>CM066727.1:57502500-62502500 GCA_033961575.1 Aselliscus stoliczkanus | reverse complement strand
GAGCACATAAAAATTTTTATAGATCAAATTATAAAGGCTGATAGGCTGAGTCTGGGATTCATAAAGGACTCTATACAAATGAAGAGGGACTAGAGTTTTTTAAATTATAGAGTCAAACTAAAATAGCAGAGACATAGTTTAAAGACAGATAAACACATTTAGGTAACTATAATTGAAGGCATAAAGGGATTGAGGGCATGGATGAAAATGACTTTATTCTCAGTTGACATTAGGAATTATTGGTTCAAAATTTAATCAGTACTACATATTCTGCATTTTAACAAATGAATTAAATTAATTCTATATATAAAATGCTTAACAGTGCCTAGTACACTTATACAAGTTTTGCTATTGTTATACTATTAACAACAAAAAGGAAAAAGCCAAGGCCGGCCGAGTGGCTCAGTTGGTTAAAACATGCTCTGAGTAACAGGGCCACTGGTTTGATTCCCACATGGGCCAGTGAAAGCTGCGCCCTAGCTTTCACCAACAGGTGGCAGGATGGCTCAGCTGGTGTAACAACAAGACTGCCGGTTCAATAGATTGAACTCAGCACCTTGAGCTGAGCTGCTGCCCAGATGGCTCAGTGGATAGGGTGTGCGTTCTTAACAACAAGGCTGCCGGGTCTGACTTCCGCATAGGATGGTGACTATACCTACCTGCAACTAAGACTGAACTCAGCACCTTGAGCTGAGCTGCTGCCAGGATGCCTCAGAGGATAGAACATGCACTCTTAACAACAAGGTTGCCAGGTTCAACTCCCGCATGGGATGGTGGCTACGCCCACCCACAACTAAGATTGAACACAGCACCTCGATCTTAGAGGCCACGTGCTGCCGAAGGCAAGCCAGATGGCGATGGGTGCCCTCCACAACGAAGATTGAAGAACAACTTGGATGGTCCCCTCCCCCAATTCCCCAACACTGTTTCCCTCCCCCAATTGCCCAATAAAATCTTTAAAAAAAGAAAGAAAAAAGCAGGAAAAACACAAAAATGTTGACCAAAACTAAATCATTAATTTGGCTATCAAGGGACTTGTTATACTTTAGAAATAATTAGTCATGGAAAACTAGCTAAAACAAATTACCAAGCTTTTTCATGTTAAATGGTAAAATACAAAACTACTAAGATTTTTAAACAGTAAAATTCTTGGAAGGTAAACAGAAGAAAACTCACATGGATCCCGATTTGGAAAGGATAAAAACGTAGATTGAAGACAACTTGAAAGAACACTAATTCAGTAATGATTCCATTCTGTAACGCTAAGAATGATACCTTCAGTGCAGCTATTCTACATCTTTTCAGTGCTTGGACCACCTAAATGGTTTTTCCTAGATTATCAACCTTTCACTTGCCCTAGAAGAAAGCTGCTAAATCTGGCAGAAGCTACTTCAATAAAGCCTTCAGATCACCTGTACATTATTTGGTTTTATTGTTTTTGTCTATATGTAAATGGCTTCCTGCACCTTAGTTCAAGGCCAAAAGAAGGATCCCACTATGTTTGTTCTGGGGAAGTAGTAGGTAGTTTGATAATAATATATTACTTCTGAGTTGTGGTTAATTGATTTCTTGCAGAGAAGTCACAAATGAAGTTGCTAGCTTCTTCCTTTACTCTCATTCGTCTCCTTACACTGATGAAAATATTTACGGAGACAACAGATATTTACCCTCAGAGACACCTGACTATTCCAGAGATCCATCAATATTCAAGTATCTACCAGGGAAGAACAACATAAAGATAGAACTGCTTAAAACAAACAAAACATCTTTACTTGTTTTTTTTGAGGGCAGTGTCACTCGCCCTCTCATGTGGGACCCGAACTGGGGCCGCTGGCTTCCCAAGCCAGCGCTCAACCACCGCGCCACTTGGCCGGCCCAATCTTTACTTGTTTTGAGGATGACAACATAATTGTTCCATCAAGTACAGATGATATCTGATCTACTGTCTCAAAGATAAAACAACATGACTTTTTTTTTTTAAAAAGATTTTATTGGGGAATTGGGTAAGGGAACAGTGTTGGGGAATTGGGGGAGGGGACCAGCCAAGTTGTTGTTCTTCAGTCTTCTTTGTGGAGGGCGCCAGTCGCCGTCTGGCTTCCTGTCTGCAGCTCATGGCCTCTAAGCTCAAGGTACTGTGTTCAATCTTAGTTGTGGGTGGGCATAGCCACCATCCCATGAGGGAGTCAAACCAGCAGCCTTGTCGTTAAGGGCGCACGCTTTATATCCTCTGAGGCATCCTGGCAGCAGCTCAGCTCAAGGTGCTGAGTTCAGTCTTAGTTGTGGGTGGGCATAGCCACCATCTCACGCGGGAGTCAAACCAGCAGCCTTCTTGTTAAGAGTGCATGCCCTATCTACTGAGTCACCTGGGGGCAGCTCATCTCAAGGTGCCAGAGTTCAATCTTTAGTTGTGGGTGGGCGTAGCCCACCATTGAACAGGCAATCTTGTTGTTACACCAGCTGAGCCATCCTGCCACCTGTTGGCAGCTTAGCAACAGCTCAGCTAGGGCACAGCGTTCACTGGCCCATGTGACAATCAAACCGGTGGCCCTGTAGCCTAAGAGCATGCACTCTAAGCCAACTCTTAATCAATGGAACCACTCAGCTGGCCTGCAACATGACTTCTTAAAATTATTCTGAAAGCTACCTGAAGAACATAAATTCTACTACATTTAAAACCACTAAAAAGTATTATGTTTATGTTCTAAAAGAGAGGAGGAAGTGAGCATCTCTGGATTTGGAAAATAGCTTAGAAATATAGTATGAATACTAATACAATTCTGCAAACCATAGAAATATAGCGGTGCCACAGTCTCTGTATCTCCTAAATTTACTAGGAAAGGGCTCAAGAATTCTCCCTGAGTAGTTAACACCAACTGAGATGATAATGTAATTCGTTTCTCAAGGGAGACCAAATCTCTTTTCTGACTTTTCAACTACAGGCATACCTACGAGATATTGTGGGTTCAGTTCCAGACCAAGGCAATAAAGCGAGCAATAAAGCAAGTTGTATTCTTTTTGCTGGAGGAGGGGGTCTTACCTCTAATTTGGAAAAAACATAACCTCTGGGAAGCGCAATAAAGTGAAGCACAAAAAAACGAGGTATGCTTGTACTAAAGTTATTTTCTCAAGAAGCAAAATGGTTTGCAGAATTGTATATGGTGTGCAGAAATGACAAAATATGCTTATCAACTACAGCTGGTAACCAAATTTAACCAAGGTAAAGCTTTAGAACATTCATCCCTATATTAAGATTCCAACATTAATTTACAACATAATCATATATGTGCCTGCCTAAGGAACTGTGTGCTTTTTCCAGATATAAAAAATTATAACCTTCCACTTAAAAAAAAGTAAAGAAAAAAATTCACAGAACTTAAATCTTACAATGAAAAGATTACATGAAATAAAATGTTCAAGTAGCTGAGGGGAAGGAAATAACCAACTCCATTAAAAAATAAAAGGATATTCAAGATCAGTCATATTATATGAAGAATTTACTTTCTCCCTACTTAGGAGAATATAAATGTTTAAATAAAGATCTTTCTAGTCTAAGTATCACATTTAAATTCAGATAAATTACCAATAGTTTAATGTAAAGAAAAATAATAAAACTGATATACTTAGCTATGGAGAGCTGAAGCCAAAAGATTCATTTAATATTCAAAGAAGGGAACAGTTATTTTCAATTTTCACTAATTAATGCAAAATATCCTAAGTCTGTTTATTCATTCCCTCAATATTTTAAGTTCACTTTTTTATATAGTAGTTTGAAATGATAAAAGTTGCAAGTCTGGGGCCGGCCGAGTGGCTCAGTTGGTTAAGAGTTGGCTTACGGGGCCGGCCGAGTGGCTCATTGGTTAAGCGCTGGTTTTGGGATGCCAGCGGCCCCGGTTCGGATCCCACTTGAGGGCCAGTGACACTGCCCTCTACAGCTAACAACAGCTCCACCTGGAGCTGGGCTGTGCGAGCCCCGGTGATGGTGTGGGCTGCAGCCCCTGCTGCAGTGGGCTGCCATAGGCTACAGTGAGTGGCCCGCAGCCAGCGTGAGTGGCTGGCAGCCAAGCGTGAGCTGCCAATAGCAGTGATGAGCGACCATCCAGAGGCCGGCGACCGATCTGCCTCATCCGGGAAGAGCGCAATGACGATACCAACAGTGAAGCAACATCCTCCGCAACTAAACTGAAGAAAAGACAGCAACTTGTCTGTTCCCCTTCCCCAATTCCCCAACGCTGTTCCCCTCCGCCAATTCCCCAATAAAAAAAAAAAAAAAAGAGTTGGCTTACGGCACAAGCTCTGAGCAACAGGACTGCCGATTTGATTCCCACATAGGCCAGTGAACGCTGCGCCCTAGCTGAGCTGTCACTGAGCTGCCAACAGATGGCAGGATGGCTCAGCTGGTGTAACAACAAGATTGCCTGTTCAATGGTGGGCTATGCCCACCCGACTCAAAATTGACCTCTGCACCTTGAGCTGAGCTGCTGCCCGGATGGCTCAGTGGATAGGGCGTGCACTCTTAACAACAAGGCTGCTGGTTCGACTTCCGCATGGGATGGTGGCTATTCCCACCTGCAACTAAGACTGAATTCAGCACCTTGAGCTGAGAGGCCACGAGCTGCCGAAGGGAAGCCAGATGGCGACTGGCGCCCTCCACAGCGAGGACTGAAGAACAACAACTTGGCTGGTCCCCTCTCCCAACAACTTGGCTGGTCCCCTCCCCCAATTCCCCAATAAAATCTTTTTTAAAAAAAGTTGCCCAAGTCTGATTTTGGACTTTGCTACTCCCTCCTTACTTTAGTGCAGCTTCCTTTCTCAACTCAATTTTGGATAAAGGCATACTGTTTAATACGTCCCCTCCAATATATGCCCCATCTCCTCTGCAACCACCTCTCCCTGTCCTGCAGCCCCCATTCCATTTTTTTTTTAAAGCTAGCCCCAGTTGTTTCCTGAACAATGATGTTTTTATTGAGATTTTATAACGAGAATCGTACTGAAAATTTTCCTTACAAAAATATTTACTCCTTTCCTTAGTGTCACTCAATCACAGATTTGCCTGAGTTAACTAATGATTCAAGATTACTACTTCAGGTCTTAAGCTTTAATCCTACTAGAAGGTTATTCGTTCACTTGTTAGATCACAACAAATTTTTAAAAGAACAAAGTGAAACAAACATCTTTCTTCTACACTAAGATTCCAAATGATCAAGCTAGTTTGATATCTAACTCTTTTCTTGATGGCTGTTTATGTAACACTGTTACATAAACCAAACCTACGGATACTCAGTTAAACCATAAGGTCCTTAGTAAGTCAGTCTCTTAATAAAAATTACTTTAACTACTCCAAAGGCACAATCTTACTGAATATAGACATTTCTCCTATAAGCAATATAGCTTGATTTTCAATGCATGGCATTCGTTCATCAGAGGCTACTCCCTAGGCCCCCTCAGCTCCTAACATAAAGCACAGCTAAGACTAATGAAAAGAGCATGGGCACCTGCCAAGTTGTTTCCAATAGGAGTTAGAGGAGGAAATGGCAAGAATGTGTTAATAATGCTGTAAAAGTAAAGCTGTTATTCTCATGCAAAGAGAGATAATCAAAAGGTGCATTTACTGAGGTATGTGCAGATTTTATAACTATACTCTTAATTACAAAACACTCCTATTATGTAAATTCCTGTAGGAAAAATAACTATTACCATGAATAAGCTTTCAAGCCCTAAACAATTCTTTCCTATTCAAATAACTGCTTTTATAGTTTGATTCTTTTTAAATATAATTTGATTTTGATAACTAAAAGTTTCTAGAAACATACCTAGCATGTTACGGCAGAACAGGACTATGACCTCAAAATGCATCTATATACTTTTCATTCATACCTACCTGTAGAACCAGATGTTGCTTCAGGTATATTCTGAGTTGCCTTTTCATTTCTCTGATTTGGTGTAGAAATTACAAGTCTGTCTTGTCCCCTGACACTTATCTCCGTTTTGTTACCAATTCCCTTCAAAATAAGGCAAATTTAAAATTAGGTGATTACTAGGCAATGGCATCATTGGTTTATAAAGATATACAGATATTTTAAGACTCTAATTTGCTTGAATTTTATATGGTCTTGATTGCAGTAATTTATCTTAGCCATTATCAGAACAATTTTATTAAGTCATCAGCATGTATTTCAAAATGCACAATGAGACTGTGGGGGGGGGGGGGGAGAGGAAGAAGCCTCTTTGTCTAAGTCCAGATGATGAATATCACTAAAAAAGTGAATGTGTATCACATAATTGTCTGTCAAAAACCAAGTATTTTCTGGTCTGAATAGTCCCTCACTTTACTCATATCATAGTAAGAGAACTCTAGTCATTTTCATTTGGTAAAGTACCCTACTACACAGATAAAAATGTCAACAAATCTTGAAAAGACAAAAACGGTCACAGGTATATATCACAGAAATATGCCACAGAAATATGTTATTCATGGTGACCAAAATGTGCACCTAATAAGCAACTTGGAGCAGACAGAAAGCAGATACAATTACAGTTCTGTCTCATTTTAGGGATTCAATGAAATAAAGGAAATGGTTTGTAAGTATATATGTATTTTTTAAAGACTTCATTTATAAAAGGTCAGTTTTATCCCGAATTTCATTTAAATAGCACTCTTTGGAGGGGGATGACAAAAGTTTGACTTGTGCATCTAAAAGCAGGTAAAAACTAGCTCCAAGAATGGAGCCATTTGTATTTAAAAAAAGATGCAGACTATTCATTTGTTGTTCAAAGCTATCAGCAGAACCAAGCGGAGACTGTAACAAGTTTTTCTAAGCTTAGCCTTCATAACATCAGTTGAACCTACAGGCAGGAAGAGGTTAAGAGAGGACTCTTATACTTCTCTCTAGGAAAATATATCACTAATAGGCATACCTGTATTTAATTATTTTAATGTGCATGATAATGTTAGGAAATACAGAATTCTTTAAAAGTACACATCCATGAGGTATCACTAAATTGAATTCACAAGCTTACAATTGTGGTATTGGTGGGGGGTGGGGGTAGTGAAGAGGTCTATGATTGAATAAGCATTACAAATCTTATGAAGAGTTTTAAAGTCTTAAAATTGAAGTATAAGTGCCCTAAATGGAGGCCCAGGGGTGGCTGATGGGAGACATTAAGTTTCATCTCAGACCAAAGCTATCACCACAGTTAATTGTTAAAGAACTAACATAGTTCTGGTATTTCTCTAAAACGCATTAGATATCCCAAAGCGAACATGAGCCTAACAAAATTGCTGGTGCAACCAAACAGATCAGCAAGTATAATTATTACAATGGTTAATTCAGATAAATAACAAAAATAATTTAAAAAGAAACACACTTTTCAACTAAGAAAAACAATACACACTAGAAAAAGGCAAAGTGCCCATTTTTTCCCCATGACTTTAGGAAGCTAGGCTCAATTTTGGCTGCACAGCTCAAGATTAATCTAGTACAGATGGGGATATTACAAAAGGGGGGGGGGAGAAACAGCCTTTTTGACTACGTCTTTTTTGCCCCCTAAGAAACAAACTGGCCGTACATTTCAAATGCAGAGGATAAAAACGCTATTTAAATTATGATTGTGTTATCTTTTAAATGCCAAGGTTGACACTTATTAAATACTGTTACCCAAAAAAACCCTTGAAAGAAAGACATACCTTCGTTGAATAAACAAATTGATCGATAAATTTCCCATCTCCTGTAGCATTCTGAAGAGCAAACACTTGTTCAATTTTCACAACGGGAGACATGTTACACTTCTGCAAATCCAGGCTCCCTTTGTGCATTGTAATGGAAGCTGGTAAGGATTTCCTTGCTGCTGCTGTTTTCCAGGCGATTTTAACAGGGGGTGGCTCTTCCTCTTCCACACTCGTGTGCCTTCTCTGGCTATGTCTCCGAATTTCAGTACTTGATAGTGAGGAGGCCACCTCACCTGCATTGGTCTGTTCCGGCTGAGTATTCAGCACCGATCTTGGTCTCCGGGTTTTTTTAACTTCGGCTTTGGATGTGACATTCTTTTTTGCTTGGGATAAAGTCTCCTCAGGCTGTTTATCAATATAGATAAAAGTATACTGTTCTATTCTTTCCTCTCGGGTCATTTTCAATGCTTTCTCTGCATGGGCGATGCCAATATCCCATTGAGCACGTTCTCTCTGTGGTCGAGGTTTCCGAATCTTTAAAGAGATACAGGCTTTATCAGACACACTTAAACCAATAGTACCCCATGTGAGCCTGTCATCTTTCTAGCTTCACATAAATATCTTCAGGGTCTTCAGTCAAATCAATGAAATGTGCTAACTCCGTAACTCGGATAAATTGGTATTACTATCAGATCAGACTACATGCAGCTCTATGCTTTCATCTGTCCTTTGTTGACCACTCTGCCGGACAAGTTCCTCAAAGAAGAAGTTGTCCTTCTCACATCAGATTCATAAAAAAGCAGCAGTAATAAGGACAAAGAGAAGAAAGATTATAGAAATGATTGCTTTCGGTGGCCAACAGCTGGCTTGGGACGCCAGCAGCCCCGGTTCGGATCCCACATATGAGGGCCAGTAACACTGCCCTCAAAAAACAAAAAACCAAAACAAAAAAACACCAAAAAACAAGAATGACACCCTGGGGCCGACCGAGTGGCTCAGTTAGTAAAGAGTTCGCTGAAGAGTGCTAGCTGAGCTCTGAGCAACAGCAGTTCGATGCCCAGCCCAAGCTGAGCTGCCAACTGGTGGCAGGATGGCTCAGCTATAAAAAAAAAAAAAAAAAAAAAAAAGAATGACACCCTAAACCTTCAGGGTGCTACAGAGCTCACAACGAAGTTCACAAGCAGACAGCCAGCAATCGAAGCTGGGCTGCTAGTTTGTACCATAATGCAAATGAGCGGAATGAAGAGAAAGGAGAGAGCCTGAGGAACACAAGTAAGTTGACAAGACATAGCAAAGTAGGTATGTATGAAAGAAGAAATGAATCTGAATCACAGTTTCCACAGGTCTCTGTGTCCAGGGTTGACCAAAAGACTTTGAATTGACAAGGCAGACATGAAAACTTTAAATAAAGGTATGTGAGATGACCAAAATATTTAGGAATTATCCAGGTTAGGCAGAGGTAACCAGAAATTAGCTAATGAAACTATGAGCTTGTCTAGTATATGTCAAACACTGATCTATAAATCTGTAAAATGTTAAGTCTGATAAAATTAATCAAAATTCCCCAATTAAATTTAGCTTTAAAAGTGTAAAAATATGACAAATTTTTGAATCACAAGAGACCCACACTAAAATTAGTTAAGTTTAAAAATATCAACCAGAGTATCAAGAGTTCATGTCGAAACTCTTAAGAGATCCACCACCACACCAAACATATTTTTTGGTTCCATCACTTGTGTAACCTTGATTGAACCAGTTAAGCTTTCTGTGCCTCAATTTCTTCATCTGCAGAAACAAGAATAGTATCTACCTCATTTGTTATGAAGATTAAATGAATTAATATATAGTAAATACTTAAAACAGTGCCTGTCTCACAGTAGGTATTCACCAAATAGTTTGCAAACTTCACCTTCATAAAAAAATTTTGCTAAATAAAAGTAAACGGGAATTACGGAAAGACGCTGAAATAGGAAAAAAAAAATCCTCTGGCAAAATCCACATTTCACTAGTATCTAACTAAACTTAACATACGTTAATTCAATTCAAAACAGAATCCAACAATGTATTAAGCAGACAGTTAGTTTTTAATATATTATGCTGCTTATGACATATAAAACTTATTGATACAATTACAATAAATTATTAATACTGGACTCAAAGGAGTTAAAATAACAAATCATTCTAACAATGGTCTAAATTCAAATAAAGTCTGAATTCTACTAAATTATGCAGTCCTTTAAAAACCATGATGGTTGACAATGTGAACATGCTGTCAGTTACCTTTTGTTTCTCAGAATGATTACTGGCTTGTTTGGTTGCCTCAGCCAGTAATTCTTCATACTGCTTATGACCTTTATACTCTCGTACCCGCTTTTCATGAACCCATGCCCTCTCCGGCTGGTTGCTAAAAAACTGGACATGATATTCTCGGGCACCTGCAAATAAAAATCCTTATTAACCATTTCAGAACATAAACATCCACATATACTTTGCCAAAATCGCAAACCTATGACAGGTTCCCTGGTATAACTCCTATTAGAACTTGTACGTTTTGGATTGTCCCAAGATATAATCCAACACCTATTAATTACACAAGTAATAGTTATTATAAAAAAAAAAGTCACCCCAAATGATTAAAACTAGTTCAGCAAATTTTAAGAAAATCAGAAATTCTGCTGATTATCAGATTTGTTACCTTGGTTACACAACTTATTTTTACATGCCTCAAACCTTTTATAAACAAATATGGGTATAAATAAATAGCTTTTTCCTTCAAAAAATATATAACATATTTTCTTGGACTTTTAAAAGCCAAATGCTTACCACATTGTTTTTCTAGCTGCATAAAGTGTGGTATACAGACCAGGGGGTGGAGGAGGAGAGGCCACTGAAACACTTTCAGGGATGCTGTGAGGTCAAAACTATCTTCATAATAATACTAAGGTATTATTTGTCTTTTTCACTCTGTTGACATTTGCACTTAATATTATAAGAGCAATGGTGGACAGAGTGCTGGCATCTTTGCACAAATAAAAGCAATGAGTGAAACCAAACTACTGCTGTATTCTTCACAGCCATACACTGGCAGCTTAGGGGGAAAAAAAAAAAAAGCCAGTTTTACTTAATGTCCTTGATGAAGCAGTAAAATATGATTAATTTTATTAAATCTCAACCCTTGAATAGATGTCTTTTTAATATCCTGTATGACAAAATGGGAAGCATGCATACAGGACTTTTGCATATAGAAGTATGACAGTTATCTTGACCAGTACTTGTGTGACTGAGTTGCTGCAAGGTGAACTGGCCACTTTTTTAGGGAGCACCCTTTTCACTTCAAAGAATGACTGACAGGAAAACTATGGTTATTTGAACATGATCATCTGGCAGATAATCTCCTCAAAAAAGAACAAAGCAGGTTTGTCACTTTAAGAAAAACAACTGACAATATTTGTTGCCATTAACAAAATTTGATCTTTCAAGCAAAAAAGTTAGAATTTTAAAAATTAGTGGTTGCTCCTATTAGCCTTCTAACTTCTCAATAATCAAAGAATTTTCTGATGAAATAAATGATATTCACTAATGTGATTTAAAAAAATTATCTATAAAGAAATGGGTCAACATTTGGAAGATATACATGACTTGGTAAACCAATATTTAAGTGGCCAGTGTATGATGTTAAAAAAAAATCATGAAAGGTAAAAGATCCATTCAAAGTGCAAGACAGAACCAATGGATTTTAATGTAACAAAGTATAAAAAGTCTGTTAATATAATTTCAGGTTCCAGATTGCAATTAACCCACCACATCTTGAGTTTTGGTGTAAAAACAAAAAACAGATCCATAATTATCTGAAAAGGCTATTAAAAGACTCTTCCCTTTTCCAACTGCATTATCTGTGTGAGGCCAGATTAACTTCATATAATTCAACCAAAACAACAAATCATTACAGGTTGAAATGTAGAAGCAGATATGAGAATGTAGTCTTCACTTAAGCCAGACATTAAAGAGATTTATAAAAATGTAAAACAGTATCATTCTTTTTATTAATTTTTTTGAGAAAAAAGTTATTTTTCATGAGAATTAATAACATATAGTGGGTTCTTTTAAAATGAAACTTAAAAATTTTCTCAGTTTTAATTTCTAAATTAAATAGTAATAGATATAACCCATATAAACAAAAGTTTCTTATAGAATCCTCAAATTTTAAGACTTAAAAGGATTTCTGGGATCAAAACATCTGAGAACAGTTGCTTCAGAGTAGTGCTACTCTGGAAGTGTAAGCTAGTTTGTGACAAATAATCACAGAAGTTAAGAAAGAACATTTAGAACCTATGATCATTTGACATTGCCATGACATCCAGACACATGATCAGGGATACTGTACTCGGTCTTTTTTTGGAGGGGGAGGCCTTTCATTTTTCTAATAGTTAATTTTACTGTATTTAACATAAGTATTGGTCCATGGTGGACTGTTTTTTTAAAGAACAAAAACTAGTTCTTTACCAAACATAGTTTGAAAAACACTGCTCTAGAGAAAAAGTCTCAGGTCAATAGAGAAATGCAGAAACTGATCTTGGGGAATCCAAGATAATTTGACTGTGTGATGCAGTTTTAAATGAAGGGAGCAAAAGACAACAAGCAGATCCTGAGTAGAAAAATGTGGGTATTAGGCTTAAATTGAATTAACTTAGTTATTTGAAATTGATTATATCTTAGATTTGAAAAGTTTTAATTTTATTAGACATTAACAGGAAATTATCTAAGGGATTATTTTGAAACCAGATTAAAATTTCATATGGAAAATAGCCTATAAGAGAGAAACAAACAGAACTCAGATTTCTTTTTTTCTTTTTTTTTTACAACTCAGATTTCCATATCATCTAATCTGAAAAGACCCATGCACAAATGCGATTATAATTAATCAAAGAAGTTTACCAGAAGTCCAATGGTTTTGAGGGACAAAAACAGAAATATAACCTAAATTAACAGGTGAATCTGGAGGATAGGGCTGTGGATAGCAGGGTTAAAAGAACATAGGACATAATCTGTTTCCAAAAGTCAAGAGTTACTTATTTAGAAGTAAACAGATAATCCCAAAAGATTTGATAGTTAAAAACATAAACACAAGAACTAATAGATAACATAATCTCACTTTCATTTTTATTTTCAACTTATTCCAGCATTGAAATCATTTTATAGACGAAACAAATCAAGCAATTTGCCTTTGTTAGCACTTTGTTTCCTGCTGCTGGAAAACCAAATAAAATAAAATAAGAGTGAAAAACCTAGACCTGAAAGACTGAGAAATAAGCACATCTGTCTCTGAATAATGGGCTATATTTCCAATAAAAATGTTGAGGAAATGTTTTTATAGAAGAAAAATAATACAAAGGTAAAACCGTCCAGTTTCAAACTAAAAAAAAATTAAGATTAAAGGTTACAACAGGTATGTGATACCACTTAAAACTCTCAGTAAAAAAATATTTACTTTCATATCTATTAATTACACTATGTATAAAGAAACAGAATTACTCTCAAATTCTTAGTACCACTTACATATCTCTGGAGGAAGAAACTACGGGCACCTTTCGCTTCTGACCATATGTAGTATTTTTGTATTGTTATCAACAGAGAAAGCATTTCAATTTTAACTTGTAAACTTAAAATGAGACCTAAACAATGAAATACAACTTAAAATAGACATGTGATCCAAATATACTTCAACATGCTCTTTCAAAGAATATCTTTACGTGTGAAAACCGCTAAACACATTTTCTAAAGCTAGAATCTTACTAATAACAATGTGGAAATCCATGATTATACAATCAAGATAAACTTTAAAATCGTTTAAATAAGCAATGCAAAATGCTTCACAGACATCATGTACGGAACATAATCAACAAAATTAAGTTTTATGCTGTTTTTTGGTTTTCAGAAAAAGTATTAGAAAACTACTTCATTTAAAACTGCATCGTAGTCACAGTGGAATATTATTTGGCAATAAAAAGAGATGAAGTGGGCCGGCCGAATGGCGCGGTGGTTAAGCGCTGGCTTGGGAAGCCTAGCGGCCCCGGTTCAGGTCCCACATATGGGGGCCAGTGACACTGCCCTCAAAAAAAAAAAAAAAGAAGAGATGGAAGTTACTGATACATGCTGCAACACAGATGAATCTCTAAAACATTATGCTAAGTGAAAGAAACCAGACACAAAACCACATATTGTATGATTACATTTATCTTTCAGAAAAGATTACATTTATCATGTCTAGAAAAGGCAAATCTATGGAGACAGAAAGTTGTCAGTGGTTGCTTAGGGCTGGGGGAGAAAGGAAAGAATGGCAGTGACTACTAATAGATATGAAATTTATTTTTTGGGTTCATGAAAATGTTCTAAAATTAGATTGTAGTCATGGCCACGTAAATGTGCTAAAATCACTAAATTGCATACTTTAAAGGGGTGAATTTTATGGTATATAAATCACATCTCATGGAAACTATTTTTAAAACTACTGCAGAAAAAGAGCAATTTTAAAATATAATCAGAATATACATTTTTTTAAACCTAAATTCTCAGATTTCTAGTTTCAATAATACAGAAAAAAATCAGTTTTTCTTGCACTAAAGTAGGAAATTAAGGTGGGTACCAGACCAGATCAGATTAATTCATAAACCTAAATTTAAATATTTCCTTTGAAATACAGATGAGGCATAAATTGTACTTTCATTTGTATCCCATTTTTTTAAAAAGCTGAAATTAGCAGGTTTTCATAAAGTAATTAAATGTGAAACTTTTTGTATCATCTCAAAGGATGCTTTTCTAAAGGAAGAGAGAACTCTCAAATGATATAATATCTTAGGGTGCTCTGGAGGCACAGATATAGACATGAATTGTTTTATTTAAGAAGGCTTGAACCTCTTGGGAAAAGAAATCCTTGTCCTTTTTTTCTCCCATTCACAGAATCATAGATTATTAAACCTGCAAGGTACTTCAGAGATTTCTCATCCAACACTCTTATTATAAAAAGGAAGGAATCTCTGCAAATTGTGACTAGGTGAATTCAATTCCTTTTCCTTTAATATACAGTAGCGTTTCAGAGTGGAAGTTATGGAATAAGATGTCTCTGAGACTCTATTTACTTACCTGAAACATAATAACAGTACCTACTTCATAGTGTTGCTATGAGGACTGCATAAAAATATATATAAAAGAATTGTTTAACACAATGCCTTGCACAAAAGTAGACATTGAACAATTTTTTTTTCCACTTTTGCCCCATTGCTGCTTCCAGTTACCCCAACCTTTCATCAGCAGGTTGTAACGACAAGATGATTGCCTTCTACACCAGGGCAGATTCGTAGCTATGTAGCACCAGAGTCATAGATGTGGCTGATCCTGTCACAAAGCTGACTTGCCAGACTCACAGAGACACTTTTTCTCCTCATAACAGTGAACAGAGACCAAGATAGAAAGTTTAAAGTGAGAAAGAAAAGAAATAGATGCAAAGTTGTCACAGACAATAAGGGACTAAACACATAACAAGAATGAGTTTGCAAAGCAAATATCAAGTAAATGCCAAACTCAAACTTTCCTCCGGCTAATAGGCATGTCCATTCCAAATTCCAAAACCTAGGAATCTAATCTACATATTTTGGTCAAACCCAGGAAAAAATAATAGAACACACCTTTTCTTAATATTTACTAACATTTGTAAGGTAGGACCTATGTTATATAGCTAGATTTTAGCAATAATACTTCTATGTCATACTGAACTTTTAAGGATGTCCCAGTAAATGTACACATATAAAAATGGAGTGGAGGACTAATCATTAGAGAAATGCAAATAAAAACCATAATGAGATACCACCTCACTCCAGTCAGAATGGCTATCATCAATAAATCAACAAACAAGTGCTGGCGGGGCTGTGGGGAAAAGGGACCCCTGGTCCACTGTTGGTGGGACTGCAGACTGGTGCAGCCATTATGGAAATCAGTATGGAGGTATCTCAAAAAACTGGAAATGGAACTATCTTATGACCCAGCAATTCCACTCTTAGGTATCTACCCAGAGAAATCCAAGACGCTAATTCAAAAAAATATATGCACCCTTATTTTTGTTGCAGTGCTATTTACAATAGCCAAGACTTGGAAACAACCAAAATGCCTATTAACAGACAACTGGATTAAGAAACTGTGGTACATTTACACAATGGAGTATTATGCAGCTATAAAGAAGAAAGAAATCGTACCATTTGCAACGATATGGACGGACCTAGAGAACATTATGCTAAGTGAAATAAGTCAGTCAGAGAAAGACAAATGATCTCACTTATATGTGGAATCTAAAGAATAGAATAAATAAGCAAACCAATCAGAAACAGTCTCAGAGACACAGAGAATAAACTGAGGGTTGCTAGATGGGAGGGAGATGCAGACAAGGGAGAAGGTGAGGGGATTAGAAAGCACAAATTGGTAACCACAAGATTGCCACAGGGATACGAAAGGCAGTTTGGGGAATATAATCAATAATGTTGTAAGATTTTGTAGGGTGTCAGACAGGCACTTGTCTTATTAGGGAGACCACTTCATGGGTGGTGTAGATGCCTAAGCACTGCACTATACACCTGAATAATACTGAAAGTCAACTATAATTTAACATAAATACAGTCACAGGATGTGGAGTACAGCACAGGGAACAGAGTCAATGGAATTGTTACAGCTACATATGATGTCAGAAGTGTAGTAGACAGGTGGAGAGGGGTTATCACTTTGTGAGGGGTGTAAATATCTAACTATTACATTGTTTTGTACATCTGAAACTAATAAAAAAAGAAAAAAGAAAAACAGAGTGGAGGAGGAAAAAAGCATACTGCCAAAGTTATCAGGATGAACAGCACTAATCTGGCTAAAAAATTACTACCCATAGGAATCAATGATGAAATTAAAATGTTTAAAAAAACTTGGTCCAAATACCTATTAAGCTCATATAAGACATCTTATTACTTATCCTCCTCCTTTCTTTTAAATTCAGATGAGAGATCAGTCAGATTAAGGTCTTTTTAAAAAAGAAGTATGAAAAAAATTATAAAATAAATGCAAGGTGTTTAAGAGGAAAATAAGGACTATATCAATTGAAGAGACTCTGTTAGTTAGGATTATCACAATTATTTCACTGGTTATTTAAAACTGATAGTTATGCATATTTTGGTGTTAGATTATATATCATGTGTGTATTCCTATATTCATATACAACGTTTAGGATTTCACTTTTTCTTTCCAACCTTTAACTTAATATCTGTTTATACCTTTTCTTACCTCTTGTGTTAATTTTGGTATGAACCTCGAGCTGGGGGTCGCTTGAAACCATACAAGGCCACCAAGGATAGGTTCCCACCTTAGACCAAACAAGATCGCCAACATGGAACTTAACACCAGCAGACACTTCCGTTGTTGGAACAGAAGATACTATCGGCTGAACCTATAGGAAAAGGTCATAAAGCATCAGCAGAGAAAGTTTTAAAAAGAAAGTATGTACAAAGTACATTAAACATGCTACCCATGTAAACTATATCTTCACTTATACTTTTCTCTGATACCTGCTCCCATAAACTAGCAAAAGGGAAGAAGATGGGTGGAAAATAATTAATAAGCCCCAACTCAAATACTACAAATAGGATTGATGGTTTCTGTTGCCAAATTATTGACAAAGTATCTTGAGAATTCACAACATCTATTAAAAAGTGGTTCAAGTTTTGAATAGGAAAATAATTCATTGAAAATATCTACCTTTTAAACCAGCTCCAAGATTTATTTCAGTATAACTTCTGAAATAAAGGAGTATGGAACTGTAATAATATGTTAAATGTGTTGTAATCTAATCACTGTGCTTTTCACCTTCTTATAAATATCTGGTTACACAGTATTCAATAAAGCAACTCACCGGGGTTTCCTCTTTTAGTACTAGATCTTCTCCTGGTTTTTCTGAAACAGGATCAACCCTCTCATTTGGTATCTAGGTGAAAAGAACGAAATGGCAAACCAAAGAATAGTGACTCATACAAAAAGAATCAAAGAAAACTAAATAGCAAAGAGAATAAAGGATGTTTATTATTAACTGGATAACGTAAGGAGTAAGAATACACTTGTGCAGTACATCATGTTATGTCTTAACAGTCATTTTCTACTCCACATCATGATTCCCATTTCTTATTTTATTACTTTTAAAACTTAATTTCTTAATTTGTTGGTTCTTTTTCTCTAGGTTTTTTTTCTCTAAACCTATCAGAATACAGAAAAATGGGCACTCTGAGATTGCTAGTAAGATGTACTTTGGAATTTTTCTGGAGAGCATTTTGGCAAAATGTATGAAAAATTTTAAATTTTCAGACTCTGACCCAGCAAATACACTTATAAAAATGTATACCGAAAAAGCACAGAGGTATAAAAATAAGTACGAAGACATGTACAAAAGTACTGTTTATAAGAGCAAGTATTAGAAACAGCCTAGATGCTAAAAAATGTAGAATTTGTTAAACTGTAATATAACTAGATAAACTGTAATATAACTAGATAAATAATATAAATTTTAAAATGACATGGGAAATAACAATATAATGTTACTTAAAAACAGCAAATTGCAAAGCATTTTGTGTAGTATGATTCCAGTCTTGGAAAAATAACTTTTTTATGTGCATAGAAAAAAGACTAAGTGATTTTTTTTTTTGGTGTATTTTTTTCTATATTTGTCAAGTTGGCTATAATAAATATTATATTACTTTTCTAATCATAAAATACACAAATATGTTATTTAAAAATTAATTTCTATAACCTCTTGAGGAGGCAATTTGGAAGTATCTATCAAAATTCAAAATATGCACACTCTTTAATCTTGCATTTATATTTTAGGAACCTATTCTACAGAAATACACAAAATGAAAAAATTTAAACAGAGGGATGATAACTACAGTGGTATTTCATGTAAGAAATCTACATTTCTATCAACATCTTACTTTTTATTTGATACATTGTACACCACATTGATAAGGATAGTTATCTTTGGAGGAACAACATTAGGGAAACAATGAGGTAAGATCTATACTTTTGTGTTACTTGCATTTTGGATAAAAAGCAAATTGCTTTTGTAATTTATAAGATTTTTAAAAATTTCTCACTTTTTTTGGGCCGGCCGAGTGGCGCATTGGTTAAGCGCTGGTTTTGGGATGCCAGCGGCCCCGGTTCGGATCCCACATGAGGGCCAGTGACACTGCCCTCTACAGCTAACAACAGCTCCACCTGGAGCTGGGCTGTGCGAGCCTCGGTGATGGTGTGGGCTGCAGCCCCTGCTGCAGTGGGCTGCCATAGGCTACAGTGAGTGGCCCGCAGCCAGCGTGAGCGGCTGGCAGCCAAGCGTGAGCTGCCAATAGCCGTGGTGAGCGACATCCAGAGGCCAGCGCAATGACGATACCAACAGTGAAGCAACATCCTCCGCAACTAAACTGAAGAACGAAGACAGCAACTTGTCTGTTCCCCTTCCCCGATTCCCCAACTCTGTTCCCCTCCGCCAATTCCCCAATAAAATCTTTAAAAAAAAAAAAAAAAAAAAAAAAAAAAAAAATTTCTCACTTTTGAAAGAACAGAATTTAATTTAGATGGCTTAAAAAGAGGGGTATAGGGCCGGTCGAGTGGTGCGTTGGTTAAGAGCTGGCTTGGGATGCCAGTGGCCCCGGTTCGGATCCCACATATGAGGGCCAGTGGCACTGCCCTCTACAGCTAAGATGGTGAACAACAGCTCCACCTGGAGCTGGGCTGGCTGTGATTCCCCTGGGACGGTGTAGCTGCAGCCCCTGCTGGAGTGGGCTACCATAGGCTTCAGTGAGTGGCTGGCAGCCGGTGTCAGCTTCCAAGAGCCACCGTGAGCGGCCATCCAGAGGCCGGCAACCAATCTGCCTCACTGGAGAAGAGCACAATGACAATACCAACATGGGCCAGTGAAGCAACATCCTCCACAACTAGACTGAAGAACAAAAGGACAACAACTTGTCTGTTCCCCTTCCCCGGTTCCCCAACGCTATTCCCCTCCCCCAGTTCCCCAATAAAATCTTAAAAAAAAAAAAAAAAAGAGGGGTATATCCATCAAATTACATCTTAACTCCACTAAAAATATGGCTAATTCTAGAAGCTACTTAAAATTCTCATTTAATTAATTAAATACATTTAATTAAAAAAAATACTGTTGTAAAAACAAAGTTTTATAAAATAAATTATAAAAAGGTTTTGAGCTGTTACGAAATAAGCCAGACTAATATAAAATCTGAAACCTCAAGCATCCATCATTCATTCAACAGGGCCTACAACTTTCCAGGCTCTGCCCCAGAAGACGGGTATACATGGTGAGACAAACGGGTGTGATCCCCGACTCGAAGAGCTTCGGGTTGGATAGGATAGACATTAAACAAACAAAAACAGAAACATAAATAATACAATGTAAATGTATGAAGAGAAATAATGGTGTGTGTCTGTATCTTTAGATACGAAGGTTGGGAAAGACCTCTCTGAGAAAGTAAATTATAATCTGAAAATCAAAGGAAGAGGAGTTAGTCTAATAAAAAGGTGGAGGAAAGCATTTTCTAGAAAGGAGTGGCATGTGTGAGGTCATTGAGGTTAAAAAAAGAGAAAAAGGGCCTGCCAAGTGGGGCGGTGGTTAAGCGCTGGCTTCTGAAGCCAGCGGCCCTGGTTCAGGTCCCACATATGAGGGCCAGTGACACTGCCCTCAAAAAAAAAAAAAAGAGAAAAAGGTGGTAATTTCAAGAAGGCCATTACAACGGACTTAACAGCCCCAAAGAAGAAAGAGGTTACAAGATGAGTGAAGAGACACACTACATGACGAGGGCCTTAAAAGCCATATTCAAGTGTTGTAGCTTAAGTGCTCTGAAAAACCACTGAAGAGGATTAGGTGGAGAAGTAACACTCACCAATTTGTTTTTAAAAGATCATGTTATGTGGAGAATATTTTACAAGGGAGCAAGAAGGGAAGCAGAATGTTTAATAAGAGGGTCAGTGAACGTATTGGAAATGGCCCAGGTGAAAAGAGGTAGTGGAACTTGTTGATGGGCACAAAAACTGGCTGTCAGATGCATCTGTGGTGGGTGGTACCATAAATATCTAATCTAATAGGACATACTTACGGAGCAAGGAAAAAAAAAAAATCAATGTTCAAAAGGAAAAATTCACCCCCACCTCCCATCACTAGCGTAATAATGAAGCAGTTTAGAAATACTGTTCATATTTGCATAGGCTCTTTTGGTAGCTTCATTTCAGTCTACGAATGTAGCTCACACCTTCACCTCAGCTTCTCATTCTCAAGCTATGGCAGGAAGGCAGGGCAACTTGAGAAAGTACACATGTGGCGAAGAAAGCGAGTCATCCTCTGCTCATTTCATCTTCATGATTTCTGGGTATATAAGATCTAACTCTTTCTAAGGGCAGATAGATAGATGAGGAGTAGCTAACCTTTGCCAAACAACAGAATCCTACTAAACAGAACTGGTCTGAAGACCATTAACATTTTTCCCTTTCTGGATTAAAGACAGAATTTCATTTACAACGTTTTTTATTATTCAAATGTCTTATCTTTTCTGGTATTTTTGTTTGTTCCAGATTGTTCCGTTTCCTTCAGGCTGGCTTGAAACACTGTTAAAATCACTTTCATACAAGTGAATTTTTTTAGTCATTTTAAAAGGATAGAAATGGCAAGGGAGGGAGGGAGGAAAGGAGGGGGGGGGAGAGAGAGAGAGAGAGAGACACCCAAGATGATGTATTCCAAGCTTTCAAGACTATATAAACAAAAGAGGGAAAAAAGAAGTCAAACAAGAATGCTGCAATGATAGAAAGGGAATATACACTGTAAAATGTGCTAATACGTGAGCAAAGCAGAATTACTGTATTTTGCAGTGTATAATGCGCTCCTGTGTATAATGCACACCCACGTTTTGGGCCCAAACTTTCAGGGGAAAAAAAATCTTTTGTTTTAATTTTTTAATTCAAATTTTTATTTGTTTACAGTTAGGTACTTGGTTTTTGTATTATAAAGGAAATTTAGCATTTATTTTTTAACATATTATGGTACAAGAAATTTTATGTAACAAATAATTATAAAAAGCAAGAACAGATACAAGGTTCAAGAAATTTTATGTACCTATAACAAATTGGCAATATTTATGCATCATAGAAGGCTAAGAACTCTGTTTCTGCAAGTTTGTCATAATTCAACAAAACTGATTATCATATTTAGGGTATTATTTTGTATATGGATATCGTTATTGATTTCTAGAGTTACACTTTTAACTCATAAGCAAAAATAAAAGAATTAAGAACATTTATATACATATGGAATTAGTACTACTCATGGATAACGCACATCCTTATTTTTCCCTCACAAATTTGGGCAAAAAAGTACACATTATACATGGCAAAATATGGTATCTAGTAGGCATTTAGAGATCTATGACTTGAGCTCAAAAAAAAGGTAGGAGGATAAACCAAGAGAGAGAAAAATCATAAACACCAATTAAGAAGGAGAGAAGTTGGGCCGGCTGAGTGGCGCGGTGGTTAAGCACTGGCTTGGGAAGCCAGCGGCCCTGGTTCGGTCCCACATATGAGGGCCAGTGACACTGCCCTCAAATAAATAAATAAATAAATAAATAAGTTAGTAAAAAAAAAAAGGAGAGAAGTTTTTAAGATGAAATAGTGAAAGGAAGTCAAATGCTTAGAAGTCAAGTAAAATAAGGAGTCAAAAAATGCCAACAAATTAAATACATCTAGATATAAAATCCATTTTCCTTTGGTTGTCCAAAGGATAGATAGGCTTAAGAGATTAAAATCAAGCAAGGACAGAAAATACTTTTTTGGTACTAACAGTGTTGTGTTTAGGAAGAGAAAACATCAGAGAAAAAGATGACAGTGAATTAGCTCTCCTTAGTGTTAGTCATCTTAATTTTAAACTGATGACTTTATGGGTATATCCACTTTTTTATATTTTTTAGTTGATGCCACATGGAAATACCTATATTCCAGGGAAGAATCACAGGAAGTCTCTTAAACAGGATAAAAATATTTTAAGAGAATGGCTGAAATAAAATTACATTATCCTAAGTACTCCTTTTTAAAAATTTGGTGCAGTAGTTTTATTCAAACCCAAGCGATTTATTAAGATGAATAATATGCATCAAATCTGCTGAATTCCAAACCCTTAATAATTCTCAAAACATTTAAGCAAAATCATAGTCTCTAAAAGAACCAACAACTTATGTCAACATTTAAGACGAAAAGAAATTGTTAAAGGCAATAAACTGTGCATTTTTTCTTTTACTTTCTGAATAACAGCTTAAGTTTATAATTTTAAAAACTAAAAGAATCTGTACAAAAAGAACATTTTACATGTGGATAGTTTTCTAAGAATTTGAAGACCTAATACTCTGAGGCTAGACAACCAAATATAGCCTCTAACTTAGTGCTAATGGGATCCAGCCAGCTATTTGGCTTTTTATAAGTGAAAATGGCAAGTTAAGGGTTAATGAGGCTAGCCCTAGTGTATAAGCCCAGAGGTGCTAGTGGAAGACCAATATTTGAACAAGGCCTACACTCACATGCCTGAGGCATTACACCTGCCAACGAGGAAGAAATGCAGAAACATTTCCACATGTTTTTAATTTGGTGGGAGGAAAAACAGCTAAAGCAGCTTTAAAAAATATACAATTTCAGTAGTGATCTCAGGTCTCCTGCTGCCTAGATGTTTGGACACATTTTCATTGTTGAGACTTAGGTTGTTCCAAATAACAGCCACTCTTTAGAGGGCTAAACAGCTCAGAAATGGAAGGAAATACTTGTCAATCAAAATACTAAGAAAAAAAGAAACAGTAGTGAGTGAAATCTTGAAGTGTGATTTTGTTTGCTCAAAAAAAGAACCTATGAGTAGGGACATACACGTGTGTACGTACACACGCGCACACAGTTCAAGGACAATCATTCCAAACTTTTCCTCCAGGCACAAAGCTGGTGTTATGCCTCCCTAAGGTACTGTGGGGGAGGGGAGCTGTTCAGTGGTGTCAGACTGTCAGACTCTTGGGCTTCTCTTTCATACTGCTAAGCACAGTATAACGCTAAACACCAAGGGCTTGGACCCCTAGTGACAACCAGGAGGCACAAAGGTATCAAAAATTAAAACAAACAAAAATACTGTCCTAAAGGAAGTAAAATAGATGTTATTCAAGTTAAGGAAATTCATTAAAAATCAAGTAAGATTACAAAACAGATTAATTAGTGCACATCACTAGTCATCTATATAGCTTGGCAAAAGCATGATATTAACAACAAGCAAGAACCTTGGGAGTTCTAGCTTTAAAGTTCTCTTGTGAAAATAAAAGTACAACGTTTATGGCACCCATCTCTCATGTATGACAATTTTTAATGACTCAAAATTCAACTAACAGTAACTTAGCTCTTCACTTTACTTCTTTGATAGAAAAGAGAGGAGGGAAGGGAGAAAGAGAGAGGGGAAGAGAAAGGGGGGGAAAGATGGGTGGTAGGGAGAAAGAAGACAGGAAGGGTGTCAGGATAGGAGAAGGAGACAGGGGTAGAAGGAGAGAGGGGAGAGGAGAGGCGGAGAGGTGGAGAGGGGAGAAGGCGAGTGGAAAACAAGAAAAAAATCTGGATTTTTCCCTCCAAACTCAACTACCAGGGAGTGGTCTTGGTAATATTTAGTGCAATCAATGCCACTTTGTACATCTATACCTTCAGTCAAATTGACATTCCTTTACCTCGAGATATTGTAAGAGCCTAAATAATGAAATATTAAATCACACCTAACATGATTTACTAAAGAAGAAAATGAACTAAAACTCTTAAATGATATCTAACCATTCTAATACCTGGATATAACAGTTAACTGAAGATTAAAGTGGTATAAAGAGCCAGGCACAGCAGATACCCAACAAAGACAGAACTGACTTTAAAATCTCATTGCAAAGTAACTACTAGAAATGTTGCACTGAATTTTTTCGTAGACTCCAATAAAGCAAAAAGTAGATATGAAAAAGACTGTCTTATCCTGCCTTTAATTGCTCCCAGCTCTATTTCTATTTTGAGATATATTTTAATTTTTATTTATTTATTTGAGGGCGGTGTCACTGGCCCTCACATATGGGACCGAACCGGGGCTGCTGGTTTCCCAAGCCAGCGCTCCCGAGATATATTTTTAAATAATTTTATCAATAAAGGCAAAAAGTCTAGCCTAATAAGTAAAACTGGATACTCTTCTACTTGCCAGATTTCTTTAGAGCAAAAGTAAGACGGGCCAGCAAGGCAGTTCTCAGGAACTAAGCTAAAACCAAATTCACGTTTTGTGCATTTTTGTGATTCCCAAGGGTCACAGTGCATCGCTTATCTTTTCACTTCAGGTCTAGGAAAGAAATGTTATAGTGAATGTATTTGGAATTCAAAGTTAACTTCTTTCCTTCCATTTATTCATTTACTTAATAAACAATCAGCATAAGTTACTATGTGAGCTAAGTTCTGTGAGGAGCACTTAATAAATGACATAAGAAATTTAAAAATATTGCAGAGAACATTTATTCTAAAGCCTTCATTTTACAGTTCTTACAGAACTAAGACACCATAATAGCTAAAGTGTACAAGATTACTCTTTATATCATTACCTAGTTTTATTTTCTTCATAGTACTTAACACTATCTGAACTTATACATATACATATGTACATATGTTTGTATTTATGTATGTATTTTCTGGCTCCTCTTACTAGAATAGAAGCACCCTGAAAATTGGCATCTTTATATGTCATTCATTACCCTACTTTCAATTCTGAGAAAAGTGTCTACCTAGCACATAGTAGGTACTCAACTAATAATCTGTTAAATGAATAAATAACTGTAGAAAAATGAGAAAAACATATTGAAATATCACACTAGGACTTTTATTCCAGTGTGACTTTTATTCCAGAAAAAGATCACATTTGAGTTGTATGAAGTACTAGAATCCAGCTATTAAGCAAAAGGAAGTTGGTAAGAAATAAATATTTCTTTGAACAGAAGATAACAAATTAACTTATATGGCATACTGGATATAAACGCAGATAACTGTCAAAAAATAGGTATTCATTTCTTCCTAAAGCAAAACATCTGTAATCATACCATGTATTAGAATACTAACTAAACTCTCTTCATGCAAGCTAGGAGAGATTTTTACATACCTATTATTATTATTAAGAAAAGTCATACTGATATCTCAGAGATTAAAAACTCCTAGAGAAAACATGGGCAGTAAACTCTTTGACATCACTCTTAGTAACATCTTTTTGGATATTATCTCCTAGAGAAAGGGAAATGGGAAAAAATAAACAAATAGGACTACATCAACCTAAAAAGTTTTTGCACAGCTAAGGAAACCATCAACATCATGAAAAGACAACCTACTGAACGGGAGAAGATATTCACAAATGATATATAAGTGGTCAATACCCAAAACATATAAAGAACTGAACTCATATAACTTTAACACTAAAAAACCCCCAAACAAGTTGATAAAAACCAGGCAGAGGACTTGAAAAGACATTTATCCAAAGAGGACATACACCTGGCCAACAGACATATGAGAAGATCACTAATCATCAGAGAAATGCAAATCAAAACCACAGTGAGATATCACCTCATGCCTGTCAGAATGGCCATCACCAATAAATAAAGCAACAAATAACAAGTGCTGACGAGGATGTGGAGAAAAGGGAACCCTCATGCACTGTTGCTGGGAATGTACATCGGTGGAACTACTATGGAATATGGTATGGAGATGCCTCAAAAAATTAAAATGGAGTGGCCATACAATCCATACAATTCGAATGGCCATACAATCCATACAATTCCACTTCTGAGTATTTATCCTAAGAAAACAAAAACACTAATTTGAAAAGATACATGCAACCCTATGTTCATTGCAGCATTACTAGTAATAGCGAAGATATGAAAGCAACCTAGATGTCCACCAATACATGAATGGATAAAGATGTGATCACACACACACACACACACACACACACACACACACACAATGGAATATTATTCAGCAATAAAAAAGAATGACATCTTGCCATCTGTGACAACATGGATAAACTTAAGAGGGTATTATGCTAAGTGAAATAAGTTAGACAAAGTCAAATATTGTATGATCTCATATATGTAAAAGCTAAAAAACCCAAAATAAATATATAAACAAAACAGAAACACACCCATAAATACAGAGAACAAGCAGATGGCTGCCAAAAGGGAGGAGGTGAGGGAATGGGAAAAAAATAAATAAATAAGTTTAAAAAAAAAAAAACAAAACACAAAAAAAACAAAAAAATCATGCCTGAAAGTGCCTAAGCCATATGAGGGAGCATAAGATTAGGTGTTGCCTCGGTTCTTTCCACTGCCATGTGACACCCATTACTAAAACAAAGAGTTTGAATAAATACGAACTTAAAACTTAAACCCAAGCAAGTCTCTAGACTGAACTACCAGTTTATAGGAAATGCAGGGAACAGAAGAACATGTTAAATGATGCCATAGGGACACGGTCAACAAAATCTAGAATATGGGATCCTCTGAAGGACAAATGCCCTGTTTCTTTAATAAATACATCACAAGAAAAAAAGGGGTAAAGGTAACCTGCAGATTTAAGAAGTCCTAAGAAACATGTCTACCAAATGCAATGTGTGGTTATTGTCTGGATCCTGATTTAAACCAATCAACTGAAAAGCAAAATTTAAAACAAACATTTAAATTAAAAGCACAGCATACATCTAAAATTACCTCTGAAAGATGACTTGTATAAAAACTCCCACCTGAAGTTTTAATCAGTCTATAGAAATACTGACTCTGATTTTAATAAGAAGCTTCCTCTATTACTTCAGGTTATTTTGTAGCAAACACATTAGTAGTTAAGTGTTCAATCTAAGCTCCATTGTCAAAAGTTGGTCCAAAATAATAAAAAAAGATTATTAACAATCTTCTCTTTGCCTTTCCATTTCACCTTCAGAAACAAGGAGTTTATTAGAAGCAAATAAAAATAAACGAGGCTATTAGACAAAGAAACATAAGAAAGAAAATTCTTAGTGCTACATGTTTTTAAAATATTGCTTCACTCTAATGATGTTCATTCCTTTATTCAACAAATATTTATTCAGCACCTATTATAATATCCTAAGCTCCTTGCTAGGGATTAGAAGAAGTTATAAGAAATATTTATATCTGAAGAGATAAAAACTGAAAAATATCTCTAGTATTTCCAGTAAATGTGAAATATTACAAAATTTTTCAAAAAGATGTTTCAACTTACACTTTGTTCCTCTGGTTCTAATTTGGGGATTTTGTGTGACTTGCGCTCTTCAGATCTAGATGAGTCATGCTTGTTGCTTTTTTTCCTCTTCTCTTTTCTGCTTTCATGCTTTGACTTTGTGTACTCACTTGCCTGTACTTCATTTAAAAGGTCTCCACAAAGGGAAGACTCAAACAGTTCCCTGCCATTCTGGATAGTTTTGGTTATTTTTAATTTAATTTCAGGTGAGCCAGTCTTCTTTGGAATCACAGTTTGTGGTACCGAAGGAGGAGGTGGTAGCTGTGGAGGAGACGGTTTTTCCAGAATTTCATGTGGTCTTGTGTTTGGAATTTCTGAATGGTAATAGTCAGTGGGGCTAAAGTTTCTAACTGCACCAAAGCCATTGGCCGACCCATTGGGATACTGATTATATGACTGGTATTTGGTTTGAGTTTCATACATGCTGATTGATGATGGATAGCCATTTGTGAGTGGAGGAAGATCTTCCGTTGTAGGTGGGTACTGAAAGCCTTGCTGCAAGGTAGCTTCATATGGTGTATGGCCACCATCTTCAACAATGTCACTGCTGTTATCAAAGGCATCCTCCTGACGAAGGTTGGCGGAGTCAATGAGTTGAGGTGGTTGCTGAATTGTGTTTCCCATGATCCCTTGCATGAAAGAGAAAGAGAAATCCATTGTTCTGCTCCAGCATCCTTAACTTTCCCTTTCTCTCATCGGGCCTGAAGTTTTAAAAGAAGAGATTAAAAGGTGTTAATATCCTCATAGGCTAGAAGCTAGTCAATTGAAAAAGGATTAAACTGAAATATTCTGAACCCAATTTTCATATCCAGATATGCACACACTAAATATTTTTAGAACAGCCAATATAATTCTGATGCAGGGCAAGTATTTTTTATCTTAAATGCTCGTATGTTTGAAACTCTCAATTACTTTCACAATAACTTTAGTAACAAATTTTATCCTCTTTGCAAACATGTGAAATAGTTTTGACATTCTTTTTTTTCCAAGTTAGAGATTATAATTCTCAAATTAAATATGATAATGTGCAATATAAGCAGTGTCCTGGCACATATAAATTAGGATCCATAGAGCTTCCTTTAAATCATTCATGTTCTGTCCAATGGTTCTTTCTGTTATTACGAAAATAAAATCTTATTACAAGTATTTTAAATACAAAAGTAAAAATGCCTATTCGTCTCTCTCCATCATTCCCATTTTCTGTGTCATGAATAACCATTGTAAACACTTTGCTGGGTATTCTTCCAAATCTTTATACATTTACATATAAAAACTTAAAAAAATAGGGTTTATTCAGTGACTTGCTTATTCAACTTAATATATCCTAGATATCTTTCTACATCAGCATGTATAGATAATTTTCATATATACTTCTTTAAATGGATGCACAGTAAATAACTGTGGTATCTAACATAATGTACTTAACCATTTGTGTATGGACAATCATTTAGTTGTTCACAATTGTTTGATATTATAAACAAGTCTACAGGAAACTTCCTTGAAACTATATATCTTTGTGCATATATGTATTCCTATGGAACACATCTGAAATTCTGATACTGCAAAACTGTTCTACAGGCTGTACTATAGCAAATTACATTCATACCAATAGTGTATAGGGTTGTCTGACTATACCCTTGCCAGTATCTAGATGTTTTTAACCAGTGGTATAAACAGCAGAATCATCTGGGGTACTTTTACAAAACACATATATCCAGGTCTATTTACTAATAAATCTGATTCAATAAATTTGGGGTGAGGCCGAGAGCACGAGTATTTTAAGACGACAATCCAGTTCATTTTGATGCACTCTTAAAAATTTGAGTCATTGTATTATAATCTTTGCATTATACTTATTGCATTATACTTTTACAATTATTGCAACCCCTCTAGAAGGTGTTAAAGATGCCCATATTATGTTAGAATGTTACAGTACAGATGAGCATTTGTTAGGAAATGCTCTAAGATCGCTCTGTTTTGTCATAAGGCTTGATGAGCCCATACCTTGAGACAGCGAATTACTGGACAGTCCAGATATTATTTTGATAATTCCATAAACATTTATTCTAGAAGGCTCTAAGGCAGAGAGGATTTCAATACTGTATGAAGTCTGATGAACTGATTATAGCTTCATGCACGAGGGAATCTGAAGCTACAGCTTGGTTCAATTCTATGACTGTTTAATAATGTCTACCATCTTGGTTCTAGTAGGATTTACCAAAATGATAAAGCAAGTAACCCAAAACAGCAAAGGGAAGACAGGGGAAAAAAAAGCTGACTATACACTTTTCAAGGCGTACCTAATTATGCAGCTGCTGTTTATTCTGCTTTCAGCAAATGGAAAGAATTTTAGAAGTTCTAAAATTGCAAACAAATGCCTATGAGCATACAGGAAATCAAAACGCTCATACTGCTCTATCGTGGAACGGCGGGTAGGAGGCATCAGAGAGTACTCTCATTTTTTTAGCATCTACTCTGGGCTAAGCACTTTATACATTATTTCATTTAATCCTCATAACAACTCTGTAAGATCAGTATTGTGACTCCTGGTTCATTGGTAAAAGAAACCGAGCTTCAGGGGGATGAGGTGGCTTGCTTATATCATGAAGCAAAGGGGGCAGAATTAGGATCTGAATCTAAGTATGTTTGACTCTAAAGCCCATGATTTTTAGCACTATACCACTTCCACTTCCCTAAGCTACAGGTGCTGAGAGGACTCATTTTCTTTTGTTCACGTGATTTATTCCTTGGTCACCGCCAAAATAATAACTATTGTATTAATAACCACCACTAACACTTAAACCGTGCTTAGTTATATGCCAGGAACTATTCTAAATACTTCACATACAATATTACCTTTAATCCTCCCAACAACCTTCACGTAGATATTCAGTTCCCATTGTAGATAGGGAAATAGAGGCACAGAGAGGTTGCATGACTTGCTCAAATGCACAATGCTAGTCCTTAACTGACAGAGCTGGAATTTGATCAAAGTAGCCTGCCTTCAGCATCTGTGATCCTAAACAGCATACCATACTGATAATGCTGATGTTAGAAAACATTTCTTTATACATGGTTTAAGAATCGAAACATTACTCTGACTCTCGGCAAAAATTTATAGGTCACAGACACAAGAAGGGTATATAAGTGGAATTCAAAAGTTCTTCAAACTTACAACTTGAAGGCAAGTTAAATATGGACATTTGACAAGCTACAACCTGTGCTTTTTGTTCGCATACCTGTCATATACAAGATCAGCTTCCAGATTAATCTCTCAAATTATAGTCTACAGAGGTAAAGTGAATCTCAAAATAAGGAAACAATCAGGCAAATCCAAATGTGAAACATTGTCTCACACAACTGACCTAGCTCTTCCAAGCTAATGTTATAAACAAACCAAAGATGGAGCAACTATTTTAAATTTTAAAAGACAAGATTTAGACAACCTAATTCAATGCATGAATTTTGATTAAATTTGGGATTTAAACATACACCCATAGGTAAAAAAATATGTACTTTGGAGAAATCTGAGAATTTAAAATATGAACTGGCTATTAAACAACAGAGCTATTAATTTTCAAGGGTATGATAATAGTATCCGTTTATGTAAGAGAATATCCTTATTCTTAGAGAAGAGCAATGGTGATACATTTAAAGTGTTACAAGATTCACAACTCTCAAATGGTTTAGGATGTTAAAAGTACATGTACTGGGACGGCCGAGTGGCGCTGGTGGTTAAGCGCTGGCTTGGGAAGCCAGCGGCCCCAGTTCGGTCCCACATATGAGGGTCAGTGACACTGCCCTCAAAACAAAACAAAACAAAACAAAAGTACATGTACCTAGAGTAAAACAAACAAACAAAAACCAGGCAAAATGTTAACAATGGGCCAATCCAGGTGTTCACTGTAATATTCATCCACTTTCCTAAAGGTCTGAAAACTTTAAAAGTAAAAAGTTCGAAAATAAATAATTTGGCTACGGTTTAGAAGTCTTGAAAAGAAAAAGTTACAGCTTCTTAAAGTGGTAAAGCCTACATCAAACCTTGACACATATTCTGACCAACTAAGCCAAATGGTCCGCATTGTTAAATTTTCTAGAAAGTCTAAGCATAAATAGAGTGACACTTTTTCATATTATCCCTCCAAATAAAACAATAATGCAATCAAGAAAGCAGTTTTGGGCCGGCCGAGTGGCGCATTGGTTAAGCGCTGGTTTGGGGATGCCAGCGGCCCCGGTTCGGATCCCACATGAGGGCCAATACACTGCCCTCTACAGCTAACAACAGCTCCACCTGGAGCTGGGCTGTGCGAGCCCGGTGGTGGTGTGGGCTGCGGCCCCTGCTGCAGTGGGCTGCCATAGGCTGCAGTGAGTGGCCCGCAGCCAGTGTGAGCGGCTGGCAGCCAGCGTGAGCTGCCGGTGGCCGCGGTGAGCGACATCCAGAGGCCAGCGACCGATCTGCCTCACCCGAGAAGAGCACAATGACGATACCAACAGTGAGGCAACATCCTCCGCAACTAAACTGAGGAACAAAAAGACAGCAACTTGTCTGTTCCCCTTCCCCGATTCCCCAACGCTGTTCCCCTCCGCGAATTCCCCAATAAAATCTTTAAAAAAAAAAGAAAGCAGTTTTGATAATCTAAAAAAGATATTTTAGGACTATAAATTCCTTTATAGTGATTTTTTAAGTACTGGAGTCTGGTAGCCAGCTTCCAAAGAGCAGATGTGCCGATTGACATAATAGTTAAGACCTTATAGAATTAGGAGGCTCTCTAGTGAGCACTGTGGCTAAAGGTATAGGCTCTGAAAGAAACTGCTAGGTTCAAAACCCAGATCCTAGGCTTCTTAGCTATGCAACTTAAATCTCCCTAAATCTCAATTTCCTTATCAAGAAACTAGATGTTTACAATTGTCTGTCTACCTTGCGTTGTTGTAAGACTTAAGTTAATCCATGAATAGTACTTTGGACAGTGCCTGGAATACAGTTAAGAGTTCAACTAACTACTTGTTGGCTTTATTATCATTCAGTGTAATGTTGGGCACCAGAACTTGTGAAAAACTTGATCTCTGACTTAATGGCATTTATAGTAGTATACTAGTAGGTAAGATTTTATGGGCAAGACTCACAGAATAGTAGTGAACACTGTGAAACAGAAGGTGACAGAATTAAACTGTGTTACCATTATAACAGATATTTTTGAGAACAATTCACTAGACAAGGAGGCATTTAGACCATGAAAGACAGGCAGGATGTGGAAGTTAAGTGTTTTTAACCCACTAATTTTAAAACCACGTGGTACAGGCAACCAAAAATTCTCACACCTTTGTACTTAATAAATCCTTGATAAAGATGGCATGTTTTAATTTGTTTGTTATTACTAAAGTAATAATAATGGCTAACAACTGAGGACTCACTATCAATACTATCCTAAATGCTTCACATTTGTTATATTATTTCACTCCTCATAACACACCTCTGAGGAAATACTAATACAACCCCCATTTTACAAATGAAATACAAAGGCCAGCATGATTAAGTAACTTGCCCATAGTCAGACATCTTATAATTGGAGGATTCAAACCCAGGCTAGGCTCTCTTTTCCACAGCACTGGCTCAAGAAGTAAGCTCATCTCCTACAATCCCTAAGTATGTAAACAGCAACAAAAACAAAAATATTCACAATTTATACTTCATACTTCCTCAGTCTCACTCCTCAGAATGAACAATGTGATGGGAGATGAAATCATGATACTAGTCTTCCACGCATTGTAATACATACTTCCAAATAAATGAAAACACCACAGGCAAACAATTTATGACAAATTCTTCCTCTGATCAATGTTTCTAGGCTTTTTTTGTCAATGTTTCTAGGCTTTTTTTAAAGACAAAAATCAATCAGTCAGTAAACACTTTTTTCTTAATTTTGTTGAAGCGGTCTACAAACAGTTTTAAAGGGGAAAAAGTTTAAAATTATCAACTAAAGCTCTAAGGCTCTTGTTTATTTATTTACCGACTTATACATGGAGTGATAACAGAAAATAGAATCCTTTATAGAATCCTTAAGTCAAATCTTAGAAACCGTTTTTAAAAAAGAAGCATGTCACATGGTTCAGATGAACAGTTTGAGGCTATAAATATCAATTAAATATTCGTGATGTGTTAATGTATAGTTTAAGTCACTAACAAATTCTTAAAATGAACAATTCTTTGGTACATCATACATATTGCTGAATTCTATTTTACAGAATTACATGCTGTGTTGTATTACTTATTTTTCTATGTTTAAACAAGTCTTTTTTCAATAAAAGAAAACTTTATATTTTATTATACATCAAAATTCCTCATATTGATATCATTATTCAGGCTTTTTGGAATCAGAAATGGTTCTAAGATGTCATATAAATTGCCTGTTTCTGTTTTCAGACTTAAATGCATTCCTAGGTTAATTTGTAAATCTAACCACAATACTTTCCTTATTAAAATCCTTCAGTGATTCCTAGAGAAAGTTGAAGCATCTTGGCCAACATCGCACATAAGGCCCTCCAAGGCCCTACCTACGTTTCCAACCTCACGTCACTTCTGTACACTAGTAATGTTAAACTACTGGGAATGACTGTACACACTATGATTTCATACTACTGTGCCTTTACTAATGTTATCTTCTATGTCTAGTATGACCTTTTACACATTTGGGGGAGGAACTTGATTTTAACTGTCTTGTGAGCTCAAAAAGTCAGCTCCAAGTAGTCACTTAAGCTCTAAGCTAGTCTGAGTAACTTTCTTCTTTTCCTAAGATACACTATGCATTCCTCTTAGAATTAATCATGCAACAATCTGTTTATGTGATTTTCTTAAGAGCAGGAAGTAATTTGTTTTCATCTATGTGCTTGCTCCAAGAACCCAAAGCAAAGGCTCAGAAGGAGGGACTTAATGAATCTTTTAAACTGAACTATGTAAACTTAAGGGAGCTATTACATATAAATGAAATGCTTTAAAGAATTGTTGAGACTCTTTCCATGGAGAATGCAAGAGAATATAAACACAGTTCCACTCTCCTCAGGTAATATCCTTGGCAAAACCTGACTGACCACTGGTTACCCAGCCACTACTGAGATTCTCCTTACTTTTGGGCTAATCTTCCCAACAAAAGACCAAAAAATATAAAAAGCTCCTATCCGATATAAGCTTATCTATTTACAATCTTAGTGTTATTAATACCATAAATCTGAAATTCAGTATGTGAAAGCTCTCAAAATACACTTTTTATAGTCATTGTTAATTGAACTGGCATAAACATCAATCTTTATTTTCCAAACCTATTCTAGTAATTATAATCAATCATACTAAAATGCCAAGCATGCTTGATGTATCAACATGAGGATTTTTACAGCTGAAACAAAATGGCAGGATATGTGACTTCCACAACATAGAGGAAGAGGGCGGTCTTCCTTCACCCCAAGATAAACAAGGGATCCAGATGTTTCTTTATGTGAACTGTTGCTAGGAACATTTCTCAAGGTTTATGATAAATCCACAGTCTATGGCTGTTTCTACAGTAACAGGAATACAGTGCATGCACACAGTCTGCAGAATGAACCAGCTATATGCTGGTTCTTGAAAACCTGACTTTTTATTGTTTGGAGATTGGCAACACTTTTTTTTTTTTTAAATTGACACATAATGTTGAAAAATTAAGAGGGTTATTCTGTTTTAAAGCAAAAAAAAAATCTAAATTCAGTATACAAAGGCAAGCTTAAGTATACACTCTTTGAGGTGTAACGAGATAAAGCTAGCAAACATATACTAATTTCTAACTGAATGATCACCTACTGTTTGAAAATCACATTTTATATTGAAGCCAATTTAATATATATACACATATATGCCCTCCCAAAAAAACTTCAACTGTGATTCATTTAATGATAGAATATGAAAATTTCTCGATAACAGCACCAAGGAAGGTTTCTGTTTTACTATTCCCCCCACTCCTCATCCCCGCAAATCTACACAGAGAAAAAAATGGGAGAGGGGAGTTAATTTTTTTAAAAATATAGTCCATTATTTTTAGTACATAGGTTTACAAGTGAAACCAATCTTTATAAAGTAAAAACTTGAAAAGACATAATCTATAGGAAGAATGATAAAATGCCCTAGTGCCAGGGGTTTTTGCGTTTGTTTGTTTTTAAAGATTTTATTGGGGAGTTGGGGGAAGGGAACAGCGTTGGGGAATTGGGGAAGGGGAACAGACAAGTTGCTGTCCTTTTGTTCTTCAGTCTAGTTGTGGAGGACGTTGCTTCACTAGCCCAAGTTGGTATTATTATTGCGCTCTTCCTGGGTGAAGCAGTCGCTCACTGGCCACTGGACAGCCACTCATGGTGGCTCATGGCAGCTCATGAAAGCGCACGCCAGCTGCCGGCCAGCCCCACTGCAGCCTACGTCATTGCCGGCGACTCACAGCAGCCCAGCTCCAGGTCGAGCTGTTGCTCACCATCTTAGCTATAGAGGGTGCAGCATCACTGGCCCTCACATGTGGGACCCGAACCAGGGCCGCTGGCTTCCCAAGCCAGTGCTTATCCACTGTGCCACTCGGCCGGCCGGAGATGAATATTTTTAAAGAGCTCAAACACATCTTTAAAAATCAGCAAACACAAACTTCTGGTAAGTATGAACAGGACACAAATTACACTAAAAATCAATATTCTTCCATCACAGCCTTTCTACATTTTAACTTCACACACACACACACACACACAATAACTGGGAGTGAGGGTGGGGGTTATGGAAAAAAAAAAGTCAACCACTTGGTTCTAAGAACTTGACTTCGCCTCTACAGTACCAAAAGGGAAATAAACAATGTTTACCTTTTATTCACTAAAAGGAGCCAGAATTGATAGCATCTAATCTAGCTCTGTTACAGACAAAAAGCAATAACTTGGTACAGTGACTACACAACTCTATGTCAATCTTTCAAACAAATCGGATCCTGCTTGGAAATTTTCATCAAGGAAATACAAACAAAATTACAAATAGAGGTGGTTGTTCCATTTGTCTTTAGGTGACTTTATCCTTTCAGGGAACAAAAACCATATCAGATTACAAGATTTACTATTTTATCCACAAACAAAAGGAAGTACTTTTAACAGCATCCAAGTGTTATTCAGTTGGTAGCTGTAACTATTCATAAAAGTTTTAACCACAGTGGTATAGAAGCTAATTATTTCTGACTAAAATCTGGCATTTACTCCCAAACATTTGTTAAATTCCCATAGTAATGTAAACACTTGGACTTCTGAGATTTTGACGCCATTATATAGTAATATTAATTCTAAAGGTATTTAACAAATTTTTAGTTTCCTTATGACGTTTTTATGAAAATTTGAGTGTGTCAAAATTATGAGGTTTGAAAAGACCGCTGGACAACAGGTTTTACATTCTGGTTGAGGCAACTCTTTGAAAGGTTAATGCAATGACTTAGGGGAAAACATTTCTTTTCCAAACAATTTTAAAGCAATTATACTAAAGAGATATCAATTCTCCAAATGACACAAAGTGCTTAAAGCATTTTAGTATGTTAAATAAATGTTCTATATTAGTAAACCTTATCTGGGTATCTTGACTTAAAGGTACTTTCCGAGGTAGCCTTTTAAAAAGAACTCTGAGCTGCTGACTAATTTCTGGGTTAAACTGGAAAATCTGCTTGCTTTAAAAAATAATTCAGCAGAGAATACATTCCTTTTATATTGTCACATGATTTTACTCACTTATCCACAAAGACATAAAGCAAATCATGTCATTTTTCTTTTTTTAATTATTTTTTTCCAGTTACAGTTGACATTTGCCATTATTTTAAAATCATGTCATTTTTATACAATGTGTATCCAAATCAAAGCGTTCTCACTCTCTATATAATAAACTCAAAGATGTATCAACAGAAGATACCCTTCTAGAACAGGATTTGCTCCATGACATTTGCTCATTAAGCAACTAAGTAAAAGCATAAGATTGGCCACTCTTCATAAACGAGGAGAAATAAAATGTGAATTTGATGCTTAAACAATAAAAACAAAGCAGAAATAAATATTGGTAATATCTGTTCATCTTTCTCTCTACTAAGGCACAGTATTTTTGTCAAGCTTCCTTAAACACACAGTAATGTTCCTACAAAATGGCCTGCTAATCTATTGATTTTACTCATTTTATATGAAAGGTCCAGGTTGGAAAATCTGTAGAGACAGAAAGATATTTAGAGGTTGCCAGTGGCTGGGAAGAGGGAGGAACAGAGGGTGATTGAAAATGGGCATGAGATCTTTTATGGGGTGGTGAAAATGTTCTGGAGGTAGTGGTGACAGTTGCACAACCTTGTGTATATCCTAAAAACACAGAATTGTACACTTTAAAAGGGTGAATTGTATGGTATGTTAATTATATCTTTAAAAAATGCTCCAAAAGATATCAAGAAAGCATTTACGTATGCTTCTTAACAATAAAGTCTACAATATCCATTCGAAGAATTACTGGTTTGTACACACACATTAAATGTGCTTAAAACAAAAAGCTTTACTTTATTAAGCTATAGTAATTAAAATATGAGGTACACGCAAAGGGACAGACAATAAAACAATAAGATCCTAGACACAGACCCAAGTCTATGTGGGAATTTGACATATAATAGGAGCAGCACTGCAAATTAGAGAGGAAAGGGAAAAAGATTCAAAGAATGGTACTGGGGGCAGGCTGAGTGGCTCAGTTGGTTAAGAGCGTGAGCTCTGAACAACAGGGTCCCTGGTTCGATTCCCACATGGGCCAATGAGATGCGCCCGAGCAGAGATGCCGCTGAGCTGCCAACAGGCGGCAGGATGGCTCAGCTGATGAAAGCACGTGCTCCAAATAACAAGGTTGACGGTTCGACTCCCGCATGGGATGGTGGACTATGCCCATCCGCAACTAAGACTGAACTCGGCACCTTGAGCTGAGCACAGGCCAAATGGCAACTGGACTTGGGAGATGAGCTAGCTGCACCCTCCACAACTAAGATTGAAGGACAACAACTTGTCTGTTTCCCTTCCCCAATAAAATCCTAAAAAAAAAAAAAAAAAAAAATGGTACTGGGAAAATGGCTTATCCATGTAGAAAAAAAATTAGATTCTCACCATATAATATACTAACTCCAGGTGGATTAAAGGCCAAATATAGAAAGCAAAACTTAAAAACTTTTAAGAAAAAAATAAAAATATAAAACCAGAATATATCTTTATAAACTCAAGGTGGGGAAAGACTTCTTGATACATAAAAAGTACATGTAAAAGAAATGATTAATAAAATCAATTACATTAATTTTAAAAACTGTATGCCAGAAGACAACAGAAACAAGTGAAAACACAAACCTCCCCACTAGAAGAGGATATATGCAATGCATACAACAAGGCTGGTCCTACCCTTCAACTTTCTTCCAGATATTCCCAGTTCTTGCTACGTTCATGGGCTCTGCCTTATCATTTCTCATCTGGGTAAAGGCAACAGTTCTTTCCAAACTGTTCTTCCTGCTTCAAAGTTGTCTATCTCTAATCTGTTCTCTAGAGCACAGATAGCACTTAAAAACAAACAAACAAACAAACAAACAAACAAAAAACCCTCCAATTAGGGCCGGCCACGTGGCGCGGTGGTTAAGTGCTGGCTTGGGAAGCCAGCAGCCTCGGTTCAGTCCCACATATGAGGGCCAGTGACACTGCCCCCCCCAAAAAAACCCTCAAATTTAATAACCTCCCACAGCTCCCCGATGCCTTAACTTAGGATCAAATCCAAAACCCAGAAGCCCTTTCTTGATTTGGCCCCTGCTTACTTGTTCAGCTGCATATCCTGCTGCTTCAGCTTTCCCACCTGCCTCTCCTAGTCTAGCATTTCCTCTTTCATCAACCGCTCATCCTAAAGATTCTAGTCAGATGTGTTACAATACACCAAGAAGCTTTTCCAGACCACCCCTCACACATCCTCTGAAGCCAGGCCACAGACCCTCTTCTGCTGGCAGAGCACTCCACCTACACTCTATCATAGCACTTAATACACTGTAGATGGCTGTCTTGACTTAAAGGAAGGTGGGGGAGGGTGTGAGTGAACATGATCTCAAAACATTTGTGTAAGAAATAATAGTAAAATGCTTTATTACATCAGTTCTGGATACCAGCTGCTGTCTGTTAATTGCCCTCTGTAGGCTGAGACAACGTTGGGCCGAGGTTCATGACAGCTCCTCCTTCCTTCCCATTCTGCTGCTGCTACAATGGGAAGGAGACCAAAAGTTACAGCCAGGTTGTCTCCACCCCAACCTGTACGGGCTTCTCTAATAAAACAAATATTTATTGAGCTCCTACTATTTACCAGACACTGGGCTAAGTACTAAAGTCATAGGGATGAAAATTTAGACATGGTTCCTACAGTCATACAGTTACATTATTACTGAAGACAGAAAAACAATAAAGGAAAAGTACAGGAGATGAGGCTCAGAAAATGCTTCTGGTATGGTTCATTTATTAATTTCGTATCAAATACCTGTATTATGTTTAGTCCTGAGGACTCGAAATAAAAGATGAGCAAGACAGAGTCCCTGCTGACAGACACGGGGAAGTGCCCTGGATGAGTAGCAAGGGGCTGTGAGAACAGAGAGAGGATGCACAGGCGCTCAGACATTTCCAGGCTTAGGAAACAAAAAGTCCGAACCTGTGGGAACAGAGGAGCTGCTTCACTACATTAATCATTAACCTAAGAAAGTTTCAGTTAAGAACTTTCTTGGCTTAATTAATATCACAGCTTCTGAATGATCTAGATTATTAGAAGGGCCTTTCTTAGTATGTTACAAAAGCAAATTATAAGCATTTAATGAAAGCACACTACATAACAGAGGGAAGTAAAAACAACTTAGATACCAGAGAATATGGAAAGACTGCAAGTTTATGTCGAGGACATGGGACTACTTCATCTCTTAAACCCCAGACCAACTACAGTGCCTGCGTTATCAATAAACAAATCAATCATAAACAGAAGGGGGTATTACAGCTAACCAACCAACCAACCAAACTAGTTAATTTTTAGCAAAGGTACTGGGTACTTTTACCTTTTTCTCATTGCTGTACTCCAATCCCCTAGTACAGTAAGTGAATGAAAAAGGTTGTTAAATATAGGGATGGCAAAAAAGACAAAAGGGAATTTAACTGCTGTTTTACTCAATTTTCATTTCCAATCTAGTAATGAAGACAGAAAAATATATACTTTGCTGGCAAAAGCACACCCCAAAATCACAGCATAGTATTCGCCATAACAGGACTTCAACTTCATAATCTAAAGTTATGCAGATAATTTTAATGTTTAAACCTTTTTTGGAAGCCTCATCAAACCGCTGTGCTATACTAACATCTAAAATTACTAACATTTCCAAGAGTATAATATGAGTTACCAAGTCAAATTCAGTCTTCAGGATCTGGATTTTATATAACCCACTAAGAAGTGATTCAAAATTCAAATATATGACTGAGAATTAGGCTAAGAAGGCAATACATTTATCGATGAGTTCACACTCTGAAACAGGTTTTTCAGCCTCAGAACTACTAACATTTGGGGCCACATAATTTGTTGCAGGGGGTTGTCATGTATGCTGTTTAGATGTTTAACAGCATCCTGGCCTCTACACACGAGATGCCAATGCTACTGCCTGCCAGTAATAACAACCAAAACTGTCTCCAGACATTGCCAAACATCCCCTTGGAGGGCAAAATCGCCTCAGGGTTGAGAACCACTGCCCTAAAGGATATTCACTAAGATGTAAATGCTTACTATCTCTGAATGGATTTATGAATGAGTTCTATTCTTTTTGCTTTGCCTTTTGCTTCTCTGTATATCTTACAAATGTGAAATTTTTAATACTTTTTTCCAAAAGAAAAATACAACTCATTAATTATAAGCCAAGGAAATACTCATATTTATCCAGCTTGTACCCTATTTTTAATGACTAATGTACTCATTTTTTTCCTGAGTATGAAATATTTTTGAGTATTCAAAATGTTAAAACCAAAAATCAGAATAGATCCATATTTAATCTATACAACAAATCCCTCTGAAATTTCAAATAAAAAATATTTTACAGATGCTTCAAGTAAAATGATATTATTTATTGAGCACTTATGATGTGACACTCCAAGTGCTCTACAAGTATTATCTTATTTAATTGTCAGGAAAAAAACGGTAAAGTGGACACTAGTATCTCTATTTTACAGATGAGGAAGAATAGACAGGTTAGGTAGCTTCTCCAAGGTCATACATATAGTAAGTGGTACAGCCACCCAGGCAGTCTTGCTTCTTGATCTGAACTCTTTACTACATATTGTCACTGACCATTGAAGCACTTTTCTGTCCTGTCCATTTTTTTTTTTTAAAGATTTTATTGAGGAATTGTGGGAGGGGAACAGCATTGGGGAATCGGGGAAGCGGAGCAGAGATGTTGCTGTCTTTTTGTTTTTCAGTCTAGTTGCAGAGGATGTTGCTTCACTGGCCCATGTTGGTATCATCATTCCGCTCTTCCCAGATGAGGCAGATCCAGAAGCCGGCCTCCGGATGTCGCTCACGCTGGCTGCCAGCCACTCACTGTAGCCTATGGCAGCCCACTGCAGCAGGGGCTGCAGCCTGCACGGTCGCTGGGGCTCGCACAGCCCAGCTCTAGGTCGAGCTGTTGTTAGCTGTAGAGGGCAGTGTCACTGGCCCTCATATGTGGGATCCGAACCGGGGCCGCTGGCATCCCAAAACCAGCTATTAACCAATGTGCCACTTGGCCAGCCCTGTCCTATCCATATTAAGTCAGAAAAGCATGTTTGCTGCTTCAGAAAACATCCCTATTACTACAATGAACAAAGCCAGCATCTTCAACTTGTGTAGAGGCTGTGATATACAGAATAATGTTCCTTCACCAAATGCCCACATCCTAATCCCTAGAACCTTGTGAATATATTACCTTATGTGGCAAGAGACTGCAGATGTGATTAAGGATCTTGATCCTTACGAGTATCAGAGAGAGCTAGATTATTCAGGTGGGCCCAATGTAACCACAAAGATCCTTTTAAGTGAAAAGGGGAGGGAGAAGAGTCAGAGTCAGAGATTTGAAGATGCTATGCTGATGGCTTTGAAAACAGAGGAATGGATCTTAAGCCAACAAACGCAGGCCTCTCTAGAAGTTGGAAAAGTTAAGGAAACAGATTCTCCCCTCAGGCCTCCAGAAGGAATGCAGCCCTAACACCTTGATTTTAGTGCAGTGAGATCCATATTAGCCTTCTGACATCCAAAACTGTAAGATAATAAATTTGTGTTGTTTTATTGCTGTGTTTAAACCACTGAATCTGACATCATTTGTTAGAAAGGCAACAGAAAACTAACACAGAGGCTTCTCTGAAAGCATTTCCAAACACTCAGTCTTCTTTAGTTCCACTAACATCCTTACAAAGCACAAAACAGGGAGGAGGGGAACCTCTTAGATTTGTTAACCTAACATTTGGGGAACCTGAAATAGAAATATCACTTTTAAAGTCTTACCCCATCACAACATAGTCTTATCTATTGATACAAGCACGCTAATATGATCTACAATTTATCCCTGGACAGTCAGAAAAAGCCATTAGATTTTAATTGTTGGTAGAATGTTGCTGTCACCTTTTACACATGCAGAAGAAAACGAAATGATTTCTTCCCATTTTGTTGGTAGTCACTGCTGCTTTCTGTGCTCTGGAATTTACTTTCATCCTAGTCATAGATGTGATACAAACAACGAAATGTTGGTAAAGCCATTACCATGAATTGACATAATAATGTTATGGGTCCTTTTGTTACTAAAATATTTAGTGTATTTAAGACTTTCAATTTCTAACAACCCAAATCTCTGGGTCACACTGAATTTTGTGGATAATTTTCACAGAAATACGGGGTAGGGAGAGTTTGCAGTGGTAAAGCAGCATAATGGTAAGAATCATTTTTCAAAATCTGTTAAACATATAATAATCACAGTTAAAAAAAGAAAAGCATCGGGCTGGCTGAGTGGTGTGTTGGTTAGGAGTTGGCCTGGGATGCCAGCTCTGAGCAGCAGGGTGCCAGTTCAAATCCCACATGAGGGCCAATGACGCTGCACTCTCTACAGCTGAGATAGTGAACAACAGCTCCACCCGGAGCTGGGCTCCCATGAGTCCCTGGTGACCAGTAGGCTGCAGCCCCTGCTGCAGTGGGCTGCCATAGGCTACAGTGAGTGGCGAGCAGCCAGCATGAGTGGCTGTCCGATGGCCAGTGACCAATCTGCCTCACCCAGGAAGAGCACAATGATGATATCAACATGGGCCAGTGAAGCAACATCCTCCGCAACTAGACTGAAGAACCAAAGGACAGCAACTTGTCTGTTCCCCTCCCACAATTCCCCAATAAAATCTTTAAAAAGAAAAGAAAAGCCTCTCATAGCCACCCAAAAGAACTATATATTAAGCCAATATTTTTTCTGAGTGAAAATTTATTTTGTAAAGGTGAATAATACACAAGTTCCCTAAAAAAAAGGCTTTCAATCACATCTCAAAACATTATTTAACTATTTAAGAATACAGACAGCAATAGATACGTAAAAAAAAAAAATTCTTTTTACACTTACCATATTGGCATTTAAAAATTAGAAATTAAATCACCTAATTTACTAGAAGAGAATATTTGATCTCCAACTACTCTCAGTCAACCAAATATTGCTTATATCACTTAAAAAGTGACTATGTCCGCTACACAGTGATGTTCATTCATAGATCCTAAGTCAAAACAATCCACTGGAAAATTAAGAGTTGGCAATTCTCTCCATTCCAAACAATAGCATACAAGTGACTTAATCTCTAAGAGTTTAGGAAATGAGGCAGAATGCTCAAAAACGGACCATGGAAATATTTTTGCACATTTTTGTCAACTCTATTCTGTTTAGGTGGATAGGATTTAGTTACTATAAGTGTATGTGTGGACAAAAGTTTGTTTTTAAATAAGAGAAATGTTTCCATACAAAATCATTCTTAACTAGTCGCCTTACATTACCTACACCAACACTGTCAAGTAAATAATTCTCTAATAACCAAAAACCTGAGTCTCACCTTGCCTATTCCCAGACTCCAAGTGTCATGTTATTCCAGATATACAGAGGTTGCCAAAAATATGTATACTCATTTTAAGGAAAACTGTATTAAAATTGTAATATGCAATATATACCAATAACAAAAGATGAATTTAAGTCACATCTGAGTTCTGCAATTACAAGAGGTACTCAAAGTGGTTACCATCAGCGTCCAGACACTTCTAATTACGGAGAACTACTACTTGAACAATGTTGACCGAAGTGTCTACTTGTATGCATTGTTGTTGTTTTTTGGCGGGGGGCACCCCCGGTATATCTTATTCCTCACAGAATTCTTTTTGTCTTGTTTTGTTTATGACATGGTTCATTACTGAACAGACCCTGTTCTGGGTCCTGGGAAATCAAAGGAAATGAGATTCTGGTCTCATGGAGCTTAAATAAACAATAAAATTTCAGATAGAGTTAAGCAAATAAAACATGGTTATATGATATAGTGACTAGGGAGCTAGACTGTTATAAAAAAGACAACTAGAATCAAAACCAGGAATTAGTCATATAGAAAGATTGGAGAAAAACAAGCGAATAGGTGATTATCAGGCACATTTTCCATCAAGTTCTCTTTGTTTCCAAGGCTTCTGAGGTGTGGCTCTAGTAAAAAGATTTAAATAATAGTTTAATCAAGTATTCCATGTAATATAAAAAACTCCAAAGTACTACTGAAATTAAATCATTTTGGTCAGCAGTCTTATTATAGTGTGTTAACTCTATTGATTAAAAGAATTTTAATAAATACTTTAGCTTTCAAAAAACTAAGTGATTTCTTGTGAATATATTTACTCACTATCTAAGCTAATAAGTGTTTTGGAAAAATGAGATTTTAAAAACTCAAACCCACAAGAACACACAAATAGAGTAATCACAAGAGCAATGAATGTGAAAATATGCCTACTTCTACTTCTTTCCCTTCACTAAGAATATCTAAATCTGTGCTAGCCACATGTAGCTGTTTAATTTTAAATAAATTAGAATTAAATAAAATTAAAAATTTAGTTCTCAAGTATACTAGCCACATTTCAAGTGTTCAATATCTACGTGTGGCTACTGGCTACTGTATTGAACAGCACAGATTTAAGGCAACTCCATCATCAGAGATCTGAAAAAAATTATTTTTCATATTTGACCTGAACAAAAACATTCCAAAAAAGCTTATAGAAACAAGATTAATCAAAAACTTTTTAAAGAAATTGGTGAGTAGTACTGTGAAGCCAGAAACAAGTCACATAAGAGGAAGTTTAGCAATCAGATCTACATGCTACAATAAGACAGACTTGATATGCTAGAGTAAGATAAATCTAGAGACAAGTAAAAATGTACTCTGACATTGGTCTTGCAGTCATGAGGTTTGACTTTTAGTTCTGATTCTACTGCTAACTTAGTTGCATGAATCTTGAAGAGATATAACATCTTTGGGCTTTTCTTTACAGTCCATAATGAAGGTTAAATCAGGTGATCCAGATAACCCGAAATGACCTCAAACAATGGAAAATAGGCTGTGGTTCCTCCTATAAATGTATAAGGTCAGACAACTAAGTTCACGAACTCATCCTAGAAAAAGTGCTACATACCTCATTTCTGAAGATCACTACAATAACCTTAGAAGTACTCCCTTTGGGAAGCTATGCACTGACGCCAGCGCCTAGTCCATCTTTGAAAGCAATTTTGGAACTCTTTTTCTGGAATGGCCATCAGAGCAATCGTCATTATTACCCTTGATGTACTGAACGTCATCAAAATGTCTTCCTTTCAATATTTCTTTTATCTTCGGGTAAAGAAAGAAGTCACTGGGGGCCTCATCAGGTGAGTGGGGGGGGGTGTTCCAATACAGTTATTTGTTTACTGGCTAAAAACTCCCTGACAGATGTGCCATGTGAGCTGGTGCATTGTCATGATGCAAGAGCCATTGCATTGTAGACGATAAGTTCAGGTCGTCAAACTTTTTCACACAGCCTTTTCAGCACTTCCAAATAATAAGTAAACTTGGTTAACTGTTTATCCAGTTGGTACAAATTCATAATGAATAATCCTTCTAATATCAAAAAAGGTTAGCAACAAGTTCGAAAACTTGTCAGACCTCGTATAGTTTGGATTTTCATTCTGACTAAATGTATCTGACTTAAAATATTAACTTGAATGTCTTACCTATCATATTAACATTATTTAGATGTTCACTATCTGCAGTAGCAAACAATTATATGAAACTCACAGTCAATACCTACTTACATAAATAAGATTTTAGGGGGTAAAATCTGCATGACCACCATTTTTCTTTCTATAAAATTATCTAAGTAAATAAATATTCTCTAAGTGAATAATCAAGGTACGTTCAAGAAGTGGCATGTTGTCTTCTAATTTTTATTTAACTTTTCTGAGTTTATACTAATAGAACACCATTTTTCAAAACATACCTGTACTATTCCAGAATCTGTTTAACTCCAGTGTTGCCACCTCAAATATTCTCTGAAACTTTTACTTAAAAATTTTCTACTAAAAATGTGTTGAGAAGGCTAATGGTCAAGGACATTAAAATACCCTATGTTAGGAAGTGGCCTGCATGAAACACAATTATGAAATACAAAAAAACTATATCTTATTTCGTTTAACCAGAAACTGTGTCACTGAATACAATCACGCAATTTTCACTTGACTATGATTCCATTAAGTTACACAACATTTTAGGTTGCTTTGTAGTCTTATTTTTTCCTGACAAAACCACATTACTATAGAACTGCTTGTATCAATACAAAACTTACTAGTAAGACACCCTATTTCCCTTATGTGTTTAGTTTAACCTCAACTGTCTTCACTTTGTTCTTAACCACACCCATCAATAACAGAAATAGTGTTACCACTTGAAGAAAACTTACATTATTTTCCAATCCTTTACACATCAAGGGTAAGGGATCACACCGAAAATTACTACAAACTAATCAGTCATCTTGCTCCATTTGATTCCACTTGATTCCACTATGAAATCTAGTAAACTAACAAGTTCATCCACGTATTTTCCTACCTCTTTCTCCAACAAACTTTTAAATGGTTTCTAAGATTGGTTCTTAAAACACTGCAAAATTTGAAGTGTGGAGAATACTTTCTTTTCCCTTGTATTCTCCATTCCCCATAGCAAGATATAGAGAATGAATTACAGAAATGATGAGTAGTTTTTAAAATGCTAAGCAATTTAAAACAATAATTTACTAAGTTCATCTTTCCTATAAAGACCAGGTATTTTTGTGGTTCATCAGGCTTTTAACATTAACACTTCAATAATTTAGGTTCAATTGTATTCAGCATTTTGTTATCAAAATAAGCAATAAAAGTATTCGCTTAATTAGAACAATAAGTGTTGGTGAAGCTATAGCCATCATGCTGTTATAACATCATGCTGTTATAACAGGAAGTAATTTGGACTGGAAAGTTCACTTCATGTTCATACTTGTACTGGCATGAATTCACTTAACCAACTGAGAAATGCCACATGTACAACCCATGCAAAAATTCTGATCAAGGATAAGTTAACATTCAAGTTTTAACTACTATGAAAGTGAGCTTAGGCCAACTGAGTTCATTTCTTCATCTATTATACATGCAACTAAGAGTAGTTCATTTTGCATGTGCTATTTTTCTTATATTAAAAAAATCATTTATTATCAGCTAGATGCCTGGTACAGTTCTAGGAACACTCTAGCACTTTTAATTTGTATCCCTATAGTTTCAAAGAGAAGTCATTTTCATCTCCACTTCAGGGCAAAGAACACAGAGCCTCAGTGGTAAGAGGTGGGCACAGGAACTCATGTCTCCTTGATTCTTGCCCTACATTCCCCTGCCCACTGAGTTTAAAAAAAAAACTGTTTTGTTAAATGGCTTAAAGCAAACAGAACAAGCATCAGGGTGAAGGTCAGTTAGAGCAAAGCAAACCTCTCTTTAAAAAATCAAACCATACTTTCCATAGGGTGACAAGTTTGCTACAATTATATAGGTATAGCATAATCTCTATTAATAACTTATAATTATTTTCTAAAATAAAGTATTTCTAAATAAAATTTGAATGAAAGGAAATGTATTTTAAACCACATACAACACTCTCTCAATAAAGACATCTTGACTAGACAAAATGATTTTAAACTCAAAAAATCTACCTAAAACTTTGTTTCATAAAATTAAACTTTAAATGTCAGGTTTTCTTAACATAACAAATATGAGGCATCTTTTCTGGAATAACTTTCTAAAATCTCACTCATAAACAGATATAAAGTATATTTCAGTTAATTACACCTCAATCAAGCTAGAAATAAAATTTTAAAAATAAATGACATTATAAAAAAGTAGAGGTCACACAAGTATGTATCACAAAAGCTGTCGTGTTGTTGTATTTTGTACTACACTTTAAAAACCATAAGTAAATACAATTTTTAAAAACAAAGCTTTTCGGGGCCGGCCGAGTGGCACATTGGTTAAGAGCTGGTTTTGGGATGCTGGCAGCCCCGGTTCGGATCCCACATTTGAGGGCCAGTGACACTGCCCTCTACAGCTAACAACAGCTCCAGCTGGAGCTGGGCTGTGCGAGCCCCGGTGACAGTGTAGGCTGCAGCCCCTGCTGTAGCGGGCTGCCATAGGCTACAGTGAGTGGCCAGCAGCCAGCGTGAGCGGCTGGCAGCCGGAGTGAGCTGCCAACAGCCGCAGTGAGCGACCATCCAGAGGCCGGCGACCCATCTGCCTCACCCGGGAAGAGCGCAATGACGATACCAACATGGGCCAGTGAAACAACGTCCTCCGCAAAACTAGACTGAAGAACAAAAAGACAGCAACTTGTCTGTTCCCCTTCCCCGATTCCCCAACGCTGTTCCCCTCCCCCAATTCCCCAATAAAATCTTTAAAAAAAAAAACAAAGCCTTTCGGATATTGCTGGGAGTTTAAACTGGTTCAACCTTTTCTGAAAAAGTTCTAAAATTGATTGTGATGATGGTGGCACAATTCTGTGAATATACGAAAAACTACTGCATATGTACACTTTAAATGGGTGACTTGTAGGTATATCAATTATTTCTCAATAAAACTATTAAAAAAACATTCTGGAGGACAAACTGGAAATGTTCACATCTGAAATACTCATATCTTTTAAGTAATTCTACTTCCAGGAATTTATTGTAATAAAATAATCACAGCCACATAGTTTTTTTAATGTGTAAAGATGTTCACCAAATTATAATATCCCAAAACTGCAAACTGCTTAAAATACCATCAATAGACGAATGGTAAGGAGACATAGCACATTCTTACAATGAAATTTATGTCAATTTTTAAAATCACATTCTCAAAAAAAAATTTATTTCACAATAGTGTATTACAAAATAAGATTAATGTACAATTCCAATTAGAAAAATAATACCTATATACACTAATAAAAAACATTGGAAGGCTATAGAACAAAATGTTAATATCAGTCACTTCCAGTTGGTAGGCTTTCAGGTGATTTTAATCTTTATATCTTACTGGTTTTCAATTTCCCTACAATAAACAATCTTTCATAATTTAAACTTAATGTTATTTTTAAACTAGTGACCACTTTGGAAAGCACAAATTTTCCATTGAAAACTAACAGGACTATCAGCATTTCTTAGGAGTATTGTGTGTGTGCGTGTGTGTGCGCACGCGCGCATGTAATACCTTAACCTTAGTACCTCAACTAATTCTGTCACCCAATAAAATAAATTCTAATGATTAAGGCTTAGCTGAACAGGTGATAGCAATACAGAAATCATGAGATGACCAAAAGCATATTAATTCTATTTCATTTATTTATTTATTTATTATTTATTATTGTTTTTTTGAGGGCAGTGTCACTGGCCCTCATATGTGGGACCGAACCTGGGCCGCTGGCTTCTCAAGCCAGCGCTTAACCACCGCGCCACTTGGCCGGCCTTAATTCTATTTCATACACAAACCCAAACTACTGATTTTAGGTTTTAAAAATAATTATATCAAATCATGTTTGCTTCCACATTTAGGAAAACTTATCCTTGCAGCAGATAAATTAGCAAGGAATATATTTAACCTCCAGCCAAAATAAAAAAGAATACCATTCTATGGCATTACAGATGGGAATTCAAGGATACAGTAAAGCATAGCAAGAAACTGGTCATCACAAAAATGAAATACTGTATTCTAATATATTTGGGTCCTACAGAGATCATAAAGGAGATAGCTTAAAGTTACCAAATTATGGTAACCATATAAAGGCTTTAATCTATGTATATAAAGGTATTATAACAATGTCTTTCTCCAAGTCCACATTGCAGTTTTATGCAAATAACTGTATTTGGCAGATTGGCGGGATGGGGGCAATTCAACTTTTCTGCTATCAAAGTCCTTGCAAGTTAACATTGAATCTTTCCAAGCACATAAGAAATTGAATCTTTCCAAGCACATAAGAAAATAGGCTAGAAAGCCAGGGAAGCACAATCAAAATAAGTTTCTTCAATTTCAAAAGAAATTTGGTCCATCTAGCCAAAATACAGAAAAGGAAGAATCAAAAGGCACCAAGAATGGAGAGTCAAACATAGATAGTCATTACTGATTATTTCTCAGGTTAGTACTTTTTGAATAGTTACATTAATGTGAAAGCAAGAGAGTCAAACTAGCTTTTGTAAAATAAGATACTTAAGTTAGAACACTATTAGTATAGGCAAATTTGACAATTTCTAAGCAAAAATCTAAAAGTTTCAAGTTTGCACATTAATCTAAAACCAACAGTGATTGAATCCTATCAAAAAAGTGCGAGATGAACTATGAATAAACATTTTGTATAAAATGGCATGATTCTTGTAGAATTCAGTATTATTTTTTTGTTTCACATTAATTAATAACGCACCAAGATTTCAAATCATTAAATGACTATACTAAATGTGAGGAAGCAATTCTTTTTTGTCTAGATAACCCTTTTGTTGTTGTTGTTGTTGTTTTTAATGTACAGCCTTCTTAAGACACCACAGCTAAAAGATGTTAATAAACATAAGACTCAATAGACACAATACTGTCTTGGCTATGGGCAAAATACCACTGGGCAAGTCTCCTTATAACACTTAATTTTCTTCTTAATCCCAAATCAATTTAATAAACTAAATTTTGTCTTACCCACAAATATCCCAGGAAGCCACACACTTCTTAAATTTAAAGTAGCTACTTATATATTTCAGGAAGCTTGTATACAAGTTACACCAAAATAAGAAAAATCATGTCCTAGCGGTAAAAGAAAACAAACAACTTTATTGTTACATTAAAAATTAATGTTTACTTATCTATTAAAATAAAAGTAATGTAGGCTATGAAGAAAACGTCAAGAAACACACACCCATACATATTTTCTTAATTTTTCTAAAAAGTAATCAGACTGAAATCTGAAAACATTATTCTACTTAACATGGTAGTCTATTTGGCCTGAGTTCCTGAAATCTCATTTTTCCATCTTTTATTTATTTGTTTATTTATTTTATTTTTTAAGCTGAGCCATCCTGCCACCTGTTGGCAGCTCAATGGCAACTCAGCTCGGGCTGGCATCAAACCGCCGTTGCTCAGAGCTCAGCTCGCACTCTTGAGTGAGCTCTTAACCAACTGAGCCACTCGGCCGGCCCTCATTTTTCCATCTTTAAATTAGGTTAATTCTTGTGCTTTTCAAATTCACATTAAAAAAGAAAAAAGTTGAGTTACTGTATGGGGATTCTATCCAGCATCACAGAAGGTGTAATATAAGTGCGAGGTATTATTAGATAATAATATTCACACATTTCTATGATTAAAATGGAAATTATTTGTATGTAAAAATTTTTCATTTTCCTATTCACTTTCTCCTCAATACAGCCCTAAATCTAGATGAAAAAGGGAACCTAGTAAGAAAAGAATTATCATTGTAGATGAGTCAATGATGACACAGATCTACATCTAAAATTTTCAAATAAGCCAAGAATCCTTTTTCAAAGAGCTTTTCAAATTCGAAATCTTGTCAATAAACAGATATACTTTAGGAATAAAACACACATCCATCTAGTAAAAAACTGAACATTCTCTAAATTCACAAAATTTAAAATATGTCTTTTACCTTCTTTTCATGCCATACAGTAGAGGCACAACATAATATAGAAGTATTTAAAAGTACTCACTAAGTACTTAGTAAGGTCAACAATAAAAACCAAAAACAAAAGTCTGTAAGCTTTAAAAAAACAAGAATGTGTTAGGTAGTCATAGTATAATCAATTTCTTCAATTTACCATTATTAATATTTATAAAAAGATTAGCTTGCAGAAATGAAGCTCACCATTCACTGAAAACTCAAATGCTGGACATGTTTAATAACAAAGGAATAAATCATCTCAGTTGCTCTGTCAAATAGTCTACTTTTAAGTAAAACTAAAAACAGCAATACATCAAGAGGCAGATTTTATGGATACCAAATTCTAAACCTTTTTGAAGTTTTAATGATTTTAACTTTCTAAGGGTCTAATACAGACTATTTTTTTTTGTTTTAAAATAACCCATGTATAAGTATCCGTTGTAACTTTTCTTCTTGAAAGACAAAAATAAAATAATCAACAATACCTGCTAAGATTTTTTTAAGCTTGCTTTCAATTAGGTATTTTTTAGCTCATTTTAAAAAACTTACCAGTGTCTCAATTTTCTTTCCAAGTTGTTTTCCAGGATCATGACAGACCTCTTACTTTTTCATTTCATCGCTATCTTATTTCATTGATAATTTTATTAAAATAGGAAAATTCTGCCCTAAACCACTTCATTACACAAAACAGAAACCTCAAGGTACTTGGGAACGATTCATTTATGCATGCTAAAATATTTTGTGCATATGCTGCTATATGTACAACCTAGTGAACAAAGTATGAAAAAATAGAAGTCTTCGCCTCATTGCAACTTAATGTCCTTGCATTCTTTATACTAAATGTGCCTAGCGTTGAGTATTCCCCCTCACCTTGAGCTTAGAAAGCTCAAATACTTCATAACAATGAAGTAATGTAATGTGTAAAGAGCCAGGTAGTAGGTTGCCCACCAAAGCCTCCAACTTAACTTCTCGAGGCCTCAGTTTACTCTCGTAAAATGTAGTTGGACTATATGTCTTCTATTTAAATAGGCTGTTAGGGACTTAATTCAGGACCTGCTCTATTATCATAATAGCAAAAACCTGTTAACAACCTAATCAATATTCCAGAGTGGAATACTATATGACTCTTAAAAAAGCTGTAGCTCCGTATATGCTCATTTATTTTTTTTTTTGAGGGCAGTGTCACTGGTCCTCATATGTGGGACCCGAACCGGGGCCGCTGGCATCCCAAGCCAGCGCTTAACCACCGCGCCACTCGGCCGGCCCCCACTCGGCTGGCCCCCGTATATGCTCCTTTAAAAGGATGTCCCAGATAGCCTGCTAAGACAAAAATGCAAAATGCAGATAGTATGGCCCAATTTATATGCATTTTAAAACAGATATACATATATGTATAGAAATGTTCTAGATACACATGAAACTTCCAATGGTCATCAGTGGGGAATGGGGTGTTAACTTTTTAAAACGTCTTAGCCTTTTATAATATTTGAAAAAAATTTAATAATGAACACATATTATTTTAATGAATTAAAAAAAAAAAAAACTAAAAGTAAAGGCTTGCTGATCCAGGTTCTACAATTAGAAAAGACCTGGGTTCAAACACTGTCGTTAAACTACTTAACCTCATACAACTGTTGGAAGGCTAAAAGAAAAGCACACGAGACACTCAATATAACACATTGTAAGAAGACAACTACGAGCAGCTACAACTATTATTATTATGAATTTTATTATAAACTCCAAAACTGAGTGTATTTAGAATCAGATTTTAATTCACTAAAGGATGACCAATTTCACTAAAGGCAACCGATTTCCTTTGTCCAAAACTAATTGAACTGGATCAGTGTAAGAGCATATTAAAGTTTAAAAAGCTATCACAGGTAGCAGGTGGGCTTATGGATATGGTAATCAGAGCAAAATCTTGGTTTTAATTAAATATCATCTAGATCACCCCAATTACAATTATAAAACAAAACAAGAGGTCACACACACATATTTAATCCTTTTCAATATGAAAATAAAAGAAGCGCCACTTAATTTATCCATTGTACATTTGTCGGGATTTAAACCTTTGCCCCCACAAAACTTTAGAATAGTAACTATTTCAAATCACACAAGTAGTTACATTTGACATTAAAGAGTTATTACTGTAGTGTTCCTGGGAGCCCCATGAAGTTCCCACCAAAAAAAACAAAACAAAACAAAAAACTGGCACCTTAATGAGACTCTAAAAACTGCATGCCTACTTCATAGATCATTGCAGTGTGCTGAACTAGCACCTGGAGATTGTATTGAGCTAGCTACAAGAAAGCAAAGGGAAGGAATGGAGGAGAAAAGAGTTTATTTAGAAAAAAAAAAAGAAAACACTTCTTAACACACTCATCACCTATAAACAAGAGCATCAAAAACACCACTTTAAAATACTAGACGTTTCTAATTTTCTAACAGTCAAGCAGATAATCTACCGCAAGCAGATCTTCCTATCCCTTCTCACCCCCACACAGTGCTTTGCCAAGAGCACAAGCCCAAGTAAAACAACCGACCAATGCAATTTCCTTGTTTACTTAAAGAATTGCAAAAAACATGTTGACTGCTTCCGAGTCCTCTGAAACAACTGAATATTTAAAAGACTTCTGATGGTCATTTTTGAAATAAAAAAGTGGTAATGATTCCTTCAGCTAGTAAAAATGTATTCTTAACTTTACAAAGGGTTAAATTTTACATCGCAGTTCATTAGCATGCCTTGTTTGCAACCAGAAGAGGAAAAAAAGGGGTGTGTGTGGAGGGGGGCGTAGGGGTGAGCAGCAAAACACACAAGATGGAAAATATCACTCCCTCCTTTGGTGGTTATGAATAATTTTAAATGACCCCAAGATGGAAGGGAAGAGTTCATGAATAGAAAGGAAGGGTTAACCATAGGAATTAGCCTCTTCCAGATTCATACTGATGTCGGAGAGAAGGAATTTATTTACACCGCAGTGTCTGGCAGCAAACATGGCTGCCCCTGCCCCCTTTAAATCTGAATAGTCTTCACTCTCTCACCAAAACCATCAAATTATGGCCATGTCTCTCCCCGTCTTCCTACCATAACGCTAATACATCTCTTCCCGCAAAATAGTAAAACCCACACCTCCCCATTTCACAACAGTCACAACACCATAACTACTAGCTTCTCTATTCTCCAGCCTTGAAAGGAAAGGCACAGAATACACACCAATATAGGAACAAAAGGCTTTCCCTTCCTAACACTTTTAACAACCCCTTGCCCCTGCTCTTCCTCCCACTCTGTAACGCTTGCTTGGTCGCTAGTTCTCCTCCTCAGCGTTCAGTTCATTTCCTTCCCGATCCCAATGCTGGGTCTTCCAGTTTCCTGAGTCTATTTCCTATCTTGCTCTTGCATCCTGTCTCAGTCATTTATCATCCGTTTTCCTAATCCACCTTTTTCCTTCACTTTCATTCTCTCGATGCCCATTTCTCCACCCAATTCTATCTCCTTCCTCCAGACTCCTTTAGTTCCACCCTCCACCCCCAAACCTCCCTGTCTCTCAGTCTTCCCAGGTCTCTCAAATCGTCTCCACACCTACCTCGGCTCCCCTCTCCCTGCCCCTCCCCCGTTCCATCTGTATCCCCGCCCCCATCCCACCTCTACTCCCAATTCCCAGCGCCACTCCATCTCTTCTCCCAATCATACCTGCCTCGCTCCACATCCCAATCGCCTCCCTATCTGCTCCTCCTTCGAGACCCCCCTCGAACCCTTCCTTGCAGGCCACCCGCTCGTCCTCCCATCCCGGACAGGATTTCTTTCCCTATCCGGGTCTCATCCCTAGGTCGCCCCCTTCTCGGCCCTTCCAATACATACATACGCACACGCATTCACTTTACCTTCAGTTTGTTCCATTCTAATCCCCCGGCCGTGTCAGTACGATCACAGGAGAGACACAGAGGCCCAGAGTGGGGCTGGGGTGCGGGCAGCCGCCGGGGCCGCGCGGGGAGGAGACGGAACCAAGCTAGGCCGCATGAAATCCCCGGGCTAGATTTCCCCCGCACCGGATGCCTCTGCCATGGCGGCGGGCACGGAAGAGGGCCACGGCCGCGCCGGGCCGGGCGAGAGGAAAGGAGAGGAGGAAGGCTGCGGGAGGTGGGGTAGGCAGGGAAGGTGGAGGGATGGGGGGTCGCCGCGCAGCCGCTGCTCTCAGAGAGGAGCCTGTCGCGGGCGGCCGGGTCCGGGCAGCAGGGTCCTCGGGGCTCCAGTCGGCCTTCACACGCCTCTCCGCGGCGACCCGTGGACAGTTCCCCTCGGCCTCCGCCGCGTTCCTGGCAGGAGCTCCCGCTGCCGCCCGCTGCCGCCCGCTCCCGCCGCCGCCGCCGCCGCCACCGACGCCGCGCACAAAGCCCCACCCCCACCCCGACACTCGGAGCGCAGCCGCCGCCAAATCTTCAGCCGCTTATTGGCTGCCGGCCGCGGCGCCTGCCGGGAAATGCAGTCCGGATTTGGGGCACCGGGGGCAAAAGAAGGAAGAGGCTAGTCGGCGGGGTCGGAAAGAGGGGCCGGAGCGAGAGCCAGAGAAGTGAGCAGCCCGAAGGAGTCTAGAGAAATGAGACCTCAGGGGTTAGAGGCAGAGGAACGGGAAGGAGTGACGAGAAGGAGAGTAAAAAAAAAAACTCACACACACAAAACAAAATTAGAAGACAGGTTAAAGGTTGGGCCTGTGAGGCAAAATTGTGATTGTGCGTGTTACTTATTAAATAACAGCACTTATTAAACCACATGGGACTCCTCAGAGTGACGGTGTTATACAATCCCTAGGTGTTACAAATAACCTACAAACATATGCTCGGTTAAAAGGACCGGGAAAGAGTAGGACAGTTGATGTGCCTCCTTGTCTGTTTTCTGTCCGACAGCTGTCAGAGAAGAGCTGCCTATACCACATGGGTCTGCGTCTGGACACCATGGCAGGAATTCCAGACTTGAGCCTTGAGAGCAGTCTCCCTTTCAACCATGGATGATGGCTCAGCCGGATGCCCCCCCCCGCCCTCACCCCCGCGCGCACACACACACACTTCCTATTGCAAGGATTAGAAGGCCTTGGCGGCATCTCAGCCACTGGGGAAGCGCTGACCTCCCTAGCAGGCACCGGCCCCGCACGCCGCCTTTCTGCTTGCTCTGCGGGCCTGGAGGCTTGTGGGTAACCCCGAGAACGTCAGAGCTGACTGCGCCCTGCACCCCGAGACACCCAGAGGGCTCGATGCCCGTCACGTGCCTGGGCCTTCGCCTGTTCGCTGCCAGCCCTTCCTTCCGACGGATGTGAGGGCATTTGTCCTAGACAGAGTTCACGCAACAACGAGAGGAGGAAGAGGGTCAAACTTCTCTGTAACCGTCTAGCCCTCCACAGCCTAGAAAATTTATGTTCTACAATAGGAGGTCCTGGGATTTTGACGGTACATGGGTCTTGTAGTAGTGTGCAGATTTGGTGATATTTCCTGGATACGGTTGATAATTACTAGAACATTGCAGCACAGAGAATGTACAAAGGAAACCCAGGCAGCAGTCAAATAAGGAAACCAAAACTCTGCTCTCAGTTCTGCAGATAAAAAGATATATATATATATATATATATATATATATATATATATATATATATATGTAACTACTAGGCATTACACTCTCCATAGTCGTTTATAGGGCTAGATTTATTTGGTACCGTTACAAGAAATTCCTGGTATCTTTATCTTTAAATACTACTTAAATAAGAAATTAAGATTCTTACAGATCAATTATTTTAATGATTACTATGTTAGTTTTTAAAAACATAACCCTGTTAATACTAAGCATGATATTCAGAATTGGCAGTCCCAGTATTATTCATTAAATATTTCTAAATCTATGCTTGTGTAGTACCTGTGCTTTGTGTAGTACCTATGCTTTGTGTAGTACCAAAAGGTAATCGATATAAGCACGTTTTTGTTTGTTTTAAATGTCTTTTTTGGAACACAGAGCTCCAAAGGGGGCCACCTGAGCTTATTTAAGTTTGATTCTATCTCCTGGAAAGAGAAGTTAAATTGTTTTTTGTCCCTCCTGTGATCCTTTCTATCTCTATCATTCTTTTCCAACCTTCCCATGTTTACCTTCTTTTGTGGGTAAACTGTTGTCTTGACCTGACACCTGGATTTTCCCCTTGAGGAGAATCTGGTAAATTGTCTCCTGCAATTTTATTTTAATTTGCTTCTAAAACTATGCAAACAAGAGTTTAAAATTAATGTGAAGTAGATGCAGAGTCTCTTCCTGCAAAATATTAGAAAATACATTAATAATATTTGATCTGGAGCCATACTTAGGGAAGTGACCATTAAAAATAATTTACCTTTTCAGCATCTAACATCATCTGAGGTTCAGAACATGCTTTCTCTTCACAGAAAATGAGCAAACATGTCATTAAGACAACAATCTAACACAATTCTCAGGGTCAGAGTTATGAAGAAAAAAATTTGTTTTGTATCTCTTTTGAAGATTATATCTAAAGCCTCCTTACGTGATAAATCACTTATCCTGAAAGTAAAAAAATCACCAGTCCTAATAACAGACGGCAGACATTGCTTTGAACAAATGGATCAAATGGATTTCAATAATAAAGATTCTTAACCCTTCCCTCCTCAGAATAGGATTGCTGACATATGGCCATGGTAGAAAATCTAGCTCATCTTTCAAATACTGATCTTGGAATTGTGCATCTGGTTTATGAATACTTAATGGTTTTCACTGTGCCTGGTTGTAAGTGAATACAATGCATGAATAAGAATATTTCTAGCTATAAAATGTCTCCCAGGGAACTGAAAGGAATATTTTTGCATCCTTTATGATGTTTTCCAGAAAAGAACGGGTACGTGGTAATCCAGTGATTAATTTATGAGATTAATGTAAAAATTATCCTACTTATCCTTTTAGAGCTCAAAATTGACCATCGGGAATTTTCAGGGAAGGAAAGATAAAGAGACCAAACCTTTGCAGATTTTGTTAATTCTAGTAAACACAGAACGTGAAGTGAAACCTTTCTGTGCAAAGTTGGGCATCAGACATGCACAAAGGGCCCTCTAGTGGCCAAACTGAACATTTTTGTCTGTTTAACAGTTGATTCATTTAGTTATTAGCTGAAAAATGCGTTGTGAATTAAAAGCAGTCTGCATTTTTAAAAAAAACACTTGAATTTTAATAAGCGCCATCTTTCATTCTTACAAATGTGCAGCCCAGATGAGTCAAGTCTGTGGTCAGCACACATGTTCAAAGAAGTGTTCTCTGTGAGAAAACGATTCCCTTGCTATCTGGTGTTAAAGAAGAGCTACTAAAAATTTTGTCTTCCTTCTAGAGCCAGCCAAATAAAATGGACGGATAGAGATGACTGGGGAGCGAGAACATTTCTAGATCTTTCACTTCCCCAAAATGGCTCAGTTCCCCATCCTGGGAATCAAAGTGCCTGTCCCCTCACATCTGTGCCACCGCCTATGTCACTGCACAGCTACCATAATTCACATTTTAAATGTTGAGATTTCTATAGAAAGTACCGGTCATAAATAATACCTGTTAAGAGAACATTTATAAAGCAATTTCTTTAGTACAGTTCAGATCGCCATATGATTTCACAGCATTCCAGTCTTGGGCCCAGAAGAAGGAATGTTTTCCTTTCCATTCCCGCCCTTTCTGCCACTCTCTCTTCCCACAGACCCCCACCCCCACCCCCACCCCGGCAGTTGCGCAGTTGGAAGGGGCGGAGGAGGGACCTACATTAAAGTGATGTAATTCGTGACTCCTAGATGGTTACCATAGCTACTATCTGGCATATTACGCTATCGGTAGGGTAAGAGCTTCTTTAATGCAGCTTTCAATGAAGGGTTTCCGGAGAGGTTACTCCACAACTTACAGCGTTTGAACTGACAGAAAACGGTCAGCCTTGGGCCCGCCAGCACAGAATCTCCTTAAACTAAACCCAGTAGGGAAGGAAGTCATTTCGCTGGTGGGTAACAGACCTTGAGGCCTCCAAGGCCGACACCGCGAAGGCGGCCCTCCCTTCCCAAAATCTGAGATCCCATTGGTGGGTGGTGTCGTCACTCAGAGTGACGTCACCGCTGAGGAAAGAGGTGGAGCCATAGAGACTTGGCCTCGGGCCCTTCTAGTTTGGGAATGGGGACGGGAGGAGATCGGGAAGGGACTGGAGGACTGAGGCAGCCGTTCCGGAGAGCCGGCCAGACGGGGTACGGCTGGGCGGGTCATATCCGCAGGCTGTGCCTTGGGGGGACCGTGGCTGCCTGTTTTCCTGCGGAGCGCGCTTCCTCCGCATCTTGCTCCTCCCATCAGTGCTCAGTTTTCCCAACAGCTTCCAGTTGCTCACAGCGCTCTCCTAAGCCCTTGACTTCGTCCCCCTCGCCCGCCCAACTTTGGAGCTCAGCCTTCATTGCCCCTCCTTCCGTGCTTCGCTTCCCCTTTCTCTTCCGTACCCCGCGCTCTGCTGCTTGGTTACCTTCCAAAAACCCGGATCGCCAACAAGGTTCGTGGTCCCCAGTGCCTGCGCCATCCCCCGCTCCCCAGACCCCACTAAACACAGTGCATCAACACACAGCGCACCCAGAAGCCACAGGCAGAGGAAGCCGAGGGCGCGTTTCGCCGGGTGCAGTGAAGCGCCGGAAGCGGAGGCTTCCGGGGCGGGACGCCCGCGGCCCCCGCCGGTGCGGGCGTGGGCGGTGCGCAAGCGCAGGCGGAGCGCGTCGCCGGCCCCGCCGCCTGGGATGTGGTTGACCACAGGCCCAGGCTAGAGTGCTGGGGGCAGGAGAGCGGCTTGGCTGCGGGGAGGGCTCTGGTCTCCCTCCAGAATGAGACCACCCGCCCTTAGTCTAGGTTCAGATGTGCCAAAGCATTATGTGAACTCTTGATCACAATGTCAGCTCTGTGGTTGAGGTTTCCGTGCAGGAAAGACCCTGGTACTTCCCAGCTGCAGGAAAGCAGAGTTGACAGGGAGACACCAAGGCTCCTAGCTGCCCTTGGCTGAAAAGTGCCGCCGGATGGAGAAAGGTTTTGGTAAAGCTTATTGGAAGGTATAAAGCTCAGTTTGAGCTTTTTTAGAGAATCGCTGGTACAAAACCGGTTTACCTCGACTTGAGTATGAGGGACCATGGATATCTTCACTGCTACTTAATGAGATTAGTGAGTACTTCAGTCAAGTTTGGGGTAGCTTGGCCAAATGTAGAAAAAAGCTAATTGAAAACAAATCCAAGGTATTTACTTTCTACCTATATTTTTAGGTTACGAATAGGTGTGTCTTGCTCAGCTTCTTGAGTACTTGGCAACCACTCAAGTAGATCACTAGGTACTATTGACCAGAAATCAAAATGTCTTTGAAGATCATATCACCCTCATGAGCATCATATTTAAAAGTAGTCGTTTCTATTTGTTGGGATCCTAAAGTACCATTCTCAAATCCAGGGCTAAGAAAACATTATTCATGATTATTGGAAATGAGCTTGAGAGAGATTTTACACCTTGAATAGAATATGCAAATATTTTACCCTTCCAATAGTTAAAAACACTGAAATCTCAATATCTTTATAATGATGTGTTTTTAAAATACCGAATTGTGTACTTCTTCCGCCTAGATCCCTGTGTTGAGACAAATATAAATATGGCCTTCTGCAATTATACTACATTCTTAACTATTGCCCAAACAAGGTAAGCCTTGGAATTTCTCCCCTCCTCCCAATTTATATGAACTTTATGCTCCTAGATGGAACAGATATATGTAAAAGGATAGGTTTAGTACACAATTAACGATTTCTTGGTTTTAACTATGTCAGTTTTCAGGAAGTTGACATTTTAATGTATTTAAACTTATCCCAAATTTTCTGTACACTTTAGAACTCAGGCTGAGTAATTTTGTAGATTTGTAGTACAGGGAAGATAGAAGATGCAATGGTTTTATGTTTTTGTTTTGTTTTGTTTTGAGGACAGTGTTACTGGCCCTCATATGTGGGACCGAACCAGGGCCGCTGGCTTCCCAGGCCAGCGCTTAACCACCGCGCCACTTGGCCGGCCTGATGCAATGGTTTTAGAGTGACACCTCTGTAATTGATGAATGTTACAAGAGGCCCTTTGAGGTAGAAAGGAGTAAAATGGCTGGCAAACAAGTCAGTCCTGGGGCCTATACCTGCAAAGTCTGTTATCACTTATTTATTCCAAAGAATATTCACTGAGAACTTACTATGTGCCAGATACATTGTACATTTTCCCTTTTGGCCATTCAAAAAGTGTTTTATCTTGTCATGCTTCAAAAACAAAGAATGGAAAAAGCCATCTCTTTGCCAAAAGCTCTTTGCCAGGAATTTCTTTGCCTACATGATCTTTTTATTTTCAAAAATCTTAAGTGCTGGTTTAACTGAAGATTGTGAGTTGTTGCAAAACTAGAATGTAGAGGTCCCTGGATGGGTTGCCCAATTCTAATTCTTATTGCTAATGTTCTTTGGGAATCTTAGGTAAAGGTGCATTTTGGCTGTAAGTGCCTCTTATTTGAGGGAGTCCATGGGCACAACATGGACAAGGCAGTATTATGTGATTGGTGAACCCCCAGGAGACCATGAAGTTTCTTCAAACAATGTTCGTGTTGAATAGCTGAAGACACAAGTCTTGTACCTGTTTTAGGATGATAGATAGAGACAGAACTTTCAAACACAACCCTGGCAGGAAAATGTTTGCTGTTAGATTTTTAAATGAATAGTTATAGAGTTTCTAACTTCTAATATTAGAAGTTTCTAACATCTAATATAATGATTCTTAGGAATTAATTTATTACTATTTCTCCTAATGTATATTATTCAACCATAAAGCATACTGTTCATCAACTGGGATAAAAATTTATATTTCATTCCCTAATGAACACCATCTGCTTTTAAAATACAGGCTTTGGAACTATTGTTTTATTTTAACCAGATATAGTATCTATTTCTTTAACTTTTAAGTTTGTAATAGTTTGTGCTCAACTCAGAGGATGTTGCTCTTTATTCCAGATTCCCTAGCCACTTTGTCCATCTTACCTGTTCTTCTTATTCCCCATCACTTGCATTTCTTCACTTGCCAGATTCCCATTTAACATATATGAAGAACTATGGAAGCAAGAAGTACTCCAGTCCTAGTCAGTTAGGCGATAAAGTACTTTACTTACGAACTAGAAAAATACAAAAGCTACACGTGTCAGCATGCTGGCTACAAGAGGTCCCTAGTAATCCTCAGCTGGAGCAAACCCCCCAAAAACCACAGGGGACAAGCCCTCAGCCCACAAAAGAAACAGGCATGAAGACTAAGGAAGGAAAACAATCTTATAGACAAAAAATTAAGGATGAACTTAAATATTATTACAATGGATTCTATTTGCTTTGGATTGACATCAAAGTTGCTGCCAGAATGGTTTGGAGGCTGTTGCATGGACAGGTGCTGACCAGACAAGAGAGATGAAGGGTAGGCAAGAATCATATTTGAGAAAGAAAATGTAAAGTTAAAATGAATTATTTAGGAATCAAGTTTTAAACTCAACTTAAAATTCATTTTAAAAATCCCAAGGTAGAACTACTAACTGGTGTAATTAACCAGGATTTCTTTTTTTCCTTTTTTTTAAATTGGGGAACAATGTGTTTTTCTAGGACCCATCAGCTCCAAGTCAAGTAGTTTCAATCTGTTGGGTTGTCGGAAAAGTCATTTTTGCAACACATTTTTGCAACAAAAAACAGAAAAAATATGTCATGACTTTTCCGACAACTCAATAGTTGTGGAGGGTGCATCTCACCAGCCCATGTGGGAATCAAACCATCAATCTTGGTGTTATAAGCACTGCGCTCTAACCGACTGAGCTAACTGGCCGCTCCTAACCAAGATTTTTAACTGAGTTTCATACTTCTGTACAACTGACTTGCTGTACAACTTTAGGCACAATTCTTAAAATTTATATATGTTTGCCTATAGAATGGTTATAATTGTGTTTTCTAATCTCTGCAAGGAGTTGAGAGGCTGCAGGTTTGATCTGTGCACCTGAAGTACAAACTCTTGTTAATATATTAAGTATATACATTTTAAAAACTGACTTTAACAGATACTAAGTTATTAAAGTATGGACCCCTGGGCCGGCCTAGTGGCGCATTGGTTAAGCGCTGGTTTTGGGATGCCAGCGGCCCCGGTTCGGATCCCACATGAGGGCTAGTGACACTGCCCTCTACAGCTAACAACAGCTCCACCTGGAGCTGGGCTGTGCGAGCCCTGGTGATGGTGTGGGCTGCAGCCCCTGCTGCAGTGGGCTGCCATAGGCTACAGTGAGTGGCCCGCAGCCAGCGTGAGCGACTGGCAGCCAAGCGTGAGCTGCCAATAGCCGCGGTGAGCGACATCCAGAGGCCAGCGACCGATCTGCCTCATCCAGGAAGAGCGCCATGACGATACCAACAGTGAAGCAACATCCTCCGCAACTAAACTGAAGAACAAAAAGACAGCAACTTGTCTGTTCCCCTTCCCCGATTCCCCAACGCTGTTCCCCTCCGCCAATTCCCCAATAAAATCTTTAAAAAAAAATAAAATAAAATAAAGTACGGACCCCTAAGTTAGATGAAAGCTAAGAGATCCCAGTAATATGTTTTGAATGTCATAGATTTCCTTGAGGATATCCAATAAATATTACTTCAGAAATATGGTAAGAAGAGGAAAGCCCCACCTTTCCATTTTATAAACAGCTACAAAAAATGTCTTATGTTTTTAATAGTTTAAGAACAAAAGCAGGCTTTTTAGTTTTTGTGTTTGGGACATGTCCTAAAATAATGAATATTGCATATGCATTTAATTCTTTAGCTATTGAGGACTTGTGCTGACTTTTTCCGCCTGGTTCCATTTATGGTGTTCATAATTGTACCCTTCATGGAATTCTTATTACCAGTGTTTCTGAAACTCTTCCCAGAGATGTTGCCATCAACTTTTGAAAGTGAATCCAAAAAGGTATGTAGGGTTTCTTAACTTTTTTTTGGAGAATGTTTACAAGAGTTTATTTGAGCCAAAACTGACAAAATATACTGGGGAGCAAGATCTCAAATGCTCCCAGATTTGTAAAACTTAACAAAAAAATTAACAGACTTGTTTTTTAGAGCATTTTTTAGGTTTATAGAAAAACTGAGCAGGATGCACAGAGAATCCCCAGATATTCCCTTCCCCCGCATTCCCCTATTATTAACATCTTGCATTAGTATTACATTCATTATAATTGAAGAACCAATATCTATACATTATTATTAATTAAAGCTCAGTTTACATTAGGGTTCACTCATTGTGTTATATAGTTTTATGGCTTTTGACAAATGCGTAATGTCATATATCTATCATCACAGTGTCCTACTGCCCTAAAAATCCCCTGAGTTTCACCTGTTTGTCCCTCCTCCCTCTCCCCTCAGCCTTTGGCAACCATTGATCTTTTTACTGTCTCCATAGTTTTGCGTTTTCCAGAATGTCATATAGTCGGAATCACACAGCATGTAGTCTTTTCAGACTGACTTCTTTTACTTAGCAATATACATTTAAGTTTCCTCCATGTCTTTTCATGGCTCATTTATTTCTGTCACTGCATAATATTTCATTGTATGGATGTACCACAGTTTATCCATTTACCTATTGAAAGACATCTTGGTTGCTTCCCATTTTTGGTAATTATGGATAAAGCTGCTAAAAATATCCATGTGCAGGTTTTTGTGTGGATATAACCTTTCAAGTCATTTGAGTAAATACCTAGGAGAGCAATTGCTTGATTGTATGGTAAGACTATGTTTAGTTCTGTAAGAAATTGGTTACCTGTCTTCCAAAGTAGCTGTCTCATTTTGCCTCTGCACCAGCAGTGAATGAGGGGCCTATTGCTCCACATCTTCATCAGCATTTGGTGGTGTTAGTGCTTTGAATATTAGCCATTCTAGTAGGTAGGCAGTTCTCTCTAATTGTTATTTCAATTTGCAATTCTCTAATGACACATGACGTTGAGCATCTTGTCATGTGTTTATTTGTCATCTGTACATCTTTGTGGAGGTGTGTGAAAATCTTTTGCCCACTTTTTAATGGGGTTCATTTTCTTACTGTTGAGATTTAAGAGTTATTTGTATATTTTTGGATACAAGTCCTTTATCAGATATGTTTTATCAGTACCGGGGGTGCCAAAAAAATGTATACACATTTTAAGAGCTGTTATCTTAAAATGTGTATACATTTTATTTTTTTGGCACCCTCTGTATTTTCTCCCAGACTGTGGCTTATCTTTTCATTCCCTTAACTGTGTCTTTCACAGAGCAAATGTTTTTAATTTTAATGAAGTACAACTTACTGATTTTTTTCTTTCTTGGATCATGTTTTCGATGTTATATCTAAAAACTCATTGTCAAACTCAAGATCGCCTAGATTTTCTCCTAGGTGTTTTATAGTTTTGAGTTTTACTTTTAAGTCTGTGATCCATTTTGAATTAATATTTAAGATAGGTTTAACATCAGTGTCAAGAATATTTCTTTTTTGCATGTGGATATTCAGTTTTTCCATTGCCATTTGTTGAAAAAACTGCCCTTTCTCCATTGAACTTTAACTTGTTTTTAATTGTTGAAAAATAAAGCAAACATAAATCAACTGTTACTGCAGTGAGTAGGTGAACAGTGGGTATGACTTATTCAGCCAAATGGACTCTTTAATGCTTATGAGTAGTTCCTGAGAAGAAGGGCCCTTATTTGTTGGTTACTGTGAACATGACAGGCTGGAAAACCGAGGCAGCTCCTTCATTCTCTTTATTCTGTTCATATCTTCATACCACTCTACTAGACAGTGATATGAAGATATGAACACAATACTATGAGAGGACAAAGAGGGCAGCTTTTAAATCAGATTGGGAAATGTTTCACAGAAGAGGTAACTATGGAACTGAGACTTAAAGAGTGGTAGAATTTTGACACAGTAGTTGAAAGGCATTCTGGGGCTGGCCGAGTGGCACGTTGGTTAAGAGCTGGCTTGTCACACCAGTGGCCCTGGTTCGGATCCCAAATATAAGGGCCAGTGACACTGCCCTCTACAGCTAAGATGGTGAACAACAGCTTCACCTGGAGCTGGGCTGAGCGAGTCCTGGTGATGGTGTAGGCTGCAGCCCCTGCTGCAGTGGACTGCCATAAGCTACAGTGAGTGGCTGGCAGCCAGCATGAGCGGCCAGCAGCCAGAGTGAGCTGCCAGCAGCTGCCGTGAGCGGCCATCCAGAGGCCAGCAACCAATCTGCCTCACCTGGGAAGAGCGCAATGATAATACCAACATGGGCCTGTGAAGCATCGTCCTCCACAACTAGACCGAAGAACAAAAGGACAGCAACTTGTCTGTTCCCCTTCCCCAGTTCCCCAACGATGTTCCCCTCCCCCAGTTCCCCAATTAAAAAAATCTTTAAGAAAGAAAGGCATTCTGGAGAGAAAGAATTGCATTTAAAATGGCTTAATTGTGTAAAAGAGTATGATATAACCAGGGGCCACTGATTGGTTCTTTATATTCAGAATACAAGGGGATCAGTGGCAGAAGATAAGATCTTCTCATTTTATGCGATGTGTTGGGTCAAGTTGGAAAGCATTTACCACTCTAAGAATTTATTTATTTATTTTATTTATTTTATTTTTTTAAAGATTTTATTGGGGAATTGGTGGAGAGGAACAGTGTTGGGGAATCGGGGAAGGGGAACAGACAAGTTGCTGTCTTTTTGTTCTTCAGTCTAGTTGCGGAGGACGTTGCTTCACTGTTGGTATCGTCATTGCGCTCTTCCCGGATGAGGCAGATCGGTCGCTGTCCTCTGGATGTCGCTCACCGCGGCTATTGGCAGCTCACGCTTGGCTGCCAGTCGCTCACGCTGGCTGCGGGCCACTCACTGTAGCCTATGGCAGCCCACTGCAGCAGGGGCTGCAGCCCACACCATCACCGGGGCTCGCACAGCCCAGCTCCAGGTGGAGCTGTTGTTAGCTGTAGAGGGCAGTGTCACTAGCCCTCATGTGGGATCCGAACCGGGGCCGCTGGCATCCCCAAACCAGCGCTTAACCAATGCGCCACTCGGCCGGCCCCACCACTCTAAGAATTTAGACTTTACCTTTGATGGTGGTAAATAATGGAAGGTAAATTTCAGCAGAGGGTGGGTAGCTTTATTAGGTCTGTGTTTTAGAAAAATAATTTTGCTGGCAGGAAGGATTGAAGAGGGTAGAGCCGAGGGAGGGAAATCAGCAGGAATGCTGTTGCAGTAGCATGAGAGAGATGATGAAGTCTAAATTAAGAACATGGCATTAGAAAAAAAAACTTGAAGATAGATTTGAGATACACTTAAGGAGTAAAATCAAATTGCAATATTTAACTGCCTGGCAGTGGTTTAATTTACTTAGATTAAAAGTAATCAGGATCTAGAATTAATACAATGGGATTCCAAGAAAAGTGTTAGTGAATGCAGGAAGATGGGGGAATAGAGGAGGTGCTTTATCTAAATATTCTTCTTTCCTCAATACCACTCATTCCCTGAACATAAGTATATGCACATCATGGCCATGGTTCTGGGAAATACTTTCTTGTTTCTTTGTTCCATGAAAAGAGAGATAGCAGGCAAACGAGAGTGCTAGCTTTCTGTTTACATCAGATCACTGTACTATGCATTTCTCTTTCATTGTTCTTCTCCATTATACTCTTAAATTAATTTGTGGAATTACTGGATTGTCATTAGTCACTAATGTTTGTTTCTCCCATTAGCCTAGAAATTCCATGAGGGCAGGAATTCATATCTGTTTTGCTCATTTTATCTCTAGCACCTAGTAAATGCTCAATAAATGGATGGATATGGATATGGATGTGGATGAATGAAATAGATGACTAAATGGGTTATAATCATGGCATTTCCATTGTATGCTTGATTGATTTGGTTGAGTCTTTTAAGATCTTTCTGAAAACTAATGATTGCTATGATTTAGGTGATCATTAGAATCTTTTAGGCAACTTAAAAAATATGTATCTATATAACATATATATTGCTGTTTCTCTCCACCCCCCTGAATCCTGACCATCATTATTTTGAAAGTGCTTCCATACTCATTTCTAAGGATGAACAAGGATTTAGGAATTATGGTCACTATAGTGTCTTAAGAATATACACTTAATTCTCTTCTGTGTAGTATTTTGTTCATATGTTATAGCCCTTAACTCACTGTATTGTAATAAATTGTGTCTGTTTTATATTATTTGAACTGTAGCTACGTTAGCATAGAATTAATTTCCTAGTTATCCTTGTTTGTGGCCCAAGCAAAATCCAGGGCCACTCAGACCAGGGATTGGCTCAACTAGCCACCTAGATGGCTTGCACCAGGTTAAGAAATTAGTATCTCATTCTAATTAATGATAAAGCCTCCCATTCAGGGGACATTTTAGATCTATCAAATATTTATGATCATTGTATTAGTGAGAAAAGGTAAGATTAAGGAGACAAGTTGCGAATAGAGGCTACCTTTTATTTGCTTTGGTTCTTACAAAACCTATTAATTAAGTATGAAAAGGATATTAATACATGAAATAGGGATGAACAATAACAAGGTGACAGTGATTTTTCTCTTATCTTTATCTACCACGTTGTAATCATGAAGGATTGATTAACTTTTTCCTCATTTATTATTAAGGAAGAAAAACAGAAAAAGAAAATGGCTGCAAAGTTGGAACTAGCAAAATTTCTTCAAGAAACGATTACAGAAATGGCAAGGAGGAACAGGGCCAACCTGGGAGATGCCTCTACCCAGTTCTCATCCTATGTCAAACAGGTGTCAGTTTTTCATATCATACCAAACAACCTCTGGACTGCGAGTGACATGAAAAAAGCTAGTCATCGTGGATCTTCCAAATTGTTCACAATCTCTGAATTTGCAAATCTAAGTTATATACATATAATATTACAAGCATTGATAATAGTTTGCAGAAATGTCTATCTGAAAGCAATCAATGTGCTAAAGACATTGGTAATTTCTTGGAAAGAACAACAGAATTAGAGTCAAACTTTTAAACTACTTCTGATTGATTTAGTCTGACTTCAAACAGATTTCTTTCCTCCTCTTTGTACTACAGGGCCCATTTCCAGACATAAGATAGAATCCATAAATCTTGTGACATCTTTCAAATAGTCTACTGGGAAGGCTAAATTAAGTGGGAAACACGTTTTAATTAGCCGTTTTGTCCCACTGCTTAGGTTCAGACAGGCCACAAGCCCAGCACAAAGGAGATAGTTCGCTTTTCCAAACTATTTGAGGATCAGCTCACCCTGGAGCACCTAGATCGACCTCAGCTGATTGCCCTTTGCAAACTGTTGGAATTGCAGTCCTTTGGAACCAACAATTTGCTCCACTTTCAGCTCCCGATGAGACTGAAGTCTATAAAAGCAGATGATGAAGTAAGAGCTTAACGATAGCTATAGAGAATAGGCAAGACATTGGGAGTTATGTCTTGGGTGGCTCAGAGATGAAGTGCAGTATCTTCTGTTAGGTCTGTCTGCTCGTGGACTGGTTCTGGCAAATTGAGTAGTTTAAACAACCATTACCATGACAACCTGAACCTTGCTTACTCATTTTAGGAGTTGTTTATCGTACTCTGACCCATTTTCTTGAGAAGGCCATCATAATTTGGATGTTTTAGCTGGGACTAATCTAGAGCAGTTAGGACCCCCTGGGGAGGAACAGCAGCTCAGTAGATTCCTGAGTCTTCTACTGCCAAGGACAATGCACTACCCCCACCTCTGCTCCCCTCCCATGGAGCTGGTGCCAAAGTAAATATTCTGCTGGGTGACTTTGGTAAGAAGGGGTGGCAATGCATAATGCAGGGAGGGAAAACAGAGCTTAGACATGGAAGAAAGACACCCGTTCGGACTGTAACTACTCATTAGACTCCTTTAAAAAAGAAAGAATCTTTCTTGAACCGGAATCAGCTGCTTTAAAGCATTCTGCCTGAGGGAGCAAGATTCCCAGAACTGAGAAGCATGATCCCATCGGATCCATTTAGATTTCACTTCTTGCTTTCAGAACGTTGGAACAAACAATACTGGTCCCAGAAGTACCACAGTTTTGGGTCACACCAAGCAAAAACTGTTATTTATTGAGGGAGTTTTGTGAACAAGAGAATTAGGGCCATTCTGAGGTTGGTGGTAAGGGGATAGTGGGGAAAGAAACCTACGGAGACATTAAACAGATGGTAGGTACGTTGAAAGCTTTTCAAGTGAAATGTTTTTTAAATGAATCCTAACACTGCCGTAAAAGGGAAGAGTAGAGATGTCACAAGCAGGTGAAATGCAAATCAAGAGGGGAAATAATTACTTTGGCGATAGAATGTTGGGGAGAGGTTATGTAAATAGCTATGAGATTATTAATACCCATTGGAAGGATTCCATCTATCTCAACTGCTACAGCTTCCTAAGTCACCTTGTTGTTTTAGGCTCAGGGCCTTTGCAGTAGTCAGTGCAAGGGATAAAGTGTGAAAGCGTCAGATCCTCTGTCTCCCCTGATTTGCTGGAATTTAGGGATTAGGTAAAATCGGAACCCGAAGATCCACTACCATTCCCTATATTTCTTTCAGATGATTGCCAAAGAAGGGTTGAATGCTTTGAGTGTGTCAGAGCTACAAGCTGCCTGCAGGGCCCGAGGGATGAGATCACTGGGTCTCACTGAGAAACAACTGAGACAACAGCTCACAGAGGTAAGTGGCAGCATTCCTGGGCCCCTTTCACTAGGACTCTCATCCCTACAATTTGCAGACCTCATTTTGTGATTTCTACTAGGCAAGTGAACCATCTTAACTAGTTTGCCGTATTTAATGGAGCAGTGGGATGCTGAAGCAGCTAGATTCATTTTTGATTGAGACAGGTACTGTATTAGTTTGCTAATCATGCATAACTATTGATCACACACTTATTGGCTTAAAACAACACGCATTCGCTGGCGTGGCAAACCAGCGGCCCCGGTTCAGGTCCCACATGTGAGGGCCAGTGACACTGCCCTCAAAAAAACAACAACAACAAAAAACAAAACACGCATTTATTAGCCCATGGTTCTGTAGGTCAGAAGTGCAGGCTGTGTTCTTTTCTGGAGGCTGGGAGGGAAGACAACTTCCAAGCTCGTTCAGTTTGTTGGCTGAATTTAGTTCCTTGCAGCTGCAGGACTGAGGTCCTTGTTTCCTCACTGGCTGTCAGCCCTAAGCTACGCTCTGTCCTGGAGGCCACCTGCATCTGCAAAGCTAGTAGTGGAGAACCTCTCACATGCCAAACCACCTCCTCATGCTTTAAATTTCCGACTCCCCTTGTTTTTGATCTCTAGCTCCAGATTTAAAGGTCTCATGTGATTAGGTGAGACCCACCTGGGTAATCTTCCTGTCTTAAGGTCAACTGACTTGGGACCTTAGTTATATCTGCAAAATCAGCAGCAGCTAGATTAGTGTTTGATTGCATAACTAGGAGGAGGTGTGGTTACATGAGGTACCGGAATCTCAGGGACACCTTAGAATTTTGTCAGGTATTGTAAGGGCCTGGGCAAAATCTCCAATATAAGACCTATTATCTGTGTGGATCCCTCTGGAGGTCTAATCTTACCTGGTGGCTCACCTGATTGCTTTCCCAATTAGTGTCCCAAACCAGTGTAAAGTGTTAGCTTTGGTAACAAATGTTTAATATTTTTCCCTCAGATAACATAATCTAACTGACTGTTAATGTTTTAAAACAAAGGAGTAGGGCCGGCCAAGTGGAGCATTGGTTAAGAGCTGGCTTGGGGGCCGGCTGAGTGGCGCGGTGGTTGGGTGCTGGCTTGGGAGGCCAGCGGCCCCGGTTCGGGTCCCGCATGTGAGGGTCAATGACACTGCCCTAAAAAAAAAAAAAAAAAAAAAAAAAAACAAAAAAAACCCCACACTCTGTAAAGAGCTGGCTTGGGACGATAGCAGCCCCAGTTTGGATCCCACATATGAGGGCCAGTGACACTGCCCTCTACAACTAAGATGGTGAACAACAGCTTGACCTGGAGCGGGGCTGCTGTGAGTCCCCAGGGATGGCATAGCTGCAGCCCCAGCTGCAGTGGCTGCCATAGGCTACAGTGAGAGGCCGGCAGCCAGTGTGAGTGGAAGGCAGCCGGTGTGAGCTGCCAAGAGCCGCCATGAGCAGCTGTCCAGAGGCCAGTGACTGATCTGCCTCACCTGAGAAGAGTGCAATGATGATACCAACATGGGCCAGTGAAGCAACATCCTCCACAACTAGATTGAAGAACAAAAAGGACAGCAACTTGTCTGTTCCCCTTCCCGGGTTCCCCAACGCTGTTCTCCTCCCCCAATTCCCCAATAAAATCTAAAAAAACAAAAACAAAAACAAACAAAGGTGTAACTCTTATTAAAATTCTCATTCCGATAACTGTAAAAAATGTAATAAAGTGTACACAGATTATTTTGTGATAGGAGCCATTGTTGTGACTTTGAAACCATGCAGGTAACTATTTTCTCTTATATGTTGGACTTGCTGTAATTGGAAGATGAACATATTGTAGAGAGGTATTAAAACAATTTATTTCTTCAACATAGAGTATTAAGGGGGTTCATACTGTCAAATTGCTTTCTTGAAAGGCTGTTCCATTTTACAAGCCCCACTATAAGGGAGTGAGGATACTAATACAACCATATGATATGCAGCACTGTATACAGAAAATTCTGAGTCAGAATATGGGCAGACATTTTATGGAAGGGAAAATCTAAAAATGGTAAAACATGAAACAACATAAATGAAAACTATGAGATACCACATTTACCTATTCTGTTGGCAAAGATCAGAGTTTGATGACACACTGTGTTGGTGAGGGTGTAGGGAGAGGGGCTCTCATGCATTGCTAGTAAAAACCTCCATAGAGGCTTGGCAATATCTTTAAAATTTTTTTAATGCATTTACTTTGACCCAGCAATTTCACTTCTAAGGATTTATTCTATGTCCTTGCACATGTGCAAAATGATGTATCTACAAGATTATCCATTGCAGCATTGATTATAACAGCTAAAGATTAGAAAAGCATAAAGTTCATTTATAGGGGCATAGTCAAATAAATCATCGCATTTTCATACAGTGGAATCCTTTACAGATGTTTAAAAAGGAGGCAGTTCTATATCTACTGATATAACTCAATCTGCAAGATGACATATGAGGTGTGATCAAAAAATACAGTGAATGTTCAAATTAAAAATATGTATTACAGGGCTGGCCGAGTGGCGCATTGGTTAAGAGCTGGTTTTGGGATGCCAGCGGCCCTGGTTCGGATCCCACATATGAGGGCCAGTGACACTGCCCTCTACAGCTAACAACAGCTCCACCTGTAGCTGGGCTGTGCGAGCCCCGGCAACGGTGTAGGCTGCAGCCCCTGCTGCAGTGGGCTGCCATGGGCTACAGTGAGTGGCTGGTAGCCAGCCGTGAGCTTCCAATAGCTGCGGTGAGCGACATCCAGAGGTCGGTGACCGGTCTGCCTCATCCGGGAAGAGCACAATGATGATACCAACATGAGCCAGTGAAGCAACATCCTCTGCAACAGACTGAAGAACAAAAAGACAGCAACTTGTCTGTTCCCCTCCCCCAATTCCCCAGTAAAATCTTAAAAAAAAAAATGTATTACAGTAAAAGACACATTGCCATTAATCCCCCTTAAGAATACTCCCCCTGGCTTCAAACACATTTATCCCATCGTTCTTGCCACTTTCTGAAGCAGTTCTGGTTAGTGTCTTTAGTTGCACTGTCATGGCTGCTTCAATGTCCTGAATTGATCCAAAACATTTCCCTTTCATGGTCATTTTGACTTTGGGAAAGAGCCAGAAGTCAAACAGTGCCATATTTGTTGAATAAGGTGGATGAGGACACATCATAATGTTTTTATTTGACAGAAATTGCCATATACCACAAGCAATGTGTGACACGTAGCATTGTCATGATGGAGGATGATTTACAGCACACTTTAAAACACACCTTCTTCAACCATAGCTCACACCTGAATGACTGCAATGAACAAGTTGCAACTTGTCACACACTGTTACTAAGGTTCAACATGCTGCTTCCCGTATTAAAGATCCCTGCCTTTCCGTTGGATGGCACTTGGCATCAGCATTCACTGTATTTTTTTTAATCACATCTCATATTTCAGTGAAAAAAAAAGCAAAGACAAGAGTGTTTATGTGTCACCCTTTGTGTAAAGATAAAAAACATATAAATATGTATATTTTTATATGTGTGGGATATCTCTGGAAGGTTATATAAAGGTCTGGTACCAGAGCTTGCTTCTAAGGAGGAAAATAAGGTTGCTAGAGAAGAAGCATAGGAAGCAGGCTTATTTTTATTGATAACATTTTACCTTTTGAATTTTGTCTCTTCTGCATGTATTATTGATCTAAAAAACCATATATTTTTTTTAATGCTTGGCCAATTTGGTACTTGAAAACTTACATCTCATTATTTTTATTTTTTTTGAGGGCAGTGTCACTGGCCCTCATATGTGGGACCCGAACCGGGGCCGCTGGCCTCCCAAGCCAGCGCTTAACCACCACGCCACTCGGCCAACCCTTACATCTCATTATTACTTTAATGTTTATTTCTTTTATTATGAATAAGGCTGATTTATTCTTTTTTTTTTTTTTTTTTCTGAGGGCAGTGTCACTGGCCCTCATATATGGGACCCAAACTGGAGCCGCTGACTCCACAAGCCAGCGCTTAACCACCGCACCACTCGGCCGGGTCCCGAGGCTGATTTATTCTTCAACATTATCTACTTTGTGTTTAAGAGAAGATACTTAGCTTCTTTGATCCACAGTTGGGTTTGAGAGTTTAATTGAACACTCTCCAACTCTAAGAGTGATCCCACTGGAGTGAGGGGAGTTGCAGGGTACAACCACTGGCACAGACACTGGGGGACGAGTGTTTTTATTCTCCTCCTGCCACTAGTTATCAGCATGGACCTGTGGAAGCTGTAAAACCAGGGAAGTGGTAGATGATTGTGGGTCACATCCAGTTATAACATTCTGTGATTCTATTATGTTTTTTATTTCTCTCCCCTTCTCCAGTAGCAGGACCTCCACTTGAAGGAGAATGTCCCTCCTTCTCTTTTGCTCCTGTCACGAACCTTCTGCCTGATAGATGTGAAGCCAAAGCCAGTTGAGATCCCACTAAGTAGCAAGGTAAGTAGCTGGGCGCATGGAGAACCTGGATTTTCATCATTAGGGCCTCTCCACAGATGTCTTATTTTCTATAGCAGTCAGATTTGGCATTTCTTTTGGTATATATTTTGGAATTTGGCCCAACTGGCATTAACAATCTTTTTTTAATTCCTAAAAAAAAATAAAATCACTGAAACCACCTCTAGCTATAAGGCTGTTACTGCCTTTAATCCAGCTTGATTTAGTTTTACTAACAGGAGTCTAGTTTCTTCTTTCCCCTTCACTATCTAGTCTTCATTAGCAGACTTGATTTTTTTCCCACCACTCTTCCTCCTCTGAGACTGAATGGTTCCATTCTGTCATGTCTGTTTCATTTTTCCAGATACCTATTCATTTTTTTTTTTTGAGAGTCTTTTTGGGGAATTGGGGGAGGAGAACAGCGTTGGGGAACCGGGGAAGGAGAATAGACAAGTTGCTGTCCTTTTCTTCTTTAGTCTAGTTGTGGAGGACATTGCTTCACTGGCCCATGTTGGTATCATTATTGTGCTCTTCCCGGATGAGGCAGATCGGTCACCCGCCTCTGGATGGTCGCTCACCGTGGCTATTGGCAGCTCACACTGGCTGCAGTCCACTCACTGTAGCCTATGGCAGCTGACTGCAGCAGGGTCTGCAGCTATGCCATCCCCAGGGACTCACAGCAGCTGTTGTTCACCATCCTAGTTGTAGAGGGCAGTGTCACTGGGATCCAAACCAGGACCACTGATGTCCCCAGCCAGCTCTGAACCAATATGTCACTCGGCTGGCCCCCTATTCATTTTTCAGGAGCGACTGGCCAATCTAAAATGTAAACTTTTTGTCTTCCTTTAATTCATTTTCTTAGCCATTTTTTTTGTTGCCTTTAACTCAGCAGCATTTTTTCTCCTGGTATTTTACTGAAGAACCCAGAATTGACCCAGTCACTAGAGCATCTTGCTCCGGATCCATCAGAAAGAGCCTTTCACTCTTCTACTTTGTGGCTTCATGTCTACCTCAGAAACTGCATGGATGAGAAAGGAAGGACCATTATATAAGATGCTGCACATGTGATTTAGTAGCTTAGACTTAGTAGTCTGGAGTGAGCACCAACCATTTTTAATCTTGGTTATGCTCTTGACTCCTTGCACAAGCCACAGGAAATTATATGAAGTCCAGCATAAAAATGCACTTCAGGAGACACCATCTTGATTTCCCTTTTCATAGTTCAGAAACTAATCTGGCTTTGCGCTTTGTCCAGGAAGGATTCCAGGGAGACTAGGAACAACTTTGGAGCACAGACCATGTGCTAAAAGGCAGGCTACTAGATTCTTACTCTATCTTTGGTCTTTAAGATAGCAAAGTTATTTGTAATTCTTAAGACTGCTGTCAGGAGCAAAGAAATCTTGGAATGGCATGTCTCAGAGCTAAATTTGGGTTCTCAGAATTATTGTAGATGGGCATAAACTCTTTATCCAGATGTTGCTTTCCGGAATGGTTGAGAAAGACCAAAGAATTAAGGACAAAATGACAAGCTCCTACATATTTTATTGGTTGTTTTTTTTTAATTCATGTGTTTAAACTTCTCCATACATACAAAATACAAGTAGCATGCTAGGTTCTGTAAAAATTTAGACATCAAATTGAATATCCTATAATTTTGGATATATGTAGCTTTTTCCTCTAAAGAACACAAAGAAATTACTTATTTCCAAAGAACAGTAACATATTTATTTTCAAATCTAATTAATATAATTCTTAAAGACAGGGTGGCTATTCTAAAATATCACCCCTTCCCTCCATTTCCCTCATGTTGCAGCTTCTATTAAGCAGCACCTACCATTTTAATAAATGAGGCAACTTTATCATTTATTATTAGTCACCAAAAATGATAAAGATGACAATTTTGACTAAGTTATATCAATGCTATTAGAAACTGATGAGTAGTTGAGAAATGGCAACCTTTGGTTTTTGAGACCAAGAATAGGACCAGAATTGGGAAACCAGTAGTAGTAGCTTGTTAATGACTGGACTTTAAATGCTAGATTCTAATTAAAGTGTAACTTTGGTATATTGGGTGCTCAAAACTCAAAGATAAATAATACTAAATTGCTATTTCAGGGATATATGTCATATTGCTCCTAAAGGGTACACTTGGAGGAAGTTAGAGATTTAGAGGAAAGCAAATTGTGCGTGAAGGAATGACTCCTGTAGAAGTGCTTCTGCGATTCAGGAAGAGCAGAAAGCTTATGCTCATGTATTTTCTCCTTCCCTAGGCTCCAAAGACAGATATTCCTATGGAATCACCTACTTACCCTGCATCTAAAGAGAACATGGTGGATTTATCACCTCAACTGAAGGGTACTGAGGTTAGATCATTACTTTTCATGATTAATTAGGTTAAAAAATGAAAGTAACAAGTTAATTTCTCTATTTTTAACCCCCTTAATTAAACTGAACTTCAGTGGGGATCTTTAATAGGAATATTTATTGTATAGTTTCTAAGAAAGTTCAGCACTTGGCTATATGTAATTCGGTTCTATATTTTGCCTTTTTTTTTTTTTTTTTAAGAGGGCAGTGTCACTGGCCCGCATATGTGGGACCGAACCGGGGCCGCTGGCTTCCCAAGCCAGCGCTTAACCACTGCGCCACTCAGCCGGCCCTTATATTTTGCCTTTTGAATCTGTGCCAGAATATGATGTAGTTGTTAAAGGTTTCTGGTACTCATGGCAGTGTGACTGTAGATCTACTGCACATTATTTTAAATAAGTAACCCAACTCTCAGTTCTGATGTTTAAGGATGAAAAATGCATGCAAGTGCCATCAGTTACACCATCACCCACATGACCATCAGCACCTGTTTCGTTACCTAAAGGACCCATCACTTCTGCTAGAGAAGCTGTAAGTATTATCTAAGAAAAAGAAAATCCCTTTCCCTCTAGTTGTTTCTAAGGGCAGTGAGAATCTAGAATTGCAACCATTGTAAAATACTGCGTAGTTCTTCCTGTCATCCAAACAGGAAGTTGCAGACCAAACTTTAGTCATCTTATAACCACTGCATTTTTTTCAACTCAATTATCCAAAAGCAAAAAATAAATAAATAAATAAATCAACCAATGTAGTCGTGAATCAGACCTAAATATGTTAAGTCTAGAAGCTAATTATAATATAGGCATTCTTATTTTCTTTTGTGCCAGATGGAAATAGATCCCATATGTTGTGTATTTCACAAAAGATTCATATGTCAGGAAATACTAGCAGGAAAGCAATTGAAATCTTAGGAGAAATGTGTGTAAATAAGAAATTACTTATATCTATCCATTTTTTCCCATTTGGGTAAAGGAATTTGGGACAAGAGCAGAAGGTATTACCCAAGAAAACAGTAGCGGGGGATGATGGGAGAGTTGCACTGTGGAGTGAGTGGCTCCACTGGCTCCTGAGGACCAAAGAGCACCAGTGAACACACGGATGTGGTAGACATCCAGGGGCCTGGTTTGCATAGCGTTATTTTTATTACCAAGGTAAATTACAAACTCAGATTTGACTTTGTGGTCTGTCATTATTTTGATCAAGGAAGCTAAAAAGGGACTCTTAAAGAACTTACACATCTGTGACCAGTGCCTAAAGTCCTTGTTTTGTACTTAGACACTCCAGGCCAAGTCACAAGAGACAACGCAGAACAGCAAGGCTAGTTCGAAAGGAGGATAAGGACTACTGGAGGATGAAGTTCACTCTCTCCAGCTTCCCGCCTTTGGCAGTGGCATCCATAAAGGGCCTCCCAGTTAAGACTATGTGTGTCTGGTTTGAGTAGAGGATCAACCATTTAGTCCTTGGGGCAGTCCTTTGAGGCCTTGTAACCATTCCAGATGATGTCAGCAGAGACCAAGTTCAGGCCATTTAGAAAAATATAACTGCAAAGCCCATTTCCTCTGTACCATTATGTCATCCCACTAAACTTTGTGTAAAGTCCCCCCCCCCCGGTCTCCCCCCATACTGTTTTTAACACCTTCATATTTGTGCCCACATCCTTTAAGGGAGGAAACTTTTTCCATAATGGAATCAGCTTAGCACCTTAGATACCTCTGCCTCCTATGGCTTGGTAACCAGAGTAAGAACTTGGAAATTCTAAAAACTATTTTAAGAGCACCTGACCAACTTTTTCAGTGATTGATCCATCAGGAGGAATAGTTACCCGAAAACAAAGTACTTTATGAGACGGAATGGATATACTCCCCAGTAAGATCTTTCTGGATATAAAGAAAAAAGCTTCTTGGAGAATAAAATGGGGAGTTAAACAGACTAGCAATCAAAAAGGTTTGACGGCTGCTTGGCCGTTTGGAGACATCCCCCTCTGGGCCTGCAGGAACCTGGAAGGCGGCCACGATTCTAGCACATATGGCTTTCATTAGCCACCATTTTGCTAGGAAACATAATTAAGGGTTTAAGACTTAACCATTTGTTTGGGCTGGGTGTGTTTTTCTGGTGTTTCTCTTTCACAAACAAGAGTATTTGTTAGTCATAGGGATTGTTCAAGTCTGATATAATCCCCATGCTACCCAGTAACAAATATTATGTTCTGATATTTATGTTCGGTGTTTTCAGTATCATGCATACTGAAAAATGTAATAGATTGCCATGCAGCTGACCAACAGCTTTCTTCCCTTGGGGAGTGCTTAGCAGGGACTAAGTATCTCGGCCTGTGGGTGATGAAATTACATTTCTTTACTTTCTATGAAATTGAAAGCACTTAAGATAGGAATCAATTAAAACAAGTAAAACTCAAATCTCCTTGTCTGGAAGCACCACCTAAATAAGGACTGTCATCAGCATTTCATAGCAAGGATATGTGTTTTTATGAGCTTCCTAAACCTCCTCTCCAACAGAGGACAAGCCCCACCACGTCCTGCTAATGAACTCCAGTTCCTTGAGAATGATGAACCCCTCCTATGCAGCATTTCATGGGTCTCACCATTGGCTGAGCAAGGTGATTGACAATAAATTTCCCACTTTTAAAATGATAGGTGTTTAATTAGTTCCCATTTCAAGTGTTGACTGTGGGAAAGGGATTAGCTACTTAACTTGTTCAATCCTGTTTAAGCTGAATGATGCACAGGTACTGCTGGGCTACAATGCTTTCTGGCTTTCCCTGGGAGCAGAGTAGGAATGGTTAGGTCAAAAGGCCCCTGGTCACTTTTGACCCCAGATGGCCTTCACCTGTTTTTGCTTTATAAACAGGCATCAGAGACACTTGATACCACCGCTCTTCCCATTCTTATGATAGTCGCTCAGAGAAGTCAAGGTTGTTTCTTTGTTCTCATCATTTACAGCACTTGGCTGTTCGGTTCCATGATTGTTACATCTAGCTCCATGTTGAAACAGCTATTGGTGTCCTGGTAAAGTAACCAACTTGAGGTGGGGGGTTGCTGATCTGCAGCATTTGCAGATTCCTCTGATGTAAATACTCCCACATGGCTGATTTCAAGCTACTAACATGTCATTGAACAACGGTTAGGAAGAGATGTACACAGTTGGTTCAAGAACCAGCCCTAGCACATCACCGATCCTCGTCCCTACTGGAGTTAACGAGACAATTAAACCTCTAGTTGTTGTGTTCATTAAATGTATAACTTCTATGTATCAGCACAGATATCCTGAAGGCAGTACAGTAGTAAGGAGTGCCAGCCAACCTAGAGAAAACTTGCCCAAGGCTGAGTCTTCCCCAACATTTGGGTTCTTGCTGATCTCCCCTCTCCCTGGCTCTCAGCTGAAGGAATGGAAGACCATGCCTGGTTGCTACAAAGCTTTTTCCTCTCCCTGCTCTCTACTCGTCCCTGTAGATGCATGTGCCTTAGCTGTACCAGCTGCTAATAATCTCACTGAGTATAATTTTAGGCATTTTCTAAAACCCAACCTCACTGGTGATGTCAGACTTGGCCTGTATCTTAAGACACTGAAAATTCTGCTATAATAGAGGTGCTGGTGGCACTTGACATTCATGGACCTGCACTTGTGCCGTTGTCTAATTCTGTACATCAGTCATTACAGCGAGTCACATTGGAGATGTTGAATACATGCTCTGTAATGCTAAAAACCAGGCTAAAGATCTGCCAGTCACCACAGCACACACCTAATGGCACTTCCAAGCAGACTGGCACATTACCTAATGTTGACTGAGATTTTGGCCTCTGGCTCCTCCCAGTGGCCACTGATAAACACACTGACTTCACTGTCATTGAGATCGATTTCTTGCTTCATCTGAGGTTCAATCTTACTTACCTGAGATCAATACATTACATTAGCAGTGCCAAGGGACTGATGATCCCTAGCCTGTCACAATTAGAAAAGGCAGAAGGGCAGTATTGATTAATGCTGTGGTGATCCGAGGCCCTAATCTTTTAACCCTCGGGAAACCAGACAGATTCAGTGCCGTGACAGCACATCGTCTTCATTTGATAAACTGGGTTCCTTTCCTCAGGAGACCCAATCGGGTCATCTAAGTAAAATGGTCATTTCATTTTCTTCTCAGGTCAATTTCACTATCTTTTATTAGACAGCCAGCTTAGTCTCTGGGGACATTCGTGGATGATTTGAGTGGTAACAGCAAAGACATCACTGTTGTCATAGTGCCTTATATTTCTCCAGCACCTCTCCCAGAGGCATAGGAAGCTCTTTATAGATTCAAAGGCCGAGGCAGCAATTATCATCACTATTTTACAAGGAAAGACACCACTACTAGGTCCCACCCCAAGTTTACCCAGGGGAGCTGGCAGCTGCCGCAGCTTCTTGGAGGCAAGGTACTCCATGCCTCGGGCCACCTGGCAGGCGCAGGATACCAGGTCCTTGGAGGAGAGCTGCTCCTTTGGGTTGTGGCTGGGGTTGTAACAGTATTCCAGCCCAGGAGGCCTCCGGGCCTGCAAGTACTCCCGTAGGTTGCCCTTGGAAGCATACTCCACGATGACGTACAAAGGACCTGGTCCTAAGAGCTAAGATTCATTTCCTGGCTCTGTTCACCAAATAATGCCTTCGTTAATAAACAGAAACTGTAAGATGTTGACATTTGTATATTTACAGACACAAGGATACGAGAACTAATTTACAATAGTGGCCAACATTGCAGCTGCCAAAAAATAGCTAGCTCAGAAAGGAAACTTAAAAGCAGCAATCCCATTTTCCCTACAGAAATGAAAGTGGATTGAGCTTTCTTTTGTTCAGCAGTAATCCAGCAAAAAAAGCAAGCTTTCCTTATGGAGGCTGAGCACTAAGTTCTGAGAGCCGGAACGCACCCGGTGAGTGTAGGGATAGCCAGCAGGTGGCAGAGGAAGTAAATTTCCAAGCAGCCAAAAAATAAACATTCAGAGAATTTTTCCCCTTTCCTGAGGGATGGGGTGGAGTTTGTACAAGAATTGTAGGAGGCCAAGATCTGTGATAATCCCAACACACGCAGCCTGGTAACGTGGTACAGGAAGCCTGGTGTGGGGGAGGACCATGACACAGAACAGGCTGGGACCTGAATGTCGTAGGTGACGCGTTTTCCCTCACACAGCAGCACAGGCAAAACCACACCCACACAGAGAGGGTAGACACATATCTGGGTTTGAGTTCCTGCAGGCCCTTGTTGAATAATCCTCAGCTTTCCTCCACCTCTTTGGCTCCCCTTGGCTATTTCGAGGCAGGCTCCCAGCGCCCTTTCTGACCCTCTGACCCACCCGACCCCGCCAGTTTCCCCAGAGGAAATCAATGGCTGAGGGCTGCAGAGCCTTGGCTCTTGGCCCAGGGCCCCTGGTGCACTGATAGGAGGTTCCTGCCCATTATGCAGGGTCTTCCTCTCCTGCTTTTCCAAAAGTGTTGGAGAGGGAAGAGGTTTGTCCCGAGGTCTCGGAGCAGGACTAAGAGGAAGAGGTTACGGTGAAACTGCTGGGAACGCACAGTGCCCTCTGGACAGACAGACCTAGGGCCCATTAGTCTTGTTCCTTTCCAGCTGACATTCTCTCCCTTGTCACACAGCCCATATAAAAATGAAGCAGCAGCAATTTTTATTTGAGGGACCTAAACTGAAAATAGGTTTAGAACATAATTTAAAAAAATAAAACAGCAAAAGTAGCAAAAAATATATGACCTTTTTAAAAACATTTTCCTTTTTTTCTTTTTTCTTTGTTTTTAATATATAGCAACTGATGCCTCCCAGCCACCAGGAGCATCTTACCCAAAGGGTAAATCTCTGGTAACGACCCTTTTAAAAAGACATGTAAATATATACTCAGATTTATACACTTTGTGTTTTCTTCATAGCTATGTACAAAGTCCCCAGTTCGGGGCTGGGCCCCAGGGCCACGACACTGCTCCCGGCCTCTGCCTCCGCGTCCTCTGGTACCAGGTATTTGGTCAGCAAAGCAAATTAGTATTGGAATTAACAAGCCCCTGGCACCATCTATCTGGAGCAGAGGTCGCCTTCGACTGAGGCCTGGAGCCCTGACCTCCCCTCACTACTACTGTAGGTAGCCTTGAGGACGAGGCACCTGCCACCAGAACACAGGGGCTTACGGGTTACGGTAAAGCAGACAAGACCAACACAAGAAAGCTCAGTCACCTCCCGCTCCCTGACCCTCTAGGCAATGCCAGGTGGCAGGGAGGGGTCTTGGTCCAACATTTGGGAGGGAACAGAGTGGCCACCAGCAAGTACCTGCCCCTCTGTTCCTCCCTCTCCCAAGCAGGTGGAGAGGAGGAGGAAGAAGAGAGGTGAGCTTAGTGGGGTGAAGGCCTCAGGTAGGTGGCTGGCTCCTGCCAGCAGGAAAGGGGCAAAGGGGAAGGCAGTGAGTCCAGCAGGGAGTGGTGGCTGAGGATGGAGTCCGGGAGGGGCAGTGCTGGGGGGCTCGTCAGCGCCGTTTGAGTCCGCCATTGGCAAGCTGGGCTGGGTGTCGGGGCAGACAGGGCTCCTCCGGCAGCGGCTCATGTGAGAAGACGGAATCCTCCCCCGAGGAGCAGGTGGAGCTGCGGGTGTCGGGAAAGCTGGGCGAGTATTGGTCCAGGGGCATTGACAAGTCCAGGTATTCCTGTGACGGAAGAGACAGAACAACCATGGATGCAGCCCTCTCCTCCCTGTGGCGGTCGTAATTCAGGGATGTGCCTCACTGGTGATGCCTGAAGGTCTAGGACGGGACAGCCCCACCTGGTTGGAGGTCAAGGCCACAATGCGGTCCAGGTCTTCTACCAGCTGCTTGAAGGTAGGTCTCTGAGAGGGTACTGCGTGCCAACAATCCCGCATCATCATGTACCTGTGGCCGGATGGTAAGGCCAGGAGAGGAAGGACGTAAGCAGAGAGATTAAGAAGCCCACTGGAGGGCCTGTGGGAATGACCTGGAAGGGCTGCTGAATCGAGTTAAATGTCTCTGCCTTCCTCTTCCCATCAAACCCATTCTGCCCCCAGGGCCTAGCTCAGGACCTCGGGCATCTTCCCATGCTTACAGCTCGTTGGTGCAGTTACTGGGCTTGTCCATACGATGACCCTCCTTCAGCAGCTTGAAAAGCTCCTCCACAGGCACACCAGGATATGGGGAGCCGCCCAAAGTGAAGATTTCCCACAGGAGCACCCCAAAAGACCACCTGTGGATAAGCACAGAGGCTCTGGGTGTTACGGGCGCACGTAGAGTCCTAGAGTCCTTTCCATCTCTCACCAGCATGTCAGATACGCATCCTGAACCCACCCTACCCCCAACACAAATCCTTAATTTCAAAGGGAATACCTGGAGACAGTGCAGAGAACAGATCAGTTTTTCAACCCCCAGGATCAAGGTGAATAGATACATAGAATGTTTTGGTTTTTTTCTTTTTCGAGATGGAAGGAGACCCACATCAATCCAGAGGGGAGGATAGGACCCTATCATACTGGACATTTTCTATCCCAAGTAACCCCTGCGATTTCCCATTTCAAACTCACACATCACTCTGGTGGGTGTAGATCCGGTCAAACAATGCCTCGGGTGCCATCCACTTCACAGGCAGTCGCCCCTGCAAGCAGCATGGGGAGGTTGGGGATGGCCCAGGGCAGGGCGATCAGGGAATAAGGAGGGTGCATGCGGGATTGGACTTTGGGAAGGAGTGTGCGTGTTCAGCTCATCCCACCTCACTGATTTTCAGGCAAAGCAACGTGCATGGGGTTACAGCAGAGAAATCTAAGTGGGAGAAAGCCTAGCGCCGGCGAGTTCTGGGCACAGGACATGCACCGCGTGGCCATGTCAGCACTTACATTGGTCGTCTTCTTATAGTAGTCGATGTGGTGAATGTCCCGAGCTAGGCCAAAGTCTGCGATCTTCATCACGTTGTCCTCTGTCACCAGAACATTCCTGGCGGCCAGGTCTCGGTGTATACACTGTGGAGAGAGGAGGGGAAGCCAGGGGGGAGAGAAATGGGAGAGAGGACGGGGGGTGCAGGTCAGGGGGGCATAGGCTCTAGGGGCTGACAGCTGTCAGCACGCATCGGGGGCCAGCTGTCTGAGGCCCCCTGTACTCCAGCACTCACCTTGCAGCTGGCAGGGGGCCCAGTGACCTCCCGAGCCCCCTCTGCGACACCGCTCGCCTGAACATTCTAGTTCCCTGCTAGAATGTTCCTCATTTCCACTTGAAACCCAGCCATTCGAACACCTCCAGCTCCAGGACTTTTAAGCACATTAGCAAACCCTCTGTGGCTGCCTCCTTTCCTGGTCTTTCCAACTCTTTTAGCTTGGGATTTGTACCGGAAAAGGCTGAACCTTCAATGCTTATGTCCAGTCTGTGTAGGTATGTGCTTTCCAGGTCTGTCTCTCCAGGCATAGCATATCCATGCTGGGTTGGAGCCCAAGGAAAACCAGTGTTGACTGAGTACTAAAAACTGCACTGAACACTGTCACAGGACTTCATTTTACTCCCATGACCATTCTTATATTTGAAGAAACAGAAAATATTAAGTAGCTGCCCAAGGCTACGCAGAAAGTGCCAGTGCACAGATGTGACCCTGACCTAGTCTGCCCCCCAAGGCCACAAGGTTACACTGCCTCTCCTGACGCCAACACCCCCTGAGAGCCTAAGACAGCACATACAGTCAGTGTTCAATGGGTCTGTGACTCTAAAGGATAGAAAGTCATATGCTGGGGTATGAAGAAGGCCCTGTGCCCACTCCACCTTCACCCAGGGGAGCTGGCAGGTGCCGCACCTTCTTGGAGGCGAGGTACTCCATGCCTCGGGCCACCTGGTAGGCGCAGGATACCAGGTCCTTGGAGGAGAGCTGCTCCTCTGGGTTGTGGCTGGGGTTGTAACAGTATTCCAGCCCAGGAGGCCTCCGGGCCTGCAAGTACTCCCGTAGGTTGCCCTTGGAAGCATACTCCACGATGACGTACAAAGGACCTGAAGCGTGAGGATGAAGAGGCCATCAGGGCAGGCCGGCCGGTAAGCAGGTTTCACCTCACCTCGAGGAAACCCCACTCCCAAGGACACACCCTAACCTAACCTCCCCTTTAGGAAAGTTCAGGAAAATTCATCCCACCACCCAAAGAGTTAGGGAAATAATTCTTCCCAGCAGAGTCCAGAAAGTTCCCAAGCAGAGTTGGGAGTTAAGAGCCCTAATCTAGACAACAATTACTTATCCTGTTTCTATCCACACACAGTGTCTGTGACTCCAGGTGTCTGTCTTCTCAGATGAACACTGATGGGCATTAGCCCAGGCTCCAAGAAATACACTGAAACTACGAAACCTGCCTCTCTCCTTACCCCACTTCCCTAGCGTGGCTGATAAATGCCTGGTCACCGACAGCCTAACCCTATCTTTTCCTTGACAGATACTCTTCTTTGAGCAGCAGGCCCACATTCCCATCAGAGACCCTACACCAAACAGGGTGGGAAAGCCCAGCCTGGCTTAGCACCTACCATCCTGCGTGCAGGCCCCCAACAGGTTGATGATGTTCTTATGCTTCCCAATCATCTTCATCATCTCCATTTCTGAGATCAGGTCTGACAGGTCTTTCTCTGTTGCATCCGCTTTGCACACATACCAGAGAAGGGGATGAGACTCACTTACTTGGGAAGGGAGGGTGATAGGAGAAAAGCTAAGGGGCAGGGGATGAGGCGTATGCCCGAGGAGTCCCTTTTCTCCCAAGTGGCTTCTCTCCTCCCCTTTTCAGGTTCAAATTTATTGTTCCTTCCCTCTCATGACAGCTGTTGTTGCAACATGTGGTAATGAGTGGAGCAGAGGACATGGTAGGGAAAATCAGCTAGCGATGGAATCTAGAATAAACACCCAACCACGGCCCAGGCTGACCCCAAGGCACAGTGAGATTATAGCAATCTTGGGTGTAGGGTGCCCCCTCCGTTCCCAGGCGGCCCTAGGCAGGCCATGTAGCAGGCGTGGGCAAGGAAAGTGCACCACCAAGGGTGTTGCACTTGGCCCAAGGCCCACAAGCTGCTTGGCAAGGGAAGGAATCACTTTGCAAGGGCAGAAACATCACTTACACTTCAACATCTTCACTGCCACTTTGGTCACACGGTTGGGTTTGTCCTTGTCCAGCCCAATGGCCTCTGCCAACACCACCTGCCCAAAGCAGCCCTCTCCCAGGGGTTTGCCTAAAACCAGTCTTTTGAGGAAACAAAACAGGGTGATGGAAGTTGGGGCTGGTAAAGTTCAAACTTTGAAAGGACATCCCATCTCCACCTGTCCACATGTCACCCAGGTGTGAGTGGCAAGTGGAAACAATGTTTCCTGGGCGCATCTGGTGCACCTCATCACTCACAAGTTGAGAGTTACAATATTACCTGTCTCGAGGCAGCTCCCAGCGAGGGTCTTCAGGAAGCTCATATTCAGAGACCCCGGCCAACATGGGGGTTCCGCTGGAGGAGAGGCGTGAGGGCCGGACCAGCAGAACACCCGAGTTCATGGACGCACTGGAGTCAGCCGACACCTACAGAGAAGCGTGGGGTCACCCTTCTTGCGAGGGAGGTATGTGTGTGTGTGTGGGGGCGGGGACGCAGATTCCTCTAATTCCTAGTCAGGCTTCTCACCAATGACAGAGGTATGTATCTGTTACCTGATGTTCCTTCCCCAGCACCGAGCGGCAGGAAGACCACAAGCGGTCAGAAGACCTAAGTTCTACAATGGACTTGTTTGTGCCACCAGTAAACTGAAACCTTTAACATGGACAGACCATATATACTTCTTCCACACTGAATTTTATAACTTTTCACTGTAATAACAGCCCTATCTTGTCCTGATTCTTTGTGAAAACCCTGCCTCTGCTATGGATTCCTAACTACCAAAGCATCTCCTGGAATAAGCACAGATCTATATGAACATTCCCTCCTCTCACATGCCTTCACCTTTCATTCCATCATCTTGGAAAATGGGAGGGTGGGCACACAGGAGAGAGGGCATTTTGGGACCTGACTCAGATCTTCCTCTCTACTCTGTATCTTGCAGCTCTAACCAGCCCTTGGGTACTGTTCAAACTCGCAATATCCATTGCACATTTGGCCCACCAGGACTTTCTCTCAATCCATGCGCTTATTATGTTGGGCATATGGGAACCCAACTCTACGTGGGTCAGGACATTCCACTGCCCCTGGCCCAGAAGCCAGAAAGCAAACCCAAAGCGGAAGGTTGAGGACAGTGGAGAGGAAGGGTACTAGTGGGTCCTGGAGGAGCCCCTGAAGGCACAGGAAGAGAAGGTGATGCAGAGCGTGCAAATCCCCTATCTACTTTCTGTTACCTGTCTGCGCAGAGGAATGCTCTTGGCCAGCTTGTGCACGGCCATCTGGCTGTGAAAGTCACTCTTCTTGGTGCCACTCTTCATCTTGTAGATGATGACAGACCCCACCATGCAGGAGATGAGGAAGGCCCCCGTGCAGTAGATGATGATCTCCAGGTATAGGGGCGAGGTCATCACTGCCGGTCTTTCCTCCAGGGCTGAGTCAGTGTGAACAGGGTGTTAGTAGGCTCAGGGGGCCCAGCCCACTAGGGTCCCTAGCTCCTAGCTCCACCCATCTCCTTTCCTCTGGGAATCTGTAGGGCAGAGAAGAACCAAGCTAGGTCCAAGCTAGGATTGGGGTTCTGGCACTAAACAGATCAGACATCTTATGATCTTTGAGGCTTCCTGATCCTGACTCCAGTCCCCCAAGAGGGATGGACTGGAACAATCTTGCTACACGAGGCACATCGTCATTAATTCGGGAGCCCTCCTTGCTCAGCTGGATTGCTGGGCTAGACCGGTGCCAGGTACCCTGCAAGGGACAGCTGAGAAGTCCCTTCGTCTGGATGCCTTTCTCAGCCTCCTCATGGAAACATGGCCCTTCTCTGCAGTGCCTTAGCACTGTGGGCACACACATATCACATGGGGACAGATGAGCTGGTTTCTGAGAGTCTTTTGTCTCTGATAGTCCATGAGAGCTGGGATGGTGCCTTGCTCATTTCGGTAGGCCACAGCACCTGGCATACAGTGGCACCCACAGAATGAGGACAAATGAGGACAGGAAGAAAGGGTGTGTCTGTGTCCTGATTTAAATATCTCACCTTTCACCTATGTCATCTGTCAGGTCAGACGTGTAAATATTTACACCTAGCCAAACCACAGGCAAAACTGACTTAATTTCCAAACATGTCTTAGACCGCTTGAGATTAAAAATGTAAACTTTTCTGCAGTTCTTTAAGAATTCTACTCACAAACCATGACTCCTAAAACTGAAGAAGGAAATGGGGATGGGGGGGCGGGCATGTTTATTCTTTTCTCCCATCTTCCACTTAGAATTTACTCTCTTCCCACAGAAGCCCATCCAATGGATCCACCACCGTTCCCTTCCACATGAGAGACTGGGAGGGTTCAGTCCAGCACTCCCAGCACTGGCTTCACAGAACACTCCCTCCCCACCGGTGTGAACATCCCTCTCCTTCCATAGCCCTCCTCCCAACCCTCCCCTTTAAAAAACCCTCGGCCAGACACAGTGGCAGGCACTTGGGGGACCTCCCCCAAGAGGCACCGGGTGTGACCCCAACTGAGCCCCAAGAGAACTTCCGGGGCCTGACAAGGAGACAGCATAGCTGATAACGAGGAGAAGTGTTTGTTTTTCTCTTCCCCAGTGTTGAGAAACAAAGACAACTGAGTGGGCGTACACATGGGACAAAGACAGTGACAATGATAAAAACAGAACGCTTCTCTGCCTCAGCAGGGGTGTTATCAGATCCTGTCAGGTAAGCAGGGCAGAAGAGAGAAGAGGGCAATGCCAGCAGTAACAAGAACAGCACAGCGCCCAGACCCACATGCAGGACCCTCACAGAGGCAGTGACAACCAGCTCCGGCCCTGTAGTCACCAGCCCACCACCCTGAGCAAGCGGCAGGCTCCTTCCTTCCCAGCCCAATGCACAGATCTCTCCTCTCGGAAGAGGAGAAACGTCAGTGGCCGCAGAGGATAAGCGGGCACCATCCAGCCCCCGCACAGCTGCCTGAGACAGGCCTTATTTAAAGCAGCTCCCGTCCACTGGTCTTGGTGGACTCTCCTCTGCCATCATAGGTCGGCCATACGGGGGGGTTGGGGGGGGCTCACATCGCTAATAAGCAACAAGCCTCTCTTTGCAGAGTGCCAACCTTCAGTTAAAAGAGGAGCGGGGCCATTTCTGAGATTTTGGGGGGCTGGCAGAAAAGGATCAGACAAATCAGGGAGGGCTGCTAGACCCAAGGATGGAAGGAGCCTGCCCTGGAGGCGAGCCCGGCGGCAGGTGAAGGCCAGATCCCATGCATGCATTACATTGGCCAAGGGGAGAGCCAGGCCCAGGTGTGTAATAGGAGGCCTCCATGCTTCTGCAAAAGGAGGAAAGCTCCTCGGTGAGCCGAGAGGCATCAACCGTCAAGGCTGGAGAAATTGCTGGAGCCGCCCACCGGCCCACAGAGCCCGTGCCTCCACCACTGCCGGCTCTGTGTCTCCCCGCAGCCCCGCAATGCATGCTCCCCCCGTGCCCGTGGCAAGGGCAGGACATCGAGAGGAGAAGTCCAGTGTATACCTTCCAGAACGGTCAACCATGCAGAGTGATGGGAGAGTCCGATAGAGTTACCCGCCAAGCACGTATACTCCCCCGCGTCCTCAAAGGAGACATTCCTTAAGTGGAGCACTTCCATCTCTTTGTCGGTGGTATTAACGCCGGCCGTCTAGAAGAGACAACGGAAGCAAAATGGACAAGCACAGGACATGAGACCTCTGCGCAACAAAGAGACGGGAACGGAGACAGAGGAGGAGGGGAGGGGGAAACCAGAGAAGAGATGCTCCCCAGCGTCTCCTTTGCAACAAGGGACACACAAAACACCACCAGGCAGCGAGGAGACCTGTTAGAGGAAGAGCGTGAGGCCCTGAGGAGGAACTCCGGCAGACCTGAGACGACCATGGCTGGTTATGACCCTTCACCAGACGCTGGCAGCCCCTGGCCCATCTAAGCATGCGGGCAGTGGGCAGCATGGAGAAATGGGGCCCAGCGAGTCGGGGGCTGTTTGGTTTCAGGCGAAGAAAGTCAGAGGGTACACACAGGAGGGATGGACGGGGGCTGTGCTCTCTCTCTCGCGCGCTCTCTCTCTCTCTCTCTCTCTCTCTCTCTCTCTCTCTCTCTCTCACACACACACACACACACACACACACACACACACACACGGCCTGAGGATGGTGATTGACACGGGAACGTCTGGTCCCTTCTCACGTCCAGTCTGCAGTATCATCCATAACAGAGTCCGAGAAGATTGTCCTCACAAGAGCACACGCAGCCAGGGGACACACAGGAGGCACAGAGGGAGCAGATACCAACACAGTACCAAACCAAACCAGCCTCCCAGGCCGGGTATTTTTCCATGGCTCTGGGCACTAGAAATACAGCAGGATAACAGGGAGAGTTGGGCGCTGGCTTCCCCACCTGCCCCAGCAGCTTGGGGCCAAAATCGAACTCCCAGCACAGGGCCCCATCCATCTCCCCATTACCTTTTGCCACAGGTCTGGTGACAGTGAGCCACGCAGACTGGTTAGCTTCACCAATATAATTGGAAACCTTACACACATACTCCCCGCTCTGGGCCTCTGTCACATTGAACAGGGTCAGCACTTCCGCATCCGAGCTATTAATCCCCGAATGCTGGAACAAACCAACGACATGCCAGTCAGTTGGGCAAACACTGAGATGTGCCCATACTTTGCTCCCATGTAAGGGGAAGGCAGGGAGCTAAGGCAAGGAAGACGTTAAGTGAGATTTATCATCTTTCCTTTTTTAAGAAGAAAAAACAAGTTGACTCCTAAAGTCCAAAGCATTTGACAGCAAAATAAACCTAAAATAAATAAATGAATAAATCACTGCCCCCCGCCCCGAAGAAACGTTCTGTTTGTATTGAACCCACTGCTTCAGGACTTGGGCAGAGAATGCGAGTGGCCAGAGACAGTGGCCAAAGTCCAAGGCCACGGCTCATTTCCTACACAGCAGTTTCAGCACCAGTAGTGAAGAGAAGGGATGGCCAGTAAATCTTTGGGACAGCCAAGCCAGGGGAGGATGAGGTCTAACTCTGGGACCAGGAGGTAAACCACTTTCCCAGCTTCTGGTTATTTCCTGTTGCAAGATCCACTGGAGAATTAGGCAATTACCTTCCCTGGATTAATGGAGCATTCAAGGACAATCAAATGTCTGGGAGTGAGAGGAAAAAGGAAGAACATGCCATTACTCCTGATACTGCTTAGACTTCACCTGTGGCACTTGCTTTTCTAACTCTACCTAAGCTGTGTCCTTACCATTCACCCACTTGCCAGAAAAAATGCGACTTGAGAAACAGGGTGGAGACTGGGAAATGCTTGCTGGATGGGCTTTGGTACTGAGCAATGGAAAAAGCAGGCGTCCAAATGCCTTCCCTCAGTAGCTGACCCAAAAGCCTGCACACAGTCACTCTCAAAGCTCTTTACAAGCCAGCAATGCCCCACCTACCTCCCATCGCGCCTCCACTCTGGGACCTGTCTCTAGTCCTGGGGAATGTGGCTCGTCCCTATTTAAGATGGAGCACGTGCCTGAGGGTAAGGGATGATTCCCAATCACGGCCACTGAGCCTGAACACAGCACTTGGGCCCAGGGAGATACTGGTCTCCTTCCCAGCACACAGCCCACAGAGACTGGGGCCAAGATTACCTTCAAGATCTGGACATAAGGCAGGTTGTCCGGACCAATCTTACTCCCATTCACCTCGATGTGCTTTAGCCACTGGATGTGGGGCTGTGGGTCACTGTACACCTTACACATGAACTCCACATTGCTGCCCAGAGCCACTGTCTTGTTGGCAGGCAACCCTGCCTGCAGGATGGGTCGGTGAGGGGACCGCTCTGTGGAGGAAGGGAGAGGAGAGGCTTGTCAGGCCCTGCCGATGGTCCACTGCTGGCCAACAGAAACCACCTCAAAGACCACAAAGAGTAGTCCACCCCACCTCGGCTTTCCCTATGATGGACAGGGCACTGCCCAGCCCCTCTGCTGAGCCCCTCGAGTCTGAGCTGGGAGAAGGGACAGCCTCTCCTCAGGCCCTAGGCTATTAGGAACCTCCTCCCCAAAGTAATGCCTCCATAGTTACAGGCAAAAGAAGTTCTCTTGCCTCAATGGAGAACCCTGTCTTAGTCACATCCTCAGACCTACTTTTGAACTAAAATTACAGTCACTTAGACTCCTGCTGTTCAGTGTGTTCCAAGAGCAACAGCCTAGCATCACCCAGGATCCTGTTACAAATACCGAATTGCAGACCCTGCCCCCAGACCTAACAGACCAGAAGCTTCTTTTTAGACCATCGCCTCAAAAACAAGACAGAATGCTGCTTGGGACTCTTTACCTTAAGATCTCCAGAGAATGAGGTTCAGAATGTCTAAAGGAAATGCACAGGCTACAGTAAAAGCACCCTGGAGGCAGCACGGGCCTGGACTTCTACACGAACTAAGTGTCCGACCTCCCTGAACCTCGGTTTGCTCTTCTGTACAGCGGGAGTAATGGTGCCTACCTTGCAGGGGTGCCAGGAGAATTGCAGGTGATGTGTTTCAAGTGCCCAGCACACTGTTGGCCTTCATGAAGCAATAGCTACTATTAGGCTAAATTTAACATCACTACTCCAATCACCTCTTGAGACTATCAACAGTACCACACTTGACTTTAACAATGAGTCACAGCACTATCTGATCCTCTCAATTCTTATTTACAGATAAGAAAAGTGAGGCACAAAAAAGGGAAGTGACTTGCATAAACTGACAGCTATTCAGTGCCAACTCCAGCCTGACTTTATCCCTCACTAAACCTGGACCCCATGGCTGTTTTCTCCACGCCCCTGCTCTCTTCCCTCTAAGCTTCCACCCACTTCTTTCCCCATTTGCTGTCTTACCCACAACATCGAGCTGGTAGGTGTGGTTAATGCTGCCGTACTCATTCTCCACAATGCAGGTGTAGTTGCCCTTATCAGACGGCACCACGGAGTCCATTATGATACTCCAGGTGGCATAACGTACCTGAGGGGAAACATGCCAAAGGGCTCCAGTGAGGGTCTGCAGGAAAACACAGGCATGAGCCACCTGGCAGCATTGGTGACCTGTGGCACTTACTCTCCAATCTGAGCACAGAGCACATGACCCATGAGGCACCGCAAGGCATGGCCTGCCCACCCCCAGCCCATTCACACTCTGAAAGAACACATTAGGCAGCTGGGTGTGAGGAACTCTGGAAGTCTGCCCACAACAGCTAAGGCCATCGTGATCTGGACAAAGGTGCCTTCTGCACGCTTCCAAATACTCGGGGAACCTCCCCAACTCTGCACTCTATCCACGCCAGTCCTGTGCCGGATCAGCTCCCTGCTAAGAGTCTGGCCCCGTCTGCCCTTGATGTCTCATTTCAAAAACGATCTCCTGCAGCCCAGTCTGTGGTCAGAATTGTTCTCACCATCTCTCTGTGCCTCTAATGAAGCACTTAGGACAGCCTGCTTTTTATGACACTGCTCATGGTCACCTGCCCTCCTACGAGGCTGGAAATTCTTTACGGGCAGGAGTGCTACTCTGTACCACTCACAGCACAGTGCCTTGCTTACAGTGTTTGATGACTTGGTTTACAATGTTTCCCTATTTTTCTGATCTCCTCTGCTTTTCTCATACAAGGTTAATTGAGAAAAGAGCAGTTGGGTGAGATGGGAGAGAAACAGGGACTATAAGGTTGATCAGAGGCTCTAAAGGGATTCCAGTGAACATGTTCTTCCTACAATGTAAATGGGCAAAGGACCTGGACAGACAATTTACATAACAGGAAATGGAAATGGTTTATTAACATATGAAAATTCTAAGTCTGTTAATATCCAAAATAATGCATGAGAATGATGCAACACTATCATCTATCAAATTTGTTGGCAAAGGTTATCATGAGCTTATCATTCTTATGCTCTGCTATGGGAGGGTGAATTAATTTTCTTTTTTAAGAGTGTACTTGTTACCACAATAAAATCAAATTTCAAATTAAAACCACACCCAATTCATTATCCACATCATTCTTCATTAGAGCAAGTATCACAATAAAATTTTGTTTTCCCATTGTACTCTGAACTCTCTCTTCCCTAGTATACTTTTTGGAAAGACATGTGTTCAAGAAATGTTCATGTAATAAATGAATGAATGAATAAAATTACCTAATTACCAGGGGAAAAAAGTAACTGGGTAATATGCATCAAGGGCTTAAAAAATGCTTATACTTTGATGTAGTAACTTCACTTCTAACAATCTGTCTTAAGGAAGAACATTTAAAAATGATGACACATATTTAAGTGCAAAGATATTCACTGTAACATTAACTATAGCATTGAAAACCTAGAAAATAATAGCACGAACAATTCATCAAATTATGGGACATTTTAGTAATAGAATATTAATCAGTGATGAAAAATTATCTTTCAACCCCATGGCAAAAGATTCATGCTATAATGTCAACAAGTGACAAGATAAGAAATTACATACACGATGTAATCAACTATCTAAAAACCATATACATGGGGAAAAAGACCAAAACAATTTCAACTTTATTTGCACTTATTTGTATTTGAAATTTTTCTAAAATCTATTACTTTGATAGTTAAAAAGCCCTATTTGAAACAATTAAAGGCATATAATAAGGATTTTCTAAGTCTGCATCTCCCATTCCTTTTACTCTAACTTTCATATATACACACATACCTTGTAGCCTCCAATCCTGTGGTCAGGTTTGAATTCCTTGCCATTTTTCAACCAGCGCAATGTTGGGTTAGGAGTCCCACTGGAAGGGCATTTGAACTTCACTGTCTTGGCGGCTGGCACTGCGTGCAGTTTCTTTTCCATCTTTTCTGGGGATGTCCAGTATGGAGCCACGGCTACCCAGGAAAAGCCACGAGACAGGCAGGGGGCTGGTCAGGCTCAGGGGCAAGGGCCCAGGCCAGGACCTGGAAGCACCCCACCACCTGCCCCACAACGATGAACCATGCGTACACCGATCCAGACGCCCGAAGGATGCCACTCTCATACATGATGAGCCCATACACCTGCTCCTCCTCCCATCCACTGAACAATCATCCGAGCCTCTCACTTCCCGCCCAAACCCAGCAGCCAGGCCCGTAGGGCATAAAGTAGGAAACAGTGTCTCACGCATACGGTTTGGTTTGGTGTTATCTGTCTCTTTCTCCTCTGAAGAGGAGTCATCATCGTCATCATCATCCTCCGAGGAGGGGAGAGCATCTATGGGAAGGAGAAGGGGGTACTGAGGTCCCTCCAAGGGAAGAGGGGCTCTCTAGATTTCCATCCATATCAACAGCCATCCCCTAAAAGGCCAAGCCACTTATAGATGAACAGACACTGTCCCCATACTGACTCCCAGGCCCACTCTTCCCTTAGTGCCTGTCTCTCAGTGGGATAGAAACAGTTCATTAAGAACTGAACGCTCTATGCTTGCCCCCTGCCTTCCCCCAGATCAATGCATTGCCCCCTTTCTGCCCAGAGTCATTACAATGGGGAGTTCCGTCAGGGGCAGCGGGTCCTCTTTAATTTAATTCCATCCTGCATTCAGAGGCTCTCCCCACTTAGGAAGCCACCTGGTTGTGCTGGGTCCCAGAACTAGCACCCAGGGAGCCTGTATCTTCCTTTGACCTGCTACCATTGGGAAACGCAGACAGATCTAGGTACACTGAGGACAGATACTATTTCCAAAGCCATGGGCTGAATCACCTGCAGTCAGACTTTTTCTAGCATGCATCTGCTAAGGTTTGGGAGCTGTCCTCTTTAACCAGAGCAGACTGGGAGCCCACTGCACAGTCCGCAGCTGCCAACACTTCTCCCCTAGTATTCACCCCTTTTAAGAGGCTTGGCACACGTGTGGTCACCAATCAGGGCTCATGCCAGATCTTTCTCCAGTTCTTGCTAGTTCTTTTGGGGGGTCTGGAGGGAAATAAAGGAGGCAAGTCCCTGTCAGGGGCAGGATATAAAGGATGCCTGAGTGGAGGAAGTGCCAAGCCCGCTCCCTACGGGTGCACAAATGGCATCAAGGAAATTTCAACTGTACTTCATTTCATCCTGCTTTTGTGAAAGTCGCATTCTAAAAATGGCAGATTCCCAAAGTCACAGAGCTTAGGGTTCCCTGGCTGCTCTCACACAGCTCTAGAAGTTGGATGACAGATGTTTTCCATAAAGCCTGTGGATATGGCGGTGCACCTGGATCCTTCCCAATTACAGTGGGGACCTCACAATGTATTTTGGGGCTCTAATCACTACGCCGAGTACCAAATCCAAATGGCATGGGGAGGAGAAGATGGAAGTTGGCTGAGCTCCCACATAGCACCCTGGAGACCTGGGCAAGTGGTGGTGGAAAAATCCATGTCTTACTGCCCCAAGAGTATCAGCAATCACCTCCGAGGTAGACCTGGGAAGCCCCAGATCTGGTCTGGGGCCTGCACCACCTGGTCACCCCCCCCACCCCCCAGCTAAGCCACGCGGCGGGCAGGGAGCAATGTTAGTGGGCAGCAGTTTCGGAAGCAGAGTGGGGGCAGATCATGGAAGGGGAGGAGGTTCACCTCCCCCTGAAACTAGCAGAAAGGGTTGGAGGGGTGGATCCAAGAAGGGGGTGAGGGCAGGGCATTGCTACCAACCTGAGACATTGACGGAGAAGTAGGTGGTGTCGCTGCCTGAGGGGCTGCTGGTCACACAAGCGTAGAGGCCAGAGTCGGCGGGCACGGAATCCCGCACCTCCACCTCCTCCCCTGTGATGCGGGTACGGTTGCTTTCCACCAGCTGTACCCCGTCCCGCAGCCAGTTGATGCTCTGGACATCGTCCCGCAGCCGACAGCGAAGCTGCAGCAGGTCACCAGGGTGGAACAGGAAGGACTCCACTTCCACAGGGGCTCCCCAGGGCTGGGCTGCAGCCACCCACAGGGACCAGGAAGAGGAACCAAGGGACAGGAGAGGAAGAGAGGGAGAGGGGAGGAGGGGAGAGACAAAGGGAATTACGCTAGCTGCACTGAGCTGCCACATCCCAGGGGCCACAAAGCTGGGGAGGTGGGACTGGAACATGGGTCAGTGGGGAAAAGGATGGCTGCCTGGGGACCCCCATCTCTTCTTCTCTACCCACCTCCTCCAGGGGTCAAAGGAAGAAAGAGGCAAAGTTAGGAAGCAGCTGCAGCAGCATTAAGCGGTTCACATTTCATTTTCCTCCAACCTGGAGAACAAGGCTGACCCTCTCCAGGACTTCTGTATCCAGAGTGCTCCCTCCCCAAACGCTCAGCTCTTTGCCAAGAATGGCCACTTCCCAGAGGAGCACCCCGCTTCCTTTTGGCAAGGTCAGCCTCACCTCTTTCCCTAGTAACAGCTGAAGAAACCCCACCCCTCTCAAAAACCCAGCAGCCCTCACCCAAGTTGAGAAGGCAATTTGTCAACCGATGGCGCTGGGTTCCAGTGATTCAGGGGCAGGGGTTCTGGTCCCCCAGTGAGTCAGATGAGTAAGATGCATGTCAGGGAAAGGCAGCCCAAGGAGAGGTCAGCTCAGGGGAGCCTCTAGCTAACAGGTGTCAGGCCAGAGGATTCGGAGCTTTTGCCTATATTAGGAACGGAGGCCTGCAGCTGCCACCAAACCCACACTTGTGCTGGCAGCCTACGCCAGTGCACACAAAGCTTCTTTCTCCTCATCCCACTGCACGGCTCCCTCTCTCAAGCCCCCACCCTCCTCTCCCTCTCCTCTCCCCCAACACACAGTCATGCATGTCCGGTTTCCCTTAACTCTCTTTCCCCAGGGCCCGGGTGGTCCACAGCTCACACGATCTGATGAGACTCCATCCACACATCCATCCCCCTCACAGTCAGCAAACTCCACACTCAGGCTAACAAGAAGGCCTGAAGCCGGACACACCTGAGTCCATCACGCCGGGCTCTTACCCATCTCCTGAGCATCCCCCTCTTCACTAACAAGGGGGAAAACCCAGCTTCTATTTCCCTTCGGGAAGTTCAAGGGTACTCCCGGCACCCCCCACCAAAAGAATGTGCTTGGTGCAGCTCCTGTCTACCACCTGATTTAGTCTCCACCACCAGTCTACCACCAGAGGCTCACCTCCTCATGCACCCCTACTCTGTGGCCCTGCAGGGCTGGTGTGTCAGCCTGGCTCTCTCCACTGACCCTCCAGTTCTCAGCCCAGCTGGTAACTCTGCCTCGAAGCCTTTTCCAACTTCCAGTCTAAGTCAGGTGACCTTCCACCACACTTGTCACACTGGAGGAAAGTCCCCTCTCTCGACTGACTTGTGAGTATCATATTTACCTTTAAATCCTCAGCACCTAGTACGGTGCCTGGCACACAAGAATTGCCCAACAAATGCCTGCTGGATAATGCAATAATGACATACTCAGTCACACTGTCTCTTTATTATCTTCCTTTCTAAACTCCCTTTCCTCCTTCACTACCCTCATTTTAACGGGGTTCCACTAGAAACCTTACAAATGAAGAAATCGCTGTCCAGGGCGACAGGTGGCACTAGGGAGTAGTTTTCCTCAACGGGGACTCGAATGAGGCTGTGGGGCCAAGGGTTCTGTCTTAAATACTGGATAAATACTGAAGCATCAGAAAAGGGGGTGGTTGCTTTAAAAGGGTCTGGAAACCACTAGGTTAGTGCTCGTTTATTTTTGTGAATCAGGTCAAGAGGAACACGAACCACAAAGGTGAGCAGACCACACAACTGATTAAAAATAACCTTCTGTGGGTCTTAAAAAGAAGGTATTCTTTCCATTTTTAATGGTTTGTGGTTTTACCAAAAGAAAGAATAAGAAAAGCAGCTCAGGCTTGACCCTTAAGGAAACAGCAGACACTCCTATTGATCCAATCTCATTTCCCTTCAATGACCTCACAGATTAAATATTTTGTAGCTCATGATCTGTACCAGCCGTTGGTCAAACAGTGAAGTCAATAAACTCCAATTCTTAGCTTCTGGCATCACAGCCTATTTTGACAGGTCCCAGAGACCAAAAGGCAGCAAGGAGAACATGGGTATTTCCCCCCAGAGAGAACAGCAGAGGGACCGTGGCCCTGCTGAGACCAGCTCTGCCGATTCTGGCTTGGAGCCCTGACTTCCGGTTCATCCCAACCAGGGTGTGCAAACAAAACTCTTCTACGTGAGCTATAAAAAGCCTCGAAACCTGCTTTCTTGTCCCTGCCCCTGGAGTTCAAACTCACTCTGACGCTCCAGGCCTTGGTGCACTGTGTCCCATTATTGTCCTGATCAAGACCCGACACTGTACAGGATAAAATCAAAACCCCGGCTTGGCATCCGAGGCGCCTCACCACCCGTTCCCACCTCTCCGTGCAGCCTTCGTCTCCCTACCTTCCACTCCAAGTCTGGCTGTTCGCTGCACCGACTGCATTCTCCTTCCACAACAGAACTTGCTTCTGCTCAGGGCTATTAGCCACCTCTCTCAAGGCCCCCTACCCCACGCTACCCAAAGCGCACCATCAAAGGCATCCAGGAAGCCTTCTGTTGGCACTAGTGTGTCTATCCGAATTTTCTGTATAACAGCTACTGTCTGAACCACACAAATTCACAATCAATTACACATCACCTTGTATGGTTTCTTTTTAAAAACATCTTTATTGAAATATAACTCACATACCATAAAATTCACCCATTTAGAGCATATAATTAAATGTCATCTGGTATATTCAGTTATGCGACCATCATCACAATTAACTTTAGAACATTTTTATCACCCCAAAAAGAAGGCTTGTACCTGTTAGCAGTCACTTATCACCCTTTGCCCGTCTCCTCATTCTAGGCAACCACTGATCTGGTTTCTGTCTCCACAGATTTGCCTATATTGGATATTTCATATTAATGAAATCATATAACACGTGGTCTTTTGTGATCGGCTTCTTTCATTTAGCATGCCTTCAAGGTTCTTCTATGCTACAGCATATCTCAGTATTTCATTCCGTTTAATGGCTAAATAATATCCCATTGTATGGATATACCACATTCTACTTATCCATTCATTGGTTGGTGGACAGTTGGGTGTATTGTTTCCCATCAAGAGTGTCCATGTCTCACCTCTCCTAAAAAATAGCAAGCAACTCAGAGCAGAATTGACCATTCCAATTTCCTCCCAGTACCTAACAATGTGAGATACATAGAAAATATTCAGTGGGTCTTGAGTTGAACTTAGCATCTGGCAAAGACTAATTTTTAGAGGAAGCCCCAAATCAGCCAATGGTTCTTGAGTTACAGGGGTTTTTCATGGCTAATAGGGTTCCTGTATGTCGAAGTCTCCATTTACAAAGTAGGGATAATGTCACTTCCTTCCAGGAGGTGATGGAAAGTTAATCAACCACTTACTGGTTTTCCTGGGCCCTGGCCATCTGTGTCAGTGCCCTGAAGAGTGGCCCTGGCCTTGGGGAGGTCTCTGTAGGGTGGCTGATGTGAGGAGATCGCTGCTCACTGGTAGCCTGCAGCAATTAAGTCGCTACGCTCCGTTCTCTTTTGGTCCTTCCAGTGTCCTCACATATCTCCTCACTGGAAAGGCCCTCGCATCTGTGGCTCTGCCTCTTCTGAGCTGGCCTTTCTCTGGTCAAGACCAATGGGCCAGGGCTACACTTGTTGTTAGGTGTCAGTTAGCCAGAAAGGAGCTAACTGATACCTTTACTGGACTGGCCACGAAAGATGAAGGAAAGGAAGCCAATTTATTGCTCAGCCACTTGAAACCAACATTCCAACTCTTGGAGAGCTTGATTATTTGGAATGAGGATGCTGTGATAGAAGCAGCAAACCAAAACACTTGCTTTATGCGTCTTGTTTCCTGAGAGACGATGTGGGGGAATGGAGACAGGAGGACACTTGGTATCTGGATTCCATGGAGACTTAGTCGGAGGCTGAAAATGTTTGGCGTGAGTTAAATTACATTCACTCTTACAGGCTCTAAGTGCAATGTGTGCAATGCGCATGGTGGAAAAAAGGTGCATTGTGCTTTGAGGCCCACAGCACAGAGTCACTATTATCATCACTGGGCGAGGGAAGGTTAGGGTTAGGGCTTGATTTGAACATGCTTAGAGGATTAAGGCCAACAACACCTGAGAGAACTCTCCAGAAAATAGTAGAGAGAGCAAAAGCTCTGTTTAGCCTCCTGAATCTGAGACTGACGAGGCTTCTGCTCCTGAGGCAGTTTCCTGGGACAGTGCAGATGGCGAGTGGACCATGGAAGGCTGTGCAGGCCGGATGTGTACCCCTTTAATGGGAGTGAAAGGGACTCACATACACTGATCACCAGTCCCATGCCTCTTCTCTAATGGAGCCTCTCCATCCCTTCAGGGGAAACTAAGAGTATATGGGAACCCACACTTTTTAGTAATCGAGGACCAGCTAGAAAGACAGAGAGCTGGGGGCTGTGTTTCCCATGTGTTCTTAAGTCTAGGTACACAAAAGTAAATGGAGCCCCACTGAGTCCCTCGCCCTTCCTACTTTCCTCCAAAATACCACAGGTTTCTCATTCCCAAGAAGCCAACAGGATGCAACATTTGGCTCATGGCAGGACCAGCCAGAAACCTGCCACAGTCACCTGGCAGGCAGTTCTGCCCTGGGCATACCAGGTCAGATCCAAGTTCTTGACCCTAAGTCTCTGTGTCGTCTGCTAGCCACAGGCATCATGTGGGGAAGGGGAATGAAGCCCTGAGGAGGCCCAAACCCATAAGAAAAAACTTGCTATTCTTATGAGAAAATGAGACCCTAGTTCCCCCAAATCCAAGAAGACAGGGAACTTACTTCAAAATAGCTATTAGTAGGTGCCTCTGTGAGCCCTTGTTACTGTGCAAAAAGAAACCGAGTAAGCAAAGGAACAGCAAACCTGGTCCTAATGAGGGTGATCAGATTTACGTAACGCCTTGCTATGTATGAAGCACTTTACAGAGCAACACGAGACAACTGGAGAAGAATGTAAGAACCCAGTATAGGTGAGCCGACAGGCTCTGAGGTTACGGAACTTACAAGTATCGGTGGTCAGAGCAGACAGCAGTGTTCACAGCAGAGGCGGGACATGACAGAAGCAGGGAAACAAATACAGACTGCAAGTGAAAACTTTGCGGGGAGCAGCAAAAGTAAGGTGCTTATGAGCAGGGATGTGCCTTGGGATGAAGGATACTGGGAAATGAGGTCACACTCTATGACCTGTGTGGAACAGAAGTTCATGGTATAAAATAGTACAAAAAAATAATGATTTCACCTTGTAAGGTGGGGAACAGAACAGAACCACTAAAGAAGTCCCAGGGAACACATTTCTCTGCAAGAGACTATGAATGCAGGCCATTCATGCTGCATGGACAAAAATATACCTGAAAATGTATTTCGAAATACCACTTCACCAGTCCTGGTCCCCTAACAGCCAGTTTGGCCTGGAAGTTATCCATCCCCCAAAACCCCACAACTTAACATGAACCCAGTGACGAGAAACAACGTATTTGTGCAGCACTTTGCAATTTACCATGTGCCTTCCCATATATTGTCTTGGGATCCTTTCACAGCTCTGCAAATGGTAATACTAATGCTGGCCAATAATTCACAGCATGCTTACGATATCCCACATACTGTGATGGCTTTAACACAGACTATCATTTAATCCACAGAGCAATCCCATGACAGTGACACCGTTATTATCTCTACCCTATGGATACAGATGCTCACTGTGTGCCAAGCACAGTTCTCATTTAATCCTCACAATCGGGTGAAGTGGACGCTATTAGTATCCTCATTTTACAGAGTGGACGCTGAGGCATAACAAGGTTCAGTAAATGTCCAAGATGGCCCGCCTAGCGTGGCCGCCATTCAAACCCAGGTGGCCTGGCTCTCCAGAATTCTCACACATCCAGATCCCAGGGCCACAGCTTGGAAAGGCAGTCTCTACCTTCACTGTGTCTTTGCAATCCTTGACTTCAAAGAAGTGACTGGCACCCTCTCTGTTCAGCCCACTGATCCGGTCTGATGGCATCAATGTCTCCTATCTTCACACGTGGGATTCTCAAGTTGGTTGCTTTGGCCTTATCCTCCCTTTCCCATTCCCTCAATTTCCTCAGCCCCACGACTGCTACCTTATAACTTAGTGCTTTTAACTTAGAAATGCACCGTCCGGTTCATATTCGTCCACCCTTTAACACTGAGCAGGCATGAGCATGCACATTTGGCAGGTGAGGAAATTGGGAGGAGAGGGAGAGTATTGCGATAGTGGCAGACTTAGGACTGATAATGCCCTATTTTGGTACGGCATTTGATACTCCACAAGGAATGTTAGTTAATTCATGCTCATGTTATTCCTGTTCATTTCCATTTAAACATGAGAAAATGGAGGCCGAGGGATTTCTCTCCAAGTTATAAAACAGGGGTCAGCATTGGCTCTAGATGCTGGGTCCTGGACCCCACCATCTGCCGTCTCACAGAGCACGCGGGAGGGTGATGACCCACTCAGGTAACTACAGCTCTGCCTTGGCCACAGGTAGACAGCTCAGCCCCTCCTTCCCTCCCTGGCTCAATCCTGGATCAGTCACCTGATATCTCACCATGTCCCAAGTCCCTCACCCTTGATTACAGCTTACAGCTGAGCTGATGACCTCTGATGACCTCTGCCTGACTCCACTGAGAAGATTAAGAATGTTAGGCAAAGGGGATCATCAGCCATACCATTGGGCCAGCTCTTCGGATCACACATCCTCAGACTGTCCCAGCTCCTAAGCCCTCACCCTTCCATATGGGCACTCTGCATCCCATCCCCTCAAACTCCTGAGAGCCTGTTTCTATCTCCAGAATCTGGAGCCTCTCCACTGCCTCCCCTCCCCCACCTCAGCACCTCTTTCTCCAAGCCAATACCCTCACTGGCCCTTTTATTTCACATTCTCCTACCAAAAGGACTTTGCTTCTCCTAAAATGCCTTTCTCCTCCTATCACTCCATCACTTCCCTAAGACTTCCTCAACTGCGTTCACCTTTTTAAATGTGACTCACACATTTTCATGGCTTTACCTGGAGTTTATTCACGCTGCTCGGCTACCCCTTGGTCCATATACAGTATGTCAAGTCAGGAGCGTGTCATCTACATTCTACACTCCAAAGTGTATAGAGGACTTGAACAACCAGCCCCCAGCAAAATCCAGGCATGATGTCTCAGGGTCGCGACTTCTGTCATTGCTACGAAATCCTTTTGATTTTGGATTTCTGAGTTAAGAAAATTAGGGGAGAACGCCATCCTCTTCAGTAACATGGGGGAACTGGTGGTCCAGGAATGTTTACAGTCTTGGCACAAACTCCCCAGAGATAAATGAGGGGGCAATTGTGGGTGGGGGAGGAACTTGGGGTGGCTTTGAAAGCAAACTTAAAAGGAACACAGAACAGCCCAGCGGGGCTCTGGGAGCCCTCTGCAAAGGGTTTTTATTACGTTCCTTTGGCTTTGAAATGGAACTGAAAACTTACTTTAGTCTGGCAAGGCTGGGCCAGAGGGAGGAATCTCACTGAAATCCTGGGGAACAACTATCATCCTACAAGACTTGGGGTACAGAGAGGGAGCCCTAAATATTCATGATGCCCTGAACTCACCATGTCCCCAAGATACAGGGAAAGCTGAAGAAATGGGGAGTACTGGCATGGGTGGGAGGGAATCAGGAACACCAAATCAATTAGTGGGATCTAACACCCCAATCCAGCAGCATTCACCGGTCCCCCGACCCAGAGGATTTGGAGTGTAGGTTTTTTGTTGTTTTTTTTTTTAATAGAAAAAGGGAATAAAGTGAGAAGGACCATTTTGCATGCAAATGGGCCACAGCCAGAAGAGCCCATTAAAATGTAAAAACTCCACATTCAGCCTGACAAAACTGTGCAAACTGCTGTGTTTGCCAGAGGGGCAGCAATACAGCTCCCGACAAAGGGCCGAGGAACAATGGTGGGCTGAATGGCCTCTGTCAGCAGGTCCCCTTGCGCGTTGCCATGGGGACCCCACCGGGGCTTACTAAAGGTATTTCCTGAGGAGAAAGGCAGTGCACACATGCCCAGGCAGCCCGGCTAATCCTGACAGGAAGCCATCACCATTCAGCAGCCCAGGGGCTTGGGGCCAGAGTTTTGTTTTGTTTTTATTAAAAAAAGATTTCGGTCTTTTGTGTGTCCCACCTCATCACTGTAATTTAGTGCACAGCCGCCTGCGCGGGCCAAATCTGCAGCGAGGGCCCTGCGCCTGCCCCACGACCCCCCAAAAACAAGTCCCCAGTAGTTGGGTAGGAGGAGGCCCAGCCACGCAGAACCATTCTTGGGAGACCAAGGCCAAAAGCACCCAGGGTCCCGAGAGTTTTGTATAAACCTTCAAACAGATGTTATGAAGGGGATAACAAAGCGTCAGAATGGAGTCTGGGGTTCCACCTGATGCCTCCGCCTCCTTCATATCTTCATACCATACTTTTTTCCCTCCTAAGGGTCGTGTCCCTACCTCCCACCATGGGGAGAGCACTCCCAGGCTGGGGACAAGGACTGTAATTAAGTGATTAACAAAGGAATGTGCCCAGGAGTTGTTTTAAGAGAAATTTCCCTTCTTCCTTTCTCCCCACCCAAAAGCTCTCACCCCAACTGTTTACTGACACACTCCACTATGTCCAGAGAAAGCCAAAAAGAAAACCCTGCCCCACCCATGTCCCCAAAGGATTCCCAGTACATTTGCTTTTCTCCTTACCAGGAAGGAAGAGTTGCTCTGGGAAGCGGCGAGTTCACTTTAGACGTGGAGACCCCACTCAGAGGCGGTGGATACTCCACAGCTAGGGAAGGACAGTCTAAGCTCACAGTTCCTAGAAGTTTATGTCACCATTTCACATTTGGCTCCAGAGGAATCTGGCCTTGGCAGATTTGGGGAAGAAAGCCAACACCACAGCTGGTGGTAGAGACAGAAACTCCTCTGTGACAACTGCCCCCGTAGGGCAGTTGGGGGTAAATTAACATTTCCTGAGCAAACGTGTATGTGGAAGGAGCTGTCCCCAATCAAAACAAAACAACGAAGGTGGCTCTAAGCATTCAATATGATTTGAACCCAGGTCTTTGTATTTGGGACGCCCATACTCTTGCATCTAGAAGTCCCCCAAAACATGTTCGAACCTGGCATTCTGATAAAATCATAAAGAGGAAAATTGATCGTTTTGGGGGCATTAAAACTGTTGTGTCTAACAACTCCAGTGGTCACCTGGGAAGCTTCTGAAGCCAAGTTAGTGTGTCCTGTTTTGGGAAAAGGAGCGAGCTAGAGTGCCTCTACTCAAGAATGGAAAACTCCCCCAGAAGAACCCCAAACCCAGTAAGGACCATGTCTGTGGGCTGAAGTTGAGGGATATAGATGCTCAGGTTTGTGTGTGTGGGGCGGGGTGGGGGGGGAATCTTCTCCTGCCTTTATTAAAAATCACATCCTAAACTCAAAGCAAAAGTACACTGGCCACCAACTGTTACAAAACAGAAGAAGAACATTTTCCATCTTTCACTAAGTTGTAGGGGGAAAGCCGGACAACTAGCTGAGTGCATGAGTGTATGAGTGTGTGTGTGTGTGTGCGCGCGCGCGCGTGCGGGGGTCCCACAGACCCTCCCACCACTGGCCCAGAGCCCAGGCCTCCCAGCCATGTGTCTGCAGCTGCGACCTGTCATGCACTTCCTGGTCTGGGTTCTGTAATGGAAAGATCATTAAGCTTGGGGGAGGGAGCAGAGTGAGATGAATCAATGACCAGGAGGTAACCAACCCTAGGCTCCCACTACGCTGTGCTCTAACCTTAAAGGCCAGTCAGGTTCTTTAAAGAAAAGGAATGTATTGCCCTACCCCCACCCCACCCCCTACTAGAGCCTCTCGGAGGGACTCCCCTCCCCCACACCCAGAAGAGCTTGTTTGGGGAAGGAAACACCACTAGCAGCTGGGCAGGAAAAGTTGCTGCTCCCTAAACTTGCTGATGAATAAGTGGAGGCCTCAGCTGTTTCAGAATTTGCCTTTTGGCCCCCCAGAGCCCAAATGGGTCCTGGGGCACACAATTCACCAGGGCTCTCAACACTCCAAGGCAGCTGCCATCTTCCCTCCCTGTCCAACCTCATTGATGGGGCGGCGGGGGTCTGGTCACAGAGCTCTGTAAGGAGCATCACCACCCACTGATGTGGGGAAAGGAATGGGCTCTGCATAGAGTTACATTTTTCTTTTCAATGTTAAAGAAATGCCCCTTATTCTTTTTTACACTAAGAGAACAACGGTGATAAAGATGCTTTTAAAATGAAATGATGTTGAATGGTGGTGGGGAGAATGGGGAGTCAGTATACAGAATTTCAGTTGGGAAGGTGAAAAAGTTCTGCAGGTGGATGGTAGTGATGGCTGCATGCAATGTGACGTGCTTAATGTACACTTAAAAAATGGTGAAAATGGTCAATTTTATGTTATGTATATTTTACCACAATAAGAAAATGGCAATGGTGGTAGTGGACAGTATTGGTTTTTTAAAAAGGTTCTTACTAGGCAATATAAGTTGTCGACCCTATGTAAGTTCCAAAATATTGGGAGGAAATTTGACTGGGTCATGAAATCTAAAAATGTGGGACCACTGGTCTGTTCCACAGATTTGCAGCATGGCAAGGAGCCGGAGGACCCATGGATGTATCACACATTCATTCATTCTCTCTCCTTCACACACACCATGAAAGTTGAGCATTTAGTCCTCTCTATTTTAAGAAAGAAATGAAAAGGATGTGGTTTAAGGATCTTTCTACCTGAGATGATATGTGTGCCTGGTAGAGAGCAGGTGGAAGAAGGACTAAAGGCTTGGGGGAAGCTAAGGGCCAATATCTACACTGGGGACTCCTTTGCTCAGACAGCCTGGGGGATGGTGAATAATTAGAATCTTGGGGGAGAGATTCCTACTCTGAACAACATTCCAGATGCCCTAAGAGATGAGGATGACAGCCTAGTTTGAAATCCCTGTAAAAACCCCTTAGTCCCTAAGTCTGCTTGAGGCACAGGTGACTGTAAGTGGCTGGGTGCCGCAGAAAGCACGTCTGAGTAGAAACCATTCCAGAGTGACACTGCCACTCACTGTGACCCTGGGCAAGCATCTCCGCACTCAGGCTTCAGTCTCGCCCACTGGGAAATGGGAAGGCTGACTGACTGACTTGACAAGTTTTAGCCCCCCTCCAGTTCTAACCAATATTCTAAATGTCAACGGGGGCCTTTCCGAGCTGAACAGAACTGGCTGCCTCCTGCCCCCACCAGCACAAAGGTCCCTCTGGTGGGAGAGAAGGCAAGAGCCCTCAAGTTAATTCTCCATAAGAAAAAGGGATTCTGTTTGAGTCACAGAACTCCAGCCCTCAGCATCCTCAGTGCACGCTTCTCTTCATCACTTCTCCCTGACCTCGCCCGCGGTGTTCCTGCCGGAGGAAACCTCAGAATGCAGGATATGGTGTACAGAGAGTCTGGGCCTGGCAGAAAGCTCGGGGTCCAGTTATTCTATAACAGAAGGATTTATTTCACTGTGAGAACTAGCAAGGTAAATCCATTTTAAAAATGGATTGGGAGTCTAAGCTAGTAGAGAAGGGCAGACAAAATAAATGCCGCTTCCAACTGTACCCTTCAGGCAGTAAGATAGTCTTTTTGTTTGTGTTTTTTGAGGACAGTGTCACTGGCCCTCATACGTGGGACCCGAACCGGGGCCGCTGGCTTCCCAAGCCAGAGCTTAACCACCGCGCCACTCGGCCTCGGCCGGCCCTAGTAGTATGGTCTTGATTGCTCAAATAACATCGGTAAAAGTTTTGAATGCCAAAGGGAGGACTTCATTCAGCAGCTAGTCAGGGAACCCGACTCTCCTAAGGTTCAAAAGCTAATTCCTAAAACCTAAGGAAAATAAGCCTTAATTCTAAAAGTAAACTCTGAAGTTTGACAATAAATGAGTAGAGATTTCTGAATGCAAACGGACTCTTCTAGCCGGCTGGGGAGCTGATGGGAGAGCTGACAGCATTCCACAGGAAAGGCGCTGATAATGGACGTAAAGCCCCAGCAAAGCAGAGGGAGGGCATCCCGTGAGGAGGGTCTCCTGCCTTTCCAATCCCCCCTGGCAAACCAATTCAGCCCTCTCCCACCTTTTCCACCTCCCTCTCTTTGTTTTGTCTTTCTCTTCCTAGACCCTCAGATATTCCACCTTCCGTACTTCTCACCCTTCCCCAGAACAGGGGTTTGAGCCGAAGGCATCGATACCAGATAGATCTGAGTCTGAATTCCATTCATTTGCTGTTTATCCTTGGCAAGTTTTGGTTTGACAGACCTCTCTGAGTCAGTTTCCTAAACTGTTAAATGGAAACACCTACCTTGTATAGACTTTTGGGGGTTAGAATTAATTGATATGAGAGATTCTCAAAGTCTGATTCCTGGATGGGCAGTATCGGTATCCTCTGGGAACTCAGAACCACCAAGCTCGGGGGTCCTGAATCGGGGGTCCTGCTTCAGAATCTAGAGCACTAGACAGGCAGGCAGCAGTGGGCTTTAGCAAGGCTGTCCGGTCATGTCCATGCTGTGAAAATCTTTGAACCACTGCATTAGATGGCATAGGAGCTCCATATGTGGTAGCGAGAACTAGTGCTCACCCATTTTCCTTACCTTCTTATTGAAAAGGATTTTATTCCTACCTTCTTTTTAAAACTAGGGAGTTTAGGTATCTTTTGTAAAAAAGAAAATGAATTATCACTTACCTGTGCATTCATACATGCCTTCATTTATTCAAAAAGTATTAACTGAGCACCTAATATGTATCAGACAATAAATTATTCTAAGGTGCTAGGGTGAACAAAAGACAAAACCAAACCTGTGCTTTCATGATGTATGTATACACACACACACACACACACACACACACACACACACACACCATCTTTGCCCACAAATGATAGTCAGTTCCTTCCCTTTTGGGAAGAGGCCCTCTGCTGTGGTTTCAGGTGTCCTCATAACTGGGGTTTATGTTCTTATTTAATGTAGTCTTTGGATGACACTTCTTTTTTTTTTTTTTTTGAGGACAGTGTCACTGGCCCTCATATGTGGGACCCGAACCGGGGCCGCTGGTGTCCCACGCCAGCGCTTAACCACCGCACCATTCGGCCGGCCCTGGATGACACTTCTTAAACAACTCGCTCATTCTATTTGCATACGTCTAGCAAGGGCAACACTGGCCGGGGCTGGCCCTCACCCATGGTGATGATAGGTGCAGGGATGGCATTTGTTCAGGGCCTCCCATTCAAGAGGGTCCTCCAAGACTTTTATGTTTTATCCCCAAAAGGTTATACAGATAAGTCACTGACAGAACTCGCAAAAGACATTTACCCAACTTTCACTAGACCTGTGTTGTATTTCTGGGACATACTTCAGATAGTATCCCAGCAATTAATATATATTTCTTAAATCCTTTAAGTATTCTGTGACTAGCCCAATTACACTAAAATATAATATTTTTGTTTAAAACATTAATTTGTTAAATGTAAACAGTAAGAAAAAAATTTCAGGTCCCCCCTACCCCCGCACACACACACACTTTTTGCATTTCTTCATGTTTTAAAAAAATATGTACTGGTGGCCTTAAAACAATGGTAATGCTGCAGCCTCTCTGAACCGTCTAACATGTTTATTTCCACACATCAGGCACCGCTGGACCACAATCCTTTTGGAAGCAATCTAGGTGGTTTATGCGTCCTGGCAAACCCACTACATTGTAGAATAAGTGCGACCTACCAAGAAAACTCAGGTGTGGCATGTGACACTTTCGGGAGGGTAGGAGGTCTGGCTACAGTGGAAAAGGCAGCTTCAATGGGCATTTCGTTCTGTTGATTATTCTAGGCTACGACGGAACCACTTTCATTAGGGCAGCTCATAGACCGATGACAGATGCATCACCTTGCAATGGAGAGCAGAATATCACAAAAGAAATGACACAAGGCAAGTATCTCCAGCCAACCTTACCCCAATCACCACATAAACATATCATCGCAAAAAGGAGGTGAAGCCTGATTCCTGGGATATAAAAGGGAACGACCCAGCAATATTTAAATTCAAACGTTGGTCTGAATGAATTTTGTGGGGAAACCCAATTTGATATAAGGATGTAGTTTTATTTTTTGTGTTTTTATTTTTTTAAAGAGCTTTTATTTATTGATTTATTGATTTATTTATTTATTTATTGAGGGCAGTGTCACTGGCCATCACATGTGGGACCCTACCCAACAGGGGCTGCCGGCGTCCCAAGCCAGCGCCCAACCAATGCGCCACTCAGCCGGCCCAGGATGTATTTTTTTTAAAATTTTTATTTTTAATGAGTTTCAGGTGTACAACACAGTGCAATAGTTATACATTTTACCCCTCAAAGTGACAAAAAATATGGAACGCTTCACGAATTTGCGTGTCATCGTTGCGCAGGGGCCATGCTAATCTTCTCTGTATCGTTCCAATTTTAGTTTATGTGCTGCTGAAGCGAGCACCAAGATGTAGTTTTATTCAGTGGGAAAAAAACCACTCAAGTCAGACCTACGTGAGTCTGAATCCCAGTTCTGCCTTCTCACTGACTATATGACTTTATGATCTTAGACAAGTTACTTAACTTCTTGAACCTCAGTTTCCTCTTCTGATTATGAGAATAAACCTGTGGCCATGAGATCAGTGTAAAGATGTAAAAATGCAATAAGTAGTATTTATTAATTATTACTGTAAAAGGTCTTTACTGATAACTTTTCTGGGGGTAATTTAGTACTATGTAATCAAAACTTTTAAAACATAAATATCCTTGGACACGTGGACAAATTTTATTTGTAAAAGTCTGTTCACTTACATGCGAAGTATTGAAAATAACATAAATGCCCAACAGAAGAGCATTGGGTAAATAAACTTTGCACACCCATACAATGGAATACTATGTGGTTATTAAGCATAATGAAAAAATTTTCTTTGCAATAAATACATGCTTAAGTTACAAACCAGGATATAGTGTATAAAACCATTTTTGACAAGCCATGTTTATATAAATGCAAGAAAAGTAGTCTAAAAGAATAGATTTAGAGTTAGCAGTAATTATTTTTAGATGATGGGAATATGAGGTTTTCTTTACAAATCTGTATTTTCAAAAATTTCTACGATGAACCCAGATTACATGTCAACATGTCCATGTTTTAAAAGAACCATAAAAATATTCTTTCTGATTGCACAGAACTTTGCTCTAGTGGAGGAAACACCCATATGTAAAACCTCCATGTAATGTAAGGCAGAGCAAAGAAAGTGCTAGGCTGAAAAGTTAAACAGAAAGGGGAAAGAAGGAATGATTAATTTGGAGACAAAGGAAGACTTCCAAGAGGGAGGTGGCCCTAAGCTGTGCCTTAAACTAAACTCAAGTTAAACCTCAGCTAAGAGTAAGAATTACAAAAAGTGAAAGGATAAAAGAATAGAGAAGGACATTTCTGGCTAAGGACCAGGATAAACAATGGTTATGTACAAATGTATATGCTATATTCAAAAAGGAAAAAGGAAGAGTCTTGTTTGGCCAAATGGATGGATGGATGGATGGATGGATGGATGGATGGATGGATGGATGGATAACGTAGAGAGGTGGGGGAGGGAAGAAGGTAGAAAGGGAGGGAAAAATCAGTGAATGAATGGTGGAGGGACCATTAGCCAGGGGCTGGCTAGGTTTCTATCCTGGAGAAAACTGAGCAAAGACTAAGCTCTAAACTCAACATTTTTTGTTAAGTATTGAAACTTCAGTGTTGCTGGTTTTTAACCTCTTTCCCTGCCCAAGCGCATAACCTCTAAGGTCTACTCTTTGCCAAACTCCTTGACCCTCTCACCCACTTGAAGCTCAATGCGCCTACACATCCTGAGCCTGGGAAACACAGCCGCATTCACTCAAATGGCAGGGCCTGCTGCCCCAACATTCACCTCCTTTTACACAACCTATCCCAGGAGGCTCAGCAACGACACAGCATGTGGGATAAGGAAGGAGCATCGAGTTTCAAGCTCCCCCGGAGCCAATCTTTATGCAGCATCTCACTGGGCAGACCCCCTCACCTCAGTGTTCTCCAGTCAGCGGGCCACAAACCCTTCAAATGAAGGCAGTGGGCACCTCTCGTTTGGCCAGTGGAAAGGTGAGCATCAGCATGAACCAAGCCCAGGAGATGAGAACTCTTGAAGGCAGGAGCACAATGTTTGGGTGCCATACTTGGACACCACTAAGAGGCAACAAACCTGCTCTGGGGAGTATCAGGCATTTGCCCCCCTACTTGGCGGTCACCAGCTGGAAGTCAGAGCAGACCCCAGTTCAGGAGCAGCCTGAGGCTTTTCCTAGGAGGAAACAGTTTGGGATTTACTCCAGGTCCTTAAGATTTGGGGCCTGAGGTGGGCAGAGAGAAGAAAATGTTTGCCATACGTCTGTGAATGAGCCACCGCTCCAGGGCGAACAGGGAGGCCTGGGCAGCTGGACTCGGGAGACCCAGATTGCCAGAGCAGCTGAACTTTCCCTGGTCAGGAGGGAAACAGTTGTCTCATTTCCAGGCTTTGGGGAAAGAAGGAAGAGGCAAAGGTGGTGTCTATGGGGTGAGCTGGAGCCCCCAGTGGCCCCATAGGAATGAGGCACTGTAACAACAGGGCGCAGCTGCTGGTCAGGCTCTCTGACCCTGGACCTCGCCCTCCCGGATAATGACTCCCTAGGACTCACTTCTCCCAAGGCCATCCATCAGCGCCCCAGACACAAGCTATCACTCACTGCTTCTGCCTGACCAGGAGCAAGCACCCTGGCTGAGCCCTGCTGACCCACCTCTGTGCTGGGGCCCCGCAGGCTCCAAAACAATGGCACTCTCTCTCCAGTTCCTGCCGACCCCAGACTCCAGGTAGTCAGAAAGCCAGGTGACAGAATCCAGGTCGATTCTTTGTTTGGGCTCCCCCATCCCCCTACCTCAAGGGCTCTGGACGGCCATTTGTTCTTCCCTGAGAAATTCTTCCTCCCGGACTTTGGGGAGCTGGCTGGCAAAGCCAGAGTGGAAAATCAGTGGAGCTAATGGTGTAGCAATGCAGAAGCCAGAGCCAAGAACACAGCTCTGAGTGGCTCTGCTGCACTCGCCTGCCGGCCCGGCGTGGTCAAGCACTCCTCCCTCACATTCTCTCACATGCTGAGTGCTGGGGCCTCCCTCCCCCAACCCTGAGCAGCTCAGCAAAAATTGCTTGCAAACACACTCTTTCAAAGGCACACTTTAGCTACCCCTCCCAGGGGAGCACGATGTGGGACAGCACAGATCCTCTGGGGAAATCGGGCAGCTAGGCACCCTGGTTTATAGTCCTGCATCCACCATCCTTGCTCTCGAGTGGGTCATCCAACATCACCTTTTGCTCCATGTAATGCCACTCGCCTTCTAGCAGAGTGAAGAAACTCCCCTTAAACATCCAGTGTGACTCAGAAGTGAACAGGTTCTTTTCACAAGAAATTATGTTGGGGACGGGGTGGGGCGGAGAAGCACGTCTGCATGGGTCCCAGGGCAGCCACTGGACACTGGTCCTCTGGCCACCCCAATGGGCTGCAGCCAGTGGGATGGCAGCCTGTCCAAGGCTGGTAGTGGGATACCCTAGCACCTACGTGAGGATCTCCTTGCAAAGAGGCTGAAATGCATATCCCTTTGGGCCAAAGGCAGCTGCGGGACCCCTGGGGGGGTTGCCTGGGGTGGCCAGGGCCCTATAACTTGAGGCTGGAGCAATGTCTCTGGCACCACTTGCAGCCTTTCCCCCATGGGCACAGGTTTCTGTGGAACACAAAGACAAAGCCTTGCTTTGTGGCGCCCGGCATCCAGGGGGCTTGCAGCCAGAAATGGAAACGTGCGGCTTTTCCATTAAGTGTAACCTCTCCCCCTTCAACTGGCCACCAGACTCCTTCAAATCTGGGTAGGTGGGAGGAGCTGTAAAACCCCAGCCCATTAAATTGCTTATTAGTTGCAGATTTCCAAGCATGTAGGCAAGTATGTTGAGACTGCAAGTCTCATACTGTCCCCTGGATCACAGGGTCTGGGATAGTTAACCACCTTATGCTGAAAAGAGGGCAGGACCCCCACTCCCCCGCTGTGAGAATTGGCCTTGTCAGCAGTTTTGGATTCACACACTTGCTTCTCCCCAAGTCTTACTCTAAAAAAAGAGAAAAAATACATAGCTACAACCCTCCTCAGGTGCAAAATGTCTTTCAAGTTGGTGCTTATCTTTTTAAAGGGGCATTCTACCCTGACCCAGCTTCAGTCTACCAACACAGTGCCCTCCTCCCTCAAAGCCTGGTCTGAAACAAGCTGAGCCTCTTTAAGATCCCAAACTAGAGAAGGGAAAGGAGAGGGAGGGAGGGAGGCAGGTTTTCCTGGAACCCTTATTAAATCAACTTTCCAAAGACAGCCAGAAACTCCAGGCCCTCCCCACTCCCTTAGGAGCATTTGCAGACTGGGGGAGGGGTTCCCAACACACACACTCGCAGCAAAGCCTTTCTACAAGGGAAAAAAGCTCTCGGTGTGAACGGGGTTTTAGGTAGTTTGCTTTAAACTTTTGGACAAAACTTTTTTGTACACAGATTGTCTTTTCTGAGGATAACAGCAGCATTATTATTTAACAAACCACAGGGTCAAGACTATAAAACAATGCTTTACATTTGTGAGATGCCATACAGTTTACAAAGCACAGAGACAGATGTCCCTTGCGACTTCACACAGCAGCTCTCTGATGAGGGCAGGGCAGTGTTCTGCTACCACAAAGCTCAGGAGGGACAAGCTATGCAAAAGGGCCACGCCAAGAGAGGGACTTAGCCCACTGGGGACCTGGGACTTGTTCTCCAGGTCCAGTGGACTTCCACTTCTGTGTCCTCAAGCACTCAAGTCCACCCATGAAACAAGCCCTTTACCATGAGCTGTGTCTCCTGTGAGGTCCCAGGGAAACAGTACCCACAACTGCCATTTAGTGCTCACTGACTGTGTACCAGGCACTGCTCTAGGAGTGTGGCATACATTCTCATTTGATATTCACTTTGACTGTAGGAGCAGATGTTCATTATCAATATATTATATGTTATAGGGGCACAAAGAGGAACTTTCCCAAGAGCCAACACGAAGACGTGCAACCAAAACCAAAACCAAGGCAGTCCAGGGAAAAATTATGCCCACGCAAAGACCTGTACATGAACACCCGCGCGAGTGTTAATAACACCCGAAATTATTAACAACCCAAAAGGCCATCAATAGGTGAATGGATACACATTCACCATATAATTCCATTATATGAAATTCCAGAAAAGGCCAAACTAATCTGTAGTGACAGAAAGTAGATCAGTGATTGCCTGGGGTCAGTGCTGCCAAGGGGTCTGACTGCGAAGGGGCCTGAGGGAAGTTTTGGTGGACATAAAAAACATTCCATACCTTGATGGGGCTGGTAGTTAACACTTATCAAAACACACTTCAAATTGGTGTATTTTACAAAATGTAAATTGCACCTCAATTAAGTTGATTTTTCTAAAATGACTTCAGCCTTCGCTGCTACGTAGCCTCCTCAATCCCCCTCCACCTCTCCTATTCCGTCTCTTCTGCTCATGGGGCCTGTACTTTGTCCTCATCAAGACCTTCAGCGCCCTGGCTCCATCCTCCATCTCTGCCTTGCTTCCTTTCCCTGTTTGGATCCACAACCAGCAACTTCAGTAACCCCTCCACCACTCCTATCACCACCCCAAAACTCCAATGCTTGTACTCTCAGACATCCCCTTCCTGTTTACTATTCACTTTCTCTATCCTCCATTTTGGGGTTGCAAGAGCTTGTCAGAGAAAGTCTAAAAAAAAATACTTTAGGGTCTAACATAAATTCATATTCTCAAACCTGAGAGCCTTACTGTTCACTTTCTCCACCTTCCGTTTTTTGGGCTGCAAAAAGTTTGTTGGAGGAAGTTTTTTTTAAAGAAAAGTACATCATAAATTCATGTTCTCAAATGGCCTTGCTTTTGGACTCCCTTATCACCATCTACACTGTGGCTGATGCACATCTTTTCTACACCTGCCAAACCTCCCACCCTAACTTACTCTCATCTTGTCTGTGTCTCTAGTCACCTGGAGTTGACATCCAACCTAATTAAACCCACAGATTCTATTTCTATAGTTTCTCTACTATTTTTCCCTTCTTTTACAATCTCAGGACTCCTACCCTAGTTTATACCTTCACTTCCTCTAGCTAGACATTCAAAACATTCAATAACTTTTTCTGGTGGAAGTAGCGGCAGCTACTAACACATTACATATTAAGTGTTTTGTCTGGATCAGGTCTCTTACCCCTTTATTATTGTCTCCACATCAAATATGAGCAAACTAAGACAGTATGTTTGAGTAATTTGTCGAAGCAAGTAATGCAGCTATTAAGTGGTGGGGCAGAATTCAAACGTAGGTCCCTCTTTTTCCTCCCATCCATCCAAATTCCGCTACCAGACTGATTTTCTGAAAGCTGATCGCATCACTACCCACTCAAAACTTCTCAAGATTCCCAGTATCTACCCATTTAAGTACAGTTTCCTTAGCAGGGCATTAAGATCCTCCATGTGCTCGTAACTCAATCTAATTTTTCCAGGCGTTACTTCCCACAACTACCTCCTCAGCAAGTAAACCATTCTCTGTACACCTTATACATCCTGCCTCAGCACCTTCACTGGTGGTGTTCTACCTGGAACATCCTCCACTTCCGCCTTCCAAGCCCCTCCCGCTCCCTCTAGACCCATCTCAGATGCTCTCTCTGCTCCCCTCTTTGCGTGCCCACTACATTGTGTTGTAACTCTACTGCGTGGTTTAAACATGGCCTACTTTGTATTTAGTTACCTCTGCACTTGTCTACCTCCCACCAGATGGTGACCTCCTTATGGGCAGAGATGGTCTCTCCCACTTTGGGTCTCCAGCATATTCTAGCTAAAGTTTTGCTGAACGCAACATTAATCTGCCTGTGCCAGCCAATGCACCTTCTAGAAAAGTCTCACACATTCCTCTCCTCCTTCCTCATTACCATATAAGTGGACAAATATTCTCACTCATCATTCATTATTCCAATAGGTCCTGATGGCTGAGACTGGCAGCCTTTTAAATGCAGCCACCATGTCACGTGCACGCCTGAGCCTTTCACCTGCTACCTGCCAACCTTCTCTACTTGTGGGATCAGCCACTGAGTCACAAGCCATACACCCTTTGGGGGCAGAAAAACCCAAATATTAATTCTTAAAGACCCTTGGAAGCCACCAGGTATGCTGTACCTGTCATCTCCATGAAGTATTTCCACAACTCCAGCAAATCTCCTGAGCCGTAGGGCAAGTGCTTCCTGTTAGTAATAGTCAGTCTCTGCATTTCCAACAAGCTACAGCTCTCTCCCAGTTCCCATGCCCCATTATGCTCCCTGGTTCTCAATCTCTCGGAAATGTTCCCAGCAGCACTTACCCAAAGCAAACCGCTCAGCAGGCCTCCAAACCGGGCCTGCGAGATGTTGTCAAGGAAGGCAAAACAGCAGGCATGTGGCCATGACTGCCAAGCCTCATGGAAGACAAGTCTTGGGGACAACTTTTTAGAAGCCAGAGATCTTTATCAAGGTCCCATATTCCTCAGCATCCCCTGGAGCCTGATCCAAGTTCTAAACCCAATTTCACAGGTCATTCACACGGCACTGCATCATCCAACCCCATTTTATAGTCATCTAAGGTTAGGAAGCCGGCTCTTGGGTACCAATCAAAAGTTCTTTTCTCAGAAGAGAAAGGCATAAACCTACCCTGAGCATGCCACCTCTGGCAAATGGAAGCCACCAGCCTTCAGGCCCCAGCCTCTGATAAAGCTGGTTATGTTTACAACCAGGTCAGGTCCTAACCAGCCCGTATCTTGGGAGTCTCTCCTAGGAAAGGAGCCTTTTGCTCCCCCTGAGGTGGAGCCTTCCTGGTCGACCACATCACCTCCAACACATCACCTCCACGCCAGCCCGCCCTGTTTCCGAGGGCCAGGTGTCCAGGCTGACCCTCAGCTCGGGCCTTACCTTGTTCAGGCAAGGTCGGAGCTGGCCTGGCAGTGCAGAGTGTGGCTGTGACCAGCACAGCCCAGAAGAGGAGGCACTTCCAGCTCCACATCCCAGTTCTGCAGTTAGAGGTTGGTGACAAGGCTCCACACCTCCATGGAGACTCCGCCTTGAGCTTAATCCTCTTTTTCAAGCTGGCACTGGGGAAAGAAAAAAACCAAAAAGTTAGGAGGGGCTGCATGGGGGATGGGGAGTGGGGAGGCAAGGAGGAAAAGAAGGTAAAGCATGGCACACGGCCACCCTGTGTGAAGGATGCTTACAGCAATAACTTACTCCTTAAGGCACAAAGAAGAGAACTGTGGTCCTGCCCCAATGTTGAAGTTGACGTGATAGGCCTTAATTAAACAAAGGAGTGCTTTAATTCAGTTCTGCACCTGGTTACTGAGCATGGACTAAGTGCGAGCCTTGCTGGGGAAATTGTCATAAAGTTCTCCAAGGCAAAAGCGTCAAGATAGTTTGTGCTGGGAAAGCAAAGAGCCTTATGAAAGTCCCACAGAGTCCTGCCATTTCACGGGCAAGCGCTTCACAGTACGCCAACGACTCCAGCCTAAGGCTTCACTCCCTCGAGGGCAAACCAAAAGAGATGAATTATGGAAGAAGCCAAAGACTAGGAAATGGGAACCCAGCAAGATGCTGACCCTCTTTGGACGTATGTGATGAGGAAGCTGAAAGGGGTGATCTCCAGGGGCCTTTCTTTTTATCTCAAAAACTGTATGCATCACAAGACTCTGGTTCTACCTCCTCCCTCGCAGAGAGAACACAACTCTCACCAACTCCTTAAAAAGAGCCTCAGAGTGTGGGACCATGAGGCGTACCCTGTTCTCCTCCCCAGTGCTGAAAGGTGACAGCTGATGTCCGACAGAAATGAATCCAGAAGTGGGGGGGAAAAAAAGCTTGTGCTGAAGAGTCAAAGGGCTCTTGCAAGGGCTGACTCAAAGATGGCTCATGTCTGCTCTGCTCAAAAGCGCAGACTGCAGCCCTTTACCCTTCTCACGTCTGGAGTGGATGATTTAAGACAACCCTCTAGGGTCTTAAGGAACAAGGGACTGTTGCTGCTAAACATTTACAAGTGATAAGACTTTCTGGGCACGGTTTGGGCTACGTGAGGGTGACCATCTCTGTCTTCCAGGTGGCTTTTGTCCTAAATACTCCAGGGAACCATCCAAGTTATTCAGAGAATCCACTTCACCGGAACATGCCCTAATGTGGTGCTTCAGCCCTGCCTCCCCTGAGCCAGACAGGGCCCCTGTGAGTGAGTCAGTCCCCGCTGGCAGAAACCCCCAGATTCTTGGCTTCATTCACATGCGCCTGCCAGCGGGAGTAGCACACACAACCACTAACTCCCTCCCAAGGCTTTCCTAAAATGTTTTAATGACTTCAAATCAAAGGAGAAGTAAACACTTCTATTTTATTTTTCTAAATTTAGGGAAGGGACTAGAAGAGATGGACTAGAACAAATGTTTACTGAATACCCACTATGCCAAGCATATATTAGGTAAAATCTTTAAGTATAAACCTTCATTTCTTCCTCACTATAAACTTATTGGGGGGAGGCCAGGAATTATTACTCCCCTTAAGGCCATACGGAAACTAAGACTCAAAGAGGTGAAAGTACTTTGCCCTAAGAACATGCAGCTGGTAAGACTGTCATCACCCGCGTTTTCAGATACTGGAAAACAGGGTGGGAGGAAGCAAATTAGGAGCTGATTAAACCTGGCTCTATCTGATGCAAACTCATTTTCTCCAAAGGACATCCCTATGCCATAGAGAAACCAAGTAGATACGGACAGATCCGAGGTAACGCTGGAAATGGGAGAGCCTTGATTCTCAATTCCACTGGTTGAAAGACCCTTGGCAAGCAGCTCACAGATGTGCCACCTAGGACAGATGGGGCATGATCCTTGGCCTGGGATAGAAGTGATGCTTGCCAGAGGACATCCCTAAATCACATTCCACATCTCATTACAGCCCAAAGATACACCAAACTGATGCAGGCCTGTCACACAGAAAGATACACCCAACTAAGAATCTAAGCCCCACAGCAACTGCAGGAGTAATGAATGAATTTTTAGTACCCACCGGGAAAGGGTGGTTATCATCTTGAGATGATTAAGCTTGTTTTCATGCATAGCAGACACACAGCTTTCACCCCACTTGGCCACTCTATGGAAAAGCCTGCCCACCTCCTCACAGGTTTGCCATCAATGCACTTCAAACTAATCTGTCAGCTTCCCTGCAAGTCTCTTCCTCTCTCCTTCCCCTCTGGGCTTCAAGTCCCACATCTGTAAAACAAAGGATGTTAAGAAAAAATCAGGCTCCTGCACCCTCCCAACACCAACTTCTGGAATGAGAGGGTAAGTGGGCACACGCTATACTGCAAAAAACACAGTGATGCAAACCACTAGTCCAAACACTGGCTGGGGCTCTAGGGACTGCCACCTCTTCCTTCATTGCATCTTCTTCTCATTCTACTAATTAATGAATTCTTAAAATCCCTTAGGAACAGTCTCCTTCCTTCACTTCTGGGCAGATGTGACCTGTAGCCTTGCAGGTGTACACAGAAGCTTCCTCAGAGACCTTGCAGCTGGCTCCACCATCAGCCTCTCCCAGATCAGGTCTCCTGGGACTGGCAGCCAGCTCCACCTGGGTGCAGACGTCCTCACTGGGGACCGTGGGGGGAGTTTAGGGGGCACGCACATTTCCCACTTGTCAGAGAGGACTAAAATATTTGCCCCGCCTATATCACAGGTGGTCATGAAGATCAAATCAGGAGCATGGGTGAAAAGTACCTGCTCTCTCCTCTCCAAATAGTAATTCAATGTAAGGAAGGATAGCGGCTGGGGAGAAAGCAGGGGCTGCAACATACGACCTTGCATCTCTCCTGAATTCTGTCAAGTTTCTGTGACTGTCAGATCTCCTTGTCCGAAAACATGTAAGGAAAACTAGCTGATGAGTTCAGGGCCAAGTCTTTTTCTTTCTGTTCTCTGGCAAAAGAGCACATGAAATGTGGGCAGTGCAAATTGGGATGTTCTAGAAATGACAAAAAAAAACTTGATATGAAAAAAAGAATGTAAAGCATCTCATTAATAATTTTTTATTGATTACCTGTTCAAATTATGTTTTGGGGTATATTAGACTAAATCAAATATATTATCAAAATCTGAACAAATCGATTAATAAAAATAAATTCTGCCTGCTTCTTTTTACTGAATTTCAAACATGGCTACTAGAAAATCTAAGATTACATGTAGCTGGTATTATATTTCTAAGGGGGAGCACAGCTCTAGGCAATCTCCATACCTTGCCCAAGTGTTTCTTCTTTGCCCTGCCTCCATCTTCAACTGGCCAAGCTTTCCTATTCTCTGAGCCCCCCCTCAAAAAGCCACTTGGTCTTTCTTGGGCCTTCTAACTGAGGATCTCATTCCTCTGAATTTCCAAAGCACTATGGGATAGCAAGCTCCTTAAGAGCTGGGTCTGTACCTGAGTAACCTTTGTTAATACCCCTAGCACCTAATATGTACACAGCAGATGCTGACTCATTTGTTAACTGGATGAAGAAATGAATGAAAGAAAGGCTAAAAAGAAACTGATATACTCTTGCAGAAAAGAGGTGGAGAATGCCAGAGAAAAGCAATAGTAAAGTACTCCTTGTTAGTCAGCCAAGCTCTATTTCAGAACATACCAACTGAGACATTTTCTAAACATCTCAATTCCTCAGAAATGAGGAAGTAACACCAACACGTTAATTCCTTTAGAGGCGAATACGATTTAACAGAAATAGCCACTCTTCCCAAAAGTGAACATTCTCTGCTCACTGTTGAGTGGCAGGGCAAGTCCTTACTAAACATCTGAAAAAAGTTATGCAGCTCAGCTTGCAGAATTTTAGATGGTCCAAGGGAAATGTTAATTTAAAATTTTTGAGTCCCTGCAAAAAAGTGTCCAAATGTCCTTGGGAGTGAGGTATATAAAAAATTGGTGAAAAAAATACGTGAAGCACTAACTGCTCCACCATAATCTAGGGAACCTTGCTATTGCAGACAGGATGCTACTACTAGTGGACTACCACCATATTCTTGGAGCTGTTGGCCCAGGTGAGGACTATCTACTTGGGGATGAAACAGCTTCTTTAATTGCAAGGGGGACTGGTGGCAAGGATAGGATTTCTTTTTAACGTAGATGCAACCTTGGGGGGAAAAGCAAATATCCTACCCTGAGTCTGGTATTTAATCCTCTCTGGAAGCACCAGAATCTTCTCGAACGCTCTATATCTGGACTCCACCAGTCCCTGGCAGATTCAGACCTTTTACAAAGCTCTTGGGAAGACAAATGCAAGACAAATTTCCCAGGAGGAAATTAAATTCAAGTGATGTGAGGCCTTTTCAGAACAAGATGTCTGAATCAATTCTGTCCACCTCCTTTTCCTCCAGCAGCAACAGGCTCCAACTTTCCTAGGAAGCTCTTAACTAACAGCCATTTTGATGAAAGAGATTTAAAAATGGAGGCAAGAAAAAAGCGTTCAGAAGAGCTGGCAGCTAAAACCCCAAGCTCACGGGAGCAAATCACCTATTTTAGGCGTCTTGTTTCAGGCCAACACCCAAAACAAACCAAAAGCAAAAAACCTATGGACTTTCCTTGGTCTCAATGGTTGGAGTCTGCCTGCTCAACACTTAACTCAATCTTCCTGCCCTCGGAGTCTACCAGGAAGAAAGCCAGTCAAGGCTTCTTACCATGCCTGAAGGTACTTTAATCCTCTCCCTCAGGAGGGGTGGGCCAATAGCATCTGAGAGGCTCCTTATTTCTACCAGTGCTTTTGCTTCACTTGCTATTCTTAGGGCGCCTAACGGAACTTTCTAACATCCTCCATGGCCAGGGGCCAAGGTAAAGAAGCACCCAAGACTGTTTGCTTGGGAACTAAAGGAAGAAGCACCCACTCTGGCCGAAATCCCACGTGTGAAAATGCCTCCAAGATGGGCATTTCTACAAGCATGATAAAAACAGGCAGTGAGAGCACCCATGTCCAAGTGGCTATCCATCTGGATGGCCCTTATTAAAAAGCGGACACTCAGCTATGACTAACAGTAAACACAACAGATATTTCCAGAAGCTCGTCACTGATGCAGTACACAACCATCCCAGCTGGAGCCAAGCCCCAGCAGCCTCCCTGTCCCCAAACACACGGGACTCCACCCGGGTCAGCAGCAGCCCTGGAGCTTCTCCCAATCAAGTGGGGGCAAATATGTAAACAAGTCATTAGGAAGCAGGCCAACAGGGCAGACGGTCAGCAATGGTTCTCCCTCTTGCCCTCGGTCACTGAAGGGAAAGGAGGTGACCCAGGCTTCGAGGTAATTAGCTAGACCGAGGCACGTCCCACGAGGCCCTGCTACTTAGCTTTTCAACAAGCCTTTGAGAGGAACCCGGGAGCCTGGTCCAAAGTGGAAAATGGCCACTTTCTGCTCAACAGTCTCAAGGCTAAGGTTCTACAGTTTAGATGGTATTCCAAAAACAGCTCTGGTCCGGAGGTGCAAAGGCCAGGGCACATCTGCGGAGGAGACAGTCACCTTAATTACCATGTCTAGAGAAAGTGCGATTTCATTACAGCCTCCAAAACTGCCGCCCAAAGGAGGAAACCAGAGAAGTGTTTTCAATTTGAAAGAGACTGGAAAGGAGGGTGAGAGACCAACTTTCCCCACCCTCCCGCAACTCTGGACTACAAGGTGCTCTCCTGCCTCAAAGGACATTACAATAAAACAAAACAAAACAAAAAAACCTCAACAATTCAACCCCCGCTTTCAAAACTGTAGTCGTTATTTAAATGGTAAAAATGGCTCACTGTAGTTTCCGGGGGCTGAAGCCCAAATAACTCCTTTAAAACGCACAAGGAACGCCTCTGGCAGCACAGCCCTCGCTCCCTCGCCCAGGGCCCCTCTCCGCCGGTCCCGGCCGCTGCGCCGGGGGCCTGGCTCCCCGGAGGGTGGGAGAGGGACGCGTGACGCCAACGCTGGACTGACTGCCCGGGACCCGACGGCGGGCTCCGGACAGGGTCAGACTTTTCCACTGCTCCAGCTATAAATGAAGGCACAAGAAGCACATACTTTGACTCCAGAAACTTTCGCCAGGGCCAGTTCTGGGTCAGACCCTTGACCAAAGAGTCCACCTCCTGCAGATGAACCGTTTACAAATGCCATCCCCTAAAACCTTCCGCACAATGTAGAAAGCACCATCACCACCCGATTCTAAACAACTGGAGATTCAGGGTAACTTTCTTCTCCACAAATGCCAACTCCACATCTCCAAATCTTCAGAAATTTTCAAGAGAGAGGTGGAAAGGGCAAGTTGAAGGAGTCCAGTTCTAATTTGGGGCAGGGGGAAGGGAGGAAGAAGGATGTTAATAATGTGGCTGCGGTGTACCCGTGTGGGGTGAAACGGAACCAGATGCGGCTGCTACATGTGGAAAATGGGGGGGAACGTGTTGGGGGAGAAAGACACCGCAGAAATTTTTAAATGGACAAATGGCTTCTGGGCCCAGGAAGAAGCAAGATTCACCACACACACACACACACACACACACACACACACACACACACACACCACCTCCACTACCACCAAAGGTGTCTGCCTGCCTTCACAGGCTATGTGTTAAGTGAACTCCATCTACAACGTCAATAAATTTCTCCGCAAATGAGCCTCTTTTCTCCCAAACTCGCACTTGACGTGAGGAGGGGACCGGGGCAGAGGGGTCTGGGCCAGAGAAGCAACATGCATCGCAGCCCAGTGCACCGCACCGGACAAAACCCTCATCCCTTCCCCCACCTCCTAGGACCAGCCTGAAACGGAACGTTCCCCTCCCCCCCGACCCCATCGCGGGCCTGAACGTCACCCGCTGGGCGCCCTCACCGTCCCCAAACTTCCGACCCTTTCGGAGATGCACTAAGAAGATAAGCTCCTCTGGAAACGGGAATTCCTTTCTCGCTCTCAGCCAAAGCGGATTCAGCCATTTGGTGACGACACAGGAGTGAAGACCTATTTCGAGGGGAGCTAACCTACCCCTCCACTCCCTTCCGTCGTCATGCTCCCACCCATCCCCAACACGACCCCAGACTTTGCCCAGGTGGAAGAGGACTTAGAAATGCCCGGGATTTTCAGCGTCCCACCCAGAGCTACCTGCTGAATTGGGGTGAGTCCCTGCGAGTGGACGAAAAAGAGATGGTATGTAAGGCAACGCACACACACACCCCACCATCGCGCTGCCCACTCCCGCCCTCTCCCCCAGTATGAGGACACCGAGGGCCGCCGCCGCCTGCGCCCCGGCCAGCTCCCTCCCCGGACTCACCGCGGAGTCGCCGCTGCCTCACCAGCTCGCCAGCGCGAGTTGGCGGAAAAGTTGGGCGGCAGGAGGAGCGGCGGGACGAGCGCGGGCAGGGGGCGCAGAAGGCGCTGCGAGTGGAGAGAGGGAGGGGAGACAAAAGGGGGGCGCAGAGCGCTGGGGAGGGAGTCGGGAGGTGGAGGGGGGCGGGTAGCGGGTGGAGGGAGGCGCCGGACCCGACCTGGCTGCGGCGAGGGGCGCGCTCAGCCAGGAGGCTCCAGCGTTGGGGGCCGCTCGGGACGCCAAGCCCGCCCCGGATCTGCGGGCGCCGCGGTCTTACCTCACTCGGCGCTGCGGTTCCGCCTCTGGAGAGTCCCCTGTGGCTTGTGCGGGCGGGTGCCCGCGTCCCCGGCTCCGGCCCGCCGCCGCCGGGCTCCTGGCGGGGCCGCGAGAGCCCCGCAGCCGGCGCTCGACTCCCGGGGGCGCTCGGCGCCCGGCGCCTTCAGTGCGGGCGGGAACAATGGAGCCGACGCTGGTGCCCCAGAGGCGGGGCGCGGGGGAGGGCTCCCGTCCGCTGCCCGGGGTCTCCAGACCCTGGCCCCAGCTCTCCAGATCAGGCGGCGGCGCCTCACGCTGCTTGCCGCGCGGGCTCCATCGCCCTGCGGGGGCCCTGGCGCCGCAGCGTGCCCGACTGCAGTCCTGGTACCGTGCGCGCTGCGGAGCGCCCCTCGGACCCGAGAAAAGTCCGCGGGCTCCGCGGCTTTTCCAGCTGTGGCGAGCGCTCGCGGCACGGGAAGGCGAGGTCGCCGCAATGCGCTAAGCAGAGTCTCGGTCCTGTTCGGACGTCGCCGCCCAGCTCCCGGCACAGCCCGGGCTCCTCCGCGCGCTGCGGCTGGACCAGAGTTCGGGCTCCCGCTTGCTGCCGACCGCTGCTAGGCCGTCACACCAGTGCCCGCAGGAGCGCTCCGAGCGCTGTGCGCCGGCGAGGCGCGAGGGCTCCCTCTCCCTCTCCCACCCCGCGCTAGTCCCACCTCCTCCTCCTCCTCCCCCCTGCAGCTGCCTGCTGGGCCTTGTAGTTCCTGAGCCTCGGCCCCCGGGAAGCGGGGAGCGGGGAGTGGGCTGAGTTGCCCAGCACTCTGCTGCAGCCTGGTCTGCATCTGACTGCGTGCCCCCTGCCCCCGTCTGAGCATCGCCTGGAGGGCACCCAAATGCAGGCTCTGGGCAGATTAGCAGTTTGAAAGGTGAGGTGAGAAGTCGCTGTCGCCCTGAAGTTCTACATGGCGGGAAGAGCTTTGGAGTTTGACTGTATGCCTGAGGGAAATTATTTTCTTGCTCGACATCTCAGTTTTCTCATCTGTCAAAGGGGGATAAGAGACCCCCCCCCCAATACTTTCCCTATAGAGTTGAGGGTTAAATGAACTAGATGAGGGGGTGGCATACTCAATGAATGCAAGCTATTTGTATACAAGAGAATAAAAGCGTTCCCCACCTCAGATCATTTACTTCCATCCACTTTCCCCAGCCACATAGTTTGGGTTCTGTGGTCCATGGGAAACTGTCAATTCTACAGTGCCATTCTTGGCCTCCAGAAGTCTCCAGCCTGCCATGAATGTTTCTGAAGCAAAGAGTGAATGGGGGCAGTTGAGGGGTGGTGTTGCTTTGGAAATTAATCACAGCCCACCCAGAGTACACTCCAGTACTCCATGGAACCAGAGGGAAAGTAGCTAAAATGCCCCTTTTCCCTGGATCCTTCCACAGAGTGGTAGAATTTAATGGTTCTCTAATCCAAATGGACATGAGTCCTATGGGGAACTTCTGAAAAACACAAATTGTTGGACCTGCTCAGACTTGAGGAATTAGGTTGTCCCAGGAAGGAGCAAAGAGTTTGTATTTTTTCTACAGCTCCCATGGTGCCAGGTTGGAGAGCACTGGTAATGTGAGAAGTATGTCACATTAAGTATGAAAGATACCTTCATTCTGTCCCCTACTTATGGACTGTTTAATTTTGAACAAGTCATTCACCTGCAAAAATATCAAGTCTTGTTTACATATTACCCCCAGTTGGTTGAGACTCCCTTATCATCACCAACACAATGTCATTCACATTGTAAGTAGGAGCTCAATAAATGTTCATTGATCGACCAAAGAGTAAATATTCAGTAAATATTTATTGGAAAAATGAATAATTTAAAACTAAATAAAAGGCAGTAATTCACATATTTGTGGAATAAATGAACTTCCGCCATTGTTTGTAGGCTATAAGCTATCTCGCCATCCTTCCACCCTTCAACTTCTCATTAGGCTCATTTTAAATCTTCCCATATAAGCTGCCCATCCATTAGGCATCCTTCATCTTAAATAATTCTCATTCGGGTTGGCCGAGTGGCACATTGCTTAAGAGCTGGTTTTGGGATGCCAGCGGCCCCAGTTCAGATCCCACATATGAGGGCCACTAACACTGCCCTCTACAGCTAACAACAGCTCCACCTGGAGCTGGGCTGTGCAAGCCCCGGCGACGGTGACAGTGTAGGCTGAAGCCCCTGCTGCAGTGGGCTGCCATAGGCTACAGTGAGTGGCCGGCAGCCAGCGTGAGCAGCTGGCAACCTGCACGAGCTGCCAATAGCCACTGTGAGCGACCATCCAGAGGCCAGCGACCGATCTGCCTCATCTGGAAAGAGCACAATGACGATACCAATAGTGAAGCAACGTCCTCTGTAACTAGACTGAAGAACAAAAGGACAGCAACTTGTCTGTTCCCCTTCCCCAATTCCCCAGTGCTGTTCTCCTCCCCCAATTCCCCAATAAAATCTTTAAAAAAATAAAAATTAAAAAAATAATTCTCATTCAAGGACTTTAAGAAGGGAAAACTCACACCCCTCTCCCTTGGAGAGTCCTTCCCTGCCAATCCCAGCCCTGTTTGTCCCTGGAACCCCTACTGACCTTCTGGTATGTCCAACTGATTTGATGCTTAACGTAACTTTGTTAGTTGTCATTTTTACTCTTTCTAACTAGCTCCTGAACTATACCAGGGCAAGGGTCCCATCTGTATGTGACCTAGCTCACGACTACTCAGGAGGTGTTTTGTATATATTTGTTGTTGGCAGACATCATGAAGGTGACCAGAGGAAAAAATACAATTTAAGGGAATGTGATTTGGGAACATAAGCTATGGAAAACCCAGCATTTATGTTAATACCTAACTACTATTTTCTGACTTTATTACTAAAAGAAATATCACCCTTCCTCTCTACGATTCTTCTAAACCAGGTTTTTTTTAATCTAACCCTTTTTTCTTGTGATTTGCAAGCATTTTAGGAGTATCTTGAACACAAAGCGGAGGCTGAAGAATGTGTCCTTGATTTAAACAGAAAGAGAATGATCTAAATGCCTCTCTGTTTGGTGTTAAGGGGCCTAGCCCCAAGGCTGAACAAATTTCTCTATAGATTTAGCAAGTGACCAAAATGAAAGCAAGTGGCCAACTTGATAGCTCTCCCTCCTCCAGTTTTCAGGGAAACATCCAAAGACAGTGGAATGGAGAAGACGAGAAACCCAAAGAACGTATAGGCCATCCACAGACCACAGACATGGCTCCTGAATAATTGAGAGCTGCCTGCTTTTATCCTTCCAGCTCTGCTCTCCTTCCGTGCTGCTCCTCCCCCTCCTCTTTCGGAAATGCAGACCCTCTGCTTTGGGATGGGCTCTAGGCCAGTGGAGGAAGAGTACCCCCAGGGTGGCCCTGACCAGCTCCAGGCAAAGGGGGTCAGACAATCCCTCTGCCTGCCTCTGTCCTGCTCTGAGTCCTCCTGGCACCTTGCCTCCCCACACAGAAATGTAATCTTCCCTCTGAGATAACAAAGAGCTGGGAGGGTCAGGGAGGATTTGTAGGCCCCTTGCCCTGCCAGCTAGATGTCTGAGGGGGAGACAAAGGCCCTCACGCTGGAGGACCTGATAACCAGTTGGGAACCTGTTGCCTCCTAGATTTGTGGAAGGAGAGGACCCGTGCTGAATGAAACAGAGTAAACAGAGCTCTCCCCAAAGCCCGATCAGTTCTCTTTGTTTGGGAACACTGCAAAAAATCTTTTCCTCTTCCTGCAGCTACTTGTGTCCTCACTGTTCTTCCACAGAGAAGGGAGCTCCTCCTCTCTCCTAGTGCTCCCCTCCGAGCTTAGCTATTTCGGGGTCCAGCTGTTCCCACCCTACACTGGGTTAACACCCGCCTGTTACAGAAGTGGCAGGAGGCAAGCAACATCTATATCGGGGCGAGGCTGGGCCACAGAGCTGCTCAGGCTGGCTTCAGGCTTTGGGCTTCGGGAGTCCTGGAGACTGGTGGGAACTGGCAGGGGCTCAGTTTTGAGGACTGGTTGCAGGAAGGGAGTCAAGAGGAGGGAACTGTCTGGGTTTTTCCCTACAAAGTGGATGTTTACAGGTCCCCAGGAACAGGTGGGCAACCAAGCCTTTTGCCCCAGGCCCCTGGAGTTAGGGAGCAGCAGTCAGTTACCATCTGGCTGCCATTTGGTGACCCCTGGCTGTTCTCAGCACAGCTTCAGCATATCAGGGAAGGGAGCATCTTGTTTGGCTTGGTGTTATTGTAAATAACATTTCACTCTCTCCTACCAACTGGGAGTGGAAAAGGGAGCCCACAGGGAGTGGCAGCTCAGCTTGTCTGGCCCTAATGCAACATTTATTCACTGAGCATTGGGGAGGAGGGTGACACATTCCACCCATGTGTCAGGCACTGTGCTAGGCACAGTGGATCCTAAGATGAAAGAGACAAGGGTACATGTGGGGGGTGTTGAAGCTTCTATAGTCTCTTGCCCTGAAGGAATGAACTCACATAGTAAATGCTCAATAAGGTAGCCATTGTTGCTCTATTTTAGTATAGGATTTTTCTTTTGGCCCAAGACACCTCTTTTGGAACTTAATTTTCAGGTATCTTTGTGATGTTATTATCCATTAACTGCCACCATGCCAGGATTCTCTTTCCCCCAAGGCCCACTGCAGAAAAGGATATATTTTTCCCACTAATCTCCCCCTTCCTTGCTGATTCCCCTAAATAAACAGCCCCTTTTGTTATAGGTTTTCCTGTGAAACAAGAAGAAAACAAGATCACATATGGAGAAACTAAGAAGGCTTGTAAAACCTCAACAGATCCTCCCAGTCATGGTCCCTGGTCTAAATTTCAGGCTCCCTTAAGAATGCTCACTGCAAACCAACTGGCCTTTTGTCTTCTGCTTCCTTCTTCAGAGCTCTTTCAACTCTCCCCTCTTTCTGACCCCAACTTACAAACCCTCTCCCAGTAAAAGCTGCTCATCCAAAGCACTGTGCTGGGTCCTAGAGAGGTGACAGAGGTGGCAGTAGCAGAACAGTGGACAATTTGCATTTCTGAGGCCTCCCCAGGAGTGGAGGACCGGGTTCCTTAGGCTTCTGCCCTACTTAGGGACAAAGATCAAAGTTTCAGGTTAGACTGGAATACTTGAGGATTCAACTTTGAAGTGGATTCTAACCAAGGATATGCTAACAGTGGCAGATGACATCTCCCGGGTTGTTAAGAACTTTTGGTGATATGGGAATGGGTGGGGTCAGAGAGGAAGACAATTTGAAAATAGACAGTGTTCTCCCAGATAAGTTGAAAAAGACAAATATTCATTTAAAAAGACTGGAAGATAAAGGTGTTAGTGAGATTGTGAGAAAACAAGCACTCAAAACCGTGGTTGGTGGGAGTGCTGATTGGATAGCCTCATTGAGGGCCATTTGATAACATTTTTCAATATATATTAGGTACATATTTTACATAGTTTTTGACCCAATAGTTCTTCTTCTAGGAATTTAATATACAGATGTCCTTGTATATGTACACAAAGACTGTACATATAATCTATGTACAACAATAATTATTACAGCATTCCTTTTGGCTGAAAACACTAAAAGCAATGCATGCCCAGCAACTGACTGGTCCACCGGGGACTTAGCAAAATAAATCATGGTACATCTGTAAATGCAAAACTGCGTGTCTGGTAAAAGGAATAAGATAAATGTATATGTACTGGGGCCGGCCGAGTGGCACGGTGGTTAAGCGCTGGCTTGGGAAGCCAGCAGCCCCGGTTCGGTCCCACATAAGAGGGCCAGTGACACTGCCCTCAAAAAATAAAAAAATAAAAAAAATTAAATGTATATGTACTAATATGGAGGGGAAAGAGCAAGAAGATTTGTACAGTGTTATATAAGAAATCACTTTTGTAAAAAAGACGGGCACACACACACTCAGACATACAGGTACCTACATACATGTGTATTTATCTCTATGTAGATTACCTGGAAGAAAACTTACATACACAGCTGGTGAACTGAGTGACTAGAGGGAGGGAAGGGGACTTTTAGACTATGCCCTTTGGCACTATTTAAAAATATCATTATGTACCTACATTTCTTCCCCCTCCACCCCCCACACTCCTGTAATTGAATTTCATTATTTTGCTTTAAACAAAACAAAGGCCTGTTAACCAAACAGTTAATAGTGGTTTTCTTTGGGATGTGATTATAAAAGGCTTCCACTTTCTTTTTTGCATATCTTTGCATCATTTTACATTTTTGCAAGGAGTTTACAGAGTCATCTGTATGGTTGAGCAGGTTGTGTATGAGTGTTTCAGGGGCCCAAATTCTGTGTGCTGCTGCAGTTACACCTGCCCAGAGGTAGTGGCACCTTTTCCCAACTTGCTCAAAGTCACCCTGGCCCTGACCGTGTGCTACTTTTATGACCAGCAAAATAATAATAATAATAATAATTGCATATTTATGAAAAGAAAACATACACAGAGTGATATGATTTCATTTTTAGGCAAGAAGAGGGATCATAAAGAAATGCCCTGCCAGATACAAGTCCATTTGGACAACATTTAAATGGCCACTCTCAAGCCTTTGTAAGACACTCTTAAGGCCTCACTCATAGTGATCACAACCCTGACCACCCTGCAAAATGGCCCCTCATATCTGGAGAGAGAGAGAGAGAGAGAGAGAGAGAGAGAGAGAGAGAGAGAGAGAGAGAGAACCTGAAGGCTGATCTTCTGGAATCTCAGTTGACTGAACAATGCTTTGGGTTCAGCACAGGCTGGAGACCCCGCTGACTACTAGTGTTTCCTGAAACCTGCTTTCCTCCATGCCTACCAGTGCAGAGCCCTTGCAAGCACCTCTTGTGAGGCCTGCCTCTCCCATAGTGCTCTGCCCCCCATACGTGGCTTTGGTCAGCAGCTGAAGGGGGTGGGGTCTTTAGGCATTTCTTTGCTGAGTCAGTTGCGGTGGATTTCTGAGGCCTGTCTAGAAAGCAATCTGGGTGGGTGTTGTGTTCTTTTAGGTCTTTCTTCCAGGAAGTTTCTTACTAAGCCTAGACAGAGGCTAATAATTCACTTTGGTGTTCCTAAAGCCACTTGTTTGATAGGTTTCCAAGCATGTGAGCTTATTTTCTAAGAAGTACATAGAAAACACAAATAGCTGTGTTAGATTTGGTCGCTCTGCTTGAGGCTTTAAAAAAATGTTTTGTTTTGAGGCCATAATAGCTAATATTTAATGAATGCTTACTATGAGCAGGCATCTTGCTAAACGCTTTTACATAGGTCACCTCATTTAAGCCTCACAATGAGATAGATATAGGCATACATCAGAGAGACTGAAGGTTCAATTCCAGACCACCATAATAAAGTGAGTGTTGCAATAAAGTGAGTCATCATCTTTTTGCTGGTGGAGGGTCTTGCCTTCAGTTTGTAAAAAGTGCAACATCCATGAAGTGCAATAAAATGAGACTATTTTAGTCCCCATTTCACAGGTGAGAAAACTGAGGCTAAGAGAGGTGCAACAGACCTGCAAGTGGATATAGGTAAGGAAGGAAGGCTACAAACCCAGACAGTCTAACTCCAGAGACTTCATGCCAGCCATTTCACCTTGGGGAAAAAAAGGCTACTCTTGATGAACAGTGTCTACAGAAGGGAATTTAAAACCATTCTTTCTTTAAGAATTCAATTATTAAAAAAAAGTTTAAACCACACCAAATAGAATTGCAACAGTTTGAGTGTGTGCTTTAAAGAGAACTTGTTACTAATCTGCTTGAATCAACACCAGTGCCATTTTTCTGAAACAGCTGTCTTGTAGGATCTAGTGACTGTGTGTGTGTGAGTGTGTGTGTGTGTGTGTGTGTTTGCGTGCGTGCACGCTGGGGATAAGGAGTGGGGTTGTAGGAAAAAAGGGCTGAAATCTGACCTGTGTGGGTCCAAGCCTTCGTAGTGTCAGTAGGTTTTAGAATCACTCTGTCTGCTCAAGTTCAACTGGTTCTGTTGGAGGTGTTGTTCAGGAATTATGAGTTAATGCTGAAACAGGCATTGGTGGAAATGTGGAAGGCATTTTTACAGAGACTCAACCAGCCTGTGCAGAAACTGTATTTTAAGTAACTATATCTCTGTTATGAATAGGCCCACAGAGACTTGAGATGGAAAGAATCTTTCAAATCAAATGTGCTTTCTTCTAGGTATGTTTCAAGTTTATTTTTCATTTTAATCTTATTTCATACCTCCTACCCCCATCCGCTTATAATTTCATCTCCTGTCTTTCGAAGTTTCAAGGAAAGAAGCAAGAGGCAGTATTCTGATTAGAGACAAGGCTTGGATTTTTACTTCACTGCTAGCTTAGCTTTGCCAAAAACCCTTTTTTGGCTGTGGTATTTTCTCACCTCCATGAAAGATACCAGAAGCAGACCCCTTGCTCCCACCTCCCACCTTCCCACGGGTATAACTTGGGACACTAGTTGCCCAAATTAGAGCTGTGCTTAATACTAGGACTCCACACCAAGGTTTTAAAGGAAGTAAACATTGGGCTGGCAGAGTGGCGCAGTGGTTAAGAGCTGGCTTGGGATGCCAGCGGCGCCGGTTCGGATCCCGCATATGCGGGCCAGTGACACTGCCGTCTTAAAAAATAAATAAATAAATAAATAAAATAAAATGTAGTAAATATTATTAAAACAATCAGAAAGTTTGTAACAGCAAAAAGTTGAATATAGAGGTGAATGGGACACAATCCAGCAAGGCAAGTACCTATCTCCTATTTTGTGTGCCCGTCTGTCACTAAGCCTGTCCCTCTACCAGGAAGGCCGCCCTCCACAGCAGTATTCTGCAATTAGCACTGAAGATACAACGTACTCTCTTAATTACTAAATGGGGAAGACATGCTGATGCGGGCTCAGCTTTGTGGCTTCCTCTGTCCTGGACTTATACTGAAGCTCCGGGAAGGGAGCCAGGATATTTGATGATATTTGTTTCTACAGATACACCATTCCCTTTTTTTCCTTCCAGATCAGATTATCATGTGTTGGTGGCAGCAAAAAAGCAGAGTATTGCTGACAGGTAAGGTATTGCTGGGAACACACTGCGGCAATGCATGCATGAGCGACTTTCTCCAGACGGTGGGTTGTGTTACCCTGTCCCTGGGTGAAGGCGCTTAGTCCTGGGACTGGTGAGCAGTCATGCCCCATTCCTGCCCTGCACTCTCCTCCTTTTCCTGTTTCTGCTTCAGGTAGCCTTTTATTTGAATTTTAAAGCCCATTGGATAATCTCAATGAGACTTTCTCAAAAATACAGAATAGCCAGAGCCCTCCTTAGCCTGCTGCTCCACTGCCTTTCCAATATTCCCCTGAGGCTAGGTAAGCACTGGTCTGTCTAGCATATGAATTTTTTCTTTTGTCACCTTGGCAAAGTATCAGCCTCTCTGGGCCTTAATTTCCTCAACTGTAAAATGGATATATAGGGTCATGAGGATGTTAAAAAAAACACAAAACTATTGAAAGCCCTGTGCATGATGTCTGACACTTCGTAGGTGCTCATTAAATGTGGACTGACTTTACCTAAGTGACTGTACAATGTCTGTACCAGGAGTCCCAACTGGGCAGGAAGCCCTGAATAACGCTGTAGCCTAAAATGCAGACATTTAGGGGGTGGGTATCAGGCACGCCAGCCCTCTGAGCAATTCTAAAGCTATCACCCAAAGTTATCCCAGTTTGGGTCTAAAGAGGCAGGGGTCTTCCCACTTTATTTACCTCCCTTATTCTGGTTTACCACCATCCATGGGGTCATCTGCCCCCATCCCCACACAGTGTTTTATCCTGAAATGCACCACAGCACCCTGGTTTCGTAAAGACAGATACGTATCAAAGAAAAAGTGATTGAGGTAGGGAAAAATGATAAGCAATCAAGGAGAATGAAATGGATTTGTGATTCTTAAATTCCTTTTTTGCAATAACCTGCTTGACAATCTCTCTCTCTCTCTCTCTCTCTCTCTCTCTCTCTCTCCTCTCAGATTCTCCTTCTCTTCATGCCTCATAGCCAGGTTTTAAAAGAATGATGTAAAGCTAAAGATTTATGGAGTGTCCACAATGTTCCCGGCCCTGGCTTCTGCCCTCTGCCTCACTTCTCTTCTGCACAGAACCTGCTGCCCTTCTTGCCCCTTTCAATCCTTCTTCAATTGCATTATTCTTCTCTAGGGAATCCACTAGTGAACTAAGGAGGACCCCTCAGTATTTCCTCACCACATTTTGTAAAACACAGAGCCTCATAATCCCCATTCAACAAGGCTGATTTTTTACAGCTCTGGTTCCTAAGAAGTGCTATGGGGGTGGGGCATTGGGCTGAAGGATGAATAGTGAAGAAAAGCTGCAGTGGCAGAAGCTGACCCTCCCCAGAAGTGAGGCTTCTTACAGACGATTGGCAGCTCCAAGCCAGCCAGTCAGGCACCCAGGAGATGCCCTAAATATGACCTTGTGCCCATGTTGGGGTCAGCCACAGCTGCACGTGGCCCCTTTCACTGCAAATTGAAGTAATGAGAGCAGGAAGGCAGATGTACCTCACGGTGCATCTCTTGGATCAAACCTTCCCAATTCTTAATGGCAGGAAAAAAAGCCATCTTGCTTGTTGCTGGGAGGAACTATAAAATAACTGGGGAAATGGCAACACAATTAGCTTACATTACAGGTCCTTTTTATTTTTCAATCATTAAAACTTGCTGACTCCCTGACACTTCCAGTAGTAGGGAAAGCATGATTTAAAAGCAGCCTCCTTGGGGTGGGACTATGCACAAACAGGAATAGTCATTCAGCTAGAGGATCCAGGAATAGGGTGGCCAAATGCCATAGAGTAGGGTGACTTTGTGTCTAACAAGGCATGACTGAAGACAGAACAGAAATAGGGGCTGTGGAGGAGAAGGGGGAGGTCAAAAGGGAACATGAGAATTAAAGTAGCTAAAAGACAAAGATGATAAGAATGAAAGAAAAAGAAGGGAGAGACATGTAGGAGAATGAGGGAAGAGGTTGTGTCACAGAGCAGTCACTGCTGAGAAGAGAGAGACCTATTCACAGGGAGCCGATGCTGCTTGGCCATTGTGGAATTCCGGAAGGGGCTCCTTAGTGCCTGTCTCATGGGCTGCATTGTCTCCAGACAACAGTTCTGCCAGACAGCCCCACTGCAATTTGTCCAGCCAGGGCAGCTGTCTATCAGCTGGGCCCAGGTTCCTGGGGCTGTGGGGGGAACTGCTCTCCAAGTTCTTTCTGTGACACAAATGACAGTTCCAGGGAAGAGCACCTGCCTTACCCCTGGCTGGTCTGGTGCTAAATTCCAGAGCCTGTAGCCACCTTGGGGTGAGGTCTATTAAAACTGCACATACAACAGCTTTCATTGATTTATATAGATCCTAGAATCTCTGGACCTCAGAGTACAGAAATTAAATCCGGTATCTATGAATGGAAAGACTTTCATACAAGTGCTTCAGTGGTGTCCAGGATGAATTGAGACCCAGCCTTTCTCCTGAGTGACTTACTGCCGCCAGTGAAAGAAGAAACGAGGCATCTTTTTTTTTTTTTTTAAGATTTTATTGGGGAATTGGGGGAGGGGAACTGACAAGTCGCTGTCCTTTTGTTTTTCAGTCTAGTTGTGGAGGACATTGCTTCACTGGCCCATGTTGGTATCATCATTGTGCTCTTCTTAGGTGAGGCAGATCAGTCGCCGGCCTGTGGACGGTCGCTCACAGCAGCTTTTGGGCACTCACACCTGCTGCCAGCTGCTCACGCTGGCTGCTGGCCACTCACTGTAGCCTATGGCAGCCCACTGCAGCAGGGGCTGCAGCTATGCCATCCCGGGGACTCACAGCAGCCCAACTCCAGGTGGAGCTGTTGTTCACCATCTTAGTTGTAGAGGGCAGTGTCACTGGCCCTCATATGTGGGATCCGAACTGGGGCCGCTGGCATCCCAAGCCAGCTCTTAACCAACGCACCACTCGGCCGGCCTGAAACGGGCATCTTTTGATGCTTTGCCTATAGCACCCCATCAGGACCAGTCACAGTGACAGAACCTCCGGAAGAAGCTTCCTTTGCATCTCAGGAGGAAAAAGAAAAATGATGTCTAAAGAAGGGGAATGATAACTTGCATTCCAGATCTCAGTGGTCACTTGCACTGAGCATGGCATGCACCATTCAATGAGCATCATGATGCTTCAGGCTTTCGAAAGCACTGAGTGTGGATCAAGGGAGGTTGAGTAATTGACCCACATGGGATTCAACTCATGGGATCCTCAGAAACAGGGAGTTCCTCTGGAGTCATCTATAGTTCCCAAATTCATTAGTTGGTTTTCTTCTGTGATGAAACTTTCAATAGTCTGTAATGAATGAGGTAAGAAATTTTCCATATTTCTTTAAAGGACTCTCTTTAGTATTCTAAGATTATGTCTCTTCTCTTTTTTTAGTACTGAAATGTGCTTTCTCTTTTTAAATGATAGTGAAATGGATGGTGATTTTAAAATATATTCTTATTTAGTGATATAGAAAGTTTTAGTAAACTTTTAGTAAGACTGGTTCAAAATTTAGGAATCATCGATCAAATCCAACCCCTTCCTAAAGTGGGTGAGAAAACAAAGGCCCAGTGAGCTCAAGGGACTTGTTCAAGATCACACGGCAGGTAAGCAGACTCTGCCTTGCCATGCCTATTTCATTGTGTTCCCATTCAGGGGATTTTGTGCAACTGAGTCTGTGGAATGTGTGACAAACACTGCGTGGTCCCTTAAAGTGTGACGACTTCCCTCTATTAAATCTCTCCCCTCTCTCTTTGGGGCTGGTATTATTAGAGCCTCAGTTTCTTCTAGCAAGCTGGCAACAGCTCTCTTTATTTGCTCCTTTGCATGGTGCATCTCGTGTCTCCCCTTACAAACCAGACAGCATCCCACATTCTCCTTCCTGTCAGCTCAGACCTGGCCTCCTCCACAGTCATCCCTAAAAGGCAGGAACAAAATTCAAACTGAGCAGTGCCCCCAGGCCTGACCTGCATTAGAGATGCTTTGTGTCACACACTGGCTCATAAATTCTGTATTTAACTGGCTCAACTTTGTGCTCACCTAATCTAAATTAAACTTCCTGAGGGAAAAAAACCGTTTCTTCTCTTTGTTCTGTAACTCTCCACCCCCTCGTGCCTATTATCTATAACAATGCAACGCGCTCTGTTCTGAGTTCCACAAAGGTCAGATGGGTTGAATAATATGGCAGACTGGGACTGGGAGGTGGGGGAGGATGGGAGAAATGGATGGTAGAAGGAAGGATTCTAGAAGCAAAGCTTGAGATGAGAGGAAAGCCTAATCCTAGCAAACCCCAGAGCTTCAAGTGGCCCAAATCTCAGTCCCAGGACATGGTTGCATTGGGAAAGACCTAGTTCCTAACCCTTCTGCGCAAGGAGGAGGGAGTGTGAAGACCCAAGAAGTCAGAGAAAAGCTGGTAGAGAGTGGGGAAGCCTCCTTCCTATTGTGGAGACTTCCCAGCTTCCTCTCTGGCAGGCTACTGACTTGGGGAGTAGATTCATCCAGCCCTCCAGCTTCCTAGCAAAAACAATGATCCAGTTCCTCCCCTTGGCATTGTTACTGTCTGAGGGAACCGCTGCCTGCTCTACGTTTCTGTGTCCTAACCGAGGAGGGTGGGGCTCAGACTAAAACAGAAGTTACATTTTGCCTTGGGGCAAGGAAAAAAAAAAAGTAGAAAAAAAGAGCACAGAGCACTCCCCATTCTGAGGCCTCATTCCCTGCCAGCTTAAAGGGCTCTCAGCCCAGTTTACTGATCAATGAGGACACTAGATCATTCAGTTGAAATGGGCCATTCAGGCCTTTGTGCAGTGGCCAGTGGTAGGCCCTTCTCTGCTGAGACACTGTGCTAAAAGTGGGCCTGCTGTCTTCTGGAATAAGTATTCAGAGATGGAGGAGGAGAGAAGAGCACTCCGTGTAGAAGGAAGCGTTAGTTATACTAGTAGAGAGTTTCATTATGGAGGAGCTTAAGTGTAGCAACCTGGTCAGAAGCCAGGGCTTAAAGCATCATACTTCATCTGAGGCTGAGAAAGTGTCATTTTCCTAATCAAAGAATATGAAGAAAGTACCCATGTCCCCCAGGCCCTCCTGGCATATCAATCCTACTCACTAACAACTTGTTTATCTTGGGTGTAGTACTAAAGGACAGTAGTCTGGATTCATAAAAATAAAGGTTTTTTTAAATTTATTTCACAGTTGTTTTTCTTTTACATTCTGATACCCATTAAGTAATAAGAGGTGGATTTGGGAATCAGTCAAGCTTTGGCTCAAATATTGAAGTTCGGGAGTTTGGTCAAGGTCACTGCTGTGATTTAGCTTAGTGAGCTTGGACAGGAGCCTATGCTCTTTGAGACTCAGCTTCCATATCTCTGAAGTGGAGATGTGCAACAACATTATAGCTGGAGTGAATGCAAAATGTTAAATAATGATATGGCATATGAAAGGCCTTCTCAAAATTGCTTGTTCCCTCCTGCTTCTTGCTACCTACCTGGCTATCGTCAGACTTCTGAAAAGGGAAAAGTGAGTCATTAATCCTCTCAATTCAAAAGCTGTATGTATATTCCCTCTCACTGTGTCCTGATCCTAGGCAGCTGAATGAATGCGATCATCATTAGAACTCATTTGTCCTGTCACTAATCTGTTTAGAGGCAACTTGGCATGGTGGAGAATCAAAATCCAGAAGACACCCTCTGTTCCTGGCCCACTGCTTACTAGTCATCTGGTCTCAGAGACATCATTGACCCTCTGGATAAAGAGGGAACTTCAATGTCGTGTCCTCCAATCACACATCTGAAGCTTCACCCTCACTCCCTACACACACACACACACCATCCCACATAAAGTGGTTGTCCAGCTTCTGTAGGGACAACTCAAAACATCTTGCTGCATCCTTAGACAATTCTGACTGTGACAATGTTTTCTTTTTCATTCAAGTGAAATTTGTCTTCCTGATGTTTCTTCTTATTCATCATAGCTCTATCCCTTCGGGCCATAAAAAAAAAAAAAAAAATGGACTCCCTCTCCCACAGAGCAGTCATACACTATGTAAATATGATGATAGCAACTGCATGAGTTTTCTCTTCTCTGGCCCTTCACATGCTGTCTCCAGTTCCTTTGCCACCGCAGTGGTCCTCCTCTGAGCTCACCAAAATGCAATGAGCCTCTGTTCCTCATTTAAAAAACAGGAGTACTATTCCTGATGTAAAAGATGGCAGGGAAGATTTAACAATGAAATGTGCCCTTAGACCCAGGATATGCTTGATTAATATTTGATGATGAATGAGTAGATGAAGCAGAATATGGAAGCTCTGTGTAAACAGTAATATGCTCACTGTTTTAGTCTGCTTGGGCTGCCATAAAAACTACCCAGGCTGGATGGCTTCAGTAACACCAATTTATTTTCTCGCAGTTCTGGAGGCTGGAAATCCAAGATCAAGCTGTTGGCAAGTTTGGTTTCCCCTGAGGCCTCTCTCCTTGGCTTGCAGATGGTCGTCTTCTCGCTGTGTCCTCACTTGGTTGTCTCTTGGTTTGTGTTGTGTCCTAATCTCTTCTTATAAGGACACCAGTCATTTTGGATTAGTATCTACCCCCTAGACTTCATTTTAACTTAATTACTTCTTTAAAGACCTTATCTCTGAATATAGTTACATTCTGAGGTATTGGGATCTATGGTTTCAATATATGAATGGGAGGGGGGGAACAATTCAGCCCATAACACTTGCCAATGTATTATTAGCAATTCTATTTATTGTGACACTGTTCAGAGATGGTATTTGTGTGTTTGGGGGGAGAGTGATGGAGCCCTTTGCATGTGAGAACTGAGATATTACTGGCTTATAACAATAAATATATATTTTTGAATAGGTAATATTTTCGTATGATTCAAAATTCAAAGTCATAGAAGAAGAAGCATGAATGGACAATAAACATAAGAAGTGTTAATGTCACTAGTAACCAAAGAAATGTAAAGTAAGCTCATAATACCACACTGTTTTACACCTCCTAGAGTGGCAAAATCTCAGCCTGTCAATATTAAGTGTTGGTGAGAACGTGGAGGAACAAACACCCTCCATGTTGCTGGTGGGAATGTAAATTGGCATGACTTCTCTGGAAACCATTTGGCATGTGGTCACTGAGCTGAAGGTCTAGTATTGGCGCAGCAGTACCACTGCCACGATCAAACCTTAGAGAACTCTTGAACTTGTGCATCAAAGAGATGGGCATAGGAAACTTCACAGCAGCAAAAATGGGAAATAACCCAATGTGTAGCAACAGGAAAATAAATAAAGTGGGTATATCTGCTCAATGAAATGTTAGATAACAATAGAAATACGTGAATTGAAGTTGGAATCATCAGCATGAATGAATCTTAGAATTGTGGTGAGAGAAATTAGCTCATCACAGAAAAATACATACAGTGTGACACCATTTTTACGAAGTTCAAAACAAGTAAAATGAAATGATAATGTATTAGTTAAGGATACATATATTTGTGATAGAACTCTAAAGGCAAGCAAAATTAAGAATAAGAGAATTGTGGTTACCTCTGTTGAATCAGGGAGGAAATGCAGGGAGTTTCAACACTATTGGGAATGTTCCATGATGGATGGTGGATCCACGAGGCAGAATTATTATTCTATCTCAGCGTGTACATCCATTTCAGATATTCTTTGTATATGTGAAATAATTCATTATAAAAAAAGTTTTAAAAGTTCAAAAGGTAGAAAAAAGGTATATAATGAAAATCTTTTTAGGAAGACAACTGATATTTCAGATTTTTGTGCATCATTCAGAGACAATGTATACTTATAGAGATAATTTATACTTACATCATTCAGAGATAAATTATATTTGACAGAAAAATATACATGCATACATATATGTGTGTGAGGGTGTGTGTGTGTGTGTGTGTGTGTTTCATCTCCTCTCATTTTTACACAATGGTAGCATTTCCGCAGGCTCTTTTCAAACAGTACTATCATTAGATAGTAAAAGTTCAGGGTAAATAGAAAGTCTGAGGAAGGAAAAGATGGACTTGTCTGTCTGTCTAGAAGTTTGGATAAAAAAATCAAAGAGCGTATTGTCAATTATCAATAAAGGGACTATCTGGATAGGAGGAATTCAGCTGTATCACTAAGGCTGATGAGACATGGAATTTGGACCTGCTTAAAGCAAAGAGAATGGAGTCCTGATTAAATCAACAAAAGGGCAGAGGCAAGGAATTCGCCTTTCTTGATAATGAGACCCCCCCTGAGTTATATGTGTCTCAGACAAACAACACAGACGTGAGGGAATAAGGGGAGGGCAGGCTCATGACCAAATAAAAGCAGGAGGAGAATACATCAAGGGACAATAAAATCTCAAAATCAAATATATGTCAAGCGTGTGACTGGAATTAGGGTACACTGGCAAGCAGGAGAGACTGGAAAGTGTTCTTGCACAGAAGCCAGGAGAGGAGGTGAAAGCTTGGTCTACCCCCTTGGTGGTGGAGGACAAAGCTAAGTGCCCACTGAGGGGGAAGGTGGGTGAGGAACACCCAAAGAAGTACTAGGTTCAGGCAGGGCCAACCCCCGTAGCTGCCAGTAGCTTAGTTGATCTGGGAAGACGTCCCAAAGGAGAGGCTTCCAGGAGCAGCTTGAATAAGACAAACAGGTTGGTGAACAGATTGAGGGCGGGAGCTTCAGGCATACTGTCGATCCATGCTGGCAAAACTCCAAAGAAAGACTTGCTTATCATCTTTCTGTTGTGTCTTTCACTCTTTTGTATTTCCTTAAAGATCCCGGAATCTGGCATGGGTGTTTGGTTATATGAAAAGCTGTGGAGAGTGGGTGTGCACTGAAATGCAAATGAAGGCTGTGGACCAGGTCTGGATGCAAGAGGTGAAATGTAGATGTTTAGTGTCAGAAGAATCAGCCCTGGCAGAGACAGAATGCTCGAATATTCATGAGCCCTGTGTGGGAATCAGGAGCCCTGGGTTATAGGCTCAGTTCAAATACTAACTTGTTCTGAAATCTCCAGCGGTCACAGAGTCAGATGCTCGAGTTTTTCTCAAGACAAGATGGGAGTGTTGGGCTAAATGACCTGTAAGACTCTTCGATCTAAGCAACTCAGTGATTGACAGCCAGAAGAAGCCAAGTCTTCTAGTTCAGTGGAACTGAATATCTCAGCAACCTCAAAGCTTACAATACAAACATCATTGGTAATGGTCATGCCTGCCTCGCACTTTACACAGGTCCTTTCCCATATATCATTTCGTCTGCACTTCATAATCATCTATGAGGCAGGTAGGGCAGGTAGGGCAGGTATAGAATTAGCCCCATTTTACAAATGGGGAAACTGACACACAGACTAACTGGTTCCAGGCCCCAGTGCTAGACACGGGCTGGCACTGGCTGAGCTGAGCTAGACCCCCCAAAGCTCTCCACTCCCTCCATTACCCCCACTTGGATGTTGAGTGATGTTCAGAGCATGTCCAATACCGGCTCTGGGATGAGGGCCTAGAGGCCTGATTGCAGGCCCACTCTCCCAGTCTTAACTTCAAGGTCACGCTGGGCCACTTTCACCTGCATACCACCCACTGGCAGTACGTCTGCTCTACCTGGCACACGGCTGCTGCACTTGGGCTGGGGCCGGCACATCCTTGACTTTCATAAGGATGTGCTCTGAGCTGGCACTCAGACCCCCGAGGACTGATCCTCTGGGCTCCTGAAACAGTGACAGCAGCCTGCTTGGCAGCCTCTGGGCTCCAGTGTGAGGGGAGTGTCCTTGCTTGTCTCTCAGCCTGGCTTCCTGTCTAGACATCTCGAATGGTCCACTGGATTTAGCATGCTGAGTCTGCCTGCCAGTTCTGTCAAACCCACACAGTTCAGTGCCCAGTGGCTGCCTCTCCCTCATCAGGACTGAGTCCTGGAGGATTCAGGCTAAGAAACTGTATAATGAAAGGTACTAAGGGAGGATAAAGATGACAACACCCTTACAGGCAGCTCCACATCCTAGAATCCTTTTCAGAACTCACACAAGCACTCTCCTTCTCTCCCACACATCTGGAAGGATGGGTTGTCAAGGCAACTTCTTGTAAGCCCCAGTATTCAGTCTTATCGGTCCCTGTGGACCCACTGAAGCTGGCTTGGAGAAGTCTGCCCTTGGATTGGCTCTGGAGAGACACGAGCAGAGGCACATCCTCTGGAATAACCAGTCCCAAGTCAAGACTCTCTTCCTCTTGGACCCATCCTGGCTGGAAGCTGAATCTCCCACAGATGATGAAGCTGGGAGAAACACCAGGTCCAGTGCTGCTGGAGCAAGGATGCCATGGCTGGTTTTTGAGTAGCCCATGTGCTCCCTGGCAGCACGGCTTTACCCAGCTTCCCTGGCTCCTCTGTGCCCTGGACACAGAGTCTTGATAATGGAGGGAAGTGGAGGTGCCTCCCCCTCTTACCTGCCCAGGGGAAAGCAATGGTTTCAGCTTTCTGGGCCCTACTGTGATTCTCAGTGACTTAAAATCAAGTTGAGAGAAAAACATCAAGCAAACCTCAACTGAGGGACCGTCTACAAAATACCTGACTGGTATTCCTCAAAACTGACTAAGTCATCAAAACAAGGAAAGTCTTAGAAACTGTCACAACCAAGAGGAGTTTAAAGAGACATTAATATGTCCAGCAACCATGTGATGGGATAGGCTGAGCACTGGACTGAGAGTCTATAATGAACACTAGTAGCAATTAAGATGGGCAGAGTGATTTTACTGTTTCAAAACACATTTTTTTTAAATTAAAATTTTCTTTTAGAACAGTTTTAAATTTACAGAAAACAAGGAAAGATAGTATAAAGAGTTCCCCTATACCCATACCCAGTTTCCTGTTATTATCAATTTATATTAGTATGGTACATTTGTGACAATTAATGAACCAGTGTTGACACATCATTGTTAACTAAAGTCCAAACTTTATTCAGGGTTTCCTTAAAGTTCTTATTCTGTTCCAGGATCTCACATTATATTCAGGTGTCATGTCTTCTTAGTCTCCTCTTGGCTTTGACAGTTTTCTCAGAATTTCCTTGTTTTTGATGACCTTGGCAGTTTGAGGAATATGATCAGGTATTTTATAGAATATCCCTTTGTTGAGATTATTCTGATGTTTTTCTCATGATTAGGCTGGAGTTATGTTAGGGGAGGAAGACCGCAGAAGTAAAATGCCATTTTCAGTGCATGATGTCAAGGGTTCATACCATCAGCATGACTTATCACTGTGGTTGCTGATCTAACTTGATTGCGATAGTATTTGTTAGGATTATACACTGTACAGTTACTTCAAAACACACTTTTTAATGTATGATTTCCTTTGATCTCCTCTAAACACCTTGGGGACTTTGCATAACCACTTAATATCTCTAGCCTCTGGCCGTAAAAGGAAGACATAGAACATCTCTGAGTTCCTAGTTCTAAGATTCTCAACTGCACTCCCTTACTACAGAGATGCAGAGATGGCATCCACAGGACTGCCCAGGGTAGTATGCCAACCATCGTTAGAAATGCCACCCTCACCTGGCTGGGAGCAGTCTGGATGTGGGCTCCCACTTTTCTGAGAGTGACGAAACACCCTAGAAGCTCTACCAGTGAGTAAGCAAGCAAATAGATGTTGAATGAATGAACAAGAGACTAAATGTGTTGGGAACTTACTAATGCTTGGTTCTGTGTTAGGCGTTATAGAGGATGAAGAGGTATAAGACATAAACACAATTTAGTACGGGTGAGAAGATGTAAGCTGATGAACAGTGAAAGAACACATTCAGCCTACTCTTGAATACCAGATGCTCTGTGACACTGTCTCTGATTGTTCTACCTGGATATTTTTTCTTCCTCCTCCAAACCCTTATAATATTGTGTTAACAAATAGCACTTGCTTCACTGAGACTGCCAGTGTAGCTTTTAATTTATGTGACTTACCCTGGTAGATCATGAAAACTCACTCAAGAAATTAGTTTTAGAGGCAACAAATGTGCTGGGCTCTGAGGAGGGAGAGATCTTGGGTGGCTTCCTGGAGGAGATGAGCCTGGAAACATGAATGAAGGACAAACAGAGGCCTTTATCCTTTCTCAGATGTTGCAAAGGTGAGTTTAAAACCAGGCCCTTAACCTTAGTGCAACTCAGGGACCAGACCCTTAACCCCCAATTCTTCCAGGCTGGCTCACCACACCACACTTTCCATAGTCCTACCCTTAAGTCTTATCTTATAGTCTCTCTACCTGTCATGTTCTTACCTTCTCCTTCCCTGATCATGGTGGCTTTGCCTCTCTCTAACTGCCCATACTAGCACGTATGGCTTGACATATCATGTTTGGCATATCATATACTGCCCTGGACAGTGTGTTATCTTTTGTGAATTGTCCTCTGACAAATGGATTCTGGGTCTCATAGGCTCCCTAGCTCAGCCCTGACACACTGTAGATGTTTAGTCAACAGTGGCTAACGAGTTTATTGGTTTCACAGTCTTCAGGAGCTAAATCTTCTCTTTCTCACCTGGCAATTTATCTCTAATGCCCAAATGATCCTTCCTGTCCGGTTCCTTGTGCCTCATTGCCCATCTGCCCTTCCAGTGGGGAGAAGACACTGCAGATGGGAACATGACTCCCACTTCACCAACCAGTGTTCCCACGGAGCCTGGGAAGTTATCTGCCATTGCTCCAACAACACCCACAGAGTCTGTATCCTAGTGACTCTGGAGCGTTGTGTCCTCAGCCGTCCATGAATGAAGAAAAGCTCTCTTCTGTGGCCTCAAGAGGCACGTGTGTGTGTGTGTGTGTGTGTGTGTGTGTGTGTAGCGAGATATGGAGTTGCATGTAGTATTATGTGATTGTGGGCGTGTGTATGTATACCAGTGTGTGTATGTATACAAGGATGTGTGTGCTGTGTATCCGTGCGTGAGGGTATGATTGTGTGTTGTAGGGTTGCATGTGTTTGTTAAGTGTGGGGGCATATGGGAGCGTGTGAGCATGTACATGTATGAGCATGGCATGCAAGAGAGTATGTGTGTACATGATATGTATGTGAGAGTGTGAGCATGTGTGTGAATTTGGGTGTGTGTCACATGTACTGTAGGTGTATGTGTGAATGTGGGGATGTGGTTAGGTTGTATGTGTGCATGTGTGGGGGTTGTGAGTATGTGTGTGGTACAGGGATATGGGTTGTACATGTGTGTATGAGTGTGTGTATGTAAGAGAAGAAAGCCTGTCAGACTGATCCTATTAGAAGACTCAGGCCTTTATTTACCCCACGGGTAATAGACTGCGTGGTTCTGAGCCTCCTGGACTGGAGCCTGGGCCCTTGGACAGTCTTCATTCCCTCTTCCCCTCCCAGACTTCTCCCTCGAGTCATCTGCCCCCACTGGAGACAGTCCCAACTGTGCTGGTCAGTCCCCTTTTCCCCATCTGGGCCCTGTCCTCTTCTAATAAGGGCAGGACAACCTCAGAGGATGCCAGGAAGTGGTTTCCCGCGACACCCAGGCCACGTTCCAAATCTCTGGAGTCCCCCGAGTCGCCCAGCGAAGGAGATGAACTTGGAATCAGATGCTAGATGACAAGAAACTGCTGACACAGGCCCGAGGTTGTGCAGGCCCTGCTGGGGTGATGGATGATGAGTTTCCAAGTGAAATCTAATAGAAAGTCCATGCATAATATATTTTTATGGGAGCAAATTCCAATTTGCATCCCATTAGGCCACTGAAGTCTCAGAGGCCCAGTAGTGCCGCTCAAGCCTTCCCTCAGAAGGAACCCAGAGCAGGGGTGCTTGTGCCAGCAAAGGCCAACCCGCCAGGGGCAGCTGCAACAATAGAACCTGACGTCACAGGAGGGGCCACAGGAGGGGCGTGCTCTCCTGCATGCTGTCCCTTGGTGCTGTTGAGGGCCTGACTCCGGGCATTGTTTCTCAAGTTCTGTGCCTCCACATGGTCCTCACAAGCAAGATCAAAGAACTGGCTTCCTGGCGCTTTTGTAATTTATAGTCACTGCCCTGCTGTAGATCAAGAATACTGAGGAAAATAATATGTGCTCCAGTTCCCAAAGAGGTAAAGAAGGCTTGAGGAAGAGCAGAGTCCCACCTGACAAGGTCAGCGAGAGTGCTAGAGGGGCAGCGAGAGGAACATGGAGAGTTACAGGACATTGCAGAGAGCTCTGAGCTTGGCACCTGCGTGCTGGGCTCAATTCCTGCTCTGCCATGCACTGCTCCAACCACCTTTCAACTATATGTGCTTTACCCCTCTGAGCCTCAGTTTCCTTCTCTGTGGAAGAGGTAATATCAGTTGCCCTTCAGGGCTTTTGTGAGTGTGGGAAAGTGCACTTAAGAGCCTTTATGGAACTGTAGGACTAGGGGTGCCTCCAGACCCCAAATGCGGTGGGGTATGTGTGAGACTGTGTGTTAGGGGTGGGTAAGGCAAGGGGAAGATGTGATCTAGTTCCTGGTTCTGGAGCCCAGAAACCTCAGTCTTCTGATTCCTCCTTCCATTAGCCCTCAGACTTCCTCTGAAGGCTGGGGGGAGGGGAAGAAAGGGTCAGGCAGGTGAGGCATATGTCAGTGGGGGTCTAAGAGGTGGGGGCTTAATCCGAGAATGGAGTTTGGTTTTCCTTTGGGTGGGGCAGAGGAGTAGCATGAGGTGCAGGATCAACGCAGTTAAAGTGGAGCTTTTGCTATTTTAAGAGCAGAAAAGAATTCTGGAAAAACTGGAGAGGAGCCAGGCTTGGAGATGGGTGGGGTGCCATCTGGTCCAGTAGAGAAAGCCCCAAACTCTGTGGCTGTACAGCAGAGTGGGTAATTCTTTCTGACGGTAACTGGGGACTCTCTGGACCCCCTCAAAAACATATCAGAGGCTTAGGACACAGGCTACACCTGTTGCCCTTCAAAGAGATCTCTGTCTGGTTCGTAACTGGGACAGGGATGTACACGTGGGCAGGGCTCTCCATGCAGCACGACAGAGGAATTGAGTGAGCACCACCCAATTCCTGTTTGGCTGTCTGCCCAGCCGAGCCCTGGACTTCCCTCTTCTGCTGTGCAGCCCACTGCTGCCCTGACCCGAGACCTCAGAGGTTCTATGGGGGCCTTCCTTCCCAGTGGCCCAGCTGATTGGTACTCTATAGGCCCAAACTCCTCAATTACTCCTTGCAGTTCATGGAGAGGCACAGGGTTGTGATTAGGTGAGTCAGAGCCCAGGACAAGGTCCATCTTGGAGAGATGTGCATGCCACTGGTGATGTGGCAGGGTGGGGTGTGGGGCAGGAGGGTGTGCCTATTCTACTAACTCACAGAGACATACAGATCTCTCGGTTTACATAGCACTAGGTGAGGAGGAGATTTGGAAATTGTCTAGCAACTTAGAGTCCCCCAGACTGCTGATTTTCCTCCCAGTTATTCGGGTAACACAGGGGAAAGCATGTAAAATGTTGGAGGGTATCATTTGGATAATACCCCCTGACCTGCAGGGACATGACCCAGTGTTGCTACAGTGATAGAGTGGGCCACAAAGACAGGCCTGGAAGGCCCTGAAAGGCTCAGCTGGTTTGTAGCTTTCTCTCCTTTGAAATGCTACTTCAGCTAGTCCCATAGCTTTCTTGGAGTAGCAAAATAGGAGGAAAAAAAAATAGAAACACAAGTATAAATTTCATAAAATGTCCAATAGTGCTTTGAAAGTACTATATAAACTGAAATGCTAAGGTAGAATATTATCGTGTTTATATAACTTATAAACACGTATTAGCCAAGAACGTGAGAATAATCTGTTGTTGGGACAGGAACGTTACACTGATACAGTCATCATCTAGATATATTGCTTTTTGAATTGATGCCAAAGCGTGTTAGGTCCTGATACATGAAACATGGGCAGTGAGTATCTGGGTACCTCTCCAGTTTCCAAAGGGACAGCAGATTTTACTCAACAAGTTTCTTAGGTTCATAGTTACTCTGGAGCAGTTCTGCCAGGGACACACCGTGTTTCCTTTTTCTAAATAGGTTTTGTGATGTTTCTACCAAGACTTTTGTGCTTCTGTCAATAACATCCACAGTAATTATTCATTTTCTCCAACAGTTTGCTCACACTTGGACAGGATTTGCTGATGTGCTATTACAGCTCAATTCCAGTACATTTCGTGGTGGTGATTTTCCAAAGCGTTCGTCAGTGTGCGCTATCGTGTTGCACAATTCCTTTATCAGCCCACATTTGAGGGCTGACTGCTGCTCTGTAATCGTTACATACCGGTTGCATGATCTGTGGCAGACAGGGTGCATGCCCTCCAATTATTCCTTCAATCATTCCCTTGGTTGTTATTGAGCAACTTTTAATTTTTTATGTTCCTGTCACAATGTTTAGTGGTGAATGCATGATCCTGGATCAACTAAACAAAATTTCAGTCTGGACCAAATATCTCACTTTATTTCAGTCATAAGTCAGACATTGCTTTATCTGTATGGTTTTGCCTAAGCTGCTTCCTTAGGTACCGACAGGTTTTTTTAATGTCCTGTTTACATTTGTTATGGGGTCTTCTTCCCCACACCCATGTTTTACTGTGGTCAAATACACTAACATAAGATTTACCATCTTAATGATTTTTTTTTAACTTTTATTTGTTTTTATTTTTATTGTTTTTTGAGGGCAGTGACACTGGCCCTCATATGTGGGACTGAACCGGGGCCACTGGCTTCCCAAGCCAGCGCTTAACCACCGCGCCACTCAGCCGGCCCCTATCTTAATGATTTTTAAGAGTATAGTCCAGTGGTATTAAATATATTTATAAAGCTGTACAACCATCACACCATTCATCTCTGTGACTCTTTTCATCCTGCAAAACTGAAACTCTACCCATTAAACAATGACTCTCATTCTCTTCTATGCCCCCAGCCCTGGTAACCACCATTCTCCTTTTTGTCTCTACTATTTTGACTATTCTAAGTTCCTTATATAAGTGGAATCATACAGTATTTGTCTTTTTGTGGCTGGCTTGTTTCATTTAGCATAATGTCCTCAAGGTTCATTCATGTTTGTAGCATGTGTCAGAGTTTCCTTCCTCCTGGATCTTTTAAAAAAATAGTTTTCTAACAGATTTGGCTGTTCAGTTTTCAGGTTTTAATGCAAAACTGCCATAATTTTCACAGACCAACTAGGTTGCTATGATACTCACTGAAGACTTGCCTCATTTTGCAATCATAGAGCAGTATCTATTGTCAGTGTGAATGACTTCCTTTCCACCTTAGAAAGAGGGAGGCTTTCAATAGGAGCATTTCTACAGAAAGTTACTCATTAACACTCTGATGTTTTATACAAGGTCTGCATCAGACCATTTTATAATATCATGAATATGTTCGAACAGACACAGCAAATGGCAAGAGTTACCTAAATCTCATTGCTTGTGTTGAGGCAAGTTCTTAATTTTTTTTCCCCCCATGGTAACTATCAGCTTTTCTTTCCTCTCTTATTAATCTAGATAGTATCTACTGTGTGCAAGGTAGTGTGCCAAGTGCTAGGGATATCAGGTAAATAGAGGCCCAGCTACTCTCTGCACATCTGCTGGGACAGATGGACAAGACAAGTCAGGTGCTATACACCTCTGTAAGCACTTCATCTTACCCAACTCTGGAGGCCGAGCTACCCTCATAAAGAAATCCAAAAAGTAGCAAGTCCTTCTGGGAAGGGACTAAATCTTCACCTTTCCCCCCCAGCAAAACCTTCCCATTGGGTTTTTTTTTAAGCTTTTATTGGGGAATTGGGGGAAGGGAACAGTGTTGGGGAATCAGGGAAGGGGAACAGACAAGTTGCTGTCCTTTGTTCTTCAGTCTAGTTGTTGAAGATGTTGCTTCACTGGCCCATGTTGGTATCATCATTGCACTCTTCCCGGATGAGGCAAATCGGTCACCAGCCTCTGGATGGTCGCTCACCGCGGGTATTGGCAGTTCACGCTGGCTGCTGGCCGCTCACCCTGACTGCCGGCCACTCACTGTAGCCTATGGCAGCCCACTGCAGCAGGGGCTGCAGCCTACACCGGCATCGGGGCTTGCAGCCCAGCTCCAGGTGGAGCTGTTGTTAGCTGTAGAGGGCAGTGTCACTTGCCCTCATATGTGGGATCTGAACTGGGGCCGCTGGCATCCGAAAACCAGCTCTTAACCAATGCGCCACTCGGCCGGCCCCCGTTGGTTTTTGATTGGTGTTGTAAAATTTCTCCTTGTGTTGAATTTTCAGTCATCAAATTGAGTGATGGGTAGGGGGAGGATGTGGAGTGGGGGTAGGGGGAGGATGTCAAATTGGGAGGGTGCTGTGTAATTTGAAAAAGCTTTTTCTTCTATGTGATGCTATAATTTCATATTGATAAAATTTAAAAAAGACTTCCTGCTTTCAGAGTACCAGTCAGAGAAAGCACAACATCTTCTGGGAGGGTAGAGAGAGATGTAGATTCAGTATCAGTTATTCTCAGGGGGAGGGAGGAACACACGGTCTTTATCACGAGTTGTTCTTTCACAATTTGGTTCAGTTTACATTTCTTCTTGGCAGAGCACATCTGCACCCGGGAGCATGGGGACCTGGCCAGCCTGTCAGGTATACCTACTGGATTTGGAAACAAACCATCGTCTGGCAGACTGGGGAGCCTGGTGCCAGTCCGTGCTGCCTTGTTGGACTTTGTAACATAGAGCCTTTCCCAGCACCCTTTAAAGATGGGAGAAGCCACATGAAGGATGGGTGCTTAGTCTCTTGTTTTTGAAGGCAGAGGCAGTTTGATTAAAGGGAATAGGAAATAGCCAGGAAAAAAAACAAAACCCACAACAACAACAAAAACCCCAGCAACAAAACACACACAAAAAACGCAACCTGAATACAGAAAGGATTCCTTTGGTGGGGAGGGGCTGGCGGAGAATTGCAACCTTATCCCCTGGGACTCTGGCTCAGGAGCCTGAGCTGCGAGGTTCAGTGAACCTGTTAGTAACATGAACTTGGTTGCTGTATTTCCCAGCCTGAGCTCATGCATTATTTACCTGTCGTAAGTAAACCTGCTTCTCCCACTGTTGCTGGGGAAACCACTTTGATTTAGTGAGTTCTGTCTCACTCTCTAACTAAAACACTGAGAGGAAGATGGGCCATGCGGGGTCTCAGAGGCTCAGGATGTAGATCCATGAAGGGGAGTCCTTGCTTCCCCCTGACCTCCCAGGGCAGAGCCCAACTAGGAAAGAATGGTGAGTTCAGTGTAGGGAGCCCCATTCCTGCCATGTCCTTCTTCTTTGAGTACCCCTCTCTTTTTTGCTTGCCTCCAGGAAGTTGAGGGGATAAGGAACAAATCCCAAGGAGCACAGTGTGCCTCTTCTGAGGCCATGGCGAAGGCCGCTAGCTGGTCTCACACTGACAGCTTTCAGAGATAGACATCAGTTTGTGTAGCGCAGGGAGAGGCAGGGAGTCAAGTTTCCCCAGAGGCTGTTTCCCAGGTGAATCGGCCTTGGGGACCCAACTCCATAAACACAGGTAAAGTGGTCCTCTCTATTTCCATACTTGCTGTGGATCATATTCCATGAGTGTCCTCATGGACCAGACAGAGGTGATGGCTGAGAAAGAAGTTGGCCTGAGGGGTTGGGACTCTGGGTTCAAAATCTCAGTGCTTTTATTTTATTTTTATTTTTTATTTATTTTTTGTTTTGTTTTTTTGTTTTTTTGAGGGCAGTGTCACTGACCCTCATATGTGGGACCCGAACCGGGGCCGCTGGCTTCCCAAGCCAGCGCTTAACCACCGTGCTACTCGGCCTGCCCTTAGTGCTTTTATTTTTGATGGGAATTGGAGAAATTATATAATCTTTATGACTCTTAATTCTCCATGTGTGGAAGATGGATATTAGTGTCCTAAAGGGGTTTTGTACAGATTGCCCAGGAATTGATCTGGGAACACTATCTGTGCCCAGGCCCCATGATGTGGGGTAAAGGGCCATTGGTTTAGACTGCCACCTGTTTCCCTTTCTTTCTTGCCAGCAAGACTCAGACATCATGCCTGGCTCCCTTCCTCCTCTTTACTGCATATTGATTTTTCCTTTCCTCCCTTTATTCACAACTGCATTATTTCTTCAAAAGTGCACCAGAAGAGGAGGTCTGTGTGTGCATCGGCAGTCTGGGCCCTGCAGTGAGCCTGAGGCTTGGGCTGCTTTCCGTCTCTATGACCTTTTTACACTCTTGTCACTAAAACGGCACGTTGAGGAGCCTTTCGGTCCTTCCAGAGTCTCTCTCTGCATCCATTGGGGGGAAGATGCTCATTGTCATTGAGTGTGGGTGTGTCTGCCAGGGTAATACAGACCCCAGATATGTCAAGAATATACTTATCTATATACTGACAAATACTGGGGTTGCCAAAAAAATGTATACAAGTGGACACTTTAAAAAAAAAGAGATTTTATTGGGGAATTGGGGGAGGGGAACAGACAAGTGGCTGTCCTTTTGTTCTTCAGTCTAGTTGTGGAGGACATCACTTCACTGGCCCAAATTGGTATTGTGATCATTGTGCTCTTCTTGGCTGAGGCAGTTCCTGGTCATTGGACGACTGCTCATGGTAGCTCATGGCAACCTACTGCAGCAGGGTCTGCAGCCTACACCATCGCTGGTGACTCATGGGAGCCCACCTCCCGGTTGAGCTGCTGTTCACCATGTTAGCTGTAGAGGGCGCAGTGTCACTGGCCCTCATGTGGGATCCGAACTGGGGCCCTGCTGCTCAGAGCTGGCATGCCAAGCCAACTCTAAAGCAAAGCATCACTCTGCCGGCCCTACAAGTGGACACTTTAGTCAATGTTGCTCAAGCAGTAGTTCGCCATAATCAGAAGCGTCTGGATGCTGATGGTAACCACTTTGAGCACCTCTTGTAATTGCAGAAATCAAATGTGACTTGTATTCATCTTTTGTTATCAGTATATATTGAGTATTACAATTTTAATACAGTTTTCCTTTCTTAAAACATGTATACATTTTTTTGGCACCCTCTGTATTTAGACAAAAGTGATAAATTAGTGAACTCCGATTCTTTTGTTAACTACAATGGGACAATATGTTTAAAAAGAAAAACGCTTCCTGTGTATCTCTGACTGAACTATTTTTAGCAACATCCTTCTAGATTTTCTACTGTCCTCCTGGGGCTATTTTGTTATTTTCAAACTTATGTTTAAGTCTGTAATTAGCTACTACTGAGATTAGAACATGAATGCTAATTACCTCTTAACATTTATGCTTTTACATTAGGTACTAACTGTCCCCAAGTGACTTAGTTTCCCTCCATGTAAGCCAGTTCACCTGTTTCAGGCCTCTGAGCTTTCTATTGTCTCTCCCTGAAGTAGCCGTGTGTCAGTCTCTGTGCCTGCCCCCAGCTCTTCTGACTTTGTCCATCCAGATCTATTCCCATGGAGTTCTGAACTGGCTTCTTAAGGAGACTTCTAATTTCTCCCAAACTAAATGACAAATCAACAGCAAAAACATAGACCCCCTCACAAACCTCTTTCGGCTGCAGGTGCTCTTCTGAGAGGAATAAGGAGGAATTCCTCTCTGAGGAAGGTGCCAGGCAAAAGAAGAGCAGAGGGAATTGTGGTACATTCACGTTAGCATGCGTCAGAATGCAGATTGCTGGGCCCACCTGCACAGTTTCTGGTTCTGGAGGGCTAGGGTTCAGCTGGAGAATTTTCATTTCCAACAAGTTCCCAGAAGATGCTGTTGCCTCCAGTCCAGGAATCACTTTTCAAGGCAGAATGGACAAACAGAAAAGGCCACGAGGCAGGGAAGAGCTCGGTGGGTTAAAGGACTAGAAAAGAGTCTGGCTAGGCTGGAGGTAGAGAGGAAGGGACTGGATTGGTAGGCAGGGGCCATATCATGTAGCGAGGAGACACACACACACGTGTGTGTATGTGCGCATACGAGCACAACATTTTTGAAGTGAGGTGAGTGTGGGGAGGATGAATGACCTGATTTGCTTTGGCATTTATTTTATTTGACTCTCTTCACAGTTACCACACTGTGAGTTCTGTGTCTTTGATTTCTAGAACCCTAGCACCTTCCATAGCACCGAGGACAGAGTAGATACTGGATAAAATTTATTATGTACCAGACACAGCATTAAGCTCTTTATAAGTATTAATTTATTTAATCCCCCTAATGATCCTGTGAAGTAGGAATTATTATAATCCCATTTTACAGATGAGGAACACTGAGGCATGTACCTTGCCCAGGGTTACATAACTAGGAAATAACAGACTGCTGTGTGAACACAGATGACATAATGCAAGAGATGAGCCCTTAGCCTTCACCCCACACTGCCTCTTTTGCTACATGTTGTCATCCTTATAAATGAATGAACAACCTTGAGAGGCAGCTAGGTCAGACATGATTCTCATCTCCATTTTAAAGATGAGGAAAATGAGGCTCAGAGAGGCAACTGGTCACAGATGGAAGAAGAGTATCAACCTAGATCTCCTGACTCCAAATCTCAAGGTCTTGTCACAAAACTGAGCTGCTAATAAACACAGTCCTATTTGAGAGCCTCCCATGTGCTCAGCGCTGAACTAAGCGGACAAAGAAGTTTACCAAGAAAGAGAAGGCCCCGCCTGGCAGGTGTGAGGGCGAGGCTGGTACCCTTTAGAGATGGGGCTGATAGCTTTGTTCTCATGTTGGGCAGCCTGTCGGGAGGCCTCTCTCCTCTCCTCCCTCCCTGGGCTGGGGCTAGGGCAGCAGCTGGGCTCCTGGGCCTGGAGGTGCCAACGGGGGCCAGTCATTCAAAAAGCTACAGTTGGGTTTTGCAGCCATAGAGAAAGATACAGCCCTTCTCTCCAGGGAGTGAAAGTTGATACTGTAAACACTTTGGGCTTTATCTTTGATCTGGTAGGTCATCAGAGCCGCTTTTCTCCCCAGGTAGAGTTACCAGGAGAGGCTGACCTAGGGCTTTGGAAAGCTATGCCCTGCTGAACAGATGGTGCAGATGGGGGTGGGGGAAGGCTGTAGACAGACATGGAGGCAGGTCTGAGAAGAGAGCCCAGCAATTACCCCCAAATCTGGAACCCAGAAACCAAATTCCAGGCCTTGGGGAAATTCCTAGGCTTAAAATAAATTCCTGGGTGTTATAGCTTTTGGTCTCTGGCTTCAAAAACAGTTCCTTTCTAGATAATGGAAAATCATAACATGCATAATTTAAAAAGCTCCAAACATCCTTAAACTAAAAGTATTAAAGCTTAGTGCCAGGCCCTGAACAGCCAGCCCTAAGTGTGAGATGATTGATGGAGTGGCCAGCTCTGAAGCACTTTTCTTTCTTCTATCAACTGCTTTTGATTTGGGATCCTTTCCCTGGCAGTCATAATAGATCATAGTTCTTTTCAAAAAGGTGGTTATTTTCAAGCTAACTTTTAATATCGAAATTTATTCTATTTCCTCCACTTGTAACACTTGCTGATTTTTGGCTCCGTGAACTCCTACTCATCCTTCAAGACCCTATACATATTACCTTCCAAACTGGCATCTCCTACTCCCCTTCAACTCCAGAAAATCATTAAAACCATCAATTTACCCTTGCAATGTCCTCCATCCAAGAATGCCTTGTTCACAACTCCATATAACACATGAGAGATTACAATCAAGGATATTTTTCTGGCTAGGTGGACCACAGAACTTGAAAAGATTGTTTCTTATGTATCATTGTATTCCAAATACCCAGCACAATGCCTGGCATTTAACTAATGACCTCAAATTAATCTTATTGAATGAATGTTCTTATTCTTTCTGCATCAGAAGAGGAATGAAGGGAAAGAAATTTGTATAAGTATTTATCATAATCCAAATACTATCGAGGCATTATTTATATGTTATTTAATTTTATGTCTACTACAAGTGTTTTTGTTTGTTTAAATCTTAATGCAGTGACCAAAGGAAAACAGTTGACTGTTGGGAGATGCAAAGGAGTATGTCTTTTCTCTAGGAATTTCAAATCTTACTGAGGATAGACACATCACACACACGTACATGCCCATAGAGACACAGACAGACACAGACAGACAGACACACACATACGCCACCTAAACCACATCCTCTCAAAGAAAGATTATCAACATTGGAAAAAGCATTGATTTCTAAATACCGGATACAGCCGTAAATGTAAATGAAATGGAAAAATGCAAGGCCACTGTGAGCGTGGCGTCTTTAAAAGGGAACCACAGACATCAATCTCTCCTTGTGTTCTCATATGCCAAGAGACGGGGAGAGATTAGATAACCTCCAGCACTCTGCTGGTTGGAGGACTGGAGAATTGTTTAGAATGATATCTTATATTTATAACTTTTCAAAAAGCGCTGTCACATCCACAATCATATTTTTATCCCCAAAGTCACACAGCTGATAATGGAGTGGGGCCTGGGATTGCATTTTGTCTCTGTCACTTATCAGCAGGGCTTCCGCTTGCCCATATGGCATTTCTGTGCAGATGAGAGAAAGGTGCCCCCTCCTCAAGTAAAATTTGGTTAAATGTAGTACATTATGTCATAGCTTGAACAGTGTACCAGGCAGCCCTGCCCTGGCTGTACCCCGTAGAGAGCTCCTGAACCCCAGCTCGCAGAGGTCCTGACTGTGAGCACACCCTCACTTGCTCATACTCCCTGCCTGCCCCTTCCCCTAATGCCAGGATATATGTCCCTGGCAGCCCATCTGTGTCCACCTTCATCCTTCTATTAAGTAGAGGGATTATACCAGATTCAAAGTAGGACGGGATAGGAAATTGGGTCTCAAAGAGTGGGAGAGCAACCAAAAGGTTTAGCCGCAGGGGATCCCTGGAGTGTGGCTGGGACAGATGCTTATGAGAGTGTGCCAGCAATGTATGGGACACTCCAGTGCATGGGTGTAAGTTTTAAGTAGGAGAGGACTCCTTCCTACAGCTTCAGGATTTGGGGGCTGGTAACTGCTCCCTTTCTTTCACTCTCTCATGCCTACAAAGTGAATACCTTCCCCTACCAGATCCTTGTACAGTGCTCAGACTGAACAACTGTATATAGTGCCCCTTGAACTTAAAGACGTACCTCAATTCTGTCTTATTTGGAAAGTTACAAAAGTTACATGCTCTTTTATAACAAATCAAAATAAATAAAAGGGTATAAAAGCAAATCGAACAATCACTCTCTCTATCCTTTTCTTCTCTTACTTCTACTACTAACTAGTGTTAAGCTTGCTTGCATATTTCCACTACTTTATGAATGCTAAGGGAAATACAAGCAAACATATATATATATATATATATATATATATATATATATATATATATATATATACAAGTATATTAACAAAATGGAATCATACTATAGATACTTTTTTTTTTAAAGTTAAGACTATATTGTATATCATAGAATTCCTGAGTCTAGGCCAATATATAGGAATCCATTTATTAATATTTTTGATAACTGCATGATCCGTAGTATAGTTGTACTATGAAATTATTCAGTCATTTCTCAGTTAATGAACATTCAAGTTGCTTCCTTTTCTTTTTTGGGAGGCTACTTCTAACAAAGCTACAATAAGCATATTTTTACATATTGCATTATGTACTGGTACTCTATTTCTACAACCAAATTCCTTAAAATGTGATTTTTGAGTTAATGTGTATGTGTAAATTTAAATTTAATAGGTTTTTCCAGATAATATCTCAAAAATATATTAGCATTCCCATTTCTATCTGCCTTATATATAAATGTCCATTCCCCCACACCCTGACTAGCACTGGAAAGTATCAATCTTTTTGCTGTGTTGCCAATTTAATGTGTTAAATAATTGTATCTCATCATTGTTTCATATCGCATTTCTCTAGCAATAGTCAGCAAGGAAGCTTTATTGTGTTTTCATACAACAATTGTCTATTTGTATTTACTCTGATGAATTGGCTTTATATCCTTCCTCCTTTTGCCTATTGTCTTTTTCCAATCAATTTGTAGGCAATCATTGTGTATGAGGGCTATTCATTCTTCCGTTATATGTGTTGTAAATATTTTCTTTCAGTGTTTCATCTTCTAATTTTATTGAAATTATCTTTTACCGTATTTTACATAATACAATCTGTCTTTTTTTTTATGTCTTCTAGTACAGAATCTGTGTAGGTCTTCAATGTCCTGAGGTTATATGAATAGTCTACATTTCTTCATTTAAAAAACACATCTGAATTATTAATCCCCTCGAAATTTACTTTTAAGTAGTGTGAGGTACAGAGAAGTCTTTATTTATCTATTTATGTTTTAAAGGACTTTATTGGGGAATTGGAGAAGGAAACAGCATTGGGGAATTGGGGAAGGGGAACAGACAAGTTGCTGTCCTTTTGTTCTTCAGTCTAGTTGTGAAGAGGATGTTGCTTCACTGGCCCATGTTGGTCTTGTGATCAATTTCGCTCTTCTTGGTTGAGGTAGATTGGTCACCGGCCATTGGACTGCCGCTCACGTCAGCTCACGGCACCCCATTGCAGCCCCACTGTAGCCTACGCCATTGCCGGTGACTCACGGCAGCCCAGCTCCAGGTAGAACTGTTGTTCACCATCTTAGTTGTAGAGGGCACAGTGTCACTGGCCCATGTGGGATCCGAACCAGTGGCCCTGCTGCTTAGAACTCACTCTGCCAAGCCAACTCTTAACCAACGAGCCACTTGGCCGGCCCCAGAGAAATCTTTAAATCTCTTTGAGACTTGGCCTTCTCACGTATAACATGGGCATCATTAAGATAATCCTGTGATTCCTCCATCCAGTTACTGTGTATATGCATACATCATCATCCATGTTTAATTTCATCCATTATCCCGATAAGGTCCTGTGTAACTGTTGGGTTGTTGGAAAAGCCGTGATGTATTTTTTCTATGTTTTCGTTGCAAAAATGCATCATGACTTTTCTGAAAATCCAATATTTTTTTCCTGATTCAGGGTCCAATCCAGGATCACACATTGCATTTAATTGTCATGGTCTCTTTAGGACAATTCCTTAGCCTTTCTTTGTGTTTCATGTCCTTGACTTTTTTTTTTAATTAAATAAGTTCAAATTAGACTTTCTCATTTTAAAATAGTACAAGTTAATCATTAAGTAAAAGTTCCTTCAATTCAGTTTTTTTTTTCCTGACATTTTCTTGTGATTAGATTCAGGTTATGTATTTTGGGCAGCAAACCACTGAAGGGGTGCTGTTGGCCTTCTCAATGCACCATATCAGAAACACATGAGGCTGATTTGTTCCAACGTTGGTGATGTTAGCTTTGATCATTGGTTAAGGTGCTGGCCTCGTTAACCTCCTTTCATTTCATTATGAAAAAGTTACTATTTTTCCCATTTGTAATTAATAAATAATGTATGGGAACATATCTGGAAACTATAAATGTCCTGTTTTCATCAAATTTTCATCCACTAGTTTTAGCATCCATTGATGATTTTCTAACTTCATTGTTCCCTCTAGTTAACATTTTATTGTAAAGAAGAGCTTTTCCTTTTCCTTCTCATGTTGCATGTATATCAGTATGAATTTATGGATTCTTATTTTATTCATGGGTTATATCCCATTACTATCATAATTTATTTATTTTTATTTTTTATTTTTTTAAAAGATTTTATTGGGAAAGTGAGGGAGGGGAACAGTGCTGGGGAACCGGGGAAGGGGAACAGACAAGTTGCTGTCTTTTTGTTCTTCAGTCTAGTTGCGGAGGACATTGCTTCACTGGCCCATGTTGATATTGTCGTTGAGCTCTTCCTGGATGAGACAGATCAGTCACTGGCCTCTGGATGGTCGCTCACTGCGGCTATTGGCAGCTTGCGCTGGCTGCCGGCCACTCACTGTAGCCTATGGCAGCCCACTGCAGCAGGGGCTGCAGCCAACACTGTCGCTGGGGCTCGCAGCCCAGCTCCAGGTAGAGTTGCTGTTAGCTGTAGAGGGCAGTGTCGCTGGCTCTCATATGTGGGATCCGAACCAGGACTGCTGGCGTCCCAAACCAGCTCTTAAGCAATGTGCCACTCAGCCGGCCCCATAATTTATTTTGTTGTTCAAATTGCCACAGATTTGACTAATGGATGTGGTATGGTTTTTTAGCCTGCAGTTATCTCATTTATTCACAGAGACACCTATAAACTTTTTCTAACTTGTAAACTTCCAACTTTTCCTGACCCAGAATCAAAATTTTAAAGCTGGAGATAACTTTAGATGTCGTTATGCTTTGCCCTGGTCCCTTAATTTTTATATGTGAGAACTCTGTCTGTCCCTAGAGGACTTAGAGCATTTTTTCAAGGTCACATGGCTTGTTAGAGGCAGAACTTGAGCTGGAACCCAGATACCTGGCTCTTAGTCCAGAGTTCTTCCCAGGACATTTCCAGCCTCCAAGTCATCAAGGACCTTCTGTCATCACAGCTGTTTAGGGAACTGGAATTCCCCATAGCCAGGAACTGATGGTTCCAGTGTTTATGACAAGAGTTCTCAGACAGTTCTTAGGCATTTCCCTGAGCCATTAACCTTGGCAATGGGAGAAGAGGGTCTTTAAAATTTTTAAAAACTCTATCATTGTGTAGAACAATTTCCAAGGGCTGTATGGTTGCCAAGGGACCATAACTAATCAATACCTACCAGTTTCACACAGTTTACAATTTGCTGGTAAGTTTCTATGTGACACTGTGATGGGTATCTGTAGTCTGCTTTCCCAGCATTCCTCCCTTCTTCCTTTGGTACTATTTCTTCAATTTTGGACTGGAGACCACTCCCCCATTCCTAGTCCAAGGTCTGACTAAGCCTGGTCAATCAGATTACTATGGTAATTAATTGAGGAATGGGAATGTGAACCCAGTTGGGCCCATAAGAGTCATTTCTGGTACTTTTGCTGAAACTATTGGGAAACAAGTGCTTTTTTTTTTCATTGCAAAGAACCAAGTAACATTGCATTTCTGGGACCGTTTTGCTGTGATGTCAAAAGAGCTTGCCTGAAAAATGAAGTTAACACAAAGGAAAACAGAGCTAAGAAATACAGAATCAAAATTAGTCCTGATTGACGAAGTTGAATCCTAATCCAAGTGAGCCATCTACTCATGGACATTTTAAATTATGAGAGCCAAATAATCCAATGTTTTGCCTAAACTGGTTTCAGTCACTTGCAGTGAAGAGTCCTGACTACCATAACTTCCTTTCATGCATAAACCCCATCCCCCAGAGCTTCAGACCCTCACGGGGGATAAAGTAGAGCCAGGCAGTGCTAAACGAGCCAGTCTCCTAGCCAAGGTGTATAAAGGACCCCAGAATTACTACTACTACCTTGGCCTAATGAGTAGCCTAGCTGGTGCCCAGTGTAAGGCCATAGGGATGTAGCTTTCCTCAATCTTAGTTTCTTCCTCTGTTTGTTTCCTCTTCTTGCCGTGTTCTGTAGTTTCTACTGCATGCTTGAGTGTGTGTGTGTGTGTGTGTGTGTGTGTGTGTCCACTTTCCTCCTACTTTGCTAGATTATTATAAGGATCAAATGGAATGAGGGAGGCACAGTGTCCAGCCCAGTGCCTGGCACATACAGTAAACCCTCTTTCCCTTTTCCTTCCATCCTCCTGATTCAGGATGTGATTTAAGAATTTGTGATGTGTTCCAATTTTCAATGCCCTGGATAAATAATGGGGAGTTGGAGTATAGTTGCCAGAAACTTGCACTAGTTTTAATTAATTTTATCTGTTTAGAATGGGATATCTCAAAGTCATTGAATACATTTATGTCACATATGTTTATGCAAATCAGTATTTTTCTTTTGAGCTGACAGCTGAAGTCCTTGTTTTGTTCCATGATGCAGCAGCAGAGGCCAAATGTGCCATGTTTTCTCAAGTGATGGCTGCCAGTTTTCCAAATGTCATAATAGGTGAGGCATTTCACATGGGGCAAGCTCCAGTGGGGAGTGTGGCCAATGAACATCTTCAGGCCCATTTTTATTCTAATTACTTTTATAATACATTTTATTCTTCTTTATTAAAGTTATAAAAATAATTCATGTTCACAAGTCAAACAATACAAAGTTTATAAAAAATTAATTTTCGGGCTGGCCAAGTGGTGCATTGGTGAAGAGCTGGCTTGGGACACCAGCAGCCTCGGTTCAGATCCACATATGAGAACCAATGACACTGCCTTCTATGGCTAAGATGGTGAACGGCAGCTCCACCTGGAGCTGGGCTGCTGTGACTCCCCGAGGACGGCATAGCTGCAGCCCCTGCTGCAGTGGGCTGCCAGAGGCTACAGTGAGTGGCCGGCAGCCGGTGTGAGCTGCCAAGAGCTGCTGTGAGTGGCCGTCCATAGGCTGGTGACCCATCTGCCTCACCCAAGAAGAGCGCAATGACGATGCCAACATGGGCCAGTGAAGCAATGTTCTCCACAACGAGACTGAAGGACAAAAGGACAACAACTTGTCTGTTTCCCTTTCCCGGTTCCCCAACGCTGTTCCCCGCCCCCAATTCCTCAATAAAAAAATCTTAAAAAAAAAAAAATAATAATTTTCTTGGGCTGGCCAAGTGGTGCATTGGTTGAGTTGGCTTGGGACACCAGCTCTGAGCAGCAGGGCCCTGGTTCGGATCCCACATGAGGGCCAGTGATGCTGCGCCCTCTACAGCTAAGATGGTGAACAACAGCTCAACCTGGAGCTGGGCTCCCGTGAGTCACCAGCGACGGTATAGGCTGCAGACCCTGCTGCAGTGGGCTGCCGTGAGCTACTGTGAGCGACCATACAATGGCTGGCAAGCGACTGCCTCACCTGGGAAGAGCTCAATGATAATACCATCATGGGCCAGTGAAGCAATGTCCTCCACAACTAGACTGAAGAACAAAAGGACAGCAACTTGTCTGTTCCCCTCCCCCAATTCTCCAATAAAATCTTAAAATAATAATAATAATAATTTTCTTACCATTCCAACCCCAAACCTCTGAAGTAACAAGGTAATCAGCTTCATGAGTGTCCTTCCACATTTTTCTATATACACAGTTTTCCACAATTTTCCACACATACGAATTTTCCGCACTGTTTTGTACATATACAAACATACATATCTACTTATAGACTACTCCTTTTATTTTTAATACAAAACAAGATTATATTCTGTAACTTGCTTTTTTTTTTTCCAGGTATACAAAACAATGTAATAGTTAGCTATTCATACCCATTATAATGTGATAACCCCCATCCCCCAGTCTACTACCCCTCTGACATCTTATATAGCTGTTACAATTCCATTGACTCTATTCCCTATGTTGTACTCCATATCCCGTTGTACTTGCTTTTTAATAAAACCTAATAATCACTGATTTCTTTTCAAGTCAATGTATGTAGACAGAGCTCATTTTTCTTCACAACTACATTGTTTTTCATTGTATGGATGAATTTATTTAAGCTATTAAAAGATTTTTCAGGTTGTTTAGAGCTTTTTGTTTGTTACATATAATGATGAAATAAACACCCTATAAATATATTTATTTATACTCAAGGAAACATTTAGTTATTTTCTTTTGGCCCGTGTGCTACATATGAAGGATACTTACTATGCCGACATTTATTTGGTCTGTCAGTCTGTCCACCACACAAGAGGATGTCCTAATTCCCTTTCCCATGGCAGGTGTTTAGCAGAGCCCTGTTTGAAAAACATCATTTTGTGAATGCAGAGCCTGGCCTCCGGTGTAAGACCAGCCTTCCTCCAGACCTGACATAGAGCAGTGATTTCCCTGTCCCTTCTATTCACTCTGCTCTGTTGTGCCCTCTGCATCCTGGCAACCTCCATACTCAGTGACAAGACGATCGGAGCTAAAGGGCTTGGAAGTCCAGATAAATGAGATAATCAATCTCTGCCCTCCAGGGATGTAGGGCAGAGTCTGTGCCTACTGAGTGGCCTCAGCAGTTCTGTGTATATAGTAAGTACTTAATTGATATGAAATAAGAACAATAAATCCAGTGGCTGAAGTGATCCCTTTAGAGTTGAGGTCAACACTGAGCCATCTGAGAAGAATAAATGGAATGATGAATTTACTCACAGATAATCCCAAGCCTCATCTTTATAGTTATAAGTTCAGCCTTTTTACCTATTAAATCCTTCCTCAAAACTGCTCAAATAAATCCCCTACTGTATTTTTTTTTTTTCATTTTTGTGGGGCAAGTGAAATTGAGCAGTGAAACAGTCACCAGGAAGGTGGAAGAGAAAGAATCAGGAGTTCTGAGTGAGACATGCATAGATATCTCATAAGCAACTTTTGAATCATAAAGTGTCAAGTCTGCCAGAAGGCCTGGCCAAAAAATGGACACAAGAGACCTAAGAATGGGTCTCCTGGGGGCTTCTCCTGACCTGGGTGGGGTGAGAGTGAGTCCCTAAGAGAAGCGAGATGACTCTGTCTGTAGCCATCTGGCCAGAGATATCCCAGCTTTGCCTTTGAGGTTATTCATGGACTGCAACCTTTAGAACGCGAGATCAGTGTTTCATTCCATGGGAGGGTCTGGGTGCATTTTAGTAAAAAAAAAAAAAAAAAAAAAAAAAGTGATATTATCACATCCCTGAAGAAAAAGAAGAAAGGACCCACTCTGTGCAGGTGGACTGAGGACTGGGCAGCAGGGATGGGGGTCAGGACACCTGAGTCTACACCTGGCTTTGCTACAAGCTAGCTCTGTGACTCTGGGACCATGGTGTCAGCTTTCTCTGCCACAGTTCCTGTCTTTTTAAAGTGAAGGGGTTGAAATTTAGGATTCTAAGATTGTGGCCATCTCTGATTCTGAAAACACCCCCTTAAGCCTGAAGAATTTAACACTCCAGTTCCATAGTGGGGTTTCAGCAGGAAGGAGGGACAGATGGCTTTCTCTGGAATGGGTTCAGAAATGTGGTGTGTGATGTATGGTGTGAATGAAGCGTGGTGCCCTTTAAACACAGCTTCACCCTGGGAGTGCTCTGCCCTCCGCTGCGCTGTCTGGCTTTCATTCACATTCCAGCGTCACTCTGGGCATGGGCAGCCCTGGCAGGCTGCGCACTGGGACACACACACACACACACACATCCCCCAGCTCTGACACACACTCCGTGACTCAGACTGACAGGATCATTACACACGCAGCAGGATGACTCATTGGGACATTTACACACACGGGCTCACACACACTGTGACGTGTAGATGTGCCTGAGCCCACAGTGACAGGCACTCCCACAGGAGCCTTGGTTGAGTATCGCACCGATGTCTGTAAATGATTTGCATTCCTGGCTCTTTGGAACTGCCTGTTCTTTGTCTTTCTGTTCACTGTTCAACCCTTTCCTTCCCTTCGGTCCCCTCCAAGGCTGGTTTTGGCCTCCTGTTCCAGTGCTCCTCAGCTAGTTTCCTAGACTGAACCCCACAATCACCAAGGCCCTTTCCATGCCTGAGGCTCTTTGTTTCTAATGAACTCCATAGCTGTGAGGAGTGCTTTCCCTCCCAGCTCTCATCCCCTCCCTGACCTGGGCATCTTTTCTTGGCTTCCTCTGAGGGTCTTGGTGTGAGGGTCTCCAGAGCTGTGCCTTCACAAAAGGCGGGAAACTGGGGGTTGGTCAAATGACAGAATGTTCTGGCACGTTCTGGAGTGTGGTCTTCAGTGTCTCAGGGAGCATGCCTTTTCTTCCCAGCACCCTGGGGAGATGGAAGTGTTGGGGCATCTGGACAACCCATTTCTGGGATTTGAGCAGGACCAGATGTTTGCAGAGGTGCTGAGAAAAGGAGGTGCTGCATGTCCAAAGGCAGATAATGGGCTGCAGGCCCTGGCTCTTTTGAGGTGCCTACCCCAAAGTGGGGACAAGTCAAGACGGGGGGGGGAGACTGCAGAGGAAGGAGGGGTGCACCAAGGTCTCTGTGTGGTTGTCATCGACCCTCCCTGCACGTGACTGCTGGCCGTGGTTCTAATGGGGACACAGGAGACCAAGTGTTGGTGCTCATGAGGAGCAGACACTGTTTTTCCTCTTTCTCTTGGGGGGGGGGTGTCCCTCAAGGATGAGAGGGAATGTAATAGTGTCCGATGAAGAGCGCAGGTGGATGTCAGAATGCTCAGGCACTTGTCTAAGTCATTAATAACTGTGTGTCCCTGGGCATGTCGTTAGCCACTGTAAGTGTCTGCTTCCTCGGCTGTCAGATGTGGTTGTGGGGATCCAATGAGATTACAGATGTGACTGTGCTTTGACAAATTCCTCTCTCCAGGAGAGAGGCCAGTAGTGCCTTCTGCATGGATTGTCCCTCTACATTGTGGTCCCAAGGAGTTCACACCTAAGGAGGTGCTGGTTCAGTGATGCAGAGACCCAAGGGGCCTTTTATGCCTTGAGACATGGAAACTGTTAGCTCTTGGCTAGCTCTTATACCTGAGGGTTGAAATGCCTCCTTAGATCTCTGAGATTATAAGAGCCTAGTACACCTTGAGAGAATTTGCCCTGCTACGTGGGTGAGACCCTTATCTCTGACTATCTGAAGGACTGAACTCTCTTGCCTCAGCTGGATGGAGTCTCTTCCTCAAGCCCATACCCTCTGAATATCCTCCACTCCCCTCCTCACTTCAGCATTGGAAAAGGCTTCCTCAACAAACATACTTGGAGAGATTTCCCATTAACTCTTTCCTTACAACTGCTGACTTTGGATTTAAGGTTAGAATAGCTATGATTATCTTGGAGATATCTGGCAGGCTCAGCAGGTCCCCACCTGCGTCTGCCAAGACCCCAGTCCCTAAAAGGGAGACAGACGCTCTAAGATGAAGATGACAGGGTTGTTCTGAGCATGCCATGTTGGGCTTTCAATAGAAGTAGATGGAAGTTTCCTCACAAATTCTTATCCCTTGTCTATAATCTTCCAGAGGGTGTATTGCAGACACTAGAAAGACACTACACTATATTTAAATATGCATTGATGTGAAGGAGGACCAATCAAATATGTATGCCAATTCACTGTAACACAGCAAACCATCTACCACCATAAGGTGTTGTTTGCGCCTCTGTCCTAGGGAAATTTGATATATGGAAACCTAACACAATGTTTATTTAACTCTTAGTTAAATATTTAACTTGCACAGCATTTGCTATGTGCCACACATAGCTCTAAGCATTTTTCCACAATATTAACATTTAATTTTCATAGAGCCCTTATGAAGTAAGTACCCTTATCCCGATTATGTTGATGAGGAGGACCCCAACGAAAGAAGCTAAATAATGCTCTTGAGCTTAAATGGCATGCATGGCTCCTGAGTGGTGGGCTCAGGCCACCTGCCTTGGGAAATCAGCCTGTGACCCCAGCTCTCTGCCCACTGTCTGGTAGACAGTCAACCCGACAGCGTCATAGTTTTCCGGGTGGTTTTCTTGAGGGCAGCTGGAAAGCTTGATCTGTTAGCGGTGAGAAGAAATAAAACACAGGCACCTCTGTTCACGCCCAGGTCCACGACCTGACTAGTCGCCTTTGTCAGGTCTCGAGGTCTGTCCCTTTCCTGGCTCCGCGGGAGCAGCGTCAAGAGAAAATAGGGCCCGAGCTGCTGCTCTTCTCTAACTGCCTCCAGCCAGTTCCAGGGGAGTCCCGCGGAGCCATTGTTCTCCGGGCCCCAGCCCTAGGGCCTCTTTTGGCAAGAATCTTGGGGCTTCTTTTATTTACCCATTAACGATTAAGCTCTAGGTATTTAACATATAAACACAGAAAACATCAGCATAATTACAGCAAGAGATTTCAAAAGCTCTTTTGGCAAGGAAAAGCCTGGATATTTACTTAACAAAAGAATTCCTTACTTCAGTTTTTAAGTAAAGAATTCACAATAAGATTTAACTAGCCAGCTTCTCCAGTAAATTAAAAACATTCTTTTATTCACTAAGAATATGATTTATGTTTCTAAAAAATGTGACTCACACACAGCTTTTCAAGAGAATATTCACAACTTTCTTCTGAGGATTCTGTTCCCACATTATCTTGCAATACCTCTCACTTGTTGAGATAGCCCCTCTCTTAACAGAGAGAGAAATGGTGTGTGGGGGAGTGGGGGTGAGGGTGGTGGGGGTGGTGGGGGCTTGGCCTTAGGGTCTGAAATTCTACCATTAGAGACTCTTCCCTTGGTTTTAAGCTTGTCCTCTACATGTGGGTTTCTTTTTCGACCCAAGAATAGTGTATATTCAGAGTATTGACCCTTTGTTAAGTATTTCTTCTGTCATTAGAGGGAATTAAGCCAATCTAATAAGTCCAGGGCCCTTGGGAAGAGGGGGAGAAAACACTAGTGAGTTTATTGGAGACAGGAGGGATATTCACCTATTTGTTTGTTTTCTGTTGTTTTAGTCATTCATAATGATTCTTATATTTCTACCATTGCCAGACATTTAGAATACAAAGATAATAAGAAAGTAATATAGTCAGGAAGACAGACAAGGAGTTAAGTTACAGTTAAACAAGGTGGCAAGTCAGGATGGGGTGCCCAGTTCTCCTTGGCCCAGGATTGATGGATGGATTAGACATGGGAACAATGTTAGGGAAAGTTTCACAGAGATGAGAGCTGAGTTTCAAAAGATGAGCAATAATAATAATAATAATTTTTAAAAATGTTAACTTATATTGTATTCGCTATGTGCACAGTATTATACTAAACATCTTATATTTTAAATCATGTAACCCTCACAAAATTACTATAAAGGAAGTAATGCTTTTATCCTTATTTTATAGATAAGGTGACAGAGACTCAGAAAAGTTAAGTAATTTTTCCAAGTCACATAACTAGAGGGCAATAGAAATGGGACCAGGGGCCAAGCTGCAGTGCTCATGACTAGGGGCTCTAACCACTAGGATGTATTATTGCGTGCAGTGGTAATTATTATTTTGATTATGAAATACTTCAAATATTTAGAAAAAAATCCAAAAAATAACATAATGAAGTCTCATGAATCCATCATCCATCTCCATTGAATTCTACGGATACAGTTGATTGATGTTCCCTTATGTATTCTACCCTGAACACATTCCTCTCTTTCCCGTGAGGTAGTACTTATTCTACATTTGTGTTTGTTTCCCAAGTGTGTTTTTATACTATTAAAGCATTTGTGTATAACCATCAACAATATATAACATGCTCTTCATGTTTTTAAACTTCATATAAATAGTATCATTTTACAACATGCTTTTGCATTCAACAATGTATCATTGAGATTTTATCTAAATTGATTCCATGTAATAGTTCTAAGTTCATTTATTTGAAATAGCATATCATGAAATATCATTTAAAATATTGTATATTTCAGTATAAATAATATATAATGTATTAATTCTTTAGCTTTTAAAAATGTTTTGCTATTACAGACAATGCTGCAGTGAAACTTCTTGAGCATGTCCTTTATTGTGCTCCCATGAAAATTTTAGAAGGGGCATTGCTGGGGGGAAGGACAGGCCCATTTTTAGCTTCTTGTAGTGAAATTCCATTTTTAGGGAGTTAGCCAGCTGTACTCCTAACCTGCAGTGAGGGTCCAGTTGATCTGCATCCTCCCAGTATTTGCTATGATCACACTTTGGGTACCAAATGACTTCTTATTGTTATTTTAATTGCATTCTCTGATTACCAAGGAAGTTGAACATCTTTATAATTTTCTGTTTTTTCTTCCGTGTATTTCTTATTTATTTTTATCTACTTTGATATTCATTCATTTGGCTTTTTGTGATTTGATTTTTTTTTTTTTTTTGAATTTTAAGAATTAAGAGAGGCTGGCTAAGTGGCGTGTTGGTTGAGTTGGCTTAGAGCGTGAGCTCTGAGCAATATGCCTGCCGGTTCGATTCCCACATGGGCCAGTGAACGCTGCACCTGAGCTGAGCTGTCGCTGAGCTGCTGACAGGTGGCAGGATGGTTCAGCTGGTGTAACAACAAGACTGCCTGTTCAATGGTGGGCTACGCCCTCCCACAACGAAGACTGAACTGGGCACCTTGAGCTGAGCTGTCACCTGGATGGCTCAGTGGATAGGGTGTGCGCTCTTAACAACAAGGCTGCTGTGTTTGACTCCCAAATGGGATGGTGGCAGCACCCACCTGCAACTAAGACTGAACTCAGCACCTTGAGCTGAGCTGCAACCCGGATAGAACCTGCACTCTTAACAACAAGGCTGCTATGTTCGACTCCTGCATGGGATGGTGGCTGCAACCACCTGCAACTAAGACTGAACTCAGCACCTTGAACTTAGAGGCCACGAGCTGTCATCAGGAAGCCAGATGGTGACTGAAGCCCTTCACAAGGAAGACTGAAGAACAACTTTGCTGGTCCTCTTCCCCAATTCCCCAACACTGTTTCCCTCCCCCAATTCCCCAATAAAATCTTAAAAAAAAAAAAGAGTTGGCTTGGGATGCCAGCTCTGAGCAGCAGGGGCCCGGTTCAGATCTCACACATGAGGGCCAGTGACGCTGTGCCCTCTATAGCTACGATGGTGAACAACAGCTCGACCTGGAGCTGGGCTGTCATGAGTCACCGGTGACGGTGCAGGCTGCAGTTGGGCTGGCCAGTAGCTGGTGTGTGCTTTCTTGAGCTGCCGTGAGCTGCCGTGAGCCACTGTGAGCAGCTGTCCAATGGCCAGTGGGTGACTGCCTCACCCGGGAAGAGCACAATGATAATACCAACCTGGGCCAGTGAAGCAACATCCTCCACTAGACTGAAGAACAAAAGGACAGCAGCTTGTCTGTTCCCCTTCTCCGATTCCCCAACGCTGTTCCTTTCCCCCATCTCCCCAATAAAATCTTTAAAAAAAGAAAAAGAACTAAGAGAGTAAAATTGACTTTTCTGAGGAGGGTCATTTGCAATTTTGAATTTTAAGACATGTGTAGATTCTTGTAACTTTCATAACAATTGGGATACAGACCAGTTTTAAGATCCCAAGAAACTATGAATTCAATTTCTTTTAATATATATATATGTGACTCTTTGGGTTATCTATCTCTTTTTAGGTTAGCTTTGGTAATTTGTGGTTTTCAAGGAATTGATTTATTTTATCTAAATTGTCAAGTTGATTTGCATAGAGTTGATCATCATGTTCTGTTATGTTTTTAATGTCTGTGGTCTATAGTGATAGCTTCTCTTTCATTCCAGATATTGGTAATTTGTGTCCTCTCTCTCACTCACCATCCCTTTTAATTTGTCTGGCTAGAAATGTATCAATTTTATTGAAATTTTCAAAGAATCAGCTTTTCATTTCATCCTTGATGTTGTCTACTATTGTTTTAAATTTCATTGACTTCTTTCTTGTCTTTCTTCTTTCCTTCCTTCTGATTGTTTTGAGTTTACTTTGCTCTTCTTTTTCTAGCTTAAGGTGGGAGCTTAGAATATTGACTTGAGATCTTTCTTTAGAATTTCAGATATAAGCATTGAATAGTATATATTTCCCTCTAAGCACTGCTTTAGCTGCATCCCACAAATTCTGATATGTTGTGTTTTCATTCAGTTCAAAGTGTTTTCTAATTTCCCTCGAGAGTTCCTCTTTGACCCAAGGATTATTATATCATTTAATTTCCAAGTGTTTGGAGGTTTTCCAGTTATCGATTGCTAGTTTAATTCCATTATGGGCAGAGAACATATTTTGTATGATTTCAAGTCTATTAAATTTATTGAGGTTTGGTTTTATGACTAGATATAATCTATCATGGTGAATGTTCTATGTATATTTGAGAAGAATGCATATTATGCTCTTGTTGGGTGGAGTGTTCCATAAATGTCAATTATATTTAGATTGAATATAGATGGAATAGTTCAGTTCTTTTGTATGTTTGTTGATTTTCTGTTGACTTGTTCTATGAATTACTGAGAGAGGAGTGCTGAAGTCTCTAATTGAGGATTTGTCTAATTTTCCTTTCAATTCTATTAGTACTTGCTGAATGTATTTTGAAGCTTTTTTGTTAGGTACATAGTCTTTTAAATTGTTACATCTTCTTGACGAATTGATTCTTTTACCATTATATATTGCCCCTCTTTATTCCTGGAAATTATCCTTGCTATGCAGTTGCTTTTGTCTAATAGTAATACAACCACTTCAGCTTTCTTTTGATTAGTGTTTGCATGGTATATATTTTTCCATTCTTTTACTTTTTTTTGTTTTGTTTTTATTTTTATTGTTTTTTGAGGGCAGTGTCACTGACCCTCATATATGGGACCGAACCGGGGTCGCTGGCTTCCCAAGCCAGCGCTTAACCACAGCGCCACTCGGCCGGCCCTTCCATTCTTTTACTTTTAATTTACCAATATTATAAAATTGTAGATAGCTGGGTCTTGTTTGTTTGTCTTTAAAACTAATCTGACAATCCCTGTCTTTTAGACCACTTTCATTTCATGTAAGTATTGATATGTTTGAAATTAGGTCTACATTTTTAATATATTTTTATCCCATTTTATGTTTTTTTGTTTGTTTGTTTTTTTGAGGTCAGTGTCACTGGCCCTCATATGTGGGACCCGAACCCCGGCCTCTGGCTTCCCAAACCAGTGCTTAACCACTGCGCCACTCGGCTGGCCCTATCTGTTGAGTTTTTAACTGTATCTCTTCGTATATTAAAAAAATTTCAGTGGTTGCTCCAGGGATTATAATATATATACTTAATATTTCACAGTGTACTTAGAATTAATATTGTACCACTTCATGTAGAATGTGGAAAGCTTACCATCATATAGGTCCCTTTACCTTCCTCCCTTTATCTTGCAGTTGTCATATGTATTACATTTATATACACCCAAAACTCACTGAATTATGTTATAATTTTTGCTTTCAATTGTCATACATATCTTAAAGAACTTAAAAGGAGAATAGTCTATTGTATTTAACCAGATTTGTACCATTTTTGTTTCTCTTTTTTCATTCCTGATATTCTAAGTTTTTTTTTTTTTATTAATAGATATCATTTCTCCTTCCAGTTGAAGGAATTTCTTTAGCAATTACTTTAGAACAAGTCTGTGATGATAAATTCTGTTAGTTTTCCTTTATTTGAGAATATCTTTATTTCATTCTCATTCTTGAAAGATATTTTCATGGATATTGAATTTTTTAAAATTGAGGTAAAGTTCACATAATATGTAATACACTATTTCAACCATTTTGAAGTGTACAATTCAGTGGCTTTTAGTACATCCATGATGTTGTGCAACTATCACTGCTATCTAACTCCAGAACATCTTTATTACCCTAAAAAGAAACTCCGTACCCATTTAACAGTTACTCCCCATTTCATCCTCCCCCAAGTCCCTGGCAACCACTAACCTGCTTTCTGTCTCTATGGATTTGCCTATTCTGGGCATTTCATATAAATGCAATCATACAATATGTGACATTTTATGTTTGACTTCTTTCACTTAGCATTATGTTTTCAAGGTTCATCCTTGTGTAGCATATATTGGTACTTCCTTTTTTTCCTATGATTGAATAATATTCCATTGTATGGATACATCACATTTTGTTTATCCATTCATTGGTAGGTGGACATTTGGGTTTTTCTCACTTTTTGGCTATTATGAATAATGCTGCTGCGAACATTTGTGTATAATTTTTTGTTTGAACACCTGTTTTTAGTTTGCTTGGATATATATCTAGGAATGGAATTGCTAGGTCATATAGTAATCCTTGTTTAACTTTTTGAGGAACTACCAAACTGTTTTTCACAGTGGCTGCACCATTTTATATTTTCATCAGCAATGTATGAGGATTCCAATTTTTCCACATGCTTACAACGCTTGTTACTTTTTGTTTACTTTAATTTTATTGTAGCCATCCTAATATGTGTGAAGTGGTATTTCATTGTGGTTTTTTATTTGCATTTTCCTAATAACCAATGATGTTGAGCATCTTTTCACATGCTTATTGGCCATTTGTATAATTTCTTTGGAGACATACCTGTTCAAATCTTTGGCCAATTTTTGAACTGGGTTGTTGGTCTTTTTGTTGTTGAGTTGTAAGTGTTCTTTATATATTTTAGATACTACATATATGATATATAAATATTTTCTCTCATTCTGTAGGCTATCTCTTCATTTTCTTGATAGTGTCTTTTGATACACAAAAGTTTTTAATGTTGATAAAGTCTAATTTATCTATTTTCAATCTTGCTGCTTATGCATTTTGTGTCATATCTAAGACTCCATTACCAAATCTAAGATCACAGAGACATTTATGTTTTATTTTAAGAGGTTTATTGTTTTAGCTCTTATATTTAGGTTAGGTCTTTGACCCATTTTGAATAAATTTTTGAATATGATGTGAGGTAAAGGCCCAGCTTCTGTTTTTTTGTTTTGTTTTGTTTTGTTTTTGCATCTGGTTATCTAGTTGTTTCTGTTCCACTATAGAACACTAATTTTTCCCCATTGAATGGTCTTGCCACCCTTGACAAAAATCAATTGATTATAGATATATGGGATTATTTCTGGACTATCAGTTCTAGTCCTTTGATCTATATGTTTATTCTTATGCCAGTATCACACTGTTTTGATTTGTGGCTTTGTAGTAAGTTTTGAAATCGGGAAGTATGAGTCCTCCAAATTTGTTCCTCTTTTTCAAAATTGATTTGGCTATTAGGGGTCCCTTGCAATTCTATATCAATTTCAGGATTAGTTTGTCCATTGCTGCCAGAAAACACAGTGGGTGTTTTGATTGCATTAAATTAGATACAGATATGCCTTGATTTTTGGTTCACAGGTTTTTCCTTTTAACGCTTTATGAATGTTGTTCCTCCTTCTTCTGGCCTCCATGGTTTCTGATGAGAATTCTGCAGTCATTCAAATCAGAGAGTTATAAACAATGGGACTTTGCCCCACACTCTGGAGACCACAGCTCTTCTGTGTCTTTCTGGGTTTTGGCACCTGCCTCCAGTTCATTATTGCCTGGGGGAGAGAGCAAAAAAAAAAGAGAGAAAAGTAAAACACAAAATAGGCAACTCTTTCTGGCGCTATTGGTTCCCTTCCCCTTCCTCGGCTCAGAAAATGAAGGTTTCTCTTGGACCTCTTTCTGTCCTCATCTTGTATGTACTTCTGGGTTTCTGGCTTCCTTCAGGCCAGATAACATTGAAGGGGAAAAAATGGTAACCTCACCACTGGTTGGGTAGAACTTTGAATCCTGGTATCTTTCCCCAGGCCACTGATTACCCTTTACTTTTTGGTGTCCTCTGATAGCTGGCTGCTCCGTACAGTCTGTGGGATTTATAGTTGCATTTAATGGGAGAGATAAGCAGTCGTGCTCACTTCATCTTGTTGGAACTAAAAAATCTCTTAAACTGATATTTAAGAAGTCCTTATAAAATATGGATACTAATGTCTTGGTCATTACATATGTTCCACGTATCTTCTCCTGGTCCTTGTCTTTAAATTTTTAGAAATTAGATCTTGTTTAAACCGAAGTTTTACATTTTATTATAGTCAAGTTTAGCAACCTTTTCCTTTAGGGATTAGGCTTTTGTGTTTTATTTAAGTACGCCTTTGCAACACTGAGGTCATAAAAACCTCTTCTTATATATTTTTTCCTTTTACATTTTCTTCTGAAAGTTTTAAAGTTTTCATTTTTTTATTTATGTCTTTTGAACACCAGAAATTTATGTTTTCTACATGGTGTGAAGTAGGCATGTGATTTCCCCCCCAGTGAATATCCTAGTACAATTTACAAAATAATTCATCCTTTCCCTACTGATGTTTAGGGATATCTCGTCTGTCATATATCAAATTTCCAAAGATATGTGGGTTTCTGGGATCTTTATTCAATTTCATTGGTCTGTTGTCTATTCCTCATCAGTTATTTTATTGAATTAACTATTAAAGATTTAGAAAAAGTTTTGGCATCTGGTAGGGCAAGTTCTGTCCCCTTGTTCTTCAAAATTGTGTTAGCTTTTCTTGACACTTGACCTTTCAGGTGAATTTTAGCATAAGTTTGTCAAGTTTCAAGAAAAAACTGGTTGGGATTTTGATTGTAATTGTGTTAGATTAATATATTAATTTTGGTACAATTGATATTTTTACAAGATTGAATCTTCTTGTCCATAAACATGATATATCTATCCATTTATTCAAGTCTTCGCCTAGTTTCTTTAATAATAATGTTTTGTAATTTTCTTCATAAAGCACACCTTTCATTATATTTATTCCTGGGTACTGGATTACTTTTGTTGTGACTATAAACATCATGTTTTTCTTTCCTATTAGATTTCCTTGCTGAGCTTTACTATTAGTTTTAATAGTTTGCCAGTTTTTTTTCTATATACTATCATGTTATCTGCAAATAAGGATAATTTTTTCTCTACCCCCAACCCTCAATTTAAAAAAAAAATATTTATTTATTTATTTTTTACAGAGAACATAAGTTTTATTTTTCAATTATCATTGACATTCAATATTATTTTATATTAGCTTCAGGTATACAGTATAGTGGTTAGACATTTATATAATTTATGAAGTGATTCCCCCCAATAAGTATAGTACCCACCTGGCACCATATATAGTTATTACAATATTATTGATTATATTCCCTATTCTTTACTTTACATGCCCATAACTATTTTGTAACTAGCAATTTGTACTTCATAATCCCTTCACCTTTTTCATCCAGCTCCCCGATCCCCCAACCGCCATCTGGCAACTATCTGTTCTCTGCATCTATGAGTTTGTGTCTGTTTTGTTTGTTCATTTATTTTGTTTAGATTCCACATTTCATTTAGATTCCAAATGAAATCATATGATATTGTCTTTCTCTGTCTGACTTATTTCACTTGCACAATGCCTCCTAGGTTCATTCATATTGTAGCAAATGGTAAGATTTCATTCTTTTTTATGGCTGAGTAATATTCCATTGCATATATGTACCACATATCTTTTATCCAAGCGTTTATTGATGGGCATTTAGGTTGCTTCCATATCTAGGCTATTATAAATAGTGCTGCAGTGAACATAGGGGTGCATATATGTTTCCCAATTAGTGTTTTGACTTTCTTTGGATAGATACCCAGGAGTGGAATTGCTGGATCATAATGTAGTTCTATTTTTACTTTTTGAGGAACCTCCAAATAGTTTTCCATAGTGGCTGCACCAATTTGCAATCCCACCGACAGTGCATGAGGGTTCCCTTTTCTCCACATCCTCACCAACGTTGTTGTTTGTTGATTTATTGATGATAGCCATTATGACAGGTGTGAGGTTATATCTCATTGTGGTTTTTATTTGCATTTCTCTTATGATTAATGACATTGACCATCTTTTCATATGTCTATAGAACATCTGTATGCCCCAACCTCAATTCTTATACATCTTCTTTTTTTTCCTTCTTTTGTTGTATTGGCCAGGACCTCTAGTAGTTGAGAAGAAAGAGTGATAATAGGCAAGGCATATTTATTTAGATTTTGGCTTTAATGACAATGTTTTTAAGTTTCACTACAAGTGACTTTAACTCTTAAGTTTGGTAGATGACTTTTGTCATGTTAAGGTCATTGACTTCAGTTCCTTTTTTTTTTTTTAAATTCATAAGTGAGTTTGAATTTTCCTAACTCTTTATTATAGAAAAATGAACACACACACAAAAAGTAAGCAGTCTTGTATAATAAACCTCTTTTTACCCTTTACACAGCCTCAATGACTGTTAACTCATGGTCAGTGTTGTTTTATCTATACCTCAGCTAAATTCTCTCCCCTTTTGTGTTATTTGAAACAAATGGCAGACATTACATCATGTTATCTGTAAATATGTCAGTATACATCCCTAAAAGATAATTCTTTCAAAAAAGAAAAATAACCATAGTGCCATATCAAACAATTTCAACAATAATTCCTTCACATTATTAACTATACACTCCATGTTTACATTCCAATTGTATGAGTATTTAATTTTAGCAAATTTTTTTCTGAATCTATTGTGTTGATAAGTGGGGTTGTCTTCTTTAACCTGTTCAAGTAGTACACTTTAATAGATTTTCTTATGTTGAATCTTTCCATCTTCGAATTACTGAGATAAACACAACTAGGTCATGTTTTAGTTTATATATACATTTTCCTAAATTTAATTTGGTAGTATTTTATTTAGAAGTTCTTTATCTATGATCATAAATGGTATTGTTTTATTTTTTTTTCCTTGTTCTTTTTGGGTTTTGGTATTAAAGATTCTTATAAAGTGAGTTGGGTAGCTATGTTTGTTAGGGTAAAAGGTAAGCTCCTACAACAAAAAACATACCCCAATACAGTTGCTTAAATAAAATGGAAGTGTGTTTCTCATGCATAGTCTAGAAACGAGTGGTCCAGATTGGTGAGGCAGATCTCCTCCATGTAGTCATTTGGAGACCCAGGATTTTTCCATTTTGTGTTCCTGATATCTCTTAAGGTCTTCATTGACATGGCCAAAAGTGGCTCATCTCTATGTCTGTGGTCCAGCCCATGGGAAGGGGGAAATACAGAAAGTGGAGGGCAAGCAATTACCTTTTTTTTTTTTTTTTGAGGGCAGTGTCACTAGCCCTCATCTGTGGGACCCAAACCAGGGCCACTGGCTTCCGAAGCCAGCGCTTAACCACCACGCCACTCAGCCGGCCCAGGCAATTACCTTTTAAACAAGCATGGTGTTTCCCAAATTCACACAAGTCCTAACCCCAGTACTTCAGATGTTGACCTTATTTGGAAATAGTGTCATTGTGAATATAAATAGTTAACATGAAGTGATACTGGAATATGGTGGGCCCCTAATACAGTGTGACTATTGACCTTATGAAAAGGGGAAATTTGGACATAGACATACTATAAGAGAATGCCATATGAATAGGAAGACAGAGATCAGCCAAGGAATACCACAGGTCGCCAGCAACTATCAAAAACTAGGAGAAAGGGATGGAACAAATTTTCCCTTGTAACCCTCAGAAGGAACCAATCCTGATGACACCTTGATTTCAGACTTCTAGGCTCCAAAACTGTGACAGAATAAATTCTTGTTGCTTAAGTCACTGTTTTGTAGTACTTTGTTACAGCAACCCTAGGGAAATACAAGTGATGGAAAAGTAGCACATGACTTCTGCTCATAATTAAAGGTGCGAATTTAGTCATATGGCCACACTTAGTTGTTGCAAATGGCAGAATTTCCTTTTTTATGGGTGAATAATATCCCATTGAATGAATATCAGGGGTGCCAAATAATATACACATGACTTGTATTTATCTATTGTTATTGGTATATATTGAGTATTACAATTTTAATACAGTGTTTTCTTTTCTTAAAATATGTATACATTTCTTTGGCATCCTCTGTATATATCTCATGGCTTCTTTATCCATTCATCCTTTGGTGGACACTTTGGTTGTTTCCATGTCTTGCCTGTTCTAAATAATGCTGCAGTGAACATGGGGGTACAGATATCTTTTTGAGACACTGATTTTGTTTCTTTATGATCCATACCCAGAAGTGGAATTTCTGGGTCATATGGTAGTTCTATTTTTAATTTTTTTTGAGGAATCACTATACATTTTTCTAGAGTGGCTACACCAGTTTCTACACTGGTGCTGGCTGGAAATCCAGCAGTTCTGTTTAGGGAACTGTCACTAATTTTGGCTGGAGACTAGGGAAGTGGTAATAGACTGGCCGGGTTGAGCTTACAGAGCGCTTTGCATACTCACTCATGAACTTAGACTTTATCTTCTTGGTAATGAATGGATAATGAAAAATTGCATGCAGGCAAATGAAATGATTTCACACATATGCATTTTAGAAATATATCTCTGGCTAAACTGGAAAGGATGGAATGAAGAAGAGCCATACAAAGCAAGAATTACCAGCTGGGAGGAAATTTCAGTAATTTAGGCAAGATATGCCAAAGGCCCATGAAGGCAAGTGATAGTGGGGGTGGTGAGATTATAGGGATAAATTTGGGAGATAAATAGGAAGTGGCAGATTGGATGGATGTCAAGGATGATTTTAGTTTCTGGAAAACTGGTGGAAGGTGGTGCAACCTGCTGAGCTTAAGGAACCCAAGGGAAGGAATAGGTGTGTGGGAATTCATTTTATTTCACAACTTTTTGAGTGCCTGGCTCTGCATGTCCTCTTCCAAAGTTCTGGTCCCATGACTCATTTGACAGAGGCAGGTTTTTGGGTCTAAGCTGATGAGGACTAGAGCCTGGGAAGATAGCGATGGGCAGGGTAGACAGGGCCAACCTGAGGCTGAGGCCCTTTGGAGCGGGCATTCATCAGTGTGCAGGAAATGCTGGTACACAGAGCGTGTGGGTGTCCAGAGTCTACCAGCTTAGGTCTCTTTGAGAAAACTAGGAGTTTGGAAGCAGAGAGTGTCAAGTGTATGATAAATAAATACAGACCCATAGAAAAAGACAGACAAATCCAGGAGCAAGGAATTTCAGTCTTTCTTTTCTTCTGGTTGGTGAGACCTCAGTGCTTTACCCCCCTGACTAGCAACTTCTGCTTCTAGAGGTCCTTTATTACCTGGGATCCAGCTTCCTACTGTAGATCTTCCCCGTTGGAGGAGCAAATAATTAGAGAATCCAGTGGTTGGAAACAAATGAGTCTTGGAGTCAGGGGGACAAACTTTGTCTTCTCTGAGATGATGCATATGTTTGGGAGGTCAGCCATGTTTTTTCCTTCTGTTCTCTCTCTCCACTTAACTCTCAAGTTCTCCCTCACAAACTTCCAGTCTCCTCTGCTTCCTGGTTAGCCAGGCTGGGTGTTGCAACCCTTCCCATGCCCAGGCTGTTATCTGATTTTGTAGTAGCCTGATCAGGTTCCAGAAGCTCATCACTGGAATCTGGGGTCTCCGGAGGAGTCAGCTCAGATCCTAGAAGTTAGCTTGGTGGATGGCCAAGGCACAGGAAGCTGAGCGTGGGGAACAAGCTGAAACATCACTTTCTCTAGACCTCACCCTAAGCTCTTTCGGAAACAGATGGGTCCTGCTGTCATAGTCTTGCTCACACTCTTTTTCTCGTTGTTTATTTTAGGCAGAAACAAAATAATAGGATGTTAGGACCTGTGAAATCATAATCCAACCCCTGCATTCCATACAGGAGGCCCAGGGCAGTTAAATCACTTATTCAAGGTCAAACCAGGAACATTTCCCTGTGGTCCGCCTCCCAGCCCATCCCTTGCTTCCAAGGTGTGTTAGGGCCAACACTGGGTACTGTTTTGAGTAGAGATATTGACAACCTTTGTGGGAAGGGCTGAATGTCCCTTGATCCCATGGGACAGGCAGTATAAGCTCTGAGTTTGGGGTATTATCAAAGTCTCAGGTCCACATGTTTCTCTACAGCCCTGAACACAGGGCAGGCTGCTTATGTTCAGCGGGTCTCAGCCCTGCAGGCTCCTGCACCTGGGATTGGAAGAATGAATAGGGACCTTGTTTGGTAGGAATTTCTTCCCTCTGCTGTTTGCTTTGGGTTTTTTTCCCCTCTCCATTCCTGGCTGCTAACCCAATATTTGGCTTTCTGTGAGCACTAAATATAATTCTTCATTTAACCCCCAGAATCATGGTTTCCTACCTGCTTCCCACGACCGGATCCACAGCTTGGAATGAAAACAGAACCCAGAGGGCATCAGCAGCTCAGAGCTGAGGGGGCGGTGGTTCCGGGGAGGGGAGGAGCAGAGGCAGGGAGGGAAGGAGGCAGGGAGCACTCACCCACGCTGGGCATCTCTCAGCCCTCTCGAGAGAGGGAGGGATCCAGGGAGAGAGGCGACTCATTGGCTTTTGTCCCTGCTCCCAGTAACTCGTGCCCTCCCTGATCCTCTCCTCCCAACCCCAAAGGAGGCCTTGGTTCCACCCACGGCATCTCTGCTCACCCCAGCATTCCAAGCTCAGGGAATAGTGAGGTCGAGCTGGGGCACAGTGAAAACAAACAAAACCTACTTCTCAAGCCCGGCCAGCCTGTCTGTCCAACCCTCCTCCCTCCCCCGCTCAGATGCCTCTAGGCCAGCTGCGGCCCTCTTGGAGGGCCTCTGTATGGGCCCCCACCTTCCTGCTCTTCTTGCTGTGAACAGTCAAGGCAGCAGTGCAGGCAGGGAGAGCTAAATCTAAGCGGGCAGTGGAAAATTCCCCTCGGTGCCTCTTGGGAAGAGCTGTTCCAGCAGCTGCTATTGAACACCAAGGCTTGTTAGGCACCTGGCTTTCAGGTCCCCCACCGGCTAAGCCCCCCAGCCTGGGTCCAGGCGGCTGAGCCAGGGAGGGAGAGCCAAGAGCCCAGCTCCCCAGCACAGGTTCTTGTTAGTGCCTGTGAAAAACCCCTGATATCAGAGGCAGTTTTCCAGGTTTGGGAGTCCCGATGCAGTACAGTCTGTCTCCCTCTGGTTGGGGAAGAAAAGAGGAGATGGCAGTTCCTACCACCTGATTTACAGCTCTGGTGCATTTTTGATACATAAATCACTTCAGAGAGGGAGGCTCAATTATGGCTGTGCAGATGCAATGTCGGCAGGCGCACTTCCTGCCCTGGTGGGAGACAGCCAACCTTGAGGAGTGGGAGCCTCCATCCGTCCTGTCTGATCTGATCTGCTGCCCACTACCTGCCCCCACCAAATGTGTCTGGCACCCCAGTGGACCATGTTAGGGCCGGGGTCAGCGGTGGATGGCAGGGAAGGGGGCAATTGGAAGGGGGCAATTGGTTAAGCGGGTTATTCTGATCCGCCTTTTTCCCTTTGTCCCCTTCCTGGCCTGTACCCACCTTCGTTTCTTCACATGTGTCTGTGGAGCACTTGCGAGGCTCTGGGCACTGTGGTAGCTGCTGAGAGGGACACAAGAATAATAAGACCCAGTTTCATAGGGAACAAGAGATGGGAATGCAAAGGCCTGCAACAAAAGGCGGAATGCAGATAGTGCCATAAAACGTTTACAAGTAGGTCCCCTGAGAATTCAAAGATCCTGCTTGGCAAGAGGCAGAGGAGGCTTCCAGAGAGGTGACAGTAATGTTTGCGCCTGGAGCAGGAGACAGATGCCTCCCTACAAGGCCAATGTGGGTCTGTGGGGATTTCCTGAAGGAGCCCTAGAACTTTCTGTTTTCTCTCTGCCTCCCTCCCTCGACTAAAGCCTGCCCAGAGCACCTGCTCCTTTTTCCTCTTAGATTAATCAAACCCAGGTGTCAGGGTCTTCCCTTCTTTCAGGAGCCCCAGGGTTTCTCAAGCCTGGCACCAGGCAGGCATCACCCTCTGCCTGTTCCACTCCAGACGTGCATGGGCTCAGTTCTTCCTTTAAAGTGAGGAGTGTGGGCATCAGTTCAACTCTCACCTCTTGTGAGAGGGTCATAGGCTCTTCCTGCAAGACTTCAATGGATTTGGCTGATCTCACTGACTAGCCTTGGGTGGAGGTGCTTATCTGCTTCCCACTCCCAGAACCGCACGCTCATTTTTTGCTCAGGGTGGTCTGCCTCATAATTCCTGGTTTCCCTCCACTACCTCCCAACCCTACCCCATCCAGACGATGAAGGGGAGCTCTCCCCTCTGCCCTCCATGGGGTGGGGTGTGGGCACTGCTTCATTCCACTCCCACATCAACAGAGGGCTGATTATGTTCCAGCCACTGATCTGGGTGCCAGGGACACAATGATGAAGGAGAAGATCCTGCTACCCTTGAGGACGTCACGGTCCATTAACATTTGGATAGTGCTTTCCATGTTACAAAGCACTCAGGCTTACTTGCTGCACTTGGCTTCCCTCTCCACAGGGCTGGGAGGTGGGTAGGGGGTGTACCCTGACTACTCCCAGTGGAGACAAGTGACACAAAGCTCAGATTCTTAGTCCTTTGCCCACATTCTTGCCATCAGCTGGTGGAACTGGCTTTCAAGTCTTACTCCATAAATGACCAACCTCATTGGGTTGTTGTAAAGATCAAATGTGTGACAAAGCACACGTGTGGCACATAGAAAGCATACTATCAGGTTAGTTTTCCCTTCTTGGGTGCCCTGTTGCATGTCTATGTGAATCTCCCTGAATATTGATTGAGATGGAAATTCCTGCTTCCACCCCTCTGTCCTTGCCTTGATTCTTCATGAGGGTGGGGAGCGGGGGCTGGGATCAGGTTGCGGGCAGGCAGAGGATGTTGCCCACAAGGTGGGAGAGACATCTGGGGCTTTATTAACACAGGCACCGCATCCTTGGCTCATCCCAGTGGGCAGAGGCCCGGGCAAGTTGGTATCCTGCCGCGCCTGCTGGCGGAGGCAGCTTGTGGATTTGGTGACAGATTCCTCCGAGGAGATGAATGAAGCAATTGTACACTTGGTGTAGAAAAGATTCCAGATAGAGGAGATGTTTTCAATGGCAATAACCCTGAGATGGAGGATTTCACCGAGTCAACAAACAGAGTTATCGGCGCCGGCTTCCCTTTGATGGTCCTGTGAGCACTTGTAAGTCTCCGAAGCAGTTTTTGGCACGAATGGGCCATGTCTAAAAGCTTTTATTCTCTTCTTCATTTTAATCACCCCTCCTACCTCCTGGAGGGATTCCTAACTCAAATTCTTGGACAACAAAGGCAGCTAACGGAATCCCGGTAGGTGAGGTCCCAAGCCAGAAAAACAGTTTCCACATAGCTCTATAGATAGATGCCCCTCCTGGCTCAGCACTGGCTTCCAGAAACATCTGATGACCAGATTGAAAGGGGTCTCTAATGAATTTTGGGGGATTTATGGGGAAAAGGGCCCTCCTCACCTGCTTATCAGAGTTTAAGAGGATAGCTAAGGGCTGGCTGAGAGCAGAGATGGACTTAGAGAATATTTGCTTGGTGAATGTTGGATTTTTAAAAATTTTCCTCTGGAAACTTGAGTTAAAGGTGGGTGGCTCAGAGTGATGGAGGACCCAGGGAAGTTATGTGCCCAAGGCTTATCAACAATGAAGGCAGACCACACAATATGAGGCCCCATTTGATACTGTTGAGAATTGTATGTGAAAGCACAAAGCATGAAACAATCCTGGTGGACAGTCGCAGAGCAGGAAGAATGGGTGGGAGTGGGGCAGGCGTGGGCAGTAGAGGGTGAAATTAGAAAATTGGAGGTGGCGACAATGCTGGCCTGGAGATATCTGGGGTGAGGGTTGGAATTACCCTCTCTTTCAAAGATTCAAAATCCTCTTCCATCCTGCCTTAAGAAGGTACCCCAAGATCAAATTTTCTGGTAGTCCTAGAGATTGCTCCAGATTGCTGTAAGAATGGGTGAGCTTGGCAGTGGAGAGGACCCTCCAGCCCCACGGCTTTCTGGGTGGCACCTTGGCCTGTGGCTGTGTCAGCCAGGCCAGTGCCCTTTCATTGACACCATAGCCAGGTAGGGCAACATGGTGGCTCCTGGGGTAGGGGAAGTGAGGTCAGAAACAGAAACTGTAATTAAATCTTTTTTTACTCACACTCACCCCCAGCAGGAAGTTATTTTTGGTGCTCAGTAAGGGGGAAAAAGGGGTAGAGTGTGAGCAGAAAGGCTGATTTTGACCTTGTAGGCTTCCTGGTGATAGGGTGGGGAGGTTTTTAGATTGAAGAAGAGATTTCCTTGAGCATCTTCTGAAAATAGTGACAAGGACATTTAGTTTGACTCTTTCCAGATTCTCGTGCCACTTTGGCAAAGAGAAGGTCAAAGCATGGAGCACTGGAATTCTCCAGCTAACTCCAGCTCCTTGGTCCCCTTTCCTTGGATGTTCAACATGCACACTATTCTGGAGAGACAAATGGAGTGGCTCCCCCACGTGTGTGGGTGGAGACAGGTGTGGCTGTGGTCAGCCAAGGACTTCTGTTTTCCAGAAGGGGGCCTCTGCTTTGGCTGAACAGGTCTTGGAAACATGCTCCATGGCTAGCTCCTCCTCCTCCTCTTCCCCTGGAGTCTGACTACAGGGGGAACTCCAGGCCTGAGGATGCTGAGTGAGAAAGCAGAGGCCAAGGATTAGCTGTTTCGCCAGCACTCCCCTTCCCGTCCTCTCTTTCAGGGGCTGTTGGGAAGAGCAGTCCCTTCCTTCTGCCTCCGCCCCCTGCGTGTTCTCCCCTCCATCAGTTCCCCAGCCCTCTCCTCTTTCCCCCAAACTGGAACCAGGGCCTAGGCAGCGTGGCCAGAGTGCCACTTGGTCTGGTCTCCTGTGTAAAGGACTCCCACATCTCCCAGTTGACAAAATCCAAAGTCTACAAGAAATAGAACATGGGGTCCAACTCTTGGAGCAGGGACTGCGAATACTTCACCTTCAGGAAGAAAAATTACCAGCCGCCCAGGGAGCTGCTTCCAAAACGAAGACTTAGGATCCTGTTCTTTTTTGCTAGCTGCTCCTTGGGGCAAACTTTTCTTGCACTTGCACTTTTATAGGAAACAAATCTCCATTTCATTGGGAGCATCTCCCTGCTTTCATTCCTTCCTCCTCGAACTCACCCTTCCCGTCTCCTCCCGCAGCACCTGTGGAGCCAGCTGGAGCCTGAAGTGTTCTGAAGCGTTTCCCACATGTGTATATGCAATTTCCTTTCCACAATTAATAGTTAATCATCCTGACCGTGGCAGCACGTGTGACTTCCCTGGCATCTCAGCAGTGGATGAATGGACTGGGGAGGGGAGGAGAGTTCTGGCAGGGCCTAATCCTTGAGATGGCTGGCCCTGCCCTCACATCCAGGGTGCCTTCCCTTCTCACCCCACCCCCACCCCCTTGCCCTTGTCAGTCCTGCTGTCTTGTCCTTTTTAATATCACTCGCTCAACCCTCTTCTCTGCACCCTGCCACCACAACCTTGCGACCTTGCTGAGGCTGCCCAGATACCTGCAGTAGACTCTCGCTACTCCTTATCTTGCTCCTTCACTCATCCTCACGCTGAGGCCAGAATGATTTTCCTAAGCTTCAGTGTGGCCTTGCCATCCCCTGCTTAGAGTCCTCCAGGGGATTCCACAGCCTTACCAATATCATCCAAGTGGTTCAGTGTGGTCCATGTGAAACTGCTAGGATTTGGCCTTGACTCACAGATCCTCATCTCTTGCCACGTGCACTGGATCGCTGCTTGTTCAGAGTGTGCTCTCAGCCTTGCCTCTAGATCTTGGGCACAGTCCTTTCCAATGCGCTTGGTGCACATACTTGTGTGCACGCATGTTATCAAATGTCTATGCATGGTCCGACTCCCTTCAGGGACTAGTTTCCAGGAAGACTTTGCAGAGACCGACCACCCCAGTCCCTACCATCCCACCTCTTACAAAGCACAGCCATTCAATTTAAGTGTCCCTCAGAGCTCTCTGTTTTTGGTCGCAGGTGACCATTTCCTCCTTGAAAACTCTCATCTGTGATACTTTCCATTGTGAGTTTCCCTAACACCCATTCTTTCTCTTTTCGGTAATATGGTAATTACCCTGTTCAGGAATCTACTCCTCTGTCTATGTGCTTCGTGGAAAATCAACTTTGCCTCGTTCTCTGAGTCTGGGGAAAATGGTTTTGGCATAAGCTAATCAGAGCCACAGAAATTGGTTCAGGAATGGGGATGTGACCAAATCAAGCCAATGAGCTTGATTTGTTAGTAGCTTCCAGGTAAGAGGTTTCCCTGCTTCTCTGAGAGATCCCTGGGTGTGTTGATCTCTTCCCTGACTTGGAGGGGGCAGTATGAACCCCCTGGAGTTTTGGCAGTTGTTCATAAGAAGAAAGGTAATCCTGCACAAGGCAGAGGCAAGAGACAGAAAGAAAGAAACTGGATCCCTGATGTCACTGTTATGCAGCTGAATCACACTGAACCTGAACTAGTTCTTTGCCCTGGATTTCCAATTACTTGCACCTTTAAATCACTTTTATTATTTAGGCCAGTTTGCATTGACTTTTTGGGTTCTATCACTCTTTAACTTTAGCCCAGGCTCCTCTTCCTTTCCCTTTCTATTATATGATACTCTTCTTCCTCAGGGGTTTATCTTTGTTGTCATTCTCACACTGGATGATCTAAGTTACTTGTATAACTTCAGCTTGTCATTGCCTCCCAAATGTATAACACCTGAGGTCCAGGAAGGACTGTCTCACAGCTTTCTAGCATCTCACAAACATTTCAAACTCAGCTCAAAACGGAACTTTTTATCATTCCCCACAATCTTGTTCCTTGTCCCTATTCTCTACCTTTGTTAATAACACAACTATCTCTGCTGATCAAGCCAGGAGCTGCATGTCATCTTCCTTCTGGCATACCACCCCCACATCCAGCTAGCCACCACATCCTGTCCATTCTCCCTCTTTAAATCCATCAAATCGGCACCTTCTGTGCTATGCTCACCATTGCTTTACCATCTCACACCAGACAAAGGCAGGGTCCTCCAGGACACTGTTCTCCAACTCCAGCCAGTCACTTTCTAAAATGTAAATCTGACCATGCCTGGACTCTGCCTAGAGCAGAGGCATTCTCCTTTCCCATCTAAGCTCCAGCTCCCAGAGCTATTGCTGTTCTATGCCTTCCAATCTTCTGGAAGGTTCTAGGTCATCCAGGCCCTTGCCTATGCCCCTTCCCCTATGTTTAGCATTCACCCTCTCCACACCCCTTTCATCGAATTTTTCTTTTTTCTTCTTTTTTTTTTTTTGAGGGCAGTGTCACTGGTCCTCAGATGTGGGACCCGAACCGGGGCCGCTGGCTTCCCAAGCTAGCACTTAACCACCACGCCACTTGGCCAGCTCATCGAATTTTTCTTGTTATTCAGGCTTAGGTGCCCTGCCCTCAACCTTAGCTGCTCACCTCTGTGTCCAGCAGCCTTTCATGCTCACCCCTCTCTCAACCTTATCACGTTGTGTCAACTTTGAGACTAAGCTCCTTGAGGACAAGGACATAGAACTCCCAATCCTTCCCCTAGCGCCTTACACACAATTGAGACCCTAATCCCAGTATCTGCTCCTTATCTTCCGCCTTAGGCGATGAGCTCAGGGAGGATGAGAGTACCTGGTATCTTCAGTCCTCAGCAAGCCCTTGCCCTTTAGCGAGTGCTCAGTGGATGTCCAGCCACGCCAAGGAACGAATGAATGAATGATGGGGCTCAGAAGCTTAGCCCCAGGAGCCTACCACCTGCAGCACCATCCCTATTTGTGAGAACAACAGTCCCATTCAGCTCTGAGATGAGCTTTTCCTCTAGGGGAGAACATGGTGACACATCTCAGGGGGCCGAATTGTCCTCCATGACCTTCAGGTGTGAAGAGGAACTGAGGCGCATTTTCCTCAGCCCCAGGCCTATGGGGGAATTCTGGGGACAGTTAAGACCACTTTGATCCCTAAATTCCCAGGAAAACGCTTTTTCCTGCTTTGGGGGCAGGTAGGAGGAAACTTCCAGGCTATTAGGGAATACCAGGCAGGGAGCGGAGGCGTGCGCTTAAGGTGGAAAGATACTTTGGCTGCCTTTGCTGCTCTTCCCCATATAACTCCGCCTCCACCCTCTCCTGTCCCTACCCCCATTCTGTTAGGCCCGGTTCTCGCTCTGCATCCCTCATGAGGCCTTCCTGAGCCAGGAGCACAGGATTCTTCTCTTCTGGGGGAAGGGGGGCTCCATTTCACTTTTAGGCAGGTCTAGAGGCCTGAGCACTTGATGAATCCACAAGCTTGTGGATTCAAAATTTGACTGTGGTTATGGGGGAGCCTGACGCTGACCAGCTGATCCCAGGGCCTCTGCAGCTGGTGAGAGGGCACCAGTTCTGAATGATGAGTTCTGAATTATGATGAAAACTACTGATAATAACAACCACATGATGGGAACTCACCCGGATGCCTAATCCTCTTTCCAGCAGGCCCTCTTAATGAGGTCGCATTCTGTGGAGCAGGATGGGATTTCCAGGCCCTCCCTCCCCACTCCTGCTCCCTTCTGCAGTGGGATGAAGCAGGAGACATGCTTTAGCACAGCTTGGCAGGGTGCTCAGTGGGCCCTGGCAGGGCTAACATCAACACGGGCCAGGTGCTGGGAGAAGAGGCTGAAGGCAGGGCTCTGACACTGCAGTAGCACCACCCTTCATTCATGTTGCCACCCAGTGTATAATTCTGGCGTGTCCCCTCCATGAAGTGAGGCCCTGCTCTTTACCAGTAGGGAGTGGGGGGAATTCAGGGCTCAGGACAGTGGGGAGTTGGGCAGGAAGGAGCTTAGGACAAGCAGAACTCAGTAAGAGGGAGCTCAGAAGCCACGTGGAGCACTGTCAGCCTGCTCTGTAGTCACCAGTGACCACGTGGGGCCTCTCCCCACGGTGGCGGTGGTGTGTCCCTCCCTGTCCAGGGCCCACCCTCCGCAGCGTTGCACAGCAGTTGTGTTTGTCATCTCCGCCATTCCCCCCTCCCTGCCTTCCTTCTGCTTTCATCAGACTCCAAACACTGCCCTTTGTCTCCCTGGAAGAAAGCTCACAGAATTATCGTTTCCACGGATATTTAAATTTTATTAGGGATTTTCAAGGCCAATAGGTCTTTAAGAAATGCAATAATATTGGCAGAATCTGACAGGCTGCTTTCGAGATTAAAAGACAAGAGAGTCGCTCTCTTCCTACCACTCCTCCCTCCCTTCCTCCCTCTCTTCCTCTGTCCCTCCCTCCTTTATTGCCTTTCTCCCTCCCTTCCTCCCAGAGCATAGTTTGGGCTAGGCCCTGAGCTTGCCACTGGGATACAAACCTGGCTCTTTGCTTAAAGAAGTCCCCACTCTCACTCTATGCCCAGCTCCCTACTTTAATATAATAATTAAGTGCTGGTTTTCCCAGAGGAGAGAGCCGACTTCTGCTGGGTAGGACGTTGGGAGTCAAGTCTGCCTTCTGAGATGGGGTCTGGATCACACAATGCCTTGAATGGCTTCCTCTGGGGTGGCTCAGCCCCAGTGAACTGGGGGCTCCGTTTGCTGTGGCTGAAGACTCCCAGAAAACAGCAGCAGTTTTCTCAGCGTTGACCTTGTTATGACTCTAGCGTCGGTGAAAAGATTTGCAGCTGGAGGCCAACCTCAGGGCCTGTGGATGGTCAGAGCATGTAAGTGTGGAGACAGGCTACCATTGCACTCCCTGTGCACACCCAGAGCATGGACGCAGGGACCTAGCGCTCACAGCTCAGTGCTCTCTTGGCTTTGCTAAGTTGGAAAGGCTGGTGGAGGAGGGGCAAGCAACGGTTCAGCCCAGCTTTAGGCAGGTTCCCTGAGTTACTGCGGGCTGTGGCATCCTGTGTTCCATGGCCTGACCAGCCCTCACCCACACCTTCCTCACCAAGGGCCTGTTCTGTCCTGCGTCCCATTCCTGAAGAATCTTGCTGGCCGCTGGTCTTGCAGGGCCCAGCACACAATGACAATGCAGGGTCTTTCATTAAAAATGTTATTAAGAATCTCAAGATGGCAACAGCAGAGCATTAAACCAAGTGCAGGGCCCTTCTGAGTGCCGTGAAGCCAGAGCTGGCTGCCCAATATGTGCTTCTCAAAGGCGGACTTTTGGGCCACCTCAAGAAAATGACTCTAAATGAGAACTTTTAGGCTCTGGTGACAGGTCGCAGAAGAGTTAGTCCTGCCTGATAGTCTCAAACGGCACCAAGGGGATCAGCAACCACCTACTCCAGCTCCCTCCCAGTTTCCTTGGCTTTCCCTCTCACCTGTGTTCTCTTTTTTTCTTTTTTTTGTTTTTTTTTTTGAGGGCAGTGTCACTGGCCCTCATATGTGGGACCCGAACCGGGGCCGCTGGCCTCCCAAGCCAGTGCTTAACCACCGCGCCACTTGGCCGGCCCAGCCTGTGTTCTCTTTTGAATTTTCATGTCATGGGGATAGGGAAGGACAGGGTATATGGATGTGTAGGGTGTGTGTGTGTGTGTGTGTGTGTGTGTGTGTGTGTGTGTGTGTGTGTGTGTGTGTGTTGGAGGCAGAGGCGCGAACTGAAGAAGGAATAGTGGTGTACAATCAGGATTTGGTTTTCTATTAACTTCTGCCCTAACCGTGTTCCTTGGGAAGGCGGATGAGACCCTGGGTGCAGTTCCTGTGGGTCAGGTGACTGCAGGCTCCAGGTACAGTCTTTTTCCTGCTTTCCCCATGCTGAGTCAGACCCTTGTCATCCACCTAGCTGCTCAGGCAGGGAAGATAAACACTGCAGAGTGCCTGGGAGCTTGTGCTGAGAGCAGAGATGGAGGTTTAATGGGCTTGTTATCAGGTACTTGCTGTGCTGCACGTCCCTCTCCTAAGAAGACAGGACACAGAGATAAATTACCTACCCAGAGCTGCCTTCCTGGTGGGAAGAGAAATGCCCCAAAGCAGGAAAAGGAGAATTTACAGAATAGGTGGGTCAGAGGGTACAGGTAAAGACTCAGTGGCCCTGACGTGGGAGGAGAAAAATAGCAGGCCCTCTGCATTAACCGTCAACCATTCAACCAGCCAATGAATCCATAAATATTTGATGCAGGCCTCCTGAGCTGCCAGTGCTGTGGGGGATACAGAGGGGTATCCACTCTACCTGCCTCCAATGAGTTCACAACCTGTTGGAGATACAGCACTGGCCTCACCTCCTTGGGGACTGGGGCTGTAGGCTGGGTCCCTGGGAGGGCCTGGCACATGGAAGGTGCTGAGGAAAGGCTGACTGAATTAAACGGAAAAAGTGGTGGCAAACTATAGCAAGGACAATAAGCTCTTCCACGTTCAGACAAGAATTCAGAATGATGAACGATAACTTCCACTGGGTTCAGGTGGGGATTTGAGCTGCATCTTGAAAGATTTAGATTGTTGGGAGCGGGCGAGGGTGGAGGTGTCAGGCAATGCAGGGCAGAGATTAAGATCAGAAGTGTTGGAATTAGGATGACACGGCTTCCAATGCTGGCTCGATTTTGAACAGCTGTGTGGCTTTCGGTAAGTCACTTAACTTTTCTGAGCTTCATTTTTTTCCATATGCATATGGGCAGAAATAGTATCTGCCTCACTGAATTGCTGTGAGGATTACCTAAAATATTCCCCCAAAAGCATTTATCAGGGTGCCTGGAATATAATAGATACTCAGGAAATGGTGGCAGCTTTTTATTGTTAGCCACAAAGACACAAAGCAGGAAAGCACAACATGTTTGAGTGAGAGGAACAACTTCTGTTTCACTAGAGAAAAATGGGGCTTATCCCGTGAGGATATAAGTCTCTAAATTTTATGATGGGGCTAGACTATCGAGGGTCTTGAATATCAAGTTCAGAAAATAAACTCTTTTGGAGAAGATAACAAAAATTAAGTGATCTTTGGGATCTTGTAGAGTTACGCCTTTTGCTCTAACTAGTTCTGTCAAGTCATTCTGAGGTTGGTACTAACATTGTGTACGCTATATGTATATTGGACTCTTTCTTCCAATTAGTTTCAGACATAATAAATTTTGTCTAAATTTGGAAATAACCATGAAATCTTTGGACTTTATGAGCAAAGAGGTTATTAGAAATTGAAAGAAAAAACCCTTGGAATTGTAGAATTTAAAAAAAGTCATAATTCAAGGATTTTCCTGGTTTCTGCCTATGGTAAGGCACAAAAAGTCATGAAAAGATACGATGTTCCTGCCTCTGCCTCCAGGTGGACAGCCAAATGAAGCTCTTTGCCATTCTCCTGGCTTTTTTTTTTTTTTTTGCAGGGGTCAAGGGTCAGAACTTCTTTGTGTAAGATCTTCATAATTAGCTTCCTTTCTGGAATGTTATCTAGGAATATACATCAAAATGTAAAATATATAACTTCTTTGGTCCAGCATTTCTATTTCTGGGAATGTATTTCAAGGAATGTCCATTGTATTTTTGTTTAGAATAGTAAAAGCATGAAAACAGCTTAAATATCCATTTACATGGAGTTAACTAGTAAAATTGGGGGTTTACCTATTCAATAGAATATTAAGCAGTTATTAAAAATTACGGTGTAGGTTCGGCCAAGTGGCTCAGTTGGTTAAGAGCTTGCTCAAGAGTGTGAGCTGAGCTCTGAGCAACAGCAGTTCGATACCCAGTCCAAGCTGAGCTGCCGCTGAACTGCCAACAGGTAGCAGGATGGCTCAGCTTAAAAAAAAAAAGAAAGAAAGAGAGAGAGAGAGAGAGAGAGAGAGAGAGAGAGAGAGAGAGAGAGAAAGAAAGAAAGAAAGAAAGAAAGAAAGAAAGAAAGAAAGAAAGAAGAGATTCTTTCTCTCTTAGGGCCGGCCGAGTGAAGCATTGGTTAAGAGCTGGTTTTGGGATGCCAGCAGCCCCGGTTCGGATCCCACACATATGAGGACCAGTGACACTGCCCTCTACAGCTAAGATGGTGAACAACAGCTTCCCTGGAGCTGGGCTGCTGTGATTCCCCGGGGAAGGCATAGCTGCAGCCCCTGCTGCAGTGGGCTGCCATAGGCTACAGTGAGTGGCCAGCAGCCAGCGTGAGTGGCTGACAGCTGGTGTGAGCTGCCAAGAACCACTGTGAGCTGTTGTCCAGAGGCCGGCAACCGATCTGCCTCATCCAGGAAGATCGCAATGACGATACCAACATGGGCCGGTGAAGCAATGTCCTCCACAACTAGACTGAAGAACAAAAGGACAGCAACTTGTCTGTTCCCTTTCCCCGGTTCCCCAACGCTGTTCCCCTCCCCCAATTCCCCAATAAAATCTTTAAAAAAAAAAAAATTATGGTGTATATATGTATGGACACTGAAAGCTATTTATGTCAAAAATGTCAAAAAAACCCAGCAGGTTTCAGAAGAGTATATTTGGATGATCAAGTTCATGCAAATTACATTTATATGTACATATGCATTGAAACTTAGGAAGGCTATAAGCCTTCCTATTATAGTGGCAATCTTTGGGTTTATGAGTAGATGTTCAATGTATACTATAATATTTTTGTATTATATGAACTTTTAAGAATGTATCCCTTTTCTCACAAGAAAAAAATATATTTCTAATTTGAAAAAAATCCTTGTGCCTTTTTTGTGGGCTTCACAGAAAAAAAATCAGTAAATGCCTTGAAAAGTAGCTGATTTGAGGGTAAACATGTGAAAAAGAGAAGATGTCTTGATGGTTGGCATAATTAAAGTCAATATCAGTTGTAAGAAAAAAATCGTGTTCACTGGAAATTACTTTTTTTTTTTTTTTGAGGGCAGTGTCACTGGCCCTCATTGTGGGAACCGAACCGGGGCCGCTGGCTTCCCAAGCTGCGCTTAACCACCACGCCACTCAGCTGGCCCTGGAAATTACTTTTGAAGGTTGTTTCTATCAGCCAACAAGTTGTGATTAAAGCTAAACATTAAAAATTCACACGAATGTTAATGAGAATAGTATATGTGGCTCCTCCAGGTCTATCTGTCTCATGCTCCCAGGGTCTCCTGAGAAATCTGAGTTGAATGGGATCTCAGATGGCATTGAGTGGCCCTGTCTGCCAGTGACACATTTCAAGAGGGTGGGATCCCACAGTGAACAAAAGGAAGTCAAGAGAAATGTGGTTACCTCACCCCTTTAGCAGAACTTGGCCATACATCAAGTATTTAACTGAACACTTAGTACATACTCCACTGAGCTGTACAGATAGCGCTGAAGGGAAAAAAAGTTCTCACTCTCAAGGAGCCTGTATCTACCCCCTTCTACGGCAACATCAATAGCTGGCAATGTTGGAGCAACAATTCTCCTAGCAGGTTGTGGACCAACACATACATTGAGGAACCAAGGAGAGGGGGGAATGGGGAGGGAATGGTGGAGTGGGCACAAATATCTATCCTGAAGAGGATTATGATTGGGAAGCATAAACTCCCTGCTTGCGATGCAGTAGCTGTAATGTCTGAGGCAAGGGTGTGGTGCCCCTGAGAATTAGAATGTCTGAGGTGAAGTGTGAGGCAGCATCATGTGGTCACTAAACTAAAAGCTGGGGTGCTGGACGCAGACCAACTTGGGTTTGGATCCTGGCTCTGTTGTTTACCAGCCGTGTGACTCTGGGCAAGGAACTTAATCTCTAAGCTCAAATTTCTTCACTTGTTGAGAGAAAAATAAGGAATAATAACAGCGTGAGATCATATAAGTAAAGCGCTATGCATGAAGTTAGTTTTTTTAACAACTTTTCCAGTTAGGTATTTTCATACCCATTTTACAGAAAAGAAAACTGAAACTTAAGGGAAAAGTAAAGTCTAACTCCAAAGCTGAAGCTCTTGCTTCCTTATCAGCCTCCCTCCCACCTTCCTCATTACATTTCCCCCGACTCCTCCAGCCTTCCTGAGCTCTTCTTCAATCTGACTCCTCTTTCCTCTGGACATAATTATACATGGTCTTGTCCCATTCACCCTTCTTTCACATTTTGTGTGAAAGACAAGATTGAATTCTCATGTCCTTGAAGGGGGCATAATTATGAGACGAGAGAGAAGAGCTGGGAGGAGTCAGAAAAGAAGGGTGAGAATGAAGAGATGACTCAGAATTGATAACTTCTGAAAAGCAGAGGAACAATGGCTTTTCTGGGACTGACGCCTCAGGAGCTAAAGGCAATGTTTTCTGAATGGGGCAGAAACCTGGGGAACTTCCTGTTGCCTTGGCTTGGGAGTGAGTGGGTGGGCTGGAAGTAGAGAATGGAAACCAGGCACCTAGAACCATGCAGATGAGGGAGCCATGCACTGAGAAGGCATGTAGTCAATAGACAGATGGAGAGAGGCATTGAAGTAAGGGGGACAAGGCCAGAATCTAATGACATCATGTCCCTATCATCAGGGGATCCCAACTCTAGTGTTACATAGGGATATTTGTGCATGGAAAAGGGGTTATGAATGTATTATTTTTCACTTTTTAAACTGGCAAGGATTTAATTTCCCAAACGGATTCTTTTATTTTCTTTCGTGTCTTCTGTCACATAGCCCTTCTCGCTGATATTTTTATACAAGTGAGGACCTCTTTTGGAAAAAAATACACAAATGTGCTGCCTGGTTAAGAGTCCATATGTTATTTTCATTAAAGAAGGGTTATTCAGGAAGGTTGCAAACCCCTGCTCTGGAGCTGGCCTGAGTGTGCTGGTGCGATAGCTCCGCTGGAGCAGTTGTGTGATAGGGAGGGTCATCACAGCACAGGAAAGAGGCCCCTCCACACCCAGGCGCTGAGGTAGCAGTGGCGGTGGTGAACAGCAGCAGCCTGAGCCCTTGGTTTGGCTGGAGGAGATTGGCTGTTTCCAGGGGTGAAGGGAGGGCGTGTGTGTGCACAGGCAGGTGTGGGATGCGGTTGTCAGCTTAATTTAGAGCTTGACCTCATCACCTTTTCCAAGTGTGGGACAGTGAGCCTCAGTTTCCTTTTTTAATAGAGATAACAGTGCCATACATGGAGCAACCGACTCGTCGTGGTTTGACTGAGAGTGGATAGTCAATAAGTGCTCTCTTTCCTACTCCTTCGAGAGTCCTCTGAAGCCAATGTCTTCATGGGGCAAAGCTCTCTCCCTTCCTGACATGCTTGGAAACCAGTGGATAATTATTCAATCTACAAAGCTGCCAGAGTCCTTCTCTGCCAACTCCTGCTTTGTGACAAGGCCCACCTGGCTAACTTCTGTCTGGGCAGGTGAGATGGCAGGCAGCAGATAGGGAAGTTATTTTTAGCATCCTGCCTAGGATGACGTATGTGACTTTTAAGGTCACATACCTGTATGAGTGCTTATCAGACATATGCACATAGATTCAGCATTCAAGAAGAGGAAATTTCTTTTATTTATTTTTTTTTTGAGAGCAGTGTCACTGGCCCTCATATGTGGGACCCGAACCGGGGCAGCTGGCTTCCCAAACCAGCGCTCGACCACCACGCCACTCGGCGGGCCCAAGAAGAGGAAATTTCAATAGGATAGCTCCAGGAAAGGGGCGCCCTGCGGGACCAGGAAGAGCACGAGCATTCTGTAGTTTGCCAGGAATGCAGGTTGAGGTCCCAGCCTGTGGAAGCTTATTCTTGAAGGTACCACTGTTTCACACAGCTCTGTAGGTTTGCATCCACCATCCCTCCCTGCACTTCGTGTTCTTAGTCTGGTGAATACCTACCAATCTTCCCACACCGTTTCCTGACACCCAGGCAGTGTTAGGCACCCCATGGGGGCTGCCATAGCATCTCTGTTACAGCCCCTCACACACACTATTGTTAATACACACTTTGATAATCATCCACTTCTTAAACCAAACCAAAATCTTGCGGAGGCTAGGGCCCTATTTGATTCTTGTTTACAGCTCCTAGACATTTCACAGTACTTGGCATGTGATGGGTGTTTGTTGGATGAATGATATGAATTTGTTAATTTTATGACATCTTTCCTTCTTCTTGGTTCCCACGAAATACTCTGATTTTGCATTACTTTTTTTTTTTTTAATGAAAATGAATTCAAATTGCTTTCGTTTCAAGAATTTCACAGCCACTCACTGAAGCTTTGGAGATCTGGGGAATCCAAAATCAAGGATGAAAATCCCTGTCCTTCATCCATGAGTTAGAAGACACTTGTCTCTGGGTTACCTGCTGTCAGCAGGTGGAGGTAACCCAAACAACACAGCAAAGGAACACAGAAGCTGGTCATCTGAGTGTCTTGGGTGACCTGCTTCTGACAGAAGCTCCTGTCCCTGGTCACTGGTGCGCTGGCTGGGCTGGACTTCCACAAAAAAGCTGCCTTCATAATGGGTTGAAAGCAGCCTTGGAAAAGCTGAAGCTCTAGGAAGTCAGGGTCAACCTGGGGTCTCCCCTCAGAGTTCAACTTTCCATTTGGCATGGGGGAGGAGGCTCGGTTACCCTGGGCTTGAAGACACTGATTGGATTTGGATGCCTAAAATGCTGGGACTGGTATATACCATTCTTCTCTCCAAATGCTGAGACTGGAATATGCCTTGTCTTCCCTAGGGCCCTTGTGGGGAAGAACTACCAATATCCAAGGGATCAGGGAAGAATGGAGTGGCTGAGGGGGTCCCTGCTATGCTTGGAGGCCTCCACTCTGGACATGTGAGGCACTGCTGCTTTGGTTGCTGAGCTAGAAGGCCATCCTATGGAATCACGGATAAACTGACTTGGTCTCCATAGGGCTCCATGGCCTCTGGGGGTTAGATAATCACTAGGTTAGATTTCCACTAGGATTAGATTTTCAAAGATGCTCCAGGGAAGATGCTTGGAGAAACAATGAGCATTTTAAAGGGAAGGTGTGCAGATTACAAGTATGACAAGAAAAAGAAAAATGAAGCCCTAACTTGGACTCTGAAGGATTCTTCTTGTCAAATCTTGGAGCCTGATTTTGAAGAGCCTGGTAATCACCAGGGCACCAGCAGCTGAGGGGTGAGAACTTGCCTTAAATCCTGGCCCTGAATTTTCCTGATTGCATCAACAAAATGAGATACCAGAAGCTCTGAGAAGATGGTACTTCAGAGGTTGAAATTATAGACTTGTAGCAGCCAAAACGGCTATTTGCAGTAATAACTATTCTAGCACAGGTTGGAAAAGCCTAGTAAATGTTGCCCTTGTTTGAAATCTTCCCCTGATCCCCACCCTACCACCTCCCCAGTGCTGAACAGGTTGGGAGGCAGAGTGACTATTTTCTCTTTGTTTGTGTTTCAGAGCCAAGCTGTCTGGAACTACTGTCTGGAAGGGCCTATTCCCCATCCCAGCCAGTGTACCCAACAATCAGGAGGCATTGCCCAACCCAGGGCTGCCTGGATAAACATTTATAAAATCCGGAGGGATTATTAGCAGAGGGCAGAGGATGTCTCTGTTTGAACCTCCAACAGTCACCATAAGTCCAAATCTGAACTCACTCATTGCCCCTTAATTCATAGGAATTCAAATGACACATTGGGAAGGAGAGAGAACAATTTAAATCAGAGATTCTGAACCTTGTCTGCATCCTAGAATCAGCAAACAACTTTACAAAATCCAGATGCCCAGGCTGCAGTGCAGAGGGTGAAGTCAGAATCCCTAGGGACCCAGGTATCTGTATTTTATAAACTCCTCAGGTGATTCCGATATGCAGCCTAGGTTGAGAATCTCTGACTTAAATGGCACTTGGAATCTCTGCCAGCCATTCTACCCGAGACTGAAATCCCTAAAGTGAGGACGAGATTGAGGATATGACTCTTCCATTCTCACGGGGGCCTGGTTCCCTGTGTTTCTCATGCGATACACGTATCTCCATGCTGGAACTTCATTAACCCGACCAGAGCAGCTGGACTTAATGGTAATCTAAGGGATTTTCAAATAGAATGTTCACCAAATAGATTTTACTTACATCCAGACTTTCAAACCTGAACCCCGTATGTCTCCCCTGCATTCCCTCCCTCAGTGGGTAGTTAACCATACGAAGTGGCCCTGCTGGAAATTCAGGCATCGCCTTCATCCTCTTCCATTCCCTCAGCCCTTACGTGGGTCTCCACGTCACATAGATGCTACTTCCCAATCTTTTTTGATGCCCTCTGGCCCTACTGTGGGTCAGTCCTTCATCTCCCATCTATTACCATCACCTCCTAACTGGCCTCCCTGTCTCTAGTCTCATTCTCTTCTGCTCCATCATCTGCCTGACTTCAGAGTGAACAATCCAGAGACAAGCCGCCCATGTAGTCCTCTGCTTAAACCCCACCAGAAGCTCCTCATTGTTTTCGTAATAAACTTAAATGTCTTGGCATGGCCTTCAGCGTTCTGATGGTCAATCACCTTCCCAGCCTCATTTCCCATCATATTACCCTAAGGATCCTACACTCCAACAACACAGACCTTTACTTTTTCATGAGCCTTTGCTTGGCTGTTCCTTCTGCCCATATTCCTTTCCCTCTTCTTATTTGTCTCTTAATAGTCAATCTGATCCTCTCCTGTCCGCAGGCTCTATCACATGCCTGCTCACCACACCCCAGCTCTGTGTGTCTCACTCAGGTGAAGCGATTTCAACTGTATCGTGAACACTATGCCCTTGTGTTTCTTCCCACTAGACTGTGAGCTCTTTGGGGGCAGGAGCTGTGTCTTTCTTTTCTTTGCATTCTTGGTGCCTGCATAGTCCCTGGACTAAAGGAGGCCTTTGTGTTCAATGCCTGAACTTGCTCCAGTGTAACCCTCCTCTTTCCCCTCTGGCTGATTTGAGATCTGGCTCAGATTCATGTGGCCTCTGCAAAACTCTGAGACGGGGAAAGGGTGGCTTGGTCCCTCTTCCATCTTTCTATTCTGCCATTGTTTCTCCTTTCTTTGAGGCTTCTCTTAACCTTTCCCAACACCTTCATTCTCAAATTCTTTCTCTCCTTATCAAAGTATGCTCTCAGAATAGGTACATTGCTCTGAAACACAAACAACTATGGTTACCTTTCTCCTGCTTATTAGTATTTTAACAGAAAATAAGGCAAAAGAATTAATTTCTAACTGTGGAACTATCTGGCCATAGAAGGAGAAGCCAGAGAAAAAAACTGAGGGTGAGATATTTCTTCAAAGACTGTCATACATTCTCTTTGATCAGAGTATGGATTGGAAGAGGGCGCAGCTTACCCATCTTCTGTGGCAGAAAGAAGAACAAAGAGAGGAGGTATTTTTTAATCTTGGTTTCTCTCTTGGCTCACCTGACATACCTCCCCGTGGGGATTCTACATCGAGACAGTGTGTCCTGGTCATGACAATTAGATCTGTCCATGGAAGTAACATAGAAAAAGGTATAAAATGAGAATCAAAACGTGAGAAAAGGCAGGCACCAGTCAGGCCCCAACTGGAGGGTGTTGGAGGCAGCGTAGAAGCATGATAATTGTCATCAGGGTGCAGAGTGTAAAAAGGGTGGTAATGACCTAGACCACCAACACTGGGAAGCCTAGGGTGTACCTTTTAGGTCAGAGGGCCCTGGCAAGGCTCAGCTGAGTGGGCGAGACAGTGCTCTGTGCAGGATCAGGGCTCACGATTTGCAGATGAGCCACAGCTGACCCCTGCTTCCCACAGTCTCAGGCTGAGATGGGAACAGTGCCCCCAGAATCTCTCACTCCTGTGACATGGAGACCATCACCAGTGGGTAGCTTGGTGCCCCAGTGGACTGAGTACTTTTTGTGGTATCAGCCACTGTGCAGTTTTCTAGTAAGCAGTGTTCATGATTTCCTTGGAGCAGAAATGCAGAAATAGATAGAATTCACCTTCAAACTTACAACCAGGGCCCAGTGGTCTTCGGGCCAGGTCATCAAGGTGCTTATTCCTGCCATGTGGCTCCTTCCTTCAGAAGTGCATACAGCCACTGGGCAGAGTGTCCAGCTTTGGCCACTCATTGAGGGACCCTCATACTTACTTGATACCTATTCCTTCCTTCTACCATGGTAGCTGCAGCTTCCTCTATCCAATTCAGAGGGAGGAGATGTAGAGTGACAAACAGGCCAAGCAGGTAGCAGTCACTCAGCTTCGAGAGGCTCCACAGGGACCCCTCACTCTCCTTTTCCCCCACATTCTCTTACACTTTGCTTATACCCCTTAATTCCTTATTATTATAGCGTTTCACCCCTTGGACTCAAGACACTTTCTCTTGTGAGGACGCACATGGCCTAACATCCTCTTCAGCCACATAGCTGCGGTGAGTGCTTGCCAATCTTAACTGGAGCTGTTTTCATCAAAGGGGAGGCAGAGGGAGGGTGGAGTGGGGTGGGAAGAGGACAGTACTGCCTGAAGGGAGAGCAGTAGCTGACAGGGGATGTGGGGACATTATGAAGATCAAATACAACTACTTTCCTGTCAGCTTCCAGCTGTAATCAATGATCATATTTTCTGAAACCCAGTTGGTATATTTGGGCCAATGAAAGATTTTTGTACCTATTCCAAATATGAGGAAGCAATTTTGAAATTATAGTTTGGACACTGAAATGTTATAATTTCCAGGTCATTTGGATGGTTTATGGGGTCACATGAAACTGGAACTGTCCTAGAAAGTCTAGGCTGCCCAGTGGCCAGCCTAGTGGTAGTGAGTGATGGTGGGGGTCCCACTGGTGACTTTCATCTGCTGACCCCTGTTTAATCCTTTATTCCATAAGTATTTAAAGGATAGAGGGCAAATGTGCCCACCGTGAGGTCCCCTCCTGGTCAGTCAGAACCTTCCTCTTGGCACAGGCTCTGGCTTAACCCTAATAAAAACCATTGTTGCCCCAAGAGTTCACCAAAGTTGATGAGAATCCAGAAACTTCTCTGCTCTCCTTGTATTGATGTCTAATCATGAGTTATTCTTCAGTGGGGAGGAAAAGAAGAAAATAGGGAGTGGAAAAAAAGGACAGGGTGGGATGAAAACCAGCAAAACAAAGAGAATGGGAACACACTAAAACCAAATCCCTTCTGAACTTCTTGGAGGCGACTGTGAATGTCTGGTTTTCAGCAAACAGCCCAGAGGCCAGCATTAAAACCTACTTTGCATTCATTTCATGGGTGAAAGTCAAGGGTTCTCTAGTCCTCTGATGGAGAAAAAAGTTGGGTAATTGATGGAGAAAGAAATCTGGTAGACTATAGGGTGTCCTGACATATTGTGAAATGCTCCACGCTTCTATCTAAATCGTTCCTACCCTCGGAACCCCAAGGGAAAGTCTATATACTCCCTTACTGCCTCGCTCACAGACCCCATCTCTTTGCAGAGTCTTGTGAGTTAATCTCATGCTTGCTGGTGGTATCTGGGTCGTGTCCATCTTCATTCTCCCCCATGAAGCTTAAGCTGCTTAGTAAACTCAGCTGGAGCCTCACTAGCTTCTCTTTAGCTGCAGAGGCAGCCCTCTTGAAGCTCTGAGGGGCCTCAATAGCATGACCCATGCTCCCTTCAGAGCAGAGAGGCTGCGTGATTGTTATCAGGTGGGAGTGGTGCTCTCAAGTTCACCTGGGTTTCCATGTGACCTTGGCAGAGCCACCTTGTCGCTCTGCCATGGCCCTTCCTGGGCCCCACAGCATCCTGTGCACACATGGGCTCTCCCATCTGTGCATGAAATGCTCCAGATTCTGGGATGAAACATAGGCTGTCCAGGTGCAAATGATTGCTACTTTACAACTTCAGACATCCTCCCTTTTCCTTGAGTCTTTGAAATTAAGCTAGAAAAGAAATATTTGCACAGAGATTTTTCCCAAGGCCATTTTTAATACACCTGGTAATCAGCACTGCCTTTCAAAAGTATGGTTATTATTGCCTAAAATTATTACATCATTTGACTAAAATCCTTTTGTGAATGTTTCTGATAATTTTTTTTTTTTAATTAAAAATGTTTTCTAATGAGGCTGTTGTCCTCCTTTTTCATCTAAGAGACAGAGGTACTCCTCTGTTGCAGGTCATTTAAATGGTAGAAGACTTCTTGACTAGATCCCACACTGTTTCTTGTGAGGGTCTAAAGGTGATTTCCGTATCCAGACTCCTTTAGACCCTCACAACTTATTCTGCATCTAGGATGAAATTGAGGCACCAAAGATGGAGGTTGCTATAAAGGACTTTATTCCAGAGCACACAGTGATCAGTTCTGGCACAAGGAAGGGACCTAGCTCTCCTGAATCTCCCTTTGCTTTTTAGAAAAGTGTCTTTGGAAAAATTATGATGGAACATTGATTTATCTTTATCAATCTCACCTTCCCTGCTCTAAAATTTTTCTTCTCACCCACCCCCCCCCACCATCCTTTTAAAAGAATGTCTGGTAATTGGTAGACCTTGTTAACTTTCGACTTAGCCGTGTGTTTCATCCTATCCTCCCTCTTCCCTTCCTCTCCTTTGGCAGAATTAACTCTCCTCCACTGGATCAGTTGTGATGGTTAATCAGATGCCTGCCTTCCTCTGGCCAAAGGACAGGCACATGAGCCTTGCTAGGCTAGCTGGATGCTTGTACTTATTAGTAATATTTTAACATGTTTATAGAACTCTTATTTAACTCGATTATTTGATATTTTCTTAGTGTTGCCACATTTAGCAAGCAAAAACACAGCACACTCAATTAAATTTGAATTTCAAATAAACAACCAATACTTTTAAATTCTGTCCTCAATATTGCATGGGACATACTTATACTACAAAAGCATTCATTATTTATCTGAAATTCAAATTTAACTGGACATCCTATATTTTATCTGCCAACCCTATCAGTACACTGAGATGCACCCACTCCTGGGAAAAGTTTAGTAGTTGGTCCAGCAGTTGAATGGAGCCCAAGCAACCAAATGTGGCTACCGTGGTTTTCTTGTAAGCAGATATAACAACAGGGTCCATGTGGAAGTACAGCCCCTCTGAAAGACTAGACAGGCAAACTCAAGACAAAACAGTGCCCCTTCTGTTCATAAGAAGAGACAGGCCAAGAACTCTGCTTATTTGGTCAAATTTCACAGCCAGAGGTGGAAATAACATAGAGGTTTAGAGATGTGTTCCTGGATGTGAGGCAAAGGGATCTTTACAAGCAAAAAAACCATTAGATGCCAATTAAAATATTGGTCATTAGGCCAGAACAGCATGAATTTTCAGTTTTAGGGCAGCAGTGAAGGGGGCTGGGAGAAATTCAGTGGAGACTAAAGGAAGGAGAAGGTCTGAGGAGAGGAGACTGGGGGCAGACAGGAGGTGCTGGGGCAGGCTGGTCCAGACGCCGAAAGACACCGGAGATGAAGCTCTTCTGTTGCTGGAGCCTCAGCCAGCATCTCCAGGGAGCTGGGAGCCTCCAGCAAAGCTGGCCACAGATGGGAGGGATGGCTATTTGGGCCTGAGGTAGGGCCCCACCGTTAGATGGTGGATGTCCTCTGCAAGTGAGGTTTCAGGCATGAGCAGAGAGCTGCCCAACAGGCATGGACCCAGACTCCTCCCACACCTGTCAGACGGTGGACCATTAACCCACCACATGGCTGGAGCACACTGAATTCACAGGAGAGTCAACAAATCCTATAATCAATCATCCTGTGAATGTCAGTTATATTGCACTGTATATTTATTTGGTAAATGTGTCTGTTTGCTTAATGTAAACCTTTATAATAAGCCCCGCTTTTGGCAATATCTTCAAAACCTGAAAGCAACCCAGGCTTACCTTGACTTTCAGGAAGCCCTGCCATTTAAGGGACAGCCTTTGAGAACTCTGTACTCCCAGCTTTTTCACCTCAACTAAGTCATTGAAAAAAAGACTCATGAAAGTTAGGTTTACATTCATGGCCAGCTGGGTGAACCTGGTAGGGTCTTAGGCCTGCCCCATCGACTCCCCCAAATCTCTCTGTTTGCCAGTGCTTGAAATTATGTTCTTAGACAAGGGAACATGTCTCAAGGTGAATAGGAGTAGTGAGGAGTGGGTGGAAGACTTAAAAAATGGCACCCAACTGGGGTTAAAAGTTTTAGCAGAAAAAAGAGGCTGAACCCAGAACACAGATTCAGAGTCTGTGTAAGTCACTCCAGGAGTGCAGTACAGTAGGGAGTACAGACTCTGGAGCCCCACTCCAGGGGTTTACCCTGGCTCTGTCATGTTCTAGCTGTGTGACCTAAAGCAACTTATCTGACCTCTCTGTGCTCCAGTTCTCTCCTTAGTGAAAGGAGGACAATAATATCTTCTTTATAGGTTTGTTATGAGAAATGAAATAACAAAGGTATGCAAAGTACTTAGGAAAGAGCCTGGCACAAAATAAGAGTTGTGTTAGAGTTATCTATTAATATTTGGCCCCCACTGTTTACCTTAGCTGTTTGCTCAAGCAGCCCAGTCCTGTAGCTATCAGGCTACCACCGGGGTGGGTCTCACCTTATTTAGGAAGATTTGGGGGAGTTAATTCTCTCTCCCTCTCTTTCTTTCTTTCCTCCCATGTTCCCTTTCAAAGACAGAACACTATTCCCATAGGATTTGTAATTAATTACTTCTATAAAACCACGGCGAAATACCTTCTGAGGCACTTACATTTTAACAGATCAAGAAAGTCTTGGTTTCAGGAATGCAGTGCTGGGGAATTTTAGACATCCCTCTGTTGATAGTATCTAAGATGCCACTAGCATTGGAGAGATGGCTGGGGCTGCAATAGCTTAAGAAATAGAGGTAGGATTTTGTGAAGCTGAAGTAGGCTGGGAGTTCTGGCAGAGGAAAGAGCTGTGCCACAATCTAGAGCCCTGGTTCTCAAAGTGTTCCCTAGACCAGCAGCATCAGTGTCACCAGGGAACATGTTAAAAATGTACATTTTGGGGCCCATCTCAGACCTATTTAATTAGAAACTCTGGGAATGGAGCCCAGCAATTCATGTTTTAACAAGTCCTCTTGGTGACTCTGACGCTAAAGTTTGAAAACCTCTCTGGTCTATAGGGTAAGTAAAGCCAAGGTTAAAATGACTGAGGTGAAGTCAGAGCCAAGAGATTGGAGGAGGGTAAGATGGACTCTGAGCCAAAACAGAGAATGGAGTTTCTGGGAAATTGCTCTGAACACCCGTGGCTATTTTCAGCTACCCTTTATCTTTTGCAGGTGCAGCCTGTGGGTGGGTTGGGCTAACTTAAAGGAGCAGAAGCAAAGTGGAGAGGCAGAGAAATATTTGCAGGTGTTTTTGCAGGTCATTTTGACCCCTTTGGGATGACAAATTGTGGTCTGTCACGTCTTCTGCATTCAAGAGGATTAGGTCTGGTCAGTGCTTTTGTGAGAGAGTTGGCCTGGCCTGAAGATAGTGTTATAGAAACAGAATTTTGCCATCCGATCTGGCCTTACAATTCAGACTCTAGCCCCCTTCTCCAATGCAGAAGCCAACTCTGCTGTATTCCTGATAAGAGATCAGGGTCACCCTCCAACACTACAGCTGGATGGAATTATTCCCATTTGGAAAGTCCTCCCTTTGGATTGTCCAAAGCACCCATCAACTTGCATGTAGTTAGTGCTCAGGCACACTCGTTGAAAGACTAATGCCTTATATTGAACAGTTAGTCTGATCCATGCAGTTCTTCCCTCTAGTTCTAACACTGCTGCCTGGCATCCACTGATCTGTTTTCCGTCACTATAGTTTTGTCTTTTTCACTTTGATTTTTGTTCTTTTGGAATTAAAAAAAACAAACAACTTAAATTTTTTAAAGAGCAGCTTTAGGTTCACAGCAAAATGGAAGGCAAGGAACAGAGATTTCCCATCTACTCCCTGCCCCAACTCATGCACACACTCCCTCATTATCCACACCACCCATCAGACTAGAACATTTGTTACAATTGTTGAACCTAAATGACACATCATCGTAATCATGCAAAATCTCTAGTTTACATTAAGATTCACTTTTGGTGTTGTACATTCTATGGGCAAATGTATAAATCCATCTTTGTAGTATCAAACAGCATTTTCACTTTCCTAAAAATTCTCTGCTCTGCTTATTTATCCCTACATTCCCAAACCCTGGCAACCACTGATTTTTTCACTCTCGCCGCAGTTTTGCCTTTCCCAGAATGTTGGAATGCTCCATATAGTTGGAATCATATACTCTATAGACTTTATAGATTAGCTTCTTTTATTTAATAATATGCATTTAAGGTTCCTGCATGTCATTTCATGGCTTGATAGCTCATTTCTTTTTTAGTGCTGCATATTATTCCATTGTCTGATGTACCACAATTTATTCATTTATTCACCTACTGAAGGACATTTTGGTGGCTTCCAAGTTTTAGCAATTATAAACAAAGATGTTATAAACATCTGTGTGTAGTTTTTGTGTGTAGATTTAGTTTTCAACTCCTTTTGGTAAATACCAAGTGCTATTACTGGATCGTATGGTAAGAATATGCTTAGTTGCATAAGAAACTGCCAAACTGTCTTCCAAAGTTGCTGTGCCATTTTGTATTCCCACCAGCAATGTATGAGAGTTCCTGTTGCTCCACATCCTCCCCAGCATTTGGTGCTGTCAGTGTTCTGGATTTAGGCATTCTAATAGGTGTGTAGTGGTGCCTCATTGTTTAAATTTGCATTTCCCTGATAACATATGATGTGGAGAATTTTTTCAAATGCTTATTTGCCATCTGTTTATCCTCTTTGGTGAGATGTCTGTTAAGGTTTGTGGCCCATTTCTTAATGGGGTTGTTTGTTTTCTTATTGTTGAGTTTTAAAGAGTTTCATATATTTTGGATAACAGTCTTTTATCAGATACGTCTTTTGCAAAATTTTCTCCCAGTCTGTGGCTTGTCTTCTCATTCTTTTTTTTTTTTTTTTTTTTTTGAGGGCAATGTCACTGGCCCTCATATGTAGGACGCTAACCGGGGTCGCTGGCTTCCGAAGCCAGCACTTAACCACCTCGCCACTCGGCCAGCCCATCATTCTTTTGATAGTGTCGTTTGTTGAGCAGAACATTTTAATTTTAACAAGTCCAGTTTATTAATTATTTCTTTCATGGATCATGTCTTTGGTGTTATATCAAAAACTCATCTCCAGGGGCCGGCTGAGTAGCGCGGTGGTTAAGCACTGGTTTGGAAAGCCAGCGGCCCCGGTTCGAGTCCCACATATGAGGGCCAGTGACACTGCCTTCAAAAAAAAAAAAAAAGTACTTTGTTTGGGCCGGCCGAGTGGCACGGTGGTTAGGCACTGGCTTGGGACGCCAGCGGCCCCAGTTTGGATCCCACATATGGGGGCCAGTGACACTGCCCTCAAAAAAAAACAAAAAAAAACAACCAAAAAAACCTCATCTCCATACCCAATATCATCTAGATTTTCTCCTATATTATTTTCTAGGTGTTTTATAATAGTTTGGTGTTTTACATTTGGGTCTGCAATCCATTTTAAATTAATTTCATGAAGGGTGCTAAGGTCTGGGTTTAGATTCACTTTTTTTTTTTTTTGCATGTGGATGTTCAGTTGTTCCAGCAGCATTTCTTGAAAAGACTACTGCATTGCCTTTTCAAAGTTCAGTTGACTATATTTATATGGGTCTATTTTGAGCTCTGTTCTGTTTCATTGATCTATTTATCTAATCTTCCACCAGTACCATACTGTCTTGATTACTGTGGCTTTATAGTAAGTCTGTATTTTTCCAGGACCCATCAGCTTCAAGTCAGGTTGCTGTCTTCAATCTAGTTGTGGAGGGCGCAGCTCCGCCGCCCATGAGGGAATTGAACTGGCAACCTTGGGCTCCAACCACTTGAGCTAACCGGCTGCCCCAATATAGTAAGTCTTGAAGTTGAGTAGGGTCAGTCTTCCAGTTTTGTTCTTCCCCTTCAAAATTGTGTTGGCTATCCTGGGTCTTTTGTGTCTTCATATCAACTTTAGAATCAATTTGTCAATATCTATAAAATGACTTGCTTGGATTTTGGTTGGGATTGCAGTGACTCTATAGGTCAAGTTGGGAACAACTGAGATCTTGACAATATTGAGTCTTCCTTTCAATGAACATGGAATATGTGTTCATTTATTTAGCTCTTCTTTGATTTTTGTTCATGGGTTCTGTAATTTTCCTTATATAGATCCTGTACATATTTTGTTAGATTTATGCCTAAGTATTTCATTTTGGGGTGACTATATATGGTCAGAGTCAATGGTATTCTGTTTTTAATTTTAAATTCCACTTGTTCATTGCTGGTATATAGGGAAGCAATTTACTTTTATATATTAATCTTGTACCTTGCAACCTTGCTATACTTACTTCTTAGTTCCAGGAGCTTTTCTGTTGATGCTTTCTGATTTTCTACATAGACAATCGTGTCATATGTGAATAGAGGCAGTTTTATTTCTTTCTTTACAAAGTATATATGCCTTTTATTTCCTTTTCATGTATTATCGCATTAGCTAGAAATTCCAATACGATGCTGAAAAAGAGTGGTGAGAGGGAACATTCTTGCCTTCTACCTGATCTGAGAGGGAAAGTTTTGAGTTTCTCACCATTAAGTATGATTCTTTTGGAATAAAAAAAAAACAAACAAAAAAAACCTTGTGCATGTATCATCAATTAAAAAAATAAATTTTGTTATCCATTGTCCAAATACTACCTCCTCCCAAAAGCATGCCCTGATTTTCCCAAGCAGGTGATTTCTCCTTCCTTTGAAAATTCCATGCCATTAATTTTCAACTTTTATGGCATGTATTATATTCTGTCTTGTTTTATAGTTAGTTGTGACTGTTTTCTAGGCCCTTCCTCCTGGATTTCAAGTTTGAGAGCACAGGCCCTGTCCTACTCATCTTTGTATTCCCAAGTATGCCTAACACTTGCCTTATACCATTGGGTTCCTAATAAATATTTGATAATTAATTCTAATTGTATCATTTGACCACATACTCCTGCAATTTTTATTTTGCTGTTGTTGACTCCCAGCAGTGAGCAAGTTCCTCCTACTCCTTTTTCTAACACATTTTCATAATGCAGCATCTATCAGAATGCTTTGTTTACTCCTTGTTCTGAAGGAGTAACAAGCTCAAGAAGGAATTGTTTGCCCATAGCATTTTTCATTCTGGTTTGTTTCACTTTAAAATCTTGGTTCTGTGAAAAACATGGTGGAGTTGGCTTCTTAGCTTGACAGCCCTTACTGAGCCATACCTCGTTGGAGAAAGTTCCTTGATTTCTGACACTTGTAATGTGAAGGGAGGAGAATTGAGATCCTCTGAGGATGGATGCTTACAAAGACCTCTTTGTGCTGCTGGCAGTGTTGTTTGGTGTCTGGCTTTGGAGTGATGAGGGCTGGGACCTGCTCTCACCCGAGTACATGTCTGTTGCAGGAAAATAGCTGTCTGAGATCAGGTCCCACATGCATGATGAAGGGCACAGCCTATCTGGTGGGGACAGCAGCCTGCATGAAACATTTTTACAATTTGGGTTTAGAGAAATTCATTGTGGCTGGTAGATGGAGGAATATCAATTTGTTGGAGAGTGGTCTTTAAACGGCATGATTCCTTTCCCAATTGCTTTTATTTACAGTGTAGACCCTCTCTCCCACTGGTTAGTGCATTCCTTAATGATTCTTTGGCTAGGTACTGACTTTCCTGTCACTCTGAGTCATTTGCACAGTTGCATTCCAGCATTTAAGACTCAACTCTGCCTACTTTTAAAAACTTCAATCTTAAGCATAATTCAGTGGTTGTCTCCTCCTTCTTCCTGGGCTGCTGAGAGAGCCAACTCACAGCTGCTTAGAGAGCAGGAGCGGGTGTGTAGCCTGTTCCTGGGACTCTTCCTCCTTTTTTCTCTCCTAGAAGGGATTGGGGGGAAGGAAGGAGGGGTAGAAGAAGCAGAGACTTCCTTACCTCACCAGTCCCATGTCAATGAAGGGAGGAGTTCCAGGCCTGACTTTCTAGGGGGTAATGTTATGGCTTAATTCTGTTCTCTTTGAGGTGAGGAACATCCTTCAGGGGGGCAGCAGAGCCTCTCTTTGGGTTCACCAGTGGAGCACCCCTGCTTCTGGTTTGGCTGTCCTATTATCCAGCTCTGTGGGTGCCCTGGAGCCCCTGGTTCCTGTCTCTCTGCCAACCACACCACTTTTTCATGCACAACCACAGGAATCCCTGGATTCTCTTTATATCCTCCAGAAGCCATGTAGAACTGGAAAAGACTGGAGTTACTCGCCTTCCTTTTAGGCACTCTATGCTACAGTTCCTTCAAGTCCAGCCCGACACTGGTCAGTACAGTGAGCCTCCCACCTTTAGAAATCTCTGGTCCTGAACAGTCCACAATAACATTTGTCAAGGATTGAATTGTGTCCCCGCAAAAGATATGTTGAATCCTAACCTCCAGTACCTCAGAATGTTACCTAATAGGGTCGTTACAGATATACTTAGTTAAGATGAGGTCATTCTGGAGTAGCGTGAACCCCTAATCTGATATGACTGATGTTCTTGAAAAAGATGTTCATGTGAAGCGGATACACAGGGAGAATGCCATATGATGACAGAGGCAAAGACTGAAGTGCTATAACTACAAGTCAAAGAACATCAAGGGTTGCTAGCAAACCACCGAAAGCTAAAGAGAGGCAAGGAAGGGCTCTCTGCTACTGGATTCAGAGGAAGCATGGCCCTTCTGACACCTTGATTTCAGACTTCTAATCTCCAGAACTGTGAGGCAGTAAATATCTGTTGTCTTAAGCCATCCTGTTTGTGGTTCTTTGTTATGGCAACTCATCCTGTATCTGCTAACAAATGTTTCCAAATGTAAAGGAATACATGCCAAGCATGCCCTTTTTGGTCTCCATAGGTGGAAAAGGTAGATTAAAATGCCATTGCATTGTGCTGCTAGGATCCCAGAAGGTTGTCTGAAAAATTTATCATCACCCTGTACCCCAATGGGTTCTGCAGCTGGTCATTATCTAGTAGAGGGGTCAGTCATTCCTTCTTTCAGGCATCTCTACCTTTACTAGTGATTCTCTTGAAGTCCCCCTTACTCCCCTTTAGGGCACAGATGGTACCCTCATGACCACTGCGGTATTCTTTTCTTTTTTTTAAAGATTTTATTGGGGAATCGGGGAAGGGGAACAGACAAGTTGCTGTCCTTTTGTTCTTCAGTCTAGATGTGGAGGACGTTGCTTCACTGGCGCATGTTGGTATTATCATTGCGTTTTTCCCAACTGAAGCAGATCAGTTGCTGGCCACTGGACGGCCACTCATGGTGGCTCTTAGCAGCTCATGCTGGCTGCTGGTCGCCCATGTCAGCTGCCAGCCACTCACAGTAGCTTTACTGCAGCCCACTGCAGCCTCACGGCAGCCCAGCTCCAGGTCGAGCTGTTGTTCACCATCTTAGCTGTAGAGGGCGCAACGTCACTGTCCCTAATGTGGGATCCGAACTGGGGTCCTGCTGCTCAGTGCTGGCATCCCAAGCCAGCTCTTAACCAACGTGCCACTTGGCCAGCCCTGCAGTATTCTTAAGACTAGTGACCCTGCTTCCTATCCTCCTTATATGGGCTGGGTTGGTGGTTGGCACGCTAATTCTGGCTCCTCTTAGCCTGTCCTGGGTGACCTGGTTGGTAACGCTGAAGTCCTAACTATAGTTTACCTTTCTTGCCCTCACTTTGAGCCCTGGCCATAATCCTGGGTAACCAGAAGAGCCCATTCAACATCTTGTTTCCTTATTTAGGCCAGATCCTCCACTTCACCAAAGAAGCCTGAATGGGCTGTACTGTGAGGCAGACTTCTGATTCTCTAAGGAGAGAGAGCAGATGTCAGAAGGTGGCAGGCAGAGTTAGTTTCCTCTTCTCATACTGGAGTATGACTAATCCAATTGAACTGATATCTTTGTACGAAGAGACTGTGAAGACAGATACAAGTTCCCAAGATGCAGGTGGCCTCAGACTGACGCTAACCTATTCTTCAGGCTGCCTCCCAGGAGGCCTGAGGCTCAGATAATTCTTAAGGGAAAATCTCAACACGTTCTTCTCCCTGGAAATATTTTTAGTGGGGAAATCCCACTGCTGTGAACATCCAGAGCAGAGCTGAAAGTGAAAAGATTCACTGCTCAGCATGAAGCTGGAGACCCATATGGAGATAGGGAGAGGAGAGTCAGTTCTCAGCGTTGCCTTGGTTCTAGTGAAAGAGGGAAGGAAATGTTCTTACTGGAATCAGTTTTCCACCCATGCTTTCCCCAAGTTCCTCGCTGAGGGGCTGCTTGTTTTTCATAAAGTATAACTAATGGTTTGCTGAAGCCCAAATAGCTAGCTCTCTTGTCTGGGTCACCTTGAAGGCCATGTGGACAAATATAGACTTCCTGTAGAGGCCAGAGCTGGACAGTTTGGCTGCTCTGATGTGATGAGATGTGGGTGGCCTTGCCCACATGTCTACACCCCATTACATATCTGGAGGCCGTGTCTGGGAAGCAGTTAAGTAAGGTAAGGTTTGGCTTTGCTTGACTCTCTTGTTTGCAAGGAACCAATGCTTCTCAGACTACCTGGAGCACAAGAGGCTTGTGCTGCCTCAGAACTATAATAGAACCAGAGAGTTGGTAGTTGCTAAGGCAACTCTGGGATCTGGCTCCCAGCAGAGCTCCCTTGGGCTACAAGGCCTCCCTGTCAGGGGATACTCGCTTCTGTCTCTGTCTCATTTCTCTTTTTTTTTTTTTTTCCAGAGGGCAGTGTCACTGGCCCTCATATGTGGGATCCGAACCGGGGCTGCTGGTATCCTAAGCCAGTTCTTAACCACCACGCCACTCGGCCGGCCCTCTCTGTCTCATTTCTGATTAGTTTCCCCAATCTTCTCTTTTTGTCTATACCACACATGGAGGAAGCTAGTCAGATGGGATGAATTCCGCATTTCAGGCCACCTCAAGGGTTGCCAGCTGGTTATGGGCGGGCTGCCCTTGGGTCAAGTGCCCAACTCTGGTCCGATTATAGGCCAACTCTGGGCAAAGAGCAGCTTAGCACCACTTGGGAGCCAAGGCTGTGGGAGGGGCAGAATGAGTTAACAGGCTAAGAGGGGGCTTGGCAGCTCTGTGACTGACACCTCTAGTTTCAGGGTTTGCTTCACAATAATCCATCTGGCCCTCCCTGACTACTTTCCTTCCCAAATCAGCCCTCTGGACTGGCCAAGGCTGTAGTTTTCCTCAGTGTAAATTCCTGTGGGATAAGACAGGCAATGGGAGGGCAATTGGATGCTGGTGAGAGATGGATTTTTGCTGAACGTTGGAAGAAAAGATATTCAGGAAGGGTAGTGAGACGCTTGTGGTGATTACCTAGTTCTTTTTGTCTGTTCTGCCTGCAGGGGTGAGAACTTGGGCACTTTCAAGGGTGACAAAGTCCCAGAAATCTCCCCTCTATCTATGCCCCATTAGTAACTTAACACTATGTACCAAAGGTGATGTGTGGAGGCCAGCACTCTGATCTTCTCCTTCTCCCACCCATCCGAAAAGAGGCACTAGATAGAAAAACCCTGCAGTGCCAGATCTGACATGGAGCCTACTCTTACCCCTGTAGACCCCAGGATATTGCAGTGCAGGCTGGGGAAAGGGGTTAAGGAGAGCTTCCTGAAAGAAGTCAGTGAGTGGGCAATTGTCACTAGGAACTAGGGAGGAGTAGGATTAGTATCAGAAATGCCTGGAGTTTTAAAAACTAACAATAATTTCTATCTCTTCTCTTGACATGGTTACTGTCAAGGGGATGGCAAATGTACTTTGAAAAGATTCTCTCCAGGGCTTTTTAATTCTTTCACCCACTTCCCACAGATCTCTTGGAGAACCATTGCTCTACATCTGTGGTCTCTAAACCTTTTATTGGGTTGTCGAAAAAGTCATGATGTATTTTTTTCTATGTTTTTCATTGCAAAACTGCGTCATGACTTTTCTGACAACCCTGTAGATCATGTACCCCAAGGGTAAAACTTTTAAAATATGTACCCTCAATATTCGGATATTTATTTTAAAATAATACCCATGTATGCATTCATATAATATAGTCATTATAAAAAACACAAATATAGAAATTAACAGAGGGCAAGCTTAAAAATAAATAGAAATACAACTTCCAATAATTTCTTGCTGACCCTTAACTCACCTGGTGCCCCTCCCGTTTTGGAGACCACTGCTCTCACCTCATATTTCTACCCTCATGCCTAGCTCAGGGCCTGATGTGCAGTAGCTGTTCAATAAACAATTTTGTGGGATAGATGAATAACAAATGAATGAATTAGAACTAGATCTTGAAGAATATGAATATTTTGAAAATATGTAAGTAGGAAGGGGGAGCAAGCTGAGAGCCTCCCTCTTAGATTAACATTATGATTTATTGACCTTTCTTAATAGAAGCATTAAGATTAGACCTTACAGAGGACATTAAGTTTGAGTAATGATTGATTGTTTCATTAATTAAATGAAATGTATTTGTTTATCCCTCATCTCCATTAGCATAAGAGGCCCCCTAGTCCCATGGTTTAATTGCTTGACTATCGTCTCCTGGCCAGGCTGATCTACACTGTGAGATGGGTTCTATCAGCCAGACAACCAAAGGGAAGTACTTGGGAAAAGAGATTCAGTGAGGAGTCATCCAGGAGACAGAGGCCCTAAATCTCAGCTATTAGTTAATTAGGTGCTGTGTAAACACAGGCTGGAAGGGCCCAATGAAAGGGATTATTACAGGGTCCTAATGGTTGGAAATTGATTTATTAACAAAGCCCCACATTTGCATGCAGGACAGAAAGTTGGTAATAACCCAGAGTGGGGTTTGGCAGGCAGAGGGATGGAGGGTTCAGGGCCATTGGGGTAGCCTCTCCAGGGATTTCTTTGAACTTTTCCCTGCCCACCCATTCCAGAAGCTTTTGCTGGGGGAGCAAAGAGATATCTACTTTCCAAGCAGGAGACCATTCTCAAAGGCTGCCTTCAGGAGGGCTACGCACTTTATCAACAATGCCAAGACTGCCCTGTCTCCCTTCTTCATTTTGTAGCAACACTTCCATGGTGCTTTCTTCTAGCATATGTGTCAGGCCCTGTTCTCAAAATGCTTTACACATACATTAACTATTGAATCCTTACGACAGCCATGGAGGATGGTGCTAAGAGTTTTCTTCTTTTATAGCTGAGTAAACTGAGGCACATTGTGGTTAAGTAACTTGCCCAAGCTTGTTGGTGGCTAGTAAGTGGCAGCTTTGGGATTCAAACCTCAGTAATCTGGTCTGAATAACTTGCCCACAACCACTGTGTCATTGATGAAGGAGCAGAGATGATTTAGTTGGTCCTTGGCTCAGTTCAGTACTTTCCTTCTCTTCAGAACCCTGGTACCCTCCGCTTCTGCCTCCTAATTTTCTAAATTAAGCTGGTCTCAGATCCTTCATTTGCACTAAAGTGTAAATGACTGAGAATCTCTTGAAGGGCTACCCCTCTCTGGAGAAACATTTTATCAGGATTCGGAATGTTAAACTGAAGGGATGAAGCTTTAAAAGTAGAATCTGAAGCAATTTTTGGAATGTGTGTTGTGGGTGGGTATTTGGGTGCGTCAGGTCACACACTGCAGACTGGTGGGCAGGCAAATGCTGTTTCATTTGTGGACCAGGCCACCAAGAGGTGAGAGGCCTGAGCTAGACAACCTCAGCCTTGCCGCTCTATGGCTGCAGGCCCACATTTCTGGTCTCTTCTTGAGCCATTGACTGGCTTCCGAGAGCATCACAGCTGCCAGCCACCCCCAACTCCATTTTAGAAGACATGGTACAAAGTTTATAGCACATTTAAAAGTTTTAAAAGTGCATGTTTGATGTAAAGCTTTTCAAACTACTTGCCCTTGTGGGTCAGGTTGGTCCTTGTGCCAACCCTGCAGCCATCCTGGTCACTTGGGACTTTGAATGGCAGCCCCTGCAGCTGGGATCAAAGGCAGGGGTGGAGGCATGCTGGTGACAGGAATGACCACTTGGAAGACCATGGGGTGGCAACAGAGGCTCCACTAAGTGGACAATAGAGGTCCAGGTCCTCATCAAGTGTCATTATATGTGTGGCCTGCAGAGCAGGGTTCTTTTGATGGAGTCCTGTGGAAAAAAGAGTTGCAGGCGGGGATCACAAAGACAGCTGAGGTTTCCCCGACCAAAAAAAAGCAGGCCCTGCCCTGGCTCTATGACTCGTGTGTGGCCTTTATGGGCCGTGACCAATGGCTCAAGGCCTGGGCTGGCAGCCATAAGCCATCATCCTGGGCAGGAATTCTAATTAAACTGGGGCTCCTGGGTCTCACTTACAAAGAGCTTAGCACCAGACTCTGCCTTCCAGGCCTTACCCAGCTAGTCATACTCTTGAATGCCACCTGTAGACACTCCCAGTTCAGGGAGGCTCTGCTTGCCTCTGTGGTGAGCCATGGAGGGCCAGGACTCAAGGCTGAGTCTTGGGGCGGCCCCTGAGCTTTGATTCAAACACATCTTTAGAAAAAACACTTGATAGCCTCTTGGATCATTCTGGTGCTTCTCTTGCCAGACACTGTTCTTGTTATTTGTGCCACTCTTTTGTATTTGTTATGTTCATCCCTTTTCTTCACAATGAATTGGGTTGGTTTAAGTATCCAGGAGTGCAGGGAAATTCAGGATGAAGTTTCATTTAGCGGTACTCAGCTAAGTACCAGGCAAACCATGAACTGTGAGCATCAAGGTCCCTGGTTTGTGAGAGATGGATGAGGAGCGGAGGGCTTTCTGGGGAAGCTGGACCTGGAGCTGAACCCTGAGGGACTGGTAGCATTTGTGTAGGCAAACAGGAAGCCCAAGGGACAGAGAAATAGCTGCCTTGCACATTTTAAAGAAAATTGGAGGTTTAGCTGCACATTAGAAATCCTTAATTCCCAAATTCATCCCATTCTGTTAACTCCTAAAAACGAAGAGCTGGAGCAACCAAGCTCCCCTGCTGTATTCAACATTCAGATTGTCCTGTTGCTACTTATTTTCCCCTTTAAATGCTGTCCATTCAGTCTGATTTCATCAGTATAAAATGAGAATGTGTGTGGATGAAGCTGACGATGGCAGTGATGGGGGTGGGGAGGCAACCTATCCCCAGGGCTTTGTCTGAAATTATGTCAGCAAATGTATTATTACCTTGGTCACTCTGTCCTCCCGCCGCAACTCTCCCCAAGGCCTCCTGTCCCCTTCACAACTCCCATACCCCCTAACTCAGTCTGGGCCTGGGTCCCCATTTCCGTGCACTCCCCTACGTCCTGTTCATTGGTGAACAAAGTGCTCAGTGAAAAAAGGGTGGAAGGTCTGGGATGATAGAAGGGACACCAGGGGTACCTTTTGTGAAAAGAATCACCCCAGCCTCCGTGGGACTGCACAAGCTAGGGCTTGGGCTCCTGGCTGACTTTCCTCCTAGTCCAGAAGACACCCACACACCCAAACCGCCAGGAATGCAGCCTGCTGACCTTGGCAGGAAGGAGGGCTGAGTCGGCCTTTTGCGTAACATAAATACTCAGCACAGCTGCCTCTGACCTGCCCACTTCTTGTCAAATTCAAGAAGGAAGGGACCTACTGACCAAATGTTTTACCCGACTGCACCTCAGAATCCAAGGAATTTAGACTCTGCTCAAGTTAGTAAATTGGAGCTCCCCAATCCCCAAAACTGACTGTTGGTGGAAGAAAAACCTGGGTTGAAGAACAGTAAGCAAATCTGAGAGGCTGCTGTTCTAATGAAAAAAATAAAAGGTTTGTTGTTAATAAACTTTTTTGGGAAGCTCCCTACAAACTCCGCTAGGGAAGCTCAGGGCCTGTCTGACTTGGCTGGTCCAGGGCGGAGGAGGAAAGAAGAAAGAACAAAATCATTCCATTTGGCAAAAGAGCTTGTCTTTCCCAGTGCTTTTCTCATCCATCCTCCTCATGAGTGCTGGACCCAACCCCATCCCTGGGGTTGACCCTGTTTCAGTACTTTGTTTGTAATGTTCTGTCACCACCCCCATCCTGACCACTGTTAGCAATACCCTCCTTCCTGTCCTCTGCTTGTCTCGGTCCCTACCATCTTTTTAGACCAGATTTGAGTCCCATGGTTTCCTTCCATGAAGCTTTTTCCCACTCACTCTGATTTCCCTCTTTTTGGAATCCTCATCATCCCAAAGTCAATCCCACACACGTTGTTAGCACCTAATTTTTCTCTAATAGTTTCATGGAAATTAGCTCTGTCTTACCAGTTTCTTGTCATCACCTAGAGAACACAGCCCAGTTACATACTGGGATGGGCTCAGGAGGTACAGGTTGATGGATGGATTCCTGTAAAGATACTAAGTTCTCCCAGTATTTGAGGATTGGTCACTGTGTCTATCTTCCAGAGCCTACCAAACCACAGGGTAAATTGGAGGGAGGGTCTTTGGTCCTGAAATTTGGAGATAAGCGTCCAGCAGGATGGAGAACTGAGCTGCTCAATGTGTGCTTTTTGCGTGGAGCCCACATCAATCCCAAGATGCCATTAGTAGCCCTTATGTGAGGGCTTGTCAGGGGTTGAGTGGGCAAGACATTGCCTCAGCATTTCAGGGCTGCAGTTTTCTTACCTGTTTGGATGGTTTGAATAGGTTATTTCCGATGTTCTACTTCTATGGCTGAATTGTGTGTCCCCCCAATTCATATGTTGAAGTCTTAAACCCCAATGTGACTATTTTGGAGGTAGGGCTTTCGGGAGGTAATTAAGGTTAACTGAGGTCACAAGGGTGGGGGTCTGCAGCCCATTATGGAGGAGAGCATTTCTAAGCCTAAGTGCCACAATTCAAAAGGATGGGTGGGCTTATAATGAGAGAGAGAGAGAGAGAGAGAGAGAGAGAGAGAGAGAGAGAGAGAGATTTCCACATGCATGTACCAAGTAAAGGCCATGTGAGGACACAGCGAGAGGCAGCTGTCTGCAGAGCCCTCACCAGAAGTTGAATGCTTCTGGACACTGATCTTGGACTTTTCAGCTTCCAGCACTGTCATAAATAAATTTCTGTTGCTTAAAACACCTGGTCTATGGTGTTTGTTATGGCAGCCCAGGTTGACATACACTTACATTTATTCACTTATTGATATAGCCATTATTTACTGAGTGCTTACTATGTGCCAGGAACTATTTTCTGTACTGCGGTGGTAATAGTGAATAAAGAGTGAAAGAGCCCTCTCCCCATGGGGCTTACATTCTACTTAAGGATTATCTTGTCCATGGATGTGTTTCAGCAGGAGCTGGGGAACATCCAATGAGGATGCACTAGAGGCTAGGTGACTTCCAAGGTCTCTTCTGGCAGTAAGGTCTTCCATGAGGCTATGATTAAAGCCTCTTTATGCTCTTTGACCTTTCTTCAGCCACCACTAGCTACTTTTGTCAAACGTGACCCCACATTATACCTTAGTATGAATACTGGAACTCAGCACAGAGCCAAGTTCTACCATAAGTTTCTCCAGCTTCCCACCTTGATTGTTATTACCATTTGCCTCTTGAGTGGGGAGGTGGTTTGTGTCTCAGGACCTGAGACTTCCAGTCATGGAAGTTTAAATAGGGTAAGACATATACTGGCAAAAAGACCTAGTGAGATGGTAGCTTTGGGGATAAGGATATACGATGGAATGGAGCAAATAGGTACTGAATCAGAGGACACTTCCTGAGTGATAAGGGGCTCACTGCCCAAGCCTCTCTCATCTCTTCATTAACTGCCCACCTGTCTTCCTTTAGAGCTTCACCTGTGTTCTATTCTAATGGACATATCTATGGATCCACAGAATCTTAACATTTCTTATCTGGAAGAATTCTTTGAGAATATATAATTCAGTATTTCCTCAAATGTCAGTCTTTTGCACACCACTTTTGCTTGTTGTCATATACATATGCCATCTGTTCTGTTATTTACTGATAGCTTTATTTAAATTGAGATTTTTCAAAAACTTGCATGTTTTATATAACCAACATATGTGGAAAACCAGCCTTATTTGCCATATATTTAAGATAACCATGATTAATATTAACCATTAACATTAAAAGTGTTGGCCCATGTACACCCATACTGTGCTTTTGGAAACATGAATCTTCTGCAACCCTCTTTCTGAACAGATATAGAAACTATGGTCTAGAGAGAGGTTCAGTGATTTGCTCAAGTTTCACAGATGGGAAATGGCCTGGACTCTTGGCTTCCAATCAGAGAATCTTGATTAATTCTATTTCATGGCTCTCTAGATGAAGCCAAAAACAACAAAAAAATGTTTGTCTTATAGTTCTGGAGGCTAGAAGTTGATGGGGCTGTCCTCCCTCCTAACCCTTCAGGGGGAGGACCCTTCCTTGCCTCTTCCAGCTTTTTTTTTTTTTTTTTTTTTTTTTTTTAGAGCACAGTGTCACCAACCCTCATATGTGGGATCCGAACCGGGGCCTCTAGTGTACCAAGCCAGCTCTTAACCACTGCGCCACTTGGCCAGTCTGCCTCTTCAAGCTTTTTGTAGCTCCAGATATTCCTTTGTTTGTGGCAGCATAACTCCAATCTCCACCTTTATCTTTACATAGTGTTCTCCCTGTGTATTTCTGTGTCTTCACATGGCCATCTTCTTATAAGAACATCAGTCATATTGAATTAAGGAGGCCATCTTACTCCAGCATGACCTCATCTTAAGTAGTTACATCTTCAGTGACCTTATTTCCAAATGTCACATTCTGGGGTACTGGGGGTTAGAACATCAACATGTCTTTTTTGGGGGAATACAATTTAACCCATAACAGCATCCCAAATGGACTTGAATTTTATAGAGAATGTTGAAAGACCCCAGATATATCATAAGTAAAATTAAAATGATAAAATTATATACATTGATAAAATAATAACTTGCATTGTACACTCTGGTATATAAGCACCATCTCATTTGATACTAACCATAGTTCTCTGAAGTAAAGAGGTATGGTACGTTGTTATAGTAATAGTCCCCAAAACTCATTCTTCCTGTATCTATGTCTTTGTCTAGCCTTTGTGACAATGATTCTGGGCTTAGCCTTGTGACTTGCTTTGGCCAATGGAATATTAATAAATATCATGCAAGCATGTGAAGGTATGACAATTAAGTTTGCAAACACATCCTAGAAAAAGTGCTACATACCTTTTGCTGAATAGCACTATGGTTATCTTCGAAGTACTCCCCTGGGGAAGCTATGCACTGATGCCAAGTACCTAGTCCACTCCTCAAGGCAATTTTGGAACGCTTTTTCTGGAACGGCTATCAGAGCTGTTGTCATATTACCTTTGGTGTCCTGAATGTCATCAAAATGTCTTCCTTTTAATATTTCCTTTATTTTTGGATAAAGAAAGAAGTCAATGGGGGCCAGATCAGGTGAGTAGGGGGTGTTGTTCCAGTTATTTGTTAACTGGCTAAAAATTCCCTCACAGACTGTGCCCTGTGACCTGGTGCATTGTCATGATGCAAGAACCATGAATTGTTGGCAAAAAGTTCAGGTTGTTTAACTTTTTAAAAAAAAGATTTTACTGGAGAATTGCGGGAGGGGAACAGTGTTGGGGAATTGGAGAAGGGGAATGGCCAAGTTGTTGTTCTTCATTCTTCAATGTGGAGGGTGCCAGTTGCCATCTGGCTTCCCATCGGCAGCTCATGGCCTCTAAGCTCAAGGTGCTGTGTTCAGTCTTAGTTGCGGGTGGGCGTAGCCACCATCCATATGGGAGTCAAACCAGCAGCTTTGTTAAGAGTGCACACCTTACCCACTGAACTATCCGGGCAGCAGCTCAGCTCAAGGTCGAATTGAGTTCAATCTTTAGTTGCGGGTGGGCATAGCCCACCATTGAACAGGCAATCTTGTTGTCAGACCAGCTGAGCCATCCTGCCACCTGTTGGCAGCTCAGCAACAGCTCAGCTAGGGCGCAGTTTTCACTGGCCCATGTGGGAATCGAACTGGCGGCCCTGTTGCTCAGAGCACGCGCTCTAAGCCAACTCTTAACCAACTGAGCTGCTTGGCTGGCCCCAGGTTGTCTAACTTTTTCACACAGCCCTTCAGCACTTCCAAATAGTAAACTTGGTTAACTGTTTGTCCAGCTAGAACAAATTCATAATGAATACTCCTTCTGATATCACAAAAGGTTAGCAACATCATTGCAACAAGTTTGCGAACTTATTTGTCAGACCTCGTAGGCTTGAAAAGTGCTTGTATATTGGGGATTTGTCCTCTCTTGATGCTGGGAACTCTTCTGCTATCATGCGAAGCAGATTGGACTAGTCTACAGAGGATGAGACTTCATAAAGCAGAGATAGACTGTCCCAGTTGAGGCCCCCTAAACCAACCAGCCTCCAGTTGCTCTGCCAGCAGACTACAGGTGTATGAGTGACCCCAAGCAAGATCAGTAGAAGAACTGCCAACTAAACCTAACCCAAATGGCTGATTCCCAGAATCATGAACAAATACAATGGCTGTTTTACACCCATAAGTTTTGGGGTAGTTTGTTACTCAACAATGCATAGTTGGCATAACAGATATTGCTGCTATTTTATAGATGAAGAAATGGACTCTCCAAATATTTTTTTTGACTAGCTCATCAGGACAAGGCCTAAAAAGAAAGAAAAGCCATGTCCTTTTTTGATTCAGGAATCTAGCAGTTGAATACAGTGCTACAGACATTTCGGATCTTGACTGATCAACAATACATGATAGAGTTTGAGAAATTCTAGAAGAGAATAAAGTATTCTAGGACTGAAGTCTGACAAGTATGAGGTCTGACAATTAAGTTCATGAACTTTATTGCAATGATATAGCTGACCTTTTTTTATATCAGAGGGATTATTCATTATGAATTAGTACCAACTGGACAAACAGTTAACCAAGTTTACTATTTGGAAGTGCTGAAAAGGCTGTGTGAAAAAGTTAGATGACCTGAACTTTTTGCCAACAATTCATGGCTCTTGCATCATGACAATGCACCAGCTCACACGGCACAGTCTGTGAGGGAATTTTTAGCCAGTTAAAAAAATAACTGTATTGGAACACCCTCCCTACTCACCTGATATGGCCCCCAATGACTTCTTTCTTTATCCAAAAATAAAGGAAATATTAAAAGGAAGACATTTTGATGACATTCAGGACATCAAGCATAATACAACGACAGATCTGATGACCATTCCAGAAAAAGAGTGGACTAGGCATTGGCGTTGGTGCACAGCTTCTCAAGGGGAGTACATTGAAGGTAACTGTGGTGATATTCAGCAATGGGATATGTAGCACTTTTTCTAGGATGAGTTTGCAAACTTAATTTTTAGACCTTTGTATAAAGTGACTATAGAGATGATGCCCCTTTGGACTAGAAAGTCAAATAAATGTGTGTGAGTTAGGAAAAGTGAAGGTTGTAAAAACTTGGTAGAAAGTTGGAGTCAGACATGGTTACCAAATCTGAAAATCACAAAACTGGGGAGCAGGAAAACAGCCTCCAAAGCTTGAAAGAGGCAATTTTAGGACAAATAAAAGGTTGTTTTTCTCAGTGGGCTTTCAATTAATAGGACTCATTATTCTCAAGTGTGGTAAATGTTTAAAATATAGTTTTATTTATTTATTAATATATTAAATCACATTTATTTAGGACCTATTATATGCTAGGCACTGTGCTAGGAAAGGGGAATAGCACACAGTCAGCTCACTCATATTCTGGCAGGAGAAACGGAAATGGTGATGACTCAGCATCTGCTGATTGAGCACTATATGTGCCAAGCCTTGTGCTAATGCTACAAATAGAGTGGTGAACAAATCAGAAGTTGCTCTTGCCCTGCTTGATCTCAGTTTCTTAGAGAGGGCAGATGTTAAAGAAATAACTGAATCCTAACACGTGATTAATTAGTCACTAGTGAGCATATGTTGTAAAGGAGAAGTCCAGGGACCTTCAGGAATATATTAAAAAAGGAGTAATTATCTAGTCTGGGGAATCATAAAAGACTTCCCTGAAGAATTTAGGCTAACAACAGGAGACTGAACAGCAGTGCGGTTGGCAAAAGAAAAGGAAGGGGAAAACACATTCATGGAGGGAGCATGATGTGGCAAAGGAAGAAAGTTTTTTGAGGAACTGAAAGATGTCTAGGATGACTGTGTTAGAAGGAAAAATAGGGGTAACATTGGGCTTTGTTACCCCTGGTCCTTGTCTACTCTGCTCTGCACCCCAAGAGGCTGAACACTAAAAACTGTATCACCTGGGTTCCCTTGCCCTCTGGCTTCCAGTTGCATCTGGGCAATGGAAACATGAGCAGGAGATCAGAAAACATAGAGGAGAGAAGGCATGGCATTTCTCCTGCTCTGTCCCTGCTTGGGTGCTAGGGTTTTGGCAGTGGTTGTATCCTGTAATAACAGCTCCTACTGAGTGCCCCATTTTCATGACCCTAGCTTTTTTGGTTCTGGTAATACCTGTTGTTCCCTCTGTCCATTGAGGCCTAGCAGTCACAATGACTTCCCACTTCGCTAGTCTCAGAATGCCTTAATTTCCCTTTTTGTTTCCATTAACCTCTGTAAACAGTCTCTTTATTGAATTGTCTTCAAAATCCCAGGTTAGGGTGCCTTTTGTTTCTTGCTCAGGAGTCTAATTGAAGGTCTCACTAAGAATTGTGGACTTTATTCTAAGGGCAATGATATGCTTATGAGATTTTAGCAGTGCAGTGACATAATATTTGACTTGAAAAATATCCTGAGGTTTCTGCTTCTAGTAATGCAAGAGTAAGATCTGACAAAACTGACTCTCCTGTAAAGGAGACAAGGAGACATGTGGCAAAAAAGCAGCTCTGTGAGAAATTGGCAAATGAAGAGAAGATTCTTCAGGGATGTATACCATCAGAGGATGGGAGTTTTACCCAAGCAAGTTCTCTTTTTTGTTGACTTTTTTTCCTGGGGCCAAGGGCAGTGATGTGATGCTGGAGGTAGCAGGTTGCTGGTGGCAAAACTGGAATCTTTCTGGGTTGGCAAAACAGAAAACTGAAGCTAGAGCAATTGTGGCTGCTGAAGGGAGTGAAGGAATCACCATGGAAGGGAAAGAGCCAAAGACAGGATCCCAGATTCTGACTACCCATGTATGTCAGTGACCCCTGAACCATACACGTACAGAACAGACGGAAGTGATTCAGTTAAAGAGAAAATATTTGGACACAGGAACTGCCACTCAAGAAACAGATTTTATTTTTTTCATCAGAGGGAAAAAAAAAAAAACAGAATCAAGATTTTCTACATTTAACATATATAATGACCAGGACGCAACCCAAATTTATCTGACATACAAGGAGCCATAAAAATGGAGCACATTCTCAAGAGAAAAGTGATTTGCTTCCAAAGAATCAAGTATGGAAAGTGGTTGGGGGAATAAGGAGTAACTTTATGATGGAGAAACCTAACAAACACCACCTCAACGAAATGATCAAGATTAATGTTGTCATTGATAAACCATGCTGATACATACCCTTGATGTGATGTGATGAGAATGGCACTTCACCTTTTTGGTTTACCTCCCCAAAACCCATAATTTCATGTCTTACCATGAGAAAAACAAACTAAGAGATAGCTAGCTCCTCAAAACAGTCAAGGCTGCCAAAAAACAGAGTCTGAGAAACTGTCACAGCCAACAGGGAGCTAAGGAGACATGATGACTAAACATAATGGAATATCCTGAAAGGGATTCTGGAAAATAGAAAGGACATTAGGGAAAAACTAGTGAAATCTAAAAAATTGGGGAGTTTAGTTAATAGTAATATATTAATATTGGTACCTTAGGTGTGACATGTATTATAGCAATGTATAATAAGATGCCCAAAATAGGGGAGATGGGATAAGAAGTACATGGAAACTCTACTGTCTTTCCAACTTTTTTGTAAATCTAAAAATATCCTAAAATAAAAAGTTTATTTGCTGCTGCTGCTGCTGCTGCTGTTGCTGCTGCTGCTGCTGCTGTTGCTGCTGCTTTTTCCCTGCTCCTTTTTTACCGCTTCTTCCCTTTAAGCCTCACCTTTGCATGTGCCCCCTCCACACTCTTTGGTAATGGGCCCTTGAGCCATCCTCTAGTACTCAGGTCTACTTCTATTTCTAAATGTACTATCTTTTCTAATAAACTACTTATTCTACTGCTTTAAAAAAAATTATGGGATGGACCTAGATCAGTGCTTAGAGGAAAATTTATAATTTCAATGCTTATATCAGAAAAAAAATAAAGGACAAAATCAATGACTTGGGTTTACAACTTTAAACATTAGAAAAGAATAAATTAAACCCAATGTGAATAGAACGAAGGAAATAATAAAGACCAGAACTCAATGAAATAGTAAATGAACAAACAATGAAGAAAATAAAAATAAAATAGCTGGTTCTTTGAAATGATCAATAAAATTTGTAAGGCTCTCATCAGACTGATCAAGACAGAAAGAGACAAGATACAAGTTAACAATATGAGGAATGAAAGAGAAGACATCACTATAGATCCTACAGACACTGAAAGGTTAATAAGGGAATACTATGGACAAATTTATGCACTAGATGAAATGGACACATTCCTTGAAAGACCAAAATTGCCAAAACTGATTTTAAAAAGAAATAAAAAACTTTAACAAGCCTATATAAAATAAAAAATTGAATTCATAGTTAAAACTATTTCCACAAATATAATTTCAGTTATAGATGGCTTCACTGGTGACTTTTATCAAACATTTAAGAAAAAAACCCCACAAAAACCAAAAAAAAACCCAACCCCACAAAAATGTTTTAAGAAAATAGAAGAGGAAACACTTCCCAACTTTTTTTGTTATGAGGTTAGTGTAAACCTGATTCCAAAACCAGATAAAGACATCACAAGAAAAGAGAACTACAGAACAATATCCTTCATGAACACCGACATAAAATATTATTAGCAAATTGAGCCCAATGACATATAAAAAAGATAATACACCATGACCAAGTGGGGCTTTTTTCAGGAATGCAAGATCAGCTTAACGTTTGAAAATCAACCAGTATAACTCAACAAATTTATTGAATAAAGGAGGAAAACAATATGATCATTTAATAGATGCAGAAAAGCATTTGTCAAAATTAGATACCTTTTTATGATTAAAAAAAAACAACACTCAGCAACCTGATTAAGGGCGTCTTTTAAAAAACCTACATTTTACTCTAAGGTGAAGAGCCCAATGATTTCTCCCTTAGATTAGGAACAAGGAAAAGATGTCTGCTCTTACCACTTCTACTCAACATTGTTCAAAGGGTTGTAAATAGTGCAAAACATGTCAATAAAAAGAAATAAAATGCATAAGTATTGGACAAGAAAAAATAAAACTGTATTTGCAGACAAGATTGTGTATGAGGAAAATCTCAAAGATTCTACAAAAGAGCTACTAGAACTAATAAATGAATTTACAAGGTATCAGGATAAAAGGTTAATGTACAGAAATTGATCTTATTTATATATACTAGCAATGAACACTTAGAAATAATTTTTAAAAATCTTCATTTGTAATAGCATCTTCATTTGTAAAAAATACTTAGGAATAAATATAACAAAAGATGTGTAAGATCTGTACACTGAAAACTAGAAAACATTGCAAAGGAAGACGTAATTAAATGGGTTTCAAGTTAATGGATTCCATGTTAATGTATTGGAAGACTCGGTATGATTAAGATGGCAATTGTCCCCAAATTGACCTATAGATTCAATGCAATCCAGTTAAAAACCCTAGTAGGTATTTCTGAAGAAACTGAGAAGCTGATGCTAAAATTTATATGAAAAGACAAAATACACAGACTAGCCAAAATAATTTTGAAAAAGAAAAACTAAGTTAGATCACTTATATTACCTGATTTTATTTACTTATTAAAATTTTTTTCCTTACTAGGCTATTTGTTATTTAATTTGCAACATACAATCCAATAGCTACTATTGCATGCTATGCATAGTTATAAATAAATATGAGGGTGTGTTGGCCAGCTGGGAGTCTAAGGTCTCTCCTTATCCCCCACCTTTCATACAGCACCCCTTTCCATTGTTTTGCAGCTGGGGAGTCTGACAGAGCAGAATTGGGGAAATCTGGTTCTTTTCCAAGTCACCATAATACAAAGGATCAACTCAGCACCGCTGCTCTGGTCACTATCTCATCTCTGGCTGGTTCCCAAGGATGTGATTGCGTTAACGGAGATCTTGTCTACAAAGCAATCCCACTTCCATGGAGACCAATACCCACTAAGCCCAAGGAGGTAAAGCGGCTCATCCATTGCAACTTCATTTCTCTAGGCCTCTGTTTGCTTGTCTGTAAAGGGAAAGGCTGAACTCCATTGCCTTTAAGATACTCTTTGAGTCCTAACAGCTTGTGCTTTTATATACGATGCAGATTTGATTAGAGTTTTTATTTATAGTATTCATATGTATGCTCCTCAGCAGGAATACCCTCTCTGCCTCAGCACCTGATTGCATCTTATTCACCCTTCACAGGCCAGCTAAAGTCCCCTTGTACTCCATGAAGCCCCTTTTTACTATGTTAAGTCCTGCTGACCTGGCCTCCTGTTGCAGTTATAGTCTGTATTGAATAATTTAGCACTTACAGTGTAACGCAAACCACTTTGGGCTATTGTATCTATAATATTGGCCTTTTCTCTTCAACCAGTTTGCAAGTGCCTTGAGAGTTTTATATTTCTTAGGTTCTCCCTTTCCCCAACCTCCCTGCTCCCTCACCCCCACCCCCCTCCAAACACACTGATGTGAGTTTTGAGCTTTAGATACACGCTCAGTACAGTCTTGTTAGATTACTGTTGCTCTTATTCTGCTTCTTTAATTCTGCTTTACTCTCTGCCTTCTTGTCCTAACACTGGCGGCTTTTGCTCAGGGATCAAGCAGGGGATGTGCAACTAGTTCTCAGAAATCATTAGAAAGTAGAAATCCTATCTGGCTGCCCAAAATGCCACCCACTGTTCTTATTGTTTTCAAATTTCACTAGAAGTTGACAGTATGTGTACTCGGAAATCTTCCCACCAAACAGATGCGTGGCTGGAAATGGTGAAAAGAGGAGATCTAAATGAGAGGCCTTTTTTTGTTATGTTTGCTCCGAGATAATCATTGGCCCAAGAGCGCAATTTCTTTTAGATATAGCCTGCTTTCTATTTGGCTGCAGGCACATGGATCCCAGACACATGTAGATCAAGGCTTATTTCCAGGATATTATAGAAATAAAACCAAATTGCCATATGTTGACATGTGTGGTCTTGGAAGTTAGCTAGACTTAGGGTCAAGTCCTGGATCTGCCACCTACTGGCTGTGTGACCTTGGTCTAATTACAGAACCTCTGTGCCCCAGTTTCTGGGTCTTTAAAATAAGGTCTGTGAGAGAAACAGAGAAAATGATGCATGTACAGTGCTTAGCACAGGGGCTGGCATATCATCACTTACTCAACAAATGGTACTCGTTATGCTGTTCCTGTCATGCCCAAAATGCAGGGGGCAAAGCAATACTGTTCCCCATTTCCAAAGGGGAGGCCCAGGCTGGTTGTGCCCTGGAGGGGTGGCTGGTGGGACACACGCTCTCATTCCCACCCTGAGTTGCTCTCCAAGGCCCTGCCGGGAAGCACTGCCTGTGGCTGGAGGCTGTGGTATTCTGGGCGGATCCCTTGCAGGCTTCAAAGGCTCAGCCCTTCCTTTTGAAGGGGAGTATTTGCAGCTCATTAGCTCTGTGGCAGAGACCACCAACCAAATTAAATAAGGGTTCTGGTTTAGCCTCTGCAAGATCCCCAAAGACCTCTGCAGCTTTTTTTGGAGAAGATAAGTTTGCTTCTCCTCCACTTTTAGACTAACACAACAAAGAGAGGCTGGGCAAAAAAACAGAATTGTATGAGTATCTAATGAGCAACAGCTCTCAAAGCTAAAGAGAAAGCTTCAGGCATTGCAGAATGACCCAGCTTAACTGGCCCATCACAGTGTCATACACATCTGGACACTTTGAAAGAAATGCCAATTGATGATGATGTTGGTGTGATAGCCTCACTCCCTAAAGAGAACTCTTGGGTGAGATGCAAATCAAAGTCTAAGATTGATGTCCCCTGGTGTACTAACCACACACCCTGCTGCAGGTTTGATCTGAGCCCTAGAGTGAAGGGGTGGGCCTTTTTCCTATTGTTGTTTCCAGCACCAGTAGAATCCATGGGCTGGGCCTGCAGAGAGCCCCACAGTCACAGGACTCCCAGGACCTCTAGCCCAGGATCCTGTGTCTAGGCATGAATATGTCTAGGTTATCCAACTGTAATGAATACACAGTTCTGTCTCTCCAGACCCTTGAGGTAGGGGTAAGATTTCACAAGTGTCCTCACTCCACACTGGTGACATCTCATAGTCCTTTCTTCACTCCAGAAGTGAAAACGAGAAGCCTCTTGACTTGGCCTCCCAGGACTGGGCTCTAGACTGCTGGCCTTAAAGGGAACTGAGTATTCAGCTACCTATATTATCTCCATTGGAAATATGGAAAAAGCACTTTTCTCTGCTGGGTGTTGCCTGCAATGATTTTAAATCCTTTAACTCCACAGTTAGGGATGATTGAAAGGCAAATATCTCTAGGTGAACCTGACACACATAAGTATTAATGATTGAGCCCAAAGACTTTCCCTAAGGACATGTTTTGCAAGGCAGGCAAGAGATGGTGAGGGTACTAGGTTTGATAAACCTGATGGGAGTGGGAGTAGAAGCTCATACCCACTGAACAGTTCCATTCAAAGCCTGTGGCTGAAAGGCTTGTGTGGACCCAGAATGGTCCATCTTTATTGGAAGTCAATAGTCGGTAGAGATGGACTGATGGGCCGAATCTGGGTGATGCCATGTGTTGGGCATTTAATACAAATCCCTAATGTATTCCTGCCCTCAAAGGGCTGACAGTCTAATGAACTTTGAAGGACAGACCTTTTGTCTCCTCTGTTCATTCAAGGTGTCTAGATGTCCCCAAGGATGCCAATCACAGGAGACTTATGGGAAGGAGGAGGCAGCACTGAAGGGGAGAGAGACAGGTGCTGTCTGGAGGAAGTGAAGAGTCAGATTTATTCAGGCACTTGCATGTGTCAGACAAGTGGAGATGGGGTGGAATTTGAGACAGGTGGGGAATTGGGGTGAAGCATGAAGGAAGTAGGAGGAGGGAAAGGAAGCACGCGAATGCTTTTATTTATTTCTTTACATTTTAAATGGAAATGTGTGCATGGAAGAAAAAAGGAGAAGGAAATGGGAGAGTGGCAAGGGCAATGTAATACAGAGACTTTTCAGACACTCTAAAATGGACCTTTTATTCCCCATACTCTCCCTGCAGCCCGAAATGAAGATATTTTTCAGGAACATGCTTCCTTGTACAGCTATGGAGGATAGATCCCACACTACTCCCATATCCTGGCCCTTCTTCTGATACTGAGAATCTTTTATGAGTCTTTTTTCCTTCCTTCTGAGGTTTCCCAGCTAGCCAGAAAATAGTTAAGGCCCTCTCCACTCCTCTCCCCTCCCCTCTCTATCCCTTCCCTCCCATCCCCTTCCCTCCCCTCCCTTTCCCCTTCTCTCCTCTCCTCTCTTCACCTCTCCTCTCCTCCCTTCTCCTCTCCACCCCTCTACTCCCTTCTTCTCCCCTCTCCTTTCCTCTATTCCTTTCTTTCCCCTCCCTTCCCCTTTCCTCCTCTCTCTATCCCTCTTCACCCCAGCATTCCTCCACCTCCTCCCCTCCCCCACCTCCCTCTTCTCCTCTCCTGGGCAAGCCTGGTCTTCAGACAGGATTGTGCCTAGCAGCCCAAAGCACTGGCAGAAGTGCTAGGGCCCAAACTAATGAATTCAAGACCTCCTGGGCTGGCCCAGAGAAAGAGCTGGGCTCTGGCCTTTCAGGAAAAACAGAAAACTACCCCTTTGACGGGAAGATTTATACCCAGAGGCCCAGGGGGCTCTATTGCGTCAGGCAAACAATTACTTGGAAAACTACATTTTGTTGAAACAAAGAACACTCCAAAAAAAAGGAAAAGAAATCATTAAATTCCTGTTGCTGCTCCCCCAGTGCAGCTTGCCGTCTGAGTTGCTGAGGTTCTTCCTTACTGTGTCCCACTCACCCCAGAGAACCATGATGAGGCTGCTTTGAAATCAACCGAACAGCCCAAAACCTGCACCCTGAGGAGAGGCTGCCCCTTTAGGATGAGGAGTTGAGAGGCAGCAGAAAACCTGCAGCCCAGGGCTTGACTTTTGCTTGAACCTTCACTTCTCCAGTGAAAGCATTTTGGAATTCCCTTGTGCTGGGGTGGGGTGGTGTGTGTGTGTGTGTGTGTGGACTCCGAGGGGGAGTTCCCAGCGCTGTAGCCCTGCTACGTGACCAGGAACAACCCAGCTCTGCCTGGTTCCAAAATCCCAACTAGTTAGGGGTAGCCGCAAAACATAGGCCCCTCCAAAGTGGCCACAGGTCTAGGGAGAACTCTCTGTGGGACTTGATTACTGTTTTCAAATACTTAAAAGGCTATCATTTGGAAGAGAGGTTTATTTGGTGTGGAGCTAGAGGAGAAAATTAAGACCAAAGGTGGAAGTTATATGAAAACAGATTTAGAGCTCAACAAAAAGAAGAAAAGTTTTGCTGCTGCGTCACTGGGCAATGTAATATGCAGCCTTGGGAGATAGTGAACTCCTCAGCCCTGAAAGTGTTCAAACAGAGGGAGTTTGGAGAGGGGCTTCTAGTACTCACTGTCTTCCTCATGTCCTTCTGGAAAATAGGTACTCTACTTTTTTTTTTTAAAGATTTTATTGGGGAATTGGGGGAGGGGAACTGTGTTGGGGAATTGGGGAAGGGGAACAGCCAAGTTGTTGTTCTTCAATCTTCGTTATGGAGGGTGCCAGTCGCCATATGGCTTCCCGTAGGCAGCTTGTGGCCTCTAAGCTCAAGATGTTGTGTTCAGTCTTAGTTGAGGGTGGGCATAACCACCATCCCATGCGGGAGTCGAACCAGCAGCCTTGTTGTTACAAGCGCACGCCTTATCCACTGAGCCATCCAGGTGGCAGCTCAGCTCAAGGTGCCCAGTTCAGCCTTAGTTGCAGGAGGGCGTACCCCAACATCAAACAGAAAATCTTGTTGTTGGACCAGCTGAGCATCCTGCCACCTGTTGGCAGCTCAGCGATAGCTCAGCTTGGGTGCAGCATTCACTGGCCCATGTGGGAATCAAACCGACGGCCCTGTTGCTCAGAGCTCACACTCTAAGCCAACTCTTAACCAACTGAGCCACTCAGCCAGCCCCGGTACTCTACTTTTTAATGTCTATAAACAGTGCTTGGCATGTACATAGCAGATACTCAATGTTTGTTTAATGAATTAATGATTGAAAAGCAGAGGGCAGAAGGTTGCTGTTCAGTGATGTCTAAGGTCTTTTCCAACAATGACTCTGGAAGTCTCTGAATGTTTTCTCACTTTTTAGAGGTCAGGAATAAGACAAAGTTTTGAATGGAAGAAATCTAGGTCCACACATGGAGCTCATTGGTGGCTGTGCTAGGAAGTGGAGCTGCAGGGCTCCTTCCTCTGGCCCCCCCAAAACCAGGATGGTTTCCAGCAGGACCCAGTAAGCACATAAAGGCTGGAATAGTAAGCTTTTTCCCTCCTAGCTTCGAACAGAACTTCTCACAGGATTCTGAGGGAAGCCTAAGGATGTGTGAGTGTCCTCAAACACCACCAGATGGGAGTGATGAGAGAGGGGGAAGTACAGATGGAGCAGGGTGTGTCCCCTCCTGTTCTAGCAGAGACACTTTGCTTGTATCTGTCTTATATATTGGAGTCCCTCACAATATTTTTTGAAGAAACAGCTACACACTGAAAAGTTGAAAATCACTGGCTTGCAGGATTCATTTATTTATTGAAACTTAATGTGTACAGATATTATTCTAGGAACTGGGGATATAGCAATAAAACAAATAGACAAACATCGCAAAAGATCATTTTGGCTGTTGTCTGAGAATAAATTTAGAAAAGGGGGCAAGTATAGAATCAGGGAGACCTGTTAGCAGGCTATTGCAATAACCCAGATGAGAGATGATGGTGGCTTGGACCATGGGTGTCGCAGTAAAGGTGATGGGAAGTGGTCAGAACCTGAATTTATTTTGAAATAGAGCCAACGGGATTTCCTGATGTATTGGATGTGAGGTGTGAGAGAAAGAGGAAGTCAAGGATGGCTCCATGTTTTCTGATGGAACAGATGGAAGAATGAAGTTGCCATTAAATGAAATGGAGAAGACAGTGGGAAGATCAGGTTTGGGGGAGAAAATTATAAGATAAGTTTGTGTACATATCAAGTTCTAGATGCCTATTGGATATCCAAATGGAGATGTATGTGAACTGTTGCATATATAAGTCAAGAGTTCAGAAGAGAGGTCTGAGCTGGAGGTGTAAATTTGGAAGTCATCAGCAAACATATTTCAAATAATAAGACTGGATGAGATTACAATGGTGTAGACAGAAAAGTGAAGATGTTCACCATATGGTCCAGCAATTCTACTTACAGGTATATACCCAAAAGAACTGAAAGCAGGGTCTCAAAGAGATATTTGCACATCCATGTTCATAGTAGCATTATTCACAATAGCCAAGAGGTGGAAGCAACCCAATTGTCCATTGATGGATAAATGGATACATAAAATGTGGTCTATCCATACAATGGAATATTATTCAGCCTTAAAAAGGAAGGAGATCCTGTCACACACTACAACACAGATGAACTTAGAGGACATTATGCGAAATGAAATAAGCCAGTCACAAAAAGATAAATACTGTATGATTTCACTTATATGAGGTACCTAGAGGAGTCTTATTCATAGAAACAGAAAGTAGAATGGTGGTTGCCAGGGGCTGGGGGAAGGGGAACTTGGGAGTTGAGTTGTTGTTTAATGGGTATAGAGTTTCAGTTTTGCAAGATGAAGAGTTTTGGAGATTGCTTACACCACAATGTGAATGTACTTTACACTACTGAACTATATACTTACAAATGGTTAAGATGGTAAATTTTATGTGGTATATATTTTACCACAGCTAAAAATATTTTTTTAGGTTAAAATAAACAAACACTGACTTAAAAAAAAAAATGAAGAGGTCCAAGTCAGAGCCCTGGGGAGCTCCACTGGAAGAAGGTCAGGGAGCTGAAGACAAAATAGAAAAGGTGATGACAAGGAGCATTGAATGAGGTAGGAGAAAAAGGAGAGTGTGGTGTCTGGACGCCAAGTGAAGAAAGTACAGTAAGGTGAAGAGGGTGATTGACTACGTTAAATGCTTTTGAGGGTCAAGAAAGGGAAACATGATGGCTGGTTAGCTCAGTTGGTTAAAGTGCAGTGCTCATAATACCAAGGTTGCCAGTTTGATCCCTGCAGGGGCCACTGAGCTGTGCCCTCCACCATTATAATAGATTGAAACATCTACTTGACTTGAAGCTGATGGATCATGGAAAAGCACACTGTTCCCCAATTAAAAAATAAAAAATAAAAGGAAACACTGGATTGAACAATGTGGGGGCCATTGATGACATTGGCAAGAATAGTCTCAGTGGAGAGGTACGGACGAAAGCCTGAATGAATGGGTGGAGAGAGAGTGAGAGAAGAAGAATTGGGGACAGTGAGTATAGCTAACTTTCTAGGAGTTTTGTCCTAAAGGGGAGCAGAGAAGTGGGGTCAACGAGGTTTATTTGTTTTGTTCCATTTTGTTTTAAGATAGGTGAAATAATAGCATGTTTGTAAGGTGATAGGAATGATATAGTAAAGGAGAAATGTCAATGATGCAGGAGGGGCGGGGGAAGTTGCTGAAGGGATGTCCTTGAACAGGCAATCTAGTGCACAAATGCAGAAAAACACCACTCTACCCTGTGATTCCAAAGCTTCTAGTAATCCCATACTGCCTTTCCAGGTTCGTTCTCACTGCTTCGTTTCTTTCACATTTTAGAGACACCATCTCCTCTTCCCTGAATGAGCCGCCAACCTACCTGCTTCTGTGTTTCCTCCCCTGGGACATGTGCCTGTGGCACATCTAGCTGATGCCTTCAAAAGTTCTGCTAAGTGCTACTTTCCTCTCAAAGGCTTCCAATCATCACCCTAAGGGAAGGGAATTCATGGCTTCCTGATTTCCTTTTCTACCTTGAATTGCTGTCTTATCTCCTTTTCTAGGTGGAAAGTTCCGGAGGGAAAGATTCACACCTGCTGTTGTACTTCATCATCCCCATCATCTTGCTGATGCTACTGAGAGAAGCACTATGCTGAGTGCACTGTCTCATTTAACAAGATTGAAGTTTAAGTTCACAAAGGAGCAGACAGAGGCTTGGAATAACTGAGTCACAGAAACAGAAGTGATTCATCGGGGGATCTGTGTGACAGTGGCTGATACTGCCTCTGCACTCATCACTCATTTCCGCTGCTCAGGACCTGGCTCAGGGTGAAGTTCAATAAAACTTCCTCCCTCGATATACAGATAGACCTAGAGAAGTAAAGCCTGCGCCAGGATGGATGGCTCCCCACTTGTAACTTATTCCACCTGTTGTCTGAACCCTTTCTTTAAAGCAGGGAAAGAACAAGATACCCACAGCCTGGCCTGCTGTGAAAGCCATGGACCCTGCTGTATGCAAGGTGTGGGTGGCACAAAACTGAAGAGATACAGGGACCCTGCCTGGCTCAGCTCTAAATGCTCTCCATAAAGAAGAAAAGTGCTAGAGAAATGCTCTCTGTGGAAGAGAAGGGGGAGCAGGAGGGAAAGGGGTGGGGAGGAGGGCTAAAGGAAGGAAGAGGAGAAGGAGGAAAAAAAGAAGAAAAAGGGAAGAGGAGAGATGGGAGACTAGGAAAAGGAGGGAAAGTGGGGTATGGATTGGGGAAGGAGATGGAAAATGGAGGAGGGGGCTGGGGAGGAAAGACAATTCCTTGGGCTCCCTGCTTGTGTGCTCTGGGTGGGCTGCAATTGTGTTTTCAAGCTGGGTGGGGGGAGGGACGGAGCGGGGCAGGGTGGGGGCGGCAGGGGGAGGATGCTGACTACAGGCAGTCAGTCACTGGGCAGTCAGTCAATCAAATGGGAGTGAGCTCCTCTCTTTCACAAATCCTCTGCCCTGTTCTAAAGGAAAGCGGCATGATGACTTTTCCTGGGAAGTAGAAAGGGCGCCTCTCCATCCTGCAAAGGTTGTGCTGTGTGCAGGCCAGCAAATTGAGTGGAGCCAGGCAGGGGCAGAGCCTGGGCACCCGGCCTGTGGAGAGCAAGCCTTGGGCAAAATTTTCCCTGCCTCACAGAGTCCTGCTTTCACACGGCTTCATCCAGTATGTGCTGGGCATAGTCTTACTAGCCATTATACCTAGGCGTTATCTTTGAAAATTGTGAAATGATGCTGTTTTGGAGAATGTGCTCATGTAGAACAATTGTTTCTCCCTGGCAGCCCATTCCAGTGAGGGTCTCTTTTGATAGAAGTACTTTAATACATGGGCTTCTCAAGCTGTCACTGAAGAGAACCACCAAGGCACCAAATTGTGTGTGTGTGGAGAGGTGGGGGGAGTGAGAGAACAGTACAGAATGTGAGGCCAGAAGGAGCAGGAGTTGTGCTAGGAATCACAGCCCAGCTCCAGGACACACCCAAATCGAAAGGCTCCAAGGCCCTCTGGACAGCTTGGGCTGCTCTAGAAGCAAGAGCTCAGTCAGCATCCTCAGGACTCAGGTGAGAGGGTGTGGCCTTGGTCATGGTCCAGGAATACTCTGGGGCCTCCTGGAATGGAGCAAGCCTCCTGAGCCCCTCCCTAGGACTCTGGTCTCTGATGTGTGGAGAATTGAGGTAGCCAAGGCTTGTCTAAATTAGGCCTTAGGGGAAAACAACCTGATTCTACTCTACCCTTAGGCCCATAGTCCGAGGCAGTGAAAGGGGTGGGAGTGTCCTAGGGCAGGGCCACTGCCTTTTACACAGAGGATTTAATTTCAGGTCTGAGCCATTAAGGGAATGCCATGGAGAAAAAAGAGTTTGGCAGGTTTTTAAAGGGCTAAAATAATTGGCCATCCAAGCCAATACCTCATTAGCTCAAGCCGGATGCTTCAGTGTAGACAGACAGCCTCACACCCTGGGCAGAGGGTGCCCAGATTTCTGTTGCCAGCTGGGAAGGAATGCCTACAGACAGGCTTGCCTTGGCAGCTGGCTTCTCAACTAGCCTAAGAGAAGTAGTAGACAGTCATTCATCAGGACGACAGGCACCTCGGCACTGAAATGCCTCCAGTTTTCACACTTTTAGCTTCCAACTACCCAGTGGAAAAGCAGAAGAAATAGAAAGGGGAGGCCTCGCCTTGGCTGGAAGCTGAGATACTGTCTGTCCCCTTAGACACAAATAAGAGCCTTAGAAAATGACTTTATTCATAGCTGAAGGAGATCTTCATTGGACCCGCGAAGCCTTGCCATTACCAAACATGCCTATCAGGTTTATCTGCCTGTCATCCCACCTTCCTATTGTAAAGAACTCGGGCATTTAGAATCGGAAGCCCTATTCTGACTATTTACTAGAAGTGTGACCTTGGGATGGCCAGTTGGTCTTTCTGAACCTCAGTATCTCATCACTATATAGAGATTGTTGTGATTTTATGCGATCATGTGAGTAAAAGTGCATTATAAATAAGGAATCAATAGATAAGGAATTTATAAATATTGGGTAGAGTTCAAAATTAGTCATGGGGAGGGGCTCATAAAATCTTTAATCAGGTCTGTCCACCACCAGGACTATTTTATGAGTCAGAAATGGAGAAGATATCTGACAAAGAACTCATCTTCATAATATACAAAGAACTCCTACAACTCCATAAGATAAATAAAGAGACCAAGAAAAAAAGAACTTGGCAAATCACCAGTATAAGTACTTCAGAAGAGATGATCTTAACTAGCCAATGAGCAGGTGCAAAGGTACGCATAGATGAAGCTCAGGGTGCAGCTCAGATCCGCTTTCAGGACGAAAGCACCCATTCCCCTAGTTCCTGGGGGTGCTGAGTTCAGCTGTGTCCCTCTTTGGGAATTGCCTTTGCTGAGAGCTTTTGACCCAAAAAGTCATGTTCCTCCCCAGAGACAGCTCATATCCAGTGATTGGCCAGTACTGGGTATAAGGCCTGGCTGGTCCCTTGGCCTCAAGGCAGGACACCTCTGAAGGATCATGCAGGCTCCAGAGCTGCCCTTGGGGTCAGCTGAAGCCGGTGGCAGTGGGCTGTTAACTCTGCTGCCTTCATTCTCCCACAGGACATTCTCTAATAAACTTTCTGTATATAAATCTCCATCTCAGTCTGCTTTTCAAGGAACCTGACCTGAGACAGAACTCAACTTTTGAGTTGGTCATCAGGGAAATGCAAATTCAAACCACCATGTAGCTAAAATGGCTAAAATTAAAATATTGACAATACAAAGTGTCAGAGCGGGTGAGAAGCTGTGGGAGTGTAAATTGATACAAGTACTTTCTTAAACTGGCATTATCTACTAGAGTTAAAAATACAGCTACCCTATGGCTCAGAAATTCCACTCTTAGATGTATACCCAACTGAAATGTGAGCATATGTTCACTAAAAGACCTGTATAAGAATATTCATAGCAGCAATATTTGTAATAGCCCCAAAATGGAAATAACACAAATGCTCATCAACAGTAGAATGGATAAATGAATTGTGGTATATTTATACAATGTAATAAAAGAGAACAAATTGCTATAAAATCAGATGAACCTAAGTATCAGACGAGAAGCCAGACACAAAAGAAGATGAACGATATGATTCCGTTTATACAAACTTCAAAGATTGGCTAAATTAATTTATGATGCTAGGAGTCAGCATAGTGGTAACTTTTAGGGAGGGTGGTAATAACTGGGAGGGGGCCCTCAGGGAACTAGGGTACTGAGGTGCTGGTAATTTTCATAATTTATTTGAGTGCTCATTTTGTAAAAATTCATTTGGCTTTATTTTTTTTTTTTTATTTTTTTTTGAGGGCAGTGTTACTGGCCTTCATATGTAGGATCTGACCAGGGCTGCTGGCATCCCAAGCCAGCTCTTAACCACTGCACCACTCGACCGGCCCTCATTTGGCTTTAAAATATATGTTATGCTTCAGTAAAAAAATTAGAGAGATTCAGTGATAAAGAAAAATGAGCTATCAAGCCATGAAAAGACACAAAAGAACCTTAATGCATATTACTACATGGAAGAAGCCAGTTTGAAAAGGCTGCACATTGTATGATTCCAATTATATGACTTTTTGGAAAAGGCAAAACTATAGAGACATAAAAAAAAAATCATTCATGACCAGTGGTTGGGGTGGAAGAATAGAGGAATAAGTAAAACAGAGGAGTTTTAGGGCAGTGAAACTACTCCGTATGATGCTACAGTGGTGGATACATATCGTTAAGCATGTTAAAACCTACAGAATGCAGAATACCCAAAGTGAATATATTAATAATAGGGGAATGGGGTGGTGGATGAAAAGGTGTAAGGGAACTCTGTACTTTCTGCTTAATTTTCCTATAAACCTAAAACTGCTCAAAAATAAATAAAACTTGGGCCAGCCGAGTGGCGCATTGGTTAAGAGCTGGTTTGGGGATGCCAGCGGCCCCGGTTCGGATCCCACATATGAGGGTCAGTGACACTGCCCTCTGCAGCTAACAACAGCTCCACCTGGAGCTGGGCTGCGAGCCCCGGGGACGGTGTAGGCTGCAGCCCCTGCTGCAGTGGGCTGCCACAGGCTACAGTGAGCGGCTGGCAGTCAGCATGAGCTGCCAATAGCCGCGGTGAGCGACCGATCTGCCTCATCCAGGAAGAGCGCAATGAGGATACCAACTTGGGCCAGTGAAGCAATGTCCTCCACAACTAGACTGAAGAACAAAGGACAGCAACTTGTCTGTTCCTCTTCCCCGATTCCCCAATAAAATCTTTAAAAAATAAATAAATAAATATTAATTTAAAAGCAAAACAAAACAAAAACAAAAACAGAGAGAGAGGCCCAGAGAAGTGAAGTAACATACTCAGGTCTCCACAGATAGGAAAAGATAGAATTAGGATGTGAATCTAGTCTGTCTTATTCCCATGCTCTGTGTCCTTTCTGCCAGTTGCTCTTTTGGGTACTCACTCAGGTCTGCCTTCTCATTCTGAACCTCCTTTTAATATGGTGATCCTGTACCCAGTTCTATTGTGTGGGTTTTTTCTGTCCACACCAAGAAATTCTCAGACACCAGCTGGGTGTCCTACAATTCAACTTAATTCTGATACTTCCTAGAGATAGTGTCAGATCCCACAGGTTATGGGCTGTCCTACAATACTGCCATCAACCCCCACTTCAGGTGCCAATCACAAGTCAAGTTTTGTCACCTGTGCTTCTGACAGACCACCTATATTAGAGGTTCTCATGACCCCCTCCCTGGGTTCAATTAATTTACCGGAGTGGCTCACAGAACTTGGAGAAACATTTTACTTACTAGATTACTGGTGTATTATAAAAGGATATAACTCAGGGACAGCCATATGTAAGAGATATATAGGGCAAAGTATATAGGAAAGGGTGTAGAGCTTCCATGCCCTGTCATTCTCCCTACATCTCCACATGTTCACCAACCCAGAAGCTCTCTGAACCCTGTCCTTTTGGGATTTTATGGAGGCTTCATTACATAGGCTTGCTTGATTAAATCACTACCATTGGTGAATGAACTCAATCTCCAGCCTCTTCTCCCATCCCTGAAGGGGGTGGGGGTGGAGGTGGGGGTACTGAAAGTTCCAATCTCTAATCACCTGGTTGCTTCTGTTGACCAACTCCCATCCTTCGGTGACCTACTGGCAGTCCATAAGTCACCTCATTAACATAACAAAAGACACCTTTACCTGCTCTCACCACTTAAGCAATTCAAGGGTCTAAGAACTCTATGCCAGGAAACGGGACAAATATCAAATATATATTTCTTTTTAGAAATCACAACATAACAAATATCTATCCTCAAATTGTTGAAAATTAGAAAGTAATGATAACAGTGTACTAATAAAAAGTAATAGCAGTTAAAAATTGTTCCTTTTCAGGGTATTTTCATTTAAGCCCAAAAGAATGAGGCAAGAGGAAGGGACATATCTGTGACAATGGGAGGAAGCCTACTCTAACCCGAACCCCACCCACAGTCCTCTTACTATCCTAGGGCATTACCAGAAGCTGGCAGACCTATACATTTTTAGATATTTAAGTGATCTCTAAATACCAGCCTCTCCTTCCCTCGCCATCATAGCAAAAGCCTCTGCAAATGGAAGGGAGGAAAAGAAGGAGGCAGTCAGTGTAAGGTGTGTGAAGCCATTTTTGGCCTCAGAATCACAAGCTCTTGAGGTAGTAGTTATTTGGGATTGATCCTGGTCATAGGAAAGTGCACTCATTTCTGAAGTTTGAAACACACTCAATTGATAATCAGCCAAGTCATAAAGTATCTGACATTGTACCTGGCAAACAACCCTCAATAAATACCAAATTTCCTTTTCTCACTAGGGTGCAGCACTGTTGAGCATCCTATGGGGAAATGTATAAAGAAATATAAGGCACTGTCCCAGCCTTTAAATTGCTTAGCAACTTTACCATATTCAGCTATGAGTCAAACCCACCAGAACGAAGAAAAAAGTACCCAAATCTCTCCACACTGAGCCATAGCCCCTTTGCAAGTGGAAGTTAGAGGCATCAGTCTCAACCTGATAAGCCCCCTGCCCCTCTCCTCCCACCACTAAGTTAAATCTGTTTAATTATTTCTTCATGTGTGCTCTAGAGAGCCTGTTATTTTTATGGGTCTGTGTCTATTAATTTTTCTTCCCCAACCTTCCCTCTTTCAGCATGACCAGAGCAGCGCAGTCAGAGGGCTGGAGTCAGGCTCCAGTGAACAGAGATTACATAGATATATAGAGATGAGAGGAAGCAAACAAGAAAATGCGGTTACCACTGAGGCTGCAGAGAAGCTGTTAAGTGCTGGAGATTTAAAGCTTCATTCGCCTCTGTGCTAACTTCAAGCTGTTCTAAGCCCAGTCTCCCAGAAGGCAAAACTCAGACCAGCTGCAAGAGAAAGGATATTACTCCCTCTGGAGCCTTGGGTCTGATTTAGTGGGTGCTTAGATGAGGCAAGAGGGAAGGAAGGAGAAGAACAATCAGAGTTTTATTTCGGAGGAAACTTTCTCTGCTGAAGTAAAGGCTAAGGATAGACAGAAAACCTGCATCAGTCATTTGTCACGGATACAATGGATGAGATGAGAATTGGGGCCTCAATTAGGGCAGGAAAAAGTCAGGTTTAATCTAAGGAAGCACTCCTCACCTACAAGAGTGATTACATAGTAGCAGGACTATAAGAAGACAGGGTAGAATAATTGTTTCAGTAAGATCTGGATATTCATCTGTCCAGGAGCAAGAGGCTGGACCTAATGACCGCAGAAGGTAATTTCCCATTCTTTTTGTTGGTTTTAAGAGCCAGTGGTTGGGGCATCGTGGAACAAGACAAATTAGGTCTCCAAATGGCACCGAATTGGTGGAGGTGGCAGTAAGGATGACAGCTACAGGGTTGGGGGCACGTACCTGCCTAGCACCCCTATTAAAGCAAGCAGAAATAACTCTGAGGGGGCCGGCTCAGTGGCGCGTTGGTTGGTAGCTGGCTTGGGATGCCAGTGGTCTGGGTTTGGATCCCATATATGAGGGCCAGTGATGTTGCCCTCTACAGACAAGATGGTGAGGAACAACTCCACCTGGAGCTGGGCTGCGAGAGTCCCGGCAATGGTGTGGGCTGCAGCCTCTGCTGCAGTGGGCTGCCAATAGCTGCCGTGAGCGGCCGTCCAAAGGCCGGCGACCAATCTGCCTCACCTGAGAACACAACAATGATGATACCAACATGGGCCAGTGAAGCAACGTCCTCCACAACTAGACTGAAGAACAGAGGGACAGCAACTTGTCTGTTCCCCTTCCCCAATTCCCTAATGCTGTTTCCCTCCCCCAATTCCCCAATAAATCTTTAAAAAAAAAAAAAAAAAAGAAAGAACTTCGAGGGTCTTGTAGAAAAAGTCTGAATCTGGGAAACGAGCAGCAGAGTAAATGCTTTTTAAAGTGGTAGTAGGGCTGGAGCATGGAAACTGAGGAGGAGTAAGGATAAAAAGAACTTCCCCATGCATTGGGAAACCCAGAGACTTGCAAAGATCAAACTGCTTATTCTTTCATGTGAGGGAATTGGGGTGAACTTGGGACTGACAATGGATCCCAAAGATAAGTTTTGGGAATCTGAGTGGCAACAGCTGACTGCTGGTGGGGAGGTGGCAGGAGCTTTATGAGGGGTTTTCTGGGATAGTTCCACAACTGGTTAGCACCAAGGTGTAAAGATCTACATGTAGAGAATTGCCTTTTCTTTTTTTTTTTTTTTTACTTCTAAATGTGTGTGATTGCATAAAAGAGAAAATACTACATTTTCCTCAAAGAAATGTCTGGCCTACAGATCAAGATGGAGCTTCCCTTCAGGAATGGAACTGCTATAGGGAGCAACCGCGTCCAGTGGCCTGTGGAGTCATGGGTATGCCTCATATCCTGAAGCCATACCATGCCGGTGGCCTGCATGCATCATAGGAATTTCTTCAGAGGGCCCTGCCTTGGCAACAGGGTTGAAACATGGGAGTTCAAAGCTTGTTTTTAGGGTTCTCCCTTCGCCCAAAATCTGTCTGGCCACCTATCCTGTTCTCCATTCTTCTGGGCTTTCTCTATCAATGTTTTGTCTTCCCAACTAAGGGGTGGTTGAGAGGCAATGAAAAAACATTTATTGAGCCCTATTTGTCCAGCAAGCATGAACTGTCCATCATGTGACTCCTTATGCTTTGGCTGCCAGAAAAGCATAGACCAAATTTGTTGCTAAAATATCAGAAGCAGAACATTTTCGGTGCCAGAAACCATCAAGTCCTTCTGATTCCTTCAGATGGACTCCATTTTAAGTGATCCGAAACTATATTGTTCTTTAGAGGCATCTTGAGTCACATTGGAAATAAGTTGAACGCAAGATGAAATCAATTACACATTAAATTTCATGTTCTGGACAATTCTAGAAAAGTGATTGGGACCCCCCCAACAACAAAACAAAACAAAACCAAAGTCACAAAATGTACATCATCCCTTTAGTACACACAAGTAGGGAGACAAGATGCACACAAAGAAGAGAGCTGCATCTCAAGGTGGTTTGGCCCTATGTGGTCAGGGCTGGAACTGAATGAAAGATAGTTCAGACTTTGCTCTTTTACTGTCCTTCAAGTTAGAGCTTGTCCTTGGGGCTAGCCATATTTTCCTGCTGCGAGTTAGGGTTTCTCTTCTCTTAGTTATTCTACGGAGAAGGAAGCTGTGGTCCAGAAAAGAAAGGTAATCTGCCTAAGCTCACAGAGCAAGACACTGGATGAATAGTACCAGAAAAATCATGATTAGGACTTCAGAGAAGGGAGAGAGTCCTTTGCATGGGATAAGAGGATATGGCACCCATAATCCCATTCAGGTGTCTTTCAAGGCCCCCAAGGAATCTAATAGCAGAATTGAGGAGAGCAAATTTTTTTGAGGGAAGGCCTCCCTGGATCCCCTCAGCTTGCTTGATGATGTAAGGCTGGCCTGAGTACTTAGCCTGCAGTTCCAGTATTTTGTTTCCATGACATGGGAGGCTTCACCCATAGGAGAGCACAGTCCATGGAGGGGGAGTTAGTTTGGAGAGAGGCATTTTACAGGGAAAACAAGAGGTCCACTTGAGACAGGGTGGTTCAGGAAGGGAAGAAGGAGGCACGATGCTTAAATATCCAAGCTCAGCAAATGGGAGTGAAGAGACATGAACTTCCCCCTTGATGCCTCTCTGGGTGTAGAGGGAAGTCTTGCTGGAGTGCTTAGTTCCTCTCAGCTAAGACAATGATTGCATAACCTCTCATTTTCAGCCAACTAATGGGCTGCATGAACAGCCTTTTTTTTATTAGCTTTTTATGAGAAGATGATACCGTCCTGACTCTTTAGTAGTTAGTCAAATTGTCAAGTTGCTCATAAACCAAGACAAATTAGAAATGACCATCCTCACTCCTGAAGGAGTCAGACATGTCTAGTGGTGATTGTTTTTAGAGTGTTCGGACAGGAAGGAGGGTGGCTATGGATACAGTAGAGGTGAGCAGATTATTCCCTAGAGTTTATATGCTTTTAATTCAACAGCTCCAAGGATGGAGGAACTATTCAGTTCTGGTCTCCATAGCAAGAGACCAAAAGCAGAAGCCAGGAGTTATGATTTAATGGAGCTTAATTATCATTTTCATTTGAAGATTTTCTAGGTCATTAATCTGTAATCTTCCTATTGCAACTGATTACTCTCTGGGAGAAGGGAAGAAAGTTTCTTTTTCCATTTGAATGAGTGAAGCAAAGGGATTTTAGGAATTTAATGCCCAAAGTTCTTTGCTATGAGGATATCTTAGAACTCCACGAATTCAGGACAGACTAGGGCTGGAATTTGGAGTGTAATATGAAATGATATGCTTATTTGGGCTCAAAGGTGGTTTCTAAATGAATTACATAATGTAAGAACTAACATACCTTAGAGATTAATTCATGTACAGATGAAAGAGAGGGAAACACACCTCCCCACCCACAGAGAAGACCAGCAGAAACCCACTGGAACCCTGGGTCTGCTGACTCCCATTCCTTTATTATCTTGTAATATGGTCTTCTTCCCATAGAAGTCAAACATCTTCTTTGGCTGGGCTGTCCCACCAGGGAGGCACACTTTTTTTCTCTTTTGGTAGTCCCCTCCTTCCATCTATTTTCTCCCCTTTATTTCTAGATTCTACTTATCCTTCTACATTGTTATCTATCCCATATAGCAAGGCTAGAACTGGGTGCTTTGCATCCTTATCAGTGCACAAATAAGGACAAAATCCAAGAGATGCCATCTATGGCTGGGATGCATAGCCTTTCCCAACACTTGCTGCAATGGCTTGTCTTGATTTTGAAAATACTGGACATGCACAAGGACTAAATCCTGCTACTTACTACTCGTGTTTCCTTTCTTACTCTGCTTTTCCTCCATATCATTTATGTATCCATGTTGTTTCAGTGTTGGACAGGTGAAACGCTGAAGGATGGAGACTACTGTCTTTAAACTCCAGAACAGTGGTAAAGAAAAGCTGTTCTGATAGAAATCTACCTCATCTCAGGAAAGCGATGCTAGCTTTCTTTACCAGGAAGAGGATACTGGCTACAACTCATCCTTTTACAGAGGGAGACTGGAGTCAGAAAGAAGGTAAGTGACTGTCCAAGGTTATCAAGCAATGTAGGGGCACTCTTAGGAATCACATTAGATCCTTTGACTTGTAATCTTGTTCTTATTCCACTGCATTTCACTTTGAAAAAAATCACATATCAATGCACTACAGTAGATAGAATTCCAAATTAATGGAATCTTCAATTGAGAGAATTCTTCAAGTACTATCATTACTCATTTACTGGATTTCTACAGCTATTGTTACAGAAAGTTCAAGACATATTAGACATAGACATTGAGTCTTGTCTTGAATGGTAAAGTAGAAGACAAAAAAAATTATGTGACAAGAACAAGTGATAAGAAAACACTAATTCATGCTTTTATTTGACAAGTGTTTATAGATGGCTTGCTCTACTTCAGCACACAATGCTGCCTGCTGAAGGAACTATAAGAAAAATGTAAACTAGTGTTTCCTCTCCATGGGCTTATACTTAATTACAACACACAGAAGTAAAGATTATGGGAGGCTTGAGCAGTCAGGAAGAACTTCATAGATGAAAATAAACTTGAGGTGGACCTTGAAGGGTTGAAAATATTTGGATTGGCATGAAGAGAACAAGGAAAGAAAGAGGATTCCAGGCAAAAGACAAATTGTGGTTAGAATAAGCACAATTTGTTTTAGCCTTGGGGAAAGAATGGAGATAGAATTGAATAGGTAGGGTAGGGCTAGGACATTGAATGCTATGAGAAGGAGTTATGAGCGGAAGAGGGGGAAAAGACTAAGCAATTTTTAATTTAAAGCTTCCAGCAAATTGAGATCAAAAAGAAAAAAGAAAGAACCTTTTTGCTTAGCCTACCTAAGATCAACGACAGGTTCTGGCACACAATGATGAATGTGACCTTGCAGCCAGAGTCTTTCTATAGAGACAACCAGGGCGCCTGGGGTGATAAAGGGCCCTGGGGCTCTCAGTGCCCACGGGCATCACCGAGAGAGGGAGGGAGGCAGGGCGCCATAACTGGGTTGCCATTTTCCTGCATGTGTTTGAAATCTGGACTGACAAGACGAGCTGGATAATTTTGCTCAGTTACGTATTGAATTCTCTTCTCTGTGGTACAGGATCCCCTTGAAGCGTGACAGCTGCAATGACTTCCAGATGTTAGCCTCCTCTCTTCTAGCAGACGAGGGTGGATGTGGTAAACTCCACGATGGAAACCAAAAACCCAGCCAGATGTACCATGTCAGTGTCAGCAACACACACATCTGGCTTCAATACCGGCAGCGATAACCAGAACAAATGGCTGTTATTCCCGCTGTATTCAACTTGTCAGCATTCCCCGTTAAAAGGCGGTGGGGGCGGGGACACACGGGGCTTGGAGAGCGACGTGGCCAGGCCGGGCCTGGGAGGGGTGCGCGCCCCAGCCAGGGCCGAGCTCCGAGCCTCCAGGCAGCCGGCACAGATATGTGCCTCGCTAGCCTTGGGCGTGGAGCCCCGGCCTCCACCGGAAGACGGCGGCCATGGCAGCGTCGCTTTCCCTTCTCTGCAGGAGGGTCTGGGGCTGGCGGCCCCCGGGAGGATGGGCTGCGCAGCGCGCCTTTGCGGTTCCTGCGGCGGGAGCTGCCTCGCGCGGGGCCCACGCCTCCGTGGCCGCGGCTTGGCGCGCCGGCCTCCGGAGCCTCCTGGGCCGCAGCAGGGCGCGGCCCGCCCGTAGGCTTCCCGGATCGCGGCCGCCCGAGGCCCAGGAGACTCCTTCCTGGAGCGGTTACTGTGCACCGAGGGGCGGGAGGCCAGACGAGGCCCTGAAGGGAGGTGTTTGGGGAAAGCTGCGCGCGAGTTTGGAGACGTCCCAAGTGAAGCGGCGGCCTTGTAGCCCAGGGAGCGGCCAGGCCCAGCTCGCCGCCTCGCAGGAAGCTCGGTGTTTCGCGGGGCAGAGACGGGAGGGCAGGGCCAGCTCTGGGGCCCGACAGTGAGCACCGGGCCTGCAGGGATGGAGTGGAGCCTGGGGGCTGCTCCAGGAAGGAAGCGCTGCCCCAGCACCGGAGGTGGTGCAGGTTCCGCCCTGCAGCCGCAGGGCTTGACTTGACTCAGCTTTGTCCCCTCCTAGCCTCCCTTGCCCCTCCTTCTGAATCAATGAAGTGGACTCACCACGGTAATGGTGCAGGTAAATCTTAGCAGTTAATATTTCTGTGATCGTATTTTATAAAAAAACAAAAAACAAACAAACAAAACATCAGTCAAATGGATGTTCTGGTGACAGGACAGAGTTTGACATTTGGACTTCCTAGGAAGGATGGTAACCATACCCATTTCATGTCCACAAGCAGCTGGGAGGAGCTAGCACTCAAGTCTTGTGTGCTGCTGTTTCTTTCTACCCATCCCGTTTTCTATGCTCACAACATGCTGTATATTTGAAAAAGCCCTTAATTTATCACCAAAAGACTTGGGTTTAGGTCCTGGTTATGATGTCAAGCAGCCAAGTGATGTGGAATATATCTTGGGTTCCTCCTGTATACATTTCTTCCTCTATAAATATATATATTTTTTACTTCATAGAGTTTTTCTGACTCTAAATTGAGACAATGTTTACAAAGAAAAGTAAACTAAGTGTGGGACTAGAATTTGGGTTCCACCATTAACAATCTGTGTAATTTTATGTTACTCACTTCATTTCCCTGAGGCTCAGTTTTATTACCTGAAAAACTGGCTTGGGGAAATGGAAAATGGAAAGTGGCTCTGAGAGGTATATTGTACTATACATATGCAGGATTTGTTATATATCTTTTTTTTTTTTTCAACAGAAAAAACTGAGACCTAGAGAAATGAAGTGACTTGCCCGAAGGCCACATAGTAGATAGACAAAGTTTTATTACTTAGTTTGGATTGGCTTAGGTTGACACATAATTAGGTTTTAGTCACCTCAATATGGCTTTTTTGCATCCATCTTTCTTTCTGCATTAATTTTTAAAGCCAGAGCTGTTTATTTCAGCTGAGGTAAAAGTCTCTTGTTGAGGCCCAGATCAAAACCACTCTACCTAAAGCCAGTGGAGTGCTAATGCAATAGCTGCCCTGGACTCAACCCACAGGTTTTCCATAAAGTTTTTGCTCCCTTTCTTCATCTACAGCCTAGGACGATGTTTCTGCCTTGTCTTATTTAATCTCTTCCCTTCTCATTCTCTCTGGCTCTCTTACTTTCTGCTTGTCATTTCTCCAAGAGTACCATCCTTTTGTTTCCACTTTTCTGGGAAACTTCTTTCTCTTTTTCTATAACTTTCCCAGTTGCTCCCTTGCATAATTTACCCATTAGGGTCGTTTTGACCTTCTCTTCTGGGTCACTCTCTCTCCATTAACTTAGCCAGGCACATTCCTTCTGTCATCTCTCTTTTTAAAAAATTCATGTTGATCAAAGTGATGTTTAAAAGATTTAAAAAGTCAAACATTTTACTGGGTCTATAACAATAACAACCCCCGCCCCCCCAGCAATTCCTTGTCCACTCCCAGTTACCCCCTGAACAACACTTTAAACTCTTATTTATTTCTTCTTGGTATGCCTTTATTTATAAATAACACACTTATCCTGTATTTCTTGGTTTGTTGATTTTAGGTATTGTCTTTTGACTTTCTATCACATGAAACGAGATTATGTTGCATAGTAACTAAGAGCAAGACTCTGGAGAGAAATGACCTGGGTTTAAGTCCCAGGTTCAATACTTACTAATTGTGTGATCTGTGCAAGTTGCTTAACTGCTGTGTTCCTCAGTTACCTCATGTGTAAGATAGATGATTATAGAGATTAAAAGTTAAATATATATAGTAAACTTAGAATAATATATGGCACACAGTTAATATATACAACTATATAAATGTTTATCATTATTAAACTGGCCTGCACACACTTTGCCTCCTCTCATTCTCCTCAAATAGTTATATCACCATTTTTTTCTTTTCTTTTTTTTAGTTTCAGGTGTATAAATCAACATAATGATTAGATATTTACAACCCTCACCAAATGATACCCCTACCCAAGTCTACTAACCTTCTGACATCATACATAGTTATTACAATACCATTGACTATATTCTCTCTGTTGTACTTTATATTCCATGAATATGAATGTATATATTCATATTCACACAGAGGGTGTCAAAAAAATGTATACACGTGTGTTTTTTTAAATATTTTATTAGGGAATTGGGGGAGGGGAACAGACAAGTTGCTGTCCTTTTGTTCTTCAGTCTAGTTGTGGAGGACGTTGCTTCACTGGCCCATGTTGGTGTATCATTGTGCTCTTCCCAGATGAGGCAGTCGCTTGCCGGCCATCCTGGCCACTAACTGTGGCTCACAGCAGCTCACGAAAGCGCACGCCAGCTGCCGGCCAACGCCACTACAGCCTAAGCCATCGCCAGCAACTCGTGGCAGCCGAGCTCCAGGTCGAGCTGTTGTTCACCATCTTAGCTGTAGAGGGCACAACGTCACTGGCCCACATGTGGGATCCGAACCAGGGCCCTGCTGCTCAGAGCTGGTGTCCCAAGCCAACTACTAAACAAAGTGCCACTCGGCCAGCCCTACACATTTTAAGAAAGGAAAAAAAAGTATTAAAATTATAATACTCAATATATACTGATAACAAAAGATGAATACAAGTCATGTTTGACTTCTGCAATTACAAGAGGTGCTCAAAGTGGTTACCATCAAAGTCCAGACACTTCTGATTATGGCAAACCACTGCTTGAAAAGTAGTTGACCAGAGTGTCCACTTGTATACATTTTTTTTGGTACCCCAGTATATAAAATTATAGTTGATGTTATATCACCACTTTTTGTTAAATCAATATTAAGTATTTACATTATGACTATGTAAATATTATTCCCAGCTAAGCCACATAAAATCCTATAATTATGTTTCCTTTCTCATTTAACATTTTGTTTTTCCTTGAATTAATATGTTTCTATCATTGTTTTTGTATTCTGTTTAGTTTTATATGTACCTGTTATTAATTCATCTACAAAATCTCCTGTCGATACATTCAGATACAGATATTCTCTTGGTTTCATTATTTTCCTTGACAACGCTCTTAGACCTTTTGTAGCACTTCTGTTCCCATTTGGACTGGTTGTTCTGTGGCCCGATTCACAGCTCTAGTCTGTGAGTGGGGCATTCTGGGATGTCCCTTCAACATCATTCTGGGATTCATCCTTGCTGCTCTCCAGTATTAGGTTTCTTGTTGCCAAGATTTTACATGTGGTGGAAACTGCTGGTTATCCTCTCAAATCTGTTTTTTCTTCTTTCTATAGTAATAGAATTGTAGCTAGTATGTGGCTGCCCAGCTGAAAACTACATTTCCCAACTCACTTTGAAGCTTGGGTTACCACAAGACTAGGGTTTGCCAAGTGCATGTCAGTGGAAGCAATATAAGTCACATCCTGGCCTTACCAAGAAACTTCCACACTTTTTTCCTCTGGTGAGCTGGAACATTGAAGTGCCTGCAATCAAACTTTGATCGTACAGAAAAGGATACTTCCTAAAATATTTGTTACAAACTTTAGCTTGTATTAGAATTACCTGGAAGGCTTGTTAAAACATAAATTTCTGGGCTCTACCCCTAGAGCTTCTGACTTATTGTATCTGATGTTGTGACCTGAGAATTTTCAATTCTAACAAGTTCTCAAGTGATGCTGATGCTACTGGTCTGGAGACCACACTTTGAGAATCACTGGTCTAAAGGGTGGCAAAGAAACAAGATAGAAGGAATATGGTTCTTTGAATGACTAAATGAAGCAGACTTGCTCTGCTGACCTGGAATACTAACCTTAGACTGTTACGTGAGAAAAAAAAAAAGCTTATGTCTGCAGTAAGCCACTAAATTATTTTTGTGTCTCTAAATTACAGTAGTTAGCTTTCAGTTACCCTTTCTTCTTCTTCTTTTCTTACTCCCTTTTCTTAGCAAAGCACATCGACCATTAGCTTCCTGAGAAAAGAAAATAAATTTCTTCAGATTTTGAATGTCTGAAACTGTGTTTTTATATAAGTACACTTGATTTATAGTTTGGCTGGGTATAGAATTCTGGGCTAAAATAAATTTCCTTAGAATTTCTCCACTGTCTTCAGTTGCTATTGTGATTCTCAGTCTTTTTAAGTGTACTTTTTAAAAAAATTAGTTTTAGAAACTTTTATGATTTTTATTCCTGGTGATATGAAATTTCAGAATGATGTGTCTTGGTTATGCCTCTTTCTCATTCACTATACTGTGTACTCTTGTTCAGTTCAGGGGCAGTATCAATTCCTGAATGATTTCTTCCCATCATTTTCTTGGTTCTCTTTTTCTAGAACCTCTGTCTCAAAATTTCCTATCATTTACATCTTCTGTAACTTCTTTTTGTTCCAGTCTCTGGGAGATTTCCTTAACTTTATGTTTCAAAAGAAAATTGGATATTTTTAATCATATTTTTAACTAATCAGAGCATTGTCTTGTTTTCCAAAATTTTATAGCCTCCTGTTCTTAGTTCATGGGTAATTTTTATTTTTAGAGATTTTCTTCTGCTTCCTGCCCTGTTTTTTCTGAGTTCCTCTTTTTGGTTAGTTTGCTTTGTTTTGGTGTGTTTCATATTAGGGGCTTTTCTCAAATATCTAGTGATTTTTTTTCTGCATGGAAGGGGAGTGCTTATTAGTTATTGAACTTCACCATAGCTTATACAGAGAACTGACATTTCCTTGGGAGAAACTCTCTGGTCTTTTTTCTTGGATCTATAAATTGCTTGTGGAAAAACTCTCTAATCTCCTGTTTTGGGAGGTAGTGGGAGAGAAGAGAGTGTGTGAGCCTGGTTGCCAGCATTTTGGGAAGTGAGCTAGGGAAGGGAGCTAGGAATTTTACCTTTCAGTAAGTGTGTCAACTTGCACTTAAATATTTTTTCATTAAGATGTCTCATCCTACCCTTAGCAGTGCCTGATATTCCTGATCCAGAACTTCTCAGGTTCAGCCTCTCTAGAGGGTAAAACTTCTGTCTTTTTTCAAGGTCAGGGAGGGGCTCTGGAAGGTCTAGCTCCTTCTTTTAAAGACTGTCATGAATTTTTAAGTCATGGCATGGATTTTGGTTTCCTCTGATCCACTAAGTCAGTTATCAGTCATCTGGTCTGCTTTTCAGCTCTCAAAATTTTGATCACATTTTTTTGCTCTTGTCACCTCTTCTTCCATTGTGTTAAAAAATTTATTAAATATAGCTAACATACAATATTATATTAATTTTAGGTGTAACCATAGTTATTCAACATTTATATACCTAAATCACCATGATAAATCCAGCAACCATCTGACACTGTACCAAGCTATCACAATATTATTGACTATATTCCCTGTGCTGTACATTACATCCCCATGACTTATTTGTTTTATACCTGGAAATTCGGATGTCTTATTCCCCATCACCTTTCCCCTCCTTTTTAAATTTTTCAATTACAGTTGACATTCAGTATTATTTTATATTAATTTCAGGTGTATAGCATAGTGGTTTGACATTTATATAATTTAAGAAATGATACCTCTGACTAATCTAGTATTCACCTGGCACTATACATAATTGTTATCGTATCGTTGACTATATTCCCTATGCTTTACTTTATATCCCCATGACTATTTTGTAACTACCAGTTTGTATGTCATATTCCTTCACCTTCTTACCCTGTTTCCCAATTCCCCTCCCATCTATCATCCCAACAAACCTAGTATCCATCTGACACTATACATATTTATTACAATATTATTGACTATATTCTTTATGCTATACCCTACATCTCCCATGATTACTATGTAACAACCAATTGGTACTTCTTAATCGCTACCCCTTTTTCATTCATCCCCAACCCCCTCCCATATGGCAACCATCAACCTGTTCTCTGTATCTATGAGTTTGTTTCTGTTTTGTTTGTTTATTTTGTTCTTTAGAGTCCACATAGAAGAATAAGTGAAATCACATTGCATCTATCTTTCTCTGTCTTACACTCTACTAAGTACAGTACCCTCCAAGTCCATCCATGTTGCCACAGATGGCAAGAACCCATTCCCTTATATGTCCAAGCAATATTCCATTGTATATATGTACCACCTACTCTTTATTCATTCACCCAGCAATGAATACCCAGGCTGCCTGCACATTTTGGCCATTGTAATAAATGCTGCAATGAACATATGGATACACATGTCCCCTTGAAGTAGCGTTTTGGTTTTCTTCAACTAAATACCCAGAAGTGGGATTATAGTGTCCTTCTTTGTCTCTTGTTATAGTCTTTGTTTTAAAGTTTATTTTGTCTGGTATAAGCATTGCTACCCCAGCTTTTTGTTTGTTTGTTTGTTCATTTTCATGAGATATCTTTTTCCATTTCTTTACTGTCCATCTGTGTGTCTTTGAATCTGAAGTGATTCCCTTGTGTGCAGCATATGTAAGGGTTTTGTTTTCTTATCCATTCAGCCCTCCTATGTCTTTTGATTGGAGCATTTAATCAATTTACATTGAAAGTAATTGTTGACAGCTATGTAGCTATTGCCATTTTATTATTCATAATTTTGATCATTCCCCCCCCCCCATCTTAAGGAAGTCCCTCTTACATTCTTTGTAATACTGGCTTGGTGATGATGAACTCCTTTAGCTTTTTCTTGTCTGGGAAGTTCTTTATCTGTCCTTTGATTCTAAATGATAGCTTAGTTGTGTACAGCCATCTTTGTTGTAGGTCATTGCTTTTCATCATGTTGAATATTTTGTGCCACTCCCTTCTGGCTTGCAAAGTTTCTGTGGAGAAATCAATGAGAAATCATCTGTTAATCTTATGGGAGCTCCCTTATAAGTTACTAGTTGCCTTTCTCTTGCTGCTTTTAAGATTCTCTCTTTGTTTTTAACCTTTGCCATTCTAATTATAATGTGTTTGGTGTGGGCCTGTTTGGTTTCATCTTGTTTGGGGCTCTCTGTGCTTCCTGGACTTTTATGTCTATTTCCTTTGTCACATTAGGAAAGTTTTCCGTCATTATTTCTTCAAATACGTTCTTAACCCCTTGCTTTCTCTCTTCTTCTAGTACCCCTATGATGAGATTGTTGTTACACTTGATGTTATCCCAGAAGTCTCTGAAACTATCTTCATATTTTGGATTCTTTTTTCTTTTTGCTGTTCTGATTGGGTGTTTTCTGCTACCTTGTTTTCCAAATCACTGATTTGATCCTCTGCTTCATCTAGTCTGCTGGTGATTCCCTCTGGTGCATTTTTCATTTCGGTTATTGCATTCTTCACTTCTGACTGGTCCTTTATGTTTCTATGTCATTTTTAATGCTTGCTATCTCTTTGTTGAAGTTCTCACCAAGTTCCTTGAGCATCCTTATAACCATTGTTTTGAACTGTGTATCTGGTAGTTTGTTTGCCTCCAATTTGTTTAGTTCTGTTTCTGGAATTTTCTTCTATTCTTTCATTTGGGACGCATTTGTTTCCTCATTTTTGCTGCCCCTCTGTTCCTATGTATTGGGTAGATCTGCTATGTCTCCCAGTCTTGGCTTGGTGACCTTATGTAGTAGGTGCCCTGTGGGGCCCTGGCAGTCTTCCTGGTCACCTGCTCCAGGTGCTCCAAAAGTGTCCCTTGTGTGGATTGTGTATGCTCTCCTGTTATAGTTGAGCCTTGATTGCTATTGTCATGTTTTGAATAGAGTTGACCCTCAGGCTGATTGGCTGTGGGGTTTGTCCACATCCACAGCTTAAGGGTGCTGTGTGAGGGACTTACCCCACAGAATGGGATTTGATCCAGTGGGCTCTGATGCCTGTTGAGACTGCGCTTTGTGCGTGCCACTTGTGTGGCTAATTGGACAGTGCTCTGCTGTGGTCTGAAGCCAACCTCCAAGTATATGGGTTCTGGGGCCTCTTGTGAGGGGGCTTTGGTGCAGGCCTGGGTCACCCGTTCCCTGTGACCAGTTGGGGACTACCTGATAGTAACTAAAAAGCGATCTGCAGTTGTCCGCTTCCTGTTATAATCCTGGAGGTGCGTGGGAGAGGCCACACTGTGAACTGTATGGCTGACACCAGTACTGAGCCTGGGATAACTAAAAAAAGCCAGGATACCCTGAGGCTGGCTGCCACCTGCTGGCTTCCTTAAAGTTCAGCCACTGATAAAGCCTCATGTGGTATGCAAGTTGGGAGAGGCAGGATCTCAGGGACTCACTAGAGTGGGAAGAGTTGTGGTCACCAGGTTAATGTAGATTCTGGTTTGGTGCCACTGCTGAGCCTGGAACTACTCATCAAAAGTCTCAGAGCACACCTAGGCCAGTCGCTGCCTGCCTGGGGCCCATGGACTCCAATAATTTTCCAAGAAAGAGTGCAATGCAGATGGGGCTGACTGCTCCCTGAGAAAGTGCCTCTGGCTTTGGGCGAATTGGGTGGGTTAGGTCAGCAGAACCTAGCAGTGGATCGCATTAGACCAATCAGATTTGGATTTGGTTGTAAGCATAAGGGGAGGGCTTAACACAGGAAAGATGGCACCTGTCTGCCAGCTGCACAAGAGAAAGACCCTACATAGTGGAAATGGCGATTGTCCTCCAGCCCTGGCCTTAAAGCCACATACCTCAGTCTGCTCCCTCTATGCTTCTGTTGCCACCTGAGTTACCTTCCCTCCGCTGGAGCCCAAGGTGAGGGCCTGGGAGGGAGTGAGTTTGGCACTGGCTGTTTAAGACGGCTGGATTTCCCACAGTTTTCTGTCCCACCTGGATGGTTGGAATCTCCACTGTTTTTCACAGCCAGATGTTGTTCCTGGCACCAGTATTCTGGGTCAGAGACCCTGGAGTAAGGCTGGGTTTTCTTGCTGCTGCGGGGGAAGGGAAACCTCAGCGGCTGAGGTATCCCTCCCTATTTTCAGCCACCACACAAAGGTTTGGGACCAACCAGGTTTTACATCTCCGCCACTCCTACCAGTCTCAACGTGGCTTCTTCTTTATATCTTTAGTTATAAAACTTCTGTTCAGCTAGACTTCAGATGGTTTTCCAGATTGATTGTTCTATAATTTAGTTGTAATTTCAATGTGTTCACAGAAAGAAGTAGGCACAGTGTTTACTCCGCCATCTTGGATCTCCTTTTTTTTTTTTTCATTGTTGTTTTAGTGGGTTTTAGCAGGGAGCAGAAATCATAAACATCTTCCCATCTTTTACTTGAAGTTTCTATTCTTCTAAGTAAAAATGAAAACATCAGACTACCTTAATTATCCAAATTATATTGGTAATTTTATTAGTATGGTGGTGTTGTATTTTCCCCCTATTTTCTGTAATGTGTTTATATGCTTTTTAGAATATTTTAATTGCATTTCTTTTGATTCAGTGGCTCTAGTTCTGAGAATGTATCCTAAGGCAACAACCAAAAATGTGTGCAGAAACCTCTACAATGCAGTTATTCACAGGGTATTTATAATATCACATATTAGAAACAACCTAATTGTCCAAAGATAGGTGATTCATTAAATACTTCAGGGTACATTTATGTGATGGCAAACTCAGCAACCTTTAAAATTGATGATGCAGGAGATTAATGATGTGTAAAATTGTTCATAATACATTGTAAACTTAAAAAAGATTACTAAAACAGTACATGAAGTATGGTCTCTTTATAAAAAAAGTGTATGTGAATGTATGTATACGTAAATAATATGGCAATGGTATATGTGTATATAATAATGCTTATAACAATGCATTATTGAGCACTTAGTACTTGCCTAGAAATGTTCTGAGCCCCTTATGTGGATTGTCTTAGTTCATTCTCACAACAATTACATGAGGTTAATGCTATTATTATTTCCATTTTACAGATGAAGAAACTGAGGCTTAGAGAGATAATATAATTGACCAGGGGCACATAGCAGCATGGTTTATATGTAGGCCTCCTGACCCCAGAGTCTGTCTGCTCAGTCAGTCATAATCATTATATACCAAAATATTAAAAGGTTGGTGGCATTTCAAGTGACCTTTATTTATTTTCTTTGTTTGTTTGGGGAGTGAGAAAGAAGGTAAGGAAATAAGAAGGTATTTAAAAAGGTTGACCATTTTTGCAATGTTTTCATTGCAATTAATCAGTGGAAAGATTTTGTTTTGGAGGTCTGGGATTTAAACAGTTTGTATCTAATATATGTTTAGAAATAGCACTTTTTTGTGCTTGTCACACATCATTATATGCTAAATCATTTGCTGGCACAAACCATCTACTTTAAGTCAGATTCCATTAGAAACCAAACCCTGAAATGAGATCCAAAACCACAATGAGATATCACCTCACACCTGTTAGGATGGCTATTATAAAAAAGACAAGAAATGGGCTGGCTGAATGGCGTGTTGGTTAGGAGTTGGCTTGGGATGCCAACTCTGAGCAGCAGGGCCCTGGTTCGGATCCCACATATGAGGGCTAGTGACGCTGCGCCCTCTACAGCTAAGATGGTGAACAACAGCTTGACTTGGAGCTGGGCTGCTGTGAGTCGCCTGTGATGGCGTAGGCTGCAGTGGGGCTGGCCGGCAGCTGGCGTGAGGTTTTGTGAGCTGCTGTGAGCTGCTGTGAGCGACTGCCTTACGTGGGAAGAGCGCAATGATAATACCAACATGGGCCAGACCTCCACAATTAGACTGAAGAACAAAAGGACAGCAACTTGTCTGTTTCCCTTCCCAGATTCCCCAATGCTGTTCCCCTCCCCCAACTCCCCAATAAAATCTTTTTAAAAAAAAGACAAGAGATAAGTGTTGGTAAGGATATGGAGAAAAGGGAACCCTTGTGTACTGTTGGTGAGAATGTAACTTGGTACAGCTACCATGGAAAACAATATGGAAAATTAAAAATAGAACTACTATATGATCAAGCAATCCCACTTCTGGGTATAGTCCAAAGGATTTCATATCTGAAGGAAATGAACTAGCCATCTTGAAGAGATATCTGCATCCTTCATGTTTATTGCAGTATTATTCACAATAGCCAAGACGTAGAAACAAGTATCCATCAACAGAAAAATGGATAAAGAAAATGTGATACACACACACACACAAGAATATTATTCGGCCATAAAAAGAAGAAAATCCTAACGTTTGCAACAACAAGGATGGACTTTGAGGACATTATGCTAAATGAAAAAGTCAGACAGAGAAAGAGAAATACTGTATGATTTCATTTATATTTGGAATCCAAAAAGCCAAACTCAGAGAAACAGAGACTAGAATGGTGGTTACCAAGGGCTGGGGGTGAGAGAAATGGGGAGATGTTGGTCAAGGGTACAGCTCTCCAATTATAAGAGGAATAAGTAGTTCTGGAGGCCTTATGTACAGCATGGTGAATATAGTTAACAGTACTGTATTGTATACTTGAAAATCACTAAGAGAGTAGATTTTAAATGCTATCACCACCACAGAAACAACAAAATGGTAATTATGTCAGGTGAAGGATGTGCTAGCTAATCTTATTGTGCTAAACATTTTGCAATATATAGTTATGTGTTTCAAATCATCACACGGTCCACCTTAAATTTACATAATGTTGTATGTCAATTATATCTCAATAAGGCAGGAATAAGAAAAAGAAAAAGAAAAAAAAAAAGAGATAATAAAACCAAACCCTGTAACAAGGTATCTGAGCAACAAAAAGACAAACAATCAGCACTTATTTTGAACAATACTCTGTTGACTACATTTTCAGAATTCAGAGTTTGTGATAGTAGAATTTGGCCTTTTTCTACTTGTGTTTTTTCATCATACCTTGTGCGGAGTGTTTTATGGACTCTCAATATAGGTTGTTGGCCTGCTGGCTAGTTCTAAACAATAATCTGAGAAACCAGTGCTCTGTTACCACTTCCCCTCCCTAAGGTTTGCACATAGAGCCTAGGACTCAAGGAGCAAAGTTCATTGCCTCTGCTGTGTGATAGTCAAGGACAGACGCTCTCAGGAATATCTGTGAGATGTTTGTACCTGTCATCTGCTCAGCAAACGATGCAGGTCCCAGCTGAATCTGTTCTACCTAATTTATGGCACTCCCACCCCACCACCCCCCATTCTCACCCTGCGCTGCTTGAATTAGATCATGAAAATGCAGCAGGTGTTCAATATTGTTTTGCTATAAAACTAAATAGGCTTAAAGTGTTCAGAGATAATGTGTTCCTATATCAGAGTGTTTATGAAAGAGGAAAGATACTCTGGTTTGGCCCAATCCCAATGCTGTTCTCCAGGCTCCTCACATTAAAAACTGTGTGGTTGTTTTTTTTTCCTTTACTTTTTTTTTTTTTTTAATGTTCCTTCTGCAATGGTTGCCTCTGATTAATATCCTTATGCTCCCTGAGACCCTGAGAGTGGTTTAGTTTTGCTAGCACACTTTAACAATAACATGATTTATGGGCAATTCATTGGAGCCAGGGGGCAATGTAATATAACAAAGCATTTTTCACAGGCTTTCTCCCATTACCACAAATGCAAAATTGCTGATAGAAATAGCTGAGGTGCAGACAACACAGGAACAGGAACGAAGGTAAATTCACTGAGAGAACAAAAGGCACAGGTTTCCAAAGGCCATGTTGAAAAATCACATATTTTGTAGGGACCCATTAACCCCAGATAACCCCCAAGCCAAGTGAAAGGCAGGGGTGGCGGGTCTCCTTACTGGGATTTCAATCTGAGATATTAGTGCTGCCACTTAGATATATGTCGACTTCAGAGTGTAGTTGGTTAGTACCATTGCTTGTATTTCACCAGCACTGGGCTGAATACAGGTTCCTTCCCAAATCACCAACTGTTGTATAATCTAGTGCTACAGAGTAGGCTGGAGTCAGAGCCATAGGACTCACCGGTGTGTGATGATGACACTGTGCAAGGCAAGTGGCCCTTCAGCTCTGAGGATCAGACATGCTTCCCATTTCAGAGCATGTCACAAATCATGGAGTCATTTTAAGTGAAGTCCTGCTTGTTAGGAACCATTTCCTCTTGAAGCGTTAGTGTTTGCCTGGCAGACTGTGTCCATCCAGCCCAGGTTGTACAGGAATGAGGCTTCCAACAGCCTCATGAGTTATTGGGCAGCTCAGTGTGAGAGGTGCTTGATCATTAACTCAATTTAAATACAGCAGGCAGCCTCTGAGCCTCAAACTAAGAGCCAGCCTTCTTCCTCCAGCTGGGATAAGCAGCTGTCTATGGAGTTTTGCTCTGGACTTGACTGATGACTCATCTGACCGAGTTTCTTCACTGCTGACTCCTCAGCTTCCCAGAGGTCCTCTAAATCAATCAGTCCGTGAATAACTCTTGATTAAACAACTACCATGTGTCTAGCATTGGGCTTGCTGCTATGGCCCCTTACAAATAAAAAGACATATGGTTCCTTCTCATAAGGAGCATACAGTTTACTTGGGGAAACCATGTAACAACATGTAACACAATAAGAAAATGATAAAAGTGCTGAATTATATAGTGTTGAGTCTAAACACAGTTGAAGTTTAAAGGGCTGGAGTTGTATATTAAGAGTTCATGAGTGGCAATGGCATGGAAAAGATGGAGGTCAAAATGCAAGCTGGGGAGCACTCTTCTAGCTGCTAGGTGGGATGCTGCCCAATTCATGAGATTTATGAATCACTTAATAAAGCCAATTAGATCTTTAAAAAAAAAATACAGGAAAGTGTAATGAGGTTAGAAAAACAAATGAAGAGGAAGTATTGTGCATCAAATAGTCTTTCCTTTTAGCTGTAAAACTGGTGTACTGCGGGATGGAGTACTCCCCCAGACTTTCAGGGTGATGGCCATCCTCCAAGATGGCCCCAGCGATTCTTCTCTCCTGGTATTCACACTCCTGCGTGGTTCTCTCTCACATTATACCAGAGTTGGTCTGTGTGACCAATAGAATACAGCAGAAATAATGATATGCCACTTCTGAGATTAGTGCTCTCTCTCTCTCTCTCTCTCTTTCTCTCTTTCTCTTTCTCTCTCTCTCTCTGAGTAAAGCCATTTCCATGTCAAGACCAGCCCTGTGGAGAGGCCTACATGGCAAGAAATTGAGACTTTCTACAGTCATGTGAATGAGCTTGGAAGTGGATACTCCAACCCCATTTAAGTCTTCAGATGACAGCTTGACTGCAACCTCATGAAAGACATTGAACCAGAACCACCCAGCTAAGCTGCTCCTGGATTCTTGACCCACAGGAACTACATGAAAAAAACACATATTTGTTGTTTTAAGCCACTATCATTGAGAACTATTACCTTCTGGGTCAACTCCAACTCTGTACTCCAGTCTTCCACTCAGTCTATGCTTTGTCCAAGCTCAGTAGAATCAGGATATCTGAATGCAATGCTCTTCTTCCTGGGAGCAAATTTGTCCCAGATCTTTCCATTTCAAAGCTGTAAAAACTCCTCTCAGTAATTGAATTGGCCTCTGCCACTGCTCTGGATTTTCAGGAGTAGCCAGAGAGACCCATGGAATACTATATAAGCTTGGGTCTACAGCCTGCTGATCCAATGTGACTTGCAGTCTTCCATGTGGTTTGTGAAAGCCACAGCTGAGAAAAACATCTGCAAAGGAATGGCATCCCCTACTTCCCCAGAGTAGTGGACATGACAGCATGAGACGCTTATCCAGAGACCTTTCAGTGGCTTTTGTGGTTGAGAGAATGGTCTGAATCAGGAATCATGAAGCTGCCCACAGACATTATGGTGAAATCCTGCCATTGACAAAGCACAGATGAACCCGCTCTTTTCTCTTGGCCAAAGCTGAGCATTGATGATGTTCTCGAAGTGGCTGGACTGTGTCAGGGCTTGTCATACATTGGGAAGATAGTAAAAAAAACAGGTTGGGAAACACCAGTGCCCCATGGGGAGAGAGAAGAGCAATGGCTTCGTATCATGGACACTTCAGCTCCATGGCAGTCACAGTTGTCTTCTTCTAGTGATCTCTGCCTTAGTGAGTGGCAAGGTACACCCTCTCAGTCTTTTAGGGTAATGGGAGAGAATTGTATTGGAGCACCCACACATCTCCATTCACTTATCATGTCTTACTTGATTTTTCCACCTCTTTTCCTATTCTCCATTCCCACTCCATTTGCCTTAGTTAGGGCCTTTGTGATTTCTTGCCTGGATTATTACAGTTACCTTGTACCTGGTGATCAGAGTTATCTTTCTAACACGTACTCCAGCATGGGCAAAACTTGAAAACATTATGCTAAGTGAAATAAGCTAGTCACAAAAGGACAAATACTGTATGATTTCACTTACATGAGGCAAATTCATAGAGACAGAGAGTAGAATGCTAGTTGCCAGGGGTTGAGGAGAAGGGGAGAATGAGGAGCTATATTATCTAAGCGGAACAGAGTTTCAGGTTTACAAGATGAAAACAGTTCTGTGTATTAGTGGCTGTGATGGTTGCACAATAACGTGAATGTCCTTAATACCACTGAACTGTAGTATGCTTAAATAATGGTTAATATGGGAAATTTTATGTTATGTATATTTTATTACAATTTTTAAAACTACAGAGGGTGCCAAAAAGATGTCCATTTTAAGAAAGGAAAAAACTCTTCAAATTGTAATACTCAATATATACCGATAACAAAAGATGAACACAAGTCACGTTTTACTTCTGCCATTACAAGAGGTGCTCAAAGTGGTTACCATCAGTGTAATTTTGATACAGTTTTTTCTTTCTTAAAATGAGTATACATTTTTTTGGCACCCTCTGTATTTAAAAAATTAAGATTAAAAGAAAGTCCATTCGAGTTTAGTAAGCTACTGCCCTACAAAACTGGAATCTGCCTCTGTATATATGGTATATAATAAAGTATTTATTTGATGATTTATTCCAACAAAAATAAAAATTTAAATAAAGACTATACTTTTTTTAAAAACCTCAAATGTCATCACCTCAGTGTACCCTTCCTAACTACCCCTAGGACAGTGGCTCTCAAATTGGACAGTGGTTATCAAAATTTAATATGAGTAGTAACCATCTGAGAAACTCATTAAATGCATCTTCCTGGGCCTCGCTCCCTGAAATTACGGTCTGGAGTTCTAGGATGAGGCCTGGGAGTCTACACTGTTAACAAGCCTGACCTGATTCAGATGGTCTGTGCAGTCAGAACGCTCCTTCCACAGTGCACCCGTAGCCTTTTGGACGTACCTATTAGAGCCCTCACCATGTCCTGTTGCTTCTGCTCCTACCTCTGGCTCCTTATTTGGAAAGGCCCCACCTCAGGTGCCTGGAATCCTCCATACCCAGCACAGTGCCTGGAACATAACAGACACTTGTATATGCTTATTGAATGCATCATTGTCTCTCGAGCCATGTTTGCAATGGTCAATAGTCAAAAGAGGCTCATAGAGCATTGAAAAGGCTACTCTAGAAATGAGAGGCACTGACCTTGTCTGTGGGAAAAGCCACAGACCCTGTAGCCCCACTTCTTTTCTGGATTGAGGGTGCTGGAGACAATTTCATACCCTGCAGGGGGTGAGGGTAGATAGTGATTGTGAGAGTCCTGGAGAGAGAAGATGAAGTTTTTCAGTAGAGATCATTAAAATCCTGAAATGCCAAATGAGAGAAAAAGGGAGGCAGAAGATGACCCTTTAAGGCCAGGGCGTCCCCAGAAATGTCCTCTGGCTTTTCTGAATGCTTCAAATTACTCAAAAAAAAAAACAAAAAAAAAACCCGTCCCTGGCAGAGAGGCAGGAAGACAAGCTCAGGCAGCACCGCCAGCTGGGGGTGTGCCAACACCTGGGGCCAGCCTCTCAACTGAGCACAGGGGCTTTTTTGTGAGGAAACAGGAACAGGGAATAATCCTGGCTGGCAGAGCACTCCCTGAGGAAGTCATGAGGCTTGCCTGTTAGTCGCCCTCACTTCCCATACACCGGTGTGTTCGTTGGCACCGTGTGCCTGTTAATTAAAGGAAGTGTGTGTGCCTTCAGCACTGGTACCCTGGCCCAAAACATCATTCTTTCCAGGGGTCTCCACCACAGTGCTGCCGCCAGTAGACTCAATTAGGCTCCCTCCCAAAAGTCAGGCTGCATTTGTTTCCAAGCCTGAAGGTGAAACAAACCCCCCTGCCACTGCATGTTGGGGCTCACATGTGAGCCCCACATTTCTCCCATTACCATGGCCTGGCAGCTCCAGTGGCCTGCTTTGGGGGAAAATCTGCTAAAATGAGTAGAAAAACAACTCTTGGGAGTTATCCACCAGACTCTGGGCTGCAGGGAGTCTTGTGTAATGGCTGACAGCCTTTCATAGCTCATCCCACCACCCTGTTGGACTGTTTTAACTTGATTTAAGCCTAGCCTTATAAACAATTTTTTATGAAGCCAGAGTAAAGGTGCCTCAAGGAGAGGTGAGCAGGCTTCCCTAGGAGTCAGTAAAAGTTGCACCTGAGGTATAACAGTATTCATTAAAATGCCACCAGGGAACTTGCAACTGTCCAGCCCACTCTCCAAGCCTTTCACCCACAGACCTAAGCAGAGAGCAGACCTGTTCTTGCAGGTGGAGGGAATCTGGGGCTGACTGGAGAGTGTTGGTGTGGAACCCTAACAATCACTCAGTCCTTTTTCAATTCCCCATCATTGTCACAAGGAAGGCTGGCCCAGCAGAAAGCTGCCTGGTGCTCTCAGAGCCCTCAGGGAGTTCGCTAGGACTCTGCACTATATCAGCCTGTGGCAGCCTGGATCCCTGTCCACCTTCCTCTTTCCTTTCCCATAGTTCCTGCCCTCATGATGTGCTGACATTCATAGGGTCATTACAGAATATGTTCATGGATCCTCTCTCTCTCTCTCTCTCTCTCTCTCTCTCTCTCTCTCTCTCTCTCATACACACACACACACACACACACACACACACACACACACACACATTTAAATCTGGATTACAGCTTATAATGAGACAGGGGTGCTTACCGCCAATTTACAGATGAGAGAATTAAGGCAGAGAAAGAAAGTAGAGCCAGAATTCAATCTGTGTTTTGGACTCCAACTCCAGTGTTCTTTTTGCTAAACCACATTGTCTCGCTGGGCTTCCTGCTCTAATTGACTCATTTACATGAAGCTGTTTTGGACTTGGTGTGCTTTAATTTCTAAGAGTAGATGTATTTTACGTGTGTATTCCAAATTCCCCTTTTTTCCTCCCCTAACAATCTTAACACAGATGGGATGTGCTAGTAATGGAATAGCACATGTCACTGGGGGATATTATTGAGGAGAAAGGTCATCTCTAAAATTACGCCACACAAGCAGTTACTTTGAGTAACTGCAGCCCTAAACAGGGGTGGGGCGGGGGGGGGGGGGTAAGGCGTAGGGAGTGAGGAACAATGTAGAAAACCGGTCCTGAGATAGTTTTCAGCTCCTACGATGCTTTTTAAGTGGCAAGATTTGACTCTTCCATTTGATTTGTCTATGCAGCCCAGCTCAAAGTCAGCTGAAAAATTAAACAAGTAAGAATGTGAAAGTATGAGAGAAGGTGTGTTTTAAAGGGGCACCTATACAACCTTAAAGGAAAAGTAGAAACTGTGGGGCCCAAAGTCACAGACTGGAAATTCTTTCCAGTGGTATGATTCTACATCTTGGAACTGGCCCGTGGGTAAATAAGTGACGAGGCTCTCCGCCCTGGGCTGGGTAAGATTCCTGGAAGTGAGGTACACCACAGGACTGCTGAAACAACAGGGGCGGCTGGGACCATGCGCTCTTGGCCTGCCAAGCTTGAGCACGATTGAAGGAAAATACTGTGCAGCCCATCCTGGCTGCATACCTTCCTCTCCTGGAGGCCTGTGGGACCGGGCTCTGGTTAGCAGAAGAGTACGAACCATCAACATGCTGCTGTGAGGTTTGCCACTGTATAATGAGGTTGGGTGGAGCGCTTATTGCAACCTAAGGAAACATGGCTTGGAAACTGGAGTCCTGTTTGCCAGCCCTGCCTCAAATGCAGCCATTGTGCTGAGGACCAAATTAAGGCCATGTTCATGCTAGCATCAAGGACCCCACTGTTTCTTTGACAGAGCTAAGCCCTACATTCCCATGGCTTGGATGAGTTCCCTTTGACTGCCAATGAAGAACAGGAAGAAAAGTGCAGTCCTTATGCAGCAGGTTTTTAGCATCTGACCAAAATCTTGGATCTTGGGTAGAGAGATAGAGAGAGGCTGGAAACAGAATTAGTTAAAAAAGAGCCTCTTGTAACAAGTTGTTCCAAGTTCAGGAAAAGCTCCCAGCATCAAGTGTCTCTTTGAGGAGTTTGTTGTACATGATTCAGAGCCACATAGATTAAATTTCCCTTAAAATATACATCAATTTGAAAATTAAAGGGGAAAGTGCCTGAGACAAGACATGTTTGGATTTCTGTCAAACTCAGAGCCTTTGGAAAACAGTTTGGAAGCCAGGATGTGGCTTTTTAGGACTTCCCCTGGTCTCTGCCTCTTCCATTTATGTCTATGCCATGCTCAGGCCCTTTCTCAGGCCTGGATGCCTCAATACTTTGTTTCTTACTGTAGGGACTTTTAGATGTCCAGTATCTGTTGTTGCCTTGTTTTCAGAAATGGATTGAGCTCATCTTTCAAAGTTTCAGAAGTCTCCATGCATTTAATCCAGCTATTCTGGTCTCACAGCTCTCTTTCGTTGTCCAACATTGGAGAATGTCAGAGCTAGGGGAGACATTAAAGATCATTAAATCCAATACCACAGACAAAGAAATTCAGGCCCAGAAAGTGACTCAGTTCTTTCAGATCCTCTGGGAGGAGACCTTATGTCCCCCTCACCAAAATGCTCGTTTGCCCTCCAAAGGTCCATCCATATCTCTCCTCCATAATTCCAAAACCCTATCTCAGTCTCCGCTGTGGGTCACCGTGTTCACCCACAACATAAGCTCCCCTGGCTGCCTTTTCTCTCCCATAGGTCGTTTCCACCCAATTCACCTCTCCCTTCCCTGACTCTTCTCCTGTCCTTACCCTCCACCCCAACTAGATCCTCTTCTTTCTTCACTATTGGTTCTTGCATACCATGTCTTCCTTCTGGAATCAATTTCCTTTGGAAGTACATCCTTTAGTAGTTCTTTCAGTAAGGGTTTGTAAGTAATTAAACAAAAATGTCAGTTTTACTTTAAAAAATACCTTTATTTCACCCTCAATGGTAAATGGCAATTTACTTGGGTGTTGAATTTCAGGTTGACAGTTATATTCCGTCAGCACATTGAAGACAGTTTTCTTTCTCTTCTGACCTCTTTTGTTGCTACAGAGAAGGATTATTGCTAATTATTGTCCCTTGTAGGAAATCTGCCTTTCTTTTCTGTATGCATTAAGATTTTTCTGTCTTTGATGTTCTACAGCTTAGTATAATGTGTATATGTGTGGATTTATCTTTTATTTATCTTCCATGTGATTCCTTAAACAGTGGTTTGAATCTTTTACCAATATGGAATACCACATATATTATATATTTCTTCTGTGCTTTACATATGTTAATTCATTTAATTTTCATAACAGAGTTCTATAACCATTTTACAATCAAGGAAACTGGGTCACAGAGAGGTTAAAGAAAGACAGTAATTGGCAAGGCTATTTTTTGAACCCAGATATTAAATTTTGAATATTATCTCTTCTTTTTATTGTCTTCTTCTGGTACTCCTCTGAGACATATGTTGGCTCTTTTCATTCATTCTTGTCTTTTAACCTGTCTTTTATATATTTAATCCCTTTGTCTCTCTATGGAACATTCTGGAATATTTCCTCAGACCTCCTCTCCATTTCACCAATTCTCTCTTCTGAGTCTTATCTGATGCTTAATGCATCCCTTGCACTTTTAGTTCAGTAATTATATTTTTCATTTCTAGAAGCTCCCTGTGGCTCATTTTAGATATTTCTTTTTCTTTCTTTTTTTTTTTTTTTTTTGAGGGCAATGTCATTGGCCCTCATATGTGGGACCGAACCAGGGCTGCTGGCTTTCCAAGCCAGCACTTAACCACCGGGCCACTCGGCCGACCTTTAGATATTTCTATTCTTTTAAAAATAGTGTCTTGTTCTATTCTGGGAAATATCCTTTTTTTATTTTAAAAATCATTTAAAAATGCTAATTTTATAGTCTATCTAATAGTTTATCTACTAGCTAAATTTTTGAGGGGCTTAATCCTGCTGTTTATTTTGACTGCTGACTCATATATGGTAGATAATTTCTCTCCGTACTTACAATTTTTTATTGTAAGCAGGGCTTTATTTTTTTCTGTGGAAATTATCTATGGCCTAGGTGTTGAAGTTTAATTTCAGAGTGGTTTTATATTTGTTTCTTACAGTTATCATATGGGTATCACTGTCTAAAGACCCAATTTTATGTTAATTTTTTAGCTTGGCGTTTCCTTCTGATGCAGGTAGTGAATATCTGGACTCTAAACTTGTCCCCGGCACATGATTAGGGTTTTGATTTTTCAACGGGGACCGTTTTTTCCCATTTAGAGTCAGGGCAGTGGGCCGGCCGAATGGCGTGGTGGTTAAGTGCTGGCTTGGGAAGCCGGCGGCCCCGGTTCGGGTCCCACATATGAGGGCCAGTGACACTGCCTTCAAAAAAAAAAAAGAAAAGAATAGAGTCAGGGCAGAGATGAACTTCCTTGCTGTCTTTCTGGGTTGATGTTTGGCTTTTCTTAGAGCAGCTGGGCTTTATGTAGGGGACTTAGTACCAATGCCTAATTTCACCCAGGCTTGAGTTCTCATCTCTTGTCTCTGCATGGGTGTTAAAATTCAAGTCCTTAGCCATTACTGGATCAGTGGTCCCCAGGACTACTGCAGCATAAGTTCCTATCTGCTGTTCAGCTTCCTCTTCACTTTAGCACTGGGAGATTTCTTTTTCTACCTTTGAAACTCATCCATACTTTATTTATTTATTTAAAATAGTGGTAAAATACACATCATATAAAATTTAGCATCTTAACCATTGTAAAGCATACTGTATATAGTGCAGTGATACTAAGGACATTCACATTATTATGCAACCATCACTGCCATCAATCCACAGAACTCTTCGTCTGGCAAAACTGTTTCCATTAAACAATATAGCTCCTCATTCCCCCATTCCCCTCAACCACCATTCTACTTTCTGTCTATGAATTTGCCTCATGCAAGTGAAATCATACAATATTTGTTTTTTTGTGACTGGCTTACTTCACTTAACATAATTCTTCAAGGTTGATCATGTTGTAGCATGTGTTAAAATATCTGTCTTTCTTAAGGCTGAATAATATTCTGTTGTATGTATCTACCACATTTTGTTTATCCATTCATCCATTGATGGACCCTTGGGTTGCCTCTGCCTTTTGACTATTGTGAATAATGCTGCTATGAACATGAACTGTGCAGATGTCTCTTAAGATTCTGCTTTCTATTCTTTTGGAAATGTACCTTTAAAGGGCTCAAAACCCTTTTTACATCTGCTCCTGTCCTGGCCCACCCCAACCAAGCTTAAATACTCATGACCGTTTCTCTGGCCAGAAGAAGACTATGGTGAAGGTTTAGGTCCAGGCATGTACTTACTGAGGAGATCCACTTGGTTTGGAAGTGAGAAATGATTGCCTTTGTAGGGCCGGCCGAGTGGCTCAGTTGGTTAAGAGCTCGCTCAAGAGTACGAGCTGACCTCTGAGCAACGGTGGTTTGATGCTAGCCCGAGCTGAGTTGCCGTTGAGCTGCCAACAGGTGGCAGGATGGCTCAGCTAAAAAAAATAAAAATAAATAAATAAATAAATAAATAAATAAATAAATAAATAATTGCCTTTGAAGCCTGGAGACACCATCTCAAGGAGGGTCCAGCATCCAATAATAATGAAGTGTAACCTTGATATAAACCCCAATTCATTTCTTAGGTCTTTCCATTGACCAAATCGTATCCCTTCACCTCCTGTTTCTAGCTTCCCTATTCCTTCCACTCTGCAAGCTGAAACTAAAGTCAGTTCTAGAACTTGATGCAGAGGAAGGAAAAGAAACAGAGAAAGGATGACTCAAAGGACCCTCCATTCTTTCAGACTGGCTTGGAGTTTCCATTGGGCAAAGCTGAGCATCACATGGCCCTGCCATACCTGGACCCAGGGTGGGCACTGTCAGTCAATAGGTGGGCTCCCAGTTCCTCAGACAGAACCAGTAATGAAAAAGTGACCCGTCATATTTGTCTTTCTTGCAGCTGACATCCTGCACTCTGCCTCGCATGCTATCTCTCATCCCCAAATTTCCTGACCCCTGGGCTGATGTCCTTTTATGGTTTCATATTCACTTCTGGATCAGATGCTTAATACTGTTCCTCTAGTACTAACGCTGCTCACTCCCTCTATTGTTTTCTGCTCTATCAAGTAAACATTTCTCCTGGTCCAGCTGACTCTACCTTGGCCAGTACCTTTCCTGAGAGTCACTAGGGTTGAAGAATGAGACATTACCAACCCCGTATAACCAGCACTTCCTGGATAGCTTCCCCATAAAGTCTTTTAGGCATTATCCTCTCCTCCAAACCTGCTCCTTGTCCTATAGTCTTTCTCTTTATTAATAATACCACTAGTCACTCAATTATTCAAGCCAGAATTCAAAGAGCCATACTAGACTCCCTTTTTCCTTTATCTTTATTTTTAATTTGTTTCTTATTAAAGTCTATCAGATCTCTCTTTCCCTTTCTATCTTTACTCTCCTGCCTTAGTTCAGAATCATCATATCACCTAGACTTCCTTACCGGTATCTCTGACTTCAGTCTTGCCTCATCCCATCCTTAATGCACCTTCCGCAAAACCACTGAATGGTATATAAAATGCAGACTTGACTTTATCTACTTCCCAACTTAAATAGCATAGTGGAGATTCCTCATGATCTGATAGACACTTTGCTCTCCTGCTTTATTTCTTGCCATTCCCCCAATAAGTTACTAGAGCTTGTGCCCCAAACTTGCCATGATCTTTTACCTTCCTCCTTTTACATATTTCCTTTGCCTTGAATTTTCTTTCCAACCTCCATTACTTTTCATATCAGGCAAACCTCCACTACTCTAAAACATACATCAAATAAATCTCCTAATAAACATCAAATTAAAATCACTCATCTCTTGGTGGGAAGGGAGTTATGGTGATGGTTTTACTTTCTATGTATTATATTTTGTTTGGATTTTCTTGAAACAATATATTACTGTTATACTTTTCAAAAACAATATAGTTTTTTTTTCACCTTCTCTTTGAAAACTTTAATACCTGTCCTCTCCAGGGTCAGCCGAGTGGTGCGGTGGTTAAGCGCTGGCTTGGGAGGCCAGCGGCCCTGGTTCGGGTCCCGCATGTGGGGGCCAGAGACACTGCCCTCAAAAAGAAAAAAAAAAAAATACCTGTCCTCTCCAGATGGAATTAATTATGCCCTCTGATGGTCTGTCAGTGTACATGTTTATATATTATTTTCATAAATGATTATAGAAAACTACTTTTTTGTTTGTTTATATATGTCTTCTCAACCAAATTGTAAGCAATTTAAAGACAAGGAACTGTGTCTTATCCAACTTGGTGCCTCTGGCACCTAGCACCTACGTATTATGTACAATACCTGGTACATAAGAGGCAATTAAAAATGTTAATGAAATGAAACTAAATTGGCCAAATTCTCTTAATTAATTAGAGTCTAGACTGAAATCCCAGTCTCTTGATTCCCACTCTGATTCCCATTTCACTATATTGATGGACATATCAAGTTGTGATCACACAGCTACAAGTTATCTTAGCAAAGCAGCATGTATGGAAGGAAGAGCACCTTCCTCCTTTGTTAAATCAAAGAATAATCCTGTTTATTGACTCAGTCTTTATGAGGACTGAATGGGGCAATGATTGTGATCACCCTTGGAAAAATGTGACGTTGCAAGGCATTTTTATTGACCTATATAATTCACTACACAGTTTTCATCTTTAACAAATGGATTATAAATTAGAACAAATGTTTTTGTATTATTCTAAGCCATTAAGAAAACGTTTATTCTTTAGTCTCAAGGCCAATTAGTAATGTATAAAAGGCTTTCTGCATAGTTAAAAAGACACAACGTCTTTCTGGGTTTGTGTACTACTTTTTTGTCCATATGTTATGCTGGTAAAATCTCTCCTCTGTCTCTTGGAAATGATCCTCTAGTCACTTTACCTAGGTGTGTAACAATGTGAGTCCCAGATGTGGTTTTACATTTGGGCAGCAGAGCCATACATTGCCCTCCTCACTGTGTGGTTTCTAAAGCCTTCAAGATAAGATGTTGCACTCTTGAGACAACAACAGAATATTCTATACAAGGGGTGCTCTGAAACAGGAGATCTTAGAAATTTAAAGTAAGATAGGGTTATCAAGGTATCGAAATGGCATTGGGTTTCTCAGTAGCAACCCAGAAAGTTAGAAGACAATAGAGCAATTGCTTTGAAATTCTGAGGGAAAATCATTTCCAACCTAGAATTCTGTCTCCAGCCAAACTCCAGGAGAGACTAATAAATGTTAAGATGTCAAGGTCTCAAAAAGTTTACTCCCATGTACTTTTTCCCCAGAAGCTCCTGGAGGACAGACTCCACAAAAACCAGGAAGAAAACCAAAAAAGAAGAAAAGGGATCCAGCACAAGGAAAGGTAGGAATCCCCAGGGTGTTGGTGAGGGGGGTTACTTGGCAACAGCCTAATGAGGGACCCATCCAGATTGGAGTCCCAAGGCAGTGAAAGTGGTCTCCTCAAGAAATTTAAACTAATTGTGAGAAGGACAATTTGGGGTTCAATTAGTGATGAGTACAGAGAAAATGAAGCAAACAGGGAATATAGTCATAGTATGAATATTGATATAACCAAATAATAACAGTGTTGAGATGATGTAGGGGCTGGGAAGTGTGAGATTTTGAGGTATAGGTGGTGATGGCTTAAGAGAGTTAAATCTCATTTTCCATTATGAGAAGTCAATAAATGATTAAAGCTCCAAAATCAATAAGTAGCAATATAATTATGTAACTTAGAAATATGCGTGTAAATATCATATGAATCAGCTCAGCCAGTTAAATTTATTGTTTCTTGGAAGTGAGAAATAAGGGGGTAAGACTTGAATATTGCTATTTGGTTTAATCTAGTTTTAAATATGCCTAGTAGAATTATTTTCCTCAAATGTGTGTGATTGGCTCACATCCCTAAAGAATCATTTGGGGCTTTTCATTTTTGGCCCTCATATGTGGGACCCGAACCGTGACCGCCCGCTTCCCAGGTCAGCGCTTAACCACCGCGCCAACCGGCCGGCCCCATTTGGGGCTTTTCAGACACCCCAGGACCTAGGTCATACTTCCAACAGATTTTTACTTAGTTGGGCGGGAGTGAAGTTTAGGCTTCAGGATTTTAAAACATTTCCCCAGATGAGTCTAAATTTCAGCCACATTTGAGAACCACTGATAAAAGGTGCATGTATAACTTTGACAGAAATTAAAACTAACTTTAAAAGAGAATATACATAAATAAGGCACATAGGATGGTTTTGGGCACTCTATCCTTAAACATTAATACTCCCGATGGGAGTCAGGAAAGTTCCAGAAAAGGGTGGCCTGAGATGCTCAAGGCAGGCCTCACTCAAAACCTTCAGAATTTGATTCTTACCAGCCAAAAAAACACACCTCATGGTCAACCTGAAATTCCATTAACAGAGGAGAGCCTTTCATTTGGGGTTATGGCTAAAACAGAATACCTGAGAGCTGCCAGAGGATTAACTTTACATGGAGGTGTGAATGGCATGCATCTGATCCTTCCCTGGAAAGGTCAAAAGGCAGAGGTCATGAAAGTAATGAGAGCCTGAGATGGAGATGAAGGAAGGGGAGGAGAAGACTTGAGGTGGGGGAGGATAGGAAAGGGGCGGCTGAGACAAAGAAGTCAAACTTCAAATACTTTTTATCTAATTCCAGACAAATAGCTTCTTCCTCTGCTCTCTTAAGAAATGCTTTACGAAGCCAATTTGAGTCTGCATGTTAATTAATGGCCTTGGCTGCTGGCTTTCAAAAGGGCGAGTCGCTGTCCTCTATTCTGTTTTCTGGTCCCTGGGTCAAGGAAAGCTATGTTCCACTCACTGAAGGAGAGCGACTGCCTGCCGCTTTGGGTCACCTTAGAAGAATGGCGTTATTATCCCCGCAGTCATCACTATCTTCCCTGACACATCTACAGGTGTACCCTTTCTTACTGTGCCTCCCGCAGGTTTCTTTTTCCCTCTGCTGTTGGCCTCCTATGGATACAGGAGCCTGCCTGTTATTCACCATGCGGTGTATTGTTACCCGCTTTGATTTGCTGCTGTTTGAACCAGATGCTGTTCTGTCTTGTAGCATTTAATCCCTTGGAAGGTTGAAGGATGCAATTTATGTGAATGATGGCTCTTTATAAGAAGGCAAAGTCATATTGTACTTCATGCTTATCTTGAGCAGATTTCCCTGTCTCCACTCCCACCCTAACTAAGAGATTAATGAATCAAGAAGTACATTTTGGTGGCTTTAAACTGACTGTCTCCTGGGAAATGCCAGTACACTCCAGTGATCACTAGGAGTCTGGAGGGTTCAGTTGCTGGTTTCTCCTTTCTGCACTGAGACACCTCAACTCTATCCTGCATCATAAATCTAGGAGAGTGTGAAGCCTCTATCTAAAGAAATGGCACTCTTCCTCGTAACATTTTAAATGTCTAGAAAGGAACAGACACAGGTCTGGAGAGGTGACTTTTAAAATAAGTTTCTCTATATTAAATCTTTTGTATATTTTGAATTGTTTTCCCTCCATTGACTTTTATTCAAATTTTTAGATATATTGAGATGGACTTAATAAAATCACCCTTCTAATTATTCATTAGCATTTTTAAAGCCTACTAGAAAAAGAAAAGAAGGAAAAAATCCCATTCAGAGAAGGTATTTGCCAACAATATATCTGATAAGGGGCTGATATCCAAAATTTATAAAACACTCATGAAACTCAACACCAAAAAAACAAACAACCCCATTTAAAAATGGGCGAGGATATGAAGACTCATTTCTCTAAAGAGGACATACAGGTGGCCAACAGGCATATGAAAAAATGTTCAACCTCACTAATCATCAGAGAAATGCAAATAAAAACCACAATGAGATACCACCTCACTCCGGTCAGAATGGCTATCATCAACAAATCAACAAACAAGTGCTGGCGAGGGTGTGGAGAAAAGGCAACCCTGGTGCACTGTTGGTGGGACTGCAAATTGGTGCAGACATTATGGAAATCAATAGGGAGGTATCTCAAAAAACTGGAAATGGAACTGCCATATGATCCAGCAGTTCCACTCTTGGGTATCTACCCTGAAGAATCCAAGATGCTAATTTGAAAAAATATATGCACCTCTATGTTTATTGCAGCGCTATTTACAATAGCCAAGACTTGGAAACAACTGAAATGCCCATCGGTAGATGACTGGATTCATTTATAAATGTGGTACATTTATACAATGGAGTATTACTCCGCTATAAAGAAGAATGAAATCGTACCATTTGCAACGATATGGATGGACCTAGAGATTATTATGTTAAGTGAAATAAGTCAATTGGAGAAAGACAAATACCATATGACTTCACTAATATGTGGAATCTGAAAAACTGAATGAATGAGCAAAGTGAACAGAAACAGTCTCATAGATATAGAGGAAAACAGGGTTGCTAGTTGGGAGGGGGATGGGAGGAGGGAGAAGAGGAAGGGATTAGACAGCATAAATAGGTAACTACAGTATTGCCACAGGGATATGAAAGACAGTTCGGGGAATATAATAATGTTGTAAATATTTTGTGGGGTGTCAGATGGTCACATGTCTTGTTAGGGAGACTGCTTCATGGATGGAGTAGAGGCTTGATCACTGCACTGTATACCTGAAACTGATGTTGTATAATATTGTATACCAACTGTAATTGAATATATAGATAGTCATGGGATATGGATTATATGGTGGAAGGGAGTCAAAGGAATTGTAATAGATAGTATGAAATGGGGGGGACGGAGTGGAGTGGAGAATTGGGGGAGGGAGGTTGTCACTTTGAGGGGTAAAAAGTATAACTATTGCACTGTGTTGTACACCTGAAGCTGATTAAAAAAAAAAAAAAAAACCTATTCAGGTGAATGAATCAGAGATGTCCAGCTTATAGCTTGCCTGCCTTAGCAGTGGAACCCTCACATCAAATGAAGACAATTTCCTTGATTGACTCTAATAGATGCAACAATGAAAGGTTACATTACATCCTCCAAAACCTAAGACTATACAGACATGAAATTACTCTAAGTAACCAACATCATAGAAAAACACACCTTATACAAATAAGCCTAATAGGAAAAAAAGGCACTTAAAACAGTACTTGGCACATAGAAAATGCTCAATAAACATTTTTATGGCATATTATTTTAGCACATGATCACCATATAAAAATGGCCACAACCCTTTGTCTAGGAAAATGTTGGATTATGGCCCTGCCGTTAGTCCCCAATATGTGGGCCCAGACCGCATGCAGATTCTGAGGTTACATGGATTCTGGTTTGGTGAGGGAGAGAAGATATGGCCTAGAAAGAAGGAACAATCCATTGTTGGGGGGTGTTTGGAGAGGCTGATATATTTCCTGGAGGATGGACCTTTAATCTGAGTCCTGAAAAATGAGTAGGTATTCACCAGAGGGCCCCAAGGGGAGGACTTTTCCAGGCAAAGGGAGCAGAGCTTGCCGGAGCACAAAGATATGGGAATAGTTGGAAAATCATGGTGGAAGGAAAGAGTGTGTTGCAAGGAAGTAGGTCAAATGATGAAACTTGGAGATAAGCAGTAGATACTAGAGAGCCTTAAGTGTGACTTCAAGGAATTTGGACTTTATTCAGTGGAGCTATGGAAGGGTTTCCAGCAGAGGGTGTATTTGGTATGTGTGGATTATGTTAAATAACCACAAACATTAAGGCTATCTAGAGATTAAGGGACAATTCAGGAAAGGACTGGAGATTAGATGAACAGGTTGAATAATGGGAAGGAACTCAGTAATCTAGAGACTAGGTAGATAGCAAAGATAAAGAAGGAAGAAGTTAAGGAAGGGGAAATCTTTCAGGAAGAATGGGATCAAGTATGATAGGTGTGGAAACTGGTGAATGTCATTTCTTCAGTGGAGGAGATAGGGAAAGCTTCTCTTATACAGGATTTATCAAAGTGCAGTGGGTCCCACAGATCTCCTGGGATGGTGGAAGGAGGGGAGAGCAAGCCTGGGAAAAATGCAGCCTCGTGGGCCTTGCCCCAGGTCTGAGAATCAGAGTGTACAAATCACCCAGTAGATGATTCTCAGGTGTATTAGACTAGTGCAAAACTAATTTGTGTTTGGGGTACAAAGGGGGAAAGGAGAGAGGAGAATACACATCACAATCTTGTTAGGAAGGGGTGACCTCCAGGTGAGAAGCAGCCTGCAATCTAAAGGCTGGACATTGTGTAACCTGGAAAAAGTGGGCTCCAGGAGTCTGGTCCCGTGGTCTGTGTACGATCTGCATCCTGATCAGCTCTCAGCCCAGCAAGCATAGCTTTGTGCTCTTCTGAAAGCCCAGGCAGAGGAAAGAGGAGCAAACCTGGAGGAACTGGGTTCTGGCCATCGCACCATTCCTTACTGACTGTGTGGCCAGGAGTGAATCACTTGACTTCTCTGAACTTCAAGTTGATGCATTTTAAAAAGAAGGCAATGGAGTCTGCACAAGCTCCCTTATCTGGTTGTGGGGAGAGTGGCTGAAGGGAGGGAAAGACGGCAGCCCCAGCTGGTGGACAGTCAGAATGACACTGAGGACAAGAAGCTCCAAGTGAGGAGAGAGTTCAATAACACTATAGGCTTTCTTTCTTTCTTTCTTTCTTTTTTTTTTTTTTTGAGGGCAGTGTCACTGGCCCTCATATGTGGGACCCAAACCGGGGCCACTGGCTTCCCAAGGCAGCACTTAACCACCGCACCACTCAGCCGGCCCAACACTGTATGCTTTTAATGGTGCTATTAAACATTCAGTAACAGGATGGGCACAAGGAGATATCCTGGGATCTTGGAAAAGGTCTATATTCTTATTTGGGTGGAAGTTAAATGAGGAGTATTTTCATATATTTATTTGTCAAAATTCATTGAGCTGTATGCTTAGGATTTGTGCATTTTGCTATACGTAAATTATCCCTCCACTTAAGGAAACCAAGAAGATAAAAACATCTAAGTAGAGAGTAGTTGGCAGCAGACAAGGCCACAGGGAAAAGACACTCGGCAGAGCCAAGCCTGAGGCCCCCAGGAGTTCTGGGCCAAAGCCTTCTCATATCCCTCATCAGGAGCCAGCCAAGCTCTTTCTAGTCACTCAGAACCTGCTGCTTCAATGCATTTTGGGAAAGATTTTGGCTTTTAGAGGCAAACAGGATAACCTGAACTAAAGGGGGGTGGGGAACTCAAAACTACAGCTACCGTTCTAATGAAAAACGCAGCCATAAGTGAACAAGTGGAAGAACAAATGCCCTGGAAACCTCTAGTGGAGGGGCCCAAGGATTGTGGATAGTCCTTCTTCATGAAATATGTATCAGCTCACTGACTTGTGCCTTCCAAAGGGAGACGGTTCTATAGCAAAGGTTTTGCTATAGATGTGTTTACAAGCCTAGTGCCCAGGGCTGTTTGTAGCACAATAATTTGCACTTGACGATGGATATCATTTCCCTTTAGCTCCTGAACAGTGCTTTCTGTTCAGTGAGGGAGTTCTGTCAGCGTGGCTGCCTGGCCATGTCTCAGTGACCTTAACTACCCACAGAAAACCACATCTTTTCTTTCTAAGCCATATGACCTCCTCTGGTGGAACAGAACACAGTTACTTAAGAGTTTACAGGACAAACATTACAAACCACCTCCCTGAGGGGGTGTTAGAGTCGTCACTGGTCCAGGCAGGAAGCTTGGAATCTGAGCAGCCACCCTTCCTGCAAAGAACCCTGGGGGCAGAGACTCCAGGCCCACGCTCATCTCCGGAGGCCAGAACCCTGTGGAGGGGGCAAGAAAGAAGGGGGTGTGGAATCCAGCTCTCTCCAGAAGACAGGAACACAGGAAAATAATCCCGCTGCTGTTTTTTACCCCGGAACCACTGTAGGGGTAATTTCAAATTCTCCTATGGCTGCTCTAATTAAGAGAATAACTCAGAAGTTTTAGAAAGGCAGCCAACATGAAAAATCTAGGACCTTAGCCATGCAAATATTCCCTTGTTCTGAAAAGGGAACTTTCCAAGTAAAGCAACAGGAGAGATACTAGATGTGAATGAAGAGTAAGGGAGGTGTGGGTAATGGAGCCTGAATGAGAAAGCAGCAGAAAGCCAGCCAGTGGAACAGTGATGCCCCTGCTCAGGGACCTCTCAGAGTCTACATGCTTCTTCTTGGTCACAAGGGGCTCCTATCTCTCTCTGACCAGTTAAAGGGCTCAGCTCTTTTATTACTGGAATGTGAATCCCATAATCACTTTGCTCCCACTGTTGAGTTGGTTGATCCTTGTGAAATGATCATTTCATTACAGAAATACTGTGAGCTGTAGTAGTGTACAGAAGGATGCCAAATCAAGGGGAAAATATTGTTCAGAGACAGTTTACTAATACAATGCCATCTGGGCCTAATGGGAACAATGGAGAAGTTCCTTGTTCCCCACACAAACAGCTAGTAGTAAGGCTGCAGGTGTGTCCCCACTGCAGTCCATGTGACTTGCCACGCTTCCTTCTGTTACAGCCTCGATCAGCTTCAATTCTGGACATCAACCAATCCTTTCAGCTGCTTCACACATATGCATGCACTACGCACACACACAAGCTCTCATACCTCCACCCTTGGCAGCGGTCTGGGGTTGTGCTAAACATCATCAGTGTGAGCAAACGGATTTTACACAGATTAACCCCAAAACAACAGTTGGATGCCTAGTGTGTGTTCCTATAAAGTTTTCAATTCACGTGATTGTGACAATTATAGATGAATGTGTCTTATGGTAGTCTCCTGCTTTCTTTTCCCACTTGGTAACACAGGGTGAGGGCTGGTTTTAAAAGCCTTTGGTATAGGACGGATGCCAAAGTGCCCAGTTTTTCCATTCATCCACAGAGTTGGCTGACTGCAACTAAAATTCATCTAAAATTATCCCTAATTCCAAGTCCATTCTACACAATCAACCTCTCCAATATAATAATTCCAAAACCTTTCTTGATCCCTGCTTTTAATAAAGTACATTTACAGAGGATATGAATTCCAGATTTGATTTCAGACTCTGGGGATGTATATTCCTCTTCTGGAACTTGTATATCCGGTCCTGGAATTAAAAGAGGAAAAAAAAAGGAAAGAAAGAGAAAGAGAGGGGGAGAGAGTCCATAGCAGAACAAGCATTCCTTGTATTTCTTCTGTCTTCTACATGCTGAGCATGGAGGAGAGAGACAGGCTGATACACAGCATCTGGTTAAAGTCAGGTAAGTAACACTCTAGGGGAAAAGCCTGAAGTCAGTTGCCAACCTCTTTCTCTTTCTAATGTGTTTTTGCAGATGGATAAAAACTGCAGCCAATAAAGGTTTCAATTTTAGGTGATACTTGGGAGAAAAAAGAAAGAAACACTTTGTTCAATGACTGTCCTATCAGCCCAGGGCCATTTTGAGCATTTGGCATAATGAAAGGCATGTAGAATCACACCACCCCTATGCTGACCCCAGGTGTACCTATGCCAAAGGAACATCTTCAGCCATAGGATTCTCCTGAAAGAAGTCCAAAAGATATGACTGGGGCCTGAGCACAGCAAACAGAAGGTGTGCTTCTGAGTATAAACACCGTTCACCATTGTTCCATGGACCCATGTACTTGGGCATCTCCTACAGGCTCACAGCTCTGCAGGAGTGTGGGGCGGGGAGCAGGAGGTCTAACTCCTGTGGTGGTTTTGCCACCCAGCTGCCTTTTGACATGGATGAGACATTCCTGCACAGAAAGGACACGGTCAGGCAAAGGAGCAGGGTCACCAAAGCACTCAACCTACTCTCAGAGTTAGAATACAGAGGACTTGTAGAAATGCTCTGATTTTTTTCAATGAACTCTCATTGCACTGTGATGTGAGAAACCAAATGCACTTTAACCCTCTAATATCAGTCCAATCCCATGCTCTGGAACCATGGTCTTTGGATAACTCAATCTTTCTTTTTCTGCTTTTTTTTTTGAAAAATGCCCAGAGTATCAGACATATCTCTCCTTCCCTCTCTCTCAAGATATGGTATCTGGGTTCATGATGGGGACTTGCTGTATTCTCACAGATAGAAGGAAGAGCCTTGAGTCCATATGGTATTTTCTGGATGCTCACTGTGTCTGCTGTAGGGTGGCTGGTCTGGGCTGCTCCCCGGACTGGTGACCACTGATGTGCAGCTTGTCTGATTCCTTGGCATTCAGACAGCGTTTGTGGTTGAAAACTATGGGTCAGGTAGCTTTTGGTTCATTTTCTGTTGGCTGAATCAGAGCCCAGCCTTCTTTTTTCCAAATTTAGCTCCCGTTGACTCTCCCTTGGTGCTATGGACCCCTGAGTCTGGTTGTGAGGTCAGGGCCCAGGCAGTTCATTTTGCATCCTTGGCCACAGTGCCATGTCGCCCACCATGGTCCTCCCTCTCTAGTATATCCCCTAGCCCGACTCCAGCTAGCATCTGGGCCCCACCCATTCCAGGGGCATGCAGGAAATTCTGAGTTCCTTCCACACCACACAGGAACTGAGGGTGGCTTGGGAAAGCTAAACTCTGGTCTTTCCAGGGCCTAACCGCGCTGTACTGCTGAGTTTATTCTGATGTGGCCTCTCCTGATCATTGTGGGGAGTCTGTTCCCATGCAGTCTTAAATGGGGAAAGGCCTTGTGTTGATTTTACCTTATATAACATACCTGTCCCTCTGGGCAGCCCAGAGGCAGAAAATCAAGGTCAATGTGTCTCTGCAGCATCTGTCTCCTTTTTCTTTCTCATGGTCATTTAGGACCAGAAAGGGCAGGCTTCCTGCCTCTACAATTCATCATTCTCATCTTACCCTAAAGCACCTAGCTTCATGGCTTAGCCATCACAGTTAGAACCAATACTTGCATGCATAGAAACAGTTCTATGATCTGAGTTCTATCTACAGTCTTGGTTCTTAAACTAAATGGGAGCTAAAGAAATTTAGAAAATCCTGTTTCTTTTTCAAGAAAGCCTAGTTTTGCAACTATTATTCCTATAACATTCCATTTTTTGGTAGTGAAAACCTAAACAACATTTTTTTTTTGTATTCATTATGTAGAAATCTAAAGGTAGGCCTCTGTCTCTGAGAAAATACGACGGTAAAGGGATAGGGTCAATTAGTGAAATACAAAAGATAAAAATATATTAATAGTATTCAAAAAGTGTTATCCCTATTTCAACTAGATAACCTTCACAACTCCTTCCAACTCAAAAAGGATTTAATTCCTAAGATGGTGCTTGACAGTACGGTTTGGGAAGTGTGACATACTTTTCAAATGTGTACATATGTACGAACTTTATTATTATCAATATTACATTTCCAAAGTGCTAGTCTCAGAAATCTGCCTGGGGCAAACTTAACTTTGATGAATGCCATTTAACATGCTGATTCTGAACAATACTTAGCAGCATCCAACAACTTCTCTTCTGGTAAAAACTGTTTCATGAATTATTCTAAAATATCTGCCTTGAGCTACTTTCTACTCTCTAATGTATTACTTTAGAGATTATAAATCATATTCTACTTGCTGTGGTCTTTCACTTGGATAACTCACTTTACCCCTACCCTCACCCCCTCCATTATCATGCCTCCTTAGAGAGCAGCTACTTTCCCAGGGGAAAGGAAGCAGAAAAGATGGATTCCTCAGCTGCTCAAAAAGGTGGGCAAATAGAGTACTACAGAAAGTGAATTGGCCTTTTTGTAATTTCCTGAACTTCAGATGAATTTGATGTTGGTATCAAGTATTGGAGAAGTAATCCTCCCAGAACAAGGCCCTGGATTGTTTATCAGAGCTACGAAATCAACCTTTGCTAGTTTGCCTTCTGGTCTGATTCAAATTACCTCCACCAAATGAAATCAGTCAGCCAAACAGGTTCCATCTCTGAGTTCAGTACTCTGTTATGCCCAGTGAGGATCATGAAAAAATCTGAGAAGGTTCTTGGTCTGGGAAACTTATAGTCTAGAGGGGACAAAAAATTAATAGTGAGACAATTAGAAAACAAGATTAAACACTAAATTCTGTGGCACCTTCTGTAAGAACAATAGGAATCCAATAAGGAAGACTAGTCCAAGAAGACTAGAGAGATCTCTAGATTGGGATAAGCATGAGAGAAGAGAAATAACATAAGATGGAAAATAACAACGAAAATACAGAGATGAGGAGATGAACATGTGTTGGGGACTGTGAGGAGACAGACTTGGCAAGAGGAAAAGGGAGAGAGAATGGATTGGTAGAAAAGTAGGACAGACAATGGAGGATATAAAGAAATAGGGCCTATGATAGACAATAGGGTGCTATTTTTAGACTCATATCATGCAATCACATATCATGTGATGAGGATAGCTGTGCTTTTAGGATGACTGGGGATGAGATTGGCCATACTATGGGAGGTGTCTGGAGCTGGAGAGGCTATTTTCTAGTTATTCAACTGGACCAAGGTAGAGGCAGTAGGAGAGAAGAGGGAAAGGCAGGTTCTAAGGACATACACAACAAAGAAATAGGAATTCCTGATAATTGACTGGATATAGGAAATGAAGGGGGACAAACTTAATGGTTTTTAGAATCAGAAATAGGAGTAATAGTGGTACCACTGTGAAGAAAAAACTTTCTGGCTGGAAAGAAGGTCTATCATGGGTGGGAAAGAAACAAGGGAAGAACCTCATCAAAAAGCAGAGTGATTGATTTCTATTGGTTATTGGGTTTATTTCTACTAATTATTGATTATTGGTTATTTTGATTGGTTCCAGCTTGGCCTCCCAGCTGGAGCAACCAACATGGACCCAAATGATGCCAAATATCTCAGCAATGTGAATGGTTTTGCCTACTAGTAGCTGGACCTACGGTTCTTCAATTGTCAGTTAAAGAATTCACAAGCTGGCCTACCTCACCACATGAATGTGAGGATGAGAGGCTGCATAGCACTGCAGTTAAGGAGTCATGCTGACTGTTTTCAAATCTCTGCTCAACTACTTACTAGCTGTGTGGATTGGGCAAATTACAAACACTTCCCTGTGCTCAGTTTCCTCATCTATAGCAACAGGGATAATAATACCAACTCATAAATGAGAAAGTTTGTGTTGAGAATTTGACACTCATTACAATGACTCGATTTAGTAATGACTTAAAAAATGTTTGCTATTTTTCATTTTCATCAAATAATAATAAGTTCTAAAACAAATTATAAATTTCAAAGCTTTCAAGGATGGGAAAGATTTTTTGGTAGAGACAGTAGGGTGGATTGGAAAAAGTATTGGACTTGGAACCTCTGTTTTCATCTTACATCCAGTACCAATTAGTTCTGTTACTCAAGGCAAGCCTCTTAACCAAGAAGTCTGTTTCCTTTTACTTAAATAATAATGCGTGTCTTACCTATCACAGAGTTCTGAAAATAAAAGGGATGATTCATGCGAAACTATTTTGTAAAGTATAAATGCTTTGCAAAAAAGGAAAGGTATGAATTAATTGTTGTCATCATTAGTAGGTTAAAGAACCATACTTCATTTATGTGTGATGATCAGAATGAATACTTGATTCATTCCATCTAAACTTTTTTTTTTTTAAAGATTTTATTGGGGAATTGGAGGAGGGGAATAGCATTGGGGAACCAGGGAAGGGGAACAGACAAGCTGCTGTCCTTTTGTTCTTTAGTCTAGTTTGTGGAGGACGTTGCTTCACTGGCCCATGTTGGTATCATCATTGCGCTCTTCTCAGGTGAGGCAGATTGGTCACCAGCCTCTGGAGGCCGCTCTTGGCAGTTCACACTGGCTGCCAGCTGCTCACGCTGGCTGCCGGCCTCTCACTGTAGCCTATGGCAGCCCACTGCAGCAGGGGCTGCAGCTATGCCGTCCCCTGGGACTCACGGCAGCCCAGCTCCAGGTGGAGCTGTTGTTCACCATCTTAGCTGTAGAGGGCAGTGTCACTGGCCCTCATATGTGAGACGCGAACTGGGGCCGCTGGCATCCCAAGCCAGCTCTTAACCAACGCGCCACTAGGCCTGCCCATTCCATCTAAACTTTGCACAGGTTCCAGGATTTAATTGCCTCAGAGGATGTTTAGTAGCCCCCTGAGAGAAGCAAAGTCCTGGGTTACTTTACACTGGCCTGGGCTTAGGAAATGGGTGGCTGTAACTCTGAATAGAATCACTCTTGAGCTTTACACATTCACTATTTATTTTAGTTAGGGCAACACCAGGGCGGGGGTGGGCTTTGAAGGGGTGGAGGTAGAGTAGCTGGATCAATGGTTAAACTATGAATTTCCAGCTCTAATGAATCCTTTTAGGAGAAGCCCCAGCCCTCCTCATTTCTAATAAATGTCCATCTTGGACTGCATCTCCTGAAAGGCGCCCAGCCTGGCCCTCCTTGGTCCAGCAATGCTCAGACATTAGTATGGATGGTTCATAAAAAAACAAAGCTTTGAAAGGCAGGCCAGAATCCAATTCTGACTTGACCTCAAACTGCTCCTAAAGCCCAGGGTTCCTGTTCCCACTCTGCATGTCAGTCTCCACTTCCTGGGCTGGCAAGATGGGAGCAGAGTTCACTGCGCCCTTCAATCAGGTGTGCTGCGTTAGACAGCAAGGACGAGCCATCTATTATGTGAGCTCATTAAGTCTGTTTCTTTAGCCTCTTTGTGTTCCTTTACCGGACTTAGTTTTATAAGAGGCTTGGACCCTAACGAAGAAAGGATTTTAAGTCAACATCACCTTCATCTGGCATATCAGAAAGATATCCCTCGCATCCCAACCCCTTATCCCCTTTCCTTCCATTGTTCATTTGAGAGCTTTTACGTTTTATTGGAGATTACATTTATTTACTTAACAGCTCAATTTAGGTATTGGAAATTGGAAGTGTTGCTTATAAAAGGGGCACAAGCTTCCTAACTTTTGCTCTGAATGTCCACTTGGTATGGCCGTTGTGCTATATATACGTCAGTCACAGGACCAGTCCGAAGTCAGGGTATGTGTTTTCCACCTGCGAGGTGCAATGTATAGCTCCATAAGCCAACGTCTGTCCTTGGCCCCATTCCTCCTGGCCTGTGACAATCATAGCAGATGGAACTGGTTCCTGTTCTGGCTCAAACCTTGGGGCTCTGAGCAAGGGCTTTGCCTGCCACTCCGGCTCCCAGGAATCCTTACGTCAGCAATCGTTGGGAATAAAACACTCTTGGAGCACCTGAAAAATGAAGTGCAACTATGGTATATGTCAGAAGGTGGGGCTTTTTCTTTCACTTCACAGAATATCAACATGTGATTTGGAAATCACATTTAAAATATACTTTCAGTGCTGTGGATGTGGATTGAAAAGATAGGGAACCACTAGATAGGTTCTTGCTACTATTTTTCAACTGAAAGTATTCACCTTCTCTGAACCCTTTATTTAATCAGGGTCGGGGGGCTGTCAGAAATCTGCCTTATATTAGGAAAACACAGGCATTTTCTTTTTCTTTTCTTTTCTTTTTTTTTTTTTTGAGGGCAGTGTCACGGGTCCTCATATGTGGGACCCGAACCGGGGTCCAGCGCTTAACCACCGCGCCACTCGGCTGGCCCAGGCTTTTTCTTTTCAAGTGCATTACTTTCAAAGTAAAAATATATTTGCATTTGGAATTTATCTTTGTGTAAAGGGACTCACCATATTAACATCTGATGTAATTATTTTATAGCAGTGTACCTGGGAATGAAGCTGTCGTTTTCAGTCTTCCAGCTAGCCCACCCCACAGAGTGGATTCAAGACAATGGAAGCAGAGTGAATGAAGTAATTTGTAACCATGTCCCATTTCTCTTGCAGCAGGAGGTTTTCAGTAAGAGAAACTGCGCCTTTTTGACTTTGAAAAATAATTACCTTGTAAAAATTAAAAACCCCTGAGTGCTTTTGGCATAAAAGTTCTGCTAAGTAGCAAAAACCCATTTGGTCACTGTGAACTCTTCCATCTCAATGTTGTCAGATTCCCAACAAATTCAGAGTAGATTCCTGCAAAGCATTTTATACAGAAGTATAAACTCTTCAACAGTTACACCCAGGGAATCATGAGATTAACCCATCACCCTTTCTTCTTTCTTCTAGTGTTAATAAGAAGGCAGTTTGGCATCATGATGAATTTGCATGGGTGCATCATTCTGCTGCTATCAACTGAATATCATCTCCTTCTATACTGGTCAAGCAGAAGAAGATCAGTGCTAATACTGACTTTCAGTTACTACAAACCATGCTGTTAGTGATGACAAGATGGAAAGGTTCTCCTTGTTTCCTTTCCAGGTTCCTCTTTGTGCAGCTTACTGAAACGATCATGGTTTTAGATAAGGCAGCTGGGTCATTTCAGGTTTAGAAATGGGAAGTGCAGCACTGACACCCCTCACATTGTGGTTGTTAGTTTATTATTTATGGTGCATTTCGAAAAGACTTAGATGGGGACTGTGTGAGTACATCTTAACTCCCATGTGGATAATTGCCACTCAGGGTCTATAACAAGGAAACCAATACAGACCAGATAATGAATTCTCATCATGGTCTAACATCCTGTGTATCTGATGTTACCCATGAAGCATCATTCACTTTCTGGGGCCCTTAACACATGCTACCAACTGAGAGGCTCTTAACCAATGAAGCCATGGTAGACAGTCTACTGGAATGCTTTCTCTCCTGGAGGGAGGGGCTGTCCTACGTGGCTGACTTGGTTCTGGAGTGTGGTGTGCCTGGGATGGGCACCTCCAGAGACAGTATCACCTGGAAGTTCTGCCCTGGCTCCAGCCGTCTCAGAGCAGACCACAGTATTCCAGGTCCCTTGAACTTGGTAATTTGGACTACTGTTCCTCCCTGAAAACATTCTTTCTGTCCTCTATCTTTCACTCTAGACAACCTTGGCTTCACCCCAGTGGCAACTCCTACAGGTGACCTGCAGACCAGTGTCTATATTACTAATATTTACGAGATAATTTTATTAGTTAGAATTAGTTACATTAGGTTGTACTCTGATACAAATTAACTGCCAGATCCCAAAGTTGATTTATTTGGGATCACAAAAAAGATTTATTTCTTGCATATGCTACATGTTCATTGCAAGTCAAGGGTAGGGGTGTGTGTGTGTTGGGGAAATTCTGCTCTGTCAGTCACTCAAGGGTTCAGGCTGAGGCATGCTCTGCCATCTGTAGCTGTAACATCTAGAACAGGGGTTGGCAAACTTTGAGACGGAAGAACCAATCCTGTCCCTCACAACAATTTAAAAATTATTCCAGAGTCATAAAACAAATGAAATCACCATTATGTGAATAATATCTTTTAAAAATTTTGTAAATGAAACTATGATAATTTTATTTTCATTTTCAATTTTACTTCAGAGCTACGTGGACATATCCAAAGAGCTGCATGTGGCTCGCGAGCCGCAGTTTGCCGACCCCTGATCTAGAACATGTGACTCCTTTGGTTGCCTCAGCAGAAAGCAGAGAGACTGGATGTCTCCTCTGCTCTTCAATGCATCAACACTTCAGCCAAGGAGTGATAGGTGTCATTTTAGCGCACATCCCATTGGCCTATCCCAGTCATATGGCCCGACCCAACCACAGAGGGCTGGGCATTCTAACCTGTGTGCCTGCAAAGAGAGAAAAACCAGGTACTGGTGAGTACTAGTAATATATACCATATGCTGATACTTTTGTTTCAGACGAAGATTATTCATTTACTTCATATAATGAATAAACACTAGGCACCACAGAGAAGATCTCACTCCAAGAGGAGGGACGTTTCATGAATCTCAGTAAGTTTCCCTCTTAGCCCCAAGCAGGAACAAGTGAGGTTCAGAGGTTTTTCTTTTTCTCTCACTGAAGAGATCAAAAACCAAATATGTGTCGAGTAGCACTGTCTTAGATAGCCAAGCTACACGGCAGCAAGTAGGAAGCCCTGCATAGTGGGGCCATGCCACAGTGAAACAGCCTCTAGCTAATTAACCCCATGGCAGCTTGCGGTCCCGTCCTCCCGCAGGCATGCAGATCCAGCCTTAGTCTGCACTTAGAATTCATCTTTAGCATGGTAGGCTACGCCAGCTCTGAGATGCCAGATTTTAACTTACTGGAACAGAAACCACATCAAAAAGCCAGTCACATGACAGTGCCAAGGAACTCAAACCCCACATCACAACGCTTTGGCTAGTGTAGAAGTCCTAAAAAGTAATGTGTGTTCTTCACTGGGAATTAAGAACATGTGGGCCCAGGCCTAAGTACAGCCTATCCTTACAGTGTTTTGCATTAGGAATTCAGACACTTGGGCTTTAGTGGCCAGAATTGACCTGGCTATGAGATGGAGGCCACATTTACTGCATCAAACTTCTAGAGAATTTAAATGACCTGCACACAATAGGTACCGAAAAAAATTTTTCTTTATGATGATAACATGTTGTGTGACTTACGGTGGTAGGATTAAAACTTGATTAGTTTTACTCCATTGGTTCTTTAGAGGATAAAGACACATAGCCAGTCGCTGCCTTAACTTCTCGGCAGTGAGTCAGAAAAGCCGGTCACTTTCAGGATCTGAAAACCACAAGGAAGCTTTAGTTATCAGCAACAACAGTAATAACATGTACCATTTATTGTATGCCTACTGAGCTCTAAGGAACTGTTTGAAGAACTTTACACAGATAATTTCATTTAATCCTCATACCTACCTATGAGGAAGTTACTGTTATTATCCTTTCTATATAAATCAGGACACTGAGTCTTAAACAATTGAAGGAACTTGTCCAAAATCACAAATTTAAGAAGTAGTGGAGGGGCAGCCGCTTAGCTCAGGAGGTGCTCATTAACACCAAGCTTGTGGTTCGATCCCCACATGGGCTACTGAGCTGCACCCTCCACAACGAGACTGAAACAACTACTTGACTTGGAGCTGATGGGTCCTGGAAAAACACACTGTTCCCCATTAAAAAAAGAAGGAGGAGGAGACGGAGGAGGAAGAGGAGGAGGAGAAGAAGTGGAGCTGGGTCTAACATAGGCCCGTCTGATTGCAAAGTCTTTGTATGTTTCTAAAATAATTCCCTTTTAACAACACAACTAATAGAGCAATTTTAAAAATCCAAAAATGAAGAGAGAATGCAATAAATACCATTTTTAATTCACTATCCAGAGATATTTGCTGTCACAATTTGATGTATGTATATCTTTAACTTTTTCTATTCAGATATTACGCACAAGGGATTTGAACTTCCTTAGGCTCCCCTTGTTCTTGGCCTGGTTAGCCTTCAGTGCACATCAACAAATATCACTCAGAATCATCCTTGAAAGAACATAATCCAACACCAGAAAGAGTTACACAATAATGCAGATTTTACCGAAGAGTTTGTGGCAACCTAGAGATTTCCTGCAGTCGATTCAACAAAATTATCTCCCACCCACCTCTTTAAATGTCCTCTCTCCTTGTGCCTTATTGAGACATCTCTTGCTTTTCTCATGAAAAGCAATTTCTCATTACCTCACTTTTTCTAATTTGTACCGTCATCCACCACTCTGCTCATGAAAATAACAGGTTCTTCTTGGGATTCTCTCTTCTTTTTTTTTTTTTGTTTGTTTTTTTTGTTTTTTTTTTTTGAGGGCAGTGTCACTGGCCCTCATATGTGGGACTGAACCGGGGCCGCTGGCTTCCTAGGCCAGCGCTTAACCACCGCGCCACTCGGCCGGCCCTGGATTCTCTTGTCTTAACGGCAGAGGTTAGGATCGTAAATAATGGAAAATTTACTCTTGTCTCTCTCACACATTTTTTTACAAAAATGGGTTTATACTGTTCAGTAACCCACTTTATTTTCCTCAAGAGTATATTATGTTATATAGGAAAAGTTTTTAAACTCTGTTTGTGATTACAGTAAATACCTTGGATTGGGAGTAACTTGGTTTGTGATTGTTCCACAAGATGAGCAAACATTTCTAATACATTTTTAACATGGTAAATGAGCAATGTCTTGCAATACAAGTAGTTTGTTTCCAGAATGAATTATGCCTGCAAACCAAGGTATTAATGTATTTTACTTGATTGGTGAGAAAGGAAAAGCAGGTATCAGCCTGTGCACTGTGAAATTTCTAGTAAGAACGCTGTTACAATCATTTCCTTTTGAGTCATAAGAGTCACTTCTGATTATATTTAGGTTAATATTCAACATATTTTGGTTTAAAGTGTACTATATAAAAGAAATTTTTTTACAAGTCACCAAAACCTGACTAGATAAATGTTTTATTTCTACCATTAACCAAACTATTTTATTATGCAATATAAAGCAGTGACACCCATAACAGGTTTTTTTTCCCTACATTATCCTGCATATATTCTTCTGATTTTTGTCTTTGAAGTGAAAAACCATTAAGATAAAAACCTGAGCCTCATTTCTGATGAAACAACTTCAGGGAGGTGCACAAGTGGAACAGACCTGCTTTCAATGGCCAAGAATTTCTTATAAGAGAGTTGAGCCCCAGTCTGGGGTTTGAGCTGCTAGTACACATTCTGTTTACTTAAATTAGTGGTCTTCATACCATGTTGTGGATTAAAGTTTGATAGACCACTCAATGAGAGATGGGATCTATGTCTCCATCCCGCGAATCTTGGATGGACGCTTACATTGCTTTTACCAATAGAATATGATGGAAGTGACACTATTTTCTTGCTCTAGGACTTAAGAGACTGGCAACTTCTATTTCCTCTTTTGGAATATTCTCTCTTGGAACCCAGCCTCCATTTCATGAGGAAGCCCAAGCAGCCCAATGGAGAAGTAATATAGAAAATAACTGAGACCTCCCTCTCCCCCGACATCCAACGCAGGCTAAGGTCCCAACCGATAGCCAGCACCAACTTGCCAACAATGTGAGTAAGCCATCTTGGAAATGAATCCTCTAGATCTAGTTGAGTCAACTGATGCTGCTTGGGGCAAATATAAACTGCACAGGTGAATCCTTCACAGATTTCTGATCTACAAGATTGTAAACAAAACAAAGTGGGATTTTAAGCCACTCAGTTTTTGGATTATTTGTTATACAGCCATGGATAACCAGAACACACCTTTATCATCAAAAACATTTTAGTAATCTTTGTATATTTATTTGTTGTATACTGTCCAGTTATATTATATACATTATAAAGCATATCAGAAATAGAAAATAAAAAAGGGTTATTCATAAATAGAAATTCTAAAATTTTCTCCTGTGGTTTGTTTTGAACATTTACACACTTTCGTCACCATTGGTATAGAATTCATGATATATGAGATGCAACTCACTGTCCATAAATAATCTCTGAATACTAGTCAAGTGCTTAAAAAATGGAGAGTGTATAGATAGCACATGGTGCAACAACAGATAATTAACCACATATCTATGGAGAGCCAAATTTGACCCAAACAAGAATACCCAAATTATAAGAATAGAATAAAAATTTTTGCCATTTTGCTAGTTTTCCATTTTCAGTTATCACAACCAATAAATTTTAAAAAGGTTTTCTTGTTTTGTCTTGTTTAAGAAAAAACATGGGGTTAAGAATGAACCATTTACTTGAATCTTGTTGTGGCATAGGGAGGATTTAGACATGTTAGTCCAAAGCCATTCTACAAAATATGAATATTATTCGAGGTCAGGAAGTAAAAGTCCACATCATTATTTTAATAAATACATTAGCATATTTATTAAATTAATTAAATGATATTTCAAGAGTAGACATCTTTTTATGCCCCATAACTTATCATTGGAATTCAGGCTGTTTCCCAATTTTTGATGATTATAACAGTCATTCTTATAGATAAATCTTTGCATACATCCTTTTAAATTTAATTATGTCCTTCAGATGCATTCCTAAAACTAGAATTGTTGGTTATGAACAAGCACTGGATATAAATAAGCAATGTCAATTTCTGTCCAGAAAGTTTATACCAATATATACTTTCTTCAACAGTGTCTATTTCCTAGCACCCTCAATAATACATGGTATTATAATTTAAAAAGAAATTTTGTCAATTTAATATAAAGATTGTGCTATACATATTTTAAGTATTTTATGTATTAAATTTACCCTTTGATTTTTGGCTTTTTGCCTATTTTTTCCATTTATTTTTATAAACTGCCTCTGATTTTTTGGTGTGGGAAGGAATAAAGCATACTACAAATAAAGTTTTAAAGAGGTAATTTCTTAATTCTGGGAGAGAGAGAAATGGCAGTTTTACTAGTCAATAACTCCTTTCATCTGCAAGTGTCATAAACAGAACTCCAATTGGCTTAAGCAAAAAAGGAATTTATTGGCTCACTGAAGGGTTTCAGGCACAGCTGTACTCAATGGTTCAAATAATAACATCAGAACTCTCTCCATCTTTCAGCTTTGGTTGCCTCTGCTTACTTTCATTCCCAGTCATACTCTTGCTTTATTTCAGAGAGAGAGAGAGAGAGAGAGAGAGAGAGAGAGAGAGAGAGAGAACCTTTCCAAACAGTCTTAACAAAAGGCCCAGAGAAGACTGATTAGCCAGCTTAGGTCATGTGCCCATACCTGAGCCAATCATTGTGGCCAGGATAATAGAAAACTCTGATTGGCCAGGCTTTAGTCCATATCTTCAGTTAGGGACATGGTGTATTCTGCTACAGCCAAACTCAATGAATATTACAGAATTCGGGGCTTGGGTGATGCCCAAAAGAGGGATGCTGAGCAGAGAAAAAGCACATGTCCACTTGAACTGATTTGATGGGGTTTGACCAACCCACAGCTCTCTCTGGGCCTTAATGAAAGGTGTTTTGATACAATAGAAATAGGGCCTACGAGTCAGGAAACCTGGGATTAGTCCTACCTTTTCACTACTACTGAGCTTCAGATATGTCATTCATCGAAGGGAAAGATTAGTCCCCATCTTACCTACCTCAAATGATTCTGGTAAGGCTCAAATGATATTATGAATTTGAAAGTGCTTGCCAAAAATAAAGTACACGCAAATATCTGCTGAATACAAATAAAATAAAACCAGGAAATCCTGTAAATTCCCAATTGTAGTTTTGCATGAACACTCCCTTAAGAAGCCAAATGAAAAAAATCAGTTCATTGTGATTCTAAGGCCTACATCGCCTAACACTGGCTCTGTCTAAAGTTCATTTTAATTGTGCTGGAAGTCATGTTGAACTGCTGTCCTCAGGAAGCAGGAAAGAGTAGTGGTCATAATCACCACTAAAATTTGGAAATAGCACTAATGTCACACCATGCTAGTATCTTTCTAGGAAAATTTGTATCCTGTCTGTCTTTACTTTCCATTTAATTAATAAGCCTGTGACCTTCTCTAGCATGGGAATGAGCCACAGTTCAGTGTGAAGTAGCAGGAAGCACCCAAGTGCCTCTGGGCAGCTCTGGAATCGGGGTGCTGCTGAATTCCAGCTGAGGACAGGGCCAAAGAAAGAAGCCAGGCAGGGGGGCTTTCTGAGAGCCAGGCTGGGGGGCTTTCTGAGAGACTGAGGTCTTCTGGTTGGAAAGTTTGTTTGGAAAAAGCCACACTCCGGCAAGGAATTATGCATGAGGCCTCATTCTTGCCCAGTTACCCAGGGAAATCTGCAGTAATTGTTCTCAGCCAATCACGCAGAAGAGTTCATGTTCTGCACTGTGCAGGAGGGCAAGACTTTCACAGATATCCTTGCTCACACCTGCCAGGATATGGAAGGAGATGAGATGAGAGCGGCGCTGAAGGAAGTTACAGCCAGCCTGAAACCAGGGAATGCTCATATGCAGGTGGCACTGTCTGCAGATTGGTGGTTTCAGAGATGTACCAGCTCCCCAAATACAATCTCCTCCCTCCAGTCAAACCCACCAGGATGCTGCCTAAAATTTCCACAACGTAGACAATTCTTCTAGAGGTATTATCTCCAAAGAGCCCTGTTAAAATGCAAATATGAGGAGATGGTAGGGTAGTTGAGGAAAAAGGCTAACAAACCCATTAAATCATTATCCTCCAAGAACTATAATTTGTGGGGGTGGGTGGGGGCAGAGAGAGCAATTAAGTAAGGGCTAAAGTGAGGACACTAGATACTGGAGGGGAATGCAGTATTGAAGATAAATTTTGCCTGTCTCTGAAGCTGGTCTCTATATGTTAAAAATTACTTAAAATGCTTCTCCACAGACCATCACATCTCCAGGCACTTGGTCACGTCTGACCTCATGTCTTGATTTAAATAGAGAGGAGAAGACAACAACCTTCGTCTGTCATTTTGACTGTGGATTTTGCTAAATGATTGTTTATATCTTAGTGCCCTGTTGGAAACTTCTGAGATTTGAGGTTCCCTGGCTGGAACTGGTTTTCAGTACAAATCTATAAAAACAAAATCTGAGTTTTCTTGATTTCCAGATGGTATCTGTTAACATTAACACTGCTGCTTCAGGAACACTTTCAAGCTTATTTTCTTCTAAATAAAATGAAGTTCTGGGCCTGAAGGCAGCTTCCCTCCATTTTGTGCTGCTTAGATTCTTGGTCACCCATTCTTTTGCCTTTTCTTACCAAGTCTTCTCTTGCTCTTTCTTACCAATTCTTCTTTTGCCTCTGATTAGTGACTAGAACTGTATTTGCTGACTGTCAAGTCACTGCTTTCATTGGCTATGGCGTACCCATTCAGGGAATCTGTATTACCTCATGACATATGGCACAGTGCACACTTTGAAAGCCAAGAACTGGAAAGTTTCTCTTTTGGCAACGTTTTTCCCAGTCACCCAGGCAATTTCCACATGCAACACTTTCCATCCTCATTGAGCACAGCGTTTAGAGGGTTTGAAATAAAAGACCTCTCAGGTTTTCAGGCCTGGCCCAAAACAGCCATCTCCAACGGATGCCAAGACAACTGATCAGTTCAAATAATTTGGTCTGAAGCATCAGTTAATGCAGAGGAATTCAGGGGACTCAAGTCTCATTATATTGGTAGCCTTAATAACAGATTTTTCTCCCCCAAGTTGACATTTAACCCAGTTATAAAATCAAGCAATGAGACAGTCAGCTTTTGTAACAGCAAGGCTTCTGTTGTTAAAAGGAAATGCAACCAGCGATATCACTGAGAGGAAGATGAGAATTATCACTGGGAAGGACGGGTCAGTAGCCAGGGCTGCAAAGTGGAATCCAGGCGGTGGGGACCTAAATGGCAGTCACAGATCGACCTCAGAGAGACATGCAGCAACAAGAGACCCACGTCAATTTATTGGGGAGTGCTCTGAGCTCTGGTCAAGCCAAGAGAGGCCAGTTCATGTATTAAACAGCCTCTGCTTCACCTGAGAAGGCCATCAGGGCAAGTAGCAGCCAAAAAGACCTCCCAGGATGCTGAAGACACATCTGAAGCCCTCTCGCGTGTAAGCCACACACAGCTCTTTCTCTGTATCCCAGAGCTTTCTTAGGATGAGATAGAGGAGGAACATTTTTAACCATGAGAGACCAAACTCTGCCTACAGAGACTATTTAAATTACTGAAGCTCTCAGCTAGGTTGGATAGTTAGTTACTTTTTTGTCTTCTAACCATTGGGTGAGGAAGGCCTGGGGAAAGGCCAGTGAAGTTATAGACACAATAAACTAATTACATCTTCTTTGCACAGCCCTGCTGCAGTGTGGGCTCATTCTGTCATCTTGCTTCAGGAAAAGTAGGACCTGCTCCTTAGCCCACACTGTTCCTACGTGTTGACCTGCACACAGAACCCTCTGGGCTTTTGCTCCTGCCCAGACGCTCCCTGCTGCTGACCAGCTGTCAGTGCTCTCCATCCACTCCTGAAGACAAGGATTCGGACGTCTTCAGGACATGGATTCTGTCCCTCCCTTGCAATTGCTGCAAATGGCTCCCACGTTTGGTGTTTGCTTTTTTCTCCTCTGTGCATTCTCTTCCCAAATCCTGTCCCTTGGGGAGTTCTCCTCTGTTCCCTTCCACAATTCTAAGGGTGGCAGGGCCAGACCTCAGACTCAGACTGACCCCAAAGCAATGAAGGAGAATGCAGAGAGAAATCCTTGGAGAGTCTCAAAGCTACATGCTAGCTCACAAAATGCAGGCTTCTTGGGACATCGTATATGGAAACAGTATATCTAGAATTAAGTCAACAATAGATCTGGAATTAAGGCCAAGAAAATAAAAATGGCCTATTTCGTTTCTAATGTTTTCCTGCTAAGGACAGCATCCCCTCCTTCACCTCATCCCCAATTTTACTCTGCCCTCCCTGGCATACTTTAATTCTTTTTTGTTTGCATGTTTTGTTCCTAAGGGCACATAATAAAAAAGAATAACAATAGCGAACACTTACTGAGCACATACTATGTGCCCGGCTCTGTGTTAAATGCTTGTCATGTGAAGCCACATAATATCCTCTGAGGTTAAAACAGACTTGGGATTGAAAACTAAGAGGAGGAAACTGTGGTAGGGGATGTGGAAAGGCAGACGGAAGCTGCTGGGTTGGAAGATGAACGAGACACATACTCTCACAAAATAATGCTGGACTCTCCTGCTTTCTAGATAATTTCCAGACATTCCTCACCCTTTTGCTGCCCAATCCTCCACGTTGTGGCCAACACTCAGTGCCTCCATCTCCTATTCCCTTAACCACTGACTTCCACCTCCACGATTTTATTGAAACTTCTCTCATTAAGGTCACCATGACTTTCTTTGGTTAAATGCAATGGCTTTTTTCCTTAGTCCTCATTCTTTCTGACCTCAAGGCAATATCTGACCTTGTTAATTACCTGCCTTGTAGACAGACTTCCCACCTTCCTCTCTCCTGCTTGGTTATTTGCTGGGTCCTCTAAGCATTTTCGAGAGTGTGGGTTCTCTGCCACAGCTCCTGTCACTTAGGCATCCCCTCTCTCCTGTTTTGAACCAGCAGATCTCTGTGTGACTCCCAAATTGACCTCTTCAGACCAGACTCTGCTCCTAGTCTCCTGGATGCTCTATGATTTTCCCACACCTTCCATGTCCAAAACTAAATGTCTTCTTCCCCTGAGTTAATTTCTCTTCCAAACACCCCCATTTCCAAAGTATGTCTAAGGCAAATGCAAGTCTAAAGTTTTGAAATCATTACCTCCTCCCCTTTTCACTCTATACACCCAAGCCCCCAAACTGCTGCTGAAACTAAACCCTCTCACTTCTGACCCTCCTCTCCACTCCACTGCTCTCTCCTAGGTCAGGTCCTGCCCACCTCACACCTCCTTGGTACATTGGCCTTCTAGGTAATCTTGGAGCTTTCATTTCTCCACACCTCAATATTTTCCTAAAACATTTCATTCGAAAGCAGTTTTTGTTAATCAACACCTGTAAGATAATCTTTGATATAGAGATTCTACTTAGAGAAATCTATCCCAAGGAAATAATCAGAGATATGTGAGAACAAAGATTCGTGTACAAGCATATTAAGTGAGAACAGATTAAATGGCCAAGTGGGAGGGGGCATTAATATATACCTTATAGTGGGCCGGCCAAGTGGTGCGGTGGTTAAGAGCTGGCTTGGAATGCTAGTGGCCCCGGTTCGGATCCCACGTATGAGGGCCAGTAACACTGCCCTCTCAAAAAAAAAAAAAAAAAGTTAAAAAAAAAATAGATACCTTATAGTGAGTCCATTAGAAGGGGACATGGTGCGGCCATTATAACAATCATGCTTCAGAAGGATATTTGATGATATGGGGAAATGTTCATCTCATATTGTTAAATGAAAAGAGCAGACCACAAACAGAAAGGTAAACCATGACTGCTATCTCAACCCACTCTTCTCCTTGCTCATTATATCCCAGCAACATTCCTCTACTTTCAGTTTTATTAAAAGCTCTTTCCTTCCCCAGGGCATTTGAACATGTCAGGAAAAACTGTGAAAAACTTTGAAGTCAGGAGAAAAAAATCCTGGGTGTCCTGACTAGCTTACCCATCCCGGTTATCTCCATCTTTCATTTTATCTGAGCTAGTTTACAGTTCTATAAGCTATAGCTAACTGAGTAATGCAAAGATAATTTTTCATATGCCAGTGAATTCTGTTCAGGGGAAGGACAGCTAATTTTCCTCCACCCCATTTGGCATCTATAGATACTTTATTTCAGCATTTTTTATTTTATTTTATTTTTATTTTTTTATTTTTTTGAGGGAGGGCAGTGTCACTGGCCCTCATATGTGGGACCCGAACCGGGGCCGCTGGCTTCCCAAGCCAGCGCTTAACCACCGCGCCACTTGGCCGGCCCTATTTCAGCATTTTTTGATTGATAAAGTAGGGTACTTTAAATTCTCATTTGAACCAGTTGTAACATCTTACTGGTTCCCTCATTAATTGTTGAGTTAAATACAATTTTTGGCACATGTTTGTTTTATATTTGTATGAGAGTTATGATTTACCTTTTTAAAAATATGTTCTGGGGCCGGCCGAGTGGCGCGATGGTTAAAGCCAGCGGCCCCGGTTCGGTCCCACATATGAGGGCCAGTGACACTGCCCTCAAAAAAAAAAACACAACAAAAAACAAAAATATGTTCTCTAACACACACCTGCTTGTTCTGTTCTTTCTCCCTCTCTTCATCCGTCTAACCCCTGCTCATCCTTCAGGTCCCTGCTTAAGTGTCTCATCCTCAGAGAGGCCTCCTTTATTCTAGATCAGGTCCTCCATTATTTATTCTCTTATTTATCTGTTCCCTCATAACACTTCGTACAGTGTATAATTATATATTCTGTGTGTTTACAATGTCTGTGAGTCAAATTACCTGTGGTTTAAATTTCCTTCTTTACATTTCTCTTTATTTTATAAATTTTCTATAATGAATATGTGCGTTTTTACAATTTTTAAATGTTATGTTTAGTCACTACTTTCAAAAGGAAAAAAAAAAGCCACAGTTGTTTACTGTCAATTGCCTCTTGCATCTCCATTGAGTCTCCGTCCTCTAGCCACTCCTGCCCACCCAGATTGCTCCCTGACATAAACTTCTATTGCAATTATATTCTGTTCCATGCAAATAATTTACTGCAGCGTTCAGTAACAGCATCACAAGCACCTAACTGTGTGTGTAGCACGAGAAGCCGTGTGTGTGTGTGTGTGTGTGAGTGTGTGTGTGTGATGAGACCCCAAGAAGGGTAATTTGTGTTTCCGACTCTGGAGAAGTTTATAACCTAGTGGGTGATATTGAACATAAAAAAAAAGTTAAATAAATAATGTGAGGTATTATTGAACAAAGTGCCATAGCTCTGCTTAAATGTTCAGGCGTGGGCTCACTGAGGGCCAAAATGGTAATGTGTCCTTATATCATGTTCTCCGCCTTGCATGTTTGTTAGTCTTGTGAGTTGAACTAGAATGTAACCTCACAGAAGCAAGGTCCATGTTTTGGCTTCTCTAATATGACCCACAGTAACAAACACAGCCCAGATGGTGACAGAGGCTCATTGATTCACTTATTGTCCATGATGACCAGCTGTGTCAAGTCTTAGTACTTAGCTTACTTGGGAAATGGAAGTCACACTGAGAGGCTCTCCCCATTCAGCAGATATGTATCTGTGCTTACCACAGAATCGTCCAACATGTTATCCAAAGTTATATATTTGTAATTGCTCAATTCCTGCTGAGACTGCTTATGGAGAAGATGGAGAATCATGCAGAAGGTGATACAATTTAGAAGCCTGCGCCTGGGCTGGAGGTTTCGTGACCCCTCCTTGGGCCCTCTCCCTGTGCAGGGAGGGCAGCCATGGCTGCTTCCTGCAAGTGGTTCTGTTACCACAGCCCAGGGCTAGGCAGCGAGAGTGTTTCCAGGAAGGTGAGCCTTTGCTTGAAGCTGGAGGCCAGCCACATTCACACACCTGGTCAGTATCTCTACTCTTCCGTCTAGTCACAAGGGTGTCAAGTGTTAGAAAACAACTTGCTTACGACTCTAGTTTAGGAGCACTGAGGTCAAAGCTCCGCCATCATCCTGTTGTTTTACATCATGCGTAATCCGAGTCTTCTCAAGGGCCTCCTTGAGAATGTCCCCACTCTCCATGGTTGAGTCTCTGGTATGGAACACAACCCTGATCACTTCCATGTTTGAAGTATAATCTGTCACAAAATAAATGGACCAGAGGAATGTTTGAAGTATAATCGGTCACAAAATAAATGGACCAGAGGAATTTTGATTGGAGAGCAGGTTATTTATTTATTTATTTTTAGCTGAGCCATCCTGCCACCTGTTGGCCACTCAGCAGCAGCTCAGCTCAGCTCGGGCTGGGCATCGAACTGCTATTGCTCAGATCTCAGCTTGCACTCTTGAGTGAGCTCTTAACCAACTGAGTCACTCGGCTGGCCCTGAGGGATTTTTGTTTTTTTTTAATCATAGTGTTCTATATATTGCAAACCCTGCTTCCTCCAGGTAGGCTTAGAAAATGGCCTAAAGATATGTTTCTTATCCTTCTGACCTCAAACTAGTTTGCCACCTCCTACATCCTTTTTTTAAAAAAAGAAAACAAACGCTCCCTGTGTGTACAATCTGACCTTCCTTGTGAAATGAGACACCAAGAGCCTGGTGTCTCTCTGTCTCTTTTTCGCTCTTAGTTTTGGGAGACATCCCTTCCCTTTAAGACTGACATCAAAGAAGTCACTGTGTCATCCCCTAAATTCTCTGTGATGCTATTTTCAGGAAAGACGGTAGGCAGAATGAACCAGGATCGAAACCAGTGTGGCAGTGATTCCTGTTCTGGAGGGGCACCTCTGGGTCAGGATACTGGGCAACAAAGCCATAGAGGCTGGGTGGTGGCTGAGAAGGGCAGCCGGGGCTGCAAGAAGTGAACTCCGAGACACCATTGGAATCTCAGTGCCCTGCGTGAGAGACAGCATTGTGGGTTGTCTCTCCCTGAATGCGAAAGTCTAGGGTACAGCAAGAGCAGCCAGATGTGGGATGGGAATGCCAGGGCAATTGTACTCTCCACTCACAGTGCAGCCTTTCATCTGCGTCCAGGAAAGGAGAAAAAATTGTCATGTAAGTTCTGCAACTTGGCTGTGATGATTTCCATGCGCGCATGTGGGCCACATTGTTCTGCCTCTCCTGGCAGATCTTTGGCTGTCGGAGGGGCTTGGCACTCACTCCCCTGGCTGGCTCCCTGCAGCTCTGCTCTGGGGCCTGTGTGCCCAGGCCTGATTAACACAGCCCCGCTTTCCCCCCAGATGCTTAGGGGGACATTGTACAGCCTTATTGACTGATCACTTTTATTTCTCCTTTGCTGTTAACTTCCTGTTTACTGCTCCTTCCAGCATATACGAAGCCATTTGCAGCCATATGATGTTTTAAGATTCTCTTCATTCAAGGAGAGCCAAGAGACAAAACTGCAGTCTGCCCAAGAAAACAAAAGAAGCAATGGCTCTAGCGAGCTCAGGCTCTGTGGATCATCTGATCCCCCCGGTGTGGGAGTGGCTGCCCACCGCTTTGCCCTGCGATGTGATGATTGCCAGTTATTAAGCCTGTCTGGTGGAGGAAGAAGCCAAGTGAGGAACAATAATAAAAGGGAGATAAATGACTCCCAGGGACTAAGAACTGCAGACCAAAAAAAAAAAATCCCTGCACTCCTTTTAGAGTCATAGCCAGGAGGATAAACACCATTTAATTTGCAAATGATTGCCATTTGGAGATGTTAAAAAATAAATGTCACTGGAAGAAAAGTTTACACGGAAATTGTGAGAGCCTGTGTTGAGAGCATTTGCGAATTCCTCCTCAGCAGTCTCCTGAAGCACAATTTACAACTAGACTCCATGACGTCTATTCCATGGGGCAGTTTGCTTTTTGTTTTTTACAACAATGAGGTAATGGTTCTCAAACCCGGGTGATAGGGTGGTTTCACCCCTCCCTTCTGGGGACATTTGGCTACATCTGTAGACATTTTGGTTGTCACAGCTTTGTGTGTGTGTGTGTGTGTGTGTGTGTGTGTGTGTGTGTGTGTGTTGGCAGGGGAGTGGGTAGTGATTGCTATTGGCAACTAGTGTGTAGAGGCCAGCGATGCTGTTAAACATCCTAAAATGTGCAAGACAGCCCCTCCACAACGAAAAATTTTCCATCCTCAAATGTTGATTGTGTGAAGATTGAGAAACACTGGTAATATTAGGTATCTGAAAACAGAAAAGAACAGAGATGTATTGGCTTTAAATTGCAATTTTCTATTTGAAGAAAGATGGGGTAAAGGCAGGGGGTTCCCAACTTTTTGGAAACACACCGAGCTAATGAAATCTATGGAACTAGTATTACAGTCTTTGTGTGGTCAGAATGTCTTGAGGGTCTCCTAAAATCTAGGTGAAGATGTGGGCGCCCGTCACTCCCTTCTAGTATCAGTCAGATGTCCATGTGTGTGCAGCCACTGCCCTCTAGGGGAAGGAATGCACAAGGCAGCTTGCCGTGGGTGTATGTTTCAGAGCAGTGTGATAAGCCCTCAAGGCCCCTTCTTTACTCCAGCAGTATGATGCAGAGAACCCTGATTTTATGGTTAGCCGACTAGTTTCAAGTCCCAGCTCTACCACTTGCTTGCACCGACAAACCTCCTAACCTCTTTTAGCCCCAGTCAAGCCTTTGTACTTCACAGGTTGTGGGCATGGATGAGCAGGCACTGTATAAGGGTGGAAGCATCACATAAATAAATGTGTGTTGCTAGAGTACCTCTAGAAGTATAAGGTTGGAGATGTTGGATTATTAATAAATAGTTATTGAGGCCTATCATGTGCCACACTCTCTTGTAAGGGCTGAGTATATAAAGTAGACATGACAAAACTAATGGTGGTGGTGGTGGAGAAGATAATAAACCATCATCAAATAAGATGATGATGTAATTCCAGAGAATGTTAATTGCTATGAAAAAAGCAAGTAGGACAATGGATAAAGAATGACTGGGGTGGGAAAGTGAGCACACCTTCAGTTAATCAGAATGGTCAGGAAAGGCCTTTCTATGTCTGTGAGACAGGAAAGGAAGTGACCTTATAAACACAACTACCCTTGGATTAAGGCATAGGGGCCCCTGCCCTGGGCCCTGTGTGAGAAGACCCTGAGCATCCTCACCACTCAACATTGTTTGGGCTCCAGAGAAACGCTTTTCTACCTCTGCATCCAAATGCAAACTAGTATGGAGAGGATGAGCATGGCAGAGTGCTTACGTAAGAGAAAGGATGAATTAATTTGTTAAGCCCTTCTTTTCAGGTAGCATCAATGCATAAAGAATTGTTCCCCAGAGTTCTGAGTATCCTTTTTTTTCTTGTTGTTCGTCTTTGTGTTTTGGAGATGCTCATGGATTAGAGCAATATTTGCAACACTGGCACATGGTATGTGAGGAACATTTGCACGGTTAAATAATTCATATTTCTCTTAAATCTGTATGCATGTTGATTTAGATGTAAGATGCTTGAAGAATACCAATTCCTTACCTTGACAACTACATGGACATCGAATACTAATGTTTGAGAATCACTTTTTAAATAAAAATATTTAATATAATTTAGCTAAATTTTCCAAAAAAGTTCTTCCATTTTATTTAAATAATTCTAAGTTAAAATTTTCAGATCTATTGATTATAATATACATTCACTTGATTTTAAATGATTTTTTAAAATTGGGGAACAATGTGTTTTATCAGGGCCCATCAGCTCCAAGTCAAGTAGTTGTTTCAATATAGTTGTGGAGGGTGCAGCTCAGTGGCCCATGTGGGGATTGAACCAGCAACCTTGGTGTTATGAGCACTGTGCTCTAACCAACTGGCTGCCCCTAATTTTAAATAATTTTGATTGATAAAAATAACTTTTTTGAAAGTATATGTGAAAACATTTTGCTTTTTATTTTTTATATTTACTTTCAGTTATATTTTTAATGGTAATACACTTAAATTTTGTACACTGAAGACAATAACATTTTTTAAATCTTTTATATCATTCATCTCAATAGAACACAATTATTTGAAAATGATTATTTTTGTGATTTCACTTAAGTAAAAACCAAAAATAAATTTTTGTGAAATAAACCTGTAAGGTATGAATAATGTCTGTTACTTATTTAAATATCACCAACCAACCAACAGAACTCAAATATTCACAATAATAATTTAAATTCAATTGTCCTTTATAGTTTGCTAACTTAAAGTCATAAAAACCATACATTTACCCATATTTTTCAATTTTGTCATTGTGAAGACATTTGTCATGGTAAGAGCATAGAACATATCTTGTGTAACAGTTTTTAGTGGTATTTGGGCCTCCATTTGTACCCTTTTCCTCAGCCCCACTGATGTCAGGAGTAGGCCTGTGTATGAAGATCTGGGGGGAAAGAAATAATAGATACAAAGACCCTGAAACAGCAAAATGTTTGGCATGTTGCATGTTGGAGAGATAGAAAGGCCAGTGTGGCTGCAGCCTGGAAGGTGAGGTTGGAGAGGTGGGTAGGGGCCTTGTGATGTGATAAGCCTTTTGGATCTTCCTATACTAGCAATGGGAAGCCATTGGACTGTGTTAACTGGAGAAGATGGTTCTGGCTGCCATATAGAGAATGACATCCAGGGGAACAAGAATAGAGACAAGGGCCCAAGAAGTCTGTTGCATTAGTTCTGGCAAGATGGCAGTGATTTTAACTTGGATTTTAGCAGTGAAGATGATGAGAAGTGGTCAGACTGGGGGCATATTTGAAGGAAAAGATGACAGGATTCACTGATGGATTGAGTGTTAGAGGTGGGGAAAACAGAGGATGATTTCTAGGTCTTTGGTTTGAGCAACTGTATGTGGTGGAAGGAAGCCTAGAGAGCAGAACGGGGAAGAGGAGCGTGCCTTGTATTTGGAACAGAAGTTCTGCTTTTTTAGCAGTGCTTGCATTACTGATAATGGCTAGAGGAGAAACTAACAAGGTAGGAGAAATTTCTTCTAACTTACCTTCTTACTTTCCTATCGGCAGCTTGCAGGTGTCACTGGGCTTCACTACCCAGGTGCCCTTCAGAGCCTGTCCCATTCTAGTTGTCCATCAGCTATCTCTCAAAATTTTGATAGGATAACTGAGATATTATTATTTCCTAAACTCATTTCTAGCCTTGAAATTCTATGATTTTAAGATTAAAAGGTGGGACCAAGAAGTATTTGAATTTTAGAGGAAGACTTCCTGAAGACAGAAGAATTAAAGGTAAACATGTTTGTGTGACAGTCTTCTACTTGGCCACCACCCACACTCTCAGTATCATTATCCAGATCCTGTCTCCATACACCCTTCAGTGCAAGTCACAATTCTATTTTTAGAACCAGCAAATTCAGTTAGATGTCATCATGCAGTCTAGGAACCTACAGCTCAATGCCCTCAAAATAAAGCCACAGAATATTAGAACTTTAGGGAGCTCTGACTCTGTTGCCCTGATAAGGGGAAGAGGGGACTAAGCTGCAACATGATGGTCGATGATATGATCTCAGACTCACACAGTTGGCTGGTGATACACATGGGTCCCGAGCCCAGGCTTTGGGACTTCCAGCCCAGTATGCTTCCCCAAAACAGAGTCTCTTCCCCAGGGATGAAGCAATCGGTCATGCTCGGTGAGGACCTGACACCAAAATAGGTCTCAGATTTCTTCTTGCAGTGACTGCAGATTCGTGTTATTTTCTGCTCTGTAGAACCTTATCATACCTCCCAAGAACTTAAAGCTCGTTCATAAATACAGCAACATGGATCTCCACCGCCATTTATTCAATCCACCAGCACTGAGTGGCAAGGCCAGTGGTACTAAGGATACAAAGAATAGGGCATGCCCTCAAGGTGCCGCCAGTATATGTGTGTGGTGAGTGGAGTGGGGGTGGGGGAGACACTGACCTTGATGATTCCAATTCAGTGTGTATAGTGCTGTGATGACAATGTGCACAGATGGGTCCGTTGGGATGACCGAGGACTGACAGGAAAGGAAGGGTAGGTAAGGCCTCTGGAGCAATTGAGCCCTGGGCTGTGCTGAAAGGCTACCAGGAATTAAACAGAAGAGAAGGGAGGAATGGTGAAGTCATTTTCAGGAAAAGGGAACAGCATGTGCAAGGCAAAGAAGGAAGGCAGAATTTGGCATGTTTGAAGAATTGCAAGCACTTGATATCACTGGAGCATAGAGCAGGAGGCAGTGAGAAGCAAAAGACAGGGTGTGAAATGGGCAGAGCCAGGTCTTGCTATCTCCGTTACACTGGTGGTGAACCTGTAATAGACATCACATCGGCAGTCAAGTGAGATTCCCCAGGACTTTCTGCTTTTTACTCCAGTGTCGAGGAACGGGTGAGCTGCGTTTGAAACACAGCTTCTGCCCTCTGACTCCATCAGCCACCCCTGCTCCAGGGTAGAACTTTAACCAGGTGGAATCTGGAGTGAAAATCAAAGATGGTATTAAAAGTTTAGTGATGGGTGGAAAAGGCAGCCACAGTGTGGCAGAGTCTAGGAACAGGAACTTTCTTTCTTTTTTTACAGCATCTAGCGCAGCCACCTCCTTTTGTATCTTACTTTTTGCTTCACCCGGTGACCCTCTGGCTTCCCAATGCGTGGATCCCAGCCAAGACAATCTCTGAGCTTATCCCTAAAGACAGCACAGGTTCAGCAGAAGACTATAAGCCTATTAATCACAAAGTCTCTGGCACACAGTAGGTGCTTAATATATCTTTACTATAGTGTGAATGGATATGAATGCATCAAGATGGATTCTTTGCCTTTTCTCCCCCTTTGCTTTCTCTTGTTTTCCAGAACCCAAATCTGATGGTTCAGGTCGGAGAGCCAAACGTGTGCTAGGTGCTTTGGACTAGTCATCTCCTTCCATCCTCACCACAGTTGGCACTGCATGTCCACAATCTCTTAACCCACAGCCATATGTGCTTCAGATTTGGAAAGGTAATACTGCATAATATATGTTTTATTAGATGAAACTCCCAGTGGGTCAGGGGACACCTTGCAATGAAACAGTGAAATGTAAGAATATTCACACCAAGTAGGAAACCTTAGGCCAAATCTTGTTGCCGAATGAGTTATGAAATGCTTCTGGTTTTCAGAGTGTGGTAATTTGGAAATGGTGGATAGGAGACTATGGGTCTATGAAATCCTCCCTTTACAGACCAGTCAACAGAGAGTAACGTGCCCAAGGTCACTCCACTAAGGCAAACAGTCCAGATTACGACACAACTTCATCCAATTCCAAAGCCCATGCTCTTTCTACTGTGTAATTCTGGGCTGCTTGTCTTGTCTGCTGCCCAGTACAAAAGGGAGTAAATGGCAGCCGTTTCTGGTGTGCAGCTGCGTAGGGTGATATGCAAGACCAAGTTTGGAAAGGAGAGTTTTCTGGCTGGAACAGCAATGCCTCCATCTACTGGACATAGGCGGGAATGACACCTGACCCATACAGAGAAACGAAGTGTGTCCAGGTAACGGATTCTAAAGAAGGGTGGCTGAATTGTCTCCCCCTCTGTAACTGTACAAATCATACTTCAGGAGCCACAAAGCTGCTCCTAAATTACTCCTACATAATATATCCTTCAAAATAATAACAACAACAATAAGAAAAAACCTCTTTCACCCAATTGCCAGACATGCTACAGGGAAAGTGCCAGTTTCACCATTCTCCGTACCTTCAGAATATCTCTTCTAAAACATGTCACTCTCTTATTTCAAAATTTTCAGTGGTTCCCATCAATTACAGAAGTGACTCTATGGACCTCCGTGCAGTCACACTTACTGCTCCAGCCATTCCCCACATCATGCACTTTTGCCCTCAGTGGGCCCTTATAGTTCCTGTATTTTCTATTATAGCACCTGAAACTGCCTACTACATTTGTTGCTTTGCTTGCTTCCTTTGCTAGACTCCTAGCTCCTGCACCTTTTAGGTTACCTGGAATATGGAACGGGTTTTCGTCATTTCTGAGAGATGAAAAATTAGAGTGAATTTATTTCATTAGCTTAAGACAATCAAAAGTATGTTCATTAATTCAAGGCACATACAGTAACCATAGTCAGGCTCCTAAATCTCAGTGGAATTACATTTTTAAAATCCTTTGAATATGAATTTTGGTAGAAGACAGGATGGAGAGAGCTTGGGGATATTTGTTTCCCTAAAGAAGGAAGATTGTCAAAGAATCACAGTATACAGAATGATTTGTTCCTATAAGAAATGATTCTTTTCTTGGATCTCCCACATCTTTTCTTTTCTCAGACAGTGTCTTGAATTCCTCAAAATGAATTGGACAAAGAAGCAACAAACTGTACATGGAATATGGTACTTTAGAAGTTGGAGTGGGTTACAAAATAAACAGATATTGCTATTACTTTTTGTTTTTTGGTTTTTTTTTTTTAGGGCAGTGTCACTGGACCTCATATGTGGGACCTGAACCAGGGCCGCTGGCTTCCCAAACCAGTGCTTAACCACCGCACCACTCGGCCGGCCCTGCTATTACTTTTTAAGTTGTTTGTATTGTTTTTGTAATAGTTTTATTTAGATATAATTTACATACCATTTAGAATATACAGTTCAGTGGTTTTTACTATATTCACAAAATTGTGCAACCATTCCCACCATCAATTCTAGAGCATTTTCAACAGAAAGAAACCCATAACCTTTAACTATCAATCCCCAAGCTTCCGCTCCTGGCATACCACTAGCCCAGCTCCTAGGAACCTATTTTCTGTCTCCACAGATTTGCCCATTCTAGACATTTCATATAAATGAAATTATAAAATATGCAGTGTTTTGTGACTGTCTTCTTTTACTTAGCATAATGCATTCAAGAATCATCCATGTTGTGGCATATATCAATACTTCATTTCTTTATATGGCTGAGTGATATTCTATTGTATGGCTATATCACATTTTGCTTACCTTTTTATCAGTTGATGGATATTTGGGTTGTTTCCACAGGAGCTATTAGGCATACGCTACTAAGAACATTCATGTACAGTTTTTTGTGTGGACGTAATGTTTTCAGTTCTCTTGGGTATATACCTAGGAGTGGAATTGCTGCATCAAATAATACAGGTGTGTTTATTTTCTCTCCCTACTAGATTAAAAACATCCCCAGGGCAGCGTTTGAGGCATTCATCTTTTGTCCTGGTGCCATGTACATAGATGTCCAGTAAATTTTCATTGACTGGAATACATGAATAGACAATATTTGCAGTTCTAACATGAAACATGGTAGAGAGTTGGGGGACTAGACAGGCAGCATGAATAAAATTAATCTTTAGAAACACACTCAAGCCACAAATAGGTTTAACACTGAGAGGTAAAATTGCAAAATATACCTCTCAGAACATCAGCTCTCATTTTGGATGACAGCAACAATATCTTATAGAGTTGTTCTATTAAAACTGTTTTCATGTGAGGAAGCCTCAAACAGACTTCACAGTCAGTACTCAATCAATGCTTTGTAGGCAGTTAAATTCAGTATGGTCCCTCATCCACAAACTAGTCCAAGCTTTGGCCGTCTGTGAAATATTGCCTACCTTTGGCCTTAAAAAGACTGGGTTTTCATCTCACCTTCAGCTGTCTTTTGCTACCCAATGTGAGATCTTTATGCCTGTGTCTACATTCATGATATCGAAGCAGCTAGTTTAACAAGTAAAAACAGGTGATTAATCTAATGAATCTTGCTCTCAAGGTAAGAATTAGAAGTGCTGCCTCACTAATTCTGCCTGGCAACATCTCCACATCCCTGTGGTGAACTATGCCCACCGGAGCTTCACCATCTTCAAGTCTGTGATTTTTGCCCTTAATTGAGAGCACAATCAATTTTTTAAAGACATGTGTTGTCTATTGTTTATATATCAGATACACTCAATCTGTCTTCTTCTTTTTAGAGTGTCACTCTTGATTATTTGGGGACAAAAACCAAGTGAGGGAGTTCTATGTTTATTTTATTATTATGTTTAAATATGCTTTGAAAATAGGCATCTAGTTAAATACCTTTAATGATGGGTTAAATTTTGTTTATGGGAATTACTTCCACACACACTAAAATGAGTTTGAAATGTTAGAATCTCTACATTTCAGAATATAAATGCATTTCAATTACTTTTAAGTTCTGGTACTCAAGCTAGAATGAAAAAACATCCCTTAGGTTAATCCTATTTCACTGACTAGATAAAAATAATATGTAATCAGTACATTAAATCAACAACCTAAAAATTACTAGCCTGAGTCTATTATGTCTACAGTGTAATTTTTGTAAATGAAGGATACTTCTAAAACATTTGAAATTTTCTAATCTGAATAATGGGCAAAATTTCTTTTTCTTATAATCTTGTTTACACTATTAATTAATTAATTAATTTTAAAAAGATTTTATTGGGGAATTGGGGGAACAGCATTGGGGAACCAGGGAAGGGGAACAGACAAGTTGTTGTCCTTTTGTTCTTCAGTCTAGTTTTGGAGGACATTGCGTCACTGGCCCATGTTGGTATCGTCATTGTGCTCTTTTGGGTGAGGCAGATCGGTCGCTGGCTTCTGGACGGCAGCTCACAGCGGCTCTTGGCAGCTCACACTGGCTGCCAGCCGCTCATGCTGGCTGCTGGCCACTCACTGTAGCCTATGGCAGCCCACTGCAGCAGGGGCTGCAGCTATGCTGTCCTGGGGAATCACAGCAGCCCAGCTCCAGGTGGAGCTGTTGTTCACCAACTTAGCTGTAGAGGGCAGTGTCACTGGCCCTCATATGGGGGATGTGAACCTGGGCCACTGGTGTCCCAAGCCAGCTCTTAACCAATGCACCACTCGGCTGGCCCCACTATTAATTTATTTATTACCCACCTTCTTTTAATACATAGAAAGAGGAGATATTTTCATTTCCTGTTTGCGAACAAATCTCTAATTAGCACTGTGAGAACTATCAGGTTTTATTGCAGGGGTCAACAAGTACCTTAAAGGTTCCCAATTTCTGATGCCATTTGACAATTCACAGATATGCCACTCTCCAGGTGATAAGCAACAAGTGAATCTTAGGATGGCCTCTCACCCTCATGTACCCCTACCCCAGTGCCTTCAAGAATTATAATCAGGGGCCGGCCGAGTGGCGCATTGGTTGGGCGCTGGTTTTGGGATGCCAGCGGCCCCGGTTCGGATCCCACATGAGGGCCAGTGACACTGCCCTCTACAGCTAACAACAGCTCCACCTGGAGCTGGGCTGTGCGAGCCCCGGTGATGGTGTGGGCTGCAGCCCCTGCTGCAGTGGGCTGCCATAGGCTACAGTGAGTGGCCCGCAGCCAGCGTGAGCGGCTGGCAGCCAAGCATGAGCTGCCAATAGCCGCGGTGAGCGACATCCAGAGGCCAGCGACTGATCTGCCTCATCCGGGGAGAGCGCAATGACGATACCAACAGTGAAGCAACATCCTCCGCAACTAAACTGAAGAACAAAAAGACAGCAACTTGTCTGTTCCCCTTCCCCGATTCCCCAACGCTGTTCCCCTCCGCCAATTCCCCAATAAAATCTTTAAAAAAAAAAAAAAAAAAAAAAAAAAAAAAAAAAAATAATTATAATCAGAAATCTTCCAGCCCCATTCCTGGGGGCAGGGAGAGAGACTGAGGAGGCAGAGTTTGTAACTCGGAACTGGACCCCGTTTGGGAAGGGTAGCCATTCCTGTGTTAGCATCATAGAAAGACCTAGAACTGGGCTAGTCGAGTGGCGCGTTGGTTAAGAGCTGGCTTAGGACGCCAGCGGCCCTGGTTCAGATGCCATATGAGAGCCAGTGACACTGCCCTCTACAGCTAAGATGATGAACAACAGCTCCAACTGGAGCTGGGCTGCTGTGAGTCTCCCGGGACGGCATAGCTGCAGCCCCTGCTGTAGTGGGCTGCCATAGGCTACAGCGAGTGGCCGGCAGCCAGCGTGAGCGGCTGGCACCTGGTGCGAGCTGCCGATAGCTGCCATGAGCGGCTGTCCAGAGGCAGGAGACCCATCTGCCTCACCCGAAAAGAGTGCAATGATGATACCAACATGGGCCAGTGAAGCAATGTCCTCCACAACTAGACTGAAGAACAAATGGACAACAACTTGTCTGTTCCCCTTCCTCGGTTCCTCAATGCTGTTTCGTCCCCAATTTCCCAATAAAATCTTTTTAAAAAGAAAAAGAAAGAAAGAAAGACCTAGAACTAAGAGAGGGCCTTGAGGACAATCATTACCCCTCCTGTCACAGCCACAGGCTGCAATGCAGCCCAGATGGTCCCGTGCAGAAGGCTGACCTGGTCAGTAACCTCTGAGCCCATAGTTTAAGGCTATTTTCACTGCAATATTTCACCAGTTATTATTGTTATTTTTCAATTAGAAGGGGAAAAATAGCAAGTCGGATGTGGGTGTGTATATTTCTTGGAATCCAGAGGTTCCGGGGGAGCAGGGAATCCATGAAAAAATGTCCCCAGTACAAAAGTTGGCAAAACAAATAGCTCTCTTTAAGAAAAAAAAAAAAACTGAACTGTGTAAAAGGAGAAATATTTTCTCTCACAAGGAGAGAGTGTTCCTGAGCCAAGTTTAGACAGAGGAAAATTTTTCCAGCATGTCAGGAACGAAGCTGACGTTCCATGAAGGAAAAAAAAAAAAAAAGTGCTGGAGGAAATAGTAAGGGGGAACAGGCACCAGAATTCAGACCGAGCTTTAAATTCCAGACGGGCCGCAGTTGTGATCACTGGAGAAGGTCCCCCTCTGAAGGCAGACTCTAGTCAATGTCTCTCTTGAGGTCCCAGCCCCGGTGGACATTTCTTGTTCTGCCTCTGGAAATTCAAGCCCCAAATTGCAAAACACCCTTTCCCTGTAACCAAGTGCTTGATTGGGAGACTATTCCCTGCCCACGTCAATGATCTCAGTCCTGCCCTCCCCTTCCTTCCGCGGAACCCCTCCCTGACCAGCGGAGCTCGGCTTCCCAAGGAGAGATGATGGATCTGCTGTAGCAGGTGGTGCAAAAGCCAGAGGAAAAAGACCCTGGAACCACGGCAGAAGAGGTAGGACCCAGGGTCCTGGGCGTTCTTGCTATCGCTTGACATTGATTGAGCAAAATGAGTCGCTTGTCCTTTAAACCTCATGCTGAGGGCCTTTTCGCTGATGGGTGTGTTTCGTGGGTGGGTGTACCCCGGCTAAGGTCAGGCATTTCTTTTCCCACTCTCTTTCCAAATTTTACTTGAATTCCTGGGTCCTTGGAAGCACACGTTTTGTCTGAGTTCCGGTGTAGAAAGTGTTAATGGCAGAATTTTGGGAATTCCCTAATTCTCTTTGTTTCTTTTTCTTTTCTTTTCTTTTTTTTGGAGTCCCTGGAATGTCAAGGATCATTCATAAATACCTTCAGCTTTGAATAGATTCAGAAAGAAATGACTGATGCGGAAGGGCTAAGAAAAGGCAATTTTGCTACTATGAACTGGGATCCAGCTGTTTCCCGAACCTGATGTTCTCTTCTTCCCTCTCTCCCACCCACCATCATGTATGGGGACACATACCTTGAGCTGTCCCTCCAGGCACGGAGATGTGGCACCTTGAGCCACATCTGTACATTCATGGGCAGAGCCCCACTGTGTGAAGCTTAGCTGCCTGTGGCAGAGCTAACTGGTCTACCCAGAAAGCTACATGTGGCCCCTGGCTTCCTCAGGGACGTTTTCTCAACAGTCCTCACTGGAAGGCTAGCTTTGGCAACACATGTGCTGACATTGGACTGACTTAGAGAACTCAGCATGGCTTCTGCATAAGGAGTATTTGAAAATTTATGAAGCAGTCATAAATGAAGTATTTCAAATGCCCTTTCTCTGCTCTCCTATGGCTTTGATTTCTCTGAACCACACATTTTTCTCCTTAGCCACATGCTGCTGTGCACTGTTCTCTAATAGGCTAACTATGAGTGGGAGAGTGAATTGAAAAACTAGTTGTAACCTATTAGTTAGCGATCCCCAGACAGCCACTAACTCTTGTTGAGCACTTGTTGTGTGACAACCACCATTCCAAGGGTGGTGGGTATCATCATCATCATCACCCCAATTTTACAGATGAGGAGATTGAGGCTGGAGACACAACTAGTAAGTGGAAGAGGAGGGATCTGAACTGAGGTAGCCTCAGTCTGGAGTCCATGCTGCCATGCTTTGATACCACGAAAACTGGGGTTTGAATCTTGGTTCCACCATTGTCTAGCTGGATGAATTGGACATGTTAAATGTTCTCAACCTCAGTTTCCTTATCTGTGAAATGGGATAGTAATAACCCAACCTCACAGAGGTGTTGTGAAAGGTAAATTAATTTTAAAAGATTATTTTACTGAAGCAAGTGAACAAAGCAAGTATGTTCTTCCCATTCCTGAGAGTGCGCAGTATGAACGTGGAGGGATCCCTTGTGACTGAAAAGCCTCAGGGTTCTTGTAGGAGGAAGCAACAATGTCTTATTAGGTTTGTACCTTCCACCAGGGACCTTGGAGCTCATTTGCCAGCTAGTGCAAGATTGTAGCTGCTAGCTCACTAGACCCTAAGCTCCCTAATGCAGGGTTTGTATCTTGTATACACTTGTTTCTCTTAGAAAAATGTTTCTTAAGCTGTGGTCTAAGGACATCATTGCCCTTTGGAAGAGGCACAGGGTCCCCTTTGGGGAGGAGTTCAACCAGGAACCTGTGGGAGCTCCAGGAGCTGCCTCTTCCCACTTCCAACAAAGCATCTTTACCTGATATATGTTGGAGTGCCAGTTGAAAGAAAGTTCTGAAAGATTTCCAGAACTGCTGACCTGGAACAAAGAATGTTTTGTGTAGGCTAAAAATGACTGCTTATGGAATGAAGTTGATTTATAGATGGATGTCTAGCTTGCCCCTGTCTAGGCTCTTACTTTGCCCCCCCATCCACCTCCTACTTAATGATCTTCTCCTGCCCTGGGGATTCCTCTTGGAGGCATGTGCCAGCCAGGCTCAGGGGATGAGCTCTTCCATCTCAGGCAGCCCGTCCTCACATGCAGGGATACACAAGGGGCAGAAGCCCAGGGAGCTTAGATTACAACCTGGCCTCTCTCTGAGTCTTTTCTGAATGTGCCCTTCTCATTCTGCTCACTGTTATGGACTGCATGATCAATAATCAAAATAGCTATTATTGATCTTCTTTAGTGATAACAGCTTACTTATCGAGCCGGTCATTGTGCTGAGCAGGTTACACAGATTAGCTCAGGTGATCCTCACAAAAGCCCTGTAAGGCAGCCTTTGGCGTGATCCCCACTCTGCTAGTGAAGAATCTAAAGGTAGAGACATTAAGCGACTTGCTCAAGGTCACCCAGCCAGTGAGTAGTGAAAGTGAGATTGGAGCTCCATCCCCTGAATATGAGCACACTACCTTGAATATCTTTGCAGTTCTGTTTGACAGAGGTCAGAGGGATATTGTGTGAGTACAGTTCTTTCATATTTTTGGCAAAGGATACCCCCAAGAATAGGCTTGAAGGAACAGAGTGACAGAGCCAGGCCAGAATGTTCCATGGACGGAAGGGTGCCTTTGTGAAAAAGTGGAGTCAGGATTCTTGTCTAGGCTATTGTATATCCTTGATAAACTTGATCTCTTCTCTGCGAGGTCATATGGTTTAGTGGGAAAGAGCCAGCTCTGTAGCCAGACTCCCTGGGTTCAAATCCCAGCTCTGCCACACATATCAGCTAGATCATCTTAGGAAAATTATCAAAATAATGATATTGTATGTAGAGGGATGAAAATAACAGCACCTATTTCACAAAGATAGTATGAGGATAAAATGACTTTGTCCACATAAAGTATTTGGAATTGTGTCTGGCACATAGTAAGAACTCAATAAATATATTATTATATGTAAAAAAGGTTGTTGGATAAACCTTAGGTAAGATAGTTGGGTGGCAATCTGGAAATAAGAAGTAACTAGTGTTTGAGTCTGTAAAATGGGCATCAACAATTTCAGCTGTGAGGTGGGGAGGGGAGGGTTTCAGCCTGGAAGGACCCAGGGTCTCTGAGTGACAATTTAGGACCTATAAAAAAGAGTTTAGGTGTTCTCTCAGGGATTAAAGAGGATTAAAGATGTAGAAAAAAACCCAGCAAATCTTTAGGGTTAGCCTTGCCAAATTGGATCCTTTGATTAAGTGAGTTATAATTTATTTATCTTTGTAGTTATGGAAATTAGTCCCAACAGTGAGACCTACTGTTGTTTCAAAAAAATTTGCGTGTTCATTTTAGTGACTGAATGTTATTGGCTGAACCACTTGTATTTTTGGAGGATGATTTTAGGATTTCAAATTGAGATATAAAATTGAAGAACTAAATACAACTGATTAAAAAAACAGTAAGGAGGTCATGATTTACAAAAGAATTGTGTGGCGTTTTTAAAGAACAAACTTGTGAGCACAGCCTGTCTAGATTAAATTTGCAATGATTTTGGAAGTCGTGTGCATCAGTTGTCCACCTTTACTGGAAGTAAAAGTGGGCAAGAAATAAGTTCATGATTGACCTTTATTGAGCACTTACTATGAGCCAGGCCTTGTGCAAAGTGCTTCATAAGCATGTGTTTAATACTCATAACCACCTATCAGGTGAGTATTATTGTTATCCCAAATTTATGAATGAGGATAGCAAGATTTAGAGAAGGAAATAATATGCACGAAAACACACAGCCGCTAATTGCTAGGGTTGGGATTCTAATGCAGTACTGTATGGTTTGGGTATGGGTACTTTAACCTTACATTATGGTTCTAGTAAATCTAATCGTCCCTGATTTAAGACATTTCTATTTGTTTGAAGAGTGCTGAACAACACAGGTTGGGACTGCATGGATCCACTGATACGCGGATTTTTTTCAATAAATACTGTAAATGTACGAGTATTTTCTCTTCCTTATAATTTTTAAATAACACTTTTCTCTAGCCTACTTTATAGTAAGAATACAGTATATAATACAATAACATACAAAACGTGTTTATCGACTTTATGTTACCAGTAAGACTTCTGGTCAATAATAGGTTATTAGTAGTTAAGCTTTGGGAGAGTCAAAAGTTATACATGGATTTTCAACTGTGCAGGGCTTCGTGCCCCTAACCTTCGTATTTTTCAAGGGTCAGCTATATTTGAAAGTGGATGGAGGGAGCAGTAACTCTCACAGCATGAGGTCTGAGCACAACACTCTTGACATTTGGGAGACCAGGGATCAGAAGATGCAAAGGGCACATGACAGGGGAGACATGGTGCAATTGCATGTAAGCAAGCAAACTGCACCAGGCAGGGCCAGCCGTGGGTAACCTGTGGAGCAGGCTGTCTTCATCTTTTTTCAGGGCCCCTGTCTCCAGAATTCCTTTGTCCTTTTCTGAAGGGATGTCCATCACTCTGACAACACAGAGAAGGTCCCATCTGTGGCCTCCCACTGAGCCCTGCTCTGCCCCTAATACCCTCAGTATCCTGTATTTAAAATGAACCCTCCTATTTGTTGTCATCAAAACTCTCTTTGACCAGTGCCTGACTTTTAGCAAACCACTGGACGACGGTGATTAATAAATGAATTGATACACAGGTACAGCTCTAGCGGGGGAGTTTTAGAATTCATGGTGGCAGTGAACAGAAGAAGCATTTTGGAGTAGGGAGACTCCCCAGGTAACACTTAACCACACTCCACAGTTGTTAACTGCTTCAAAGCTGGAAGGACAAACTCCTTTCTGAGGGTCTGAAGTCCAGATTGCAAGCTTCTAATGTGTTATATGACAGAAACGCTATTTATCTGAATTCTCAAAACATTTAGAGCACAGACTCAACCAGGAGAGCTCTAGGCAGCAGTGTGAAGTACTCTTACGTGATGGACTTCCTCAGTGCCCAGAACAGTCCATCCTTTTCTTTTTCCTAGTGCCCCTCTTTCTAGGCACCTTCTCAACCTCTCACATCCAGACTCCCCTTCCTTCCTCATCTCTAGCAAGGCCTTTAGACCCTTAATTCAATGAACAATCCTAAAGCAGTCATCTTCCAAGTGTTGGGTGCATTTACAATAAGAATGATTTTTTTGTTTTTTGTTTTTTTGTTTGTTTATTTTGCTGGAAATAAGATAACAATCGATTTTAGGAATCATTTGGCAGTTTGGAAAGGGTTTTAAAGGATTTGGGGACATACCGTATTTTGCCATGTATAATGCACACTCACATTTTTGCCCCAAACTTTCAGGGAAAACCCCTTCATTTTAATTTTTTAATTCAAATTTTTATTTGTGTACAGTTAAGTACTTGTTGTTTTTGCATTATAAAGGAATTGTAGCATTTATTTTTTAACATATTATCGTACAAGAAATTTTATGTACCAGTAACAAATTTACGATTTTTATGCATCATCGAAGGCCAAGAACTGCTCGTTGTTGCAAGTTCATCATAAATTCAACAAAACTGGTTATCCTATTCCAGGTATTATTTTGCATGCAGATATTGTTATTGATTTCTAGAGTTACATTTTTAACTCATAAATAAAGGAATTTCATATGAATAAGAATTTTAACTAATAAATAAAAGTTACATTTTGAACTCATACATAAAAGAATTAAAAATATTTATATAGATGTAGTACTACATAGGAATTACATACATAGAAATTAGTACTACCCATGTTTAATGCACATCCTTATTTTTCCCTCAGAAATGTGGGCAAAAAAGTGCACATTATACACAGCAAAATACGGTAGGTCTTTCTTAGAGGCCTGCCTCCTCCTCCCAAATCACACACACTATAAATCAGTACCCATGTGGGGCCCATCAACAATTATGGAGGGTCCTAGTTTAATGACTAGGGAATGGAGTTAGGAAGAGGGAGGAAATCTGTTATATATCCCAGGCCACCCAAGATAGATGGGGGTCATGAAGACAAGGGGTTTTACCTCTTTTGTACTTTCAGCCATTCTCTTCCTTAACTTTACCTTCTACTTTAAAAAAGAGGTTTCAAGAAACAGCAGGAGATAGTAGTTGAAAAACTAGACACAATACAGGACAAAATATCCCAAGGCAGCAGGGGAAGGCTTGTATGTTCATTGTTCAACATGGGGTTCTCCTGGATTCTTGGAACTTTCCGTAGTTTGGCTTTCTGGCTAATTATTACCATCTGTGTGGTTGCTGGCAGCCGACCCTTTGCAGGGCCTGCCAATTGAGTTGCCGGGCCAGCCTGAAGGCTGCACCAGCTGCCATCAGCTGCTGAGGCCCCTTCGAGTTTTCTTCAGAAACAAGCAGCCATGCCTACTGACTGCTACCCAGCCGGCCGTTGGGTGAGTGGCCTGCCTTTCTGCCTGCCTCCTCGCCTCTTGCAGTTGTTTGTTTAGAGCTCAGGGTTGTTTCCTAGTCTCAGGTTTCCTCTTCCAGCATGCCTGTGGTATGTCTGCATGCGTGAGAGAGCACACCCTGCTCCTTTCCTTGGACTGGCTCAGCAACCAGCATGCACAGCCTTGCACAGATGCAAAGATGCGTCATGGAAAAAAGAGGCCTGTATATACTTTAGTAAATAAACAGCTGTCAGGACTCTAGGCCTGTATCAGATGTAGCCTGGTAAGGCATTTAGTTTGCTTCTAGAATCATGTGCATTAGGACTGAAAGTGATCTCAGAGACTTTCTGGTCTAAACCCTTCATTTTACAGATAAGAATGAGGCCTAGAGAAGTAATGACTTTCCCATGGTCACAGAGCTAGGGTCCACAGTGCCCCTCTGTCTCTCCAAACCAATCTGTAATGTGGATGGTCTTGAGGAGACATTAAAGAAAGCTACAAGGGTGCTGGATATTTCCATTTGCCTTTATAAAGTCATTCACCATCCTTCCTCACTCTCCTCTGTGTCCAGGAGGCTGACCTGAATGATTCCCTTACATTTGATTTTCAGTTAGATTCAGCCAATGGAGACCATGGGTAGGAAATCAGAGGGAGGGAAGAGAGTGATCCAAAGGTATTTATTCCCCTTACTCCTTTCCTGCTGGGTTGTCATGGGCTAGTTGTGTCCCCTGACTGAAGACCATAACTTCTGTCAGATGGCCCTCTCCACACAGCTCTGCCCCCCTGACCCTTTAGGACAGAAACAGAGTCACCCCCACTATACAGCCCTGGGGAACTGCACTATCTCTTGAGGTCTCCCAAACTCTACTCAGACCTTTGTAAACAGCCCCTTTTCAACTTGGAGTGTGTTACCTGCCAGGGTCCTGACTGATACACGTGGTTTTGTTTATTAGAGAAAGAAAAACCTATAGTCATGACTCTTTAGGTTATTCTTCGCTTGACAGCTTCTTGTTTTTGATGACCTTGAAAGTTTTAAGGACTGCTGATCTAGTATTTTGTAGGATGTCTCTCAACTGGGATTCATTTTATATTTTTCTCATGATTACATTGGGGTTATGGGTTCTTGGGAGGAAGACCACTGAAGTAAAGTGCAATTTCATTGCATATCAAGGGTACATACTGTCAATGAGACTTGTCACTATTGGTGTTAACCTTGATTTCCTTGGTTTCCTGGCTGAGATAGTGTCTGTCAGATTTCTCCACTGTAAAGTCACTCTTTTTTCCCTTTTCCATACTGTATCCTTTGGAAGAAAGTCACTGCACAGCCCATGCTTAAAGAATGGAGAGTTAAGCATTGCCTCATTGAGGTTGGAGTCTCTATATAAATTATTTGGAATTCTTATTCATGGAAGATTTGTCTCATCTCTTTTTTGTTTTTAAAGATTTTTATTGGGGAATTGGGGAGGGGAACAGTGTTGGGGAATTGGGGAAGGGGAACATTGTGTTTTTCCAGGACCCATCAGCTCCAAGTCAAGTTGTTGTCCTTCAATCTTAGTTGTGGAGGGCGTAAGCTCAGCTCCAAGTCCAGTTGCTGCTTTCAATCTAGTTGGGGGAGGGGGTCGTAGTCCACCATCCCATGTGGGAGTCGAACCAGCAACCTTTGTTGCACACTGAGCCATCTGGCCGCCGCCATCCATCGGTGCCATGTTCAATCTTAGTTTCTGGTGGTGGGGGGTGCGCACAGCCCACCATCCCATATGGGTGTCAAACTGGCAACCTTGCTGCTAAGAGCACGCGCTCTCACCAGCTCAGTGGCAGCTCAGCAGCTCTGGTGTAGCTCACTGGCCCATGTGGGAATGGAAATGGCTATCCTGTTGCTCAGAGCTCACGCTCTTAACCAACTGAGTCACTTGGCCAGCCCTTGTCTCTTCTCTTGATTTATTTATTTCTTAAATCATTTATTTATATTTGTAGAGCCTCGTGCATATTTATTTTATACTTCAGGTTATAATCAAATACTAATTTATTAATTTTATTGCTCAATTTGTTCCAGCTTTGACCATTGGGAATTCTTTCAGTTGGCTTCTGTGTCCCTTTGTTATACACACACCAATGTGGGTTTTGGTTTGTTGGTTTGTTTTTGGAGCACTTCTTTATTTTCTGGCATTGTAAGATGCTCCAGGCTAATCTTATGTATTTCCTGCCCCAGTCCTAGAAATCAACCATTTCTTCAAATAGCCCTGCTTCCTTTTATCAGAGAATGGTATCGAAAACCAAGATCTGGGTACTAGGTGTGCTTCTGCTACTGGGACATTGTTGCTCAGCTGTCTCTGCTGATAGAGCAAGAAGATATATGTGTGTACACTAACCTGCATACACATGCACACGTTTATAACCATTTCTATGTGTAACCATGTGTAAGCAAAACAGTAAATTCATACTGATATCTCCAACTCTAATCCATTCCCACGTGGCTCTTTCTAGACCTCCCTTCGCTTATCTATAACTTCCTATTCCAACATTGAGAAACCTGGCTTCCACTATCTGCCATCCATTTACTTCATTGTTCAGTAGCAGTATACATCTATAGTGGTATTATTGATATTATTGAGCACTTACTATAAGCTGGGCCTTGTGCTAAGTGCTTCACATGGATGTGGTGTTAGAATTATTAACACCTGCTCCCACGGGAAACAACTTTATCAGCTAGATTACAGGGTTTATGTACAATTTCTTTTGCCTTTAGTTTTACAGACTCCACTCATTTCCAAAGTCAGTTAGGTCAGAATCTTTTTCCTCTCTAGTCCCTTCAGTGAAGTTGTTTTATACATTTGTAATACAGTCAGATTGTTTTGTCACAGTCCTCATTCAGTCCTGGGAACCCCCTTATATCCTAAATGATTTTTCTTTAATTAGCACACATTGGGTTCACTCTTCGTGCTGTAAAGGTCTACAGGGTTTGTATAGTGCCATGTTTCCACCATTATGGTATCATATAGAATAGTTTCACACCCTGAAACAATCCCCTGTGTTTCATGTATTAAGGACCTATTGAAGAGTAAAACCTGGGAAGGAAAAGGAGCAAGAGCAAGATTGGGCAGCAGAGCCTTTAGACTGGGATGCAGGTCGGTCTAAGTCTCTGTCTGACCAATGCAGAGCTCCAAAGCAAAGATAGCCTATTACAGGGGTCCCATGTTGGGCCCAAAGGGCTATGCCTTTATACTACCACCTGGCTCAGCCACTGGCTGAGGACTGCCAGAGAAGACTCATGTTAGTTCAAAAGCAGAGGCGGACTCTGAAGGCACTAACAGCTGGAGATGGTCAGATAACCACATTCCTTGAAGCTGGATTGCTAAGTCCTTTCTCAGAGAGGGATCTGAGTGCCACAGCACTGAGTCTGCCAGAGATAGCTTTGGAAATTCAAGGCAGATGTTGACCAACTATTATTGCTCACGAATCCTGAGCAGAAAAGTCCTGCATCAGGTGGGATTTGGAATCAGATGATCCCCTTTCAGTTCTTGGGCCCTGGTGTGATCCAAGCAACCAGGTGTTCTGTATCTCACATTCATTCCACCTTGCCCAAGCCCCTGCTTTCTTTTCTGTCCTGCCCACCTTATGTCCTAGAGGTAGGATCAGAGCTCCACCTTTCGCCCAGAGACTATTCATGGAGGTACCAGGGAGCCAAAAGGTGGAGTCTATGGCTCCCGCTTCTTCTGCCCACACCTTTAAAGATCTCAGATGTGCAAGAAAAATGGTTACAGAATCAATAGCAATGTGGACCACAGATTCTAGCATAGACAAAATACTTACGAGTTGAAACTGAAAAATTGAAAGCTAAGCCTACACAAACCAAATCCTGATTGGACATATCTCCTCCTGGAACATGGAAAAAGCAAAACACAGTATTCCCTACTGATGTATGCATATGCCACACCTGGTAAGGTATGATAGTTTTACTTTCTTCCATGCTAACCTCCATGCCCATGGGTGCCCTGGGATTTTCATCTGCAGGTGCAAAGACATTCCTGTGCACTTCTGACCTTTCTCTGCAGGAAGGTGGAAAACATTCAGACTCCCTGAAGAAAGAGCGGCTCTGATGTTCTGTTCTACCTGTGCTTACTCTTTCTTTAATTTAATCTGCTTAAGGTTCAAAAGCTATTTTATTCTTGCAACTTGACAGTTCTGTCTGCCTAACAAATGTCCTAAAATAAAAAATTGAAGTCTCCACGTGACCTCTTAGGACAATCTTAACTTCCAAACCTAAGGAACTTTACATATTTACTTTGTCTCTCTCTTCAGAAATTTCCTTTGAATGTTTGCTTCTGGTTTCTCTGCAGCATTTTCAGGCTCCATAGACCCTGTTTGTTTTGCCCAACCAGAGAACAGTAGCATTAAAAAAAAATATTCATGCTGCTATTTTTATACAATGAACCATGCATACTGATTTCAATTTCAAAGATTCACAAATTAAAGTGCTTCCTTGAACCCTGGCCCTCAGGACTCTTGCCAGCCTTTTGGTTTTCCTGTCTGCTTTGTCACTTCTCAGTGAAATGACTGAAGCTGGAACCTGCTGGGTCAGAGAGTAGAAACATAATATTGGTGGACGAATTCTCCCTACCTTCCACTCCCAGGATCAGACAGTGGGGTTAGAATCCATGTTTAAATACCCATAGGGCCAGCCGAGTGACACTGTGGTTAAGAGCTGGCCTGGGATGCCAGCGGCCCTGGTTCGGATCCCACATATGAGGGCCAGTGACACTGCCCTCTAAAAACAAAACAAAACAAAAAAACCCCACAGATTGCTGTGAGTCACTATTCCAAAGTTGCATGAGACCCCTAAAAGTACTGAGAGTTAGTATTTCAAGAAGGCACTTGCGGTTATCGTTAGTATTTCAAGAAGGCACTTGCGGTTATCAAGTCCAGGATGTTTTCACAGGCGGGTTCTGTCTGTGAAAACAATGCCAGGGCACAAAAAATAGCCTGCTTAAAAAAAAAAAAAAATCAAGGAAAAACACACAAAGAGTATACTGTCCCTGAATCATTAGGTAGGAATAGAAATGACAAGTAAGTGAAATGAAAACAAAAAATTTATTTTTTTATTTTAAGGTGCTTTCCCTCCTCTCCCTTGAAGACAGAGTGAAATTTTGAATTTGGCAGCTGTTTCCACAGTAGGAGAGCAGGCTCACAGGTCGGAGGCACAAGGTCCCTTCTGGAAACTGCCAACTTAGAGGTGACAGTTGCATCACCTTGAAACAAGGAACAAAGATTTTTGTTGTTGTTTTGTTGCTGCCAGAATCCAGTTTTGCTGGCACAAAGTGTTAGAAAACAGTCACACACAGTGACTGGTGGGATTATAGAGGAATGTCTGAGAATTAGCCTTAGGCAAAAAGCATTTGGCTGGAAATTTGCACTGAAAACCTGCCTTGTTAGGAAGCATGTGACTTTCACCTGACTTAATTTTCTTTAGTCCCAAGGGTTCCAAGGCCAGAGAAAAGGCCCTTGCCTGGGTTGCTGGCATTTTCACTCTTCAGAGTTAACTGAGAATAAATCAAAGACAAATCACCAAAGGAAATTTCTCTCTTTGACGTTAAATATAACTGGGCTGGATTTTAAAGTAAAAAAATAAAAAATTATTTTCTAATCAAAATAACTGATATGTAGTCTTTGTATTTGGGTTAAGTGTGAATGAAGCAAATAAGGATCGAGGAAAGAACAAAGGACTACTAGGTAGGGGTGGATAAAATCTGAGTCCCGGTTCCAGCTTTCACATCGTCTCTGTAACCTTGGGCAAGTGGCTAACGTCATGGTTTCAGTTCACTTATATTAATATAAGAAGGTGGAACACGATGGCCTATAAACGTTTTTCCAGCTCTGTTCTAGGAATCAGTCCTTTACTTTTGAATTTTTCCTTATGTTTAGGCAGTGCCAAAACAATACTATGAGGTGAAACTTGGATATAGATTTGCAAGAAGGTCATCTTGAGGCTGGTCGCAGGCCTCAGGCAACCCTCACCTCATCCAGCATTTTTGAAAGATGAATTCAGATTAAGACAGTCATCGAGGTAGACATTTATATATATATTTATTGAATGAATGAGTGAGTTAATGAATGAATGAATGAATGAATGAATGAAACAGGACAGCAGTAAGGGAGAAGAGAATGAAAATATTCAGTTAGAGGAAGTTTTTTGTGGATAGGGCATAATTTTGCTTAGCAATGATGGCTGGGGGGCAGGTTTTATGGACAGATTCAGCCAGAGCTAAAGTTCAGGAAGTACAGACATACCTTACCTTAGAGATATTGCAGGTTCGGTGTCCACAATAAAGCACATCTCATAATAAAGCAAGTCACATGAAGTTTTTTGCTTTCCCAATGTATATAAACATTATGCTTACACTATACTGTAGTCTATTAAGTGTGCAATAACATTATGTCTAAAAAAATGACATACATCCCTTAATTAATTTAAAAATATTTTATTGCTAAAAAATGTTAACCATCATTTGAGCCTTCAGCGAGTTGCCATCTTTTTGCTGGTGGACGGTCTTACCTCAATGTTGATGGCTGTTGAGTGATCAGGGTGGTGGTTGCTGAAGGTTGAGTGGCTGTGTCAATTTCTTAAAATTGATGAGACAACAATGAAGTTTGTCTCATCGGTTGACTCTTCCTGTCACAAACAATTTCTCTGTAACATGTGATACTGTTCAAGCATGTTACCCACAGTAGAACTTCTTTCAAAATTGGAGTCAATCCTGTCAAACCCTGCTGCTGCTTTACCAACTAAGTTTATGTAATATTCTAAATACTTGGTATCGTTTCAACAATCATCACAGCATCTTCATCAGGAGTAATTTCCATCTCAAGAAACCACTTTCTTTGCTCATCCATAAGAAACAACTCCTCACCTGTTAGTTTTATCATGAGATTGCAGCAATTCAATTACATCTTTGGGCTCCACTTCTAATTCTTTTGTGATTTCTACCACATCTGCAATTACTTCCTCCACTGATGTCTTGAGCCGCTCAAAGTCATCCATGAGGGTTGGAATCAACTTTTCAAAACTCCTGTTAATGTTGATACTTTGACCTCTTTCCATGATTCATGAATATTCTTAATGGCATCTAGAATGGTGAATCCCTCCCAGAAGGTTTTTCATTTACTTTGCCAAAACCCATCAAAAGAATCACTATCTATAGCAACTATAGCCTTACAAATTTCTTTCTTTCCTTTTTCCTTTCCTTTCTTTTCTTTTAGAAATTTTATTGGGGAACAGTGTGTTTTTCCAGGACCCACCAGCTCCAAGTCAAGCAGTTGTCTTCAATCTAGTTGAGGAGGGCACAGCTCCTTGACCCATATGGGAATTGAACCAGCAATCTTGGTGTTATGAGCCTGCACTGCTAACCACCTGAGCAACCGGCCGCCCCCAAAATGTATTTTTTTTTAAAGATTTTATTGGGGAATTGGGGAAGGGGAACAGACAAGTTGCTGTCCTTTTGTTTTTCAGTCTAGTTGTGGAGGAAGGACGTCGTTTCACTGGCCCATGTTGGTATTGTCATTGCGCTCTCCCCAGGTGAGGTAGTCGCTCGACAGCCTCTGGACTGCTGCTTGTGGCAGCTCTTGGCAGCTCACGCTGGCTGCTGGCTGCTCACGCTGGCTGCCAGCCACTCACTGTAGCTCATGGCAGCCCACTGTGACAGGGGCTGCAGCCTACTCTGTCACCAGCGATTCATGGCATCCCAGCTCCAGGTGGAGCTGTTGTAGCTGTTGTTCACCATCTTAGCTGTAGAGGGCAGTGTCACTGGCCCTCATATGTGGGATCTGAACCAGGGCCCTAATGCTCAGAGCTGGAGTCCCAAGCCAGCTCTTAACCAACATGCCACTCAGCTGGCCCCCAAAATGTATTTCTTAAATAATAAAACTTGAATGTCAAAGTCATTCCTTGATCCATGGACTTCAGAATGGATGCTATGTTAGCGGGCATAAAAACATTAATTTTGTTGCACATCTCCATCAGAGCTCTTGTGTGACCAGTGCATTGTAAGTGAGCAGTAGTATTTTGAAAGAAATCTTTTTTTCTGAGCAGTAGCTTTCAACAGTGGGCTTAAAAGACTCAGTAAATCATGTTGTAAACAGATGTGCTGTCATCTAGACTTTGTTGTTTCATTTATACAGCACAGGCAGAGTAGATTTAGCATAATTCTTAAGGATCCTATGATATTCAGAATGGTAAATGAGCACTGGCTTCAACTTAATGTCACCAGCTGCATTAGCCCCTAACAAGAGAGTCAGCCTGTCCTTTGGCTTTGAAGCCAGGCATTGATTTCTCCTCTGTAACTGTGAAAGTCCTACATGGCATCTTCTTTCAATATAAGGTTGTTTCGTCTTCATTGAAAATCTGATGTTTAGTGTAGCAACCTTCATTAATTCTCTTAACTAGATCTTCTGGATAACTTGCTGCAGCTTCTATATTAGCACTTGTTGCTTCACCTTGCACTTTTATGTTATGGAGATGGCTTCTTTCCTTAAATCTCATTAACCAACTTTTGTTAGCTTCAATTTTTTTTTCCTGCAGCTTCTGCATCCCCTCTCAGCCTTCATAAAATTGAACAGAGTTAGAGCAGAGTTAGGATCTTGTTCTGGATTAGGTTTTAGGATTAAGGAAGTTGTCATGGCTAGTTTGATTTCCTATCCAGACCACCAAAACTTTCCCCATAGCAGCAATAAGGATGTTTCACTTTCTTATCATTCATGTGTTCATTGGAGTAGTACTTTAATGTCCTTCAAAAACTTTCCTTTTACATTCACAACTTGGCTAACTATTTGGCACAAGAGGCTTGGCTTTTGGCCTATTTCTCCTTTTGACATGACTTCCTCACTGTTTAATTATTTCTAGCTTTTGATTTAAAGTGAGAGATGTGCAACTCTTCCTTTCACTTGAATACTTAGAAGCCACTGTGGGATTATTAATTGGCTTAATTTCGATGTTATTGTATCTCAGGGAGGCCTGAAGAGAGGGAGAGAGACACGGGAATATTTGGTTGGTGGAGCAGTCAGTATACACACATTTATTAAGTTTGCCATCATATATGGGCATGGTTTGTGGTGCCCCAAAAGAATTATAATAATAACATCAAACATCACTGATCACAGATCACCATAACGAACATAATAATAGTGAAAAAGTTTGAAATATTGTGACACAATATGACACAAAGATACGAAGTGAGCAAGTGTTGTTGGAAAAATGGCGCCCATAGACTTGCTGGATGCAGGGCTGCCACAAGCCTTCAATTTGTACAAAACACAATATCTGCAAGGTGCAATAAAGCAAAGTGCAAGAAAATGAGGATTGCCTGTATTAAGGTCTGGGCTAATTTAATTAGCACTCTTTAGAGTAGGATGGAGTGGTATAGCAGGCTGCTAAGTAATATAGTTCTTCCAGGTATAGGTTGTTTGACTCCAAGATGATAAGACTCTTTTTCTCCCCAATTTTATGACCAGAATATTGATTAGGATTTGCATTGGCAGAGTCTCATAGAAATCCAAAATATTCATGGCTAATCAATATATTATTTATTTTTCTGTCACATAAAATAAATCTGTAGGTAGGCAATTCAAGGCAAGCTCTAAAGCTCCAGGGAGTCATGGAATCAGACTCCTTCAGCCTCATGATTAAGCATGGCTGTGTGAATTCAGCTATCCCATCAGCATTTCAGTCATCAGGGGAAAAAAAAGAGCCAAAAAAAAAAAAAAGGTCTATCCTGGGCATTTTCCCTCAAAATTAAGCCCTTATAAGTTTACTTCTCAAAGGCAAGTCTTCTACTTTACTGTCTTCATGTCCACTTTCTTCATGTCCCTGCGTCTGAAGCCCCAGCTGGCCATGTCTCTGTACCAGCTAACGCAGCAAAACCAATAAACACAAGCAACTCTGCAGAGATGCACTTTGGGCCCCATACAGATGTTTCACATTATTTTACAGACTCCTTTCCCCTTCATTATCTCAGTTTCTCTGCACAATGGAATATGGGTTTCACTTTTTTTCTTTTTCTTTTAAACCATTTTAGTGGCACTACCCTGTGCCTTTCTGCACTTCCCAACGGCCAGCCTGGCTCACCTAGTAGAAAGATAACTTTCCCATTCCCACCATCCTCCCCTGTCCCTTCCCCTCCCATATTCCCTTGGAATGACCCACTGGGAATAAAGCACATTTTCACTAGGACAAGCTGAGTGCTCCTCTGGAAGGGACAGCAGGGTTATGTGTGCATTATCAATGGCACTTCAATCACATGGCCAAAGTATTCCAGATAGAATGTGTGAAGAATTTAGACTTTAAAAAAATTATCTCTCAAGAGTCAACTGTTTTTTTGACTATTTGAAATCCTTCCCATAAAAATCTCAATTCCAGTCTCACTACACTTTTACTAATTAATGTTTATTCCCCCCACCCCCGGAAATGCTCTGATATCTGTGTCTACAATGTGGCAGCATCCTGAACTCTAGGCTATTATAGCGTGAAGATAATGTATAAACAGAAAGTCAAAATTTGACATAGAAAAGAGAGATCTGTTGTCTCTATTATGTCTCTATTATGAGTTTTCTGAAACATTAAAATGTAGCCACATACATCTTTACTCTCCTAGAACTTCCAGTCAAGAGTGATAGTTAATGTTGAACACCATTCTGTATTCCTAGCCACAGGCTCATTCATTCATTCAGCAAATATCGTATACAAACCTGAATACAGGCATTGTGTCTATTAAGCTTGGATTCAGAGATAAGAAAGCATTCTTGCCAGTAAAGAACTCGGAGTCTAGTGGAAAGACAGACAAATGAAGAAAACTCCAAAATAAGATTGGGAAATGCTAGGTTAGAGGGATTAACCAGTGCTACCAGAACACGGGGAAGGAAGGTGATAACATGCAAGTAGGACAAATGCATTTATCAGTAACTGTTAGTGTCTCCTATGAGCCAAGCAATGCTGGGGGGGGGAAAATTCCCTGCTTTCACTGAGTTTACATTCTCATGAAGGAGAAAGGCAATAAGAAAAACAGTGTACTACTAGGATGCAGGATAGCGTTATAGAAGGGAGGTTTGAGTTGCATCTGAAAGGGTAAATAGGTGTTAGCAGAAAAGGGCATTCCAATCTTTGCGGAAACAAAACAAAACGCTGGGATGGAGGCAAGATGGATGGAGAGGAGGAGGTGGGAGGCAGGAATGAATGAGAAAGAGCATGACGTATCCTGAAAGGGGAGTTAGGTGATCACAGTGCAGTGGGAAGGATAGGGTACGTTTTTTGCTGAGACAGTTCGGAAGAGCATTCTTTCATTGGTTATCAGAATCAGAAGGGACATTAAGAGGTTAAAATGAACGCACTCCCTCATTTTACAGGTGAAAAAAACAAAACTCGAGAATGTGAAGTAACTTGTCCCAACTCACCCAGCTAGAGAGGGACACTGGTAAGAACCAAAATCAACCCAGTTTTCTGTAGAACTTAGTCCAGGCCTCACTCCGGCCGCAGAAGGCAGAAGCTGCTAGCTTTGAAAGACGGCCTGGGTGTCCCCATCCTGGAGCACACCGCCCCTTACTGGCGATTTTCTGCAGCAGCGCTTCCCCTCCTGGCCTCTTCCTTGCAGCCCCGCTTCCAGTTTCGCGCTGGGGTGCCCTCGTTGCCTGCCGGTAGCCCCAGCGCCTTGGTGCCGCCCAGGACTGGGAGGGCAGAGAGCGACGTCCCCCTGGACCGCAGGGCCCCAGGGGCGCGCTCAGGCCTCCCATCCACTCCACCTGTTGCTCTCCGCTGCCCAGGGCTCCCTGGCAGGGAGTTCCGGCGCCCACTACCCCGGCCCCGGCGTGACCTGGGCATCAGCATCGCCCAGCGGTGTTCCAGGACGGGTGTCCCGGGCCGTGGAGCAGGCTGAGCCCTGCAATTGGCGAAGTCTCCAGCACAGGCTTTCCCGGCAGCCGGGACCCTGAGGCAGGGCTCCCCCGCCACCCCCACCCACCCCTCGGCCCCACCCATCCTCCCGCCCCACTGCCTACTCCCCGCCCAGGGTCCCGCTCGGCCCGCGCACTGCGGAGCACCGGCGGGCGCAGCCAAGGCGCGAGCTCGGAGCCATGGGAGGCTCCCACTCTCAGACCCCGAGGGATCGGGAGCCGGGCGGGGAGAGGCCCCCCAGACCCAGAGAGACCGCGTGAGTTCCAGAGCCCTCCCCGGGGCCGCTGTTTGGGGGTTTGCGTGCCAGCCCAGAATGGAAGCTCCCGCGCCTGTCCCCCAAGGGCTGGGAAGGTGGGGCTCCTCGCTCCCGCAGGGGCGCAAGAACTCTGGGGTTGGCCTGATGGGACCCCGGTCCTGGATCCTCGCCCTGCGGGGTTCCGGGGGCGCCCGCTCTGCCACGACCCCGCCTGGACAAAAATCTCTCCGAAGAAGGGCTGCTGCCCTGGTCCTGTTGACGCTGCGCGGGTGGGAGAAGAGGACTCCGAGTTTTTCCAGACTTGTCCAAGCTGGAGAATACACGTGTCGTAAAGGGCTCGGGACTCACGTCTCAAAGATAACTCATGTTGGCCTTCAGGGTCCAGGGATTTTGATGCAGTGCTTGCTGCTCACAGGAACTCCCTCTCTTGTTTGTTCCGAGGGCTTCTTGATGATCTCAGAGAAAGGGCTGTATTGTACCAGCAGCAACTAGGCTTTTGTTCTGGGACAGCAACAATTAGGGACACCAAGTACTGAAATGCACGCTGCGAAGGGTCATTTTTAGAGAATGTGATTTAGAGCAAGTTTCGTGGTTTGAAAGATGGCCATGCTTCTTGCCGGGGAGAGGATGTGTTTGTTGATAACTATCTGAGAACCCAAGCAATCTTTAAGCATTTAATTTAAGAGGTTTTAGAGTGTCTCTGTGTCTTGGAGGTGAGGTAATGTCAAGGAGTGCGAAGTCTATATTAATTCAGCCAATGCCAAAGCTATTTAGAGAAAGATACACTTAGTCATCACGTGTAGACAGCCCAGACCAGGGGAGGGCTTTTTGATCATCTTTTCAAGGCAGAGTATCTTCCAAATATCCAAATGATAAATAAATGTGTTAATTGTGCCTCCTGATGTTTATGTATGATCACTTATGTAAACTTAGTTCAGTCAACTTATTTATCTTAAGAACAGCTGAGAATGACTGAGCATGTAAAATGTGTTAAACCCTATTCTAAATAGTGTTGTAAATTCCCAAGAACACTGAGTCTCTATTACTGGTGAGGAAATTGAAACACAGAGAGATCTAGTGACTTGTCCAAGGTCACACAGCTAGAAGTGCAGGATCTCAGTTGTCTAACTCCAGAGCTCATGCTGCAGCTGTTTGCTTTAGGAGAGTTGGGACTATCCTAGAAACAAAATTCTATTTTGGCTAGCAGAACACAGCCCCCCTTTTTTTTTCTTTAATTCTTCTTGAATAAGGGAGAAATCTAAATTAGGAATGCTTAAGACCTAATAAGAGGAAAGTGCCAAAGTTGATTTAACTTTTATTTTAAAGATTTTACTGGGGAATTGAGGGAGGGGAACAGTGTTGGGGAATTGGGGAAGGGGACCAGCCATGTTGTTGTTCTTCAATCTTCTGTTGTGGAGGGCGCCAGTCGCCATCTGGCTTCCCAAAGGCAGCTCCTGGCCTCTAAGTTCAAGGTACTGTGTTCAATCTTAGTTGCGGGTGGCGTGGCCACTATCCCATGCGGGAGTTGAACCAGCAGCCTTGTTGTTAAGAGCACATGCACTGTCCTCTGAGCCATCCTGGTAGCAGCTCAGCTCAAGGTGCCGAATTCAGCCTTAGGTGTGGGTGGTCATAGCCCACCATCGAACAGGCAATCTTGTTGTTAGACCAGCTGAGCCATCCTGCCAATTGTTGGCAGCTCAGCGACAGCTCAGCTCGGGTGCAGCATCTCTGGCCCATGTGGGAATCAAACTAGCAGCCCTGTTGCTCAGAGCTCACCCTTTTAAGGCAACACTTAACCAACTGAGCCACTCGGCTGGCCTCCAGATTTAACTTTTTAAAAAACAAATATAAGAGGCAATAGAAAGAACACTGAGATGAAGTTAAGAGTTTTGGACACAGGTAGTCATGGGTTTAATTCTAACCTCTGCTCCTTAACAGCTGGAGACCTTTTATCTGTTCCTTAACCTCTCTGTGTCTGTTTCCTTGTTTGTAAAAGGGGAATAAAAACAATATCTGCTTCATAGACTGTTCTGAGGATGACATAAGATCATGTATATACGGATAACAAGTTACAGTTTTATTGGTGAGCAATACATTGTTTTAACCAATGGTAAAAGTTGACTAATCTTTGTGAACATGTGGCTGGTTTTACTGTGTAACTTGAAAGTAAATATTGGAAGCATTCACTGATAGCATGCTGAAGAAATGAACTCAGTGCTTTCTGTGTAGGATTCAGTTGTTAGGGTGAGGTATTTGATTCTCAATTGTTAAATTATCCAGTGGTTTGGCACTAGATAGAAGACTATGTGTCTCTAATAAGTTCTGCATGCATCCTATATATGTAGCAAAGCTTACCTAAAAAAAGATGAGCATAAAAGCCCAGCATTGGTCTTCACCTGGGACTACAGCCCAGGGATGCCCTATGCTTCTCAAGTGAATACATTAAGAAGCACATAAGTACATGGAGGCAGTGTTGGGATTATTGGCCTCATCAGTGTGTGGGTTCTGCTTAATGAGTCAACCCTGTAAACCACTTGGCACGTAGCTGGTGAAAGTCTCTTTAGAAATATGAGATTCCACACCTGTAATATACATGAAAAGCAAAAAGTAAGCTTTTAATCCAAGTCCTGCCCTGTTTAGATATACAGGCCACAAGTCTCTCCAGGGTCTAAGAAAGTAGGGAATTCATTGTTAAGTCACACAGCTGCAGATTTCCTGCCGGACATGTGGCTGTCAAGGATAACACTGACCTCAAGGAAATTCTCCTACTCAGGCTGTTACATTTTCAAAATCTATTGTTCCTTTAAAAAAAAAAAAGTAAGTAACATGAAAATCTCTCAGGGAAAGCATTACTGCTGGCATTTCTCTTCTGAGGGAGAAATTATGTTTCAAAATGTTCCCAATTTACATTTCAGAATAATTTAATCAAGCACTAAATGTAACCAGATAATCTCTAAGCAGAGCTCTATTGTGAAATACAATAAACAAGTATGTATGTACATGAAAAGAAATGTCTGATTTTAAGATAAAATTTGTTATTTTTTAGATTTGTAGCTGTCTGCTTTCCCCGAGGAAACAAATGAGCTGGCTTTGGTGAAAGCTAGGGGAAATTTCACTTCATTTATTCAGGGAGGCTGCACAATATGGTGATTAAATGCAGAAGCTGGAGAGGGAGGCCAACCTGGGTTGAGATTCCAGCTAGATCTCTTGCTAGCTTAGTTTAGGAATCTTTGGAAAATAATTGTTTTACTCTTTAGTTGGGCAAATTCATGCATCTTTAAAATGACAGTAATAATTATACCTACTTTTTTTTTTCTGAGAATTTTTTTCTTTTTAATTGGGGAACAGTGTGTTTTTTTCAGGATCCATCAGCTCCAAGTCAAGTCATTGTCCTTCAATCTAGTTGTGGAGGGTGCAGCTCAGTTCCAAGTCCAGTTGCTGTTTTCAATCTAGTTGCGGGGGGCACAGCCCATACCAAACTGGGCAACCTTGTTGTTCAGAGCATGCGCTCTAACCAACTGAGCCACCTGGCCGCCCCAATGCTACCTACGTTTTTTTGTTGTTGTTGTTTTTTTGAGTGCAGTGTCACTGGCCCTGATATGTGGGACCTGAACTAGGGAGGCTGGCTTCCCAAGCCAGCGCTTAACCACCGCGCCACTTGGCCGCCCACTACCTACTTTTTAAGATGGTGTATAATGTTAGTGCAAAGCCTGGTACTTAATGAGTGCTCAAAATCCGAGTTATATTAACATTCACATGTATATGTACCCAGAAAGCAGACACTGAGCTAGGTTCTTTGGGAAATCACGTTTGAGTAAGATAGGATCTCTTCTGAAGGGAAGGTTGACCTGTGTGCTAATTCAGCAAGGCATTAACATTTTTGAGTTAATTTTCTCCTTGGTTAGATTCCATTGTCCAGAAAGATCAAGAGGGTAGACTTGTTTGGGGAGATGGTAGTTTGGTGAAATGCTTGAAATCACCAATTCCTTCATTGATTGTTTTTAGCAATGTGGTCAGGGTGGGTTTCCTAAGAGCAGTAAATAATTTGTGGAGAGAATTGAAAGATGACATAAAGCAGAGTCTTTTATTCATTAGGGAATATGGTGTGTCACTAATTCATCTCGTACTTGTTGAGCTTGTCTGTCTGGAATGCAATATGTTCACCTGTTGTCAATTCTTACTAAGTTTCTAGACCAGGGGTTGGCAAACTGCGGCTTGCTGAAAAGAAAACTGTCATAGTTTCATTTATAAAATTTTTAAAGGATATTATTCACATAATGGTGATTATGTACAAATATATTTATGGCTCTCGAATAATTTTTAAATTGTTGTGAGGGACAGGATTGGCTCTTCTGTCTCAAAAGTTTGCTGACCCCTGGTCTAGAGTCTAGATGAATCTTTATGTGCGCTTAGAATATATCATAATAGAATAATCGGTCAGTGGCAAATTCAGGAGGAGTTTCCGAATTTGGAGTGTTTTTGCCATGCACCTGTCTGATCATGTGAATGAGCTGCAGGTCCTATAGTGTTCTAGTGAAGTTCAAAGTCAGCAACAACTTGGCTGGAGTGTGTCTGGATGGGCAAGTCACTGTGAGACAGATGTCCCTGACATGAAGAGGGAGGCACTGGCTTTGAAGTTTCAGATACAGGAAAACATGACTCAAAATAAGTAAATGTAGGGAACAATATTTCTGAAACCCATTGCTTTCAGGTTCATAATATTTTCACCACCTTCTCACCACACAATTTTTATTGTCATTAAAAACATTTACATTTGCAGTTGTTACAGAATGTCCATGTGAAATGATTTAGTGTACAATTAAGAGAGAGATTTAGAGAAAATTTGTGGGAAGACCCAGAAAAACCAGCTATATGAAGAAAAGTTCAAAGAATTGTAGTATTTAACTTGGAGGAGGGACATGAGAAACATGGAATTCTATAGTTTTTAAAGGACGTTGGCTGGCTCCATTTCCTGTAAAGCCAACCTAAAAGGAAATGGTTTGAATTGCATGACAAGGGAATAATTTGTGTTGAGCTTAGATATCACAACTTCTAGACAGTGGTGTAGTTGAAGTTGTAAGAAGAGTTAATGAAGGCAGAAAAATCCCTCTCTGCAAATATTAAAAGGTAAGATAGATACTCTATGAAGGGTTGAAATTCTAAGGGGGTTCAAGTGTAGTTTTGCTCTACAATTTCTTCTCTGCTATAGTTTCAGCGGCCAACTGTGCCTCACCCCTACTTCCACCCCACAGCTTCTCCCAGCTGGCACATGTTTCTGTATTAAAAATCAAGAAGAGAAAGGGAAAAAAGTGGGGCACAGCTGCTGGTGTCCTGAGTTAGCAAAGAAGATGATCTACTGTGTGAGTTGGTTAGTAGCCAGAGTGGGCTACAGGATGTATGAGTTTGTTAACCCAAGGTCAGGGAATGAACTGGTAGCATCTTGAATAGCCATGGGACATGGAGGTCCAGCTTCTGAGGGCAGTTCACTGTGGCTATTGCGCAGTGCTCTTTTTCTGCATTTTTCATGGTAAAATATGCGTAACATAAAATTCACCATTTTAATCATTTTTAACTGTGTAATTCAGTGGCATCAAATACATTCACAATATTGTATAACCATCACAACTATCCATTTCCTAACCATCACAACTATCCATTTCCAGAACTTTTCTTCATAACAAACAGAAACTCTGCACCCATTAAACATAACTCCCTCTTCTCACCTCCTCTAGCCCCTGGTAACCTTTATTCTACTTTCTGTCTCTATCTGCCTGTTCCAGGTCTCTCCTATAAGTGGAATCATAACAATATTTATCCTTTTTGTCTGGCTTACTTAACTTGGCATAATGCCCTTAATGGTTTATCCATGTTGTAGTATGTATCAGGATTTCATTCCATATAATGCCTAAATAATATTCCATTGTATGTATATACCACATCCTGTTTATCCATTCATCTGTCGATGGACACTTGGGTTGCCTATTGTGAATACTTCTGCTGTGAACATGGGTGTGCAAGTATCTGAATCCCTGCCTTCAGTTCTTTGGTATATATGCCTAGGAGTAGAATTGCTGGGTCATGTGGTAACTCTATGTTTCATGTTTTGAGGAACCACCAAACTGTTTTTCATAGGACTTAACCATTTTACATTCCCACCAGTAATGAATGAGGGTTCCAATTTCCCCACATTCCTACTAACACTTGTTCTTTTCTGTTTTTTTTTTCTTTTGTTATTATTGTTATTAATAACTATCCTAATGGGTGTGAAGGTCATTTATTTTTATTTGCATTTCCTCTAATGATTAGTGTTGTTGATTGTATTTTCATGTGCCCCTTGGCCATCTGTATATGTACTTCGAAGAAATGTCTATTCAACCCTTTGTCCAGTTTTTAATTAGGTTGTTTGCTTTGTTGTTGAGTAACAGGCATCCTTTATATATTATGGATATTAACCCCTTATCAGATATGTGACTTGCAAATATTTTCGCAAAAAAAAAAAAAACCATTCGGGGGTTGCCTTTTTACTGGGTTGATAGTGTCCTCTGATGCACACAAGTTTTTAATTTTGATGCAGTCCAGTTTTTTTATTTTTTCTTTGTTGCCTGTGATTTTGGTGTTATATCTGAGATATCATTGCCAAATCCAATGTCCTGAAGATTTCCCCCTATATCTTATGCTAAGAGTTTTATAGTTTTAGCTCTTAAGTTTAGGTCTTTGATCCATTTTGAGATAAGTTTTGCATATGGTGTAAGGTAAGGGCTACCCTAATCTTTTGCATGTTGATATTCAGTTTTCCCGGCTCCATTTGTTGAAAAGATTATCCTTTCCTCATTGGATGGTTTTAGAACCCTTGTTGAAAATCAATTGACTGTGTATGTGAGGGTTTATTTCTGGACCGTCTCTTGTATTCCATTGATCTATATATCTACCCTTATGCCAGTACCACACTGTTTTGATTATTATAGCTTTGTAATAAGTTTCAAAATCAGGAAGTATCAGTCCTTCAACTTTGTTCTTTTTCAAGATTGTTTTGGCTATTTGGGGTTTCTTGAGAGTGTGTGTGTGTGTGTGTGTGTGTGTGTTGTTGTTGTTGTTGTTGTTCTCTCTCTCACTCTCTGGCATTTTCTTTTTGGCTGGTGACAGTCAACCAGCCTTGCATGAAAGAATGCTAGACTGCCTTCAGATGGCAGTATGCTGCCCTAAAAAATCTTTTTCTCTGCTCTGCCTGTTACCCTACCTGCAACCAGACTTTTCACCCCAAGATATTTGCTAAGAATCTGCTGTGAGCCAGACATTTGGGCACTGAGTATCCAAAGAGGACCGAACTGTGGGCAAGTGCTTGGGACAGGCAGGTAGGAGACTGGAATCACTGTGAGGGTTAGAGGTTCTGAGAAATGAGCATCAGGGAACCCACCCATTCCCAGAGAAGAAACTGACCCTTGAAGAAGTAGAAGGATGAGTGAGTTGCCAGGTAGGGGAGCTGGGGAAGAGCAACCCAGGTGATAGAATAGCATGTGCAAAGCATGGTCCAGTGGTGTCAGGGGCCGACCACATCTGAGCAGTTGTGAGGATTTGGGGGAGGGCGGATGTGGAATGGGCTTGGGAGACTGGGAAGCTGAATCTGGAGAGGTGGGTAGGGCTGGGTGCTAAGATCTTTGTGGCCAGGTGGAAGTTTGGACTTAACTCTAGGAGTCATAGACAGAAATTTTCAGCTGAGGGGTTGGCCAAGCCCCATCATGTTGCCTTGGACTGAACTGGGGAGAAGTATTCTCATAGAGGGGCTCAACCAAATGGTGGGGGTACCTGAAACCACAGCTTCCTGTGGTTGTCCCCAGCACCTCACTGCCCACCTGAGGCAGCACATTTAGGGGGCTAGATTTTCCTTTTCAACTTCTTACCTTGTCTTTATATTAGCAATTCAGTAGTATGTATAAATATTTCCATTTTCATGATTTTTCAAATTTTCTGTAACAGGCATGTATTCCTTTTATAATCATAAAGTGCATTTAAAAAATCTAAAAAAGCCCAGAAAACTGTAAAGAAAATAAATTACCCATAATCTCACTATCCAGAGATGATGGTTAATATGCTGGTACATTTTATTACAGTCTCTTTTTATTAGCCATTGGTAATTCCTTAGTTTCTTATTTATTTCTCTTTGCCAATTTTGTATAAAGATACTAATTTTGCTATATTTATTTGGGAGAGTTCTTTATATGATGAAGCCAGCTAACCTTTACTGAGCACTTACTATGTGCTAGGAAAATGGTATAGTCTCTTACATGCATTGATACATATGATTCTCAAAATAACCCTAAAAAGTAGCGTTAAATCCCCATTTTATACCTGAGGAAACTGGCCTAGAGAGATTGAATAACTTGCCCAAGCTCTCATAGAGTGACACAATTAAGATTTAAACTTAGACAGCCTGAACCCAGACTATGGGTATGCCTAGCCATTGTGCTATACAGATCTATTAACCCTTGTCCACTATTTCTGGTTTGTATTTGTTTGTTTAGTTTAGAGGGGGAGGTATTTTTTTTTTTTTTTAGTTACAGGTATACAAAACGATGTTAATAGTTATACATTTCATCCCTTACAAAGTGATAATTCCCCTCCCCCAATCTGTTGCCCCTCTGACATTGTATATATCTATTACAATTCCACTGACTAATCCCTATAATCCCTATACTATATATTCCATATCCCGTGACTATATACATATATATATATATATATATATATATCTTAAATTATGGTTGACATACAATATTATTCAACATCAGCTTCAGGTATACAGTTCAGTGTGGTCAAGCATCTACACCGTCCATGAAGTGGTCTCCCTAACAAGACATGTGCCCATCTGACACCCCACAAAATATTTACAACATTATTAATTATATTCCTCAAACTGTCTCATATCCCTGTGACAATATTGTAGTTATTAATTTATACTTTCTAATCCGTTCCCCTTATCCCTCATCCTCACCACCTTCCCGTCTAGCAGCCATCAGTTTTTCCCCATATCTCCGAGACTTTTTCTGTTTGCTTTGCTCATTTATTCAGTTCTTTAGATTCCACATGTAAGTGAGAACATATGGTATTTGTCTTTCTCTGACTGACTTATTTCACTTAGCGTAATGTTCTCTAGGTCCATCCATATCATTGCAAATGGTAAGATTTCATTCTTTATAGCTTCATAATACTCCATTGTATAAATGTACCACAGTTTCTTAATCCAGTTGTCTACCAATGGGCATTTTGGTTGTTTCTAAGTCTTGGCTATTGTGAATAGCGCTGCAATAAACATAGGGGTGCATATATTTTTTCAAATTAGTGTTTTGGGTTTCTCTGGATAGATACCTAAGAGTGGAATTGCTGGGTCATAAGGTAGTGCCATTTCCAATTTTTTTGAGATACCTCCATACTGATTTTCACAGTGGCTGTACCACTCTACAATCTCACCAACAGTGTACCAAGGTTTCCTTTTTTCCACAACCTTGCCAGCACTTGTTGTTTGTTGATGTATTGATGATAGCCATTCTGACGGAGTGAGGTAGTATCTCATTGTGGTTTTCATTTGCATTTCTCTAATGATTAGTGAGGTTGAGCATTTTTTCATGTCTGTTGACCATCTGTATGTCCTTTTTAGAGAAATGTCTTTTCATAGCATCTGCCCATTTTTTAATTGGGTTGTTTGGTTTTTTTTGGTGTTCAGTTGAATGAGTGTTTTATGAATTTTGGATATTAAACCCTTATCAGATATATCGTTGGCAAATATGTTCTCCCATTCAGTAGGCTTCCTTTTTGTTTTATTGATGGTTTCCTTTGCTGTGAAAAAACTTTTAAGTTTGATGTAATCCCATATGTTTATTTTTACTTTTACTTCCCTAGCCCGAGGGGTTATATCAGTAAAAATATTACTCAGGGTAATGTCTGCAAATTTACTCCCTATATTTTCTTCTAGGAGTTTTATGGTTTCAGGTCTTACATTTAAATCTTCAATCCATTTTGAATTCATTCTTGTATATGGTATAAGGAGTGGTCCAGCTTCATTTTTTTTTTTTGCATGTGTCAGTCCAATTTTCCCAGCCCTATTTATTAAATAGACTATCTTTATCCCAATGTAAATTCTTGCTTCCATTGTCATAGATTAAATGACCATATATGAATGGATTTATTCCTGGGCTCTCTATTCTGTTCCATTCATCTATGTGTCTGTTTTTATGCCAGTACCATGCTGTTTTGATTACTGTAGACTTGTAGTATGATTTGATGTCGGGTAGCATGATACCACCGACTTTGTTCTTATTTCTCAAGATTGCCGTGGCTATGTAGAGCCTTTTATGGTTCCATATAAGTTTTAGGATTATATTTTCTATTTCTGTGAAAAATGCCCTTGGTGGTTTGCATTGAATCTATATATTGCCTTAGGCAGTATGGACATTTTAACTATATTAATTCTTCTTATCCATGAGCATGGTATGTGTTTCCATTTATTTGTATCTTCTTAATTTCTCTCCTCAGGGTCTTATAATTTTCTGAGTACAGGTCTTTTACTTCTTTGGTTAAATTTATTTTTAAGTATTTTATAGTTGTTGAAGCAACTGTAAATTAGACTGTTAATTTTTCCTACTGATAGTTTGTTACTGGTGTATACAAATGCAACTGATTTCTGAATGGGAGGTACTTTTCAATTAACTATTTATTTTAGAACAGTTTTAGATTTACAGAAAACTTATGCAGTAACTAATACTTCCCATAAGTAGTTTTTGTTATAATTCATGAGACCATCATTGGTGTATTATTGTCAACTAAAACCCATACTTTATTCAGATTTCCTTAATTTTTACCTGATATCCCCTTTCTGTTCCAGAATGCCACATTACAGTTAGTAGTCAAGTTACCTGTTAATAAAAATAAACCTATCATGTTTTCCTTTGAGGTTTCTTGCTCTGCCTTTGTGCTTAGTAAGCTCTTCCCTATCTCAAGATGAGATAACTTTTTTCTTCTAGTTGTTTTTATGACTTCCTTCTCTTTATAACAAACCATTTACTCTATCTGAAATTTCTAGAATCACTAGTGTAAGATAAGGCTCTAACATTTTTCTTTCAAAATAGGTAGCCAGTAACTCCAGTACTAGTATGAAATATTAAATCATCTTTTCCTCTTTCCACCATTTTAAAAATTCAATATTATGATCTCTCCTGTTTAACTCTTGATGGTTTTTCTCTTTCCATTTTCATTCATTCGACAAATATTAATTGATTGCCTTCTTATGTTCAGGCACTGTGAATATTATTTATTATTTACATGAGCAGAGGAAAGCATTTCTAGATGTAAAAAATTTGAAAAAATTTTGTAGTATTAGGGACAGGACATTTGCCAATCAGATAAGTGGAGGTGACCTTGTGAATGGAGTTTGGAAAAAAAGGACATTCATGATTGAGCTGTTTTCATAGATTTTACATTGACCTAGATCAATCTGCAGTCCATTTGAAGGTTTCATTTTAAACAATTGAGCTTCCTGTGTGGAAGCAGTGGTGCCATCAAATGTTCTCAGGATATCTGCTTGCTTTGTCAGGCTTACATTTTCCCTATACAGTCTAGATTTTATTTTTCATAGTAGTATGATATAAAGCTCTAGCAGGTTTATGTAAGGATTGGCACATGATAAACCAATACTCTGTATTCTTCCTTTATCTTCCACCTCTTCTACTTGTGGCAACTAGGTAATCTTGGAGAGTCAGAGAATCCCCTACTTTCACATTTCTTCATTCTCAGAATTCTTACTTTTAAGAATACTTTGGATACAATTTTCTTTTTGCCTGTATGTTATAGTTTCACCTTGACCAGTCTTATGGTATGTCTGCTTCAAATGTTATTAGTAACAATTATAGGCAAAAGAGATTGTATTTGGCTTGCTGAAATTGAAGTGTATTACTTAGAAACCTTAGAGTCATATCTATTTTCTGAAAGCAGGATAGTTCTGCTTCTAATATAACCCATATATCTCTCTTGTCCTGCATGTCTCCATAAAAATCTGATATGGTATGTCACGGATGAGAACTACCAAGAATCATGCAAAGTTGCTTCTCTTTTTGTTTTTTTTTTTTTGAGGGCAGTGTCACTGGCCCTCAAATGTGGGACCAAACCGGGGCCGCTGGTATCCCAAGCCAGCGTTTAACCACCGCGCCATTCGGCCGGCCCTCAAAGTTGCTTCTCTATAGAGCAATAGCTCTGAAAACTTCTTTGGATCACAGATCCCTTGATAATATGATATAACTTTTATAGACTTTTTTGAAATGAAAATATACATATACAATATATAAAAGTTATGAGTGTCAGAGATCCTGAGGCTTATGTATTATCTCATTTAATACCTTCATGGACCCTATGAAGTTGATTTTATTTTCTCCATTTTACAGATGAATAATTTGAGGACTGGGAAAGTTGAGAAACCAAGGCCACAGAGTTAGTAAATGGTAGAGCTGGGATTCAGGTCTAGTGAACCTGGCTGAAGCAGAGAACACAAAATTGCCAGTTATTTCCAGGGTAGATCTGCCACATAGGCAACTCATTAACCAGCAGAGGCTTCTGTTTATCTGCTAGAAAATAAGTTTTTATGGCTCTTTCCCTACTGATAACAATTTCAGGAAAGTAAATGTTTGAGAAAACATTGTCCAGTCCAATCTGTAGATAAATATCCACAGACTGTATTGCGTTTACACAGAGCAGGTAGAATGCCTCACCTAGGTTTCTTTGAAGTATTTTTGTCTGAGCCTTGCTTTCTTAACAACTGCAGAATGTTATGTTTCTATGGCTACATCAAAATTGTTCTTAAATAGGGGTTTGAGAAAACAAAACTAGGAAGGCTTGGGCAAGATAAAGTGGTGGGAAGATGATTGACATTTTACCTGCCACACATTACTTTCTAAGCATTTCTGAGTCTAATAGTGTCTTCCTGTCTCTGTCTCTTCCCCTGTTCCTTCCTTAGTCTCTTCAAATCTTTTCAAAACCATTTCCAAATGGTTTCACCATTTCCAAATGGTTTCACCATTTTTGAAGCCATGGTTCCTAATGAATGTCCAGTAGCTTGAAGTGATGACATTGGAGAACACAAGTCAATTTCTGAATAACATGGTCCACTTTTGCAGTCAATACCCCCACGTGTAGGTTGTTGGCAGGTTCCGTTGAGGATGACAGTAGAACTCAGAGATGTACCCAAATTTTAGGAGTAGCAGACAGTAGCAGGGAAGAAGAGACAGAGGTAGTAAGCATTGTCTGGAGTAGGCCTCTTTTACCTGTTTTCTACCTCTTTTCTTGCTTCTTGCCAGGTAGAAGGTGCTGTTCTCCAGTCTTCCCACCAGGGGGCGTCAGCCACCATCTGCTTAGTTTGGGGCAGAGGTTGGCCTAAGGTGAGCAAGACTATTCTTTCCGCGGACTCCTTTGCTGGGTGGGATAGAATGAGAAAGTCATCTGATATGAACTTACAGTACATGTAGGAGAAAAAAAAATAGATTAGGGAACGAGGGAGGAAGAAATTGAATTTTTTGATACTTCGTCCACTTCTGCTGGCTAGATCCTGAGTCTCATGGGTGTGTTTTTATCCGCTTCTCCAAATAACCTGGTTAAGAGCATAATATTTGTGGCTTCTGAGAAGTTGGAAGTCTTCGTCCTCCTTCTTGTTGTTCATTGGTGCTCACTGGTTGAATTGTAGCATGAACACCCTGTGTTGGATTCTGAGCAGGTTCAGTGTGACTTTTTGTAATTACAGAAATACAAATCTTGAAGGAATTCTCTTAAAAACAATTGTTGATTGAATTTGTGACAGGACTTTGTGGTGCCCTCTGGTGGCTGCTGGTCGGCAAATCTGTATGTATAGATGACAACAGTTTAATTCACAGACAGAAAGGGGGTGACGGTTTCTTAACCCAGCAGGGTGCTCAGTCTTCCTTAATAAGAGCGGGTTATCCCAGCTCCTGAGGAATATTCTTCAGAGATCAATACCTAAACGATTCCAATATTTACTTGACTGGCTCTTCCAACTTCTCTTTTTCTCAGTCTTTGTTGCCCTAGTCCTACACTTTTTAATTTCTCTTTGTGTTTCTCACTTGGCAGTCCTTTCCCAGTTTATGGTCTTTTTCTTATAAGTAAAAGTTGTTTTTAAAGGCCTGATAATTCTGTCTTGTTTGATTCCATACCCATTTGCTTGGAAAGTGGGGTTGGGGAGGATTTTTGTGTGACTGAAGTGCTAGAAAGTTGTGTGTGCCTGTGTGTGTGTGTGAGACTGTGTGTGTATGTGACTCTGTGTGTGTGTGTGTGTGTGTGTGTGTATGAGCCTGTGTCCATAAAGCCAGCCCTGACTTTCCCACAAATTCTTCCTCACAAAGCAGTGACAGTTTCACACATAGAGATGTCAAAAGACTATGGTTTCCCCCGCTGAGCCAAAGAGCCCTAACTCAGGGCTGTCTTGTGTGTCTTGGATAGAGTATGAATACTCTAGCTGACAGCATCAAATCCCAGATTTCTCACGTTCTTTACAAAGCAGAGGGGTTTTGATGTTGCACTGTTTTATCAGCATGAAAATATCTCCCAGGAGCTGCAACTTTCTTGCCTTCTAAATAATCTTGAGGGGAGTGTGGATTGGGGTTCGCATTTCTATTTTGCAGTCAGTAACATCCCCACCCTGGGGTTTCCCTCCCGCCCTGTTTCTCCCTCTGCCTCATACTTCTTCCCTTCGCACCCTCTATGGGAGCTGAATCATGTTGTTTCCTTTTTTGGTCATACTCGAGCTTTCCTCTACTTTCATCACTCAGAGGAGGCTCAGGGTATGCGAAACACATCAGTGCCTTTGCATTATGCTGTCTGTAATGTGCCTGCTTTATATGTCGAGTTCAGAGAGAATAAGCAGTTCCATGGCGTGCCTTGCCCATGCTGAGAGATGTTTTTGAATGAGTGGTTTTAATTAAAGTGTAGATACTGAACAGCAAACGATTCTAAATATCTTAGCTGAAGGAAAAGAAACACACAAAAAACCCAACATCTAAGGGGAGAAAAATTCCAGCAGCATATGTTACACTTATAAAGACACTTTAATATCTCTGAGAGTTAGGGAATTTCTTTAAATTTGGCTCTTGATGGTGTTGGTGAGGGAGAGTGACTTCTGGGAACATCTGAGGCAGCTTTTTTACCAAACAGATGTACCAGGAGCTGTGGAATGAGGCTAAAGAATGTTGCCACACAATCTCCGTGTATCCATTCCTGGCACCAGCAGCCTGGGAAATGTGTCTACCAGCTGTCATTAGTTGAGGCTTACAGGGCATTTAAAATAAAGGGATCATTGAACCAAAAGGCCAGAGACTAATGAAAATGCCCATCATGTTGGCTAATCCCAGTGCAGAGTCATATTTCTGCATATACAGCCTGCTGATATCACTGAAACAGACTTGCCTGCTGGATACACCGCAGTTACCATGGTAGAGGCCATTTCTCTTACAGGTGGCTCCTGTGGGAGGCTTTGTTGCACATCCTCCTCCCTGAGGATGCTGTATTTTCTTCAGAATCCTGCCCCAGATTTCATACAGAAAATAGGGGGTAGTGGTGAAAATGTTGAGAGACATTGTTAAGAGACATAAATTGGATGGGCTTGGGTTACGTGCCCTGTGCTGAGCCCAGTGTTGTTGGGGTGGGAGGATTGGGGGATGGTGATGGAATATGCTATTTAGTCAGGCTGGACTCACTTTCCTACTCCTGCATCAGGAGCCAGGGTATCCAAACTGCAGGCCCTGAGAGTGAATGTGTGTGTGGGCCGGAGGAGGTCCTCAAAGAAAATATGGATGGTTACAGTTCAAAAAAGGAGTAATGATGTTAGACAGACAAGGATAGGGAAATACCTCTAATGGCTACAATTCGGCTGTTGTGAGTTAGGTGTTTAGAGATGCTATGAACTCAAGAGTGTTTTTGAGGTAATTCAAAATATTTTGGGTGAAAGGAAATAGAAAATGATATTCAGGCCATAAATATCATTCGAGGAGGAAATATTGAACTTGCTGTTGATCAGAAAGCTTTTTGTCTTGAGTTTGGAGGTTAGAGACATGTTTTCAGTCTACAGTGTGAGTGAAAAAACAATGGTTTAAGGCACTCTAGCATGCATCATGCATTGGTATCAGGAAAGCACCCAGATGGTTGGGCCGCCCAACCAGTTCTTATTCCCAGGTGATGCTGATGTTGCTGGTCCAGGGCCCACACATTTAGTGCTATTGATTTAAGGCAAAGGATGTAAACACTCCATATACAAAAAATGAAGAAAGGAAAGGTGGGGGGAGGGGTGGCAGAAGGAAGGAAGTCAGCCCGTGTTTCAATACATACGTTATGAGATGTTCAGACTTCATTAATAATCAAATGTGTTCAAATAAAATCAACAACGGCTTATCGTTTCCACTTGTTGGCCCACATTTTAGAAGACTAAACTCGGTGTTGATTAATGTTTAGGGAAAAGGCTGTCTCATACATACACTGTTGTTTAAAAATGTAAATTGGTACAACCTTTCTGGAGGGCAGTTTGGCTATATGTATCCAACTATAAATGTGTTTTGACACCACAATTTTAACTCTTAAGAAATAATCGTACATGTGTGAAAAGATTCATGCATAGGGTGATTCATCAGTTTCATTTGTAACAAGGATGAAGGAACCCCCTAAATATCCCTCCACGGAGAACAAATGATGTAAACTGCATAAACACACAGTCTTGTTATGCAGCTAAGAGAAGGTGATCAGAACACTTGGGCTGTGTTGGAGTCAGGAAGGGCCTTGGCCGCACATCCTGGTCCCCACTTCCTCCTCCCCATTAGAGCTATGACAAAAACAGGAGAAATAGGGAATATGTCCTCACCTCTAGCGGAGGACAATATATATATTTAAATTCCATTTGTTCAAAAGTATATCTATCTATCTATCTATCTATCTATCTATCTATCTATCTATCAATGCTTATAAGCACATGCTTGTGTATATGTTTTTATTTTGCTTGTGTATATGTAAAAGGAGAATTTGGAGGGGTTGTGAATTCATTCAGTCACCAAATACAATTGATCAGACAGAACAAGATAGACAAGGTGCTTTCTGTTCATAGAGAACACTTCTAGTCGGGAAAGACAGATAATAAGTAGAAAAATATAAATAATTTGATTCCAGATGTAAAAAGTGCTTTGAAAAAGATAAAAGCAGGGTGTATTGCTCACCAACATTTTAACAGTGACTATCAAAAGCAGTACTATGGTTAAGTTTTCTTCTTTGTACTTTCCTGTGTCATCAAAAATTCATTTTTTCAAAGACCATCATCCTTAACGTGGCCTCCTGGATAACCTGTGCCTTTCTTTCCTACTGCAGCAGCCTAAGCACAAGCACGACGGCGCTCCCCCTCACTCACTTGCTTTAGCCACCCTTGCTCTTAAGCCGAGGCTTCAGTGCCTTCTGTAGGACTCTTTCGCCCCTACACTTCCCAGGCTCATCCTGCAGGCTCACTTCCTCAGAGCTGCCCCCTGACTCCCTGATTCGTCTCCACTCATCCCCCACCACCAAAACCTCTTTGGCCTTTCTCATAGCCCTCTGCACTTTTCTTATATATCATGCATGACAATTTGTAAGTTATGTATTTTTTTCTCTGCCGACTAAACCCACAAATATGCACGAACTGGGTCTGTTTTGTCACTTGTATTATTTGTGAAATGATTGAATGAAAGTATGAGCACATACATTATTTTGCCTTAAACAGTAAAGGTATTTAAAATATTTTTTTTAATAAATTTTATTGGGGAACAGTGTGTCCCTCTAGGACCCATCGGCTCCAAGTCAAGTAGTTGTCTTTAATCTAGTTGTGGAGGATGCACCTCCTTGGCCCATATGGGAATCGAACCGGCAACCCTGGTGTTATGAGCACTGTGCTCTATCCACCTGAGCCATCTGGCCGCCCCTAAAATATTTTTGAAACAGCCACGATGTTATTTGTATACAAAAGAATTCTTTGCTTTATAAAATAGTTCATGTAACCTTTTAAATTGAGGTGAATGGGGAGAGGTGGCATTGTTATCTCTATTGCACATACCAAGTGCGCACATCCTTCAGGGCTGGGGAGAAAGCCTAGAATTCATTCTTCCCCTCCAAGAGACGTGAGTCCTAGTCATGCAAACTGGTGCCTGAGTACTCCTCTAGCAATCTTCAATGACTCAGGGACTCATCTGCTCATCTTAAAACCAGGATACTGGGCTGAGTGACCTGTGGCTGAAGTCCTTTCCAACTAAAAATTCCTGTGGTTAAGTGAGATCTGGGGTGGATACTTAGGTTTGGAGTCAGTCACTTATTTGTTCAGAAAACAATTGAAAACACATATAGTCTACTCAGTAGCTATCTATGCTTTGGTCGGTCAAAGAAAACAGAAAATACATATGATATTACTATATTGTGGGGGATAAAAATACTTTTCCTCCCACCTTCTAAGTTCTTCTAGCTGGGCTAATAATCAAATTAACAGAGATAGACTGACCAGAGCAAATCAAATTTTAATATGTATGCATGGGGAATTCACATAAGCATGAAAATCCCAAAGACAATGAGGCAAAATTGGGTACATATGTCATTTTGGACAAAGGAGAAAAGCGGGGAATGGGATCTTAGGTTTCAAAAGTGAGAATGGGTGATTTATAGGTAATTGAGGAAGCGCGGGACACACATGGCAGGGAGATTCTTGCTTCAGTGGGACACAGGGGTGATCTAGCTACCAGGCCCCTCCCATCCACCATATTTAATTCAGATTATGCTAAAGGAAAAATCCTAAGATTTCCTTCCTGGAGCAGGCCTTTCCATCTGAATCTTTTGGGGAGGGTCAAATGTTCTTTCTGAAACAAACGTTCTTCTATTTCTTAATAACTAGCCTAAAATCAGTATCGCAAAGGGTAGCTTTAGGGTGGCAAAGCTTTAGTTCCCTTCATTATCAAATGTGATGAGGTACTAAATAAAAGCAGTTAGAATAACCTTGCTTATGTTAATTCTGTAATGTAACAAAATAACTTGATGAATGATGAGTCCATAAGAAAACGGTTTTTAAAGAAATATTTTGTGGGTAAGTACAGGAAATCATTGCTAATACCAGTTAGTGTTAAAGCCAAAGAACAATAATAATTAGTTCATTTATAATATGTGGGTCAGTTATTATTTCACTCTTTGAATTGGGAAAAATACTCATACTTATTATACAGTATTTCTGGACTTATATTATTTTCTCCCCAAAGAAGATAATATCCTTTGTACAATATTCAAATACATTCTGCCTGGAAGACTTGGCCTTTGTTGGAACCTAAGTGTTGGCTCCGTATCCCCTTCAACTTTTTTGTCCATTCCTGTCATCTTTAAATACGTAACTGCCTAATTTCCAGAAAATCATCACTATAATTGAAGTCATCGCAGTAAGGAGAAAGGTGGGCTTAGCCCTGTTTTCAGGATGGCTAGACCACCTCGTCCACATAGCAGGCTTGAGTCTCATGGTTGGGGAATTTTCTGGCCTTACAAAAAGGACACCACTGAGATAGAAGATGAATTTTTGAAGACTCTAAATATAATCTTTCTCACAGTGATTTGGAATGAAATTTAAGTCAGGTTCTTCCTGTATTACCATCTAAGGGAGTTTAGATGCTGAAGTGCCCCAAAGAGGTTGTATTGTTAATGGGGAGGTGAGGCTGCCATAATAGAGTCCCAATGGTACAATTGTGCCAACAGTCCTCAGGTGGTGATTAGTCTAGGGCAGCAGACCGCTCTGCTCCTCAAGGTCAGTCTGGCTTGGCCCCTTCTGTCTTGTTGCTTCATCATCTCCCAAGTGTGGTCCTTGTAGGGGAGGAACATTTTTCTCTTCTTCCCTTCCAGGTTCTTTGGTCTAATAATTAAATTAACATACTACAGATCAACAGGAGAAAAACAAATTTAATTTTATATATACAGGATACCCATAAAAATATGACCCAAAGGCAGTTAGGCAATTGAGTCTTATAAGCCACCCTGAGCTAAGGAATGGGATAAGGGCCTGGGCTTCAAAAGGGAGGAGGGTAATTCCAAAGAGGATAGAAGAGCAGATGTTTGGTAATTAGAAGTTTGCCCTGCCACATAGTTATCTCTGGTAATGGCTCTCTTTCTGAGCCAAGCCCCATCTAAATTCTTTTAGGTAGTTAAGGGAGAAGTAAAAGTTTTTCCTGAGTCTGTTGGGTCTTGATTGCCTTCAGGTCAAAGCAATCCATGTCAAAATGACACATTTTGGGATGGTTTATTCTGCTGCCCTTCAGCCTCACCCACAGAATAGAAGCTGGCTCACCCCCATCCCATGGGATGGGTGAAGAAGAGTGCAAGACAAGCCATTCCTTTTAAAAGACATTGCTCCCCAATCACATCTACCGCTGTCTTACATCCCATAGGTCAGAACTGAGTCACAAGGCCACACCTAGCTGCAGAAAAGGGCTCTAGCTAGGAAATGTGGCCTCTAGCTGGGTGGCCATGTAACCAGCAAAAACTCTGGGGATTCTTTTACCAAAAGAAATAAGGAAATAATGGATGTAGGGGGAAGTTAGAAAGTTAGACTCTACCATGGTGGTCTTGTGGAAATTCAAAGAATTAGGGCGTATGAGGCACACAATGCTAAAGAAGTATTACAGTTTTTCTTTTCTAATCTTAATTAAAATCCTGTGTGTGTGTGTGTGTGTGTGTGTGTGTGTGTGTGTGTGTGTATTCATTGGTACAAAAGGAATAGAGCCATGAGTCACACTTCACAATTCATGTAGGAGATATCTTTTGACAATTTTATCAAGTTTCCAATGGTTAACATTTTTCATTTCCTCTGAAAGATAGAAGAGGTCAGTGTGACCCCCTTCCCTCAGTATCTCAATATTTTTACATGTCAAGTTGAAGCTAGCTGCATCACTCCTGAGACATAGGGATCTCTCTTGCCCTCTGGGCAGGGTTGAATTTATCATGAAGCGAATGAAGCTTAAATTTCAGGACCCCTCACTTGTACAGGCCCCCTTATAGGTTTCTAGAGGGGCCCTAGCATTGTGTTCAGCATTTCTTAAAGAGAGCTTCCCTAATTCTTAACCTTCCTGGTCTACAAAATTGGGCCTGGCCAACTTGTTCCATGCCTCCATCTACCACTGAGCTCCACCACTCTTCCAACTTTTTCTCAAATGGGAAGAGGCTTCTAGTTGTCCCATATGCCTCATCCACATAGTTTCTTGGAAGAAACCATCCTAAAGGGAACAGCATCAAAAGAGAGGGCACCCCAAAGAGAGAGATGTTAAAATTGTTTTTCTTTGCATCTACCACATAAAGTTCACCTTTTATATCCTGGCCTACTTGGGTGTTTTTGAGGACTCTCATGTGTAGCAAGTAGGAATTCCTGGGAAAATCTCTATTTTTATGACACCTTGGCTCTCCAGGCAAATGCCTCCATGTAATGAGAGTGTCACACTTCAGTCACCAGCAGGTCACTTACATTAGACCCACAGGCTGCCCACTGGGCATTCTTTCCCCTTTCACCCGCTACATGTCACTCAAGCTTGCTGCTGCTTGTATTAATTTCTGGCAGGCTTGGGTTCTCCAAGTAAAGGCCCCTTTGGTTAGAACTTCCTTGTAACTGTTAGAGGAAGAGAATCTTCTGTTAGTTCCACTTTCAGGTTAGAAAATTAATCTTTTATCAGCCAAAAGCATTGTTCCTGGAGTGGAGTTTGACTGTACGAGTATATGGAGAAGAGGAAGGGGAGAGATGGATGCAAATACACACACACAATTTGGCATGTAATTCCAAGGAGGATATGATCTTCTGAAATCCTTCCTTGCTAAACCCAGATCAGGGGCCCCTGCTCTAGAAGTTGAAAATGTGGCCAACTTGACTGGTCTGTAATAATGCCATCTGCATAAGCCTATGGGGCGAGAGGGTAGGGATCAAATGAGATAATTTACATAAAGTGCTTAGCATAGTGTCTGACACATAGTAAGCAATTAAAATTGTTCACTTCTCTGTTGGGATTTGGATCATCTTGTGGGTTTTCATGAGTTCCTTAGGATATAACAATATTAGCTTTTGGTTGCTATTTTCCACAGCCTGTTGATTTGCCCTTTAATTTGAAGGCAAACATTTAGAAACTTTACTCTTCTTACTTAGCCAAATCTGCAATCTTTGTTTTGTGTGTTATTTTGAAGTTTAGACAGTCATCCTTTTAATAGAGCTTTGACAGATTCTGTTGCTTCTAGATTGTTTTCTCTCCATGGTTTTATTTTTATTACTTAGCCACTTAATCCATCTGGAATTTATCTTGGTATATGCTCTGAGGTAAAAGTTTACTTGATCTTTTTTCCCATTGCCAACTGTCGACAAAAAAATGTCCAAACCTACAGAAAAAGTTGATGAGTTTATTTGAGCCAAAATTTTGAAGGGATATTCGGAAGCAAGATCTCGATGGATTGAGAAAATGCTCCAGAGAATGGCAATTTTGCAGTTCTTTTTATGCATTTAGAATCAAAGGAGAAAATGTAAGGAAGATTACATGAATCCATTGGTGGTAGATTAAGAGGGCAGGAGAAAGCAAAGCGGGGCAATCTCTAGGACTGGGTTAAAAGTAAAATGGAGAAACATACTTCTTTTACATTTGTGGGTACAGTGTAGTTAACATTTAATATTTACAGTAAATAGAGATGGTATGTGGGCATCAAGATAACGAGGAGTTTCATGGTCTTCTGCTCTGGTGGTCTTGTGCCCTGGTGGCCATGGTTATGCTTTCCAGGGGTCTGGAAAACAAAATTATTGACATTTAAAAAGTATGATATTCTAGATGCATAAGAACAATGGACAAGGTCGCTTAAGGTAAAAATTGATCTTTGTTAAGGAAGCTATAGGCCTGGGACATGATTACCCTCCATAATCTGCCCAGTTAGGAATTTATGATCAGACCATCCTGTGGGGTTGCTTTTGATCACTGAGCTTGTAAGTCCTGCCATGTCCCCACCCCCATTCACCCCCCAAGCTTGTCAGATTTACTATATAGCCCTTTTTTCTTTCACACAACCACTTATTCTGCAACCATTTATTAAATAATCTTCCTTTCCCCACTGTATTGTAACATATTCTTTATCATATAATAAATTCCTATATCTTATCTTTTTCAGGACTTTCTGTTCTAGTTCACAGAATAAGACTATTCCTATTTTTGCATAAATATATCTTAATATCCTGTAGACCTTCTTGACTCTTTTTTTAAAGAATCTAAAATGTGCTTACCAGTTTATTTTTCAAGATAAACTTTAAAAAATATCGACAAATCCTAAGAAAAATCCCTAAGAATTTTGACTGAAAATTATATTAGACCTATAAATTAATGAGGTAGTATTGCCATCTTTACAATATTTAGTTTTACCAACTTGGAACATTGTAATGTCTTTCCATTTGTTCAGCTAGCTGTTTAGCTTATATTCATTAGTGAATACAATGAGTGATAATATTTGGAGTTTTTTAAAAATTTAACACATATGAAAAAGATAGGTTTCCCTTCTCTTTTTATATAACAGAGAAGTAAAACATATTTTCCTTCAATTTTCACACACACCTAGTTTCAGAACCAAAATATGGCAGTTAACCTTTTACTCTAAAAGATAAAAAAAAACTGAAAGTAACACAAGGCTGCATATCATGCCATGGAGTTTGTTTTCTACTGTCCCATCTTTTTAGTCTCTTAGAAACACTGGAAGATTATCGTCACAAGCACATGAGTTACTGTAATGGAATCTCCCCAAATCCCCAGAGTGAGGATTTCGGTAGAGTGGGTGTCCCAATTATTTGGGAAAGCTTTTTATGGCTTTAGTCTTCTGGTGGACACTTGTCCCCCACCCTCCTATCAGTGAGTGTCCGCTGCCCTATCCAGATGCTCTCCCAATCTGTTACCTTTGAACTTCTTAGTGACAATGTTTCACACATTGAAAATGAGGACATGTATTTACAAAGATATTGGGTAGAACATTGGATGTCAGGATGATCTCAGAAAATCCAGGCCATATGATCAATGCTCTTCTAGTCTTCCAGATGCATCATTTGGGAGATCTATTTTATTTTGGAGATAGGGGAGAGGAGAAGGAATATAATGGCTGCAGACCATTATTCTATTTCAAATTCCTAAATTCCTTCAGCCTCTTTAACTCAAGCCTTAGATTCCACCCTCCCCCTAGCCCAGGTAAGTGAAGTAAAGTAGATCTTTCCAATTTGGAGTAATGTTCATTGTTAGATACTGAAATTCATAAACTTACAAAGAGTTTCAGATGCTTTTCTTATCTGAGGATGTACATATAAAGCTCTCTGACTTGGAGGGCCCACTTTTCATACTGCCTAATCTGCTAAAAAGGAATGTAAGTTCAAGAAAACAAAATGTGCTAAATCAGTAACAGTCATTTTACAAGATGATATGCTTGTTTAACAGGCTCTGTAACTGCAATGTTGTTTAGCAAGAAAAACCAAACTTATTTCTACTGGAATAGAAGATATTTCTAAATTTAACGACAGTTCACTGCTTTAAGTGGATCTTTTGTGCTTATTTTAGTTTGTTTGTTTTCAACTTCAGGTTTGTGGTAGTTGGTGGGAAGAATTAGGGGGTAATGTTGCAGTTATTTCCTTATGTAGAATGAACAGACTGACCTAATTCTGTGTACATCTTTTATACTCAACAACTGTTTTTCTAATACTCTTACACTCCAGGGTAAAGAACTAATGTGAACTTCCTTATAAAGTCAATTAACATATTGTCATGATATTTGATGGGGATGAGAGAGAGCCTCATGGAATCTCATGGTTCTGAAATGATGCTTGCTGGTGTAGGGTAAACATCATAAAATATATTTTGGGTTTGTTTTTTTTCCCATTCTCTGAAAGCTGACATAGCTAAGTGCTTGCTATGTGGAAGTTCTGCTGTCAGTCTCATCGTGACCCAAGTTGAATGGCATACTTACGGGGGAAGTCAAACTTTACTTTTGTGATACAGAACAGAATAGATCAGAGGGTGGATCTGACAAGAGGTGTTCACCAGAGCAAAACCTGGACAAGGATCTCAGAGTAGGCCTACGCGGGGAGCTCAGCCAGGTGTTTAGTGCATACAGCCTGGATCTCTTTTACTCTTCCTGGGACTCGGAAAGAGTATTAATTAGTCATGGACATAAATCTGGCTTTTCTCTTTTAAAAAATTAGAAAGGAGGTTCTCTTTATGATATATTTTTCATTGTGAATGCAGAGTACAAATTTCCTGATTTGGGTGTGTTTTGGTAGTGCAGGGAAGATTCTATAGGCAATTTTAGCCTACAGGTAAAAAATAACATCAGATCTTGTCAAGCTAAGATTGTAATGTTAACAATTGAACGTTGTCTGATGCCGTTATTTGCAATGCTGTCTTATACAGACATCAGTATGTTCTTGCCTGGTTAGACTGAGGAAGGTCAAAAAAGCAGGCCTCCTGGGAACAAGGACTGTTTTTCACTGAGGGCACTGTACTATCTGTTCTCCAAATAGTACAGCTACCACCCGGGTTTGACTTTGCAACTTGTGCCAGGTAAGCAGGAAGCCAGGACTGTAGCAGCAGCTACAAATCGAGAGGAATGTCCAGCTCAGGGGTCGGCAAATTTATCAGACGGAAGAGCCAAACCTGTCCCTCACAACAATTTAAAAATTATTCGAGAGCCGTAAGACAATGAAATCACCATTATGTGAATAATATCCTTTAAAACTTTTATAAATGAAACTATGATAGTTTTACTTTCATTTTCAATTATACTTCACAGCCACTTGTACATACCCAAAGAGCTGCCTGTGGCTCGCGAGCCAGTTTGCCGACCCCTGGTCTAGCTGATGAAATCACAAACTCTGGAGTGGCTGCGAGGGCATTCTGCTTTCTTCCAATTTGATACAGTGCAGAAGGCACTGAAAGGTAGAAGAGGAGCGTTCTAGACTCAGCACTACTTCGCTGTGGGACTTTTGGTAGGCGGTTGCCGTTTCTGGTTCAGTTACCTTATCAGCAAATTGAGAATTGAGAAAACCTGCCCTGCTATATGAGAGAAGGATTAGATGAAACTTTATTGATATAGGGTACTATAATCAATACATCATAGTGATCTTCATTTAAATATTTGAGGGAAGAAAAAAAAGCTAAGGGCTGAGGGTGTTCAGCTTGATGAGTGGGGTGGACATTCAGTGATCATGTTGAACCACAGTCAGGGAATTCCCCATCATGTCTTGGAAACCTTATCCAGTGAACAGGACGGCTCTCAAACAGCAGGGTTGGGGAGTGGGAGGTGGTCCATTGAGGTTCCACTAAGCCATCTCAAGCTGCCATTGGCTGTTTCTGTGTCGTAAGAGCCAGTGCTTTTCCTGATTTTCAGAGCTGCCAAGTCGCTCTGGTTACGTCATCAATCTGGCATTTAATCTTAGTTGAAGTATGTATATCTTTTGCTCATCAAATTCTTAAGTTGTTAGAAAATACGTATAAATTGACGGATTTGTCAGCCTGCCTGACCTTTCTGGTTTCTCAGTGGTTACTTTATCTCTGTGATTCTTTTGTGCCACCCTGATCCTATCCTCCCTTCTTGCCTCCTCCACTCCCTCAACGCCATCTCCTACACAGATGCCTTTTTATTTCACTGGCTGCCAGGAACTCCATTTTCTTAGCAGTAGCGGTTTTCTTTTCCTTCCATTTTAGAGTTGCCATTGTGCGAGGCTTGCTTATAGCACTGAACAAGAGGAGTGAAAGATAAGGACTCTCATTCCAGTTCTGCTTCTTTTGCCCTCTGGGAGAAGCTGTCCCCTTCTCTGGGCAGTTTGGAGCAAGGAAAACAGCAGTTTCACAGCCCCCAGGTTGTTTCCAGACCATCTTTCCAAATGGAGATATTACTTGCTCAAAGCTTGATGATGCCGCTCTGCCCATCCAGGCTCCATGGGCCGCTCAGGCACCCCGATAGATGGCTTTTGTTTGTCCTGTCCTGACCGCCACAAGGTTTAAAACAATTTAAACTAGTAAGAACTTTAAAGATTGGAAGATTTTAAAAATCAAATCCAGGATTTTTGTTTCTCTTGGAAAATTGTTAGATGGCAATGCTGGGCACCAGAAACTGAGTAGGGCCACCCCTTAGCCAAGGCCTGTGTTCTCCAGATAGTACAGCTACCACCCACGCCTGTCACTCCCTTACATTATCTAGGTAGGTACTTGTGTTTGCTCCCCACACTATAAGATCAAGCTCTAACTCCTTAAAAGGAGTACAGGGTCCTTCCCAATTAGGTCCCACCCTGCCCCTGCCTCTCACCTCCTGCCACATTCCCACAGGCATTTTCATAGTAGCTGTGTTACTAAATCGATAGTTGTTTGCCTGTTTGAATTGGCTCACTCACATTACTCTTTACCAAAGAGACCCATTTTGCAGATCTCTCTGGAGCATCCGTTTAGCAGCAAGCTATGTGCCTGGCCCCCACTGTGGAGTGTTTCAAGGGAATTACATTTTATATTTTCATGGTGTGTTTATCCAAAGTTTCTGTGAAGGGCAAGAGCAGAGGAAGGAAGAAAGCAGATGGGGCTCTTCCTGTGCTTATGGTCATTTCCAAAATAAATACAATTCATTTGGTTACTTGATCATCTATCTCCAGACATTGTGCTCTGTGAAGTTGAGGACATAGCAGCAAAATGATTGTTTGCCTTGGTTAGTGTATCTGTTGTTAAACATGGTCCATTCTTTCCCAGAAGTATGGGAAAACTCATATATCCATTTGCCTCGGTACTTATACTTCTAGACCAGGGGTTGGCAAACTGCTGCTCATGAGCTGCATCCAAAGAGCTGCTGTTTGCCGACCCCTGTCTAGACAGTAAAATCAATTCAAGCTATTGAGTAGTTACTTTATTCACATTATGTCCAGGAGCTTGCAGAGAAGTGATTTTTCAGAAAGTGAACATTTGCTTCTCTGGTTTTTGGGCTTTATCTCACTGGGGTCATCACTTGTCCTGAGTTCCGTTCTATGCTGGTTCAAAACTTGATTTCTTCAGAAGGAGTCAGGCTTTAGGAATTTATGTCATCCCAGCCAAACTCATAAGGTCTGTTTGTAAACTAGAATATTCATCTTTTTGCATATTTATTGAACATCTACTGCGTGTGCGGCCCTGTCTTAATCTCTGAGGAAACAAAAATAAATCATAAATACGATGTGGTCCCTGCCATTCAGAAGCTTATGGTCCAGAAGTGGGACAGATGAGTAAACAAAGACATTATATATAGTGTGCTAAGTGTAGGGCGACCACTCTGGGTTGTCCTGGTTTATGCATGATATCCTGGTATAACTGTTAATAAATAGTGCCCTTTTTCAAAACTATCGAAGGGTCACAGTAAAAGTCTCTCTGGATGTTTGGGATATAGAGATGGTAAAAAGAAGGAGCAATCAGCCTGCTTTCCCAGAGAAGATACTGAGCTGGGTGATAAGGAAGTTCAGGCAGTCAAGGTCTGGGATCTTAAGGTGAGGGCAGGGGGAAGAAATGTGCAAAACTCTGCAGGCCGAAGGGAGATGGTTCCAGAAGCAGCGATTAATTGGTTTAAATTTGTTTCCCAAAATTATTCTGTGAAAAAAATTCTCTAGGACACATGGTAAAAATACAGATTTCCAGATCCTGCTGGCAATTTGAATTTGTGTTTTTAAAGAAGCACCCCAGACGATACTTGGGCATATGAAAGGCTCAGAACCAATTTTCTACTGATTATGTCTAGGAGTACGAAAGGCTGGGAATAAAGGGGGACAGGAACAGCAAGACTAGAGCACAAGTCACAGATCAGCCAGGCAGGAGGTGACCCCAGATGAGAAAACCCTTAGAGGTAGTTGGGAGACATTTACAGTACAACTGTGAGCAACAGGGAGGCAGAAGAATTAAAAGATTTGAGAACTGGGCCGGCCGAGTGGCGTGGTGGTTAAGCGCTGGCTTGGGAAGCCAGCGGCCCCGGTTCGGTCCCACATGTGAGGGCCAGTGACACTGCCCTCAAAAAAAAAAAAGATTTGAGAACTGTTCAGGAGAGGAATGACCTAACATATGCCAGTTACTGATTTACATTGGATTTCCAGGCAACAAAATACTTGTGTTAAATATAGGAACCTGGGGGACCTTATAATTTGAAGGTTTATGTGGTGAACCATAAACCTAAAAATACAGTTGGATAGTGTGGTATATTTCATGTGGACCCAAAACAAAATGACTCCTGTTTACTTCACATCTTCATAGTCTCCAGAACACTCATGACAATTGTGTTTGTCTCTGGGAAGGAGCTGGATGAATTTCATAAGCATCCTAACACCCCAACACTTTTATCTAGACTTCAGGCAAACCCCTGCCCTACTGTTATGGTGAACTACCTGCCACGTCTTATCTTGCATTATTTTTGCTTTTGTTTTTGTTACCGAATGTGTAAAACAGTCATGATTCATCGACAATATGCTTGCCAACGACTTTGTTCCTAAATTCTGGAGCTGGTCTCTCTGTGGGAACCTGCAGCCACTTCACAGATTCACCATAACTCTGGGAAATTATAATATTACAAGCAACACGTTATCCAGATATGAAGACCATTAAGCCTGGTGTTTAGGGCAGCCCATTCACTTGGTGCATTGGTGACTCTACGGATCACTCCCTAAATGGAAAATGAAGAAAATCCGAGAGCTCTGCCTTCAAGCATGAATAGGATTTTTTTTTTATTTTGAAGACTGCCTTCCCCAGGCCTTTTGGCACACTTCAGAAGCCGTAAAGTAAGTCAGGAATCAAAGACTTGGAAATTATGAAAAGAAAGCCTCAAAAAGGAGAATGGGAAACCGATCAGGCTATAATTTCACAGGATAAAGTATAGCACCCTTTACCCAAGACCTGGCCACAGAGAGTCCAAGAGTGCGGTTTAGGGAGGGACAAAGCATCTAAAATTCCAGCCCTTGGCTCCTCTTGTAGTGTGGCTACAAGGGATTTCCAAATCCTAGGAGTGATAGGGTTGAAGGCGATCAGGCTGACATATTCCAAGCTATCACTATCAGGGAGGGGAAAAACACCAGTCAACAGTGGTCTTAAAAGTTTTTGGTTTGTTTTTTTTTTAAAAATTTTTATAAAGGGGCTTAAGTTATGTGTGATCCAATATCACCAACGCCATTCCATCACCGTGGCAAGATGAAAAAAAAAAATTAAAAAGGGAAGGAGGAAACGTCCAGCGTGCACGGACCAAGAAAAAAATGGACCGTCCCGGTTCCCGACCCAGAAGGAGCTGTTGGGGACGCGAGGGTCCAGCGCCCGCAGCCCTCCGGAGGCGCAGCCGGGAAGCCCGTTTCCCGCAGTCCAGGCGCGACCAAAGCGGCGCCAGGGCGGGGGGATCCGGCGGGCGAGCCGCGGACTTCCAAGGCCCTGCGCCGCCGCCGCCGCCCCCGCCCACGCTCGCGAGTGGTACAGCCCGAGGGGGCGGCTCCTGGGGCGCGGCTCCCGCGGCAGCTGATGCGCGGCGCGCTCGCGGGTAAGCGGGAGCCTGGCGCCGACCCCCGGACTCCCCGCGCCGCCCTGCCGCCGGGTGCTGCGGACCAGGGCTCCGAGGAGGCCCCAGCAGAGGCACCTTCCGGCGGGAGGCCCTCGGCTCCCGGGGCGCCGTGGCCGCGCCGGGGGTGAAGGAGGACCCGGAGGAAGCGGCGCTGCCTGCGGACTGAGAGGAAGCGCTCCCACCCGGGCCCCCGACGGCGCTCGTTTAACCACATCCGCGCCTCCTCTGCAAACGCTTCCAGGCGCCTGTCACCGGTTCCCTCCATTTTGAAAGGGAAAAAAGGCTCTGTCTGCCCCCTTCCCCTACGCGTAGGAGCTGGAGCCGCGGGAGCCGAGCTCATGGCCTTCAGCCCTTGGCAGATCCTGTCCCCCGTGCAGTGGGCGAAATGGACGTGGTCCGCGGTGCGCGGCGGGGGCGCCGGAGAGGACGCGGCCGGAGGGCCGGAGGGCGACCCTGAGGACGAGGACTCGCAAGCCGAGACCAAATCCTTGAGTTTCAGGCAAGTACACGCATCCCTGCCGAGATGCAAGCGTGCTGCCATCCCTCCATCTGCGGCTCCCTCTGTGCGTGTGTGTGGTCGCCCACCCGCGTCACCATATTCAGGGCCATGCTACCAGGTCCCCGCTGTGCATTCAGAAGTTCAGGGCGGGCTGGCCTCCTGTGCGTTGTCTTTTCCCCGTTTCAGTGTGAGCTTGTTGAACCTAACGCAGAATCTGCAGCCTCTCCGCAGCCCGATCCACCTCAGTCACTTTCTGTAAGCTTCAGTCCACCAGCCCCCTGCCCTACCCACACACACTGTCATGGGTCACACCCGGTGCAGCGTGGGGAAGCAGGCTCTGTGTGCCCCTAAAATGCAGTCATGGTAAAGAAGGTCGTGCGATGACAGGCCCCTGGCAGCTGCTGAGAAATGGTGGTCTCTGCTGCGCTGTCACCCGTGTGATTGCAGAAAGCAGGTGACAGCAGCAGCGTTCACTGCCTTGGGCCGAGGGAGTTGCACACAGGTAGCGAGGCCTGCGAAAGCAAAAAGCACCATGGCGAGAACTGGTTAGTTTTTTAGGGGGAGAGGGCAAGTCTTTATTTTTAAGCCTCTGCGAAAGGGCTCCTGTGAGGAAAGGAGTCTATTGGAGAGCACCTTTTTTGGGGTATCGGAGGATAAGGATGACATCAAAATCCATGGTGCTGGAGAAAAATCTCGGAGGATAGAGGAGGTGTCAGGGAGACAGGATGCCAGACAGAAGCCCTGCTAGAAAGCCCGCAGCAGCGCCCGCAGGCCAATCCCGTGCCGAGGACCAATGGGGCTGGAGAGTTAGGCCAAAATTCTGGCTTCGAGCCTTTGTGGATATCTAGATGATAAAAGGGTGTTGGAAATACCGTTGAAAGTGGTAATTCCTCATTTTTCCCCCTTGGCAGCTCGGATTCTGAAGGTAATTTTGAGACCCCTGAAGTTGAAACGCCAATCAGATCGCCTCTCAAAGAAACCTGTGATTCATCACTAGGATTAGCAGGACCTGGGGCCAAAACCCAAGGTAAGGAAAGACTTTCCTTGTCTGCCACTTGGTTTTGAACTTTTGAAAATGTAAATGAGGGAAAGAAAAAAGTGTTAACGTAGGGCCATTTTAAAAGCTTTGGATTGTCTCCTTCCTGAAAAAAGAGCTATTTTAAAGCTCCTGGTGTACTTGACATGTATGTTTGCTTTTTAGGAGTGCGGTGGTCAGAGGCTTTCTTTCCTAAGTGTTGTAGTTTTTCTTTCTGTACTTTCCTAAGTGCATTTGCGGGATGAGATTATCATTATCAAACCTTTCTGCTGGGCCCTTCTCCTCAGCCCCTACAAACCAAACCTGTGTGGAGGAATGCAGAGGTGGAGGTGTGTTTAGATTTAGCTTCACAGATTTCTTGGGCTACATCCCTGTCTACAGGTGTGTGGCTGGAGACAAAAATTACAGGTAAGAGCTGACTTTTTTTTAAGAGACTGTTTCAAAATTGCTTGCCTCTCCCTCTTCCACGCAAAATGGTGGTGAGCCCCTCAGCCCACCTAAGAAAACCGGGTACAGAGATTCTCTCCTCGCCCCTCAGAGACCAACCTTGAGCTTGCCCTTCATCTATAGAAGCTTCTGCTGTTCCACTTAATTAGTAGAAATCTTTTTTGTCACACAGCCAGTTTTGAGTAGAATTTCGCCTGTCTTGATAGAATTCATTTATGTATTCAATAAATAGAGTGCACTGTGATTTAGCAGTGAAAAAGTCCTGCACTCACCAAGCTAACATTACAGAGGATGGTGGACCTTTTAGAGGTTAAGCAAAATATATATGTCGGCTTGTCTTAATTATTACGGAGAAAAATAACGAAGGGGAAAGAGGTATAGGGCGTATGCGGTGGGGAAAGGAGATGCTGAAGGGTAATTAGGGGGAGCCTTCCTGATAAGGAGACTTGAGCAGAACCCTGAAGGAAGATGGAGGGAACAGCCTTGCAGATTATTGGGGAGACAACCTTTCCAGCAGAGAGAATGGCATCTGTAAAGGTCTGAGACAGGACTAGCCTGCCTCAGGATGAGGCGCCAAAGTGGGAGGGTAGCAGCGTGTTTGAGGACCAGTGAAGGGACCAGTGTGGCTGGATGGAGTGATAGGCAGGGAGCAGTAGGCGCTGAAGTCAGCCAGCTAAGGGAAGTTCTGGATCGTGTTGTAATGATGCGTTGATTTTCTTTCTGAGTGAGATAAGAAGCCTTTGGAGGATGTGTTAGCTTCCTAGGGCTACCTTCAGAAAGTGCTACAAACTGGGTGACTTAAAACAACAGAAATGTATTCTGTCACAGTTCTGGAAGCCAGATGTCCGAAATCAAGGTGTCCACAGGGCCATGCTCCCTCCAAAGGTTCTAGAAAGAATTCTTTCTTGTTTCTTCTCGTTGCTTGTGGTTCCCAGCACTCTTCGGTGTTCCTTGGCTTGTGGCAGCCTAACTCTGCCTCCTTCCTGACACGGCCCTCTTCTCCCTGTGTGTCTCTGTGTCTTCACATGGCATTCTTACAAGGACACCAGTCATCGGGTTTAGGGGCCACCCTAATCCAGTATGACCTCATCTTAACTTGATTACGTCTGCCAAGATACTATTTCCAAATAAGGTCACATTCACAGGTGGGTAGGGGGAATTAGGACTACAGCATACCTGTTTGAGGGAACTCAGTTCAACTCACAACAGAGGGCTTTGAGCAGAGGGATTGTGCTTTGACTTTCTTTTTAAAAGGCTAGCTGGTTGCTGTCTGGAGAAAGGACTCTAGAATGGATGTCCTTTTTATGGGTTTCCTGTATTCCAGTGTATGTCGTTGTCATCTTACAGTGGCAGATAGAGTCAGCTGTCAGTTAGCCAGTTACCTAGATTTTGATGTGATTATGACTTTTTTCTCCCAATGGTTATTGTATTTTATTGCTCAGTCACTTCCTCACAGGTTGCTTAGGGAAGTCAAGTTCTCTGTGATAGACATCATGAAGAAGCTGGATTATTGGTGAAATACCAGCTTTCTATGATTTGGTTTTGTTTTAAATTGTAAGCTCCATACTGCGCTTCCCCTGCTGAGAAGGAGTACCTTCCACTCTCCCTGGCCTGCTTTTTACCATTGTTTTAGGCAGAGACCACTTGGGAACAGGCAAGTTTGTGTATTGGAGTGTGCTTTCTAGCACTCTCAGTGCCGGAAGTTGCCACTTGTTTTTCAGAGCTTCCCTTTTCTTCTTTCAAGATTGGCAGATCAGAAAGGGAGAGTTAAAAGCTTGAAAAAACTATTTTGTAGCCTTCCCACCAAATTTAAATAAAGCTCACAAAACTTGTTAAGTAGCTGTTTGAAAGCCTCTTTGAATTTCCCTCAGCTTGGGCAGCCCCTTCCTCACCATTCTGTCAGCTGGTAGGCTGATCATCCTGACACATTCTTTGCTAAGTGAATAGTGGCCTGTATGGCTCAGGCCTCCAGAGCAGTAGAGACACAATTGTTTGGTCCTTCCAGTGCCATGACTCATTGTTACTGGTTTTAGTAACTACACTCTCTTTCATTCTCTCTACAAGTTTTCCTTTTTGAAAAAAGCTTATAGAGTCATGAACCTGGAAAGCTCTGGGGAATAGTTCATGATTGCAGACCATGTATATGGTGGGGGATGGGATGTAGAGTCTAAGAAACAACCACTGCATAGTATGAAATTTCTTAATTCAGGGTCTTTGTGTATTAGCATGATTGCTCATCGACCTGATGGTATCCTGCCTTCCAGGGCTCCTCCTACCCAACATATACAGCGAGGCCAGAGTCCTGTTGATGGCCTTGTCACACATACGTAGTAAACATAAAAATACATCCAAAACACAGGTCTGACCAGGGTAGAAATCAGTGGGCAAAAATTTCTGGAGAGACATTTCCAATTGAAGTCTAATTTCTTGGCCTGGATGGTCCCCTTTTCCCCCAAATCATTGGTTATTTGGCTCCTGATAAAGTTAGTCTTTCATATTTCTGTGGTTCCAGGACATGGTGGGACAGCAGGTGTAGATTATAGAAGCCTGCATCTTCTGGAGTGATGAGTTATGTGTTACCCAGTCAGGGATTGGAGCTAACATATGTAAAAGATTCTAGCTTCCTGGTATATAATGGCCCTCAAATGTGTGAGCTATATCCCTCCCGTATGCCATACCCATGGCCCTCACCCCAAACTCCCTCCAGCTCTTTGAACTCAGGGGAACATGTACATCTATTTTGAAGTTAATTTTCTCTTACTGGAAGTAAGATACTAACAATGTCTGAGCTCTATAATAACTTCTTAAAGACAGGATTGTATGCTATTCTAGAAATTAAATAGTAGATGAAGCTGTGGTGTTTTTTTTTTGTTGTTGTTTTTTAAGCTACAAATAGAAGCTGGTTTCAGACTAACTGGTAAAATAAAACTATAGCCAAAGAGGTTCTTAAAAATGCCAGAGTGGTGGCTATGTTTGCTCTGGTAGTTCTGTGTTTGCTCTTTGTCTGCCTTCTTCCACAAAGGGTGTTTAAGCTGCTGCTGTTAATGTTCTTTCTCTCTGTTGGATGATGTATCAGTGAGGAGACCACCTAGGAAAGGACTTTTGAAAGAGATACAATCTCAAGTTCATCCCCCTTTTTTGGGGGGAGTGGAGGTGCTTTGTGGACTGTGGTTTTGTCCAGTATTTGAGACTATAAAAGCTGCAGTGGATGTCCTCTACTACTTGAGGCCCACCCACCCAAACACACCCACCTTTATTTATAGATTGGTATGGTATCCAATCTGTGAGAAAGAATCTTAACTCCTGCAGAACTTCTGATATGCCCTGGGAACAGCTAGTTAAACCTACCTTGTTTGATGTGTTAATTATACATCTAGGTATTTTAAAGACATACTGTAGTCTTCCAGAATAGAAGGAAAGCGGTAAACAGGATCAATCCACAGATGTTTACTCCTGGAGAAGTTTGTTGACACAGTTTTGGGTGTCTTGATCTGGAATCAGCAAACTATGGCTCAGAGACCAAATCTGGTTTGCTGCCTGCTATCCTATTATTGTTCTGCCTGAGAGCTAAGAATTGCTTTTACATTTTTAAATGGTTGAAAAAATTTTTGCAATGTGTGAAGATTATATGAAATTCAAATTTTAGGGCCCATAGTAAAGTTTTGTTAGAAGGCAGCCACACTCGTTCACTTAGGTATGGTCTGTGCTGTTTTCACACTGCAATAGCAAGGTTGCATACTTGGAACAGAGACCAAATGGCCAGAAAAACCTAACAAAAGTTTGCTGACTTAGACCCACACTTATGACAATTTTGGCAAAAATACAATTTAAGTAATTTGGGATAATGACTTCTAAAAAAGCAGCAAGGCTGTACCTGATTAATTGACAAATGAACTGTGGGTGCTGGGTGTCCTTAGTGTAGGCCCCTATAGTCAGGTAAGGCTTTAGGGAGAGACAGCCCTGGACCCGCTATTTGTCTCTTCTGCAAAACGGAAATGATGTCATTGGCCTGCCAGTGTACTTGACTCTCAATGACTAAAAGATCTCAGAAGTTACGACAAAAGGAAATTAGGGGAGAATGGAGAGAATTTTGCAATTATTTACTACAAGTACAAACTGTTGCCCATTAAGTGTTTGTTTTGGTTTTTTTTTTAAAGATTTTATTGGGGAATTGGGGGAGGGGAACAGCGCTGGGGAATCAGGGAAGGGGAACAGACAAGTTGCTGTCTTTTTGTTCTTAAGTCTAGTTGCAGAAGATGTTGCTTCACTGGCCCATGTTGGTATCGTCATTGTGCTCTTCCAGGATGAGGCAGATCGGTTTCCAGCCTCTGGATGTCGCTCACCGCAGCTATTGGCAGCTCACGCTGGCTGCCAGCCGCTCATGCTGGCTGCCGGCCACTCACTGTAGCCTATGGCAGCCCACTGCAGCAGGGGCTGCAGCCTACACTGTTGCCGGGGCTCGCACAGCCCAGCTCCAGGTGGAGCTGTTGTTAGCTGTAGAGGGCAGTGTCACTGGCCCTCCTATGTGGGATCCGAACCGGGGCTGCTGGCATCCCAAAACCAGCTCTTTACCAATATGCCACTCGGCTGGCCCGCACATTGTGTTTTTTAATGTAATTTTGGCTTTTGAGATTTGTAATTTGACTGCTGATACGGTATATTGTTGGTATGCTAATATATTACATGGTTGGTATGGTACATTTATTGGAGTGTTTTAAACTGTACATACGTAAGATCTAGAAGGAAGATCTCATTAAAAGCCTTAGATTTTTCAATTCTAAGGCTTTGGGTTAGACGTGTAAGTAAATGCTATGCAAACATTTTTCATTAGGTACACATTGAGGTGTTCCAGTCAAATCTGTGAGTATGATCCTCCTGGGGTCTTAGTTTAACATCCTCTCCCTGCCCACAGGGATTGCTTTATTAGAATTTCCTAGAAATAATGGGACTAATAAGGACCTTTAACGTTACCTAGTCCAGCAGCTCAACACATGTGGCTCCTTCTACAACATCCCAGGGTAATGCTTTTGTTTTATTTTTTGTTTTTGTATATGATTGACTTTCACAGTTAAAATTTTTATATTATATTTTTTGTATTATTGTAAGGTGATTAAGGCTTGAAAACTTCAGCAGCATGATACAATTCCATTTTTCCCCCCACATGGTTTTAGTTCTCAACTGGGAGAACTAGTTAGTAAATGGGATCAGAACCATGTGTCCTTGCTGCTCTATTGATCCCAGTGTAAATGAGCCATTTATGGAGCTCCCCTATTTCTGTATTGTGCTCCACCCCAACAGAATGTCTTCTTGAAGAAAAAATATAGTGTGGAGAACCCCACAGTGTTTGAATAAAAAACTCAGGGGCAGGATGGCAGGGGATGAATGCAGGCCATTTTTTCAATTGCTGGAGGTGCTTGGGGTGGTCACCATCAGCGTAATTTTAATACAGTTTTTCCTTTCTTAAAATGTGTATGCATTTTTTGGGCACCGTGTGTGTGTGTGTGTATGTGTATACAACTGTGTGTGTGCCGGGATGCCAAAAAATGTAGACAAGTGGACACTTTGGTCAACGTTACTCAAGCAGTAGGTTCGCTGTCATCAGAAGTGCCTGGACACTGATGGTGACCATTTTGAGTGCCACTTGTGGATGCGGGGGGTTGGGCGTAATTTGTGTTCATCTTTTGTTGTCGGTGTATGCAGAGTATTACAACTCTAATACAGTTTTCCTTTCTTAAAAAAAAGAAAAACAACTTGGGCAGTGGCAAAGCCTACCTACCGAAAGCAAAGATTTTAGTAACTGTCAAGCGTATTTTTCTTCTAAGGTGAACAGTAAATGCAAGACCTTTCTAAGAAATATTATGATTAAACTCATTGCGGACTTACAATCCCCAGTTTTGATTTACCTGAGCATTAAATAAAGCAATATAACTTATTCAGATAGTTTCTGGTGGTGGAGGCATTTTCTATGTGTGTGGGTGTGGTGGGGGCCCTTCTAAAATTATGCTGCTACTATTTAATAATGTGCCACCTAAAAATGGGTGTGGTCTAAAGCCATTTAACTATTTTAAGTGAATAGTAGTCATAGGGTCTTTTTCAAGTGACCACTAATACTGTGCATAGGAAATCTTGGCAGTAACGATTTGTTACAGTCTCCTAAACTCAAGAGTAGTGATGGGAAGGTCATGGTTTGTCCACCCAAACAGCTATCTCGGTGGGGATTTGATAAATAAGGATTGCTAAATTGTTCAAGAACTGTTAATGTTGGTTTTAGAAAGGGATTGCTGCTTGCAAGTTCAAGACCTCACCCTCACCTTTACATGTACATGAACCTAATTTTGAGTTCACACAAACATGATTGGATCCCCAGGGTTAGGTTGATGATGGCCAAACTCAAGGGAATAGTAACTGAATGGGGTATTTCATTAATTCACAAGCTAAAAATATAATGTAATTTGACAGTTCTCTTTGGCAGATACAAATACTCTCCAGGTACCCTCTTTCCTGTGTCATTGCTAGAAATAGAACAACAAATGATTGATCTCCAGCTTTCCCACTGTAAGAGTCCCACGTAGCAGACCACTAACATTCTGTTTCAACTGCATTTGTTGGGTGTATTGGAAGCAAGTAGCTTTTTTTTTTTTTTGGTACAGTGTCTAATTTTATTTTATTTTATTTATTTATTTATTTATTTTTTTGAGAGCAGTGTCACTGGCCCTCACATGTGGGACCTGAACCGGGGCCGCTGGCTTCCCAGGCCAGCGCTTAACCTTCGCACCCCTCGGCCAGCCCTCTAATTTTATTTTTATAACAGTGATGCTGTAAGCTAGGACACGTGATTTCCATTCCACAAATTGTGAAATTGAGGCCAGAGCATTTACTGCTTGTAGTAGAGCGAGGTATTAAATTCAGCTTTTAAGATCGAAGATCCAGAGCTTTCTGGAGCATATTATACAGCTTCTCTCCCCAGAGAACGTGTGACTGTCTCTTTCACTGACTGAAGGGAGGCTTATCAAAGGAAATAAAGGTTCTTAAATGTTGCCCAGACAGTGTGATGGGGGAAAGCATCCTCTTCAGTATCTTTTTAAGTGATAGTTTTATTTTTTTAATTCTGCAAGGGATACATCTTCCACATGTGTTAACTTGGCATATGTAATATATGAAGTATAAAATATGTTTTAGGAATTTTGAACATCAGACATTTGGAAGTTTGCAGAACAATTTAGACGTAGAGTCAGAAGCAAAAAAAAAAAAAAAGAAAAGCCTCACTGGGTAAGCAGTGCTGTTGGATTGAGAACATCTTGCTTCCTTAATTCTTAGCTTCAGCTCATTGATGAGAAATGAGGAAATGAACACACTGAGTAACTGCTTCGCTTTGCCCTCTGCCTGTGAGTCATGTGTGGGTGAGGAGAGGCAGGTGCCTGGGACTCGGCACTTATTTTGGGTTGGAAGAGGTGTTTCTAAGAGGCCTACATTGGCTACCAATTACTGCCTAACAGGTTACTCCAAAACCTATTAGCAGTTAAACATTTATTATCTCACATAGCTTTCATAGGTCTGGAAGTGGGGAGCAGCTTAGCTGGGTGGTCTGGCTTAGGGTTACTTAGGGTCCCATTGTTGGCCTGGACTGTCGTCCCCTGCAGGCTTGACGGGCTAGAGGCTCCTCCCCTCGGGAGCTCACTCGTGCCTGGCAGGTTCGTGCTGGATCTCCATGGGAGGCCTGAGGTCTTCACCATGTGAATGGACCTCTCTCCTGGGCTCTCTTAAGTGTTCTCCCACCTGGAGCCTCAGAAGCCGCACTGTTATCTCCACAATAGGCTCTTGGTTACACGGGTCAGTGCAAGCATGTGAACGCCAGGAGGTGGGACTCAGTGGGGGCCATCTTGGAGACGGGCTACCTCAAGTCCCTTTTCTACTTGGGGAAAAAAAAAGTTTATACCAAAGGGTGTAATTTCAGTGACTGCGAAGTTTTTTCATTACTCTCTTCCTTCGGGGCCTCATCACTGTCTGCCACCCCTTCTTGCTGCTCATTTTCTTAGCGTAGAGGAGCAGAAGAGGCGGCCAGGGTCCCTGTCCATTGTGGAGGTACCTTGGGTGCCCAGTGCACTGGCTGCTGGGGCTGTGTCTGGAGGCTCCTTCCTGCTGCCTCCTTTTCTTTATCCTGCATCAGCTTCCCAGCTCTGTGTGGGCGGTTGCTACTTTGTGAGAGAGGCAGTTGGTATTTTGAATTCTCTGGCAATTATTTTTGAAGAGGTGCACATTATGGTTGTTTGGCAGCAACCGAGTGAAGTTACACAATTTCAGATCTCTGCAAAGGCGTCCCATCTGGCAGCACAGGCACTTCCCCCTTGCTCTTCCTGCTGCGATGCCTTGGGTATGCAGGAGGGGTCCTGTGAGGAGGGCCCTCTGTGATTTCTCTCTGTGGTAGGGGGTTTCCACTCTGTTTGAAACATAACCTCAAACAAATCCAGGTGGCTCCAAAATTCAGGGGTATCTCCTGTGTGAGAAGAGAGGACTTACTCTTTGTTAGACGCATTTCTCTGGGAAGGCTTTGGCTTCCTAGTGAGCAGGCCTTCTTGAATAGTGGGCCCCGCCCTCTTACTTTATTGTAATCTTGGCCTTCAGAGGACAGGGTTCGGGTCTCTTTTTAAATAAAATAGCATAAGGTGCTGGTTTGTAAATTTGAAGTACGTTTTTTATCCTTAGTACAAGTCTTTTCAGTTTATCAAGTAACTTTCCGTTTGATTCTTTAGTCTATATTTTAGAGGGAGCCTTTTTGGAAGTTAGAAGGTTATCTGCAGGGAACAACATAGCCCCAGCACCCTGTCTCTTACAAAAAGCAATTAATCCTTCCCCCCTCCAACCCATCCTTCGTTCCTGGGTAGTGTTTTTGTTTGGTCTGTTTTTAGAGGGTGGGGAGGAGGAGGTTTGGACAGGTAGTTTATTGTCTGGGTTTGATCCAGGGGTGTGTGTGTGTTGATGTTGTTTTTCTGCTCTAAGCAGTAACATCTTAAAATTCTGGCATACCTAAGAGGGTGTTCTGCCTTTTCCTGCCTTTACTCACCCAGTTGGAACCCTGACCTGGGGCCCCATGGTTGTCAGGGGAATGTGAGCTCTGCAGCCCACACCCTTGGGTTCTACCCAGCCTTCCTGCAAAAGGCCTGCTTGTCCTGTTGTCTTGCCCCTGGACAATACAGTGTTCATGTCAACTCCATTTAAAAGCTGATGCCGTGACTAAGTGGCTGAGAAAGTACATATTATATATAAAAGGTATTTCAACTTTGGGGGAATCAGTGGTACTGGGACTGCAGAGGCATGAAACTGAAAAAAACCCTCAAACTTGCCTAAATGCTAACACGTACCTCATTAATAGTCTCCTCAGGTCAGACCATTCACAGAAAGGGTGGCGCAAGTGCCAGATCACTTATTTCCCTACTAAAGCCCTTGATTCAAACCTGGGAGAGGAAGGGTAGAGGGTGAGGCCAAACATCTGTTTAAAGGAGGAGAGGTCTTCAAAGGGAAAGCGTCGAATGAAGAACAAATGTTGATCCTTGGCAGCTGTTGGGCAGAGCTGATTGGCTTTATCACTACTTACATGTACTTTTTTTCTGTATAAAAAAAGATAATCACATGAAAGAGCGTCCTTTATGTGTCAGGCTTTTGCTCAGCAGTGGGCACTAATTGAGCATCTGCTCTATTTGGGGCGTTTGGTTTCTGCTTTGGGTTTACAGAGGAGACTAGGCTGTGAGGCCTGCATAGAGCTCAGACTCCGGAGGGAGCTAGGTGCCTGCTAACTCCTTGGCTTCCCCAGACATTTGAGCAGCAAATAGGTGGTTTAGCAGGGGAATGTGTGAGGAATGTTTTGGGAAAAGGAAAATGGTGAAAATTAGAACTAAAAAAACCCCGAGAAAAACAACAATCTCCCTAAACAACAAAACCACAAAAGCCTTTTGAGCTTGACAGTTGTCATATCCCTATATATTTGGCTATATCTGTTGTAGGAGAGAGGAGTGATGTCATTTTTTTCTGTCTCCTTCTGCAAATAGAATTTATCTAGCACATTGCAGGCTTCCTCCAGAGAATGTTCAAATCCGAAATTGCTGTGATGGTGAGACCTATGCCCTCTCTTCCAGTATGTGTCCCTACAAGTGACACACATAAAAGACTATTTCAAGCATTTTCCGAAATCTAAGTCTGTGATGTAGTAGGACATTTTATTAGGTATCTGAGGACTCTGCTCCTGCTCTGTTAACCCTCTGAGCCTCCATGTCCTTTGGTTAAAAACAGTTTGAGATGTAATTCACATGCAATACAGTTCACCCATTTAAAGGGTGTATAATTTAGTGGTTTTAGTATATGAACAGAATTGTACAACTGTTGCCACAGTTGAATTTTTAAAACATTTTATCAGCCCTCAAAAGAAACTCTGAACCCATTAGCAGTCACTCCCTATTCCTCTCCCATTCCACCCTCCAGTGCTAGGCAACTGATAATCTACTTTGTGTCTCAACAGATTTGCTTATTCTGGACATTTCATGTGAATATGTAGTCTTTGTGACTGGCTCTATCACTTACCATAATGTTTCCAAGGCTCATTCATGTCGTAGCATGTATCTGTTAGTACTTCATTCGTTCCTTTATTGTGGATTAATACTCCACTGTATGGACATACTGTGTTTGGTTTACCCATTTATCAGTTGATGAACATCTGGGTTATTTCCACTTTGGGGCTATTAATGAGAAATGCTACTATGACTATTCATGTTCAAGATTTTGTGTAGATGTATGTTTTCATTTCTTTTGGGCGTATGTGCCTACTAGTGGAATTACTACGTCATGCGATAATTATTTCTAAAATTTGGAGGAACTGTCAAACTTTTACAAAGTGACGGCACCATTTTACATTCCCACCAGCAGTGTACAAGGGTTTGAATTTCTCCATGTCTTTGATAACACGTATTATTACCTGTCTGTTGATTGTAACCATCTTAGTAGGTGTGGAATGGTATCTCATTGTGGTTTTGATTTGATTTGATTTGGAATTTCCTTAAATGGTTAACGTTGTTGAGAATCTTGTTGACTATTTATATATCTTTTTTAGCAAAGTGTTTATTGAGATTCTTTGCCTACTTTTTAATTGGGTTATTTTTTTATATTGAGTTGTAAGAGCACTTTATATATTCTAGATACAAGCCCCTTTTTAGATATGCAATTGTTAATGTTATTGTTAATGTTTTCAATGTTTTCTCCTATTCTGTGGGTTGTTTTTCACTTTTTTGAGAGTACCATTTGAAATGTAAAAGTTTTTTTGTGTTTTTTTTTGTTTTTTGTTTTAGCTAAGCCATCCTGCCACCTGTTGGCAGCTCAGCGGCTGCTCAGCTCGGGCCGGGAATCCAACTGGCTCAGAGCTCCCCGTTGCTCCGAGCTCGCACTCTTGAACAAGCTCTTAACCAACTGAGCCACTCAGCCGGCCTGAAATGTAGAAGTTTTTAATTTTGATGAATTTCAAATTATCTATGTCGTCCTTTGTCCTGTGTGATTTTGGTGTCATCTAAAAAGGCTTTGCCTAACCAATGGTCTTGGGAGAAGTTGAGGTGGAGCAGGTTGGGGTTGGAGATCGGAATCCCGTGGTAAAATGGAGACAAGAGAAATGGGTAGGAGGGGATTAGGTTTGGGGTAAGAGTGATTTTTGTGCTTAATAAGAAGGATTCTGGGCCTCTGCATATCAGTTTTATGTCTTTCTGTGTTTAAATTGAACAAGGATGCATAGTGTACGCACTGGTCCTCCCATGAGGACATGCAGCCTACTTCATTGTTGATAGTCGTGTAGTGTTCCCGTGTCATGTTGCACCTTAAAGTATCTATCAGTCCCCTGTGATATTTTATAATAGCACAAAAAAGTGTGTAGAAAGCAGCTCTTAAGTACACATCCTCATCCTTATACATACATGTATTTGGTCCCTTTTATGTGCATAATTAAAATAAATTCCTAGCAGTGGATTGATGAGTTAAAGAATCTTTTCATTTTGGATGTAGGTAGGTATTGCTAAATACTCCCGGAAAGATCCCATGGTACACTTTCCCACGAAATGTATGAGAGCGCATACTGGCCCCCTTACCTAGCTACTGTTGCTATCATCAATATTTTAGTTTTCACAAATCTGATGGATTAAAAATGGTATCCTGTGTATAAATTGTGTGAAAGTGAGCATGTGTTTCAAATATGTTTTGTCTGTTTTCTTAAAAAATTGCTTGCTTATACCTTTTATCATATAGAATTTATTCTTAATTTCAGTTTTACAATGGAAGGAGGACAATATCATTTTACATGGAAAATAGGGAGGAGGATTTATGGTCTAGCTGCTCACTAGCTCTAATTCGTGTGGTCCTTAAGACGAGATTTCTTTGTGTTCTCTTCAATTCTTCTTTGGAGCACAAGAGCTTTTGTTTGTAAAATGCTCAGTCACCATTCCCAACACAGCAGTCAGTGCTGGACTGCCTCCCTGTTTGTCCTTCACATTGTTCTCTCACTTTATACCAGGTCTTGTGGGAGGCAAGTTAGCTGGCACCAAGCAATGATGACTCCAGTGTTTCTTGCACGTCTGGTGTGTGAGCCTGTCTACCAGGGCATTGTTCACAATACCTGACCTCCGCATGGGGCTAGTGCAAGGCCAAGCTCACTGGGCAGCCTAGCAATTTGGCTCCCCCTTCCAATCAGTGTACTTCTAACAGTAGTTATTAATGGAGAAGAGCTCTGTGTAAGTAAAGAATGGAGAAAGGTCTGAAGACTTAGGGCAAATTTTGGCTGTTTCCTGACCTTCACTCTGCACTACAAACCTGAACCATCCTCCAGAGAAGGAAATTATTTACTCAAGTATGTTCATGGGGGTTTTTGAGTCTCTTCCCAGTGGCTCGTCCTACCACACCCAGTGTACTGATAAGACCATTTGCCCCTCCAACTTTTCACTTGATGTTTAGTGTCCCTTCAGTGCAGTCTTTTTTTTTTTTTTTTATAGGTTTTGTTGGGGAATTGGGGAAGGGAGCAGTGTTGGGGAACTGGGGAAGGGGAACAGACAAGTTGCTGTCCTTTTGTTCTTCAGTCTAGTTGTGGAGAACATTGCCTCACTGGCCCATGTTGGTATCATCATTGCGCTCTTCCCTGGTGAGGCAGTTGCCCTCCAGCCATTGGACGGCCACTCACACCCACTGCTGGCCAGCCGCTCTGCAGCCCACGCCGGTGAGTCATGGCAGCCTAGCTCCAGGTTGAGCTGTTGTTCACCATCTTAGCTGTAGAGGGTGCAGCATCACTGGCCCTCATATGGGATCCGAACCAGCAACCCTGCTGCTCAGAGCTGGTGTCCCAAGCCAACTCCTAACAACGCCTAACCAACATGCCACTTGGCCAGCCCCCTTTAGTGCAGTCTTAATGTGAATATGTATGAAGTAAGGTGACTGAATTCTGTTTAAACCTATTTGAATTTGTTTTAGTGAGTGTTCCCTCTCAGCAATTTAGTCCACCCTTAAAATTGCTTAAAACAGCACTTGCAACACATTCCTTTTGAATGTTCTCAGAGGTGACAGGTTTTATTCTTTGATATTAAGATTTTTCCCCCCAGTAGTTTAAGAACTTTTAAATCCCAGTGTAGTGATTGGAGGTGGGGACTGAAGTTAAAACTATTGTATAAAGTAATGAGAGGAGCTCCTTTTTTTTCTTTTAATTTATTAATTTCAGGTGTACAAAGCAACATAATAGACATTTACACCCTCCACAAAGTAATGAGAGGGGCCCTTTTGAGAACCCTAAGTACAGTCTTCTTGGAGCAGTGGTTCTAAATGCAAGCTATAAAGAAGGCTGTGGATTACCTCCACCAGACAAGGCTCTCACACAATTTTTCCTTGAGTTTCAGAGTCTTTGTGTACTTTCTGAAAATTTATCTAAAAACCCTTCTTGAGTTACTATAAAAGACATTCATTTTCATGTATTGGTTCTGAGGTTTTGTTTTAAGGCTGTTAACTTAGAGCCAGACATTGTATGTTAGATGTGAGGTAACTATTTGTGTTTGAAGTTAAAAAGAGGCCAGTGTGTGTGTCTGTGCAATACAAGAGGTCTGTTCAAATTTTGGCAGCTTTCTCACTTTATCAGGTATATAGAAACCCATAAAAGGGACCATCTGTAGCTAAAGGAGAGCAAGTGATAGACAGATCTAAAAGGAGCTTGCAGATAATGTTTCACCAAAAAGTTTAAATCTAAGGGGGAAAAGTCAAGCATGTTTGAAAGTCATACCAAATCTGAAGTAATACGCCTTGTTTTCTAAGTGGTTGCCATTTTCTGTCCTCTACAATGAAATTATATATGTGAAAGCAGCTAGCCAGTAGGCTCTCAAAAATATTTTGTATAATGGCATTTCTCCTCTGCTAAGGCTTTCATGGGTTTTCAGAAACTTGCATATTAACCCAGTATAGTTTCGTTATACCGTAGTATAAACCAGAATGGCGAGCTTTTGCCTCAGTGTTTAAAATTTTGGTATTACATGCCTTTTCTTTAAAAAATATTAAAAGGGTGAGGAGGGAAAATCCTTTTACATGAGAATAGTCTGTATCCTGAATAACCATACCAGGCATCTGTTTTAGAGCATCCGTGGGCATTCCATACAACCTTTTAGGTTTAGGGGACGCTCTCTATTGACAGGAAGAGTTTCATTAACAGGAGCAGATGCGGCAGAAGTGGAAATGTTGGTCTATTTTTGGATTTCCTCTGTCTTTGCTGTGAATTCATCTACCTATCTAATATCTGTCTGTGTTCACCAAGCCACCAGGCAATGCTGTGCTTGTCAAGCTCATCTAACTCATTCCAGGGAGAGAAGCTTTCTAGTGTCCTGGAGGAAAGTTTCTACGGAATACAGAATTTTTGTTATAAATGGAAGGATGAGGGCCGGCCGAGTGGCGCATTGGTTAAGCGCTGGTTTTGGGATGCCAGCGGCCCCGGTTCGGATCCCACATGAGGGCCAGTGACACTGCCCTCTACAGCTAACAACAGCTCCACCTGGAGCTGGGCTGTGCGAGCCCCGGTGATGGTGGGCTGCCATAGGCTACAGTGAGTGGCCCGCAGCCAGCGTGAGCGGCTGGCAGCCAAGTGTGAGCTGCCAATAGCCGCGGTGAGCGACATCCAGAGGCCAGCGACCGATCTGCCTCATCCGGGAAGAGCGCAATGACGATACCAACAGTGAAGCAACATCCTCCGCAACTAAACTGAAGAACAAAAAGACAGCAACTTGTCTGTTCCCCTCCCCCGATTCCCCAACGCTGTTGCCCTCCACCAATTCCCCAATAAAATCTTAAAAAAATAAAAAAAATAAAAAAAATAAATGGAAGGATGAATAGAGGTAGGTTAGTTATGTAACAGTGTTTTCAGATGAAAAACAGGAACTGACAGCTGTGGCTAGGACTCTTTTAACCGATGGGAGATCGGGAATTGGAGCTGTCTGCCAATGGGTGTTTTACTTACTGAAAGTTACCTGTGGTGTGATACTTGAAGTTTAGGCTCTGTTTCGGGACAGCACTTAGGTATGGGGTCAGCTGGTACTGGGACACTTGCTGATTTACAGTGTACATGCAAATAAAATCTTACTCAAACATACCTTTTTGGAGTTAGATGATTAGTTTGTTTTCTTGTTTAACATTCTCACAACTCCCCAAACTGGTTCAAGTCGATGAGCAATCTTCTCCCATCCATTCGCTCCCTCCCCGTCAGTTCTTTCTGCTAGTGACTGAAGACACTAGACCGAGGTGGGGTCTGCAGTGACTACGTGTAGGACTGGGCAAGTTTACTTACCTGGCACCTGGCCTGAGCTAGCCAGGAAATGCCTGGGCAGGTGTCTTCCTGGCAGAGCTCCTTCACTACCTACTCAGGCTGGGCAACTGAATTCAGATGAGGGGTGGTGTTTTTTTTCCCTTCCTCATTCTACCATGGTGGGTGGTTCGCTTTCTGATGCAGCCGGTAAAATCCTTTAATCTCTAGAGCTATAGGTGGAAGCCACTGCCCAATTCCAGTCATAAAGGAGTCATATAAAAAGATATTTGAGTGCTTTTCAGAACTTTTCCAGTGATGCTGAGTTTTTGATCCTGGATTAGGTTTAGAATTAGGAAGTAGGATTAGAGGGTCATCTCTGAGTTTCCTTTAAAATCATGAGACACTAAAATCAGTTTATTCAGTTTTTGCTGCTACCGTATTTTTATTTCAGATCTCTAAGTCAGGGGATAATTATCTTAATTTGTGCTTTAAAGAAATACCCTCATTGCACTTCCTAATTACAGCATTTCTCCTAATAGACCCCAGTTGAAAAGGATCTTTATTTTTCACAATTGATTTGAGAGAATTCCGGGCCCAATTTAGAGATGGAGCTTCTAAAGAAAAAATAACTTTATTGTGTTTTGATTTGTGTCTTAGTAAAATAAGGGCTATTTATTTTTAAAGCCATTTTCTGTATCTGCTTTTTCAAATAATAATAATAATAATTATTATTATTATTATTATTATTTAATTTTTAAGTCTGCAGAGAAGTTGTTCTGAGCTGGCCATAGTGGGTTTTTCATTTAATTTTGGAACAGTCTGATTATTTAAATTCTATTTTGGGGAAGAGGGAGTACTTGTTTGTAACATCTGAAGATTAAAATTTTCTTGCTGCGTGAAATTCAGACCCTGAAACTGTCAGGCAGTGCTCGGGAGTTGTGTCAGTGTCAGCCCTGATCTCTATACCTAAACTGTCCATGTCTAAAGTTTTTTCCAGACCAGTTATTTTAACCTACAGAATTTTAGCGTCGTATGAATAGCCTTTGCAGTACACCCATGATCTATTTAGCTTTTTCCTAAATAGTTCTATTTGGTATAATTATCTGTATAACTTGGATAATGCACATACACAGTTTGGAATGGGAAAATTCACTTTAGGGTATCATACCAGCTGTCCCCTTTCAGGCTGCGCTGCCATACTCATTGAACCTTAGAGATGCTTAATAAAAACAAAAAGGGGAAGAGCCTGCTGTTTATCTCTGTGGATTCAGCAAGTAGAGAATATTTGCCAATGCCGAAAAGATAATTCTTTAATAGATGGCTTTTGTGTTTTGTTTTAGAATCACAAGAAGTCGATGAACAGCTGATAGCAGAAGTGGTTGAAAAATGTTCACCTGAGACTTGTTCTAGACCCTCAGAAAATGAGGTATCACAGCAGGCAATTGATTCTTACTCAGTCAAGGATTTCAAAGAAGAACCTGAACATGACATTAGCAAAATTTCAGTAGTGAGGCCATTTTCAATAGAAACCAAGAATTCTGCGGACATCTCAGCAACTCTTGGAACAGAAGCAGCTTACGGCTGTGTGACTGCATTCTCAGGCGAGGCTCTGCCCTCCAGCCCGCCGGAAGCCACTCAGGGCAAGGCGATGACAGAAGGCACCATGGGGGTTACGCTGGAGGCTCCCACAGAAGCTCACCTGAAGGCTGGGAACTCCTGTCTGCAGCCCGTGCCCAGCAGAAGCAAGCTAAGAAAGCCCAAACCCGTCTCTCTGAGGAAGAAAACAATTGGCGAGTTCTCAGAAACAGAAACTGCTGTGGAGGGCATGCCTCTCCCCCAGGTATCCTATCCTGATGAAATGGATGGGAACAGCAGCCCTTTCCTAGGAGATACCGGGATCCAGAAACGTGTCCCTGACATTAAGGAAACGTCAAGCACTCCTAGTAGTGACACCAATGATTCAGGGGTTGAGCTGCTGGAGGAGTCGAGCTCACCTCTGAAACTCGAGTTTGATTTCACAGAAGATGTGGAAAATGTAGAGTTCAGGAAAGGCTTTCCAAGGAAACTTGGCAGGAAACTGGGTAACAAACCGACTCCCAAGGTACAGAAAGATGGAGCCAGTAAGCCAGTAGGCGCCAAAGGGGCAGAACCGCCCCCGGACCCAGCTGCAGGCGATGCTACCCTCTCCCAAGCACCTACTAAGCTGCCTCCTGATCAATGGAATAAAGTCAGCCTCAGTCCCTTTGGGGGCCACCCCACACTGCAGAACTCCCCTTCCCTCTCCTCTAAGGGCTCCTACCACTTTGACGAATCCGTGGATCCCTTTAAACCAACTACAACTTTAACAAGCAGTGACTTTTGTTCTGCTGGTAATCATGTTAATGAAATCTTAGAATCACCCAAGGAGGCAAAGTCGCGTTTAATAACGTGAGTGACAACGGGTGTGGGTGTTGTGTCCTGTGTACACTCTGAGAGTTTGGCAGTCGGCAGGTTTGGGTTTTGGTGGACTGAAGTTGTGTTTGAGGTGCAGTGGGTCACCTCATATAAACAAATCCTATAACTTTATATTCCGGTCATAACTATTTTGCCCAACTTTTGTGTGGAATCAGAAATACCAAAAGGTTTCCTTTTTAGATGTGCGCCTGGCTTCTGAAACCTCAGCTTGTTCAGCTGAGCTCCCTCCACCCTTGGGTACTTTTTTCGTGTTTCAAAAGAATAGCATGAGATGGGCAGGCAAAGATGTGACAGTTTTCAGAAATCCTGGGCTGTCAGGAATCGCTTTATATACAGAATTCAAGTGTCATGCTAGCCACCATCTTCAGATTCTGTGTGGATAAAACAAAAATTCTAAGCCTACAGATTACCTGTCTATTATCAACAACTTGTAGAAAATGATCCAAAAGGATTTTATTTAGAAGTCTTTCACTTAAAACAGAAAGTTGTGTTTTTTGTTGGAAACAGCTTACCACTAAAAGTTGGTGAGAATTTTTATGTCTTTATTATGGTTAGCTTCTGGTTCTATCAGTAAGGAAATGAATTTGCAAAAATAATCAAGAACATTATGATGACATAAATCTGATTAAATTAGTCTTTTGTTGTAGTTGTCTCTCCACTCCCCTTCTCTTGAGAAATGTGGAGCGACTTTTGCGAGGTTCCTGAAATTCCAGAGTGATCACCTCAGGCCATACTCCATTTCAAGTTTCAGTTTAAATTTGTTATGGTTACTTTATCACAAAACTTGAATTGATGACAGTATATCCCATTGTGACCCTGTGACATTTTGCTAAAAAGTAGATATCAAGAAAAGACCAATGTCATGGAGGATGAAATGTGAAAAGGGAGGATGAGAAGAAGTACATATTTCTAATTATCACCGTAAATCAGCCAGGGAAATAATTTTCAGCATTACTATGACTTATAGAAAAATGCTAGATGCTGTGGTGAATTATACTACAGGGAAAGGTCTAAGGAACAGAGAGTACAATCAGTTCTTCAGCAGCCCCAGAATGTCTAAGGGGAATAAAATGGCATTAGTAGTTCTTGATTGATCTTTTTTTTCAGTAAATAAGAGCAGTTAAATGGTTGCTGGAAAATATGATTGAGCAGGTGTCCTCACAGTGTGGCTAAGGTTAGTTACCTTTGTCTAGACAGTGCTTGGGGTATGTGTTGACCAGGTCATTGCCTTGGTGCTTCCTGATAGGGGTACCCTAAATATGGGGTGCTTCTGCCTAGCAAGGTTGATAAGGAGCCATTTGGGAGGCTTCCTTTCAGTTGCATGTTAAAGGTATGTCGCCAGTGCACTCATGTTGGATAAGATTAAATCTAGGCCAAAGGGAGGGAAATTTATCCTTCACCTTATTTTCAGTAGCAAGAAGCACCCTCTCTTGAGTCCTACCACCCTGGTAGCATTTTCCTCCTATTTAGTTTTTAGTGAGTGAATTTCTTGATCTAATACACCGTATATATTTTTTTCTTTTTTAAATTCCTATGCAATCAAAACTCTTGTTTCCTAGAAGGGTGCTCAAACACTGTGTAGCGCTGGGATTTTGTTTGGCATATCCCGTCATTGATAGGAAAGACTGAAAATATACATGTGGTGGTATCTAGTGGAGAGTTAGAAGTTCTGTTAGCAGGTTATTTGTGTGACTTTTTTTTTTTTTAAGATTTTATTGGGGAATTGGGGGAGGGGAACAGCATTGGGGAACTGGGGAACAGACAAGTTGCTGTCCCTTTGTTCTTCAGTCTAGTTGTGGAGGACGTTGCTTCACTGGCTCATGTTGGTATCATCATTGCGCTCTTCCCGGATCAGGCTGATCAGTCGCCGGCCTCTGGACAGCCGCTCACAGTGGCCCTTGGCAACTCACGCTGGCTGCCGGCCACTCACTGTAGCCTATGGCAGCCCACTGCAGAAGAGGCTGCAGATATGCTGTGTCCCTGGGGACTCACAGCAGCTCAGCTCCAGGTGGAGCTGTTCACCATCTTAGCTGTAGAGGCCAGTGTCACTGACTCTCATATAGCATCTGAACCGGGGCCGCTGGCGTCCCAAGCCAGCTCCCAACCAATGCGCCACTCAGCCGGCCCCTTGTGTGACATTTTAAAAGATGTATCTCAGATTCTTCTATAAAATAGAGAAATCATACTATGATTGGGATTTTGTGGACCAGATAAGATAAATTACGTAATAATCATTTTAAACGTTTAAGAGAAACATACCTACAATAGGTATAAGCAGATATATATTCAACTATATTTTAATTCATGCATTGCCTTTAACCTAGATGACTAGACATTTAAGAGTAAATGTGCTCAGCAGTAAAATGTGTACTTTTTCATCTGTAAATTTGAATATGTGGCATTTTTTAATGTGTCTACCACTCTTACTCTGTTAGAGTTGAGGTTCCTGATAATCACTTCACTCACCAGTAATAACATTCATGAATATGACATTTTTAATTTGTATCTCACCTCACAGAAAGAACTTTGCAGCCTGTACATCTACCAGACTAGAGATAAATATTCCAGGCTTTACATGATTTTTTTCTCCATCTGTCTGTCTCTTTCTTGTCTCTTATTTTGTTGGTGCATCAGGACTACTGAACAAGTGAAATTTCTCTGTTTTCTGTTGTAAGTACTCCTGCTGTCGTTTCTGTTTGTCCCTAGGACTATTGGTGGTTCCTCTCCCACCTCCCCAGACCATCTCTCCATAGCATGTTGGCTTGCTTTTTTGAGTTTGACCTTCTGATGATTTTTTGCATTTCATTTGCCACTTCATGAGTCAGCTTAGCCTTGCACTTGTCTGTGCCTAAAGAAGTGGAGGTCGGCCTTCCCACCTTAGGTGCCAGAGCTTCGCTCCCTGCCTGCCTTGGCACGCCTCCTGTGGCGCTTTGATCCTGAGTGCTGGCTTGGCCCCAAGATCATCGCAGTGGTGGTTTGAGGGACAGCTCTGCTATTTAACCATGGAAATAATTGGCGTTTTTGATAGGATAGGGCTGCTGGGTTGGAGCAGGGGATACATTTTACTAAGTGAACTCGAGTTTGGTGGCATTCAAGCATTAGGAAAGAAAATCACAAACTAGACAGTGGTTGCATACATTCTAGTAACATACATGCTTGCCTTTTTTGTTCCCTACAGAAGAAAAAGTTACAAATTCTTATTATTTTTGTCAGAGTGACATTACTAGAAACTTTAAGTTCATTAAAACAGAACAGAATCTGAGCTCGTCTTCAGATCGCAAATTCTATGCTAGTTTAAAAATAGTAGGCAGTTTTAGAGCTTTCCCGAGTTTTAGCCATGACGTTCCTTTCCATCTTACTACTTAATAGGAATGGTAACAGTTTACACACATATTTGTATTTTTATACTTTTTGTTGACCACAGTTCTTTTCTGTTAGCACACAGGTCTGGCGCCTTCTTAATCAGACTTCTACGGCTTTTAGTGCAATAAAGAATTTTTAAAGAACCTGGTCCAGTGTGGTAATTTTTCTGATGATTGTCAAAGCCAACTGAGTAAGGATCAGATGAACCGAATGTCTCTAGGTGCTAAGGCTGCTCTCAGAAAGGCTTTTGGTGGTGTGTAATTAAAAACTGTAGGGTGAGTCAGAGTACTACTCTGTTTAACATCCTGTAGAAGCACATGAGGAGGTCTTTTCAGAGAATGAACTGAACTATAGTTCTCTGCTTGTCCTATCTCTTGGAAGACTATTCAGAGACATCAAAGGTGTTCCCATCTCTAACATGTAGAGGTATGATTTGTGTGGTGCGTATGCCTTGGCTTCTACCTGCACATACTGCTTTCTGCTTCATCTCGTAACTTGTAAGTTGTCAGTGTGGTTCCAAACCAGCGTAGTTATTTTTTTTTCTTCTAGGAGTGGCTGTAAGGTGAAGAAATATGAAACGCAGTCTCTTGCTTTGGATGAGTGTTCTCAGGTAAGCTTGTGCCAATCCCCAGAACATTTCTGAGTCCAGTGGTCCCCAAATTGGCGATTGCATCCCCACCCCAGGGTGTGGGGTGTGGTTAAGGAAGAGTTCCCACTAGACATCTGAGTGCTCAGCTCTAAGGAAACCCATTTCCGGATGCTTAAATTCCTAATCTCAGGAGGCCCCCTCTTTCACAATTACCCTTTTCCCTTTTCTAGGTGGGGGGCTAAGTTCCTTCTCACCCATTCTAACTCTTACTAGGGTGCATTACCACTGGGCGTGAAACCTCTGGGGCACCAAACAGAGGGGAGATTTGAAATATTGGTGTAGGTTTTAAGGAGGTGATTGACTCTGATGACTTGATTATAATTGTTTTTTGTTTTTGTTTTTGTTTTTGTTTTTGTTTTTTTGAGGGCAGTGTCACTGGCCCTCATATGTGGGACCGAACCGGGGCCGCTGGCTTCCAAGGCCAGCGCTTAACCACCGCGCCACTCGGCCGGCCCTATAATTGTTTTTTTAAACTAGATGGCTTCCCAGTTCTTTGTTTTCAACAAAGTAGGAGAACCTGAGTTGATGAAAGTAGAATGGAAATACAAATTCAGAGAGGAAAAGCAATGATGTAAATTTCTGACTAATAAAGAGGTTGTTTGTGTCAATTTTGAGTAGATTGTAGGGTATCAAATCATTAGAGTAACAACATTGAGTTAAGCAAGGTCAGTATTTAAACTATTCCAGATATTACATCCTTTTCAATTATTTAAACTTATACTCAAAAGTTGTTAGATGTCACCTGAAAATATGGGGTACATAGATATTTTTTTTATAATTTAGGACGTTCTTAAAAACCACTGCCTTCAACTTCCTGCTTATAAATTTAGGCTAGAAAAGATTAATTTTTTTCAGATTTTAGGCTTGAATTGCAAAAGGTAGATTCTAGAAAATATATTTCGTGATTGAGAGACTCCACCTTCTTCCTTGATTTGTCTGCAGATCTGTGGTTAACTCTTATCAAATACCTATCTATATGGAATGGAGGCTGCCCTGCGTTCCTGAGATGGTCCTTTTCCCATTGTTTATCCTCCTAAATGGTAGCATCTTCTCTGTTGCATTTTCCAGGATGAAGGAGCAGTGATCTCCCAGATTCCAGACATTTCTAGTAGGGACGGCCATGCTACGGATGAAGAGAAACTGGCGTCTACTTCATCTGGTCAGAAAACAGCTGGGGCCGAGGTGAAAGGTGAGCCAGAGGAGGACCTGGAGTACTTTGAATGTGCCAATGTTCCTGTGTCTACCGTAAATCATGCGTTTTCATCCTCAGAAGCAGGTATGGAAGCATATCATCATCTTTCTAATGTGCGTAAGCATAGAGATGCCTGAAAGCCTAAAGTAGAAGACGGCTTAGAGATATCTAGAGAATTGGGTCACCTGAAGGATGGATTTAGGATGCTGACCTATGCTTTGCTTCTTTACCTAGAAAAGAGACACAAAAGGGTGTCTTATCAAATACCAGGGGACATATGGATAGTTGTGGCAGAATGTTCAGGAGACAGATATAAAACTGCCTGAATTTTTGTAGTTTATTTTAATGTAGCCACATCTTAAAGTATAGTGGCCTGTAACCATGTTGTGGTTATTATGCTCCTTGTTCAGCTTACAGAAATAATAATAACTAACATGTATATTGCCTTACCATGTGCAGACGTTGTTCTAAGTGCTTCGCATGTATTAACTCATTGCTTCTCGCTAGGTATTATCTCCCCCCCCAACACCGCCATTTTTTAGAAAAGGAAATTGAGGCACAGAAACTAAGTAACTTGACCAAGGTCACTTGTAAATGGCTAGTAAAAGGTAGAACTAGTATTCAGACCTCAGCAGCCTGGTTCCATGGTCTTTTAACCACAATGCTAAAGTGCGAAGAGATTGTTTTCATTATGCCAGACTATTACAGACTTTCCTGCTCACAGATGCGGTAGACTTAAATTGACCAATGCTCTATAAAATCCTCCTTAATATTCTAATAAGAACCTAGACTAACCTGTGCTGAAGCTTCTTGCTGTTGGACCCCTAGAACATTTTAGAGCTGAGGCCCTTTTCCAAGTCCCAAGTTATATCTCTGGCCCTAAACTTGACTTGTGAAATATTTAGAACCATGTTCCTGACTACGTTAAACATTCTTAAAAACTCAGATTTTCAGCAACATAATTTAATTTGAGGCTTTATAGTTAGAATTACAAAAATCATGATTGGGCTGGCTGAGTGGCATGTTGGTTAACAGTTGGCTTGGAATGCCAGCCCTGAGCAGCAGGGCCCCAGTTTGAATCCCACATGAGGGCCGGTGATGCTGCGCCCTCTGTAGCTAAGGTGGTGAATAACAGCTCAACCTGCAGCTGGGCTGCCATAAGCTATCGTGAGTAGCTGACAGCCAGCGTGAGCTGCCATAAGCTGCCGTCCAATGGCTGGTGAGCGACTGCCTCACCCAGGAAGAGTGCAATGATAATACCAACATGGGCCAGTGAAGCACCGTCCTTCACAACTAGACTGAAGAACAAAAAAGACAGCAACTTGTCTGTTCCCCTTCCCTGATTCGCCAATGCTGTTCTCTCCCCCAATTCCCCAATAAAATCTTATAAAAAGAAATTTTTTTTTAAATCATGATCTATCAAACCAGGGAAGTGGGTGGAAATCTGGACTTTGTGTGAGTTATTTCACGGTCTTCTGTCCGCCCCCAGGTCTTAGATTTCCATTGATAAAATATGAGGAAATTCACCAGGCACCATTCCAGATTTCTTCCCAGCCCTCTTTCTGCTCTGACATCTTTCCCAAGACCTCGATTTCCATTTCCCCTTATACCCTTTTACCAAGTTATGTGGATAGTCCTGAGTATTCTTGTACTTACTCTTATTTCTTCTATTTGAAATGCCTTTCTTTGCCATCTCTTATAAAAATTCTGCCCATCCTTTAATGCCTGTCTCAAAAATGTCACTAGATTCCCACTGTACTTTACGCTTCCAACACATTTCTTCTTACCATTCCTGTCTTGTGTATTAATTAGAGAAGGATATCTTTGAAAAACTTCCTAAGGTTAAGGACTATGAGTGATTCATTTTTGAATTTCCTCTGGCGTCCGTGCATGGAAAATAATTGTTGAATTATTCTTCCTCACTAGGAGGAAATTCCTTCAATATAAATTTGTAGAGCTGGGGTTCTCTTAGATACAGTGCTGTCCTCAGAGATAGGAGCCACTAGTATTACACTGTATGTAACTGATTAGCTATGTCATGGGAGCAGGCAGAGGCCCTGGTCAAGCAGGGGTGGAGGTGTGTGGAGGTGGACCAGCTCTGTCGGGAATCAGAGACCATTTCTGGGAAGAATCACCTCTGAGCTGGGTCTTGATAGACACAGACATAGATAGGTATGTGCCAGGGAATGAGAACCTCTCGCAGGGATGGAAGGAACCTGCCATGTTGGTAAATGCCCACTAACTCTCTGTGAGTGCAGGGCAAGTGGGAAAACAGGGTCGTACAGAGGACTGTGGGCTTGATCCTATAGGTATAGGGGAGCTGTAGAAGGTTTTTAAGCAGAGTAGTGATGGTCACATTTGTGTTTTAAATAATTCACTATTGACAGATGGTATGCTAAAATAGTAATTCGCTGTTGCTTTGTGGAAGATTATAGCTTTAAAATGGTGTGTGCTTTTCCATATTTTCAAATTGTCTTCAGTGAGTAGATATTCCTTTAATTAGAAAAAGCATAGTGTTGGGTTTTTAAAAATATTGCCTCTGGTGGTAGAGTGGGAGGTAGAAAATGAATTTAGTTTTGCAGGCATTGAAATTTAGAGCTTATTATCTTATCTGCTACACTAATTAGATTGAGGGTACCCTTTTGGGTGGAATTCAAATTCAGTCAGGCTTGGTAATAAAATAACATTCAGTGTTACGGTTTCCGTTCCGAAATAAGCCCTGGTTAGTACATGGACACAAGGGGGCAGCCTTGCTGTTCTTTCCACCTGAAGATTGCGCATTCATTTATGGCTGACTAACTGCACTCCTCTTTCTTGTGAATATTTTGGACTTTTGACATGGGCAACACAGCAGTCAACAGGAAGCCAGTGCTCCTCTGAAAATCTTAAAATGACCTTCATGTGTTCATAGATGTCATTCTGGGCCTGCACTGGGTTTCCAAGTGTCTTTCACAAGAAGGAAAGGAACTGACTTCTTGGGATAACTACAAAAAATGACTCTCTGTGTTTTAGGCATAGAGAAAGAGACATGCCAGAAGATGGAAAAAGATGGATCTGACAGGCCTGTAAGTTCTGAAACTTGGGGCGGGGGGGGGGGGGCCAGGGGGGCCGGGGCGGGGGGGGGGGAGCGGTGGTAAGTGGAGCTCAGTTTTTTTCAGTATTTGTTTTGAAGCCCATGTTCGATCATTAAATAAGTTCTAGCCAGTGTTTGGTGATGGGGATAAAGTACAAATTAAACACAGTTTCTTTACTGGAGGGGCTCCTCATCTATCCCAAGGCGACCTGTACATTACTGGTCGATGTGCTGCTGAGCACTTGAACTGTGTGTACCTAATCTGAACTGAGAGGACCTGTAAGTGTAAAATACAACCAGGTTTTGAAGACGTAGTACAAAAAGAAGGAAAACAAAATGTCTCTAACTTTTTATATTGATTACATGTCGAGATGATAGTGAACGATACTGGATTAACTAAACTGTATTATTAAAATTAGTTTCACCTGTTTCTTTTTACATTTTACATGTGGTTACTGAGAATTTTTAAATTACATATGGCTTGCATTATACTTCTCTTGAAAAGCAGTGGTAGTAGATGCAAAATGGAAACCAATGATACCCTGTGGTGAATATAATAACAGTGTGTTCCTGGGGTTGGCCTACTGTGTGGCAGGTGGCAGGGAAGCTAAATCTGAGCTAATTAAAAACAAACAAACAAACAAACATGTTTAGCTTTACAAACAGTACAAAAAAATTCCTGTAAGTCTTTCACCCATACTCCTCAAATACTAACATTTTATATAACCACAGTACAGTTATCAAAATCAACTAACACTGGTAAAGTATTATTTAATCCATGAATCATATTTAAATTTTATCAGTGTCCCAGTAATGGCTTTCTTCTAGTGCTGGATCCCACATTGCATTTAGTTCTCATGTCCGTAGACTCCTGTAATCTGTGACAGTTTCTCAGTCTTTCTCTGTCTTTCCTGTCTTGGACACTTTTGAAGAGTAGAGATCAGTTGTTTTGTACACTGTCTTTCCATTTGGCTTGTTTTCAGGAACTCACTGTTGGGCTGTGACCCTGGTGTTTCCCTAAAGGAGGTAGAGTGAGCAAATGTGAAGGTAGATGGGTGGAGGAGAAGCCTGTGGAAGTATGAGAAGAAAGATGTGCACATAACATGTAGGACTTGGGAGCATTGTTCCCTCACAAGGGCCTCACACATTAGTGACATTTGTTTTTGGACAAAATCACTTTTGCTTAGAAACTCATTTGATCCTCAGTTATTTTGGAAGCCAGGCCACCTACTGCCAGTGCAGCCACTCATGGGCTTACACTTGGGTTTCGTCGCCTGTAAGGGACAGGGATGCCTTCCATCCCCACCTCTGAGCCGGTGAGACTCCACACTCCACTACCAGAACAGCCTAGTTATGTACTTGGGGAATCCAGTTCCTTGGGAAGTTTTCCAAGTACCACGGGAGCATTTTGGAGTATTTTCAGAGTGTGAAAATAGCAAAAGGATGATTGAAGAGGGCTGTGTTGAGTGCACCAAAGCGTTGCTCTGTGTGGCTGCAGATTTAGGTGGCTTTTCCAATTCTTGAAACCAACTGGTTAAACTTCTGGACGTTCAACTTAGTCATCCATAAAATTAGTAGCACCTGTCTGCCTTATCAGAGTGGCTGTGAGGATAAAATGAAATAATGACATGGAAGATTGAGGCTATAAAGTGCTTGGCTAATAATATAAGGTGGTGTGATGTTGATAGGAAAAGGGTGGGAAAGAGTGAGAAAGAAAAATGGAGAAACTTGTCTCTAGAGCCATCTGGTGAAGAACACACTGTATGTTGTGATCTTTTAAAAGTAATTCCAGTTGAACTCCCTGAAATAAAATTTCTACTTAGAATGTTGAATAAATTGTTGCATAAAGAAATTGCAATATTCTGAATGTTGAATAAAAAAATCTGTTTAATCGAGCATTTACTTTTTAAAGTCTCTCTAGGATGCTTTGACGCACATTTCTTTTGCAATCTCATGCCCAACATAGGTGATGGCCAGGGCAAAATAACTAAAGTCAGAGTACAGTGAGTGTGTGCATTAAGTCTCTCATCTTGCTTCTCAGTTATTGGTTTGCAGCATTTTTCACTTAGGAGTCAATTTTTTTAAGAAGTCTTATTAAGCTTCTTAAAAGTTGAGCTTGTTTGGCTTTTCCAAGCATGTCTCTGTTAGAGATGCAGCAGGGGTGGTCCTGTTCAGTGGGTTCTAGGACAGCTGACAGGATGAAAACACCCACCACGTGGTGACAGATAAGTGATGCTAATTCTCTCACTGCAACTGATGTGAGCAAAGAGAATTACTTTGTGGCATCTGTGCTCGTTGTAAACTTGCAACCAGGACTCCATTGAATTCTGCTGTCTGTTAACAGATCATTGTTGGTCTTCAGTTGCGAATGCTTTGTGGGACTGGGAGAAGGACTAGGGGACAGTGAAATGGGACCCTTCTGTAAGGATGTGATTGACTGAATTCTCTTTTCCCCTCAACAAGTGAATGAGATGCCGAACTCCCGAATGCATGTTGATATTTTCCTTACTAATAAAACTTTTGGCTTATTTTCCAAATTTTTGCTAACCGAATGGTCACAGGAGGCATGGGGTGCTATTTCCTAGAGTTGATTTGACTTGGGGATACTGACTTAAACACTCATAAAAGACTTTTTAAAATGTATTAGTTTAGGTCAGAAAGGTAACAACAAAGGTGAACCAAATATGTCAGCTTAATTTAGGGTATTATATCCCCATAGGCAAGTTCCATGGGAAACAAGATTATGAGAAAGCCTCTTCAGAAACATGGTACAGGAAATTAATGAGAATGTCTAAGGTGTATTAGTTACCTACAACCAACACTTATTAGCTCATCATTTCTGGGTCAGGAGCTCTGGGATGGCTAGCCGGGTTCCTCTGACTCAGGGCCTCTCACAGGCTGGGATCAAGGTATTGACCAGGGCTGCGGTCACCGCCAGGCTCCATGTGGGGTGGGTCTCCTTGCAGGCTCACTCGTGGCTGTTGCCACATCTCTGTCCTAGCTGTTGACAGAGACTTCAGCTCCTTGCCACATGGGTCTTTTCATGGAGTTTCTCATGATGTAAAATCCGGAGTCTTTTTGTGAACTAATTTTAGGTGTGATATCCCATGACTTACCATATTCTGTTCTTTAGAAGTGAGTCATTAGGTCCAGCTAAGGGGAAGAGATTGCACAAGAGTGTTAGTACCGGGAGTTGGGGGGTCGTTGGGGCCACTTTAGAGGTTGCCCACCACAAGTGACTTCTGGCTCTAGTGATAGATCTATCCCAAGATAGAGAGTGTATTTCTGGGGGGACCTTGGATTTCTGTCGGCATAGTAGGCTGCCCTCCCCCTAACTGCTGCTGGAAGTGGGCACTGCCAGCTTATGGCCTTGCGTTTCCCTTTTCTGTGACCTAAGCCTGTAGTTTCTCTATTGGGCCCTTCAGTGAGGTCTGTGAAGCTGTATGCAAATATTATGTGTGTGTTTTTGAGCATTTTTTAAAGAGAGAGTAAGTAAGTCTATAATAACCCTGAAAAGTTTAAAACCCACTGGTCTAAGTTGACCTTGGACTTTATGTTTAGCTTTGGTTCAAACGATATCAGAGAACTGACTGATTTTGATAACTAATGGATCAATTATACTGACATTTAAGATTATTCCCAAGTCATTTGGCTCTCATTTTGGATGTTATTAGAGCAGCTTTTTCCCCATTTATACGAAGGTTAACTTATAGAAGTGAGGGGAAATAGCCCAAAAATGCCTTCTAGGAAGGAAAATAGTACAAAATCTATATTCTTGTGAAAAACAAAATGCTAACCAGATGTGGCTCTCTGGAACCTGAGGAGTTTATGATAAAAGCAAGCTGGTACATCAGAAGGTGAACTGCTACCAGAAGGGAACTGAAAACTTAAGCGCAAGAAAGAACCAGAAAATGGACATGCAGGGGCAGATCTTGCCTTACATGTGGCCAGTTTGTACAGGAACAGATAATGGTGTACACCTGATGGCAGCACTGGGTTACCATAACAGCATCACTGCGGAGCATTTGGAGTCCTGATGATCCTGAATCATTGGGGGTGGGGTGGGGTCAGAGTTCAGATATATGCGCCATTTCTGCTTCCTTAGGCCTGAAAGTTAGTAATACACTTGAGAAACATTTTCATCCAAAGTCACTAAAGAGACACACAAAGCATCAATATGTAAAAAAAAGAAAAAGAAAGTTGACACTTTTTTTGGAAAGTTGTTTACATGGAACGCATCATCCCCAGAATCCCCCTGAAAAATGAACCATGTACCATGGATGGCTTTTTCTTTTATGCATGCAATTCTTTGGTGACAGACCACTATGATAATTACACTTTCTCCTTTTGGATAAGAATAAACCGTCTCTAGGCTATCTGTTAAACAGAAACTAAGACCCGCCCCCCCCCGCACCTCCCCCATAATCATTAGAACAAGTTTTTTCTTTAGATAGCACTATAACTAGATTTGATTTTTAAAAACGCTGCTGGGTTTTTTTCTTCAAACATGTTTTTTAAAGACTGTGATCAATTTAGAAATGAGGATGTTATTGAAGAAATGTTTGGGATTATGAAGCTGAAGACTGAACGTATTAAATGTAACCTCTCCACTCCCACAGGGACTGTTGGAGTCCCCTGTGGAGAAGGCCCCCGTGTCTGTGGCCTGTGGAGGAGAAAGCCCCCTGGATGGCATCTGCCTCAGTGAATCAGATAAGACAGCCGTGCTCACCCTCATAAGAGAAGAGGTAAAAGCTTTCTTGTTCTGTTCACTTATCACTCCATTTCTTTGTAAAGCCCATGTGCCAGCAGGTAGATTCCATCTCTGTTGGCCGGAGTTATCCCCGGCTGGAAGTTTTTGTTTCCTACAGCTTTTTTAGTTCATATGAAGGTTTCCCTATAAAACACCACATTGGTGCTGAAGTCCTGACATTCTGCTGTCAAGGGAAAAACGCTGACGCTTTGAAATATCCGTAAGAATTGTGTACACTTCTTTATCGTTTAGTGTTGAAGTTTTTATTATTATTAGTTTCAGGTGTACAAAACAACATAGTGATTAGACATTTACACACCTCACAAAGTGTGATAACCCCAACAAGTCTACTACCCCTCTGATACTGTACATAGCTATTATAATACCATTGACTATACTCCCTTGATTTACTTTACATCCTGTGACTATATATTTTTTTAATTGTAGTTGACATTCGATATATTTTATTAGTTTCAGGTGTACAGTGCAGTGGTTAGGCATTTATATAATCTATGAAATGGTCCTCCCGATAAGTCCCATACCCATCTGACACCCTACATAATCTTTTCAACATAATGGGCTGTATTCCCCATCCTGTATTTCCCTGTGACTGTTCTGTAACTACCAGTTTATACTTCCTCATCCCTTCACCTTTGTCACCTATCCCTCAACCCCTCCCAATAGCAACCATCAGTTTGTTCTCTGTACCTATGAGTCTGTTTCTGTTTCATTTGTTTATTTATTCTGTTCTTTAGATTCCACATATAAGTGAAATCATATGGTATTTGTCTTTCTTAGTCTGACTTATTTCACTTAGCATAATGCCCTCTAGGTCCATCCATGTTGCAAATTGTAAAATTTCATTCTTTTTTATGGCAGAGTAATACTCTGTTGTAAGTATGTCCCACAGTTTTTTTATCTAATCATCTATGGATGGACATTTCAGTTGTTTCCATATCTTGGCTATAGTGAACAGTGTTACAGTAAATATAGAGGTGCATAGCACTGAAGTTTTAAATACAGAATTTTTCCAGGTTTATCCACATATGTAACTAAATCAGTACCTTCATTTTACAGAGGATATATGCTCATGCATAAAATTTCTTAAATTCTAGACTTGCAGTAACAAAACTGTTTCTTACCTTCATCCATTCTTTTTTTTCTTCTTCTTTTATTATTATTATTATTATTATTAGTTACAGATTATTAGTTATCCTTTTCATCCCTTACAAAGCCCATTTTTTAATTAAACTGTTCAACTCCCAAATTCCTTATTGTGTTTCTTGAGCAGTCTCTGTTCAAAATAGATCACTGCTAGGCCTTTCTTGGGTGATCCAAAAAATATGCAAGACGCTGTTGTATACTAATAGTCGTCACCCTCTCCCATTATATATCTATGCTATATATTATGTATTTGGTTTATGTGTTGCTTGATGATTCCACCATTTTTTAATTTTCTTTAATTTTGTTTTTATAATATGGTGAGAGTAGTTAAGTACCTCCGATACAAATCTCTTAAAGCTTAAAAAATAGCATTAGATTGGTAATGAGGGATGTCAGCTAGTCCTATTGTCAAAACTTGGGAGCAGTGGTAAGGAGGCCCACCAAAATCTTGTAAATGAGAAAAATGACTTCATCTTCCTCCTGAGAGTTAAACTATGAGATGACCACCGAATGGATCAAAGCAAAGATGTGCCTACTAACCCGAAGCAGAAAAACTTTAGGATCTTGAGATCCTGATTAAAAGCACCAAAATAAAGAATGTACCAGTTTGAAAGAGAGAAGCACAGAGAAGTAAAATAAAAGGAGAACAACAGATGCCCATCCAAGCCCTGTCCAGGGCACATGGAATTTGAGGCAGTGAATTAAGATTATTTCTTTTGAGTTAGCAAGAGCATTCCAAATAGGGATATGGGTTCTGGCCTGACTAACAAGATCCTGCCTATAGTGAGATGGGTGCATATGGCTGCAGGCATTGAACGTATGAGTCCCTCTTTCTGACTCCATTCTTATCAAGCAATCAGAAATCTCTATAGAAAGGGAATAATACGCTGCTCATGCCAACTTCTAACGCTCTGATTTTGTGGCAGTTTCATTTCTCATCCTAACTAAATTTGGTGCTCTGGCGTCTACTTTGGTTAAGGTGAGTGTCTGCCAGACAGATGGCTTTGCTCTTGGTGTCCTGTCCCAATCAGTTTTCTGAGCCTACAGAGTTGAGAGCCAGACCCTGGATTGAGGTAAAATTTATAGAGGTTGTAATTACAACTTGGAATTTTCCCAGGAGATGGTCTATTCACTTTTACTCTGGTGGCTACATTCCAGCATCCTATGTGGCTCAGAGTCCACTTTTCCAAATTATCATGAGCATTATATATGTGTTGAGGTTTTATATTTTTAATGTATATTGCATGTCTCAAATGGACCTGATTGTGTGTTTCTTTTAATTTTCAAACTTAAATTTAGATTTTAAAAGATTGAGTGGATAAAACCAAGTTTTATCTCTATTATAATCTAGATAATCACTAAAGAGATTGAAGCAAATGAATGGAAGAAAAAATATGAAGAAACCCGACAAGAAGTCTTGGAGATGAGGTTAGAAAGGAGATTGGGGCATGGGGTTGGATATCTTTATGCATTATTAGATTTAATACAAATGAAGTGATGAAAGTATTTGCTTACCAAAGAACCAGCTGTTGAGAACTTGAGGGCTTTGCTATTTGTATCTTAATTTGTGATTGATGTCATTTCATGAGTATTGCTGATCTGTTGTTGTATTTTCAAATACTGTAGCTTATTTTGGAGGTGTTCAGTACATTACAAATAAGCAGAACCCACATAATTCTTACCTTTTGAAAAAAAGAATCTGTGCAAGAATATCCATTTGGAATAGAGTAATAAGACTTACTGACATAGTCAATTATGGAGGCATTATAGTTCATAATACTTTTCTGAAATTAATTATATGTGTTAGCTTCAAATCTTATAACCACCAAAGAGATTATAAAAAGCATGTTAATGGGAAACAGAATTGATTGACATCTTTAAATCGAAATAGGTTTTTTTTGTTTGTTTTTTTTTCAGCTGAGCCATCCTGCCACCTGTTGGCAGCTCAGCGGCTGCTCAGCTCGGGCCAGGAATCCAACTGGCGACCCTGTTGCTCAGAGCTCGCACTCTTGAGCAAGCTCTTAATCAACTGAGCCCCTCTGCTGGCCCTTTAATCGCAATCTTTTTATGTTTACTGCTCACTCCCTAGAAAGAGGAGTTGTGAAATATTTAAAGATGGCATCAAAGAAGATAAGAAAAAAAAAAGCATAAGTTATGTACTGTACAGTCAGTACTTGAATGATTAAGAAATACTTTAAATATATCTACACTAATGTCTAGCTGGTTTTTTGGTTTGTTTTGTTTTTTGAGCAGTTAATGGGTATAAGGCCCCATGCTGGGTGTGGTGGAGATGAAAGAATGGCCCCACCCTTGGAGAGCTTACAAAGCCATCATAAAAAACTGGGATGCAGGGTCAAAGTGATGGGCCCGGCGGGGGGTGGGGTGGGGTGGGATCATTTCTCACATTGGGGGTCACAGGAAAGAGCGCCCATCACTGGACAGGATCAGGAAAACTGCACTTTGCCAAAAGAAAGGTTAGCATGACAGGGTGATCTTTCAAGTCTTTCAATAATTGAAATACTTTTGGAATTAAGACAGTAAAATAAAACTTGTCACTGAATCAGAGGGGACAGAATGCCTGAAAGGGTAGGTTGGAGTCAGGAAAGCCTGAACTCAGATTAGATCTCTTAGGAAAAGCCCCAATAATGTCATTACAGTTGTCCCCCCTTATCCATGGGGGATACTTTCCAAGACCCCCAGTAGATGTCTGAAACTGCAGATAGCACCAAAACCTATATATACTGTTTTTTCCTATACATATGCACATACCTACAATAAAGTTTAATTTGTAAATTAGGCACAATAAGAGATTAACAACAATAACCAATAATAAATTAGAATAATTATGACAATATATGGTAATAAAAGTTGTGTGAATGTGGTCTCTCAAAATATCGTATTGTACTACACTCACCTTTTCACTTTAAGGAAGCACTTAAAACTTCTCTGGCAGGGCCGGCCGAGTGGCACGGTGGTTAAGAGCTGGCTTGTGAAGCCAGCAGCCCTGGTTCGGATCTCACATATAAGGGCCAGTGACACTGCCCTCTAAAAAAAACAAAAAAAAAAACTTCTCTGGTATAACCAAATTGCCAGCATCTCTACTCTTGCACTTTGGGGCCATTATTAAGTAAAATAAGAGTTATTTGAACACAAGCACTGTGATACCGCATCAGTCAGTCCGATAATGGAGACAACTGCTAAATGACTAACAGGCGTGGAGTGTATACAGTGGGGAGATGCTGGTAAAACGGATGAGTCATCTCCCAGGTGGTACCAAGTGGGGTGGCTTATGTTTTCATCATGCTATTCAGAATGTTGCAAAAGTTAAAACTTAAGAATTGTTTATTTCTGAAATATTCCATTTAATATTTTCAGACTGCAGTTGGCTACAGGTAACTGAAACTGCAGAACACAAAACCACCAATATAGGGGTATGACTGTAACTTATTTGTGAAAGATTGATTTGACTAAGCAAACTTCATCTATTGCCTTGAGGCTCATTCACATAGGGGCAAAGAAAAGTGAAGGCATGTTTTCTATAAATGGAATGAAGGCTTGTTAAACACAAAATTTTAAGAAGATGCTTTTGAACATTAAAAAATCTTGTATTAACATTAAAAAAGAGAGAAAGCCCGAAGCAGATAAATAGGTAATGTAAATTTGTCAGTATATATTATTGTGTTTAATTGGGGCAGCATTTCTCCAACTTCCATTGTCTAAAAATTCTTTTCTGATTTTTTTTTTTTTTTAAGGAAAATTGTGGCTGAATATGAAAAGACTATTGCCCAAATGATTGGTAAGGAAATTTTTTTTCTAGGGTATCAGCCATAGGATCCATAGATGATTTTCAAATCAGGATACAAACTTCAATTTGTCCATCACTTAGATACAATTAATTCTCATTATTTGTGATAGTTATGTTCTATAAAGTTGCCCCAAGCACAGAATTAGCAAATACTGAAATACTGCTTCTAGGGGAAAAGGTTAGGATCCTGCAAGCCTCTGGTAACAACTTTTTGGGCAATACATAATCTTTTCTTACGTGTGTTTCTGTTTAAAGATATTTTGTTTGATATAGATATATAGTGTTGACTCATTAACATTGAACTCATGGCCAACAATGCTATAGCTCATGCGTGAACGAAGCTTATCTAATACATGTATGTTCCCTGTAAGGCACGTCACAGCCTTCCTGCACTTAGGGACACTAGATAGCACTTCAGCACTACACTTGGGGCTGTTTTAAACAGCAAAATCACCAACAGAAAGCACAAAAATGCAAAACAAAAAGCAAAAAAACACACTAAATAGACTGTGGAAAGGACACTTGTTTGTAGTATAAAGCAAGAAGGTGTCACCTTGTTCGCCCTCAGCTGAGAATGTGTACATCAGTGACTCAACTTTGTGGCTAATCTGCCCATGTCTGTGACTGACCAGGAATGCACCAGAAGTATTGATTTTGGGGTTACAAATAAATTTTAGCAAGTAAGCAAAGTTACAAATACAGAATCCGCGAATAATGAGGATCAACTGTAGTTAGGTTCATTTTAGAGGATGGCAGACACTTAGATTCTGTGAAAAGCCCAGGACTCAGAGAGTTGGTGGCCTAGCCACATCATTTATACCCCGCCCCCCACCACCAGGTGGGATCTCTCTAGTGTGGTGAGTGGCCTTCACACCACTGCAAGTTCTACTTTCCCTATATTGACCCATTGGTGTCCCTCCAAAACAAAAATGGTTGATCCTCCTGCACTGAATTTAGAACCTCTTCTTGCCAGTATTGTAAGGACTGAGTCCTAAATCACAGTGCTGAATCACACTTCAGTACTGAAATGATATTTTCTACTGTCCACGTTACCTAGTGCCTTCCCAGCATATAGCCTCTGCCACAGCTGTTCCTCTCCTCTGCATGGAATATCCTTCTCCCAGGGAGCTCCTGACCTGTTTTTTTGGTCTATGTTCAGATCACTTCTCTGAGTGAGGCCACTCTGTATAAAAAAGTAACTCCACCTCTCTTACCCCTTTTTCCCCCCAACACTTATATCCCCCCCCCACTAGAATGTAAGTCTTGAGAGTGGGAACTTTGTTATGTCTACTGCTTAGCTCAAGGAGGGCAGCCATTAACTATTTGTTGAATTAATACGCCCTTGCTTTTGATTGTGATTCACAGAAGATGAACAACGGACAAATATGACCTCTCAGAAAAGCTTCCAGCAACTGACCTTGGAGAAGGAGCAGGCACTGGCCGACCTCAATTCTGTGGAAAGGTCCCTTTCTGATCTCTTCAGGAGATACGAGAACCTGAAAGGTGTTCTGGAAGGGTTCAAGAAGGTAGTATATCCTTTTCCTTCTATCTCCTTGCGGGTATATTTTCTTGGTAGTGGATTTGCAAACAAACGTATATGCCAGGGGTGTGTGGGTAGCCTTTTAAATAGGAACTCAGGGCCCCTGTTGGTATCTTGTGTTCCAGTGAAGCTGGAGAAGTTTTTCTGCCTTTTTCTTTATGTGGTTGTTTAGGCACCTGGCCACTGGGTGGCATGTTGGTCATTCCTCTTCTGGGTCAGGCTGATAAACCCCAGACATAACCAGAGTGTGGCATGGAGTTAAGAACTGAGGAACCCTCAGATTTTAGGAGAATTATGGAATGGTCTTTTTGATAATTCACCAATTTAATATTAGTAAAAGTAAAGGGATTCTAACCATAGCACTGAAAAATTCAGGCTGCATATTGTAGAGGAAAGTAAATATAATGTTTTAAATTTAGATGTAAGTGCACATATTGATTTAATTTAGTTGCATACCATCAATAAGACACATTTATAACCGTGAACACTTCTTTCATATTAAAATAAAAGTGAGACTGACAAATTTATCTAAAGTGGGAATCAGATTGCCATTCAGTTTTGAATAACTGCCTTCTTAAAGTAGGTATACCAGTGTAACTAAACCTTACTGTATGATTTGAAAATTAATACATGATAAATTTTCTAGAATTTCTTCAGTGGAAATTATTTGTGCCTTTTTCAAATTACCATTGAGTATAATGTAAAGGAATCTGAATTAATTGGGTTTTCTCATTTTTTAGAAAATGAGAACTCTGATACATGGTATGTTACTAGTAGAAGAAAAGCAAAATGCCCTGTTTCTTTTATTTTAAATTGTCACTTTGAAACAGAATGAAGAAGCCTTGAAAAAATGTGCTCAGGATTACCTAGCCAGAGTAAAACAAGAGGAACAGCGATATCAGGCCCTGAAAATCCACGCAGAAGAAAAACTAGACAAGTAAGAACTTGCACATAAGACTTGCACTTTCATGGTATTGTGGGAAGATTGATGGAAGGCAAGAAAAAAATCACTATTTTGCAACTACATATTACATTTGTGTATGTGTGTTTTTATTTAATTTTTAAAATAGGTATAATCTTCCCATGGTTCTAACATTAAAAAGAATAAGATATACAGTATCTCCCTTCACCCCATCCTCTTTCCACTGAGTTCGCACCTTTTCTTACCTGGGGAGAATCACTGTTTTATCCTTCCAGATATCCTTTTTCCCCTTCTTCCCCAGCCCCTCAGCTTTATTGAGATATAATTGACATATAATATTGCATAAGTTTAAGATGTACGGTGTGTTCATTTGATGTATTTATATATTGCACTGTGATAATGTTAGCTAACACCTCCATCATGTCACATTATTACCATTTTTATAATGTGGTGAGAATATCCTTTTTTATATAGATGATAGCATACCTTGCTTTTTGATTTAGCAGTATATTTTGGAAATCTTTTCATTTTAATCCTTGAAGAGCTTCCTCATTTTTTTTTTAACAGCTGCTTGGTGGTCTATTGTTGAAATTTATGTAACAAGTCCCCTCCTGTTGGACATTCATGTTATTTAAAATCTTCTACAAATGGTGCTACAATAAGTAAATTTTAATGATTATCATTAGGCATGTGAGTTATCTATATACAGAAAAGGAATTGCTGAGCCAAAGAATATATGAATTTATAATTATGATAAATATTGTAAAATTGCCCTCATTAGATTTTATATCCATACACAATGTATGAGAGCATCTCTTCCCTATAGCTGTGCCAACAGATCAAATTTTTGGTTTTCCGTAAATATGATAGATAAAAAAAGGGTATTTCAGTTTAGTTGGTTGGGTTTGGTGTGTGTGTATGGGGGGAGCAACAGGGCATTTATTTTATTCAGTGTAGTTTTGATTCATATTTATCTTATGAGTGAAATTGAGTAGCTGTCTACACATATTAATATATTTGCTTTACTATGAATTCTTTGCCTAGTTTTCTGTTGTCAGTTTATATATTTTATATATTATACACAACTATATTATTATATTAAGAATGCCAGCCCTTTGTGATATGAGTTGTGGATAATTTTTCCAGTTTGTCATTTATCTTTTGGCTCTGCCTATAGTGCTTTTTGATATGCAGAAATTAATTAATTAATTAATTTATTTATTTATTTATTTTCTTTTTAGAGGGCAGTTTCACTGGCCCTCATATATGGGATCTGAACCGGGGACGCTGGCATCCCAAGCCAGCTCTGAACCACTGCGCCACTCGGCCGGCCCCAGAAATTTATTTTTATGCAGCGAAATTTATCAGTCATTTTTTTTTTTTTTTACAGCTTCTGGATTTCCTGTCATAGTAACAAATATCTTCCCCATGCTGAATATAAAATATTCTTCCATGTTTTGTTTTTAGTATTTTATGTCTTAATTTTTTTAATCCTTAAGTCTAGCATATTTGGAATTTATCCTGAGAAGTGGTATAAAGGATGCATCCAACTTTATTTTTTAACTAAAAAGTAATATATAATTGTACATTTTCCTATTTGTAAAACCTTTTTTTTATTTTTTTATTTTTTAAATTAGCTTCAGGTGTACAACTCAGTGCAATAGTTATACTTTTGACCCCTCAAAGTGACAACTACCCTCCCCAATTCTCCACCCCACTCCTCCCCCACATATCATACTATCTATTATAATTCCTTTGACTTCCTTCCACCGTATAATCCACATCCCGTGACTATCTATATATTCAATTACAGTTGGCATACAATATTATACAACATCAATTTCAGGTATACAGTGCAGTGATCAAGCCTCTACTCCATCCATGAAGTGGTCTCCCTAACAAGACATGTGACCATTTGACACCCCACAAAATTTTTACAACAGTATTATATTCCCCGAACTGTCTTTCGTATCCCTGTGACAATACTGTAGTTACCTACTTATGCTGTCTAATCCCTTCCCCTTCTCCCTCATCCCCACCCGCCTCTCACAATTAGCAACCCTGTTTTTCCTCTGTATCTATGAGACTGTTTCTGTGTCCTTTGCACATTCATTCAGTTTTTCAAATTCCACATATAAGTGAGATCATATGGTATTTGTCTTTCTCCGACTGACTTATTTCACTTAACATAATAGTCTCTAGGTCCATCCATGTCGTTGCAAGTGATACGATTTCATTTCTTTATAGCAGAGTAATACTCCATTGTATAAATGTACCACAGTTTCTTAATCCAGTCATCTACCGATGGGCATTTCGGTTGTTTCCAAGTCTTGGCTATTGCAATAAACATAGGGGTGCATATATTTTTTTGAATTAACATCTTGGATTCCTCTGGGTAGATACCCAAGAGTGGAATTGCTGGGTCATATGGCAGTTCCATTTCCAGTGTTTTGAGATACCTTCATACTGATTTCCATAATGGCTGCACCAATTTGCAGTCCCACCAACAGTGTACCAGGGTTCCCTTTTCTCCACACCCTCACCAGCACTTGTTGTTTGTTGATGATAGCATTCTGACTGGAGTGAGGTGGTATCTCATTATGGTTTTATTTGCATTTCTCTGATGGTTAGTGAGGTTGAACATTTTTTCATATGCCTGTTGGCCATCTGTATGTCCTCTTTAGAGAAATGCCTCTTCATATCCTCTGCCCATTTTTTAATAGGGTTGTTTGTTTTTTTGGTGTTGAGTTTCATGAGTGTTTTATAAATTTTGGATATCAACCCCTTATCAGATATATCGTTGGCAAATATCTTCTCCCATTCAGTAGGCTGCCTTTTTGTTTTATTGATGATGTAAAACCTTTTAAGTTCCCCATTCCCATTCCTACTCCTAAAGTTACTGTTACTAAAGCTTATTGTGTATCCTCCCAGTCTTCTTTGTGCCATTACAAATACTATCCAAAATGGCTCTGGATTCTATTTTTTTTTTTTTTTGTATGTAATACTGGGTCACAGTACAAATGTCAGTTTTCACTTAATAATATCGTGGCCATTTTTCCCTGTCAGAACATATTGTTTAGCCTAATTATTTTTATTAGGTTGTAGGACTATTCCATTCCTTACTGATGGCCAGTTAGATGGTTTCACACTTTTTTCCATTGCAAGCAGTGCTGCAATGAGCATCCTTGTGCAGTCGCCTTTGTGCCAAATGGGGATAGTGCTGTGGATATATGACTAAAAGGGAACTGCTGGCTCGGGGCGGGGAGGGGTACACATTTTAAATTACAATTGTTATTACCACAAAGACAGTGCAAGTTTTCATTCCCCCAATTCACACACCAGATATTTATTTCCTTGCGTCTCGGCCATCACGGGACAAGATCATCCTCATTACTTTTTGCCGATCTGATAAATTTTAAAAGTTTATCATTTTAATTTGCATACCTCTGATTAGTAGTGAGATTTTAGCATCCTTTTATTAATTGGCTATTTGTTAACTGACATGATGGTTTTTTTAAAGTTTCCTTTTGCTCCTCATGAATAAAGTCACCTTTAGGACTGTGTGGCATAGATGTCAGTGGTTAGATCTTGGCTCTTTAGCTATGATGATCCTAAATATGATCCTTCCCACTATTGTACTGGGTTAAAAAAAGTTTTTTGATTGTTGTAGAAACTGTCATGTGATTCCTTTTTCTAGTGACATGACTTTTGAAGGACAATGTGGCCTTTGAAATTAATTCTGCTGTTGGTTTACACCATGGAAATTGCCTTAGCAGTTGCTTGTAAGCTGAGTTTTTATAAATTAAAATTGTATTACTTAGGTCACTGAATTCTATTTTTTCTCTTGTCATGAAGTCAGTGCTTTTAGGTCTGCGACTCATAGTTGTTGGTGGTTAATACTCTGACTCTTTAGGTGGGACTGATGACTAACTGTGTGTTTTTTGCCCCTTTATTCTACAAAAAAAACCCCACCATAAACAGAGCCAATGAAGAGATTGCTCAGGTTCGAACAAAAGCAAAGGCTGAGAGTGCAGCTCTCCACGCAGGACTCCGGAAAGAACAGATGAAGGTGGAGTCCCTGGAAAGGGCCCTTCAGCAGAAGGTATGAGAGGGGCATGGTGTGAGCACAGAGACACATGGTTTTCATTCCTGGCCGTGGCTAGCTTGCAGCGAGTCTGGATGAAAGAGGGCTTGCTTTTTTTGCCCAGACATCTAGTCAGGTGGAGACAAACAAGGCAAACTGAAACTTCAAGGAGTATGGGTGGGAACCATCGCAGGTGGGGTGCAGAGAGGAAGTTGTATTTACTGAAGTTCAGGGGACCAAATAATGCTTAGTTGGGCTCAGAGTCTGTCTGCCTGCATGCCTGCCTGCCTGCCTTCCTTCCTTCCTTCTTTCCTTCCTTCCTTCCTTCCTTCCTTCCTTCCTTCCTTCCTTCCTTCCTTCCTTCCTTCCTTCCTGTAATACAGGAAGCCATCTTCCCCCTTCATTGCAATTTTACCCTGCAGGGGACATTTGGCAATGACTGGAGGTATATTTGGTTGTCACGACTAGGAGATGTTACTGGCATCTAGTGGGTAGAGGCCCGAAATGCTGCCAAGCATCCTACTTGGACAGGCAGCCCCCACAACAAACCTGACCCAGCCCAAAATGCCAGTGGTACTGTGGTTGAGAAACTTCAGTAGATAAATAAAAATCGGTGGTAGCAGCGGTCCCTATTTCTCACTGCTCAGCGATTCCTGGACTTCATTTTTTCATATGCCTGTAGTGTTTTTCTCCCTGTCTCCAATTGTGTATTTATGCCTGTTGCATCCATTCAGCTAGGACAGCGTTCTTGCCATGGGTTCAGATAACCCCTAAAACAGTGTTCCTGGGATACTTGGACTCCAGAATCCCAGGTCCCTGGATGGATTGAGTGAGCCTACATATTTGTGTTTTTAACAAGTACCCCAGGTAATTCCTATGATCACAAGAAAATTTGGGAACTCAGAGGTTCGTGGACAAGCTACAGAGGGCCAATGGCTACCCTCACCCTCTACTGAATTCAGCATAACTTTGTGAACGAACACATGAACATTTCCAGGGGCAAAGGCACAGAGCTCTCCTTTCTCTAAAGGGCCTCTGATGTAGAAAAATTAAGAGCCACTGAGCTAGGAGGCCTAGGTAGAGTATAGTGAGGATTGAGACTATTTAGCTATAATTGCCTTTATCTCAGGACACAAATGACCTGCATAATAATCATTCGATTTGTCTTCCAGAACCAAGAAATCGAAGAACTGACGAAAATCTGTGACGAGCTGATCGCAAAACTGGGAAAGACTGACTGAGTTTCCCCTGTTAGCTCAGCAGATCTGCATTTGGCTGCTTCTCTCGTGACCACAATTATCTTGCCTTATCCAGGAATAATCGCCCCTTTGCAGAGAAAAAAAAAACTAAAAAAAAGCACATGCCTACTGCTGCCTGTCCGCTTCGCTGCCGACGCAACAGCCCTGGAAGAAGCTTTGGAGCATCGCACAGTCACACAGGAGTGGCGTCTGACAGTTCAGAGCCTGTCACAATAGGTTCAGGTAGACAGGCCACTAAGTTTGGGTTTGTGATTTCTCTATCTCTAATTCGTTTTAGTCATTTTTACTTTTCCAAGTGGCGTTAAATTTATGATTTTATGGCTACTGTTTGGGATCATCTCCTGTTCACGTGTCTGAATTTTTTTGTGTGTGTGTGACCTATTTATTTCATCTTTTAAATTTAATTTTCAATATTAGTGGTTTTATTTGAGGAGATATTTTTGCTTTCGTTACTTCCATTTTAAAAACAAGAAGGGACTCTGAGTACCCATTTATACACACTTATACACACACACTCACATATATATTTACACGTGCTGCTGATTTTTCTCTGAAGCATAGTCAAATAAGAACTTCTCTACAGAAGAGCATTTTTCCATAAATGTAAAACCCTATTTTGCAATAGAGTCCTGGCATAGAATGCCAACTTCAAAATTTGGGGCAATTGAAGATGTGAAGATCCCAGACTCATGTCTGTCGTGACTCATAACCCCAGGCTCAGGTTTCCCATCTAGAAAAAGCTTTTCACCATGTTTTGTTGCCCTAGTATGTGGACACTCCTCAGCCTGGATGAGTGTGAATATGGCCCCTTGGGCTTCGTCCTCAGACGGAAAGTGTCTGCTTTCTGCATGAACAGCAGAGTGGGGCTCCCTGAGAGCTGGGGTTTGGCAAGGCTGTCCTAGAGCCATTTCATCTCCTCTGCTTCTGTTTGTTGCCACAGAATCAATATTTACTCTTTAATATCTTTATTTGAAATATGCCAAGAAAATCTACTTGTAAAAGGTTTAGATGATCATATATAATTAAAAGGTACCTGTAACTCCATTACCAATTATAAGGTGAAGAAACAGATGGTTTGTCACAAGTGTGATGCCTTGTTCTTCAGATATTTTTCTTTTAAGGCAAAAAAAAGTCCTTTCAAACTTGAGATAGAATTTTTAATAAAATGGGCAGTAGAAATCATGTGAACCACTCCAAAAATCAGCGTGTTTTGAATAGTTTTAAACAAAGGCCATTTGAATACTGGGGGGAACGTTCAGGGAGCAATTCCACACTCACAAAACCAAATTCCTAAACTCCTCCTGGACTTGGTTCAGAGTAGTGGGGCCATTAACCCCCAAATGGGAAATTTCCATGTAATGCCAGTGAATTCCCTAGCATTTTATAGGCAAAACCAAATCCATCTAAGTGTTTTAAAGAACTCTTTTGTCTTAATTGTAACACCCTGAAAGTCCTCATAGTGATATGCACTATATTCAGTACCTGTAAGTTTTCGTACTTTTCTTGTAAAACTACTGCATGATCCACCTTCATCAATGACTTGTGCCTAGTGGAGAACCTCTATAGATCTTGAAACCTGAATTTTTCTTTAGACGTGTACTATTCACATGGGTGCAATCTTTAGCCCCAGGGAGGTCAGTAATGTCTTTTAAAGCCAGAAGTCTTGTTTTACCAATCTGCATTTGTCATAATCGGTGCTTAGGCTGTATTTTAAAGCCTATTGTCTTAACCATTTTATACAAAAAAGAACAACGGAAATGATCTGTGGTTGGAGAACTGACTTGACAATCATTTGGGCCTTGAAAACAGTCACTGGATTAGCGTGAGCGCTGCACCATGGTCGCAGCAGCAATGGAGTCCAGGTGTCTCCAGGTGGTGTAACTGATTTCCGCATTCAGTCCTCTCCTACTAGGGAAATTAACTTTGAGTTTTGCAGAAAGAAACGTCGCTAAACCTTTTTGCTGCTGTGTTTTGGTGACATACCCATGTTTGTTTATTTTTTATTGATCTGTTTTAAGCATAGAAGGCTTATAGTGGCCTCCGTTATAAATCCCATAGTCCTCTTTTTAGGTTTTTTGTGTATTAAAAAAAAAGGAGCTATGTGTTAAAAACAGAGGTGACGACAATCCTTCCCTAGCACGCTGGTCAAAGAGACCCCCTTGAAGATGAGACCGTAGAATAAAATTGCTGCACCAGTACTATGAAAGGGCCCTTGTTAAGTAACATTTGCCACTGGCCTCTCAGCCATGACCTTGACAAGGAAATGTCCTTCCTTCTAATATAATAGGTGGATATTCTCCAACAAGAATAAAAATGTAGTTTGTGCAGCTGGCAAATTAAGATAATAGACTGGGCAGAGTGAAGTATGTTTGTTTATTTTTCTTTAAAAATAAGCAAAAAAAAACGACCAAACTTGGAGAACTCTGGGGAGTAAGAATATAGCCTAGAGTTTTGGCCCCAGAGGGTTTATTATTGCCTAACAAGTAAGGCAATAATAAATCCTGTTACAAAAGAGAAAAGAAATGAAGTTGCTGGTTCAGAACGTGGTTTGAGAATATTCGGTGATCTTGTTGAGACGCTGGATCTAGAGCCATTTCTTTAATTTTTGACTTTGCCAAAGTATAGATAGGTAATCTTTATCTAAAAGTATTTTAAGTGGAGACTGAACAATTTGTGACTTGGTTGGCTGGTCACTTATAGTCAGACCTCCCAAGATTTACTCTATTAGGAGAAGCTCCTGAATGCGGGTGACCTGCCCAAACCTTTTGTTCTATAAAACTACTGGAAATACTGAGAAGCCCAGTTTTGTCACGTGGCTTCTAGCTACTTCAGACCCAGCCCAAATTAGGAAGTGCAGAAGCACATGATGGTGCAAAACTCAGGATCTGGCAGCCTTCCAGAATGATATGGAATCTAAGGGCAGGTTTATGTTTGGTTTGCGGGATCGCTCAAGTTGACTTTTCTTTCCAGCCGTTTACCTGTCCCACACTTTGTGCAACTCTCACATAAATACTTAGATCTTTATTGGACAGCCCTGAGTTAGTACTGTTAGAAAACAGGGAGAGTAAACTGCCCCAAATGTTGCTGGGCTGTCTAAAAGCCGCCAGAGTGAAGCACTCACTTTAAATAGAGGTAACTGAGGGCTCTGAAGCCCAAAATGGAATTTTTAAAGAACAAGCATTGGTAATCTTGTGTGCACTGGCTAGAAATGATTCAGCACATCCTTTTCTAGTGGTGTAAAAGCTTCTAAGCTCCCTTTTGAGTTCCTTTTGGTTTTTCAGTACTATTAGTGGCCACCTCATGAACTGTACTTGACTGTTGTCTCTTCGTTGTAATTTTGTGACCCTGCGCGCTTGCTCTTGGACTTGGGTTTCTTTATCCTCTTGTTGGGAAGAGAGAAACTAGGTGTTGAAAGATTAAATGATTCAGGCAAAGGGTTTTCAAGTAAAGATGTATATACTCTGAAGAATTTAAGAGATGGCAGATTATTATTTGCTTATTAAGGAACAAACATTGTCTGGGAACCCCAGAATGTCAAGCCAAAGGTCTAAGAAGTGATCTTCAAAGATTTTAATCAAAAAGTGTTTTGAGGAGACTTCTGTCAAAAAAGGTTTGACCGGCCTCCAGATTCCAGTGAGTTTTAAAAAGCAATTATTTACTTAAACCTAGAGTCTCCCATATAGCAAAAGTAAAAAAAAAAAAAAAATTGGACAGTTCTCTAAGGATCTCCTCTGGAAGATAATATAAACGACAGCATTTTGGGGAAGACTCACTCCCTAGTGCCCAGAGCTAGCATTCTGGAGACTAAAGATTGCACTTTTCGTAGTTCTTCGTCCAAATGCAATCCCATTTCTGTGCCTCTTAGCATGCAGTTAGATTTGGACAAACAAGATTCCTAAGGAATGACTTTATTAACTATAATATGGTTACAGGTATTACATATATATATTCTGTTTATAGTTCTAATATGGAGATGTTGCGTGTGATGCTGGCATTCTTAATTCATTTGGAGGAGGCCAGGCATGGAGCTGAGGTATGGCTTGAACCCTCCCTGTATCGATTCTTCACATTAGAACTGTAAAGATGCCACTTTCTCCCCCTCTGCCTTTTAGTGGTATCTGAAATGTACTCCAAAAACAATTTCCTAGTCACACTGTTAACCTATATTCTATATTTATGAATAAATTCCAAGTGGACATATAAGACTTTGAACCTGGACACCACCCCCAGTCCAGATCCAGGGCGGTCTGTTGGTTGCCACACCCACAGCTTCAGCCTTGGTCCTTCTTACCCACAGGGATGGGATCCAGGCATTTCTTTTAAATCTGAGGTAGCAGTAAACTTTTCAGTGTCGTTGTTAGCAAGTGAGTGTTTGCCAGTAGATACCCCTTTGTATTAATGTGCCAACAAGTGTTAATTGCACATCTGCTTCCACTGTGTCCCTGTGGGTGCCATGAAGTGTGTGAGGTGCCTCTTGTCTGAGGGATGAACGCTGCGTTGACTACTGCTATCAGGATTGTGTTTGTGGAATAATCATCTACATAAATTTTATATGCACAGTAATTTCCCTTTTATATGTCAGGTAAATATTTGTAAAAGTTATACTCACACAAATGAAATTATTATAATGATTACTAATATATTTTTCCCATGTTTCATTGCCTGATTAAAAACTGTTTACCACTGTTAGATTTGGGTGTATGTATGCCTTTTTTTCCCTGGTTATAGGTTGGTTTGTCCCCAAGTGAAAATTTATGACCGCCTCACTTTTATGAGCTCCAGTCTAAAAATAGAAAAGATGACATTTTCACTGCACTCATTTTATGCGATTTTTATGCACTTGGTTGGGTGTGTAATTAAAAACAAAACAAACTTTGGAATTTGGACCTTACCATATAACTTTCTGTGCTTTTGCATCTGTGTAAACAAAGTTAATTGGCTGCTTCTTGGGTTTGCTAAGAGACTGCTTGTCTGCCCTGGCATTTTTCAAGTTATAAGAACCTGTCACCCCAAGCTTTCTGACTTGTTGAAGGACACGGGGCAAGCCAGAACTGTAAACATTGCAGAATGTCCCACAGAAAATAGTTGATGTTTTATGTCTCTTCTAGGTTAATACCAGGAAAAACATTTTCTGTACTGCCCAGGCCAACTCTCTGCTTAAAGGGCTAAGGGACTGGGCAGGAAATTTCATGAGTTTTATTACAGGAAAAGATAAGAGGCTCCATTTTACAATTTAGGCCGGGGATCCACTAAGAAAAATCAGAGCACTGTCACTTTCTTAGTCTTTGCTGCATCTTAAGACATTACAGTCTATAAAGTTCCTTTAGAACACTTTTTTTGCTAGTGTGGTCTTGAACTTCCAGGAGGGGAGTCCTATAGAATGAGTGCAGGGAGTGACACAGCCGCTCACTGAGTGCTAAAGATGGTAAAAATCTCATTTTCTAAGAATTATTGGGAAGAATAAGATGGAAATTACCTTTCTGCTCTCTTACAGAATATTCTTAGATAATATGAAACCACTTAGTGTTTTTATACTTTAACAAATAGAGGATCATGGAATCATTTTAGTGAATGCCAACCAGTATTTTAGTAAGAGAAAATATGACAGGAAATATCAAAATGTACTGCACAGGTTAACTTATTCATGAAATTTGTTTCAGATATAAATGTGTGTGTACTAGGTCATGATGGAAATTAGTTTCTTGCTATGGCTAGTGGTCAAAGTATGAAAAAATGTGATCTACTCAAGTTAATCATTTTACAATTGAAGAAACTGAGTCCCAGAAAGAAGTGATGTGGCCAATAGCATAGCTTGTGTATTAGGCAATATTGTCACTCCCACTCCAAATGGACAAAATTAATTGCCACTTAGTCCTTTTCAAGTTCTTTAAATCCAAGTTCTCCCAGATTTGGATAGTACTGTATTTTTATCATTTTCTAAGTCTGTATATAGGCTCTCAAGGACCAATCAAACTCAAATACCTTTTTTCTATATTCATTCATTTACCAAATAGTGCATTTGCAGAGTTTAAAGTGAAACATGAAAAGTTTCTGAGGCTAGTTAGCTAAAGAGAAATTGTTTTCAAGTTTGAAACCATTAAAATATGAAAAATATGCTGGGCCAGCCGAGTGGTGCGTTGGTTAAGCACTACCTGGGACTCCAGCGGCCCCGGTTTGGTTCCTACATATGAGGGCCAGTGACACTGGCCTCAAAAAAAAAAAAAAGATGAAATATGCTAACTAAACCTTTATTTTTCCCAGAAGAAATCCATCCCTATTCTCTACTTATTTATTTTTTTTTTTAGTTGAGCGGTCCTGCTACCTGTTGGCAGCTCAACGGCAACTCAGCTCGGGCTGGCCTCGAACAGCTGTTGCTCAGAGCTCAGCTCGCACTCTTGAGCGAGCTCTTAACCAATTGAGCCATTCAGCCGTCCCTCCGTCCCTATTCTCCATTGCTTAGCCCAGTTGTGACTTGTAGATTATTGTATCTCAAGTGCTTGAGGATGGGGATACAGTGGTGCTCACAATCTAATTATGAGAGAAATCTGACCCTAAACAGGACAAGATGACACGGAATTGTGGTCACGTGACAGACTGAATGCTGGAGGCCACTAGGAGGAGGGACAGTAGAATGGGGAAGGACGCACAAGCCAGGCAGAGCAGCAGGCCCTGGCGTTCAGGGAGCGGCTTTAGTTATTTCACCTTCATAGGCTTCAACTTCCTAATGGGGATAATGGGTCCCGCCTCGAGGTGATCATGAGGATTCACCCATAATGCTGGGGAGTGCCTAGTCCTTAGGTCCTTAATAAATGACAGTGATTATCATCACCTAAAACCCCGAGTTTATGACATTTTCAAATTTTCTAAGACGTCCCCCTTAGAACCAAATGACTTCGTTATTAGTTTTATTAGACATCTAAAAAAATAACAAAGCTGTAAACTTAAGAGTTACCTTTGTTTTTTTATGAGATTGATAGAAGGTGGAAGAGCGAGGATTAGCTGGAGACAGACCCCAATGTTGGGGTGATTGAGCTGTGTGTTCCAGACAATTCCAAGACCCCTACACCTGTACCAGCCATGAAATACTAGGTTTCTATACTCTCTCTTCTCCCTGGGCCAAAAGGTGTACATCCTTTAAAGTTTGGTTCCCATGGAAATATATATGCAAGAACAGACTGAAGATACAACTCAGGTAACAGAAATTCCTTTTTTTAGCCAATTTAAAGGAAAGAATAATTGAAATTTAAGTTTCCTATGTGCTGTGTGCCTTTACAAATATGATACTTTAACAATCTCATGTAGGTGGAATTGGTTTTTTGTTTGTTTGTTTGTTTTAACAAATGGAGGAAAATGAGTCTAAAAACCACATCACCTCTATCCATTCGCTAGGAAGGTGGGGCTGACACACAAACTCCGGTCTCATTGATCTCAAATCCCATTCTCCTTAAGGCCACTGTATGTTGGGACCTACTTCAACAGGGCAAAGCAGGACTTTATATTCACCAAATGAATTTTCTTGCTCCTTTCTCATCCTAAGTGGGAGTATTTCAATGGATATCAGAGAAACCTTTACAGAATCATGTCACCCAAGTTCAACAGTGTGAGAACATGAAACCTATCAAAGATGCATAATTCGTTACCGTATTGGAAAGGCACTGTGAAGAGACAACAAAACTCTTCTTCTTTTCAGGCCTCCCTGTTTTGCAGAAAGAGCTTTGGCAGGAAAAGCTGAGATGGGTTCTAGTCCTACTTTTTGATAACCATGTTGGGCAGGCCCTCATTTGGACTGAGAAAGCGAGGAGGTCCCTTCCTGTGATTTTGTGATTTTACAAGTCTGTCTAAGGTGCTAACTATAAGACAGAAATTCCCCCAGTTTCTCTATCAAACTCATTCTGGAAATGCTTGTCTTAAGATGTACTGACAATAGTGGAACTTGTCACAGATGATGGGAATCCACAGGACTTTTTGCCATGTCCACCATGGCTGTAGCATTCAGAGAGTTGAATGCCAGCCCACATCACACAGGAAGAGAAAAGGCCCGGGCATAAGCCCCAAACCTACCTCCATGTGTGTGGCCTCATTTTCTCAGGGCCCACTGCTCCAATCTGGACCTCAGTGTAGTTTGCAGGATGAAGAAGTTGGGTTATATCCTCTCAGTCCTCTCCCGAGAGAGAGAGAGTGTCATTACAACGCACCACTCCTCTCACTCATGCTGACACACATTAAACATTTTCCCAGTAATATGCCCATGGATGCAGTAGTTCAGTTGCCTGTTTTGAGAGGATGGCTAGCCTGTATTGTCTGCATTTCTGAGAATAAGTTACATTGACAAAACGTGTTGAGTTCTTCAGATGTGCGAATTCAGTCACAAATATTTACTTGTAAGATATTGTATAGAGTTAGAAACACATTTTGGTTCTAGGCACCAAAAATGACAGCACCATTAGCTAATTTGGTGCATTCAGGCATAATTGCAATATTTTACTAAAATCTTAAAGAGGCTAGACAGACCAGTCTAGACCTCTTGGTGATGTGCAACAATAAACTTGCCTTCTATTTCACCAAAAGACTGGCACTTACTGCAATTTGTCATTTTTGAAGTTCTAATTTTTCCAGACACATTTTCTTTTCTGCCTTTCAGTTGATCTTTGTAGCCACCAATTTTCAGCCAAAAATGTGATGTCGGAAATATGATTTTATTTCCTGTATCAGTTTCCAGTGCACATGTGTGTGAATGGTCACTGGGGGGCTCCACTCCCAAAGACTTACAGTGTTTAGGGCCATGTTTTTCAAACTGGTCAAAACCTATTTTAGAGGATATGAATCAGAAGAGAATAGAAGAGTGCTTGTTGTAAGAGTAAGTAATGAAGGTAAGTATTGTTTCATGTAACTTTTATTTCATTTACATGTATATATGTTTACTGGGTTGCAATTTTAAATGTTTGGGAGCCTGAAGAGTTTTTAAAAAAAGTTTTGAAAATTTGAGAGCCACTCATTTTAAGTTACGGGGGAAAGGGGTTGTTGAATCAGTCAAGGGTTTTATGGGAGTGAAAAATAACATGATTGCAATACCCATCTTTTAAACATAAGCTACAGAGTTAGAACACTTAAAATCAACAATCACAGTTTATAGTAACTTGAAGAAAAAACTTTAGAACAGGAACATGAAGCTGCATTCAGAAAAGAGGACATAAAAATTCCTTTCTAATGCTCAGTGTAGAGGGCAAGAAGAAAATTTAGGGGAGAGCATATGAAGAATAAAAGCCTGTGAGGCTAAAACTGCTCTAAAAAATAATCTATTAAAAAAAGAGAGAAGAAGAAAAGCAGAACTCTTGCCTTCCCCAAACCTTTCCTCCTCCCTGTGGCAGCAGAGGGCGGGCTACTTAGGTTCAAAGCCCTATTTCTATTTTGCTACCACTGCTAAGAACTAACCTGACTCACATCTGAAAAAAATGAAACCTCCTCCGTTAGAAGCAAGAATTCTCCATGATTACAAGTCTTAACTCTTTTGCACAGTTCCATTCTAAATTATAAATGTTTGTATATATATAGTAAATGAGATCTCTTGTTTAAATCTTAACTACTTTTGAGTGATTTTGTTACCAGTAATGCCATCCTTCCATTGAGAAACCCCGAGCAATTCATACATGTGTCTTAAATGAGTAAGTAACTTAAGTCAGGAGGTTACCACATATTTTCAGAACTGTGATAAAATTTGAAGTTGAATCCAAGAGTTTGAATGAAGGAAATAAACCTACAGAGAAAACAAGAAGGTTCTCCGCCATGTCACACAGGTAGAAATGAGAGATTTCCAGAGGTCTGGTAAAATAATTGGTCATTTGGAATATTTGTTGAAATACTCATAACCATCAGCTTCTCTAAACATGTTAAACTTATTTTGGAATAATATTAGGTTTACAGGACAGTAGCAAGGATTCTATAAACTTTTCTTTCTTCTTTTGTAGCTAGCTCTCTACTACCCTTCCCTGGTTACAGGGTTCCAACAGGGTTTGAGTGTTTATTGAGCATTTACCATGTGACGAGCCTGGGTAGGTGCCAGTGGGAGAAAGCTATCGTTACCCATTTCTTTCCCCTGTGCCACCCCTCCTCTTCTTTCAAGCATTATTGTACTTACGTGGTATGTTGCACAAAGGGACAAGGAAGGACTATGAATCTTTACCTCTACCTTAGAAACGAGCATTACTGTGCTTATAGTTAAGTGTGGTGTCATGCTCAATCTCTTTTCCAATAAAAGATATTACCTTAATATTTTTTTTCAAATCTACAACTTGATATGTGATCATTCACCTGAATGAAAGAAAGACCCTTTTCCTTTTCCTTCCTGCATCTTTTACATAAAGAGCTTGAGGCAAGTTCAGAAGAGAGCTGTGATCAAGACCTGGCCTACGAGTACACACAAGGGCTATGGACAGTCACTGTGATACCAGAGACCTCTTTCCTGACCTACAAAATACCAGACGTTTGGACTCGCTCTATGACTCTGTTCTTTCTACAACCACCTAGATGTTTAGGTATTCTAACATTTTACACTTAAAACTTGAGCCGTTTTCCAATTTCTGTACTGATTTCCTTCTTATTCCAGATGTGTTCTGTCACAGCTGTTTTCCTAATTCATTGGGTCATAGTCCTGCATTGAGAAATGCTACTGGTTATGGAATTCCTGTGTGACAGTCTGCCATCTAAACATGTTTGCCTGAGCCCTAAATGAAATCAGATCATAGGCACAAAAAAAGAAATGGAATTATGAACCCCTAAGCAAAAAGATAGGTGTACCTGTGTGTACTGTGTGTAACTTTAGTAACTCAGTGTTCATGGGCACGCGGTCTTCAGGAAGGAGAGGCTTCACTTGGCTGGAGGCAAAGGCTTTTGTTTTGGATGGGAGACAATCTGAGTGAGGGGGAGGGAGGCGTGAACAGCAGGAGGCAAAGCAGGTGGCATCTGTCTGTTCCAGCTGGCTCTACTTCAGGCCTGTAGGTGGATCAAATTCTGGGCCTCTCTGTGCTTTTCAACACTCATCTGCCATTTTCCGAATTCTGCAAAATTTCTAATTTTGGTCTATGAAATTGACCAATGCCAATATAATACAATCTGACCATTTTTCTACCTTCTCTGGAGAAGGTATCTTATTATACGATTCTGGTCATATTTTTTTTTATAAGTTTCAGATGTACAATAATGATTAGACATTTACACCCCTCATAAAGTGAGAACCCCACCAAGTCTACTACCCCTCTGACATTGTACATAGTTATTGCAATACCATTGACTGTAGTCCCTATGCTGTACTTTACATCCCATAAATATATATATAAATAAATATATATATTTATAGTTAACATTCAATATTATTTTATATTAATTTCAGGTGTACAGCACAGTGGTTAGGCATGTATATAATCTATGAAGTAATCTCCCCATAAGTCCAGTACACACCTGGCACTAAACATAGTTCTAACAATATTATTGACTATGTTTCCCATACTATATTTCACATCCCTGTGACTATTTTGTGACTACCAATTTGTATTTCCTAATCCCTTCACCTCTCTCACCCACCCCCCAACTCCCGCCCATGGTCATATTTTTTGATCAGCAGATATTATTTAGACTTATTTATAATTCCATTTTGTTTGAAAAAGGAGTTAAGGCAGCTTATAGGCAGAGTATAAAACCATCAGTGTCACTTAAGATTTCAGTTAAGAGTGATTATGACAAAGGACTTTGTTGATGCAGTTGGGACCAGTCACTGCCACCGCACCCACATGACAGGCATGGCCAAGCCAGCCATCATCCTGTCATCACTACAAATTGAGTCTTTCTGAAACAATTTAGCAAGTTACTCTCCTTAAATCTCTCCCTTTTGCCTTTATCCATTTGCTACTTAATTCTACAAACATTATTTGGACATCTATTGGATTGTTGGAAAGGTCATGACATTTTTTTTCTATGTTTTTCGTTGCAGAAATGTGTCATGACTTTCCCGACAACCCAACATTACATGAGAAGGATTAGATTAAGGTTATATGAATAAGGCATAATTCTTGCCCTTGATGTACCCATTGTCTAATTCATGGGTCAGGAAACCATGGCTGGTGACAACTCGCCTATTGCCTATTTCTTTTATGGCCCTCAAACTAAAAACTGTTATTACATTTTCAAATGGTTGGAAAAAATTTTTTAAAGAAGAAGAATATTTCATGTCATGTGAAAATTATATTAAATTCAAATTTCAGTGTCCATAGGTAAAGTTTCATTGTAACATAGCCACGCTTCTTCCTTTACATAATGTTGATGGTGCTTTCACACCACAACAGCCGAGTGGAGTAGTTGCAACAGAGACCTTTTGACCCCCAAGATGTGGTATTAAGAATCTGCTCCTCGGGCTGGCCGAGTGGCACAGTGGTTAAGAGCTGGCTTGGGACGCCAGCAGCCAGGGTTCAGATCCCACATGAGGGCCAGTGACACTGCCCTCAAAAAAAAAAAAAAAAATCTGCTCCTCTATAAATACATACGTACATACATAATAAAATTGCCGACCTCTGTTATATTATTCAACCAATTTATTGACTGTCTCCAGTGTTCTTTCTTGGTGTCTTGGTTCTACTGTTCTCTGTGATGGCATTACAAAGCTCCTATCCTAATGGACCTTACACTCTAGAGAGAAAGGGAGTCAGTGAAGGAGAGAGATCTTAACAATATAGCATAATATATTGAGTGCTCTAATGTAGATAATAACAATAATCACAAATACTTAGTGCTTTCTATATGCCAAGCACTGCTTTAAGGGTTGTATATGCATTAACCCACTTCTCTTCACAACAGCCCTATGAAGTGTTAAAAGAATTTTTAGAAGAGGGTATAACCATGACTCTCGTGCAGATATGTAACATGAACACATGTAAAACCTTCTATCAAATTCATTAATAAGAATAGTTTTCACTAGTATCAGTTGTCTGCAATTTACAGAATTGAAAGATGAAATGTGGAGACAACAGAGGTGAATCAGCTAACCTGAGCACTCACTAAGGTTTTTTTTTTTTTTGCCTATTTCAGTCTTTCATTTTTTTATTTATTCTGTACTACAGTGTGTCCATAAAACATTTTTTTTATTAATCAAAGATGTTTTGATGACATTATGTACACTTAATTATGCTTCCAGACATTATGGATATCTTGTATTATTATCCCCATTTTATAGATGAGCAATCAAACTAACGTGCCCAAGGACTCAAGCTAGCCTGTGGCAGAGTCAGCGTTAGAATTCAGACAGGCTGGCTCAGAGTGTCTGTACTCTATGCATGTCATGAACGATGCTCATCTGCACCACATACTCCCCTGGGCAACAGGCATAGGATAAGTACACTTCTCATAGGGCACTCCCTTCTCTTCCATTAAAAAAAGCATCAAGCATGCATGGCTTAACTAACACCCAGGGGTCTCCTTGACACTTGATGACATAGATAAGATTGACTTGCATCTCCATACCATAGCTTATGGAAAGTCCAATGCCCTCCCCAGATCACTAAGAATTCTACAGAGCTTTGCCTTCTTACAGTGAGCTTCAGATCTGTTTGCCATTCACTTTTTTTTTTTTTAAAGATTTTATTGGGGAATTGGTGGAGGGGAACAGCGTTGGGGAATCGGGGAAGGGGAACAGACAAGTTGCCGTCTTCTTGTTCTTCAGTTTTAGTTGCGGAGGATGTTGCTTCACTGTTGGTATCGTCATTGCGCTCTTCCCGGATGAGGCAGATCTGTCGCTGGCCTCTGGATGTCGCTGGCCTCTGGATGTCGCTCGCCTCTGGATGTCGCTCACCGCGGCTATTGGCAGCTCACGCTTGGCTGCCGGCCGCTCACGCTGGCTGCGGGCCACTCACTGCAGCCTATGGCAGCCCACTGCAGCAGGGGCTGCAGCCCACACCATCACCGGGGCTCGCACAGCCCAGCTCCAGGTGGAGCTGTTGTTAGCTGTAGAGGGCAGTGTCACTGGCCCTCATGTGGGATCCGAACCGGGGCCGCTGGCATCCCAAAACCAGCGCTTAACCAATGCGCCACTCGGCCGGCCCTCTTTTCCTTTTCTATAAAGATTTTTATTAAAGCTAACATACAATATTATATTAGTTTCAGGAGTACACAATATTATTCATAGGAACACATTATTCAACATGTGTATACCTAAAGAAGTGATGACCATAAGTCCAGCAACCATTTGATACCATATCATGCTATCACAATATTATTGACTATATTCCCTATGCTGTACGCTACATCTCCATGACTTATTTGTTTTATATCTGGAAATATGAACCTTTTATTCCCTTTCATCTTTTCTCCCCCTTTTAAAATTTTTCAATTACAGTTGACATTCAATACTATTTTTATTAATTTCAGCTGTACAGCATAGCAGTTATATAATTTAAGAAGTGATCCCCCGACTAGTCTAGTACCCCCCTGCACTATATATAGTTATTACTATATCATTGACTATATTCCCTATGCTTTACTTTACATCCCTGTGATTATTTTATAACTACATTTCATTAATTTGTATTTCTTAATGCCTTCACCTTTTTCACCCTGTCCCCCAACTCCCCTCCCATCTATCATCCCAATAAATCTAGTACCCATTTGACACCATACATAGTTATTACAGTATTGTTGACTGTATTCCTTATGCTATACCCTACATCTCCATAACTACTTTGTAACAACCAATTTGTATTTCTTAATCCCTTCCCCTTTTTCACCCATTCCCAAACCCCCTCCTATATGGTAACCATCAAAATGTTCTGTGTATCTATGGATTTGTTTCTGTTTTATTAGTTTGTTTAGTTCTTTAGATTCCACATATAAGTGAGACCACATTGCGTCTGTTATTCTTTCTCAGGACAGCTCCATCCATGCTGCTACAGATGGCTAGAACCCATTCCTATCCATGGCCAAGCAATATTCCATTGTATATATGTACCACCTACTCTTTATCCAATACATCAATGGACACCCAGGCTGCCGCCACATCTTGGGCTCTGTAAACAGTGTTGTAATGAACATATGTAGTGTTTTGGGTTTCTTCAGATAAATACCCCAAAGTGGGATTAATAAGATCCTTCTTTGTCTTTTGTTGTAGCCTTTGTTTTAAAGTCAAATTTATCTCGTATAACTATTGCTATGACAACTTTTTTTTTCATTTCCATTATCATGAAATATCTTTTTTCCATCTCTTTACTTTCAGTCTGTATGTGTCTTTTGATTTGAAGCAAGTCTCTTGTAGGCAGCATATGTAAGGATCTTGTTTTCTTTTTCGTATCCATTCAACTTCCCTATCTTTTTTTTTTTTTTTTGAGGGCAGTGTCACTGGCCCTCATATGTGGGACCCGAACCGGGGCCGCTGGCGTCCCAAGCCAGCACTTAACCACCGCGCCACTCAGCCGGCCCATCAACTTCCCTATCTTTTGATTGGAGCATTTAATCCATTTACATTTAAAGTAACTTTTCCTAGATATGTAGTTATTGCCATTTTATTCATATTTTTTATCTTCTTTTTGGTGTGTGTCTTAAAGTCCCTTTAACATTCCTTGTAATACTGGTTTGATGGTGAGGATCTCTTTTAGCTTTTTCCTATTTTTAAAAACCTCTTTATCTGTCCTTCAATTCTAAATGATAGCTTTGCAGGATAGAGTAATATTGGTTGTGGGTCCTCATTTTGAATAATTCCTGCCAATCCCTTCTAGCCTGGAAAACTTCTGTTGAGAGATCAGCTGATAAGACTTAATGGAGCTCCCTTGTAAGTTACTAGTTGCTTTTCTCTTGCTGCTTTTAAGGTTCTCTCTTGGTCTTTAACCTTTGACATTTTAATTATGATGTGTCTTGGTGTGGACTTCTTTGGGTTCATCTTGTTTGGAACTCTCTGTGCTTCCTGAGCTTGTATATCTATTTCCTTTGCCAGGTTGGGGAAGTTTTCAGTCATTATCTTCAAATAGGTTTTCAATTCCTTGCTGTCTCTCTTCTCTTTCTAGTACCCCTATGATGAGAATGTTGGTACCCTTGATGTTGAACCGCAGGCCCCTTAAAAACTCCTCATTTTTTTGGATTCATTTTTCTTTTTGTTGTTCTGATTGGGTGTTTTCTGGTAACTTATCTTCTAAATTGCTGATTCATTCCTCTGCTTCATCCAGTCTACTGTTGATTCCATTAATGTATTGTTTATTTCAGTTACTGTAGTCTTTATTTCTGACTGGTTCTTTTTTTTTGTTTTCTATCTTCATTTTTATGTTTTCTTTCTCTTTGAAGTTCTCCCTGAGATCATTGAGCATTCTTATAACACGTGTTTGGAACTCTGCATCTGGTAGATTGCTTATCTCTATTTTATTTAGTTCTTTTTCTGGAGCTTTGTTCTGTTTTTCACTATGGATGTGTTTCTTTGTCTCCTCATTTTGGCTGCCTCCCTGTGTTTGTTTCTATGTAGCGCTGCTATGCTTCCCAGTCTTAATAGAATGGCCTTATGTAGGAGATGTACTGTGGGACCCAGTGATGCAGTCTCCCTGGTCACCAGAACCAAGTGCTACAGATGTGTCCCTTGTGTGGGTTGTGTGTGCCCTCCTGTTGCAGTAGAGACATGATTGGAGTTTGCAAGTCAAGGAGAGGGATTGACCCTCAAGCTGATTGGTTTTGAGAACTGGCTGTGACTATAGTGTAGGAGCTGTTGGGCAGGGGCTGAACCTACAGAGCAGGGTCTGCTCTATCAGGGCTCTGGTGCCTGCCTAGTTTGCCCTTTGGGTGTGTCATCTTTGGAGGTAGCTGCATGATGCTTAGGCCCAGTCTGAAGCTGGCCATTGGGCCTGCCAGCCCAGGGGCCTCCTGGGAGGGGACCTGCTGCAGGCCAAATTCAGCTGCAGTCAATGCCCTGCTCAGGGCCACCTGGCATGAGCCACAAAGTAATCCAGAGATGTCTGCTGCCTGTGCTGTGCTTAGAGGTGCCTTGAGAGGCCAAGCCACAAACCAAGGCCAGCTGTCACTAGAGCTGGGCTTAGGGCTGCTCAGCCAGAGATATGGGACATACCAAAGCCAGATGCTGCTTGTTTGGGATTTGTGAACCTTTGAGAGAGGTTAGGAAAGTTCGCGGCACACGTTAAAGCAGGCCATTTATACGGAAAAGCCACTGGAAGTGGCTTGGGTGTGCCCGAAAGTTGTGTGGGGCGTGGTCTCAGGGAATCTCTGGGGCGGGGCCGTTTGATGGACATTCAGAGAGGGCGTCTGTGTGCGTCTGCATGCGTCTGTGTGCGTCTGCTTGCGTCTCAACTCTGGAAGGGGGAGGGCTCAACAAGGAAACAGTGGCTTCTGCTGGCTCCTCCATTGGGAAGAAAGCTGCCTCTCCAGTCTTCCCCCTGAAGCTAGACAATTCAGTTCCTTCCCCAAAAGTCCCTGGTGCCTTTCGAGCTGCTGCCCCAGTGCTGGAACTCAGAGCAAGAGCAAGTGAGTCCATCAGTGAGTAAGTCCATGTGCGGGCCCTTTAAAAGGAGCACCTGGAAATGCAGCTGCCCTCCATCTCACTCAGCCACAATCTCTGCTGGTTTTCACAGTCAGAAGTTATGGGGACTTCTGTCTCCGGTACTGAAACCCTGGGCTTGGGAGGAGCTTGGATCCCTTGTTCTTCAGGGAAAATACCTCCACAGCCAAGATTGATGTTTAATGGTCACATGCAGGTATGGGACCAGCCTGTTGCGAGTCTCTGTCCCTCCTACCATTCTCAAGGTTGCTTTTTCTATATGTCTGTAGTTGGGGAGCTTTGGTTTTGTTCGACTTCAGGTGATTCTCAGTAATGGTTGTTCTGTGGTTTAGTTGTAATTGATATGGTCCTGAAAAGACGTAAGCACAGCATTTACCATCTTGTCCAGTTTAATGGCTATTTCTATTTTTTTTTAGCTGAGCCATCCTGCCACCTGTTGGCAGCTCAACGGCAACTCAGCTCGGGCTGGCCTTGAACCGCTGTTGCTCAGAGCTCAGCTTGCACTCTTGAGCGAGCTCTTAACCAACTGAGCCATTCGGCCGGCCTTAATGGCTATTTCTATATCTCTATAATTGCATTGACTCAAAAATATACCTTAGCATCTTCTTTTAAATCTTTACCAAAGTAATAATAATTATTAATAATAATAATAAAGAAATCCTGTGGATGTAAAACTACTGCAGAACAAGTTAACGTCACAGGAATACAACTTAAATTTGAATATTAGGCATGCCTGGTAATATCTAGTACTTACTGAGTGCTTATGTGCTAGGTACTACCTAAATATTTAGACACACAGTAGACCCATCCATAAGAAATCTATGGAGTCCAAAATTTTCAGTCCCCCCAAATGCAGGATTGCATATTTTGAGGCTATTGAAGTGACTGGGGTAAGCCTGTGCATCTTGTTGGCCCGGCATTCGAGAGGTTCAGCTGTGCTGACTCCATTCTATGGTTTGGCACCATCCACCTGTGGTGACTAGCCACTCTGACTTAAATGTTGATAGGGTCAATCTCTTCTCTGGTTAACTGGACTTCTAGGATGGTAGCAGCAGTTCAGGAATCTCCTAGTTCGATGGTGCCAGGGAGATGGGCTGCAAGGCCACTGGGGATGTCAGTGTTCTGTCTTCTGAGGCTGTGTTATCTTTCCCTCCACATTCTCTTCTCCCCCAAGAGAAAATAAGAATCTCAGCCCAGCACAACAGTATGAATGTACTTAATGCTACTGAACCATGCACTTAAGAAGGGTTAAAGTAGTAAATTTTATGTCATGTATATTTTACCACATTTTTTTTTTGTTTTTTAAAGAAACTTAGCCTAACCCTGGTTGAAAATGGGAGCTGGACAGAGGGTGGAAGCCAAGCACCATTTCTTTTACATCTAAATTACTTTATTTCAAGTTGCAACATGGTGGGGTTTTTAGATGTGAACCTGGGTGACCTAACTCTGGAGTTTCATTTCAATCATATTGCTGAGGCCACACTATCATTCCACCTCTTATTTACCTATTTCCAACAAAAAATATATTCCATCCTTTTTATTATACAGAGCAATTCAATACTTCCTCCATTGGATCTGTCGTTTTAAGCTCTGTCCCATCTTTTAATACCTAAATGTGTCTTCAAGGCATTTTCCTAAATAAAAACAATTCCCTCCTTCAGAGGGATTCCCGCAGAGGACTTAAAAAAAAAAAAATCTCAATATTGAAAGATGACCTTGAATCCACTGTAATGTATATTTTCAAAACAATCACTTTGAAACTATAGTGCCCTATCACTAGTAATAAATTACTTGCAGTATACCCCTGAGTGATCAAGAAACACTGCTTAAATTTTCTAATTTGGCACATGTGTTAGATTACAAATCAATTTTAAGGTTTAGGGTCCTTTTTTCACACTTGTGTTCTCACAACTAGAGCACCTTGACAAAGGCTTGTTGAATGTAGCCAACTAAAAAGAGACTTCTCCCCACAACCTCCTTCCTGAGACAGGGTTTTACAGAACAAGCCTCGGATTGGTCGAGTGTTTCTCCACTGTCCTCCACAGCACTGGTTATGATCTTTGCCAGAAAATGTTGGCCAAGTTGTGATTTGATAGGGAACAAAACCCAGGAGAAGCCGTGACTCAGTCCCCATTCTAAGCTAAAAACTTAGAATGGAATGCTTTGTTTCCTAAGCTTCTGAAATTATCTGGTCAACCTTCATGCCTCTGTGTGTGTGTGTGTGTGTGTGTGTTTCTTTGCAAAAGTAAGACCCTGAAGGGCCGCAGCTGCTATATGAACTCAAGTGACCACCTCAATTAATTCCTCAAGTTAGTGCCTGTGTTTTTAATGATGTGGAAGAGATCCAACCTCAGAAAAATCAAGGAAAAGAATCTGTACAGTAAGTCCACATTCACTGGATTTCAAAATCCCCAGTGTAGCAGGGAGAGCTAAAGTCAGAACCAGGCTGAGCAACTCAAAATGCCAGAGTAGCAATGGAAGAAAATTACTAATAAAAAACTTCCCATGATGTAACTTATTGATCAAAGAAATGTCATTTTCTGCTGATCAGAAGATATTATTGCCAGAGAGCAAGCCCCTGAGAGATGATGTAGTCCCACTCCCTTATTTTATTTTATTTTTTTATTTTTTTTTGAGGGCAGTGTTACTGGCCCTCATATGTGGGACCGAACCGGGGCCACTGGCTTCCTAAGCCAGCGCTTAACCACCGCGCCACTCGGCCGGCCCAGCCACTCCCTTATTTTATACATGAGAGACGTGGATAGCAAAGTGGCCTAAGGCCACATAGTAATTTTGTGACAGTGGTAGGACTTACTTATTCTTCCCACTTCTCAACCATTTAACTTCCTTAATCTACAGAAGAAAAATAAGAGATGTCTCTAAGTTTTAAAGACAAATGGCTTGTTATTTTGATAATTATATTGTTGTCTATGTGAATGGCGGCCCCCTAGTGCAGGAGCAGGAGTCGGCAAACTTTTGAGACTGAAGAGCCACCAGGGGCTCAGCAAACTGGGCTCGCGAGCCACATGCGGCTCTTTGGGTATGTACATGTGGCTCTGAAGTAAAATTGAAAATAAAAATAAAACTATCATAGTTTCATTTATAATATTGCTTTAAATTTTGCTTATTTATAAAAATATATTTATCACTTTCGAATAATTTTTAAATTGTTGTGAGGGACAGGATTGGCTCTTCCAAGGGTCAGTCAGCTTTTGGATGGAATGTACCCACCTGTGTCTTGTGAGCCTCAGTTTGCTGACTCCTGCCCTAGAGTTGTGACCAGCCCGTGTGGCTATTCCTTAGGTTAAGATTATATGGTAACCTTAATAAATGGACACATTTTAAAACTGGAGAGATAAAGAATTTGTATAAGAAAAATCACACCAAACTAGACCAAGTTATCATTGGCAATGTTAGAAGAAAAGGCAAGAGGAGAGGTTACTCTTGGGGGCCAGTTACAAAGAGCTATCAAGTGCCTGGCTGAAGAAGATGACATAATTTGCCTTCTTTTCTGTTTGTGACTGCCGGGCTCCTTAAGTCTCTTAGCAGAAAGCTGCTACCCGGTTTGCCTGGCCTTGGTGCTGGTCCTCCGCCTCACACTGGGCCTGTCTTGTTGGTCCTGAGTCCCATCCTCAGGGCAGCTCTGGCCTGCTACTGACCCCACCTGGGTGGAACAATGCTGGCTCACCCTTCGTGACCCATGCGAGCTTCATTCATCTTAGTGGGCCAAACTTTGGCTGCAGACCAGGGGAGATAACCTTGAAAAATGGAAATTCCAGAAAGTTGGGGAAATATTTTAACCAGCAGTAGAATCAGTTTGAATTTGAGTTGTTGAGAAATGGGGAAGTTGGTCTGTGAGAGTCAAGTTGGGGGTAGTGAAGGGAACAGAATAGGAATCAGTGTGACTGGACACTTGAAAGAATTTTTCTTAAAATGTGAAAATAATTTGCTGAGGAATGTTTACACAAAAGCTAATCTAAAGAAAAAACAACTTGCACACCGGAATCTAAATGTCACTTGATTCCCAGGGGGAATGAGCTCAGAAGTTAAAAGGAGAGCGATCCTCTCCAACTATTAAATATATTTTTTAAAGTCTCCTTTGGGTTTAAATTGTTCCAGGAAGAACATAGGCTCTTTTCCCAGGGGCGGTATCTGTGCAAATGCTAATAGGAGGGCTGAGAAGCTCAGTGTTCAGAATGGGGGTGGTGGGTGCAGAGGGCAGAGGGGTCAGCCAGAAATATTCTGTCAATGGTGGTTTCAGCTGATAAATTCAGCCAAATTTTGAGATCAAACATTTGGAACTTGAGAAACTCCCTCTGGGATTGCTTTTGTTTATCATACTTTCCTGGCCATTAGAGTTCACAGAGTCATATCACTGAGAGAACTTAGAAAGCAGGTCCAAGTTTTCTAAGGCGCAATCTTAGGAATGGAAAACAGCTATGCGGTCGGTTTGAAAGGGTCATAAATAAACCCAAGTGGGCAGTCTTAATAAGTACTGCCTCAGCAGGGAAGGAAATTGAAAATACAACTGCCCAACTGCAAACGGCTAGCTGGTCTCTGGAGAGAGAGAAACCAGGTTTCCTGATTTCCAGTCTTGTTCTTTATTATTAACTTGATCCTACAGAATATAAGTCAACCTTGCAAGTATAAAAATAGCTTCAAAGATGAAGTTGATTTATATATTAATACTAAGTGCAGAACAAGAAGCCTCATGTCCCCAGGAGCCAAACAGAATCCAGATCTCTAAGCATCTCATCACCATCTAAGGCCATCAAATCAAAAGGGAATGAGAAAGATGCTGCCACCAAGGCCGGAAGAAAGCACCCTTGGGGAGCTTGGGTCGAGTGAGCTAAGGTTCCTGGCAGGGAGGCCACTCTTACGGGTGCTGTAATTTCAGGAGGCTTCCACTTCCCCTTCTGCAAACCCTCTGACTTCCTGCCCCTGCTGTGGGCCAGAGCCTGAAGTTCTCCCTTTAAAGCTTCATTTGTTTGTTCCTGAACACACCTTTGTCACTGTGCTTCAGGTAAGCAAAGACTGGAGGAATTAATTTTCCTGCAGGTGACTTAAAGGGGATACTAGTAATCCTTCTCATCTCTCTTCCCATTCGCTTCCTTCATCTTTACCTGCAAATCTCCCCTACCTTCTTCTGTTGTGTATTTCCCTCTGTTGTTTTGTATCAAAATGTCTCCAAAATAATTACTGAACGTGTGTGGTCTGCTACCTCTGAGTCTTCAGCAACTTCCATTCATTCAACAAATCCTCACCAAGTTTCTTCTGCAATCCAGGTGGTAGGCTAAGCATTAGGGATTCACAAGGCCAGTCCTGGTCCCTCCTGATCCTTCCATAACCTGTTCGGGCAGGTCAGAGAGTAAAGCACTAGGGACAACAACTCTGGTAATGACTGTGTCCAGGGGAGGGGTGCCTCCACAAGATGCAGAACAGGAGGGCAAGTGAGGCTGGCTTTGCTTGCAAGGCTAAAGTTGGAGAATCACTACCCTACTTTATCATACAGTGCAGGGGACTATGTGGCAGAACTGAACACCAGGTGCAGACGTTTCTCTTTCTTTCTCTCTCTCTCTCTCTCTCTCTCTCTCTCTCTCTCTCTCTCTCTCTCTCTCAAAGAGAGAGTAAAATTTCAAGCCCAGTGAAAGTCAGAAAAGTCATGACGTATTTTTCTGTTTTTCATTGCAAAAATGTGTCATGATTTTTCCAACAACCGAATACCATGCGATAGACACAGAATTATAATAATCATCATTTATTTAATAAAAATCTAGCAAATGGTTTTGAAGGCCTACTATGTACACTATACTCTCTGGGCAGAGGGAAGAGAGAAGTAAAAAAAGCACAGGATTCCTGCCTATAGTAGGATTCTGCCATCAGCATCATCTTCAAAAACCTTTCTTAATGCTAATAATAATTCCTTATATAAGAATCCACATATGAGACCTCACAGGGCTTACTGAGCACTAATTTTGCACCCAGCTTTGTGCCCTAAGGTTCCCACTGTCAAATAATTTACTGTCTAGTTGACTCAAAACTGGAACACAAGAAGCAATCATCGTGGTCCAAGGTGTCATATAATAATGCACTAAGTTGCCATGAGGCTAAGTAGACCGTGTCAGTTTAAGAGCGCTCCTCTGGCTTTACTCGGCCTTCATTCTCACTCCTTTCCCAAAGTCCTGTTTGGTTTTTTTTTTTCTTTGTTTGTTTCTTAACCCAGATAATGGTAATGCCGTTCTACAAAACAGACAAAGTCAGGCCCCCTTTTACCTTTCTTCTCTCTTACTCCAACATCAATTTCCCAGCCTGCTTTTCAAAGACCACCCCTCCTCCCTGAAAGATTCTCAGGCCTACCAGACCCCAAATAACAGCCAGAATGAGGTTAGAGTTTCCCAGAAATTTGATTCACACCCCCTGAGACTGTTGAGTCAGGTGTCCCCAGGCAGGAGCATTTTGCTGCACCTCCTGGACTCTGAGGGTTATAATGCGCACCCTTAGGAATTTGGGCCTCCTGGCCTTTATCCCATAGAGGTGAGGGAAGCAGTCCTTTGGTACCCTGACTCCAAGAACGCGAGCCTTTACCTCTGGAGTCCTGGGCCTCCATCATCCATCTCCCAAAGGGAGTTTTTGAGGATATGGCAACGGCTGCACTCACAGACAACTCTAGGAAGAAAAGGAAAAGGCCTGTTCTATAAATAAACACACCACTCCTGGATGATGCACTGTCCTCCTCCCTAGTCCCACCCCCTATCACCCTTGTGACTGTCAGAGCAGAGCAGCCTCAAGCCAAGGGATTAGTGCAATCACAAGGTCACAATAGATACCCTGGTCCATAAATACTCCTGGAGAGCTTTAGTCATTGAACAGGAGCCAGGAGGGGAAAGAAAGAAGAGGGAGGAGAGAGAGGGAGCTGAAAGCCTGCTAGGGCCAGCTTGAAGATCTATAGTTTTGAAAAAAACAAAAAAACCCAACTGGCTTTCCTCCAGAATGTGAAAGTCTATTAGAGAGTGGAGGAGGGAGGGGGAAAGGGCAATTCCCACTAAAGTAGTGTCATTTTTAGGGCAGTTAGCCTGAACTTCACAGGTATCTGCCCCCCAAATGTTGTAAAAAGAAATCTAGGAGCTGGTACCACCAGAAGTTTCAGAGTTTCTGTTAATATAGTCAGCATCAGAATTACTGAAAGTTCAAAGAAAAAGAATTTTTCTTTGCAGTGGAGAATCTCAGAGAAGCGGGAAGAGAGAGCATGGCTCCTGCACTGATAAAGCTAGGAAGCAGGTATCTAGTCTCCTTGTATATGCAGGCTGTAGAGCAGAGAGACCACTTCTTGGAGGGGCCTGTTCTGTGGGTCCTCACCCTCTGTGAGGGCACTCCCACTTTGGGTAGCACAGGCAGATGGAAACAGTGAGGAAATGTGATCAGGAGATGAAAAGCTCCGCGTGGGAGCAAGTTGCCTTAAGAGCATTGTGCCTAAATAAAGAAGGCCACGGCACACAGTGCCACAGACGGATATTCTGCATTTTCACCAGACAGAAGGGGCAGGCAGAGGGTAGATCAGCTTTACTGTCACCAGCACAGACAACTTCCAGAGCAGCTTGGATGAGTCATCTGGCGCACATGCACTCTTAAACATTTTAAATATGGAAGATGGGGGTGGAAAGATGCCAAATAACTGAATTTGGGGGTACAGAATTTTCGGACCTGGTGTGTCTAATTCTGTCTTCAATTAGTGAGTCCTTAGGTCCTATTGAAGTGAAACCTTGAGTGACTTACCTAAAGGCTACTACTAAACTGATGTTTGAAGGCAAAGACCTGAGTTTCTCAGGATGATGGGCCAATGTAAGCAGCTCATCAAAAAAAACAAATTAGCTAAATGGTCACACAGCTATTAACATCAAACTGTATTAACATCTTTTTCACTTTTTAAACCAAGGTTTCGGCTCTTAGTACCAGAGTGAGTTTATGTTTCCAGCTGAAGTTCAGAGGAAAGCTGTGGAACACACACTGCCTGCCCTTCCCCACACCTCACCTGGAACCGGTGTGGGAGACAGGATATTATGTTGGGCACACAATAGATTTGAAAATTGTGCCAATTCTTATCCACAGAGAAGAGCAACAGGATTAAGTTCCTTTTTAGCCTTTGAGGACACTGGTTCAACCTCTGCAGATATATGATTAAAGGAGATTATGATCAAGCAAATAAGAATAAAAGAAACTCTCTTGTCATAAGAGAATTAGAGCTAGCTAAAAATAGCTGTAAAGGACTTTTTGTATGTAATTGGAGCTATGTCACATAAATATCACCAATTGCATAGGTGATATTTCATCAATATGAAATGTCTTGCTGTGATCCAAAAAGCTAAAACTCAATATGTCAGTCAAGCAACAGATATTTAGTACAAGTTTATTATGTGCAATGAATTGCCTGGGTCCCTGCTCTGAAGACATCATGTCATATGTATCAAATTAGATTGGTGAGCCATGAAATAAGTGTATGGAAAGCTAAAAAAAAGTAATAATCAACTGAAATTTTGTTCCGTTAAGTGAGGAGATACATTGACTTAAATTTCACTGAGAACTTGCATATTGCTTGCTGCTTAAGACCAAATGAAGTCACCACAATTAAGATTTATGGAAGGATGAGGCATCATAATTTGTGGTTTGATTTAAAGTTTTCAAATCTTTCTTCAAAAATTGGTCATGATTACATCACATATGAGCTCCAGCCAGCTGCCCTCTCCTAAGTACTGCTCTTTGTGATCCTGGCCCAGGCAATGATGTCTTCTTGGCAAAGCCTCTGGATGAGCTGCTGCAGCTGCAAGCTGTTTGGGGAGCAAGAAAATTTACTACCATTGGTCTTCTTCACGAGGAGCACATGGCTCGGGGTGTCCCATTATGACTTTTTTTCAGTGAGAACTCATAAAAACGTAATCAGTGACAACAGTTCTCTTGACCCTGGACAGCAGAACACACCGAGAGTCCTGGTCCCATATATATTTTCCAGGGCTCAGCAAACCTTGACACCTCTTTGCTCCTCCATGTCCATTTTGTCTCACCTTCTGAGCTGCTAGAAAGGCAGGATGGGCGTACGTTCCGAATGCATTTCTCAGTACATGGCAAGCACTTCGAGTAAGCAGCAAAGGCACGACTGAGCATTTGGCAGTCATTGCCTGATGGTCTTGCTCTTCAGTCTCACTTGTGTGGCCCAGCCCAGGATGAACAGACACAAGCTGGTAGAAGCCCCACATTGACCTTCAACATCAAGGTTAAGAGGCTCTGAAAAAAATCTACTGCATTGACTTCCTGTAATAAACTAGCCAACACTTGATTATATAATCCTAGGTTGCTTTCTAATTATGTCTGGTGTATCACGGTGTGAAAGGGCAAACATCAACTAGTGCTTTCTATACATATAGTCACGATCTCCCTTCCTCAGATAAAGGAAATGAGTTATTTACTTCTCTATTCTTCCCTGCCGACACTCCACAGTGCTGAGCACTTAGCAGGAAATTATAAAGTGACGAGCTCCATCTCCCACAGTCCCGCATCAACCAGCCAATGGATCTCCTTGTACCAGCGGTGAGCGCTGACTGCAGATGGGGATGGGGACACTGTAGATGCTGAGATGTGCCTGACAAGTCAATAGGTCTCAAAACAACCTGCTCCCCCACCATAAATATTTTTAGCTACTCAAACTCTTTCCCAATTCCATCCTTACCAATGAGGACCTATGTGTTGATGCAGCTAATGGTGGGGAAACTAACAGTTCAAAGACAGGCAGATCAGCTCCACGTCTCATGTGACATTTTCATTAAAATTCTTCCTGAGTTTAAAGCATCTGGGCTCCTACTCCTTTGGCAGAACTATCATGGGTGATCATATGCAAAATGGGGAGAAACTCATTCTCTTTATACAATAAAGTATTCCAAAATCTATGCTAAGTGATAGGGAATAAATGTGAGTCAGAAAGGGTCATGTGTGAACAGGGAAAGGGGCATGTAAACAGAAGTGTGCCATAAAGTGTTAAACGGCTTATATTAGAAGGTTACCCGGTGCACTTTGAGGAGCCTGGCAAGGAATGGTCCATTCTGCTTAGGGGCAGTGGTCAGGAAGGATTGTATGAGCTGATATCTGAAATTTGTCTTGAAAGATGAGTTGATTTTTGTATGATGATGGTGAGTGAACACTGTGCTCAGAAGAGACAAATTATGAGGAAAGACACAGCAAAGAAATAGCAGAATTCATCAGGGGATCTGGAAGTCACTTTGCATGACCAAAGCAAAGGGGGTAGGAGGCACAGGGAGAAATAAAATGGAGAGAAACATGAGGCAAGATCATGAAGGGCCTTGCAGACCAGGCTAAGGAGTTTGGGTGCTGTTCTGTAGGCAAATGGGAGCCATGGAAAAGCTTTCAAAACCACAGAGACTCGGGCCGGCCGAGTGGCGCAGTGGTTAAGAGCTGGCTTGGGATGCCAGCTGCCCCGATTCGGATCCCACATGAGGGGCCAGTGACATTGCCCTCTTAAAAAACAAAATAAAACAAAACAAAACCCACAGAGACTCATAATCAGATTTTAGCTATAGAAGGATCAACCCGGAAGCCATATTGAGGAAGGATTGGAGGGGTATAACAGGGAAGACAACACACTCTCCTGCTCTCCTGCTTAAAATCTTCCAAGAGATTAAAATAAAATCAAGGCGGGCCGGCCGAGTGGCGCGGTGGTTTGGGATGCCAGCAGCCCAGGTTCGGATCCCACATATGAGGGTCAGTGACACTGCCCTCAAAAAATAAATAAATAAATAAATAAAATCAAGGCTTCTCATCATCGCTCAGAAGGGCCCCTCCTACTTCTTGATGCCATCATCACTCACTGCCTTCTCAGGGGGATCCTCAAAAGGCCACAGGGCCCTTTGTCAGCTTCTCAGACATGGCAAGTTCTTGCTGCCTCAGGACCTTTCCATTTATTTGCTGTTTCTCTTGCCTAGAGTGCTTGTCTTTGGCTCTTCCTGTGTCCCTTCCTTCTCAACCATGAAGTCTCAGTTTTAATCTCACCTTCTTCAAGAGGACACTTATATCCTTCTGATCTCTTCAGTATAGTGTCAACATGTGATTCTTTTGTTTGTTTAATTATTGTCTTTTCACCCTCTGCAATATCCTTTATGAGGGAAAGGGTCATCCTTGTCTTTTTTACCAATATGTCCTTAGACCCTGAATGAATGAATGAATGATGCATCAAACAAGAGATGACAAGGGCCTGAACTAAGGCTGCAAAAGGGGAGGATGGGATGGAATAAAGAGGTGTGAAGCTTGAGAAACGATCTGGCCTGATGACTAAATGGATGTGGGTGGTGAGAGAGAGGGAGGAGTATGAGTGACTTTTAGGTTTCTGGCTTGGGCAACTGAGTGGATGGTTATCCTTTATAGAGACAGGGAATGAGAGAGAGAGATTTATGAGGCATAATCAATGAGGTCAGTTGTATATATTAAGTTTGGGACATTCAGAGTTAGGAGACCAGGAAGCAATTAGCTATGGGAATCTAGAATGAAGCAGAAAGGTCCAAGCTGCAGATACATATTTAGGAGTTGTCAACACATGTGGTCACTGAAGTCAAAGGAAAGACTCAGTTAAATTGGGGAAGGGAAGGGTATAGGTGAGAATGGGAAAAGTGAGACGAGCATTGATTCTTTCTGAGGACATGTCTCCGTGTGGATAAAAGGGATGTCTGACACCAATATTGTGCAGGCCTCCCCTAGGACTTCATGGGATCGCTGTCCCTATTTTTGGCTACTCAGGCACTCATGAGGCCAGAACTCAAGAAAGAGTTTCCAGAGGGCCACATGAGACACCCTTTCCCTTGCCTGGCCTCTCTGAGAAAAGAACAAAAGGTTTCAGTCACCCGGTGGGCCGACAGAGGAATGGAGTACAGAACGGCATTTTACCTACTGCTTTGAACATTTGGGCAGGAATTTTATCGATATAGTATGTGCACTTGAGACCCAGAATCAAATCCTCAGTCTAAACAGTATAGTATGTTTCCTTTCTGAGGTCTACTTTGTGGTAGTACATTCTGTTAAAGTGTATAAACCCATTTATATAATTCTCTCTTTTACCTGTTTTTTGAAAAAGATATATTTCAAATAATAGTTTAAACCCATTAACAAAGACAGGAGAATATAAACAATAATTAAAATAATACTTCAATTGGCTTTTCTTCCTTTTAGGGTTTTGTTTGTTTGTTTTGTGTGTATGTGGGGTTTTTTTTTTTCTCCACAGGCTTTTCTGCGTGGAGGCTTCATTCTCTCAGAGCAACTTTCTCCACCAGCCATAGGTTGTCTCACACCCAACTTTGACACATACAAGAGGAGCTGGATTTATTTTCACAGCTCTAAGTTGAAATATCCCAAATAAGCTGACTAATTGGCCAGACTTGGGTCACAGAAACCAATCAACTAAAACAAGTGGGTGGACACCGTAATGGGTTCAAATTAGAGCAGGTCTCCATTTGTGACCAACTGGCCATGACAGGAAGACAGGGTTACAGAAGAACATGGTATCTTTCCTTTGGAAGCAGAGTTGGGAAGGGAGAAGGAACATTTCTCAGGAGGGTAGTGGTAGGGGGAGGTGACCTTCTCCAAAGATGAGGTGTTAAGTGTACTGGGCAGACCAAATGCCGTAACCAGTTCTCCATAAATGGTAATTATACTACTGCTTTCCAGATTTCCCTTCCTCCCACTTCAACCCCTCCCAGTCCGGACACCAAATGCTCACTGGCTTTCCCCCCACATAGTTACCAGTGATCCTCTTTGAAATCAGTGACTCTGATGGAAATAATATCATGACTATTTGGGGGAATTACTGAATTTTGCCCAAACGGTGCAGGCGAACGGCACCTTTTTAATCAGTCACCTGAAGTGAAATGGGTGGAGATGCTCTTTTCTTCATGAATTATTCCACCAACAGTTTACTTAGACATTATTTTACTTCCCTTTTCACATCTGTTGCCTGGCTCAGCCCTCTGCCACCTGGTACCATCTATTATTCCTCCTTCCCTCCATATTTAACAACGCTTGTACCATTCAGGTCATTCTCTTTCTGCAGGGCAGCATGGGGCCCCCATCAGCTCTGTCAGTGTGTCCACTTATTTGTAAATAGTCATGACTCTTACAATTTTAGCACTAGAAGGGCCTCTAGCAGTCAGCTGGTTTAATGCTTTTCTCTTATGGGGTGAGATAAATGAGGCTAAATGATCCTACATGACTTTTTCAAGGTCCCCCAGTATGTTAGTGGCAGAGTACAGCTAAAGTTTTGGTGTTTTCTGGTTCCTAACCCAGTGATGTCTTTAGGAATTGAACAAAGCAACCAGAAAAAAACAGAAACACATGTGGTACAGAGAACCACTCAAGCAGTTCCTCAGGCCCTTTGATGAAAATTCTCCATCATCCTACTCATTTTATTCTTTTTAAATAAATATGTCCCCTTTAGGGACACGTGTACTGCATGCAGGACCTCTCACCAAGATGGGACAGGCCTCCCCCTGGTTGTTCAGCTGATAGTTATCAAGCCACTATCACGCTCAGTGGGGAATGTAAACACAACACAACAAAACCAACCAACCAAGCAACCAACCAACCAAACAAACAAACACATTTGTGGGCCGGCTGATTGGTGCGTTGGTTAAGAACTGGCTTGGGACGCCAGCCACTCTGGTTCGGATCCCACATGAGGGCCAATGACACTGCCCTCTACAGCTAAGATGGTGAACAATAGCTCCACCTGGAGCTGGGCTGCTGTGAGTCCCTGAGACGGCATAGCTGCATCCCCTGCTGCAGTGAGCTGCCATAGGCTGCAGTGAGTGGCCGGCAGCCAGCGTGAGCGGCTGGCAGCCAGTGTGAGCTGCCAAGAGCTGCTGTGAGCGGCTCTCCAGAGGCCAGCCACTGATCTGCTTCACCCAAGAAGAGTGAAATGACGATACCAACATGGGTCAGTGAAGCAATGTCCTCCACAACTAGACTGAAGAACAAGAGGACAACAACTTGTCTGTTCCCCTTCCCCGAATCCCCAACGCTGTTCCCCTCCCCCAATTTCCCAATAAAATCTTTAAAAAACAAAACAAAACAAAAAAAACACATTCGTTATGGTCTCTATCATCAGAAAGTTTTCAACCAGTTTGGGGACAAAAGCCAAAAATATTCAACCAGGTTTTGAATATAAGGACTGTCAGAAAACAGAGCATGATGCTATCAAATGGTCATACAGGTGGTAGAGACTAGGCTTTCTAATACTGCCCTTACTCTTGGCATCTTACCATCTTATGTAAAAGAAAATGTAATAAAAATTTCCCCCAAGCTCCGTAAAGAAGTTCCCAAATCTCCTCTAATCAGTTTACTCTAGTCGTTGAATAAATATTGTAATTATTGTGGTAAAGGGATAGACATCTAGTGCCAAGAGTTCGAAGGACAGGAAGAGAGGCTCCACCGACTGAGCTCTGATTAGTCCCCACCTCTGGAAAGGGGAAGCCGGGAACAACTGGCCCCTCATTTGACATGCAATGAACTGAGATCATTTAGCATGGGAGGGAGGCAATCAGGACCAGAACTCACAATGCCTGTTTTGTCAACTTTCAAATTATCATTATCCAAGCAACAGATGCACACCATTTAAAAAAGCAAATAATACTGTAAGGCTTGTAACAAAACTAGCTCTTTGCTTTAATTGCTGCCCTCACTTGAGAAGTGCTCACTTTAAACTCAAGTGTGTCTTTTGCTTTTTACTGTCTTGGTTTCATATATCATGTTTATGCTGCAGGTTTTTGATTTTCCCTTCTATGGACATCTTATTATGGAATATGAGATTTTATGTCTCATTTTTTCAGTTACATAACACTTTTAAATATCAAGACAATGGTTAATATTTACATTAGTATTTATGTAAACATTGTTCAGAGAAGAGCCATGTAGCACATTGTGATCACTTTTCTTTCCTATATAACTTTTTATGTATCCTGGAGTTAATAACTGCCTCTTAATTGTCGTTATTGTTGTTTAATTGGTTTTCTATGTATCTGTCATTAATTCATCTTCCAGCTTTATAAATTATAAAATTTTAGGAAGTATAAAATTCTTAATTTTATAATTAAGAATATAATTTTATAATTCATAAGAATAAAATTATAAATTTTATAAATTTATAAATTATATATAAAATTTATAATTTATAAATTATAAAATTCATCCCAATGCATTCAAACACATCAGGTGATCTCCCAGTTTCTTTTTTTCTTGGATATCCCCAAGACCCAGCAATCCTGAATTTGTCTGTCCTCCAGCTCTGATATGGGCTGCTTTTTCCCTAGGTGGGATGTACATCCCTAGGTGGGATGTACGGCTATTATTCTGAAACTACCCTTCACCTTCATCCTGGGACTCCCCTCCGCTTCTCTTCTTTGTTGGGCCTACACTTTCTAGAGAACTTCTTAGTTTGTCTCTTCCCTTGTTATAGAGGAACACATCTTCCAGGAGATTCTTGAGAATGGGTGAATGTTTTGAGACAATGTATGCCTGAAGAATATCTTTATTCTTTCTCATGATTGATTTATACTTTGGTTGGGTATAGAAGGATCAGTTATAAATCACTTTTCTTTTTCGAGGTTGTTTGATCTCTTTGTCCTTTAAATTTCAGTACTGCTGTTCAGAAGTCTAACATCATTCTGATTCCCTGACATCTCTGAGTATGACCTATTTCTTTCTGGAAGCTTTTGGGATCTTTATTTCTGAAGCTCTGAAATTTCACAGTGATGTGTCTTGATGTGGGTCCATTTTTCATTCACTGTGTAGGGTACTCATTGGCCTTTTTTGACTTGGTAACTGATGTACTTCAGTCTGGGATTCTGTTGTGAATCAGTTTCTGTTTTCTCTTTTTGCAACTTTTATTTAGCAGATATTGAGCCTCCTGGGTTTGTATCTTAATTGTTTTCATCTTTCCTACTTTCTAATCTTTTGTTTTTCTGTTTTACTTTCTGATAGATTTCCTCAACTTTATATTTTAACCCTCCTGGTGAATTCTTTTCTGTCAACAGGTTTGTTATCTCCATGAGTCCTTTCTTCTTCTCTTAATGCTTTCTCTCTTTAAAAAGCATCCTTTTTAAAAATGATAATTATTAAAAATAGAATACAGTATCTTCTTGTACCTAGTATGATAGTAACTTTTTTCTCTCTGTTTCTTTCAAGTTCTCCCCATTTGCCCCCATTTATTTGTCTTGGTGTTTCTTTTATGTTGGATGATATCCTCAAGTAGTTGATGGCCCTTGATGGATGGTTCCAGAAACTTGATCCAGGAAATATATTGAGAGAAGGCAAAGACTACACTCTTGACAAGCAAGGGATATAAAAGGGGATATAAAAATGAGTAAGACATTCAGAATCCAGCAGGGAAGACAAACGGGTAAATAAATACAACATAATGTGATAAGCATTCTTTATGCTCAACAAACATTCATGTCTGCTGTACGTCAGGTACTATTCTAGGCATTTTCATATTATTTATGCCTTACAATAACATTGTGTGTTAGGCATTATTATACCCATTTGAATACAAGGAAACTGCCAAAATAGAGGAATATACAAGTACTATGAAAACAGAGAGGTGAGACCCATCTTTGGTGCTTCTTGGCCAGGCCCCCAGGGGTTACACTCTCCCTGGCTCAGTGGCACTGAAGGCAGGGGCCCTGGCTGGCACAGTAGATCCTGCCTGAAACTGGCTCCTTATCCTTGGGCATCATCCCTTTTACTTCCTCCATACCAATTCCAAATGTAAGGATAGCATCTCATGTAGGATCAGAGGAAGAAGACAAATTCCACAGGTAATCAGCAGTGGTTTTGAGCACTGTCTTCCGCAGGGAAAGGGCAAGGGGAAAACAAGTCAGGAAACCTTGAACTACAACAGACCCAAACCACACGAAGCTCTTAGGGGTCCAGTTCTTTTTCTCTTTTTCGTTTTTCTTTTTTTCCATTCATTTTTCTTGACAATAACAAAAATTTATCAGAGTATTAAGACAATAGCCGAAGAATGGCCATTTTGACAGTGGTGGTGGTGGTGGTGGTGGTGTGAGGTGGTTGTGGTGAGACTAATGAGGTCTAGAGATTTTTTTAGAAAGACTGATTCATTGTCCCTCAAAAGGAAATCAAGGGGATCACATAGGTAAATTAGGGAGAGGCAAACACACACACACACACCCCTCAACTTAAGCAGTTTTTAAAACTGTCTTTGAAACAGGAACTTGCCTCCGATCTCCTGAACCGAAGTGCACATATCTTGCCTTCCTCCTTCTGGCCGTCACCTTGTCCTTTGAGGCTGTCTTCTTTGGGCAGAGAGTCCAGTTCTTCCACTGGCCAGGTAAGTGGAGGCTGCAGACTTACATGGGCCCCCTGGGGACTCCGTTCACTTTAGTTCTCTAAGCATTAGGTAGAGAAGATTCTTTGTGGGGGGAACCCAAACTCCCCATGTATTAAGAAAAGGAGGTGGGGGTGGGGTACAGACAGAGATTTTGCCAAATTACAGATGGAGCAGACTAGATCCAGAACAATTCTTCAGGGAGGTCCTCCCACGCCCACAGGAAGGCCAAAAAAAGGCTTGAAATTCAAATTATTTTTGGTGCCTGGGAGATGAGAGGGGAGTGAGAGAGGGCAGTGGTAGTAAATAGGAACTGAAGGGGAAAGAAAAAGCGAAAGGCTTGGTCTGTATTTTTCCTAAAAACAGCTCAGGAAAGTACAAAATATCAGATATGTAGCTGGACTTGAATAGTATTTTTAGTTATGCATCTGCAGGCAAGGTTGTAAAAGAGAATATTCACAAATTTTATATAAATTTGGTTTCTGCCCTGAAAAAAATGGCTACTGCCCCTCTCCTTTTTTTAGCCTCTGTTTTTGAGATGACAGGACAGAGATGTTTTGCCCACACTATAACTACATACTCTCTCTGCTCCTCTCAAACCCGTTTCCTTGCCCTGGTTTTCTCCAAAAGCTGTCCTTTCGTGAATGTTGTCCACCCTCCCTTTGGTTGTTGTTTCTGCTTTGGGTAAGCAGGATGAAAAAAATGTAGGTAGTAGATAAAGGCAGACACTGTGATGAGAGGTGAAAAAGCAATAATTACATTTGAGAATTAGGTAGAAGGAGAAATAAAAGGGCCTGTTCCCTGTTGGAGTACTTTAGTCTTTCCAGGTCTCAATTTTTCTCATCTCAAAAAAAGAATGATTTGGATTAGATAGATACCAGACAGCCATTTAAATTTGAATTTCAGATAAACAGCAAATAGATAACTAAAAATCTGACGTTACAATTCTGTGTATTTGAGGTAGTTCTTAAATCACCTTACCCCAGACATGTTTAAATAATAGGTACCCACAGGGTGCAGCGTTTTGAGGGCATCAGTTTCCTGATCTGCCTGAGATGGAGTGAGAGCTGGGTTCACACTGGGTTTTCTCTGCTCCCACCTCTCCTTTGACACTAGTCCTTTCTCACTTCTAAAAAAGGAAAGAAAGGCATGGCCCTTGGTTGTAAAAATCTCCAGGGCTAAGACAAGGGATAATTAGAAATAATTTGTGTTTGTGTTGAGAAGGCAAAAGCCTTTTATAGCTGAGATACAAATCATTTCACAAGTTAGTTTGTTTCCAATTTATGGCTTTCCATAAAACTTGGAGAAAAACCTAACTGAGTTGACCACTGATAGATCATTACAATAATTAAAAAAAAACCACCACAACAACTTTGTTTTGTAGAGCAGTTTTATGTTCACAGCAAAACTGAGCAGAAAGTACAGAGTTCCTACATGCACCCTGACCCCACACATGTACAACCTCCCCATAGAATTATTTCTGAAGTCAGATCTGTAAAGAATTGAATGATATTGCCAAATTTGGCCCTTCTGAAAAACAAATTTTAAGTTCCCTGGCAAAGGTGGATTGGCTAGAAATCCTCACATAAGGTTTGCATTCATAAACCTTTGAGTCATTCCAGGCCCTCCTCTGAAGCCATAAGTCCAGAAATATTTCCCAATTTTTCTTCTCGTCAGCCCTGGACATTGTCATAACAAAACTCCTATAGCCCTATCTACTTAATAATATGAACAAAGTTTCTCAATGCCTACATTCATTAAAAATAAGAGATAGGGTTGATATTGATGCTAAACCTGCTTATTCTTGCAATGAGTAATATTAATTGATGGATAGTTGAACTAATTACATATATATGTAAATATATAAAAATACATTATATTTAAAAATCCATCCTCATCCATCTTATTAAGAGAATAATTTCCAATGATATTTTACTGTTTTATGTTTAATGATCAATAAATATATATTTACCTTGTTACTAATAATTGTAATGAGTTTCAAAGAGTGATGACAGTTTTAACACTGGGAGCCTTTAGTTCACAGGATATTTTTTATTTTTTAAATTGTAAAATAAATCTGCATATGTATTTTTGTTGCAGAAAATATGATAGGATAAACAAGGAGATGATAAAATAATAAATGATGTCATGAAAATATATGACGTTTGGATACACTTCTTTAGGGGAAGTGTAAATATAGTTCAGGGAGAAAGGGAATTATTTAATATTCTGACTGAACTGCTTGTTTATTTTGAAAAAGGAATGACGGTGTCAAATTACTGTAGTACTTAGATCTATTGGATACATTTAAGGAGAGTGATATAACAGTTTATTTTAAAACATTCCATGTTAGTAATCTGTAGAATATATCATTTGCAACCACTGAAACTTATGATTAAAAGTTATAGATATCAACTTGAAAATGTGCAAAGGGATACCTAGTTTTCCAGTGTTGTTTAAAGGGTGTAGTGAAGAAAAATTTGAAGACTACTGTGTTATATCATCCTTTTACTGACATTTCTGCTCATAATATAGTACTTACGTTTCCAGATCCTTTGCAACCTTGAACAGTAAAAATTGTAAGCATCATTCTCCCTACAATTTCAGAGGTTTCCTTGTCCAAATTTCTTTCTCTCTCACCAGGCTGCCCATCTACTCTGAACTGGGTGGTAACTACGTGGTCATGGTACAAGGGCTTAAATTGGAGAAACCAGAAATAAATCAGCCCCTAGACCTCACTGCTCAACTATTTCAAGAATATGCAGTTATATTTCAGTGTCCATGATTTGACTCATGGTGTACTCAGTAACATAAAATTACGAGATGCCTTCTAACACACTTCTACTGAAATGCTTGCTTGTCACCTTCTGAATGAATACAGGGGAGCCACAGCAGGGTTTTATGGTAACTAAGGGAAATGATCTAACCAACCCGGATATGCACCCTGTCATAGGAAAGTGATTTTCTCACATACCAGCTGAGGCTCTGGTGGAGTTTCTCCAAGTATTAAAACCTTTCTTTTTAAGGAAGGCAGAAGTATGGATGGAAGCAACCATATGCTCAAATGGTAGCAAAAAAGGACATGGGGGAAGCAAGGGGGTTGTAGCAGTTGAGGTAGGAGAGGAATGAAGCACTGCTCTTCATGTCAGAACTAAAATCTAAATGTTAGTTTACCACAATTTAAGTACTGCCAGTCACAATATGAGAGACTGTGGAATTTGTAAGTGGTGACGCCTTAGTTAATAGGGTAAGAAGGTTATGCCTCATCACAAGTGATTTTTTTAAAATAGATAATATCTATTTAAGTACAAAACTCGCACAGTATTTTTTGGCTTTAATTTTTTATTTAATTGGACCTTGTATTTTGAGATCGTTGTAGATTGACATGCAGTTGTGAAATAATTCAGAGAGATCCTGTGTACCCTTTTCCCAGTTTCTCCCAATAGTGGCATTTTGTAAACCATAATGCAGTGATTGACAGTGATGCAGCCAAGAGACAGAACACTTCCATCAGCATGAGGATGCCTGTGTTGCCCTTGGATAGCCACACGCACTTCCCTCCTATCCCACACCCTTCTCAGCCCTTGGCAATCACTCATCTGTTCTCCATTTCTATAATTTTGTCATTTCAAGAATGTTATATAAATGAATCAATCACACAGTATGTAACCTTTTGGGACTGGCTTTTTTTTTTTTTCACTCAGCATAATTCTCTGAATATTTATCCTAGTTGTGAATATCAATAGTTTATTCCTTTCTATTGCGGAATAGTATCCCACGGTATGGATCCATTACAGTTTAACTGTTCACCAGTTGAAGGACATCTGGGTTGTATTGAGTTTTAAGTATTATCCATAAAGATGCTACAAACATTCATGTATAGGTTTTTGCAGATTTGTCTTCATTTCTTTGGGATAAATGCCCAGGAGTCTTATGATAGTTGCGTGTTTAGGTTTTTAAGACACTGCCAAACTGTTTTCCAGAGGGGCTGTATCATCTTACCTTCTCACCAGCAATGTACAATCTATTTCTCTTCATCCTCAATGCATATGACATTGTCAGTATTTTTTATTTTAGCCATTCTGATGGGTGTACAATGATAACTAAATGTGGGTTTTCTCATTGTGGAACAATGTATTTTTTAAATCATTTATTTATTTATTTATTTATTTATTTAAAAAATTAGTTTCAGGTGTACAACATAGTGCAATAGTTATACTTTTTACCCCTCAAAGTGACAACCCCTTTCCCCTAATCTGCCTTCCCCCGCCACTGGATAACATACATATCTATTACAATTCCATTGACTCCATTCCCACACTATATTCCACATCCCGTGACTATATATATATATATATATATATATATATATATATATATATTCAGTTACAGTTGGCATACAATATTATACAACATCAAGCCTCTCCATGAAGTGGTCTCCCTAACAATTTTTATCTTTTGATTTTTTCCCATTTTTATTGACATACAACATTGATATAATTATATAATATATGATAATGATATAATTGATATATAACATTGTATTAGTTTGAGGTGTATGTATTTCATATATGTATGTATTGCACATTGATCACCACAATAAGTTTAGTTAACATCCATCACCTGACATAGTTATAATTGTTTTTCTGTGATGAGAACTTGTAAGATCTACTCTCTTAGCAACTTTCAAATATACAATACAGTATTGTTAGCTGTAGTCACTATACTATACCTTACATTCCCAGAACTTAATTATAACTGTAAGTTTGTTCCTTTTGACCACCTTCACCCATTTTACTCACCCCTACCACCTGCATCTGGCAACCACCAATCTGTCCTGTTTCTACGAGTTCATTTTTTTTTTTAAGATTCCACAAATAAGTGAGATCCTATAATATTTGTTTTTCTCTCTCTGACTTAATTCACTTAGCATACCACCCTCAAGTTACATCATGTTGTCACAAATGGCAGGATTGCCATCGTTTTTATGATTGAATAATATTCTATATATGTGTGTATACTATTCCATACATAGAGAGAGAAAGGAAGGGAGGGGTTGTGATTATATATATATTTACATTTACTTATCTATTCATTCATCAATGGACACTTAGGTTGTTTTCCATGTCTTGGCTATTGTGAATAATGCTGCTATCAACATTGGGGGTGCAGATATTCTCTTTGAGATGATTTTGTTTCCTTTGATATGTACCCAGAAGTGGAATTCCTTGGTCATAAAATAGTTCTGTTTTTAAATTTTTAAGAAACCTCTATACTGTCTTCCATAGTGGCTGCATCAATTTACATTCCCACCAACAATGCACAGAGGTTCTGTTTTCTCCACATTCTCACCAACTTATCTCTTCTCTTTTTGATAATAGCTATCCTAACACATGTGAGGGATCTCTCACAGTGGTTTTAATTTGCATTTCCCTGATGATTAGGGATGTTGAGCATCTTTTCATGTACCTGTCGACCAGTTGTATGTCTGATTTGGAAAAATATGTATTCAGTTCCTCTGCCCATTTTGAAATCAGATTGTGTTTTTGTTATTGAGTTATATGAATTCTGTACATAGTTTGGCTATTAACCCTTAATTAGATACATGATTTGCAAATATTTTCTCCCATGCCATAGGTTCCCTTTTCGTTTTGCTGATGGTTTCCTTTGCTGTGCAAAAGCTTTTTAGTTTGATGTAGTCCCACTTCTTTAATTTTGCTTTTGTTATCTTTCCTTTTGTTTTCAAATCCAAACATATCATTGTCAAGACCAATGTCAAGGAGCTTATTTACCCACTCTGTTTTTCCCTAGGAGTTTTATGATTTAGGTCTTCAATATTTTTAATTTAAAGTTTTCTTTTCACAGACTTCATTTTTAAAGTCTTAAAATATAAAAAAGCATGAGTGAGTCCCAGGTCTCCCCTTACCATCTCAGAGGTGATTTCCCTAAAGACCATGGCTCCTACCAGCAAACCACATGCAACTTTCCATCTAAAATTAAGGTACAGATGATCACAGTTAACCACTTTTTCCTACCCCCAAAAATCATCACCAGGAATGATGAAGATTGTCTTGAGCACATATAACCTCTGGGAGTGCTTGTCAAGTTTTCTTTCCCCTGCTTGGTGTTAGCTAATCCATTTACAGACAGAGGAATGAATTGAAGAAATTCATTTCCCCCTCCCAACCTCTCCCTTCCTCTATCTCCAGTAGCTTCTCCATTCTCCAGCTGTTTCTTTCTTTCTTTTTTTTTTAAAGATTTTATTGGGGAATTGGGGAAGAGGAACAGACAAGTCGCTGTCCCTTTGTTCTTCAGTCCAGTCTGCTGTTTTTAATCTATTGAGGACTAGGGAATCTTGTAAGTAGACCTTTGGAAGTTAGATTTTCATTCAGAATCAGTAAGCAAGCCAAAGAAAGGCTCTTCTTAATGCAGGGACTTTGGCTACTCAGAGGCCCTTCCTCTCTCCCCTGCTGAATTTGGAGTTCTTTTCCAGAGACTGAAGTTACTACAAGGGTAACCTCTAGATCAGAGTCATGTTTCTGTATATGCCTTTTCAGCAAGCCAGGACTGTGACATCCCCTGACATCAGGTGCTGGAGGGTGCATTTGGCTGTTTATCCAATTAAAACATTCACAACATCATAAAGTATTAGATGTAAGGATAAATTTAGCTTGTTATTTTTTAATTACTAAATAAAGGAGTTAAACTGGACTGGGCTTAATTCTTCAGCCTTGTGTTACACTTAATTTTAATATAGTTTGATAGACCTGTGGAGTCATCAAACAAATTATGAAATTTGAAAGAAGATTCTTGAGCAAATTACCTGTCTCCAGTGACTCATACTGCGTTTCACTAGGTCTCAGGGTCCAAGCTGCTGATCAGGGTTTAGATATCTTTTCCAGTGGCAGAAGTTTTAATGTGAATGGATACAAAATTGACTAAAATTTTTGGAAAAATGTATCCATAGACTGATAAGTATTTTTAAGTTGAGGATAAAGTTAGTTTTATGGTATTTTTTGTTTTGTTTTGTTCTGTTTTAAATCACAAAGTAGCTATGGGATCTCTGTGGTACTTTTAAATTAAAAACCGTTTACTTGTAAAACAAACATTTTTTTTCCTCTGATCATAATACATGCTTATTGAAGACAAATTGGAAAATTCAGAAATAAAAAGATTTTAAAAAATCACCTATAAACCTAGCACGCAGATAATTACATTTTAAGTTATATCCTTGCAAACTAATTTTTTTTTATTATTACACACACACACACACACACACACACACACAAATTGATTATCTTTGGGGAAGAAAATAGTATTTGGGGGACGTGAGCAGAAGAAATATTTGTTCATTCTTACTCTTTTGTACCTTTTGATCGTTGTATTGTTCATGTTTTTCCTATTAACAAAATAATGGAAAGACATAAATCTATCTGTCCAAATACCCCTTTTTCTTTTCTTGTTTTGTAATAATCAGCTTGTGTTGAGAACCACTGATGTAAAGGACAACCCACTTCACTGACTATGATAGGCATCTCTTAGAATAAACTGGATGGAGTTTATTCTAGCTAACAACTTTGATAGTATTCACCCATAAGTATTTACCAATAGTAGCTCCCATGTAGGCTCAGTGCTGAGGAAATTAATTATTTAACTAGTCTAGGCAAAAATAAAGTTAAATATCCTGCTAAATCATGGTCAGGAATTCAAAGCTAAGGTATATATTCATTCTCTCGCTCTGATTCCACACACCCAGTTCTTCCCATATAATCACAGGGCATTGCTGGGGATGCAGAAATCCTGTAAGTGCACTGCATTTATTCAAACTGATGGAAAAACAATGCCATCAGAGTAAATCGATAGGAATGGTGCATTTAGCCAGCAGGCTGTTATTTATGGGGAGAGGATGTGCATTCAGTTTTGAGGTTTATATTAGTGTCAGATTTAGCAGGACAGCAGTGTTTTCCAAACTTTGTTACTAGGAAATAATTTGGCGTGTGTGTGTGTTTGTGTGTGTGTGTGTGTGTGTAAAATACTATAGAATGTGCTTAAGCAACAGAAATTAGTTTTTCACAGTTCTGGAGGTTGGAAGTCTAAAATCAGGTTTCCAGCATGGTTGGGTTCTGGTGAGAGTTCCCTTCTTGTCTTGCAAACCTCCTCCTAGCAGTAGTTCAGGGCCTCTCCTGGGTGCCTGTGGAGAGAGGAGGAGGTCTTTTCCTTTTATAGAGCTACCAATCCTATCAGATTAGAACCCCACCCTTATGTCTCCATTTAGCCTTAATTACCTCCTGAAAGCCCTATCTTCAAATGCAGGCACATAGCCGATTAGTTCTTTAACACATGATTTTGGAAGGGAGGGGCATAAGTCTCTCTCTCTCTCTCTCTCTCTCTCTCTCTCTCTCTCTCTGTCTCTCTGTCTCTCTGTCTCTCTGTCTCTCTCTCTCTCCCCCTTCCTCCCTCCCTCTCTCCCCCCTCCCCCTTCCCCTCCCTCCCCCTCTTTCTCTCCTCTCCCTCTCACCCTCTCACCCTCTCACTCTCCTTCTCTCTCTCTCTCATACACACACACACACACACACACACACACATACACACACACACACAAGTTTTATATACAAACTTCCAGGTGTATCTTTTTTGATTTTACTTTATTACTGTCCCATATTGCTGTTTCCCTTATCTTAGAAACAGAAATTGTCAGAGTTTCTTCCACTCTCCATTTTTCCTATTCTTAAGGTTTTGAGAATTTGAGCTGGGTGTTGAGCAGGGATCACTGAACTAGGATTCAGAACTCATGGATTTAACTCATGACTGCCTACATGATTCTGAGATTGTATCTCTCTCCTTAAAACCTAAATTGTTCCAAGTGTAAAATGAGATTAATAATCTATAGTCCTGTGAATGTAGGAAGAAAGAATAGTTAATAATTTATCACATAACGTTAGCTCTCTTTAATAAAAGTTTCAAATGAAATGCAGAGATTTTAGTCCAAAGGTACAATGCTGATTTTTAAAATTTAACAGATATTCTCGTTACTTACCATGTTCCCTAAAAACATTAACTCACTCAATCTCAAAAACAATGGTATGAGATAGGTTATCTCTTATCACCACCTTCCCCATTTTATAGAAACATAGAGAAAGAAGTAACGTAACTGGTCCATGGCTATACGACTAATTAGTGACAGTTAAGAGTCAAACCCTGACAGCTAGATACTCTAGTCCAGTTACTATGTAGTCACTATGAAATTGCTTATTCACTTCTAAATGTGTCACTTCTTGCTCAAAACCTTCAGTGGCTCTTGGTGCAATAAGTATAACTCATTAGCTTAGCAACAAAGACTCTCCAGCTACCTTTCTTTCTTATTTTGTTCCCATGAAAATGGTTCATCTATCCTCCCATGCTCCAGCTGAACTGGACCAGTCATACTTCCCTGAATGGATCGCATGGATTCCTACCTCTCTGCTTTGCCTTTGACAATATCTGGAATCCACCTATTCTCATCCCCGTTTCCACCTTCCATATATATCTTCCCTTTCCTTCAAGGTCCTTCCAAAGTGCCACCTCCTTCATTCATTTTCTCCTCACCTCTCAACCCCAGCTAGTTGTGATTTCGCACAGAACTTTTTCTTTGTTTAAAATTTTTTTTAGCTGAGCCATCCTGTCACCTGTTGGCAGCTTAGCGACAGCTCAGCTCAGCTCAGGCTGGGCATCCAACTGCTGTTGCTCAGAGCTCAGCTCGCACTCTTGAGCGAGCTCTTAACCAATTGAGCCACTTGGCCGGCCCTTCCCACAGAATTTTATCTCTTCTCTTTGCATGGATTACTTTCTGGCTTTTATGATTGTTTTATCTATATGTGATATTCCCTCCCTACTAAATGATGGCCTCTCCTTGAAGGCTGCAATATGCTTTTCCATAGAGCTTTTACATGTTTTAAATTAAAAATTTAAATCATTATTGTTCTTTTCTCATAACCAAATGTATGCATACTTATTGCAAAAAAATAAACATTATAGAAATACATCTCTTAAAAAGTGAGATCCACCATTTATAGACAGCCCCTCCTCCTCTGCCCTTAAGGGAACTGTGGTTAACAGTTTGGAATGTAGTCTTCTAGTTTTTTTCATGTAATAAACATGTATAATTTATATTTACAGAAATGGGATTCTACTATACAGACTGCTCTGTACCTTTTTATAACTTAAAATATTTAGGATTTTTCGTATAGAGATGTATTTCATTCTTTTTCAACAGCTGCATAGTATAAGATTGTATGGATTTACCAATATTTAACTGTTCAATCCCTTTTTGATAAGCATGAGAATGATTCCCATTTTTTTCACCATTATGAACAATGCTGTGGTAAGTATGTGTGTATATATTCCATATATATGTATATACAAGGTCAGACAATTAAGTTTGTGAACTTCCACCATGTACTAACATATATATATATACATATCTATCTCCAGATGACTTTCTATAGGATGTATCCTTGGATATGAAATTGCTTGGTGAAATGGAATGGAGATTTTAAATGATGATAATTATCAAAAATGTGAAGGGAAGTCTTGGTTTATGTTTTTCTGTATTCTTCACGTACTCAGGGGCTAAGGGGGCAGACTCAGGCATCAGGCTGCACAGGTTTGTATCTAGGCCTGGTCTCTGTATCTTAATCACCTCAACTATAAAACTTGCTCCCAGTGTTGTAAGGCTTAAATGAGATAATGTGTGTAAAGCAATTAGCATTTAGTAAGCATCTGGAAAATAAGTAAATGCAAGATATATGGGAGGAAATATGGTAACAGGTTCAGATAATTGTTGAATGAACAGGACTGAATAGAACAATAGTAGGTTTTGAGTCATCTTTCTGGAAATGGAGAGTACTTTGCTATTGAAACCAGTAGCAACTGTTTATAAAATGACCAGCTAGCATGAAATGTGCAATGTGTGGCCTTGGAGCAATTTATCTCTGTGCAAAATTAACTGGCCTGAACCAGGATCAACCAAGGACCTTGGCCTCTTCAGTTCCACACTTTCTCCAACAGAACTAACTGGCCCCAGCTGCAGGCTGGTACCTTATATAATGGGTATCTTTAAGGACAGAGAATGATGCAGTTCCCTGGAGGGTGCCCTGGCTCACCACTGCAGGTTATTAGGTTATCCAGTCACCCAGCCATTAACATTGAAAATTAACAGAAAGTGCATAAATAAATGGCTAGAGTAGAAAAAATAGCTTTCTGTTTAGATTCTTAGGTTCTGGGCCAGAAGACTCTATCTTCATGGAAAAGTTTCTATACCAATACTAGGATATCCTGGGGGTAGTCAACACTGGGTTCTAGAACCAATTCTGCCACTAGCTGGCTGCAAAACCTTGAGCAAATTGAACCTCATCTTGCACTGATACAATGAGAAGACTGAAACAGCTGATGTGAAAGTCCCTTTTTTTGAACATTCCTTTCTCCACAGGCAGAGTCAGAGTTTCAGACATCAGGACTGTTTATTGTACTGAACAAAAGTATAAAATCAGGCAATGGAAATACTTTCAAAATATGTCAGTTATAAGATGGCAAAAGGATGATATATATATGTATATATATAAATATATATAAATATATATAAATATATATATATATATGTATATATATATATATATATATATATATATATATATCAGGGCATAGAATCAGTTGACACTTGCTCTGTTGAGCCCACTACAGGCGGAGGTAGCGGGGAGTCTTTTGAGGAAGCACCTGGAAATCCAAGGGTAAGGAAGTGAAATAAGAGCAGAAATTGTAGTCTAACTGCAATTTGCCCCAGGTCCTGGCCAGGAGCAAATGAGGCAGAAAATGGGGCTCCCAGGGACATATGAGCATCACTGAAAGTGTGCTGATGACCCTCTCCCCCAGCCCAACATGTTCTTACCCCCACCACTGGAGTCATATTGTACCCATTTACTCAGGCCCATTTCAAAGCTCACTTCCTTGTGAACCCACCTCCACCCCACACAGATACTTTTTGCTCCTCTAAAGGCTGACAGTATTCTTTCTCTGTGCTATTCATTCCCAGGGCGCTTCCAGGAGGAATACAAAGCTGTGTCCACCTACTGGTGACACTTGTATTCTCTTAAGGAGACCCAAGGCCTTCGGCTCCTCTTTGCCTCCCAGGCATCCAATACAGTAGTGCTCAGGAAATACTTGTGGCGGTGCAATTGAGTGACTCAGGCAGGCCCAACGGGGAGTAGAGCTTTATGGGTTTTAATATGAACCATACCATGAAATCTGAGACTTTTACCTCATTGCTCACAGTGGAAACCATCAGTTCCAGTTGGATTTGCTTGGTGCTGGGTGGAATTTTGTTCTTTTTCACGCTGAAAACCATAATCTAATTTTTAGATTCAAAAACATTTACATCGCACCTACTTCATTTTCAACAGTGATGTAAACACTACAAGTGTTAACTCATTTACTCTTCATAACAACCCAGATGTAGAAATGGAGGCACCAAAGGGTTAAGTCACTTGCCCAGGGACCAAAGCTAGTAAGTGGCAGAGCTGGGATTCACATCCAGGCCATCTGTTCCAGAGAAGATGCTGTTCCATATGTTATGCTGCCTGAAATTTATATGAGTAGCAAAAGTCTTCACAAGCAGGAAAAAAAAAAAAATTAACCTTGATGTATTTATTTCAAAGGAAACTTTTTTTTTCTTGTGTCCCCCTTTCTTTCATCATTCAAAGCAAAATGTTCTAAAGCAAACAGCGTTTTTTTCACACCTGAGAGAGCAGGGTGGCTCATTTTTGCTTTGGCAATCAAAATGGAAGAGGAAACGTGTGTGGTTTCACCGCTGGTGCTTTCGGGGTGTGTGCTGCGCGTGGTCTCCCGCCTGGCTCCTCTGGCTCGGGCCCCCTACCCCCAGGCGTTGTGGCCGCAGGCAGGCAGGTCCTGGAGACTTTTTAACAGTCTGCCTTTCCCCAACAAGTGTGAGATGAGGACCAGCCTTTCCGTCACTCCCGCAGATCCAGTCCTTGTCTTAAAGAGTGTCGAGTATCTTCTTTCGCCCTCCCCTCCCTCAAAGTCTGGTAGGACTCAGATCGTATTAACTACATTTGCATCAGAATCCACATAAGCCCGCATCTCATGATCCCCTACTACATTCCAGGGTGAATCCACTACATTTCTATGTTTCGGATGTTGACTGCCTGACTTAATGTATATTTAAATGTCTGTCTCCTCACGTGGGACGCTGGCATCAGAACCTGACAGACCTGCCATTGATTAACTGCGGGACCCAGGGCACATTACTTCACGTCTGGGAGTCTCGGTTTCCTCATCGTGAACGGGATGGGTACCATAGGGCTTCTGTGTGGATCAAATTAGATAACGCAGAGGCTACGCCGGCACACAGTAGTTCTCTTAGGTTCCTCGGCAATATTTATTTAAGGCATGCTTGTCTGTTTCTCATTTTTTTCCCCAGAGCCCACCCCCACCCTCCACCTTTCCCCCTGCTTTGAAGGCAGAAAGGGTGTCTTTGCGCTAAAACCCCCGTTAGGACGTCCGGCCCCACTGGGGGCCTCGGGCATATTCAGGACAACCCGGGAGAATTTGCGCTTCTTTCGACCCTAACTCCAATCCCGCGGCCCCAGAAAGGCAAGGAAGGTCTCAGATTCCGAGAGTACCCCAGCTGAAGTCGCTGGGTGGGGCTTTGGGAAAAAGAAATGGGGAGAAAGGGGGAGCCCGCGCTCTGGCTCGCTTCCCTCCTCCGAGGATGCCCTGAGCCCCAGGCCTCTTTCCCGCTCCGGACACCTGCTGCCGGGGTCGGGCGTTCGAGGCAGGGCCTCCTTCCGCGGCCCGGGCTCCACCTGCGCCACGACCGACGCTGGCGAGGTGGTCCAGGGCCGCCTCCAGGGAGCCCGCCCCGCCTCCTCCGCGCAGCCCGCCGCGCCCGGCCGCGTCCCCTCCCACCCCGCGGCGCCCCGGCACCCCTCTTCTTCCCCAGCGGGCTTGGCGGAGCATTGTACTCACATCCGGGGCTGGGTTTTGCTTTAATGCGAAACGTAATTAACCCGGAAAAAAGAGCCGAGAGACAAGAGAGAAGGAGGGGGCGGGGTAGGGGGAGAAGAGCGAGAGGAGCCGGAGGCAACCGAGAGTTGGACTGCAAGATAAATCCCCCGAGAGCGCCAGCCCCGAGGGCGGGAGGGGTGCGTGCCACCCCGATGTAATCCACGCACCCTGCCCGAGCCCCGGCCCCTGCGCAGCGGGGTAAGTTAGGTGCCCTCGCGGGCCGGGGAGCGGATAGGTGCAGAGGGGCAGGCGCGGGCAGGCGCGGGCGGGCGGGGGGCGCCCGCCCTGGTGGCCGACGACCGAAGGGGAGGCCGCCGAAGCCCCTGGCCGCCTCTTCTAGCCCGAGGGACACCCGGGGAGCAGCCCCTCCTCCAATCTTTTGGGGCGTCCGGGGTGGCCAAGGTCGCCACCACCAGGGGTCGGGCTGCGGGAGTAGGGCCGCAGGGAGGGCGGGGGCGGGTGTTCTGCGGAGCTGCATTTTCTCACGTTTGCAGCGGCGAAACTTCTCTGCGGGTTCTGGCGCTGGGGCCACGGCCCCTCAACGACTGCCCGGGCTGCGGGTAGGTCTGGAGAGCAGAGAACGTCCAGGCAAGTCCCTCGGGCACAGATTGGGCCGTGGAGACGCATCTCTGGCTTCCCCTATTACTTTATTACAAGACAGGCCTAGTGTGCTTCCATAGGGAGATCTCTTCGTTTTCTCTGGGTCCAGCCTGGGCCGTCGGGCTTCTAGAACTGCAGGCTATTGGGGTGACTTGAAGCAAAACTGTTCTGAAATGCAGGTTCGGTGCCAAGTTGGGAAAGCACCTTGAGGGGAGCTGTCAGTCTCTCTCACTCTCTTCTTCCTCACCTTACTTGCTTCCCTTTTCTGCTCCAGTTCTCTGGTTCTGAACTGTTATTTCATCAAGTTAAAAAAAAAAAAAAAGAGGAAAGGGAAAAAAAGAGGCCTTGTAGGAAGGAAAAGTGTCCAGGCATGTCCTCCACTTCAGCCTTATACATCTCCTCCCCAGGCTAGCCCTGCCCCCAGCCTTACAGTTTAAGGTTTCCTTCCTTCTTGATGAGTGTGGGTTCAAGCTCTGTCTTCCCCTTCTAATTCCTCCCACCCCTCCTCCATTCTTTCTTTAGGACTCCAGAAGGTTGTTGTTTTTTTTTCCAGAGAGTAAACAGCAGAGAAGGGGTGGGGGTGGGGTGCAGGGGGAAGCATTCTACCAGGACGCCAGCTGTAGCTCTTGGAGGCACCTCAGCCAGCTGAGTGGTGGTTGCACTTGGGCTGAAGTTCCAAAATTGTACTCATGTTGTTCTTAATATATCTAAGTCAGTCCACTTTTTCCTCTTTTCTGGAGCTTTCATAATTTTTCTTTGTTTGGTGGCAAAGCTTTCAAGAACAGTAGAGCCAAAGACCTTGGAAGAATGGAAATGTTTGTTTTCTATTTTAGTTGCATTCAGTTGACATACGATTGGCTATAAGGACATGAAAGGCAGTGATGAGCAAAATGCAGCCTCAGGCTTTAGGGAGCTTCCAGTCTTGAGCTCCCTAGAACACAAAATTGATTGCTCAAATAGAGAACTGGCATGCTTTGAGAAACCAGAGGGGGCTTTTAAAAAGCATTATCATCACGTCATGTATATTAGCCTTCTCCCCTGTGTGCCACTTGAAGGCTGGTGACTTCTGTATAGCAGAAGGTTAGCCTGTAGTCTGGACTCTGGCCAATGTGTGACATCTCCTAGGAATTGAATAAATGTTGAGCGAGTGAATGAATGAATGCTTGATTGCAAGCACATGAATTGTTTGCACTTGTCCAAAAGGAAGGGAATAGGGCAATGTGGCAGTGTCTCCAGCCTGCAGAAATTGGGTCCATCAAGCTGGTTCTTGAGGGCTTTAGACCTGAGTAATCTGCCTATTTGTAAGCACCACTTTTTACAAAGTGGGGCACTCCTCATGGAGTTTTAGCTAGCTGATGATGGGAGCCTTGCTCATTTCACAGATGGGTAACCACCTGTGAATAGGTATGGACTTGGAAACCACCTGCTTTTTGGTGGAGAGTTTGCAAAGCCTTTCCCTTTATTGGTGCTTTCTTCTGTCTTCTGTATAAGGAAATAGGGCCTGCAAATCCCATCATGTCATCATAGCGATCTGAACCATATTTAGCTTGGTATTTTATTAAGGTTAAAATAAATCCTGAAGACATGCAGGTTTTGGTTGGTGCCTACCTATGAAGAGGTTCTGCAAAAATGGGGAGGGAGATGCATCAGCCCTCCCAGCCAAATCCTGAGCAGCCCTCCTGCAGGCTTGCTGGGGGTTGGGGGTGGAGGGGGTAAGGATGCTGAAAAGCCCTGGAACACTAGGGAGCACGGCCTTCATTGTTCCCATCCAGCTGGGACTTCATTGATTTCCTGTCTTCTTCATTGGGCAGGCAGACAGGTGGGTGATGCCCCTGTTAAAAAGCTGCGATTCCTCAAATTAGATCTTGCTATGGGCCACAGTGTGGTAATTGTCTCTTCTGATTCACTGAAACTACTGGGGCTCTGCTGATTCTGGCCGATGTGGTGGTCCTAGAGCTTGGAAAAGAGGACCTTGGTGCTGGAACATTGAGCTGCTCTGCCTCTTCCCTCTTCCCACCATGAGCAGTTTGGGTTGCCTTACATTCTGTTTTCTACCTGTTTTAGTGAGCTGGATAGGACTCTGGCAATCTAACCTGTTAGGCTTTCCAAGGGAAGAAAGCAGAGCAAATATTATAGTGTAACAGACTATGGCAAGAGAAGAATCCTAGCCCTGCCCAATATAAGCCCATCGTTGAACCAGGGAATTGGACAGGGTGGGGAAATAGGGCAGCTAAGAGGTAGGAGGGATGGAGTTCCTTCCTGTTCTGAGGAGGCATGTGCTGGGTGCAATGGGACTATTATACGGAGACTCCCCATTGACCTTTATTCCAAATCTTGGGTTTCTCTGTTTTCTCTTCCTCTGGCCCCTGCTGGTAAGTCTGTCCAATCTTTTGGGCTTTATAACTCACCTTCTTTCTGGAAGCTTCTTCTCTGTCCTGACCCCCTGTTTCTTTGCAGGTAACTTGCGGAGGATTAAAGGCAGGATTGGGCTTTCTCACCTTGGAGGTCCCAGCCTTGCTAGTGCAGGAGCTCCTGACACTGCCCAGTGTGGGCAACAAAGGCTTTCAGCCTTGGGCTGTAGTGTGCCTTTCTGCCAGTAGAGGCCTGCCAGCTGAGATAAAGCGAGAGGGAAGCTAGGTCTGCATGTCCTTATGCTCCTGTGAGAAAAATGACAGCTAAAGTGCAAAGGCTAGTATTCTCTGTCCCATCATCAAGGACCCAAATTTAGCCATTCACTTGCAAAGTGGCTGTCTGCCACTGGGATGCTCCCAGGGGTGGAGTAGGAGGCAGCTGGGTTCTATTAACTTTCAGGGTAGCTGGCCAAGATGGAGTCTGTGGATGGATCTCTTGGATTTTTTTTTTTTTTTTTTTCAATAAACCTCTTGGAGAATTTTAGAGATGTAAAATACGATGGTTTTTGGAGTAGAAGCAAGAGTAAGGGAAATTTATGCCTTTCCTTGTGAAGGATCCCAGTGTTACGGCCTTTCTATTGCAATTCGCTTATTGATATTTGAGGGGTAGAGATGACCCCTACAGCTGCCTGCCCTGTATTGAGCAGCTTTGTGGTTGTCATGGTAATCACATACTACCTGTTGGGCACTACACACACACACACACACACCCCTTAACATTTGCCTAGTGTTTACTCTTTTTTTACCAGACCTCCTGTTAAGCACTTTTCACACATTGACTTCATTTAATTCTCACAGCAACTTTTGAAGTAGGTAGTAATTCTCTCCATTTTACAAATAAGGAAATAGGCCCAGAAAAGTTCAGCAGTCTGTCTGACTCTAAAACCCATGGTCTTTCACTTCACTCTACTGCAAAGATGGGTAACTGAAATCAGCACACCCGTTTTCATGGTCATCGTGCAAGAGTTTCATCAAATACACTCATACTGACCACTGTCACCTGCACATCCTCCTTGTCACACCCAGCCCCTCCTCCTTCCCTAAATCCGCAGCTGTAAGCACATACCTGTAGACAGACACACTTAGGCCATTTACACTTTCCCCTGGTGCTTCCCAAAAGACTAGTTAGTAGAGAGGAGAAATAGTGATATTTTCTTTTCCTTCTCCTACTGCCCAGGTTTTACTGGCTGACTGTCAAATTTCCAATGAGGATTATAGCTCCGGGGCTCCTGTGAAGCTATTGCTAGGAAGCCTCACAGTGAAACTGAATGCGTGGTGTCTTCTGGGTCGGGGGACTTTGACCATTCTGCAGGGTGGAGATCTCAGTTGTTATTTTTTTAAAGATTTTATTGGGGACTTGGGGGAGGAGAACAGCATTGGGGAATTGGGGAAGGGGAACAGACAAGTAGCTGTCCTTTTGTTCTTCAGTCTAGTTGTGGAGTATGTCGCTTCACTGGCTCATGTTGGTATTATCATTGTGCTCTTGCCAGGTGATGCAGTCAGTCACCGGCCGTTGGACAGCTGCTCATGCTGGCTCCCAGCCATTCATGGTAGCTCACGGCAGCCCACTGCTGCTCCATTGCAGCCTATGCCTTTTCCGGCGACTCACAGCAGCCCAGCTCCAGGTCGAGCTGTTGTTCACCATCTTAGCTGTAGAGGGCGCAGCATCACTGGCCCTCATGTGGGATCCGAACCAGGGCCCTGTGTCCCAAGCCATCTCTTAACCAACACGCCACTTGGTTGACCCCTGGAGATCTCAGTTTTTATAGGCTCTTTATAAACCTAGTGTGGCAGCTCGTCTGCACTGGTGATCTGGTTGGTGCAGGTGCCCTAAGGAACCTTGAGCCTCGTAGGCCTTTGTTTCCTATCCTCTCCAACGACCACAGTTTCTCTGAGCATAGAAGGCTACTGTTAAGAGAGGTCATGAATGATTAAAATATTTTGTTGTTTTTGGCATCTTTAGTGCAGTGGTATCAGTGTTCAGTTACTCCTGTGATTGCCCCAATATTTTTTCCCTTAAAAATTCCTTTAGTGTCTTTCTTGTCCTCCATTCAGAGTTCTGGGGTCCCGTGGGGATTGGGCTGTCTGTGTCAAGGAGGCCCCTTTTCTTAACCTCCCTGTTCCTGTGGATGTTTGCATTCCTCACCCTGCACTTCCGTTGGGAACATGTTCTCAGTACATTCCCTTCTCTCGCACATTACTCTCCTGCCTTAGACTATCTGGAATTTGCTCTGATGACATTTTCAAAATGCAGTGATATTATAACAGAAATTGGATGCCCCACACTTCCTAAGTTATCATCTTTGGCCCATTCTCAGGGATGTGTTCTGAAATAGCTATGCTTGTGTTTTGTTGCTGTTCTTGCAGTTTTTATTGGGCCCCAGGCATTGTTGAGGTTCTACAATACGCACCAGTGTGTGCTGCAGTTTAAATATAGGTGAGCGTTCTGGTCACATGGCCCGAGCGTAGTCTAACAATCGTTGAGTAAGTTGCTGTTAACCTCCACTCCCCAGTTGTGTCTGCTGTATTACAGTCCTCGTTGTAACCTGTGATGTGATCTTCTGTAGAAATGTAGCAGTTTCCTGTTGGTATCCCTCTTGCTCACCGCTGATGCTGCCTTTTCCAGCTCCTACCCCAGGAAGGTAAATGAGACAAGAGATACACTTACTTATTGCATGTCCTACTGCATGTCAAAAAAGGCCTTCTGGACTATTTTCTGGGTAAAATTGCTGAAATTTCCTGTCCTGCCAACAGAGAGTAAAGTGAAAGAAAAAACTCCAAATTTAAAAAACAAATTTCTTTAAAAAAATTTTTTTAAATGTCAGAGGTTGTACCAGATTATTTCCTAGTGGCGCCAATACCATTTAAGGCTTTATCTCTGTGATCCCTTTCTGTCATTTTTATATACTTTCAAAGTATCAGAATGGCCAGCCAGATGAATCTCCCTTATTTTACTCTATCCTTTCCCGTATCTCCAAACTACATTAACAATCTTAAAAATGAAGATATCCAGTATAACAAACCACCACTTTCATAACTTAATAGCTCGCTCTATAGCCTTTTTTTAAAAAAAATCTATCCATCTCTTCATTCATCTATCTAGCCATTTACTTAAAAAAAAAAAAGTCAACCCATCTCCCAAGTTTCGAGAAGGAAAATACCATGGGGTCCCCTTCCTTTTCTCAGAGTGCTGGGCGTGGTGTGGCCTTCAGTCTGTAGCAGTAGAGGAACAGAGACACTACTTGGGTGTGAATATTCAGTTGGCCTCAAAGATGGGCTCTTCTTAGGAAGAACAGGGAGTGAGGAATGAAACCCACAGGGGAAAGAATGAGCCTCTCTAAGAGGATGTTGCAATAGAAGTAAGATACCCAACTGGAATGGAGGGTGCCAAAGGTCTTTGGGTAGGTACCTGGCTCTTGGGCAATTGTGATGGGTGGGATATTGCTTTGTTAGATTTAAGATTTTGATACACCAACGACGTCCCAAGAGAACTATAATTTAGGCAAGTTTTTGCTTGTTTGTGGACTCTGGAGAATTGAGAAATTTATTCTCAGCTTTAAAACTTATATGCTGGGGATGGGTGTGTGTGTGGAGTTAAATAGCTTTCCCTCCTGCTAAATAAAGTAACACATATTCCCTGTAGTAAATTTGGGAAATACAGAAAATATATATTGGATTGTCGGAAAAGTCATGACGCATATTTGCAATGAAAAACATAGAAAAAGTATGTCATGACTTTTCCGACAACCCAGTAAAAAGTAAGTACAATTTACCCATAACCCTAGATACTAACTGCTAATATTTTGGTGTCTGTATGTTAGTCTTTTTCTAGATATAGAAATATAAAAATGATATTTAGGGGGTTGAGGTTGTATTATAAATCATATTATATCTTAAAAAATCCTATTAGGATATGGGGAGTTTCTCCCTAACTCATTAAAAAATGACTTGAAAACATAGTTTTTAAATGATTGTGTAACATTTCCTTATGAGAAATTTTCCATAATTTATTTAATTATTCTCTAATCATTGGGACATTCAGGGCATTTCCAACTTTTTGTTATTATAAATTATATTGCAGTTGCTATCTTTTTATTTTAATCTTTATTTGCATCTCTGTTTATTTACTTGGATGGAATCTTAGAAGTAGAATTCCTGGGTCAAAGGGTATGAACATTTTTAGCTCTCTTGTTGCGTATTGCCAAATTACTTTCCAGAAAGGTTCCTACTCCTTTCCAGGGTATATAAGAATCTTAGGGAAGTTGTTCACGTAAATGACATTTGTTTCAACCAGCAATCTTCCTTTACGTTTTCTCCCCTCTACTGCCTCTGTCTTCCATCAGAGAATGTTCTATTTTCTTAGGGTCTTGGTCCCAGCTATCTCTTGTATATTATGAGCCTGACAAAGATGTCAATTGCTCAGTCCCTAGGAGACACTTTTATTCTTGGCTTGAATCTCTTCCAATGATGGAAACTGAGGCATTGAAATGGAAAGTTGAGGAGATATTTTCGACACAGAACTCTCCCCAGTGCCCCTGATCTCCCTGTAAGGTAGGCAGTCATTGACTCTTTTTCATGAGCTTTGTCTGGTCAGCTGGCAAAATCTGGCCAGGAATCTCAGTTTAATGGACATTTAAATTAAATGCTGCTGATCAGTGGGTAACTCCATGCAAATTCATGTTTTTCTTCAAAGTTTTACTTTTATATAAATTAAATATTTAATATATTTGCATTTGCAATACATACTTACAAATTTATATGAAGAGATTTGGATCATATAAAACTTTCCTCTTTCTATTTTAGCTTTCATTAAAATACATTCTTTAGTTATTTGGATTATATGAGGGCATGTTTTGGTTTGGTTTGGTTTGGTTTGGGGTATGTGACACAGAGAGATTGATATTGATTGTGTGTACACATTATTTTCATTTGCATTTAACAAAGTCCAGGGAGGAAGACGAAGCAGGAAATAAACATGAAAAAAATTGAAGTTGAGCCTCACTAAGCATCTTTATGTATTTAAAACTGGCAACAGTTTAAAATAATGAGAACATTTGATGTATATAAGAATATAGCAATGGTAACAATATGTTAACAATATGGCTGCAATGTAAACAGTTAAAATATTTTTAGAAAGCAATTTTGTAATGGGTCTCAAGAATTATAAAGGATCATAAGCTATGATCTAGTCATATTATTACTTAGAATTTATGCTGTTTCCATGTAAAAAGAAAGCATGAAAATATGAATTTTAGCATTATTTATAATAGTGAAAAATTGAATATAATCTGTCTAATCATAGAGAAATGGTTAAGTAAATTATAGTAAATCCAGTCCAGTAATTTTATGCAACCATTAGAAACAGTGATTACAAAGACGATGTAGCAACATGGAACAGATTTATGATATAATTTAAAAAGGCTGATTATGCCGACAAGGGCATGAAAAAGCATGCAAAAGTGAAAATGGTTGGCTAGAGTGATCTTTTTAAAATGCCAGCATTGTTATGTTGTGATTTTTGTACTAAACATGGAAAACACTAGGGAGGTCTGGCATGCTTTGGAAAGATAGTGTGCTGAGTGGAGTGGACCAAGGTCCCTTCCTGCACAGATATTCTGTGCTCTTTGTCTTCCATGTGTTGCGAAATCTAAAAGCTACTTGCTGGGTGGTTTCATTATGGTATTAGAGCAAAGCAAAGGTGAAGAGGCTAGCCTGAGAGATGGGTATCCGATGTTCTAACCCAGCGAGAACACTTTGCATGTTTGTCCCAGGAGATGGGGCCCAGGACATGCGGAGTGGGATTGGGGGTACTTCTGAGACAAACCACCCAATGTCACCCTGCACCCAATAATTTTACACTGAGAAACTTGAGTTGAAATTTAAGATAACAAGTGGTTTTAGACAGTCAGAAAATAGGCCAAAACTATATAACTGGAGGGATGTTGTGACAGTTGGAAAGGACATTTCAAAGTCTTGTCTTGATCTCGGTAGGGGAATTTTGGGGTGACAGTATGTGTGTATGCACCAGGTGGGTTTTTCCCCCTTAGGTACCAATAGTTAGCACTTCCGCTTCCCTTTCTCCCTTCACTGTCCAGTTGTTGAGGCTGGGCCTGGGGTGGCAGTGTTAATTTTATTAGAGGGGCCTATGTGGAAAAGGGGAGAAATCAGCAGAGACTTGGAAGATGATGGTGACTCTTTGAAGAGACAGGGAGAGGGGATTTGGGGGTTGGGCGCAGTAGGCTTTCTGTACCAAATCTTAGCAGCTGTTGTGACAAGAGCTATACAAATGGGATTGGGATGAACTGTCAGAGGATTGGAGCTGCGGTCCTCAGGTTTGTGTTTTGTGCACCAGGTTTGTATTTTGTGCACCGTCTTTTGAGTATGTCATGCTCTAGTTATAACCATATGTCCGTGTGATGCTCGGTTCTCCTGCAGCCTAGCCTTTCCCCCACCTCCCACATTCCTCATGAGCTCTGTGACTCAGCGGCTTCTCGGGGCATCTGAGCAGCTTTTTTTTTTTTTTTTTCCTGGGTAAAGAACCACAGTCAGGAGATGTTGGAACCAGAATTCTTTTAATTTTTTTCCTTATGGTATGTCAGGGTCTTCTCCTTCCCATGGATCCATGCTAATGGGAAGCTCTCTACAAAAGTAGGCTATTGGAGGATGGTAGAAAGAGTGAGAAAGAGACAGGCACTGATCAGTCCTGTGGGCTGAAAAGGGAGCATGTGAAAGCCAGCACGACATTGCCTGTGTTGGATGCTGTGCTTACTGAGTGGGCCCAGAGACAGTCAACTTTGTTGTCCCACTGCAGTTTAAACGCTTTTTCTCTTAGCAATGTCCCAGCAGTGGCAACAGTCCTGAAAACCTTGGAAATTCTGTCTCTTTGGCTGGGCTGGCCTCAAGGGAATTTGCTATTTTCCTGGGGGATGAGTGAGCTCCCTCATCCTGACGGGACATCTGTGCTCTCTCAGCATGAGGCTGATCCAGCCTTTCTGCAGGGGACTCCTGTTTTCCCCTGGTTCCCTGAGGGGAAACTGCATCCTTTCTCAGGGATATGCTCCCTAACCAACCAACGCTAGGCCTCTCGCCTGTCCATCTTTGATCCAGTGTCTGCGAGAAGACTTAAAGTTCCTCCCATGGCGTTTGTTCTTAACTTTTGGCTAGTATCCATCTTTTTGCCTTTCCTGTACTCCCACTTGCTCCATTGTGAAACTGGAACTGGGATGGAAGCTTAGTTTGGGAAGGCACTGAGATGCCGGAGATCTGGCCTCAGGTATGGTACATTTAACCTTAATACAATTAACTTGGTCAGCCCAGGCCCCTTCTGACAGGTACCGTGCTACTTTGTACAGGAGAATTTCCTCACCCCTCACCCACCATTGTCGACCACGTCTGCTGTACTTCTTCCTTCTCCTCTGCCATCTTTTAAAACTTCCTCTTTCCCCTTCTGATTGTTTTCTCACCTCCTCTGTTACTTCTACTCCTTTTACTTCCTTTTTAGCTGTGCTGTTTCATCTTTGCCCTGCTTTCCTGCCTGTTTTACTCTTTTGCCCCCATCATGACCCAGGGAGTAGCTTTGGGAACTCCCTTCTGACTGTCTTCTGTCCCAATTTGAGATTCTGGCCAGACCTTACCTGGAACCAAGGGATTCACTGTGCACTGATATCATTGTGTATGGGGGTTCACTTTATCCTTGGGGCAGCCTCTCAGCACTGCCAGGCCCCTTTTGTGTGTGTGTGTGTGGTGGTAGTGGGAGAGATCAGACTACATTACTAGTCACCACCCTTAGAATTAGCCTGATCTCATGGAAATGTGTCTGCCCCGCTTGTGATGACCCCCCTCCCCCCCACCCTCCCCCTCCTTGGAAGACTACAGGTGTGGCGTCTCAGTCGCTTACTTGCTGGCCAGTGTTGTAGTGTAGGGAATGGGCTAAGTCAGCTGTCTCACAGCTTGGCTTAGTTGTAGACTAAGAACCATGGTGGGCTTGGGTCTTAGTGAATTTTGCTTGCTGGAGCCAAGCAGGGCCAGGGTGGGTGGTGTCTGTTCTTGAAAGTCTGAGTGCCATGTGGTGTTTTCTAATCTTTGTGGGACCTTGTCCCACTTCTGTACTGTGTCATGCATCAGGTTGGGTGTAACTGCTTGTGGGAAGGTGCTAGGGAGGAGAACAAGGCTCCTGACCTTTCCTTTGGCTCTTCAGAGAGACCGAAGGAAATCCCACAGAGAAAGGAAGCTGGCTTGAAGGTTTTGGCTCGTCTCTTAACACTGAGATCCTATTCTGGGGTCAGTGAAAGTGTTCAGGGGTTGGGGCTTTCTTCCGATCCTTCATTCTTTGAATTACAAGTGGCCTCTGGGTAACAGCAAAGTGAAGTAAACGAAGCTGGGGCTGACCTGCCGCGAGGTCTCGGGAACCCCCCTGATCAGCTCCTTGGTCCCTTCGTGGATCTGGAGAGACTGCTGTCTGTGACTGAATTCCTGGCAAAGTTTAAGTCAGGTATTTGAATTGGAGCTTAAATCCTTTCTGATGTAGTCTCTTTATGGATAAAATTGGGTTATGACCTACTTTCCTTTTGTGAAGAGTAATAATACCTAGTGTTTATGAAGTGCTTAATATGTGCCAAGCACTTCTCACCAAAATCTTATGAGGTATAGGGACTGTTATTATCCCCATTTTATAGATGCAGAAACTGAGGTGCAGAAAAATGAAATAGCTTGTGGTCATACAATATGAAGCCAGAAGGGGAATTGGAACCCAGGCCCCTGACCCAAAGTCTAGCCCTATATCCTCTATGTATGTGAAGTTGCCTAATGCCCTGCTTGGCACGTAAAAGAGCCTCAGGAAAGTCAGGTGACACATGTTGATGGATTTTGATGACCGCTTATGGAATGAAATTGATAGGTATTTCCAGGGTCTGGTTGGGATGGAACATTTGGTGCTCTGGGGTAGGAAGCTGATGAGAGAGAGTGCCTGTCCAGTTCCTTGCAGAGGTGAGTCAAGCCAGAGTGAGGTTCCTAAAGGTCCTGAGGTAAGGCCCGCTTTACCCTCCTTCTCACCAGCGCCTCCCTCCCTCCTGCCATGCAGGGTGATGTGAGCAGAGCCCAGGAATGCCTTATGTGGATCGGCAGAACCGAATCTGTGGGTTTCTGGACATCGAGGAGAATGAGAACAGTGGCAAGTTTCTACGGAGGTACTTTATTCTGGACACCCAGGCCAACTGCCTTCTCTGGTACATGGACAATCCCCAGGTGAGAGATACGGGGGAAGGTAGCAGGGTGGCTGGCTGCCCATCACTGCCTGGGAGGAATGTACATGGGATCAGCCTCAAGGGCATCGTTTCTCATGGGCAGCACCAACACACACACACACACGCGCACGCACACACACACACACGTGCGCGCGTGCGCGCACACACACACACACACACATACACACATGCACGTGCACAGGAAATCAACCCAGATTTTAGCTTGAGAAAAGCTCATCTCTCCTGACCCAAGGGAGCTAGTGTCTTTTCTCACACTCAGGAATTTAACACTTGCAAAGTCAGGCAGAAGCCCGCCAGGCTGGATCCAGGCTCCAAGGCATGGCCTGCTTCCTCTGACCTCTCTTGTTAGGGCTGCGGCCTTGTGGCCACTCCTGCTCTTCTAGTCTGGGGCCCCTCCCCAGTGGAGAATGTGACCTGGTTCCTTGAGCTGGCCAAATGTTGGACTTCTTTGGTTCCCTGCATCAAGTCAGGAGTCAGAATACTGGGCTGGAAGTGACCTTGGAAGTCACATAGTTTTGCCTCCTTGTGCTCCAGATGAAAAAAGCTGAGTTTCAGAGATTGGAATTGACAGGGGTGCCCTGAGTTTTATTACTGTGCCTGGGGCTCCCTAGAATCAATCATCCCTGGTCTGGGGAAAAGGTGCTCTACCCCTGATTTGGGTACTTAAGTCCTTTTTCTGGTGCTATGAGTGCTGTTGGCTCTTTCCTTTCTGTCTGGAGCAGTTTGTGGAATGAGGCCCCAAAGACTGGTGTGGTCCCTGAAGGGCAAGATCGTGGGTCATGGCCATGTTGGGGTGGGATGAGGTATGGGGCTGAGGTTCAGTTCTTGTTCAGAGACACAGGAAGAGGAAAGTCTAAGAGTTGGGGGATAGATTTGGGCTTTAAGATGTGAAGTGGAAAAAAGAGGTGTGAGTCTCTATCTAGGTCATTATTCAGGGGCTAACCCTCTAGAGGCCTTTGGCATTTGGCCTCTGGATTTTATGGCTAAGTGAAAAACGCTATAGATATAGAAAACATACTCAGAGGTCAGCTGCCATTAATTGCCTTCTCCAGGAAGGCCTTAACCCAAAGTAGAACTGTGCCCCATGTTTTGCCCCACATCCCTGATAGTACTTCTGTCCATTACTTTCATTTAAAGTGCTGAGCATGCAAAACGAAACCCACATACTGACACTAACATCCTTGGCTTAGCCTGGCATGGCTGCCTCTTACAGTGTTTTGGTTTGGGGTTTGCCGGTGGGCCCTGCTGTCTCATTTTTCCTGCCTTTGCTGTGCACAGGTGCCCACAGCTGGGTCAACAGATCCATTGTTGGAGGAACTTGAAATCAAGCCTTTGTGGCCAGTAGACTTGGCTTCTGGCATGCCAAGGATGAGCCCTGGTGACTTATTGTCTCTGAGTCTTATTATTGCCTTTCTCTTTTTCTTCCTTTGTCTACCTTCTCCCACTCACTTGCCCTGTTAGCTCAGGTAATTTGAATGTAATTTTGTCCTGATTAACCAGCTTAGTGCTATGCTTCCTACTAGGACTGTTTTTAACCCAACTTCACTTGTTTGGGGAATCCTGCCTAGTTGTTGCCAGCTACCTTCCCTGAGAGCTAGATCTTTCTTCATACTCTGGGCCACCGGCTGAGAGTCTTGCTGTCAGTGACGTGTCGCCCAGGACCACAGTGGCACCATCTCCGATCTCAAGTGTTGCCAGGATTTTTTTGCTCTGTCCTGCCCTTTGATTTGACTGTTCCTTGTTACGGAACCTGCATTTACCTTGCATGCTGGGCCTCAGGCTGCCTTTCACGGATGTCTGGGGGCAGCCTCTGCAGTTAGTCCAGTCTTGCCCAGGGCAGCCTCCTGCGTTTCCCTGCCAACTGAGCTCTCAGGATGCTCTTTGTGCTAGTGCCTTCTTTTTTTTTTTGAGGGTAGTGTCACCGGCCCTCACATGTGGGATCCGAACCGGGGCCGTTCGCATCCCAAGCGAGCTCCCAACCAACGCGCCACTCGGCCGGCCCATGCTAGTGCCTTCTTTGAGCTTGAGTTACCAAATAAAATATGTGACCCCTGCTGGAGATTCTTTACATTTTCCCTGAGAACAGAAATTTCAGATGGCTTGGCAGATGCTTCAAAAAGGAATATTGCTGTGACATAGCAATATTGTAGACCATTTTACTTCTTTAGTTGTTGGCTTAGCTTTTTGTTGTATTAATGGCCAAACAACCATTCTAGACTTGATAGTGAATGTTGTTCTAAGTTGTAAAATAGTATTAGTGAACATTTATTACTATGAGTCAAGCACTGCTCTAAAGACTTCCTTGGGTTTTCATTACATTCTGACAGCAGTCTAACTGGTAGGCATTATTGTCCTCATTCTAAAAGTGAGGTGGGTGAGGCACAGAGGGGAAGAAATTTGCCCATGGTTACATAATAAGAAAGTGGCAGAGCCAGGATTCTAACCCTGACAGACTGACTCTAGTTCCTCTGCTATTATTGCTAATAATGAGACAATTATCTTAATGTTGCTTGGGAGGAAGGAAAGCTTTCAAAGGCAGTATCTGATTAAGAAATAGAAGCCAGAGGTCTCTCAGGGTTGAGAGCTCATAGATGGCAGGGGGCTCACCTGGTTTATCTCTTGAGCCACAGTGTCCAGCATTTGATAAATGTGCGCTCATGGAATGAATGAACAAACTAAAGAGGCTGTCAGAAGGGAGACTTTTATGAATCGTAGAGTAGCCCGACACCACTCTCCTGGGGTTGGGGACATAGCCTAAATCAAATGAAAGCTCTGTAGAGCGGGACAGAGCAGCATGCTGGGAGCCAGAAGAAGGTGTATTAGAGGTGATCCCCAAGAGGAACCTGGAGGTTTTAGTCTGTCCCTGTGGAGAGAGACACTGGGGACTCTGTTCTGTCACTGAACATCTTACATTTATAGGGAAAAGGAGACACCTGGTATAGTATCCTTGTTATTTAATAGACATGATAAGCAGGGGTTTTTCTGAACCCAGGTCTCTGATCTTGCCTGTTTAAGCCACTTGGTGGTTGGTGTTTATGGAGCCTGTTTGACTACCGCTGTTACTACTATTATCACTGATTGCGGGTTATACTTAGTGGGTGGTTGCCTTGTGCCAACCATTGTGCGAAATGCTTTACATATATCATCTAATTAAGTCCTCGCAATAGTCCTGGGACTCAGGGACTGTTAGCACTCTCACAGTACTCTGCAAGGTGCTGAGAAGCTCCGTGCCTTTGCTCAAGGTTGCACAGATGGTAATGAGTGCAGAGCTGGAGATGGAGCCAGGTCTGTCTGACTCGAGTGTCTGCACTCTTCTCCCTTGTCTGCCTCCTTCTTCCTCCTGATGTGTGTGCTCAGCCCTGGGCAAGGTCCTGTGGACTGTGTGGAAGGTGAACTCAGTGAGGGAGGTCCTTGCCACTAGGAAGCTTCAGGTTCGACTGGGGAGACGAAAACAATACAAAACAAAACAAAACTGTAGAGCTAAAATTCTGAGTCCATCTTTATAGCGAGATAGCATATCATTCAGTGGACCCACCCAGATGCAATACTTTGGTTGAAGGAGAAGGGCTGAAGTGTTCCCTGCTGCTTCCCATCTGGGGAAGACTCAGGCCCAGAGCTGGAGTCTTTGATGGAAAGTTCTCAGGCCTGGGGGACAAGAGATGAAGGGTCAGATCCTGGCTCCGCCACCAAGTTGTTTTGTATGAGAAGCAAGTCATTTGTTCTCCTTGGGCTGTAGACATGCTAGGTGATCCTTAGCGAGGCTTTTGGTCCTCCATTTCCTGAAGGGCTGAGACTAGCCTGAGATTCTGGAGTTCAGCAGTACTGTTTCACACATATTTTCCAAACATGCCCTGTGAGCCAGACATCCATCTAGATGCTGAGGCTTCAAGAGTGAACAAGACAAAGTCTTCACCTTCATGGGGCTTACACTGTCGGTGGGGAGATAGATGATTCCATAAAAATGTGGCAGGAACAGCTGCAGGGCACCCCTTCATGGAGGGGTTGACACTAGATGCAGATCTGGAAGGATGGGTGAGATTAGTGTAATTATTACTGTAATTGATTCCCATCTGTAGAGCACTTTATGGATTTTGAAGTGTTTTCACTTACAATATATCATTTGATTTTTGTTGTTTCCTGGAGGAAGGGGAAGAGGTGGGCATTCTCAGAGAGGGAAACTGCAGTCATTATGGAGCAAAGGCAGCACCAAGGAGGGAAGGTGAGCTCACCTGGTGAGAGGATATTTAAGGTTGGGTTCCCCAGAAGACCTGGAGACAAGGATTTGTGACAAGTTCTTTATTAAGTAAATGTTCTCCTGAGACTGGCAGCTGTGCCGGAAAGCAGGACACGGAAGGGGAGGAAGCCAGACAAGAGTATGAACTCATGAGAAGTCTGCAGAGGGCAGGCCTTAGCCAGATGCTGCAGGGGGCCTCACAGTAAGCACGGCCTAAGAGTTGCCCCAGAGGAGCTGCTCTTCTCTGTGCCCTGCCGGACAGTCACTGGGTCTGGCCCTACAAATGTGGGCCAAATGGCCCCAGTGGCCTGAAGGGAGCCCTCTGAAGCAGAGCTGCAGTGCTGGTCATTGTCAGCACAGCCAAATGGCGAACAGAGATGGGAGACCAGTGACAGTGGCCTCTCACGAGAGGAGACGCAGAGTTGGGCGCATGTTAGAGGTCAGCCTGCTTGGATCGGGTACAGCCTTGAATGCCTGCCTGACAGAATTTAGAATCGATGAGGTAAAGTAAGGAATCAAGGCTTTTAACACAAGCACTGGTGACACCAAACAGATATAGGATGAAATCCATTAGCTAAAAAGGACCACAATAAATGGAAAGTTTCGATAATATTGATTATGGCCACTGCTTTGGCTAATGCATTTAAAAATCAATATGTTGACAATATCAGGCATACGGATAATTCTTTTTTTAAAAAAAGTTTTATTAAAATATAGCTAATATATAATACTTCTTAAATAGAAACAAACATTTGCTGTATTTCCCTTAAAACATTTCTATGATACAAAGGCACCCCTACTTGTATTTTAATTTAATGTTGGTCCCTATTATGAGAGGGGAGATGAAATTCCTTAATTAGGCTTCTCAGCTTCATTACTGTGACCTACCGAGTAACTATGTTTTAGTTGCACAGCAACGCTGATGTTCCACCTTCCTAATGCCCACTTGGCTAAGTAATTGCAAGGCTAAATTATATAGCCCCAAACAAAGGATAAATAGAAGCATGGAAACAATATTACACTAAATTGTTGTTCTTCTCAAATTTATTCTGTAAAATGTATTTTCTCTCTTGTCCGAAATACTCAGATGCTTTTACTTTCTGAAGGCCATGATGTAAATTATGAAACAAAATATCCATAATATCCAAAAAGATCGTGTCTCTGCATCTCTCCCGGTATCTCTAGGGCCCTAATAAAAACCCTTTGCTTTTTGCCTTTTTTTTAAAAATAAGCTGAAAGCAATTCTTTCTATTGAAAGGGGCAAAGAGCTTCAGCTTACTGACAAAAAAGATGAACATTTGGCTGCATTTTAGTAGAAAGAATATGGTAGAGTGGTAGGAAATTATATTAGTACATAATGTATAATGGACAATAGTTTTGTCTTAAAGGCTAGGCAAAAATTGTTTGTTTTTTAATTGCATTCTGTATCAGAAACCTTAAGAAAAATGTGGCTGAAATCCAACAATATTTCAAAGAGTTTTTGGGTAATAGACTTCACTCTGTCAAAAATGCCAAGAACTATTAAGATAACTTTGTTTAAAAACTGGCCAACAAACACGCACACATGGTACAAAATTTGAAATGTAGGAAAAGCTGATGTTGTGACAAGTTTCTCTCTCCTACTGCTGTTCCCCAGTACATTTTCCTCTAGCCAGAGGCAACCAGTATTACCAGTTTCTTGTGTGTTTGTCAAGAGATATTCTCTGCGTATACAAGCATCATGATAACTCTTAGATCTTCAGCAGTTGTTTGGGCAAAGTGTTGTTTTTTTTAATTCATGGATTTTGTTTAATTGGTATATTAACTATCCATGTGGACACATGATTTCAAGTGTTAAGTGGAATTTCTGACATGTGTTTGTCTATATTGTGTTAGAGTAAGAATGCAGAATTCCTTTGGGAAGAAAAATCCCCAAAGAAGACTCCAGGTGACAGTTCTGTACTTTTGCTTCGAATGCAAATTCTGTTTCGGCTTAATTATTATTAAATTAATGTGTGGACTTCTTGAGAGTTAACATACTGTAAGGGCAATTTTGTTTTATGTGTTTCCTATGGTAATCTTATTTTTAAAAATAACTCTTTATAGCAAGATGTATTTTTGTCTAAGTTAAAAAAACAACTGAGAAACACTTTGATATAGTCCTGTTAATAGTTAGCACTATTTGGTATGAAAGTCCAAGTAACTAATGCAAAACCACGGTGATGACTGTTCTAAATTTTCTTAAAATTTGTCTTTGGCTGTGTTGTTATGTTTTGCTTTAGATTTTAACCTTTAGCATTTGTTTAATATATCTATTACATCTATTTTTATCTATTTTATATATTTATATAAAAGAGTGCAATTTTATTAAAATAATGTCTCTAAGGAAAAGCAGGCACTTGTATGTCTAAGAGTGGGCTGCATGTTAGATTTTGCTTCAGAGCCAATTTTTATTCGTTATATCAGCTGAGCAAAGGACGACTTAATGAATATATTAATTAGGGAAGCATCCATTGTTTTGAGCCTCCTGTCCTCATCTGTAAAATACGGGTAATGATGCAAATTATCTCCATCTCTGTCATAGTTGCTGTAAGATTAAATAAAGTATGTGAAAATGCTTTGATACACTAAAGTGTTACAGAGGTGTTATATGTTAAGGAAATTTGTTCTGGCAGTGACATCAGATGGCCGGGGAAGTAGGAAGAGCCTGGAATTGGAGATGACAGTGAGGAATTGTCCGGCAGCTTCCTTATGTATCTGCAGTGGCAATGTGGTGGGAATGGAGTGGAAGGGGCAGATTTAAAGGCCACATGAAGGTAGAAAATGATGGGCTTGGTGACTGACTGAAGGTGAAGTACACGTGTCAAAGGCTTACTGCCTGCTTGGCTGGGAAGAGAAGATGCTATTGCTGGAATGGGGAACTCGGGAAGGGAACCCTTTGGAGGGTGGAGGGGAAATGATGATTGAGTTTGAGTTAAATGTGGAGGAGGCTGCTTTGAGGAAAGGGATGAAGACTTTGGCTTATTGAGAGCTGACGGTTTCAGAACCATGTAGGTTGCCAATAGTTGGTGTCTTTGAACCTGAACATGTCCAGCATGGTATTGAGAGCCCAGGCCTTTGATCATGTCTTTAGGTCACTGTCACCAGGATTGGAAGAGGAAGCGAGGGAGCTGGGACTGTGGTGGCCTAGAGACTTACACATCGCGAGGTCCATCCTAGCCAAAGCCGGTACTAGCGCATGTCCACAAAAAGGAGACACCCAGATAATAGAACGAAAGCGTCTCACCAACACAGCCGTGTATGATATAGAATTGACTTTTCTTGAAGGGAAAGATGAAATACGTGCTTTGAACTGGGGAATGAAGAGAGTAGCCGTGGGCATTTCACCTTTCCTCCAGTTAGTTGTAGGAAGTGGAGCTATAGGATGGAGGGGAGGAGTTATGTTTGATACCAGAGCAGCAGGTAAAGCCCCTGGTTACCTAATACCTGGAAAGAGCTTCTTTACTTTCTTTTGGGTTATTCTCTCATGGCAGGGCGAGAGCTGTGGAACGGGGCACAGAGGGAATAAGGCTCTTCCCTTCGATCCCATCATACGTTCTTCTTAGTCAAGTCCTTTCCTGAGTCTGTGTCTGGCCTTGGTTTTTGGTGGTTTGAGCTGTGGTTTCAATTCATCAGCAGCCATGGTAGCTTATGCCCTAGTTACAGGATTTCCATGTACATTCCTTTCCTCCTTCTCCCACTGGTTAACCAGCAAGCTGGTTTTGACTGCCTGCTGTGTTCCTTGATGTCTGCTAGGCCTTTGGAGGGATAGATGCAAAGATAAGAAGGCACCAGTATCTCTCCTTCGCCTTTTCCACTCTCTGAATTTGTGGTCTTTTGGAGTTTGGCACCTAAGAGCCAGTTTGACTAGTTCCTGCCCTACCAGCTTGGGCAACTCTACAGGGCCTCTTTTGGTGTAACCCTGCTGGTCCTGTCCTTGTATTTACCTTTCATTGATAATCAACTCTTAGATAATGAGCAGGTCCTTGTACATTTGAAGGATTATCTCATGGGAGGTGGCGTGGTAGAAAGGAAAGTGTATGGGATTTGAGAATCAGGAAGGGCAGGGTTTGGATACTGGCCTGGCTACTCAGTACCTACCTGTGTCACCATGGCAAGTTACTTCACCTGTTTAAGCCTTACTTTCTTCATCTGTAAAATGGGATTGTTAGGATTAAGTGACAATGTGCAAAAGTACCTAACAGCAGACCTGGTGCATAATAGGCTCTGAATATATGTCAGTTTCTGTCTTCCTTTCTCAGGTTTTGCTTTGTCAAAGCATCAGATTGATGCTGGGAGCGATGAGCCCCGTCTGTCTCATTCTGCTCCTTGAGGAAGTTATGTCCCCAAGTTGAGCCTTAGACAACTCACATGGTGAATGACGAGGCATCAGCAGAGCCTTTTAGTGCTGATATTCTGTGAATTTATGAATCTATAGTTAGATCTGGTCGTTTCTATGCTGCTTGTTACTCTCACTAGAAGATGGGAACATTTTTCTATTACAACAAAAACTAATGTTGCTCCTAGAAAAAAGGCCCACCATGCGAGGTGTCTCACATCTCTGTGTGGGCACCTCAGCTTCTCAGAATCAACCCCATATTTTCCCTCCATGGAGAGTGGGAGCTCCTTTGAGATCCTTGGTGGCAGAAGAGCACATGAACAAAAACAAAGCCGTTGGCAGTGTCTTTATAAAACCATCAGTCATTTCACAGGAACCAGTCCTGGGCCTTCCATGGTTTCAGATAATTTAGAAATGTGCAAGTTGCTCCTGACTTACAGACATTTTCACACACAGTTGCTGCCAGCCATGCACGGCACTGGAGTCTCTACTCTCCCTGCCCACAGCCCTGCTTTTCTCTTCCTCCTCCGTATTCACTGCCGGTGCAGCAACCAGGGTCACTCTGTAGGCTGTGGCTGGGCGTGACCCTTTCTCTCACCAGCTGCTGCGTCTCCAGTGCGGAGTCAGCAGGACTAGCCAGTGTCTGCAGCAGTGGTCCTCAAGCTTGGCTGCATGGTGGAAACGCCGGGGCACTCTAAAAACATACGGGCACCTGGGCCCTATGCTAGATCAGTTAAAACCCTAGGGATAAAGCATGAGTATTGGTTTTAAAAAAAATCTCCCCAGGTGATTCACATAGCAAGCAGCCTTCCCTCCAACGTCTGTCTGCACTCCCCATTAACTCAGATGCTTTCATCTCAGATGCATTCTGTCCCTTGTCCTAGCCCATTCCTCCAAGCTCTTGACCCCCTTTTCGCTCAGTCCTGTCAGGCCCCCTCTACCTGATTCCTGTCCCACAGGAACCGTGCCCCAGGTCATGGGAGCTGCAAAGTAAACGACATCCAACTTCCAAGCGTGGGCAAGTCTCCCAAAGAAACATGGTTTGCCAGTGGTGGATAGAAGCTGTGTTGCCTTCCAGTGCTCCATGAGTGTAGTAGGCATTCGTGGATTGGCTTGGGAACTTAGCCACCATGTAAATAGTGCTTTCATTAAAAAAATTGAGGGGTCTGCTGTGTAGAGGAATAGGATTCTACTCATGTTCTCAATGTGCTTAAAATCTAGTCAGAAGAGACGTAAACTCACAGAAAAAATGACTCCAATACAGAATCCAGGGCTAGATTTTTGTCACGTAGACCAGTTGTTCTCAAACTTAGGCCTATTTAGGGATCATTGGGGAACATTTAAAAAAATGGACATGTTCTGCTCACATTCCACTTGATTGTGATGTAGTGTTTTTTTGGGTGAGGCTTGAGCCTGGGCCTTTAAAAACAAGCTCCCCAGGAGATTCTGTTGTGCACCAAAGTTGGAGAAGGACCGGTGTACATGAAAACAGTGAGGGGAGAGGTCAGGGCAGGCTGCAGTCAGTAGAGCTTCAGGCTTCGTGAAGGTGGGTGGGTCCTCTTGCCCTTTCCCTACGGGAGATGGGGCTACGGTCAGCAGAGGCAGCGTGCTAGCCTCCGACACCCTGCCCCTCCCCAGGTTCTGTTTCCTGGTGTTTCTGCCCTGACATTTGGCTGCTGAGGCCTTCAGCCCCGACACATTGGCATGAAGTTGACAAGGAAGTGTCTGCCCCGGGCTGCCACCCTGGCAGCGAGCTGTCCCATTAATCTCCTAGGTTCAGTAATTGGAGCAGACACTGAACCGTCATTCTGGATCAAGCCTCAGTGATCCTGGGGCTGTTTTCTCCTGTCATTCATTTCCCCCTGGGTGGCGTGGAAGGTAGGGTGGGGTGAGGGGTAACTAACTGCCTTTTCAGACATCTGTCATATTTTCCTGGCTTCTCATCATGGAGAAGAGGTACACATGGCCTAGGAGCAGACTGTGGGTGGGCTGTGGGTGAAGGGAGTGAGGACAATCCCCAACCCCCAGGGTAACTGGGCCAGGAGAACTGCTGCCGTCTCATCCTCTCTGAAGCAAGAGAGCTAAGGGGAACAGGGGACTGAGGGTGGAGCAACCCTGGAGGGTGGAGGGTATGAAGTAGTTGAAATCTGATCAGCTTCTATCCGTTATTATATATGGGTTAGTGTCTGAATGGTTCCCCAAGTCCCACTTCATCACTCATCATTCAAGATAGGGCTCTGGAAACCTTTGGGCTGTGGTTTGGGGTCAGGCGAGTGAGTTGTGCAAGACCAGCCCTGAGACTTGGCATGTGCACCTTGTAATTAGCATGTGGGTCGGGGATAGGAACTGCCACAGCTCAGCTCTCTCTTATGTATTTTCATGTCGTTCTCCTAACAAGCTCATGAAACTGGGCTTATTATCTCAGTTTTATAGGTAAAGAAACCTGCCTACAGTCATAGGGCACAGCTAGAATTCCAACAGCTCAAGCCTTTTAAATTACACTGTGTTGCTTCTAGGGCATTGGAGTGGAAGTCACCAATTATGTGAACTTGGACAAATCCCCTCACTCATAAGTCACTTTCCTCAAGTGCAAAATGGGGGGCTGGGTGTGGGCCAGGTGCTCTGTGTATCTCTGAAGGCTATGCAGGCATGGGCCTGCTTTTGGGCGTCTCACTCTGGGGGAGAGCTGAGTCCTTGTTCAGAGTGTTTCACTTTCTCCTCCGGGGCAGTTGGCCCCTCCCCTGCCTTTTGGGTTGCTGTGGCTCCTTTGAGGACTCTGATTTAGAGGTTATAAGGCCTACCTCGCTTTACCAATAGAGGTTTCCTAAAGAACTAAACAAATGCAATCACTGTGTAATTGAAAAAAACATGGCAATCAAGTCATCCATATTTGAAATGCTAATCTGGCTACTCAAAGGCAGCTTCTGGACTCTTGGCCTCCTTTGCAAAAGTAGGGAGATGTCCTTTCCAGCTCTCTCACTCTAAAATTGTAAGGTTCTGAGAACCCTCCTAGTGTGGTATTATTCCCATCCATTTTCTTATGTATCAGAAGTTTCACACATTGCATTTGCTTCAAATGATGTATGTCAATTTAGATAATTGGGCCTAGAATGACTCTTCCTTTCAGTCAAAGATACTTCTTAAGGGCAGCCTTCCTGAATGACAAGTCATTTTATTGTTAACCCTTTAAGAAATTTACTAAATTCCCATTATCCAAGATTCAGCTCTTTATTGCTTTGAGATGACCCTAGGTAATGGGGGCTCAAAGTTACTCTTCAAGCTTATGCAAACAGTTTAAGGGGCCACCAGGAGCTATGGACAGGTCCTCAGGTTCACAGGGAATGGATTTGCCAATTAAGAAATTAGAAACTCCACAGCTGTGATTTTTTTGCCATTTCTTTGTATGCCACCATCCCTGTGTCATTGCTTTGTTTCTGACAATGGAGAAATTAGAAAGTCAAAGAGATTGTGCCAAGGTATATATGGCCACACAACGTGCCTGTGAGTTTCTTGCTGTATTATTAATACATTTGCCTCATGTTTTATAGTGTGTGGACATCATTTCACTTGGTACTCATAACCGTCCTGTGAAATAGACTGACCAGCTGTATTTTTTATTTCTGTACTGTGTGAATCTGTACCCTATTGATTACGAAAATAATTTGAGTTGGCATCAAATAGGACCAAGCCAACAAGGAAATTAGAGCAGTCAGGACAGAAAAAGTAATAGCTAACACTTGTTGAGAGTCATCTGTGTTCTACAGACTGTTCCTAGTGCTCTTAAATGTATTAACTCATCCTTACAATTGCCTTGTGAGACAGGTATTGTTATCAGAAGGGAAAACTGAAGCTTAGTGGTTAAGAGAGGGACCTGTACACAGTCAAATGGTGGAGCCCACACTTTTAACCACTGTACTAGGATACTAGGATACTTCTCTATAATAAATAAGCCCATGGGGTAACGTTAATGCACACCTATCATGGCAAGAATTACTGCTGTTTTACAGGGGAGGAAAGTGAGCTAAAGAATGGGTAAGTGACTTGCTCAAGGTTGCAAAGCCAGTAACTGGCGTAAACAGCACTAGAATCATGGCCTCGTGTCTCTTTGTGCTCTTTCCACGGTCTCACATAGTATCCTCCTTAAAATGAAATACATATTTCTTTCAGAACCTGGCAATTGGGGCAGGAGCGGTTGGATCTTTGCAGCTGACCTACATCTCGAAGGTAATGTTGGCCTGGAGCTCTGGGAATTCATATTCTGTAAGTAGGTTTAGTATCTAAACAAGAGGAAGTGTCAAATCCTTTGGGCGTTAGCACATGGGGATGTTGCATGGGCAGTAAAATGCTCCCCCTTCCTCATGGCTGCCTATGGAAGCTCTGCTGCTGACCAGGAATGAATGGGTGGTGTGTGGTCAGCAGGCTTTGGAAGAGTAGGCCTGCAGCCTCTTACTCCTGGGACACATCAATCAGAGATGCTCTGAGCTCCAGCAAAGGAGGTATAGGTGGCGGGGGTAGGAGTGCGCCATGACATTTTTTGTAATTGGGACAAGGAGGAACACAAAAACAACAACCAAAAAACCCCAGTGACTGTAAAGAATTCTTCCAAAGGGTGTAATTAAACAGAAGCCGCTCAGAAAGAGTTGCGGCTGTGCTGGAATTTTATCAATCACCTGGACAGGATTACTGCCCAGGGACGGCTATGAATGTCCTAAGAAGATACTCAGATGTACCAGGAAACCATTCAGCAGCCAGATAACTGCTGGAGGGTCTGGCAAGCGGGCTGATAGGCCACCCCCAGGTCTAGTTTGTGCAGATGGGGTGAGAACAGCCCCTCCTTGCTGCTGAGACCTGGGGTGAGGGCTGGGGATGACACGTAGCTGCTGAATTTAGCTTCTTTTAGCGGCCCCTCCCTGGAGCAAGCTCCAGGGCTCACCCATGATGCAGCAGTGATAAAAAAGGCCAGGGAATTTAGAGCCTCACCAGAAAGAGGAACTCTTTGTCCACTTAGGAGTGCCAGGTGGCACTCAGCCAGTGCTAAGGTTCCGGAAGTTCTGCTCTCCCCATGCACTCCTCACGTTAGGCCTCTTGGGGACCTCTGCTGCTTTGTCCGGCTTCTCCATCCCTCTGGGTTGAGACAGGGTGGAGGGGACCCTACTCTGAGCAGCCTCTGGCTCCTTGTAATAAGCTTGATGAGTCCTTGGGTTCAGCCCTCCATTTCAGCTGGTCCGGGGACCAGTGAAGGTGGAGGCAGCAGCAGGGGCTACCGGAGAGTCTGGCAGACACAGCTGGGTGCAGAGGCAGACATACAGGGCAGTGTCTGAGCTCATTAGAGAGGAGATAATGACCTGGGGGAAGAGGGAAGGGCCTTTGAAAGCACAGCTTTGTGCATGCCTTGTGGTAAGAAATGTGGCTGCCTCTGGGATCAGGCAGGCCAGAGGCCTGGGCCCTCCTCTCTCATGTCCAGACTTGCTGTGAGCTCCTTAGGTCATTTCTCCAGGAGATTCAGAGAAAGAGAATCTGGGGGCTCTGAGGGTGGGGTGGGAAGCAGAGAGCCTCAGTATTAATGAAACCCCAAACCCTCTTCTGTTTGAGAGGGTTTGGTAAGATTTTTTTATTTTAATGGGGAAGAGGGACTACAGTCTCCTGCTGAATCATGATTTATAATAAATGCAGCTCAGATGGGTTTTTTTTTTAGAATTCTCAGCTTTGGAGGCAGCCTCTTTCAGAAAGGATGGATCTGCCTTTTAGCCTTTCATGGGAGAGGCAGGCCTGGATGGGTCTTTTGCAAAACCCACAGCTGCCAGGGGTCAGATTACACAGAGCTGAGGGCCTTTAACTCCTGCCTCACCCAATGCCAGAAAGCAGGGGTTTTCCCAGAAAAACGTTTAGCTTTGGTACCAGTATCAAATTCAGCATTCCAGGTTATTTCTTGTTAACCCCTAGCTATTCCCGCCCAGAGTAAAGCATTTCACCACAGTGTCAGCCTGGCTTGTGGTGTTTGTGTGACCTCTCTTCAGAGATGCTCTTCCATCACTCTTTCGTGAGGGCTAGTGTTGGGAAGATGGGGTCCTTCAGAGAGGCCAGAGATGAAAGTTCTTCGCTTGATGTCATCCAGGGCATCAGTGGCAGCAGAACCAGTTCTTGGGCAAATTAGAAAATAATTGATGCTGGCCTTTGACGTCACCCACCTTCCCACTTTACCCGATGGCCCTTCTCTTCTGTGCAGCCAGCCCACTGCCCCACCCCCACCTTGTGTCCTTTATAGTCAGAGCCTTGCCCTCATTAACTATAAGGAAGACCTTCCTGGAACAGTTGTGCCTGTCAACAAAAATTCCTCAGAGAATATTAGAAAATGGAGAGATTTCATTCACGTGAACAGTTTGCAAATCAGGGAGATGCAGCCTCTGGCAGAAACCAGAAGTATACCACCTTTTATAGAGAAAGTGTCGTCCAGGTTCCCAATTAGGTCCATTTTATGTAAATGAGGCATCCAAATTGATGGAGTTGTGGTTGGTGCAAATCATGTAATCCTGATTCATTGGCATTATGCGCCTTGGCTGGTTGTTATGGAGCAGTTCTGATATGTTGGTTTAAATGTAAGTGAGGATATAATTGTGTACCGATTGAATCATGAAGGTCTCAGTCCATTGGTTGAAAGACAAAACCTGGAACTCCCTTATAATGGTTGACTCAGAACGTATAATGGAACAGGGTATAATTCCGGAAGCCAAGAGTTCAGTCTGAGGTTCCTCCTGGTAAACAGGGTACACGAGAAGCCCCTGTCAGCAGATGGCCGCTAGGCTCTCATTATTTACAAAATTTGGGCCCTCAGTTCACCATGAGGAGTCCATCTCAGCTGATAATTCCTCTTAGGGTTTATATCAAATGAATCTTTCATCTCAGGGCTCACATTTCTAACTTTTTGGGTGGGTCATGAATTCTTTGGAGAATCTGATAAAAAGTGTGGATTCATTTTCCAGGAAAAGTATGTAATGTGTGTACATGCGATGATTTTGCCTGTAATCTCAGGGCTCATTGAACCTCCCTGACTGGTCCAGAGATTCTGACTTAGAGCCCTTCCGATCATTGTTTGTAGATAGCTGCTTCTTCCCCTGCTCTTGATGTCACCTTATCGGGCAGGGTCACCCTGGACACTGGAGCAGAGCTGCACCAGAGCTCCAAGACCTTGTTCTGCTGCTGCTGCTCTGCCAGAGGGGCCCCAGCTCTACTTCCGGCCAAGGGCAGGCAGGGTGGGGCTGGCTAGCAGAGCCCTGCCACTGATGAGCTGGCTGCTCCTGTGGTCTGTGTTTGATCTGATAAGAGCAAGTTCCTGAGAGTCTGTCTCACTGTGGAGCGGCCTCTCTGCGTCACTCTCTGAGTGACCCGTATTCATCCCCCCGTCACATCCCTGATCTCACCTTACTGCTTGCATAATCCAGGATCCACTAGTCAACCACAGTTGTGCAGGTACTCAACTGTGGCCACCTTAGGGCACGCAGATGGTTACATTTGGCCACCCTCACTAGAGACAGCCTGTCAGCTGCACTTCTTCAGGATCTTCTGCTCCTTCACCACATCTGAAGGAGGCTGCACAGCCTGGCTTGATCACCAGCATGTGGTAGGGGTGTAGAAAGAGGGGTTATACTTCCCAGGTGCCGAGGATTCTGCTTCTACAGTCACCAAGATGTCAGAGGCAGGCTAGAGCTACCTGTGCATAGTAAATGAGACCCCCACTGTGACCCTTCTCTCTGAGGGGCACAGTACAGGTAGATGTGATTTCATTTTCCTCTTTTGCCATCCCATGACTATGGGAAAGAGACTAGTAATTTCATTCTGGTTTTGCTAATCAGGAAGCTGATCAGAGATATGGAGGGTCTTATCCTTGCTAACAGCCCATCAGGGCAGAACTAGAACTGATATCATGTTAATTCAGCGAGGAGCTGCTTTGCCAAATAATCCTTCTATAGTAGGCCATGAGGCATTAGGCAAGTGATAGCTGTGCATGCATGTAATCATCCTGACTGAAAACTGGAGAATATATAAAAACAAACAATGAAAAACCAGGTGATCTCTTTGAAAATTTCAGTTCCCATAATAAGCACATGGGTAGCATTCTCGCAGTATAGGCTGGTAATATGTTGTGGTCAGAGTGGGCTGTTTATCATCCAATCAGGGTGAAAAGTGTCCATCAGTTGTGCTCATTCTAGTCAATGGTAAATGTCAGGTTCTGGGAGAAAAAGTCTCCTAATAAACGAGAGAAGGTCTCAAAACACCAGCTTCTCATGCCATTCAAAAGCCAGAAGTAGGAGGGGAGCCATGAGATAGGTAGGTCCTAAGGTTTGGGATGGCTTAGGCAGTTCTGTGATGGTCAGGGTTATACAGGAACTAAGGGCAGGACACGTAGGAGTTTTGGGCATGAGGACCTGTAGGAAAATGGCTGCGAGGGACAGAGGAAGAAAATGAGTCATTGACAGATCAGAAGGCAAGCTGTGTGGTTCAGATTGAATTCCAGGGTTGGGAACCCGGGAAGATAGCATGGCGCCAGGGCTGTGATATCCTGGAGCTCCATCCAGAGCACCGTTCTCGGGAGTGGTAAAGACAAGCCTGAATTTGAGTAGTCGGTGTTTGAACTCAGGATATGTGGATTCACCTTTGCTTAAATCTTCATGTCATTTAGAATTATTTAAAGACTTCCTTTTTTTTTTTTTTTTTAAGATTTTATTGGAGAATTGGGGGAGGGAATAGCATTGGGAAATTGGGGAAGGGGAACAGACAAGTTGCTGTCCTTTTGTTCTTCAGTCCAGTTGTGGAGGATGTTGCTTCACTGGCCCATGTTGGTATTATGATCATTGTGCTCTCCTCGGCTGAGGCGATCGGTCTCTGGCTGTCGGATGGCCGCTCATGGCTGCTCATAGCAGCTCTTGCCGGTTGCCGGCCATTCATGCTGGCTGCTGGCCACTTACGTTAGGTCATGGCAGCCCACTGCAGCCCCATAGCAGCCTATGCCGTTGCTGGCCACTCACTGCAGCCCAGCTCCAGGTCGAGCTGTTGTTCACCATCTTAGCTGTAGAGGGCACAGCGTCACTGGCCCATGTGGTATCTGAACCAGCGGCAGCCCTGCTGCTTGGAGCTTGCGCTTCCAAGCCAACGCTTAACTAACTGAGCCACTTGGCCAGCCCCTTTAAAGACTTTATTAGGCCCTGTAGCCTCTACTTCATATCATGATAAACATATCAAAACAAACCCACATTTGTCATTAAATGTAATTGTTTGGCTGTAAAATATTTGAAAGGATTTTAATCATTTTACTTTTGGAATAATTTGGCTATGAGTAACTCATTGAATTTATGATTGGCTTTAATTTGTTGGAAGTCATCTTGCATACCCATGGATTCTTGTCAACTAAGAAAATCAAAGCTACTAATTATTTTCGAATGTAATGAAATTTTTGTGAATGTTTAAATGAAACATTGATGAAGTTGACCTAGTTTGACGTCTTGTAGGCATTTAATTAAATATTTTTCAATGAGATTGATATAGTGTTATGCAGGCATTTAATTGAATATTTTTAATGTTGAATATGCCATATTCATTCTGTATTTGGGAGCAGGCAATTTTTTTCAGGCCTTTGAGAAGCTCACAGGGCTCTCAGCATTTTGATCATAGTGCCAAAGTTGGCACTACTTGTATTAATATTGGAGAATAGGATTTTAAAGGAAATGAGGTATCAGAAGCCATAAATAGTCCTTCCTTTATTGAGCAGTCTCTGTTATTGAGATGATTAAGAACTTCACTGGCACTATTACATTTAATCCTTATGGTGGCTCTATGAGAATATGATATTATTATCCCTATTTGGTGGAACAGGAAATGGGGGGTCACACAAGTGGGCCAGAGCCCAGGCTGTACTGCCCATCCTTCCTTTGCTAGGCCTCTACTTGAGTTCCCATCTTGAGTATTTGGAGCAGGATTAATTTGGGTTGTTGAGGAATCTGGGCAGGTCTATAGAAAGAGCTTAGAGCCAAGAGTGAGAACCCAGACAGACTGGTGGGTCAGTCATTTTCAGACCCTTAGCAACTGTGAGTCAAGAAGAGACCTTAATTTTGACTTGAGAATTTTTCTTTAGCTCCTGGCTTCATGCCTTCTGTTAAAGCAAGAACCATTCCTGGATCTCTTCTATGAGAACAAGTAAAAAAATGCCCTTGGCTAGAAAGGGGATTGAAAGAATGGTGTTCAGAGGAGGATTATGACTGTGTGGGAATAGTTCGCAGCCTAAGTCCCAGAGGAAGGTGACTGGCCCCTTAGAAATCCCAGGTACAGTGGTGGAGGCCTGCTCCAGGGAGGTTCAGCCTCCACCAAGGGCAGTCACCTAATCTTTGTGTGAATACAATGGAATATGAGTGCTTTCCTTTATCTGATCAGTGTATTTGAACCTGAATAAGGTTGACTCACATAGGCACATATTCAGGAATGTACATGTCAGAGGTGGGATTGAACAAGCAAGATGAAATCAAACAATAGGAGGCATAGAAATATTTTTACTTTCTTATGCTCTTTTCTTAAATACATAGTTATGCTCTCTGATTCTATCAGCCCCTCTTGGGACGTGGTTTCATGGTTAAGCAGTTAGGGTAGACATACAGGGAATTGATCAGTATATCCAAATGCTGTGAGTGACATAGCGCCTCATCTTCCTGTGAGCTCTAGTTGGAATTGATGTATTTGTAGCAATACTACCTTCAATTTGGAGAACTGTTTAGAGATGGGGCGTGGTGGTTGAAAGAAGTAGAACCTTGCTAGTGTGAGTGGGGACAGTACAGGTTTTGTGGTCCAAAGAGAATTTTATCAGGGCTCAGTGGCTTTTAAAAATATTTTTGCAAGAGTGAAGATTAACATAGACATCAAATTAGAGGTTATCTCTGAGGGGTGAGGATGGGACTGTATCAGGGAGGGACAAACAAAGGACTTCTAAGAAATAGGGCTGATAATGTCCTATTTCTTATTCTGGAAGGTGAGTACAGGGTTTCCACTTAACAATCATTCTTTAAAGTGTTCACGTATGTTTTATATATGCTTCTTTTTGTAAGAAAAGTTTCACAATAAAAACATTAAAAAAATTGCTTTATAGCACTATTAGGCACATATTCATGTTTCTTTTATTTTTTATTTGATGTAGGTGAGCGTAGCCACCCCAAAGCAGAAACCAAAAACTCCATTTTGCTTTGGTAAGTACTCAGCCAGAGGATGGGTTTCTGAGCGCCCTACAGCAACTTCCTCTTTTGCACAGAGACAGTCCTGTGATCACATGTGACTTATACCCTGTGTGTATGAGTGACTTCAGTCACAGCAGTGTTCATGGGTCTCAAGTGATAGTGCTTTCCTTGGTCTCACCACCAAGATTATTAATAACATAAGGGAGAAGAAGTACAGGGGCCAATGCTGTCCCAAGTTTTTCTGACTTCACAGGGTGGAGTGCAAGAAATCGACTAGAAGTTTCTAGGAACACTCATCTCAGAGCTCAGTAGTGGTGTGCTCTGGAAAGGTGGAGAGTTGGGAAAGTTGGGGAGATAATAGAAAAGAAGAAGTATTCTGTTGAGGGTCTCATGGTTGTCAAACAACTGACACAGGAAGCAGAGGCACTCAAGAATGACACCTCAAGTCAGTGAATCACCGATATTTAGTTGGGTCCCACTATGTTTTAGGTACTATACTGAGTGCTATGGGAAATGTTAGCAAATAGTTTTCTGTTGCATATCAAGGGTGATTCTGAGGGTAACCTCTGCTTTGTCATTGCTGTATCCTCAGCATGTAGAGTGGTTCTGGCACATAGTAGGTGCTCGATAAATATTTGTTGAATGAGTGAATCAGCCAAAGAATTCTGTGTCTACCCCATGAGACTAGCCTCTTATAATTCAGAGTAGGGGAATAAAATGGTCCCTTAAGCTGTCCTCTCTCCCGACTTCAGGTTGGTTCATACTCGTTGGTGCTTTCATTCTTTTACGTTTTTCAAATACTTGTATTGTTAAGCTCAAAGATGACACACTAGTATTTTGTGGTCAGCAGATCTATTTTAAAAAAATTTATGAGTCCAGAAGTAAATCGTTGACCTAATGGAGCGCTCAGAGGAAAGAACAGGTTGGAAATGAGGTCAGAGTCACAGATTTGATTATTTGATCTCAGGAAAGCTTTGTTCCATTTCCCAACCACAGACAAGACTCCTAACCTAGGCCAGTGGTGCCGGTGGAAAGAAGGAGCACTGGGGCCAAAATTATATATGTATCATCATGAATATATATCTATTAGCACCTCTACAAAGCAGTTCAAGCATGTGTCTTGTTGATGGCAGACTAGCTGTCTCATCACTGCACCACCGCATATTAAGGCTGTTATTAATATCAGGTGTCATTCTTGTGGTCAATGGAATAGTCCACACTTTTAAAGAGAGAGAGAGAGCAATGTAGCCTGTTGCTCCCCAAATATTCATACGTGTGGCTTCACACCACGGGACAAGCCTTCCTGTGTTTGTGGGGATCCTCCACCTTACTACTTCAGGCACCTTAGTTTTGTGGTGTTTTTGTGTTGAATGTGTTCTGACCTTGGTTTTTCTCCCTTCTTACCCACAATTTTTGCAGTCATCAATGCCCTTTCTCAGAGGTATTTTCTTCAAGCAAATGACCAGAAAGATCTGAAGGACTGGGTTGAAGCCCTGAACCAAGCCAGCAAAATCACTGTACGTATGATTCCTTCTCTTTTCTGGAGGCGGTTGGTGCCTTTTCCCGGCATGTGGCTTGTTTGGGTAGGGAGGGACTCCAATGGCAGAAGGGGCTTTCCCAGAACCTTGTTCCAGACTCATTTCCCCTACCTCTTCTTACACCTTGGCTGACTTACCACAAGTTGAACTGAGAGTTTGAGTTTGAATCAAATTCAAGGGGAAGTTTATGGAGTGTCTGCTTTGTGCTTCCTGGGACGGCTCCTGGTCAGTTGTGTTTTGGGTAATGCTGATTCAGAAGGTGGTGGGATTGGAAAATGGATTGCTGACTGTGAGAAGAAGAGTAAAGGGTAAAACATGAGGAGGGAAGTCCTGTCCTCGCTTGAGGGAATACTCTTCTTACTTTAAGAGGTGGCCTGGGGAATCAGTCCAGGCCATCTACCAACCTGTCCTATGAAGGATTTCCTTTTCAAAGAAAGCATCATGGAGCTAGTTCTCTGACTGTTCTATGAGTACTCTAATTTTCCTTGATTGATTGTTGAAGAACTCCTTTCTTCTTCCTTTGAAATACAGAAAAAGAAAAGGAGAAGAGTAAGAAGGAATAGAAGGAAACCTGTTTTGGAAAAAACTAGGCCTTTAACCAATAATCTAGACAGATTTGTGGTTTATATGCTGAAAAGTTTGTTTTTATGTATCCTACAGTCAGAAATGCTTGCATTCTAGTGACTTCCAATAATAACCATTATGTGCTTGGGCAAATCGTTCTCTAGATACCTCAGGGTTCCTGAGAATAAATTAAGAGACAAAATCTGTACACCTATCCAGTCATTGAAGTGGTTTTGCTTGTTACCTTGGTATTCTGATAAACCTTGATAAACCTGTGAAAAGAGAGCAAAAGTGTGGGAGGCCAGGAGGGAGGAAGATTGCTGCCAACTCACATGTGTCTGCTTACCCACATGCTTGTGTGCGTGGCTCCAGAGTGCTGAGTTTAGGAAAGGTTTTCTTTGTTCATGCTGGGGTCTTCACCCTTCTGTGTCTTCTACAATTTGGGGAGTTTCTTTCAATGTGTAGTATATTATTCTCAGTCAGCATTTCCTCCTGGATTTCCTCCTCTGTTCCTGCCTAGTGAACTGGGCTACACAGGCAGTGGGGAACCTCTCTCCCTTTCTTTTGTGACTTGAGCATAGAGTTGCTCTAATCAGCCGGTTCCCCTGCCTCTTCTGGCCCCATGGAGCAGAAGCCACAGGCTATGGGAGTGGGAAGGAGCATGCTGGTGCCCAGAGGCAGGAAGTCCAAAGGCCTGATGTAATGTCAAAGCCTTCTTCAGGATCTCCACAGTCTCCAGGATCCCCCTCCCTTTCCTTGTTTCATTTATACACCTCTTCACTCCTCCTGCCAAAGGTCCCATGGGATAGAAGGAGGAGAAGGGGTACTTTACTTCCTCCTAATCTTTTTATGTCCTGGAAGGGTTTACTACTTTCTTCACTTCCACACCATCTTATATTATGCGTCCTTCCTTAGGGAGGCTGAGTTGAGGGGTAGATGTGGGGCTGGGACACCACTCTGATGACATACATATTTATTTTGGGGCACCTGATATGCAGAGTGAAGCACTGGGCACTTCAGGAGATACAGAGATGAAAGAGGAAACAGATAGTGTATTGAGCCCAACTTTCACATGTGCCATACGCTCACCCCTCTCAACACTCTTATGATATAGGTGCTTTCACTGCCATTTAGGTGAGGAAAATGGAAATGAGTCTTACACAAAATCTAGAGAGTAGTAAGTGGTAGAACTGGGATTTGAACCCACTACCCCCTTGCTCCCAAGCCTGAGGAGTTTATAAAAGTGTTAAAAACGAGCCATCGAGTTAAAATATGTTCGATTACATACCACTTTTACATCCATGCATGGCTTCATTTCTGCCTCATAAAAGCCTTAAGTAGGAAGACCAAGTGTTATTATCCCCATTTACAAATGAGGAACTAGAAATGCGTAAAGATCAAAGTGACTTGCCCAAGGTGGTGGAGCCAGGATGGATCCAGTTTTTCTACCCACAGATCACTGTTCATATTATGCTAAGGTGATTGAGTCCTTATGATTAAACAACATGATTGGCATATGGTATTTAAAGAATTAGGCTCTCTCAGAGTATTACTATTCCTGTATTCATTTTTTTAGAGCTACTGTGACAAACTGGGTAGCTTACACCAACAGAAATTTTATTCTTACACAGTTCTGGAGGCCAGAAGTCTGAGATCAAGGTGTTAGCAGGGCTGTGTTTCCTGTGAAGGCTGTAGGGGAGAATCCTTCTTGCCTTTTCCAGCTTCTAGTGGCTCCCTGCCATTCTTGGTGTTCCCTGGCTTGTAGCTACATCATTCCATCCCCGCCTCCATCATTGTATGTCCTGCGTGTCTGTGTGACCTCTCTTCTTCTGATATAGAGGACACCAGTCATAGAACTTGGGGTCCACCTTAATTAAACCAGTATGACCTTATCTTAATTTAATTCCATCTGCAAAGACCCTATTTCCAAATATGATCACATTCTAAAGTTATAGGTGGACAATTTGGGGGAATATTATTCAACTCACTACATTTGTCAAAAGGGTTGAAAATTGAGCCGTACAAGTAAAGCACAGCTCCTCACCCCCACTCACATACCCTAAGTTGGATTATCCCTCACAATCGTATAGCTATGCCTGGTGAAAAGGAAGATGAATATTTGCAAGTTTCATTGTCACATTGCAAATGATATCCGTGTGGGTCTCCAGCATTAGAGAATATGCCACAGTGGACGGAAGAGGGCACACCTTTAATTAGTCTTCTGGGATATGGACAAACCAAAAGGATGACCTTGTTTTCAAGCACTGGAGCATAGTGCTTGTTGAGTTGGTCCTCTACTGGTGGATTCAAAGTCTCAGGAAGCAGAAATAGTTTTGGAAAGGCTCTGGGTAGCTGGTCAGAAGCAGCCCACGAAACAGGGGCATGAACCCAAACAACCAGCCATTCCCTGGGTGAATGACAAGGTTCGGAGAGGCGACACAACAGTCAACCTCCTGTGAGGCGTGTTTTGGTCCCTGCAAACTCAAAGGCTGTGTCCCTGCTTCTTTGCTGGGTTTTATGAATTCATTTGGGTCATTTGGGAAGAATTTCTGCTGTTCCATGGTCATTATATCACTAAACACCCCAGCAATAATCAACTTTCCTAAAGAATTCTATCACACAATAGCAAAACTTAGAGGAAGTTAGAAAGGATGGTAGGTAGGTAGATGCATTTATCACTGGGCAGTCAGGCAATCCTTGGACAAAGTACTTCATTTTAATGAGCTTTTGTTTACTTCATCTATGAAATGGAGAAAATAATGCCTACTTGATAAGATTGCTTGAGATGAGGGATAATGCAGTAAAGAGTTTAGCTCATTGCTGGACACTAAATGGGAGCCCAGAGAAATGACAACTCCTGTTCTGTTAGACAGCCAGAAAGCAAAGGCAAAGTGGATTTCTGGCCCACTCTGGAGAGGTGGTGGACAGAGGTTACCCTTGTCTATGTAAACTGAGAATACAGGCCAGAAAGAGGGGTTTCATCTTCTTTCTGGGGCTCCAGTGTAAACACAGTGGTCTTACTCCTTTGCATAGATACCAGATGGAGTGGTCCTTGGTCCTCTTGAAAGGTCTAAATTCTTAGGTCTTTCTGACTCTCAAGGCTGTAGAGGAAGCGGAGGAGGATGTTAGCTTTTCTCACGCAGTCTGCAGTTACTTTCCCGGCAGATCCACACAGGGCTCTGAGTTCTGGTGAACGAGAGGCCTTGTGATGCTGTAGACACCGCACCAGCTGGGAGACAGGGTCCAGTCTCTGTTTGGTTATTAGTCATGGCCTTGGTATGGGAGGAATGATAGAGATGGTGAAAAACTGAAAAATGTATTCCCCATCTAAAGAGGAAACTGCTGCTTAGCTGGAAATCTGGATTTTATGTGAAATATCCCAAATTTTAAATGTAGATTGAAAAACACACAGCATAGGACACACAAAACATGGTTTGGGCAATGCCTCCCTTTGGGCCACCAGTGTGCAACCGGTGGCCTGTGGTCTCAAACTAGCCATAAAAATTCTGTGATTATTTGATCAGCCATGGTGCTCTAATTCTGTCAAGGAAAGGAGCAAGGATAACTCACTCTTCTGAAAGGGCTATGTTTGTAAATGTTAGTACCATTTGTGAAATGTTAATTCAAGTAATTTGTAATGATTTTGTTTTTATTTGTGTTTCTAAAGGTTTTAGATATATATACTCTATCATTTGATAATCAACCACAACAACTCTATGACAGAAATGTTATTCTACTTTCCATTTTACACATAAGACAGTTTAGTCCCAGAGAGGTTCAGTTATTTGCCAGAGGTCACTTGGTTAGTTAGTGACCCGTTGGAAGTTATACCTCAGGCCTTGGGCTCTAAAGCTCATGTTCCCTAACCACATGTATGTTACTTGTCGCCCTGCCTAGCAAGCTTTCTTCTGTCTTCATATTCCAGATTCCTTTTCATTCTTCGGGTTATTGTTTGCACATCTCTTCTGGAGACCTCTCCTAACCTCTCCATTTTAAGCAGCTCCCCTGCTGCTGTCTAGCTCAGCTCCTGTTTATTTTCTTCATGGCACTCACCATGATTTGTAATTATTCTGGTTCTGTTATGCAGTTTTTGTCAGTCTCCCCTACTAACATGCACATGCATGAGGTGAGGACATGTGTCGAAATTTGCTGTTTTATCTTTGGTCTCTTGCCAGGGAAGGGCTGGCTTGCAATAGGTGCTGAGAGAGGAGAGAGAGAGAGAGAGAGAGAGAGAGAGAGAGAGAGAGAGAGAGAGAGAGAGAGAGAGAGAGAGAGAGAGAGAGAGGAGAGGGAATGAATGATGGTGGGGGGTAGAGTCCTTCATATTCAGATATGGATTGATGGAAAGTTTGGGAAGAAGAGGGGCATCCTACAGTAATTTAGTACATTAGCTTTCCTCACTCTTCCCCATCCTGCTTTGGCTCACTGCTTTTCCTAAGCTTCTGTTCCCTGTTGACCACAATGCCATCATTCTTCCCAGGTTCCCAAAATTGGAAGCCTGCCGCTGACAACTGAAGTTCTCAAAAGCCTAGCAGTCCCTCCGGCCCTAGAAAAGAAGCCACAGGTGGCCTATAAGACAGAGATCATCGGAGGGGTGGTGGTACACACACCCATCAACCAGGTGCTGGGGCCTGGGGCTGCCAGGGCTTTGTGGGGGTATGTGGTGTCCAGTGATGTGCACAGAGGACTGTGCTGAGAAGGGTGGATGGGAGTGGGTGAGCCCGAACAGACTGGGTGGGCAGGAACATACAGGGCCAGGTGGGTGTAAATGATGGCAGTACAGATATTGAGACCACTGCATCTTGAAGCTGTGTGACCAGCCCCATACACAGCAGCCTGGTACATGGAAAGCCCATGAGGAGTGGGGCTGAGGAAGGTGTGTGAGGCTGGAAACAGGCCCACGGTTCTTCCTCTTCTGGTTTGTCTTCTCTGTCCTTCCCTTTCTCCTGGGTCTGCACAACCCCCCTGAGCCTTATTCTGTAAAAGCACCCAGTACAGTGCCTGATGGGAGCCAAGTAAATGTTTATTTTCTTGTTTAGTTATTTGACTGCCATAGTGGGCAGAGGCAAGAGATGATTCATCAAGAGGGAGCTGAGTTGCCTGGGGGTATGACTACTTAAGGGCCAAGGGGTCGGTGCTAACCCTGACACTGTTTCCTTGTAGAATGGTGGGGATGGGCAGGAAGGGAGTGAGCCAGGGTCCCACGCCATCCTCCGAAGGTCTCAGAGTTACATCCCCACGACAGGCTGCCGTGTTCCCACCGGGCCCCCCCTCATTAAGAGCGGCTACTGTGTGAAGCAAGGGAATGTGGTGAGTGTCAGCCCTGGGGCTGGAGGGGGTTCTGGTGACTCCTTGGAGCCAGTGGGAGTGGGTGTAGCAGAGGGAAGAGCAGGCTGAAAGGAGGAGCTGCGGTCCTCCATGCTAACCACTGCCCCACCTGGGAGATGCTTGGGACCAAACATTTGCCCCTGTAGGTCAGAGACAGTGTCCCTGATAAGAAGAACTTTTTGCCCCCCACTGAATGTGGGAGCCTGGCTTTCATGGGGCTGGGTCCCTGGGAGCTTAGAACTAGAACATCCATCGTCTGCTGGGATCTCTTCCTAATGTCCTGCTGTTTCCATTTTATTTCAGAGGAAAAGCTGGAAGCGTCGCTTCTTTGCTCTCGATGACTTTACCATCTGCTACTTCAAGTGTGAGCAGGTTCGTAGTGGCCCTGTGGTCCTTCTGAGAGATCAAGGGAAGGAAGACGCGCAGGAATAACACCCACGTGTGTGCATGAGTAGAGATGTGGACACACACACAGACTTCAGAGTGTTTCTGTCTTATCTCTGTCCACCCTGTGTGCACATCTTTACAGTGCTGTTTAAGTGGCCTGAACTTCCTCCCTCCTCCTATGCAGCGAGCTGTTCTGTGGTCAGAGCCACAGAGCATCTTAGATTTTTCTCTCTCTTGATTATTTTGAGACCTTGCCTTATTTGCAACCTGATTTTAGCTGACCATCTCTGATAAAAGAGGCACATTGGTCTGCTGGCCTGGGTCATAGGGTGTTTTACAGACAATCTCATTTACATATCTTTCTTCTTTTGCCCCCAGGACCGAGAACCACTGCGCACTATATTTCTCAAGGATGTTCTCAAGACTCATGAGTGTCTTGTCAAGTCAGGGTAATTGTCTCTACTTATTCTTTTTTTGATCAGAACCCCCATTTGCCTTCTTAAATCTTCAATTACTACCCTGCTGAGGCTCTGCTCAAGAGTCATCTACCAAGAGTAAGGGCAGGGGCCTGAGGGCTTGTGGCTGACTCCCCACATCCTAGCTGACCAGGTGTGGGATGATACACTGGGCAAACGTTCCTCTTCCCATTACCTTTCTCTCACTCCTGAGGAGACAAGCCTATAAATAATTTGCTCTTAGAGAAAAAGAAAGATAGGAACAAAGAAGAGAGTGGTGCTGAGATACTTCTTAGGTGTTAGAGTTAGATGCTCATTCCACAGGAGCCTTGGGGCTCAGAGAGGGGACTGGGCCCTTAGTCAGTTGCTTTTTAGCACTCTGGTCAGATTGCTATTTATGCAAAGTGCCTTTCCCCAAATTTCTTATGCCTTTTTTCTTCTGTCTCTTTTGACAAATCCCTGAAGTCCCCTTAAAACAAGGGTGATTTCACAGCAATGGGAGGAAGAGGAAGTATTTTTAATGTGTTCCTCTTTCCACTAGGAAATGGTTACCTTCCCAGTATCACAGTGCATATGATTAGTTGGGACCTGGGACTCCTAGGCCAGGGCTGTCTCATATCCAACACCAAATATAGAGGCTCCTAGAATTAAGCTTTAGAACCCAAGGACATCTGGACATCTAGAAATCCTTGTTTGGCTCTTAATTTGCAGTCTTTAGGAACTGTATGTTGGTCTCTTCATCCCATGGATTGTGCATGCAAAGCCAGCATCCTCACGGAAGGTGTTAGCAGAGACTGTTCTTGAATGAAGGCATAGAAGGGTCTTACATGAAAACAAAGTGCTGTATGACCCAAGGAAGCAGGGACTGAAGCACTATACGGAATCTTACAAATGGCAGTTGCAGAGTACAGAAGATGAGGGAAGTTCCCATTGACAGTTTATAATTCATGAAAGTAGCTATAGATGGAAGTTCCAGAAGTATGGCTCCAGAGGTTGATAGTGAGCGGAGGAAAGACTGGGATTAACTGAGTTCTTGGAGATGGTTTCTGATCCTAGGGGACCTGTCCAGATAGACATATAGCCACATGGGCATGTTGGAGCAACTTAGAAAACCCAGAGGGGGTTCAGTCCTACGAGTGCTCTGTACTTTGCCTAAATCTCTGACTGCCAGAGTCAGACTGAACTCTGAGTAAAAGAATGAAGGGAGTTGAAGATCATCAGGGAAGAAAGTCCCCAAGCCTCTGTCGGTTTCAAGCCTGTGTGACTGTGTGGTCTCTCTCTAAAACCCAGAAAAGGGCGTTGAGGACACCTGGGTAGTCAACCAACATTTGTTGAATTGAACTGAATTGAATTGAATTAAAGGCAACATGTAGCCTGAGAAGTAGATGTGAAAAGGGTGGGGATTTCCTCCCTGCTTTGCTTTTGCTTCCTCGGTAGTAGATTACATGATTCTACTTTATGTGCATGAATAGTTTTAAACGTTAACACGTTTTAGCCAGAAAGCAGAGCCACCTCTACTCAGAAAGTAATAATAGTGAAATGTGTTTCAAGTGACCACTATGGGCATTCCTCAGAGGTATTGCGGGTTTGATTCCAGACCACAGTAATAAAACGAGTATCACAATCAAGTGGGTTGCAATCTTTTTGCTGGTGGAAGGCCTTGCCTTCAATTTGTAAAACACACTACATCTGTGAAGCACATGAAGCAAAGCACAATCAAACAAGGTATGCCTGTATATGACATGCATTGTACCAAATGCCTTATATACCCTATAATTGATGTTTGCAGTGACCATCCCGATAAAGGAAGTCTTCTCATCTCCATTTTACAGTTGGGGTACAAAGGTTCACAAAGTTTAAAAAATATTCCTAAAATACCTTTTCCTTAAGTGAGGATTTGGCTCCAGGTTCGTCTGACCCCATCTTGTTGTCCGCTTCCATGTGGGTCTTTAGTCTCATTCTCCTTTCTCTGTGCCCATGTCACTGGCCAAAAACCTGTCATTTCCTTCCAAGTCCTCATTCATGAAGCCAACTCTCTGCCTGTGATTAGTCCTCTTTTGGAATTATTCTAACTGTTGGCATATAGCACACCTGATTATATAGTTTTGCTTCTTTATGTTCTTTCATTGGGAAGAAATTAGATCATTTATCTCTCACTGTGGCTGGATACACACACATTTAACACTAAATAATTTCAGCTGATTTGAGATTTGTCACTGGGTGTCAACTACTTCTCGCCCTCTTCTTTGCAGAAGGAAGGATCCCTGTTCCCAAACTCAAACCCAATTTGAAGCATCTTAAAATTGGCTGCTCTCTTCTTCCTTTTATCCTCTTTGGTGTCCAGTCCCCTGAGCCCAATATAATGAAGAACAGAATAGGAATTTAATGAAGCTGATGAGATTGCTGCTTGGGTGGAGGAAGGGTTTGGAAATGGGAGAGTCGGTTCCTTTAGGAGAGGTAAACAGTAGTGGAGTAATTAAAAGCATAGACCCTGGAGTCGAACCTGAGTTCAAATCCTGACTTGTCATTTACTAACTCTGGTATCATGGACAAGTCATGTAACCTTTCTGAGCCTGGGTTTCCTCATCCATAAAGTGGGGAGTGTTGTTAAGATAGGAGGAAATAATGCACAAAAATGCATGCAAAGAATAGATTTATGGTTTCCAGAGGTGGGGGATGGGAGTAGGTAAAATAGTGAAAGGAGGTCAAAAGGTACAAACATGCACTTATAAAATATATAAGTCCTGGGATGTAATATATAACATGCAGTTACCAATACTGTCTTGGATATTTGAAAGTTGCTAAAAGGGTAGATCTTAAAAGTTCCCATCACAAGAAAAAAAAATTGTAATTATGTATGATGATGGATGTTAACTAGACTTACTGTGGTGATCATTTTTCAATGTATACAAATATCGAATCAATATGTTGCACAGCCAAAACTACTATAATGTTATATGTCCACTGCCTCTTTCTCTCTCTCTCTCTGTATATATAAAACACCAATAAAATTTTTATCAACTTGATCCTCAAAAAGAAAGCACTCAAAATAGTGCTTTGCACAAAGCACATCGTACATCTTAGCCACTTAAAACAATAAAAATAAAAAACCATAGCCGTAAGGGTGTGGTGGATATTAGGAGGTTTTAGAGGGAAAGGAGGTTTATCTTATTAGAACTGGTGGTGGTGTGTGTGTGGGGGTTCCTTGGGAATGAGAAACTTGCCCAGACTCTTTAGGAAGTGAAGCTAGAAGGAAGCCCTGTAATGTGTTTTGAGACAAGGGCTAAGGGAGGCATGGCCTGGGAGCCCCTTTCTATGGTAGCGGGTACTGGTGCCTTGACTTGGGACAGATCAGTCCTCTATGTGTGCACTGGCCTCCTGGTAACCTACTTTCTTTTTCTCTGTCTAGTGATCTCTTAATGAGGGACAACCTGTTTGAAATAATAACAAGCTCCAGGACCTTCTACATACAGGTAAAAAGCTCACCCTGAGAAGACTTGGACGTTCCCTTTCTGGGAATAGCATACTCATAGGCCTTGCCCTTTCCTGTGCTTTCTCTTTTATTTTGTCTGAAGTTTCTAGTTGGTAAATTTAGCCCCTGAAAGTCAGCCTGAGTCCCATTTTATTCTAAACAGGATGTTTGCCAAAAGCTTCCCAACCATAAAATCATAAGAGCAGGTTCAGCCGCTGTACTGGGGAATGTGAGTGTGTACCAGCTGCTCTCAGCTACTGGGCGCCAGCTAAGCAGAGAAAAGGAGAACTGGTCAGTGGTTTCACTTCTCCTTTGGAGGGTATTTATAAGCTCCGCCCAAGTGTGGTCATCACTGTGTGCGGAAGGACAAAAGTACAGAGGCCCCTGTGCAGGCACCAGGTGCAAAGCCCAGCTGCACAGAGAAAGCCATTGTTTGGGCTCTGACTGTTCAGCTCTCAGAAGCTTCTCCCTTCCACCCACTGTTTTGGAGCTCTTCCAGCTCCTAAAATCATAGGAGCTACAAAGTCAGATTTCCACGCAGGGCCAAGTGCCTACCCCAGCCCTCCCGGAAATCCACTGAGTATGCCTTGGTTCATGCAGCCTTGTGACAATGCTGACTTTCTAGCATTAAGACTCTCATGTAGTGTGTTGGCTTAAATGGGGAGGCCCCTCAACCAAAGCCTTTCAGGATTCCCAGCACCCTTTCCTCTTTGCTTCAAGTGTCACTCTCCCTTCCACAAGGGGCCCCCCCATCTCCCTCATTTGTTGGGCAGCAGCTCCAGTCATCCTGACCCTCTCTGAGCTGGTCCCCCTGTCTGAGTCCAGCAGACAAGCTGGCAGCTTTAGCCATACGTGGGTATCATTCATTGAAACAAGCACTTGTCCTAGAAGAGACGACATAGGGGAGCTGCAGAAGGACTTGCTGGTGGGGTTAGAGCTGGCTCCATCGCCATTCAGGGACAGAGTTTACACTGTAGGTGCAACAAAAGCATTTCCAGCTCTGGCCTTTAACAGACACTTGTAGAGCATTCCTCAGAGTGCCAGCCATTTTGCCTCATGCTGGGGATCCTACTTTAAACAGAACAGATTCTGAACTGGAGAGAGAGAGAGAGATAGTCAAGTAAACAGGCAATTTAAATAGTGTGATAGGGTCAGGGCAAGGGAGTGTGGGATAGATGAACACAGAGGAGTTTTTAGGGCAGTGAAACTACTCTGTATGATACTGTAATGATAGATGCATGAAATAGAACTTTACAGCACAAAGTGTTAACCTTAAAATATGCAAATTTTAAAAAAGCATTTAGGAGGTCAGGTAATCCCAGCATGGAATTGACAAAAGAAGCTAAATGGATTAATAGTGTGAAACTTCCTCACTGATGGGGATAGGGGAATAAAAAACAAAAACAGTGTGATGAGTGCTAATCAGTGCTACCATTAGAGTGAGTAATGGTTGCCATGGGAATTCATAAGAAGAGCACCCCCCTCCTCACCATTTCAGGGAGTTAGGGGAGGTTTCCTGAAGGAAGACATATCTAAGCTGAGTCAGTCGGGGTAAGAGTGACCCAGGCAGAGAGAAAAGCACATGTTTAAAAAAGCCTGGAGATAAAAGGAACACAGAGCATAGGGGAGGCTGGAAAGCAGATACACAGGGTCTGTGGCCTTGTACGCCTTGTTAAAGAGCTTGTCTTTTATCCTGAGGGTTAGGGCCCTTTGAGGTTTAACCAGTGGAGTGACCCAATCAGATCTGCCATCTAAAAACTATCACTTGAGCAAGTGATCTGACTTTCAGAGCCTTGTTTTCCTGTCTGTAAAGTGTTGTTGATAGCCCTGAACACCAAGCCCTGTGATAATTTGCTGGCTATGAATTGCCTGGCAGGTCAGGCACAATGTAGAGGACAGATGAGAAAAGGGGGGAAGATAGGAGCCGGGGAGACCAGTTCAAAGGCGGTTGTTGTAATTTAGGTGAGGGATGAAATGAAGCCTGAACTAGGATGGATGGACAAAAGTGGAAAATGTAAAAGCTATTGAAAGAGTTCTTTCCAGGACTTGATTGTTGGTTGGGTGTGGGATGAAGGGAGAGAGGAGAGGCAAGCATACTGCCCTGATGTTTGGCCTGGGCCTCAGGATGGCTGATGGCAGCAGTCACTGTCATAGGAGCAAGTGGGGGAAGGGTTGTGGAGAGCAGAGACAAGCTTAGCAGAGGTGGTTCTGAGTTTACTGTGTTTGTGGGACATCCAAGGCGACAAATTATGAAAGCCCTTAGATAGACAGTGCCTAACACATTGGTGGTACTAGACAAGTATTTGTCAAGTAAACGATTAACCTGGGTAAGATCAGGACAGAGCTTTGGGCTGGAAGATTTGGGAAACAGAAACGCCAACAACAACAGAAAAGTTCAAAAGGTACTGCATCATCTGCATGAGTATATGCACATTTACCAGAAGTTTCTCAGTGCTTCTATCCTCTTTTGCCTTCTGCCCCCACAATTCTGGGATAAAAGAACAGTAGCATCACCCTGAGTAAATAAATGAGTGAATGGACAAATCTGTTTATCCCATCTAACTCAAAGAGAATATTTACAAGAGACTAGAGATTAAAAATTATTAAAAGTATGTATTAATTCATTTTAAAGAGCAACTATAAATTCACTGATGTTAAACCAAGTAACATTTTATGAAAAAGAAGTATATTTCTAAAATAAAAAAGTAACGAGAGTATCATTGTTTTTGCAAATCCCCTTAATGGCTGGCTTTATAGAAGACAGCAGGATTCTCATATCTGCCTCTGCATTCTATCTGGGGCCATATGTTGTTTTGATTGAACAATATGAAGAAAATCTGGTCCCGCATAGATATTTATTTGGAAAAAGGGGGAATATTTTAATAGCTTTTTCAGATAATTGTGGATGTTCTTTGATTCTATACCAAAACTTGGCAAATGGTGGTTTCTTCGTGTTTAGGTGCAATGTGGAATCGAGCCAGTATCAATGAACTTTCATACTCTTACACTAAAATCCATTGGTCAAATTATATAAATGTCCAACCACTATGCTGTACACATAAAATAATATTGAATGTCAAAAAAAAACACCCTAAATCTGTTGGCCAATTTTGCACTTTGGGTCCTTTTTACCAATGTGTGATTTTGTAACTGCATGCATTGGTCATTTGGAAAATTGTGGTATCCCTGAAGTATGCAGATCTTCCAAATGTTGACCATTGTATTATATAATATCAAAAAAATCACATTTGTTAATATCACCATCATATCATCAACAAAGGCTTTTTTTTATTATTTTATTTTGTTTTAAAAGATTTTATTGGGGAATTGGGGGAGGGGAACCATGTTGGGGAATTGGGGAAGGGGAACAGACAAGTTGCTGTCCTTTTTGTTCTTCAGTCTAGTTGTGGAGGACGTTGCTTCACTGGCCCATGTTGGTATCATCATTGCACTCTTCTCGGGTGAGGCAGGTCAGTCGCCGGCCTCTGGACAGCCTCTCATGGTGGCTATTGGCAGCTCACGCTGGCTGCCCGCCACTCACTGTAGTCTATGACAGCCCACTGCAGCAGGGGCTCCAGCTATGCCTTCCCGGGGACTCACAGCAGCCCAGCTCCAGGTGGAGCTGTTGTTCACCATCTTAGCTGTAGAGGGAACAGCGTCACTGGCACTCATATGTGGGATCCAAACCTCGGCTGCTGGTGTCCCAAGCCATCACTTAACCCATGCGCCACTCGGCCGACCCAACAAAGTCTTTAAGTATGGAAAGCTGTCAGGCTCATGGAAGTAGATACAAGTTTTCTGAAATTCTAATTTTTGCTTTGAAAACTCAAAATTCATCATTTACAAGAAAATACTTTCATGATATTCATGACATAACAGGCTCATTCCATTCAGTTTTGAGAAAGAGTTCATCATATACCTAAGACTGAGTAAGTTTGACTGACAGTTTATCCGTCAGCCATTTGTTTCAAGTGAAAATTGTGTTTCATGCAAAAAGTAAAAGTGACTACTCATACAGTTTGGTGCCAGCAATTTTACCCACTAGGGTAAAAAGGCATTCTGATCTGCTCCCTAAGGTTTTTATGCTCAGTAAATTTGCCTCAAAAAACTGTATATCCTTGGTATCTAGGAAAGCTGGATCAGAGAGAAAGGAGATCTAGGCAGAGAATATAAACTCCTTGGACAAGAGAAAGATCTGGGTAGCCGATGGGGCTGGATTCCAACTACTTAGATGTTGGTCATTTACCTTCTGTCACATTTACGTTCTGTGTCACAGTTATGTATAATTTGTACCCTGTGATCCCTCATACTGTAGTAGTCTTTTCTGTCAATACGAAGCTACTATTTATTGGCCACTTCAATATCCCAGGCACGGTGCTAAGCAATTTACAGGCAGCATATTACTTAATTCTCAGCAGCCTCTCAGGTCGTCTCCACTTTACAGATGTGGAGGAAATGGAGTGTCTGAGGTAAATTATTTGTTTGAGATCATAAACCTGGTGCATTATGTGATTGAGAGACACCAGGTGCTAGAGCAAGACCTACTCACTTGTGCTGTTTATAAGCAGCCCGGTACAAAATCCAAGATGTAGCGGGGAGTCTGACTGAATCAGAGATGACCAACTTGGGGTAACTGGGTGTCTTGGCAGATGGATCATGGTGACAAAAATCCAGGACCTGGCAATAATCAGGTATTTAAGCTTGTGATGTCAGCAAGCTCATCAGCAGGTAGATAGTTCTGTTATGGGCAAGCATTCAAAATGAGATTTCAGTCTTTGGACTATAAGGCAAGTGAGATTCACCATTTCCCATTTCGCAATCATAGAAGGGGAGGGGTATTAGGTAGCTTATCATGAGGAGGATTGATGATTCAAAATGAGAAATATAGTGCAGACTAGTTTTGGTAACTTGGCATAAGCGCAGTTGTCAGCACTGGTGGGCTATGTCAGGACAGAAGTAGTAATAAGAGGGCTCACACATGAATTGCAGAGTGTTGGGCTAGAACTCTTCGGATACTAACTGCTTTACTTTAGACTACGAGGTGAATGACATCACCTAGAACTATGTAGTGTATAACATATGCAATCATACATATATGGCAGGGCTTTGTCTAAAGATGGGATTGTTCTTAGGGAGAGGGCAGGGGTTATTAGCCATTGGGAAGGGAGAGCAGAGGCTGGGAACAGAAGAAGGAGCTGCCTAAAACTTCTAGACAACTGCAGTGGAAGCCCTTTATGGATGACCACTAGAATTCCTTGCTTCAAACCATTGCATGTGTTATGGTGCTGGGCTCATAGTTGATATTCATCAAAAGCTCATTGAACTGCAATACAACCACAGATTGGAGTGACTCATTTCAATACCCATTGTTCCCCTCACCTCAATAACTGCCCTCAAGGATAGAACTCCTACTTTTGCTTTTGAACCAAGCACCAGAAACAGATGTACACTTTTAAGCACGATGGGAAAAGATGAGCTTGGCACTTCCTTTTATGTTCTACTCAGTTTTAAGCATTTTAAAATCTCTTAGTGATTCACCATGCGGTGGGTGGACTTCAGCTCTGTTCCCAAACTACCCCCCGTTCCTGGTTCATGAAGCTACCTCTGTGATATGGTTTTAAGATATTTTGAGTTTTTGATGAAGGCTAAGTATAGACTTTCCATAAAAGATAGATATACACATATACACATACACCATGATTTGTGCATACAATTATTTGAGGTTTTACTGAATTTTTGTTGTCAGTATATCCTATTCTTAAAACTACTAATAGAAATTATAATTGTGATCTCAATAAAGTAATATTGTATTTCTTCTCATGTGGGATCAGTTATAATACAATAAAACCATGGATTGAGAGTAACTTGGTTTGTGAGTGTTCTGCAAGATGAGCAAACATTTCTAATACATTTTAACATGGTAAACGAGCGATGTCTTACAACATGAGTAGTTTGTTTCCAGATCGAATTATGTTCGCAAACCAAGGTATTACTGTACATGTTTCTTTTCTATTTAAAATAACATTTATTAGTTAGACATTATTACTGGTGTTTATTATTATTATTATCCTCACAGCTATGTTAATTACCTAGGTTATTTGGCAGAAAAATGTCCTTAAATGGAATTAGAGAATTAGGGAAGAAATATAATTAGCAAAGCAATTTCCAACTCTACTAATTACTGAATGTTTTAAGAAAGAGATTTAATTATTTTGCCTATCATATTAGCAAAGGTTTTTAAAAAGTGTAATACAATTGCAAGGGTGCATGTGAAAAATAATGTATTGTTGTAAACGAAATTTTCGTATATTGTTGGTTGGAAATTTCTCTTGCCAAATGTACCTTAAGGTATGCATACATAGTCTTTAGTGATTTCCCTAGGATTGAAGAATCCTAAGTATGAAAAAGCTTTAAGCACAAAGATGTGAACAGCAGCATTATTTATCTTGGAGAATTGGAAATGACCTAAACGCGTTCTAAAAGATTTTGACTCTTGTCCGTAAATCATGTTTCCTAGCTTTCTGTGAAACAGTGATTCCTTGCTAAGTGGAGGCTAGTTGTGTGATGGTTCCTAGAAAACATGTGAGAGGATTGTTGGTGAGGTTGCAAAGGACCATCAGATAGGTGGCCTGTGGCTTGTAGGGGTAACATTTGACATGGGGGGTTGGGGGGGCAGTAGTATTTTGCTAGAGTGGTGGATGGAAGGAGTAGAAGTGGCTTAACAGTCCTGGAAACTGATATTGGATTGTCATCATGGGAATCTTGCACTTTGTTTAATGAAAATCCCAGCTCTCCTATGTGATGCGGGAGATGTTTGGCTCTCCCTCAGCTCCCATCTCTGTCTTTCCCTCTATCTTCTAACATTTCCCCCTACCGAGTCATCTTCTGCTTCCCTGGAAGGAAAAATCTCTTAGATGCCTTTCTACTAATGGATGATTTAATTACCTCCATCTAATTCCAATTTGAAGTAACCTTTCTTCACCCCCAAATATGTTATCTTAATTTACCCTGAGAATTTGATCCTTAGGTAGGAATAGTCTGTACATTGGTTATGAGGAAACTGAAAAGAAAAAAAAAAGTCCCAGGGAGAGGGCAGTGAACATATTTATACTGTTGGAATTGAAGGCTTCATTTGAGTCCCATTGTAATAATAACAATACAACAATAACTAATACTTATGAAGCCCTTTCTGTGTATCAGGCACTGTTCAAACTGCTTTCCCTACAAGGGTTCATTTAATTCTCTCAATTGTTTTACTTGTGGGACAGGCTAGCCCTGATATTATTAGTAATTGGAAGAATCTTGGAGACCTTGCCCTGGTTATCTTTGAAGACTAGGGATGGATTTGTCTTTTTCTTCGGAAACCACCAGTTTGTCAAATAACTGGAAAAAGTCCAGGGGACAGAGAGCAGGTAAATTTGCAGCCCCAGTGTGTGAAGGAGGTGTTCACCTTGGGCACTTGTTGCTGCACCCTTTTGACCCAGTGTGCCAGGGTGTGAAACCGGTTCCCTTGCAAGCTTCGCTGTACCTAACTGAGGAAGGTTTGTTTGGGGTGACAGTAGAGGGTAGGGATGGAAGATTGAGAATTTTTAAAAAAACTCATGTATTATCTTGAGGTAATGCAAAGAGAAAGAATCATTTGGGAAATGGAGAAAGTGAGTCCCGTATGTGGAGACTTTTGCGGGCTGAGGTGTGGTGTTTGTATAGTCATGTGCACAGGCACACAAATACACACTTGTTATTTTAGGTGGAACTATGTGGGGGAAGGTGCGGGGGGACAGAGAGAGGTTAACAAATACAAATTTCTGGAGATCAAGGATTCAGTCTTGGTCCCATCTCTGTGCCCAGCACCTGATGCCATGTGTAACAGCGAGTAAGGCCTCAGGAAACATTTGCTAGGCTCACTTGAACTCAACCCCTATAAAGCTGGAAAGCGCAGAGTTCCGAGGGCTCCACCTATGGTGGCTTTGCCTCTTGATTTTCTTCATTTCTTCACAGAGCCACTGCTGCCCCCTTCTGGGGTTGGTAGGTATTTCTGAGGGAAATACTTGCACTGCTCATGTTAAGCTTAGTGCTCCCAAGTCTAGCAACTCTCCCCGCCTGTATGGAGAGTCAAGACCAACCCAGGTAGCTTGCGCTTTGAGAGAAGCCTTGCTTGGAGATAATACATATCTGGGATGCTTTGCAGAGGATTAGACTTTAATGGGACTGGAGTTGAAAATGGGATTATTCTGTTCAGATAGCTGCAGTGGAAAGTTCACTGCATTGGGAGGCAGGAGAACTGGAATCTAGACCAGCCATAAGCCTTGATTCTTGGCTTTCGGGGCCTCATTTTTGTTTGCTCTGAGTCAGGAGGCCAGACCAGGCTAACTGTGTTCCATAATGAGTGAGGGACTTCAACAGGGGCTGGGTCTCTAAGCTCTCCTCTTTGTTATGATGTCTGCCCCACTGTGAGCAGCTCCACTTTGAGCTGTTTTATTTATGAGGTGTCAAATAATATTACGCAGGGAAAAAAATGTCCTGAAAAGCCTGAGGCCACTGGACTAGATGATCTCTGAGTTCCTTCCAGGTCTAATGGAGTGATTTTTATGAACTTAGAATTGAGTCAGAGACTTGAGAGCTGAACTCATTAGTGCCCCAGATTTTTCTTTTAATTGCTGTGGGTGTTTTGCAGGCGGACAGTCCAGAAGATATGCACAGCTGGATTAAGGAGATCGGGGCAGCGGTCCAGGCCCTCAAGTGCCACCCCAGAGTAAGTCACTTCCTTCCTGTTGCATAGTCACTGTCAACTGAGTGATGACTGTCCTTGAGTGGGCAGGTTTTATTTGGTGATGTAGGCAGGCAGCCTGGTTGCAGCTGAAACCCCAGGCTATCTTGTTTGTTTTTCTTTTTTGACTGATTAGGGTATAAATTTTTATTTTTGGTTGTTGGAGGAGGTGAGGTAGACTTGGATAGAGAAACAGAGTTTCTGATGTGCCCTGTCAGGCAGACCTTGACACATCTGAAGTGAATTATGTTGGATGGATTTGATGTCTGTGGACAAGTGTTTCTGGGCCTATGAGGTGGTGATCCTGGGAGTGTACTTTTTCTTCCTGGGGCTTTGGGATAAACATTGTCAGGAAAACCCTTACTTTCCTTTGTTTTTTCCTTCCCTTTTATTTTGTAGGAAATGTCCTTTTCTAGATCCATTTCTTTGACTCGCGCTGGAAGCTCCAACCTCTCAGGTGGGCCCAACTCTGTATTGTGCAGAGGGCGGCCACCTGTGGAAGAGAAAAAAGCCCTCTGCAAAGCTCCCTCTGTGGCCTCTTCCTGGCAACCCTGGACACCTGTTCCCCAGGCTGGGCAAAAGCTGCTTCCAGCTGAAGAGACTCTTGAGAACTCATTGTTCACACCTCGACCCGGGGAGAGCAATACTGCTGGGGTGTTGCCCAGCTCCCGCATACGGCACAGATCGGAGCCCCAGCACCCCAAGGAGAAACCATTTATGTTCAACCTGGATGATGAGAACATACGGACCTCTGATGTGTGATGAGGCATAATGCCCAGGGAGGAAAGGTGGTGGGGGGGAACTCAAGAAAAGGAGGCCATGATTCAGTTTCTCTACCTGTTGGAGGATAGTCAGAGGCCTTTATGTCACTCATATTCCTGTGGATATTCTGTTGGACAGGCCCATCCAGCTGGCTTAAATATATATATATATATATATATATATATATATATATATATATATATCAATGCAGTGTATTTAATTTAGGAAGATCACTAGGTTAGACCTGTAGGCATGCTCAGTGGAGAGCAGGTTGCCTCTTGTTCCACTATTGTAAGGTTGTCCTGTGAGGAGGTTGGGAGTACAATTTCATACTTAACCGAGTTTTATTTTCTTGTCTTTGTTTTCGTTTCTTCTGTTTGTTTTCAGGCCAGGCACAGAATCTTAAGCCAGTCATCCGGTTTTATCATATTTCTGTTTATTGGCTGAAGTTTGACTGTGAAGTAGAAGAGTAGTAACTAACCTAGCTGAAAGGAGGGAGACTGAGGCTCTGGCTTGACTGACATACATTCTGAGGGGAGGTATTAAAATCGAAGGGCCGGCAGTGGCCCTCAGAATGTCTCCTGGGGCATATGCCCCTCCCAGGGACCTCCATAGGGGAAGAAATGGAGACCTCTTATAAGATATAGGGAATGATTGAACCCCAGTGCATCAGCCAGTTTTGGGAATTACTCCGCTCTCATTTAGATGTTCTTTGACGCCAAATACTGTTAGTGTGAGTGACAGACCTGCCCACCTGGTTTCTGTGCCCAGCCCCAAGGATGGGTCTATCAGTGTTAAATGTTATGACTGTTGAGAACAGAATAGACATTTCCCTTGATATGGTGTTAGTGGGAATGTTTGCAGGGTTGATAAGTGTATGATAATTCACTCGTGTGATCGATCAGATCTCTATTTTAGAGTTTTAGATTTGCTTTGAAGCAGGTGATGGGGAAGACCTGGATTATATGTTCATCTAGCTAAGTTTTTTTGATCCATGTTTTATAGACAGAAGGAAGGGTCTGCTTCAGCAAAGACAGATGATCTTGAATCCTTGCCTCACAGCTCTTTTTTTTTTTTTGAGGGCAGTGTCACTGGCCCTCATATGTGGGACCCGAACCGGGGCCGCACAGCTCTTTTTTAATGGGCCAAAATTAGTCTAAGTTTAAGTGATGTATACTGTATCCCTGGCAAATTTGCTTTCCTTCTATTCTTTGTGTTGCCTTTTGAATGAAGCCTTGCGTACTGCATGATCTGACTTGTAACCTGATGAGGTTCTGTGTACTTAGGAGTAAAGAGATACAAAGATAGTCTTGAGAGATATTTATATGTTTAATAAAATACAAACTGGATAGCCACATTGATTAGAGGCTATGCATTGCTGACTAGAGATTTCTCTGGTAGAAGAGCATAAATTGCATTTCCCACCCATGTTTTATGGTGTACCTTCTTCCATTTGACAAGAAGATACTATTCCCAGGGTTCTTGGGAGGATTTGTCTATCCAGCCTATGTGGTGAACTGCTACCAGGACCTTAACCAGGGTTCCCTAAAGAGAGAAAACTCATTTCTGTCTTAACTTTTATCAGCTAGATCAATTAATGATATTTTAAAATAAAAAAATAATGAGTAGAGGAAGAGGCTAAGAGAAGCATTTTTACCTAAGTAAATGAATCCTTTCCCTTCCAAATCTAATGCCGAGGTGAAAACATGTGATTAGAAAATTCGTAGTGGCTTGAGGGAAATCTTACGTGTTTTTGTTTGTTTGTTTGTTTTTCTTTTTAAGAGGGCAGTGTCACTGGCCCTCATATGTGGGATCCGAACCGGGGCCGCTGGTGTCCCAAGCCAGCTTTTAACCACCGCGCCACTCGGCCGGCCCAAATCTTTTGTTTTTTTCAGGCAGTGTAGTTATGAAGACTGAGTCATGTTGAGAGCTTCTCTTGACTGCACTGCATTGGAGCTATCCTTCACTTAAATTATGTGGCCTATAGGTCCTGGTATAAAAAAGGAAATTTGCTACTGGGTCTCTCACTTTTTTCTTTTTTTCCCCACAGACTCTTGTTACTTTTGTCCTCAGAAATCCTCTGTCTGGGAATTATTTATTTGGGTGGTAGAGGTTACAACATACTTAAAGGAGCCTACTTTCAAGAAGTCATTCCAAATTCTTAAAGCTCCTTATCTCTGGTTTCATCTTCCAATTTTCCTCAAGAAAATTATTTGGCTAGGTCAAAGGAAGTGCACCATGAGTGGTATTGAATTCATGAAGATAAATTAGGGACTTTTCAGATTCCTTTAAACATTCCCTAACTCATGGAAAGTTGTCATCTTTTGTTGTTTAAATTATAAGAACTACCCATTTCTCTCTCTCTTTAAAAATAAACTCTGCTAAATTACTACTGCTAAATTAATTGGCTATTATAGTAAGCTGATGTTTCTTATTCAGTAAGATCTATTTTGAGAATGTGTTGCATACTTATAAATCCAGACTGTATTATCATAATGGAGGGAAAACAGAGGCTTGAGTCAGCAAATACTTGGGAATTCCAAGATAGAAAGAACATTATTAATGTAGTTCCAACACCAGATAAATATAATTATCTTCAATGAAGCCTAAAAGCATTCTCATTCCCAAACCTTATTTCAGAATTCCTTTTGTATCTCTATTACTTACCTTCTGGCCAATTTCATATCATAGCCTCTTAATGTCATTACACATGCGTGCCAAAGATGGTGCATATACGACCAAAGCATTTGGTATTAAATGCATGAATGGAACCAAATGGGAAAATATAGGGTGGGGATGCAGTGTAGGTTAGTAGTTAGGTACATAGGCTCTGGTAAATCTGAGTGTTTTTTTGTTTGTTTGTTTTTAAGACACCAAAAAAGATATTGCATTTTCCTTGTGGAATAAAAATTTTTTCTGAGTTGTGCAGTTCTCATAAGATTTTTGAAGGGGTGTTGATCTACTATGTGTAACAGTATTTCAGATGGTCTTCCTTATAGCTGAAGTATTTACAATCCACTGTTCTTGGAAGCTTGATGATTTGCTTACTCAAGGTCAGTTGATGGTTGGTGAACATAGTTGGGCCTTTTACATGCTGTGAGACATCATAAATGTACATAGAGTGATTTCAGGTCAAAATATTGGAATTGCATATCTGCTTCTGAGTAGAATGCTACACTCCCATGAGAAAGAGTAGATTTAAGATCCAGCTTCCTAGTTCACTGGAAGCAAACAGTTTTTTTTTTCTTCCTGACTATCACTCCTCTGATATAGGTTAAAAGGACCCAATAAAAAAATAGCAGTTCCAGTAGTTCTGCAGGGATTTGATAGTTGTTTTCGCTGTTAGCCAGATAAACAGGTGTATGGAGAGAACAGTATTTTTGGAAATGAAGTTTCCCAAATCAACTTTGTTTGTAAACTTTGAACATGTTAGAAATGGACATGTTTATTAAACCTTTTCTACCAGTATCACTTTTTCCTTTATTCCCTTTTCTCTCTGTGTTATTGCCTGCATCAGTCAATTACAGTCACTCATGTTAGGTAGACTTTGAACTGTTTAATCCCTTTCCCCACTGCTTAAGACAGTGTGGCATGATTCTGTGTTTTGAACCAGTATGTTTCAGCTGTGAAATGCACTCGCTGTAAGCGCTGAGCTGAGTGCATAGAAACTGTTCTGCTTCTCGTTTTATCTGATCTCTTAATTGGTATGTAGCAAAAAATAATTTTCTAAAACTGTTTTGTTGCTTGTTTTGTAATAAAATCACATGAAATACTGAAATATGACGTGTTTTCCTAACGCCAACCTTCTGCCCGTGGGTGGATCGTCTCTCTTGTCAGTCAGTCCCTATTGGTTTTATGGATTTCACGAAGTAGGTTCCCGCTCAGGGTAGGGCTAGGAACCTTTCTTTATTTCCTGGGGTGGATGTGTGCCCGGAGGAGGGATAGCTGTGGGAAGATGTATGGGTGTGCGTGTGGAGGATTCTGCTAGGCTCTGCCCCTTGAAGTCTGGGGGCTGGCAGAGGCGGCACCCTAGCCGGGAGAAAGTGTTGCTCATTTAAGACCAGTTGCAAGGTCCAGAGTAAAGTACGTAGTTGGAAAAGTGGGAGTTAAGACAGGAGCAGGATGATTAGAACTGTGCTGCGGCCAGCTGGGCTCGGACCATTCCTTCTGCTGTGGCTGCTGCTGCCTCCAGCGCCTGTGCCCAGGGTGGAGGCTCAGAGGACCTGGCCCTCCTTCTGCCCCGCGGTCTGCGAGCCGATGCGCTGCCCGCCGCTGCCCACCTGCTCCGCGGGGGCGACACCGGTGCTTGACCGCTGTCGCTGCTGCCGCGTGTGCGCCGCCACTGAGGGTGAGGTCTGCGGCGGGGCGCTCAGCAGACCCTGTGCCCCAGGGCTGCAGTGCAGCGCGCCGCTCAGCGCCCCGCACCTGGGGGGCACCCGGCTGGGCACCTGTGGCTGCCCAGAGGCGGGGGCTGCCGTGTGCGGCAGTGACGGGCGCACCTACCCCAGCCTGTGCGCGCTCCGCGCCGAGAACCGCGCCGCGCGCCGCCGTGGCGCGCCCCCGGCCGTGCCGGTGCAGAAGGGGGACTGTGGGGATCCAGGTGAGCGCCAGGGCCGCGCGCTCTCAGGGCGCCCTTGGGACTTGCTGAAGGAGCGTGTAATTTCAATCCCGTAGCTGGCCGCGGACCCTGCTCTGCTCCATTGGCATCAGGGATTTCGCTTCTTGTTTTCGATTTTTTTCTTCTTTCTTGTTAGGTGTCTCTTGACTGCTTTCCATGTGGTTTCTCCCCAATTTTCTTCCCACACCTGCCATCTTCCCTTAAAAAAAATTTTTTTTTTTCCAACAGGGGTAGTGGTCTGGTTCTCTCAAGGCGGACCCTTAGGGGACCACATGGAATAAATAAATGCACAGGAGGGGGGTACTGAAGACAGGAAAGGGAGGGAAGGGGGAGCGAGGGGTAGGGGAGAGAGAGACTGAGAAGTTTGAGATCAGACCCCTGAGATCATTAGGCCGCAAAGGTCCTGCTGCCTCCAAGAATGGAGCATTTCTTCACAGGGACCAGAAGCGCCGGCTGGCTCAGGAACAAGTACAACTTCATCTCCGCGGTGGTGGAGAAGGTGGCGCCCTCCGTGGTTCACTTGCAGCTGTTCCGCAGGTAAAGGAGGCCGTCCACTACCTGGCTGACCTCCTGAGGGTTTCCGTGCTCCAGACCCCGCACTGCCACTTCACAAGCATCATGTAGTAGTTCAAACCTATGTGAGGACATCGAGGCTCAAAGCGATCCAGTGACCTGTTCAGGGTCCTGGAATGGATAAGGATTCGGACTTCCAAATCTAGGCACTCCCCCACACTTAGGAGGCTGGGCTTTCTCTCTTCCCTCATCTCCCACAGTCAAAATTGAAGGTCAGATGCAAGAGCTGGGAAGCATCTGGATGGTGATCTTGCTCAGCCCGCTCATTGGCATGGAAGGAAATCCCTGTCACAAGGCCAGCTATAGTGGAACCTAAACAGGAACCAGACTTCCTTGACTCCCTCCCTGCCTGGGTCCTCGATAATTTGGCACTAGGTCTACTTTTGCCCCTAGTGTTGTGATTAGGTTAGGCCTGTTTGAAGCAGAGGATTGCTGCTCTGACCAGCTCTGAAGGGAGCGTCCCTGGAAAAGGAGAGTTGGAATCAGCTCTCAGTCGTGTTCAAAAGAGGTGGCCAGGGCACTGAACATGCAGAGTCCCATTACACATGGAGAGAGCAAAAACACAGACAGGGAAAAGTAAAGTGCCTGAGAAAACTGTGATGGAGGTATGCTTGATTAATGTGAGGTCCCCGTGTTTCCAGACTGTGGTGGAACCCCTGACTTTCCTGCCCTCTGTTTATGCTGTTGTTTTGCTGAGACAGGTCACCTCTAAGCATCAGGGATATTCCTGTATCCAGTGGCTCTGGGTTCATAGTGTCTGAGGATGGGCTCATTGTCACCAATGCCCACGTCCTCAACAACCGGCAGCGAATCCAGGTGGAGCTCCAGAGTGGGGTCCAGTATGAAGCCACTGTCAAGGACATTGACCATAAATTGGATCTTGCATTGATTAAGATTGAACCGAAGGTGAGTGTGCGAGGTCCAAACCAGGGTCTGCATATTTGGGGATTTTCATCAATTTGCTCATATTTTCATCCCCACTTCACTTCCACCCACTCCACATCTTTTCTATCTATGCTGTGTTCTAGTTTCCTTCCTTTCTGATTTTTACTGCTTCTTATTTTCGTCCATACCTGTCTGTGCATCCCTAACAATTTCTATTAACTATCCAGCAGTCCATTTTCTCTTTCACACCTCTTTCAATAGATGTTTCTTCTGGGAAACTTATTTCTCTGCTTGTCTTAGAGTACCAGGAATGATTGCAATGGATTCAGAGCTGCTAAGGAATACCTTAATACTTTGAGGTCCTTGCTATCAAAGCGTGGTCTGCACACTAGCAACATTCACATCATCTGAGAATTTTTTGAAAATGCAGATTCTCAGACCCCATCCAGGTCTACTGAATCAGAATCTGCATTTTCTTAAGGTTCCCCAGATGATTCATGTACACATAAACCCTGATTAGAGCTGCTCTGGGTGATCTCCTTTGTGGCTTATTAACTTTGACTGCAAACTTTGAGATGGAGCAGTGCTCAGTAAATTGCTGATGTCAGTTTATGTTCACCAGTTACTTCACTCGTGGTTTATTTTTAGTAATTTCTACAAAGCAATAATTTTAGATTTTAGAGTTGATCATCTTAGTTGATTGTAGTTGAAATGTGAGGGAGAACCATCAGGCAGTCCTAGAACCCATGTGGATGGGTGATTGTTGGATTATAAATGCCAAAATGGATAAAGACTGTGTCATACACATGTTGTACACAAATACTAGTTAATTTTATTCTTGATTTTTTCATAACCTTTCTGTCCTCCCCATCCCTCTTGCCCACCTGCAGACTGACCTTCCTGTTTTGCTGCTGGGAAGGTCGTCTGACCTGCGGGCTGGTGAGTTCGTAGTGGCCTTGGGCAGTCCGTTTTCTCTGCAGAACACAGTGACTGCAGGAATTGTCAGCACTACGCAGCGAGGGGGCAAGGAACTGGGGCTGAAGGATTCGGACATTGACTATATCCAGACTGATGCTATAATTAATGTAAGTTACTTGGGGGGAGCCATTGTGAGCCCATACAATACTGGCCATGCAGTGAGAAGAGTACTTTAGAGTGCCATCTTTTCCCTTTGGCCTTCCAGGGATGTCCAGAGTTTAGTTAGATCCTTATGAGAGGGATGGAATGCCACGTTGTTACAGTTCAACCTGTTTGATGTGATGGCATCCGTGATGTTGGGTGGTCTCTTAGGGTCTGTTATAGAGGGCTGTTATGCTGCCGTAGGAGGCGGCCTTTTTGCTATTGTTCTTTACCTTCAGTGATGTCAGTATTGATGATAATGGGGGGGCAACTTTGCCTGTCTTGAGGGAACAGGGAATCACTACAGAGGGCTGCTTTTGGTAAACCTTTTTAGGAACTATGTATAAATGACAAGGAATAAAGTACTGATGGCTTTTTCAAATTCTGTCTTCAGCACGGGAATTCTGGCGGGCCTCTGGTGAACTTGGTAAGTAGCCACTTTCCTTGTTGCTTCATGTCTTTTCCTAACTTTCAAAGACTTTACAAACTCCATCATGCAGATGAGGGTGCCACTCTTGTGTAGAGATTTGTGGTATGATTCTTTTCTGTGATGGCATCTTAAGAAACAGTTAGGAAAATTTAAGATCTATGATGGATTTGTCATCCTGACATGTGATCTCATCCAATGGAGAGTCCCAGGATTTACTTATACTTACATCTCTTTGACATGCTTTCTATTTTCATTGGATAGTTAACAAAAGTGTGGGTACTAAACCCAAATTTATGTCAAATGACCAATGGTACTATGTAATATATTCCCTTGAAGGCCCCCTGGTGCAGCATGTGAAGAACTATTTCTCATTCAAAAATACTAATTTCATGATGTGGTCTGTCCATGTTTTCAGTCTTGACCCACTAATAAATGACAGAAAAACCACAACAGGAATCCATTGCTCTGTCATGTGTTTAATTCTTCAATTTTATTCAGCATTTCTTGTGAAAATGACAGGGTTTCTAGTTGCTCAAATATATGTAAAAACATGAGAGTGCAATGTTGTGATCATGCTCTATGAGTGCCTTTCAACTGATTGTGGTTCCTTTTTACATTTTACACTTGCTTGTAGGAGGATGAATTGTGTGTGAAATTATTGAGTGCTTTTTACCTATAATAACGCAAGCAAATTTTTGTGCCTTCTTTTTCCAGTAGACAATGAATTTACTAGAGCAAGGCTGACACTCAGAATTTCAGACCACACTGCAGACCTACTGAATTATAATCTATGTATTTTTTTTTTTTTTTTTGAGGGCAGTGTCACTGGCCCTTATATGTGGGACCTGAACCGGGGCCGCTGGCTTCGCAAGCCAGTGCTTAACCACCAAGCCACTTGGCCGGCCCCTAATCTATATTTTAATATGATTAGAAGTCTCTTTTCTATCCTTTTCATTACTTAACAAGGGCTAGAGGATGATGAAGTGCACAAAGAGGAAAGTATTTGTCACATCATACCTTTGGTTTAGTAGAGCTTTGTTCCTGAGGTCAATTTGCTAATTCTTCTGAATAGTTTCACTGAAGTGTTGCAGAAAATCCAACAGCTTTTTGCCTTTTCCATATTTATTTTTAGTTTTGTTTAAGGAATGAAAAGGCAAATACTCCTTGTCCTCTTATCTGGGCCAAAATACAAACTGTGGTTCACTTTTAAAATCACTGTAATTTGGTGAAAGAAAAAAGTGAAAGATTTTTAAAAAAAAGATTTTAAAAGATTAAAAAAAAAAGATTTTTTTTCAAGAAAAGAAAAATTCCTCAGCAGGCAGTTACACATGGGTAGGTCTCCTCTGCTCTCCTACCACACACTTCTCGCTCTTAAGATAATATCTATTGCTCTCTATTGAAAAAGCACACATTTCCTCGAGACCCTCTGTACTCTGACCCCAAGTGACTAGCTCCTACTTGTTCAGTTTGCATAACTTGGTGACTGAGTGATGTCTGCCCCGTTGCCAGGATGGTGATGTGATTGGCATAAATACACTGAAGGTGACTGCAGGAATCTCCTTTGCAATTCCTTCAGATCGAATTCGACAGTTCTTGGCGGAATTCCATGAGCGCCAGTTGAAAGGTAAGGAGATTGAGAACTTTTTCTTTCCCTTATGTGTTTTTCAGGAACACTCAATCTATTGTGGAGTTAGCAATTTCAGTTCTGTAGAATACGGAGCCACTGGTACCCAGCTCCTCTCATGGTGGTTTGGGCAGCAACATGGGGGACTGGGCACAAAACCAGGCATGAATTGTACCCAGAAATATTTGGATGGAACTGTTGTGGAAAAGAAACCTGAGGGCTGGAGGTGGAGAGGTGGTGGGGAGGATTGTGTTAATGACAGAGGTTCCCTGAGGCATGCATTTCACGGCTGACAGCCTGAAAGGGCAGCTACAATGGTGAAGATAATTCTGTGACTCTGGTGTCTTTTAAGATCTGCCAAAAGGAGAGAAGTTTCCTTGTTGGTAACACATGATAATTTTCCTTTTTCAGGAAAGGCTCTTTCACAGAAGAAATACCTGGGTCTGCGAATGCTGCCCCTCACTATGAAGTAAGCAGGGGTTTGAATATGTCTGGGTTGTTTTCTGAAGCAAAAGCCATAGCTGGACCATCTTAACAAGGAAACTATAAAGTTTTGGGATTACAGCTGTGTACCCTTGTGGCCATAGGCCCTGTGTGTCACAGTAGGGATATGTTTCAGACTGCATCACCATCCACTGTACATCTCAATAGTTTCTTTCACTGTGGCTATATTATATAATGTCTGATGGCCCTGGGCTTTGACATAGAAAATTAGAGCATCCCCAGGGAAGAATAAGTGTGACCCACTTGATGGAATCCTCTCTGGCTGCTGTGAGCCTTGAGAGAAAAGATAGAGTAGTACTGAGACTCAGAGGCTTTGCCCAGCGCTCAGGGGATTAAATCATTGTGCTTCTTAACCTTATTCGAAAACTCATCTCACTTTTCTTAGCCTTCTTCAAGAAATTAAAAGGCAAGATCCAGATTTCCCTGATGTGAGTTCTGGGGTTTTTGTATATGAGGTGATTCAAGGGACAGCTGCTAAAAGGTAAGAAGCTCAGGCCTTTGCCCAGCCTCTTTCGTTCGTGCTAGATGTACGCCCTGGGGAATGTGTGTAGGACCCAGACTTGCTCTGCCCATGTGTTACAGGGGCCCCTACCCACATCTGGCTATTGAGTACTTGAGATGTGGCTGGTGTGACCGAGGAACTGAATTTTTAATTTTATTTAATTTTAATTTATTTAAATAAAAAAACCCATAAGCCATGTAAAATATTTTTCCATTAAATGCACCTTTTTTTGTTGTTGTTGATTTGAGAGCACGGCCTCTCACTTTAATCACTGCGTTGTGTAAGGTATTATCATTGTGTGCTGTTTTTAGTGGATTTCTAAGACATAGAGTTTAAAACGCATACTAATAATTAGTAAAATAATTACATGTTAAAATGATAATTTAGATATACTGAGTCAAATAAGACAAATTATTAAAATTACTTTCATCTGTTTAAAAAAATTTTTAAAAAAGTGTGGCCACCAGACAATTTAAAATTACACGTGTGGCTTGCCTCACATTTCTATTAGATAGTATTGCTGATTTAGACTTGTGTACTGTAAGAACTTTTTTCTTTTGTTTTTTTTGGAAGGGGATAGTTCTCTGTAGCCCAAGAATTCATGATATGAGGTAATAGCATAAGTTTAATTAATTTTGCTAGAAATTCCCAAATCTACCCCTTTGATACCTTAATTATTAAGAATCAGAAGAATCCAAAGGATTAAAAGTTTAAGAACATATTTTAGGTTATCTTAAAACAGTTTTTTTCTTTGAATTCCGGATGACAGTATCTGAAGCCAGCACTAAATAAACAAACAAGCAAATGAGCAAGGGAATAAATAAATAAACTGAATAAAGCAAAGGCTAAAGTAGCTCTCCAAAAAAGACACTCCCGCTGATTTTACTGTTCTTTTGAACATTTATACTAACTACTGAGGGAAGAGGTGGCTTGTCTGACAATTATTCTTTTATACTTCTTTACTATCCCTCTCTCACATTTTATTTTTCAAGAGCTCAATAATCTGTTTAGATTATGGCAACTATTATAGTAGGGGGCAAGAAACCATACAGACTATTCAGAACATCTAAGTGTTAGGTCTCATGTGACTAAATTTGGCTTGTCACAGGCTTTTCTAAACTTTCTTGGTTCCCACCCCCACCCCCACTGTCTGCCCCCTCCATTTTTAACTTCTGGTTCAAGGCCAAGCTATTTCTTTCAGATCTCCAAGTCCTTGTTCTCAAGATGTGGTCTGTAGACCAGCTGTATTAGCATCAGCTGGAGCTTTTTAGAAATGCAGATGACAGGCCCACCACTGAATTGGAATCTGCATTTTAAACAAGATCTCTAAAGTTTGGATACACATTAAAATGAGGGAATCAATGCTTGCTTGATGTCACTGCTAAATGGGGAATCTGTTCTTTTGGCTTCTCCCACTGATATCTGATATCAATGATAATAATTATTATAATAACAGCCGGCATGACCACTTACTGTATGTGAAGCACCATTTTAAGTGTTTTACACATTTGTTTGAGCCCACAGTAGTTTTATGATATAAGTATTATTTTACAGAGGAAGCAGCTGTAGTACAGAGAAGTTAATATGAGAGTTACACAGTAAGTCAGACAGCAGGGATGTGGAACCTCGCTTAACCTCTATTTTTTGCTCTATTCCTGCTTTCGTGGCTGCTTTCTTGCTTCTGAGGCGCAGAGTCACCCTGTGGCAAGAACATGGCTTTTCAAGTTTGAAAGACCCAGGATCATGTCCTACTTTAGCCTTTTGCAAGCTCTGGGACATTTATCCTGTCTGAGCCTCACTTCCTCATATTTGGTGTATAGTTTGCACTCAGTAAAAATTTGCAGGTTCCTGTTTTTCTCTTTTTCCACTTACAGAACTACCATGAATTAAGTTCTTTCTTTGTGCACTGTCCCAGTCATTTTCCTGAGCAGACCTTGTTCTAAAGGCTTTGCATACTTTTAGCTCTGCCTTCAAACTTCTCTTCACATCCTCTTGCTTTACATTTCTACTTTTTTTTTTTTAAATGAACTCCACATGCCTTGGTAATCCTCCCATATTATTCGTCCTTGGGGTTCCCATTTCTCTCACATGGTGTCTTCTGGAGTCATTTAATTTGTTGTCCCTCTTCCAGGCTATTTTTGACTTGAAGACAAATCAACAACATGGTTATATATTTATTGCAGTTTCATATTTGGAAGTGGTTTTTGTGTCAAGAATATGTATTTTATATGAAGCAGATATGTTGGAGACTGAATACAATCACAACTTTGGGGGAAAGGAGCCTAGAACCACAATCTTAAATATTTAGACCTGGACTTACTGGGAGCACAGCTTTTAATAGTGTAACTCAACATACTCTCTAGTTCAGGGGTCAGCAAACTTTTGAGACAGAAGAGCTGCCAGGGGTCAGCAAACTGGCTTGTAAGCCGCAGGCTCTGAAGTAAAATTGAAAATGAAAATAAAACTATCATAGTTTCATTTATAAAATTTTTGAAGGATACTAGTCACATAATGGTGATTATGTAAAAATACATTTATGGCTCTCGAATAATTTTTTTCTTTTCTTTTTTTTAAAGATTTTATTGGGGAATTGGGGGAGGGGAACAGTGTTGGAGAATTGGGGGAAGGGACCAGCCAAGTTGTTTTTCTTGTCTTCGTTGTGGAGGGAGCCAGTCGCTATCTGGCTTTCCATCAGCAGCTTGTGGTCTCTAAGCTCAAGGTGCTGAGTTCAGTCGTAGTTGCGGGTGGGCATGAGGGAGTTGAACCTGGCAGCCCAGTCGTTAAGAGTGCACGCCCTATCCACTGAGCCATCTGTGCAGAAGCTCATCTCAAGGTGCAGAGTTCAGTCTTTAGTTATGGGTGGGCGTAGCCCACCATCGAACAGGGAATCTTGTTGTTACACCAGCTGAGCCATCCTGCCACCTGTTGGCAGCTCAGCAACAGCTCAGCTAGGGCGCAGCGTTCACTGGCCCATGTGGGACTCGAACCTGCAGCCCTGTTGCTCCATGCTCTCTAAGCCAACTCTTAATGAACTGAAACACTCGGCCAGCCCCCTCGAATAATTTTTAAATTGTTGTGAGGGACAGGATTGGCTCTTCCAGGGTTCGGCAAACTTTTGAGATGAAACGTACCCAAAAAGCTGCATGTGGCTCGCCAGCTGCAGTTTGCCGACCCCTGCTCGAATTCCATACACTGTGGGTGAAAATGGGGCAAGTGGGCTCTCAAAATCAAACTCATCAGTGTCTGGGGAAAATGTATTGCTTGGGCTTTTCATATTTGCTTGTAAGACAGGGAGTATGCTTGAGAGGTATGCAGAGATTAATAGAAATTAAAAGCTAAACTCCTATTCCAAACCAAATCTAATATATGGGAGGAGTAAACTTCTAACCATTATTCTGGTAGAATATTAATTTTGTAAAGGTAAATAGGATTGTTGTCCTCCAGGTGATTTCACTGCATATCTTAGATCAGCCCTCATATTTGAAAGGATTGAAGCCATTTCTGGTTTCCTGGTTGGTATGTTTAATGCCAGCAATATAGTAATGCCATAAGAGATTGACATTAAATTCTAGATAGGGATAAATAAAACTCTTATAGTTTCATGGTCTTTTTTTTTTTTTTTTCTCCCTTCCCAGCTCTGGGTTGAGAGACCACGATGTAATTGTCAGCATAAATGGGCAACCTGTTACCACCATCACTGATGTTACTGAAGCTGTTAAGGACAATGATTCCCTTTCCATCATGGTTCGTCGGAGAAGTCAAACTTTGATCCTGACAGTCACACCTGAAATAATTGATTAAGTATCTTGCTTTAAAGAGAAATTATCTGACAAAACCAAAGCTATATTACCTGGTTTGTATTGAAGATGTGCCAAAGATGGCAAGACACACACACACACACACACACACACACACTCAGGAACCATTAGGTTGGGGGTGCTATACTGCTGCTAAGAAGCCTTACTAAAGCAAGTGGAAGAAGGACATGGTGCCAGGAAGTCTGGGGAACTGATAGAATTTTATTTAAAGACAGGAAACAACTGAAAAATAGGCAGTTTCTAATTTACCTTTAACAGAAGTATTTTAAAACTTCTCTATGGCCACAACAAACTGGATATAATACACACACACTTACACCAAATATTAAGAAACCTGCGGTTCGTGTCCCACATGTGAGGGCCAGTGACACTGTCCTCAAAAAAAAAAAAAAAAAAAAGAAACAACCTGAATCCAGAGTGCAAAGGAAATCAAATTTTTAATAATATTCCTTTAGGTAATCAATTTTTCAGGTTATATCACATTTGGCTAGGGTTTGTGGATACAAAGGTGGGGCATCATTTAGAAATCAAGTTGAAACAATTGTCACAGAGGAATATTAAAGACTTGCAAGTTGTCACTCTAGCAGAAGAAACAACTTTGGTCTCCAACAGCTATATTGACTGTGAGAAGGGCGTCTACAAAACAAATATTTCAATAAATTACAGACTTTTACCTTTTTACCCAAGCTCTTCCTCCTGGCAACATTAATGATTTGAGGCTGAAAGCTGCCAAAGTGTTTTCTCTTTTTTTTTTTTTAAAAAAGAACATAAGTTTTTGATGGGGTTTGTGACTACCCTTAAAGAGATTAAAAAAAAAAATGTGTGAGGTAAGGCAAAATTTGTGGCTTAACGTAGTACATTATTTTGGGTAAGATTTTAATTTTGTTTTCTGGACTTCTCTTAGAGGTGAGGGTTTATTTATTTATTTATTTTTAATTAGCTTCAGGTGTACAACACAGTGCAATAGTTATACTTTTTACCCCTCAAAGTGACAACCCCCCCCGCCCCCATTTGGCCACCCCACTCCTCCCCCCCATATCATACATATCTATTACACTTCCTCTGATTCCCTTCCACAGTATAATCCACATCCCGTGACTATCTATATATTCAATTACAGTTGGTATACAATATTATACAACCTCAGCTTCAGGTGTACAGTGCAGTGATCAAGCCTCTTCTCTATCCATTGTTTTGTTTTTAACATGGCATCATTAGAACCCCTTAAAATGTTATGGGTTTGTGCATTTTTCTGGGGAGAGATTCCAGTTTCTTCATGACCCACAACAATTTAAAACAGAGTGTTTTAGAGTACAGAGATTATGAATACAAATCTACCAGGTATTGCTATTATAAACAAGGTTAAAGTCAATGTGGTATAGACGTTTCAAGACAGAACAGAATAACCTGCTTTAATTTTTATACGATTGCCACCATTTAATAATATAAGGACAATGATCACATTAATCCGGGGTAATAAAGCTAAAACTTTTAGGAAAGCTCTACCATAATGATAGAGCATATCTAAAGTTACTTTAACTGTGATTCTTGGTCTTTAACTCAATTATTATGAAGGCAAACTGAGCCATTCTACCTTGATTGTTTCTAGAATTTATAAGTTGTTCCCAAGAGCAGGATTAGTTTGACTTACCCACAAAGTCCCCCTTTTACTTTATATTTGACCATGCTTTTCAATTCAGGTTGCAAAGGATGGGAACTAAGTCTTTCAAATCACCTGTAATTCAAAACATTTCCTTTATTTTCAGTGATTTGGGAGTGCCAAAGCTTGGTTGTGTCTCTTTCCCTATGATTGATGGCCCACAGTGAGCTTCTGATACCATGCTTATTTTGACAGAAAGTGCTCAGTTTCCCTTTGTCCCCATAAAATCACATCTTAACTCTATCCAGCACTCAAAAATAATATTCTTTAAGTAAGCGTCTGTTTTTCTTTCCAAGGGCATGAGGCTCCTCACCTTATCTTACCTAATAATGAAGAATAGTTTTATAGTCACTTGTATGGTTTTTTTTTTTTGGTTTTTTTAACCAGCCTACAACATAGGCTCTCTAAACTGGTAAATAACTACTTTTCAGATAGGAAAATTCTGCCAAGAGGATAGCCTAACCCAGAAAGGTCTGATACTGTTGGTTTTCAAACCACAATTGGAAATGAAAAAATTATTTCCATGCATATATATATTTCCATGTATATACTGCCTCTTAAAGCATAATAATGGTGAAACAATAGGGTTTATTAATAGGGTGGTTCACTTTAACCACCTAGCTTTTAGCAAAACAAATATAATTTTGAGTTTTACTCTACCTCACGAGAAGACCCAAACAGCATTCCAGGTTGGCAAAATTTATTCTGCAATTTAAATTCAGAAAGTCAGAATTTCAGTGTGTATTAAAATCCCCGGCCATTTCTACTTCTGCTGAAGATCTTCATGGGTTCGGCCTCAGATCTTCTCTGCATGAAGACTCAGGGTCACAAAAGGCACAAGGCTAAAAATATTCACTTCGCTCATCCTGCTGGGTTCACCTGCTCCAAAGGATTGAATATATAGCCATGTACAGAAAAAAAGAGATGGAAACCCTTCCGCTGCTTGTAAGTCACTAGCCTTTATGTTTTGTACACGTGGAAAGGTACAAACTTGGTTCACACAACACTGTTTGTCATTTCTAGTCTGCAAGGTAAAATTTGGGTTGAAAAGCCACAGTCCAAAGAAACCTTCATAACCAAACCCATTCCCTCCAAAGAAGGAAAGGAATGGTCAGATCTGATATCACCGAGAGTTGTGAGTCTGAAGAGATGAACGCAGAAGACTTGTCTCTCTGGGCTGTAACAGCAGCGCTTTTTAGTAAACAGTGCACCAATTGCTGCCATCACTTGGCATCAGCCCTCCAGTAATAAGCAATATAAGGTCAACAAACCACCAAATCCCAAGTCCTCCAAGTGTCAACAGCTTCCCTACAGCTGTGCCAGTGTGTCCCAGGCAGAAACGATCCACTCCAAAACATCCCAAGAAGAAAGAGTAGAGTAAAGTGGTTATGAAGTAGTGTCCGGTATACCTAGACAAAAGGAATTAAAAGGAAAATGTTTACCATATGAAAATGGAAATACTTAATGATTAATGAATTTAACGTAAGTGAAAAGATGGTATAGCTATCCCTCTTGTGGCCTCTTACTCCCCCTGCCTGCCCCCCCCCCCAAGAGGATCTCTAGGTGGTCTAGAGTCTCAAAAGCATACTTGCCAAGATATGGAGGACTTGTAAGAATACTCAGTTGGACTGGACAAGAAATTATCAAGCACATTAGCACAATAGATATCCTGGTAGGAGTGGAGTCTGGGCCTCCAATTCTCCCCCACACAGGATCCTTTCTTGAGGCTGTAGTTCTGAATGTAGTTCTCTAATCAAGTGTTATCTTTCCTTAAATGAACACTGATCTCCATATACCTTTCCTATTGTCTTGTGGCAACTACAAACAGGGATGTCTGCATACGGACTTCTTTCTTACAAAGTGTGATGACAACTCAACTGCAATTACTCTAATAGCACTAAACACTGTCATAGACTCTCTATTAGCAAATGGTATAAATAATTTCTGTGCCTTCAAGCAGAATTTATAAAAATAACCCTACTTCTTTAAATAAACTGATTTATTTTCATAATAAAACTTTTATTCCTGAAATACTACTTTAAAAGGATTTATGCCTATCATAGATAGGAATTCTGGAGCTCCATCATTTGGTCCAACTCCTTCATTTTGTAGATGAGAGAGAGGACAGAGACTCGGGGCACCCATAAGTACTTAGCTAGTTGGTGAAAGAGACATTTAGAACTTAGGACCTCTGGTCTCAAGTCCAGTGTCCTGTCTGTTATAACTATATTACCCCTGTCCATGGATTGTGCACAGTAGTCATGCTGCCTCTTTAACACTTAAGGTAAAAGAAAAAGTCACATCAAGAGATGACAAGGAAAACCTCTACCCTGTACCTCTGCCCAAGTACCAACTACCCTATTGAAAGTAACACTTACTTTATACAAGGTTTATTCTCTCGTAGGAAGGTCCGAGGACTGGCACACTCAATTCCATCTAGGGCCCGGCACTGGACTGATGTGTGTTCCACATCACTGTAGGCCTGACCACCGAACTGTGGAATAACAACCAAAACAAAACAAACAAACCAAAACTCACCAAAGCAAGTAACACAAAATATCTTTATATTAATTAATAAAAGCTGACTCAACATGATATTTATTCTAACAAAGTTGGAGTAAAGCTGTTCTGAAGAACAAGAAATTTAGTGATATACTTCATGTGATTTTAAATTAGTCCATCCTAAGTGTACATTGTTTTAAATAAACTCTTTTTTAAAAAATTCTTTATGATTGGCTTCTTCAGTAATACAGTAAAAAAATTTATCATCAGTTTCATTAAATTCATTTAGGATAGATGGACACATATTTACAGGACAATGAGCACATTACTGAGCATTTGGGAATAGGTATTTAAAAAGTTAATGTGTGTTAGAGGTCTGTTTTATATATTATATATAAACATAATGAGAAAGAATTCAGAATATCTGCTGACTCAGGATTTAAAGATTTAGGTCATGGACGTATGATTATCAAATATTTGCAGTACATCTACAGTACCTCTAACCCTTTGTGTAGCTGAATTCTAGAAAAGAAAGCACAGCTGTATATTCTCTACTGGCACCTTCTTAAGTGCTTCACTGCTATTTTTGTTGGAGCACTCCTCAAAGGGAAGGGAGTGGGAAATAAGGATACTTACTGCCAGTCCTCTAGGACTGCTGGAAGAAGTGACAGTTTGAGTGCCTTGACAGGATGAATCCAGTTTTTAATTAAAATGGGTAAGAGTAAGTAAGTGATCTGTATACAATGCTAACTCAGACTTTTATCAATAATTATCAATAGAACAAACTCGAAGTATATTATTTCTTTATACGTGATTGCAGTAAGAGTTGCCTTTTTGGTTTTACTACTTTCAGGTTTATTTCTCTGTGTCTGATTTAGTACTGAGAAAGTTTCTCCATAATTCTATTACACCTGTATCTTGACTTGCATTATGCAGCCTAATATAACATAATGATGAGTCCACAGTGGGGAGAAAATACACGAACTTCATTAGTCTTTCTGGGGTCTAACTAGGAAGTATGTACCCAGCGTTAGGGATATTATCAATGGAACTGAATGGCCTCTATTTCAGGAGGTCACTATTACTAAAGATATCTCCTTGAATGCTATAACATCCTACAAAGACATATACTGATAAACCCTATCTGTTTCCTAAAGACATAGTAGAAACTGTTTGCCTGGTGGAAAGAAAGGTCATTGACAAAAGCAGCTCTGCCCCAAATGCATGTGTAACAAAAATACTGCTCAATTCATCATCAGTTTTAGAAAGACCATAAGTCTTTTTTTTTGCTCTTTCAGAAAGTACATGACTCAAAGGATAATTAGGGATGACATTTTAAGCTTCAAATCTGTCAACCTCAATGGCCAAGGAACCAGACAGATTGGTCCTTTGCCTTTCGGTAGTTTTGGCACAGAGACTACTTCTTCCTGAGGAAACCAAATGTCTTGTTCAGCCTCTGACCCTGGCCATACTGGCCATTTCCAGCTGTCATTCTACAAAAAGGTAACCTCATACCCTTTATACTTTTTTGTAACTTTTTGAATACATTTCTGGAAGAGATTGCTTATAAAACAAAACAAAAACCCACCTTGAGACAACCATAACCAAGTTCCTGGGATGCGGTTGTATTTCCAACATGATCCACTGGGTCTTCACATTCTATGAATTCATCAGGCCTATAAATCAACAGTAAGATCATGATCATCATATGGTCTTTGCAAATGGCTGTTTACATGTATACAATCAAAACAGGCAAGAGACATTTCTTCAAATTTCTGTGGTTTAATATTCTGACTCTTTCCCAAGACAAGAGATGATGTCAAACTGAAGTATGGCAGGTCAAATAGACAGCTAGCCAAATGGCCTTTTATGGGGCAGGGGGATGTTTCCGGTCCTATTTCTACACATATTCTACTTCTGTCATGCCTTCATCTCTTCCCTAGGCCAACAACCACAAAGCTGCGTGGGCAAAATTGAAGCCCAAAGATTCCCAGTTCTCTTTGAGTTTCCCAAACGTTTTTTCTTATTTGACTAAAGTGAGATGTTAAAAAGTTACTTGGTTCTGCAACGGTCAGGATGTGTGTGTGTGTGTGTGTGTGTGTGTGTGTGTGTGTATATATATATTTTTTTTTTTTCCAGAAAGTGCCTTGTAGGCAGGGACAAGTAATTGACTCCACTTGTGCCTCACGCGGTACCAGCACCTACGATGGCGTCTCCTTCGGTTAAAGGGAGCAGGACAGAGAAGACACAACCACGGATACTTCTTCCGGAGATTATATGATGTCACTCCTCCCTAGTTCTCCTCTTTCGGGACCCCAAAGGATCTGCCACTGACACACAAGGGTTTCCCCTAAATGGGTGAAAGGAGTGAGAAATCTGTCATATTCACCCCCCACATGTAGACTATCACGTCCTCAGGTGGAGAGGATCAGGAAAAAAAAAAGCAGCCTCCCTCTCCTCCTCCCCGAATACGCCCATATATCTCTGGTCCTATCGCCATCTCCACCTGCCTCGACGACTGGGTAGCTTACAGGTAAGAGCAAAGGATGACTGGAGAGTTGGGGTCGCCATATTCCCAGCTCGGAGCGCCGGCGGAGACCTCCGGGTGGGCGGCGCCAGCGGATGTGAGCTCGGGTTCTGCGGTAGCGTTGTACGAGTGGCTCCGAGAAACACAATGCAGCAGAAGTAGATTCCCCAGCAGCAAAGCCGCCTGGCCGCACAGAAGTAGGTAACTCACCGGGCAACCACCCAGCACCATCTTCCTGGGCCCAGCGGCGGAGAGGCGGCCTCTTCAATCACATGAACCCGGCAGGCACCGCAGCCCCAAGCTCTGCCTGGTCGGTTCCGTAGCCCCGCTCCTCGCTGCCAAACAACCAATGAGCTTGCAGCTCAGCGCTGCGCTCAACCCCCTAGACAACCAATCAGAAAAGGCTGCGCAGGGGGGGCGGGGCTGTTTTTCCACTTCTGCTTCTCAATTCCTCTTCTGGGTCTCACGCTCCTCCTCCTGCTCCAAACGCTTCGTCCAATCGATTCTTTTGACCCCCAAAATAGGCGGGCCTGGGAGTGGAAAGGGGCGTGGCCGAGTGCGGGGTTCGGCGGCCAGATCGCGATCCCATTCCCTCGCTGGGGATTGGATTTTTCCCTACGTCAGCGGTAGCGAGCGCGATGTCGGGAACGAGCTCGGACAAGGGCCGAGTTGCGTCAGTGCCGAGCGCGTGTTCGTGCCCGGGCGCGCGCATCCCTGCCCGCTCTGGGGCCCCGGCAGGGTTGGGAAATGATGGAGCCGGGCGAGGCAGAGGCGACCGAATGTTGAGGAGAACCTGCGGAATCTGCCGAGATGGGATCCCGCGCGAGCTCGCCCTTTGGGACCCTGCGCTTCCAGTGGCTGCTGTTGTTTGGCTTGGTGGGCCCAGTCCTCAGTGGGGCTCGGCCAGGTGGGTGTCCGCCCCCCCAGGGACCTTTGGGATTGCTGTTTCCTAGGGCTGGGACGCTTGCAGTTACCCCGATGTGCCCGGGAGTGGAGGGGCCTGGCCTGGGCACGGCAGTCGGGGTCGGGAGGCGGAGCCGCTCCGGCTGCGTGTGGACGGTGCTCAGACCCGAGGCTCAGCGTCTGGCGCCCCCAGCCCTTCTTGGCACCGATCTCCTGTCTGGTTCCCGTTCCGCCGCCTTTTGCGGTGCTCCCCACCCCCATCTCGAGCAAAGCTGGGTCCCCCCGATTCTCTCCGGGCTACTTTGGATCCGACTCTGACCTCGGAGAGTTTGTTGAGAGCTTTGGAGGCTCTGGGTGCGCGCCGAGGGTGTGTTCATGTTTAAACTGTTTTGGGAAATGGAGCTGGGTCTTGCTTGTAAAGTTAATGTCCCTTGGATATAGAGACCGGGAGATAGAACTTTTGGTCCAGGTTATAATTTGAAAATTTGACGTTTATTAGCGGGGGTCACCAGTAGGTCCACAAAACTAGTGATGGAATAAAGGGGAGGTGGTTTGCTCGTTATTCTTGGGCCATTTTGTGGCAGTAAGAATACTTCTTTTTGGAAACGAAGTGCTACATTTCTTTGGCCAGGGTTTTATCCGAGTTTTTGCCGGGTTTGTAAATGTCTTCAAATCCAGACAAGTAATCTCTGCTGTGCTTAAGTCACAGGATTAGCGTTAAGAATTAAACCTTTTATGTGAAATCGCGTTTGAATTGTGAGACTTCCCTTGAATATGTATGGTTGTTTATATTAGAGATGCCCAAACATAGTGGGAACAAGTCGCCAACACACTAGCTTTTTTCTGGACAGAACTTCTTTATTTATTTTGGCCCTTGTATTAAATTATTGTTTGTATGGCTGTCTGTATTTTCTTTTGTCAGTTATAGAATATGATGAAGAATGTTTTTATTATTTTTTTTACTTAATTATTGCTTTGAGAGTTGTTCAGAGGTGATGATGGAAGATTTCAATGCAGGGCTGCTGACCTTCAGAAAACTAATTACATTTTTTTATTTTCTTTGGTTTATTCTTTTTTCAATTAAGTAAATTTGCCCCATTGCAGGAATTTTGAAGCTCTAAATAGTGAAACTTCATTGATGGGGAAGTTTCCAGATTTTTTTCTGGTTAACACTGTTTTTGCCATGGTATTCTAGATGATTAACATTTAGCAATATTTAAGGTGAAGTGGATTATACAACTGGAGTTTTAATATCCCATGACTCTGTGTTGGCAAATATAAATAAGACTGTTTTTAATGTTAATGTATGTATTGATCCTTACACACCTGCACGTAGATGTATGGAATATCCTTATGGTTTTTCATTGTGGCTTTAACAGTTTATGGGAGTCCCTCCCTCATTTATATATGTGTATGCTTTCAAAATTTAGTCAGCGTTTATCCAACTCCTATAAACAGCATGCACAATTCTTGTTGAGGGGCAAAAGGTGACTAAATCTCCTACATCCCTCTGAGGGGTGTTGGGGAAGGTTTCATAGAGCAAGTGATATTTGAATTGATCTATATTGATGAAGGGATAGGAATATATTCTCAGCAGAAGAAAGTAATTTTTGCAAGAGAATGGAGGGAGTGAAAAACATAACTTTTAGGGAATAATGAGAATGTCTTTAGGCAGTCTATATGAAAGGAAGGCAAGGAAAAAACTAAGGTAGGTTGGTACTGGTTGGGGAGAGTCTTCTAACCTCCTCCCCTTTCATACAACACCAGTTGGGGAGAGTCTTCTATGCCATGCCAAGGGGGTTGGAATTTACCCTGTAGGATAAAGTTCTTTGGGAAAGAAAGTTTTTAAATAGGGTTGTCACATAGCCATATTTGCGATTAAGATAACTGGCAACATAATAGATGACAAAATATAGGAGGGTGGAGGCTTTTGTAATAGTGTGCAGTGAGTCAACTCATGTTTCCCTACGGGAATTTGCTTCCAGATTCAGCTGACTCAATTTTTGCAATACAGGAAGGATGTTTAAAACTTTAACTGAAACCTTTTCTAAATGGAAGAGGAATTTGAGGACTCAGTGAGTTCCATTCACACATCAGTTACATAGGAGTTAAATAGGTTTTGGAAGGGTTTTTACTACCATTTATAACATTGTGTGAATGAGGAAATTTCAGTATCAATTCCAAACAGCTGGCACTTAGAATAAACTTTAAAACAAATAAAACCATGACTAACAAAGGTAACTTTGTATCATTGTGAAAAATAACAAGGGGAATTGGGTATGACGCTTCCATTTTTCTCTTTTATGGAAGTAAGTATGATGCACAAACCTAGAATTTTTTCTATTTTTTATTTTTTGAGGGCAGTGTCACTGGCCCTCATATGTGGGACCCGAACAGGGACCCCTGGCGTCCCAAGCCAGCTCTTCACCACTGCGCCACTTGGCCGGCCCAGACCTAGAATTTTTTAAAAAATTAAAAAGACTAGCATTCTAAAGAAAATGAGTTTTAAACTGTAATTATTCATGTTGAATCACTGTAAAATGAACTATGCGGTAAGAACTTAGATCCATACTAATTTTGTTTTACAGTAACAGGAAATTACTTGAGTTTGATATGTTTGTGTTTGTACTGTATAGGAGAATGTGGCCTTTTAAATTTAAAGATAATTTGGTTTTCAAGCTTTCAAGTAAAAAATAAAACATTTATAATTAAAATATGTATAAAACAAGTTGCTGGGTTCCAACACAGCTTTCAGAAAGCACTTTAAACTTTACCAAAGTGTAAGCTACCTTTATATTTGTGTTTTGTTAAACATCATGGTTTACTATAGAATCCTCCCAAGGATGCAAGCTCTAAGTAACTGGAGGCTTTTTCTTGGAATAGCCATAAACCCAAAGATATGACAGATAGTCTCATGCTATTTCTTTTCTCCCTTGGATACTTAGTATATAACAGTCTTGGACTTATGCCATCCTTTGAGTCAGTGCTATGGGACTGACTGCCTCATAAGTAAATCCAGTCCTCTTGGTATCCCAGTAACTAACCCCCTTCTCCCCAATACCTTTGAGTGGGTCCAACATAGACCCAACTAAAGTCGGGTTGCACTTTGAATTGTATAGTCTTCTTTGTATATTGAGAGATAATTGTAGTTGATTTTTCACTTTGCGACAGTGTTATTTTGCTCAAATCATTTTTCCAGCATGATCATGTGTAAGGTAATGCTTAAATCACATCTTTTAAGAGCAAGTTAAGGAACCTGAGAAGGTTGTTTAATTTGGTCAGTTTTTAAATATGCAATTGTTTTTGCATTTATTTATGTTTATCTTAATATAAGACTTAAACAGTATTTCATCTTATAATAAGTAAAAATGATGCCATGGCCAAACATTTGTTACACTGTAAGATAAAACCCATTCATATATATGGGAAATGCCTTTTTTCTTTTAATGAGGTGTTTCATGGTTAACTCATTTTAGGAGAATCTCCTTGCTCCTCTTCCCTTTTTGTCCCTGTTAGCCTGTCCTTAGAGCCCTCCTGTGAATAGACCCCTGGAGAACCAGCTCCAGAGTAGCTTTATTGACACCTTAGAATCCTGCTGTGAATAGGTGCTCTGATCCTAGTTGCCCAAGAGGAGCAGTGAAGCAGCCTGTGGCATAGCAAATACAATGAAACAGCATTGCCATTAAAATGAGAAATGTGTGGGCCATGTGGTTCTGTGGAAAATTCATATAAAACATGTTAATCATAAAAGATAAAGCTTAGTTCAGCTTGTACATGATTATTACAATTATGAGATCTATGTATGTATAGCAGTTAAGATAAGGTAATTTACTCAACAGACATTTATTGAATACTTACTGTATCAGTGAAGGAGACACATAGTAAGATACTGTCCTTTGTCTCAAGAAACTAAAATTCCTTACAAGAAGAACTTAAATTCTTTACAGTATTAATCTTATAAATGGTTGGCATTTGTCCAAAAGGATGCACTTACAAACAATAGCAAAAGCCTTGTTTCTTTTTAAATGTAAATATATGTAAATATAAAAAGAATTGTAACACTCAAATATAAGAATATAGAACATAGTTGTGGAAGTTATAATTACTTTTTAAGATAGTTATTGATATATGATATATGTTTATTTGGGACTGACCTCGTGAATGGAATGGAAATATGTGGCTTAAAATAACAGTGCTTTATGGATTTAATTACAACAATTTCTCTTCAAGAAATAATTTGGGCAACAGAATTACCTTGTTCATAAGATAATAAACCCATATGTGGAATCTGTGTTTATTTTCTGTAGTGAAAGTACTTAAAGGTGGTCATTTGTTTACATGATAGGCAGGAAGGAAAGGAGAAAAGCCCTTGGCTGTGAGTTCACATTTGTTTGCTTTGCAGTTAGGTGGAATTCTTTCATTTTCCCTCTACTGTAGCTACTATTACTGAACTTCCTCCTATTAGACTTCCTCCAAACACAGTACATAAAAAGATCTAAGGAGTTAGAGGAAGAAAGAAGTGAAATGAACACCTTTTCTTTTACTAAGTTTAAGATGCTTTAATTTTCATGTTTCAACTCTTATTTTTATATCCGATCCATGTTTTCTAGTACTGTGAATTTTGACAGTGTGTATATTTTGTCAAATTCTGATACAACAGTTAGTATTCTCCCTGGTGCTGATTGTATTAAGATTTTGATTTTCATTATGAACCATGTATTATACCAGTGGTTTTCAGCTGAGGGTGATTTTGCCCCCAGAAGGCATCTGGGGGACATCCTTAGTTGTCACATTGGTAGTGTTTCTGGCATTTAGTGGGTATAGGTCAGGAAATAGTACTTAATATCCTACATTGCATGGGACAGCCCCCACCATAACAAAGAATTTCCCGGCCCAAGGTGTCAAAAATACTGAAGTTGAGGGCCGGCCGAGTGGCGCGGTGGTTAAGCCCTGGCTTGGGAAGCCAGCGGTCCTGGTTCGGTTCCCACATATGAGGGCCAGTGATACTGCCCTCAAAAAAAAAAAAATGCTGAAGTTGAAGCTTTATAGAGATAATGTTAATGCACTTCCCTTATAGCAACATGGGAAACATGTTATTTTGGTTCCCATGAGAAGGTGCTACTATTTGGAGTTAAAAAAATAAAGGGAATAGAAAAATATATGCAAGGTGTGAACAGGAAAACTAAGAAACCAGAACTCGACCTAAGAAAGAAATTTTGAGAAAAATATAGGAAGGAGGATTTTCATACAACTACTGTGTATTAGTTTTGAATGATATAACCCAAATATGTATCTTTCTTATGTTTTGGAACTCCTCATGACACTCAGAAGGTGGATCCTTGGATTTTAAAATCAAGAAATCAGTATCAAGAATAATAGCTCTTACGTACAGAAGTTATTCTGGGGCGCTATAATTTTAAAAGCCTTTTAAAAATAAGTGATTAATTGGGACTTTTCCCCCCAAAACAAGACTTGTGCTTTAAAATAGGAAGGAAGGATAGAACACTGTATCTTTTATTCCTATATTGGACTTTTATTCTTTGCTAGCAATCTGGATAAAAGATCCATAGTTTCAGTGCATAGTTTCACTGGCCTGAAACTAGCTGTGTGACCTTGTAAAGTCACTTTACCTGTTTCAAAGTGAAATCCCTTTAAATATCTGCCTGCTCATTTGTAGTTCTCTTTTCTGAGGCATTTCTTTTTGTCTGTGATGTTTGCTTCTGAGGTGTGATGAAAAAAATGTCAGTTTAGTTTTATGTTGTTTAGCTTCTAGTGTAACATTTGTCTGAGTCTTTTAGCATACATATCCTTGCCTGTAATGATTCACTTAAAAAGTTTTTTATTTTGAGGGCCGGCCGAGTGGCGTGGTGGTTAAGCACTGGCTTGGAAAGCCAGCGGCCCTGGTTCGGGTCCCACATATGAGGGCCAGTGACACTGCCCTCAAAACAAAACAAAACAAAAAACAAATACGAGGCCTGACAGTTAAGTTTGCGAACCTGTCACTGTGCGCTTGTATTGGCAGCACTGTACCAACAGCTTGGTAAGGTTTCATAACCTTGGTATATCAGTGTCTCACAGCTGTGTTCCTGTCGACATGTGGCAGTGTCTTGCTGAGTGGTGTTAATTATTATTGTTGCATGTTTTTGTATGCCATCGCGAGAATATCTTGAGTTTGAACCAGAGCAACGAACAAACATTACATTTCTTGTTAAACTTGGCAAGAGTGGAAGTGAAATCAGGGACATGTTAGTCCAAGTTTATGGGGATAATGCCATGAAGAAACCGCAGGGTACAAATGGATTAAATGATTTTCTGAGGGGAGAGAACGTATCACTGATGAAGAGAGGTCAGGGTGCCAGTAATGAGCAGAACTGACAAAAACATTGCAAAAATTTGTCGAGTTGTGCATCCAAATTGTCGGCTGACTGAGAGAAGCATAGTAGACCAAGTAAACATCGATAGAGAAACAGTTAGGAAAATCTTAAATGAAAATCTTAGCATGAGAAAGGTGTGTCCAAATATGGTCCAAAGGAACTCTTGCATCACGACAATGCACCAGCTCACATTGCACTGTCTCTGAGGGAGTTTTTAACCAGTAAACAAATAACAGTATTGGAACACCCTCCCTACTCACCTGATCTGGCCCCCAATGACAGCTTTCTTTATCCGAAGATAAAGGAAATATTGAAAGAAAGACATTTTGATGACATTCAGGGCATCAAGGGTAATAGGATGACAGCGCTGATGGCCATTCCAGAAAAAGAGTTCCAAAATTGCTTTGAAGGGTAAACTAGACACTGGTGTTGGTACATAGCTTCCCAAAGGGAGTACTTCGAAGGTGACCATAGTGATATTCAGCAATGAGGTATGTAGCACTTTTTCTGGGATGAGTTCGTGAACTTAATTGTCAGGTCTCGTGATTATAAAGTTACAGGAAGTTGCATAAAATGTACAGGGTGATTTACTTTTTATCACACAGAACTTTTAATCTGTTACCCACAGAAAGCATTTTATTCTTGCCATGTAATTCCTGCCACCGCTTCTACACAGTCTTAGCAGTTAAACAGATTACCATGATCCACAATGAAATTATTAAGGATAATATTGAAACTTGCGGTTTTATGAATTTGAGAAACTGAAGGTCATTCAAAGGTTTACTCTGGGTGAAGAAAAAGTCCTTTACCTCAGTCAATGAAAGATTAAGGATATTCCTACTTAGTGATTTGAAGCCTGCATCTATTAAGGCAATAGGTTTCTTTTGACATGGTTCCCAGTGGACAACTCCAAATATATGAGTATTTTATCGTAGTGTCTCATAAATAAGCCATAAATCAGCGCATGGTTGCTTTTGTGAGTATTGGAGTTCATTTCTGGTGTTTTTATGTAATGATGTGAAGCCACATTTAGATAGTTTAATATGCTGTATTAAACTATCCTAAGGGATTGATGAGTAAAGAGTTTGAAAACTGTTAGCAGGATGTGATTGTATTGCATATGATACAATTTATGTTTTCCTGTTTACACGGTATCTTTTAAAATCCCAAGCTAGACAAGGTTATAGACTTTTTTTTTTTTTTTTTTTTTAGCTGAGCCATCGGCAGCTCAACGGCAACTCAGCTCAGGCTGGCCTCGAACAGCTGTTGCTCAGAGCTCAGCTCGCACTCTTGAGCGAGCTCTTAACCAACTGAGCCACTCGGCCGGCCCCAAAAGGCATTCTTTTTTCTTTTTTTTTGAGGGCAATGTTAATGGCCCTCATATGTGGGACCGAACCGGGGCCGCTGGCTTCCCAGGCCAGCGCTTAACCACCGCGCCACTCGGCCGGCCCGCTATAGACATTTTTATATATGTACAACGTTATCTTAGGTGTAAATATTTCATTTTAACCTGTATTTTGAGAAATCTGAGGGACATAAGGCAATTAATGAGTGAACGAATATATAGATGGATCCAAAGAAGGAGAAGGTGGAAGAAGGGAGACAAGGGAAAAAAATACATACAGTCTAGCTGTGAGGTTAATAAGGCTGATCGAAAGGAAGGAGCTATTGAGAGGTGCTGGATAATCAATACTTTAAATAGTTTATGCTTTTTTTTTTTTTTTGAGGGCAGTGTCACTGGCCCTCATAAGTGGGACCCGAACCGGGGCCACTGGCTTCCCAAGCCAGCGCTTAACCGCTGCGCCACTCGGCCGGCCCAGTTTATGCTTTTTTTTGAAGAAACAACCCCCCCCCCATTTTTAGTAAAAGGCAAAAGATTTATGTGATCTGAAGAGAAACCAGAGTATCCCCCGCATTTTTAATCTCAAAAGTAACACAGGGGTTATAAAATATATACTCATTATAGAAACAAATTCAAACAATACAGCCATACAAGACTGCAGGAAATAAAGTCCAGGTCCTTATCTCATTACTCTCTGGTTCTATTCCATCGTGGTAGCTACTTTAAACAAGTTTGGTATATTTACTTGTGATATTTACATGTTTATTTTTGATACATTTTATAGTGTCATATATATGACATGTGATATAATGTTTCATGAAAACTATAATATAGAGTTTTATAAAATGAAAAGTAAGTCTCTCCCTCACCCGACTCCCTATAAGTAACTGCTTAAAACACAATCATTTTATTATAGACAATATGAAACATACATAACAGTAGAGAACAGAATAATGAACTACTGTGTACCCATTACCCAGTTTTAATATAATTTCTTATGTATTTTCTCTCTCAAACACACATTGGATAATTTTGATGCAAATCCTAGACGTCATATTATTTTGTCCTTGAATAATCAGAATGAATCTCCAAGACATAAGGACTTTTAAAAGAAAACCTTACCCACAGTATTCTCATTACAGTTAAAAATTAACAGCAGGGCCGGCCGATGGGCGCGGTGGTTAAGCGCTGGCTTGGGAAGCTAGCAGCCCCGGTTCAGGTCCCACAGTGATACTGCCCTCAAAAAAAAAAAAAAAATAAATTAAAAAAAATTTCACAGCAATTTCTCAGGATCATTAGATATCTATACAGTGTTAAAACCTCCCTGATTGTCTCAGAATTTTATTTTATTTTTTTACCATGAGTTTATTTAAATTAAGATCTACATTTATAAGGCTCTTTTAATTTATGAAGGTCCCCTCTTTTTTCTTTTCATGGCATTTGTTTGTTGAAGAATTTCCACTTAATGAATTTATTTCCTAAATTGATCCACTAAGTGGAAGATGTGTGAGATCACCTCTCCGTCTTTCTGTTTGTGTATGCCAGTTTTAAGCCTCTGCATATGGATGTGGTTTTGATACATAGAAATATAACAGATACGGAGTTTTTGTTCATAGTCCTTAGATGGTGACCTCTGTCAAGTTCACTGAAAAAATTGCCAGTTCTTGGCAATGATGCTGGAAGAAGAGATTGTGTTGGACATCGAAAGACTGTATTGGACACCAGCATGTGGTGTCTTCCTAAGAGATTTGTGTGGCCAATTTTGATTATACTCAATTTTTGCTCAAGTGATGACTTTAGAACGCAAGCCCCACTTAGGTACGTTTCCACTGTGTGGTAAACTGAATAGGATTGGAATTGGGAGTAAGTATGCATGATTCTTTTTTTTTAAAAAGATTTTATTGAGGGAATTGGGGAAGGGGAACAGCACTGGGGAACCGGGGAAGGGGAACAGACAAGTTGCTATCCTTTTGTTCTTCAGTCTAATTGTGGAGGACATTGCTTCACTGGCCCATGTTGGTATCGTCATTGCGCTCTTCCTGGATAGGCAGATCAGTCGCCGGCCTCTGGATGGCCACTCACGGCTGCTCTTGGCAGCTCACGCTAGCTGCCGGCCGTTCACTGTAGCCTATGGCAGCCCACTGCAACAGGGGCTGCAGCTATGCTGTCCCAGGAACTCAGGTCAGCCCAGCTCCAGGTGGAGCTGTTGTTTACCACCTTAGCTATAGAGGGCCTAGCATCACTGTCCCCCATATGTGGGATCCGAACTGTGGGCCCTGCTGCTCAGAGCTGGTGTCCCAAGCCAGATCTTAAATGCGCCACTCAGCGGGCCCTCATGATTCTTTTGAGTTCTTCATTATTCATAAATTTTACCTAAAGTTTATGTTTTTAGGACAGAGTAATGGCAGTAATTTTATTTGCGATAACCGCTACATTGTTGAGTGTGTGTTTTATTAGAGCTAATCCATCAGGAATTACAAATAAAAAGTAACTCTTCCCTCTTTTTCTCCTTGTCCATTTCATAAGTATCCTAATATCACTTAGGGATGTAATTCATGTTGGATGAAGGTGGGAAATGGGAGATGAGGAAATGCTGCTAGGCTTCAGATGCCTCCCCGCCCCCATTTCCCTACCAAAGCAGTGTGTGTGTGTGTGTGTGTGTGTGTGTGTGTGTGTGTGTTTATACTTTAAAGGTTTCTTTTAAGAAAAATGGTTAGGCTTTATAGCTACAACTTGTTTGAAAAGATTGCTGTATATATGGTATATGTTGTTTGAATAAAGACTGACATCCCTTTTTAGGAAATACATCCCCCCCACTCTTATCTAGTATATTGCTATTTTCATGTACAACTATACATATATATTTTAATGTGGGAATGTCAGGTGATTTTTCTGATTTGAACATTCACCTTTTTTAAAATTATTATTTTTATTATTAATATTTACAGATGTACAAAACTAGCAGTAGTTATCTTTTTCACCCCTTACAAAGTGACTACCCCCTCCCCCTCTCCTGTCCCCCACCCCCGATATCATACATATCTATTACAATTCCATTGACTACATCCCCACACTATATTCCACATTGCATGACTATATATATGTGAAATTATAGTCAACATCTAATATTAATAAGTGGCAGCTTCAGAGGTACAGTGCAGTAGTCAGGCCACTACACCGTCCATGAAGTGGTCTCCCTGACAAGACATGCGTCCATCTGATCCCCTAAAAAATATTTACAACATTATTGATTATATTCCCTAAACTGTCTCTTCTATCCCTGCGGTAGTATTGTAGTTACCAGTTTATGTTGCCTTATCCCTTCCCCTTCGCCCTCATGCCCGCCCCCGTCCCATCTAGCCCTCATCAGTTTTTCCTTTGTGTCTCTAAGGCTATTTTCGTTTATTTTGCTCGTTTATTCAGTTCTTTAGATTCCACATACAAGTGAGATCATGTATTTGTCTTTCTCCGACTGACTTATTTCACTTAGCATAATGTTCTCTAGGTCCATCCATATCATTGCAAATGGTATGATTTCATTCTTCTTTATAATGGAGTAATACTCCATTGTGTAAATGTACCACAGATTCTTAATCCAGTCGTCTACTGATGGGCATTTCGATTGTTTCCAAGTCTTGGCTATTGTAAATAGTGCTGCAATGAACATAGGGGTGCATATATTTTTTTGAATTAATGTCTTGGGTTTTTCAGAATAAATACCTAGGAGTGGAATTGCTGGGTCAAAAGGTAGTTCCATTTCCAGTTTTTTGAGATACCTCCATACTGACTTCCATAGTGGCTGAACTTTCAGCTTTTGATTTCTATTATATTTTGGTAGCCATGTAGTTTTTCAGATTCACTTGGTATATAATATGTTATTATTTTTTTTGTAGGCTTTCAACAGACTTCACACCTCTCTTCTTATGAAATTATAACTCCTTGGAGATTAACTAGAGAACGAAGAGAAGCCCGTAGGCCCTATTCAAAACAGGTAAGTTATCTCTTGAGAAATATGTATGTATTAAAGTTTTTTTTTTTAATAGCACAAGGGTATTATTTTTAGTAGTGATTGGTTCACTAAGTAAGTTGGCTAATGATTAGTACAACACCATAAAGATGGCACTGCTGATTATTGAATGTTATTTGAGTAAAAGTGACATACTGATCCTTGATTTTTTTTTTTTTTTTTTTTCAAAGACAGAATGGTCAACTTGAAACTTAACAAATGGTTAAATAAAATTCTAGGATAAGGGTAGGATACTGATTACATAGTTGTTTTTTTTAAATTAATTAATTTATTTTTAATTAGTTTCAGGTGTACAACACGCTGTAATAGTTATACTTTTTACCCCTCAAAGTGACAACCCCCCTACCCCATTTGGCCACCCCACTCCTCCCCCCCATATCATATATATCTATTACACTTCCTCTGACTCCCTTCCACATTATAATCCACATTCCATGACTATCTATATATTCAATTACAGTTGGTATACAATATTATACAACCTCAGCTTCAGGTGTACAGTGCAGTGATCAAGCCTCTTCTCCATCCATGAAATGGTCTCCCTAACAAGACATATGACCATCTGATACCCCACAAAATATTTACAACATTATTAATTATATTCCCCAAACTGTCTTTCATATCCCAGTGGCAATATTGTAGTTGCCTATTTTTGCTGTCTAATCCCTTCCCCTTCTCCCTCATCCCCACCCCCCTCCCAACTAGCAACCCTGTTTTTCCTCTATATCTATGAGACAGTTTCTGTTTACTTTGCTCATTCATACAGTTTTTCAGATTCCACATATGAGTGAGATCATATGGTATTTGTCTTTCTCTGACTGACTTATTTCACTTAACATAATAGTCTCTAGATCCATCCATATGATTGCAAATGTTACGATTTCATTCTTCTTTATATCGGAGTAATACTCCATTGTATAAATATACCACAGTTTCTTAATCCAGTCATCTACTGATGGGCATTTTGGTTGTTTCCAAGTCTTAGCTATTGTAAATAGCGCTGCTATGAACATAGGGGTGCATAAATTTTTTTGAATAAGTGTCTTGGGTTTTTCAGGATAAATACCTAGGAGTGGAATTGCTGGGTCAAAAGGTAGTTCCATTTCCAGTATTTTGAGATACCTCCATACTGACTTCCATAGTGGCTGCACCAATCTGCATTCCCACCAGCAGTGTAGCAGGGTCCCCTTTTCCCCACAGCCCCGCCAGCACTTGTTGTTTGTCGATTTATTGATGATAGCCATTCTGACTGGGGTAAGGTGGTATCTCATTGTGGTTTTTATTTGCATTTCCCTAATGACCAGTGAGGTTGAACATTTTTTTCATATGCCTGTTGGCCATCTGTATGTCCTCTTTAGAAAAATGTCTCTTCATATATTCTGCCCATTTTTTTATTGGGTTGTTTGTTTGGTGTTGAGTTTCATGAGTGTTTTATAAATTTTGGATATTAACCCCTTATCAGATATATTGTTGGCAAATATACTCTCCCATTCTGTAGGCTTCCTTTTTGTTTTATTAATGGTTTCCTTTGTTGTGAAAAAAACTTTTAAGTCTGATATAATCCCATATGTTCATTTTTTCTTTTACTTCCCTTGCCTGTAGGGATGTATCAGTAAAAATATTGCTCCATGTAATGTCTGCAAATTTACTCCCTATATTTTCTTTTAGGAGTTTTATGGTTTCAGGTCTTACATTTAAGTCTTTAATCCATTTTGAATTTGTTCTTGGATATGGTGTAAGGAGGTGGTCCAGTTTCATTTTTTTGCATGTGTCAGTCCAATTTTCCCAGCACTATTTATTGAATAGACTATCTTTACTCCAGTGTAAATTCTTGCTTCCCTTGTCATAGATTAACTGTTCGTAAATGCCTGGATTTATTTCTGGGCTCTCTGTTCTGTTCCACTGATCCATGTGCCTGTTTTTATGCCAATACCAAACTGTCTAGATTACTGTAGCCTTGTAATAGGTTTTGATGTCCGGTAGCATGATCCCCCTGACTTTGTTCTTATTTCTCAGGATTGCCGAGGCTATTCTGGGTCTTTTATGGTTCCATATAAATTTTAGGATTATATTGTCTATTTCTGTGAAAAATGCCCTTGGTAGTTTGATAGGAATTGCATTGAATCTATATATTGCTTTAGGCAGTATGGACATTTTAACTATATTAATTCTTCCTATCCATGAGCATGGTAGGTGTTTCCATTTATTTGTATCTTCTATGATTTCTTCCTTCAGTGTCTTATAATTTTCTGAGTACAGATCTTTCACTTCTTTGGTTAAATTTATTCCTAGGTATTTTATAGTTCTTGAAGCAATTATGAATGGGACAGTTTTCTTAATTTCTCTTTCCGTTAGTTTATTATTGGTATATGCAAATGCCACTGATTTCTGAATATTGATTTTATATCCTGCTACTTTACTGAATTCGTCTATCAGTTCCAATAGTTTTTTGATGGAGTCTTTGGGGTTCTCTATATACAGTATCATGTCATCTGCATATAAATGACAATTTTACTTCTTCCTTACCAATTTGGATGCCTTTTATTTCTTTTTGTTGTCTGAATGCTGTGGCTAGAACTTCCAGCACTATGTTGAATAAAAGAGGAGAAAGTGGACAGCCTTGTCTTGTTCCTGATCTTCAGGGGAATGGTTTTAGCTTTTCCCCATTGAGTATGATGTTAGCTGTAGGTTTATCATATATGGCCTTTATTATGTTGAGATATGATCCCTGTATTCCCACTTTGCTAAGGGTTTTTAACATAAATGGCTGTTGGATTTTGTCAAATGCTTTTTCTGCATCTATTGAAATGACGATGTGATTTTTATCCTTCATTTTGTTGATGTGGTGTATTACATTAATTGATTTACGGATGTTGAACCAGCCTTGCATACTAGGGATGAAACCCACTTGATCATGATGTATGATCTTCTTAATATATTGCTGAATTCTGTTTGCTAATATTTTATTGAGAATTTTTGCATCTATGTTCATCAGTGATATTGGCCTGTAATTTTCCTGTTTTGTGCTGTCTTAACAGGTTTTGGAATCAGGGTGATAGTGGCTTCATAAAAAGAATTTGTGAGCCTTCCCTCCTTCCGGATTTTTTGGAATAGTTTGAGCAGAATAGGTGATAGTTCTTTTTTGAATGTTTGATAAAATTCACTTGTGAAGCCATCTGGTCCATGGCTTTTGTTTTTTGGGAGCTTGTCAATTACTGATGCAATTTCCTTGGTAGTAATCAGGGTATTTAGATTTTCTGTTTCTTCTTGCGTTAGCTTTGGAAAGTTGTATGCTTCTAAAAAATTATCCATTTCTTCCAGATTGTCAAATTTGTTGGCATATAGTTGCTCATAGTAATTTCTTAGAATTTTTTGTATTTCTGTGATGTCTGTAGTCATTTCCCCTCTTTCATTCCTGATTTTGCTAATTTGAGTCCTCTCTCTTTTTTTTTTTTTTTTTTTTTTTTGATGAGCCTGGCTAGAGGTTTGTCAGTTTTATTTATCTTCTCAAAAAAACAGCTCTTGGTTTCATTGAACTTTTGAATTGTTTTTCTGTTCTCTATAGTGTTTATTTCCGCTCTGGTCTTTATAACTCCTTTCTTGTACTCCCCTTGGGCCTCTTTTGCTGTTCTTTTTCCAGTTCCCTTAGGTGTAAGGATAACCTGTTGATTTGAGATTTTTCTTCCTTCCTTAGGTAGGCCTGCACTGCTATAAACTTCCCTCTTAGGACTGCCTTGGCAGCATCCCAGAGATTTTGGGTCGTGGTGTTTTCATTTTCGTTTGTCTCGAGGTACCTTTTGATTTCCTCCTTGATCTCATTTGTGACCCCCTCCCTATTTAGTAGCATGTTATTCAGCCTCCACTTATTTGACAGCTTTCCGGGGTTCTTCTTATAATTGATTTCTAGTTTCATAGCATTGTGGTCAGAGAAGACACTTGAAATGATTTCAGTCTTCTTACATTTATTCAGACTTCTTTTGTGGCCTAACATGTGGTCTATCTTAGAAAATGTTCCATGTGCTCTTGAGAAGAATGTATATTCTGTAGCTTTGGGGTGAAATGCTCTGAAAATGTCTGTTAAATCCAGCTGGTCTAATGTGTCATTTAAGGTCACTGTTTCTGCATTGATTTTATGTCTGGAGGATCTGTCCATTGGTGACAGCGGGGTGTTGAAGTCCCCTACTATGACAGTGTTACTGTTGATCTCCGTTTTTATGTCTGATAATATCTGTTTTATATATTTAGAAACACCTATGTTAGGTGCATAGATGTTTGCTAGGGTTATGTCCTCTTGTTGGATCAATCCCTTTATTATTATGAAGTGTCATTCTTTGTCCTTTATCATATTCTTCAATTTAAAGTGCATTTAATCAGCTATAAGTATCATTACTCCAGCTTTTTTCTCCGTTCCATTTGCATGAAATACTTTACTCCATCCCTTTACTTTCAGCCTGTATGTGTCTTTTGATCTGAGGTTTGTCTCTTGTATACAGCATATGCTGGGGTCTTGCTTTCTTTTTTTTTTTTTTTTTTTTTTTGAGGGCTGTGTCACAGGCCCTCATATGTGGGACCCAAACCGGGGCCGCTGGCTTCCGAAGCCAGTGCTTAACCACCGCGCCACTCGGCGGGCCCAAAGGGGTCTTGCTTTCTTATCCATTCAGCCACCGTATGTCTTTTGATTGGAGACTCCATTTACATTTAACGTGATTATTGATAGGTGTGTATTTATTGCCATTTTGTTATTTGTGTTCCTAGTCTTCCTTGGTTAGGTTGTTTTCTCTTCTGCTTAAAGAAGCCCTTTTAACATTTCCTGCAAAGCTGGCTTGGTGGTAATGAATTCCCTTAACGTGTTCTTTTCTGGGAAGCTCTTTAGCTCTCCTTCAATTTTAAATGATAGCCTTGCTGGATACAGCAATCTGGGTTGTAGGCCTTTAGTTTTCATCACTTTGAAAACTTCCTGCCACTCCATTCTGGCCTGCAAAGTTTCTCTAGAAAAGTCGGCTGATAATCTTATGGGGGTGCCCTTGTAAGTAACTTGCTGCCTTTCCCTTGCTGCTTTAAGGATTCTGTCTTTGTCCTTAACCCTTGCCATTTTCACTATAATGTGTCTTGGTGTGGGCCTGTTTGGGATTATCCTGGTTGGAACTCTCTGCACTTCCTGGGCTTGTATTTCAATGTCCTTTGCCAGGTTAGGGAAGTTTTTAGACATTATTACTTCAAATATGTTCTCAATCCCTTGCTCCTTCTCTTCTCCTTTTGGTACTCCGAAGATCCGGAGGTTGTTGCGTTTGATGTTGTCCCCCAGCTCCCTTAAACTATTTTCAATGTTTTTCATTTTTGTTTCCTTTTGTTGTTCTGCTTGGGTGATCTCTGCTATTTTGTCTTCTAAGTCACTGATTCGATTTTCTGCTTCGTCCAATCTGCTATTCATTCCATCAAATTTGTTATTTAATTCAGTAATTGCATTCTTAAGTTCTAGCTGGTTGCTTTTCATGATTTCTCTATCCTTCTTTATATTTTCATTAATTTCCTTGAACATTCTAATAATCAGTGTTCTGAACTCTGTCTCCGATAGGTTGTTTACCTCTATTTCCTTTAGTTCCACTGATTCAGGAGGTTTCTTCTTCTTTTATTTGGGTTGTATTTCTTTGTCTCCCCATTCTGGTTTACTCTTTGTGTTTGCTTCCATATAACAGATAGATCCCCTAGGTGTCTCAGTCTTTTCTGGGTAAACTTATACGGTGTGTATCCTTTATATTTGAATTACTCAATCTCCCTATTCTCTTGTGTGTGTGTATCTGAGGTGTTCCTTGTGTTGTGTGTCTTCACCTGTTGGAGTTTAGCTTTGATTACTTTTGGCTTGTCAGTAGGTGGGATTGACTTCCAGGCTGATTAGCTGTGAGGATCAGCAGTGTCTGCAGTTTATGAGCGGCTGTGTGAGGGTTGACTCCTCTGATGAGGCTTGGACCCTTTGGCCCTTGCACCTGTAGCAACTTCCTTTTGGGTGTGATTCCTGTATGTCAAACCCAGAAATGCTCTGATTTTATGTAAAGTTCGCCTGTGGGTATGATGATTCTTGTGTCTCCGGTGCCAGTCTTGGCTAAAGTCCACCAAGCTCTCTTCAGTTTGTCCTCTGCTGTACAAATATTCCTCTGCGTCTTGTGGGAACAAAGACGGCCACCTGACGCCTAGTGTGATCCTGGCACTGCAGGTTTGCTGTACATGAGTATGGTTGTGACATGTGATTGGTAGTTTTTACAAAGTCACTGCCGTTTCTGCTTTTGCCTGCCCCAAGGCAGGCTGTGTGCCCTACAGGCTCGATGAGTGTCTTTGGGCACCCTTTGCATTGAAAGCCCAATGCGAAGAATGAAAGATCTCTTCACTGCCAAAAGCCTGCTGCTAAGAATCTGTTAGTGCCTCAGCAGCTGAACCTGCCCTGCCTCCCAAGCCTTGCAGGAAAGGTGGGGGCCGGGTAGGTATCTCACTCTGTAGCCTCTTCTGGGGCGGAAATTCTTAACCCCCTACGGGTCAGGAATGCCTCCGTAGTCTGCCGCAACTGCTCCATTTTAGGGTCAGTTTAACACTGGCTTGGCAGGGGCCAGGGTTTCTGAGGGAGGGTGGGGGTGGATTTTAATTTCTGTTGTTTTTGTTTTTCTTTGGGGTTTTTTTTGCTTTCTGTCAAAGAGAGGAGAAAAAGCAAACAAACAAGCAAGCAATCCAAACAAACAAACAAAATAATACAACAACAAAAAAACTCCACAGACCCAACACTGTTTTGAGCTAAGGCCTGTGCCTCATGGGCTCCGAAGGAGTTCCTGCTGCTCTCCCAAAGAGAGTGCCGAGGTTTAGGGTGCTGCGCGCACCCTGCAGTGGCTCATATCTCCGGTCTGTCTCCCGGGGACCTGCGTCTCTGCTTGGGCGCGCTGCGTCTCCCCCCCACGGAGTATTCTTTCTTCCCCTGCTCGTCTGGTTTCACGCTTCTGCCTCGGAGCCTGTGCGTGCCGCGGTATTCCTGCTGCTCTCCCGGAGGGACTGCCTGGGTTTAGGAGACTGCGCGCACCCTGCCGTGGCACAGATCCCTGCTCCGTCTCGCAGGGACCTGCGTCTCCACCCGGCGCACTGCGTCTCCCCCTCCCTGTGAGTATTCCTTCTTCCCTTGCTTGCCCCGTTTCAGGCTTCTGCCCTCTTGCTGCGCTCCGTGGACCCGGTGGACGCAGAGACTGATCCCTGAACCGGGCGGGTGCAGGAATTGATCTTGCCCTGTCGCTGCCGGGCTCTGCACCCTGCTTTCTCACATAGTTTTTGTTTTGAAACCCTTAACTGACTGGTGTAGTCTTGTTATAATAATAATAATAATTAATAATAATAATAATTAAAGTAAGTAACCTTTCTATTAGTTTGGGATAGGTGGAATACTCATACTGTATCTTCACAGATGCTGGAGTAGTGTGTTATATGCATATAGCTAGGAATGTTTACTTAAAAGTAAGTTTTATGTCCATATTGGAAGAAACACACTGTGCTGTTAATAGGGCAACCAGTGCACAAAAAGTATATTTTATACTTTTTTTTCTTACTATAAAGTTCAGAAACAATATATTTGGACTTCAGCTGATTTTGAAAACTCTTCCACTTTATGGAACTATAATTTAACTTTATTGTAAAATAACAGTAACAGATAATGAAGGGTAGAGTTTATTACCTCTGAATTGCTGATATATTAATAAATATATGGCAGCTTACACATTGCTTAGGGACAGGGCATAGTAAAGATAACACTGGAGTTTAGAATCAGGAGCTTTTAATTTCAGCACTACCTCTGGGTACAACCACTAATTGGGTAGATCATTCAGTTCCATTTATTCCTCTATAAGTAAGAAATCAATGACCCTAAGATCTCCTTCCAGTGTAACAATGTATAATTTTTCCTTATTTTTGTTTTGAACTGGGTGTTCTACCATTTGCTGTTATTTTGCCTTAGAGTAGAATTAACTTGTTCTTGCGTAGTTATGATTCTTTTTTTCACTAGTGCAGGAACTATGTTTTCTACTTTATTGTGTCTCTGATCGTGTCTTCATCAGTACTGCACATGTCGATACTTGTGATCATAAAAAATGTCATTTATGTGCCCTGATAAATATTTGGAGAAGTGAAGTATTGTTTAGGCATTGGGAATACAGGGGGGCACAAAACAGGGGGGCGCAAAAATCCATCCCTTATGGAGCTTCCATTCTAGTGCAGAGGGAAGAGACAATAAAAAATATAGATTAATAATATAGGTTGCATAAGATGGTAATAAGTGGTGGAGAAAATTAAAAGCAGGAAGGGTGATAAGGAGTACAGAAGCAGGGGTAGACGTAGGGTAGGCGGGTTTGTATTTTTTAATAGGACAGCTTGTGGAGGCCTTACTGAGAAGGTGACCCATGAGTGAAGACCAGAGGGAGGGGAATGAGCAATCCAGGAAGATATTTGGGGAAAGAATATAGTATCACGAAACAATTCTCAGACTCTCAGAATTCGTCTCAGAGGAGATGACAGTGATGTTTTTATATCAGATGAATGGCCAAGAGCATAAAGGATAGGAAGGCATATGCCAAAAGTATGGCAATGGAAGGAGCTTGGGTTTTTTTTTTTTGTTTTTTTTAAGGGCAGTGTCACTGGCCCTCATGTGGGACCCGAACCGGGGCCACTGGCTTCCCAAGCCAGCACTTAATCACCGTGCCACTGGGCCGGCCCCAAGGAGCTTGGTATTTTTGATGCTTCATTGGCGATACAGGTAGATCACAAAACGTTCTCAGGTTCCCACTCAGGATATGGAAGGACCTGGAATTTGGTCTAGGCCTAGAAGTCAGATGTTGATGCGCCCTAGAGGAGGGGATCATGCCCTTTTCTTGACAAGATGTTAACTTCGAGTCCAGACACAGTAGGGAAGATAAGAGGACACTTCTGAAACTATTATTTGTTAAGTCCCTCCATAACTTCCTCTTTTGTTAAAGAGTTAAGGCAAAGTTGAAGCTCTTGGTTCCAGTGATCCCATTAACTGCTTCTGGTTAATGAACTGGTGAGTTGCTGGGTAAGTTGTTTCAGAGTTGTTTGAGGTAGAGAAGAGGGTCCCATGAGCTTGAGGCTGCTTCATCTCAATTCACTGACTCTGACATGTCATTCGTTATAAGGCCTACTATTATTTAATGTACCACTAATTAAGGAGAAACATAGTGTTACCAGTCAGACTGCTGTGTTTTTGTACAATGCATCTTGATTTCAGAGATGTTCATGTGTGGGGAAAAAAGTGTATTTTAGAATTGATGAAATATGGTAAACTGTATGAAGATATAAGGGTGTATGAATTTCTTTTCAACTTTCAGATAACTGGAACTAGGGATAATCTCTTGAAACTAAGAGGGTCATTTCATTTAAACAAAAGGAAGAACTACTTTGTATTGTAGGTCATTCATGATGGACATAATGAAAATAATCCCTAAAGTTATAGCTCAATTATAAATGAATTTAAGAGTAGTTTAGATAAACATGCAAGTGATTTTCCACAATAGGTTATTAAAGGAAGGCAAGGATGGTCAGAGTATATTTTTATTATTTAAGAGCAGATATAAATTTCTTCTGTAAAACTATTTCAGTCAATACCAAATTATTTTAATTGAGGATGGAATTTCCAGTGCCTTATAAATACCTGTTGTTGAAAAGTAACTTATAAGATGGTGTTTTATTGTTCTTTTATCTTTCTTTGTTTATTTAGGTATCGTATGTCATTCAAGCTGAAGGCAAAGAGCATATTATTCACTTGGAAAAGAACAAGTAAGAAATTTAATTTTCTTTGGTTTTTCAGTAATTTTTTTTCAATAGTGTATTGGTTTCTTTTCTAATTAGACATTGTTTAGTAGATTGATAAAAACTGAGACTAATGAGAGAAGTGTGGAAAAAGCCATACTCTTTTGTATTTCTTTTGACATTAGAGTAAGGGAAAATAAATTAAAGTAAGAGAAGGTTGTATTTAAGAAGAAAACTTTTTAATAGTGATCAGCTCAAGGAACAACTTAGTGGGGGTAAAGAAATATTTAGTAGTTGTATCAGTCTGCTAGAGCTGCCATAACAAAATACCACAGACTTAAACAACAGAAATTTATTTCTCATAGTTCAGGAGACTGGAAGTCCGAGACCAAGATACCAGCAGGGTGGTGTCTGGTGAGAGCTTTCCATTTGGTTGGCAGATGGCCATCCATGTTCCCTCCATGCGCTCACATGGCTTCTTCTTGGTGTATGTGCATGAGGTGTGGGTAGGGGGAGAAACAGCTCTCTGGTGTCTTTTCTTTTTTTTTTTTTTTTTTTAAAGATTTTATTGGGAAATTGGCGGAGGGGAACAGCGTTGGGAAATCGGGGAAGGGGAACAGACAAGTTGCTGTCTTTTTGTTCTTCAGTTTAGTTGCGGAGGATGTTGCTTCACTGTTGGTATCATCATTGCGCTCTTCCTGGATGAGGCAGATAGGTCGCTGGCCTCTGGATGTCGCTCACTGCGGCTATTGGCAGCTCATTCTTGGCTGCCAGCCGCTCACGCTGGCTGCGGGCCACTCACTGTAGCCTATGGCAGCCCACACCCATCACCGGGGCTCGCACAGCCCAGTTCCAGGTGGAGCTGTTGTTAGCTGTAGAGGGCAGTGTCACTGGCCCTCATGTGGGATCCGAACCGGGGCTGCTGGCATCCCAAAACCAGCGCTTAACCAATGCGCCACTCGGCCGGCCCTGGTGTCTTCTTATAAGGACACTAAAGCTGGAGGCTCCGGGCCTCACCCTTCTGACCTTATTTAACCATAATTACCTACCCGTCTTCAAGGCTAGCCACACTGGGAGTTAGGGCTTCACAATATGAATTTTTTTGTGGAGTTTGTGGGCAGACACAAGCATTCAGTCCATAACAGTAATCTCTCACCTCCCCTTTTTAACCTTTTCACCTCATTTTGGCATGTTTTCACCTGATCCCACTTTGGTAATCTGTCTTCTTTGGTTGCCTTTTTTTTTTTTGTTCCCCATGTTTAAAAATTAAATTTATTGGGTGACATTGGTTATTAAAGTTATGTAGGTTTCAGGTGTGCAGTTTTGTAGTCTATCTCCTGTGTATTGCATTCCGCGTTCACCACCCAAAAGTCAAATTGCCTTCCAGCACCATATATTTGACCCTCTTTACCCTCTTCTGCCTAACCCCACTTCATCCTTACCCTCTGGTAGCCACTAAACTGCTGTCTGTATCTACAAGTATTTGTTTGTTTGTTGCTTTCAGTTTTATAGTCCACATATGAGTGAAATCATATGGCTGTCGACTTTTTCTGACTTATTTTGCTTAGCATGATAATCTCAAGATCCATCCATGTTGTCGCAAATGGCAGTATTTCATCTTTTCTTATTGCTGAGTAACAGTCCATTGTTTACATGTACCACTTCTTTATCCAGTCATCTATTGAAGGACACTTTGGTTGTTTCCGTGTCTTTTTCATCATGAATAAAGCTGCAGTGAACATAGGGGTACATATAATCTTTATGGATAAATGTTTTCAAATTTTTTTGGTAGATACCCAGAAGAGGGATTGCTGGGTCATATGTCAACTCTATTCTTAATTTTGTGAAAAACCTCTATACTGTTTTCTGTAGTGGTTGTACCAATTTACATTCTCATCAGCAGTGTATGAGGGTTCCTTTTTCTCCACAACTTCTCCAACACTTGTTATTACTTGTCTTGTTGATAATAGCGATTCTAACAGGTGTGAGGTGGTATCTCATTGTGGTTTTGATTTGTATTTCCATAATAGCTCGTGAAGTTGAGCATCTTTTCATGTATCTGTAGGCCATTTGTATGTCTTCTTGGGAGAAGTGTCTGTTCAGGTCCTCCGCACATTTTTTAATTGGATTGTTTTTTTGCTGTTGAGTTGTATGAGTTCTTTATGTATTTTGGATATTAGTCCCTTATCGGAGGTGTTGTTTGCAAATATCTTCTCTCATTTGGTTGGTGGTCTCTGTTTTGTTGATGGTTTCTTTTGCTGTGCCTAAGCTTTTTAGTTAGGTAGGGTCCCATTCATTGAGTTTTGCTTTTACTTCCCTTGTTTTTGAGGTCAAATTCATAAAATTCTCTCTAAGACGAAGGTTCGTAAGTTTAATACCTACATTTTCCTCTATACAGTTTATTGTTTCAGGTGTTATACTTAGGTCCTTGATCCATTTTCAGTTAATTTTGGTGTGTGGTAGCAGTCTAGTTTCATTCTTTTGCATTTGGCTTTTCAATTTTCCCAGCACTATTTATTGAAGAGGCTTACTTTTCTCCATTGTATGTTTTTGGGTCATTTGTCGAGTATTACTCACCCCTAGATATGTGGTTTTATTTCTGGGTTCCCAATTCTGTTCCATTGGTCTGCGTGTCTGTTTTTCTGGCAATTTCATGCTGTTTTGATTATTGTTGCTTTGTAGTGTAATTTAATGTCAGGAAGTGTGATAACCTCCAGCCTTGTTCTTTTTTTCTCAGGATTGCTTTGGCTATTCCGGATCATTTGTTTCGATACAAATCTGATGATTTTTTTGGTTCCATTTCTTTAAAAAATGCCATTGGGATTTTGATGGGGATTGCATTAAATCTGTTTATTGCTTTGCATAATATGGCCATATTAACTATGTTGATTCTTCCAATCCATGAACGTGGAAAATCTTCCCATTTCTTTGCATTTCCTTTTCTTCTTCTTCTTTTTTTCTTTTTAGAGAAGTGCGTACCTTTAGTGACAAGCAGGCTACTTGAGGGGGATGAAGCCGGAGGAGTGGGTGGCCCCGATGCCGGGCTGGCTGTGCTTCCCTAGCTTGTAGGTGATGGAGAACTTGCCCAGGTAGTGGCCGATCATCTCAGGCTTGATTTCCATATTGTTGAAGTCTTGTCATTGTAGAAGCCACTATGCTCCCGGCATCTTGGGCAAGATGATCGTGTCCCACAGGTGCATCTTCACCACCTTGGGCTTCTCCATCGGCAGTGTCTTCTTGGCTTTGAGCAGGTGCTTCAGCAGCGACTGCTGCTTCTTCTGCAAGTTCTGGCTCAAGGACCACCACTGCCACTGCTGGGCCACTGCTGGGCCCATAGGACATGTTCAGCAGTTGGTCAAGGTCCATGCAGCAGTAGGTGATGAACTCGCAGACGGTTTGCTTCTTCTTCTGCTCCATCTTTGTGTCTTCTTTTTCTTTTAATGATGTCGTTTAGTGTATAGGTCCTTTTTTTAAAGTTTTTCCTAGATATTATATTCTTTTTGTTGCAATTGTAAAAGGAATTATTTTTTCATTTCTTTTTCTGAAATTTCATTGTTAGTATATAGGAATGCAATAGATTTTTGTATGTTGATTTTGTATCCTGCAACTTTACTGTATTTATTGTTTCTAAGAATTTTTTGGTGGAGTCTTTAGGGTTTAAATCAAACATGGATGCTGTATCTTGTCAAATGCTTTTTCTGCATCTATTAATATGATTGTATGATTTTTATCCTTTATTTTGTTTATGTGGTGTATCATATTGGTCAGTTTGCTTGTGTTTCACCATCCTTGTACCCTTGCAATGAACCCCAGTTGATTGTGATGTATAATCTTTTTAATGTATTGTATTTGATTCCTGAATATTGTGTTTATGATTTTTGAATTTATATTCATCAGAGATATTGGTCTGTAGTTTTCTTGTGTTATCCTTATCTTTTCTTGGTATCAGGATAATGTTGGCCTCATAAAATGAGTTAGGAAGTATTATTCTCTCTTCTTCAGTTTTTTGGAAGAGTTTGAGAAGGACAGATATTAAATCATCTTTGAATGTTTGGTAGAGTTAACTAGTGAACCCATTTACCTGGTCCTGTACTTTTGCCTTTTGGGAGGTTTTGATGATTGTTTCAATATCCTTTCTGTTCATTGGTCTGTTTAGATTTCCAGTTTTTAATGATTCGTTTTATGAAGGTTATGTATTTTTAAGAACTTATCCATTTCTTCTAGATTATTGAATTTGGTGACATATAGTCCTTTATAATATTTTTGCATGATTCCTTGTATTTCTTTGGTATTTGTTGTGATTTCTCTTCTTTCATTGCTGATTTTGTTTATTTGTCTCTTTTTTCATTTTCCTTAGTGAGTCCAGCCAGAGGTTTGTCAATTTTATTAATCTTTTCAAAGTGCCAGCTCTTTGTCACATTAATTTTTTACTCTATTTAATTCTTTTCTAATTTTTATTATTTCCTTCCTTCTGCTGCCTTTGGGATTCATTTTTCATTTGTCCTTTTTCTTCATGCTTAAAATATAATGCTAGGTTGTTTATTTGGGATTTTTCTTGTTTCTTGAGATAGGCTTGTAATAATATAAATTTCCCTGTTGTTACCATTTTTGTTGTACCCCAAAATTTTTTTTTTTTTTTTTTTTTTTTTTGAGGGCAGTGTCACTGGCCCTCATATGTGGGACCGAACCGGGGCCGCTGGCTTCCCAAGCCAGCGCTTAACCACCGCGCCACTCGGCTGGCCCTCAAAAGTTTTGATATGTTGTATTTTCTTTTTTTTTTCTAAAGATTTTTATTGGGGAATTGGGGGAGGGGAATAGCATTGGGAAACAGACAAGTTGCTGTCCTTTTGTTCTTCAGTCTAGTTGTAGAGGACATTACTTCACTGGCCCATGTTGGTATCATTATTGCGTTCTTCTCGGGTGAGGCAGATCAGTCGCCGGCCTCTGGACGGCCACTCATGGTGGCGCTTGGCAGCTCACACCAGCTGCCAGCCGCTCACGCTGGCTGCCTGCCACTCACTGTAGCTTATGGCAGCCCAGTGCAGCAGGGGCTGCAGCTATGCCATCCCCGGGGATGCACAGCAGCCCAGCTCCAGGTGGAACTGTTGTTCACCATCTTAGCTGTAGAGGGCAGTGTCACTGGCCCTCATATGTGGGATCTGAACCGGGGCCGCTGGTTTTCCAAGCCAGCGCTTAACTAATGTGCCACTTGGCCAGCCCAATATGTTGGATTTTCATTCTTATTGGTTTCTATGTATCTTTTGATCTCTCCTTTTGTTTCTCCTTTGACCCAGTCATTCTTTATAGTAGGATGTTGTTTATTCTCCATATATTTGTGGTGGTTCCTGCTTTCTTTTGGCAGTAGATATCTAATTGGAAAGAATTGTGGTCAGACAATATTCTTGGTATAATATCAATCTTCTTAAATTTGTTGAGGTTAGTTTTGTGTCCCAACATATGGTCTATCCTTGAGAATGTTCCTTGTGCACTAGAGAAGATTCTGTAGTCTGGTGTTCTGGAATGAAAGGCTGTGTGAAAGGCTCTGTGAACGTTGATTATGTCCACTTGGTCTCATGTGTCATTTAAGATGGATATTTCTTATTGATTTTGTTTTTGGATGATCTATCCATAGCTGTCAATGGGGTATTTAGGTTCCCTGCTATAATTGTGTTTTTGTCAGTTTCTCCCTTTAGTTCTGTTAGTAGTTGCTTTATATATTTTAGTGCTCTCTGGGAGTATATATTGTATATTGGTAAGTGTTACATCTTCTTGATGTATTGTCCCCTTTGTCATTATGAAATGTCCATCTTTGTCTCTTGTTACCTTTTTTATCTTGAAGTCTATTTTGTGAGATATTAATATGACTGTACCCACTTTTATCTGGATGCCATTATCTTGGAGTATGGTTTTTTGCTCTTTCACTTTGAGTCTATATTTGTCCTTGCAGTTGAGATATGTCTCTTGAAGGCAGCATGTGGTTGAGTATTGTTTTTTGATCTAGTCTGCTAGTGCCTTTTCTTTTTAGATTTTTTATTAGTTTCAAGTGTATAAAACAATGTAATAGTCAGACGTTTACACCACTCACAAAGTGATAACCTCCCTCCCCCAATCTACTACCCCTCTGACATCATATATAGCTGTTACAATTCCATTAACTCTATTCCCTATGCTGTACTCCACATCCTGTGACTATATATATATTAAATTATAATTGACATTCATTATTATTCAGCTTCAGCTTCAGCTTCAGGTGTGCACTGCAGTGGTAAGGCATCTACACCATCCATGAGGTGGTCTCCCTAATAAGACAAGTGTCCATCTGATACCCTACAAAATCTTTACAACGTTATTGATTATATCCCTCACTGCAATCTTGTGGTTACCAATTTGTGCTTTCTAATCCCCTCACCTTCTCTCTCATCCCCACCCCCCTTGCCATCTGGCCACCCTCAGTTTCTTCACTATATCATTGAGACTATTTCTGTTTAGTTTGCTCATTTATTCAGTTCTTTAGATTCTACATATAAGGGAGATCATATGGGATTTGTCTTTCTCCATCTGACTTATTTCACTTAGCATAATGTTCTCTAGGTCCACCCATATCATTGTAAATGGTAAGATCTCATTCTTCTTTATTACTCTGTGCTTTTTTATTGGTGAGTCCTTTTCCATTTAAAGTGATATTGATATATGAAGACTTCCTATAGCCATTTTATCTTTTGTTTTCTGGTAGCTCTTGTGTTTCCATTGGTTCTTTGCCCTTGTGTTTCTGTCTGTTATTTTAGTTTGGTGATATTCTATGAGTATTTTTTCTGTTTTCTCTTTTCTTAAGTTAGTGTCTCAGTTCTGGATTTTTTTTTGTGTGTGTGTGTATGTGTGGTTACCATGAAGTTTATGTAAAAGAAAATTTCATCTATACATTAGCCCTTTTTTTTCTGCATGTATTTTATTTCTGTTCTCCTTTTCAAATTCAGACCTTTACCCCCACCTACCTCTTTTATGTTTTTGTTGTCAGAAATTATCCCTTTTTATGCTGTGAGTTCACTTTCGGGTTGTGGTAGCTATTGTCTTCTTTTTTAAAAAACGTTTTTCCCTTCTTTAACTTTTATGTTGTATTTAAGTGTATAGTGCCTTATTCTGAATAAGAGGTTCAGTTTCCTGCATCTGTCTGCCTGTTAGTCATCTTAATCATAGTTCTGTATTGTTTTGTCTTTTTGTTTCAACTGGAGTAACCAACTTTAGTATTTCCTGTAATACAGGCTTTGTGGTTCACAATTCCCTCAGCCTGTGTATGTCTGGAAAGGTCTTTATTATTACTCCTCCATATTTAAAGTATAACTTTGCTGGATATGTTATTCTTGGCTAGTAATTTCTCTCTTTCACTGGTTTGAATATTTGATTCAACTCCTCTCTTGCTTTTAAATATCTGCTGAACAATCTAATAATAATCTAATTGGGTTTTCTTTACAGGTTACTATCTTCTTTTCTTTAGCTGCCTTGAGAATCCTTTCTTTGTCATTAATTTCTGGCAGTTTTAATATAACGTGCCTTGGAGAAGGCCTTTATGGATTGAGATAATTAGGTGTTGAATTCAAGGATCCAGTTCTTCCCATAGGTTTGGGAAAAATCTCATCGACTATTTGTTTGAATAGGCTCTCTGTTCTTTTCTCCCTCTCTTCATGTCCTGATATACCCATTATTCTTATATTGCCTTTTCTGATGAAGTAAGATAGTTCTTACAGAGTTTTTTTCATTTCTTTTTAGTCTCAGTGCTGCACTGCCTGAGGTGTCCCATGTGCCCCAACTCTGATCAGCTGTGATGGCTGTTGGCTGCTTTTTAAAAATGCCCAGCTTCTCACTGTGTTGAGCCATCACTTTCCTGTGGCTTACCTTGTTCCCTCCATTCCTTTTTTTATGTAGGATAACTTCCAATGTCATTAGTGAGAAATCCCAGAAAAAAATGCCACCTAGTAAACTCACTGATACTGAGGTGTGAATGATGGGATGTAAAGTGTTGCTGGCTAAAGAAGGGCTGCTCTGATTGTTGTCCTTGAAACAGCAACAGCATCTGGGAGCTTGTTAGAAATGCATTCTCTGATTTAACTCTAGAATGAGTCAGAATTTTGGGAGGTGTCACAGCAATCTGTGTTTTTACAAGCTTTCCAGATGATTTATGTATACCCTCAAGTTTGAGTATCACTTTCCGTCTTAGAACAGGATGCTGAGCCAAAGGGTCTGAGTCTCACAGAATTTCAGGCAGTGTGACAGATATTTTCAGAGAGGCTTTCTGAAACCTTCTACTACTATATTAAATGGAAGTTAACATTTATTGAATATTTTCTATATCCAGGCTCTGTATCAGGTACTTTTAAGTGTATTATTTATTTAATTCTCACAAAACTCCTGAGACATCCTGCTTGACTGCTATGTACAAATTTCTAAGAGGTCTAAATATTTTCTCTTTTTCTTTCCTCAAGGAGATTAAATTAATTACAATTATTTCAATATAATAATAGTTCCTTATGTTTGCATAATTTTTAGCTTATAAAGCATGTTCATAAGCTTTGTCTCATTTATCATATTGTCATAACTTCATTGTAGAGCAGTGTTTATTGTCTTCATTTTATGCGTAAGAATAATGCAGTTCAGGGTGTTCAGTTGACTTGCTCAGTATCATGTAGTTTGTTAAGTGTTCACTTGGGGCTCAAATCATTTGACCTGAATTCTAGTGGTCTATATGTATATACTACATATTGTCTGCATTGCTGTGCATCTTGAATTGGTGGGCAACTGTTATTAGGATTCCAGGCATTTGTAAGAGTTGTTAAGCTTTTGAATATCATTGACAGGTGGTCACCAAAGCCAGTGATCACTAATGAAAAAAAGTTAGGGTAAATTAGCCTACAATAAAATGACCCAGATACACTCTCTCTAGTAATGGGGAAAAATATGAAGTTCAATAAAGGGGTGACTATATTCAAGTAAATGCTTATGTTTTCCTCCCATTGCCTCTAGAATAGTGGTCTTAACTTTTTTGAGGTCACACATCCCTTGAGAAGCTGGTTAAAGCTGTGAGCACTCTTTGCAGAGGAGTGTGCATAGTCACTGACATTGGGGTATTTGGCAAGGGCCGGGACTGGGGGAAAGAAGACAGCAGATGTTTTCTCTGTGCTGATGAACAAATTTAAAAATGAAACAGGGGGCTGGCCGAGTGGCATGGTGGTTAAGCGCTGGCTTGGGAAGCCAGCGGCCCCGGTTCGGGTCCCACATATGAGGGCCAGTGAGACTGCCTTCAAAAAAAATAAAATAAAATAAACAAGGCTCATTTTAGGGCTGGTCGAGTGGCGTGGCGGTTAAGGCCCCGGTTCAGTCCCACATGTGAGGGCCAGTGACACTGGCCTAAATAAATAAATAAATAAATAAATAAATAAATAATTTAAAAATGAAACAGAAGGTCTAGGTTGGAGGATTTACCTTACAACGAGAGCCTGGTGGACCTATAATCCTGAATCCAGTATTAAGCAGATTTAGATATTCAAAGTCAATGCTACATATTGGCAGGCCTGCTGCTGGAGAAGCATCAGGGAATTTGTGCTCTCACTGGACAGACAGTGGCTTCCAAAGAGGAAGAAGGGCAGAGCAAAGCCAAGTATCTCCAGTTTTCTTTTCAAATTCACCACAAGAGGGAGCACAGGGTGTATGGAAGCGGGGAGAGTGAGAGTAGGGGAGACCATGCAATGACTGAACAGGGTTGGATAATTGAAAGGACTTAAGACTCCACACTCTCCCAAGCTCACTCAAATAGACTTGATTAAAGGAAAAGGAAAAGTACATCAGAAAAAAGGAAGTGGAAGTAATCACCAAGGGATCCAGAAACTTTCAGGCAGAGCCCTCCAAGGTCCTTTCTCAGTTGTACAGATGTGGCTTGTCTTCAGATTACAAACAACTGAGAAATGTGTGAAGAATCATATTTTTAGGGGAGCTGAGGCACAAGTTTACAGAGGGTGCCTTTTATACAACACTAATCATAATAGTTGAAGTCAGGCTGTGTGACTAATTCAACTGCATGCAAGCCGTCAATCCTTCCACCTCTAAACAATATAGACAGGCTGGTCCCGGATGCCTCCAGGGAAACTTAGAACTATAAATGGCACATCATAAATCACTAGCTAGCACACTGCTTCCCTGACTTGTTCCTAGCCCTGGAGATAAGCATAGAGCTGCTCCAGTTCTGCTGCAAATGACAGTCATTGCTTGACCAAACTTTAGTCTACGTTTGAAACTTCTAAGCACATTGATGCACTAACTTGTGAAATCCAGTTTTAGCAAGAGCCCTGCTAAATCAGTTCAGCAAGGCCCCCCCGCCCTCCATATTTGATCACTGTGGATGTCTGATCAGGTTTCTCATCCTCCACCATCCCCCGGTTACGTCTGATCACGCTGGCCTGTCTTTAGTAAGAATCTGTTAGGCTGGTTTAGCCAGAGCCTCCCTTAACCCTCGATGTTTCCTGGTAGTAAATTTCCATCCGCTGACCCTCACCCCGCTCCTTGATTGTAAATTCCCTCTCACCCATGCTGTATTTGGAGTTGAGCCTGATCTGTCTCCCCCACTGTAAAGTCCAATTGCAGTGGTCCCCATAATTTATCACGGTGGTCCTGCATAAAGGCTGCCTTAACAAGTGTCATTGGAGGTTTTTTCTTTAACGAAGATAACCCTCCCTACCTTTACACATGTGGTGTACACAGCTGAGCTCCCTTGACATGCAAGGAAGCTTCAGAAATCAGCAATACTTGTTTCTTACAACAACTGACACAGATTTTGCCTCTGTACTTAGCAAGTTAAGGCAGCATGTGCCTCTTGTTTATATAGGACTTTTAGAAGAGAATAAAAACACTTAGTTTTCTTCTAGAAATACAATGTATTATATAACCTACTTTATACTTCTGTGAGATGTATCAGAAAAATTTAAGGTCATTACTTGTGTTATTTTTTGCAACCAGCATTTTATGACCATTAGAACAAATGAGCAGCTTAACGTTTATGAGCTTTTAGTCTAAGGTTGCTCCTACTTTACATAATAATATATCAGGTGGAAGTTTGTATTCCTCTTCATCTCTTCTAGGAATGATGCCTTACTGAGTTGTGTTCTAGTTTTATATAGGTACAATAATTTGAAACGGTGTTTTTTATTCCTCTTCCAGAGACCTTTTGCCTAAAGACTTTGTAGTTTATACCTACAACAAGGAAGGGGCTCTGATTTCTGACCATCCTGATATACAGGTAACATATTTTCCCTTTGATTCTATAGCAGAACTGAAAAAAATTATAATGTTAAAATGAGTTCTATTCAGGTACTCAGGACTGCTACATCGCACAATCCCAAGGGTGACCTTTGACATAATATATGGAGCTGTGGGGGGAATGGGCACATTTATATAGCTTAAACTCTACCTTAAAGCTAGCTCTTCAGGGACTTAGTAGTCAAGTGTTGTTTTTTTTAAAGAACTGGGAAAATAATTTTCTGTTTAATGATAATCTATCATTAACTGATTATGAAGGGGGAAAGATTGATATATTTTGAAAATAAATTTTTTTGATTTGTTTTTTTGCTGGAAGTTACTATCTCCAAAACCACATCTTACTTCCTTATTAAGCCATTTGATGTGCCATTAGTACTTAGTAAAGAATAAACACTGGCTTGCTGTTATATGTTGTAATTTTTCACTGAAAACAATTCTTTTCTAAAAACGTGTGGTGCTCTTTGTATCAGAGAACAGAATATCCCTGAGGATAGAACTGGCCAGGAATTTGAAAAAATTAGCTGATGTCAAATTTGGCTTTAGGTATTATTTCATTAGAACATAAACGTTTCTAATTTTATTCGGGAACAGTCTTTTACAATGCTTCTTGGCAGTTAGGTACTATATATTTTTTTTCTTTTGCAATAGTTTTCATGAGAAGTCTTTGTTCCCAATAACATGTATTATTTTTCCCTTAAGCTTTGTAATGTTTTGCTAGGTTGAAATGTTTATGTTAGATATGCACTTTTGCAGCACTCTTCAAATAAATAGAAAGCAAAGACTTTATTTTAGAATAATTAGTATTGTAATTAAATCATTTTGATTAATTAGTAATTTAAAAAAATAAGGTAATGCTGACTTAGCCCTATCCTTTTCTGATTCCTTTATCTTAGTGTTCTGTTTGTCCATTGTTTAATAGCAAATTAGTAGAGGAGCTTAAATTTACATGGTAGTATAAACCAGATCACAAATAACCCATCCATCCACCTATTCATTCATCCAGTCATCTATCCAAAGATTACTATGGCATCAGGCCAAAGACCACATAATTTATGCCACTTGCCAAAAGCAGTGATCTTTTTTTTCTTGGAGAGGTTTCTTGGCATGGGTTCTGGAGACATGCACTGTTTGGACTCAAATCTTGGCTCTATCATTTATTTGCTAGTTAAATTACTTTAACCTATTTGTGCCTTAGTGTTCTCACCTTAAAACAGGAATAATAATTACAACTTCATGGAGTTATTAGGGGCTTAACTGAGTTAATAGTTGTAAGATACTTAGAACAGTCTGCCAATTTTTAACTCAATAAATATTATTTGTTATTATTATTGAAAGTATATATGCTTAAAACTGCTAAAAATACATTTCAGTTATATAGAAATTTATGTAACTATTATCTTAAAGTGTTATTATAGAATTCTGCTTTCCTTGGTATCTGAAAAATAAAAACTAAGACAGATGGAGTCTTACTTATTTCTTGGTTATTGAATATTGTTCAGATAGATGAAAGTGTGACTGTAGATTTCAGATGCCAATTAAAACTTTGGCATATGGCTAGATTGTCAGATATCCTAATGACATGTACTTTAGTCCATAAAATGCAATTAAGTCACACTGAAAATTTAAATGTTTTCTTTTATAATTCTGTTATTAAAGATTAAAGTAATTTTTAAAGCTGTTATCTGGCTTTCATCATCAGTGTCTTCCACAAGGCCATTTTTTCACAAAGAAACAAAGTTTTAATAACCACTTTACATGAATTATTGTATGAAATAGAACTATGTCTTAGAGCTTTTGGGTACCTTGCAAATACATTAGAAAAGTCTTTGAATTAGTTTCCCCAACTAATAGATGTTCTTTGTTTCCTTTGACAAATATATTGACTGCCAAAGGATCACTGGATTCTTGTGGCTGGTAGGCTGTTCTCTAATGGTTCAGTGTACTTCTGCTCCCACTGATTGAGTTTTTTGCTTAGTTTGTGTGTTTCCTAAATGGTTTATGCCATTTGCACCTTTACTGTCATCATACAATTTAATTAGATGTTTTGTAAACTTATAAAATATGATTTATTATTTTTTAAAAAACTAAATTGAATGCTTTGCAAATATTTAATTAAAGCAAGTTATTTAAAAAAAATACCATAAAGTTGGTAGATTAAGTGACCAAGTCCTGGATTTCAGTCATGTCAAATAAGAGAGCTTCTATTATAGTTGAAATTAAAAACATGTAGTTTTTGAGTGCTATGAGTTACTGTATTACTATCTCATAAGTGTTAACCTCATCTATAATAGTAGAAGATATTTTTTTCCTCTAGTGAGGCAATATCAAAACTATACTTTAACTACAAAGCACTAGAAAGGAAAACATTACTGGTTGTGAATTGTCCCACACAGGAACAAGTTGTAAAATGTTGAAATTCAGCCTGTGGTGTTTAGTGTATAATTGTTAAAATATTTTTCACCATTTTAGCTTTACAGGAAAAGTTGTATGAGTACTATAAAACATTCATGCATACCTTCACCTAGATTCTTGAAACGTTAACTCCTCCCTCCCTCCCTCCCTCCCTCCCTCCCTCCCTCCTTTCCTTCCTTCCTTCCTTCCTTCCTTCCTTCCTTCCTGCCTTCCTTCCTTCCTTCCTTCCGTCCTTCCCTCCCTCCCTCCCTCCCTCCCTCCCTCCCTCCCTCGCTTCCTCTTTTGTCCTCTCTCTTCTCTCCCTCTCTTTACCTTTTAAGAGTATGGTGCATGGGCCGGCTGAGTGGCGAGGTGGTTTAAGAGCTGGCTTGGGAAGCCAGCGGCCCGGTTCGGGTCCCATATATGAGGGTCAGTGACACTGCCCTCAAAAAATAAAAAAAAATAAAAAAAATCATGTAGCAGACTTGGTGTCCCTTTACCTTTAAATATTTCAATGTAAATACCCTAAAAACAAGGAATTTTTTTTTTTGTAACTGTAGTACAATTCTCAAAATTAGGAAGTCAACATTGAGGCAATACTATTATCTAATTTATAGACCTTACTGATTTTTTTTTTGGGGTGGGGTGGGGTCTATTATCCCAATGATGTCCTTTATAGTTGTCTGATGGTGGCATAAAGGTATAGTGGCCACTGAAACCAGAGGGTATTTTGAGACTAAAAAGTGAGGCAGACAACTCCATAGAACATACCAGTTTATTTTAGGATAAGTTACTACAGGGATAGGATTGGAGCAGAAGATGACCTCACAGTCCGCTCAGCTAATCTCCCCTCCCAGATAGGTGGTACAGTAAATATTTTATAGTATAGCTAAAGTACTAATGATTGACAAGACAAAGGGACAAAGAATGCAGTATGTGCCAGGAACCATACCTTCTGGTGGCTTTAGGATGGATGATTGCTTACAATTGATGCCAGCACCTAGTTTGATATTTGTCTTGATTTCCATGCCATTCTGGCCATTACAGACAAGAATCTCTATGGCTATATTATGTAAGTTTTAAAGAACACAGATAATCATAACTATAATGCTTTGGTATGCTGGTTGAAACTAGAGAGATTAGTCACAGAAAACAGCATGAAAGATTTGAACAAGAAATCAGGCCCCCAAAATGGAGTCAGTCCTATTCATATCAACATCTGTGCAATAGCAAAAGGAAATCTAAGTTCATATGTTTCATCTAGTAGTCATGTCTGTTGAGCAATTTTTTTTTTTTTTTTTGAGGGCCGTGTCACTGGCCCTCACATGTGGGACCCAAACTGGGGCCGCTGGCTTCCCAAGCCAGCACTTAACCACCGCGCCACTCTGCCGGCCCTGTTTAGCCATTTTTAATCTGGAAATCCTTGTTTTGTATTTCACAACATCAGTGTTTTTAGAAGTATAGATCAATTTTTTTGTAGAATGTCCTACAGTTTGAATTTGTTGGATATTTACTTATGATCAGATTCAGGTTATGTACTTTTGGCAGGAATACCAGTGAAGTGATACAGAGTGGTTCTCAGTGTATCATATGCTGCAATTAGCCCTGTTACTGATAGTGTTAACATTGATTGTTTGGTTAAGGAGTTCCCTGCCAGGTTTCTCCTTTTGAAAGTTACTGTTTTTGCCTTTTAAATTAATATTATGGTTAGATACTTTGAGGCCATACAGAATTCCTGTTACTTATCAAATTTGTGTCCATTAGTTTTAGTATTTCGTGTTTACCTTAATCAGTTATTATAATGGTTGTTAAAAAGGTGATTTCCTAATTTCATCAGCGCTTCTAGATTCATGAGGGCTTTCTACTGTAGGGAATAGTTTTTCCCTTCTTATTTATTTGTTTGTATCAGTACAGACTCATGAGTTATTATTACTTTATCATGAATGAGATTGAAAGTCTTTTCATATATGTAAGGACATTTTTACATCCTCCTTTGAAAATTGTCTTTTCATGAATTTTCTGTTGGGTTTTTAATCTTCTTCAATTTTTAAGAGTTCTTTATAGTTAAGGATATTAACCCTTTATCTATGATGTATTTTCTCCGAATCTGTAAATTGTCTTTTGACCTTGCTTTTTGGTGTTTCCTTATAGAAGGTTAACTTTTTTTATATAGCAGAAATTATCAGTCTTTTATTGTAGATACGCTTTGATTGATAGAAAGCCTTCCTGTACACCCAGGTTAAAGAGGAATTTATGCATGTTTTCTTTTAGTTCTCGCATGGTTTTATTTTTTATGTTTAGATTCTTGATCCATTTGGAGTTTATTCTTATGTATGGATCTAATTTTTTCCTTTTTCAAATGTTTAACCAGTGGATTGAGCACCATTTATTAAAAGTACGCCTTTGAAGAATATTATATGTCAACTATAATTTAACACATATATAGTCATGGGATGTGGATTATAGTGTGAGGATGGAGTCAGTGGAATTGTAATAGATATGATATGTATGATATCGGGGGTGTGGGGACAGAGGAGGGGGAGGGGTAGTCACTTTGTAAAGGGTGGACAAGATAAGTATTGCATTGTTTTGTACATCTGTAACTAACAATAATAATAATAATAAAAAGTTTAAAAAAAGTACGCCTTTGTCACAGTGATTTGAGGTGCCACTTTTCGTTATATAAAGTTCCGTATGTACTTGGTTTATTTGAGACTATTCTGTTCCTGGTTGGTCTCTAATTAATGCACCACCAGTACAATACTCTTTTAAATGTATATATATATATATTTATTTATGATTTTATTGGGGAATTGGGAGAAGGGAACAGTGTTGGGGAACTGGGGAAGGGGAACAGACAAGTTGCTGTCCTTTTGTTCTTCAGTCTAGTTGTGGAGGACATTGCTTCACTGGCCCATGTTGGTATCATCATTGCGCTCTTCCTGGATGAGGCAGATCAGTCGCCGGCCTCTGGACGGCCGCTCATGGTGGCTTATGGCAGCCCACTGTAGCAGGGGCTGTCATCGAAGGCAACTCACAGCAGCCCAGCTTCAGGTGGATCTGTTGTTCACCATCTTAGCTGTAGAGAGCACAGCATCACTAGCCCTCATATGTGAGATCCGAACCAGGGCCCTGCTGCTCAGAGCTGGCGTCCCAAGCCAACTCTTAACCAGCATGCCACTTGACCGACCCCAATACTCTTTTAATTGTTAAAGCCTTGTGATATGTCTTAATATCTGGTAGGACTAGTTCCCCTTCCCCACATATCCTTGGCTTTTTTTTTGTTGTTTGTTTAGTGCTTTGTAATTTTTTTAAAGATGAGAAAATCTTGTTGTGTACTAAAAAGCTGATACTAGTGATAGTGTGCTTGTATTTCCACTGGTCAATTCCTTGCTCAAAATTAAGGATAAAGGTTGTTTAGTTTTTAAAGATGGCTAAATGTGCAACTAAAAGAAACCCATATATATAATCAATATATCTTTAGGAAGAAGAGGAAATAATCTGATCAAACTCACTTTTTATTTATTTATTTATTTTTTTGCTACATACTGAATTTTTTTTCTCTTGACATCATTAGCCTGTTACAAGGTCCTCTTCTGTATCAGATGTCAGTTGGCTGCTATTACTTCTTGGATTGACTATGATTTAAAATGTTAAAACATTAAGCATGACATCATGCTGTCTTGTTCTGTTTCAAGTGTTAAAGGTTATTGTGGTAGAGTTGTTTGTACTTAGTATTCTTTAGAATTCCACCTCAGCATTTGTGTATGTGGTAGACAGCCTGAAGTAGCCTAAAGAATGCCATGTGATATTATGAGATTCCAATAATATAAATACAATTTCTAGTTTACTGACCTTAAATAATTTTGTTAGCTCTGTAATTTCTGTGATGATTTTCAGCAATATAACAGTATTTGAAGATAATTCAGTTTCTATCATTTAGGATCATTGTCATTATCGGGGCTATGTGGAGGGAGTTTATAATTCAGCCATTGCTCTTAGCAATTGTTTTGGACTCAGGTAAGGAATTTTATTTATCAAGTCTTCTTTCCCTCTGTTTCTTATTCCTTTACTTACCTCTGTTTCCAACTCAAGTCATTTTGAGTGATTTAACAAAATTAGATTTTATTTTGATGTTGCTGATGGTCTTTAGACCTATGTTTTAGATATCATTCTTGGTATGTTTATTTAGGAAACTGTTACAGCTGATGAATTTTAATATCTGAAGAGAAAATTTCATTTTTCGAGACTGCTAAATAATTTTTGCTATTTAAAATAAAATATGCTTTAAATTTCTGTAGCACCTCACTTTATGAAATAAAATTTTCACCGATATTCTTTTGCTTAAGTCTGATAATAACTGTTAAAAGGGGCTCCTTATCTCCATATTTAGGCGTGCAAACTGAAGTTCAGAGAAGTTGTATCATATCAGGTGAAATTATAATAATATTAAAATTACATTTATTAAGGATCTGGTAGGATGACACTGTGCTGGCTGGTTGATTACATGATTGAACAAAATAATAAATTACTTTTATTTCTCAAACCATCTATGTAAGATGCCTATGATTACCCCATATAAGTAATAACAATTATAGAATATTTACTGTGCACCAGGCAATATTCTAAGTATTTTGTACTTATTAAATAATTTAGTTTTCAGAACAACCCTATGCAGAATGTAAAGTATAGCAGAGGTTAAATAACTTGCTAAGAGTCCCACAAGCTAGTAGGAAACATCTGGGAATCAATTCTAGTTCTCTTAAACTGCAGACTTGTAGCCACTATTCTGTATTACCTTTCATTATATAGTAATCGCTCAGAAAGGTTAAGTCACTTTTGGGGAGTGATGCTAGTAAACAGCTGTCTTGAACTTTACATTTAGGTCTGCCTGACTCTAAAGTCCTATATTTTTCTCTACACCATGTTACTGTTTCTTACACATGTTAAGAACTAGGACTTGAATTCAGGTTTTCTGATTCCTTTTCCTATGTATTTTTTCTTCATTCTTAAAAATTGTGTCTGTGTAATGCAACACTTAGAGGATTGCTGCATATAGAGAATGTGAGCTATGGGATTGAACCCCTGCAAAACAGCTCTCATTTTGAGCACATCTTTTATCGAATGGATGATGACCACAAAGAGCCTCTGAAATGTGGGGTTTCCAACAAGGATATAGAGAAAGAAACCATAAAGGATGAAGAGGAAGAGCCTCATAGCATCACTCAGCTACTTCGAGTAAGAGAATAATATATTTTTTGTGGCTCAGACTAAAAGTTTTGTTTTTGTTTTTGTTATTGATTGATTGATTGATTGATTGATGCATCTTAATACAGAAAGCTATTTTTATTGTATAAAATGAAGCATAATTGTTTTGAGCGTTTTTTTTTTAGTTATTTTTTTTGTTTTCAATTATAATTGACATGCAATGTTATATTAGTTTCAGGTGTGCAACATAGTGATTAGGTATTAACATACCCTATGAACTGATCAGCCCAAGTCTAGTACCCATCTTGCACCATACATAGTTATTACAGTATTATTGACTATATTCCCTGTGCTGTACTTATCTTCTCCATGACTATTTTTATAACTGGCAATTTGTATTTCTTAATCCCTTTCACCTTTTTCAGCTATTCTCACCACCCCCCCATCTGACAACCATCAATTTGTTCTCTGTATGTATAAGTCTGTTTCTGTCTTGTTTGTTCATGTATTTTGTTGTTTAGATTCCACATATAAGTGAGAGATCATATGGTATTTGTCTTTTTCTGTCTTATTTCACTTACCATAATACCCTCTAAGTCCATACATATTGTTTCATATCGTAAGATTTCATTTTTTTTTATGGCAGAGTAATATTCCATTGTGTGTGTGTGTGTGTGTGTGTGTGTGTGTGTATGTATGTATCACATCTTCTTTATCCATTTGTCTATCAATGGACACAGACTAAAGTTTTTAAAAATCACATATTTATGCACTAAACCAATACTTATTATTGCTGTGGTTTTGTCAACTATGTGTGAGAAATTGTGGTAGGTACTAGGGGATAACAATATGAGCAATATGTAGTTTCTCCCACCAAATTGAATACAGTGAAGCTTCTATGTGTTTTAGGAACTAGGGCGTAAATCTTCAGTAGTAATTGTGTTTCTTTTTATCATTGCTACATAATAGTCCCTTGTACTGTCTTTCAGAGAGCAGTAGAATTTTTTACTTAATACCTTTTACACAGACTGGAATGGTGATTCTTGAGCTGTAGGTTGGAGAAACACAGAGAGGTTGGGGTTTAGCACTTTAATTATTTCAGCTGTCTTCCAGGGACACTCGTATCATCCCTGTTTGGAGTCTTCATTAGGATTCCCTGGTTTCCTCTTGACATGGATCTCTTAGACTGAAATGTTTCTAGGAATAGCTCAACCTCAGTTGCAGGCAATGCACCTGTCTACATATGAGATGCTGCTGCTGTGTTGGAACAATCATGTGCCTTTTCTAGTATATTTTCATTCACTCATACTAGTTTATGGCATTTTCACTGCCTCTGCCACCATCCACTTTTTACTATTGGACTGTTCTTTGTAACTTTAATCATTAGAAAATATTAAATTTTCAGCTTATTCTATACTTTATATGAATTTCTGTAAAATCACAAAACTAGTAATTTTTTTAAAGTAGCAACCTTGTCCTCATTTCTGTTCTGGTATATTCTTTCTTTTACTCTTAACATACTAATGCAATTCCCCATTAAAATGTGTGTGTGTGTGTGTGTGTGTGCGTGTGTGTGTAGTTTTCATATTAGAAAATTAATAATTCTTCTTTGTATACTTGAATAATTCATTACCTTTAAGCAAAATTTTTCTTAGATCAGTACAGATAGCAGATATAACATTTTTTTTTTTTAAAGATTTTATTGCGGAATTGGGGGAAGGGAACAGCGATGGGGAACTGGGAAAGGGGAACAGACAAGTTGTTGTCATTTTGTTCTTCAGTCTAGTTGTGGAGGATGTTGCTTCACTGGCCCTTGTTGGTATCATCATTGCGCTCTTCTTGGATGAGACAGATCAGTCGCTGGCTTCTGCACAGCTGCTCACAGCGGCTCTTGGCAGCTCACTCTGGCTGCCAGCCGCTCACGCTGGCTGCCGGCCACTCACTGTAGCCTATGGCAGCCCATTGAATCAGGGGCTGCAGCTATGCCGTCCCAGGGACTCACAGCAGCCCAGTTCCAGGTCGAGCTGTTGTTCACCATCTTAGCTGTAGAGGGCAGTGTCACTGGCCCTCATATGTGGGATCCGAACCCGGGGCCGCTGGTGTCCCAAGCCAGCTCTTAACCAACGTGCCACTCGACTGGCCCACATATAACTTTTTAAAAAGCATGTTTTTCATTTTTTTTGATCTAGGATGTAGTTTTTAAAATAATTTAATGATATTCATAACGGGAATGAAATCAGTGACTAGGGAGGGATTAGGGTAAGATCATTATGTATGGAAATTATACTTTTTCTTTGCTTTTATGATGTTTGTGTTTTTGACAGAGAAGAAGAGCTGTGCTGCCACAGACACGCTATGTGGAGCTGTTCATTGTCGTAGACAAGGAAAGGGTAGGATTGGTGACAGTTTTTCTTCTTTTTCAGGAAAAGCAGATGAGAAGTGAGCATCCCATGAAAGAAATATAAAATATATTTGTATTGATTTTTCTGAAATGTAATTTTAAAACTAAAATGGCTTTTTTTCCTTTAATCATACTTAATATTCATAATACCACCAGAAACTGAATATAACAAATAAGCCTACCTCTTAATTTTTTTTTGTTTGTTTGTTTTTACTAGTGGTTTTTTTTGTGTTTTTTTTCCCCCTGTTCATTCAGGTGATTTGCTCATGCTGAATTTCTTAGTTGAAACTACTGCCTCTCAGAGTCTTAAGTCCTTTTTAGATGGCTTTAAAGGACTATGATGATAAGACCACTTAATCAGATATTGCTTTGTTGCCTAATAAATTACTTTGCTGTCGAGAATTTCAGCTATCCTATGTTGCACTTTAAGAAATATAAACTTCCAGGTCCTGGCATGCCTTAGCAGGGAATAGAGGAGAATGGTTCATCTTAGCATTTATTATTAACTTCACTGCTCAGGATAACACCAGAGATTTTCCTCATTCATATTAAGAATTGTGCTTAACTAAGAAAAGTAATGGATCTATTTCATCATTTATAAGATTATCAGTTTTAGATATAGCTGCCGTATAATTTAACATAGCTTATTTGAAATGTTTTGTCTGATTTTTAATGCCAGCTTTGTTGTTTGTGTGAAAAAGTTGTTTGAAGAAAGGACATCACTGGCAGTCCCTTTCTTGTAAGCTACAGAGAGGGTTCCAAGGATTTTTATGGTTTTTAAAAAAATCCCTTATTGTGTGTTGTTTTTGGAAAAAAAGCCATTTGTTAAGAGATAGAAACATATTCAGATTTGTTTATTATAGGTTCATTACCCTCAAGTGGTAGAAGAAAAAAGCATAGGACATATGAACAAACATGAACTCTGACTCAGATAGTGGGTAAAAGGTTTCTGTTGAAATTTTTGGAGAGTTCCAAAAATAGAGATTTAAAATGTTTTTCTTCATTACTCTTTCCAGATAGATTTGTTATATAATGGTAGAAAATATTTCAAAATAAAAACGGTTCCATTGTAATTAAATCTTGTCAATTATATTCAATTTTCTTTTTCTTGCTTTGGTGAATCATGACGAAAATGCCTAACTGATCAGATCTGCTATGTTTTGATATTAATGCTCCTATCAGAGCAAAACTGTATATTCTTTAAAAATTATTTTTCATTAGCTATTAAATTGGTTGTATGAAAATAATGTTAAAATAGACATTTAGATTTAGCTAGTTCTCAAAGAAAAGAATCAGTTATATCAACTGATTATGACTTAATATGGATAAAGTTTTAAATATCTCTATATTTTATTTACATATAATATTTCAACTAGTGAACAATAGCTTATCTCTCATTATTTATTTAACTCCAAGTTTAGAAATGGTTTATTGGTAACATCTTTAGCCTAAAGGGCGAAAGTGTCAGGAAATCCTTTAGATTGTGTTTATTCCTTTAGCTATGCATTTTTTTTTTTTTTTGAGGGCAGTGTCACTGGCCCTCATATGTGGGACCTCCGCCAGCCCTAGCTATGCATTTTGATTGTTTTAATACTCCACCTTCGTGAAGTGCTTTAAAATAATTTAGCATTAAAATGAATAAAAATATGAGAAGAAAATTCATTTTAAAGATGTACTGATTTGGAGAAAATGAAGACTTCAGTGCTTTTTCATTATTATTCATTTACACAGTACTTTTTTTTATGCTTGTTTATCACCGAAATGTATCTTTTAGATTTATTAAATTGAAATACTGGCGAATATCTAAATGCTACAATTTTTTTGTTCAGAAGAAATATTTGGATTCCTGTCTTTATTGTAAAAGATTATAGAAATGTTTTTTTCTAAAATTACTTTGGTGGTAATCATTTTCCTTCTTTGCTTTCAGTATGACATGATGGGAAAAAATCAGACTGCGGTGAGAGAAGAGATGATTCATTTAGCAAACTACCTAGATAGTGTAAGTTCTATTTTGTGCCAACTAGGATTATTCTATCTTATCCTTTCATAGTCTCAGAACAGAACTTAAAAATTGTCTCATTTTGGGCACGGATTATCCTAGGGTTCCAACTTTCAGGAGTCTGCTTTCTGTTTTGTTTTGTAATTTTTTTTTTTTTTTATGTTTGAAAGGAAAGTATAACTATGGGAAGATTTGGAGACAAGCAAGAGATTTCATATTTGTATTTACTTTCAGAGTAAATAGGTTAAGGTACTTTGGCATTGTGAAAAGAACTTTGGACTTTTACTGAGAGAATATTATTTTGAATAAGGCTACCTCCTACTCTGAAACCATGATATGATAATGTCAATGAAATTGAAGAATTAGATACATGTTCTTATAAGATAGTTTCACTTATAAGTGATAGGAATACCAAACATATTAATAATGATGATAATGATAGCATCCTATTGAGTATTCACAGTGTGCTAGAAACTGAGCCAAGTGATTTATATTTTTTAACTAATTTATTTCTCACAGTGTCTCTGAAGTAGATAGGAGTTTTATAATCCTTAATCTGAAACTTTTGGGGTATGTGTGTAATTAGAATTTTAGATAACAGTTTAGAGAGGTAATATGGTAAATATTATGTATTACATAGTATTGGGTCGTCGGGAAAGTCATGATGTATTTTTTTATGCAAAAATGCGTCATGACTTTACCGACGACCCAATACCTCCAACAGGATCTTGGGGTAGCATATTGTCATCAAACTCATTGGTATTTCTGTAGTGAAATGTATGACTGTTTACATTAATTGAGATAAATGAGGACTATCAATAGGCTTGCATTAGTTTAGGGAAAGCTTTGGAACCAATTTACCAAGAACCTTAAATTTCCAGAGTTTGCCAGATTTTGTAATCGAAGATAATGAGAATTTTGAACTTCTATTTTATTTCATGGATTAGGAAACTGAGACACTTGAGAAATTAGAGTCTCATTATATTGAGGGAAATATTTTTTTGGAGGGGAGGAGCCCTGTTTTTAATTTTAAGTAATTGTGTTACTTCATATTAAGTTAAGTATATATTCTTTAATATATTTTATATACTTTTATTTCTGTTTTCTTCCTAGATGTATAGTATGTTAAATATTCGAATTGTGCTAGTTGGACTAGAGATTTGGACAAATGGAAACCTGATCAGCCTAAGTGGAGGCGCTGGTGATGTGTTGGGAAACTTTGTACAATGGCGGGAAAAGTTTCTTATAACACGTCGGAGACATGACAGTGCACAGCTAGTTTTGTAAGTGATTTTTAAAAAAAGTACTACTAATGAAATGGTCAGATTAATAAATTTCGCTTATTATTATTTCTTATATTAGAATCATATTCTCTTAGAATTTTTGAGCATTCATTTAAATAAGTAAAACTTAGTGAGACTTCTTATCTGCATTGGATTCTCTGTCATATCTTTCCCATGTCTTTCTTCCTCTTTCTTGGGTTTACTCTCTCATTCTGGTATGGCATGTTTTCTAGTTTCATTTTGTAAAATGATATATGGAAAGAAAAAATTAGGACCTCTTGCATGTCAGAAAAATGTATTTCATAGCCTCAGAACAGAATTTAAAAATGATCTCAGTTTAACCTCTAATTATCCTCGGGGCTAAGTAACGCATTCTCATTCCTGATCCTTTGTATATGGCCTTTTTTCCCCTCCTTCTCTGGAAACTTGCAGGATCATCTCTTGGTTCCCAGGCTTCTGTATTTTCCTGATGATAGGCTTAGGTGTAGGTCTTTTATCACTCATGTGCTGTGTACTTTCTGGGTAATTTTAGTCTTGAAACTGATGTCCGACAGTTTTAGGAATTTTTCTCAAATTATTTTGTAGATGATTTCATCCTCTTTATGTTTATTCTTCATTTCTCCTGGTATTCTTTTTACTCAGCTATTGAGTTTCTTGTGCTTGCCCTCTAATTTTATTATCTTTGATCTCCTTTCTTCTCTCTTTGTCTTTGTTCTACCTTCTTGGGATATTTCCTTAAATTTATCTTATAAACTTTTTATTGAGTTTTTCATTTCTCTCTTATTTTTAATGTTTAATAGATCTTTCTGTCCCCCTGATTGTTTTTTGTTAATCAAGTTCTTATGGGTATAATAGTTTTTCTGTTCTCTTTGAAATATTACTGATATATGTTTTTAAAGTTTTTTTCTTTTACATAGTAATTTCATGGTACTGTGATAAAACTTATATTTTTCTAAATCACGTAATACAAGTACATTCCAAAAACTTGTAGCAAAACCCTCACTTAAAAGTATTTAAAACATTTAATCTTTCTTAAACGTTTTCTGGCTTGATAAGCTGGCTTTTCGCAAAAAAAAGTGTTCTATTTTATATAATTTTTGCTTCCGTCAAGGTTGATGGCACCTAAAACTCAAATTTTTTTAGGGAAGAAATTTCCTTTGATTTAATTTTGTTTTCTTTTTTTTTTTATGTGACTTAATTTAAAGCAAGGCACTGAAAATACCAAACTGGGTTTTTATGGCCCTGTATTAACAAAGTCTTGGCCCTGACCTTTTTATTTATTTTTAATAAAATTGCACCTGTAAGTTTCCTCATCCCAGTGAGCATACCATCTGGTTCACAAAGGACCAAAAGAAACAGGCATTAAGCATACTAACTGTGCCTTGCCCAACCACACCTACCAAGCTCTTTTTTCCTTTTATTTTTTTGGTCTCCATCTGTTGTGTTAGAGGCCTTTCCCAAATGTCTGATAATCCCTGGGTTTTTGTTTGTAGTTAAGAACGGGGTACTGAAAAGCCTTTTGCAAGCATTGAGTGCATGAATGGGCTTGGGGACTCTGGAGCTCACTACGGGGTGGCCTGGCTAAAGAGTTTCCTTGGCAATCCCCTTCTGTCAGTATCTCAAGTCCTCTTCTCCTGGCTGGTCAGATGCCCCAGAGAAGGGTTTATTCATTCATTTAGAAGGTATTGATTAGGTGTGTACCCTAGCACTAGGGTATGGCAATGAACATAACATACAGAAATTGTTGCTTTCCTGGAGTTCATATTCTGGTGGTGGAGATTGGCCATAAGTGACATAAATAAGTATATATAATATGTAAATAATGATAAGTGGTAAGGGGGAAAAATAAAAGTATTGGAGAAATCAAGCTGAAATTTTAGGTAAGATGGCAAAGTAAGGTCTCAATGAGAAAAGATGGCTTTTCAGTAAAGACCTGAAGGAGGTGAGGGAATGAGTTAGGAGTATATACTGGGGAAGAGAATTCCAGGCAGAGGGACTAGGTCCTGTGACACAGGTGTGTGCAGGATGATCAAGGAACAGTATGGAGGCCATTGTGATCTTTCTGTTACTTGTGCTCCCCGCCCTGCTGCCTCTTATGTGTATATGCTCATTGAGTTTGTTGCCTGTCTCTCCTCATTAGAAGTTTTGAATAAACATAATGTAATTAGGAAGGTATTTCATATAGAAAGTAGAAAAAATTTGGTTTGGTATCTAAAACATATCTTCGTTGGTCTAAAAATGAATTTGTAATATTAACCTCATTCTCTGAAAATGAAAAAGAGAGAAGGCTTAATTGTATTCTGACTTTAAAGTGTTATTTAACTTCGCTGCCAGATTTTGTAGGCTCTACCAATCCAGTTTAAGATTATCCAAAGAAATAGGAACAAATTGTTCTTTTATCCCCACCTCCCAAACACTTTTCATAACTTTTACCTTTTGTTTTCATTTAGGAAGAAAGGTTTTGGTGGGACTGCGGGAATGGCATTTGTGGGAACAGTGTGTTCAAGGAGTCATGCAGGCGGCATTAATGTGGTACATTATTTTTGATATTCAACTTTGAACATCTGCATTAGGGCAGTGTCAAGCATTTACTGACTCCATACTTTCTCCCCTAGTTCCTAAAACAACATTTTGGGTATTATGAGGGACATGGTAGTTTATGGGAAAACAAATTCATGATTGTAATTTAATTTTCTTTAATGGAGTCTCTATTTCTTCATTCATAAAAAGCAAGGAGCTAATAAACACATAATAAATATGAGAATACTTAATCTTGTCTCTAGGAGAACATCTCTTCCACTAAAGTGTTTGACCTGTTGCTTAAAGGGTCTGTCTTCATCATCAGTATGTTGAGTCACATCAGTTTCTTATTAGACTGAAATATATAAATACTAATGTTGGATGCTTGATTTATTATATAAACTGTCAACATTATAGTGATAAATATCCTTTTGTGAAAAAATAACCTCAGAAACAAAACATATCCTTTTTGCTCAGCACCTAATTAATACCTTCTTGTGTTTGGACAGTTTGGGCAAATCACAGTTGAGACATTTGCATCCATTGTTGCTCATGAATTGGGTCATAACCTTGGAATGAATCATGATGATGGGAGAGATTGTTTTTGTGGAGCAAAGAGCTGCATCATGAATTCAGGAGCATCGTGAGTAATTGAATCCTTTCTTCTTATTACTTTATGGTATTGTAGATCTCAGTGTTTCTTAAACTCTGGGATACACTCATGTCTATGTGGAAAAAACAGGATAAAATTATTCCTGGCTCCCCTGAAATTAGTTACATGATACACCAAGGAGAAATCTATTTTTTAATTAAATAAATAATTCCTCAGAGCTTTAAGAAAGAAATGTGTGTAGGCACAGGTATGTAGCGACACTCTTCTGTAAACCAATTGACAGACCAAAAGATGTAAGAACATGGAAAAATTTACATCTGAATTAGAAATTAAGGAAGGATTTCTGCTAGATTCAGTGCCAGTTGGATTTTAGATGGAAGGACTCTATGAAGCATTTACTCACAAACCTTTTGAGAAAGTGCTACATTGTCACTGTAAGTAGAAGAAATCCTGACATAGTCCTTCTGACACTCCCAGTTTTATAGATAAAGGTGGGAGTCAAGACAAAGAGGAGAAAGAAGAGTTAACATTTATAGAACTCTCTTTATGTATCAGGCACTGTTCTAAGTACTTAAAAGGTATTAATCACTTAATGCTTAACAACCTAATGAGATGTAGATACTTTGTTATCTCTGTGGATGAGGAAACTGAGGTCACACACATTTAAGGAAGTGATGAAGATAGGATTTGAAGTCAGGAAGTCTGGGTCTAGAGCCTGTGACCTTAGAATGCCTTCCTTTGCCACGGTTCAAAAATAATTACAATAGAGGGTTTAAGAGTGAACAAGAACCTTTCGGTTGGTGGGTTTGTTTTTGATGCAGATTTGTCATAGGCAATGAGGTTCCACCCTAATTTAGTAGGCAGCTGTGCTAAGCAGAGAGCTAGACATAGCCATAATACATGCGTGGAATAGAAGCTGACCCAGAGCAAAAAATAGATATGACAGATGTTCATCTTTAACAAACACAGATGAAAATTTCATATGGGAAATACCTATAGCTGCAAGAGTTCACTCCCTTTCCTACTTCCCTCAAGCTTTTGGGGCACCGAGAGAATCATAAAAACTTCTGTTAGCCAGTAAGTTATTTTTAGGTCTAAGTGTATAATTTTCATCACATCCTGGTATAAGGGCAAAGCACTCAAGGGGGATTAATTGCCAAATTTATCTGTTTTTGAGCAAATTCTAGACTGAAAAATAGATATGGAAGACTTAGAATAGTGCTTACAAAAAATACCTGTACTTAATAGAAATGTAAATATATGCACAAGAAAAGTCATGTTTGTAAAAGATTTCCTGTAGGAGAGGCAAGTAAATTTAGCGTTTGCTTTTGTTGGCAGTGAAGTTGAGGAAGACATACATTCAGGGAACAAGAAATGAATAATCAGCAATGAGATAAAACAAGAGACTAAGATGAAAAAAGGAGGATTCAGAGGAAGGAATATCATGAAACTGTGCTATAGTGGAATTTCAGGTGGTATGAGAAGCTATGAAGAGTGGACCCATATTTCATTCACTCATCAAGTATTTATTTATTTATTGAGCCCTATGTGCCAGACTTTGTTTTGGGTACTTGGAATATCTCAGTGAGTTAGATAAAGACTTGCCCTTCATGGAATTTACATTTTTATTTTTTTATTTTTAAGATTTTTATTGGGGAATTGGGGGAGGGGAACAGCGTTGGGGAACCGGGAAAGGGGAACAGACAAGTTGCTGTCTTTTTGTTCTTCAGTCTAGTTGTGGAGGATGTTGCTTCACTGGCTCATGTTGGTATTGTCATTCCGCTCTTCCTGGATGAGGCACATCGGTCACCGGCCTCTGGATGGTCACTCACCGCAGCTATTGGCCGCTCACGCTGGCTGCCGGCCGCTCACTGTAGCCTATGGCAGCCTATACCATCACCGGGGCTTGCGCAGCCCAGTTCCAGGTGGAGCTGTTGTTAGCTGTAGAGGGCAGTGTCACTGGCCCTCATATGTGGTATCCGAACCGGGGTCGCTGGCATCCCAAAACCAGTTCTTATCCAGTGTGCCACTCGGCTGGCCCTGGAATTTATATTTTAATGGGCAAGACAAACTATTAGCATAATAAGTACATCAATAATATAGAGCAGTATAAGGTGATCAGTGCTACAGAGAATAAAATGGAGCAGGATTCACAGAACAGGAGGGCTGTGGGCAGAGTGTCGGTAGTGGTGGCAGAGATCAGTTTGCAATTTTAAATTCATATTGTCAGGGTAAGCTTCTTTGAGATGGCATTAGACCAACTACTTGAAGGAGGTGAGTAGAAAGTTGGCTGTGTGGATATCTAAGGGAAGAGCAAGTACAAAGGTAATATGGTCATGATAAATTTTCTTTTTTCTTTTTTGGAAGAAATGGAAGAAATGACAGCAGATGTGTATGCTAATAGAACTAATTTAGCAGAGGGGGAAAACTGATGATGTAGGACAGAGAGGGAACACTGCTGAAGTAGTTCTTGAGTTGGTGAGAGGGTGAGATCTGGGGCAAAAATGGAGGGGTTGGCTTTACTAGAGCTCTCGTAGACTATCTGTGGAATTAGGAATGAATCCATTTAGCTGCTGGTAGATGGACAGATGTGGTGGAAGTCTGTAGTTCAGTTTTGTCCGTGAAGTAGGAAGTAGGTTCATCAGCTGAAAGACAGGATGCTGGGGAGTTGGGAGTTTCAGGAGATACAATCAAAGGTCTAAAATGTATAGTGGAAAGGGAGAATAAATGGATTGCAGTGGCAACTTTAAAGGGCCACTTGAGATTCATAGTCATGAATTTTAAGTGAGATTAGTCAGTGTGGTGGTGTGTTTTTGTCTGGCCACATTCAACTGCATAGGTACGTTGGGTTTAACTAGGTTGTGGTTAGGCCAAGTACAATGAAGTAAGGGAGGGGCAAGAAAGTCAAACCTGTTTGCAAAGGAGTGATTATAATGATGGACCATGATATTTAAGCTGGATAAGGCTTAAGAAAAAGAAGACATCAAAGGGATGAGGGATGTGAAAAGGGGAGACATCAGTGGATTGGATGTCCTGTTAGGCTTGAAGGTATATTGGAGTATAAAGGTTTATTAGAGGAAGAGTGGAATGTATAAAATCGAGATTATAAATTATAATTATTGGTGTTGGTAAGGTGTCCATTAAAACCATGGCAATGAGTGATTGACATGGTGGAGGATAAGATCATTGGAGGAGAGGAGTTCAAGCCACCGAGAGCTCAAGGGATTAATAGAATTATTTACCTGTACATTGAAAAAAGAACAATTAAGACAAGAATAGTATTAGAGTGACAATATTAGTAAGCAGAATGTGAGAGGGGGCAAACCGGGGTTGGTAGATGTTAGTACAGTCAAGGATAGTGGGTAATTTAATTTTATGGTATCCAAAGCTGGGAGATTTTAGGAAAGAAGGAAAAAGAATGGTCTAGAAGCAGCATTCTGGAGGAAGAACACTGATTTCATCTCTAGTTGTATGAGGGTTTTGGGAAAAAAGCTGCCACCACTTCGGATGGTTCTAGTGGGAGCTGAAACATCGGGATGGTTGAATTTCAAGTACTCCTTAAAGGTGAACGGTACTTTTAGAGAAGAGGTTGAGGATATGGAAGTTTTTCCTGATAATGTACTGTGAATTCCAGAGTGCATAGTAAGAGAACAGGATACATATGAAGCCCCACTGGTATTAGAGTGCAATAGACAAGGGCCTACATAGGGAGTTGCAGCTTCTTACGGTGATTGATGTAAATGGGACAAAGGACATAATGAGATTTGTCCTGGTAGACTAAAGGCAGATGGTGGTGCTGAAGCTATATGTGTGAGGGATGGAGAGGGGTTCCCTTGGGACCTCTGTCAGCAGATTCCAGGAGGTCAAAATTGATCTCAGTCCCAGTGTAGGAACTCATTTTGGTCCTGGTTGGCCCTTGATGCCTGTTCAACAATGGTCTGCAAGGGACTCTTGATAAGCTTTCTCAGATTGCAGGGGGAAAGGACATAGACATTAAAAATTAGAAAGATATGATAGATACTGTGAACTTAGTGGAACAACAATCCATGGGCCATTAAACTTACTGGAGGAACAACCAGAACAAAGGGTACATGAAGGATAAAAAATTTTAGAAAACGTATTCTACATATTAAAAAAAGCCCCAAACAAGGTATTAAAGTGTTACAAGATATAGAGTGTAAGATATAATGTGTTTGATTGTTTCCAGATTACTCAGAAAGAATGTTCTAAATGATAGTTGATGTTTTTTCCCATCACATCCTGGTAGACCATTTCCATCATTGTCACTCACATCTATCTCCAATGTGAGGAGGTGAGGAGATGCTTTAAATTAATGCCCTAGTGCCCAGAGGTGATAGGGAGAGAATAGGAATACTTTAGTTGCTATTTAAGCCAAGTATCAGGAAAAGATCATCCTTCTTGATACTGTTGGTGCCATCCAAGGATGACTAGGGGAAGAATATCTTTATTTTAGCGTCCAAAGCATTACTGAAGGCCAACATGCTGTCTTTCCACCTGCTAAGCAACACCAGAAGTGCTTATGATTTTGTTACCCTTTTCAGTACTGTAGTCTACTTCATTGTGGCTGAAACAGATTTTTTTTTTTTTGTGGATTGCTTTAGGATAAAAGATTTAAAACATATTTCTATGAGAAAATGTGTTCCAACTTCTAAATAACAAAGCTTATTTTAAAAATAACCTGTTTAGAAGGGATGGACTCTGTAGATTAAAATTAGGGACTCAAGTGTAGGAATATACATATAACTGCAAAACTCCATTGGCAACTGGCTGATTAGTCATACAGGAAACATTATTGAATGTTTCCTATGTAGCAGGCGCTATACTAATCCCATAAAGGCCAACAATAGGAAACAAAAAACAATTACAAACTTCTGTTCAATTTATCAAGTAATTATTACCTATTCTAGTTTGACATTTCCACTTGATATCTGTTCGACTCAAACCCTTGTGCGTCCCCCTTCAAACCTGCTCTACCCACAGTCTTCTGCATGTCAGTTAATAACTCCCTCCTAAAAGCTCAGGACAAAAATCTTGGAGTCATTCTTGACTTCTGTATTTTCTCATATTCTTCTTCCTAATGGCAATTCCTTTAAAACATGTCAAGAATCCAAATGCTTCTTACTGCTTTCACTGCTGTCATGCTGGTCTGCCATCATCTGTGAAGTGCAGGAGCCTCTTCCATGGTCTTCCTGCTTACCGGAGTGACCGACCGTAGTGTTCCTGTTCAGATCAAGTCACTCCATTGTGACTTGAAAGTCACTCAGTACTTTCCATTGTGCCATTCTCCCTCCCCCCAACTCCCATCTCCTTACTTCCCTCATAGCAAAAGGTTACATTCTTACAGTGGCCTATCCCCACCTCTGCTCCCTGTATCTCACATTACTCATCCTTTCACTGACTCACTTGACTCCCACTCACTTCCATGTTCGTTGAGCATGCCAGCAGGCTTCTACCTTAGGGTGTTTGCAGTTGCTCTTCCTTCTCCCTGTATTTTTTTCCCCCCAGATACCCAGTTTTGATTCAGGTGTCACAATGTTTGAAGTGCCTGCCCTGGCTGCTCTCTGCAAAGTTGCCGTCGCTCTTCCCCCTCTACAGGTCATCCCCTTTACCTCCTCACCTTTTCCCCCAGTGGCACTTATCTTCTGATACACTATTGACTTTACTTACTCACTATGTTTATAGTCTGTCTCACTCACTAGAATGTCACCTTCACAAGGGTGGGGATTTTTGTCTGCTTTGTGTACTGTTCCATCCCTTGCACAAAGAAGAGTGCCTTGTACATAATAGATGTTAAACAAATATTTGTTGAATGGGTGCGACTGTACAAAAGGACTCCTTACAATATTCTTAAACACAGAGTAGCAAGAAAAGGAAGAATATGGAAAACAAGTGCTTTTGTTATTGCTAAAACGCTTGTGCCAGATCTTTTCTTTCCATGTGAATCCAAATATCGTCTTTGCTCATTCTTTTGTAATAGACAAGCGATTGTTCAGGTTCCTTTTTTGCCAGTCAATCTGTTAAAATCCTTCAACATACCACATTCAGAGCTTTCTTGTCAAGTAATAGTTAACAAAATGGTCTAGGCAGACTGCTTTCCATTACCAAGAGCCTAGAGCTAAGACTCTTTACTTCCCTGGAGACTTTGGACCAGTTAGCAAAGAAGAGAATAAACTGTATACCCAGGGGACAGAATCTCACAGAAAGGATCTATTTCTTAGATTCCTTGGATGGACAAAGACTCAACATAGATAGGACTGTAACAGTATAATGCAACAGTTTTGTTTGGTTTGTTTGTTTTTTTGAGGGCAGTGTCACTGGCACTCATATGTGGGACCCGAACCGGGGCCGCTGGCGTCCCAAGCCAGCGCTTAACCCCTGCGCCACTCGGCTGGCCCTAATGCAAGAGTTTTGATTCGCACTGCTACTTTGACACCGTCGCTCATACTGATGAATAAAAGATTCTTTCAGGGCACCAAATTCCTTTGATTAAAATTTTAATGTGACTTGGATTTCTCAAAGATTCTTGTTGAATATATGGGTCTGTTTCCCACTAGTCTTAAAGAGTAAATATAGCCTGTGAGATTATCTGAAAATATTTTATAGTTATTGAGAAAACAATAATTAAAAAAACCCCAACAACATGTAGAACACATCAGAGTTACATTTGTATAAATCTCACATAGACATCTCAAACTGGACATTTTCTAGAAGCTCACTAGACTTCAAAGTACTAACTATGGTTGTCAGGATTTATCCCAAAAGACACTTAAACCTCCAACTGTAGCTGAAATTCTGCTGTGTATCCTGCTTCTTGATGGCTGTGGTGCATCCTCACTGGAATTGCCCGTTCACATTATTTTCACATAACTCACAGTAAGTGATGGTGAGGGGAACATATGAATGTTACCCTGTGGAGTAGAAAAAGATTAGGGAAACATATACCTAGCTTCAAATATTTGAAGAACTTACACTATGGAAGTAAAACTTAATTCTGGATGACTAGATAATTTTTAAGGTCTCTTCTGATGATACTTATGATTTTATATTTCAGTGTAAATATTTGGAAGATTATTTTCATGGAGCTGTAGTATATTGTAACCAAAATAGTGAATTATTATTAGTGCTAACTGAAATAATGTTCTATATTTATTAGAAATAGATATTAATTCTCATTTCTATTTTAGTTAATTTATTTTCTGCTGTTTTAAATATTCACAACTTGTGGTTTGAAGACACGACTTAAAATTTTCAAAATGAATAATTGCTATGACATATGATCTTTTTCTTAATGTTTCTTATAGAGGGTCCAGAAACTTTAGCAGTTGCAGTGCAGAGGACTTTGAGAAGTTAACTTTAAACAAAGGAGGAAACTGCCTTCTTAATATTCCAAAGCCTGATGAAGCCTACAGTGCCCCTTTCTGTGGTAATAAATTGGTGGATGCCGGGGAAGAGTGTGACTGTGGGACTCCAAAGGTCAGTGTAATATTTCATTTTTGCTTTGTGAAATTACCTCAGGATTTGCAAAAGATAAAATAGCTTGCTTTGGGCAACTCTGGCATAGGAGCTAAAGTAACATTTAGTGGCAAAATAAGGATTGGTATTTTGCTTGTTGGGAGGTACCTGGGATTGGTCATCTCCTCCTTTCCTGAACATAACTAATAGTGTCACCTATTTTGGTGTCAAGGAAAGTGCCATGTTTATTCCTCTACTTTTTGCTACCTTCTACCACTTCTGTTATGGTATTTGGACCATTTACTTACTTTAAAGAACGAATCAGTTTTTCACTTGGCTCTGTACTTGTAAGCTTTCATTATTCTGGCACTGCCATTACAGACAGAAATATTTATTCATTTGAACTCATTTTAATATTCCTTCAGTAACAAAGTTCTTGGTTCTTAAATTAGCATTCTCTCTTTCTTTACTTCTGGTTTACCACTCAATCCCCAGCATTACCACACCTCTTACCCCCACGTATTGCCGTAAGCCCAGGCCCATCTTTATGATTATTGTTTCAAATCTTAGCTGTTCTACTTTCAAAATGGCCTACTTAGGCACTTTCTTCTTAGCTTTGCATTAAATTCTAAAGAGATTTGTTCATTTGTGTGTAAGCTTTACTATATTCTCAGTCTTTTCCACAAGTTTTTCTTCCTTACCTGACCACACCTGGCTTTTTGCCAGACTTCACATTCTAGAAAGGCAGTAAGTGTTTTATGATGAGATTGTGATGGGTTTTCATCACATGATTGCCGTATGTCGGGAATTCTGCTAAGTGGTTTACATGATGTAATCCTCACAGTAATCCAAAGATCTTAGTATTTTTTATATTCTCATTTTCAAATGAGGAAAATAAATCCTAAGAAGGTTATGTTTAATTTTTAAATTAACATTATGCTGTTAGGATGACCAAACTCTTCTCATTTCCCGACATTCTTAGATCTTTCTCCTTAAGTATTTTGTGGTTTGCTATCTCCTGTTTAGTTCACTACCAAACTTATTGACATAGTCCCTATTTGTCATGCTCCAAAATTACTCTTTAAAAAAATAAACCCCCTATCTCTCAAATATCAGAGGCTTTTTTTTTTTTGGATAAAAGTTTCAAATAGTAAGTACAAGCAAAATTCCCCTTTCATACCTTTGTTTCTCCCGTAAATTTTCTAACTTCTTTCTGCACTGGTAATCATTCATGTAAGCTTAGTATATTCATTTTTAGACTTCTATTATACATTTATACAGTATGCACATTTGTAAATAGTTGGGTTTGTTTTAGGATTTAATTTTTACATAAATGAAATCAGACTTAATATGTTATGTGCACAGTTTTGTTTTTTTTTCTGTTAATGTACCTTGGATATTTTTCCATGTCATTACATTATATAGATATAATCTTTTAATCTGTTGACTAGTATTCCATTATAAGGGTATACTGTGATTTATTTAATAAAAGTCTTATTAATGGACATTTACTTATTGTAATTAGTATTTTTCTGTCACAGATAGTACATCCTTGTATACCTATGTATATATAGACAAGTATTTCTCTAAGATAATCACTTAAAGGTAGAGTTACTGAATTAAAAAGTATTTCTTTTTTAATTGTATTAGAGACTACCAAATTTCCTACAAAAAGGCTATGTTAATTTGCGTTTCTGCCAGCAGTACATCCGTGACCCTCATAGTCTTGCCAGCACAGGATAATAAATGTTTTCTTAATTTCAATGGGTGAAAAGTAAGAAGATGTTGTTTATATTTTTTCATATGCTTATAGACCAAATGCATAATTTTCTTCGATGAATTATTGTTTTATATCCATCATCAGTTTTTATGTTAAGTTGACTCTTTTAAATTGATTTTTAGCAACTCATGTATTATGGGCAAAGTCCTTTGTTGACTATATTCTAATATTTCCCCTGTCCGTTACTTAACATTTAGTTTTAAAAAATTAATCAACTTTATCTTTTAGAGCAGTTTTAGGGTCACAGAAAAATCCAGGGGAAAGTACAGAGATTCCCATGTACTGCTTGTCCTCACACACACAACTCCCCCATTGTCTGCATCCTGCAGCACACAGTGGCGCATTTGTTACCACTGAGGGCTCTCCATTGACACATCATTATCACCCAAAGTTGTAGTTTACATTAGGTTTTCTCTCTTGGTGTTTAGCTTTTTATGTGATGTATTTTATTATGTTGAAATTTACAATTTGAATGAAAGCAAATTTATCAAATTTTTTCCTTAAGACTCTCTGAATTTTGTATTTTGACCAGACTTTGAGTACCAGACTTTTTTAATTAATTAAAAAAATGCTAGAAGAAATTACCAAAGGGCTGTGGTGATTATCTTGAAACAGGAGTACTTTTATATTAGCTTTTTAATTGAGGGGATCATGTGGACTGAGCTAGGAAATTAACTTCTATCCATTGATGGTCAGTAGTTGCAAAACCATTTAAAATGGTACTTTTATCATAAGCAAAATTCCTATATACATAGGTTATTTCCTGAATCTCTATTCTTTTATGAAGTCATCTGTTTGTCTTGCACATTGTTTTTGGAAACAAAAAAAATTAACAGCTTTATTGATGTATTATTGAATACAATGTCAAAAAATTAAATTTTGACTTCCGTAAGGAAAGGCTTTATTCAGAATAATAATAGGAAACTTTGTTTCCTTTTTTTTGTTGTTTCTTTTGTGTTTTTTTTTGAGGGCAGTGTCACTGGCCCTCATATGCGGTATCCGAACCTGGGCCGCTGGCTTCCCAAGGCTGCTCTTAACCACTGCACCAGTCAGCCAGCCCCAGAATAATAATAGGGAGACTACGCTGATCTCAGACATCTGGAAGTGCTTCAGAATCAAATAGAAAAAGGTTTTTCTTTAATAAGATAAAGGTGCAGGCAAGCAAATTTAAGCAGAATATTTTAAGGGGAAGCTGATAAGCAAGGGGAAATACTCATCAAAAACTGAAAGGAAAGGGTTCTGCTGTGGTCGGCTGATTTCCAGGAGAAGCTGATCGCCAGGAGGGTACTTTTCCACTTTTTTTTGTGGGGACAAGCAGCGTTCAAGGACCTAGAGGAAAGAAAGAAGGCTTATTAAAGTTTGGTCAAGACAAAGCAAAGGGTAAGAAATAGGCAATTATGAAGTCCTGGTCAACAATAAACTGCACATGTTTAAAGCATACGAGTTAATAAGTTTTGACATATGTATACATATGTGAAACTATTGCCACAATCAAGATAATGAACATATCATCATCCCCCAAAGCTCTTCATGACTTGGTAATTGCTTCTTCCCACCCCTTCTTGTTCCCCCATTCTCCTCAGGCAATCACTGATCTGCTTTCTGTCATTACACATTAGTGTGCATTTCCTAGAATTTTAACCCTTTTTTTTTTTTGTCTCCTTCATCACTCAGCATAATTTTGAGAGTCATTCACATTGTCAGTAGTTCGTTGAACCATTGTGTCAGTAGTTCATTGATTTTTATTATTGTTTATCATTGAGTAGTGTGAATATACTACAGTTTGTTTATCTATTCATCTGTTAATATATATTTGGGCTGTTTCCAGTTTTTGGCTGTTACACATAAAGCTCCTTGAACATTCACATGCAAGTCAATATATGGACGTATGTTTTCATTTCTCTTGGGTAAATGTTATATCTTGGAGTGAAATGACTGGGTCACATGGTAGGTGTATATTTAAATTTTCAACAAACTTTCAAACTGTTTTCCAAAGTGGTTGTACCATTTTACATCCCCACTATTAGTGTACGAGAATTCTAGGTCCTTGCCACCATTTTATATGATCAGTCTTTTCAGTTTTTGCTGTGCTGTTAGATGTGAAGTGATGCAATTCCCTGATTTGCAATCTCCTGAGGACTAGTGATTTTGAACATGTCTTCATGTGCTTACTTTTCATCTGCATATCTTTTTTTGGTGAATGTCTGTTAAATGCTTCCTCCTTAAAAAAGTTTTTTTTTGTTAATTGAACTTTGATAGTACTTCTACTCTGGACACAAGTCCTTTATCAGATATATGATTTGCAAATATAGTCTCCCAGTCTGTAGCTTATCTTTTAATTACCTTAACAGTTATCTTTTTAAGAGTAGAAGTTTTATATTTTGATGAAGCCCATTTTATCAATTTGTGATTTTATGGGTGTCTTATCTAAGAAATCTTTGCCTAATAATCCAAGGTTGCACGGAGAAAACCTTTTATAGCCTGTGATACATGTTGACTTAATTATTTGCATGGAGTTTATTTATTTTAAAAATTTTATTATGAAATAATTATAAACTGGATGTTGTAAAAATAGTTCAAAGAGTCCCATGTATTTTTTACCCAGTTTCTCCCAAAGGTGACATCTTATATAGATATAGTGCAATATAAGGGTTGGCCGAGTGGCCCAGTTGGTTAAAAGCTTGCTCAAGAGTGCGAGCTGAGCTCTGAGCAACAGCAGTTCGATGCCCAGCCGAGCCGAGCAGCCGCTGAGCTGCCAACAGGTGGTAGGATGGCTCAGCTAAAAAAAAAATAAAAATTTGGGCTGGCTAAGTGGCACATTGGTTAAGAGCAGGCTTGGGACGCCAGCGGCCCCGGTTCAGGTCCCACATTTGAGGGCCAGTGACACTGCCCTCTATAACTAGCAACAGCTTCACCTGGAGCTGGGCTGCGTGAGCCCTGGTGATGGTGTAGGTTGCAGCCTCTGCTGCAGTGGGCTGCCATAGGCTACAGTGAGTGGCCGGCAGCCAGTGTGAGCTGCCAATAGCCGCGGTGAGCGACCATCCAGAGGCCAGCGACCCATCTGCGTCATCCGGGAAGAGTGCAATGATGATACCAACATGGGCCAGTGAAGCAATGTCCTCCGCAACTAGACTGAAGAACAGAAAGACAGCAACTTGCCTGTTCCCCTTCCCTGATTCCCCAACGCTGTTCCCCTCCCCCAATTCCCCAGTAAAATCTTTAAAAAAAAGCAAAAACCAGGATATAGGCATTGACACATTAACTAGATTATAGACTTTATTCAGTTTTTACCATTTTAACCTGCATTTGTGTGTGTGTGTGTGTGTGTGTGTAGTTTTATGTATTATAGTTTGTCCCATATATAGATTTGTGTAACCATCACCTCAGTTAAAGTTCAGAACTATTCCATCGCCACGGAAGATCTCCCTGCTGCCTGCCTCTTTGTATTCATGCCTAGCCCAACACTAGCCCTTATTCCTGCCTCTTGCTATTTCTAGTTTGTTCTCCATCTTTTTTTTGCCATTTCAATAATGTTATATAAATTGAATTATATAACATATGATTTTTTTTTTTTTTAAGATTTTATTGGGGAGTAGGGGAAGGGTAACAGTGTTGGAGAATTGGGGAAGGAGAACAGCTAAGTTGTCCTTCAATTTAGTTGCGGGTGGGCATAGCCCACTATCCCATGTCCGGAGTTGAACTGGCAACCTTGTTGTTAGGAGCATGTGCTCTCACCTGCTGAGCCATCCTTCCACCTGCTGGCAGCTCAGTGGCAGCTCACCTTGTGTGCAGCTTACTGGCCTATGTGGGAGTCAAACCGGTGACTCTGTTACTCAGAGCTTGTGCTCTTAACCAACTGAGCCACTCTGCCCGCTCAACATATGATCTTTTGAGACTGACTTTTTTTACTAAGCATAATCCCTTTGAGGTCAGTCTAGGTTATTGCATGTATTAATATTATATAATATTATAAAATAATATTTTGTTCCTTTTTATTGCTGAGTCATATTCCATTGTATGGATGTTACTTCAGAGTAGGAATGAAATTTATGCTGGTATTTTTACCAGCCCAGAGGTTCTTGTCAGGAGTTTGTTTAACCATTCACCCATTGAAAGACATTTGGGTTGTTTGTAAAATTTTGTTATTATGAATTATATTAATTGTTTCTCACTATTTGTCATCAAAGAATTAAAGAAAAATATGATCTAGGAGTAAACAAAGACGCAGCAGAGAAATGTAAACTATACTAGAGAACCAAATGGAAATTTATTGAACTAAAATGTACAACAAATGAAACATACACTTATTGTATTATATCTATGGTGTATTAATAGCCGACTAAGATGGCAGAGAAAATAGTCAATGAACACAAGGCCGAACCAAAGAAATAATCCAGTGTAAAGAATAAGTAGGAAAGATTAAAGAAAAATGGACAGAGCATCAGCGACATGCAGGCACTGTCAAAGTAGTCTAATATCGCTGTAAGCGAAATCCTAGGAAGAGACTGAGAATGAGAGGGAAAAAATATTTAAAGAAATAATGGCTGAAAATTTCCCAAATTTAAGGGAAAACATTAAGTTATAATTCCAAACACTAAGAGAATCCAAATCAGAATCCTTACAAAGAAAATTCACCTAGATTGTAATCAAATTGCTCAGATAAACAGAAAATAATGAAAGAAGCCAGAAGAAAATGGGGAACAAAAATATGAATAGAAGCTGATTTCTTCCCTGACACAATACAGGCCAGAATATAATAGAACAGCTAATGCATAGTTCTGAAAGGAAAAAAACTGTCAACCCAGAATTATACACATAAGAAAAATATTCTTTAAAAATTAAAGGAAACTTATTTTCCCTTCCTTTTCTCTCCTTCGCCTTTCCCTGATTTTCCTCTCTCTCTTCTCCCTTTTCCTCCCTTTTCCAAACAATTCAGACCTGAAGACATCAATTGGAACATAAAACAGTAGATGAGATTGTGGGGTGGGGAGCCATGTGGCCGAAAGTGGGGTGGGAAAAGCCAAGCAAGATTAAAAGCATGTTCACATAGGGTGAAGACCCACTCAATAGAGAAGTCAGACCTGATCATGGAAAGAAATATATTCATGGATGCTTAATTTCCAGTGATTATTAAATATACTGTTATGTACTGAATGTTTACATGACCACCCCAAATTTATATGTGTGTGGCTGTGTTTTCATATGGGCACTCTGGGGAAGTAATTAAGGTTAAATTAGGTCATAGGGGTAGGGCCCTGATCTGATAGGATGGGTGTCCTTATAAGAAGAGACACTACAGAGCTTACTTGCTCTCTGTCTCTGAACACACACACTGAAGAAAGGTCATATGGAAACACAGCAAGAAGGCAGCTGTCTGCAATCCAGGAAGAAAGTCCTCGCCAAAAACTGAATTGGCTGGAAGTTTGATGTTAGACTTCTGAACTCCAGAGCTGTGATATAATAAATTTCTTTTGTTTAATCTACCAGTCTATGACATCTTGTTCTGGAAGTACCAGCAGGCTAGGACACGTACTCTATGATTTCAGCCCTTTGATATATGTTGAGACATAAATGGTTGTAGTTCAAGAGTCACTGACAAATCCAGAAGGATAGTGATTGTTTCCAGAGATTAACTGCTATAGCCAGGTTAGAAAGAAATAGATTTTAAGCCTAAGATAAGAATTTTATTAATGAATATTGATGACAAAAAACTCATTTCTTTACTGACAGTCATTTTCTCTTCATAGGAATGTGAATTGGACCCTTGTTGTGAAGGCAGTACTTGTAAGCTTAAATCATCTGCTGAATGTGCATATGGCGACTGTTGTCAAGACTGTTTGGTAAGAAATGTCTTCCTATTTGGAAAAAGAAATAAAAAAAGGAAAAAAATATGTATATATCAAAATTTGACTTCTCTGTTCTATGAGAGCACTGTTTTTATTAATGATTATATGAAAAATTTTATGCCACTTGTTTGACATTTTGTATCATATTCTTTTATGACTAATGGTCTAATGAGATTTTTTTCCTAAGTAGAAGCAATTTTTTTTTCTGACTTTAAGATTGATTTATGGTTTTTATTAAAAATTCAACAATACCCAAATATAGAAAGCCAACAGTGAAAGACTATAATTTTTACCCTCCTCAGGTAGCCACTGTTGATAATATGTTATTAATTTAGTTGTTTTTTCCTATACAAATTTTGTGTGTGTGTGTGTGTGTGTGTGTGTGTGAGTGTGTGAGAAAGAGAGAGAGAGAGAAAGAGAGAGAGAGAGAACACAGATGTACATATTTTTCCTTTTTTTTTTTTCCAGTAAGATACTATGGACTTTCTTCCATTCATGTAGTTCAACATGGTGGTATAGTTAGTACTCCTTTGTATGGCTAACATGTAATTTCCATACCTAGTCCACTAATGATGGAAGTTGCTTCCAGTTTTTGTTTATAAGTAGAATTGTTGGGGGCAGAGTATGTATATTACAATTTTTTTTTTTTTTTTGAGGGCAGTGTCACTGGCCCTCATATGTGGTACCGAACCGGGGCTGCTGGCTTCCCAAACCAGCACTTAACCAACGCGCCACTTGGCCTGCCCATGTATATTACAATTTTTGAAACATATTTTGTATACTTTGCACAATGTGCCAGTCTGTACCCAACAGTGTAATCACAAACTTGTTTGCTCATGCCAACATTGCTTGTTAGCCACTGTTATAATCCTGTTTGGTTTGATAGGTTTAGAGTGCTTTTACATCATTGTTTAATTTGCATTTATTTTGGTTACCAATGAAGTTACATTTTTTTCATTTTCTGTGTTTCATGGCTTTTGTAAATTGTCAGTTATTGCCCTCTGATCATTTTTCAGCTGGGTTATTTAATCTTTTGTTGTTGTTAGAACTTTTATAGATATAAATGTCATTTCAAATTTGATTAATTTGTGGGAATTGTCCTGATACTTCGGTTTCATTTGAATCTTATTACCCTAGTTTCTTCCAGGAGGTACTTTATGCCGAGGAAAAACGAATGAATGTGATGTTCCAGAATATTGCAATGGTTCTTCTCAGTTCTGTCAGCCAGATGTTTTTATTCAGAATGGATATCCTTGCCAGAATAACAAAGCCTATTGTTACAATGGCATGTGCCAGTATTATGATGCTCAGTGTCAAGTCATCTTTGGCTCAAGTAAGATATTTTTTTTATAATTGATTGCTTTGATTTATTAAGCATGCATGCATGCATGCTTTAGATTTTGTTAAAAATGGAAATAAAACATCATTGCTAATATTGAAGTTTTTTGTTTCCTCTTTCCTGTCATATCTCCTTCTTCTTCTATAGGTGGTCATGATCATGAATTTTTATTTATTTATTTATTTTTTTAGAGTTTACAGCGGAAGACAGTTTATTAGAGTAGAAAGTAACAGCTCTCAAAATGAGAGGGGGTCCCGACTGGGTTGCCCCATGATCATGAATTTGATGTGTCCAAATTCAGTTGGTGATTTTTGTTTTTACTCTCTCTCTCTCTATTTATCATCTTTCTATTCTGTGTATATAAACAATATATGATTATATATACCTATATACAGAAGGTGCTAAAAAAATGTATACACATTTTAAGAGAGGAAAAAACTATATTAAAATTGTAATACAATGAATGACGCTAGCATTCATATGCTTAACGCCATCATTCGAGCAAACATACTACACATTGCTACCATAATTCAATTCAACTTCAAAAAGTAATACATAGATAACGTGTACATTTTTTGGCACCCCTGGTATAAACTATCATATTTTAGTTTTATTAAATTCATATAAATAGTATGGAATATACAAGGGACCTACTATTTTAATTTTTCACACACAATGTTTTTGAGATCCATCTGTATTGATATATTTAGATATAGTGTGTTAGAGCATTCATTATATTAATGCAGTCTGCTCTCTTACTGATAGATATTTAGGATGTTTAAAAAAACTTTTTTGTCTCTTTTTAAAGTTTTTATTTTTATCAAAGTTATACATAAAGATCCAAATTTATTTACCATGTTTTTTGAACAAATAATGTGTTCATTCACCTAATGTCTTCATCCCTTAAGGCAACCACTTTTACATTTCCTAGGTGATTATTTTTTTACTTGTTCTGGGTCTTTAGATAACCCCTTGGTAATACTACTTTTTGATTTTTTTCCATATTAGACATTAATTACTAATTTCTCACTATGGAAGATGAGAATTTAATTTCGTCTCTTCTCACAACTCTCATCATACTCATTATCCATCTTTTTAATATGGAATAATTTTAATTTTAATTACAACAGTGATGACTGTTATGATATTTTGATTTATAATGAGAAATATAATATATATTTGGTCTTTGTGCACTTTCTGGCAGGGAGCTCCTAAAACTTAGAATTTCCTAAGTGATGAGAGCCATAAAGTGTCTTTTGTTATGTCAGTAAGGTGACTTTAGGAAAGTACCTGCTTAACCTGAGAATGGGGTTTGGTTGCCCAAGGAACCAACCATGTGATTAAAGGGTTGAAACTTTCAGTCTCTCTCTGCTCCTCCGGAAGTGGGGGCTGGAGAGTGAGTTAATCACAAATGGCCTATGATTTAATCTATCCTGAAGCTCCATAAAACTCCCGTAGGGTTTGGAGAGCCTCTGGCTTGGTGAACCTGTGGGTAATGCAGGGAGAATTTGTTCTTCAAGAGGGCTTGGAAGCTGTGTGCCCTTCCACTTGCCTTGCGCTATGCATTTCTTCCATCTGGTTATTCCTGAGTTAATATTGTTCTATAATAAATTAGTAATCTAGTAAGTAAAATGATTATCTGAGTTTTGTGAGCCACTCTAGCAAATTAATTCAAGGTAGGGGTTGTGGGAGCCTCTGATCTAGAGCCTGTTGGTCAGAAGCACAAGTGACAACCTGGACTTGCAATTGGCCCCCTAAGAGGCAGAGCAGTCGGGAGGGCAGTCTTGTGGTGTGACTGAGCTCCTTAGCCTGTAAGATCTGACACTATCTCCAGGAAGGTTGTGTCAGAATTGAGTAAAATTGTCAGACACCCAGCTGGCATCAGAGAATTACTTGGTGGTGTGGAACTGAGTATTGTATAATAGTCATATTAATGCTGTTCCCAGCTGAGCTGTGTAGTAAGTTACAACTGCTTTCTTGACTTTTGTTTTCTTTAGAGTTAATAATTCATATTTTCTCTCGCTCTCTCTTTGGGTTTGGTTAGTTTTCTATGTTTTTACCACTAATTGAACTGCAAATTGTTCATCAGTGGCCTGGGCTCTTACCTTGAGGTGATTTAAGGGCATCAGTATTCTACTAATTTCAACCTGTTTGAAGACGTCTGACTAGGGGGCTGATTCTCTTTAGTCTTGTTTATCTGTCCTCTGTATTCAGAGAAACGGAATCAATAGGAGTGTGTGTGTGTGTGTGTGTGTGTGTGTATATGTATATATATGTATATATCTGTAAGTCTATCTGTCTGTCTGTCTATATCTACCTATATGTCTACTCATATATATGATTTATTATAAGGAATTGGCTCACACAATCATGGAGACTGGTAGATCCCAGATCGGTAGGGTAAGTCAGTAAGCTGTAAAGTCAGTTGAGTCAAATGGTATAGTTTTAGTCCAAAGCCTGGCAGGCCTGAGACCCAGGAAGATTGGATGATTTAGTTCAAGTCTGAAGGCAGAAAAAAGCCAGTGTCCCAGTCTGAAGCCCCTTAGGAAGAATTCCTTCCTACTTAGGGAGAGGTTTTGTTCTGTATAGGCTTTGCAGTAGTTGGGTAAAGCCCACAAACACTAGAAAGCGCAATCTGCTTTACTTGATCTACCAATTTAAATATTAATCTTACCCAAAAACACTACTATAGGATAACAGAATAATGTTTGACCAAATATCCAGTCAAGCACATAAAATTAATGATCACGCGTCCACCCCTTGTCAGCTTGGCACCCATACACAACTTTTTACACCACACATAATCTCCAAAAGGAGAAAACAACAGGTCATAATTCCACTTAACGTGATACAGCTATCTCGTGTACAACCGGAAATGCTCTAAACCCTTCCTTAGAGGAAGAGGTAAAGTCCTTGAGTGATGTTTACTCTTCTCTTTGATAACCCCTAACTTAAATACTAGAATGTAAAATTAACAATACTTATACTATCATATAAAGTCAGTACATCTTATGTTATATAATAAGGGCATAAGAGGAAAGAAAACAAAGGTATTTTATATATATTCACAAAAATATTATAACAAAAAGATACTCATGACAATTAAAGCCCTCATTTCTGTAATTAATCATGCAGTCATAGCTGGTATTTTCAAAAACTTTCTTCATTATCCAGTCCATACACCCTTTGCTTTCAGCAAGCATCCCACTGGTCATGGGCCTTTACCTGGTGGGGTGACTCAAACTTTCATTCCTGAAGGCTCTGCAAGCTACAAGCCAAACTCATGATATTCTCTGGGCCAACACTAACCCAGGTCCATATACAAGTTGTCAAGAAGGACAGAGAGCTGACCCCCTAAGGGCTCAGGTTACTCCCAAGTGGAATCCATGGGGGACCAGAGGTCAGCTTCTCTGAGCACATTAGGGTGGTGAATGATGCAAACCCTGTCTGAATTGGGTTATTGCAGTTTTCCATGGACGTTAATCACAGGACATGGTAATACTAAGAAAACATCTTAAGGGATCTTTTGCAGTGGATGTCCTCTTTCTTACTTCCATTGTGGAATAGTAGTCCAGTTTCCCCTTGGTAGTCAGGATCTGTCACCCCAGCCCGCACAGTAACTCCCTTCTTTTCCTGTTCATTTAGAGGCATGAAGAATCTAAAGTGACTGGGTGGCAGTCATAACTTCCAGATCAGTGAAAGCATTCTTGTTTCTCCTGTTGGAAGCATTCCTTCCCTTGGAACTAAGACCTTAGGACAGCAGAGCATAAGGTCGTGGGAATAGGAAGCAAAAATTTTGCTAGTGGGTCACTAGGAGAAATAGGAAGTAGTGCCACTCCCACTTATACACCTTGATTCTTGGTCCCATGAATCCTGGCTACAGCAGGAACAGCACCATGTATCAGATGCTGATTCAGAGCATACACAGCCTTGTGGAGAACCTTGTCCCTTCCTACAACCTGTTGCCATCTAGCTGGCACTGTAACTGAGTCTTCAAAACACTTTTCCACCATTCCGTCAAACCAGCCACAGCAGGATGGTGGGGAATGTGATAAGACCAGTGAATTCCATGATTCGAGCCCATTGCCACTTAATTTGCTGTGAAGTGTGTTCTTTGAGGAGAATAAATCTGTGTGCAATACTATGAAGGATAAGACATTTTGTCAATCCACGGATGGTTTTTTTGGCAGGACATTGCGTATAGGGAAGGCAGTTCTTATCGAGAGTAAGTGTCTGTTTCAGTAAGAACAAAACTGCATCTGCCATGATAAAAAGAGTCCAGTCTAATAACCCTACCACCAGGCTGATCACTCAGAGGAATGGAGCCATACTGGGGACTCAGTGTTGGTCTGAGTCCCAGTTGGGGCCCAGCTGCTTGCAGATTTGGCATTTAGCAGTGGCCACAGCTAGGCTGGCTTTGGTGAGTGGAAGTCCGTGTTGCTGAGGATATACATGACCTCCATCCCTGGATCCATGGCCCCTAGCTCATGACCCCATTGGGATATGACAAAGATAACTAGGGAAGGATGTTTGACTGGTATCCACAGAATGTGTAGGATAATCATCCTAATCCACTTTACTCTATAAAATCCTCCCCTGCGAGGTCACCTTATGGTGATACAAATATCTTCATGTGTTTTGCCCATAAAGGGCTATCTTGTGATACCTTGTAGATGGGAAAGATGATTAAGATCCCTGCAAACTACATTATGATACAGGGCTGGAGAGTTGCCATACTCCTGAGAGAAGACAGCACACATGTATTGCTATCCTTCTAGCTGTAAACAAACTGCTTCTGGTGGTCCTTATTGACTGATATGGAGAAAAAAACTAGCTACAGACCAGGTACCAGGAGATATGTTAGTTTGCTTAAACAATGAAACCAAATTGCCACCGCAGCTGCAATGACAGTTACATTGGCTAAGCTTATGATAATCCATCGTTATTCTCCAAGATCCATTTGTCTTTGCATAGGCCAAACAGACAAGCTGAATTGAAACATCACCACCTCTGCATCTTTCATGTCCCTGATGTGGTAATAATCTCTGCAATTTTTCCAGGATTGTGGATTTTCCTTTGATTCGTGATTTTCCTTTGTAGAGGCAGTTTTAGTGGCTCCCACTTGGCCTTTCCGATCATTATAGCCATCACTCCACAGGTCAGGGAACCAAACTGGGGATTCTGCTAGCTGCTATTATGTCTATTCCAATTATCCATTCTAGAGCTGGGGAAATAACCATAAGATGGGCTTGGGGACCCTTTGGGCCCACTGGGAGACAGATTTGAGGTAAAAGTCCTTTGATCCCCTAATCTGATTGGTAGACTATAGTGACATTTGGGTCCCCTAGAATTAATGTCGATTCAGAGCCAGTGTCCAGTAATCCCTGAAAGTTCTGATTATTTCCTTTTCCATAATGCAGTTACTGCTGTAAAAGGCCATAGGTCCTGTTGGGAAAGGATGTGAGAAAAATTAACTATAAATTTTTGGCAGAGTATTAGGGTCTTCTACTTTATTTAAGGGGTTCTGGGTCAATAATATGGCTCAAGTCTAAGAATTGATTGAAGGCTCGTGATTCAGTTTTTGTGATTCAAGTTAGACTTTTGTTTGCTTGATCTATTGGGTTGTCAGAAAAGTCATGATGCATGTTTGCAACAGATGGCACTAGCTCATTTTTGGAAGTACCAGAGTCATTCGCATCTATATTATTGCTGTGTCATTTGACAGTGTACAGTTCTAGCTTCATTCTAAAGAAAAATTGAGCACATTGGTTGAGTTTTGGAGATTTTACAAGTTGAAGATGGAAGACCAAACTACATTTTTCCCATATTTTACTGTTTTACTTCCCTAAAGGGAAGAATGCGCGTCAAGCTTGTGGAAAGCTCTATAAAGCTTATGGTGACAATGCTTTACAAGAATGTCAGTGCCAATGATGGTTCACGAAATTCTGTGCTGGCGATTTTGATCTCTACAGTGCTCCGTGGTCGGGGAGGCCCACAGAGGTTGATGATAACAAAATAAAGGCATTGATCGAGTCAAACCCATGTCACACAACACGAGAGATTGCAGGAACATTGAACATCCATCATTCAAACGTCCATGGCCACCTGAAGAAGCTGGGATACATAAGCAAGCTCAATATTTGCGTTCCCCATGAACTCAAAGAAGTTCATTTGATGGAATGTATAAACATCTGCAATATGCTCATTAAATGTGAGGAAAACAGTCTGTTTTTGAAGCGACTGATAACTGGTGATGAGAAGTGGATTGTTTACAACAAGGTGGTGTGCAAACGGTCTTGGTCCCAACATGATGATTCGCCTCAAACGACATTGAAAGCAGACATTCATCAGAGGAAGGTTATGCTCTCAGTGTGGTGGGATTTTAAAGGTGTTGTGTTTTTCGAGCTCCTACCAAGGAACCAAACAATCAGTTTGAATGTGTACTGTTGGCAATTGGGCAGTTTGAATGAATCCATCATCCAGAAATGTCCAGAGCTTGTTAATTGTAAAGGAGTTGTATTCCATGGCGACAACACGAGACCACGCACAAGTTTGATCACCCATCAAAAATAGTTGGAGCTTCGATGGGACGTGTTGCCACACCCACCATACTCACCTGACCTTGAGCCATCAGAATTCCACTTGTTTCACTCTCTTCGAAACTCCTTGTGTGGTATAATGTTCAATTCAGATGAGGCCGTTAATTAGCACCTTCTTCAGTTTTTCGCAAATAAAAGACAAGTTCTATGTACGAGGAATAGTGAAGCTCACTGAAAGATGGCAGCAGACTGTTGAAAAAAATGGGCAATATATCATTGATTGATCTTTGTTCTTTATATAAATAAATGACAGTTGAAAAACATAGACAAAATACGTCATGACTTTTCTGACAACCTAATAGAACTTTTCTGCTTAAACAGATCTAGTAAGAATTTGTAGGCTTCCTATCTTTTCACTTCTAGGAACACCATGATCAACTAACCAATGGCATAGGCCTGTGCAAGTCAGACTTTGACTTTGCTCTCCATTATGGTAAACATGGTCACCTTGCCTTTGCAGTTGAGTGACTTTGCACTGGGTTCCTGCCACTGGGGATCCAATTACTCCCATTGCATTTAGGTTTCCTAATTTAGTTACCTTAGTTCCCTGTGTAAAGTGGCCTACAGAGAAGAGCAATCACAGAGCTATTTAGCTATGCTGGGGCTTCCCTCACCAATTTATTTCTTACCTTGATGAAAAGTCTGTCTTCTGGACCCTCCCAGAGGGAGTAAATAGGTCTTAAATGGCAAATCCCCTCTAGCATTAAAGCATTAACAATCTCTGTGAGTTCATGGATCTTCTTTCTATATTAAACCAAGGCAGGTCCAGCATTTCCAACTTGCTCCCTGTGGGCCGCCCTTTGGTCCACGTTTCCGCAAACCAACCACACACACTATTACATCCCTGACTGACTCCCCTTGATACAACATTAAATGCAGACTATCTGCTCATATCAGTAATACTGACATGATTCAACTTTATGTTTCTTCTACCATTATCCCACACCTTTAATATCCATTCTCCCATGTGTTCTCCAGATTTTCTGTGTATAAATTTGAAAATAGAAATAGTTCTATTTGTGTGTAGCACACTTTCTATGGGTCAACTTATTATGTCACCTTATAGATCAGGGATGCTACTGTAATTTCCTCAGGCAATGCAGGCGTAGTCCCTTTAGATGGGGGTGGAGAGGCTGCTTCCTGTCACCCAGACTTCAGGGGCTCAGTGTCCCCAGCTTCATCAGAGTCTTCTCATACATTCCCATTCCAACTTTTTAAGATCTCATTCTTTCACCATCAGTGCCCTCACTTTAACAATAGGCACCCTATGAGGCTGGGAGCTTATCTTGAGTTGTAATTCATCCAGTTGGAAATGAGATTCTGGGTTCGATTTTTTAGTAATCTCAGCCCTATCATTACAGGAGATAAGGGTCTTCTTCAGGTCACACTTAGAAGCTTTCAGGTTACTGATGCAGTGATTGAGCTGGGAATTCATGTACCTCAGCTCATCCTTTTTCTCACTGTCTTGTCTAGTATTTCAGGAGCAGTTAGCCAATCTCGTTACACTCAACAGTTTGACAAAAATGCGGTATTTATTTTTTGGAAGGCTAGAGTTGTTGATTTTGACCAGACTTCTGCTGTCTTTAGTCTTTGTTGTACTCCTTACCTTATGGTGGGTAAGCTAGGCAGGAGGAGAGAAGACTATCTAAGAATTAAATGGCACTAATTTCTGTTGTGTCAGGCTATATGGGACAGAGTGATAGATATCTGTCAACTTCTGTTAATATTTTACAGGAATAGTCAGGTTATTCCAGACTAAAAAAGTAATTAAAGATAGGCATTTTAATGAAGTAAATACTATTGTTTACAAAAGACATTATCTTCATAGAGGCCTGCAGAAAAGTCCAGGACTAAAGGAACCAGTTACTTTTTTTCTTTTAAGAATATCTGAAATGTTCATAGGCGTTTTCATTCTGTACAGGAGCTTTGCTAGGGATATTGCCATGTGACATTTATTCCTGCAAGTGTTCTGTGTTCATTTTTCATATTACTTGATTCTCTGTGTGTTTTTGCTCCAACTCCTTTCACCCCATATCCATTTTCTTTTAAATTAAACAACATGGTATCAGTTATATAAGATTGGCAAGTGAATTTCCTATATTAAATAGAAAGTACAGGCATTTTGGCTTAAAAATATTTCCAAATAAAATATTTTTTAGGAGTGTATAATTAAGTGGAAAAAAATGAACAGAAGGTGATACCTGTATAATATAGAAGAAAGCAAGAATGGATTGATACTTTACCAGCTGTCATGGCTGTTTGTCAGTCTATGTAATTAGTAGGAATACCTAAATTAAGCATTCATATATGATAAACAAAAAACCAAATAATAGTAGCTGACAATGTTTTCACCAACGCTTCCTGGACTGATCTAACCAGGGGTGCAGTAGATACGTGTTTGAGAGCAGTGAGAGTGACTATAGGCTTTAATTTATTTATAGTTTCATCTTGTTTAATGACATTTCTGTTAGGGCCTGAGTATTTGAGTCTAAGGCTAACTTTTAAATACAGTCTAAGCTTTATTTTTACAGTTGGTTGTTAGGTATAAAATGTAGAACAAAAATGTTTTATTTGTAAGGCCTGAAACTTTTTTAGAGGTGTTGAGGCAGTTCATCTGGGTATATGGACTGTCATAGGAACTACTCTTATTTCGGAATTAAATTGCTGTAACATTTTTTTTTTTTAATTTTTAATGTTACAGAAGCCAAGGCTGCTCCAAGAGATTGTTTCATTGATGTGAATTCTAAAGGTGACAGATTTGGCAATTGTGGTTTCTCTAGCAATGAATACAAGAAGTGTGCCGCTGGGTAAGTGCCTGTGAGGTTATAAGAAAATATGAAGGCCAGTCATCTCTAGTATCTTTTATAGCTCCTTGTGCTGCTGACTTTCTCTGCCTTAAATAATTTTCAGTGACAGTATTGCAACACAAGGCTCCAGAGAGACTGTGAATAGAACAGTAAAATAAGTCATCGCTTTGACATTACCTGTCTACAATCTAACGGTGTTTAGAATAGTACTTTGTTTACGTGTATTCTACAATAAGAACTCCAAGTAAACACTCTTCCTCTTCTTCCTTTCGTTAAAAGATTATGCAATTAAATCCATAAAGGTACAAAATTAATTCTGGACTTCATTAATTTCTTTTAGTTCTCTATAACTTAAAAGTGACAAATTAAGACCTTTTTTCTATTAACATTTGCTTGTACAAAATTAATAATATTAAAAATTGTAAATGAGAAGAAAGTCATCCATAATCTCAATCCATATATATTCACTAATTTCAGTGTATTTCTTCCCTTTTTTTATTTCTGTACATTATATATTCACATGTTATCATCTTATATAATTGGAATAATTCTGTAATGCTATGCATCTCTTTTTCCCACTACACCTCCTACTCTGCCAGTTAAGCTAAGCAACAGTAGTAAAACAATGCTTCCTAAGAAGAAATCACAGTAGTGACCTCCATGTCATTAAATCCAATGTACATTTTCAGGTCTTCTTGCTGCTTGACCTCTTAGTAGCATTCAGCTATGTTGACCATTTTCTCCGTGAGGAAACCTCTTTCCTTGGCTTTTGTATAGAACATTCTTCTAGTATTTTGTGTGTGTTTCTGGATGCCACTTTAATGTGTTTATTTGTAGCTTCATCTTTCTCTATCTTGCTGTTAAATACTGTGAAATGCTTCAGCCCTACTGGCCCACCTGTGGCCTTCTGCCACAGTACCTAGGCATATGCTATTCCTTTTGCCTGGCATGCTCTCCTCTCCTCTCCCCACCAGATCTCAGTTCGAGAATGACTTCTCTGAGGAAAACTTCCCAGATATCCCTCTTGTAGGTGTTCTCTGTACCTTTCTTGAGATGATATAGAACAAAGTAGATCGAGGGAAGTTAAAAAAGAAAACAAGAAAGTATTTCAGAAGATATGAATATGTGTTTTGACTATCTTGTATAATCTCTCGAAACTAGTTGTAGATGTACGTTCTCTTGTATTTATATAGCACTGTTTTTCTGATGAGCTCAAACTATTATTCCAGTAAGTTTTTAGTATATTCAAATTCAATGAGAATATTTTATGTCCAAACTACTCCCTTGGTAAGAACAATTATTTGATAATGATACTGCCTCAGAATTAGAAAGACAATTTAATGTATAATTTTCCAGATAAAAGGAAGGTCAGATATAAAACCAGTTCTAGGCATAGCATTGTCATGATCCTTTTGTGTTTAGAAGAGACCAAGGAGGACCCTGTCTTACAGTTTGGGGAGATTAGACCCATGTTGGCTAACATAATTAGTCCTAATCAAAGTGAGTAAAGTAGTAAGTTGAAGGTTAAAGGAAAAATGAACTGGTTAAAAAGTTGTATGCTTCTTTTTCATTGAGTTTCTTATGTTTCCCTTATTGTTTGTTCATAATGTTTTCTAATTTACATTGTAATTTCTCCTTTGACTCGTAGGTTATTGTATTGGTAATTTCCAAATATATGGGAATATTCTTGTTGCCTGTTTGTTGTTGATTTCTAGTTTAATTGCATTGAGAACATGCTGTATATGGTTTCAGTTCTTTGCAATTTATTGAGATAAATTATTTTCCAGCATATGGTCTATTTGGGTGAATGTTCATGTATAAGTGAAAAGAAGTATATTCTGTAGTTGTTGGATGTGTAATGACATAAATGTTAATTTAATTAATGGTCGTATTCAAATCTCCTATGCCTTTTGGAGGTGTGTGTTTTATCTGTTTGTCCTCAAATTTCTAAGAGAGGTGTGCTTGGATCAGACAATAATCAATTAAACAGGAAATTTCAATACAGCATCATAAGAGTTGGTGTTAGGGGTACTCATTGTATTACGAAAGGATATAGAAAGTGGATTTGACTCACACAGCATTGGTGAATTGAGTTATGAATTGTCTTTAAATAAGTAACTGAGAGCTAGTTAAGCCAAGAAGGTTGGAGTCCTTTCTTAGTTATTTTACAGTACAGAATCTAATTTTTTGCTTACCATAATTCTGTTAGAAAACATAACTGAATTTTAGTATAGTTCTATTATTTCCTGGATAATAATATTTTTAAGGTTATATCATATTTTTAAAAAACTTTATTAGTTAGACTTTTTTGATCCCTAGGTATATAGTGAAGAGAGATTAGGTGTGGGAAAAAACGGGGCATCAGCACCACCTGGTACTCTACTAATTTGCACCTTAGCATCACTTATCTCTTTTCTTCTCTTCCCTGTCATATTTGAAGAGAGCTATTTTGATCTCTGTTGCTCTCATAAACCTTCTTTGTTGAGACTCTCTTCAGCTAAATAGCAGTAAACTGTCTTGTCTACATAGAAATACGTATATAATTTTTCTTTTGTATATACACCGGCTGCATTTTATGTTTGCATTACCTTTCTGTTTTTATAGGAATGCATTGTGTGGAAAGCTTCAGTGTGAGAATGTACAAGACATGCCTGTATTTGGAATTGTGCCTGCTATTATTCAGACCCCCAGTGGAGGAACCAAATGCTGGGGTGTGGATTTTCAGCTAGGATCAGATGTTCCAGATCCTGGGATGGTGAATGAAGGCACAAGATGTGACGCTGGAAAGGTAATTAAAATGTTTTTGTTTACAAAGTAAGATTTAAAAAACTTATACCAAGCTAAGTGGTTTTCTTTTCTGATTATAAATCTGTGTTTATTCAGAGACTATGGAAAATATAAAGCCATTAAGAACAAAATTAAGAATAGCTATAGTCTTACTATCAAGATGTCTTCATTGGAGGTCATACATTATAACCTGTGGTTTCTGTGTTACAATATACTGGGCATATTTCTCTCCCCTATCAATGTACTATAATTTATTAGCCAGTCTGCCATTATTGGGACACTTAGGTGATTTCCAGGGTTTTGGGGGTGTGCACGCATGTGTGTGTGTGTGTGTGTGTGTGTGTACATTCATTTGTGTCTCTTTACCAGAACTGTCATAGTGCTTGTCCTGCCCATGCTCCCTGCTATCCTGACCCCAGCTATTTAGATCAGATATGAGCCAAGAGTTAGCTAGCCCCTGACTTAATGCCAGTGATTCCATATGAGAAGATGAGCTAGGCCAAATTCCTTTTTTTTTTAAATATGTAATTAAAGAAAGGTAATTAAGAGTAGGGCAGAAACTAAGAATTCTTTGAAGGATGTCCTGAAGTAGGAGCAGGACTAGAAGGATTATGGCAAACTTCAGCCATTTACAGGAGATACAAGGAAACAGGATTGTTGGGCAAGTTGAAGAAACCACCTCAGAGGTGCATAGAGGAGGAGGAAAGAATACATTTGACTGATTTTATGACACATCAAAAGATAGGTGGACTCTCAGGTTACCTTAGTTTATACCAAGTTTTCAGTTCCGATTCTGTTCCCTACTTATAGAAAGACCCTAATATTTTTGTGCCTGTCCTTGCCACTATATAAACTTGACTGCTTCAGTTATTATACACAATGCTGAGGTAAATGGCTTTATAAATAAAAATTTCAGAATATCCTGATTGTCTTCTGCGGTTAAACTACTATCATTATGTGCATACTTTTAAGATTTCAGATGGAGTTTTGCCAAATTTCCCTTTTTTTTTTTGAAGGCAGTGTCACTGGCCCTTATATGTGGGACCTGAACCGGGGCCACTGGCTTCCCAAGCCAGCGCTTAACCACTGCGCCACTCGGCCGGCCCACCAAATTTCTCTTTAGAAAAGTTTTTACTAGTTTATCTTCTAACAGTTTTCAGTAAGTGTTTTAATTCTGCATATTATAGTCAAGATTAGCTTCTATTGTTTTAAAGCTTTTTATTTTACTTGTTTTTCATTATTAGTGATGCTGCCTTTTTGGTCTCTTTATATTTATTTCTTTTGTAAGTTTTTTGTTGATGTTCTTTTTTCATTTAAAAATTAGTGTGTTTTTTTCTTATTGATTTTATAATTTGACTGGGAATGCATCTAATCTTCCAAGGTTATATATGATTTTAGCTATTGGCTTGGAATAGATAGTATTTTTCATTTAATGGCATATTCTTTTAATCCTAACTAATAAGGAAAAAAAGCAATAGATTTAAAATTTTTAATAAATTTTAAATTTTATAAGTAGTTTTTTCAATAGCTATTGAAATAATCATTTTTTTCCACCTTGACCTATTGATATCAATAAATTCCCTAATATTAAATTATATTCCTGGAGCAAGCACTGGTAATGTTGAATTTTTCTTTAGATATGTTCCTTGATCTTATGTGCTGGTGAACATACTTGTGTATTTCTGAAGCTGTATGCTTAGGACGTTTTTTTGAATTGATGAAATTTTACTGTATGGATGTCAGTATTCTTAAGTCTCACAAAAACTCAGCTAAGACTGAATTAAAGCATAATAGGAAATTTATTGATTCAAACTACAGAATCAAACCAAGAGATTTGGAACCCAGAATCCCAGATAATGGTCCTGCAGTTTCTTTCCTGTATCTTCCATGTCTGTTTCTCTCTTGTTGGCTCCCCCCTCCCCCAGTTTTTTTGAGAGATAATTGACATATAATATTGTATAAGTTTAAGGTACAAGGTGATGATTTGATACACATATACATCTTCGTGAAATAATTACCAGAATATGGCTAGTTGACATGTCCATCACTTCGCATAAATAATTTTTTGTGTGTGTTGAGAAAGCATTTAAATTTATTCCCATAGCAACTTTCAAGTATGTAATACAGTATTGTTAACTATAATCATCATGCTGAACATTAGATACCCAGAACTTATTCATTTTATAACTGGACATTTATACTCTTTGAAAAGAAAGTCAATGGCTACAGCACTATAGCCCCTTTCTGGAACATCCCCGAAGGACAGTGGTGAAGGAAAGTTCTCCCAGTGGATAGAATTTCGAGCAATGCACCAGGTTATCCTCTTGGAAGTTTGCTTAGAGGGAGAAATGGCCAGACATGCTTTATATACTAATTCATTCCTGAAGGGGACCCATCCTCTCCTTCATTTAAGGGTTCTGGATCCTGTGATATGGCTCAAGTCTGGGAATGATGGAGGACTCATGACTCAATTTTTTTTGGATTCGGGTTTTTTCTTGTTCACTTGACCCAGAACTTTGCTGCATATACATATCTAGTAAGAATTTATTAGTAGGCTTTCTCTCTATTTTACTTTTAGGAGGACCATGATCAACTATCTAACACTGCTATGATCTATGAGAGTCTATGATCTATGAGAGTTTCTAAATGCTGCTTTGACTCTGCTCTCTTTGGTTTTGACAGTTGGGGACTGTCATTAGGCCCCTGTTACCCTAGGATCCAAATACTCTCATTGCACCTCAGTTTTCTCTTTCAGCGACCACAGTTCCCATTGTGAAGTCTAGTCTACAAAGAACAGTGATCACAGGGTTCTTCAAAGATGCTGAGGCTTCCTCACAAGTTTGTTTTTCACAGTCATGGTGAAATGTGTGTCTTCTGAACCCTGTGAGTGACTGGCAAGCCCACTCTAACATTCCTGTCTCCCTAAGACTTGCAATTTTTTTTTTTTTTTTTTTTTTTTACCTTAAACCAAGACAAATTCAAGATTTCTAATCCACTCACATGGGCTAACTTTTGGTCCATTTTCAGCCACTCAACAAACAAACTGTTACAGCTTTTTCTGAATTCCTGACATGTAACATTAAATGCAGAGTCTCTTCTTAGTAAGCTCGTATTGGTAAATTTGGCCTGATCCAACTTTATGTTCCTTCCACCATTATCCCACACTCTTAATATCCATTCTTACACATGTCCCCTAGATTTCTGTCTGTATAAATTAGAAAGTTCAGTAGTTCTTTCGGTCCTACTTTGTACCTCACCTTTGGAGTTCTGCTGGTACTTGAGTCTATTTATAGGTCTAGAAGCAAAGAAGTGTGGTAGGAGTTAAGTCCTGAGCAGTATCAGCATTGTTTTGCGTGGCAACTTCCTCAGAGGAGGCTGTTAGAATTCCCTCAGGCAATGCAACACTAATCCCATTTCTTAGGAGTAGAAGGATCTCTTTTGAGGGTAGAGAGGCTGCTTCCACTGGAAAAGAAGACTCATCAGAAATTAGGGTCTCACTGTCCCAGCTTCATCAGGGTCTCTGACACATCCCCATTTCAGCTTTCAGTATCTTATTCTTTCCCAATCAGTTCCCTCACTTAAAATGTAGATATTCTGTGAGGCAGGGAGTTCAACTTGTACTGTAATCTTGCCAGTTGCAGAATGAGATTCTGGGTTTGATTTTTCAGAGATCTTAGCCCTGCTGCTATAGGAGGTGAGGGTCTCCTTCAGGGCACACATAGGAGCTCAATTTATGCCTTAATTAAGCTGGGAATTCTGATTTCTGAGCTCATCCTTTTCTTTCCTCACTTTGTCTAATGATATTAGGAGTAACCAGTCAATCTCATATTTGGTAGTTTGACAAAAATGTTCAAAAGTATATACAGTTACCCAGATCTTGTTTTTATAAATGTTCATTAGGAATAACGAATGGTGATATTTTGCATATCTCTATTGCCATATTGTGCCATGGACTATCAATACTTCCTTTACTATTGGAAATAGAGCCATTAACACCATTAAATGTAATTAGGTAAGAGAACCAATTCCATAAACTCAGGAACCAATTTAGAAAAATCACGAGATAGATAGATAGATAGATAGATAGATAGATAGATAGATAGATAGATAATTATAAATAATTGACTTACATGATGATCACGGAGGCTGACAAGACCCAAGGTTTGCAGTTGGCAAGTTGGAGATCCAGGAGAGATGATGGTAAAATTCTAGCCAGAGTTTAAAGGCTTGTGAACCAGGAGAGCTGATGACAGTTCTAGTCTGAAAGACAGCAGGCTCAAGACCCAAGAAGAGCTCATGTTTTAGTTCAAGTCAGAAGGCAGGGAAAACCACAGTTCTAGATTGAAGACAAGCAGGCAGGTGTAATTCCCTGTTATTCAAGGGAGAGTCATCTTTTTGTTCTATACCAGCCATCAGCTGATTGGATAAGGCTCATCCACATTAGAGACGCAGTCTACTTTATTCAGTTTGTTGATTTAAGTGTTCAAGTCACCAAAAAACATCCTCACAGAAACATCCTTAATAATGTTTGACCACATATATAGCACCCAGTCTCCCATACATGTGGACACATACAAGTAATGATCACATTCAGTTATTACAAATTAATGAAGTTCAGAGTAAAAACATGAATTGGAAAAAGCATCCTTAAATGATGGTGGACTGTAATAATCATTTGTCTTCTTTGTCTGCAAAATTTTTTAGAATGTAGAGGAATAAATAAGGAATAAATCCCGAAGTGGTGAATATGTGAGATTTCATCAGTAGACAAACGATTTCCACAAGTTTTGAAAAACTGAAAGCGGACAGAAAGTAGTTTGACATAATAATAGAACATACAGCTTACAGTGCAAACTGATAGGATATGAACAAGAAGACTGTATCCTAGCCTGATAGAACCCTGAACACATTGGTGATTTGGAAATAATGGTTATAGCTGAGAGTGAGGTGAAGCATGAGATTGAAAATGGAATTACTTTTAGTCTACTGATGGAGAAGCTAGTCCCTTCTCCTAACTATCTGCCTGCTTTTATCCTGTCAAGAAAGCATCAGCAACCATTTACCTAGTCCTCTAGGTTGGAGATGAGAAGATAAGAATTTTGATGTTATATTTGGTCATCCTATGAGATACCTGTCTCCCTAGCCTAACCCTAGTACACTGTTCCCCTTCATGCATGCTGAACTATAACTGAACTGTATATAGATCTACTGAATATAAAGTTAGACAGTCTTCTGAGGAAGCTGAATAAAAAGACCAAGACAGAATGAGAGTAAAGATAAAATCCTGTGAGGATTAATTGAAGCTTTTTAAATGCAACTAATTTAAATTTCTAATTCAGAGAAAGAAAACATAAAAAGTGGACAATTGTGAAATTTCAGAGTGTTGGTGAAGAAAATTTGCATTAGCTTTCAGAGACAAAACAAATAAATAAATAAACAAAAGAACTCTCCAATAGGTCACATATAAAAGAATGAGATTGAGAACCAAATTCTGGAGACGGAGTTTCTGAAAGATGCTCAGCCTAGAATTCTGTACAAAGACAAAGGCTCAATCAAGTGAGAGGGCACAATAAAAACATTTCAGAGATTCAAAGGCTCAGAAAACTTATCTTTTATTTATGCTTTTTTAGGAAATCATCTAACTGTAATTTTCCTGCAAATGAGGAAGTAAACCAAAGAGAAAGAATTGTAATCCAGGACATAGAAGTATGTCAAAGAGAAATTCCAAGATAACAGCTGTGTACCAGAAGAATCAATTTAGATTGGAGCAAGGGGACCGTGTAGGGAGGTTTCTAGAGAAAGAGGAAATGACATAATAGTTTTTTTTTGTTTGTTTTTAGTGGGAGGGTTGAATATTGAGGTGACAAAGGCCAATTGTGTAAAAAGAAAGGCAAGTGTTAGGTGCAGTAAAAACAAAGGCTATATAACAAAGAAAATATACTCTTAGTATGTACTTAGCTTTGAAATCAACAGTGTTTTGTCTTAATTGTTGGCAAGGGATATCTATTCCCCACCTCATTGTTTCCTCCAGGAGGAACTTCCATTAAAATAGCATTCCTGGGTTTTTCAGTGACGTAAACAAAATGGCTAAATAACAGGCCCCTTGTTTATGTCTCTACAACAATAACAATTTGGCATCCATTCAGGAACAGAAGTGCCTTTGTGGGAGCTGTGGGATCCAGCACCATATGTCAGGGGACCTGGGAGGAGTCTTGTCCCCTGTGTGTCAGGTAACAGGCATACAGACCATAGTCCTGGATGGGGACCCTGCAGTGGCCTTTGCTTGACTCCAGCCCTTCCAGGCCCTGGGAAGTCTGGAAGCTCCTGAAAAACAACATCATAGACAATCACCCATGAATAAGAGCTTTTGCAGACATCCATATTTCTAGTGGAGAAGTTCCAGCACAGTGTTGGAGAAAAAAAAAAAAAAATGAGTTGGATGCATTGGAGAGGGTAAGTGGAACAGTTTGACTCTACTTGCATCATCCCTAACCCAACGCGGCACAGCTTAGGGCCAGAAGAGATCTTTTCAGCCCATGATTACTGCCAAGGGAGAAAAGGAGAGCAGCTGAATGGGCACCCAGCTTCCCCAGCTCTTCAGGGCCCATCCTCTCTTACCCCAGCCATAATACTGACTTGTGATCTACATGACTGAGGGGCAAGAAGAGGCCGGGAGAGGAGCATAGGATCCTTGGAGGACAGTAAAACGATGTGGATCTTACTAACTGTGTAGCAAACCCAAGAATCCCGCCCACAAGTGACTGGGGATGCCTTGCCTTTAGATGCTTCCAAATGGCTCATGGGCACCCCCAGCCATCCTGTGGCCAGCACTTCATCTGCCCTCCCAACAGTGATGGTAAGAGAGAGCTTTTGCAGACAGCTAGTGAGCATGCACAGAAAGCCAGACAGAACCTGCAGGCCAGAGAGAAACCACAGACTTGAGCTTTTAGTACCACCCTTGGGAAAGCAAAAAGGTGGTTGTCAACACTTGGCTTGGTGTGTTGCAGAATCAAGAGAAGTCAATAAGCTTAAGAATTCTTCCACAAGAGGGAGCAAGAAGTGTGGAGTAAGCATATCTATAGAAGGTCTTAGAATCCGTAGCTGGGCTGAAGGAAGATACTTCTCTCTTGAAGGCAGTTAATAAAGACTGGAGGAGTTGACTGTTGCTTCAAATGTGAAGACAGCGATCCAAAACTTAAGAAATATGAAAAATCAGGGAAACATGACACCACTAAAGGATCACAATAATCTTTCAGTAACTGATCCCAAAGACAGGATGATCTGTGACTTATCGATACGGAGCTCAAAAGCTGTTTTAAGGAAGCTCAGTGAGCTACAAGAAAATACAGAAATACAATTTAATGAGATCAATAATGAGATCATAAACAAAAAGAGAAGTTTAACAGAGAAAAATCATAAAAAAGAACAAAACAAATTCTGGAGCTGAAGAATACCATAAATAAAATGAAAAATAAAATAGAGAGCATCAGTATCAGAATGGATGAAGCAGAGGAAAGAATTTGTGAGTTGGAGGACAGGAACTTTGAATTCACCAATTCAGAGGAAAAGAAAAAAAGAATGAAAAAGAGTGAAGAAAGCTCATGACTTATGGTATAACATTAAAAGAAACAATTTGAGAATTATCAGAGTTCCAGAAAGAGAAGAGGGAGAAAGGGCAGAAAGCTTACTTAAGGAAATAATAGCTGAGAGCTTTCAAAAGCTCAGGAGAGAATTGGATATTCAACTTCATGAAGCAAATGGGTCACCAAACAATCTCAATTTAAAGAGAGCCTCTCTAAGACACATAATAAATCTGTCAAAAATTAAAGAAAGTAAGAATCTTAAAAGCAGCAAGAGAACAAATGTTTGCAACTTATGAGTCTATGAATGCATTTTTTCTGCAGAAATCTTACAGGTTAGGATAGAATGGGATGATATATTGAAAGTAATGAAAGAAAAAAGTGCCAATGAATAATACTCTATCTGGCAAAATTGTTCTTCAGAAATGAAGGAGCGATACATTCCCAGAAAAACAAAATCTGAGGGTATTCATCACCATTAGATATGCCTTACAAGAATTGCTGACTCCCTTCAGCTTTAAAGACACTTATAGGCTCAGAGTGAAGGGACAGAAAAAAAAAAAAATACTCCATGCAAGTAAATACCAAAAGGGAGCATGGGTAGCTGTACTTATATCAGACAAATAGACTTTAAGCCAAAAATTAACAAGTGACAAAGAAGGTCATTATATAGTGATAAAGGAGTCAATTCATCAAGAGAATTTAGCAATCATAAATATACATGTATAGAGCATTGGAACAACTAATATATTAAGCAAATACTAAAAGATTTATAGGGAGAAATAAGACAGCAATACATTAATTGTAGGTGACTTCAGTATCTCACTTTCAACAATGCATAGATCATCAAGACAGAAAATCAATAATGAAACTCTGAACTATACTTTAGACAAAATTTGCCTAACAGACATATAGAACATTCTATCCAGCAGCAACAGAATGCACATTCTCCTCAAGAGTACATGGAACAATTTTCAGGATAGATCATATTGATAGTTCACAAAATAAGTCTTAGCAAATTTAAAAATATTGAAATCATACCAAACATCTTTTCTAACTACAATAGTATGAATCTAGATATCAATAAGAGGAAAGCTCGAACGTTCACAGATATGTGGCAATTAAACAACACACTCCTGAACAAACAGTGGGATATGAAAAATGCCTTTAAACAAACAAAATGGAAACAAATAAATTATGGGATGCACTAAAAGCAGTTCTAAGAGGGAAGTTTATAGTGATAAATGCATATAGTAAGAATAATGAGAGATCTCAAACAACCTAACTTTACAACTCAAGGAAATTGAAAATGAAGAGCAAACCAAGCCCATAGTTAGTAGAAGGAAGGAAATAATAAAAAGATCAGGGCAAATAAATTAAATAGAGACCAGAAAAACAAAAGAAAAGATCCAAGAAACAAGACCGGATTCTTGAAAATATAAACAAAATTGATAAACCTTTAGTTAGACCAAGAAAAATAGAGAAGACACAAATAAAATCAGAAGTAAAAGAGGAAACATTACAACTGATACCATAGAAAGTACAGATTTGTATCAGACTATTACGAAAAATTATATGCTTAACAAATTGGATAAAATAGAATAAATGGATACAGTTTTAGAAACATACAACCTACCAAGACCAAATCATGACAAAATGGAAAATCTGAATAAATAAGGAGATTGAGTCAGTAATCAACAATCTCCCAACAAGAAAAGCCCAGTACCAAATGGTTTTACGAGTGAATTCTACCAAAGATTTAAAGAATTAATGCCAGTTCTTATTAAACTCTTGCAAAAAATCAAAAAGGAGAGAACATCTTTAAACTTGTTTTACAAGGCCAGTGTTATACCCTGATACCAAAGCCAGATAAAAGCAGTATAAGAAAATTACAGTTCTATATCCCGGATGAATGTAGATGCACAAATTCTGAACAAAATATTAGCAAACCGAATTAAAGAGCACATTAAAAATATCATACACCAGGCCTTATTTATCACTGGAATGTAAGGATTGTTTAATATAAGCAAATCTATAAATGTGATTCACCACATTAATAGAATGAAAGATAAAAGTTATATGATTCTCTCAATAGATGTAGAAAATGCATTTGACAAAATATGACATCTGTTCATGATAAAAAACCTCTCAACAAAGTGGGAGGTACCTCTACAAAATATAGGCATTATCTGACAAGCCCACAGCTTATATCATACTCAACATGTCTTTTAGATACTGCTGTTTTATTATACACTTAATAGACTACAATATAGCATAAATATAACTTATATGCAGTGGGAAACCAAAAGTTCGTGTGACTGGCTTTGTTGTGATATTCACTTTATTGAGGTAGACTGCAATGAACCTACATATCTCTAAGGTATGTCTGTAAATGGAAAGATATCCTGTGTTCATGGATTGGAAGAATTAATATTATTAACATTTCCATACTATCCAAAGCCATCTGTAGATACAATACAATCCCTATCAGGATTCCATTTGCATTTTTTACAGTAATTGAACAAATAATCCTAAAATTTGTATGGGACCACAAGGACACGGGGTAGCTAAAGCAATCCCGAGAAAGAAGACCAAAGCTGGAGGCATCACAATTCCTGATTTTAACTATATTACAAAGCTATAGTAGTCAAATGATATGATATTGGCATAAAAACAGACACATAGACCAACAGATCAGAATTAAGTGCCCAGAAACAAACCTCTGCATATATGGCCAACTTATATTTGACAAGGCAGCCAAGAATACTTAATGGAGAAAGGGTCATCTCTTTAAAAAAATAGTATTGTAAAAAGTGGATATTCACATGCTAGTAAATATTTTAATGATATTGGACCCCTCCCTTTCACCACTTACAAAAATTAGCTCAAAATGGAGTAAAGACTTCAGCATAAGACCTGAAACTGTAAAACTAGAAGAAAGCATAGGGAAAAAGCTCCATGACACTGGTCTTGGCAATGATTTTTTTTTTTTTTTTTTTTTTTTTGAGGGCAGTGTCACTGGCCCTCATATGTGGGACTGAACCGGGGCTGCTGGCTTCCCAAGCCAGCGCTTAACCACCGCACCACTCGGCCGGCCCTTTGGCAATGATTTTTTGATGTGACATCGAAAGTATAAGCATCAAAAGCAAAAATGATTGAGATTATATCAAACTGAAAAACCTCTGCACATTAAAAGAAATAATGAACAAAATGAAAAGGCAAACTACAGAATAGGGGAAAATATTTGCAAATCATATATTTGATAAGAGGTTAATATCCCAAATATGTAAGGCACTCATACAACTCAATAGCAAAAAAAACCAAACTGATTACAAAATGGGCGCAGCATCTAAATCACATTTTTCTAAAGAAAACAATGAATGGCCAACAGATACATGAAAAAAGCTCAACATCACTAATCAGGGAACTACAAATCAGAACCACAATGAGATAGCACCTCATCCCTATTATATGAGCTATCATCAAAAAGACAAGAGATAACAAATGTTCATGAGGACATGGAGAAAATGAAACCTGTGTGGATTATTGGTGGGAATGTAAATTGGAAGAGCCTCTGTGGAAAATAGTATGGAGTTTCCTCAAAAAATTAAAAATGGATCTATATGATCCAGCTATTCTGCTTTTGCGTATATACCCAAAGGAAATGAAAACAGAATATCAAGTTGATAGCTTCACTCCCATGCACATTGCAGCATTAGTCACAATAGCCAAGATATGAAAACAATCTATGTATCTACTATGCATGAATGGATAAAGAAAATGTTGTATATAGTATACACAGTGGAATATTATTCATTCATGAGAGAGAAGGAAATTTTGCCATTTGAGGCAACATGGGTGGACCTTGAGGGCATTAGTAAGAGAAATAAGTTAGAGAAAGACAAGTACTGTGTCATCTTACTTACATATGGAATCTAAAAAGGCAAACTCATAAGAACAGAAAGTAGAATGGTTGTTGCCAGGGGCTGGCGGGTGGGGAGGTGGAATTAGGGAGATGTTAGTCAAAGGGTACAAAGTTCCAGATATAAGAGAGTAAGTTTTAGGGATCTAATATTCAGCATGGTGATTATAGTTAATACTATTATACACTTGAAAGTACTAAGACAGTAGATCTTAGATTTCTCACTGCAAAAAAAGAAATGGTAATTATATGGCATGATGGGGTGTTGACTAAGCCTACCGTGGATTTCATTTCACAAAATATAGGTTTATCAAATCAACATGTTATACACCTTACTTACACAATGTTATATGTCAGTTGTATCTCAATAAAACTGGAAAACAATAAATAACACTCTCAGCCTCAGCGTGTTCCTCCTTCACTTTGCTCCAAGGGATGCAAAGTGGTTGATGGAGTTGAGGAGTTTGGGAGAAGACACTGGGCATGAGTGGCTCAGTCCCTTCTGTCTTCTCTTTTCAGATCTGCCTGCCTGCAGAGAGGGTGAATTCTGGTCTGCTCTCTCAACCATGCAGTAAATTTAGCAGGGCAGGCTCTGCTTCTGTGGGGGGAGGCCTGTGGTTGTCCAGAGCAGCCTGGGACTAGGCAGGTAAGTTTGATTTTGGGATGCAGTCTTAGGGAGCCCATGTTGTTGTTTACTGAAGTCATGTTAACTGCTTTGTTGATAATAAAGATCTCCAGTTGTCAGCCTCTCCTGTGTTCTGTCACCTAGTTATGAACTTGCTGAGATAATAGTAGCATTTAATGTGCTGAGTGGATAATATCCCAATATTATGGGGTAACTATTAAGTAATATTTAGCTTGAGAAGATTAAGGAGGGGCATTTGAGTTTGTGTTAGAAAATGGAATTCTCATCTATCATAAAAAATATTAATTGCTGATGTCTAAAATAGATAAGCAAGAAATAGGATACTAATTTCAAACAGGGTGGGAATTACCATATGGAAAGGTGGTTGCCTCTAGACTGCTAGACTGGCAGACTAGATAGAAATGGGTCATAGAGTTATTTCATTATAAGCACTTAAAGCACTATTTGATTTTTAACCATGTGCCTATATTATTTTGTTTTAAAAATGAAGGTCAACTGGTCCTCTGTTCTTTAGAAGTGATTTTGGAAGTGTTCTGTCAGTGTGACTGAGAATAGTATAGCATTGACATGTACAGACTTGTTGATATTCACAGGCTTGGTGAATCTACAGTGGGAGGAATGCATGACAGTGGGGATACAGTTTATTGGAATGCTTGATTACTTAAAAATGTATGTGTTACCAAAGTTATATGAGATTTTTCTCTGAAAGTCTTGCTATAATACAACAAAGTGCTGATTGCCAGATTTGAAAATCGTAACCAACAAAATATGCCTTTTTCTTTTCCCAAAATCTGATGTAAGAGAAGGCAAAAAGATTACTGACTGCGAACATGACTCTTTGCTTTGGAAATTGGGCATGCTTCAGGTTTGCTGCTGGGTTTAATGTCTTTGGTCATTTCTAAGAATGAAAGAAACATCCATGTTTAATGAGTTGACTATAATTTTTTGATAAATATTTTGGGTGCATTTGAAGATAGTATATTCTCACTTATAACACATAGTGTTTGATAATTATATATTCAGATCTTTCACGTTCTTATTATATTGTCTACATTTTATTTATTTATTTATTTTTTTTTGAGGGCAGTGTCACTGGCCCTCATATGTGGGACCGAACCGGGGCCGCTGGCTTCCAAGGCCAGCGCCTAACCACTGCGCCACTCGGCCGGCCCTACATTTTATTTTTTTAGTAGCACTGAATACTCTTCTATATTTAATCTCACCCACTTTTGTAAATAACTTCTATGTATTAGATTTCTAGTAGATTTTTTAAAAGGATATATACATTTAAAATCTTATAGACACTGTCAGTTTACCTTTCAATAAGGTGATAACAATTTACATTCCACTAATCGTGTATGAAGTTGTATTGTTTTCTCCCACATTCTTGCTAACATTGTATGTTATTAATTTTTTTAATTTTTGACGTCCTGATTAAGTGACAAGAAGCCTCATTATTGTTTTAGTATCTATTTCTCTTCTTGTACATTTTTCATATCTTTATTAGCTCTACGTATTTTTTTTCTGTTAAATACGCATTCATATCTTTCTATTTTTTTTGTTGGGATGTCATTTTATTGTTTTTAAGGGCTCCTCATATATAAAGAATATTAACTGTCAGCCAGATGTGTGTATTGTAAATATTTTTTACAGTTTGTCCATTTGTCTTTGCCATAAAGAAATTTAAAAATTCTTTTAATTTTGTCTTTTTTGTTTTGGTTTCATATTATGCTTAGAAAAGCTTTTTGTATCCCAATGTAATATAAATATTCTATGTTTTCATTTTGTATTTTTATGATTTGGTTGGGCTTCGGCTTTTATTAGCACAGTTTAATTTATTAACATTTCATCCTATTTCTGTGATCTTATTTAATGCTGTTTTTAAATTTTTCTAAAAAAATATTTCCTAGCCTATCTTCCTCTCACTGGATTGCACAAATTGTGTGTGTGTGTGTGTGTGTGTGTATGAGTTCAATTTGGCAGTTATGTATCTTTTTCTTTCCGTTGTACTACATGTTTTTTTATAACAAGAAAAACACATTAATATATTTCCCTCAGTAATATTAATAATAATAATAGTGTCTACTGATTTGCCTCACATAAGATGTATCACTATTACTTTCAAACCCTTGCAGGCCTTCCTTTTGTTGGAAAAATATTGACTTTAGACTCCAGGTTAGTACTAACATATATAGATATAAGGCCTTTTAACTTGGCGTTTTATTACATTTTCTTACTATGCCAACAATATTTATGCACAAGGATAGCAAATGCTTGGTATGTGTACCTATACTGACGCCCCGATGGAACCAAATACCAAACATTTTGTATAGTCATAAAGTAGGATAGCTTAGAACCTATCCTTTCTGGCCTCTCTAAAAGCTAGACTCATGCACTGAGCTGGCTGACAATTTGGTACTACTTCAGACCTTCATTCTTTATATATTTACTCAACACTTAGTGCGGAAAAAAAAGTGTAAAAGGAGAACTCTTCAGCTTCCTTTTTATTGTCCCAGGTAGTTCATCTTTGGCTCCAAACTAATGCCTGAAATCTGTAAATGAGAAATAATGTATCTTCATTTGTCCTACTTCACGTGTGGCTGGTGGTGGTGGGTGGGGAGTGGGGATTGTTGGAGAAGATGGTTACTTTACCACTCCAGCGGTTTATCAGTGTTTTCTTTTTTCCAGTTTGGTTCTGCCTAGTCTACAAAGTAAAACACTGCCAGTTAGAACACCATTCTCCACTGAGGACTTGGAGTGATTCTGTCCCTAAAGTAAAAGCTGCCAGATATTAACACATTTCACCTTGTTTAATGTTTCAAGTATTCACTGTAAATCAATTATGAAAAAGAAATGTCTTCTTTTAGCTGAATAGGGCAGCTATTGGTGACCATTTCTTCAAAAGATGTATGGATGTATGAAAAAAGTGTTTTGAAATCCTTATCCAGGAGAAATGAGTGTGTGGACAGGAGAGGAGTGACTTATTACTGTGGAATCTTCCCTACTTTAAAAGGTTTTAATCATATCAATATATTTCTTACTTAAAAACTAATTGAAATTATTGGAGGAAACATAATTTGGGGATCCTTTGACTCTTCAATTCTTTTGAACCTATGTCTATTTTAGAACAGTAGTGGTATCAATCAATATTTCATTGTTTGTTTTCTAATTGCTCTTTATGTCATTAGAGCATTTAAACATTCTGATTTTGTGTAATTGGTTACCTAATAATATTTTACGATAGCACTCAATAATCTTAAAAAGGTTAGTCTTTTTTTCTAACATTACAAAAGAACAGTTTTTTGTAATAAAGATGTCAGTTTTTCCAGAAAACTGAAAAATTTCTAGTAAGCTTTTAGTGGATTCCTTTAGGTCTTTGGTTTAATATTTTTCTCAGATAATGATACTTTTTATAGCTCTTTCACTATTGACTTATTTCTGTTTCATTTCTCATTGTATGAACTAGAATTTCTGAAAGTATATAAGATAATTTATTTTTAGTAGTGCTTTTAGTAGAAATCCCTGTATTGTTTTATAATTAATCATGATACTGAAAGGTAGGTTTTATCTTATCAACAGAATGTCCTTTTATTCTTATTTTTGAAAGAATTCTAAACATTAACAAGAGTTTCAGATTTTATTGAATGCTACTTTGATATGTTTTAATAATGACAATTTATATGAGGTATTATAGTAGTACATTTCCCATCATTGAGCCTTTCCTTTTTTTTTTTTAGCAATTTTGGAAAGGTATTTTATTCAACCTATATTTTTTTGGGGCTTTTTTTTTTATATTTTTAGCTGAGCCATCCTGCCACCTGTTGGCAGCTCAATGGCAACTCAGCTCGGGCTGGCATCGAACCGCCGTTGCTCAGAGCTCAGCTCGCACCCTTAAGCGAGCTCTTAACCAACTGAGCCACTCGACAGGCCCTGAGCCTTTCTTATACAGTAGTAGTATCAGCTCTATCTGGCTGCTTTTGATTTGAAAAAAATCCATTTGTGAATATTTTACTTAGGGTTTTCATATGTATATTTGTATGGAAGGATAGATTATAGTTTTATCATTGTTTTTGGCTTTTGTGTCATCTTTGTCCTTTTTAATCAATTAGTTCTATGTCAATTAATTAATTTCACTTATTTTTCTACCTTTGCAATTATATAATGTGGGAATTAATTATTCCTTAAAAGTTTGAAAGAGTTCAACAATGAAATAATCTATACCCAGGCCTTATTTTCTCGCTGTTTTATTAATATGCCCAATTTTTCTTTACTCAATGACTTCCTTTTTTTTTTTTTTTTCCAGATCTGTAGAAACTTCCAATGTGTAAATGCTTCTGTTCTGAATTATGACTGTGATATTCAGAAAAAATGTCATGGACATGGGGTAGGTAATATTCTTTTTTGGTTTGTTCATGGAAGAAGTACTGGATAATAAGAACTCCTAGTTAGGGTTAAGTGAGAGTTCCCAAGGTTTTTAGATTTTTATATATTGGGGAATTTAGATACCTGATACATTTTTTTAATTTTTATTTTTAAAAACAATGTCTATGGATTTGTATGAACTTAGTCCTTCTCTTGATTTCCATTCTAGAGTTCATGATTTAGAGCAATATTCACCATTAACAACAGTGGTATTTTGATTGTTTTGAAGGTATGTAATAGCAATAAGAATTGTCACTGTGAAAATGGCTGGGCTCCCCCAAATTGTGAGACTAAAGGATACGGAGGAAGTGTGGACAGTGGACCTACATACAATGGCAAGTAATATAGAAGAAAATGAGTGTGATCTTCCAGTGGCCCGTGTCAAAAATTGGGTATCCTTGTACCTCTTCCACGCTTCTCAAATCAGTGGTACATTAAATTATGTTGGTTGTGCCTCCTAAATTCTTCAATACTGTTTTCCTTTTTTTCATTCCTTCAATTACCTTCAGTTTCTTGAATGTACTTACATAATGGCCTCTTAACTAGGCTCCCTTTTTCCATAATCTTGCTTCCTGTAATCTACTTTCCATATTGCATTACAGAGTTTTAGTGTTTTCCTTCAAGAATTCAGTTTTGATTATGCCAGTGTCCTACTTTAAATTCAGTGCTTCTGCATTGCTATTAGAATGAAGTCCAGAAATCCCTAACATAGCTTAAATGCCCTGCATGATTTGCCCTTAGCTTAACTTTTCCAACTTGATTTCTCTATGCTTAAGTCATTGTAGCTTCCTATATTTCCTCTGATAGGCTTCTCTCTCTTTTTCCTCTGGGTTTTCATACCATATTAGATCCACATTGTTGGAACTCAGCTAATTGCTACCCAAATTTCAGTTTATATCTTATTTCCTCTAGGAAGTTTTCCCTGGCTGTGTAAATCTGAATTAATATGCCCTTTCTATTCTCCAGTTATTGTAAGCACTATTACATATGATCATAATTATTAGTTATTTTTATTGCCTTGATAGACTATGAATGAGCTCCTTTTTTTTTTTTTTTTTTCCTTCCTTTTTTTTTTTTTTTTTTTTTTTTTTTGAGGGCAGTGTCACTGGCCCTCATATGTGGGACCGAACCGGGGCCGCTGGCTTCTGAAGCCAGCGCTTAACCACAGCGCCACTCAGCCGGCCCTGAATGAGCTCCTTATTCACCAATATCTTCCTACTGAGAAGATACACTTTTTTTCTCTTGGATAATACTAGGGGGTACGGCTGGCTCATAAAGTAGGTTTATGTTTAGCATTTTAAGGAAATGCCCAACTGTTTCCCCAAGTGGCTGTACCATTTTACATTTTCTCCAGCTATATATGAGAGTTCCAGTTTCTCCACATTACTTCAGCAATTATGAGATAAATAGATACAATTTTTACATTAACAACTTTTGAATATATATATATATATATATATACATATATATGAAATATATTTTAAAACGTTAAAAAACCCACAAATTTCTCCACATATTCTCCAACACTTGGTATGATCAGTCTTTTTAAATTTTAGCCATTTGGTAGACGTGTAGTGGTATTGCATTGTGGTTTTCATTTGTCTTTCTGTAATTACTAATAATGTTGAACATCTTTTCGTGTGCCTATTTGTCATAAACTTATCTTCATTGCTGATGTGTCTGTTCAAATTGTTTGCCTAATTTTTAGTTAGATTGTTTGTCTTCTTGACTTGTGAGAGTTCTTTATTCTGGGTATAAGTCCTTTGTGAAACATGTGCTTTGTAAATATTTTCTGTTGGTCTGCTTACTTTGAGTTTTATTTGTTCTTCTTTTTCTAGTTTCTTAGGATAAAAGATCAGGTCATTGATTGGAGACCCTTTTTTCTTTCTAATATAAGCGTTGTAGTGCTATCAATTTTCCTTTAAGAACCGCTTTTTTTTTGTACCCCACAAATTTTGATATGTTGTGTTTTCATTTTCATTCAGTTCCAAATAATTTCTAATATACTTCTTATGTCTTTGATTTATGAGTTTAGACATGTGTTTCTTTGTTTTATAGTATCTGAGGGATTTTTGCACATATTTTAGTGTTATTGATATCTCATTTATGCCACTGTATTCAGAGAACATACTTTGTAGACTTGACTCCTTTTATATTTGTTGAACCTTGTTTTATGGCCCAGGAGGGGATTTATCTTAGTCATAAGTTCTGACTGAATACACTTGAAAATAATTTGTCTTCTGCTATAATTGGGTGCAGTGTTTTATAAATTATTAGTTTATATTAGTTGACAGATAGTCAAGTCTTCTAAATCTTTACTGATTTCTGTGTACTTGTTATGCCAATTATTGAGAGAGAAATATTGAAATCTCTGGCTCTAACTGCTAATTGACCTATTTTTCTTTGCACTTCTGTTAATTTTTGCTTTATGTATTGTGAAGCTCTGTTATTAGGTGCATAAGCATTTAGGATTGTTCTGTCTTCTAACTTCTTTATTATTATAAACTAGCTCTCTTTATATCTGGTAATACTCTCTACTCTGCAGTTAGATATTAATATAGTTATTCCAGGTTTCTTTTGGTTAATCAGCATGGGAAATTCTTTCTCATCTTTCTACTTTTAACCTATTTGTGTCTTTAAATTTAAAGCAGGTTTCTTGTAGGCAGCATATAGTTGGGACTTGCTATTTTATCCAGTCTGCCAATCTCTGTTTTTTAATTGAGTAGTTTTGGTTATATTTAATTTGATTATTGATATGTTTCGGTTTAAATCTACCATATTAATAATTTTCAATCACAGTTTCCCTTCATATAATGTTGTATCAATTCAGTATGCCTTCATTTCTTTCTCCCTGCTTTTTGTGCTGTTGTTGACATACTTCTACATATGTTATGGACTTCACCATATATTGCTATTATTTTTGCTTTAAACAATTGATTATCTTTTAAAGAGATTGAAATAATAGAAAAAGCCTTTATATTTAGTATAGTTAGCATTTCAGGTGCTCTCTCTCTCTCTTTTTTTTTTTTTTTTTACTGGGGAACAGTGTGTTTTTCCAGGACCCATCAGCTCCAAGTCAAGTAGTTGTCTTCAATCTAGTTGTGGAGGGCGCAGCTCCTTGGCCCATGTGGGGATCAAACCGGCAACCTTGGTGTTATGAACCTGTGCTCTAATCACCTGAGCTAACCGCCCGCCCCTCGTGCTCTTCATTTATGTGTGTGTGTGTCAAGTCATATTTCCATTGTGTATCATTTAACTTTTGCTTATAGTTGCACATCTTTTCACATTTCTTTTCTAAGATTTTATTGGGGAATTGGGGAAGGGAGCAGTGTTGGGGAACCGGGGAAGGGGAACAGACAAGTTGCTGTCCTTTTTTCTTCAGTCTAGTTGTGGAGGACATTGCTTCACTGGCCCATGTTGGTATCATCATTGCGCTCTTCCCGGCTGAGGCAGTTGCTCGTCTGTCATTGGACGGCCGCTCATGGCGGCTGACGAAAGCTCACGCCAGCTGCTGGCCAGCCCCACTGCAGCGTACACCGTCGCTGGTGACTCATGGCAGCCCAGCTCCAGGTCCAGCTGTTGTTCACCATCTTAGTTGTAGAGAGCAAAGCGTCACTGGCTCTCTATGTGGGATATGAACCCCGGGCCCTGCTGCTCAGAGCTGGTGCCCCAGGCCAACTCTTAACCAACGTGCAACTCTGCTGGCCCTTTTTCACATTTCTTATAATGCAGGTCTACTAGTGACAAATGCTTTTAACTTTTGTATATCTGGAAAAATGTTTATTTTACCTTGAATAATAACTGGGTAAAAAATTCTAGGGTGAAATTTTTATCCCCCTTTTATTTCTTCAAAGGTTTTCTTACACTGTTTTCTGGCTTACATTGTTTTTCCTGAGAAATCTGCCATCATCTTTTTTTGGTCTTCTGTTTGTAATGTGTCTTTTTACTCTCCCGTTGTTTGTAAGATTTTTCTCTTCATCTTTGATTTTTAGTATTTGATTCTAAAGTGCCTTGGTGTGCTTGGCATTTGTAGAACTTTTTCAGTTTGTGTTTTTATAGTTTTCTTTAAATTTGGAAACAATTTGACCATTATTCAAAAATTTTTGTCTTCCTCTTTCCTCTTTTTCAGAACTCCAGTTACATGTATATTTGAAAATTTGGAGTTCTTCACGTCTCATTAATTTACCTTGATTTTTAAAAAATTATTATTTATTCTCTCTGTTCAATTTTGAATCGTTTCTATTGGTATTCTTTATGTTCACTCTTCTGTGGTGTCTGATCTACCATTAACTTCTTTTGGTATATGTTTCACCTTAGAAATTATAGTTTTTATGTCTGTCAGTTCTGTTTGTTTCCTTTTTGTATCTTTTAGGTTTCCACATAGCATGTTCAATCTTTATTGTAGCTCTTTGAACATGTGGTAGTCACAATAACTTCTAATATCTTTGTCTAACAGTTCTATCATTGTGTCTTCTTAGTCAGTTTTGATTGATTTTTCTCCTCATTTTGGATCATATTGTTCTGCTTCTTTGCATGCCTTGTACTTTTTTACTGGATGCCAGAAATTGTGAATTTTGTCTTGTTGCATACTAGATATTTTTGGATTTATGTTGATGAACTTTGTTGTAGTGTGCTTATGTGAGTTGGACATAGTTTGATCTTTTTGGGTTTTGCTTTTAAGCCCTATTAGGGAGGACCTGAACAGCATTTAGCCTAGGGCTAATTTTGCCCTATTACTGAGGCAAAACCTCTTCTGTTTACTCTACTCAGTGCCATATTAATTATGGAGTTTTCCACTGGAAATGGCAGGAACAGACATTTCCTAGTCCTGTGTGAGCTGTGGGTTTTTTGTTTTTTTGCTAATCTTTCCAGTTGATTCATTCTCTAGCTTCATGTGGTTTCCTTATATGCATGCATTGATCAATACTCAACTGAATATTTGGGAGGAACTCTTTGCAGGGCTTTCAAGTTGTCTGTGCAGCTCTCTCCTTTCTGGTTCTTTGCCAGTTGAACCCTAGCTGCGTTGGCTTTCTCAAACAACTAGCTCCATCTCCTCAGCTTATGGAGACCACTGACTGAGCTTTGCTTGGGTTTTCTCACTCCTCATCATAATCTTTTAGCTTTCACTAGACAGCAAACTAGGACAATTGTAAAGCTATTTGTTTTCTGCCTCAGAAATCAATGTTCTTCATTGCCTGACATCCAATGTCTTGAAAACTGTTACTTAATATATTTTGCCCAGTTTTCTGGTTGCTACAGCTGGCAGGCTAAATCTGGTCCCTGTTACTCCATCTTGGCTAGAAGTGGAAGTTAGGACTATGGATTTTTTAATTTTTTAATTTTTTTTTGAGGGCAGTGTCACTGGCCCTCACATGGGGGACCAAACCAGGGCCGCTGGCCTCCGAAGCCAGCGCCCAACCACCGCGCCACTCGGCCCGCCCCAGGACTATGGATTTTAATGGCTGTGTATCATTCCATTGAGTGAATCTTCCATAACTTGACTTAGCTGTTTCCTAATTATTTGACATTTAGGTTGTTTCTAAGTTTTTGATATGCACTCTAACACTATCGCATACATCTTAATACTCACACGTTGTTTTTTTTTATCCAGTTCGAGGATAAATTGCTGGATATGAGATTGCTAGGCTGAAGGATATAATCCTTTTTATGGTTCTTGATAGAAATTCCAAATGAATTTTGTATAGTGAATGCTACTGACAGCATGAAGGTACCAATTTCAACATAACCTTACCAGTGTCTGATCCTTTAATCAAAATTTTGTCTACTTATTTGTAGGTATAAAATGATATATCGGGCTTGCTTTAATTTTTAATATTTTTAATTGGGTTGAATATTGTTTCATGTAGTGTCGTACAACTTTTAACAGAAATTTCTGGTACTTTTACAAACTTAAAATTATAATGAAAATGTTTACAGTTTACTGCTACTGTTCATATTTACTATAAACCATGGAACAGATAAAATTAATGTTCATTAGTGAATTTTTTTAAAATTATAATAAGACTTAAAGTCCAGAAGCCATGAAAAATAAGATAGATAAATTCAACTACCCAAGAATAATAAATTTATGCCTGGAGAAAAGCATTGTATCATAAGACAAATGACAAAATGGGGAGAGTATTTCCCACTCATGCACAAAGCTAATATCCCTGGTACATGAAGAATTTTTAGAAATTGAGAAGGAAAAAACCCATAGTCCAGTATAAAAATTGTCTGAGTACTGAGCAGAAAAAGATACAATGTTCCTTAAATATGAAAAGTTGCTTAGCTCATAGTATAAATAACAAATGCAATTAAAATTATATAAGATATAATTTTTCACTTACTAGGATGGCTAAAACGCACAAGTTTGACTCTGTGGGAGAGACTGTGAGGAATTCTTACGTATTGCTCACTGGCATGCTAAATTGTAACCACCATTTTGGTGGACAGTTTGACAGTGCCTCAAAAAAATGATGAATGCATTTACCCTCTGATACAGCAGTTCTACTTTTGGGAAATTATTTTATAGATACAACTGTACCCATTGTTATTATTCATTATAATAGTAGCATTATCATTAGGTTTTTCATTACAGCATTTTTTTAATAACAGAAGATTAGAAAAATGGAAGTACCACTTGGGTATTGGTTCAGTAAACTATAGGTCATTCTTGCAATGTAGTTTCATATAGCTGTATAGAAAATGAGGCGAGCCTGTATGTATGATTTGGGAAGTATAGATAAGTGAAAAAATTGATGTGCTGAGTAGTGTTTATGGTATGATACCTTTTATGTAAGAAAAAGTTGACCATAAAAACATATTTTGTTCTTGCTTATATTTGCGTGAAATACTGTAAGATAATATAAGAAATTAATAAAAGTGGTTATTTTGGGGAAGGCAAAAATGAAAGTAGGCAGAGATGAGGTGTGAGCAAGACTTCTCATTGTATTCAGTTTATATCAGTTTGACTTTTGAACAATGTGAAATACTTGCAATCACCTACTGTGTTCTAAGTAGTATGAGTTAACTTGTAATTTAATGGTCATTAATATAAAATTCTTCTCTTTAGAAAAGAATACTGCATTGAGGGATGGACTTCTAGTATTCTTCTTCTTAATTGTTCCCCTTATTGTGTTTGCTGCTCTTGTCTTCATCAAGAGAAATCAACTACGGAAAAGCTGCTTCAGAAAGAAGAGATCACAAACATATGAGTACGTAGTTTTTTTTCCTTTTAAAGTCACATGAAATAATTTAAGGTTATTCTTGATGATAGTCATATTATAGAGGCTGGTTTAAAAATAAGATTTTAAGTTACCTCTTTTTTTGACATATTAAGAGAGGTAAGAGGATAGTGGTGACTCAGCCACCACTTAAAATGGTGACAGGGAAAGGATTATGGTGACTAGCCTGTATATTACTGAAAATGGTCCTTAGGTCCATTTTGCTTGACATTAATTTTTGATAATGGGGTAAGTAGGACTTGGGGCTACAATTTCTGACTTAGGCTTTTTTTTGTTTGTTTTAAATTTTATTGGGGAACAGCTGTGGTCATTGTTTACACATTGATTTCATGCTACAATGGCATAGTTGACTCTTAAAGAGGGTGCAGCTCACAGTGGCCCATGCAGGGATTGAACCGGCAACCTTGGTGTTATCAGCACCACACTCTAACCAACTGAGCTAACAGTCACCCCGGGCTTCTTAATTAGAGATTAAAATATTCGGGATAAAGATTAAAAAAGGTAAATGTTGAAACATTTTCTTATTATCTCTCTCTTAAAGTTGATGGGAGGACTAAATGAGAAAATATTAACAAATAAAACCCATAGCACATTGCTGGCACAATTTAATTACTTAATTAGTTTTTATTATGATAATGATTTTAAAATATACATATCTTGCCTCAGGCTCACCTTTTGTTTCAGTACCCTATTTTTTTCACTTGCTACATTAACATTTCCCAAGAGTGTCCTGATGTTAGCTTTAATTTTTAACATATTTGAAAACAGTTTCAGACTCCTCTCCTTTCTTTCTCTTACTTTCTTACACACTTCAGACTGGGCAAGCCATGTAATTCCTCAATCAGCATCTCTGAAATTTTAGTTCCATAACTATAGCTATCTCCTATAGCTGTCACTTCGGCATGTCTAAAACTTAGCTGACTTCCTAATTGTAGCTGACTTTCTGCTGGACTTCCTAATTTTTAGAGTGACTACTTCTACTTTTGTATATGCGACTTCAGATATGTTTTTACTCTTCTCTGATTTTTAAGAAGACTTGAGGAGAAAAGTTTGGAACATTGGCTTAATTGACCAAATTACATAATTTCTTAGAATTTCAGTTTATTTAAGTGTGAAATGGGGGTAACCAAACTTCCTAGTACTGTGAGGATTAAAAAATGTGTGAAAGCTGTAAAAAATGCTATGAAAACTTTAGCTATGATCACCATCACCACCACTACCAATATCATGGTTTTGTTTGGGAGAAAATGCAAGGTATGTGTAATATGGCATATTGAAATGTTTTAATCTTCATTTAGCTCAAAAGTAGTTCTGTCTTTCAGGTCAGATGGCAAAAATCAAGGAAAGGTTTCTAGACACCCAGTGAGTGTTCCTCGACATGTTTCTCCAGTGACTCCTCCCAGAGAAGTTGTAAGTTTAAAATGAAAAATTCTTTTTCTTTACTATTATTGTGGTATCACATTTTTAAAGACTGAAAAAAATAATTGTTACATAGATGTAGAAACAAGCATAGATAACGTTTTAATAATTTAGGAGTGTGGTTTTTAGGTGGTCTCTGGGTTAAAGAAATACCAGTAGGGCCTCTGGCTCAGAGGAGAGGGAAAACAGCTAGATCTTAACACTTTGTAAGCGGGCATTTGAGCTATATGACGAGTTTACTCGTTTCCCGCAAAAAATGTGTTAAGACTGCCTTGCCTTGAAACTAAGAGTGGGAAATGATACAGGAGCTATGCTCTCTCTGTCCACTCGCTTTCTGTTTTTAATGTCTGGCTTCTCTAGGCCATGTTACCAAAGACCTGGTGTGGAGCTCCTGGAATAGACTTCATTGTCTCAGCAATGGGACCAGTAATCACTGTTCCTCTGAGTGTGTTAGGAAGGGTTGATAATGATGAACTTTTCTCATCTGCACATATCCCCAAGAAATATGTAATATTGCTCTATTTTCTAAACTTTGTATAATGTTTTGTTTGTTTTACACATATCTGCAACCTGCTTTTTCTTTTAACGTTGCTTTGTGATTTATCCCTATCAATACATGTAGCTCTTGTTCATTCATTTTCACTGTTAATATTACGTTACATAAATACCACACAATTTTAAAATCCATTTTCCTATTATCAGATTCCAATTTTCCATTATATCTCAGCCTTATGTATTCTATGTATATATCTTCTCATTGCATGTGTGTGAGTCCTGGGACTGCACTGTCTAATACAATTGGTACCATCTACATGTGACTATTTAAATCTTATTTTAAATGAAATAAAAATTAAGATTCCTTATTCACATTTTAAATGCTCAGTAGATTACCTGTGGCCACTGACTACTGTATTGAACAGCACAGATGTAGCACATTTCCATGATCGCAGAAAATTCTATTAGAGAGCACTTACCTAGAGGCATATAGAAATTAAATTGAACGGCTGAAAGACATGTGAATATTTACTGGAAATTGCCAAATTGCTTTCCAAAGAGGTTACACCATAGGGTGATTGTACTGTCAGGAGTGCATGAGCATTTCTATCGATCTACGTCTTTGCCAACACTTGGTATTATCAGACTTTTTAAAGTCTTCCAGTTTTGTGGACATAAAATGATTAGATATCCTTCCTCGTGTGCATACACACACACACACACACACACACACACACACACACACACACACACAGAGTCTCTTTATTTTACTCCTTTTACTGTTACAAAAAATAAACAGAAAATTGTTCTGCCTTTCCCCCCTTAATTACATATGTTTGCTATTTTTCCATATCACTATATATACAGGATAATCATATAGTCCCTATGTATACAAGTTTTATATATATATATACATACATACTCTTTTTCCATCCTTGACATATTTTCTTTTTGTTGTTGTGATAAAATATATATGCCATGAAATTTGCCATTTAATAACTTGTAATACAATTTAGGGCCATTAATTACATTTACAATGTTGTGCAATCATTACCACTATCTTTTTCTAAAACCTTTTCATTACCCCAAACAGAAACTGCACCTGTGAAGCAATAACTCCCACTGTCTCCTCCCGCTAACAAACACAATCTTACTTTTTTTCTTAATTGAGGTATAATTGACATGTAAAATTGTATTAGTTTCAGGTGTACAATGTAATGATTTGGTTATTTCAATATATTGTGAAATGATCACCACGATAAGTCTAGTTAATATTCGTCACCACTCATACAATAGTTACAATTTTTTTCTCTTATGAGAACTTTTAAGATTTACTGTCTTAGCAACTTTCGAATATACATGACAGCATTATTAACTATAGTCACCATGTTGTACATTACATTACATCCTCATGACTTATTTAGAAGTTTGTACTTCTTGACCCATTTCCCCCCTTCCCTCCCCCGCCTCCCAGCAACCACCAATCTGTTTTCTGTATCTATGAGTTCAGTTTTTGTTTTTAGATGCCACATATAACTGAGATCATACCGTATTTGTTTTTACCTGTCTGACTTATTTCACTTAGCATAATGCTCTCAAAGTGCATTCGTGATGTCTCAAATGGCAAGATTTCTTTCTTTTTTATGGCTGAATAGCATTGTGTGTGTGTGTGTGTGTTTATGTGTATGTGTGTGTGTATGACATTTTCTTTACCCATTCATCCATCAGTGGACATTTTGGTTGCTTACTTGTCTTGGCTAGTGTAAATAATGCTGCACTAAACATGGGATGAATATATCTATATATATGTTTTCGAGTTAGTGTTTTCATTTTCTTTGGATAAATACCCAAAAGTGGAATTGCTGGACCATATGGTAGTTCTATTTTTAATTTTCTGAAGAAAAATAAATACTGTTTCCCATGGTTGCTGCACCAATTTACATTTCTACCAACAATACACAAGGGCTCCCTTTTCTGTACATCCTCCCCAACACTTGTTATTGTTTGTCTTTTTTTTTTTAAAGATTTTATTGGGGAATTAGGGGAGGGGAACAGACAAGTTGCTGTCCTTTTGTTCTTCAGTCTAGTTGTGGAGGACATTGCTTCACTGGCCCATGTTGGTATCATCATTGTGCTCTTCCCGGGTGAGGCAGTTGCTTGCCGGACATTAGACGGCGGATCACGGCAGCCCAGCTCCAGGTTTAGCTGTTATTCACCATATTAGCTATAGAGGGCGCAGCGTCACTGGCCCTCATGTGGGATCTGAACTGGGGCCCTGCTGCTCAGAGCTGGTGCTCCCAAGCCAACTCTTAACCAAAGCGTCACTTGGCTGACCCCTTATTTATCTTTTTGATAGTAGTCATTCCAACAGGTGTGAGTTGATAGCTCATTGTGGTTTTCATTTGTCTTTGCCCGATAATGAGTAATGTTGAGCATCTTTTCATGTATCTGTTGGCCATCTGTATATCTTTGGAAAAATGTCTATTCAAATGTTCTGCTCATTTTTAGTCAGATTTTTTTTTTTTTAGTGAGTTGTATGAGCTCTTTATGTATATTTGGATATTAACTCCTGATCAGATATATGATTTGCTAATATTTTGTCCTATATGGTCGGTTGGCTTTTCATTTTGGTGATCATTTCCTTTGCTGTGCAGAATCTTTTTGGTTTGATGTAGTTCCACATTTTGCTTTTATTGCCTTTGCTTGCAGTGTCAAATACAGAAAATCACTGCCAAGACTGATGTCAAAGAGCTTACTACCTATGTTTTCTTCTAAGAATTTTATGGTTTCAGGTGTAACATTTAATTCTAATTTTGAGTTAATTTTTTTGTATGGTATAAGATAGTAGTCCAATTTTATTCTTTTACATGTGGCTGTCCAATTTTTCTAGAACCATTTATTGACAAAACTATCCTTTCTCAATTGTATATTCTTAGCTCCTTTGTTGTAAATTTTTTCACTATATATGTGGATTTATTTCTGGTCTGTTCATCTATGTGTCTGTTTTTATACCAATACAATATTTTTGATTATTGTAGCTTTATAATGTAGTTTGAAATCAGGTAGCATGATGCCACCTGCTTTGTTCTTCTTTCTCAAGATTGCTTTGTATATTTGGGGTCTTTTTCTATGAATTTGCCTATTCTAAGTACCTCATACAAGTGGAATCATACAATACTTGTTCTTTTGTGTCCGACTTATTTCATGTATCACAATGTCTTCAAGGTTCCCACTGTAGTAGTATCAATGAGAGCTTTATTTTTTTTATGGCAGATTAATATTCCATTGTATGTATATATAACATTTTGTTTATTCGTTCATCTGTTGATGGACACTTGGGTTGTTTCCCCCTTTTGGCTAATGTGAACAGTGTGGCCATGAACATGTATGTATATGTATTTTGGTACCCATTTTCAATTCTTTCATGTATATACCTAAGAGTGGATTATGTTATATAGCAATTCTATATTTAACATTCTGAGGAACCAACAAATGTTATTCTACAGTGGCTGCAGCATTTTACATTCCACCAAGAGTGTTCTAATTTTGTCACGTCTTTGCCAACGCTTGTTATATCCTGCAGTGTTTTATTTTTTTAATTTTATTATAGCCATCCTAATGGATGTTGTTAAGTGGTACCTTGTGGTTTTGATTTGCATTTCCCTAATGATTAGGGATGTTGAGTATCATTTTATATGCTTATTGGTAGTTTGTATATCTTCTCTAGAGAAGCATCTATTCAAATCCTTTGTCCATTTTTAAAAATTGGGTCATTTGTCTTTTGTTGAGTTGTAGGAGTTATTTATATATTATGAATATATACCCCTTATCAGATATATAATTTTCAGATACTTTCTTCCATTCTGTATGTTGGCTTTTCATTTTTTATATAATGTCCTTTGATGCACAAAAGTTTTATTTTTAAATTTCTTTTCTTTTATTTTTTTTTTAGAGTTTTATTGGGGAATTGGAGGAGGGAAAAGTGTTGGGGAATCGGGAAAGGGGAACGACAAGTTGCTGTCCTTTCGTTCTTCAGTCTAGTTGTGGAGGACGTTGCTTTACTCGCCCATGTTGATATTGTGATCATTGCACTCTTCCTGGCAGATGGGTCTTTGGCCATTGGATTGCTGCTCACAGCAGCTCACGGCAGCTCTGCCTGCTGCCGGCCACTCATGGTAGCTTAGGGCAGCCCACTACAGCCTACGCTGTGGCCGGCGACTCACAGCAGCCTGGCCCCAGGTCGAGCTGTGGTTTACCATCTTTGCTGTAGAGGGTACAGTGTCACTGGCCCATGTGGGATCTGAACCCGTGGCCCTGCTGCTCAGAGCTCGTGCTCTCAAGCGAACTCTTAACCAATGAGCCACTTGGCCGGCCCACAAAAGTTTTAAATTTTGATGAAACACAATTTATTTTTTTCTTTTGTTGCTTGTGTTTTTCATGTCACATCTAAGAATTCATTGTCAAATCCAAGGTTATGAAAATTTATTTGTATGCTTTCTTTTAAGAGATTTATGTTTTTAGTTCTAATAGGTCATTGATCCATTTTGAGTTAATTTTTGTATATGGTATGAAGTAGGGGGTCCAACTTCATTGTTTTGTATGTGGAAACCCATGTGTCCTAGTAATATTTGATGAAGAGACTATTCTTTTCCCATTGAATGGACTTGGCACTTTCTAGAAAATCAATTGGCCATACCTGTATAGGTTTATTTCTATACTCTCAATTCTGTTCTATTAGTCTACATGTCTATCTTTATGCTAGTACTACACTATTTTTTTTTTTTGAAGGCAGTGTCACTGGCCCCCATACGTGGGATCTGAACCAGGGTCGCTGGCGTCCCAAACCAGCTCTTAACAACCACGCCACTTGGCCGGCCCAACACTATTTTTCATTAGTATAACTTTGTAATAGGTTTTGAAATTGCTAAGTGTGAATATACCTTATTGTTCAAGATTGTTTTGGTTATTCAGGGCCCCTGTGATTCCATATGAATTTGAGAATTGACTTTTCCACTTCTGCTAAAAAAGGCTATTGGAATTTTGATAGAGATTGTGTTGAATTTATAGATCACTTTGGGTTGACAGATCTCTACAATACTGAGATCATGAATGCTAGTTGTCTTTCCATTAACTTAGGTCTAATTTAAATTTTTTTAAGCAATGTTTTGTAATTTTCTGTGTACAAGTCTGACTTTGATTAAATTTCTTCCTAGGTATTTTATTTTATTTTTTTTGATTCTATTGTAAATGGAATTGCTTTCTTAATTTCCCTTTTCAGATTGTTCATTGCTGCTATATAGAAACAAAATTGATTTTTGCATGTTCAGTATATATTTTGCATCACTACTGAATTTATTTATTAGGTCTAGTAGCTTTTTTCGTGGTTTCTTTGGAATTTTCTATTTATATATAGGATTATATTATCTACAAATAGAAATAGTTGTACTTCTCTTCCAACTTGAATACCTTTTGTTTATTTTTTGTCCAATTGTTCTGGCTATATCATTCAGTACTATGTTGCACAGCAGTGGGAAAATCAAGCATCCTTGTATTATTCCTTCATAGGGGTAAAGCTTTCGGTTTCCTTGAAATATTTAAAAGTTTCTCCATGTTCGTCTTTCATAGTGATGCTTAGAAGTTCTTAAAGCAGTCCCTGATAGCTGTTTTTATGTTTTCAGCTGTTGGTAGAGTCCTTATGTAAGAGAGTGGGAAAGACAATCTCTCATCTCAAATTCATTTTTAATACAGCAATATCAGCTTTTTCTTTTTGTGTAATATTGACCTTATGTCTTTTCTTGTCTCAGCCCTACGTTTTTGTTTTGTGGTTACCGTGAGGTTTGTATAAAATATCCCACAAGTAAAATAGCCTTTTTTCTTCTGATAGCTTCTTATTTTCCTTTGCCTATACAAGTTGGGCCCTTTTCTTTTTCCCCTTTTATGTTTCTGTTGTCACATATTATCCCTTTTTACATGTGTGTTTATTACCAAATTGGAGTAGCTGTAGTTATTTTAAGTGCTTTTTCCCCTTTAACCTTTATGTTATAATTGAGATTTTAACATCTCTATTTTGAAATAGAGTTGCAATTTTCTGATTGTATTTGTCATCTTACTTAAAGTTCGTGTATTTTCATGTTTTCATTTCAGGTAGAAGAGCTCCTTTCAGCATTTCTTGAAATGCATTTTTTGTGGTGGAGAATCCCTCAGATTTTGTTTGTCCTTCATAGCTGAATGATAACTGTTGTATGATGAAAGTATTCTTGGCTGGTAGTTTTAATCTTTCAATATATGAACATATCATTTCACTCTCTCCTGAGATTTTTGCTCAGAAATCTGATGATAGCCTGATGGGGATTCCTTTGTAGGTTGCTATCTCATTTTTTCCCCTAGCTGCCTTTATTTTTTTTATCTTCATTAAATTTATTGGGGTGACATTGGTTAGCAAAGTTACATAGGTTTTAAGTATACATTTCTATAATACATCATCTGCATATTGCATTGTGTATTCACCACCTAGAGTCAGTTCTCCTTCCATTACCATATATTTGACCCCCTTTATCCTCTTCTGTCACCCTCCCCACTAATTTGGTAACCACTAAACTGTTATCTGTGTCTATGATTTGTTTGTTTGTTGCTTTCAATTTTATATGCCACATAGGAGTCAAGTCATATGGTTCTTAACTTTTTCTGTCTGGCTTGTTCCACTTTGCATGATAATCTCAAGATTCATCCGTGTTATTGCAAATGGCAGTATCTCATCTTTTCTTATGGCTGAGTAATAGTCCTCAAATAATTAAGAATAGAATTACTGTACAACGCAGCAGTCCCTCTTCTGGGTACCCCAAAATTCTGAAAACATCCATAAAGATATAAGTACCTATCTCATTGCAGTATTATTTATGGTGGCCAAGACACGGAAACAACAACCCCTACCTCACTGCCATTATAATTCTTTCTTTATCTTTGACTTTTTTTTTTTTTTTTAAGATTTTATTGGGGAATTGGGGGAGGGGAACAGCGTTGGGGAACCGGGGAAGGGGAGCAGACAAGTTGCTGTCCTTTTGTTCTTCAGTCTAGTTATGGAGGACGTTGCTTCCTTGGCCCATGTTGGTATTGTCATTGTGCTCTTCCCGGATGAGGCAGATCGGTCACCGGCCTCTGGGTGGTCGCTCACCACAGCTATTGGCAGTTCACAGTGGCTGCCAGACGCTCACAGATAGCTGCCAGCTACTCACTGTAGCCAATGGCAGCCCACTGCAGCAGGGGCTGCAGCCAACACTGTAGAGGGCAGTGTCACTGGCCCTCATATGTGGGATCTGAACCGGGGCCGCTGGCATCCCAAGCCTGCCCCCAACCACCGTGCCACTCGGCCCGCCCTATCATTGACTTTTGACAGTTTTGTTTTATTTTATTTTTTTTATTTATTTATATTTTTATTAGTTTCAGGTGTACAACACAATTCAATAGTTATACTCTTTACCCCCAAAGTGAAAACCCCCCTCCCCCAGTTTGCCACCCCACTCCCCCCCCATATCATACATATACATCACAACTCCCTTGACTCCCCTCCACAGTATACTCCACATCCTGTGACCATCCACATATTCAGTTGCAGTTGGCATACAATACTATACAACATCAGCTTCAGGTGTACAATGCAGTGATCAAGCCTCTACTCCGTCCATGAAGTGGTCTCCCTAACAAGACATGTGACTATCTGACACGCCACAAAATTTTTACAACATTATTATATTCCCCGAACTGTGTTTCATATCCCTGTGGCAATATTGTAGTTGTCTATTTATGCTGTCTAATCCCTTCCCCTTCCCCCCCATCCCCACCCATCTCCCAACTAGCAACCCTCAGTTTTTCCTCTACATCTACGAGTCTTGTTTACTTTGATCGTTCACTCAGCTCTTCAGACTCCACACACAAGTGAGATCACATGGTACCTGTCCTTCTCCGACTCACTTATTTCTCGCAACATAATAGTCTCTTCACAACATTATCAATTAGATTCCCAGAACTGCCCCCATATCCCTGCGGCAACATTGTAGTCCCACATACACTGTGCAAAACCTTCCCCCCTCTCCCTCTTCCCCACTCCCTCCCAGCCAGCAACCACCAGTTTTTCCTTTATATCTGCTTGATATGACTTCAATCTTCTTAAATTGTCTCTCTGGGTTAGCTTGTTTACCCCTTTCTTTTGTTTAAAAAAGCCCTTTTAACATTTCTTGCAATGCTGGCTTGGTGATAATGAATTCCTTAAGCATATTCTTTTCTGAGAAGCTCTTTATTTCTCCTTCAATTTTAAGTGATAGCCGTGCGGGGTAAAGCAATCTTGGTTGTAGGCCTTTATTTTGTGTGACTTTGAATATCTCCTGCCACTCCCTTCTGGCCTGCAGAGTTTCTGTAGACAAGTCTGTAGACAGGAGTTCCTTTGTATGTGACCTGCTGTCTTTCTCTTGCTGCCTCTAGGATTCTGTCTCTGTCTTTAACCTTTGCCATTTTCACTATGATGTGTCTTGGTGTGGACCTGTTTGGGTTCAGCTTGTTTGGAACCCTCTGCACTTCCTGGGCATGTATGTTGATTTCCTTCACCAGGGTAGGGAAGTTTTCAGTCATTATTTTTTCAAATACATTTTCGACCCCTTGCTTCTTCTCTTCTCCTTCTGGTATCCCTATGATTCGAAGGTGGTTGCAATTCACCTTGTCCCATAGGGCTCTTAAACTATTTTCATTGTTTTTTATTCTTTGGTCTTTTTGCTGTGCCAACTGGGTGATTTCTGCTATTTTATCTTCCAAATCGCTGATCCACTCCTCTGCTTCATCTACTCTACTGGTGATTCCTTCGAGTGTGTTCTTCATTTCAGTTATTGTATTCTTTAGTTCTAACAGGTTGTTTTTTATGGTTTCCCTATCCTTTATGTCCTCGCTAAGTTCCTTAAACATTCTTATCATCAGTGTTCTAAACTCTGTCTCTGAAAGGTTGGATCCCTCTGTTTCATTTGGTTCCATTTCTGGAGGTTTCTTCTGATCTTTTACTTGTGACATGTTTCTTTGTTTCCCCATTCTGGCTGTCGCTCTGGGATTGCTTTGATGTATTAGATAGATCACCAGGAGAGCCCTGGCTGGATCACGCAGGCACACAGCTCACGGCCAGAAACTCCCAGGAAAACTCCCAGTCTCAGCCTGTCCCAATCAGGCGCTTGCAGATCAGGCTGAGCAGCCGGACAACCAATCACCAGCCTGGCAACTCTGCAAGCGGAGTACGGAGAGCGGGGACCCGAGGTGGCTTGCCCACTCCTGCGTGTCAGTGAGCAGCCTGTTGGAGCAGGATCACTCTCACTAGGCGTTTCCCTGGCAACACAGCACAAGCCGAGCGGAGGGTGGGGACCCCAGGCGGCTCGCGCACTCCCGGGTCTCAGTGATCAGCCTTTTGGAGCCGGAGGGCACCTGCCCTGCGTTTCCCTGGCAACGCAGTATAAGCCGCGCAGAGGGTGGGGATCCAAGGCCGCAGGCGCTCACACACGCACATGTACTTCTGCGCCAATTCCACCAGACCAATGAGGTCCAGGACCTGATCCTTCGTGGGAGGGCCCAAGCCCGATAAAATGGCGTCCTCCCCACACCACTCGCGTGCAGGCTCCGCACCGCGGGAACAACAGATCAAAAACCTCCAGCCTTTGCACCAAAGGTGCTCAGTTCAGTCCATACCCGCAGGCTCCCGGCTCACACAGCCACTCCCTCCACCAGGAACCAGGTAAGCGCTCACCGGCGAGCAAGCCCAGGCGCCGGCCCCACTGATTGTCCAGCCGCTTTTAGCCTCACCGAGCTGAGCAAAGAGAGTCCTCACTAATTTACTGCCAGCTATCTTAGAACTCCTCTTCCCAGCAAAGGAGCTCTGGGCTGGTGAGCGTGGTGTGCGGCCGGAGGGTCTCTCCCCCAACCAGACAAGCTTCCCACGGCTGGGGCTTCCCTCACCGGGCTCGCCCTCTCTCGTCTCCGCCCGTCCTACCAGACCCAATGCGGCCTCCTCTTTAAGTTCTTCGTTTAGTGGTTCTGTTCCTCCAGTATTCCGGGGACCTCCAGGGTTGAATGCTGTATAATTTATTTGTAATTTTGGTGTGATCCTAAGAGGCAGTTAGCACAGCGTCTGTCTATTGTGCCATTTTTCGACAGTTTTAATATAATGTGTCTTAGAAAAGGTCTTTTTGTGTTGAGATACTGAGGTGTTCTGTTAGCTTTTTGTACTTTATGTTCAATTTCTTCTGCGGCTTCAAGTTCTCTTGGATATAGTTCTCTTAACTAATAAATGTATTATTTTTTTAAATAGGCTCTCTGTTCCCTTGTCCCTTTCTCCTCCTGGGATACCCATTATTCTTATGTTGCCATTCCTAATAGAGTTAGATAGTTCTCATACAATTTTTTCATTTTTTAATTTTATTTATTTATTTATTTTTTTTTATTTTTTATTTTTTTTTTGAGGGCAGTGTCACTCGCCCTCATATGTGGGACTGAACTGGGGCCGCTGGCTTCCCAAGCCAGCGCTTAACCACCGCGCCACTTGGCCGGCCCAGTTTTTTATTTTTTTTAAAAAAAATCTTAGTTCTCGCTCCTCTTCAACCTGAATTATTTCTAGATTTGTATCTTCGAGCTTGTTAATTCTCTCTTCTGTGTGGTCTACTCTGTTTCTAATGCTTTCTAATTCCTCATCTTAATTAGTTATTCAACTCTAGAATTTGTTTGGTTCTTTTTTAGAGTTTAAATCTCTTTGGTAAAGTACTTCTTTTATTCATTAATTTTATTCCTGAGCTCATTGAACTGCCTTTCTGAGTTAATTTTTGTATTTGTTGAATTGCTTGATGACTTCTATTTTAAATTCTCTATCATTTAGATCATAATCTTCCATCATTTTGAGCCCGGTTTCTGGAGAATTGTCATTTTCTTTTTGTGATGTCATGTTACTGTGGTTGTTGATGGTGCTTGATGGGTATTCCACTGTTTACAAGTAATGAGCATGTACCCCGTTGTTTTTGTTTTTGTTTTTGTTTTTGAGGGCAGTGTCACTGGCCCTCATATGTGGGACCTGAATCGGGGCCGCTGGCTTCCCAAGCCAGCACTTAACCACCGCGCCACTCGGCCGGCCTTGTACCCCATTGTTTTTAATAGCTGCATACCATTCCATCTATGGATTTCTCATCAATTTAAAAATAAGTTGTTTCAGCCGGCCGAGTGGCGCATTGGTTAAGAGCTGGTTTTAGGATGCCAGGGCCCCTGTTCAGATCCCACATGAGGGCCAGTGACACTGCCCTCTACAGCTAACAACAGCTCCACCTGGACCTGGGCTGTGTGAGCCCCGGCGATGGTGTGGGCTGCAGCCCCTGCTGCAGTGGGCTGCCATAGGCTACAGTGAGTGGCCAGCAGCCAGCGTGAGCTGCCAATAGCTGCGGAGAGCGACCGTCCAGAAGCTGGCGACTGATCTGCCTCATCCGGGAAGAGCGCAATGACGATACCAACATGGGTCAGTGAAGCAAAGTCCTCCGCAACTAGATTGAGGAACGAAAGGAGAGCTACTTGTCTCTTCCCCTTCCCTGATTCCCCAAGGCTGTTCCCCTCCTCAAATTCCCCAATAAAATCTTTAAAAAAATAAAAATAGGTTGTTTCAAGACTTGTTACCACAAAAAATTCAGCATCAAGCGTTCTTGTGCATAGGTCTTTGTATACATGTAAAAGTGTGTGCAAATTCCAAGAAATGGAGTTTAACTATCTCTTTAAAGTGCTGTACCAATGGCTTGGTTGAAGGAGATGGAGGCATTTTTTTTGCATTGCTTCTCCATTTTTATAGTATAAGCAAACCACTTTGTGGGACCCAGAGAATGTTCAAGCTTTTCTTCAACACTGTGCATATTCTGCCACTCACAGAACTTTGGCAAATAACAGTAGGTAGTAGAAAACATCTTAGTCAAGAGCACTTTATCAGTGATTTGGTAATTACGTCTAATTTTCCCTTTTCCTAATGTAATGTAGTATGTGAAAAAACTTGCTTATTTGAAGCCATGTTATAGAGTCATTTTGCTGCAAAACTTCATTTTAACTACCTTGTCAAGGAAGAATATCATGTATTCCAAATTCTACAGTTGTAGATTAGTGGTATTTGTAATATCATTTAGGTATTGTGTAGATTTGGGAATACATTTTTGGGAGATTTAATTTAATATATATTGACTTAGCATATATGCTAATGTAGCTGATTAGAACCAAGAATATAAGACTTTAGTAATATTGAATTTAAAAAATACATAGCTTTAGAAGAATCAAGTGTTCTACATTCAGTGGCAAAGATGTTGAATAAGCAAAATATTTTTAAATATCAGCATTATAAGTAAGTCATCTTTTCATTGATTTTAACTATATTGATTACTTTTATATGGAAAATAACAAACTGTGTAGAAAATCTATTTATGAGTGCATTGTGGTAATAACTTTTTTCCCCCCTTTTTAGCCTATATATGCAAACAGATTTCCAGTACCAACTTACACAGCCAAGCAGCCTCAGCAGTTCCCATCAAGGTCTGACGTGAATTTGCTTAGATTACTTGATCAGAATAAAACCTAGGGTATTTATTGCCAACTGCTTAGATAGAGCACAATTTACAGAAAAGCTTTTAATAATTTTATGTAAGTATTGTCATATTAGTGCAGTGTCAAAATGAAATTTTGAAGATGCTTCAGCAAGACAGTCTGCTGCTGCAGCCTTTGATATATATTACTATATTTTACATTTCAAAAGGTCCTTCAGAAACAAGGACCTTTAAAATAACCAGCAGTGTGAAACCAGGTAGGTGAGACTAAGGCATTAGAAAACTACCAAGGAAATAAGGAATTGTGGAGCTAAGGTCCAGGAGAGGAAGGCAGTCTGACGATGATCCCAGATTTTGGGGTCAGTTTTCTGTCCTAGATGTATGTATCTATTCAGAAAGTGACAACTGAGAGGGTGGAAGCTGAGGAGAGCTTTCAACAACCTCCTAAGGCTGAAGGAACAAAAATTGAAGCCCTGCCAGGGAGGAGAGACCCTGACAAACATCCCAGGCTTTGTGTTTCAACCCAGGAGTAAAAGTGAACTAGATCCTCAATTTATTTCTACAGGTTTTTATATTTGGCCTCCAATTTTAAAAAAAAGCCAAACATATAAGAAAAGAAAATGTGAGTAAAATCAAGAAAAGCAATCAATCAAAGAAACAGACACAGAGGGTATGCAGTTAATAGAGTTACCAGACACAGACTTTAAAATAACTGTGATGATTATGTCATGGAATTAACAATCAATATTGAGAATTTTGGCACAGAACTAGAAACTTTAAAAAAGAAATCAAATTAAATACTCAATAGATGGGCTTAAAACCAGCAAGAAAAGATAAAATTTATTACTATATTTTGCATCACATAAAATGCATTCCACCTCTCCCACCTCCCCAAAGTCCTTCAAATTGTAATTGAATTGCAGCACTGAAGTGTGTTCTCATATAATCTTTATGACGCAATAAGAGTGGGTTGAAATCCAACTATAAAGAGAAAACTGTATAAATTGCGAGACAAACATTCACCAGATATGTTCTAGTATGTTTGTGAATTAGAGGTATACTAGAATTGAGTCAAGTGGTTAAGGAAAGGGTATCAATAGGTTAAAGTATGAAGATTGAGAGGGAAATGTATAGAAGTCGTAGCAGGTTTAATTCTCAGAATAGATAGTATGTTTGAGAGAGCTGGAATTTTAATGCTATGTATATAGGTAAGGTTTACACTTATAGTAATTCCCTGCCCTTAAATGCTAACAGCATAAGAGGTGCTTAATCCACATAGTGCTCTCACTTGTCTTTTTCTGCTTATCTTTTAAATTTCATGTGCTATTCTTTTTAAAGACATATAAACCAAAACCTGCATACAACATTGTTAATTATAGAATAGCAACCTTAATTTAAGGTGGGCACTCCATTTTAGACTCTTTTGGAACCCTTGAACCATTGCACATTAGATTAGTAATAATCTCAGAATGTAAAGTACCTTTAAGAATTGTCAGTGATGTTCAGGATGGTGTTATGTTGGGTTTGTAATGAATGTAGCATTATTCTATTCAGTTGAAACACATGATTAACTGTCTTTTTTCCTCTCACAGGCCACCTCCACCACAACCGAAAGTATCATCTCAGGGAAATTTAATTCCTGCTCGTCCTGCTCCTGCACCTCCTTTATATAGTTCCCTCACTTGATTGTTTTACCTTTCCTTTTGCAGATATCATCAGGGAACCGAGCTAATACTTTTTTTTTCCTGATATTTTCTTGAAAAGCCTTTCTTCCTGCTGCAACTATGAATGAAAACAAAATACTGCAAAACAAAATAAAAGAAAATAAACACAGAAAAACAGAAATTGAGTAGTGGGAATTGAGAAATATAAGAAATTCAGTGAAGCCAGGGATTTTAGAATAACTTTTCCATTTTTGTCACTGAATCAGTCTTATTCAGTCATCTGTGAAGTTAATGCACCTGACATGGATTATATTATTTCGAACATGTTACTGTAACGATTCTTAAATTAACTGTATTGGTTTAAGTTTTGTTATTATGTGCTTAAATGTAATTCTGAATTTTGATCTTAGTTATTAATATAGTTTCAGGTTGAACATGTGATAATCTAATACCTATGAAAACTGACTAATTAGCTGCCAATAATATCTAATAATTTTCATCTTGCACAGACTAATAATCATCATATGCTAAAATCTTGTCTGTCTCATTTGCTACATGAATAAAGATTCATTCTGTCTTCAAAAGAATGCACAAAACCCCCAATTAAGATATCATAATATTATTTTAAAGTACAGAATACACAAAGTGTATATGTGTGTATTCACACATATTTATAATCTTCCATTTTTATTCTATGGATAAATGATTCTGTGGATTCTATGGACAATAGATTCTATGGATCTATCTATGGATAATAAATATTAGAAAAGTTAATTTAATAATAGAATTCTATTGTGAATCATGTTAAAACATGACATCCTTTTACAATAGCATTATTTTAATAAAGTATAAACTTTAAGGTACAAAGTATTTAATAGAACTAATCAGATATGCTGTTAATTCATGGCTGTAATAAAGCAGGATCAATTATATCTTCAATCAGTTGAACTGTTATAAAACCACTTGAGAATTTCATGAGCACTTTAAGTCTAAAATCTGAAACTTCAAAGCTTGCTATTAATATTATTTAGAATGTTTACATTTACTAAGGTGTGCTGGATCATGTCTCTTTAGACAGTAATATTTTCAAAGAAATTAGGCTGGAGAAAGGAAGGAAAAAATGATTTTCTTGGATAAGTGCAAAGAAAGTTATGGTGGTATCTGAGTTATCATCCCAACTGTGTTAAAAAAATGAATTTTTACTATGGAAGAAATAGTGTGGATGGTAAAATTTTAAGCACTTAAAAATTTTACATAATGTTTCATAATAAATTTTAATAATAGGTTTATTAATGGGATTTCATTAGTTTTTCAAAAAAAATTTGATTTGTGTATATATACATATGCAAATATAACATTTACAGTAAATAAAATACTTGAAATTGTTTTGTGTTGCCTAGTAACTTCCTAAGTACTCAGCTATTATAACCTTATTAATTAAAACATTATACTAGTTTTAGATAAAACTATACTAGTTGAACTTTTACATATATTATTTCACTAATTTTTTAGACTTCTGCCAAATTTGTATGTCTTTTTTGTTATTAACGAAAAACAGATCAGTTTTGAAGAAGACAGATATTTCAGTTCTCTGAAGATGGTACATTATTTTAACAGTTAGATATACATTAAAATTATAAACAATCCCAAATGAAGAATCTTCATTTCAGTTGAAGATGTCTTAATAATCAAGAATAAATTACATGCAACTTTGATGACACTGTTTGACTATATGTTCACAAACTTACCTTGTTCAGGGTATTGCATTTTCCCTTCCTATCAAGAAAAGGCTTGGGCTTCTAACCATGTAGTTATTCGGGGTATTGCATTTTCCCTTCCTATCAAGAAAAGGCTTGGGCTTCTAACCATGTAGTTAAGCACAATCCAGGTTTTCTAAGTACAAATCAGATTTTATTAAATTCCACAAATGTTTATTGAAACTACCATTTTGCAGGTACTAAATTAGGTACTGTGACATGTTCTGGACCCATTCTGTTATGGAGAGAGTCATATACACAAGTAAAAATAATATAAAGTCTGCTTCTGTTAAAGATTTAAACAGAAAAAGTTGAGAGGGAAATAACAAAGAAATAAAAGAACTAGAAATTCATTCAAAATACTTAACACTGATTGACAAGTTTAAGCATTTACTGTAATTGTTCTTCTAATCCTCTGGAAGCAAAATGAAACCAGACTTTGGCTTAACTGTCTGAGAGCATTGTTAGTCAAGCATTGGCTGTTCCTGTTGAGATACAAGCTAAGTGTATATTTTTGTTGACTTGTTTTTGCTCATGCTATTATTTTGGGGGCTTAGATTGACCTGTTGAAACCCTGTTCATCCATAAAATTGCATCTTAGCTGTCAGTTTAGGTGTGGAGATTTTCCAAATGAGCCTTGTCTGTGTTCCTACGGGTCCTTTTAGTTGCTAATTAGAATGCTATTCATTCTTTGGGATTTGAAAAGGTGAGGCTGGGAGGGAGAAGACATTGCAGTCCGAGGGAGTAAGGCGGCAGTGTTCATTCCGGAAAGACCAGAAGTCAAGGTGGCCGAAGCATTGCGGGTAGGAGAAAAAAGGTGGCAGCCTGGGTTCTGAATGCAGAAAATGTTGAATACTGTGTTGAGAAATTTGGCTACGGGAACATACATATTATAACTATGGGCAAGCATCTTGTCCATCTCATTCACTACGGGAATGACTGAATATACATTGTATTGAGAAGTTACTGAACAAGAGAATGACATGAGATGAATTGTAGCCACGGGCCTGTGGAAAACCAGATGGATTGGAAGAAAATGTAGGCAGTCTGGTTACAAAGTGCGTTTGGGCAAGTCAGCATGGGGCAAAAACGTAGCAGGCTCTTTCCAAAGGTATGAAAATCGACTCACTTTCTCCTTTCTTGGAATCTTTTTTTTTTTTTAATCTAGCTAGTTTTTTAAATTTTAGAATCCCAGCTTTAGTAAAGATGGCTATATTTGTGTGTGTGTTGTGTCTGCGTTCGTAGTTTTCAATTCAGAAAGTATTACACGTTTGTATTTTAAAGCACCTAGAAGTGTATGATACAAAGCAGCGCGCGTCCTAAGTGTGTTCTCTCAGGTCCATCAACACGAAGGGAAGGGTTCGTGGGGAACCACAACCGCCAGGAGCGACTGGGGCGGGTGCACTTCAGAGGAGCCGTGGGCCACGGGGAAGGGCGGGCCTCGCGGGAGAGCGCGGGATGCGGCCTGGGGGCCAGGCTGATTTCAAGGCGGCACCCATTGCCCGCGATTAGTAACCGGGCGCAACATTACAGGCACAGCGGCCTCGCGAGAGCGCCGCCACCGGAGCGCGCGGGGAGGCGGCCCTCGGAATCAGCCCGTGGCAGGCCGGTGCTGGAGGCCCCTGACTCGCGCCGCCCAACGACAGCCCGCTCAGTGCCTGGCTCGGAGCCGAGCAGCCGCACCATGTTCCGCTTAGTGATGCTGTTGGCAGGGCTCGGTGGCTTGCTAGCGTCAAGACCGGGTAAGCCAATGGAGACCCTGGTCACACCGGCCTGGGGGTGGAGGAAGGTTTCCCCTTCTTTCCACCTGTACCTGCTTTCGTCAAACCGGCCCAACTGAAAAACTCGGGGGATCCTCCCCTGCTCTTTGGTTTGTTTTCCCCGGAAACTGGGCCATGTTTGGCCGCTCCGTTGGGATAGAGCAGCAACTCATGAGAGCAAAAGATAATTTTAATAAACTCAAGGACAAATCTCGTACTCTGGATTTGGGGTTTGCCTTTCTTGGAGGTCTGTCATGCACTTCACCAAACTGCTTCAAAATTTCTTGCACTCAAAAGCACCCCAGAAACGTTTGAACTCCATTCCAAAAAAACAGACTCCCAATATAATCACTTGCATACAGTAATAATTTTTCCTGCAATACAAAATAATATTTGAAACAACAAATCAGTTTGATTATTGTGAGTCAGATTTTGATTAGAAGTGGGGAACTTCCACGGGTTCCATTATAGATCTCATTGCCCTACCATGAAGACATATTATGAGAGGTTATATCATAGTCAAGCAGACTCCAACACGGAGTGAACTCAAGATCATCTGAAGCATAAGAACATATAGTTATAGACATCTAATGGAAGATAACAATGTTATCAGTGCCATTTCTGTTTTCAAAACATAAGGAAAGGCTACTGGTCAAAGTCCATATCTGAGTAAGGCATATACCATTATGAGCAAGGAGGTCACAATGGAAGATAGTCATACCTGGGGCATGTTTTCCAGAGCGAGGTCAATATGTGTTTTCAAAGAGATCCCTGCATTTTTACCAGTCAATGTTTTCCATCCTTCTAGGGTTAGAGGCCAAGCCATCAATTCAGGAATCTCAAGAGTATGATTTGCTGTAGCACAGATCCAACAAGTCAGTGAGATTTGCAGATTCAGGAAGTTTCTGCAGGATAGGAACAAAAGGGTACAACAAAGTGTAATTTTTAGTAATGAAGGTTACAAAAAGAGATAGACGCCAGATCATGAGCTAAAGTTATCTCTTAATGAGATCCATTGTAAGAACTCAAGAAAGAGGAGTACTATACTAGCTAACGTGAGTTCTAAGTGAAATATAAGTTGATGAGCAGATGTGATTTTACAAGGCAACAACCAATATAATAGCAAGTTTTCCAGAATTGCAAGGTGTTACCACTGTAGCTTACAACTTGTCATGTGCTTTCAACACTTAAGTAGATAAAAGAGTTCTCTCAACAAAATGATTAAGAGAAGGGTTTCAAAAAGAATGCTGAATTGTCTGGTTGGAAAAACATGGGATTAAACTGGTCTGGTCCAGAATCTTGGGAAAGCTGTCTACTCAGATGCCATCTGCTTCTGCTCCATGGAAATTTTGAGTTTTAGGTCTCCAGTGGGGGCAGATTGCCAAACTGGTGTTGGAGCTTCCTTTAAATGAGAAACATGAATCCAAGAATCCATGCCTTTAAGTTTGGCGGCCCAAGGATTAGTTAAAAGTACCTGGTAAGGTTCTTTCCACCGGGGTTGTAGAGCAGCTCTATGGATGTCTTTTCCAATGGACAAAATCTCCAGGATGTTAGTTATGGTGGAGCAGGTCTTTATCTCCTGAGAATACACTGAAAAGACTGCTGGACTAGTGAGCTGTTGAAAGCCTTAATCCCTTGCACTAAGACAACATATCTCCTTTGACAAGGAGGGGTTCATAAACACACAAGTGCAATCCAACATCATCAGACGTCTAGTAACAATTTCAAATGGTGATACTTATGTCTACCAAAGGGTTTAGATCTTAGATTCATTAAAACAATGGGCAGTAACTATAGCCAAGGAAGATAAAAGATCTATACAAATTTATCAACTTGTGTTTTTATAGTGCTGCTTTGTCCTTTCAACCAGTCAAGTAGACTTGAGGGTGTTAAGCACATTGAAAATGTTGTAAAATAGACCAAATTTTACAAACTGTGTTAAGAATTTGCCCATTGAAATGGGTTCCTCTATCATTGTGCAACTCTAATAGAACTCCCCAGGTGGAGGTGATTTTTTTCTGTTTAAAGCCATAGCCTTTTGACAGGGAAATGCTACCACCCAATGAAAGTACATGCAAACCATCACCAAAAACATTTTTATAACTTTGGGAAAGGGGCAGCTGAATAAAATCCAATTGTCATACCTCAAAGGGTCCTTTGGTAAATGGAAATGACCCATTGTGGTGTGGATAGGTTTACCTGGGTTATACTTTTGGCAAACAAGACACCTCTGAGGCAATTCTGGGAGAAGGTTTCCAAAAATACTGTCATCCTCAACCCAACATTTTATCTATACCTCAATGTGTTATTTTATGGATTAATTTTAATATTGTTTCCTGGGTAACTGGGTGATATCTGACAGGACTGGACATCAGTCTGGCCCATACCATGATTTGGTTTTGGGACTGTATAAGGTGTGATTAAAAAAATACAGTGAATGTTTAAATTAAAAAGCATTTATTACAGTAAAAGACATATTGCTATTAATCCCTCTCAAAATACTCCCCCTGGCTTCGAACACACTTATCCCATCTTTCTTGCCACTTTCTGAAGCAGCTCTGGAAGTCCTCCTTTGTGAATGTCTTTAGTTGTGCTGTCCTGGCTGCCTCAATGTCCTGAATTGATTCAAAACGTTTACCTTTCATGGTCATTTTGACTTTGGGGAAGAGCCAGAAGTCGTATGGTGCCAGATCCGGTGAATAAGGTGAATGAGGACACACCATAATGTCTTTATTTGACAGAAATTGCTGTACTAGAAGTGATATGTGACAAAGAGCATTGTCATGATGGAGGATAAAGACACTCACAACAGAGGACTTCCAGAACTGCTTCAGAAAGTGGCAAGAAAGATGGGATAAGTGTGTTCGAAGCAAGGGGGAGTATTTTGAGGGGGATTAATGGCAATATGTCTTTTACTGTAATAATATTTTTTAAACATTCGCCATATCCTTTGATCACACCTCATAAGTACAATGAACATCTTTGCATCTTTGCATTTCTTTTACAATGGCATGTTGCTCATCTCTATTTGTTTCACATTTCTAGTATCATTTGTACTAGATGCTGTTTAGAAATGGGAGCTTTGGGAGGTAATTAAGATTATATGAGATCATTAGAGGATTGTGATCACAAATTAGGAGGAACAGATTCTAACAATTTGTTGGTTCGGTCAGCTGCCATAGCCATCATAACTGGAATTTTAAATTTCAACTGCTGTCTAGGGGGAGCTAGCAGAAGAATCAAGTGTCATGAGATTAATTTGTCCCTTAGAAGAAACAAGATACTAGCCTGGAATTTGTCTAAAAGATCTCGCCTGATTAAATGTATTGGGGCAGAGGTCACAAGGAGAAATTGGTGTGATCCCTGTAAGAGACCTATACTAAAAGACAAAGGGAGAAACTTGTGTATTTCTTGCCATGACATGATTAGAAACCCCCACCATTTTGATTTTTTTCTATACTCTGAGGAAGAGGTATTGAGAGGCTAGTGGGGTTAAAAACTGATGAAGTTGCCCCAGCATCAATGAGGGCTCTAAGAATTTCTTCCCTAATTGTTAGTTCTATTGTGCCTAAAGAATTCAAAGGGAAGATTGAAAAACAAAACCTCTGTGTGTTCCTTAGAGCATCCCTAGTCTGAATGCATGTTTGAAACAAGAGGAAGACATTTTTTAAATTTCTTAGGCAATTCGTGAAAGGAACCACACATGGAACCTCTGCCTGTTGATAAGGCTTAATTTCGGACAATATTTTTTTCCAATGATCTGGTTGTTTGCAGTAATGGCCAATGCCTTGTGAAGATGGAGTATGCGTAGGAAATTTTTCTTCTTTTCATTGGGGCCTCCTATTTGAGGCAGATAGCTGTTGGAGTTGCAAATTCATAATTTGAGCAGCTTTGCTCTTGACTGATTTATGAATGGTTCTAGCCATTTGTAAGGTTAATAAGTCTAGTTTATTTAAAGGCCATTGTAAGCCAATCATATGATGTCGTTTAACCAAGGTGCTCAGTTCTTTATCTAGGTCACTAAGGAACATGGTATTAAAAAGCAAGTAAGTAGAAACATCAATTTCCTCTAAGCCCAAAAACTGCTGCAAAGCAACTTCTAGGTGATTGTAATAATCTAACATTGGTTCATTAGGATTTTGTATGGATTGCTGGAATTTGTTCTTTAACAGAGGCACATATTGATAAGTTCTAATTGTTCCACATACTAGTGCTTGTAATACTCTTATCCTACCTGTATGTAAATCAAATGGATGAGGATGGAAATTTCTTCAAGACTTTAGAGCTATTAACAGCACTGTCATTCCATGGTACCCTGTCATGCCCAATCCCATGTCTATAAATAGTGCCTTCTTTATTATAGATTTATGTAGTGCCTTCTTTTGTATTTCTGTTGATCAGGAAAGTCAGTACCTTTTTGCCTTCATTTCTAAAGGCTGACAGTACACCTGGACAGGCTTAATGTATGAAAGCTAGAGTCTCAAATCTATTTCTACACTCAATCTCTTGCTATATTTTATTTGAAGTATATGAAGAAAATCAGTGTATGTACTAGGTAAAGGGAGGAGTATTTTAATAGCCTTTTCAGATAATTACCGGTATTCTTCTTTGGATATTACACCAAAAGTTGATAAATGGTAAAAGTTAGTTGCAATGTGAAATCTAAAACATACCAATGAACTTTTCTTAAATGCTGTATTAAAATCCATGGTCTATCTTGAACTTTATTTTTTTATTATTATTATTTATTTATTTATTTTATTTTTTGAGGGCAGTGTCACTGGCCCTCATATGTGGGAACCGAACTGGGACCGCTGGCGTCCCAAGCCAGTGCTTAACCACTGCGCCACTCGGCCAGCCCTGAACTTTAATAGATCTTTTACTCATACTTGCATTACATTTGGTTTTCAATTTTTATTTTAAATTGTGGTAAAATACACATAACATAAAATTTATCATCTTAACCATTTTTTAAAAAAGGATAAACTTTATTTTTTAGACATTTTAGGTTCACAACAAAATTGAAGGAAGGTACAGAGATTTCCTACTCCTGTCCTCACATACATACAGCCTCTATTGTTGACATCCTGTACCATACTGTTACATCCTGTACATTTGTTACAACTGATGATCCCATAAGACACATTATTATCACCCAGAGTACATCATTTACCTTAGGGGTCACTCTTGGTGGTGTACATTCTGTAGATTTTCACAAATTGTATAATGGCATGTATTCACCCTTATCATATAAAGGCATACCTCATTTTATTGTACTTCATTTTTTTGCACTTCACATATATTGCATTTTTTGCAAGTTGAAGGTTTGTGGCAACTGTGTGTTGAGCAAGTCTATTGGGTCCACTTTCCCAAAGCGTTTGTTCACTTCATGTCTCTGTATCACATTTTAGTAATTCCTACAATATTTCAAACTTTTTCATTATTATATTTGTTATAGTGATCTGTGATCAGTGACCTTTGATGTTACTATCGTAATTGTTTCAGGCACCATGAATCATGTCCATATAAGACAGGGAACTTAATGTTTGTTCTGGCTGCTCCATTCCTATCTCTCTCCCTCTCCCCAGGCCTCCCTATTTCCTGATATGCAACAGTATTAAAATTAGGCCAATTAATAACCCTACAATAGCCTCTAAGTGTGCATGTGAAAGAAAGAGTCACACATCTCTCACTTTAAATCAAAAGCTGGAAAGATTAAGCTTAGTGAGGAGGATATATTGAAAGCCAAGATAGGCCAAAAGCTATGCTTCTTGTGCCACACAGCCAAGTTGTAAATGCAAAGGGAAGTTCTTGAAGGAAATTAAAGGTACTACTTTAGTGAACACATGATTGAAGGGAAGCAAAACAGCCTTATTGTTGATATGAAAAAGTTTGAATGGTCTAGATAGATCAAACCAGCCACAACATTCCAAGAGAAAGCCTAATTCATAGCAAGGCCCTAACTCTCTTTGATTCTATGAAGCCTGAGTGAGGTGAGGACGTTGCAAAAGAAAAGTTTAAAGCTTGCCAAAGTTGGTTCATGAGGTTTAAGGAAAGATAAGATCTCCATAACAAAGTGCAAGGTGAAGCAGCAAGTGCTGCAGCAAGTTATCCAGACCTAGCTAAGGTAACTAATGAAGGTGGCTACACTAAACAACAGATTTCCAATGTAGATGAAACAGCCTGATATTGGAAGAAGATGCCATTTAAGATTTTGATAGCTAGAAAGGAGAAGTCAATGCCTAGCTTCAAAGGAGAGGCTGGCTGTCTTAGCTGTTGACTTTAAATTGAGGACGGGGCATTTAAATTGTTTAAATGCATGTTCCAGGGGTTTAAACCATTTAATCAAATTTTATACTATGTTTCTTTAAAAATTTATAACAAATTCACTAAGTATTTTTGTGAACTGAAATTTTCAGGAAATATTAAAGCCCCTAGTAGTGCTTGAGGGTGTGATAGCTCTGGAAACATTCCCCCTTGTGGAGGGGCACTAAGCAGAATGTGCAGATGTCCTGAGTTTCACTTCTTTTTTTGTGGGCAGCACAAACATGGCACCTCCTGGCAGGATATTTTCTTTTACCCCGTTCACTTCCAACAATTTTCTCTAGCACATGTGTGTGCATATCACCTGAAGGTTTCCCAGGTGGGTCCTCATGAGGCACACGAGGGGTTTGGGTTGATGTTCCTGGGCGTGCTGCGTCTGTGTCTGAGCCTGTCTCCCCCTTATCTGTAGCCCAGTCTTTTGCCACTTTATGACAGATTTATCACACTACTTTATAAGAGATCATTAACTTGGAGTGAGGTCACATTTCTATAAACATTCGTCAGCAGGACCATTCAAAGAATGGCTCCATGTATTGCGTAGGTAAGTGTATAGTGTGTGGAAACCAAGCGCATGTTAAAAACGCAGATGTGCATCATCCGTCTTGCGCCGTTGTAATGTGTAGAACCAAATCTGCGTCACTGGTCCACAACGGGTTAGTTAGGCAAATGTGTTTGGTATTACAAAGCCTCTCTAAACGAAAATGCACTTTTCCTTCTTTTCTTAGGTGGCAAAGAGTTTGCAATTGCTTTGAGGTTCATATGTCTTGAGTGTCGTTACTTGCGAATATTAGGCATTGCAGTGAAATTCTAGGAATGCCTTTTCAAACAGATTGGAATGCTTTTGCTAACAGCAACTCACTTACGTAAATTTCTTACAGTGCATAGCCTACATCAGGTTTTCAGCAAGTTTTTTTTTTTTTTTTTTTTTTTTTAGCTGAGCCATCCTGCCACCTGTTGGCAGCTCAGCGGCTGCTCAGCTGGGCACCGAAATGCTGTTCCTCAGAGCTCAGCTCACACTCCTGAGTGAGCTCTTAACCAACTGAGCCACTCGGCGGGCACTGCAGGCGTTTTTCTTTTTTCTTCTAATTATTATTATTTTTATTTTATTTTATTTATTTTTAATTAGTTTTAGGTGTACAACATAGTGCAATAGTTATACTTTTTACCCCTCAAAGTGACAACCCCCCTCCCCCAATTCGCCACCCCACTCCTCCCCCCCCATATCATATGTATCTATTACTCTTCCTCTGACTCCCTTCCATAATATAATCCACATCCTGTGATCATCTATATATAGCAGGCGTTTTTCTTGAATCATTCTGTTAACTAGTTACGGGAACAAACAAAAAGTACCAGCATATGGTCAAAGCTACCCTGCTTGATCTGGCTGCACCAGGTCACCAGACACAGAGACACTGACTTCAGTTGTTGGAGGCAGGGGACACACCATTCGTGCTTTGTATCTACTGAGAGAGCCCATTTTCTCAATGGGAGTCAAACAAGTGTCCTGATACTAGCTGCAATGTCTTTCTTCCCTAGTGTCTGCAAACCCGCTTGGAACGACAACTCATTTTTTTCCCGTCTGTCCAATAGGCAGATATGTGATTGATACTGCAAACCAACCCTCGTTACACAGAAACACATCCTTCTACCTTCTCATAACACATTGGGGATGGGGCATTTAAATTGTTTAAATGCATGTTTCATTTAATCAAATTTTATACTGTGTTTCTTTAAAAATTTATAACAAATTCACTAAGTATTTTTGTGAACTGAAATTTTCAGGAAATACTCACCAAAGCCCCTAGAGTGCTTGAGGGTTTGATAGCTCTGGAAACATTCCCCCTTGTGGAGGGGCACTAAGCAGAATGTGCAGATATATCAAGTTTCACTTCTTTTTTTGTGGGCAGCACAAACATGGCACCTCCTAGCAGGATTTTTCTTTTATCCCGTTCACTTCCAACAATTTTCTCTAGCACATACTTGTGCGTGTCACCTGAAAGTTTCCCAGAAGGGTCCTCATGAGGCACACGAGGGGTTTGGGTTGATGTTCCTGGGCGTGCTGCGTCTGTGTCTGAGTCTGTCTCCCCCTTATCGGTAGCCCAGTCTTTTGCCACTTTATCACAGATTTATCACACTATTTTATAAGAGATCATTAACTTGGAGTGAGGTCACATTTCTATAAACATTCGTCAGCAGGACCATTCAAAGAATGGCTCCATGTATTGCGTAGGTAAGTGTATAGTGCGTGGAAACCAAGCGCGTGTTAAAAACGCAGGTGTGCATCATCCGTCTTGCGCAGCTGTAATGTATAGTTCAAATCGGCGTCACCAGCCCACAACGTGTTAAGTTGAAGCCAGTGCTTATCTACCATTGTGAAAATCCTAGGGCCCTTAAGAATAATGCTAAGTGTACTGTACCTGTTTGCTACAAATGGAAAAAAACAAAGCCTGGATGACAGCATATCTGTTTACAGCATGGTTTACTGAATATTTAATAACCACTGTTGAGCCCTACTGCTCAGAATAAAAGATACCTTTCAAAATATTACTGATATTGACAATATGCCTGGTCATCCAAGAGCACTGATGGAGATGTATAACAAGATTAGTGTTTTATGTCTGCTGTGACAACATCCATTCTGCAGCCCATGAATCAAAAAGTAATTTTGGGCCAGCCAAGTGGCAACAGGGTCGTTGGTTCAATTCCTGGCCTGAGCTGAGCTGCCGCTGAGCTACCAACAGGTGGCAGGGTGGCTCAGCTAAAAAAAAAAAAGTAATTTTGACTTTCAAGTCTTATTATTTAAGAAATACATTTTATAAGGCTATAGCTGCCATAGATAGTCATTCCTCTGATGGATTTGGACAAAGTACATTTAAAACCTTCTGGAAAGGATTCACCATTCTACATTCATTGGAAGAGGTCAAAATATCAACATTAACAGGTGTTTGAAAAAAGTTGATTCCAAACCTTGTGGATGCTTGGAAGGTTTTGAGACTTGAGTGGAAAAAGTAACAAAGATATGGTGGAAATAGCAAGAGAATTAGAATCTGAAGTGGAGCCTGAGAATGTGACTGAATTGCTGCAATCTCAAGATAAAACAATAAGGGCTGAGTAGTTGCTTCTTATGGATGAGGAAAGACAGTTTCTTGAGTTGGAACCTGCTCTAGGTGAAGATGCTGTGATGATTGCTGAAATGACAAAGGCTTTAAAATACTACATAAACTTAGTTGATAAAGCACCAGCAGGACTTGAGAGGATTGACTCCTATTTTGAAAGAAGTTCTGTTTAATAGCATACATAGCATAAAATGCTATTAAACAGCATTGCGTGCTACAAAGAAATTGTTCATGAATGGAAGAGTCAATCGAACCAGCAGATTTCGTTGTCTTATTTTAAGAAATTGCCATAGTCACCTCAGTCTCCAGCAACCACCAACCTGATCATTAAGCAGCCATCAACATCGATGTAAGACTCTCCACCAGCAAAAAGATTGAGTCATTAAATTCTCAGATGATGGTTAGCATTTTTAGCAATAAAGGTAGGACAATTAAGTTCATGAACTTGTTGCAACCATGTTGCTAACCTTTTTTTGATGTCAGAGGGATTATTCATGATCAATTTGTACCAACTGGACAAACAGTTAACCAAGTTTACTATTTGGAAGTGCTGAAAAGGCTGCATGAAAAAGTTAGATGACCCGAACTTTTCGCCAACAATTCATGGCTCTTGCATCATGACGATGTACCAGGTCATATGGCACTATCTGTGAGGGAGTTTTTAGCCAGCAAACAAATAACTGTATTGGAACACCCTCCCTACTCACCTGATCTGGCCCCCAGTGACTTCTTTCTTTACCCGAAGTTAAAGGAAATAATAAAAGGAAGACATTTTGATGACATTCAGGACATAAAGAGTAATACGATGACAGCTCTGAGGGCCATTGCAGAAAAAGAATTCCAAAATTGCTTTGAAGGGTGGACTAGGGGCTGGCGTGGGTGCATAGCTTCCCAAGGGAAGTACTTCAAAGATGACGTAGCGATATTCAGCAATGAGGTATGTAGCAGTTTTTCTAGGATGAGTTCGCAAACTTAATTGACCTCATATGTCCTTTTTTTAGACATAATGACATTGCATACTTAATAGACTGTGGTATACTATAAACATAACTTTTATGTGAACCGGGAACCAGAAATTCCTGTGACTTCCTTCATTGTGATATTCTCTTTATTGTGGTGGTCTGGAACCAAACCTGTAATATCGCTGAGTATGCCTGTGTGGAGTAGTTTCACTGTGCCCCAAAACCTCTGTGCTCTTCCTGTTCATCCCTCCCTCCTAACTCCTGGCAATCACTGCTCTTTTTACTGTCTCCATAGTTTTGCCTCTCCAAGATGTTATATGCATATATATTGATAAGCATTATATATTCTTTTTTTTAAATTAAAGTTTATTGGGGTGACAATGGTTAGTAAAGTTACATAGGTTTCAAGTGTATAATTCTGTAATACATCATCTATATATCACATTGTATGTTCACCACCCAAAGTCAGTTCTCCTTTCATCACCATATATTTGATCCCATTTACCCTCGCCATCCCCCTCCCCGCTTACCCTCTGGTAACTGCTAAACTATTCTCTATTTTGATGTAATGTCCCCTTTATCATTATAACTTTGTCACCTTATTTTAATCTTGAAATCTGTTTTTGTCAGATAAAAAATACGGTTATACCTGCTTTACTCTGGATGGCATTTACCCTTTCACTTTGAGTCTATGTGGTTGAGTTTTGAGTTTTGATCCAATCTGGTACTATGTGCCTTTTTATTGGTGAGTTCAGTTTTTTATATTTAGAGTCATTATTGATATATGAGAATTTCCTATAGCCATTTAATTCATTTTTTTCTGGGAGCTCTGTGTCTTCATTGTTTCTTTTCCTTTATGTTTGTAACTGTTGTTTTATTTTGGTGGTATTCTATGATTTTTTCCCTTCTGTTTCCTCTTTTTATGCTATGTGTCTCTGTTTTACATTTTTATGGGTGTGGTTATCTTTAGGCTTATGTAAAAGAAGTTTCACACATATACAGTAGTCCCTTGTTCTTTTGAATCTTACCTACATTTCCCGGTGCAAATTCAGACCTTTACTCCCTACCATGTGTTTGTCACAAATTATCCCTTTCTATACTGAGTTCATCTCCAAATTGCAGTAGCTATTGTCTTCTCTTTTTCAAAGTGTTTGTTACCTCCTTTACCTTTATGTAATTTTGTCTTTTTGGGTCAAGTAGAACAACCCCCTTCAAAATTTTCTGTAATGCAGGTCTTGTGGTGGTAGATTCCCTCAACTTCTCTTATGTTTGGAAAAGTCTTTACTTTTCCTTCATCTTTAAAGGATAACTTTGCTGGATATAGTATTTTTGATCGATAATTTCTCTTTTTCAATAGTTTGAATGTTAGATTCCACTCTCTTCTAGCTTGTAGGGTTTTTGCCCAAAAATCTGTAAATAATCTAATTGGATTTCCTTGACAAGTTACTGTCTTCCTTTCTCTGGCTGCCTTGAGAGTTTTCTTTGTCATTAATTTTTGACAGTTTTAATATAAAGTGCCTTAGAGAAGGCCTTTTTTTTTTTTTTTTTTTAGCTGAGCCATCCTGCCACTTGTTGGCAGCTCAGCGGCTGCTCAGCTCGGGCCAGGAATCCAACCGGCAACCCTGTTGCTCAGAGCTTGCTCCTCGAGTGAGTTCTTAACCAACTGAGCCACTCGGCTGGCCCATGAGAAGGCCTTTTTGGATTGAGATAATTGGGTGTTTTGTTGGCCTCTTCAATTCGAGAGTCCAGCTCTTTCCATAGGTTTGGAATGTTTTCATTGACTATTTGTTTGAATAGACTCTCTGTATCCCTCTCCCTCCCTTTTTTTCTGGTATACCCATTATTCTTATATTGTTCTTTGTGATGGAGTCAGATACTTCTTTTAGAGTTCCTTGGGTTTTGTTTGGTTCTTTTTTCACCCTCGAATCTCTCTCTCCTTCCATCTGCATCATTTCTAGATTTTTATCTTCAGTATCACAAATTTTTTCCTCCTTCTGGTCAGCAATATTTCTTAAGCTCACTAGTTCATTTTTCATCTCTTTTATTGAGTTCTTCAGCTCCTGAATTTCTATTTGTTTTTTGTTTTAAATTTCAATCTCTTCGGTAGAGTGCCCCTTTATTTGTTCTTTGATTTTATTTCTGAGTTCATTGAACTACGAAGCTGAGTTTTCTTGTATCTTGTTGAGTTGTTTTGAACTGCAATCTTGAATTCTCTGTCATTTAAATCATGTATTTCTATGTTTTTATTTTCTGGAGATTTTTTTCATTTTCTTTCTGAGTTGCCTTGTTACCATGGTTGTTCAAAGTTTTTAATGGATTTTTTTTCTCTGCCTAGGAATTTTGGCAATGAAATCTGTTTTTTGAAGAGTGTTTAGCACATCTCTATCTAGCAGGTTCATTCTGTTTTCTAGTAGGTAGTGTTGAAGCGCAAGTTTTTATTTTCTCTTGCACTGCTAGGATGTCGTGGATCTCTGTGGGGTGGTGGAAAATGCCCCATATTCCCTGGTAGGTAAGAGTCCTCTCTGTGACCAGGTTGCAGTCTCAGGGCACCACCTCCTTGGGGGAATGTGGTGGGTGTTGGGGTCCCAAGCCCGTGAAATCCCAGCAGTGTCCCCTGCAACTTGATACTGCCAGCAGCTCTGTACTGTCTGAGATGTCCCAGTTGTTTCCATTTGGCTGCACAGTGATGAGCGGTAGTGGTGTCGGCTGGGAGGAGCCAGTTTGTGGCTTTCTTCTGCTTCCAGTAATGGCAGTTGCCACACCTCTTTATCTCTGCCTCGTCAATGGGATTAGCCGCAGTGTGGCAGTGTGCGCTTCCCAGGGCTGCAGACTGTGTGCTGTGAAACCTGACACTCACTGCTTCAGCTTCAGCTGGAGGCCACTGTGTACTCCGGGAGAGTGAGAGAAGACAAGGTCTGAGCAGAGGCGGCCACAGCTCTGGGGCTTTGCTTCTGCCTGCAAATGGCGGCTGCTAGACCACAGCTGCTACCTCTGTGCTCTGTCTCTGCCCCTGTCACTGGACTCAGCCACAGTGTGTACTGACCACTCAGGCAGGAGTGTTCATTCTACCTCTCTGCTTCCTAGGGCTGCAGAGTGTGCACACGGTAGCCTGCTTCCTTCCCTGCTCCACAGTCCAGCAGTGCTCAGTCTTCATCTGCTGCATCCATCTTCATTCTTCCCCGTCCCTCCTCCCTGGTTTTCTCTGATTCATCCACCTTCAGATATTCCAATGTGCCATCTCTCAGATGTGTTTCTCTGTTGAGCAGGAAATCGTTTGTCCAACTTTTTGTAACTTCAAGTACCCCTCATGGCCCCATGCTGCTGACGTCACTCATGATTTTTTTTTCTCTTATGCCCATATCATTATGTCTTTACACAGACAGCCAATAACTTTAGTAGAATAGTCTGTTTTAATTATTATTGGATTTTCCTGTAATGCAGTGTGCTTTTTAGTGTATTGTTTCAAATCTTTTAATTCAGTTTTCTTGAAGTATATGTTTGATTATTTTTGATCTAGTTCTGTTTACTTCAGGAACAGCAAATTTTGTGTAAGTACATACTTCCCCCTGCACATTTTATGGTCTCTCATAACTATCTTGTCTATTTTTTAATTATTTTCAAGACTTTTATAGAAGTATACAATAATGACTCATATTTGCATAAGTGACTCTTATGAGAGAACCCAAACAAATATTTAGTCAGCTTTAAGATACAGTTAACTTTCTTTTATTTTTTCAGGTTCTCAAGATTCATTTCTACAAATCGTATTTCCAGAGAAAATCCAAGCAAATACAAGTGATCGTTCAGAAGTAGAAAATGTGAGAGATATGTTTTGCAATCCATATTATTATATAAAATTTCTTATTTTTATTATATAGCAGTGAGATATATCAGTTATATTATAATGCAAATATAAGTGTCCAATGTTACTTCTGATAAGGAATTTAAAGTTTTGTTGGTAGAAGCAAGTATCTAAATTAGAATGTTCTATTTTGTCTAACATTTGTCATTTCCTCATGGTAAAACTGTTAAAAGTTCAAATATAGAAAATAATGGAGAAGAATTAGGGTCTTATATGAGTGATATCTAGATGATACCTACAAAGAGAATGATTTTCTCCAAAATGGTAAAGGAGACTCTCTTTGAATTAAAGCCTCCTTCCTAATTTCCACCCAGCACCTACTAGTTCTCAGAGAGAAGAAACCCTTTATTTTTGTTAGAAAGCGAGATACTTTATCTTATTCATCTATTTATTTAACAAATATTTCTCTGGACTTGTGTGCATTGCTATATGCTAAGTATCTTAGGAGATTAAAAAAATACAATGAATCAAGCCTTGTTTATACGTGGTCAATATTTTAATAACATTTTTTTAACAGTTTTATTGAGGTATAATTTGCACACACAAAATTCACCCATTGTTAGTGTATACAACTCAGTGATTATTACACATAAATGAAATTATGCAAACATTGCCACAGTCCAATTTTAAAGTATTTCTATTAAGAAGTTCTCTCATGCCTATTTGCAATTCTGTACTTCTATTCTCAGCCCTTGGCAACTGCTGATCTGTTTTTTGTTTCTATAATCTTGCCTTTTGTAGACATTTCAGATCAATAGAAACATGTGTTATGTAGGCCTTTGCATTGGGCTTATTTCATTTAGGTTTATCCTATTTTTTTTTTTTTTTTTTTTAGCACTTACCAGTAGTTCATTAGCTTTTATTTTTTAATAGATGTAGATGACACATTTTGTTTATCCATTCACCAGTTGATATTATGAATAATTCTGTTATAAACATTTATACGCGGACATAGATTTTTCCTTTCTTTTGAGTAGATTCTTAGTGAAATTGCTTTGTCATATGGTAAGCGTATGCTTAACATTTTAAGTAACTGCCAAACTTTTTTCCATAGTGACTGTACCATTTTCCATCAGCAATATATGAGGGTTCCAGTTTTCTTATTTGTCAGTTCTTGATGTTGTCTCTCCTTTTTGGCTAAAGTTATTCTAGTGGGTGTGTACTGTTTTTTGTTTTGGCTTTAATTTGAATTACCCTAACGAAAGATGATGTTGAGCATCTTTCATGAGCCTATTAGCCATTTATATATCTTCTTTGGTGAAAATTTATTCAAATAATTTGCCCATTTTTAAACTGATTTTTTTTCTTTATTTTTGAACTCAGAGAGTTCATTATATATTCTAGATACAAATTCTTTATCTGATATGTGATTTGCAGTTATTTTCTTCCAATGTGCCTTGTCTTATTTTCTCATTGGCATTTTTGAAGAACAGATATTTTCAATTTTAACAATGTACAGTTTATCAAATTTTCTTTTTATCAACCTTATTTTTGATGATTGTGCTTAAGAGCTGTGTTATGGTCTGAATTGTGTGTACCTCCCCCCTGCTCCCCCCGAATCTATTTGTTGAAGCCCTAATCCTCAATGTGACTATATTTGAAGATAAGAGCTGTAAGGAGACAATTAAGGTTAAATGAGTTCATAAGAGTGGGGCCATAACCTCGTAGGGCCTGTGCCTTATAAGAGGAACAGACACCAGAACTCTCTCTTTCTCTCCACCTGTACACAAAAAACAGCAATGAGAGGGCACAGCAAGTAGGTGGCCATCTGATAGCCATGAAGAGAGGTCTTACCAGAAACTAACCCTGCTGGCACCTTAATCTTGGGTTTCTAGCCTCCATAACTATGAGAAAACAAATTTCTGTTTTTTAAGTCACTTAATCTGTGGTATTTTGTTAAGGCAGCCTAGGCCAACTAATACAGATTTTGGGTCTGTTAAGTGGAGTGCTGCTGTAACAAATGCCTAAAATATGTGAAACTGGCTTTGAAATTGGGTGATAGAGGCTGGAAGATGGTTATCTTTTTTCTTTTTAATAATTAAAAAAAAAATTTCCAGGGCCGGCCAAGTGGCGCGTTGGTTAAGAGCTGGCTTGGAACACCAGTGGCCCAGGTTCAGATCCCACATATGAGGGCCAGTGACACTGCCCTCTACAGCTAAAATGGTGCACAACAGCTCCACCTGGAGCTGGGCTGCTGTGAGTCCCCTGGACGGCATAGCTGCAGCCCCTGCTGTAGTGGGCTGCCATAGGCTACAGTGAGTGGCTGGCAGCCAGCGTGAGCTGCTAAGAGCTGCGGTGAGCAGCCATCCAGAGGCTGGCAACTGACCTGCCTCACCCGGGAAGAGTGCAATGACGATACCAACATGGGCCAGTGAAGCAATGTCCTCCACAACTAGACTGAAGAGCAAAAGAACAGCAACTTGTCTGTTCCCCTTCCCCGGTTCCCCAACACTGTTCCTCTCCCCCAATTCCTCAAATGAAAAAAAAAAAATCTTTAAAAAAAAAAAAGAAACCCAAATATTAAAAAAAAAAAAAATTTCCAGTTAAAATTGACACACAATATTATATTACTTTCAGGTATACAACATAGTGATTAGATGTTTATATAACTTATGATGTGATCATCTTGATAAATCTAGTATCCATTTGACACCATACAGTTATTACAGTATTATCGACTATGTTCCATATGCTGTATTTTACATCTCCATGACTATTTTGCAACTACCAATTTGTACCTCTTAATCCTTCCCCCTTCACCCATCCCTCCAATCCCCTTCTGTCTGGCAACCATCAAAATGTTTTCTGTAATAAGTTTATTTCTGTTTTGTTTATTTATTTATTTTTATTTATAATAAGTTTATTGTATTTTTCTGTCAGCTCAGGGAGGCAGGGGTGGGGAGTGGGCAGGAATACAATAAAGCAAGCAACTAATGGGGAGCCGAGGCAGCAATTGGGTGTTTTTGGAAGAGGCAAGCTGGAAAGAAATGGAAAGGGCATAGGGACTGAGCAAGATGGTGAGAAAAGAATGAAAGGAGAAGCAGAGGAGGCTAGGAATCCTGAGATAACTGGATCAAGAAGAGGAAGAATACTTGTAACCTCAATTTTCCTGCATCCTGAATGGTTTGGGGGAAGGATGAAGAAGGGTGCAAGGCAAGGGGACTAAGGTAAGACAGAGCTACTGAGGCCTAGAGTTATCACCCTTCACAGGAGGTCCTCAGATGGTTCGCTCTCAGGCCAGTAACCCACTCCAACCCCATGGCAAAGCTCACCTTCCAGAAGGTTCTGAACAGGGAGAGGTACGAATCACTGGGTACTCTTTCCCACAGGGCCTGTGCTGCCAGCCTGTGCTCTGATTAGGAGAACTGAAACCTTTGTCCTCAGATAACAGGATTCTGCTGAAAGCAGGTGATAAAGGAAAGACTTGGGGCAGGGAGACCCTCCTCCACTGTTCCTGAACTCTCTGAGGCAGGTCCTACCTGTGGTGTTGTGCTCCTGAGAATTCTAAGGTACATACTGGGCATCTGTGACTAGCCAGCTGCAGAGAGCGGTGTGGTTATTTGTTCCTGTGTTCAAGAAACAGCAGAACTAGGGGTCAAGAGGCCTGGGCCAGTCCTGACTCTAGCACTTACTAGCTGTGTGACCTTGGGCAATCTGACCTGGTTTATAAATTGAATTTGCTGTTTGTGTGAATTGTGTCTGTGCACAAGTGTGACCTGTTACATGGGTGTGTGGCAGAATGGAATGGTGGAGGCTGGCAGTCAGTAGCCTTTAGATCTGGATCTATCCTTGACCAGCTGTGTGATCTTGGACTAGTCCCTGCTCTCTCTGGTCCCAGGGTTCTCTCCTGTAAAGTGAGCGGTGAGGGAGAGAGTTGAGAAGAAATAATCGAAGAATAGCCAGAGTTTGACTGAAAAGGGAATGGGGAAGCAGCAGGGTGAGTAAGCCTCTGGAAGAGGAAACCCAATGGCTAACTATTATCAAGGAAAGCAGGAAATGCCAAAGGCTCTGGGATCTGCTACATTCATCTAGTCTGCAGGCCCAGGAGCCCAAGAGGAAATGCAGGGACGACAACTGGGAGGCTGCAAGTGGGAAGCTCCCCCTGGCCTGGCGCCTTAAATGAGACTACATGTCTTCTGGAACCGGTGGGGGCACTGGCAGGTCCTCTTCTCACTGAGGAGTCTCTTGATCTGAGACATCCGCTCTGCCTGGCGTCTGCGGTGCCAGCACTTGACACAGCAGCAGATACAGAGCCCAGTGAAAATCAGGAAGCCTGCAATCCCCCCCAGCACAATGGCCAGGAGCTCTGGCCAGGCCCAGGTGAACGCGGTAGGCAAAATCTCAACGTTGGATTCCAACAGGACTTTGTCCTTGTCACTCAGTAGACACTGCCATGACCCTGACCCGGCGTCCGGCACCTTCACCAGCTTCTGTTGATTTGAGACCTTTGCAGCCTGGTCCTCCAGCTTCAAGCTCAGCGTCAGCTTGGGGAAGCTGGGCCCCAGCACCTCACATGGCAAATGATTCTGGGACTTAGTCATTCTCATCACCACAAGTTTCACTGATGCAACTTCCCATTGCCCAGAAACAGGTTTCCAGAACCAGCATCCTGAGGCAAGGCCTGGGGCAGACTGAATTGGAGTGGGAGGCTCTCCTTCATCTGGAACCTGCAGCCTTGGTGAACCTCCACAGACACCTTCTTGTTCGCCAAGAAGAAGGTGATGCAGGATTTAAGGGAGGATGCCCCCTCCTCCTGCCACATCAGCTCCCCATTCAGGTTTACATCCTCCAAGCTAAGTGGGAAGTTGAACTCCACTTGCTCCCCCTCTTTTGTATAGACTGTGTTGGATGCCTTCTTGAAAGCCAGCACCAAGATGCTTATGTTGGACACCAGCTTCCTCCCGTGCTTAGAGATGGTGCATGTCCACCTGTCACTCTTCTGCAACTCTGGCTGGGACAGTGAGAAGCTCTTGCCCTCATGATGCTTTTTATTCTCTGAATCTTTCCATTCTACTAAAGGGTCACTATCAGAAGTACTCTCCAAGGTCAGGGTCAAGCTTTGCCCAGGCAGCAGGTGGGCGGTGTTGCAGATGTCCAAATTCACTTTGAAGAATGTTGGTGACACGGAGCCCTGAGCTCCCATAATCTTGGTCCCAGAAGGACCTTTCTAGTGGAAGGGGGTGTATTTCTTCTGGGAAGCATTGCAGGGCAGCTCTGCTGTGTCTCCTGCGTTACCCAGCACCAGCTCTTTTCTGTTTATTTATTTTAATCCACATATAAGTGAGATCATATGGTATTTGCCTTTTTCTGTTTGACTTACTACACTCAGTATAATACCCTCTAGGTCCATTCATGTTGTTGCAGATGGCAAGATTTTATTTATTTATTTTTTTTATGGCTGAGTAATGTTCTATTGTGTATATATATACCATTTCTTCTTTATCCATTCATCTATTGATGGACACTTAAGTTGATTTCATATCTTGGCTATTGTAAACAATGCTGCAATGAAAATAGAGATGCATATGTTAACTATAAATATATATGTATATATAATATATATATTTATTTATATTCGTGGGATGTGGAGTACAGCATAGGGAATATAGTCAATGTTATTGTAACAGCTACATACAATGTCAGAGGGTAATAAATTGGAGGGGTTGTCACTTTGTGAGGGCTGTAAATGTCTAGCTATTGTATTGCTTTGTATACCTGAAACCAATAAAATAAATAAATAAATAAATAAATAAATAAATAGCTGTATAAATATGAAAAAAATAAAAGATTTAATAATCTTCTCTGGAGAATTGTAGTTATTGAGTTGTCTCCCCTGGAGTTGCCTGAGAATTACTCCTTATCCTCATGACCCAGGCAGCCCTTCTGCCAAAGACTGATTGGTACAAGGTACAAAAGCCCAGCTCCAGTGCCTTAAAGTGGGACAAACTCTGAGGCACAATTTATACACAAGATTCCCCCAGGAGATCAGGCTAAGGCTAGAATTGACCTGCAATCACCTTTCTTCCTATCTTGTTTTTCTTGCCACCTAAGCTTCCTCCTGAGAGGGCCGCCTCAATAAAGTGCTTATAAAAGTATCTTTGTGTTAGTCTCTACTTCTAGGGAACGTGACCTAGGACTTTATCCAACCAGTCCATAGTTTTTGTGAAACAGAAAAATGAATTGTCAGTATAGGTCATTGTAAATTCAGATAAATCTACTTCTGAGTCCCCAAATGTTTAAAGGTCCACAGGGACTCCAGATTCTTACTCAGATATATTGTGTGAAGGTGAGTGATTTTGGAACTATTTGAGCACGTGTCCAGGAAAAGTGTTTTTTGAAACTGTTGCAATTATTCTGACACTTTGCAAATAACATTCTATTAGACTTATTTGAGAAATTATATGAGGGAATTCCTAGAAGGGACAGAATTTCTTAGTCATCAAAAATCTGTTGTTAAAAAATTAAAGCACAAATTTACCAGTATTGTTTAGTAAATTCTCTCTGGCCTCGTTAATCAATGCCTCTACATTCTAAAGATCTAGCTAGTTTTATCTGTATAGTTTGAAAATAGAATGCATTTCACACTCTCATAATGAAAGTAAAGTTGAAGTAAATATATCTGGTACACTAAAATCTTAATAATTATTATGTTTTTATTTTGATAAAAATATTCATCCAGGAACTGCTTAGGGGAACTTGCCCCTCAGGCCCACTTTAAAAAGAGATAAAGAAGCTCTGGCATCTGTGTTTCAGTTATTACGTTCAGATCAGGCTCACTAAGGGACTGTTTTTTTTCATCAATGCAAATTTAAATCTAGGACATGCTGTTGCTTCATATCAGCATTTTATGTTTGGTATCTCTGTCTTCTGTCTGCCATATACCTGTTTTACTTCTTTCTTCAACTTATTTCTGGTTTTGATCTTTTTAAAAAAAAACTTAAAAATTTGGAATCATTATTGATTTACAGAAAAATTGCAGAGATGCTACAGAGAGCTCCCCTCCATAGTGGGGGAAACTGTTTACTCAGTCCTGCTAAAATAACACATAACCATGTTGATAGATTACATTTGTCAAAAGTAAGAAATTAACATTGATACGTTACTATTAACTAAACTGCAGGCTTCATTTTGATTTCATCAGCTTTTCCACTAATGTACTTTTTCTAGGAGCCTTCAGAGGATACTACATTGCAGTTAGTTATCGTGTCCCCCCCAGTCTCTTTTGCCTTGTTTCTCTGTCTTTTCTTATTTTTCATGATCTTGACAGTTCTCAAGAGTACTGGTCAGATATTTTGCAGAATGTCCCTCAATTTGAATTTTTCTGATGTTTCTTCATTATTAGGCTGAGGTTATGAGTTTAGGGAGGATTACAGTAGAGGTAAAGTGCCCATCTCATCACATCAGAGCAGCAGATACCTGATATCAACTTATCACCAGTGACGTTAACCTTCCTGTTTTGTTTTTGACTATTTATCAGACCTTTTAACAACCTGCCTTATTGTGTTGTATCTTTGATTTGTAAAGTTTCCTGCTTACATTTTTTACTTTAAAAATTTTTTTAATTTAGTTTAATTTAATTTTTTAAGAGGGCATTGTTACTGGCCCTCATATGTGGGATCCGAACCCCGGCCGCTGGTGTCCCAAGCCAGCACTTAACCACCGCGCCACTCGGCCAGCCACGAATTTTTATTTTTAATTAGTTTCAGGTGTTCAAAACATTTAATAGTTATACATTTCACCCCTCACAGAATGATAATCCCCCTCCCCCAATCTATTGCCCATCTGACGTCATATATATCTATTACACTTTCATTGACTCTATTCCCTGTTCTATACTCCATATCCTGTGACTATAAATATATATGTGTGTATATATATATATATATATATATATATATATATATATATTCAATTATAGCTGACATACAATATTATTCAGCTTCAGGTTTACAGCGCAGTGGTCAAGCCTCTAAACTGTCCATGGAATGGTCTCTCCCTAAGAAGACATGTGCCCATCTGACACCCTACAAAATATTTACAGCATTGTTGATTATATTCCCCAAACTGTCTCATATCCCTGTGACAATATTGTAGTTACCCTGGTTACTTTATATTGTCACAGATCCTAGAAGGCTTACGTGCTCTGGTATTTGTGTCTTTTGGTTTTTATATGCTTTTACTGAGTTTTCTATGATGCTGTAAGTCTTGTTTTTCACATGTTCTCTATTGTTGGATAAAATCTCAATACTCAGGTTCTCTGACCTACTGATATTATAACTCATTGCAATCCATGTTTTAACTGGAGAATAGTAGTGATAAAGTCGAAACAATACTAAATTTTGTTCAAGAATCTTCTGTTTAAAAATATAAAAAACAGGCAATACATTTTAGGAAAATGGTTAAAATAATTTTTGTGCTAAATGGAGTAAGCTTCACTGATATAGATGTATTTTATTATCCCAATGATGCCACCAGAATAGACATTATGGCATAGCACATAGTCTCTTCTTTCAAAAGAGCTTAAAATTCAGTTACATGTAGATTGCTTAAACTGTGTAAATCCTTAGAATGGGCTTATTTTTATGGAAATAGAATGTACTATATAATAAATGCTAAAACTTTTAATATATTGTTATAGATTTTATTTTATTTTATTTTATTTTATTTATTTTTTTTTTTTTTAAGATTTTATTGGGGAATTGGCAGAGGGGAACAGCGTTGGGGAATCGGGGAAGGGGAACAGACAAGTTGCTGTCTTTTTGTTCTTCAGTTTAGTTGCGGAGGATGTTGCTTCACTGTTGGTATCGTCATTGGGCTCTTCCCGGATGAGGCAGATCGGTCGCTGGCCTCTGGATGTCGCTCACTGCGGCTATTGGCAGCTCACTCTGGCTGCCAGCCGCTCACGCTGGCTGCCAGCCGCTCACGCTGGCTGCGGGCCACTCACTGTAGCCTATGGCAGCCCACTGCAGCAGGGGCTGCAGCCCACACCATCACCGGGGCTCGCACAGCCCAGCTCCAGGTGGAGCTGATGTTAGCTGTAGAGGGCAGTGTCACTGGCCCTCATGTGGGATCCGAACCGGGGCCGCTGGCATCCCAAAACCAGCGCTTAACCAATGCGCCACTCGGCCGGCCCTGTTATAGATTTTAAATCACACATAGTCTGAGACAATTTAATCAAGGTATTTTAAGCATTTTTGGAGGGTTTAATTGGTGTAAAATTGTTGTTTTCCTTATTCTATTACATTTGTCTTCACTCTCAGTTGTTCTGGATTCTCTAGGAACAGATATCCTATATTATTCCAATAGATGAGAAACCATATACTGTACACCTAAAGGAAAGGTAATGTTTTTATTCTTTAGTTTTAGATTTCATTTTATTTATATGAATTTATTTATTTATAATAAAATGTACTATTAAAAATACTAAGTGTAGTTATTAATAACATTTTTATATGTCTCAGATGAACAGATTCTCCTGTGAATTAAATTTTTGATCTCAATGCCTCAAGTTTTCTTTTGTGAACAAGGGAATTAGGAACAGAAAAAAATAGGTATTCACTTCTTGAAGATTAATCTATATGATCTTAAGTTGGTGGAACCAGAAGGACCTGTATAATCAAGACAGGATGTCAAAATAAGAAATAAATGGGGCCTGCCGAGTGGCTCAGTTGGTTAAGAGCTCGCTCAAGAGTGCAAGCTGAGGGTCGGCCGAGTGGCGCAGTGGTTAAGTGCTGGTTTGGGAAGCCAGTGGCCCCGGTTCGGGTCCCACATATGAGGGCCAGTGACACTGCCCTCAAAAAACAAAACAAAACAAAAAAAAGAGTGCAAACTGAGCTCTGAGCAACAGCAGTTCCATACCCAGTCCTAGCTGAGCTGCTGCTAAGCTGCCAACGGGTGGTGGGATGGCTCAGATAAAAAAAAAAAAAAAAAAAATTATAAGAAATAAATCTGTAATTGATTGTATCAGTTAAGACTTGGTCAAGGATATGGAATAAAGGATTTAATACAGAAATTAGATCATACACTGTGTGGGAGCTAGTGAATAGTTTATGGAAAACTATTTATGGAAAATAGTACTAGGTATATCATCCTTCAGAGAATTGAGACAATAATTGAAATAACTTTTTCTAGGGTTTAATTCTCTAATGAAAAACCCATTGAGAAAAGCTAGCTTGGAAGTGACTTTCAAGAGGACAGTTTCAGTTAAATTTTGGGTGTAGAACTAACGACATGGAATTAGGGAGAGGTGAATTGTGAGAAATGTAGTAAGTGTAAATAACTTTGAAAACAGTGGGCAGAGAATAAATTTAGATGAATGCTTCTAAGAAAGAAGAAACAAAGGCTTTTTTGGCTGAGGGAAAGTTTCTTAGAGATGTGTAAGCAAGTGATTCATTGTGTAAGATGCTAAAGAATGGCATTGAGTAAAAGAAGAGTTAACCTGTTCCTGTAGACAGAAGAATATGGTAAATGACAACAAAAAGAACTTTTCAATTGAATAAGAGGGAAGGTGAGAGAAGTCACAGTGTATTTGAATATCTTATTGGCCTATGACTAGTGGTAAGAAAATAGGGACTGAAGATGGATAGAATATGTATATATTGTTTGGGAAATCATGTGCATAATGATCATGACAGCATAATGCCAATTATGCTATTGCAAATAACTTATGTGAGAAATAATGAGAAGCAGAACTATGTGCAGAGGTAGGATTTTTTTTTTTTTTTTTTTTTAGACATACTGAGGTGACAGAAAAAGATTAGCTAACAGATTGGATACAGTGGTGGCAGAGGTTTAGTGGGGCAGTGAAGGAGAAGGGAAACAGATCTGAGTCAGGGCAAAGATGGGCTCAAATTTGGAGAGGTTGTATCTGAAGTGCTTGTGGGATATCCCAGGAGAAATGTCTATTTGGCAATTAGATTTGGTTTAGCACATGGGAGAGAGGTGTGGGTTTTAAAGCCATCTGTTTATGTAGGTATAAGTGAAACACCAAAAATGAACAAGATAAATCTATAGAGGTGGGGATGAATATTAAAGGTTAGAAGGAAAAACAACCCAGAAATGAGTGCCATGGAAACATTTAAGGGAAGAAACAAGGATCCAGATTAAGGGATTTATAGATGTAGATGGAAAGATATAAGAAAAACCAGGTGGAAGTAGTAAGATTGACGTTGAAAAGTAGATGGTTTCAAGGAGGAGAATTAGCAATATGAAGTGCATTAGAATAGTTTACTTGACTTCAAACTGCCTTTTGGATTTGACAAATAGGGGGTCATTGGTAATTTATATGAGATCAGTTTTAGTGGAAGATTCCCAATAGAAACTAGTCTGGGTGGTCTAGTTATAATACGCTGGATTGAGGAGTAAGCAAGAAGTAAAGAAGCCTAATTAAAATAGCATAAGTACAGGGAATGGTACCAGGGAAGATTGAATTTAGACTTGTAGTTTTCATACTTAACGTTCAGATAAATAAGACTTTTACGCAATACTCGTCCACTTCATTATAAAGGTAATATGCATGTATGGTAGTAAAATTTAGAAAGAATGAAAAAACAGACAACTCTCATAATCCTACCTCCTGTTCATATCTTTGTAAATTTTAAAATAGTTTTCTCTCATCTTGTAGTCCCTTCTTATTTTCTTTAAAGGAGTTCATTAAGGTAGGAAAATTATTTTGAGTAAATGTGTATTATACTGAATAAAAATTACATATATATATATATATATATATATATATATATATATATATATATATAAAACACTACCTTTGTCAGGGTTTGGCAAATTTTTCTCTAAAAGCCAGATAGGAAGTATTTTTGGCTTTGAGGGCCATACTATTTCTGTCAAAATGACCCAACTCTGCTGTTGTATCAGGAAAGCAGCCATAGAGCATACGTAACTAAATGGGTGTGACTGTGTTTCAGTAAAACTTTATTTTTGTCCTGAGCATGTTAAATTTGTAGGCCTGCTTTATATGTTTCAAAAAGAATAACTTAAAATTTTCTCTTTTTTACATTTAGTTATTTTTTAGCAGATAATTTTATGGTTTATTTGTATAATCAAGGATCTTTGAATTCTCATTCTTCAAATATTCAGGTAAGATTTAAGTTCCATTTTACAGATTTTTTTAACCTTTATTACATTGAGAAATGCTTTCCTAATACAGAAGTCTCTATGTACAAGGGATATATTTAAGGGATCCCTTTATTACATCAGTTCCCCCACTATTATGCTTTCCTGAAATCTTGGTAAATTAAAGGCAAACTGTATTGACTTAGCACTTCTCACTCTGCCTATAAGAGAAATGCCATTTTGTTGAATACATGAATATAAATTAAAAAATATTAAAAGCAAACACAAATATTACTGGATACAAAATTGTATCCTTTCCTTATTTTACCCCTTATCCCACCCATCAAGAAATCCTATTGAATCTACCCTTCAGATTATCCACCCTCTTTTGATGTTGTCATCTACTGACACCACTCTTTTCTATGTAAAAATCATATTTAATTTGGATTATTGCTGTTACTTCTTGACTAACCTTCCTGCTTCCACACCTTACCCATCCCCTCAGTCAGTTCTCAGCATAGCAACCAGATTGATTCTGTTAAAATCTAACCAGATCATGTCACTACTCTGCTCAGAACCCTCCATTGGATGACCACCTATTACTCACAAAGTGAAAACCAAAGTCATTTCAATATCCAATAGCCTTTATGTAACCTGGTTCTCTTTACCTGTCTGACCTAATTTCCTGTTATTCTCCACCTTGTTCACTCTGTTTCAATCACATTTCTCTTTCCTGTTCTTCAAACATACCAGACATGTTCTCCTTTCAAGAACTTTGCACTTTCTATTTCCTCTGATCCATATGCTTGTTCTTTTCTAAAATACCCACATGTTTTTCTCCCTCATTTCCTTCAGGTCTTTCCTCAAAATAACCCCATTAGTCCCTGACAACCTATTTTTAACTACACTCTTATCCCTAATACTCTTACCTTACCTGTTTCATTTTTCTTCATAATGATTATCAATATATGATGTGCCATATATTTTGTCTGTTTATGTTCTGTTTCTCCAATGCAATATAATCTTCACGAGGGTATGGGGTTTTGTCTGTTTTATATACTGATGCATCCCCAACGCCTAGAAAAATACCTGGCATATAGTTAGCATATAATAAGAATTTGTTGAAATATAGAATTGGACACCATGTTACTTCATTTATATTGGTTAGGACCGTCAGTTTCCTTTTCTTGCTCCTTTCCTCCCCTTAGCTCCAACATAAACAAGTGTTTTAAAGAAATCTTACACTGATTCTTACCAAAAGTTATAGCACCATTGAATCTTGGAAATTATAGAATCTTCCTTTTTTTGTGATGATGTTTTATAGGTCTCTAGCTTAATTGTACTGTGGTCAAAGACCAAATTTTGTATGATTTCAGTTTAAAATTTGTTCTCATGCTTCATAGCCAGAATATAGTTTCATTTTTGTAAATGTTCCATGTTCTTGAAAAAGAAAGTGTATTCTATAGTTTTAAAGTATAGTGTTCTCAGCATAAATAGGGATAATTTGTGACAAAAACATAAAAGGGGAGAGAGTAAAGGTATGAATTTGCAAAGGGAAATGGAGATAAGTATGTTGAAGAAAAAGGACTGTTGTATACTCATATATGAAAGTTTCTTTTGCATAAACTTAATGATAACCACTCAAAAAAAAAAAAAAAAGAAAAAAGAAAAAGAAAAAAATCCAGAACTGAGACATATAACATAAAAAAAGAGGAACCAGAGGAGAAAAATTATAGAATACCACCAAACTAAAACAACAGACAGAAACACAAAGGAAAAGAAACAATGGAGACACTGAGCTACCAGAAAACAAAAGATAAAATGGCTATAGGAAATCCTCATATATCAATAATCACTCTAAATATAAATTGACTGAGCTCATCAATAAAAAGGCACAGAGTAGCAGATTGGATCAAAAACCAAAACCCAACAATATGCCATCTTCAACAGACACATCTCAGCTGCAAGGACAAATATAGACTCAAATTGAAAGGGTAGAAATCAATACTCTAAGCAAATGGCATCCAGAGAAAAGTGGGTGTAGCCATACTTATATCTTACGAAACAGACTTCAGGATAAAAATAATGAGATAAAGATGAACATTTCATAATAATAAAGGGACAATACAACAAGAAAACATAACTTATCGATGTAATACTCCCAGTCAGGGAGCACGAAAATATATAATGCAACTACCAACAGAACTAAGGGGAGAAACTGACAAAAACACAATTTTAGTAAGAATCTAAATATCCAAATGATAGTTATGGATAGATCATCCAAATAGAAAATCAATAAGAAAGTATCAGCTTTAAATGACACATTAGCCCAAATGAACCCAATTGACATTTACAGAGCCTTTCATCCTAGAACACCAGACTATGCATTCTTTTCTAGTGTACATGAAACATTCTCAAAGATAAACCATATGTTGGGCACAAAACTAGCCTCAATAAATTTAAGAAGATTGAAATCATGCCAAGCATATTCTCTAACCCACAAGGCTTTGAAATTGGAGATCAACTGTAAAAAGAGGGCATGAAAAACCACAAATATGTGGAGATCAAACAGCATGCTTCTAAAGAATGACTGGGTCAAAAAAGAAATAAAAGGAGAAATCAAAATACATATCAAAACAAATGAAAATGAAAATACATCATATCAAAGTTATTGGGTGGCTGTACAAGTGTTAAAAAGAGGGAAGTTTATATCATTACAGGCTTATCTCAAGAAAGAAGAAAAATTCCAAGTAAACAACCTAACATTACATATGAAAGAACTAGAAAAAGAAGAACAAATGAGACCCAAAGTCAGCAGAATGAAGGAAATAATACAAATTAGAGCAGAATTAAATGAAATAGAGAAAAAAGACAATAGAAAAAATTAATGCAACAAAGAACTGGTTCTTTGAAAAGATTAATACAACTGACAAACCCCATGCTATACTCTCTCACTAAGGAAAAGAGAGAATAGACACACACAAAAACAAATATGTGATGATGGAAGGAGACTTTGGGTGGTGAACACACAACGTGATATATAGATGATGTATTAAAGAATTGTACACTGGAAACCTATGTAACTTTACTAACCATTGTCACCCCCAATAAACTTTAATTAAAATTTAAAAAACAGAAAGAGGAGAAGTTACGGCAAATACCACAGCAATACAAAGGATCATAGAAGAATACTACGAAGGACTGTACTTTGCCAAATTCAATAACGTAGAAGGAATTCACAGGTTTTTAGAAATTTATAACCTCCAGTCATCTATTGATGGGTGCTTAGGTTGCTTCCAGATGTGTACCTTGGTTATTTTGAATAGCACTACAGTGAACATAGGGGTGCATATATCTTTTATTTTATTTTATTTATTTATTTTAAATTAGTTTCAGGTGTACAACACAGTGCAATAGTTGTATTTTTTACCCCTCAAAGTGACAATTCCCTTCCCCCAATTCGCCACCCCAATTATCCTCCCCATATCATATATATCTATTACACTTCCTCTGAGTCCCTTCCACAGTATAATCTACATCCCGTGACTATCTATATATTCAATAACAGTTGGTAGACAATATTATACAACATCAGCTTCAGGTGTACAGTGCAGTGATCAAGTCTCTACTCCATGAAATGGTCTCCCTAACAAGACATGTGACCATCTGACACCCCACAAAATATTTACAACATTATTATATTCCCTGAACTGTCTTTCATATCCCTGTGGCACTATTGTAGTTGCCTATTTTTGCTGTCTAATCCCTTCCCCTTCTCCCTCATCCTGACCCCCCTCCCAACTAGCAACCCTGTTTTTCCTCTATATCTATGAGACTGTTTGTTTACTTTGCTCATTCATTCAGTTTTTCAGATTCCACATATAAGTGAGATCATATGGTATTTGTCTTTCTCCGACTGACTTATTTCACTTAACATAATAGTGTCTAGGTCCATCCATATTGTTGCAAATGGTATGATTTCATTCTTCTTTATAGAGGAGTAATACTCCATTGTATAAATGTACCACAGTTTCTTAATCCAGTCATCTACAGATGAGCATTTCGGTTGTTTCCAAGTCTTGGCTATTGTAAATAGCGCTGCAGTGAACATAGGGGTGCATATATTTTTTCGAATTAGTGTCTTAGGTTTTTCAGGATAAATCCCTAGTAGTGGAATTGCTGGTTCAAAAGGTAGTTCCATTTCCAGTTTTTGAGATACCTCCATACTGACTTCCATAATGGCTGCACCAATCTGCAATCCCACCAACAGTGCAGCAGGGTCCCCTTTTCCCCACAGCCCCGCCAGCACTTGTTTGTTGATTTATTGATGATAGCCATTCTGACCGGAGTGAGGGGTTATCTCATTGTAGTTTTTATTTGCATTTCCCTAATGACCAATGAGGTTGAACATTTTTTCATATGCCTGTTGGCCTTCTGTATGTCCTGTTTAGAGAAATGTCTCTTCATATCCTCTGCCCATTTTTAATTGGGTTGTTTGTTTTTTTTTGTGTTGAGTTTCATGAGTGTTTTATAAATTTTGGATATTAACCCCTTGTCAGATATATCATTGGCAAATATATTCTCCTATTTAGTAGGCTTCCTTTTTGTTTTATTGATGGTTTCCTTTGTTGTGAAAAAACTTTTAAGTCTGATATAATCCCCTATGTTCATTTTTTCTTTTACTTCCCTTCCCTTGCCCGCAGGGATGTATCAGTAAAAATATTGCTCAGGATAATGTCTGCAAATGTACTCCCTATATTTTCTTTTAGGAGTTTTATGGTTTCAGGTCTTACATTTAAGTCTTTAATCCATTTTGAATTTGTTCTTGTATATGGCATAAGGAGGTGGTCCAGTTTCATTTTGTTGCATGTGTCAGTCCAGTTTTCCCAGTACCATTTATTGAATAGACTATCTTTACTCCAATGTAAATTCTTGCTTCCCTTGTCATAGATTAACTGTCCGTGAATGCCTAGATTTATTTCTGGGCTCTCTGTTCTGTTCCACTGATCCATGTGCCTGTTTTTATGCCAATACCATACTGTTTTGATTACTGTAGCCTTGAAGTATGTTTTGATGTCTGGTAGCGTGATCCCCCGCACCCCCACCCCCTTGTTCTTATTTCTCAGGATTGCTGAGGCTATTCGGGGTCTTTTATAGTTCCATATAAATTTTAGGACTATATTTTCTATTTCTGTGAAAAATACCCTTGGTAGTTTGATAGGAATTGCATTGAATCTATATATTACTTTAGGGAGTATGAACATTTTAACTATATTGATTCTTCCTATCCATGAGCATGGTAGGTGTTTCCATTTATTTGTATCTTCTTTGATTTCTTTCTCCAGTGTCTTATAATTTTCTGAGTATAGATCTTTTACTTCTTTGGTTAAATTTATTCCTAGGTATTTTATAGTTCTTGACGCAATTGTAAATGGTACAGTTTTCTTAATTTCTCCTTCTGTTAGTTTATTATTGGTATATGGAAATGCCACTGATTTCTGAACATTCATTTTATATCCTGCTACTTTACTGAATTCATCTATCAGTTCCAGTAGTTTTTTGAGGGAGTCTTTGGGGTTCTCTATATCCAGTATCATGTCATCTGCATATAATGACAATTTTACTTCTTCCTTGCCAATTTGGATGCCTTCTATTTCTTTTCCTTGTCTGATTGCTGTGGCTAGAACTTCCAGAACTATGTTGAAGAGAAGAGGAGAAAGTGGACAGCCTTGTCTTGTTCCTGATCTTAAGGGAATGGTTTTAGCTTTTCCCCATTGAGTATGATGTTAGTTGTAGGTTTATCATATATGGCCTTTATTATGTTGAGATATGATCCCTGTATTCCTACTTTGATAAGGGTTTTTAACATAAATGGCTGTTGGATTTTGTCAAATGCTTTTTCTGCATCTATTGATATGACCATGTGATTTTTATTCTTCATTTTGTTGATATGGTGTATCACATTAATTGATTTACGGATGCTGAACCAGCCTTGTGTATTAGGGATAAAAACCGCTTCGTCATGATATATGATCTTCTTAATATATTGCTGAATTCTGTTTGTTAATAGTTTATTGAGAATTTCTGCATCTATATTCATCAGGGAGATTGGCCTGTAGGTTTCCTTTTTTGTGCTGTCTTTGTCTGGTTTTGGAATCAGGGTGATGGTGGCTTCATAAAAAGAGTTTGGGAACCTTCCCTCCTCTGGATTTTTTGGAATAATTTGAGCAGAATAGGTGATAGTTCTTTTTTGAATGTTAGATAAAATTCACTTGTGAAGCTGTCTGGTCCAGGGCTTTTGTTTTTTGGGAACTTGTCAATTACTGATTCAATTTCCTTGGTAGTAATCAGGCTATTTAGATTTTCTGTTTCTTCTTGCGTTAGCTTTGGAAGGTTGTATGCTTCTAGAAAATTATCCATTTATTCCATATTGTCAAATTTTTTGGCATGTATTTGCTCATAGTAACTTCTTAGAATTTTTTGTATTTCTGTGATGTCTGTAGTCATTTCCCCTCTTTTGTTCCTTATTTTACTAATTTGAGTCCTCTCTCTCTTTTTTTTTTTTTTTTTTTTGATGAGCCTGACTAGAGGTTTGTCAATTTTGTTTATCTTTTCTTTTGTATTGTTTTTCTGTTCTCTCTATCATTTATTTCCGCTCTGGTCTCTATTATTTCCTTTCTTGTATTCCCCTTGGGCTTCTTTTGCTGTTCTTTTTCCAGTTCCCTGATGTGTAAGGATAACCTATTGATTTGAGATTTTTCTTCCTTCTTTAAGTAGGCCTGCACTGCTGTGAACTTCCCAGCTTAGCACTGCTTTCGCAGCATCCCAGAGATTTTGGGTCATGGTGTTTTCATTTTCGTTTGTCTCGAGGTATTTTTTGATTTCCTCCTTGAACTCATTTGTGACCCACTTGCTATTTAGTAGCATGTTATTTAGCTTCCATTTATTTGACAGCTTTCTGGGGTTCTTCTTACAATTGATTTCTAGTTTCATAGCAGTATGGTCAGAGAAGACACTTGAAATGATTTCAATCTTCTTAAATTTATTCAGACTTCTTTTGTGGCCTAACATGTGGTCTATCTTAGAAAATGTTCCATGTGCACTTGAGAAGAATGTACATTCTGTAGCTTTGGGGTGAAATGCTCTGAAAATATCTGTTAAATCCAGGTGGTCTTATGTCATTTAAAGTCACTGTTTCCGAATTGATTTTCTCTCTGGAGGATCTGTCCATTGGTGACAATGGGGTGTTGAAGTCCCCTATTATAATAGTTTTACTGTTGATCTCTGTTTTTATGTCTGACAATATATGTTTTATATATTTAGGAGCTCCTATGTTAGGTGCATAGATGTTTACTAAAGTTATGTCCTCTTGTTGGATCGATCCCTTTTTTATTATGAAGTGTCCTTCTTTGTCCTTCATTATATTCTTCAATTTAAAGTACATTTTATTTGATATAAGTATCGCTACTCCAGCTTTTTTCTCAGTTACATTTGCGTGAAATACTTTACTCCATCTCTTTACTTTCAGCCTGTATTTGTCTTTTGATCTGAGGTATGTCTCTTGTATACAGCATATGCCGGGGTCTTGCTTTTCTTATCCATTCAGCCACCCTATGTCTTTTGATACATTTAACGTGATTATTGATAGGTGCATATTTATTGCCATTTTGTTATTTGTGTTCCTAGTCTTCCTTAGTTAGGTTGTTTTTCTCTTCTGCTTAAAGAAGCCCTTTTAACATTTCCTGCAAAGCTGGCTTGGTGGTAATGAATTCCCTTAACTTGTTCTTTTCTGGGAAGTTCTTTATCTCTCCTTCAATTTTAAATGATAACCTGGTTGGATACAGCAATCTGGGTTGTAGGCCTTTATTTTTCATCACTTTGAAAACTTCCTGCCACTCCCTTCTGCCCTGCAAATTTCTGTAGAAAAGTCGGCTGTAGAATAATCTCATGGGGGTGCCCTTGTAAGTAACTTGTTGCCTTTCCGTTGATGCTTTAAGGATTCTATCTTTGTCCTTAACCCTTGCCATTTTCACTATAATGTGTCTTGGTGTGGGCCTGTTTGGGATTATCCTGGTTGGAACTATCTGCCCTTCCTGGGCTTGTATTTCAATGTCCTTTGCCAGGTTAGGGAAGTTTTCAGACATTAGTACTTCAGTGATCCGAAACTTGTTGCGTTTGATGTTGTCCCCCAGCTCTCTTAAACTATTTTCAATGTTTTTCATTCTTTTTTGTTGTTGTTGTTGTTCTGCTTGGGTGATCTCTGCTATCTTGTCTTCTAAGTCACTGATTCGATTTTCTGCTTCATCCAATCTGCTAGTAATTTATCGGATTTGTTATTTAATTCAGTAATTGCATTCTTAAATTCTAGCTGGTTGCTTTTCATGATTTCTCTATCCTTCTTTATATTTTAATTAATTTCCTTGAACATTCTAATAATCAGTGTTCTGAACTCTGTCTCCGATAGGTTGTTTGCCTCTATTTCCTTTAGTTTCACTGATTCAGGAGGTTTCTTTTGTTCTTTTATTTGGGTTGTATTTCTTTGTCTCCTCATTCTGGTTTACTCTTTGTGCTTGCTTCGATATAATAGTTAGACCCCCCAGGTTTCTCAGTCTTTTCTGGGTAAACTTATACGGTGTGTGTCCTTTATATTTGAATTACTCAATCTCCCTTTTCTCTTGTGTGTGTATATCTGAGGTGTCCCTTGTGTTGTGTTTCTTCACCTGTTGAAGTTTAGCTTTGATTACTTTTGTCTTGTCAGTAGGTGGGATTGACTTCCAGGCTGATGAGCTGTGAGGATCAGCAGTGTCTGCAGTTTATGAACTGCTGTGTGAGGGTTGACCCCTCTGATGAGGATTGGACTCTTTGGGCCCTTGCACCTGTAGTAACTTCCTTTTGGGTGTGACTCCTGTATGTCAAACCCAGAAATGCTCTGGTTTTATCTAAAGTTGGCCTGTGGGTATGATGATTCTTGTGTCTCCAGTGTCGGTCTTGGCTAAAGTCCACCAAGCTGTCTTCAGGTTGTCCTATGCTGTTCAAAAATTCCTCTTCGTCTTGTGGGAACAAAGATGGCCACCTGACGCCTAGCGTGATCCTGGCACTGCAGGTTTGCTGTACTTGAGTGTGATTGTGACATGTGATTGGTAGTTTTTACAAAGTTGCTGCCATTTCTGCTTTCGCCTGTCCCAAGGCAGGCTGTGCACCCTGCAGGCTCAATGAGTGTCTTTGGGCACCCTTTCCATTGACAGCCATGGAGAATGAGTGAGTTCCTCATTGCCAAAAGCCAGCTGTCAGGAATCTGTCAGTTAGTGCCTCAGCAGCTGAACCTGCGTGCTCCCCCTCCCATGCCTTGCAAGAAAGGTGGGGGCGGGTTAAGCAGTCTCACTCTACAGCCGCTTCTGGGGTGGGAATTCTCGACCCCCTACAGGTAGGAATACCTCTGTAGTCTGCCCCTATTGCTCCATTCAAGGGTCAGTTTAAGATTTTGGCTTGGCAGGGGCCAAGGTTTCTGAGGGAGGGTGGGGTGGGTTTTTATTTCTGTTGTTGTTGTTGTTGTTGTTTTTGCTTTCAATCTGCTCTCTGAAGCTCTGTGCCTCTGCAGCCGCGGTGTGGGCTGCACCTCACATGTCGTGCCACCTTCTTCATCTTTTCAAGTTAGTATTTTTTATTTCTTTAGATAAATAAGCAGAAGTAGAAATTTTAGATCATAAGATCTCTTTTTAGTTTTTTGAGCAACCTCTAAACTGTTCTCCATAGTGGCTCCACCAATTTGTAACCCTGCCAACAGCGCCTAAGGGTTCCCTTTTCTTCACATCCTCACCAAATTTATTTTACCTAGAGGGTATTACGTTAAGTGAAAGAAGTCATAGAGGGAAAGACAAACACTATATTATATCACTTATATGTGGAATCTAAAGAACGAATAGACAAAGGAAACAGATTCATACCAGGGATGCCAAAAAAATGTATACAACTGGAGACTTTGGTCAGAGTTGCTCAAGCAGTAGTTCACCATAATCAGAAGTGTCTGGATGCTGATGGGAACCACATTGAGCACCTCTTGTAATTGCAGAAGTCAAACATGACTTGTATTCATCTTTTGTTGTCGGTATATATTGAGTATTACATTTTTAATAGGTTTTTCCTTTTTTAAAACGTGTATATATTTTTAAAACGTGTATATCTACACCATCTGTAGATACAGAGAACAAACTGATGGTTGCCAGGTGGGAGGGGTTTGGAGATCTGGGTGGAAAGGTGACAGGATTAAGAAGTACAGATTAGTAGTAAAAAGATAGTCACAAAATGTAAAGTACAGCATAGGGAATATAGTCAATAGTATTACAATAATTATGCCTAGTGCCAGGTGGGTACTAGACTGATCTGCAGAATCACTTCTAAATTATGTAAATGTCTAACCACTATGGTACACCTGAAAATAATAAAAAATAATATTGAATGTCAACTGTAAATGAAAAATTAGAATGATAAAAAAAAACACAAATCCATATTCACAGTCTTTGTCTTTAATTTGCAACCTAAATTTATATATTGGAAAATAATTTTACTGAAAATATGGGATTAACTTTGGAGGCAGGGGGCAAAGTAATAAACCCAAGTATTAATCTGAAAAGAGTGGTTAATATAGTAAAAGTGGCAAATGTGAGGAGACTTATTCTAAATATTGCTTTATTTTTATTGATATAAATTGTAGCCTTGAAAAATATTCCGAAAGTTCTGTCAAGTAAGAAATCATTAGAATGTTTTGTCAATTCCTAAATAATCACCTTACTTTTTTCTTTTCTAGACTCAATGCTACTACCAAGGATACATTGAAGGATATCCAAATTCTGTCGTCACACTCAGCACATGCTCAGGACTGAGGTTATGTATTTTCTACTGTTGATTTGCAAAAATTATAGTTATGATACTTGGGTGGAGTGAATTTGCTATGTTGATATTAAGTATGCAGCTGGAAGATAATTCCCATGTGGAAATTATTCAGTTATATTCTTCTCACTGACCAGATAATTTCTAACTTTCTTGAAGGTTTAGATTTCCTGGTGTCCTTGCTCTATATCTTGTGTTTTCTTAACTACAGAAATGACAGCTGAATGTGTTTGACTACATACAGCAAGTCTGAGAAGCTAAGTTTAGGGTTGCTCATTTTATAGCAAATAGAGTATTTTTGATACCTACCATGACCCAGCTACTAGGCTAGTGTTTAGAGATATAAAGAGAAATAAAGGTAAACAAGTCATCCTTTTTCTCAAGGAAAATCATCTTCAGAGAATGGAGAAAAAATTCTACATAAACAAATAATTACTAATATAGTACTCATTTTTCTAATAATATTGTATCTGAAACTCTGTAAGAATTGTAGTATTTCCTCCTTAGTACTTAGTTTTCCATTCTGTTAGGAATTTCTGCATTCTCATTTTGTAGTGTAGGATCTAAGGATCCTCTTTCCTTTTTAAAAAAAATTATTGGAGTGACACTGGTTAATAAAAATATATAGTTTTCAAGTGTACAATTCTTTAATTCATCATCCAGATATTATTGCATTGTGTGTTCACTACCCAAAGTCAAATTTTTTTCTGTCATCGTATATTTCACCCCCTTTACCCTCACTACCGCCCCCTCCACCCTCTGGTAATCACTAAGTTGTTGTCTGTGTCTATGAGTTTTTGTTTGTTTATCTTGTTCATTTCTCGCTTTCAATTTTATGTCCCACATATGAGTGAAATCATATGGTTCTTGACTTTTTCTGTCTAACTTGTTTCTCTTAGCATGATAATGTCAAATCCATCCATGTTGTCGCAAATGGCAGTATTTCATCTTTTTTATGGCTGAGTAATATTCCGTTGTATATAGGTACCACATCTTCCTTATCCAATCATCTATCGAAGGACACTTAGGTTATTTCCACGTCTTGGCCTGTGAATAAAGCTGTAATGAACATAAGGATTCATATATCTTATTTTTTTTTAAGAAATTTTATTGGGGAACAGTGTGTTTTTCCAGGACCCATCAGCTCCAGGTCAAGTAGTCGTTTCAATCTCGTTGTGGAGGGTGCAGCTCAGCTCCAAATCTAGTAGCCATTTTCAATCTAGTTGCGGGTGGGAGCGCAGACCACTATCCCATGCGGGAATTGAACTGGCAATCTTATTGTTAAGAGCACGCGCTCTAACCAACTGAACCACCTGGTTGCCCCTCGTATATCTTATGGATAAAAGTTTTCAGATTTTTTGTGTAGATACCTAGAAGAGGGATTTCTGGGTCATATGGTAATTCTGTTCTTAATTTTTTTATGGAAACTCCTTATTGTTTCCATAGTGGCTGTATCAGTTTACATTTCCCACCAGTGTATGAGGATTCTTTTTCTCCACACCTCTCCAACACTTGTTAATACTTGTCTTGTTGATAATAGCCATTCTAAAAGGTATGAGGTGATATCTCCTTGTGGTTATGTTGTTTGTTTGATTGATTTGTGTTTCCCTAATAGGTAGTGATTGAGCATCTTTTCATTTGTCTGTGGTCATTTGTATGTCTTCTTGGGATAAGTATTTCTTCATATCATCTGTTCATTTTTTAATTGGGTTGTTTGTTTTTTGTTGTATGAGTTCTTTATATATTTTGGATATTAGCCCCTAACCGGAGGTGTTGTTTACAAATATCTTCTCCCATTTGGTTGGTTGTCTTTTGTTTTGTTGACGGTTTCTTTTGCTATGCAACAGCTTTTTGGTTTGATGTAATCCCATTCATTTATTTTTGCTTTTACTTCCTTTGTTTTTGAGGTCAAATTCCTAAACTTCTCTTCAAGACCAACATCCATAACTTTGCTACTTATATTTTTTTTTCCATGCAATTTATTTTTTCAAGTCTTATATTTAGGTCTTTGATCCATGTTGAGTTCATTTTTGTGGATGGTGACTAGTAGAAGTCTGTTTTCATATTTTATACATGGCTTTGCAATTTTCCTAGCACCATTTATTGAAGAGGCTTTCTTTTCTCCATTGTATGTTTTTGACTCCTTTTTTGAAAATTAATTGCCCATATATATGTGGGTTTATTTCTGAGTTATCAATTCTGTTCCATTGGTCTGTGTGTCTGTGTTTCTGCCAGAACCTTGCTGTTTTGATTATTGTTGCTTTGTAGTATCAATTGGTGTCAGGGAGTGTGAAAACTCTAGTCTTGTTCTTTTTTATCAGGATTGTTTTGGCTATTGGGCGTCTTTTGTGATTTTATACAAATTGGATGATTTTTTTTGTTCTGTTTCTTTAAAAAATGCCACTGGAATTTTGACACAGACTGCATTAAATTTGTATATTGCTTTGGGTAATATGGCCATTTTAATTATGGTGATTCTTCCAATCCATGAACACAAAATATCTTTCCATTTCTTTGTGTCTTCTTCCATATTTTTAAAATAATGTCTTGTAGTTTTCAGTGTATAGCTTCTTTACATCCTTTGTTAATTTTATTTTTAGGTATTTTCTTTGTTTTTGTTGCACTTGCAAAAGGAATTGTTTTTTTCATTTTTTTCTGCAATTTTATTGTTAGTATATAGCAATGCAATGAATTTTTTACATTGATTTTGTATCCTTCAACTTTACTTTTTTTATTTCCCTTGGAGGAGTTTTTAAGATTTTCTAGATAAAGAATTTAGTCATCTGCAAAAAGTGACAATTTGACTTCCTTGTTCCCAATTTGGGTGCCTTTTTTCCTTTCTCTTGCCTGATTGTTTTGGCTAAGACTTCCAATACTATATGTTCAATAACAGTGTTGAGAGTGTGAATTCTTTTCGTTTTGTTGGCCTTAGAGGAAAAGCTTTCAGGTTTTCACCATTGAGTATAATATTAGCTGAGGGTTTGTCATATATGGTCTTCATTATGTTGAGGTACTTCCCTTCTGTACCCATTTTATTAAGTATTTTAATCATAAGTGGATGTTGTATGTTGTCAAATGCTTTTTCCGAATCTATTGATATGATCATATAATTTTTATCCTCTATTTTGTTAATGTTGTGTATCATGTTGGTCAACTTGCTTGTATTGAACCATCCTTGCACCCCTGGAATGAACTCTACTTGATCATGATGTATAATCTTTTTTAATGTATTGTTGTATTCAATTTGTGAGTACTTGTTTAGGATTTTTGCATCTGTATTTCTCAGAGATATTAGTCTGTAGTTTTCTTTTTTTGTGTTATTCTTTCCAGGTTTTGATATCAGGGTAATGTTGGCCTCATAAAATGAGTTAAGAAGTATTGCCTCTTCTGCAATTTTTTGGGAAGATTTGAGAACAGTTATTAAATCATTCTGAATGTTTGGTAGAATTCACCAGTCAAGCCATCTCTTCCTGGACTTTTAAATTTTGGGGATGGGAGTGGACTGGGGTGGGGTTTGATGATTGTTTCAACTTCCTTGCTGTTAATTGGTGTATTTAGATTTCCCAGTTCTTGGTGATTCTGTTTAGGAAGGTTATAGATATCTAAGAACTTGCCCATTTCTTCAAGGTTATTGAATTCGATGGCATATATTCTTTCATAGTATTCTTATATGATCCATTGTATTTCTGTGGTATATATTGTAACTTCTCTTTTATTTCTGATTTTGCTTAGTTGTGTCTTTTCTCTTTTTTCCATTTTGAGTCTAGCCAGAGGTTTGTCAATTTCATTAATCTTTTCAAAGAACCGGCTTTTTGTTGCATTAATTTGTTCTATTGTCATTTTGTTTCCTATTTTATTTAATTATACTATAATTTTTATTATAAAATCTTGATTTAAATTTGTTATTCAGACTATGTGAAGAAACAAAATTAATACATGAATTTTCATAATTACTGTTAAATTTTATTTTTATAAATAAATTTCTCATTATATAGTCTTTAATTATGTAAGCACTGTAATCATTTTTCTAAAGGAATGCAAACAGAAAAATTGATCAAGTTTTCTACATTGCTTTCATTAAGTTGCTGACTTGGAGCACAGGGGAATTTCTAATTTCTTGATCACTGTAAAGCTGTACATTTTTACATCTAACACTGATTGTATAATTTCTACTGCATTTATAACTATAAAGAAAATGAAATGGGTGATTAGTTTTGTGGATTGGGGCAAATCTTTTGTCTCTTCAGAGTCATCTCCAAAACATAAAGAATTTGGGCCAAAATACTGAGCTCAAAAACATTCTGTATTTTCTCCTTTTCTTTTTTGCTTCTGTCGGAGTTTTATAATATACAATTGATTTAAAAGCACTTAAATTTGTATCCTTAATTTTACAGAGGAGTGCTGCAATTTGAAAACGTTTCTTATGGAATTGAGCCTCTGGAAGCTGCAGCTACATTTCAGCATATTCTTTATGAATTAACGAATGAAAACCATGAATTTGCAGTTTTTACTGAAAAAACCCATGGCACAGAACAAAACCCAATGGACTATAACATTTTTATAAGTGAAAAAGTTAGTTGCATATGCTTTTTACTGCTTTTAAGACAATTACTTCTTTAATTTATTTAAAAAAAGAAATTTATAAACCTGTTGTGTAACTGTAGCAAATATTCTTTCATTGAGAACATCCTCACCTTTCTTAACCTTACAATTTCATATGAACCATACGAGTATATCACCTTTTTCTCCTTGATGCAATCTATTATTTACTTTTTATGACCTCTTTTATTTTAATTATTTTGTTTGTTACATAATTATACCTTTCTAGGAAGTAACTAATATAGGTTCAGTATAAACTTTAAAATTCAGTTCCTGAGCTTATAAGTCTAAACCACCATCTTCAGACTTTTATGTGAGAGATAAATAAACTCCGATCTTGTTTAACTTACTTTGTGAGTTATATATATATATATAATTTTTGTCTCTGTTATAGCTTATAATCCTATAAACAAAATAATTCAGGATTCAAACGAAGGTGCAGCACCAAGGTATTTAATGGTATCACATATATGTATATAATTTTAAATGAAATTTTGTTAACTAAAGTACTAAAATTTTTCTTTTCCTTCTGAGAATTTTGAAGGTGATTTTTCAATGACTTAGATTACCCACTGTGGTGGACACTGTTAGTGCTCTGCCAAGATCCCCTCAGATTCTTTTTTTCCATATTTTTGTGGATATAGGGCCAGGTGGGTTGGATATTCTGTCTTTGGCTGTGTTTTCACTTTTAATATCTAGAATCTGTAACTGTTTTTTAAAAATTTATACTTAAAATAAATGTTTTCAATTTTATTTCAGTTTTATTCATATATAATTGGCATATAACAGTATATTAGTTTAAGACATACAACATAATGATTTGATATATGTATATATTATGAAATGATCACCACAATAAATCTAGTTGACAACCACCCCCACATATAGCTCAACATCATTAATCATCAGGGAAATTATAAAAAAGACAAGAAATAACAAGTGTAGGTGAGAATGTAGAGAAAAGGGAACACTTATGCACTGTTGGTGGGGATTAAAAATTAGTGCAGCCACTATGGGAAAACAGTATGGAGGTTCCTCAGAAAATTAAAAATAGAGCCATCATATGATCCACCATTTCTACTTCTGGGAATATATGCACAGGAAATCAAATCAGTATCTTGAAGAGATATCTACAGTCTTGTGTTCATTGCAATTATATTCACAATAGCCAAGAAATGGAAACAATCTAAATATCCATTGATGGATGAAAGATAAACTGTAACACACTCACACACACACACACACACACACACACACACACACAGATGTCTCTCAGATGATGAAATATTATTTAGCCTTAAAAATGAAGGAAATGTTGCCATTTGTGACAACTTGGGTGAATGGGGAAGATGTGCTAAATGAAATAAGCCAGGCACAGAAAGACAAATACTGCATGTGGAATCTAAAATAATCAACCTCATAGATACAGAGAGTAGAATGGTAGTTGCCAGGAGCTGGGGACAAGGAAAATTGGGAAAATGTTGGTCAAAGGGTACAAAGTTTTACTTAGGCAAGATAAATTAACTTCTGGAGACTTAATATACAGTAATGTGACTATAGTTAACAATATTGTATTGTAAATTTGAAGTTTTCTAAGAGGGTTGATCTTATGTGTTCTCACTACAAAAAATAGAAAGAAAATGGTAACTATGTGAAGTGGACATAGTAATTAGCTTTACTATGCCAGTTATTATTCATATATATATCAAAGCATTGATTTTGACAACAAAAAATAATTTTTATTTGTCACTTATACCTCAATGAAGATGGAAAATAGATTTTAAAAGTTTAGAATAAACAATTTATGAAAGTGTTTATGTTTTTAAATATTGTTTTTCTTTTGTCTAGTCAGAATCAGCTGTTTCAGACTTAATTCCTCTTTATCTTGAAATGCATATTGTGGTGGACAAAGTTTTGGTATGTAATTTTCATTACTTTTAAATATTTGATATGAGTTTATGCAGTCAAAAGGAACTTAAAGATTCCAATCATCTTACTTGCATGTCATGGACAGAACAGTGAAAACATTTGCAAACTGAAAAACCACATATTCAAAGATACACTAGTGGGTTTTTTTGTTTTGTTTTTTAGAGGGCAGTGTCACTGGCTCTCATATGTGGGATCCGAACCGGGGCCACTGGCGTCCCAAGCCAGCTCTTAACAACCGCGTCACTCAGCTGGCCCGTAAAGTTATACTAGTTTTATCAGAAGTGTTTTATTTGAAATATTTACATAACTAAATCCTGTATAATGAAATGATCTTTTTGGTGGTACTTCACATCTTTAGGACCTTTCTCAATCCACAGTATTTTTAATGGTGATATTTGTTTTAAGTGATATTGTTTAAGATTTTAATTGTTGTTTGCACTTGGAGAGTAGCAGTATGCAGTCTAGAGGATGTTTTGCCCTATACAATATGTATTGGCACAAAAGTGATGGTAATATAGCTATTTATGGGAACTGCTTACATTAATGTATCAGGTTTTTTGGGTTTTTTTTTTTAGCAGTTTTTAATGGTATACCTGTTCTAGTCTGTTGTTTACCTAGTCTAAATGCACCTCTCGATCCCTGATTCCCATAGACAATTCTTGGGGCTCTTAACTTCAGGACCTTGGAGTGATAACTTAGTTTGCACTCAACAAGGTGTGATTTTATTTCCTCTACATTTCAAAGATTTCAGAAAACGGGGATAAAAATATACTTTCCAGGTTTTGTTCTGGTGATAAGCATTGGACTGTCACACCTATGGGCTACCACAGGGAATATAAATTATACTCACTACCAGTTCTATTTGTAGGTTTGTAGAACTTGTCAGGGAGCCAGAGTTGAAGTTCGAGACAGGTGAGATTTTGAGAAGGATATGACAAGCACTTGATTTATTAGAGTACAAGGAAAAGGACAAAATGAACATTTAAGAGAATTAAGATATTTCTAGAAAGATGACTAAATTTTGAGGAAATATTTTGGATTATGGAAATCATTTTTTTTCAGGCTTATGTTACAACTTTTGAGACCTGTTTTGAAAGCTTCTTGTCTAAATTGCCAGGTTTGCCAGCCATATAATGCAGATTAAATATCCCTTTTCTATGTTCTTAGATGTATTTACATATTCTTTTACTAAACATTGAGTCAGCTATTACAATTGTGTGACTAGATGTTGGGCATATAAGGAAGAACAGTGGTGATATTGTTTTCAACGACTTCACAATTGTTGCTAGTGAAGTCGATGCCATGATGGAGAACATATGGCACTATAAAAATACAGTCCAATAATGGAGAAAGACATGGAAACACAAAACTGTAACCTGAGGTACTATACTAGCATGCAAGTAGGTGTTTTGAAATTTAAGTTTATTATTATTCAGGTACAAGTATAGTGAGGCCAACAGATCAGGAAATGATTGGTATTGGAAAGATGGGTGGGAGCCTTGATTGTGATTTCTTTGGGAAGGATCTGGTGAGGCAAGGTAAACAGGTTTAGGATTGGCTAAGTTTGAATAATTTCAGTTGTTTCTGGGGTAGAGGGGTTGTCTCTAGTAGTCTAGTACCTGGCCCGGGTGATTAGGGCAGGGGAATAATGGCTTGGAGTATAAGAACCTGATAAAGCGTTGGGGTCTCAATTGGTTCATTTGGGTAAGTGGGGGTGGGTGGGGCCATGGAAGAGTTTGTGCAAAACCTTTCTTAGCAAGAGCACATAAATATGAGAGAAGGTACTTTTCAAAAAACTGCAAGAAGTTTAGTATACAGAGTTGAAGAAGGGAAATGGAAAGAGATGACTTGAAGAATTGGCATATTTATTTTATTCCAAAAGTAATGGAGAGTCATTAGAAGATTTTAAGCAGGAAATGACATGTTAATGCTTTCATTTTAGAATCAACATTTTTATAATAGTGTAGGGACTGGATATCTGGTGAGAAAATTGGAAAGGGAGGAACCATGTAAGAGATTATTTCAGTAATAAAGAAAATTTATAAATTAGTATAAATTAATCTGCCCAGAAAAAAAGGGCAGATTTAAAAGGTACTGTTGAGGTTGAATTAGGACTGGTAAATTGATTTGTTTATTCATTTAATAAATTTATTGAGCATGATTTGGATGCCAGTTATTGTTCTGTTTATTTGGATACAGCAGTGAACAAAACAGAAAACGTTCTACTCTCATAGAACATGTAGTATATTAAATATGGGAGGTCATAGGTGATACCATTCACTGTAGTAGTAGAAATGTAAATAGGAGCAGATTTTTGAGGAATGATGATGAGTTTAGTTTTGAATATGTTTAATTTGAGGGTCTTGTAAACATCAAAGAGATGGTGTACTTCAGAGATATAATTTACAGATATGGGATTTGACATTGGCATATTCCACAGAACTTATTCAGATTTCAACATTTACATATACACCCAGTTGTGTGTGTGTGTGTGTGTGTGTAGTTTTATGTGATAGTATCACAAAGGTAGCCTTGTGTAACCATCACCACCACAGTCAAGACACCACTGAACACTACCGTAACCACAAGACTCTCTTATCTTATCCCTTTATAATTACACCCATCTCTCCCCCACTTCCTATACTTATTAGCCCCTGCAATCATTAATCTCTTCTCTATGATTTCAGTCAGTTCCTTATTACTGAGTAGTATTTCATGGTATGAGTGTACCACAGTTTGTTTAACCAGTTAACCATTGAAGTATGAGTTGTTTCTAGTTTTGGGCTCTTATGAATACAGCTGTTATGAACATTTATGTGTAAGTTTTTTGGGAGCATCAGTATTTATTTCTTTGTGATAAACGCCTAGGAGTGCAATTGCTGGGTGATATGGTTACTCCATTATTTCTTTTGAAAGACTCTCCCAAACTACTTTTCAGAGTGGCTGTGTGATTTTACATTCTCACCACTATATATGAGTGATTACAATTTACATTCTGGCTTATTTTGACCTGTACTAACCCTAAAGCAGCCTCACACCTGTGAGAGTAGATGGAGAGTAAAAGTAAATTGCAGACATATTATGTAATGAATTTGTATTTAAATTTAAAATTAATTCTGTTTTTCAGTATGATTTCTTCAGCTCTGATAGCATGATAGTAACAAATAAAGTCATCGAAATTATTGGCCTTGTAAATTCAGTAAGTATTTTCCTTTTCATGCTAGTTAGAACGATTTATACTAGTTTTTAAACCATAGTTTTCATTAACTTGATGTGGCTTTTCTAAATAATAAAGTCATCCACATAAACTAAGGTGGATTAGTCAAAACATTGAATTAATTTCTTAGTCATGTAAAATAACATAAAGATTAATTTTTAAATGTATTTGTCTCTTCTGTTTTTAGATGTTTGCCCAATTTAAAGTTACTATTGTGCTGTCATCATTGGAGTTGTGGTCAGATACAAATAAGATTTCTACAGTTGGTGAGGCAGATGAATTACTGCATAGATTTTTAGATTGGAAAAAATCCTATCTTACACTCAGGCCTCATGATATTGCATATCTATTCATGTAAGAACAATGTTTCAGTATTTTTAGAAAAGAGATCTCTGATAACATGTAGCTTTATTTAGGTAATTGTTATTCGTTTCTGACTGTTTCAAAGGAAAGGGGGTGGGAAGATAGAAAAGTTTTCCAGCAAGTAGAAGCTAAAGGAGATCATAAGCAGTTGACTAGCCCTACAAGAATGTTAAAGGGACATCTTTAGCTGAAATGAAAGGGTATCATATGAAAGTATACATCTCACTGGATATATATATATATATATATATATATATATATATATATATATCGAGTGTGTGGATATATATATATATATATATATATATATATATATATATATATATCCAGGAGTGTAATTGCTGGATCAAATTATATACCGGAGTTGCCAAAACAATGTATACAAGTGGACACTTTGGTCAATGTTGCTCAAACAGTAGTTCACCATAATCAGAAGTGTTTGTACACTGATGATAACCACTTTGAGCATCTCTTGTAATTGCAGAAGTCAAATGTGACTTGTATTCATCTTTTGTTATCAGTATATATTGAGTATTACAATTTTAATAGTTTTTTCCTTTCTTCAAATGTGTATACGTATTTTTGGCACCCTTGGTATATATAACTCCAGACTAATCTAATGTTGTAAAGGGGTGTGTGTGTGTGTGTGTGTGTGTGTGTGTGTGTGTGTGTGTGAATCATTCATAAATCTACTATGAAGGTTAGAAGACAAAAATAGAAAAATAATCATTGCTACAATAATTTGTTAAGAGATAGACAAGATAAAAGATTTAAATTGTAACATCAAAAACCTAAAATGCGAGAGTGGAGAGGTTAAAAATGTAGAGTTTCAGTATATGTTCAAACTTAAGTGTAGTCATCTTAAAATAGACTGTTACAAATATAACTTGTTTTATATAAGCCTCATGGTAGCCACAAAGTCAAAACCCATAGTATACAAGTATACACAAAAGATATGATAAAAGGAATCTAAGTATACTATTACAAAAAAAAATCATCAAATCTCAAAGGAAAAGAGTAAGAGAAGAGGAAATGAACAGAGGAATTACAAAGCAGCCAGAAAACAATGAATAACATAGCATTAAGTACATAGCTATCAACAATTGCTTTAAATGTAAATGGACTAAATTCTCTAATTGAAAGATAGTGTAGCTAAGTGGATAAAAAACAAGACCCATCTATCTGCTGCCTGTAAGAGACTCACTTCAGATGTAAGGATGCACACTGATTGTGAAGGATGGAATAAGATATTCCATGCAAATCGAAACCAAAAGAAACCTGGGGTAACTAATATCAGACAAAATCAACTTTAAGACAAGTCTGTCATAACAGACAAGGAAGGTCATTATATAATGATAAAGGGGCAATCCAAATAAATATATGCGTTTTATTTCTTTTTCTTGCCTAATTGCTCTGGCTAGGACTTCAAATAGTATGCTGAATAAGATGGTGAAAGGGCACTCTTGTCTTGTTTCTGACCTTAAACAAAAACTCTTGTCTTGTTTTTCACTTTTGAGTATATCAGCTGTGGAGTTGTCAAATGGGTCTTTATTATGTTGAGTTACTTCCCTATATACCCACTTGGTTGAGCATTGTTATCATAATGGATGTTGAATTTTCTGTAATACTTTTACAGCATATATTGAGATGATCATACATTTATCCTAAATTTTGTTAATATAGATTATCACTTTGTTGTTATCAGATGTTGAACAACCCTTGCATCCCTGGAATAATCCCACTTGATCATGGTGTATGATCTTTTTAATATAACCTATTGAGGATTTTGCAATTTTGATTATCAGGGTTTTTTGTCTATAATTAATCTTTCTTTCTTTCTTTCTTTCTTTCTTTCTTTCTTTCTTTCTTTCTTTCTTTCTTTCTTTCTTTCTTTCTTTCTTTCTTTCTTTCTTTCTTTCTTTCTTTCTTTCTTTCTTTCTTTCTTTCTTTCTTTCTTTCTTTCTTTCTTTCTTTCTTTCTTTCTTTCTTTCTCTTCAGTGTCATTGTCTAGTTTTGATGTCAGGGTAATGCTGGCTTCACAAAATAAGCTGGGAAGTTTTCCCTCTTCTGTTTTTTCCAATAGTTTGAGAACGGTTGTTATAAATTCTTCTTTAAATGTTTGGTGGAATTTACCTGTGATGTCTCCTGGTACTGGGCTTTTGTTTTTTGGGAGTGTTTTGATTAGTGATTTAATTTCATTGCTAGTAATTTGTCTGTTCAGATTTTCTGTTTCTTCTTGGTTCAGTCTTAGAAGGCTGTATGTTTCTAGAATTTCATCCATTTTTTTTTTTAGGTTGCTCAATTTGTTGGCATGTAATTGTTCATAGTGTTCTTCAATGATCCTTTATATTTCTCTGGTGTTGGTTGTAGTATCTCCTTTTTCATTTCTGATTTTATTTATTTGGGCTCTCTCTGATTAACCTGGCTGGAGGCTTGTACATTTTGTTTACCCTTTCAGAGAATAGGCTCTTAGTGTCACTGATTTGTTTTTCTTTTTTCCTTTTCTTTTTGTCTCTGTATCATTTATTTTCACTCTAATTTTTATTATATTTTCATTTGACTTATTTTGGTTTTTGTTTGTTCTTCTTTTTCTAGTTCTAGTTGGAAAGTTTGATTGTTTATTTGTGATTTACTTCTTGTTTCTTTAGGTAGGCCTGTATAGCTATGAACTTTTTTCTTAAAACTGCTTTTGCTGCATCCCATATATTTTGTATGGTTGTATTTTCATTTTCATTTGTCTCAAGGTAGTTTTGATTTTCTGTTTGATCAACTGGTTTTTAGTGTCATATTCTTTAATGTCCACATATTTGTGTTTTGTTCAGTTTTTTCTATAGTTGATATTTAGTTTCATGCCATTAAGTCCGAAATGTGCATAATATAATTTCAATTTTCTTGAATTTATTGAGGCTTGTTTTGTGGCTTAATATATGGTCTATCCTAGAGCATGTTCCATATATATTTGAGAGAAATGTTTGTTCTGCAGTTTGGTGATTAAATGTTCTATAAATGTCTATTAAGTCAATTTGGTCTAATGTGACATTTAAGCCCATTATTCCCTTATTAATTTTCTGTCTGGGTGATCTACCTAGTGAGGTCAGTGGGGCATTAAAGTCCCCTACAATTATAATATTACTGTTAATTTCTACCTTTATGTCCATTAATATATGCTTTATGCACTTAGTTAGGTGCTCCTATGTTGGGTATGTAGATATTTACAAATGTTATATCCACTTTTTTGATTGACCCCATATCATTTTGTAATGTCTTTCTTTATCTCTTTTCACATCCTTTGTTTTAAACTCTACCTCACTTTCTTTTCATTTCTATTTGCATGGAATACCTCTTTATATCCCTCTTCACTTTTAGTCTGTATATGTCTTTCTATTTAAAGTGAGTCTCTTAAAAAAAAAAAAAAAAATATAAAAAACAAACAAAAAAAAAAGAATAAAAACAATAAAGTGAGTCTCTTGGAGGCAGCCTAAAGATGGGTCTTTCTTTTTTTGTTTTGTTTTGTTTTGTTTTGAGGGCAGTGTCACTGCCCCTCATATGTGGGACTCGAACCGGGGCTACTGGCTTCCCAAGCCAGTGCTTAACCACAGCACCACTCGGCCGGCCTCGGTCTTTCTTTTTTTTAATCAATTCAACCATCCCATGTCTTTTGATTGGAGCATTTATTCCATTACATTTAGAGTAGTTTTTGGTAGGTATGTGCTTTTTGTTATTTTTTAAATCTTTTTTTAGTTGTTTTTGTTGTTCTTCACTGTTCCATTCTTCTCGTTATCTCTTTCCTTTTGGGTTACTGGTTTTCTTTAGTGTTTTGTTTGGGTTTCTTTCTCTTTATTTTTTTGTGTATTTTTTGTAGGTTTTTGGTATGGAGTTTCCATGAGATTCATGTATATCCATCCATAGGTATAGCAATCTATTTTAAGCTGATAGGCGTTTATAAATTCAGACACATTCTAAAATCACTGTGTTTTTACTCCCTCCTCCATGTTTTATGTTTTTGACGTTATATTTTATATCTTTTTGTTTTGTATATCCCCGACTATTGTCGATATAATTAATTTTGCTACTTTTGTCTTTTAACCTTCATATTTGACTTTTAAGAGATTAACTCACTGTCTGTTGTATGTCAGACTTCACCCATGAGATTTTTGTTTTTCTTTCCTGTATTTTCTTATTTCTGGTTATGGTCTTTTCTCTCCTGCATAAAGAAGACCCTTTAATATTTCATAATATTTTTACTAAACCTGTAAACCTGGTATAGTGGTGATGAACTCCTTCTGTTCCATCACCTTCTGTTCTTGTTTGTCCGGGAAACTCTTTATCTCACTTTCAATTCTGAATGATATCTTTCTTGGGTATAATATTCTAGGTTATAGATCCCTTTCTTTGAGCACTTTAAATATTTACTGCCACTTTCTTCTTGCCTATAGAGTTGCTGCTGAGAAATCAGCTGAGAGCCTAAGGGGGTTTCTGTTATATGTGACTTGCTTCCATCTTGTTGCCTTCAATGTCAACTCTTTATCCTTAACTTTTGACATTTTAATTATAATATGTCTTTCTTTTTTAATTTTTAACAGTTTTTTAAAAAATTTATTTATTTATTTATTTATTTATTTATTTATTTATTTAAATTAGTTTCAGGTGTACAACTCAGTGCAATAGTTATACTTTTTACCCCTCAAAGTGACAACCCCCTCCCCCAATTCACCACCTCACTCCTCCCCGCCCCCATATCATACATATCTATTGCAATTCCTTTGACTCCCTTCCACAGTATAATCCACATCCCGTGACTATTTATATATTCAATTACAGTTGGTATACAATATTATACAACATCAGCTTCAGGTATACAGTGCAGTGATCAAGCCTCTACTCCATCCATGAAGTGGTCTCCCTAACAAGACATGTGACCATCTGACACCCCACAAAATATTTACAACATTATTAATTATATTCCCCAAACTGTCTTTCATATCCCTGTGGCAATATTGTAGTTACCTATTTATGCTGTCTAATCCCTTCCCCTTCTCCCTCATCCCCACCCCCCTCCCAACTAGCAACCCTCAGTTTTTCCTCTATATCTATGAGACTGTTTCTGTTTCCTTTGCTCATTCATTTAGTTTTTCAGATTCCACATATAAGTGAGATCATATGGTATTCATCTTTCTCTGACTGACTTATTTCACTTAACATAATAGTGTCTAGGTCCATCCATATCGTTGCAAAGGGTACGATTTCATTCTTCTTTATAGCGGAGCAATACTCCATTGTATAAATGTACCACAATTTCTTAATCCAGTCATCTACCGATGGGCATTTCGATTGTTTCCAAGTCTTGGCTATTGTAAATAGTGCTGCAATGAACATAGGAGTGCATATATTTTTTCGAATTAGTGTCTTGGGTTTTTCAGGATAAATATCTAGGAGTGGAATTGCTGGTTCAAAAGGTAGTTCCATTTCCAGTTTTTTAAGATACCTCCATACTGACTTCCATAGTGGTTGCACCAATCTGCAATCCCACCAGTGCAGCAGGGTCCCCTAATTATAATATGTCTTGATGTGAAGTCGGGTGGGTGCCTGATGTGCTGCCTGGCTGGGAGTGGGTTCTAGGCAGAATAGCCTGGTATACATGTGTATGCAGTTACTCCTTGTTGTTCTGGTTGTCCATGGTCAGAATAATTTGAGTGGGGTAGCCTGGTGTGTGCATGCTTCCTTGCTCTTATGGTCCAGGCAGGTTTGTACTGTGTGTGCACAGCATGCCCTGTTGCTTTTTTTGTCTGTTGCCTTAGTCGTTTCTGGATGGGGCTCCTCTGAATGGGTGGGCCACAGCATCCTACTAGTTCTGCACTATCTCTGGAAGAGGCAGTGCCTTACCAGCCTCTTACTTTCTTCAGATGTGTAAATCCTATGTGAACATGTAACCCACTGGGTGTGTACAGCAGCACTCCATTGTACCCGTACGATCTCTTTCTGATGAAGGGGCCCTGTGCATGCATGCTATAGCTCTCTCCAGTTCCTTTTGGAGCTAGCTCTGTGAAAGGTGGCTGGGAATGCACTACAGTGGCTGTGCAGGTTGGCCAGAGCACCTGGATAGAACTCCCGCCCACTATCCAAATGCAGGAAACTGTAAACAATGGCACTTATTGGTTCCTCCAGTCCTGGAGAGTTCCCTCAGCTCCTAGAATGCTCTCATGGTTCCCCAACCATCTCTATGTGTTGTCTCTCTTGTTTGTTGTGCAGATGCTGTTCACTTATCTGTCAGTTGTCTCTCAGAAGGAATTGCGGTAAATACAGGTGTACATTTGATGTGTTCTTGGGAGGGGACGAGCTCAGTGTCTTCCTATACCACCAGTTTGAACCCCATTACATTACATTTTTTTATTAAGTGGACACTTAAGAAGTAGACCTTTGGGGCAGCATCCTGCATGGCTGGAGGTACTCCCTGTCCTCTAACATTCCTCTATTCCACGGCTGAGGGAATTTCTCATAGCACTGAGCTGTGCTGCCCTTGGGGAATGGTGACATGGGTACAGTGAAACTCTACTTACCTTCTTCAGTGCATCTATTCGTGGATTTTTTGTTTCAGTGGGGCACTGTGACCTCTCCTCTGGACTCTTGGACTCTCACAAAGTTACTCTCATCTGTGGGTGGTTCTCAAAACCATTGTTTTGGTAGGGAGATAGAGGCTGGAAACCCCTATTCTACTATATTGCTTATGTCACTCCCCAAGATGAATGCTAATACATTATCTCTACTTGCTTGTAGTTTACAGGAGAAATAAAGAATGAGGGACTCTGACTCAAAATAATGTATATACAAAGTCCAATTAAAGAAGTAATAATTAAATTAGAAGTAGGAAGGCGGGGTTAGGCATACTTAAATTCAGAAAAAGGAGGTTGAAAGCATTCCAGGTTATGGAATCAGTGAGACTAAATAATTTGTAGTTCTTTTCAAAGAGTATGGATTTACATATAAGTTGTATGTGTATTTGTATTTGGAACTGTAGCTGAATCTTTGAAGGAGGGTAAGGATATAAGAAACATTGAAAAAGTAAACCATTAGATCTTGATAAGTGATTTGATATGGGGACTGGGTGGTGGGCAATATTAAGTAAAAAAATAACTGTTATTGAGTCCAGCTCATATGCATAGAGTTTTAGGGGAAGTTTTATCTATTGGGAGAAATAACTTGGATGAGAAAAAGGTGTAAACAATACTTAGACATTGGAATCATTGGAATGTAGAGCCAAATTTGGTTATAACAGCAAATATTTGAAAACAAGTGCCAGAGGGGTTAAGTAGAAACAATATCAGAGAGTCACAATAAAAGCAGCAGTGGGGAGGTTGTGCAATTGTGAAGTGCAGCTGACACCAAAGGGGCATTTTAAATTGAGAATTGAGTACCAAGTTTTTTTACACACATCCTGGAATGTTTATTTTGGTAGGGGCTCTAAAGATGACATAATTTATGTTTTGAGCATATACCTTTGTGGTTAAGAGTATTACTCCAGATTTAGACTACACAGGTTCATATTCTTATTATTTGTGCTACCTTGAGGAAGTTACTTATACTTTCCATCTGATGTTTGATTTTTTTCAATGGGGATAAAAATAATATCTATTTCACTGGCTTCAGTTGAGTATTAAATAGAATTATTTATGTAGATCTCTGCAAATTGTGCCATTATTATACAACAATTTATATGGGCCTTTACTCAAAGCAAAAATAACAATGTTAAATTGTAGAACAATCGAGTCATTCCTATGAAAAACCGGTGAGCTTTTCTACATGAGAGTGAAAAATTTTAACTTATACATTAAAACTATTTTTCATTGTCACTCAGCAAAATGCTTTTGATCAAAATACTGAGTTATAAGAAAAGTCATGACGCATTTTTGCAACGAAAAACAGAAAAAATATGTCATGACTTTCCCTACAACCCAATATTTGATCAAAGGCTTTGTTAGTCTTAACCAAATGTGATGAGAACAGTAAAGGAAGCCATCAAAAACTCGATTCACTGGATAGGATATGTTTTAGAAATTCAGAGTGTTTAATCTCATTTAATTAATTAATTAAGAAATACCTTCCAAATTTGAAACAACTAAGGACGTATGGAAAGATTATAACTGAATTTGCTTCAGGCTAGGATTTTATGAAGTACAGTTTATTAGCAGGAGTTCCCATGTTTGAATTGTTTGTTAAATGAATTATAAATGTATACTTTTATTATTATTATTATTATTATTATTATTATTAGCTATAGAGAGTATCCAGATTATGTGGGAGCAACGTTTCCTGGAAAGATGTGTGTTTCTCATCATTCTGCAGGAATTGTTTTGGTATGTAATTATTTAATCTTATTTTTAAAATTATACATTTAAAATTTATCCCACATTATAGCATTATTTTATACAGCTTATATTTATATTTACATTTAGAGATTGCATTTATTTTCAATTACTGTTAAATATTTAGGCCGGCCGAATGGCACGGTGGTTAAGCGCTGGCTTGGGAAGCCAGCGGCCCCTGTTCGGTCACACATATGAGGGTCAATGACACTGCCCTCAAAAAAAAATTTATTTATTTATTTATTTTTGAGGACAGTGTCCCTGGCCCTCATAAGCGAGACCCGAACCGGGGCCGCTGGCTTCGCAAGCCGGCGCTTAACCGCTGTGCCACAGGGCCGGCCCAAAAAAAAGAATTTAACGTGTGTAGGAGGAAGAGTATCCTGTAGAAGAAGTGTATTGTTGCAATTGTTTGGAAGTTAAAGTGGAATAAAAATATCATAAATACACATGAATTCTTTAATATGTAGAATAGTGAGTGCCTTATGAGAAATTGTCTGTAATGAAAATTTGGTAATTCAAATAGATTTTTGCTTGTAGACATAAAATTGGAGAAATAGTCTTACGGATAAAAATAGCTTCAAAATCAAAACAAATGATCAACTAAAAAGTATAATAAAAATCTTTTTGAATGTTCCAGGCAGTATTTAAAAGAAACTTTTATGTGTATTTTAAATATTTATAGTGCTTATAAATATTTTATGTATATACAAATAAATTGTTGGTACAATTATTGGGTTGTCAGAAAAGTCATGACATTATTTTCTCTGTTTTTCGTTGCCAAAATGCCTCATGACTTTTCCTACTACCCAATAGATGGATCATTGAAAGGTGAAGTAATTTGTTGAGCCATTACCCACCTTATTCCTTCTTTATAAGAACATATTTAAGTACTATATATTTTTTTAATGACAAAATAATTTGTTATTCATGTCCACTTTTTAATGTACATATGGGAACATATACAGAAATTCATATAATCCAGCATCTTCCCACTTAGGAAGTGATCACTATACTTAGTCCACTCTATTTGTCATATATATAGTCTTAATATTTTAATAATATGTTTATTAAAGCATATTGTTATAATATAGTACTATAACACTATTTAATATACATAATTATATAATATTAAATATTATCATTTTTGTAATATTTACATTTTATTATTTAAATAATACCTATTTACCTTAAGACAGTATTCATTAATTATTTGGTATGGAAAATAAGAGATGTAAAATAGCTGTACTCTTCTCATATCCATTGTCAAGATTTATAAAATTTATAATTCTATAGAACTTTTGTACTTTGTCTACAGGTTGATTTAATAATTAAACCAATAATTACTATTTTACATTATTTTGAATATATAAATAATATTAACTATTGAATAAAGAAATATATTATTCTGCTAGTAAAGCTTTGATGGTCAAGAGAGGGTCTTTTGGGTATCACGGTTTAACAGAGCTTCCTAATTTGTTTTTAACATACTTCTATGAGTGAAATCAATTGCCACAGAATATTAAACCTTGTTTTCCTTTTCTCAGAATTCTTTGCTATGTGTATTTTTCTGAAATAACTCGAGTTCTTTTTAAACAATATGTATAAATGGTAAATATTGAATTATTTTATTAATGAAAATACTTTTGCTTTTCCACATTCTATTGGTAATTTGGCTAGGTATAGAACCCTAGTTCTCACATCTTTCTATCTCAGCATTTTGAAGATTGAGGTATTGTGTTTTTGTCAAATTTTGAGGTGAGGATGGCAAGGTAACTTGAGGGTGATTGTAAGAGAATTTGAACTGGTTAAGGAGGGCGAGAAGTCAGTAAGGAAATTAGAAGCAGTGAAAATGTAGGAACCATGGTTTGGATGTGCTGGTAGTTACACAGATTGTTGGAGTTGGGAGGCTAGAGGAGGGATTAGGAAAGAAATCAGGTGGTCAGGATGTGGGATGCACTTTATAGAGATGATGGAGGGGTTGCAGTTATTGGTAAACATCTGTTGACAAGGCTTGGGGTGTGAACCACTCCAACCACTCCAGGAATGAGTGGCTGAGGCCAGATCTAGGATAGAATAATTGGAGGCGATTAATTCAAGGGATTATTCTTTTACAAAGCTTTTATACTTATACTTTTACAAAACCTTTATATTTCTTTGTTTAAAAGCTTTGATACTTTTACCACAATTTAATATTTCTCGAAACAATTGTTTTTATGTTTTAAATATCAGTTGTATCATGTGTCATCTTGCAATTTGAATTTTTGGGTTTCCACTTATAATTATGAAACTTATTCATCTGGCACATGGAATTCTCATTAGTTTTTAAAAGACTTTATTTTTTAATAGAAATTTTAGGTTCAGAGCAAAGTTGAGAAGAAAGTACAGAGATTCTATTCTCTCCCTCACTGTTAACATTCCACACCACAGTGGTACATTTGTTATAAAAGATGAACCTACACTGACCCAAATTCCATAGTTTACATTAGGGTTCACTTTTGCTGTTATACATTCTATGAGTTTTGGCAAATGTGTAGTGACATGTATCTACCATTACAATATCACACAGAGTAGTTTCATTGTACTCAAAATCCTTTGTGTCCAGTTAATTTTTTGCATTGGTTTGTGATATTTTATTATATAAATATGCCACAGAGTATCCTTTATGCTTTTCATGAGCATTTTGGTGGTTTCTATTTTTGCTATTACCAACAATATTTAATAAACATCTCTATACATACATCCTCCAGTCTTTATTTGATCCTTTTTTTATATATATAAAATAGAGCCTCAGTTTTCAGCTGGCAATATTCCTGCTCATACTTGTATATGAAGAAACCTTCATTTCTTAGCATTTTTGTAGCTAGATTTTTCTAAGTTTCATCCAGTGAGATGTAAGCAGAAATAACATTTGGAACTTAACCAGGAAACTTCTTTAAAGGAATGGTACCCACTCTCCGTTGTGGCTTTTCTCTAATCTGCTGTTTAAAATGTCATGTGAAGACAAGGTCATTACCTAGGCAGGATGGAATAGGAAGCTGGAAGGAGTCCAGATCCCCAAAGATCAAGAAGCTGCTTTTATGGGTGTGTGAGAGAAATTTCTTTCTACTCTAAGTCATTATTTTGAATTTCCTGTCTCATGCAGCTGTATCCAATCCTAGCAACTAAGGAGTACTTCTTGTAAATAGCATATAACTGGATTTATTTTCTCTATCCAGTATGAGAATATGTGTATTTTAATTATTTCAGTTTAAATCATGCCCATTCTTGTGCTTATTGGTATTTTTAGAATTAACACTATCACCTTATTTTCCATTTTTTTCTGTTTTCCTCCATGTTTTTTGCCAGCAGTCCAAAATCACTAAAGGAAACTATAAATAATATTCTTCAGCAGAAGGACAGTGATCCCAAATGGGAGATCTGAGATTCAGAGGGAACGAAGAGTAATAAAAGAAATAATTGTTTGAACATGGCCTGCATAAATCAATAATAGTTTTGTCTGGTGATATTAAAACAGATACAATATTAAATTAAAACAAATGACAATAATGTATCATATGTGGTTGGCTGATAACACAGTCTCCAGCTGTGGAAAGCATGTGCCAATTCATGGACCATGTTTCTCAGACTCCTTATATCTAGATGGAGCCATGTAATATAAGTAGCACTTCTTGTTTGGAGCAGTTAAACCTCGTGTGAGCCTTTCTCCTGGTGAGCTTAATGGGAGGGACATAAATAAGAACAGGAACACAGTGTGTAATTATTTCACCAGTAACATATAAGTAAAGCTACCACTAACCAGGAACATGTGCACTGGGCTTTATGTGAATATATTAAACCACCAAAGTTTTAGAATCTTGTTTGTAGAAGCATCTAACATTACCTTAAATTATGCATATAATAATATATAGGTTGAAGGAGTGTAAATGGAGTTAAATAGCCAAAAACAAAATGAAATGCATTTTTACATACTGGCAACAAACATAAAACAAAACTTTAAAAATGACATAAAATCAAGAAGTTTAGGAATAAAAAGCTATCAAAATATGTATAAGACCTCTATAGAGAAAATAAAACATTATTAGAATCAGTGCCTAAGATCCTGGATTGCAGTATTATAATCATGCTAACTCATCCCCCACCTCAGTTGATCTACAGGGTGAATGCAGTCCCCTATAAAAATCCTAGCAGTTTTTGTGTGTGTGTGTGTGTGTGTGTGCACATGCACACACATATGTATTTGTAAATTGACAAGCTGAAACTACAATTTAAATGTTGATACAAAGAGTTAAGAATAGCTGAGAATCTTGATGAATAATATAGCAAACAGATATACTGTAGTTGAATCAAAGCTTGTTATAAAGCTTCAGTAATTAAGACAAAGGTAGACAAATAGACCAGTGGAACAGAATAGAGTTCAGAAACAGAGAAATGATAGGCATATACTTAATTTTTTACAAAGATGATCCTGTAGTGTACTTGTTAGTGCATGATTCCTTTTTTTATTGAGCTAAAGTTGATATATAACATTATATAAATTTCAGGTGTACAACATTATATAATTTGACATCAGTATACACTACAAAGTGATCAGCACCAAAGATCTAATTACAATGGATGCTTTAAAAAAATTAGTTTTAGGTGTACAAAACAGTGTAATAGACATTTACACCTCTCACAAAGTGATAACCTTCCTCCTCCAAACTACTATCCCTCTGATATTGTATATAGCTCAACAATTCCATTGATTCTATTCCCTATGCTGTTACTCCACATCACATGACTATATATATAATTTTATATATTTTTTAAAAAATATATATATAAATTTATATATATATATATATATATATATATATATATATAAAATTATAGTTGACATTCAGTATTGTTCAACTTCAGCTTCGGGTGTACAGCTCAGTGGTCAGGCATCTACACCGTCCATGAAGTGGTCTCCCTAAGACAAGTGCCCATCTGACATCTTACAAAATCTTTGCAACAGTATTGATTATAATCCCCAAAATGTCTTTCATATCCTCCTGGCAATATTGTGGCTATCAATTTGTGCTTTCTAATCCCCTCACCTCCCATTTCCCTCCCATCTAGCGACCATAAGTTTTTTCTCTATATCTCTGAGACTATTTCTGTTTAGTTTGCTCATTTATTCTGTTTTTAGATTCCACATATAAGTAAGATCATATGGTATTTGTCTTGCTCCGTCTGACTTATTTCATTTAGCATAATGTTCTCTATGCCCATCTATATCATTGGAAATGGTAGGATTTCATTCTTTATGGCTGAGTAATATTCCATTGTGTAAATGTACCACAGTTTCTTAATCTAGTCATCTACCAATGGGCATTTCGGTTGTTTCCTTGTCTTCGCTGTTGTGAATAGTGCCACAGTAAACATAGGGGTGCTATATTTTTTTGAATTAGTGTTTTGAATTTCTTGGATAGATACATAAGAGTAGAATTGCTGGATTATAAGGTAGTTCCATTTTCAGTTTTTTTAGATACCACCATACTGATTTCCATAGTGGCTGCAGCAATCTGCAATCCCACCAACAGTGCATGATGGTTCCTTTTGCTCCACAATGGATAGTCTTTTTTTAAAAAAACTTCATTGGGAAACAGTATGTTTTTCCAGGACCTATTAGCTCCAAGTCAAGTCATTGTCTTCAATCTAGATATGGTAGGTGCAGCCGAGTGGCCCATGTGGGGATCGAACCAGCAACCTTGGCATTACCGTGCTCTGACCACCTGAGCTAATTGGCCACCCCTGGATAGTCTTTTTGATAAATATAACTTTACTGCTGCCTGATGCTATTCAAAAGATAACATTTAGGTGGATTGTAGATCCATATATGAAATTAAACAATAAAGCCCTAGAAGATAAAAAAAGGAACATAGCTTTATGACTATAGGCATAGGGAAAGATTTCTTTTTTTTGTAAATTATTTTTTTTAGTTATAGTTGACATTCAATATTATTTTATATTAGTTTCAGATGTACAGCACAGTAGTTAGATAGTTATATAATTTATGCAATGATTCCCCAATTAGTTCTAGTACCTACCTAGCATGATACATGGTTGTTGCAACATTATTGAGTATATTCCCTATACTGTACTTTACATTCCCGTGAATATTTTCTAACTACTAATTTGTACATTCTAATTCCTTCACCTTTCTCACCCATCCCCCAAACCCCTTCCTATCTAGCAACCATCTGTTCTCTGTATCTACCAGTCTATTTTTGTTTTATTTTGTTCGTTTTTTCTGTTCTTTAGATTCCATGTATAAGTGAGATCATATGGTATTTGCCTTTCTCAGACTGACTTATTTCACTTAGAATAATACCCTCTAGGTCCAATCCATGTTGCAGGGGAGGATTTCTTAAAGTGAACACAAAAACGCTAATCATAAAGGAAAAGTTGGATGAATTGGATCACATCAAATTAAGGAACTTTCATTCATGAAAAGACATTGAGAGTGAAAAGACACGCCACAGCGTAGGGAAAGTATTTGTCATGCATAACTAACAATAGCTCATATACACAATATATAAAATGCTTCCATAAATCAATAAAAAGTGAATGTAGTAGAAAAATTGACAAGATACTTGAATAAACACTTCACAAAAATTCTAGCCAAATTGTCAAAAAATATGTGAAATGCAAGTTAAAACTTAATGAAATATACTATCTTATATCCACCAGAAATTATAACATAAAAAAGATGGGTAACACTAAGTGTCCCATTCTCCTTGGCAAGGAAGTTATTTGTGCACTTGTTAAATATATGACAAGAATGTGGTTTCTGCTGATACTATTTACTGTTTTATTGAGAGTACAGCAGAAGGAAGATAGCACACTTAAACCCAATAATTTGGTGATGTGGGCACTTTATGAGCTGGGAGGCTGAATGTCATGTGGACTATTCTAAATGTATATGAGAGCTATTGTAAGAAATTGGATAAATTGAAGATCATGGTCTGGATAGCCAAAAATATAATGTAAAAGCAACCCTTTTATATAGCTATGGTAGCTACTTATTATGTCAGTCGTTTAACTGTTAAATCATGGCAAAGCTTGGCTTAGACTCGAAATGCTTATATCTCAGTAAAATTTCATAAGAAGAGCTTCAGTTTCTCACCTGTCCAAGGAGCTGTATTTCCCTATTCTTAAATATTTACTAAAACAATAAAAATGTCCAGAATTAGAAAAATATTGGTTTTTACCACCCTTCAATGAATTGTCTTTCATCTGAATTTTCTTTATTGCTAATATAGTATCCCAAGAAGATAACTTTGGATGCATTTTCGGTAATTGTCACCCAGATGTTGGGACTCAGTCTGGGAATATCATATGATGACCCAAAGAAATGTCAGTGTTCAGGAGCCATCTGTATAATGAATCCTGAAGCTATGTAAGTTTAAAAAAAATAATATTTATTTATTGGGTATGTTTTTTTTTAAAAATATTTGAAGTGCAAAATGTATTTACTTATAGCATGAATTAGTTATAATGGACCAAGTACTATAAAATATAAAAAATGAAAATTTCACTGTGAGAGGAGTATAGAGGGAGATATACCATTAAGAACAGTAAAGGATAACATATACAATAAGCAAGATACATTAGCAAAGGAATTCTCCTCTGCTGTGAATTTTATGAAAGCACTTAGTAAAGATCTTTAAAAATATGTCAGCAGGACAAAACAAGTAGCCTTTATTTTTAGTCAGAATTTTTGCTTTTGCTTTTAGAATAGTTTAATGTTGTAGAAAAACTACCGTCCAATGAATAAGTCCTACTTGGAGGCTTCTGTCAAATATATGATACTTGTGTGACTTTGGACAAATTACTCAACCTTGTTTAGATTTATCTTGTTCATATTTAAAATGGTAATGGTTATGCCTATTCTCTTATTCCACAATGATATAAAATAAAACAAGAAAATAAGATAGAAAACTGTTTTCTAAAATGTAAAATCCCATAAATATGTGATGGATTAGTTACAGTAATTTCTAAATTTGTAAATGTTCCTCAAATAATATATCAGACAAGGACTAGAGCAGGTGCCATTAGCAATTATCCATGGTCAGATAGTTAATTTGTGACAGACTTGAGTTTTGAATCCAGGCATTCTGGCTCTAGAATCTGTGTTAATAAAACTTTAGGTTTCTGTGGTGCTTTATAATATTTAAAATGCTTTCATACATATTCTCCAATTTCTTAGCTCTTGTGATGTGTGTAGGACAAGTGTTATATGAATGTTTTCAAAATCATATACGATATATATATCTTTTGCATTTCCACAATACATGTCATACATTATTTTATGTAATTTTCAAAGAAGGCATATGAGTAAGTAAGGCAAATGTTATTATTTCCATTTCATGTATTCTTTTTTTTTTTAAGCCCCTGGAGTACAGAGAGCCTGAATGACTCTACATTGGATATACAATTAATTAGTGGCCAAAATTCAGCTGGTGTCAGTAATATCATCAGTGATTTGTTGGGCATGTCTATAAATCAGAGAGTTGAATTAGGCACTTGGCTTATTTAATACTGTTTAGTCCTCACAACAACCCTGTGAGGTGGGTGTGTATTATTCCTGTTTTGTAGATGAGAAAACTGAGAGAGAATCACTTCGCCTACAAGCCTCATAAGTCACAGTGTTGGTACTAGTTAACAAGTTAATATAACTCAAAGTATTGTTATTTTCTTTACTCCATACTGACTTCATATAGAAGACAGTTAATATATTGGAATTACCTTAAACCAAGTAGCAGAGACCATTAGTATATATTTATACAAGTTTCATTCTAATACTTAAGTGATCATCCTAATATATATGTAATTTTGATGATTTAATTTATATCTACTTTTTAAAAATGGGTAGCTCACCTTACATTCAATACAGTCTGCACACAAAATTGAGTTCAGAATTGGAGAGAGGAAGGAGACATAGAAATTGGCGATAGCTATGAATGTAGAAACCATGATCAAGGTTTGCTCACCTATCTGGTTGCATCATTTTACAAAAAGGCAAAAACATTTAGAAGGAGCATACAGTTATTAATTATTCAAAGAAATTGAATCATTTTATTTATATTGCTTTCTCATAATTCCTTGCTAAGACCAGTTTCATTAAACTGTGGAAGTTTGATTAAGGAAGAGGGCATACCATTTTGGAGTATGGAACACTTTGAGGGGAACATGGGCTTTGGAATCATTCACTTGGTTTCTAATTTTTCTAATCCTCAGTTTTTTCATCTGAAAAAATGAGGACCCTGATAACTACATCACACAGTTGTTATGAGGATGCAAGTGATTAAGATATATATATATATATTATATATAATATATATAATTTAATTATATAATTAAATATATAATTAAGATAATATATAATTTAATTATATAATTAAATATATAATTAAGATATATATATTATATATATAATTTATTATTGTACTCATGTCTCTTATTATTTGGGGAGTAAGACCTAGGAAAGTATTAAAATAGTGGTGTAAAATTACACAAAAGCAGTGTGAACATGGAATTTGGGGGTGGGGAGTCTAGAAGAGAGAAAGACCCTGAAAGGAAAATGACCAAGGCCAGAGGTATCACACTCCCTTACATCAATTTATACTACAAAGCGACAATAATCAAAACAGCATGATATTGGCAGGAAAAAAGACACACAGGTCAATGGAATACAATTAACAATCCAGAAATAAACCCACATATATATGGCACATATATGGACAGATATTTTTCAACAAAGGAGCCAAAAACATACAGTGGAGAAAAGAAAGCCTCTTCAAAAAGTGATGCTTGAAAGTTTGGAAAGCCACATGCAAAAGAATGAAATTAGACTGCTATCTGTCACTATATACCAAAATAAAATGGATCAAAGACATAAGTATAAGACCTGAATCAATACATTGCGTAGAGGAAAACATAGGTACTAAATTTATGTACCTTGGGTTTAGAGAAGTTCTTTTTAATTTGACCTCAAAGTCAAGGGAAGTAACAGCAAAAATAAATGAATGGGAATATATCAAACTAAAAAGCCTCTACACAGCAAAAGAAGCCATCAACAAAACAAAGAGGCAACCAACCAAATGGGTTGATATGAGAAGATATTTGCAAATAAAGCCTCCAATGAAAGGCTAATATCCAAAGTGTATATAGAACTCATACAATGCAACAACAAAAAACCGAACAGTCCACTTAAAAAGTGGGCTGAGGACTCCAACAGACACTTTTCTCAAGAAGACATACAAATGGCCAATAGACAAATGAAAAGACTAGCTATTAGGGAAATGCAAATCAAAACCACAGTGAGATATTACCTCACACCTGTTGGAATGGCTATCCTCAACAAGACAAATAATAACAAGTGTTGGAGAGGCTGTGGAGAAAAAGGAACCCTCATACACTCTTGGTGGGAATGTAAACCGGCACAGCCACTATGGAAAACAGTATGGAGGTTCCTCAAAAAATTAAGAATAGACCCAGCAATCTGTCTGGGTATCTACACAAAAAACCTGAAAACTTTTATCACGGTGGCCAAGACACAGAAACAACCAAAGTATCCTTTGATAGATGATTGGATAAATGAGATGTGATACACACACACACACACACACACACACACACACACACACACACAAGGCCATAAGAAAAGATGAAATACTGCCATTTGCAACAACATGGATGAATCTTGAAATAATCATGCTAAGTGAAATTAAGTCAGACAGAAAAAGTCGAGAACCATATGATTTTACTCATGTGGGCTATAAAACTGAAAGCAACAAATGAACAAGACAAACAAACAAAAACTCATAGATACAGACAGTTTAGTGGTTACCAGAGGGTAAAGGGAAAAGGTGGATGGTAGGAGAGGGTAAAGGGGGTCAAATATATGGTGATAGAAGGAGAACTGACTCTGGGTGGTGGACACACAATGCAATATACAGATGATGTATTTTAGAATTGTACACTTGAAACCTATATAATTTTACTAGCCAATATCACACTAATTAATAAAAACAAAAAATACCTAAAATTTAAAAAATATATACAGTACAATATTGCTAACTATTGACACTGTGCTGTATAGCAAATCTCTTGAATTTATTCATCCTGCATAAGTGAAACCTCATACCCGTTAAAACAACTCCCCATGTCCTCCTTCTCCTAACGTCTGGCAATCACCATTCTACTGCTGGTATCTATGAATTTAACTATTTTAGATACCTCATGTAAGTGAAATCATGCAGTAGTTGTCCTTCCATGACTGGCTTATTTCAATTACCATAATGTCCTCAAGGTCATCCATGTTGTTGCATATGGAATATTTTCTTCTTTTCTCAGACTGAATAATATTCAATTTCATGCATGTACCACATTTTCTTTATCCATTCATCTGTCAATGGACATTTAGGTTGCTTCCATATCTTTGCCTATTGTGAATAAGGCTGCAATGCTAATGGGAGTGCAGATAATCTCTTTAGGATCCTGGTTTCCATTATTTTGAATATATGCCCAGAAGTGAAATTGCTGGATCATGTGGTAGTTATATTAACTTACATTTCCATCAATAGTATATCAGGGTTCCAGTTTCTCTACATCCTCACCAGCACTTATCTTTTTTTAAAAAAATGATAAGAGCCATTCTAACAGGTGTGAGGTGATATCTCATTGTGGTTTTAATTTGAATTTCCCTGATGATTAGTGAAGCTGAGCACCTTTTCATATACCCATTGGCCATTTATGTCTTCTTTGGAAAAATGTCTATTCAAGCCCTTTACCCATTTTCTAATTGGTTATTTGTTTTTGCTATTGAGCTGTACTTAATTTTGTTTTAATAAGGACATGTATTCCAGTGAATGAAATCACATGATCTCAAGAATGATTTTGGCATCTAAGCACTTGTTATGAACATTTATCACTTCCTATTAAATTAAGCATTTTGAAATTAATTTATATGATATAGAATTGTGTTTTCAGAACTATACTGCCAATGACCTTATATGGATTCATCTTTAGGCAATCCAGTGGTGTGAAGACTTTTAGCAACTGCAGTTTGAGTGACTTTCAAAATTTCATTTCAAATATGGGTGCTGCCAAATGTCTTCAGAATAAGCCACAAATGCAAAGGGGTCGAGCAATCTGTGGCAATGGCAGAGTTGAGAGCAGTGAAATCTGTGACTGTGGTACTGAGGAAGTAAGTCTGATAACTGGGAAAATGAATACATTTTTGTTTTAATCTTCTTTCATAAATGTTATGTATCTCAAATATGACTGAGTACTATGTAGAATATTGACAGGAAGTGAAATCAAGGTTGAAATACATGTAAGAATATATTGTTTAGGTTTTACAGGTTGAAGAGTTTTGAATAAATACAAAATGTACTCGAAAATAATTATTGCTGATGGGAAAAATGAGAATCTAAAATGAGGTTTTGGGTTCCAGACTAAATATATAAGATCTTTTCAAACCTGTGCTTAACCTTTGAACATTTTGTAAATGTCTTATTGAGGATTAATATGACAGTGGACCATCAAGTATCCTTTAGGTCTTACTTCACAATGGAATCATTAGTGTGGTGAGGGAGGACTGTGTTAATATTACAGTCTGAATAGTGAGTGATTTTGATGGGGAAGTCCTGAAAGTATAATGAATGTAAAAAGTCCAAAATGTAATGCTTCTAGACAATACAGTATTTCAGCACTATAGCAGATATCATAAATTTCCATGATTACAAGATAGATGGAAATGATATTAGGGTTTGATACATGTGGGCTTGAATGTGCTTGTACCTGTATGACATTGTTTTCATTACTATGCCTTTCTTTGTCTCATGTTTTACCATTTGGTAGAACAGGTCTTCTATCTTTACTCTTCTTCATTTATTTGTTTATTTATTTATTTAAAATTTATTTATTTATATATATTTTTAATTAGCTTCAGGTGTACAACAAAGTGCAATAGTTATACTTTTTACCCCTCAAAGTGACAACCCCCCTCCCCCAATTCTCCCCTCCCACTCCTCCCCCCATATCATACTATCTATTACAATTCCTTCTTCATTTATTTTTAAATCAATTTTATTGGGGCATAATCTACATACAATAAGGTACACTCGTTTTAAGTATATCAGTTGATGAGTTTTGACAAATGTATTTCATTGGTGCAATTAAGGTACAGATTCTTTTCATTATCCCCAAAAGTTTATGACCGTCCCTCTGCAGTCATTTAACTTCTTCGCCTCTCCAGGTGACTTCTGGTTATATCGGTTTTGCCTGATCTACAAAGGCATATGAAAAGAATGATACAACACATATTCTTTGTGTCTAACATCTCCTTTCAATACAGTGTTTTCGAGATTAATCCACATTTTTTTTGTCATAATAGTTTCTCCCTTTTTATTTTCAGTAATATTTTATTGTTTGGATATACCACAATCTGTTTTTCCATCCACCTAATAATGGACATTTGAGTTGTTAACAGTATTGGGACATTATTCTGAATTCCTTAAAGTAGAGTTGCTGGGTCATATGACAAGTATATTTTTATGAGAAATTTCCAAACTATTTTCCAAAGTGGTTGTATTATTTTATTTTATTTTATTTTATTTTTTGAGGGCAGTGTCACTGGCCCTCATATATGGGACCCGAACCCAGGCCACTTGCTTCCCAAGTCAGCGCTTAACCACCGCGCCACTCAGCCAGCCCGGTTGTATTATTTTACACTCTTATCAGCAACATATAAAACTTTTATTTCCTCCACATCCTTACCAGAATTCCATGTTTCAGCCTTTACATTTCAGCCATTCCAATGGTTTTGATTTGCATTTCCTTGGTGACCTAATGATGGTGAGCATTTCTCGTGTCCTTTTTGGCCATTTGTTGTTTGAATAATCTGTTCAAATCTTTGCCAGTTATTTTTTTTTTTTTAAAGATTTTATTGGGGAATTGGCGGAGGGGAACAGCGTTGGGGAATTGGGGAAGGGGAACAGACAAGTTGCTGTCTTTCTGTTCTTCAGTTTAGTTGCGGAGGATGTTGCCTCACTGTTGGTATCATCATTGCTCTCTTCCCGGATGAGGCAGATCGGTCGCTGACCTCTGGATGTCGCTCACCGTGGCTATTGGCAGCTCACACTGGCTGCTGGCCGCTCACGCTGGCTGCGGGCCACTCACTGTAGCCTGTGGCAGCCCACTGCAGCAGGGGCTGCAGCCCACACCATCACTGGGGCTCGCACAGCCCAGCTCCAGGTGGAGCTGTTGTTAGCTGTAGAGGGCAGTGTCCCTGGCCCTCATGTGGGATCCGAACCGGGGCCGCTGGCATCCCAAAACCAGTGCTTAACCAATGCGCCACTCGGCCGGCCCATCTTTGCCAGTTTTTAAACTTAAGGTTTTTTAAAAAAAATTATTGACCTGCAAGAGCTATTTGTATAGGCTGGATACCGGTCCTTGTCAAATATGTATATTACAAATATTTGTTTCCTATCTATGGATTAGCTTTTTGGTTTCTTAACAAAATCTTTGAATAGCAGGCATTTTTTTTTTTTTTTTAGGAAGTCCATTTTATCATTTTATTCTTCTGTGGTCACACTTTTTCTGTCCTAAGAAATCTTCATTTACCCAAGGTCATGAACATTTTCCCCTATGTTTTCTACTAGAAGTTATACGATTTAACCTTTTACATTTAGTGTATGATGCATTTGATTTTGTTTTTGTTGAGAGATTTGGGTTGATATTCATTATCCTCCAAATGAATATCAGTTTTTTAGTAGTATTTATTGATATAACTATCTTTTCACCATTGTGTTACCTTAACATCCTTATGAAAAGTAATGACCATATGTGTGTGTCTATCCTTGGGTTCTTTTCTGTTTATTTATATGTCTGTCCTTATGCCACCTCCACATGTCTTAATTAATGTACCTTCACAGTAAGTCTTGAAAACACATAGTGTAAACCATACAAATTTGTTCATCGTTTCTGCGTTAGTTTTACTATTCTAGGATCTTTGTATTTTCACATAAATTAGAGAATCAGCATGCAAAGGTAGGAACTTTGATTGGAATTGTGTTGTATCCATATATCAGTTTGGGGGAATCTTACCAATATTGAGTCTGCCAATCTATGTACATGGTGTCCCTCTCCACTTATTAAAGTCTTCTGTAATTTATATAGTTCTATAGTTTACTGGTTTTGATAGTACTGTTGTAATATTTTATTTAACAGTTGTCCATTGTCAGTATAAAAATACAGTTGACTTTTTTCAATCCACCTTGTTTCTGGTGTTGATTAAAAGTGCTGAAAGTGGTCTTTGCTTTGTTCTTATTTTTCGGGGGAAAACTTTCTGATTTTCATTATTAAATATGATATCAGATATAAACTTTTTTTTGTAAATAGATCCCTTTATCATGTTGAGGACATTCCCTTTAATTTCTCGTTAGCTGAGTTTTTTTAAAAAAAATAAATTTATTGGGGTGACAATGGTTAATAAAATTACATAGGTTTCAAGTGTATAATTCTATAGTACATCATCTATATATCACGTTGTGTAATCACCTCACAGAGTCAGCTTTCCTTCCATCACCATAATCAAGAATTAACGTTGAATTTTGTCAAATGTCTTATTTCTGTGTTTATTGAGCTCATCATATGCGTTTTCCCACCTTTTTTCCTATTATTATGGTGCATTTCATTGATTAGTTTTGAATACTCATCCAACCATGCATTCCTGGAATTAGCCCCACTTGGATTTCTATCTATCTTTTTATCTATCTAGCTAGATTTAATTTGCTAATATTTCATCAGGATTATGACACTTATTTTTGTAAGGACATTGTGGTCTGTAGTGTTTTGTAATATTTTCATCTTATTATGGTGTCAGATAATTTCCAACTCATAAAATGAGTTGGAAAGTGCTCCCTCTTTCTGAAAAAAATTTGTTTAAGATTGGTATTATTCCTTTTTATTTATTTATTATTTTATTGTGGAAGAGTACCTAATATGAGATCTTCCCTCTTTTTTTATTTATTTTTATTTTTTTTTTAATTGGGAAATTGGGGAAGAGGAACAGCATTGGGGAATCGGGGAAGGGGAACAGACAAGTTGCTGTCTTTTTGTTCTTCAGTCTAGTTGCGGAGGACGTCGCTTCACTGGCCCATGTTGGTATCATCATTGCACTCTTCTTGGGTGAGGCAGATCGGTAGCCAGCCTCTGGATGTCGCTCACCGCGGCTATTGGCAGCTCACGCTGGCTGTCAGCCACTCACAGCAGCTACTGGCAGCTCACGCTGGCTGCTGGCCGCTCACGCTGGCTGCTGGCCACTCACTGTAGCCTATGGCAGTCCACTGCAGCAGGGGCTGCAGCCTACACCGTCGCCGGGGCTTGCACAGCCCAGCTCCAGGTGGAGCTGTTGTTAGCTGTAGAGGACAGTGTCACTGGCCCTCATATGTGGAATCCGAACCGTGGCCGCTGGCATCCCAAAACCAGCTCTTAACCAATGCGCCACTCGGCCGGCTCCAGATCTTCCCTCTTAATGCTAGCCTTCTAGAAGGGCATTTTATATTTGATTTATGCTGCATTCTGAGTTTTTTGTTTTCTTTTTTTCTTTTTAAAAGGTGTAGGGCAGTGTCTAGAGTCATTATTTTCCATGTGAATATGCAGTTGTCCAGCACCATTTATTGAAAAGACTAACCATCCTCCATTGAATTGCCTTTGCTCCATTGTCAAAGATTTTTATTATCTCTGTGTAGGTCTATTTCTAGGTTCTCTATTTTGTTCCAATTATTTCTTTTTGGTGTATTAGTTTTTAAATATAACATTGTCATTATTTCAGTTTATAGTAAGTTTTGAAGTTCAGTATCATCAGCCCTTTAATTTTCTGCCTACTCCTCATTTTTCTTATTATGTATTATATTGAATATTCTGGGTCTTTTGCCTCTTCATATAAACTTTAGAATCAGTTTGTCAGCTCACTGGAATTTTGATTGGAATTACATTGAATCTCTAGATTAGGTTGGGAAGTACTGACAACTAAATAATTTTGAGTTTTCCTATTCGTAAACATGGAATATCTCTCCATTTATATATACCTTTTTTGATTTCTTTTCATCAGAGTTTTATAGTTTTTCTCATATAGATTATGTAAAATTTTGTTAGAACTGTTGCCAAGTACTTCACTGTTTTGGTGCTAATGTAAATGGTATTATGTTTTTTATTACAAATTCTCATTTTTTATTTCTATACAGGAAAACATGACTTTTGTATGTTAACTTGGTAGCCAACAACCTGGATATAATCACTTATTAGTCACAGGAGGTTTTTGTTGTGCTGTTGTTTGACCAATTATTTGCAATTTTCTTTTTTCTTTTTCTTTCTTTTTTTTTCTTTTTAATTGGGGAATTGGGGGAGGGGAGCAGCGTTGGGGAATCGGGAAAGGGGAACAGACAAGTTGCTGTCTTTTTGTTCTTCAGTCTAGTTGCGGAGGATGTTGCTTCACTGGCCCATGTTGGTATCATCATTGCGCTCTTCCCGGATGAGGCAGATCAGTCGCCGGCCTTTGGATGGTCACTCACCGCATCTATTGGCAGCTCATGCTGGCTGCTAGCCGCTCACGCTGGCTGCCAGCCACTCACTGTAGCCTATGGCAGCCCACTGCAGCAGGGGCTACAGCCTACACCATTGCTGGGGCTCGCACAGCCCAGGTCCAGGTGGAGCTGTTGTTAGCTGTAGAGGGCAGTGTCACTGGCCCTCATATGTGGGATCCAAACCGTGGCCACTGGCATCCCAAAACCAGCTCTTAACCAATGCGCCACTCGGCCGACTCTGGAATTTTCTTTAAGTAGGCAATCATATAATCTCTGGACAAAAACAGTTTTACTTCTTCCCAACATGTATTTTTTAAAAATGTCATTTTCTTGTCTTATTATACTAGCTAGCACTTACAGTAAGATTTTCAACAGGAGTGGTGAGAGGGTGCATTTTTGCCTTGTTTTCCATTTTAGGGGGAAAGTTTATGTCACCATAAGTATGATGTTAGCTGTAGACTTTTTCTAGATGTTCATTATCAGATTGAGGAAGTTTCCCTCTATTCCTACTTTGCTAACATTTTGTATAAGTGAGTGTTGGATTTTGTCAGATTTTTTCCAACGTGAATTGTTATAGTCATGTGATTTTTCTTCTTCAGCCTGTCAATATGATGGAGTATATTAATTGATGTTTAATATTATGGAGTATATTAAATGATGTTTGAATGATGAACCAGCCTTGCATACTTGTGATAAGTCCCACTTGATTGTAGTATTTAATTCTTTTTATACATTGTTGGGTTTGATTTCCTAATTTTTTGTTGATTTTTGCATCTGTGTTTATGAAAGATATTGGTCCATAATTTTCCTTTCTTGTAATGTTTGGTTTTGGAGTAATACTAGTTTCATAGAATGAGTTAGGAAGTGTCAACATCAATGTTGGGAGAGTAGTGTATATATCATTCTATGAGGTGACAGTAAGAGGAGCTCCATGTTTAGTGCTTCTCCTGGATTCTGTTCTAGGTGCTTTTTCTCTTGGCTGCTTTTATTGTGTATCCTTTCCATACAATAATCCATAACTGTGAGTATACCAGCTTTCAATGAGATCCAGGAATTCATCCAGTAAATTATCAAACCTGAGGGTGGTTTGGGGAATCGACTGAATTTGTGATTGGTGTAAGAAATCTTGGGGGCTTTTCTCTTTAAATTGCAGTGGGCCTAAATTCTACGCACCCTTTCCCCCCAAGCTTTATTGAGGTATGAGCAACAAATAAAAATTATATATATTTAAGGTATACAGTGTGATGTTTTGATATATATATACATTGTGAAATGATTCCCACAATCAAACTAATTAATATATCCATCATTCCACACAGTTATCATTTTTGATGTGTGAATAATGAAAATACTTCATGTGTTCTTTTATCAGAATCAAGTATACAATGCTTTTGTTTTAAGTGGTTGAAAGAGCAGTTTATTGGAAGAGATAGTACACTTCAGAGAAATAGAAGCCTGTCCAAGCAGTAGAGAATGGCTCAAGGGCTGTTATTAGAAGAGAAAGTACATTCCAAAGAGTTTGGAGTGGGCTGAGCAAAAGGAGCTCAAAGGCCTCAGTATACAATCCTTTTTAAACTCTGGTCATAATGCTGTACATTAGATCCTGAGAATTTATTCATAATATAAATGAAAGTTTGTACTCTTTGATCAATATCTCCCCTTTTCTCCCACCCTCCAGGCACTGGTAACACCATTCTACTCTCTGTTACTATTATCCAATTTTTGAAAAAAAAATGTTCTGTATATTTTGTCCTGTTTTCTAGTTGATTAAAAGTTAGTGGGGTTCCACTTACTCTGTTTTTACTTGAAGTATCTTAGTATTTTAGTTGTTTAGAGATGCAAAAATCTATAAATGTTTATAGCATTCATATTCTTTCCCAAAACTCAGAAAATAAGCACAGTAAGTGTAGCTCCTACTAAAGTTTATGTTATGACATATTTTTACTTTCATTCCACTCATTCACAGCAATGTGGACCTGATAGCTGTTGTGATCCTAAAACTTGTGTGCTGAAACCAGGATTCCAATGTGATAAAGGATTATGCTGCAAGGACTGTAGAGTAAGATTGAAACTTAAGTTTATTAATATCTTCCAAGTATATAATGAATCATATCTGGCATTCTTTAGAACACTCAGACCTATAGTTGTAAGTCAAATAAATGACCTTTCAAATAAAGTAAAAGATACTAAATTCAGAATCAGGTTTCTGATTTTGTGAACTTTAGCTGGATGTTGAACCTTCTAACGCCATTAATTCTCCCTAATGTGATGCTGTTATTTTTAAGCCTTGATTGAGAGCTGTTATAGAATTCCTCAATACAGAAAATCTCTATTAAAAGGGATTATTTTTATTCACTTCATCCAATATTTATATTTTCATAAATAAAAATGTTACTGGTTGTGATAGGTATCTGGAGGTATGTAATTGAAGGACACAACAGTTTCCCATAAACGTATAAGTAATGAAACTCATTAAAAATGCTACTTTTTAAAAAAATTAAATTTTATTGGGGTGACAATGGTTAGTAAAGTTACATAGGTTTCAGCTGTATAATTCTGTAATACATCATCTATATATCATGTTGTGTGTTTACTATCCAGGGTCAGTGCTCCTTCCATTACCATATATTTGATCCCATTTACCCTCATCTATCACCCCTTTTCCCTTCACCCTTTGGTAACCACTAAACTATTGTCTGTGTCTATGAGTTTTTGTTTCAGTTTGTTTGTCTTGTTCCTTTGTTGTTTTCAGTTTTTTAAAAATTCTTTTACTATGGAATAAACATTTTAAAAAAATTAGTTTCAGGTGTACAACACAGTATAATAGTTATACTTTTTACCCCTAAAAGTGACAACACCCTCCCCTAATTTGCCCCCACTCTCCTCCCCCACCACACATATCACACATATCTATTACAATTCCCTTGACTCCACTCCACACTATACTCCACATCCTGTGACTATATGTATATTCAATTACAGTTGGCATACAATATTATACAACATCAGCTTCAGATGTATAGTGCAGTAATCAAGCCTCTACTCCATCCATGAAATGGTCTCCCTAACAAGACATGTTTTCTGTATTATAGCCCACATATCAGTGAAATCATATAGTTCTCAACTTAAGAAAAGAAATGCTACATGTTGGCACATGATGCATTTAAATGATGAACTTATTCAAAAATCATTTGTCTTTAAGATCACATTTTAGTTTTTATGGTTAAGGTGTTGAATCCTGTCCCCTGTTGTCTTTTTCAGCTCTTTCAATATATTTGTAACACACTTGTCATATAATAATCCCTCTGAGGGCTAGATGGGATGGGGATGGGCATGAGGGAAAAGGGGAAGGGATGAGGCAACACAAACTGATAACTACAATACTACTGCAGAGACAGAAGAGACAGTTTAGGGAATATAATCAATAAGGTTGTAAATATTTTTCTTAGGGGATCAGAAGGTCTCATGTCTCGTCAGGGAGACCACTTCATGGATGATGTAGTGACCTTACCACTACACTGTACATCTGAAGTTGCCACCGAATAATATTATATGTCAACTATAATTTAACACATATATAGCCATGGGATGTGGAATATAGTGTGGGGATGGAGTCAATGGAACTGTAATAGATATGTATGATATCGGGGGTAGGGGACAGGGGAGGGGGGAGAGGTAGTCACTTTGTAAGGGGTGAAAAAGATAACTATTGCATTGTTTTGTACATCTCTAATTAATAATAATAATTTAAAAAGTTTTAAAAGCAGACAGCTTATGTATTCAATTAAAGTTTATTTTTGATGATATTTTAATGTTTGTAACAGTTTTATTGAAACATAATTGACATATAAAATTTACTCATTATAATTTTAAAAAAATATGAATCCCTTTGTTGAACTGCCTATCATGAGTTAGTTCTATGTCCTTGGCTGTCCTTCACTGACACAGTTTTATGTTATTTTTCTCTAAATCTTACCATGTGGTACATTCTTATCTCTGATCTTAGTGTCATCTAGAAACCATCAATTAATAAGTATGAGATAAGCAAAGTCTATGTTCATTGCAGCTTTATTTACGGTGGCCAAGACATGGAAACAACCAAAGTGTCCTTCAATAGATGATTGAATAAGGATGTGGTATATATACACAATGGAATACTACTCTGTCATAAGAAAAGATGGAATAGTGCCATTTGTGACAATATGGATGGATCTTGAGATTATTACACTAAACAAAATAAGTCAGGCAGAATAATCAAGAACCATATGATTTCACTGATATGTGGGATATAAAACTGAAAACAACAAAGGAACAAGGCAAACAAATGAAAAAATAAAAACTCATACACACAGACAATAGTTTAGCAGTTACCAGAGGATAAAGGGGGTAGGGGGTGGTAGATGAGGGTAAATAGGATCAAATATATAGTGATGGAAGGAGAACTGACTCTGGATGGTGAAACACAACATGATATATAGATGATGTATTACAGAAGCGTACACTTGAAACCATGTAACTTGACTAACAATTGTCACCCCAGTAAACTTTAATTTAAAAAAAAGAATTATGAGATAGATGCCCATTTAAGATTCTTTATATAAATATTCTATATGTAGAAGTTTTAATTAACTATAGGATAGTTCAAGGGAAAGATTGCAATTGGATTCCTTCCTCTCCAAAAACTTGAAGGGCCCCTTAAAACACCCTTCAATTTCCCTCTGTTCATTCTGTTATAGATGGTTCATATTTGCCATAGAATTACAAATACTCCAAACTTACAAACTATGGTTTGAATACATATATTTCATTTGGAATTGTCTGAATTACAGTTTTTTTTTTACCTCAGAGGAATTAGAATCACAAGCTAAAAGTGACCTTTACTCCCTTGTACTGAAACACAAACGAAACCTTGGCTCTCATTATATCATATTTGTGTTATACTTTTCCTTGTACATATGTCTTATCTCCTGTTTTAGTTAATAATATTCATTTTTTTCAAATATGAATAAGCATAATGCTTTGTATAGAAGACACTAATAGATATTAATGAATAAACAGATCATCAACCTATAGATGGAATTAACACAGTTTTGAAATAAATATTGATAAATGCAACAATCTTATATATAATGCTTTATTTTTTATATTTTAATTTCTATTAGTTTCTAAGTGCAGGTTCGGAATGTAGGCCCAAGGCGCATCCTGACTGTGATCTTCCTGAATTTTGTAATGGAAGCTCAGCAGCCTGTAACCCTGATATAACTATTCACAATGGACGTTTATGTAAAGGAAAATTTATTTGTTATGATGGAGACTGCCCTGATCTTGATGCACGCTGTGCATCCATATTTGGAAGAGGTAATATTGTTTTGTAACATCTAAAGAGTTGGTCTTCAATATTTTTATTAACGTTATCAAGGCAATGGGCAATTATTTCTGTATGTAAGTTATATGTAAATATATATAAATTTAAAATCTTTATTCTGTTTAACATCTATGTTTTTACTTTTTTCAAACCTTTTTAAGGTATAATTGACAAGATGTATATATTTAAGGTATATGACTTGATGTTTTTATACACATGTATGTTGTGAAATAATTGCCACAATCAAGCTACTTAAGATATCCATTACATATGGATGGAATGGAATTCCATCTAGAAATGGAATTGCTGGATCATAGGGTAGTTCATTTTGAATTTTTAAGGATCCTGTATGCTGTTTTCTATAATGGCTTACCAATATCATTCCCATCAACAGTGCACACAGGTTCCCTTTTCTCTACATCCTTAAGGGCTAACATTTATCTTTTGACTTTTTGATGATAGCTCGTATCCCAAAAGGTGTAAGTTTGCATTTCCCTGATGATTAGCAATGTTGAGCACCTTTTCATATATCTGATGACCACTTTTTTGTCTTCTTTTGAGAAATGTCTATTCAGGTTCTTTGCTATTTTACAATGTCATTATTTGTTTTTCCTGTTGAATCATATAAGTAACATATATTTTGGAGATTAACCCCTTATCAGGTATATAATTTGCAAATATTTTCTTACTCTATATGTTTCCTTTTCGCTGTGTTGATTGTTTTCTTTGCTGAGAAGGTTTTTAGTGTAATGCAGCTCCACTTGTCTATTTTTGCTTTTGCTGCCTGTGCTTTTGTGTCATGTCGAAAAAATTATTGTCCAGACCAATATCCAAGAGCTTTTTCCCTATGTTTTCTTCTAGGAGTTTTACAGTTTCAGGTGTAATGTTTTAATCTTCCCCACCCCACCTTTATCGAGACATAATTGATATATAACATTGAGTAAGTTTAAAATGTACAATGACATATGACCAAGACAAGTCAGAATCCTCTTTATATATTATTTTCACATTATGACCACGTTGAATAGACTTTTTTTATTTTTTAAGACTTTTATTGGGGAATTGGGGGAGGGGAACAGCACTGGGGAATTGGGGAAGGGAAACAGACAAGTTGCTGTCTTTTGTTCTTCAGCCTAGTTGTGGAGGATGTTACCTCACTGGTCCATATTGGTATTATCATTGCGCTCTTCCTGGGTGAGGCAATCCCTCGCTGGCCATTGGACGGCCATTCATGGCGGCTCATGGCGGCTCAGGGCAGCTCACGAAAGTGCATGCCAGCTGCCAGCCAGCCGCACTGCAGCCTACGCCTTTGCCAGAGACTCATGGTAGCCCAGCTCCAGGTCGAGCTATTGTTCACCATCTTAGCTGTAGAGGTAGCAGTGTCACTGGCCCTCATGTGCGATCCAAACCGGGGCCCTGTGCTCAGAGCTGGTATCCCACGCCAACTCTTTTTTTTCTTCTTTTATTCTTTTATTGTGAAATAAATATTTTTTTTTAAATTAGCTTCATGTGTACAACACAGTGCAATAGTTATACTTTTTTACCCCTCAAAGTGACAACCCCTCTCCTCCAATTCTCTACCCACTCCTCCCCCCCATATCATACATATCTATTATAATTCCTTTGACTCCCTTCCACAGTATAATCCACATCCCGTGACTATCTATATATTCAATTACAGTTGGTATACAATATTATACAACATCAGCTTCAGGTGTACAGTGTAGTGATCAAGCCTCTACTCCATCCATGAAATGGTCTCCCTAATAAGACATGTGACCATCTGACACCCCACAAAATATTTACAACATTATTAATTATATTCCCCGAACTGTCTTTCATATCCCTGTGGCAATATTGTAGTTACCTATTTATGCTGTCTAATCCCTTCCCCTTCTCCCTCATCCCCACCCCACTCCCAACTAGCAACCCTCAGTTTTTCCTCTATGTCTATGAGACTGTTTCTGTTTACTTTGCTCATTCATTCAGTTTTTCAGATTCCACATATAAGTGAGATCATATGGTATTTGTCTTTCTCCGACTGACTTATTTCACCTAACATAATAGTGTCTAGGTCCATCATATTGTTGCAAATTGTACGATTTCATTCTTATTTATAGGGGAGTAATACTCCATTGTATAAATGTACCACAGTTTCTTAATCCAGTCATCTACCGATGGGCATTTCAGTTGTTTCCAAGTCTTGCAAGCCAACTCTTAACCAACGTTGGCCGGCCCAAATAAACTTTTTTTTGCATGTATCTTGGGTATGGTCCCATTCTCTATGTGTAAAAGTTATTTTTTAGTCGGGGCAATGAATCCAGAATGAAAAGCAAAGATGAAAGACAGAAACAGAGGATCTTGATTTCTTTCAGTGGTCAAGGCCAGCTTCACCTTTGCACTTTGTACCCTTTGTTGATGAGTCAGTTAATTCACTGTCCTTTTCAGCTCACTTAGGTTGGGTTTGTGTCACTTACAAGCAAATTAACTTGATTAGTACAGAAATACCCGGAATTAAGTTGTAATTATTTGTAGATCTTAACATGTTTTGAGATTGACTGGGAGGATAATGAGAAATATTTGTAGTTTGAGAAATAGCAGTCTTGGGTATGCAGTATGAAAGCAATTGGTGCTAAACTATCATTTGTTACTTAGTGATCAACTATTTGCACATTGAGGCTGGAATTTTAGAAAGGATTTTGTGTATAAAATGAGTTACTTTTTGAAGCTTTCAAAGGGTTGCTGAAGGCTTTGGTCAAATGTCAAAAAAATACATTTATAAAGCATAAAATACATTTATATTGCTTAATAAGAGAAATTCAGTTATTCTGCAGTGATCCAAGATCATTTTAAGTCATGTATAATAGGATGGCCTACCAGGATGATAAAAAACCCTGTCCAAACCTTACGAAGAGAAATGGGTATCACCCCGAGCTGTTAGATTTGGATTTCATTGCTGTCATTACACGATTTGGGGTAAAGGTGTATGTATTAGTTGTGTGCATGGGATAGCTACATTGTATTCAGTCTGGCCAGTTTAGGATTTGTATGGAAAGGTATGGAATGTTGAGTGTTTGTGTTTATATGTGTCCAGGCAGCCAGCTGTTGGTAAGAATTATTTTGTTTTTACTTTTATTTTAAAATATCCTAACTGTTAAATAAAACTAATCAGTTCTGGGTGAAACCCAGAACTTAGGATGAAAGGTACATTATTAAACTATTTTAATGCATTAATAATAATATGTTAATATTATTAGTTATTATTATTAGATTATTACATATAGTAATAAAAAACTTGTGGTTAATTACTAAAATCGCCCAGTAATTTATTTACACAACTGTGATAAACACTACAAAAGAGATTTCTATAGTAAATGTGACCATATCTTAAGAAAATTCACCTAATGTGTGGGTCAATAACATTAATATTAGGGAGCAAGAATTATTTTGGTAAAGGGCATGGGAAAGAGTATCACAGATAATAGGGAGAGCACATGAAAAGAATCTAATGTGAGAACCAGCAAGGTGTATTTGAGGAGCTGAAAAACACCAAATAGCTTGATAATGGAGAAGGCAGTTGCCATATTGTTGTACATTATTACAGAATTCCAGGCAATGGATGATTGTAGTTTGGATTTGACAGAAATAGATTTGATAGCTGTTTAGGAAAACTTTTTTTTAAAGCTGTTTTTAAAAGCAGATAGGTATTTATGATTAGTTAAATAAAGAAGTTGAGGGAGTTTCAAGAATGACTCCCAATTTATGACTTTGTTGGTAGGTGCATGATGATGCTATTTTCCTACTGGAAGAAAATTGGGGTGTGGGTAGGAGAGAATAGAGGTTTGGTTTTACACATGCTTAGGTTTAGTTACTTGTGATAGATCATCTAATTTCATCTTTCAAAACATCATAAAGTATGTACTAATGTCTTCATTTCATTGATATCACTTATTTCACTGATTTACAGTGAAATGAGGATATTAGTATATAATATCTTCACAATAAATTTTCTGTCATCACACATCTAGTAAAAGGCAGCTAGATCTTCCTGAAATCAGGGTTTACATTCTTAATAACTATTCTGCACATTTTCCCAAAGCAAGAAAGACTATATACAAGATAAATTGTTCTTCTGGCTCTGGCAGATAACTTTCTGGGTAAAATAACATAGTGCATTCATTTGGCAGGATGTCCCAAAGACTGGTATCTTTTTTTCCCATCCCAAATGTTGTATTGTGGAACTTAAGGGGGCTTTGTCAATAACCATCTTAGCCAAGCAAGTTCTTTGTTGGAGGCTCAGTCATGAAGAGACAGCAGCATGATAATGTGTAAATCAGAATTCTAAACTAGATGGGATAGTGCAATTGAGAGTTAAGTTAGGATAAAAAAAATAGAGGAAGCAGGTACTGTGGAAAGTAAGAATATATTAAGTACCAGTTTGCAGTTTAGGATGGATATTGCTGATGCTGAGAACCAGTCATGGCATTCCTTGTCTAACCTAGTTTGTCAATACAAAGCCTAATATCCTTTTATATATATATATCCATATATATATATGGATATACCTATAGATGTGTGTGTGTGTGTGTGTGTGTGTGTGTGTATATATATATATATATATATATATATATATATATATATATATATATATATGTCTTGGCAGATGATCAGTAGTTAGTTCTTGTTTTTTTGTCTTCATTTTTAGATGGTTTTCATTCTTCCATGTATTGAACATCTCATTAAGCTAAATTCCATCAGTAATCAGTTCCTACTTTTGCTCATTGCATCCAAGCTATTAAATCATTTGACCATATATTTTTGTAGATTCTGATATTTGTCTAAGTCTTCTAATTTCTAAATTTATATTTTTAGGTTTATCTTGACCAATAATTCCATTCTTTATTTGCATGATCCCCTCTCATCTCCCTTGAATTCTGAATTTTCTGTTTTGTTTTCTCCATGGCACTTATCACCATATGACTTACCAATTAACTAATTTATTTATTTATTGTCTGTCTCCCACACTAACATATAAGTAGGAACTTCTGAATTTTATGCTCTATCTCTAGCACATAGAATAATACCTGTTACAAAATAGTTGCTCAATAAATTTTGTTGAATAAATGAATAGTGAAAGGATCTTTTACAACTGTAGTTTGCTTTTGCAAGCAGCTCACATGTCTGGTTCCATAGTGAGGACTTGAATATTGTATCAGTTATCAACTTTATGTCCACATTAACAGAATGACTGAATAAAAGTAGATGAAAAATAATAGGCATTATGTTGCACACCTAATGAAAATTACGAGATGCTTTTAGAGTTGGATCATTGAATTTCATCATTGTAACATTTCTAAAGTGACTTCCTATCGTTCTCTGGACTTTCTCCTTTATGAGAGCCAGGTAGTTTTTTTGTTCAAAGATAGGAAAAAGGAGCTTAAATATTTCGACCTGTGTCTTCTATAATAAAGAGCAACCTTTTTCAGGGGTCCCCAACAGAATTTCCTTCAGAGCACACTGGCTATGATTAGGTCACATGCCCATGATCTAGCTTCAAAGGAGGTTTGGCAAGGTAATATCTGGCAATTTTCATTCTTTATGAGAGTTGATTTCTTCTAGCAAGGAGTAGGGTATAAGAATATTTTAGAACAAAACAGGAGTTATGAAAAATATTGTAAAAGAAAAAAAAATGAATACATGATGGTAAGGGGAATCTGAGATGAAGTGAGTCAGATGTTAGGTTATGTCCACGACTTTATTACACCTCATAGTATTTGATAATAGGGTACAGGGAATCTAAATATACTATTTGGACTATTGAAGGGAAAATTCTCTTATTTGGTCAGTATGCTGAATTTAATGGAATATTTGACATGTGACTTGACATTTGCAAAGTGTTGCACTTTTAGTGCTTCCATCTCACCCTGAAAAACCTAGACTGATCTGAGAGATAGTCCCTAACACTAATGAGAGAGGGTCTTTAAGGGAGAAGTTAATAAGAGGGCTTATTGGTACTTTAGATGCAATAGATGGAATAATATAAATTGGAATAGGAAGAAGAACATCATTTTCAACAGAATTCAACTGACTGCTCAGTGCCTAACATACTCTTTTATATTATCTTTCCAAACGAGTGAATTATCCAATTTCTGATTTTTTTCTGTGTATTATCATGATGTTTAACAAGCCCTGCATTGGCATTCCTAACCTAGTGTGTTAGATTCACAACTGTCCTGATTAAACATTGTAAATACTCAGAAATAACATTGCCTGTTCTCTTGGTGTCTGAAAGATTTGCCAAGGAGAGAGGGTGCGAGAAGTAAGTAACAGGTGGCAATGGCTGGTGGCAACGACTGGGGTTTTGGGAAAATTTCTACTTGTGCAAAGCAGGATATGGATGATGTATTTCCTGCTGGGTTTCACACCAACCAGGATGCGGGGTGTGTGCCCATTACTGCATGGCTGAGCTGGCCTTCACGACAAACAGTACCTTTCAGTGTCTATGCAATCACCTTTGATGGACCAATGTTTAAAAATTGGTGGAAACATATAGAATTAGTAGACAATAAAGAATTAAAAAGAATTGTGGGGCAAAATGTAAATCATTTTGTTAAATAGGAGCAACACTTTTGATCTTAAAGGAATATAGAGAAGGATTCGATGGAAATCAACAGTAACTAAATAAACACCATCTTAATTCTCATAACAATCCATTGAGGTAGTTATTGCCTACTTTTATAGATGAAGCAGTTAGGCTTAGCAAAGTTCATTTTAGAGAAGGTAATTGTGCTAGACAGAACTCAAAGGTAACCCCCATGACTCTCCTGGTGTACATGTCTTAGGTAATCCCCTTTGAGTTGGAGCAGAACCAGTGAATATATGATGGGATATCATTCCTGTGATTAGATTACATAGTGAAGATGAAGGAATTTTGAAGATGTAATTAAGGTCCATAATCAGTCAGCTTTGAATTAATAGAGATCATTCAGAATGGGCCTGACCTAATCATGTGAACCCTTAAAAGGTGGGAGATGTCAGCAAGATTCTCCCGCTGGTTTGGAAGAAATAAGCTGCCATGTTGTAGAGGGACATGTGACTAGGACCTGAGCGGGAGTTCCTATTAGCCAAGATGAGCCACTGGCAGATAGTAAGAAAATGGAGCTACGCCTGCAAAGAAACTGAATTCTACGATCAGTGAGCTCTCAGATGAGCCTGCAGTTCCAGCCAATAACTTTCTTTCAGCCAAGTGAGACTCTGAGCAGAGGTCACTTGTGCCTTGCTGGGCTTCTGATTTACAGCAGAAACATTATAAATGGGTGCTGTAAGCTGCCACAATTTTGGAAGTCTTTTACAAAGCAATAAAAAGATATAGTAATGAAGGAAAAATATAGGAAAATATGTACGTTGACAATTTTGGTCCCTTTATTTTAGACTTCCTGAAGATACAGTGAGGTTTCTTCAGTGAGATTTTGTTACAGACCTGGCTTTTTATGAGTTCCTACTCAGAATTGAGGAGAACAAGTGTAGTCTTCTTGTGTTATCTTTCTGTTGCCTTCTCTCACAGAACCCTCTCATGGTCTACACTTCTATAACACTTCCCTCCCTTCACAATATCTTTTGTGATGAAAATAACAGAAAATGAAGCAAATAAATAAATAAAATAACCATGAGCATTGCCTTTTAACTTTAGTTCTTTCTCTTTTTCTGCAACCTTACTAGGAAACCCTTTGAATTTGAGAATAATAGAGAAAAAGGAAAAGGAGACATATAATATATGAGGAAATGGAATAAGATGAAAAAGAAAGGGGATTTTAATCCAAATACATTTTTAACTTTGACAGGTTCAAAAAATGCTCCATTTGCCTGCTATGAAGAAATACAGTCTCAAAGCGATAGGTTTGGGAACTGCGGTCTGGAAAGAGGCAAATATAAAATATGTGCATGGAGGTATGTTACACAAATATTAAAGATACTTATGTTCGACAAGATTCTTTCTTTAGTTTTTCTTTATATGTGTCATTCATTCCAGTGGTTCCAAGTATTACATGTGTATGGGAGTGAATCTCAAATCAAAATCTGTAACCCTGGCATTTCTTGTGCGACAGGCTGAAATTTCCATCAAATTTTTAAACATGTATAGATGACCACTAGGTTCCTAAATCCAATACATGATTAAAACTAATAATGCCTGTTGTACCTTTTCCTTTTGAGCCTGTTCATTATTCTTTATAAAAATACTGTTCCCATTCATTCATTTGCTTGCCCAAGTTGAAGACTACCCAGTGTTTATAAATTGAAGTTCATTTTTCTTTGCATCTAAAGAGCCAGATCTTTGATATTTTGTCCTGAAATTATTTTAACAAATGTATATTAAGAACCTACTATGTGTTCTGGACACTGTGCTGGCTACTAGTTAGCAAATAATACATGACACCTGTACTAATGGAATTTGTAGACCAGTAAATATACCATGTAGTTTTATACTTCCTTGATTTGCTTATGCTGTTAATACTTTTGTATAGAAATACCTTATTTGCCTGTTGAAATCCTACTACTTTGTAAGCTTTGATTCAGATGGCATCTTCTTTTTGAAGTTTTCTCTAATTGTTCAGTGAGAATGTGTTCTCATATTAAATCTCTGTAAGAATTTATTTAATTTGTAGCAGTTTTAGTGGGATTTGTACCACATTTAGTATTAGATGATAAGGTTCTTGAGGGTAGGGGTCACAACTTATTTATCTTTATATCCCTCTATTTATATGGATGTAAATTGAGTGAATTGATTATTTGACAATAAGTATGTAAATCTGCACAGCGAATAAAAGACCATCAGTAACACTGAAAGATAATTTTGGTTCAATGGCTTTATACTTTTTTACTTTTTGCTTTTAATGTTAGTGTTAAAGCATTACATTTTCCCCTAGGTACATTGCCATAAGTGATGAACCATTCTTTTTTTTTTTTTTTGTCAAAAAGCAAATAGGAAACATTTCTAATAAATGCCTAATGTATTATAATCATATAATTTTGTTATTTTTGCAGGAATCTTATATGTGGCAGATTAGTTTGTACCTACCCTTCTCGATCTCCTTTCCGTCAAGAAAATGTTGCTGTGATTTATGCTTATGTACGAGATGTTGTATGTATAACACTAGACTACAGTCTTCATGGCTCAGTTAAAGATCCAATGGTGGTCCGTAATGGCTCTATATGTGATGTTGAGAGGGTAACTGATTTAAAATTTATTTTAAAAATATAGTTATATTCATTTCTTCAATACATATTTTCATTTAAGTATCAAATTTAAATTCATTTCTAGTGCTATGTAACCTTAAATATATGGTTAAAGACAAAATGAATAAGCTTCAGTTGGCCTCCAGATATTAAGAGGGAAATGGGACTGTTTGAGCCCCTTCAGAATTTCAGTGTTGTGAGCAAGGAGATCCCCAAATGTTTTGTGGCTGGAGTAGGGAGGGGAGAGATCTTGGTAACACAGTGTAGTTATGTACTCTGTGGCATGGAAATTTACTTTTCTTTTTGGAGGAAAAAAGAAGAAACCCCACTTGGTAATATGTGCCTCCTTGTGGCCCAGTAGATAAGAGCACAAGTTAGATGAGGTTGCTTAGAATCAAATCTTCACCTCTTATGTGTTGACATTTTGCTAGTTATGCAACCAGTCTGAGATACCACAACTATATGTAAAGCAAGGATAACAATAGCATTTAATCTGCGAGATTATTGTGAAGATTAAATGAGATAACAGTATAAAGTGCTTAACATGATGTCCAACACATAGGAAAAGTTAAACATAAGTTGGCTGTTTTTATTGATTGTTACTATAATTTGTTATATATGAAGCTGACAAAAATCTGGAGAAAACACAGAGGAAATTAGTTTACTTTAAAGTCTTTTTTAGTTTCTGACCAGATCTTTGGTCATGAGGAACTATAATATAGTATAAAATATAGGCTTTAAAGGCATATTTGCATAGATCTGAATTCTGACTCTTCTAACTTGATAGATATTTTGAACAAATAATTTAATATGTGAAATGTGTATATTAATAGCCACTTTTAGTGGTTTTATAGGTCAAATGAAGTTTACTGTAGGTAAAGTATATAGTCTCTTTAATGTTGGCTTCCCCTCACAGCTAAGAGTCATAAATGCTTCCAGAAGGAGGGATATGCCAGGGAGCTCAACAGATATATTTAGGCCATTGAGCCAAAACAAATAATGAAACACAGTCAATAGATTATTTGATAATATTCAGATGCTGATTTAGTAAGAATAGAGTCTTTTCTCTAACAGGGATAGTTCTTCTCAGTGATAATGTATGAACATTTTTTTTTAACCAGGTAATCTTTAATGATAACTATAATTCCTATATGTTGAAACATTCCTGGCAATTTTGCTTCTGTCAGTAGTGTCTGTATGTAACAGGACTCTTCATGGCAATTTTACTGAGGCAGGCAGACAATAGATACTGCATTTCATATAGAGTTGTTAGACGCCATCATGGCCAAGAACTAATGACGAGCCTCAACCATTTGAAGGTTTAATAGGGTTAGGTTTGGATTTAGAAAGGGTTTTGTGAGGCCATTTTTTTGAAGAGAGTTGTACTGTGCCTTAATATTTTAATATTTAAAAGAACATTTTTACATTATTTTATTTTAGCCTGGAAACAAATCTCAAATACTTTTAGAAAAAGTATCATTGTTTTCCGGTTAAGAAAATTGTAATTTAGGGAAGTTGATATTGCTATAAATAATGGAGTGGGTACTATATTCTTAATCCTCCGATTATTATACTTTAAACTTAAAAGGATTGTGTCTAGACGTTTAATACATCTCATAATAGAATATTAGATATCTGTAGTATAATTTAATAAAAATTTCTATTATCTTTATTAGGGAACTCTAATGGCTCATATTTAATACAAATTTAATATATATCCTGATTATATTGAGTTGATTTTCTTTCTATGCTAACTTTTGATATATTCAATGAATACAGGATATTCTTTTAACTATACTCTTAGGAATAGTTTTGTTAGATTTCATGGTATTATACTAAAAAAGTGGTTATTATTTTTTTTAATGTCCATCATGTTTCATTTGTATCTCATATTTGGCTGCCCTGAAACATTTTTTAAATACCATTTTTTAGAGCAGTTTTAGGTTCACAGCAAAATTGAGAGGAAGATACATATATAGCTTTCCCATATACATACCCTCTACCCCCATGCAAGCATAGCCTCCCCCTTATCAAAATCCCCAAGAGTGGCATATTTGTTACAATTGATGAACCCACATTGACACATCATAGTTACACAAAGACAGTAGCTTACTTGTACATAAGTGCCCACTCTTGCTGTTGTACTTTCTGTTAGTTTCTGAGCTGTGATTTTCCTTCTGTCTAAAGAACTTCTTGCAAGGCTGCTTTACTAGTAAAAATTCCCTCAATTTTTGTTTGTCTGAGAAAGTTTTTATTTCTCATTTATTTTTATTTTTCATTTTTTATTAGTTTCAGGTGTATAAGGCAATGTAATAGTTAGACATTTAAACCCCTCATAAGGTGATAACCCACCCCACAAGCTACTACCCCTCTGACATCTTATGCAGCTGTTACAATACCATTGACTATCTTCCCTATGTTGTACTCCACATCCCGTGACTATATATTTTTATATATTTAATTATAGTTGACATTCAATATTATTCTATCTCAGCTTCAAGTGAATAGTGCATCGGACACAGTCTATGAAGTCATCCTCCTGATAAGTTCCACTGCCCATCCTGGCACCTTACATGATCTTTAAAACATTGTTCATTATATTCCCCATACTGTATTAACTACCAATTTGTATTGCTTAATACCTTCACCTTTTCACCCTGTCTCTACCCCATTCCCATCTATCACCCTGATAAATCTAGTACCCACCTGATAACCACATATAGTTATTACAATACTATTGACTATGTTCCTAATGGTATATTTTACATCCCCAGTGATTATTTTGTAACTACCAATTTGTACTTCTTAATTCCTTCCCCTTTAACCCATCCTTAATGCACCCCCCCAATCTTAAGTCCCTCTAAGATTCCTTATAATACTAGTTTGGTGATGATGAACTCCTTTAGCTTTTTCTTGTCTGGAAGCTTCTAACCTGTCCTTTAATTCTAAATGATAGCCTTGCTGGGTAGAGTAATCTTGGTTGTATATCATTGTTTTTCATCACTTGGAATATTTCCTGCCACTCCCTTCTTGCCTGCAGAGTTTCTGTTGAGAAATCAGCTGCCAGTCTTATGGGGGCTCCCTTGTAGGTAACTAACTGCTTTTCTCTTGCTGCTCGTCAAATTCTCTCTTTGTCTTTAACCTTTGGCATTTTAATTATGATGCATCTTAGTGTTGGCCACTTTGGGTTTATCTTGTTTGGGATTCACTGCACTTCCTGGGTTTTTATGTGTGTCTGTAAGTTGGGCGGGGTAGAGTCACAAATCACCAGGGCGAGGCGAACTAAGGGCACAGAGTCAGTTATGGCTGCTGCCTGAGTCTGCTCACAGGGAAGGTGGAGGGCTCAGCAAAGAAACAATGGCCTCCTCCAGTTCCTCTGTCCAGGAGATAGGTGCCTCTCCAGCCCCTGTCCCAAGCCAGACAACTCAATTCCCCACCATTTGTCACTGCTGCCTTTTGAGCTGCTGTCCCAGTGCTAGAGTTCAGAGTGAGTGATTCCATTGGTGGATAAGTCTGGGCACAGTCCCTTTAAGAGGAGCATCTGGGAGTGTAGCTGCACTGAATCTCACTCAGTCATAATCTCCGCTGGTTTTCACAACCAGAAATTATAGGGACCTCTCTCCCTAATACTGGAATCCTGGGCTTGGACCTCTCTCTCTTCTGGGGGCTGGGGAGCACCCCCATAGTCATAATATTCCTCCTGATCTTTAATGGTCACACATGGGTGTGGGACCAGCCGGTTCTGGGTCTCTGACCTTCTAGTCTGAAGGTGGCTTCTTCTGCATGTCCTTAGTTGTAAGGCTTCATGAAGTTCAGCTTCATTTTAGGCAATTCTCAGTAATGGTTGTTTTATAAATTAGTTGTAATTTTGATGTGGTTGTGAGAGAAGGTAAGCACAGGGTTTACCTACTGTACCATCTTGGTTGCCCTCTCATTCACTTTTGAAGGGTAATTACACAGTATATAGAATTTAGGTTTTTTGGTTTGTTTGTTTTTGTTTTTTCTGTCAACATTAAATATTTCACTCCATTCTCCTGACTACATGGTTTCTGAGTAGAGGTCAGATGTAATTCTTTTTTTGTTCCTTTGTAAGTGAGATTTATTTTTAAATCTGTCTTTTCTCAAGATTTGTCCTTGGGTATTCTGTAGTTTGAACATGATATGCCTAGGTATAGTGTTTTTGTGAGCATTTATCTTGTTTCTTGTTTTCTGAGCTTCCTGGATCTGTGGTTTGGTGTCTGACATTAACTTTGGCTATATTCTTGGTCATTATAGTTTCAAATATTGTGTTGTCAGAAAAGTCATGACATATATATATATATATATATATATATATATATATATATATAAATTTTTTTTTTTTTTTTTTTTTTTTTTTAGGGCAGTGTCACTGGCCCTCATATGTGGGACCCGAACCGGGGCCGCTGGCTTCCCAAGCCAGCGCTTAACCGCTGCGCCATTCAGCCTGCCCATGATGTATTTTTTTCTATATTTTTCATTGCAAAAATGCATCATGACTTTTCTGATAACCCAATATTTCTCTGTTCCTTTCTCTCTTTCTCTTTCCATTACACGTATGTTATAGCTTTTGTAGTTGTTCCACAGTCTTGGGTATTCTGTGTTATTTTTTTCGGCCTTTGTTCTGTTTGCTTTTTAGCTTTTAAAGATTCTATTGATATAGGCTTTAGCTCAGAGATTCTCTCTTCAAACATTTCTAGTATACTAATAAGTCCATCAAAGGCATTCTTCATTTTTGTTACAATGTTATTGTTTTTTTCACTCTGGCATTTATTTTTGCTTCTTTCATAGGCTTTCCATCTCTCTGCTTATATTGCCCATCTGTTCTTGAAAGCTTTCTACATCATCTGTTAGAGCCCTTAGCATGTTAATCACAGTTGTTATAAACTCCTACTCTGATCATTCCAATATCCTTGCCATGTCTCATTCTGATGATTGCTTGTTTCTTCAAATTGTGTTTTTTTTGGCTTAGGATACCTTGTACTTTTTCTTGATAGCTGGCCATAATGTACCAGGTTAAAGAACTGCTGTAAGTAGGCCTTTAGTAATATGATGGTAAGGTGTGGGGAGAGGGGAAGTGTTTTTTAGTTCTGAGTTGATTTAATTCTCAGTTTTTTAGTGAGTCCATGCCTCTGGACTGAGAATTTTAGAAATGTTTCTCAGTTTTTTTCTACTCCTTTAGTTGGGACAGGATGGCTGGAGTGGGCTGGAGTTGGGTATTTCCCTTCTCTCAGATCAGTTAGGCTCTGATAAAACCTCAGCAAGCTATCCTCTGATTAACTATTTTCTCCTTGTTAAGAAGTACAGAGAGCTCTGGTTTCTTTTCCCGTCCCCCTGCCAAAAACAAGGGACTTTTTTCTCTGATATTTATTGTGAGAACCTGGTGGAGCTCCTGGAGGAAAACCCCACAAAATTGTGGGGGCTCCACATGATTGGGTTCCCCTGCAGTTTCTGATTCTCAGAGTTGTCCACAGTGAGCATCCAGTATACAGTTCAGGTTTTCCTATCATGGCACTGGTACCTGAGGTGGTTTCTTCTGGCCAATCTCTGCACTAGTAAGCTCTGACTCCCTTGTTTTCATTTCTATGTCTCCCCAGTCTTGAAGGTAAGTGGTTTGCCCTGTGTCTATACTTCTTTTAGGAAATCCCAGCAGAGTTGTTGATTTTTTTCAGTATGTTTAACTTTTTACTTGTTGTTAGGAAAGAGTGGTGGCTTCCAAGCTCCTTACATGCAGATCAGATACTGGAAGCGTGAATCAATTTTTTTTTTAAAAAATAGACTTGCTTTCTTAGAGCAGTTTTATGATCACATCAAAACTTGTAGTAGGGGGCCTGCCGAGTGGTGCAGTGGTTAAGCGCTGGCTTGGGAAGCCAGCGGCCCCGGTTCGGTCCCACATATGAGGGCCAGTAACACTGCCCTCAAAAAAAAAAACAACTAAAAAAAAACTTGTAGTAGGTAGAGGGAGTTCCTGTATACCATTTACCCCTGCGTAGGCACAGACTCCTACACTATCCACAACCCCACAAGAGTGACACATTTGTTATAATTGATGAATCTACAGTGACACATTATTATCACCCAACGTCTATAGTTTACATTAGACTCACATGAAAAATCTCAAAATACTGGGAGATTAAACAACATATTTCTGAATAACACATGCCAAAGGAGAAATCTCCAGATAAATTCAAAGATATTTTGAAGTAGATGAAAATGAAAGTACAACATATAAAAAAAATCTGTGGGGTGCAACAAAAACAGTACTTAGATGGATATTTATTGCATTGGATAGTTATAGTCTTAATGTTATAAAATTACTGATTATAATGTTAAGGTAGCTGGACCCCTCTGACCCTGAATTTTATTTGTCAGGTTTGTGTAAATGGTGAATGTGTAGAATCGAGGTTGCTTATGGATGAATTCTCAGATTGTTCACAAAAGTGCAATGGAAATGGGGTAAGTAAACACATGATTTATGGTTTTCAAATGATATCTACCATGGACACTTTTCAGCATGATTAAATTTATTAAACATTTATTGGGTTCCAACTATATGCTAGTGTTGGGTCACAGCCTCCTCTAGAGCTCCCTGGATTTAATCTGAAACTGGCCCCCATATCTGGAGGTCAGGGAGAGACTGAAGAGAAAGGTAGATCACTCCTGATTGTTAGGTTGCTGGTTTAGTAAACAAGGCAACTTACTTATAAGGCTTGTCTTGGGCAGTCGCAAGACAAGTAGTTTTCTGACCTGCCTGCCAGAATTTTAAAAGTTAATATAAAGGCCATAATTGCATTCAGTCACATACACAGACAGCCTTAACTGGGTTGAGTCACATGCCCAGTCCAGATAGTCTCATCATCATGGTTCTATCTCAAGGTTGTGTCCTTGGATAACTTCTAGTGCAGGTAAAGCAAGCACAGCACAGCAGAGAGGATGGGAGCCTCAAGTTTCCCCGGTCTAGCTTGTGGGTCAAACCAGTGCTCATCTCTTCTTGATGACCTTTCCCAATAGGTAGACCTTGCTGTATCTCCATGTGGTGGTGTGCTGGAGGAGGGGCAATATGGTCAGCGTATTGCCACTCCTCTTACCCTTCCAATGTAGACTGTCTCACCCTGTGCTCTAGGATTCTTAGAGTGGTATCTTGTTCATGAATAATGGTGAGTTATTTTCACTGAGGGGAGCAAAGCTGGGAACAACCTGTGTTGCCATCTTGGTGATATCAGTTTCCTCTATTTTTTTCTTAGACTAGCTGAAGATTTGTCAATTTTCCCCCCAAAAAAATAGTTTTAGTTTCATTGATGTTTTCCTTTGTTTTTTGTTTTTTTTTTGGTCCTTATTTATTTCACTGTGATCTTTGTAGTTGCCTTTCATTTGCTAAGTTTTGGGCTTACTTTTCTTTTTCTAGTTCCATTAAGTGTAAAGTTAGAATGCTTATTTAAAATCATCTATTTTCTTAATATATGCATTTATTACTATAAACTACTTCTAAGAACTGCTTTTGAAGCTTCCCAATTTTCGGCTGTGTTGCATTTTCATTTTCATGTGTTTTATTTTAGATATTTTCTTGATTTCCTTTTTAATTTCTTCTTTGACCCACTGGTTGTTCAGAAATTTGTTGTTTAATTTCTACATGTTTGTGAATTTTTCAGCTTTTCTTTTGTTAATTTGTAATTTCATATCATTCTGGCCAGATAGATACTTGTATGTTTTCCATCTTCTTAAATTTGCTGAGATTTCTTTTGCAGCCTAGGACATGGCCTATGCTTGGTAATGTTCCAAATGAACTTTAGAACGATATATATTCTGCTGATGTTTGATGATATGTTCTGTATATATCTGTTAGGTCCAATTGGGGTAAAGTGTGGTTCAAATCCAATATTTCCTTCTGATTTCTGTCTGGATTATCTAGTCATTGTTGAAAGTGGTTTGAAATATCCTACTTTTATTGTATTGCTGTCAATTTCTTTCTTTAGATCTGTTACTATTTGATTAATATATGTATATGAGGTGCTCTAATGTTGGGTTTGTATGTTATGATTGTTATATTTTGAAGAATTGAACACTTTATCATTATATAATGACTTTTTTATCTTGTTATTATTTTATTTGTTTGGTTTGGGTTTTTTTTTTAAAGATTATTTCTTTTTTTTCCTCACCTCCCCCCTCTCTTGTTACTATTTTTGGCTTAAACTCTATTTTGACTGACGTAAGAATAGCTGCCCCATCATTCCTTTGATTTCTACATTCATGGAATATTTTTTCCATCTCTATTTTGAGCCTGTGTGCTATTATTAAAAATGAAGTCAGTCTCTTGAAGGCAGAATTTAGTTGGGTTTTGCTGTTTTTCTATCTATTCATTTTATGCATCCATTCTGTATCTTATGATTAGTTAATTAGTTTCATTAACCTTTAGAGTAATCGTTGATATGTAAGGACTTATTAATTCCACTTCTTTAACTGCTTTCTGGCTGTGTTCTTTTACCCCTTCCTTTCTGCCTGCCTTTGTGAATTGGTGGGTTTTCATGGTGGTGTACTCTGATTCCCCTCTCTTTATTTTTTGTGAATCTACTATAGGTTTTTCTTTGTGGTTACCATGAGGTTTACATAAAACATCTTGTATTATAGATAAAAAAGCCCATCTTAAGCTAATTGCAACTTAACTTCAATCATATACAAAAAGCTCTAACCATTTACTGCCCTCTTTTATGTTTTTGATGTCATAATTTGCCTTTTTTGATATTATGCATTCATTACCAAACTATAGTAAATATAATAATAATTATTATTATTATTTAAAGATTTTATTGAGGGATTGGGGGATGGAAACAGCGTTGGGGAATCAGGGAAGGGGAACAAACAAGTTGCGGTCCTTTTTTGTTCTTCAGTCTAGTTGTGGAGGATGTTGCTTCACTGGCCCATGTTGGTATATCATTGTGCTCTTCCCAGGTGAGGCAGATCAGCTGCTGGCCTCTGGACGGCCGCTCATGGTGACTTTTGGCAGCTCATGTTGGCTGCAGCTGCTCATGCTGGTTGCTGGCCACTCACTGTAGCCTATGGCAGCCCACTGCAACAGAGGCTGCATCCCACACTGTCATCAGTCATCTTAGCTATAGACGCAACGGGGTGGAGCTATTGTTCACCACCTTAGCTATAGAGGGCAGTGTCACTGGTCCTCACATGTGGGATCCGAACCTGGCCCCGCTGCTCAGAGCTGGCGTCCCAAGTCAGCTCCTAACCAACGCTCCACTCGGCTGGCTCCTATAATTATTTTTAATAATCTTTTCCTTTAACCTGTATACTATTAGTAAATGGTTAATGGACAATCACATTACAGATTTAGAGTTTTCTGTTATTTAGTTTTACCAGTTTTTTGTATTTTTTTAATGTTTTCATGTTACTGATTACATCTTTTCATTTCAGATGGAAGAATTCCTTTCAGCATTTCTTGTAAGGCAGGCATAGTGGTGATGAACTCCCTCCGTTTTTACTTGTCTGGGAAACTTTTCATTTCTTCTTCATTTATGAAGGATACGTTTGTTGAATGCAGTATTCTTGGCTGATTTTTTTTTCTCCAACACTTTGAATATGTCATTTAACTCTCTCCTGGCCTTAAGGGTGTCTGCTGAGAAATCCAGTGATAGCCTATTGGGTTTACTGTGTAGATTACTTTTTTCTCTTGCTACATTTTAAGATTTTCTCTTTGTCTTTGATTTTTGTGAGTGTAATTGTAATATGTCTTAGAGAAGGTCATTTTGTATTGAGATACTAGGTAATCTATTAGTTTTATGGATTTGGATATCCAAGTCTCTCCCTAGGTTTGGAAAGTTCTTTTTTTTGAAAAATATTTTTACTAAAATATAGCTAACATATAATATATAAGTTTCAGGTGTACACCATAGTTATTCAACATTTGTATACCTAAAGAAGTGATCACCATGATAAGTCCAGCAACCATTTGATACCATATCACAGTATCACAATATTATTGACTATATTTCCTATGCTGTAAATTACACCCCCATAACTTCTTTGTTCTATACCTAGAAATTTGAACCTTTTATTCCCCTGTATCCTTTTCCCCCCATTTTTATTTTTCAATTACAGTTGACACTTGATAATATTTTGTATTAATTTTAGGGTTATATCATAGAAGTTAGACATTTATGTAATTTAAGAAGTGATTCCCCTGATTAATCTAATACACACCTGGCACTATATATAGTTATTACCATATTATTGACTATATTTCCTATGCTTTAACTTTACATCCCCATGACTGTTTTATAGCTACCAATTTGCATTTCTTAATCCTCTCACTTCTAAACCCTGCCTGCAACCCCCTTCCATCTATCACCCCAATAAATCTAGTACTCATCTGACACCATACATAGTTATTACAATATTATTGACTGTATTCCTTATGCTATACCCTACATTCCCATGACATTTATAACAACCAATTTGTATTTCTTAATCCCTTTCCCTTAATTCCAAGGCAGCCACGACAGCACAACTAAAGACACTCATGAAAGAGGACCTCCAGAACTGCTTTAGAAAGCAGCATGATGGGATATGTGTGTTTGAAGCGAGGGGGAGTGCTTGGAGTTAATTAATGGCAATGTGTCTTTTACTGTAATAATTTTTTATTTATTTAAACAATCACCGTGATGTTTGATCATAACTCATAGGTCCTCTTTCAACTATACCATTTGTAGTGTAGGTAGCCATATAATAAGAAAATAATCCATACTTACCCTCCCATCACTTGTATTGTGCTGTCATTTTACTTACACAGAAGCATATATAATTCACTACATTGTTGCTATTATTATTTTGAATAATTGAGTAACTATTCGATCAATTATGAAGAAGAACAATAAAATTTTTTATTTTATATTCACTTATTCCATTTCTAATGCTCTTTTTTCTTTATGTAAATTTGATTTTTCTGACCTATATAATATTCTTCTCTGATAAACTTCTTTTATCATTTCATCCAAGGGAGGTCTATTGAAGACAAATTTCTCAATTTTTGTTTGAGAAAGTCTATTTCTTTTTCACTTTTGAAGGGTAATTTTGAAGGATAACAAATTTTAGCCTGGTGATTCTTTTCTTAGGAACACTGTAAACATTTCACGCCATGCTCTTCCTTGCATCATTTCTGAATGGTAATCCAATGTGATTTTTATCCTTGTGCCTCTCTAGACAAGGAGTTTAACCACCTCTGGCTTCTTTCAAGACTTTTCTTTATCTTTGATTTTCTGAAGTTTGAATATGACACACCTAGGTGTAAATTTTTGTCATTTATCCTGCTCTGTGTTTTCTGAGTTTCCTGGATCTGTGGTTTGGTGTCTGACCTTAATTTTGCAAAGTTCTCAGTCATTTTGCTTCACATATTTCTTGTTTCATTCTCTCTTTGCCTTCTAGTATTCCCGTTACACATCTGTGATATCTTTTGTATTTGCTCATACTTCTTGGAATTTCTGGGTTTTTTTTTTTTTTTTAAGTTTTAATTGAGATATCCTCAATTTCTGAGATTCTTTCCTCAGGTTTGACAAATCTGCTCCTGACCCCATCAGAGGAATTTTTTATTTCTAGCATTTCTTTTTGGTTCATTCTTAGAATTTCCATCTCTCTGCTTATTTTTCCCATTTATATTTGCATGTTGTCTACTTTATCTACTGGAGCTCTTAGCATATTAATCATGGTTATTTTAAATTCCTGGTCTGATAATTACAACATCCTTGCTGTAACTGAGCTTGCTTTGTCTGTTCAAAATGTGCTTTTTGCTTTTTCATGTGCCTCGTGGCTTTTTCCTTGATAGCTGGACATGATTTACTGGGTAAAAGGAACTATATTAATGTAGTGGTAAGATGTGTAGAAGACGAGGGGAAGCTTTTCCTAGTCCTATAATTAGGTCTTATTCTTTTAGTGAGCCTATACCACTGGTCTGTGAATTTCACAAGTGCTTCTCTGTTTCCCCCAGTCTTAGGTAGGACAGGATGACTAGAGTATACTAGTTGGGTATTTCCCTTCCCCTATGTCAGTTAGGCTCTGAAAAAACTTCAGTAATTTTAGGCTCTGGTAAAATAGTTTCTCTTGAAGTTAGGCCATGTTAGGAACAGAATCCTCTGATGTATTTTAACTTGTTTCTTTTCCCCTCCCCTGACTGGAAGTACAAGGGAATTTTTCTTCTATATTCAGTGTGAAAATCTGTTCAAGCTCCTGAATGTAAAACTCATAAAAGTGCGGGGAGCCACCATTAACTGAGCCCCATGGAGATTTTAGCTCTCAGACTTTTCTAAACTGAGCTTCTAGTAGTACGTCAATGACAACTTAATTTTTCCTACCCTGGTACTGATTTTTATGGGGGTTTCTGCTCTAGTAAGTTGTGATTTCCTGTATTAGCTTGACAGTCTCTCCAGTTTTGGAGCTAACAGTTTGTCCTGTAATATTACTTCTATGATGGACATAAGAAGAATTGTTGAATATTTTAGTTTGTTTAGCTTTTTACTTGTGAGGATGGAGTGATGACTTCCAAGATCTCTATATGCCAGACCAGAAACTGGTGTTTTGTTCAAAAATGTTAAAAACATTTCCTCTGCTGTTATAGCTAGAGGGATATAAATTGGGCATATATAAATAGGAAATTCATTAAAATGCTTTTCTGAAAACACAGTGAAAACTGCTCTACTAAAGCTTTACAGAAATCTTCCAATGCAGTGACATCCAATCTATCCAGTCAATCCTTCTACAAATTAATAGCTTAAAGAAAAAAACAGTAAATACTCAGATGTGATCATTTGGCATTCCAAATACCAAATAACGATTTGATAAGTTAGCTAGTAGACAAAATGATATTGGGTGAGTTGGCCTAGGCAAATTGGCTTTCAATGAATTGCTTTTCAGAAAATTAGCTTAGAGACAAAAATCACACAATATTAGAATAATAAATATTACAATAATAAGAAAAAACAAATTGTAGTATTAGTAAGTTAAAAAACACATTAAAAAACAAATGTAAAGCATTATTCCAATTTAAAAATATTGTTTCTGTTGAATACTTTGGTTTGTTTTTTTTTTTTTTTTGAGAGCAATGTCACTGGCCCTCATATGTGGGACCAAACTGGGGCTGCTGGCTTCCCAGGCCAGCGCTTAACCACCACGCCCCTCAGCCGGCCCTCTGTTGAATACTTTCAGCAGTCATACATTTAAATATGCCAAGGCAATAAATAAATGGGTTGAGGCTCATTTGATATATTGATACAACCACAGACATTAAACTGCTTGTGTTACCACTGACACACCACCTAATTATATTGCTTTATTATAATTTATTTTTTGAAATATCTCTGTGCATTCACACTTGTTTATAAATACATTCACGAAAATACATTCATGAAAATGTTTTTTACATAATTATACTAATGTTATCACATTAATTTTTGTGTTTTTCTCTTGTTATCAATTTACCAGGAATCATTCCTCCTTTGTTTATTTTAGATTAATTTAATCATGTGCAGAGATATATTCATGTGTACATATATATATTGTTTGACATTAGCAAGAGCCCACAACCCTGCTTGGCACATACTACATACTCAAATGTTTGCTGAATGAATATCTATTTATCTATCTATCTATCTATCTATCTATCTATCTATCTATCTATCATCTATGGATTGATATTAGATTTAGATATAGATCGTATCACACATTTCTGTATCTTACTTTTTTGTTCAACAATACTTAAGTCCTTCTAAGTTAGTAAATAACCATCCTTGTATGTATGTCCTTGAGTGCTGGCACCTGTATTGCTGTGGGATATTTACCAGGAGTGCGACTGCATCGTTAAAGGATCAATGTATTTAAAATTTTAGTAATGATATATTTGTTAAAAGCCAGATTGCCTTCCCAAAATGTCAAAACACTTTTAATTTTACTTATAATATAATAAATTACCTCCTCTTCCTCTTTTACTCCCGATCTTCTTAAGCAATTAATGTTACACATTACATTTGAATACTCTGTGCATGCAGTATAAAACTTATTTTGAGGCTAAATTTCTCCAGCAGTGCAATTGTTGACCTGCTTACAATCCAAGTTCTTACTCCTTCAAGTTCATAGACATTACTTATTCTTTTCTTTCCCCATAAAAGATGTACTACTTACTCATCATGGAAGGCTTGGAATATTTAGAAATCTGAAGTAGAAAGCAAAATTAGCCATCTTTTTGCAATATAGAGATATCTCTTTTCCTAAAAGCTTGTTTACATTGTATGTATATGTGTACATATGTATAAATTAATTTATTCATTCATCAAATATGTTTGTATGAGTGTGCTAATTAATTCAGTCAGGCACTGAGTCAACAAAGATAACATGGTACTATATAGAAAGAAAAAAGCAAGCTTTAAAAAATTTTAATTTTTACTCTTCTATTTTTTAATTAAATTTACTGGGGTGACATTGGTTAATAAGATTATGTTTCAAGTATATAATATTATAATACATCATCTGTGTTTTGGATTGTGTACTCCTCACCTAGAGTTTAGCCTCCTTCTGTTACCATATATTTAACCCTTTTCCACTTTATAGCATCCCCCACCACCCTCTTTTCTAACCACTATACTCTTATCTCTGTCAGTGAGAGTTTTTTTCTTTGTTTTGTTCATTTGTTGCTTTCTGTTTTATATCTCACATATGAGTGATACAATATGATTCTTGTCCTTTAACATCTGACTTACTTCATTTAGCATGATACTCTCAAAATCCATCCATGTTGCAGATGGTAGGATTTCATTTTTTCTTATGGCAGAGTAGTATTCCATTGTATATATGTACCACATCTGTATCCAATTATCTATCAAAGGACACTTGGGTTGTTTCCATGTCTTGGCTACTGTGAAGATAGGGGTATATATAATTTTACAATAAATATTTTCAAATTTTTGGGGCAGATACCCAGAAAAGGGATTGCTGGGTCATATAATAACTCTATTGCTAATATTTTGAGGAACTGCCATACTGTTTTCCACAGTGGCTGCACCAATTTACATTCCTACCAGCAGTGTATGAGAGTTCCTTTTTCTCCACAGCCTCTCCAGCACTTGTTATTTCTTGTCTTGTTGATAATACTCATTCTAGCAAGTGTGAGATGTACCTCATTGTGGTTTTGATTTGCATTTCCCATGTAGGTAGTGAAGTTGAGCAGTTTTTCATATATCAGATGGCCAGTTTGTTTTTTTCATAAGTTATATAAGCTCTTTATATATTTTGGATATTAGCCCCTTATTTTATGTATTGTTTGCAAATATCTTCTCCCATTTGCCTTTTTGTTTTATTTATGGTTTCTTTATTATTATTATTATTATTATTATTATTAATAGTTACAGATGTACAAAACTATGCAATAGTTATCTTTTTCACCCCTTACAAAGTGACTACCCCCTCCCCACTCCCCTGTCTTCCCACTCCTGATATCATACATATCTATTACAATTCCACTGACTCCATCTCCACACTATATTCCACATCCCATGACTATATATGTGTTAAATTATAGTCAACATCTAATATTAATCAGCAGCAGCCTCAGATGTACAATGCAGTATTCAGGCCACTACACTGTCGATGAAGTGGTCTCCCTAACAAGACATGAGTCCATCTGGTCCCCTAAAAAATACGTTTACAACATTATTGATTATATTCCCTAAACTGTCTCTTCTGTCCCTGCAGTAGTATTGTATTACCAGTTTATGTTGCCTTGTCTCTTCCCCTTCTCCCTCATGCCCGCCCCCATCCCATCTAGCCCTCATCAGTTTTTCCTTTGTGTCTCTAAGACTATTTCTGTTTATTTTGCTCGTTTATTCAGTACTTTAGATTCCACATATAAGTGAGATCATATGGTATTTGTCTTTCTCTGACTGACTTATTTCACTTAGCATAATGTTCTCTAGGTCCATCCATATCGTTGCAAATGGTAAGATTTCTTTCTTCTTTATAGCTGCATAATACTCCATTGTGTAAATGTACCACAGTTTCTTAATCCAGTCATCTATCAATGGGCATTTTGATTATTTCCAAGTCTTGGCTATTGTAAATAGTGCTACAATGAACATAGGGGTGCATATATTTTTTCGAATTAGTGTCTTGGGTTTTTCAGGATAAATACCTAGGAGTGGAATTGCTGGGTCAAAAGGTAGTTCCATTTCCAGTTTTTTGAGATACCTCCATACTGACTTCTATAGTGGCTGCACCAATCTGCAATCCAACCAATAGTGCAGCGGGGTCCCTTTTTCCGCACAGCCCCGCCAGCACTTGTTGTTTGTTGATTTATTGATGATAGCCATTCTGACCAGAATGAGGTGGTATCTCATTGTGGTTTTTATTTGCATTTCTCTAATGACCAGTGAGGTTGAACATCTTTTCATATGCCTGTTGGCTATCTGTATGTCCTCTTTAGAGAAATGCCTCTTCATTTCCTCGTCCATTTTTTAATTGGGTTGTTTGTTTTTTTGGTGTGGAGTTACACGAGTGTTTTATAAATTTTGGATATTAACCCCATATCAGATATATCGTTGACAAATATACTCTCCCATTCAGTAGGCTTCCTTTTTGTTTTATTGATGGTTTCCTTTCTTGTGAAAACACTTTTAAGTTTCATATAATCCCATATGTTCATTTTTTCTTTTACTTCCCTTGCCCGCAGGGATGTATCAGTAAAAATATTGCTCAGGGTAATGTCTGCAAATTTATGCCCTATATTTTCTTTTAGGAGTTTTATGGTTTCAGGTCTTACATTTAAGTCTTTAATCCATTTTGAATTTGTTCTTGTATATGGCATAAGGAGGTGGTCCAGTTTCATTTTTTTGCTTGTGTCCAATTTTCCCAGCACCATTTATTAAACAGACTATCTTTACTCCAGTGTAAATTATTGCTTCCATTGTCATAGATTAACTGTCTGTATATGCCTGGATTTTTTTCTGGGATCTCTGTTCTGTTCCACTGATCTATGTGCCTGTTTTTATGCCAATGCCATACTGTTTTGATTACTATAGCCATCAAGTATGTTTTGATGTCTGGTAGCATGATATCCCCGACTATGTTCTTATTTCTCAGGATTGCCATGGCTATTTGGGGTCTTTTATGGTTCATGTAAATTTTAGGATTATATTTTCTATTTCTCTGAAAAATGCTCTTGGTAGTTTGATAGGAATTGCATTGAATCTATATATTGTTTTAGGCAGTATGGACATTTTAACTATATTAATTCTTCCTATCCCTGAGCATGGTAGGTTTTTCCATTTATTTGTTTCTTCTTTTATTTCTTTCTTCACTGTCTTATAATTTTCTGAGTACAGATCTTTTACCTCTTTGGTTAAATTTATTCCTAGGTATTTTATAGTTCTAGAAACAATTGTAAATGGGACAGTTTTCTTAATTTCTTCTTCTGTTAGATTATTATTTGTATATACAAATGGAACTGATATCTGAACATTGATTTTGTATCCTGCTACCTGTACTGAATTCGTCTATCAGTTCCAATCGTTTTCCTTTTTTTTTTTTTTTTTTTTTTTTTTTGAGGGCAGTGTTACTGGCCCTCTTATGTGGGACTGAACCGGGGCCGCTGGCTTCCCAAGCCAGCGTTTAACCACCGCACCACTCAGCCGGCCCTTCCAATCATTTTTTGATGGAGTCTTTGGGGTTCTCTGTGTCCAGTATCATGTCATCCGCATGTAATGACAATTTTACTTCTTCCTTGACAATTTGGATGCCTTTTATTTCTTTTTCTTGTCTGATTGCTGTGGCTAGAACTTCCAGAACTATGTTGAAGAAAAGAGGAGACAGTGTACAGCCTTGTCTTGTTCCTGATCTTAAGGGGAATGGTTTTAGCTTTTCCCCATTGAGTATGATGTTAGCTGTAGGTTTATCATATCTGGCCTTTATTATGTTGAGATATGATCCCTGTATTCCCATTTTCCTAAGGGTTTTTAACATAAATGGCTGTTAGATTTTGTCAAACGCTTTTTCTGCATCTATTGATATGACCATGTGATTTTTATTCTTCATTTGGTTGATGTGGTGTATCATATCAATTGATTTACGGATGTTGAACCAGCCTTGCATACTAAGGATGAAACCCACTAGATCATGATGTATGATCTTCTTAATATATTGCTGAATTCTGTTTGCTAATATTTTATTGAGAATTTTTGCATCTATATTCATCAGGGATATTGGCCTGTAGTTCTCCTTTTTTGTGCTATCTTTATCTGGTTTTGGAATCAGGGTGATAGTGGCTTCAGAAAAAGAATTTGGAGCCTCCTCTCCTTCTGGATTTTTTGGAATAGTTTGAGAAGAATAGGTGATAGTTCTTTTTTGAATGTTTGATAAAATTCACATGTGAAGCCGTCTGGTCCAGGGCTTTTGTTTGTTGGGAGCTTGTCAATTACTGATTCAATTTCCTTGGTAGTAATCAGGCTATTTAGATTTTCCATTTCTTCTCAAGTTAGCTTTGGAAGGTTGTATGCTTCTAGAAAATTATCCATTTCTTCCAGATTGTCAAATTTTTTGGCATATAGTTGTTCATAGTAATTTCTTAGAATTTTTTGTATTTCTGTGATGTCTGCAGTCATATCCCCTCTTTCATTCCTGAGTTTACTAATTTGAGTCGTCTCTCTCTCTCTCTCTCTTTTTTTTTTTTTTTTTTGATGAGCCTGGTTGGAGGTTTGTGAATTTTGCTTATCTTCTCAGAAAAACAGCTCTTGGTTTCGTTGATCTTTTGTATTGTTTTTCTGTTCTCTATATCGTTTATTTCCATTCTGGTCTTTATTATCTCCTTTCTTGTACTCCCCTTGTGCTTCTTTTTTGTTCTTTTTCCAGTTCCCTGAGGTGTAAGGATAACCTGTTCATTTGAGATTTTTCTTCCTTCTTTAGGTAGGTTTGCACTGCTATGAACTTCCCTCTTAGGACTGCTTTCGCAGCATCCCACAGATTTTCGGTCATGGTGTTTTCATTTTCGTTTGTCTCGAGGTATCTTTTGATTTCCTCCTTGATCTCATTTGTGGCCCACTTGCTATTTAAAAGCATGTTATTTAGCCTCCATTTATTTGACAGTTTTCTGGGTTTCTTCTTATAATTGATTTCTAGTTTCATCGCATTGTGGTCAGAGAAGACACTTGAAATGATTTCAATCTTCTTAAATTTATTCAGACTTCTTTTGTGGCCTAACATGTGGTCTATCTTAGAAAATGTTCCATGTGCGCTTGAGAAGAATGTATATTCTGTAGCTTTGGGGTGAAATGCTCTGAAAATGTCTGTTAAATCCAGCTGGTCTAATGTGTCATTTAAGGTCACTGTTTCCGCATTGATTTTATGTCTGGAGGATCTGTCAATTGGTGACAGTGGGGTGTTGAAGTCCCCTGCTACGTTAGTGTTACTGTTGATCTCCGTTTTTATGTCTGACAATATCTCTTTTATACATTTAGGAGCTCCTATGTTAGGTGCATAGATGTTTGCTAGGGTTATGTCCTCTTGTTTGATCGATCCTTTTATTATTATGAAGTGTCCTTCTTTGTCCTTTATTATATTCTTCAATATAAAGTCCATTTTATCTGATATAAATATTGCTACTCCAGCTTTTTTCTCATTTGCGTGAAAAACTTTACTCCATCTTTTCTTTCAGCCTGTATGTGACTTTTGATCTGTGGTGTGTCTCTTGTATACAGCATATGCCGGGGTCTTGCTATCTTATCCATTCAGCCACCCTATGTCTTTTGATACATTTAACGTGATTATTGATAGGTGCATATTTATTGCCATTTTGTTATTTGTGTTCCTAGTCTTCCTTAGTTAGGTTATTTTTCTCTTCTGCGTGAAGAAGCCCTTTCAACATTTCCTGCAAAGCTGGCTTGGTGGTAATGAATTCCCTTAACTTGTCCTTTTCTGGGAAGCTCTTTATCTCTCCTTCAATTTTAAATGATAGCCTTGATGGATACAGCAATCGGGGTTGTAGGCCTTTATTTTTCATCACTTTGAAAACCTCCTGCCACTCCCTTCTGGCCTGCAAAGTTTCTGTAGAAAAGTCGGCTGATAATCTTATGGGGGTGCCCTTGTAAGTAACTTGCTGCCTTTCCCTTGCTGCTTTAAGGATTCTGTCCTTGTCCTTAACCCTTGACATTTTCATTATAATGTGTCTTGGTGTGGGCTTGTTTGGGATCATCCTGGTTGGAACTCTCTGCACTTCCTAGGCTTGTATTTCAGTATCCTTTGCCAGGTTAAGGAAGTTTTCAGACATTATGACTTCAAATATGTTCGCAATCCCTTGCTTGCTCTCTTCTCCTTCTGGCATTCCAATGATTCGAGAGCTTAAACTATTTTCAGTGTTTTTCATTCTTTTTTCTTTTTGTTGTTCCGCTTGGGTGATCTCTGCTAACTTGTCTTGTAAGTCACTGATTCGAGTTTCTGCTTCATCCAATCTGCTAGTCATTCCATCGAATTTGTTATTTAATTCAGTAATTGCATTCTTAAGTTCTAGCTGGTTGCTTTTCATGATTTCTCTATCCTTCTTTATAGTTTCATTAATTTCTTTGAACATTCTAATAATCAGTGTTCTGAACTCTGTCTCCGATAGGTTGTTCGCCTCTATTTCCTCTAGTTCCCCTGATTCAGGAGGTTTCTTCTGTTCTTTTATTTGGGTTGTATTTCTCTGTCTCTCCATTCTGGTTTATTCTTTGTGCTTGGTTCGATATAACAGATAGATCCCCTACGTTTCTCAGTCTTCTCTGGGTAAACTTATACGGTGTGTGTCCTTTATACTTGAATAACTCACTCCCTATTCTCTTGTGCGTGTGTATCTGAGGTGTTCCTTGTGTTGTATGTCTTCACCTGTTGAAGTTTAGCTTTGATTACTTTTGGCTTGTCAGTAGGTGGGATTGACTTCCAGGCTGATTAGCTGTGAGGATCAGCAATGTCCACAGTTTATGAGCTGTTGTGTGAGGGTTAACCCCTCTGATGAGGCTTGGACCCTTTGGGCCCTTGCACCTGTAGCGACTTCCTTTTGTGTGTGACTCTTGTATGTCAAACCCAGAAATACTCTGGTTTTATCTAAAGTTATCTAAGGTTTTATCTAAGTTGTCCAGTGCCAATCTTGGCTAAAGTCCACCAAGCTCTCTTCAGGTTGTCCTCTGCTGTACAAAAATTCCTCTTTGTCTTGTGGGAACAAAGACAGCCATCTGACGCCTAGTGTGATCCTGGCACTGCAGGTTTGCTGTACATGAGTGTGGTTGTGACGTGTGATTGGTAGTTTTTACAAAGTCACTGCCGTTTCTGCTTTCGCCTGTCCCAAGGCAGGCTGTGCACCCTGCAGGCTGAATGAGTGTCTTTGGGCACCCTTTCTGTTGACAGCCATGGAGAACGAGAGAGTACCTCGTTGCCAAAAGCCAGCTGCCAGGAATCAGTTAGTGCCTCAACAGCTGAACCTGCTCTGCCTCCCGTGCCTTGCTGGAAAGGTGGGGGTGGGGTAGGTAGTCTCACTCTGCAGCCTCTTCTGAGGTGGAAATTCTTGACCCCTACGGGTAGGAATACCTCTGTTGTCTGCCCCCATTGCTCCATTTCAGGGGTCAGTTTAAGACTCTGGGTTGGTGGGGGCCAAGGTTTCTGAGGGAGGGTGGAGGTGAGTTTTTATTTCTGTAGTTGGGTGTTTTTTTGCTTTCTTTTCAAGACAAGAGCAAAAACAAACCAACAAGCAAAACAAACAAACAAACAAAACAACAACAACAACAACAAAACACACAGTCCGAACACTGTTTTGAGCTAAGGCCTTTGCCTCATAGGCTCCGGAGGAGTTCCTGCTGCTCTCCCAAAGAGACTGCCAGGGTTTATCGGGGCTGCGTGCACCCTGCAGTGGCTCAAATCTCCCGTCTGTCTCCCGGTGTCTTGAATCTCTGCCCAGCGTGTGCGCTGCGTCTCCCCCCGCGAGTATTCCTTTTCCCCCTGCCTGCCTGGTTTCAGGCTTCTGCCTCAGAGCCTGCGTGTGGAGGTGCTCTTGCTGCACTCGGCGGGACCGGTGGACGCAGAGACTGATCCCTGAACCGAGTGGGTGCAGAGATTGATCTTCCCCTGTCACTGTCACTGCCGGGCTCTGCACCCTGCTTCCTGGGGACCTGGGGAGCTGTGGGTGCAGCTGCACGTCTCCCATCTCTCCTCCCCCACTTGCCCAGCCTGAGGCTTCTTCCTCAGGCTGCAGATCGTTGTGCTCTTGCTGTACTCTAGGTGGGCCGTGGGGCGCTGGGAGCGAGCAGTGGGAACACTCACTAATCTGGGAGCGAGCAGTGGGAACACTCACTGATCTGCTTTCTGAAATTCTGTGCCTCTGCAGCCCCGGTTGCGGGCTGTACCTCACGCATCTCACCACCTTCTTCCCCCACTGGCCCGGTCTGCCCACCTTCCAACAATCGTTGTATGAGACTCTTAGTTGCTCTGTGTGATGAGTAGACGTCCCTTTGAAGAGTTACAGAAGTTCAAATTGTGGATATTTCCAGGAGAGAACTCAGGGAGCTCTCCTCTTAGCCACCATCTTCGAATCCTCTATTTATGGTTTCTTTTGCTGTGCATAAGTTTTTTAGTTTGATATAGTCCCATTTATTTTTGCTTTTACCACTCTTGCCTTTGGGGTCAAATTCATAAAATCCTCTCTAAGGCCAGGGTCCATAGGTTTAGTACCTATGTTCTCTTTTATGTATTTAATTGTTTTAAGTGTTTGATCCATTTTGAGTTAATTTTGGTGTCTGGTGACAGACAGCAGTCTAATTTCATTCTTTTGTACATGCTTTCCTATTTTCCCAGCACCATTTATTTAAGAGGCTTTCTTTTATCCATTGTATGTTTTTAGCGCATTTGTTGAAAATTGTCTGCCCATATGTATGTGGGTTTATTTCTGGGTTCTCATTTATGTTCTACTGGCCTGTGTGTCTATTTTTCTGCCCATACCATGCTGTTTTGATTTTTGTTGCTTTGTAGTAATAATTGATGTCAGGGCGTATGATAATCCTGGTATTCTTTTTTCTCAGAATTGCTTTGCCTGTTTGGGATTTTTTGTGATTTCATACAAATCTGATGATTTTTTGTTTTATGTCTCCCCAAAAGTCAAATTCCAGGACCAGATGGCTTCACTAATGTAATCTACCAAACATTCAAAGATGATTTAATATTTACCCTTCTCAAACTCTTCCAAAAAATGGAAGAAGTGGCAATACTTCATAACTCATTTTATGAGGCCAACATTACCCTGATACCAAAACCTGGTAAGAAAAACACAAAAAAAGTAAACTACAGACCAGTATCCCTGATGAATACAGATGCAAAAATCCTAAACAAAATACTAGCAAATCGAGTACAACAATACATTAAAAATATTACAATCACAATCAAGTGGGGCTTATTCCAGGGGCACAAGGATGGTTCAACATATATATGCAAATTGATCAATGTGATACACCACATAAATCAAGAATAAAAATTATATGATCATATTAGTGGATGCAGAAAAAGTATTTGACAAGATATAACATTCATTTATGTTTAAAACCCTTAATAAAATGGTTATAGAAGGAAGCACCTCAATATAATAAAGGCTATATATGACAAACCCTCAACTAATATCATTCTTAATGGTGGAAAATGGAAAGCTTCTCTTCTACAATCAGGAACAAGACAGGGATGCCCCTTCACACCACTGCTATTCAACATAGTATTGGAAGTTCTAGATAGAACAATGAGGCAAGAGAAAGAAATGAAAGGCTAGGAATGAAGAAGCCAAGTTGTTACTTTTTGCAGATAACGTGATTCCTTATATAGAAAATCCTAAAGACTCCACAAAAAAAGTATTAGAAACAATAAAGAAATACAGTAAATTGGCAGGATACAAAGTCAATATACAAAAATCTGAAGTTTCAGAAAAAAATAAAAAAATAATTCCTTTTGCAGTCAATAAACAGAATAAAATACCTTGGAATAAACTTAACAAAGGATGTGGAGGACTTACGCACTGAACACTACAAGACATTATTAAACGAAATTGAAGAAGACGTAAAGGAATAGTAAGATATCCCGTGTTCATGGATTAGAAGAATCAACATAGTTGAAATGGCCATATTACCCAAAGCAATATACAGATTTAATACAATCCCTATCAAATCCCAATGATATTTTTAAAGAAATAGAACAAAAATCATTAATCTCTCTCATGATTAGTGATGTTGAGCATTGGTTCATATCCTTATTGGCCATTTGTATGGCATTTATATAGAAATGTCTATTCCAGTCCTTTTCCTATTTTTTTAAACAGGGTATTTGATTTTGTTGTAGTTGAGTAGTAGTTCTTTGTATATTCTAGATATTAACCCCTTATGCGATATATGATTTATAATACAAGTCTTTTCTACTGTTTTGTAAGTTGGTCTTTCACTCTGTTGGTTGTGTCCCTTGATGCACAAAAGTTGTTGTAGACCCATTTGTCTGGTTTTACTTTTGTAGTTTGTGCTTTTAGTGTTATAGTCAAGCAATTGAGAAGTCCAGTGTCATGAAGCTTTCCCCCTATGTTTTCTTCTAGGCATTTTATAACCATAGAGCTTATATTTAGGTCTTTAATCCATTTTGAGTTAATTTATGTATATGATGTGAGATAAGGGAAGCTACATTCTTTTGCAGTGGATACTTAGTTTTTTCCAACCGCATTTACTGAAGAGACTCTCCTCTTCCTATTGAGTGGTCTTGGCACCTTTGTCGAAGATCATTTGGCCATATCAGTAATATATTACTAATAGCAATAACTGAGTAAATAAATGGAGATAATGGAAAACTTTCTTATAATATAATCAATATAAAAGGAATAATTTAGTTAAATAATTATCAGTGGATGCTAAAACTAATGGGTGAAAGTTTTATGAGGACCCAGATACTTACATAATCCTACAAGTGCCTCCTCAGAAATTAGTTATTAATTATAATGGAAGCATAGTACTTACAGTGCAAAAACTTGAAAGTCAGGACCTTAACCAAGCGATCCAAACATAACAGCACAATATTAGGACAAATTGACACCAAGTGTCTCCTAAGAAAGCCAACATCACTTCTATGAAATGTTTCAGGGCAAAAGTACACCCCTTCTCACGTCCCCGCCACCACACACACACACAACAGCATGAAGATTGTATGACAGAACCTGGGACACTGGATATGCTGCACCAAATACCTTTTTCCCTGTGCATTTAAGCCATGGAATAGAGAAATTAGATTCATGTTTTTAAATTGAGACCTTAGAAATTGAGAGTTGTTTTATGTTATTTTGAGAGGAAGCTTAGCATAGTGGTCAAGGGCAGGGCTTCTGAAACCAGATCTCTTGGGTTTCAATCCTGGCTCTATCACTTACTAGCTATGTAGCTTTTTGCAAGTTAAATATCTGTGCCTCAGTTTTTTATCTGTAAAATGGGAATAATAATAGTTCTGACCTCACAGCACTGTTGTGAGGATTTAAATGAGTTAATCTGTATGAAGTCCTCAGAATAGAGACTCACACATAGTGGGCACCATAAAGGTATTTGCCATATTTTTATTTAATAATTTATTAATTACAGAAACCCTCAGATAAACCATATTTTGCTGTATCTAAGTATCTAATGCTCTCTTGTAATACAAAAAGCCTTTGTTTAAAAAGCAAGCAAAGCGAACAAAATAAAGCTTGATAGTGGTCATAGCAGTGTTATGCTTATAAATGTTTAATAATCACCTGGAGGGACAGTAAAGTTTTCATTTGTAAGTGCAAATACTTCATTACCATGGGATGTCACTGAACTTGGAGGTGGAAAGTGTTGTGCACAATCATGTCTGGGAGGTGGTACCAGCTGGCTCCAGCACACTACTGGAAGCGCCTCATTTTCATTAGAACTTAAGTATGTGTTTTTGAAATTGCACACTAAATTTTCAGGTGAACATTTGAAGATGTTAAATTTTCTTGATGCAAACATTGTGAGCTTTAATTTATAGCTTTTAAAAAAATTGATTTATTTTAAAACTGTTCTTAAATTTATTAGGGTGACATTGCTTAGTAAAATTATACAGGTTTCAAGTGTACAATTCTATACTACATCATCTATATAGTGCATTGTCTGTTCACCGCCTGAGTCAATTCTCCTCCCATCACCATATACTTGACCCCATTTGCTCTCTTCTACTACCCTTCAAAAGCAAGGGAAGTAAAAACAAAAATAAATAAGTGGACTATATCAAACTAAAAAGCTTCTGCACAGCAAAAGAAACCACAACAAAATGAAGAGGTGACCAACTAAATGGGAGAAGATATTTACAAACACTTCTGATAAGGGGCTAATATCCAAAATATATAAAGAACTCATACAATTCAACAACAACAAAAAATAAACTCAATTAAAAAATAGACAAAGGACCTGAACAGACCCTTCTCCCACGAAGACATACAAAAGGCCAACAGATATATGAAAAAATGCTCAACTTCACTGGCTATTGGGGAAATGCAAATCAAAACTTCACAGCTTTTTAAAAGCCGTGTGTGTGTGTGTGTGTGTGTGTGTGTGTGTGTGTGTACATGTTCTAGGGCAAGAAATAGTTTGATTTATATGCTTGTCTCTCTAAATCAAATAAAATCACACTAGATGAAAATATAAAAGTATGCTTGATGATCCAACTAATAATTTTATTTTCTAAGAGAAAATATTTTTAAATGATCATTTAAATTTTTAAAAAATGATCCTAGGTGTGCACTTCAAAGCTGGAGTGCCATTGTTCTCAGGGCTTCAAACCTCCAGATTGCCAGCAGCGTACCAGAGACTCTTCTATGCTCCCTGAAACACCAGGCAAGTATCTGTCTTTACATATCAAGTTAGTAAAATTCTCAGTTTATCTTCACAAAAACAATGTTAGGTTTTTGCCACTGAGGAAGAAATATTTGCAATTAAAAAGTAAATAGCCATTAATGAAAAACGACTTATACCTAGTTTTTTTTTTTTTGTTTTTTTTTTGAGGGCAGTGTCACTGGGCCCTCATATGTGGGACCGAACCAGGGCTGCTGGTCTCCCAAGCCAGTGCTTAACCACCGCCACTTGGCCGGCCCTTACCTATTTATTCTTCAGCTAGAATTGTCAATTATCAGCATAAAGGCAAATTTTATTTATTTATTTTTTAAATTTATTTTTTTTATTTTTATTTTTTTATTTTTTTCGCTGAGCCATCCTGCTCCCTGTTGACAGCTCAGCAGTTGCTCAGCTCGGGCTGGGCATGGAACTGCTATTGCTCACAGCTCAGCTTGCACTCTTGAGCAGCTCTTAACCAACTGAGCCACTTGGCCAGCCCTTAAAGGAAAATTTTAAAATTATTCAAAAGAAAAAGTAGACTATCTACAGAAAAATTAAAATAGTTTTGTCAAGATATTAACTTCCAGAAATAATAGAACCTCTATTATTTCCAGAATTTTGAAGAAGTAATGTTGTGACCTAAACATTTTAAAATAAGCTAAATTATCATTTATGTATGGTGAGAACAGATATTACTGTAATGAGAAGACATGATATTTATGTGCATATATTAAAACAAAACTACTTATCAACTTAAATTAGTCAACTGAGAGTTGTATTGAAATAAAAATCACAAAGTGGAGATGTCATGACATGTGCTATGGACTGAATGTTTATGTCCCCCAAAATTCATGTTGCCCTAATCCCTAATGTGATAGTATTTGGTGGTGACTGGCTTTGAATGAGGTTATGCAGGTGGAGACCTCTTGATGAAATTGATGCCCTTACTAGGAGATAAGGAGACCAGAGCTCTCTCCCCACTGTGTGAGAATACAGCAAGAAGACTGCTATTTGTAAACCAGGAAGATGGCTCTTATCAAGAACCTACCATGTAGGCACCCCGATCTCAGATTTCTAGCCTCTAGAACTGTAAGAAAGGAATGTTTGTTGTTTAAGTGACAGTCTATGGTATTCTTTTATAGCAACATGAATTGACTGAGACTACTGTCTCAGTAAAGATGTATGGAGAGCATTGGAAACTTTGCAATCCAGAGACAAATCTAAATGGTAGTAAATATGGTTACAAATATAAATGTAACTATATGTATAATTATTGAAAATAATATGCATATACTTTACAATAATAATTTAATAACATTTGACCTGGATTTTGTATTCATGTTACACTAACAAAAAACTAGCTATTGGGGAAAACAAGGAAATAGTAAAAATATACTTGTCTTATATTAAAGAAAACAAAACAAAACAGTAAATAGCCTTCCTTCAAGAAATGGAAACCAAATCTGCCTTTTTAATCTGGCTCTTTTTTAACTCTCAAAGATCATGATTGAAGCTGAGAGTATGTTTTAAATTTTTTATTTATGGATATCATTGACTTTCTCTTTTAACACTATCCTTCAACATTTCCCCCCTTTTAATTGATCTTGTGATTTCAGCTCTACACAAAGAGCATTTATTCTCTTCCTAGCACTGTTACTATGTGTCTGTTATAGGAAAAATTAAAGGAAATCAAAGATAAGTTTTTACTCTGAAGGAGTTTATAGTTTAAATGAGAAAAATCCATAAATTGCTGTCAAAGAAATCACAGATGGATGCTAGCACAATGTTTTATTTATTCACCATGACTTTAGTTTTTATTCATTCATTTAGTTAGCAAATATTTATTGAATTCCTAATGTATGCTGGATGCTGGTCATGTGGCCTGGGGATGTACAGTAAGCAAAACAAAGTCCCTCTTCTTATGGAGCTTACAGAATATTTAGGGAACCATACCTAGTGCTAACTAGTTGCAGAATTAGGGTTAGGAATCAAGTCTCCTAGTTTTTATGCCAATGACATTTTAGTAGCATTGCAGTGGCTCCATATATAAAAAATAGATCTCTAATGTCAAAAAGTCAACAATTTAATAAAGTAGCATATGCACAAATATAGTGAAGTTCTGTGATAATGTATCTTGTAACAATGCAAATTTTTGGATAACGTTGCAATTACACTATCCCACATTATATATCATTGAAATTATTGGGCCCCAGTTATTTTGTTATAGTGAGATTTTGCTGTAGTTGCTATATCGTGTAGAATATGTTGCAACTTGGTTTTTGTTCTTTTAGAATGAAAGGTAGTAGAGGTAGTCCAAAGTATTATGATTCTATTATGTTACTTGAATAACAACGAAAATTAATAACATTGTAGTATGCTATAACTTGAAAGTAAAAATAGACAGCTTAAATCTTTTACTCTGATTTTTTAATGTATTTTTATTTTTAGGTTTAATCATGGAAAAAGCTTTTTGGAAGGATGGAAAGAACCGGTGGCTTCTAGGTTTCTACATTGCATTACCTGTTCTCATCATAGCAACCATAATCGCTGTTTCACGAAAACGTTTGAAAAAATGGTTCACCAAAAAAGAGGAATTCCTAAGTAGCGAGTAAATTGAATTTGTGTTAAACTTTAGTACCATTTGAATGTAGTCATATATAAGGCATTATCATGAACAACAATGATAATTTTACAGGGATTTTGAGTACTACATTAATATCTCATTTAATTGTGCCTGATAATTTTCAATATTTCTATTTTAGAAATACAAAAAATGTGGGAATGTAGTTTAAGTTACTTGGCCAAAGTCATAGTCTTGGTAATTGAGAGAGGAAGAACTCAAATGTAATCACATCTTTTGCTTTCAAATACCCTACTGGCTCTCAAAGTGATCTATGTCACCTACAGAAGAAACATCAGAACTACTTATTAAAAATACAAAATTCTGAGCCTTAACACAAATGAAATATTTCAATTTGCATTGCTGCTTCATGTAAGAAATAATTTAAAAAAATTTTTTTGGATAAAGTCTTCAGAAGGTGAATTTATAATTTAGCTTGCAACATAATTTTATTTTATTTTTTTAATAATTCAAACACAAAGAGAACAAACAAACATCCACTGGCCCATCATTAGAAATAAACAAATGTTAAGATTTCTCGTTTCTCTTATGAAATAACCTTGATCTACAGCTGCAATCCCCTTCTAGTATTATCTTCCTGCAGAGAACAATCTCTACATTGAAAGTTGATGTATGTTACATATTTTTACTACATATGACTGGATTCATGTGACATATCTAGAATTATATATAATTCTAAATATTTACACATTTTTATAGATACAGTTCCACATCTAATTCTAGTTTTGTTTATGTGGTTTTCCTTTTTTCTTTTTCATGATCAGTCTTTCAGAGGTTTTTCTTTTTTTTTTCTAATTAAAATTTGTTGACGTGACAACGGTCAAAAAAACTACATAGATTTCAAGTGTACAATCTATAATACATCATCTATATATTGCATTATGTGTTAACCATCCAGAGTCAGTTCTCTGTCCATCACCATATGTTTGACTCCCCACCCCCTTCCCCTCTGGTAACTACTAAACTGTTGTCTGTCTAATGAGTTTTTGTTTCTTTCTTTGTTCGTCCTGTTCCTTTTTTGCTTTCAGTTTTACATCCCATATATCAGTGAAGTCATATGGTTCTCAACTTTTTCTGTTTAACTTATTTCGCGTAGCATAACAATCTGAAGATCCATCCATGTTGTCGCAAATGGCAGTATTTTATCTTTTCTTATGGCAGAGTAGTATTCCATTTTGTGTATATACCACATCTTCTTTATCCAGTCATCCACTGAAGGACACTTTGGTTGTTTCTATGTCTTGGTCACCATAAATAAAGCTTCAATGAACATCGGAGTACATATATCTTTATGAATAAATGGTTTTCTATTTTATTAGTAAATTGAAAAATACAAGTTCTCATTGTGTTGAGATCTCTATATTTCCTTTATGTTTATTATCCTTAAGTTTTGCACTTTCCCTCCTTTCTGCTCTATTTACCTTTGCTGTTTTCTTTCTAGCTTTCTTGAATCTGTCTTCGTTTATTACTTTTCAGCCTCATTTCCTAACATATGCTTTAAAAACTAAAATTTTCGCTTTTATGGATCATTTTACATGCACTCTCCAGTTTTTAAGATATAGTTGACATTCAGTTCAAAAAATCACAAATTTCCATTATGATTTCTTGTTTAAATCATGACTAAATTGTGTTCTTTAGTTTCCAATTATGCAATTTATTTCTGTTGTTGTAAAACTCATTTTCCAATTTTACTACTTATTGTGAGAAGCTTGTCTCTTTTATTTAGACTCTTAAATGTTGAAACCAGAAAGGAAGTAAATTTTCATAAAAATGTGTGGTTGATATGTAGGCTTCAATTATTGTGACATGGTATGTTTGTTTCTTTGTTTTTCAGGTGTGTTGTTTCAAATCATCTTTGTACATATTGGGTTTTTTCCTGTCTGCTTGATAATGTATTTTCTGTGAGAAAGAAGGAAACTGAAATTTTCTAATATGCCATGGCTTTCCTTCTGCCTTACATATTCTGAGGCAGTGACTGAATGCATAATGTTTAATTTAGTGTATTTTCTTTTAGTTATTAATTGTATCTTAAATTGTATTCTCATTGTTTTATATTGCTATACCAACTCACTATTTGAAACTTAGGTTTACCTAGTACATCTTTTTTCATCCCTTATTCTTAACCTTTCTTTGTTTTTAGCTGGTGTCTTATAAACAGTCTTTAAGTGGAATGCAATAGTGGAATTTCTTATACTTAATATATGGTGATATATATTTAACCTGAAATCTACTATCTTATTTTTTATGTTTTATATTGCTATACCAACTCACTATTTGAAACTAGGTTTACCTAGTACATCTTTTTTCATCCCTTATTCTTAACCTTTCTTTGTTTTTAGCTGGTGTCTTATAAACAGTCTTTAAGTGGAATGCAATAGTGGAATTTCTTATACTTAATATATGGTGATATATATTTAACCTGAAATCTACTATCTTATTTTTTTCCTATTTACCACCTTTTTTTCTACTTTTTTCCCTATAATCCATTTGATTGTATTTTGTTGTTCTCTTCTTTCTACTATATTGTACAATTTTATGTTTTTTATTTTCATGATTTTCTTTAAATTTTAGTATTTATGCTTAATGTTATATAATATCTCAACTTAACATTATATATAGTCTTCTTCATAATAACACAAGCCTCTTAGCCATTTAAACTAACCTCTCCTCTTCAATCTGTTTCTCATTTGGCTTTTCAGTTTCCCCCAAATAAGTTAGGGTTATTTTGTAATTATCATTATTATATTTAGTTAATACTTCCTAGAATTTCTTATTACATATACTTTTTAATTAACTTTATTGAAGTGATATTGGTTAGTAAAATTATATAGGTTTCAAGTGTACAATTCGATAATATATCATCTTTATATCACATTGTGTGTTCACTACCCAGAGTTAGTTCTCCATCACCATATATTTGACCCCTTTTACCCTCTTCTACCACAACCCTCCCCCCCTTACTCTTTGGTAACCACCAAATTATTTTTTGTGTCTATGAGTTTTTGTTTGCCTGTTGGTCCTGTTCGTTTGTTGCTTTCAGTTTTACATCTCCCAGCATCTTAGCTTACAGTTTTTTCTTTTAAATTTTTGTTTTAAAATTATTTAAGATTTTATTTCTTTTTGTACATTTCTTTTTGAAGATTTACTTCAAGTTTGAATCTTCTAGAACCCTTGTAAGTCCCACTTTAATTTTTGGAGTTGATTTGTTACATGTAATTTAACTGGGGAAATATTTAATATCTTCTTAAATAAACTTGCTAGTAAGTCAGGTCATACATAGCACAAGCTGATGCAGTCAACATGATGTCACTGCAAAGTCTATCATAGTCAGCAAGTTTTTGGTTTGTTAAATACAACTATTCAATGAACACAATTATATGTAAATTTTGAAAATGCCATCTAATTTATAAAACTCAATATAAAAGCTTTGGTAAAAGTTTTTTATGTCAGATGCTATTTACAATGATGAACATGCCGATAAAACATTTGTTCATTAAAAAAAAAAAAGAAATATAAAAAGTTGCAAAAATTAGCAGAGGTAGCTCCTTTCTACCTTCACTTGGGTTTTCCCAGTGGTAACATCTTACATTAATATAGTGCATATTCACAGCCAGGCAATTGGTATTGATACAATATTATTAAACTGTAGACTTTAGTCATATTCACCAGTGTTTACATGAACTCAATTTTTGAGTATGTATATGTGTATTATATTACAAAATTTTTTTCTGTTTTTTTAGTTTTTCAATTACAGTTGACATACAATATTATTTTTATATTAATTTTAGGTGTATGCATAGTGGTTAGACATTTATACAATTTATAAAGGCATCCCCCTGATAAATTTAGTACCCACCTGGCACCATACATAGTGATTACAATATGATTGACTATATTCCCTATGCTGTACCTTACATCCCCGTGACTATTTTATAACTACCAATTTGTACCTTTTAATCCTTTCCCCCACTTTCACCCATCCTCCAAACCCCCTCCCATCTGGCAACCATCAAAATGTTCTCTGTATCTATAAGTTTGTTTCTGTTTTGTTTGTTCATTTATTTTATTTTTAGATTCCACATATAAGTGAAATCATGTGGTATTTGTCTTTCTATGTGTGAATTATTTCACTTGGCATAATACCATTCAAGTCCATTGATGTTATTGCAGATAGCAAGATTTCATTCTTTTTTATGGCTGAGAAACATTGCATTAGATATGTGCACCATCTTTTCTTTATTCATTTATCCATTTAGGGATATGAAGGCTGCCTCATCATCTTGGTCACTGTAAACAATGCAGCAATGGACATATGGATGCACTCATCTCCTCAAAGAAGTGTTTTCGGTTTCTTTGGATAAATACACAGAAGAAGGATTACTGGGTCCCTCTTTCTCTCTTATTATAGCCTTTGTTTTAAAGGCTATTTTGTCTGGTATAAGTATTGCTACCCCAGCTTTCTTTTATTGTTTCCTTTTTCATGAAATATCTTTTCCATCTCTTTACTTTCAGTCTGTGTGTGTCTTTCAATTGGAAGTGAGTCTCTTCTGGGCAACATATGTGTGGGTCTTGTTTTCTTATCCATTCAGCCCTCATATGTCTTTTGATTGGAGCATTTATCCATTTACATTGAAAATAATTGTTGATAGATATGTAGTTATTGCCATTTTATTATTCATATGTTTAACCATTTTTTTTTGTTTTTTTTGTCTTAAGTCTCTAAGATTCCTTGTAATACTGGCTTGGTGATGATGAACTCCTTTAGCTCTTACTTATCTGGGAAAATCTCTATTTGTCCTTCAATTCTAAATAATAGCTTTGCTGTATGTAGAGTAAGCTTGGTTGTAGGTCCTTGCTTTTCATCACTTTGAACATTTCATGCCAATCTCTTCTGGCCTGCAAAGTTTCTGTTGAAAAATCAGCTGACAGTCTTATGGAAGCTTTGTTATATGTAACTAACTGCTTTTCTCTTGCTGCTTTTAAGATTCTTTCTTTGTCTTTGACTTTTGGCGTTTTTAGCATGATGTGTCTTGGTGTGGGCCTCTTTGGGTTCATCTTGTTTGGGACTCTCTGTGCCTCCAGGGTTTGAATATCCATTTCCTTAGCCATGTTAGACAAGTTTACTGTGATTCTTTCGTTCTTTTTTTTTTTAAAAAAATGGGGAATTGAGGGAGGGGAACAGTGTTGGGTAACTGGGGAGGAGGACCAGCCAAGTTGTTGTTCTTCAATTTTCATTGTGGAGGGCACCAGTCGGCATTTGGCTGCCCGTAGGCAGCTCGTGGCCTCTAAGGTCAAGGTGCTGTGTTGCAATCTTAATTGTGGGTGGGTACAGCCACCACCCCATGCAGGAGTCAAACTAGCAGCCTCATTGTCAAGAGTGCATGCTCTATCCACTGAGCCATCCAGGTGACAGCTCAGCTCAAGGTGCCGAGTTCAGTCTTAGTTGCAGGCAGGCGTAGCCCACCATCCAACAGGCAATCTTGTTGTTACAAGTACGTGCTCTCATCAGCTGAGCCATCCTACCACCTGTTGGCAGCTCAGCAACAGCTTTTGAGTTATCACTGGCCCATGTGGGAATTGAACCGGTGGCCCTATTGCTCAGAGCTTGCACTCTTGGGCTAACTCTTAACCAACCGAGCCACTCAGCCAGCCCCTGTCATTATTTCTTAAAATAGGTGTTCAAGTTTTCACTTTGTCTTCTCCTCTTGTACTCCTATGATGTGAATGATGGTACACTTGATGTTGTCCCAGAAGCCTCTTAAATTACACTTGATGTTGTCCCAGAAGCCTCTTAAACTGTCCTCATTATTTTTAATTATTTTTTCTGCTCTGATTTGATATTTCCTGCTCCCTTATCTTCTAAATTGTTGATTCGATCCTCTATTTCATCTAATCTATTGTTGATTCCCTCTAATGTACTCTTCATTTCAGTTATTATGTTCTTTATTTGTCTGGTTCTCTTTTATGTTTTATATATCCATTTTTATGTTGAAGTTTTTCCTGACATCAATGAGCATCCTTATAACCAGTGTTTTGATCTCTGCATCTGGTAGATTGCTTTTCTCCATTTTGTTTAGTTCTTTTTCTGGAGCTTTGTTGTATTGTTTCATTTGGGACATGTTTTTTTATCTCCCCATTTTGGCTCCCTCGCTGTGTTTGTTTCTATGTATAAGGTAGGAGTGCTAGGTCTCCTGGTCTTAATAGAGTGGCCTTATATAGTAAGTGTCCAGTGGGGCCCAGTGGCAAAGTCTCCCTGTTCACCAGAGCTAGGTGCTCCAGGTGTGTCCCTTGTATGGGCCGTGTGTACCCTCCTGTTGTAGTTGAGCCTTGGTTGCTATTTGCATGTCAAGGGGATGGACTGACCCTCGGGCTGATTGTTTGTGAGGACTGGATGTGACTACAGTGGTGGAGCTGTGGTGCAGGGGCTGACCCTACAGAGCAGAAATCACTTTAGCAGGGCTCTGGTGCCTGCCCAGTCTGCCCTTTGGGTGTGTCGTCCTTGGAGTTGGCCAGGTAATGCTCTGGCTCGGTCTGAAACTGACCACTGGGAGTGCCAGCCCCAGGGCATCCTGTGACGGGATCTGCTGCAGGCCAAGTTCAGCCACAGTATGTGGCCTGCCCACAGCCACCTGACATGAACCATGAAGCTATCTGTAGATGACTGCTGCCCACACTGTTTTTGAGAGGCCAAGCCACAAACCAAGGCCAGCTATTACTAGTGCTAGGGCTTCAGGCTGCTGAGCCATAGATACAGGACACACCGAAGCCAAATGCTGCTTGTTTGGCTTTCATGAACCTTTGAAAAATTTTAGGAAAGTCTGTAGCATGAACCAAGGCAGGCCGTTTGTATGTGAAAGCTGCTGGAAGCAGCTTGGGTGTGCCTGAATGTTGGGTGGGGCAGGGTATTATACTATGCTTCCATAAGGAATGGGTTGCAGAAGCTCAGGCTCCTTTCTATGGGTGGAGCAAATTGATGCTTCATTTGAACCCAAGAACCTTTCTTTTTGGCTTTCTTCTTTTTTTTTTCTTTTTTTTATTACTTTCAGGTGTACAACACAATGCAATAGTTATACTCTTTACCCCCCAAAGAAACAACCCCCCTCCCCCAGTTCACCACCCCACTCCCCCCCCCCATATCATACATATCTATCACAACTTCCCTGACTCCCCTCCACAGTATACTCCACATCCCGTGACCATCCACATATTCAGTTACAGTTGGCATACAATACTATACAACAACAGCTTCAGGTGTACAGTGCAGTGATCAAGCCTCTACTCCATCCATGAAGTGGTCTCCCTAACAAGGCATGTGACTATCTGATACACCACAAAATTTTTACAACATTATTATATTCCCCAAACTATGTTTCATATCCCTGTGGCAATATTGTAGTTGTCTATTTATGCTGTCTAATCCCTTCCCTTTCCCCCCCATCCCCACCCCACTCCCAACTAGCAACCCTCAGTTTTTCCTCTAATCTACGAGTCTGTTTACTTTGATTGTTCACTCAGCACTTCATACTCCACACACAAGTGAGATCACATGGTACCTGTCCTCCTACTGACTTATTTCACGCAACATAATAGTCTCTTCAAAACATTATCAATTACATTCCCAGAACTGCTCCCATATCCCTGTGGCAACATTGTAGTCCCACCTACACTGTCCAAAACCTGCCCCCTCTCCCTCTTCCCCACTCCCTCCCAGCCAGCAACCATCAATTTTTCCTTTATGTCAACTCTTTCTGTGTTGATTTTCTGTCTGAAGGATCTGTCCATTGGTGACAATGGTGTTGAAGTCCCCTACTATGATAGTGTTACTGTTGATCTCTGTCTTTATGTCAGTCAAAATCTGTTATATATAAATAGGAGTTCCTATGTTGGGTGCATAGATGTTTATTAGGGTTACAGTGCCCTTCTTTGTCTTTTATTGTAGTCATTTTAAAGTCTCTTTCGTCCAAAGTAAGTATTGGTACTCCAGCTTTTTTTTTCTCATTTCCGTTTGCATGAAATATCTTATTCCATCTGTAAACAGCATATACATGTGTCCTATTTTCTTATCCACTCAGCCACTCTGTCTTTTGATTGGAGCCTTTAGCCCATTCACATTTAAAATGATTATTGACAGGTGCATATGTATTGCCATTTTGTTATTTCTATTCCTGGTCTTCCTGGGTTAGCTTGTTTACCCCTTTCTTTTGTTTAAAGAAGCCCTTTTAACATTTCTTGCAATGCTGGCTTGGTGGTAATGAATTCCTTAAGCTTATTCTTTTCTGAGAAACTCTTTATTTCTCCTTCAATTTTAAGTGATAGCCATGCTGGATAGAGCAATCTTAGTTGTAGGCCTTTATTTTGTGTCACTTTGAAGATCTCCTGCCACTCCCTTCTGGCCTGCAGAGTTTCTGTAGACAAGTCAGCTATTAGTCTAACAGGAGTTCCTTTGTATGTAACCTGCTGTCTTTCTCTTGCAGCCTCTAGGATTCTGTCTCTGTCTTTAACCTTTGCCATTTTAACTATGATGTGTCTTGGTGTTGATCTGTTTGGATTCAGCTTGTTTGGACCCCTCTGCACTTCCTGGGCATGTATGTTGATTTCTTTCACCAGGGTAGGGAAGTTTTCAGTCATTATTTTTTCAAATACATTTTCGATCCCTTGCTTCTTCTCTTCTCCTTCTGGTATTCCTATGATTCGAATGTCGCTGCGTCTTACCTTGTCCCATAGGGCTCTTAAACTATTTTCATTGTTTTTTATTCTTTGGTCTTTTTATTGTGCCAACTGAGTGATTTCTGCTATTTTGTCTTCCAAATCGCTGATCTGCTCCTCTGCTTCATCTACTCTACTGGTGATTCCTTCAAGTGTGTTCTTCATTTCAGTTATTGTATTCTTTAGTTCTAACAGGTTGTTTTTTTTATGGTTTCCCTATCCTTTTTTATGTCTTCGCTAAGTTCCTTAAACATTCTTATCATTAATGTGCTAAACTCTGTCTCTGAAAGGTTGGATCCCTCTGTTTCATTTAGTTCCATTTCTAGAGGTTTTTTCTGATCTTTTACTTGGGACACGTTTCTGTTTCCCCATTCTGGCTGTCACTCTGGGATTGCTTTGATGTATTAGCTAGATCACCAGGAGAGCCCTGGCTGGATCACGCAGGCACACAGCTCATGGCCCAGCACTCCCAGGAAAACTCCCAGTCTCAGCCTGTCCCAGTCAGCCGCTTGCAGATCAGGCTGAGCAGCCCAACAACCAATCACCAGCCTGGCAACTCTCCAAGCGCAGTGCAGAGAGTGGGACCCGAGGCAGATTGCGCACTCCCGCATCTCAGTGAGCAGCCTGTTTGAGCCGGAGGGCACCTGCCCAGTGTTTCCTTGGCAACGCAGTATAAGCCGGGTAGAGGGTGGGGAATCTAAGGCCGCATGCACGTGCGTGCACACACACACTTCTGCGCCAATTCCACCAGACCAATGAGGTCAGACCTGATCCTCCGTGGGAGGGCCCAAGCCCGACAAAATGGCGTCCTCCCTACACGACTCACGTGCAGGCTCCACACCACGGGAACCACAGTCCAAAAATCTCCAGCCTTTGCACCAAAGGTGCTCAGTTCAGTCCGTCCCTGCAGGCTCCCGGGTCCGGCTCACACAGCTCCACCAGGAACCAGGTAAGTGCTCACCGGCGAGCAAGCCCGGGCGCCAACCCCACTGATTCTCCAGCCGCTCTTAGCCTCACTGAGCTGAGCAAAGAGAGTCCTCACTAATTTACTGCCAGCTATCTTAGAACTCCTCTTCCCGGCAAAGGAGCTCTAGGCTGGTGAGCTTGGTGTGCGGCCGGAGTGTCTCTCCCCAAACCAGACAAGCTTCCCACGGTTGGGGCTTCCCTCACGGGGCTTGCCCTCTCTCATCTCCCCCCCCCCCGTCCTACCAGACCCGAGACGGCCTCCTCTTAAAGTTCTTCATTTAGTGGTCTGTTCCTCCAGTGTTCCGGGGAACTCCAGGGTTGAATGCTGTATAATTTGCTTGTAATTTTGGTGTGATCCTGGGAGGCAGTTAACACAGCGTCTGTCTATTGCACCATTTTACCGGAAGTCCCCTTGGCTTTCTTCTTTTTGTGATCATTTTTCTTCACAAGTTTCAGGAAGCTCTCTTAATATGCTCAATATGTACTTTAATTCTCTTGGCAAGAATCTTGCCCTTCATCTGTTTGTTTATAACAATGCCAATAGCATGCAGAGTAACACTTTCAGTTTTTGCCATAATACCATTGTGGGGCATTCCTTTTTGAACAATGCCCATTCCCTTGATTTCTACAATATCACCTTTCTTGTAGATTCACATGTATGTGGCCAAAGGAACAACTCTATGTTTTCTAAAAGGCCTAAAGAAAAAATAGCAGGTATTTCTTCTTTTTCCTTTTGTGTTGGTCATTTTGACCAATTACTGGAAGATTGTAGTTCCAGCTGAAAGGCCCCATTTTTAAATTGGGTTGTCTTTTTATTATTGAGTTGTTGAAATCATTTCATCATTTTAAAAATGGGTTATTATCCTAATATTGCCTTTTGAGTGTTCTTATTATATTTTGGATACATATTCTTTATCATATATATGACTTGCAACTATGCTCTTAATCTGAGGCTTGTCTTGTCATACTTTTTTTTAGATTTTTAAATTATTATTATTAGTTACAGATGTACAAAACAATGCAATAGTTATCTTTTTCACCCCTTACAAAGTGACTACCCCTTCCCCCTCTGCTGCCCTCCCACCCCCGATATCATACATATCTATTACAATTCCATTGACTCCATCCCCACTCTATATTCCACATCCCATGACTATATATGTGTTAAATTATAGTCAACATCTAATATTATTCAGCGGCAGCTTCAGATGTACAGTGCAGTGGCCAGGCCACTACACCGTCCATGAAGTGGTCTCCCTGATAAGACATGAGTCCATCTGATCCCCTAAAAAAATATTTACAACCTTATTGATTATATTCCCTAAACTGTCTCTTCTGTCTCTGCAGTAGTATTGTAGTTATCAGTTTATGTTGCCTCGTCCCTTCCCCTTCTCCAATCCACATCCCATCTAGCCCTCATCAGTTTTTCCTTTGTGTCTCTAAGACTATTTCTGTTTATTTTGCTCGTTTATTCAGTTCTTTAGATTCCACATATAAGTGAGATCATATAGTATTCATCTTTCTCTGACTGACTTATTTCATTTAACATAATATTCTCTAGGTCCATCCATATCGTTGCAAATGGTACGATATCTTTCTTCTTTACAGCTGTGTAATACTCCATTATGTAAATGTACCACAGTTTCTTACTCCAGTCGTCTACCAATGGGCATTTCGATTGTTTCCAAGTCTTGGCTATTGTAAATAGCGCTGCAACGAACATAGGGGTGCATATATTTTTTTCAAATTAGTGTCTTGGGTTTTTTTGTACTTTTACAAAGCAAATATTTTAAATTTTGATGAAATCAAAAAGTCTATTGGTTTCTTCTGTTATAGATCATGATTTTGGTGTTTTATCTAGGAAATATTTGCCAACCAAAATTCATAAAGATTTTCTTCAATGTTTTCTCTAAAAACTTTATAGTTTTATGTTTTACATTTAAGCCTATGTCCAATTTGAATTAAGTTTTGGATAGGTTAAAAGGCATGGATGGGTACAATGGTTTTCTTTTTTTGCATAAGAATATCCAATTATTCTAACAGCATTCATTTTTGTAGCTTTGTTAAGCAGGATTAGAATAGTTACCACTACTGAGGCAATAGCCTTTTGAATAACTCTACTCAACTTACTATGAATTATGAGATTTTTCAACTGAGGTGTTGGGAACATGAAATATTCCTGTTCCTATGTGATCACAAGGGATTGCTTTCATTATTCATTTCGTTATTCATTTTTTTCCCTCTCTGCCAGTTTGCCCTGTTAATCATAGCTGCCTTCACCTCCCTAGGCTCCCTATTATATTACCTCAACTCAGGAAACTTCTGGCTTGGCCTGGGTCTTCCTCGCTGTGCTACAACCTGAAAACTATCACCAGGTGATATGAAAGGTCATTTATAGGTCTCATCTTTTTTATTCCCTTCTCTCAGAGATCACTATCCTGCATTGACATATTCAGTAACTGAAAACCACTGTTTCATGTATTTTGTCAGGATTTTCAGTTGTCATGCAGGAAGATAAATCCAGTCTGTTATTCCATCTTGGCCAGAATTAGAAGTGTGTCTTTATGGTTTATAACTGCACATTCATATTTATCTCTACATCTCATATTCTGTTTTATTTCCTCAAATCACTCTTTCATTTCATCAACTCTTCTTCCATCTTTGTTATGTTCTAGACTAATGGAATCTATCCTTGCAAAGATCCTCTGGAGATTCTAAATATTCTTATATTGCAGTTTAAAAAATAATTTGTGTTGTATTTTTTGGTGTATGAAGTCATTAATTTGCTGTCACTGCTGACACTAATACTTAGTGGTTTGTAATCATAGACTCTTTTTTATTAAGTGTCTATGATCTTCCCATGAGAAGTCTGCATGCCCTGTGGTGAAGACCCATACATGTGGGTTATTTTATTTATTCTTGTTTTAAAGCAAAAATATTTAAAACAATTGCTATGCATTGTGGTCAAGAATTTGTAGTGTGTGAATGGGGACCCTTAAAGTACATATTTTGGAAGCTTGGGATTCCTACTTCTCTCACTGATGCATTTTTTCCCCGTCTGTATACCCTTATTTTCCTGCTGCATTCCGAAGGCCACTGGTCAGAATTTTTATTATGCTATAAGGATAGTATGCCCTCCATTACTCCAAGATTTACTTAAGGAGCTCACTTTCAGTTTCCCCACATGCAAAGGCCTGGGGCCTGAACTTCATCTAAGGAAAGGTTATGAAATCTCTAACCCCTGAGGTGTATCACTGGCTTAGATACCCCTGCAGTCATTCAGTTTTAGCTCTTGTTCACTCTTCAACTCTGTTTCTTTATTTTTGCTAGCACCAGAAGTCTCTTATTGTTGTTAACTTCAGTTATGAGTATGTATTAAATGTTTGTGTTTTTTTTTTTTTTCAGCATTCCTCTGTTATGAGGACTGGAAAGGGGGTAATTGTCCTGTCAGCTAAGCCTGCCAGATTATCTAGAAGTCAGTAGGGGTTTTAATTTACAAAATGTAACATTTCTTTATCAATTAATAAAAAGTTAAAAATTGGAGTATGAAGGTCAGAATCAGCTGTTCAGGGTCAAATGTATATCTGTTTTCAGAAGTGATAAAAAGCAAACCTGCTCCTTCTTGATACTCTTCTCACTGTGGGACTTGAAATTTGTACTCTTTGTGAATGAGGTATAGGGATAAGTAAGAAAGTAATTTATAGGCATCTTTGGACATTATTTTCTTTATTGTTAACCAGTCTTCTAAAAGATATAATACTGCTTATAAAATAGCCCGACTTTTATTTATGCAGTAGGCAAGCTTTCTTAGGACTAACTTGACATATTATTTTCTATTTTGTTTTATATGCAGATCAGAAGACAGCACTAACACATATACCACCAGGTAAGTAAATTAGAAGGTTTCTTAAGATATGTGTTGAAAATTAAGAATAAATAAATCACAATTAATTTGTAGATGTCATTTGAACTGCTGCAGTTGGTAAAGTAATGTACTGAAAACCAGTCTACTAATATATAAAAATGTACTTTCTAGTAAATTAATCTTTTATTAATTTAGAAGTGTACCCTGAAAAAATAAGGACTAAAACAGCTGACTCTAATAAAACATAGAATATGTATAATTAGTAAAGAAAAAGGATGTATAGGCATACCTTGGAGATATTGCAGGTTTGGTGCCAGACCACCACAATAAAATGAATATTATAACAACACAAATCACATGAATTTTTTGGTTTTCCACTGCATATAAAGTTGTGTTTACACTATATTATAGTCTATTAAGTGTGCAATAGCACTATGTTTATAAAAACAATGTACATATTCCCGTTAAAAAATACTTTATTGCTAAAAAATAAATAAATAAATAACCATCATCTGAGCCTTCAGCAAATCATGAGTTTTTTTCTGGTGGAGGGTATTCTTCGATGTTGATGGCTGCTGACTCTTCAGCCATCAGCAACCTCTATGGTGATGGCTGCTCAAGGTTGGGGTTGCTGTGGCAACTTCTGAAAATAAAACAATGAATTTTGTACATCAATTGACTTTTTGTTTCATAAATGATTTCTCTGTAGCATGTGATGCTGTTTGATAGCATTTTACCCACAGTAAAACGTCTTTCAAAACTGGAGTCAGTTCTTTCAAAACTTACCTCTGCTATATCAACTAGATTTATGTATGTAATATTCTAAATCTCTTGTTGTCATTTCAACAATCTTCACATCTTCACCAGGAGTGAATTTCATCTCAAGACACCATTTTCTCTGCTCATCCATAAGATTCAACTTCTTATCCATTCAATTTTTATTTTGAGATTGCAGCCATTCAGTCACTTCTTCAGGCTCTACTTCTAATCCTAATTCTCTTGTAATTTCTACCACATATGTAGTTACTTCCTCCTCTGAAGTTGTGAATCCCTCAGAGTCATCCATGAAGATTGGAGTCAACTTCTTCCAAACTCCTGTGAATGTTGATATTTTGACCTCTTCCCATGAATCACAAATGTTCTTAATGGCATTTAGAATGGTGAATCCTTTCCAGAAGGCTTTCAATTTATTTTGTCCAGATCCATCAGAGGAATCACTATCTGTGGCAGCCATAGCCTTATGAAATGTATTTCTTAAATATTAAGACTTGAAAGTCGAAATCACTCCTTGATCCATGGGCTATAGAATGGATGCTATGTTAGCGGGCATAAAAACAACACTAGTCTTGTTGTACATCTCCATCAGAGCTCTTTGGGTGACCAGTGCATTGTCACTGAGCAGTAATATTTTGAAAGGAAACTTTTTTTCTGAGTAGTAAGTCTCAACATTGGGCTTAAAATATTAATTGAACCATGTAATAAAGAGATGTGCTGCCATCCAGACTTTGTTGTTACATCTGTATAGCAAAGACAGAGTAAATTTGGCATAATTTGTAAAGACGCTAGGTTTTTCACAATGGTAAATGATCATTGGCTTCAACTTAAAGTCACCAGCTGCATTAGTCCCTAACAAGAGAGTCAGCCTTTTTTGAAGCTTTGAAACCAGGCATTGACTTCTCTCTAGCTCTCAAAGTCCTAGATGGCATCTCTTTCCAATATAAGTCTCTTTCATCTAAATTTTTAGGTGATAGAAGAAGAACTGACTGGGTGATGAACACACAATGTAATATATAGATGCTGTATTATAGAAATATATACTTGAAACCTATACAATTTTACTAAGTATTATCACCCCAATACATTTAAATAAATAAATAAATAAAATATATTGTTTAGCCACTTTCATTACTTTAGCTAACTCTTCTAGATAACTTGCTGCAACATCTATATTAGCATTTGCTAATTGTATGTTATGGAGACCGCTTCATTCCTTAAACCTCATGAACCAACCCAGCTAGTTTCAAACTTTTTCTTCTGCAGCTTCCTTACCCCTTCTCAGCCTTCATACAATTGAGAGGTAGGGCCTTGCTCTGCGTTAGGCTTTGGCTTAAGGGAATGTTGTGGCTGGTTTGACCTTCCATCCAGACCACTTAGACTTTTTTCATATCAGTAATAAGGCTATTGTGCTTTCTTATTATTCATGTGTTCACTGGAGTAGCACTTCCAATTTCCTTCAAGAACTTTTCCTTTGCATTTACAACTTGACTAACTATTTGGCATAAGAGACCTAGCTTTTCACCTGTCTTGGCTTTTCACATGCCTTCCTCATTAAATGAATCATTTCTAGCTTTTCATATGTAGTGAGAAACATGAAACACTTCCTTTCACTTGCATACTTAGAGGCCACTGTAGGGTTTTTAATTGGCCTAGTTTCAATTTTATTGTGTCAGGGAATACGGAGCCCAAGGATAAGAAGAGTGAGGGGAATGGCCGGTCAGGAGAGCAATCAGAACACACACAACATTAGTTAAGTTCACCATTTTTTATGGGCAGATTCATGGTGCCCCAAGCAATTACAATATAACACCAAATAGTAACACCAAATATTGGGTTGTCAGAAAAGTCATGACGCATTTTTGCAATGAAAAACAGAAAAAAATGACTTCTCCAACAATCCAGTAGTAACACCAAAGATCACTGATCACAGATCACTATAACAAATATAATCAAAAAGTTTAAAATATTTTGAGAATTACCAAGATGTGACACAGAGACACAAAATGAGCAAATGCTGTTGGAAAAATGATGCTGATAACCTTGCTTGATGCAGGACTGCCACAACGTTCAGTATATATATATATTTATTTATTTAAAAATTCTGTGAAGCACAATAAAATGAGGTATGCTTGTATGGTGCCTAGAAGTGACCCAACTTGGATTACAGTTCTATGCCTTTCATAATGATGTTGAGATCAACAGTGTACTACATATATGAGGGTGATCCCAGAAGATTATAATGGAGCTGAATTTCCTATAAGAAATGAAAGGATGTGTGGTTCAAGAGGCAATATTTTTTTCCTGTGATGAGAGCAGTGTTTGTGGGGCATGGCAATAGATTTCCTCTTGCTCACGTCACTCAGTTTTGAGTGTACAAATTACCCCCCAAATCAGTCAGCCACTGACCTGTTTCAGCACAATGGAGCCTGTCCAGCCAGCAGAACATATTCAGGGCATGTGACAGCCATCCCCGTTCTAGCTTCATGGTCTTCGGAGTACATTGTTGTCAGTTCTTTGCTGAGGACCTAAGATCCTGTGGAAGGACACAGGTCCACAGGAGCTACTTTCACAAGTATTAGTGCCACTACCACTTTGGTAAAAGCTTTCTGTGGTTATTGTGGAGCCAGTCTTTCCCTGACTTTGAAAATACAGAGGGTGCCCAAAAAATGTATAAGCATGTTAAGAAAGGAAAAAACTATTAAAATTGTAATAATATATATTGATAATAAAGATGAATACAAGTCACATTTGACTTCTGCAATTACATGAGGTGCTCAAAGTGGTTACTATCAGTGTCCAGACACTTCTGATTACGGTGAACTACTGTTTGAGCAGCTTTGACCAAAGTGTCACTTTATACATTTTTTGGCACCCCCGTTATTTTCAGGTTGTAATGATGTAAAGCATAGACAAGTTTTGTTTCTGCCAGCAATTCAATGCCAGAGAGAGCCCTAAGTGCCAGATATGGTCAATGGAACCAGAAACAAATTTATGAAGTCAAAATATTGAGTCCTCAGTTCTACACCCTATCCATGTTAAACACTTTTTTTTTATGACTACCACAAAGTTCCTTAATCTGACCACTGTTCCAAAATGCAATAGCCAAAGCCTCATTTCCACAACAGTCCCCTATGTTCCTTTATCTCTCCATCTTGATTTGCCATTCTTACTGATCCTCAAGCCACCTTTCATTCCCTACAGACAGTCACTATTGTGGTGATCTGATGTACGCATCCAGTTTCTCCTCAATATTTCCAATCAGTCCAGCCCACATCCCTGATCATGGAGCAGCATTGACAGCCTCAATGTTTTACTTCTGACTGTGTTGGAAGGAAGAGGGAGAGGGCGTGTGGGACAGTGTTTCTAAGTCTGCAGCAACGTCCAAGGCTTTCACATTCACTCCCCACTCACTCACTCACTGACTGGCAGAGCAACTTCCAGTCATGCAAACTCCATTCGTGGTAAGTGTCCCATACAGGTGTGCCAATTTTTATCATTTATATTGTATTTTCACTGTGCTTTTTCTATATACAGATATGTTTCAATACACAAATAGTTACATTGTGTTCCAACTGCCTACAGTATTCAGTACAGTAACATGCTGTACAGGCTTGTCATCTAGGGACAATAGGCAATCCCACACAGCCTAGGTGTGTAGTAGACTCTACCATCTAGGTTTGTGTACGTGCATACTATGATGTTTGCACAATGACTAAATCACCTAAATATGCATTTTTCAGGACATATTGTTAAGTGTTTTTAAGTGACACATGCACAGCTTGGGTAAACAAGCAAATGCCTGACATTTGATAGATTATGACAGAGCTCATGTGTAAATTTCTATAATAATTATGGGTTGGAGAAAACTAATTACCATGTCCTAACTGTGTTCTTCATTTTATTATTTAAAAATAGCATTTTTGTCCCCATAAATGTTTCTTAACCATCAATTCAGTTCTCACTGTTTTATAACTGCTATACCAACTTTGTTAGATTTACCGATATAATTTTTCCATCATGTTAGTTTCAATCTTTTATTTAAGTTGGCCTCTGAAAAATATTCTGCCAATGAGATTAAAAATAGGTAACTTCAAGAATTTCTCAGTAGTTGAATTTAATGTCTTTATATACACATACTTATGTTTGATAATATAGATTAATTCTGTCGTTTTTATCTACTGATTATACTTTTTCAGTATTCTCTTTTTCTGGTTTCTTGTATTCCATTATATCGATTGTGCTGTTAAGTACTTATAGTCTTCTAAGAATATATGGATCTTAACCCATTTAAACTTATAGCCTTTTTTCACTCCTCAATATTTTTATCATTTAGTTACTCCTGAATTTTAACCTGCTTCAAATAAGTCATCATTATTATCATTACTATCTTTAGTCAAAATGTACTAGGATTTCACTACATATTTACCACTTTTCTCACTATTATTTTTTGAATTTCACTTCATCTTTTGGTGAAGTGCTTCTTTTAGAAATTCCATCAATAAGTCTGTGTTAGTTAGCTGTTTATCTTATTGTCTGAAATTGTCTTTATTTTCACTCTTAAATGTAAATTTATGTAGTATGGACTTGTAGGTTGAGAGTCACTTTGCCTCAGCTATTTGAGATATGTCAGTGTAGCCTGGAGTTTACTGATGATGATGATGATGATGATGATGATGATGATAAATCCTCTGTTAGTATGCTGATTCATTTATTCCTTTACAGTTCATTTGAGTTATAGCTAAGTAGCCTTTGTATTTGTATGGTGACATAATAAATTACCACACACTTAGTGACTTCAAACAATACTCATTGATTATGTTAAAGTTCTGTAAGTCAGAAATCCAGGTAGATTTGATTGGGTTGTCATAAGGCCTGAAGGCCAAGCTGGGCTGTTAGCTCATTCATGTTGTAAGCAGAACCCAATTTCTTGCAGATTTCAGAGATACCTATTTCTTTGCTGCCTGTCTGTTAGGTCACCCACATGGCTTCTAGAGGCCACCCACATGGCTCCTCTTGTACCTTCCTTTGTCTTCAGAGATATACTAGCATGTCAAGTGTTCCACAGGCTTTTTGACCCTCTTACTAACTCTTTTGCCACTAGCAGAAGAAAACTCTACTTTTATTTATTTTTTATTTTTTTTGAGACACATTGATTTATTTTGTGAAAATAACAAAGGAGAGAACTGACCAAGTAAAAAAGATTAAATGTTAATTCACTTGATAGTTAAGAGGAAATTAAAAACTCTACTTTTAAAAAGCTCACTTGATTGAGTCAGGCCCACCAAAATAATGTTATTTTAAGATGAACTGATTTGGAGCTTTAATTACATCTGCAAACTCTCTTCAGAATAATACTTAGAAGAGTATTTAAATAACCAAGGCATGGGAATTTAGCCTAACACAGCCTCTAAGGTTTTTTTCTTTGCCCATAGAGATCTTATTTCATTATAATGTATTCTGGTAGAGACTTTTTTTTTTTCTTCATTATGAGCTGGACTCAGTATTTTCTTTTATTGTGATGATTCATGCCTTTCTTCAATTTGGAAAAGTTCCGGACTTTGTCTCTTCAAATACTGACTCTCCCCATTCTAAATCTTCTATGTTTGTATTTCTCCATATTTCTTAGCTGGTGATTTATATATTTCTGTTTGCCTAGTGTTCCAGGTGATTTTTCTAAACAATTTAAAAATCTGCAATTTTTTTTTTTTAAGTTTTGTCTTTTTTTGTTTAGTGGATTCTGTTTCTTTATTAATCTCTATGGAAATCCTAAACATTCTATTTTTGAAGTTTTTTTCTGTTACTTGTAAATATTGGTGTATGAATTCTTTAGTTTGTGCTGGCTGTAGACATTACCTCTTAGTGGCTTTTTTTCTTTGATTGTAAGGCCATCTCAAGCAGCAGTTATTGTCTCATGAGAGTTCTTCATATCCTGTTTTGTAGACTCCTCTTGTGGAAGTTATTTTATGTTTTTCCCTCTTAAGTCATAGATTTTTACAGAACTTGTTATATCTGATGATGTAGAATTCAAAGGAAGCATGAATTGATATCCTGAACCTATACTTGTTAAAGACTTAAGGTCCCTGGTTTTCTGTATAATATTCTTGTTTATTGACCTTGGACATTATTTTCTTTATTGGTAACTAGTCTTCTAAAAGAGATAATACTGCTTGTAAAATGGCCCGACTTCTATTAATGTAGTAGGCAAGCTTTCTTAGGACTAACTTGAGATATTATTTTCTTTTTTTTATTTTTTATATCCAGATCAGAGGACAGCAGTCACTCATATACCACCAGGTAAGTAAATTAGAAGGTTTCTTAAGATATGTGTTGAAAGGTAAGAATAAATTAATAATTCACAATTAATTTCTAGATATTATTTGAACTGTTGCAATTGGTAAAATACATAATGCTGCCATGAACATAGTGGTGCACATATCTTTTCGAATTAGTGTTCTTGTTTTCTTTGGATAAATACCCGGAAGTGGAATTTTGGGGTCATATGGTATATCTATTTTTAGCTTTTTGAGGCATCTACATATTGTTTTCCATAGGGGCTGCACCAGCTTGGAGTTCCATCAACAGTGCACAAGGGTTCCCTTTTCTCCAGGTCCTTGCCAACACATGTTATTTGTTGACTTTTTTGATAATAGCCGTTCTGACTGGTGTGAGGAGGTATCTAATTGTGATTTTGATTTGCCATTTACCTGATGATTAATGATACTGAGCATGTTTTCATACGTCTGTTAACCATCTGTTTGTCGTCTTTGAATAAATTTCTTTTCAAGTCCCCTGCTCATTTTTTGATCAGATTGTTTTTTATTTAATTATTGAGTTGTATTAGCTTCTTATATATTTTGGATATCAACCCCTTATCAGATGTGCCATTTGCAAGTATACCCTCCCATTTAGTATGTTGTCTTTTTTTATTTGTGTAAAGTTTCCTTCACTATGCAGAAGCTTTTTAGTCCTGTTTGTTTATTTTTGCTTTTGTTTCCCTTGCTCAAGGAGCATATCCAAAAAGATATTACTCAGACTGATGTCACGTAGTTTACTTCATATGTTTTCTTTTAAGAGTTTTATGGTTTCAGGTTTTACATTTAAGTCTTTGACCCATTTTGAGTTCATTTTTATAGATGGTATAAGAGAGTGATACATTTTTGTTATTATTATTATTATTTTTGCATGTATCTGTCCAATTTTCCCAGCACCACTTGTAGAAAAAACTGTTGTTATTCCATTATATATTTTTATCTCCTTTTTCATAAAGTAGGTGACTATATAAGTGAAGGTTTATTTCTAGGCCCTCTATTCTGTTCCATTGATCTATGTGTCTGTTTTTATGCTAGTACAATACCATTTTGATTATTATATCTTTGTAGTACACTTTGAGATCAGGGAATATAGTACTTCCAACTTTGTTCTTTTTCCTCAAGATTGCTGTTGTTATTTAGGGTCTTTTGTGTTTTCATATAATTTTTAGGATTATTTGTTCTAGTTCTGAGAATAACATTGGCATTTTGATAGGAATTGCATTGAATCTGTAGATTGCTTTGGATAGTCAGTTAAATAATCATTCTAATCCATGAGCACAGTATATATATCCTTTTATTTATTTGTTCCTCTTCAATTTCCTTCTTCAGTGTCATATTTTTCAGAGTACATGTCTTTCAACTCCTTGATTAAATTTATCTTTAGGTATTTTATTCTTTATGATGTAATTATAAATGGGATTTTTTTCTTAATATCTTCTTCTGATTATTATTAGTGTAAAAGAACATGACAGCTTTCTGTATGTTAATTTTGTATCCTGCTAGTTTACTGAATTCTTTTATTGATTTGATTAACTTTTGGTGGATTCTTTAGAGTTTTCTCTATATAGTATCATGTCCTTTGCAAAATGGCAGTTTTACTTATTCCTTTCTAATTTGGATGCTTTTTATTTCTTTTACTTGTCTGATTGCTGTGGTTAGGACTTTTGATGTTATGTTGAATAATAATGGTGAGAAGGGGCATCCTTGTATTGTTCCTGATCTTAGACAAAAAACTTAAAGCTTTTTACTATTGAGTATGATGTTAGCTGTGGGTTTGCCATATATAGCCTTTATTAAAGTAGTTTCTTCTTTACCCACTGTATTGATACTTTGTATCATAGATGGATATTGTCAAATACTTTTACTGTATTTATTGAGGTAATCATATGATTTTAATCCTTGGTTTTGTTGATATGATGAATCATATTAATTATTTTGTGGATGTTGAACTACCCTTTCATCCCTGGTATAAACCCCACTTAATCATGATGTATAATCCTTTTAATGTGCTGTTGACTTTGGTTTGCTATTATATTGTTGAGAATTTTGGCATCTATGTTCATCAGGGATATTGGCCTACAATTCTCTCTCTCTAGTGTCTTTGTTCAGTGTTTTTGTCTGGTTTTGGTATCAGTGTAATGTTGGCCTTGTGGAATAAGTCTAGAAGTATTCCTTCCTTTTCAATTTTTTGGACAAGTTTAAGAAGGATAGGTAATAATTTTTCTTTAAATAATTGGTGGAATTCACCTCTGAAGCTGTCTCTCCTGGGCTTTTGTTTGTTGGGAGTTTTTTGATTACTGCTTCAATTTCATTGCTAGTAACTGGTCTGTTCAGATTCTCCGTTTTTTTCCTGGTTTAGTCTTGGAAGATTGTATGTTTCTAAAAATTTATCCACTTCTTTTAGATTGTTGAATATGTTGGCATATAATTATTCATAGTTTTCTTTAATGATCCTTTGTGCTGTCAATTGTAATGTCTCCTCTTCATTTCTGATTTTATTTATTTGTCTTCTCTCTCTTTTTTTTGCTTAATGAGTTTTGCTGGAGGCTTATCAATTTTATGTATCCTTTCAAAGAACCAGCTCTTAGTTTCATGAATCTTTTCTATTGATTTTCTATTTACTATTTCATTTCTTTCCACTCTGATCTTTCTTATTTACTTTCTTCTACTTCTTTGGGTTTTGTTTGTTCCTCTTTTTCTAGTTTCTTTAGGTATAAATTTAAATGGTTTATTTGGGGTTTTTCCCTGCTTCTTGAGGTAGACATGTATAGCTATAGATTGTCTCTTAGAACTGCTCTTGTTGTATCCCATGGATTTTGTAGGATTATATTTTCATTTGTCTCAAGATAGGTTTTGATTTCTTCCTTGATCCATTGGTTGTTTAGAAGCATGTTGTTTAATCTCCATGTATTTGTGGGGTTTTGTTTTGTTTTGTTTTGTTTTTGTTTTTTTCCTAGTTTATGCCATTGTGGTCAGAAAATATGCTTGATGTGATTTCAGTCTTTTTGAATTTATTGAGGCTTGTTTAGGCATAGTATGTGATCTGTCCTTGGAAAATATTCCATGTGCACTTGAGGAAAATGTACAACCTACAGTTTTTATATCAAATGCTCTGGAAATGCCTATCAAATCAAACTGATCTAATGTAGCACCTAAGGCCATTATTTCCATATTAATATTCTGTCTGGATGATCTATCCATAAGTGGAATGTTAAAGTCTTCTGCTATTATAGTATTAGTGTTAATTTCCACTTTTATGCCCTTTAACATTTGCTTTATATACTAGGGTGCTCCTATGTTGGGTGAGTAGATCTTTCCAACTGTTATATCCTCCTCTTCTTGAATTGACCCCTTTAAAATATATAATGTCCCTGTCTCTTTTTACATTCTTTGTTTTGAAATCTATTTTGTCTGATATGGGTATTGCTACCTCAGCTTATTTTTCATTTCTATTTGCATCCAATATCTTTCTTCATTTCTTTACTTTCAGTCTGTCTGTATCTTCAATCTGAAGTGAGTCTCTTGTAAGTAGCATATTGATAGATTATGTTTTCTTATCCATTCTGCCACCCTATGTCTTTTATTTTTTAAAGATTTTATTGGGGAATTGGGGGAGGGGAACAGCATTAGGGAATCGGGAAGGGGAACAGACAAGTTGCTGTCCTTTTGTTCTTCAGTCTAGTTGTGGAGGACGTTGCTTCACTGGCCCACGTTGGTATTGTCATTGCCCTCTTCCTGGGTGAGGCAGATCAGTCGCTGGCTTCTGGATGGCCGCTCACAGCGGCTCTTGGCAGCTCACACTGGCTGCCAGCCGCTCACGCTGGCTGCCGGCCACTTACTATAGTTATGGCAGCCCACTGCAGCACGGGCTGCAGTCTATGCCACCCTCCCGGGACTCACAGCAGCCCAGCTCCAGGTGGAGCTGTTGTTCATCATCTTAGCTGTAGAGGGCAGTGTCACTGGCTCTCATATATGGGATCTGAACCAGGGCCCTGCTTCTCAGAGCTGGTGTCTCAAGGCAGCTCTTAACCAATGAGCCACTCGGCCGGCCCCCATCCTATGTGTTCTGATTGGAACATTTACATTTAGCATAATTACTGATAGGTATGTGCTTATTGTCATTTTGTTAATTGTTTTTTATTTGTTTTTGTTGTTCTTCACTACTCCATTCTTCTTCTCTTGATCACTTTCCTTGTTTTTGTTTATTATTAAACAATTTAATTCCCAAGGTTAGAGATTTTAGCTAAATACTTATACACTGGAATCTTCTAAGAAGGCTGCTAATAAACACTATGTCAAATTTTGCAAATAAAGTTTTAAAGTTAGAATTGAAAGCCACAGTAACTCTTTTGTATAGTTATTACCTCTGACCAACGCATAAGAATTCACTTCGACAAACATTTCATAAACTACCTAAAAATGAGATATTTCATAAATTCTCTAAACTGTTTTTCCCTGCTATGTACAGACCATGAACTTTGACTGTAAGACTTAGCAAACTTTGGCATTCTCTAATGTTAGTTTTATAAGTTACTGAAACTTCTATAAATTTAGCATTATTTCTGAAATCTGGATAGTTTTCTTACTCTGAATGCTTAAATATTTAGGTCACAAAGTGATATACCAGTAGAAAAACATCTTTGGGCAGGTTGTATAGTTACCACACGGTAAGAAACTGACAATAAAATTTAAACATTCAGAGAATACAAATATTTCAAAGCATTGTGAACTTTGAACTTAGCACACTTTTCTAACTTTTTAATTCCAACCAGACTGCTGTAAGGTTTGAGATGATTTAAGCTACAGCAGATGATTTAAGCTAACTCTGAATTTTCCCAATTCTGGACATCAATATTAGACTTATAGTTTTATTATAATAACAAATTGTTATGATAAGATCTACACACATATACTGAATTATATTCTAATTCATATAGAACAATATTTACATTTTTAAGTTACAGCTTTTGAAATTAGAAGATGAAGCACAGCTTAAATGTTACAACAAAGGAAAGGAAAATGCACAAGACAAAAACTCTGTCAAAAAGTTACATATTCTTAATCTGACTTTCCAATCATTTAAATGTGGATGATTCAATGCCATTTTGCCAGAAATTCATTTGGTAGGATTGTAGACTAACATTTTTAAGAGCAGATCCAAGCTATTTTCATCTAAGTTTTTGACATGAAATGCTAGGCTTCCTGGTTTCCACTTGGCAAATATATTCTTATTTCTTATAGTCCTGTAAAGATTCCACTTCTGGCCACACATCATTGTTGGAGGGTACCCAAAGCTCTGAAAATTCTGAAGAGTTGGTCAATGTCTGAATCCTCATGAAAAAGTGGCTTCTTAGTGGCTAATTCCACAAATATAGTGCCTATGCTCCAAATGTCAACTGGAGCTGAATGGCGAGCTGACTTCAGCAATACTTGTCGAGATCTATACCAAAGTGTTACACATTATGTGCATATACTCTAATGGTATTTCAAAAGCTCTGGCAAGGCCAAAATCAGCCAGTTTAAGTGTTTGTCATCAAATCAATGGATTTTGAGGTTTTTAAGTCCCTGTTTAGAACTCCTCTACAATGACAAAACACAATTCCTTGTAGGATTTGGTACAAATAACTCTTTAAAAAGTGAAAAGTCCATGAACTGACCAGGAGGGATGGAATCCAAGTATTTATATTTATGGAAAATAATTCAAAGATGGGATGTAACCCAGAATCCTGCATAAACACATCTTGAAGACTGGCTATATTTAGATGACAATGTTCTTTTAATAGAGAAAACTCCCAAATTGCAGTAGTAGGAACACCTTCCTCTTCACTTTCTAGTCTGATTTTCTTCATGGCTACTGCTTGACCTGTAGTTTTGTGTCTATACTGATATACAACTCCATAGGAAACTTCTCCAATTTCCTCTATTTTGGTATAGTCTTCCTTAGTTAATCAATAGGTATGGTAGATAGATGCTTGTTGTGAAAGGGGAAACAGAAGCTACTGTGTCACTGTCTCCCTTTCCTTAAAGTCCCAGAGCCAGCTTTGGGCTCTAAGTGACTGATGCTTTCCCTTTGATTTGTTGGTTTTCTTTAGTGATTTGATTTTATTCCTTTCTCTTCATTTTTGTGTATTTTTCATATGGTTTTGGTTTATGGTTACCATGAGATTCATATGTATTCATCTATACACGGGCGTCTATTTCAAGCTGATAGTCAATAAGTTCAATTGCAGTCTAAAAGCACTACATGTTTACTCACCCCTCAACTCTTTTTTGTATTTGATGTCATGTTTTATATTTTTTTGTTTTGTGATTCTCCTGGTAATTTATTGTAGTTTTAGTTAAGTTTGCCACTGTTGTCTTTTAACCTTTCTATTAACCTTTTAAGTGGTTGAGTCACTGTGATTATTGTATATTCTCCTTTTCTAGTGAGATTTTGTTTTTCTTTCTTGTATTTTCTTATTTCTGGTTATGGTCTTTTCTTTTTTGCATATGGAAGACCGTTTAACATTTCTTGTTAGGCTGGTTTAGTGGTGATGAAGTTCTTTAGTTTTTGCTTGTCTAGGAAACTATCACTCCTTCAATTTTAACTGGTAACCTTGCTGGATAAAGTATTCTAGGTTCTAAATTCCTTTCTTTGAGAACTTTAAATATCTCCTGCCACTCTCTTATGGTCTGTAGAGTTGCTCCTGAGAAATCAGCTTGTAGCCTTATGGGCTTTCCCTTTTTTTTTGTTTTTTAATTTTTTGCTACCTTTAAGATTGACTCTGTATACTTAACTTTTGCCATTTTAATTAGAATATGTCTTGGTGTGGATCTCTTTGGGTTCATCTTGTTTGGATCTCTCTGCTTCCTTGATCTGGATGTCTGTTTCTTTCCCTAGATAGGAAAGTTTCCAGATATTATTTCTTCAAGTATTGTTTTTGTCCCTCTCTCTCTTTTCTCCTTCTGGAATTCCTATATGTGACTGTTAGCAGGTTAGATATTATCCCAGAGATCTCTTATACTATTCTCAATTTTTGATTTTTTTTTTTCTGTTCTATTTGGGTGATTTCCACTATTCTGTCCTCCAGGTCACATATCCGTTCTTCTGTTGATTTCTTCGAATGTATTTTTCATTTTAGCTATTGTGTTCTTCCTCTTGTATTGGTTCTTTACTACACTTCATATCTCTTTTTTTGAAGTGCTCTCTGAATTCCTCTATTGTAGTCTAAAGATTGTTGAACATCTTTAAGATTGTTTTTTTGAATTCATTTTTAGGGAAATTACTTATCTCCGTTTCATTAGGGTTTTTCTCCAGAGATTTTCTTGTTCCTTAATTTGGGGCATTTTCTTTCTTCCTTTCTTTTTTTTTTTTTTTTGAGAGCAGTGTCACTGGCCCTCATATGTGGGACCGAACCGGGGTCGCTGGTGGGGCATTTTCTTCTGTTTCCCCATTTTGTTTGTCTTTCTGTGTTTGTTCCTAGGAGTTGAATAGAATATCTCTTTCTTCCAGCCTTGAAACAGTGAATTGGAGTGGACTGTGTCTTGAATAGTTTTGGCAGGCCAGTTGTAGTCAGGGAAGGTGTGTGGGCAGGGCCACTCTGCAAACCGCATCTCAAGGCCTGACCAGCTCCTCCCTTTCTCCGGTTGGGGCAGCTTTGCAAGCACCTGCCAGCTGTCCTCTATTTATGTACCTCTTGTAGTGGTGCAATAACTTGCCAGCTCAATCTTGTCACTCCGCCTAATTATCTGTAGCCAGAGTAGGGTCTGGAAGGGGCTGCTCTGTGTGTCTACCCAGATGTACCCTTTTCCCAGGTGGGGAAGCCTTACATCAGTTCATAGAGGTACTTTGGTAGTTCTGAGCTCCCTTTGGACGGGGCATGTGCTGCTGCATAGGTGCTCACAGTAGCACCCCTTTCACTCCACACAGGGCAGCCTGGCATGTAGATACTGCAAACTTTTCTTAACCCTGCACATTTTTCACACTTTCTTTGGGCTGGGCATTTCTACATGCACGTGCAGCAGTGCCCCACTATCTCCACATTTTCTTGGACCAGGTAGTCCTATGTGCAGGTACTGCAGTGTTTTGTTAGCACCACATTTTTTCTAGAAGGAAGATCCCCGCGTGAGCACACAGTAGCACCTCATTAGCTCCACACTTTTCTGCACAGCGTAACTCTGCAATCAGGTACCACAGCGTTTTGTTGGCTCCACACTCTCCTTTGGCAGGGGAGCATGAAGCAACACCCTGCTCCACCGGCTCCATCAATCTCCAGGTGGAAGGGTAACATGCATGCATGCTATGGGGCTCTCCTGTTTCTGCTGGGTCTAGCTCCAGTAGGAAGGGCTGGAGATACACTACAGTGCCCTACCTGTTGGCCAGAAAACCTGGATGGAGCTCCTGCTCACTATTTAAGTTCAGAGGAAGTGTAAACAATGGCACCCATCAATTCCTCAGCTCCTGCAGAGCTCTCCTGGTTCCCCAACCTTCTCTATGCAGCCCCTCTCTCTTGCTTATTCTGCAGAAGCTGTTTAATTGGCTGAAAGTTGTCTCTTGGAAGACTTGCTCTAAATGTAGGTATACATTCAATCTATTCTTGTGAGGGGGCAAGGTTAGCGTCGACATATGCCACCATCTTGGACCTCGCTTTAAGGTTTTCTCTTGCTCTGCTTTATTGACATAACATCCACTATAGTTTTCAGGTTATTTATTTTTGGAATAATCTTTCTCTGGGGGAAAGATAGTCAGTGGGAAAGGCTGTTAAGTCAAAGAATGCAGAGAAACAGGATGAATCCCAGTATAGGTTATATTAATACCACTGTAGTATAATTAATTTTTAAATGTCTAAATTCAGTCAATATTTCCAATCTTTTCCCAAACAACAAAAAGATTTTAGATCATTTAGCTGTAAACTCAAATCAATAATCTCTCACAAATTGTCATTTGACTCTACTTCTGTTTTTTTTTTTCCTACCAACATGGCTCCCCCTCCATTAGTCACTGTCGTTACTATTATTATTGTCATCATTTTTATATTAAATGAATATTTACTGGGCTATAACAATATATTTACCATTTGTTTTGCTCACTATTCATTCTTGAATCCATTTAAAAATTTTATTTCAATTTCCATTTTTCTGAAGTACAACCTTTTTAGTTTCAGTTAGTGTGTGTTGTTTTAAGCACTTTGTGTTAAATGCCTGAACATGTCTTTTTTTCCACACTCATTTTTGAAAGATAGCTTAGTTACAGACTTCTATTCGAGAGTCCACTTTCCACAACTCTTTTAAAGTATTCTGTTGTTGTAATGTGACTTACTATTATTGGTTAGACCTCAGTTACCAGTCTTATTAATTTACTTATTTCCTTCCTTTTTCTTCTAAGAAGACTTCTAAGTTTTCTTCTTTGTCCTGAATATTTTATTTTATTATGATATGTTCTGATAGAATTTGTTTTTATTGATCTAGCTCTGAATTCAATATAGTCTTTGGGTATAGGCACTCAGGTCATTCATTCTGGAAAAATTTAAGTCATCATCTCTTCTGTTATTTACTCTTCCCCATTCTTTTTCTTTTCTCCATCTAAAATGACTATATTTGGGAAAGTCTTCCACGTTTCTTAATTTGGCTGTGCATATTATGCTTTTCCACCTCTCTGTGTGACATTGATATCCTCGTATGAATTTCCAAATCACCCGTTCTCTTAATAGCTATTCTTTACTTACCTTATTTCTGACTTGATCACTCGGAAGATCCTAAACATGTCTATAAAATATTTTCATATTATCTGTTGATCTTAATGTGTAAATTTTTCTGCTGGCTGTGGGCATAGTTTGTTATGTAGATTTGTCAGCTCATCATCAGGGGCAGTGATTGCTTTCATGGGAATTCTGCAGCATACATTAGAAAGAGGGGAATGTTTCAGGTTTGCTTGTCTTGGGGCATGAATATTTTAATATTTTCTTTGCTTGCAGACTTAAATTTATGGGTAGTAGAATTGATGAATTGAGTTCCTACCCCTTTATGTGGTGCAGGCCTGGGATTCTGCATCTCTTCGTGACCCTTTTCCATTCACATGGCTAAAACAATCTGTTGAATTGCTAGTGGCCGTAGTTTTATTATCTCCATTCAAGACTACCAGAGTTGGGCTTCTTTCTAACTTTCTGACATCTAAATATCTGTGCTGTCAACTCCTTCCAAGCTAAGGTTATTAGAACCATATCCCTTACGGTGTAAGCAATTCAGATCTCCTTGTAGTCATTCAGCTTTTGCTCCTGTTTTCCCTCTGAACTTCTAGTTTATCATATTTTACTGAAAGAAGGAAAAGCCTTTTCTGGCTCTCAATCTCAGGTGGGTATTACATTTTTGTGCTAATTTACTCAGCTTTTTGTGGAATAGAAAGGGCATGCTTTTCTTGTGAACTAGAAAGGGGAAGTTTCCCTGTCAGTTCAGTGTGCTAGATTGCTGTGAAGTAAATGTGGCAATTTCCATCATAACAAATAAAAAGCTTGGAGCCTGAATTCCAAGTTTAGGCATTCAGAGTCCAACTTATATACTATGTTTAGAAGTGATAAAGAAAAAAAAATTCATCTTTGCCATGTTGATACTTTTCCCTACTGGAGAATTTAAATTTTGCACTGTAATAGTTGATGTTGGGTAAATAAGAATGCTGCTTGTTTTCATGCCTCAGGTGTTTAAAGAGTTAATTTTGCTATAAAATGGTCTGATCTTCATTCTTAAATTAGGTGAGTTTCTTAGTATTAACTTTTAGACATTATTTTTATTTTTATTTAGATCCAGTTCAGAAAGTAGCACCCAAACGTATACTAGCAGGTAAGCAACTTAGGTGGTATTTCTTATAAATAAATATATGTTGAAAATAAGAATGAACAAATATTTGCTTCATATTTTTTGAGCAGTCACAGTTGATAAAGTATTGTACTAAAAATACTTATTAATATTTCCCATTCTAGGAACAAGTACTAATTAACTCAATCGTTTTTCTTCAGTTGACTAAGTTTGTATTGACTGCCTACCCTTTGGATATATAGGAAAAAACTAGCTAACTTTAATAAGAGGCCAGATATTTATAATTATTTTGTGAAACTAACTCATAAGCAGGACATTTCTGTATCCTTTATGGTGGGATTCACAAAGGGAAATATTACTTTTTTTTCAGATTACATTTACACCCACAAACTCAACATGAACAACTGAGTGAGTGATTATTCCACTTAGGAGGGTTATCTAAGAGACAGTATTATAAACACATGAAAATTTCCCACAGCTCCTCAACAGCTCACAATTATGCTAACAAGGTTCTCTGAATTTCAGTTTCCCATGCTCCACATTGTGACCTTATGAAAACTTCTGAAGTCATTAAATACTGGGGGTGCCAAAAGAAATATATACACATGTATTCATCTTTTGTTATTGGTAAATATTGAGTGTTACAATTTTAATACAGTTTTCCTTTCTTAAAATGTGTATACATTTTTTGGCACCCTCTGTATTTATTGGTCTGCTCACCTTCCTTTCTCCTTGTAGAATTTTAGTTTTCTTGTGCTGTCTGGCATTTTTCCTTGAAGTATCTTCTTTTAGTTACAGTTAATCCGTTGGTTTTCCAGAAAATCCTTTATATTCACAGGTTAAGTTTTCAGGCTACACTACAACATTATACAGTTCTATCCTCCATGATGAAGTCAACCCCTCCATTAGGGAAGTTACAGCATTTCTATATCCTTTATACTCTTGTTTTTGGCCAACTCCTAACATAATTACTCTTTTATGGACATAAGTTACCTACTCCAAACTAAATATGAATAAAACAAAGCTGATTTTCTTTATGGTCTCTATTCTCTATTACCAAAGGATTTGTGATATAGTGCTCAAACACTGTAATTCTTCCACACTTTTCCTTACCTGGAAGCATTATATTCCCAGTATACTCTGAAATCGCTTGAGAATAATGGCTATGTGTATTTTGCCAGTTTGTACTTAGCACCTAGCGTTGTAAATGCTCAATAAATACTTGTTTAATAATGAGCGATTACTCTTGAACTTCACATAAACACAGAATGTTGTAACTACTCTAATTGTGCTCTCACATTATCTCTCTTTATAGCATGTATTATTCATATAATCATCCCCTTTTAGAAAGGTATTCAACTAGATTGAGGGATATTTGAGGGCATCATCCATAGAACAATATATATTGTATTTGAAGAGTGTAATTTGGAATGTTAATCCATTAGTCCAGTTTGTGTTTAGCATCACCAGAAAAGCATTCTTAGATTATTGTTTTCATTTAAATTTTTAATAAGGTGGGCAGACACAGTTGCTGTGCTTTACTGTTATAGCACCCATTGTATTTTCTTTTTCTTCCCTATTCTTTTTAAATTTTTATTTTTGGTAGTTTTTTTAATTGGAAAGACCATAGGAGATGTGGTCTCCTATGAATCAACTCCTTGGGTAAACACGACCAAAACAATATTAAACAAACAAACAAATCTAATAGTTTGTACATGTCAGTAGACTCACAAGTCTAGATATACAAATCCTTTTATTGGTCTGGGGAGAACTAACTACATTAAATAGGGGTATTTTGTGATTAGAACAGTAGGAAAAATCTATAAGTTTTGAAGATATAAAAAAATAGCAGAGAGGGGAAAATGAAAAGGGTACTACTCTTATCCTGAATTCTCTTGCGAATCTTGCTATCTACGGATATATTATCTTCTCTCTTTAAACTCGTTTAATTTGTCTTCAATTTATTCTTTTTCATTCATTTTGTTGGGGGATCAGAAATTAGAAATCTGTGGATATGAAAATAGAAAAGAGGCCCAAGAATTTGATTTTGACTTTTGGTAATAATTAATATAAAAATAGAAATTCTGCAGATATTTCTCCTTTACCAAAATTTTGAAAGGAAAGAGGAAGAAACATAGATTATAACATAACATTGTCAGATTGTATTGTATCAAACCAAAAGCATTATTTCCTTACTTATTTAGATCCAAATCACAGGAAAGCACCCAAATATAAAACAGTAGGTAAGTACATTAAGATGTGTCTCTTAAAATAAATGTTTGAAATTAAACTGAAATTCATAATCTACAAGTAATTCCCAAGCATTTATTGGGTAGATGAATTGTTAAAATAATTCATTAATCTTTATTAATCTTGTTATTAATGGGCATTTAAATCACTTAGTGTTTTTTTCTTCAGTTTAGTAAACTTCTCTTAAGTTTGCTGGGAGCTTGTTCTTGTGGACAGAGTAAAATTAAAGAGTTGAATCTAATAATATATAAGATATGTAAATTAATCTATAAAATTCATAATCAGGGCCACTTTATCCGTTAGACACTGTAGGCACAGTGCCTACAGCCAGAATTTCCAAGTGCCAAAAGCACTATGTATAACATGAAAAACCAAAAATGATTGGCTCCAAGACATGGAAAAAGTACAATTAACATGTATTTAAATTTCTTTTAAAAATGCAAAGATGAGGGCCGGCCAAGTGGCATGGTGGTTAAGCGCTGGCTTGGGAAGCCAGCGGCCCCTGTTCAGGTCCCACATATGAGGGCCAGTGACACTGCCCTCAAAAAAAAAATACAAAGATTAACTTGTTATATTCATGAACATTTTATTGTATGTGGAAAAAATGTCAGATTTCTCATTTGCGAGTACTTCTGATTAAATATAATGGCTCCTCAAAAATCACAGAAAATTGTAGAGGGTAAGTTACAGCCAAATAATACCACAAGAAAAATTGTAAAACTTCTTTCTATACTTTTTTTCTGCCGTATGAATTTTTCGCTTGGCAGCACCCCAACTGTTTGTATGTTTGCAGTGGAAGGAAATTTATTTGCTATCAGTACCTTATGCATGTATGTCTTTGTTTTCTTCCACAGTAATGAGTAATTCTTTCAGAAGGCAATGGAGAATAGTATCTCACTGAGAAATGAAAATTTCGCCTTTCCTCTCCTGGTTGCAGCTGAAAGAAACAATAAACTGAATGTGGGCCAATTTGCATGTGTGTCTGTATTTCCTCTCTTCCTCCACCCCTAAGGCTGCAGTTTTGCAATTTCAGGGACTTTAACTGTACATAGTCATCTCAACTCCAGCATGTCCATCCCCACCCAGCTCCCTCAGCTCTTCCCTGAAGCTCTCCCACCACTCATTTGGATATACTGCAGGAGGCCCAGATGCAGCAATTGCCCTTACTCAGGAAGGGCTCTGGGTGGTGGGCTGTGTTCCCCTCCTGTCCTTCTCATGGGATTTGGCTGGCTGCATACGGATCTCAGTAAATCTAGATATCTGCCCATCTCACTCTCCCCACAATCCCAAAACAGGCTTCTGAGGGAGGCTACGTTCACTTTGGAGGATATAATTTAATATCCAGGCCTCTGGCTCTATCTACCACCTTTCTCTTGCCCCTCTTGATGTAGGCTATTTCTTGTGCCAGGATTGTAGTCTTGTGAAGCTGAAGAAGGAAGACACGGACCAGAGAGGTAGAGTTTACAGCAGAGGACAGTTTGTTAGGGTAGAAAGTAACAGCTCTGAAAACAAGAAGGGGTCCAGACTGGGTAGCCCAAATTAGGCAAGGAACTACTCCTTTTATACCTGGGGAGGAACTTAGCCTGGAGGAGGCGTTTTCTAGAAACTGTCTCCTTGCCTCAGAATTGATGTCTCTGTTTTGATAGGATTATGCTATCTCAAAGCTGGGACTTGAAAGGTATCATTGTCTGTTGCTGATTCTATTAGGGAGTTCCTGACTGCCTTAAGTTAACTAACCTGTCTGATGTTATGTTAATTATCTTAATCCCCGTTTGGGAGGTGAAACTTAACTCCTGACTTTTTGTTATTGGCTTTAAGAAAACTATTTCCTCCTCCCCCTCCCAAGTTTGTCCTTCTGGTGGGGTCCTGTGATTTAAACCTGTGAGTCAGCTATTAAAATTATTTCTCCTGGCTTTTGTTATGGTTTTCACCCTGATTCCCTCTACCATGGTCATTTCCCTGACTACCTATAATTTTCCTGTCTCACACTGCTGGGTGACCCAAAGGGTGAATACCAGAAAACAGAAGGTCTCAGAGATGGGCTTGGGTCTTAAGAGCAAAGATTAACCCCTTATCAGAGTTTGGTATCAGGATTGATAAATTCAGTTAGTAAGAGATTCTCTCATTTTCCATGTTCTAAAAGGGTTTGTATAAAATCGTTTAGTTTTTTAACCAAATATTTGGCAAAATTCACCAATAAACCTGGAGTTTTATTTGTGGGGAGATTTTAAATTATGGATTTAATTTCTCTAATGATAGAGGACTATTTAGATTTTCCATTATCTTGTGATAGTTTTCAAAGATACTGTGATTTCAAAGGAGTTTTTCCACTTCATTTAATGGTCAATTTTTTGGCATAAAGTTGTTCATAATATCCTTTTTAATGTCTATAGGACCTATAGTTATGGCCCTTCTTTCATCCTTGATCATGGTGAAATTCTTTCTCTGATCAGTCTTGATAGGAGTTTTTGTATATAATTAATCTAATGATGTAGGATTTGTGATATTTCTGATTGTGTGTGCACGGGAATGGTGGTCTCGCGGAATTGAAGAATGGAGGCACCGACCAGAGAGGTTAAGGTTTGCAGCAAAGGACAATTGAAAGCAGACAGAGTTACAGCTGGGATGCCCCCTAGCTAAAGCAAAGGCTTTTGCTTTTATACTTTTTGCTGTATACCTGGGGAGAAGAGCTGGCTGGTGCCTATTGATACTGTTATCAGATTTGCTCAGCCTGGAGGAGGCTTTTGTTAATAGCCCATTTGTCCCAGAACACAATTGGGCTGGGATGTGTTATTTTAGGACCAACCCAGCTGTCAGAGTTGGTGTTTCTGCTCTGACTGGGGGGTGTTATCTTAAGGCCTATGCTTTGAAGATATGCTTTCTACCTGGGGATTTCTGACTGCCTGCTGTTGTGCTAACTAACGTGTCTGATGATATGCTAACTAACCTGTCTTAATCCCTCCTCTGAAGACAAAACCCTAACTTCAGACTTTTTTTGTTGTAGGCTTGAAAAAAAGTCATCCCTCTTCTCACACCTGAGTTTGTCACTCTGGTGGGTCCTGTGACTTAAACCTATCTGCCAGCTATTAGAATTTTTTCCCCTGGTTCTGTAATGGTTTCTACCCTAATTCCCTCTACCATCGCCATTTCCCTGACTGCCTATAATTTTCCCTATCTCACTTTTCAGACTACCTCTTGACTTTGTTGTTTTTCTCTAATGTAACTCTTGTTTTCTGCTCCATTGACTTCTGCCTTTTAAATTTTTGCTCTTTACCTAACTTCTTGATATAAAAGTTTATATAAGTTATTTTAAACATTTTTTAATTCATTTAAAGGTATAAATTTGCTATATGTACTCCTTTAGTTTCATTTCATGAAAATTAAATGTATTTTCATACATCGCTTCAGAATATTTTCTGATTTTTGTCTTGACCTCTGAATTATGAGTTACTTAGAAATGTGTTAATTTTCAAATATTTGGATATTTTCAGTTTAATCTTTTCTTAAGATTTCTAATTAATTCAGTCAGGGTCAGAGAATTATACTTACATGATTTCAATCCTTTGAAATTATTGTTTTGCTTATGATTCAGCCTGTGATTTATTTTGGTGAATGTTCCATGTACACTAAAAAAATGTGCACTTTGCAGTTGTTGAATATATTGGGTTGTCAGAAAAGTCACGATGCATTTTTGCAATGAAAAACATAGAAAAAAATACGTCATGACTTTTACGACAACCCTATATCTTTTGTTTTAGGTCTATTTTTTGTGTGTCATATATTTTAAAGTGATATTTTAGTGCATGTTTCTTTAGGACTGTTCTGTTTTCCTGATGAATTGATTCTTTATTGTTATAGAATTCTCCTTTTTTATCTCTAGTTATATTCTTAGTCTTGAATTCTACTTTTTCTGATATTAATATAGCCATTCAGGCTCAGTTAGTCCCTGCATGGGATATCTTTTTTTCACTCTTTTACTTCTGAGGTATGTTTCCTTATATTTAAGATGTGTCTAATATAAACAGCATATAAGATTGGACAATTAAGTTTGTGAACTCATCCTTGAAAAAGTGCTACATACCTCATTGCTGAATATCACTATGGTCACCTTTGAAATACTCCCTTTGGGAAGCTATACACCAACACCAGCACCTAGTTCACCCTTCAAAGCAATTTTGGAACTCTTTCTGGAATGGACATCAGAGCTGTCGTCATATTATTCTTGATGTCCTGAATGTCATGAAAATGTCTTCTTTTTAATATTTCCTTTCTCTTGGGTAAAGAAAGAAGTTATTGGGGGCCAGATCAGGTGAGTAGAGGGCGTTCCAAAACAGTTATTTGTTTACTGGCTAAAAACTCCATCACAGACAGTGCCATGTGAGCTGGTGCATTGTTGTGATGTAAGAGCCATGAATGGTTGGTGAAAAGTTCAGGTCATTTCTGTTTAAGTTTTTCATGCATCCTTTTCAACACTTTTAAATAGTCAACTTGGTTAACTGTTTGTCCAGTTCGTACAAATCCATAATGAGTAATCCCTCTCATATCAAAAAAGGTTAGCAATAACAACAATAACAACAACAACAACAACAACAACAACAAAAGTTAGCAAAATCGTTTTGACTCCTGATTTGGAGTGAAGGGAGACGTTTTCGGTCATGGAGAATTGGCTGACTTCCATTGTACACTGTGATGCTTTGTTTCAGGATCGTATTGACATACCCATGTTTCGTCACCAATGATAACATGGCCCAAAACACCCTCTTGCTTCTCCAAAAAGCCTTGGCAAACTTTGACTCTCTTTTGCTTTTGTTCATTGGTGAGTACCTTTGGAACTATTTTTTTTTTTCACATACCTTTTTCATGCCAAGATTTTCAGTTAAGATTTTCCTGTTTCTCTATCGATGTTTACTTGGTCTGCTATGCTTCTCTCAGGCAGCCGATGATTTTGACACACAATTCAACAAATTTTTCACAGTTCTGCTCATTACTGGCCACACTGACCTCTCTTCATCAGTGACGCGTTCACTCCCCTCAGAAAAATGTTTAATCCCATTTTCTTCATGGCATTATCCCCATAAACTTGGACTAATATGTCCCTGATTTCACATCCACTCTTGCCAAGTTTAACAAGAAATTTAATGTTTGTTCGTTGCTCTAATTCAAGCTCAGAAAATTTCACTATAGCACACAAAAACACACAACAGTAATGAATGCCACTCAGCAAGACACCACCACATGTTGACATGAGCACAGCTGTGAGACACTGATATACCAAGGCTATTAAACCTTATGGAACTGTTTGTACAGTGCTGTCAATGTAAGTGTATGGTGGCATGTTCACAAACTTAATTGTCAGTCATCATACAGTTGGGTTTTATATATTTTTTTAATCCAGTTGGACAGTGTTTTTATATGGGGATGTTAAAAGCATTTATATGTAATTTCTGATACTGTTGGTTGTAAGTCTACCATTTTGTTATGTGTTTTCCATTTATCCTTTTGGGTTTTTTTTTTCCTTCTTATTCTTTAATGTTAATTGAGCATTAACCTTTTTTTTTTTCCTTCTCTATTTGCTTTTTAGCTGTACTTCTTTTATGTAAGTATTTTTTTGGTGACCACTCCAGGGATTACAATATGCATCCTTAATTTATCACAGTATTCCATGAATTAGTATTATTCTACTTAACAAATGACAAAAGACCTTTACAACTGTTTGATTCCTATTACCTCCTCCTTCCCATTGTGCTACTACATTTAATTCTACATAGTTTATAGATGCCATCTATACATTGCTGTTTTCATCTGAAGCAGACAGAAGTTTTTTCAGAATATTTAGTCTTCCATTTACCCACTCTTATCCTTTCTGGTGCTCTTCATTTCTTCTTATAGACCTGTGCTTCTATATGGGATCAATTCCCTCAGCTTGAATAACTTTCTTTAATGTTCCTTACAATGTGCTTCTAACGGTGACAGATATTTTTTGGCTCTTTCTTTGTTTAAAAAAGTTTTAATTTACCTTCATGTGGTAAGATAATTGTTGCACATGGAATTCTAAATTACCATTATTTTCCTTTCAGCACTTTAAATCTATTACCTTCTGAATTTTATTATTTCTGATGAGAAATCATTTATTTATTTACTTATTTAGTATATTGGATTGTAATGTGCCGATCGCCCCACGCACACATACACTCCCCACTGCCCACAGGCACTCCTGGGATTTTTCCATATATTTGGTTTTGGAAATTTGATCATGATATGCTTAAGGATGGTTTTCCTACTTTATAGTCAACTAATTTCTTGGATCTGTTGCTTAATATCGTGCAGTAATTTAGGAGAATTCTCAGCCATTAAGAATGTCTTCAAATGTTTCTTTTATCCCAGTTTCTCTTTGTTTCCTTAGGGAACCCCAGTTACATGCTTTCCTATTCATTAGATGTTGTTTTATTATTCTGTGACATTCCATTTTATTTTTCATTATTTTTCCCTTTTTAATTCAGTTTGGATAATTTCTGTTGACCTATCTTAAGCTTACTGATTCTTCTGCTGTGTCCAATCTTTCATAAGGCCATCCAATGATTTTTTTTTTTAAGTCTAGAATTTCCATTTGGTTCTTGTTTTAGTTGCCTTTCTCTGTTGAAATTATGGAGTTTTTCATCCTTTTGTCCATTTTGTTCTTCAAATTCTGTAACATATTTATAATAGTTATTTTAAAGTTTGGATCTACTAATCAAATATTCCCATTTTACTGTGCTTGATTTATGCCCTTAGATATGTTATGTTGTTTGGTATGGTATATAAATAATATTTCATTCCATGTAACTGCTGTGTAGTATTTCATTATATGCATCTATTAAACTTTCTTCATTTCCTGTATTGATTAACAGCTGGGTTGCTTACAGCTCTCCACCATCACAAACAACACTGCTGACATCCTTGTACATGTTCTTGATAGTCCTTTGCAAGAGTTTCCCTGGAGTGTTTTTTGTGGGACAATGGAATCGTGTTGGCTAATTATTCTGTTATGTGATCACCATCACACCCAATACCTAGCATATTCCCATCACTCCGCAGAAATTCCCTTGTTCCTGTTTGCAGTCAGTTCCTTCCCCTTACCCCTAGTCCTAGGCAAGCAATGATTTGTTTTCTGGCACTACAATCTTGCATTTCATAGCACAATAATTCCACATTCAATGTTGTTCATAGGTTCTGTGACTTTAAGCAAAATGACATATAATGAAGCCAGTTTAACTTAATATAATTGATATAAATGAGTTAAGTTCCTACAGCATCCATCAATGTTATAATGAAATGACTTTGAACAAAACCACATTACTCAAGGACCTGCTGTGTTTATGTATGGCATCATACATGTAAGGGTTTTACTTTCTCTGTGGATTCCCAGCTTTCAGAATTTCCTTCCCCTTTAATTTCCAGTTGCTTTGACAGCCCCAAGTTTTGTCCTTTGAAACCTCAAGCCAGAGAGATTTCAAGCTTCCTGCCACTTGAGCCTATGTGAAAATTGGGGAATAAATTCATTCAAAACTGCAGAGAACTCACAAATGCCACCAAGAGCAGCCCTGCCCTTTAATAGTAGACTCCCATGTTTCTGCTTGCATTTTTGCTAGGCTTCTTGGGTCTTCCTCATACGTACCTAATATTGTGGTCAGCCAGGTATTTGGATGAGTTTATTCTCAAATTTTGGATCATACATGAAGTAATGGCAGACTTGTTTTTTCTATATAGTGATGTAATTTTTGTAACACTAAATAATCCACCTTTTCCTCACAAACTTGTGTAGTTACCTTTGTCATAAATCAAAATTCTCTGTAGGTACAGGCACTCTGTTTTTTATTTCATTTATTTAATTATTTATTTTAATTTTTGTCTGCAGACTATATGCAGTGAAAATCTGCAGATCTACTTTGCCCACTACCAAGTTTTACTATTGTTCACAGTCTATTATGTATTCTTCAGAACTTTTCTATGAGCAAACATGCACACATATTCATATCTATGTATACTTATGTATAAGAATATAGAAATTTTAAACAATACTGGGATTAAACTACACATATTTTCTGCCACTTTCTCATTTCAGCCAATGATATATTATGGAGATCTTTCCTTATCAGTACATATATATATATCATTTTTTATTTATACATCTTACTACATTGTATACATGTACCATAATGTATTTAACCATTTTTGTATTGATGGACATTTATTTTTCATTTTTCATTATTATAAAACATTGATGGAATGTTGGAATATTGAAATATTTCTGCAAAAATCTTGTACCTGGGCATGGAATTGGCAGCTCAGAGGATATGCATGCTTAAAATTTTTTGACTGGCACTGCTTTATTTCCCTTTAATTTTCAACAATGTTTTTTATATTGATGGGAATCATGAGCCTGATTATACTCAGGTGATTCCAGGATATAGACTGTCCCTAGCCTCGCCAGAACAAATATCTATTTCAAAGTGGCTGGAAACTTTTAAATATCTTTTCCTGTCAATTACCTACCCTCCAATTTTTATTACCTTATTCAGCATCCTAGTAAAAGATGACTTTAATGATTATATCTGTTCTTGACTTCTATGGGTTGTTTCAGAATTATTCATTCTCTGATCCGACATTACTCTATTCCAAAAAAATGTCTAATTGCCTATGTAGTATGAGTGAAGTGCAAGGAATATTTATTGGATTATGATATTAGAAATATGGTAATTCCTTTCAGTTCTGATTTTTGGGAGTGTTTCTTCTGTCAGGAAAAAATATGCAACACTTGGAAATAATGCAACAGGACAGCACATTCTTTCAGTAACCTATTTGAGCATTGGCAAGGTCTAATAGGCCTTGCCAAGTTTATCCAGTTTTCCAGGAGACTGTATCCTTATTTGACTTCTATTTACTATTCATTAGAATCCTGTCACAGTCTTGTTAAAGTTAGATGTTAAACATAAGAAAACTGATAAGTTGCAAATGATTTGTGTACAGCAGAGATGTAATGATCTCAGTTCTGTATAAAAAATACTTCAAAGGTGCAATTTCATTGCTTTAGAGGACATGAACCAGTTTTACATAAAACTTATTTATTTTATAATTTATTTCCTTATGGTTTATATAATTCACTGTTTTTCACTGGTCTTTGAACCAGCTTTAACATCATATTTATACTCTCAATAATGAGTTTAATCTTTGGTACATACCTATTGTAAATTTATTTGGGATTCTTGTTTTTAACATTTTGGACATTATAGTTTCACACTTCCAATGCATACAGAAATTATGTTTGCAGGAGGGTGAGGGATGAGGAAGCAAGAGATGCTTTCAAGTGAGGTTTATGGTGAGCTGATGGATAAGTCTTAGCAAGAAACGAAAGAAATAAACAGATTCTGGGAAGACAAGTAATGATGAACAGCAAGCACATAGGTAGCTCTCCCCTCCCTCCCATTATCAGTACAAAGGCCTGAAGCATCACATATTCATATGGGAAGGTATGTTTCAGCTAGTGCTGTAAAATGAGTTTCCCAAAAATTGATAGTGTTGAAGAAAACTGGATAAGGAAGCAAAAGACTGAATGAATACAATTATTACAGCAGAAAAGATGTTACTGCATAAAAGGAACTATTGCGATGTTCTAAGCATGTTACAAAATATGTATGATAATTATCATTTATATCTCTATCATCTATCTATCTATCTATCTATCTATCTATCTATCTATCTATCTATCATCTGGCATCTATCATCTATCTCAGTGCTATTCAACATTTAGCATGCATAAATATTATCACCTGGAGTGCCTCATTTCCAGAGATTTTAATTCTGTAAGTTTGGGGTAGGACCTGAGATTCTGCATTTCCACAAGCGCCTTGGTGATGCTGGACCACCCTTTGAGTAGCACTGTTGTAGTTAGTTGTCTTTTAGTGAAATTTATCACAGGCTGGAAGCACTGAGTTGAGACAACATACAATTTTTCTCATTTAAGATTGGGAAATAAGCCTTACATTAGTGTTTTTATCTAGAATATCTGATTATAGGAATATATTGTTAATTTTAAATAGAGACACCATTTCACCTCTAGTTTCCAAATCCAATAGCAAGATAGACAGAACAGACAGACAAATGTAGATTAAGTAATCATTTTTATTACTGGCCTAACTGAAATGAGAATAAACCTGAGAATATTACTGGCTAAGCTGAAATAGAGCATAAAATCAGGAAATGGAGTTTCTAATAATGTGCCCCTGAATTAAACTTACACATCTAGCCATGTCCTCATTAAGATAAAGAAGAGAATTTTGGTCAAGGATCAGGAGAAATTCTGTTCTCTTTGCGTCATCAGAACACTGAGAGATAGCCATCAAGCAGTGGGCTTTTCAACAATTTTTATTTGCTTCTCCAGATATCATTGAATAATAGCTGTTACCTAAGTTCATTTCTCAACTTCCTGCTTATACAGTACTTTTCCTCTTTGATTATTTCAAAAGTCACAGCAGAACTGAAGGCATTTCCCTGTTCTCTCCTCCTCATCATTCTCCTTTCCCAACCATGCTGGAAGGAACAGAGTTTATTTATAGTTAAATTTCCTGTCCACAACCTAACACGAGCTTTCCACTCACCCAGTGCTGAGTGCCTTCTTACACTAGACCTGCATGGTCCCAGTGTTAGCCATGACCAGATATGGCCATTGAACACTTGAAATGTGGCTAGTCTGATTGAGATATGCTGTAATTATGAAATACACACCAAATTTTAAAGACAGTGCAACAAAGGAATGTAAAATATCAATAATGTTTTATATGGATTACATGTTGAAATATTTTGGATCTACAGGGTTACATAAAATATCAAACTATTTCTTTTTACTTGTTTACTGTGGCTGTTAGAAAATTTAAAATTGCATCTCTGGCTGCTATTATATGTTTATTCAACAGGATTAATTTAGATCTTAGATGTTGACAATGATTATTATATCTAATTACAACTTTTTCATTCTCAGAGAAATATTACAATGTAAATATGTTATAAAAATTCCAATGATAAATAGCAGTAAGTAAAGACTGAATAATATCATTGTATTGTCTCTTGGGTACTGTGCTCTTCCAGTGACAATAGGAATATATGGTCATTTGCCACTAAAATATTTGCCTGCTAGTGAGAAATATCACAGGTTTCCTGAGCATATCCTTCTCTATTAGGAACAAATGTGCAGTATACTCTTTAAGGCAGAATAGAGTTTTAAAATTGGCCATTATCCAAGGCAAAACAAACACGAGCTGATACTGTCTGGCTTACCAGCTCAGCACAAGTAAAATGATGACAAGAACCCTAGGCTGACAGACAAAGGGGCATTTTACTAGCAGCTTAGAGACCACTATTCACTACATTTAAACTGGTTGCTGTTTAATATATTTGCTTTGTTACTGGGTTTAATTTCCAAATCTATGACTTCTCCATCTTTTATTAACTCTCTATACAGTATTCAGAATAAATATTCCCATTTAATATGATCCCGAATATATTAAGGTAGGTGCCAATTCACTTCATCCTAGTAGGTCTAAGAATGATACTCCTGCTTCTGATAAGTTATTTATATTATGAGACTCTTTAAAAAGTCTCCAATAGGGCCGGCGAGTGGCACGGTGTTCAAGCGCTGGTTTGGGAAGCCAAAGTAAATAAATAAATAAATAAATAAATAAATAAATAAATAAATAAATAGTCTCCAATAGTACCTCCAGTAGCAAGCATTGTAGGTAGGTATGAAAGTTCCAGCTACCCACTTGGTCTTCTCTGAGATCACCCTGGTACTTAAGGGAGAGGGTACCTTATTAATAACCAGCTGGGTGAAAGTCTAGGTTCCCTACTCTCCTTTTGCTAATGGAGGTGGGATGGGGTTGTGTTTCTTCCTGTGGTGTTTGGCTGGTGTAGGGAGGTTGCCAAAGTTTTCTGTCTTGCTAGATTGCCCCATTTTTGGTCCTTTGGCTAAGGAAAAGAGGTTTTTCTTGGGGATATATATATTGTTTGGGGTCTGTTCCTGTTGGTGTTTCCAAGTCATTGAGTTCTCCAGCACCAAGCCTGGAGTATATGAAACAAAAAGAAAACTCAAGGAGCTCACTGCCATGTTGTTACAAAGAATTAAAAACTAGGGGCTGTACAGTGTGGCAATAATAACTTGGGGATATTAAAGTTTTTCTTAAAGAGTCTATATTAAAATAGTCTATATTGTATGGGGGTTTCTACATGCAATAACTGTCCTGTAATAGTGTATCCAACAATTAAATTTTAAAAAGTCAGTGTTTGCAACAGATTTTGCAAATATATGCATTTTGCCCGTTTGGACGGTATGTAAATGTAATACGTGGAAACTTGTCTGCTATCAGTAAGTTGAACATTTTTATCTTTGTCCCTCCTCCTCACTGTAACTAGAAATTACTTCAAAAATCATTGGCTTAAGTAAAAGATACAAAAGCCTACCAGGCACCATCCCAATCTGAGAATTGAAAATTACGTAGTTTCCTTCCTTAACAGTAAACTGAATGTATGTGGAGATGGACAGTCTCCTCTTCAGCCCTCACCTGCCCTCCAAATACACATTTACCTATACCAACTTACCTGAGGCAGCAGAGAGCCTCACCGTGCTTTTTCCTTCTTGCAGAAACTATTTCCCCCTCAGCTGCATCCCCGGCTCCGGGTCCAGTTTTGAGCGTCTTGCGCGCTTCGAGGCCCTGCGCGAGCTGCGCGCTTACTCGCCTCAACGCCTCAACTGCTGTTACTCAGCTAGCCGGACTCCAACACAGCGGAGCCATGTTCCTTCTTCTAATCCTTCTCATGGGACTTGATGGTTTGCATGCAGGCTCACGTAAGTCCAATACTTGTTTTCCGCCTAATCCAGGCTTCTGAGGGACTTGGTTCGCTTAGGGGGCTTTACTTTAAGGCAGGTTGCAGGCCCAGACCTTATCCTGGGCCCTTGCTCTCCCCACCTATTTTCTCCTTGTCCTTTGCTTCAGAGTCTGTGACCAAGCAGACAGAGAATGAGCCTTCAGACAGAATCTTTTCATGTATCTGGATGGCTTCCTTGTCTGTAAAATGGACAAAAATGAAATATGTGGTCTTTTCCACATCCAAAATTCTGCTATTCTAGAAATACTTGCATCGCCATAAAGAAGCTATTTATGATTTCCTAATGACTGACTATTGTCCTAAATTTGCTCCACTGAAAATAGTAGATCACCCTTGTATTCAGTATTGTCTTTTCCCTCTTTCTTGATGTACCTGTGTTTTCCCATTTCCACACTTCTTTTATAACACATTAACACTAATTTGTTATTCAATGTTACTTAGTCAAACTGCCTAGCTAGGGGTGTGTGTGTGTGTGTGTGTGTGTGTGTGTGTGTGTGTGTATGTGTGTGTTTGTGTTTGTGTGTGTGTAGAGATAGAGAAAGAGTGATAGAAAATACAAATTTGAGATCTTGGCAGTGGTTAAGAGATTTGTAGGTGAGAATAACCAAGAAAGACAGTGCAAAGGAAGAATAGATGCATAGGTCACACCAAAAAAAAAAAAATGGTACTGTAGAGAAGCACATGCAAATTGGAGGTAGAATGGATAATGTAAGATTACAGGTACCAAAATAACTTTGTTTATTTTTATTTTAGATCTTCATAAATCATTTCTGCAGACCACAGTTCCTGAAAAGATCTCATCTTATGACATAAAAAGAGAAAGAGATCCACAAAATAATGTAATTGGGAAATAATATTTTTATATCTTAAATTGTGTTAAGCTGTCTTCAATGTGAAGACCAGCATTGGTGATTCAGGGTCAGATCTTGTCTTTCTTTAAATTTTCAATATTTTGTTCATCATGAATTTTTTTGCATTAATATTCATTTTTTTAAAAAATATTGCAGCAAAATAGTATTTATCTTGATTATTGAGATTTCTGGCTTACTATCCCTGACGATTCCCTGAGTTAGAATAGACCTCCCCTTACCAATGGTTTTGCTTTTTGCAGTTCTAGTTAACCCCAGTTAACTGTGGTCCCCCCAAAAAATTACTGAAATAAACTATCCTAAGTTTTAAATATTGCGCCATTCTGAATAGTGAGGTGAAATCTTGCACAGTCCAGCTCCATCTGATGGAGTGAATCATTCCTTTTTCCAGAGTTCCCACCTCACTCCTTCTCATTATGTAGGCATTGTACCATTATCACAAGAAGAAGGATGAATACAGTATAATAAAATATTTTGAGAGAGAGACGCCAGTAATATAATATTTATTATAGTATATTGTTATAATTGTTCTATATTATTATTAGTTTTTATTAGTCACTTACTATGCCTAATTTATAAATTAAACTTTATCATAGGTATGTATGTATAAGAAAAAACACGGTATATATAGGGTTTGGTATTATGCATGCTTTCAGGCATCCACTGGGGATTTTAGAATATTGCCCCAGTGGATAAGAGGGGACCACTGTACTTGCCTCATATTTCAGTGAGTCAGTGAGGTGCTTAAAGGTGATCTGGTAATTAGCACATAGATTTCACAATTGGAGCCTAGATATTAGTGTACATTCCGTCTCTACTTCCCCAAGAAAATCTACTTCTCACATGGTTCTTTCAAATATAGGATAATCTAGTGCTAGTCATAATTGAGGTCTCAAAATTTATGTTTTTCCTTTTAGTGGATTTAAAAAAACCTCCCTTCTCTGTTTCACATAAGGGTACACTGTTTGTACCAGATTTCTCCCTCCCCCATTATTACCAGTTCTCTGACAGTAACCTTATGTCTCGAGATATCCTTTCTTTACCTTTTTTTTTTTGTAAAGGCGTTTTATTTATGCACATTGTTAGATCTTCGTCTATATTGCAGAAGTCAAACGTGACTTGTATTCATCAAGGTCTGACAAGTTTGCAAACCTATCCTAGAAAAAGTGATACATACCTCATTGCTGAATATCACTATGGTCAACTTTGAAATACTTCCCTTGGGAAGCTATGCACTGACTCCAGAGCCTAGTCAACCCTAAAAAAGCAATATTGGAACTCTTTTTGGAATGGCCACCAGAACTATCATTGTAGTACCCTTAATGTCCTGAATATCATCAAAATGTCTCCCTTTCAATATTTCATTTATCTTTGGGTAAAGAAAGAAGTCATTGGGGTCCAGATCAGGTGAGCACGGAGGGTGTTCCAATACAGTTATTTGTTTGCTGGCTAAAAATTCCTTCACAGACAGTGCTGTGTGAACTGGTGCATTGTCATGATGCAAGAGCCATGAATTGTTGGAGAAAAGTTCAGGTCGTCTAAGTTTTTCACACAGCCTTTTCAGCACTTCCAAATAGTAAACTTGGTTAACTGTTTGTCCAGTTGGGACAATTGCATAATGAATAATCCCTCTGATATCAAAAAAGGTTAGCAATATTGTTGTAATGAGTTCTTGAATTTGTCAGACCTCGTGTGTGTGTGTGTGTGTGTGTGTGTGTGTGTGTGTGTGTGTGTATGTTCTTTATCCATTCATTCATTGACAGACACCAGGCTGCCTCCACATTTTTGTCCACAGTAAACAATGCTGAAATGAACATACGGATGCACATGTCCCCTCGAAGTAACACTTTAGGTTTCTTCAGATAAATACCTAGAAGTGGGATTACTGGGTGCTTCTTTGTCTCTTGTTATAGCTTTTGTTTTAAAGACTATTTTGTCTGGTACAAATATTGCTACCCCAGATTTTTTCCCCAGATCCATTTTCATGAAATATCTTTTCCACCTCTTAATTTTCAGTTGGTGCGTGTTGTTCAATCTGAAGGGAGTCTTTTGTAGGCAGCATAAGGGCTTTGTTTTCTTATCCATTCAGCCCTCCTATGTCTTTTGATTGGAGCATTTAATCCATTTACATTGAAAGTAAGTGATAGATATGTAGTTATTGCCATTTTATTATTCAAAGTTTTGATTTTTTTTTTTGTCTTAAAGAAGTTCCTCTAACATTTCTTGTAATACTAGTTTTGTGGTAATGAACTCCTTCAGCTTTTTCTTTTCTGAGAAGCTCTTTATCTGTCCTTTGATTTTAAATGCTAGCCTTACTAGGTAGAGTACGCTTGGTTGTACACCTTTGATTTTTATCACATTGAATATTTTGTGCTAATCCCTTCTGGCCTGCAAAGTTTCTGTTGAGACATCAGCTGACAATCTTATGAGGGCTCCCTTATAAGTTACTAGTTGCTTTTCTCTTACTGCTTCTAGGATTCTCTCTTTGTCTTTAACCTTTGCCATTTTAATTATAATGTGTTTTGGTGTGGGCCTGTTTGGGTTCATCTTGTTTGGGACTCTGTGCTCCTGGACTTGTACTGGGGTGCCAAAAAAAAAATGTATACAAGTGGACATTTTGATCAGCATTGCTCAAGCAATAGTTTGCTGTAATCAGAAGTGTCTGGACACTGATGGTAACCACTTTGAATACCTCTTGTCATTGCGGAAGTCAAACGTGACTTCATTATCAATATACAGTATTACAATTTTAATAGCTTTTCCTTTCTTAAAATATGTATACATCTTTTGGGCACCCTCTGTATGTCTACTTCTTTCCCCAGGTTATGAAAATTTTCAGTCATTATTTCTTCAAATAGCTCCTCAATCCCTTTCTTTCTTCTCATTCTAGTACCCCTGTGATGCCACTGTTGGTCAGCTTGATATTGTCCCAGAGGCCTCTTAAACTGTCCTCATTTTACTGGATTCGGTTTTTCTTTTTGCTGTTCTGATCAGGTGTTTTCTGCTACTTTGTCTTCCAAATTGCTGATTCAGTCCTATGCTTGTTTTAAGCTGCTGGTGATGCATTCTTCATTTTAGTTATTATATTGTTCACTTCAGACTGGTTCTTTTTTATGGTTTCTATGTTTTTTTTTATGCTTGCTCTCTCTCTCTCTCTTGAAATTCTCACTAAGTTTTATGAGCATCCTTATAACTATTGAACTCTATCTCTGTTAGGTTGCTTGCCTCCATTTCATTTAGTTCTTTTTCTGGAGTTTTCTCCTGTTCTTTCATTTTGGATGCATTTCATTGTTTTCTTATTTTTGACTGCCTCTCTGTGTTTCTTTCTATGTACTAGGTAGATCTTCTATGTCTCCTAGTCTTGGCCAGGTGGCCTTATGTAGTAGGTGCCCTGTGGGGCCCTGGCACACCTGCTCCTGGTGCTCCAGGAGGGTTCCTTGTGTGGGTTGTGTGTGCCTTTCTGTTGTAGTAGAGCCTTGATTGCTGTTGGCATATTAGTGGGTGGGATTGGCCTTCAGGCTGATTGGCTGTGGAGTTTGGTCACATCCACAGCTTATGGGTTGCATGTTGGGGGTTTATCCCCATTGAGTGGGATTTGCCCCAATGGGCTCTGGTGCCTGTTGAGACCGCTCTTTGTGTGTGCCACTTGTGGGGCTAATTAGGCTGTGCTCTCCTGTGGGCTGAAGCCAACTTCCAAGTATGTTGGTTTTTGGGCCTTTTGGTATGGGATCTCATGCAGGCCCAGGTCACTCACTGCCTGTGTCATGCTGGGATCTACCTGGTAGGAGCTACAAAGCAATCCACAGTTGGTCGCTCCCTGTGCTAAAGTTGAAGGCACATGGGAGAGGCCACAATGCAAATTGAAGATGGCTGCCACTGGTACCAGTCTTGGGGTAGCTCCGCGAAAAGCCAGAATACTCCAAGGCTGGCTGCCTCCAAGATTCAGCCACTGATAGCCTCATGCAGTATGCAAGTTGGGTGAGGCAGGATCTCGGAGTCACTAGAGTGAGAAGAGTTATGTTCACCATATTAATGTAGACTTTGGTTTGGTGCCAGTGCTGAGCCTGGAGCTACTCAGAAAAAGTCTCAGAGCACACCGAGGCCAGTTGTTGCCCATCTGATACATGTAAGCTTTGATAACTTTCCAAGAAAGAGTGCAATGCAGGTGGGGCTGGCTGCTCATGAGAAAGTGCTTTCCAGTATTGGGGGATTTGGGTGTGGTTGGGTCCCTGCTGAGCTCATCAGGCCAATCAGATTCAGATTTTGCCATGGTGGGGAGGGTTCAATACAGGAAAGATGGCACCTGCCAGCCAGATGTACAGGAGCAGGACCCACACAGGGAAAACGGTGACTGTCCTCAGCTCTCACTCTAAAGCCACACACCTCAAATTGTGCCCCTATATGTATCCGATGCCCCCCTCTTCCCAAACCACCATCCCTCCTCCGAAGCCCAGGGTGAGTGCCTGGGAGTGAGAAAGTCTGTATGTGAGCCATTTAAGAGATGTCTGGGTTTCTCGCAGCCTTGTATCTTCCCTGAATGGTGGGAATCCCCACTATTTGGTGGAATCCCCACTATTTCTCATTGTCAGTTGTGGGAGCTCCTTTTCCCGGTACCATTACCCTGGACTAGGGGGGATGCTGTGGGGCTGGGGTCCTTAGCTCCTCTGAGGGGAACCTCCATGGCTGAGATATTGCCTCTGATTGTCAACCACCACATGGATGTGTATGCCCAGCCTGTTTCTTGTCTTCACCCCTCCTACCAGTCTCAATGTGTCTTCTTTATATCCTTAGTTATAAAACTGTTTCACTAGACCACAGATGTTTCTCCAGGTTGATTGTTCTATAATTTTAATGTATTCATGGAAGGAAGCACGTGGTGTTTATGTACTTCACCATCTTGGATCTCCCAGCCTAATGACCTCATTTTAACTTCATTATTTCTGTAAAGATCCAATCTGAGTAAGATTACATTCTGAGACCATGAGATTAGAAACTCACATATAAGGAGGAAAGGGGACACACACAATTCAACTCCAACAGTAGGATATTGTGTATGAAAAATTGTAGAAGTTTCGGACAATGACATTTTGGATTTTTTTTCCTCCTGTCAGTTTTGTACATTTCTTATTAATTACATTCTATGTACTTGCTTGTTTTTGCTTTGTAAAATGTGGAGATTTAAAAATTTATTGGTGCTATCACATTTCTCAATTTTTCATCTTATTTGTTTTTTGTTTTTTTAAGATTTTATTGGGGAATTAGGGGAGTGGAACAGCATTGGGGAATCGGGGAACAGGGAACAGACAAGTTTCTGTTCTTTTGTTCTTCAGTCTAGTTGTGGAGGACATCGCTTCACTGGCCCATGTTGGTATTATCATTGCGCTCTTCCCTGGTGAGGCAGATCTGTCACTGGTCACTGGACAGGCTGCTCACCACGGCTCACAGCAGCTCTTGCTGGTTGCCGGCTGTTCACGGTAGCTCATGGCAGCCCACTGGAGCCCTACTGCAGCCTACACCATCACCGGCGACTCACAATAGCCCAGCTCCAGGTTGAGCTGTTGTTCACCATCTAAGCTGTAGAGGACAGCATCACTGGCCCATGTGGGATCTGAACTGGTGGCCCTGTTGCTCAGAGCTCACTCTACCAATCCAACTCTTAATCAATGAGTCACTTGGCCAGCCCTCATCATATTTGTTTAATAACAAGGGATTTTTAGAGGGCACAATTTTCAAGGTTCTCTCCAGATTCCATTTACACTGCTTTCCAGAATGCCATTCAAATGACTCTTCTTAGAACATTAATCTGTTGCAGAGGATCTTGTTCTGCTAGAATACAAAGTTAAGGAACTGAAAACTTTTAAATAGGTATTTCTCCTGCTAAAACAATTTTTAAAAATTTAACACAATTTAATATATAGATGATGGATGTATTACAGAATTGTACACCTGAAACCTATGTAACTTTTGTCACCCCTATAAACTTTAGTTAAAAAAATAAAGAACAAGGAAAAGCAGGTTTTCAACAATAACAAAAAATTTACCAAATAATTTAATGACTCATTTTTTTCTGTTATCTTCTACAGGGTTTTCTATACATGCTTCTGCTCTCCCTTTATCTTCTCCTATGTTCTATTCCAGAGGAATTTTATTGCTTAATTGTATAGGCAAAGTACAATAATAGTTGTTCCATTATGTTGCTAGAGGTGTAGTACATTTCTTGTAGTTCTATCTTTTAGGAGTGTCTCTTTCAATGAGCAGGGAAATTTACTTTCCAGGAGGGTTGGGAGTAAGTAAAAAAGCTTTTTCAGGTGAGCTGGGCATCTTTGGTATTTGTCTTCAGCATTGTGAATTGGAGGTGTGTGTCTGAACCAAAAGATAACCATCAGGTAAGTTTTTCCCTCTGAAATATGAGTAATGCTGACTAGCAGGCATGTGGGGAGTCTACCATTTCGTTCTGAGTTTGGAATCCTGAAGCTTCAAATTCTTTTGCTGGACGAGCACTCCAGTTTCAGCCACAAACCACTTCATTCCACTGTTTTCAATTTCAAAATAAAAGTAAACTTATATTGAAAAAAAAATCCACATGGGAAGGAAAGCACATAAAATGGTTATATATTATTATTATTATTATTATTATTATTATTATTATTATTGTTAATTTTGTCAATGTCTTAAAAGTATAACTTAGAGGAAACATTATTTAACATATATTATTCACAGTTGTTACTGAAAATATCTTGAATTCTCATGTTACAGGTGGCTTATATCATTACAATAGAAGGAAAACCATATTTTGTCCATCTCAAAAAGCAGTAAGTAATTATTTTATCCTTTTCAATTTTAATTCTTTTGTTTCTTGATTTTTAAAAATAGTTATGAATAGGATCATTTTTAATTCAAATATATTTTGATATGTACATACAGTGGATACCTATTGTATGTCAGTAAGTCAGTAAAGTCCTAGGTACAAAAGACAATAAAACATGGTCCACAGTTAAGAATATGTAATGAAGGATGATATATTTAGACATGGTAATAGAGAAATGTAGGATTTTATTATAATATGGTATTACGATAAATGTGTAAATAGTATTCTTTGAAAATCAGGGAAGTCTTTTTGGAAAGACGTAAGAGATGACTTTTATCTTGAGGGAAGATACCCAGTGAGCTCTGTAAAGAAGTGGGGTAGCTTAGGGAACACTGTTTAGAGGAAATCATGTGCAAACCATAGAGGTGTGTGAGACAGTAGATTCTGTGGTGTGTAAAAAGTCAGTGTGAATTATTAAAGAATATATTTTCTGGAGTATAGAAGTAAAAGATTTTGGAAAGATGGGTAGGAACCAGGTTGTAGATCTATTATGCCATGGTAAGGATATCAGAAGCCAAAAATGTTTCTAAGAATGTACAATACTTATATAGGCTCACTGAGTCTTGTAGGCTGTTTCTTAGGGGGTAAAGTTAGAGATATGATGTCTAATTATATGATTATGCAATAGTTTAGGTGAGTGACGATTGGTGGCTTGAGTATTTGGTATTGGCAATAGTACCGGAAAGAAAAAATTTAACAGATCTTGAAAACAAATTTGGTAGAGTGCTTGAGAAATATTTAGGAATCTTGGGTAATTTAGTTTTTGCTTAAGAAAATAGGTAAGTTATAGTGTAATTAAATGAGTATTATGAACAAGGGAGATATTTATATGAGGAAAGTGTAAATTTAGTTTGCAGTACCTACAATATATCCAAGTGGGATTTTTTTCCTTAAAATAGTTGTATGAATATAGGAATGTAAATTTGTGAGGAGGAATTAATGATATAGATTTAGCATAATCAATAATTTGGCTGTAATTTTTTAAAAAATGAGAGCTTATAGAGTGCTTATAAGTAGACTAGTGATTAAAGACTGAATCCTATTAAATACTAATATTTCTGGGACAGATAGAACTAAAAGAAAAATATAGAAGGTCAAACTGGAAGAAGTGTCAGGGAGGTAGGAGGAGAAGCAGAAGAGTGATGAGTAATTAGACTGAGTGGTCACAGTTTTCAAAATGATTCTAGAAATCCAGTGCAATGATGATTTTTAAATTGTCTTTTAGATTTGACATTCTCATATTTATAAGCCTTTTCCAGAGTAGTTTCATGGTGAGCAAGTATTGACAAAGTAGAGAAACTGTGTAGACTGCTCTTTGGATAAAGATCTGTTGCAAATTGAAAATACATAGAGAAAAGCTAGAGTAGAAAAAAGGGTCAAGGGAGAGTTATTTAGAATAATAATGACTTGATAATAAACCTTTAAAATAGTATTAGGATAAGAAAACAGTAGAGAGCAAGACTTTGAAATTATAGGACCAAAAAAGTATATATATTCAATATATGGCACCGAGTGGGATTTATAGCTCAAGTGTGAGGTTTTGCTTTGAACAAAAGAGGTAGTCATCTTCTGGAAATAAAGATAAGGAGTGAGGATGGGTATAGGTTATCTGAAAGTGAGGTGACAAGGAGGTTATTTGGGATGATTGACAGGAGTGGTGTCAAGTTTTTGAATAGTTACTGAGAGAATGAAAGAAAATCCTGACCAAGCTTATTGAGAATAAATTAGTACTTAGCAAAACTTAGTGAATATGAGTTTCTAGCAATGCCAAGAAATCTTTTAAATTCTGTTCTAAATCTACATTTTAACTTTGAAATTCAGGTTTAATATCTAGAATCAATGAGCAATAAAGACAAAGATTCGAAAGTTTTGTGCTGGAAATTGGGACCTATGTTTTTTTACTATTTGATGTTTCTAGCAATTTGGGCTGTTCATTAGCATAAAGTTTGGTATTATATGTCACTATAGTTAAAATGTCTCCCTCAGCACCTAATATTGTAAACCACAGAGAAATATTTGGAAAATGAGATACATCAAGATTGGCACTACTTTAAATTACCCAGTGTTATGAAAAATAATTTTTTTCTATGTTTTGTGTTTCACAACTTGAGCACATTTTTGTGATTTCTGCCTAGATCATTTTTATCTTCAGTTTCTGTTGTTTATTCTTATGATGAAAATGACACCCAGCATTCTAAGCCTTTGTTGGATCAGGTAAGACGTAAGTTTTTTTTCTTACGGATTTCTTATTCTGAATTTTAAAAAATATGAATATTCTGAAGTTACCAGCATATTATTTTACACATTCACTAAAATTGAATAATCTGGCCTGGTTATGATTTCTACCTGGCACAGCTTCATTACATAATTGCCATTTATATTAAAGTAGCTAATATAATAAATATAAATGAAATATCTGGGATGTCCATTTTAAAAATAAGTTATCCATTTGTGTGGTTTTTTTGTGTGTGTGATATATATTTTTTTTTCAGATGGATTGCAGTTATCATGGATATATTGCAGGCTTTCCAAATTCTCTTGTGTCACTCAGCACATGTTCAGGACTCAGGTTGTAGCTAATTTAAAGATATTCCATTTACCATTAGTAGATCCCATTAGTGTATGAGTTGATCTTCCATATAGCTTTTCTGGTTCTACAGTCACCTTGGTTATTTCAGTTCCCTAAAGAATAAGCCAGAATTATTGATAAAATAAAGTTGGTCACTCTGACAGCATCTGTTCTGCATGGGAGGCTAACCTGTTGATTCTTGACAGGATCTGCTGCTTGAGTCTTTGAGCAATCTTGAGTGTAGAAGGTATTAATTGGTCTCTCCATACTTCTTTAATTTTCCCATTTTTTAAAAAATGTTTTCATTGATTTCTTTATTTCTTAGAATTCATGACAATGGTAGAAGGCCTCAATCTGATAGACACTTTGGCTCTGCTTCCAGTCATTTTTAGGCAGGTAGCATCTTCAATTTGGCTCACATAAACAAATGATTTAGGATATTAGGTGTCAGGGTAGAGTTAGGTGTCTCAAAAAGAAAAAAGGAACTAAGATAAGCAAGAGAGTACCTATAGGTCCTACAGACTGGCGTAGAAAATCTATACCCTAGGAAGGGATCCTAACCTGTTTAAACACATGAATCCATGTCACTAATATGATTTCTTTAAAATAATCAAAATAGTTTTCTTAGAATATGTAATTTAAAGCAATACATATCCTGTGATATTGCTGGTCCAGTTCTTATTACCGCTTCAAAAAAAAAAAAAGATAAAAAAACCAAGGTGACTCTAAATGTAAAAAAAATCTGGCCAAAATTTCTCATTAGAATATTAGATTTATAGTTTTGGTAGAATCATTTTAGACTTATTTTGATTATTTCAACATTCAGGGGAACATTGCAGTTTAAAAACATTTCATACGGAATCGAACCAATGGAGGCTGTATCAGGATTCATGCACATGATTTTTGAAGAAAAAAATTATGACATTAATATTCCTCTCTTAGGAGACAATGGCACGGACAGCCATATTAATTCAAAGTATCAAATTAGAAAAAGTGCAGAAGTAAGTGTTGACTTTTAAATTTTAACTTATTCAGTATAATTTTGTGAAATGAAAAATACTTTCAGAGTAATATTTGGTGACTTGCAAATTTTAAAATTATTTTACTTTTTCATTAGAGCCCTGCATGAATTTAAAAATGGATAGAAAATGAAATTTAGCTCTTTGTTATATTTGTTATTAGATGAAAGTTTAGCAAAAACATAGGTAATTAATTTTGGAAATAGGTATGTGAATATTGGGTTGAAGAAACCAAAGCATTAATTTTCATGTGTGGGCATTTGTATAGTTAATATTAATTATTCCTTTTCCTCAGTTGTCTGATAATTTAGATGAAAATATCATGTGATATGGAATTATAAGTTAAACCTGTTTCATGCGAGTTCAGCAATGAATAATATCAGTGGCTTACATAGCTACATGTAAAGCTAAGTGATTAATTCTTCCTCTACAGACACCTGTAAACCCATAAATAATATCCCTATGTCTAGTGAATGCCACTGACCATAAACTTTAGTAATATTTTTCTAAACTATATTGTTTGCCAAATGTACTTTCCTAATAATTGATACCAGGAAATATGCTCACATGGAAGATTACTATGAAAATTACCACAGGGCTAAGGAAATAAAAACTTTATGTTATAAACTTAATATTTCCAATTTCAGCTATTGCTAAAATCAAAAGATACCTGGGTTTTGTATAGCTTGGGATCTCACTGAAAAGTTTTTTTAACCATAGGCACTTTTTGGACTGAAATTTCCTGAATAGTACCTAAATTTTATATTTGAAAATAGCCTTGTTATATAATTGGTAGCAACATGTCTCTCAGTTTACCTCTGAATATAATTTCAATAGAAGGTAAATTTTTAGAAATTCCTCAGTACTCATGTGTGTTTTTTCAGAGAGCTGCATTTTTCAAGTTATTCCCTCGATACCTTGGAATATATATTGTTGTGGATAAAGATCTGGTAGGTCATTTTTTACACATTATTATTTTTAAATGGTTTAACATTTATCTTTAACTTGATTTCAATGATGTAATAAAAAATTAAAACATTTTTGATAAATATTTATTTTGCTTTAAAAGTAATTAACACATACTTAAAATGGTGAATAAATCAAGTTTTTGTTAATTCGTTTTGTATATAGGATCTCTAATTGTGTTTGTAAGTGAAACATGTTTTCATTTTATAAAACTTGTCATTTTTCTCTTTTTCAAAAGAATTGTATCTTCAATGAATTTATACATTAGAATTTTCCCAAACCCTCAGCCCACACACAGTAATAATATTTCACTGCCTCAGCCTAATTGAAAGGGTAGTCTATAAAACATGTATTCACTTCTTTCATGCACTGGAAGAAAACAAGTTATGTGTTTTTTTTCTCTGTTCTAAGTAAATGAAATAACAGAAAAACAAATGAACAAAATTCTCATCCTGAGAATTCACGACTATAATTCAGATCTTGTATGGGTTTAAGTTTTGAATTTATACAACATAGGTGGTTAGGAGATTCTAAGCTATGAAGCTATATTTGTCCCACATTGGTAAGATCTGAGGGCACCTGATGGAAGCAAATTGTATTTCTCTCTGGAGGAATACAACTTCAAGCAGGATTTGCACAGATTGATATCAGCCATATATGAACTCAAAATCCATAGAAAATTTGCCACAGTGAACAAGAGTTAGCAAAATAAAAACCAATATAGTTAGATCCACAAAACCTTTAGATATTAATATTTTAAGATATAGGTTATAAAACAAAAAATATTTTTTCCATAAGGGATCCATTGATTCTCAAAGAGGTAAATATGAGGCAGGGAAGCAAAGCTATGTTGGCAAAGGTAAAAAAAATTGAAGTTCATGGCTCACTACAGAGCTGGAGGGTTATTTTATTATAGCTAAGTTGACCCAGTACAAAGCCAACAAATACTCTAAAATCACACTCCTGTAAAATTACAAAGCAATTAGAAATAGAAAAGCAGAATGGTAAGCATAATAAATGAAAGCAATAAAGGGAAAAAAATTATACATTAAGCATTTGCTTCATAAATATGAAACAAATTTAAAGCTAAGGTTAAAATAAAAGATTTCAACTCAAATATATACAGAGGGAGCCAAAAAAATGTATACACATTTTAAGAAAGGAAAACTGTATTAAAATTATGATACCCAATATACTGATAACAAAAGATGAATACAAGTCATGTTTGACTTCTGCAGTTACAAGAGTCACTCAAAGTGGTTACCGTCAGTGCCCAGACACTTCTGATTATGGTGATCTACTGCTTGAGCAATGTTGACCAAAGTGTCCACTTGCATTGTGCATGCCGTTTCAGTTTCTTCATACAATACCATGTAACTTATCACGAATGCATGCAATTGTTAGGCATGTTGGAGGTTCTGTTACATACTCATACCTCCATTGTTGTTATACTCCCACAATGTTCTCGAATTTCAAATACTACTTCAAAATTGTCTAGCACTCCTCAAATGACAACTGTGCTTCCGCTGTGTCCTTTGATTATCCTGCCTGTCACATGGTGACACTGGCATTCATTTGATTAACACCATCTTTTGAGGAAACATCATACTACACATTGCTACTGTAATTCAATTCAACCTCAAAAAGTAATACATAGATAACATCTCTTAAAATGTGTATACAGTAAAACCTTGGATTGCGAGTAACTTGGTTTGTGAGTGTTCTGCAAGACAAGCAAACGTTTCTATTAGGTTGGTGCAAAAGTAATAGCGGTGTTTGCTTCATGAATGAAAGCAAACACCGCTATTACTTTTGCACCAACCTAATAATGCATTTTTAACTTGGTAAACAAACAGTGTCTTGCAATACGAGTAGTTTGTTTCCGGAACGAATTTTGCTTGCAAACCGAGGTATTATTGTACATTTTTTTGGCACCCCCAGTATAAGTAATTTTATTATGTATAGAAAGCCTAAGTACTGCCATTCAAAACCAAAGGTAAAGTTTAATTAAAAGCAAGACAAAGATTATGCAACATATACACACATTCTGCTTACAACTGACATATCTAAAATATGGTACATAATAAAAGTAAAGGACTATAAAAATATACCATAAAAACAAAAGTTCTAAAATACTTGTTTAGCTAGACTAATATCAAATGAAGTAGGCTTTAAGAGAAATGTAAATTATCTATTACTGCATAGCAAACCTCTCCACAATTTAATGGCTTAAACCAATAATTACTTATTTGGTTAGGAGCTTGGAGAACTTTTTTGATTTTTTTTTTTTTTGAGGGCAGTGTCACTGACCCTCATATGTGGGACCTGAACCGGGGCCGCTGGCTTCCCAAGACAGCGCTTAACTGCTGCACCACTTGGCCAGCCCATGAACTTTTTTTGATTTTTAAAAATTATATTTATTGGGGTAACATTGGTTAATAAAATTATAAAGATTTCAAGTATACAAGTCTATAGTAGATCACCTATGTATATCAAACTCAGACCCTTTTAGTCAAATCTGGTAGCCTTTAATTGACATAACTATCTTTAAAACTTTATGAGCTTTCTCTTTTCTTTTCTTTCCTTTTCCTTTTCCTTTTTTCTTTTCTTTTCACAGGATTACTTTTTAACCACTTTCTTTTCTCACAAAGGATATATTCTTTGAGATTTGAAAGGTATAAGGATACACTTAAATTTATTTAAGAAAATATTCATTGCTGTGTTGTTACCAAGTGGCAGGTATAAGGATTGACTACGGTTTTGGTGAAGCCCTGGGGAGCTTGCTAAGAAGTTCCCCTAGTGCACTTTCTTGAAATAGTCCACCAGTATGAAATTACCCATTTCTCTAGTTGCTTTTTAGTGACGGCGTACAGAGTTTATCGTGTTTCATAGTAAATTAGATTTAATAAGTACATGGTTTAGAGTCAGACGTAGGTAGAATCTGCATTTTGTTCATTAGTACTGTGTAATATTTTTATTGTGGCAAAAAACACATAGCATTACATTGACCATCTTAGCCATTTTTAAATGTATAGTTTAGTAGTGTTAAGTATATTCACATTGTTGTGCAACAGATATCTAGAACATTTACATTCAGTTGAATACTGAAACTCTATATCCATTGAACACTAAGTTCTCCTTGTCTTCCACCAGTCCTTGGCAAACACCTTTCTATTGTATGTTTCTATGATCCTGACTGCTTTATATAATTTTGTATGAGTAGAGTCATACAGTATTTGTCCTTATGTGACGGGCTTATTTGCTTAGCATGATGTTCTTAAATTTCATCCATGTTGTAGCAGGTGCCAGATTTCCTTCTTTTTTGAGGCTATATAATACTTCATGCATGTTTATAACACATTTTCTTTATCCAGTCACCTGGGAATGGACATTTGGGTTTCTTCTACCCCTTGGCTACTGTGAATAATGCTGCAAGGAATATGGATGTGTAAATGTCTCTTTGGGATCTTACTTTGAATTTTTTAGGTATGGCTCCAGATTCCAGGTCACTAGAACATATGCTAACACTGTTTAATTTTTCTAGGAACTGCCATACTGCATTCCATAATGGCTACACCATTTTATATTCTCACCAACAGTGCACAGGGGTGCTAATTTCTCTTACCCTCACTAATACTGCTACTTTCTGATATTTTGATATGGTCATTCTAATGGATGGGAGGTGATACTCATTATGGTTTTGATTTGCATTTCTCTTATGATTAATGATGTTGAACATCTTTTCATATGCATGTTGGCTGTTTGTATATATTATTTGGAGAATTATATATTCAAGTCCTTTGCCCATTTTAAAATCAGAATTTTTTTTGTTGAGTTGTAGTTCTTTATTCTACATATTAAATCATTATCAGATATATGATTTGCAAATACTTTTTCTCATTCTTTAGGTTAATGTTGATTGTTTCCTTTGATGCACAAAAGTTTTAAAGTTTAATGTACTATTATTTACCTATTTTTACTTTTGTTGCGTATACTTTTGGTGTCATATCCAAGAAGTCATTGCCAAATCCAATGTCCTTAAGATTTGCCCATGTGTTTTCTTCTAGGAGTTTTATAGTTTTAGATCTTACATGTAGGCCTTTAATCAATTTTGTAAAGTTCTCTATATAATTTAAGGTAAGGGTCCAACTTCATTCTTTTGCGTGTAGATACCTAGTTTTTCCCAGTGCCATTTGTTGAAGAAGCTGTCCATTCTCCATGTGCATCTTGTCTCCTTCTTGAAAATTCTTTGACCATATATTCAATGCTTTATTTCTGGACTCTCTATTCCATTCCATTGGTCTATATATCTATCTTTAAATTAGTACCACATAATATTGATTACCATTGCTTTATAGTAGTTTTTGCAATCAGGAAGTAAGACCCTCTAACTTTGTTCTACTTTTAGGATTCTTTTTTTCTATTTCTACAAAAAATAAAAAAAAAGCCTTTGGGATTTTGATGGGGATTTTGCTGCATATGTAGATGGCTTTGAGTAACATGGACATCTTAACATTAGTTAGTCTTTCAATCCACAATATGAGATGTCTTTCCATTTGTTAAGCAGAAGAATGAGAGGAATATATTATATTGAATGATATAATTCAAATTAAAGATACATTTGTAATAATAAACACTCAGTTGCCAAGTGAGTTATAATGAACCATAAGAGCTTCTGGAAATACTCAGAAGAAACTAACTAAAAGCAAAATGATAATAGAGCACATTAAGATATTTTGCTTAGCCTTTTAACAGATACACAGAAAATAAATGTTAAACATATAAAGATCAAATTATTCGTTAGCTTTGTTTACTAAAAACATATTGACCTTTCAATCTTATGAATGGGTGCCAAATACATTCAAATGTCTACAGAGAAACTTAGAAAATATCTGCAAAGGTAATCATCTCTAGGTCACAAGGGAAAAAAACCCCAAAAAATTGTAAAAGTAAAAAGCTGATATGCCAAAACTCTACCATAATTTATTAAAACAATAAGGAATAAAAAGATATAAGGCAAAAAGGAATGAAAAATTTTAAACACTATTATAAGTAACTTTTGAAAGATGGAAAAGAAAAACTATTGTTGTAAACTAGAAATTAATTCTATACATTTAAGAAATTGAAGGATACATATTAATTGGAATAGACCTGGTTGTGCTATAGTGAAAAAGAACCCCAGCATCTTAGTGGCTGAACAGTTTATTTTTCATTTACCATGGTTAGCTGTGGATCTTGGTGACTCTTGAGAGCAGCTATCTTTCATTTCACTTCAGAATGCTTTGATTTTTTGGCATTTCCGTATCGATAGTTTCCTTTCCATTGTGAAGCCAATAAAAGAACAGACCAAAGAGACATGAGCTGCAACAAGGAAATAATTCCCCTCTGCAGTGATGTTCATCATTTTTGTCCTCATTTAATTGACCAAAGCGAATCACCTGGTCATGCTTATCTTTAAAAAGTAAGGGTTCCTGGGCCGACTGAGTGGCTCAGTTGGCTAAGAGCGCGAACTCTGAGCAACAGGGTCGCTGGTTCCATTCCCACATGGGTCAGTGAGCTATGCCTGAGTTGAGCTGCCAACAGGCTGCAGGGATGGCTCAGCTGGTGAGAGCATGAGCTCCTTATAACAAGGTTGCCAGTTTGACTCCCACATGAGATGATGGGCTACGCCCACCCAAACTATGATGGAACATGGCACCTTGAGCTGAGCCAACAGGCAGCCAGATGGTGACTGGACTTGGAGCTGAGCTAACTGCACCCTCCACAACTCAGATTGAAGGACAACAATTTGGCTGTTCCCCTTCCCCAATTCCCCAACACTGTTCCCCTTCCCCAATTCCCCAATAAAATCTTTAAAAATAATAGTAATAAAAAGTAAGGGTTCCTGAACCAGAGGAGATCTGAATATTAGTACATAGGTATAATGCCCACCACAGATGATAGTATCAAAACTAAACACAGAGGAAATTAATATTCTTGGAAGAATTTCCTGTAAGAAAAGTAAGATTGAAAAACATATGAATGGAGCTTTCAATTTAAAGTCTTAAAACTATAAAATGAGAAATGTAAGGAGACAGGGAATAATAAAAAGCATAAGTTGATGATAAATAGAAACATTAAAATGGATAAATAAATTCAAGTTCTGGTTTGTAGAAAAGAAAAATAAATAGGTAGAAAGTATAATTAAGCAAAAATATATTATGGTGTTAAGAAGGATTGAGATGATATGACTATGGCCTTGGAGACGATTCAAACAAACACAAATTTGATGAATTCTCCAAAAGAGAATTTAAATCAAATAATCACATTGTATACCTTCAATTTACACAATATTATATGTTAGTGATATCTCAAAAGGCTGGGGGGAAAAAAAGAAATTGAATAGGTTAGTGGCCAGTGTCAGATATAGATTGTTTAAAGGAGAGTTCTTAAAAATGTTTCAGAAAGACGTAATTTACATGCTAATCTAATTCTAGGATATAGGAAAAACATGCAACTTAACAATTTAAGGTAGTTATTTACTAAGCAACATTCATTTGCTCCATTATGACAAAATCTGTGAGCACTTACACACGAGCAACAGACCCATCTTTCTTAAAGCTGCAAACTGCTAAACTATATATTATATTACATTTGATATATTAATAGAATATAATGTTTTGATCAAGGAATATAATAATGGGTTAATACTAAGTAATATATTAATGAAATATATTGTCAATAGGTCAAAAGATGAAAATTGTCATGTAGTATCTTCAAAAAGGCTAATAATCAAACAACACTATTTTTATAGAAGCTTTAATAAATAGGAAGATTTATAAATTGATGTTTCTCAACATGATCTAAAATACTCAGCTTAAGTGGGACACTGGGACAACACTTAATGATGAAATATTCGAGGTTTTCCAGTGAAAAATCAGGAGCAAAACTCACATACCATATGTTAGCTTTGCTATTTAATATTGTCTGGGCATTTTAAAGCAATTAGACATAGAGTTTATTGGAATAAAGAGGAAATTAGAACATGAGTTACACGGTGACATCAAAGGATGTATCTGAACACAGTATTCAGAATAACTTTAACAGTGAACCTCTCATTAAAGATTTCCCCTCTTTATGTATATATTTTTTGGTTTGCAATTATATGTATTGTTTTAGAAATAAGTGTATTTTGAAATCCCACATTTGAAAAAGTTATGACTTAGTTTTCATAAATAATAAATAATGACAAGTGGAGTGCATTAAACAGTGTTTAAAATCATGTTATTAAATGCTTTTATTATATAAATTAAATTATTTATTTTTATAAATCAGTGGTTATACATCATTATTTGTTTTTTGGATTACAATTGGAATGTAGTTCTGTGACTACTATAGAATATAGTACATTGTACATATAAAGGGTATGTGATATGTTAATGGCATCCACTAGTTTTTAAAAATAATTTATCTTTTCCAGTTCAATTACATGGGCTCTGATATAAAAGTTGTAACACAGAAAGTTGTTCAGATAATTGGGCTTGTCAACACCGTAAGTTTTTAAGAACTATTTTGTTTATATATTTTGTAAAAGTATATGTAATATATATTGATGTGTATAGTGTTTGGTTATGCTGTTAAAGAGTTTCCATAATCATTTAGAATGTCATAAACATATTTTATAAAAGCTAAATATAATGTTCAAATTTATTTAAAAAATTTTTCTTTATCTTCTTTTTTTAGATGCTTACCCAATTAAAACTGACTGTTATAATATCTTTCATAGAAATCTGGTCAAATAAAAACAAAATTTCTACTGTGGGAAATGCTAATCATATATTATTTAGATTTTTAAAATGGAAACCCAAACGTATCGCCCAACCTTATTATACTGCATTCTTACTTGCGTGAGTAGAGTATTCTGTATTTGTATAGCACTAAAGGAATAATTTAAATGATTTAATATGTTAATTATGAAAAATAAGCATTTACTAGGGCCGGCCGAGTGGCACAGTGGTTAAGCGCTGATTTGGGAAGCCAGCGGCCCCGGTTTGGTCCCATATATGAGGGCCAGTGACACTGCCCTCAAAAAAAAAAAAAAAGAAAAAGAAAAAGAAAAATAAGCTTTTACTTAATATACACTGTATTCTATAATTTTGGTAGACACGACTGGGATGGGGAAAAATGTAAGTTAAAGTTCTTGTCCTCAATTGCTAATGTGAGGCAAAACTTAAAAACTTCTATCTATCAACATAAAATTAGTTGATAAAAGTAAAATTACATAAAAATATTGAAAGGAGATTAACTATGAGTGGTACACTTTGATGTTGCTTGGCTTATAAACATTTACTACCTGTTATCTCTATATCTTATCTAATTTTCATGTTTTATTTTCTAATAACATGAATATATTGAATTGTTACACTATCTAGATTTTAATGTGCAGAAAAATATATTCAGTTTTAGTGAATAAATAAATAAGGAGGTCACAGAAAATTGAAGTTTCAGGGCTATGAATGTAGCAGGAACCAGAATAAAAACTATAACCATCAGTGCCATTGCGTTTTGTGTAACTATTAGGCCTTATCCTTATTACATTCACTCTGGGTGTTTATCAAATAAAAAATTTACAATATTCTTAACATGGTAGGTGTGAGTAAAATGTATTTAAATTGCTTAATTTAGAATAGCAGGGTATTTAATAATGTTTATTGCTATGAAAATTTTATCATAAACAATATCAATCTTAAATACAATTATGAGAAAAATTCTTATTTTTTAGCTTCAAGAAACATCCTAGTTTTATAGGAGCCACATTTCCTGGAAAAATATGTAATAAGAATTATGCTGCTGGAGTTGCTCTGGTATGTAATTATTATCCAGTTTGCTCTCATTATTTTCATGTTTCAAAATTTCCTAAATTTTTTTTTTTTTTTTTTGAGGGCAGTGTCACTGGCCCTCATATGTGGGATCCGAACTGGGGCCGCTTGCGTCCCAAGCCAGCTCTTAACTACCGTGCCACTTGGCCGGCCCCTAAATATTTTAAAGAATGAATAATATAACTTAGTTTACTCATCATTTTAATAGTTTTTTCTATTACTAATTTGGAGCACAAAAATTAAACTATATATATAATTGCTTTAAAAATAGAACATTTATAAACTGATTTGATCATGTCACATTGTTTCTAAGAAACATATTTGACTTTTGTAAATCAAATTTTAATTGTTTTGAATGGTAGTATGCTTGCATCAATATTTATTATATATTCAATGCAGTTTTAATGTTAATTATTAAACCTATTAAATTTTATCTCAATATCTTACCTCACAATAAGGTTAACACATCCAACATCTCACATAGTTATTATTTGTGTGTGGGTATGTGTTGAGAAGCTTTAAGACCTACTCTCTTAGCAAATTTCAAATATACAATACGGTATTGTTAATTATGGTTACTATGCTGTACATTGCATCTCCAGAAACTAGAAGTTTGTACCCTTTAACCAATTTCACTCATTTCCGCCCCATCCTGGTCAAACACCAATCTGTTCTTTGTTTCTAAGAGTTTGGTTATTTTATTTTATTTTTTTTAAAGATTTTATTGGGGAATTGGGGGAGAGGAACAACGTTGGGGAATCGGGGAGGGAGAACAGACAAGTTGCTGTCCTTTTGTTCTTCAGTCTAGTTGGGGAGTACATTGCTTCATTGGCCCATGTTGGTATTGTCATTGCGCTCTTCCCGGATGAGGCAGATTGGTTGCCGGCCTCTGGATGGTCGCTCACCATGGCTATTGGCAGCTCACACTGGTTGCCGACCACTCACTGTAGCCTATGGCGGCCCACTGCAGCAGGGGCTGCAGCCTACACCGTTGCCAGGGCTCACACAGCCCAGCTCCAGGTGGAGCTGTTGTTCATCATCTTAGCTGTAGAGGGCAGTGTCACTGGCCCTCATATGTGGGATCCGAACCAGGGCTGCTGGCATCCCAAGCCAGCTCTTAACCAACGTGCTACTCGACCGGCCCAGAGTTTGGTTATTTTAGATGCCACAGAAAAGTGAGATTATATAGTATTTGTCTTTCTCTGATTGGTTTCACTTAGCATAATGTCCTCAAGTTTCATTCATTTTGTGTATATATATGTGTGTATTCACACACACATACATAAATGTGACAATATCTTAATCCATTCATCTATCACTGGACACTCAGGTTGTTTCCATATTTTGGCTATTGTGAATAATCTGTGATGAACATGGGGTATAGATATGTCTTTGAGATAGTGATTTCATTTCCTTCAGATATATACCAGTAGGTGGAACTGCTGATTCTGGTAGTAGTTCTATTTTTAATTTTTTTTTCCAGGAACCACCATACTGTTTTCTTTAGTGGTTGGACCAATTTATGTTTCATCAAAAGGCTACAGGTCTCCATTTTCTTCACATCCTCACCAGCATTTGTTACCTTTTATCTTTTTGATAATAGGCATTCCCATTGGTATGAGGTGATATCGCTGATGGCTTTGATTTGTACTTCCCTAATGATTAGTTATGCTGAGCACCTTCTCATGTACCAACTATAAATATTTTCTTTGGAGAAAAGTCTATTCAGGTCCTTTGACAATTACTTAATCAGATTATTTGTCTTTTGCTAATGAATTGTATGGCTTCCTATATTTTAGATATTAGCTGCTTTCAGATGTATATGTACATATTTTCTCCCATTCTGTAAGCTGCCTTTTCATTTTATTGATGGATTCTTTTGCTCTGTAGAATCTTATATACTGATGTAGTCCCACTTGATTATTTTTGCTTTTGTTTATGGTTTTGGTGTCATATCCATAAAATTGACAAGACAATTGTCAAGGAGATTTTTCATTATGTTTTCTTCTAGGGGTTTTGTGATTTCCCTTTTTACATTTAAATTTTTTAATTCATTTTGAATTAGTTTGTGTGAGTTGCAGTTTAATTATTTGTATGTGAATATCCAGTTTTTCCACCACCATTTATTGAAGAGACTGTCTCTTCTTAATTGGATATTCCTGGCTCTTTTGTCAAATATTAGTTGATTACATAATCGGGGTTATTTTTGAGCCTCTATTTTGTTCCATTTATCTGTGTGCCCATTTCTGTGCCTATACTATACTTTCCGCTTAATATAGCTTTGTAATATAGTTTGAAAACAGAAAGTATGATGCCTCCAACTTTGTTCTTCTTTCTCAGGATTGTTTTGGCTATTTGGGGTCTTTTGGGTTCTAGACAAATGTTAGTATGGGTTTTTCAATTTATATGAAAAATGACATTTTGGTAGGGATTTCATTGAATCTATAGATAGCTTTGGGTAATATGGACATTTTAACCATATTAATTCTTTGAAAGCACAAACATGGGATATGTTCCTCTGTATTTGTGTCAAATTCAGTTTCTTTCCTCAATATTTTATAGTTTTCAGACTAGAGATCTTTTGCTTCCTTCATTAAATTTACTAATATTTTATTGTTTTATTGCTATTGTAAATGGGATTGTCTTTTAAAATTTCTCTTTCTGATACAGACTGTTGTGTATTGATTTTTACATTCAGCAACTTTTTCAAAAGATTTTTTTTTTAGTTCAAATAGTTTTTTGGTTTTAGGAGTTTCAGGGTTTTCTATATATAATACCATATCATCTGCAAATAGTGACAGTTTTACTTCTTTTCCAATTTGGATTCCTTTTTCTTTTTCTTGCCTAATTTCTTCTATCTTTTAAAATGTTTTTACCTCCTTTAACCTTGATGTTATATTTAAGTGTATAGTGCCCTATTCTGAGCAAAGGTTGCAATTTCCTGCTTCTATCTGTTATTAATGTTCCTCATAGTTTTGTGTCCTTTTGTCTTTTTGTTTTGTTTCTTCAGTATTTCCTGTAACGTAGGTTTTGTGGTGGAAAATTCCCTCAGCTTCTGTATATCTGGAAAGGTCTTTATTACTCCTTCATATCTAAAGGATAGCTATTCTGGATATAGTATTCATGGCTGGTATTTTCTCTCTGAATAATTTGAATATTAGATTCTACTCCCTCCTGGTTTGTAGAGTTCCTGCTGAATAATCTGATGATAACCTAATGGGCTTTCCTTTGTAGATTATCATCTTTTTTCCCTGGTTGCTTTGAAAATTCTTTTTTTGTCATTAATTTTTTACAGTTTCAATATAACGTGCTTTGGAGAAGGTCTTTTTGGATTGAGGTACTTAGGTATTCAGTTTACTTCTTGGATTCAAAGATCCATTTCCCTCCATAGGTTTGGGAAGTTTTCATCGACTATTTGTTTGAATAGGCTCCCTATGCCCTTCTCCCTCTCTTCTTCTGGTATACCCATTATTCTTATATTTCTCTTTCTGATAGAGTCAGATAGTTTTTATAGAGTTTTTTCATTTGTTTTAACTCTCAAGTCTCTCTCTTCCATCTGTGTCATTTCCAGATTTTCTTCGATATCAGTAATTATTTCCTCCCTCTGCTTTATTTTTTATTTTTTAAGCTCGCTATTGCATTCTTCATCTCCTTTATTGAGTTCTTCAGCTTCAGAATTTCTATTTGGTTCTTTTTAAAAATTTCAGTCTATATGGTAAAGTATTCATTTTGTTCATTGATTTTATTTCTAAGTTCATTAAACTGCCTATCTGAGTTTTCTTGCATCTCGTTGAGTTTTTTTCAGAACTGCCATCTTGAATTCTCTACCATTTAAGTCGCATATTTCCATGTCTTCAAATTTATTTCTGGAGATATTTTCTTTTCTTTCTGAGCTGCCTATTGCCTTGGTTATTCGTGATAATTAATGAATAATTAATTTCTCTTCCTGTGCATCTACGGGAATGAATTCAGAAGCAGGTTGACATGAAGAGGTCTTTCTTTTCCATATCAGTAGGTAGCACTGGAGTATTTTATTTTTCTCTTGCTGTGTTTCTGCTTCTTTCATGGTGGGAGATTTCCTGGGGAGGTGGGTGTCTCCTCCATCACCAGATCACCTCAGTCTCAGGGGGGGTAGTACCCCCCATAGGAGGTTGTGGTGGGTGATGGGTTTTTGAGCCTCTGAGTTCCCAGTGCTGCCCCTGCAGCTAGATGCAGAGCTGTATGCCTCAGCAGCCCTGGTTGCCCCTGCTGGGACCTACAGGTCAAATAGTGTGGGCACTGTGAACTGGGAGAGGCAACTAGTGTCTTTGTGGTTTTATTCTCCTCCGAGTAATGGTGACTACTCAGCCACAGCTGCCTCTCCCCTATGGCTCCTTCCCAGTCACTGGAATTAGCCACATTGCGCATCTGCCACTCAGGAACTGTCTCTCCAGTTATCAGGGCCATAGATATTCTGCTCTTTGTCTGACACTGCTACTGTTCTTTGTTTTTTGTTTTTTTCTGGGGCACACTACAAACACTAGGAGGGTGTAGGGGAGGCAAGCTCTGGGAGGGTGGGGGGAGGAGGCCAGATTCTGTGGCTTTGTTTTCTGCCTGACAGTGAGGGCTGTGAGACTACAGTTGTCCCACTTCTGTATTCAGTCTTTTCCACCCTGAGGTCTCTGCCCCAATTGCTGTATTATATGCTGATCCCTCAGATAGGATTGCTGGGGCCACAGAGAATACACCCGCAGAGTCAATCCTCTCTTCTTTTGGGACCACAGTGAGCTCCAGGCTGTGTCCAGCAGCCTCAATCTCTATACTTCTCCCTCCCCTCCTCCCCTATTCACCACAAGTCACCCACTTTCAGGTATTTTGATCTCTCAGATGTGTTTGTGTGTTGATTAGGGAATCCTTTGTTGAATTATAGCTTTTCAACTTTTAACTTTAAGGGGAAATATCGGGGACCTCTTATGCTGCCATGTCTCTGACATCCAATTACACATTTTATATTTCATTTTCACCCTTCTCTTTGCATATGGATTATATTTGAAAGATTATAAGCATTTTCCTTAGAGTTAATCATATATATTTACAATTAATTTAGTTGTGATCTAATTGCAATTAATTAGACTAAATTAGCTGAACTAAAGTATAACCTACTAATCTAGTTTGAAAGTTTTTTAAGAATTGTTCACACCAGGATGGAAAGACATACAGATATGGAAATGACCTGCAGGAAGAAGTTTATCATACTCATAGTTCCCTAGAAAAAAGAGGCATGACATACCATGCAGGGGCCAGATGAGGAAGCACTAAGGTTGATCAGGAGGTATAGGGAGCAATGGGAAAACATGGCCAAGAACCTCTATTTTGGTTTCCTGGGACAGGAATGGGCAAGGCCAGGTAAGCAGGCCTAGTACTCTCTAGTTTAAAAAATTTCAGCAGGCTCTGATGCATAGACACTGCCCCTCGTTGTCTTATGCCTGGCCGTGGTGTCATTTTGGCAGGTGGATCATGGCCTGAGTATGTGAACCTAATAAAGCAGATGGTAGGTTATATAAGCTCTGTACTGATTGCTTTGCATATGCAAAGTGCACTTGCATGTGAGTTTTTCTACTATCTTAAAAAATTGGGGGTGGGGTGCTTCCAGTAAGATGGCAGAATAGACAGATGCTTTCCGAACTGCCTCCCAGGATCACATCAAAATTACAAATAATTTATACAACATTTAACCTCAGAAGTCCCCTGAACTTTAGATGAACAGAACCTCTAAACGAAGGACCTAAAGAGGAGGCCACGTCAAGTCCGGTAGGAGGGGCACCGACGAGAGAGGGCGAGCCCCGTAAGGGATGCCCCAGCTGTGGGGAGGCTTCTCCGGTTGGGGGAGAGACTTTCTGGCCCCACACCGAGCTCACTAGCCCAGAGTTGCTTTGCCAGGAAGAGGAGTTCTACGATAGCGGGCAGTAGAAATTAATAGAAATTAGTGTGGACTCTCTTTGTTTGGCTCGGTGAGGCTGAGGGCGGCTGAAGAACCAGTGGGGCCCACACATGTGTTCGCTCACCAGTGAGCACTCAACCAGTTCCTTTTGGAGGGAGTAGCTATGTGAGCTGGGCCCAGGAGCCTGTGGGGAAGGACTGAACTGAGCACCTTTGGTGCAGAAGCTGGAGGTTTTGGGACCATACAAGCAGGGTACAGGCGGGCACCATTTTTTCAGGGTTGGGCCCTCCCTCAGAGGGTCAGATCCGGGACCCCATTGGTCTGGTGAAATTGGGGCAGGAATGTGTGCATACGTGTGTGTGCACATGCATGCGGCCTTGGATTCCCACCCTCCGCCCTGCTTGTACTGTGTTGCCAGGAAAACGCTGGGCGGGTGCCCTCTGGCTCCAACAGGCTGCTCACTGAGATGCAGGAGTGCGCGAGCCACCTTGGATCCCCACCCTCTGCCCTGCTTCTGCTACGTTGCCAGGGAAATGCCAGGCTGGTGCCCATCAGGCTGCTTACTGAGACGCAGGAGTGCGCAAGTCACCTTGGGTCCCTGCTGTCTGCACTGTTTGTGCAGAGTTGCCAGGCTGGGGATTGGCTGTTGGGCTGCTTAGCCTGATCTGCGGGCAGTTGATTGTGACAGGCTGAGACGGGGAGTTTTCCTGAGAGTGTTGGGCTGGGAGCTGTGCACCTGTGTGATCCGATCGAGGCTTTCCTGATAAGTTTGTGTGGACTGATTGTTGGTGCAGAGTACATGCTGCTCTGACTTGGTGGGGGCCACTGACCACATAAAGTGGTGCTTTGGGGGTCTGCCCCACTCACCTAGAGCTGTGTTGCTAGAGGCACCCTGAGCCCCTGGTGCCTGGCCCACATCTCAGCATGCCAGAGGGTTTGGGTTTTTTTTTGCAGTAGCAGACAACCTGAAACAACCTGTGAAGATTTTTTTTTTTTTTGGTAGTGAGCACGGTTCCAGAGCACACAGCAGCTAATTGCGGAAAGCTCACTGCAAGCCTGAGAGGGAGGCCGGAGCATAACACGCTAAGCTCTTCCCCCCAATAGCTGGTGCTGAGTCACCCAGAGACTCTCTATTGTGCTGAGCAAGTGGTCTGCAGATTAAAGAGGATGGAGAGCCCCCCCACCTCTTTTTTTGTTTGTTTCTCTCTTCTTTCTAGGTGATCTATCTAATACATCGAAGCATTCACAGAACGATAGCCAGAATGAAGAAACAAAGAAACATTTCCCAAGTAAAAGATCAGAAGAAAACTCTAGAAATGGAACTAAATGAAACAGAGGTATCCAAACTTTCAGAGACAGAGTTTAGAAGACTGATGATAAGAATGTTTAATGAACTTAGCGAGGACATAAAGAAGGATAGGGAAACCATAAAAAACAACCAGTTAGAACTAAAGAAAGAATAACTGAAATGAAGAACAACACTCGTAGGAATCACCAGTAGAACAGATGAAGCAGAGGAGCGGATCAGCGAATTAGAAGACAAAATGGCAGAAATCACCCAGCTGGAACAACAAAAAGAAAAAAGAATAAAAAAGAATGAAAATAGTTTAAGAGACCTCTGTGACAACATGAAACACAACGTTTTTTGCATCATAGGAATACCAGCAGGAGAAGAGAAGAAGCAAGGGATTGAGAATGTATTTAAAGAAGTAATGACTGAAAACTTCCCTACCCTGGTAAAATAAATCGACATACAAGCCCAGGATATGCAGAGAGTTCCAAACAGGCTGAATCCAAACAGGCCCACACGAAGACACATCATAGTTAAAATGGCAAAGCTTAAAGACAAAGACAGAATCCTAAAAGCAGCAAGAGAAAGACAGCAGGTTACATACAAAGGAACTCCTATAAGACTAACAGCTGACTTTTCTTCAGAAACTCTGCAGGCCAGAAGGGAGTGGCAGGAGATATTCAAAGTGACACAAAATAAAGGTCTACAACCAAGATTGCTCTACCCAGCATGGCTATCACTTAAAATTGAAGGAGAGATAAAGAGCTTCTCAGAAAAGAATAAGCTTAAGGAGTTCATTACCACCAAGCCAGCATTGCAGGCAATGTTAAAAGGGCTTTTTTAAACAGAAGAAAGGGGAAAACAAGCTAACGCAGGAAGACAAGAAATACAAATAACAAATGGCAATAAATATGCCCCTATCAGTAATCACTTTAAATGTGAATGGGCTAAATGCTCCAATCAAAAGACACAGAGTGGCTGAGTGGATAAGAAAACAGGACCCATGCCTGGGCTCTCTACAAGAGACTCATCTCAGATCAAAAGACACACACAGACTGAAAGTAAAGGGATGGAATAAGATATTTCATGCGAATGGAAATGAGAAAAAAGCTGGATTAGCAATACTTATTTCAGACAAAATAGACTTTAAAATAAAGACTACAATAAAAGATAAAGAAGGGCACTACATAATAAAGGGATCGATTCAACAAGACATAACCATAGTAAACATCTATGCACCCAATATAGGAGCTACTAAATATATAAAATATATTCTATGTTCTATTTCTGAGAAAAATGTCCTTGGTAGTTTGATTGGAATTGCATTGAATCTATATATTGCCTTAGGTAGTACTGACATTTTAACTATATTAATTCTTCCAGTCCATGAGCATGGTATGTATTTCCATTTATTTGTATCTTCTTTGATTTCTCTCTTCAGTGTCTCATAATTTTCTGAGTACAGGTCTTTTAATTCTTTAGTTAAATTGATTCCTAGATATTTTATTGTTTTCGAAGCAGTTGTAAAAGGGATTGATTTCCTGATTTCTTCTTCTGATAGTTTATTATTGGTTTATACAAATGCAACTGCTTTCTGAATATTAATTTTGTATCCTGCTACCTTACCAAATATGTTTATCAGTTAAAGTGACAACAGATACCACAAAATACAGAACATTTTAAGAAAATACTATGAGCAACTATATGCTAACAAATTCAACAATCTGGAAGAAATGGATAAATTTCTAGAAGCATACACTCTATCAAGTCTGAACCAAAGAGAAATAGAAACTCTGAACAGACTGATTACTGCCTAAGAAATTGAATCAGTAATCAACAATCTTCCAACAAACAAAAGCCAGATTGCTTCACAGGTGAATTTTACAAAACATTCAAAAAAGAATTAGTACCTATTCTCCTCAAACTATTCCAAAAAATACAGAAGGAGGGAAGGTCCCCAAACTCTTTGTATGAAGCCACTATCACCCTGATTCCTAAGTCAGACAAAGATATTACAAAAAAGGAAAATTAGAGGCCGATATCCCTAATGAACATAGATGCAAAAATTCTCAACAAAATACTAGCAAACTGAATTCAGCATCTTATTAAAAAGATTATACACCACGATCAAGACAGATTCATTCCTAGTATGCAAGTTTGGTTCAATATCCGCAAATCAATTAATGTAATACATCACATTAACAAAATGAAAAATAAAAATCATATGATCATATCAATAGATGCAGAAAAAGCATTTGACAAAATCCAGCAGCCATTTATAATAAAAACTCTTAGCAAAGTGGGAATAGTGGGATCATATCTCAACATAATAAAGGCCATATATGATAAGCCCAGGGCTAAAAGGTTTCCCTTTATGATCAGGAACAAGACAAGGCTGCCCACTTTCACCACTTCTATTTAACATAGTTCTGGAAGTTCTAGCCACAAGAATCAGACAAGAAAATGAAATAAAAGGCATCCAAATTGGAAAAGAGGAAGTAAAATTGTCATTATATGCAGATGACATGATACTAGATAGAGAGAATCCCAAAGACTCCACCAAAAAACTGCTAGAACTGATAAACGAATTTGGTAAGGTAGCAGGATACAAAATTAATATTCATAAAGCAGTTGCATTTGTATACACCAATAATAAACTATCAGAAGAAATCAGGAAATCCATCCTTTTTACAATTGCTTCAAAAACAATAAAATATCTAGGAATCAATTAAACTAAAGAAGTAAAAGATCTGTACTCAGAAAATTATGAGACATTGAAGAGAGGAATCAAAGAAGATACAAATAAATGGAAATACATACCATGCTCATGGACTGGAAGAATTAATATAGTTAAAATGTCAGTACTACCTAAGGCAATATATAGATTCAATGCTATTCCAATCAAACTACCAAGGACATTTTTCTCAGAAATAGAACATAGAATCCTAAAATTTATATGGAACCAAAAAAGACCCCGAATAGCCACGGCAATCTCGAGAAATAAGAACAAAGTGGGAGGCATCACACTACCTGACATCAAAACATACTACAAAACTACAGTAAGCAAAACAGTATGGCACTGGCATAATGGAACATAGATGAATGGAACAGAATAGAGAGCCCAAGAATAAACCCATCCATATAGGGTCATTTAATCTATGACAATGGAAGCAAGAATTTACATTGGAGTAAAGATAGTCTATTTAATAAATGGTGCTGGGAAAATTGGACTGACAAGTGCAAGAAAATGAAAATGGACCACCTACTTACACCATATATGAGAACAAACTCAAAATGGATTAAAAACTTAAATGTAAGACCTGAAACCATAAAACTCCTAGAAGAAAACATAGGGAGTAAGTTTGCAAACATTACCCCGAGTAACATTTTTAATGATATATCCCTTTGGGCAGGGGAAATAAAAGAAAAAATGAACATATGGGATTACATCAAACTTGAAAGTTTTTTCACAGCAAAGGAAATCATCAATAAAACAAAATGGGAAAAGATATTTGCCAATGATATATCTGATAAGGGCTTAATATCCAAAATTTATAAAACACTCATGAAACTGAACACCAAAAAAACAAACAACCCAATTAAAAAATGGGCAGAGGATATGAAGAGGTATTTCTCTAAAGGGGACATACAGATGGTCAACGGGCATATGAAAAAATGTTCAACCTCACTAATCATCAGAGAAATGCAAATAAAAACCACAATGAGATACCACCTCACTCCAGTCAGAATGGCTATCATCAGTAAATCAACAAACAGCAAGTGCTGGTGAGGTTGTGGAGAAAAGGGAACCCTGGTGCACTGTTTATGGGCCTCCAATTTGTGCAGCCATTGTGGAAATCAGTATGGAGGTATCTCAAAAAACTGGAAATGGATCTACTGTATGACCCAGCAATTCCACTCTTGGGTATGTACCCAGAAGAATACAAGACGCTATTTCGAAAAAATATATGCACCCCTATGTTTATTGCAGTGCTATTTACAATAGCTAAGACTTGGAAACCACCGAAATGTCCATCGGTAGATGACTGGATTAAAAAACTGTGGTACATTTATACAATGAAGTATTACTCCGCTATAAAGAAGAATGAAATCATACCATTTGCAACGCTGTGGATGGACGTAGAGACTATTATGTTAAGTGAAATAAGTCAGTTGGAGAAAGACAAATACCATATGATCTCACTTATATGTGGATTCTGAAAAACTGAATAAATGAGCAAAGTAAACAAACAGTATCATGATATAGAGGAAAAACAGTATCATAAATATAGACGGTTGATAGTTGAGGGGGTGGGAATGAGGGAGAAGGGGAAGGGATTAGACAGCATAAATAGGGAAATACAATATTGCCACAGGGATGTGAAAGAGAGTTTGGGGAATAGTATAATGTTGTAAATATTGTGTGGGGTGTCAGATGGTCACATGTCTTGTTAGGGTGACCACTTCATGGATGGAGTAGAAGCTTGATCACTGCACTGTATACCTGAAACTGATGTATAATATTGTATACCAACTGTAATTAAATATATAGATAAGTCATGTGATGTGGATTATACTGTGGAAAGGAGTCAAGGGAATTGTAATAGATATGTATCATATGGCGGGGAGGAGTTGGGTGGCGAATTGGAGGAGTGGACATTGTCACTTTGTGGGGTAAAAAGTATAACTATTGCACTGTATTTTACACCTGAAGCTAATTTTTTTTAAAAAGTGTTTATTTCACAATAAAAGAATAAAATAATAATAATAAAAAAAAATCTCTAAAAAAAAAAGAGAATTGGGTAACCCTAGCAGGGGCAGTCCTTCAGAGTTGGCAAGGCCTCAGATATCAAAGCATCTAAATACAGACAATAAAAGACATCATTAATTCAATTAGCCTTGTTGATATATTATTGTATCTTTGGGATAATTAAAGAGGTGACTTTTAGAGACTAGTGCATCAGTTGCACTAAACAGCATAGAAAAAGAGAACATTTTATTATGAGAGTAAAAAGGAGAAACACAAGGAAAAGTATATGGAATCCTTTTAGGCTAGCTCATAACTAAATTTCCCATTTATATAGCATTACCAAAGAAATAGATCTGATATTTCTGGGGTTTCTAACAGTATTGTTGTGGAGTTGTAAATTGTGTTAAAATTAAAGACATATTATATATATATATTATATAAATTATTTAAATTATATATATGTTTCTTTTTTTGACCATAATATCCTGGTGTATTTCTGTATTTTTCACCGTTTCTGAATTTTTGACCATAATATCCTGGTCAAAATGGCAAGTCAGATCAGGCAATTTGTGTTGTAGGAGAATATCGATTGATAGTTTGGTAAAGTATATGTAACGAGTAGTGGTATCTGTATGTAACCAGTGGGAAGCGGTGGTTGTGGTGGTCATGGTCAGAAATGTAGGGTGGGAGGTTGTGGTAGAAAACTGCAGAGGGTAGTAGTAGAAGGCACTGGTGAGTTGTGTATGCCTCTTCCCAGGGGGTCAAGGTGTTCACTGATATAAAGCAGGTGACTCCCAGGGAAAGAAATACTCTCCATTACTTTTTAGAATGGCACAGATACTAGTAACCTTGACCAGACTTTCCTTTAGACATGGAGTGCACGGTTATATGTTTGACAAAGAACAAAAAGTTTACCAAACAGCAAACACAATAGAGTGGCTAATATCAAAGTAAGAAAATCAATGTTTCCTGTATCCAATTGTGCCTTAGGAGAGGCAGTTTACGAGCATGCTTAGGGTGGAGGTAAAGCTGTCTCCGATACAGTATGCAGTCATCTCTAACAGGGAGACCTTTGGCTGGAGTGGTATCATCTGAGGTGATGCCATCTCTAGCGGTGAGATTCTGGGCCAGGGCAGTGTTGTTTGAGATGTAGAGCTGGGGTATCCTTTTCAATTTGATACCCACTTGAATTAATGTAGGTCTTGTTTTTGTGGCTCTGTAATTATTATAATAATGCTGAGGTACTTATGTAATTTGAATTATTGGGTCTGGACCTTGGGACCCTGACTTATAAATATCATTTAACTCAAGGGACTTCTGGGTTCACAACTAGCAAAAGTGATGCTGGTATCTGCCAGAGCCTGTCTGGCACAGGTAAAGCCCAAATTAAGCATGGGTGGATCTAGAAGTGCCTAGCAGTCTGACATTTTGCCCTATTAAGTGATAAGAAGGGTTTTATTGTAAATAGATTTTAAATCATATTACCTGATTTAGGTGTATGTTGTTAATAGGGTGTCAGATTTTTTGCCATTTAAAATATCTGTGCTTGAGGTTGGGGCTCCAGAATTAGGCTATAAGTGGTTACTATGGGCCCTTTGCCTCAGTAGTTGGTTTGGTTGATAACAGTCAAACAGGTGAGGTTTTTAGATTGTAGAGTTTGTATTAGCCAAACCCAGTGGCACATGGGCCTCAGCATTTGCCATGTTTAGTTGAAACAGCGGCTTAATTGGAACATTTGGGCTTCCAGATTGCGAACCAATGAAAGCACTCAGACCAATAAAATGGGACCAGCAGTCAACAGGGTGATATGCAGCTGCTGCACTTGATAGGTGTGTGTGTGTGTGTGTGTGTGTGTGTGTGTGTGTGTGTGTGTGTGTGTGTGTGTGTGTGTGTGTGTGTGTGTGTGTGAAGTTTAGGCTCAAATGGGTTTCATATCATATTAGCAGGTAACTGGACCATGAGGAAATCCATGGTTAACAGATTTCAGTGGGTATGCATCCTGGATCAGGCCTCCAGCTCTTATGGGCATGAAAAGATAAAAAATTTATAAAGACATAATTAAAGGGCCTCGTATATAATGAGTCTTTGTATTCATGAAGGCAAGACATAGCCCCTTTAAATATAAGAAAGGGCAATGGGAAAGTTTTTAAAAGTTGGAGTGAAGTGCAAGTCATCCAAGCTTCCTGTAATTCAGAGAGATTAAGACTTTAGGCAATATAGACACCAATTTAGGGTCCATTTCCTGAACTAAAATTGGAAAAGGAATTGTTCGAGAAGATCATTATATCTCTCAATTAAATCAGCTGTCTGGGATCCATCAGAGACATGAAAGTTATATCAAATGCTTGTTTCAAGAGACCAGCATTTTGTCTTCTGAGAAAATTAATTACTTGGTTACTTTTTATGATGTCTGTAATTCTGAAAGAGATAAGGAGTGCTGTGGAAAGGTCTTGTCTTTTGTCGGAAGTACTGATCAAAAGCTTGGATGGAGGAAGAGGGATTGCTTGGGTTTAAGAAGTCTTCCAGTAAATGAACTTACTATCTCTCCTCTAAAGGTGGACTGAAATGTCCGATGCATCAGTTAATTGTTGTTTGTTACCTCTTAGTGGCTACAGTTGAACAATAAGAAACCAAGGGTAATATGTAGGATAAAAAATTTAGAAATGTCTTCATGGATCATGGACATCATTTCCTCTAAACGGTTCTTTATTTGCCACTCCCTCACAATGATATCTTGCTCCTGGTCCATCAGGAACCAACTACTTTTTTTTAAAGACTGTTTCTTAGACCAGTTTTAGGTTCACAACAAAATTGAGGGGAAGACATAGATTTCTCATATACCCCTTGGCCCCACACATGCATAGCCTCCTCCATTATCAACATCAATCACCGGAATCATATATATATATATATATATATATATATATATATATACACACACACATATATTCTCTCTCTCTCTCTCTCTCTCTCTATATATATATATATATATATATTCTCTATCTATCTATCTATCTATCTATCTATCTATCTATCTATTCTCTGTGTGTGTGTGTGTGTGTGTACACACACATATACATACATACCAGGGGAGCCAAAAAAACCGTATACACATTTTAAAAGATGTTATCTATACTCAAGCAGTAGTTTGCCATAAACGGAAGTGCCTGGACTCTGATGGTAACCATTTGGAGCATCTCTTGTAATTGCAGGGTCAAATATGACTTGTATTCATTGTTTGTTATTGGTATATATTGAATATTACAATTAATAGTGGTTTACTTTTAAAAAATGTGTATACATTTTTTAACACTCTCTGTATATATATAAAATATGTATGTACATAAAATATATATGTACATTTTACCAAAGATGAACCTACGTTGACCCATCAAAATCACCCAAAGTCTGTAGTTTATATTAAGGTTCAATTTTAAGTGTTGTACATTCTATGGATATATATATATATATTTTTATATATATATATATATTTATATATATATAATATAATATAAAATATAAATATAAAGTATATATAAATATAATATAACATATAAATATATATATATAAAATGGTATCATACAGAGCATTTTCACTGCCCTAGAAATTCTCTATGCTCTGCTTATTAATTTATCCCCTCCCCACCTGCAACCATGGATCTTTTATTGTTTTCCATAACTTTTTTTTATCCAGAATGTCATATAGTTGGAATCATACAGTATGTAGCCTTTTCGCTTGGCTTCTTTCACTTAGTAAAATGCATTTAAGTTTCCTCCAGTTTCTTTTCATTGCTTGGTAGCTCATTACTTTTTAGTGCTGAGTAATATTGTGTTACCTGAAATGTGCCACAGTTTATGTATCCATCCATCCACTTAAGGACGTTGTGGTTGCTTGCAAGTTTTGGCAATTATGCATGAAGCTGCTATAAACCATCTGTGTGCAGCAATTAGAAGTGATCCAAAGGAGAACAATACCTACTGAGGTATTGGTTAGCTATTGCTACATACTTGCTACATAACTGATCAAATTTAGCAGATGAAAACAACATGCTTCTGTTGAATAGGAATTTAGGAGCAGCATAATGGGTGAAATCAAAGTGTCAGCTAGGACTGTAGTTATCTCAGGGTTCAATACTGAGATTTGCTGGCAAGCTCAGTTACATGGCTGTTGGAAGACCTTAGAAAATCTTTTTCCAAGCTCACTCATATGGGCCTCTCCATGGGCCTACTTTATAGTAGCTACTGGTTTCTCCCAAAATGAGGAGAGGGAGACATGGAATCCAAGCAGTCCGTCTTTTTATAATCTATCTTGGAAATGATGAAAAATCACTTCTGCTATATTCAATTGATTAGAAGCAAGTCAATGAGTCTAGCTTACACTCAGTGGAGTGGGAGTACACAACAACTTAAGTAGCAGAGGGCGGGGACTATTGAGACCCATTTTAGAAGCTGCCTTCTACAAGGAAAATGTAGAATTGATTATTAAAATAAAAGATTAGAGGCATTTTGTTTAAAATAATTCAAAGAAGCAATACAATGTGATGTTTAAGACTCTATTAGATTTGCTAAGATAGATGGTATTGTCATTAATAGTATTTTAAAATTAAACTTTTTGTTTACTTATCCATAGTTGGTAAATTTATCATCCAAATACTTAGATAACTCTACAGTTGAAGCTACATAGTTATTTTGATACATTAATAAATTTTAAAAATGATTTTTTTTCATATACTATTTTTTGATTATAGTAACTATTGTTTTTTAATTACTGTTTAGGATTCTCACCTAAATATTTTGTCTTTTATTTTCTTTATATTTAGTATCCAGAGGGTTCATCTCTGGAGTCATATGCTGTCAGTATCGTGCAGTTGCTTGGCCTTAATGTGGGACTGAGTTTTGACAATACTGCCACCTGCTATTGTTCAGGAGATGTTTGCACAATGTCACCAGAAGCACTGTAAGATAATTTTCTTTATGAAATACAAATATTCTTCCAAAAAAATTTTTGGTTATATTCTATTAATCAAACAAAAGCAGTTGACAATTATAGAACATTATATGGAACAACTGCAGAAAACACATTCTTGTCAAGTGCAGATGCAACCCACACCAAAATTAGCCCAGCATTCCCAAGGATTCACCATGCCTGGGGAAAGTCTCTTCTTTTTCCTTCTTTCCAGTCTGACTTTTTTTTTTTTTTTTTTTCTGGCCTAACTGAAAGCTCCCTCTAGTGACAAGCCAGATGAATTGTGTAATTTCAGTGATACTGCATAAAGTTCAATGCTTTGATATTTGCATTTAAAACTGCCATTGTACAATATAAGGATAAACGGAACAATTCCTGTCAATAATTAAAATTCTTTATTTAGAAAGACATTAAATTGCAAATAACACCATGACCCATGGAGAGACTGCTGAAGAAAGGAAAAGCTTTTAATTTTAATATCATTAATAATATTATACTTTTCCTTTGTTTTATAAATAAGGAGTCATGCATTCATATTTTTCATTGGTTCCCACAAATTGTGTAGCTAATCCTGTTTGTTCCACATCATCAAGAGTTGCTGTGTTCAGTATGTTTAATTTGAATCATTTTAATTGATATGTAATGTTATCTCATGTTGGTTTTAATCTGCATTTCCCTAGGAGCTAATGATGTTAAACATGCTTAATAGCTTTGTATGTCTTCTTTGCTGAAGAGCCTATTCAAATATTTTGTCCAATTTTTAAAAATAAAAATTAAGATTTTTGTGTTCTTATTGAGTTGTAAGAATCATTTATATTATATATTCTGGCTATGAATCCTTTCCCAGATCAGGTATATGATTTCTTCTTTATAGTGCATTTTTTAAAGAAATGTTTTTAATTTTGATGAAATATACTTTATCAATTGTTTCTTAATGCATCATGGTTTTATAGCTCTTATATTCAGTTTTATAATACATTTTGAGTTAATTATTGGGTATGTCAGTTCATTTTTATTTTTACCATATAGATTTCCAATTATTCCAATACCACTTCTTGAAATGACCATCCTTTCTCTCTCTTAATTGACTTGGCAACTTTGTCAAAAATCAATTGACCATAAGTGTGGTTCTTTTATTGGAATCTCTATTTTGTATCATTAATCTCCATGTCTGCTTATATGGAAAAGCATACTGTCTTTATTACTGTAGCTTTGTATTGAATTTTGAAATCAGGTTGTACAAGTCCCAAAGTTTTTTTTGTCTTTTCCAAAATTGTTTGAGCTATTCTAGGTCATTTGCATTTTTATATACATTTTATCATCAGCTTTCTAATTTTATGAAAACTGTTGAGATCTTGAAAAGTATTGCATTGTTTAATTGCATAGTTCAATTTTTGGAGAATTGCCATCTTAACAATATGAGTCTTTTGATCCTTAAATATGGTATATATCTTCATTTATGTAAGTCTTCTTTCATTTTTCTCAGGAATGCAATTGTATTTTACAATTTACAGGTCTTGTACCTGTTTTGTTGAAGTTATCCTTCAGTATTCTTTTTTTTTTTTTCTGTCATGAGCAGAATTGTTTCCTTAATATCATTTTCAAATTGTTCATGCCAATACATAGAAATATAATTGATTTTTGTATACTGACTTTGTGTGTTTCAAACTTGTTAAAAACACATTAGAAATTCTAGGAGATTTTAATGGTTGATGATATTTTTCATAAGATCTTGTCATCATGAATAAGAATAATTTTATTATTTCTTTTCTGTCTATTTGCATGTAATTGCTTTTTCTTGCTTAATTACCCTTGAAATAACTTCAGTGTAATGTGAATTGATATGATCACAGTGGATATTCTTGCCTTGTTCCCAATCTGAAGGGAAAAGCATTCAGTTTTTCAGAATAAGTATGATGTTAACTGTAGTTTTCTTTTTTAAAGAATAAATGTCTTCTCTTCTAAAATAATATCTTTAATTCCCTTGTACATTGTGTTGTTTTATTGTTCTTCATCATTCCAATAACTGTCTCTCTTATTCCACATATTTATTTCCTGATGTTCATACCTTTTGCCCCTAGCAGATTCTACTTTTTACTACATAACAGTTTCTTAGAAGAGTGCTCAGTAAATGCGTTGCAAGTAATGATTTAATCAGCTCAGTATATTTTTCTCACTATTTAATTTTATCCTTTCATTACTGAATCCATGATACCTGCAATTTTTGTAAAAGCAAAAAAGTAGTTAATTAAATTTGTTTTTTCTTCCTTTGGTAGTTTCACAGAAGAGTATTTTTCACCATACTTTTGAGTGTTTTGTTTGTATACTTTACAAAAATCAAATTTATTGATGTGTGATTTTTCTCCAGTTAAATTCATATACTTTAAGTGTACAAGTTTATGACTTTTGACAAATATATATAAATCTTTGAACCACAGTATCAATCAGGCTGTGCAAACTGTCCATCTCCACAGAAAGTTCCTTTGCGACCCTTGGCTGTCATTCTACCTTCCTCCAATGTTGCCCCAGGCAACAACTGATTTGATTTCTATCAGTACAATTAGTCTACCTTGCTCTAGAATTTTATGTAAATTGAATACATACTCTATTTTGAGTGTTCACACTAAAAGACTGTAATTTCTCTTAATTAATGAAACATTTTCCTTTAATTATTTGAATACATTATAACATCTCTTTTTAAGTATTTTTATGCTATGGTGTGACACCTGGGTTTATCTCCGTGTTGATTTCCATTCTCTGCTTTTTCATTTTAATAAACATTTTTTTATTTAAGTATAGAAGCATAGTTGGTATATAGTCTTATGTAAGTTATATTAGTTTCAGGTGTACAATAAAGTTATTCAACATTTTTATACCTTACAATGTAATCATCCCACTAATGCTAGTCATCATCTGTAATCCTGCAAATTTAGCACAATGTTATTGACTATATTCCTCTTCTCCTTTTCACCCATCCCCTCACTACCTCACTTCTAGTCACCATCCCTTTGGTCTCTGTTTCTATGAATCAATTTTTGTTTTGTTTTGTTTTTAGATTCCACATATAATTGAGAAACCATATGGTATTTTACTTTCTCTGTCTGATTTAGCATAATGTCCTCTAGATACATTCATGTCGTCAAAAAAGGCAAGATTTCATTTGTTTCTTATGCTGTATTTTATTCCAACATGTATATGCCACATCATCTTTGTCTATTCATCTATCAATAGACATCTTGGTTGCTTGCATATTTTTGGTTCTCTTAAATAATGCAGCAGTTAAAATAGGGGTGCACTTACCTTCTCAGATTAGTGTTTTCATTTTCTTTGGATAAATACCCAAAAGTGGAATTTCTTGGATGTATGGTATATCCATTTTTAGTTTTCTGAAGAATCTACATACTGTTTTCCATAGGGGCTACACCAATTTAGAGTCCCATCAACAGTGCACAAGGATTCCTTTTTCTCCACATCCTTGCCAACACATGTTGTTTGTTGACTTTTTTATAATAGCCATTCTGACCTGTGTGAGGTGGTATCTCATTGTGGTTTTGATTTGCATTTCCCTGCTGATTGGTAATGTTGAGCATCTTTTCATATGTCTATTGGTCATCTGCATGTCTTCTTTGGAGAAATGTCTTTTCATGTCCTCTGCCCATTTTTCTTTTTTTAAAAATATATATATTTTTATTTTTTTAAATTATAGTAGACATTACAATATTATATTAGTTTCACATGTACAAGACAGTGATTAGACAAGACAGTGGTTAGACAAAGTAATCACCCTGATAAATCCAGTACCCATCTGATACCACACATAGTTATTACAATACTACTGACTATATTCCCTATGCTCTAATCTACATTCCATGACTGTTTGTAACGACCAGTTTGCGACTCTTAATCCCCTCCCCACTTCACCCACCCTCCCAACACACCCCAATTCGACAGCCATCAAAATGCCCTTTGTATCTATGAGCTTGTTTCTGTTTTTTTTTTTTGTTGTTGTTGTTGTCTATCCTGTTTTCTAGATTCCACATGTAAGGGGAATCATAGGATATTTGTTTTTGCCTGAATTACACTCAAAACAATACCTACTGGATTCATTCATGTTGCAGATGGCAAGATTTTTTTTTATGGCTGAGTAATAGTCCATTGTATATATGTACCACCTCTTCTTTATCCATTCACCCATTGATTGACATTCAGGTTGCCTCCATATCTTGGCCATTGTAAATAATGCTGCAATGAACATTTGGATGCAGATGTCCCTTTGAAGTAATGTTTGGGTTTCTTCAGGTAAATATTCAAAAGTTGGATTACTGGATCCCTCTTTGTCTCTTGTTAAAGCCTTTGTTTTAAAGTCTATTTTGTCTTGTATAAGTATTGCTACTCCAGCTTTTTTTCCCATTTTCATTTACATGAAATATCTTTTTGTATCCCTTTACTTTCAGTCTGCATGTTCTTCAATCTGAAGTGAATGTCTTGTAGGCAGCATACATGAAAGTTTCAACCTCCATATTTCTTTTGATTGGAGCCTTTAATCCATTTACATTTAAAGTAATTGTTCATAGATATGTAGTTATTGTCATTTTATCATTTAATTTTTGATCTTTTTCTTCTTAGAAAAGTCCCTTTAACTTTTCTTATAGTACTGGTTTGGTGGTAATGAACTCCTTTAAGTTTTTCTTGCCTGGGAAGCTCTTTATTGTCCTTTGATTCTAAATGACAGCTTTGTCAGGTAGATTAAGCTTGTTGTAGGTCCTTGATTTTCATCGCTTTGAATATTTTGTGTCAATCCCTTTTGACCTGCAAAATTTCTGTTGAGAAATCAACTGATAGTCTTATGGGAGCTGATAGTCTTATGGGAGCTCCATTGTAGGTAACTAACTGCTTTTCTCCTGCAGATTTTAAAATTTCCTCTTTGTCTTTAACCTTTGGCATTTTAATGATGGTGCATTTTGGTGTGGGTCTCTTTGGGTTTAGCTTGTTTGGGACTTTTTGTGTTTCCTGAGCTTATATGTCTATTTCTTTCACCAGTTTAGAGAAGTTTTCCATCATTATTTTTTCAAATAGGTTTTCAATTCTTTGCTCGCTTTCTCTCCTTCTGGTACCCCTATGATGAGACTGTTGGTATTTGTGATGTCCCAGAGGCCCCTTAAACTATCTTCACTTTTTTTGTGTTCTTTTGTGTTTTGCTGTCCTGGTTGTGTGTTTTTGCTATTGAGTTGTATGAGCTTCTTATATATTTTAAATATCAACCCCTTATCAGATATAGCTTTTACAAATATATTCTTCCATTCACTGGGTTGCCTTTTTGTTTTGTTGAGGGTTTCCTTCATGGTACAGAAGCTTTTGAGTTTGATGTAGTTGCATGTGGTTATTTTAGCTTTTATTTCCCTTGCTTGAAGGGATATGTCCAAAAAGATACAACTGATATTGATGTCAAATAGTTTAGATCCTATGTTCCTTATAGGAGTTTTATGGTTTCAGGCCTTACATTTAAGTCCTTAACCCATTTTTAGTTTATTTTTGTATATGGTATAAAAGAGTGGTCTAGTTTGTTTTTTCTTTCTTTCTTTTTTTTCCCCAGTTTTCCCAACACCACTTGTTGAAGAGACTGTCATTACCCTTTGTGTATTTTTAACTCATTTGTCATAGATTAATTGACCATATAAGTGAGGGCTTATTTCTGGGCTCTTTATTCTGTTCCATTTATCTATGTATCTGTTTTTGTACCAGTACCATACTGTTTTGATTATTATAGCTTTGTAGGATAGTTTGAGATTGGGGAATATGAGACCTTTAATTTAGTTCTTCTTTTTCAAGATTGCTTTGGTATTCAGAGTCTTTTGTGGTCCCAAATAAATTTTAGGATTATTTGTTCTAGCTCTAAGAGGAATGACATTGACATTTTGGTAGGAATTGCATTGAATCTGTAAATTGCTTTGCATAGTATGGTCATTTTAACAACATTAATCTTTCCAATCCATGAGAATGGTATATCCTTTCATTTATTTGTGTCTTCTTCAATTTATTTCTCAATGTCTTTCAGAGTACATGTCTTTCACTTCCTTGGTTAAGTTTATCCCCCTAGGTATTTCATTATTTTTGATGCAATTGTGAATGGGATTATTTTCTTCATTTCTCCTTCTGATTGTTCATTATTATGTATAAGAACATGAAAGATTTCTGTGTATTAATTTTGTATCCTCCTACTTTTTAAATTCTTTTATTAATTCTATTAAAATTTTGGTGGATTCTTTAGGGTATTCTATATATAGTCTCATGTTAGCTGCAAGTAGTGACAGTTTTACTCTTCTTTTCCTATTTGGATGCTTTTTATTTGTTTGTTTGTTTTTCTTGTCTGATTGCTGTGGCTAGAACTTCCAGCACTATGTTGAATAATAGTGGTGAGAGTGGGCATCCTTGTCTTGTTCCTGATCTAAGATGAAAAACTTTCAGCTTTTCACCATTGAGTATGATATGAGCTGTAGGCTTGTCATATCTAGCCTTTATCAACATGAGATGATTTCCTTTAATACTCGCTTTGTTGAGAGTTTTTATCATAAATGGATGTTGAATTTTTTCAAATGCTTTTTCTCTGTCTATTGAGGTAATAATATGAGTTTTATCTTTGGCTTTGTTGATGTGATAATCACATTAATTGTTTTGTGGATGTTGAACCATTCTTGTATCCCTGGTATAAATCCTACTTGATCGTGTTGTATAATCCGTTTAATGTACTGTTGAATTCAGATTGCTAGTATTTTGTTGATAATTTTGGCATTCATGTCCGTCAGAGAGATTGGCTATAATTCTCTTTTTATTTGTGGTGTCTTAGTCTGGTTTTGGTATCATTGTAATGCTAGCCTCGTAGAATGAGTTTGGAAACATTCCTTCCTGTTTAATTTTTTAATAATAGTTTGGGAAGGGTAGGTACTAATTTTTCTTTAAATATTTGGTAGCATTCACTTGTGAAGCTGTCTCTCCTGTCCTTTGTTTGTTGGGAGTTTCTCGATTACTACCTCAATTTCATTGCTAGTAATTGGTCTGTTCAGATTCTCTGTTTCTTCCAGGTTTAGTCTTGAAAGATTGTATGTTTCTAAAAATTTATCCATTTCTTCTATATTGTTGAATATATTGGCATATAATTGTTCATGATATTCTTTAATGATCCTTTGTGTGTCTGTTTGCAATCTCTCCTCTTTCATTCCTGATTTTGTGTTCTCTTTCTTTTTTCTGTTTGACAAGTCTTGCTCTAGAGGCTTGTCATTTTTTTTAACCTTTTGAAGAACCAGCTCTTAGTTTCATAAGTCTTTTCTATTGATTTTCTATTTCATTTATTTCTGCTCTGATTTTTCTTATTTACTTTCTTCTACTTCCTTTGGGTTTTGTTTGTTCCTGTTTTTCTAGTTTCTTTAGGTATAAATTTAGATTGTTTATTTGGGATTTTTCCTGCTTCTTGAGGTAGGCATGCATAGCTATAAACTTTCTTCTTATAACTGTTTTTGTTGTATCCCACAGATTTTGTAGGATTGTGTTTTCATTTTCATTTGTCTCAAGGTGGTTTTTGATTTCCTGTTTGATCAATTGGTTGTTTAGAAGCACGTTGTTTATTTTTAAATTTAATATATATATATATATATATATATATATTTTTTTTTTTTTTTTTTTTAACTGAGCCATGCTGCCACCTGTTGGCAGCTAAGCAGCAGCTCAGCTCAGGCCGGGAACAAACCAGTGACCCTGTTGCTCAGAGCTCACACTCTTGAGCGAGCTCTTAACCAACTCTGAGCCGCTCAGCCTGCCCTTAGAAGCATGTTGTTTAATCTCCATGTATTGTTTAATCTCCATGTATTTGTTCCAGATTTTTCATTTGTTTGTTTGTTTATTTTGTTTATGCCATTGTGGTCAGAAAATATGCTTTATATAATTTCAGTCTTCTTGAATTTATTAAGGCTTGTTTTGTGGTCTAGTATGTGATCTATCCTGGAAAATGTTTCATGTGCGGTTGAAAAAAATACGTGTAACCTGCAGTTTTTAGATGAAATGCTCTGTAAATGTGAAACTGGTCTAATGTGGCGCTTACGGCTATTATCTCCATATTAATTTTCTGTCTCGATGATCTATCCATTGAAGCAAGTGGGGTACTAAAGCCCCTTACTATTGTATTATTACTATTGATTTCAGCCTTAATGTCCATTAACATTTGCTTTATATACTTGAGTGCTCCTAAGTTGAGTGAGTAGATCTTTACAACTATTATATCTGTCTTGAATTGACACCTTTAAAATATCTAATGTCCTTGTCTCTTTTTACATCTTTGTTTGGAAGTCTATTTTGTCTGATATAGGTATTGCTACTTTAGATTACTTTCCATTTCTGTTTGCATGGAATATCTTCTCCATCCCTTCATTTTCAGTCTACGTTTCTTTCAATCAGAAGTGAGTCTCTTGTAAGCAGCATATTGATGGGTTGTTGTTTTCTTATCCATTCTACCACCCTATGTCTTTTGATGGGAGTATTTAGTACATTTACATTTAGGGTAATTATTGATAGGAAAATGTGCGTATTGCCATTTTGGTAATTGTGTTTAGTTGTTTCTGTTGTTCTCCACTGTTCCTTTCTTCTCCTGATCTCTTTCCTTTTGTTTTTTGAGTTTTTGTATTCATCGAATTGTGTTCCTTTGTCTTCACTTTTTGTGTGTTTTTTATATGGCTTTGGTTTATGGTTACCATGAGGTTCATAAGTATCTTTCTATACTGTACGTGTCTATTTTAAGTTGATAGGCATTTAAATTCAGTTGCATTCTAAAAGCACTGCATTTTTACTCCCCTCCCTTATTTGTTTTTGAAGTTATGTTTTAATTTTTATTGTTTTGTGAACCTCCTGATAATTTATTGGAGTTATAGTTAATTTTGCTACTATTTTCTTTTAAACTTCCTATTAACATTTTAAGTGGTTGATTCACTGTGGTTTTGTATATTTGCCTTTACCACTGAGACTTTTTTTTTTCCTTTCCTGTATTTTCTTATTTCTGGTTATGGTTTTTTCTTTTCTGCATAAAGAAGACCCATTAACATTTCATGTAAGGCCAGTTTAGTAGTGGTAAACTTGTTTAGTTTTTGCTTGTCTGGGAAACTCTTTATCTCTTCTTCAATTTTAAATGATGACCTTGATGGATAAAGTATTCTAGGTTATAGATTCCTTTCTTTGAGCTCTTTAAATATCTCATGTCACTCCCTTCTGGTCTGTAAAATTGCTTCTGAGAAATCAGCTGATAGCCTTATAGGGCTTCCCTTGTATGTGACTTTTTATTTTTGTTTTTATTTTTGCTGCCTTTAAGATTGCCTCTTTATGCATAACTTTTGCCATTTTAATTAGACTCTGTCTTGGTTTGGGTTTCTGGGTTCGACTTGTTTGTAACTCTCTGTGCTTCCTGGACCTGCAAGTTTGTCTGCTTCCTTCCCTAGATCAGGAAAGTTTCCAGATATTATTTCTTGAAATATTATTTTTGCCCCTTTCTCTCTGCCTTATAATCTAAATATTAGGGCTTTTGAGGTTATTCCAGAGATCTCTTATACTATCCTCAAATTTTAAAACATTTTTTTTTGGTTTCACTATTCTGATTGGGTGATTTCCACTGTTCTGTCCTCCAGGTCACTAATGCCTTCTTCTGTATTAAATAGTCTACTGTCAATTCCTTTTAATGTATTTTTCATTTAAGTTGTGTTCTTCATCTCTTATTGGTTCTTTATTTTATTTTCTATCTCTTTTTTGAAGTATTCTCTGAGATCCTCTATTCTACAGTTTGCTAAGCATCCATAAGACCATATCTTTGAATTATTTTTCAAACAAATTACTTACTGCTGTTTCATTAAGGTTTTTTCCCTCTGGAGTTTTTTCTTGTTCTTTCATTTGGGGCATATTTTTCTGTCTCCCCATTTTGTTTGACTTTCTGTGTTTGTTCCTATTAGTTGGAAAAGATAGCTGTCTCTCAGTTTTGAAAGAGTGGTTTCAAAACTGAGTAGACCATGTATTGAATAGTTTTGGCAGGCAGGTTGTAGTCAGGGCAGGTGCATGTAGTGCCTGGTGCGTCACCTGGCCTAAAGCAGTGATTTTAGGAAGAGGTAACCTAGCCTGGTGTGTGCTTGCTTCCTTGCCTTTCTAACCTGGAGTTGACAGGTAGGGAGGTCGGGGTTGCCTTATGCAAACTGGGGCTGCTCTGTACACTCTTGGCATGTCTTGCTTTTTAAAAATTAGTTTCAACTGTGATTTGAGGTGATTCCGGGCTGGGTTGCTTGTACACTTGTGTCTCAAGGCCTCACCAACTCTGACCTCTCTCCTGTAAAGACAGGCCTATGTGTGCATGCCTCATCACTTTGCTGGTTCTGCTCCTGTTTGGGCCAGCACAGCGCCTTTTGTGCTCAGTCACTGATGCTTAAATTATCCTCAGAGCAGAGGCTAGGTGGGCCCCTCTTCCTGCCTAAGTCTCAATGCCCTGCTAGCTCTGCTCTTTCTCTGGTTGGGACAACCGTGCATACCTGTGCACCGCTGTAGGTAATTCTGAACTGTCTCCAGGCAGAGAGGGCAGGTGCTCCTGCATGGGTGGGTGAATAGCAGCACCCTTTTTACTCTGCACAGGGGCCATGCCTGTATGACCTGTTGTTTTAATTGTCTGTCATCAGAGTTGGGTCTGGGCAGGGCTGCTCTGTGTACCTGCCAAGTTGCACCCTTTTTTCAGGTGGGGCAGCCTTATCTGTGTGTGCAGCCTTACTTTGGAAGTTTTCAACTCTTCTCCAGGCAAGGCAGGGGCTCTTGCTCGGATGTTTCACAGCAGCACCCCATTCACTGCACCCGGCTCAACCAGCATGTGGCACCACAATATCGACTGCTTTTTTGTTTTGTTTTGTTTTGTTTTACTCTGGATCATATTTTCTTATTTCTTGGTATGTCTATTATTATTAGCATATTGAAAATTGTTGATAATGCAGTAGAAAGACTGGGTTCTCCTACCTTCTCCTGAAAAGCATTGATTCTTTTTCTACCAGGTACTTCAACTACTGGATAATCATTTTGAATTTTATATATTTGATTTTATGTTTGTTAATTTGGATCTATGGAACCTCAGGGTATTTCCAACTTGGTCTCCTCTAGGGGTCTTGTCAGAGCTTGAATTAAGCTCTTATGTATTTTTACATTTAGAATTGATATGGAATAGATTTTAGTATAGGGAAGAGGTCAGCTAACAATAATCTATAGGCCAAATTTGGTTGGCTTCCTCTTTTGTAATTGAATTATTATTATTATTATTATTATTATTATTATTATTATTATTTTGAGGGCAGTGTCACTGGCCCTCATATGTGAGATCTGAACCATGGCCGCTGGCGTCCCAAGCCAGCTCTTAACCACCACACCACTTGGCTGGCCAAACAAAACTTTTTTTTTTAATTGAAATATTATTGAAATACAGCCAGGCTTATTGGTTTACATGATTTTTATGGCTACTTTTGCTCTTCAGTGGAAGAATTGAGTAGTTCAAACAGAGTATATAGCATGTAAGCCAATAATTTTACTATCTGGCCCTTACAGTAAACGTTTCTCAACTCCTGATTTAGGGCATAGTCTTTAGACCCTTTAATCATATTCTTGCTAGTGTTTTATTGGATGCTGAGGCATTACCAAAGTGCTAACAGTCCTTTCTCTGTCAGGACAGGTACTCCTACTTCTCCTCACATAGTATAGCCTAAACAACAGATTTTTGTTTGAAAAATGTTTAATTATGGAGAGTAAAAGGTGTAACACATGCTAATAAAGTTAATACAAATGTGTTCACATTGACATTACAGAAAAAAATGTAAAAGCAATACTAAATAGATAAACAGTATATATAATACTGAAGGCAAAAATTTTAAATTCAGTTGTTTGGCACTGGGAAGGTAAGTAAGAATAACACAGTTCCTGTTTTCTGTCTTTACAAGAATTTTCTTGGTGAAATTTAAAAAGTGTATTAAACATATTAGCAATGTAGTACATATTTTTTAAAGTGTGCTTTTTGTTTTCCATGAAGAATAATGCTCTTAAGTCTCCCTTGAAGACAACATACATTAGGGGAAATGCAGTGATATGCAGCAATAATTTTTATCATACCCATGGTTTTTATATTTTAGGCACTCTGGGGGTGTAAAGGATTTTAGCACCTGTAGCTTGGATGAGTTTAAATATATTGCTTCAGATTCTGGCCTTGAATGTCTTCATAACATCCTTCCTGATATGCCAGTTTACAAAAATATCGAGAAGATATGTGGCAATGGAAAGTTGGAACCAGGTGAAGAATGTGATTGTGGCACTATAGAGGTGAGCACAATTTTTTTCAAAAAATATTTGTTTCCTATGTATATATGTAATAGGTGGGGCAGAAGATAAAGACCATATCTTTTAGAAAGATGGCACTGGAACACATCTTAAAGAAGACAGAGGAGAGTTTACTCTCAAAATGTTTTGTCTGTGATAGATAAGAATTGAAAATCTTATCTTTCCAGCCTAACGGTGCTTCTCTACTTCCACAACTATGGTAGAATTAAATGGAAACTGCAGCTCTATTGATTCAATGTGGCAGAGAACATAGTTTAGGGATGAGAGCCACTGGAAACTTAAGGGTAAAACACTGAAAGTGAGAGAACCATGAAAGTGGTTAGACACAATATCTGATTTTTAACTGTATAAATACTTTGCTGAAAGCTAAAATATTCATGGGCCAGAAATACCCTATGAGACAAAAAATGAAGGGTGAGACACGTTGTGTGAAAGATATAGGTACACTAGGTCAGCTCTGTATGATTATTTTTTTGGAGGGTATTTCAAACTATGTGCAACTCAGGCAATAGAAATCTAAAGACTTACTGGTTTCAGGTATCAGAATATAGAGACTGAGACTATAACTGCAACTGGAAATTAAAGAGGAATCTTCAGAAACAAGGAAACTGAAGATAGATTGTATTCTGAAATCTAAGTGCAACCTCTACCTAAATCCTTGGCTGAATGCCCCATTATACAGGGAATCAAGCTAAAAATTCAGCAGTTGGAAACTATATGAATTGAGCAGAGATAGCTGCTACACATTGCAGGGGACCTGAATTTTATAGTTTATGCCCAGGCAACTTAATTCCCTGTGAGGAAAAAAAAAATACCCAGAAGGACATAGCTGAATAGTTATTATATCATTTTTTTCTATAATGTCCAGCTTATTAACCAAAAATTACTACACATTCAGAGAAATAGGGAAATATGAACTATATTAAGAAAAATAGGTAGTTAAGGAAAACTAAGAAAAGTTTAAGATATTGTATTTAGCAGATAAGACTTCACATTAGTTACTTTTAATATATTAAGAGAATTAAAGGAACTTACGCTCAAATAATTTAAGGAAAAATTGTCTTAATAAGTGAGTAGCTAAGGAATCTCAGCAGTTATAATTGATATTTATAGGAAACTATTTAACAAAAGAATGAATATAAACATTCTTTTCAAGTTCCCTTAAAATATTCATCAAGATCGAATATATTCTGTGCCATAAATCACAATATATATATTTTGTGATGAGAATTAAATTAGAAATCAAGAACAATAAAATGTCTTGAAAAGTTTCCAAATATTTGGAAATAACTATATCACCTCTAAATGGCGCATGGCTCAAAAAAGAAATCACAAGGCAATTAGAATATATTTTTAACAGTATGCAAATGAAAACATATCAAAATATTTGAGGTTCAGCAAACAGTGTTTTGAGGAAAATCTCCATAGCTTTAAAAGTTTGTATTAGAGAAAAAGATCTAAAATTAATTATTTAGAATGCTACTTTAGGGAAATAAAATATAAGTCTAAAAAAGGCAAAGTAAATAGAAGGAATGAATGATAAAAGTAAAAGCAGAAATCAATGAGGTAAAAATCAGAGAATAATTATCAATGAAAATAAAAGCTGGTGCTTTGAAGAAATCAATATACTTGATAAAACTCTCACTGTGTTGATGAAGGAAAAATGAGAGTAAGAATAAATTATCAATATCAGAGGGCCGGCCTAGTGGCGCAGTGGTTAAGCGCTGGCTTGGGAAGCCAGCGGCCTCGGTTTGGGTCCCACGTATGAGGGCCAGTGACACTGCCCTCCAAAAAAAAGGGAAATTATCAATATCAGAAAGAAAAACGTCATATTACCACACATCCTAAATATGTTAAAAATAAGGAATATTAAAAACTACTTTATTTAAATAAATTTGACAATTTAGATAAAATTGGCAAGTTTCTTAAAAGACACAAAGTATCAACCAATATCAGAAAATTAAATTTGAATAGCTCTGTATTTAGTGATGATATTAAATTTTTAATTAAAATATTTGTCACAAACTCAAATCCATATTACTTCACTAGTGAATTTTATCAAACATGTTAGGAAGAAATAATGCCAGTTATATATGAATGTTTTCAGATAATAGATGGAGGCATTTTGCAATTCATTTCATGAAGTGAGTATTGGTCTGAGGCCAAAACCAGGTAAGAAATTAAAAGAAAATCGCACCAATGTCTCTCATGAATAGTATGTAAATAGGTTAATAAACCTTGATCAGATGGTGTTTATCCCAGAAAGACAGAGTTATTTTATAATATGAAGAACAGTCAATATAATTCAACATAATAACAATGTATGAAGGAAATAAAATTTTGAAAAAATTTAGCATCAATTCATTATAAACTCAGCACTCTAGGAATAGAAGAGAACCTCCTCACTCTGATAAAATACATCTCTGAGAAGCCTACAAGTATACATACTGGTAAAAAAACCTCAATATTTTCCCCTAATATTTGGAGCAAGACAAAGATGTTCACTCTCCCCACTTCCATTGAACCTTGTAGTGGATGCTACAGCCTCTGCAGTAAGACAAGATAAAGAAACACATAATGATTGGTAAAGAAGATGTAAACCTGTCTGTAATCAAACTCAACTTGGCCACATGAAAAGAGGATCCTAAGCAATCTTCCACCCAAGAGCTACTAGAACTAATTAGTAAATTCAAGTCATTGAATACAAGGTCAGTATACAAAATTCAATTGGATTTTTATGTATAAGCAATAAACAAATGGAAAATGAAATAAAAGTAAAATTCCATATATATTCTTTAAAAAATATGAAATACATAGAGATGTTTAACAGAATACATGCAAGACCTGTACAATAAAAACTGACATAGCTCAAAGAAATGACAGAAGATTGAAGTGAATGAAGACACATCCTACTTTCATAGATTGGAAGACAAAATATTGTTAAGATGTCAGCTCTACATAAATTAATATATTCATTCAACAGATTACCAACCCAAACCCCACCCATCTTTTTGTAGAATTGACAATTCTACAAATTGATACTACAGTTTATATGGAAATACAAAGGACCTAGAATAGACAATACAATTAAAAGAAAAAGGACAAAGAGAGGATCTCCAGTAAGATGGCAGAATAGACAGACCCTATGCCAACTGCTTCCCAGGATCACACCAAAATTACACATAATTTATACAACATTCAACTTCAGAAGTCCCCTAAACACTAAATGAACAGAACCTCTAAACGAAGGACTTAAAGAGGAGGCCACATCGAGTCTGGTAGGAGGGGTGGAGATGAGAGAGGGCGAATCCCGTGAGGGACATCTCAGCTGTGGGGAGGCTTCTCCAGTTGGGGGTGAGACTCTCCAGCCCCACACCGAACTCACCAGCCCAGAGTTAATTTGCTGGAAAGAGGAGTTAAACGACAGCTGGCAGTAGAAATTAGGACTGTCTTTGCTCAACTCGGTGAGGCTGAGGGCAGCTAGAGAACCAGTGGAGCCAGCACAAGGACGTGCTTACTGGTGAGCACTCACCTGGTTCCTGGTGGAGGGAGTAGCTGTGTGAGCGAGGCCCAGGAGATGGACTGAACTAAGTGCCTTCGGTGTGGGAGCTGGAGGTTTTTGGGACCACTGTGCTCCTGGTGTGGAGCTTGCACAGGGGTAGTGTACAGGAGGGTGCCATTTTGTCAGGGTTGGGCCCTCCCACAGAGGGTCAGGTCAGAGACCACATTGGTCTGGAGGAATTGGTACAGGAGTGCATATGTGTGTGTGCACACATGCGGCCTTGGATCCCCACCTTCCCCCCTGCTTGTGCTGCATAGCCAGGGAAACGCCTGGCAGGAACTCTCCAGCTCCATTAGGCTGTTCATTGAGACGCTGGAGTACACCAGCCGCCTTGGGTCCCCGCTTTCCACACTGCACGTGCAGAGTTGCCAGGCTGGCAATTGGCTGTTGGGGTGCTCAGCTTGATCTGCTAGTGGCTGATTAGGATAGGCTGAGACTGGAAGTTTTCTGGGGGCATTACGGTGTGAGCTGTGTCCCTGGCTGATCTGGCTGGGGCTTTCCTGGCGAGTGTGTATGGGCTGCTTGCTGGTGCAGGAGTGCATGCTGCTCTGACTTGCTGGGGACCACTGACCACATCCCATGGTGCCTTGGGGGCCTGCCCCACCCACCTAGAGCTGTATTGCCAGAGACACACTGAGCCCCTGTGCCTGGGCCCTACCTCTGCAGGCCACAGAGGGTTTTTTGCAGCAGCAGACAACCTGCAACAGCCTGTGAGGATTTTTGGTAGTGAGCACGGTTCCAGAGCACATAGCAGCTAATTGCAGGAAGCTCACTGGAAACCTGAAAGGGAGGCCAGGGCATGGCACATTGAGCCCTTGCCCCCAACAGCTGGTGCTGAGTCACCCAGAGACTCTCTATTGCTGCAGATTAAAGGGGGCAGAGAGCCCCCAGCTTTTTTTTCCTTCCACTTTTTTTCTTTCTTTTTTTCTAGATGATCTAGTTATTACATCAAAGCAATCACAGAGTGACAGCCAGAATGAAGAAAAAAAGAAACATGTCCCAAGTAAACTCCTTCAGAGACAGAGTTTAGAACACTGATGATAAGAATGTTTAAGGAACTTAGTGAGGACATAAAGAAGGATGGGGAAATCATAAAAAACAACCAGTTAGAACTAAAGAATACAATAACTGAAATGAAGAACACACTCCAAGGAATCACCAGTAGATTGGGTGAAGCAGAAGATCAGATCAGTAATTTAGAAGACAAAATAGGGCCGGCTGAATGGCTCAGTAGGTTAGGAGTTGGCTTAAGATCACAAGCTCTGAGCAATGGGCTGCCGGTTCGATTTCCACATGGGCCAGTGATGCTGCCCTGAGCTGAGCTGTCACTGAGCTGCCAATAAGTGGCAGGATGGCTCAGCTGGTGTAACAACAAGATTGCCTGTTCGATGGTGGGCTATGCGCACCCTCAGTTAAGACTGAACTCGACACCTTGAGCTGAGCTGCTGCCCTGATGGCTCAGAGGATAGAGCGTGCACTCTTAACAATAAGACTGCTGGTTCGAATCCTGCATGGGATGGTGGCCATACCCACCGCAACTAAGATATAACACAGCACCTTGAGCTTAGAGGCCACGAGCTGCTGCTGGGCAGCCAGATGACTATTGGTACCCTCCACAACTAAGATTGAAGAACAACTTCGCTGGTCCCCTTCCCCAATTCCCCAACAGTGTTCCCCTCCCCAATTCCCCAATAAAATCTTTTAAAAAAAAAAGACAAAATAGCAGAAATCACCCAGTTGGCACAACAAAAAGACAAAAGAATAAAAAACAATGAAAATAGTTTAAGAGTCCTCTGTGACAACATCAACTCAAACAACATTTGCATCATAGGAATACCAGAAGGAGAAGAGAGGAAGCAAGGGATTGAAATGTATTTGAAGAAACAATGACTGAAAACTTCCCTACCCTGGTGACAGAAATTGACATACAAGCCCAGGAAGTGCAGAGAGTTCCAAACAAACTGAACCCAAACAGGCTCACACCAAGACACATAATAGTTAAAATGGCAAAGGTTAAAGACAAAGACAGAATCCTAAAAGCAGCAAGAGAAAGACAGCAGGTTACATACAAAGGAATTCCTATAAGAGTAACTTGTCTACAGAAATTTTGCAGGCCAGAAGGGAGTGGCAGGAAATATTCAAAGTGACACAAAATTAAGGCCTACAACCAAGATCGCTCTACCCAGCACAACTATCACTTATAATTGAAGGAGAGATAAAGAGCTTCTCAGAAAAGAATAAGCTTAAGGAATTCATTACCACCAAGCCAACATTGAAGGCAATGTCAAAAGGGCTCTTTTAAACAGAAGAAAGGGGAAAACAAGCTAACCCAGGAAGATAAGAAATACAAATAACAAAACGGCAATAAATATGCAGCTGTCAAAATCATTTTAAATGTGAATGGGCTAAATGCTCCAATCAAAAGACATAGAGTGGCTGAGTGTATAAGAAAACAGGACCCATGCATATGCTGTCTACAGGAGACTCATCTCAGATCAAAAGACACACACAGACTGAAAGTAAAGAGATGGAATAAGATTTTCAAGTAAATGGAAATGAGAAAAAAGCTGGAGTGTCAATACTTATTTTGGACAAAATAGACTTTAAAATGAAGACTACAATAAAAGACAAGGAAGGGTACTACATAATAATAAAGGGATCAATTCAACAACAGGACATAACCCTAGTAAACATCTATGCACCCAACAAAGGAGCTTCTAAATATATAAAACAGATTTTGATGACATAAACACAGAGATCAACAGTAACATTATCGTAGTAGGGGACTTCAACACCCTGTTGTCACCAATGGACACAGCCTCCAGACAGAAAAGCAACACGAACACAGTGGCCTTAAATGACACTTTAGACCAGCTGGATTTAATCAATGTTTTCAGAGCATTTCACCCCAAAGCAACAGAATATACATTCTTCTCAAGTGCACATGGAACATTTTCCAAGATAGGCCACATGTTAGGCCACGAAACAAGTCTCAACAAAATTAAGAAGATTGAAATCATATCAAGGGTCTTCTCTGACCACAATGCTATGAAATTAGAAATCAATCATAAGACGAAACCTGGAAAGCACACAAATACATGGAGGCTGAATAATATACTACTAAATAGCAAGTGGGTCAAAAATGAGATCAAGGAAGAAATCAAAAGATACCTGAGACAAACGAAAATGAAAACACCATGACCCAAAATCCATGGAATGCAACGAAAGCAGTCCTAAGAAGGAAGTTCACAGCAGTGCAGGCCTAGCTAAAGAAGGAAGAAAAATCTCAAATCAACAGACTATCTTTACACCTAAGGGAACTGGAAAAAGAACAGCAAAACAAACCCAAAGGGAGTACAAAGGAGGAAATAATAAAGACCAGAGCAGAAATAAATGAAATAGAGACAAAAAAAAAATATACAAAAGATCAATGAAACCAAGAGCTGGTTTTTTGGAAAGATAAACAAAATCGACAAACCCTTAGCCAGACTCACCAAGAAAAAGAGAGAGAGGACCCAAATTAATAAAATCAGAAATGAAAGAGAAGTGACAATAGATACCACAAAAATACAGAAAATTTTAAGAAAATACTAAGAACAACTATATGCCAACAAATTCGACAATCTGGAAGAAATGGATAAATTTCTAGAAGTGTACAATCTACCAAGTCTGAACCAAAAAGAAACAGAAACTCTGAACAGACTGACTACTACCAAAGAAATTGAATCAGTAATCAAGCTTCCAACAAACAAAAGTCCTGGACCAGATGGCTTCACAGGTGAATTTTACAAAACATTCAAAAAAAGAATTAATACCTATTCTCCTCAAACTATTCAAAAAAAATACAGAAGGATGGAAGGCTCCCAAGCACATTTTATGAGGCCTATTACTCTGATTCCAAAATCAGACAAAGATATTACAAAAAAAGAAAACTACAGGCCGATATCCCTAATAATGAACATAGACACTGAAGAGAGAAATCAAAGAAGATACAAATAAATGGAAATACATACCATGCTCATGGATTGGAAGAATTAATATAGTTAAAATGTCAATGCTACCTAAGGCAATATATAGATTCAATGCCACTCCAATCAAACAGCAAGGACATTTTTCTCAGAAATAGAACATATAACTTTAAAATTTATATGGAACCAAAAAAGAACCCGAATAGCCATGGCACAAAGTGGGAGGTACCACGCTACCTGATATCAAATCATACACAAGGCTACAGTAATGAAACAGTATGGTACTGGCATAAAAACAGACACATAGACCAATGGAACAGAATAGAGAGCCCAGAAATAAACGCATACATATACGGTCATTTAATCTGCGACAATGGAAGCAAGAATTTACATTGGAGTAAAGATAATCTATTTAATAAATGGCGCTGGGAAAATTGGACTGACATGAGCAAAAAAATGAAAATGGACCACCTCCTTACATCATACATGAGAACAAACTCAAAATGGATTAAAAACTTAAATGTAAGCCCTGAAACCATAAAACTCCTAGAAGAAAAGATAGGGAGTAAATTTGCAGAAATTACCCTCAGTAATATTTTTACTGATATATCCCCTTGAGCAAGGGAAATAAAAGAAAAAATGACTATATGGGATTACATCAAATTTAAAAGTTTTTTAACAGCAAAGGAAATCATCAATAAAACAAAAAGGCAGCCTACTGAATGGGAGAAGATATTTGCCAGTGATATTTCTGATAAGGGGTTAATATCCAAATTTTAGAAAACACTCCTTCAACTCAACACCAAAAAAATGAACAAGCCATTTAAAAAGTGGTCAGAGGATATGAAGAGGCATTTCTCTAAAGAGGACATACAGATGGCCAACAGGCATATGAAAAAATGTTCAACCTCATTAATCATTAGAGAAATGCAAATAAAAACCGCAATGAGATACCACCTCACTCCAGTCAGAATGGCTATCATCAGTAAATCAACAAACAACAAGTGCTGGCAAGATTGTGGAGAAAAGGGAACCCTGGTGCACTGTTGGTGGAACTGCAGATTGGTGCAGCCATTATGGAAATCAGTATGCAGGTATCTTAAAAAACTGGAAATGGAACTGCCGTTTGACCCAGCAATTCCACCCTTGGGTATCTACCCAGAAGAATCCAAGATCCTAATTCAAAAAAATATATGCACCCCTATGTTTATTGCAGTGTTATTTATAATAGCCAAGACTTGGAAACAACCAAAATGCCCATCGGTAGATGACTGGGTTAAGAAACTGTGGTATATTTATTCAGTGGAGTATTACTCCACTATAAAGAAGAATGAAATCATACCATTTGCAACAATATGGATGGACCTGGAGACTGTTATGTTAAATGAAATAAGTCAGTTGGAGAAAGACAAATACCATATGATCTCACTTATATGTGGAATCTGAAAAACTAAATGAATGAGCAAAGTAAACAGAAATGGTCTCATAGATATAGAGGAAAAACTGAGGGATGCTAGTTGGCAGGGGGATGGGGATGAGGGAGAAGGGAAAGGGATTAGACAGCATAAATAGGTAACTACAGTATTGTCACAGGGATATGAAAGACAGTTTGTGAAATATAATTAATAATGTTGCAAATATTTTGTGGGGTGTCAGATAGTCACATGTCTTGTTAGAGAGACCACTTCATGGATGGAGTAGAGACTTGATCATTGCATTGTACACCTGAAGCTGATGTTATGTAATATTGTATACCAACTGTAATTGAATATATATATATAGTCCTGGGATGTGGAGTATAGTGTGGAATGGAATCAACGGAATTGTAATAGATATGTATGTTATGGGGGGCGGAGAGAGTGGGGTGGCAAATTGGTGGGGGGGGGTTGTCACTTTGAGGGATAAAAAGTATAACTATTGCAGTGTTGTACACCTGAAACTTTTTTTTTTAAATGATTATTTCACAATAAAAGAATTAAAACAAAGGATAAATAAAAAGTGCTAGAGAATGGAAAAATTAAAGAAAAAAGACAAAGGTGAAACCTATGTTCTAATTTTCTAAATTTCAAAATTTTCTATAAAGCTATAATATAAAAAGATAATGTGCTATTGGCCAGAGTATGAATATATACCTTAATAGGACAGTACGGAGAATACATAAATAAAACACTATATGGTCAATTGATATTCTGTAAATACATTAAGGTAATTCAGTGAGTGAAGAAAATCTTTTCAACAAAGATATATATGAACTGGATATCCAATATATAGTATAAACCTTTACCTCTCACTATATAGAAACATTAACTTGAAATGAATCAAAGACCTAAATTTAAAAGTTAAAATTCTAAAGCTTTTAGAATAAACTGTAGGAGACAATCTTTTTGACCATGTAGTAGGCAAAAATTTCTTAGATGTGGCAAATAAGAATGAGGTTTTAAAGGAAAGATAAATTGTACTTCATCAAATTCAGAAATTTTTCTTAGACTGTTAAGAAAAATAAAATGGCAAGCTCTAGAATGGAAGAAAATATTTGCAATTCATGTATATTCAAATATATATGAATACATGTATAAAAATATTCAAAAGACAATTTAAAGGATTTGTATTTAAAAATAAAAAATAAACTAAGTATTCTGATTTCTGGTCTGACATATGAGAAGTTTAGAAGTCAACAATCAATCTTTACAACAAAGGTTAAACAAATTGAAAAAGCAACAACTCTTCTTAGATACATCAGAGAAATGAGGTTATAGAGCAAGCCACTGCCCCCCATATTGGAAAGACTGGTAGGTAAATAACAGAGAATCAAAATCTACTGAAGTAGCAACATGCAAGCTGAAACCTTTGGGAACCAGTGACTGGGTAGTGAAATCTGAACTGTAATTAATGAATTGTTGGAATCTCAATGTGGACAACTCTGAGAGTTAAAATCTCCAGGAATCATAAGGAGGCCCCCCAAACTTTTGTGAGTTTTACAGGAACTCAAACTGGTTGTCACATGAATACTGGAGAAAAATATTCTCATGCTTCTGGGAAAAGGGAGGGTTAAAGGAACCATTTAAAATAGCCAGATCATTCTGTTCTTAAGAAGGTTTGCCCCTACACATACAAAGTTGGTTTGAAAAAAATATATAACAAAGAACAACTAAACATTTGATTGAAGGAAACATTATTAAAAAGCTAACAAAAGCATATTTAAACTTTGAGTATGTGCGTCAATATATGAAATAAATAACTTTTTAAAGGTATAATATTTCTGACTATGGTGAAGTTGTTCATTGAAAATACTAATAAGAAAGTACCGATAACAAAAAAGACAACCAAGAAGCAAATATCTGATATTGCTAAACTACATAATATAGAACAAACTTGCTACTGAAGACTGGAAAAGTTGATTGAAGGTACTGAATCTTATAAAATATAAATAAGGGGCCAGCTGAGTGGCTCAGTTGGTTAAGAGCTTGCTCAAGAGTACAAGCTCTGAGCAACAGGGTTGCCGGTGCGATTCCCTGCCAGAGCTGAGCAACCATTGAGCTGCCAACAGGTGGCAGGATGGCTCAGCTATCCAGTATCCCAGTGAAATCAGAGGTCTGAAAATATGAGCCTAGCTTCTGGAACCACGTTTTTTTTAGGGTGGGGTTTTGAGGTTTTGTCATTTCAGAGAGAGAAACTGAGTATTTGAATGTTGCTTTTGACAGCTTCACATCAGAGAAGTTCTATTAGTAAACAGATTTGGCTTATATAATTTATTATAAAACCAAAAATATAAGAAAATGTTTGAAGAGAATGATAGTTAGCAAGGTGTTTAATAAGTATTTCCTGTAAGGTTTTACCTCCACAGTAGTATCTTACTATTGTTCAAATTATATGAAGTATAGTGAAGCAACATTTCTTTTACAAAACTAGTGAATGAGATGTTGATTTCTATAAATCTCATAAAGAATGGGATTACTGAAATTGTGAATTTATGAAAAACTTCACACTTTGTAAAGAAATTCTGTGTTTCAGTTTTGTTTGATGTTACCTAATTGTATGTAATTAACACAGAGTTTGTTTACAGAAGTGTACACATAAGCAGTGCTGTGATCCTAGAACCTGTAGATTCAAAAGTCGTAAAGCCTGTGGTTCCGGAGAATGCTGCACACAAAAGTGCACGGTAAGTGGCAATCTGTAGTTTATAATAGCTCAGCATTAATTTCTTGAAATCCTTGTTAGAAGAATATGGGAAGCATATTTAGTCCTTCCCATTATATTATATGCAAGCAACATTGGCCCCACTCTCACACATTAGTCTATTCAGCAATCTATCATTTCCAGTACTCTCACATACCTAATACCTGCTGCTGCTTCTCTCTGAATTGCCTTCCCGTTTCTATACCTCATTACAAATCCTTCTTGTACCCATTGAGGTTTTGTGGGAAGCCAACAACCTCTCAGTGTCTGACAAGGCCACATTGCCCTGCTCAGCACTGGATATTAGGGGTGCTGCCTTATGGTTGCTCATGTACTATCTCCTGCCTCTATGAACCCATGTGCCTTTCCTCCTATAGGAGACAATATATTCACTGCATTTGTGACAAGTTCCTGTGGTACCCTGATGATAGCTGGCTGTGTAAGTCAATGATGGGGCAAGATTTCCTAAAGACAAGGAAACTCCCTAAAACAGGTTACAGCCCGAGGGGACCCCTGAACTGAGATATTGGGGACTCAAGCCCCTTGGAAACTGAGGCACAAACCTCTGATAAACTCAGGCCAGAAAACTCAGGCCTGTGAGAAGCTGATGCATTTGCCTAAGGACCCTGCTGTGAATAGTCTCCTTGAAGATTAAAAGTCTTCAGGCCATGAAAGTTCTGGTAAAAGGCAGCTCAAAGGCAGCCCCTGATCATGGGGTATGTTAATCAGCCTTGTGTGAATTCCTTTGCCTAGTGCCTTGTCGCAGAAACAGATACTGAAGCTTTGACTGAGAAACAGATGCAGCCCTCTGTTGGATAAGGGAGGTGTGAGACCCTTTTGATTGCTAGGTATTGTGTTTACATAGGAATAGATTTTAGATGCTTTTACCCTAAACACAGCCACTCCTAGTCTTTTTGTATAGCTCAAGTATACCTCCTGTGAGTTTTATGATTGTGTTTAACTGCTAGGATTTTAGGATAATTTCTAGATAGTCAAGACAGCTATAGTAAACATTCTTTGGACAATATGTAAAAATATGTCAATCCTTAACATAAGATAGTCATGATAAACATTCTTTAGGTGATATACAGAAACTAAGTCTGGGTTTCATGGTAATTATCTTAATAAAGACAAGGTAATCCTTTAATGGAAGAGAAAGTCACAGTACACCCTGGAGAGAGCAATTGCAGGGGAGAAACAACTGTGAAAATCCTGGGAACTACAAACCACCAAACCTATGTACATGAGTCCCTATATAACGGACATGTTATTGCATTAAAGTGTGACACTCCTGAGAAACTCTTTCCGGTGTCTCTGCTTTCTTTCTTTCTCTACTTTCTTTTTTTCCTCGCCAACTCCATCCCACCCAAGGGAACCCCTGGACTCCGTGGAGGCTGGACCCCCGCAAGGTTTCTCTATGATCCATGTACATCTGGAGCAACCCTCTTATGGTCTTATTTTCTAACACCCTACCTCACATAGGGTCAGGAAGTTAGATTAGTTCTTTTTGTTGGCTAAATTCATTGTCTTCTGGTAAAACCATTTGTTCCTTTGCAATTCATTCAGTTATTGTTACAATCACTCAATCCATCTTTATTGAAACCATTTAAAGAATTCATGGATAATTATCCCAAACCCAGCACAATTCACTGGAACCCTAAGGATAAAAGGAACAAACTCCTGAACAAGGTAAATGGCAAATAAGATTGGAGGAAGTGTATGCTTTTATCTTTTAAAAAATTTCCCTCAGCTTTATTGAGATATAATTGACATATAACATTGTGTAAATTTAAGGTATACAACTCAGTAATTTGATATAAGTAGAAGGCCTGACAATTAAGTTCACGAACTTGTTGCAATGATGTTGACAACTTTTTTTGATATCAGAGGGGTTATTCATAATGAATTTGTATCAACTGGACAAAGAGTTAACCAAGTTGACTATTTGGAAATGCTGAAAAGGCTGCATGAAAAAGTTAGATGACCTGAAGTTTTTGCCCACAATTCATGACTCTTGCATCATGACAATGCACCAGCTCACATGGCACTGTCTGTGAGGGAGTTTTTAGCCAGTAAACAAATAATTGTATTGGAACACCCTGCCTACTCACATGATCTGGCCCCCAATGACTTTTTTCTTTACCCAAAGATAAAGGAAATATTGAAAGGAAGACATTAGGATGACATTCAGGACATCGAGGGTAATATGACGATCGCTCTGATGGCCATTCCAGAAAAAGAGTTCCAAAATTGGTGTGCAGGGTGGACTAGGGCCTGCTGTCAGTGCGTAGCTTCCCAAGGGGAATACTTCAAAGACGACCATAGTGATATTCAGCAATGAGGTATATAGTACTTTTTCTAGGACAAGTTTGTGAACTTAATTTTCAGATCCCTCAATATAGTGCAAAATGATTACCACATAAATTTAGCTAACATATCCACCATTTCACATAGCAAAAACCTTGCTATGAGATATGATCTTAGCAACTTTCAAGTATACAATACACAATTGTTAACTATAGTCACCATGCTGTACATCAGATACCCAGATTTATTCATTTCCTAGTTGAAAATTTGTACCCTTGACCAATATCTTCCTATTTCCCCCATCTCCAAACCTCTGGCAACCACCATTCTATTCTCTGTTTTGGTGAGTTTTTGTTTGTTTGTTTGTTTTTGCATTCCACATATGAGTGAGATCATGCAGTATTTGTCTTTCTCTTGCCTGACTTATTTCACTTAAATACTCTCAAGTTTCATCCATATTGTCACAAATGGCAGCATTACTTTCTTTTGATAGCCTGATATTATTTCACTGTATATATAAACTACATTTTAAAAATACATTCATCCATTAATGGACAACCTAAGGTTGTTGCCATATTTTGGCTGTTGTGCGTAATGCTGCAATGAACATGGGGGTATACATATCTCTTCAAGATACTGCTTTTATATCCTTCAGATATATACTCAGAAATGGGATTCCTCGATCACTGGTAACTCTATTTTTAATTTTTTGAGTTTTTTTTTGGTATGACTATTGTAACAATATAAGTTATTCTGATCCATGAACACAGGATGATGTCTTTTCCTTTTTCGTGTGTCTTAATTTCTTCCACCAATATCATAGTTTTCCATGGAAAACTATGGTTTTCCAACTACTTGGTTAAATTTACTTGTAAGTATTTTATTGTTTCTGATACTTTCGCAAATGGGATTTTAAAAATTTCTTCTTCATACTTTTTGTTGTAAATGTACAGAAATACAAATGGTTTTTGTAGTCTGCTTTTGTATCCTGAAACTTTACTGAATTTTTTTGTCAATTCTAACAGTTTTTTGGTAGCTTCTTAGGATTTTCTATATATAAGATTATGTCATCTGCAAACATGATTTTACTTCTTTTATGATTTGGATGCCTATATTTCCTTTTCTTTCCTAATTGTTCTGGCTAGGGCTTCCATTACTGTGTTGAATAGGAGTCGTGAAAGTAGATGCCTTTTTCTTGTTTCTGATCTTAAGAGGAAAAGTTTTCAGCTTTTCTCTAATTGAGTATGATGTTAGCTAAGACTTGTCATATATGGTCTTTATTATGTTGAGATATGTTTTTTCTATACCCAGATTGTTGGGAGCTTTTTATCATGAAAGCATGTTGAATTTTGTCACATCTTTTTTCTTTATCTTTTCAGGGGATAATATGATTTTTACCCTTAATTCTATTAATGGGGTATATCATGTTTAATAATTTCCATATATTGATTGTATCATCCTTGCATCCCAGGGATAAAACCCACTTGACCATGATGTATGGTCCTTTAAAGTAGGGTTGAATTTGGTGTGTTAGTGTTTTATTGAGAATTTTTGCATTTATACTCATCAGGGATATTGGCCTGTAATTTTCATTTCTTACGTGGCTTTATCTTTCTTTGGTATCAGGTTAACCCTGACCTTGTAAAATGAGTTCGGGCATGTTCCTTCTTTTTATTTTATTGAAAGGGTTTGAAAAGAACTAGCATTACTTTTCTTTAAATATTTAATAGGTTTCACCTCTGAAGCCATGGTCCTGGGCTTTTCTTTGTTAGGCTGTTTGATAACAAATTAAATCTCTTTAGTTGTAGTTGGTTTGTTCAAACTTTCCATTTCTTTATTATTCCATCTTGGTGTAGGCTATCTGTTTCTATGAATTTATCCATTTCTTGTAGGTTATGCAATTTGTCAACATACGTGTATAATTATTCATAGTAGCTCCTTATGATCTTTTGTGTTTCTGTGGTATCAGTTTTAGTGTCTCCTCTTTTTTGCATTTTATTGAATCCTGTCTCTTTTTCTCTTGGTTAGTCTAGTTAAATAAAGGTTTGCCATTTTGTTTTTATTTTCAAAAAAATAACTCTTAGTTTCACTGATTTTTTTTTCTATTGTCTTTCTCCTCTCTATTTTACTTATTTCCATTCTGATCTTTGTTATTTCCTTTCTCCGAATAACGTTAGACTCAGTTTGTCCTTTCTCTAATTCCTTTAGGTGTAGAGTTTTGTTGTTTATTTGAGATTTTTTACTTTTAAAAATAGGCATTCATTGCTATAAATCTACCTCTTAGAACTGCTTTTGCTGCATCCAAATGTTTTGGTATGATTCTTTTTTTGTTTATTTAAAAATAATGTTTCCCTTTTATTTCTTCTTTGACCCATTGATTGTTCAGGAATGTAATGTTTAATTTTCACATTTTGTGAATTTTCCAGTTTTTCTCTATGGTTTCTAGCTTCATACCATTGTGTTTGGAAAAGATACTAGATATTATTTAAATCTTCTTAAATTTCATAAAACTTGCTTTATGGACCTACATATATTCTATCCTGAAGAATGTGCTATGTGCACTTGAGAAGAATGTGTATTTTGTTTCTATCGTACATAATGTTCTATGTATGTCTTCAAGATTAATTTAGTCTATAGTGTTATTTAGGAATGCTTTTTTTCTTCTTGACATATCTACTGTTGAAAGTAGGGTAGTGAAGTCCCCTGATATTATTGTATTGCTGTCCACTTTTCTTTTCAGTCTGTCAATATTAGCTTTACGTTTTTAAGTGCTCCAATATTTGGTGCATATATATTTTAGTTACAAGTGTTATATTCTCTTGCTGAATTGACTCCTTTATCATTATGTAATGATCTTCTTTGTCTTTTGACTGATTTGACTGAAAGCCTTATTTTATTTGATGTAAGTATAACAAATCCGTACTCTTTTGGTTGTAATTTGCATCTTTTCTTTTCTTCATTTCCAACTGATGCATGTCCTGAAAACTAAATCGAATTTCTTATAGACAGTGTAATGTTGGATCTTGTTTTTTCACCCATTTACCACTCAGGTCTTTTAATTGGAGAATTTAACTTATTTACATTTAAAGTAGTTATTGATATGTAATAACTTTTTATTGCCATTTTGTTCATTGTTCTCTCTCTCTCTCCTTTTTTTAGTTCTTTTTTCCCTTTCTCTCTCTCTCTTTGTTTAAAGATTACTGGGGAATTGGGGGAGGGTAACAGCGTTGGGGAATCGAGGAAGGGGAACAGACAAGTTGCTGTCCTTTTTGTTCTTCAGTCTAGTTGTGCAGGACATTGCTTCACTGGCTCATGTTGGTATTATCATTGCACTCTTCCAGGATGAGGCAGTTGCTCACCGGCCATTGGACGGCCGTTCACAGCAGCTCACGAAAGCGCACGCCAGCTGCCGGCCAGCCCACTGCAGCTTACACCATCATGGTTGACTCACAGCAGTGCAGCTCCAGGTCGAGCTATTGTTCACCATCTTAGTTGTAGAGGGTGCAGAGTCACTGACCCTAATGTGGGATCCATACCGGGGCCCTGCTGCTCAGAGCTGGTGTCCCAAGTCAATTCTTAACCAGTGTGCCACCCGGCTGGCCCTCCCTTTCCCTTTTGATGTCTTCCTTTGTGATTTATTTTTTGTAGTTGTATGCTTTAATTCATAAGTGTTTATATTTTGTATATCTACTATAGGTTTCTTCTTTGTAAATACATGAGGCTTACATAAAACATTTATAGATAGAAGTTTACTTTAAACTGATAATACATACCTTCAATCACATACAAAAACTCTACATTTTTAATTTTCCTTCCACATTTTATGCTCTCAATATTTCTGCTCAATTCAATAACAGATTGTTTTGAGATGCAATGTTTTACATGTTCTTTCTGGAGACAATGCCCCTGACAGAGCAACTATATATGATGTTTGGTAGAGTTTGACCAGCTTGGTAATGCTCCAACCATTTTGTATTTGTTTTGCTTTTGTCTACCTAGGCTCCTTAACTCTAAAGAAACATATATAAGTTTTGCTCAAGTTCTATCTTCTGGAGAATGTATAATAGGACAGAGGGTTCAGAGAGGCAGGCAAAGGCCACATTTTATAAGGTCATGGTGTATTATTTATTACTGCATAAAAAATTATCCTGAAACATTTTTTTTTTTTTTGAGGGCAGTGTCACTGGCCATCATATGTGGGACCATACCGGGGCTGCTGGCTGCCCAAGCCAGTGCTTAACCACAGTGCCACTCGGCCAGCCCACCCTGAAACATTTTTACTCACAGTTTGTATGGGTCAGGTATCTGTGTGTAGCTTGGCTGGGTCTTCTGCCTCAGGGTCTCCCATAACCAGACTTTTCTTATGGCTGAGTAATATTCTATTATATATATCTATCTCACATCTGCTTTATCCAATCATTTATCAAAGGACACTTTCCAAAGGTTATTTCCATGTTTTGGCCACCAGGGAAAATGCTGCAATGAATATAGGGGTACATATGCAAGGTGTGATCAGTAGCTATGGTGAATGTTTAAATTTTAAAAAATTCATTACAGTAAAAGAAACATTGACATTAATCCCCCTCTTAGTACTCCTCCTGACTTTGAACACACTTATCATTCTTGCCACTTTCTGAAGCAGTTCTGGAAGTCCTCTTTTGTGAGTGTCTTTACTTCATCCTCCATCATGACAACACTGTGTGTCACACACCGTTTCTGGTAGGGTAACTTCTGTCAAAAAAAAAAAAAATTACGGTATGTCCTCATCCACCTTATTCACCGGATCTGGCACCATGTGACTTCTGGCTCTTTCCCAAAGTCAAAACGACTTTGAAAAGAAAACATTTTGAATCCATTCAGGACATTGAAGCAGCCATGACAGCGCAGCTGAAGACACTCATGAAGGAGGATTTTCAAACCTGCTTCAGAAAGTAGCAAAAACGATGGGATAATTGTGTTCGAAGTGGGGGGGGGGGCAGTGTATTTTGAGGTGGATTAATGGCCAAGTGTTTTTTACTGTAAGATTTTCTTTTAAAATTTAAACATTCACCGTTTTTTTCTGATCACACCTCGTATTTTTACCAATAACTGTTTTCGGATTTTTTTTATTTTTTAAAGATTTTATTAGGGAATTGGGGGAGGGGAACATCGTAGGGGAATCCGGGAAAGGGAACAGATAAGTTGCGGTACTTTTTTGTTCTTTAGTCTAGTTGTGGAGGACGTTGCTTCACTGGCCCATGTTGGTATGGTCATTGCGCTCTTCCTGCTTGAAGCAGTCGCTCGCCGGCCTCTGGATGGTCGCTCATGGCACCTCTTGGCAGCTCATGCTGGCTGCCGGCCGCTCACACTGGCTGCCGGCCACTCACTGTAGCCCATGGCAGCCCACTGCAGCAAGGGCTGCAGCTACACCGTTGCCAGCCATCTTAGCTATGGAGGCAACATTTACCATCTTAGCTAGAGGCAACCAGATGGAGCTATTGTTCACCATCTTAGCTGTAGAGGGCAGTGTCACTGGCCCTCATATGTGGGATCTGAACCAGGGCCGCTGGCATCCCAAAACCAGCTCCTAACCAATGCGCCACTCTGCCAGCCCTGTTTTCACATTTTTTTTTTTTTTTATGGATACCCAGAAGTGGGATTGCTGGGTTATATGGTAATTTTCTTCTTAATTTTTTGAGGAACTCCCATACTGTTTTCCATAGTGGCTATACCAATTTACATTCCTACCAGCAGTGTATGAAGATTTCTTTTTCTCTACACCTCTCCAACACTTGTTATTACTTATCTTGTTGATGATAGCCATTCTAGGTGCTATGAGGTGGTACGTCATTGTGGTTTTGATTTACATAATTTAATCTTGTTAGTTTGTTTCTAAGAATTTTTGTGTGTCTTCCAGGTTATACAATTTGTTCTTATATATTGTAGTCTCTTATGATATTTTGTATATCTGTGATATCTGTCGTAATGTCACATCTTTCATTTATAATTTATGTCTTTTCTCTTTTTTTAACCTAGCTAAAGATTTGTGTATTTTATCTTTTCAAAATAACAACTATTAGTTTCACCAATGCTTTCTCTTGTTTTTATCGTCTTTATTCTGCTCTAATATTTATTATTCCCTTCCTTCTGTTAACTTTGAGCTTAATTTGTTTTTCTTTTTCTAGTTCCTTGGGGGATATTAAATAGGTTGGTTGTTTGTTTGAGATCATTTTTCTTTTGAATGTAGGTGTTTATCACTATAAACGTTCCTCATAGAAAGGAATTTACTAAGTTTTGAAATGTTCTATTTCCCCTCATAGAAAGGAATTTACTATATTTTGAAATGTTCCATTTCCATTTTTCATTTGTCTCTGGAAGTAACCTACATTACTCTTTTGGTGACTATTTCTTCAATTATGTTTATATTTGCTTTGTATATTTAGGTTTTCTGATGTTGAGTGCATATATATTTATAATTATTCTATCCCCCTTGATGATCTCTTTGTCATTATATAATCACCCTCTTTGTCTCTTGTGACAACTTTTGACTTCAAGTCTATTTTATCTGGTATAAATGTAGCCCTTCCTGCCCTCTCTGATTGCCATTTGCATGGGCTACTTTTTTCTATCTCTCATTTTCAGTCTATGTGTTTCCCAATTGTATAAGTGAGTCTCTTATAGGCAGCATATAGTTGGTTCTTGTTTCCTATTCATCCAGATACTCTATGTCTTTTGATTGTTCAATAGAATTAATTTACTTTCAAAGTAATTATTGATAAGGAAAGTTTTCTATTGCCATTTTATTCATTGTTTTCTGTTTTGTTGTTCTTTTGTCTAATTTCCCTCATATTGTCTTATGTTGTGGTTTGATGATTTTGTATGTGTTTGTGGTGACATGCTTTGATTCATTTCTCTTTACTTTTTGTGTATTGATTACATATATTTTCTTTGTGACCACTACAAGGATTACACAGAACACTTTATAATTATAATAGTCTTTTAAACTGATAACTTTTCTTTGATCTCAGACAAACCCTCTAGACTTTTACTTCTCTCCCCCCACCATATTTGATGCCACTGATATTATATTGTAATATGTTTTTATATTGTATATCCATGTAGAAATTATTACAGCTATAGTTACTATTAATACATTTGTCTTTTAAGTTTTATGCTAGAGGTAAAAGTGATTTACATGCCAGCATATTACACTATTGGAGTATTCTGAATTTCACTGTGTACTTATCTTTGTCAATGATTTTTATACTTTCATATGTTTTCATGTTGATAATTAGCATCTTTTCTTTTTTACTTGAAGAATTCTCATTAGCACTTTTTATATGACAGGCCTAGTGGTGATGAAGTCCCTTGGCTTTTGTATTTTCTGGGAAAACCTTTCTTCTTCATTTCTGAAGGACAGCTTTACTGGATATAGTATTCTATGTTGGAAGGTTTTTTTCTTTCAGCACCTAGAAAAATATCTCGCTCTCTCCTGTCCAACAAGGTTTTTGCTTAGTAATCTACTTATATTGGTTCCTTTTATGTGATAAGTCACTTTTCTCTTACTGCTTTCAAAATTCTCTATTTGTCGTTGATTTTTGACAATTTATTTGTAATATGTCTTTTAAAGACCTCCCTATATTTAATCTATTTAGAGTTCTTTAGATTTTGTGTACGTTTTCCTCCCCAGATTTGGGAAATTTTCTGTCATCTCTTTTTAAAATAACCTTTCTGCCCTTTTTTCTTTTTCTACTCCTTCTTGGACTCCCATGATGTATATATTGCTTCTTTTGATATTGTCCAATAAATACTATAGAATTTATTTATCCTCTTTTTGTTTCTCTGACAAGATAATTCCAAATGATTTTCTTCAAGTTCACTGCTTCTTCTGATTGATTAAATTTGCTTTTGGAAGGGCCAGCCAAGTGGCACGGTGGTTATGCGCTGGCTTGGGAAGCCAGCGGCCCCGGTTCGGTCCCACATATAAGGGCCAGTGACACTGCCCTCAAAATAAATAAATAAATAAATAAATAAATAAATAAATAAATATAAAAAATTTGTTTTTGAAGCTCTTTATATGAAAAATTTCAGTTCATTCATTATATTTTTCAGATTTAGAATTCTGTGGTTTTTTTTTAAAATTATTTCTCTCTTTGTTAAACTCATTTTATTCATGTATTGTTTTGATTTCGTTGGTCTATCTGTGCTCTCTTGTAGCTGACTGAGCTCAAGATGATTATTTTTAACTTTTTGTTAGGTAGTACATGTCCATTTCTTTAAGGTCTTCCACAGAAGCTTTATTTTATTCCTTTGGTGGCATTATATTTCCTTGATTCTTTATGTTCCTTGAAGACTTGCTTTACTGTCTTCACATTTGAAGAGGTAGCCATCTCCTCCAGTCTTTTTTTTTTTTTTAAGATTTTATTGGGGAATTGGCGGAGGGGAACGGCGTTGGGGAATCGGGGAAGGGGAACAGACAAGTTGCTGTCTTTTTGTTCTTCAGTTTAGTTGCGGAGGATGTTGCTTCACTGTTGGTATCATCATTGCGCTCTTCCGGTCGCTGGCCTCTGGATGTCGCTCACCGCGGCTATTGGCAGCTCATGCTTGGCTGCCAGCCACTCACGCTGGCTGTGGGCCACTCACTGTAGCCTATGGCAGCCCACTGCAGCCCACACCATCACCGGGGCTCGCACAGCCCAGCTCCAGGTGGAGCTGTTGTTAGCTGTAGAGGGCAGTGTCACTGGCCCTCATGTGGGATCCGAACCGGGGCCGCTGGCATCCCAAAACCAGCGCTTAACCAATGCGCCACTCGGCCGGCCCTCCTCCAGTCTTTTCTAACTGGTTTTGGGAGGAAAAAGAAGCCAGTCACTAAGTTAACTGAGCTAGACTTTTGCAGGGGTGGGAGGGGGGGGTCTCAGATTTTTTCTATGGATGGGCTTGTTCCACTTTTCTTATTCTCTCATTGGGAGGAAATTTAGTATGGTATGCCTTCTCTCAATCATGCAAAGCTAGTCCAGGTACAGAGAGCCTCCCATTTGTTTTCCCTAAAGCAGTGTCCTGAAGTTCAAGGTTATCTACCTTCTCCCAATTCAATAGAGTCAAACCAGCTTCTGAAATTCATGTGTTGTGTGCAGGATTGTGCACACTGTTGTTGGTGGTTTGTGTGAAACATTGGCTGGGGGTGGGGTGTGGGCTGCCAACTCTAGTGTAGGTATGTGGAGTGCTAGGAATGTTTGTTGGGTGCTTGTGGGTGTCGTCAGGTAAGCAGGGCCTATTAGTTCATGAGTAGGGCTCTTGGTGATCTGTGAGAAAGTGAATAGGATATGTAGATGGGTGTTGTGATCTACACACTGGTTTCTGTGATCCCACATCCCTTTTCTCTACTCCTACATGTCCCCAGAATGTTCAACTGTGCCAGTTTCCTCAGTGTTCTGAGTGGAATGAGATAAAGGCAGGTCTCTTGAGCAGTGTCTCTCAGGGCTGAGAAAAACATGCTTTTATATCATTTTAAATTTCCCCTGTTGTAGAAATCATGGTCCAGGAGGGCCTCTCTTGGCACTGAGCTGTGTCACCTTGGGGGAGGGGTGATATGGGTAAAGTGAAACTGCTGTTCTTACCCTCTTCAATGCATCAATGTTAGTTCATCATTTGTAACAAGTCTACCACTCTAGTGGGAGATATTGAATGCAGGAGGCTTTGGATGTGTGGGGCAAGGGTTGTATGGGAAACCTTTGCACATTCCCCTCTTATTTTTGTGATCCTTTAAGCTGCTATAAACAAAATTAAGTCTTAATAACAAAAAAAATTACAATAAAAGTAAAATTCCCACTTATACATATTTGTAAAAGGAAGCATATTCTCAAGAAACAAATATTAATAGTTTCTCATATTTATATGTATTTTCCTTTACCAACAATTTTGATCACTTGTTTTGATTTGAATATTTACTCCATAAGCTTGTAATTTGTCTTCTTGCCCATCACTTGGAAATTTTTGTGTCTGATTTGTTACCAGTAGCAAATACATGTTGAAAACATGAGAAAAAGTATGCAGAAAATCTATTTTTGGGAAGGGGAATGTGTGTGAATGTTACATAAGCTGGGCCTGTAGGACCTTTGAAAGCTGGAACAAGTTTGACTTAGTTTACATAAGATAGTGATGATAGCAATGAGGAATTAGGGCTTGCATTGAAGAAAAGATTTGCTGTGATGATAGTTTAATGTTTTTTCCAAAAGCAGGTGTACAGAAAGGAAATCCTGTAGGAAGCTAGCAGCTAAAGAGTAAGTACTGAAGAGATCAGAGATATACAATTTGAGACGTTACTTTTTTTTTTAACATTTGTTTGCAATGTGGTATGTGAAATAAATCTTCTCCGGTGTCCTTAAATTTTCTTGGTTTAAAATCTACAAATTTTTTTCTAAATGTTTATAATGTGTCTTTGTAAATGTTGCCTATTTTTGCATTAAGGATGGCATATTGAGAAACCAGAAGCTGCATACATGAGCATCACCATAATATGTTGAAAGTAATTTTTATGTTAATTCTTTAGGTCTATTTTCATTTTTTATAATTATGGTAATCTTCTTATCTTTTAGGTTCTCACATCTCTCACAAGCATTACTCACTCCTTTATGCACAACAAATTCAATCACCTAAGTTTCTATGTAATGCTTAAGTAGTTAACAAAAATAGTTTCATCATTGATCTTAGCAACTTAGGAAAAGATGGATGGAAATTCAAAGCCTGAATTGAAAGAAAACTTGAATGTCATTGATATGTAATCTTTTCTTATGTTTCTTTTCCCTTTTAGATAAAACCAGCTGGTATAGTTTGTAGGAAATCATTTGATAAAGAATGTGATTTCATTGAATACTGCAATGGGTTTGCCCCACACTGTGTTCCTGACACTTATGTACGCAATGGACACTATTGTGATTCAGGTGATGCCTTCTGTTATGAAGGACGATGTCGGATATTTACCAAACAGTGTCAGAAGTTGATTGGAGGAGGTAGTGACCATAATTTCCTTCTTACTTCCTAAATTCTGATTATTCTAAGCCCTGTTATTCGATTCGGTAGAACAAAAATGTAAATGGAATTTGTTAATGAATGAAGTCTTATCTAGTGCATTGTTAAAGGAAATCAAATTTTCTTGATTCTGTAAAACAAACAAAAAAAAACCCCTCTGAATTCTTGTGGAATTCTTATTTGCACAGGGAAGAATCCTCAAGTAGGAATGCAGCTCCTCAGAAGATTATATAGAATTTGAGGTGGTGGGGTTTCGTTTAAACTTAAATGAACAAAGCAGGGCTAATTACTGATTGTGTAGATTTCAAGAGTGGTTCTGTTCAGAGGCTTGCTGATGAATGAGGGCTTTAGTTTATGACCTGCCTAGTCCAGTTTGATAGCTTTCTAAAAATGTGTGGATCATTAGATTCATTGAAATACTATACATTTTCTTGCATGGGTACACCTCATGTTCTTTGAGAGAGAGAAAAATTTTCATTATCAGTCCTCCCTTGAGGTCTTCCTTAACCAGGTCATTAGAGAGAATTTTAAGAATTGTCTTGATCGGGGCCGGCTGAGTGGTGAACTGGTTAAGAGCTGGTTTTGGGATGCCAGTGGCCCGGTTCGGATCCCACATATGAGGGCCAGTGACACTGCCCTCTACAGCTAACAACAGCCCCACCTGGAGCTGGGCTGTGCAAGCCCCGGCGACGGTGTAGGTAGGCTGCAGCCCCTGCTGCAGTGGGCTGCCATAGGCTACAGTGAGTGGCCGGCAGCCAGCGTGAGCTGCCAATAGCCGCGATGAGTGACCATCCAGAGGCTGGTGACCGATCTGCCTCAATCGGGAAGAACGCAATGATGATACCAACATGGGCCAATGAAGCAACGCCCTCCACAACTAGACTGAAGAACAAAAAGACAGCAACTTGTCTGTTCCTCTTCCCTGGTTCCCCAACGCTGTTCCCCTCCCCCAATTCCCCAATTTAAAAAAAAGAAAGAATTGTCTCAATCAATATGAATGCAAAGAATTTAAGGAGGAGATGAGATAAAGATTTTGGTGATTATTATCATTTTGTTCTGCTTTTCTATCAGAATCGTAGATGTACATATGGCAAGACAATGGCTACATTAGAGAGGTATTTAAAAAAATATATGATTTCACCTATGTGGGATATAAAAGTGAAAGCAACAAATGAACAAGATAAACAAACAAAAACTCATAGGGAGAGACAACAGTATAGTGGCTACCAGAAGAGAAAGGAGTTAGGGAAGAGGTAGAAAGGATGAAGGGAGTCAAATATATGGTGACAGAAGGAGATTTCACTCTGGGTGGTGAACACACAGTGCAATATACAGATGGTGTATTATAGCATTGTACATTTGAAACCTATATAATTTTATTAGCCAGTGTCACCCCATTAAATTTAATAAAATCAAAAAAACATAATAGAGATAAAAGCTAACAAATTGCCAGTAAAATTAGGAAGAAGAGAAGAATGTACTGCAGTGTCAATATTTCCCCATGTAAAACCAGGAAAATAAATCTCAGGGCTGGCCAGATATATTTAGAGTTAGATAGTAGGATGTCAGGTAGGTGTTTCCCAGGTGATTTATATTATTTATTATTTTTTAAGTATTAGCAGTGGTTTTAAAGCCCTCTGTGAGAACTTTATGTGTAGAAGTATAATAATCTCCTAAAATAATACAAATTTCTTCTTGGAGGTAAGTATAACATGTAAACCATCTTGATTTCAAAGTAATGTCTGTCCAATCCTACTGTTAATGCACCTAAGACATGGTAAGCCTGGGCCTGTCAGTCAGCTTTTGTGTGTATTTTTAGAAAATAATTCCATTTTTTTAAGCTTCCTGAGGCAATTGGGGCAATAGGCAGCTATTGAAAAGTTGCCCTCAGCCATCACATGGTTCAACTAAAATGAACTATAATTCTTTGACTAGGTCCTCTATGGCCTGTCATTGACACTTGTTAACTAGAATGGTCTTGAGTAGGGTTTGATATAATTCTGAAGTAGGCATTAGCTTTCTAAGCTAAAAAGCATTATGATATACTGAGGTCTGACAATCAGGTAAACAAACTGATCCTAGAAAAAGTGCTATATACCTTATTGCTGAATGTCAGTCACTATGGTCACCTTCAAAGTAATTCTCTTGGGAAGCTATGCACTGATGCCAGCAACTAGTCCACCCTTCAAAGCAATTTTGAAAGTGTTTTTTGTAGTCTCCATCAGAACTGTTGTTGCATTATCCTTGATGTCCTGAATGTCATCAAAATGTCTTCTTTTCAATATTTCCTTTATTTGGGGATAAAGAAAGAAGTCATTGGGAGCCAGATCAGGTGAGTAGGCAGGGTGTTCCAATGCAGTTATTTGTTGATTGGCTAAAAACTCCCTCACAGACAGTGCCGTGTGAGCTTGTGCACTGTCGTGATGCAAGAGCCATGAATTGTTGGCAAAATTTCAGGTCGTCTAACTTTCTCATATAGTTTTTTTCAGCACTTCCAAATAGTCAACTTGGTTAACTGTTTGTCCACTTGGTACAAATTCATAATGAATAATCTCTCTGATATCAAAAAAAGTTAGCAACATCATTACAACAAGTTCGTGAACTTAATTGTCATACCTTTTATAGGCAACAGCCAATAAAAATCTTATTCCATAGGCCTAATACAAATCATCATGTACCACCAAATTATTGGTTTCTGGCCAAAGTATGCCTATGGCATTATACTGAAAGACTTAGCTTCTTCATGAAACAATATCATTTAAAGTAGACAAATCTATAAATCTATGGTGAAGGACCTTGAGTTTAAGCAGTAAGTCCTTTTAAAAAAAAAATCAATGTTGATACCTCAACTGGTAATGTATCACTTTTTTCTAAGTTTCTTTCCAAATTTTGTTTCTGTAAAAGTCTATTCCCTGCGGCATGCTCTTCAGCGTTATTTCTGCATATGCAGAAATTTCCTATAATATAAATGAAAAAGTTTTGGTGTCCTGTAGTTTGTGGTGAGGTTTGTCCTCTGGAAGGCAGAAAATCTCATTCGTTATAAAGTCACAGACATTAAAATAATTTGTCACCAAATTGAGTTGTGTGGTACCTAAAGGCGTATGACTACAAATCCAATAGTTAAATCAGGTTTTCTCAACCTAAGCATTATTGGCATTTTAGGCCAGACAATTCTCTGTTGTGAGAGGTGGGGTTGACAGGGATTGTCCTGTGCATTGTAGCATACTAACGACATAGTTGCCTTTGTCTACTAAACAAATGCTTGCAGAAATTTTTGTTTTTCACAGCATGGATGGGACTGATACTGGCCTTCAGAGGATTGCTCTAAACATCTTACAATGCCAAGAGCAGTCCCTACAACAGAGAATTATCTGCCACAAATGTAAGGACTTACTAATGTCATCTGATTAATTGCTTTCTGGATGTTTTGTAGCTCCATTGGGAGGACATATTTGCATATAATATATCTAATAAGAAATTAATATTCAGAATATATAGAAAGCTCCTAAAACTCAACCACAAAAACCAAACAGCCCAATTTAAAAATGAGCAAAGGATTTGAATAGACATTTCTCTAAAGAAAATATACAAATAGCCAATAAACACATAAAAAGAATGTCAACATTAGTAATGATTAAGGAAATGAAAATCAAAACTACAGTGGGGTACCACCAAACACCCATTATAATGTCTATTATGTAAACAAACAAACACAAAAAAACCCAGAAAATGACAAGTGTTGGCGAAGATGTGAGGAAATAAGTCTTGTGCTCTTTTTGTGGGAATATAAAATGGTACACCCACTGTGGAAAATAGTATGGAGTTTTCTCAGAAAGTTAAAAATAGAACTAACATATGACCCAGTAATTCCACTTCTGGGTATACCCAAAAGAACTGAAAGCAGTGTCTGTAAGAGATATTTGTACACCCATGTTTATAGCAGCACTATTCACAATAGCTAAAAGTTGGAAGCAACCCAAGGTTTCATTGACAAATGAATGGAGAAAGCAAAATTTGGTATATACAAACAAACAAACAAAAATAATTCAGCCTTAAGAAGGTGGAAATTTTGCAGTATGCTGCAACATGGATGAATCTTGAGGACATCTTGCTAAGTGAAATAATCTAGTCACAAAAAGACAAATACTGTGTGATTCCACCCATAGGAGGTACTTAACATAGTCAAAATCATAGATACAGAAAATAAAATGGTGGTTGCCAGTTGCTTGGGGGAGAGAGGAATGGAGAGTTATTGTTAAATAGGTATAGAGTTTCAGATTTACAAGATGAAAAAAATTATGGTGATAATGGTAGTAATGGCTGTGCACAATATTAATGTATTTAATACCACTGAACTGTACACTTAAAAATGGTTAAGATGGTAAAATTTGTTATGTGTATTTTCACACAATAAAATTTGTGGAAAAACAAACATTGTAAACAGTGCTGCAATGAACATATGGATGCACATGTTCCCTTGAAGTAGCATTTGGAGTTTCTTTGGATAAATGCCAAGAATTTGGATTACTGGGTCCTTCTTTGTTCCTGTTATAGCCTTTTCTTTAAAGTCTGTTTTGTCTGGTATAAATATTGCTATCTCAGCTTTTTTGTTTATTTCTTTCTATTTTCATGAAATATCTTTTTTTCCCATTTACTTTCAGTTTATGTGTGCCTTTTGATCTGAGTCTCTTGAAGGTAGCATATGTAAGTGTCTTTTTTTTTTTTTTTTTTTTGAGGGCGGTGTCACTGGCCCTCATTTGTGGGACCGAACCGGGGCCGCTGGCTTCCCAAGCCAGCGCTTAACCATCACGCCACTCGGCCGGCCCAGGGTCTTTTTTCTTATCCACTCAGCCACTCTTTCGATTGGAAAATTTAATCCATTTATACGTAAAGTAATTGTTGATAGATATGTAGTCATTGCCATTTTATTATTCATATTTTTTGTCTTCTTCCTCCTACTCTCCTCCTCTTCCTTCTTCTCTCCTTCTCCTCATCCTCCTCATTCTCATCATCATCCTTCTTCCTCAAGAAGTCCTTCTAACATTTCTTGTAATACTGATTTGGTGGTGATGAACTCCTTTAGCTTTTTCTTGTCTGGGAAGCAATTTATCTGTCCTTTGATTCTAAATGATAACTTTGCTGGGTAGAGTAATCTTGGTTGTAGGTCACTGCATTTCATCACTTTGAATATTTCCTGCCAATCCCTTCTGGCCTGCAAAGTTTCTGTTGAGAAGTCAGCTGACAGTCTTATGGGACCTCCGTTGTAGGTAACTAACTGCTTTTCTCCTGCTGATTTTAAGGTTCTCTGTCTTTAACCTTTGGCAATTAATTATGATGTGTCTTGGTGTGAGCCTCCTTGGGTTCATCTTGTTTGGGCACTCTGTGCTTCCTGGGCTTGTATATCCATTTCCTTGATCAGGTGAGGGGAGTTTTCTGTCATTATTTCTTCAAATAGGTTTTCAATTCCTTGCTGTCTCTCTTCTCTATCTAACCTCCATATAATGGGAATGTTGGTACATTTGATGTTGTCCCAGAGGTCCTTTAAACTCTTCTCAATTTTTTGGATTTTTCTTTTTTCCTGTTCTGATTGGGTGTTTTCTGTTACCTTATTTTTGACTGGTTCTCTTTTATGTTTTTATCTCCATTTTTATGTTTCCTATCTCTTTGTTGAAGTTCTCTCTGAGATCATTGAGCATCCTAACAATCAGCGTTTGGAACTTTGCATCTGGTAGATTGCTTGCTTCCATTTTGTTTAGATCTTTTTCTGGAGCTTTGTTCTCTTTTATTCGAGACATTTTTTTTGTCTCCCTACTTTAGCTGCCTCCCTGTGTTTGTTTCTATGTAATAGATAGGACTGCTAAGCCTCTCAGTCTTTGTGGAGTGGCCCTATGTAGTAGGTGTCCTGTGGGACCCATTGGTGCAGTCTCCCAGTCACCAGAGCCAGGTGCTCCAGGCATGTCCCTTTTGTGGGTTGTGTGTGTCTTCCTGTTGTAGTTGAGCCTTGGTTGCTGTTTTTACATCAGTGGGAAGGATTGACTCTCAGGCTGATTGGTTGTGAGGAATGGCTGTGACTGCAGTGGAGGAGCTGTGGTGTAAGGACTGATGCTACAGAGCAGGGTTTGCTTTAGTAGGGCTCTGATGCCTGCCAAATCTGCCCTTTTCAATGTGTCGTCCTTTAAGGTGGCTGAGTGATGCTCTGGCATTTGAAGCCAGCCATCAGGTGTGCCAGCTTTGGGACCTCCTGGTAGGGAACCCACTGCAAACCAAATTTAGCTGCATCCTATGCTCTGTCCAGGGCCACCTGGTATGACCCACAAAGCAATCCTCAGATGGCTGCTGCACACACTGAGCTTAGAGGTATCTGAAGAGGTCAATCTGTAACTGAGGCTGGCTGTCACTAGTGCCAGACTTTGGGCTGCTCAGCCAGAGGTATGGTACATGCTGAAGCCAGATGCTGCTTGTTTGGGTTTTGTGAACCTTTGAGAGATTTTTTTTGTAAGTCTGTAGCATGAGCTAAAACAGGTTGTTTGTATGGAAAAGACCTTGGAAGCAGCTTTGGTGTGCCTGAAAGTTGGGTGGGGCAGGGTCTCACGGAATCACCAGGGTGGGGAGGAAATGGTGTTAGCCAGTTTGATGGAGACTCAGATATGGCATCTGCACACAGAAAGAGGGAGAGCTCAGTGTCTTCCACTAGCTTTTCCATCTGGGAGAAAGCTGCTCCTCCATCCCTTGCCATAAGCCAGATAATTCAGTTCCTCTCCTTATGTCTCTGAAACCTTTTGAGCCCCAGTAGTGGCTCAGGGTGAATGAGTCCGTTCACTGAGTAAGTCCATGCACATTCTTTTTTTTTTTTTTTTTTTTTTTTTTTGAGGGCAGTGTCCCCTCATATGTGGGACCCGAAGCGGGGCTACTGACTTCCCAAGCCAGCGCTTAACCACCGCACCACTCGGCCAGCCCAATACACATTCTTTTTAAGGGGTGCACTTAGGACTCCAGCTGGCCTCTGTCTCACTCAGCCACAATCTTTGCTGGTTTTTGCAACCAGAAGTTATGGGGCCTCTCTTCCTGCCACTGGAACCCTGGGGTGGGGAGCCTGGTATAAGGCTGGGATCCTGTACTCCTCTTACAGAGGTATGTCCACAGCTGAGATATCCCTCCTGATGTTTAATGGTGAGGGACTAGCCTGTTCCATGTCTCTGCCCGTCCTACCAGTCTTAAGGTGGCTTCTTCTGTATGTCCATAGTTGTAGGAATTCAGTTCAGCTAGACTTCAGGTGATTCTCAATGATGGTTGTTCTGTAGTTTAGCTGTAATTGATGTGGTCCTGAGAGGAGGTGAGCACAGCATTTACCTACTCAACCATCTTGACCAGAAAAATCAAACCTATCTTATTAACATGAGCAACACACCCACCTCTAAAGCACCAAAGTCAAAGTAATGAGGCAGCTATTATATACCTTTGAATTATTTATGATTTTTAAGTGACATAATTAAATACATATAAAGGCTGAAGTAGATAAACATTGATGTCATTCCTAATTTTAAAATTAAAAAATTCTTATTTAGTGATTGTAAATATACTTGAAAACAGAGATGCGGAATCTAGTATGAAATAAGAAGAGTTAAATCAAATGCTCTTCAGGTTTTTAATCAGAATTGCATTATAGATAGTATGTCTCTCCTGTTTTATTTGGAATAAGGGATAACTATATTTACACATTGGGTGGGGCACTAAGGCAGAAAGTAAACAATTTAGTGCAAATGTAGAGGGCCATGGCTACTAATTCTAACAATATAGAGCCATTTGAATAATGTTGCTATTTACTTTATCCTCTGTGTTGTACAGAAGAAAGTCTACCATGCTTAAAATGAGGGGACTCTCTTTTTATTTTTTTATTTTATTTTATTTTTTTGAGGGCAGTGTCACTGGCCCTCATATGTGGGACCCGAACTGGGGCCGCTGGCTTCCCAAGCTTAACCACTGCACCACTCAGCTGGCCCCGGGGACTCTCTTTTTAATCCTAGGTTTACCTCCAGCATCTATTTAATGGCTAGTTAATTATAAACCTCCCTAGGGATTATGTTATAATTTCCAGAGTGAGTCTATTATTTCTGTAATGATAATTGGTATTGTAATTCACTTTTTTTTTCTTTTAGCTTCCAGAGGTGCTCCATTTGCTTGTTTTGAGGAAATAAATGGAAGAGAAGATAGATATGGAAACTGTGGCAGGTGGAAGTGTAGTTTTGCGTATGTATTTAGAACATTCTAATTTTGTTTGGAATGTAGGTTATGTATCGCTAAGATCCTATATACTAGAATATAGTCTTATGTAAACACTGAAATGGTATTTTACACCAGGTTTTCTTTGTTTCATGATCTGAGCAGAGCAGTATTAACTATTGCATATAAATTGTGTGTTCAGTGCATATAATGTTATCAAAAATGACCATAAAATCACCTGTATTTATTGTGATGAGTTAGATATTGTGTTAGGTAGTTTACATACATTATAATATATATTTATATATATCAAACATTTGTATTAGAGTTATTTATCCCATTTTACTAATGAAAAAATTGAAGACCAGTGACCATGTGCTTAAGTATTAGAAGCTAATATAGGATAGATAAGGACCATCAGACTGTAAAAATCATCATTAATTTTCTATTGCCACATTACCTCACAAAACAAAAAGAGCCACATTATACGTAACATGGTGTGCTCAAAAATTTTAGTGAGGGAAAATTCTTGAAACCTGGATTTAAATTAGTACAACACTTTTTAACTTAACTAAATCAGCAATCTATGTATTTCAGTAGACAATAAGATAATTATTTTCTGCCTTGTGTTTCTAGTGATCTTCTGTGTGGAAAATTAGTTTGTTCCTGGCCACATAAAACATTAGTATCACGTGCAAATTTATCTGTGATTTACACACATGTACGAGAGGACATATGTGTATCTACATTTCCAAACTCAGCCAGGCCACTTAGAGAAACAGCAACAACATATCTATCAGCTGATGACAGAGATGAAACATTTGTAGAAGATGGCTCTATGTGTGGTCCTGAGATGGTAACTAGAACTACAAATTTTCTAGTGTTTTAAACATTATTTTAGTGGTTTACTCATTTTGACAACATATGAGCCAATGCATTTTAAGCAACCTTACTGAGGTATCATTATAAAAAATTCATCTATGGTAAGTGCACAATTTATTGCTTTTGATAAATTTATAGAGTTGCACAACCATCACCACATCCAATTTTAGAATATACTATCACCGCTTCCCTCTTCCCATTTGCCCATCCCTACCCCTAAGCATCACACTCAGTTTTCCCTATTATTAACATCTAACAATTTTTCATAATTAATGAACCAATGTTGATACATTATTATTAACTACTAGCAAATCCCATACTTCATTCAGATTTCCTTAGCTTTTACCTTGTGTCATATTCTGGGATTCCATCCAGGGTACCACATTGTACTTATTTATATTTTTAAATTTTCCATTCCATATTATGGTTGACATTCAATATTATTTTTTATTAATTACAGGTATACAGCATATTGGTTAGACATTTATATAATTTATGCAGTGATCACCCCAATTAGTCTAGTACCCACCTGGTACTGATACATAGTCGTTGTAACATCATTGACTATATTCACTATGCTGTACTTTGCTTCCCCATGACTATTTTATAATTACCAATTTGTACTTCATATAATTATCTGTTATCCTTCCTTTTCTTTCTTTTAATTTTTTTACATGAAAGTAAACTATTTTCCTTTGCTGTTCATATGAATGATTTTAAGACCTCAACCTCTCACCAGATAGTAATCAGCCATGACTGCTTATGATAATTGCCTGGACCTTGCCAGAGATTTTGATATTTTGATGTAATGGTCTCAGGTGGGTCCCAAGCATGGGTATTTTAAAAATGCTCCTCAGATAATTCTTGAACTCAAGGAATGAATTAAATTATTTTTTCAGAAATGTATCTCTCTAAGAGGACTTGTGGTGTGAGATGGTAAGAAAATGAGAGTTCCAATTTCTTACATATGATTACATATTTATAATCTGAAGACACATAGCTTATTTCACATTTATTTCAATATACTGAAATTATTGCATTTTTTGGATTTTTATTCCAATCCATGGTAATATGAATTCTGGATTTTTCTTGAATTTTTCTTTTATATGAGGTGTGATAAAACAATATAGTGAACATTCAAATAAAAAAAATTATTACAGTAAAAGACACACTGCCATTAGTCACCCTCAGAATACTCCCCTTCACTTTAAACACACTTGTCCTATCTTTTTTGCCAGTTTCTGAAGTAGTTCTGGAAGATCTCTTTCTTGTGTGTCTTTCATTGCGCTTTGTGGCTGCCTTAATGTCCTGAATCATTTAGACTTTGGGGAAGAGCCAGAATTCAGTCGCACAGTGCCAGATCTGATGAATAAGGTGGATGAGGACACACTGTAATATTTTTATTTGACAGAAATTGCCGTATACCAGAAGCGATGTGTGACATGGAATGTTGTCATGATGGAGGATGATTTATGGCACACTGTAAAACACACCTTCTCTCAACCAAAGCTTACACCCAACTGACTGCACTGAACAAGTTGAAACTAGTCACACACTGTTAATAAAGTTTGACACGCTGCTTCCCATATTGAAGATCCCTGCCTTTATTTTGGATAGCACTCAGTAGCAGCGTCCACTGTATTTTGTGATTGCAATGGAAAGGCTCCATGTCACACATCACTTCTGGTCCGGTAATTTCTGTCAAGTAAAAACACTATTGGGCCGGCTGAGTGGCATGGTGGTTAAGAGCTGGCTTGGGATGCCAGTGGCCCCGGTTCAGGTCCCACATATGAGGGCCAGTGACACTGTCCTCAAAAAAACAAAATAAAAACAAACAAACAAAAAAAAACACTATGGTGTGTCATCCACCTTATTCATCAGATCTGGCACTGTGTGACTTCTGGCTCTTCCCCAAAGTCAAAATGACCATGAAAGGTAAACATTTTGAATCAATTCAGAACATCGAAGCAGCCACAATAGTGTAACTGAAGACTCATGAAAGAGGACTTCCAGAACTGCTTCAGAAAGTGGCAAGAACGATGGGATAAGTGTGTTTGAAGTGAGGGGGTGTATTTTGAGGGGGATTAATGGCAATGTGTCTTTTACTGCAATAATTTTTTAAAATTTAAATGTTTACCATATTGTTTCATCACACCTCATATTATCAATGCACATAATCTGATTGTTTGACTTTATTTTTCACTTCCTTTTGTTTTAGTATTGCATCAGGTTTGCTTGTGTAGAGGCTAGACACCAGGTTGATTATCAGAAGTGCAGTGATTCTAAACATTGCAATAACCATGGAGTAAGTAATTTCAGTTTTTATTTTAAGAAACATGCTTTGCAATTTTAATAAACAGTTTGGAGATTTAAAACAAATCATTTGAGCTTTATCACAATAGGTTTGCTGGCAGAACATAGGTGCCTTGAAAACCACTGTTAAATCTAAGCCAGAATTGGAGAGGAAAAGACTCATATCAACATTGCCATTATTGGATGTGTAGATGCAGACAAGTCTACCACTACTGGCCATCTGATCTACAAATATGGTGGGATCAATTAAAGAACCACTGAAAAAAATTGAGAAGGAGGCTGCTAAGATGGGAAAGGGCTCATTCAAGTATGCCCAGGCCTTGGATAAACTGAAAGCTGAATGTGGTATCACCATTGATATTTTCCTTTGGAAATTTGAGATCAGCAAGTATTATGTGACCATCACTGGTGCCCAGGGACACAGAGATTTTATCAAAAACATGATTACAGGCACAGCTCAGGCTGACTGTGCTGTCCTCATTATTGCTGCTGGTGTTGGTGAATTTCGAGCAGGTATCTCCAAGAATGGGCAGACTTGTGAGTATGCCTTTCTGGCTTACACACTAGGTGTGAAACAACTAAACGTTGGTGTAAACAAAATTACTTCACTGAGCTGCCCTATAGCCAGAAGAGATACAAGGAAATTGTTAAGGAAGTCAGTACCTACATTTAAAAAAATTTGTGCCAATTTCTGTTTGGAATGGTGACAACATGCTGAAGCCAAGTGTTAACATGGTTCAAAGGTGTTCAGAGTCCAAGTTGTTCTAAGATTTGTGCCTGAGAAGCCACAAGCATAAAGAACACACTTGGTGGCTGAGTGAGAGACAGGTTTATTGACACTTACAGACCAAGGAGAATGTCTGGTGGTGGCAGGCCAGAGGGTAGCACTCCACATGCAGGCAGAGAAGAAGCAAGGTTATATAAGTACAGCAAAGCAAAGAGCATTTTGTGGGAGAAATCATCTGGCAGGCACTGCAGGCCTACTCATGTACAGACTCCCAAAAGGCCAAGACACCTTGACTGCTGGCCAGTATAGAGAACTGGCTGTCTGATAAGCAGCATTCCCAATGGAGCCAGGAGAATTTGACTGCCTGCCAGCTCATCTGCCTATGGGCCAGGTTTCTACAAAGGGATAGAAAGTAACCCATAATGATGGCAATGCCAATGAAACCATAATACATGAAGCTCTGGATTGCATCCTGTCACAACTCATCCAACTGCCAAGCACTTGCCTCTATCCCTCCAGGATGTCCACAAAATTGGTGGCATTGATACTGTCCCTGTGGGGTGAGTGAACACTAGTGTTCTGAAACCCGGCAATGAGGCCACCTTTGCTCAACATTACAGCTACATTAAAATCTGTTGAAATGCACCATGAAGCTTTGAGTGAGCTCTTCCTGGGGCCAGTGTGGGCTTCAGTGTCAAGAATGTGTCTGTCAAAAGATGTTCATCATGGCAGTGTGATTGGTGACAGCAAAAATGACCCACATGGAAACAGCTGGTTTCATGGCTCAGGTGATTATCCTGAACCTTCCAGGTCAAATCAATGCCAGACATACGCACCTGTGCTGGGTTGTTGTATGGCTCACATTGCTTGTAGATTTGCTAAGCTGAAGGAAAATATTGATCGTCATTATAGAAAAAAGCTGGAAGATAGCCCGAAATTTTTGAAAGCTGGTGATGCTCCCATAGTTGATATAGTTCCTGGCAAGCCCATGTGTGTTGAGAGCTTCTCTGATTACCCTCGTCTGGGCCATTTTGCTGTTCGTGACATGAGACAGGCAGTGGCTGGGGGTGTCATCAAAGCAGTGGTCAAGAAGGCAGCTGGAGCTGGCAAGATCACCAAGTCTGCCCAGAAAGCTCAGTAGGCTAAATGAATATTACCCCCAATCCCTGCCACCCCAGTCTTAATCAGTGGTGGAAGAACAGTCTCAGAACTGTTTGTCTCCACTGGCCATTTAAGAGTAATAGTGAAAAACTGGCTAATGATTACAATGCATCGTAAAAGCTTCAGAAGGAAAGGAGAATGTTTTGAGGATCATTTTGTGTGTGTGTGTGTGTGTGGCAGTTTTTAAGCTATTAGTTTTTAAAATCAGTATTTTTTAATGGAAACAAATTGACCAAAAATCTGTGACAGAATTTTGAGACCTGTTAAAGTTTAATGAGAAACCTGTGTGTTCTTTTCATCAACACTGTAACTTCCTATAGCACTACTTAGGTAAAAGACTTAGCTAAGAGTTGCCCATAACCTATTTCTGGTATTACATCTGCTGAAACCTTAGAATTTGATAATTCTGGGTTAACTTTTTTTCTGGGTGGGAACTTTGGAGACGAATCATCTGTTTGCATATTTAAAAGCTATGGGAGAGGGTCTGTTGGTGCAACACTTCATAAGTGAGGACAGATAAGGAAAGAGGACTTTCTTTATATGTGTAAGCTAGTTTGTAAAGGCCAAATTCTGTAATATGAAAGTCCATGTATTGCATATAAAATTGTTTTGTAATGACATCAATAGTGAGTAAATTTGTTATGTCAAATTTTAGTTTTCCAGTTACTAGAATGTGATTTCTCGTATTTACAAATACTGAGGTAGTTTAAAGAACCTAGGCTTAAATAGTATTGAGCACTGTCTTGCTACAGTTAATTGTATCCAGATTCTAGGAAAAATAAATGATACTGGAAGTTGAAAAAAAAATCACGTGAATGATTTTTAAAATAATTTTCATACCTCTTGGTGTCATTTAACAGTCTATAATTTATAACTTTAATCTTATTTTCTTAAGAAATATTGCCAAACTATTTTTTAGAGAAGATAAAGTAGAAACATTTAAGATGATACTGAATGCATAAAAAGTTTGGTAAATTTGTGGGGTGGATGTTCTGTAAGTACCATGTGTTACCATATAACCAAAATCATCTTATTTTTATAGCAAGAAATCAGAAGCTGGTAAATAAAGGTTATTAGAATTTTCTTGCTAGTCTTGCTTGTTAATTTAGAATCTGGGCTGTTCTGTGAAGTTAACAAGTAGATGATAATTAGTGGCATGTTACTGGTAAATACCAACATTTGGGTTTGGCTGTGGGGAGAGTTGAAACAATTTAAAATAATTGTTTGGCAACAGAACTTAGATGTGCTTTCTAAAGTATAGATAATTTCAAGAGAAAATTTGTGAAAGTTTGTTGAATTTGTCAATTTAAGATAAATTCTCTAGACTGGATAAATTATCTGGAATAAACTATCTGTTGAATAAGTCTGCAATATTCATTGGTCTTTATTGAAAACAATCTTTGTAGATTAAAAAATGTTCTATTTTCTGATTATTTCAGATTTGCAACAATTTCGACCATTGCCATTGTGAAAAAGGATTTGTTCCTCCTGATTGCAAAGTAATGAAAGGAGAATTTGGAAGTATTGATGATGGACACAAAATTACAACAAGTTAGTGTCTTTAAGTTTTTATTAATAAAAGATAATATGTATGAAAGTAAATTAAAGTATAGGTTACAAGCCAGATTGCAAAACACTGATGTCAAAAAACACTGTTTTATTTTCTTTGTAAGATTTTAAAATATCTTAGACAGTAAAACTTTGTATTGTTCTTTCTATATCAACATTGACTTTGTTTACTAACAAAGTGCACCCAACATTAGGCACTTTTAAAAGTAGAAATTCCAGGGCATATGATTTGACCAGTTAATTTAGATAGTTCACTTTAAATTGTCTCATATATTCCTGGTTTAAAATAGTGCTAGCAGTCATTGTTATATTAATGCCACTAGAATCTTTTAGGCTGTCTTTTATTACTTTCTCCTGCATTGTAAGGGTTCCAGTTTAATCTTTTGAAATTTCCTCTTTAAAATCCCCTCCTGGGCCAGCCGAGCGGCGCAGAGGTTAAGAGCTGGTTTTGGGATGCCAGCGGTCCCGGTTTGGATCCCACATATGAGGGCCAGTGACACTGCCCTCTGCAGCTAACAACAGCTCCACCTGGAGCTGGGCTGTGCTAACCCTGGTGACGGTGTAGGCTGCAACCCCTGCTGCAGTGGGCTGCCATAGGCTACAGTGAGTGGCCGGCAGCCCACGTGAGCAGCTGGCAACCAGCGTGAGCTGCCAATAGCCACAGTGAGCGACCGTCCAGAGTCCGGTGACCGATCTGCTTCATCTGGGAAGAGCGCAATGGTAATACCAACATGGGCCAGTGAAGCAACGTCCTCCACAACTAGACTGAAGAACAAAGGATAGCAATTTGCCTGTTCCCCTTCCCCGATTCCCCAGTGCTGTTCCCCTCCCCCAATTCCCCAGTAAAATCTTAAAAAAAAAAAAATACCTTCCCACCCCCACCTCCCACTCCCCATCCCACAGCCAATGGCCAGGGTTCCTGAGCCATATATTGAAATTGAGATCAAGCTGGCCTGGATGAGACTGGGAAGAGCTGGGGGATACTCCCTGTTCCAGAATGTGTTGGAGCCCACCTTAAATAACCGAGGAGCAGAAAAGAGCTGTCTACTCTTACCCACTTTCCTTTTGGGGCAAATAAATAATGAAAGGCCTGGGCAGACTTATCTGTAGCTTGGATAGCATGGGCGGGGAGTGGGGGGTCATACCTACGGTGACCAACTTTCTAGAGAGCTAACACAAATCAGACCAAAGGGGGAAAAAAAGCATAATAAATTAACATGTAGCACATAATTGTACACATGTATTATTTATGTCTCATAAATATGTAGAAAAATAGATATTTATTTGAAATTACATATTATTATGATTGTTCACTTTTCTGTTACATAAAAGCTATTATTTAAACAAAAAAACAATGGAACTAGTTAAAAGTGTCAGTGGATAATAGTTTATTCAATCAATTAAGGAAATAATATCTGTGAGCAAAATGTAACTATATTTTATAATGAGAATATTTTATAATGCATCTTCTGATGCAACAATTTATTTTACTCCTTTTGCAAACTCTTTATTGGATACTTATTATATACTCTTGAGATACATAAATGTAAGACTTTTTAAAAGAAGAATATAAATATAATAGGAATAATTAAAGATACACCCTATATTTAATAAAAAATAACAATGACATGTTTTTTTCTGTCCACTGATACAGTCAGATATATTTTTGGCTCTTTCTGTTTCATTTTCGAGCTATACTTCTCTGAACTTCTTGCAACATTTAAGACATCCGTCTTTTAAGTAGTAGTAGTAGTAAAACAAATAGAGTCAAATATAAAATTCATTTTGACTTGAAGCTCTACTCATATACAGCCCATATTTACTAAATTCTGATGTCAGTCCATTGTGATGGCATCAAGCCAAGTATCTTCTCAACAAATGCATTTGAACATGAAATATTTATGGTTTTATTTACTAGACATAGCAGATTTCTAGACTTGTAGAAATTATTTTATAGCTCTCCAAGTATGTTCATTTACTTTGTTTCTGTAGGCTTCTACTGGTAGACCTGGTACTTGTCAATCAGCTCCTTTGCATATTAAATTAATTATGTAGGCTATCTATATACAAAATATCCATTTTTTATTGACATATGTATAATTGACTACAATATACTATTATTTTCAGCTGTATATCATAGTGAGTCTGTATTTATAAGCTTTCCAAAATGATCCCCACAATAAGTGTAGTTACCATTCGTCACCATACATAATTATTACAATATTGTTGACTTTATTATTTATGCTGTACTTTACATCCCCATGATTTATTTATTTTATAGCTGCAAGTTTGTACCTTTTAATATCCTTCACCTGTTTGAACCCTCCTGCATTCCCCCAACCTATGCCCTGTCTGGTAACTACCAGTTTGTATCTATAAGTGTGTTTCTAATTTATTTTGTTTGTTTTGTTTTTTTAGATTTCACATATAAGTAAAACAGGTATTCGTCTTTCTCTATCTGACTTATTTCACTTAGCATACCACACCCTAGTTCCATCCATGTTGATGCAAATCGCAAGGTTTCCTTTTTTTTTCCATTATAATGTATGAGTAATATTCCATTAGAGACACACACACACACACACACACACACACACACACACACACACACGGTGCCAAAAAAAATGTATATACATTTTAAGAAAGGAAAAAACTGTATTAAAATTGTGATAATATATACCGATAACAAAAGATGAATACAAGTCACATGTGTACATTGTTTTTTGGCACCCCTGGTACACACACAGAGAAAGAGAGAGATATGGACATTTATTGCTTCCATATCTTGACTATTGTAAATAATGTAATGAACATAGGGTTGCATATAGCACTTCAAAATAGCATTTTTTTTCCCCTTGGGATAAATACCCAGCAGTGGAATTGCTGGTATGGTAGTTCTCTTTTTAATTTTTTGAGGAAACTTCCTACTGTTTTTTATAATGGCTGCACCATTTTACATTTCCACCAAAAGTGTGTGAGGGCTCCCTTTTCTCTACCTCCTCCTCAACACTTGTTATTTTTTTGTCTTTATGCTAATAGCCATTGTGACAGGTGTGAGGTGATATGTCATTGTGGTTTTGATATGCATTTCCCTGTAGCCTACTCCACCCCTTTGGCCCTGGATACAGGTCCCACCCCTGAGGCATTGGGCTGGGGCAGCCTGGCTGGGTGAAACCAATGAGGGGGTCTCACCCCCTGAAACCAATTAGGAAACATGTAACATATAATTATATACATATGTTATTATTTTCTTTTAAATAATAACTAACACAAAGTATATTCAATATTAGTCACTTTTTTTTTTTAAAGATTTCATTGGGGAATTGGGGGAGGAGAACAGCATTGGGAACCGGGGAAGGGGAACAGACAAGTTGAGGTTCTTTTGTTCATCAGTCTAGTTGTGGAGGACTTTGCTTCAATGGCCCATATTGTTATAATCATTGTACTCTTCTCGGGTGAGGCAGATGAGTTGCTGGCCTCTGGACGGCCACTCACAGTGGCTCTTGGCAGCTCAAACCAGTGCCGGCTGCTCACGCTGGCTGCCAGCCACTCATTGTAGCCGATGGCAGCCCACTGCAGCTACACCGTCGTCAGAGACTCCCAGCAGCCCAGCCCCAGGTGGAGCTGTTGTCCACCATCTTAGCTGTAGAGGGCAGTGTCACTGGCCCTGATATGTGGACAGCGGCCGCTGGCGTCCCAAGCCAGTTCTGAACCAACGCGCCACTGGGCCAGCCCCAATATTAGTCACTTTTAAAGTAGAAATTCCAGAAGCCCTGATGATCTCTGAGTCATCTTTGGGGTCATCTTTCTCTTTTCTTGAAGGATAAAGCATGTTGGCAGCCAAATAGCTCTGTTGTCCTTTGGTTCAACCTGGATGCATTTCTGCTGATATAATCTTATCCTTATTGCTGGTTTCTGCTGAGATGGCTGCTGAGATGTGAGATGATTCATGTGCATAATCTCTTAATCAAATGATTTTTGAGCCACACTTTTGGTATTCTCTTCAGAACAGGTTTTCTCATTATTTATTTTTTCAACATGAATAGGTTGAGAATTCTCCATATCTTTAAGTACTGGTACTTCTCTACTTAATACTTACTTCTTTTTTAAAATTAAATTTATTGGGGTGATGTAGGTTTCAATGTACAATTCTATAATACCTCATCTGTATATTGCATTGTGTGTTCACCACCCAGAGTTAGTTATCCTCCCATCACCATATTTTTGACCCCCTTTAGCCTCTTCTACCATCTCCCCTCCTCACCCTTACCCTCTGGTAACCATTAAACTGTTTGTGTCTATGAGTTTTTGTTTCTTTGTTTGTCCTGTTTCTTTCAGTTTTGTATCCCACATTTGAGTAAAGTCATATGTTCTCGACTTTTTCTCTCTGAGTTATTTTGTTTGGTGTAATAATCTCAAGATCCATCTATATGGTTGCAAATGGCAGTATTTCATATTTTCTTAGGGCAGAGTAATATTCCATTGTGTATGTATACCACATCTTTATCCAATCATTTATCAAAGGACTTTTTGGTTGTTACCATGTCTTGGCCACCGTGAATAATGCTGCAACTTCTTGAATTCATCTCTGTCCTCTCAAACTTTACTTTAAGTAGTCAGGATGACTAGGGTTGCACCTTCAACATTTTGCTTAAAGATCTCCTCAGCTAATTATCCAGTTTCATGGCTTACAAATTCTATCTTCCACAAAACACTAGATCACAATTGAGCCAATTTTGTTACCACCTTATAATAGCAATCACTTTTTCTTTGTGTAATTAACGTATTCCTTTTTTGTCTGAAATCTCACCTGAAGCACTTTTTTTTTTTTAAGACTTTATTGGGGAATTGGGGGAAGTAAACAGCGCTGGGTCATCAGGGAAGGGGAACAGACAAGTTGCTGTCATTTTGTTCTTTAGTCTAATTGTGGAGGACCTTGCTTCACTGCCCCATGTTGGTATTATCATTGCGCTCTTCCCAGGTGAGACAGTCATTCATTGGCCATTGGACAGCCGCTCACAGCAGCACACCGCAGCTCACGACAGCTCATGCCAACTGCCAGCCAGCCCCACTGCAGCCCACGCTGTTGCTGGCAACTTATAGGCAGCCCAGCTCTAGGTTGAGCTGTTGTTCACCATCTTAGCTGTAGAGGGCGCAGCATCACTGGCCTTCTATGTGGAATCCGAACCACGACCCTGCTGCTTAGAGCTGGCGTCCCAAGCCAACTCTTAACCAATACGCCACTTGCCTGGCCCAGAAGCACTTTTAATGTACATATTTCTACAACATTCTATTTAAGATTATCTATGTATTTTCTGAGAAAATGTAGGCATTCTCTCCAGTTCTCTTTTCTTGCTGAGCCCTCATCAGAATCATTTTTAATGTTTATACTTTTGTATTTTTACCAACAAGCCCCTTCACAGTAATCTAGGATTTTTCTGAAATGCTCCTCAAAATTCCTCTAGCCTCTACCCATTAGCCAGTTCCAAAGCTATTCCCACATTTTTAGGTATTTGTTATGCCAGCACCCTAATTCTCAGTACCACAATCTGTATTAGTCAGTGTTCTCCAGAGAAACGGGACCAATAAGATGTGTGTGTGTGTGTGTGTGTGTGTGTGTGTGTGTGTGTGTGTGTGTGTGTAGAGAGAGAGAGCAAGAGAGAGATCTTATAAGGAATTGGCTCATGTTGATGCAGGGTTTTTTGTGAGTGTCCGGGTTCGTGGTCTCATAGTACTGAAGAATGGAGACACGGACCCAAGAGGCAAAGTTTGCATAAAGGACAGTTTATTAGAGTAAAGAGATACAGCTCTCTAAAAGAGAGGGAGCATCTGAAACTGGAGTGCCTGCTGACTAGCAGAGAGGCTTCTGTTTATATGCTTTTCCTAGCCTACCTGGGAAGAAAACTGGTGGTGCATGCTTGAACAGGGTAGATTTATTTCGTTGGCCATTTCAGCCTGGAGGAGGCTTTTTTAGGATAGTTCTAGTTGCCTTAGGGTGTAATTGATGTCTCTTATCTGGTAGGAGTAAATTGTCCCAAGGCTCTGGTTTTTGGAGTCAGGGCTGAGGGCAGAGACCTTGGAGATATGCTTATCTTTTGTTCATTCTACCAGGATTTCTAACTGCCTAATTGTTACACTAACTAGACTGTCCTAATGTGATTGTGGAGGCTGACAGGTCCCCAAATCTGCAGGGTAAGTTTGCATGCTCGGAGCCCTAGGAAACCTGATAATATAGTTCTAGTCCAAAGACCAACAGATTTGAGACCCAGGAAAAGCCAGTGTGTCAATTACATCTCCCAGGCAGGAAAAATACTCTCTTATTTTCTGGAAGGTCAGCGTATTTGTTTTATTAAGACCTTTACCTAATTAGATGAGGCCTACACATATTAGAGAAGGCAATCTATATCAGTCAGTCTAATGATTTAAATGTTAATGTCGTTCGAAAACACCCTCACAGAAATACCGGGAAAAACATTTGACTAAATATCTGGGCACATGTATCACAGTCAAGTTGACACATGAAATTAACCATTGCACACCTTAATAGTATTTGTTAGCAGAAAGCCACCCGGTGTTCCTCCCTAAAAAATGTTTTAGGCAAGATATATCTGTATGTAGAGATGATTTTAAATAAGCCAGGAATTCCTTGATTTATAGTAGACTAGTTGATTAGACAAACTAGATAATCACGTAAGCTGTGTTTTTAAATTAAAGTTTATTGGGACGATAATGGTTAGTAAAGTTACATAGGTTTCAAGTGCACAATTCTGTAGTACATCACCTATATATCACACTATGTGTTTACCACCCAGACTCAGTTCTCCTTCCATCACCATATATTTGATCCCTTTTACCCTCATCTACCACCTCCCTCCTCCTTTACCCTCTGGTAACCACTAAACTATTGTCTGTTTCTATGAGTTTTTGTTTCTCTGTTTGTTTGTCTTGTTCTTTTGTTGCTTTCAGTTTTATATCCCACATATGAGTAAAGTCATATGGTTCTCGACTTTTTCTGTTTGATTTATTTCGCTTGGCGTAATAATATCAAGATCCATCCATGTTCAATGGCGGTTCGATGCCAGCCCGAGCTGAGTTGCTGTTGAGCTGCCAACAGGTGGCAGGATGGCTCAGCTAAAAACAAACAAACAAACAAACAAAAAAAACCCATCCATGTTGTTTCAAGTGGAATTATTTCATCTTTTCTTATGGCGGAATAGTATTACATTGTGTATATATACCACATCTTCTTTATGTTATCATCTATTGAAGGACAATTTGGTTGTTTCTCTGTCTTGGCCACCATGAATAAAGCTGCAGTGAACATTGGTGCATATATATCTTTACGGATAAATGTTTTCAGATTTTCTGGGTGGATACCCAGGAGAGGAATTGCTGGGTCATATGCTAATTCTATTCTTAATTTTTTGAAGAACCTCCACACTGCTTTCCATAATGGCTACACCAAACGTAAGCTGTGTTTTTAACAGTACAAAACTGAGATAGCATCATATATGAGAAATGTTGTTTCTGCTTATTCAAAACTCTCATCTGTTTTTTCTGAAATAGATTTGAATGGGGGCTGAGGGGTGAAGAAGGGAAACCTTTGGGAACTGCAGCTCATGGGTTCAGGCTCTTCCAGGGAAAAATCTTCTTTTCTGTACCTGATGTTTGACTATATAAAGTCTGATGTGGGTAAGATAGCGTTTTGGGGAATCTGTCTGGCAATTAAATCGTAGAGTAATAAAGGCTAAACCTCTTTGGGATAATAAAAGGGAGGAAGTGAAAAGCCACAAGTAGTTAAATGCCTGGATGATTCCACAAGGCATTTTTGGAATGAATTAAAAGAAGCTTTTAGGCAGATTATTGGAGATTAGCTTTAACGGATGGAAAATGGAGACCCAGAGTAATTAATTAAACAACAGCCACCAAACTGAAAGGAAAGTTAGAAGAAAAATATTTTTTTTGGCTGTTATTAATAATACTTGTTAAAACTAGAAAGTGTAAGGGAAGTAAATAAGAGCCATTTTTCAGATTCCTGGAAATCCTATTTATGCTTCTGAGGCCACCTGGGAATATATTATATTCATCGTCAAATAATTCATGTGGTATCATTGATTACCCAAAAGACTGTACTAGTGACTGAGGATCACTGTGCAGTATATAGCCAGAGAAGCTGGTCTCTTCATCTGATTCAGCAGCTTTCTGATTACAAATATAATGTATTCCCTATCCCAGTAATACCAGAACCCTGACTATATGCATAGAGTTGACAAACAGCAAGTGTTAAACTTTCTATTAATACCTTGAACTCACTTGAAAAACCTTATGGGAAAAAAGAAGAGGCTCCAGGCAATCATAAGAGGAGTATATTGAGACTCAGTGATCATTGACAACTAGAGCTGGAGAGTGGCTCCTCTCCCAGTCAGCTCCTCCATTGTTCCAACTGGCAAAGTGATTGAACAGTATTCCTTATCAAGTAAAAGGGGCAAGCCAGCAAACTGTGCAGAAAGCAGAACTTGACACAGTATAAATCCATAAGGGTGGCTAGTATACAAAGAAGTGGAACCTGAGGGCCACATAGATGCTCAGGAAGGAATACAGATGTCCATTGAGAATGAATAGGAACTAGAGGGAAATGTATATATTAGCACTCGTTAGTCAAAAATGGATTAATTCTAAATTTACCCATGCATTCCATAAAATAATCCTGTTGCTACCTATTTGATTAAAGAACTCAATTAAATAAATTATTTAGCAACTACTCATTTTTAGTTTTGAGGAAAAATTTGTAGTAGTGTAAGAGAAATTAAATGTCATATTCCGGGTTTAATTCTCACGTATAGGTACAATTCCAGTAATCTCTGTGATACACATGTTTGAGCTTTGGAGAAGCTGTATCAGAAGGGAACTGAGAAATGTTTGCAAGAATTAAACATGTATTTCGTGAAAGAATATTACCTTTACTCAAAGACATCACCATGTGGTGGAAGGTTGAAAACTTAAAATCATCAGTAAAGCACTAGTAACAGTTCATTTTATACATTAGTTTAGTTTTTATTTTATTTTATTATATTCATAATACATATGAATGAAATGCTTTATGTTTGGGAATAGTGTTGATAATGATACCCTCTCCAATTTTTCATTTGGGTAAAAAAAAATCTCTGACATAATTTGAAATGCATGTTTTCCATTCCAGGTAAAAGTTATTTGGAGGAAAGATCTACCACTCCTCCAAAACACCGATTTCAACTCATTTTCTTCATTTCTTTACCTGTTGTGCTCATCATTATCGTTACTGCTACTGTTTTAATAAAGCAGGATAAAATAAAAAAGCAATGCTACAGAGGTGAAACTGAAAGTGAGAGGTATATATATATAGATATAAATTTTACTCTTATTAAGTAAGCCAAAGAAAAAAGCATTCAGGTTTCATCAGGAATAATCTAAGATTATAGAGGGATACATTTCAAACTGGTTTGGTGTCCTATAGATTTTTTCTAGTTTTACTCATTATTAAAACCATTTACTGTGTACCATTAATATCACTTTCCAAGGACATATGAGTGCCTTGGATATTGTGGTTTATTCAGCTTCTTAATTCACTCACCCTGTCTAAATAATTATATTATCCACAGGCTTCATGAGACTTCATACCACTGTATTTCAAGGGCACTTTCAAATTATAAATTTTTTAGATACAAAGTCAGACCAGGGGTAAGCAACTCTATTAAGAGTAACTCTCTCAACAAGAGATAATATCTATGAACTTGCCTCCATGTTATTTAGGAGACTAAAGATTGATTCTGATAATTTGTAAAGACATTTCTTAACAAGAAATTACATGTGTAGTTCATAATATCAGATTAGGAGACATCATGAAATGGGGACAGAATTACACATAGCCTCGGAAAACTTGGTTTTACCTCCTGAACCTTACATTTAAAAGTATGATCTCTTGAGCAACTGATTTAATCTTTATGTTCTTAAAATTATTCTCTATAACTCTATAAAATGGGGGATAAGAGCTTTCCAATGTATCATAAAATTTAGGGCACACCAAATTAATAACTGAAATCACCATATTACCTGCAATCAGTTACACAAATAAACACAAATCATTATTGCGACCCTTATTCATAATTTACTGTATTTTCCACAGAGGTATTTTGCCTCTCGTCTTACCTTCCAAGAATTGATAGGAAGAGAATACATGTAGAAATATGTAGAAATATATAGAAAATGTAGTAGAAAATGTTGACATCTAGTTAATGGTTTGGGCTTAGTTTGACTTGAGGAGTTAGGGTTATCATAGAATCATGGGGCCTATCTGTACAGATGTAGGCTTTTAACATATATACTTGAATAAATGTAAAATGAGGATTGGAGGAGTTAACAAAGAATCAAGGTGCCTGATGGCATTTGTTCTAATACTGAGGCTGTATCTGTTATGTTTGTATTGTTTTATTTTGTGGGAAGGAGATATTTTATTTCATTTGATGAATCACTCTGTTTCTTTTTTCTGTATCAAAATGTACTTTTTTCAATTACAGTTGATATTTAATATTATTTTATATTAATTTCAGCTATATAGCATAGTGGTTAGACATTTATATGATTTATGAAGTGATACCCCTGACTAGTCGAGTACCCATCAGGCACCATACATAGCTATTACAATATTCTTTGAAAAAAATTCTTTATTCAAATAGTCACTGAATTGTTTAAGATTTTAAAATTTCTCCATTTTAAAATAAGCTTTATCAATTTTATAGATCTGTGTCAGAAGAAAGCAGCAGTAACAGCAAGTTATCCCCCAGTATAAGGTACATACAGAACAATGTGATTAAGCATTTTGCATTTCATAATTATCTCACCCTCTCTTTTCTAACTTATGCCAAAAAAATGACTTTTGTGCACTCTCACTAACATCTATGAGTACATAAATTATGACTCTTTTTGTTGTTGAGCCTTGGGAAGGACCACTTAGATGTTGATAACATTTTATTGCACCATAAAAAGGTGACTGATGTCATAATGGATGCCATATGTATAAATACTTATTCTATTATTTGAGAATAAAATCACTCTTAATAATATCTGGGTAAGTAAATGTAGAGATTAGACAGTGAAATAATTAAACATAACATTTTATAAAATTAGATATTCCATCTTTATTAGTAGTATATAAAAATTTCCCTTAGAAAATGATGCATAAAATATAAAAAAAGAGAACATTTCAATAGCATCCAAAATTATTTTTCAAGGTTTTTCTTCATCCTTGCAGTACAAAGTTGCACACTGACTATGATCTTCATATGACAGATGTTAAGACACATGTCTGAAATGAGAGAATTCCTAATTTTAAGAGAAACACTATTAAATATGCACAATACCATCCTAATTCTATTGTCAAGGCAGACTGTTTTAGGTTCTACAAAAATTAGGCATATCTTTGCTTTTTAGGCAACAGTTTAATCCTTTTGATCACAATGAAATTCATATCACAGGACAGAGAATTATCAAATGTGTTTTTTGTTTTTGTCTTTTTAAGATTTTTATTTTAAATTGGGGAATTGGGGGAGGGGAACAGTGTTGGGGAATCGGGCAAGATTTTGTTCTTCAGTCTAGTTGTGGAGGACATTGCTTCATTGGCCCATGTTGATATTATCATTGCTTTCTTCTCGGGTGAGGCAGATCGGTCGCCAGCCTCTGGACAGCCGCTCATGGCGGCTCTTGGCAGCTCATGTCAGTTGCCTGTCGCTCAAGCTGGCTGCCAGCCACTCACTGTAGCTTATGGCAGCGCGCTGTAGCAGGGGCTGCAGCCTATGCCTACTCTGGCGACTCACAGGAGCCCAGCTCCAGGTTGAGCTGTTGTTCACCATCGTAGCTCTAGAGGGCAGTGTCACTGGCCCTCATCTGTGGGATCCAAACCCTGGCTCTGCTGCTCAGAGCTGGCTTGGGATGCCAGCTCTTAACCAACGTGCCACTCGGCTGGCCCAAATGTGTTTTTTTTTATTCCCCTTATAATCTGTATCAAAAAGGTAGAAAAAGAATTCATTGCCCTCAAGACAGTGGATGGAAAGAAATAATTAAGGAAGGAACAGAAATAAATGAAAAGGATAATAAACAGAAAATAACAGAAAAAATTAACCAAAGACAAAAGTTGATTCTTTGAAAAGATTAATGTAATTGATTAAAAATTAGCCAATAGTTCAAAATAACAAGAGAAAGAATTTAAATGGCCAATATCAGGTAATAAAATTGCATATGTTTGATCCTTTGGACATTAGAAGAAAGCATACTAACAACAACTTAAAGTCAATACATTCAAAATTTTAGATGAAATACATCTATGGAATATGGTAATGGTATGAAGAAGATAAAGACCAATGAAACTGAATAGAGAGCCCAGAAATCAACCCACACATATATGGTAACTGCTCTTTGGAAAGGGTGCCAAGAATACACAATTAGGAAAGGATAATCTCTTTAACAAATGGATTTGGGAAAACTGAATATTCATATACAAAAGAATAAAATTGGATACTTACCAAAAACCATATACAAAACTCAATGCAAAATGGATTAAAGACTTAACTGTAAGACCTAAAACTGTAAAACTCATAGAAGAAAACACAGGGGGAAAAACTTCATGGCATTGGTTTTGGGAATGATTTTTTGGATTGCCACCAAAATACAGGTAGCAAAAGCAAAAAATAGACAAGTGGTACTTTGTCAAACTAAAAAGCTTCAGCACAATAAGAAAAACATTCAATAGTTTGAAAGGAAAACCTAAAGAATGGGAAAAAGTATTGTAAACCATATATCAAGTAAAGGGTTAATTGTCGAAATATGTGAGGAATTCCTACTGTCAATCCCAAAAAACTGTTAACCTGATTTAAAAATGGGCTAAAAGACTTGACTAGTCACTTCTTCCAAAATGCTACAATAATGATCAACAAGTATCTGAAAAGATGGTCAGTGTCATTAATCATCAGGGAAATGAAAATCGCTATCATCAAAAAACCCAAAAGTCAACAAATGTTAGCAAGGATGTGGAGAAATTGGACCCATTATGTGCTATTTGTGGAATGCAAAATATTCTACCCACTATGTAAAGATGGTGAAGACTCTTTAAAAAAAATTAAAAATAGCTATTATATGATCTAATAATCCCACTTCTGGAATTTAAAAAAAAGAACTGAAATCAAGATCTGAAAGTTGCCCTAGCATTGCCATATTCATAATAGCACTATTTATAATAGTCAAGATGTGGATAGAAAGTAAACGTCCATCCGTAGATGAATGGATTAAAAAAAATGTGGTATATACATACAATGGAATGTTGTTCAGCCATAAGAAAGATGGATCCTGCATATGTGACAACATAGATGAAACTTGAGGACATTATGTGAAGGAAAATATGCCGGTTATAGAAGGACAAATAACTACATGATTTTACTTATATGAGGTATCTAAAAATGTGAAACTCATGGAAGCAGAGAGGAGAATGCTGATCGCCTCAGACTGGGGATAAGGAAAGAAGGGAGTGTTGTTAATCAATGAGAACAAAGCCTCAATTATGCAATATGATGGATAAGTTCTAGAGATTTGCTGGACAGCATCATCCCTATTGTTAACAATGTACTATTGTACACTTAAAAATTTAAGAAAGTAGATGTCATTTAAGTTTTTTACCACAACATGATAAAATTTTAAAAAATTGAAGTTTTGCTTCCCCAAAGACTTCCATAAAAAAAGGGGAAAAGGAATGCCCCAATGTGGGGGGTAAGTTTTCATAATACATATTTCCAATGAAGGGCTCATATTCAGAATATATACAGAATCTCTATGAATCAATAACAAAAAGGTGGGAGAACCTAGTAGGTACAATATTTGAAGAGGCTCATCATTCAATTTATTCAGCATCATTACTCATCAGAAAAACACAAACTGAAATAAGATTGTGGGTCTCCTGCCTTCCTATGAGTGGATCAGATTAAAATAACTGATATCAATAGTTGGTGAGAATATCAAGCAACTAGGACACGCACATTGCAGGTGGGAGTATTCTTTGGTCTAGTATACGTTTTATTACTGTTAAGCAGTTTAGCATCTTCTAAACTATTAGTTTTCAATTAAATTTGTAATATACATTTTCATTTTTTAAAACTATCATATCTATCATATTAAAATTTTATATTTACTTTATAATTAATTCAACAATTATTCCTAGAATTATGACAAAGGAAATTTCCTATGAATTTTGAGTCTGATTATCTAAAATACTTTTTCTTCTTTTTCCATTTAACTTGAAGCTGACTGTCTTCACTTCTCCCTCTTTTATACCTTTAACTTTAAAACTTATGCTCTTCTTGCCAACATCAGTAATTTATGTTTATGCAGGTTTCTGTATATTTAACATGAATTCAGTCAAAATACTTTTTTGACACAGGGGTAGAAAGAATTGAGAAAAAGATTCTGAAATTCATACGAGAGGAAAATAGGGGTATCCAGGTAAATTGTAGTATTAGTATTAAACTAATAATGAATTAAAATACAGAACATTTTATTTTTAAAATGAAATGCATCTTTCAGATTTTTAATGTAATATCAAATGTTTATTAAAATATCTAAGATACCTTAGTAGTTATATGAATTAAGGATAAATTACTCATAACCACAATACCCAAAGATAATTTCCATTAATGATATGGATGCATATTTTAAAAATGTTTTTCTAAGTAGAATATAAAAATACCTACCCTTTTTTTTTTTTGAACTTAGGGACTATTATGGACAACTTTTCATATCTTAAAATATAGGCCTATATCATTCTTCTATGACATATAGTATTCAATCTAAAAATGAAAAATCTATTATTATGAATATTTAGACTACTTCCAGTTTTTCATTGTTACAAATATCCTATAAGTAATATCTTTATTTGGATACACACTTTGGAGCAATTAATTGTCCAATTATAGCCTCAGAATAAATCTCTAGAGAGAAGTTGATCAAAGTATAGATATAATATATATACTTTTGCTGGTTTTTTATGTCTATTGCCACATTATCTAGTTTGATGATCAACATAAATCCATTTGTAGCAAGTTGTAACTTCATAAGTTTTTGCTTTTAGTCATTTGGACATGAGTGTGGTATACTTTCTGAGACATAGCGTATCTTAAATTTTACTTTTATTTTTCTATCCTATTGAATTTTTTTTTATTTTCAACTATGTCATTTAGTAATGAGCTATTTCTGTAAACAGGATGGCATAGAAATAGAAAATATACAATATAATCATATAGAATTAGAGGTATTTTTGAGACTCCCTTTAGTATGAGGGATGCTTCATATATTGTTACCTTCTTCCATCTCTCATTCCACTGATTTTTCTGTATGTAAAAGGATTTTAGATATATTAACCTACTCTTAATAAATTCCTGTTTTTGTAAACATTATTTATCTTTGTTCCAGAAGTATTTTGTCATTTTCAGTTTTTTACTTAGGTTTACAACAAACATTTTGGTTTTATTTGATCCATCTTTCATAATTCTGAAGGGTAATTTTAGATTTCAATGACATTAAGATCTTTTTCTATCCAGAGACCTTGGAATGTCCAACTCTTTTTTTTTTTTTTTTTTTTAGCTGAGCCATCCTGCCACCTGTTGGCAGCTCAACTGCAACTCAGCTCAGGCTGGCATCAAACTGCCGTTGCTCAGAGCTCAGCTCGCACTCTTGAGCGAGCTCTTAACCAACTGAGCCCCTCGGCTGGCCCTTCTTTTTTTTCCCTTTTTTTTTTTTTTTTTTTTTGAGGGCAGTGTCACTGGCCCTCATATGTGGGACCCGAACCAGGGCTGCTGGCTTCCCAAGCCAGCGCTTAACCACTGCGCTACTTGGCCGGCCCTGGAATGTCCAACTCTTATCTTGACTCTCCTCTCTCAATTCATTCAATAATTTGTATTTGTATGAGAATGTATGAACCACTCGGCTTATTACAGAAGTAACAAGTAATAAATATTCATTTAAAGAATATAGGTATGCAAAAGAATGAAATCATAATTATCATTAATTTTAGCACCTAGGATGATCTTTGTTAAAATATTTCAGTATATAGATGTACATTTGGGCCGGCCGAGTGGCGCAGTGGTTAAGAGCTGGCTTGGGACGCCAGCGGCCCCGGTTCGGTCCCACATATGAGGGCCAGTGACACTGCCCTCCAAAAATAAAATAAAAAAAGATAGATGTACGTGTGTGTGTGTGTGTGTGCATGTACGCTGATGTTTTTATCTTTTATATAATGTGATTGTACTTAGAATTATGAAAATTTTTTCCTCTTTCTTAATTAAAATCAATTCATGTACTTAGAATAGAAATGTCAAGGTGATTTGCTTCATTGACTTAAATAGTTACCAAACATGGATAAATAAACAGTATTTTAGAAGGCCACTTCTATTACTAAACTATTTGCAGTTGGGGTAACAGATGATTATTTTTTCTGGAATTAGTTTTCATTTCTTTGATCCTTTCCCTTTGATTTTCCATGCCTTTTAAATTACTTGTGTTAGAAATATGTAAGCTCAGGAGAAAAAAAGTATTTTTTTGTGTTTTATTTTGTTTTGCTTTCTCTTACAGTAACAGTCTCTAACAACCTTGGCTGGGAGAGAGGATCGTACTAAATAAATTTCAGAAACTGACCTAAACCAAGAAGGAAAAAAACCTAACTTCTTCTTCACCGCTGTTGTCACTACTGAAGTCTTAGCTTATGAAATAATAAACCATCTGTACCTGAGTCAAATGAATTATGTGTGGTATTCACTGTCTTTTCAGTCTCAACTCTCACCCTATCTGTTCCAACTTTAATTAAGAAAAGGCTCTGAATCAGGTGAAAGCAGCCTAAGATCCTCATCCCATGAAACCAAGAGGGTCTATGAGTTCAGCCTCATGACCCAAGGATCGAGAGTATCCCTTTTCCTTTCTCCTCTTTAGGTTGATCTGAATCTCCCTCTTTCAGTCTGACCTTCAGGTGGCCTGTGACTTGTCCCAGTGGCATTTACTCAGATAGGATCTGAATACAATCCTCTCCTTGGTATACTGCTTCTTTTTGAAAGCTGCATACCATCTTTAGTGTGTTGAGACACCTTGTCACCAAGAGTACACTTATCATGAAGCTAAGGAGGCAAAAGCAGTAAGGTCACTTGTTTGCATAGGTTCTTTTCAAAGTCATGGGCCTAATTTTATATTCTTTTTCTCAGGGAGTTCATCAAGCTTTATATAGTTCAGGCCCCACTGAACCTGTATCTGCTTGTTCACTAGCTGACTTGGAGTGGTGTTCTGGAGGCAGTTCAAAGTAGCTCATAAGAGCTGATCATTAAACTATTATAAATTTTATCAGAAATAAAAGAAGTATTGGTGAGGATGTGGAGAAATTGGAATCACTGTATACTATTGGTGGGAATGCAAAATGGTACAGCTGTTAGGGAAACCAGTATGGTGGCTCCTCAAAAAATTAAAAATAGAACTATCATGATCCAACAAGCTTGAAATTCTGGGTATATATTCAAAAATATTGAACTCAGGATATCAAAGAGATATTGGCACTCCTGTGTTTATTATAGCATTATTCACAATAGTCAAAATTTGGAGACAACTTAAATGTACATCAACAGATGAGTGGATAAATAAAATGTGGTATATACATGCAAGGAAATACTATTCAGCCTTACAAAAGAAGAAAATTTTGCAATATGCAACAACATGGATGAATCTTGAGGACATTATACTAAGTTAAATAAGTCAGTCACAAAAAGACAAATATTGCATGGCTCCACTTATATGAGGTATCTAAAATAGTCAAATTCATACAATCAAAGAGTTGAATGGTGGTTTCCAGGGGCTGAGAGGAGGGGGAAAATGAGGAGTTACTAATCAATGGACATAAAGTTTCAGTTAAGCAGGATGAAAAAGCTCTAGACATCTTCTGTACAACACTGTACTTATAGTCTACAATAATGTCGCATACACTTAAAATTTGTTAGGCGGGTAGATCTTAAGTGTTTTTACCACAATAAATTTTTTTAAAATTCAAAAGTTTTGTGAGTCAGTTGTTAAACAGCCATTATTAAAAACGTTATATAAATTTAAATAAATTAAAAACTAACACTCAAAATCAATAATTTCTTAATTATTTTATTATACAAGGCCTGACAAGCTCACGAACTCATCCTAGAAAAAGTGCTACATACCTCATTGCTAAATATCACTATGGTCACCTTTGAAGTATTCCCCTTGGGAAGCTATACACCAATGCCAGCACCTAGTCCACCCTTCAAAACAATTTTGGAACTCTTTTTCTTCAATGGCCATCAGAGCTGTCATTGTATTACCCTTGATGTCCTGAATGTCATCAAAATGCCTTTCTTTCAATATTTCCTTTATTTTTGGGTAAAGAAAGAAGTCATAGGGGTCAGATCAGGTGAGAAGGGAGGATGTCCCAATACAGTTATTTGTTTACTGGCTAAAAATTCCTTCACAGATAAGAGCCTTGTGAGCTGGTGCATTGTTATGATGCAAGAGCCATGAATTGTTGGCAAAAAATTCAGGTCGTCTAATTTTTTCACATAGCCTTTTCAGCACTTCCACATAGTAGTAAACTTGGTTAACTGTTTGTCCAGTTGGCACAAATTCATAATGAATAATCCCTCTGATGTCAAAAAAGATTAGCAACATTGTTGCAACAAATTCGTGACCCTAAATTGTGAGACCTGTATTTTACTCTTAACATTGTTCTTAAGGTTACAGCTATTGTATTTTTATGGTGAAATTACTATATTGTGGTATGCTGCTCTTGTGTCTTCCCCACTCTGCCTCTAAAAATATCAAGTAACAGCTTGAAATTGGCCTTCACTGAAACTGATAAACATATTAAGTCTGGATTTTATTTTATTTTTCCAGAGAGATAGCTGTGTAATATTTGTGAACACACCACTGCCCTTGTAGGTATTTCAAACTTTTTTCTATTTTTTCTTTTCAATACCTTATTTGAGGTGCATTTCTGTCATGGCTCTAATGTATACCCAACTTGTCCTGGACAAGAATACCCAATTGGCTGGTCCCTAGGTGGGTTGGCAGAGCCTAGGAGCCACACCTGTAGAAGTAAAGGTGTATTTCAGATATGTTTTTTGTTATGGAGATTGGAGAAGCTGCGAGGAGGTAATTGTTGCACTGCCAAAACATGACAAGGGTGCTGAGTCTATTGTTTAAGGACCACTTTACTCTGCCTTTAGGGCTTTTCAAATACTGAGGAGCTGGGAGATCTGAGGAGAGGACCATCACGTGGTGCAGATATTTACCATTCACTGTGATTACCAAACTTAGGAAAGCCTAAGATAAGTGAAATATTTAAGTGGCTCTGGGCCAGGGTGAGTCTGTGATTTCTTATAAAGCAGCAATTCTACTTTCACTGATGCTTATGCTGAAATTGTAGAAAGAAGTGAGGGACAAAGAAAAATTCAGAGATGGAGTAGAAATGTCTTACAGAGAAATCTTTTTGCCTTTAAATTTGACAAGGGAAATAGATAACGGCAAAAATAAGGATGCTGCTAAAATAAAATGTTTTGTATCTTGTAAGAAAACTTCTCTGTTACTCATAATTAGGTACAAATTATGTAAAAAGGCAGGGAAAATTTAGAAATCATACAGTTGTAATATTTTGTAATATTTTGAGGATTTTTATTCCTAATTTGGAATCACAGGGCTTAGAAATTCTGTATGTCAGTCAAAATCAGAGCTGTTATGCAGGTATACTCTGGTATGAAATTTTTGTTTAATAATAGATGTAAAACCACTTCCTCATCGCTTAACTGCAGACAGGCTTTGATCCATAGCAATTTTCTGAAATTACTCTGGCAAAATCAACACTTACCTATGCAGTATAAAATTCTATGAATTCCTCTCAGTTCTTTTTTTCTTTCTTAGTTAATATTTGATTACTCCTCATTTGAAAGTTGCTTCTTCTTTCATTTCTGAAACATTTCCATCTCTTCTGATTCCCAGTTGTGTATTTGTCTCTGATATTTTCCTTTGTTACCATCTACTTATTTGTCTTTAAATGTCAGTGTTAGTCACCCTTGACTTCCATCTCCTTTTATTGCATACAAATACTTCATAACTAACTGTGCATATTACTACCTGGGGAGAGTTTCCAAAATACTCATTCTGAAGCACTAACCCTAGAGATATAGTAGGATATTTCTCTGATACTGCTGGTTGTTCTTTTGATATAAAATATTCCTTATTGCCGCTAACTTAAATATACCTATATAGAGATAAATGTTTTATCTGAGTTTATATGCCTACCTAAACTCCGAGAACTGGACTCAGATTGCCAAGATAATCCTTGTTGGTGGTTGTACCTGTTTCTGAGTGTGTTCTGCAAGGTAAATTTTTGAATTCCTGGGAAAAGGAAGAGGCCTACTTAAACAGGTAGAGCTCAGGTTATGCAGTGTACTCACATGTGAACCACTAAATGGAAACATATAGAGCTTGCTTGCATCTCAGAATACAATGAGAAACCAGGACAAATTCCCAAGGCGGATTATCTCACCTACAGTACTTGGGGTGATCCATACTAATACTTCCCTCTTTGACTCAGCTTTAGCTGGACACAATTTAGATGGATTCTGACAGGTAACTTACATCATCTTTGCATGGATGGCAATTTTCCTAGGCAGCAGAGTTTGTCCTCCATTTGATAACTAGTTTTCCAGGCTTCTTCAGTTTTGTGGCTCTGTATTCTCAGCATATGACTCCACAATTGCCAACAAAACTGAAGGAATTGTGGAAAACTCATACCTTCCCACTAACTGTCTCTAAGTGGAAGTGACACAAGTAACTTATTCTCATGTTCATTGGCCCAATCTAGTCACATGTCCCAAATCTAACTTCAAAGGGGCTGGGAAACATTAGGAGAGCTCATGGAATGTTTGGTGAGCACTATTTTCCCTACCACACTGTGAACTAGAAAAAACAAAGGTTGTGGCAACTGTAACCAGGTATAGGTTTGTCATAGTTCCTGTGCTGGAAGACCTTTTTCAGCACCCTTTGACAGGGTTGTGGTCACTGATTTGGCTAATACCACCCTCCAACCCCTTCCCAACCAGTTCCTGTAGAATCAGTTTGCTAGTTTCCAAGTTGAACATAAAACTAATCTCTGAGGTACACTGGCATTGGAAAAATACCCTACTGCACTGACAAGGCTTATAGACGTTTCTAAAAGTTGGACACCCTGGAAGCAGATAAGTGTGTGCATAAACGGAGTGCCATGTGTGGCAGCCAATGAAATGTATGTTGCAGACCTCCTCCTACAATGAGCATGAAGGTCTGAGGTTGTGTTCTTTGAAATGCATCAATTAGTTTTTGTCAAGGCCACATTTCCCATGGGCAGCTCCCAACCAATGATGGAATTTGATAGGGACATAAAACGCAGACATTCCCAAGACTCAGGACTCCTCTGACAGTGTACTCTGGCTTGAGGACAACCCAATAGTCCTGATGAACTTTCCTTACATTGCATGGGCCTTCCTTAAACTTTGTGAATCCTAGACTGCTTCTATCCAGTTTTCTCTCCCTCTCTCCTTCACTTGGGATCAGCTTTGCTTCACCGTCTGACAGGTTTTTGAGCCTTTTCATCTTTCTCCTTAGTTTTCACATGCTGATGTCTCTCCTGATAAAATTTTAGCAAAGTTAGTCCTGTCTTGGCATCTGATTCTCAGGAGATCCAGAGTATAACAAGTAACAATGAGAGAACTGTGTGCAAGCCAGTACTAAAATGTGGATTTGGCTCCATTTACCTAATCCTGCAGCAACAAGAACAGGATCCCTGTTGGAAGGAGGGTCACAGATAGTCCTGACCACAAAGTAGCAGTACAATTCTAAAAGTTTTATGGCAGTTGGGGAAAATGTTCCAGTGGAGGGAACTGTGTGGCAGATGCAATAAAGCAGGCATTTAAAATCAATGGAGTTAGCTGGTCACTGCTAAGTATTATTGATTCCCTGCAGAAGGATAAGAGATTGAAGGCTGAAACAAGCAGTTACCAGCTATGTGTGAGAGCAGAGTCTGAGTGGAATCAGGAAACAGAAACTGCATGGTAATTAAATAAGAGAAGTTTAATAATAAGCTACAATGAGCTGGGAGAGTAATTATAAAGACACAAAGAGAACTCTACAGGTATCGTAGGTCTGAGGGGAAGTACCCAAAGAAGGATACATTTGGGAGGGTGGCCATTTTCCAAAGCTAGAGTTCAGATCTCATCACAGAAGGAATGATTTATGTCTACTTGATCACTAGGCTGGAGCTGGTGCACATACATTGGGAAAGCAGAAAACACAACTCCAGCTAGTGTTGCTGGGAGAATCAGTGCCACTTCGTGTGCATGGGCTGAAATGCACAGTGTCTGAGTCAGGATGGGCACAGGTAAGTCACAGCTGGTATGAGGTTGCACAGGGTGTGTTGGGATGGTGCTGCAGGAGCAAAGCCTGAAGTATGTGATGTCCATGTCAGTAGGATCATGGGAATGTGGTTACTGTGTCCAGGCCAGGCCTGCAAGGTCACTGAAGGACAACATACTCTGAAAGTATGAGCACTGGAGCACAGCACCACTGGATGCCTTCATACACTGGCACTGCTAATTGTCATTGCAGCTGGAATAAGCGAAGGTAAAACATAGTGTATACCCAAGCAGCAGTCTCTTTTTCCTTTAATGTCCCTCTGGTGTCCTGCACTGGCAAATTTCAGCATCACCCTCATTGTAATGGAGAAAATGTTTAGAGTTTAATCCATAATTACAGAGTGGATAGTGAATAATGAATTAGGACCTGAAAAGCAACAAATGCATAACTTGCATATGACCAGCTAAAAGTGAAGGGAAAAGCCTAAATTGGCTTATGGATGGTTTAATCTGGTCTTCTTGTTATGGAAACAAGGAGGTCTGGGTAGAGGCATGTGGATGGACATACAGGAGTGGACACAAGTATGAAGATTTCTATATCATATGCTAATGCCCACTAGAAAGGCAGAAATTGACCAAGTAGACAAAATGACTTGGTCAGTTGACTTTAGTCAACCATTATTGTTGGCTTCCCCAGGAGTGTCATTATGGGCATATAAATGGCATGGTCATGGTTGCTGTGTATAGGCCTAATCACATGAACTTCCATTTATTGGAGCTAATCTAGTTACTTCTGCCTTTGAATGTCAAAACTGTCAGAGGTAGAGACTACTATTGAGCTCAAATATAGCACTATGTAAATATACATGTGTATATATATTTACATCTATTTACATTTTTAAATATATATACATTTAAATATATATATATATATACATATATATATATATATATATATATAAGCAACTGTCACTTGATGGTAAGTTGATCATATCATAACTGTTTCCACTCTAAAAGGGCCAGAGTTTTGTTCTGTTAGGAAGAGATATCTACTCAGTTATTGGTTTGAATTTGCTACTTGCTGAGCCTTAGGTGGCACTATTCTATATAGGATTACTGATACAATCAGTAATATAATAGAATCTATAGGTATAGAATCCCACATTGCATAGCATCTGACCAGGGGACCCACTTCACAGTGAACAAGGTGTGGCAGCGAGCCCATGACCATGAGATCTGCTGATTTGTTTCTCATAATGCACCTCCTAGCCTCATAGAACTCTTGAACAGCTTTCTAAGAGGTGAAAGCAAAGCACCAGCTTGATGGAGGTATTTTATTTATTTTTTATTAAAGAATTTTTTTTATTATTAGTTTCAGGTGTACAAAACAATGCAATAGTTATCCTTTTCCTCCCTCACAAAGTGACAACCCCTCTCCCCCAATCCACTGCCTCCACACCGCTGATATCATACATATCTATTACAATTCCATTGACTCCACTCCCCACACTGTACTCCTCATCCTGTGACTATATATATATTAAATTATAGTTGACATATAATATTATTCAGTGGCAGCTTCAGATGTACAGTGCAGTGGTCAGGCCTCTATACCATCCATGAAGTGGTCTCCCTAACAAGACATGAGTCCATCTGGCCCCCTAAAAAATACTTACAACATTATTGATCGTATTCCCCCAACTGTCTTTCCTATCCCTGTGGCAATATTGTAGTTACCAATTTATGTTGTCTCATCCCTTCACCTTTTCCCTCATCCCCACCCACTTCCCATCTAGCAATCATCAGTTTTTCCTCTGTGCTCTGAGACTATTTCTGTTTACATTGTTCGTTTATTCAGTTCTTTAGATTCCACATATAAGTGAGATCATATGGCATTTGTCTTTCTCTGACTGACTTATTTCATTTAGCATAATGTTCTCTAGGTCCATCCATATCGTTGCAAGTGGTACGATTTCATTCTTCTTTATAGCTGCATAATAAATACTCCATTGTGTAAATGTACCAAAGTTTCTTAATCCAGTTGTCTACTGATGGGCATTTTGATTGTTTCCAAGTCTTGGCTATTGTAAGTAGTGCTGCAATGAACATAGGGGTGCATATATTTTTTTCGAATTAGTGTCTTGGGTTTCTCTGGATAAATGCCTAAGAGTGGAATTGCTGGGTCATATAGCAGTTCCATTCCCAGTTTTTTGAGATACCTCCATACTGACTTCCATAGTGGCTGTACCAATCTGTAATCCCACCAACAGTGCAGTAGGGTTCCCTTTCCCCACAACCTCACCAGCACTTATTGTTTATTGATTTATGGATGATAGCTATTCTGATCAGAGTGAGGTGGTATCTCATTGTGGTTTTTATTTGCATTTCTTTAATGATCAGTGAGGTTGAACATTTTTCCAAATGCCTGTTGACCATCTATATGTCCTCTTTAGAGAAATGTCTCTTCATGTGAAAGAGGTATTTTAAAACAATGGAATGATACCAGTGATGGTTCATTTTATAAGTCTGAAACTTGACTGAACTGGAGGCCCAGATAGGTGGTAAAACATTATTTCTAGGTGTGCCTGTGAATATATTTCTAGAAGAGATTGGCATTTGAACTGGTGAACTGAGTCAAGCAGATGGCCCTTCCCAAGCTTGGTGGGCATCATCCTGTGTGTTGAGGGTCTGAATAGAACAAAAGGGTGGAGGAGGGGCAATTCACTCTCTGTTTCAACTGAGACATCCATCTTCTCTTGCCTTTCGACATAGGTGCTCCTGATTCTTGGGCTTTCAGACTGAGATTGAGGGCTTACTTCATCAGCACCAGAGTTTCAGGCCTTCAGTCTCAGACTGATTACATCACCAACTGTCCTGGGTTTCCAGCTTGCAGATGGCTGATCATGGGATTTCTTGGCCTTCATAAGCATGTGAGCAAATTCCTAAAATAAATCTCCTATCTATCATCTCTCCATCCATCCATCCATCCATCCATCCATCCATCCATCCATCCATCCATCTATCATTTATTTCCTATTTGTTCTGCTTTGGAGAACCCCAACTAACACAAAATCCTTAGGATACAGTATGTTTATTAATTCAGATATCCCTAAAGTGTCACTAATAGGAAGGTCCGGGAATATAGGGAGGGAAGCAGAAGTGGACACACTCACTTTTGCACCACTCCTACAGGTCCTGGCTTCACATAGCATTTCTTCAATAACATTCTGTTTTTCCACTACATTCACTACCAACTATGTATGTGGAAACCAGGGCGAAAACACACTTTTATGTCTATAAATCTCAAACAGTCTTTGCATTGGTATCTTTTACCTCCTTTTCTCAAATATGTATATGCCTTTTGTGTCCATAACAATGCTCTCATTTATCATCCATTAAAAGTTTTTGGGAAATTGCTAGAGTGTATGTCATGGCAGTGTTCTACACTGTACTCTCTTACTGTTTATCTCAAACTGTGTTTTTCCTCTTTCATGTAATAGTTTAATAACCTGTATAGATGATTCGTTAGGTAGTTCAACAAATATTTATTCAGTCAGCCTATTGCTATGGAATACTTATTATATGTTAGACATTGTTCTAGGCACAGTGAAAAAAATAGAAATTAAGTGAAAATAAAGATATCCCTATCTTATATAGCTTACATTCAAATTTGGAAAATATTATTAACTTTCCTATATTCTGTGTCACATAGTAGACAATGCCTCTTAACATTTATTATGATCCTCTAAATCTTAAATCTTTTGGCAGAATATTTCTCCCTGTTTTACTTTTCAAAAAATAGTAATAGATTTTAATGTTTTAATTCTGCCTCTTTTAAAGTGTGATTTAATTTTTTTTTACTTTCATATTTTATTTTTTAATCATTTCTTCTCGTCCACCTTCACCCTTGCTAAGTTTTTTTCCTTCTTAACTGGACCTTTCCTTGACCCTGCTAAAAAGTAGGCTACCTCTTCTAATACCTGCATCACTTCACCTCACTTTTCTTCCTAATTTTCGGCATGATGGCTTCTCTCCCTGAAGTTCTGCCAGCTTCTGGCAATGCCTATTTGGCTAACAGAAAAATGCACCATTCAGATCTCCCTTCAAGAAAAGATTTGCTACCCAAGGGAGGAATGTGACTAGCTGACAGCCTCAAATTTTTAACTGCTTTACAGTCTGTCTCAGCTTTTCAGCCAACTATATAGCCTTCTGGGGGTGCATCAATTCAATTATTGAACAAGCCAGTGGTACAAAGGCCTAAACTTTGTCTCCTTTAATGAACAATCTTTGCTCTGGAGCTCCCTTGCTCTGGGTCAGCCTGTCTGGGTTGGTGGAAACTGTTAGGTCTTGATTACTGTCCTAGGCTCCATTTACCCAATTTTGTTTCCTCCTTTTTCTCACAGATGTTGTGCCCCCTCCGCCCCCCAATTTTTTTGCAATCTAACTCTTTCTCACCATCTGATTTATGGAGAACACAATGAGAACTTCATTATTGACTCATTACCAACAATACAATGATCACTTTCTCAGTTTCTTCCTAAATAAATATCTCTCAGATATCATTACTGCTTTTATTTTTTCCCTCACTCTCTCTTCCTGCAAATATAGACAATTTTGGCTTAAATTATGAAAAATTCCCTCAATGAAGTTATTGCTTCCAGTCTTCATCATTTCAATTCCACCACCCCTAAACTATTACAGATTATTATTCTAACACAAACATCTATCATTCATTTGCAATTAAATTATTTGGATAACTTAAAATTATTTAAGAATAAAGTCTGAAAATGCACTAACATCCATACAAGTCATTCACTTATCCAAATATAGCTCGGGTCAAATATCACATCTACTCTTTGACTTCACTTGATATCTGTAGAGAAAATAAAATTATCTTAGCTTTGTTCCCAGAGGACTTTGAACATCTGTCTAAAAAAGATTTTTCATTTCTAGCTGTGGCATCTCTTGTACATGTCCAGTTTTCTGTCAGTCTCTGATGTACGTGGACACAGGGATAGTGTCACACATATTTTTATAGCAGCCTAGTCCTAGGCTTGTAGTAAGCATGTAAAAATTAATTGTTGAAATAAATACAAATGGTTTGAATGCCTATAAGTCATGCGTATTAAAAACTGAGCAGTTATTACCAATCATTCAAATACAGTAATGAATTTAAACAATAAATATATATTCCACCTTTTGGTTACTTTACGGAACAACAGAAATTTTGAGTAGAAACATGAACAACCTTTTAATACTTATCATGTCTTTAGTGGACATATAGTGGACTTCAAAATTTGATCAGGTTTTAGACTATCAGGGAGGCATTTCATTTTAAGAGCAGCATAATTATCTTTGATATGTTAAATTCCATCACTATTCATATAATTGTGTAAAAAGTATAATAATATGAATTTTTATAGTATATAGAGGTTTTCAAATACATTAAACACACGGTATACAACATGCATCACAGCAAAACTAAATTAGGCTATAAGCATGTTAGTGAAATAATGTATACAGAATTGGCTATTTTGAAGTTAAATTTTCTTCTGTTATCATTTGATACTTGTACAAATATTTTTGGATAAACACTGATATGTTTTAGGAAAAACATAAAAAATAGTTTTTAAAAAAAGTCTAGACATTCATTTTTCTTTTTTTTTTTTCATTTTTCTATTTTAATTCCTTTTACAAGTTAGGAAAACACAATCATTTGAATTTGTGTATAAATATTGCATGTAAGAAATGCAAGTAGAAGTATTCCATGGAAGGACAACTTAAGAACTGTCTTGCAAAAATGTGTTTGCAAAATTAAAATTACACAAGTCACCAAACTGCATATTAAGCATCAAATGAAAGCTCTTTTCAAGTTAATTCTATTGGGTTTCCACAGGTTAAGCCCACACTGATGGCGGAAAAAAAGTTGATATTTAACTGTTATTTGGTCTCCTTAGCCACAGATTTTCCTAAAAAGCCAAATTATACACAGGGAATAAATAACTAATGGGAAAATAAAGTTGTTTTTACAGGATCATTTTGTATTTGCGATTATTTTTCTTACTGATACTTAAAATGATACATGATAACTCTATACAGGGCGATTAAAACAAACACATACAGAAATTTCATATTTAGTTTTTGATTTAATTCCTTTAAACCAAAGAATTTTCTAAGAAACGAACTTATTAGCAATTGAAGAACTGATTTACATTTTTAAAACAATATCTCTTTATGTGTGTGGTTGTATGTGTATTTGTTTTGACCTGAGACTTAAGTAGAAATCCGACAATAGATATTATTAAAATAGGTACTGTCTGTTACTAAACATATTGTGAATTTCTATCTTCTTTTTCCTTTACTACAATAATTCAGCCATTGTACCCAAAAGCTATGACGTGGACCCTTCATATAGCCAAGAACTTCACCAGCAGAGTAGAAAGTAAGCTTTCTAACCCCTACGTGGCCCCTGAAGGTCTTTAAGGTGTCAAATTTGGGGAAAATACGTAAAGCGTGTGGGCAGGAAACAGGCTTCCGAGTGGAGTGGGCTGGAGTGGACGGTACCGAGCTGCAGCACACTCCACGTGCCGTAGCCCTTTTGTTCCCGCTGCCCCGCACCTGGCCAAGCGCTCGTTCCCAGCGCTCGCGAGCTGCTTGCTGCCTTTCCTCCGCCAACTGCCATCATGGTGGGGAGGCCCACCGGTCACGCAATGCTTTCTCTCTTGCTGATCCTCTTAGGCCTGGGCCGGCTGACCTCCACAGGTCACGGTAAGTGGAGGACTTCCACCTCCCAAGGTCGGCTGGGCAAAGTGCCAGCGGGCCTGGCAAGCAAAGCCCTCCTTGCTCCAGACCCCTGGGCGGGGCTGGAGAGAGCCCAGTGTCCTGTCAGAGCCTGCCTAGTTTCAGGGTCCTGCTGCGCCTGGTGATTGGAAGGCTCATAACAGGTCTGGGACAACTCCTTCACTTACCTGACCCTGCAGGAGAGGGCGCCCTTGTTCTGGGGAGATGGCGAAGGAGAGAGCCTGGATGGGGTCCTGAGACCAGCACTTCTTTAGGAAGGACTGAGGTCAGCGAGTTGTGTTTGGAAAGTGGTAGGGTAATAATACTCACACGCCCACAGGAGATTCTTCCTGAAACCCTACAGCGTACGATTTTTGTAGTGTGTGTGTGTGTGTGTGTGTGTGTGTGCGCGCGCGCGCGCGTGTCTTGGAAGTACGATTTTTGTGGTTGTATGTGTGTGTGCGCGCAAGTGCCTTGGAAGTTGAGAGAGTGATGTGATTGAAAAGCACAAGTATGTGAAGAATAAGGATGCTTTATGTTTTCCTTACTGCAGGCTCCGAAACATCACTTCTGCAAATCACAATGCCACGGAAGATCAAAACCAACACCAACGATGGCAATGTTTCAGAAACGCATGTAATTAAGAAATCACTTTTTTTTTTTAAAAAAAATGAGTGTTTTATTTTTGCAGGACTACATGACCCAAATGAATTTGTTTCGAAACTTTTGAAATTTCGTGTTCTAATTACTGTGTTAGAGAGCCATTTTGTTTGAAGGAGAGCAAGTGTTTTGCTTTTTTATTCATTTTCCACGTGATATATAAACATTATGAAATTATAAAGACACACAATGATCTGATAGAAATCCAAGGATTGGAACCTCAGTAGCAGGGTCTGAGAGGAACATTGAATTGCCAACTGGAAAACAACTACACTCCGAGACAGATTTTATAGATTGAATGGTCTGACTGTTTCCCTTTATGGCACCCAAAAAACTCCAGTGATTATTATTATTATTTTTTTTTTTTGAGGGCAGTGTCACTGGCCCTCATATGTGGGACCCGAACCGGGGCCGCTGGCTTCCCAAGCCAGCGCTTAACCACCGTGCCACTCTGCCAGCCCTGATTATTTTTTTTTTATAAAAGCTCTTACACCAAAAACCAGAGGTGTTAATATGTTTAGGAGAGTATAACATATACTGGGAAAATGCTAACAAAAAGAAAACATGCGTATCCATAATAACAGCACGAAATAAAACAAAAGCAGTTAGTCCACAAACAGGAACTTAATAAACACACATACACAACATTATGAGGGATAAACATTATTACTTAAAATATTCACTTTACTAGGAACATATAACAATTCTAAATTTGTATGAATTCAATAAAATGCACTTAGCACCTATAAAATAAACACTGATAGCATTAGAGGGAGAAATTTCCAAATTCATTTTTTTTTTAATTTTATTGTGAAATAAACATTTTTTAAAAAATTAGCTTCAGGTGTACAACACAGTGCAATAGTTATACTTTTTACCCCTCAAAGTGACAACCCGCACTCCCCCAATTCGCCACCCCACTCCTCCCCCCATATCATACATATCTATTACAATTCCTTTGACTCTCTTCCACAGTATAATCCACATCCCGTGACTATCTATATATTCAATTACAGTTGGCATACAATGTTATACAACATCAGCTTCAGGTGTACAGTGCAGTGATCAAGCCGCTACTCCATCCATGAAATGGTCTCCCTAACAAGACATATGACCATCTGACACCCCACAAAATATTTACAACATTATTAATTATATTCCCCAAACTGTCTTTCATATCACTGTGGTGATATTGTAGTTACTTATTTATGCTGTCTAATCCTTTCCCCTTCTCTCTCATCTCCACCCACCTCCCAGCTAGCATCCCTCAGTTTTTCCTCTATATCTATGAGACCATTTCTGTTTCCTTTGCTCATTCATTCAGTTTTTCAGATTCCACATATAAGTGAGATCATATGGTATTTGTCTTTCTCCAACTGACTTATTTCATTTAACATAATAGTCTACAGGTCCATTCATATGGTTGCAAATGGTATGATTTCATTCTTCTTTATAGTGGAGTAATACTCCATTGTACAAATGTACCACAGTTTCTTAATCCAGTCATCTACCAATGGGCATTTCAGTTGTTTCCAAGTCTTGGCTGTTATAAATAGTGCTGCAATAAACGTAGGGGTGCATATATTTTTTCGAATTAGCATCTTGGATTCCTCTGGGTAGATACCCAAGAGTGGAATTGCTGGGTCATACGGTAGTTCCATTTCCAGTTGGTTTTTTTTTTTTTGAGGGCAGTGTCACTGGCCCTCATATGTGGGACCAAACCGGGGCCGCTGGCTTCCCAAGCCAGCACTTAACGACGACGCCACTCGGCCAGCCCCTTTTTTTTTTTTTTTTTCATTTCCAGTTTTTTGAGATACCTCCATACTGACTTCCATAGTGGCTGCACCAATCTGCAGTCCCACCAACAGTGCAGCAGGGTCCCCTTTTCCCCACAGCCCTGCCAGCACCTGTTGTTTGTTGATTTATTGATGATAGCCATTCTGACCAGAGTGAGGTGGTATCTCATTGTGGTTTTTATTTGCATTTCCCTAATGACTAGTGAGGTTGAACATTTTTTCATATGCCTGTTGGCCTTTTGTATGTCCTCTTTAGAGAAACATCTCTTCATAGCCTCTGCCCATTTTTTAATTGGGTTGTTTGTTTTTTTGGTGTTGAATTGCATGAGTGTTTTATAAACTTTGGATATTAACTCCTTATCAGATATATTGTTGACAAATATATTCTCCCATTCAGTAGGCTTCCTTTTTGTTTTATTGATGGTTTTCTTTGTTGTGAAAAAACTTTTATGTCTGATATAATCCTATATGTTCATTTTTTCTTTTACTTCCCTTATCCGTGGGGATGTATCAGTAAAAATATTGCTCAGGGTAATGTCTGCAAACTTACTCCCCATATTTTCTTTTATGAGTTTTATGGTTTCAGGTCTGACATTTAAGTCTTTAATCCATTTTGAATTTGTTCTTGTATGTGGTGTAAGGAGGTGGTCCAGTTTCATTTTTTTGCATGTGTCAGTCCAATTTTCCCAGCATCATTTATTAAATAGACTATCTTTACTCCAATGTAAATTCTTGCTTCCGTTGTCATAGATTAACTGTCCGTATATGCCTGGATTTATTTCTGGGCTCTCTGTTCTGTTCCACTGATCTATGTGCCTCTATTTATGCCAATACCATACTGTTTTGATTACTGTAGCCTTGAAGTATGTTTTGTTGTCTGGTAGCATGATACCCCCAACTATGTTCTTATTTCTCAGGATTGCCAAGGCTATTCAGGGTCTTTTATGGTTCCATATAAATTTTAGGATTATATTTTCTATTACTGTGAAAAATGCCCTTGGTAGTTTGATAGGAATTGCATTGAATCTATATATTGCTTTAGACAGTATGGACATTTTAACTATATTAATTCTTCCTATCCATGAGCATGGTAGGTTTTTCCATTTATTTGTATCTTCTTTTATTTCTTTCTTCAGTGTCTTATAATTTTCTGAGTACAGATCTTTTACTTCTTTGGTAAAATTTATTCCTAGGTATTTTATAGTTCTTGAAGCAATTATAAATGGGACAGTTTTCTTAATTTGTCCTTCTGTTAGTTTATTATTGGTATATGAAAATGCAACTGATTTCTGAACATTAATTTTGTATCCTGCTACCTTACTGAATTCGTCTGTCAGCTCCAATAGTTTTTTGATGGAGACTTTGGGGTTCTCTAAATCCAGTATCATGTCATCTGCATATGATGACAATTTTACTTCTTCCTTGCCAATTTGGATGCCTTTTATTTCTTTTTCTTGTCTGATTGCTGTGGCTTAAACTTTCAGAACTATGTTGAAGAGGAGAAAGTGGACAGCCTTGTCTTGTTCCTGATCTTAAGGGGATCTTAATGAGCTTTTCTCCATTAAGTATGATGTAAGCTGTACATTTATCATATATGGCCTTATTATGTTGAGATATGATCCCTGTATTCTCACTTTGCTAAAGGTTTTTAGCATAAATGGCTGCTGGATTTTGTCAAATGCTTTTTCTACATCTATTGATATGACCATGTGATTTTTATTCTTCATTTTATTGATGTGGTGTATCACATTAATTGATTTACGGATGTTGAACCAGCCTTGCATACTAGGTATGAAACTCACTTGATCATGATGTATGATCTTCTTAATATATTGCTGAATTCTGTTTGCTAATATTATATTGAGAATTTTTGGATCTATATTCATCAGGGATATTGGCCTGTAGCTTTCCTTTTTTGTGCTGTCTTTATCTGGTTTTGGAATCAGGGTGATATTGGCTTCATAAAAAGAGTTCGGGAGCATTCCCTCATTCTGGATTTTATGAAATAGTTTGAGAAGAATAGGTGATAGTTTTTTTTTTGAATGTTTGATAAAATTCACTTGTGAAGCCATCTGCTCCAGGGCTTTTGTTTGTTGGGAGCTTGTCAATTACTGATTCAATTTCCTTGGTAGTAATGAGGCTATTTAGATTTCTGTTTCTACTTGAGTTAGCTTTGGAAGGTTGTACGCTTCTAGAAAATTATCCATTTCTTCCAGATTGTCAAATTTGTTGGCATCTAGTTGCTCATAGTAATTTCTTAGAATTTTTTGTATTTCTGTGATGTCTGTAATCATTTCCCCTCTTTCGTTCCTGATTTTACTAATTTGAGTCCTCTCTCTCTGTTTTTTTTTTTTTTTTTTTTTTGGTGTGCCTGGCTAGAGGTTTGTCAATTTTGTTTATCTTCTCAAAAAACTAGCTCTTGGTTTCACTGATCTTTTGTATTGTTTTTCTGGTCTCTATATTGTTTATTTCCACTCTGGTCTGTATTATCTCCTTTCTTGTACTCCCTTGGGCTTCTTTTGCTGTTCTTTTTCCAGTTCCCTGAGGTGTAAGGATAATCTGTTGATTTGAGATTTTTCTTCCTTCTTTAGTAGGCCTCTTAGCACTGCTTTCACTGCATCCCAGAGATTTTGGGCTGTGGTGTTTTCATTTTCGTTTGTCTCGAGGTATCTTTTGATTTCCTCCTTGATCTCATTTGTGACCCACTCGCTATTTAGTAGCATGTTATTTAGCCTCCATTTATTTTGACAGCTTTCCGGGTTTCTTCTTATAATTGTGTGTCCTTTATATTTGAATTATTCAATCTCCCTATTCTCTTGTGCATGTATATCTGAGGTGTTCCTTGTGTTGTGTGTCTTCACCTGTTGAAGTTTAGCTTTGATTACTTTTGGCTTGTCAGTAGGTGGGATTGACTCCCAGTCTGAGAGGATCTGTGAGGAGCTGTGAGGATCAGCAGTGTCCGCAGTTTATGAACTGCTATGTGAGGGTTGACCCCTCTGATGAGGCTTGGACCCTTTGGGCCCTTGCACCTGTAGCGACTTCCTTTTGGGTGTGACTCCTGTATGTCAAACCCAGAAATGCTCTGGTTTTATCTAAAGTTGGCCTGTGGGTATGATCATTCTTGTGTCTCCAGTGCCGGCCTTGGCTAAAGTCCACCAAGCTCTCTTCAGGTTGTCCTCTGCTGTACAAAAATGCCTCTGTGTCTTGTGGGAACAAAGACGGCCACCTGACGCCTAGCGTGATCCTGGCACTGCAGGTTTGCTGTACATGAGTGTGGTTGTGACGTGTGATTGGCAGTTTAAAATGTTTTTACCAAGTCACTGCTGTTTCTGCTTTCGCCTGTCCCAAGGCAGGCTATGCACCCTGCAGGCTCAATGAGTGTCTTTGGGCACCCTTTCCGTTGAAAGCCATGGAGAATGAAAGAGTTCCTCACTGCCAAAAGCCAGCTGCCAGGAATCTGTTAGTTAGTGCTTCAGCAGCTGAACCTGCCCTGCCTCCCGTGCCTTGCTGGAAAGGTGGGGGCGGGGTAGGCAGTCTCACTCTGCAGCCTCCTCTGGGGTGGAAATTCTCAACCCCGTACGGGTAGGAATACCACTGTGGTCTGCCCCTATTGCTCCATTCAGGGGTCAGTTTAAGACTCTGGCTTGGTAGGGGTTAAGGTTTCTGAGGGAGGGTGGGGGTGGGTTTTTATTTCTGTAGGGTTTTTTTTTTGTTTTGCTTTCTGTCCAAGAGTGGAGGAAAAATAAATAGAAAAACAAACAAACAAACAAACAAAACAATAGAACGACAAAAAAAGACCACAGTCCCAACACTGTTTTGAGCCTTTATCTCATACAATCCAGAGGAGTTCCTGCTGCTCTCCCAAAGAGACTGCCTGGGTTTAGGGGGCTGCATGCACCTTGCAGCGGCTCAAATCTCCAGTCTGTCTCTTGGGGAACCTGCGTCTCTGCCCGGCGCTCTGCGTCTCCTCCGGCAAGTATTCTTTGTTCCCCTGCTCGCCTGGTTTCAGGCTTCTGCCTCAGAGCCTGCGCGCCGAGGTGTTCTTTTCTGCACTCCGTGGGACCCAGTGGACACAGAGACTGATCCGAAATCCATTTCATAGTAAGATCTTAAAATGTTTTTGTCAAATGTTATTTGACAAATCATAAAAATATAAAGACAATTTGAATAACGAAGATAATCTTTTTATTTGATAGATATATATTTATAGATGTGACCCCATGGAGTGAATGTACTGTTTTTCCCTTTTTGCTGTTTATTAGGACTCCTTAGACCTCACAGGGTATCTATCACACATGAGGCTTTTCGTTAATGGCAAAGCATATGGTGCAGCAAGAGAAAGAGAGTTCAGGCAAATATGAGGATTCAAGAAACATCCACAGTGAGCACCCATGAACCTATTCTCTGCTCCTGGAATATGCTGAGTCTCTGGCTTGAAATAACAAGACCTATGGGAGGAATTTCACCTTGGGAGAACTCCTTACAAAACTTTTAGTGACTAGCCAAGCCAGTTTTCAAAAGAGGTAGGGAAACACTAAGAAAGCTAACTTTGGCCAGGGGATTTTTGAACCCTAAACAGTACATTATTATAAATCTCACTGCCATTATCTTAACTAAGAGTCAAATCTTCCGGCTTGTAGGCATTCCCAGAAATAAAGACAGAGCTTTTCTAATCCAGCTGTAAATCAGCTTTGTCTCCACAATAAATAGTGCGCATTCTTCTCAAGAATATACAGATCATTCAACAAAATTGATAACAGTAAGTTAAAAAAATTAAAAATCAAACACCAATATTACAGAGCTCATATGGTAACAATTTAATTTAAAACTTAACAAAAACACTGAAAAATGTTTTCGGTAATTTAAAAATACACTTGTAAATAATTCATGGGTTGAAGAAGAAATCATAAATTATAATGGATATTAAATAAATAATATACAAGAATGATAAAATTACAAACCAAAATTGGAGTCATGCTCTTAAGATGCTATAGGGGCATAATTTATAACTACAAATACCTAAATAAGCAAAAACAGTTTGAAAATTAGAAGGTAAAAAATAATTATAACCTCAACATTTTTAAATACGTTATAAAATTAAGAAGAATTAATTAAAAAGTAAATTTAGCTAAAATAGCTTAGATTCATAATGTCAGAAGTTGATTTATGAAAAAATATATAATACAGATATTTTGGTGAGATAGATTAAGGAAAATGGAAAGGAGAAAGAAAAATATGTAGTATTAGAAATGAGAAATCTACAAAGGAGCAAATAAAAATATCAAAAATGTATGCTTATAAATGTTATTTAAACAATATATTTTTATCCATGAAAGAAATGTTGACCTAAGATGACATAAAACAACACTGATACTCTTTTCCTATTAAGAAGCTGAAATATTGTTTAAGTCATATGACTGCCCCCTCCAATAACAAGCTCTATAATTATACAGTCTTCAAAAAATGTGTATAATTATATCAAAATACACAAATCTGAAAAATTTTTTGTGTATCTAAACTCCTGTGTACTCTGAACCCAAATCAGACAGTTTCCTTGTGCCTTTTTCAGACATAACCACTAACTTCACTATTTTGTTGTCTTGAAATTCATGTGAAAGGGATCAGCCAGTAATACTTTGTGTGTGTGTGTGTGTGTGTGTGTGTGTGTGTTCCTGATTTCTTTAATTTAGTGTTCTATTTTTGAGATTCGTCTGTATAGATTCATATTTGTAGATTCATATATGCTTTAGTTCATAAATTTTATAGATTCATAGTATGCTAAAAATTGAAACATTAACCTGTTAATGGACATTTTTGACAATTGGTCATCATTATGAATAAATCTGCTCTAAAGAAACAAGTGTTATATTGATATATGCTTTCATGTGCATATTTCTAGGGGTGAAATTCTGATTTAAAGAGTAAGTGCACATTTGAATTTTATAGAAATCTGGTAAATAGTTTACTTAAATGATTATAGTATTTTGCATTTCCACTAGCAATATATGAGAGTTTAAGTTGTGCCATACCCTCACAATACCCTCTCAATCTTTTGTTGTTGTTTGCAATTTTGTTAAATTTATTCCTTTTTCTCTATCCTCTTGGTTCAATTGCCATCCATGATGAATAGTGATGATGAGTGACTTGTATAATGTTGATGAGCCAATTGGATATGAATTGCAAATATCATTCTTTAGTCTAGGGATTGCTTTTTAACATTCTTAATCATGTCTTTAGGTGAATAACAGTTTTAAATTTTGATGGTGTCCAGTTAATCAACTATTTTATGGCTATTCTTTTTATCTTCTATTGGGTTTTCGGAAAAGTCATGACACATTTTATGATGCATTTTTGCAACAGAAAACATAGAAAAGTCATGACTTTTCCGAAAACCCAATATTTGATAATTATTGGCCAGCACAAGGTTGATATTGTCATATATTTTCTTCCAGAAACTTCATAATTTTAGTTTAGATATTGATATCTGTCATCATTTCTAAATTTTTAATGATATGGCATAGGGATCAAAGGTCATCTTTTCCCACATGAGTATCTATTGACTTACCTCCATTTATTGAAAATATCCCTTTTCCCATTAATTTAAATAGGCACCTCTGTCAAAAAGTTATTTTTTGTGGATTTATTCTGGACTCAGTTCTTTCTAGGTGATATAATTATTTTTACTTAAATGGCACACTGTTTTAATTACTATAGCTTTACAGTAAGTCTTGGAATTTAGTATCTTAAAGTCTTTCTACTTTTTGCTTTACTTTAGAATTATATAGTATATTATAGGTCATTTGCATTTATATATAAACTTGAAAATTATCTTGCCAAATTTTATAAATAAGCTACTGGATGGCTTTTAAACTACAAGTCACTTTTGATTAGAATAAAATCTTAATATTAATATGTCCAATTCATGAAATTGGCACATCTTTGCCATTTATTTAGGTCTTATTTAATTTTTTCTGCCATGCTTTGTAGTTTTTATGTAGAGACCTGCATTTTTTTTTTTTTTAAGATTTTATTGGGGAATTGGGGGAGGGGAACAGCGTTGGGAAACTGGGAAAGGGGAACAGACAAGTTGCTGTGCTTTTGTTCTTCAGTCTAGTTGTGGAGGATGTTGCTTCATGGGCCCATGTTGGTATCATCATTGCACTCTTCCCAGATGAGATAGATTGGTCGCTGGCCTATGGACAACTGCCCACAGTGGCTCTTGGCAGCTCACACTGGCTGCCAGCCGCTCATGCTGGCTGCCAACCACTCACTGTAGCCTATGGAAGCCCACTGCAGCGGGGCTGCAGCTATGCCGACCCGGGAACTCACAGCAGCCCAGTTCCAGGTTGAGCTGTTGTTCACCATCTTAGCTGTAGAGGGCAGTGTCACTGGCCCTCATATGTGGGATCCGAACCGGGGCCTCTGGCATCCCAAGCTAGCTCTTAACCAACACGCCACTGGGCCAGAGGCCTGCATATCTTTTTATGCTTTCTGATGCTTTGGTAAATGGTGTTTATAAAGTTTATTTTTCCAATTGTTACTCTCTCACTTTAGAAAAATAAAATTGATTTTTGTATTTTAACCATGTCAGTTTTGTAAATAATATATCACTGTCATTAACAATTTTCTGCCATTCCCTTTGGCTTTTCTTTATATTATATTCATCTCATTTGCAGATAAGAACAGTTTTGTTCTTTTTCCCCAATCTTTATGTTTTTTTTTGTTGTTGTTGTGGAATCACATATGATGTTCAGTAGCAGTAATAGCTCATTTAGTTTAATGATGCTTTTGTGTTTGTTTTGTTTTTACTGTAGAAAGAAACTCAATATATCAAAAATAAGTATAGTGTTGGTTATAGGTTTCATAAACTTTACCAATTTTTTGGAAGCTTTTAAAATTTTCAGATAGATATATCTGCAGTTATATATAAGTATACATATCTGTGAGAGTATGTATATGTATATTTCCTGTCAGTGTAGTGAATCATCTTTTCATTCCTGAGATAAAAGGCAATTTTGTCATGATATCTTTTATGTGTGTTTGACTTAATTTGGGAGTATTTTGTTTAGGGCTTTGAAATTATGATGATGAGAACTGTTTTACTTCCTTGCAATATAGTTGTCTTATTGCAATATCTGGATTATACTTACTCATAAAATTAGTTGGGAAATGTTCTATCTTTCTATATTTCATTAATTTATGTCAGATTAATATTTTTTTCTTATTTAAACATTTAGTCCAGTTCACCATTGAATGAATATATCTAGACTTGGAGATTCCTTTGTGAGAAGGTGTTTAAATTTAAATTTTGATGTAGTTTTGTTTGAAGCTATCAATTTTTATTATTTCTATATGCCTTTTGTTTCTGTTACATTTTTTAGTTCTTACTATGTTTTCTTTTTCACTATTCAATATATCTTGTTAATTGGATTTTACTAGTTTTCAATTGAAGAACTTGTTTACCATTAATGGGGAGTGGAAAATGGTGTTTAGAATCTAATTTCTGTATGCTCGGTGTGCTACTTGCTACTGGGGTTTCACTATTTCCATATAATTCAGTGGCCCAAGTCAGAAAATATGAGTGTGTATACACACACACACAGATATAGGGTGTGTGTGCATAGGTGTGTATATGTAAATATGCATGTGGGTTTATATTAAAACCATAAGTTTATATTGATATATCCAAATCCAATAGAAAACTACAGGTAATAAAAAAAATGAGGAGAAGAACCAATAAGATATGCCAAAAACAAACAGAAAACAAACAGCAAGAAAGTCAACTTATAGTGTAATATTTGCATTTCATTAAAAGTAGTTAGTGTGAACTTTGCAACTAAAGTCAGAGATTGTCACATTGGGTGAAAAAAATTGAATGCTGTCTACAAGAAATACTTTTTAAATGCAAGACACAAATAGATTAAAATAAAAAATGGAAACCTATATTTCATTAAAATCAAACTCAAATCACAAGTTGATAAATTGATATCAGAACAGGAGACTGCAGAACATGGATATTACCAGGTTAAATAGTGGCATCTCATAATGATAAATAGCTCACTTTATCAAGAAGGCATAGTAATTCTAAAAATATTTGCATCTAATAAGAGTGCATCAAAAACATGAATCAAATACCTAAAGAATTGAATAAAGTAGACAAATCCACAATTTTGTTAGCGACTCTAAAATTCTCTCAGTAAATGATTTAAAAAAATCAGATTGATAATCAACAGTGTTCTGGAAGGCTTAAAATGCTAACAGTCACCTTGACATTAATTGGCATATGTAGAACATAGGAAGCGGGTATTGAATTTTTATCAGATTCCTTTTCTGTAATTATTGGTATATCATAATATCTGGAGTTGGGATGAGGGAGTGTCTCATTAAATGTGCACTGTCCCTGCAAGTTGTGAGGCAATTCCTAAAGAGAACAGCGAGATGAAGACTATCTATAGGTAGTGCTTTTGACAGCTACAGGATACTTCCTTTAACCTTCAAAAGGGCCCTACACTGTATTATTTAATTTTCAATTTATTTGTGCTAGAAACTGCAAAGTAGAAAAAAAAATAAAATTCAAGTTTCATCAAAGGTTATGCAGCATTTCTAAATGTAATAATTTTTAAATTAAAATTTGATTATGATACTTAATAAATGCTAATGACTAATGCTCCTAATTTTTAAACAGATTTGGATTCCTTGATTTTCTGTCTCACATTTTGAGATTGAAGAAAAATAAAACTATACCTTTATATGTATATATAATTTTGCGACATGCACAATATAATCTGTGTTTACACAAAAGAGTATTTTTAAAAATTATGACTTTTGACTTTCAAGAATTTGAAATTTATAATAATTACTTTCTCTCTGAATATTTTGCTGTAGGTCATGTATGCCATTGAAATTGATGGGAAAACATACACTCTCCATCTTGAAAAACAGTAAGTGTCCCAGACAGTCCATTTGTATGGAAAAGCCACTGGAGCAGCTTTGGGTGCACCCACAAGTTGGGTGGGGTACGGTCTGAGAGAATCAACAGGAGAGGGCAACCAGATTGATAGAGACTGAGACCTGGCATGCATCTGCACCTACATGCTGGGAGTAGGGAGGGCTCAATAAAGTGACAGTGGCTTCTTCCCAGACTTCTGTCTGGGAGAAACCTGTCCCTCCAATCTTCTCCCTGAGGCCAGTGAATTCAGTTCCTCCCAGTTTTTAAGCTGCTGCTCCAGTGCTGGAGCTCAGAGCAAGTGAGTCCATCAGTGGGCAAGTTTGTGCACAGGCCCATTAAGAGGAGTGTCTGGAACTCTAGTTCACTCAGACATAATCCCCTCCACCACAGTCAGCTCAGCCATAAACCCTGCTTGTTTTCAAGGCCAAAAGTTATGGGGACTTCTCTTCCTGGCACTAGCACCCTGAGCTGGGGAGCTTGGTGTGGAGCAGGGACCATATGCTCCTCAGGGGGGACATGCACAGCAGAGATATCCCTCCTGATTCTTAACCACCACACATGGATGTGGGACCAGACTCTTTCATGTCCCTGCTCCTCTTACCGTTCTCGACATGACTTCTTCTGTATCCTGTTATAGGACTTTGTTTAGCTAGACTTCAGATGGTTTTCAATGATAGTTGTTCTGTAGATTAGTTGTCGTTTTAATGTGGTCATGGGAGAAGGTGAGAATAGCATTGATCACTTTGCCATCTTGATGCGAAGTCTTATTTTTATAGTTTCTTTCTTTTTTTTAATTCTTTTATTGTGAAATAAACATTTTTTTTTTAAAAATTGTTTCAGGTGTACAACATAATGTAATACTTATACTTTTTAACCCCTCAAAGTGACATCCTCCCTCCCCCAGTTTGCCACCCCACTCCTCCCCCCCATGTCATACATATCTATTACAATCCCCTTGACTCCCTTCCACAGTATACTCCACATCCTGTGACTATTTATATATTCAATTACAGTTGGCATACAATATTATACAACCTCAGCTTCAGGTGTACAGTGCAGTGATCAAACCTCTACTCCATCCATGAAGTGGTCTCCTTAACAAGACATGTGACCATCTGACACTCCACAAAATATTTACAACATTATTATATTCCCCGAACTGTCTTTCATATTATAGTTTCTTAAATGTCTACAATCACTACCCTAAATTGGGACTAAATAAGAGCATGGAAATTACATTTATTTAACATGCTATATCTTCTTCCTGATTCATGTCAGACTAGATTTTCAGTCTTCCTCTTGAGATTTAAAATCTAATATTTGTGCCAAATTCTAATTTAATGATGTATATATTAAGGTATGTTATATAGATTAAAATTACTCTGTAGAACTCCTTAAAACATAACCACAACATTGCAACAATTAATAGAATAATTTTATTTGTCCATGTTTAATTTTGTCTCCCTGTTATTTTATATGTTTGTATGATTTTTAAGCATTTTACTTGATATTCCACAAATTTTTTTTCAGTTTGCTATAGTATGTATTTTTAATCTCTTAAATTTTCTTTTTTCTACTTTCACTTTCTGAGGAAATCAATATCAATAAAAGTTGTGTGTATCTTTCTCTAATTTTCTATGTAAACATCATCTTTCCATTAAATAAAACATGGAAAACTATCAAAAATTTTGTTTTTACAAAAATGGGAATTAGGTTTTGCAACTGGCAGATCTTATTAAATAATGGTGTTTATACTGTAACTCATTCTTTAATAAATAACATCCCATTGTATATAACTTTGATAAGTAATGAGGTTATTTCCAGAAATTGTCACTATATAGTCCTGCAATAAACAGCCTTGTATCTATATTTTTATATAGTATAGGGTGTTTTTTTGTGTTTTTGTTTTGTTTTTGCCTTGATATCAAGAAATACGTTTCTGGCCTTTCTGTCTGTGGCCACCACAGAGGAAGCATCATTAAAGTCTTTCCTCCTGTGTCATGTCTGACTCAGCATCTCCCAAAGAGCTTGAACAGCTGTGGAAGCTCTTCATTGGAGCTTTGAACTTTGAAACAACTGATGGGTCTGAGGAGACGATTTGAGTGATGGGGAACACTCACAGACTGTGTCGGTGATGAGAGATCCAAGCACCAAGTGCTCCAGAGCTTTTGGGTTTGTCATGTATGCCACTGTGGATGCAGCCAGGAAGGCAGGGCCACACAAAGTGGACGGAAGAGTCATGGAACCAAAGAGGGCTGTCTCAAGATTCTCAAAGACCTGGTGCCCACTTAGCTGTGAAAAAGATTTTTGTTTGTGGAATTACAGAACACACTGAAGAACATCACCTAAGAAATTAACTTGAGCAGTATGGAAAAACTGAAGTGATTGAAATCATGACTGACCGAGGTGGTGGCAAGAAGAAAGGCTTTGTTTTTGTAACTTTTGATGACCATGACTCTGTAGACAAGACTGTCATTCAGAAATACCATCCTGTGAATGGCTACAACTGTGAAGTAAGGAAAGTCCTATCTAAGCAAGAGATGGCTGGTGCTTCATCCAGTCAAAGAGGTCAAAGTGGTTCTAGAAGCTTCCGTGGTGGTTGAGGAGGTGGATTTTTGTGGTGATGACAGCTTTGGTCATGGAGGAAACTTCTGTGGTCGAGGTGGCTTTGGTGGCAGTCATGGTGTTGGAGGATATGGTGGCAGTAGGGAAGGCTATAATGGATTGGGTAATGACAGAAGCAATTTTGGAGATGGCAGAAGCACAAATGATTTTGGCAATTACAGCAATCAATCTTCAAATTTTAGACTCCAGAAAGGAGGAAACTGGAGGCAGAAGCCCTCGCCACTGTGGTGGTGGAGGCCAACACTTTGCCAAATAAAACCAAAGTGGGTATGGAGGTTACAGCAGCAGCAGCAGCAGCAGTACCTATGGCAGTGGCAGTAAATTTTAATCACTGCCAGGAAACCAAACTTGGCAGGAGAGGAGAGCTAGAGATATGATAGGAAAGCTATATGTTACAACAGATTTGTGAATTCAGCCAAGCACTGTGGAGGCAGGGCATGTCCGATACAAAGAAGACATGATTTAGACCAGGGGTCAGCAAATTTTTGAGATAGAAGAGCCACCAGGGGTCAGCAAACTGCGGCTTGCAACTATGGCTCTGAAGTAAAATTGAAAATGAAAATAAAACTATCATAGTTTCATTTATAAAATTTTTAAAGGATATTCACATAATGATGATTATGTAAAAATATATTTACGGCTCTCAAATAATTTTTAAAATGTTTTGAGGGCCGGCCGAGTGGCGCATTGGTTAAGCGCTCGTTTTGGGATGCCAGCCGCCCCGGTTCGGATCCCACATGAGGGCCAGTGACACTGCCCTCTACAGCTAACAACAGCTCCACCTGGAGCTGGGCTGTGCGAGCCCCAGTGATGGTGTGGGCTGCAGCCCCTGCTGCAGTGGGCTGCCATAGGCTACAGTGAGTGGCCCGCAGCCAGCGTGAGCGGCTGGCAGCCAAGAGTGAGCTGCCAATAGCCGCGATGAGCGACATCCAGAGGCTAGCGACCGATCTGCCTCATCCGGGAAGAGCGCAATGAGGATACCAACAGTGAAGCAACATCCTCCGCAACTAAACTGAAGAACAAAAAGACAGCAACTTGTCTGTTCCCCTTCCCCGATTCCCCAACGCTGTTCCCCTCCGCCAATTCCCCAATAAAATCTAAAAGAAAAAAAAAAATGTTTTGAGAGACAGGATTGGCTCTTCCAAGGGTCAGCAAACTTTTGAGACAGAACGTACCCAAAGAGCTGCATGTGGCTCATGAGCCGCAGTTTGCAGACCCATGTTTTAGACAATAGTCATGTATATGTGACTACTCATATAACAGGTTATTTTAGTTTCTGTTCTGTGAAAAGTGTAAGCATTCTAACAAAGTGTTTTAATGTAAAATTTTTTTTTTGCATCTATGCTGTTGGTTGCTAGATGCAACAGTCTGATCCTGACGCTGGATAAATGTGTCTTTTTTAAAAATGTGCTGTGTAAATAAAGTTAGTCTACTCTGAAGCCATCTTGAGAGATTACCCCAAAAGTGTGAAGTCATAATTCCTTCAGATTGATGCCAGTTTCCATTTGAACTTTACTTACAACCTGCTTGGGGGCAGTAGCCATCATCTTCAGAATCTTTGGTGTAATTGAATTTACACTTACTGTGTAATGACCTGGAGTCCACTTATGCAATAAGTCTAAATTGAATTATGGTACCAGATAAAATTATAGATGGTAATTAAGCTTGTGTATCATCAAAAAAAATAGGTTTCTGGATCAAGAAGTATGAATAATAATAATAGTGAAAATAATAATAACTAAAGCAACAAAACTAAGTTAAATTTATTGAACACATATCATTTACTGGGCATATATCTACACAATCTGCATGTAGTAACTGATTTAATTTTCACAACCACCTCTAAGGTAAGCATTCTTTATTACTAATATTTTATAGTATATTAAGATTTTGCGAGATATTGCCAGTGTCTTTCTGAAAAGATGGTAGCAATTTAGATTTCCAAAAATATGCATGATGTACTGGAATATTCTATGTGATTTTACCATCAGTTTTTATTTCCCTAAATAATTTCTTTAAACATTTATCAGCTATTTGCATTTTCCTGTATGAGGTTTGCCTATTCATATAGTTTTCCCATTATTTGCTACTCATATTACTTTAATATACTTGACTTTTTAGAGCAGTTTCAGGTTCACAGCAAAATTGACTGGAATGTGCAGAGATTTCCCATATGCTGCCTATCCCACAAAAGCATAGCCTCCTCCCTTATTAACATCCCCTATCAGGATGATAGATATATTTGTTATAATTGATGATCCTACATTAAAACATCATTATCACCCAAAGTCCATAGTTTATATTAATTCAGTATTTTTGGTACTGGCAATTTTTTTCCTTTGAATGATAAAAAATAAAATGGAACATTCTGAGACTAATGCAAACAATTAGTGACACACATGTAATAATTTTTCCTACATATTTAAAAAGAAATGTATATGGCCAGTAATAGTGAAATCTGTTATTACCATGCCCAGACCTATCCATTTCACTCCTCAGTGCTAATCATGTCGATCTATATTCTTCTGTCATATTTTTCATCTTCATTCATCCATATGCCTAGAGATCAATAAGAATCATAATGTTTTGAGTATTACTTTATAGATGTAAATGATGCAATACTATATATTCCATCATACAACTTATTTATCTTAATGTGGTGGACCACAAAAGTGACCCGGATTCTTTACTTTTCCCTGTATCTTCACTCTTGGCCATATAACTTTATGTGTCTGTCATCTAGAAGTGAGATATATACACTTCCTCCAACTTTCCCACTCGCCAGCCCTTGGATCTGAATTTATCTACATGTGTGCAAGGCCAACTTCATGGCTGTATGGTGTCACAAGGCCTCATGGTTAGAAGGGCCCTGTACTTGGTTTAGTTCTCTGCTGTTGCTGTCCTGAGATTCCTAATACTTTTGGACTAGAGGCCTCTCATCTTCATTTTACCTTGGGCTCCACAAATTATGTAGTCCATTCTGTGGCTACAACACTTCTTTGTAAGTCATGTAGATGTTGATTCAAACAGAGGCTTGAGAAAGCTCTGATGCTTTTCTGCTTTCTATCTTGTTTGTTTGCCATCCTCATGAGAACATGCTTGGGTCAGTTTGCTGGAGGATAAACACACGTGGAATACAGCTAAGGTGTGCTAATCATCCCTAGGTCAGTCAACATTCAGCTGAATCCTGGACCACTGGGCAAGCCTGGCCAATTGGCCGAGCTACCGTGGTTATCAATACCTGACCCAGATGTGTGAGCAATAGATACTTACTATTTTATTTTATGGTTGTGATTGGTTGGTATGCAACATTTTGCATAATGTTATTATTTTGTTTGAGATCCATTCATACTGCTGTGTGCAAACTGAATTTATTTTAAATATATATGCGGCCATTAAATGAATATATCTCATTTATTATTTATCCATCCATATTTATAGCAAGGAAAGCTGTATTGTAAATATCCTTGGCCATTACTTCCTAGTACCATTGAAATTGGTGGATTATAAATAAGAAAGTTCTCATCTGCTATATGTTGACAATTTTTTACTTCAAAGGGTTTAAATCAGTTTTTCCTCACACCCACAATTAAAAATCTTTACTTATTTATTTTTATTAATTAGTGGATAAGAAATTCTATTTTATTGTTATTTTAATATGCACTTCACTGGTTATTAATAATATGTAGTATCTCTTCAAATGTTTACTAACCATTCTAATTGAATTGCCTCTCTTAAGTTTTTTGTTTTCTCTTTTGGGTTTTTATTTTTATTCATTTGTTTTGAGTATTTATTTTCAATTGTTGGATTATCGTTCTGCTTTTCTTTCTTTTTTCTAATGATCAGTTTGTGGGATTTTTTTTAAGGTAGATATTAATCCTTTCTTTATTCTATATATTGTGAATATGCTACTCAGCCAATTGATTGCTTTCTCTCTTTGTGAGATTTATTGCTATAAAAATCAAATTTTTATATAATCATTATATTCATATTTTATTTTATAGGTCCTCAGATTTCTCTCTTGTGTCTCTCACAACTGAATTTATATAATAATATTCTTATAGTGTTTTAAAAATTCTATTTTACATTTCAGATATAAATCCAAGGCTTCCAGTAACCTAACCATTGTATTGCATTTTTCAAGTTTTATCGCTATTTCCTTTTTGTTTTTTCTTTTATTGCAATTTTATGCTGACTCAGGTATTGTTTACTTCAGATAGAATATGCAGTTGGCATGCTTTAGAATATGCAGTTAGAGTGCTTTCATATTATTTTCTTCAGATAGAATATGCAGTTGGCATGCTTTCTGAATCTATACATATCTGCAAATGTCCCTTTTGTTTCCATAACTGAGTAACATTTGGCAATGTAGAATTTGTGAGTCATATTTCTTGGCTATAAATTTTTGTAATTTGATATAGTCCATCTTAGGTGAGTTATCCAGTATATTTTGTGTGTTTGCGTGTGTGCACATGGTACTACATTAATCCTCCCTGATATATCATAAGTCCCTTAATTTTTCACTTTAGTTTAAATCCCTACACATTTTTTATTCTATGGGAAATCTGTGGTTTCATCCTGGGTCTTTTTGTTCTGCCCTCTATGTCATAGTTTTTTCTATACCTATTTCCAATTTTTAAAAAATTTATTGGGGTGACATTGGTTAGTAAAATTGTATAGGTCTCAAGTGGACAGTTCTATAATACATCACCTGTATATCACATTGTGTGTTCACCACTCAGTCAGTTCTCCTTCCATCACCATATTTTTGAACCCCTTTACCCTAATCTTTATTTTTGCTATGGATCTTACCAATAGTTATTGTCTTTATTGGCTAGGTATCTAATCTGTTCTCAGCAACCAAAGTCTCTTTGACACATTTATTGAACTATTTAATTTTAACTGTCATGTATTTTGATTCAGCGTGTTCTTTTTTTTTTTCTTGTGATATCCTTGAGAGCCTGTTAAGTTTTATTGAAATTATTATCGTTTTCTTCAATTCATGTTACTTCATTAGGGTGTAACACTTAAGTTTTGCCTTACCCCTTTTTATTGTTCATTTTCCTTATGTTGGAACCTGTTTTCTGTGAATGGTCATTTGCATTTTTTTCTTTTTTTTTTTTTTGAGGGTAGTGTCATTGGCACTCATATGTGGGACCAGAACCAGGGCCTCTGGCCTCCCAAGCCAGCACTTAACCATTGCGCCACTCTGCCGGTCCTTGGTCATTTGCATTTTTATTACTTCACTGATCAAGCCAGACTGATTTGTTGTTTCATGTAGAAGCAAAAAGTATACCTTTGAAGGCCCAGGGTGAATAAACTTGCAAACTAAACTTTTATCCTTTTAATTATTTTTGTAAGACATCTGTTAGGTTTTTTCACCCATAATTTCTTTTTCCTAGGGACTACTTCTGATTCCCATTTTCACCACCCTCATTTACATGCTACAGTTATTAAAATGTGGCTCTGCCCTTGAGCTGTAATTCATGTTCCAGATACCTGCATCTAAACCAACCCAGGCCACTCATAGTTTTTCTTGAATATATGTAGAATGTAAACTGATAAATGTGTGTTTTTCTCTGGGGAGCTCTCTAGTTTTGTTATTTAAATGCAGGAAAAGGAAGTTATCAGGAATGAGGGAAAATGAAGCAGATATGAAATGAGAAATTATGGTGAAAGAAAGTACCATGTGAATGCTCTAGGCCCTCTTCATTTCTGGCTTTGAAATGCCTTTTGGTGTTTGAAATCCTTGAGAAATTCATATCCCTATAATGAATAACGGTGTTAGGTTGTTCCATTCACTGTCTTCCTGGTAAGAAGATTAAACTTCCGTACCATATTATTTATATCATGTTTGTCTATAGATATTTTTTAGCTTAGCTATTAAAATTTGAACACAGTATCCCACTTCTAAACAAAGTCTTTAAGAACTATTGTGTACTTCTATAAATTTTTCTCCTTGTGCTACAAGAAAGACACAGTCCTTGGGAGGAACTGTGCCTTTCCCTGGGGTCTAGAACGAAGGTAGTGTAGAGCTGAACCTGCAATGAACTTGTGAAGAACATTTATAGTTTTATTTATTTATTCACTTATTTATTTATTTATTTATTTTGAGGGCAGTGTCACTGGCCCTCATATGTGGGACCCGAACCAGGGCAGCTGGCTTCCCAAGCAAATGCTTAACCACCATGCCACTCGGCCAGCCCTATTGTTGTTTTAAAGCATTGAGAACTTGGGGTTTGTTTTTACCGCAGCATAACTTCATGAAAACTCATGATAAAAAGCATATATATGTATTTGTCTTTATCAATCCATGGCTACTCGTTAGCAAATATTAACTAACATTTTTGCTGTAAGATTTATTGTTGCTTAAATCTAAAAGAAAACTTTGTTGTGAGAATCTGGAAGCCTTGGTGTTTACTATAGATAAATCTGTGTCAATAGCACCCATACTGATATCTGTTTATACTGGTTATACTATTATATACACAATATGCTGTCAAAAAAGCAAGCTAGATAATAGAGAGATGAGTCTATTTAATATTTGGATATATGAACTTGAATAATTGAAAGTAAATTTTGTTTAATTTCATATTTTTGGAAGTTACTTTCATTAATAATATTATTACAATGAAGTGTCATTATTTTGGTTGAATTAGGTCATTTTTAGACCCTCATTTCCTGGTGTATTCTTACAACAAATCAGGAACATTGTATCCAGATTCTTCATTTATAAAGGTAAGTGTTGCTTTATGCTATGTAGATTTTTTTTTATGTGGCTAAGGTGCCATTGGTGAAAAGAAAAAGAATTATTGGGCAAACAGATCACAAATCCAAATATAATGTGGCAATTACAATAAAATCATACTGAATAGAACAACTACTTTTTAAATCTGGAACTCAGGAATCACTTATCCAAGAAGGCCATTTAAAGTATCTGGAAGTATCAGTAGGAGTTTGAGAGGAAATAAAAAAATAATGGGTGAAGGAGCTAAGAAGTCAGTAAACACATTGAGTAATTTAAATTGAGTTATCACAGGATCTGTGTGGTGGAAGTAATGGTGGAAATTACTTTGTATAACCAGAGGGAAAGTGAGGATGCAAAAGCATATTGGGTCCAAAAATATGTTCACATGTGAAATAGAGGAATTTGAACTCTATCTCGAAATGCAGACGGGAGTTGAGAAATTTTTCAAAGTATGTGAAAAAGTTAGCTTTAGTCTGTACAATACTTATTTTGCCAGAACATATGATTGGAAATAAGCAAATGATTGACAAGTGATTGGTCAGATTCTATTGCTACTCATAAATTGCAATTGAGTGATAATGAACTTAAAAATATGGTAACTGGTACATTATCTGTCTTTCTCACCATCTATAAGTAGAAAGCAGAACAAAACATGTAAGGCACCTGTTTGACATTTGACAACAGGCAGATCAGGAATTTTCTCTCTGAGAGAAAGGAAGCAAAGAAGGTTAAGCTCACATTCAGCATGGCCCTCTGACTGGGGATAATGTCTTAATCATAGCAGAGGAGGTGGAATTAAGCAGGTTGGAGTTCAGGGCTGCTGAAGCAGCTGGAATCTTCAGGACACAGGACCAGAGATGAAGAGAGCCTATCAGATGCATGTTTTGAGTGTGTGTGTGTGTGGGGGGGGTAGGGAGGGTTTGGGGCGGGAAGCTGTCTTTGGGTCCTTGACTGAGTATTAAGCTGCATCGGTGCTAAGACTCTATTGAAGGGTAGAGAGTAAAATGTGGTGATACTATAGGTCAAACGGTGTTGGGAGATGTTGGATTTTCAGCTCAAGCAGAGTAGTGTGACCAGGCATTCAGTTGTGACCAGAAAGTCTCATCCTTAGGAGACAGGATCAAGCTTTAGAGTAAGAGATATTTTTATCACCCCCACTCATCACCCCATAGCCTAAGCCCAACAATGAGAGGATCAAGGAGGGCTACCATTAGATTAATTGCCTTCCAATGCAAAAGGCAGGACTCTATAAAGGGTTACAACATAGTAGAGGAAGGCAATAATGCAGATAAGGGCAGAAATTAATGAAATAAAAGAAGGAAGAAGAATTGAAAAAATTAAAGGCCAGAATTTAGCTCCTTAAAAGGACTAAAAATTAATAACTCCTAGTAAGATTTATCCAGAATAAAAACTAATTCCATCAATATTAGGGCTGAGAGTAGATATTATTAGTCATAGAGAAAATAAATGTTTTGGAATATTATGAAATCTTTATGCCAATAAATTTGATAATTTGGATGAAATGGAAAATTTTATTTCTCTGGAATACATGTTCAGGTATATGATTGCGCAATCATAAGTGTATGTTTATAGTTTGTTTTAAAAAAATTACCAAACTATTTACCAGATTGGCTGTACCATTTTACATTTCCACTGGCAATGTATGAGAGATAGAGTTCCTGAATTCTTGCCACTGTTTAATCACTATTTAATTTTTTTTTTAAATTTAGCCATTCTTATAGATGTGTAGTGATATATCTTGTAATTTTGATTTGCATTTCCTTAATGACTAATGATTTGAACATATTTTCATGTGCTTATTTTTCACTTTTTGTGAACTTCTATTAAATGCCTTTACCCATTTTCTAAAAGTTTCTAGTTTGAATAGTTGGTTTCTTACTGAATTGGGGGAGGAGAACAGCATTGAGGAACCAGGGAAGGGAAACAGACAAGTTGCTGTCCTTTTGTTCTTCAGTCTAGTTGTGGAGGACATTGCTTCACTGGCCCATGTTGGATTGGCATCATCATTACACTCTTCCCTGGTGAGGCAGATTGGTCTCCGGCCTCTGGAGTGCCGCTCATGGCAGCTCTTGACAGCTCACACCAGCTGCCAGCCTCTCACGCTAGCTGCCGTCTACTTGCTGTAGCCTATGGCATCCCACTGCAGCAGGGGCTGCAGCTACGGTGTTGCAGGGAATCACAGCAGCCCAGCTCCAGGTGCAACTGTTGTTCACCATCTTAACTGTAGAGGGCAGTGTCATTGGCCCTCATATGTGGGATCCGAACTGGGGCCCTGCTGCTCAGAGCCAGCTTTCCAAGCCAGCTCTTAACCAGCGCGACACTCAGCCGGCCCCTTACTGTTGACTTTTGAGCAATTTATATATTCTAAATACAAGTCCCTTGCTAGATGGTGGTATGCAAATGTTGTCTCCCTTGCTGTAATTTGTCTTTTCATCCTTTTCATAAAGTCTCTCACTGATCAGAAATTTTTACATTGTTCCCTTGGCCCCTGTAAACATGTTTATGAGGGTCATTTTTAATTCTCTGTTATGCAAATCATTTAACTTCATTTTACTAGGATCAGTTTTGCAGATTTATCTTGTTCCTTTGTTTGCGATATCTTTTCCCTGATTCTTTATTTTACTTAATTCTGTGTTTTGGTGTCTGCTTATTAGAAGACTATCCCAGCCGTCGCTGACTGGCCTGGTGCAGTAGAGGACCCCTACAAATCATCCTGGAAAGTGATTTTGGAGGAATCTACTAACTCTTTCCCTTTTCAGGGTGAAGCAGGCTCTGTTTTGTTCCTACTTTCTCAGTGCTGGGTATAAGGGAGGATCAGTGGCATCTACCATCCCAAGTTGCTGCTTCTGTCCTTTTTTTTTTTTCTCCTTTTTTTTTTATTAGTATCAGGTGTACAACACAATGCAATAGTTATACTCTTTACCCCCCAAGCTTCTGTCCTTTTCCAGACAACTATTGTGCCAGACCCATCAGTGCTCCAGGTTTGGTGAGACAGATGCTAGGCATTTAGGCAGTTTGGGTGAATTGGGGTTACTGCATGTATGGATCAACTCTTTTCTTCCCCCAGGGGGTAGCAGAGAGCTGGGATTTACATCCATTTTCGCTGTGCAGAATCAGGGTGGGGGTGAATTAATGGTGTGTATTAGCCAGCACATACATTTTTGCCTGGGTAGGTAGGCTGTGCTGAACTCATCAGAGCTCCAGGACTGGTGACACACATATAGTTCTTTGGGTAGCCCCCTTAGAAACATTGGTGCACTGGGCATGTGAACAAATCTTCTTCCTCCCTTGGGTCAAGCTGGGCACTAGAGGATTTCTTTCTGACCATATGACAGTGCTCTGGGACAGGGTCTCTTGTGAAAGGGTACCCAAAACCTCCCTACTGCCATCGGTGAGTCCACTGTTGCATTCTTCCAGGGTGTGCAGGAGCCTTTCAATTATTGGGTTATCGGAAAAGTCATGACACATTTTTGCGATGAAAAACATAGAAAAAATATGTCATGACTTTTCTGACAACTTAATAGTTCCTGATTTCTCACAAAGGAAATATGTCTGTAAATTGTATCTGGATTGGTGTATTTTTTAGGGGATGGAAGAGCCAGGGCTTCCTACTCCACCATTTTCCTGATCAGAATTTCATTTCTTTTTTGATTTAAGTAATTTTATTACAGCTGCTTGAAAATCTTTGATTATTTCAACATGTGGTTCATGTCAGTGTTGGCATCAGTTGGTTATCTTTTCTCATTTTTGCTATGATTTTCTTGGTTCTTGGTACAGTGTGTGATTTTCAATTGTATGCTTAACATTTAAATCTTCTATTATTTAAAATAATCACCCTGTGTAAGTTTGGGTTTAGTGTGGTCTGTTGTTCCAATGACAGTTTAGCTTTCTTGGGTCTTCTGATATTATTTTGTTGTGCTCCATTCCTCTGGCTCTGCTGGATCTCTCCTGGTGCAGCTTATAGTGGTAAAAGGTGCTTTGATGGACAAACTTGTCTTAGTTGGTGGGGTTGGTGATAAAGGATCCATGGAATGGAGAGCATTTCCTCTGGCTGCCCTCCAGCCACTGGATGTCAGTGTGCTTCTCACTCCGTCTCTGTAAATGTCCCTTGGTGTAGAAACATCCTAACTGTGCCACTTTTCACTGCTCGGAGTTGGAGTTGTTGGGAAATATCCCATGAGGATAGTTTTTAATGACTGGGTGTAAGGCCAGGAGCTGCAGAGTCTGAATTGCACTCTGCTGATGTGTAGAGTTTGGCACCCAGCTTACATTCTGCTTTGTGATGGGCTTGCAGCTGCAATGTCTGCTGGCACCAGTGCAGATGGAGGTAGCTGCAGCTGTGGCTTGGTATGGAGGCAGGGTGTGCTCAGCCACTGTCATTGGGTGGGAGATATGGTTATTCTTTGTTCTGAGAAAAAGAAAATGGTTACTGATGGAGATGTATATCTGTTAGCTAAAAATGTATAAGCAAATTCATCAGGGAGAATGTGATGATAGTAAAGTTTAAATAGCACAGTATTAACAAGGGAACAGGACTGATTCTAGACATCACTAGACTTTTAAGGGAAGAAAGGGACTATTCCCTGAAAGGGAATATTGGAGAGGAACTTGAGAAGACTAATACTGTGAAAGCCCATGGGAATGAGAGTTTGAACTAAGGATGATCAACATGGTGAAATAGTAAAGAGAAAAAAAAATATGAAGAAATGCCATTTAAGATACTTTTAGGTAACTTAGAAAATACAAGCAAGATGTTCACAAGTGAAGTCAAATTACTGCTATTAATTACATCAAGTTAGCAGTTACATACCACACATTCAAGAAATGTGACTGACAGAAAAGATAAGAAAGCTGTTTGTCAAAATATTAGAATTTAGAAATAATTGTATAACAACAATTATTAGGGAAGAATAGGAGTCATGCTTATTCACAAGCATCAGAGGGTTAAAAGGAAGAAATTGTAGGGCAATAACAAGGAAATAGGATCTGGTGAATAATATGGTAATGGCTAAATCTGAATGTTTCATGGTATCTAGGCAGTATAGATAAAGCCCAAAATGTTATATTCAAATCACTCATGAATGTATCTTTATATACTCCTGATTAGGGCCATTGCTTTTATCAAGGATATGCTGCAGAACTTCCAAAATCAGTTGTGACACTTAACGTCTGTTCTGGACTCAGGTAATGGCACATTCTAGAGATGTGCATGCTTGAAAACCTTGTGCACCCTTTAATTTTTAGAAATTCCTTAAATGGTAGAGTGAAAGCAAAGAAAGTATAGGCTTTAATTGTGTTTCTTTTCATATACTTTCTTTTCCTACTCCTCTTACCATTGATCCTATTCTTATTGTCTCTGTCCTAGGCTTGCAGTCATAAAATGTATTCAGAAAAAGCCACCGAGTATAAAGAATATTCACATTTATTAGCTATACTAGAATCACAGTGACTCTTAAATGCCATAATACACAGACAGTATAAAATTTTGTTGAAGGTTAATTTAAGTAAGATGGGATAATTCTTATCTTAAATTAGACCATAAAAACCACAATCAAATTTCTATAAATATTTTTATTTAATGTTAATTAATGTTTCTCATACACATAGACTTACATATATTTACATTTATAATTATATATAATTAATAAAGTAAAATCTATATTAATTGCCTTTATTTTTATGTCTTTAAATACTCAGGGGATTATTGCAGTTGGAGAACATCACTTATCAAATTGAACCATTGGAATTTGCAGCTACATACCAGCATATGCTTTATCAAATAAAGAATAATGAAATTGATTTTCTCCCTTTACAAGAAAATTATCCTATAACCCAATTGGTAGATCAGTCTTACAAGATTCCTGTGAAGTCAAAAGTAAGTAACCCATTTTCTGAGATTTTCATTTTTATTACTTTTGAAACACTTGTTCTTATTGATACGTGTTACCTTTGGACAACAAAGTTAAACTGATATTGATTATATTAAAACCTCTTGTAAGATATTTATTTTAAAAGTGATAGGAATGAACATGTAATAGATATGAACACACATACTTCAAAAATGAAAGTTATCCACCCAGAGTCAGTTCTTCTTCCATCACCATATTATTTACCACTCTTTACCCTCCTCTGTCACCCTGGGTGGTGAATACACAATGCAATATATAAATAATGTATTAGAGAATTGTATACTTGAAATCAATATAACTTTATTAACCATTGACACAACAATAAATTTAATGAAACGAAACTTAAAAAAAATGAAAATTCTCACATTTCCCTAATTGCAAGTAGTATTCTCATGGAGAATATGGAACTAAGTTAAGATGTGATCCCAAAATTTATGCCAGCTCTGGAAACGATCTGCATGTTACAATACAACATTGGAAACAACTTAAGACAACTTTTTATTTCAACTGAAATAGAGCACGATCTCATGACATAGATTGAAAAAATTTAAAGGATTCCATGAATACTTTTTTGTGGCAGAGGGATAAACTGAAGGGATGCACCTGCTTTGGAAAAACAAACAAAACTGCACTTGCAACCATCCCCCTCCAATGAATCAGCAATAAAAGAGGGACTGGAAGAAAAAGAGATAGCACACAGTCTCAGCTGCCTGGCCTGAAATCCAAGTCTGTCAGTCTGTACCATGAGAACTTGGATGAGTAACATAACCTTTCTGTGTTTAAATTTTCTCATTGTAAAAAGCCAATAATAAAAACAATATGTAACTATCACAATTATTTCATAGATAAAATAAGTTTAAAAATAGGAATTATTTAGCATAATATGTGGAGAAATATAAATGATCAGTAAATATCTCTGCTACTACTAGTAGGTTGTCAGAAAAGTCATGACATATTTTGTCTATGTTCAAAGGTCATTTATTTATATAAAGAACAAAGATCAATCAATAATATAGTGCCCGTTTTGTCTGATAACCTTATGCCATCTTCCAGTGAGCTTCATAATTCCTCATTCTTAGAAGGACCTGTCTTTACTTGAGAAAAACTGAACAAAGTGCTGATTTACAGCCTCATCCGAATTCAAAATTATACCACCCAAGGAGATTTGAAGAGAGCAAAACAAGTGGAAGTCTGATCGCACAAGGTCAGGCAAGTATCGTGGATGTGGTAACACATCCCACCCAAGTTCCAGTAATTTTTGACAGGTGATCAAACTTGTGTGTGATCTCCTGTTGTTGCAATGGAACACAACTCCTTTACAATTAACAAGCTCTGGACATTTCTGGATGATGGATTCATTCAAACTGTCCAATTGCCAACAGTACACATTCAAATTGATTGTTTGGTTCCTTGGTAGGGGCTCAAAAAACACAACACCTCTAAAATCCCACCACACTGAGAGCATAAACTTCCTCTGATGAATGTCTGCTTTCGATGTTGTTTGAGGTGAATCATCAGGTCGGGACCAAGACTGTTTATGCACCACATTGTTGTAAACAATCCACTTCTCATCACTAGTTATCAGTCGTTCAAAAAAGGATCATTTTCCTCATGTTTAATGAGCATATTGCAGATGTTTATACACGCCGTCAAATGAAGTTCTTTGAGTTCACGTGGAACCCAAATATCGAGCTTACTTAGTATCCCAGCTTCTTCAAGTGGCCATGAATGCTTGAATGATGGATGTTCAATGTTTCTGCAATCTCCTGTGTTGTGTAAAGTGGGTTTGACTCGATCAATGCCTTTATTTTGTCATCGTCAACCTGGGTGGCCCTCCCTGACTTAGGAGCATCGTTGAGATCAAAATCACCAGCACGGAATTTCATGAACCCTCGTTGGCACTGACGTTCTTGTAGAGCATTGTCACCATAAACTTTATGCAACTTTTCACAAGCTTGATGTGTGTTCTTCCTTTTATGGAAGTAAAACAGTAAAATATGGCAAAAATGCACAGTTTGGTTTTCCATCTTCAACTTGTAAAATCTCCAAAACTCAACCAAATCACTCAATTTTTTTTGAATGAAGCTAGAACTGTCATCTGTCAAATGATATAGCAATAACATAGCTGTGAATGACTCTAGTACTTCCAAAAATGAACTAGTGCCATCTGTTGCAAACATGAATCATGACTTTTCTGATAACCCAATATTAATATTTGTTCACCGTATTTTCTAATATAGTGGATCTAGGTAATTGGAAGTAATTACAGAAAGTTTGGATACAAAACAAAATTCAGTAATGAAATAAAATAGAGGCAAAAATGTCAGAACCTAAGAAGAAACTAGGATTGTCACTTCAGGAATGGAGATAAGTGGGTATTGGTATGTGTTTGTGGATTTTGTTGTTTCATAGTGGAACTTGATAATTGCTTTTCATCCTGAATATGATAGGCTTAAATCTATAGGTTTAATTATGTTTTCACATGCTCTAGTGCTTTAACTAGCACAGATAGACAAAGTGAAAATCTTCAATATAACAGATTCTTAAAAGGAACTGAAAATAATATAAAAGTATATAGGCACATTTTTGAAAGTGAACAAATAAGCTTATAAATAAGGTGAACATCTTCATTATAACCAAAGTTGAAAAATATTTTTAAAAACAAGCAGAATATAAGGAAGGGCTTACCTGTTAAAAGCACATTGGAGGGCAGGCCAAGTGGCTCTGTGGTTAAGCACTGGCTTCGGAAGCCAGCGGCCCCGGTCGGTCCCACATATGAGGGCCAGTGACACTGCCCTCAAACAAAAAAAAAAAAAAAAAAAAAAAAACCCAACGCATTGGACACATGCATTTACCCTTGCCCTTTCCTTGAACCCCACTAAAGTGAAAAGGGATTTTAAAAATGGCAAAAACATACAAACACAAACAGAACAGGAGAGGAGTAATAACAAAGGAAGTTGAATAGCAGATAACTAGCTAGCTGATTTAGCCCCTAAAAAGCTGAATCCTATACTGGCAATTGTGTTAGGTATAGGAAACTTGATATGTACTGCAGTAGCACTCAAACATTTCTGGGATTGCGTATCTTAGGAAGTGATTTTAAAGGTGTACCTATGAAGAGAATTTGTTGAAAATAAGTTGCAGAAGTATTTAGAAACCCTGATTTCCTCTCCTAATTGTCTCTGTTGTAGACCATTATAACTGATAACTAAAGGCTATTTCCTTTGAGAAGTTTGTGAAAGGGGCCACCAGGCACAGATATTCTATTGTATGCCACAATAGAGGAGGAATACCATACCAGAACTGATTTGACTAAGTTAAACTTGGCACACTGGATATTGGGAACTAGGATTATACATTCTAAGAAATGTGTTGAAGATGCCTCTTCAGGAGGGAATCAGATCAGCCAAAAAAATCAAATCATATTGACAGCAGGGTTATTTCAACCAACAATCCAGACAGATTACCCTCTGTGCAGAAAACAACCCCTAAATGCCATATGTGGTCACAGATATTGGAATTGAATGTTAAGCGCTCAATTCCTAATATGTAGGGTCAGCAGACAAATGATGAAACAAATTAATATGGAAGATAGATACATATGAAAAAAAATCAAAGTTTTAAAGGTTGAGACACCAAAAAATATAGAAAGTGAAGAAAACAAAAAATGACAATGTCCTTTGAGAGATAAGAGAAAATATGTACAAAATAAGAACAGGTTGCTATCTATCTATCTATCTATCTATCTATCTATCTATCTGTCATCCATTTATCTATCTATTTGATTATATTGATGAGTAAAATTATACAGGTTTCAAGTGTACATTTCTATAATATACAATCTATATATTGCATTGTGTGTTCACCACCCAGAGTCAGTTCTCCTTCCATCACCATATACTAGACCCCCTTTTCCCTCTTCTACGATCCCCTTCCTCTTTACCCTCTGGTAACCACCAAAATGTTGTCTGTGTCTATGAGATTTTGTTTGTTTGTTTGTCTTGTTCATTTGTTGCTTTTATTTTTATATCCCACATATGAGTGAAGTCATAAGGTTCTCAACTTTTTTGATTAGACTTATTTTATTTAACATAAATACTGCCATTTGCAACAACATGGAGGAATCTTCAGATTGCTATTTTAAACATAACATTCAGCAGATAACAGTTCTTGGAAATTAAACACATAACAACAAAAATGTAAGAAATGAATAGGAAGTTCATAAGATAAAATTGCATAAATTACACAAAAAGTAAAGTATAAAAAATGACAGGGAAATTTGACAGATAAAAAATTAAAGTAAAACATAAATATGGGTGATACAAGAGGAGTTCTAGTATGAATAAACAGAGAAAACTGCATTAAATAAATCACAAAATAATCCAAGAAAAGTTATCTAACATGAGTTTTTTGACCGATATAAGAAAAAAATCTATTTTCTTATACATGAATTAAGATAGAAAATGGCATTAAATATGCCAGCAGCCATACTTGAAGTTGAAAGGCAATACCACAGTTACTTAAAATGAGGCAAAGTCATTTTCAGTCCATAACTCTGTATTTAGCCAGAACTAAATAATTGTAATTTTTTGATTGAAACCATTTTTTCTTCCCTAATATAAAATTTCCTCCCTAATGTATAAAATAAGCAAACTACAGTTATTTAAAAAATAAAGAAGATTCTAATCTCATCATAAATGAGAATCGTAGCCAGTCAAAATCACAATCAAATTCACAAGTAATAGTTGCTAAATACAGTGAAATTTCAATAAAACAGAAAAGGAGAGTCACAGGAAAAAAAGAAATTGATATTATTAAGATGTTTGTTTTCCCCACACTGATCTGTAAAGTGTAATCCCAATCAAAATTCCAGAAAACATTTTGTAAAAATTGGTTTGGAAATTTATAAGGAGATGCAAATATCCTAGAATAGTCAGTTTTAAAGAGAATAACAAGATAAAGCACTTACATTATTTTTTCCTTAAAGGACCAGATAGTAAATATTTTAGGCTTGTGGGGCATATGGTGTGTTGCAGCTTCTTCACTCAGCTTTTGTAGCATGAAAGCAGTGTAGACAGTATATAATCAAATGGATGTGGCTGTGTCCCAGTAAAATATTTTGTTAAAAACAGGTGACCATATCTTGGGCCATAGTTTGTTGATCCCTGCTACAGAAGTACATATTGTGTTATTTATATAAATACAGACCTATAGAACAGTGGAACAGAATAGATAAGAAGTAGACCCACATGCTATTGGCTAGTCAATTTTCCTCAAAGATGCTAAAGAGTTTGAAAGGTTCAAGAATGATCTCTTCAACAAATGATGCTAGAAGACCGGATATCCATATGGAATAAAATGAGTCTTGGCCCTTATTCCAAAAAAATAAAAAATAAAAAAAGGAACTGGAGCCTAGACTTAAAAGTCAAAACTAAACATAGGAAACGTAGGAGAAATCAAGTTAATGATCTGTAAGCATATGAAAAGATGTTCAACATCATTAATTATCAAGTAACTGCAAATTAAAACTTTGATGAGATATCCATACAGACTAACAAGAATGGATGCAATGATAAAGACTGACAATACCAAGTATAGACAAATATGTGGAGGAATTGGCGCTCATTAAGCCTTGGTGAAAATGCAGAATGATCAAAATACTTTAGAAAACCATCTGGAACTTTTGTATTACTTTACACACCCACAATTACCATGTGACTTGGTATTCAATTTCTAAGTATTTACCAAGAAAAATGAAAGAATATAACTGCACAAAAACTTGTACATGAATATTTATACCAGCTTTAATTATAATACAAAACAATAAGTCAAATCAACAGCTAAATGTGTAAATTATGATGCAGTTCTACAGTGGCACACTACTTGGCAATAAAAACTAGTAAATTAATAATCACAACAATATGGATGAATGCTGAGTGAAAGAAGCTGAACAGGAATGAATACATGCCATATGATTCCGTTTCTATGAAATTCTAGAATAGATCACTGTAATCTATGCTAACACAAGCAGATCATTGGGTGCCTTGAGCCATGAGGGCTATTTATTGACTTGTAGGAGGGTGATGGGAACATTCTTTGTCTTACTCATGGAAATGGTTACATGGGTGTATACATTGATACCAATTCATATGACTGTATACTCAATATGAATGCATTTTATTGAGTGTAAGCCACAATAAAGTTAATATGAATAATTCAAGGTATAAAAATAGTGGTAAAATAGAGGCAATGTTTGGGGAAAGTTGATGGGAGTCTGTTTAGCTTGAAGTTTGGGAAAAGGATTCTAGAGGAAGTTTTTGAGAGGAAGGTTAGCTACGATGTTGCTAACCTTTTTTGATATCAGAGAGATTATTAATTATGAACTTGTACCCACTGGACAAACAGTTAACCAAGTTGACCATTTGGAAGTGCTGAAAAGGCTGCGTGATAAAGTTAGATGATCAGAACTTTTTGCCAACAATTCATGGCTCTTGCATCATGACTGCACCAGCTCACACGGCACTATCTGTGAGGGAGTTTCTAGCCAGTAAACAAATAACTGTATTGGAATATCTTCCTTACTCATCTGATCTGGCCCCCAATGACTTCTTTCTTTACCCAAAGATAAAGGAAATATTGAAAGGAAGACATTTTGATGACATTCAGGAAGTCAAGGGTAATACGATGACAGCTTTCATGGCCATTGCAAAAAAAGAGTTCCAAAATTGATTTGAAGGGTGGACTAGGTGCTGGCATCAGCCCATAGCTTCCCAAGGGGAGTACTCCAAAGATGACTGTATAATATTCAGCAATGAGGTGTGTAGCACTTTTTCTACAGTAGTTGGCAAACTTAGTTGTGAGAACTCATATGAGTTCTCCCTCATTGCAGTCACTTTTTGTGAGGATTCTAATAATCAAGAATGTAAAGTAAAAGCTTCTGTCTTGTTCTTAAAACATTTATTTGGAATCTCACCTGTTTATTTATTCAGTCAGGACCCATCATCTTATTTTTCTATTATTTATATATCTTCATATATCTATCAATATATCTATCAATTTATCTATCTAGCTATACCTTTCTCTGTGAGTACATATATAATGTACATGATAATTACAAACAATATAAGAATTTTTTTTAAATGTTGTATTTAATCATGCCCTCTGTTTCACAGAAAAATTCAGATGTTGTGTTATTGAAAAGAACTCTGAAAATACAAATCATTATGGATAAAGCCTTGGTATGCATCACTGATATACTTCTTGTCTATAACAGAGAACTCTATCCATTGCATTATTTTCTGTCAGTAGTCTTCTGCACACTTATAGGATATTGTTGAAGATCCCAAGCTTCCACTTTATATGCTCTCTGCAAACACTTAGAAATATGTATGCACACACAATTAAAAGGATTTCAGAAAAAAATCTTACGATTTTTGTTCCCTTAAATGCGGACATATTCTTGAAATTGTTTACTATTATTACTCAGAATTCTGTGTTTACACCACAAATACTTAGTAGTTTAGGTAGTTTAGATACTTGATTCCTGGTCCTTACCTTTAGTATTTATGCAATCTTGGAAACTTAGCTTTTGACCTTCAATTTCTATATGTGTAAAGAGGAAGATAATCACAGCCATATCATTTTAATATTATTGATTAATACATAAAGGCCCTAGGTTTATTCCTAAAACTTATTAATCATTTGATAAATCTAAATTTTACTTTTGTCCTTTCATTTGAGCTCTAGCATTACTGTAACATTTTTTTGTTCATTTAAAATGAATTGTGGTAGTTTAGTAATTTTTGCTAGTGATTAAGAAACTGAATTTGTCTTTCAGTTTGATTATATGGGCTCTGAAGTGGGAGTTGCAACTGAAAATGTTATCCATATCTTTAGTCTTATCAATACTGTAAGTATTTGTGTTTCATGGTTACATAATAAACATTCCTATGAATGCAATAACGTTGTTTGTATAAATAGCATTTACATTTTTATAACAAGTATAGTCCTATCAACCAGCTTCACCCACCTATGGATTTTATCTCCAAATAACAGTAAATTGAATATATTAGCATTATGTATAGAGATATAATTTATATTTATAATTACCTAAATTGTATATCATGCATCTTCTGTCCACAGATGTTTTCTCAGCTTAAAGTGACTGTTAAGTTAACATCTTTGGAGCTCTGGTCAGATCAAAATAAGATTCCATTTAACATGGATGCTAGTGAAATACTACAAAAATTTGTGTCATGGAAAGAAAAATTTTTGTTTCAAAGGTCCCATGATATGGCATTATTATTAATGTAAGTACCTTATTTGCATTGATATAGGGTTTATCAAATTATTTGATATGTTAGCTATCAAAATTGTGTATAAATTTATTATGTATAATGACAAGACACCTCAAAAAAAGAGTATATGAGTATTGTGTCAACAAAGTACAAAATATAAAGCGCTAAATCATGGTAGGCCATTATTCTCAGAGTGGCCTATTTATCTATGGAAATGTAATGAACTAGAAAATATAGAAAGTCTTGGGAGAAACGTGGGGCCCCGTGGTTTGAAAAATTTTTTCAGAGGTAAATAATTAAAATCATCATTTTGACATTAAGTAAAATAAAAGTAAGTTAGCAGAATGCAATAATTGCATATAAAGCTGGTTACAATACAAAACATTAAAATGGTAATGTGGTTACAGTCTGGTATTTCTACATTGACCAAAGGTGTAGCTATTTTAGTACTCACTTTGGCAGCACATATACTAAAACTGGAACGATACAGAGATTAGCATAGCCCTTACACAAGGGTGATATGCAAATTCAGGAAGTGTTCCATATTTTTTTTATATTAATTCAGGACCTGCTGGGGTAGAGAAGAAAAGAATACATAGTTGCTAGGGGTCTGGAATGAGATATATCCCTGAGGAGGACAAAAGCCGAAGAAACATAACCTGTTTTTCAATATTTTACTTTAATGTTTTCTCAAACATACTAGAGATGATATGGCTATTTTAATTTAACAACTATAAGAACTTAATAAACCTAGGGAGCAGCATTTGTACCACAGAGAATATAAGACCCTTGGAGAACATGATTGATAAATCAAACTAACTGAGCCAGCATCAGTTTTCTTAATTAGGCCTTTAAGAAAGAAACTTGAATATTTTCAGAGAAATAAAGTAATGTAACGACAAACTCCTCTATCTTTAAAAATGCTGAACTTAAATTTTTAAAACTGTCAGGACTTGCAGTGGGCTTCTTGTGAAAACCTAAAAATACAGGTAACGAGCAGATGGCTTCATCACACAGCATGAGCACTACATTGACTTTCACTGGCTGCCTAGCTGCGATTTTTCTAGAGGAAAACAACAACAACAACAACAACAGCAAAGTCAGAATTTATTGAGTACATGAAGCAAACCAAACTTGCAAACCTTGCTGGTGAATAAATGAGTAGAGCATGATTACTGCAACTGTAAAATATGTTTATCAGAGGTACCTCCTTCTCCCTGAATGCCTGTGGAATTACTTAAACACTTCATTACATGCTGTTTTGAATGGTTAAAAAAATAAACAAAGGTGTAGCTATTTAACTACTTGCACTATATCATTCGAGAGTCTTTATATAGATTTTTGTGTTAGTAATTTGATTATTTTAGATGAAAGAAGCCAAAAACACAACTCTGAAGTCTTAAACAATATGGAATACATTTATAAATCTCTTTGTGTTTCCTGTGGAATCTAAGGTCAGATTTTGGGATTCAGGAGCAACATTAACTAAGAACTAAAATGAGTGAGGACAGTTTGTACATCCTATCTCTCTCTCTCTTACTTATTTATTTTTTAAGTGAGTCTACTGCACATGCTGCCTCTTTCATTACTTGTCCTCCATCCAACATTTTTATATACTTTAAGAGTTCACTATGTGCAAATCATGGCAGGTAAGCTATCTTTAGAATTATATAGATCCAGTGGTAACAACAATGTTGGTTAATTTTTTTGGAAAAATTAGTGACCAGGTTCTTGGCTGTGTGTCAAATAATGTTAAAGTAGCCTTTAGACCCTAACTTTGTAGAAATGAGAGATTATGCAAATACAAAATGATTGACAGTATCAGACATGATATGTAATATCCATGACCAATTATTAAAAGGTCATTAAGTTATTAATAATTTAAAATACATTTACCCACAGAAAAATTTTGTTATTCAGTTATAGGAAATACCCTAATTATCTGGGAGCAACCTATCATGGAATGGCATGTGATCCAAAGCGTGCTGCAGGAATCGCTCTGGTATGCATTTTATTTCCATCTCTTTAGTAGTTACATAACATTTTGAAAGTTAATATCTGCTTCCAGGAATGAAAGTATATGTAGTGTATTTACCATGCTCTTTTGACAGATTTCTAGAAAATGCATTTTAATAGACTGATATGTCATAATTTTTAAAGGATTTTTATTATGGTAAAATACATATAAAATACACTATATTAACTATTTTTAAGTGTACAGTTCAGTAGTAAGCTTATTTACATAGTTGTGAAACAGATCTCCAGAGCTTTTCATCTTACATAACTAAAACTTTGTAGCCTTTGAGCACCATGACTCCATGTCTCAAAACTTCTAACTGCTGGCAACAACCATTCTATTCTCTACTACTAAGAATATGACATATTTAGATTCCACGTATAAAGGAGATCATCATTGGATGATTATTTGTAATTCTCTGTTTGGCTTGTTTCACTTAGCGTAGTACCATCCATGTTCATCCATGATTTTTTTCATTATTTTTATGGCTGAATATATTCCATGTGTTCATGCATGCATACATGTAAGTACATACATACATTTTCCTTATCTATTCATCTGTCAATGGACACTTAGGTTGTTTCCATACCTTGCCTATTGTGAATAATGCTACAATAAACATGGGAGTGCAGATATCTCTTTGAGATACAAATGTCAATTATTTTGATTATGTACCCAGAAATGGGTTTGCTTGATCATATGGCAGTTCTATTTTTAATATTTTGAGGTACCATCATACTAATTTTCATATTGCTTACACCATATTATAATCCCACCAACAGTTCACATTACATATTTTTATTTTGTTTTTTTTTAATGTTTTGGTTTTTTTTTTATTATTATTATTAATAGTTACAGATGTACAAAATTATGCAATAGTTATCTTTTTCACCCCTTACAAAGTGACTACCCCCTCCCCCTCCCCTGCCCCACCACCCCCGATATCATACATATCTATTAAAATTCCATTGACTACATCCCCACACTATATTCCACAGCCCATGACTATATATGTGTTAAATTATAGTCAACATGTAATATTAACCAGCAGCAGCTTCAGATGTACAGTGCAGTAGTCAGGCCACTACACCATCGATGAAGTGGTCTCCCTGACAAGACATGAGTCCATCTGATCCCCTAAAAGAAAATTTACATTATTGATTATATTCCCTAAACTGTCTCTTCTGTCTCTGCTGTAGCATTGTATTACCAGTTTATGTTGCCTCATCCCTTCCCCTTCTCCCTCATGCCCGCCCCTGTCCCATCTAGCCCTCATCAGTTTTTCCTTTGTCTCTCTAAACTATTTCTGTTTATTTTGCTCATTTATTCAGTTCTTTCAATTCCACATATAAGTGAAATCATATGAGGTGGTATCTCATTGTGGTTTTTATTTGCATTTCCCTAATGACCAGTGAGGTTGAACATTTTTTCATATGCCTGTTGGCCTTTTGTATGTCCTCTTTAGAGAAATGTCTCTCCATAGCCTCTGCCCATTTTTTAATTGGGTTGTTTGTTTTTTTGGTGTTGAATTGCATGAGTGTTTTATAAATTTTGGATATTAACCCCTTATCAGATATATCATTGACAAATATATTCTCTCATTCAGTAGGCTTCCTTTTTGTTTTATTGATGGTTTCCTTTGTTGTGAAAACACTTTTAAGTTTGATATAATCCTATACGTTCATTTTTTTCTTTTACTTCCTTTGCCCTCAGGGATGTATCAGTAAAAATATTGCTCAGGGTAATGTCTGCAAATTTACTCCCTATATTTTCTTTTAGAGTATTATGGTTTCGGGTCTTACATTTAGGTGTTTAATCCATTTTGAATTTGTTCTTGGATATGGTGTAAGGAGGTGGTCCAGTTACATTTTTTTGCATGTGTCAGTCCAATTTTCCCAGCATCATTTATTAAATAGACTATCTTTACTCCAATGTAAATTCTTGCTTCCCTTTTCATAGATTAACTGTCCGTATATGCCTGGATTTACTTCTGGGCTCTCTGTTCTGTTCCACTGATCTATATGCCTGTTTTTGTGCCAATACCATACTGTTTTGATTACTGTAGCCTTGTAGTATGTTTGGATGTCTGGTAGCATGATACCCTTGACTACGTTCTTATTTCTCAGGATTGCCAAGGCTATTCAGGGTCTTTGATGGTTCCATATAAATTTTAGGATTATATTTTCTCTTTCGGTGAAAAATGCCCTTGGTAGTTTGATAGGAATTGCATTGAATCTATATATTGCTTTAGACAGTATGGACATTTTAACTATATTAATTCTTCCTATCCATGAGCATGTTAGGTGTTTCCATTTATTTGTATCTTCTTTGATTTCTTTCTTCAGTGTCTTATAATTTTCTGAGTACAGATCTTTACTTCTTTGTTTAATTTATTCCTAGGTATTTTACAGTTCTTGAAGCAATTGTAAATGAGACCGTTTTCTTAATTTCTCCTTCTGTTAGTTTATTATTGGTATATGCAAATGCAACTGATTTCTGAACATTGATTTTGTATCTTGCTACATTACTGAATTTCGTCTATCAGTTCCAATAGTTTTCTGATGGAGTCTTTGGGGTTCTCTAAATCCAGTATCATGTCATCTGCATATAACGACAATTTTACTCCTTCCTTGCCAATTTGGATGCCTTTTATTTCTTTTTCTTGTCTGATTGCTGTGGCTTAAAATTCTAGAACTATGTTGAAGAGGAGAAAGTGGACAGCTTTGTCTTGTTCCTGATCTTAAGGGAAATGGTTTTAGCTTTTCCCCATTGAGTATGATGTTAGCTATAGGATTATCATATATGGCCTTTATTATGTTGACATATGATCCCTGTATTCTCACTTTGCTAAAGGTTTTTAGCATAAATGGCTGTTGGATGGTGTATCACCTTAATTGATTTACGGATGTTGAACCAGCCTTGCGTACTAGGGATGAAACCCACTTGATCATGATGTATGGTCTTAATTTATTGCTATTTGCTAATATATTGAGAATTTTTGCATCTATATTCATCCGGGGTATTGGCCTGTAGTTTTCCTTTTTTTGTGCTATCTTTATCTGGTTTTGGAACCAGTGTGATAGTGGCTTCATAAAAAGAATTTGGGAGCCTTCCCTCCTTCTGGATTTTTTGGAATAGTTTGAGAAGAATAGGTGATAATTCTTTTGGGTTTTTTTGTTTGTTTTTGAGGGCAGTGTCACTGGCCCTCATATGTGGGACCCGAACCAGGGCCGTTGGCATCCCAAGCCAGCTCTTAACCATCACGCCACTTGTCCGGCCCCATGTGATAGTTCTTTTTTGTTAAATTCACTTGTGAAGCCGTCTGGTCCAGGGCTTTTGTTTGTTGGGAGCTTGTCAATTACTGATTCAATTTCCTTGGTAGTAATTAGGCTATTTAGATTTTCCGTGTCTTCTTGAGCTTTGGAAGGTTGTATGCATCTAGAAAATTATCCATTTCTTCCAGATAGACAAATTTTTTGGCATATAGTTGCTCATAGAAATTTCTTAGAATTTTTTGTATTTCTGTGATGTCTGTAGTCATTTCCCCTTTCATTCCTGATTTTACTAATTTGAGTCCTCTCTATCTTGTTTTTTGGTGAGCCTGGCTAGAGGTTTGTCAATTTTGTTTTTCTTCTCAGAAAACCAATTCTTGGTTTCATTGATCTTTTGCATTGTTTTTCTGGTCTCTATATTGTTTATTTCCACTCTGGTCTTTATTATCTCCTGTGTTGTACTCCTGTTGGGCTTCTTTTGCTGTTCTTTTGCCAATTTCCTTAGGTGTAAGGATAACCTGTTGAGTTGAAATTTTTCTTCCTTCTTTACGTAGGCCTGCAATGCTATAAACTTCCCTCTTAAGACTGCTTTCACTGCATCCCAGAGATTTTGGGTCGCAGTGTTTTCATTTTCGTTTGTCTCGAGGTATCTTTTGATTTCCTCCTTGATCTCATTTGTGATCCACTCGCTATTTAGTAGCATGTTATTTAGCCTCCATTTATTTGACAGATTTCTGGGTTTCTTTTTATAATTGATTTCCCATCACACCACTTGGGCTGCCCTCTTCTTATAATTGATTTCTAGGTTCATAGCATTGTGGTCAGAGAAGACACTTGAAATGATTTCAATCTTCTTAAATTTATTGAGACTTGTTTTGTGGCCTAACATGTGGTCTATCTTAGAAAATGTTCCATGTGCACTTGAGAAGAATGTATATTCTGTAGCTTTGGGGTGAAATGCTCTGAAAATGTCTGTTAAATCCAGCTGGTCTAATGTTCACTGTTTCTTCATTGATTGTCTGTCTGGAGGATCTGTCCATTGGTGACAGCGGGGTGTTGAAGTCCCCTACTATAATAGTGTTACTGTTGATCTCCATCTTTATGTCTGACAATATCTGTTTTATATATTTAGGAGCTCCTATGTTAGGTGCATAGATGTTTACTAGGGTTATGTCCTCTTGTTCAATCGATCCCCCTTTATTATTATGAGGGTCCTACTTTGTCCTTTATTATATTCTTCAATTTAAAGTCCATTGTATCTGATATAAATATCAATACTCCAGTTTTTTCTCAGTTCCATTTGTGTGAAATATTTTACTCCATCCCTTTATTTTCAGCCTGTATGTGTCTTTTGATCTGAGGTGAGTCTCTTGTATACATCATGGGCAGGGGTCTTGCTTTCTTATCCATTTAGCCACCCTATGTCTTTTTTTTTTTTTTTTTTTTTTTTTGAGGGCAATGTCACTGGCCCTCATATGTGGGACCCGAACCGGGGCCGCTGGCTTCCCAATCCAGCGCTCAACCACCGCGCCACTCGGCAGGCCCGCACCCTATGTCTTTTGATTGGAGCATTTAGTCCATTTTCATTTAATGTGATTATTGAGAGGTGCATAATTATTGCCATTTTGTTATTTGTGTTCTTAGTCTTCCTTAATTAGGTTGTTTTTCTCTTCTGCTTAAAGAAACCCTTTTAACATTTCCTGCAAAGCTGGCTTAGTGGTAATGAATTCCCTTAACTGATTATTTTCTGGGAAGCTCTTTATCTCTCCTTCAATTTTAAATGATAACCTTGTTGGATACAGCAATCTGGGTTGTAGGCCTTTCTTTCTCATCACTTTGAAAACCTCCTGCCACCCCCTTCTGGCCTGCAAAGTTTCTGTAGAAAAGTCGGCTGATAATCTTATGAGGGTGCCCTTTAAGTAACTTGCTGCCTTTCCCTTGCTGCTTTAAGGATTCTGTCTTTGTCCTTAACCCTTGCCATTTTCACTATAATGTGTCTTGGTGAGGGCCTGTTTGGGATCATCCTGGTTGGAACTCTCTACACTTCCTGGGCTTTGTATTTCAATGTCCTTTGCCAGGATAGCGAAATTTTCAGAGATTATTACTTCAAATATGTTCTCAATCTCTTGCTCCCTCTCTTCTCCTTCTGGTATTCCAATGATTTTAGAGTTGTTGCGTTTGGTGTTGTCACCCAGCTCTCTTAAACTATTTTCAACGTTTTCCATTCTTTTCTTTTTTTGTTGTTCTGCTTGGGTGATCTCTGCTATCTTGTCTTCTAAGTCACTGATTGGATTTTCTGCTTCGTCCAATCTGCTAGTCATTCCATCGAACTTGTTATTTAATTCAGTAATTGCATTCTTAAGTTCTAGCTGGTTGCTTTTCATGATTTCTCTATCCTTCTTTATAATTTCATTAATTTCCTTGAATATTCTAATAATCAGTGTTCTGAACTCTGTCTCTGATAGGTTGTTTGCCTCTATTTTCTCTAGTTCCACTGATTCAGGAGGTTTCTTCTGTTCTTTTATTTGGGTTGTGTTTCTTTGTCTCCCAATTCTGGTTTACTCTTTGTGCTTGCTTCAATATAACAGATAGATCCCCTAGGTCTCTCAGTCTTTTCTGGATAAACTTATATGGTGTGTGTCCTTTATATTCGAATTACTCAATGTCCCTATTCTCTTGTGCGTGTATATCTGAGGTGTTCCTTGTGTTGTGTGTCTTCACCTGTTGAAGTTTAGCTTTGATTACTTTTAGCTTGTCAGTAGGTGGGATTGACTCCCAGACTGATTAGCTGTGAGGATCAGCAGTGTCTGCAGTTTATGAACTGCTGTGTGAGGGTTGACTCCTCTGGTGAAGCTTGGACTGTTTGGGCCCTTGCACCTGTAGCAACTTCCTTTTGGGTGTGACTCCTGTATGTCAAATCCAGAAATGCTCTGGTTTTATCTAAAGTTGGCCTGTGGGTATGATCATTCTTGTGTCTCCAGTGCCGTCCTTGGCTAAATTCCACCAAGCTCTCTTCAGGTTGTCCTCTGCTGTACAAAAATTCCTCTTCGTCTTGTGGGAACAAAGACAGCCACCTGACACCTAACGTGATCCTGGCACTGCAAGTTTGCTGTACATGAGTGTGGTTGTGACGTGTGATTGGTAGCTTTTACAAAGTCACGGCTGTTTCTGCTTTCATCTGTCCCAAGGCAGGCTGTGCACCCTGCAGGTCAATGTGTCTTTGGGCACCCTTTCTGTTGACAGCTGTGGAGAATGAGCGAGTTCCTTGTTGCCAAAAGCCTGCTGCCAGGAATCTGTTAGTTAGTGCCTCAGCAGCTGAATCTGCCCTGCCTCCCGTGCCTTGCTGGAAAGGTGGGGGTGGAGTAAGTAGTCTCACTCTGCAGCCTCCTATGGGGTGGAAATTCTGGACCCTGTATGGGTAGGAATACCTCTGTAGTCTGTCCCTAATGCTCCATTCAGGGGTCAGTTTAAGACTCTGGCTTGGAGGGGGCCAAGGTTTTTGAGGAAGGTGGAGGTGGATTTTTATATTTGTAGTTGTTTGGGTTTTTTTTTTGCTTTCTGTCCAAGAGAGGAGGAAAAATAAACAAACAAGCAAAAAAAAAAAACCCAAGCAAACAAACAAAACAACAACAACAAACAACACTGGCCCAACACTGTTTTGAGCTAAGGCCTTTGCCTCGTATACTCCAGAGGAGTTCCTGCTACTCTCCCAAAGAGACTGCCGGAGTTTAGGGGGCTGAGCGCACCCTGCAGCAGCTCAAATCTCCGGTCTGTCTTCCAGGCACCTGTGTCTCTGCCTGGAACGTGCTGTGTCTCCCTCCGCGGAGTATTCTTTCTTCACCTGCTCGACTGGGGTCAGGCTTCTGTGTTGGAGCCTTTGTGCACAAGCACAAGCGTAGTGCTCCTGCTGCTATCTGGGAGGGCTGCTGTGGTTTAGGAGACTGCACACACCCTGCAGCGGCTCAGATCCCTGCTCCGTCTCTCCTGACCTGGGTCTCCGCCCGGCACGGGCTGCGTCTCCCCCATCTTCCCCACGAGTATTCTTTTTCCCCCTGCTTGCCCGGTTTCAGGTTTCTGTCTCAGAGCCTGCCGCCGAGGTGCTCCTGCTGCGCTCCATGGGACCGGTGGACACAGAAACTGATCCCTGAACTGAGCAGGTACAGGGATTGATCTTGCCCTGTCGCTGTCACTGCTGCACTCTGTACACTGCTTTCTGGGGACCCCGGGGGCCGTGGGTGTAGCTGTATGTCTCCCCTCTCTCCTCTCCCACGTTTCCGGCCTGAGGCTTCTTCCTCAGGCTGCAGATCGTGGTGCTCTTGCTGTACTCTAGGTGGGCTGTGGGGTGCAGGGAGCGAGCAGTGGGAACACTCACCGATCTGCTGTGTGAAGCTCCGTGCCTCTGCAGCCGTGGGTGTGGGCTGTACTTCACGCATCTTGCTGCCTTCTTCCCCCACTGGCCCGGCCTGCCCACCTCCCAGCAATCATTGTGTGAAACTCTTAGTTGCTCTGTGTGATGAGTAGATGTCCCTTTGAAGAGTTACAGAAGTGCAAATTGTGGACATTTTCAGGGGAGAACTCAGGGAGCTCTCCACACAGCCACCAACTCGCCTCACCTCTCAGTTCACTTTATATTCATCAAAACATCACCAACACTTGTTTCCTGCTTTTTATTTTTGTTTTGTTTAATAGCAGTCATCCTTATTGGTATGAGGTGATATCTCATTGTGGTTTTGATTTCTATAATTATTTGTGATACTGTGCATCTTTTCATATGCTTTTTGACTTTTTATATATCACCTCTGGAGAAATGTCTATTCAAATCCTTAGCCCTCCCTTTTTTTCTCATTATTATCATCTTTATTAAATTGTCCATTTTAACATGTTTGTATTCCAAATTAAGTTTTCATCTTGCTTAATATATAAACATGTCTTTCTTTTAAAAATTGTAAAGATTGGAGGGAAAAATAAAGAAAAAAACTAAGATGAAATAATATAAGCTAGTACAAATTGTAACTTATACAGAAGAACAAAATTGGAAAGGGAAAAAGAGACCAAATATATTTTGCGATGTATACTTTAGGTTACAAAATATATAGTAATAACAAAAACTAATTTCATGCAATGTTTTTTAGATGAGAAAATATTCAGTATAAAATTTGCAACAACATGGATGAACTTAGAGAGTATTAGGCTAAGTGAAATAAGTCAGACAGGGAAAGACAAACATCACATGATCTCACATGCAGAATCCGAAGAACAGACTGAACAAGCAAACAAAACAGACATAGACTCAGAGATACTCAGAGAAAAAAATGATGGTTAAAACAGGAGGGGTTTTGGGAGTAGAGGAGAAGGGAAGGGATTAGAAAGTACAAATTGGAGGCACAAAATAGTCACTGGGATGTGAAATACAGTATGGGGAATATAATTAATAATGTTGTAAAGATTATGTAGGGAGCCACATGGGTACTGGACTTATTTAGGGATCACTTCATAGACTGTGTAGATGCCTGACCAATGTATTGTGCACCTGAAGCTGAAGTAGAATAATATTGAATGTGAACTATAATTATATGTATATTACATATATATGGTTATGGTCATGGGATGTAAAGTACAACATAGGGAATATAGTCACTGGGGTTGTAACAGCTCTATGCGATATCAGAGTGGTAGTAGACTTGGGGGAAGTTATCACTTTGTGAGGGGTGAAATGTCTAATCATTACGTTGTTTTATACTCCTGAAACTTATATAAAAATAAAATTTTAAAAAATTAAAATAGCTAAAATTTTATACTTAGCCCCCTTTTTTAATTGAGCTATTTGATTTCTTGTTGTTATGTGATAGGAGCTTCTCTTTATATTATGAATATTAACCTCTTATCAGATATGATTTGCCAATATTTTCTCCCATTCTGTAGGTTACTTTTATTTTATTTTTTTATTTTTTTTTATTTTTTATTTTACTTTTTTTGAGGGCAGTGTCACTGGCCCTCATATGTGGGACCTGAACCAGGGCCGCTGGCTTCCCAAGCCAGCGCTTAACCACCATGCCACTCGGCCAGCTCTATAGGTTGCTTTTATACTCTCCTTTGAAGCAAAAAAATTTATTGGTGTAATCCCATTTGTCTTTTTTTTTTTTTTTTTTTGCTTTCGTTGCCCGTGTTTTTGATATTATATCCAGGAAATCATTGTCAAACTCAATGTCATCAAGTTTTCCTCTATGTTTTCTTCTATGAATTTTACAGTTCTGGGTCTTATATTTAGATCTTTAATCCATTTTGAGTTAATTTTTCTGTATGATTTATTATATGGGTCAAATTTTATTTTTTTCCATGTGGGTATCAGGTTTTCCCATCACCATTTATTGAAGAGGCATATATTTTTCTCCATTGAGTGTTTTTGTTGAAGAGATTGTCTTTTTCCTTTTGTAGTCTTGGTACCCTTGTCATACATCACTTGACCATATATGTGAAGGCTAATTTCTAGCCTTTCTATTATACTCCAATGATCTATAGGCTTGTCTTTAGGCTAGTCCCACCATTTTGATTACTTTAACTTTGTACTGTTTTGAAATCAGTAAATGTGAGTCCTTCAACTTTGTTCTTCTTTTTTGAAAGTGTTAGGATTATTCAGTGTCCATTGAGATTCCATATTAATTTGGAGATTTAAAAAACATTTTTATCAACAAATGCTGTTTGTTTTGTTGTAGAAATTGCATTGAATCTTCAGATTGCTTTTGGTATTCATGACATCTTAACAATATTATGTCTTCCAATTCATGGATATGGACTTTCTTTCCATTTATTTATTTATTTATTTATTTATTTAGAGGGTAGTGTCACTGGCCCTCATATGTGGGACCCGAACCAGGGCTGCTGGCTTCCCAAGCCAGGGCTTAACTACCATGCCACTCAGCCAGCCTCTCGATTTATTTTATGTCTTCTGTAATTCTTTCAGCAATATTTTGCAGTGTTCAATATACAAGTCTTTTTATTTGTTTCTTTGTTTGTTTTTTGAGGGCAGTGTCACTGGCCCTCATGTGGGACCTGAACCAGTGCTGCTGGCATCCCAAGCCAGCTCTTAATCACCGCTCCACTCTGCCGGCCCAATATACAAGTCTTTTACCTCCTTCTTTAAGTTTATTCCTAAGTATTTCGCTCTTTTTGATGATATTTTAACTGGAATTATTTTCTAAATTTCAGATTGTTCATTGTAAATATATAGAAACACAATCAATTGTGTTAATTTTATATCCTGCAATTCATTTAGTAGTTCTGTAGCAATTTTCCTTTCGGTGTGACTCTTGTAGGTCAAACCCAGTAATGCTCTGGTATGGTCTAAAGTTGGCCTCTGGGTGTGATGATTCTTGAGCCTTTTTGTCGGCCCTACTGCAGAGCGATTTTAGAGCAAAACAGATAAAAAAGCATGACCACAACAGCCACTAAAAGAAACCAGATATTCTCACATGTAAAAAACAACCAACAACTAACACTAAACATGCACAGAAATATCAAACATACAAAAAAAAATTGCAGAAAAATAGAAAGAAGGAGGAAAAGTAGAGCCTTGAAAAGAAAGAAGGAAGGAAGAGAGAGGGGAGGCAAGAAGGAAGGAAAGGAAGGAAGGAAGGAAGGAAGGAAGGAAGGAAGGAAGGAAGGAAGGAAAGAGAAAGAAAGAAAGAAAGAAAGAAAGAAAGAAAGAAAGAAAGAAAGAAAGAAAGAAAGAAAAAATATATATGTATATCGACACACCCATACATATGGACAAATATACATATATATATACACATTTATATATTCCTATATAAACTAAAAATGATAATGAAATAGAAAAAACAAAAACACCCAAAACAAGCAAACAAAAAAACCCCAAAACACCCAAAAAAGCCAAACAAACAAAAAGAAAAAAAACAGCACGCCCTAAAAAAACCCAGTGCTAGTCTTGGTTAAGCCCACCAAGCTATCTCCACTTTGTCCTCTGCTGTACAAAAGCTCCTCTGCATCTTGTGGGGGCAGAGCCCGCCACCTGGGGCCTAGAGTGACCCTGGCGATGCAGGTCTAGATAGATGGGGTTATGAGGTGTGACTGATAGTTTTTACAAAGTCAATGCCATTTCTGCTCTCCCCTGCCCAGAGGCACACTGAGAACTGTTTAGCCAGAAGGCTCCATGTGCATCTTCCGGCACTCTTTTCGCTAAAGGCTGTGGGGGTGTGTGAGATTTCTGAGCTGCTAAAAGCCACCTGCTGGTGTCCTGGAAGTGACTTAACAGCTGGAGTTGCTATGTCTTCCAAGCCACGGAGGAAAGGTGGGGCGGGGTAGGTAGGCACACATTCTGGAGACTCTTGGGGCCTGGGTGCAGAAGCACCTCTGTAATCTGACACTACTCCATTCAGAGGTCAGTTTAAGACTCTGTGATGGCGGGGCCAGGGTTTCCCAGCGAGGGTGGAGCTGGGTTCTTATCTATGCAGTTATTTTTTTGCTTTCTGTTCGAGAAAAAGAAAAAAAAGAAAGAAAAACAAAAAACAAAAAACCCCATAAAAACCCCAAAAGTCCCTCCGCCGTTTTGAGCAAAAAACCCCATAAAAACCCCAAAAGTCCCTCCGCCTCAGACGATCCAGCAGTGCTCCTGGCACTGGACCATGGGGACGCAGGGACCGAGCCCATCCTGTCGCTGCAGCACTCACTGTCTGTCTCCTGGGGCCCCGTGGCTCCGCAGCAGCGGGTGTGTTGGATCACACCTCTGCATGCACATCTCTCCTCTCTCTTCCCCCACTTGCCTGGCCTGAGGCTTCTGCAAACTCTGCGGGTTCGTGAGGTGCAAGGAGCGAACCCTGGGAACACTTTCCGATCTGTCTCCTGGAGCACTACTTCTCAGCAGCCACAGGTGTTGGCTGCACCTCCCTCTTCCCCCACTGCCGGTCTGCCCACCTTCAAGTAGTCATTTGAGTCACTTAGCTATTCTGTGTGATGAGTAGAGGTTCCTGTAATGAGCTACAGCTGTTCAAATTGCAGCTGCTAGCCAAGGGAGAACTCAGGGACCCCTCTTCACAGCTGCCATTTTTCCAGGAACTGTCCATTTATTAATTCTAAAAGTTTCTTTTATGTGGACTGTTTTGTGTTTTCTACATTTAGGATCGTGTCAACTGTGAACAGAGATAATTTTACTTCTTCCTTTCCGAGGTTGAAGTCTTTTATTTATTTTATTGCTTAATTGCTTTGGCTAGGTCTTCCAATATTATGTTAAATGGATGGGGTGAGAGAAAATATCCTGTCTTATTCTTGATCTTGGAGGAAATACTTTCAGGATTTCACCATTGAGTATCATGTTAGTTGTGAGCTTTTCATACACGTCATTTATTATGTTGAGGTAGTTTTCTTATATTTCCACTTTGTTGACTGTTGTTTATCACAAAAATGTGTTGAATCTTGTGAAATGCATGTTCTGCATTAACTGAGATAATCACGTGAATTTTGTCTTTCATTCTGTTAAAATGGTATATAACATTGATAGATTTTCATATGTTAAATAATCCTTGAATTCCAGGAAAAAAATCCCACTTGGTCATGGTGTATAATCCTTTTCATGTGCTATTGAACTTGGTGTGCTAGTATTTTGTTGAGGATTTTTGTGTCAATATTTATTAGGGATATTGGTTTCTAATTTTTTTCTTGTTGAGTGTTTTGTATCAGGGTAATGCTGACCTCATAGAATGAGTTTGTTAGTGTTTGTCCTTCAACTCTGTGGAAGAGTTTGAGGAAGATTGATATTAAATCCTAATTAAATGTTCAGTAGAATTTACCAGTAAAGCCATCGAATCCTGCACTTATTTTTGTTGCTGGGAGGTTTTTGATACTACTTCAATCTCCTTACTAGTAATTTCTCTGTTCATATTTTCTGTTTCTTCATGATTAAGTCTTGATGTGTTTTGTGGTATCTGGCAGTCTATCATTTTCTTCCAGCTTATTAATAACCTGAATGTAGTAAGGTATTAGATGTTGGCCTCACATGTAATGAATGCAATCATGCACCATAATACATCATTGAGGTCAGCTACTGGGACTGCCTATGTGGTGGTGGTCCCATAAGATTATAATGGAGCTGAAAAATTACTGTAATCTAGTAAGGTTGTAGCCATTGTAACATCACAGCACAAGACATTACTCACGTGTTTATGGTGATGCTAGTATAAAAAACCTACTGCACTGTCAGTCATATGAAGTATAGCAATACAGTATGTAATAAAATAAACATCCATGTTATTGGTTTCTGTATTTACTATATTATGCTTTTTATTATTTTTTTAGAGGGTGTACTCTTTCTACTTGTAAAAATAAGTTTGCTGTAAAACATTATGCCGTGTTATACTATCAGAGCAGCCTCATACATCTTGTGTTTACTATATCTCTTAATTGTAGCATTTGCCTTTAGAAAAAAAATTAATTTGACTTTCCTAAAAATATTTCTGAAATAAAAACTTCCAATTCAACCCTTAAGAGTTTGTGTATCTTTTCCAAGTGTGCCCTGCAAAATTATATAGTTACTGAAACAATGCTTATTCTTTTCAAAAAAATTTTAAACCTTATTAGAATTTAAATTAATATCATGTAATAAAGACATAATAGCATTAATTTTATTTTGTTTTATGTCAATGTCATTTGGATTAAAAATACTGTTTACAAAAAACGTAAAATTTACCTATTTTTTTGTTTTCCTTATTTCTAAGAAGATAATGAACTTTGGTGTACTAGTTTCTTAAATTTGTATTTACATTCAGGTAACATGCCCACAAGTTATTGAAAATATCAAAGGAGTGAAGAAATAACTTAGGCAACAATTTTTTTTTCTTTTGTATTTAGTATCCAAAAAGGATGACTTTAGAGGCATTTTCAGTTATTCTGGCACAGTTGCTTGGAATTAATCTTGGATTAACATATGATGACATCTATAATTGTGACTGTCCAGGAACTACATGCATTATGAATCCTCAAGCAATGTAAGGTGTTATTTTTATCAAATCTATATTTTCTCTTGGGAAATGTTTGTAGTAGTCTTTGATGTATGATCTTTTACAATGATTTGAATAAGAATATTTTTATTAAATACATATGTGCTTATTAAAGAAAATGAGTATTTGATATTACACAAAACGTTCTTAATAGTTTTATATTTAATGTTGTAGTATAGAGAGAAAGTGGATGTTGACAATGACTTTTTGGGGTTTACTGGAGTGTGGAGGTGAGACTCATTTATTCATTCTAAAAATATGTGATAAGCATTTACTCTATCACAGGGTTGTGTTTTCTTACCAATGGTTAACAAGATAGATAAATCTTAAGTATCTTATATTAATTTTCAGGGACAGAGAATTTAAAAGTGGTCATAAGAATTAACAAAAATAACAGCTTATGATAGTTGCCAGAAGAAAGAAATAAATAGGGAATACATGCAGAGAGGAGGAAACATTCTAATAAAGTGGTCTAAGAAAGTTTCTCTGAAAAACTAATTATTTGGGACCTGAAAGAGCAGGAATGAATCTGGTCATGTAAAGAACTTGTTGAAAACTTTACTTGGTAAGCAAGTGAGTGATACTTGGATAACAAGAAACTTGAGAAGCTCAACAGATTGGAATAAGGAGTTGGAGGGGGGTTTAAAAATGAAAAGAGGAAAGAACTGGCTGGGAGTATAAGAAAGAATATATAAGGCATAAGGAAAAGAAAGTAAAATACAATGAGGTTAAAGAACAATGAGTCAGGGGAAGTCCAGGAGGTAACATGGGATATGTAGGATAGAGCCTGATCATGTAATCATGATGCAAGATTTGGGATTAATTATCAATGTAACAAAACACATTTTAAATTTATTTATGCAGTATGGATAATAGAAATATCTTAAAATAAATATAAACTATATCACAGGGAACAACAATATAGCAACATTTGGGAGATGAATCTCAATAATTACAGCAGTTTATTAAAACTGAGAGAAAGGAAAATGTCAAGAATTATTTGTAGGTTTTTAGATATCATAATTTATTAACAGATACTGAAACAGGCAAATAATTTAGGAAAGGAGAAAAATGGGGGTAAATCTTGAGGCAGTGTTTATGTTACATTGGGGAGTCAGAGTCATCATCTGTTATTAACTGCACAGTTACACACACGGTCTGACAATTAAGTTTGCGAACTTGTTGCAACGCTATTGCTAACCTTTTTTTTATATCAGAGAGATTATTCATTAAGAATTTGTACCAACTGGACAAACAGTTAAACAAGTTTACTATTTAGAAAAAGGCTGTTGAAAAAGTTGGACAACCTGAACTTTTCACCAACAATTCATGGCTCTTTCATCATGGCAATGCACCAGCTCACACAGCACTGTCTGTGATGGAGTTTTTAGCCAGTAAACAAATAATTATATTGGAACACCCTCCTTACTCACCTGATCTGGCCCCCAATGACTTCTTTCTTTACTCAAACATAGTGGAAATATTGATAAGAAGACATTTTGATGACATTCAGGCCATCAATGGTAACACCATGATAGTTCTGATGGTCCCTGCAGAAAAAGAGTTCCAAAATTGCTTTGAAGGGTGGACTAGGCTCTGGTGTCAGTGCATAACTTCCCAAGCGGAGTACTTCAAAGGTGTCCATAGTGATATTCAGCAATGAGGTATGTAGCACTTTTTCTAGGATGAGTTCGTGAACTTAATTGTCTGACCTTGTAGGTCAGGTTCTCAGAGGACAATGAATCTAGAATGTGTGAGCTATCAGCATATTGATGAGAATCACAACCATGACAGATCATTTAGAAAGACGTTAAAAAGCGGAATAGAGGTTCTTTAAAATGTAGCTTTGCATACTTCTCATATTTACATGTTACTTGAGGAAAAAGCAGTGACATGGAAGAGTAGGAACAGGAGGGAAGAAAATATTAGGATAAGAACCAAGACAGGATGGAGTCTTAGCTACGGTGGACTGTGTTTTAAGAATAAGGGAGATGGAAACAGAATTGACTTTGGGTGGCTAACACACAATGGGATATATAGATTATATAGATGATGTATTATAAAATTATACGCTTGACACCTATAAAATTTTACTAACCAATATCACCCCAATAAATTTAATAAATTTTTTTTTAGAAGAGTAAGTGAGAGGATGGAAGTCAAATGGTAAAAATGTCAGCATGGTATTTTAGTCTTCCCTAATTCACTGACAAAATAGAGAGTAAAAATTAGAATACAAAAGAAAAGAAAAAAAAAAAAAAAGCAAAAGCATATTCTGTTTCTAAAACTAGAATGCACCAAAGATACCAGCAGGTGGGGCTAATACACTGACAAAATAATACCTGCTTGCAGTACGTAGCTGTGTAGGAATAAGAACCTGGGAGCTCAAAAATCATTCAGTAATCTACACGCCAAAAAGTTGTCCCCACTGAGACTGAAATATCAGTTAGCTCACGCCATTATAGGAGCCAAAACGGTGGGGATATTGCAAATTGCAGGTGTGAGCAAAGGGACTGAACATTTCTTAAGATGCTGGTTTGGCTTTGGCCTCTGTTCTTTAAAAATCTAATAAAAATGAAGACACGTAGCACCCAAATAATATTTTTAAAATACTATTCTCCACTAAAGAGAATAGTCACCTTGGAGAAATAGTTGATTCCAGGACTAAGGCAGAGAAAATGTAAATGAGCCTAGAACACCTTGTGTCAGAACATAAGATGGTGTTCAAAGAATGATGGATATTTGTCAAACAGACCAAGAACCAGGGCTATAACCAAATATGTGACTATTTGAATGTCATTAATAATAATGATAGTAAAGTATTATAACCCATTTAGTATAATAGGAAAACATAATTCCAAATTCATATAAATATATGAATGAATACATTGGAAAGATAGAAATGGGATATTTATGTAAAACCAAAGTATTTCTCTCAAAATAATTCTTAACTGGTAAGGAAAAAAGTAATTTTAGAGTGAAGACTGGCAGATAAACCTTCAATCAGTTGATCAGACTAACTTTTATCAGTAATGTAACAAATTGAAATTATGTGCCAATAGTTACGATGAAGTGAAATAAACTCAGCAACACTCTTGCTTGGCAAGCAAAATGTATAACCTAAGTCTAATTATGAGGAAACATTTCATAAACCAAAAGTGAGGAACATTTAACCAAATAGTCAGCCTGTAATCATAAAACTTTTGAGGTCATGAAATCCAACAAAAGACATAGGTAACTAAACTAAGAAAACATGAGAACTAAATGCAATGGTTGATTCTGAGCTGTTTGAGGTCTGACAATTAAGTGCGGGAACTTGCCACAGTGCGCTTACATTGGCAGCACTGTACAAACAGCTCAAAGTTTCATAACCTTGGTATATCAGTGTTTCACAGCTGGGTTCGTGTGGACACGTGGCAGTGTCTTGCTGAGTGGCGTTCATTATTGTTGTTGTGTGTTTTTGTGTGCCATCACGAGAATGTCTGAATTTGAATTAGAGCAACAAACAAACATTAAATTTCTTGTTCAACTTGGCAAGAGTGGAAGTGAAATCAGGGACACATTAGTCCAAGTTTATGGGGATAATGCCATGAAGAAAACGGCAGTGTACAAATTGATTAAACATTTTTCTGTGGGGAGAGAATTTGTCACTGGTGAAGAAAGATCAGGGCAGCTAGTAAAGAGCAGAACTGATGAAAACAAAATTTGTTGAATTGTGCATCAAAATCATTGGCTGACTGTGAGAAGGATAGCAGACCAAGTAAACATTGATAAAGAAACAGTTGGAAAAATCTTAAATTAAAATCTTGGCATTAGAAAGGTGTGTACAAAAATGGTCCTGAGGGAGAGCTCACTGATGAACAAAAACAAAGGAGAGTTGAAGTTTGCCAAGATCTTTTGGAGAGGCAAGATGATGTGTTTGGGCCGTGTTATCACTGGTGATGAAACATGGGTGTACCAATATGACCCTGAAACAAAGTGTCAAAGTTCACAACGGAAGTCAGCCAATTCTCCATGACCAAAAATGTTCTGTCAGTCCAAATCAAGAATCAAAACAATGTTGCTAACATTTTTTGATGTCAGAGGGATTACTCATTATGAATTTGTACCAACTGCACAAATAGTTAACCAAGTTTACTATTTGGAAGTGCTGAAAAGGCTGTGTGAAAAACTTAAAAATGACCTGAACTTTTCATCAACAATTCATGGCTCTTGCATCACGGCAATGCACCAGCTCACAAGGCACTGTTGGCTGTGAGGGAATTTTTAGCCAGTAAACAAATAACTGCATTGGAACACCCTGCCTACTCACCTGATCTGGCCCCCAGTAATTTCTTTCTTTACCCAAAGATAAAGGAAATACTGAAAGGAAGACATTTTGATGACATTCAGGACATCAAGTGTAATACAACAACTCTGATGGCCATTGCAGAAAAAGAGTTCCAAAATTGCTTTCAAGGGTGGACTAGGCACTGGCATCAGTACATAGCTTCCCAAGGGGAGTACTTTAAAGGTGACCATAGTGATATTCAGCAATGAGGAATGTTGCACTTTTTCTAGAATGAGTTCTTGAACTTAATTGTCAGACTTCATATCCTTTTATGATAAAATGGCAATATTGTGATGAAGGGGAATTCTGAATGAAATCTGAGGATTGGTGTTAGTAATGTGTCATTATTTCCTAGTTATAAAATGTCTGTTTTAGAAGAATTCATTTCTATATAAGAATTATACATTAAAATATTTAGAGTTATCAAAACTACCCTTGGCAACTTACTGTCAACTGTTTCAGGAAACAAAATTTATTCTTTGGACTATATTTGTATTATTTCTCTAAGTTTGAGATTGTTATAAAATGAAACAAAAACTCATTGAACAGTACACTTAGAAGTATAGAAATTTAGAAACAAAAAACCTAAGGGTAATAAATTTTATATTCTTAATGTTGAGACATTTTAATTGATTAATTGTGTTACCAAAGAACAAATATTCCTGAGTTTTCATTAAAACAATCAATTATCATGTATTCTTTCAGTTTTCCATATAAATTTCCTAGTATGTTTCATATTCTTAAAGATAATTAGTGCTTTTTATAATAATTATAATTATGTTGTTGACAATAATGACAAAAATAATAAATAAGACCATCTCAAATAGAGCTTTTTGTATGCCAAGCACTATTGTGTTTTAATATATTCTAACTCATTTCACTTTAACTTCTTCTGCTTGCTAGATGTCTATTATATTAAATTACAGTAAACTCATTGCTTTTATTTATGACCTGTATTAAAAATGAAACGCTCTCCCCTCCTTCTGGCTTTTCTGTACTAAAGTTGTACAGAATTAGTAGTGCTATGCTGAAGAGTGTCACTTTGAAAATACTTTTATTCCATTTATCTGATGAATATAATTTAATTTTAGACATTCCCATGGTGTAAAGGTTTTTAGCAATTGCAGCATGGATGAATTTAAAGGCATAGTTTCACAGCCTGAATTTGAATGTCTTCAGAATCAAACAATTTCAAAATTGATTACCGAAAGAACAACATCAGTTTGTGGCAACAGAATTCTGGAACCAGAAGAGGAATGTGATTGTGGACCTCCAAAGGTTAGTGACAAACATTAATAGCTTATCTAAATATTTGTTTTTGTGCTTCTCATGTAGTATTATAAATATAGATATGATGCAAAGGGGAGAGCTTTTTTTTTTCAAATGCTGCACCATTTTATCAAATATCTAAGATATGGAGATATGGAACATGTAGTAACTGACTCATCCTAAATGTGAAGCATTTGAAGAGTTTAAGTATGGAATAAGTATAGCATGGATTCAGTAAGATTTTCTCCATTGTGTAACCATCAATAACAACACCCACCTTTCTATATCATAAATATCAGTACCATCAATAATATAATCATCATCTAAATCATCTAAATTTCTCCCAAGTTGACTTTATTGGTTTTTTTAGTTATAAGATGTGTGTTGTTGTTTATTTCATCTCCTATTTTCAGTCTTTGCATCTGGGGTAACTTCATTTATTTTAACTTGGTTTCACAGAATTGGATTAATCATAATCCTTTGTTTATTATTGTTATATTTAGCTTTTTTCTATTATCTCTCTCTTTTTTTTTTTTTTGCAGTTGTGCTTGGTAAGAACTAATTATTGAATTTTGTTGTGCCTGCCTGCATGGTGATTTTTTTTTGAATAATCTATATTTATCATAATTGTAAGTGGATAACTGAAATCTTCTGTATTTTTGCTAATTTTGATTGCCTGACCTCTCAACACTTGAGAAGTAACACGGATACCTTCAACTATGCAGCTGAATTTGCCTAGGTCTCACTATAATTTACTCAATTCATTCTTGCTGTTTTATATGGTTCAAACTTATTTACAATTCTTATATCTTTCTAGAAATTTAAATTTTTACCTTCAAATAGTGAACCTCCTTATCTTTAATGTTGCTTTCTGTTTTAAATTCTATTTGGTCTAACATTCTCTCTTTCTCTCTCTCTCTCTCCACACACACACACACACACACACACACACACACACACACACACACACACGCTTCCTTTGATTAGCATTTCCCTGATATTTCTCTATTATCATTTAGTTTTTCTGTGGTGTTAACTTCAATACCTACATTGGGTTTTAATTTATTATTCAATCTGTCTTTGTGTTATAAGATTATCACCTTCAACATTATCACGATTAATACTGTTGCATATTTTAAAATTAACTGAAGTCCATAGTTCATTCAGATTTCCTTTGTTTTTACTTTGACCTCTTTTGTCCCAGGATTTTCTCCAGGATACCTTATTACATTTAAATGTTATGACTACTTGCACTCCTTTAGAATGCATTTTTTAAATAACTTGTCTAACATTTTTTATATTTTCTATGTTCATTTTTTCACACATTTGTTTTCTAATTGAATTTTAGCTCATTTGTTTTGACCTGTGTATTTTGTTTTCCTTTTTTCTACTATTTCTTTCAGTGATTTTAGTGGATATGCATTTTTTTCCCATTAGTGATTATCTTTTATTTTTACCATACCTATTTAATGTTTAACCATATCTTGGCCAAATAACAAGGGTTATAGCCCAATTGGCTTACACAACATTTTTGTAAATATTTCATTTCTGTCACCTTTAGTCTTTAAAAGAAAAAGTACTATAAACACTTCATTCAAAAAACAGTTGCTTTATTTTACTATTCTTTTTGTTATTTAGTGTTTTTTTTTTCTCATCTCATGGTAGGATAGTCTTCTTCCCACTTTTGTTTAGCAATAAATATTTATGTCACTCTCATAATTTCATTGTGATATATAATATACATGAAGTATATACATGAAATATGGATGAAGAGTATAATGAATAACAAGCACCTGAATAATTTACACTCAGGTCAAAACAAACTTCACTTCGGCTAAAGGAGTCCTTTCTGTGTTCTCTCAATAGCATGCCCTTCCTTCCAACCATCAGTTCGAATTCAAAGGTGATCATTTTAGTGCTTTACTCTTCATCGAAGTTTTACCTCCTATTTTTTGCATCCTTACACAGTATAGTTTGGTTTACTGTTTTCTACCTTTATATAATTTGAAGTCATATGGTTTATATCATTATTTAAATTGGTCTTCCATTCACTATTGTACTTGTTGAAGTTCATTAGGTTTTTTTTTTTTTTTTTTTTAGCTGAGCTGTCCTGACACCTGTTGGCAGCTCAATGGCAGCTCAGCTTGGCCTGGGAATCAAACTGCTGTTGCTCAGAGCTCAGCTCGCACTCTTGAGTGAGCTCTTAACCAACTGAGCCACTCGGCCAGCCCCTATCAGTTTTTTTTTTTTGTTTTTTTGTTTTTTAAGATTTTTATTGGGGAATTTGGGGAGGGGAACAGCGCTGGGGAATCGGGGAAGGGGAACAGACAAGTTGCTGTCTTTTTGTTCTTCAGTCTAGTTGCAGAGGATATTGCTTCACTGGCCCATGTTGGTATCGTCATTGCGCTCTTCCCGGATGAGGCAGATCGGTCGCCAGCCTCTGGATGTTGCTCATCTCGGCTATTGGCAGCTCATGCTGGCTGCGGGCCACTCATGCTGGCTGGCGGCCACTTACTGTAGCCTATGGCAGCCCACTGCAGGCTGCAGCTACATCGTCGCTGGGGCTTGCACAGCCCAGCTCCAGGTGGAGCTGTTGTTAGCTGTAGAGGGCAGTATCACTGGCCCCCATACATGGGATCCGAACCCCGGGCCACTGGCATCCCAAAACCAGCTCTTAACCAATGTGCCACTCAGCCAGCCCCCCCATCAGTTTTTTAATGTAGTTATAGTCCAATTGTTTTCATTGCTTTTAGCATTAATTTTATAAATATTATAGTTTATCCATTCTATATCAATGGAAGTTTGATTTTATTTCAATTTTTGACTATTAAGATTCATGTAGTTATGACTTTACTTGTACATGTCTCCTACTGTGCTTGTGCCTGCATTTCTCTAGAGTGTATAGCAATAAGTGAATGTGCTATGTTATGAGGTATATATGTATGTACAACTTTGAATTGAGGATATCTTAATGATTTGGGTTTTCTTATGCTTGAATGGCCTTTTCATATCTTTTACATATATTTCTGTCATTCATCAGCATTCACTGCTGTGAAATACTTTAATCTGTATGGTAGAAGGCTCAGAGGCATGCTGTTTCTCCAGTACACTAAGTTTTCTTGGCATGAGGCAAGTCTTATAGGGAGGACCCCCAGCGATCTTGTAGTTTAGGTAAAGCAATAGATGGGCTACTTCTGTTTTTTTATGGATGGACATAAAAGTCCATCCATTTTAAATTTGTGGAGCTTTCCAGAATCAGATGCCAATCTGTTTATATAAAACTTTTTGGGTATTTTCCAACCCAATTGAATTGAATTGTTTTATAAAAGACTATTAACAAAATGGGAACATTGGAATCATACATTTTCTTCAATTAATTATGGGATAAAGTTGTTTGATTCCAAATTCCAGGAAACAGTGAATATAAAAGGAAATTCAGGGGGATGAAATCAGCTGTGCAAGTGGTGAAAATGCCTGCAATTACATGAGGTCCTAATCAGATATGGAGCCCAATGGTAGGTCTCCCCCACCCCCACTCCTGTTTATCCTGAAATGCTTTTAATGATTCTTGATGCTGATCTTCACCTACCCTCATTGAAACTTAGCTTCTCTTATGACAACCCAGTATAGTACAGGAGTTGGCTAACTGCAGCTCGCGAGCCACATGTGGCTCTTTGGGTATGTACATGTGGTTCTGAAGTAAAATTGAAAATGAAAATAAAACTATCATAGTTTCATTTATAAAATTTTTAAAGGATAGTATTCACATAATGGTGATTTCATTTGTTTTATGTCTCTCGAATAATTTTTAAGTTGTTTTGAGGGACAGGATTGGCTCTTCCGTATCAAAAGTTTGCCGACCTTGGTATAATAGCACATCAAGAATATTATTTGGATTGTACAGTCTGTCTGTCTTTAGTCATATAAGCGTAACTGGCACGCACCAAAACAATCAGTTTTCTCAGTGCAGACCATTATAAAAAAGTTAACATTGGGCCGGCCGAGTGGCACGGTGGTTAAGCGCTGGCTTGGGAGGCCAGCAGCCCCAGTTCGGGTCCCACATATGAGGGACAGTGACATTGCCCTCAAAAAAAAAAAAGTTAACATTGTGACAGAATATATACACACTAAATATAATTGCATTTTATAAGAATTGATATAATCCAGAGATAACACATCACAGTGGGAGTCCAGGACAGGAAAGCTGGGCTCTAAGCCTTGCCTGGTGAAACTGAAATAGATCTGTTCAACTTACCAGTATGGTATAAAAAACTATTAGCATGAAAGATACAACATCCATTAATGATTAATACACTTAATAAAATGGATAGAAGGAAATTAGCTCAACATAATAAAGGCCATGTATGACAAACTCTTAGCTAATATCATACTTTATGGTTGTAAACTGAAAGCTTTTCCTTTATGATCAGGACCAAGACAACAATTCCCTCTCTCACCACTGTTATTCAACATAGTATTAAAAGTCCTAGCCAGAGCAATCAGGCAAGAGAAAGAAATAAAATTGGAAATGAGATGTCAATTTGTCACTTTTTGCAGATTACATAATTCTTTATATAGAAAACTGCAAAGATGCCACCAAAAATTATTAGAAACAATAAAAAAATACAGTGAAATTACAGGATAAAAAAATGAATCTACAAAAATCTATTGTGTTCCTATATACTAACAATGAAATTTCAGAAAGAGAAATGGAGAAAAATTCCTTTTGCAATTACAATACAAAGAAAATACCTAGGAATAAACTTAACAAAGGGTGTGAAGGACCTATACCCTGAAAACTACAGGACATTATTAAAAGAAATTGAGGAAGATGCAAAGAAATGGAAAGATATTCCATGTTCAAGGTCTGGAAGAATCAACATAGTTAAAATAGCCATAGTAGTCAAAGCAATATACAGATTTAATGCAATCCCCATCAAAATTCCAATGGTATTTTTTAAAGAAATAGAATTAAAAATGTTTAGATTTGTATGGAATCACAAAGATCCCAACTTGCCAAGGCAATTCTGTGAAAGAAGAACAAGGTGAGCAGTATCACAGTCTCTGACTTCAAATTATACTACAAAGTGGCAATAATCAAAACAGTATGGTATAGGCAAGAAAACAGACACACAAACCAATAGAACAGAACTGAGAAACCAGAAATAAACCCACATGTATATGGACAGATAATTTTCTATGCAGAAGCCAAAAATATATAATGGAGAAAAGAACACCTCTTCAATAAATGGTGCTAGGAAAATTGGAAAGCTACATGCAAAAGAGTGAAATTACACTGCTGTCGCATATACCAAAATTAACTCAAAATGGATCAAAGACCTAAACATAAGACCTGCCACAATAGAATGCATAGAAGAAAACATAAATACTAAACTTATGCGCCTTCGTCTTAGAGAGGGTTTTATGAATTGACCCCAAAGGCATGGAAGTGAAAGCAAAAATAAATAAATGGGACTAAAAAGCTTCTGCACAGCAAAAGAAACCATGAACAAAACAAAAAGACAACCAACTGAATGGGAGAAAATATTTGCAAACAATGCCTCCAATAAGGGTCTAATATCTGACATATATAAAGTACTCATACAACTCAACAATAACAACAACAATCCAATTAAAAACTGGGTGGAGGACCTGAAGACACCTCTCCCAAGAACACATTCAACCAACAGATATATGAAAAGATGCTCAATTTCACTTGCTATTAGAGAAATGCAAATCAAAACTACAATGAGATATCACCTCACATCTGTTAGAATGGCTATCATTAAGAAAAATAATAACAAGTGTTGGAGAGGCTGTGGAGAAAAAGGAACCCTTATACATTGCTGGTGGGAATGTAAATTGGTACAGCCTCTATATAAGACAGTATGGTGGTTCCTCAAAACATTACGAATAGAATTACCATAAGACCTAGCAATCCCTCTTCTAGGTATCTACTACATAAGTCTGAAAACATTTATCCATAAAGATATGTACTCCTATGTTCATTGCAGCATTATTCATGGTGGCCAAGCCATAGAAACAACTGATGTGTCCTTCAATAAATGATTGGATAGAGAAGATATGCTACATATGTACAATGGAGTATTACTCAGCCATAAGAAAAGATAAAATACTGCCATTTGTGACAACATGGATAGATCTTGAGATTATCATGCTAAGCAAAATAAGTTAGAAAAAATGGCCAACCATATGATTTCACTCATATGTGGGATATAAAACTGAAAGCAACAAATGAACAAGACAAACAAACAAAAACTCATAGACAACACGCAATAGTTTAGCAGTTAACAGAGGGTAAGGAAGCAGGGGGAGGGTAGTAGATGAGGGAAAAAGGGGTCACATATATGATGATGGAAGAACTGACTTAGGGTGGTGAGCACACAGTGCAAAAAGGTAGATGATATAGAATTGTACACTTGAAACCTTATTTTACTAACCAATGTCATCCTAATAAATTTAATAAAAAATTTAAAAAATTATTAGCAGTACCCAGCTCTATATATCAAAGGCTATAAGTAGAAAAGCATTTTAATAATTTTTAGTTTGTCAACCAAAGAATGTTTTCCACTTCTTGTTTAAATATCAATAGTATCTTTTATTATGGCAGAGTAGTATTCCATTGTGTATATACACCATATCTTCTTTATCCAATCATCTATCGAAGGACACTTTGGTTGTTTTCAGTCTTGGCCATTATAAATAAAGCTGCAATGAACATTGGGGTACATATATCTTTACGGATAAATGTTTTCCAATTTTGGGGGCAAATATCTAGGAGAAGGATTGCTGGGTCATATGGTAATTTTATTATTAAGTTTTTGAGGAGCCTCCACACTGCCTTCCATAGTGGCTGCACCAATCTGCATTCCCACCAACAGTGTATGAGGGTTCCTTTTTCTCCACAGTCTCTCTGATATTTATTGTCTTGCTGATGGTGAAATAGTACCATCTGCAGCAACATGAATGGATCTTGAGATGATTATGCTACGTGAAATAAGTCAGACAGAAAAAGTCAAGAATCATATGATTTCACTGATACTTGGTATATAAAACTGAAAACAACAAAGGAACAAGACCAAACAAATGAAGAAACAAAAACTCATAGACGCAGACAATAATTTAGTGGTTACCAGAGGATAAGAGGGGAGGGAGGTGGTAGATGAGGGTAAAAGGGATCAAATACATGGTGATGGAAGGAGAACTGATTCTGGGTGGTAAACACACAACACAATATATAGATGATGTATTGCAGAACTGTACACTTGAAACCTATGTAACTTTACTAACGGTTGTCAACCCAATAAACTTTAATTTAAAAAAAAAATCAGTATTATAATACAAGGCTCTAATTACCTATGACTTCCCTTAACCAGGCATTAATTATTTTTTCATGATATGCCAAATTTTGCAACCTTGAAATGCTTTAGGAGAATAGGTAGTTCTTCGTTTATCCAATCTTTGTAGAAGTCACCAACATATATCTGGGAACAAAAAAACAAATTTATCATATAATAAACTCTAAGAAAAAAATATGTGAAAAACATTAAAAAGAAAAAAACTAATAGCCAGGTTAGTTCAAATGTTTGATAAGCTTAAACATACAAATTTGCAGAACATATTACTGGGCTTCAGAATTCCAATCTATTTATTTATTTACTTTAAAAAATAATTAATGAAGTTTTTGGTACAAATTAGATTTACAGGAAAATTGAGCAGCTAATGCAGCAAATTCAGTATACACACCCCACCTACTACTCCACCTCTAGCATGCAGTTTGTTATTATTAGCATCTTGTATTAGTGTGATATATTTGCTATGATTAATGAACCAGTATTGATACATTATAATTATCCAAATTCAGTAGTTTACATTAAGGTTCACTCTTTGTGTATATAATGTTATGGATTTTGATAAATTCATAATGATGCACTTTCATCATTACAGTATCATACAAAATAGGGTTACCACCCTAAGTATCCTCTGTGCTTCACTTACTCAACTCTCCTTCTGTTTTCACTTCTATGCCTGTAATCTATTTTGAGTTGATTTTTGTGAAAAGGATAAGATCGGTGTGCAAATTCATTTTTTTGGCTCATACCCATCCAATTATTCCAGCCACATTTGTTGAAAATAGTGTTCTTTATTCACTTGCCTTTGTTCTGCTTTTTTCTTTTGTTAAGAAGGAGTTGATAACTTCCAAGCTCTTTACATGTCGGAGCTGAAACCAGAAATCCCCGAATTGCTCCAAACTATTTTTCCCTGTTCAGCACCTTCAAAATTTGAGTGATCATTTGTTTTGGGAGTTAGTGGCTATCTAACCTTTCTGATATATTTCCCTAACACCTTGGCAGCCTTAGGTAACCAGTTTTGCCACCCCTCCTCTTATGGTCTTGCCTAGTCCCTAGAAAGGGAATATGTCTTAATCTCCCTCATGGTAGACACTTTGAATTGTCACTTACACAAAACACACAGTCACCAATTGCAAGGCCTGAGAGGAAGTGCTTTCTTACTTGGGTACTAGGTGGTTCACCTGCCTTACCCTAGTCGTACCCATGGTAACAGTCTCCATTGTTGCCCCAATGATGCTTTTTGCTTGGTCCTCATACCCTTATAAAGTACCCTGCTGCACTCAATAGGGCTCACCTCTATGATTATTAGGGTGCTGTGTAAATGATTGTGTGTTATTTCAGTGGCTAAGCCATAAAGGACAATAGACGTATTTGCATTGCTCTCTCTTAGACCACTCACTTGGGGAGAAGTTAGCTACCATGTCATGGGGATACTCAGGCAGACCCCTGGAGTGTCCCGTAAGGAGAAGAACTAGACCTTTTCAACAATCAGCACCGACATGCCAACCATGTGAGGCTGCAACATTGAAAGCAGATCCTCCAGGCCAAGACAAGTGTCCAGATGATTTCAACCATGTTAATCTGTGGGAGACCCAAATCCATAATTACTTAGTTAAGCCAGCACGAAATCCCTGACCCAAGGAAACCATAAAATGAGTGACTGTTGTTTTAAGCTACAAAGTATTTGCTTTGAAGTAACAGATAACAGACCGTATTGATCTACATGCTATAAAAATATTCACATATTTTCCTGTAAAAATATTTGGAAATTTTTTTCTACAATTTACCTTTAGATATGTAATAACCTGTTAGTCATTTTTATATATCCTATAAGGATATCAAATTGAACACTAACAATTTATTTAAAGACTGTTCTTCCCTCAGTGTTCTGAATCATAATCTCGGACTTTGATCAAGAAACCATTTATGAGTTCTTGTTTTTCCTAATCTTGTGCTAATACTATACTACCTTAATTACTGTAGATTTCTATTACTTCATGGAATATGATATTACATATCCCCCAGCATTGTTATTCGAGTTGATGTTTACCTTGAATAATCTTGGCTCTTTGCATTTTAGTATGAATTTCTGATTTGTTTTTTCAGTTTCTACCACCGAAAAGAGAAGACATTGCATTGAATCTTTAGATAAATTTGAAGTTGGATTACATGGGGGTATATGCCTCCTATTTTATTATTATTATTATTAGTAGTAGTATTAGTTACAGATGTACAAAACAATGCAATAGTTTTTTTTTCACCCCTTACAAAGTGACTCACCCCTCCCCCCTTCTCCTGCCTCCCCCACCACTGATATCATACATATCTATTGCAAATCCATGGACTCCATCCCCACACTATAGTCCACATCCCATGGCTATATATGTGTTAAATTATAGTTGACATATAATATTGTTCAGCGGCAGTTTCAGATGTACAGTGCAGTGGTAAGGCCACTACACTGCCCATGAAGTGGTCTCCCTAAAAACACATGCATCTTTCTGTTCCCTTAAAAAAAATATTTAAAACGTTATTGATTATATTCCCTAAACTGTCTCTTCTGTCTCTACAGTAGTATTGTAATCAGTTTATGTTGCCTCGTCCCTTCCCCTTCTCCCATCCCCGTCCCATCTAGCCCTCATCAGTTTTTTCTTTGTATTTCTAAGACTATTTCTGTTTACATTGCTCATTTATTCAGTTCTTTAGATTCCACATATAAGTGAGATCATATGGTATGTGTCTTTCTCTGAGTGACTTATTTCACTTAAGATAATGTTCTGCAGGTCCATCCATATCGTTGCAAATGGTACGATTTCTTTCTTCTTTATGGCTGCGCCATAATCCATTGTGTAAATGTACCACAGTTTCTTAATCCAGTCATCTACTGATGGGCATTTCAATTGTTTCCAAGTCTTGGCTATTGTAAACAGCGCTGCAATGAACATAGGGGTGCATATATTTTTTCGAATTAGTATCTTGGGTTTTTCAGGATAAATACCTAGGAGTGGAATTTCTGGGTCAAAAGGTAGTTCCATTTCCTGTTTTTTGAGATACCTCCATACTGACCTCCAGAGTGACTGCAACAATCGGCAATCCCACCAACAGTGCAGCGGGGTCCCCTTTTCCCCACAGCCCCGCCAGCACTTGTGGTTTGTTGATTTATTGATGATAGCCATTCTGAACGGAGTGAGGTGGTATCTCATGATCGTTTTTATTTGCATTTCCCTAATGATCAGTGAGGTTGAACATTTTTTCATATGCCTGTTGGCCATCTGTATGTCCTCTTTAGAGAAATGCCTCTTCATTTCCTCTGCCCATTTTGTAATTGGGTTGTTTGTTTTTTTGGTGTTGAGTTGCAAGAGTGTCTTATAAATTTTCGATATTAACCCCTTATCAGATATATCATTGACAAATATATTCTCCCATTCAGTAGGCTTCCTTTTTGTTTTATTGATGGTTTCCTTTGTTGTGAAAAAACTTTTAAGTTTGATATAATCCCATATGTTCATTTTTTCTTTTACTTCCCTTGCCCTTGGGGATGTATCAGTAAAAATATTGCTCAGAGTAATGTCTGCAAATTTACTCCCTATATTTTCTTCTAGGAGTTTTATGGTTTCAGGTCTTACATTGAAGTCTTTAACCCATTTTGAATTTGTTTTTGTGTGTGGTGTAAGGAGGTGGTTCAGTTTCATTTTTTTGCATGTGTCAGTCCAATTTTCCCAGCACCATTTATTAAATAGACTATCTTTGCCCCAGTGTAAATTCTTGTTTCCATTGTCAAAGATTAACTGTCTGTATATACATGGATTTATTTATGGGGTCTCTATTCTGTTCCACTGATCTGTGTGCCTGTTTTTATGTCAGTACCATACTGTTTTGATTACTATAGCCTTGTAGTATGTTTTGATGTCTGGTAGCATGACACCCCCGACTTTGTTCTTATTTCTCAGGATTGCTGAGGCTATTCAGGGTCTTTTATGGTTCCATGTAAATTTTAGGATTATATTTTCTATTTCTGTGAAAAATGCCCTTGGTAGTTTGACAGGAATTGCATTGAATCTATATATTGCTTTAGGAAGTATGGACATTTTAACTATATTAATTCTTCCTATCCATGAGCATGGTAGGTGTTTCCATTTATTTGTATCTTCTTTGACTTCTTTCTTCAGTGTCTTATAATTTTCTGAGTACAGATCTTTTACTTCTTTGGTTAAATTTATTCCTAGGTATTTTATAGTTCTTGAAGCAATTGAAAGTGGGAAAGTTTTCTTAATTTCTCCTTCCATTAGTTCATTATTGGTATATGCAAATGCCACTGATTTCTGAACGTTGATTTTATAACCTGCTACTTTACTGAATTCATCTATCAGTTCCAATAGTTTTTTGATGGAGTCTTTGGGGTTCTCTATATCCAGTATCATGTCATCTGCATATAATGACAATTTTACTTCTTCCTTGCTAATTTGGATGCCTTTTATTTCTTTTTCTTGTATGATTGTTGTGGCTAGAACTTCCAGAACTATGTTGAAGAAAAGAGGAGAAAGTGGACAGCCTTGTCTTGTTCCTGATCTTAAGGGGAATGGTTTTAGCTTTTCCCCATTGAGTATGATGTTAGCTGTAGGTTTATCATATATGGCTTTTATTATATTGAGATATGATCCCTGTATACCCACTTTGCTAAGGGTTTTTAACATAAATGGCTGCTGGGTTTTGTAGAATGCTTTGTCTGCATCCATCGATATGAACATATGATTTTTATTCTTCATTTTGTTGAGATGGTGTATCACATTAATTGATTTATGGATGTTGAACCAGCCTTGTGTACTAGGGATGAAACCCACTTGATCATGATGTATGATCTTCTTAATATATTGCTGAATTCTGTTTCTAATATTTTGTTGAGAATTTTTGCAGCTATGTTCATCAGTCATATTGGCCTATAGTTTCCCTTTTTTGTGCTGTCTTTATCTGGTTTTGGAATCAGGGTGATAGTGGCTTCAGGAAAAGAATTTGGAAGCCTTCCCTCTTTCTGGATTTTTTGGAATAGTTTGAGAATAGGTGATAGTTCTTTTTTGAATGTTTGATAAAATTCATTTGTGAAGCCGTCTGGTCCAGGGCTTTTGTTTTTTGGAAGTTTGTCGATTACTGATTCAATTTCCTTGGTAGTAATCAGAATATTTAGATTTTCCGTTTCCTCTCAAGTTAGCTTTGGAAGGTTGTATGCTTCTACAAAATTATCCATTTCTGCCAGATTGTCAAATTTGTTGGCATATAGTTGCTCATAGTAATTTCTTAGAATTTTTTGTATTTCTTTGATGTCTGTAGTCATTTCACCTCTTTCATACCTGATTTTACTAATTTGAGTCCCCCCGTTTTTTTTTGAGGGCAGTGTCACTGGCCTTCATTGTGGGACTCGAACCATGGCCACTGGCATCCCAAGCTAGCAGTTAACCAATGCACCACTCGGCCAGCATCCGCCCCCCCCTTTTTTTTTTGATGAGTCCTGGCTAGAGGTTTGTCAATTTTGTTTATCTTCTCAAAAAACCAGCTCTTGGTTTCATTGATCTTTTATATTGTTTTTCTGTTCTCTATATTGTTTATTTCCAGTCTAGTTTTTATTATCTCCTTCCTTGCAGTCCCCTTTGGCTTCTATTGCTGTTCTTTTTCCAGTTCCCTGAGATGTATGGATAACCTGTTGATTTGAGATTTTTCTTCCTTCTTTACATAGGCCTGCAGTGCTATGAACCTCCCTCTTAGGACTGCTTTTGCTGCATCCCAGAGATTTTGGGTCATGGTGTTTTCATTTTCATTTGTCTGAAGGTATCTTTTGATTTCCTCCTTGATATCATTTGTGACCCACTCTCTATTGAGTAGCATGTTATTTAGCCTCCATTTATTTCTCAGCTTCCCGGATTTCTTCTTATAATTGATTTCTAGTTTCATAGCATTGTGGTCAGAGAAGACACTTGAAATGATTTCAATCTTCTTAAATTTATTGAGACTTGTTTTGTGGCCTAGCATGTGGTCTATCTTAGAAAATGTTCCATGTGCACTTGAGAAGAATGTATATGCTCTAGCTTTGGGGTGAAATGCTCTGAACGTGTCTGTTCAATCCAGCTGGTGTAATGTGTCATTTAAGGTCGCTGTTTCCGCATTGATTTTCTGTCTGGAGGATCTGTCCATTGGTGACAGTGGGGTGTTGAAGTCCTCTACTATGATAGTGTTACTGTTGATCTTTGTCTTTATGTCTGACAATATCTGTTTTATATATTTAGGAGCTCCTATTGTACCACGGTTTCTTAATCCAGTCATCTACCGATGGGCATTTCAATTGTTTCCAAGTCTTGGCTATTGTAAATACCACTGCAATGAACATAGGGTTCCATATATTTTTTCGAATTAATGTCTTGGGTTTTTCAGGATAAATGCCTAGTAGTGGAATTGCTGGGTCAAAGGGTAGACAGTTAATCTATGACAATGGAAACAAGAATTTACACTGGGGTAAAGATAGTCTATTTAGTAAACGGTGCTGGGAAAATTGGACTGACACATGCAAAAAAATGAACCTGGACCACCTCCTTACACCACATACAAGAACAAATTCAAAATGGGTTAAAGACTTCAATGTAAGACCTGAAACCATAAAACTCCTAGAAGAAAATATAGGGAGTAAATTTGCAGACATTACTCTGAGCAATATTTTTACTGATACATCCCCAAGGGCAAGGGAAGTAAAAGAAAAAATGAACATATGGGATTATATCAAACTTAAAAGTTTTTTCACAACAAAGGAAACCATCAATAAAACAAAAAGGAAGCCTACTGAATGGGAGAATATATTTGTCAATGATATATCTGATAAGGGGTTAATATCGAAAATTTATAAGACACTCTTGCAACTCAACACCAAAAAAACAAACAACCCAATTACAAAATGGGCAGAGGAAATGAAGAGGCATTTCTCTAAAGAGAACATACAGATGGCCAACAGGCATATGAAAAAATGTTCAACCTCACTGATCATTAGGGAAATGCAAATAAAAACCACCATGAGATACCACCTCACTCCGTTCAGAATGGCTATCATCAATAAATCAACAAACCACAAGTGCTGGCGGGGCTGTGGGGAAAAGGGGACCCCGCTGCACTGTTGGTGGGATTGCCGATTGTTGCAGTCACTCTGGAGGTCAGTATGGAGGTATCTCAAAGAACAGGAAATGGAACTACTTTTTGACCCAGCAATTCCACTCCTATGCCTCCATTTTTAATTTCTTTTAATTTCTCTGAACAGTATTTTGTAGTATTCAGTGTAAATGTTTTTCACTCATAAACTTTTAAATTTTAATTGTTATGTTTTTTAAATTTTTTTCATGGTATTGTAAATAATACATTTAAAATTTTGTTTTCTCTATTACTGAGATATAAAACTGCACTAGATATTTGTATTTTTACTTTTTTACAGCAATCTTGCTGAAATCAGTTATTAATTTCATTAGTGTTTCTTAGACCAGTGTTATCTAATAAGAATATAATGTGAGCCACATATATATTTTGTTTTCTAGTAGCCACATTTTTAAAAAGTAAAAAGAAATGTGATAATTTAATAATAATATATTTTGACTTACTATATCCCATATATTATTTCAACATTTTTTCTATATAAAAATTATTACTGAATTTTTATATTCATGTGTTAATATATTTTGGTAATATTATATATGTGCACATATACATGTGTGTGTATATAAATTTATAATATATGAATAAAGACAGAGAGAGAGAGAGAGACATTACAGGAATTGGCTCACAATAATGGAGGCTTTGTCGTGGAGCTGAACACACATTCACCAAGATCAGGAGTCAGATACACTGAAGGAAGATCTAGGAAAAAGGGAGAACAATTACAGACCTAATTGTTTCTTCACACCATTGAGATGAGTCAGGAAATGAGCAAGTTTAAGTTAATACTGTAATGGGTTTTGACTTTTGTGCATGTTGGGATGGAGTGCGTATATTTTGCTTATGAGATGGACATGAATCTTTAGAGATCATATGGTGAAATATGGTAATATCACCTCCAAAGTTTCCCATATCTTTATCCCCATAACTAATGAATATGTTACCTTACATGGCAAAAGAGATTTTGAAGCTATGATCAAGTTAAGGATCTTGAGGGGGAGAGAAATCCTATACTATGTGGGTGGGCCCAGTGTAATTACAAGGGTCCTTATTAGAGGGAGGAAGGCAGGTTAAACTCAGCGGATATGTGACAATGATATTTGAAGATGCTATACTGCTGGTTTTGAAGATGGAAAAAGAGTCCATGAGACAAGGAATTCAGGTGGCCTCTAGAAATGGAAAAGGCAGTAAAATGCACTTTCTGTAGAGCTTCTAGGAGGAATGTGGAACTTTCTTGATTTTAGTCCAATAAGACCCCAATAAGACTTTGGACCCCCAGAATTATATAATAATACATACTTGTGGTTTTCAGCCACTAATTTTATGATATTTTTTTATAGCAGAAATGGGAAATTAATATAAAACTGAACAAATTCTGGGCTCCTTGTGATGAACAAACTCCTTGGGTGAATTCAAATATTCCTGCCAAGCAAACTGCTGTTTTTCTGAAGAGAACAGCAATTTGGCTCTCATAGCACGTAGAGATCCAACATTGGTCTACTTTGGGCAAAGTTACTTCTGCCAAGACATTTGTAGCTAGCTCAGCCACAGCATTTCACTAATGTGAGGTCAAGATGCAATTCTTAAGAGGCTGAAAGTAGAGATTATTAGTGTGATAAACAGGCAAGTACAGAAAGGAACTCTATAGGAGGGAATCAATATTCTGAGGTGTTCAAAGGAACAGCTAATGATTTTCATCAAGTGTGTCAGTGATATGATAGATCCCCCAATCAGAGTAGAAGCTATGGGCCTCAGGAATGTTTACATGAGAGTTTTGTTTTGTCTTAGGTAATAAAGGCAGATTCCAGATTTAATAAAATTTGATTAAAGGAAACCATATCAATGTTCAAAACGTTATCTTGGGGGCTGACCGAGTGGCGTGGTGGTTAAGCGCTGGCTTGGGAAGCAGTGGCCCCGGTTCGGGTCCCACATATGAAAGCAAGTGACATTGCCCTCAAAAAAAAAAAAAAAAGGTTATCTTGGGGAAAAGCTGTCTGCATCTAAAGTCAAGTCTCAGGTTAAGTGCCTGTGACAGAATGGGCATCGAGCCTTCAGTTAAGGGATGTGTTGATAGTCTAGAGAACAAGATCACCAAAGCATTCTGAGTTATATTCATTTCTACTGTTATCTTCTGACTTGCCCAGTTTCTTGAATTGTATATCATTAATATACAACTGATTACTGATAAGGGAAATAAACAGAATACCTCAATAGAAATATATGCCTAGAAATATAACATAAACCAGAATGTGCATGTATGTAAAATCTTTAACACATTAATAGTGAAAATAATAAAATCAAAACAGATATAAATGCTTAGTTATTTTTGCTTATCCACTTTACTAATTTTTAAATATTACTATCAGTCTAGTAAACATCACTCTTGCACTGAATAGATAACAGTATAGAAAGAAGGAAATCAGAGTATATTGTAAAGAGCATTTACTATTTTTGTACTTCATGACCTAATAACTTCTTGAAATAATTTTTCATAAAAAATTTTGGAGCTAAAAAAATAATGATAGAAATTTTCTTTGAAACATTTTTTACAATAATAAAGTATTATAATTTACAAATCTCTATTTTGTTACAATAATAATTTGTTATATATTCTTAAAATGATATTTTGAGAAGACTTGATAATATATAAAAGTACTTATATTAAATGAAAAAAAAGTCTAAAAATGTATTGTGTATATGTTTAAAATACCTACAGTTGAAAGGAATTGCTTTAATTTTTTTTTTTTTTTTTTTTTGAGGGCAGTGTCACTGGTCCTCATATGTGGGACCCGAACTGGGGCCGCTGGCTTCCCAAGTCAGCGCTTAACCACTGCACCACTCGGCGGGCCCTGCATTAATTTTTAATAGTTCAATTTCTTGAGCTGTGAATCACGAATGATTTCATTACCATTTTTTCCTATACTGAAAATATATCAAATTTAAATAAGGTGGTGTTAAAAGTAGACACAGAAATAAAATTATACTGTGATTATAATTAACATAGAGACAAGCTTTAGTGTATTTTGACAAAATTATTTATTTGGTTAAAAATTCCTATTACTTAATTTGATTGTATTTGCTTTTAGAATTGCACTCATGAAAAATGCTGTGATCCTGAAAAGTGTACTCTGATTAGATCAGCAGAATGTGGAACTGGATCGTGCTGTGATAAAGACTCTTGTGAGGTAAACTTTCAAAGTATTACATTATTTTCTTTCATGATTTTTTTTGGTGTGTTTTTGTGCATTCATTTTTTTTTAGTTTTTTTTTTTAGATGTTACTTTATGTACCCAATTCATTCACAGCTGTTTTCAGAATTCAGAGGATGTCCTTGGGTTTTTTTCAACCTACTTCTCAGCTCCACCATTCAGTATTATTTCAGTCTCTACTTGAGACCCATCCAGTTACTGCTTTCAACAGCAGTGCCAAATTATTTGGACAGTGAATTCCTGTTGGTCATGCCAGGAAGAAGCTCTTCATCATCAAAGAACTTATGACAAAATTATAAATGAGCCACCCAAAACACACTTGACATGAAATATTCAAATAAAAGATAATAAATGTTTTTTAAAATCTCATTTTGAAAATAGCAGAAAAGGAGTCCATGTAGAATAGTCAGTAATATGCAGCATATACAATTGTGAAGTTTAGCCTTGTTAAGGACTCCTAGCCTGGAAGTGGATTGAATCCTTGACTTCCCCTGGGAAGTTTTCCATTCAAATTTTCTCACATCTGAGAGAGGAGATTTGGTAAGATTTGTCTTCTGCAGATTGCTTCGTTGTAGCATCTCATCTTTTTTGTTTCACTTTCAGGAGTCTATGACAAAACTAAAAGCTGATTAATGGGAGATTTTGCTTGACAGATTTGTTTTTTCGGTGAAGAAACTCTCTACTAACATTATTCTATGTTGTTCTATATGTGTTATTTTTTTACCCTATGGACTAGTAATTAAAGCCAATGGACATTTGTTTTCAAGGCACATGACTGTAGAAGCCAGCATAAGGTTTCTATTTCTTAGCAATAAACCTGTTGCTTTTCCCTTCACCAGAGTTCTCATCTTGACCTTTGTTTTATATCAGTGGGATTGAGTGATAAGGATTTTCTACACAGTCCATCCCCCTTTACCTATGAGATGTGATAAAAAAATGCAATGAATATTTAAATTCTAGAAATATTACAATAAAGGATACGTTGCTATTAATCCTCCTCAAAATACTCCTCCTCGCTTTGAACACACTTATCATTGTTCTTGCCACTTTCTGAAACAGTTCTGAAAGTCCTCCTTTGTGAGTGTCTCTAGTTGCGCTGTCATGGCTGCCTGAATGTCCTGAATTGATTCAAAATATTTATCTTTGATGGTCATTTTGACTTTGGGGAAGAGTCAGAAGTCACACAGTGCCAGGTTTGGTGAATAAGGTGGATGAGGACACACTGTAATGTTTTTATTTGACAGATATTGCTGTACCAGAAGAGATGTGTGACACATATCCTTTCCATTGTGATCGCAAAATATGGTGGATACTGCTGTGCAGTGCCATTCAATGGAAAGGCAGGGAACTTCAATACAGGAAGCAGTGCATCAAACTTTAGTAACAGTGTGTGAGAAGTTTTAACTTATTCGTTATAGTCAGTTGGGTGTGAACTATGGTTGAGAGAAGGTGTGTTTTAAAGTATGCCATAATCATCCTCCATCATGACAATGCTTCGTGTCACACATTGCTTCTGGTATGCAGTAATTTCTCTCAAATAAAAACATTACTATATTTCCTCATCCAGCTTATTCACCAGATCTGGCACTGTGCAACTTCTGGTTCCTCCCCAAAGTCAAAATGATTCAGGACATTGAGGCAGCCACAACAGTGCAACGAAAGACACTCACAAAAGAGGACTTCCAGAACTGCTTTAGAAAGTGGCAAGAATGATGGGATAAGTGTGTTGTTCAAAGCGAGGGGGAGTATTTTGAGGGTGTTAGTGGCAATGTGATTTTTACTGTAATACATTTTTAAAATTTAAGCATTCACCATTTTGTTTGATCATACCTTGTACATCCCAAAGGATAATGCTTTAAAATAGAGATATTCACTGCATTTGGTCTAGTGAAAATTCATAGTACAAGTTGCTAGGGAGGGCTTCAGGGCAACAGCTAAGTGTGATACATTAGTTTATATTTATTTTATTATATATTATAGCATCAGATTTGGATTTTGTTGTCCTTTAAAGGCTTGCAGGTGTCTTACACTCTGCTCTATTTTTATTGGCCATAAGGATAAAAGGCTTCCTCTTTTTCTTCTGTATCTACTTTCAATTAGGCTAGTTTCCACCAATGTCTTTCTGAAATTCAAAGATTTGATCCAATTTAAAAAAATAAAATTTCAATTTAGATGGACACATATCCAAGTCAAAGATATGGAAGGCAATAGTTTAACCAGCTGTTATGAAGAAATGTATCAGTGAATAACATGTTTCTAACCAGTAATCAGACATTCAATATGTAATTTAAAAAACTGTGATTGGTACTGCATAACACTGGTTATATCTTTGTCAGTTGAATCTTGATGAATGACCAAGCAAAGAAAAAAACAAATAATTATGAAACTTAAGTAAAAGATGAGCCTAGCTTCATTCTCAGGTGTATCTTTGTTTCGAACAGGAACAATAGGATTCTTATACTATACATCTATTTGATATCCTTCCTTTTTTGCTGATAGTTTTCCGAGAAAGTTTCTCTGTTTGTGATATAGGTAGCTAATTGCACCCACCTCCTGGCTTTCCTAGTTCATAGTACAATATTCCAGAAGAGGAGAAGGATTCTTTCTTCCCCAGCATCTATCTCAATATAGTAATACCTTGGTTTGCGAGTATAATTCATTCTAGAAACAAACTACTTGTACTGTAAGACATCGCTCATTTACCATGTTAAAATGTATTAGAAATGTTTGCTTATCCTGCAGAATACTTGCAAACCAATTTATTTGTAATCCAAAGTTTTACTGTATTTGGTAGTGGAGGAAAAGTGTGACTGATACTGCCAAGTTCCTGCCACTGTACCAATGTGTCTGGGGAGAAGTGTTCTGATTATCATCCTGAGTCAGAAGCAGATGAATGATTTATAACTCCCTCATAGTAGACGTGGAGTAGGTTCTGAAAGGAAAATTACTTGAAGTGAAAACATTAAAAAGATGTCTACTGAGCAATGTTTTAGAAATATGGTAAAAAACAACATCTGAGTTTCTACAGCACTTGAGGAGTGCAACTAGTCCTCAAGAATCAAAAGTTGAAAAACAAATATGTATAGCTTTACATCAGATACTTTCTATTTATTTTGGAGTAAATATTAAGGATAACCCTGGCATTGTGAAAGCTTTCACTACAACCTTTTTAAAAATTGAGGTGAATGTCTTGGCCACCATAAATAAAGCCACAATGAACATCAGAGCACCTATATCTTTATGAATAAATATTTTCAATTTTTTTGGGTAAATACCCAGGAGAGGGATTGCTGGGCCATATGGTAATTCTATTCTTAATTTTTTTTTGAGGAACCTCCACACTGCCTTCCATAGCGGCTGCACCAATCTACATTCCCACCAACAGTGTATGAGGGTTCCTTTTTCTCTACAGCCTCTCCAATATTTGTTTTTATTTGTCTTGATGATAGCCATTCTAACTGGTGTGAGGTGGTATCTCATTGTGGTTTTTATTTGTATTTCTCTGATGATTAGTGACATTGAGCATCTTTTCATATGTCTATTGGCCATCTGTATGTCCTCTTTGGAGAAATGCCTATTCAGGTCCTCTTCCCATTTTTTAATTGGATTGTTTTTTTTTGTTGTTGAATTGTATGAGTTCCTTATATATTTTGGATATTAGCCCCTTTTTGGAGGCATTGTTTGCAAATATCTTCTCCCATTCAGTTGGTTGCCTCTTTATTTTGTTGATGGTTTCTTTTGCTGTGCAGAAGCTTTTCAGTTTGATATAGTTCCATTCATTTATTTTAGCTTTTACTTCCCTTGTCTTTGAGGTCAAATTCATAAAATGCTCTTTGAACACAAGGTCCATAAGTTTAGTACCTGTTTTCTTCTTTGCAGTTTATTGTTTCAAGTCTTATGTTTCAGTCTTTGATCCATTTTGAGTTAATTTTGGCACATGGTGACAGATAGCAGTCTAGTTTCATTCTTTTGCACGTGGTCTTCTGATTCTCCCAGCACCATTTGTTGAAGAGGCTGTCTTTTCTCCATTGTATGTTTTTGGCTTCTTTGTCAAAACTTATCTGTCCATACTTATGTGGGTTTATTTTTGAGTTCTCAATTCTGTTCCATTGGTCTGTGTGTCTGTTTTTCTGCCAATACCATACTGTTTTGATTATTGTTGCTCCGTAGTACAAGCTGAAGTCAGGGAGTGTGATACCTACAGCATTGCTCTTTTTTCTTAAGATTGCTTTGGCTATTTGGGGTCTTTTGTGGTTCACTCAAATCTGATGATTTTTTGTTCTATTTCCTTTAAAAAATGCCATTAGGATTTTAATGTGGGTAATCCCTGTAATTATCTGTAAGTAATTAAAAATGTAATAAAAGTGGAAATGATACTTATAAACACAATGCTCCTATTTAAATTTTTTACCCTTTGGTTACTACTTTAAAAAAGTGTTTGTTTTTCTTTGCTCCACAGGTGGCCGAAAGAGGACGTATATGTCGGCTAAGCAAAGATCCGTGTGATTTTACAGAATTTTGCAATGGAAACATTGAGTATTGTACACATGATGTAACATCTGCTGATTTTGAACCATGTAATAATCATACTGCCTTTTGCTATAAGGGAGTATGCCGAGATCCAGATGTACAGTGTATGGAATTATTTGGAAAATGTAATTATTGAACATTTTTCTGGGGTTCATTTTTAAATTCTATTTTTCTAGTCAGTAATCTACCCTAGAAGCCACAATAAAAAGTATTTTTTTGTTTAAATTTAAACTTCAAAATGAAATTGCAGATCAAAGCAACTTTGAATTATGTCAGGAGGTAAAAAAGACTAATAAGTACAGGACAAAGAGAATAGAACATTAGTTAAATTTCAAATGGTTAGTACAAAGGGTTATGGGTAAGAGAGAAAATAACTGATTTCTTAATTGTTTCTTCACTATGACACCAATTTTCAAGTGGATGGTTTTAGTAAGTATTTCTCCTTCTTATATAGCCAGTAGATGACATCAGAAATTCGTAGTGGATTACGCTGACTGGGCATTCCTGCTGTTTAGATATCTCTATATTGATTTACCACACTTTCAGTTTTTAATATTTTATTTCAAGATTAGTAACTGGAACTTCATTTATCTTTTCAGTTGCTAGAAGTTCTACTTATCTGTGTTCAGAAGAAGTGAATTTCCTTTTTGATGACTTTGGAAACTGTAATAGAAAGAAATGTAAATTTGGGTGTGTATTTAGAAAATTATACGTTTTCCAAGTGTGTGTGTATGTGTGTGTGTGTGTGTGTGTGTGTGAATGTGTATGCACATGCATGTGTGTATGTGCGTGTGCTACAAAAAAGAAAGATCACTTAATACAAATAAGAGATGAATATGGTATATATGATGAATTTGTATGTTGCACTTCATAAAATGGTATATGTTCTGAATAGCTTTGTTGTTACAATCTGAGTAACATTTTGAATTATCCTCATATTTTAAATTGTTATTTACCTAATACATTGTATCTCTAAGAGACATGTGGGAAATTTTTTTCTGCCTTATATTGCCAGGGATATCCTTTGTGGAAAGGTTGTTTGTCACTGGGCACATTCACGTATAGTACCTAGGACAAGTTTTGATATTCAATATACCTATCTTGGAGGCCATGTGTGTATGTCAGCATATTTAAGAAATGAATCAGCAGTACCTGCAAGACAAGATAAAACATATGTATATGATGGCACTGTATGTGATTTAAATAAGGTAATATAAATTTCACTTGACTCTCTATATGGTGTGTGTGTATGTGTGTCTGTGTGTGGTTTGCACAAGTGTGTGTCTGAGTGTCTGTGTTTGTGTGTATGCACAAGAGAGCAAGAGAGAGAGCGAAAGAGAGATGACTTAAGATTTTTTTATCTATAATGTTAAAATTTTAGTTACTGTATCTTAAGATTCAAAGGTCAGGAATTCTGGTGGTCAAAGGAACACTTCACTATCATTTTTTATTATGAATTTTGCTATAGATATTTAAACTTGTGTTCTCACATTTGAGAATCTAAGCCTTTTCATTAGGCCTGGATCTGATCTGCAATAATTTGTATGAACAAAGATCAATAAGAATCAAATAATACACTAAAATGTAGAACAGAACAAACTGAATCACAATAACAACAAAGAAACCCCTCCAAAACCCCCAATATTAGTCTTGCAGTAATTGATAAGAATTAATTTGTTTGTAACAGAGGTAAAACATTTGCTCGTTAGTGTTATAGAACAGAAAGTTCATCCACCCAGTGTTGGCAGAGCCAAATACGAAACAACAAGAATTGCAGTGGAGAAATATTGGCTATTTCATTGATAAATTGGCATCATCCAGGAGAATGGAAAGCTAATGCTCACAAGCCCCAGTTCCCCAATGGCATGTAGGTTATAGATTATGTAGTGCGAAATCACAAGACACCATGGGTTAGGGGTTCCAGGTCATGTTGGGAGCTGATTGGTTAGAACTGAGGTAAGGGTAATGAATCATTTCCTCAGGTCTTGAGGACAGTTCTGAGGTATTTTCCCGAGTCCCATTCTCCAATCTCATGGGCAAGTAGTCAGGGGGTGGTTCCACCTTAGGGCTCAGGAGCTGAAACATAACTTAAGTCAAGATGTTATCTTTAGCCTGTGAGAGGCCCAGACAGATCCCGTGACCACGCAAACGCAAGCTACTGTCTTTTGCTGCCTCAGGGTTGCTGATTGTCTGGGGGAAAGGCTATGTGTCTGAGGAATATGTGTGTGTGTGTGTGTGTGTGTGTGTGTGTGTGTGTGTGTGTGTGATTATTTCTGGTTTCTCGATTCTGTGCCATTGGTCTGGTGTCTGTTTTCCTGCCATACCATACAGTTTTTGATTATTTTCGCTTTGTAGTATAATTACAAAGGGATGTAATTACAAACTTCTGACATTCTTCTTCTTCCTTAGAATCTCTTTGGCTATTCGGGGTCTTTTGTGGTTCCATACAAATCTGATGATTTTTTGGTCCTATTTCATTAAAAAGTGCCATTGGGATTTTGATGGGGATTGCATTAAATCTGTAAATTGCTTTGGGTAATATGGCTATTTTAACTATGTTGATTCTCTCAGTCCTTGAACATGCAATATCTTTCCATTTCTTTGTGTCTTCTTCAATTTCTTTTAATAATGTCCTGCAGTTTTCAGTGTATAGGTTCTTCACATTCTTTGTTAAGTTTATTCCTAAGTATTTTATTCTTTGTGTTGCAATTTTTATTCTTTATTGTTTAGTTGATTTGAGAGAGTTTGGAAAGTAAAGGTTTCTTTACCTCACTCTCATTAAATGTTGGCCCTTTGTAATAAATAGCTATCTATCAATCTATTGATCTATTAATTGATGCATTTATGTATCTGGATTCATTGGTAGGAAAAGAAAGAGAGAAAGAAAAAGAGATAGAGATAGATAGATAGATAGATAGATAGATAGATAAAAGTGTTTATTTCCTATTTGTCAGCATGAAGGAAAGTATGTCTCCCTTATTATATAATAATAATTGTAAATATAACACTCATATATTATGTACTGTAATACATTAATTATGTATGTAAACAGTATATTACATAGAGATAGGCATTATTCCAGCAATGCAAATTTGATTAATATTGGATATGACAGAGAGCATCTTTGAATTTTTTATTTATAGGAGTTAGAACAGGAGATTAGTTTATCAAACTGATTCTAGGGTATATATACTAAGGGAGATAAGCACATCTCAGCACATTCATTTCAAAATTGAAAATATATATATTTGGGGTATTTGGAGCATGTAATTGTATAAAAAAAGATAAACTTATCAATGAATAAATAAAATTAACTTTTTCTTACGCATTCTTATACACTATAAGCAAATATGCTTACATAATTTGGGCACTTCTCCTTTAGTAATATTTGGGTTTTCTCTCTCTCTTTTTTTAAAATTGCAGTGGCAATATCTGAGTTACTATTTGTTTCTCTTGTTCAGAGAAGGAAGTCTTACATGCTATAATAGTTCATATCAAAACATTACCTCAGCCATTAACCAGAGCTAACTATTTTTATGGTGTCTCGCTTTCCTTGTCATTACAAAACAGCCAGCTACAAAATGATCTGTTTACTTAAAGGGGATTATATCAGAAGCATCGGTCTTAATATTTTCTGGCTTATTTTTCCTCTAAAAACAACCCAGTGAATAGTGACTAGTTTATTATTGCCTCAATGATGATGTTTAAGAAGCACTAGAATGAAAACAGTTTTGTGGACATGTAATGCTGGTTGGTCCAACATTTTGTTATTCTTGCTGCCTTCATCAGAGCACTTTAAGTGAATGAACAAGGTGATACATCCCCCACCCCCATATTTACCAATGGGGATAGAAAATAATGCATGTTTTAAACTACTCATAATATATTGAACATCAGATAACTTGATATAAGCCAGCAGATAGTCGTAGAAGATGCCCCCAAAGATACTCAAATTAAATAAAATTTGGATAGAGGAATATTAACATGAAGTGAAAGATAGGAGATATTATTATTAAATTTGAAAAAATGTAAAAATTATTGTAACACTGGCATTTAGCATTGATCATTGGGCTCTGTGAGTAAAATAATTCTTGCATTGAATATTAGCTCAGTCAGTAGCTAGTGTCATGACCTAAAAGTGTAAATTGAATTCTCATCAAATATAAAATAACGATAAAGTGTCTCCTTCATAGGACCAATATAAATATATATTATAAAAATGCATAGAAAGTGCTAAGGCAGATTGTAGCCCATTACAAGTGGTCAATACAAGTTGGCTGTTTTTGTTTTTATGCCAATTAGTATAAATAAACACACAGATCTGCTCCCTCAGGAGAAAAATAATATCTGATTATCAATATTTCATAACTGATAAAGTAATAAATTATTTTATTAGAATTAATAGATGTGATAAAATCCATATGTATATACATATATGTATATACATACATATGTACATATCTTGTGCATCTAGTTTTGTATTAAGTACAATTACTGAAAACTACATTTCATGCTCTTTGTTGTTGTTTTAACTTTTTAGATTTGTAAACATGGAACTTGCCGATTCATCTCTGAATTCAAAACTTCAGAAACGTGTGATTCAGCAATGCTATGCCATGGACATGGGGTATGGAATGATTACTCTATTTTTATGTATAGTTTATTTTAATCCAAGTCAACAACATTTCCAGGATAATAATAAGGTTTAGAGTTATTTGATGTTGAAATTTCTTATGGAAAATTGCAGTTAAGTTAAGGAAAGCATATTCCATCATTTATACATATGTACACGATATATGTTCAATCAAATTGTTATAGGCCTCATGAGCTAATAAGCTTTTTTTTTTTTCTTGTTTTGAGGGCAGTGTCACTGGCCCTCACCTGTTGGACCAGTGCTTAACTACCGCGCCACTCGGCTGGCCCAATAAGCTTTGAACTTCGTGCAAAACACAATATAAAACAATTGATTATCATAGTGTTAGATCGAAATTGAAATTTTAGAAATAGATATATTAAAGATTATACATCTACATTTATACCTACATATAAACATTGTTTATAATTGAGTGTACGTGTACTATTATATGTAAACACACACAATATATCTATATTACACATATTAATTATAGTCTAACATTTTTGTGAGAGCAGTTTCTTGTCTATTTAAATCTGTGTAACCCTTCACTGGCTTCAGTTCGTTTTCCTGTATCCTCTTCCACACTATATTTGAAAAGTCATTCACTCATGGACTTTTATATAATGTTAAATTTTTATGTAACTATTGTAAATAGTAATGCAATGGACATTGTTGTGTACTCACCTTTGCATATTTATCTGATTTCTTTTTTCGTATTTTCTTTTTTTCTTTTTAAATTAAATTTATTGGAGTGACAATGGTTAGTAGAATTATATAGGTTTCAAGTGTACGTTTCTATAATACATCATCTATATGTCACATTGTGTGTTCACCACCCAGAATCAACTCTCCTTCCATCACCATATATTTGACCCTCATTTTCCTCTTCTACCCCCTCCTCCCCCCTTATCGCTAAATTGTTGTTTGTCTATGAATTTTTTTGTTTGTTTTTAAAGATTTTATTGGGGAATTGAGGGAGGGAAACAGCGATGGAGAATCAGGGAAGGGGGACAGATAAGTTGCTGTCCTTCTTGTTCTTCAGTCTACTTGTGCAGGACATCACTTCACAGGCCCGTGTTGGTATTGTGATCATTGCGTTCTTCCCTGGTAAGGCAGTCACTCGCCGGCCATTGGATGGACATTCACAGCAGCTCACGAAAGCACACGCCAGCTGCCAGCCAGTCCCACTGCAGCCTAAGTCCTCGCTTCACAGCAGCCTAGCTCCAGGTCGAGCTGTTGTTCACCATCTTAGCTGTAGAGGGCGCAGTGTCACTGGCCTTCATGTGGGATCCGAACTGGGGCCCTGCTGCTCAGAGATGGCATCCCAAGCCAGCTCTTAACCAATGCGCCATTCGGCCGGCCCATTTTTTGTTTCTTCATTTGTTTGTCTTGTTCCTTTGTTGCTTTCAGTTTTATATTCCACATATATTTGAAGTCATATGATTCCTGACTTTTCTGTCTGACTTATTTTGCTTAGCATAATAATCCCATGATCCATCCATGTTGTCACAAATGGCAGTATTTCATCTTTTCTTATGGATGAGTAGTATTGCATGTGTATATATACCACATCTTCTTTATCCAATCATCTATCAAAGGACACTTTGGTTGTTTCCATGTCTTAACCACATTAAATAATGCTGCAAAAAACATCAGGGTACATATATCTTTACAGATAAGTGTTTTCAGATTTTTTGCTATATCAACAAGACAAATAATAACAAGTGTTGGAGAGGCTGTGGAGAAAAAGGAACCCTCATACATCGTTAGTGGGAATGTAAATTAGTACAGCCACTATGGAAAACAGTATGGAGCTTCCTCAGAAAAATTAACAAAATTCTTATCTGAAATCTCAAATTGTTAGCAATAAAATCTGATGGGCCAACGATATTCACCGTTAAAATTTTCAGTAATATTATATTGGCTTCAAGAAACAATATATCAGGTTTTGCTCCCAATTATCATGTATTAGAAGGTGCATTTCCTCAAATTCTGACCGTACTAGTTTCTCAGTTTTTAAAAATCTCATTTAACATGCTAAATCCATTGTTAATTTGAATTTATTTAATAATTATTGATACAGTTATTAAGTATGTATGGCTGTATTTTCCATTTGCATTTTTATTTGTCCATTGTGAAATTATTTACCGTGTTATAGAAATTTTGTAAACTTTGGAAGGTTTTTCAAGCATACCTTTGGCTTTAAATTTGTGGGTACCATCTCCTGACATATTGATGCTTCATATAGTATATAGTAATCCGGAAGGAAAGTGATGTGTTTGTGTGTCTTGATTCAAGCTTTTCTCACAAATCACTTATATATTCTATTATTTACAGTTTATTTTCTGTTTCTTTTCAGTTTTATTTAGTTTTAATTAAATTTTTGCACGAACCTATTTCTAGGTTTTGTATTCTGCTTCTGATCTTTTTATTCATCCACCAGATCACATATATAGCTATTTTCTAGCTCTCCTATTTTTCTTTTAAATTATTTTTATTACATTTATTGGGGTGACATAGGTTAGTAAAATTATATAGGTTTCAAATGTACAGTTCAAGTATACATCATACATTTATTGTATTGTATCATGGTGTGTTCACCTCCCAAAGTCAATTCTCCTTCCAACACCATATATTTGACCCCCTTTCATCTCTTCTACCACCTCCTTGCCTCTTTACCCTCTGGTAACCCTTGTATGTGTCTATGAGTTTCTGGTCTTGTTTGTTGGTTGACTTTATATCCCACATATGATGAAGTCATATAATTCTTGATATTTTCTGTCTGATTTATTTCACTTAGCATGATAATCTCAAGATCCATATATGTTGTTGCAAATGGCAGTATTTCATCATTTTTATTAAGGCTGAGTAACATTCCACTGAGTATATGTACCATATCTTTATCCAAAGGACACTTTTGTTGTTTCCATGTCTTGGCCACCATGGATAATGCTGCTATGAACATAGGAGTGCATATATCTTTAAAGATAAATGTTTTCAGATTTTTGGATAGATACCCAGTAGAGGGATAGCCGTGTCATATGGTAACTCTATTCTTAATTTTGGAGGCACCTCCTTACTGTTTTCCATAGTGACTGTACGAGTTTACATTCACACCAGCAATGTAGGAGGGTTACTTTTTTCCTGAAGCCTTTCCAATGCTTGTTTATGCCTGTCTTGATAATAGTCATTTTAACAGGTGTGAGGTGGTATCACATTGTGGTTTTGATTGCATTTCCCTAATGGCTAGTGAATTTGAGCATTTTTTCATATATTTGTGGGCAGTTTGATTTCCTGTTGGGAGAAGTATCTCTTCAGGTCCTCTACCCATTATTAAAATTGGAATGTTTGTTCTTTCGCTGTTGAGTTGTATGAGTTCTTTATATACTTTGGATATTAGCCCCTTGTTCGAGGTGTTGTTTGTAAATATCTTCTCCCATCAGTTGGTTGCCTCTTTGTTTGTTGATGTTTATTTATTTAATTTTTTTGCTGTCCTGAAGCTTTTTAGTTTGATACAATCCCATTCATTTATTTTTACGTTTACTTCCCTTGCCTTTGAAGTTAAATTCATAAAATCATATCTAAGACCAAGATGCATAAATTTAGTACTTATACTTTCTCCTATGCAATCTATTCTTTCTCTTATATTTAGGTCTTTGATTTATTTTTTATTTAATTTTGGTGTATGGTGAGAGATAGCAGTCTAGCTTAATTCTTTTGCATGTGGCTTTTCAGTTTTCCCAGAATCTTTTATTTAAGAGGATTCTCTTCAGTGTTGTATGTTTTTGACTCTTTTTTCAAAATTGTCCATTTACGCATGGGTTTATTTTTGGGTTCTCAACTCTGTTCCATTGATCAATGTGTCTGTTTTTCAGCCCATTCCACGCTGCTTTGATTATTGTCACTTTGAAGTATAATTCGAAGTCATAAAGTGTTATTATCCCTCTAGACATGTTCCTTTTTCTCTGGATTTCTTTGGTTTTAGGGGTCTCTTGTGATTTCATATGAATCTGATGGTTTTTTTTATTCTATTACTTGAAAAAATTCTACTGGGATTTTTATGGGAACTGTGTTAAATCTGTGTTGCTTTGGGTAATATGGCCATTTTAACTATGTTGATTTTTCCAATCCATGAACATGGAATCTCTTTCCATTTCTTTGTGTCTTTTTAAATTTCTTTTTATAATGTCTTATAGTTTTCAGCATATAGGTCTTTTACATCCTTGGTTAAGTTTATTCCTAGGTATTTTATTCTTTTTGTTGCAAATGCAAAGTGATTTAAAAAAAATTTTTTTTCTGAGGTTTTATTGTTAGTATATAGAAATGCAGTGGACCTTTGTGCATTGATTCTGTAGCCGGCAAAGTTTACTGTATTCTTTTATTGTTTCTAATAGCTTTGTGATGGCGTCTTTAGGGTTCTCTATATATAGCATCATGCCATCTACAAAAAGTGACAATTTAACTTCTTCATCCTCTATTTGGATGCCTTTTACTCCTTTTTCTTGCCTTATTGCTCTGGCTAGGACTTCTAATACTATGTTGAATAACAGTGGTGAGACGGGGCATTCTTGTTTTTTTCCTGATCTTAGAAGAAAAGCTTTCAGTTTTACAACACTAAATATAATATTAGCTGAGGGTTTATCTTGTATGACCCTTATTATATTGAGGTACCTTCCTTCTATACCAATTTTATAGTGTTTTAATCATAAATGTGTGTTGCAACTTGTCAAATGCTTTTTCTGCATCTGTTGATATGATCATCGATTTATCCTTTACTTTATTTATGAGACATATAACACTGATCGATTTGAGACTTTTGAACCATCCTTGCACCCCTGGAATGAATCCCACTTGATCAAGCGGTATAATTTTTTAATGTATTATTGTATTTGATTTACTAGTATTTTGTCTGGGATTTTTACACCTGTATTAATCAGAGATATTGGTTTATAGTTTTGTTTTTGTGTTATCTTTACCAGTTTTAGTTATCAAGGTAATATTGACCTGATAATATGAATTAATTGCCCCTTCTTCAATATTTTGAAAGAGTTTGAGGAGGACAGATATAAAATTATCTTTGAATGTTTGGTAAAATTCACTAGTGTAGCTATTTGGTCTGGGACTTTTGCTTTAGGGCAGGGTTTGGATGATTGCTTCATTTCTTTACTGTTGATCAGTCTATTTAAATTTTCCAATTCTTTGTAATTCAGTCTAAAAAGGTTCTATATTTCTAGAGAACTTATTCATTGATTCCAGGTTATTGAATTTGGTGACATAGTCTCTCATAGTATTTTTGTATGATCCTTTTATTTCTGTGGTATCAATAATAACAGCTATTTCATTTCTTTTTTTTTAATAAAGATTTTACTGGGAAATTGGCGAAGGGGAACAGCATTGGGGAATTGGGGAAGGGGAACAGACAAGTTGCTGTCCTTTTGTTCTTCAGTCTAGTTGTGCAGGATGTCGCTTCACTGGCCTATGTTGGTATTGTGATCATTGCACTCTTCCCGGCTGAGGCAGTCGGTTGCCGGTCATTGGACAGCCGTTCACAGAAGCTCACGGCAGCTCACGCTGGCTGCTGGCCATTCACGCTGGCTGTAGGACACTCACAGTAGCTCATGGATGCCCACTGCAGCAGGGGCTGCAGGCAACACCATCGCTGGTGACTCATGGGAGCCCAGCTCCAGGTCGAGGTGTTGTTCACCATCTTAGCTGTAGAGGACGTCGCATCACTGGCCCTCATGTGGGATCTGAACCGGGGTCCAGCTGTTCAGAGCTGGCATCCGAAGCCAACTCTTAACCAACGCGCCACTTGGCCGGCCCTTCTCTTTCATTTCTGATTTTGTTTATTTCTTTTTTCTTAGTGAGTCTAGCCATGGGTTTGTCAATTTTATAAATCTTTTCAAAGAATAAACTCTTTGTTGCATTAATTTTTTCTATTGTTTTTTTGTTCTCTATGTCATCAAGTGTACTCTAATTTTTATTATTTCATTCTGATGTCTTTGGGCCTCATTTTTTCCTTCTTTTTATAGCTATTTCAGATGTAATGTTATGTTGTTTATGTGGGATTTTTTCTGTTTCTTGAGATAGGCCAGTAGTGATATAAAATTCCCTCTTAGTACCTCTTTGGCTGCATCCCCCAAAACTTGATGTTGTATTTTCATTCTCAATTATTCCCATGCATCTTTTGATCTCTCCTTTTATTTGGTCTTTGACCTAGTCATTCCTTAGTAACATGTTGTTTAATCTCCACATATTTGTTGGCTTTCCCACCCTATTTTTGCAGTTGATCTCCAATTTCAAAGCATTGTGTTTGGAAAATAGGCTTGGTATGATTTCAATCTTCTGAAATTTGTTGAGGCTAATTTTATGTCCAAACACATGGTCTATTCTTAAGAATGTTCCATGTGCACTAGAAAAGAATGTATAGTCTGGTGTTTTAGGATACAGTACTCTGTAAATATTAATTATGTCCATTTTGTCTAATGTGTAATTTTAGGCTGATACTTCCTTCTGGATTTTAGTTTGGATAATCTACCCATAGCTGTCAATGATATATTTAAGTCTCCTACTATAATTGTGTTTTTGTTAGTTTCTCTGTTTAATTTTGTTAGTAGTTGCTTTATATATTTTGGTGTCCCTGATTGGGAACATATACTGGGGTGCCAAAAAACTGTATACAACTGGACACTTTGTTCAACGTTGCTCAAGCAGTAGTTCACCATAATCAGAAGTAGCTGGATGCTGCTGATAACCACTTTGAGCCCCTCTTGTAATTGCAGAAGTCAAATGTGACTTGTATTCATCTTTTGTTATTGGTATATATTAAGTATTACAATATTAATAGTTTTTTTTTCCTTTCTTAAGATGTGTATACATTTTTTGGCATCCTCTGTATATTGATAAGTGTTATATCTTCTTGTTGTGTCATCCCTTTTTTCATTATGAAATTCCCATCTTTGTCTCTTGTTACGTTTTTTAAACTGAATTCTGTTTCTTCATCTATAAGTAGGCTACACTCACTTTGCTGTGATGCCATTTGTTTACAGTATCATTTTCCACCATTTCACTTTAAGTCTGTATTTATCCTAGTAGCTGAGATGTGTCTCTGGAAGGCACCATATGGTTGGGTATTGTTATTGATCCAGTGTGCTGTTCTGTGCCTTTTTTACTCATGAGTTCAGTCCATTTACATTTAAGATGATTATTGATATGTGAAGATTTCCTGTAGTCATTTTATCTTTTGTTTCCTAGTAGCTCGGTTTGTCCATTGTTTCTTTGCCTTAGAGTTTCTGTCTGTTAATTTAGTTGGGTGGTGTTCTATGATTTTTTTATTCTCTTTCCTCTTTTTTATGTTATGTGTCTCAGTTATGAATTAGTTTTTTTGAGTGAATACCATTAAGTTTATGTAAAATAAAGTTTTATACATACAAGACTCATTTTTCTATTGTATGCAACTTATCTCCATTCCCCTTTGCAAATTTGATCTTTACTCCCTCCCCTTTTATGTTTTTGTTCTCATGAATTATCCCATTTAAGCTATGAGTTCATTTCTGAATTGCAGTTGCAATTGCCTTCTTCTCTTTTTCATTTTTTAAGTGTTTTTAACTCCTTTACCCTTTATGTTATCTTTAATTGTATAGTGCCCTATTCTGTGAAGGGTTCCATTTCCTACTTCTGCCCATCTGTTAGTAATCTTACTCCTAACTTCGTATTCTTTTTGTTTCACTTAGAGCAACCTTCTTCAGTGCTTCCTGTAATACAGGCCTTGTGGTGGAAAATTTCTTCAGCTTCTGTATGCCTGGAAAGTTCTTTATTTCTCCTTCAAGGATAACTGTTGGATATAGCATTCTTGGCTGGTAATTTCTGTCTTTCAAAAAGTCTGAATATGTGATTCTACTCCCTCCTAGCTTGTAGAATCTCTGCTGAGAAATCTGATGATAATCTAATAGGCTTTCCTTTGTAGGTTACCATCTTTTTTCCCCTTGGCTTCCTTGAGAATCCTTTCTTTGTCATTAATTTTTGACAGTTTTAATATAATGTGCCTTAGAGAAGGCTTTTTAGGATTGAGGTATTTAGGTGTTCTCTTTGCTTCTTAGATTCAAGGATCCAGTTCTTTCCTTAGGTTTGGGAAGTTATCATTGACAATCTTCTGAATAGGCTTTCTGTTTCCTTCTTCTTTTTGTCTTGTTTTGGTCTACCCATTACTCTTATATTGCTCTCTCTGATGGAGTCATATATTTCCTGTAGAGTTCTTTTATTTGTATTAACTCTCAAGTCTCTCTCTTCTTCCATCTGCATTTCCAGATTACTATCTTTGATATCACTAATTCTTTCCTCCATCTGGTCAGCTCTATTTCCTAAGCTCACTATTTTATTCTTTATCTCTTTTTGTTTTTGAGTTCTTCAGCTCCAGAATTTCTATTTTGTTCTTTTGAAAAATGTCAATCTCTAGGTAAAGTGGTAAGTATTCATGTTGTTCATTGATTTTGTTTCTGACTTCATTAAACTGCCTGTCTCATTTTTCTGGCATCTCATTGAGTTTATTCAGAACTGCAATCTTGAATTCTCTGTCATTTAAGTCACATATTTATTTCCATGCCTTCAAGTTTGTTTCCTAGAGATTTTTTTTTTCTTTCTGAGCTGCTTTGTTACATTGGTTGTTCATGGTAGTTGATGGATTATTTCTCCTCCTCTACATCTTTGGGAATGATTTCTGCAGCTGGTTGATAAGGAGAGGTTTTTCTTTTGTTTTCCAGTAGATAGCACTGGAGCATTTTATTTTCTCTTGCTCTGCTCTGACTGGCTTTTTGGATCTCTGCTGTGGGGTGCAAGATTCGTTGTATTTCCTGGAGTGGTGGGTGACTCCACCCTGACAAGTTCATCTCAGTCTCAGGGCACCATCTCCGTGGGAGACTGTGCTGGGCTATGGGTTTCTCAGGCCCTGAAATCCCATTGTTGCCCCTGTGGCCAGATGTAGTTCTGCACTGCCTTGGCTACCCCAGGTATCTCTGCTGGAGTCAGCTTCGAAGAGTGGTGGCAGTGTTGTCTGGGAGAGGTGGCTTGTGTGTTTGTGTCTGTTCTCCTCTCGGTAATGATGACTGCCTGACTTCAGTTGCCTCACCTCTATCTTCACCCTTGTCACTGGAAATAGCAGCAGTTTCATCTGCTGCTCAAGAACTGTCTCTTCATCCTTCAGGCTGTAGATATTCTGCTTTGTAACCCAACCCTCACTGCTACAGGTTCTTCTGTGCCCATTGCTAACTCTGTGGGGATGCAGTGGGGGCAAGCTCTGGAAGGGTGGAGGGAGGTGACCAGGCTCTCTGACTTTGTTTTCTGCCTTGCAGTTGTGGCTGCTAGAACACAGCTGCTTCTATATTTGGTCTCTGCCCAGATCATTGGATTCAGCTATACCATATGCTGATCACTCCAGCAGGAATGATCAGGGCCACAGAGAGTGCACCTGCAGCCTGAATCCTCCCCTCTCCCAAGAGTTGTAGTGAGCTCCAGGATGTGTCTGTGGCCCATCTCAGTTCTTCTCCCTTCCCTCCTCCCATTTGCCTCATTTCACCCACCCTCAGGTATTTGCACAGATCTCTCAGATATGTTTGTGTGTTACACAAGGAATCCTTTGTTGAATTATAGCTCTTTTACTTGTTGTAACTTTAAGGAGGAGAGATCAAAGGGATCCCTCCTACCATCATGCTTCTGACATCCTATCCTTCCTATTTTGCTATCCGTGTTCATTTAATCAAGCTTCTTCCCTTAGTTCCCCTCCACCCCATTTTTTGGAAGTGAAGGTTGGTTCTTCTCACAGCTATTTTTTTATCTAGCACAATTCATAATAAATTTCAACTCCCACTCTTTTATATTTTTTCTAGCCTCATAATTTCTATGCCTTTCTAAAATAAGGCATTTCAGTTGTATCAAGAATGTTATCTATTCTTTCTGTAAAAATAGAGACAAACAATAGGAAACCTCTATGTCATTTGTAAAGATATTGCATGGACATTTATTTTATTACATTAAAAAATGATTTTCCACATTAAAATTAAAAACTACCTATAATATACTAAATTATAATGTGTTAATACTTTACATTGACTAAAAATCACAAATAATGCATTTAATTTTTATATTGCATATATAATGTTCTGATTTTTTGACTTTGGTTTAGATTTGCAATAGTGAAGGACATTGTCATTGTGATGTTGGATATGCTCCTCCATCTTGTGTACTCTCACCATCATCACCAGGAGGAAGTATTGATGATGGGTTTTGGTCTTGGGTCTCAGGTTAGTATCTAGATCATTGTACTCCAATAGAACTTTCTACATTTATATTGGGTTTTTGGGAAAGTAATGACGCATTTTTGCAATGAAAACAGAAAAAATACATCATGACTTTTCCGACAACCCAGTGGAAATGGTCTTCATCCCCATTGTTTATGTGGTGGTTGAGTACCTGGCATTTGGAGAGTGCAACTAAAGACCTAATATTTCTATTTTACTTTACTTTGTTTAATTTAAATTTAAATATCCACTCGTATCTAGTTGCTATACTATTATATTGTACAGCTCTAGATGATATGATTAATCAAAATTTTTAATACACTTTTATTTCAAATCTAGAGTGAAGATTTTAATAGGTCACCCTTAATTTTACTGTTCCCCAAACATTTCTATTTATGCAGCAGTTTTCTAGATTGGTATTATTAAATTATAAGTGATAGCTTTATTATATAGTCTATATTCCACAGATGTTAACTACAGTGGTGTCCTAGTTCAGAATCAAGTTACACCTTTAAAGAAAACTATACTATAGAAAGGTAAAGATAATAAAGGTTTTTATGCCCATAGCACATGGATAGTAGATGGTGCAAAACATTTGAAAATTTATTTGGTGAACATTCACAAACAATGTGGCATATTTGAGTTTTCTAAACTTCACAATGTAAAAAATCTCATTAACAGTATAATTCCCTTAATGTCTTTCCATCAATGGCACTTCTGTTGTTATATATTTTATTGATAAGTATGTTGTAAACCTAAAAAACACATTATTTGCCTTACATAGCCAAGAAAATGTTAAATATTTTTAATATAAACATTTACATTGACCTATCTATTTATTGTTTTCTAGGACTTTTCATTTCTTCCAGCAGCACATTCCAATTTCAGTATGGGTCAATTCCTTTCAGCCTGCAAAACTTCCTTTTGTATTTCTCTTTCTGTGTACCTGGTGGTGACCATGTGTCTCAGCTTTTGTTTGTCATTAAAATGTTTTTCTTTTTTAAGATTTTATTGGAGAATTGGGGAGGGGAACAGACAAGCTGCTGTCTTTTTGTTCTTCAGTCTAGTTGCGGAGGACGGTGCTTCACTGGCCCATGTTGGTATTGTCATTGCGCTCTTCCCGGATGAGGCAGATCGGTCACCGGCCTCTGGATGTTTCTCACCGCGGCTATCTGCAGCTCACGCTGGCTGCCAGCCGCTCACGCTGGCCGCCGGCCACTTACCATAGCCTATGGCAGCCCACTGCAGCAGGGGCTGCAGCCCACATCATCACCAGGGTTTGCACAGCCCAGCTCCAGGTGGAGGTGTTGTTAGCTGTAGAGGGCAGTGTCACTGGCCTTCATATGTGGGATCCGAACCGGGGCCGCTGGCATCCCCAAACCAGCTCTTAGCCAATACGCCATTCAGCTGGCCCTAAAATGTTTTTATAATGTCTTCATTTGTGAAGGGTATTTTCAATGGGAGTAGAAGTCTACTTTGAGAATTGTTACTCTCAGCAGTTCAAAAATATAATCCCACTGTATCCTGGCTTTCGTTTTCTGATGAGAATATAGCTTTCATTCTTATTATTCATCTCAATAAGATAATGCTTCTTTTATTTTTGTCTGAGTTTCAGAATTATTTTATATCTTTGATTTGTTTCACATTGATTTACCAACGTGTGTGTGTGTGTGTGTGTGTGTGTGTGTGTGTGTGTGTGTGTGCGTGTGTGTTTTAATTTATCCTGCTTGGGTTAGCTGAGATTCTTGAATCTATAAGTAAATGTATTCTTGGAAGTTTTGAAAAGAATTTTTAGTCATTGTCTCTTTTTTGATATTTTTTTAATTAAACATATTTTTCTTTTTAAAAATGTATACACATTAGCAACATTAGAATATTCAGTCTGTGGTACACAGTTCTAAGGGTATTGAAAAACTGAATGGCTTGTTGCCAACACCACAGTTACGATAAACATAGATCTATCACCCAAATTTCCCTGTGGCTGCCTCTTTGTATTCATCCCTACTGTCAATTCCTGGCAAGAAATTACCTCTTCTCAGTTTCTATAGATTACTTCTTACCAACATATAATTGGATTGTGGCTGTGTTTTAAAGTTACTGAACTTTTGTCTTTCTTTGGAGGCATTAATTTAATTTGCATTTACTATATTCACAGTTGTGTTGGTGGTAATTCTGATTGATTAATTTAGTTTTTTGTATTTTGGTTGCCTGGGTGATTTCTTTTTTGTTGAATTGGACCAATTTTCCATAGATTTTTTTTTTTAAAGAAATTTTTGGGGGATTGGGGGAGGGGAACAGCATTTGGGAACTGGGGAAGGGGAACAGACAAGTTGCTGTCCTTTTGTTCTTCAGTCTAGTTGTGGAGGACATTGCTTCACTGGCCCATGTTGGTATCGTCATTGCGCTTTTCCTGGGTGAGGCAGATCGGTTGCCGGCCTCTGGACGGCCACTCACTACAGCTCTTGGCAGCTCATGCTGGCTGCCGGCACTCACTGTAGCTTATGGCAGCCCACTGCAGCAGGGGCTGCAGCTACGCCATTGCAGGAGACTCACAGCAGCGCAGCTCCAGGTGAAGCTGTTGTTCACCATCTTAGCTGTAGAGGGCAGTGTCACTGGCCCTCATATGTGGGATCCAAACTGGGGCCCTGCTGCTCAGAGCCGGTGTCCCAAGCCAGCTCTTAACCAATGCGCCACTCTGCTGGCCCTCCATAAATTTTTCTAATTTTCTATAATGTTTTTGTAACACCTAGAGGAATGTACATTTTTTCTAATTAATATGCTCATAGTCATAGTATAATATCACCTTATACAAATAATATGGGAATTTAACCTTGTATACTATCATTAATTGTTCTTTAAAATTAACCTTCAGTTGTGTCAATCATTTTTCATTAAATCAATTTTAAACAGTTCTCCTTTTGGTCTATTTTTTTAAATAAAAGAACTTAGTAATAGATACTACTAACATTTTAATGTGTTGTAAGCAGCAGTTCACAGATGGAAATATGATACAATAAGCTACATTAGAATATAGCACATAAATAACAGTTATACATATAATGATTAAAATAAATTTATGTCAATGATACAGATAGATATTGAGTTGTATAATGTGCTTTGTGCCATAGTCACAAAACATTAGGAAACACTTAAGTTTATTTATTCCAAGACTGTATTATTGGAATCCCAAATTTTTATAATTCAATTTACAAATATCCGTTTGGTATAATTTCTGAAAATGTTAAAAGTTACTCTTATGTTTGCAGATAAATCTGCATACATGCCTGCAAAACAACCTGTTGCTCCTCGAAAAAATGGCCTCTTTATCAGTCTTGGCATTTTTCTACCTTTCCTTATTTTAATTGCCATCATTGCTCTTAAATGGAATAAAATTAGTTTTTGGAAAACTAAGGGAAAGGTAAATGGAAGGTAAGTAAATTTATCATTGTTCTTTTTAAATATTATTTTTTTAGTTACAGTTGACATTCAATATTATTTTATATTAGTTTCAGGTATAGAGCATAGTGGTTAGACATTTATATAATTTATTCAGTTATCCTCCTGATTAGTCTGGAACCCACCTGGCACTATAAATAGTTGTTGCAACATTATTGACTATATATTCTGTACTTTACATCTCTGTGACTGTTTTGTAACTACAAATTTATATATGTATTTTTAGGTTCTGTTACTTGCTGCATAACTTTTTTCATTTTTTAATTAAATTTATTAGTGTGGCATTGGTTAATAAAATTACATATGTTTCTACTGTACAGTTCTATTGGGTTATCAGAAAAGTCATGACATATTTTTTCTATGTTTTTCGTTGCAAAAATGCATCATGACTTTTCCGACAACCCAATATAATACATCATCTATATAATGCATTGTGTGTTTACCAACCAGTCAAATATCCTTCTGTCACCATATATTTGACCTCCTTTACCCTCTTCTACCACCCCCACACCTTACACTCTGGTAATCACTAAACTGTTGTTGGTATTAATCAGTATTTGTTTAATTGTTAGTCTTGTTTGTTTGTTGATTTTACTTTATATAGCACATATGAATGCAATCAACTGGATCTCCACTTTTTCTGTCTGAGTTATTTTGCTTACCATGATAATATCAAGGTCTATTCATGTTTTCACAAATGGCAGTATTTCATCTTTTCTTATGATTGAGCAATACTACATTGTATATGTATATACTACATCTTCTTTATCCAATCATCAATCGAAGAACAATTCAGTTGTTTCTATGTGGGCCTCTGTGAATAATGCTGCAATGACCATAGGGGTCCACATATCTTTATGGATAAATGTTTTCAGATTTTTTGGGTAGATAACCCAGAAGAGGGATTGCTGGGATGTATGGTAATCTGTTCTTAATTTCTTTAGGGGCCTCTATACTATTTCCCATAGTGGCTATATCAATTTACGTTCCCACCAGCTGTGTATGAGGGTTCCTTTTTCTTTTTAATAACTTTATTGGAGTGACAGCTGTTAGCAAAGTTAAATAGATTTGTGGTGTACAATTCTGTAATACATAATCTATATATCACATTGTGTGTTCACCACCCAGAGTCAGTTCTTTTTCCATCACCATATTTTGATCCCCTTTACCCTTTTCTGATGATTAGTGATGTTGAGCATCTTTCAATATGTTTATTGGCCATCTGTATATCCTCTTTGGAGAAATGTCTATTCAGGTCCTCAGCCCAATTTTCAATTGGAATGTTTTGTTTTTGTTTTTTGTTGAGTTGTATGAGTTCTTTATATATTTTGGATATTAGCCCCTTATCAGAGGTGTTGTTTGCAAAAATTTTCTCCCATTCGGATTCAAGGATTCAGTACTTTCCATACGTTTGGGAAGTTCTTACTGAAAAGTTTTTGAATAGGGTTTCTGTTTGCTTCTCCTTCTCATATCCCCATTATTCTTATATTGCTCTTCCTGATGGAGTCAGATAGTTCTTGTGAGTTTTTTTAATTTCTTTTAGCTCTCAACTCTTGCTCTCTCTTCTTCCATCTATATCATTTCCAGATTACTGTCTTTGAAATCCCTAATTTTTTTCCTCCATCTGGTCAGCTCTATTTTATAAGCTTGCTATTTCATTCTTCATCTCTTTTATTGAGTTCTTCAGCTCCAGAATTTTTATTTGGTTCTTTTGAAAATTTTTCAGTCCTTTTGGTAAAGTTGGTAAAGTATCCCTTTTGTTCATTGACTTTATCTCTGAGTTCATTAAACTACCTATGAGTTTTCTTGTGTCTCATTGAGTTTTTTCAGAACAGCAATCTTGAATTCTCTGTCATTTAAGTCATAATTTTCCATGTCTTCAAGTTTATTCTCTGGAGGTTTTTCATTTTCTTTCTGAGCTGCCTTTTTACCTTGTTTGTTCATGGCTTTTGATGGATAATTTCTCCTCCTAGCCATCTATAGGAAGGAGCTCTGCAGCTGGTTGATATGAAGAGATCTTTTTTTGTTTGTTTTCTAGTAAGTGGTACTGGAGCATTTTATTTTCTCTTGCCCTGTTCTGCATTCTCCTGGTCAACAATTCCCTGGGGAGGTGGGCATCCTCTATGACCAGGTGGCCTTGGTCTCAGGGCACCAAGCCTGTGGTAGAATGTAGTGGGGGATGGGGTTCTTAGCCCCTGAAATCCCTGCAGCTAGATACAGTGCTGTGCTGCTTGAGCTGTCCCAGGTGTCCCTGCTGGGATCAAATGGGAATGGTTGTGGTGGGGTGAGCTGGTAGAGACCACTAATGTGTTTATGTCTTTGTTCTCCTCCAAGTAAAAGTGTCTACCAGACCACAGCTGTCTCATCTCTGTATCTTCACCCTTGTCACTGTGATTAGCCACAGTGTGTGTCTACCACTCAGGATTTGTCTCTCCACTTCTCAGAGCTGTAGATAACCTTCTCATTAACCCAACAGTCACTACTACAGTTTTTTTCTGTGGCTGCTGCTAACTCTTAGGGGGTGCTAGGAGAGAAGCTTGAAGAGGGTGGGGGAAGGCAGCCAGGCTCTGTGGCTTTGTTTTCTGCCTAGCAATGGTGGCTACAAGACCATAGCTTTTACATTTCTGTATTCGGCCTGACCTGATTGCTGGATTCTGCTGTATTATATGCTGATAGCTCAGGCAGAAATGCTTGGGGTGCACTTTAGCCTGATTCCTTCCCTCTCCAGGACCCTCAGTGAGCTCCAGACTGTGTCTGTGGCGGTAAGCTCCCAGCTGTGTCCATGTCACCTGTCTCTGTTCTTCTCCTTTCCCTCCTCCTCTATTTAGCCCAATTTTCTCACCTTCAAATGTTTTGATGTGTGGATCTCTCAGATGTGTTTGTTTATTGCTCGAAGACTCCTTTGTTGAATTATAGCTGTTCAACTTTTTGTAACTTCAAGTGGAGAGATCAAGAGGGTTCCCTCATGCCACCATGTTTCTGACATCAATCATCACTGCTTGTATGCATATAAAAACTACATTATAGGAATATTTCAAAATGTAATTCACAATATTGATAGTGGGGATTGTTGGATGGATTGGGTTAATGTTTAGAAATATTGACTCTTAGTATACTACCTTTTTTTTTTTTTTTTCAACATAGACCCAGGGGCAACTAAAGCTTTTTAGTAAACCCTCAGTACCTTTCAAATAGAAAGCCATGTTGGTTATAATTGCTTTAGGAGGTTTTGTTATTTCCCAATCAATCCCATGTTGCTTGCAATGACATTCCGATGTGCCAACCATTTTAACAGGCATAAATAAGCAAATTTTGTGAACAGAATATGTAGAAGGTGAGAAAAATATAGGATAGCAAAGAATGAGAGAGAGAACACAGATGGGATACTGCCTATTTTTCACATAATTAATATCGCTCATATGGTTCTAAAATTAGAAGTAAGGTAGGTATACAGCTTTTTCCTTTAACTGTAACACCAATAGAAACCACAATTTTCTTAGTGAATATTTAGGAAAATGAGAATACATAAGTAAAGACAAATAAGTGCGTCTCATTATTCCATGCTAAAGGAAAATGGTTCCCTGTTTCTTACTTGTGGAGAGTGAGATGAAATAATGATAGAAAATTATCATCAACACCTTTCTTTCCCAAGTTAGTTAATTTTATTTAAACAAGTTAGCAGCAACTAGTTAAATTCAGGTTAGTATTCTGCATGATTTTTATAGACATTTATATAATCATCAAATTGTTATAAGTTGACTTGAATGAGCGATATCTGGATTAATAAGTTTCCTTGTGCTCTTACTTAAGGCCTCTTGGAAAAATTTGAATAGTTGCTAGGAGTAAACCTGACTTTTGGAAAAGATGTTATAGTAGGGAATAATTAATCATAAATAAATAAAAAATCTGGCCATGAATGCATAATTTTTAGAACAACACTATGTGGCTTCAGGATCACAAGGATAAAAAATGATGTAGAGTGAAATAAATCAGACAGAAAAAAATTGAGAGCCATATGATATGGGATATAAAACTGAAAGCAACAAATGAACAAGACAAACAAAGAATCAAAAGCTCATAGATTCAGACAATAGTTTAGTGGTTACCAGAGAGTAAGCAGTGAGGGAGGTGGAAGAAGAGAGTAAAGGGAGTCAAATATACGGTGATGGATGGAGAATTGACTTTGGGTGGTGAACAGACAGTGTAATATATAGATGATGTACTATAAATATTGCATTTGAAACATGTATATAATTTTATTAACCAATGTCACCTAAATAATTGAATAAAAAATAAAATAAAATAACAAAAAAAAAAAACACAAAAAGAAAAGCAATGATGTAGAGCTGAAGCACCAAAGAGTGGTAATGAACTGCACAGTCAGGAACTAGGTCATTCTACCACCACCCAAAGCCTTTATGATTGACATCATCTCGTCTAAGTCCATTCTCTGCAAAATGACAGCTCTGCTTGCACATGGCCCAGCATACTTATTTTTAACCTTTTCTAGATTCATTTTCAAATAAAATATCAATAACCTGCCCACAGCCAATGCTCTCAGTTCATATTCTCAGGAGACAGGAGCACACAGTTATGGATGGGTACCTAAATTCTGCCAGTGTTCTGTCCGGATTTATAACCCTGAGTTATGTGTTCAAACTTGATCGTAATGCCTGTCACCAAGGAATTGTAGTGATGTAGCAGGAACCTGGATACCATGACAGGAACTGTGTATGTATAGGAGTTTTACAAAGAAAAAATTGGAGATTGTAAAAGTACCACAAAATATAACATATCATAACTGACTTCTTTAAGTACCTCATTAACAAAAGTGAAAAAATTAGCTATTTGCATAGTTTTGATACAAATATTATAATTGGACAGACAATAATTTAAGAATTTGACAATTTGCATGTAAATTACCTTTTTAACATTGGACAATCACTATCGTAAATATCAGAGAATATTAATATTCCTCTTGTCTGCCATGTAGACATATAGAGAAAAATAATAGATTGGTTTTTTGCTTGAAATTTAAAAATCCTTAATATCTTTAATAGCTAGATCAATATTAGAAAGATGAAATATTTAAATATAGGATCACTGAATGGAATATGGGAAGCAATGTGGATATAAGTACATATTAACTGAGTAATTAGTACAAATCTAGCTTTTACTCTTCTTGATTTTGCTTGGGATTACAATATTTCCTAACCCAAAAACTAATCCTATTTCTTTTATACAGGTCTATATCAGAAGACAGCAGTAGTAACAGCAGCAATTCATACACGGAGCTAAAGGTGAACTGAAGCAATCAAACTATTGACAAAATGATATAATACATAAAATATTGTTTTATTTTTAACAATACCTCAGTATATGAGACCTGTTATTTCCATGTTTCATCATCATCACTCTTATTTTCCAATATCATATATTAAAACAAAGATTAATTCAAATTTTGTTTTATGCTCTTAGAAATATTTAATGGTAACCAATATTTATCAGGAATTTATTTACCAACTTTTTTTATATAAAGAAGTGACTTTAAAGAGATTTAAATATGTTTTTACAATAGCTGTGAGGTATCATGCATCCTGCTTCTTCATTTAAGGTTCTGATTGATAAATTAATATGGATTATTTCCCAACATTTGTATTTCTCCCTTGCTAAGATTCTATGGTTACTGTTATCCTTATTTTATAAAAGAGGAAACATACATAAGTATTTAAATAGTTCCTCTTGTATATAGAATTTTAGTAAGTTTTTGGAGTTTAATTTAAGACAGAGGCCAGGATTTAATAACTCCACAATTTCAACACATATAGACTAGGGATGGGGAATGGAATTTACATTTATTGAGGACATATTAGATGCCAAGGAAAATGCTAAATGTACTCTCCATTCAAGGCAGAAAGACAATTATTTACTCTAAGATGGGATATATGTATATATTGTTCAAACTTTTAACTCATATGTGTAAAGAAATCATGATATTTGCCATATTAGACCTATCATTTGGAATCAATGGAAAAATTCAAAAATTCAACCAAGAGTAAGTTCATAGTTCATCCAATTACTTACCTGCCATTCGTCGATATTTGACTTTGACTGAGAGTTAAGGCAATGAATCTCTGTTTCCTTATTTGCTACCAGAGAAAACATTCATAACTCTTAGCCTCAATGTAAATTAGTCCTATTTCTGCTTAGACAAATCTCTACCTTTTATTTGATTATTCTATTAAAACACACATCTTAGATAAAGATTTTGGCATTTTACTCACTGCCTTCCTCTCCTGTCCTTCAAAGTCTCATCATGGATGTCTTCACCTAAACTTTTCACTGCCACTCAACTTTTTCCTAGAGAAATATACTGGTCTTGCCATTTCCCTGATTTCTTCCAATTTTGAAGTAGTCATAGATTCAATATCTTAATTTCTTTTACATTTTTTTCTGTTTTTCACAACCTTCTTCTGCCACCAGTATTTTATGGTTATATTAAGATCTTGCTTCAAGAATTTGAAATAGTGGGTTAGGCAATCAGTCCATAGCAATAAACATATTTTATAAATTAGTTATATAGTGTATTGGAAGTGATTAATCATATGGAAAGGATTAGAGCAAGTAGGGGTAATTGAGAAAGTTGATGTTGAAGGAGGATTTTGATAGCAATTTTAAATATGGGTGACTCAGTAGGCCCTATTGAGCAAGTGATATAATTAAAGAATTGGAGGAGGTGAAAATTTTGTCCAGTTTAGACATTTGAAAGTCACCTGGATGCACATGGTACACTCACAGAAGTCATCGCTTTAAACACAAAAAGTACAGCACAGCAAGAGAGAGTGCAGGCAAGCAATGGAGGTCAGAGAGACACCTCATGTATAAGTTATCAAGGCTCCTTATTTTAAATTTTAAACAGCTCGCCCATTGCCCTTCTCTTGGCCCAAAGTAAAATCAGACATGCAGCCTTTCCTGGAGAAAAAAGTAGAGCTTTTCCATTTCAGTTGTAAACGAATGCTATTTTACACAGGCAAAAAGCTGGCAGAGCTTTCCATGCATATATCTGGGCAGGAGTTTTCCAAACACAAGAATGATCCTGTGAAAAAAAAGTCAGGAATGTTTAATGAGTAACAGTGATGTAAGTGTATCTGGAGCAGAATTAGCAATTGGTCACATGACTTATACTTTTAAAGGCTGTTTTGTTGAAAGTAGTCTGTGACAATGGCAGAAGTAGAAGTGGAGAAACCAATTAGTGGAGTACTACTCCAATAATCCAAGAGAGAAAGGATGGTACTTCAGATCAGAGATAGTAAAGAAGGTTTTAGGAATAAATTTTGAAGCTGAACCAACAGAATGAATTGACAGTTTGTATGTAGAATATAAAAAATAATGCTTAAATAATGTTTATTGACATAAAGCAGAAAGATAGCAAGATGAAAATGTAAACCCAGGCCTGTTTCTAAATTTAGACTCAACATTTTAAAATTTATGAACATTGAGAGATAAAACCTAGCTAAGTAATCACGAGCCAAGACAAGTGTCTGGTGTGCCATAATTACGCATTTAAATTTTCTCATATATGACTAGGAACATAGTTAAAGTGTTTTTTAGGTAATAAGGGAGGGATTTTGCATGATATGGTTTGATTTTTAGTATTCACTGGGATAAGATGGGGGAAAATTCAGTCAGATTCAGCCAGAACTGGAGACAAGTGAAAGAGCTATGAGGGTACGAAATACACAGGAAAAGTGTAATGAGGGCAGGGTTGAATAAGGGGAAAAAAAATCAAAAATCTTTGTGAGATTTAAAGGAGGTAAACTTAATTGAAGTGGTGATTGATGGATATATTTGGCTAGAATCAAAAGACCTCCAAGACCGAAACATTTCTGACACATTGGATAATGACACCCTTAATGACATATTATATAGTAGGGTTAAGACCCAGTTTTGTGTTGCAATGATGTTGTGGAGTGGAGTGAAGAATGAGCTTGTTTTTGAGCATGTGTACGTGGGACATCTGTTGGATATGCACAGAGAACTCTTAGTAGTACTCCTGTGTTGACAAAAATAGACCTATTAATAGTAATTATTTATTTCTTCACATATTTTTATTGTTCTTTTCCTCTCTGTTTCCTTGTTGGTGATTTTCTTTAACCCAGGTAAAACATAGAGACTATAAGTAAAACATATAAACACCAATTTATAATATTGTTGTTTAACGTGGCTATCACAAAGGATTCTGGGAAAAGAAATGAATTTACAAATTTTGTGGAGCACAGGCATAGATTATGACAGCATACTAGTGTCTGATTACACTAATTAATTGCTATACCTGTAGTTGCATAGTATAATTAGACAGCTTTTATTAAGTTACAATTAAGCATTTCTATTTTTCCATATTTCTTTTAAAACAGTGACTGAACAATAATGTCAAAAAGCCATAGATTGGAGAAAGGATATTACCAAGAGTCTCACTATTATCCTGCCTGACCCAAGTATGAAGAAGAAAAAAACCAAAATCTGCCTTTCTCCCCTCTTGTTATGGCTTAAAGCTTTCAGTTTCACAAACCAAAATAAATCCTGTGAGTGAAAGTATGTAGACTTGTGTCTATTGATTTTTCTACCTGCTGTGATGCTTTAATTAGGAAATGAGCAGTTTTGCTTCTTTTGACCCTGGGAGGCTGTGATATCCCAAAGTGAAAACATTCCATTGTCTACTGATGCTGCCAGCCATCTCATGCCCATGGCTCCCACCTCAAGAGAGGACACCTACAGTCCTCACCTCTACAATAGCTCATGATTTCCCTCCCTATCCATTCCAGGCTTTGGATATAGACAGGATGTGTTTCTAGGTAAGGACAGTCCCAAGCCCCAGACCATTGTCAGCATCCATTCTATATTCACAGAATTGCTCATAGATATAATAACTGTTTTGTCTCCAGCAATACTTCCTTGGCCACATGTAAATTGAGATGTAGGTTATTTCTTTCTCCTTTGGGGGAACCTGGACTTGCTACTCTTTCTTTACTTTAAGCTGAGCTTTTCTAGGTAAGATTTACTTGCTTCAGTGCCCTTCCTCCCTGTCTCCCACTTACTGAGAGAGGTGCAATGTGCAGTTCTGCACCTCAAAGAATTATACATGGGTCAGGGAAGCATCAGCCTACCTGGAGTCTAATTAGGACCTATAGATCCTCCATCCAGTAAATAAAGAAGCTCCTGGGTCAGGGATGGGAATACCTCACCACAGAGGCCAAGACTTTCCTTTTCCAAATGTCCATTGACTGATGAATGGATACACAAAATGTGGTCTATCCACACAATAGAATAATTTTCAGCCATAAATGGAATGAAGCTCTGATACTACTAGACATGGATGAAATTTGAAACCATTATGCTAAGTGAATAAAGGCAGTCATACAAAAAACAGTAGTATTCATTTGTATGAAATTTTCAGAACAGAGACATTTTAGAGAGAAAGATTAGTAGTTGTTTAGAGCTGGAATGAGGCTGGGGTCAGGGGTGGTGATAGCTAAAGGGCACAGGGTTGTTGTTTTTAACTGATAAAACTAAAATCGACTGTGGTAATAGTTGCACATATATTTGAATATACTAAAAATCCTATAATTTTTCAGCTGTAAAACTTTAATTGGGTGAATTGTGTGGTAAAATAATTCATGTTGGGATGATTATACCATAACCTTCTCTTATCCTCATTGCCACTAACTTATTTGGGGTTATTATGATCACTGACCTGTCTTATTTTAACAGTAACTTCTAAAGATCAGTTTCCCAGGTGTACTCTACCTGCCAGGTCCAAGTTTTAGGCTTGATCAGGGCTTACTTTTGCCACTGTTGACACAATTTATCCTTGCAATAGGGTGTACTGGGATAAAAGAAGTTTGGGGTGATACGTGGGATAGAAGTTGAGTTAGCTTTTGGACAGGTGCTGTTTGAGATATTTGTCAGAAAAACTGAAGACAGTTGCATGCTCTTTCTTCTACAGTGGTGTCAATTTTCCTTTCTCAGTTTGTTTTGCTGCCCTTCCCATCTCTATAGCTTCCTTGCTAGTGCTTAGAATAACTGTTAACAAAACAAACTTAGGTTGTATTTTAATGTTTCCTTTCCTTTCCTGAACCAATTATAATCTAATACTGTAATAATAAGCACACAGTTAAAGAAAGTGATTTTTGATTGCCTTATCCAGAATCAAGTTCAATAATTTTGATTTTTCCTTGTTTGCAAGATACTAAAGTAAGTCAGAGTAGCATGATTTAAATAGAAAATGTCTCCTAAAAATAGTTAACATTTCTATTTTCCTACACCACAGTAAATAAAACATGACAGAAAACTGTGACATGGAGAATCGAAATTACCAAGAACTTCACCAGAAAAGCAAATCACTGCTAAGTTGCCCCTATGTCACTACTGAAGGGTTTAAACAATGTAAATTTATCCACAACAAACCAGTTGTGTGCAAATGCATAAGCTTCTGTCTGGTGGTCTTTCCTTTGCCTGTCCTGTGGCAGACTGCCGAGCTTATCAGGATCCGTAAGGGTAAGCCAGCTAGGGCAGAAAGCAACCGCAGTACTAACGTCGGGGCCCTAGCGCAGTGCATTGTGCACGTGAGTACTTCAGCCCGCGAGCCTCAGAGTTGCCCAACGGCTTTCAACTTTGGCTGTGCTCCCTGCTCTCTGGCCCAGCCATGTTCCTTGTCCTTGCGCTGCTGGCTGAGCTTGGGAGGTTGCATGCGCAGATGGGTAAGACCATGGGAGCCTGGACTTCCTTCTCCTTTTGCCTCTGAGCAGGACTGGGATCTTCTTAGAGTACAGTTTACTGTATCTCTGGGGCCCCTAACGCCCCCTTCCTGATCTGCTGATGTCTTCCTCCATTTTCCCAACCTGCAGACCAGGACAGGTGACTGACGATGTTAGCCAAGGAGTCCACTCTGCATCAAGGGTCCGGGGTCCTCAGCAGCTGAAACTTAGCTGGCCTCGCTGGTTCACCCACTCTGTGGCCATTAAATTTTCCGTCAATTAATTCCTCAAAATCCCGCGGGAAAAGGTCCCGACGATGGTCCTGTAGAACCGCAGTGTCCAATTGTTATTTGTTTGTATCTTAGTCATTTTTAATGTGCCGTTGAAAATGTAAAACTTTTGGATCAAGAAGGTGGGCAAATATAAAGTTTACTAACAATTTTAGACTGCACCATGGACTCAGAATTAAGAATCCATGCTTGACTGAGGTGACTGTTGAAGAAAAACAACCCAAAAACCCCAAAAAACCAAACCATTTCCTACTGCAGGTTCTGAAGGAATATTCCTGCATGTCACAATTCCATGGAAGATGAGGTCAAATGAGACTGAAGGTACAAATCAGGTAAGTGATTAAAAATATTTGTCTTATCATTACAATTTTTAAGGCTATTTTAATTTACCTTTGTATTCAGTCAGTTCATGCTGATTTGTATTCATTTGCAAAGCAAAATGTTTTTATTGTGATATTTTGTCTCTCAGTATATATTTACCCTTCCTTTATTAGACCTCTACTGCTAATTCCTGTGCCCTTCCCTTCATTTCTCTAACTCTTCTGACATACTTGTTCACAATTTTTAAGAAATATTAAACATTTTTTCTGAAAAAATACTGGTAGGAAAATAAATCAATATGAAATAAGTGTAACAATGGTCCAGTGACAGAGAAATTGATCTTGAACAAAATTTAGATCTACAAAATTTTGACCCAAAATCATCAGACTCAGTAAAAGTATGGCCAAAGAAAGACAGAAAAAAGAAGTGGAAAAATAAAAATGTCACATTTCTCCTATTATGATGAAAATAATTACAGTAAATAAATATTAACCAGAAAAAGAAGTTGAAAAAAGTGTTTACCTACCATATAAAAAAGGAATTAAATTGATAGCATTTAGTCTTGAATATTTTCTTGATTAAAATCAAATTGGCAGTTATGTTTTATATTACAAACCAGAAGTCAGAATACAGGGTTTAGATTTCCATGTGGTAAAAGTGGTGTGATCAATATGTGGTAACGCTGAAAATATTTTTCATGTTGGAGGGACACTTTTTGAAATAAGAGTGAGTAAAAAATTAAGAATCCATTAACTATTTTTGTCATATAGTAATGGAACCTATCCTGTTTTTGTTGTACTATAGAACAATAATAATAAAAATAAACTATATGCGAAATTGTAATTGAAAATAGCAGTATAATAATTTTCTTTAGAGAAGTTGCATGTTCATGTGCTAATTTCATTTAATTCTCACATTAACCTTCTAAATAAGGACATGGATATATATGATATAAATGATAAATATATATGTAATATATATATATAATATGTATTTTAAAAAGAGGATTAAAATGTTAAGTCAAGGGCATTGAGGCTACAACATTCAGGACAAGGAATGCTATCTTTATGACTTCAATTCCATTACAAGTACTACCTTCTGTTGAAAACGTGTTTACCATAATGGTTTCTTTTCTTTTTTTTTTTTTCTGATTTACTTCTATTTGTACATTGTCATTACATCATCACTTTCAATGTCAAATTGTTTACTTCAAATTGCCTGTCACAAAGTATATAAAATATGCAGGATATGAAATGGCTTTACTATGAAGTACATGAAGCATTTAATACCTGTTTATGTTTTTTTATATTCCAGAAGCCATGTTTTCCTTTGATAGAGTATGATTAATGTCTTCATTTCTTTCAGTACACCTCCCTTTACCTGTCATATCCTCTTCCTTTAATTCCTTGTAACCCCATGTCTTTCTCTCTTTTTTTTTATTAGACATACAAAGGATTTTTTTTCATGCATTTCCAGTTTATCATGAAAACTACATAATTTCACTAAAGCAATTGCAGGACTTATACAGTGTCCAACCTTTTAAGGTTTATCTAAATATATTTATGGATTTATGAAAGGTATACGTGTCATTATTGGAATAACACTGGGAAGAAAACCCTCATTTGAAGAGAGCTGACCTCCTTTTAATGCTTTCCTGACAAAGACCATTGTGAACACACCTGTAGTTAAACACGTTAGGTTTATAGTGAAGGAGAACATGTACCATGGGGAACCATGGGGCATCTCAGTAAGAGTGTCTTAGAAACACTTTAAAAGGTTTTGGTTGGTTTTAAAGGGTTTTAAATGCTTTAAAAGGGGTTTAAATGCTTTAAAAGGGGTTTAAATGTTTTAAAAAGGGTTTAAATGCTTTAAAATGGGAGTTTTAGGAAGCAGGCATTTGCTCTGGATGCAATCAGGAAGTAGAGCTAATTCTATAATTGTGTATCTTAATAAATTTTATGTAGGAAAAAGGGAGAGTAGAAAAATCCTACAGCTGTGATTGGTTAAGAAGAAACAGCTACTCATGTTAGTCTAATAAGGGCATATTTACTCTTTATTTCTGACTTAGAAAATATTTATATTTTATTTGTAGTCAGACATGATTATAAAGTATTCTTGTTTTTGTCTTGATCTGTACTTTTCATTCTGTGGCTGTGTGTGATGTTGATGCAAAAATGTTTATGTTCAACAGCAGAACACCAAGGCCAGCTGGTACTGCCAAGCCAATATCAGGGACTGCTTTTCTATTTCTTACCCTTTAAACATTCCATACATGTAATGTATAATAATATTTAATGCATAAAAATAATTATATAATATATATATTTCTCAATCTTTTTAGAAATAAATTTATGTTAGGTCATATTAGGCATTAATCAAGGCTACACCCTGAAACAAGTAAACATCATGATGACAGCAGAAGATAAGTGGGATATATATGTATATATCAAGGTTAAGTTGTGTGGCAGAGTTCGGGAAGAATAATCTTAACAAAATATTTCTTATATTTCAGCTGATTATTGACTTTATGTTATACATTTTGTATCTTTATACTGTTAGAGTAGTTAAACAAGGATGCCATCAGGTTGGGTTGGCTCTAGTGCCTTTAGTTTCCCGAATAAACAAACCAAAACCTAAGAGAGAATCAATAGCCCAAAAACTAAGTTTTCTCAAATAAAGCAACTGTTTAAGTCATAGGCACTTTAAAAAAATTGCTATGCTTCCATGTCTTCTCTATAAAAACTTCTGCCCTAGTCCCACCCACAGAGGGCCCCTAACCATTTTGTTTTTGATGCTGCCGATTCAAATGGGTTGCCCAAGTAAACTTCAAAATTTAATGTGCCTCAGTTTAATCTTTTTACAGTTCTGGTGTCAGAAATATAAAGGGTATAAAGGCAACCACACACATACCCATGGCCTCTGGGAGCAACGAGGAATCGGGTGAAGGTACCTGCTGACACCATTGTGCTCGCTCACCGTTTTCTCGCTGCACCTGAGGATCAAGGGTAAGTTTTCCTCTCGGATCCAGGCTGTGCACATTAGCATTACCAGTTCCCTGAGTTCATTGGAGCGTTTCTTTCTCTAGACTGTTCAGAGTTGAACTAGATCTGACTTACACTTGACTAGGTCCAGTGTAAAGTCTCAGGTAAGTAATTTGTTTTAAAGGGAATAGAAAAGAAAACATGGGTTCCTCCAAGTCTAAAGAGTTGGTTATATACCTCCATCTGGGCCTCTGGTTAACTATATGTGTAAAGATTATAGCCCCAGAACTTGTGTGTTTTTTTTAAGAAGCAGGTTGACCTTATCAAAGATAATATTGAATTATAGTGGCCCCACTGAAAAACTTAATCTAGCTAAGCTTATCTATTTATGAGGTACCCTACATTAAAAGTGCCCAGAACCTCCCAAAAACATTGGAATGTATTTTTTTTTTTGAGGGCAGTGTCACTGGCCCTCATATGTGGGACCCGAACGAGGGCCGCTGGCATCCCAAGCCAGGACTTAACCACTGCGCCACTCAGCCAGCACTGGAATGTATTTTTTTTATTTGTATATAGAAGCTTGTAGAAGATTGAATGAAGGAAATATTGCCTCTTTAAAAAATTCCTTACAAAAGGTAAATGAAAAGATTAAGCAACAAATTGATGGCGAGACTAAAAACAAGTGCACACTGACTGACTCAAACATTTCCATCCCTTTACTCTTCCCTCCCTACATATTCTGAACTCACTGATGCCTTTGCTCAATTTTCTTTCCCCTATAAGGATGAGCTGGAGGTTAAACAAATGCCTTTTAAATTAAGGCCCTCTGCTGAACCTGCAATACGACATATAACTGTTTTTTTCCATGGTCAGAGGCTGAACTTAGGGCCATTGTCAAAGATTTTCCAAACTCTAAAGGGAACTTTCAAAAATTTTATGGGGAATTCTGAACTCAAATTGGAACTTAGGATCCAGGGATTCTGTGATGATAGGTTCTGCTAATGCCCAAAACTGGATGGCCAAAGTTAAATGGGAATATCTCAAGAACAATATGAAAGACTTGCATACTAATAGTTCTTCCAGGGATGAACCAAAACATACTGGAAAGATAGCTCAAGACCTGCTTGTTTCTTTTCATTATGCCTCATAACTATCGTAGGCTTTCGTTACTCTTTTTCATTGCTTTTACTTTTTGCTCCTCTGACTGGATAATTTCCAATGTACTGCCCTCCCTGTCACTGATCTTTCTTCTGCATGGTAGTCTGTTTTGAAATTATTGAATTTTTCAGTTCAGTTGTACTTTTTAACTCTAGGATTTCTGTTTGTTTCTTTGTTTGTTTTTGATGTTTGCTACTTTCTTGTTAAGCTTCTTGTTTTGTTTATGTATAGTTTTCTTTTTTTTTTAACTTAATAACATCAAACTTCTTTCCCAAATAGTCACACAGCAAGAATCATTTTTTATTTTGTATTTTTTATTTATTTATTTTTATTTTTATTTATTTTTAAAAATTATTATTTTTATTATTATTAATAGTTACAGATATACAAAACTATGCAATAGTTATCTTTTTCACCCCTTACAAAGTGACTACTCCCATCCCCTCCTTGCCCCTTACCCCCATTATCATACATATCTATTACAATTCCATTGACTACATCCCCACACTATATTCCACATCCCATAACTATATATGTGTTAAATTATAGTCAACATCTAATACTACCACAGAGACAGAAGAGACAGTTTATGGAATATAATCAATAATGTTGTAAATATTTTTTTAGGGGACCAGATGGACTCATGTCTTGTCAGGGAGACCACTTCATCAATGGTGTAGTGGCCTGACTACTGCACTGTACATCTGAAGCTGCTGCTGGTTAATATTAGAATCATTTGTTTAAAAGAATTTATTGGGGAATTGGGGGGAAGGGAACAGTGTTAGGGAATTGGGGAAGGGAACAGCCAAGTTGTTGTCCTTCAATCTTAGTTGTGGAGGGTGCAGCTAGCTCAGCTCCAAGTCCAGTTGCCATCTGGCCTCCCATGGGCAGCTCATGGCTGCTCAGCTCAAGGTGCTGTGTTCAATTTTAGTTGTGGGTGGGCATAGCCCACCATCCATGCAGAAGTTGAACCAGCAACCTTGTTGTTAGGAGCACGTGCTCTCACCAGCTGAGCTATCCTGCCACCTGTTGGTAGCTCAGCAGCAGCTCAGCCCAGGTGCAGCTCACTGGCCCATGTGGGAATCCAACCAACGACACTGTTGCTCAGAGCTCGCTCTCTTAACCATCTGAGCCACTCGGCTGGCCCTATTCTGAATTCTTTATCTTACAGTTCATAGATATCCATTTCTTTAGGGTCAGTTAGAGCTTTATTAATTACCTTTGGTGGTGTCATATTTACCAGACTATTTGTTATTCTAGATTTCTTACATAGGTATCTGTGCATTTGAGTAATCAGGCTCCTTTTCCAGACTTTACAAGTTTGCTTTGGCAGAGATGGGTCTTCACCAGTCAGCTCAGCTTGGGTTTCTAGGTGAGTCTGCTAGTAATTTCCTTGGGCAGGTGGAGCCTGCTAGTATGGTCTATTTTGGGGTGATGCTACTGTTTGAGATCTGAGGCCAGAGATAGAGGTGGTGTTCCACTGACTTAGAAGAGTCGTATAAGACTATTGGCTTTGTTTCCTACACAGGTGAAGTTGTTGGATGAGCTCTGAATTTACCTGCATTCTTTGGTCAGCCTTACTAGATGGTTGGGATGCGGTACTATATTCAGTAATAGATGGGGCAATGATTTAGCTTACCTGCCTGGTAGGGCAGCAAGACAGCACTAGGGCTTGTACAGCTCTTTGTTTGCAGACCCAAATCGGGTAAGAATGTGTACTGAATCCCCTGATCCAGTGAGGCCATTGGTTTTGCTCTGCAGCTGTGATGGGCTGTACTCTTTGTTCTAGTGCCACTGTAAGTAGTTACTGGATGGGCTATGTAGCTTCTTGTGTGCTCTTGTTAGGTTCCATGGTCAGCAGGCTGATGGCTGTATTCAACAATAAGCAGGGGCACAAATTAGTTTTTCTACCCAGGCACATCCAAAAAGGGAGCTCTAAATCTGGTAAAGCTCTTTGTTCCCTTTTTTTTTTTTTTTTTTTTTTTTTGAGGGCAGTGTCACTGGCCCTCATATGTGAGATCCAAACCGGGGCCGCTGGCTTCCCAAGCCAGCGCTTAACCACCGCGCCACTCGGCCGGCCCCTCTTTGTTCTCTTAAGTCAAGCCAGCCTACACTCCAGGTTTTCTGGCCAAACAGGGACACTGGCTTTGCTCTGCCTGCCCATCTCTTGGTTCCAGCATTGTTGGGTTAGCCCTTTTGGTCTTATTTATTTAGCATAAGCGCCATCCGTATTGTCACAAATGGTTAAGAATTCCTTCTTTATAGCTGAGTAACATTTAATTATATATATATACACAAATATGTATAATTATATACATATATCTATATCAAAACTTTATACATTCATTCATCAATGGACATTTTGTTTGCATGTCTTGGCTATTATACATAATGCTGCTGTGAACATGCGGATACAGATATCTCTTGGTATTGCATTTTCATTTCCTTCAGATATTCAGAAGTGGAATTGCTGGAAATAATGGTAGTTTTTGTTTTCAATTTTTTGAGCAAGTTCCAAACTGTTTTACATAGTGTCTATACCAATTTACAATCTCTCCAACAGGGCACAAGGGTTCCTCATGAACATTTGTTATTTCATGATCTTTTTGTCTAGACATTCTAACAGGTGTGAGGTGACACCTTGTGGTTTTGATTTGCATTTCCTTTTTCATGTACCTTTTGACCATTCATTTATTTTCTATGGAAAAATGTCTATTTAGGTGCTTTGCCCATTTTTTTATTGGATTATTTGGCACTTTTTTGCTATTGAGTGGTATGGGTTCTTTATATATTTTGAATATTATCCCCTTATCAGTTATGTGGTTTGTGAATATTTTTCCCGTTATATGAGTTGCCTTTTCATTTGGTTGATTGTTTCTTTCTGATGCAGACACTTTTTAGTTTCATGTAGCCCCACTTGTTTATTTTTTATTTTGTTGTGCGTGCTTTAGGTGTCATATCGAAGAAATCATTGCCAAAACCCATGTCAAGGAGATTTTTTTCTGTTTTCTTCTCGTTTTATGGTTTCTTGTCTTACTTAAGTCTTTAATATATTTCCAGTTAATTTTTATGCATGGTTTAAGATAAGGGTCTAGTTTCATTGTTTTACATGTGAATACCCAATTTTCCCAGCACCATTTATTGAGGAGACTATCTTTTCTCCATTGAGTATTCTTGGTTCCTTTGTCCAATATTACTTGACTGTATGTGCATGGGTTTATTTCTGGGCTCTCCATTATGTTCATTGGTCTTTCTTTCTTTTTTTATTCCAGTACCATATTGTTTTCTTCATTTTTCAATTTTTTTTAATGTTTCCAGATTTTTTTAGTAGATACCCAAGAGAGGGATTGCTGGGTCATATGGTAATTCTATTTTTAGTTTTTTGAGGAATTTCCATATGGCCCTCCATAGCGGCTGCACCAATCTGCATTCCCACCAACAGTGTATGAGGGTTCCTTTTTCTCCACAGCCTCTCCAACACTTGCCATTATTTGTCTTGTTGATGATAACCATTCTAACTGGTGTGAGTTTTTATTTGCATTTCTCTGATTGTGAGCATAGTGATGTTGAGCATTTTTTCATGTCTATTGGCCATCTGTATGTCCTCATTTTTAAATTGGATTGGTTTTTTGTTGTTGTTGTTGTTGAGTTGTATGAGTTCCTTATATATTTTTGATATTAGCCTCTTATCAAAGGCATTGTTTGCAAAAGTCTCCCATTCAACTGGTTGCCTCTTTATTTTGTCGATGGTTTCTTTTGCTTTGCAGAAGCTTTTTAGTTTGATATAGTGCCATTCATTTTAGCTGTTACTTGATTACTATAGCTTTCTAATATAATTGAAATCAGGAAGTATGATGCTTCCCACTTTATTCTTCTCTCTTAGTATTGCTTGGCTATTCAGGGTCTTTTGTGTTTAATTTTAAAGTATATTTGCTTTTTCTACATCTGTAAAAGTGTCATTGGAACCTTGATAGGGATTGCAATGCATTTATAGATAGCTTTGGGTACTATAGACATTTTAACAATATTAATTTTTCAAATCCATGAATACATGGTAACTTTCTATTTATTTGTGCCTTATTTAATTTCTATTATCAGCATTGTAGTTTTTAGTGTAGAGATTGTTTACCTCATTGGTTAAATTTATTCTTAAGTATTTTATTTTATTTTTTGATCCTATTATAAATGGGATGCTTTTTCTTTATTTCTTTTTCATATAATTTGTTGTTAGTGTGCAGAAACAATGTTGATTTTTGTATATTAACTTTGTAATCCTATAACTTTACTGAATTCATTGATTAGCTCTTAACAGTTTTTGGTGTACTAGCTCACAACCTGAAAGCCTGATTAGGAACACCTGGGAGGCTGCTTGGAGAAGGCCCTCCCATTCCATTTAGGCAGGGGAAGCTGAGTCATTGCCCAGCCTAGTGCTGACTATAGCTGACTATGGCCCTGTCTGACCATAAAGGCTGGTAAGAATACCTGGAAACCACATAGCTCAACAATGCTTGAGCAGAGAGTACAACAGACAGAGCTGATCATTAACAGAGCAAAGCGAGTGGCATCATTTGGTGGAGAAACTTGGGTAGTGTGTCAGCAGGAGTCAAGACTTTCTTTCTTAACCTCTTTTGAATTATTGAATATTCATTAATATTCTTATTTACATTCAACTTTTTTTAGTGACTTATCATTGTTTTACTGTATGGTCTTTAACTTATCAAAGATTACCTTCAAATAATATAATAAAAAGTCACATAATATAGCATTTTAAAACTATATTTTTGGCCTTTTCTTATTCTTCATGCTATTGTCATATGGCATATTTTCCCTATGTTATAAACTCAAGAACACGTTGTTAATATATTTCTTTCAATTGTAAAATATCCTTAGAGTTAAGATGAATAAGATTATGAATTAACCACATATTTAATACACCTGGTGCTTTTCACTACTTTGTGTGATCACACTTCATGTGATACCATATTTCTGTTTCCTGAAGAACATCTTTTAAAGTTTCCTTTAGTGTAGATCTGTGTAGAACCTCTCAGGATTTGTTTTTCTAATAGTTTTCATTCCTCACTTTAAAGGTGTAAAGGTTTTATCTTGTTCCTGCACAGTTCCAGGTGAAAAGTCTCAGGACATCCATATTATTACCTTAAAATACTTATATATTTTTTTCTGGCTGCCTTAATGATTTTTTTTGCGCCTTTCATTTAATTTAATTTGATTCTGTATCTTAACTTAAATTTGCAAGAGTGTATGGGTAGCCTATGAATGTATATATTACCTGGCAATCTGATATCACATATAAGTGAAACCGTGCAGTATTTTTGCATTCTCACTTGGCATAATGCCCTTTATGTTTATCTATGTTGTTGCAAATGGCAGCATTTCCTCTTTTCTTAAGGCTGAATAATATTCAATTGTAAGTACATGTCGCATTTTCTTTATCTATTATCTGGTGACAGACACTTAGATTGTTTCCATATCTTGACTATTGTGAATAATGCTGCAGTGAACATAAAAGTACAGATGTTACTTGAAATAATTTTATTTCCCTTGGTTACATACCAAGAAGTAGAATTGCCAGATCACATAGTAGTTTTATTTTTAATTTCATGAGGAACAACTCTAATGGGTATAGTGATTTCATTCCATTCCATGGTCAACCAACATTCCATTGTATATATGTACCACATCTTTTTTTATCTATTCTTCCATTGATAGACACCCAGGCTACTGCCACATCTTGGCCATTGTAAACAATGCTGCATGGATGCACACATCCCCTCGAAAGTATTTTGAGTTTCTTCGGGTAAATACTCTAAAGTGGGATTACTGGATACCTCATTGTCTCTTCTTATAGCCTTTGTTTTAAAGTCTATTTTGTCTGGCATTGCTACCCCAGCCTTTTGTTTGTTTGTTTCCATTTTCATGAGATATCTTTTTCCATCCCTTTAGTTTATGTCTGTATATGTCAAACTGAAGTGAGTCTTTTTGTAGGCAGCATATGTAAGGGTTTTGTTTTCTTATCCACTCAGACCTCTTTGTCTTTTGATTGGAGCATTTAGTCCATTTTCATTGAAAGTAATTGTTGGTAGATATGTAGCTATTGCCATTTTATTATTCATAACTTTGATTTTTTTTTCCTTCTTTAAAAGGTCCCACTAAGATTCTTTGTAATACTGGTTTGGTGGTGATGAAATCCTTTAGTCTTTTCTTGCCTGGGAAACTATCTCTCCTTCAATATTAAATGATAGCCTTGCTGGGTAGAGCAATCATGGTTGTAGATCCTTGCTTTTCATCTCATTGACTATTTTATGGCAATATCTCCTAGCCTGTAAAGCATCTGTTGAGAAATCAGCTGACAGGCTTTGGGAGCTCCTCCCTGATAAGTTACTAGTTGCCTTTCTCTTGCTGCTTTTAGGATTCTCTCTTTGCCTTTAACCTTTACCACTTTAATTATAATGTGTCTTGGTGTGGGTCTGTTTGGGTTCATCTTGTTTGGGACTCTCTGTGCTTCCTAAAATTGTATGTCTATTTCTTTTTCCAGGTTAGGAAGTTTTCAGTTATTATTTCTTCAAATAGGTCCTCAATCCTTCGCTTTCTCTCTTCTCCTTTTGTTACTTCTATGATGTGAATGTTGTTATGTTGATGTTGTCTCAGAGGCTCGTTAAACTCTTCATTTTTTTCTATTCTGTTTTCTTTTTGTTGTTATGATTGGATGTTTTCTGCTACCTTGTCTTCTAAATCACTGATTCAATCCTCTGCTCCATCTAGTCGGCTGGTGATTCCTTCTAGTGCATTTATTTATTTATTTATTTAATTTTTTTTTTAGCTGAGCCACCCTGCCACCTGTTGGCAGCTCAGCGGCAGCTCAGCTCAGGCTGGGCATCGAACTGCTGTTGCTCAGAGCTCAGCTCGCACTCCTGAGTGAGCTCTGAACCAAATGAGCCACTCGGTGACAGACACTTAGGTTGTTTCCATATCTTGACTAGTGCATTCTTCATTTCAGTTATTGTATTCTTCACTTATGCTGATTCTTTCTTGTGGCTTCATTGTCCCTTTTTATGCTTGCTATCACTTTGTTGAAGTACTCACTAAGTTTCTTGAGCATCTTTATAACCCTTGTTTTGAACTCTATCTCTGGTAGGTTGGTTGCCTCTATTTCATTTAGTTCTTTTTCTGTGGTTTTCTCCTATTCTTTCACTTGGGATATATTTCTTTGTTTACTCATTCTGGCTGCCTCTTTGTGTTTGTTTCTATGTGTTAGGTAGATCTTCTATGTCCCCATTTTTGGCTGGGTGGCAAAAATGGTGCCCTATGGGGCCTTGGTACAGTCTCCTTGGTCACCTGCTCCAGGTGCTCCAGGAGTGTCCATTGTGTGGGTTATGTGTGCCCTGTTATTATAGTTAAACTTGATTGCTATTGTCACATCAGTGGGTGGAATTGACTCTTAGGCTGATTGGCTGTGGGGTTTGGCCACATCAATAGCTTATGGGCATGTGCTGCTATGCAGGGAGCTTACCCCATTGAGTAGGATTTACACCAGCAGGCTCTGGTGCCTGTTGAGACCACCCTTTTTGTATGCTGCTGGTGGAGCTAATTGGGTGGTTCTGTGCTGTGGTCGGAAGCCAACCTCTAAGTATGTTGGTTCTGGGGCCTCTTGAAAGGGGCTTTGGTGCAGGCCCAGGTTACTAACTGTCTGTGACCAGCAGGGGGCTCCCTGGTAGGAACTAGAAAGCAATTCACTGCCTGTGCTCTACCTGGAGGCATGTGGGAGAGGCCACATTAAGGACTAAGGATGTCAGCCACCAGTACTGGGCCAGGTAGCACCGCAAAAAGCCTAGATACCCTAGGCCTGCTGCCATCTGCTGGCTCCCTTAAGGTTCAGCTGCTTATAGAGCCTCATGTGGTATGAAAGTTGGGTGAGGCAGGGTCTCAGAGAGTCATTAGAGTGGGAAGACTTGTGGTCAACAGGTTAATGTAAATTCTGGTTTGGTGCCATTGCTGAGCCTGGAGCTACTCAGCAAAAGCCTCAGAGCAAACTGTTGCCAGTTGCTGCCTGCCCTGAGCTTGCTGGACTCCAATAGTTTTCAAAAAAAGAGTGCAATGCAGGCAGGGCTAACTGCTTGTGGAGGAAGTGCCTCCTGCTTTAGGGAAGTTGGGTGAGGCAGGGTCAAAATGGAGCTCACCAGTCCAATCATATTCAGATTTGGCTTTGTAGGGAAGGGCTCAATACAGGAAAGATGGCATTCGCCTGCCAGCTGCACAGGAGGAGGACTCTTCACAGAGAAAATATCAACTGTCCTCCAGCCCTCACCTCAAAGCCACACACCTCAGTCTGTCCCCCATATACCTCTGATACCCCTCAAGCCATCACCCCTCCCTTGGAGCCCAGGGTGAGTGCTTACAAGCAAGTGAGTCTGTGCACAGGCCATTTAAGAGGATATCTAGTTTCCCACAGCCTTGTATCCCACCTGAATGGTTGGAATCCCCCTCTTTTCATAGCCAGATATTCTGGGGGCTCCTATTCCCAGCACCAGTACTCTGGGCTAGGGAGCCTGGTGTGAGACTGGGGCCCCTTCCTTCTCCATGGGGACCCTCTGTGGTCTAGATACCTCTCCTGATATCAACCACCACATGGAGGTTTGGGGCCTGTGCCATGTCTCCACCCCTTCTACCAGTTGCCACGTGACTTCTTTATATTTTTAATTATAGGACTAGATTTTAGATGGTTCCCCAGGTTGACTGTTCTATAATTTAGTTGTAATTTTAATGTGTTCACAGAAGGACACAGGCAATGTTCATCTACTATGCCATCTTGGATCATATCACTTTTTAATATTTCTCAACTCAATAAAATTATTTTCAGTAATAATCATGTAATAATAATCATCATTATTTTCTTGATTCATTCTTTAGTCATCTTGTTGCTGCTGCTGTATTATATGTGATATTTGGGAGACACACCACTACTCTTTATAGGAGGGTAGATGCCGATGGATCCTTCTCCATCCTATGATGCAGATGCTGCCAGGATTTGTTCCTGGTTCCAGGACCACCTGCATGTTCACTGTACCAGGAGCATTTCTTTTGTCTCTCCCTATGCTCTTTGGACCTTAATGTTGTATCTAGCTGATGTATGATTTGTAAATTGTTTGGTTCTCTAAAGTCTGTATTCTTTGTTGTTTGTAACCACTGATGTCTATCTGTTATCTTCTAGGTAGGTTAACGATCAGATACAGTTCTTTAAATGCATGGCCAATAAGCCTTTGCTGAGGGTTTCTGTTTGTATATTGGAGCATGCCTTTGTCACTCAGCCAGGCAGTTAACAACTATGCTTATGATTTCACTCCCTGCTTGCACAGAGTCTCAAGGTCAGCCAGAGTTGAGAGTTTGGGTTTTTTTCAAGTCTTTTGTAAGCATGTGCACAGCCTTGAGCATACACAGCCCCATGCATGTGTGTGGCCTTCTAGATTCCCAGAAATTTGTCATAGCTTTCCAAAGCTTGTGAACATCAGTTCAACAGTTTTGCCTTTAAATTTTATGGTTGGTCTACTGTTTGCCCAACTGTTATTCACTGCCTCAGACAACCATGAAGTTTTTTTTTAAAAAGTCTGTAATTGTTTTCGACAAATGCCTTTGGGAAAAGGCTTTTCACTAGGTAAGATCTGATTTAGGTCAGATACAGACAAGCTTAAAGTGGGTCTTCTAAGCACTACAAAGTAGGTCAAATTATGACATTTCTCTGGAAATGAGATTTTGAAGATGCTCTAGCCACATTTGGCTTTTTTCAGAGGTTCCACTCTGTTGGTGTTCACCACAAATGCTGTCTCTTCATTTTCAACTAATTGAAGAAAAGACCAGGGCAAATTCAAATCCCACAAATATTGATTTTTTTTTTTTTTTGAAGGCAGTGTCACTGGCCCTCATATGTGGGACCCAAACCGGGGCCGATGGATTCCCAAGCCAGCGCTTAACAACTGCGCCACTTGGACAGCTCAAATATTAATATTTTTATCAAGAGCAGTTATTTTTCTTGACTAAATGCTTCCAGAACAATACAAGACTTTGGTTAATTATAGGGATCTGAAGAAGTGGAGTTTAACAATTTTTCTAGTTCTCCTATTGGATTTATATAGGAGAGAATTTCTGGTAGTTCTCACCCTGATTTTCACTGATGTCACTTATTGTATGAATTTTATATAATGTGTAGATAATATTTTAATATAATATGTTTTCTAATTTCCCTTGTTATTTCTCCATTGATCCATGAGACATTCAGAAGTGTGCCTATTTGGATTTTTTTCTAGATATCTTGTTGTTACTGAATTTTAATTGAATTTCACCAAGTTCAAATCATGCATCTGACTCCAGTGTTTCTATATATATTATGGAGTTGTTTTGTATAGTGTTTTATAGATCTCTATTAGGATAATTTGTATTCAAAACTTCTGTTTCCCACATCTTTTTTTTTTCTTGGGCGAATTTGTAGTTTATGTTTGTCATCACAGCATCCTCCTGTGGGGCATATTTCAGATTTGTTTTTATTTATTTATTATTTATTTTGATTAAAGTGTATTGGGTTGACAATTGTTAGTAAAGATATATAGGTTTCAGGTGTAGAATTCTGTAATACATCATCTATATATCACATTGTGTGTTCACCACCCAGAGTCAGTTCTCCCTTCATCACCATATATTTGATCTCTTTTACACTTAATTCTTACATCAGTAATATGCGATGTTTGGCAAACTTTTGCTGTTTACTTTCAGATATTCATTGGCTTTTCTAGAAGTTTGTGGGGAAATTATAATAACAGATTTCTTTCTGAGGATTTGGAAGAACATCAGGCAGAAACTGTACTCAAATTCACCTTTCCTACCTCCTTTATTATAACAGAACCCTTGATCTCTTGGCAAAAGGGTGAAGAAGTTTGTGGCCTGAGGACACTGGGGAAACCCACTACATCTGGGAGAAGGAAGAAAGAAAAAGGTCCAATTCTCAGGGAATGTAAAGAATACTTGACAGGCCCAGTATTACATTTTCAGTTTTAAGTTATTAGGAACCTGGTCTTAGAATATGGGCTTCTTGAACTTCCTGGGTGTTTCCTGCCATAAGCAGCACTACCCCCTCCCAAGCTCACAGACTCTCTTCCCTTAAAATCAGAGATCTTTCTTGAAATTAGTTTGTCTTGAAAAGACAGACAACATAGATGTCTGTCTGCCTTTGTGGACATAGTCCACTGACTCACTCTGTAAACATCCACAGAGTCACCTGCTGTTCCTGGATGCTATTAGGATGATGGGTACTATTATAACTCAGTCCATGTTGTGTTAGATCTCTTATTCCTGGAGCTGCAGTATCACTCACTAGCTCAGTTTCTCAGGGTTTTTTTTTTTTCCTCATTTACAATAAAAAATTCTGAATAATACTTTAATTTTTTAAATAGATAGAGTCTTTTTGACATAAAATTCTGTTTTACTTTATGTATTTCTGATTTACTAAATCATCTTTATTTGTTTGCTTTTTTTAGGTTACTTATATTATTACAATTGATGAAAAACCATATACTCTGCATCTCACAAAATGGTAATATATGATTTTCCCTTAAAGCTTAGACTTTATTTTTTCAATGTTTTTGGTACTATTTAAATATAAGAATGAAGTATAACATAGATTGTTTAATAAATCAATTTACAGTGTAGGATTCATTAGGTCTTGAATGTTAGATCTATGAGAATGTTGCATTTCAACTATCCAACTTTTTATTTTCAAATTAAGAAATAAGCTATGTATTTGTAAGTCTTTAATTGAGTATAAAGCCACTGAACCCAAAAAATGTGATATATGTTAAATATGCCTGATGGGACTCAAACATAGTTAAATGGTTATTGGTATGAAATTCAACTAGTGGCAAACATCTTATGAATGTATTGAATATATACGTATTTATTTTTAACAACTTTGTAGGGTACACTATATATGTCATAAAACTCAGTCAAGTGTATAATTAAACAGTTTTAATAACTATGCAGTATTGCAACCATGAACCATAAATCAAGTTTAGAACATTTCATTCCCCACATAAGATCCCTCATGCCATTTCACATTTAATCCCTGTTTTTTACCGCCACTCCAGGCAATAATCTATTTTTTGTCTCCTAATTCATATTTTCTCAACATCATCTAAATGGAATCAAAAAGCTTCCTCTCTGCCTGCCTCTTTGAAACTATGTTTAACAAATGTATTTTGTTTCCCAAATCTTTGTAGTTGAACAAGGCTGGAGAAAATTATCCTCATTTAATTCATGACTGTTCTCATCTAATTCATGAACATTAAACTCATTTTGGTCTTTAATGTGTCTACAACTCCATTAACATTTTTTTGATAAGATTATTAATGATCTTTATGTTTCTGAATGCCAGTTATTTTTCAGTCCTCATTTTTCTTGATGAGTTGACAGCATTTTGTAGAGCTGATCAGAGTCTCCTCCATAAAAGTGTCTTCATTTAGTTTCCAGAATACCAGACTCCTTATTTAACTCTTACCATTGTGGTTACTCTTTCTCCATTTTTTTGTTTGTTTATTTTTCATATTCTTACTTTTCTCTCCAATCTCAGAGAACTCCATGCTGTTATTCTTGAAGCTTGTTTTTTTCCTAGCTATATTCAATCACCTGGTTATTTCAACCAGTCCTGTGGTTGGTTTTTAAATACAATATATGTATTGATTGTCCCCAAACTTAACATCTCTACTTTATTCCTCTCTAGTGAATACCATATTGATTTATCTGACTACTTATCTGCTAACCAATCATTTAGTAAGATTATCATACTTAACATATCCAAAATGTACTTCTGAACCTCCCAAAGTTTATCCTTCCCAAAATCATCTCAATAAATGGCAACTCTCTTCTTCCAGTTTCTCAAAACAAAAACCTAGGAGTTATCCTTGACATCTTTCTTTCTTTTGTTTTACCCCACATTTAATGGATTATTACCTTTCATGAGTCCTACCTTCAAAATGTATCCAGAATTGTACCTCTACCACTGCTATAATACTAGTTCAAGCTACCATCGTGTCTTGCCTGGATGGCTGTAGTAGCCTAACTGGTTTCTGTGTTTCTGCAAATGAATCTCAACACAGCATTCAGACTGATTTCTGCAAATGAATCTCAACACAGCATTCAGACTAAAATATTAGTCTGATCCTGTCATTTATTGCTCAAAATCTTCCAATGGCTTCTCATCTCTGTGACACCATCTCTTACTGTCTCTTGTCTTTAATCCACACTCGACTCTAGGCATATTGTCCCCTAGCTGCTTTTTGTATACTCAGTTCATATTTTTGCTCAGAGTCTTTGCATTTTCTCCTAGCTCGGCCTGAAATAACACTTCTGTGTGAGTACACAGGCTTGTTCAAGTTTCTAATCATCTAATATATCATAATATCTGTGAGCTTTCCATGCACATTTTGCAACAAACCTCCGTCACCCAGGCTCTTATTTATCGTCATCTAAAATGTTAGCAGTATGTGTCCCTCACTATCATGAAGACGAGTGATTTTGTCTTTTGTTTACTGCTGTATCCCAGTGCCTAGAAGAGGATCTATCAGAGAGTAGGCACTCAGTAAATATTTATTGAATGAAGACATATGCAGGCCCACACACAGATATCTGGTGCAGTGGATTTAGAGTCTACTTCAGTGTTACCAAAGCCTGAACTCTCAGATATACCAGTTCTACAAATTTAAACTGTTAATGCCACACCAAAATTACTCTAATTAAAGCATATTATTATATGATTCTTATAGGTTTCATGTTTATTTTTATGTAAATGTTTATATCATAGAAATTCATGACTCAACTAGTTTTAATTTTTTTTTAAACTTAGCTCATTCTTATCACAGAATTTTTTGGTTTATACATTCAAAGAAGATGGATCTTTGCATTCTGATTCTTCATATTTTAAGGTAATACTCAGATATCTTAGACATTTATTATCAAGTGTTTCTTTATTGAAGTGGAAGTATCATTACCATTGAGATCTATTTGTTCCATAATTACAGTTTAATATAAATATTTTATTCCAGATAATTGACATGTTATATGGTTGATTGTTGTACATAGAAATAAGATGAAACCCAGGCCAAAATAATTTTCACGGGCACGTAGGTGTAGTATACAGCAAGGAGAGTTGCCCAAAACATTTTTTCCCTGAAAATATGCATTAATCTATGATACACAATCTTATTTTAAACTCTTTTAATGTTTTGAGTCACCAACAATATTTGACAATGCATATTTGATTCATAAAGAATTTATTTATTTGCCTTTCTGTATTATTTTTCAGATGCATTGTCATTACCAAGGATATGTTGCAGATTTTCCAAATTCAGTTGTAACACTCAGTATATGTTCTGGGCTCAGGTAATAGCATCTTAGACGATATTTATGTATTGAAAATCTAGGATGTAACTTTAAAATGAAACAGGGGCGCAGACACAAATCTGGGAAGGTTTAAGGGGAATCCAAATCTGATGGTTTAAGGGGAATCCAAATCTGAAGGTTTAAGGGGAATCCAAATCTGATTTCATTTATGATGGACTTACTATTTTTATTTTTATTTTTTTTTGAGGGCAGTGTCACTGGCCCTCATATGTGGGACCTGAACTGGGGCCGCTGGCTTCCCAAGCCAGTGCTTAACCACTGTGCAACTCAGCCGGCCCAAGTACTTACTATTTTTATATTAACATTAGTAGCTGCAGCTTAGTGCTTGTTCGAATGAAATCACTCCAGGAAATCCTGACTGGAGGTATTTTAGATGATGTATTACAGAATTGTACACTTGAAACCTATGTAACTTCAGTAACCATTGTCACCCCAATAATCTTTAATTTAAAAAAAGAGAGAGGCTTAGTGGGCAAATATGGGGGTGGGCAAAAAAGAAATTACTTTCTTAACTAAGCTATAGGCACCAATAACCAAAACAACCTACTAGCTAAGGATGGATGCAAAAGCTAACCTAAGGTCTTTCCTACAGGATGACTTCACTCCTTCACTTCCAAAGTCAATTAAATTAATTTGAAGAAAGAAAGAAAAAAAGATACAGTACAGAAGAAAAAAAGTAGTTCCATAAAGGAAATTTTAGAACCTTTCCCCAAATATTATAGTTTCATTACCTATCAGTTATCTCAAATAGTTATGGAAAATGACATTAATTTATTATTAAACAGGCACATATTGTATCCTCACAGTTAAGGTGCACACAGTATCAGATTTACAACTAATTAAAAAGGTCCCTCAGAGGATTTGAATAGGCATTTCTCCAAAGAGGACACATAGATGGCCAATTGGCACATGAAAAGATGCTCAACATCACTAATCATCAAGGAAATGCAAATCAAAACCACAATGAGGTATCACTTCACAACTGTCAGAACGGCTATGATCAATAAATCAACAAATGTGTAACAAGTGCTAGTGAGGATATACAGAAAAGGAAACTCTTAATACTCTGTTGGTAGGATTACAAATTGGTGCATCCACTGTGGAGGTACCTCAAAAATTAAATACAGAGCTACCATATGAGCCAGCAATCCCATTTCTGGGTATTTATCCAAAGAAAGCAAAAACACTAATTTGAAAAGATACATGTACCCCTATGTTCATTTTAGCATTACTTACAATAGCCAAGGTATGGATGCAACCTATATGTCCATTGATAGATGAATTGATAAAGAAGATATGATATATATATTTTCTACTCTACAATAAAAAAGGAATGAAATTTTCCTATTTGTGACCATGTGAATGGCCCTAGAGGGTACTGTGCTAAGTGAAATAAGTCAGAGAAAGACAAATAGCATATGTTTTCACTTATATTTGGAATTTAAAAAAAAAGAAACAGACTCATAGATATTGATCTTTGTGAAAGGAGAGGTAGGTGAGGGGATGGGTGAAAACAAATTCTCTCAGATGTAAAGGACAGTAATGATGGCAAGAGAAAGATGGTACATTTATCAGAAGAAAACAAGTCCAGAGCAGATAAGACATTCTCTAATTTCTTTTTGGTTTTGGTTGCCTGATTTCCAAAATTTACTCATGTTGACTCAGAAAACTGGCATTCTGTGCATGTGGTTTTCATAGACATAGACCTTTTTAGATACCCACTCTATAGCCATGCTTTCCCTTACTCTATCCTCTGTAAAAACATGAACTTTATTCTTGGAATTATCAACAAATATCTTGTTTCCAGCAAATACTTGGCCTTAATTAATATATCTTGAATGAATATGACTACTATACAGAAAACACAAAATACTTTTCAATATATTTGGTTCTTTAATACGTGAGAAAAACTAAGGCAGATGTGATTATTTGGTTACTAGTGGTGGACTAAAATAATAGTAAAAGAAAGTGGGTTTAAAACATATTTCTTACTATGATTTATAATTTCTCACAACATTTTAGATTATAGCTTTGAAGGGATCATTTGCAGGGTTTTTATATCATTGCTTTCTAAATATTCAGCGGATTCCTTCAGTTTGAAAATATCACCTATGGAATTGAACCATTGGAATCTTCAGCACGATTTGAGCACATAATTTATCAAGTGAAAAATGACAATCCAGATATACCAGTGTTAGCAGAAAATTACAGCAATATTTGGCAGAAAGACCAGCCCTATAAAGTTTATTTAAGTTCTCAGGTAACTGCAATAATTCTGATGTTATGACATGTCATGAAATTATTTCTGTAGAATTTTTTTAATTGTGAAAAGAAACTGTTCAGTTGAGTAACGCAGTATTTTTTTCTATACCTCTAAATAAAACATCTACATTCCACCTAAAGTATATGAAAAATTATACAATAATGTATTTCAAGATTATTTTATGATATATTGTGTAACATTTCTTATTTTAAATGAAAAATTTACATTACTAAATAAAATTTAGAGATGCAGGAAGAATAGGGTCACTGCTACTTATCACTAACAGTTACCACTATTACCCTGGTAAAATACTTTTAATATATTATTATATAACTTTACATACTACCTGAACATATCTTTCTAAAACAGATAATCATTTATGTATGTTAAACTCTTAAATTACCTATAGGTTAGATATAGAAATTTGGTTGTCAGGTGTTTTTCTTTCATCACTTTGAATATTTCAACTCACTATCTGCTGGCCTCCATGGTCTCTGATGAAAAATCAGCTATTGTTAAACTTGTTAAGGATTTCTTGTATGTGGTGAGTCCCTTCTGTTTCTTCTTTCAAGATTCTCTCTTTGTCTTTGCCTTATAACAGTTTTCTTATGATGTGTCTTTGAATGGATCTTGTTGTGTTGATCCTACTTGGAGTTCATAGAGCTTTCTGGATGTTTAAATTAATGTTTTTCACCTTTTGAACATTTTTGGCTATCAAAAATTTTAATTCTTTAAATATTATTAAAGATTATTATTAAAATTTAAAGAATTTTAATTCTTTAAATATTATTTCTGCCCTTTTATCTATCTCCTTGCTTGCTGGTACTCCCATTAAGAGTATGTTGGTATATTTGATAGTACCCCACAGGTTTATTAGTTTCTGTTCATTTTTCACCATCCTTTTTCTTTCTTTTCCTCAGACTGCATGATCTCAATCTATCAATCAACAAGGTCCCTGTTTTTTCTTCTCTGCTCAAATTTGAAGATTTTTTTTTTCTATTTCTTGAAAAATGCCATTGGGATTTTGATGGGCATTGCATTATATCTGTAGATGGTTTTGGGTAATATGGATTTTGTTCTTTTCATTGCAATTATAAATGGGGTTGTTTTCTTCCTTTTTCTTTCTGATATTTGTTTTTAGTTTATAGAAACACAACAGACTTTTGCAAATTATGTATCCTATGACTTTACTGTATTTATTTATTGTTTCTAATAGTTTCTTTTTGTGTGTGTTTGTGTATTTTACAGGGTTTTCCATATATATCATGTCAACTGTTAATAGTGACAATTTTAATTTTCCTTCCCAATTTAAATGCCTTTTCTTTCTTTTTCTTTGCTCATTGCTCTGGCTAGGACTCCCAATATTATGTTGAAAGGCAGTGGTAAGAGTGGGTTTCCCTGTCTTGTTTGTGATCTTAGTGGGAAAGGTTTCAGTTTTCCACCATTCAGTATGATATTAGCTGAGGCTTTGTCACATAGGGTGTTTATTGTGTTGAGGTACTTTCCTAATGTACTAATTTTATTGAGTGTTTTTATCATAAATGGATGTGATATCTTCTCAAATACTTTTTCTGCATTTACTGATATTGCAGATGTTGAACCACACTTCTGCCCCTGGAATGAACCCCACTTGATGGTGATGTAGTATATTTTTAATGTATCATTGTATTTGATTTGCTAATGTTTTGTTTAGGATTTTTGCATCTGTGTTCATCAGAGATATTGGCCTGTAATTTTCTTTTTCTTGTGTTGTTCTTGCCAGGTTTTGGTATCAGGGTAATGTTGGCCTCATGAAATGAATTCTAAAGTACTCCTTCTTCCTCAGTTTTTGGGAAGAGGTTGAGAAGGGTTGGTATTAAATTATATATATATGCACACATACATACACATACACACACACAGGGTCCAAAAAAATGTACACATTTTAAGAGATGTTATCTATATATTACTTTTTGAAGTTGAATTAAGATAGTAATGTGTGTGTAGTATGATTTTTGTTCAAAAGATGGCATTAATCAAATAAATGCTAGCATCATTCATTATATTACAGTTTTAATACAGTTTTTTCCTTTCTTAAAACGTGTATACTTTTTGGAACTATATATATATGAATATATTAATATTCACAGGACATAAAGTACAGGAATATAGTCAATGGTATTGTAATAGCTATATACAATGTCAGAGGGGTAGTATACTTGCGGGGCGTCTTATCATTTTTTAAGGGGTGTAAATATCTAATCATTATGTTGTTTTGTACACCTGAAACTAATATAAAAATTAAATTAAATATTTGAATGTTTGGTAGAATTTACCAGTGAAACAGTCTGATCCTGGACTTCTGTTTTTTGGGAAGTTTTGATTACTGTTTTAATTTCCTTACTAGTGATTGGTCTCTTTAGGTTTTTCAATTCTTCATGATTCAATCTAGGAAGTTTGTATCCTTCTAATAATTTTTCCATTTCTTCTAGGTTATCCAATTTGGTGGTATATAACCTTTCATAGCATTCTTTTGTAATCCTTTGTGTTTCTGTGGTGTCTGTTGTAATGTCTCTTCTTTCATTTTTGATATTATTTATTTGAGTCTTCTCTCTTTTTCCTGTATAAGGCTCCTAGAGATGTGTCAATTTTCATTAGCTTTTCAAAAACCCGGCTCTTCATTTTATTAATTTTTCTATTGTCTTTCTTGTCTCTATTTCATTTTCCACTCTGCTCTTTATTATTTCCTTCCTTCTACTAACATGGGACTTCATTTGTTTTTCTTTTTCTAGTTCATTTGTTTTTCTTTTTCTAGTGCATTAAGGTATAACGTTAGATTGTTTATCTGAGATTTTTCTTGTTTGTTGAGGAAGACCTATACTGCTATAAACTTCCCTCTTATTACTGCTTTTGCTGAATCCCAAAATTTTGGGTATATTCTGTTGTTATTTTTATTTGTCTCTGTGTAACTTTTGATCTCTTCTTTTATTTATACTTTAACCCAATAGTTATTCAATAGCATGTTGTTTAATCTTGACCTATTTGTGGTTTTTCTAGTTTTCTTCTTGTAGTTGATTTTAAGTTTCATACCATTGTGGTCAGAAACCATGGTGATATGATTTCAACCTTCTAACATTTATTGAAACTAGTTTTGTGCCCCAACACATGATCTACCTTTCTAAAAGTTCCACTTGAAAAAAAAAAGTGTATTCTGTCATTTTGGGGCAAAACATTCTATAAATACCAATTAAGTTTATTTGATCCAATGTATCACTTAAGACCAACATAAGTCCAATATTTCCTTACTGATTTTTCTGTCTGGATGATCTACCCATTGCTGTAAGTGGGGGTATTTAAGCTTCCTGCTATAATTGTATTTCTGTCAGTTTTCTGTTTAGGTCTGGTAGTAATTGCTTTATATGTTTTGGTGCTCTTCTTCATGAATTGTCCCCTTTATCACTATAAAATGTCCATTTTTGTTTTTGTTTTATGGTATCTTTTTTGTTTTGAAATGTGTTTGGTTTGATATAGGTACTGTTACATCTGCCTTTTGTCTGATGACATTCGCTTGGAGTATCATCTTCCTCCACTTTTGTCTTTTAAGCTAAGATGAGTCTCTTGAAAGCAACATATAGTTGGGTCTTGTTTTTTTTTTTAATACTAATAAAATAAGTATTTTATTAGTGAAAGTTTGAGAAACATGTGCATCAAAATAAAAGTGACTACTAACGCTGAATAAAAAACCTTTAAAGAATGTGTACCACGTTTCAATTTTTTAAACTTTATATATTTAAAAACTATATTGTAAATACAAAGCTAAAAACTATTAGATTGTTAACAATACTGTTCATACAAAGAAACTTATCAGTAGTAAAACATGAATACATAAGATACGCATTTTTGCTCTTTTTGGAAAGATGAACAAAGTTGTGGGGTTTTCTAACATGCCTCCAAGCAAAAAAATGGAATATAAGATGATAACTGCAACATTCTCAGTGTTTATCCTTATAATTCTTTAAATGTCACCAGCATAATAGCAATGAACTTCTCTTGATTTATTTCTTTATCACTATTTTAAACAAATTCATCTATCATAGCCTGAAGTTCTTCATCACTCATGTTTTCACCCAGTTCTCTGGCAATGCGTTGCAAATTCCTCAAGCTTATTTTACCTGAATCATGATCATCAGATCGTTTAAATGCCTCAATATCTTTATGTGGATCTCTTTGCAATATCCAGTCTGTCACAATTTCTTTAAAATATTCAAAGGTTATTTTTCCTGACTTCTCTGTCATAATCTTTAAGAAGCTTCAGTACATCAGCTTTTCTTTTACATCAAACTCCAAGGCTCTTATGTCACCTTTAATTAATGATAATCTATTGCTTTATCTTTGTCTGTGACCAATACTACAAAAGCATTTTTAATTTCTTGTTTCTGTTCTTCTTTCCTCTTTGTTTTGCCCACTACAAATTCATTTCACAAAACAGGGCCCCTGGAGAAGAGCAAGGAGGAGTTTTGTGTTATTCCCAAAATTTATAGTAAGTATATCAGGAGCTGAGGTGGGGGCCATACATTAGGAAGGAGGAACTGTGGGTCTTGTTTTTTCAATCCATCCTGCTACTCTGTGTCTTTTGATTGGCGAACTCAGTCCATTTACATTAAAGTCACTATTGATATATGAGGACTTCCTATAACCATTTTATCTCTTGTTTTCTGGTTGCTCTTTGTCTCCATTGATTCTCTTCCCTTGTGTTTCTGTCTGCCACTTTAGTTTGGTGATTTTCTATGATTATTTTTCTTGGTTTCCTTTTTTTTATTATTATTATTTTTTATATTTTGTGTATCTCAGCTCTGGAATTTTGTTTCGTGGTGACCATTAGATTTTTGTAAAATACCTCATAAATACAGTAGCCCTTTTTTTTTTCTGATTGCCCCTTTATTCACCTTATACCCATTGTCCGTTCCCTTCTCCCCTTTTATGTTTTCACAAATTACCCCTTTTTATGTTGTGTTCATTGCCAAATTGCAGTAGTCAAGACAGAGCATGACAGCAATACATATATAGAATGCAGGCATTCTTTACTTCCTTATGGAAATATTAGAAAACTGATTTAAACCTAGGCTCTACCCATTTAGTCCAGTTTGTTTATTTGTTTTAACCTACGCTATTTTATTACAGACCTAATCGTTGTACCCTCATGACTCTTATATTTAGTGATCAATACTCTTGGATCAAGGAAGAAATTTTGGTTTCTTTTAAATTTCTATATGTGAAATTGCATTTTAATATGTTAAAATATAGCTCATATAAAATTACCATTAAAGTGTTAAATGATGGTATAATAAGTTGGTTTATAGCTGACAGTTGGCATAATCAAGGACTATTACATCATATCAAATGAGACTCATGGCCTATGCCCTGGAGCTACAGAATTATTTCTGATATTTCTCATTCTATTTTTTCCAATGGTTAATAGTACAAGTCATATTATATACTTGAATTTATATGTAGATTATGAGTTCTCAAGTGTTTCTCTAGAAGATTTCTATTGTAGCACAGTTGGTGTTACCATAGTCTTTAGGAGGGACAGTCCATAAATAATGTTCAAGTGGCTTTTAGTAATGTAGATTTGTCATGAGATAAAGACAATAGAATGTGTATATTTATATTTATATTCATTTAATTTCCCATTCATTATTAACAAAACTCCCATGTTACTGTAGCAGGCTCATTGGGATTCTTTTAAACCAGGAATATATTTTCAAGTTAAATTTTTTGATTTGCAATTAATTTTTATATGTAAGTCTTATAAAGGTTTTCTATGCTTTCTTTTTTGCCTTCTTTACATGTCACTCTTTGTGCTTAACCAATTCAATATATCTTAACATTTGATCAATCTCCTTTTTTTCCCCCCAGAAAAACACTCTTTCAAAACTATTACCCCAATATCTAGAAATGCACATTATCGTGGAAAATGCTTTGGTAAGTCAAACTTTCCCCTCCTCCCCTCCCTTCTTCGCTTCCTCCTTCTCTTCATCTTTTTCCTCTCTCTCTCTCTCTCTCTCTCTCTCTCTCTCTCTCTCTCTCTCTCTCTCTCTCCCACCCCCTTTTTGTCTCTGTCTTGCTCTTTCTTTCTTTTAACTTAATGAGATTTTCCCTTAATTTTAAAGCCATAGTGGAATTTTTATTATTTCCGAATAAAAACACTGTTTTACGTGTTATTTATGACTAAAGGCTCAAACTTGCCTAGAATGCCCTGCACTGTCTACCCAACTCTTCTTTCCCAGCTCAGCCCAGTATCTCTTTGATCCCATTTTCTGTCAGCCTTGCCTTGCTCTTCCTTTCACTTACTCTAGCCTCTCTGGTCATGTTATCCTTGAACATACCAGGTATTTACAATCTTACGAATTTACTTAATATTTTCTCCAAATTTATTGAGGAATAATTGTCAAATGTAATTGTATATATTTAACGTGTACAACGTGATGATTTGATATACTGGGTGCCAAAAAAATGTATACAAGTGGACACGTTGGTCAACATTGCTCAAGCAGTAGTTTGCCATAATCAGAAGTGTCTGGATGCTGATGGTAACCACTTAGAGCACCTCTTGTAATTGCAGAAGTGAAACGTGTGATTTTTATTCATCTTTTGTTATCAGTATATATTGAGTATTACAGTTTTAATACAGTTTTCCTTTATTAAAATGTGTATACTTTTTTTTGGCACATTCTGTACATGTATGTTGTGGATTGATTACCAAGATCAAGATAGTAAACACGCCCATTACCTCACATAGTTAATTTTCTTTGTGTGCGTGTGTGCGCGCACGCTAATGTGTGGTAAGAACACTTAAGATCTACTCTCAGCAACTTTCAAGTATACAACGCCATATAATTAACTATAGTCACCAAGCTGTACATTAAATTCTCAGAACTTATTCTCCTTATAATGGAAAGTTTGTACTCTTTTACCTACGCCTTTCCATTTTCCCTTCACTCCAGCCGCTCACTGGCAACCACTATTCCAGTTTTTGTTTCTATAAAAATCACATTATTTATTTATTTATTTATTTATTTATTTATTTGAGGACAGTGTCACTGGCCCTCATATGTGGGACCTGAACCGGGGCCGCTGGCTTCCCAAGCCAGCGCTTAACCACCACGCCACTCGGCCAGCCCCACATTTTTTTTTAAAGGCTCTACATATGTGTGATACCAATGTTTGTTGTTTTTGTCTGGTGTATATAATGCCTTCCAAGTTCATCATGTTGTTGCAAATGGGACGATCTCCTTTTTCATGATGAATAATATTTTATTGTGTGTATATATAGCACAATTTCTTTGTCCATTCATTTGTTGATGTCACATAGGTTGTTTACATATCCAGGTTATTGTGAATAATGCTGCAAAGAACATGGGAATGCTGATATCTATTTGAGATACTGATTTCATTTCCTTAAGATATATATGCAGGAGCGGGATTGCTGGATTATATAGTAGTTCTGTTTTGCTTTTTTAAAATTAAACTTTATTGGGGTGGCAATGGTAACTAAAGTTACATAAGTTTCAAGTGTACAATTCTGTAATACATCACCTATTTATCACATTATGTGTTCACCACCCAGAGTCAGTTCTCCTTCCATCACCATATATTTGATCCCCTTTATCCTTTTCTACCACCCCAATGCCCTGTTACCCTATGGTAACCACTAAACTATTATCTGTGTCTATGAGGTTTTGTTTCTTCACTTGTCTTCTTCCTTTGCTGCTTTCACTTTTATATCCCACATGTCAGTGAAATCATATGGTTCTCTACTTTTTCTGTGCGATTTATTTTGCTGAGCATAATAATATCAAGATCCATCCATGTTGTTGCAAATGGGACTATTTCATCTTTTCTTATGGCAGAATAGTATTCCATTGTGTATATATACCACATCTTCTTTAGCCAATCATCTATCGAAGGACACTTTGGTTGTTTCCATGTCTTGGCCACCATAAATAAAGCCGCAATGAACATTGGAGCACATATATCTTTACGGATAAATGTTTTTAAATTTTTTGGGGTAAATACCCAGGAGAGGGATTGCTGGGTCATGTGGAATTCTATTCTTAATTTTTGGGGGAACCTCCACACTGACTTCCATAGTGGCTGCACCAATCTGCATTCCTACCAACAGTGTATGAGGGTTCCTCTTTCTCCACAGCCTCTCCCACACTTATTATTTGCCTTGTTGATGGTAGCCATTTCAACTGGTGTGAGGTGATATCTTATTGTGGTGTTTATTTGCATTTCTCTGATGATTAGTGATGTTGAACATCTTGTATGTCCTCTTTGGAGAAATGCCTAGTCAGGTCCTCTGAGTATTTTTTAATTGGATTGTTTGTTTTTTTTGTTGTTGTTGAGTTGTATGAGTTCCTTATGTATTTTGGATATTAGCTGCTTATCAGAGGCATTGTTTGCAAATATGTTCTCCCATTCAGTTGGTTGCCTCTTTATTTTCTTGATGGTTTCTTTTGCTGTGCAAAAATTTTATAGTTTGATATGGTTCCATTTGTTTATTTTAGCTTTTACTTCCCTTGCCTTTGAGGTAAAATTCACAAAATCCTCTTTGAACCCAAGGTCCATAAATTTAGTTTCTATGTTTTCTTCTATGCAGTTTATTGTTTCATGTCTTATGTTTAGGTCTTTGATCCATTTTGAGTTAATTTTGGTATAGGCTAGGACTTTACTGTTTTCTATAAGGCTTTACCAATTTACATTCCTACAAACAGTGTTACCTTCTGTTCACATCATTGCCAACATTTGAAATCTCTTGTCTTTTTTATAATATCATTCTAACAGGTTTAAGATTATTACTTTATTTCATTCTGGTTTTATTTGCATTTCCCTGATAATTAATGATATTAAATACTTTTTCATGTACCTATTGGCCATTTATATATAATTTTTAGAAAAATTGCCTTGTGGTAGACAAAATTTGTTTTGAATATCTACTTAGAAGTAAAATTATGTCATATAGTCAGAATATGTTACCTTTAGAGGATATTGATAAAAGTCTTTAAAAGTGATTATAACAATTTATCCTCCTGTTGACAATGTATGAAAGATCCAAAGATTCCATATTCTCACAAACAATTGGTATTGATAGTTTTTAAATAATTTTAGCCATTCTAGTGTATGTATTGTGGGATCATTTTATAGTTTATATTATTGTTTACCTGATGATTTTGAATTTGAACAAATTTAATACTGTTATTGACCATTTGTATATTCTAAGAGTGAATATACAAATATTTTCCATTTTAATTTTTGCATTGTTGCTTTGTGGAAATTCTTTATATTTTATGAATACAAGTCCTTTGTCAGATAACTATAATGAGGATACCTTCTCTTTATACTCACTTAATGGTGGATTAATGGACATACATTTTAAATTTTTATTCATTTCATTTATGATTTTTATTATTGCTTTATATTTTCTATTGAAGAAATATTTTCTTACACCAAGCACATAAATATTATCACCTATGTTTTATTTTAGAATGTATTTTTCTTTATCTTTTCACATGTAGTTGTATAATCCATCTCTATTTGATACAAGTGTGTGGTGTGAGGTATGGTTAGGTTTATATTTTCCATATCCATTTGCTCCAGCGTTATTTATAGAAAAGACCTATTTTATTCAATTATGTTGGCAATTTTTTAAAAATCATGTAGAAATATGTATGACCTATTTCTCAAATTTCTATTTGTTTCCATTTTCTATTTATGCTTTGTTGAATCAATACTACACTGTCTTAATTACTGTAACTTTATTGTCATTTAATCTATTTGTTTAAATCTTATTATTATTCATTATTATTTTGACTACTCTGGGTCCTTTGCATTTAAACACATTTTAGAATTTATTTATAAATTTCCATTACACACAAACACACAAAAGAAGTGTGATTTTTAAATTTATTTTTAATTATAGTTGACATACAATATTATATTAGTTTCAGGGGTAAAACATGGTGATTAGACATTTATATACCTGACAAAGTGGTCACCATGAAAGGCTAGTAATCATCTGTCACCATACATAGTTATTATCATATTAATGACTATATTTCCTATGTTGTACATTATATTCCTGTGACTTATTTTATAACTGGTAGTTTATACACCTGAATCCTCTTTACCATTTTTGTCCATCCCCCACCCCTCCCATTTGGCAACCATCAATATCTATATTTGTTTCTGCTTTGGTTTATTTTTAGATTCTACTATAAGGGAAATCATATGGTACTTGTCTTTCTGTCTGACTTATTTTATTCAGCATAATACCCTCTAGGTCCATCCATGTTTTTGTAAATGGCAGCATTTCATTCATTCTTTTTTTATGGCTGAGTAATTAATATTCCATTCTATCTATATATCACATCTACTTTATTCATTCATCTATTGATGGACACACAAACTCTTTCCATATCTTGGCTATTGTAAATAATGCTGCAATAAACATAGGGAGTACATATATCTTTTTGAGTTAATGTTTTCCAATTAAAAAGTGGGCAGAGGATCTGAATAGACATTTCTCCAAAGAAGACATACAGATAGATGGGCAACCGATGCATAAAACGATGGTCAGCATCACTAATCATGAAGGAAATGCAGATCAGACCCACAATGAGATATCACCTCGCACCTGTCAGAATGGCTTATTATTAAAAAGAGAACAAAGAATAAGTGGTGAGGATGTAGAGAAAAGGGAGCCCTTATGCAGTGTTGGTGGAGTTTTAAAGTAGTGCAACCACAATGGAAAACAGAATAGTTTCCTCAAAAAATTAAAAATAGAATTACGTATGACCCAGCACTCCCACTTCTGGATATTTTATCTGAAGGAATCAAAAATACTAATGAGAAAACTGTGATTTTGATTTTGGGGATTGCACTGAATGCTTAGATCACTTTGGGGAGCACTGACATCTTAACAGTATTGAATCCCATTTATAAATACACAAACACACACACCTTTACCTTTAGGTTAATTTCTTTCACCAGTGTTCTGTAGTAATCTTGAGCCACCTTATTATTGTTCTGTATTTGATATTGTTCTGTATTTGATAGTCAATAGTAAAAGGGGTTTTTGCACTAACATTTTAGGTTTTTTTGCTAGTTTAGAGAATACCATTGATTTTTTAAAATTATTTTTATTTTATTATTATTAGTTTCAGGTATACAAAACAATGCAATAGTTATCCTTTTCAACCCTTACAAAGTGACAATCCCCCCTCCCTCCTCCCCTGCCCCACCGATATCATACGTATCTATTACACTTCCATTGACTCCATTCCAACACTATACTCCACATCCCATGACTATATATGTATTAAATTATAGTTGACATATAATATTGTTCAGCGGCTGCTTTAGATGTACAGTGCAGTGGTAAGGCCACTACACCATCCATGAAGTGGTCTCCCTAACAAGACATGAGTCCATGTGGTCCCCTATAAAATATTTACAACATTATTGATTATATTCCCCAAACTGTCATTTCTATTCCTGCGGCAATATTGTAGTTACCAATTTATGTTGTTTCATGCCTTCCATTGATTTTTATGTATTCACCCAATGTCCTTGTTAATTCTTATGAAGTTTTTCTGGCAGCTTTCTTTAAATATTCTATGTACACAATCATAATTGTGAATAATGATGATTTTAATTACTCTTGTCTAGTCTATGATTTCCTTTTTTTTTTGTTTCTGTAACTTTGTTTTGCTTTTATTCATTTTCTTGCTGTAATATCTTAGCTTGGCTTGGTTCTTTAATACATGTTAATGTATTGTGTACATTCCTAACTTTCCCCCTATCTTTCAGAGTAGCCATTTTCTACAAGTATCATGCTAGTTATTAATTCTGGTAGATAACTGTTATAATATTGAGGAAATTCCCATAAATTCTTAGTTTTCTGAGTTTTTTATTTTTATCATGGACAGTTGTTAAATTTTATCAAATACTTTTTAGATGTACCCATTGAGATTATTTGAAGCTGAAGCTGAATAATATTGAATGCCAACTATAATTTAATATATAGATAGTCATAGGATGTAGACTATCTATAGGGAATAGAGTCAATGGGACTGTAATAGATATATATGATGTCAGAGGGCTAGTAGATTTGGGGAGAGAGGTTATGACTTTGTGAGGGGTGTAAATGTCTAACTATTGTTTTGTACACCTGAAACTAAAAAAAAAAATTATATATATTTTAAAACCACTCTTGTTTTTCTGATATATGTATATCCTATTTTTTCATTATAATTTATCCATTTTTACAAATCACAAATCTTTTATTTAATATTCTGTTTAGAATTTTAAGGTTTATGTTCATGAAATAATAGTATGTAATTTTCCTTTCTTATAATGTTTTGTTTAATTGTGATATTAAGATTATGCAGGCCTTATAAAATGAGTTAGTGAGGTTATTCCTCTTATATTCTGTTCAAGAATTTATACATTATGGATTTGATGGACTTGGAAATTTCACCTCTGAAGCTATGTAGATCTTCTTAAGTTTTCTTGGAGGAGGTATTTTTAAGCACAGATTTAATTATTTTGACATAAATAGAATTGTTTAGGTTGATTTTGTTTCACTTTTTGTTAAGTTAGATTTCAAGGAATTTTTTTCGTATTACTTAAGCTTTCAAATTATTGGACTGAATTTGTTCATAATACCCTCTTATTATCTTTAAAAAATATTGAAGCTATAGTGATATCACCATTTAAATTGCTCACCATTGCTATTGGTGATCTCTTTACTCTTTAGTTTTATAACATTCATCAAAACATGAAATTTAACATTTCTACAATACTATTTACTAGCCTATAGATTTTATTTGAATTTTGACGGTTTCCCCACAATGCTGTTTTCTATTCCAGCCTCCAATCCAAGATCCTACATTACATTGAATTGTCATGTTTTTATTCTCCTCTAATCTGACACTGTACTATGCTTTTTCTTTTTCTTATACTTTGACACCTGCAAGTTGGTGTTGTTCTTCTATTAAAGAATAATTGCCAGATATTTTATAGAATGTACTTCAATAGTAGTTTGCTTGATGCTTTTCTAACGACTATATTGAGAATCTGCATTTTTTAATGAGTACCAAAAAAGTTATCCTTTCTTTTTAAGCTGTTGCTAAAGTAGTGCTGGCATAAAACAAGTTAGGATGTCTCTACCTTTTCTTATATTCTGGAAGAATTTTGTGTACGAACTTTTAAATTTCTTCTTTTAAATGTCTGTAAGAAATTACTCTTGTAACCCTCTGAGCCTAGTAATTTATTTTTGGAAGTCCTATTATTACCTATTCCTTTTTTAATAGTTATATGATTATATATTTTCCAATTTATCTGTGTCAGTTTTGATAGTGTTTTTAATAATATGTTCAAATTTATCAAAACTCAAAAGCTATTGGCATAACATTTTCATACTCCATTGTTATTCTTTTAATATTCTGTAGGATGTATACATAATTTGGTCTCTCTCTCTTTCCCGATATTGGTAATTCAAATCATCTCATATATTTTTGTTAGTACTTATTAGAGATTTATCTAATGTATTCATCTTTTCAAAGAACCTATATTTGGATTTCTTGAGTTTTTAATTGTTGTTTCCAAGTTTATTGCTCTTTTTATTTTTTATTTCCTCCCTTCCAGTTTCTTGGTTGGATAGTAAGATCATTGCGGTTCTTATTTACTCATATATCTTTAAAAAGTTAGCTCTAGTCAAAGAGTAACTATATAATACAACATTTTTTGTTTGTTCCTAGTAACACAAGTTTTGATATGTCTGATTTCCATCAATATTCAGTTTTGTTTTTTTTAAATCATTTTCTAATTCATGTGGTGTGTGTATGTGTGTGTGTGTATGTGCTCGTGTGTGTTTGACCCTTGGGTAATTAATTGTATTTGTTAGATTCAAGATATTTGGGGATTTTCAAGTTATATTTCTGTTTGTCATATTTAGTTTTATTCCAGATTGGTAAAAGAGCATGATCTGAATTACGTAAATTTTTGGAAATGTTTCTGACTTCTTTATGTCTCAGGATATAATCAATTTTGTAAATGTTTCATATGCACTTGGAAAGGATTTATTATATTCTGCCCTGGTTGAATACAGTGCTCTATAAATATTAATGAGTCAGATATTTTTAACTGTATTGTTCTCAGTTTTTCCCCTCATGTCCTATCAGTTACTGAGAGAGTTGTGTTAATATTTTGAACTACTATTGTGGGTTTCTTTTTATTTTATTTTATTTTTAAATTTATTTGGGTGACAATGGTTAGTAAAATTACCAGAGAGTAAGGGGGGAAGAGGGTTGTAGGAGAGGGTAAACGGGTTCAAATATATGGTGATGATGGGTTTCTTAAATTACCCTATTAATTGTGTCAATTTTGTTTTCCATATTTTCATATGTGTTAGTTTCTACTAATTAAGCATTGCTGTGTCTTCTTCCTTATGTATTCGAAGTGTTATCCTTGTGAAATAAACCTTTGGAGCTAGTGATGTGTTCCAAAGTGTGAAACCATTTAGTAAAAGAAACTTTACTTCTATTTGATGATCTCGAGTATTCACAAACAGACTGTTATAAGTAAGGATTTTTCTTATTTGTGTGTTTTATATTTCATATATAAAACACCTGCCTAATATAGTGTATTTGTATTAGAAGAAAAATATTTTATCTAGAATATATTTAATTTTTAATTCATCCAACAGAAATATGTAATTAATTTTATAATACTTCTTTTATCAACATTTGTAAACAGTACAGCAATTTCAGTAACTGTGATTTCTAAGATTTGGTAGAATTCCTTATTCTCTATTTGTAAATCTGACAACTTTTATGGAAGTATTAAGCATTTTCCAAATATTACTCCAAAGAACAGACGTAATAATCAAACTCCCCAATAGGAGTCCATATCTTCTTAATAATTTACCAGTTACAGAAAACAATTTCTTTCCTTCTTCCTTTCTTTTATATTATTTCACCTTATTCTTTATCAAAACTTTTTGAATCATTGAATCCACATAATTTTTACTTTACATCATTGTGATTTCTGTCATTTTTGGTAAATATATTTGAGCATTTTGATATATTTATGTCTTTGTTTATTTGCTCTTTGTTATTTACTAAGCATGTAACTGGAAATATTATGATTCCCTGTGTGTCCATAGAAAATTTCTAGTTCAAGAAATCCTTTTATAATAAGGAAGAATCTATGAAGTTATTTTAGTACAGCTTCATGATTTCAATTATTTCTGCTCAAGAATGTCTTTAAAAAATACAAATGAGAATGCCTTTTGAATGCCCAAGTATGATTTTTTAGTTGATTCCTTTTATTATAAATATTACCGTCTTTATATCCGCATGATTCAATTGTTTGACAAGTCCTATGTTTTTCCTTCCTGATATCATCGTGATATATTCCCCATCCAAAAAATTGCTATTACTCACGTTTTTAAAAGAACTGTATGAAAATTTGTTTTTCAGTACGATCATATGGGATCAGAAATGATGATTGTAACACAGAAAATTATCCAAATTGTTGGCCTTGTCAACACTGTAAGTTTTAACTTTCTTACATTTATAATTTATGAAAAAACATTGAAAATTATTTCCATTCTATCATAACAAATTAACGACTTAAAGGCTTTTAATTAAATATCCAAAATAATCAACTGAATTTTTTTTCATTTTTATTATTGTTTTGATGTAACAATTTGTGTTACTTCAATAAATATAACATAAATCTTATTTCTAGATGTTTACTCAGTTCAAATTGACTGTGATACTGTCCTCCTTGGAACTGTGGTCAGATAAAAACCAAATGTCTATCAATGGAGATGCTGATGATGTATTAAAAAGATTTTTGGCATGGAAAAGGGACTATCTTATCCTACGGCCCCATGATATAACATTCTTACTTATGTAAGCATAATGTTCTACATTAATAAAGATGTATATTAATTTGATAATTTAATATATTTATAGTATTTTTTCAACTTTTCTAGGTCCCTTGGGAAATGTTAAATAAAAGACAGCTGTTGCCATGAGAGTGTAGTTAGAAAATGATAAGAAAATTTTTTAATGAATCAGTTATATAACAATATAATTTGGAGTATATTTTATGTGAAGAGATCTGCCTTTCATGAACATTTTATGATATCAACCATACTACAGAACACATGTTAGCCTTAGCTAATTAATGATGAAAAATGGACATGATTCAGTTAACATTACCTATAATATGTTAATATACTTTGTGTGTACTATTTGACTAAAAGCAACTTGTTTTTATGGTAATATTTCATTTTAAGAAAATGGTTTATCTTTAGCAGAGTCAAGATTTCTTCTTGCACAAATTAAAAATCCCTTTTGTTTTAACTTTTGGTCATCAAAATAGTGAGTGCAGAACAAGGGAAACTGAGGGGAATTGGAGATAATAAAATTATATAAGGTCTAGGAATTAGGTGAGGAAAGAAAATTAGCTTAAAATGAATTATAGTTTTCAATGTTTTGAGCATTTTGTATAATAGATATTTTCCAGATCAAAAAGTTGTAAGTTTGAAAGATCATTTTAAATTTTATGGTAGATTTAATATATAAGCTAGTAAATTGTTTTGAATAATAATGATGATAAAAAAGCAATGATATAATGATGTAGTTACAGGAAACATCCTAAATATATGGGAGCAACATTTGCTGGCACAATATGTAATAAAAGCTATGATGCTGATATTGCTATGGTATGTAATTTTGTCCTTCTTTGCATTACTATTTTTCTAAACTTTATTTTATATTTTATAAGTATCATTATGCATAATTAAGTGGTACATAAGTTGATTTTTCTCTATATGAATATTTATTATTATTTTGTTGGCACATTATTTTAATCTCAGAAAGTATATTTAATTATAATTTCAAACATAAGAAAAATAAGATTAATGAACATTAAAATATCCATTCACTAAGTAGACATTATAGGCACTAACATTTGCATCAGATTTTCTAAGGACCTTTACCTAAAACAAATGTAAAGCCTCTTGGATGTTTCCTTCAAACTCACGAAATAGCAAAACTCATGAATTTGTGCTTGCCATTTTATGCATATTTTATACTATTACAAATATATGTATCCATTAACTATACTCATATGTAGTGTTCTGCATTGTTCTTATTTTACGTATCATTTCATAATAAAATCAGAATTATTTTGAACAGCTTTAAAAAAGATATATACATGTTGAAACATAACTCTACTACAATTACTTCTTTTAAAATTTTTATTTTATCAAGTAATGAATGTACTTATTATAAATACAAATGGTTTTACAATACTCAAACAGCAAAAAAAAACAGCAAACAAAACTAAATCGGCTTCTTGCATAATCTGTACCCCTTGAATCTTCTTTCTCATTTTTTAAAACTGTTTCTCCTGACACACAAATTCGTGTTCATTCCTTTTTATTTTATTTTTAAAATGTATCTATTGTAGTCTATGTGCATTGGTGTAATGTATCTGTTTGAGTCCCTGTTTTCAATTCTTTGGGGTACATACGTTGAAGTGGAATTGCTGGGAAACCTGTATTTTTAAACTACTGTATTTGTACATTTTTGCTATCATTTCTTTTTAAATAAAACTTTTATTGAAGTACATTTTATAGAGAGAAGTTCCACAAATCATAAGTGTATAATACAATTAATTTTGTGCTATTTATACATAGGTATAAATATCACAGATATCAAGAAATAGAATATTATTAACACTTCAAAGGCTCCTATGAATCATCCTTCTCCCACTTACCACCCGAAACAAAGAAAACCACTATCTTGACACATATCAGCATTGGTTATTTTGACCTTCCTTTGAGCCTTTTGTAAATGAAATAATACAGTGTATATTCACATATTTGCCATTTATTTGCTCAAAATTATGACTGAAAGTTATTCATGTTTGTATGTATAATGTATAAGAATAGTTCATTTATTCCTGTACTCTATATTTTTAAATAACATGCCCATGAAATTTATTGAGTTTTCAAATAGAGACATTATCAATTGACTTCCTCTTATTGAAGTCAGAATTTTACATCCTAATAGCTCATCATATCTACATTCTGCATCTTCCATTCTTCCTCTATAATTATATTGCTTATTAGAATCGTGTTTTATCTCTGACGAGCCAAATAATGAAACTAAGATTAATTTACCTATATTGCATATTTGTGTTTTACAAAATTTGTAATTGCATCATACTTCTTTTGCCCAAATTTTAAAAAAATTATTAATTACCTCTACTTTTTTGCATGTTTTGAAAATTCCTTTTTTTTTTTTAAATTGTGGAGACATCTTTTTTTACCAGTCTTTGGTTAGACTTTTTGCATAGCTCATGTTTAAGAATCTTCTATCTTGACTCTTTTGGAATATTCATCCACTGACAAACACATAGATACTTTCAATACCTTGGCTATTGTGAATAATGCTGCAATTAACATGAGAGTACAGATAGTGATTTAATTTCCTTTGTATATACACCTAGAAGTGGGATTGCTGGATCACCTGGTAGTTCTATTTGTAATTTTTTGAGGAACTTCCATAATGACTGTACCAATTGACAGTCATGGGGTACCACGGTTCCAATTTTCTTTACATACTCACCAACATTTTTTATTTCTTGTCTTTTTTGTAATAGCCATCCTACCTGGTGTGAAGTGATATCTCACTGTGGTTCTGACTTTTATTTCCTGGACAATTAGTAATTTTGAACATAGTTTCATTTACGTGTATCTATTTGTATGTATTCAGGTCCTTTGCCCATATTTTAATTGAGTTATTTGTTTTTTTGGTATGAAAATCTAAGATTCCATTATATATTTGGGTAAAACCCATTATTGGATATATGGTTGTAAATGTTTTCTCCTAGTTCTCCCATCAGATACCTTTTCATTGTGTTGATTGTATTCTTTGCTGTGCAGAAGCATTTTAGTTTGATGTAGTCCCACGTACATATTTTTGCTTTTGTTGCCTGTGCTTTTGGTATGGAATTAAAAAAAATAATTGCCAAGACCAACATCAAGGAGCTTTTCCCATGTATTCTTTTTCTAAAAAATTTACAGTTTTAATCTGTAATCCATTTCAGGTTATTTTTTGTGAGTGATGAGGTCCAATTCCATTCTTTTGAACATCAGAACTCTTTTTTAATCTGCAGGATCTGTAGTAATGTCCTCTATTTTCATTCCTGTGACTAAATTTTTGTATAATCTGTCTTCTCTTCCTCTATAGGATAACTAGGGTGTTATTTTATTGTGTCACAAAACTTTGTACAGGGAATTTATTTTCAATTGTATAATTATGAAAGTACAAGACTATGTTTCTTTTCTCTGAGCTGGCATTAAAAGTCCAGGGTTTTGTTACTACGTTTTGCCCTAAAACATGGTGGTGAACCAGATGTCACCTCTCATATTCTGCTCTAGCTTTAACCTCCTTTCTAATTTTGACACTGGGATTTTCCCTTTATTTTAGTCTTAGCTCTTTTAGGATAACAGGAGATAATACCTATTAACTCATTTTTTTATGTTTCTATATGATAGTCCATGTTTTTATTCATAGACATGTACACATGTACACACAATCTTTTTTCTTATAGGTATGAATTTAATCACTATAAATTCAATTGATGTAGAAAGATTAGAGAAATTCTAAGAATTTTGCTTATAATGATGAAAGGGATGCAAAAATATCACAGTTTATTTATCAAAGTGAAATAATATGAAATGCCACTTGGCAGTGCCACCAACCTTTGAAACATAACTTCTCATTCCTAATTTCATTTCCATGGCTTTGCCTATATCTCTTAACTTCTGTCCTGTCATTTCTTTATTTCACTCATTATACTACAACCTTTGACCAAGTTCCCATATACGCACCCTACATCTATTCGTATTTCTGTGTCATTTACCAAACTTTATATCTTAACATAAATATAAATTCCACAAATACATTTTTCTAATATTCTTAACTAAATAGTTATTCCCTTCCTCAAAATTATCTGTCGGAACACTTCAATTTCTTCAGAGTACTTTTCATGATCTCTTTATATATGGGAAGTTTGTGGTGACTTTCTTGTTTATTTTCTTTCTTCCCTTCTATAATATAAGCTCCAGGTATGGAAAAATTCCATTTCTTTCATGACTGCTACTGTATTCCCATCTTTTATCATAGTGCCTGATGCATGTGTATCCTGAATTAATATTTGTTAATTAGATGAATTATTTTAATGAAAAAGTTGAATAAACATGTTCTATATTGTATCAGAATACTGTATGTGTTTAAGGCTACAGAATTTCGGCATGCTAAACTTGAAACTAGGAAATATTGGTAGTTTGATTACTTTTAACATAATTTTATGCTTCTTAATCAATTAACTGGTATGGATATTCATATCAATGACATATCAAAATAAAGTATTATAAAATGTGCTGAAAATAAAAACTATTAAAATATAAATTTTTGTAGGAACAAAAATGCTTTAATACTTTGCTTTCTTCTTATATAATGGTTTTCTCTTAAATATTCTTTATTTTAGTACACAGGTACAATAACTTTGGAGGGATTTTCAGTTATTATAGCTCAACTACTTGGCCTTAAAATTGGACTAAGATATGATGACATCAGCAAGTGTTCCTGTCCAAGAGCTACATGCATAATGAATCATGAAACAGTGTAAGGCTTGTTTTTCCTTCTTAGTTAATTTCATATATATATTTGTGAGGTTGTTTACAAAATGTAATGAATTTTTTTATTATGTTCAACTCCATATCAAAAATTGAAAAGATACATTGTGCATGATTATCTATCCCACTAACAAATTTATCAAAGTGATACAAGACTCCAGAAATTGGTCAATCCCATGATTAGGAAATATCCACTCAAGAGAATTAAGGGAAAATTTTAAGTTTTATGAAGACTCTGAAATATTATAAAAGCATATGATACTATGTTGTTTTGGTTGTTGTATTTATTACTCAAGGCAAAGTAAAAAATGACCCTTAACAATATTACATAGAACTGGCAGCTTTGACTAGTATTTGGGGGGGGGGGAAGGAGGAAGAATTTGAAGAGGAAAAACAAATTCCTTATTTACAGATATTACTATTGACTATGTAAATCAACAGTCAGTATAGTGTTAGAACAACAAGAGCGTCAAAAAAATTCATCAGAATGATCAATCTGAAAAAACATTAGTATGTATATTCCAGCACTAAGAAAATAGGTGACCTATTATAAAATTGCTATTTTTTTCCAGAAGGGGTTTATATATACAGTACAATTCCAATCAATATTTTAGATTATATTTAAGGGACTTGATAAATTCTATGGGTGGTAATAAACTGGAGACAATAAATATAGACAACCTTTTGAGGAATATGAAGGGAAATTTATGATCAATGAGGGATTTTTATTGATGGGAGACCTACATACTATCTATAGACTGATAGAAACAAAGAGAAAGGGGTCAAAATATGATGGTGCTGAATATAATGATAACAGCAAAATCATTGAGTAAATTAGAGATGACAGGATCTAGTGCATAATAGAGGGGCTGGCTTTTATTAGAGCTGGGTATATGCAATTATTGTGGTAGAATGTTAGGAAAGTAAATAGATAAATATGTAGGTAGTTTTGTTCATGGAGGTGATAAAGATGAGGACAATTTCTTCTGAGAGAGCAAGGAGTATAAGTTTTCATAGGAGATGTGAAACACATGTCTTGGAGATTAAAATTAGAGATGACCTTACAAACATGATAGGATTGTTGGTCTTTGAAGAGATACTTAGAATTTGTAATTACAAATTTAATATGAGTTAAAATGGCATGTTTGTTTATTTTGGTCCATTTAATTTCAGCTACCAAGATGCATATGTAAAGAAAGTGGATATTTGAGGTTTTGCCAAGTTAATGTCCTTGGAATTCAGAATTAGGCCTTGCTGGGGAAACTGTGTTCTCTTGAAATAATTATTTCCATTTTTTCTCTATCTCAACTTGAAGCTTTGGATAAGAAATTAAAGTACTTTGAGACAGCTGCCTTAGCTCACTTTATTTTATAGTTGTCTTTAGGCCTAAATAGATGGTAATAGTCCCCACAAAAAGCCAATAACTTAATATTTACTGTATATCTATAGCTATATATCTATATATCATCTATATCTATATCTATATCTATATCTGGATAATAATATTCATGTCTTCCTTGTATGGCCATTTCGTAAGCAGAGATTTAAAAATATAAGTTGTTTTATACCCACCTTAAACAAAAGTTCCTACTTCTAATTAATACGTTTGATTTTCACTCAAAAAAAAGCACGTGGTTCAAATAGAAAATAATCTGAGTCCATTTCTCTTTTTTCTCACACTCTCCGAACTCTGAAACCTTAGCAGTTATACGTTTCTTTCTTTGGAGGCTCAGAAGACAACCCAGGACCTCAGTCATTCCAAATATACAATGTAGCTGTTTAGGTGATACTATTTCAGACATGTTTGCTTACAGTAGCACTATGCAATAAAAATAAAATGTAAGCCACATATGTAATTTAAAATTTCTAGTATCTTCATTAAAAAAATTAAAAGAATCAGATGAAATTAATTCCAATACTATATTTTATAATATATATTGTTTAACCCAATATATTCAAAATATGATTATTTCAACATACAAGCAACTTAAAATTTGTAATTTGATATGTTATATTCGTGTGTGTGTGTGTGTGTGTGTGTGTGTGTTGAAGTAGGATGTAAGACAGAGATAGGAGTTCAGAACCACACCAATGTTACCAGTCTGAGCAACCATAAGAATAAAGTTGCCAGAAACTGAGAACAGTGGATGGAGAAGGATTGGTTGAGATCAGTAGTTCACTATTAAACATAGTTTATTTGAAATGTGTATTGGACATTCATTAGTCATATCTATTAGCTAATCCAATGAAAATATAGCTTTGAACATGAAAATAAAGACCTTTATGAAACATTTTAGTACAAAATTTAGGTCACATAAAATAAATTTTAAAAATCCTACTAAAAGTACTGTGTAGAATAATAAATATTGAAAATGGAAGTAGAATGTGGGATAGGACACCATTTCAGATAACGTGGTCAAGAAAGACCTTTTTAGAAGGTGACATTTGAGCAGATATCTGACTGAAATAAGGGAAGGAAGCTTTAGCTATATGAGAAGATCATGTCAGGTAGAGAGAAAGATGATGATAGATAGATAGATAGATAGATAGATAGATAGATAGATAGATAGATATAGATAGATAGATAGATATAGATTTAGCCATATACCTTATTACTCTCCTGGAAAGATACACTTTCAGTGCCATTTTAAAGACTGTTAAAGGTAAGCAGTGATAAAGTAAAGTTTAATCTTGGTTGACTTTGTCTCTGCTTAGATACAGTTTTTCATTTGAACCATCTTGCAATTTATATCATTATATATGGAGCATTGTTCAGATGTGGTTGTACTAACCAGGTTTATTTACCTGGGGAATTTTATTTCACTTTAGGGGTTCCAGTGGTATAAAGATTTTTAGCAACTGTAGCATGTATGACTATAGATATTTTGTTTCCAAATTTGATGGTAAATGTCTTCAGAACTTTCCAAATCTGCAACCATTCTATCAAAATCAACCAATGTGTGGTAATGGAATTTTGGAGCTTAATGAAGAATGTGACTGTGGCAGTGAAGAGGTGAGTAACAAAGATTGAAATTTGAGCATAATTTCTTGCATTTCTAATAAGTAATGGTCATGGTATATATGGGATAATATTTTCAACTATGTCTTCAATATAGAACTAAGATATGAAAATGAGAATAAGATACATGAATCACTTTCCCACACCTCTTCAAGTAAGAAGACAAATAAATCAGGAAATGTGGTTAGCACAAACTGTCCCCAATTATACCAGAGAGATTTTGAATACATAGACTAAACAAATTCATTTTTTTCCACAACTTATTTCTTGATTCATTTGATCTCAGTCTTTATATTCTCTACAAACTTCTGAATTTGGTTGAAAACCCTGTCTCTTGTGGTTGCAAGAATGTTGAAACATTATAGTATTTTTTTCTTAATCATTCTCAAACATTCCTATATTTCCAAGTTTCAAGGTGATCAAAATTTGTTCTATTTGCTCACTCATAAATATAGGTAGGTATGCAGTCTACTATAGTTCCATCAACCAAATAAAATCAAGTTTCCTTATGATTACTTCCCAACAGTTACTGCAATTTCTTACCCATCTACAAAAATAACTGACCATTATTTGTTTACATAACATTAAATTCTCACTTAAATTCTCTTGTCATCCACCCCCCCCCCCAAATAACATGGGGATTTAGATACAGCGTAGGGAAAATATTAAAAAGCTAAGGCTTCACTAAATGAACAATAGTGTATAATTTAAAAGTTGAACACAAGAATGCATTAAATAGAAATTGAGATTAAGAAACAAGCGCTGTTAAATGGTTGTACTAGAATAATATTTCTTCCTATGAAATTTTAGGAATGTCAATTTAAAAAGTGCTGTGATCATAATACATGTAAACTGAAAGGCTCGGCAGAATGTGGCTCTGGACCATGCTGTACATCAGAATGTGAAGTAAGTTTCCAACATTAATGTAAAGGAAATTGAACTTGGATAGTAGAAAGCTCTGTGGATTGAATTAAAGTAGAATTGATAAAAGAAATATAGAAGTAATTCAGTGGAACAAATTAGAGATTACATAAAGAACCACACGCATGTAAGGAAAACTACTGTGAAATAAAGCAGGCATCTCAAATTGCACTAATTATCCAATTGTGTTGAAAACACAATTTACCATCTTCTAAATTATCGGATAAAGAGTAGAATCATCATATATATTACTATTATCAAAAATAATCAACTCTGGGGTCGGCCGAGTGGCGCGGTGGTTAAGTGCTGGCTTGTGAAGCCAGCGGCCCCGGTTCGGGTCCCACATATGAGGGCCAGTGACATTGCCCTCAAAAAAAAAAATCAACTCTCAAAGAAATTGTGAACTCAAAGAGTAAATTACTAATTGTGAAAAAGTTGTAACATGAATAGCGGACAAATGTGTAACAGACAAAATGTGTAGCATAGAGAACATGCAAAGAACTTTTACATATTGGTAAGTAAAAGGCAAATCACACACATACACACACAGAGGCAAAGAAGGTGCACAGGTAATTTACATCAATTCAAAGTAGAATTGTTCAGTGTGTACACTGTTCTTATGCAGTAATTAAGATAAACATAAATAAAAATAACAATGCAGTATCATAGAGCAGTCATCCAATGGCAATCTTCAAAACAGGAGTGTCAGATATTGGCTAAGGAGTAAGGCTACAGATCTTTTTTGCCAAGTGTTTGTGGAATTTTTGAATTCTATAATACCTTTGGTGAGCAATATTTGCATATCTCTGAATAGAGTATAACTTATCAAATTAATTGATTATCATCATTATCTCTTTTAAGTATATACCTTAGAAATATGCATGTGTGGAAAGAAAGCTCAAGGAAGAATATTAATTACAGAGTTGTTTGCAATAGCAAATCATGCAGGCAAACTTAATATTTATTGGCATTGAATGGTTACATAAATTACTGTATATTGTACAAGAGTTAATAAATGCAGGCTAAATATATATGCACTAACATGATCTTGTCTTTAAGACATGTTTGAGTAGAAAGCAAGTTCCATAATGTAAAATATATATATATTTTTTTAAAAATTTATTGGGGGTGACAATGGTTAATAAAATTACATAGGTTTCAAGTGTACAGTTCTGTAATACATCATCTATATATCACATTGTGTTCACTACCTAGTCCTTTCCCCTTCCATCATCACATATTTGATTCCATTTACCCTCTTCTATCCCTCCTTCCCCCTTCATCTCTGGTAACCACTAAACTATTGTCTGTGTCTATGAGTTTTTGTTTCTTCATTTGTTTGCCTTGTTCCTTTGTTGTTCTCAGTTTTATATCCCACATATCAGTGAAATCACATGGTTCTCAACTTTTCCTGTCTGACTTATTTCAGTAATGATATACACGAAAATATCCCACATATTATTTTTAAACCAATTTTTCAATTAAGATATTTTATAGTAAAATTCTTTTAGTGAATACTTCTGAGTATTATGGCAAGTAGATTCAATCTTATAACTAGCACCACAATCAAGGGATGGACAATTTCATCACCACTCACAAAAAAATCTCCCAGTGCTCCTTTATAGTCAATCCATACCTTTCCCACAGACACTGGTAACTGTAGCCATATTTTCACATCTTTAATTTTGATTTTGCAAAAATGTAACATAAATTGAATCATACAACATGTGTCAACATTGTCATTAGGTATATTAGTGTAACACATTTGAGATTTAATCATGTTGTGTTTATCAGTAGTTCATTTTTTTAAAATTTTTTTTCACTGATTAGTATTCCAAGTATTGTAAGGGTGTATCACAGTTTAATGCATTCCCCAGTTGAGGGACATTGAGGTTGTTTTCAGCTTTCAGTGATGAAATACAGCTACTATAAATAATATTCACAAGCAGATTTTGTATGAACATATATCTTTATTTCGTTAAGATACCTGCAAGTGAGATTGCTTTATAGGAAACTGAAAACTGGTTTTTGAAAGTGGCTACACTATTTTGAATTCTCACCAATTTATGAGACTTGTCAGACTTAGTTGCTGTGCAAACTAAATGTAAACTCTTAGAGTAAATGTAAACTCTAAAACTATATAATATATGGTTTATTGTATCTTTGCTATTGGTTTATTGTTTATATTTTAAAATTCATTTTACTGGTTGTCCCTGAGTTTCAAATCTTTGATTAATCAGTCTGATTTCATATAATATGCCACTTCATATGCAGTGATTTGATCTTCTTATATAACACTACCATACACTATAAACACAAAGTACACTGTTACTATTTTTGCTCTATATAGCCTTATCTTTTAGACTAAGTAAGGAACAAATTGGAAAGCCACATGCAAAAGAATGAAACTAGACTGCTGAATGAATGAAACCATACACCAAAATTAACCCAAAATGGATCAAAGACCTAAATATAAGACCTAACACAATAAATTGCATAAAAGAAAACAGGTACTAACTTATGGACCTTGAGTTTAGAGAGTATTTTATGAATTTGACCTCAAGTGCAAAGGAAGTAAAAGCTAAAATAAATGAATGGGGCTATATCAAACTAAGAAGCTTCTGTACAGCAAAAGAAACCATCAACTAAATACAGAGCCAACCAACCCAAAGGGAGAAGATATTTGCAAACACACTTCTGATAAGGGACTAATATAAAAAATATATAAAGAACTCATACAACTCAACAACAACAACAACAACAAAATCAATCCAATTAAAAAAATGGGTGGAGGACCTGTACAGACACTTCTCCCAAGAAGACATACAAATGGCCAATAGATATATGAAAAGATGTACAACTTCACTAACTATTAGGGAAATACAAATGACATCCACAATGAGATAGCACCTCACACCTGTTAGAATGGCTGTCATCAACAAGACAAGTGTTGGAGAGGCTGTAGAGAAAAAGGAACCCTCATACACTGCTGCTGGAAGTGGAAACTGGTACAGCCACTGTGAAAAACAGTATGGAGGTTCCTCAAAAAATGAAGACTAGAATTACCATATGACCCAGCAATTGCTCTTCTTGGTATGTCCTAAAAAATCTGAAAACATTTACCCCTAAAAATACATGTACCTCTATGTTCACTGCATTCATGATGGCCAAGACATGGAAATAACTAAAGTGTTCTTCAATGATTGGATAAAGAAGATGAGATGCATACATACAAAAGATGACATACTACCATTCCTCACAACGTGGATGGATATGAGATAATCATGCTAAGCAAATAATTCAAGCAGGAAAATTTGAAAACCATATGATTTCACTCCTATGTGGGATATAAAACTGAAAGCAACAAGAGCAGGCCGAGTGGCGCATTGGTTGAGAGCTGGCTTGGGATGCCAGTGGCCCCTGTTCTGATCCCATATATGAGCGCCAGTGACACTGCCCTCTACAGCTACGATGGTGAACAACGTGGAGCTGGGCTGCTGTGGGTCCTCGGGACAGCATAGCTGCAGGCCCTGCTGCAGTGGGCTGCCATAGGCTACAGTGAGTGGCTAGCAGCCAGCGTGAGCAGCTGGCAGCCGGTATGAGCTGCCAAGAGCCGCTGTGAGGGGCCATCCAGAGGCCGGCAACTGATCTGCCTCACCCGAGAAGAGCGCAATGATGATACCAACATGGGCCAGTGAAGCAAAGTCCTCCACAACTAGACTGAAGAACGAAAGGACAGCAACTTGTCTGTTCTCCTTCCCGGGTTCCCCAACTCTACTCCCCTCCCCCAATTCCCCAATAAAATCTTTAAAAAAAAAAAAACGAACTAAAACTTCATAGACATAGACACCAGTTTAATGCTTACCAGAGGGTAAAGGAAGGAGAAAGGGTGGTAGAAGAATGTAAAAGGGGTCAAATATAAGGTGATGGAAAGAGAACTGACTCTGGGTGGTGAACGCACAATGCAATATATAGATGATATATTGTATTATAGAATTGTACACTTGAAGCCTGTATAACTTTAATAACCAATGTCACCCCAATAAATTTAAAAAACATAAAAAAATTGTAATTAACATTATTTATTTCCTTTCCAGCTTCCTTTACTTCCTTTTATAGATTTCTATTTGGTATTCATCCTGTGTGCCTGAAGAATGCCCTTTACTATTTCTTCTAATTTAGGTCTGTTGAAGTCTCTCAATTATTTTCCTAGGAAACTCATTTTCTCATTTCTCAAATTTATTTCCCATTCATTTTAGAAACATATATTTCCCATGTAAGGAATTCTAGGTTGAAAGAGCTTTTAATCACTTTTAATGCCATTTCATTCATTTATTACTCATCTTTGTTTCACTCTGTTCAGTGTTAATTAATCAAACTGGATTGGTGTGTGTGTGCGTGTGTGTGTGTGTGTGTGTGTGTGTCATAATTTGGACACGGTGAACTTCACTATGGAAGGCAATAAATGCCTGATTTAGTCAGCAACCATAATTTGACAATAACTGAACTGTTTATCTGAGACATACAAGGAGGCCTTTCTGCTCTCAGATAATAATATATATATAATGATGATAGCTATTATATAGTACATTGTTTATCATGTGTTGTTCTAAGCACATTTTACAGTAATTCAGTTTAATACAAGAACCTATGAGTGAATGATTTTTACCCTAACTTTACAAATGAGAAAACTTCAAAACAGTGATTATGTGTCTCACTTATACAAATAATCTAGTAAAAATCATAGCAAGAAATAGAAACCAGGCAGTTTGGCTCTTCTGTCTCTCCAAGAACAAAAAAGTAGAGGCAATGGTCTCCACTTTTGAGGAACAGGTAGGCATGTTTAAACTGATCTGTTCTGTTGCTCTCCAAATTCTGGTTGAGTCTGCCTCCCAAAGTAGAATACAAAGCAATTTTGCAAACCCTCTGTCAGGAAGATACTTCTGAGACAGCTTCTTTTCTTCAAGCTTCATAATGAATATTGTACCTGATTTTTTCCCTCAGGGAACTCGTTGCCTTGGTAACTCTGTGACTGTCTCAAGTATCAATAGTCAGGCATATTTAATTTGATAAAACTTTTCAGTAAGTAATTGAAGGTACTCATTCCTGGAACACGATTTTATTTTTATGTTTCCTCCTAGATGTCAGTAGCAGGCACTCCATGTAGAAAGAGTATTGATGAAGAGTGTGATTTTACAGAGTATTGCAATGGAACTTTTAGTAATTGTGTTCCTGACACTTACGCCTTGAATGGCCACTTGTGCAGGTTGGGGACTGCATACTGCTATAATGGACAATGCCAAACTACTGATAACCAGTGTGCCAACATATTTGGAAAAGGTATTGTTCTTTCTTATATATTTCTTTTACCTTAAATTTGGATCCTTCTATAGGTTATAATACGAGGTCTGACAATTGAATTCACGAACTCATCCTAGCAACAGTCCTATATACCTTATTGCTGAATATCAATGCAGTCACCTTTGATGTGCTCCCCTTGGGAAGCTATGCACTGATGCCAGCATGTAGTCTGCCCTTCAAAGCAATTTTGGAACTCGTTTTTTGCAATGGCCATCAAAGCTGTTGTCATATTTCCCTTGATGTCCTGAATGTCATCAAAATGTCTTCCTTTCAATAGTTCCTTTATCTTTGGGTAAAGTCATTGGGGGCCAGATCATGTGAGTAGAGAGAGTGGTCCAATAGTTATTTGCTTACTGACTAAAAACTCCCTCACAGACAGTGCTGTGTGAGCTGGTGCATTGTCGTGATGCAAGAGCCATGAATTGTTTTTTGTTTTGTTTTTTAAATTTATTTATTTATTTTTAATTAGTTTCAGGTGTACAACACAGTGCAATAGTTATACATTTTACCCCTCAAAGTGACAACACCCCACCCCCAATTTGCCACCCCACTCCCCCCCATATCATATATATCTATTACTCTTCCTCTGACTCTCTTCCACAGTATAATCCACATCCCATGACTATCTATATATATTCAATTACAGTAGGTATACCACCTCCGCTTTAGTTATACAGTGCAGTGATAAAACCTCTACTCCATCCATGAAATGGTCTCCCTAACAAGACCTATGACCATCTGACATTCCACAGAATATTTACAACATTATTAATTATATTCCCCAAACTGTTTTTCATATCCCAGTGGCAATATTGTAGTTGCCTATTTTTGCTGTCTAATCCCTTCCCCTTGTCCCTCATCCCCATCCCCCTCCCAATTAGCAACCCTGATTTTTCCTCTATATCTATGAGACAGTTTCTGTTTACTTTGCTCATTCATACAGTTTTCCAGATTCCACATATGAGTGAGATCATATGGTATTTGTCTTTCTCTGACTGACTTATTTCACTTAACATAATAGTCCCTAGGTCCATCCATATCATTGCAAATAGTACGATTTCATTCTTCTTTATAGCTGCATAATACTCCATTGTATGAATGTTCCACAGTTTCTTAATCCAGTCATCTACTGATGGGCATTTTGGTTGTTTCCAAGTCTTAGCTATTGTAAATTGTGCTGCTATGAACATAGGGGTGCATAACTTTTTTTGAATAAGTGTCTTGGTTTTTTTCAAGATAAATACCTAGGAGTGGAATTGCTGGGTCAAATGGTAGCTCTATTTCCAGTTCTTTGAGATACCTCCATACTGACTTCCATAGTGGCTGCACCAATCTGCAATCCCACCAACAGTGCAGCAGGGTCCCCTTTTCCCCACAGCCCCGCCAGCACTTGTTGTTTGTTGATTTATTGATGATAGCCATTCTGACTGGAGTGAGGTGGTATCTCATGGTGGTTTTTATTTGCATTTCCCTAATGACCAGTGAGGTTGAACTTTTTTTCATATGCCTGTTGGCCATCTGTATGTCCTCTTTAGAGAAATGTCTCTTCATATCTTCTGCCCATTTTTTAATTGGGTTGTTTTTTCTTTTGGTGTTGAGTTTCATGAGTGTTTTATAAATTTTGGATATTAACCACTTATCAGATATATCATTGGCAAATATATTCTCCCATTCAGTAGGCTACCTTTTTGTTTTATTAATGGTTTCCTGTGTTGTGAAAAAACTTTTAAGTCTGATATAATCCCATATGTTCATTTTTTCTTTTACTTCCCTTGCCCGTAGGGATGTATCAGTAAAAATATTGCTCAGGGTAATGTCTGCAAATTTACTCCCTATATTTTCTTTTAGGATTTTTATGGTTTCAGATCTTACATTTAAGTCTTTAATCCATTTTGAATTTGTTCTTGTACATGGCATAAGGAGGTGGTCCAGTTTCATTTTTTTGCATGTGTCAGTCCAATTTTCCCAGCACCATTTATTGAATAGACTAACTTTACTCCATTGTAAATTCTTGCTTCCCTTGTCATAGATTAACTGTCCGTAAATGCCTGGATTTATTTCTGGGCTCTCTGTTCTTTTCCACTGATCGATGTGCCTGTTTTTATGCCAATACCAAACTGTCTTGATTACTGTAGCCTTGTAGTAGGTTTTGATGTCTGGTAGCGTGATCCCGCCGACTTTGTTCTTATCTCTCAGAATTGCCGAGGCAATTCTGGGTCTTTTATGATTCCATATAAATTTTAGGATTATATTTTCTATTTCTGTGAAAAATGCCCTTGGTAGTTTGATAGGAATTGCATTGAATCTATATATTGCTTTAGGCAGTATGGACATTTTAACTATATTAATTCTTCCTATCCATGAGCATGGTAGGTGTTTCCATTTATTTGTATCTTCTATGATTTCTTTCTTCAGTGTCTTATAATTTTCTGAGTACAGATCTTTCACTTCTTTGGTTAAATTTATTCCTAGGTATTTTATAGTTCTTGACGCAATTGTAAATGGGACAGTTTTCTTAATTTCTCTTTCCGTTAGTTTATTATTGGTATATGCAAATGCCACTGATTTCTGAACATTGATTTTATATCCTGCTACTTTACTGAATTCGTCTATCAGTTCCAATAGTTTTTTGATGGAGTCTTTGGGGTTCTCTATATACAGTATCATGTCATCTGCATATAATGACAATTTTACTTCTTCTTTGCCAATTTGGATGCTTTTTATTTCTTTTTGTTGTTTGATTGCTGTGGCTAGAACTTCCAGCACTATGTTGAATAAAAGAGGAGAAAGTGGACAGCCTTGTCTTGTTCCTGATCTTAAGCGGAATGGTTTTAGCTTTCTCCCATTGAGTATGATATTAGCTGTAGGTTTATCATATATGGCTTTTATTATGTTGAGATATGATCCCTGTATTCCCACTTTGCTAAGGGTTTTTAACATAAATGGCTGTTGGATTTTGTCAAATGCTTTTTCTGCATCTATTGAAATGATCATGTGATCTTTATCCTTCATTTTGTTGATGTGGTGTATCACATTAATTGATTCACGGATGTTGAACCAGCCTTGCGCACTAGGGATGAATCCCACTTGATCATGATGTATGATCTTCTTAATATATTGCTGAATTCTGTTTGCTAATATTTTATTGAGAATTTTTGCATCTATATTCATCAGGGAGATTGGCCTGTAGTTTTCCTTTTTTGTGATGTCTTTATCTGGTTTTGGAATCAGAGTGATAGTGGCTTCATAAAAAGAGTTTGGGAGCCTTCCCTCCTTCTGGATTTTTTGGAATAGTTTGAGAATAGGTGATAGTTCTTTTTTGAATGTTTGATAAAATTCACTTGTGAAGCCGTCTGGTCCAGGGCTTTTGTTTTGTGGGAGCTTGTCAATTACTGATTCAATTTCCTTGGTAGTCATCAGGGTATTTAGATTTTCTGTTTCTTCTTGCGTTAGCTTTGGAAGGTTGTATGCTTCTAGAAAATTATCCATTTCTTCCAGATTGTCAAATTCGTTGGCATATAGTTGCTCATAGTAATTTCTTAGAATTTTTTGTATTTCTGTGATGTCTGTAGTCATTCCCCTCTTTCATTCCTGATTTTGCTAATTTGAGTCCTCTCTCTTTTTTTTTGATGAGCCTGGCTAGAGGTTTGTCAATTTTGTTTATCTTCTCAAGAAACCAGCTCTTGGTTTCATTGATCTTTTGAATTGTTTTTCTGTTCTCTATATTGTTTATTTCTGCTCTGGTCTTCATTGTAGAATTTTTTTTTTTTTTTGAGGGCAGTGTTACTGGCCCTCTTATGTGGGACTGAACCGGGGCCGCTGGCTTCCCAAACCAGCGCTTAACCACCTGCGCCACTTGGCTGGCCCTAGAAATTGATTTTTTTTTTTTGAGGGCAGTGTCATTGGCCCTCATATGTGGGACCAAACCTGGGCCGCTGGCTTTCCAAGCCAGCGCTTAACCACCGCGTCACTCTGCCGGCCCTTGCTCTGGTCTTTATTATCTCCTTTCTTGTACTCCCCTTGGGCCTCTTTTGCTGTTCTTTTTCCAGTTCCCTTAGGTGTAAGGATAACCTGTTGATTTGAGATTTTTCTTCCTTCTTTAGGTAGGCCTGCACTGCTATAAACTTCCCTCTTAGGACTGCTTTTGCAGCATCCCAGAGATTTTCGGTCATGGTGTTTTCATTTTCGTTTGTCTCGAGGTATCTTTTGATTTCCTCCTTGATCTCATTTGTGACCCACTCACTAATAGCATATTGTTTAGCCTCCATTAATTGTCAGCTTCCCAGATTTCTTCTTATAATTGATTTCTAGTTTCATAGCATTGTGGTCAGAGAATACAGTTGAAATGATTTCAATCTTCTTAAATTTATTGAGACTTGTTTTGTGGCCTAACGTGGTCTATCTTAGAAAATGTTCCATGTGCACTTGAGAAGAATGTATATGCTGTAGCTTTGGGGTGAAATGCTCTGAACGTGTCTGTTCAATCCAGCTGGTGTAATGTGTCATTTAAGGTCGCTGTTTCCGCATTGATTTTCTGTCTGGAGGATCTGTCCATTAGTGACAGCGGGGTGTTGAAGTCCCCTACTATGATAGTGTTACTGTTGATCTCTGTCTTTATGTCTGAAAATATCTGTTTTATATATTTAGGGGCTTTTATGTTAGGTGCATAGATGTTTACTAGAGTTATGTCCTCTTGTTGGATCGTTCTCTTCATTACTATTAAGTGTCCTTCTTTGTCCTTTGTTATATTCTTCAATTTAAAGTCCATTTTATCTGATATAAGTATCGCTACTCCAGCTTTTTTCTCAGTACCATTTGCATGAAATATTTTACTCCATCCCTTTACTTTCAGCCTGTATGAGTCTTTGGATCTGAGGTGAGTCTCTTGTATACAGCATATGCTGGGGTCTTGCTTTCTTATCCATTCAGCCACTCTATGTCTTTTTATTGGAGCATTTAATCCATTTACATTTAATGTGATTATTGATAGGTATGTATTTATTAAGAGCCATGAATTGTTGGCAAAATGTTCAAGTCATCTAACTTTTTCAGCCTTCACAGCACTTCCAAATAGGAAACTTGGTTAACTATTTGTCCAGTTGGTACAAATTCATAATGAATAATCCCTCTGATATCAAAAAAGGTTAGCAACATCACTGCAACAAGTTTGCGAACTTAATTGTTAAACCTCATACATATTGCACAACTCAAGAAATGAAAGAACCTGAATCATAAGCTCAATAAAGATTAAATTTGAATTAAAAAGGTTAGTTTTTTAAAGAGTGTTTGAGATTTTCCAAGATAGTAATGTACATTCTTTGTCTCATGGTTTAATTTTTGTCTGTGGTAATTAGCTACCTGAGTAAAATCTATGTATGTAGCTCATAATTTATCTAGAGCTTAGAATGGCAAGTCAGTAAATTCTGAAACTTTACTTAATCTCCTTTTAGCTCACATGTTCATGATCTAATTTTAAAGTCATGAAACTTAAAAAATTCAGAATGAATTTCAATCAAGTGTAATCATATTTTTCACTGAAGAACTGCTAGGTTAACAGCAGTCATAGGTCATGATGAAAGTTCATTTTTACATTTTGCTTTTAAAGCAGTTTTTGAGAGTAATTCAAATAAGACTCATACATATATGCTTGATTTTTAGGCAGTAATTATTCATAATACCCCAGAATGATTTTGTATTTTTAGAAGAATTAAATTTGAATAAATCAAAATTACTTAGTGAAATGCATCCAAATACTATTACTTGCTAATTGAGTGAAGGTAGTATAATACCACATCAGTTATTTGCCCAGCAGTAATATAAGGAGTATTGTTCGTACCAAATAACATGCTCTATGGTTCATATTGTCTTTCTAATGATTTGAAACTTGTCTGTAGTAACAAGTTTCAGATTAGGTGACTTAACCAAAAGTCAACCCAACCTACAGATCTATGACCTTCTAAACCATAGGTCAGTGCTATTTTCTGTATGCTATGTTTTCAGGATAATACTTTTAATTTTTTTGTTTCATTTGTTTTTCTTTTCAATGCTTATTTGTATTTGAAAATATTATTTGTCATTGTCACAGAAACTTTTGATCAAGGTTTAATATAAATACATCACTTAAAAATAAAATTAAAAAATAAAATTTAATATAAATACATCACTTAAAAATAAAATTAAAAAAAGTCTAGGACATATTCCTTATTTTAATAAATAAATCTTTGATCCAGAATTGAGTTACTTGACATTTGTCATATTTTTAAGCTCTAGTTAATTGAAAATAGAGTTATGGTACAGCAAAATAGAGGCAAAATGTTCTGGAACTAATTAGGGAGTAAAAGAACTATATCCCAATGGAACTGTAGGTACTAGCCAGCAGTTACTACCAGTACTCATGGAACTGGATTCTGAGAGTGCTTAATCATAAGACTGGGTGAGGGAATATAAGTTTGGACAGGAGAGAGTTTACTGTTTTGGGAGCACTCCCCAAGATACAGGATTTAGCATTCTGGCAAGGATCCTAGAATACAGTAAAGACCTCTACCAGGATTGTTTCCAGAAGCATGGAAAACAACATGACAGCCCACTCTCATTGAAGTTTAAATGACAGAATTACGACACAGGTAGTTGAAGAAAGGAAGAAAAGCCTCAGGGAATTATGTATAGTGTAATTTGTGTACTGTATGTTAAGGCCAAATGATTAGTCCCAATAGGAAGGCCCAGTGAGAGAGGGAATGTGCTGGTACAAGGGGTCCCAGAATCACTATATTTCAATGATGAACGTCTCTGTAGCCCAGGGGTGATGGTAGAAAATGGTATTATAGAAATAGGATCAGTAGCAATAGGCATTACAAGGTCTTGAAAAGAATCAAGGCCAGATATCAGTGCTTGACTGCCAGAAACCAGATGGATAAAATTATTGTAATAAGAAGTAGGAACAGAGTAGCAGACATAAATACCTAATTGGTAGACAGTCAGGGAGATAGCTGATGAAATACGATTTCTATTGTATTGGGTTCTATGGGAAACCAAAGGAAATAAAAAATGGATGAGTAGGATACTGAAGAGAGTTAGTCTAATGAATGCCATAATCCTATGTCCAAATTCTGAATCTAAGACAATTTTCAGAAGTAAAACTCATAGACTAAAGGGGACCTTAAGGGCCCAAAAGGAAAACTCCATAACACCTTAGCAAATATCCATGTTAACAGTTCCCCCCTAGTACATCCCTAAATGACATACAACTATTTAATCAGGTATCCTTTCCCTGGGGAAAGGGAAATACCCAAGCATTTTGGAAAGTGGTGCACAACGAGTCTTAATTGATGTGGATACTCAGAAGCCCAGTGTCACCACGGTCTCTCTGTGAGAATGGGAACTAATAAGGGTCAGGAAACAAATAGAGTCCTTACCAAGTTTCAGTTTACAATGGATACACTAAGTCCACCAATTCATTTGGTTATTATTTCTCAGTCCTAGAAATGTTGTAAGAGAAAGACTCTGTAACTATCCTCTTTCAGAAATTAGTGCAACCTCTAAAGAGCTAAAGGATGCAGAGGTGGTTGGCTGTATATCCACAATTATTTACTCAATCTGGTCCTTACATAAACCAGATGGTCCCTGGAAGTTAATAGTTATGGATTGCAAATGTAGTCCCGTGGTAGATAAAGTGATTATATCCACTGTGCCAAGTGGGCATCTACGTTAGAACAGATTAGCATGGCCTCAGATATGTGGTAAGAGGGTAGTTACTGATCCGGCACATATATTTTTCTCTATTCCCGTTTGAAAAGAGAGTTTGAGAAAGTTGGCTTGGAATGGATAATGGCATGAATTTTGAGTTTTGCCTCAGGACTATGTTTACTCTCCTGCCTTCAGTCAAGTATCACATTGATCCACTCCATCAATGATTTTGTACTAATTTAACTAAATAAGCTAAGTGTAGCTAGTATGCTGGAGAGTTCATTAAAACACATGTGCTACAAAGAGCAGGAAATAGAGTCTGGAAATATTCAGGAACCTGTCACATCAGTAAAATTTTTAAGAGTTCCCTGGTCAGAGGCATGACTTGGCATCCCCTATGAAGTAAAAGACAAATGGTATCTTGTATATACTATGGAAAAAAAAAAGTACAACCTCGTTGGGTTCTGCAGTAAGCATATTCCAAATGGGGAAGTACTGCTTGGTTCCACTGACTGGGTGACATGACATGTTCCTGATGTTGCATGAGGTGAAAAGCAAGAAACTGTTCTGCAGCATGTCCTGACTGCAACACCAGCAGTGCTGCATTTTGCATCATAAAATACGGCAGACTCAGTAATATGAGAGGTGTAGATTATGAGAAAAAAAAACGTCATTTGGGACAAATATTGAGCCTCTTTGGGAGAATGACAGTGTAGTTCCCTGGGGTCCTACAGCAAAGCTATGCCACTGAAGCTGGACAACAATACCACTTTTACAAAATGAATCTGGGCACACTACTTGGCCTGTAGAAATGAGAAATGACTTTCAGATACCAAGGGACCATGTGTTCATAACTGTGCATCATAAGATCAGTCCTATTAGAACCACTAAAATAGATGATTAGATAGATGTAAGTCATTCATTCATCTTGGTTCAAGCATACTCAAAAAGAGAAGGCAGAAGAAAAATCCATGGGAAGAAAATCCATAATAGTCTTTCTCCTCCTTACATCTTTGCTTCTCCCTCAGCTCACACGTATGGCTACATGGGATTTCATTATGACCAGCAGACATAGAGGGAACAAGCCTAGGCTTGTTACATTGTAAAGGTACTCATGGACAGTGACAAAGGGCCCAGCTGGTTGGTGAGGAGCCTGGATAAAGAAAGGTTGGAAAATTCGAGACGAGAGTCTGGGATAGACATATGTGGATATACATATGGAAATGAACAAGAAATGCAAAAATCTTTGTGTTAATTTACCAGGTTAACACCCACCAAAGTGCACCCACCATGAAAGACACACAAAACAATCTAATACATGTCATGACTTAGCCAGTTTACATCCAACATCTGTCATCGTGCACCCCACTGCCTGTAAGATGGACATGTTTCTAAACTCTTTCTGTTTGTTATTATTATTATTATTAATACTGCTTCTGAAATAACTAATTCTTTCCTGAGTTTAGATTGTATCTTTCCTGAATACTTCACCATCTGGTCAAACGCAGCCAAGTAACCAAGACATTTATTTTTTCCTTACCTCTTTGGCAACAAATCCATTAAGACCATTATCTTCCATTAAATTACTGAGAAGGTAGTTTTTCCAAATGTTTTTCCATCACATATCATGTATCACTGTCCTTTTAGTCTCTGATAATCTTTTTTTTACCACCTACTGCCAAACTCCAATTACAATGCCACATATTTTAGGTATATTTTATAATAGAATGCCAGTTCTAGGTACCAATTCCTGTGTTTAACGAAATGAAAATTACCCTCAAATCTCTGATATTTACTATTTATACAGCTATTCTGCTATTCTTCATTGTCTGTACAATGACACCCAGACTGACAGATAAGCCTCTACTGAAAACATTGCTTATACCCCATCAGGGGAAGAAAAAATATGATACTGTAGATATTAACTTCACAGGTTTTGGCCCATAAGTGACATATTTCAAATCTCTCATTTCATTAAGCAGAGCAATTTACCAGGGTCAAGCCTTATACCCATTGTACTAGGATGTATGCATTGCCACAGGGAGGGGAAGCAAATTGTTTTTAACAATAATATAATTTACTGTAATAGATATCATCTTTTTCTGCATTCTATTAGGTAAAACAATTGTTTCTTTCTACTTGCATTGATAGGACACACATGGGGAAAAAGTATGATCAAGATGATTTTTTGATTATGTAATGTGTTTCATTAGCTTTTTACTGACAAAAGTTTTAATTTGAATTAAAAGCAATAATTTAACAGATGCATTTGCATTTTAAGGTGCCCAAGGTGCTCCATTTTCCTGTTTTGAAGAAGTTAATTCTCTTCAAGATAGATTTGGAAGCTGTGGTTTTAAAAATTCACAACCATTACCTTGTGAACCAAAGTATGTATATAAAAATGATTGTGTCAGTGAATTATATGTTACTTGTCAAGAGAGACTAAATAGTAATGGACAGTAAATCATATGCCAGGAGGATATTTTGAAATGACAATATATATATTTTCCTTCTATACAATTGTTTTCTTTTTCCTTATTTTTCAGCCTAATATTGTCCTAATTATGAGGCTAGGCTAAAAGAATGATGAGACTTATTACCAGAAGTTGGAAGTGGGCACAAACTACCAAAAACTCAGAAAGTTGTACTCTCTATTGAGAATTAAAAATTGAACTGTTTATTCAGTCAATAAATGATAATGATACTAAAGCAAGTGCTTTGAGACATAGCATTGTTTTAAAAAATAGTTTTTTTTGTTTTTGTTGTTTTCCAAAACACTGATATGTAAAGCATGACAGTACTTATCAATAGCTGAATATAGAGTTCTAGAATATAGTTTTACTATAAGTCATAGAATAAAAGAATTAATGAAACCCAATAAAGAATGTGCCTACTCCAAATGGATACTTTCTGAATATCATAGGGATATTTAAAATGAAAGAATCACAAAGTGACAGATAGGAGGTTGACCCAGTTGGCGAAATAGGAGGCTCCTGAATGCTCCTCCTGGCACAGATACACTAATATTCAGGAAAAAATAGAGTGATTACCTCTGAAAGAAATACAGAAACTACTAATAGCTAAATGACCCTTACATATGAGGCAAATGAGAAAATAGCTACATTGAAACAGTTAGAGACATACTCTCACTATAAACCCAACTCCTGGCACAGCACCATACAACTGAAAGGGAACTTCCAACTCCCAGGTTTCCCCTAAGGAGCAAAGGATTTGGACCCCACATTTGGTACTCCAACATTTAAGACTCTCACCTGAGGGACAGGATCATAAAATATGTAGTTTTGAGAACCAAAGAAATTTGCATCCAGGAGACCCACAAGACTACAACAAACAAAGGAGTGGTTATTGGACTGTAAGCATTTGCCATGGATTTCTCCCTGGGCACGGTACAGAAGGAGCAACAAAAATCACTCATCTCCCAGTCTTTTCCTGAAAGAAAACCATGTGCATACTTAGTAAGCTGCCACCTAAGGGACAGGTTTCTAATTTAGCACACTACTAGGGAGGGGATGTATTCCTCCCCAGAGACGGGAAACTAATTGGACGTTTCTCCTGCCATCTCCTTGTTAGTCCACTCCACCAATTACAATTGTGGAATCCAAACCAACAAACCAAAAAGTCAAATGCATAGAAACAGAGTAGAAAAGTGGTTGCCAGTGGGAAAGAGGGAGAAGTTGGTAAAATGACACAAATTTTCAGATAAGGTGAATGAGATCTGAGGATGTAATGTATAACACTGTGACTGTAGTTGGTAACACTGTATTATATAATTGAAATTTACTAAGAGAGTAGAAGTTAAACATTCTCACACACAAAAACAGGACAAATATGTGAACTGATGAATGTGTTAACTAGCTGAATGTACACCTATATCAAAACATCACTCTGTATGATTTGATACCATACAAATCATAAAACACAGACTAGGGGTTTTGTAAGCCTCTTAGAGAAGCCAGTTTTCCACCCAATGATACATTGTAAATGACCAAATAAATTATTTATGGGATAACTTTTGGTATGCTTGTGGCATAAAGGAGATCCAAAAGTTACTTAATTCTCAAGAGAGGAGTGGAGAATTACTGGAAGTATCAGCATGTTGGAAGAATTTTAGAATAAAATTAAGAGTCTGTATATTACAGAGATGTACTGACTAAAGATAGTGGCAGGGACCCTGGGCATAATCAGAAGGGGCTCCAATGGTACACAAAGTGTAAAGAAATGCAATCAGCCACTCTCAGCAAATATTGGGTAACAGATAACCAGACTGGCTAAGCTATATCAAAGTGGGGAAAGGTGATGAATTTCCCCCCAAAATGTAATAAAATATGATGAATGCTCTAATACAACTGGAGGATAGACAAAGTTGAGATTTGAAATAGGAAATGAAGTCATGTCTGCACATTTGAGTTGTGTATAATTTTCAATTATGCTACCTTGCTAATTAACTGGATTGCATTCAGTTGTTGTACACCATAAGATAATGTTCTTTTGGCTTTTTTTTTCTGGTTTTAAACCTTCAAGCAATATTTATGTTACTATCCATGTAATATAACACTTATTTGGAACTCATTAAAAGACAGATGATAAGGACTTTTCTGCTTTTTGTTTCCAGGGATGTTCTCTGTGGAAAATTAGCTTGTGTTTGGCCTCATGAGAATACTTATAAAAGTAATGTTCAGTCTGCAGTTTATTCATACACTCAAGGACATGTATGCATATCCATTACTACTGGGTCATCAGTGAGATCAGATGGAAGAGATTATGCCTATGTGGCTGATGGTACTGTGTGTGGTGCACAAATGGTAACAAAACCCATTCATTTATATTCAGCTGTGTTAAATTATGTAATTATCAGATATTATATTCCATGATGACTATCACAATTATACTGAGTGGATTTCACTTATTCACTTATTTCCAATATTATATTGAAAAGATAATTAAATGAAGCCTCAGTTATCCAATAATGCTTTTCCAATTAACCTGTCATCAGTCCTTACTGAGAAGATATACATGTGTTTTAAGCACAAGATTCCACTAACTGACAGGTGATTTTTTTTTTTTTAGATCTTTGAATTCTAACAGCTTTAAATCATAAAATTCCAGTTTTGAATTTTCAATTTTCCCTGCTTCACAAAGAAACATAATTGAGCTTTCATATTTCTTAAGTCATCTACTTATGTATAATACCAAACTGTAAGTGTGAGAAGTCTGGAAGAAACAAACAAGAAGTCTGTCCTAGGAAAGTATTGCTGCAGTGATGTACAGCTCATGTTCATGTGTGTGTGTACATATATGTGAGCATTTACACTCAAATGGCCATAAAATAAAGGGAAAACAAAAATGGTTCAAAGGCTTAGTTACTCGATCTGGAACTACTGTATGAGAGCACACAGTCCAGAAAATATTAGGCATCTGGGATTAAAGCAATTGTAAATCAGTGTGCTGCATGTGTGTTGAATGCAAATGGCATTCAGCGCTTACTTGCTGAATTAAAAATAACTACACTTGAAACCTGTAGATTTTATTAACCAATATCGCCTCAATAAATTTAATTAAAAAAATAAAAAGAAATAAAACAAAACCTTGAAATGGTGAATTACTTGACCAACTCTTATATTTGGGCTCAGCAATCCTGATCCCTTGGGAAACTTGCTTGCTGTGGTAGGCAGCTTCTAAAATGGCTCCAGAGACTCCACTTTCTGGTATTCACTCCCTGTTCTTTTAGGGGAACCAAAAGAACATAAACCAGGAGAGCAATTAACAAAATAGAAAACTATACAGGAGGCACAGGATCCCATGTCCAGGTGACTAATTACTGCTGGAATACCCATTTTGACATAATTAGGATTTTACAATGGATACAAATTAAGTTAAAATGTTTATCTTGCCAGATTATTCTGATCACTATTTTAACAAGGATACAAAATAGTTTATAATCCAAAATATTGTTTGGACAAATGTATAATGACATGTATCCATTCAAACATTTGAAACCCTAACAAAATTAATGAACTATCTTCCAATATTTGAGGTAGCAAATTATTAACATTAATGTAACCAATTATAACAGAACACTAGCATAATATAGAAAACTCCTGTAATGGAGATTCTCAATTTAATTCCCAACTATAAGTACCAAAACCAAAATTATATGACATTGTTGCATAACTATGTTAAAGCAAACACCCTAAGATGTTTTTTCTTAAATTTATTATTGTTTAGATTTTTTGTATTGGTATACCAGTATCTTTGTATCAGAATCAGAGTAATATGGAATAAAAAGTCTCAATTTAAGCATCTCTTATGTATATATAACAAATAATTTTTTCTCAAATTTGTGAATGATTATAAAATACTGTTTTAGCGTTTTTTTTGGTTTTCTTTGTTTTGTTTTGTTTGTTTGTTTGTTTGTTTTTTAGTATTGTGAAAATAAAACCTGCAAAGAAGTCCATTTAATGGGATATAACTGTGATGCCTCTACAAAATGCCAAGGGAATGGGGTAAATAAGTTTTATTTTTGTAGTTCTATATTTTTGTGATGAGTTCAAAGTAAAAAATGCATCCTGTTTGGGAGAAATAAGAGTCTAGGTTACTTTTAAACTGACCTTGCCTAGAATTAGCTAACCAACATAAAGAAAATTAGCTGAGCTAGTTCAAACATTATTAAATAAATTGTATATATGTGCATTGAATTCTATTTTAAGTACCCTCAATTTATGAATTAGTAACATGTTTAAATGAAAACATTTATTCTTTTCTTATGCAAATAATATGTTTTGCTCATATTATGAACATACTTTGTCTCCCTCATACTCTTAATAATTAAAATTTATAGCCATATAATATTTTACAGAGTATACTTAAAAAACATGCTGCCATGTTATAGAATTTTCTGTTTGTTCTTATGAAAAAGTTTCTAATAGAAAATATATTGTCATGTAAAATATTTTAATCTGGTAATACAAATTTGTTGTTACTTTTACATTTAATTTTCATTTCTTAAAATTTGTAATTTTGGTTCTTGTTTTATTATTTTCCTAAAACAAAAGCAGTGTATGTAGCTAACATTATATGAATGATCTCAAATTCACCAAATTTATCAGTATTCAACTTTATAATTTTAAAATTGGTTTAGAATATACAAAATGCCACCACATTTTCTTTAATTTTTTGTAGACTGTTAACAGAAAGGATAGCTACATTTGTATGTTTTGGTTTTTATTTTCTATAGGTATAATTATTGGCCTGATGTTTTGCTTTCCTTTGTTCAATTATCTGTTTTATGCTTCAGCATTAATATTTTTCAATTTAAACGTCAAAGAAAATCTAACTGAATCTAGGAGAAGCTGTTTACTTCCCAATGACATCTCAACAAATAGGCAACTCTATCATTTACAATTCCAGTTCAATTTTATGAGCATGTAGTTGTTCAAAAATCTCATTAATTGCAAAATGTTGGCAGTTAATATAGTGTGTTCTTTCCTCATTCATGATATACTTTTTTATTATTGGCAAGACTTCATTTTTTAGAGCAGTTTAGGTTCACAGAAAAATTGAAAGGGAAGTAACAGAGATATTCCATATATCTTTTGCCCCCACACATGCATAGCCTCCCCAATTATCAACATCCTACATTACAGTGGCACATTTGTTGAAATTGGTGAACCTACATTGGCACATCATCATCACCTAATGTTCATACTTTACATTAGGATTCACTCTTAGTGTTGTACATTCTATGAGTTTGGACAAATGTATAATGACACGTATCCATCATTATGGTATCATAAGAGTATTTTTACTGGCCTAAAAATCCTCTGTACTCCTCCTGTTTATCCTTCCTCCTGCTTCAACCTACGGCAACCTCTAATTGTTTTACTGTCTCTGTAATTTTGCTTTTCTAAAATGTCATATAGTTGGAAGTAGACAGTATGTAGCCTTCTCAGAGTAGTTTCTTTTACTTAGCAATATGCATCTAAGGTTTCTTCATGCTCTTTCATGGCTTAACATCTCATTTCTTTTTAGTACTACATCATATTCCATTGTCTATATTTACCACTGTCTATTTATTCATCTACTGAATGACATCTAGGTGGCTTCCAAGTTTTTGCAATTATGAATAAGACTGCTTGAATATCTGTGTGCAGGTTTTCCTATAGACATAAGTTTTTAACGCCTTTGGGTATATGCTTTTCTCTTTATCATTGGTAGAAGTTATGGAGAATTTTGTGTAATTTCTCCCTAAAATGCTTGAGCAAATTCACCAGAGAACACATCTGAGACAAGTGCTTTCTGTTTTGGAAGTTTATTAAATTTGATTTAATTTCTTTCATAGATCTTTTCAGACTATATTTCTACTTGTGTGAGTTTTTGTAGATTATATCTTTAAAGGAATTGGTCTATTTTATATAAGTTATTAATTTATGCACATAGAATTGTTTAGAATATTACTTTGTTATCTTTTTAATGTCTATGGATCAGTAATGATAGTATTTCTTTAATTTTTGATAATTTGGATTCTCTCTCTTTTTTTTTCTTAGTTGGCCTGCTTTTGGTTTGGTTAATTTACTGCATTGATTTTCAGTTTTCTATTTCATTGCATTCTCTTTTAATTTTTATTAGATTTAATTTGAACTTCTCTTTCTAGTTACCTAAGGGAAGAGCTAGATTATGATTTTAGATATTTTCCAATATGTTCATTCAGTGCTATGCATTTTCCTCTAAGCACTAGTTTCATTGAATCTCACAAATTTTGGTAAGCTGTATTTAACATTTTTATTTAGTTTGAAATATTTTTATTTTCTGTAAACTGTTAGCGGTGCAAGCTTCTCATAAAGTTCTATTTTGTTATCCATTTAAAATATATTTTTGCCTCTATGTTATTTTATTTTGTAAAATATATTAAGCTAAAAATGAAATACAAATGGCTGATCAATAGTATCAAATTTCTAAAAAGGGACTACAATAAGAAATTAAAGTGGCCAAGTCCATTGAGGGTAATTTTGTCACAATATTTTGTATAAACATTAAAGTGCATGAATAAGAAATATAGATGTGGTGACTGCAAATGTTTTGAAAATAAATAAATGATATAATATTTGTGAAAAATTCTAAAGTTACCAAAATAATGTGCTCTCTCCTTTGTGAATACAATGACCATAATTTTTTTGAATCCCATTTATTAAAATATGATTAGGGATGACAAAGTGCTTATTGGAGAAATCAGTCAATATATAGAGGCCAGAAATATAATACCATGTTGGTAGTGATTTTGCCATTGACTATTATGTTGTCAAAATTTTCACTACTTTTTCTGACCTATTTCTCATATTATAGTCACTTACCACAAAACAAAATTTCAGTCAATGACTGCATGGAGGACGGTGGTCCTATAAGATTCTAATTGAGTTGAAAAGTTCCTGTCACCCCATTAGCTGTCTTAGCCATTGTAACTTCATAGCATGATGCATTACTATTATATTGTGGGGTTGCTGGTGTAAACAAACCTACTGTGCTGCCAGTCATTTAAAAGTATAGCACAAACAATTATGTACAGTACATAGTATTTGAAAATAATAAACAACTACATTATTGATTTATGTATTTATGATACTATACTTTTGTCATAATTTTAGAGTGTACTCTTTCTACTTATAAAAACGTTTGCTGTAAAATGGTATGTTGTATTACCATTGGCAGCAGTCCCATATATCTAGTGTTTACCATGTGTCTTGATTGCATCATTTTCTCTTGTGCTTGATTTAATCTCATGTTGTTTGGTACAGTAGCCTGCTGTATAGGCTTGTAGCTTAGGAGTAATAGGCCAAATCATAGAGCCTAGGTGTATACTATGTAGGTTTGTGTAAGTGCATTCTGATGTTCACACAATGACAAAATCGCCTAACCATGCATTTCTCAGAATGTATCCCTAAGTGGCACATGACTGAATATAGTCTTAATAAACTTAGAAAAATAGTGATTTTATTTATTTGAATTTAGGTATTTTTAAATAGCATATAAAGATTAACATGATTTATAGTGATTATATGTTTTTCTGTTTCAGATATGTAATAATTTGGGCAATTGTCATTGTTTTCCTGGCTATCGGCCTCCAGATTGCGAATTCCAGGTTGGTTCACCAGGGGGAAGTATTGATGATGGAAATGTTCAGAAATATGGTGAGTAAAAATTAAACTTTTAAAACAAAATAGAATGTTGTTTTATGAAATAATTAAAGAAATATACTTCCAAGTCAAACCTTTCATCATCTCCTAAGTAATTAAGAGTTATCATGAAGAGTAGTTTTAATTAAATTAGTGTTAAACAAAATTTGTAAGGAGCGTTTTTTCAGAGACACTCAATTTTAATCAACTTAGCTAAATTGGTTAGAATGTAGTACTCTTAAATTTCAATAAATGTCATAGTATGAATTAAAAACAAACTCAAATATGTAAGAATTAATGATTTACATTCCATATTATAAAACACTTTGTAAGTTATTTAAAAACAATATGTATTACAGAATTGTACACTTGAAACCTATGTAATTTTACTAACTATTGTCACCCCAATAAATTTTAATTTAAAAAACACAACAATGTAGGATAAAGTATTCATTATGAATGAAATTTGGAAAAAATCATATGACAAAATATAAATGTATATATTTATTACAACATAATAGTAAATCACATTTTGAGTGATGGAGTGCATATGTATACTTTCCCCTTTTCCTATGAATGAAGGCAAGTGTCATAGGCTATTCATTGATTCTATCATTCATTCCTTCATTCCCCCAAACTTGTTACCAAGTATCTGGTAAGGCAATAAAATTGAGATCTACATTTCAGAAAGTCTACTCATGCAGCAATGTGGAGAATGGGTTTCATTACATGAGTCTGAATGAAGGGAAATTACTTGGAAAGAAATTGCTTTAAATTGGAATGGCCTGAAGCAAACAATGAAAGAGCAGATAGAAAAAGTCACTACATAATATCAAATATTTGTAACAATGAATAAGAAAAGATGATCAGTTGTATTTGGCACATGGAGAGGAATGTGCAATGATGATATATCTAAGTTTCCATAAAAGAATCAGAGGGTAGACAGAGGATGAGATAATGAATTTAATTTTGAATAGCTACAATTTGGGTTACCTGTTGAAGAATCCATGTGACGATATCTGGGAATCCATCAGAATTTGATGATGTTTCCAACTCAATAGGGACATCAGAGATTGGTATTCCTTAGTTACTTTATAATTAAAGTAGTTCATGGAATGGTAAAAATGGGTATTTTTATGTGAGATAAGGTAAGAGGTTTGGGTATGACTTCAGGAAGCAATAATATTTCAGAGACATAATGTCTGAAATTATTGATAATTTGTAAACGAAAGATAAAAATAAAGAGTAGTCACAAGGACAGCCACAGTGTCCTTCCATAGATGATTGGATAAAGAAGATGTGATATATATACACAATGCAATACTACCCTGCCATAAGAAAAGATGAAATATTGCCATTTGTGATAACATGGATAGATCTTGAGATTATTATGCTAAGCAAAATAAGTCTGACAGAAAAAGTCAAGAACCATATGACTTCTCTCATATGTGGGACATTATAAAACTGAGACCAACAAAGGAACAAGACAAACAAGCAAAGAAACAAAAATTCATGGAAACAGACAACAATTTAGTGGTTATCAGAGGGTAAGGGGGGAGGAGGGTGGTAGAAGAGGGAAAAGGGGATCAAATTATATGCATATGGTGATGGAAAGAGAGCTGACTCTGGGTGGTGAACACACAATGCACTGTATAGATGATGTATTATAAATATGTACACTTTAAACATATTATTTTACTAACTAATGTCACCCAATAAATTTAATAAATAAAAGAACGAAATTAAAAGCTACTGGAGCTAGATTTCTGATATCTTGCAATATAGAGGGAGAAGGTCAACAAAACCACATCTCCAAAAGCAACTAAAAAGGTTGACTAAAACTCAAAACCAACCATTTCAGCTCTCTCGAAATTAATCAAAGGCAATCTAAAAAGTGTTTATTCTTGGGGCCGGCCAAGTGGCGTGGTGGTTAAGCGCTGGCTTGGGAAGCCAGCGGCCCCAGTTCGGGTCCCACATGTGAGGGCCAGTGACACTGCCCTCAAAAGTGTTTATTGTTTTTCGGGTTTTTTTTGAGGGCAGTGTCACTGGCCCTCACATGTGGGACCAAACCGGGGCCGCTGGCTTCCCAAGCCAGCGCAAAAGTGTTTATTCTTGAAAACTACATCAGTTAACAGGAGTGTGAATTTCAGTTCCTGAGGCTGCCTCTACCTCTACTACTCCAGATCTGTTGACAGGGTAATTTAACAAGGACTCAGTAAGGTATGAAAACCATTAGTTTTGCTGCCACTGCTTTAGGATGGGTGGGAAGAAAAAGGGGATTTCTTGATTTGTTGGAGTCTTGTCAATTATAGTGGCAATCATTTTGTAAGCCGAACATGGAGGACTAACTGCCTTGCTATACTGAGATAGCAGGCCTTTTAGGAAAAACAATAGACCAGGAAATAACTATGAAGTTAATAGGGAGTGTCAGGAGATGAGACAGTTATAAGGGAAATTATAAGCTCTCTTTTGTGGTTCCATACAAATTTTAGAATTGTGTTTTCTATTTCTGTGATAAAACCATTGGTAATTTGATGGGGATTGCATTGAACATAGAGATAACGTTGGGTAATATTTAACAATATTAATTCTGATCCATGAACACAAGGTGTTTTTCCATTTTTTTCCCCAATTTCTTTAAGCGAAGTCTTGTAGTTTTTGTTGTATATATCTTTCACATCCTTGGTTAAATTTTTTCCCAGGCATTTAATGTTTTGATGCTATTATGATTGTAATAGTTTTCTTTTTCTTTTTCAGATGTTTCATTGTTACTGTGTAGAAATGCAACTAATATCTGTATGTTAATTTTCTATCCTGCAACTTGACTGAATTTGTTGATTAGTTTCAACAGTTTTTTGGTTGAGTTTCTAGGGTTTTTTGTATGTCAGCTCATATTGTCTGCAAATAATAACGATTTTTCTTCTTGCTTTGCATTTTGGGTGCCTTTTATTTCTGTGTTAACAATAGAACAACCTTATAACCCAGCAACTCCACTCCTGAGTATGTATCCAAAGAAATCTACAACACTAATTTAAAAAAAAAAAAAAAAATATATATATATATATATACACACACACACACACACACACACACACACACACACACACACACATCCCTATGTTTACTGTGGTGCTATTCACAATAGCCAAGTATTTCATCCTTTTTTATGGCCGAGAAATATTCCATTGTGTATATATGTGTACCATATCTTCTTTATCCAATCATCTATCGAGGGATATTTTGATTGTTTTCATGTCTTTGCCACTGTGAATAATGCGGCAATGAACATTAGGGTTCATACATATTTACAAATAAATGTTTTCGGATTTCTTGTGTAGACACCCAGAGGAGGGATTGCAGGATCATATGGTAATTCTATTTTTAATTTTTTGAGGACCCTTCATACTGTTTTCCATAGTGGCTGTACCAATTTACATTCCCACCAGCAGTATATGAGGGTTACTTTTTTTGCCATAGCCTCTCCAACACTTATTATTTGTCTTGCTGATAATAGCCATTCTAACAGGTGTGAGGTGATATCTCATTGTGCTTTTGATTTGCTTTTCCCTAATAGCTATTAAGGTTGTGCATCTTTTCATAAGTCTGTTGGCTGTTTGATTTACTTCTTGGGAGAAGTGTCTGTTCAGGTCCCCATTTTTAAAATGGATTGTTTGATTTTTTTGTTGTTGTTGAGTTGTATGAGTTCTTTATATATTTTGGATATTAGCCCTGGATGTTTGCAAATATCTTATTCCATTTTGTTGGTTGCCTCTGTGTTTTGTTCATGGTTTCTTATGCTGTGCAGAGGCTTTGTAGTCTTATATGGTCCCATTCATTTATTTTCACTTTTACTTCTTTTGCCTTTAAGATCAAATTTGTGGTTTAGAAAGGATAGCCTTTTTAACAAAAGGTGCTAAAACAATTATATACCCATGTGCAAAAAAAGAAAAGAGAATTTAGATCTATAACTAACATCATATACAAAAATTCATTCAAAGTGGATCACAGACTGAAATATGAAGCCAAAATATATAAAACTTCTAGAAGAAAGACTTCACTTAAGCAAAGACTTTTAAAGATATGACACCAAAAGGACAATCCAAACAGGAAAAATGATAAATTTGGACATCATCAAAATTATAAACTTTTGCTCTTCAAAAGCCCCTTTTAGGTATTTACTTAATAAAGTGTTTGCACTCATAATATACACAAAATTATATTTGAAAACATATAAATAGTCTTTGAAACTTGATAATAAAAAATAACCCTATAAAAATGGACAAAGTATTTGAACAAATATTTCATCAAAGAAAATGTATGGATGGCAAATAAGCACTTTGAAGATGCCCAACATTATTGTTTATCAGGGAAATGCAAATTGCAAAATCACAAATATATATCATTACATTCTTTAAAAATTGCTTAAATTTAAAGGACTAACCTAATGGAGCTTGGCCAAATTTTAAGGATAGTGTCTCATAAACTACTGTTGTAAAGTAAAATTGTACAAACAGTTCCACAATTCCTTCAAAAGGTAAACATTTATCTACCATGTAATCCAGACATCTTACTATTTACCAAAAATAATAGAATACTTAGATCCATACAAAGCTTTGTGAACAAATGTTCATAACAGCTTTATTTGCAATAGATAAAATTTTGGAACAACCCAAATGTAAATCAACAGGTGATGGGTAAACAAAATGTGACATTTGAAACAACACAATACCATTGAACAATAAAAAGGAATGAGATATTGTTATATATGTACCAAAATGGATGCATCTCAACATTTATGCTATGAGTAAGAAGCAAGACCAAAAAGAATAAATTACTGTCTGACTTTGTTTATATTAAATTGTAGAACATCTAACTAATTGATATTGAGAGAATGCAGATCATATCAGTGGTTGCCTATTTGGGGGAGTGCCAGTATGGCAGGATTATAAAGAAGCAAGAGGAAACTTTGGGTGATGGATGTATTCATTATTTTGATTGATGTAATGGTTTTGTGGATACACTGTATACAGATAACAAACCTATCAAATTGTACATTTTAAATAGGTGAATTTATTATTTGTTAAAATACCTCAATAAAGCTGCTAAAATAACAAAATTTGAATAATGTACATGAGGATGTTCATACTATTTTGTTGTCAAATCTCAGACAGTAGTTAAACCATTTTGCTTGCTTATCAAATAAAAATTGTAAGAATTTTACACTAAATGGAGAAAATCCACAGTTATCAAAACAAAAGAAAATATTTTTAAATGTTTGTCTCATAGGGGTATATGTTTGTCAAATGTTATTCATTGGCACAGTTAAAATGTTTGCATTTCATTATAGGTAGATAATAGCTATAATAAAGGAAGGGAAATATCAAATATATGCAACACCCAATACTATCATCCACTAATGAAAATACAGTTGTTACAACCACTTTGGAAAATCATTAGAATATTTGCTAATGTTGAATACAGGCATCTACTATGAATAAGCATTGCCACTCTCAAGGGTATATATCTGAGACATATGTGTACATATGTTGACTAAAAGACATGTAGTAGAATATCCATAGCAGTATTATTCATAATATCCACAATTGCAAATCGCCCAGATACTCATAGGGAATAGAATACATCAATGGCTATTATATTTATACAAAGATATAGTATATAGAGATGAGAATTCACATTTTGCAACTGTAAGCAACAATATGGGTGAATCCCAAAATTAGGTAAGAAAAAGAACATTAATATAATTCTATATTGAAAATCTGCCAAAAATGATCTGTGCTCTTAAAGACCAAAGTAGTCATTATCTTTGGGAAAAATAGTAACTGGAAGAAGGCAAATTGGAATTTCTAAAGTGCTGGTAATGTTTTCTCAATTTGGGACTGGTTATATAAATGTGCTCAATTTAGAAATTTCTTTGAGCTATAAATTATGGTATGCACTTATGTCTGTTAACAACATTATACTTCAGTAAAAATTTACTACATAAATAATAATGGAAGAAATCAAGACGCTTGGGACCTTTGGAGAAGAATGATGATTAGAAGAATGTCCTGAGGATGCTTTTGGGATTCTAGCATGGTCTGTTTTAAGATCTGGGTGATTTCGCTAATTCATTGCTAATAAATTTATATATTGTATACTTGTCTGAATTGTCTATTACTTCATTTTTTAAAGTGTAAGAAATAACTAAGGGGCATTTAACATGTTACAGAATGTTAATGAGGAGGAAATACACACATATTACATATAGGTATGTAGATATAATATAGATGCAGGTACAAATACAGGTATAGATAAGAATTTTATTTATATGAATAAAATATAAATACTAGATGGAGAAATATGAGTCTTTAAAAATGGTTTCCTCCAAGGAGAGAAACTGACTTGGCTAGGGAGGAGGATGGGAGTTTTTTTATAGTACATCCTTTCTAAATTTTTAACTTAAGCCCTACTAATATATTATTACCTTTTAAAATATTGATGTCATAAATAAGATAAATGTAGTAAGCAGTACTCAAAACATATATATTACCATAATAATTAAACAAATATGCATAAAGTACAAATAAGAAATTTATGTAAAAAGCTTTGGGTTATGACTTAAATGTCCTTTGATTTTCCCTGTAAGAGTTTGCAATGTATTAAAATTTCAATTATGTTTTACATATATACACATATATATGATAAAAAAATATAAACATATTTAAATATTCAGTGAATATCTACTGACCTCTATCTTTCATTCCTAGATACAGTTTTTATTAAAAAAGACTACAGGATACATCAGAGCAACTGGCTTATTCTGAGTTTCTACATTGCTTTGCCCTTTCTCATAATTTTCACCATTATGATCATGAAACGAAATGAAATAAGAAAATCATGCAACAGAGAGAACGCAGAATATAGGAGGTGAATAATATTATATAAATAATTTATTATTATATATTGTACTTGTCATTGACTAGTGTCATAAGTTTATATTACAATATAGGGTATTTGTTATATTAATTCCTAAGTATGTTATTTTAAATCTAATATAAATGTTACTTTTAAAATTTTGTTTTCCAAAAGTTTGTTGTTCACACACACACACACACACACACACACACACACACACACACACAAGTGTATATACAGAGGGTGCCAAAAAAAGTATACAGGGCCAGCTGAGTGGCGCGGTGGTTGGGTGCTGGTTTGGGAGGCCAGCGGCCCCGGTTCGGATCCGAGGTGTGAGGGCCGGTGACACTGTCCTCAAAAAAAAAAAAAAAAAGTATACACATTTTAAGAAAGAAAAAAAATGGATTAAAATTGTAGTAATATATATTGATAACAAAAGATGAATACAAGACATGTGTATATATTTTTGGCACCCCCTTTATATGCATATATATGTATATAAAAGAGGGATGCAAAAAAATATTATTTTTTTAAATTTATTTATTTATTTTAATTAGTTTCAGGTGTACAAGACAGTGCAATAGTTATACTTTTTACCCCTCAAAGTGACAACCCCCTCCCCCATTTAGCCACCGCACTCCTCTATATTCAATTACAGTTGGTATACAATATTATACAACCTCAGCTTCAGGTGTACAGTGCAGTGATCAAGCCTCTACTCCATTCATGAAATGGTCTCCCTAACAAGATATATGACCATCTGACACCCCACAAAATATTTACAACATTATTAATTATATTCCCTGAACTGTGTTTCATATCCCTGTGGCAATATTGTAGTTGCCTATTTTTGCTGTCTAATCCCTTCCCCTTCTCCCTCATCCCCCCCAACTAGCAACCCTGTTTTTCCTCTATATCTATGAGACAGTTTCTCTTTACTTTGCTCATTCATTCAGTTTTTCAGATTCCACATATACGTGAGATCATATGGTATTTGTCTTTCTCTGACTGACTTATTTCACTTAACATAATAGTCTCTAGGTCCATCCATATCATTGCAAATGGTACGATTTCATTCTTCTTTATAGCGGAGTAATACTCCATTGTATAAATGTAACACAGTTTCTTAATCCAGTCATCTACTGATGGGCATTTTGGTTGTGTCCAAGTCTTAGCTATTGTAAATAGCGCTGCAATGAACATAAGGGTGCATATGTTTTTTTGAATAAGTGTCTTGGGTTTTTCAGGATAAATACCTAGGAGTGGAATTGCTGGGTCAAACGGTAGCTCTATTTCCAGTTCTTTGAGATACCTCTGTACTGACTTCCATAGTGGCTGTACAAATCTGCAATCCCACCAACAGTGCAGCAGGGTCCCCTTTTCCCCACAGCCCCACCAGCACTTGTTGTTTGTTGATTTATTGATGATAGCCATTCTGACTTGAGTGAGGTGGTATCTCATTGTGGTTTTTATTTGCATTTCCCTAATGACCAGTGGGGTTGAACATCTTTTCATATGCCTCTTGGCCATCTGTATGTCCTCTTTAGAAAAGTGTCTCTTCATATCTTCTGCCCATTTTTTAATTGGGTTGTTTATTTTTTTGGTGTTGAGTTTCATGAGTGTTTAATAAATTTTGGATTTATATAATATCAGATATATTATTGGCAAATATATTCTCCCATTCAGTAGGCTTCCTTTTTGTTTTATTGATGGTTTCCTTTGTTGTGAAAAAACTTTTAAGTCTGATATAATCCCATAGTTCATTTTTTCTTTTACTTCCCTTGCTCGCAGGGATGTATCAGTAAAATTATTGCTCTGGGTAATGTCTGCAAATGTACTCCCTATATTTTCTTTTAGGATTTTTATGGTTTCAGGTCTTACATTTAAGACTTTAATCCATTTTGAATTTGTTCTTGTATGTGGCGTAAAGAAGTGGTCCAGTTTCATTTTTTTGTATGTGTCAGTCCAATTTTCCCAGCACCATTTATTGAATAGACTATCTTTACTCCAATGTAAATTCTTGCTTGCCTTGTCATAGATTAACTGTCCATAAATGCCTGGATTTATTTCTGGGCTCTCTGTTCTGTTCCACTGATCGATGTGCCTGTTTTTATGCCAATACCATACTGTCTTGATTACTGTAGCCTTGTAGTATGTTTTGATGTCTGCTAGCGTGATCCCCCCCGACTTTATTCTTATTTCTCAGGACTGCCGAGGCTATTCGGGCTCTTTTATGGTTCCATATAAATTTTAGGATTATATTTTCTATTTCTGTGAAAAATGCCCTTGGTAGTTTGATAGGAATTGCATTGAATCTATATATTGCTTTAGGCAGTATGGACATTTTAACTATATTAATTCTTCCTATCTATGAGCATGGTAGGTGTTTCCATTTATTTGTATCTTCTTTGATTTCTTTCTTCAGTGTCTTATAATTTTCTGAGTACAGATCTTTTACTTCTTTGGTTAAATTTATTCCTAGGTATTTTATAGTTCTTGAAGCAATTGTAAATGAGACAGTTTTCTTAATTACTCCTTCTGTTAGTTTATCATTGGTATATGCAAATGCAACTGATTTTTGAACATTGATTACATATCCTGCTACTTTACTGAATTCATGTATCAGTTCCAATAGTTTTTTGATGGAGTCTTTGGGGTTCCCTATATACAGTATCATGTCATCTGCATATAATGACAATTTTACTTCTTCTTTGCCAATTTGGATGCCTTTTATTTCTTTTTCTTGTCTGATTGCTGTGGCTAGAACCTCCAGAACTATGTTGAATAAAGGAGGAGAAAGTGGACAGCCTTGTCTTGTTCCTGATCTTAAGGGGAATGGTTTTAGCTTTTCCCCATTGAGTATGATGTTAGCTGTAGGTTTATCATATATGGCTTTTATTATATTGAGATATGATCCCTGTATTCCCACTTTGCTAAGTGTTTTTAACATAATGGCTGTTGGATTTTGTCAAATGCTTTTTCTGCATCTATTGATATGACCATGTGATTTTTAGTCTTCATTTTGTTGATGTGGTGTATCACATTAATTGATTTACAGATGTTGAATCAGCCTTGCGTACTAGGGATGAAACCCATTTGATCATGATGTATGATCTTCTTAATATATTGCTGAATTCTGTTTGCTAATATTTTATTAAGAATTTTTGCATCTATATTCATCAGGGAGATTGGCCTGTAGTTTTCCTTTTTTGTGATGTCTTTAACTGGTTTTGGAATCAGGGTGATAGTGGCTTCATAAAAAAAGTTTGGGAGCCTTCCCTCCTTTTGGATTGTTTGGAATAGTTTGAGAAGAATAGCTGATAGTTCTTTTTTGAATGTTTGATAAAATTCACTTGTGAAGCCATCTGATCCAGGGCTTTTGTTTTTTGGGAGCTTGTTAATTACTGATTCAATTTCCTTGGTAGTAATCAGGGTATTTAGATTTTCTGTTTCTTCTTGCGTTAGCTTTGGAAGGTTGTATGCTTCTAGAAAATTATCCATTTCTTCCAGATTGTCAAATTCGTTGGCATATAGTTGCTCATAATAATTTCTTAGAAATTTTTGTGTTTCTGTGATGTCTGTAGTCATTTCCCCTCTTTCATTCCTGATTTTACTAATTTGAGTCCTCTCTCATTTTTTTTTTTTTTTTTGATGAGCCTGGCTAGAGGTTTGTCAATTTTGTTTATCTTCTCAAGAAACCAGCTCTTGGTTTCATTGATCTTTTGTATTGTTTTTCTGGTCTCTATATTGTTTATTTCCACTCCGGTCTTTATTATCTCCTTTCTTGTACTCCCCTTGGGCTTCTTTTGCTGTTCCTTTTCCAGTTCCCTGAGGTGTATGGATAACCTGTTGATTTGAGATTTTTCTTCCTTCTTTAGGTAGGACTGCAGCGCTATAAACTTCCTTCTCTGCTTTCCCAGAGATTTTGCGTCGTGACGTTTTCATTTTTGTTTATTTCCAGGTATCTTTTGATTTCCTCCTTGATCTCATTTGTGACACACTTGCTATTTAGTAGCATGTTATTTAGCCTCCATTTATTTGACAGCTTTCTGGGGTTCTTATAATTGATTTCTAGTTTCATAGCATTGTGTTCAGAGAAGACACTTGAAATGATTTCAATCTTCTTAAATTTATTCAGACTTCTTTTGTGGCCTAACATGTGGTCTATCTTAGAAAATGTTCCATGTGCACTTGAGAAGAATGTACATTCTGTAGCTTTGAGGTGAAATACTCTGAAAATGTCTGTTAAGCTGGTCTAATGTGTCATTTAAGGTCACTGTTTCTGCATTGATTTTCTGTCTGGAGAATCTGTCCATTGGTGACAGTGGGGGTGTTGAAGTCCCCTACTATGATAGTGTTACTGTTGATCTCCGTTTTTATGTCTGACAATATCTGTTTTATATATTTAGGAGCTCCTATGTTAGGTGCATAGATGTTTACTGGGGTTATGTCCTCCTTGTTGGATCGATCCCTTTATTATTATGAAGTGTCCTTCTTTGTCCTTTATTATATTCTTCAACTTAAAGTCCATTTTATCTGATATAAGTATCGCTACTCCAGCTTTTTTCTCCGTTCCATATGCATGAAATACTTTACTACATCTCTTTACTTTCAGCCTGTGTGTGTCTTTTGATCTGAGGTGAGTCGCTTGTATACAGCATAAGCCGGGGTCTTGCTTTCTTATCCATTGAGCCACCCTCTGTCTTTTGACTGGAGCATTTACTCCATTTACATTTAATGTGATTATTGACAGGTGCGTATTTATTGCCATTTTTTTATTTGTGTTCCTAGTCTTCCTTAGGTTGTTTTTCTCTTCTGCTTAAAGAAGCCCTTTTAACATTTCCTGCAAAGCTGGCTTGGTGGTAATGAATTCCCTTAACTTGTTCTTTTCTAGGAAGCTCTTTATCTCTCCTTCAATTTTAAATGATAACTTTGCTGATACAGAAGTATGGGTTGTAGGCCTTTATTTTTCATCCCTTTGAAAACCTCCTGCCACTCCCTTCTGGCCTGCAAAGTTTCTGGAGAAAAGTTGGCTGTTAATCTTATGGGGGTGCCCTTGTAAGTAACTTGCTGCCTTTCCCTAGCTGCTTTAAGGATTCCGTCTTTGTCCTTAACCCTTGCCATTTTCACTATAATGTGTCTTGGTGTGAGCCTGTGTGTGGGATCATACTGGTTGGAACTCTCTGCACTTCCTGGGCTTGTATTTCAATGTCCTTTGCCAGGTTAGGGAAGTTTTCAGACATTATTACTTCAAATATGTTCTCAATCCCTTGCTCCTTCTTTTCTTCTGGTACTCTGAAGATCTGGGGTTATTGCGTCTGATGTTGTCCCCCTGCTCTCTTAAACTATTTTCAATGTTTTTCATTCTTTTTTCTTTTTGTTGTTCTGCTTGGGTGATCTCTGCTATCTTGTCTTCTAAGTCACTGATTTGATTTTCTGCTTTGTCCAATCTGCTAGTCATTCCATCGAATTTGTTATTTAATTCAGTAATTGTGTTCTTAAGTTCTAGCTGGTTGCTTTTCATGATTTCTCTATCCTTCTTTATATTTTCATTAATTTCCTTGAACATTCTAACAATCAGTATTCTGAACTCTGTCTCCAATAGGTTGTTTACCTCAATTTCCTTTAGTTCCACTGATTCAGGAGGTTTCTTCTTTTCTTTTATTTGGGTTGTATTTCTTTGTCTCCCCATTCTGGTTTACTCTTTGTGCTTGCTTTGACATAACAGATAGATCCCCCAGGTTTCTCAGTCTTTTCTGGGTAAACTTATATGGTGTGTGTCCTTTATATTTGAATTACTCAATCTCCCTATTCTCTTGTGCGTGTATATCTGAGGTGTTCCTTTTGTTGTGTGTCTTCACCTGTTGAAGTTTAGCTTTGATTACTTTTGGCTTGTCAGTAGGTGGGATTGACTCCCAGGCTGATTAGCTGTGAGGATCAGCAGTGTCTGCAGTTTATGAGCTGCTGTGTGAGGGTTGATCCCTCTGATGAGGCTTGGACCCTTTGGCCCTAGCACCTGTAGCAACTTCCTTTTGGGTGTGACTCCTGTATGTCAAACCCAGAAATGCTCTGATTTTATCTAAAGTTGGCCTCCAGGTACAATGATTCTTGTGTCTCCAGTGCCAGTCTTGGCTAAAGTCCACCAAGCTCTCTTCAGTTTGTCCTCTGCTGTACAAATATTCCTCTGCGTCTTATGGGAACAAAGATGGCCTCGTGACATCTAGTGTGATCCTGGCACTGCAGGTTTGCTCTACATGAGTGTGGTTGTGATGTGTGATTGGTAGTTTTTACAAAGTCACTGCCATTTCTGCTTTCGCCTGTCCCAAGGCAGGCTGTGCACCCTGCAGGCTCAATGAGTGTCTTTGGGCACCCTTTCCGTTGACAGCCATGGAGAATGAGAGAATTCCTTGTTGCCAAAAGCCAGCTGCCAGGAATCTATTAGTGTGTTGGCAGCTGAACCTGCCCTGCCTCCCAGGCCTTGCAGGAAAGTTGGGGGCGGGGTAGTATCTCACTCTGCAGTCTCTTCTGGGGCGGAAATTCTCGACCCCCTATGGGTAAGGAATACCTCTGTAGTCTGCCCCTACTGCTCCATTCCGGGGTCAGTTTAAGACTCTGGCTTGACAGGGGCCAAGGTTTCTGAGGGAGGGTGGGGGTGGATTTTAATTTTTTGGGTTTTTTGTTGTTGTTGTTTTTTTTGCTTTCTGTTGAAGAGAGGAGGAAAAACAAACAAACAAGAAAAACAAACAAACAAACAAAATAATACAACAACAAAAAACACCCACAGTCCCAACACTCTTTTGAGCTAAGGCCTTTGCCTCATAGGCTCCAGAGGAGTTCCTGCTGCTCTCCCAAAGAGACTGCCGGGGTTTAGGGTGCTGCGCGCACCTTGCAGTGGCTCAAATCTCCGGTCTGTCTCCCGGGGACCTGCATCTCTGCTTGGGCGCGCTGCGTCTCCCCCCACGGTGTGTTCTTTCTTCCCCTGCTCGTCTGGTTTCATGCTTCTGCCTCAGAGCCTGTGAGCTCTGCGGTATTCCTGCTGCTCTCCCAGAGGGACTGCCGGGGTTTAGGAGACTGCGTGCACCCTGCCGTGGCTCAGATCCCTGCTCCGTCTCTCTCAAGGACCTGCGTCTCCACCCGGCGCGCTGCGTCTCCCCCTCCCAGCGAGTACTCTTTCTTACCTTGCTTGCCCGGTTTCAGGCTTCTGCCTCAACGTCTGCGTGCTGAGGTGCTCTTGCTGCGCTCCGTGGGTCCCGGTGGCGCAGAGACTGATCCCTGAACCAGGCAGGTGCAGGAATTGATCTTGCCCTGTCGCTGTCAGGCTCTGCACCCTGCTTCCTGGGGACCTGGGGAGCTGTGGGTGCGGTTCCACATCTCCCCTCTCTCCTCCCGCTCTTGCCTGGCCTGAGGCTTCTTCCTCAGGCTGCAGATGGTTGTGCTCTTGCTGTACTCTAGATGGGCCGTGGGGTGCAGGGAGCAAGCATAATGCCATCTAGGTTCATCCATGTTGTCAAAAATGGTAAGATTTCAATCTTTCCTAGTGCCAAGTAAATCCCCTTATATATATGATTCACATCTACTTTATCCAATCATCTATTGATGGGCACTTGGGTTGCTTCCATATCTTGGCTATTGTAAGTAGTGCTGCAATGAATATAGGGGTGCATATATCTTTTTGAATTAGGGGTTTGTATTTTTTCGGATAAATACCCAAAAGTGGAATTGCTGGGTCATATGGTAGATCTATTTTTAATATTTTGAGGAACCACCAAATCATTTTCCATAGTGGCTGCACCAATTTGTCATTCTACCAAGAGTGCACAAGGGTTCCCTGTTCTTGTTTGTTTATTTACTGGGCCTGGGGTAGCTCCACACAAGGTCCAGGGTGTCTTAAAGCCTATTGCCACCTGCCAGATTCTATAAGGCTCACCACTGATAGAGCCTCAGGTAGTACATGCGTTGGCTGAGACCACATCCCAGGGAATCACTAGATTGGGATGAGTAGTGTTCACCAGGTTAATGTAGATTTGGGTTTCCTGTCAGTGCTGAGCATGGAGCTACTCAGCCTCAGAGCACACTGAGGCCAGCCACCACCCATCTGGGGTGCATGCTTCCCCAAGCATGTCCAAGAACCAGTACAGTGTGGGCAGGGCTGGCTCTTGGCCACAAAAGTGCCTCCAAAGTTGCCCAAGTTAGGTGGGAGGAGTTCCCGAGAGTCACCAGGGTAGAATGACCAGAATTCAGTAGGAGAATGCAAATTCAGATTTGGTGGTGTGGATAGGGCTCAAAACAGGAAAGACGGTGCCCACCTGCCAACTGTACAGGAGAAGCATTCCACACAGGGAAAATGGTGACTGTCCCTCCAGTCCTCACTCTTCAGTCACACAACTCAGTCTCTCACTGTATGTCTCTGATGCCTCCTGAGTCACCATCCCTCTGCTGGGGCCCAGGGTAAGTATTTGTGAGTGAGTGAGTCTGTTCATGGGCCCTTTAAGAAGATGTCTGGGTTTTCTGCAGCCTTTTGTCTCACCCAGATGGGCAGAATCCCCACTGCTTTTCACAGATATTGTGAAGGCTCCTCTTCCTGGCACTAGTCCTCCAGGCTGGGGAGGCAGGTGTGGGCCTGGGGTCTCTTGCTCCTCCAGAGGAAGGAGACCTCCATAGCCTGAGGTATCTCTACCAATCCTCACGGCCAGTGCAGGTGTGGGGCCAGCCTGTTTCCCATCTCGCCCTCTCCTACCAGTGTCTTAGTTGCTTTGTTATATCCTTAGTTATAGGACTTCTATATAGCTAGGCTTCAGATGGTTCTCCAGGTTGACTATTATATAATTTAGTTGTAATTGTAATGTGGTCAAGGAAGGAGCCAGGCACAGTGTTTTCTACTCTGCTATTCTAGATCCTCTTTTTTATTGACCTATCTTTTTATTTGTTATCAAGTAATACTTTCTCAGTCTTGAGAACTTGATCATGACATAGCCTTGTATTTTAAGTGACACTTGGGCATAGTACAATTTAATATGTTAAATAACTCTCTGTTTAAGAAAAAAATCTAAATTTACAAACTATTTTTTCCTGAAATCATTAACCTCATCTCACTCACCTCCACATATTTTAAGATAAAAATATAGACAGTTTCAGTTATTAGGTTACTAATTTTGCTTTACAATGGTTTCACAACTTTCGATAGTTCAAAGAACCCGTAAAACTTCAAATAGCATACTCATATAAGGATTCTATTCAACTACAATGCATTATTGGTGAAACAGAAGTTCACTTCACATATAAAATGTTCAGTTGGTTCTTCACGTAAGTCATCTGTTATAATTGTATATGTTAGAAATTCTAATTATTTTATTTAAGCAGTCAATTATCTTTTTAAAACAGCGTGATTAAAATAAATTTCATATACCATACAATTCACTCATTTAAGTGTACAATTCATTGATTTTACTTTATTCACAGAGTGGCGTAATTATCACCACAATCAATTTTAAGGCATTATTTTAGAATATTTTCATCACTGCAAAAAGAAATTCTGTTTTCATTAGAAGTTATTCCCAGTGGTTGTCAGGGGCTGGCTGGAGATTGGGGGAAATGGGAGATGTCAGCCTAAGGGTACAAAGTACAAACTTTCAGTTATAAAGTGAATAATTTCTGGGGATTTAATGTATAGCATAGTGATTATAGTTAGTAAAAGTTTAAACTTTGCAAAATTTTGGAAATAACTTGGATAATTTTGTGGATCTAGAACTATACCAAGAGTTCCTATACATGGGAACAAATCATGAACCATAAGGAAAATTTGGATTTGGTCAAAATGAAAGATATTTAATTAAACAAGAGAGTAAAAAGATAGACTGCAGTTTAGTAGAATGTGATTACAACTCATATATTTGGCAATATATATATTTAATTCAAGCTCAACATTTAAAAAATCTGGGCACAGAGGCAAACAGGGAGCTGACTGTAGGGATATATGGATGGCAAACAAGCACATTAAAGTGTGCTTAACATAATTTAGTCTTTGGGAAAATGCAAATTAAAACCACAGTGAGATATCTTATTTCGCCCAGCAGAATGACTAAAATAAAAAATAGTTATAATAGGAAATACTGATGAGGATGCTGAAAACTGAATCACTTATACTTTGCTGGCAGAAATGCAAAACAGTATAGCTACTGTGACAATCAACTTGTCACAGTTCTTATCATACAACCCAACAATTTCATTCTTGGGCATTTTATCCTAGAGACAGGAAATTTTGTATTCACACAAAAACCTGTACATGAACATTCATAGCAATGTTATTTGTAATAGCTACCAACTGGAAATTACATAAGTACCCTTTTGATGGCTGAATAGTGAAGCAAACTGTGGAACTGTTTCCAGTCCTCATCATTAACCGCAGACTCTTTAAAAATTATCTTTATAAGACACAAAATATCATCACTTATTCACACTTAAAAGTCTTGGATGATTTAATGCTACTTTTAGGAGAAAATGCACTGACTTTAAAGTCGTTCATTCATCCAATTATGGCTCAGATTTCAAATGTGATCTTTTCTGTAGTTACACTCCACATACAGAGAAAAAACTAAATTATCTTAGCTATATTCCCAGAGAACTTTGTACATCATGCTAACAATAAATTTATAATTTCTATACATTTCTCTTATACATTTCTGGTAACCTTGACTTATTTGAATACATGAATGATATCCTTCATATTTCAAAAACCCAGGCTTATTGCTTGGCTTCTAGTGGGCATTCAAAAAGACAAAACAAAACAAAAAAACAAAAAACAAAACTGTTGAATTGAATTTAAATGATTTTAGTGTCTGTCATAATGAACATTAATAAAAATTATAAAATGTGCCATTCTAGTCAGACTAAGATAAGAAAAGAATTTATAGTCATGGGATGTAGATTATACTGTGGAAGGGAGTCAGAGGAAGTGTAATAGATATATATGATATGGGGGGGGGAGGAGTGGGGTGGCGAATTTAGGGAGGGAGGTTGTCACTTTGAGGGGTAAAAAGTATAACTATTGCATTGTGTTGTACACCTGAAACTAATTAAAAATAAATAAATTTAAAAAACAAGAAAGAAAATAATTTAAATCATATTTTCCCTGTTGGTGAATTAATTGAACACCAGGGATTTAGTAAGATCATGAATAACTAATACTTATCATACCTTCAATATATATCATGATAAAAATGTCAAATGGTTAAGAAGGAAATAATATAATAAAATAAACAGATGTGGCTTTGGGGGGGCTAAATCTTCTGTTAATTATTACATGCAACTCAAATAAATGTTTAAAAAGAGGCATGGAAAATATGTTTTCTAAAAGCTATCTTTATCCTTTTTTCTGTTTACAAACAGGAAAAGCAATCATTTTTTAATTTTGTAGATAAATATTAATTGTAAGTTATGCAAGCACAAGTTACACAGATGGAAATTTTAAGAATGTCTTGTTAAAGAAGTCCTTGCAAAATTGAAATTAGGTAATTCTATTTTTAATATTTGTAGAATGCTCACACTGTGTTCCACAGAGTCTGTACCATTTTACACCCCACCAACAGTGGACAAGGGTTCTGATTTCTTCACACCCTCACAAACATGTTATTTCCTGTTTTTTTTTTATGTGTGGTTTTGTTTTTGTTTTTTTTTTAATAGTAGCTATGCGAATGGATGTGAGGTGGTAGCTATTTGTGCTTTTTATTTGCATTTTCTTAATGATTAGTGATGTTGAGCCTCTATTCATGTGTTTATAGTCATTTGTATATCTTTTTTCTTCTTTCTTTTTCTTTTTTTGGAGAAATGTCTCTGGCCATTATTGAATCAAGTTATTTAAGTGTGTGAGTGTGTGTGTGTGTGTGTGTGTGTGTGTGTTGAGTTTCAATCCTGTGTATCAATCCTTTGTCAGATATATGATTTGCAAATATTTTCCCCAGATTCTTGGGTTAACTGTTTACTGTGTTAATATTCTGGATATATATCCAAAATAATTGAAAGCAGAGTCTCAAAGAGATATTTGTACACTAATGCTCATTATAACATTATTCAAAATAACTAAAAGGTGGAAGCAGTTTAGCTATCAGTGGATGTATCCTCAATTGATGAATGGGTAAGTAAAATATGGTATTGCAAATAGATAAGCAAAATATAGTCTGGTGCAAAAGCAATTGCTGTTTTTGCATTGTTGAAATTTGCCTTTGATATTGAATAAATTCTTAAATACATGTGGTTATATTATACATCATTTCAATGTGCATTTCTCGCTTTATGTTTTTTTGCTAATGACTTATTACTTGCTGTTTATTTTATATTTTACACTATGATGATAGACAAAAAACAAATTCGAGCAATTTTCTCATTCGAGTTCAAAATGGGTCGTAAAGCAGCGGAGATAACTCGCAGCATCAACAACGCATTTGGCCCAGAAACTGCTAATGAATGTACAGTGCAGTGGTGGTTCAAGAAGTTTTGTAAAGGAGATGAGAGCTTTGCAGATGAGGAGCGTAGTGGCGGGCCGTCGGCAGTTGACAACGACCAATTGAGAGCAATCATCAAAGCTGATCCTCATACAACTACATGGAGAAGTTGCTAAAGAACTCAACATTGACCGTTCTATGGTAGTTTGCCATTTGAAGCAAATTGGAAAGGTGAGAAAGCTCACTAAGTGGGTGTCTCATGAGTCAGCCGCAAATCAAACAAGTCATCGTTTTGAAGTGTCATCTTCTCTTATTCTACGCAACAACAACAAACCATTTCTCAATCGGATTGTGATGTGAGAAGAAAAGTGGATTTTATATGACAACCAGTGATGACCGTCTTAGTGGTTGGACTGAGAAGAAGCTCCAAAGCACTTGCCAAAGCCAAATTTGCACCCCAAAAGAAAGGTCGTGGTCACTGTTTGGTGGTCTGCTGCCGGTCTGATCCACTACAGCTTTCTGAATCCTGGCTAAACCATTACATCTGAGAAGTATGCTCAGCAAATCGATGAGATGCACCAAAAACTGCAACGCCTACAGCTGACATTGGTCAACAGAAAGGGCCCAATTCTTCTCTATGACAATGCCCAATTGTACGTCGCACAAGCAACACTTGATCGAATTGGACTACGATATTTTGCCTCATCCGCCATGTTCACCTGACCTCTTGCCAACCAACTACCACTTCTTCAAGCACCTCAACTTTTTGCAGGGAAAACGCTTCCACAACCAGCAGGATGCAGAAAATGCTTTCCAAGAGCTCGCTGAATCCCGAAGCACAGATTTTCATGCTACGGAATAAAAAACTTATTTCTTGTTGGCAAAAATGTGTTGATTGTAATAGTTCCCATTTTGATTAATAAAGATGTGTTTGAGCCTAGTTATAATGATTTAAAATTCACGGTCTGAAACCGCAATTACTTTTGCATCAAACTATATACACACATATACACACAACGGAATACTATTCAGCATTGAACAGGAAGGGAATCTGACACATGCTACAATATGGTTGGACCTTGAGGACATTATACTAAGTGAAACAAGCCAGTCACAAAAGATGAATGCTATAGGTCCACTTGTATGAGGTATCTGGAGTGGTCAAATTCCTAGAGACAGAAAATAGAATGGTAGTTCCTAGGTTCTGGGGAAGGGTGAAATGGCGAGTTATTGTTTAATATGTACAGAGGTTCAGTTTTGCAAGAAGAAAAGAGTTCTGCAGATGGCTGGTGATGATGTTTGCACAACCATGTGAATATACTTAATAGCAATGAACTATACACTAAAAATGATTAAAGTGGTAAATTTTATGTTTATTTTAGCATAAAAAAATGATAAGAAATACTTCTTGAAAAAAATTTAAGAAGTCACCAACCTTTATATTCAAACATGAAATAAAAATTCTTTCCAAATTAACTCTGTTGAGTTTTAATGTGTGAACTCCATATTAATCGGGAAAACTTTCTATTTACTCTTTCACTTAATTTCCCCAAGCCATAGATATTTCTAAAAAATCAAACGTGTACAAAACTGAACAAATAAATTGATTTCGATTGCTGTTGAGAATCATTTCAAAGTTGTAATTTTTCTTCATACTTAAATTATAAATTCATACTGAAGTAATAAAACACATATACACATTTAATATTTAGCTATTTTTGGGACTCCTTAGTTTTCTAAGAAAAATACTTATCTGTAATATAATTGATTTTGATGTGTGTGTGTATGTTTTGATCTGAGATTTAAAGTAGAAATCTGGCAGTAGACATAGTTAAAGCAGGCAATTGTCTGTTACTAAACATATTGTGAATTTCTATTTTCTTTTTCCTTCACTACAGTAATTCAGTCATTGTACCTGAAAGCTATGACGTGGACCCTTGATATTGCCAAGAACTTCACCAGCAAATGGCCTACTTCCAGAGGAGAAAGTCTGCTTTAGAACCCCTGTGTGGCCCCCTGAGGTCTTTAAGATGTCAAATTTGGGAAAAATAAAGCACGTGAGCAGGAGGCAGGCTCCCGTAGGCTCCTGTTAGTTCCCGTGTACAGCGGACTGGGGTGGGCGGGCAGGGAAGTCGCGCCCTCCATCTGCCGCTGCCCTTTTGCTCCTTCTGCCCCACACCTGGCCAAGCGCCGTGCCCAAAGCGTGAGCTGCCACTGTTCCACCGCCAACTGCCATCACTGTGGGGAGACCCACCAGCCTCGCAATACTTTCGCTCTTGCTGACATTCCCGGGCCTGGGCGGGCTAACGTCCGCAGGCCATCTAAGGGAAGGACTTGAGCCACAGGAGGGCTGCCCAGAGCAGTGCCCATGGCGTGACAAGCATTGCCCACCTTGCTCCAGAACCCTCAGTGGGACTGGAGAGAGCCCAGTGTCCTGTCAGAGCCTGCCTAGTTTCACGGTCCTGCTGGGACTGGTGGTTGAATGGCTCATAACAGGTTTGGGACAAACTGTCCCTCACTTACCTGACCCTGCACCGGCAGGAGAGGGCGCCCTTCTTCTGGGCAGATGGCGAAGGAGAGAGCCTGAATGGGGTCCTGAGACCAGCACATCTTTAGGCAGGGCTGAGGTCAGCGAATCACAAGTGTCTGGAAAGTGATAGAGTAATCGTCCCACTTCCACAGGAGCCTCTCCCTAGAATTCTGCAGCTTATGATTTTGTGTGTGTGTGTGTGTGTGTGTGTGTGTGTGTGTGTGTGTGTGTTGGACCTTGGAAGTGCATGTGATTGGAGAGGGCAAGTATGTGAAGAATTAGGCTGCTCTATGCCCTCTGGGCATGCTCTTTGATTCTTGTGGTAGCTGTGTCCTATGAAGTTTCACACACTGATTAGCTAACACCACATCATTGCTCCTATGGGGAAATATGTATATATCTCATGTAGACTTTAATCTTAAATCCAAAAAGCAACTCACTTTGGGAGATTCTATTTTCTGTAGTTTGCAAAAGAGCAAAAGAGGTTCAGAAGGGCAAAGTGACTTGCCTGGGGCCACCCCACTAACACATGCCAGAGTTGATATTCAAACACCCCCCAACTAGCTGCAAAACCCAAGTCAGCCTGTCCTTTGAAGCTTTGAAGACACACATTAACTTCTTTTTTCTAGCTATGAAAGTCCTAGATGGCATCTTTTTTCAATATCAGGCTTTTCCATCTACAATGAAAATCTGTTGTTTAGTGTAGCCACTTTCATTAATTACCTTAGCTAGGTCTGCTGGGTAACATGCTGTAGCTTCTACATTAGCACTCGCTGCTTCACCTTGGTATGTTATGGAGCTGGCACCTTTCCTTAAACCCCATGACTAACCTTTGCTAGCTTCAAACTTTTCTTCTGCAGCTTCTTCACAAAGGTTTAAAGATCTCACAGCCTTCATGAAATGGAAGAGTTAAGGCATTGCTCTGGATTTGGATTTGGCTTAAGGGAATACTGTGGCTGGTATGATCTTCTATCCAGACCATTAAAACTTTCTTCATATTAGAAATGAGGCTGTTTTGCTTTCTTATCATTCGTATGTTTACTGGAGTAGCGCTTTTCATTTCCTTGAAGAACTTTGCATTCATAACTTGGCGCAAGAGGCCTACCTTTTGCTCTATTGCTATTGACATGTCTTCCCCACTAAACTTAATCATTTCTAGCCCCAAAGCAATTGCAATAGTAACATCAAAGATCACTGGTCACCATAAAAATATCATAGTAGAGTTTGAAATACTGAGTGAATAGTCAAAAGCTGACACAGATATAAAGTGAGTAAATCTGTTGGGAAAATGGCACTGATAAACTTGCTTGATACAGAGTCATCGCAAATATAAATTTGTAAAAAATGCCCTATCTGTGAAACACAATAAAGCAAAGCACGATTTTTTTTTTAAAAAAAAGCACAGTAAAATGAAGTGTGCCTGTACATTAGGTTGTTGAAACAGATTTCTGTCTTAACAATGTATGGTGGTGTTATTACATGATATCCAGAATGTGGAGGGCTAATTATACATTTTTATATTCAAACAACAGGATAAAGGAAGGATACTAAAGTAAATATTTTATTGGTTTGTTTCCTAGAGAGTTTTAGTAAATACAGTTATAAACTTCATTGTAGCATTAAATCTACAAAAGTAATCACTGTCCCACACCACATTAACAGAACAAAGGAAAAGAATCTTGTGATCATCTCAATAATGCGAAAAAATTTTAAGAAATTGATAAAATTCAATACCCTTTGATGACAAAAACACTCAACAAGCTAGAAACAGAAGGAAATCACCTCACAATAACAAAAGACACATGAACAAACTAGTAGCTAACATCATACTCAATGTGAAAGAGTGACAAGATTTCCTCTAAAATTATGAAGGCAAGGATGCCCATTTTGCCACTTCTATTCAACAAAGTACTTGAAATTCTAGACATACCAATTTTGCAAGAAAAAGAGGAGGCATGAAAATTGAAAAGGAAGAAGTAAAATTATCTTTGTTCACAGATGATATCTTATATGTAGAAAACCCTAAAGATTACACACACACACACACACACACACACACACACACACACACACACACACACCTCTTAGACCTAATAAGTGAATTCAGCAAAATACAAAATCAATACTCAAAACTCAGTTACATTTCTATACATTTAACAGTGAAAAATCCAAAAAGATATTAACAAAGCTATTTAAAGTGAAACAAGGCCAAACGAGTCCAGGGCTCATGCTGCCTGCGCCCACTCAGCCAATAGACCGACACAGGAGTTGGATCATAGAATAAGCATTTATTATAAGAGCACAGGTGGTCCAAGAAAGCAGTGGGTTAGCACCTCCAAAAACTGCATTTTCATTCTCAGACTAGCCTGGGATATTAAGGGAAAACCTGAGCATTCCTCCAGAAGCTACGTAATAGGGGTCTGCATGGAGCCTTCCCTCTGGTGATGTGGCTCTCGGGTGATGGTAGTAACCTGGAAAGAATGCTAGGCCATAAAGATTGTAATCGGCAAGCACATTGTGAGGGGGACATTATGAGTAGTAAGCAAGCATAAGCTTCAGGGTAATTATCTAAAGCAGGGAACCGGGACAGGGGGCACCCTAAGCTCAGGAACTGGGACAGGGGACAGTCCAAGCTCAAATCACAGAAGGGGGTTTGTCAATTGTTAAGCTGTAGGGCAGAGACAGGTCAGGCCAGGGACATTGCAAGGCTTTTGTGGGGAGGGTCCCAACCGGACTCTGTTTCAATTCCCTTTGTTTTATGTTCATTTTATTTCTGAGGTTAGATTAGAGAAGAAATGAAATAACTATATTAAGACAATTTTTAAATCCAGGGATATGGGCTCTACTCTTTCTACTTCCTGCTGAGCGTGGGAGTAATCCCTGCCTATTTGCTATTTGGTTACAGCAGGGAGGAGATTATGGAGGAACTGCAAGAGAAAAAGCCAGTCCTCCTGGTTAAGTGGCTGCTGGCCTGGCTTGTCATCCTCAGGAGGGACAAGTTGGAATCCAGTTGGATGACCATTTGTAGATGAAAACTGTTGTGTTTCAGATGACACAAACTTGTCTGTTTGAAGAGGTATTCAGTTGGCTTAAAGGAACAAGGTGAAAGACAGTCTTCCTTCTGGGGAGTCCTGTGGAGACTTAAATTAAATTAGATCCAAAGGAAGTGGACCCAGCCGCTGACTTTCTGAAGTCCAACAGTTGGGTTGCTCAGAAAAACTGCAAAGGGTCCCAGTTAACAGAGCTAACTGGTCTGTTAGAGACCCCTCCTTCTCTAGGTTTCTAATCGTACTTGGTCCCCTAGCTTTCCTGGGCTACAATGTGTAGAGAGGTCGGCCTGGAGGAGGTGCTGTTCCCCCATATTTCCTAAGTGCCTGCTGAATGTCTCCCAAGTTAACAACATAGGACATAACAGAATTGAGGTCAGAATCCAAAACAATGGGCAGCTATTAGAGCCAGGGCTTAGAGGTCCCCTGACAAAACTTTTCCAGCGCCCTTTTTAAGTCTGATTTGCTCGTTTTACATTTCCTCTAAGGTATAGGCCAATGGTAAGGAACAGGCTGAGTAAAATGAGCCCAAATCAAGGGCTTCCCTTTATCTTTATATCTGAGCAGATTTTAGAGGAAGAAATAGGTCTAGAGTGAGCAGTCAACATAGGATAAATGGCTCCCATATCAATCAGGGAATTAACAGACTTACCTGCCACATCAAGGGTCACCCGCATTTCCTCCCCTGTGATGAGCATGGCTTCTTTCTTCTCAGGAGCCACTGGGCATTTTAGGTCCATCAGTCAATTACAGCCATTTGCAGGGAAGGAGTTGGTCCTTTCTCCTTTCAGGACAGGGCACAATCCCTCCTCCAGCTCCCTTTAGTTTGCACAGGGGGCACAGCTGCTTTGCAGGACACTCCTTCCTCCAGTGGTCTGGGCTTCCACATCCAAAGTGGGCTCCTTTTCCTCTCCTGCGGCTCTTGCCACCTGGGTTTAAAAGTGTCTCTTTTTTTTCTCTTCAGTTACCTCAACCTAAGCAGTGGCTACAGCAGCCTTTTGTTTATATTTTAGGTTATCTGTAAGATTTTGCAAGTTACTGAGAGTTAGAAAAACCTTTCAAGACTTACTTTTCCCAATTTACTGAATATAGAGTTGGTGTACAAAACAATTTAAGTTCGCTCTCAGAAGGCATAACTGCAGAGCTTCCCATAACTTGGTGTTTAAGACACAATTAGAAAATGGAAAGAATAGCCCAGAGGAGAGCAAAACAAACAGCTTACAATAAACCACAGTACCGACAGAACCAAATCCCCCTGAAAAGAGGAGCTGAGGTTTGAATTGGCCAGTTTTCTTGGCCACCCAATTTGTATTGGGGCCAGGCTACATTGCAAAAGAAGTCAAGGCATTTTTCTTTAGGCTACCAGAACCAAATTTGTCCCAACGGTTAAGGATGCAGCTGAGCAGTGAGTCCCATGGGATTGAGGCTGACAGCTTATTTCCCATGCTGATCTGGGTGTGGTGAAACAGAGACCCAACTGGGACCCCTGTGGTTGCCGTGGGAACTAAGCAGCTTGGGCTCAGAATGCCATCCGGGCTAGTTTCACTCTTCTTTGGCCTGTAGTTAAAAACAGTAAATCATAGTTTCGTGACCTCTGGGATGCCCTGCCCTGTTCTGGCTCCTTGTCCTAGAGAATCAGTTTGTAGATGGTTGCTAATTACAAACTCTACTGATTAGCATTTTTCCCAGGTTACCCCTCCCCTGTCCCACCCTGATCCCTGGCGCTGCAGGAGGTAGGATGACAGAAGGGGTCATCAGGAAAGAAGAACCCACATCCGGCACCATCTTGCAACTCCTGGGATAGTGCCCTGTTTTTTGTTGTTGTTGTTGCTGTTTTTTAAAGATTTTATTGGGGAATTGGAGAAGGGGAACAGTGTTGGAGAATTGGGGAAGGTGAACAGCCAAGTTGTTGTCCTTCAGTCTTAGTTGTGGAGGGTGCAGCTAACTCAGCTCCAAGCCCAGTCACCATCCGGCTGCCCCTCGGCAGCTCAGGACAGCTCAGCTCAAGGTGCAGTGCTCTATCTTAGTTGCCAGTGGGCATAGCCCACCATCCCATGCAGGAGTGGAACCCGCAACCTTGTTAGGAGCAGGAGCTCTCACCTGCTGACCTATCCTGCCACCTGTTGGCAGCTCAGCAGCAGCTCAGCTTGGGCACAGCTCACTGGTCCATGTGGGAATCGAACCGGTGACCCTGTTGTTCACAGCTCACGTTCTTAACCAACTGTGAGTGCCCTGTTTTTCCTTTAAATACCTCCAGCCGGTCTGAGAGTAAGACAGTTTTTGGAGGTGTTAGCTCACTGCCTTCTTGGACCACCAGTGCTCTAATAATAAACGCTTATTGTTTGACCCAACTCCTGTGTTGGTCTATTGGCTGAGCGACACAGGCAGCAGGAGTTCTGGACTTATTTGGCCTCTGGTTACAGAGGGAGAGTCTAAGGAGAGTCTAGGTAAGGACAAAATTCCCCGATGAGTCACACACTAGGAGATAGTCCAAGTTTGGATGATGCTCCAGGCATCCCCTGAGAGATCTTTAACTTAAGAGGCCAGAAGTCTCTGGCCTTTGGGTGGGTACCAGTACCACCTTGATTTAGGTTTAGGCTTGGGCTTGGCATTGGGCTTAGGCTTAAAGGCTTAGGCTTGGACTTGAATTTAGGCTTGGAACTCCTCCATAGATTATGTCCTATGAAAACCTCTGATATCCCAGCTCTTTGCATCCTGCCAGTTGGGGTAACGTTCTTTAACCATATATATCATATCTGCCTTGGTCGGGGTGCACTGGAAGCCTCACCGGGACATAATTTGTATCTCCATGGCCCCCAAATGAGGAGAAACAGACATTAGTTAATAAATTAAAAGTGTTGGCTCCAGGGATGGGACTCAGTCTATTCATGTTAATTTCAGGTGATGTTTGTTCATCCAGAAGTTAGGTCTGGTTTGGCCTGGGGGTGTGTTAATATTCATTTGGTCTCTGGGGTGGCCATTTATTTATCCAACAGTTAGGTCTGGAATGGCTTGGGGGAATGTTGGGCTACAATGATTATAGCTCACAGGCTTTTAAATAGTTATTAAGCAGGGGCAAGAAACATTTTATGACTTAGGCTAGAAGCAATCTTCAGTTTAGGATTTAGAAACTGATTTGAAAAGTGATTAAGACCAGGGACTAAGGAGCTAAGAAACTAGAGAAAAGGAGACTTAAAGTTTCTATGTTAAGGGGCCTTAAAATTCCTATAATGAGGGGGCTTAAAACTTCTATGAGGGAGTTCTCCCATATAATTCCCCCCTCCACACACCCGTCAGTAATAGGGTCTCATATCTATGAGGCTACTGGGGAGTAACTGCCCTCTACAGCTAAGATGGTGAACAACAGCTCCACCTGGAGCTGGGCTGCAAGAGTCCCGGCAATGGTTTAGGCTGCAGCCCCTGCTGCAGTGGGCTGCCATAGGCTACAGTGAGTGGCCAGCAGCCAGCATGAGTGGCCGGAAGCTAGAGTGAGCTGCCAATAGCTGTGGTGAGCAACCGTCCAGAGGCCGGCGACAGATCTGCCTCACCGGGAAGAGCGCAATGACGATACCAACATGGGTCAGTGAAGCAATATCCTCCACAACTAGATTGAAGAACAGAAAAGGACAGCAACTTGTCTGTTTCCCCTCCCCAATTCCCCAATGCTTCCCCTCCCCCAATTCCCCAATAAAAATCTTAAAAAAAAAAAATTGGATGCAGGGGCCAAAGATTAGTATTAAGAGAAAAGAAACAAGAGGGCCTGTGAGTGGCAGAAGCCAAGAGGCTCAAGACCAACTGCCAGCCCTGGCTGTCCATTCCTGGACAGCCTTTTCCCTAAGTCTAGATGCTTGTTCTCCTAAGTAACTTACTTGCTGCTGGGAAATCTGAGCCTTTGGGGCCCATATTCAGTAGCCCCATTCTGCTAAAAAATTTAAAGTGGTTATTGTATGTTGATCTGAACTTTTTTCATCTGAGCTACAAATAAGGAGGTTATCAATATATTGGAGGATAGTAGCCCCAGGTAGGGAAAGGTCTTTCAGGTCTCCAGTTAGAGCTTGGCCAAAAAGGGGAGGACTGCCTCAGAAGAAGCCTTGTGGTAGGACAGTACATGTACACTGGCTGCAGACCTGAGAGTAGGGGTCCGTTCAGGTAAAAGCAAATAAAAATTGAGATTGAGGGTCTAGCTGAATACAAAAGACGGCATCCTTTAAGTCCAGAAGAGTCATCCATTTAGTTCCTGGGACAATTAGTCCCAGTAGGATATAAGGGTTGGGGACTAAAGGGTGAAATGGAATTATTGCCTCATTAATGGTCCTTAAGTCTTGAACTAATCAATACTGTCCAGATGGCATTTGACAGACCAAATAGGTGTATTGCAGGGAATCAAAAGCCCATGCCTGAGGGTCTTGTTGATAGTTGGTTGAAGCCCAAGAAGAGACTCCCTGGTAATGGGGTGTGGGGGCTTACTGGGAAAATAGGTAGGGTCTTTTAGCCTAATCTCTACTGGAGTTAGATGAGATGCTCTGCTGGGAGTTTCCTGATCCCAGACAATGGGGTTGACCTGTTTTATGATCCAGGGAGGAATTGCAGACACCTTCGAGTTAAATGCTTGAGAGGGGCTGCAAGGCAGTTATTACTGTAGGGTTAGGAGAGATCTGGAGGGAAACTTGTAGCTTCTGCATAGTATCTCACCCTAAAATGGGCATAGGGCACTGAGATCTAATTACAAAGCTAGGTATAAAAGCAAGGGACCCAAAGCAACAAGGTAAAGGCAGGGTCCATCTGTGGGTGGTGGGATTGTTTTCAATACCTGTTAAGAGGAGGCTGGAGGGAAGTGTAGTGTTGGGGTGATATGAATTAGAGCAGAGAATGTGGCTCCTGTATCAAGAAGAAAGATAACATGCTTACTTGCCACGCCAAGCATTACCCTGGGTACAGCTTCTGTGATGTTGAGGAGGGGAGCCTACAAGAATCCCGGGGCCTGTCAGTCGAGGTGACCATCGTCTGGCTCATAGTCAACTATGACTGACATTGGCAGCTGGTTGGAGAAGCCATCCTTTTGGCCTTGAAAGAGTGGGGTGGCCTCCCTTCTCGAGGGGAGAGGGGACAGTTTTTCTTCTAGTGTCATAAGGGGACATATGCCAGGGGGCCCCCTATTGGCTGGGTGAGGACAAGCTTTACTCCAATGTCCTTCCTGATGACAGCTGTATCAGGTGTTTGGACCTGTCTTCAATGGCCTCCCTTCTCATGGGCCTGAACCCAGGTAAGGCTGTGAGGGCAGGGCACTGGCAAGGGCAGCGGCCATTAATTGAGCCCTTCTCCGACCTTTTTCCTTATTCCTCCTTATCCTAGACTCCCTCTCTGCTTTGTCCCTTAAAGGCTGTATCTAGGAGGACTGGGAGTGGAGTCTGGGGACCCAGCTCCAATTTCTGAAGCTTCTTCCTGATATTTGGAGCTGATTGCCCAATAAAATGTATGGCAAGGATAGTGATGCCCTCAGGGCTAGAAGGATCTAGGTTGGTAGATTTTCGGAGGGCATCAGCCAAGTGGGATTGAAAGAGGGCTAGGTTTTTATCTGGTCCTTGGGTAATTTCCTTCAGTTTCTCATAGTTCACTGGTTTAATAATGCCTTTATTCATGCCCTCAGTAAGACAGGTGACCATATGATCTTGTCTATTTCAACCCTGTTGGCCAGCTTGATAATTCCAATTCGGGTCATGATTGGGAATAGTTTCAGCCTCAACCCTGTATTGTCCAGGATTCTGAGAAGCTAGCTCATCTGCGTATCTTTGGGCAAGAGCCCAGATAGGGTTGTTTTCTTCTAAGGAGTAGAAGAAAGATCTTCTGCCAAGTAAGATCAAAGGCCATAGTAATGCCCTGAAATTCCTTAATGATCTTAGAAGGGTCTTCAGAATAGGTTCCTAATTTTGTTTCTATCTGAGCTAGATCTGCCATGGGGAAAGGGACATGAACCCTAATTGTACTGGCCTCTCTGTTTGCGACCTCCGGGAGAGGCAGCATTCAGTCTGCCTTAAAATGAACTTGGAGGGATCTGAGATCTTTTAATTGTCCTTAATAGAACAAAAGGGCAGAGGTTTAGCTTGAGGGATTAGCTGCTTGTGTTTTATTTTTTAAAATGCCTTCTTTTTTTCCAGTTACCTCAGCCTCAAGCTGTGGCAGCAGCAGTGTAAGCTTTCTTTTTGAGAGGAGAGAGGTTGAATCTTGTCCAATTTTTGAGAAGACAGCCAAGAGGGGAGTCTAGAGGGACAGAGGAGGAGCTGCCCATGGTGCAGAGGAGGAGCTGCCCATGGTCTCATGATAGCCAGACTGAGAGATTGAGGGGCATCCCCAAGATCCTCTAAAGGAGTCTCTGACCCAGGAGTTACAGAATTAGCACACTCATTACCATGTACTCCAGGGAAAGAGAGGAAAGAAATGACCATTAATTGTGAGGGCGTCCCCTCCACACCTAAGGTCGAGCAAGGGTTGTGGACCTGGCCTGTAGAATTCCTGGTGCCCCACGGATGTCTCAAGGTTGTTATCATTTACCGACCAAAGGCCCATTGACCCTTGGAGGCAGCAATGAAGATCCAGAAAAGTAAAAGAAGAATGGGGAGCAAGTCACAGAAAAGAATTAAAGGGAGTGGCCAGTGGGGAGGGGGACTGTGCTTCTGAATTGTGTGCCTATCTGATGAGCAGTTCTTTGACTTGTGTCTGGTGGGACCCAGTCCTGGAGTCCCGGACCACTGGCAGGTTATCCTGTCACAGGAGACTTCTTTCTTTACTTTATTATTATTATTTTAAAGATTTTATTGAGGAATTGGGGGAGGAAACAGCATTGGGGAATCAGGGAAAGGGAACAGACAAGTTGCTATCCTTTTGTTCTTCAGTCTAGTTGTGGAGGACATCGCTTCACTGGCCCATGTTGGTATTGTGATCACTGCGCTGTTCCCGGGTGAAGCAGTCCATTCACGGTGGCTAATGGCAGCTCACGCTGGCTGCCGGCTGCTCACAGCAGCCCACTGCAGCCTGTGACTCATGGCAGCCCAGTTCCAGCTGGAGCTGTTGTTCACCATCTTAGCTGTAGAGGGTGCAGCCTCACTGGCCCATGTGGGATCCAAACCAGTGGCCCTGCTGCTCAGAGCTCAAGCTCCCAAGCCAACTCTTAACCAATGAGCCACTCGGCTGGCCTGCACAGGAGACTGCTTTAAAGTGGCAGACACCCTAGAGGCACTTACATGTCTGTCCCATGCCCACCATGAGTGCAGCCAAGGTGACTCACCTGTCTCCAGAGAAATAGAAAGGAGCCTCACACCAGGTCTGGCAATGGGATTCTTCAACCAACAGAGAGGTCGGACTTCCACTTTCATTGGAGAGTAGCCCCAGCCTGGAAGAATCAATTCCCAATCCTCACGTGAGGGGATCCACGAGAGGCTGTGGAGAGGCACTGGGGGAAACCCCAAGTGGGGAGAGAAGCAGGTAGATTCGAACTCCCAGACAGGAGGAGGAGGTAGAGTTGAATGGAGCGGAGGAGGTAGAGTCGAACTCCTGGGTTTCGGCACTAAAATGTCTTGGTGTAGAATTAAACCCTGGTTGTTTGCAGAATGTGAAAGAATTTACGAGACTCCGAAAGAATATCCAGAGAAAAGGCTTTATTGAAAGTTAAAAAGGAAGAAAGAGTTCCATTTGGAACTGGCAGAAGTTTTGCCAGGGCAGTCTGAGAGGGAGAGCTGCAGAGACAGAGGGCTAAGAGAGAGATACTGGCAGGAGTTGTGCCAGGGCAGAGTCCAATGGGGGACCACTGCACCAATGAGGAGGAGTGCTGGAGTGTTATATTTTTCTAAGCAGGGTGTAGGGTTTCTTGTCAGTCTGCAGGAGGAGCTGCCATTACAATTGTCTTCTCCTGGGAACTGTCCTGTTCCCATCTATGATGGATGTCAGTTTGTAGGTGGCTGCTGTTGTGATTGGGAACTGATCTGTTCCTACCTATGATGTATGTAGGGTCTTGTCAGCCTGCAGGTGCAGTGCTAGCCAGGGGAGTCAGAGCCAAGCCAAGTTAATGTTTAAGCTCTTTTCCTGTTAGCCAAGCTCACTCCTGCTAACTCTTTGCCTGTCCCCTCCTTCCAGCTCACAAGCCCACTCCTGTTAACTCTTTATTTGCCTCATTAAAATAATCATTAGCAATGGCCCCATATAGGAAAAAAAACAGTATATACAACTCCAAGCTGTGGACCAATATCCTTAAGACTCGCTTACTTATTGGTGGATCCTGGAAGCTCTATCTTTTAACTTTTGGGCAGCACCTCTGATTATGCCAGACTGATTAACACAGAAACAGCAGTCTTCTCCTAAAAATAAGGATAACCCCCCTTTTTCAGCCATCAGGAGATTTAGTCCTCTGTGATTTTGAAGGACTACTCATGCCAAGTTTTTTTATATATACAAAGGGGAGCCTGAAGGTTAAGGCTGGTATGAGTTTCTATTGGTCCCCAAATTGGAAGTTGAAGGGAGACTGTATAAGTTAGGCTAGATTGATAAGTCTGTAGGAGTTCAACTGTTTGTCCTTTTGGTGTGTATTTGGTCCTCCCAGTAATCTGAAACTTAGATAATTTTTCCTTACTCATTGATTGAAATAGGTATTCTCCCCGATAGTTGGGGTATAAAATCATATCGCTAGTTGCCCAATAGTGAACAGCAATAGGAACATCAGAGTAATGAGTAAGAGAGGAGGATACACAGGGCCAACAGTCTATGAATGGAAAAGGGGCCACAGGTTAAACCTGACAAGCCCAGGAGACTGAACATAACCACAGAGGATGGCGTAAACATAAAAATCCCTAACAAAGGTGGGCCATGGCAGAAAGTCACATTCTTGGCCTGTAGCTTCCTTGACAAAGGTCAATCTTTACTTTAAGCTGTCTTTTTGCATCTAACATACATACCCTTACAATATCAGAGTAATCTCTTTTTCTGGACCCCCCAGGGAGAACAACCCACCACACCAGAGCAGGAAACCTCAAAATCCCTCATTGTTATCTTGCTCCCCAAGTACTATCTCTATGTGCTGTAAAATGCTATCAATTATGCTGTACCCACCAATGTAAAAGAAGTGTGTCTCTCCATTTTACCTTTTATCCAATCCAGAGATTTCCCCAATTTGCTTTCTTCCAACCCCTTAATCTATACCCAATGGATTTCATGTAACCTTCCTCCTTTGATTCTAATGTATAAAATAAGTTGCAAAATGGTCATTTTCTGGGGCCGGCCGAGTGGCTCAGTTGGTTAAGAGCTCACTCAAAAGAGTTCGAGCTGATCTCTGAGCAACAGCAGTTCAATCCTCAGCCCAAGCTGAGCTGCTGCTAAGCTGCCAACAGGTGGCAGGATGGCTCAGCTAAAATTCAAAAAAAAAATGGCCATTCTCTGGAGCATTTTCTCAATCCATTGAGATTTTGCTTCTCAGCAATTGTTGTCAGTTTGGCTCAGATAAACTCTTATAAGTTTTCTCTTAAGCTGGATATTTTTTGTTGACAAGTCTTTGGCTAACTCTGGGCTAAAAGAATTCAAAAGCCTATGTGAGCTGTTGGCAGAGGAGAAGAAAAAAATATGAGAACTCAAATAAGGACCCCAATAGCAAAACCAACTAATACCGTAACTTATCTGTTATTAGATGAAGGCTGTTTCTTGAATAGTAGCTTGAGGTCTTCTAATGGCTCACGGGAGTAGGAGTGATAGTCTTCCTTCTAGGGGAGTTCTGTGGAGACTTAAATGAAATGTTTGATTCAAGGGAAGTTGACCTAGCCACTAACTCTCTGAGGCCTGACAATAGTTGGGGTGTTCGGAAAAAGAGTAAAGGGTGAAAAACTGTAAAGGGCAGCTGATAAAGGAATGCACACAGTCAGGCAAGTTAAGAAAGTTTTTATTGTAAGAGGCTGAGCAAAAAGACTGCTACAGGCTGGACTGAATCTACAGGAGATGACAGCCCCTAGGGAGTAGGTGAAGAGGGTTTTTTTTATAGGTGCTGTGCTGGCAGGGAGGTGTTTTTTGAACAGAAAATGCTGACTGTCTTCAGGTCAGCAGCTGTGTTGTGTTTCTTTTGTTATCGCAAGCGTGGCTCCATTTGCTGTCTTGCAGACATGGCTGTACCTATGGGTCAGGGTCTCTAGGACCTAACATTCCAGCAGGGTCTCCGAAACCTAAGTGCTCCTTCCATGGAGGAGCTAACTGGCTTATTAGAGACTTTTCCCTCTAGGCTTCCAATGGTATTTGGTCCCCTGTATTTTTTAAGTGACTGTTGAACATCTCCCAAGTTAACAACTTAGGTGATAACAGAACTGAGGTTAGAATCTAAAGCAATGGGCAGCAATTAGAACCAGGGTTTATATGCCCTCTGACAAAACTTTTTCAGAGTGCTTTTTTTTTTTTTAATGATCATTGCCTTTATTTATTTATTTATTTATTTATTTCTTCATTCTAGTTGCGGAGGATGTTGCTTCACTGGCCCTTGTTGGTATCGTCATTGCGCTCTTCCTGGATGAGGCAGATCGGTCGCCGGCCTCTGGCTGGTCGCTCACCGTGGCTATTGGCAGCTCACGCTGGCTGCCAGCCACTCACTGTAGCCTATGGCAGCCCACTGCAGCAGGGGCTGCAGCCTACACCGTCGCCGGGGCTCGCACAGCCCAGCTCCAGGTGGAGCTGTTGTTAGCTGTGGAGGGCAGTGTCTCTGGCTCTCATATGTGGGATCTGAACCAGGGCCACTGGCATCCCAAAACCATCTCTTAACCACCACGCCACTCGGCCGGCCCTTCAGAGTCCTTTTTAAGTCTGATATATTTGTTTTATATTTCCTCTAAGGTATAGACCAATGGTAAGAAACATGTTGAGTAAAATGAGTCCAAATTTAGGGGCTTTCTTTATCTTTACAACCAAGCAGTGCTTAGAGGAAAAAGGTCCAGAGTGAGTAGTAGAGACAGAGTAAATGACTTTTATATTAATCAAGAAATTAACAGGCTTGTCTGCCACATCAAGGGTCACCTGCAGTTTTGTACCTGTGATGGGAGCCACTGGAAGCTTCAGGCCCATTAGTCGATTACAGCCATTTGTGGGGAAGGAGTTGGTCCCTGCTTGCTTCAGAACAGGAGGCAATCCTCCTCCAGTGCCCTTTAGTTGCACAGGGGTCACAGATGTTTTGGAGGATTAGGATGTCCCTTATTTTAGTAATCTGGGCTTCCACATCCAAAGCAAGCTCCTTTATCTGGTGTTCCTTCTACTAGGGTACCCTGAGGTGTCTTTAATTGTCTATAATTGAGGCCAAGAGTCTGGCTTGTCTTTGGTCTCATCCTCCTGTCTCACTGTTCCTTTATTTCTTGGGGTTTTTTGTTTGTTTATTTTTGTCTCATTTGTTAAAGACATTTAAACAAATATCCTGGCCTTCTCTAGGATCTGGGCCTCTTTATCAGAGCTACAACAGTGGGCTAGAACCATTATAATTCCTTGCCGGGTTAGGAAAAAACATTAGGCCAGATTTCCATATATAGTTCTATTCTCTGGCACATGATCTCTAGTAGTTTTAAAATACAGAAGTATACATGACTATTAGCAAAACTTAGTTGTTAGATTTAGTTTTCTGAAGTAAAGAAAGACCTAAGTAAGGCAATATAAAACACAGAAATTATTTTGATGACATATATAATCTTTGTTTTTCAGGCAGAAAAATTTATTATACTATCAGTAGCTGACCAATAGTCTAACAAACTTGACCTTTGTAGAAAGAGAAAACTTAACTAATTTTGTACCAGTTTACTTTTGATAATTAAATTTATTTAATTAATCATATTCAGCTTAACCATATATAAAATGTTTTTAAGATTTTTCTTCACAAACCTTCTATAACTTTCCCAGTCCCTCTTAGTTTGTGTCCTCTCACTCATTTAGAAATAACCATACTTAGGACAAACTACTTTCTTTCAGTTCCTTCAAAAATGTATTTCCATACCTTATGCCTTCCTTGAAAACACACATTATTTCCTTTCATATAAATTAGAATCCATAACCTTCAGAACCTTAATTTTTACTGACAACTAAAAGGAAGTATCCAATATTTCCATTAGCAAATCCATGAACACATTTTTGCAACCTTTAGAAGTATAGGTTTTGTTAGCAATATATCTACCAATTTTTTTTAAATTATATTTTCAAGAAAATACAAAACATATTTATTGGCAGATCTTAAGTTATCTTTCAGATTTCCTGTGGCAAGAATTCAGCATTTTTTTTGAAATACCTAAGTATTTAATAATTTTTATTATTTAACACAACTTAGTAAAACTGAAATCTTAAGTTAACAACAGGTGCTGAGAAACCTCCTCTCAGCATCCACATTATATTGTTTACATTTTATTAGTTCTTAACTCTATGAGATTTTAAAGGTAATTATTACCCAAGCTAATTCTTTTGACAAATTTTGTGACAGAAATAACAGCAATTTATTTTTGTGAACCCAGGTAAAACAAAAGATACCACATTTGATGTTAAAAACCTTAAAATAACTTTTGGTCTATTTAACCAAAAGTTAAACCAACCTTAGTATCAAATATTTTTGAGATTACATGATCCTGAAAAGTACTTGAGTTAGTTTCCATTATTTAAATTTGTATAAGCACTTAATATGTTTTTATTTAACCCTCCATCGGGCACAAAGCAAAAGTTATGAGTTTGGGCACAATGCATCTACTAGATGTGTGTATGACATTTATTTATTTATTTAAATTTAAAATGAATGAAAATAACACATTAAAGGGATGCTTCCAAGTCGCCATCACTTATTTTAGCTATGCATCAAAATAAACCTAGGTTCTCTCTATCTTTAGGTCCCTTAATTATACAATCGATGAAATAGAACCATAGCAAGCTTATAAGTATATTGTGATACTAAAATAAAGTATTTCACAGAATACTTAGCCATAATGCAAAGAACATGTGTTTTACAATTTTGTTATCATCAGAAAGGTACATTATGTTGTTGAAACACAGATTTTGGCTTGGAGTAATAGCATACGTGGTGCCTTTATATGATACCCAGAATGTAGAAACAAATTATACATTTTTAAAATTTTCAAACAATAGGATAAAGGAAAGATACTAAAATTATTTTATTGGTTTGTTTCCCATAGAGTTTGTAGCAAGTATAGTTATTAAATCCATCTATCTGCTTAATGTTTTAAAACAGAGCTAGAAATGCTTCCTATTGCAAAACCGAAACTTTACACCCATTGAACAAACTCCCCTTTCCTGTCCTCCCTGGCCCTGGGAACCACCATTCTACTTTGTTTCTAGGAGCATGACTACTTTGGATACCTCATATAAGTGGAATCATGCTACAGTTGTCATATGGTGACTGACTTATTTCACTTATTATAATGTCCTCAAGGTCCATGCTGTAGCATATGGCAAGTTTTCTTTTCTTTTTAAGGCTAAATAATCCTATCTGTGTTTTTATCAGTTTTTGCTGGCCTCCAAAAGGAATAGGCATAAGTAAGATTGATGTTATATCTTAAGTGTTTGCTAGATTTCAGTGAGGAAGCCAATCACACTTAAAATTTTTTTTATGAGACATATTTTAATTATGATTGTGATTACTTTATTAACTGTAGTTCTATACAGATATTAAATTCTCCTTAGGTCAGTTTGAAAGTCTTTTTATAAAAAATATTTCTAGGGTTGACCGAGTCACTCAGTTGGCTAAGAGTTAGCCCAAGAGTGCGAGCTCTGAGCAAAAGGGCCGCCGGTTCGATTCCCACATGGGTCAGTGATGCTGCACTCAAAAGCTGTTGCTGAGCTGCCAACAGGTGGCAGGATGGCTCAGCTGGTAGAGCACGTGCTCCTAACAATAAGACTGCCTGTTTGAAGGTAGTCTACGCCAGCCCACAACTAAAAACTGAACTCGGTACTTTGAGTTGAGCTGCCACCTGGATGGCTCTGTGGATAGAGCATGTGCTGTTAACAAGCCTGCAGTTTCGACTCCCGCATGAGATGGTGGCTACACCCACCAGCAACTAAGATTGTAACACAGCACATGGCACTTAGCGGCCATGAGCTGCCTAAGGGCAGCCAGATGGTGACTGGTGCCCTCCACAATGAAGATTGAAGAACAAACCTTGGCAATTCCCTTTCCCCAATTCCCCAATACTTTCCCCTCCCCCAATACCCTAATTAAAAAAAAAAATCTATGTTATGTAAATATTTAAATTTATTATTTGTAATGACTGTGTGTTCTTTTTTAATCCTGATATTGCAAATTTGCATCTTAAAATATTTCTGTCTAGGAGGTGAACACACAATGTGGTATATGGATTGATGTATTGCAGAATTGTGCCCTTGAAACTTTACTAACCATTGTCACCCAAATAATCTTTAATTAAAAATACATATTTCTTGGGCCGGCTGAGTGGCACATTGGTTAAGAGCTGGCTTGGGATGCCAGCGGCCCCGGTTTGGGTCCCACATGTGAGGGCCAGTGACACTGCCTTCTACAGCTAACAACAGCTCCTCCTGGAGCTGGGCTGCGAGCCCGGGTGACGATGTAGGCTGCAGCCCCTGCTGCAGTGGGCTGCCATAGGCCACAGTGAGTGGCCGGCAGCCAGTGTGAGTGGCTGGCAGCCAGCATAAGCTGCCAATACCCATGGTGAGCGACCATCCAGAGGCCGGTGACTGATCTGCCTCACCTGAGAAGAGAGCAATGACAATACCAATATGGGCCAGTGAAGCAACGTCCTCCACAACTAGACTAAAAAACAAAAAGACAGCAACTTGTCTGTTCCCCTTCCCCGATTCCCCAACGCTGTTCCCCTCCCCCCAAATCCTCAATAAAAATGTTAAAAAAAGAATATTTTAATTTTCCTTAATGTCTTTATTTTTTTTTCTTTTTTTTTTTTTTTAAAAGATTTTATTGGGGAATTGGGGGAGGGGAACAGCCTTGGGGAACCAGGGAAGGGGAACAGACAAGTTGCTGTTCTTTCGTTCTTCAGTGTAGTGGAGGACATTGCTTCACTGGCCCATGTTGGTATCATCATTGCGCCCTTCTCAGGTGAGGCAGATCAGTCACCGGCCTCTGGATAGTCACTCACAGTGGCTCTTGGCAGCTCACACTGGCTGCCAGCCACTCATTGTAGCCTATGGCAGCCCACTGCAGCAGGGGCTGCAGCTATGCCGTCCCCAGGGACTCACAGTAGCCCAGCTCCAGGAGGAGCTGTTGTTCACCATTGTAGCTGTAGAGGGCAGTGTCACTGGCCCTCATATTTGGGATCTGAACCGGGGCCACTGGCATCCCAAGCCAGCTCTTAATCAATGCGCCACTCGGCTGGTCCTTCCTTAATGTCTTTTGATGGCTTAGATTCCTTTGAAGCAAGGCCTACTTATATCATGCCTTTTTTTTAGTAGTATTTTTAAGGTATACAGTTTGAAGTATATTTAAATTTCCATTATATTTTTTTGATTCATGAATTATTCAGAAATGTTTTGCTTATTTAAAATATTTGGGTAGTTTATATTTTTATGTTTGTCTTAAATTTTCTTTAGTCTGATAACATAATTTAAAATATTTCAGTCATGAGAAATTGGTTGTCTTATACTCAAGCATAAGAGTATATATATATATATATATATATTTTATATGTACTTAAAATTTACATATTTCAGTTGTTGGGTACAGTGTTCTCTATATCAAGTAGGCCATGTATGTTTGTTTTGTTGTTTAAATTCCTCACTATATTTGATGAGTTTTAAAATTATTTTCCTGACAATAGTTGCTTCATATACATTGAAGCTATATTAAAAGTCATAAAACATTACAATTTGTTGTGATGCTTAATTTTATGTGTCAATTTGAGTGGGGTAAGGGTGCCCAGAGAGTTGGTATAACATTATTTCTGGGTGTGTCAATTTGTTGTGATGCTTAATTTTATGTGTCAATTTGAGTGAGGTAAGGGTGCCCAGAGAGTTGGTATAACATTATCTGGGTGTGTCTGTGAGAGCATCTCTGGGAGATATTAGATTTGAATCAGGAGACTGAGTAAACAAGGTCACTCTCACCAATGCTCGTGAGCACCATTCAATCTGTTGAGTTCCTGAATAGAACAAAAAGGCAGAGGAAGGGTGAATTCAACCTATGCTTGAGCTGAGAATTTCACTTTGTCCTGACTTTAGACAAAGACACTTTTGGTTCTCAGACTGGGACTTATACAAGCCCCACACCCATTCCCACTCTTAGATCTTTGGACTTAGACTGAATTATACCACTGGATTTTCTGGTTTTCCAGTTTGCAGATGGAAAGTTGGGGAGCTTCTTGGCCTCCATAACTGTCTGAGTCAATTCCTATAAAAAAAAAATCTTCTCTATATATCCTTTGGTTTTGTTTGCCTGGGGAACCCTGACTAATACAGAGTTGGGAATTTTAAGAATGAGTTTTCTGAATTGATTCTGGGATTTCTGAAACTATTTCTCTAATTTGATTAAATTTAAAGATGCTGATGAGTCTATCTTCAGTAGTAGAGAAAGTTCTGAGAGTCTATGGCATGAACCTTTTACAGAGATATGCAAAATATCTGCATTGGACATTCTCAACCAACCACTTATAGGAAGCAAGGAGCCAAGTGATTCTGTATATAGTACTTCTGAACATTTTTGGAAAACTAAGGAATATAACTATGTTGGTTGGTTGTTCCTAACACTGCTAGACAATGTGGTGAAAGTAAAAGATGAGCTGAGAGATTTGAGCATTTCATAAATGACCTAAAGCTTGTAGGTATGCCCTGAAGGAGAGACTTATCTTCTATACCTGCCTGATGAAATTGCTGAAAATTAAATTGAGAACCTCATACTGTAATTGGCTAAATTATCATGCAAGTTGAACTCCCAGCCTCACAGGGTGTCTACTATTAAAGTGAGGGCATTAATTGAAAAGGGGATCCTATACATTCAGATGGGGATGTGTGGAGAAACTGATGAATTAGGGGACCTTGAGCCCCTAAATTCTGATGAGCCTTCCTTGTGGAAGAGGGCTTCACCTACAGTAGAACTGGCCTCCATACCCACAGTGGTACCAGCCTTTCCATCTCCATTTGAGGTGATTAACTCTGAAATGGTAATGGTCTCCTCAGAGGCAGTTGCCATGCAAGACAATGTTGATTCTCTTCAAGAACCACCCTCATCACTCTTCTTTGCTTCTAGGCCTGTAACTAGACTCAAATCCCAGGAGATCCTTTAATGTGCAGTACAAAGTGTGACCCATGGACAGGTGAACTGCACTTCAAAAGAATTAGTTGAGGTTCCTAATTTATATAAGCAGAAATCTGGGGAACCTCTGTAGAAATGGATACTAAGGGTGAGATAATAGTGGAGAGAACATAAAGTTGGATCAGGCCAAATTTATTGATATGGGCTCACTAAGCAGAGATTCTGCATTTAATGTTGCAGCTCAGGGAGTTAAAAGTACTCTTATCTGTTTGGTTGAATGAAACATGGACCAAAACATGGCCTGCCATGAGAAAATCATAAATGTCCAACCTCCCTTGGTTTTATGTAGAGGAAGGAATTCAGAGATTAATTTCACCATCACAAACTTCAATGATGCAGGGCCTGGTGATTCCCACCACATATCCATTCAACTCTTCTATTTGGTCTGTGCAGAAGATAGATGGATTATGAAGAATAACTATGGATTACATTAAGCTTAGTCTGGTGAGGACTCCAGATAGATCTGCTGTACCAAACGTGGTTTAATTGCTTGAGCAAATGAACACATCTTCTGGTTCCTGGTATGCAGTGATTACCCTGGAAAATGCTTTTTTCTCCACCCCTGTCCATAATGTCCATCAGAAAGTTTACTTTCAACAGGCAAATCCCAGTAATACACTTTCACTGTCTTACTTCAGGGGTCTATTAACTCTCCATCCCTATGTCATAATATATGTCTTAATTGCCTTTCTGTTCTACAAGTCATCACTCTGGTCCATTATATTGATGACATTATGCTGATTGTACCAAGTGAGAAGAAGTAGATACTACTTTATACTTACCAGTAAGACATTTGCTGTCAGAAGGTGGGAAATAAATCCTACTAAAATTTCTGAGTCTTCTATCTCTATTTCTAGTGAAATTTTTATGGGTTCAGCGGTGTAGAGCATGTTAAGATATCCATTCTTAGGAGAAGGATGAATTGTTACATCTGGACTGTTCTACAACCAAGAAAGGGGCACAATGCCTAGTGGACCTTTTTGGATTTTGGAGACAACATATTCCTCATCTGGACATGTTACTCCAACTCATTTACCAAGTGATTCAGAAAGCTAGTTTTGTGTGGGGCCCAGAACAAAAGAAGGCTCTGGAGCATGTGCAGGCCGCAGTGTAAGCTGCTTTGCCACTTGGGCCATATGACCCAGCAGATCAGATTGTCTTGAAATATCAGTGGCAGATAGGGACACTGTGTGAAGATTTTGGCAGGCCCCATAGGTGCATCGCAGTGCAGACCTTTAAATTTTTGAAGGAAGGCCCTGCAAAAAGGCCCTAAGCTCATGGAATTCATTGGTTCCTCACCATCCTGAAGCAGCTGGTTTGATAGAATGGTGGAATGCTGTTTCAGACACTCAATTTTGGTACCAGCTAGGTGGCAATACCTTTCAGGGCTGGGGCAAGGTTCTCCAGAAGACAGTGTGTGAGGTCAGATAATTAAGCTCATGAACTCATCCTAGAAAAAGTGCTACATACCTCATTGCTGAATAGCATAATGGTCACCTTCATTCCCCTTGGGAAGAAATGCACTGACACCAGTGACTAGTTCACCCTTCAAAGGAATTTTGGAATTATTTTTCTGGAATGGCCATCAGAGCAGTTGCCATATTACCCCTGATGTCCTGAATGTCATCAAAATGTCTTCCTTTCAATATTTTCTTTATCTTTGGGTAATGAAAGAAGTCATTGGAAGCCAGATCAGGTGAGTAGGGGAGGGTGTTCCAATACAGTTATTTGTTTACTGGCTTAAAAACTCCCTCACTGGCAGTGCCGTGTGAGCTAGTGCATTATTATGATGCAAGTGATATAAATTGTTCATGAAAAGTTCAGGTTATCTAACTTTTTCACGCAACTTTTTCAGTATTTCCAAATATTAAACTTGGTTAACTTGTTTGTCCATTTGGTACAAATTCATAATGAATAATCCCTCTGATATCAAAAAAGGTTAGCAACATCGATGTAACAAGTTCGTGAACTTAATTGTCAGACCTCATACACACTGAATTAGTGTACACTGTATGGTGCTGTTTCTCCTATAGACAGGATTCATGGGTCCAGAAATTGAAAAGTGGAATTAGAAGTAGCACTACTCACTATTATCGCAAGTGACCCACTAGTGACATTTTTGCTTCATCTTTCCATGACATAATGTTCTGATGGCCGAGAGGTCTTAGTGTCAGAGGGAAAAATGTTTTCAGCAGAAGACACAACAATGATTCCTTGAACTGGAAGTTAAGACTGCCACCTGGCCACTTTGGGATTTTCATGCCTCTGAATCAACAAGTAAAGAAGAGAGTTAAGATGTTGGCAGAAATGATTAATTTTGACTACCAAGGGGAAATGGGATTTCTATTCAACCATGGAGGTAACAACATGGAATACAGGACATCCTTTAGCATGTCTCAGTATTACCATGCCCTGTAATTAAAGCCAATGGACAACTACGACAACTTAAGACAGGACTACTAATGGTCCAGACACTTCAAAAGTCAAGTTTTGGCTCTCCAAACCAGTTCAGGTATGTGCTGAAGTCAAAGGGAATATGGAATGGATAATAGAAGGTACTTATTTATACATACCAGTTACAATAACTAGTTCTAGAAAGGAGGACTATAATGTCATGAGTATTTCCTCCTTATTTTGCAATGATACATTTATGTGTGTATATATATACAAGTATATTAAGCAAATATTTTTGTTTTCTTTCCTTTCTTATTCCCTTATCATGTAACATAAGATGTATTGACTTAATATGAGTACTTCAATATTGTTATATTGCATCATAATATTTAAGTTATGAGATGTATGGAGAAGAGTAAACATCATTCAAGGATTTTTATCTCTTCTTCTGGGGAAGGAATTAGTGCATTTTTGGTTGTATGCACGATAGCTGTATCATGTTAGGCAGACTTATATCTTTTATTTGGAGACTAATTATGGCTTAAGGAAATGCCTATGGGTGCAAAGTTGACAAGTTGTGATGATTAATTTTATGTGTCAACTTAGGGATGCCTAGATCTGATAAAACATTATTTCTGGGTGTGTCTGAGTGTGTCTTGGAAGACATTAGTGTTTGAATCATTACACTGAATGAAGATTATTCTCACCAATGCAAGCGGGCATCATCCAATCCCTTGGGGGCCTGAGTAAAAAAAAAGTAGAGGAAGGCTGAATTTTCTCTTTGCTTAAGATGAGGCATCGGACTTTTGCTGCTCTTGGACGTCCATTGGCACTCCTGGTTCTTGGGTTTTTGGATTCAAACCAGAAAGTACACCATTGACTCCCCAATTCTTAGGACTTCAGACTCATACTGAACCACACCACTAGCTTTCCTTGTTCTCCAGATTGTGAATGGCAGATCATGGGACTTCTTGGCCTCAATAACCATGCAAGCCAATTCCTATAATAAATGTCTTCATCTATCTATCTATCTATCTATCTATCTATCTATCTATCTATCTATCTATCTATCGATCGATCTATCTATCATCTATCTATCTATCATCTATCTATCTATCTATCTAATCACCTATTGGTTCTGTTTCTCTGGAAAACCATAACAAATACATTTGTATTACTGTGGATTCCTCTTAGATTGACACTTTGCATTATGATATATTCTTCTTTATCTCTACTAATGCTTGCAATGTTAAACTCTATCATGATTTCTTTTGATTGGCTATGGACCATCAGACTATAACATAACTACATACCATTACAATTTAAAATATAGTAGTAGCCTTTAATGATGGCATTGCATTTATTATATTATAATTTTTCCTAATCTCAGGCCTACTGATTAACATATTTCCTACTGACTAACAGAATCAGTATGAGATAACTTTAAAAATATGTAATATAAATACATATAAACATGCATTTCTTACAAATAAGTTAACTGTAGAATTCTATATTATAAATGTTAAATTACATATAAATAATATAACATAAATTATATGTGAAAACTATTTTTTCTTGTCAGATCAAAACTATAATATTCAGGTTTTGAATCCCAGGCAATCAGGCAATATATATGCAATTTCTTTTTCTTTTCCATTTTTCCTGTCCATTGAAGATAATTACTCTGGAAGAATAAATAAAGGGGAAAAAGTCACCTGTATGTCCAATCAAGTTAAAAATGATGGTTAATTGAACAAATAGCATGAGGGTAACCTAATTATGAAGTAGAATTCTATAATGTAATTTATTTATTTATTTATTTTTTACTTTTCTTTATAAAAGCTTTATTGAAATATAATTCACATACCATACACTCATACTTTTAAAGTGTATAATTTAGTGGGTTTAGTGTATTCACAGAGTTGTGGAACCATCATTATCTAATTTTGGAACATTTTCATCATCCCAGAAAGAAACTCTATACCCATATCTCCCTACCTCTGGTACCTGGCAACAACTAATATATTTTTTGTCTCTGTGAATTTGCTTATTCTAGACATTTCAGATAAGTGGAATCATGCAATATGTGGCCTGGATTCTTCCACTTAGCATTTTTTGAAGGTTCATCCATGTGTAGTATGTATCAGTACTTCATTCCTTTTTGTGCCTGCATAATATTTCATTGCATGAATGTATCACATTTTATTTATTTATTCATCAGAATGATGGCCATTTGCATTGTTTCTACTTTTTGACAATAATAAATAATGCTGCAAAGAACATTTCTGTACCCGTTTTTGTGTAAATGTAAGTTTTCATTTGTCTTGGTTATGTAACTAAGGAGTGAAATTGCTGGGTAATAGGTAACTGCATGTTTAATTTTTGAGGAACTTCAAGGATATTTTCCAAAATGGCTGTACCATTTTACATATCTACCAGAATGTGTGTGAGAGTTCTAATTTCTCCAAATCCTTCCCAACATTTTCATTATCTGGCTTTTTGATATAGCCACATTATTGGGTATGAAGTGGTACCTCATTGTGGTTTTGATTTGCATTTCCCTGTTGGCTAATAGTTGATATCTTTTCATGTACTTATTGATCATTTGTGTATCTTCTTTGGTAAAATGTTTAGATCCATTGACCATTTTAAAATTGGATTATTTGTCTTTTTATTATTGAGCTGCAAAAATTCTTTATACATCCTGAATATAACTGTCTGATTCAGATATAAGATTTGAAAATATTTTACTCCATTCTGTGGGTTGTATTTTCCTTTGGTGATGATGTCCTTTGAAAAAATATAAGTTTTTATTTTTATTTTAATGGAGTCCAGTTTATCTATTTTTTCCTTTTGTTGTGTGTGCTATCAAAAAGGTCAAGCTTACAAAGATTTACTGATAGGTTTTCTTCTAAGACTTTAATGTTACACTTAGGTCTCTCATCCTATTTTTAATTAATTTTTATATGTGATGTGAGGAATAGTTCAACACCATTTTTTCACATATGTACTCAAATATCCACTTGTTCCAGTACCAGTTGTTGAAAGACTGTTCCTTCCCCCATTGAATTATTTTCGAAATTTTGTCAAAATCATCTAATTTATTTTTAACCAACATTTTGAATATGCAAGTGATAAAGAATTAAACATTATTAGAAAAAATTTAAAAGGTAACACTGCAAAAATTTTAAATGACACACTGAATGTAATTGGTAGTTTACTATGTCTATGATATAGCTTGCATTATTATTGAAAAATATCCCCCAATATAATTTAAATTGTATGTCTCTATATGATTACCATCATTTAATATATATTTATACTATTTATCTAATACATTAAAATTACTCTGTCCTCCCTCTTATCCTTGAAATATTTGATACTCACTGTAATATCATGGATTCTCTGTTTTCCAGGCTAGCCTTTGGGTTCACTCTCACTTTCAAGTTGCCTATATATTTAAAAATAAATATAATCACTTAAAATTATGTTTTCTTTAAATATTCTACAATACTCTGTACCATCTGTCAATACTGAAACTTTTGAATCCCCTATGAGATCTGGCAGCAGCCACTACTTGAGAACATCTTACCACTGAGAACATCTCTCAGCTGGTAATCAAGACTAACATGAGGAAAATGCACAGTAATGTAAGTTTACCTAAAAATGAACTCAGATCATTTTTACATTCGTAACATTATTACCTATCTTTAAACATTTTTGCCATTCATCTTCTGCCCTCTTTATTTCTATCAATTTTACTAGCTTTCTACTAGCAAAGATAATTGATGTCAGTTTTATCAGAATGAAATCATCCAATCTAAGAAAATCCCCTTTAATATGTTTAACTATTGAATGTTAATACAGTTAACTGTTATACATACTGCATATTATTTCAGCAATTTTACATAAACTTTTCAAAATATTTCTATTAAATGCATTCTCTTTTAATTTATATTACTGTCTCATCTTTAAATATTATGCTAAAATAAATTCATTTTAAGTAAAATGGACGACCCAGATATAAAATTCAAAAACAGACAGTATTTTGTATCACTTTCCCTGAAAAGAAGGAAACCAACTTTAATATTTATTTTTATTCTTGAACCGTGTTTTCAAATATTTCTAAGGTGTTTTAGTGAAAAATTACTTGTTTTATTTTTTTTGTAGATTAGCCATGGCTATTAATCGAGATTTTTTTTCAATCGTACTATTATATATTATTCAAAAATTTTTTTTACTTCTGGCTACTTGTCTCTCAGTTTATTTAACTGCATAAAAGGTTAACTACTCTACTGGATAGCCCTGCTACCTTTCAATAAAGTAGTGCATGAAAAATTTTTTGAAATATATACATATTAATAATAGTGTTTAATACATTTTAATAATTAAGTTTAAATAATAAGAGGAGGTAGATAAACATCAACTAAAAATCATTTCTACTTAATTTTAACCCTAACAGAGTCCAAGTTGTTATAAGATTAAAGTTTTTGAACTTTTAAAAAGTTCTATTCACTATTCATTGTATTAATCATTGATATATTAAGTATTAAATGTCCATAAGATAAAAATTAAATCTGTATTGTTACTAGTAACATTATCATGCTATTTATTAATACATTACTATATATGCTAACAAATTATAAAAGTAATAAATCTTAAATATGAAATTAATATACTCATCGCTTGTATACTCCTCAGTTCTCCTTTTTTTCCTTTGAAAATAAACTGTTACCAGGATTGCGAATACACAGAGAATAACGAAAAATGGAATGAGAAGGAAAACTGGCCATCTCGTAAGTTTGGAGTGGTAAGCATTCTCAATATAGAGCCTTTCTAGGAAAGAAAACACCAATGATTTGAAAGCAATTATTGGGAATACAACAAAGACATTTCTGTACTTTAATATAACTAGTAGAATAAAAATTTAAACTATTTTATAATTAACATTTTTTTTTTTTTAAGCTGAGCCATCATGCCACCTGTTGGCAGCTCAGCGTCAGCTCAGCTCGGGCTGGGCATCCAACTGCTGTTGCTCAGAGCTCAGCTCGAGCTCTTTTTTTTTTTCTTCTTTTTTTAAAGATTTTATAGGTGTGTTGGGGGAGGGGAACAGTGTTGGGGAATCTGGGAAGGGGAACAGACAAGTTGCTGTCTTTTTGTTCTTCAGTCTAGTTGCGGAGGACATTGCTTCACTGGCCCATGTTGGTATTGTCATTGCGTTCTTTCTGGATGAAGCAGATCGGTCGCTGGCCTCTGGATGGTCACTCACCGTGGCTATTGGCAGCTCACACTGGCTGCCAGCCACTACGCTGGCTGCCGGCCACTCACTGTAGCCTATGGCAGCCCACCGCAGCAGGGGCTGCAGCCTACACCATCGCCGGGGCTCTCATAGCCCAGCTCCAGGAGGAGCTGTTGTTAGCTGTAGAGGGCAGTGTCACTGACCCTCATCTGTGGGATCCGAACCGGGGCTGCTGGCGTCCCAAACTAGCTCTTAACCCATGCGCCACTCAGTCGTCCCTCAGCTCGCACTCTTGAGGGAGCTCTTAACCAATTGAGCCACTCGGCTGGCCCTTAATTAACATTTCTAATGCAGTAGACAAGTTGACAGTGTAAGTGTCTAAAAAGACTCTTCTAATTCTTACAATAATAGTTCTATGCTTTTCCTTTTTATGAGAACTTCTATTCCATGTAGCCACTTCTCAGAACTGTATGATAATATAAATGAAAAGAATTAAAGTGTGATCCCTGTAAAAGTTGTGTGTTTCTCAATCTCTATTTTTAGTAAGAAATACTGTACATATAATAATATTGTATAAAGTCCAAATTATCTTTTCTTTTATTGCATTGATATATATTTTTTTATCTAAGAAATTACTGCTGATCCCAAGATCAGGTAAAAACTTCCCTATGTTTCTTTCAAGCATATTTATAGGTTTAGCTTCTACATTTAGATTTATGATCTATGCCACGTGAATTGTTGAGCAAGTTGAGATTTTTGAGGTTCTCTGGGGCTTGTGTGGATATCCAGTTATTGCAGAACAATGTTTTGAACTGACTTTCCTTCCTCATTGAACTATCTTTGTACTTTTCTTGAAAAATTGATTAACCTTATATTAATGGGTAAATTTCTAGACTATTTCATTTCATTGATCTATTTGTATATCTATCCTTAACAAATGCCACACTGTCTTGATTAATGTAACTATATATTAAGTTTATACTATGCTAAATTCAATATAAAGCAAATAGACTAAGTTGTCCTTTTTATCATTCTTTATTGTTCTTTGTTTTCATGGTTGTTTGGGTATTCTAAGTACTTTTTTGTATACTTTAGAATCAAATTGTTAATGTAGATTTCTGGTAAGATGGCGGAATAGACGGATGCTTTCCGAACTGCCTCCCAGAATCACATCAAAATTACAATTAATTTATACAACATTTAACCTTGGAAGTCCCCTGAACATTAGATGAACAGAACCACTAAACGAAGAACTTAAAGAGGAAGCTGCATCGGGTCTGGTAGGACAGGCGGAGACGAGAGAGGGCGAGCCCCGTGAGGGACGCCCCAGCTGTGGGAAGCTTGTCTGATTGGGGGAGAGACCCTCCGGCCACACACCAAGCTCACCAGCCCAGAGTTCCTTTGCTGGGAAGAGGAGTTCCAAGATAGTGGGCAGTAGAAATTAGTGAGGACTCTCTTTGCTCGGCTTGGTGAGGCTGAGGGTGGCTGGAGATCCAGTGGGGCTGGCGCATGGGTTCGCTCACCGGTGAGCACTCACCTGGTTCCTGTTGGAGGGAGTTGCTGTGTGAGCCAGACCCGGGAGCCTGTGGGGAAGGACTGAACTGAGCACCTTTGGTGCAGAAGCTGGAGGTTTTGGGACCATTGTTCCCCTGGTGTGGATCTTGCACACGAATGGTGTACAGGAGGGTGCCATTTTTTCAGGGTTGGGCCCTCCCACAGAGGGTCAGATCCGGGATCCCGTTGGTCTGGTGAACTTGGCACAGGAGTGCGTGCGTGTGTGCATGCACACGCAAGCGGTCTTGGATCCCCACCCTCCGCCCTGCTTGTGCTGCGTTGCTAGGGAAACGCCAGGCAGGTGCCCTCCGGCTCCATCAGACTGCTCACTGAGATGCAGGAGTGCGCGAACTGCCTTGGATCCCCACCTTCCGCCCTGCTTGTGCTGCGTTACCAGGGAAACACAGGGCAGGTGCTCTCCAGCTGCATCAGTCTGTTCACTGAGACTCAGAAGTGCAAGAACCGCCTTAGGTCCCTGCTCTCCGCACTGTTTGTGTGCAGAGTTGCAAGTCTGGGGATTGCCTGTTGGACTGCTTAGCCTGATCTGCGGGCAGTAGATTGGGACAGGCTGAGAGGAGTAGTTTTCCTGAGAATGTTGGGCCAGGAGCAGTGCACCTGCATGATCCGATTGAGGCTTTCTGGCGAATTTGTGTGGACTGACTGCTGGTGCAGATTGCATGCTTCTCTGACTTGGTGGGGGCCACTGACCACATCAATTGGTGCCTTGGGGGCCTGCTCCACCCACCTAGAGCTGTGTTGCCAGAGGCACCCTGAGCCCCTGGTGCCTAGCGCACATCTCGACAGGCCACAGAGGGATTTTTTTTTGCAGTAGCAGACAACCTGCAACAACCTGTGAAGATTTTTTTTTTTTGGTAGTGAGCACAGTTCCAGAGCACACAGCAGCTAATTGTGGATAGCTCACTGCAAGCCTGAGCAAGTGGTCTGCAGATTAAAGAGGATGGAGAGTCCCTCCCACCTCTTTTTTTTCTTTTTCTCTTTTCTCTTCTTTCTAGGTGATCTATCTAATACATCAAAGCATTCACAGAATGACAGCCAGAATGAAAAAAACAAAGAAACATGTCCCAAGTAAAAGATCAGAAGAAAACTCTAGAAATGGAACTAAATGAAACAGAGGTATCCAAACTTTCACAGAGTTTAGAACACTGAGGATAAGAATGTTTAAGGAACTTAGCGTGGACATAAAGCAAGATAGGGAAACCATAAAAAAACAACCAGTTAGAACTATAACTGAAATGAAGAACACCCTTGAAGGAATCACAAGTAGAATAGATGCAGCAGAGGAGCGGATCAGTGAATTAGAAGACAAAAAAGCTGAAATCACCCAGCTGGAACAACAAAAAGAAAAAAGAATAAAAGAGAATGAAAATAGTTTAAAGACCTCTGGGACAACATAAAATACAACAACCTGCACGTCATAGGAATACCAGAAGGAGAAGAGAAGAAGCAAGGGACTGAGAATGTATTTAAAGAAATAATGATTGAAAACTTCCCTACCCTGGTGAAGGAAATCAACATACAAGCCCAGGATGTACATAGAGTTCCAAACAGGCTGAATCCAAACAGGCCCACACCAAGACACATCATACTTAAAATGGCAAAGGTTAAAGATAAAGACAAAATCCTAAAAGCAGCAAGAGAAAGACAGCAGGTTACATACAAAGGAACTCCTATAAGACTAACAGCTGACGTTTCTTCAGAAACTCTGCAGGCCAGAAGGGAGTGGCAGGAGATATTCAAAGTGACACAAAATAAAGGTCTACAACCAAGATTGCTCTACCCAGCATGGCTATCACTTAAAATTGAAGGAGAGATAAAGAGCTTCTCAGAAAAGAATAAGCTTAAGGAGTTCATTACCACCAAGCAGCATTGCAGGCAATGTTAAAAGGGCTTTTTAAACAGAAGAAAGGGGAAAACAAGCTAACCCAGGAAGACAAAAAATAGAAATAACAAAATGGCAATAAATATGCACCTATCAGTAATTACTTTAAATGTGAATGGGCTAAATGCTCCAATCAAAAGACACCAAGTGGCTGAGTGGATAAGAAAACAGGACCTATGCATATGCTGTCTACAAGAGATTCATCTCAGATCAAAAAACACACACAGACTGAAAGTAAAGGGATGGAATAAAATATTTCATGCAAATGGAAATGATTAAAACACTGGAGTAGCAATACTTATTTGGGACCAAATAGACTTTAAAATGAAGACTACAGTAAAAGACAAAGAAGGGCACTACATAATAATAAAGGGATCAATTCAAATTGAGGACATAACCCTAGTGAACATCTATGCACCCAATATTGGAGCTCCTAAATATATAAAACAGATTTTGACAAACATAAAGACAGAGATCAACAGTAACTCTATCATAGTAGGGGACTTCAACACCCCGTTGTCACCAATGGACAGATCCTCCAGACAGAAAATCAACATGGACATAGTGGCCTTAAATGACACTTTAGACCAGCTGGAATTAATTGATATTTTTAGAGCATTTCACCCCAAAGCTACAGAATATACATTCTTCTCAAATGCGCATGGAACATTCTCCAAGATAGACCACATGTTAGGCCACAAAACAAGTCTCAACAAATTTAAGAAGATTGAAATCATATCAAGTGTCTTCTCTGACCACAATGCTATGAAACTAGAAATCAATTATCAGAAGAAATCTGGAAAGCTTACAAATACATGGAAGCTAAATAACATGCTTCTAAATAGTGAGTGGGTCAAAAATGAGATCAAGGAGGAAATCAAAAGATACCTCGAGACAAACGAAAATGAAAACACCACAACCCAAAATCTCTGGGATGCAGTGAAAGCAGTCCTAAAGGGGAAGTTCATAGCAGTGCAGGCCTACCTAAAGAAGGAAGAAAAATTTCAAATCAACAGACTTTCTTTACACCTAAGGGAACTCAAAAAAAAAAAAAGAGCAAAACAAGCCTAAAGGGAGTATAAGGAAGGAAATAATAAAGACCAGAGCAGAAATAGATGAAATAGAGAACAAAAAAAAAAAAAATACAAAAGATCAATGAAAGCAAGAGTTGGTTTTTTGAAAGATAAACAAAAATTGACAAAACCTTAGCCAGGCTCACCAAGAAAGAGAGAAAGAGGACCCAAATTAGTAAAATCAGAAATGAAAGAGGAGAAGTGATAACAGATACCACAGAAATACAGAAAATTTTAAGAAAATACTATGAACAACTATATGCTAACAAATTCGACAATCTGGAAGAAATGGATAAATTTCTAGAAGCATACAATCTACCAAGTCTGATCCAAAAAGAAAAAGAAACTCTGAACAGACTGATTACGGCCAAAGAAATTGAATCAGTAATCAACAATCTTTCAACAAACTAAAGTCCTGGATGAAATAGTTTCACAGGTGAAATTTACAAAACATTCAAAAAAGAATTACTAACTATCCTCTTAAAACTATTCCAAAAATTACAGGAGAGAAGGCTCCTAAACTCTTTCTATGAAGCCACTATCACCCTGATTCCAAAGTCAGACAAAGATATTACAAAAAAGGAAAACTACAGTCCAATATCTCTAATGAACATAGATGTAAAAATTCTCAACAAAATACTAGCAAACCGAATTCAGCATTACATTAAAAAGATCATACACCATGATCAAGTGGGATTCATTCCTGGTATGCAAGGTCGGTTCAATATCTGCAAATCAATTAATGTAATACATCACATTAACAAAATGAAAAATAAAAATCATATGATCATATCAATAGATGCAGGAAAAGCATTTGACAAAATCCAGCAGCCATTTATGATAAAAACTCTTAGCAAAGTGGCAATAGTGGGATAATTTCTCAACATAATAAAGGCCATATATCATAAGCCCACAGCAAACATCATACTCATTGGGGAAAGGCTAAAAGCTTTCCCGTTAAGATCAGGAACAAGACAAGGCTGCGCACTTTCACCACTTCTATTTAACATAGTTCTGGAAGTTCTAGCCACAAGAATCAGACAAGAAAATGAAATCAAAGGCATCCAAATTGGAAATGAGGAAGTAAAATTCTCATTATATGCAGATGACATGATACTAGATAGAGAGAATCCCAAAGACTCCACCAAAAAAACTGCTAGAACTGATAAACGAATTTGGTAAGGTAGCAGGTTACAAAATTAATATTCAGAAATCAGTTGAATTTGTATACACCAATAATAAACTATCAGAAGAAATCAGGAAATCAATCCCTTTTACAATTGCTTCAAAAACAATAAAATATCTAGGAATCAATTTAACTAAAGAAGTAAAAGACCTGTTCAGAAAATTTGAGATACCGAAGAGAGGAATCAAAGAAGATACAAATAAATGGAAATACATAGCATGTTCATGGATTGGAAGAATTAATATAGTTAAAATGTAAATACTACCTAAGGCAATATATAGATTCAATGCAATTCCAATCAAACTACCAAGGACATTTTTCTCAGAAATAGAACATAGAATCCTAAAATTTATATGGAACCACAAAAGACCCTGAATAAGTACAAAGTAGGAGGCATCATGCTACTGACATCAAAACATACAACAAGGCTATGGTAATCAAAACAGGATGGTACTGGCATAAAAACAGACACACAGACCAATGGAACAGAATAGAGAGCCCAGGAATAAACACACCCATATACGGTCATTTAATCTATGACAATAGAAGCAAGAATTTATATTGGAGTAAAGATAGTCTAGTTAATAAATGGTGCTGGGAAAATTGGACTGACATGTGCAATAAAATGAAAATGGACCACTTAGTTACACCATATTCGAGAACAAACTCAAAATGGATTAAAGACTTAAATGTAAGACCTGAATCCATAAAACTCCTAGAAGATAACATAGGGAGTAAATTTGCAGACATTACCCTGAGTAATATTTTTACTAATATATCCCCAGGCAAGGGAAATAAAAGAAAAAACTTAACATAAGGGATTACATCAAACTTAAAAGTTTTCACAGCAAAGGAAATCATCAATGAAACAAAAGGGCAACCTACTGAATGGGAGAAGATATTTGCCAATGATATATCTGATAAGGGGTTAATATCCAAAATTTATAAAACACTCATGAAACTCTACACCAAAAAAACAAACAACCCAATAAAAAAATGGGCAGAGGATAGGAAGAGGCATTTCTCTAAAGAGGACAAACAGATGGCCAACAGGCATATGAAAAAATGTTCAACCTCACTAATGGTCAGAAAAATGCAAATAAAAACCACAATAAAATACCATCTCACTCCGGTCAGAATGGCTATCATCAATAAATCAATAAACAACAAGTGCTGGCGAGGTTGTGGAGAAAAGGGAATCCTGGTGCACTGTTGGTGGGACTGCAGATTGGTGCAGCCATTATAGAAATCAGTATGGAGGTATCTCAAAAAACTGGAAATGGATCTACCATATGACCCAGCAATTCCACTCTTGGGTATCTACCCAGAAGAATATAAGACACTAATTTGAAAAAATATATGCACCCTTATGTTTATTGCAGCACTATTTACAATAGCCAAGACTTGGAAACAACCGAAATGCCCATCAGTAGATGACTGGATTAAGAAACTGTGGTACATTCATACAATGGAGTATTACTCCGCTATAAAGAAGAATGAAATCCTACCATTTGCAACGATATGGATGGATTTAGAGACTATTATGTTAAGTGAAATAAGTCAGTCAGAGAAAGACAAATACCATATGATCTCACTTACATGTGTAATCTGAAAAACTGAATGAGTGAGCAAAGTAAACAGAAACTGTCTCATAGATATAGAGGAAAAACTGATGGTTGCTAGTTTGCAGGAGGGTGGGGCTGAGGGAGAAGGGGAAGGGATTAGATAGCATAAATATGTAACTACAATATTGTCATGGAGATATGAAAGACAGTTTGGGAAATAATGTTGTAAATATTTTGGGGTGTCAGTTGGTCACATGTCTTGTTAGGGAGACCACTTCATGGATGGAGTAGAGGCTTGATCACTGCACTGTATACCTGAAACTGATGTTGTTTAATATTTTATGCCAACTGTAATTGAATGTATAGATAGTCACGGGATGTGGAGTATACTGTGGAAGGGAATCAAAGGAATTGTAATAGATGTAGATAATATGTGGGGTGGTGAATTGGGGGAGAGGGTTGTCACTTTGAGGGGTAAAAAGTATAACTATTGCACTATGTGGTACACCTGAAACTAATTTTAAAAAAATGTTTATTTCACAATAAAAGAATTTGAAAAAACTACAAAAAAAAAAAGAAATTCAAGAAGACACAAAGAAATGGAAAGACATTCTGTGTTCATGGATTGCAAGAATCAGCATAGTTAAAATGGCCATATTACCCAAAGCAATATATAGATTTAATGCAATCCCCATCAAAATCTCAAAGACATTTTTTAAAGATATAGAACAAAAAATCATCAGATTTGTATGGAATCACAAAAGACTGCAAATAGCCAAAACAATCCTAAGAAATAAGAACAAGACTGGAGGTATCACATTCCCTGACTTCAACTTGTACCAGAGGGAGACAATAATCAAAACAGCATAGTATTGGCAGAAAAACAGACATGCAGAGTAATGGATTAGAATTAAAGCACAAAGATGAAGCCACATAAATACGAGTAGATAATTTTTCACAAAGCTACCATAAACATACAATGGAGAAAAGAAAGTCTGTTTAACAAGTGGTGCTGGGAAACCTGAAAACCACATGCAAAAGAATCAAACTAGACTGCTATCTGTCACCATGTACCAAAATTAACTCAAAATGGGTGACAGACCTAAACATAAGACCTGATACTATAAACTACATAGATGAAAACATAGGTTCTAAACTTATGAAGTTTGGCTTCAAAGGTTTTATAAATTTGACCTCAAAGTCAAGAGAAGTAAAATCTAAAATAAATGAATGGGACTATATCAAAATGAAAAGCTTCTGCCCAGCCAAACAAACCATCAACAAAACAAAGAGGCAACCACCCTAATGGGACAAGATATTCAAAATGATTGCTTCCCATAAGAGGCTAATATCTAAAATATATAAATAACTCATACAACTCTAAAACAAAAAGACAAATGACCCAATTTAAAAAAATGGGCAGAGGACATGAACAGAAACTTCTCCTGAGAAGACATACAAACAGCCAACAGATATATGAAAAAATGCTCAACTTCACTAGCTATTAGGGAAATGTAAATTAAAACCTCAATGAGATATCACCTCACACCTATCATCAACAAGACAAATAATAACAAATAACAAATGGAGAGGCTGTGGACAAAATGAACCCTCATACATTGTTGGTGGGAATGCAAATTGGTACAGCCATTATGGAAAACAGTACAGAGGTTCCTCAAAAAATTAAGAATGGAATTAGCATATGACACAGCAATCCTTCTCCTGGGTATCTACCCCCAAAATCTGGAAACATTTATCCACAAAGATACATGTACTCTGATGTTCAATGCAGCATTTTTTATAGAGTCCAAGACATGGAAACAACCAAAGTGTCCTTCGATAGATGATTGGATGAAGAAGATGTGGTATATATACACAACAGAATACTACTCTGCCATAAGAAAAGATGAAATACTGCCATTTCAGACAACATGGATGGATTTTGAGATTATTATGCTAAGCAAAATATGTCATACAGAAGTTGTGAACCATATGACTTTACTCATATGTGGTATATAAAACTGAAAGCAACAAAGGAACAAAACAATCAAACAAAGAAACAAAAACTCATAGACACAAATAACAGTTTATAGTGGTTAACAGAGGGTAAGGGGAGAGGAAGGTAGAAGTGGGTAAAGAGGGTCAAATGTATGGTGATGGAAAAACTGACTGTGGATAGTGAGCACACGATGTGATATGTAGGTGATGTATTATAGAATTGGACACTCAAAACCTATATAATTTTACTAACTATTGTCATCTCAATGAACTTCATTTTTTTTAAAATAGGAAACTACATTTTTTTAAGCTCCTTGACTTTCTGCCTTTTAGTTAGATTTGGCCAATGGGAGTCACTGGATAAAATTTGAGTGTCAGAAGAGTAAAATAGCCATGGTATTTATCCCCTTCCTCTCCTACATCTCCAATAGTGGCTGTGAATGCTCTAAATGTCTATATCATGCTGGACAATACCTCTCCCTGATATGTATCTTTGACCAGAGTTATATGTCACTCTAGATGGCTCAGACTCTGGTTCTATAAAGACCACCTCCTTCTATTGCCCCTCCAATTACAAGAATTGATCATGGATTCCTGTCTCTGGTTTGCCTCACCATTCTGCAATTGGTTTTCATCTCTGCCATTATATCTTACCTGGTGCCTTATATTAAATTACTTCTGTATGAAGGAATGTGATTTCTATTTTTCTGCCTGGGTCCTTACTCATATACCTCATCTATAATACATGTTACATATCTTATATTACATTAGTCTCTGTAAGTAAAACATAAATTACATAGCCACATATGATTTATTATTTCACATCCAAATATAATTTAAATATAAATTGGTAGACAAGATATTTTTTTTTAATTTAATAAATTTAAACATTATCTTTTCAATTTGTTATTAACTTACCAGGATTGCGTGCTGTTGAAGGTGGAAAATTGCCACTGTCAACACTCCCGCCAGGCCATGAAACATCTACTTTTAGGCAATCTGGAGGTAAAAATGTAGGGCTACAGTGACAGTTCTTTTTATTATTACACAACTGTAAAAGGGAGAAATATCACCTTATAAGATAAGTAGCTCAAATTATTTGTGTTCAAGTATAGTTTTAAAATAATACCTAATTCAGATAAGGCTGTTGTACTTATGTGGTTTATGAGTGTGAGTGTGTGTGTGTGTGTGTCTGTGTGTGTGTATAGCTGTGTGTTTGGTTTCGTAGGATCACTCTCAATGATTTGTGTTCTTGACTCATAATACTGGTACTTACACCCTGAGAGTTGCATTTTTGTAAATCACATTCATAAATGATGTAATTATCTACACATTCCTTATTCTTGCACACCTAAAAAGGAAATAAGACAAAATAAGTCAACTGAAATGTCATCTGTATTTGGCATCTAATTAAGAGGGGGTGATTTAACAATAAATATTAACATACTAGCAATAAGTGATTATATTGGTGCTGTTTTCTGCACTAGATGAGACTCTGATGATCTGAGAGTAAACAAAACAATAAAAGCATCTTCCTTGCTTATGTTGGGATAGAAGGTACAGACATGAAATAAATAAAAACAAGATACATATGTGATAATTAGTATAATGAAAAAATAAAATACAGAGAATTTATCTGATATGTGAAAATAGCAAAACCTTCTTATTGAGCCCTAATGTTGAACAGAACTTAATGAAACACAGAAATGAACGTCAAGGTACTGATAGGAAAAGAAATGATATTTAAAATGACTTCGCAGGGCCGGTCGAGTGGCACATTGATTAAGAGTTGGCTTGGGACACCGGCTCTGAGCAGGAGGGCCCCAGTTCAGATCTCACATGAGGACCCATGATGCTGCACCCTCTACAGCTACGATAGTGAACAACAGCTCGCCCTGGAGCTGGGCTGCCGTAAGTTGCTGTAGATGGCATAGGCTGCAGCCCCTGCTGCTGTAGGCTGCCATGAGCTACCATGAGTGGCCAGCAGCCAGCAGGAGTGGCCGGCTGCCAGCATGAGCTGCTGTGAGCTGCTGTGAGTGGCCGTCCAATGGCTGGTGAGCGACTGCCTCACCTGGGAAGAGCGCAATGATAACACCAACATGGGTCAGTGAAGCGACATCCTCCACAACTAGACTGAAGAATGAAAGGACAGCAACTTGTCTGTTCCCCTTCCCCAATTCCCCAAGGCTGTTCCCCTCCCTCAATTCCCCAATAAAATCTTTAAAAAAAAATGACTTTGCATTGGAACATGGTATGAAACTCTTGAGAAATATTAAGGGCAATGTAGCTGTTACACAGAGAACAACCATTAAATCATGAGTAAACTAAATATTTGAGTCCTACAGTGTGCCTGTTCTCAAAATACAACAGTGAACAGAAAAATTTCATATTGCTGATATTGTAATAAAAGATATAGAAAAACGCACACAAACAAAAATAGTAAGTGCGATGTGACAGAAGTTCTTATGGCAGGATTGTGTAGGACCTTCCAGTCATAATCAGAAAGTTGGCCTATAACTTATAAACAATTGTTTGTATTTAGGCATTTAATTGGAAGATGAGAAGCTGATAGAAGTAGGTTTTTAAAAAGACAGTGGAAAGGCAAATAAATAAATAAATAAATAAATAAATGTAGAGACAAATTAGAATGCCATTACAGCCATCCAGAAAAATGATAACCTTAAAGTGAAATTGAGTAGTAGTGGCTTAGATGGAAACCAGTGATTGTATTTGAGATATAGTTAAAATTTAACTATAATTTTACAATAGATTGTATATGGAAGATGAAAAGAGAGATGAGATGGGTCAATGGCACCAAGGTTTCTGGCTTGTCTAACTCTCTTGGTCATAGTACAATTAACTGAGATATGAATAGTTAAACGTAATGCTCCAAAGTTTAGAATATTTTTCAGTGTTCTTTCAACTTGTAATATTATGTAGTACTATGCTTCAAACTAAAAACAAAACAAAACATGTTTACTGTAACTGATAGAAAGCACTACAGTGACTGATAATAAATCAAAGAACATGTAATTGAACAATAATATTGACAATATTTGGGGGGATTCTTTCCTCTTGAAAAATATATGACCATAATATACTATATAATTTATTAAGGTCAGAGAGTGAATCTGCTCACATAGGTTTTGCTAAGCATTACTAAATATGGAAAAATATATTATTAATAGTTTCTGAGAATTATGTCAACATATACCTCCGTTTAAGACTTAGAAGGAAATATACTGATGACAAATAGATAGGTTATTGAGAGAGATTGTGGTAATAGTCTAAAAGTTCTAGCTCTGGATACACACTAGTGCTGCTATAGTTAGAAATGTATCTGTTCTGTTAGAGTGATCCCTTCATACTGAACTAGAACTTAGGCAGAGAATCTAGATATATTATAATTTGCAGAGCTGTTTTCCAGAAGAAGATAAACCTAATTCTTGGAACAGGTAAATAAGTTCTTTGAGCCAGACTAGAAAGAAGTCGAGGAGGGATTATTGATATTATTGGTATCGTTTCTGTGTAATGAAATAATTTTTCTGATTTAACACTTTTAGTTCTGTTGCATCATGCAGGAAGGCTAGGCAGAAACACCATTGAAAGTAAGAATCTAGCTACAAACCACAAAACTTATTTATCTCCATAGAAGAATAATATAAAGAAAATAATGGTTGATCACCAAACTTTTTTATTTGTTTGAGATAAGAAAGATAATTCAGCTTCTTATTCCTGTCACTATGGCAGAATACATTTCTGTAGAAACCTTCTTGTGTGGAGAATCTAAAATGACAAATAAAACCAAAAAAATTGTACGTATTCATTTTTTAAACACATGGTTGTTATTGGACATAAAGTAAGTTATTTTTAGGTTCAGAAAATGTGAGACAATGTGATTTCTCAAAAGAACCAAAAACTGAAGCCAGCATTCCTCCAGTGACCATCATGTAGGATTTAATGATCACGTGCATACTACACCAGTGACAATTACAAGCAAGCTTTTACCCAATCCTGGGGGGAAAAAATCTGGAGAGTGACATCAACAAAGTAGTGCACTAGAAAGCCACAAATCTTATTTTCCCTTAGAAATAGTTTTAAAGAGGAAGGGGGAAAAAAGGAAGGAAGGAAGGGAAGGAGGGAATGAGGGAGGGAGGGAGAGAAGGAGAGAAAGAGGGAGGGAGAGCATGGCACAGTCTTGTTCTGGAGGTGGCAGCAGATGAATTCCCAATTCCCTCCCTGAACTGAAGGGAGCAGAGGAGAACAGATTTTCAATATTACAACCTGTCCGAGAGCTGCCCAAAGGTCTAGGAAAGATGCATGCACATGACAGATATCAGAAGACCACAAGCTTTCTCCTTAGGCTGATCGCAAGGCTCATACCTACCCAACAAATTAGTCAAGGACTCAGCTCAGAGCCAGTCTGCAAGCACTGGTAAAAGTGACTGTTTTTTTTCAAATGTTCAATATTCAACTGAAAAATCACAAGATATAAAAAAGAAACAGGAAAACATGGCTCATTTAAAAAAGAAAATGAATTATGCTAAGTGAAATCAGACAGAAAAAGTCGAGAACCATATGATTTCACTGATATATGATATACATATAACAGTTTTATAACTGAAAACAACAAAGGAACAAGACAAACAAATAAGAAACAAAAACTCATAGACACAGACAATAGTTTAGTGGTTACCAGAGGCTAAGAAGGGAGAAGGGTGGTAGATGAGGGTAAACGGGATCAAATATATGGTAATGGAAAGAGAACTGACTCTGGGTGGTAAGCACACAATGTGATATATAGATGATGTATTACAGAATTGTACACTTGCAATCTATATGACTTTACTACTTGTTGCTATCCCAATGAATTTTAATTAAAAAAAAAGAAAATGAAGTGACATTTTTATTTTTTATTTTTAAAAATTATTTTTAAATGACTGTATTAAATATGCTGAAGAAGCTAAATGAAAACATGGATAAAGAATGAAAGTAAATTAAGAAAATGACATGAACACAATGAGAATATCAACAGACAACAATTATAAACAGCAAACAAAAGAAATTATGGTGCTGAAAGATACAGTACAAGCATACTTCATGCTCTATTTTATTGTACTTTACAGAATCCGTGTTTTTTACCAATTGAAGGTACTTGGCAACCCTGTGTAGAGCAAGTCTATTGGTGCCATTTTTCCAATAGCTTTTATTCTCTTTGTATTTCTGTGTCAAAATTCAGTAATTTTCACAATATTTTAAACTTTTTCACAATTATATTTGTTCTGGTGATCTGTTATCAGTGACTTTCATGTTACCACTGCAGTTGTTTCAGGGCACTGATCTGTGCCCGTATAAGATGGCAGGTATAATCAATAAATATTGTGTGTGTTCTGACTCCTCCACAAACTGGCTGTTTCCAAATCTCTTGCCCTCTCCTCAAGCCTCCCTATTCACTGAGAACAAGGAATGTAGAAATTTGGCAAATTAATATCCCTACAATGGCCTCTATGTGTTCAAATGAAAGGAAGAGTCTCATATCTCTCACCGTTTGTCAAAAGCTAAAAAATAACTAAGCTTAGTGAGGAAGGCATGTCATAAACCCACATAGGTCAAAAGCTAGACCCTTGGGCCAAACAGTTAGCTAAGGTGTGAATGCAAAATCAAAGTTCTTGAGGGAAATTAAAAATGTTAGTCCAGTGAACAAATGAATGATAAGAAAGCAATACAGCTTTCTTGCTATTTTAGTGGTCTAGAAAAAAATTTAGTGGTCTGGAAAAAAAGATCAAACGAGCCTCAACATTCCTTTAAACCAAAGCCTAATCCAGAGCAAGGACCTAACTCTCTTTAATTCTGTGAAGAGTGAGAGGGGCGAAAGGAACTGCAGAAGAAATGTTTGAAGCTAGCATAGGTTGATTAATGAGGATCAAGGAGAAACGTGATCTCTGTAACATAAAAGTACAAGGAGAAGCAGCAAGTGCTGCAGGAAGTTATCCAGAGATCTAACTAAGATAATTAATGAAGGTGGTTAAACGAAACAACAAACTTTCAATATAGGTGAAACAGGCTTATATTGGAAGAAGATACCATGTAGGACTTTCATAGTTAGAGAGGAGAAGTCAATGTCTGGCTTCAGAGCTTCAAAGGACAGGCTGACTCTCTGGTTAGGGGCTAATACAGCTGGTGACTTTTAAAATTGAAGCCAATGCTCATTTACTATTCCAAAAATCTAGGGCCCTTAAATAATGCCAAATCAGCTCTGTCTTTGCTTTATAAATAGAACAACAAAATTTGATGACAGCATACCTGTTTATAACATGGTTTACTGAATACTTTAAGCCAAATGTTGGGACCCACGGCTAAGAAAAAAAGAGATTCCTTCAAAATATTACTGTTCATTACAATGCACCTGGACACCCAAGAGCTCTGGTGAAGATGCACAGTGAGATTGTTTTTTCATGCCTGCTAACATAATACCCATTCTGAAGCTCATGGATAAAGAAGTAATTTAGTCTTTCAAGTCTTATTATTTAAGAAATACATTTTTGGGTTGGCTGAGTGGCGTGTTGGTTAAGAGTTGGCCTGGGATGCTAGCTCTGAGCAGAGGGGCACCAGTCTGGATCTCATATGAGGGCCAGTGATGCTGCACCCTCTACAGCTAAGACGGTGAACAACAGCTCAACCTGGAGCTGGGCTGCCCTCGATCACCATTGACATCCTAGGTTGCAGTGGGGCTGGCCGGCAGCTGGTATGCACTTTCGTGAGCTGCCGTGAGTGGCCATCCAATGGCTGGCAAGTGACTATCTCACTTGGGAAGAGCTCAATGATAATACCAACATGGGCCAGTGAAGCAGTGTCCCCCACAGCTATACTGAAGAACAAAAAGACAGCAACTTGTCTGTTCCCCTTCCCTGATTCCCCAATGCTGTTCCCTTCCCCCAATTCCCCAATAAAATCTTTTAAAAAAAATGAAAGTAGGGACTTACTACTGATTTTACAGAAATATTGAGGATTATAAGAGAATACTATGAAAAATTATAAGCCATAAATGTGTATAAGCTGAATGAAATGGAAAAATGTATAGGAATACCCCATCTACCAACACTGAATCACAAAGAAATAAAAAATCTGAATAGACTTACAATTCATAAGGAGTTTAAATCAGTAATGCAAAACCTTGAAACAAAAACAATCCCTGGACTGTATGGCTTCATGGGTAACTTCTACCAAACACTTAGAGAATAATTAAATCAATCTTTCTCACACTCTTCCAAAAAATTTGAATGAGAGGGAACACTTCCAGGTGCATTTGATGACCTCAGAGTTAGCCCAATACGAGAGCCAGACAAGACACTATCAAACAAATACTGCTTATAAACATTGATGCAAATACTTCAACAAAATACTAGTAAACTAAATTCAGCAGCATATTGAAAAGTTTATACTATATGACCAAGTAGGATTTATTTCTGTAATGTAAAGATGGTTCAACATCCAAAAAGCATTCAATGAAATAAACTACATTAATAAAAGGAAGGGAAAAAACACACAACCACCTTGTTTAATGCAGAAAAGCCATTTGACAAAATTTAACACCCTTTAATGATAAAAACATTCAACAAATTAGAGGGAAACTATCTCAGTGTAACAAAGCCCACCTATAGAAAACACTTGGCTAACATCATTCTCAATGATAAAAAAAGCTTTTCATCTAATATCAAGAACAAGAATAACTATTTTCACAACTTCTATTCAACATAGCATTGGAAGTTCTATCCACAGCAAGAAAAAAAACTAAATGATATCCAAATTGTAAAGAAAGAAGTAAAATTATATCTGTTCACAGATGATGTAATCTTATATGTAGAAAACTATAAATATTACACACACACACACACAATATTAGAACTATTAATAGTAAACAAATATAGAAGTTGCAGGATACAAAATCAACACACAATATTCAGTTGCATTTCTATACACTAATGGTGCATATTTGGAAAGGGAATTAGTAAACAGTTCCATTTATAATAGCATCAAAAAGAATAAAATACTTATGAATCAACTTACTCAAGGTGAAAGACTTATACACTGAAAAACTACAAAACATTGTTGAAAGATGTTAAAGAAGGCACAAACAAACATGTTGAAGACAATATTGTTAAGTGTCAGTGTAACCTGCAGATTCAACACAATCCTTATAAAATCCCAATTTTTTGTGTGTGCAGAAATAGAAACACTCATTCTAAAACTCATTATAGGATCTTAAGGGACTGCACAAGCTAAAACAATCTTGGAAAAGAAGAAAAATTTGGACATCCACTTATTAATTTCAACCTTACTAAAAAAGCTATAGTAATCCAAACAGTGTGGTACTGACAAACAGACATACAGTCAAGTGGAAAAGAATAAAAGCCCAGAAATAAAATCTTTCAGCTACGGTTAAGTGATTTTTCAACAACTAGGTTACCATAGAAATTCATACTAAATATTCACATACAAAATAATAAACTTGAACTTTTAACTTACATCATATATAAAAATTTACTCAAAATTAATCCTAGACCTAACCATAAGATCTAAAACTATGAAACAGTTTGAATAAAACATAGCGGGGGAAACTTCATGACATTGGATTTGGCAATGATTTATTGAATATGACCAATTAGAACAGATATTAGAAAACATGCAAAAGAATAAATGTTGGTGAGGATGTGGAGAAATTGTAACCCTTGTGCACTGATGATGGGAATGTAAAGTAGTAGAAAACAGTATAGGAGTTTACCATAAAGTCCAGCAATTTCGCCTCTAGGTATATGATCAAAACATTTGAAAACAAGGATCTGAACAGAAATTTGTAGTGATAAGAGCAGCATTATTTACAACAGCCAAAAGGTTGAAATAAACCAAATGTCCATTGACGAATGAATAAACAACATGTGATATAAACATCTAATAGAATATTATTCAGCCTTAAAAAGGAATGAAATTTTGATACGTGCAACATGGATTAATTTTAAAACATTATGCCAGGTGAAATAAGGACTCAAAGAACAAATATTGAATGATTCCACTTGTATGAGGTACCCAGTATATTCAAATTTAAAGAGACAGAAAGTAAAACAGTGATTACCAGGGGTTGTGGGAAGAAGTCACTGGGGCGTTACAGTTTGATGTGTACACAGCTCCTGTTTGGGATGATGAAAATTTCTGGAGATGAGCAGTGATCATGGTTTCAGAACAATGTAACTGTACTAGCATCCCTGAACTGTACACTTACAAATGATTAAAAGTGGTAAATGTTATCTTATGCTTATTTTACCACAAAAATAGTATTTTATATTCAGTGCTTTATAGACTAGGATAAGAGGTAAAATCACTTAACTCCTGTTCAATACTTGAACAACTCAGGGGCTAGGGATGCTGATCCCATTACAGTCAAAGTTAGTATATAACTTTTGACTCCCCCAAAACCTAACCACAGTTGGCCCTTGGTGTCCTTGGATGATTGGTCCCAGGATCCCTGTGGATACCAAAATTCATGGATATTCAAGTCCATTATATAAAATGACATAGAACAATGCATTCCGTCAGCCTTCTGCATAGGCAGTTTTTAAAATACTGATTACAATCCGCTGTTGGTTGAACCCATGGTTGCCAAAATCCGTGGATATGGAGAGTCATTTTTTTATTGAAAAAAATCCACGTGTAAGTGTATGTTCAAACCTGTGTTATTTGAAGGTCAACTGTATATATTGTTGTACTCATCAGCTAAGGGCATCCTAAAAAATCATGTATTGAATTCTGTAGTTTATGAGGAATATACAATTTGAACAAATATAATTGTTTTCCATGGTTAAAAGGGGTGGGGGGAGGAGGCAGAATATTTATTTAATATAATAAAGGGATTAAATGTGAATTAAACACAGGTGAAATCAATCCAAACAAAAATGTTTTGAAATATTTTAAAATACATTCATTAAATAAAACACAATTCAAAACAAGAAATAAAGGGGAATCCTCAAGGAACACAGTTTCCAAAGCTGTATACGTTTGATTACAGCTGATTATAACTGGGGGTTGTGTGTAGCAAAGTTACTGTGGTATTTCCAACCCAGCCGAGTCCCTTCCAACAATTTGCTTTATTTCCATCAGTAGTGTGATATACTGACTCGTGTATATCTGTGGGGTTGTATTCTTTTTATAAGCACACAAAAGGTTTATGTTTTTGCAACTTGAAACCAGTTCCTCTTTTCCATCTTGGAAAAAAAGAGAAATCAATATTATCTTGCTCACATCTTAGAGATCTTTTCATAGTCAAGGAAAAAAAAATATATAACACCAAATTGTTGGAGTGTTCACAATTATCATGTATGTTTTCAGTGGTGATGTCATTATGTGTTTTCTTGTGATCAGTCATCGTGGAAAAGCTAGATAGTGAGAATCATGACAATTATCTGGGATTTCTTGTTTCCTTCATAACCCTCCATGGCTCCTTCAGTTGTTTCCTCATTGATATTTCTTACCCTAATCTTCTTAAAGTATTTTTATGAGTATCTATATTTCTTTCTTTCATAAAACATTTTAAAATCAGGTTTTATGCTTATAATTTCTATTTGAATTTAATATCAAAACTTTTAAAAACAGATGTTGGCAAATCCTTGTTATGTTCTTCCAGGATTAATTTTGTGCCAGTAGTTGGTAATATTTACAACTATTTTTTGTTTTGTTTTTTTTTAGAGGGCAGTGTCATGCGCCCTCATATGTGGGAACTGAACCCGGGCTGCTGGCGTCCCAAGCCAGCTCTTAACCACCGTACCACTGGGCCGGCCCTATTTACAACTATTTTTAATACTTAATCACTAATGTCTGAGAATTGAAACAAAATGTAGAGAATCCAATAGCTCTTCCTATTTCTTTGTTGATAAAAGAAAAATTTAAATTTCTTGTGACAATGTATTCATTTTAATCCAAATGGATACCTCCCAAGGTCTCCACCTAGGCTCTCTATCTCTTTACCTTGAAACAGAAACTTCTCAAACATCATTATGTATTGTTTTTTAATGATGAATAGTAGCATGTTTTTAAACGAACTTTTGTGTAAGAATTTGGGGTGACAATTTCTCTTTTGTTTACTTTTTTTACTTCCTAATTTTTTAATGAATATTAGTAAAGTTAGGTTGTGATAGAACTTTAATATATATGACAAATATTTTCATAATTATCAGGTAAAATAATATATTTTAAATATGTATACATTCATGGTTTATGATTAAAATGTGAAAAATTGTTAGATTTCATTTATACCTGGTTGTATCCAAAATACAAAATTTTTACTCCTCATTTACAAAAAAAATATCTTCTGTTTCCAAGTCAATTATATTTTGCCTTTCCCTCTGTTCTAAATTAGCTGATTTAATATATTATATTTCTTATTAGATCAGACAGACTTTATAATTAAATTTTTTTTTTTTTTTTTTTTTTTAGAGGGCAGTGTCACTGGCCCTCGTATGTGGGATCTGAACTGGGGTCACTGGCGTCCCAAGCCAGCTCTTAATCACCGCACCACTCGGCCGGCCCTATAATTAAAATTTTTGATATGAGAATAATTTAAGCTTGAGCTTTATTTTGTATTTATGTATATCTATATCACTAACGTGTATTTCATAGAGTAAAAATCTAGGAAGACAGAAAATGTTGATACATATCCATATGTATTATAGAATGATAAAAGAGCAAAATCAGACAATAATGGGGATGTTCTTGTAGAAATATATATAGTTAGTATAGCTAGATAAGTATTCTATATTTGTGTATATTTGTATATAAATAGTTGATAGAAGATTCATGAAAATGAAGAGTAGCTACATCTTAAATATATGGCTTCAATTAACTTTCACTTTATGCATTCTTTAATATTTTCATCACTAAAAATGGATGTATGTTATTTTAACAACTACTTTAAGGTAATTATACCATAAAATAATTCATGACATTAGAAGTATTCTGTGAAATATGATTTAATTTAATAAAATACAGTGAATAAACAATGAGATTCTCAATTCAGTGAATATACATAATTTCTAAGAAAAAAGCAATGATATTCATGGTGATATCATCTATGAATTAATGCAGATTATATTATGTTTCTTCTTATTTAAAATATTTTCTATTTTCTTATTTTTGAAATTGAATATGCACTTAAATTATGAGGAAAATACTAAATATGCATTTAAAAATATTAGGAAGTCATTTGGGAATAAAAGACTACTTACCATATTTGTATCACAAATTGTTCCATCTTTTACCCACATCTTTGCACTGTCTTCATGATTAGGTGCATACTCCAATGAGATGCAGACTTGTCCATTTATGTTAGAATAACTAATAATGGCATTAGGAATATGAAGTATATGTTCTCTTTCATATGTACATATCAATTTTCCACACATCCGATCCCTATAATTTACCAGTAAAGGAAAATCATTAGTTTTAAATACACATAAATATTAGGATATCATTTATAAAACATGAAGATTTAAATAAAACATTAAAGATTTGGAAAAAGATGTATGCTGCTGTTAATTGTGAAACACCAAAAAAATATGAGGACCTTGCCTGGATTGTTAATAATAACTGAACATTTTTAATAATTATGAACTATTTCCTAGTTAGCCTGATCACTTTTTTTGTAAAGATTCTTTCACTCTTTTTTGATTCTTAGACATAATGAATTTCCAGTTTATTCTATCCTAAAAAATTAGGATAAGTTTATCTAACTACCAGTCAAACATAATACCTATGTTAAGAATTATGGGTCCAAAACTGACTGGAGTTTGAGATGCACACTCAAGAAATATTACATGCCTAAATATTAAAATGAAATCATTAAAATGTATCATAATGATAGTGCTGTAAACCACAGAAGGAAATCATGAGAGTAACTGGCTAAGCAAGAGGAAAAAATAAAAGGTATCCAAATTCAGAATGAAAAAGTTAAATTGTAACTTTTTGCAGATGACATGATTCTTTTATAAAAAACCCTAAAGACTCCACCAAAAAACTTTTAGAAGGACTTCCGGTAAAATGGTGCAATAAACAGACGCTGTGCTAACTGCCTCCAGGATCACACCAAAATTACAAGCAAATTATACAGCATTCAACCCTGGAGGTTCCCAGAACACTGGAGAAACAGACCCACTAAACGAAGAACTTAAAGAGGAAGCCACGTAGGGTCTGGTAGGACGGGCGGAGACGAGAGAGGGCAAACCCCGTGAGGGAAGTCCCAGTTGTGGAGAGGCTTCTCCTGTTGGGGGAGAGACCCTCTGGCTGCACACCAAGCTCACCAGCCCAGAGCTCCTTTGCCAGGAAGAGAAGTTCTAAGATAGCTGGCAGTAAATTAGTGAGGACTCTCTTTGCTCAGCTCGGTGAGGCTAAGAGCGGCTGGACAATCAATGGGGCCGGCGCCTGGGCTTGCTCGCCGTTGAGCACTTACCTGGTTCCTGGTGGAGGGAGTGGCTGTGTGAGCCGGGCCCAGGAGCCTGCGGGGACGGACTGAACTGAGCACCTTTGGTGCAAAGGCTGGAGGTTTTTGGACTGTTGTTCCCGTGGTGCGGAGCCTGCACGCGAGTGGTGTAGGGAGGGCGCCATTTTGTCGGGCTTGGGCCCTCCCATGGAGGATCAGGTCCTGGACCTCATTGGTCTGGTGGAATTGGCGCAGAAGTGCATGTGTGTGTGCGCGTGTGCGCCTGTGGCCTTGTATCCCCACCCTCTGCCCGGCTTATACTGCGTTGCCAGGGAAACGCTGGGCGGGTGCCCTCCGGCTCCAACAGGCTGCTCACTGAGACCCAGGAGTGCGCAAGCCGCTTCGGATCCCGCTCTCTGCACTGCGCTTCCAGAGTTGCCAGGCTGGTGATTGGTTGTCGGGCTGCTGGGCCTGATCTGTGAGTGGCTGATTGGGACAGGCTGAGACTGGGAGTTTTCCTGGGAGTGTTGGGCCATGAGCTGTGTGCCTGCATGATCCAGCTAGGGCTCTCCTGGTGATCTATCTAATACATCAAAGCAATCCCAGAGCGACAGCCAGAATGGGGAAACAAAGAAACATGTCACAAGTAAAAGATCAGAAGAAACCTCTAGAAATGGAACTAAATGAAACAGAGGGATCCAACCTTTCAGAGACAGAGTTTAGAACACTGATGATAAGAATGTTTAAGGAACTTAGCGAGGACATAAAGAAGGATAGGGAAACCATAAAAAACAACCTGTTAGAACTAAAGAATACAATAACTGAAATGAAGAACACACTCGAAGGAATCACCAGTAGAGTAGATGAAGCAGAGGAGCGGATCAGCAATTTGGAAGCTAAAATAACAGAAATCACCCAGTTGGCACAGCAAAAAGACCAAAGAATAAAAAACAATGAAAATAGTTTAAGAGCCCTATGGGACAAGGTGAAGTGCAACCACCTTTCGAATCATAGGAATACCAGAAGGAGAAGAGAAGAGGCAAGGGGTCGAAAATGTATTTGAAAAAATAATGACTGAAAACTTCCCTACCCTGGTGAAGGAAATCAACATACATGCCCCGGAAGTGCAGAGGGTTCCAAACAAGCTGAACCCAAACAGGTCCACACCAAGACACATCATAGTTAAAATGGCAAAGGTTAAAGACAGAGACAGAATACTAGAGGCTGCAAGAGAAAGACAGCAGGTCACATACAAAGGAACTCCTGTTAGACTAACAGCTGACTTGTCTACAGAAACTCTGCAGGCCAGAAGGGAGTGGCAGGAGATATTCAAAGTGACACAAAATAAAGGCCTACAACCAACATTGCTCTACCCAGCACAGCTATCACTTAAAATTGAAGGAGAAATAAAGAGCTTCTCAGAAAAGAATAAGCTTAAGGAATTCATTACCACCAAGCCAGCATTGCAAGAAATGTTAAAAGGGTTTTTTTAAACAAAAGAAAGGGGTAAACAAGCTAACCCATGGAGACCAGGAATACAAATAACAAAATGGCAATACATATGTACCTATCATTAATCATTTTAAATGTAAATGGGCTAAATGCTCCAATCAAAAGACAGAGAGTGGCTGAGTGGATAAGAAAATAGGATACATGTATATACTGTTTACAGATGGAATAAGATATTTCATGCAAGTGGAAATGAGAAAAAAAAAAGCTGGAATACCAATACTTATTTTGGACAAAATAGACTTTAAAATGACTACAATAAAAGACAAAGAAGGGCACTATAATCCTAATAAACATCTATGCACCCAACATAGGAACTCTTGATCACCTATAACAGATTTTGACAGACATAAAGACAGAGATCAACAGTAACACTATCATAGTAGGGGACTTCAACACCATTGTCACCAATGGGCAGATCCTTTAGACAGAAAATCAACACAGAAAGAGGGGCCTTAAAGGATACTTTAGACCAGCTGGATTTCGTTGATATTTTTAGTGCATTTCACCCTGAAAAAACAGAATATACATTTTTCTCAAGTACACATGGGAAATTTTCCAAGATAGACCATGTTAGGCCACAAAACAAGTCTCAGTACATTTAAGAAGATTGAAGTCATATCAAGCAGATATAAAGGAAAAACTGATGGTTGTTGGCTGGGAGGGAGTGGGGAAGAGGGAGAGGGGGAAGGTTTTGGATAGTGTAGGTGGGACTACAATGTTGCTGCAGGGATATGGGGCAGTTCTGGGAATGTAACTGATAATGTTGTGAAGAGACTATTATGTTGCATGAAATAAGTCAGTCAGAGAAGGACAGGTACCATGTGATCTCACTTGTGTGTGGAGTCTGAAGAGCTGAGTGAACGATCAAAGTAAACAGACTCATAGATGTAGAGGAAAAACTGAGGGTTGCTAGTTGGGAGAGGGGTGGGGATGGGGGGAAGGGGAAGGGATTAGACAGCATAAATAAACAACTACAATATTGCCACAGGGATATGAAACACAGTTCGGGGAATATAATAATGTTGTAAAAATTTTATGGCGTGTCAGATAGTCACATGTCTTGTTAGGGAGACCACTTCATGGAGTAGAGGCTTGATCACTGCACTGTACACCTGAAGCTGATGTTGTATAGTATTGTGTGCCAACTGTAACTGAATATGTGGATGGTCATGGGATGTGGAGTATACTGTGGAGGGGAGTCAGGGGAGTTGTGATGGATATGCATGATATGGGGGGGAGTGGGGTGGTGAACTGGGGGAGGGGAGTTGTCACTTTGAGGGGTAAAGAGTATAACTATTGCATTGTGTTGTACACCTGAAACTAATAAAAAAAAATAAGTAAAAAAAAAGCGCTATTAGAAACAATAAACAAATACAGTGGAGTTGCTGCCTACAAAATCAATGTACAAAAATCCATAGCTTTCCTATATACCTACAATAACATTTCAGAAAAAGAAATGAAAAAAAATTCCTTTTGCATTTGCAACAAAAATAATAAAATACCTAGGAATAAACTTAACAAAGCATGTGAAGGATCTATATACTGAAAACTCTAAGACATTTTTAAAAGAAATTGAAGAAGACACAAAGAAATGGAAAGACATTCTGTGTTCATGAGTTGCAACAATCAGCATAGTTAAAATGGCCTTTATACCCAAAGCAATGTACAGATTTCATGCAATCCCTATCAAAATCCCAATGGCATTTTTTAAAGATATAGAATAAAAAAACATCAGATTTGTATGGAATCACAAAAGACCCCAAATAGCCAAAGCAATCCTAAGAAATAAGAACAAGACTGGAGGTATCACACTCCCTGACTTCAGCTTGTACAACAAAGCGACAATAATTAAAACAGCACGGTACTGGCAGAAAAACAGACACAAAGACCAATGGAATAGATTTGAAAACCCAGAAATAAAGCCACATAAATATGGGCAGGTAATTTTTGACAAAGGTGCCAAAAACATACAATAGAGAAAAGGAAGCCTCTTTAATAAATGGTGCTGGGAAACCTGAAAAGCCATGTGCAAAAGAATGAAACTAGACTGCTATCTGTCACCATGTACCAAAATTAATTCAAAATGTGTGAAAGACCTAAACATAAGACCTGAAACAATAAACTGCATTAAAAAAAGCATAGGTTCTAAACTTATCGACCTTGGGTTCAAAGGGGATTTGATGAATTTGACCTCAAAAGCAAGGGAAGTAAAAGCTAAAATAAATGAATGGGACTATATCATACTGAAGAGCTTCTGCCCAGCCAAAAAAACCCAACAAAACAAAGAGGCAACCAACAGAATGGGAGAAGATATTTGCAAAGAACGCCTCTGATAAGGGGCTAATATCCAAAATATATAAATAACTCATACAACTCAAAATAGAAAGATAAACAATCCAATTTAAAAAATGGGCAGAGGACATTGTAAGAAGACATATAAATGGCCAACAGATATATGGAAAAATGCTCAACTTCACTAGCTATTAGGGAAATGCAAATGACAACCATAATGAGATACTACCTCACACCTATTAGAATGGTTATCATCAACAAGACAAGTAATAACAAGTGATGGAGAGGCTGTGGACAAAAGGAACACTCATACACTGTTGGTGGGAATGCAAATTGATACAGCCGTTATGAAAAAAGGTATGGAGGTTTCTCAAAATATTAAGAATATAATTACCATACAACCCAGAAATCCCTCTCCTGGGTATCTACCCAAAAAAAATCTGAAAACAATTATCCCTAAAGATATATGTATTCTGATTTTCATTGCTGCATTATTTATGACCAAGTAATGGAAACAACCAGCGTCCTTCAATATATTATTGGACAAAAAAGATGTGGTATATATACACAATGGAATACTACTCTGCCATAAGAAATACTGCCATTTCTGATAACACGGATGGATCTTGAGATTATTAGGCTAAGCAAAATAAATCAGACAGAAAAAGTTGAGAACCACACGACTTCACTCAAATGTGGGATTAAAAACTGGAAGTATTTACACAATGGAGTATTACGCAGCTATAAAGAAGAAAGAAATCGTACCATTTGCAACGATATGGATGGTCCTAGAGAACATTATGTTAAGTGAAATAAGTCAGTCAGAGAAAGACAAATACCATATGATCTCACTTATATGTGGAATCTAAAGAACTGAATAAATGAGCAGTGTAAACAGAAATAGTCTTAGAGACACAAAGGAAAAACTGATGATGGCTAGATAGGATGGGGATGGGAGAAAGGGAAGGGACGAGGCAACATAAACTGATAATACAATACTACTGCAGAGACAGAAGAGACAGTTTAGGGAATATAATCAATAAGGTTGTAAATATTTTTCTTAGGGGATCAGATGGATTCATGTCTTGTTAGGGAGACCACTTTGTGGATGGTGTAGTGGCCTGACTACTGCACTGTATGTCTGAAGCTGCCGCTGATTATTAGATGTTAACTATAATTCAACACATATATAGTCATGGGATATGGAATATAGTGTGGGGATGTAGTCAATGGAATTGTAATAGATATGTATGATATTAGTCACTTTGTAAGGGGTGAAAAAGATAACTATTGCATAGTTTTGTACATCTGTAACTAATAATAATAATAATAATAATTAAAAATAAAACTGAAAGCAGCGAAGAAACAAGACAAACAAAGAAACAAAACTCATAGAAACAGACAACAGTTTAGTGGTTAACAGATGATAAGAGGGTAGGTGGGTTGGCAGAAGAGGGTAAAGTGGTTGAATATATGGTGATAGAAGAAGAACTGACTCTGGGTGTGAGCACACAATAGATGATGTATTATAGAATTGTACACTTGAAACCTATGTAATTTTACTAACCATTGTTACGCCCAATAAAATTAATCTAAAAATAAAAGAAAAAAAGAAAGTAACCAGGTAATTAAAAAGCATTAATAACAACAAAACAATCATATAACTTAAGATTGACTTTTCAACAGATACAATGAAAACCTGAAGATTATTGAATAACATAATAGATTCAAAGGCAAAACAAACTATCTACTTACTGTCTTTCCATTCTTTAGGCAGAGAAAATATCTTTCAAACAATAATTAAGAAAATTTATCACCAGCATTCCTGGACTAAAGAAAATGTAAATTGAATTCTTCATGTTGAAGGGAATTTATCCTAGATGTAAACTTGTAGAAATTATATATATATATATCTTTAATCTGATTGAGATGGTTCCTTTCTATTTCTAGCTAGATGAGGGTATTTATCATGGATCATTGCTAGATTTTGTGATGAATAAAAGACAAAACTTGTGTAGATATATCTAAATGAGGGGACTGTGAAAGAGAAAAGATTATAGTACATCATCTCCCCCCAATACAAGTATATATTGGGCAAATTTGTCAAAAAAAAACATTTCAAGGCTATGGAAACTGATAAAAAGCCAACAACAAATTAAGAAGCATTTTTTTAAAACTGAGTCAGCTCCCATGCCCTTATGCCAGCTCCCATGTCCTCATGCCCTAGGTGAGTTGGTACTGTCATTTTACCAGGGCAGGCCAGGCCAGGAAAACCAATAAATTTAATGCCAGAGGGGTCATTTTGATTTGGTACAGAGGACAAAACCTTCTCACCCAGCAGCACTTTGTGCAAAAGTAGCAAACTAGGTAGGGAATGAATATAAAACCAGCATTACTTTTAGCTTGAGTATGAGGTCCCAGTTGGGATTAGTGATAGGCCAGCCAGAAATTAAAGGCATAAACTTGGAAATGAGTTCCGACAATTATGTTCACAAACTTGCCATCGTCACCGTGCGCTTACATTGGCAGCAGTGTACAAACAGCTCGGTAAGGTGTCATAACCTTGGTATATCAGTGTCTCACAGCTGTGTTTGTGTCCATGTATGGCGGTGTGTTGCTGAGTGGCGTTCATTATTGTTGTTGCATGTTTTTGTGTGCTGTCATGAGAATGTCTGACCTTGAATTAGAGCAATGAACAAACATTAAATTTATTGTTAAACTTGGCAAGAGTGAAAGTGAAATCAGGGGCATGTTAGTACAAGTTTATGGAGGTAATGCCATGAAGAAAACGGCAGTGTACAAATGGATTAAACATTTTCCTGAGGGAAGGGAGAGAACACGTCACTGATGAAGAGAGATCAGGGCAGCCAGTAATGAGCAGAACTGATGAAAACATTGCAAAAATTTATCGAATTGTGCATCAAAATCGTCAGCTGACTGTGAGAAGCATAGCAGACCAAGTAAACATTGATAGAGAAACGGGAAAATCTTAACTGAAAATCTTGGTATGAGAAAGGTGTTTGCACAAATTGTCCCGAAGGAGCTCACCGATGAACAAAAGCAAAGGAGAGTTGATGTTTGCCAAGACCTTTTGGAGAGGCAAGACAATGTTTCGGGCCATGTTATCACTGGTGATGAAACATGTGTGTATCAATATGAACCTGAAACAAAGCATCAACGTGCACAATGGAAGTCAGCCAATTCTAAAGGACCAAAAAAGTTCCGTCAGTCCAAATTAAGAGTCAAAACGATGTTGCTAACCTTTTTTTGATATCAGAGGGATTATTCATTATGAATTTGTACCAACTGGACAAACAGTTAACCAAGTTTACTATTTGGAAGTGCTGAAAAGGCTGCATGAAAATGTTAGACCACCTGAACTTTTCGCCAACAATTCACGACAGTGCTGTCTCTGACAGAGTTTTTAGCCAGTAAACAAATAACTGTATTGAAACACCCTCCCTACTCACCTGATTTGGCCACCAATGACTTCTTTCTTTACCCGAGAGATAGGAAATATTGAAAGGAAGATATTTTGATGACATTCAGGACATAAAGGGTAATATGATGACAGCTCTGATGGCCATTCCAGAAAAAGAGTTCCAAAATTGCTTTGAAGGGTGGACTAGGTGATGGTGTCAGTGCATAGCTTCCCAAGGGGAATACCTCAAAGGTGACCATAGTGCTATTCAGCAATGAGGTATGTAGCACTTTTTCTAGGATGAGTTCACAAACTTAAATGTCACACCTCTTAGCTCCACAAAAGGTGGTGATAAACTTTCGTTATATCAGATTCCTAGCTGACTGGGAGGTTAAACGCATGTGTTGAGGAAACTTGAGAAAGATTGATGGAAGTAACACCAGAGGAAGACTTTATATTTGCCTAATCTAAAAGTGCTCTCAATTCGCAAAGTCTACACACACACACACACACACACACACACACACACACACACACACAATGCCAGACGGCTTCCATGGTGAATTTTATGAAAATATATAAAATAATAATGATAATTCTATGCAAAGGAAGATAAAATACTTTCCAGGTCATTCCATCTCATTCTGTAAGGCAAGTATTATCCTGATATCAAAGCCAAAACATCACAATATAATGAATATCCATGTACAAATTATTAACAAAATATTAGCAAACCAATTCTAGAATTATATAAAAATGGTTATATATATCACGACTAAGTGAGAATTAACTGGGAATACAAGATTGTGTTAATATCTAAAAGATTCTAATGTATAGAATATAAAGAGGAAAATGCATATTTGCAGTAAAATTATTTTGTAAAATCCAGTACTGATGCATGACAAACACTCTAACTAGAAATGGAAAGAAAGTTCCTCAGTCTGATACAGCTGTGTGTAACCTACTAGTAATGTCATGGTTAAAGTTGAACACTACTATTGTCAAATCAGGAACAAGATAAACATTTCTGCTTTCATCACTTTTTTACAATGGGGCAAAGATTTGTCAGGTATTATACCAAAGCCATAAGGTGTAAGAAAAAAATAAATGACTAAATTGGACTTCATCAAAATTAAATTCTTTGGCTCTTCAAAAGATGTCATCAGGAAAGTAAGAAAAAGGATAGTTGAGAGAAAATATTTACAACATATACATTTGATAAAGATTATATTCTAAATGCATAAACTACTTTTACAATTCAATAATAACAAAAAACTGAATTTAAAAATATCTACAGATTTGTCAAGATATTTCACCAAAGGAGACATGCAAATACCTAATAATCACATTCACATGAAAGAGTGGTCATTTCATAAATCAATAGATAAATGCAAATTAACATCAGAATGAGATAATTCTTTAGTACAGGAAAAAAGCAAGAAAAGATTGTGATAATACTAAATTTTGGGTGAGGATATAGAAAAGCTGAAACTTTCATACATCATTAATGGAAATGTAAAATGATAGTCACTCTGAAAAATATTTGGGCAGCTTCTTAAAATGTTAAACATATACTTGCCATATAACTCAGCAATTCCACTTCTAAGTGGGCATCCAAGTGAAATGAAAAATATATGTCTACATAGAGACTTGTACCTTTATCATTTGTTATATTCTAAGAGAAACAAATACATGGCTTTACAAATCAAACAAGCAAACAAAATACTGCACAAGAAAGTTCACAGCAGCATTAATTTAAATAGTCCAAAAATTAGAGGCATTCTAAATGCCCATCAACTGATTATGATTAAACAAGTGATTAACAAAATGTTGTATATGCACACCATATAATATCACTCAGCAACAAGAGTTATAAACTACTGATATATTCTACAAAATGGTTGAACCTGAAACACATTATACATAAAAGAAACCAGACAAAAACTACATATTGTATAATTTTTCTTATATAAAATTTCCAGAAAAAGCAAATGGAGACAAAGAAGGTCACCACTGCTTGGTGCGAGGATCAGGAGTAAGGATTAATTTCAAATGGTACAAAGGAACATTTAAAATGATTCTGGGTTCTGGTGATTTTTACACTTCTATAAATTTATCACAAAATAAACTATCCCCTTAAAATAAATTGATTACTTGTTAGCAAAATGATTGATAAAAAGCTATAAGAATCTGTTAAAAATTTGTATAAGAGCTCCTACACAATAAGTTTGCAAGTCATTTCTCCTGTCATTACAAGTAAAAGGTGAACAAACTGATAAATAACTTTTCTTGGATCCATCAGAGAACAGGGATTGCAGAGAAAACTATCTACATGAATCTGGAAAACTAAGTACATGCAGAAATAATAAGTACAGCACCTGCAAAGTGCTCACCTGCAATTTGCCACTGAGTTACATAAGCCACTAGAAATACTTACATATCAATTTTGACAAATTGCTGGAAAACAAGAATGGGCTGATATGAGACTGAGAAGCTCCTAGGGAGCATAGTTATAAAGCACCACCATATTTTTACGTGTGTTTTCTCCAGGAACCCTATCACAAACCCTATCTGAGAAAGCTCTCCATTTAGGCTTTGTAGAAGAAAAAGAAGAGTAACCATTGTGAAACCTTCCCAAGTTCTTCTCCCTAACAAAGGTTTAATCTCCTTGTGGAAGGACTTTATCAACCGGCAATTTTGAAACATTATCTCTAGCTAGGGAAGGTGATTCTTTCTCACTCTAGCCAACTCCACTCTTTCTGTCTCACATAAGGAAAAAAATAAATAAATAGAGCCATAGTCAATAAAAGCGTAGGGGTTAAGTAAATAGGTTGGGAATATTGTAGTTATTGCAGGGACTAGAGAATGGGAGCATGGTAAGGAAAACTTTATACCTGGAGGAGCAACAGAAACACTCCTGAAAGCCACACTCCTGAAACATAGGCACATTAAAAGGCTGAGGTTTATATGAAAACTAGAGAATGTCCCCTTCCCACACTCTACCACCATACTAATGAGTCTCTAGTAACAATAAAATTGGATTACAACGGATAGAGCTGAAAATATATACCTCCTTTAAGGAGGAGAATGAAGGGAAGCCCCAATTCTGAGAGAAGAGGAAGAAATGACCACTACACTGTACACCTGAAGCTGACGTTCAATAATATTATATGTCAACTATAATTTAGTATAGTCATGCGATCTGGAGTATAGTGTGGGGAGTGAAGTCAATGGAATTGTCATAGATATGTATGATGTAGGGGGGCAGAGTGGGGCTATGGATAGGGGGAGGGGTGTTGTCATTTTGTGAGGGGTGAAAAGTATAATAATTATACTGTTTTGTACACCTGAAACTAATAAAAATAAAAGCAAAAAAAAAAAAAAAGAAAAATTTGAAGATTCTGTTGCCTATAGTTACCACAAAACAAAACAAAACGTTACACACAGCCCATCTCTTTAAAAGGTTAATATAAGTAACTCCTCATAATAAAGGCCTATTTAACTCAGTGTCTATTATACTATATAACATGCCCACCTTTCAACAAAATGTACAAAGTATGTGAAAAGGCAAGAAAAAAACACAGTCTAAAGAGCCAAAACAAGTATCAGAGCTGAATCAAATATAAAACAGATGTTGAGATTATTAGACATAAAATTAAAAATAGCTATGATTAATATCTTAAAGGCACTAAAGGCAAAAAATAGTCAACATTAAGGACCAGAGAGGAACTATCAGCAGAGATACAGAAACTTTAAGAATTAACTGATATGTGAGATGTTAAACTGAAAGCAACAAAAGAACAAGACAGGGCCGGTCGAGTGGCGCGGCGGTTAAGCGCTGGCTTCGGAAGCCAGCGGCCCCGGTTCGGGTCCCACTTATGAGGGGCAGTGACACTGCCCTGAAAAAAAAAAAAAAAAAAAAAAAAAGAACAAGACAAACAAATGAAACAAAAACTCAGAGACACAGACAACAGCTTAGTGGCTACCAGAAGGTAAGGGGAAAGGGGAATGGTAGAAGAGGGTAAAGGGGGTCAAATATTTGTTGATGGAAGGCGAACTGATTCTGGGTAGTGAACACACAATGTGATATATAGATGATGTATTACAGAATTGTACAGTTGAAACCTATGTAATTTTACTAACCACTGTCACCCCAATAAATTTAATTAAAACATAATTAACAATAAAAATCAAAAGGAAATGATAGCAAAAAATGTAGCAGATATAAAAAAATGGCTTCCAAGGTTTATCAATAAAACTTAGTCAAAACAGCAGAAGACTCAGTGAACGAATTCAGTGATAGGTCAATAGAAACTTCCCAAAGTGAAACACAATTATAGTAAGCAATTGTAAAAAACAAAACAGAAAATCCAAGAACTATGGGACAATATCAAAAAGTGTACATTCTCAGTAAGAATAACAGTAGAAGAAAGGAATGGGGCAGAAGAAGTACTTGAAAAAGTAATAGCCAATATCTCTCCAAAATTATTGACAAACATGAAGCCACAAATGCAAGAGACACAGAGAACACCAAGCAGCATAAATAACAACACAAAAGCACCCACAAAAATATCACATTTAAAGAAAGCCAAAGTCAATGAGAAAATCTTCAAGGCAGCTAGGTTGGGGGCACACTTTTCACAGAAACAAGGATAAGAATTACTGCAGATTTTCATCTAAAACCATGCAATTAAGAAAAGAGTGGAGGAAAGTGTTAAGTGCTAAAAGAAAAAGGAATGCTAATTCAGAATTCTGTGTCCCGTGAAATTATTCTCCAAAAGTTAGGAGAAATAAAAATTTTCTCAAACAAAAATTCTTTTGTTTGATAGAATTCTTTGTCAGCAGATCTGTCTTGCAAAAAATGTTAAATAAAGCTCTTCAATCAGAATGAAAATGATATGGGTCAGAAACTGGATCTACATAAAGAAAGGAAAATTATCAGAAAATGAATAAATAAAACAATAATATTTTAATTTTTTTATTCTTAACTGAGCTAAAGTATAACTTTCTACTTAAAGCAATAATACAAAAACTGTACTGAGTGTATATAGCATATATATGTAAAATGAATAATAGTAATGTCACAAGTGACTAGATAGAGGAATTGGGATAATAATAAACCTGCAGTGTACATGAAGCAGTATATTATTATGTGAAGGTGGGCTATTACTGTGTCATATATTGTTGTTTGAAGATAGCAGATATGAGCCCAACTATATCAGTAATCACTTTTAATGGGAATGGTTTAAATAACCAATTAAAAGCCAGACATTGTCAGAGTGAGTAATGAAAACATGACCTAAGGTTGGTTTAACATCTGAAATCAATTAATGTTTTATACTATATTCATAGAATGGACAGAAAACACATACATAATCATCTCAATAGACAGATGAAAAATATTTCAAAAAATACAACCACTATTCAAGTTAAAAACTCTCAACAAAGTAGGAATACAGAAAATCTTTCCCAATCAGATAAAGAACATCATCAAAAAACCTACAGCTAATAATAAACTTAACAGTGAAAGTCTGATTTTTTCCTATAAAATTGGGAATGGGAGCATGTCTATTCTTTCTCCACTTAAATTTCAACACTGTAATGGATATATATATATATATATATATATATATATATATATATATATATATAATACATAGTGAAATCAAGCAAGGAAAACAAATTAAAGGCATCCCAATTAGAAGAGAATAATTAAGACTTTATTTGAAGATGACATGCTCTGGGATGGGACATGGAATCGCTAAGAAATTCACATGCCAAACAAATAAACAAGCCACATGCTAAACAAACAAATAAACAAACAGAGGTTAGGAAGGTCCCACAATATAAAAGATCAATATAAAATGTTATTTACATTATTATTTATTATAATTATTATTATATTGAGCAATGTGAAAATGAAATTTAGAAAAGCATTCTTTTTAGAATAGTTTCAAAAACAGAATGTTTAGGAATGTATTTAATAAAATAAATGCAACAGTTGAACACTGAAAACTAATAAACTTGGATGAGAAAAATTACACTAGACTAAAATAAATTGAAACATTCTATATTTATGAATTGAAAACTCAATATTGTTAAGATGGCAATTCACCACACACACACACACACACACACACACACACACACACAGTGCACACAAATGCATGTAGAACTGATGATATCTAAGGAGTAAGAACTACGAATTTACCAGTGCCAATTTTCTGGTTTCGATATTGCACTACAGATGAGAGAAATATGTCATTAAGATGTTACCATTTGGGGAAACCAGCCTCTGTATTCTTTCTACATTATTTTTGCAACTTCTGGTGAATCTACAGTTAGTTCAGAATAAAAATGTACAACGGTAAAACTCAATGGTAGAAAGACTACACTGTTCCAAATATAATGGAAAAATATTGAACAGATTTGTCACACAGGAAGACGCACAGATTGACAAGAAAACTTGAAAAAATACTCAAAATAATTATTAATTAGATAAATACAAATTAAAAGTAAAATAAGTTCAACTAGAATGGCTAAAGTAAAACAGACTGACAATACCAAGTAGTAGCACATTGTGAAGAAATGAGGACTCTTGGATGCTGCTAGTATGAATATAAAATTGTAAATCCACTTTGGAAATAAGTTCTCAGTTTCTTTAAAAAGGTTCATATGAATTTTTATAACTCAGCAATTACAATCCTATGTATCTATCTACCCAACATAATGAAACTATCTCACCATGAAGACCTGATTGTGAAGGTTTATAGCAGCTTTAATTACAAAGCCAAAAACCCAAAAACAATGCACTGCATAATTGACCATCAACAAGTGAATGAATAAACTAACTCAGTTATTTGTCTTGTGTATATGATTTTCAGTGATATTTGAATTACTCAGCCATAAAAAAATAAAATACTAATGTAAGAGCAATGTCTTTTTATCTCAAAAATTATCCTGGATAGGGAGCATTTGAGATCTTGCTTCCCAGCAATTGTCATCAGTTTTGGCTCAAATAAACTCTTACAGAAATTTAAAAAAAATTATCATTCATATATTAAGTGTGATACCCAAAAAATACATACTATGGAACTCCATTTATATGAAGCTTTTGGACAGACTACATTCATCTATCGCTGAGATAAGAACACGAGTTGCATGGAGCAGGGACTGGAGAGAACACGCTTGCATGATGGAAATATTAATCAAGTTGTACACCTAAAGTACATTCAATTATTAGTTTATGTACTTCCAAAAATAAATAAATCCAAGCAAAATGAAGACAAAAGACTCAAGGAGTTCATGTCTTTAGAATACTATGTTTATACTTGGACTTTAAATACAACTTAATAAAGGTAAAACAGTCATGTTTTCAAGTGTTTAAAATGAAAACTAAATTATGTAAAAAGTCGTATGAAGTAGGAAGGGAAAGTATTATCAACCCCATTTCACATACAAGTGACTAACATTCAAAAAGGTAGTTTTCTTTTGCGAGACACAGGGATAATGAGTTGTAGCAAAGAATCTAGAACTACATACATGTTAGGTAGGAAACTATTTTATCTAAAAACTAATAAGAACAAAAAACTCTGTTTAAATGTATCCCTTCAATTTATCTGAACTTCTAAATATTTACTAAGCATAAATTTAACATCGATTTACCTTTTAATTGAATGATTTTAAAGTTAGGAGTTCAAAGGCCAAAGTCACATTAATAAACAAAAGTAAACAAATTATATACTGGGGAGTTATCACTCTATGCATCATTTAAGGTATATGCAGTATTTTAACAAAATGGATATCTTCAAAATTATGTCTGATAGATTATTGTGAGTATCTGCTTACAGCACATGTTATACCATAAAATTTTTATTTTGTCCATAAATTCTGTTTGGGGTCTTAAATGCTACCACACAGTCATTGCTACATCAGAGAACTCAACAAATTATCCAGTACCAAAAGGGGCACTAACCTGAACACAACTATAATATATACCACATTCTCTAAATAACCTCTTATGCAGTAAAATCATAGCAATAATGAAAATCTAGATATCTTGGAGCAATTTTCTTTTCTTTCTTTTTATTTTTTTTGGGGGGAAGGCAAGTTTCTATGATCTAACTTTTTCCACCTTTTGGAAAAAGAGGGAAATAATGAAAAAGAGAAAAGCAGCCTCTGACATTCAGGTGAAGGTCTGGTATTAACAGCCAGGCCTTGCTTGGAGTTGATAAAAGTTGATTTGGACTCACAGGTAGACCTTGGTGTTTACCTATGGAACATAGGCAATTTCAAGAACATTAACTTTGGGTTTAGTCATTCTGTGACCATGATGGGTCAAGAAAAAAAAAACACAAGTCCACGCCATAAATAAGGGAGACAAGGCATAAACATTGTCCATGCAACAAAATTACCATACATCCCTCTTATCCAGCTAATATAAGTGACTGGGTTTTTATTAGTAATTACAGCTTTAGCTTCCTTATAGTCTTTCTCCTTCATATCTAAGCTTTATTAAGATATCCAATCACAGAATTACCTTCACTTCCTGAAAACATCTAATTCAGAGCAAAGATTCACTTCCTGAAACCCTACTGAAAATCATTTAACATAAGCCCAAGTCCTATAATAAGTCTCTAAATCCCTAGACCTAAGATGTCCAACAGTTTCCCATAGTGTGAAGTCTTATTGACTGCAAAACATGAGAAACCCAATTTGTTCAACTACAAGTATGTTCCTAATGGTCTTTGGCTGGAAGACATTGACACAGAACTTGATCTAAAAATCATTTCTATCGTTAAGGAGTGACTTTAACTGGATTCCAGAAAGGGTAGAATTCTAATCTGAAACACACACACACACACACACACACACACACACACACACACACACACGTATTGAAGGCATTGGAATGTAGCCAAAAAGGGAAGAATTGATTACTGAGCCTTAAGAATGGAAACTGTACATGAGATATTTTGATTTGTGGCTTTTTAAAAAAATTCATGAGAACACATTCAATCTTCTTAGCTTGAAAAGTCAAAGGGCAGAATTAGAAGATGGGCCTAATAGTCAATTTGGTGACTGGAAATTAAGAGGGACTGAGCACTAAAATGTGCACACAAACTTCACCCTAAACCTTGGCTGAGCGTTGAACTAATTCTGTACAGTAAAAAGACTCCAGGGAGTTCATAAAAAGCATTTGAGGAGGCATAAAGAAATGAACACTTTCAGCAGCTGCTCACAGAATCATTTATAGTATGAGTCCAGCTATGTCAAATCCTTTCCATATCAAAATTTTATAGCCTTTTTTTAAAATTAAAATTTATTGAGATGACAATGATTAGTTTGAAAAGCATAAACGGATGCAAAGCTTCCATTGTGTATTAGTCATAGTATCCAATACAAAGTAAAAAATGCTAGGCATATCAAAAAATTAAAATGAGATATAGTCAAGGAGCAAATAAATCTCTAGGTACCAATATCAAAATGACCCAGATACTGCGATTAGCAGAGAAGTACTTTATAGCAGGTAATATAAAAACTATCAGTGATTTAAAGGAAAGTATAGTCATAACCTCTAGAAGGTTTACTTTGGTCAATATACAAGGTGTGATCAAACCAACAGTGAATGTTTAGATACAAAAAAATTTATTACAGACACATTGCCAGTATTTCTTCTCAAAATAACCCCCTTGTTTCGAATACACTCATCCCATCATTCTTGCCACTTTCTGAAGCAGTTCTGAAGTCCTCTTTAGTGAGTCTCTTTAGTTGCACTGACATGACTGCCTCGATGTCCTGAATTGATTCGAAACATTTACTTTTCATGATCATTTTGACTTTGGGGAAGTCACATGGTGCCAGCCAGGTCCAGTGAATAAGGTGGATGAGGACACACCCATAATGTTTTTGACAGAAATTGCGGTATACCAGAAGCAATGTGTGACATGGAGCGTGGTCATGAGAGAGGATGATTTATGGCACACTTTAAAACACTCCTTTTTTCAACCATAGCTCACACCCAACTGACTGCACCACAGCAGTTGAAACTTGTCACACACTGTCACTAAGGTTCAACGTACTGCTTCCCATACTGAAGATCCCTGCCTTTCTGTTGGATAGCCCTCAGCAGCAGCATTCACTGTATTTGGGGATCACAACGGAAAGGCTCTGTGTCACATTGCTTTTGGAATGTCAATTTCTGTCAAATAAAAACATAATGGTGTGTCCTTATCTACCTTTACTGGATCTGGCTCCTCTCCGGGGTCAAAATGACCATGAAAGGTAAACATTTTGAATCCATTCAGGACATTGAGGCAGTCGTGACAACACAACTAAAGACACTCACTAAAGAGGACTTCCAGAACTGCTTCAGAAAGTGGCAAGAACAACGGGAGGAGTGTGTTCAAAGTAAGGGAGAGTATTTTGAGGGGAATTAACTGTCCTTTGGTATAATAAGTTATTTTAAATTTAAACAGTCACTGTATTTTTTTATCACACCTCGTATGCTTTAGCAATTGTGAAACAAACTTCTGTGTATTCTAGGTTTGAGCCTATGCGGAAACAACTTATAAATGTACTAAGATGTATTTTGTGGTGTGCATACTATGTGTCAGTCTCATTCTAGTGCTTTTCATAAAGTACCTAAATTTCACACTGGCATCAGACTAATAATGTTAGTGGAATTGATATTAATAGGTTACAAATCAGAAAAGTGGAATATATGTTCAAGTTCATATAAGTAGGTAAGCAGTGTAGTTAGGATTTGAAACCATATCTGGCTATAGAGTTTATGTTCTTAAACACAGTGCTCTACTTTCTATGTAGTAAAAATTCATGCATTTTCATTCCATCACTATAAGAAGAGTCATCCTTTGTAAAATAAAGTGACAGCATGCAAAACAAAAACAATTGGTTCTTCCCAACTAATAGATAATTAATATAACTACATGTAAATTAAATACTCTGTGGGAAGGTATGAGGATAAATTGGATATAGAATGTAGAGACATTTTGTATTTCAGGTATTTATAATTGTATTAAATATAGTCTTATTTCATGGCCAGGTGAAATTTTAATTACATATAAAATTATCTGGTAATACTTTCAAATTTAAGGCAATAAATAGAGTTTCTCAGATAGATTTTAACAAGCATACTTAGGGTTACATTTTGTGTATCCTGAAGAATCTAAACCACAGTTCCCAGATGGATCAGTCATAGAATTAAGGTATTCAAAACACTCTGGAGGACCAATATGTGTATCTGAAAAACAAAAGTTTGGTTAGTCATATTGAACTTACATTAATTTAAAATAATTAATGAATACATTTAAAATTCTAAAATGGTTTGACACTTACTGCACAAAATAAGATTATAATATAAAATTGAAAATAAAAACTAGGATTATATTTTAATCATGTGCAAAATAAAACTGAAAGCAATAAATGAGTAAGGCAATAATTTAGAGAGTAAGGAGGGAAGAGAACTAGAAGAGGGTAAAGGGGGTCAAATATATGGTGATGGAAGATTTCACTTTGGTTGGTGAACACACAATGCAATATATAGGTGATGTTTTATAGAATTGTACTCTTGAAACCTATATAATTTTATTAACCAATGTCACCCAATAAATTTAATAAAGAAAAAAGGTCACACATAACCACTTCAATGAGATATCTATAAGTTGAAAACACTCTTGTTTACTATCCAAAAATATATCTTAGATTTAAATGGCATGCAGTTTGTTTTCTAATTTTAATAAGTATAGAAATACATATCTGTAAGTATATAAGAAACTTAAAAAATAATTGACTTATAGTCAATAATCTGTGTTTGCATAAATGTGTTTTCAAGTCAAACCACTCAACTAATAAGTTGTTTTTTTCATCATAATTTCCTCAGACCAAAAAATCTTGGAGCCACAATTGATTTATTTTCACATTCACTACCCAATTCATGCACATAATGTATATAATTCTCATTATATAGTCAAATGATTTTTTTCAGCAGTGCCAAATCAGTTGAATTGGGGATAGTTATCTTTCCAACAGTGATGCTGAGACAACTGGATAACCACATGCTAAAGTTGGAACCATTTCTCATTCCATACATAAAAACTCAAAATGGATTAGAGACTCAAATTTAATAGTGAGAGATATAAAATTTCTGGAAGAAAGCAAATCAATAAATCAGGACCTTGGATTAGGCTCTGCCTAACAATATTCCATATCTTTTTAACCCTTTCCTCAGTTGATGGACATTTGGGTTATTTCTACATTTAGTCTATTATGAATAATGGTGCTATGAACATCTGTATACAAGGCTTTGTGGGAACTTATGTTTTCAGTTCTGTTAGGTATATACCAGGGGTGAAATTGCTGTGCTCAACATTTCAAGAAATTGCCAAATTGTTTTCTAAAGCCACTACAACCATTTTCTATTCCTACCAGCAATGCATAAAAATTCTGACTTTGCCACAATCTAACACTTGCTGTTGTCTGTCTTTTTAAATTATAGCCATCCTAGTGAAGTGAAGAAATTATCTTGGTGTGGTTTGATTTGCATTTCCTTAATGACTGATGTTGATCATCTTTTATGTGATTAACCATTTCTATGTCATTTTTAAAGAGGTGTCTATTCAAAATACTTGCTTATTTTGAAAATTGGGTTATTTGTCTTTTTATTGTTGAGTTGAATGAATTCTTTATGTATTTTGTACATGAGTCTACTATCAGACATACAATTTGCAAATACATTTTCCCATTCCTTGAGTTGTCTTTTCACTTTCTTGATAATATCCTTTAAGAACCAAACTTTAAAAAATTTTGATGAAGTCCAATTCATGCATTTTTATTTTGTCACTTGTTTTCAGTGTCACATCTAAGAAATGTTGCCTTATCCAAGGTCACTAAGGTTTTTTCCTTTAAAAATTCTAATGAGTTTTGCTTTACATTTAGGTCTGTGATACATTTTAAATTTTGTGTTTGGTGTGAGGTAGAGGTTTAAACTAATTCTTTTGCATGTGAATATATAGTTGTTCAAGCACTTTTGTTGAAGAGACTTCAATGGTAATTTTGCTCATTACAGACTTTTAGGTGAGTACTTACCTTTTTTTAGCCTTTAGGAGGTGACTTTAGTTTGCCTTCAGGTATCTATAACTGTGGAGAAATGATAAGTCTAGCTCACTCTTGTTCTTTTAAAGATATTGTGTCTCCTATGTTTTTATTCTCTTTTTATTTATTTTCTGGCAGTTTTGCTGTGATGTCTTTATTCTTTGTAAATTTTTATTGAATTTATTGGGGGAGACATTGATTAGTAAAATTATATAGGCTTCAAATGTACAATTCTATAATACATCATCTATACATTGCATTGTGTTTACCACCCAATGTAAAATCTTCTTCTATCTCTATATATTTGACCTCCTTTATCGTTAAGATTTTTGGAGCATCTTGAATTTGAGGGTTGACCTGCTTTATTATGAAAATTATTGATTTTTATCTCTTTAAATATTGCTTCTGTCTATTATCTATCTTATCTTTTTAATGACTCCCTTTCCTGCCCCTGGCAGATTTCGGAGGCAGCAATAACACAAATCCAATCAGGCAATTATGCCAGTGTTGAAGTGCAGTTTTATTCTGTCTTTTCCTCATTATCTTGGGTGTGACATTTGCAAGCTACTGATAGAGAGCCTTGCAAGTATTTATCTTTTCTTCATTGAAAGTCAGTCAGGGATAATAAATCAGTCGGAGACAAATACCATGTGATCTCACTTATATGTGGAATCTGAAAAACTGAATGAATGAGCAAAGGAAACAGAAACAAGTCTCATATAGAGGAAAAACTGAGGGTTGCTAGTTGGGAGTGGGGTGGGGATGAGGGAGAAGGGGAAGAGATTAGACAGAGTAAATAGGTAACTACAATATTGTCACAGGGATATGAAAGACTGTTTGGGGAATATAATAATGTGGTAAAAATTTTGTGGGGTGTCAGACGGTCACATGTTTTGTTAGGGAGACCACTTCATGGATGGAGTAGAGGCTTGATCACTGCACTGTATACTTGAAATTGATGTTGTATAATTTTGTATGCCAACTGTAATTGAATATATAGATAGTCACGGGATGTGGATTATACGGTGGAAGGGAGTCAAAGGAATTATAATAGATAGTATGATATGGGGGAAGGAGTGGGGTGGCAAATTGGGGGAGGGGGCTTGTCACTTTGAGGGGTAAAAAGTGTAACTATTGCACTGTGTTGTACATCTGAAGCTAATTAAAATATATATATATATATATATATATATATATATATATATATATATATATATATCTCCCTTTTAGAGAATCTTAGAACAGCTTCCTAGTCTAGGAAGTCTGACAATTAAGTTCACTAACTTGCCACTGTGAGCTTACATTGACGGCACTGTACAAACAGCTTGGTAAGGTTTCATAACTTTTGTATAGCAGTGTCTCACAGCTGCGTTTGTGTCAACCTGTGACAGTGTCTTCCTGAGTGGCATACATTATTGTTGTGTGTTTTTGTGTGCCATGGCGAGAATGTCTGAGCTTGAATTAAAACAATGAACAAACATTAAATTTATTGTTAAACTTGGCAAGAGTGGTAGTGAACTCAGGGACATGTTAGTCCAAGTTTATGGGGATAATGCCATGAAGAAAATAGCAGTGCACAAATGGATTAAACATTTTTCTGAGGGGAGAAAATGTGTCACTGATGGAGAGAGGTCAGAGAGGCCAGTAACCAGAAGAACTGATGAAAATGTTGCAAAAATTCATTTAATCATGCGTCAAAATCGTTGGCTTACTGTGAGAAGCATAGCAGACCAAGTAAACATCGATAGAGAAACAGTTAAGAAAATCTTATCTGAAAATCTTGGCCTGTGTGCAAAAATGGACCCAAAGGAGCTCTTGCATCATAACAATGCCCCAGCTCCCACAGCCCTGTCTGTGTGGGAGTTTTTAGCCTGTAAACAAATAGCTGTATTGGAACATCCTCCCTACTCACCTGATCTGGAACTCAATGACTTCTTCCTTTACCTGAAGATATAGGAAATATTGAAAGGGAAACATTTTGATGACATTCAGGACATTAAGGGTAATAATACGAAGACAGCTCCAATGGTCATTCCAGAAAAAGAGTTCCAAAATTGTTCTGAAGGGTGGAACAGGTGCTGGTGTTGGTGCATAGCTTCACATGGGGAGTACTTCAAAGGCGACCATAGTGATATTCAGCTATAAGGTATGTAGCACTTTTTCTAGGATGAGTTTGCGAACTTAATTGTCAGACTTCATACTAACACAGGCATTTCAAAATGTAGCAAAAACTTCTAGGTTAACATTTTCTTGGTAGGATTCCTTCACCATTTGGTCTTTTATCATCTTGTAACTTCAGGGAAATTTATAATCCCTTTTTAATATTTTTTACCTAATTGACCAAGTTTCTGAGCAGTTTCAGTGCTCCAGAATGCTTCATTGGAAAAAGTGGTCTATGGTTTTGACAGTCACCTTCAATTACAACTGCTAAAACTTTTCTAATTTATTTTTGTTTTCTAGGTAAAGATCTCTGCTTTCAGAATTTGAAAATGTTCCTAGGAACATAAATGGCTGACAGTTGTCCCCTAAGATACATAAATTTTCTCTCTTGTGGAAATTTAAACCAGTCTGCCTTTGATTTCACTGCCTGTCTTCAAATCAATATTTATTCTGATTGTATGTTCATTTTGGGAGTTGATAATTACTTTGCAATTCCTTTTTACACAGAAATTAGAGTTGGCATTGCTACTTGTTTCAGTTGAGTAGCAACTTGATCCATCTATTTCCATAAATATCCTAAACCTTTCCTCTGTCAATTGCTCTTGATTCCTCTAATATAGACATGAAATACTGTTGCAGTTGCTGCTGTTTCCATCTTCTTTAGCAAATGATTCCATATATATTTTGTACTATGGTTTTCCTTTTTGTTTTCAACCTCAGTAAACATCGTTTTTCAATGATTTCATCATTACTGGATTTTCAGGAATTCCTCTGGGATTTTAAATGAGTCATCCTTGTAATTTCCTAGTGTGAATGTGTTCATCTGTCACTGTGTGTCTGCATGTGCAGTTTAAATTGTATTCATAAACCAACTTATATTTATGATGCTTTTAATGCCCACAGGCATATGTATTTATTCTATATTTACTAAGGAAACTGTGGATGTGGAGTGAGAGAAGGAAGGGCAGCTTGTAGTCAGTCTGCCTTTTTCCTTCTTGAATGCAGATCCCATAGACTTTGAATCTTTCCCTTTATTGTTTTGTGGAAATAATTCAGAATTTTAATCCCAGACAACTTGTATGATTTTTTTTTCCTTAAAGTATTCCTCTTCTTTTTCTGTGATCCTTGAAAATTACATTATTTTAAAAAATCGCAATTATATATCAATATCTATTTCTTTTTGGTTTCCAGAAAAATGCAATATGGGAAATCAAATTATAATAGATACCTTCACCAAATGTTTCCCTACATTGTTTTGTTCCACTCATACATACTCCATCCAGACAGAGCCATTGATTCTCTTTACATGGATAACCATTATGAACAAAAAAGTCATCTTGACATGATGCAGATGATCCATTGCAATATTCAGGGAGATCACATTCATCAAAGGAAACCCTGCATTCTTCTCCTTTTGCCTTATACTGATGGGGTGAGGTAAATGACATTGAATAAAGCAGAAGGTGAATACATAAATATTATAAAGAATAACTTTACTTATGTAGGTAATATGGAAATTTTATGAATGCTCTTACAAGACAATTTTCACAGCATTCTCCATTATCACAATGGTAACCGGGTTTTATTGTACATGAGGCAGCCTCACAGCATGTGTTTTGCTGAGCATCACATTGCTGAAAGGGAAATCGAATGCACTTAAGTATCTTTCAACTTTTATTTACATTAGATATGTATTTTAATGATGACAACATATAATATAGTATATATATACATATATATAGTGTATACTATATATATATTGTTTGTACTATAGATAGATGCTTAACCTATTATATGCTAGCAAACAGAAAAAAGTAAACCAACTTATTCATTCATGTATTTAACAGAAATTTATTAGTTACCTACAATGTGTTAGACTGTGTTTTTTAAATCCCTACAGTTGATTTGATGCATTGGTAGCAGGATTTTCTAAAGTCCTGGAGTCCACCAAAGCTGATATTGAGAACTCTGGCTCTTATAGACAGAGATAGTTAAATACAAGACATGAAATAAAAGTTAAGATCTAACAGTTTCATTATAGTAATTATTCATAATAATTACTCAGTTCTTACTCATCCTTTATGAGTCTACTGTATTTTAATAAGTCTCCAACTTTATGAGATAGAGTTTACTTTTCTTTTAATTCTCTAAAGATGAAGAGCTAGAAAATGATGTTTCTTAACATGACTGAAGTTTATATCATTCATCCATATTTTATGATTCCTTGATTTATGCTATAATTCATTTATGCCCAGTGATTCTGTTTTTTAAAATTCTACTATCAGGCTTAATGAAAACAACAGAGAAGAAAGGAGAAGCCTAGAGAGATGATGAATTGATGCATGTGCAAAAAAGCGCATGTGCTCACGTGCACGCGCGCGCGCGCACACACACACACACACACACACACACACTTTTTAAATTCCCAGGAATTTGAAATAAGGTTGATTGGGCCAAAATTTTCAATAAGTTACACAAAAATAAATCAAGAATTTCTAGTCTTAATATGAGTTATAGCATGGTACTTACTAAGGCACATTAAATTTGCAGTATTTTTCAGCACTGCTATGCCTAATCTATGTCATTGCTATTGTTATCTATACGGCAGTCCAGAGGGTTAATTTTTATATATAACAGCGATTTGGGACTTAATTATATGACATTTACTAAAGCTAAGATACACTACTGTCAATTTTTATTTAAAAATTTCCAGGTGTTTCTATTCAGACCCAAATAAGCAAAAACGTGTGGTGCTGGGTAATAATTTCTTACAAGAAAAGCACATCACCCAACTAGGTATATAAAAACACACTTTTCATGTTGGGAGGGTACACATGAATGACCTTAGCTACTGCAGTGGGGAACACTGAACTCCATTCATGTCTTCTTGATTCTCTCAGGTCTATACCACTCTGAGTCTCACAATCTCTCTCTCCCTCATTGCATTCCTTTTATCTCTACTCTTCCCACCTTCCTCTGATCCAGCAGCTTTTTCTAATATTTCTGTGGGTTCAAAAACTGGTTTTTATGGATTATGTATTGTCCAAATCTTTTTGACTTAAATATTGACCTGGATTAAAATACTCAAAGCCAGAAATGTGCCTCCTATGTTTTCTTACTCAGCTGTAAACGTTTAAATCTATCTTTCTGAATGGCAGAGGATTTTAGGCTAACAAAAAATACTAGGGAAGAATACACTCACAAGGGCAAGTTTAAACCTAGGTAAACTTAGTTATATGATTACTAATTTTGAAAATCACTTGTATGGATAATCTACAAACCACTGAATCTGTATACCAATATATAAGAGCACTCATTAGTTTATTATAATCCCTATATGTCTTCTTAAGGTCATTGTAAAGAAGCAAGTTTGATAAATGATGGAAAATGGCAGTGTAACACTACAAAAATTAATAATTTTTGATGTAATTACAGTATATATACTTCCAAATGATTACCAACCTCCTGAGTCCCACAGTCACATTGTTCTCCTTGTTCCAATTTTTCATTACCACAAACTGCTGCTTTATATGATGGATCTAAATGTGGCTGGTTTTGAAGACATTGGGATTGTGGCTTTGAAATAAAATGTGCAAAATCTTCCATGCTGCAGTTACTAAAGATCTTCACACCACTGGAATGACTAAAAATACATCAGACTTCAAATCTGTATATAAACTTGCTTCCATAAACTCCTAGCCTTGGAATAAAACTATTTAACAGACAGACAAAATGCTCAATTTTGTTAATGTCAAACTTTCACTGTCTGTGCATAAGTCAATGGTACAAGGATTTAAATATTTTCAGTAGGGATAAATAATCAATACAATTGTATTGGTTCATATATTACAATTATTTGTGATATTGATTTCTCTTGTAGCACCTACCTCATAGAGTGGTCCATCTCTGTTTTATTTGTTGCTTCCTTTTCCTTTCATGGCTTCTAAATATTATAATGCCCTTGTATTGATAAAAGAGATTAGGCTTTTCCCTTCTTTATATTTACTCATAGATAATCTTATCCAGTTCTAGGTTTTAAATAACACTAATACCTGACAATTCATATATTGGTTTTTCTAACTCAAACTTATCACCTAAACTTCAGAGTTCAATATCCAAAACTTTATTCAGCGTTTACACAGAAAGAACAATTCTAAGCACATATTTAGCATACTACTATTACCATTACTACTCTTTACTCCCTTAGTGACATTTATTTTTCTTCAAAATATTTATCAACAAATGGAATATTATTGATTGATTGAGTGATTGATTGATCATGTTGTCCTATGATTTTTTTTTTAGCTCTATTCTAACTGTTTTGTTCACTAGCACAGAGTTAAGAGTTCAATGATTATTTTTTAGAAAGGAATGAATGCATGGCTAAAACTATGTCTTGTATAGTAGATTTTTTGGTTGCTGTTTCATTATGATTTTTATTATTCTGAATAGTATTATTCTTAATAGTAATAATAGTATTATTCTGAATAGGTAAAAAATTATAATGATGAGGGTCTATAATTTGATGGCAGATATTGCTAATGTGAAGTTATTGTATTTTATTGTATTTTTATTTATTTTTAAAATTTTTTTAGCTGAGCCATCCTGCCACCTGTTGGCAGCTCAGCGGCAGCTCAGCTTGGGCTGGGCATCGAACTGCTGTTCCTCAGAGCTCAGCTTGCACTATTGAGTGAGCTCTTAACCAACTGAGCCACTCGGCCAGCCCAAGTTATTGTATTTTAAATTTTATTGTATTTTAGACTCAAACCCTGGTCACTCAGGTCATTACAGAAAAATGTTATTCACATGAGGACTATGAACAAATTAAGGAGCATTAAACAAACTACCAATTTTAGTATTTTTGTTGTTATCATATCCTGGTTGAACATACCCTTCAGTTATATTAACCATAACTAATGGATTTATTATTGTATTGCCAACAATTCAAATTATTTCTATCTAAATGCCAAAAATCAAAAGGAGAAAAATGTGTAGAACTTTAATATTACTCAGAACCAGGCAATGCAAGATATGCTTGCTCTGTGTGAATTGGTCCAGAGAGGATACACTTTCTGGTAATGAAATTAATAGTGTCATTAGAAAGAAAATATTAATCATAATTATGTCCAATTGGAGAATTTATTTGCAGCTTGAATCTTTGCACAGATTTGCTGGATATTCCCATTTCCCATTGTCTCATTTTTTTTTCTTGATAATAGAGTCTCTGATTTTCAGTTCAATACATAACTTCTTTGTGTACTGACTACATTGTTTTTTTACCTTTTTGTAAAGTTAGGAATGGGCATATATAAAGGTCAGATAATTGGCTTAAAATGAAGCCATCAATTTAAGTTCTAGGAAATAATGTTGAGAACCATGCTTTTATGTCCCCCTTTATTCTACTGATAACTATAAATTTGGTTAATTGTTGTAGTTAAAGCTTCCATTATGAGCTATGAGGTGATCTTGGGAATGGAAGCCACTGGTAGAAATCAATGTGAAATTATATGTGAAATGCTACACAATTAATATAATGCTAGTTTTCCAAAGTAAAAATAAACCTTTCTTTGGTTTTAGCCATTATTACTTTGGGTTTTCTGTAACTTCCAGCTAAATCTAAGTACAACTTCTGTCTCAATAAATACAGATCTCAGTCAGGATATGGCTGTTTTAGTCACATTTCAAATATGTATTTACTCACTACAAAATTGCAAAGCATTGACAACAGAATACAATATTCTCATTACAGTGAGATCGAGAATAACAGAATGGAGCATCTTTTCCTGTTTCATAAGCAAAACACATTTTGAATAAGTCTCCCACATTTTGAATCTTTAGAAGAAGCAATATTATTAGAAATAAAATGAATAAAACCTGTCTTCAAATATAGCTTCAAAGAAATTATTAGACATATATGAATTACTAACTGAAAACAGAGAAAACAACACTTCAACACATACTTTTACTTTTTCTGTGAAGTATGTATAGCATGGAGAGAATTAAGAAACAATGGAAAACAAAAGATTTAAAAATACTATTATTAAATAAGTCTCAATAAACTTCAAAATTATATAAATGTCTAACCACTATGCTATACACCTGAAACTAATATAAAATAATATTGAATGTCAGTTGTATTTGAAACATAAAAAGTAAAGTGAGGCATTTCAGTTTAAAAAAAAATACAAAAGAAGAAGAAGAGAAAGATGGTTTCCTAAATACTTGACTGTTCGTTCCTAATTCTATAAAACCTCATAGTGTACTCTAAGAATAATGATGATATACCAAACAAATTCACTAGGTTTTCAAGGAATGATAAGGATACAGCAAAATACCTTCCTTAAGGACAAAGAGAAAGTCAAATAATAGCATCTATGAAATCAATAGATGCCAAGACCTCGGGCTGAGCCAAGGCAGAATGAATGAGATTCTTGCAGACAAGTCCATACTATTATAATAAATAATTCTTGTACCTGTATTTAGCTTATCTAATAAGGCCTTAAGTTATAAAATGCAAGTACATATAGTGATAGATATAGGATTAGATCACATATGACAAAGCAATTGTAGCATTAGATTAGGAGATACTGAGATAGATATGAAGCATGGGCATTGGATTATATACTTTGATCTAGGGATCATTGGTCACAGCTTGTATTTGATCATTATTATTTTAACAGCTTAAACTTTCTTTAAATACACCAAACTTATTTACATATAAACTGTATACATATATAAAGCATATAAAAGTAAAGCATCTTACATTGCTTCTGGGTTCATTATGCAGACAGCTGCTGAGCATTGGCATTTGTTAATATCATCATAGGTTATTCCCATACTAAAGCTCAGTAATTGAGCTATAATAACTGCAAGTGATTCCAGACTAATGGTTCTGGGATGCTGGGGGGAAAAATACATGTACACATTCACAGTTTAGGAGATATTGTAATTCATTTACTGGGAGAATAATGTAATTGTTAATAATAGTCACATAATAAAACAGAACAGAGGCTTCTAATATATTAGCCACAGAACTGCCATCTATGTTGGCCTAATATGTTACAGGTATCACTATCAATGTAAGAAAACTATGAATAGTGAAATCTGAAATTTTACCAAAATCTAAATGTACAGTTAATTTGGTGGCATCAGAACAATAAAAGCAATTCCCCAATAACTTAATTATATATAACAGTAATTATAGCCATATTTGTACTCACAAAATAAAATTTTTAAAGACACACACATACAGTGTTAAATTATTAATAAGTTGTAATTTGACTATTTAGGGATGATATTTTAAATAGTCAAATTATAATTTGACTATTTAGAGATGATATTTTATATAAATGTTCCATTCTTTTTTAAAAAAGTCACAACTTAAGCCATTGAATTAATTTATATTTTGGTAATAATGACTGATAATTAGAATGCCAACTTTGTACAGTTTTTAAAATTTTATTTTCAAAACTAAAATGTCTTTATAATTTTCTTTTTATAAATGTAAGATGCTTATTATAGCCCATTTTGACCATACTAAAACATATGTAGTTTACTATTCTTTTTTTTTGAGGGCAGTGTCACTGGCCCACATATGTGGGACCCAAACCAGGGCTGCTGGCTTCCCAAGCCAGCACTTAACCACCACGCCACTCAGCCGGCCCGAAACATATGTAGTTTAAGAAAAACCCACAAATCACAACACCTTTTTTCAAATATATATAATAACATTTTTATGAAAATATTCAAGATAGGTTTCTAGGAGTATATTTTGGTATCTTCTGTTTGCTTCACCAAATCAACTTTCCATCATTTTCTACTCTGCTTTCTAGCCCAGATGGATGACCAATGGATTATGTCAAAAGGTTCCTTTGCCCTTTGCTTTACTTTGTTTGGGCCAAATGGCGAGGAGAGGGTGAGAAAAGAGCAAGGTATTTATTACCAGGGCATCCATGATTGCCTGAATGCTTGAGTGGAGGCCTCTACCTTCTGTCTGATAAAATTACACTGTCCTTTCCTTCAAGTCTGGGTAACAAATTAAATATCTGTGTTACTAGCCCTGAGATACTGCGAAGTCCCTTCATCTTCCATGCACATTGATAAATGGTCCTTTCATCAAATTTCCACAGGTGAATGTACCATCCATTTTCAGAGAGAGGACGGGAGAGTGAAAGAAGACAAAGAAGGAGGTGGAAGAGGAGGAGAAAAGGGAGATGGGAGAAAGTGGGGGGGAAAGTGGAAGAGGAAGGGGAGGCGAGAATGTTTGATTATGTGGAATAGAAAATGAAGGATTCTGCTAATTTCAATAATGTAAATAACAAGATATCATAAATAATAAGATATCATATTATTAGTGTAATTATTTTAGATTTTTCTTATTTCGAGGATATTGTAGAAAAGTCCTGGCACCCATTCAATCAATGTAGCTTTATAATTGTCTCTCTTTCTCTATTTCTCCTGTTCCCTGTTATCTATTATAGCTCAGTAAGATGCAAATAACAACATCCAAAAACTTTCACCCATGTGCAATTGTTCCTTTATTTTCTATCTTCTTACTAGTGCATATATTCTAGTCTTTCCTTTCATTGTATGATAGGATCAAATATATGGTTTTGTATTTGAGATGACATCTCACAGTTCTGTAGATTAAAAGTGCAAGATCAAGATGAGAGCATGGTTGGTTTCTGGTAAGGTCTCTCTTCCTAGCTTGTAGAAGGCTGACTTTTTACAGTGTTTTCACATAGCCTTCTTCAGTGTATGCAGAGATAGATATTTCTGCTGTCTTTTCCTTTTTTTATAAGGACATCCAGTCTTATTGGATTAGAGGCCCACTCATAACCTTTTTTTAGTCAACATACCGTTTTTGAGATCCATCAATGTTGACTATAATAGTTTTTATTTTTTAATTTTTTAAATTACTTCTAGTATGTGCATATACTACACATTAACCATTTCAGGGATAGGAGAACTCAGTATTGTTAAGACATCAATGTCTCTCAAATTGACCTAAAGATGAAATTCAAAACCAATCAAAATCCAAGTAGTTTTTGTTGAAATTGACAAGCTGATTTTAAAATGGAAATGCAGAGTATTTAGAATACCTAAATCAGTCTGAAGAAATAGAGCTAGGGTTTATACTACCATTTTTAATAACTATTGTTATTATTAAGACAGTGTGTTGGTGGTGGAAGGACAGACTATACCAATGATCATAAAAGACTCTAGAAAGAGACTAGAATTATGATGTCCTGATTAATAAAACAAAGGCATCACTCGGGGATTAGGTAGGCAGGATGGTGGGTGTTTAATATCAGAAGGCAGAGCTTCAACTGTTGCCTTCAACATCTTACTCCCAGGCATATCAACTGCAGCTGATTTTTCCAGTGAAAGGACAGGCAATGATTATCCCAATGAAATGTGGAGAATAAGAAAGAAGAATATTAGAATGCTTCTCTCTGTTCACTCCTCTCACTACAGAGACCACTGCCCTCTGCCCATGAGCCACATACTTTCCAGTAAATAATGGCATTTACTTGTTCTTGGTGGCTAGCCTGGGTTTAGAGAGAATGAGCTCTGCTCTCCTTTTTGTTAATCAGTGAAGGTCTTGCTTCACATGAGGGTCTTATGCTTTTTCAGTGTTGTAGGTAAGTGGGTAAATCAGCCAAAATCCAGCTTTTGAGACTATAGGTGGTGACTTGTCTATAAATAAATATAAGCCACATTTTTCAAATTATGATGTATGAATTTTAAAGTTGAAATTTGTGTCTCCATTTGATTGATTCATCTTTTTGTATCTTCACACTTAGCTTCACTTAACTTGTTCCCTGAAATAAGAGTATTCTGCATTGCTTCCCTCAAATTCTGGTAGATACTGTACACACACACACACACACACACACACACACACACACACGCACACACACACACAGAGGCAAAGGCAAGCTCAATATGTCAGACAAACCATAGCATTATGAAAGAGGAGGGCAAAAACACCAATTTTAAATACACCAAAATTTTTTACTAAGATAAATAATGCCAATTACAGCATTTGAATCTGTAATTCTTCACCTGTGCCCCATAAAACAATTTAAAGGAACTGATAGTTTCAAGTTTTATTTAATATGTTTCATAATTATGTTAGTTTCATAATTAAGAAGATGTTTAAAATCTAACTTGAAATTAAAATCAATTAATGATTAAATATTGAGCAAATGAGGCTGGCCGAGTGGCGCGGTGGTTAAGCGCTGGCTTGGGAAGCCAGCGGCCCCGGTTCGGTCCCACATATGAGGGCCAGTGAACACTGCCTTCAAAAAAAAAAAATATTGAGCAAATGAAAATTCATGAGCATTTATTTTATAGACCAATACCGTAACTTTCTAAAAAGGGTATTTTGAATTCATGAGAGGAAAATGGTAAAAAGTTCAATGAGGGCTTGTTATAGTTCAAACATTTCTCTTAACAGCAGGAACAAAGATCTCTAGATTCATTATGCAAATTTTAATATGCTTTGAAATAAAATAAGGAAATATTTACTACATATGATCTAAATAGCATTCTTTTTATACATCTTAGTCAAATAAATTAAACCATACCAACCAGAGCAATACTTCCTCCATATTGGCTGTGGCACATCTTCCCTTGAAAGGTTGCACCAACATAATTTGATTTTTCTCTGTAACTTAAGTTTAAAAAAAGATCATAATCATATAAATTTGTAAAACTAAACACAATTAATATTGAATTTGCCTAATACAATTTTTTTGCATATTTATACAATAAATTCATAGATATTTCCATGTAACAGTAACAAAGTATAGGAAGTGACTAAATGTGTCTGCTTCTTTTGAAAACAATAAAATAGATTTAAGAAACAAAAATATAAAGTCTATTCTCATATGTAATTTTAAAAAATAATGAAGATTTTGTTATAAAGGGGTCAAATATATGGTGATGGAAGGAGAACTTACTCTGGATGGTGAACCCACAAAGCATTGTATAGATGATATATGAGTATTATAGAATTGTACACTTGAAACCTATGTAATTTTACCAACCAATGTAACCCCAATAAATTTAATAAAAATAATAAATAAAATTTAAATAAATAATTCCTAAAATATCAAAATAATAAAAATAGAATGTCTTAAAATTAGGAAAATAAGGCAATGCAGTTGATAAATAGGCAGACTCACTTTCCGGACTGAAGTTTCCTCTTAATCAGACAGAATTAACTTGCCAGAGTCATGCAAATGTATGAAATATTTGTGGGGCAGAAAATAATTTAAAAGATTATGATTTTTAATTATATGTATGATTTTACATAATACAATAATATGTATATAGGTTCTGAATATTAATAAAAGAAAAACAAATAACTTATTAAATATAAAGAGAGGCTTATATTATGTAAAATGCAGCACAGTGTGAATGTCATATGTTCGAGATTTTTAAATAACAATAGTATTTTCATTTCCTTGATATTTTTATTTTATGGAAATAAAGCATAAGGAGAAGATCAAATTACTATGTTCATAGATTTCAGGCACATTTCTTCAGATATATATTATTAATATTTCATGTATAGTTAGGGCTACTTAACGATATGTTATAGGGGGTATGTTAAGAAGGAATATGGTAACAAGATTGAAGGAGTGATTTTTAACTACAAACCAATAAATAGAACTATAACAATAATTCAGCTATAAAACCTGTGTTGCGAAAAATAATCTTCACATGACATTCATTGTATGTAAGAAAAATGGCATAGGATTTTTCTATTAACTCTTAGAAATTATGTCAAATATGGATTTTTTAAAATGTAAGACTTAGTAATGCTAAGATATGCTTACACAAGTAAAAATGCCACATCATGCGGACGCAAAACAAGATAAGATCTTTTCCATTTTAAAAATCTGTGTAATAATTCATTAGCATCTCCAGTTACAGAAATTTTATTTTCATCTATCCAAAGCTCCAATGAAGAAAGAATTATTGTAATATTAAATGAAGTAAAAATCTAAAATAGAACACAAAGAAAATATATTCAACTATTGTGGTCTAAATAGATTTGGAAATTAAGTGTGAAAATAAACACTAATGACAAATATTAAACAACTGAACTGTAAGTCTGGGTTGGAGCTTACAAAGTAAATAATACATACTAATGAAACAAGTAATCATTAACATTTGAAACGCTTGTATTTAAAAGAGCCCCATATCAAGTGCTGTATTTAACTCAATCCTTACAATAACTATATATATATATATATATATATATATATATATATATACACACACACAATTGTTATTATTGCTATTGAACAGTTAGAAAACTGAAACCTAAAATGGTTATAATTTTCCCTATTCATACAAGATGTGTATGGAGGCAGTCTCATAAAAGAAAATATGGGAATTTTTAAAGTAACACAAGCAAATGCAAAAGTACTAAAAAGTAAACACTTACAGCATTAGTCAATCCAATTAGCTGGAAAATTTTTTGAGTGACAATAACTGTATCAGAACCCATATGATTATACTGAAAAAGACAATCACACCTCTTAGATCTAACTATATGTTGTTTAATATTTAATGATTGCTATTTTGTTTACATTTTAATATATTAAGTTAAAATGTTTAAATTAGTTAATGTTTAAATTAGTTTTTAAACATTAAATATTATAGAAATAATATGACATATATTCAGTGTGAGAAATGGGATATATAAAAAAATACAAAAAGACATAGTGAATGCCCAAAAATAACAGAGGAAGGAACACTGCCGAACTCATTTTACAAGGCCAGCATTACCTTGATACCCAAATCAGAGAAGGACACCACAAAAAAAAACAAAAAAAACCCACAAGATCTCTGATGAACATAGATGCAAAAATCCTCAACCAAATGTTGGCAAACTGAATTCAACAGCACATTAAAGGGATCATACACCATAATCAGTGGAATTTATTCCATGGATGCAAAAATGGTTCAATATCCTCAAATCAGTGAATGTGAAAGACTACATTAACAAAATGAAGGACAAAAGTCATATAATCATCTCAATCGATGCATAAAAAGCATTTGACAAATTCAACATATTTTTCAGGATAAAATCTCTCAACAAAGCAGGTATAGAAGGAACATACCTCAACATAATAAAGACCATATATAACAGGCCCATAGCCAACATCTTAATTAATGATGAAAAATTGAAAACTTTTCCCCTATGATCAAAATTAAGACAAGTGTGGGCCGGCTGAGTGGTCCGGTGGTTAAGCGCTGGCTGGGGAAGCCAGTGGCCCCGGTTCGGGTCCCACATATGAGGGCCAGTGACACTGCCCTCAAAAAAAAAAAAAAAAAAAGAAAAAACTTTGCCCACTCTCACCACTTTTATTCAACATAGTATTAAAAGTCTTAGCCAGAGAAATTAGGCAAGAAAAATAAATAAATTGTGTCCAAATTGAAAAGGAAGAAGTGAAACTGTCACTATTTGCAGATGCCATGATATATAGGAGGTCCTAAATACTTCCAAAAAAAAAAAGTTAGAATGAACAAATTCAGTAAAGTTGCAGAATACAAATAAATATGCAAAAAATCTGTTTTATTTCTATGTACTAATAACAAACTATAAGGAAGAGAAATTAAGAAAACAATCCCATTTACAACGGCATCAAAAAGAAAAAGATACCTAGGAATAAACTTAAGCAAGGAAGTAAAGGATCTAAACAATGAAAACTATAAGATATTGATGAAAGAAATTGAAGAAAACACAAATGAATGGAAACATAATCAATGCTGATGGATTACGAGAATTAATATTGTCAAAATGTTTACACTACCCAAAGCAATCTACGTATTTGATGAAATCCCTATCAAAATTCCAATGTCATTTTTCACAGAAATAGAACAAACATTCCTCAAATATCCAAAGGAATTTGAAAAAGAAAAACAAAGCTGGAGGAATCCTGATTCCTGATTTCAAACTATACTATAAGGCTAATAACTAACAATACAATATAGTATTGGCATAAAAACAGACACTTAGATTAATGGAGCAGAATACAGAGCTCAGAAATAAACCCATACATTATGGTCAATTAACTTACAACAAATGGGCCAAGAATATAAAAAGGGTAAAGAACATTCTCTCCAATAAATAGTATTGGGAAAACTGGACAGCACATAAAAAAATGAAACTGGAGCACTATCTTACACCATACAGAAAAATTAACTCAAAATGGATTAAAGTTGTAAACATAAGACCTGAAAGCATAAAATTTCCAGTAGAAAACATAGATGGTAAGCTCCTTCATATTGAGTGGTAGTGATTTTTTGGATTTGATACCAAAAGCAAAGGCAACAAAAGCAAAATTAAGCAAGTGGGAATACATTACACTAAAAAGCTTCTGCACAGCATAAGAAGCCATCAACAAAATAGAAAGGCAACACACTGAATGAGATAAAACGTTTGCAAATCATATATCTGATAGGGGGTTAATATCCAAAATATATAGAGAACTCATACCACTCCATAGAGAATAAAAGCAAACATTCTGATTTAAAAATAGGCAGGAGATCTGAGTAGACATTTTTCCAAAGAAAACATACAGATTGCCAAGAGGTACATGAAAAGGTGCTCAACATCACTAATCATCAGAGAAATGCAAATCAAAATCACAATGAAATATCATTTCACACTTGTTAGAATGGCTACTGTGTAAAAGAAAAGAAATAACAAGTGTTGGGGAGGATGTGGAGAAAAGGGAACTCTTGTGCACTGTTGGTGGGAATGTAAATTAGTGTAGCCACTATGGAAAACAGTATGGAGGTTACTAAAAACACTCAAGATAAAGTTACCATACGATAGATCCAGCAATGCTACTTCTGGGTATTTATCTAAAGGAGACAAAAACACTAATTCAAAAAAACATATATGGGTACATCTCATGTTCATTGTAGCATATTTATACCATAATATTGAAACAACGTAAGTGTTCATCAATGGATGAATGGATGAAAAAAATGTGATATATATATACAAAATACAATATTATTCAGCCATAAAAAGAAAGAAATCTTGCCATTTGTGACAATATGGATGGATTTTGAAGTCATTATGCTAAGTGAAACAAGTCAGAGAGAAAAAAAGAAATACTATATGATCTTACATAGAGAATCTAAACACAAAAGGAAACAGAAAAACTGGCTTATAGATCCCAGAGAACAGATTAGTGGTTGACAGAAGTAGGGGTAGGGAGTGGGCAAAAATTGTAAAGGTCGTCAAATGTACAAGAATACACAAACTTCCAATGATAATTTAAGTCCTGGGGATGTACTGTACAGCAGGGTGACTATAAATAATAATACTGCATTGTATAACTGAAACTTGCTAAGAGAGTCGATCTTTATAGTTATCATCATAAGAAAAATAATGTAGCTATTTTGCTTAAGGATATTAATTACACTTATTGTGGTGATCATTTTGCAATACATACAAATATAAAATCATTATATTGTACACTTGAAACTAATATAATTTTATATGACAATTATGTCTCAATTTTTAAAACTGAAACTATTAGAAATAAGATATAGTTTTATTATTAAATAGTGATAATTATTAAAAGAAAATGTAAGCTTTAAACTATAAAATTTAAATATTAAGAATAAAGATTATAGATTGAATACATTCATTCAATGCCATGTCTTACTGAACACTCATTTAAATATTATAAAAGCGTCAATGGGAAATAAAGGCTCATAAGAAAAACACATGAAGGAAAAGCAAAGACAAAATTTGAGAACTGAAGAGTGGATAAAGAACAAAGAGAAAAACAGAAAAAATTAACACAATAAAGAGCTGGTTCTTTGAAAACATTAATAAAATTGACAAAACCCTGCCAAGACTCACCAAGGAAAAAAAGAGAAAAGACAGAAACAAAATCAGGAATGAAAGAGGAGAAGTTACAATGGATACCACAGAAATATAAAGGATCATACAAGAACACTATGAAAGACTATATACCACCAAATTCAATAACCTAGAGGAAATGCACAAGTTTTTAGAAACATAAACTTCCTAGACTGAATCATGAAAAACTGGAAAATCTAAACAGACCAATCAACAGTAAGGAAATTGAAACAATCATCCAAAACATTCCCCCAAAAGCAAAACTACAGGATTAGATGGTTTTGCTAGTGAATTCTACCAAACATTCAAGGATGATTTAATGCCTGTCCTTCTCAAATTCTTCCAAGAAATTGAAGAAGAGGCAATACTTCCTAACTCATTTTATGAGGCCAAAACCTGATAAGGATAACACAAAAAAAGAAAACTACAGAACAATACCTCTGATGAGTACAGATGCCAAAATCCTAAACAAAATATAGAAAATCGAATACAACAATGTATTAAAAAATTAAACACCGCAATCAAATGGGATTCATTCCAGGGGTCCCAGAATGGTTCCACATACACAAATTAATCAATGTGATATACTACATAAACAAAATAAAGGATAAAAATCCTATAATATCAATAGATGCAGAAAAAAGCATTTGATAAGATATAACATCCATTTATGATTATAACACATAATAAAATGGGTATAGAAAAAGTACCTCAACATAATAAAGGCCCTAGATGACAAACCCTCAACTAATATCATACTTAATGGTGAAAAACTGAAAGCTTTTCCTCTAACACAAGGAACAAGACAAGAAGGCCCTTCTCACTACTGTTCTTCAACATAGTATTGGAAGTCCTAGTTAGAGCAATCAGGAAAGACAAGGAAATAAAAGGCATTTTGGAAAAGAAGAAGTCAAATTGTCATTTTTCATAGATGACATAATTCTTTATATAGAAAATTCTAAATATCCCATCAACAACCTATTAGAAACAATAAACAAATACAGTAAAGTAGCAAGATATAAAATCAATGTACAAAAATTCATTGCATTTCTGTACACTAACAATGAAATTTTAGAAAAAGAAATTAAAAAATAATTCCTTTTCCAACTGCAACATTATATGGCTATACCACAGTTTTCCTATTCATTCACCTACTAAAAGACAATAACTTTTGTCAATTATGTATCAAACTGCCATAAACATTCATGTACAGGTTTTGTGTGGACATAAGTTACAATGGAATATTATTTAGTGCCAAAAAGAAATGAGCTATCAAGCCATGAAAAGACATGGAGGAAAGTTCAATTCATATTACTAAGGTAAAGAAGCCAATTTGTAATGGCTACATACTGTATATTTCAACTATAAGATATTCAGCAAAAGGCAAAACTATGGAACAATAGAAAAATCAGTGGTTGCCAGACATTAGGAGGATATAGGGATGAATAAAAATTACTAAAGGCACCTATTATTTTCATTTTTTTTGTAAGAGTAAGAATAAACTTACAGAAATTTAATTTCTAATTTACTACAGATTTGAAGCTGAGACCAAACAAAGATTATTATTTATTGTACTGTGCTAAAAATTTATTCCAACTTTTTAATATAACCCCATATTACTAATATATATATTGACATAAGACAAATAAATCAGAATATACTTACCAAATTTTTCTCAACTACAACATGCATTTCTATATACTGAGAGAAATCTCTAAGTGGCTGAAAACAATCCACATAAAAATTTAAAAATTTTAGTATTTATCACTATGCTTCATGATTTCAGTGTTGAAAAATTCAATTTTATAACCATAAATAGAACCAGATAATATAAGCGAAATCAGGTATCATGGAATCATTTTCAGAATATTGCCTTTGTCACCTCTTTTGTACTTGATCAACCATTTAATTTACACAGAAAATAACTTTCCTCTACCTTTCATTCTCCATATTCTCATTGGTACTGGGTTATTCATATTTTTCCCTTTTCTAAATAAACCCTTCCATTGACCCTCAATTACAAAAGGTGTGAATTTCTATTAGCTTAGTGATATTATTTTACATTACCATGAGGGTTTTATTTATGATCCTGAAAGAGTAAAGACCCATCTCTGAGTTTGGATGGGTGATATCACATCTGAAAGATAAAGTTAATCCTTGTATAAATCACCTCAGAAAAAGGTGAGCAACAGAGAATCAAAATGACAAACTTTCTTAACTGAGCCATAGCTATCTCAAAACATAGATTCTGGGCATGATGTTATTCACTTAGATTACAGGTTAAACTGGAAACAAATGTGATGTCTGATGGGGGTTTGAATTCCGGCTTATCATTTATGTGATTTAGACTCTGCCAAAAAATGGAGATAAAGTAATAATTGTTGTATCTACTATCAATAAAATGTAACTTATTTTCATGATTGTTTTTACACGATGGTAACCTAGGAGGAATGGACTAGGGGAAACATGTAAGACAGGCTTTGCAAACATTTTAAGACTTTAGTGTAGATCAGAGGTTGACAAACTTCGGCTCGCGAGCCACATGCAGCTCTTTGGGTACGTACATGTGGCTCTGAAGTAAAATTGAAAATGAAAATAAAACTATCATAGTTTTATTTATAAAATTTTTCAAAGGATATTATTCACATAATGGTGATTTCATTTGTTTTATGGCTCTCGAATAATTTTTAAATTGTTGTGAGGGACAGGGTTGGCTCTTCCATCTCAAAAGTTTGCTGACCCCTGGCGTAGATGATTCAAAATACCTTGTTACTAAAATAGAATACCATCTACAAATATAAGACAAATATCTAGAAGCCGAAAAGGATAAAATTTCAGAAACTGAGGAAACTTTTATGTTTATTTTAATGTCTGAATTTTTTCTTTACATTGCCGTTCAAAACTATGCCGTTTAGTTAAACCATTTTCCTTAACATGTTAAAAGGAACAACTAAAGAGAAAACAAGAAATCTGGTTTTTGGAGAAATCAGAAATTTAACTCTAATCCATCTATAGTGATGGTTGTAGTAATTTAAAGGAAAAGAAAAGTTTGAGAAAGGACAGTAAGACAAATTGAGGGCTGATTATTGATCACTCATCTTTCTCTGTTTTAAAATTATATTTATTAGCCCAAGCCTTGGAGATTTCAGGGTTTTGTTCACAAAATGCAGATGAAAAAAACCTTATGATCTACCTGGTTTCTTATCAATTCTATTCAAAATTAAGCATCAAATGTTTCATGATAGTTTGCTTATAGGACTCCATCCTTTCATTAAAGTCCCTAACTACTTTATTGGAGGATAAGCAAAAATTCTTAAAATTAATTGAGAGAACATTCCCTGAAGTCATCCTTGTTCATTTTCATCTTTGAAATTGAAATTGGTGATATTTTTTAATAATTTATTTGATCATTTAATAAACAATAACATTTTATGGAGAAAAAATACATAGTCTATTTTAGCCAAATAAGTACATTTAAGATAAGGGTGAATAAAAGAATGCCAGGAAATATGTGTGTTGAAAGGTGAGCAGGCATCAAATTTCAAAAGACCTAAAAAGCCATTTTATGTAGTAAGAGAATGTGGTCATATAAGGAGACATCTTATATGTAGGCATATAAGGAGACGATAAGAATGGGGCCATATAAAAAGACTCCATATTGGATGTCTCCTTATATGGACAGATTCTCTTATTATATAAAATGGCTTTTTAGTTCTTTTGAAATTAACGTATTTATTGCTTAGATATGTGCTATATAAAGATGACTTCAGTTGCAGTAAAGTTTTCTTTGGTCAAATAAAAGAGTAAAGCATTGGGTCTAGGAAAGAAGATTAGAGAATACTGCTGAATGATACAATTGAAATATAGATGGATTAGAGTTAAATTTAAAAGATGTCAAAGGTCATTGGTAAAAATATTCAGAGAGTGAAAAGGGACTTGATGATAGATAGATGATAGATGATAGATAGATAGATAGATAGATAGATAGATAGATAGATAGATAATAGATAGATAATAGATAAATAGACAAGCAGGTAGACAAAGTGTTAGTGTATTTTGTTTAACTTGAGCAATCATTATGTCCAATATGGAATCAATACTCAGGAGAAAGTTTGGAATGAGAGTGGGAGATCTGTGAATCACAATAGATAAAGCCATGGAAAAATAAAGAAGGCAAACAAACAAAAACCTGAGGCATAACATAGGAAATATCAGTATCTAGAATCTAAGTATATAAGGAAAAGTCAGAAAAAGTGAGACAGAATGTGAAGCAGGAGAGTTTTATTGAAGAGTAAAATGAGTAAAAAAATTCCAGGGGGTTTTAATTTTATTTCACCATTAACAATGTACCTAATGGTGATGAGTGAATCTTTTCCTCCTAAGATTGGGACAAGACAAGGATAAGTCTTTTTACTTATTCAACATTGTACTGGAGGTGCTTACCAGGGCAATTAGGCAATAAAAAAAGAAATGAAAGTTATCCTAATTGAAAAGGAAGAATATAAATGATCGTTATTCAAGATGACATGACCTTGTACATTGAAAGTCACAGAGCCCAATAAAAAACTAATAAATAATCAAATACATGGTGATGGAAAGAAAATTGACTCTGGGTGGTGAACACACAATATGATATATAGATGATGTATTACAGAATTGTACACCTTAAGTCAATGAAACTTTGTTGACAATTGTCACCTCAATAAACTTTAATTAAAAAAATAAATAAACAATTTCAACAAATTCGTGAAATACAAAATCAGTATACAAAAATCAATATCAAACACTAATAATGAGAAATGCAAATTTAAAATAAAAATTAAATGTTCAATAGAATTTAAATAAAACTTGTAGAAAAATAATTTAACAAAAGAAGTTTACCTGATAACTTTAAAACTGAACTATTCAAAACAATTCAGAAAAATACAAAAAAACCCCTAAAAACAGAGGTATTCAATGTTTATGGATAAAAGGAGTTAGTACTATTAAATGGCCATATTTCCCAAATGAATCTACAGAATGAACACAATCTCAGGTGGCTTTTTAATGACACTGAAATGAATAAATTTTAAAATTTATTTGGACATTCATAGTAGCAAGAATATCAAAAAAGAATAATGCACACTTACTAATTCCAAAACTTACTACAAAGGTATAGTATTAAAAATAATGTGGTTATGGCATAAGAATAAATATCAATACCAATGGAATTTAGTTGCAATTGCAGAAATCATCCTTAACATTTATGGTCACTGATTTTTGAAAAACAAAAAAACAAAAACAGGCCATGAAAATGTGGAACAAAAAATTGTCTTTTCACTAAGTGGTGTTGGGAAAACTAGATTTCCATATGAAAAATTATGAATTTAGAATTTTACATCAGACCATACAAAAATTAACTTAAATTGAATCATATATTAAATGTAGGAAATTAAACAATAAGACTTGTAGAAGAAATATGGAAATAAATTTTGTGGCCCTGGTGTGATAGTTAATTTTATCTGTCAACTTTCTGGGCCACAATGTCCAGATATACATTAATGTGTGTGTGTATGTGTATGTACACATATGTACATACATACATGCATACATATATCCTGTTGGTTCTGTTTCTCTGGAGAAATATACGCCCTGAAAAAGACCCTTAACTACTATAGCTGCATATCTGAGATGGTTAAAAACTAAACCCAGAATCTCATTCTATGAGTACATGAATTACAACACAAATTGATTTCCAACATCACAGAGTGTCTACTGTTAAAGTGTGGGCATTAATTGGGAAGAAATGAGGTCCTGAATATTGGAATGGGGACATATGGGACTCTGATGAATGTGGGGTTACTATACTCCTAAGCAGCTTTTCTATCCCTGTATGAGGATGTTAACCCTGCATCTTGAGGAAAACGTTATATAACTTCTGGCCCTGAGGCAGTTGCCTTAAAAGACACTAGAGATTCTCCTCAGGACTCTAGATATGTATCTTCAATATTTATGTGAATGGTATTTGTATTTATTATATCAACATTTTGACATAATAGATGCGGAAAAAGGAGTACATCTGCAGAAAATAAAGGTCTAAATCATAGGGGGGAAATGCCACTAACAGTGGAAAATACAAGCTTGGAGTTCTGAAAATTTAAATGATTAGTTTTAAGACTTACAATATAAGTCATAAAGTTTCTGGTCTATCTATCTATCTATCTATCTATCTATCTATCTATCTACCTATCAATCATATATATTACTGTAAATTACATTTATCAGAAAAATACATTGTTTATATTGCTGAATAATAATAACCATATAGTTTACTCAGTTAATTACCTACCTCTATAGTTTGTATTTTATAGGGTATTTCTCTTGGCTCAACATCCATCTCAGCATATAAAGAAGAACCTGCATTCTTATGTTTTACTTGATAAATCACATGTTCAAAACCAATCGAAGGCTCCAAGGGCTCAATTCCATAACTTACATTTTCAAACTGTAATATGCCCCTACAAATTTCAAAAAAAAAAGTACTAATAATACATTTTTAAAAGGTGATAAAATGCCATTTAGTTAGGGTTTTCTTAATAGTAAGCAGATAATTTTCAGTCTTAGTCTTAGGTGGTAAAGTAGGAAAAAGTTTCTAAGTATCCCCAAACTTACCGAGTGGCACAGAATAGTAATGCTATTGGTATTTGCCTAGTTTTTAATATTTCATCGTCTCCAAATATATCAAAAATCTTAATTCAGGATAAGTGAAGGAATTACAATAATTTACATTACAAGAATTTCCACACTACACTTCCCAAACACAGTTCCCCGCCACACACACACACAAATCTAAAAAAATTCATTTTATAGTTATAAAATTGTATATCGCAACCTGAGTCCAGTACACGTGCTAAGGATCACCATAGAATTTGGATAACCTTCAATATACCCTTGGTAGAAGCAAAAATTCTGAAAAATAAGAGATGAAATACATATATCTATATTAGAATAACTCATATCAAAAGTACTATTTTGAAATATTTAAAACAGATATGTTTATTGTTGTGTATGTGTCTAATAGTCATTGTTTCCTAGATAGATTTATAGGGCTATTAGATGAGCATTTGGCTCAATTATCAAAAAATTTTCCCATAAGTTCAAAAAGAATTAGTACATTTCAATATTTTTTCCTGTTCTATATCAAGCATGACATTCTTTATCATTAGGATCAAGGTAAAAAATCATCAAAAAATTATTTTTCCATACTCTTTTGACTTAATTTTGCAAAGTTGAAGTTAAAAAAAAAAATGAACCCAAAAGAGAAATTTTTCTTTTCAAAATTATTTGAATGTAATAGCAGAGTAGCTTATATTGAATTAACCCTCTCTGTAATTTGTAACCAATTACAAATATAAACTCTGGAAAAATAATTTTTAAATTCCAACTACAAAGGCAGGCAGAAACAAAGCAGAAGAAGGGAATCAACACTAGGAAGAAAAACAGGATATTTTTTGAGATTTGCATTTCTACTGGTTTTCAGCCGAGGGCACTCCCCAAAGCAAGGCAGTACAAGGTAGCTAATGTTACATTTAAAAAATCCAATCGTCAGGCTAACCAACTGGAGCGGTGATTAAGAGCTGGCTTGGGACCCCAGCAGCTCAGGTTCAGATTCCACATATGAGGGCCAGTGATGCTGCCCTCTAATAAAAAAAAAAAATCCAATCGCATTGAACAATGTTTCAATTCTGTAGAAATTGAGGTGCTATATCCAGGAAAGGAAGGAGGCACAGAGTGAGTCCCCAAAAAGTGTGCAATTAACTTAGGTGTAAGTTCTTTATTTATATCTGAACTGAGAATATGTGAGAGATTTCAAATATGTTAGCAAAAACTAAGAGCAAAAAATCTGGAAGAACTGAGTAGAGATTTTGGCTGTTTCCAAAAACAGGAAAGTAGGGTTGGGAAGCTGGTTCCAGCAAAGTTAACTGCCTGCTGGAATAAAAATGAAAACTCTTTATAGAGAAAAGAGTCACAAGCTCTACAATATATCACTGAATATAGCCACTATGATTTTAAAATATTAGATATGTTATAAAAGAAAAATGTGGCACATAGTCAAGAGAAAAACAGAAAGAGAACTGACCCTGAAAAGATAACCCAAAATCTTGGAGTTAGTAAAAAAACAAAAAAAACAAAAGGCTTTAGAACAGATATTAAAACTGTGATCAACAACAACAAAAAATTTAGGCATAATAGGGAAGCATTTAGGAAATTCAGTAGAGAAATGAAGGTTATAAAAATGTCAACTCTAAATTCTACCACAAAAATATATTTAAAATGTAACACACGGGATAGGTTTTATTTAATACACATTGGAGATGTTAAAAAAAAAAAAGGTAAAAAAAAGAAATAGAATATAGACTTATACAAACCGTCAAAACTGAACATAGCTGCAGCAACTTGTGAAACTATGTTATCTAACATATGTTTCATTGGAGTTCAGAGAAGTGGAAAGAGAAAGTATTTATAATAATATTTCAAAAAAAATGAACAAAATTTCCTCAAATATATTGAGATACCACAATTTATAGATGAAGGCACTGAATATACAAATGGACAATGGATAGATTATTTATAAAACTAGAATTCTGACCGATAATATGCTGCAACCTGCCCAGGAAATCAATCCCTTTATTGACAATAACTAGCCGGGAAGCCAGCCTGCTACAAGTCAGAGTTGTAGGAAGTCACATGGCTATCCTCGGTAACAATCCAGGAAACTAAACAATAATATATAATAATCAGCCCCAAAAGACAAGGAGTTAATTAAAAATTGTCAGTTTACCTAAATTTTGTTTCTGCCTCCAACTTAAAACTAACCATAGAATGCCAAATATGTACCCCTAGACAATCACATAGGATGTTTCACTTCTAGTTAGCCTACCTACAGCTTCCCTGTGCCACCAATCTCCAATGAGGGCATACTTGAAATTTTCCCTATTTTCTACTATGTGAGGCTTTCCTACTCCTCTGTCTGTCTTAGTGTATCTGTCAAAACACAAGTGCTGGTAGCTGACTCCCTTGCTATGTATGTCAAGCTCTGAATCTATGGCCTTTACTTATTTTCATTTGTTTGGTTTTTGTTCATTACCATATGATATAAGGAACTCAGCACATCATAATAAGCTGATGGAAATGAAATGATGAGAAAATCTTGAAATAAACCCCCAAAAAGTAACATATAACATGCAGAGGACTAATGATACAAACAGTGATACTTCTCACTATATATATTTATAGATAGATATAGACACAGATACCTACAGAGTTAAGATGCAATAGAATATGCTGAAAGAGAAAACATGCCCTGGCACCCAAAATTATGTATTAAGAAAAATTATTCTTTAAAAATGAAGATGTAGCTCTAAGGACCACATTGATTACAACTAAACTACAGAACAATCATCACTAAGAATTGCTTGAAGTCTAGCTGAACTGAAACCCTACAACTACAGACACACAGAAGAAGCCATCTCAAGACTGGTGGGGGGGCAGGGACACAGAACAGGCGAATCCCAAAACCGTGTGTGACCATTAAAAATCTGGAGGGACATCTTGGCTGCAGAGGCTCCCCCAGAGGAGTGAGGGGTCCCAGCCTCACCCCAGGTTCCCCAGCCCTGGATTCCAGTTCTGTAAAGAGAAGTCCCCATAACTTCTAGCTGTGAAAGCCAGCAGAGATTGTGGATGGGTGAGCCAGAGGATGGCTGCACTCCTAAGTGCTCCTCTTAAAGGTCCTGTGAATAGACTTACTTGCTGACAGGCTTACTCAGTCTGAGCTTTAATGCTGGGGTAGCAGTTCTAAAGGTGCCAAGGACATACAGAGAGAAATTAAGTTTTCTAGTTTCAGGATGGGTACTAGAGGGGCAGTTTTCTTCTGAATGGAGTGGTGTGGAGTAGCTGGTGAAAACCATTGTTTCTTTGTTGAGCCCTTCCCCTCCCTGCATGAAGATGCAGGCAGACATCATATCTGTGTTTCCATCAAATGGGCTATCACCTTTCATCTGCCCCACGCTACTGATTCCCTGAGATCCCACCCCACCCAACATATGGGCCCACCCAAACCACTTCCAGTGGCTTTTCTAGACAACCTATCTTAGCTCATGTGTGGACTTTCATAAAATCTCTCAAATGTTCACAAAACCCAAACAAGTAGCATCTGGCTTTAACGTGTCCCATATCTCTGGCTGAGCAGCCCTAAGCCAGACACTAGCAACAGCTGGCCTCGGTTCACAGATTGTGCTCTCAAGGCACTTCCAAGCCTGGTGTAGGAGTGGCCATCTGTGGATTGCTTTGTGGCTCCCAGCATGTGACCCCACGCAGAGTACATGTTGTGGCTAAACTTGGGCTGCAGTGGGTCCCCTCCCAGGAAGCCCCAGTACTGACATACCTGGTGGCCAACTTCAGACCAGGCAGGAGCATCACCTAGCCACTTTCAAGGACAACACACTAAGTAGGCAGACTTGGCAGGCACTTGTTCTGTAGGGTCAGTCTTTGCACAATAGCTCCTCCACTGTAGTCAAGACCAACCCTTACAACCAATCACCCGGAAGGTCAATCCCTTCTACTGATGTACAAACAACAACCAGGGCTCAATTACAACAAGAGGGCACACAAAATACACACAAGAGACACACCTGGAGCACACAGCTCTGGTGAACAGGGAGACTGCACCACTGGGTCCCACAAGACACCTACTACATAAGGTCTCTCTACTAAGACCAGGAGGCATAGCAGCCCTACCTCGTACATAGAAACAAAGAGAGGGAGGAAGCCAAAATGGGAAGACAAAGAAACATGTCCCAAATAAAGGAACAGAACAAAGCTCCCAAAAAAGAACTAAATAAAATGGAGACTAGATGCAATGTTCCAAGCACTGGTTATAAGGACACTCAATCATCTTTGGGAGAACTTCAATAAAGAGATAGAAAAACATAAAAATGAAGATAGAAAGCATAAAAAATAACCAGTCAGAAATACAGAATACAATAACTGAAATGAAGAATACATGAGAGGGAATCAACAGTAGATTAAATAAAACAGAGAATTAAATCAGCAATTTAGAAGATAAAGTAGTAGAAAACACCCAATCAAAACAGCAAAAAGAAAAGAGAATCAAAAAAAAATTAGGATAGTTTAAGGAGTGTCTGGGAAAAATCAAGCATACCAACATTTGCATCATAGGGGTACCAGAAGAAGAGAGAGCAATAAATTGAAAACTTATTTGAAGAAATAATGACAGGAAACTTTCCTAACCTGGAAAAGGAAGCCCAGGACGTGCACAGAGTACCAAACAAGATGAACTCAAATAGGCCCACAGTAAGACACATCACAATTAAAATGCCAAAGAATAAAGACAAAGAGAGAATCTTAAAAGCAGCAAAAGAAATGCAGTTAGTTACATACAAGGGAGCTCCCATTAGACCATCAGCTGATTTCTCAACAAAAACTTTGAAGGGATTGGCAAGAAATATTCAAAATGATGAAAAGCAAGGACCTACAACCACGATTACTCTACCCAGCAAAGCTATCATTTAGAATCAAAGGACAGATAACGAGCTTCCAAGACAAACAAAAAAACAAAACAAAAAAACCCTGTCTTTAAGATGAAAAGAAAAATAAATAAATAAAACATATGAATAATAAAATGGCAAAAACTACATATCTATCAACAATTACTTTCAATGTAAATGGATTAAATGTTCCAATCAAAAGATAGGGTAGATGAATGGATAAGAAAACAAGACCCTTATATATGCTGCCTACAAAAGACTCACTTCAGATTGAAAGGCACACACAGACTGAAAGTAAAGGGATGGGAAAAATATATTTCATGGAAAAGAAAAAAAAAATAGCTGAGGTAGTAAAACAAGAGACAAAATACACAAAATAGACTTTAAAACAAAGGCTATAACAAGAGACAAAAGGCCAGTAATCCCACTGCTGGATATTTATCTTAAGAAACCCAAAATGCTACTTCATGGGAACAAACACATCCATATGTTCATTGCAGCATTGTTTATAACAGCCAAGATATGGAGGCAGCCTGGGTGTCCATCAATGGATGAATGGATAAAAAGTAGGTGGTACATACATGCAATGGAATATTGCTTGGCTATAGATGGGAATGGGTTTTTGCCATCTGCAGCAGCATGCATGGAACTGGTGGGTGTTGTGCTGAGTGGGGTATGTCAGGTACAGAAAGATAGATGTAAGGTGATTTCATTTATGTGGAATCTATAGAACAAAATAAACAAACAAAACAGAAACAGTCTCATAGATACAGAGAACACTTTGATGGTTGTCAGATGGGGGGGCTAATGAGGGTGAATGAAAAAGGTGAAGGGATTAAGAAGTACAAACTGGTTGTTACACAGTATTCATGGGGATGTAGGGTATTGCATAAGAAATATATAATAGTCAATAATATTGTAATAACTATGTATGTGTCAGACATGTACTAGATTTACCGGGGTGACAGATGGGGGTTGGATGGCAGGATGAAAAAGGTGAAGGGAGGGCCGGCCGAGTGGTGCATTGGTTAAGCGCTGGTTTTGGGATGCCAGCGGCCCCGGTTCGGATCCCACATGAGGGCCAGTGACACTGCCCTCTACAGCTAACAACAGCTCCACCTGGAGCTGGGCTGTGGGAGCCCCGGTGATGGTGTGGGCTGCAGCCCCTCCTGCAGTGGGCTGCCATAGGCTATACAGTGAGTGGCCCGCAGCCAGCGTGAGCGGCTGGCAGCCAAGCGTGAGCTGCCAATAGTCGCGGTGAGCGACATCCAGAGGGCAGCGACCGATCTGCCTCATCCGGGAATAGCGCAATGACGATACCAACAGTGAAGCAACGTCCTCCGCAACTAAACTGAAGAACAAAAAGACAGCAACTTGTCTGTTCCCCTTCCCCGATTCCCCAACGCTGTTCCCCTCCGCCAATTCCCCAATAAAATCTTTAAAAAAAAAAAAAAGTGAAGGGAATAAGAAATACAAATTAGTAGTTACAAAATAGTCATGGGAATGTAAAGCAAAACATAGGGAATATAGTCCATAATATGGTAATAGGTACACATACTGACAGGTAGGTACTAGACTAGTCAGGGGGATCACTTCTTAAATTATATACTCATAAATGTCTAACCAGTAGGCAGTATACCTGAAATTAATATAAAATAATATCAAATGTCTAAATAAATCAATAAATAAATACATAGAAAAAAATAAAGATGTGGAGAATTGACGTCTGGTATGACAGCATGATGAGTTCCACACATCTGACCCTAGCAAAATGAATGAAAATTTAAATAAACAACCATTTAGACCCTCTGCAAATAGTCAAAGGAACAAATGGTCCTAAGATAAAATGAATAAACAGTTATTCAAGAAAACATGAAAATTCAGTAAGAAAAATGAAAGCCTCTGTTATTTGAGCCAAGATCACACCCTCCTTCCCCCACTCCAAGTTCAGTGAGATACATGAGGCTGCTGCAGGAGTAACACAATATACTGTTTTACAATAAACCTTTTTTTCAATAAGTAAACAGAGTACACTCTAAAATAATGACAAAAGTATAGTGTAGTAAGTATATAAACCAGTATCATACTGGTTTATTATTATTATCAAGCATTATGTACTGTATATGATTGTATGTGCTATACTTTTTCTACACCTGGCAGCACAGGTTTGTCTATACCAGCATCACCATAAACACATGAGTAATGTGTTGCACTATAACAATACAATGGCTATGGTGTCACTAGGCATTAGGAAAATTTCAGCGCCATTATAATCTTATGGGACCACCATTGTATATATGGTCTGTTGGTGACTAAAGCATCATTATGCAGCACATGATTATATTCATTATATTTGAGGCCAACGTTTAACTGAGGCCAATATGCAACAACTTCCACATTCAGGTTATTAATAAAACAGTCTTTTCTTTGTCTTTCTAATTATACATTTATCTTTCATGGTTACATCCTTAGAGGTAGGAGGTGGGGTTAGGTTGTAGGTATAGCAGAATTATATAAAACTCAGGCATGGGATATTGTAGTCTTATGTATCTCTGTCTTTTTAATTCTAACTCTCTCTCTCTCTCTCATGCACATACACACACATACACACACAGTCACACACACATATCCATGCCATATGCACCTACATATACATATATATTTGTGTGTGTGTATATACATACATATGCATATATGTTATAACATAATTTGACTATGTATTTTTTTAAAAGATTTTATAGGGGAATTGGGGGAGGGGAACAGCGTTGGGGAATCGGGGAAGGGGAACAGACAAGTTGCTGTCTTTTTGTTCTTCAGTCTAGTGTGGAGGACATTGCTTCATTGGCCCATGTTGGTATCATCATTGCGCTCTTCCTGGATGAGACAGATCGGTCTCTGGCCTCGGGATGATCACTCACCACAGCTATTGGCAGCTCACGCTGGGTGCCAGCTGCTCACATTGGCTGCCAGCCACTCACTGTAGCCTATGGCAGCCCACTGCAGCAGGGGTTGCAGCCTACACCGTTGTTGGGGCTCCCAGCCCAGCTCCAGGTGGAGCTGTTGTTAGCTGTAAAGGGCAGTGTCACTGGCCCTCATATGTGGGATCCGAACTGGGGCCACTGGCATCCCAAGCCAGCTCTTAACCAATGCACCACTTGGACGGCCCTTGACTGTATATTTTTTACACATCTGTATGGACTACTCAAATAGATGACTCACATATATTTCCCCAGTCTGTTCAGCAAAATTTAAAGCAATTATTCACGTATCTATTATTTCTTCTTTTAGAAGCTTAACTCTATAAAAAATGCTCTAATTTCAAAGTATTGGTAGATTCACTACATAGAAATCAGCAATGCAAATGGAAAAATCAACAGAAATTGGTATGGCAGGGCAAAGGTAAAAAGAAAAATAGCATTTTAGGCATGGGCAATAAATGCAATTAAATGCACACATCTCTATTATATTCCAAAAAAAAAATTACAGGTATAAAATGAAGCTCCAAGTGTTCCAAGTGTATGGAAATTTAATATATTCCTAAATGTACATGAAATTCCATGTGTGTTTACTTAGTCCCTGAAAATACTTCAAACACATATTTGGAGTCTCCTTTAACTTCCCAGATTTAGCTTTCCTAATCCAAGTCATGTTTTTTCTTTTTAAGTATTTCACAACACATTCAACTCTTTTGCTACAGTTACATAAGCACATACATGTACATCTTTATGAAATAATGGCCTAAAAACATTACAATCATTTTTGGTTTGCATAATCATCTGTGTAATAAGGCTTATTCAAGACACACCATCAAAAAGAAATAGTTAAATTCATGCTGAAACAAAACATAACTCTCTTTGTACTCCAGCAACAAGTGGACCCTAAGTAAGATGATCACAGAAACTCACATAACAAAGGCAAAACAAACAATAAAAATCATACCTGAAACTGTTGTTCAAAAGGTTTCCTACTTTCTGAGCTTTTGTAACCATAAACTCTAAAATTATGAGGCAAAAAAGCCCTGTAAAATAAAGATTAAAAGTGTTGAATGGAAATTTTTTTCCCTAAACTTTCAATTTGAAAACTTATTTTATTATGCTTATTGTAAATAGGTAGGTAGGCAGAGGAAGAGAGAGAGGGGAAACAGAGATTTATTCTCTAACTTTGTTCTAATTTCACTCAAAAATCCTAGTCTCCAGTCTTCCCCTCACTCGCTTTACTGTCACACTATCCTCCTAGCTGTTTTTTAAATACACAGGCAAGCTTTTGCCTCAGGCTCTTTGCAGAAGTTGTTGCTATTTCCTGGGATGTCCTTCAACATGGCTCACTGTCTCATCTATTTCAAGTCTTTGCTCATTTATCAACTTCTCAGTGAGGCTTATCTTGCTTGATAAGTATATAAAAGAAATATTAAGCATTGGATTTCCAAAAGATACTTTTTACTTTTCTCTATATTTTTGCTTAAGCATTTACCATCTTCTAACACTCTTCGTGATCTACTTATTTATTATATAATTATTGTCATCTGATAACAATATAAACCCAGGGATTCATATCCATTTTGTTTACTAATGCATCTCAAGCACTTAGAAGAATATCTGGAAAATAGCAAATGGTCAATAAATACTGAACTGATATGACATAAATTCAACAGATTAAATGGAGATCTCACACTAAATATATTATTTGTAAATATGAGAAGAATATGTTTAAAAGGCTCTATAAAGAGAAAGGTAGGTGTAGGTATCCTACTTTCATTTTCCCCATCAAGTATAATATAAAGATTGTGGCCCCATGACAGTCTAGATTTGTTGAAGCAACAGGTCCAAGACTCAAGCCATTTACACATAGAACAAAAATTTTTTGTGCTCTTGTCAACAAAAAACAAAATGACCCACAATGGGGTGGGGCTCCACGGAATACACCGATTCTGAGTTGAAAGTCCTATAAAGTAATTTAGCTGGTGATAGTCAGGTACTGTTTTTTGGCAGAGAAAGATTCCAAATATCCATATCTGTCCCAAGGAGAAAGCTGCTATTGGGAACTAGAAAAAACAGAACTTTTGGTGGTCATGCAGGCCTGTAATGAAAATATTAAACATTTGAAGTGTATCAAACATGTAACTTCCTCCCCTGTAAAAATCATTTGCCAAATTTTGAAGTCTCTCAGAGTAGCCAAGGAACTAAACTTAAATCTCTGAAAATAAAAGCAAATTATTTTCAAAATTAATGATACTGAGTCAATATGCTGTATGTAATTCAAGCACAATAAAAGAAAGAAAAATCATACCTAAATATTTTTTAAAAGACTGATGGAAATGAAAATAAAATATTCAAAGTATCAGGAGAGAAAAAAAGATGTTACTTTCAAAGAAAAGTAACAAGACCTACAGCTACTTGTCAATAGCAATGAAGAAACTCAGAAGACAATGAAATGATAATTTAAAGGGGCTAAAGTCAGATGAGATCAGGCAGGTTCAGGGTGGTATAGATGATGTGTTATAGAAATGTACACTTGAAACCTATATAATTTTACTAACCGATGTCACCCTAATGAGTTTAATAAAAATTTAAAACACAGTAATAAAAAAGGGCTAAAATCATTTTTAAAAAGTCATCCTAGAATTTATTCCAGCAAAAAAGTTTAAGAATAAAGTTAAGATTTAACAATGAATACAAACAAATATAATTAAAAACAAGCAGACCTGTAATAGAAATACAGAGAATTCCTGAGGCATAAACATTAGCTACAGGTAGAAACAGAAATGTAAGAAGAAATAAAGAGCACCAGAATGGGTAAATTTATGGTTAAATATAAAGGAATATTGACTTTATTAAAAATAATTGTAAAAGCTTATTGGGGTTTAAAGTATTCAGGATTATGATATATAAAAAATAATGAGAAGGTAGACAAAGATAAGTGGAAGTAAAAGGTTTAATGATCTAACGATATAGGGCAATTGGTAAAAGTAATGTATATTAGATTCAATAACTCAGGAATTAATATGGTAATCTAGAGAAAGTACTAAGTGTAAAAGGCTACATAACAAAAAATTCAATTGACGGAACATAGTGTAATATAAAATAATAGATTCATTAAAATGGATACAATGAAAAATAGGGATATAAAATAAATGGTACAAAAGAAAAAATAATAAAATGATTTCAAAAATATATGAAAAATCAAATGATAAAAGAAAGCAAGGATATCTTAGAACTGTAGAACAAGCCCAGGTATCAAGACCTATACAGAGTTTTAGTAATAAATACTGTGTGGTGTTTGTATAGATAAATAGGGCTCAAGAATAAACATATAAAGCAACAGAAGGGGAAAAAAGGAGTACAGAAAGAGTCCCTCTCATCAACAATCATTCGATTTATGATAAAGATTATATTACAGTGGAGTGAGAAAAGAATTTTATTTTTCAATAGCATGTGCTAGATCCATTTAATGCTAACATGAAAAAAATAAATAAATCTTGACTCCTATGCTCACAAAATACACAAACATCAATTCTAGATGAATTCTAGAGCTAAATATGAAAGTAAAAACAATGAAAACCATTAGGAGAAAATGGCTTGGATTTATGACAGTATGTAGACAATAGTTTATTTTAAAATATGAAAAGAATACAAAGTAAAAATGATAATTTGGACTGCACTAAAAGTAAGAATTACAGATTCAATTTAAAAGTCTTGACGAAATAAAACATTGAAAAGGAAAAATATAGTTTACAAATACTAAACAAAAAGAAAGTTAATGTAACTGCATCCACATCAGATATCTTAAAATTTAAGACAAACTAATTACTAGAAAATAGTCACTTCATAATGTTAAGATTTTATTCATCAAAAGATAAACTATTTAAAATGTTTATTTAAAATTTTTAAAATCTCAAAAGATATTCAAAATTTACCGAATACAAAGAAACTTGTCAATTTGAAAAGTATTCTGGAAGATTTCAACACATATATATTACAAAATAATAGAATAAATTAAAAAATCAGTTTGGATATGGAAGAATTTTATGGTATGATTAAAAAGCATTGTCTGAAATAATTGCAGACCACATGCCATTTTCTAGTACACATAGAACGTTTACAAAAACTGAACACATATTACATCAAAAAGTAATTCTCAACAAGATTAAAGGATTAAAATCAGAGAATATTCTGTGATCAAAAATTATTAGAAATAATAACTAGAAAAGTGCCACATATATTGACACTAAGAGATACAATAAAATAATTTATGAGCCAATGAAGAAATGTAATATAAACTGGAAAATGTTTGCTAATGATAAACTGGAGAAAATTCTACATATCCAAAGAAGTAGGGGACAGCTAAACAGCATTTGAGGGAAAAAAATTAGCCTTCAATTCTGTTTTGTTGTTGCTTATTTTTATTGGGGAACAGCCATGGTTCATTGCTTTCATGCTACAATGGTGTAGTTGACCCTCCTAAGGAGGGAGCAGCTCACAGTGGCCCATGCAGGGATTGAACCAGCAACCCTGGCATTAGCAACACCACCCTCTAAACAACTGAGCTAACCAGTCACCCCCAGCCTTAAATTCTTAAACTAGAAAATAAAAGTGGTTGATGAATAATCAACTTAGAATTCATTTAAGGAAGTTAGAAACAAAGATCAAAATAAACCCAAAGAAATGTAAAGCAATGCAATAATACAAATATCATATATTGGGTTGTCGGGAAAGTCATGACGTATGTTTGCAACAGATGGCACTAGTTCATTTTTGGAAGTACTAGAGTCATTTGCATCTATGTTATTGCTATGTCATTTGACAGCTGACAGTTCTAGCTTCATTCAAAAAAGAACAATTCAGTGATTTTGTTTTGAAGATTTTACAACAAGTTGAAGATGGAAGAACAAGCTGCATTTTTGCCATATTTTACTGTTTTACTTTCATAAAGGGAAGAAGGCACGTCAAGCTTGTGAAAAGTTGCATAAAGTTTATGATGGCAATGCTCTACAAGAACGTCAGTGCCAACGATGGTTCACGAAATTCCTTGCTGGTGATTTTGATCTCAATGATGCTCCTCAGTCAGGGAGGCCCAGTGGGGTTGATGACGAACAAAATAAAGGCATTGACAGAGTCAAATCCACATAACACTACACGAGAGATTGCAGAAACATTGAACATCCATCATTCAAGTGTTCATGACCACCTGGAGAAGCTGGGATACGTAAGCAAGCTTGATATTTGGGTTCATTTGACGGCATGGATAAACATCTGCAATATGCCCATTACACATAAGGAAAAAGATCCTTTTTTAAAGCGACTGATAACTGGTGATGAGAAGTGGATTGTTTACAGCAGTGTGGTGCGCAAACAGTCTTGGTCCTGATGTGATGATTCACCTCAAATGTAATCGAAAGCAGACATTCATCAAAGGAAGGTTATGCTCTCAGGGATTTTAAAAATGTCATGTTTTCCCAAGCTCCTACCAAGGAACCAAACAATTAATTAGAATGTGTACTATTGGCAATTGGACAGTTTGAACAAATCCATTATCCAGAAACATCCAGAGTTTGTTAATTGTAAAGGAGTTGTATTCCATTGCCACAGCACGAGACCACACACAAATTTGATCACCTGTCAAAAATTATTGGAGCTTTGGGCCAGCCAGTGGCGTGGTGGTTAATTGCTGGCTTGGGAAGCCAGGGGCCCCAGTTCGGATCCCACATATGAGGGCCAGTGACACTGCCCTCAAAAAAAAAAAAAATTATTGGAGCTTGGATGGGATGTGTTGCCACACCCACCATACTCGCCTGACCTTGTGCCATCAGACTTCCACTTGTTTCACTCTCTTCAAAACTCGTTGCGTGGTTTAACGTTCAATTCACATGAGGCTGAAAATCAGCACCTTGTTCAGTTTTTCGCAAATAAAGAAAGGTCCTTCTATGAACAAAGAATTATGAAGCTCACTGAAAGATGGCAAAAGGTTATCGAACAAAAAGGGCAATACATCATTGATTGATCTTTGTTCTTTATATAAATGAATGAACTTTGAAAAACATAGACAAAATACATCATGACTTTTCTGACAACCCAATAAGATAGATGGTCAACAAAACAAAAATTAGTTTATGGAAATGTTATGATAAAGATTATCAAAGAAAAAAACAAGCAAGATGAAATAACTAATATTAGAGTAACATTCCTTGCAAAAAATGCATGTTTTTTCTTCCCCAATAAAAAAATATTATAAATAAATAAATAAATAAATAAATAAATAAATAAATAAATAAAAAGGACCATTACAATTTGGATTTTTCTTTATTCTTTAGTATGGTGTGCTTGTTTTCTCCAAATTCATCAGCTGGCATGGATTTGAGTTTGGCTAATTACAATTATATTCTAAATCCTTAATACATTCTGACCCAGTATGTAAACTATCATTTTTAAAAAATTATCACTACTCCTTCCATGTAAAAATCCTATATGTTCTTTCAAATAGAGTTGAATGTAAAGAAACTCAAAAACAAGTCATATTTAGGTTTTAATAAAGACAGAATATTATCAAATTCATCCTTTATGAAACAACATGGATAACCAAACAGAAATCTGTTGCTACAGGAAGGAGAAAGATGGGAGCATACTCGTACACTTTAGATTCAAGTTCTAGATATTCATTATATAGATTTTGAAGGGATTTTTTAAAGGATAAAATAAGAAATGAACAGCCAGTAAGTGGAAATGTTTACAAATGCAAAATAATTACATTCTGGATAATTATAAATGATAATTTTAACTAGCACAAAGACAGGTGATAAAATAATACAGATCACCTACTTTTGCATTAGGTTCACAGTGTATGTTTTCCCTTCAATGACAATGTTGTAGGACACCTGGCAGGAGAAAGGCAAAGAAAAGTGAGAAGAATATTAGAAAGGAAAAACTATCATTTTATATTAACAATAATTATATTCTAAAGCACATTAATACAATAAAAATGGAAAATTTATAATTTAATAGGGATGTATTTCAATGGAATTTGATATTAAAATATAGGCTTTCATAATAAAAATGGGTGGAATAATATGATTTGTGCAATTTCTTATTTAACTTTTAAATTTATCCAATAAAACAAAACCTGAAAAACTGATTATTTTATCCAATAATTTATACCTTAATAAAGATTAATGTCATTACAAAATGTATGCTTAAAATGGAAGAGTATAATTAAACTAATAGAAAATATGTGCATTTGGTAGAGTAAAGAATTAACAGCACAGAGTACATAGTATTTATAGATTTTATAATGTCTGTTTCCAGTTTAACTGCCATAGTCATTGATCTCTTCTGTTAATATTAGGATTAGGAAATGATGTTTAACAAATGAACAATTTAGTCTTTATAGATCAATTTGGGGAGCTTTGACATCTTTACATTATTGGACCTTCCAATCCTTGAGCATGGAATATATTCAATTTATTTAGGTCTTTAACTCCTCTCATCTTGTTTTGGTGTCTTCAGTGCCTATGTAGTCTCTTCAGTTGTCTCTGGTCTACTGTTAATTCTTGATTTTTTTACTTTCATACTATATTTTTCACACCTAGATGTTCCAGTTATTCTTTTTAAAAGCTCTTGGTCTTTAAGTTGACTATTCTCATCTATGATCTTTATTCTTTATTTATTAATTATAATATTTATTAACATACATTGTTTCATGTTGTTAGTAGCATTTGTTGAATAAGTCAGTACAATAGCCTTATTGGTTCAAAACATACTATGAACCCCCTACTATGTATGCAGTACTGTTCTAATCACTGGGGATAGAGACATTAACAAAATAGTCAAATTTTTTTCTCATGTATTTGACAGTAGAGGACAGGTGATTTTTTTTCTACCGATCTTATGAGAATTACTATTATAGAATCTAGTGGTGCCTGGTTGGAAATATTGCCCTCTAAATAGATTCTGTGTACATTTTCTAATATGACCAAGTAATTATATACATTTGCATAAAATAACCTCTTTTTAAATACTATAAAATGCATTAGCACTTTTTCTCTATTTAAATAATTAAATTTGAAGTTTTCACAAATAAACATTCCTTTTTCAATGATATACAGGAGGTACCAAAAAAAATATATACACATGACTTGTATTCATCTTCTGTTATCAGTATATATTGAGTATTATAATTTTGATACAGTTTTTTTCTTCTTAAAATGTGTATACATTGTTTTGGCACCCTCTGAATTGAATATTTTAAGCTTGTAATATCTCCATTAGGGTGACAGTGTGTAGTTACTAAGGAAATATTTGTATTCAAATTACCAGAACATTTACTACCCAACCAAAAGAAAATTAAGGAGGGGTGTATCAAAAAACACATTTTACTTTTGTAGAAATGATTCCAGAAATTAGCAAAAAAGAGATACAAATATTTCTAATTCAAAGAAAAACATACCCTGAACCAAGATGCACTAAGACATCATGAAAGGAACAGTTTTAATGATTAATGTATTTGCAATCAAAATGCAAAAATCATTCACATAATACTTCAGTAAATCAAATGACTGTCATCCCACATAAGGAAGCCATAAGATTACTTCACAATAACAATTTCCTCCAAATATAGCCTGGTGAGCGAGTGACAGAATCTCTAGATGGATCAGGTCAATGATTATTCAAACACTCAAGAGGGAAACAAATTTAGACAATGGGACTCGTGGCATTGATAATAAGCATCACTGCACCATATGTCTACGAAACATTGTTAATCTTGGTTCATTTTCAAAAGGGCTTTAATTTAAAAAAATGGGTATAAATATAAAATTCAGCAAGTGTGCATAGATGACAAATGACAGGTTTACTTTTTAGGAACAAAATAGTCACATGGTTTTTTGATTGTGAAAATGTTAGCACTTACTTACATGAGATTCAACTCCTTCACTCGATAGTGACCGTATTTTTTCTGGAATTGTAATTTGCACACGTAGTCTGTGAGAGTCTGCAAGGTGCAAAATATTTTGTTAGAGCAATACCCATCATCTCATAGCTTCCTTCATTATTTCTTCATTTAAATTCATGTTGTGTTATATACCACTGCTTATTTTTACTATCTTCTCAGATACCCTCAATCCACAGTCTCTCTAGAACAACAAGTCTTTGTAAAAAGAACAGGTGTATTTCTTTGGGAATATTGACCTGTGGGCAGGTCATGTTAATCCTGAGGCAAGAGGACCAAGCACTCTCAGTGCAGACAAGCTCAGATCCTTTTGACCTTCCAGCTACAGAGCTCAGAGGTAACAAATGCAGAGTGGTATAGAAACACTGATCCTGAGGCATCACCTCAAGCCATGCATAGCATCTCTTATCTTTTCTATGTCCTAAAATGAGTGGAAAAGCCCCCTGGCGTCCAATGTAGGTACTGGTTGGAGAAGGTCGCAATGTGGGAGTGGGCTTAGGCTTCCAGAGTTGGAGCCCCCACAAGAAAGCACTCTCCCAGGGCTATCCAGCCTCTGAGAGGGAAACCCAGAGGAGACCCGACATTTTCGACGTGTCAGAGGAGGGGTTTTTGTACTTACTATCCTCTGTTTGGAGCCGGATGAGCCCAGTGAGCAGAAGCAGAAGGCGCATCATGGCTTGACGTCCTGGATCCCAGGAGGAATAATGGCAGTTGGCTTGGCTAGAAGGCTGTTGGAAGCGCGAGGAGATCCCTGCAAGAAACAGACGGTTGTGGGTGCACAGGTGGATGGGGAGGGCGAATGTTGTGAGCTGTTGTTGAACGTGGGCGGTCTTGGCCCCTAAATCTAGGGAGTAGGAAGCTTCAACTCAGTTTGACGCCGCTTTTAGGCTAAAAAAGAGCAGAATCACTTCCGAAGGGCAGGGGTGAAGAAACAACTAAGAGACAGGGAGATTCATATACGCTTCTTGAGTAAACTTTTAATTGAAGTTATTTATAACTTATATTTTTTTCTACAAACCATAGGCTCCCAGCTCAATAAATATTCAAGTAAACAAACCAGAGTAATTAGCGCCTACATCCAGATCAAGAAATAAAATGTAGAACCACCAAAGCCCCCAGATTGCCCTCTGACAACCATTACCTCTAACACCATAGATAACTTTTGTCTGTTTTTGAACTCTATATGAATGGAACCAATCACCATGCACTTCTTTAATGTTTGAGTTCTTTTAATATGATGATTGTAAGACCCAAACATGTTATAAGTAGCAATAGTTGTTTTTTCCTCATTGGCATATATTACACACTGAATGACTATAACACCATCTGCTTTTACATTTTACTGTTAAAATTTGGTTCGTTTATAATTGCGGCTATTAAAAACCATATTAGGCTATTTTATTTCTTGTACATGTCAGCTGATGAACATCTATATAGAGAATTATCATTGGGTATATTACTAGAGTGAAGTAGCCTGATTACAGAGTATGCTTTAGTAGATACTTCCAAAAAGTTTTCCAATATTATTGTACCAATTTGTACTCCCACCCAGGTGTACATGAGAATTATACTTTACATCAATGCTTACACTTGGTTTTTGTTTTGTTTTGTTTTGTTTTTTAATTTCCTTTTATTCATTTTGGTGGATCTGTAGATGTCCTGCATTTTGGTTTTAATATGCATTTCATCATTGTTAATTGTTAACAATAAATTTAGCACAGTTTTATATGTTTGTTGGCCATTTTTATAGCTTCTTTTATAAATGCCTATTTGAGATTTTGGTTCATTTTCCAATTGAGTGGCCTTGTTGCTTTTCTCATAATATATAAAAACTATTAACATTCTAGATGTGAATCCTGTGTTGAGTGTAACAATTGCAAATATCATCTATACCAGGGCTTACATTCAATGCATTTTTGTAAATACACATTTATATTCAGAAATTTACTTTTTTTCTCAATTTGTTGGGATTTTTAAAAATATGTATCTTATCATGGATGTTGAATTTTATAAACTGAGGTGATCATATAGTTTTCTCCATTTTCTGTTAATGTTGTGAATTAAAATTATTGATTTTCCAGTGTTGAAACAAATTTGTATTCCTGGAATATACCTGTTTGGTAATGATGTATTACCCTTTTTATATTTTGCTGGATTGATTTGTCAGCATTTTGTTTAAGATTTTTGCATCAATATTTATAAGATATATTTGTCTGCAATTTTCTTTTACTGTAATTTATTGACAGTTTTTGTATCAGAGACATGCTGGTCTCATCAAATAAATCAGAAAATGTTATTCCTGCTCTATTTTTTGAAAGAGTTAATGTGATGTTGTGCATATTTCTTCCTTTGATGTTTTTTAGAATTTAGAAATGTAGTGATGTGGACTTAGAATTTTCTTTGTAAGAGAGCTTTTTTTCTTACTTGTGAATCTAATTTTTAAAAATGTATTCAGATATTACTTTTCTCCTTCTGTTAGAGAAAGCCAAGTTTCTGATAGAATTTGTATATTTCTTCTGAGATGTTAGACTTATTGGCTGAAGTTGTTCATAATGCCCTTCTCTCCTTTATCATCCTTTTGAGCTCTGTGGAATTTGTATATAAAGTTCTGTTTTTTCTTTTTTTGTTCTCAATGTTGATAATTTTGTGATTTTTCTCTTCATTCATGATCAATCATTCTTGGAGTTTATTATTTTTATTAACATTTAAAAGAACTAAGCTTGGGTTATTTTTAATGTTTTTCTATTTTATATTTATTTTCTATTTCATTGAGTTTTGCTTTTATGTTCATTTCCTTTTTTCCAGTTTAAGTGTAATTTGTTTTTTTCTAGCTGCTAAGAGTGGAAGTTTTTCTTACTCATTTTAAAACTGTCTTCTTTCTAACGTATGCATTTAAAACCATAAATTTCATCTAATTTATCGAATTGATATGTATTGTATTTAATAGATCATATTTTGATATGCCTTATTTCCATTAATATTCAGGTGAAAATATTTTCTAATTTTCATCATGGGTTCTTCTTCACCCCATGTGTTATTTAAATTCCATATATTTGAGGGTGTCCCAATTACATTTTTCTCACTGGTATTTAATTTAATTCCATTGTGGTCATAATAATACTCTGAATTATTTTAAGCCATTGCAATTTACTGAAACAAGATTAATTCTGCATTAGATTGTCTATTATAGATAGCTAGCTCCATGCGAACTTTAAAAGAATGTTGTGAGTCATATTACTCTATAAATGTCACTGAGGTCAAATTGGATGATAGAGTTTCAAATATTTTATACTTTCCTGATCCTTTTGCCTGCTTTTTATCTTTAATTTAGTCAACAAAGATAGTAGACTTTTCTATTACTCTTTTTGTGTTCTATCAATTTTTGATTCCTGTATTTTGAATATATATTATTTTATATATGCCATTTAAGGATGGTTTATTTTCTGGGTGAAATGACATTTATCATTATGAATATCACTATTCACCTATTGTAATACTCCTTGTCATTGTCTATTTTGTCTCACAATTCCATAGCCAGATTTGCTTTTTTATGATTAGAATTTCATGGAATATTTTTTTAAAATTTTGTACTTTAAAAGAGTGTCCTTATATGTAAAATAGATGTGTATGGAAGTGTGTATAAATAGCATATAGTCTTTTTTTTAATCTAGTTTGACAGCATTTGGCTATGATTGAAGCAATAGGTCCATTTATTTCATTTACTGTAAATTACAGAGATGCTAAGTTTACTTCTTTCATTTTGCTGGTGGTTTTCTATTTTTCTTATTTGTAATTTTTACTTCTTAATCTTCTAAAATAATGGAAACCACTTTAATACTCCATTAGATCTATTCTCTTAAATTTTTAAATGTATTATCTATTCTTTTGTTTTTTAGTGATTAGAGATTATAGTATATATATTCAACATATTGCATTTCACATACTATATCAGGAGCAATGTAAGAATGCTGCAACAACATAATTTCATTTAAGCCCTTTCATTTATTATTGCCATATGTTTTACACACACACATACACACACACACACACACACACACATACACACACACACAGCACTTACAGGTTAACAGAAAAATTGAGTGAAAATATAGAGACTTCCTGCATATCCCCTACACACACACACACACACACACACACACACACACACACACAGCCTCCTCCACATTATTATTCTGCATCAGTATGGTGCTTTTATTACAATCAATGAGCCTACACTGACATGTCATTATCAACCAAATCCATGGTTTACATTAGGATTAACTCTTAATGTTGTACATTCTCTGGGATTTGACAAATGTATAATGACAAGTATCCACCATTACAGTAGCATACAGAATAGGTTCCTTATACCATGGCCTCACCTAATCATCCCTCTTTTCCTCCTTTTACATCTTTGGCAACCACTGATTTTTTTCTTTACTGTCTCTATATCTTTCCTTTTCCAGAATGTCACGTAATTGGAATCACACAGTAAATAGCTTTTTTTAGGTAGGCTTCTTTCAGTTAGTAATATGCATGTAAGGTTCCTCCATATCTTTTAATAGCATGTCTATAAACATTTTAATATTGATTTCCTTAAATAAATTTAATATGACATTTTAAATGTCATATTTTATACAGGTAAATTCCTTTCAGCTTTTTTTCCCATGAAATGGAGTTCTTTTGCCTTAATTTTTAAATGTATCCTGTTGGATTAAAAATTCTATATTGATATTTTATATTTTATTTATTTATGTAGTATTTTACAAATTTTATTCCAGTGATTTTTGCTTTCCATTGCTTCTAATGAAAAGTGTTTTCTGACTTCATGGACAGTGTAGTGGCCTGACCACTGCACTGTACATCTGAAGCTGCCGCTGATTAATATTAGTTGTCAACTATAATTTAACACATATATAGTCATGGGATGTGGAATACAGTGTGGGGATGGAGTCAATGGAATTATAATCGATATGTATGCTATTGAGGGTGGGAGGACAGGGGAGAGGGCAGGGGAGAGTCACTTTGTAAGGGGTGAAAAAGATAACTATTGCATAGTTTTGTACATCTGTAAATAATAATAACAAAAAAGAAAAAAAAGGAAAATAAAAGAAAACAAAAGTGGTTTCTGGCATCCATTACTTCTAACATCATTCTTAATGTTGTTCCCCAGAATATTTTTTCTCTAATTGTTTTAAAGATTCTTCTCTTTATCTTTGGTTAACAGCAGTTTGATTATGAGGTACCCAGATGTATAACATTTATGTTGGTTTTTCTTAGGATTTGATGAGTTTGTTGGGTCCATGAGTTTATATCCTTTATCCACGTTAGAAAATTTTTAGCCATTATCATTTCAAATATTTTCCCTACCCAATTTCCTCTCTTATCTCATTCTATTAGTCTGAGTCTATGTGGGTTAGATTTTGTATTTTCCCACAGTCTCTGAAATTTTCTGCTTTTTTCATGATTTTCCTCTCCATATTTCAGTTTGAATGATTACCATGGTAGCAGCTACGCTAAGAAAATAGAATTTTTCTATTTGTATTCAGTCTATTATGGTGGATGTGTTACCATATCATTAAATGATTGTCTGAGGAAACAATGATGGCCATCTAGTTGGTGCAAGATTATTAAGCAGATTGATTTCAGTCTTACAATCATGATCAAGATAATCCAAAAAGCATTTGTGATTCATTTCACTGGTCATGGCCCCAGAAATCAATGTGGTTAATCAGCCATTTGTAGTTTTCCAAGTAGCACACCAAACAGGTCGGCCATCGGCAACAACCAAGTCAGAAAATCTACACAGGGTTTACTAAAAAGAGTACTAAACAGAGCTAAGAGGATGTCTGTACACACACACACACACACACACACACACACACACACACACACTTTAAGAAAGGAAAAAACTGGGGCCAGCCGAGTGGCGTGTTAGTTAAGGGCTGGTTTGGGACGCCAGTGGCCCCAGTTCAGATCCCACATATGAGGGCCAGTGACACTGCCCTTTACAGCTAAGATGGTGAACAACAGCTCCACCTAGAACTGGGCTGCTGTGAGTCCCCGGGGCGGCATAGCTGCAGTCCCTGTTGCAGTGGGCAGCCATAGGCTACAGTGAGTGACCAGCAGCTAGCGTGAGCGGCTGGAGAGCCGGTGTGAGCTGCCAAGAGCATCTGTGAGTGGCCGTCCAGAAGCCGGCGACCAATCTGCCTCACCAGAGAAGAGCGCAATGATGATACCAACATGGGCCAGTGAAGTGATGCCTCCACAACTAGACTGAAGAACAAAAGGACAGCAACTTCTCTGTTTCCCTTTCCTGGTTCCCCAATGCTGTTCCCCTCCCCCAATTCCCCAATAAAATCTTTAAAAAAAAAAGGAAAAACTGCAATAAAATTGTAATAATATATACCGATAACAAAAGATGAATACAAGTTGTGTATACATTTTTTGGCATATATATACATATATATTGTGCTACTATATGTAAAAAATATATACACATGGCTTCAGATGTAGAAGCAAGAATAATCCTATATTGCTTGAATCTTGGTTCTACTGTCCCACAAGGCACAATATAGGATATATATTATTTCTAAATTACTTTGTGATCTTACAACCCTAGTCACCCCTTTGAATTGCAAGTCTCTGTGATTGATGTTTTGCTGCAGGGAAACACTTCAAAAGAAAGGTAGACTGAACTTGGAGATAATTTTTGGGGTTTTGGACTCCTTGATTCCCACACATTGCTGCTTTTTCCACTATTTTTGAAAAGAAGTTATTTACTTTCTATTGGACTCTTATTGAAACTCAGTTATCAATAAGGAGATCTTGATATCCTTGTACTGGGTGAGTCAACTTGGACTCAATAGCTAAACAGCTATGCTTGTGAAGTTAAAATGTCATATTCAGAAACTCAGCTGGCCTGGCCACAGCACATCTTAGTAAGGCTAAACTGAATCATAATGATGTCCACTATAGTATTTCAACCTCACTCACCTTTCTTAGTTAAGAATGTATGTTTAGTTTGGTTCTTACAGTTTAGCAGGTTGATAATTAGAAATACTCTTGTATTCCAGGAGGTGGCACTGTAGCTCAAATTTTTGGTTTCTCCTACCAGAGCTGTCTCTCAAAGATACTCTCAGAAACAAGGTCAAGGAGCTGCCATCAGAGTGGGAGGAGGTTTGGGCTAAGCACCTGGGGCTTTGGGGATGTCTACAGACCTGGTGGGAGGATCCTCAGTTGGGGCACTACCAGGAGTCTGTGGGCAGACCTCCTGCTGAAAACCCAGAGCAGACACAGGAAACCTGTTTCTTCAGTGCCCATTGATATTCTTGTTTGTCTCCCACTCTTTCTTCTACCTCCCACAGTCACAGAGTGCCCTCCTCAGAATTTTGGGTGTTGCTAGAGAGAAACAGGTCCCTTTAGCTACAACTGGGTAGCCAGGTGGTCTCTCACCACTTCTGCCTTCCACATCCTATGCCAAGGGAGGTTGCTTCTGATGAAGACAAAAGCCCTGTGCCTTGCAGTATCACCCTGGGGAGGGGGACCAACATGGAGACTCCACCTCTTCTGCCTCAAAACTCATCTTTGTCCCACTCTGATGGCATGCCAGATTCCTCTCTCAGGCAGGCTAAATCTCCATAAGTTCTCTATCAGCTGTGGGTATATGCTTAATTTTGTACTCTCAGGGTTCCTTTTCTTCCAGTTGGTATGAGTTGAGGTGGAGAAGGCTCACTAGTTCTCTTGGATCAAAAGCTCCCACTGAGGTCTTATCTGCTTACTTTTGGATGCACAGGTGGGCAGAAACTTTCTGGGTGTCCTGGTGTAATGTGCAGAGGTGCTAATGTTTGGTTATTGAAGTACAATTTAGTTGTAAATCAAAGGGGAGAGAAAAAAGGAGCAACTTACTCTACCATGATGCTGACACCACTATCAATTAGGTTTCATAAGCATAACTGAACTGTGAAAATAGAATGAAGAGAAAAAACTAGAATGTTACCATCACCCTTAGAATACTACTATTTGCTCATTTCTAATCTTATATACTCAGAAATAAGCATTATTTTGACTTCTATCTCTCTATATAAGTTTATATTATATTGTTACTTTAATGATGTGATTAAAATGTATCTTTTTTGTATCTGGTATCTTTTGCTCAACATTTCTTTATCAATTTACTTATTTATGGGCATTTGGGTAGTTTCCAGTGGAGAGCTAGCACAGATTCTAATTAATGTCTTTTGGTGAATATATACCTGCATTTCTGTTGGGAATATACAAAGGGATAAAACTGATGGGTTATAGGGTATGTACCAGTTAGCTATCACAACAATAATACTGAAAAACAGACAAAACTCAGGAACAGTCATCAATGCTTTATGTCTAGTGCCTGTGACCATAGATTGAGTGGGGTAGATATAATTCAGGCTGCAGACCTATGGATAAGCCACAGGTTTGCTTCTAATGCCTTATATCATTAAGGGTTCAACACTGGAGACTTAGCAGCTGCCCAAGTTAGATTCTTCTCATGGAGATAGTGAAAGTGTAAGAGGTGTAAGTATGAAAGCACATTTTAAAACTCTGACAAGGTCACAACAGTAACATCCCAGTAGTCAAAGTAAGTTTCATGGCAGAACCCAAAGTGAATGATCATGGAAGTATACTTAAATCACCATGAGGCCATAGGAAAAAGCAGTGAAGATTTTGAGATAATATTTTGATCTAAAATTGTATGCATTTGATAGAGGAGTGATGTCAGCAAGATGGCAGAAGTTTTTGCTGTCATCCCCATAGAACATCAGTTTTGACAATCACCCACAGTTGAGAGTACCTTTATGGGAGTACAGGCGTTCAGCTGTATAGTTCTAGCACATTGTTAGAGTAACAAAATTTGAGAATAAATGCATAGAAGAGGGTAACAAGAACAGTTTCACTTTAGGCACAGGACCCCTCAAATTCAGAATTCACAATACTTAACTACTATAATAGTGCTGTGCAAATCACTTAATTTTAAGATAAAGATTAAAAAGCAATTCAGTGTGAGTGGAAACCTTGACTCCCCAGCCACAGTGGATACGGCCTAAGGGGCGCACTTCTTTCTCAACCTGCGCAGAGTACTGAGGTTATCTACATGGCTGAAGGGTTGAGAGAAACTGAAAACCCAGCAGCCAGGGTGCAGAACTCATCAATGGGATGAGGATCTTGCTAACCATTTTGTAGACTCCATTAGAAAGCCTGCCCACTAGCCACTGGGGACACCTTACCTGTGGAATTCCACAACAGATCCACAGGTAGTACAAAGCTCCATGAACCTCACTTAGCCCACTCCCATGGCCAACTCCTGCTCCTGCTCCCATGGATGATGAGTGTTAGGCTTTGCAGATGACTACAGAGAATATGCAGAAAGTGGGTCTGGATATGGAAAATTGGGAGAAGGCACAGAAACTTGGGCATTTCAGGGCACCAACATAGGGAAAAACAATAAGAGGCTTTAAGCACTTTGCCTCACTTTGCAGGATTCAGACAAAGCATACAATCTAACAATTCCCCTCTTCAGAGAGAACAAGAAAAGTGAAATAGGCACATCCATAGAAAAGGTCTGAAACCCCAAAAATCCCAAGTCAGACAGACTAGTAAAAGAATTTCTCTCCTAAAGCCAGTCAGTAAAGACTGGAGAAGATGGCTGCTTCTTCAAATGATCAAGAGAGCAATGCAAAACGTCAAAGAACATGAAAAATCAAGGAAACACAACATTAACAAAGGAACACAATAATTTTCCAGTAGCTGTCCCCAAAGAAATGAGATCTACAAATTGTCTGACAAAGGATTCAAAACAATCGTTTTAGAAAAGCTCAGAGTGTTACAATAGAACACAAACAGAACTCTATGAAGTCTAGAAAAAAATACATAAAAAAAATGAGCTTCAATAGTGTGATAAAAATTAGAAGAAAACACCAAACTGAAATTCTGGAGCTGAAAGATACAATAAATAAAATTTTAAAACCATAACGAATATCAATAGCAGACTTTACCAAGCAGGAAAAAAATATCTGTGAGCTCAAAGACAAGCCATTTGACATTATCCAGTCAGCGGAGAGAGGGAAAAAAAGAATGTAAAAGGATGCCCACATGAATTATAGGATACCATCAATCAAAATATATGCACGCATTATAGGAATCCAAGAATGAGAAGAGAAAGAGAAAGGGGCAGAAAGCTTAGTCAAAGAAATAATGGCTGAAAATTTCCAAATCTAGGGAAAGGTATGGACATCCAGGTTCATGAAGCTCATTGAACTCCAAACAGATTCAATACAAAGAGGATTTCATTGAGACACATTAAAATAAAAAGCTTTGAAAATCAAAGACAAAGAGAATTTGAAAACAGTAAGAGAAAAGAATCTCATCACATCAAACGGAACTCTCAAATGCTAACAGTGTTTTTCTAGCAAAAACTTTATAGGACAGGAGAGAGTGGGATGATGTATTCAAAGTGCTGAAAGAAAAAAACTAAACTGCCAATCAAGAATACCTAGCAATATACATATTAACTTATAGTTGGCAAGTCAGTATTATTCAGCTTCAGTGTCAGGTGTACACTGCAGGAAACAAACAAACAAATAAAGAATACCTAGCAAAACTGTCCTTCAGAAATAAAGAAGCAATAGATATTTTCACAGAAAAAAAAAAAAAGCTGAGGGAGTTCATTACCAAAAGACCTGCCTTTCAAGCTGATATGAAAGGATAGTAACATGTTTTTAGTAACATGAAAACATATAAAATTATAAAACTCACTGGTAACAGTAAGTATACAGTTAAATTCAGAATACTCAACTACTGTAGTGGCAGTATGTAAATCGCTTAACTGTAGGATAAAAGTTAAAAGATAATTTGTTAATGTACAATATAAGAATATATAAATTGTGACATCAAAAACGTAAAATGTGAAGGGGGTAGATTTTTTTTGTATGTAATTGAAGTTACCAGGTTAAAATAGACCTTTATTATATAATATTTTTTGTGTAAGCCTCATGATAACCATAAACCAAAAATGCCTAGTATATACAAAAGATAAAAGAAAAATGAATCAAAGCACATACTACAAAAAATCATCATGACAAAGGAAGACCACACAAGAGGAAGAAAGGAAAAAAATGAACTACATGAGAGACAGAAAACAACGAAAACATTCACCAGTGAAGCTCTCTGGCCCTAGAATTTTGTTTGTTGAGAGGTTTCTGATTACTGATTCAATCTTCTTACTAGTGATAGTCTGTTCAGATTTTTTATTTCTTCATGATTCAATCTTGGTAGGTTGTATATTTTTAGGATTTTTATCTATTTCTTCTAGGTTGTCAAATTCATTGCTATATAATTGTTCATAGTAGTCTCTTATAATCCTTTGTGTTTCTGTAGTATCAGTTATAATGTCTCCTCTTTCATTTCTGGTCTCATATAAGTGAGTCCTCTCTCATTTGTTGTGTGTGTGAATCTAGCTAAAGTTTAGTTGGTTTTACTTATCTTTTTGAAGAACTAGCTCTTACCTTCACTGATTTTTCTGTTGTCTCTTTATTCTCTACTTCATTTGCTTCTGCTGTGATCTTTTTTGTTTCCTTCCTTCCACTACCCTTGGGTTTCATTGAAAAGTTTGCTGTACTTCTTTGGATTTGTGCTGTGTGCTTGCACCGTTCAGTATAAAGTCCAGAACTTATGTCAGTTCATAGCAGAAACGGGGGATACCATTTTTTAATTTCTCTCCTCCTTGTGATTTTTCCAATACTCTTGGATGCTGGGGTATTTTTTCTAGTTTAATTGTTCAGAAAGATGGTGTCAGCTCAGAGTTTTAGCTTCCTGTGCTATTGTGCAATCCTACCTGACTGGATTTGGTTATTGCTGAAGAAAAATCAAGATGAATGAAGATTGAGAATCAGTTGAGAATGTATTTCAGAAATATGAAAGGTGTTTAAGTTTGAAGGAGTTAAAGAGGGGGATAAAAGAAGGATAATAAAGTATTATTGTTTCTGCAGTTAAATGGTTAAATGTAGAATAGATTTAGTTAAGTAGCTGGATAAGAAGAGCCACAGAAAATTTTATCAAGCCACGCTTCAAAAAAAAAAAAAAATCAATCCTCAGGAGTTTTTCCAAGGCAGAATTATCTAAAACTTCATTACATGCTTCTGTTTTGACTCACCCATAAAAAGTTTCAGGTAAAAAGAATGAAAAACCATAGGAATAAACACATTTATGATTCTCAATATTTTGTTTGTATTTTTGGCTTCTGGGTAAATATGATTTTTTTTATTTGTTCATTTTTCCTTGGAACTGGTTTCAATAGTATCACATTATGAATCATTCATTTTAAAAAAGCTGAACCACTGTTTGCTTTTTGCTAAATAGTTTTCGTTTCAATTTCCCTTATTATGAAAAAAACATATTCTTGTAAAATGGCATCTTGAAAATAGAAGTCATAAGGCAATCAGGAAGAACAGTGTAGGAACTATTCTAGAATACAGTCATGAAGTCATGTATTATTAAAATTTTCCAATAAACTGCATGACACAACTGCACTGTCTCTTAATATGCTGAACATAAACTCCTCCTTTCTCCTTTAGATTGCTTCTGCTTTATTAAGATAGAAATGATGCCTGAGAGGCCTTCACCCTGAAAACCTTTACCAAAGGCTGTCTTTAGTTTGCATTTTGAAAGAAATATTTTCAAGGTATTTTATCCTTTCTTTCAACTTTAAACATATTAAAAAAGTCTTCAAATGTGAAGGACTGTTTCCTACTCAGCCCCTATCAGTCAGATATACCACAGATGCAGGACAGTCTTCTTAAAAATGACTTATTAGGGATATGGGGAAGGAAAAACTGTATCATAGTGAAAAACAATAAAAGGCTGGGTAAGAAAAATGGAAAGGTAAAGAGGCACTTCTTAAATTTTTCATGTTTTTCCATTTTTTTTCTACTTCAAAGTCACTGATCAATAGTTCAGTGTATCACACATTGTATTTCATGGCTGCTGAAACAAGACACTAATATGTTCAAAAATCTTGACAGGTTAAAAGAAACCCAATGACAATAGTATCTAAGTGATAGTTTAAGACGTTAGCCTTGGCAGCCTTACAAGTGAGGACAGAACTTGGGACAGAGGATTAAGTGAGGGAAGAGCAGAATAGGCTGAGGGAGCAGGCACATTGTGCGAGTACACTCTGTCTCTAAGCTTCCCTTACCAGTGAGTGCCATTGGTTGGATGGGGAGACACTTACTTATTTCTCAGCCCTCTGCTTAGCCAAGGAAGCTTGGAACGGCAGAAACACAAGGTCACACACTGCAGTCTTTTCCAGGGCTCCTTAAAGGGAGTCCCAAGTGTGGTCAGGTTTAACGGTGGGCGTATAGTTCTTTCAGGGGTAATCCAGAATGGTTGCGTCTGGGCCTCTACATCAGCAGCCAGCTGCAAAGTAGGCAGCTGCCCGTCACAGACAAGGGACCCATAGGCCCAGTAGAGTTCATCTTCCAAATGCCCATGGAGCTGGGCTCACAGCCCAAGGTGCAACTTGTTGAGGTGAAGGTAGTTAGGGGCTCCTAGCAGGTACAGCTCCAGGCACTGTAACGCCAAATCTCTATTTTACATGTATCAAATAAGTGTTGGTTTGTGACTGATGTGCTTTTACTAACTACCCAGCTAATTTTCTGTGACTGTTTTGCCATGCATGTACCATAAATTGGAGCTTCATTGTTATTTTCAAATACTTGATATGCAAAAGACAGTTTGCATTTGAACTCTGCATTGTTATAAAATAAAATTTGCCATACTACTTGTCAATAAAACAACAACAACAAAAAGCCTATTAAAGTCTTTAAATACAACTTTAACTCTTGTAAATGCTAAATGGTCATTAAAAAAATGGTTTCAAGGGCCGGCCGAGTGGCGTGGTGGTTAAGCGCTGGCTTGGGAAGCCAGCGGCCCCAGTTTGGTCCCACATATGAGGGCCAGTGACACTGCCCTCAAAAAAAAAAAAAAAAAAAAAAAATGGTTTCAAAATTAAAAAAAAAAGACTTTAGCCTTGGGAAAAATTCATTATTTTAATTCAAGTTTTAAAAGTTCCCATAAAATAAAAATCTTCTCTTCTAGTCACCTATTTTCATGGTTTTTGTTATTTCAGTCAGGTCCTTTCTAACTTCCCCTGGCAGTAAACAAAAGATGTTCCGTCATAAAGATTTGATATGGAATATTAAGTTTTGGTTTCCTCACATGATGAACAATGATGCTTTTGTGTTTTATTGTTTAACAAATTACAAATAAAGAAAGTAAAAATGAAACTGTTCCAAAAGTGGAAGTAATTTTTTACTGCCTATGTGATAAGTTGCCCATGGCAAACTCTCTAATAAATAGATGTGAAACTTCTCTCAAACTGAGGAGAGGACCAGAGGAGTAAACTGCAAGAATGGTACTTGAGGCATCTCCTATGAAAAGTCCTTGGAAAATCTGTGAAGAACACCATATAGATGAAGACGTGGGCTTTGCTCTGCCAAATCCACTGGTAAGAGAGTGCACTGAATTATGGCAAAAATATTTTCTTATCATTGCTTAGCTGGATTAATTAGCTTCTATTGAAAAAAATGTGGTTCAGTAATTCTACTGCACAAATGGGTAAAGCATGCCAAAATTGGAGACAAAGTTTTACTAAATGGGTCTCATTTGATTTTCTTAAAATTTCTGTACCTAGAAATTTAGTCTTAGGTGCACTTCTTATTTTCTTACACAGATACAGAGAGTGATGAGATAAAGAAACTATGGACATATTTTGGTTTAATACAATTGCATTTTCAGAGGGCATTTTGGAAAAAACCAAAGTAATAAAAATGACCCATTAGTCAAAGGAACCCCCTTTCTTGGCTGATACACTTTAATTGTACAAAGTATATATTAGTAGTCTGATTCATTTTTTGAGATGGGACATCTAGCAACTGTGTTATATTAATATTGTTTGTTGTTACTAAGCAAGGGAGTCTGAACTACCTTTTATTTTTTTTGTAAGCTTCCTCTACAAAGTGCAAGGCAGGCAATGTTTGCCTTAACAACTACATTTACTTAATTTGTTTTCCAAAGAATGCCATGACAACCATCTTATCATCAATATTTTAATTATCAAAAATTTATATAGCATTTTTAAGCAAGTTATAAATGTTAACTTTTCCATCTTCACAACTGACCTAAAAGGTATGTATGTTATTAATTTCAGCTTCCTAATGAGGAATAAACTACACAGATCCAAGTAATTATCCAAACACATACAACTAGCAATGGCAGAGATAGGATGTGAGCCTAACCAATCTGGCTTCAGAGTCCGTGACCTTAAAATCATTATACTATGTTACTTCTTTTAAGTGACGACTAGGCATGTTTCCCTCCTCACCTGCCATTCAGGTTTAACAAGATACATGAGATTCCAGGAAAGTATTTGTAGGAAACAATTACATGTTGTGGCAACAATGTATAACAATATATCTCTATTTGTTTGTGGCTCAGAGTCCACACTCTAGAAAGCATCTCCAAAAGCAGCAAATATATTTTTAGTCAGAGATTCCAATCTTCCTGTACTTAGAAATAACACTCTGTGAAACAGGCAAATCTAAAGCAAACGCTTCCTCCTAATCCAATTCTTCTCTTCCAGTTCTGAAGTTTATTTAAGAATATGAAGTACAGGTTTTAATTTTATTGCCAAAAGTACCTAGTTTATATTTGCAAATCAGTAATAGACTTACTTCCCTTCCATACAAGCACACACAATTGCTAGGATTGGTTTGTGTTGGCGATGTACTTATCACTGGTAAAACTAAAACAAAGAAATCTTTTTTCAGAAATACAAAACCTCATATTGGTTTTCTGTCCCCTTAAGAAGTCAGTTCTCTTAAAACATAAAATAATTATGAGACCTCTAGATCAGATTCCAAGGGTAAAAGCAAAACAAAACTCTTCCTGAGCTACTTAAAAAACACTGCTGCTATTTGAGATGTTTAGAAAGTTAGATTCAGTGTCATGAAATACACACACAAAAATTAAGGGTTAATTATTTTCTTCACTGAACATCTTTCCTGTAAATTATAAACTCAAAAGAGTCCACTTCATGTTTTATAATCTATCAGTTTGCTTTCCAAAGGAAAATAATGGATCTTCTGATTCCACATAGATACAAAATACATTCTCTAATCTAGCAGAAGTTGAATAGCTCTCTTATTATTCTTTATTAATTTATATTACACCATTTAGGCATTCTCTGAACCAGAGGTACATTATGGATTAAATTTTACATTTGCTGCAATTTCTGTCAAATAGGATACTAGTCATAATACATAGCAAAAAAAGGGCTTTTGTTTTTAGGGAAAACAACAACAATCAGAAATTTGGTGTATTACACAATATACATGAATTACTAAAAACAGTAAAGCACAGCTTTTGTGTGGTTAGGGAGAGGAATTCAAAGTAAACAAGGAAAGTTACTAGTGAATATACTGCTTGGATTTTTGTTGCTAAAAATCTGCTCTTACAGATTAAGACGGGCCAATTTTCTGCAGTCCCTGAAAATGTTTGAATTTTGTAGTACATTTGTCTTCTTATTTTATAGTTTACTTATACTATCAACTGTTTTTGCAGCTTGAAATCTCACCCATGTTGATTTGAGTTAATCTCTTAATTCATACTCTACCCTTATAGGTCAGCATTGATGACACCAAGGGCATGTCTGTAAATAGCTTACTTAATTAAGGAGAGATAGAGTCAGGATACATGGGGATTCATTTTAGGGTGTTTCCTAGGTCTTTAATTTGTTTTCTTTCCCTTGAGATAAGATTATAAATATGATGCTTGCATTTGGATTTTATTTGCATTTACTGGTCAAAAAATAAGCCTATTGTGGAACCAAAGTGGGCCATCAACATGTGTATGGAAGACATTTCTTATGTGCCCAGTGCCTGTTCTAGGTCCTGTAGGAAATGTAGGATTCACAGCATGATAAAACCCTTGCCATCAGGTAGTGAGACGTAAAAAGAGCATGGGTTGTTTAAAGTTGAAAACATGTTTGAATTACAATAAACTATATATACAAAAGCAGGTTAGTAAAATGTCTAAGCCTTGTTTTCTTTATTTATGACATGGAGATAACAATCAACTCTTTGGTTCATTACAATAATTAAATGAGAAATTATTGAGCAAAGTATCTAGTCTACTACTGACATTTAATAAATCTCATTTTTCTTCCATTTAAAAAGACTTAAAATCTAGCCAATAAGAAAAAAATAATAGCATATAACAATATATTACTTAACAATGTAAAAAGCTACAAGCCATAGTATTCATAATTGGAGATATGAGAATAGACTGTAGCTTTCAGGAAGATTTTAGTGGAAACTTTGAGGTGACTTTTGAAAAAGAGGCAGATGAAAGTGCTTGAGGAGTAAGGAAAAAGAAGAGTGCAGAGACCGTGGTGAGCCCTGAATGTGCAGGTGGCAGGGCATGGTCTTGTGTGGCTAGACAGGTGTGTGTCAGGGCAGTTATTGTACAGAACTGACTTAGAAGCAAGACGGGTTATCAAAACTATTTATGGTGACTTTGCTAGTAAAAAAAGTCCTATTTCCTTTTTTCAAGGAGGAACTACCTCACCCTTTTGATGCCTGGATTTCCATTGCTAAAAATCTGACTCATCTGATTGAGAATGGTGAAATACGTGCAGAAGTTGAGAAGGTGTGAATAAGTATTATATTTGTCTCTTTCATTATAACTCCTTAACATTTTCAATTTGGTTTTGAAGCTATAATGTCAAATTGATTTGAGTCAACCTCTTCGTTTACTCTCAGTTACCAATGCTTAACAGTGATGACCTCCAAGGACACGAGTCCCAGCGCCTTGCTCATCTGGTCCTGGGGTATATCACCATGGCATATGTGTGGGATCGGGGTGATGGAGATGTCCGTAAGGTTTGAAGATTTTCTAATATTTCTTATGCTACATGACAGATTTATATCCAATTACATTTAATGTTTAAAAAATCTAAAACTATCATAATTGCATTTTGTGAAACTTGGATAAGAGGGCGAAAAACCAGAAAACATCATTCACTGACTTAATATGTCAACTGTGATCATTATTGGATTTTTAGGCTTTTACTAATATAACACAGTTGTTCCATTCTGTTCATATATACATGTATGTTCTGCTTTTTTCACTCAAATTATATTGTAAGCATTTTTAGTTAATACACGATCATCCTAGTCATCATTTGAAATCACTTTATAATTTTTCATTGAGTTCCTGAACTTTATTTATTCAACCCACTATTGATAAATACTTTGTTTTTAATGTTATACCATTGTAAATGACACTACAATCAATACATTTAAATATAATTTGCCAAACAGAATGTTTCAACCTACAGTGGCATGAGGTCTGCAAAGGGACACACACATCCAAGTGTTACTTTAATAGTCAATGATTCTATTCTAACATTTGTTCTCTTGGTTAAACCACTATCTCTAGGTATATTAAGCTAATATGAAGCCACTAATCATGGGAGTTATATAGCTCCCATGATTTTCTCAGAACTGTGGAGTGGGCCCCCTAGTCACACCATCTCTAACATTCATGTCCCACTACCCACTTACCCCAGAAGGGCTATATATTCCTATCTATTGCCTGGTTAGATACACATATTCCAACCATAGGCTGCTGATTATAAGCATGACCTTAATTGTTACATGGGACCGACCATCTGTCTATAAACCGAATGTAGTTAGATGAGAAGACAGGCAGATAAATAAAACATCAACTTTATGACTAATAGAGCAGTGGAGGAATGCAGCTGGAATATGTGGCAACCATGGTCCTGCTGAGTGCACTTACTCATTATAAATTGCTCTGTGGGAGTATGGGATCAAACACAGAGCAGAATTCTATGAGTAACAGGCTCAGGAAAAGAAGAATTGAAGAGAAAAGGAAACTGAGCTGTAGTTTCACTTCCAAACTCTATTAGTTAAGCCTCTATACCTCTTCTGAGGAAGGGTGAGTGAAAGAGTTGAGATAAGCCAAGAGTGTCACTCCAGTTGATATATTCTCCATGGAAATATAAAGTGAAGGTAAAAGAGATTTCTCCTACCAACACAAGTAAGCCTTCAAAGCACCAATGTCACTCAACCAGGAGAGTTTCTAAAAAATCATTCAATGGAGAATTTCTGCTAGCACTGTGCTCCAAGAACAGCAATCTTTTTATGCTTCTACAATGATATGTATCATATCCAAAATTCCTAACTATGAATAACTTTGAGCTTCTTTGAGACAATTGATTTTATCTTTGTATTGCCAGTAGATGATTATCTTGCATAGAGGAGTTGCCTAACCAATATTTATGGGATGGATGGATGACTCCATGGATGAATCACAGGCCATTAGACAGTCAAGAATACAGCCTTTGTCCTCCTTGTCCTCTTTTTTTCTTTTCCCTTCTATGATTAGATTAAGTCCATATTAACACAAATTTAAAACCTAAACATTTAACAGTTACCAGAGTAAGTTATGAAATGAGGAAGAGAAAATTACATTTGTTGGTTTTTCAAAGTGCCATTCTAGGTAGAAGTTAATGCTTTGGTACCCAGGAAGCAGAATGAAAGGTAAGACACTTCAAAGTTTAAACTAAATATTGTTTTTAATTAGGTCCTGCCCAGCAATATTGCTGTCCCTTACTGCAAACTCTCTGAGAAGCTGGGACTGCCGCCAATTCTGGTTTATGCAGACTGTGTCTTGGCAAACTGGAAGAAAAAGGATCCCAGTGGGTAAGTAAACAGAGATTATAACTAAAATGAAAGGATTGCATACTATTTAAATCAAAAGGAAGTGAGTCATTTGTTTAATTTTTAGGTAGCACAACTTTCTCCTGTTTGGAGAACATGGTTTGTTTGGTGCATCTGTTAACTACAAATGTACATATATGAGAGAGAGGTGCACAATTAACATACAATGAAATGCACAATTCTTAAATGTTCAGTTTGATGAGTCTGACTGTTATATGCACATGTGTAACCCTAAGAAAGACACAGAATATTTCTATCACCTCAGAAAACTCCTTTGTGGCTATTTCCATTCAATTTCTTCCTCTACCTCAGGCAAATGTATTCTGATTTGTCATATCAAAAATTAGTTTTTTCTGTTCTTGGATTTCATGTTGATTAAATCATAGAGTATGTACTCTTTTGTGTCTGGCTTCTCTTGATTAACATGTTTCTGGAATTCTAGAAATCGAATTTTAACTATCCAGTTGAGTTTCAGAGCGAATACATTTTCAGCAATGGCAATGGCTGAGCTCGCAGAGCAGCTGCTCAGAATTTAGGCCCTTCCTAACCATGTAGTGAAGGGATTCACTACAGTAAAGGGATAAGAAAATCGTGGTGCCCCACGGCTCTGGGTGTGCATCTGCAGAAGAATATGCTAGATATGAGAATAGTCTAAAATGAAGGGATTTTGTCTCGAAAAGTTTTTTGTTAGTTACCAACAGCTTTAACTATCCATGTGTGTTCCTCGCATATTTAATTTTTTATTGCGCTCATAAAGTCCTAAGAGTTTGCAATGACTACTTGAGAAATATTAAAAAACATTTTTTCTTTTTTATTCAACTATATCTTACCTTTAATAGTATTATTAAATCTAATAACAGTTTATAAGTAATATTAAATTGAGTAATAGTAGTACTAAATCTAATAATAATAACTCAAAACCATTTGATCTTTACATTGTTTTTCTCTCTCTCATCCGACTGGCCCATTCCTTCACTGCTGCTTTCATAAGGCCCATGACTTATGAGTAAGTATTTCATTCTTATTTTAGCCTAAGAATTATTTGTTATTCAAAGTGAACATAGGTTTATCAATATCCTCCAAATGCATTTATTAAATGGTCAATTGAATTCAGGCAAAAAAAGTAATTCAAGGAATTGTGGGGGCTCCTACTTGATATGTCAAAAGTGACCAGGGATTGGTTGGAGAAGGACCAAGAGAGAAACACTCAGGACCCTCCCCAACCCCAGATCAACATTAACAGGTAGAACTCCACTTTTTGTTTTCATGATGGACTTCTATATGTTTTTATTTAAAGAAAGCAACAATACTAAAACATAAGAATAATAAAAATTTTAAAGTAGACAACTCATAAAGAAAAATAAAAGAGTAAATGGTTCCAGTCCTTAATTATATCTATGTTTGATATTTTAGACATATATGAAAATAATACTTGCATATATAAAAATGTAATTATATGTGTAAATACAAAATGCACTTACATCGGTATATCTATGACTTAATGACCTCCGTAGCCAGAAACATAAATCTGTTCATTTGGACCCGATCCTTGTATTTTTGGTCTATGTACTAAGCAGAGGCTAAGATTAGGGAAACAAAGGTAAATATTATAAGTATAAGCTTGCCCTAGTGAAACTGGAATAATGGAGAGGAAAGGATATATATATAAATTATGCAAATTGCTATATGATTAAAAGAAGGTGTAAAAAGATAACGTACTGGAAGTTCCAACCAAATAATAGAGATGAAGGAGGTGGGCCGGCCGAGTGGTGGGGTGGTTAAGAGCTGGTTTGGGATGCCAGCAGCCCCGGTTCAGATCCCACATATGAGGGCCAGTGACACTGCCCTCAAAAAAAAAATAATAATAGAGATGAAGGAGGAATCCCTCTAACAAGTTATTTAAATTGAGCCCTCAAGCATGGTAGGAATTGGCTAGAAGAAAGACAAAAAAATGAGAGTGTTCCTAGTGGAGTATACAGCAAGAGTGAGGGCCCTGAAATGACAAAAATCTTGGTGCCTTATAAGAACTGAAGGAAGGCTAGTGTTGCTGATCAATAATGAATGAAGGAAGGCTAGTGTTGCTGATAAATAATGAATGATGAAAGTAACAGTATTAGAAAGAGATGAAGAAATAAATTTAAAAAAAGATTATGCAGGACTTTTGTTTATAGTAAGGGGTTTAAACAGTATCTTAAAATAGATAGGAAGCTATTGGAAGGTTTTTAAATGAAAGAATTATAGCATCAGTCCCATTTTACAAATGGGAACACTCAGGCAGAAACAGGGGAAATGTCTTGCTCAAGCTAACTAACTCAGCAAGTAAGCTGCAGAAATGGTCTGGCTTTGGGGAACGTGAATTTAACCACCACGAAACTTATAGATATACAGATACTGAGGCCAGTTTGCACCAACGCAAAACTTCAGTAAGAAAGAAAATAGGGTCTAATCAGTTATTTTAATTACCCAGTTTATTCCTTTGAAAGGCAGGTAAACCACTGAGAAACTGAATCAGGTTCATAGATAAAAATATGTTTATTTCTTGGCTACCGTGAATAATACTACAATGAACATAGGGATATATATACATCTTTATGGATATATGTTTTAAGATTTTTAGTGTAGATACCCAGAAGAGGGATTGCTGGAAACAATCAAATTGTCCTTCAACAAATGATTGGATTAAGAAGATGTGGTACATACAGATGGAGCCAAAAATACATATACACATTTTAATGATGAAAAAACTATTAAAATTGTAATACTAAATATATACTGATAACAAAAAATGAATACAAAACATGTGTATACATTTGTTTGGCATCCCCAGTATATACAATGGAATATTACTCAACCATAAGAAAAGACGAAATACTGCCATTCGCAACAACATGGGTGGATCTTGAGATTATCATGCCAAGCAAAATAAATCAGACAGAAAAAGTTGAGAACCATATGATTTTACTTATATGTGGGATATAAAACTGAAAGCAACAAATGAAAAAGAAACAAATAAAAACTCAAACACAGACAACAGTTTAGTGGTTAGCAGAGGGTAAAGGGGGAGGCCGGTTGTAGAAGAAGGTAAAGGGGGTCAAATGGAAGGAGAGGGGGTGATGAAAGGAAAACTGACTCTGGGTGGTGAACATACAGTGCAATATATAGATAATGTATGATAGAATTGTACACTTGAAACCTATATAATTTTACTAAACAATGTCACCCGAATAAACTTAATAAAAATTTTAAAATGCATGTTTATTTAAGCAAAAAGACCGCCCTTAAAATTATATCTCACAGATATTTCCACAAACATTGAGTGTGTGTATATGTATGTATGTATATACATATATACACATATGTATGTATGTATGTATGTATGTATGTATAGGCATGTGAAAAGTTAATGCAACAACAGAAATGGTCTTGGACTTTCTAGCTTCAAGTTTTAGAATGGAATTTCAAGTCTCAACTTAAGCTTCTATTAATTATGTGATCTAAAACCACAGACCTAACATTAATATTCCTGACTATGTAATGGAGATAGTAAAACCTGTAATGCTTATGTCACAAGACTATATTCAGATGACATGATACTATATAGAGAGAGCCCCAAAGACTCCATCAAAAAACCATTGGAACTGATAGAGAAATTCAGTAAGGTAGCAGGATACAAAATCAATATTCAGAAATCAGTTGCATTTGCATATACCAATAATAAACTAATGGAAGAAAAATTAAGAAAACACTCCATTTACAATTGCTTCAAGAACTATAAAATACCTAGGAATAAATTTAACCAAAGAAGTAAAAGATCTGTACTCAGAAAATTATGACACTGAAGAAAGAAATAAAAGAAGATACAAATAAATGGAAACATCTACCATGCTCATAGATAGGAAGAATTAATATAGTTAAAATGTCCATACTGCCTAAAGCAATATATAGATTCAACGCAATTCCCATCAAACTACCAAAGGCATTTTTCACAGAAATAGAAAATATAATCCTAAAATTTATATGGAACCATAAAAGACCCCAAATAGCCTCGGCAATCCTGAGAGATAAGAACAAAGTCGGGGGTATCAAAACATACTACAAGGCTACAGTAATGAAAACAGTATGGTACTGGCATAAAAACAGGCACATAGATCAGTGCAACAGAACAGAGAGCCCAGAAATAAATCCAGGCATATACGGACAGTTAATCTATGATGATGGTAGCAAGAATTTACACTGGGGTAAAGATAGTCTATTTAATAAATGGTGCTGGGAAAATTGGACTGACACATGCAAAAAAATGAAACTGGACCACCTCCTTACGCCATATACAAAAACAAATTCAAAGTGGATTAAAGACTTAAATATAAAACCTGAAACCATAAAGCTCCTAGAAAAAAATATATGGAATAAATTTGCAGACATTACCCTGAGGAATATTTTTACTGAAACATTCCTGCGGGCAAGGGAAGTAAAAGAAATAATGAACATATGAGATTATATCAAACTTAAAATGTTTTTCACAGCAAAGGAAACCATCAATAAAACAAAAAGGAAGTCTACTGAATGGGAGAAGATATTTGCCAATGATATATCTGACAAGGGGTTAATATCCAAAATTTATAAAACACTCATGAAACTCAACACCAAAAAAACAAACAACCCAATTAAAAAATGGGCAGAAGATATGAAGAGACATTTCTCTAAAGAGGACATACAGATGGCCAACAGGCATATGAAAAAATGTTCAGCCTCACTGGTCATTAGGGAAATGCAAATAAAAACCACCATGAGATACCGCCTCACTCTGGTCAGAATGTCTATCATCAATAAATCAACGAACAACAAGTGCTGGCGGGGCTGTGGGGAAAAGGGGACCCTGCTGCACTGTTGGTGGGATTGCAGATTGGTGCAGCCGCTATGGAAGTCAGTACGGACGTATCTCAAAGAACTGGAAATAGAGCTACCTTTTGACCCAGCAATTCCACTCCTAGGTATTTATCCTGAAAAACCCAAGACACTAATTTGAAAAAATATATGCACCCCTATGTTCATTGTATCACTATTTACAATAGCCAAGACTTGGAAAGACTCTAAATGCCCATCAGTAGACAACTGGATTAAGAAACTGTGGTACATTTACACAATGGAGTATTGTGCAGCTATAAAGAAGAAAGAAAGCGTACCATTTGCATCGATGGACCTAGAGAATATTATGTTAAGTGAAATAAATCAGTCAGAGAAAGACAAATACCATATGATCTTACTTATATGTGGAATCTAAAGAACTGAATAAAGAAGCAATGTAAACAGAAATAGTCTTAGAGACACAAAGGAAAAACTGATGAGGGCTAGATGGGATGGGGGTGGGCATGAGGGAGAAGGGGAAGGGATGAAGCAATGCAAACTGAATACTACAAAACTACTGCAGAGACAAAAGAGACAGTTTAGGGAATATAATCAATAACGTTGTAAATATATTTTTTAGGGGATCAGAAGGACTCATGTCTTGTCAGGGAGACCACTTCATGGACAGTGTAGTGGCCTGACTACTGCACTGTACATCTGAAGCTACCGCTGATTAATATTAAATGTTGACTATAATTTAACACATATATAGTCATGGGATGTGGAATATAGTGTGGGGATGTAGTCAATGGAATTGTAATAGATATGTATGATATCGCGGGTGGGAGACAGGGGAGGGGGAGGGAGGAGTCACTTTGTAAGGGGAGAAAACTATTGTATTGTTTGGTACATCTGTAACTAATAATAAATAAATAAATAAATAAATAAATAAATATGAATTACTTACCTGAAAAAAAAGAAAAAAATGAAAAAGAAAGGAACACAAAGATAAGTGCAAAATTAAATCATGGTTGCAAACTGAGGATATAACTCCTATCACTGGTTTCACATTTGGTATCACACATTCTGTTAATACTTAACCATCTGTATTATTTACTGTTTTTAAAGAGACTCTTGAAAGGTTTGTGTGAATAGCCAAACTTTTGTATAATGTTTCAATTAAATGGTACCTTGAAAGTGGGAAAAGAAAAAACAAACAAAAAACAAGACTATATTCAAAATAAAATAGGACAAGTAGAAATGCTTAAAAATTATAACGTACTCAACAAATATGGTGATATTGTTGCTAAATTCTTGATTTCCTTGACTGATTTTTTCAGGAACATGGACATCCTATTTTCGTTTCCTGGTGGGGACTGCAGTAAAGGATTCTTTCTGGTTTCTCTGTTGGTGGAAATAGCAGCTGCTTCTGCAATAAAAGTATGTCTATTCACACTGGAAAATTTGCATCTTATTTCACATAAGCAGAGTAATCACTTAGTAACTGAACTATATTATATGTAAAATAATTTTACCCTGATTAAATATAGCATTTGATTATTTAATTGGAGGTAAGGGATAATCTGGTAAAAACAAGTATTTTATTTAGTTTTGTGAATTGCCTAAAATATAAGATATAAGAGCCATACATTTGGAATCAAATTTGAAACCCCAATAAAAGGGAAATATTTTCAATGCAATTTGACATTGGAACTATATTACATGCTGACATAAATCTAATGGTTTCCATTATTAGAAGTGGAAATAGAAATATATAAAACTCTATAAATTATCTCAAAATCATAAATGAATAAAAACAAATTAAGGCTTAGTTTAGTACAAGAAAATCTGTCAAACAATTGGAGGGTACCCAGCCCTAGAAAAAAGTGAAAACTCCAAATTTAATTTAGGGATTAATATTTAGGAAATTTTTTTCTATGCTACTGTTTAATGCTAAGAAATCTTAAGAGTCTGTGTATGTTTTTTTAAAGGTAATTCCCACTGTATTCAATGCAGTACAACATCAGGAACAAGACATCTTGAAAAAGGCACTGAGTGATACAACTTCTTGTCTGAAGAAAGCCCTTGAGGTGTTTCACCAAATTCATGGCAAGTATTGTATGCCATATGTCAATCTAGGTCTGTCAAATGTTTATAATTATCTGAGATAAAGAGTTGTTGAGAAAATGGAAGCAAAAACAACTCTCACTTACGAGATGTATTTTCACTTTATCTATTTTCTTTTACTAAATCTTTATACTTTCCAAGTGGTAGACTTTATTATGTCCATTTTATAAACAAGGAAATCTAAATTTGGAGAAATAAGATAAATGACCTTTTTTGATATTTTATTTTTTTCTTTTCTTTATTTTTTAATTAAAGTTTATTGGGGTGACAATTGTTACTAAAGTTACACAGTTTTCAAGCAACAAAAACAAACAAGATAAATGACCTAAGATTACATAGATAGTAAGTATTTCAAGTTAGATCTATTTAACTCTAAGTTAGATCTATTTAACTCTAAGGAACATCTGTGCCTTCCACTGAAAACCTTGGAGAAACTTGCCAAGGGTGCAGGTTGTTTCAAGTTCTAAAAGACTTATGTTCTGCTTGATAGGAGCTCTCTAGGAATTGTACTTTTTCACGATTTAACTAGGAAACAACATAGAAAATCATTGAGCTCTAAAATAATTAAAAAAAATAACAGCTACAAAACAGCAATAACAAAAAAAGACATAAACAGGGTTTGCCAAAGGAAATTTGGCCTACTGGATACACTTTAAAAATATGTGACTGTATAACTGAGATTTGAGTTAATGCTGATTGGTCCTTGATGAGAAGACTGACCTTCAAATCAAAGACCTTAACAAGCTTTGGGGAGCAGGGAGACTTAGGGATGTATGTGGTCCATAGGGCTGCTGGAGTTTTTGTTTGTGTTTGTTTAGATTTTTTTCTTTCTTTCTTTATGGAAGTAATTTATCTGCTATATTAGTTAGCACATGAAGTAGCCTTAAGTAAATGTTGACAGTTTAATAGATCTGAGGATGAGTGGTAGGTAAGCCCAGGCTCTTGGACACAAGCTGTTTGTTAACCCTACGGTAGACCTCGTTTAGGAGACAAGAGATGAGCAGGGGTCATTTGGGAGAGGGCAGATGAGTGAGATCTTGTCTTCAGGGTTTTTTTTCTGCGGAGACTGAACTAATGCCTTTCCTGCAGCCTCTGCTGAGATGCACCACCAGTTGTTTACAATGTCTTGATTTCACCTGATATCTTTGATGCTATTTAACTAAACACGTCCCATCTTTTTACAGAATATGTGGACCCAAACCTATTTTTCAATGTTCTTCGCATATACTTGTCTGGGTAGGTAGTCATATGTTTGAATTTTTTCTTAAACAGTTAACATAAAGAGTACACCAAGTTCCTACAGATGGTCCCCACTATCCATCAGGTTTGGAAAACAATTTATATCCTAAAATACATGTTGTAGAAAAAGAATAGACTATACTCTCTGTTATTGCTTGGCTGGGCATGGATTGGGGTATGGACAGAAAAGCTAATCATTTTAAAGAGAGAGGAATGATCTTTGCCAATGCAAAAGTAGGTTCCATTAATGGAATACTTAGGTCAAATTTGCTCAGAACCATGTGATTTACTATTCTTATGCATGCACATGACTAGAAAAGGGAATGTGGAAGAAGAATAATGAAAGATATCTTGCATCACATCCTATTCATCTTCTATTGCAAGACTTTACATCCAAAAATTTGGCAATTAATCCACAAAATGATTTTTCTTTCCTTCATGGCCTAGCTGGAAAGGCAACCCCCTACTGCCAGAGGGTTTGCTGTATGAAGGTGTCTGGGATACTCCAAAGAAGTTTGCTGGGGGTAGTGCAGCCCAAAGCAGCATCTTTCAGTGCTTTGATGTTCTGCTGGGCATCCAGCAGAGTGCTGGTGAAGGTGAGTAGAAAATAACACATAATAATCATCTCTTATGTTACCTCAATAGTATTTTAATATCTAAAATATCCCTTCTCATCAGCATCTTATCTGAGCTTATCTGATGCTTTTATGAAAATTAGTAAAGTAGAGACTTTATTGCCATCATCCCATTTCACAGGTGAAGAAGCAAAAACTTAAAATGGGTAAGTGACTGACTCCCTATTAACCAGTTAAAAAGCAGTGAAGTCAGCATGCAAACCCAAAATTCATCACCCCCTCTATCTTGACATTTAAACCTGTACATAAGGCCTGATTGACTGTTGTGAAGGCAATATCACATGCTCTGAAAATGTACGATCAGATTCAGACAGAGAAACTCACCTGCAAATGGGATAGGACTGTGAGTAGAAGTTGGGGAGGGGAGACTTCAGTGATGAGAAGAGGGTTGACCCTGCTCTTGTTCAGCCATCCTGCTGTCCTGGCAACCCAGGAGCAATGCCTGTACCAAAGTTTGAAGATGAGCCACATTCATTATAAGGGCTTACAGGAAGAACTTCTTTCAACTTTTCACTTTTTTCCTAAACTTCTATTTAATAGTCAAAGGGGAAAGCACTGGGCTGGGTGAAAATATGCTTTTTCCTTAGTTCATTCGCTTGTTTCAAAATCCGTTAAACTCTCTTGGACTCGGTGTATAGATTATATATATTCTATGTATATCATCTACTTCTTAGAAGGATCAAATTAAGTAGGAAAGTGGAAAAGGAAACACAAATAGAAATCTTTATTATGAAAGAATGTGTTTAGCTCATCTGATTTTCAGAATTAAATATATTTTACAATAATTACCATTACTAGTAACAAGACAAAATGGCTTTCTAATAAGACGGTTGTAACTCACTGTCTCATGCTGTGATGCAGACCTGTGATATTCTACCCACTCTGACTTCACTCTGCCCTTCTCCCTTGGGTTGGAGTATGCTTCAGGCTCCCTACTAACTCATAGTTCTCTTATTCTTTCAGCATCAGCTGCTGAATTCCTGCAGGAAATGAGAACATATATGCCACCAGCTCACCAGAACTTTCTTCATTCACTAGAGTCAGGTCCCTCGGTTCGTGAGTTTGTACTTTCAAAAGGTGATGCTAGCCTACAGGCAACTTATAATGAGTGTGTGAATGCTATGGTCTCCCTGAGAAGCTATCATTTGCAAATAGTAACTAAGTACATTGTGATTCCTGCCCGCAAGAAAAAACAAACATCTGAAGAGCCATCAGACCTGGAAAATAAAGGAACTGGGGGTACTGATCTCATGAATTTTCTAAAGAGTGTAAGAGGTACAACTGAGAAGGCCTTGTTGAAGGAAGGTTAATATAACCCAAGCAAGAGTACATTTGGTCAGGGCAAAGATGTCTGCATATATTAATGCCACTCAATATATCACATCTACAAATTAATATGTAACAACTTATTAATAGTACAGTATAAAAGATTTCAAAATAATTTTTCTGATACCTGTACATTCCTTTTATGAAATCTAAAAAAGCAATTATATTGTGATTGTAAAATTAGAATATAATGATGAAACTTAATAAAAATTGATATGTTATAATAAATGTCTAAAAGTTGTTTTATTCATAATTATAATTAAACATTGTTCCAGATGAGAACTACTCCACACTGCTACCCTTCAAGCAGAGCTAATAGATTCCTGTGCCTATAGTAATATCACACTTTTTCATAATTACCTGTTTATTTTTCTATATTCTCATAACATGATAAGCTTCATGATATCAGGGACACTATTGTTTACCAAACCCATGTATCCCCAGTTCTTAATAGATTCTTAACAAATGCCTGTTGCATGAATATTTAAAAGATTGAGTGAATTTATGAATAATATAATTTGGGTTAACGAGAACTCACACTTGAAATACAATTTCTCCTAGGAGGTCAAAGTTATCAGGCACTCTCACTCTGGCATAAATTTATTTAATAATGGAATCTAAGAAAGTTAAAGCTGAAGAGGAACTTAAAAATCATATGAACCAAACCCACTTTAAAGATGACAGAGTTGAAGGTCAGAAGAGTGAAGCACTTACTTCGGGTCACACAATTCCTCATAAAATGGGAGAACTCAATTTTTTTATAACTCTCATCTTTTTTCACTTGACTTGGAGTAAACTAGGTTAGAAAAGAAAGGTACTTTGGAAAGGGATGTGGGAAATGAGATGACTTAGGAGGATCTCAATGAGGTAGTAGATGGTTAGCCAGAAATTGAGTACTCTATTAAAGGTGAGAAAAAAAACAGGCACAATGGTTGTAGGGGTGCAAGATTAGCAAGCACTTTCAATTTATGAAAAGCCCAGCTTTAAGGAGATGGGTTGAGTACACCCAAGTAAATTTGAGGAAGGAAATGTAGTTGCGTATTTCTCAAGTCAAAGGTCTGAAAACTATTTTTCCATTATTTCTCAAACACACCCTAACCCAAGGAAATCAAGCGGAGCCTTCCTGCCCACAGGAAAGTTTCACCTGATTCCCTAGAAAATACACTAAATGTCAATGGTAATAGTGTTTAGGTGATGGTACATACTGTAAGTACCTAGCTTACAAACACTCAAATTGCAAACTTTCACAGATACCAACGGACCTCGCATTACGGACATTCGTAGATGCTAACAAATCGCGGAAGTAGCTCGTGTCTGCTCTTGTCAGTGCGATCCCCTATATGCCAGTTGTTGTACTGGACTGTATCACCATTTTAAGGTAACTGTAAAAGTAAAAGCAGTTTATTTACAGTATTTTTGTGTGTGTGCTTAGTTTTTTTATGCTTTACGTTGTATATTTGTGTCAAAGGTGTATAAGACTCACTTTGTCGGACTTACAAATGAATTGGACTTAAGAATGAATCCGACTTACGAACGTTCTCCCGGAACAGAACTCATTCATAAGCCAGGGACTCTATTTTCTTCTTTATTCTACAACCAGTGTTTCTGCAATGGCCATATATAAGTTTATAATGAAAAAAGGACACATGCGTGTATACATACATACCAAATACATATATGTGTGTGCACATGAGTTTAATTTTTAAGAGATGACTAGAAAGACCACCATGTATTAGAGTTTGATGTGGTTCGGAAAGCACTAAATTGAAAGCCAGGAAAGCAAGACATGGGTTCCGTTTTGGACATCTATCAGCTTTGTGACCCTAGGCAAACACTTTGTATTTCTGTAAAATGAACATAATACTTGCCCTGCCTTATTCACAAGGTAACTGTGAGGATGGAATGAAACATAGTGTAAAAAGTGTTTGGAAACTATACAGTACTACTAGAATATAAGTAAGAATTTGCTAAGAATCATTTATTGTGTCAAAGCCAAGATCTGTTCCTGCCTGACTGCTTCCCTGATCACTCTGGTTCCACAACTACACATCACAGGGCCACACACCAGGAGTTTCTCCTCCAGAGTTGATTTTACCTACATAGTATTGAATCACCATGAGATGCAGAGCATCTTCGGTTCCCTCAGCACTACCCTGCATCATACCTTCTTCATTAGAACATCACATCTATCTCCCATAGGAGAAGGTAGAAGGAGGAGGAAGCAAGGGGCATTGTCTCTGGCACTGCACTGTTGCTATGTATGTGATGCACAGGCTTAAACCTGGCTTCAAGTTCTCCACAGAGAATGTTGACACATATTCCTCAGAGTCTATTCTCTTCTATCTGTCTGAATAATAGAGACCAAGATTCCTGATTTTCCTCTAACTCATCTCTGGACTGGGGCAGGTATAACAAAATATTGGACATGTTTCCAAGGAAGTCCTGCTATTCCTTCACCTCATGTCATGTGTTCTCTGCTCATCACATTGAATTCCTCTGTGGGGAGAAGGGTCGCCAGAGGATGAGGGTAATCTCACCCCATAAGAGAAGGTTTTAGCTAGACTTAATGAATTCTTAGCAACATGGATCCTATTTGAATAGAATTAATGATAATTAATTCTATCCCTGTCTGTGTCTTAGTAAAATCACAAGTTTGTAGTTGTATATTCCTTCACATGCTGTTTTCCATAAAGTGAGGAGACTTTAGCTTAACATATATATCTTTTGCATACAAAGAATTCAGAAAAATAATTAGCCTTATCCCCTTTATTCTATAATTAAATTTTGTACAATAAATGATTGAAGCTTCTAATGTGTAATTTATATCCTATTTTTTTCACTCTAATGTATTAAATGTAATATTACATTGTGTAGAGAAAATATTTTTCAGTTCATAGGGCTCTGAACTCCTCATACCCTTATCTAAGAGCTAGTGAAAAAAGTTATGCAGTTTTTTTTGGTTACCCATGAGTTAAAGATGAGAATGTCCTCATTTCTATCATTGTTTTATATAACAATAAAGTTGAAAAGTTAGAGTTTCACACAGCTAAAAATTTGTCATATAAACATGCACTTGATGGTCTGTAAGTTTCTTTCCAACGCTGAGACACAAAGACCCATACAATACAGGACTTCCCCTCCAACACTTCTAGCAATCTAGCAATCTCTTGTTTAGATCTTATGCTACTGATAACTGCTCCAACTAGTCTTTACACATTAACTTATTTAATCTTTATAGAAACTCTATGAAATAAGTATTATTATCCTCCCCATTTTATAGATGAGGAAACTGAGATGCAAAAAGGTCAAGGAATTTGTTCAGAAAACACAAGAGGCAAAGCTAGGGTATAAACTCAAATACCCTGGTGCCAAAGATTGAGCTGTTACTCACCATAAGAAGAAATTTCCCCAGCTTCTGTGGGAATACTTTTAGAGAAGTGGAACTCATTAACACACAGACAGCTTGACTCACTTTCATATAAGTACTCTTCTAATCACTTGGGATTTAAAAATTAATAAAACATATTCATTACTCCTAATCAGCTTATAGTGTAACAGACAAAATTTCATATTATATTTTCATTGGTTTATTACCTTTCTAATTGTTAGACTAAGAAGAAAAATAATGTTACTAGGCTGATTGAGGGGGAGGAATCACTTTGTAAATTATATAAATATCTAAACACTATGCTTTACACCTGATACTAATATAAAATAATATTGACTGTGATCTGCAATTGAAAAAAAATAAAAATAATAATGTGTTATAGAGGTTACAGAATAGGAGGTTTATTCTACTTGGGAAAATGAAGGAAATTTTCTTACAGGAGGTTACAGTTAATGCTTACCTTTAAAATAAAATTAATTGCTAGTTTAATTGAAAAATGTCTTCTGGATTTCCAGCATTAAATACACAAGCAAACATATTACTTTGCTTGTCAACCCAGTCTTATGCAATACAAGAAGTAAATATAAACAATATGAATTCTGCAAATGAACATCAGAATTATCTAACATATAGAATCTTCTCATAGACCAACTTTTTAATCTATTGATACTATGATTAATAACTGTATGTTATTAATCACATGTACCTCTTACTATTCTAAATGTTTCACATATATAAATTCACTTAATTTTTCCAATCAGCCTATGAGATAAGTACTGGCTAATTTTAAGGAAAATGAGACCTGATGGAGTTCAGTAGCTTTCAAAAGCCACAGTGCTAGTATATGTATGGCAAAGTAAAAGACTAAACCCAAGCAATCCATCTCTAGAATATGTCAAACCACTACACAGTACAATTTCTGCTAAAGGAAAATTTTTCCTTGCTAGTGAATCTACTCCTTTTGACCTTAACAATCAAAGTATTAAATACTTGGTTGTGAAGCTGAGCATTTTTCATGTATATGTTGGCCATTTGTATGTCTTCTTGGAAGAAGTTCAGTTCAGGTCCTCCGCCCATTTTTTAATTGGATTGTTTGTGTTTTATTGTTGAGTTGTATGAGTTCTTGATATAATTTGGATATTGGCCCCTTAACGGAGGTGTTGTTTGAAAATATCTTCTCCCATTTAACTGGTTGCCTCCTTGTTTTGTTGATGGTTTATTTTGCTGTGCAGAAGCCTTTTAGTTTGATATAGTTTCACTCATTTATTTTTGCTTTTACTTCCCTTGACTTTGACATCAAATTCATATAGTCTTCTGTAAACCCAAGGTCCATAAGTTTAGTATCTATGCTTTTGACTATACAGTTTATTGTTTCAGGTCCTATGTTTAGGTCTTTGATCCATTTTGAGTTAATTTTGGTATATGGTGACAGATAGCAGTCTATTTTCACCCCTTTGCATGTGGTTTTCCAGTTTTCCCATCATCATTTATTGAAGAGGCTGTCTTTTCTCCATTATATGTTTTTGGCTCCTTTGTCAAAAATTTCTACCCATATTTATGTGGGTTTATTTTTGGGTTCTCAATTCTAATCCATTGGTCTGTGTGCCTGCTTTTCTACCAATACCATGCTGTTTTGATTATTTTTGCTTTGTAGTATAAATTGAAGTCAGGTTGTGTGATATCTCCAGTCTTCTTCTTATTTCCTAGGATTGTTTTGACTATTTGGGGTCTTTTGTGATTCCATAGAAATCTGATGATATTTTTTCCTGTTTCTTTAAAAAATGTCATTCAGATTTTGATGAGGACTGCATTAAATCTATATATTGCTTTGGGTAATATGGCCATTTTAACTATGTTGAGTCTTCCAATCCATGAACACAGAAATTCTTTCTATTTCTCTGTGTCTTCTTCAATTTCTTTTAATAACGTCTTGTAGTTTTCAGTGTATAGGCCCTTCACATCCTTTGTTAAGTTTATTCCTAGGTAGGTATTTTAGTCTTTTTTTGCAATTGCAAAAGGAATTATTGTTTTCATTTCTTTTTCATTGTTAGTATATATGAACACAATGGATTTTTGTACATTGATTTTGTATCCTGCAACTTTACTGTATTTGTTTATTGTTTGAAATAGTTTTTTGGTTAAGTCTTTAGGGTTTTCTGTATAAAAAATCATGTCATCTTCAAAAAGTGACAGTTTGGCTTCTTCATTCCCAATTTGGATGCCTTTTATTTCTTTCTCTTGCCTGATTGCTCTGTCTAGGACTTCCAATACTATGTTGAATAACAGTGGTGAGAAGGGGCATTCTTGTGTTGTTTCTTATATTAGAGGTAAAGCTTTCAGTTTTTCACCATTGAGTATGATATTAGCTGAGGGTTTGGCATATACGGCTTTTATTATGTTGAGGTACTTTCCTTCTATACCCATTTTGTTGACTGTTTTAATCATAAATGGATGTTGTAACTTGTCAAATGCTTTTTCTGCATCTATTGATATGATCTTATGATTTTTGTCCTTTATGTTGTTTATGTGGTATATCACATCAATTGATTTGCATGTGTTGAACCATCTTTGCACCCCTGGAATGAATCCCACGTGATCATGTTGAATAATCTTATTAATGTATTGTTGCATTCAATTTGCTAATATTTTGTTTAAGATTTTTGCCAACTGATATATATATATATATATATATATATATATATATATATATATATATATATATGAAAAAATTCACAACTTTAGCTATTAGGAAAATGCAAATCAAAAGCACAATGAGATGTCGTTTCACACCTGTTAGAATGACTATTATCAAAAAAAGGAGTAATAACATATTGGAGAGGTGTGGAGAAAACAGGATGCCTCATACACTGCTGGTGGGAATGCAAATTTGTACAGACACTATGGAAAAGAGTATGGAAAAGAGTATGGAGGGTCCTCAAAAAATTAAGAATAGAATTATCATATAACCCAGCTATCCCTCTTCTGGGTATCTACCCCCAAAATCTGAAAACATTTATCTGTCAAGATATATGCACCCCTATTGCAGCATTACTCATGGTGGCCAAGACATGGAAACAACTGAAATGCCCCTTGATAAATGATTAGATAAAGAAGATGTGGTTCAAATATGCAATGAAATATTACTCGGCCATAAGAAAAGATGAAATGCTGCCATTTGTGACAACATAGATGGGTCTTGAGATTATCATGCTAAGCGAAATAAGTCAGACAGAAAAAGTTGAGAACCTTATGTATACCGCATTTGATTTCTCTCATATGTGGTATATAAAACTGAAAGCCACAAACAAACAAGACAAACAAAAAAATAAAAACTCATAGACACAGACAACAATTTAATTGTTACCAGAGGTTAAGTGGGGAAGGAGGTGGTAAGAGAAGTTAATGGGAGTCAAATAGATAGTGATGGAAGGAGAATTGACTTTGGTGATGAACATACTATGAAATATATAGATGATATATTATAAACTTGTACACTTGAAACCTGTATAATTTTACCAACCAATGTCACCCCAATTTAATAAAATTTAATAAAATTTTAAAAAGACAAAATAAAAAAATACTTGATTACATGCATTCCCAAGTCATGAATGGCTTTTAATTATGATCTAGTAACAAGAAAGCAGTGGCAGTGAGGTGGTAAGAAGACCTGTATTTTTTCCCATTACTGCTACTTGGGGCAACCAGCACAAGTTTTTCGAAATATCTCTGACTTGGAAGGTGCCCTGGAGACCTTTTGGTAGCTGTTCTTTTGCCATAGTAGCTGCAGCCATGGGAGCTGAAATTAATGGGAGCTGAACCTGATGGGAACAAAGCTGGCACCTAGAATATGGTGACCAATGTGGAAGAAAAGATGGGAAATTTGAAAGTTAGAAATCTGCTTGATAAATGATAATTTGCTGGTGTCTACAGAGCTGAGTTTACTCACACTGGTTAAGAAGTTGCAGTCAAAATAAGAGATAAGAATATTAGAATGGTACAGAATTTTCAACAGTACCATTGGAATATCCTTTTACTCTGGAACTTTATAACTATTTTGAAGATAGCAATTATGCATGCCTAGTATTAGAAATGTACCATAATAGAAAAAGGAACAGGTATCTAAAGAACAGAATGAAAGCTTTCTTAAAGAGCATAGCTTAAAACTTCCTGCACCGGATCACAAAAGTGTTGTATCTTTATTTTCATAACATGGAGCTGTGTAGGGCATATAAAATATATTATGTATGTTGGATTGAGGTTTGCAAATCCAGCTATTTACTAGTAGGGACGCAAGTTAGGAATATGGCTACACATGTGTGAGACTGATAAGAGTGAAGTGAAAAACATGTTTTTGTGTGAACCAGCATAACAAAATTGAGTGATAAGCAGGTTCTCCAAACAACTTCTGGTTATCACATAAGAAGTAAGCAAGTCCAAGGAAAACAGGATAAAGGCAATACTCTACTACAGTGCCATGAGTAGTCTGACTGGGCACTCCAGCTAAGACCCCCTGCCAGGTGCAAGCCACGACACTCCAGGGCTCTCTGAAGTTCTTCCTTCTGGGACCAGCTTGCCTCAGACCCATCGTGGGTTCAGTCATCTTTGGCCCAGTTGTTTCTCCTGCACCAGTGACCTTCTCCATCTTGATTGAATCTGGGACTTGGTTCATTATTAAATTCTATTCTAATTTATATAACCCTCTGTGACCAGAGCATTGGCCTCTGGAGGGACATTGGTTCCCAAATAAAGCTGAGTTACTCACTCTATCTGAATCTGTGCATCAGGATTTTGTTCCCCACTCATGTCATGAGTACCATGCAGGGATGAGGGGTTAATGTCCCCTTGACTTTCAGGAAGAGACTGAAATGTGCTGACTGCCCTTTCAGGCACTCGCAATAGTAGTCCACCTGTGAACTTCAAGATTACCAATTTGGGGCTAGCAACTCAATTGAGAATACTACATAAGAAAGCATTATACTTTATGTGGAACTCCTAATTACATTTCCCCAGAAAGTACAACTCAAAGTGCACATAGACTTGGATAGCATTTCGTCTTTGAGCTGTATGCTTCATACATTACATACTGGGAAGCCATCTTTGGACATTGGCACAGTCAAAAAAAAACCCATTAAATACAGTGGTATTGGCAGATTACGACATGCTAATGTTTTTTGTTTTCTGAATAAAGGAAAAGGTGTGGAGCCACCACAGGGTTATCAGAAATACATAGTGTGAAACATTACTTCTTCTTTAACTGTTCACAGGTTAAAATCAATCAGACTGAAAACCAAAAGGGCAATGGTGAACATATTTCATTCAGAGAACATTTGTGCCAACTATCTAAAGCAGTTGTTCATATATCTAGTAATGAAAATATGATTATTATTTATTATTCAAATGAAGGAAAAGGTTTTTTCTTGTTTATAGGATGTGGTCACCTCCTGGAAACATCAGTAGGTTAAGACTTAACAATTTACAAGAAAAGAATTGGAGGATATAGATTTGTTCAGCTTGTAAGATCTAAGTCTCTAAAGAGCATCAATTTTTACAAGACATAGTAAGTGTGTTTTAATGGAAAATTACCCTAGTGTTGATTTTGAGGTTTGATTTTACAATGGGGTAAAAATACCCAAAAGAAAAGATTTAACTAAAGGCTGAAAAACTGAGAAATCTTATTCCTTGATGGGAGAAAGTAAAGTTAATAGCTTAAAAGAGGTCACAAAAATAAGTGTGGCCATGCTATCAAGAGTCATTGCATTTGTTTAGCACTGGAATCCATAATTTGAAGAGAGAAAAATAAAACTTATGTCTGCACAGAAACCTGTGTTGGATGTTTGTTTTAACTTGATTCATAATTGCCAAAACTTGAAACCAACTATGATGCCCTTCGGTAGGTGAATAGATAACTTAGGCACATCTCGACAATAGAATATTATTTAGGGCTAAAATCAAATGAGCAATCAAGCTGTGAAGAGACCATGAAGACACCTAACACACATATTACTAAGTGAAAGAAGTCAATCTGAAAAGGCTACATACTGTATTATTCCAACTATATGATATTCTGGAAAAGAGAGATGGTGAAAGGATCAGTGATTGCCAGAGGTTAGGGGGCAGGGAGCAATGAATAGGAAGCACAGTTGAATTTTTTTCCCCTTCTGTTAAGAAACAGCACTACATTTTAGGAGGGTTCTGAACTTACCTCATTTCAAATTGTACTGGTGACATACATTGTGTAGTTACTGCCATTTTATTTTTAGTTTTTAAATGTATTTTTAAATTTTTCATTAAATTTATTGGGGTGACATTGGTTAGTAAAATTATATAGGTTTCAGGTGTACAATTCTATAATATATCATCTATATATTGCATTGTGTGTTCAGTACTCAGAGTCAGTTCTCTGTTCGTCATCCCTTTACCTTCTTCTACCACCTCCCACCCCACTTACCCTCTGGTAACCACTAAATTGTTGTCTGTGTCTATGAGTTTTTGTTTGTTTATTTGTCTTGTTCATTTGTTGCTTTCAGTTTTATTTATTTATTCTTATTAGTTTCAGGTGTACAAACAATGCAAGAGTTAGACATTTACACCCCTCAGAATGATAACACTCCCCTCCCCTAATCTACTACCCCTCTGACATTGTATATAGCTGTTAAAATTCCATTGACTCTATTCCCTATGCTGTACTCCATATCACATGACTATATATATATATATATATATATATATATATATATATATATATATATATAAAATTATAGTTGATATTCAACATTACTCAGCTTCTGCTTCAGGTGTACAGAGCAGTGGTCAAGCATCTACACTATCCATGAAGTGGGCTCCCTAAGACAAGTGCCCATCAGACACCTTACAAAATCTTTACAACATTATTGATTATATTCCCCAAACTGCCTTTCATATCCTCGTGGTAACATTATGACTACCAATTTGTACTTTCTAATCCCTTCCCCTTCTCCCTCATTCCCACTCTTCTCCCTCTAGCAACCATCAGTTTTTTCTCTATATAAAGAAGACAGGAAAGATTCGAGTAAAACAATGTTGGGAGTCATCAGCCTACAGATGATGGTTGATGTCTTGTAATAAATGAGATTTCCCAGGGACAAAGAATAAAGTGAGAAGGAAGGGAAGTTAGGATCTGAACTATGGGGATCACCAACAGTAAACTGTAACCAGAACAACAGGAGATAATTACCAAAGAAGGGAAGTCATGTCTCTAATGCAGGGGTCGGCAAACTGGGGCTCACGAGCCACATGCGGCTCTCAAAAGTTTGCTGACCCCTGGAAGAGTCAATCTTGTCCCTCACAGCAATTTAAAAATTATTCAAGAGCCATAAATATATTTTTACAAAATCACCATTATGTGAATAATACCCTCTAAAAATTTTATATATGAAATTATGATAGTTTTATTTTCATTTTCAATTTTACTTCAGAGCCACAGTTTGCAAGCCACAGTTTGCTGAACCCTGGTGACTCTTTCATCTCAACAGTTTGCCAACCCCTGTTCTGGTGGTTAAGAATGATGAGTTTAAAGTCAGATGGTCTGTTTTCCAGCCTGACTCTACCACTTACAGAAAGTACGGCCTTGGGCCGGCCAAGTGGCTCAGTTGGTTAAGAGCTTGTTCAAGAGTGTGAGCTCCAACTGATGATTGCTAGATGGGAGGGGGTGGGGATGAGGAAGAAGGGCAAGGGACAAGACAACATAAACTGGTAACTACAATATTGCCACAGAGATAGGAAAGACAATCTGGGGAATATAATCAATAATGTAAATATTTTTTAAAGGGCTAGATGAACTCATGTCTTGTTAGGGAGACCACTTCATGGATGGTGTAGAGGCCTCACCACTGCACTGTACATCTAAAGCTGCCATTGAATAATATTATATGTCAACTATAATTGAATATATATATATATATATATATATATATATATATATATAGTCATGTGATGTAGAGTACAGTGTGGGGAGTAGAGTCAATAGAATTGTAATGGATATGCATGATATGGAGGGGAGCGGTGGATTGGGGTGGGGTGATGTCACTTTGTGAGGGGTGAAAAGCATAACTACTGCATTGTTTTGTACACCAAAAACTAATAATAAAAAATTAAAAATTAAAAGAGTGCAAGCTCTGAGCAACAGGGTCGCTGGTTCAATTCCCACAATGGCCAGTGAGCTGGGCCCGAGCTGAGCTGCCCCTGAGCTGCCAACATGCGGCAGGATGGCTCAGCTGGTGAGAGCACGTGCTCCTAACAGCAAGGTTGCCTGTTTGAGGTGGTGGGCTATGCCCACCGCAACTAAAGACTAAACTAGGCACCTTGAGCTGGGCTGCTACCCAATGTCTCAGTGGATAGAGCTTGCACTCTTAACAATGAGGCTGCTGGTTCAACTCCCTCGTGGGATGGTGGCTACGCCCACCCGCAACTAATTGAGCACAGCACCTTGAGCTGAGCAGTGTTACTGGACTTGGAGCTGAGCTTGCTGCGCCCTCCACAACTAAAATTGAAGGACAATGTGGCTGTTCTCCTCCCCTGATTCCTCAACACTGTTCCCCTCCCCCGATTCTCCAGTAAAATCTTAAAAAAAAAAAGTATGACCTTAATCTTTTACTTAACTTGTGCAAACTGCAGTTACCTCAACTGAATTATGGGAATAGTACTTAATAATAGTACCTAACTCACCAGGCTACTGTGATGGTTAAATGAGATATTCTATGGAAGATGTTTACCATAGGACTTGGCACAGAAGAAAAGTCAGTGAATGTTAGCTATTAGTTTTTTTCTTTTTAAGTATAATCAAACAAGAAGTAATACACATCATAGGAGAAGCTAAAAGGAGAAAAGAGTGTTAAAAAATAGAAGAAGAAGAAGAAAGAAGAAGAAGAAGAAGAAGAAGAAGAAGAAGAAGAAGAAGAAGAAGGAGGAGGAGAAGGAGGAGGAGAAGGAGGAGGAGAAAGAGGAGGAGGAGGAGGAGAAACACCAAGTATCTGAGTAGAACATCAAGGAAAGAACTAGAAAGTCCCATTGAATTTATGAACAAAGAAGTAATTAATGAGCCGCACAAGAATAGTCTCATTGTATCAGTACAGTTTGGGCTGATTGCTTTTGATAATTCAGGTTTTGGACTTTGTCAATTCTAAACTAAGACAGATATATTTGATGTTGCCACCAGTAAACAAAAATGATTTCCTAGAATTTCAATTGTGAATGTTTTTCTTCATTTTCTTAATACTTCTTCATTTATTACCAAAAGGCCCTAATACTTAGCCTAAGAGAAACAGAACCCTTATTGTATACTGATATTATTGTGATTCATGGGAAAGCTAATTATAGAACCCAGAACTCTGAAACTCCAAAGTCCACTGTTAAAAGAGAAAGTTTCTGGGCATGATTATGTTTAACCAACTTTCTTTTGGTAAATAAGAAACATAAAGCAGAGCTTCAAGAAGAGTGTGGTCACTATGTTCCTTATTGCAGGGACAAGGCCTAAAGTAGAGCACAGAGACTATCACAGAGTTCTAACTGGCATTGAGACCCCAGTTTTAAAATTATAGGGTCCACAATAAGACTCTGACAGATCACTCATTTAACAAACATCATTGAGCTCCAGACACTGGACTTGCCACTAAAGAAAAATACAAAGTTGAGTTAGATATGGGTTCTTCAAGGGGCTTACAGTCTAACAGACAAGTTGAGACAAATATATTAATAATAATTAACCAGGTACAACTTGAAATGTGACACAAAAAAGGTCCAAGGCGATTGCAGAATTTTGCACAGCTAGAAAGGTGCTTAGGTATCAAGTGATGGACATGTGAACTTTATGTAATACAAGTTCAGACAATGAAGTTCGCATCCTATAAAGAGTGCTACATACCTCATTACTGAATATCACTACAGTCACCTTAGAAGTACTCCCCTTGGGAAGCTATGCAATTTTGGAACTGTTTTTCTGGAATAGCCATCAGAGCTGTCATCGTATTACCCTTTATGTCCTGAATGTCATCTAAATGTCTTCCTTTCAATATTTGTTTTATATTTGGGTAAAGAAAGAAGTCATTGGGGGCCAGATTGGGTAAGTAGGGAGGGTGTTCCAATACAATTCTTTGTTTACTGGCTAAAAACTCCCTCACAGACAGTGCCGTGTGAACTGGTGCATTATTGTGATGCAAGAGTCATGAATTGTTGGCAGAAAGTCCAGGTTGTTTTTGTTTAACTTTTTCATGCAGCCTTTTAAGCACTTCTAAATAGTCAACTTGGTTAACTATTTGTCCCATTGGTACAAATTCATAATGAATAATCCCTCTGATGTCAAAAAAGTTTAGCAACATTGTTGTAGCAAGTTCTTAAACTTAATTGTCAGACCTCGTATACAGTGAAGACCTCTTGAAAGGCTGTATGGCAGGACCTGAGATGTACACGAACCCACAAATACTGTAGAGTCAAATCTTGGGAACAAGAAAGGTCAAGATTGAATATGCAGACTTGGGAACCTGGGCATAAAATTGATGGATAACATCAGATAGGAATACTTAAGAACACTGAAGAGGGAAATGGTTATAATTACACAGCAAATATTTACATGCTCAGGGCTGAAATAGAAAAAGGAGTCAGCAACTGAAACAGAAAAGACATGGTCAGAATGGTAGGAAATGAAACCAGAAAAACATAACATTAAAAAACGATTTCCACGAGTGTTTGCACGGCTTGCTCCCTGTGGCCCGCGGCCCACCCAGAGTACAGCAAGAGCTCATTGGTTTGCAGTCTGAGGCAGAAGCCTCAGGCCGGGCAAGTGCGGGAGGAGAGAGAGGAGACGACTGTGCAGAGGTACGAGCCGCACCCGCGGTTCGCCGGGTCCCCAGGAAGCAGGGTGCAGAGCCCGGCAGCGACAGGGCAAGATCAGTCCCTGCACCCTCCGGGTTCAGTCTCTGTGCCCACCGTGTCCGCGGAGTGCAGGCTGAGGCAGAAGGCTGAAACCCCACGAGCAGGGGAAAAAAGAAGACTCGCAGTCGCAGCAGCGTGCATCGGGCGGAGACACAGGTCCCCGAGAGACGGAGCGGGGATCTGAGCCGTGCGGCAGGGTGCGCGCAGCTTCTAAACCCCGGCAGCCCGTTTGGGAGAGCAGCAGGAACTCCGCTGGAGCATATGAGGCAAAGGCCTTGGCTCAAAACAGTGTTGGAAGTGTGACTTTTTTTTTTTCCTTTTTCTACTCTCTTGAACAGAAAGCAAAAAAACAAAAAACAAAACAAAACAAAAAAACAATAACCGACCCACTCCCACAAACTTTGGCCCCTGCCAAGACAGTCTTAAACTGACCCCGGAATGGAGCAGCAGGGGCAGATTACAGAGGTATTGCTACCTGCAGGGGTCGAGAATTTCCGCCTCAGTAAAGGCTGCAGAGTGAGATACTTACCCTGCCCCCACCTTTCCTGCAAGGCCTGGGAGGCAGGACAGGTTCACCTGCTGAGGCACTAATTAACAGATTCTTAGCAGCTGGCTTTTGGTAGTGAGGAATTCTTTAATTCTCCACAGCTGTCAACGGAAAGGGTGCCCAAAGACACTCATTGAGCCTTTGGGGGTGCAGCCAGCCTTGGGACAGGCTAAAGCAAAATGGCAGTGACTTTGTAAAAACCACCCATCACACGTCACAACCACACTCAAGTACAACAAACCTGTAGTGCCAGGATCACGCTAGGCGTCAGGTGGCCTACTCTGTTCCCACAAGATGCACAGGAATTCTTCTACAGCAGAGGACAAACTGAAGAGAGCTTGGAGGACTTTAACCAATACCGGCACGTGTTTCTTTTTGTGTTGTTTTGTTTTGTTTTCTCCCTTTATAGGTTGTTTATCTTGGTTGTTTTTGGGTTTTATTTCTATTTAATTTTAATCATTTTCTAGTTTTTAATATAGGCATATATATAGGTGTATAGAGGTGAATATATGTCCATATATTTGGATGTGTAGACAAATATATATATATATATATATATATATATATATATATATATATAGTTGTTGTTGTTTTCTTTTTCTTTTTCTTTCTTTTCTTTTTCTTTTTTCCCCACCCTCTCTTTCTCCCTTCTTTTATTCATTCTTCTCACTGCTATACTTTTCCTCTTTTCCTTTTTTCTGCAAATTTTATTTTTATTTTTTTTTAGTTTTACTTTTTTTTGTTTTTTAATTTTTTAATTCCTAATTTTAATTTTTTGGTATAGCTATTTGGTTTCTCGTGTTTATTTTATTTTTTATTTTAAGATATTATATTTTATTTTGTTTCCTCTTCTGTTCTTATTGTGTGTGTGGTTATTGTTTTGTTTCTGTTTCTTTTCTGCTTTTGTATGTTTGATATTTCTTTCCAAGTTGACTGTATATTGACAGTTTTTTTTTTTTACATGTGAGAGCATTTGGTTTCCTTCAGTGGCTGTGGAGGTTGTTCTTGTTGATCTGTTTTGCTCTAAAATCACTCTGCAGCACTGGGTCCAAACAAAGAGACACAAGAATCATCATACCTGGAGACCAACTTTAGATAAAACCAGAGCATTTCTGGGTTTGACATACAAGAGTCACACCCAAAAGGAAGTTGCTACAGGTACTAGGGCCCAAAGTGTCCAAGTCTCATGAGAGGGGTCAACTGTCTCACAGCAGCTCATAAACTGCAGACACTGCTGATCCTCACAGCTAATCAGTCTGGGAGTCAATCACACCTACTGACAAGCCAAAAGCAATCATAGCTAAAACTTTGACAGGTGAGGAAACACAACACAAGGAACACCTCAGATAAATACATGCACAGGAAAATAGAGAGACTGAGTAATTCAAATATAAAGGACACACACTGTATAAGTTTACCCAGAAAAGACTGAGAAACCTGGGGGATCTATCTGTTATATCGAAGCAAACACAAAGAGTAAGCCAGAATGGGGAGACAAAGAAACACAACCCAAATAAAAGAACAGAAGAAACTTCCTGAATCAGTGGAACTAGAGGAAATAGAGGTAAACAACCTATCGGAGACAGAGTTCAGAACACTGATTATTAGAATGTTCAAGGAAATTAATGAAAATATAAAGAAGGATAGAGAAATCATGAAAAGCAACCAGCTAGAACTTACGAACACAACTACTTAATTAAAAAACAAACTTGATGGAATGACTAGCAGATTGGATGAAGCAGAAAATTGAATCAGTGACTTAGAAGACAAGATAGCAGAGATCACCCAAGCGGAAAAACAAAATGAAAAAAGAATGAAAAGCATTGAAAATAGTTTAAGAGAGCTGGGGGACAACATCAAACACAATAACGTATGGATCATTGGAATACCAGAAGGAGAAGAGAGGGAGCAAGGGATTGAGAACATATTTGAAGTAATAATGTCTGAATACTTCCCTAACCTGGCAAAGGACATTGAAATACAAGCCCAGGAAGTGCAGAGCGTTCCAACCAGGATGATCCCAAACAGGCCCACACCAAGACACATTATAGTGAAAAAGGCAAGGGTTAAGGACAAAGACAGAATCCTTAAAGCAGCAAGGGAAAGGCAGCAAGTTACTTACAGGGGTACCCCCATAAGATTATTAGCTGACTTTTCTACAGAAACTCTGCAGGCCAGAAGGGAGTGGCAGGAGGTTTTCAAAGTGATGAAAAATAAAGGCCTACAACCCAGATTGCTGTATCCAGCAAGGTTATCATTTAAAATTGAAGGCGAGATAAACAGCTTTCCAGAAAAGAATAAGTTAAGGGACTTCATTACCACCAAGCCAGCTTTGCAGGAAATGCTAAAAAGGCTTCTTTAAGTAGAAGAGAAAAACAACCTTACTAAGAAAGACTACGAACACAAATAACAAAATGGCAATAAATACACACCTATCAATAATCACATTAAATGTAAATGGATTAAATGATCCAATAAAAAGACATAGGGTGGCTGAATGGATAAGAAAGCAAGACCCCCCATGTCGGCCGAGTGGCGCGGTGGTTACGCGCTGGCTTGGGAAGCCAGCAGCCCTGGTTCGATCCCACATATGAGGGCCAGTGACACTGACCTCAAAAAATAAAAATAAAAAAAAGAAGGAAGCAAGACTCCAGCATACGCTGTTTACAAGAGACACACTTCAGATCAAAAGACACATACAGGCTGAAAGTAAAGGGATGGAGTAAAGTATTTCATGCAAATGGAATGGAGAAAAAAGCTGGAGTAGCGATACTTATATCAGATAAAATGGACTTTAAATTGAAGAATATAACAAAGGACAAAGAAGGACACTTCATAATAATGAAGGGATCGATCCAACAAGAGGACATAACCTTAGTAAACATCTACGCACTGAGCATAGGAGCATCTAAATATATAAAACAGATATTGTCAAATATAAAGACAGAGATCAACAGTAATACTATCACAGTACGGGACTTCAACACCCCGCTGTCACCAATGGACAGATCCTCCGGACAGAAAATCAATGCGGAAAGAGTGACCTTAAATGACACATTAGAACAGCTGGATTTAACTGATATATTCAGTGCATTGCACCCCAAAGCTACAGAATATACATTCTTTTCAAGTGCACATGGAACATTTTCTAAGATAGTCCACATGTTAGGCCACAAAACAAATCTCAATAAATTTAAGAAGATTGAAATTATTTCAAGTGTCTTCTCTGACCACAATGCTATGAAACTAGAAATCAATTATGAGAAGAAATCCGGGAAGCTGACAAATAAATGGAGGCTAAATAACATGCTCCTAAATAGTGAGTGGGTCACAAATGAGATCGAGGAGGAAATCAAAAGATACCTTGAGACAAACGAAAATGAAAACACCACGAACCAAAATCTCTGGGATGCTGCGAAAACAGTCCTAAGAGGAAAGTTGATAGCAGTGTAGCCCTACTTAAAGAAGGAAGAAAAATCTCAAATTAACAGGTTATCCTTACACCTAAGGGAACTGGAAAAAGAACAGCAAAAGAAGCCCAAGGGGAGTACAAGAAAGGAGATAATAAAGACCAGAGTGTAAATAAACAATATAGAGAACAGAAAAACAATACAAAAGATCAATGAAACCAAGAGCTGGTGTTTTGAGAAGATAAACAAAATTGACAAACTTCTAACCAGGCTCATCAAAAAAAAAGCAAGAGGACTCAAATTAGTAAAATTAGGTATGAAAGAGGTGAAATGACTACAGACATCACAGAAATACAAAAAATTCTAAGAAATTACTATGAGCAACTATATGCCAACAAATTTGACAGTCTGGAAGAAATGGATAATTTTCTAGAAGCATACAACCTTCCAAAGCTAACCCAAGAAGAAACAGAAAATCTAAATACCCTGATTACTACCAAGGAAATTGAATTGGTAATTGACAAGCTCCCAACAAACAAAAGCCCTGGACCAGACAGCTTCACAAGTGAATTTTATCAAACATTCAAAAAAGAACTATCACCTATTCTTCTCAAACTATTACAAAAAAATCCAGAAGGAGGGAAGGTTCCCAAATTCTTTTTATGAAGCAACTATCACCCTGATTCCAAAACCAGATAAAGACAGCACAAAAAAGGAAAACTACAGGCCAATCTCCCTGATGAATATAGATGCCAAAATTCTCAATAAAATATTAGCAAACAGAATTAAGCAATATATTAAGAAGATCATACATCATGAGCAAGTGGATTTCATCCCTAGTACGCAAGGCTGGTTCAACATCCGTAAATCAAGTAATGTGATACACCACATCAACCAAATGAAGAATAAAAATCACATGGCTATATCCATAGATGCAGAAAAAGCATGTGACAAAATCCAACAGCCATTTATGTTAAAAACCCTTAGCAAATTGGGAATACAAGGATCATATCTCAACATAATAAAGGCCATATATGGTAAACCTATAGCTAACATCATACTCAATGGGGAAAAGCTAAAACCATTCCGCTTAAGATCAGGAACAAGACAAGGCTGTCCACTTTCTCCTCTTTTATTCAACATAGTGCTGGAAATTCTACCCACAGCAATCAGACAACAAAAAGAAATAAAAGGCATCCAAATTGGCAAAGAAGAAGTAAAATTGTCATTATATGCAGATGACATGATACTGTATATAGAGAACCCCAAAGACTCCATCAAAAAACTATTGGAACTGACAGATGAATTCAGTAAAGTAGCAGGATATATAATAAATGTTCAGAAATCAGTTGCATTTGCATATACCTATGATAAACTAACAGAAGGAGAAATTAAGAAAACTATCTCATTTACAATTGCTTCAAGAACTATAAAATACCTAGGAATAAATTTAACCAAAGAAGTAAAAGATCTGTACTCAGAAAATTATAAGACACTGAAGAAAGAAATAAAAGAAGATACAAATAAATGGGAACACATACCATACTCATGGATAGGAAGAATTAATACAGTTAAAATGTCCATACTGTCTAAAGCAATATATGGATTCAATGCAATTCCTATCAAACTACCAAGGGCATTTTTCACAGAAATAGAAAATACAATCCTGAAATGTATATGGAACCATACAATACCCCGAATAGCCTTGGCGATCCTGAGAAATAAGTACAAAGTCGGGGGGATCCCGCTACCAGACATCAAAACATACTACAAGGCTACAGTAACCAAAACAGTATGGTACTGGCATAAAAACAGGCACATAGACGAGTGGAACAGAACAGAGACCCCAGAAATAAATCCATGTATATACAGACAGTTAATCTATGACAATGGAAGCAAGAATTTACATTGGAATAAAGATAGTCTAAATGGTGCTGGGAAAATTGGACTGACACATGCAAAAAAATGAAACTGGACCACCTCCTTATGCCATATACAAGAACAAATTCAAAATGGATTAAAGACTTAAATGTAAGACCTGAAACCATAAAACTCCTAAAAGAAAATATAGGGAATACATTTGCAGACATTACCCGGAGCAATATTTTTACTGATACATCCCTGCGGGCAAGGGAAGTAAAAGAAAAAATGAACATATGGGATTATATCAGACTTAAAAGTTTTTCACAACAAAGGAAACCATCAATAAAACAAAAAGGAAGCCAGTGATTGGGAGAATATATTCGCCAACGGTATATCTGATAAGGGGTTAATACCCAGAATTTATAAAACACTCATGAAACTCAACACCAAAAAAACAAACAACCTAATTAAAAAAATGGGCAGAAGTTATGAAGAGATTTCTCTAAAGAGGACATACAGAAGGCCAACAGGCATATGAAAAAATGTTCAACCTCACTGGTCATTAGGGAAATGCAAATAAAAACCACCATGAGATACCACCTCACTCCAGTCAGAATGGCTATCATCAATAAATCAACAAACAACAAGTGCTGGCGGGGCTGTGGGGAAAAGGGGACCCTGCTGCACTGTTGGTGGGATTGCAGATTGGTGCAGCCACTATGGAAGTCAGTATGGAGGTATCTCAAAAAAATGGAAATGGAACTACCTTTTGACCCAGCAATTCCACTCCTAGGTATTTATCCTGAAAAACCCAAGACACTAATTCAAAAAAATATATGCACCCCTATGTTCATTGCAGCGCTATTTACAATAGCCAAGACTTGGAAACAACGAAATGCCCATCGGTAGATGACTGGATTAAGAAACTGTGGTACATTTACACAATGGAGTATTACTCCGCTATAAAGAAGAATGAAATCGTACCATTTGCAATGATATGGATGGACCTAGAGACTATTATGTTAAGTTAAATAAGTCAGTCAGAGAAAGACAAATACCATATGATCTCACTTATATGTGGAATCTGAAAAACTGAATGAATGAGCAAAGTAAACAGAAACTGTCTCATAGATATAGAGGAAAAACAGGGTTGCTAGTTGGGAGGAGAATGGGGATGAGGGAAAAGGGGAAGGGATTAGACAGCAAAAATAGGCAACTTCAATATTTCCACAGGGATATGAAAGACAGTTCGGGGAATATAATTAATAATGTTGTAAATATTTTGTGGGGTGTCAGATGGTCACATGTCTTGTTAGGGAGACCATTTCATGGATAGAGTAGAGGCTTGATCACTGCATTGTACACCTGAAGCTGAGGTTGTATAAGATTGTATACCAACTGTAATTGAACATATATAGATAGTCATGGGATGTGGATTATACTGTGGAAGGGAATCAGAGGAAGTGTAATAGATATATATGATATGGGGGGAGGAGTGGGGTGGCGAATTAGGGGAGGAGGGTTGTCACTTTGAGGGGTAAAAAGTATAACTATTGCACTATGTTGTACACCTGAAACTAATTAAAAATAAATAAATTTTTAAAAAAAAGGGATTTCCACTGCCAAAAGAAAAAAAAAAAGGATTTCTAGAATGAAGGGGAAAGAACGTGAGAAAAATAGCTTTTACTGTATTATCTATAAAAGTGCTTCACTTACAGCCTCTCATTCATTCATCACAAAATGTCTTAAACATTACCATTTCCTACAGATGTGGAAACAGAGGCTCAAAATTAGAAGTCTCACTTTTTTCTCCCACTTGCTAAAAAGCCATAGATCTAATAGGTGATAGAGTAGAGATTCATCGTTAGGTAGACTTAGCTCAGTTAACATTGGGAAAGTTCTGAGCACAGAGACAAGTCATAATTCTACTCCAATTCTGATGCAAACCCACAGAATAACATTTGATAAGTCATTTCACTCCCATAAATCACAGGTTTTTCATATGTTTAATAGGGGTGTTAAACTCAATTATTTATTCTATAATGTTCCTCTCAGTTCTGATATTTTATGATTTTGGCTTTTATATTGTTACAGTAAATTCTTGAGCGGTTACAGAAGGAGTGGATGAAAAATAACATGACTGACATAAACAAAAATAACTGGGTCATCTTTTTATCTGAGACTGAAGGAAAGAAGAAGATGATTAAACATATAAAGTTTAAGAAATTGCATTTAGGAGGCATAAGACACTGAACCTGTAGACAGGTTGGATATTGGGCTGAGCGGAAGTAGATAATACTACAGGGGTGGCTCTTGGGTATCTGATGGACCATAAATCAATTAGGCTACTTTAGACATATAAACTTCAAAGCTGAACTGTCCATGAGATCTGTGAATTATCAGAGCACTTCCTGCTCTTCTCTTTTATATTTAACACTGAGGATGGAAGGAAGGAGAACATGTGGATAGATAATTAACTTCCAAATAACTTTGTTTACAACCTAATCACCTAAGTTCAGGTTCATTGGGCAAAAGAAAGTCTTCAGAATTCTCACACTGCAAATCTATTGCCTGATAAGAGATACTTAGCACTGTATATTAAAGTGAATTCAAACTGTGATGGCACGTTTGACAGACAGGCTGGTAGCCTGATCTAATGAACAGAGAGAGAGAAATGGCTTCGAAATCAAGATACATCAGCTCTATTCCTCATTCTGCTATTAATTAGGGGAGTGACAGTGGACAGGGTTATGCACATGGGTGTGCCTCAGTTTACTAATCTGTAAAATGGACCTGGTAGTACATACTTCATAGGTTAAAATCACCCATCTTATTGACAGGTTCTCAAAAGATGTTTGATAAAACTACAAGGTTAAATCAAATGATCTGTTAGCTCTTTTCAAGTTTGATAGTATCCACTACCTCATTTGTTAAACTTAAAAAATATATATATCCTCCTTTAATGTGATCCAAGATCTTTTAAAATTATGAATTATGATTTCTTAAAGTAAATTGAAGTAGTTATAAACTTAGAATATTGTTCAAACTATGTACGGAATACTTCTGAGGTTCAGATATGCATGTAGAGTCCTCTTCCCTAACTCTACTCACCACCAATCACTGAAATATCTATCTACATGTAACTAACTTCTGGTTTCAATAGTTTACTCTTGGGATAAAAACCCAGTTGCAAAGGTCATCCTGGATCAGATTCCTGTCAGGGTATTTGGGATAAGCCAAGACAAAAGTTCAGGATCATTTCCCCGTTTACCAAAGTAGAACAAATTTGTCTCGGTTTAAAACCAAACTTCTCATATTATTACATATCTATGAAAAAAAAAAAAAGAGGAGGAATTTTTTTTTTCCCTGGAGGTGATTTTGTTTGCCTGTTTTTTTTTCTTTTTTTTTGGACTTGGAAAAACCATTTATTTGTTTCATGCCTTAGTTTTCTTATAAGAGCAAAGGTAATACAGCCTTATCAAGATAAAATGTGATAGTATACATGCATCTAATTTTTTAGGTATCTACCTGTTTGTTTTGATCACCAGTCTTTAATTGTTTGCTTAGACTTGTGTCAGAGAAAGTCAATGAAAACCTGGAATTTAACCTCAGAACAAGGTTCTCCCCGCCACTGAGACACTGTGCAACTAACTGCAATGAAAAGATGCGATTTTGAAGCTCCCCTAATCTGGATTTTTTCTATATTTGGAGCAGTTGTCTCTTCAGTAGCAGCTTCAGTGCAAATACGTCAAACAAAACTATGGAATTTCGAAGTCAGAATTTAAAGACAACACGGTCACTATCTTTAGGAAGATTTCACATTTCTGAAGATTATGGCTTTCTTCTTCCAAATCCTCTGGTAAGGATAGAGCCTTTGCTCAGCTCAGAGTAAGTTTCTTGAGATGCTTGTTTGTTTGTTGTTTGTTTAATTTATATAGTTGTTAAGAGAAATGCAATATAAATACCAAGTTGTTGACTTGGGAAAGATGCTAGAAATAATGTAAAGCATAATTACCAACAAAAGAGAAGTGATAGCTATAGCAGAAGACAGTTCAAATGGAATGTTTTAATGCCAGTTTTTTGTAATAGACTACCAGTTCAGTAAACTTATGAGAAAATCTGTAGTTATCAAGAAAAAGACAGAACTTAGATAGAGATCACTTATATGGGCAAATTGGTTTATCTTGACTTGCTAGTGGGAGAGAAAAGAGAACACGAAGGAACTTGCGTGCTTTCAGGGATGGTAGGAGTTTAGATATTCACAGAGAAGAGGAAGGAATGTTTGTGAAAGAACAGTCTATTTCTTAATTCTCCTTAAGGTTCAACCTATAATGTAATTCTATTTTATTAGTTAACCCTTATCAATACTGTTTCCTCTTTGAATGTATCTGAGGCCTGTGATGTTAAAACTGTAAGATCCATAGGACCATGTAGTCCAGGGGTCCGCAAACTTTTGAGTTGAAGAGCCAATCCTGTCCCTTACAACCATTAAAAATTATTCTAGAGCCATAAAACAAATGAAATCACCATTATGTGAATAACATCCTTTAAAAATTTTGTAAATGAAACTATGATAGTTTTATTTTCATTTTCAATTTTACTTCAGAGCCTCATGTACGTACCCAAAGAGCCACATATGACCCATGAGCCACAGTTCACTGACTCCCAATCTGGTCCCGACCCCCACCTTCTACATTTAAACTAGCTGAAGTGCAGAGGAAGTGGCTTGCCCAAAGTCATATCAGTGGTGAAAGCAGAACTCGTTTTCAGGACTCTTGACATCCTTTTTCTGCTACATCATAAATAAAGGCCAAGACCACTCAGTTAAAGTCTAGGAATCTAATGCTGCCATGATTACAATAATTTATTAGATCAATATTTTTCCTCCCATAGGCCTAATTTGCCATTTAACTGTGATTAAACAATGGTCTGGAATTCAATGAGCCTTTATTGCAGATCTACTCTGATTCTTATTTACTTCTGAGTGTTACTAGAAGAATACAGATGAAGATAGGCTCTATTATTCACTGGTCACAAAACCTCTCTTGTAGAGCTATTAGTTGTGAGACCAAGTCAAAAATCTGTGAGTAACTTGAGCATTAAAAGTAATAACTTCAGAGGGGCCGGCCGAGTGGCGCGGTGGTTAAGCGCTGGCCTGGGAAGCCAGCGGCCCCGGTTCGGTCCCACATGTGAGGGCCAGTGACACGCCCTCAAAAAACAAAACAAAACAAAACAAAACAAAACAAAACAAAACAAAAGTAATAACTTCAGGGCCAGCCGAGTGGCGTGGTGGTTAAGCGCTGGCTTGGGAAGCCAGCGGCCCCGGTTCGGGTCCCACATATGAGGGCCAGTGACACTGCCCTCAAAAAAAAAAAAAAAAAAAAAAAAAAGTAATAACTTCAGGGTGTTATGCACAGTAGGATTGTAGCCCAGAGTACTAGACTATATTCTCTGACACTGCCATTAGAGTGACCGAGATTCTCTGTTTACTAGGAACTGAAGGAGTTCCCAAGATGTGGGACTTTCAGTGCTAAAGCAGAAAAATCCTGGAAAAACTAGAATGCATCAGTCACCCTAACCTGCACATACTAACTCTTGAGACCTTGAGTAAATCACAAGTATTACCTGACCCTCAGTTTTCACATCTACTGGATGGAGAGCTAGTGCCACCATTACCCACTGGATTGATATGGAGCATGAAAGTTGTTTTGATAAATGTAACATAAGGACTAAGAAACCAGTTCTCCTGACCTTCAGTCCAGTGCTTGTTAAAAGCTCCATTCTGTGTGCATAAATTGATTCAGGAACATTACTCTCATCCCTAGTTTACAAGGAGGAAAAGGCCAAAAGGCCAACGTGTTCTTATAGGGATTAAATACTAAGCTGAGGAAAAATAATATTATAAAGTATATAAACAGTAGGTAGGGCCACAGTGATTGAGTCCCCTCTTGGCTGTTTTGTGTGTGTGTATGTGTATGTATGTGTGTATATATATATATATATATATATATATATATATATATATATATATATAAAAAGAAAAACAATAACAACATCAAGTGCTTGTGCTATACCGAGTCAGACGATATTTGTCCTGTGATTTTGTCAATGGATACTCCTTAGAAGAAATTTCTATTCCTGAGTTCATATAAAAAATCCCTGGCAAACTGGGTCTAATGTTTCATAGTCATGTCAATGTACTCCTTGGTACAATGTAAAAATGTACTCCTTTGTTTCAGTTTTAGTTTTGTTTCATTTGGTTGAGAATTTTAAACATCTCCCTTTCTGAGAAAATGTGGGGTAAGTAGGTTCTCATGAGACTGTTTAGGTAAGGTGAGACTGTCAGCCACATCACCAGCCACAGCTGTGTTGCAACTGATCAGAGGGGGAAATTTCGGTCACTGGCTTTTCTAAGAACACAGGTTTTGCTTTCCTTTAGTTTAAAGGAAGTGATGGGAAGGCTGTGCCTTCATGTCAACAGCCCAAAGATGCTCTTTCTGCAAGCTTAGTTTCTTTACAAATATTTACTTCAAAGTCTCTCCACAGAAAACACTGTCAAGCTAATAAATAAGCAAGCATTCTAGCTTTAGGGGAAGGGGTGACTTGGTTTCAAATATTCCGCTGTCTTTATAAACTCCCAAACATTTCCCCAGTCCAACATTTCAGTGTGGAAAATGTATACCTTTAAGATTCATGTCCATAAATATGCCACAAAAATCTTTTGCCAGATTATGTGTTGCGTGTGTGTGTGTGTGTGTGTGTGTGTGTGTGTGTGCGTGTGTGCGTGCATTGAGGTTGGGGGAGGTTCAGATAGTTTTTCTTTAAAGAATATGAGGAAATTAGCTTGTCAGGAAAGGAGGGACCAAATAGATTATAGCAGGAGATTAGATTGGAGTACAATTGAGAGACCTTGAAAGTTAGGCTCAGGATTTCTAATTTTAACACATCTAGTAAACGACATGGTACAACTGGTATTTGAATATTTTCCTAGCAGCATGTTAAGTGCGGGATGGGTGAGAGCAGTGATTCCTGAACTGCACAATGAGTTGGGGAGCTTTAAAAAAATACTGACGACAGAGCCTCATCCTGAACAGTTAATTCAGAATCTCTAGCCTAAGTGGCTTGGTGTTTGAAAACAGAATACATAAAGGACAGTTTAGCTCCAGATGAGAGGTGGGGGAGAGGGTCTCCACTTAACAGGCTGCCTGTAGAAATATAGATGCCATGGCTATGAGAAACATGAAGGGCTTGAAAATAGTTTAGACACAAAAACAAAGAAAAGGGGAAATGTTAGATGTACTATGGAGCAAAGGAAAAGGACTGGTGCAAATAGTCTTGGGGATGCGAGGAACTTGATTCTTTATGGTGAACAAGCAACCATTTAGAGGAAAAATAAATACATATATACTCTCCTGAAGAAATTCAAAGCATTCGATAGAAGCAGTGGACTCCAGCTGCTTAGAAGGAAAAGTATCAAAACAATTGCCATGGAAAAGGTGAGATGACAGATCCTAAGAAAGAAAAAATTGGGCATAGGAAAACACATATCTGCTACTTTCAGTCAAAATGAGATTCACGAAGTGTATTGTTTCCTTGGGCTATTGTAAGAAGTCACCACAATTTTGGTGGCTTGGAAAAACAGAAATTTATTCTCTCAGTGTTCTAGAGGTCAAAAGTCTGAAATCAGGGTGTTGGCAGGCCCACTCTCCCTGCGAAGGCTCTAGGGGAGAATCCTTCTGGGCCTCCTCCATCTTCTCATGGCCCTCATGGTAGAATGTCTCCACTCTCTGCCTCTATATTCACATGACCTTCCTTGTGTCTGTGTTTGCTACCCTCCTGTCTATGTCTTCTGTTATAAGGACATTTGTCTTTGGATCCACTCTAATCCAGGATGATCTCATCTTGTAATCATTAATTAATTACATCAGCAAAGAACATTTTTCCAAATAAGGTTACATTCACAATTTCCAAGTAGACATAGTATTTTGTTTTTGTTTCTTTTTTTTTTTGGAAGGGAGGGAGTACAGTACAGAACAGGCACCATTCAACCCATTACAGGGAGTGAGAAGAAAAGATGAAATGTTACAGGGAGGAAGGTACCCGGGCAATGAAAACTAAAACATTGTTTGGGAATCTTGAGATTCCCAAACCTGACCAAGGGAGGGTGAAAGACAATGAAAAGTGAGGGTGCAAAATATAAAATGGTCAAGGAGACACTTGACACAGTTCAATATCATTGACTGGTTTTGTCAGCATAATGTTATCTCATGTTCACCAATATGACCTCAATATTTTGAAGACAAACCACTCCTTATGCTGTTAAATTGTAGCTTTAAAGTCAGAGGCTATTAATAGAATATGAGACACAGTATAGGCAATGGTTAGGCAACTAAGTTAGTGAACTTGAGCTCAGACTCCACCCTTTTCTTTCCAGAAAAAGAGTTCCAAAATTGCTTTGAAGGGTGGACTAGGTGCTGGTGTCAGCACATAGCTTCCCAAGGGGTGTACTTTGAAGGTGACCCTAGTGATATTCAGCAGTTGAGTATTGTAGCACTTTTTCTAGGAGGAGTTCCTGAACTTAATTGTAAGCCATTGTATGTCTTATTTAAAAATTATTTGTTTATTTAAATTAAAGTTTATTGGGGTGACAATTGTTAGTAAAGGTATTATACATAGGTTTCAAGTGTACAATTCTGTAATACATCATCTATATATCATGTTGTGTGTTCACTACCAAGAGTCAGTTCTCCTTCCATCACCATATATTTAATCCCCTTTTCCCTCATCTACCACCCCCCTCCGCCCTTACCCTTTGGCAACTACCATTGTCTCTGTCTATGAGTTTTTGTTTCTTCATTTATTTGTCTTGTTCCTTTGTTGTTTTCAGTTATATATATCACATATCAATGATGTCATATGGTTCTCCACTTTTTCTGTCTGACTTATTTTGCTGAACATAATAATCTCAAGGTCTATCGATGTTGCAAACGGCACTATCTCATCTTTTCTGATGGCAGAATAATATTCCATTGTGTAAATATACCATATCTTCTTTATCCAGTCATCTGTCAAAGGACACTTTGGTTGTTTCCATGTCTTGGCCACTGTAAATAAAGCTGCAATGAACATTAGTGTATATAAATCTTTATGGATAAATGTTTTCAGATTTTGGGGGTATATACCCAGGAGAGGAGTTGCTGGGTCACATGGTAATTCTATTCTTACATTTTGCGGAACCTCCACACTGCCTTCCATAGTGGCTGCACCAACCTGCATTCCCACCAACAGTGTATGAGGATTCCTTTTTCTCCACAGCCTCCCCAATGCTTATTATTATTTGTCTTGTTGATGATAGCCATTTTAACTGGTGTGAGGTAATATCTCATTATGGTTTTTATTTGCATTTTTCTGGTGATTAACGATGTTGAGCATCTTTTCATATGTTATTGGCCATCTGTATGTCCTCTTTAGAGAAGTATCTATTCAGGTCCTCTGCCCATTTTTTAATTGGATTGTTTTTTTTGTTGTTGTTGAGTTGTATGAGTTCCTTATGTATTTTGGATATTAGCCCTTTGTTGGAGGTGTTGTTTGCAAAAATTTTCTCCCACTTTGTTGGTTGCATCTTTATATTATTGATGGTTTTTTTGCAGTGCAGAAGCTTTTTAATTTGATGTAGTCCCATTTATTTATTTTAGCTTTGACTTCCCTGATCTTTGAAGTCGAATTCGTAAAATCCTCTTTGAACCCAAGGTCCATAAGTTTAGTACCTATGATTTTTTCTATGCAGTTTACTGTTGCAGGTCTTTTGTGAAGGTCTTTTATCCATTTTGAGTTAATTTTGGTACACGGTGACAGATAGCAGTCTAGTTTTATTCTTTTGCATGTGCCTTTTCAATTCTCCCAGCACCATTATTGAAGAGGCTGTCTTTTCTCCACTGTATGTTTTGTATGTTTTTGGCTCCTTTGTCAAAAATTATCTGTCCATATTTATGTGGGTTTATTTCTGGGTTTTCAATTCTATTCCATTGGTCTGTTTGTCTGTTTTTCTGTGAATACCATGCCGTTTTGATTATTGTTGCTCTGTAGTGCCAGCTGAAGTCAGGGAGTGTGATACCTCCAGCATTGTTCTTTTTTCTTAGGATTGCTTTGGCTATATGGTGTCTTTTGTAGTTCCATACAAATCTGATGATTTTTTTTGTTTTTTGTTCTATTTCTTTAAAAAATTTCATCGGGATTTTGATGGGGATTGCATTAAATCTGTATATTGCTTTGGGTAATATGGCCATTTTAACTATGTTGATTCTTCTGATCCATGAACATGGAAATTCTTTTTATTCTTTGTGTCTTCAATTTCTTTAAAAAATGTCTGATAGTTTTCAGTGTATAGGTCTTTCACAGTCTTGCTTAAGTTTACTCCTAGGTATTTTATTCTTTTGGTTGCAATTGCAAAATTAATTGTTTTTTTATTTCTTTTTCTGAGATTTCATTGTTAGTATGTAGGAATGCAATGGACTTTTGTATGTTGATTCCATAGCCTGCAACTTTACTGTATTTGTTTATTGTTTCTAATATTATAGCTTTTTTGATGGAGTCTTTAGAGTTTTCTACATATAACACCATGTCATCTGCAAAAAGGGACAATTTAACTTCTTCATACCCAATTCAGATGCATTTTATTTCTTTCTCTTGCCTGATTGCTCTGACTAGGACTTCCAATACTATGTTGAATAGCAGTGGTAATAGGGGACAACCCTGTCTAGTTCCTGAACATAGAGTGAATGTCTTTAGTTTTTCATCATTAATTATGATATTAGCTGAGGTTTGTCATATATGGCTTTTATTATGTTAAGGTATTTTCCTTCAATACCCATTTTTTCAAGTGTTTTAATCATTAATGAATGTTGTTTCTTGTCACATACTTTTTCTGCATCTATTAATATAATCATATGATATTTGTCCTTTATTTTGCTTATGTTAAGCCATCTTGTGCCCCTGGGATGAACTTCACTTAGTCATGATGTATAATCTTTTTAAATACATTGTTGTACTTGATTTGCTAAAATTTTGTTTAGGATTTTTGCATCTGTACACATCAGAGATATTGGTCTGTATTTTTTTTTTTTTAGCTGAGCCATCCTGCCACCTATTAGCAGCTCAATGGCAACGCAGCTCAGGCTGGCATTGAACTGCTGTTGCTCAGAGCTCAGCTCCACTCTTGAGCGAGCTCTTAACCAACTGAGCCACTCAGCCGGCCCTGTATTTTCTTTTTTTTTTGTTATCCTTACCAGGTTTTGGTATTGGGGTAATACTGGCCTCATAAAATGAGTTAAGTAGTATTGTGTCTTCTTCAATTTTTTGGAAGAGTTTGAGAAGGACAGATATTAAATCCTCTTTGAATGTTTGGTAGAATTTACTAGTGAAGCCATCCGGTCCTGGAATTTTGCTTCTGGGAAGGTTTTGGATGACTGATTCAATTTCCTTACTGTGGATTGATCTATTTAGATTTTCCAATTCTTCCTAATTCATCCTAGAAAAGCTATATATTTGCATGAACATGTCCATTTCTTCTAGGTTGTTGAATTTCGTGGCATATAGTCCTTCAGAGTATTTTTGGATGATTCTTTGTATTTCTGTGGCATCCATGGTAACTTCACCTCATTTATTTCTGATTTTGTTTATTTGTATCTTTTCTCTTTTTATCTTAGTGAGGCTAGTCAAGGGTTTGTCAATTTTATTAATCTTTTCAAAGAACCAGCTCTTTGTTGCATTAATTTTTTCCTATTGTCTTTTTGTTCTCGATTTCATTTATTGTGTCCTCGGGAAAGTAAAGACACATTTTTGCATTGAAAGACATAGAAAAATATGTCATGACTTTTCCGACGACCCAACAGTTCTGCTCTGATTTTTATCATTTCTTCTTTCTGCTGACTTTGGGTTTCATTTGTTCTTTTTCTAGTTCTTTAAGGTGTAACATGGGGTTGTTTATCTGGGATTTTTGTTCTTTCTTGGGATAGGCCTATAATTATATAAATTTTCCTTTTTTTTTTGTTATTTTAAAGATTTTATTGGGGAACGGGGGAAGGGAACAGTGTTGGGGAATTGGGTAAGGGGAACATTGTGTTTTTTCAGGACCCATCAGCTCTAAGTGAAGTTGTTATCCTTCAATCTTAGTTGTGGAGAACGCAAACTCAGCTCCAAGTCCAGTCACTGCTTTCAATCTAGTTGTGGAGTGGGGGGTGGGGGGGCACAGCCCACCATCCCATGTGGAAGTCCAACTGGCAACCTTGTTGTTAAGAGCACGTGCTCTCACCATCTCGTTGGCAGCTCAGCTCGGGGGCAGCTCACTGGCCCATGTGGGAATTGAACCGGCAACCCTGTTGCTCACAGCTCACATTCTAACCAACTGAGCCACCTGGCTCATCCATAATTTCCCCTCTTAATACTGCTTTTGCTGTATCCCAATAATTTTGGTAGAATATATTTTCATTCTCATTTGTTTCTATGTATCTTTTGACCTCTCCTCTTATTTCTTCTTTGACCCAGTCTTTCTTTAAAAGTATGTTGTTTAATCCCCATATATTTATGTTTTCTTCTGCTTTCTTTTTGCATTTGATATCCAATTTTCAAAGCCTTGTTATCAGAAAATATGATTGGTATGATTTCAGTCTTCTTAAACTTTCTGAGGCTACTTTTATTTCCCAATATATGGTCTATCCTTGAGAATGTTCCATGTGCACTAGAAAAGAATGTATAGTCTGGTGTTCTAGAATGAAGTGCTTTATAATAATCTAATGGGCTTTCCTTTTTAGGTTATCATCTTCTTTTCCCTGGCTGCCTTCAGAATTCTTTTTTTGTCATTAATTTTTGACAGTTTCAATACAATGTTCCTTGGAGAAGGCGTGTTTGGAATGAGGTAATTAGGTGTTCTATTTGCTTTTTGGATTCGAGGATCCAGTTCTTTCCACAAGTTTGGGAAGTTCTTGTTGACTATTTGTTTGAATATACTCTCTATTCCTTTCTCCCTTTCTTTTCCTTCTGGTATTATTCTTATGTTGCTCTTTCTGATGGAGTCAGAAAATTCTTGTAGAGCTCTTCCATTTCTTTTAACTCTCAAGTCTCTCTCTTCTTCCATCTGTGCCATTTCCAGATTTCTATCTTCGATATCACTAATTGTTTCCTCCATCTGGTCAGTTTTATTACCTAAGCTGGTTATTTCATTCATCATTTCTTTTATTGAGTTCTTAATCTCCAGAAATTCTGTTTGGTTCTTTTTGAAAATTTCAATCTCTTTGGTAAAATGTTCATTTTGTTATTTGATTGTGTTTCTGAGTTCATTAAACTGCCTGCCTGTGTTATCTTGCATCTCATTAAATTTTTTTCAGAACTGCAATCTTGAATTCTTTGTTATTTAAGTCACATGTTTCCACATCTTTAAGTTCATTTTCTGGAGACTTTCATTTTCTTTCTTAGCTACCTTATTACCTTGGTTACTCATGGCAATTAATGAATATTATTTCTCTTCTAGTCATCTACAGGAGTGGGTTCTGCAACACGTTGATATGAAGAGGTCTTTCTTTTGCTTTCCAGTTCGTGTTGGTGGAACGTTTTATTTTCTCTCCCACTGCAGCCTTTTTTTCTCTCTCACACTGTAGTGTTATATTTTTCTCTTGCACTGTTCCAGCTTCTCACATGATGCAGAGGTTCCCTGGAAAGTGGGCTTCTCTGTGAGCAGGTAGCCTGGGTCTTAGGGCACCACCTCCCTGGGGGATGTAGAGAGCTTCTGAGTCCCAAAGCTCTTCCTGCAACCAGATTCAGAGCCTGTGTTTCTGAGGCTCCATTTACCCCTGCAGGGATCCACTCAGATAGGTAGTGGCAGGAGTGGGGTGGGTTGTGAGAGGTGGCTCTGAGCAATGGTTGTGACTACCAGCACAGTTCACCTTGCACATAAGATTCCCTCCCTTTCTCTGGAATTAGTTAGGCTGTATAGAGTCTGTGGCTACGGGGCTGCAGTTCTCAGAACTATAAATATTCTGTTGTTTTGATCTGCTTCTAGCACTGAGAAGGTGGGGTGGGGCGTGCCCTGGGAGGGTGGAAAGGGGTCAGCCAGTTAAGGAGCCTATGTCTTCTGTCCTCTGCATGGCATTGAAGGCTTAAACCACCGTTGTCACTCTTCTTCCCTCAATCTTTGCTCCAAGATCTCTGGCATGAGTGTTGGGTTCAGAAGCAGTTATATGCTGATCCCTCAGGCAGGGCTGTGGGCCATAAGGGGAGTGCTAGCAGTCACAATTATTCCTTCTCCCATGACTGTGGTAGCTCCAGAATTCAGGGGGCTTGGAGCTTGCAGCTCTAAGCTCCTGCCTGCATCCTGCAGCTCACACACAGCCCACATCTCCTCACTTCCCCCTTCCCTCCTCCCACACTCACCTAATTTGCCCATCTTTAAATGATTTCAATTGCTCATATCTTAGTCTTGCCTGTGTGCTGTGGCAGGGAGTCCTTTGTGGAATTACAGCTGTTCAACTTGTAAATTCCAGGGGAGATTTCAAGAGGCTCACCTCACTCTGTCATTTCTGTGACATAATCCCCAGACCTTGTATGTTTTCAACCTAGCAGTTTGATTTCAACATTATTTTTAAAAATTCTGTAAACATTCAGTTTATCAAGTCCTTTTGAAACAGCTTTACCATCCTGCTGATTTCCTCTATATAAAACACATATAAATGCAATTATAAATTCATAATTTTTCTGTAAGAAGACCAAGAAGTAGTGTTTAAACTTTTCATGTGCAGAATTTTTAGTGCTGTAAATCTACTTTGAGAATTATCCTAATAACAAGAAAACATCTAAAAATACATGTATAAAGATAATTATTTCACACTTGCTAATAACAATGAAAAATTATATGTAGTTAGTAATATTTACTAATAAAATTTTACAATAGTATACAAGTTTTAAAATAAAAGCGATATACAAAGGGTGACAAAAAAATGCAAAAAATGCATACACATTTTAAGAAGGAATAACTGTATTATAATACTCAATATATACTGATAAAAGATAAATACAAGTCACGTTTGACTTCTGCAATTATAAGAGGTGCTCAAAGTGGTCACCATCAGCATCCAGACACTTCTGATTATGGCAAATTACAGCTTGAGGAATGCTGACCAAAGTGTCCACTTGTATACAATTTTTTGGCACATATAAGCATGTAACTGACAAAATATATAAGTAGTAACTGACACAAAAAAGCATGTTATTTAGTGAAAAACTCATCAGCTGATCCTGTAACTTTAAAATCAAAATCTGGGCCGGCCGAGTGGCGCACTGGTTAAGAGCTGGTTTTGGGATGCCAGCGGCCCTGGTTCGGATCCCACATATGAGGGCCAGTGACACTGCCCTCTACAGCTTACAACAGCTCCACCTGGAGCTGGGTTGCGAGTCCCGGTGACGGTGTAGCTGCAGCCCCTGCTGTAGTGGGCTGCCATAGGCTACAGTGAGTGGCTGGCAGCCAGCGTGAGCGGCTGGCAGCCAGCGGGAGCTGCCAATAGCAGCTGTGAGCGACATCCAGAGGCCCACGACTGATCTGCCTCATCCGGGAGGAACGCAATGATGATGCCAACATGGGCCAGTGAAGGAACGTCCTCCGCAACTAGACTAAAGAACAAAAAGACAGCAACTTGTCTGTTCCCCTTCCCCGATTCCCCAAAGCTGTTCCCCTCCCCCAATTCCCCAATAAAAATCTTTAAAAACAAAAAACAAAAAAACAAAATCTGGCAATCAAAAGATAATTTACATAGTTCAATATATTGTTCAGTCTCTAGAGGAAAAGCCGAACGGTCTTCCTTTTTCATTTTTAATGAATAGCAAAATATCTTTAACTCCTTTCCCCCCACTGCCCACCCCCCCATCCCCCGCTCTTCTTGATCACTTTCAAGGTTTTTACATTAGTGGCTTTCAAACTTTTGGGTACATCAGCTTCACCTACAGGGTTTTCTGAAGCGCATACTTCTGGGCCTCTTCCAGTTTCTTATTCATCACGTTTGTGGTAGAGCCCCAGAATTTGCATTTCTAACAAGTTCCCAAGTAATGATGAAGTTGCAGAACTGGGGACCATATTTGGAGCCCAGAGGATCTCACAGTTCATGGTTTTCTTGTGTTGTGAGGTGATTGATACAGAAGTTCAAACATTAGAACTTTTTGAAGCAGGGAGAAGATGAAAAAGAGAACAGGAAAGATTCTTCTAGCAATCTAAGGGGAAATAAAAAGTAAGTATTAAAGACTAGAGTGCGGCCTATATTGAGGCAAAATGTAGTATTTAATAATTTCCATGCAAGTCGAAGAAAGCAGAAATCCAGGATGCTTAATGTAATTCTTAGGATAGGATTCCTTATCTAGGCATCAAAACAGGAAGGACAGAGGTGATAATTTAGTTTTAACTTCTTTTCTTCAAACCCACTTTAAAAGACCTTCTGAATATTATGACTTCACATCTTTGATTTTCTTATATGAAGATTATATGCCATTGTCTCTGTAACTGCATTCAATTTTTGTTCATAAAACATATGTATGCCTCATATAGATGAGATAAAAAAAAACCAAGTTGCCAGTTCAGAGTCAGTTTATCATAAATCTGTCTTTCTTCTTACTAGCATTCTCAGCTTTGCTTTTTAATCTCTCCCTCTTACAGTATCAAAGTATAAATAGCTTAAGTTTGTCAGTCTTGAATGGACATAGCTCTGAAACACAAATTTCTCCTTTGCTAATGGTTTAGGGCTCTCCTGAAAAAGTAATTTATATTTTTGGTCTCTAGTTTCTTACTTCCTCAGCACCCTAAAATTTGAATCCAGCTTCCAGGACCCTGACCTAAAATTCGATGCCATACAGAGAGGGGAGTGGAGTGAAACACTAATATATGTTAGTGACTTCCTAGTTTTTGTTTTCTTTTCAAAGGGCACCATTTTACTTTCACTTTCTAATGATGCATTTGACTTTCTGATGAGTCCCTACTTCTGTGAAGCCCCTGCTGTATTGTGAAAGATAATTCTCTTCTGACTCATTGAAACTCTATCAATGTCTTTTTGATCTGTATTGCTTGATTCAGTTCCTCTGTCTGCCTTGTAAATAACCCCCAGTATGTGGATTTGGGCAGAAGATCTGTGTTGATCTTTTCCTTTCACTTTGCAACTTCTCCAAAATGACCTTGACATTCTTCTTGTGGTTTCAACCACAGTGCTGAGTTACGGCTACAGTTATGCTTACCAGTTGTACAGTTCCAATATTAACGCTTTCCTGAACTTCAAACTGTATACTCAACTGCCCAGTATACAGTCATATTTTAAGAGTCCACAGATACTTTAGGCTGTATATATCTAAAAAGAAATTCACTATCTTTATGCCCTCTCTTTGACTTCCACCGCCATTTCTGTTTCAATTTGTGTTCTCACCAATTCATTCAGTCATCTAGTTCATAAACATGGAAATCATCCTCACTTCCTGTATTTCTTCATTCAGGGACACAACATTCAGCTGTACAGATTATACTCTGAAAAATGAGGCCCAGAACATAGGATAGATAGATCAGGAGTTGGCAAAATTTTTCTTTAAAGGGCCAAATAGTAAATATTTTAAACTTTATATACCATATAGATTCTGTTGTAACTACATTCCATTGCAGTAGTATAAGTAAATGAGCATGGTTGTTATAGCAACAGGTGTAGTTTGCCATTTCTTGGGATAGTGTCAGGGTTACTAAAATCCATGCTTTGATCACTTGGCTAAACTATGGGCCCAGTGTGGGCACACAAAAGGTTCTATTGGGCTAGGAATCATTTTGCCTTTAGTGTCTCCACCTCTAAATTTAATCATGACATCATTTAAATTTTACTTTCAAAATATTTTTTGAATACATGCCTTCTCCTTTCCAAATTCATTGTCATTGTCTGAGTTTAGTCCTTAAACAGGCTTTCTACTCTAACTGAATGTCTTGAAATCCTATGGACAAAATTAACTCCCTAAAATTCAAATCAAATAGTAGGGCCAACTTACATAAAAAGAAAATGCTTATGTCTTCTATAAAAAATGCATTTGAACTGATTTTCTAGTCTCATTTTCCATCATCCTTTCTCTTGAGTTACCTCTGTTTATCCACTAGCCCTTCTGTTTTACTGCCTTCCCATCTTCAAATTTCCACCTTGAAAAGTTAATATCAGATTCTAAAACTGGCCTCAATAATCATATTTCCACAAATATACTCCTTTATTTCCCCCAAACAGCTGATGGAATTAACTTTTTCCTCTTTGCAAGTTCTTAAGCTTATACACACATCAGTAACTGAACACTTTGTTTGGGGATATATCTGATTATGGTTTTTCCTCCCTTAGTAGACTATATGTTCCTTAAGCACAAGAATTGTTATTTTAGTCATCTGTGTATTTGCACAGAGCCCAGTGTATAGTGAAATCTCAATATTTGTTCAACTGAATTAACCTGAATTCTGTCATAAGACCGAAACTGAAAGCAACTACTCCCCAAAGCTGCTCCCCAGAGAGGTCTAAAATAATGAAATGTTTATACTTTGAATGCAGGAAGAACTTCCAGATCATTACCGGCCTTGGATGGAAATCGCCAACAAACTTCCTCACTTGATTGAAAGTCACCAGCTTCGAGCTCAAGTGAACAAGATATTTATTTATTTATTTATTTATTTATTTTATTTTATTTTATATTTATTTTACTCTGTACCCCTTATCACCATCTTATTTAAATCTCCACACCACTTTTCTTTCTCAGCATTGTGGAAGTGGGTCAATTGACATGGACACCAATCACTGCTGTTGAACTTATTGACAAAACTACCTTGCCGTTCGTCAAGAGCAGAATGACTTGTTCCTGATTTGACACATGTGTTTCCCTAAAATTCCCAAAGCCTGGAACATATTAAGCACTCAGTAAGTAGTTATTAAAAGAAAGAAGACAATCTGGTTGGAAATTGTAAGCAAGCTGATGGATAAGTTCTAGCTGGGGAAGGACAAGCATAGAAATTCCACGTGTCTTCATTCCATGTCATGTGGTCAGTGCTCCTCTGCCTCTGAGTGAGTCTGCCTTGATTTTACCATGGGGCCTTCATAGAATAGCTGAATGAAGAGAACTTCTGACTTATAAGATCAGGGTTGTCAGGGTTGTCAGGTTCTGCAGGAATAATTGATAAGTCTGTAAATACATATAGGATAAGATGAGAAATATTTCCCAAGAGTATGTAAGGAACAGTAAAATTTCTTGGTCCTGGGAGAATTGACATTACCCCACAGGAATAATCAGAAGGTGTAATAGGAAGAATACAGATTTAGATTCAGGAAGACCTGAGTTTGAATCATGGTTTTATCACTTAGTAGCTACATAACCTTGAACAACTTACTTAATCTCTATAATCTGCTTCCTTATTTATAAAATTAGAGAAATTTCGGTCTTAGAATTGTTGTGAAGACTAAATGACTTTTGAAAAAGCCTTTTCATATATCACAATAGTATTCAATATATATATTTATACTTCTCTTTTCCATCTGTCTTAATCTTACATTTGGAGTGCCATGTGATTTCAATGATACAAGAAAGGTTTCCCACTCTCCAAAATTCTTTTTCATTGACTAATATATATATTTAATGTCTATAATGAAAAATTCATTAAGAAACACGTATTGAAAGCCTGCTACATATAGTCACAAGATTAGAAACCCTGTAAGAGATGTTAGAGACTGTCTCCAGTGTCCAAGAAGATGGCTAACTTTACAGATTTTTGTACCATATTAAGCAAATCCTACAGATCCATGAGTGTGTAATACTCATGCCAAGCATTCAACCAAAGCAAAAAGATGTCCCTCCCCCACCCCACTCCCCCAACCCCCCAGCCTCTCTTTTCCATCTCAGCGTAGCAGGGCATAGAAGCTAGAGAGAATCTGGGGCAGTTTGCAGGAAGGCAGCTTGAAGTTAAGTTTGTGAACTACACAGTCCTTTGTACCTGGCTTTCCTAAGGCTTCATTTGATTAAACTGCGATAAGTAAAATGAAGGACTTGTTGAATTGTGTTCCTCATATGTTAAATATCAATGAGAAAAGGCCAGAAGTGTCCAGCGAACTTCTGTCCACTGGAAACATGGGAGTTTGGGAAATAGCTTAACACAGCAGTGAAATAAATCCCCTGACACTTCCACTAGGTTGAGTAGTTTTCTTCAAAAATCATGTTTACTTGGAACCTGTGAGTGTGAGGTTATTTGAAAATAATTGTTTACAGATGTAGTCAAAGTAAATGAGGTTATATGTATTAGGGTGTACTCTAAATCCAGTAAGACCAGTGTCCTTAGAAAAAGGATGTTTGGACACAGACCAACAGGGAAGCATACCATGTGAGGATAGAGGTGGACATTGCTGGAAATCACCAGGAACTAGGAGACAAACATAGAATAGGTTCTCCCTCCAGAAGGAACCAGCCTTACAAACACCTTAATTTCTGATTTGTATCCTCCAGATATGTGAGAGAATAAATTTCCATTGTTCGGGCTTCCCAGTTTTTGTTCATATGTTGAGGCAGCCCTAGGAAACTAATACAATACTTTTGGCCAGTCTCTATACTTCTAATTGCTTATAAAACATCTAACTAGATAAAACTACTTTTAAGACTTTAACACCAGAGGTTGAGACTGCATCAATTGGAAATCAGTTGTGAGAAGCAAACATAATGGCTTTCAGGACCACACATGGAGCTACAGACTACCATTTGTTCTCTTGGGTCCTTTATTTGGCAAAAACAATAAAATAAGTGAAGTTTCAGTTTTGATCTTACAGTATCTTCAGGCTAACCACCTTGCTCTTGCAAGACACCAGTTGTTCATTGACATAGACTCATCCATCTTCTTCCAGGAAAATTCACCCTCCTCCACTCTTCTGCCATAAAACACTGTAGGCAACTGACTTGTTCACTAGAAGCTATACAAGAAGAAACTAAGCAATATTCAGAAAATATTATAAGGAAAGCTATATCAGTTACTAATCTTGATATAACAGACCTCCATTCCCAAACATGAAAAAATAACCCCAAATTACCAAAGGTTATGAAGAGAATGAGCAAGTCAAAGAGCATGAGGAAGGGACTAAACATTCAGAACCAATGGCCTCCCATACAAAACAAAAGATGAGGGTGAACACACAATGCAATATGTAGATGATGTACTATAGAAATGTACACATGAAATCTACAATTTTCCTAAGCAATGTCACCCCAATAAATTAAAAAAATAAAAACAAATGTGTTAATTAATTTTAAATAATTAATTTAAAATTAACTGATGTCTAATTAATTATATTTACTTCATAAAAATAAGTGAATAAGTGAAGTTTCTATGTAAAAGCAACCACTGTAAAGCAAAGAAAGAAAGAAAGAAACAAAAACTGCAATATAAACCCGAAAAAATCAGGGAAACATTGATGATAGAAAAAAATTGTAATTTAGGGAATTCCTTGAAAGCTTTTCATAAAGCATAAAGTGAAAAATTTAAAAATGCCAGCCATCACAAAAGTAAATGTATATGAAGAAGAAAATGAATGATCCAAATTCTACAAAATAGAGGCCTCACAAGCAGAGTAATATAGTGGAGGAAAAGCAAAGCTTCAATCATGTAAGAACAAAATTTTTCAGATCTAATTTGAGTATTTCTATCAGAAAAACAATGGGAGTGGGAGGGCACACAATGGGTAAAAATTCAAATTTTCAAGAATAATAAGAAAATTTTGCAAGTTTTAATCATGAAACAATAAAAATAAACTAAGCTACATATAAAATAACATAGGACTATTTATCTATAATTAATAAATATTAAAAGACAATTTATCACCTATTTGAATGGCTAAAATTTTTAAAAATCTGGTAATATCAAATACTGCAATATCAAATCTCTGAAGAAGCTCATTCATAATTCATATTGCTGGTGGAAACTTAAAACAGTACAGCTATTTTGGAAGACAGGTGGCAGATTTTTATGAAGTTAAACATAGATTTACCATCTGACCTAGCAATCACATTCCTAAGTATTTACCCAAGTAAATTAAAAATTTATGTTCATGGAAAAGCATAAGTGTAAATGTTTACAGCAGCTTTGTTCATAATTCTATAAACTGGAAATAACCAAGATGTCCCTCAACAGGGAATGGTTAAACTGAGTACAATAGACTGAATGTTTGTGTTGCCCCAAATTCATATGCTGAAGTCTTAACTTCTAATGTGATAGTATTAGAAGGTGGGGCCCTTGGGAGGTGTTATTAATCAGGGATCTCCCAAGAAATGGAACTAAAATAGGACACACACACATGAGGTGTGATAAAAATGTAAGGTGAATATTTAAATTTAAAAACATTTATTACAGTTAAAGACACATTGCCATTAATTCCCCTCAAAATACTTCCCCTCACTTCAAACACACTTATCCCATTGTTCTTGCCACTTTCTGAGGCAATTTTGGAAGTCCTCTTTCATAAGTGCCTTTAGTTGTGCTGTCATGGCTGCCTTGAAGTCATGAATCATTTTGACTTTGGGGAAAAGCCAGAAATCTCATGGTGTGAGACTTGGTGAATAAGGTGGATGTAGACACAACACAATGTTCTTATTTGACAGAAATTGTGGTACCAGAAGCTACATGTGATACCAAGCCTTCCCGTTGTGATCACAAAATATGATAAATGCTGCAGCTGAGTGCCATCCAACAGAAAGGCAGGGATCTTCAATTACAGAAAGCAGCACATCCAACCTTAGTAACAGTGTGTGACAAGTTTCAACTTGTTTGGTGCAATCAGTTGCGTGTGAGCTATGGTTGAGAGAATGTGTGTTTTAAAGTGTGCCATAAATCATCCTTCATCATGACAACACTCCATGTCACACATCGCTTCTGGCATATGCCAATGTCTGTCAAAAACATTATGGTGTGTCCTCATCTACCTTATTCACCAGGTCTGGCACTGCGTGACATTTTTTATAGCTCTTCCCCAAAGTCAAAATGACCATAAAAGGTAAATGTTTTGAATTGATTCAGGACATCGAGGCATCCGTGACAGCACAACTAAAGATACTCACGAAAGAGGACTTCCAGAACTGCTTTAGAAAGCGGCAAGAATGGTGGGATAAGAGTGTGTTCAAAGTGAGGGGGAGTATTTTGAGGATGATTAATGGCAATGTGTCTTTTATTGCAATAAATTTTTGTATTTAAACATTTACCATATTGTTTGGTAATACCGTATATATAGATAGATATGGATATAGATGTAGATACAGAGAGAGATATAGATATAGGTAAACAGACCTATTTTGAGAGGTTGGCTCACATGATTATGGAGGCTGAGAAGTTCCATGATCTGCCTCCTGTAAGATAGAGGCCCAGGAAAGCTGAGAACCAAGGGAGCCAATGGTTTAAGTCCCAGACTGAGTCCAAAGGTCCAAGAACTAGGAGTGCTAATGTCCAAGGCCCAAAGAAGACAGCTGTCCCAGCTCAAGCAGAGAGCAACTTCCCCCTTCCTCCACATTTTTGTTCTGTTGAGGCCCTCAAAGGAACAGAAGATGACCACTCAAACTGGTGAGGATTGATCTTCTGAGGATAGATCTACTCAGTCTACCAGTTCAAATGATAATCTCTTCTAGAAGCACCCTTACAGACACACCCATAAATAATGTTTTACCAGCAATCTGGGTAGGCCTTAGCCTAGTCAATTTGACACAACAAGGAAAGTAATTAGGTCACAAGGGTGCATCTCTCATAAATGAGACCTGTGTCCTTATATAAGTGACCCCAGAGTGCTTTCTGGCCCACTATTGTTATCATATGAGGATACAATAAGAAGACAGCAATCAGTAAACTGGAAGAAGGCTCTCATCAGAACCCAACCATGCTGGCACTTTGATCTTGGACTTCTGGCCTCCAAAATTTTAATAAATTTCCATTGTTTATAAGCTACTTAGTCTATGATCCTTGCCCAAATTGACAGACACTGAGTTACAGCTGTCTAGTAGAATTCTTTTCAGTAACAAAATGAATAAGCTATTGGTTAATTCAACAACATGGATGAACCTTAAAAACATTGGGCTAAATGAAACATATTAGATCCAAAAGGCTACGTATTATATGAGTGCATTCATGTTACATTCTGGAAAAGGAAAAACAGTAAGAACAGAAAACAGATCACTGGTTACCAAGGGTTGAGAGGAAATGAATGGTTGAATATGAATGGGGAATTCTGATGATAATGCAACTATTCTGTATTGTCCTCAGATGATGGGTATATGATTCTATACATTTGTAAAGCCCCCAAAATTGTACATCACAAAGAGTGAATTGTATGCAAATTAAAAAAAAAATTAACCAGGGCCGGCCGAGGGGTGCATTGGTTAAGAGCTGCCTTGGGACGCCAGCAGCCCCGGTTCAGATCCAACATATGAGGGCAAGTGACACTGCCCTCTACAGCTAACAACAACTCCACTTGGAGCTGGACTGCCAGCCCTGTAATGGTATAGGCTGCAGCCCCTGCTGCAGTGGGCTGCCATAGGCTACAGTGAGTGGCTGGCAGCCAGCGTGAGCTGTCAATAGCCGCGGTGAGCGATCATCCAGAGGCTGGCGACCCATCTGCCTCATCCCGGAAGAACCCAATGATGATACCAACATGGGCCAGTGAAGCAACATCCTCCGCAACTAGAATGAAGAACAAAAAAGACAGCAACTTGTCTGTTCCCCTTCCCCGATTCCCCAACGCTGTTCCCCTCCCCCAATTCCCCAATAAAATCTTTAAAAAAACGAAAAATTAACCAGAATGTCTGGGGTTCCTGGGAGGGAATGCAGGCAATGACAAATGAATCTAACTGTGCTGCAATTGTAAGACATAACTTCATGAAAGAATGGGGGTGGGGAGTAATTTAGGAGAGCTGTCCTAAATTACTGTGGAATATGATGTGACTGGAATTATAAGGATGAATTAAATGAGAACTGTATATAATCACTATACGAGACTTGTGCTCTCGTATTCTAGTTGGTAAATTTGTTTTTCATGGGGGTACAGGTTAAACAATTCTAAAATTAATTTTCTCCGGAAAAACCTCTAACCAAAAGAAACATTCTCAGTTTGGACCTTATTCCTGTATCTTAAGATTGTACTTGTGGCTATGAGCATTTGAAATGTGGCTAAAACAAATTTTGAAGTAAGATGCTCATTGGATTTTGAAGATCTACTATAAAAAGAGACTGTAAAATATCTCAATATTTTTATATTGATTAGATATTGACAATATTGTAGATACATTGACCTAGATAAAATGTATTGTTAATACAAATTTCACCTGTTTCTTACTACTTTTCAAATGCGACTGCTAGAAAATTTAAAATGATCCATGTGGCTTTCATATTTTTATCAGACAGTGCTGCCTTGAGAGCTCAGGGCTGTGGTCAGCAGAACTGAAATAGCACCGACTCACAGTCCTTCCTGGCTCTGTGACCCTGGGCAAATACCTCCCCCTCTATGACTCTCAGTTTTGACCTGAGATTTTGGGGAAGACGAAAAACCATCCTGTGTGGGAAGTTTTTAGCATTGTGCCTTAGATATTCTTGAGTAAGAGCCTTAGAATAAACACTTCATAAATAACTTCTGTACTCATTTTCAGGCTGGTTTCTGTTAAAATGCAACATCTCAGTGGTCACACACACACACACACACACACACACACACACACACACACCCACCCAATGAGCCTTAACTTGGCTATTCTATCTCAGCCCCTTTGGAAGAGGAACAAACATGTAGACAGATAGGAAAGGCTGCCCCCTAGTGGGTAGCAGGGGAAGGATTCTGTCACAGAGGCTCAAGTGCGAGCTGCCCAGGGCCTGGGCCGGAGGAGCCGTGGGTCCTAGCCCACTTGGCGGTGCCTATAGCTTAAAGAGAAACACAAGATGTCCACTGCCACCCATACTGAAGCTCCAGACCCCGGAGAGGGGCACCTAGAAAGATCTATCAGGCTGTGTCTAGAGCTGAGGAGGGGTTAGGGGGAGGAGGCAAGCTGAGGGAGCTTGGTCTGGAAGCTGGAACTCATGGGTTGTTGGTATCAACCAAGACAGGGAGGGCTGGCCCAGACAAAACTGCAAAACTGGTACTATTTGTTTAGGCATTGCTGTCAGTAATAACTAACTCACCTATACAAGTTGAGGACCCTACCTTCCAATGACACGTCTTGACAAGGAGGAAACTGGCATGGAGAGGTGAAGAGACTGAGCCAGGGTCAGTGTGAGTGTTTAAACAAGGGATAGACAACAATTTGGCCCAACTCAGCAACCTCCCTCTAGGGATTTGGTCAAATTCTTAACTCCATGGGGCCTCATTTTACTTATGAATTAAAAGGAGAGATTTCTGCCCACAGCACAGGGCTGTTATTATTAGAGTTAAATGGTACCAAGTCAGCAGAGGTGCTTTGAAAAGCGGGGATTGTAAAAGTTGCCATTGGGGGTCTCCCATAAAAGAAATGATCACAGTCTTGAGTTAATAATTTTAGAATACACTGACCCAATGGTCACTTCAGTGATGGAGACTGGTGCCTGTCCAGCACAACTCTGGGGACAATTTGGGGGTTTGGGTGGGGTACTTCCTAAACAACATCATTTGGGATATCTCCTCCTGTCCTGTAGAGTCCTAGGATCAGGGGAGACATGGATGTGCATGGAAGCTCTTTTTTCCTTCATTGAAATAGAACCCGTTCCTTACACCCAAAGAACCCTTCAAGTCACAGAACCCCTGTGACCATCCCCCTATCCCTGCAACTGATAATCTCTGGAAATTCTCTTGAACAGATGCCCCTCCTGAACTGCCAGTTCCTCAGGAGTTACCAGGAACAGCGCCTGGCCCACTTGGTCCTGAGTTTTATTATCATGGGATATGTCTGGCAGGAGGGGAGACACAGCCCATAGAGGTAAAGAATGAACAGAGCCTGTCTTATATCTGGCAGGTCAGCTACACCTGGAACATGCTCTCTGCCTGACACCACAGTGTTTTCCTGGAAAATGGGTCCTTCTTGTGCTTTTCTTTGGGTGTCAGTTGAAGGAAAGGCAAAGGGTTCATTTAAATGAAAGATTTTTTTGCCCCCAAACTACCAGGTTAATATTCTTTAGAACTGATAGTTTTTTAAATCTATTTTTTCTGACATCCTCTTCTAAGAATGTTTGAAGAATTGCATCTGAGAGCAAGTTTTGAGATCTCATAAAAAATTTAATGATAGCTTACATTTTATACTCCTATACACATAATTTATCTCAGTCAATTTTCACAATCCCATGAGATAAGTAGACCTATGCTATGCCCATTTTATAGACAGCTGAGGACTACGGAAGTCCAAAGTCAGATAGCAAGTTAGTGGAAAATCCAAAGCTAAGCCCCAAGCCTTCTAATTTCACTAATGTAAACTCCTTCCCCCACAGGCACTCATTGATATTGACAGCACTAATCTTTATTTTTGCTTAATACTACTTACTATCTACTAATTATTGGGTTGTCTCTTAGTAATTCATTTAAATCTCTCCTGAATCTTTGCATAACATTTTATAGTTTCAACCTGAAACTTGAGACATGAAATCTCTCCGTTCCACTAAGATGCAGTATAAAGGACCACTTCCTTTCTTTTCATATAAGTGTACCTTTTCCAGGAATCAGGGCATTGCTCCTGTTCCAGTACTCCATGGTTCAGTGAGCAGCCCATCCCTGGTTGAAACTACCTCTCACCTCTCAAGTAAACACCTGAGATTCCCAGTGAGGACAAAAATAAAAGTGAGAAAGGAGAGAAAAGAAAAAGTATAGAGCTGTTTCAGACTTTTTAAATGTCAGTACATCTAACTTTTAAAAAATCATGTGGCTGGCTGAGTGGCGCGGTGGTTAAGCGCTGGCTTCGGAAGCCAGCGGCCTCAGTTCGGTCCTACATATGAGGGCCAGTGACACTGCTCTTAAAAAAATAATAAAAATAAAAATAAAAAATCATGTGTTTGATAATAGAAAATGGAAAATCTAGGGACACCACATAATATCCCACTGGGATTCTCTCTCCTATCTGATCTCCAAACCATAATCCTAAATGGGGGGAGGGGTAGAGAAGGGCAACAGAAAACAGAGCCTCCAGCTTCAAGATGTGTCCATGTAGGGCCGGCCGAGTGGCGCATTGGTTAAGAGCTGGTTTTGGGATGCCAGCGGTCCCGGTTCGGATCCCACATGAGGGCCAGTGACACTGCCCTCTACAGCTAACAACAGCTCCACCTGGAGCTGGGCTGTGCAAGTCCCGGTGACGGTGTAGGCTGCAGCCCCTGCTGCAGTGGGCTGCCATAGGCTACAGTGAGTGGCCGGCAGCAGGTGTGAGTGGCTGACAGCCAGTGTGAGCTGCCAATAGCTGCGGTGAGCGACATCCAGAGGCTGGTGACCAATCTAATCTGCCTCATCCAGGAAGAGTACAATGACGGTACTAACATGGGCCAGTGAAGCAACGTCCTCCACAACTAGACTGAAGAACAAAAAGACAGCAACTTGTTTGTTCCCCTTCCCCGATTCCCCAATGCTGTTCCCCTCCCCCAATTCCCCAATAAAATCTTTAAAAAAAAAAAGATGTGTCCATGTACTTTCAGGCCCAGTGAGCCCCCCACACCCCCAGATTTGGATCGCCCCTTACTTCCTTTGCATCTCCTCTGACTTTTCAACTAAGTAGAGACCTCTGCTGCACTGCCCTCCTCATCTCCTGCCTCCTGTGGAAAGCTGACCTAAGTTTGAATTTTAAAACTCTTTAAAGCTCTTCATTGTTTCTACCCAAGAAACAGTTCTGTCCCAAGCCTATTTAAACACCTAAGGGAAAACAAAGACAGAAGCAGGGCTTCTTTAATAGATACTTCTATCTCAAGGGGAAATAAAAATGGAAGTGGGAGAAAGAGAGCATAAGAATATTCTTTTGAATCTAGATTAGCCTTATCCACAAATAGAGACCCCTCCATGGATCTGAGTAGCTTTTCTGGATTTGTGGACAGATAAGGTTCTTCAGAATATTCCTCAGATAACTCAGGAGTTGAATGGGGACTATCTTGAAGTGACTTACTTGAAGTTGTTATTGGGTTTCACTTATTAAATGACTAACAGGAGGATGACATGTTCTATCCTCCTCACTCCTCTCCCTGACTGACACATAAACACACATACAACCTCATATATGGGTGTGTATAGATGGACATACATATACATATAGTCTCTTAGTTTTATAGACATAGACACATATCTACATATCTATGCATATCTAAATAGATATAGATAGATATACATATAGATATAGGTAGATATAGATATAGATATAAATAGATATATAAAAGATATTTTTTCCTAATGCTCATCAATTCAGCTTCTAATTCTTGCTTAAACATTTGGTAATGCCCTTCTTTGAACAGTCAATATTCAGGTAATGTTTTATACTGGATGTATATGTGTGTGTTCCAATTGGTAATTTTCTACATAAATTTCAGATTGTACTCATAAAAAATAATTCCACTAGGTTGTTAACAGAAAAAATGTAAGAGTGAGGTATGTATGTGTAGAGATCACTCAGATAAATAGTTGCATCCCAAAGTCGTTTCTCTACCACAGGATTGCTGGGATATAAGACAGCCATGATTACTTCCTTTTCTGCATTCTTTTTAGAATATGGTAATTGTCTGGATTTATATCTGAAAGGTTCTACCAAGAAATCTTGCCCCTCTCTTTGTCGAGGTCTCCAGGAAGTTGGAGCTCCTTCCTATACTGGTCCACTCAGATTGGTGTTGACAAAGTGGATTACAAGGAATCCTGAAAGGTAAAAGAGAAAGTGCTTTGGATTTGAACAGATGGAAACTCAATAAGGGGCAGTCTGTGCTCTCCCTACCAGAAAGGCCAAGGCTTTTTCAGTTCCTTTGTGATTAAAGATGTTCATATTTTAAAGAATTAAACACTGAACAACAAATCTTGTGAAGAGATGACTCTGGCCAAAACATCAAATATTTAATAAACTGAGTCTCTGATTCAAAGAAAAAGTGATAAGTGGGGATGGTGGAAGGAGAAAATGACTGGACTGGGGTGATAAAGTAAAAAATACAACGAAAAACTACTTTTTCAGTGGGTAAGAATGCAGGGCTAGTTTAATCCCAGAGATGCAGACACAGCCTTGTGATTTGGTAGTTATTCTTCATTTTGGTAATAATAATAATATTATTATTATTTGTAGTCTCTTAATATGCCTAGCACAGAGCTAAGAGCAATGCAGAAATGAAAGAAATGGAAGCAAAGTAGAACCAAAGTGGTTAAATAGCAAAACAAAGCAGCACATGACAAATGTCAGAGAGAAACAAACAATAAACCCTTTAGAATTTCTAAGAAATTATATCAATTCAGGATTTAAAATTCATGAAAAAGTTTGGTGAGAGGGTGAAACTCCATCTAAAGTAGGTGCTAACAGGTGAGTAGAAATAGAAGATCTACAACAAAAAAATATGAGTTTGTGGTAATTAAAAAATATAAAAGGAGTAAGATGATTTATCATGATGCCACAGGCTAAATGTTCTAAAAGGGGCAGATATAGGAGTTGAGATTTGGCTCACTCTTTGTCACACAGTGGCCCGTAGTCTAGTGATATCTTGTGACATCCAAAGTGTGCTTGGACGTGTGTGTGTGTGCATTTGCATTTGAGCATGAATGTGTCTGCCTGTGTACATGTGACTCTAGAAGGCACATCTGGTTTACAAACTTATTTGTTTCTTTATTTTCCTTTTCTGTTTGTGGTTGTCATTCACTGAAATTTGACTAGACCCCTGGACATTAGGTAAGTTCTCAGAAATCCTTCACTTACTTTAGAAGTCCATGCTAATTTTAAAAGATTACAATAAAACAAAACAAAACAAAACCAAAGCAAGGAAAACATTCCAAATTGTATGTATAGTATATAAGCTACATAAAAATGCACGCAAAAATAAGACTTGAAAGAATATGCCAAAAATGAACAATCCAAAATTTAACAGTGGTGGCCTCTGCTTTGTAGGGATTAGGCAATTAATTTTTTTTATTATATTTTCCAATGTGTTCATAATAAAACAAACTGCAATACAAGAAGAAAAAAAAAACTTCACTAATTCTTTAGTAATCTGAAAACGATCTCTATTTCACAACTTCTATAAAAGGTCAAATGGCAGGCAGTGACTGACAGCTACAGAAGAATCTCTTTGAAATATCTTATTACATGGACTGGAGCTCGTGGGGCAGGTCTGGCCCAGACATCCTTAGGCTCCTCTTTCCCCGCAGGGCAAAGTGAGCCTCCAAATTGAACCTCCAAATTGACACTGCATCTTCCATCTCCAAACTTCAGCTCAGTATAAGGGTTCAGTATAAGAATTGTAGCTCAGGAGATGGAGGGTGAGAAGGATGCAGGCACCATTTCTCACACTAAGGTAACTGCTGGAACAGTGGAGTTCCTGAATTAGTTTTCTTTTGTGTTTGTTTTCATCTCTTCTCATATTTAATATGTTCGAGGCAGAAGTAATTCATGAAATAAAGTTTTTCAGTTTTGTAGACTGGATCTATATCTGGGATATTTGAATCCATATGATCACAGGTCATTTAAAAGTGATCCCTCCGTAACAGTCTTGCAGCTCTCACCCTATTATACAAAACAAAACAAAATTGCTGATTAGAAGGAACACTAGTCTGAGTTATGAAACTGCTTTCTACCTGCTCCTGGGACTAAGGAGCTACATGACCTTGGGCAAGCTATGTTCCTTCTTTGAGTCATCGTTTCACATCTGTTAAAAAAGAAAAGAAAAGAAAGGAAAAGGAGCAAGGAATTAGCTGTTGCTTGTCTTTGTACCTCTTTGTACCTCTAAGACTATGTATGTTCCTGACAGGAATGGTGCAATAGGCCATAGACTGGCCCTATGAAGAATCAGCAACATCTGCCCACTCATGCTTCAGCTGTTCCATTAGGGGGATGGTCTTGCACCATCAGGGCCATCCTAGACTTTGAAAGTCCTCAGATCCGTTGAACTTGGGCTTGAATAGATCTGTTCTCTTTCCTTTCTGAAAGTTGCTGAAGGTAGATGTCCAACCTTGGGACTTCCTTATAGAAAGGAGAAAGCCGTTCACTGATTCTACTCTGGAAGTACAGTTGTCTAACTCTGAGGGGCCTATGAGCCATGCATACTCATGGTGTCCAAATCTCTCTAACCATATGGTCATCTTCTTCCCAAGGAACCTGGACACCAGTGTCTTATTTACTGGGGGAGAAAACCTACATGGCTTTATCCTGGTGGCTGTTTTGGTGGAGAAAGCAGTAGTGTATGGAGTTAAGGTATCTTTTTCACTCAAAGCACCTTTTTTTTTTTTTCTAAATGAGAAATCAGTTTGAGCTTTATTTCCCACCTAGTCCTGTCCCCTTCAGTGAATTAATCAATAAAGATAAGCATAGCCCTTGTCCTATTGCTTTATGTCTGAGGAAAGAGATCTAAGCTCTAGTCCACAGAGATACTACCCTCCCAATTCCTGTAAAACTTAGAATTGACCATTGGTGCATTCAACAAACACGCATTGTTCTCTAGACAATGGAGCACCTGGTGGAACAAGACAGACATTGTTCTGGCTCCCACTGAAGCTCAAACGGATTGATGTATAGGGTAATAAGGGAAAAAATGCAGTGTTTCATGAAAAGAGATCTAAAACCTAATCCAGACCTGAAGGATCAGCAGGTCAGGCAAAGCTTCCCAGGGAAAATGACAGCTAAATTTAAAATCTGAGTGATATATAGAAATTAAAGAAGGGGGGTGGAGAGAAGAGAGAGAGAGAGAGAGAGAGAGAGAGAGAGAGAGAGAGAGAGAGAGAGAGAGAGAGAGAGAGAGAGAGAGAGAGAGAGAGAGAGAGAGAGAGAGAGAGAGAGAGAGAGAGAGAGAGAACACACACATTCCTGGCAGAGAGAATTGCTGTGCAAAGACTCAGAGGAAAATGAACCTCCAAGGAGATTACCTAGCCCTGGGGGTTTACAAACTTGAATTCCTCCAGGGGTCAGGGAGCTAACAGAAAGGTGAAGAGTGAGACAAAAGATGGTGGAGCAGCAGGTGAGCAACTACAGAATTCATGCCTTGCCTAAACATAATTGAGTTAGGTTTATGTCTTTCCTCACCACCTTCCCTGGTAAGCATGTGTTGAGGCTTACTGTATGCTTAGTAGGGTGACTAGTCATGGCATAATTATTATTATAACATCCTCTTTCACTCTCAAAAGTGAAACTATATGGTCCCTTTACTGCTCATCAGTGTGTTTATGCCATCAAAAGATAAGGAATAAAATATTGGTCTTCCAAATATAGCTCAGAAAACATAGAGACTGCTAGAGACAAGGAAGTTTTCATGACGGGAGGGGGGAGTGTCTCGGCAGCTGGAAGCTCTACAGAATCTGTCTGATTTTATGTAAGAAAAGCTCAGGAGTGAGGGTGCCCTAATTCAAGATTCAGACATAGAAATGATTATAGTGTTTGATAAATACAGAAGAAGGAAGGAAAAACATTCACAGTTATCCCCCTGAGAGCTATAAGAAGTGCAATCAGTGGAAAGATCCAGAAAAAACTATCCAAGGGTCTATCTGGGAGGTGCCTAGAGAGATCCTCCTTGCAGGCAGACCTCATAGCAAATCTAATTTAGGAGCACTCCCAGGGGAATCCTGCCAAACATTCCAGTAGTTAGAGGGGTGCCCTTCCCCTGGATTCTCACAGCTCTGTTACTCCACCTCAAATGACTTTCAGTGAATGCTAATGAATTGAGTGAATGATTCTCCTTCCCAGGCACTTATTCAGGCAGTGAATGCCGTCTTGCAGCCCAGCTAGGACTCCCTGTTCCAAGCCCTGCAGTGACTGAGACTCTCCATTCAGGACATCACCGGAACCTCAGGACAAATGCACAGTATGGGGCTCCTACAAGTTGAAGGCTCTGCTTGGTGGCAAAGAGCCTGGAGGTTGGGCAACATCCACAAGATGGCACTGGTGTATTAACTTTATTTAATTGTACCAGATTTCTGTTAGTACTAGTGAAGAATGGTCGCTCTATTTGCTGAGATATTCTTGTGGTTTTGTCCTTTCCTTGTATTCTCTTGTGATTATACTAGTTTCCTCTTTGGTGGCCATACATTTCTTTGCATGTTGAGATCTTGTATGAAATTTGGAGGGAGTGAATGAGGCACACAACATTGGTTATAGGTACTCCATCCAGCACTGTTAGGCTACTGCAGAGTTGTTATTACATTTTCTAATGCCCCTTTCATTCTTTTTTTCTCAGGTGGCATCTAAGATGATAGACTTTGGCTTTATGCCTTATTTTATGGCCCTTCCAATGCTCCTTTGTACAGGATGTTTTGATAGGTGTGGCCCATTCAATGGCCCACCCTTCCTGCTATTGGTTACATCTTATTCAGATGACTACATTCCATCTCCATTGTAGTTAGCTCTTCAACTTCCTCTATCAGAAGAATCTAAAAAATGTACAGGGTGTGTGTGTGTTTTGGTTTTCATTTAAGTAAAATTGGTATATAGCATTATATAATGTTATACAACATTATATAATGTTATATAATACATTATATAACATTATATAACAATATATTATGTAACAATATATTATATAATATATTACATAACAGTATATAATGTTATACATCATAATTCAACATATGTATACAGTACGAAGGGATCGCCACCAAAGACTGGTTACCATCTATCAGTATACAATTGATTTCCTTCATTCATTTTTCCCATCTCTCAACTCCTATCCCTTCTGGTAACGAACACCTATTCTTTGTATCTATGAGTTTGTTTTCTTTTGTTTTGCTTGTACATTTGTTTTGTTTGCTTTGTTTATTTAGATTCCAATATGAGTGAAATCATATGGTATTTAACTTTCTTCATTTGAATTACCCATTTATCATAATACCCTCAAGGTCCATCCATGTTGTTGTAAATGGCAAGATTTCATTCTTTGTATGGCTGAGTTATATATGTACACACACACACACACACACACACACACACACACACACACGGTGCCAAAAGAACGTATACACGTTTTAAGAAAGGAAAAAACTGTATTAAAATTGTAATACTCAATATATACTGATAATAAAAGATGAATACAAGTCACGTTTGACTTCTGCAATTACAAGAGGTGCTCCAAATGGTTATTATTAGTGTAATTTTTAGTACACTTTTTTCGTTTCTTAAAATGTGTATATATTTTTTTGACACCCTCTGTATATACTAAAACAGCTTTATCTATTTACCCATCAGTGGACAATTAGGTTGTTTTCATGTATTGACTATTGTAAATAATACTGCAAAGAATACAGGGGTGCACATATATCTTCAAATTAGTAATTTTATATTCTTTAGATAAATACCCAGAAGTGGAATAGCTGGATCCTATAGTAATTATATTCTTAATTTTTAGGGGAATCTATTATACATACTGTTTTCCATCGTGGCTGCACCAATTTACATTCCCACCAACAGTGTACCAGGGTTCCCTTTTCTACACATCCTCTCTAACACTTGTGATTTCTTCTTTTTTTGATAATAGCTATGCTAACAGGTGTGAGGTGATATCTTATGGCTTTAATTTGCATTCACCTAATAACTAGTGATGTTGAACATCTTTACACGTGACTGTTGGCCATCTCTGTCTTCTTTATAAAAATGTCTATTCAGATCCTCTCCCTTATTTTAAATGGGTTATTCATTTTTTTGTTGTTATTGAGTTATATGAGTTCTTTATATATTTTGGATACTACTTATTGGATATATGATTTGCAAATATCTTCTCCCATTCAGTAGATTGCCTTTTTGTTTTGATGCTGGTTTCCTTTGTTGTGCAAAAGTTTTTTAGTTTAATGTAGTCCCATTTGTTAATTGTTGCTTTTGTTTCCCTTGGCTGTGAAGTCAGATCCACTAAAATATCCCTAAGACCAATGTTAAGGAGCTTACTGCCTATGCTTTCTACTATGAATTTTATGGTTTCAGTTCTTGCATTCAAGTCTTTAATCCATTTTGAGTTAATTTTGTGGTATGGTGTAAGATACTGGTCTACTTCAATTCCTTTGCATGTGGCTCTCCAATTTTTCCAATAAAATTTATTGATGAGACTGTCCTTTCTTCATTGCATATTCTTGACTCCTTTGTCATGTATTAATTGTCCATATATGTGTGCGTTTATTTCTGAGCTCTCAATTCTGCTCTGTTGATCTGTGTGTTTTTATGCCAATACCATACTGTTGTAATTACTAGATGTTTGTAGTAAGTTTGAAATCAGGGAGCCTGATGCCTTCTGCTTTGTTCTTATTTCTCTACAAAGGCTCGCTTGCTGCCCTCAGTGGTGTACACAAGGAAGTGCCCCAGGTGTGGTGTGTGGTGTGTGGCACTAAGGGTGCCCGTGACCAGTTAGGGGATTAGCAGGCAGAGCATCCTCAGCAGCTCGTGTGGGGTGTCTTGGGGTCTGTAGGTGCTTAGTAGTATCTGCATTTCTTTAATGTCCTCCAGGAGGCCTATCTGGTGCCCTCTCATAGCCACTCCTTCCACCCCCCTCGCCCCCCACTTTGCCCAGTCATGCAGCAGCACACCTCAGTATTCTGGATGGGGTGGGAAAGAAGTGGATCGCTGGAAGCATCCCGTGTATGTGGGAAACTGGGCACTCACTCATATGCTTTCACTTTCCCTTGCAGGAAGAAATCATAGGCCAAGAAGGTCTTTTATGACACTGAGCTATGCTGCCTTGTGAGAGGGGTGCTGTGGGTAAAGTGAAATCTTCTTCCTCTTTTTTGTGCATTCAGTCTTGGATTTTTTTTTTTTTTTTTGCTCCAATGTGTGGGAGCTTCTTCCCTGGACTCCTGGACTTTCACAAAGGCTCTCTTATCCATGGGTAACTGTCTAAATCAGTGTCCTTGGGAGGAAGACATTAGAAACTCTTATTCCATAATAATGATAATGATGATATCACTCCTGCATTTCTCTGATTTTCAATGTGTTGATGTTCTTTCCTCTCTGTGTGTGTGTGTGTGTGTGTGTGTGTATGCGTGTGCGTGTGTGTGTGTGTGTGTGTGTGTGTGTGTTCAGGATGCTCTTCACTCATGTCCCTTTTTTGTGAAAGGCATGTCTTTCCTTATTTTCTAATGATCTTTTATCTTTTAGCTATGCAGTTTTATGAGTTTTTATACACTCTTGAGGCTGATTTTTGTTAGTTATATGTGTTGCAAATGTTGTGGCTCATTTTATTATGCCTTTTGAAAGCAGAAGTTCTTCATCTAAACATAGTCAAAGTTTCTGTCCTTTCTTTTGTAAAAGCCTCTGTTTTAGGAGGTCTTGCATAAGATATTTCAAAATTATAGATCATAAATATATTTTCCTGCATTTTCTCCTGAAATTGTTGTTTTGTCCTTCACATTTTAGTTCTTAATTCACGTATAATTATTATCTATACATAGTATGACATAGGAAATAAATTCAGTTTTTCCTCTGTGAATAATCACTAATTTGCAATACTAGCACAGCCTTCTATCAGTTTTTCTTAAATGACTGCATCTGTTTACAGGCTCTCTATTCTGTTTCATTGTCTGTTTATCTTTCCCTACACCAGTGTCATCTGTCCTAAGAACTATAGCTTCATAGTATTTCTGATTTTCAGGTAGAAAATAAAAAAACCTCACCTTGCTCTTCTTTCCAAGGATGCCTGCCTTGTCTTTGAGCCTTTACCTTTCATATAAACTGTTAGGATCACTTTGTCAAATACCATTAAAAAAAAAAATCTCTTTTAAGAATTTTGTTCAAATTGCATCAAATCTGTATATTTGGAAAAAAATTACATAATTTTGATATTATATCCAGTCTTTCTGTCTTATGATCAAAGCAGGTAGAGAGGTAGATAATAGCATACAAACATTAAGGATCCTGGACCAGCTACCCTAAACCGTGTCTTCATATTAGTGAATATTCTTCTTTTGTCACATGACCTGAAGTTTATCCTGATAGAAAACTCTTATTTAGATCTATTCCTTCTCTTAGATATTGATATTGAGTTTTCTTTTTTTTACTGAAATGGACAAACTCTTCTTTAATTTCTTTCAAAATAAAAGATTTAAGTATCTTCTGTTTTCTTCAAAGTTACTTTATATTTTTATTTCTAGTGAATGCAGTATCTTTGATTTAACTAACTCCTGACTGTTGCTGGTTTATAGAATAAAATTGATATTTAAATATTAACCTTGAATCTAGCACCTTGATAAACACGCTTATTAATTCTAATAATTATCTACAGATTATCTGGGCTTTCTATGTAGAAATCATATCATTTGAAAATAATGTTCGTTTCTTCATTTATAATACTTATAATTTGTTTCTTTTAAATTTTTGATTGTATTCTTCTGGCTAGGACTGCTAATACAGTATTGAATAGAAGTGTTGGTCCTTGTTTTGTTCCACATTTTAAGACTTATTTTTAGTATTTTAACATTAAGTGTGTACTGTAGGCTTTTTGTGGATTCCTTTTATCAATTTAAGGATGTTCCCTCCTATTCTTAATTAGTTAAAATGTTTTGTTTGTTTGTCTTAATCATGAATGGTTTTTCTTTTACATCTATTGGAATTATTTTACATCAGAATTATTTTATATCTATTTAAATGATCATTTGGCTTTCCCTCATTAAATATGGTAAGTTGGATAATATATTAAATTATTGCCAGTCATTACTGCTTAGGCAAAATTTTGTACATAACATTTAGCATTTTTGTGGGAACAGAGAACAAAATGGGTAAAACCCAGAAATAAGGCCCGGAGGAAAATCTGGCACATGGAGCATTGTCACAGAAGAGCAGAGAGAATGGGACTTTATTCAGGAGCATGTAGAAATCCTGAGGCTGAAGAAAGATACTAGTTACCCAAGCCCACGGGGCTTCAAAAAAATAGAGATGGAGAACCAAAGAGTAGGTGTGATGGTAGAAAAGGGAAATTGATAGTATGAAAATGTCATTATTTAAGTCTCATTAAAAAAAAAAAAAAGATGTTTTGCTTTGTTTTGTTTTCTCTCAGAAACAGACATAGACAGGAATGTGGATAAGAGAAACATGGTTGGTCACAGAGGGGTCCCATTATGTGAAGAATGATAACAACCTTCAAAAGTTGATGAAAATAAATTTAGTACAAATGTGAAAACCTCCTTCCTTATATGCAAGTTAATAAACTAGTGGAATCAATTATCCCCAAGTATAGACTTAGATTCAAAAATAGCTGCACAGATTAATGAATACCACTAAACATGGATCTCAGTGAACCTGAACCTGACCTGTGTGGCAATCTCCGGGTAAGAGACTCTCCATTCCTCTGTCCTTTGTTGACTAGATACAACTTCCCTTGAGGATCAATGGCTTTAGTTTTCCTCTCTTGTGAAAACCTTGGGAGAGGTGATTCTTTCTCTTTACTTTTCTCCTTTCCATATTTTCTCAAATGTCATGTCTGTTTAAATTATTAATTTTTTAAAGATGGCCTTGATCTCTCTTTTTGTTGTTGTTAAGTACAGAAAAGGGAAGGACCACAAATAGAAAAGGGCAGCATTTGGAACAGTTTAAAAGTTCTGTAAGTGCCAATGAGGGCAACTACAAAGGAGAACATTCCATCCACCTCTTGCTGTTGCCTTCATTCCAGGCCTCCATGCAGATCAGATAGAGGAAGCAGCCCCAGGAGAGCAGCAGGGCCCATGCAGATGTAACCAATTGCTTTTTTTGCCTTGTAGTAAAGTTCATATTTTGATTGCTCCTCCAGATTATGTAGATCCAGACATATTTTATGCAGTCATCCAGATCTTTCTCTCAGGGTGAGTATAGTTCAACTGTTTTTCTGTGTGAGGTCTCTGTAGCGTTTTTCAAATGTTTGTGGGGTAGAAACAGACAGAAGCTTCCTAGAATAAGTAACCAAGTAACCCTTGCTAGCAAAGTAATTACCTAGATCCACTCTTGGATAAAAGTGGGGTACCATTTATGTGACAAATGACATTAAAGGTTGACTATTTAAGTTTAGAATAATTGTCCTTTGGTCATCATATTAGATTCATCTGTATTTATCTTTCTTAGAACACTACCTTGATCAGAGAAAGGTAAAAAAAAAAGCCCAGTATGCCAATCATTTACATTCACAAAGCTCAATCATTTATGTTCAGTCTCTCCCTCTCATTATTGAGGCAGATAGAGACATAGTAGCTTAGCTATAAAGCTTTCTTCCTAGAAAAGCTACCTCAAGCCATTTTCTCATATTTCTGTGTATTCTTCTTTTGTCACATGGCATGTAATTTCTTTAGAAACAGAAAACTCTACTTTTAGATACATTTCTTATTTTAAATACATTAGTTATACTGTGACATGTTTTAATGAGATTGCTTTCCTATTCACTTTAGCTGAGAGAAATTGTTTTTGCTTGTTTGTTTGTTTGCTTTTTAATGGTGCAAAGTGAAAGGTGGAGATAGTAGATGGATGAGGTAAAAAATGTGAAATAGATGTCATCTGGTGTGTCATCTTGATACCTAGGAGATGCCTGAAGTGTTATTTTTTTTTTATAGAAAGAATCTGAAGCTGTGCCTGGATGTAATAAGAGACATGCCAAATACCAAAATCAATGAATTTATTGATTTATTGGTTTAGTGATATATTCCATTGGTGCAAGAATGGGGTGACAGAATGTACCAAGTTCTTTTATCTAGATTGGGTAGGTCTGCAGTTTGAGAAAGGGGCCTCCCTCTCTAAGGGAGGCCAGCCTGAGTGGGGATTCCTCATTGTAGGGTGTAGAGAGTGGAAGGAAGCAGGAAGGTTTCTAGAGAATAACTTGAGAGTGATGGGGATTTGTTTTTGGTGAAAACAGAAAAAAGGGGAAAGGGCACAGAAATGGAATTGGCAGTATGTCTCAGAATTTAGACTTTCACTCCTGAAACCCTCCCCAAAGGGATTATCTATCCTGTAGGCAATCTATCCTCTTTTTTGCTCTCTGCATTTTTTGCATGTAGACCTGATTGTAGAATAGAGATTCTAGCAACACATATTAAGCAAAACATGTAGATATGCTGTGGTAGGATTAGACCAAAGGAAAAAAGGTCATTTTTAAAATGTTTTAAAATAGACTTGGATTTAGGAAGCACCTAATTCTGGAAAACCTCTTCGTGCTTTCCTTTGATCTCTAAGGCTGTATTAGTTTTCCTTGTTACATAAAAAATTATCACAAATTTAGCAGCTTAAAATAGCACACATTGAGTATCTCAAATTTCTGTAGGTCACAAGTCAAGGTGAGCTTAGCTTGGTTCTCTGCTTAAAGATCTCAAAAGGCCAAGTCAGGGTATCTGCTGGGCTCAGCTGTTATCTGGAGAATCTGGGGAAAAATTTGCTTCTAAAGTGATTCAGGTTTTTGATAGAATGTAATTCTTTGTGGTTTTGAACCTGAGGCCTTTTTTCCTTTCTGATTGTCATACAGGAGCTGCTCTCAGCTTCTAGAGGCCTCCTAAATTCTTTGTCACAGGGTCTCTTCCAACTCAGCAACACCACTTCTTATCTTTCTAGTATTTCAGATCCTCTGACTTCTCCTTCTGCCACTAGCCAGAGAAAACTGCTTTTAAGATCTTATTGATTAGATTCAGCTCACCTAGGTAATCTAGAATAACACCCTATGTTAAGGTCAGCTGATTAATAACTTTAATTACATCTGTGAAGTTCCTTTTCCTTGCCATATAATATATCAATAGGCATGCTCTCTCATAATATTAACAGTTCTAGGAATTAGAATGGGAATCTTGGGGCAATGTTTTTGGCATTTTATCTATCATGAATTAGATGGGCACTAGAGGTTGACTTTGTTTTCATTAAAATAAGTTCTGGGTCAGTGACACATTTTACCTGTGATCTACATAAATGTCTCCCCTGTTTCTGATCCTCAAAGATATTTCCCATGTAACTAAACTAAATGAGCAGTACCAAATCCTAAGTGTACTGATAAATAAGTGTTGATGACCAAAAACATCTGGATTGTTGACAATTCCCAATAGGGTTGTCTTGAAAAATCTAAATCTGCTCCTGTGTTCTTGATTTGTCCTATGCTTGATTCATTATTTTTGTTTACTTTTTAAAACATGTTTATTTAGGAGAGTTGAGAGATTTCATCTGCAGATGAAAAACATTCCCTGTATTTCCCACTCACTTAAATTTTTCAGGGAAGTTATTAGCCCCTGTGGAAAAAAAATGTCATCTCATTTCTCTTTTTTTCTTTCTTTCTTTTTAAATGTCTGCTTTTCTTGGGTTTTCTAGAAATATGCTACAAAAAAGGCTAAAAATAACCTTGTCTACAGAGATTTGAAAGGAAAACAATTCCTTTCCTTCACAAATAGCAGTTTGGGCCTGAGAACGCATGGAGCAATCCTTGGGCTTTCCAGAGAAACCCAATTTTCCTCCCTCAGACAAATCTCATCATAAGTAGTGAATATGGGTTTTGAAAGTAGAAGCCCTTCTCATACTTTTCTGTCTTTCATGCTGGTATTTTTTCTATCACTTTCAATGTGGCTTCAACATATCTTTTTTGGGTTAGGGCACTCAAAGGAGATTGATTGGTGTCTTGGCCATTTGAGCATCTGATGGATCTTTTAAGCTGTCCAGATCCTTTTAAAAAATACAGTTGGGTTCTACATGTTCTAGATATATAATACATAATTATATAATGCTATTCTTTCATTGATGTACTCATTAGATATTTAATGAGTGCTTATCATATGTCAGGCACAGTTCTAGATGCTGGGAATGAAGCAGCAAAAGAAAACAGCAACTTCATTCCTATGGAGCTTACATTTATTTTAATGATGGGATACAGAGGATGAAGAAATAAGTATAATCAAAGCAAGTATCATACAATATATGTTGCAACAATAAATGATATGAGGAAATGTAAAGTAGGATACCACCCCTAGCCAAAGTTTCTAATCTGTTTATTGTCATCTGGGAATGCCACCACTTCTAAATGACATTTAAGCAGATACCTGAAGGAAGTGAGAGGTAGCCTCCTGGATATTTGTGCCAAGCAAAAGGAACAGAAATTATAATGAGTCTGAAATGGGAGCCTGTTTGTCATGGAAGAAGAGCTGCCAGGAAGCCAGCAGCACTTGGATGGGGTAAGCATGGGGGAGAATGAGAAAGATAAAAGTTATAGTGGGAGATCAGATCATGTAGGGGCTTGTTTGCTTCTTTTCTGAGTGAAATGGGTAACACTGACAAGTTTGAGAAGAATGACATGATCTGTCTTAAGTTTCAAATCATCACTCTATCTTCTAATCTAAGTGAAAAATAGATTATTTCAGAAAAAGAATGGAAGCTAGGAACATATTTAAGAAGTTTTTATTACAATCCAGGGCAGTCGCTTGAACTAGGGTGGTAACACTGGAGGCAGTGATCAGTTCTGGATCTAGACTGAAGGTAAAGTTGATGGGATCTGCTGTTGGATTGTATGCAAATAGAAGAGAAAGAGATCAAAGATGATTCTCAAGTTTATGGCCTGATTTGCTGAAAGAATGAAGCTGCCATTTTCTCTGACTGGAAAAACTATAGGCAGAACAAGCTTAGCAAAAAGGAGGGGAACCCAGGAGTTCAGATTGGGACAAGTCCATTCCTGTGGAGATGCCTAGTAGGCAGTCAACTATATGAACCTGGAAGATAGGGGAGAGGTTCAGGTAGAGGTGCAAATTTGGAAACAGTTAGAATAGGTTTTTAAATCTGTGAGGCCAGGCAAGATCATTTGGTAAGTGAAAGTAGTGAGAAGCCCAAGGACAGCTCTGAGAGAGTCTAACACTTAGAAACAGTCATGATAGGAGGGAACTAGTGAAGGAGACTGAAGTAACTATATAAGATCAATAGGATTACAAAGAAAATCTGAACAAGCGTGGTCACTGTGTTTGATCCACTTACCACAATAGAAGTCATGTCGTCAATATTTCTTTCTCACAGAATATTGTTTACAAATTTTATTGCGCTAGTGTTCTGAACTCTAACAAGTCATGAAACCTCTCATTTACTTCTTCTAGCAGCTTTAGGAAGTAGGTACAAGTTAGGAGAAGTAAAATTCAAAAGTGTTTGTACAAAGTTACAAAACAATGAAAGGGGAGAAGGGAGAGCAGGGATTCCAGCTCACTCTGAATAACATGGCAAAATGGCTGACATTTATAGAGTGCTTAATATGTCACAGGCACTGAGCTGGTATTATTTTCACTTGTTCTTACAGCAATCCAATAAGGTAGAAACTGATTTTGCTCAGATGAAGACACTGAGGCTCAGAGTGGTTAACTAAGATGAGACTCACGGTTAATAAATATCACAGCTGAGACTCAATTACATATCTACCTAAAATAGAGCCCTTTTTCCTAACGGCTGCAGCACATTACGATCCTACAATTGGAATCTTTCCTTTGCTCTTCCCACTTATCCCCCTGCCCTGCTTTCTGTGCCTCATTTCTTTCTAGAGTGATAGTGCCCCAACTGCAAAGGCCACTCTGATATTCATCCAGTGAAAACCACAAAACATCCAACCCGAAACAGCCCACAAAAGGAAACAAGCCAGCTCCTTATAGCATTTCCTGCCTCGGGGAAGTATTTTAAGAAGGTCATAACCAGCAAGCTGAGCAGACTGTCTACGGCTTTTGTATGTGTGAAATGCGTGTTTTGCTTCTGAGCAAAATGACTCTTAGACTTATAGGAAGAAGGTGATATACCACATAAGCCTGTTATTTAAACTGTTACCAACAGGGATGGTAGTTTGTTCCTGGCAAAGGAGAAAAAAGTTCTATTCTTTAGTAAAAGTATATATCTTCATGGTGTGGTCTTGAGAACATGAAAAGAAAAGTATAAGTTTGGGATTTAAGTTCTGGTTCTCTCGTTCTCTAACCATGTGGTCCTGGAGGTTTAATGGCTTTGAATCTGCAAAATGGGTTTAAAAAATGAGAAAATGAATGTGAAGGTGTTTTACAAATTGTAAAGCATTGTAAGTACAAATATATGTGTTCTTGGTGCTATTGTTCTTGTCTCATTATGGAGCCATCCACATACACTCTGTTTCAGACTGTAAAAAAAAACTCATATGGGAAATAAGTAGTTGGAGGTAGAAAGAGGAGGATTCAGAGACAAAAAGATGAAGAAATGAGATCAGAGTGACAGTAGAGGAGAGGAAAGGAGAGAAGAGAGGGGAGTAGAGGGGAGAAAAACTCACTCTGAGCTTGACTAAGAGCCTCTATTCCAGTCATTCTATTATATCTGTCCTTGACTTTAGCTTCTGGTAACTGCAGAGTTGTATTACGTTCTCTTTGTCACTATCCTTATTTACAATACCTGCTCTCAACAAAGTATTTGATAAAGGTATTCCTATAAAATCAGGTAGTATTTAGAACTGACAGTTTGATGTGACAGTTATTATAACTGTTTCAGGGAAGGGCATAGGGGTGTGTGTGTGTGTGTGTGTGTGTGTGTGTGTGTGTGTATTTATTTGTGTGCGTTGGTGTCTGTGTATGTGTATTGGCAAATCTCTATTTGTGGAACTAGCAGGTCAAGGTTGAGATTACCAGAGGGAGTGAAGATTGTTCCAGAGCCCCTAACTTGTTCCTGTTAATCAGCACTGATGTCATCTATATAACTGGATGTTTCTAAGGAATAGACCGTGGAACCAATGCCAAGGTTTTCTCTCTAAAGTTCCTTTATTTCTCTAGAAGAAGAAATCCTTTAAATGAGGAAAGAGAAGGGCTTCATTCTACGGTCTGTTGTGAAGTTGGGGTCAAGGTGATGCTTAAGTACACATCCTACAAAGATACCCAATCTTTTGCCCTAAAATTACCATTAAAATCATCTTCTGTTTATTGCTCACTCTCTAGTTCCATATCAGAAAATATACGCTTAACTCCAAGGACCCACTTCTCTCTGACTTTTACTCTTGCTTAGATGGAAAGATAACCCAGCAATGCCTGTAGGCTGATATATGAAGGAGTCTCCACAGAGCCCCTGAAATACTCTGGAGGGAGTGCAGCTCAGAGCACAGTGCTTCATGCCTTTAATGGGTTCTTGGGCATTCGTCATAGCAAGGAAAGTGGTAAGTCAGACATTTTTATTTTTATAATTTTTAACAGGGAAGAAGAACAGAGATATTTTTACCAATTGATAAAACCAAGTATAAATTAAGATGTCACGAACTCTATATCTTTCGAAATCAACTAGGAAACTGTGTGCCTGCCATATGTTATTGTGTCAAGCCAATTAATACCAGATCTCAGCAGGATATTGGGTTTCATTTCCAAATCTTAAAACATTGCTATATTTCCAGCTGTTCACTGCAATTGTGTATGGATCCTTAGGCAACAGCTTCCTTTCTCTAAAATGGGGGAGACTTCTGGAGTTTGAAGGCTGTGGAATTTTGTTGATAAGTCTGGGTATAGCTGGTGATGGGTCTGAGCTCCTTCACTAAAGTCCTTCACCATAAAAGTGGTGCAACCTCAAGCCAAGTCTAATTAGATTAGAAGAGGGAGGGATCAGTCATTTTAGAAGCTTGAAATTCCTCATTTTCTTACCAAAAGCATTAAGCCAAATGTTTAACAACTGTCAAAAAGCACTTCATAGTAGAGTTTTTAAGTTGGATTACAAAAAAAGACTAGAATTTGGTGTTACAGGGTCCAGTCTCATCCACAAAAGCCAGTTCTCTAGAACTATAACTTTTAATGAATTTTTGACTTGGTAATGTTAGGTGTTGACTTACCATGCAAAATACTAAACACATAATGGATTTCCTATAAAAGATCTATGATTATATTTAAACACAGCTTGACTTCAAGAGGGGCTATTATTAAAATAGTTGCTCATTCTTTATTGTTTTTTATGAACTCTATTACTTTTTTCTTCCTCAGCAACCTCTCCAAAAAAAAAAAAAAGCATTTAAGAAACAAAATTTAGCAAAGTATTTAGCTACACAGTTTCAGAGTTTATACCTTATATTTGTAGATATTTTCTCATAGTGACGCGCAAGATACTTTGCCCATATGTGGTATATGATAAATATATGCTGGCTGATAGATCTAGTTCCAACTCAGTTATCTGAGATGTGCTTGTTTGTTTTTGTTTTTTTCCTTTCCCCGTCTATCAATAGTCAGGAATGTGCATTTGAGTATTTGAGGTCTACTATACCTACTATACTAAGGGCAAGCAAAGCAGATCGGACAGTTAGGACGATAATGCAGTTTTTGCTGCATTAATGTCTGGAAAAGCAGACAGGCTCTCTAATCTTTCCATGTGGAGCTATGACATTGTTCTGGATTGTTTCTTTCAGCTGACTTTCTGCTCAGAATGAGAGACTACATGCCTCCTTCTTATAAGGCCTTCATAGAAGAAATCCAGCCAGCTCCTTCACTGAGGAATCACATCTTATTCTCTGGAAATGGCCCATTTCTGACATCCTATAACCAGTGTGTGGAGGCCCTGGCAGAGCTGCGTAGCTATCATATAACTGTGGTGACCAAATATCTCATCACAGCTACAGCTAAAGCAAAGGGCAGGAGGCCAAGCCATCTCCCAGTGCCACCTCAGGCCTTAGAAGAGAGGGGCACAGGTGGAACTGCAGTTCTGAGCTTCCTGAAGAATGTCAGAAATAAGACCTTAGAGGCAATCCTCCCCCAGAGTGGTTAAGAGAAGGCCCTCTCCCTAGAAATGGAAAACAACAAATGTAGGTCTCCCCTTACCCTCTCCCCATTGGAGGACAGGTAGGACTAGGAAATGAGGGTCAGGGTTCTGTGTAGAATAATCTGAAAGGGACATCAGCCCTACTCCTGTCAGCCCACGAGACCTGTCAGTCTTTACAGAGGAGAATTTCCATGGCCAGAAACTTTCCTTTCTCTGCCTGATCACTGGTTAATAGCAAACAGCTTTTGACATACCCTCATGAAGAACCCTGCAGAGGACAGAGGGTATCCCTATTCTGTTTGCAAAGCAATAGAAACCAATTTAAATTTCAGCAACCAAATAAAATTGCCTGTGGAAACATCACCTTGTTCATTTCTTGAAAAAAACAAATTAACTATTCATGCATTCATTCATTTAACAACTTATTAAGCTCCTACTCATCACCGGTTTGAGGATCAGAACAGGGATTTTTGTGGCCCCAGTCCAGCCCTCATCTACCTGGATGTGCTGAATTTGGTGGCAAGAGGTTAGAAATGCTCCAGTGCAGATGTGGAGGAAAGAAGAGGCTGACAATGAGACATGGACATCACCAATATGGAAATGAATAGCTAATGCTATGGGAATGGCAGAGGCTCTTCTGCATGGTTTATAAATTTGCAAATTCTATTTTAGTTTCCTTCTTTATTTTTAGAAGAATGATTCTTTCTCCTTACATTGCAAGTTTGTATTTGTAAAATGAACTAATTGATCCTTTGGAAGTAAATGAGCAAAGTGGAAATACATAGTAAATCCACATGTTTAGTGTGTAAATAAATGTAACTTTTTATTGACTTAGTTTCTATCTCAAGGTCTCATTCCATCTGACAGTACAAAGCTAGAACACATTAATCTTGCCAATTCAGATAAAGTACACTAATTTAGGTTTGCCCCCCACTATGCACACAGACATATATCTGGGATACTTTCTAAATTCCAGAGCATTGATCTGGCATCATGTCATCAGATAGAGATACCTGATCATGGGGTGGGGAATACTCTGCCCAAATTAGCATCTACTGAACTGTACCCCTCCCTATATGGGTCAAATGGAGCTTGCAGCATATCTCATCTTGTCTAAGAAACCTTTCAGATTCCTCAGTCCCTAAGGTCTTATCATGCCAATTGGAAAACTATTTAATTACTTCCCACATCCCCTGGGAGTATTGGGAGATTACAAGATTGGCTCAGAGTGTCTTCTGAGCAACCCCACTCTCTAGTGCTATGGTGGTTATGTGTGGGGGGAAAGGAATTCTGGACCCCTGTCAACAACTCTCAGGGCCCTTGGTAAGAAGTCATGAACTATGGGCCAGCCGAATGGCGCGGTGGTTAAGCGCTGGTTTGGGAAGCCAGTGGCCTCGGTTCGGGTCCCACATATAAGGGCCAGTGACACTGCCCTCAAAAAAACAAACAAACAAAAAAACAAAACAAAACAAAACAAAAAAAAGAAGTCATGAACCAGCATCTTCTGCTTGGGGTAACAGGAGGGCTTCTACTGTTCCATGGGCCATGGGAAAACCCTTGGTCTGACAATATCCTCTCTACCTACTGTTTAGGTTAGAATCTCAGCTCAAAGATATAAGCTCTCATAACTCACAAAGCCTTTCTCTCCACATGCTCTCCATGTCTTGTGTTTGAACAGTCTATTATGAAACTCAGAAAATGAGCATGGATATATTTACTTCTCTTTGATTTGATTTTCTAGCTGCCCTATGTTGGTATCAACAAACCCAGGCTGTATTAACTCCCCATGCTGGTTGTATGCCATGGTCCAAAGAAATGGACTAAGTGACTAGGCAGAATAGGATAGAAGCATGTTGGTTAATGACTCAAAACACTGTCCCTTCTAGATCATATTCTCATGAGAAAAGAATGTACCTAGATCATATTCTCATGAGAAAAGAAGCACATTGGTTAATGATTCAAAACATTGTCCCTTCTAGATCATATTCTCATGAGAGAACAATATATCTTTAAAATAAGATTGAATTCCAATGCCTCTATTTGTTTTTCTTTTGACAATGTGGTTTTTGAAAAATTGCAGAAAATCAAGAATCCTCAGCTTCCTATTTCTTGTAAAATCGAGATGATCAGATTGGTCTCAGGGTGGATATAACTAACAGAAGGGATAGTTTTTGGCAAGGAGGAAGAAACCAATAAAAGTTTACTTGGTTGTGAGGTGGGGTTCAGAGTGTCATGTAGATATCTGTTCAAGAGCGGACACTATATTCCTCAAGCTTCTTGGATTCACAGAGTATGCATAGCAATAAAACAACCACCATGTTTCCCCCAAAATAAGACCTAGCAGGAAAAGAAGCCCTAGCATGATTCCTCCAGGATATGGAGGTCACGCACCCCTCAAATGAGGGTTTTATGACCTGTTTCAGGGAGAAGGGTACCTTTTACACAAAGTCCTTCAGCTTAAATTATTCAGTATGCCAAGCTGCCATATTTTGGCACCAAAAATCATGCGAGGGATTATTTTCTGGCAAGGTCTTATTTTGGGGAAACAGGGCATGTATCATTTATCTTTTGGGGATGCTGGAAAATAGTAAGTGTGGCCCTAAGGAGCCAAAAGACTTGGGTTTGTGGTCCAGCTTTGTCACATTTTGTTTTTTTTTAAAGATTTTATTGGGGAATTGGGGGAGGGGAACAGCGTTGGGGAATCGGGGAAGGGGAACAGACAAGTTACTGTCTTTTTGTTCTTCAGTCTAGTTGCGGAGGACGTTGCTTTACTGGCCCATGTTAGTATCATCATTGCGCTCTTCCCGGATGAGGCAGATCGGTCGCCGGCCTCTGGATGGTTGCTCACCATGGCTATTGGCAGCTCACGCTGGCTGCCAGCCACTCACGCTGGCTGCCAGCCACTCACTGTAGCCCATGGCAGCCCACTGCAGCAGGGGCTGCAGCCCACACCGTCACTGGGGCTCGCACAGCCGAGCTCCAGGTGGAGCTGTTGTTAGCTGTAGAGGGCAGTGTCACTGGCCCTCCTATGTGGGATCCGACCTGGGGCCGCTGGCATCCCTAACCAGCTCTTAACCAATGCGCCACTTGGCCGGCCCCTTTGTCACATTTTATGACAGACAAATTGTTTAATTTTTTAATTTTTCAGAGCCACAGTTTACTTACTTGTAAAAGAAGAAATATTATAATTACTGTGTGGAGCAAGAATATATAGAGTCAGTAATTAAATGATGGTTATTATATTTTTATTCTCATGTATATGGCCTTGAACTGGAGGGAACCATGTCTAAGGCTTCCTAAAAACCAGAAGGGATATTGGATTTGGATGTCTATATCCTTATATATAAAACCTTAAAACAAGCAAGAAATACAAGGTATAACTTGGAATTTTCTTGAAATAATATAGGTACACGTGTAGAATAATGATAAGGACCTTTGTGAACTTAAGAAAGGATGCCTGTCACTTTAGACTTTCAATCTAGGTCTGTACCAAATGGGGCCCTGGTTTGTCCCTCAGAGTGACAGGATTACAAAAAATCATTTTAATTGATATACCTTCAACAGATGCATGTTCACTCAAAGAGAACACAGAGTATAACTCAGAGCAGATTTTCTATAAATGTTCAACAAATGAAAAACTGGATACTAAATGGGGTAGAAAGAGACATTTACAAGGTTTTCTTTCAAAACTTTCAGATATGTTTCACTTGTCATTGCACAAGGATGATATAAATGCAAACAAAAGTATTCTATTTGACAATGAAAATTCCTAATTCATGTGTCAAAGTTTGATTTCTTGGGCCATGGAGTTCCATTTTTAGCTTTATGGTATAGTGGTGAAAGTAAAGCTTCCATTACAGAAAGAGAACACATTTTTCTCATGATTTCTAGAGATAAGGGGTATCCACATCAGTGAAAAGAATGACTTTCTAATGGTAGCAATAATTTTATTAGTATTATTATATGAGGATACTACTGCAAACTTGAAGAAATGGCAAAAGTGTAGGCTTAGGAACTAGAGAAATGCAGGTTTGAATCTTTACTCTGTTATTTTCTTACAACATAAGTCAGGCACCTTGCTTAACATTTCTGAGTCATAGAAATCACACGTGTACATGAGGATAATAATAGCTACCTTGCAAGTACTTTTGTGAAAAATAAAGCTAAAATGTATGCATATTTGCTAACTAGCATGCCCTGAGTAAATGGTGCTACTATGATGATGTTGTATATTCCCTGACTACCTCCTTGATCTGGACAAGAAAATAAATATAGATAAAAGCTTATGCTCTCCCACTCTGTAAGTTTCAAGAAGAATGGAAAAGAGACCCAACAGACATGTAATAAAAAAGTGCTGCAGAAGCTATTTTCTTGGAACACATATGGAATAATGTGTGCATGTATATCGGTATAAGAAGCAAATTATTACTGAGAACAAAGAGACTGCCAAATCAAAATCCAGAGTCAAAATCCAGGACATTTTCTATGCTTTAGGATTTGTAATTTTTGTTTCATAATGATAAGAAGGATGTTGCCACAGGATTATACTTTAAATTTATCCTAACAAGTCAGTCTTTGTTCAATCAGCCTTTAACTGATTGGATGAGGCCCTCCACAATATGGAAAAAAATCTACTTTACTTAAAGTTCACCAATTTAAATGTTCATCTTACCTAAAACAAAACAAAACAAAAACACCCTCACAGAAACATTTAAAATAATGTTCACTGTGGCCCAGCCAAGGTGACATACAAAATTAGCTATCACAAGGTTCTTGTCAAGATGGTGGAGTAGGTAAGCACCATGCTTACCTCTTTCCATGACCACATCAAAATTACAACTAAATTATAGAACAGTCAACCTGGAGAACCATCTGAAGACTAGCTGAACAGAAGTCCTAAAACTAAAGATATACAGAAGAAGCCACATAGAGACTGGTAGGAAGAACGGAGACTCGAAATGAACTGGCCCCACATCCACATGTGACAGTTGAGAATCTGGAGGGAAATCTCAGTGTAGAGGGTCCCCTTGATGATCAAGGGGTCCCATCTCTGTGCTGGGCTCCCTATCCTGGAGCACCAGTGCTGGGAAGAGGAGCCTCCACAACATCTAGCTGTGAAATTCAGCAGGGATTCCATTCATCCAGTGAGACAAAATTTGGCAGCTGGCAACTCAGGTGTTCTTTTAAAGAGACTGCACACAGACTTACTCACTTGCAAACACTCATCCTGGGCTCCAGCAGAGAAAGAGCATCTTTCGGGGGGGGGGGGGGCACCAGGGACATACATGAAGAAATTGAGTTGTGTGGCTGTAGGACAAGGGCAAGAGGGATAGCTGTCACTGTCACTATGTTGAACCCTTTCTCCACATAGCTGGCAAGTAGGTGCCATTTTTCCTATGTTGAGTCCTCCCTCCACACAGCCAAATGTGAATCTGCATTAGCTGGTGAACTCCACTCACCCCACCCTAATGTCTCCCTGAGGCCCAGCCCCAACAAACTCATGTACCGCCTGAGGTTCTTTCAGTGGTAAGGAGTTGGCCTAGCCTCACACACCTCCTGAGGTTCTCTCAGTGGCAAGCAGCCAGCATCAGACCATGGACCATCTGAGGTTATTTCAGTGGTGGGTGGCCAGCCTTGGGCTGCATTGCAGTCTTTCTTAAAAACTCTCTAAGATCCACAGGTGGGTGAACAGGTGACCTCGGTGTGCCACATGCCTCTTACTGAGTGGCCCCAGGCTCATCATTGGTGCCAAGTCTGAATCTGTATTATCTGAATGAACACCATGCATCCCACCCTGGTGACTCCCTGAGACCCTGCCCTACCCAACTTGCATACTGCCCAAGGCTCTTTCAGTGGCTGATCCTTATGGATAGCCAGCAAGCAGTGCCAAGCCTCAGGGTCTCCTGTGCCTTTAGCTCAGGGAACCCAGGTTTGATACTGGTGGCAGCATGGCCCCTACCATGTGCCTCTATACCCAGAAGTGATCTACCAACTGCAGATCATTTTGTATCTTCCACCAGGTAGTTCCAGGCCAGTCAAAGGTAGCAGCTGACCTTGGTCTGTACCAGAGCCCCTCCCAAGAGGAACCCAAACCAACACAGTTTCAGAACTCAGTAGAGCACCACTCAATTCCATAAGCAGCACATCCAAAGGGTGATCTCAGCAGGCACTAGAGCAACCACACAGCAGCTTGTAAGCTGTGGTCATGGACAATCTTCACAGTCAATCAATTTCAGGGTCAATCCCACCCACTGACATGCCAACAGAAATCAAAGCTCAACTGATACAGGAGGGATACACAACCCACACAAGGAACACTACTGGAGCACCCAGCTCAGGTGATTAGGAAAATTGTACCTCTGGGACCCAAAGGACACTTAATATATAAGACCACCCTGCCAAGACTAAGAGATGTAGCAGATCTACTGAATACATAGAAACAAAAACATAGAGGCAGCCAGAATGAGGAGAAAAAGACACATGTCCCAAATGAAAAAACATGAGAAAACTCCAGAAAAAGAAATACAGTAAAATTTTGGATTGCAAGTAACGTGGTTTGAGAGTGTTCCGCAAGATGAGCAAACATTTCTAATACATTTTAAAATGGTAAATGTGTGATATCTTACAATATGAGTAGTTCGTTTCCAGAACAAAATATGCTCGCAAACCAAGCCATTACTGTAAGTGAAATGGAGGCAAGCAATCTACCAGACACAGACTTCAAAAAACTTTATAAGGATGCTCAAGGAACTTAGTGAGAACTTCAACAAAAAAATAGTAAGCATAGAAAAGGACATAGAAACTGTAAAAAAGAACCAGTCAGAAATGAAAAATACAATAAGTGAAATAAGGAATACACTAGAAGGAATCAGCCGTTTAGATGAAGCAGAGAATTGACTCTGCTTCAATATGGAAGACAAGCTAGCAGAAAACACCCAATTGGGAAGCAAAAGAAAAAAATGTTTAAAAATGAGGATAGTTTAAGGAACCTCTAGGATAACACCAAATATAACAACATTCGTTTCATAGGGTTATGAGAAGGAGAGATAAAGAGCAAGGGATTGAGAACTTATTTGAAGAAATAATGACTGAAACTTCCCTAACTTGGTGAAGGAAATAGACATGTAAGCCCAGAAAATACAGAGTCCCAAGAAGATGAACACAAAGAGGCCCCCACCAAGACACATCATAATTAAAATGCCAAAGCTTAAATACACAGAGAATCTTAAAATCAGCAAGAGAAAGACAGTTACCTCCAAGTGAGCTCCCATAGGACTGGTAATTTCTCAACAGAAACTTTGCAGGACTGAAGGGATTGGCACAAACTATTCAAAGTGATAAAAAGAAAGGACCTACAACCAAAACTACTCTACCCAGCAAGGCTATTAGAATCAAAGGACCAATAAAGAACTTACCAGACAAAAAAAGGGCCAAAGGCCAAACCAATATTACAAAAATGTTAAAGGGACACATTTAAGAAGAAGGGGGAAAAAAATCATAAATATGAATACTAACATGAAAATTACTATGTACCTGTCAATAATCACTTATAATGTAAATGGATTAAATGCTCCAATGAAAAGACATAGGGTACCTGAATGAATAAGGAAACAAAACCCATACATATGCTGTCTACAAGAGACCCACTTCAGATTGAAAGACATACACAGAAATAAAGAGATGGAAAAAGATATTCCATGTAAATGGAAATGAAAAAAGCTGTGGTAGCAATACTTTTATCAGACAAAATAGACTTTAAAACAAAGACTACAGTAAGAGATGAAAGACATTTTATAATGAAAAAGGGATCAGTCCAACAAGAGGATATAATCCTTTTAAACAAATATGCACACAACATAGGAGCACCTAAGTATTGGGCTGTCGGAAAAGTCATGATGTATGTTTTCTATGTTTTTCGTTGCAAAAATGTGTCATGAGTTTTCCACCAACCCAATATGTAAAACAAATATTGATAGACATAAAGGAAGAGATTGATAGTAACACTATTGTAGTAGGGGACTTTAACACCCCATTGACATCAATGGACAGATCTTCCAGACAGAAAATCAACAGGGAAACATGGCCTTAGATGATATGCTAAACCAAATGGATTTAATTGATATTTTTTAGAGCATTTCACCCCAGTGCAGCAGAATATAACCTTTTTCAAGTACATATGGAACTTTTTCCAAGATAGGTAACATGTTAGACCACAAAACAAGTCTCATTAAATTCAAGAAGACTGAAATCATATCAAATGTTTTCTCTGACCACAATGGTATGAAACTAGAAACCAATTACAAGAAAAAAGCTGAAAACAATCACAAACGCATGGAGGTTAAATAACATGCTACTAAACAAAGAATGGGTTAACAATGAGATCAAGGAAGAAATCAAAAGATACCTTGAGGCAAACAAAAATGAAAACACAATGACAACTGACACTACAGAAATACAAAGCAGTAAAAGAAAACACTACAAACAATGATATGCCAACAAATTGGACAATCTGGAAGAAATGGATAAATTCCTAGAAACATACAACATTCCAAGACTGAATCAAGAAGAAACAGAAAATCTGAACAGACTGATAGCTACTACCAAAATCAAATCAGTAATCAAAAACTCCCAACAATCAAAAGTCCTGGACTAGATGGCTTCACAGTGAATTTTACCAAATATTCAAAGAAGAGTTAACAGCTATCCTTCTCATTTTTGTCCAGTCAATATGGTGGAGTAGATAAACACCATGCTTGCCTCCTCTCAGGACCACATCAATTACAACTAAACCACAGAGCAACTGTTATTGAAAATCATCAGAAGTCTAGCTGAACCAAAGCCCTACATACAGAAGAAGCCACCTTGAGAATGGTTAGAAGGGGTAGAAACATGGAACATGTTGCTCCCATACCTAAGTGTGACCATTAAAAATCAGGAGGGATATCTTGGCTGCAGAAGTCCCCCCCCGGAGGACCAATGGGTCCCAGCCCCTCCCCAGCCCAGGGTTTCAGTGCTGGGGAGAGAAGTCTCCAGGACTTCTGGCTGTGAAAACCAGCAGCTATTGTTTTCTGCCAGTTAATGGCTAAGTGAGATGGAGGGCAGCTGTATTCCCAGGCGCTCCTCTTAAAGGGCCTTCACACAGACTTACTCATTGACAGACTCACTCACTCTCAGCTCCAGCACTGGGGCAGCAGCTCGAAAGGTGCCAGGGACATAGAAGGAGGAACTGAATTGTCCTATTTCAGGGCAAGGGCTGGAGGGGCAGCTTTCTCCCGGATGGAGGAGCTGGCGGAAGCCATTGTTTCTTTGTTGGGCCCTCCCCGTCCCTGCGTGCAGACACAGACATCTTATCTGAGTCTTCATCAAACTGACCCCACCCTAGTGATTCCCTATGACCATGCCCCACACAAATTTCAGGCACACTCAAGTCACTTCCATTGGTTTTTCTTATAAATGGCCTGCCTTGGCTCTTGCTGCAGACTTTCCTAAAATCTCTTAAATATTCATAAAACCCAAACAAGCACCATCTGGTTTCCTTGTGTCTTGTGACTAAATCAAACTAAAAAGTTTTTTTGCATAGCAAAGGAAACCCAAAAACAAAATGAAAAGACAATCTACTGAATGGGAGAAGATACTCACCAATGAAACATTCAAGAAGGGGTAAATATCCCAAACCTTTAAAGAACTCATAAAATTCAACAGCAAAAAAACCAAACAATATGATTAAAAAATGGGCAGAGGACCTGAACAGACATTCCTCCAAAGAGGACATACAGAAGGCCAATAGACATGAAAAAATACTCAACAGCACTAATCAGCAGAGAAATGCAAATTAAAACCAGGATGTGATATCACCTCACTCCTGTCAGAATGGCCATCATCAATAAATCAACAAGCAATCTGTTGGTGAAGATGTGGAAAAAGGGAAACCCTCATGCATTGTTGGTAGAATTGTAAATTGGTGCAGCCACTATGGAAAACAGTTTGGAGGTTCCTCAAAAAATTAAAAATAGAACTACCTTATGACCTAGCAATTCCACTTCTGGGTATTTATCCAAAGAAATAAAAAAACTAATTCAAAAAAATATATGCACCCATATGTTCATTGCAGTGTTATTTATAATAGCCAAGACATGCAAGATATGAAAGCAAACCAAGTGCCCATGAATACTCAATTGAATAAAGAAATGGTACATATATACAATGCAACATTACTTGGCCGCAAAAAAGAATGAAATTTTCCCATTTACAGCAACATGCATGGACCTAGAGGGTATTATGCTAAGTGATACAAGTCAGACAGAGAAAGACAAATACCACATGATTTCACTTACATGTGGAATTTAATGAACAGCATAAATGAATAAACAAAACAGACTCAGATACAAGAGAACAAACTGATGATTGCCAGATAGGTAGAGCTGGGTGAAAAAGGTGAATGGGTAAAAAAGTACAAATTGGTAGCTACAAAACAGTTATAGGGTTGTGAAATACAGTTTAGGGGATATAGTCCATAATACTGTAATAACTATGATGCCAAGTGGGAACTAAACTTATTGGGGGATCACTTCATAAATTATATAAATGTCTAACCACAATGCTGTACACCTGAAATTAATATAAAATAATATTGAATGTAACTGTAATTGAAAATTAAAAAGTGAATAAATAAGAAAGTAAAAAAGGAGAAAAAATAAAATAAAATTCACTAACACAATCCTCCTTGAGAAGGACCTGAATTAGGATAAGTTATGGTATCTGACACATGTTCTCAATTAGAGAAGAGGGATCCTCCTTTGCAGTCATGGTGATAAGGCAAAAAAAATGGTGCAGAGAACTATGCCTTATGAGATGACTCAATGGGGTGCAGCAGTGGGTTGGATAAAATCCACCAGAGAGAAGTAAGGAATACCACCAGAACAGCCTGAGTTACATTATAACTGAAAGCTCTACGGTAGGTGATCTATGTGGAGTGAAACAATGGTTTCTCTTAACAAAAATATAACCCACTGCTATGAGGTTGAAAATATAAAGCAAATCTTCACCTGGGAAGGGGGGACAAGGCCTTGAAATCTGAATCTTGTACATGAAATTGACCTTCACCTTGGCTTCCCCTATCACCTACCACTGCTGGTGACAAGGCAGTGCTGATTCCTTTTCATTCTGTGCCCACGTCCACTCTAGCTAGGATTAGTTTGGCAATTTTCAGGAAACTTTAGTAAAGACTCAGGGACTATTTTAAAAGGAACCAAACAAAAAATAGAAAGGAAATACCAGCTAGATGTGTCATGACTAAATATCATGTTTGCTCTGTCGGGCTCACAGGCTCCATCATGATTCCTGGGCTACCTGCAGGAAGTTGGAATCCCTCAAACCAGAACACAAAGATTTCTCACTTTGCAGAGTGTCAAGTCAAGACAGTGAGGCTCAGAAACTGAGTTCTTTTTCCCTTGCTGTTAGTCTGAAATTCTTTTCTGTTGTCTCAATACAACCTATAGAGTTAAAATAAAAAATAAAACTAAACAAGAATAACTAAGTAATGCTTAAAACCTGTGAGATCCTATCCAATTTAAAATGTGGGATGTAAAACTTTTGGTACCTACAAGCCAATTAGTCCTTCCACAGCAATAAATTTCACCCACCAAATTTTGTCTTGCATTTTCTTGTGCACAGATGTCCTATTTGCTTTGCTAATGGAAGAAATGCTCTTCTCTTTCTTTGTTCACTTAACAGTAAACTTAATAAAGAAGTTGGATATCATTGCTTTCTGAAATGCAATCTCTAGTTAATTTTTGCCGTTTAGCATCTGCTTCTAGTGATATTAAAAAACTGAGTTCTTAAATGTAAGCATCATCAAAAGCAAATTATTTTTTTTTTCTGCAAAGTAATTTCCTTTGTAAACTCACAAATCTTTTGGCCCACATGGTTCTATGGCAGCTGTATAGATTTCAAATGAAACTCAATTATGTATCTGCCTTTAATGGTCCATAAACAGTTTTGGTTTTTTCTTCCTAAAGTTATCAGAGATTTGACCTGTATCCTATGTTGGGAGCACTTTATCTTCAACCCCACTCTGATCCTTTGCAGGCCATATCCCTCCTCACTAGGCAAGGAGTACTGGGGGCCATGGCACTTGCCTTTAGAATGACCAACTTTTTAGATAATTAATCAGGGACACAGCCATACCAGACAAAATAAAAGCATCAGCAACAATGTTAATAATAAATATGATGCACTATTATTAATTTATCATTAAAAAATGAAAAAAGACATCTATTTGAAATCATATTATTTATTCAGCATTATTTACTTTTCTGTTACATAAATGTAACTAAACAGAACAATTGGCTAGTTCAGAGTGGCAATTAATGGTAATTAGTAGTAGAAATATTAAACAAATAATATATAATTGTTCTCATTTTAATTATTTAAACTTTTTAAATGAGTTATGAAAATATGATCACAATAATCAGTGTGAAAAATCAAACTCATCATGTCTCAACATAAAGCCCAAGATTAATCCAGAGTCAAGGTCACAGATAGACTTAACATTTAGGATTACAATGTGCTTAAATTACAAACTTTAGTCACATACATTATTGTAATCCAAAAACCACAAGTTGCCAACATCAACTATCAGGGGAAAACCCACTGACAATGACTATGAAAAATGGATAATACACCGTATCCATTTGACACTAATAAAAGTGTTCATTTCAGCCCTTATTTTAGGGGTTTTAATATGGATTTTACACTTTTCCTTTAATCTTTTGATGCAAGGTTGAAAAGTGGAATGTGTAACATCCTGATTAAAGATTTCCCAGGGGGATTTTCAGTGCTAAAACCAGGACATATCTAGGCAAACCAGTGTGGTCACTATAATTGCCCTCCAAGAACCCACACTATCCCAAACCACCACCACTTTCTATTGGGTTGTCGGAAAAGTCATGATGCATTTTTGCAACAGATGGCGCTAGTTCATTTTTGGAAGTACTAGAGTCATTCGCATCTAGATTATTGCTATGTCATTTGACAGCTGACAGTTCTAGCTTCATTCTAAAAAAAACTGAGCGATTTGGTTGAGTTTTGGAGATTTTACAAGTTGAAGACGGAAGACCAAACTGTGCCATATTTTTTTTTTGCCATATTTATTTTTGCCATATTTTATTATTTTACTTCCATAAAGGCAAGAACGCGCGTCAAGCTTATGAAAAGTTGCATAAAGGTTACGGTGACAATGCTCTACAAGAACGTCAGTGCCAATGAGGGTACATGAAATTCTGTGCTGGTGATTTTGATCTCAACTACGCTCCTCAGTCAGGGAGGCCCACCAAGGTTGATGATGACAAAATAAAGGCATTGATCAAGCAAACTCACATTACATGATATAAGAGTTTGCAGCAACATTGAACATCCATCATTCAAGTGTTCATGACCACCGGAAGAAACTGGCATATGTAAAACAAGCTCTATATTTGGGTTCTGCATGAGCTCAAAGAAGTTCACTTGACGCTTGACGGTGCATATAAACATCTGTAATATGCTCATTAACCGTGAGGAAAATGATCCTTTTTTGAAGCGACTGATAACTGGTGATGAGAAGTGGATTGTTTACAACAATTTGGTGCACAAACAGTCTTGGTCCCGACCTGATGATTCACCTCAAACAACATCGAAAGCAGACATTCATCAGAGGAAGGTTATGCTCTCAGTGTGGTGGGATTTTAAAGGTGTCGTGTTTTTTGAGCTCCTACCAAGAAACCAAACAATCAATTCGAATGTGTACTGTTGGCAGTTGGACAGTTTGAATGAATCCATCATACAGAAATGTCCAGAGCTTGTTAATTGTAAAGGAATTTTGTTCCATCATGACAACGTGAGACCACACACAAGTTTGATCACCCGTCAAAAATGATTGGAGCTTGGATGGGATGTGTTGCCATACCCACCATACTCGCCTGACCTTGTGCTCTCAGACTTCCACTTGTTTTGCTCTCTTCAAAACTCCTTGCGTGGTATAATGTTCAATTCAGATGAGGCTGTAAATCAGCACCTTGTTCAGTTTTTCGCAAATAAAGACAGGTCCTTCTATGAACGAAGAATTATGAAGCTCACTGAAAGATGGCAAAAGGTTATCGAACAAAACAGGCCATATATCATTGATCTTTGTTTTTTATATCAATAAATGACCTTTGAAAAACAGAAAAAATACATCATGACTTTTCCGACAACCCTATTGATCATACTCTGGGAACTCCCGAATACCTTGCACTTATGGGCTCAAGACAGCTTCTAGAACCTCCATAGTCCTCTCTTCTGTTTTTACTCCTGACTATGTCACTGGTAGTGATTTGCTTAGGCCCACAGTGAGTGTCTGAGGAAGTGGGGGGTTCCTTTCAGGAATGTGGATGGAGCTTAGCCCCTGGAAATATGCATCAGAGTCGGGTGGGGAAGAGCAAGGCTAGACCTAAGACTAACTATCTCTGTGTCTTCATGTTTGATATAGAATTCTAAGGAGTTTGAGAATTTTAATTTGAATATGGCTCCCAGGCCATTAGGAAAGTATCTTTTTCTTGGTAGGTTGACAGAACACCTTTCATTTAATAATTTGCTAACTTGATTTATGACTTTTGAATATGTGTAGAAATGGTATGTGGATGTCCTTTTGTGCTTTTTACCCAGGCCTGACAAGCATTAGGGATGGGGATTGTCTGTCTCAGTTTTATGCTTAAAAAGTATTAATTTAACTTGTAAGTCTGGTTTGTGACCACCAGAGGGCAATCGCAACCTGCAATATGCTCCACCAGAGCCATGCCTGGTGTGGCTTTCCCACTGCTCTCACAGGCCAAAATATTGTTCTGTTTTTTCAGAAGTATCTTTCTTTTTCCACATTAGGGCTAGAAGGAACCTTGAAAAGTCATCACCCAGAGCCCTGTTTCATGACAGCACGACACTAAATCAATCCAAGTAGACTTCTCTCTGTGCAAAAGCAAATCATATTTTATTTATTTGTAAATTCTAATAGGGATGTTCTGGGTTATAGAGCTGTGGATAATACATGTTCCTCTTTTTATATTTTTCTTTACTAAAAAGCAAAACAGTAGTATGTGTGTTTTTAAAAATTGGAGAGGGATTCTTCATCCTACCTCCCTAACCAGTGTCATCCCATAATCTTTACTATCAGGGAAGCTTAAATGCTGCCAAATGGTGAAAAGAAGATTAGTAACAGGACTAAGCATTGAAAAGAAAGATCACATAAGCACTACAAACAGGAAAAGCCAAATAACTGCTTTGGGCTTAGAAAGAGATTAGTTGAGATTTTGTGTACAAGAAAGACAAATGGCATCGCTAATTAAATATTTATCTCCTCATTGCCCCCTCACACATATTCTAATGCTATTGTACTTAGCCATGTGTGACTTGTGTGAAATACCTACTATCATAAGAGCTCAGTGCTATACTCTGCATATGCAAATAGACAGTCCACTTTAAAGTGTCCTATTGTAACAATTATTGAAGTTATAATGAATGACTGAAGTGGAAAGTCTGGCTGGACTGAGGCACTAGATGGACTAGACAAAGTGACATCTAGATATTTTGCTCACTGTCACCAGGTTCAACCTTATGTTAAAATATAGAACAAGCATTTAAAAAAAAACCAAAAAACTTAAAAGGTCCTTGTTTATCTCCCTTGTCCATTAATTTCCAATGATTTATAAAGATACTGAACAGAGAATTTAAAATTTTAACATGAAACTAATGAAAACAACAAATCTAGACTATATATTACTCAATATCCCGTAGGCACAAAGCAAACATATATTTAGGATTAGTGATCTCAATATAGAATATGAAGCCTGCACAGATCTTCTAATCACAATATTCCTCCCTTTTAGTCACTTGCCTGGGTACAAATTCTAGTTCCTCCCTTGCATATCTGTAACATCTTGGTGTGTCAATTTTAGGATAATAACAATACTTGTATTATAGGGTATGATGATTATATGATTTAATACATGTAAAGCACTTAGACCAGTGCCTACATAGAACAACATTATGCAATGATTTGCTACTATTATTATTGCTATTACTAATTGCTAGGGACTGCCAGACACACTGTTCAACAAAGGGAAAGGAAAGCTTGCATTCTTAAATCCAAGGCATAACATCACAGAAGAGTTCCACTCAGTTTTATTCTCTCAGCTTCACCTGGCAGAGGAAATTTCTGATCTAAGAGCCCCAGAGGAAGGCCTTTGGAAAAACTGAGAAATTTCTATGATATTGTATTCTCATTTTTTAGGTAAATATTTTTCTGACACTGTTTGAGTACTGTCATGTTTACTATACAAAAACTTCTTCAGTCCCATTCCTAAATTCTAAATGATATGAAATACCTAGTTTTAAAATCAAACTAAAATCATGTTGGTATGGCTGTGAGACCTTACAACACTGAGAGAAGTGGAGATACTATAGGTTTTGAAAACACACACACACAAAAAAAACAGAACTAAGATTTATACAGCTAAAGACTCATAAGCATATTCTGGGAGAAGAAGTGTAATATCCTACCACCTAACAGGATTGCCTAAGCTGTAAAGTGTGGGAAATTTAGCTTCCACATTTCTAACTTCCCCTTTCTGGGCTGGAAACCTTCAACATCTTCTATCAGTACAATGTTGTATTTTATTAACAATAATAAAACAATCCCAAAGATAGAAGTTTCTTTCTTTCTCATGTCTTAACATATCCAGGGATGAAATGGTTGCTTGGTAGAGTCATTAATGAATCAGGTTGCTCTGCGTCTATGCCCTGACATCCTCAGGAGGTTTTGTCCACCTTATGGTTTAATATGGCTGCTTTTTATCTGCATTCCAGGTCCCGGGAAGGGAAGGGGAGAAAAGGACAATTTTCTTTTGCTTTCCATTGACTATATCTTAGTCTCATAGCCTTCCTAGCTACAATGGAGACTGATAATGTAGTAGTCCTTTAATGGAGCAGTCATTCAACCAGCAAAAAATAGGGTTCCGTTAAAAAAGAAAGTAGAGGATGAGTATATGTTGAGGTAGGCAACAAAACCCATTTATATTATATTTTCCTTAAATATTCCTATTTCTCAGTGCCCTTTATGTTTCTTAAAATTTTTTCTCAGAAAGGAATCTAAAAAATTTACTTCATTGTATAAGACATTGATAAAGAATGAAAGTATTAATTCTACCTAAGGCATTTGAACTATAATAGCATTAACAACTTAAGTATACTTATTTGTTTAAGATTTTTATTAAGATATAGCTAACATATAATATTATATCAGTTTCAGGTATATACCAGAGTTATTTAACATTTATATGTGTAAAAAAGTGATCACCATGATAAGTCCAGCAACCATGTGACACAATACCACATTATCACAATGTTATTGATTATATTTGCTATTCTGTACATTATATCCCCACGACTTATTTGTTTTATACCTGGAAATTTGAACCTCATTCCCCTTCACATCACCCCCCTCTTTTTAATTTTTCAATTACGGTTAACATTCAATATTAGTTCATATTAATTTCAGGTGTACAGCACAGTGGTCAGACATTTATGTAATTTAAGAGGTGATCCCCTTGACTAGTCTAGTATCCACCTGGCACAATACATAGCTATTACCATATTATTGTTTATATTCCTATGTTTTACTTTCCATCCCCATGACTATCTTGTAATTACCAATTTGCACTTCCTAATCCTTTCAACTTTTTCACTCTGCAACCCAACTCCCCTCCTACCTGTTACCCAATAAATGTAGCATCCACCTGACACCATACATAATTATTAAAATATTATTACCTGTATTTCTTATGCTATACCCTAACATCCCCATGACTACTGGGTAACAACCAATTTGTACTTATCCTTTTTTTTTAATCCCTTCCCTTTTTTCACCCACGCTCGCAACCCCCGTCCTGTCTGGCAACCATCAAAAATATTCTCTGTATCTATGAATTTGTTTTTGTTTTGTTTGTTTCTTTATTTTGCTCTTTAGATTCCATATTTAAGGGAAATCACATTGCATCTGTCTTCCTCTGAGATACTCCACTCAGCACAGTACCTTCCAGGTCGATCTTTGCTGCCACAGATGGCAAGACCCCATTCCCTTTCATGGCCAAGTAATATAAGTACCACCTCCTCTTTTTCCATTCATCCATCAAGAACACCCAGGCTGCCTCCACATCTTGGCCATTGTAAACAAGGCTACAATGAACATATGGATGTACATGTCCACTTGAAGTAGTGTTTTGTGTTTCTTTGGATAAATACCCACTAGTAGGATTATTGGGTCCTTCTTTATCTCTTGTTATATATAGCCTTTGTATTTTTTTAAATTTGTAGATTAGTTAATGACATTGAAAAACATCATTGAGCTGGCCGAGTGGCGCGGTGTTTAAGTGCTGGCTTGGGAAGCCATAGGACCCTGGTTCGGTTCCCACATGTGAGGGCTAGAGACACTGCCCTGAAAAAATAAAATAAAATAAAAAACATATCATCATGCTTATGTGGCAAGCATTCCATTTAACCTCACAACAAACCTTGAAAATAGATTATTTAACTTTCACATATGAAGAGGTTTGAAACAAAGAATTTAACAAAGGTCACACAATTACATACTGAAGCCAAGATTCAAAAGGCCATCTGACACTCAAGCCCATGAGTCTTTCCATATCCATACTACCCCATAGCTTTTGTGCAGAATAAGGACAGATCTACCTTGTAGGTTATTGTGAGAATTAAATGAAATAATAAACAGAAAGCTCCTGAAATATAGTGAACATTCAATACTAAATAACTCTCTCAAGACCACACAATACATGGTAAAACCAGGATTTAAACTGAGACTGGAATCTTGTATCCCCAGGAGAGCAAAGGAGTTCAAGAAGCTTTTCTTGGCTCCAGCTCCTAGTACAGATTCAGTATGGCCTTTCCATCTGCCCTATAAAGCCCACCTCAGAGGTCAGAGAACACACAACAGCCCTCTTCAGAAAGAAGAGGAACATGCTTTTGGAAGATTTAAGTTCTGTCAGCTTTTCTCACCTCCCATCTTCTGTGCCTCCAAGTATTCTCTCTTCACTCCTCCACCTGCCAATTTCCAAAGTGGAATCTTAGCCTTTGTTTTAAATGCTATTATGTCTGGTATAAGTATTGTTACCGCAGCTATTTTTGTTTTTTACATTTTCTTTTTCATGAAATATCTTTTTTCATCCCTTTACTTTCAGTCTGTGTATCTTTCGATCTGAAGTGAGTCTCTTATAGGCAGCATATATAAGGGTCTTGTTTTCTTATCTGTTTAGTCATCCTATCTTTTGATTGCAGCATTTAATCCATTTACATTTATAGTAGTTATTGACATTTTATAATTCATATTTTTGATGTTTTAAAATTTTTTTCATCTTAAAAAAGTCCCTGTGAGACTCCTTGTAATACTGGTTTGGTGGTGATAAACTCCTTTACCTTTTTCCCATCTAGAAAGCTCTTTATTGGTTCTTTGATTCTAAATAATAGCTTTGCTGGGTAGAGTAATCTTGGTTGTAGGTCCTTGCTTTTCATCACTTTGAATATTTCCTGTCAATCCCTTCTGGTTTGTAAAGCTTCTGTGGAGAAACCAGCTGACAGTCTTATGAGAGCTCCCTTGTAGGTAACTAACTGCTTTTCTGTTGCTGTTTTCAAGATTCTCTCTTTAACCTTTGGCATTTTAATTATGATGTGTCTTGGTGTGGGCCTCTTTGAGTTCATCTTGTTTGGGACTCTCTATGCTTCCTGTGCTTGTATGTCTATTTCCTTTGCAAGGTTAGGTAAATTTTCTGTCATTTTTTTTTTCAAATAGATTTTCAATTCCTTGCTCTTTATATACTCCTTATGGTACCCCTATGATGTGATGTTGTCATGCCTGATGTTGTCACAGAAGCCCCTTAAACTCTCCTCATTTTTTGGATTCTTTTTTTCTTGTTGTTCTTCTGATTTGGTATTTTCTGCTACCTTATGTTCTAAGTCTCTGATTTGATCCTCTATTTTATTGAATCTACTGTTGATTTTCTCTATTGTATTTTTCATTTCATTTATTGTATTCATTTTTTCTGACTGCTTCTTTTTGATGTTTCTATCTCCATTTTTATGTTTCCTATGTCTTTGTTGAAGTTCTCCCTGACATCATTGAGCATTCTTATAACCAGTTTTTTCAACTCTGCATCTGGTAGATTGCTTACATATCTCTGCATTTTGTTTAGTTCTTTTTCTGGAGCTTTGTTCTATTCTTTTACTTGGGACATGTTTCTTTGTATCCCCATTTTGGCTGCCTCCTTGCTTTTGTTCTTATGTAATGGGTAGGGCTGCTATGCCTCTCAGTCTCAGTAGAGTAGCCTTATGTTTCAGGTGTTCTATGGGGCCCAGTGGTACAGTCTCCCTCGTCATCTGAGTTGGGTGCTCAGGTGTGTCACTTGTGTGGGTTGTGTGTGTTCTCCTGTTGTAGGTGAGCCTTGGTTGCCATTTGTACATCAATCGGAGGGATTGGCCTTTAGGCTGATTGGTTGTGAGGACTGGCTGTGACTACAGTGCTGGAGCTGTTGTGCAGAGACTGATCCTACACAGCAGGATTCACTTTAGCAGGGCTCTGGTGCCTTTGGGTGTGTCATCCTTGGAGGTGGCCAGGTGATGCTCTGGCTTGGTTAGAAGCTGGCCACTTTGGCTGAGTGACGCATTGGTTAAGAGCTGGCTTGGGATGCCAGCGGCCCCGGTTTGGATCCCACATATGAGGGCCAGTGACACTGCCCTCTACAGCTAACAACAGCTCCACCTGGAGCTGGGCTATGTGAGCCCAGGCGATGGTGTAGGCTGCAGCCCCTGCTGCAGTGGGCTGCCATAGGCTACAGTGAGTGGCCGGCAGCCAGCGTGAGTGGCCAGCAGCCAGCATGAGCTGCCAATAGCTGCAGTGAGCGACCATCCAGAGGCCGGTTACTGATTTGCCTCATCTGGAAAGAGTGCAATAACAATACCAACATGGGCCCGTGAAGCAACCTCCTCTGCAATTAGACGGAAGAACAAAAGGATAGCAGCTTGTCTGTTCCCCTTCCCCAATTCCCCACTGCTGTTTCCCTCCCCCAATTCCCCAATAAAATCTTAAAAAGAAAAAAAAGTAAGTAAATAATTCCGTTGCACTGCTAGTCAGAAAGGTGCAGTGGTAACTCATGTAGTCCTTGAAAAAAAAAAAAAAAAGTAAAGAAGCTGGCTACTAGGTGTGCCAGCCCTGGGTGATGCTTGCAGGTCAAGTTCAGCCACACCCTGTGCGAGGCCTAGGATTACCTAGCATGAGTCACAGAGCAATCTGAAGATGGCTACTGCTGGTCTTGGAAGTGACTCAAGAAACCAAGCCAACATCCAAGGTTGGTTGCTGCTAGTGCTGGGCTTGAGGCTATTAAACAAGAGGTATGGGGCATGCCAAGGCCAGATGCTGCTTGTTTGGGTTTTGTGAACCTTTGAGAGATTTTTAGGAGTCTGTTACATGAACCAAGTCAGGTTGTTAGTATGGAAAAGTAATTGGAAAGGGTTTGGGTTTGCCCAAAAGTTGGGTAGGCAGGATCTCAGGGAATCACCATGGCAGGGCAAATGAATGGTATTAGCCAGGTTGATGGAAGCTCAAATATGGCGGCTGCCTGAGACTGCACACTGGAAGAGCTGAGGGCTCAAAGAAGAAACAATGGTTTTTGCCAGCTTCTCCATTCAAGAGAAAGCAGCCCCTTCAGCTCTCACCCTAAACACAAACAATTCAGTTCCTCTTTGTATGTCCCTGGCACCTCTCAAGCTGCTGCCCCAGCACTGGAGCTCAGAGGGAGTGAGTCCTTAAGCAAATAAGTTTGTGTGTGGGCCCTTTAAGAAGAATACCCGGGACTGCAGCTACCCTTGTCTTACCTACCCATGATCTCTACTGGTTTTCACAGCCAGAAGTTATGGGGACTTCTCTCCCTGGGGCAGTGGAACCCTGGGCTGGGTAGCATGGTGTTGGGTTGGTAACCTGTTCTTCCAGTAGGGGGAACCTCTGTAGCCAATATATCTCTCCCGATTTATAATGCTCATACACAGTGTGGGACCAGTCCATTCCATACCTCTACTTCTCCTACCAGTCTCAAGGTGGCTTCTTCTGTGTGTCTTTAGTTGTAGGACTTCAGTTCAGCTAAACTTCAGGTGATTCTCAATCACAGTTGTTCCGTAATTTAGTTGTAATTTTGCTGTGGTCTTAAGAGGAGGAAAACAAAACATTTACCTATTCTACCATCTTGAGCAGAATTTTTCTTAAGTATAATTATTAAACACTGCTAGTAAAATGTCAAGGGAGAGAGAGGAGAATGAAAGGCGTAGAAGCAGTATTTGATAGGAAAAGAGTATGCCACTGCAGCATACAGACAGCTCATACCTCACCTTATGACAGTCAGCTTGTACTAAAAGTTGTAATATTATCTTCAACTTGTAGTTATACCGATATTGGAAATGTCCTGCCTACAAGTATGTAAAATAGCTGCTCAGATTGGAAGGAATTCTCACAGTCCAGAGTAAATTCTTTAATGAATTGCATTCCATAAGTTTACAGCAGCCTATATCTGAAACTTTAGCTCTACATCAGAATTGCTTGAAACTTGATAAAACATAGATGGGTATGACCACTCCCAGAGTTTCTGATCCAGTAGGTTTGGGGTTCAACCTGAGAAATAGCTTTTCTAACAAGTCCCCAGGTGATGGCATTACAAGCTAAAGTTTGAGAGCTGCTGATTTATGGTATTTTCTGCCTTTCCATGATATCAAAGATACCATGAAGCATTACCTATTTCACCTCACATTTAATGAAAGAGGAGTTTGCTTTCTAAAGGAGGAAACCTTGAGTTCTTTATAAGCATTTGAATATGAAGCATAAAATGTCTAAGTTATTTTGGTGACTCACATACCCATCCCTCTTCAAAAACATGCAGAAAAGTGTTTGCATATGTTATAAAGGAAATATTTATTTTGATCAGTCTCTTGCACCATTAAGTTTCAACAGAAATAGAAAGGAAATTCAAGTTTCGGGAAAAAAGAAATGATTTTGTCCAATGAAGGATATAGTAAAAAATTCAAGACAGCTTGGGACAAAAGACACAAGAAAGGAGATGGATGGTTTCCTCAAAATGACAATATCCCAAATAACTGCTGGCTAACTATGATTTTATCAGAAGGAAGACTGGTTCTGGGACTTGAACTGAAACTAGTTTGGTATGTTTTATAAGTGATGATAAAATTAATGGATAAAATACTCCTTTAAAAGTTAGTGAGACTAGAAAGAGTTGGAAAATGTTTAATACATATAAGGATTCTTCAGCAAATAAGTATACACACACTATAGAGCTAAATGATTGTTTTAGTCCTCTCTGCCTGTCCATCAAAAGCACATTGCTTCACCTCACTAAGCCTCATTGACTTCACCGGTAAAGTCAGTTTGCTGGACTGCATGATCTCTAAGGCCTCTCTGTTTTCTAACATTAGATGATTCTCTAAGGAGTGTTCAAGAGGCAGTCCTCTGCTGGATACACAATGAATTAGTTCTACTTGTATTACCAATCGGGAATTATTCTAAATCCTATTATAGTTGGCTCATTGCCATTTAGGATGGACTCTGCCTATTTGCATTAAACACAGACAACATTTATGACCAAAAAAATGATAAATAATAAACTAATCAATTGTATTTTAACAATAACATTTACCAGAGAAGCCTATCTTCTCCCTTACCTAAAATGCCTAGTCCACAACTACCAGCTCCATTGAACAAGTCCTCTTTATACCATGGCCATCTGCTCTTTCCATACAATATCAAGCAACATTTCAGTGATTATTGCTATGTTAAATCATGTTATCGTAACTCATCATTATTTATGAGAGTTAATTAAGTCAAGTTATTCCATGTGGGGAGAGCACGAAATTCCCTCAGCACCTTCCACTTCTGTCTTTTCCTGAAGAGAAACTACACATCCCTAAGGACTCAATTCAGGTGTCTGTTCCAGGAGGTCCTTCCTACCTACTTTGTCTCTACCCCACCCCTCCCCAGCCTATATGCTGCCAAACAACTTGGGCTTGCTGTCATGGCTGGACTTGTCTCATGGAGATGTAATTATCTGTTCTGTAAATGCTTCCTCCACTCAACTTTGAGTTCTTTGAAGTTACCTCTGTTTCCTCTATGCCTAGCATAGGCAGTGATCAGTAAATATTCTTGGAAGGAGGGGAGGGAGGGAGGGAGGGAGGGAGGGAGGGAGGGAGGGAGGGAGGGAGAGAGGAGGGGAGGGAGGGAGGGAGGGAGGGAGAGAGGAAGGAAGAAAGGAAGGAAGGAAGGAAGGAAGGAAGGAAGGAAATAAGCTCAGGGGTGTGTGAAGAGAGCCCATTTGAGCGAGTCAGCAATGTAACCACAGTTTGAACTTCTGTTATATGGGGAAAAACTGCCTTATCAGGGAACAGGAGCTTATTTGTCTCAGTAGAATCTGTAGCCTGCAACAAATTACTCTGTGAATTCTTCCCTCACTATACTTTTATACTGGTAAAATTTTATTTAAATTTATATCAAGCACAGCTTTGAATACTGAGAGACCTAGAGCATAAGCATCACAATATTAACATGTATAATTTATAAAATGCTTTCATAAGTATTATTCCATTTAATTTTTACCACAGCCTGGTAAGATAGTTACTATTATTATCCCAGTTTGTCTAGTAAAAAAAATGCAGCTCAAAGGAGTTAGGTGACTCACCTAACATTAACAGGATAGTAAGTGGCAGAACTACAACACAAACCCATATCTTTTAGCTCAAATGCAATGGTCTCTGTAGTGTTTTTTTGTGACGTAGTTGCTAAAGGAGAAGCTATTTCAAAAACTGGGTGCATGATGTCTGATGAGGAGAGGGAGGAGTATGTTGAAAACCAGCCTGTCTCAGTTCCTCCTAAGTAGCTTAGAAGAGGACTCAGTCCTTTAGCCTCAGCATTTAGTTGCTTTTACTCCTGTCCCAATGTTCCATCTCTGGGCTTCTGTGCCACTCTGGCAGCAAAAACTCAGAGACACAGGATCCCAAAGCAATGGCCCCAATTGCCCAATCTACACTAACGGCTTTAGGCAGAGATTTCCCCTACAGTGAATCACCCTCCAATCACCAGTAAGTCAGACTATTTAACTCTAATCTTTAATTCATATTTCATAAACAGTTCCATTTTCTTTGGAAGTATTTAATTTAAAAGCCAGGGGCAATGGCAACAGCAATGCAAGGGGTCCCCTCACAGAGAGTAAAGACAGTAGACAATGAAAGCAGGTGTCTCTTTTTGTTTGCCATGAAATCACCATTAATATAGCATCTTCTCTTCCATCCACGTCCTTGTGGTCACCTCAGGGCTTCTCCATGTTGAGAAAAGGAGTAATACAAAATGCATTTAGAATCTGTCCTCCTAACTCTGGGATTAATTCAGAGACCAGGTTTACCATAAATCACCCTTTATTGCAGCAATGATAGAGGAATTCCACAGGTATGGCTTTGAAATACCCTCTCCAGCTTCCAGCAGGACTTCCTTGGGTAAAGAAAGCAGAATAGGATTTGGCTGAGTGCTTCTTTAATGCCCATCTCAGAAATCCTAATGATATCACAGAGCAATGTACCTGGATTGTTCTGTCCAGAGAGGAAAAAAAGGCTAGATTTACTTTCCCAAGCATAGAAGGTCCTAGACTAAAATTCTCAGTAACACTGTCAGAGAGCTGCCTGATGTGGGTGCTACTTACAGCTAAGTAACATTGTCAGCACATAAGCTTTTATATTTAGCATAGTAAAATAATTTAGTGATTTTAGAAACGGATAAAAACAAGGGAGACTTGATTTTATGCTTCTAAACCAAGGACATACATCAGATACTAGAGGCTCAGAGCATTCATTTCAGGACCAGCAAATGATAAATTTGGAGCAACTTTTATATATATATATATATTGCTCCAAATATATATATGTCTCGAGATATGTCCTCAGAGCTGTTAGTCTACCCAGGAAATCAGATTAAGGGTGAGCTTCATATTGCTAGTGCTATGAGGCGCCTTTCCAAACAGCAGAACTAACTCTGTGCCTTGTCTGGTACCTAAAAACCATGAGCTTCAGGCATAAAATGATCAACTAACATTTGGTATTGCTACTAGGTAAAAAGGTTCAAAACACCTATTATTCCATGAGTATTACATGTTTTAATAGGACTCGCTCTTTGAGCTACATTCCTGGCCTATTCCTATGCTATTTCAGTTCTAAGTGTAGCTAAAAGCTATTCCAGGGTCCAGGGTTTCAGTTTCTTTACTTACTTACAGTGCTGAGGAAGATATACAGGCTGGCCAATCAAAATCTGTTTTTCATTTCTTCCTGAGATAGAAGCTGTCTTATTCCACATAAGCAAATCCGAGGGTTAATTGTTGTGTCTAGAGACAGCCCAGTGTGGCTATAGGGAAATTCAGACCTCTTTGTTTTTCCTCCCTGATCTCTGTGTAACTATTATAATGTGGTATCTATATCAAAATTGTTCCATGTGTGGCCTCCTCTCATATACCTTTCCTAAAAAAAAACCCAAAACACTGAAGTAAATGTTTTTGTCTCTTTTCTTTTTTCTGCAGTGTCCTCCTCTACCCTTATTTCCTGTTATGTAATCTCCTTAAACATCTTAGTTTTCATACCTAATTCCTAACTTCCCATATGCCAGGCTCTATTTTACCTGCAGGAACATCCTCCCACTCCCATCCCACTATCATTAGTACGTTAGGACTAAGGTGAGAATGACTTTTTTTCATTTCATGTATTACCAGTGGGGCCAATTCTAATGCTGCCATCCACAGATGTGGGTAGGTGACTGATCACATTTGAACAGAGTCCATTACCCAGGCCAGAGGCCTCACTAAGCACGTGACTCAAATGAGGCCAATCAGACTTTTCTGTGACTTTCAATATTTGGGTGCCGAGAGAAGTTCATGAAAATATAGGTTTGGGGCTGACTATAGAAGGAGCATGTCGAGAACAAAACTAACAAACACAGGGATCCAGAGTCAAGAGGTGAAAGGAGAGAGGAAGGGAGGAGGGAAGGCAAGGAGGAAAGGAAGGAGGGAGAAAAAAGGGGGGCTGAGAGAGCGATATGAAGACAATTCCAAGCCACCGTAACTGAAGCCAGCTCTGCCCTTGGACTTTCCAGTTACCTAAGCCAATATATTATATTAAAAAAAAAAAAAAAAAAAAAAGCCTAGATACAATGCACTGCTGTCTACAGCTATTTGTCCTCACTGTGTGCCTGTCCTGGAATATGTACCTGGCTTCCTTGTTTAAATCTGCTAGATGTGACCTCTAACTTATTAACAGAATTTCACACCCATAGATTCCCAGATAAGGTTTTATGTACTCCCTGGTACTAAGTAGATTTCTCATGCTGGCCATTTCCCCTGACTCAGTTTTTGCTTTGTAAGTTTTAGAGTCTGACTCCTGCTCTGCCAACTATCCCAGTCCATTTAAGCCCATCACACTCTGCATTCTGCCTCATCCCATTCTCCATTTTTTTTGCTATGCCCACTTGACCTGAAAGCACACAGCAACTCTTTCAACTTACACAGCTGAGACTGAATACCATTCAGATTATCAGGTAGTTCTTGAAAACACCTTAATTGCAGGAGTATGTCCATATTAGTCCTTACGCTATACCTTTGTGTTTTGAAACTGAAGATGCCTTAACTACAAAGGAATGCAGATGAGATTTCAAGCAGTGTGACAGGTCAGTGGTTTTGAAGCTTTCCCAACATTTTTAAAGCAAAGCCACACTCAGTGATATTGATCATTTTCTGCTTTGCTCACATTCCCTTCTAAGGAAATCTGCTCTGTCTACAGTCCCAGCTATCTAATGGGCCATGTTTTGTACTGTGTTATCCAGTCCTCTTGGGATCCAGTGTCAAGCAGACGAAAGTAGAAAAGAGAGAGAAACACCTACATTTTGAACATCACGGGGCAGAAGGAACATTATGAGACTTCAAAGAAACTCCATGAACAAACACCCTGACTCAAAAACATACAGTCTGAAGATTCTGATTTTGAATACCCAAGGAAAGCTCATTTCCCAAACCATTCTACATGAAAGAAATTAATTTCTCCAACTGAGCTTCTGGTACTTACCTAACTAGGTGGCTCTGCCCCTTGCAACCAACGATAAAAGTCCAATAAATGCTGTAAAAATATACTGCTTTTTATACCAAATATAAGGATGGCTTTGATTGTCCCAACAGATTAAGGTGAGGGGGTTTGAGAAAAGGTGTGTGTGTGAAATGTGTAATTGTGCTCAGCAGAAAGGAGAACATATGTCAAATTTAACATAACCTCATTTAAATGTAAGTGAAGAGACAGATAATTCTAGTTTCTGATCCTTTTTTCCCAATGCATAACTTCTAGAAGCCTTTCTCTTACTCTTCTAAGAATTAAATGAATCATTTACATAAATATTGCATATCAGGATAATTTGGATGAAAGCAAGACATGCTATATATAAATCACCACAAAGGGATCCCTTTTATACCTTCCTATAATCACAGTCATCCCCTCCTCCCCAACATCCCTAACCCTCAGCAACTGCTCTTCTGTCCTCCATCTCTATAATGTTGTCTTTTCAAAATTGTTTTATAAATGAAATTGCACAGTATGTAACCTTTTGAGATTGGCTTTTTTTCACTCAGTATAATGCCCTGGAGATCCATCAAAGTTGCTCATACATCAATAGTTCATTTCTTTTGATTCCATGCATTGATGGCACACAGTTCGTTTAATCGTCCACCTATTGTGAAGTATGTTAACTGTTCCCAGTTCCTGGCTATTACAAATAAAGCTGCTAGGAACAATCATCGCACAGGTTTTTGTGTGGACCTCAGTTTTCAATTCTCTGGAATAAATGCCCAGGAGTGTAACTGCTAGGCTATAAGGTAGATGTATGTTTCATTTTGTTTTAAGAAACTGCCAAACTATTTTCCAGAGTGACTGTATAATTTTCCATTTCCACCACCAATGTATCAGAAATCCAGTTTTCTGAATCCTTGACAGAATTTAATATTGACACTATTTTTAATTTTAGCCATTCTGATAGGTGTGTAGTGCTATCTCATTGTGGCCTTAATTTGCGTATCCCTAATGGCCAGTGATGTTGAACATATTTTCATGTGCTTATTTGCCTGCCATATATGCTCTTGGGTGAAATGTCTCTTCAGGTTTTTTGCCAAACTGATAGAAAACACAGAGTGAAGACCCAGGACACTTATCACTACCAGGAAGTAATGAGCTTTGCCACCTTACATGATGTTAGTGGAGACCACGTGGGAGCCTGGATTTCTAGTACCATCTGATGGTAATAAGGTGCCTCCGTTGCTCTCGGCAGTGGTATGAGAGAAGGCTAGTGAAGAATCACCACCCAGTGGGTGAGGACTCTCGCTCTCACCATGACCTCAATGAGGAGCAATAAAAAGGCACCACTGCAACCTTGTCCTCCATTGGTCTTTGTTGGCAGGGATGGGGTGGGGCAGCAGTTTTCTGTGTTATTTGGCTGGAGTAGAATGGCTAGTTTCTACAAGTTTTCTGTCAGCTTCCTTTTTCCTGATCCTTTGGCTAGAGACAACAGGCTTTTGTTGGAGCTTTTACTGTGTGTACCCATTGTCATTTCTGGGTTGCTAGTTTCTCCAGTATGTAGTCACGCACATATGAGGCTAAAAGAAAGCCTTGTAAACTCTATACCATGTCATTACTTGAGTCCTGAGGTCCCTAATCTGCTTGCTTTTTTATCTCCACTTTGCAGGGTCTTCTTATGTTCTTTTACATATGATGTCAAAGGATTTTAGCTATACTTAACAGCTGGTACAGGGAGGAGCTAGAGGAATTATGTCTTTTCCATTTTTCTATAATCGAAAGTGCTGTAACCAGACTTTGAAAAAGGCAAGAAGCAAAACATCTCAGCAGGGAGCTAAGGAACAAGAATGCCAGTAATGATCTTTGTCAAGCTGGTCAAGCTGCCAGTATTAGGATGCATAATCTCCAACTCTTAAAATTCCAAATACAGAGAAAAAAGCCAAGCTTAGGATATGTGCTTACCCCATCATAACAAAAGTGAGCAGTAGGGTCATTTTGGGCCTTACAGTTTTCATTGTTTCAATTAGGCTTCTGGATTTCTTATCCTATAAGACTACAAATTTTCACAATAGGAAGTAAGACACTTTGGGGAAGAGGGAATGAATACTGGGAAGATCCTACTCATTCCTAATATCCATTAAATGGGGTCTACGGATCATCTATTTTGCTGCCCAATATTCATACATTTTTCCCCCCCTTGGATAAACTTTCTAAATATCCACTCCCACTAATATAATACAACTATTTTACATATAATAAAAACTAGGTAAACTTAAGTCTTGAAAGTTACATATCCACGTTCAAATCAAGGAACTCTGGTGACCAATCCTCCTCCACTAGTTCTACTGTGATTTCATCCCTATATTCTACAACATAACAACTGACAAATAAAAATTATTCAATGATAAAGAATAGAAAGAGAAATAAGATAATTTAAAAGAAAAATGAAAATATTTGTAGGATTGTGTAGACATGCCACAATAAATGCATAAAGATAGGGACTATAGGTCTCTTATCTATAACTGGACACAAGACCATAAATAATATTTTTCTCTTCCTTTCTTCCATACATATACTATATTCCTCTTTCCATCTGTTAACAACCAGTTCATCAGAGGATCGCTTTACATGGTGACCAAAACCTTTGTCATACTGAGGGAACTGAGACCTTGGCAATCCTTTAGTTAAGGACTTCCACTAACCTTTACTATAAGGCATAGTCATACAAGGAAACCCCAAAAGGGAGTAACTCGGGTTTCATCCATATTCTTTCCTGCCAAATGTAAATGATAATCCAATTCCCCCATATAGCCAAAGCTCTCACATCCTTTTTGCCTTATTCTCCTGGTGATATGGGGAACCCCAAGTTCTCAAGTGAATTAGTATTAAAAGTCTTAGATCTCCAGGTCCTGAGAACAGGAAATAATGATGTTGTAGATGGCAAGTAGATATGTGACCTTGTGAAGCATCAAATCTATTTATATCTTTTAATTCTAAGAACCATATAGTCTAACTATGGGTGAAATATTATATTTTGGGTCACTGCCTCGTAACATTCATTATATTCTTCAAGACAATGGCACAACCTGGCAAGGTTTTGTCTCTTAGCTATGGTATAACTGTTTCTTCAGGGTGTGATAAGATACAAAATAGGATCAGCGAATACCATTAGCGTGAAATCATCTCCTTACTACTTTGACATTGAGGCAATATCCTTGATCTCCTGAAAGTGCACGATATCATGATGGTGTATAAAGATTCATAAAAGCTTATTGATTATAGTGGTGGAAAAAGCATGACAGATATGCCTCTGCATATCCAAATCTGAAAAAACCTGTCAGTAAAGTCAAATTTTTGCTCCTTTCATAATGAAAGGGGCCTTTATGATCCTTTCATAGACAGTAGAATGTAAACAATCTACTCTCATCATGCTAGAGTCTCTTATCCGCAAATTGTGTTAAACTGGGTGCTCAGCAATGGGGGCCTACAGGATATTAAACAATAGTCAGTTGCATATCAACCTTGGTGAGGGGATGTACTTGTGGCTGAGACAAGGCACAGTTTCCATGCCTGCCAACATGGCTACTTTGTTCATGAGTGTATTGAGCAAACTCTGGAGTAACCAGTAATGGAACTTAGTACAAAGCAAGATTAAGATTCAACTTGATTTGGATTCTCTTTTGTAGTGGTGAACTATTGGTAATAATTTATGTGAACTGTTGGTGATAATTTATGTGAAATAGAATATTGATTTTTATTTATAGTGTCAAACCATCTAGCTAAAAAAAACCTTATACTTCCTAGGTTCCATTATATAAGTGTAGCCATGTAACTACATTCTGGCCGATAAGAGGTAAATGGAAATATAGTATGGAATTTCCAGGAAGATTTCTTAAAAGAAGCTGACTCAGCATGGAGGCCCATCCGTTTTTTGCTTTTCTCCTGTTCCTGCTTTCCAATGCCTAGAACATAATAGGCTGGAGTTCCAGCAGACATCATGGACTGTGTAATAACTGTGATGACCATGGAAGTTATATTAGCCTTGATTGCACAACTACAAATTCTTTTATGTTGTACTGGAAAACAAAAACAAAAACAAAATGACCTTACATCTTGTTTGGTTACTATTTTGTAGTGTTTTCTGTTGTATTAAGTGGAAAATGTTCCTAAATAATATAGGCTCATTCTTCAAGATCCATCCATATACTTCTTAGAACTTTCTTGTCACAAATTCCCTAATCAGGTTCCTTTCAAATTCCTCATCATCTGAACAAACCATTGGCCACTGCCCATGATTAAGTAAGGATCTTATCTCAGATCATCTCTTCTAAGCAAAGTTGATGAAATGTGCTCTTTAGAATTCAGCTACTGGAAGGACTTTCTTTCTTCCTTATGTTTTAGGGCTATGCCTGAGTGAGGTTGCAGTGATGTGGGAATCACAAGAATAATCTCATTGTAGAGAAATTTGATGGAAAAGAAATAAGATTAATGCATTCCAATCATGTCTTCACTACCTGCATCAGGTCATCAAGATTCCAATTCCTGAATAAAAAAAAAATTACTATTCCAATTGTCAAATTTAGATCACCTGTCCAAATCTTGTCCACATGAGTTGATAGAAGGTACGATCTGGTTCCTTCAACTTCTTTAATAAAAGGTAGAAACATGGATTCACTATCTCAACAACTATACACATGAGAAATAATCACTTCCTTCCCCCACAGAAAAATAAAATGCAAAATCAAGGTGTTGATAAGAAAGGGGAATGGATGATATACAGACAAAAAATAATAAATGTCTATTATAGATACTTTGGCAATCTCTACTTTATTAAACACAGTTGAGTGTTATGGCAGTGCTGATAAGACTTCAAAGTAAGACAGAGCTGGTTATGTCTGAGCTGTACTACTTAGTTGTTGGTCATCTATAGCAAATCACATAACCTTTAGGAGCTCAAATTTTTTCATCTGTGTAGAGGGGCTATACTATTGAATATGTTAGGTGTATAGTATAAATATTAAATGAGACAACTTATATAATACACTTAGCATAGCATCTGATGATAGTTGTTATTATTCCGTCCCATTTTTTTAAACTGATGATCCTAATTTTAGCCTTCTATCAAGTATTTCTGCATGTATAATAGTATAGTAATTAAAAGCAATGAATTTTGAATCAAATGACCTCTTCTAGCAATAAGATACTGATAAAATTATTTACCTGTCTAAATTTTCATATCCTCATACATAAACTGAAAATAATAATAAATGCTTCTAAAGCTTAATCTAAGGAATAAATAATATTATGCATATAAAGTATTTAGTAAAGATTCTAACACATAATAAATGATCAAAAATGGGAACTGCTATCACTATTATTATTATCATCATTATTATTAAATATAAAACATGTTGACTCAAGATATACTATTTATACAATTTCTGGAAATATTCAATGCAATATGAGAGTAGAAAAACAAACTAATTCTACAATATCATTATAAAGCAAAAAAGAGAGGTTCATTTGATATAGCACTCTGAAACAGCTTTAAACAGATAAAGGTAACAATTAATGATTATACTATTATGGCTTAAAATTACTTTATGATGGCTTCATAAAATGTATTGCCTGACCATAGTGTACTATAGATAACAAAGCTAATACTTCTCCTTGGGGACTAATTGTCTACATGTAAGACCACAAATTCTTATTCAATTAAGGAATTTATCTGGAACCTACTTATAGCCCTCGCCTTTCCCCACTATCTAACCCTGCCTAGATCCCTCAAAAGACTAATACACAACATGATATGGGGGAAAGGGCATATACTGAAAGAGAAAGCCCAACTAAAACAATGTCTTGCTAATCTCATCAGTACAAATTATCACAAGAATCACTAATATGAGACTATAATCACTCAGTGGATACGACATGCAATCCACCAACACCAAGATGGAGGCATTTCCACAGGACTCCATAGTGATTTATTGTCTGCAAAGCCCTTTTAAGCACATTAATTTACATTTATTGAGCACCCACTATGCACAGGGCTAATTACTCAGAAATACATATTCATAGTATAAGCTTCAATATTTCAAGTTAGAAAAAGTATGCATATATTCATTAATCCACTCATGCATGCATCCAAGGATTCAACAAATATTTTATGAGCACCTGCTAAGTACCATTCTACATAGGAATAAGATATGAAGATAAATAAGACAAAATTTCCTGAGGTGTCCAGTGTTTAATCGAGAATAATCCACTGCCTATGAAACACATTTGTCTCCTTGCACCTGTGATTTCTTTCTGCTATGGTAGAGTGTGTGGTGGAGCAGTCATCAGGTTAAGTAGTTGAGGGTGAAGAAAGCAGTAAGTTGGTACCCACGTTGTGCTAAGCAGGTAGCCATTGTTATCCCCAGAGAGGTGAAAGGAGGACACAAGTCAGAAGTGCACATTTTGTGGTGGAGGTGGCACGACATGAATCAACTAAATTGACCTTTAGAATTTAAAGAAATGTTCCTTGAACAAACAAACATTTCAGCAACTCTGGGAACACTGGTTTTAGAAACCTGTTGTGCAATAGTTGACCAAGGGCATTTGGTGTGCTCCTTGTTTGCATTTTGTTGCATGGGTATGTTTTAGTCTGTACACACTCCACCCTTTTTCATGGACTGTCTAAAACTAAATGTGTATGTCTAGAAGTTAATGTTCTATTGTGCTTCTGGCTCTGTCTGCTTCAGCTAATAGAGTATAGATAGCTATGGTTGTTTGCAACTTCTGTCCTCCCCTTAGGGATTCTAGTCAGTAATTCCAGCCAGTTCCAATAAACAAAGGACAAAGAGAACTGGCACAGAGGTTGGAAATCGCTTGCTCTGTGCCAGCTACCAGCCTGCCACAGGTCAGTGCCCTGAGGGCACTGTGCAGCTATAGGAACACAACATTGGGAAGAACAGTTATCTCTGAGCTAGACATTTGATGAACAGTGTACCCTAGGGTAGAATGAATGACCTCTCAAAGATGAAAGGGGCACTGAAACTCTTTCCCATCTTGAAAGATGGCAGGTCAAAAAGGTGAGAAGCCAGACACTAAAGAGAAGAAACCTGAAATCAAGAAGGCTGATGCTGGTGGCAATGTTTAGAAGGGTAACCTCAAAGTCAAAATGCCAAAGAAGGGAAAGCCCCACTGTAGCCAATACCCTGTCCTGGTCAAAGGAATCAGCAGATATTCTTGACTGGTTAGTTATTCCCAAAAGGCCATGCATAAGAGGAAGTATTCAGCAGCTAAATCCAGGGTTGAAAAGAAAAAGACATTTCTTTCTACTGTCACAAAACCAGTTAGTGGCAACAAGGATGGTGGCACCTGAGTGGTTAAACTTAGCAAAATGCCTAGATATTATTCTATTGAAGGTCTTCTTCAAAAGCTGTTGAGCCACAAGAAATGCTTCTGTCAGCACGTGAGAAAGCTCTGGGCCAGCATCGCTCCTGGGACCATTCTGATCATCCTCACTGGATGCCATAGAGGCAAGAGGGTGGTTTTCCTGAAGCAGCTAAGCAGTGCTTGCTACTTGTGACTGAACCCCTGACCCTCAATCGAGTTCCTCTGCATAGAATATACCAGAAATTTCTCATCACCACCTCTACCAAAATTGATATCAGTGGTGTGAGAATCCCTAAACATCTCATTTGTTGCTTATTTCCAGAAGAAGCAGTGTAAGCCTAGACACCAGGAAGGTGAGATCTTTGACACAGAAAGAAAAATATGAGATTAAAGGGCAACGTAAGGTTGATCAGAAAGCCATGGACTTGCATATTCTGCCCAAAATCAAAGCTGTTCCTCAACTCCAGGTCTACCTCCACTCTATGCTCTCACAAATGGGATTTATCCTCATAAACTGGTGTTCTAAATGTATTAAGAAGAACCTAAATGCATTAAGAAGATCCTATCTGATCAGTTAAAAAAAAAAAAAAGAGAGAGAGAGAGACAGAGAGACAGAGAGAGAGAAAAGGGTCCTGAAAGATCATCTAGTAAGAAGGTGGGTGAGCAACATGGAGGGAGACTGTCTTCCAAGGGCACTTACTTAGCAGTGGAGAAAAAGCCATGTTCTTTTCCATGTCCTTCTTACTTGCTGTGGATTTACCAATATCTTGGATTGGTTTTCTCTTAAAAAAAAAAAAAAATCCCCGAGACAAAGACATGATTGTCAGTAATTTCTTTGTGAAATAATCCGTAGAAGGACAAATGAGAGAGTGATGACAGTGATTCAGAGAGGGAGAAAATCCATTAAAGGTTATGTTGTGTGGGCTATGCTTTGCAAGCAACTGGGGCTCAACCCTGAAAGAGCTCTTGTAAGACACCAAGAGAAGGGAGTACACCTCAGAACTGTCCCACCAGAGTGTGTGGAGGCTGTATGATTTACCCAGAAATTCCCATCCTCATTAATTGGGGGGCATTAGCCCTCTATACACACTTCTGGTTGCACTGGTATGCAGACCACAAGCTCAGTGGTACTGAAGAAAACCGTCAGGCAGAGGGGAAGAGAAATGTAGGTCCTTGAGGTGGAAAGTTCTCAACATTCTGGAAACTATCTACCTTCACCACAGTTGAACTCAGAGATGGACTGTGGAGATATGGGTTAGAGCATCAATAATGTCTGCTACGGTCAGCAGCCACACACAAAATTTGCCTTTGGAGATAAATACATGAAGAGATACCTGGAGAGGAGAAGTTTTCTTTATATGAAACAGGAAGCCAAGACATGAGGTATTGTGATATAAACAAAACCTCTAACAAGTGGTCACTCCGCCATGTTCTATCTGTATGGCCCTACATTGCTGCCTTAATTTTTTTTTTAGACCTCAGTTTCCACATCTGTGGAGTGAAAGCTATAAGGTCTATTCAATCTTGCTAGCAGAATTTTTAAGAGGACCAAATAAAAAAGTGCTTGTGTAGATATTTACATAAAACTAAATATTTCACAACTGAATTTATTTATTCAACCAATATTATTGATTATCTTCCTACTATATGTTAGGCAATTTGTTAAGCGTTAATGATAAGATGGTAAATAAGACCAATAAAGTCTTGTTCTCACTGAACTTATAGTCTTTAGGGGATATAAGCCAAAAAAAAAAAGAAGTTTAATGAGGTGTAATAAGTGCTCTGATGGAGGAAGTATAAGGTATTATAGGAATGCAAATAGGACACACTATTCAGGCTTGAGGAGGGGCAGGGCTCAAGAAAAGCTTCCTGGAGGGTGTGGTGTCTACGCCATGTCTGGAAGGATGATAAAGAATTAGCCCTGTGAATGGGAAGAGGAGTGTTTCAACAAGGGCAGATGAAGAGGAGTGGGGAAAATGGGGATCTGAAGTATGTAAAGGCCCAGAGATCTAAAAAAGTACAGTAGATCTAAGAATCTAAAACAGTTCAGTAGGACTGGAGGTTAGGAAGTGAGGAGTGGAAAAGGTAGGAAAGGGGTGGGGACTTAGAGATCCCCAAGGTTCAGATCATAAAAAGCCTTGGAGCTATACTGGGGGGTTTTGAGTCCTTCATCCATTCATGGACATTTGGGTTGCCTTTGCCTTTTGGGCTGAGAATAATGCCGCTATGAACATGGGTGTATAAATACCTCTTCATGTCCTTGCTTTCAACTGTCATTTTTGACCAGTTTCACATATACACATCTTTTCTTCTTTATTAGTGAATATGGAGAACATTGCAGTAGATACAGTTCTCTTCCTTTTGGAGTATTTGTCAAAGTCCTTGTCAGTACTGTGTTCCTAACAGGCAACGTAGAATAATGGAGAGTGTAGTTTTTAAAAATAAACCTAGGTTCCAATTCTAACATTTCCAACTTACTATTATTAGCTGTGTAAACTTAAGCAAATCACTCTACTTTAAGACAGCTTACTCTTTCCTAAAATGAGAATATAAATAATCTAACAGATGATTATACACACCAGTAATTACATAATATGTTATATAACCAAAGTAGTTTAGGAATTCAGCATATAAAAAGTGATCTTTAAAAAAATAGTGATTATGAATCTTGTAGGCACTTACTGGGCTGTTTTGAATTTATAAGTGTGTAAATCAGCGGGGGAATAAGTGGAGTTGCTGGAATATAAGGCCTGCACCAATTGGGGGCATCCAGACTCCTCAGGCAGAGCAACACTGTTGAGATGGGATCTCCCACCCCATCATTCTGCAGCCTCACCCCAAGTTTGGGCGGCTCAGGACCCAAATGGTGCCTTTCCACACAGCTTACCCAAATCAACTCATTAGCTTTAGACATGAAACTAGAGTAAGGAGGAAGAGAAAAGAAAGGTGAAACCTTCCCATTATCCTGACATAATTCTGCAGAGCCTGGGGAAGGGTATTCCTCAGGTATGTTGCCTTGTTTCTTTTCATGCTGTTTTCAACCAAGACACATTCCCTAACCCCCACAACCAGTGACGTTATTTTGTAACTTTCAATCTTATATTCCAATCAAACTTTCTTTGCAATTTTGCAAGCTGACTCAAATCCTTTGTGGAATGTCGCGTAGTACAAATATTAATACTGGTACTTAAATGTCAGAATATTAAATATATTATTTTAATGGACATCCTGCAAAACCAATACTATTAGAGTTAAAAAAAATTCTTTCAGGTCCCCAAAAATAGTATTCTAATTTCATCAATGTTCAGCGCAACAAGAAATCAATGTAATAGAGTAAAACTTGTGGATGATAAAATTTCTTGTAAGGTTTTCACATCTCAGTCTCTGCGGTAAGTAGCAAGTTACTGGGGACATTGTACGACTCATGAGAAATAACATCACAAGACAGAAACATTTGGCCACTTTGTCACTCAGATTTCAACATAAAAAAAGAAATTAAAATCACAGCCCCCAAGTCCAAAAGTCAGTCTACCAGAAACTGTAACAGGTCATTATTAGAGTCTTTAGTCCCAGGTCAATTTTCTTCAAAGTTTCTGGAGCAAACACTCTCCAAAACAAACACCAGCTGGCTCTGCACAAAAAAAGCACTTGTCTACAGCACTTCCTCTTAGAAAGTGCTAATCAGCAGGTGACTCAGCCTGGTGACTCCTCACAAAAGGAGTGCCTTTTGCTTCAGGAAGGACCAACTGACTTTGTGACACTAGTTCATTAGGAGAAGTCTTGTGCATTTTATTCCCAGACATAAAGCAGAGGCACTCTGAGAGCAAAGGCACTCAGAAAGGAAGACAAGACATCAGGTATCTTCCCCAACAGTCTCAAATAGGCAATGCGCATTCCGTCAAGATCCCCTTTTGTGGGCATAGAATGGTAATGTGCTGCCTCAAGGGTGTAGTTGCAGGAATGTCATACAGCTTCAGACTCTGAGAAAGAGTACAGGGTGCTCAGATTTAGAAATGATCTTTCCCCTCCCCATAATTCTGGATGGAATTTCTTTTAGCAGCAGATGTGGCAAATCACATGATAGGGGGCTGATTATTTCTCCTCTATTTTAGCCTTTTTAAGATGCTTATTGTGTGTACACATTGTGTGAATGTGTGGGCAGCGGGGACAGCACCTGGAACTAGAATACTGGAGAGTGCTCTAAGGTCAAGAGCTAAGACTTTTTAGTCAGATCACTCTGGGTTTGAACTCCACAGTGGAACCTGTTGCTGTGATGTCAGTTTCCTCCTCTGGAGGTAGACACTATGGTTATTATTTTAGTCACTTTTTTAGACACTGACATTGAAAACAAAAACATCCACCCTAGTATCTACCTCATAGTTAGCTGAAATAAATGAACAAGATAAGATGAATGAATAAAATTATATGTGAAATGGCTGGTATATAGAAAATACTCAACATATGAAAACTTCATTATCAGTAGTAATAGCAGTAGTAGTAGTAGTAGTAGTAGTAGTAGTAGTAGTAATAGTAGGTAGAAAATCTACCTAGATTGGTTGATCTACAATATAGTTTCTTGGGGCCGGCCGGGTGGTGCGGTGGTTAAGCACTGGCTTGGGTAAGCCAGCGGCCCGGGTTTGGGTCCCACATATGAGGGCCAGTGACACTGCCCTCAAAAAAATAAATAAATAAAATAAAATAAAATATAGTTTCTTGTAATGTTGCCCTAAAGAGATCTTTTCAGTTTTGTAATGTGGTTTACACCTGGTCAGCAGTAGAGTCTCAGAATCAGAAAATCATCCGACAGGCCACTCCGGGGCCTGTATCTAGGATAAAATATAGCAGGGTAATACAAGAATAAGAAGTATTTCTGATGTACACATCCCAAACCATCATTAAAGGTCAAGGTGGCAGTAACATGATAAGAGTGGTCAAAAGTAACATGATAAGAGAAAGCATGATTCCTAAGAAAGAAGCAGTAGACCATCAGCACTTTAACAGCTCATCCTGGCTTTGAATTCAACTATCTTTATTTATTAATTAATTTTGATGTTCATCTGGCCACAAGTATTTAAGTACCTAATATATATGGTAGACGCTGCATATATAATGATGAACAAAGTAGACCTTTTTTCTAATGAACGAGACCAATATTTAAAAAAATAAAACATACACACAATTAATTATCATTGTGTTAAGTGCAATGATGGGGATACAGAGTGCTGTGAGAGAAAATGACAGGGGCATGGTTTAAAGGTCAGCAGGTTGGAGATGGCATCTCTGAGGAAGGTCTATTAAAGTGGAGATCAGAGGGCTAGTGGGAGTTAGCCAGGCAAAGCAAAGACAGAGAAGTATTCAAGACACAAGAAGCCACATGCTGAGGACCTTAAAAAAGGAAAAAGCTTAACAGTGTAAGAACCTGGAAGGTCAGAGTAACTTGAGCAGAGCAACTTCACAATCAATTATGGGGTGAGTAGAAAAGACAACAATGGAGAAGTCAGTAGAAGACAATAATTCAGGACCCTTTAGGTCATCCTACAGACTTTGATTAAATAAAACACTCATGCAACTTTTTTTTTTGTTTGTTTGTTTTTTGAGGGCAGTGTCACTGGCCCTCATATGTGGGACCCGAACCAGGGCCGCTGGCTTCCCAAGCCAGTGCTTAACCGCCGCGCCACTTGGCCGGCCCAACACTTACACAATTTGATGTAGATTTTGCAACTACCACTCAAGCTGCTCTATGGATAATGGATGGGGGATAAACATGAGAAAAATGGGAAAAAAACAACTAAAAAGCTATTTTAGCTCTTCTTCAATCCTTTTCTTCTCATCCCATGCTTTTCTTTTCTGTTTTTCTTATCTTCCCTTTGCTTCCCTTCTCTTCTCTCCCTTTCCTATTCATTTGCTTCCTTCTAGTCTCTTTCCTTTTCCCCCCCTTGTATCTTCTTCTTTCTTTTGTCTTTATTTACCCTCTGCTTACTTCCCTAACAATTTAGTCCATGAGTTATTAAGTGAAATCAAGCAAAGTAGGTGTCTGAGCCAGGTGGCACACCCATGGTGGCTCACAGCAGTGTGTCAGAGCCTGGACCGGGTAAGGAGGGATCTATGGCAAAGGCATTGGGGGTGGAAAAAAAAAAGTAATGTCCCATAAAGGGATCTTATATAAGAGGGCAACCTGGCACGAGCTGTCAAAGTCAAATAGGATAAAGAGGGCATGAATTTCAAAAGGACATAGAACCCAATTTGAATGGGTTCCCACTGGCCAAATAAGGAACAATTTGGGCATTATTATAATTATAGTAACAGATTATAACCCACTGAATATCATAGGAAACCATTAATCTTATTCTGATATGAATAAATAAATACATTGAATATTTTATTTGAAATGGAATATTTACATATTATCAAAGTAACTACCCACAACTTACTTATTTACTTTAAACAGGAAAATAATAAATTTACAATGGAAAACACCACCTCAAAAGTTTGTTTATATTTAGTCTTAACTTTCCCTCTTTCCTTTCTGTCTTGAATCTACTGGACACATTTAACTCTTCATCACTCCTCTGAAACCATTGTCATCAAGGTCAACATAATTGCCACAATGTCAAATCTAATGGTCAATTCTTAATCATATTATCTGACGCCTCAGGAGCTTATTACACAAATGACCACGCACCCTATCTTAAAACACTTTTTTTAAACATGATGTCCATATCACCATACAGTTCTGGTTCTCTGGCCACACTGACTGCTCTTTCTTATCCTCTTCTGTAGGATCCTCTCTTCTTCCCAACTATTAAATGCTGTAGAATCCCAAGGCTCTTCCCTGAAACCTCTTTGCTTTAAAATCTATACCCACTCCTTCGGGAATTTCAACTTGCACACTGTTGGTTCCTAAATTTATATAAACTAGCTGTTCCTCTCAAAGACACATTTATCTAACTGCTTACTCAACATCCAATACCCAATTAAATTTTTACTGGAAATTTCAAATTTAGTAAATCCAAAGCTGAATTCTTGATTCCATCCTCTTTCCCAAAACCTGCTCATCTCCCACTGTTTCTTACCTCAAGAAACACTGCCACCATTTAGGTTATTGCTTAAACTAAAAACAATTAAATAGCCCTCAATTTCACTTTTTGTCATTCCACATTCAGTAATAATGCTTAATACTTGTATAGCACTTACTGAGTGCTAGGCACAGTTGCAAATGCTTTGCATAACTTATACAATCTTTACAAAAAATTAATAAACTAGGTTATTTTACCTCCATTTTACTAATAAGGAAGCTAAAAGACAGAAGTTGTCATTTTCACAATGTCATAGAGATACCTTGCTCCCAAGAAGGGGTTTCAAATTTGGGAAGCCTGTCTCCAGAGACTATGGTCTTAACCATCATTCAGATTATCACAAGAATCTCCTAATTTAGTTTCTTGCTTTCACTTTTGTCTCCCCTACGGTAAATTTTCCACATAATGTGAGAATTATTCCTTTAAGTTCAAAGTCAGCCAACATCATTCTTCTGCTTTAAAATGCTTTCATGGTTTTCTATTCCATAAAGAATAAGATCAATCTGCCTTACTATGACCTCCAAGACCTTATCGATCTAGTCCATGCAGTATCCTATCTCTAACTTTTGTGAGGCCTAAGCTGAAAGTATTATAAAGTCCTACATACCATATGTGTAAATATTAAAGTATATAAATAAGAATTACTTACAGGTAAACATTTAATCTGTTTTCTTTCACGTATAAGTAAGCCTTATTAAATAATTTTGAAAAAGTAAAACTATTTGAACTTTGAATGTTTTATATCCATTTCATTGAAAGGATCAATAATGGGTAGCACTCTTTATGCATTTTACATCTAGTCTAACAGATATACAAATTTAAGAGCAATACGAATTGTTTAATATGGCAAAATGTTCCTCAGATGCTGTATGCAGTTTTTGCTAGTACTAGTACCATATTCCAGGTTTGCTTGTAAATATCTCCAGAACCAAACTGGAATGAAGGGAAACCAAAAATACACACTAGACACTTCTGGGAAACATAAAAATCTATTGCATTCATGCTGTCTCAGAGGTAGGGCTTAACAGGTTAAATAATGCATCTAAACACTTCTACCTCTCAAACCCACTGGACAATTCAAAACAGGGTCTTTCTCTGATGTCAGCAGCAACATAACTTTGAAATCATTGCAGAATCTGAATAAAGTTCCCTTTTCTTTCAAGTATGTAAAGCAAGAGACATGAAAGTGTTTCGCTGAGTGGTATTAGTCAAAGAACAAATATTGGCAGTTATGAGTAGTGCTGTGCCAACATTGGGTGTGGGATTCCAAATGACATAGTTATCTAGGGAGGGTTAATAATTGTAACACTGTTATTGTTAGATTTATGGTATGAGAGTAAACCTGAAGCATGGGTTCAGGAATCTGTCTTGTCAGGGTCTCCAGTTAGTAATGGAACCAATAGATACTTCTCAGATGGCATATTTTGCCTTTGATTACTATACCCAAAGTGCTCTCAGAGAAAATTGGCTTGGTTTTACTTATACTCTGCTTAAATCTCTGGATTACAGCTTTCCTTCAGAACTTTTCCAGGAAATTTACACTGTTTGGTGAGCTCTTTAAATGCTTTTAAAGAGATTTTAAAAAATATTTGAGTCTAGATTTAAAGCTGCTTTTATTGGGAAAACTGACCTCAAAAACCATTTTTTCAGAATACAATTTGGATTCTTTCTACTTTGGCTTCTCTATACCTACCCTTTGACATCTCACCACTTTTTAAAGATGTTTATTGCAAAAGGTAGTTAAAGACCTCCATGTTGCTAACCAATAGATATTTTATTAGACTGCTCAACTCTCTGGTATTTCTTCTACTTCACCATATGATTCTTCTCAGTATTATTTTCCAGCTCCCTCTAGATTACAAACCTGAATTGATTTAAGGCTCAGTCCTTGACTATTTCTCCTCTGTCTCTACACTTTTTCATATATGAGCTTATGAATTCCCTTGGCTTTAATGATAATTTACATACCAATGATTACCAACTTATGTAGCAATGATTTATCTTCAAATTTTGACCTAATTCACAACATTAACATGTTGCAAGAGAAAATTTGCATAATTTTCTCAAGACGCTCAGAAAAACCATTTAATTAAATCCAACATTCATTCATGATATAACTTTCAAACTAGGAGCAGAAGAACTCCTTGATACCAGAAATATCTACATAAAACTTCTAGCAACATCATACTTGGTGACACAGTAAGAGCTCTTCCTCTGAAAGCTGGAACAAGATAAGTAAGTGTAAATAGTATTGAGAGAATAAGGCAGGATAAAAAATTAAACATTTTCAGGATTGCAATGAAAGAAAGTAAAGAGCAGTTATACATAGATAATATGATTTCATATATATATATTTTAAAAACTATAGATAAATTATTAGAATTAATGTGTTTTTTGAATGGTAGCTGGATATGGAAGCACTATAGAACAACTAAATTTACTTCTATATTATAGCAAAAAAAATGAGCATTTAGAAATTAGAGCTTATAAAATTTAGAAAAAAAATGTAGTGCTTATATATCAATTAATATAAAGCACTTAAGAAAAATATAACAGGGCCGGCCGAGTGGCTCAGTTGGTTAAGAGCTCGCTCAAGAGTGTGAGCTGAGCTTTGAGCAACAGCTGTTCGAGGCCAGCCTGAGCTGAGTTGCCGTTGAGCTGCCAACAGGTGGCAGGATGGCTCAGCTAAAAAAAAATATATATATAACAAAATTATTGAAGACTTCTGTGGAGAAATTATAAAGCATTGAATGTTTATGAGGGACATTAAAGAAGAAAATATAAATAGAAGAAGGAATAGATCTTATTGATGGCTTGGAAGGACCAATATTAAAGGATACAGTGCAATTACAATCAACAACCCAGCAATTGTTGTTGGTGTTTTATTTTAGAATAGGAGGGCTTATTATAAAATAACATGGAAATATAATTGTCAAGCAAAGCAAAGACACTTTTAAGGAAGAAGAACTTATTCAGAATAACTTATCAATTACAAGTCTTATAAAACTATAATAAATAAAAAGGTTTGCATTTGCACAGGGGCAGTGCAATGGAACACAATACAGGACATTGGTAATGGGCCAGCACGGGTGATAGACATCCTTGGTTTACAGTGTGGCCTCTCCCACACGCCTTTAGATTTAGCACAGGCAGTGAACAACCGTGGATCACTATGTAGCTCTTACCAGGCAGTCCTCAGCCAGTCACAAACAGTGGGTGACCTGGGCCTGCACCAGAGCCCCTCCCAAGAGGCCCTACAACCAACATATTTGGGGTTGGCTTCAGAGCAACAGAGTACCCCCCACAATTAGCCCCACAAGTGCCATACACAAATGGCAGTCTCAATAGGCACCAGAGCTTACTGGGGTAAACAGCCAATCAGCCTGAGGGCCAACCTCACCTATTTCTGTGCCAATAGCCATCAAGGCTCAACTATAACAGGAGGGAACACACAACCCACACAAAAGATACTCTTGGAACACCCACAGCAGGTAACCAGGGAGAGTCTGCCAGGGTCCCACAGGACATCTATTACATAAGGCCACTTGGCTAAGACTGGGAGACAGAGCAGATGTAATACATAGAAACAGACACACAGAGGCAGCCTAGAAGAGAAAGCAAAGAAATACATTCCAAATGAAAGAATAGGAGAAACCTCCAAGAAAAGAACTAAATGAAATGGAGGCAAGTAACATACCAAAGACAGAGTTCAAAGCAACGGCTATAAGGATACTCAAGGAACTTAGTAAGAACTTCAACAAAGAGATAGCAAGCATAAAAAAGGGCATAGAAACCATAAAAAAGAACCAGTCGGAAATGAGGAATACAGTAACTGAAATGAAGACTGCACTAGGAGGAATCACCAGGAAACTAGATGAAGCAGAGGATCGAATCAGTGATTTGGAAGACAAAGTAGCAGAAAACACCCAATTGAAACAGCACAAAGAAAAAAGAATTAAAAAAAAAAAATGAAGAGAGTTTAAGAGACCTATGGGAAAACATCAAGCACAACAACATTCATATTATAGGGGTACCACAATGAGGAGAGAGAAAGCAAGGGATTGAGAACCTATTTGAAGAAATAATGACTGAAAACCTTCTTAACCTGACAAAAGAAATAAACAGTCTGGAAGTGCAGAGAGACCCAAATAAGATGAACCCAAACAGGCCCACACCAAGACACACTATAATTAAAATAGCAAAGGTTAAAGACAAACAAAGAATCTTGAAAACAACAACAGAAAAGCAACTAGTACCTTGTGTTACTGTTCAGCTCCCATAAGGCTGTCAGCTGATTTTTCAACAGAAACTTTGCAGGCCAGAAGGATTTACACAAAATATTCACCATTCACCATCTTAGGTCCTTGAAAAACAAGGACCTAAGACTAATTTACCCAGGAAGGCTATCATTTAAAATTAAAGGACAAAGAGTTTCCTAGACAAGAAAAAAATAAAGGAGTTCATCACCACCAAACCAGTATTACAAGTAATGTTAGAGGGACTTCTTTAAGACAGAAAAAAAAAAAAAATCAAAATTATGCATAATAAAATGACAATAGCTAAATATCTATCACAATTACTTTCAATGTATATGGATTAAATGCTCCAATCAAAAGACATAGGCGGGATGAATGGATAAGAAAACAAAACCCTTACTGTGCTGTCTACAAGGAACTCACTTTAGGTTGAAAGACAAACAGAAAGTAAAGGGATGAGGAAAAGATATTTCATGAAAATGGAAACTAAAAAAAGATGAGGTAGCAATACTCATACCCGACAAAATAGACTTTAAAGCAAAGGCTATAACAAGGGACAATAAAGGATCCAGCAATCCCATTTCAGGGTATTATCTGAAGAAACCCAAAAGCTACTTCGAGGGGACGTGTGCAACCATATGTTCATCGCAACATTGTTTACAATGGCCAAGATATGGAGGCAGCCTGGGTGTTCATCAATGGAAGAATGGATAGAGAGTAGGTGGCACATATATACAATGGAATATTGCTCCGCCATGGAAGGGAATAGGTTCTTATCATCTGGGGCAGCATGGATGAAACTGCAGGGTGTTCTGCTCTGTGGAGCATATCAGACAGAAAAAAAAGGATGCAATGTGATTTTGCTTACATATGGAATCTAATAACAAAATTAGCAAACAAAACAGAAACAAATTCAGATACAGAAAACATTTTGATGGTTGCCAGATGGGAGGGGGATTGGAGGTGTGGGTGAAAAAGGGGAAGAGATTAAGAAGTACAAATTGGTTGTTACAAAGTAGCCATGGAGGTGTAGGGTATAACATAAGGAATATAGTCAATAATATTGTAATAACTATGTGTTATGTATGGTGTCAGATGGGTACTAGATTTGTTGGGGTGATAGATGGGAGAGGGGATTGGGACAGTGTGAAAAAGGTGAAGGGTTTAAGAAATACAAATTGGTGGTTACAAAATAGTCTTGGGGATATAAAGTAAAGCATAGGAAATATAGTCAATAATATATTAATAGCTATGTATAATGTCAGGTGAGTATTAGACTATTCAGGGGGATCACTTCTTAAATTATATAAATGTGCAAACACTATACTGTACACTTGAAATTAATATAAACTAATATTGAATGTCAACTATAATTGAAAATTTTAAAAAGTGTGGAAAAGTTGAAGGGGAATAAAAGGTCCATATTTCCAGGTATAAAACAAATAAGTCATGGGGATGTAATATACAGCATAAGAAATATAATAATAATATTGTGATAGTATAGTACGGTGTCAGATGGTACTGGATTTACCATGACGATCACTACGTATATAAATGTTGAATAACTATGGTGCACCCCTGAATCTAATATAATATTGTATGTTAACAATATTTTTAATAAAAATCTTAAAAAAAGGAAACATTAGAACATCAAGGAGATACTATTATGTACAGTGATTAGATTAAAATCAAACATTTCATTACTACTAAAATTGGCAAGAATATAAAGCAATAGGAAATGTTAAACTATTTGGTACAAATGCAAATTGGTATATATAATTGGCATATACATTTTTGATAATATTTTCAAAAGTCAAATATATGCATACTAAGCAATTCCACCCTAATCTTTAAATTCATGGATATATACACCAGGAAATATGTACAAGTATGTTCTTGGAAGAATAATAATAGCAGAACTGGAAAAAAACCCCAAAAACTCCAATACATATCAACATTAGAATGAATAAATGTAGCCTGCTGTATAGTAAAATAAATAAATAACTGTAGTGGTCTGCAATAACATAGATTAAATGTCAGCAATGTACAGCCCATGGGCCAAACAAATCCACTGCGACCTATTTTTGCATAGTCCACAAGCTATGAATGTTTTTACATTTTTATGGCTTGTAAAACAAACAGACTAACAAACCAACAAAAACACATGAGTCAGAGAATGTATGCAGCCTGAAAAGACTAAAATATTTACTATTTGGCTCCTTACAGAAAAGTTTTGCCAACCTGTGACATAGATGTATGTTAAAGCATAATTTTGATCAAAAGAAGTAGGACCTAAGAATGAATACAGAACTATTTCAGTCACATAAAGTTCAAAGTCAAAGGAAACTCTTTTGTTTCATAATTCATGTAAAAGTAAAACTATAACAAAAATCCAGAAAATGCCTATCACAAAAGTCAGATTAAGTGTTATTATGAAGGAGGAAGAAAAGTATTATGGGGAGAGGTACAGGGGACCTGCAGGTGCTGATGATAAAGCTCTGTTTCTTGACCAGCAGGAGTTCACTTTACATACACACACACACACACACACACACACACACACACACACACACACATGCACGCACGCAGAAATATATATATATATTTTGAAGAGTAAATTGAACTTTTGGTTTTACAATATGGCATACTGAGATGAGTGCCTACTTTTTTTCCTAGAAATGCATAGAAGAGTTTGGTAATATGTAAACAAAACTATTTTAATGTATATTTGACCTAAAAAGAACAAGGTAAAATTCCTAGATGCCAGAAACAAAGAAATTTCTTAAAGTCAGGAGGAAAGCTCACAAGTGATGTCCTGGTACCCAGGAGGGAATTGAATTCCAATGAGTCCTAATTTCTGACATTAGGATGATGGTGCCTGAGAGGAGGTAGGGTTCATGGCTTCAGGCACATTTGAAAATCAATATGTAATCCAGACTCCTTCATACTTGGAAAGTCCAGAACTGGGGAGGGTTGCTCACTGAGTGAAAGAAAAACTAAAATAAATTCATACACTAACTCAAAAAGGAGACAAAGATCCTGATTTCTTTCTGGAAATATAAATGCAGGAAAAAGTTTACTGGGAAGTGGAAGCTCCAGTCTATGCACAATGGGGAGAGAAAGCTGGCATAAATATTGGTCAGAGAGTGAAGATATGTGGGGATCCTGATTTAAGCAAAGAGAAAAAAAAAATTTTTGTAGGAGGATATTTACCCAGCACACACACACACACACACACACACACACACACACACACACACACACATTTCTGCTAAATAGAAAGGTAACAAAAAAAATACAAACTACTCAAGAAAATAATGTATCTTGAATCTGGTTAATAACAAACAGGAGGAATAAGTCCTCCAGAATCAGAATAGAAAAATCATAAAATGTGCATAAAATTATTAAAGAATTAAAAGATGTAATAAAATTTTGATAAAAGTCAACATTTTAGAAATGTTTCTGAAAAAAAAAACTGAGAAGAATTTTTAAAATAAAAGTGTAATCATGAAATTAAATACTCAAAGTTTTAGTTAAACATCATATTAACACAATTGAATAAAGAATTCTGAACACAACTCAATAGAGAATTAGTGAACTGAAAGATTCATCTGTGGCAATTACTATAGGACATCATAACCCAGTGAGATAAAGGAATTGAAAATGTAAAGATTCAACATCATGGCAAATAGAACAAAGATGACTAACACATGTCCATTAAGACAACCAAAAGAAGAGAATAAGGAAAAGTTGGGGGGGAAAAAAAAAAAAGTACAAAATGATAAAGAGCTAAGAATTTTCAGCATTGGTATGAAACTGTGAATTTTCCTTGTAAAGGATCATATGAATTCTTGAGCTGGATAAATAAAAATAGACACGCAATGAGATGCATCACAGTGGGACAAAATAACTCAGAAGCAATCGTATAGAAAAGGTGTTTACCTACAAGAAAGGAACAATTACATTGTCAATTAGATGTTCCACCAGCAAAAATAGGAGATACTTAAACAGTATCTTAAAGTTGCTAAGAAATATAATATGAGCTTAGTCTTCTATGTCCAGTTAAACTTCTCTTTCAAGAGCAAATGTAAAACAGAAATATTACCACACAAATACTAACATTACCACCCAGATATCCTATTGAAAGAACTACTAAAGGGTGTTTCTCATAAAGATGGAAATTGAATGGAAGGAAGAAACAGGAAGCAAAAATAAATTATTAGGAAATAAATTGGGAAAAAGTGAATAAATCTACAAAAAGAGAATTATAAAATTTAATGATTATAATTAAAATAATGCCTAATTGGGGAAGAGAGTTTGCACAGGCTGTCACTAAAATACTACTGAACAGTAAGAAAGAGAGTGTGGCCATTCCACAGTCCTTTATTATTCATGAGAAGAAGCTGTTAATTCAGTTATACATTTTAACATTACATCATTCTATCAGACAAAATATGTAGACCATCTTTAAATTTGGTAGAGCAGGGAAAAGCAGAAAGAAATTCTAATCATCTAAACAAGGATGATTAAGAAGAATTTTTTAAAAATCAAGAAATAGCATGAAAACAAAAGAAATAATTACATAAATAATTGCAAACATATCTATAATCCCAATAAACAGACCATACTCATCAGCTAAAAAATAAAGATCCTCTCATTGGATAAACAGAAAGTTAAATTGTATGCAATTTACAGGCATTATAATGACAGGATACTAATAAAAAAATGGGAAAATATATGTTATGCAAATGTTAATCTAAATAAAGATGTTAAATTGTTTACCAATATTAATATCAGCCAATTAGATTTAAAGGTATAAAGGAATATTGGTGATAAAGATAACCATAGAGATTATAAAATAAACAATTCCCCAGGAAAATAAAATAATACTAAACCCACCCATCTCACAAGAAAAATTGATCAAATCACAGCATAAGATTTTACTTCTCATACTAGAAACAGGATATTAGGAAAAACAGAAAAAAATTAAAAACATAAAAGAGCACAATTAATAAATTTGCTTCGATTGTTATATAAAACCCTGTACCCAACAATTAAGATAATCCATGTCAACAGTACTGATAAAAACTGACCATGTCTAAAGATGTGCCAGAATTTGACATGGTACAGACAAACATTGAAAGTAAACTATCAAAAATATCCCCACAGGGCCGGCCCAGTGGTGCAGTGGTTAAGCACTGGCTTGGGAAGCCAGCGGCCCCAGTTCGGATCCCACATATGAGGGCCAGTGACACTGCCCTCAAAAAAAAAAAAAAATCTGTAAAATGACAAAGTTTTGGGCTGGCCGAGTGGCGCGGTGGTTAAGCGCTGGTTTGGGAAGCCAGAGGTCCTGGTTGGGGTCCCACATATGAGGACCAGTAATATTAACCTCAAAAAAAAAAAAAAAAAAATCCCCACAAGTACCCAAATCACATGTTAGAAAATTTGTAATTAGAATATTTAAGTATTTCATAAGTCAAAGAGGAATTCAGAATGGATTTTAAAATATCTAGAGAATTGAGAAACCACATATCAAAACTCAGGAGATACAGTTGAAATAATAAAGAAGATTAGAGCTTTAAATGTACAAATTAAGAATGAACACAGATTAAAAACTTTAGTGAGCTATGTGTTCAATTTATAAAGCATGAGAAGAGTGAACATAAACAAAAGGGAAATAAATACTAAAGAGGAGAAATACAAAAGCAAGGAAACAAAGAGAATTCTGAGGGGTGGAGGAGAGAGAGAGAGAGAGAGAGAGAGAGAGAGAGAGAGAGAGAGAGAGAGAGAGAGAGAGAGAGACAAAAGAGACCTGATTAGAAATTAGGTCATTAAAGTTATTCATTTGGTGCTCAAAAATCTACTGATCCCTTATTTTCCCCATCCTGTCCCGCAAAAAAAACCCTACCTGGAAGGTAAAGTAAAGCAATCTTAATATACAATGTATTCCAGGAAAAAGAGAAGAAGCTCCCTCTCCAAATCACTTTATAAAGCAAAGCGTATAATCTCAGTTCTAAGAGTGGACCAAGAAAGTATCAAAAGAAAAAATTATAGGGCAATCTTAGATAGGAACACAGATGCAATAATTCTAAATAAAATATTAGTAAACTTTATTGAATCCAGCCAGTATTTCAGTGAACAAATAGGGTGCATCTCAATAATTCATAGATAGTTTAACATTAGAAAATCTACAACTGCAATTCACTACTTAACAGATTAATGATTAAAGGAGATAAACTATGTGATTATCTTAATAAATCCAAAAAAAAGTATTAGAATTCAATGTTCATGGTTTTGAAAAATCTCTTAGCAAACTAGGCATAAAAAATGGCATTAACTTTATAATGTTTGTCAATCACCATCAGAAACTGAATACTGTATTTAATGCTAAACATTAAAGCAGTCCCCCTTAAGTAAAGAAAAAGCTAAGGATCGTGCTATCAGCAATTTTCTTCAGAATTATACCCTCAGTCTTAGCCAGGACAATAAGACAGGGAAATGTAAAATATGTGCAATTTGGAAGCAACAAAATGAACATTATTCAAAGGTGACAGTTAACTACACAGAAAGGAAAGAAAATACACAAACTATTAGAATTAATAGAAGTACATCAATGTTACTGGATATAACAATAATGTTTATGCTGACAATTGAAATTTAGAAATCTTATAACAGCAAAAGTACATAGGAATATATTTTAGAGAAATAGGGAATAAACTTCGTGGGAAAATTATAAAACTTTATTGAAGGTTATGCTATTGAAGTTTATACCAGATCAAAATAACTGGTAATATAATTCATGTTCATGAATGGGAACAACAAAATATCTGCAATTTTAACCATGCTTCCCACAGTGGATCTTTTGTTTGCCTGTTGTGTTTAAAATAATTTAACTAATGGATATTAAAATTAACATGGAAGACTGAAGGGCCAAGAATTGCCAAAACAATACAAAAGGAGAAGGAGATGAATAAACTACCTCAGATAGATAACTTTACTATAAGGTGACTATAATCAGGACAGTGTCCTATAACCACAGGGATAGGTGATCAGAAAAAGTGAATAGCAGAGACCAAAACAGACACACACATATGTAGAAGCTTTATTGGACTAATTATCCAATTCTAATAAATTAAATTTCTACTTCATGTGGTTAATAACAGCAGCAACAACACTCACAATAATAATTAACATGTTGAGTGCGCATTACATGTCAAGCACTGGTCTAATAAGTGTTGTATGTATGTTAACTCATTTAATCTTTTCTACATGCCAATCAGATATTTTATGGATGAATAAGCCGAGTCTCAGAAAGAGACAGAATGAGCTCACAGTCGCTCTGTAAGTGGCAGGAGCAGAATTGTGCTTTATACACAAGCAGTCAGGCTCTGAGCCCCAGCTCTTAACGAGCACACACTACTGCATTGGGAGGAAAATGAAATTCCCCATCTGTCAAGGTCTGAAAGGTAAAACAAAACAAAACAAAAACAAAACAAAACAAAAAACAAACCTTAAAACTCCAAGAAACAATTTTAGGACATATGATACTAGGTTAGAAAAAATTTCTACACACATATTTACTAAATTTATAACCATAAGCATGGAATGTCATTTAATAGCCTCAATATAATGGTTATATATTAGATGGAAGGAACAAAGATGGGATAGAGGAGGGAGATTTTAAGTGTTTCTGTGACGTTTTGTTTTTAAAATAATCATCTATGACAGCTAGGGAAAAAGTGATACTTGTTAAATCTAATTCATGGATATGCATATGCCTGTTTATTTTTCTATATATTCAGCATTTCCTAAATATTTGAATTTTTAAAATTACATACAAAGTACATTTAAAAAAAAAAACAAGTTGGAGATGAAGTAATGAAGTCAGTGAATATAAAATATTTTTAAGAAAAAGTGCGTGTATATTTTTGGGAGGCTGCAAGAGGTTGAGAACTAAAGTCCTTTACAACTTTCACTTTTTCATTTTTCTTCTTTTGAATAAACACTAATGTGTCCATGAATGTGGTAAAATTATAACAGTCCATTCTCAAACATGCGTATCAAACTCTGGTTCTCACCAGAGGCATCTATGGCTTTGTGCATTGCAGTTCCTCAGTAAATACCTGTGAATGAGCCATTTACAACCTGGTATTAAAACATAATAAACAAAATCAAAGCATACTAATTCAGAAAATGTCTAACTGGTATTCCTTTGGTACAAAATTGGTTTCCTCTGCATAGCGTTAGGAAAGGAAAGCTGGTGGCTCTGGTTTTACTCCTTTCGGTAGCAAAACAGATTAGGAAGTTTGTGCAAATTGTGTTTTAAAATAAGCTTCCTTGGAAAGTCTGGGATGTTTATCTATTCTGAGCATTTCACGCTACACACACAGAGCTAATATCTCTTCTCAGCCAGTTTTAGCTAACCTTGAGTGCCCTTCCCACCTCCTCCCCACCCCCATTTAGAATTCCACAAACTCAATTTCCATATCAAGCACAACCCAGTGCTTCTGAATTTCTCATCATTTAAAGCAGGGTTTTTCTCATCCTTATGGTGTTTCCATTCGCTTTGTGCAGGACATCCTACCATCCCTGAGCCAGACTGCACCAAAACAAAGGAGTATTCTTCCTGCTTCTCTTCTTTGCCTTTTATATTCATGGTTATTTGAAATGGAACTGGGTTGAAAACATTTGCATTTTAGATGTTTCGTTTCTTGCTTTTAACAGTTTTGATCACATTTGGCTAATTTCCTAGAACTAGGTTGTATGGATACACCAGATGATTCAAACTTTTGGTGTTGATATTACTGTTGTTTCTCAGAAAATTGTGTGGAAAGTACTTCTTTCTTAGCTTTCAAAGTCGGGTTTGCCTTGGCACTCATTTGCACTATTATGATGCCCATTCACATATATTAATATTCTTTTTAGACTAGTTCCTAGGTGTTTGACTTTTCCTGTTAAGAAAATATCTCTTGGTTGGCGTTTTGAAGTGTCTGAGAGAATTCTAATGTCATCCCAAAGTGCTTTCAATTACTCTTTGATTAATGTTTTCATCCAAATAATCTTTGCTCAAAGTCAATATAGTATTATCATTTCTCTCTGCAACTCTTTGACACTCTTAATACTTAATTCTTAATTTTACATCCTTCTTTTTGGCTCATTATATTGGCAATATCTTCTGCTTTTACCTATTTTGAATCTACTTGTCACAATGACCATATTATCCCTTTGCAGTGGTAACCATGAAGGCTATGATATTTGTAAAGATGTATTTATAAAAACAAACCAAATTTAAAAAATGCCAAACTATTTCAGTATTTGATAACTCTATCACTTCCTGTTTTGTGATTTCTAATCTCTATTACTTCTTATTCTTTCCTTTGGAAATACAAAGTATCTCTATAAAATATTGTCTTTATAGTCATACAAGTCTACCAATTAAGTTCACAAACTCATCCTGGGAAAAATGCTACATACCTCATTGCTGAATATCACTATGGTCACCTTCAAAGTATTCCCCATGGGAAGCTATGCACCAATGCCAGTGCTTACTTCAACCTTCAAACAATTTTGGAACTATTTTCTGAAATGGCCATCGGAGTTGTCATTGTATTACCCTTGATGTCCTGAATGTCATAAAAATGTCTTCCTTTCAATATTTCCTTTATCTTCAGGTAAAGAAAGAAGTCATTGGGGGCCAGATCAGGTGAGTAAGGAGGGTGTTTCAATACAGTTATTTGTTTACTGGCTAAAAATTCCCTCATAGGCAGTGCCGTATAGCTGGTGCATTGTCATGATGCAAGAGCCATGAATTTTTGGCAAAAAGTTCAAGTCATCTACTGTTTCACGCAGCCTTTTCAGCACTTCCGAATAGTAAACTTGGTTAACTGTTTTCCAGTTGGTACAAATTCGTGATGAATAATCCCTCTGATATCAAAAAAAAGGTTAGCAATATCATTGCAACCAGTTTGTGAACTTAATTGTCAGACCTCATATACAGTGTTACAGTGCTTGTACTGTTTGTTTTGAAATTGTGCATATTCTTCTCTAGCTCTCACTCTTGCTCTCTTTCTCTCCCTGTCTCTTTCCACTGTGTACAGATGTTTGTTCTCAAATTTCCCTACTTTTCTTCTCCCAAATATTTGTTAAGTTGTCTTGTCTACCATGTTCAGCAATGATGTCCAAAAAGAAATTACAAAATTGAATTAAGATACATTACCTAACTTTCAAGAACTCAGTCTGCTTAAAGAGAGAGATGTGTAACATAACTACATTGTACTAAATTTTGTAAGAGAATGTTGAGCAAAAATTTATGGGTAAATTTGCCTTAAGGTGCCAGAACAAAACAGTATAGAGGTAGAAATTAATATAGATTTCATTCAATTATCCATTTTTTCATGTTTATTTTTCCGTTTAATAATTGTTCATTGACATGCATAGCAGAGGATGTTAAGATAAACAGACTTACTCAGTTCTGTCTCTCAGAAGTTTTTGCTGACTGATAGTGAGAAAAGAGAAAATATCCATTTTTCTTTGTTCTAACCACCAAGAGCTATTAAGTCAGAAAAAGTCCAAGATGCTAATCCTTGTTATTTTGGGACTTGATTGGTGTTTTGCTTTCCCATAAGTCCCCTTTGCACATGACCTACTGTACTGAGGGCTAAATTAGTTGTTTTGGGATGACATTGAAAATTTGACAAAGCAATTTGAGCTAAACCCCACCTATATTGCTAGTTTCTTCCGTAGACAAGTCTTTCAAAGAGAGTGATCTTCTCTGCATTTCTTCTAATTCACTTTTCCTAGACATCTCTCTGATCTTCCTTTACTTTTATATATATATATATATATAATATTTAACTGCAATATTACTTAAAAATGTATCATTGCTGTTGAAAACTATTGATTAATATTTTCCTAAAAGTATAGCTAGTTTTTCCCAATACCACTTAATGTGCTAGGATTTCTCTTCAATATAAAGATAACACTTTATAAAGAACACAATACAAAGATATTCCCTTGTATAATAAGTTCTGCTCTGAACTCTTTGATCTGTTCTATCAGCCTATTTGTGTTTATTTGTTCTATTGGCGTACTGCTTTGATATTTAAAAGTTTATAATATGGTATTTAGGACAAGAATTCTCTCTCTTTTTTTCATTTTCAAAGCTGTCTTATTCATTGTTATTACACATTTCTCTCTCACTTGAATTTTAGAAATATCTTGTCAAGTTCCATGACAAATTCCCCCTCTTTTTGTGAATTACGTCTCTCTCTTGATCACAGTTGCCAAAGATTTATTCTTATTAGTAACCTTAAGAAAATACATATTTTGCTGTGTATAAAATTACAAACCCAAAGATTTATTAGAGAGTTTCATGTTTTTTTGAATCCAATTGGATTTTTTTTTTAAGGTATTTTTCAAATCCCATTTTGGATCTTCTCTTTCTTTTTGATATGCTGAAATGTTTTTGAATGTAGATTGAATGGGATTTTTTTTTTTAAAGATTTTATTGGGGAATCGGGGAAGGAGAACAGACAAGTTTCTGTCTTTCTGTTCTTCAGTCTAGTTGCGGAGGACGTTGCTTCACTGGCCCATGTTGGTATCGTCATTGCGCTCTTCCCGGATGAGGTAGATCAGTCTCCGGCCTCTGGATGTCGCTCACCGCGGCTATTGGCAGCTCACGCTGGCTGCCGGCTGCTCACGCTGTAGCCTATGGCAGCCCACTGTAGCAGAGGCTGCAGCCTACACCGTTGCTGGGGCTCGCACAGCACAGCTCCAGGTGGAGCTGTTGTTAGCTGTAGAGGGCAGTGTCACTGGCCCTCATATGTGGGATCCGAACTGGGGCCGCTGGCATCCCCAAACCAGCTCTTAACCAATGCGCCACTCGGCCAGCTCTGACTGGGATTTTTAAAAAAAATGTTTCTTTTCATTTATCTTGCTTGGAGTTCTGAGGCCTTCCATTCTGAGAATTTGTATCTTGGATTGGACTTGAGGGTATCAATTAGAATTCAGTTTTTGGTATATATATGTAGATTTTAAAATAAATATAAATTTGTATGTGCATATATTTGTACACACACACACACACACACACACACACACACTGAGAGTTTCTTAGAACAGTGACACTGCCAATAGCAATTAGCACATCTAGCTTCAAATCATGAATTTTAAGTACTATTTTCCAATGAAATGAATTAAAATCCTTTACGGAAATCACCAATTGTAAAGCTGGGGCTAGAAAAGTACAAAATAAGACTGCAATATATTTTTAGCCAAAAAATCAGAAAGTGCTCAAATATGATAAAAGGATATAGGAACCAGCTTGAACAAGCCCCCACTGAGCGAACTTGAGGTAATTTAAGTGTTTAAATAAATAATAATTTGTTTTTAACCTATAAACTTAGAATCCAGAAATCCATATTGAATATAAATATGGAATATTTATAAGCACATCGATAATAAATAAACAAGAGGAAAAATTTCTTCTTTACCTAAGAATGGCAAATAGTATATATAGATGGCATGATGTATTCAGAAAAATCACCATTTGACAACCACCATAGTAATAATTGTTTTAGTCAAGAATCATCAATAAGTGCCGGCCAACTGGCGCGGTAGTTAAGCTCTGGCTTGGGAAGCCAGCGGTCCTGGTTCGGGTCCCACATATGAGGGCCAATGACACTGCCCTCAAAAAAAAAAAAAAAAAGAATCATCAGTAGATACTAAAACCCTTGGGTGCAAACTAATTAAAAATAAATAAATAAATAATAAATAAATAAATAAAACCAGTGGGTGAAATTTTGATGAGAAACTGACAAAGTGAACAAAGTTAGCATCACCATTAATGAGACAAATAGATACCATGTGCCTCCTGATGGGATGCACTGAGAATAACATAACATTGCTTCTGGGGTGTTTCTGCCAAAAATGTATTTCATCAATCTATTTATAAAGAGGCTTAATAATATTACCAACTGAGGGTTATCTACAAAATAAATGGCCATTACTCTTCAAAAATTATTGGGTTCATGAAAGACAAAGAAAGGCTGAAGAACTATTTTAAATTAACAGAGAATAAAGACACACATACACACAAAATGCAATATTAATTGTGCATTGGATCTTGAACCAGAAAAAGAAATCCTTATGTTTTAAAGAATTTAGCGGGAGAAATGATATAACTTGACTAGGGTCTGTAGATTAGTTAATAGAGCTATACTAATGCAAGTGACCTAATTTGGAAAATTATACTCTGGTTTGTAAGACTATGCCCATGTGTTTAGGAAATGCACACTGAGGTAAAGGGGCATTATCTTTGCAACTTACTCTCAAATGGGTCAGAAAAAAATTTACATACACCTCTCCATGCACATTGAGGGAAGGAGGGAGGGAGCAGGAGAGAGAGAAAGAAAAGATGGTGAAAGTATAAAATTATTTCAACACAGTTAAGAGAAATTCTTTAAAATATGAATTAATGGGAAAGTATAATACAACATCTGGGCACAGTAAGCAAAAGTATGCAGGCTATAAAAGTCCTGTTACAAACAGTTACCAGAGGCAGAATTGCATGCTGTCCCCTTCCTCTGAATAACAGAGTCAGCAGTAACAATAGGCCAGCTTTCAATGATGCTATCTCTACAATGTGTTGGCAGACCAAGAATACTTTGAACAAATGCATAGTTTTGGCATTTGCCAGCTGAAAACAGTCAATAAACAAGTGCTATGTAAGTAGTTATTAATCGTGGTTCAGTTAACAACAAAAGAGTTCTCCAAAAGGTACCAATTCAGGCAGACCCCATTTAGGACTTTAAAGCATGCTTTCCAAAACCCCTGGGGATGGAACAAAATGAAATACTAGACAAGTGGAATCTCATGCCTTATGGGACTGCAGGACACAAACAAAACAGATTTGCCTCAGTGTGATCTTTGGGTTACCAGGAGTGACTTTAATGAATTGCACACTAAAAGAATAGGGCATTGATGAGTGGGTGCTACCTTTATGGGAAGACCAACAAGATTAATATTTTTCCCTGCATCCAGTGACAAAAGTTTTACATAAACAGGAAATGGGGTTTATTGAGTTTCCTCATTACTGGAAATGTAGACTTGATTAAAGAAAGATGTTTCATGATTATTTTTCTCTTGGGCTCTGGGAAAGGAAACTTATTTTAGGTTTGCTTCTTATGACTTTTTATTGTCCATAAGGGCTGTGAATGTAGGGACCCATGTTTATGAAATCATTCATTTTTCTTTGGAAGTCCTCTCACTTTCTTTGCCATGACTATTTCAAAATAACTGAGTTTCAAACTCTAAAGAAAGCTCAGAGCTCTGTGGGAAAGAGCAAGTACTGAGCCAATACAATTGCTCTGACCTAATTCTTCATTACTTGGCTCTTCCTCATGCTTCTTCTGTTTATGTCTGCAAATATTAGGTCAGTGAATTCACTCACTTGTTTCTTTATTCATTAATCCATATGTTCATCAAGCAGGCTTTCCAGAGCGCCTGCAATAGGTCCAGCACTGCCGTAAACACTTAAAGGAGAGACTTGTAAGACAATGTATGTTAGTGGGCCTGCTCATACTCCTACTACACAATACAGACAAGAAATCATCATGTCCTGTTTTTCACTTGTTGTTCATTAATTTCTAAGTAAGTCACGCAAACTAAAAGGGGCCAAAATTTAGATGAGTTTATTTCCTACACCTACTACAAATTTCTAGAAGAGATAGATGAGAAGACACTAGGGTAGCTAGGAAAGGCATAGAGAAGGGGCCATTAAACCCTACCCTGACCAAGAAGTGGGATTTGGAGAGACAGAAAGGAAGGGTAATCATGGTGACGAGGTCAGGTTAAGTACAATGTCTTAAGGGAACACAGTGATGAGGTTACTCCTGGGAGAGACTGGTGTGAAAAATGAGAGAAAATGTTTATCTTGTAATCTTTACAACATGGAGCTCCATGGTGATCATCTCCAAAGAGGTTAATACAGTGTCCTTCCCTCTCTTCTTCATTCCCACCCTCCTTCCACTCCCTTCTCCCTTCCAATAGATTGCCCCATAAAACACAATATTATTCAGGACTTCATATTCTTCTTCTGAGGATGTGGAAATTTGGCCTACAGAATTTAGGGGCGATACTGCCCCAGATCACTAGTATACACTCCATTTTATTTATCAGTCCTGAAATGATTTCATAACAGGAGAATTCCATTATGCTTTAAAGAGATTTTGGGGGTCAGGGTGAGTTTATTTCAAGCAAGACAGCAGGCATTAATTACCACGTAAGGTGATTTTATTCAGAAGTTAGAAAAAGGAAGAAGTACTTCTCTCCTTCCTCCCCTTTCTCTCCTGCCTTAAATAAAGAGAAATATTGAAACTCAGACAGATCTGGGCTCTGACTCAAGGCACACAGTGAGCTCATAAGGAAATAGGATCCTGTGAAAGAGAAATAGGTCAATTTGAAAAAGGCCATTTGCCAATAGAACAATTTTTAAAAGAATCCTATTTGCCAAATTATTGAGAATTTTTCAGACTTTGAAAATTTTCAGCTCCTGTACAGTACTTACATCTCCTATTTTTGCCACTTCATATGTAAATGGTAGCCTTTCTTTTTTTATGCTCTGTTAGTCTCTTTATTTGTGTGGATTTGAGTCCTGCCACTGCCCTCAATTCTGTACCTACCTAGCCCAAGAAGTTATCAGAGATTTGACACTTATACAGGGACTGACACTATATGCCACAACTCTCTTTCTACCAGAGTTTAAGGAAAAGCCCATCTATTTTCATAAAAAGCAACAGGCTGGAGAAGAAGTAAATGCAAGGCAAGACAGCTGGAAAGGGTGAAGGAGGCAGGGACAAGAGTTTGAAGTGAAAGAAAAACTGAAAAATACTTCGATAATTTCATAATTTATTAAATTCAATAAATGAGTAAACTGGTCATTTAGCTGGACTTATTTTCAGGATCCTACTTTTAAAGCAAATTGACCTAGAGCTAGTGGAAAGTCATAAAACTCCATGATGAAAGTATCTTCATCATGAGTGATGGCTTTAACCTCTCTGTGCGTCAGTTATTAGGTCTTGGCTTATTTTTTTTCTGTCCGCTAAGATAGAGATTGCCTTCAAAGTCACTTCTGGAAGGGTTGCATAGACTTTTCCCATTAGCACCACATTTTTTAGGAGTTTATTTTAAATATTACAATTGAAAATAATTTAAATTCTTGCAAATAGATGAATAAGATTGCATATGTTTCTGTTATGATTTTTTAAGTTGCATTTTTAATTGTTTCACAAAGTTTAAGTCAATAGTTAAAATCTACTACCCATGGAATACTTAAAGTGAATTATTTGGGACTGGGCTAAGTGGGAAGGGACGGGGACAAAGTTAGGGTTAGGTATTCTGTTCCGGAACCATTTCAACAATGTGACACCATTATTTTCTTTCAATCATTGTAGCTCCCTTTGTTTCTGAGAATCGTGGGCCTCAGCCCCCATGCCTTCCCATTTCTGTGGAACAATCTGCTGCTGTTTCCAAGATTTCACTACACTGAAATCCATAGTCCATAAATTAAACCTAATGAAGGAGAGAGTGGGCAGATGACTAAGCTGATTTTTCTAAATACTTGGAACAGCCTTACTATGGCAGCATCCAGACTATTCATCACTAAATTGGCAGGATTTTAATGTCACCCTTTATGAGTAGCCACATGTATAGGTTTAACTTGAACTTGTAAACCTAGTCACTGAGACGGCAGTCAATAGGGCCGTCGTACACATAGTGAAGTTATTTGTTGAGTTTTGTCAACACTAAAAAAATGTTGACAAAACTCAACATGTGAACATTTTTTTAAATAAAACTTTTTATTTTAGAACAGTTTTAGATTTACAGAATTATTGTGAAGGTAGTACAAAAAGATCCCATACACTCCAACTAGTTCCAATATTATAATTATTAAGGTTTTTTTTATTAGTATGATACATTTGTTACAATTAATGAACCAATATTAATATATTATTATTAAAGTAAATGTTTAATTAAGATTTCCTCCGTTTTTTCCTAATATCTTTTTACTGTTCCAGGGTTCCATCTAAGATGCTGTATTATATTGAGTAATCAAGTCTCCTGAGAACCCATTTGGTTATGACAGTCCATAACTTTTCTGGTTTTTGATGACTTTGACATTTTTAAGGAATACAGGTGAGGTATTTTGTGAAATGTTTTTCTACTAGAATTTGTCTATTTTTCTCATGAAAAAACATGTATTGGGGTAATATATTTTTGGAAGAAAGACCACAGAGGTAAAGTTCCTCTGTCATCACATCATATCAAGGGTACCCACATCAAAGGTATCACATGACTTAAGATGATTGATGCTAATCTTCACACCTTGCCTTGAAGTAGTGTTTGTCAGCTACTCTTTTTTTTCCTAGTTTTATTGAGAAATGAGTGACATACATAACTGTATAAGGTTTAAGGTGTACAGCATAATGGTTTGATTTACATATATTGTAAAATGATTACCACACTAGGTTTAGTTAACATCCATCATCTCGTATAAATACAATAAAATGAAACGAAAAATTATCTTTGTGATGAGAAATTTTTTTTTTTTTTTTTTTGAGAGCAGTGTCACTGGCCCTCATATGTGGGACCAAACTGGGGCCGCTGGCTTCCAAGGCCAGCACTTAACCACTGCGCCACTTGGCCGGCCCTGTGATGAGAAATTTTAAGATCTACTCTCTTATCAACATTCTGATATATCATACAGCACTGTTAACTACAATCATCGTGCTATACATTATACCCTATTATTTATTTATCTTATAACTAGAAGTTTGTACCTTTTGACCATTCTCTCCCCCCTTCCTCACACTTCGTTGATAGTTTCTTTTTTCTGTGCAGAACCTTTTCAGTTTGATATATAGTATCATTTGTTTATTTCTTATTTTGTTGCTTGTGCTTTAGGTGTGATTTCCAAAAAAAATTACCAACACTCATGTCAAGAGATTTTTTTCTATGATTTCTTCTAAGATATTTTATGGTTTCAGGTCTTATATGTAAGTCTAATCCATTTTGAGTTAATTTTTGTGAGTGGTGTAGGATAAGGGTCAAGTTTCATTATTTTACATCTGAATGTCTACTTTTCTCAGCACCACTTATTGAAGATACTGTCTTTTCTACATTGAGCATTTTGGTTCCTTTGTCAAATATTAGTTGACCATATAAGCTTGGGTTTATTTCTGGGCTCTCAATTCTGTTCCATTTGTCTATCTGTTTTTATATCAGTACCATACTATTTAATTACTATAGCTTTATAATACCTCTGAAAATCAGGAAGTGTGGTGCCTCCTGCTTTGTTCGTCTTTCTCAGGTTTCTTTTTTTTTTTTTTTGACTATTCAGGGTCTTTTGTGGTTCCATATAAATTTTATGAATGTTTTTTGCTATTTCTGTAAAAAATGCCATTGGAATCTTGATAGGTATTGCCCTGACTCTACAGATGGCTTTTGGTAGTTTGACATTTTAACAATATTAATTTTTCCAATCCATGAACACAGGATACCTTTCCATTTATTTGTATCTTTTTTTTATTTCTTTCATCAATGTCAAGTTACTTTTCTCCCTTCCCACCCCCACTTTCTATACTGTATTTCTTGGAAATAAGTAACTCTGTGCAGCCCACACTTAAGGGGAGGAGAGTTATTTGATACAGTTCCTTAAGAACAGAGTATCTATATAAATTATTTTGAGTTCTTTTGCATGGAAAATTTCTCTGTTCTCGCCATTTATTTATTTAGTCAATCATTTATTTATATAAGTAAGTATGAATTCTTGGATATTTATTTTATATTTGTAATTAGAATTCAGTACTACTTTATTTTGTTGCTCAAATTGTTCTAGCTTTGACTATTGGGAGCTCTTTTATTTGGCTCTTATGTCCCTTCAACATCTCCCCATTAGTTGGGTATTTTTATTTTTTGAGCAGTCCCTTACTTTCTGGCAATACAAGATGAACCAGGGTCATCTTGTATATTTCCTGTCACAATGCAAGAATTAGCCAATTCTCCAAACAGCTCTGTTTTTTTTTTTTTGTTTTTTTTTTTATTGGAGATTTAATATGAGAAACCAAGATCTGGGTGCTAAATGTGCTTGTTATTACGGTGTTCACATAAACATTTAAAATCTGAGTTTCATCTGGAATGTCTATTCTAATCAATTAAAAATTAAAACTTCTTGGGCCGGCCAAGTGGCGCGGTGGTTAAGCGCTGGCTTGGGAAGCCAGCGGCCCTGGTTTGGATCCCACATGTGAGGGCCAGTGACACTGCCCTCAAAAAAAAAAAATAAATAAATAAATAAATAAATAAATAAATAAAAACTTCTTTAAGAAGTACTCTTCAGATATTTACCAATTCTGGGACAGATATTACGAGCACTTTATTAACATCAATTTCTACAATTATTGAAATAGCATGAAAATCTAGCCTAGTCTTGGGAATGAATGAGAATAAAACGGAATTTGAGGTGGTAGTATGGGAAATATGGGAATTACTGTGTCAATAAGCTGATTTCTTCAGTTATAAGGTAAAAACAAAGTCCTCTTCATTAAAAGGCAGGGAACAAAACTACTTTGTATAATGGAAACTATTTCTGGATTGTTTCTTCATCCTAAGGCCAATATAATGCAAAGTTAGGGAGTAAATGGAATATATCATTGGTATTCTGTCACCACCTTCTCCATTTAGTTCCTCTGCATTTATACTTTTATTCAATAAATATTATTTGAGCACCTACTATGAGAACAAACAAAAAATTATGGTATTCTGGTTACCATTGCTGCACAAGAAGTTATCCCAAAATTTAGTGGTACAAAACAATAGCCATTTAATTGTGTTCACTATTTTTGTGGATTTGTTATTAGGAAGAACTCAGCTGAAGCAGGCGCCGGTAATGCTAAGAGCTTTGATAGGCTGGAACCAGCTGTCTGTTGCTGCTTGAGAAAAGCTGATGGGCACTGGAAACCATGAAGGAGTGCCTTCTTCCTTTCTTCTTCCATTCTGTCTCCCATTGTCAGGTGCTAATCAAAAGCAAGATAAGGAAGACTCGGTCCCAGCATCACATATCAGATGACAGAGGGATGGGCTTGGAAAGGAGAGGTAATAAATAGCAAAGTAAACTTTATGAGTTGTTGAAGACTTCTTTAAATACCAAAACTTTAATTCTATCCATTTGAAATAAAAATTTGCACTTTCCTTCACAGAAAATTCTAAATTTATTTTTTCTTGGTGTCTTAGGATCATTTTGCTGTTTATAATATATTGTTTCCTTAGGACTTATGTGCTGCATAAGATTCCCTGCCCCTCCCACAATATCACATGTTCGGTATTCTTTGAGATATTACAGATTTGCTTAAGTTTTTTTTCCACTGTCGAATAGGTTCAAATGATTTATATCATTGCTGAAACTAAGGCTTGCCTATTTCTATGTTCTAATTTCCATATTTTAAACTGATACCATAAAATAACCAGAAATGAGCTTGAATAAATGCCAGAAGCATTTATCTACAAGTCAAGCGACTAAATCTCATTGCAGTCATCATCAGTTACTTGGAGGCTTTGCTTTGAAGTTCTGGGTTTGCAAGCCTGTTGGACAACTGATTTTTGTTTTGATATACTGCTGGTATGGAAAATGTTTTTGGTATTTCTCTTTTTTTCCCCCTGTTTCCTTCTTTTGCTTTTATTATTAATAAATTTTTAAGTTAGGCTTTAACTTTGAAGACAACTGCTTTTATAGTATATTTTTGTATTATGACTTTAGATAGGTAGGTATTTAGAAGAGCCACAATGAAGCTTTTATCTTCTTATTCACTAGTCTCCGAGTGTCTCCAAGCAGCAAATGATTTCAGAGATGACATGAGAAAGTTGTTGGGCAAAAGTGTCTTGGAGAGCAAGTCTCAGTGTCTAAGTTCTGTTCAGTTGAATCTTCCACAACTGTGGACTGATTATTCTGCCTTTCTTGCTACCTAGGGCTGCAGAGTAACTTAAAAACATATTTATCCATAACTTGTGGATCACTCAGAAGCTCATAATATGAACCTCAAAATGTAACTAATCCAATTTTTTTTTTCAGATAAAATGCCTTAACTTAGCAGAGGCCACTTAAACACAAAGAAAAATCATTTTTTCTTTGATGAATGGCAAGTTTGATCTTCATTATCAGTCAGATCTTTATTCTCCCTACTAAAGAAAGCCCTTCCATTTCAGATTGTTTTAGTAAATTTGGGGATGGCTTTCTTAACACAGAAGTATGTCAGGATGACATATTTCTTATCCTAATATTTGAACCTTCCTTTGGAATTTGTTTTCAGAGTATATATCTTCCATCATATGGATTTCATTGCCTTGAGAAATTATCTAAACATCTGATTGAAGAGTACTGTATTTAAAATCTTAAAGTCCTATAGTTGGACTAGAAGGGATACAGAATAGAGCTCTAGGGACAAAGGAAAAAAAACTAAGGAACTGTTCAGAGAGTTAGAAGGAGAATCATAAGACAATGACACCGTAAAGTCAAGGAAACACTTTCAAGTAAAAGTGAAATTTCCATTGAAAGATCAAAGAAGATGAGACTGAACATTAGTAACTGATAGGTCTTTCATCTGAATCTAAACAAATAAAATATAACAGCTCAGTTTAAACTTAGGTGTGTCTAATTCCACAACTTGTGATTTTTCTACCATACCATGCTACTTGCTTTTAAAAACAAAGATACAAACAAACTTGAGGTCCTAAAAAGATAAGTCAAATATCTACATAGAAATATATGCATTAATTAAATATATATTGATTTCATTGTTGCTTAGATCCAGCACTCTTCTAGATACTGGGTCGTAGAGAGGCAAATAGAGTAGATATGATGTCTGTTCTCTGTGGAGTTACTAGAAATTAATCAAATAGTCATGTTTAACAAATGCTATAAAGGAAAAATAAGACGGGGTTCTAAAAGGATGCAATCAGGAGGACCCAATTTTGAATTTCAATGATGGCATTCTGAGATCTCCAGAATAGTAGAAGTGAATGAGATGGCATGGGCTGAGGTGGGGGTCAGAGGTGATAAGAGAATCATTGTAGAGTGCTAACAATCTAGGCTTGTCCAGGAGAGGTCAGCGCAGGCCAGATTATGCAAAAAAAAAAAAAAAAAAAAAAAAAAAAAAAAAAAAAAGAAAAGCCATGTTTGTAAGTGTAAGAAGCTTTTACTAGGTATTAATTTTATATTTAATTCCCAGACTGTATTTCTGACCCCTGCCTTCCTAAGGCCCTTCCCAGTGAATAACACTACTTCAAACAAGAGAATCAACATTATGCCTTCCCATGGTAGGAATGTGAAACTGTTGGTGTTTTTTTTTCTTTCCCCTTCACTAAGCCAATTTAAGGTTCAATTGATGTACCTTTGTAATATCAGCATCATAATGGCCATGATTTGGCACAAATCCTTGATTTAGTTGCTGTGAAATCATGACTAAATAATTAAACCATATGAACCCAATTATACCAATGCATTGCTAGAATAGAGAGAAAAGTAAGTAAAAGATGTGAGAATTGAAGAAACAGTGAGCTTCCTTTGGTTTTAAGATGCAGTAAACCCCCTTGGGAGCATAAATTTTTCTTTGGATAAAGTAGTGTCAGTCTTGCCCTTGCAATAAATAGGGTGACAGTCACAATTCTAAAATCTCTCATGAAGTCAGGGAACTCACCAAATCTGTTTGCCATATCAGTCTTTGCCTGGGGCACAATAGTGCAGCTCTCCTGAGTAATTATCCTAAAGCACACTTAGTGGGAGTGGAGGTTGGGAGCTCCTTTGATAGGATTGATAGAGTTGTGATCCTAGCATGTAGCTGACTTAGTTCCATTCTCTTTATTATTTCCTGGACCCACCTAGATTCAGTCACTCCCAAAATCTTATCTGACAAACTCCCATGTTTTTTCATATTTGTTTTTCTTCCTTATTTGGAGCAAGTTGCTATGTAAGAGTATATGCATATGCATGACTCCATTTACGCTAAGTTCTTCAGATCACTCTGTTTAGCTTGGTCTTCTTCCTCATGCTATAATCTTAAATTTCCACTTGCTAGTGGGATATACAGTTGAATAACCATCTGTTATAAACTGAATTGTGTCCCCCTCTAAATTTGTGTGTTACAGTCTTAACACCAAGTACCTTTAGAATGTGACTGCATTTGGAGATAGGGCACTTAAAATGGTGATTAAGGTAAAATAAAGTCATAGGGGTGGACCCTAACATGATATGACTGGTGTCTGTAGGATACAGATACACACAAATGGAAGACAGTGTGAAGACGTAGGGAGAAGAGGACAAGCTAAGGAGAGAGGCCTCAGAAGAAACCAATTCTGCCAAAACCTTGATCTTGGCTTTCTACTCTCCACAGTGTGGGGGAATCAATTTCTGTTGGTTAAACCACCTAGTCTGCAGTTCTTTGTTATGGCAGCCCGAGCAAACTAAAACACCATTCTTGCCTCTAAGTTAGGTACATCATCTTCCTCTGAAAGTGATTTTTCTTTCCCAAAAATCCAAATCTCAAGTTCATTCTTTCACTCACATATTCAGCATTCACCGAAACCTTATTAGATGACAGGCACTAGGGGGTACAAAGACAATTTTGTCATAGTTCCTGCCCTCATAGATTTCATATTCCACTATACCACATGCCAGCTCATTTCTGTCACTGACAGTTCCCTTATCTCTACCTTCATGGCCACAAACTTTGGAGTCATTTCCCATTTCTCCATCTTTCAACATTCACTTCTTATAGTAGATTTACAATGAATCTCTTGTGATGACATTTTTGGCATATACTTGGATAGCCAAATCATCCCTGAAGTACTGCGTATAGTGTCCTAATGGGCTTCTCCTTCTCCAGTTCTTTGCTTTCACTCATCTCCTATCCATTCTCTATGCCAGTTCTCTGAAATACAACTTTCATCCTGTTATATCTCATAGTAAAGGTAAAGATAAATGTGTATCAGTCTGGGTCACCTGAGTAGATTTTATACTTCACATTTCAATGTTGGGGGGAGGGAAGGGGGAGGCTGAAACCTCTAAATGAGCATCTGAGGCCCCTTTCATTGATGAATATTATATCTTTCCAAAAAGTTCTCTCTTTTCACTCTCTACTTGGGCAAGAAAGGAGTATTCAAATTTTGATTTGGGTAAATGTTTGAACTCTGAATTGCTTTGACAACTGAATTTCTTTTCCACAAGTTCTCTAAAGTTGTTCATACATACATAACCAATCCAGATCTCAGAAACAATTTAAACCAATAATTTAAGCTTCACTGGTTTGAACTTCTCTTATGTCTTACACTTATATTTAAATTAATTTTAATTCTAATTTAAGTATCTCCCTTGAGAAGCACCATAGTGGAATAGATCTGGATATGGACTTCTCGGGTTCAAGTACTGGTACTGACACCTATTAAGACGGCTTACTTGGGCAAATTATAACCTTTCTGAGCCCCAGTTTCTAATTATAAAGTTACCCATCTTATAGGATGGTTATGATGATTCAATGAGTTGATAAATACAGGTTGCATAGACCAATGCTATTATTCTTCTAAAGAGAATGAAGAATGAATAAAGAAGTCCCTCTATTTCACCTGCCCTCTCAAGTTATGCACTAGTAGCCACAAGTATCATTTCCCCTTCTCCAGCATTCGTATTTCTTTCAACTCTTACCCTCCACCAACCTCTCAAATGACAGCACAGTAAATAAAGGAGGCTTGGCACACCTGAACAAACAAATTTGGTGGTGATGTGAGAATTGTGAAGATTGTAAACTTTAGAGGTTTGGTATGGAGTTTGTGGTTTTGCATGGGAATGGGTAGAACTCCAAAAATAAACCCATGCTAAAAATGAAGGCCAAACTAGTGCTTGGTATAGATGAGGGAAATCACAAGAATGCGGCGCCTCCTGCTTTCAGGAAATACCAGAGCTCTTTCAGATCAACATGGAAGATATCCGGAGGCCAGATAAAAAAGACCAATGAAACAATCTTTTCCATTAGACAAAATTCCTTGTTACTGACCTAGTCTATGTTCCACTGGCTATAGTGACAGCCACTCTGGCTCTCTCCCCTAATTGCTAGAGGGCTTTATATAGAACTAATCTAGCAGAACTGAAAAGAGAATGACTCAATGAAAATCACTGTTCTGTGTTATCCTTCAGGTTTTCTCATTTTTTTCCTCTCTCATTCATTCAGTGATCATTTTTCAACTTTTGTCTCTATTTTCTTATTTTTAAAATGGGAAATTCAGATTCAGTGATCTCTAAAATGCTGTCAATGTATTATAATCTATGTTACTATGTGCTGGACACTGTGTCAGGAATAATGAAGACTATTAAAAGTCTTTCCTTAGTCTAGGGTTATTCAGTCTAGGTTGGTAAGACAATAAATAAAATAAAAAACTGTATGTTTTGTAACAAAACAATGTATTTTGCCACTAACAGTAAATAACATGAAAGAAAATACAGATGTGGTAGAGAGGAGAGGAGAATCACCAAGGAATTGGGCAGTCAGAAGTGTTTACTGGACCTGAACTTTGAAAACCAGAAGCAAGGGAGAAGTAGAGTTAAAGGAACATCCTAGGAGGGAGACTGGTTGAGGCATTGTGTAGAGCTTGGCATGACTGCAGGATAATGAGAAGGTAAGCTTGCCAGCTGGTGTTCAGATTTCAGATAGAAGGGTAGTGGAAACAGTTCCAAGAGGAATATCCAGACCACATTATGAAGGGTTTTGAATACCAGGCTGGTAGAACGTGCTCTACTGTTAGATTAATCGCTCTCAAAATTTTCCACAGATCTATACGTAAGGTTGGTAATAATATTTCAATGTTCTTATTCTTATTTGACTGTAAAGTGGAAAGTTTTGAAGGTTTTTGACAATTCATATAGATAATTTAAAGAATAAAATATTGTATATCAGTGTCACATTCTATTCCATAATACCATATTCATTTGATTTTAATAATTCTGGCTTTGTTACCAAAACTTCCAGGAAATCCAATTTGTAGGCATATATTTTATCATAGATCTTTAAGTACCCTGTGCTTACAAATAAGCCTTGAGGTAAGATTACACCAGCTATAAAGCATCAGCCACAAACTATGGAAAAACCATTGTAAATATTTTGAAAAAAAGAGAGTTGTACACTGTTTCAGGGTTAGGCATAATTTTAAAAAGAAACAAGAGCTGTAAGTAAATGCTAACTCTTTTAGTCCCTTCTTTTTCCTGAACTCTTTCTCACAACCTGAGAACTTCGCAAGACAAAGAAGATGAAGGCCATCACCATCATTGTTAAACACCAGATAGTATTTACCTCTTGAAAGCATTTGCACATATGTGCATTATTTCTTTTTTATTTTAGCATATTCTTCCAAGAATGGCTCAAAAGCCAATAATGGGCTCCAAAGAGTTGACCTCTGAGAAAGTTTATGCATTTTGCTGCTTGTTTGAGGGTACTATTTCTTTTATTTAAGAAGTCAAAAGATTACTTTAAGAAATATTAGATGTCAAGTAGAAATCTTCACTCTGCAATAATGCAGACTTTCTTTCTATGAAATTTATTTGTTTGAACAAGGCTAAGAATGGAGACTCTTATGCACGCATGCTGGCTGCTTCTGGTTCCTAGAAGCTGGGAAGGGATGTTTTCCTGGAATGACAGCTGTATTGGAGGCTGTTGTGAGAAATACACCATCAAAACACCATGTCTTTGTTGGCCCCCACACCCATGGTTTGATTGACAACCTCAATTTACATGTGTTTTGATGTCTAGTATAACTTATCTTTTCATGATTTGTAGCTGAAGATATAATGGAATATTGGAAAGTACATTTTTTTTCCTACTGCTATTTCTTCTTTATCTATCCAATGACTCCCCAAATGAGAAAATTTTATGAGCTGAAACTCTGGTTTTGTGTGTGTGGTGGTGGTGGTGGTAAGTTAGTCCCATTTGAGACTCATGAAACATGAATTGGAAAGTTATAAATAGATATTAGAAAAGTTATGATTTAAATAGGCACTCTGAAAGACTTCCCTGACTCCAAATAGTCCCCTCTGCCTACCTGCCAAGAATATGCCAAAATTATGAGGTTCAGAAGTCTCTTATTAAAACATAAATACCTTTGGGGAGGAAAAGGATTTAAGGAGGTGGTGGTGAGGTTAAAGCCCAATTCAATATTAGCTCCGCTGTTAGACTTCTAGGAAAGTGTTGTCTATAAAAAGTCAACTCGCTCAAATTTTCACCTTACAGTAATTTGTGTTATAACTGCTGAAAATTATTCATCTAACATCAGTATAAACATAGTAAAAACCTAGGAAATCACCACTTAATGAAAAAATTCCCTCCATTATTACATCATAATAGTAGTATTCAACAAATATTGGGCTATACAACTTTTAGTACACCTTTATATCTATATTATTTCATGTATTTAATTTGGTTATTTTGAGACATACTTCTGAGTAATGAACCATATTCCACTTGCATACCACTTCCATCCTTTCATCTCATCTCTGTCCAGAACAGCACATAAAATGTGGATTCCATGAAAGCTCTTCATATTAAAGATTTCTAACTCAAGTCCTTTTCAGCCACTCTGGAGTAGGAAGAGAGAGCATCAGAGGAACAGAATTGCTGACCTACTGACAAACAGTAAGTGCTAAGAGGAAAAACAATGAAAAACAATGTATATTTAACATTGTTTCTTGAAATTTGAATTAAAAATAAAACATAATAATAACTTTGATAGCCACCACTAGGAGATAAGTTAAGAAAATTTCAGTGTATGTATATTATGTGATATGATGCAACTATTAAAAATTATAATTTAGTAGTACATTTTTGACTAGGAAAGATATTCATGACATATTGAGTGAAAGAGACTGCTTATAAAAAATATAGCCTACTTTGAGACAGATCCAAGATGGTGGAGTAAAAACACTGTGCCTGCATCCTTCCATGACACATTACAATTACTATCAAATTATAGAACAATCAACATTGAGAACTATCAGAAGTCTAGCTGAACAGAAGTCCTATAACTAAAAATATAAAGAAGAAGCCACATTGAGACTGGTAGGAAGAGTGGACACACACAAGAGAGGCCCCAAACCTCCATGTGGCAGTTAAGAATTAAGAGGGATATCTCAGCTGTGAAGTTCCCCACCCCATGCCCTCCCAGGAGCAGAGAGGGATACCAGCCTCACACCAGACTCCCCAGCCTGGACTACTGGTGCTGGGAAGAGGAGCCCACACATGTGGTTGTGAAAAAAAAGATGGGATTCCGACCATTCCAGTAGGAGGGAAGGCTGTGGGAAACCCAGACATTGTCTTAAACGACCTGCAGACAGACTCATTCGCTTGCAGGCACTCACCTTAGGCTCCAATTGAGAGACAGTAAAGGGGGGTGATTGAGATGACACAAGGGGCAGACTGAGGTGTCGGGCTTCAGTGTGAGGACTGGAGGACAGTCAACATTTTCCCTATAAAGGATGTCCTCCCATGCAGCCAGCAGGTGGATGCCATCTTTCCTGTGTTGAGCCCTCCTCTACACAGCCAAATCTGAATCTGACTGGTCTTGTGAGTTCCACTGGGACTCTGCCCTACCCAACTCCCCCAATGCCAGAGGCACTTTCTCCAGGAACAGCCAGTCCCATTCATACTGCACTGCTTCTTGGAAAACTATTGGAGTCTGGCATGCCCCAGGAAGAAGGCAACTAGCCTTGGTGTGCTCTGTCTTTTGCTGAGTAGCTCCAGACTCAGCAGTGGCTCCAAACCAGAATTTACATTAACCTGGTGACCACAACTCTTCACTCTAGTGACTCCCTGAGGCCCTGCCTCACCCAACTTGCATACCACAGTAGGCTCTATCTTAAGGAAGCCAGCAGGTGGCAGCAGGCCCCCAGGTATCTTGACTTTTTGCAGAAGTCCAGTACTGGTGGTAGATGTGCTCAATTTGCAGCATGGCCTCTCCCACATGCCTCTAGTTTTACCATAAGCAGTGAACAATTACAGATCACTTTGTAGCTCCTACCAGGTAGCCCCCGGCCAGTCACAGACAGTGGGTGATGTGGGCCTGCACCAGAGCCCCTCCCAGGATGCCCCACAACCAACCCACATGGAGGTTGGTTTCAGATCATAGATGAGCACCTCCCAATGAGCCCCACAAGTGCCATACACAAAGAGCAACCTCAACAGGTACCAGAGCCCATTGGTACAAATCCCACTCAATGGGGCAAACCCTCCTCTTCTCAACCCCACCACCCACCCACCCATCTACACAGAAGCCCATAAGCTGTGGATATGGACAAACCCCACAGCCAATAAGCCTGAGGGTCAATTCCACCCACTGATGTGTCAACACCAATCAAGGCTGAACTGTAATAGGAGGGCACACAGAACCTACACAAGCAGCACTCCTGGAGCATCTGGCACAGGTGTGACCAGGAAGACTGTGCCAGGACCCAACAGAGCACCTACTACATAAGGTGCTCTGTAGCCAAGGCTAGGAGACATAGCAGATCTACATAGAAACAAATGCATAGAAACTAATACATAGAAACAAATGCAGACAGGCAGCCAGAAGTGAGGAGACAAAAGAATGCATCCCAGATGCAAGAACAGGAGAAAACTCCAGAAAATGAACTAAATGAAATGGTGTCAGATGGGTCCTAGATTTGTTGGGATGATAGATGGGGGGTGGGGGCTTAGGGGAAGCCTAAAAAAGGGATTAAGAAGTACAAATTGGTAGTTACAAAATAATCATGGGGATGTAAAGTAAAGCAAAGGGAATACAGTCAATGATATAGTAACAAGTAGGTATAGTGCTAGATGGGTGCTAGAGTAGTCAGGGGGAATCACTTCTTAAATTATATGAATGTTTAACCACTATGCTATACCCCTGAAAGTAATATAAAATAATATTGCATGTCAACTGTAACTGAAAAATTAAAAAGGGGGAGGAGGGTAAAGGGTAATAAGTGGTGCAAATTTCCAGGTGTAAAACAAATAAGTCATGGTAATGTAATGTACAGCATAGGGAATATAGTCAATAATATTGTGATAGCATGGTATGGTGTCAGATGGTTGTTGGACTTATCATGGTGATCACTTCTTTAGGTACATAAATGTTGAATAACTATGGTGTAACCCTGAAATAATATTGTATGTTAGTTATATTTTTAATAAATTATTTTTTAAAAATAAAATCTTCTAAAGGGATGGAGGAGTAAATAAATAAATAAATTAAAAATATAACTATATATAATAATGTGTATATATATTTATATATAATTATATAATCATATATAATTCCATTTTGCAAATTATAAACATATATATTATAAGTATGCATAAAGAGATAGTTAATGGATGGTTAATATTTGTTGTATTTGGATAGTGAGATCTGAAAGATTTTTTTAATATTTTTCTTCTTTATATTTTTCAATATAGAAATCTTTCCTAAAATTTTAATCATTTTCTCTAAAAGCAATATAGTTGTTTTCAAAGTAAAACAAGAATAAATGGCTGATTAGTACACAGTACATGTTTACTGAATTGAATTTTGAAGGTGAAAAATGAAACATTCCCTAAGTCCTTTAAAATGAGATAGAGATATATATATATATATATATATATATATATATATATATAGAGAGAGAGAGAGAGAGAGAGAGAGAGAGAGAGAGGAAGAAAGAGACATGTATGTGTGTGCGTGTGTGTGTGTGTGTGTGTATAAGGAGACAGAAAATAAAATTAAGTATATTCAGGGTGGTCTAAATGAAGCAATGGAAACAAATTAAGAAAAATGTCAAAGCTGAATATCAAAAACATAAAATTCCCAATGAGAGATACACTGGATGGTGGAACTGAACCACAAGGGAAATGGCAGGAATCTATTCCTTGTGGCATGTTGAAAAAAAACAAAAGAACAACAGAAAAACACCCACTATTTTGTTTGTCTTTTCCAATTTCTGGAAGTTGACCTTTCAAGGACCCATGTCCAGTTCTTCTTTTCATTATGAGAAAATTAAGAAAGGTCAAAATTATATGTCAGATTTCTCCTGCTGGTTTAAGCTTTAGGGTGAAAGAAACATCTCCAAGTTGAAGAGTGACCACTCCATGACTCATCTGTCCATGGCCCAGCCTTTTCTCTCAGAGGAACATGTTCTTTGCAAAATACTAGCCTAGGGCCTTTGCAGCTGGCTGGGCCCCCGTCCCTTAGGTACATCATGGAAAATAAGGGCCTGTGTTAGCGAAACGTGGGCTGTATTTAAACAGTATGTTATGGCCTCCTGCCTGTGTGTAGGTTTTGATAAGGTCACAACACATCTGGTTTTAGTCTATCCTCGCAGTCTGAGCAGGAAGTAAGTAGGCTTTGACATTGCTTGTTTCTAACCAGTTAGAAGGAGGTTGTGAGGATTTTACAATGAAATTGACCACAAAGAGTATTTTAGCATTTCTTCTTTCTCTCTCTTATTAATGTGAGTTGATTTTTGAAATTCATCATTTTAAGCCATGAACATAAAACCAGAAATCAGGTGACAGTATCGAGCCATTATCAATCAGGCTCATCATGCCATCTTACAAGACTGTATATAAACCAAAATGTACAGCCTCTCTACCCCAGGTTCAACAGGTTTTCCATGGCCCCCAAAATCCCAAGTCCTAAAATAAACCCTTTCAGTTGACCCTGCTATTTCTGTATCTGCAATCTACTTCATATCTTTTAGTTTCTTCTTGTTCATGCTTACTTCTTACTGTGATCTATAGTCAGCACCTTCATGTAGATGCCTTCCACTCTACTCCCAACTGCTATGTTCTGACTTTCATCCTAACCATTCTGTGGAATTCAACTGCTTCATCCAAGATAACTTATTCTCAAATTTCATGTCCTTGACATAGGTGAAAAGTTTGACTCTAATATCTATCTACTTCCTAAAACTCTTCTATTTCTGTTTTCATAGCGTTGCATTGTTCTGTTTCTCCTTCTCCTTCTCTTCCTATTTCTTCATGTGGCTTTCATGGCACATTTCCCCCCCCCCCCCACTAAAAGTCTTTCTTGCTCCCTCCGCTATTCTCTTTCAGTCTAAGTCCCTTAGAAAATTAGCCACCATCACTATTTTTAGATAGTTCACTACCATACCATTCACACTAAATATTTCTAGTTGGATGTCCCATGGTTATTATAGATCTACAGGCTCCAATCAAACTGGTCTTCCTCACCCAAATCTAAATGCAAATGATAAACACAATCCAAGTAGTCTTGATCTGTCCACTATCTTCTCAATCTTAGGCGCTGGAAGCTTTGCAATTATTCCCTATTCTTCTATCCCTTTATACGTACATATTCCCATCAAAGTCTTCCTCCTTGTTTTGAACTTTTGAATTACCTTTCAAGCTTGTCTCCCTGTCCATTCGTCCTCATAATTACACAGGCCTGTATTGTTGCAGTTGTGGGTTACTCTAAATGTGTCTTCTCTACACACAATTCAGTTGGTGCACTGCCATCAGAGTTACTCTCTGAAGCACCACATGTATTGGATTATTTCATTTCTCAAAAACATATTAATGGCTTACTATTGATAAGTGAAAATTTTAATTTTTTTAGCATTTAAAAAAAATGTTATTGTTTAAGCTCTCCAAAATCCAATTCTTCCAATTGTTCCTACCTTTTAACCCACCACGGAAATCAACTGAAACTATCTACTATGAGTCTCTTGTTCTAGTCATCTTGGTTAGTTTCTTTCTTTCTTTTTTTTTTTTTAAGCTGAGCCATCCTGCCACCTGTTTGCAGCTCAGCGGGCAGCTCAGCTTGGGCCAGGCATCGAACTGGCAACCCTGTTGCTCAGAGCTTGCACTCTTGAGTGAGCTCTTAACTAACTGAGCCACTTGGCTGGCCCTTTGGTTAGTTTCTTATATCCCCTTTTGCCTCTGAGACTCCAAACCTCCTGTCTAAGTAACTTCTGTAGGAGGATGGGACTGAGTCCAAGCAGAGAGTACCTCATCAATGATTTTTTTCAAGGGCTTTAAGTGGCTTTAAATTCAATAACTGTAGTGAGAAAGAATTTTACTTTTGAACTATGGGAAAGAATTCTGAGTGGGAAAGTGCTTTCATCTTACTTTTTGCCTGAAGAGTTTGTGCATAAATCACTGCAGAAATTTCATATGCATAAAGCATCTGAATTCCTCACATCTGAACTCACATAACTTTAAAATGAAACTAACAGTAGTAAATGTGAATGGTTGGAGAAAAAAAAGAATTCGAAGGGTTTTAATAACAAATGTGTTTACTCATTTATATTCTCAGTGGGGAATGAGTATAATAGACATTTTTCTGTTTTTATCCTTGAAACTATTCTCCATTGCTAGGTTAATCTCGAGAGGACTTTGTGCACATATGTACTGGGGAAACTTTCTGTTTAGAAACCAAATATAATGCCAAACTTTACCCTGCTTAGGTTTACATAAGCATTCTATATTATTGTGATAACTGAGGGAAAACTGGAAATTTTCTCAGCTTTGGAAAGCCAGACAGATAAAAATATGGTAAATATTTAAAGCTAGACATTTTAAGATTATTTCAAAAGTTGGCAATGGTTTTGATTTTGCATTCATTGAACTCTAAAATTTCCTGTAAATGATTAAAGACTCTTTTTAGAAGATAATAATTATTAAAAACACTCCTAGCTCACAAATTGATCTGAGATGTCAAGAAATGATGTTTTGCAAAGCATGGCACCATAGTGTAGGTAATCTTTCACAATTTTTTTCCTAGTTGAATTGTTTTATAAAATATTGCCAGCTAACACATACCTCTTTGCCACATGCCTGAAAATATCTGAAATAAGGGACAAAAATGTCTACCTCACAATCCTAGAATGAAGATTAGATAGCATAAAATGGTACACAAAACATTTAAATATTATACTGACAGAAATTTGAGTGATATTCTTCACCATACCCTTATTCACTTTTATTTATTTTTATTTTTATTTTTTACTTTTTTTTTTTTAACAAACTCTTTAATGGGCATTTTAGTTGTTTCCAGTTTTATTGTCTTTTTCTTTTTCTTTTTTTTTTTTTTTGAGGGCAATGTCACTGGCCCTCATATGTGGGATCTGAACCGGGGCCGCTGGCGTCCCAAGCCAGCTCTTAACTACCGCGCCACTTGGCCAGCCCCCTTATTCACTTTTACTCCTCTCCATGTATTTAATTATGAAATACATAAACATACAGGAGTGTACGAAATATATGTGTACAGTTACAAGAATAAACAATAAAATGAACGCCTATGAATCAACCACAAAACCAAGAAATTAAACACTGCCAGAACCTTAGAAGTCGCCTATGTGTCCTTCTCGTTCTTGATTCTTTCCCTTGGCTAGAATGTGATACCTTAGATTGAGTGCCCCTGGTTTCTTAAGACACTTCTGCATATGATTACTTTTGGAAATGGTTTGATAAACCTTTTATTTGCATCCCCTGAACCTGCATCTCTCTTCCTGCTCTGCACTGCCTCCAAGTGCTCAGACTACAGTTGTCCAAATTCTGCCTTCTAGAAATCCAGCCCCACCTGTTTTGCACCTATGTCAGTCAGGATCCCAGGATGTAGGTAACACACTCAAATTGGGAAATTTGAGGATAGTTTAATGGTGGATTTTTTTTTCTTTTTTACCAAGGTAGAGGCAGGATTTAGGGGAACCAATAGAGAATAATGTACTATCACCAGGCTAGCAACAGAGAACCCTTACCTTCAGGTCTTAAGGGGCTAGAGTAGTTTCTGGAGCCCGGAGCTGAAGAGTATGGTGCAGCCTGAAATGATGTGCAGACATTTTTTGCAAGAGACACAGCCAGCATGGGCACATGCTCCAAACTCACCCTCCTTTTTGCCTCTGACCTTCTGATCTTCCTACCCCTCACTCCAATGAAGAATCCAGGAGAAAATAGGGAATACATTCATGCAGCTGTGGATTGGCCTCCTGGATCACTAACCAGGCAGAGGTGAGTGGAGAATAAATCTGGATGAGTAAATGAAGGCACCCACCACTGCTCCTAAGGTACCAACCAGTACAAAAGCTTCAGAAATTATCCATAGTGTCTTAGCCCCAGTGTCTTTGGAAAGAAGGAGAACTTTCCAATCTCCCCTTCACACCCATATTCCTGTGTCATTTGTCTTAATTTAAGATTTGATTGCCATCTCTTTTGGGATTCTCTAAGGTCTCCTCTGTCCATTGTCCTGTAACTCGATCCTCTGAACACTAAACTTCAACAGGACATGTTTTACACATATGTTTGGCCAAATATAATCTATATTTCAAGGCTCAAATCAAATAATATCCTTTTCTAGGGAACTTTCCTAACTAGATACTCCCAGAAATCTCTTCTCTTTTCATCTCTTTTTGTACATATGTGTATAAACCACAACCTATTCTCTAAACTTGATCACAGAGCCCTATCAAGGAAAAAAAAAAGTGTTTATTTATAAAAAGTCTGTTTATTTATAAATTATATGCTGTGTAGTAGTAATATAAGTGTTATAAGTCATAAAAATACAAATTAAAATAAAGAAAAATGAATAAAATTTCAAGCTCCCTTTACAATGTAGAGTTCTATGCTATTATACCCAGCTCTTTTTTTTTAATGAAATAGTATCAATACATGGTAAATGTGGTAAGTTTTTGTGCATGATTGAAACTTTTTTCCATTTGAGTGTGTGTGTGTGTGTGTGTGTGTGTGTGTATTTGCACATGCAATCATCTTTACTTGAATGCACTGGGTTGCTCTGTAAAACTCATTTATTACTATGGGTTTTAAAAATTGGAGAAATGCTGTACTAGGTAATGTCTGTCAAAGCTCTGCAGTCAGAGTTTGAAAGGGACAATGAAAAAGGTATGCCTTCTGCCACTATAAAAAGGTATGCCTTCTGCCACTATAAACCCAGCTCCAGGCCACTTAGTCTGTGCTCTCCTCCAGTAAAGCTGCAATGCCTCAGAAACTTTTGGACTCCCATTTTCTCCCAAAAAATGCATGAAGATCTGACAACTAAGTTCACGAACCCATCCTAGAAAAAGTGCTACATACCTTATTGCTGAATATCATTACAGTCACCTTTGAAGTACTCCCCTTGGGAAACTATGCACAGACACCAGCGCCTAGTTCACCCTTCAAAGCAATTTTGGAACTCTTCTTCTGAAATGACCATTAGAGCTGTCATCATATTACCTGTGATGTCCTGAGTGTCATCAAAATATCTTTCTTTCAATATTTCCTTTATCTCTGGGTAAAGAAAGAAGTCATTGGGGGCTAGGTCAGGTGATTAGGGAGGGTGTTCCAATACAGTTATTTGTTTACTGGCTAACAACTCCCTCACAGACAGTGCCATGTGAGTTGGTGCATTGTCGTGATGCAAGAGCCATGGATTATTGGCGAAAAGTTCAGGTCTTCAAACTTTTTCACGCAGCCTTTTCAGCACTTCCAAATAGTCAACTTGATTAACTGTTTGTCCAGTTGGTACAAATTTACAACGAATAATCCCTCTGATACCAAAAAAGGTTAGCAACATCCTTGCAAAAAGTTTGCAAACTTAATTGTCAGACCTCATATAGTTCCTTCTATTTATTTTAAAGGCATTCCACACAGGACTAGCTAATATGCAAATCAAACCCCCATCAACTGATTAGTGGGTGATAAATGTGTTAACATGGTCTTTCACTCTAAAGAATCATGAAGTTTTGATGATGAAAGGCTGTTAGAGATCATTCTATTCCATCCCACTTATTTCATGAAGATAACATTTATTGTCTTCTCTGACTCTAAAAGTAATTCATGTTTCATTTTTTAAAATAAAATAAAGATTTATGAAGAAACACAAAACCAAATGTATTGTCATACCTAGAGACACCTGGTGTTAAAATTTTAGTTTATGCTTCCAGTACTTTTTCTAAGCATATCATCTTTTTTAACAAAATAGATATTATACTTCCTTTTTGAAGTCTGCCTTTAATATATCATGAACATATTTCCACATTCTAATTATACTTTGAGAATATGATGTTAATTACTGTATGATAAATATTTCATCACAAAGCTATCCTACAATTTAAGAAAAAGGCCTCAGAACCGGCTGAGTGGCGCGGTAGTTAAGAGCTGGCTTGGGAAGCCAGTGGCCCCGGTTCGGGTCCCACATATGAGGGCCAGTGACACTGCCCTCAAAAAAAAAAAAAAAAAGGCCTCGATAGTTTACATTTTTCCAAATTCTTATTGCAATGAACTCTCATTTTCAAGAGCATCTTTGTAATCTCTTACATAATATAAATTCTTAAAAGGGGAATATCTGTTTCAAAAATATAAAACTTTGAAAGATGACTCATACTTATTATCATATTGCTGTTCAATCATATGGCAAGGTAAGAAAGATCTGAACATTCATTAGGTAAGTGGAGATTGTATTATTTTTACACATTTGCCAATTTCATTAATAAAAATTGCTATTTTAACAATCACACATGTTTAATTGTTAGTTGAACTAATCAGTTCAAAAGGTTGAATATTTTTCCAAAATACTTACTGGCTATTAGCATATATTATTTTGCACACTGCCTGTTGCACACCATTTCCCCATTTTTTTTTTTGTTATAGGGTATTCATCGTTTTATGTGAGTTGTTTATACATGTAAAACAGAAATCATTTTTCCATCTTATGTGTTCCAATATAAACTCCTGAGCTTTACAGACAAGAACCTTAGCTACAAACAGACATTATGAACTGTATATGGTAAAATAACTAGTTGGTGTTAGGGGAAAATTCCGCAGAAACCAGATCCTACCCAAAGGGACTTTTTAGGAACTCTTTATTTATACCACAAAAGCAACCAATTATATTGCTTGTGGTTGAGCTTCACCTTACTTTGCCCTTTACCCAGAAGTGGAAGAAGCATTCTGGTGCCTTTGCACTGGTTTGCATCTTGTCCTGTCCTTAGGTCCAACCTCTCTCTCTCTCTAGTCTCTTCTTCAAGAAACAACAGAAGAGAATCAGGTTGAGCTTCTTGGTATATTTTAATAAAACCCTTTTCTGCTTAAAAAAAAAAAAAAGGAAAAGAAACAGAAGAAAATAATTTCTCTTGGAGTTACATGGTAACCAAACAGTCCTTTTGCTGGCTTATGATGTTAACACTTTATATCAACAGAGTTTCCAACACCACAGAAGAACCAGTGTCTCTTAAAACTTTAAGATAATCATCTAAGTAAATCATGTTAAACTGACATAAATAACTTAACAAGTGTCTACTTAAGTGTGATACAAAATAGGTAACTTATAATGTATAAGACAACAACTTCTTTTTGAAGAGGTTTCAGTTTCCTAATAAATACTTTCTAGACAGTTTCTATCACTTACAAGGTCTGACAATTAAGCTCAAAAACTTGTTGCAATGATACTGCTAGCTTGTTTTGATATCAGAGGGATTATTCATCAGAATTTGTACCATCTGGACAGTTAACCAAGTTTACTATTTGGAAGAGCTGAAAAGGCTGCAGGAAAAATTAGACGACATGAACTTTTCACCAACAATTCATGGCTCTTGCATCAGGACAATGCACCAACTCACATGGCACTCTCTGTGAGGGACTTTTTAGTCAGTAAACAAGTAACTGTATTGGAACACCCTCCCCACTCACCTGACCTAGCCCCCAATGACTTCTTTATTTACCAGAAGATAAAGGAAATATTGAAAGGAAGACATTTTGATGACATTCAAGACATCAATAGTAATACGACAACAGCTGTGATGGCCATTCCAGAAAAAGAGTTCCCAAATTGCTTTGAAGGGTGGTCTAGGTGCTGGTGTTGGTACATAGCTTCCCAAGGGGAGTACTTCGAAGGTGACCATAGTGATATTCAGCAATGAGGTATGTAGCACTTTTTCTAGGATCAGTTCATGAACTTAATTGTTTGACCTTGTATACTTTCACATAAAGTAAACTCATGGACTTCGGGACTTACATTGTTTTGCCGCATTCTTATTTAAATAAGATCTACCATAAAGCCTTGTCCTAAGTACATATTTTTTGATCTTCATTGTCTCAGGTGTAAAATGTTACTGAATTGTCTGTCTAAAGGAAGGAGTCCAGAAGAGATACTCTCTTCAGATTCCTTCTCAAAAGCCTATTAATCTGATTAGACAGCATAAATAGGTAACTACAATATTGCCACAGGGATATGAAACACAGTTCGGGGAATATAATAATGTTGTAAATATTTTGTGGAGTATCAGATGGTCACATGTCTTGTTAGGGAGACCACTTCATGGATGGAGTAGAGGTATTATCACTGCACTGTACACCTGAAGCTGATGTTGTATAATATTGTATGACAACTAATTGAATATATAGATAGTCACGGGATGTGAAGTATACTGTGGAAGGGAGACAAGGGAATTGTAATAGATATGTATGATATGGGGCAGGGGGCAGTGGGGTGGTGAACTGGAGGAGAGGCGTTGTCACTTTGAAGGGTAAAAAGTGTCACTATTGCACTGTGTTGTACACCTGAAATGAATTTAAAAAAAAAAGGCCTATTAAATTAAGCCTCCTCCTCTTTTGCACCATTCTATGGTGAAGAAGGTTCCATTTATTGCGTCTCTCACCTGCAGAGTCAGACTCCAGCTGGGGTAAATAAGTGAACCATAAGACTCCTTACATCTTATAATTGTAGCAGAACACTTTTCAAATATCTTAATTTTTGTTTAATAGGATGCAAAGCCATCATCTAACCCACTGTGACAAAGGGATAAAAATGCTAATATAATCTTTTAAGTCTGTTATTGCTTCTCTGGGAGGAATATGAGGTAAATCAAACCTATAGTGATGCTGTGAAATTCAAGACATTTTGACAGGAGTTCATTTTTTTTGGTTGCCACCAATGATAATGGTTGTAAACAACATATGCCCAACATCTGTATCTTGTATTTTGGAGGCTCTGGCTTACATTCCATTTCTATTTTTCTTTCTAAAAGTGAGTTAATCAGCTTTCCCAAAGATGTTATTTCTTAATAGTTGTTATATAAATTAGCACAGAATTCATGTACCCATTTTAAAATTTGACCTAATTTATAGAAATATGTTATAGTTAGCCCTTCTATTCTTTTGTTTACAAATCTGATAATTGAAAATATGGTAAGTGCCTAGCAATCTTCTTTACTTTCTTAAATCGTTTGGATTCTCAGAATCTCAGAAGTTTTATCTTGAACTGAAAACACCCTCACATCTGCACTCTTTTCTCATCTCTAAACATCATAGTGTGAAAATTTGTATGAAAAACTCTCCTTGCTTCACAAAGTTATTTGGACATTCAATGCTATAATAATATTAATAAATGTAGCTAAATTTATTGAAAGCTGTTATATAACAAAGACTTTGACTGGTCTTTGTCCCTGGTTCCTGGAAGGACACTCTATATTCTTGAAATTTTCAAAGTTGAATGTCTGTGTTATTCATAATTAACGCTACAGGTGAGATTATGCTAATGAGGTAACCATGGGAAGCTCTAGGTAGTTTCAATATGGAGGCTAGCCATTCTGGGAAGATCAGTTTTGTGATTAGAGGGCTGTAGTTTTGAGCCCTGTGAGGTCAGCCCAACCTTCAGACTTCTGGGGAGGGAAGAGAAATAGAGTTTGAGCTGAATCACATGGCCACTAATTCAATCAATTTTGCCTACATAATGCAACCCAATAAAGCTCTAGCTATTGAAACTCAGTGGCACTTCCTGATGGGTGAAATCAAAATCAAATCAGACCACATGGTGAACTATAACAGATACATTGCTCCTCTAATTCAAGAAGATAAAAAAGTATATTACAAAGTTTGAAAAAGGACAAGCTGTATTTTTTTTCAGAATGAAAAAGTCATTCTTGTCTGTGTTTCCCAGATCCTTTTTCCTGAGCTGAAACCCACTTGGTCTAAGCATTGGCAATTCATATCATGTCAGTGAGAGAGACTTAATGACAGTGAAACCTTTTAATCTTAAAACTTACTTTGATGTGAGAAGAAGAATCTGCAATACATAAATTTTATGCAAATGATAAAGAGGATATGCATTGAAAATTTGGAAACTAAAAGGTCACGTACAGCCAAAACATTCTCTAAATTAAGAATGAGATCACCGTTTCTTTTCTACATTGAGAAAAGTTACATCCTGTGATTCCACCCAGTTATTACTTAGATGATTGTTTTACATTTAAAGTCCTTGAATAAAATTTTGTATAGTGATAAACAAAATTATTCAAAATTATTGTAGCTGAACCTACTGGCTATTACTTGGCATGCCAGAAGCTTTGACAGATAACCCTGAGTAACGTCCACAAGACCCAACAGAGAGACATTGGAAGATTTCATAATAGCAGACTACTCTCAAAATGACAGATATGAGAGTCAAATTTCACTCAAGAGCAGTGCCGCAAAAAAAAAAATAAAAACCAAGATACCCAATAGAAAAGACTAAATCCATTCAATTTTACAAGATTGGAAGGTTAGTTCATTGAACCTGAAGAAATAAGCAATAATATACAAAACAAAAAAATAAACTGCATGTAGAGGATAGAGGGAGGGAGGGAGGGAGGGAGAGGGAGAGAGCGAGAGAGAGAAAGAGACAGAGAGAGAAACTTAACTAAAATAAATTCAAAGTTATCAAATAACTGGACTTTGAACAAAAATAATTGCCAAGTGCAAATTGTTGTTTGGGGCAGCTGAACTGGAAATCAAATCATCCAATGGATGATGGACATGAGCAAAAAGCTCAGTTTATTGCCAAGGCCCGTTTAATGATCCTTATCTGTACAGCTTTACCAACTAACTATACCCTAGAGCATAAAACCAGAGTTTGCTTACTATGACTGTTAAAAATGTCACTAATTCAGAACAACTGGTAGAAAGCCCTAGCTTAAGTTTAAATTACAGAATTTCTTTACCAAAAAAAAAGCAAATTGTGTGACTTGCATCAGACTGTATATGCCACTGTGCATTTTTTAAAGATGATAGGGATCATACCACAGCTGAGGGGAAATGCTTCGTCAAAAATGTTATAGGATTTGAAAGAACTAATTTCTTCTTTTTATCCTACCAGTTTCATCATTCTGTAATTTAGACGTAGCATGTCTGTTGTCCATAAATAGATTCTTTAAAGTTAGTAATCAGCTCATTCTTTTAAGTAATTTTAAACATTTCTACATTAAATTATAAGTTCATTGTTTACTTGCTTTGTGAGAACTCTATTAATAACTAATGAACACTTGCCAAATTTTCCTCTTGAACATAATTTTACTGTGCCCCTGAGCATCTCTAAAGGTTTTCTGTTTCCTAGTGGATCAAGCTCAGATATTATCCATAATGTAGCATCATCTAAATAACTCACTTAATATGTTACGAGTTCTCTTTGCAAATCTTCTTTTTTTCAGACAGTGTTTTAATTTATTCTACTTTGCCAACATGTACTTAGTTTTGATTCCAAGTTTTTGCACATCCTGATTCTTGCTGGAATTGCCTCCCCTGCCCTCCTAATTTACAACATACATAAACTTTAACCCCTCATGTCAATTATTACCTCCTTAGTGAACTCTTCACTGACTATACTTAGTGAACCCTTCATGGTTTTCAGTTGCATTTATATGACTGAGGAAATATGTTAGTTCTAGGCCATGTTATGTTTAAGTTGAGTATATTGCTCTTCTCATCTATTTAAGGCAGACACCATGTCTTAAACTTTTTTTTTGTTTCCTCCCTATAAATTGACGAGAATAGCATTGAGTACATAATATTGTAAATGATTGACAATTTATATATTATTTCTTTAATATGATGAAATAAATAATTGACAATTAGCATAGAGTTTTCCTGATATCATGGAAATGCTGAGACTAGGTCTTCTTGAGAATGAAGGTGAACATGGGAGACGTTCCCATCAAGACCTACCTGGACTGCCTCAGGTGAGTAGAAAGATGCTCGCATGCATGCAAACACAATGCAAACCAGTGCCCGAACAATAGACGAGGAAAAAGTATGTCCCCGAGTTTCAATGACGTGATTTATAGAGGCCACCTGAAACTTGACACAAGTGTGTCTGGAATGGTGGTAGCACCAAGGCTCCAGCCGAACAATAAAGTGCCTGCCATTCTTAAGCAAAATTAAACCAAAAGCTCCAGAGAGGGAAATACAGGATTTCCCCTAGCGTCAGGACAGTGAGTCAGCGTCGCCTGCACTAAACAATGGATGGATACACAGCCAGCCACTTAGAGATCTCTCATTTTTATTCTTTTTTAGCAAAGTCTGTGCCATATTTTCATAGGTAGGATCACTGACGCCTCTCCCTCTACCCCTCTTCACCATCATTTGTTAAACAGGAAATCTGTAACATTCTTCTCAGTAACTGGGAGGGGTCTGCAATCATCCAAAATTAAGGCAAAGAGACAAACAGTTTTAAGTCAGGCTGGTCTTTCAGAAACTGGGTAGAATTGATTGGGTATATAAAAGACTATCTGGAAGAATTGGTGATCAACCTCAAAAAGAGATACAATTCATTCATCTAATTAAATGAATTTTATCAGGGACCATGCCCTAGATTACCTAAATATGTATTGACAAAGGACATTTTAGACAAGATTATTTAAAATCAATATCTGCCCCTCAAACCTGGAAACTCACCTCTCTGAAAGAAATAATGTGTGCCATAGTTTTCAGCATGAATTGTTCTATGTTGATTCCAAGATACTGAAGAAGAGAAAACTGTTTCTTAAATTCATCCTTGTACTCGATGCCATTACCACCCAATAATGATTATATAAATCCACAAATGGGAACAGTGTAATGTCCCACCTTCTATGTTATAAACTGCCACTTTTATTTCCTAAGAGATTTAAAAGTCTTGACTATATTCCACACAGGGACCCACTAGATACTCCTAAGTCCCCATCAGGAGTATTATCCCTGGGTCTGTCAGGAATTGAATTTGGCTGCTAGCAAAAGAAATGCCACACTGAATGGCTCAAACAACTTAGGGTGTATTTATTTTTCCCAAGGGAGGCAGGCAGTCCAGTGTTGGTATAGAGGCTTCACAATTTCAGCACAGTGCCCATCTCCTTTTGGCTATGTACTCCTCCATTCTTAGGGTGTAACCCTTGTCCTCACACTCTCAAACTATCCTCAGGAGCCATCATGTAGGGGATAGGTAAGGAAAAGGGTATGCCAACTGTGTTAGTTCCCTTTAAAGACTTTTCCTAGAAGCCCTGCTTAGACACTCATTTATACCTAACTTGCCAGAGCTCAGTCACATGGCCCCATTTTACTATAAGCAAAGCATAGAGCATACTATTTTAGCTTAGAGAGTAAAAGAGAGAGGATAGATATTTTGCAGGTAATAATTTCTACTACAATGGAGAAGCCCACTGCCATGCCTGTAATCAGTCAGAAGCCTGCCTAGAGAAAAGAGTCTCAAAAGGCCCAGTTTCCCTATGAATTACTGCTTAGCTCACAACTGGGGTAAAAGTATTAGTAACTGCCATATATTGAACGTCATGCACTGCTTTATGGGTCCTATTCTTAATTTTTGCAACACTACGGTAATCCTTAAAACAATAAAATCTTGGGCCAGCCGAGTGGCGTGGTGGTTAAGCGTCTGGCTTGGGAAGCCAGCAGCCCCGGTTCAGGTCCCACATCTGAGAGCCAGTGACACTGCCCTCAAAAAACAAACAAACAAAAAAAACAACAAAATCTTTTTGGTATCAAATGGATATGAAAATATCTGCAGTACAGAGTGTTTTCTATGTTGTCTTATGTTCATTGTTTTCTACTGCATTGTATAGAATTTTCAGCAACATTTGTTTACAAGCTGGTTGGCCTAGCTATAATGAGATTTTTCAAAGAAAGTTCTGCACTGAAATTTACTAGGACTCTTCAAGATGTTAGTCTGGGGACAGTTCTATCTCTTTGGATTTTTTTGGCTTATCTATAAGCAACATCCAGATTTCCTGTGTTCTCCAGTTAGATGATTATTATCTCTCTCTTAGAAGTGGTATCTAAGGATTCACACTAGCCCAGGGATACTTCAAATGTTACTAAAATAGCATTGGGCATAACATTCTTCAAGAGACCCCTTTGCTGTTTTCACTTGTCAAATAACCATTTTATAGACTCCATTTACGCCATTGGGTTCTGAAACAGTATAGGCTTTTTTTTTTTTTCCAGAATTCTCATTGTTTTGTCACCTGGTTAAGCCTCTTATGCATCACACACTTAATGAGAAAACACAGTTACTAGGAAGCATGTCTTAGGAACCATTTGTTCCTGCTTCTCTTGAACCCACCCTGATGCATAATAGGCCTGATTATAAATGTGGAGCATTCAGCTGGATTTAATGTAAGGGGTCCTAATTTTGCCCATCATGTATATTCTGTTAGTCCTCATTATTCATGGATTCAGCATTTATGAATTCCCCTACTTGCTAAACTTTATCAGTATTTGTGGTGGCACTTTCATGTTCATGTACAAGTGGCAGGAACTATGCTTTACCTGACACACACGTTCATAACTTAGGTCAACAAGGAGACACCTTATGCCTTTGTTGTTCTAGCTCCGATACTTTAAGCAAGTGTCTTTTTCTGTGGTCTATTTAGTGTCACATTTTTGTGGTTTTGGTTGGTGATTCTGCTGTTTACAATGGCCCCCAGAGGTAGTGTTCCGTGCTATCTGGTGTGGTTTCATTTGGGGAGAAAACGTGCTAGATAAGCTTCCTTCAGGCATAAGGTATAGTGTTGTTGGGTGTGAGTTCAATGTTAATGAGTCAACAATGCATGTTAAAGATGTCATTGAGCAGACACACACATAAAACAATGTATGTGTTGATTGGTTAATGACAATGTTGTGAGCAGAGGCTCTCAGGAAACTGATAGCATATTTCCCCTAGAAGCAATGGCTCAGCATTCACTAATTTACTGTTCACAGTGACTTTACAGAACACAACTATCGTGAATAATAAGAATCAACTGTGTTCTGTTCCAATCGGCCCTTATGATGGATCTTTCTCTTCACAGTAAACCCAGAGTATTTAGGCCTTTATTATTATTGCTTTCCTGTCTCCATGGTCTAACTACCCATGGTGTTGAAGCCTAACACATAATGAGGTCATTATTCTTGGCTATAGAAAGCGAGCTGAGAAAAGACAAAAATGGAAAGAGATTGTTTTCCAATATCCATTTTTTCAATAAGAAGAAAAATATTGAAAGTATGTAATTTTGTGCTTCATTATGGAGTCTTAGACTCTGCATCTTTTTTTATCACTTCAGTTTTCTAGCCCTTGTCTACATGGAGCTGATTTTCAGAGAAAAACCAAGTCATTTTCTAAAGCATGCCTAGATGAACTCTGGTGGCCAAAGACCTTCAGTAGTTCTAGCTGGCGGTATCGCTTGGAGAAAGTAACCATTCTAAATTTCTCCCTGTTTCTCTCTCTATTACACATACACACAGAGAGACACACACACAGGGTTCCGTCCATTTAAGACAGTTTCGATTCAATATCATTAATTCATTTCATAAACATTTATCTATTGTAGTATCTCTTGTGAACTATGTAAATCATCATGAAAGATAAATAGATGACTGAGATTCAGATAAAGTCCTTAGCAATTTAGGGTCTAATGGAGCAGTAACTAAGAGGGATTGGGACAAACTCATAAAGAGAGAGAGACAGAGAGAGAGAGGCAGTGGTGTGTGCTTATTGTTGACCCTCCCACACTTTACATTGCCGCTTATTGCCTAGATAAAGCTAGATGCGTGTAAGGCAGAAATGTGTGCAAAATGACAAGAGTGTGTGTGTGTGTGTGTGTTTGTATACATGAAGCATGAACTGTGTGTAGGTTCATGGTTGTCATTTTCTTCAACTTTAATTGGGAGTTCTTTCAGGTTGCTGTGTGAACACTTTCAAAATGTCACAAGTTTCAGCTTTGCTTATAAGATTGGTAAAACTCTGTAATTTTCTTAAAGTCACGAGCAATTTATCTTGTCATGTACTGCACTATTAGGAACTCAAGAGATGGCACTGAATTTATGGGAAGTATCAGACTATTAATTCTCAGTGAAAATCTAAAATTCATCATATTTTTTTCTTCCTGGTTTTGCATAATGTGATTAACTTACACTTGTATAAGGTAAGGAGAAGCTGAAGACTGGTTGGCAAAAACGGAAGACTTTGTCTTATGCTGTTCACTGGATGTCTTGTTTTTTTTTTCTGGGAGTTTTCCACTATCCTCCTCATTGTATGTAAAAGTTAAACGAAAATATGAACCTTTAGACCTTGTTCCCTTGAAAAATCATCTGAGAACACCTGCATTTAATCCATGATTTTCTCCGCAATTCTAAGAACTAAGATTTTCATGGGGGAGGGGGGAGAGAGAGAGAGAGAGAGAGAGAGAGAGAGAGAGAGACAAAGAGCGAGAGAAAGAGAGTCAACTAAATATACATAGGGAGACAGAGAGCAAAAAGCCTGGCAGCAGCTGTACAACTACCAAAAACACATTATATTTACACTCAACTTACTTTCAGAAGTTATTTGAGAAGGACTACACAATTAAATATTTAAAAAATTAAAATGGTGGTCAAAATTTTCAAAAAGCAATGATGAAGGGAAAATCAGTGTTAAGCCAGAAAACACTGACCAGAGATAATTAAAGAAAACTGAACATCACAATTTAACTCTGAGCTTGCTAACCAAAACAAAAATTGAAAAATCCATAAAATGCAAATCCTTCATTATCTTATTCATGGAGAGAAAACCATGGCATTAAGAGATCCCATTTCCTCTTGGACTTTGGTCCCATAATAAAACATGTGTTGTGTGAACCATGATTACAGAAATCAGATTTAAATCAATGTTCATATAGCCTTCAGCTATATGAACAGAGCACAATCACCTTTCGTTGAAGCATTTTTGTTGTTGTTGTTGTCTGGAAAGTAGAAAAGACACAGTGGCCATCACACTCTAAAGGTGCAGGGTGCCAGGTGGCACAGCGTCTCACACTGTGACCTCTGCCAGCTGACTTACCTTGTGGGCATGGGCAGCAGCTGGGCCTACAACTTCTCCAGCTTCCACGGGACCTTGGTTTTCAGCTTCTCAAGTCCTCATGGATGTAACTCTGTGGAAAAGGACACTAGTTTCAATTGTAGGTCACTGGTGTCATCAAAGTCAGAACTAGAGGACGATATGGGTTGTAGTTTATTCTTGTGGGTTTCAGCTTGTCCCCCAAAATGTTCCAGTTTGTCCTCCCTCTTCCCCAATTCACTTCTAGTTTTTCTTCCTGGCTGTTGGTCTTACTGTTCTGCAGGAATTTCATTCCAACACCAGAGTCAGAGTAAATTGTCTTCCATTGACTTCTTCACCAGCTCCCATAAATGAATAAGGTCTAATTACTATAACACATTCCTTACTCCATATCATTTTTAGTTTTGTTTGCCTAATCAAACCCTACCTGATACCTAAAGAGATGCTTGGAATTGGTGTACTGTCAAAAGGTAAAGCTAAAACATGTGGCATTCTCTTTGAGACTAAGTGATGGGCAAAAGCTAGAGTGTCCTTGGTGACTATATACCTTAGAGACAGTGGAAAAAGTTGTTGTTGGATGCTGCAGAATAAGAAATTTGTGCTACAAAATGGCAGAAATTTTGACAACACGACAGTCTACAGTAACATGAAAAATAGAAAATATACCTAAGGAAGTAGAGTTTGGCTAAGAAGATTTCTCAACAGAAATTAGGAAATGTCAATTAATTTATTTTAGTCTCAAACAAGGTTTCAATAGAGGGAAAGAGAAGCTAAACTAAAGTAGTATGTGTGTTTGTAAGCAAAAATTTAAACTTATCACAAAATAACAATGTATTTAATTAGTTTACTGTTTGTGTTGTTTATTGTGAATTTAGCATCACCAGGTTGTAAACTCAGTGAGGGTCTCTATCATTGTTACAACCCCAGTACCTAGCCCAGGGTCTGCTATGCAGTAGGTGTTCAACAGAAATGTCCTGAATCATTTCATGGTGAGTATGTTCTTTCTAACGTACAAATTGAAGAAAACATAATCAAACAACAACTTAAAAAATACAAAACATAGTAATAAAATAAACACTAGACTAGATTAACAGGAGAAAAAACAATTTAATACATGCGCAGCGGAGAATCACAATATGATGCTCAGATCGCAAAATGAGGCTCACAGAAATAATCAAACCAGGTACCTTTTTATACTTTCTAGACAAAAAAAAAAAAAAAATTACATTTGTAAAGAATCTACAAGACAAAGAAAGTTGGTGATCATTAGAAAGAAATCTAAGCCAGGTTTGGGATTAGGTAGTAAATTGGTAAAGGTGCTATAAGGTTTGTTTATACAGGCTTTTTGGATTCTGGATTTTTTTTTTTTAACTCTTATAATAAGGGTACCTATCACATGGAGAGTTATTTTCTGCATTTAGAGAGACAGAGGAGAGTCAGAGAGCTCCATCCGCTCCTGCTGCTTCTCCAGTGATTTTAATGCCAAAAAAATCAATATGCCATTGTGGGAAATCTTGGGGCAGCCTGCCCTAGGCCCTGACAAGCCCACTGAAGCCACGGAGGCGGCAGAGAAACAATAGCAGACTTGCAGAGAGAGGATGAATTTAGCCCTGCAGCCCAGTACCCTGCCTTATTCCACATCTCTTTATTTAAAAGACGGCAGCTCCTCTCATCTCTAAAACCCAATGATTATGGTAGTGTGTGTGTGTGTGTGTGTGTGTGTGTGTGTGTGTGTGTGTGTGTGTGTGTTTGTGGTGTTCAATAGCAAGGCCATTCTCAATCCTTCTAAATAGATGGATGATTTGACCTGATGCCATCTTTCACAGTTTTACTGGCTTCTAGACAGGTAGAAAACTGTGAACTAAGCTTGAGGTTTAGGCAGCTTTCTGTTATTCCCTGTTGTTTTTTTTTGTGTGTGTATGTGTGTGTGTTTTTTAAGTGTCATCTTATATCAGTGACTTCCTGCCAGGAGTACAAAGAGGAAGGAAGGTGAGGACACCAGAACAGCCAGATTCCGTTTCTTTGCACGGCCTGAACCACTGCTCCAACCCCAGGGATTTGGGGCTCAGTGAGAAGCAGGAAGGGCCAGTGAGTGGTTAACCTCACAGCTGCTCAGAGTGCAGCCCCTGGCTGTGCTTCCCTACTTCCTTCTGGATTGGGAACAAACATGCCAAGAACTGCAGTACACTTTGGGACATGGAGCCTGATTGGACCAGAGGAATGTCCAGGAACTGGGCGTTCTGCAGTGACTTTAAGGTTAGACAAACAGAGCGCTGGATACGAGCTGGGAACTGGAGACAGAGAACCACCAGAGGTCAAGTGAGCCTAACTCACCATAGGGCTATGCACATTTCTTTTGAAAGCCAAAACCAAGTGAGTATCATGCTAGACACTTCATAAGCCCTCAACCTGTACTTTGTGATTTATTAATAACTACATTTGGTCAGGCGTATAATCCGGTAAAGATCAATAATTAAGCAGCTTGAGTAGAAACTATGTCCAGCAAGGAGAGCAGGCTGTGTGTTTTTGTTCACTGCAGGAAGCTGAAGGTCTGCCTTAAGCCAGGAGAGAAATGAGGCTTAAAAGCAAATCGGTCTCTAAAAGGTACCACAAAAAGTTGTTCTTACCTGTCTTAGAGTGTAAAGTGCTGATTCTCAATCCTGTTGGAAAGTAAGTTTGAATGGAACTGAAGGCATTTGTCACCTGGGAAGAAACAAAAGGAAGAATTGAGACACTCCAGACAAACTTTGCCCACCATCCACATGTGTAGGAGAGCAGCCATTGGTTTACTTTAACCCTTGCTGAACCACCTGAGAGAAAGCTTATGGCCCTCAGAAAACATCCTCACCTTTCTGAGTCTATCTGTTAAGTAAATATGGTGGTACCACTCTGGTCATAAAATCTGTAGGATAAGACAGATGCCCTGGCTCTGACAACATTTCAATTGAATCCATTTTTTATCACTAGAGGAATTATTTAATGCACAGTAAAATTAAGAACATAATTAACTAGAAATAATATTGAACAAAATTTGAGAGCATGTATGTAATACTATACCTTGAAAGAAAAAGGATAATATAGTAAGTTGATGTCAGGGACTTTTTAAAAAGAAAATTATAAAGAAGTTAATATACTCTAAGGGGTTCAGTAAACATTTAGTCAGTATTTTTCAATGACCATTGACCAACTTATCAATGTTTAAAACAAAAATAGACAAAGTTTAGGGACCATGATCCATTTCCTCTTCATTTGAGACATAAAATCCATAAAAATTTCTGATTGAGTGCTAATCTCTGAATGATCCTGAAACACACGAGTATACTAAATGCTACTTTCCCTTTCTTTTCAGGATGTCTAAAAACAGGTAGGAGATACTTGAGTAGAAAAGCAGGTTTATCTATAGAAATACAAGCTTAGATTTTATAGCAGTTGTGCCATTTTCCCAACATTTTAGGGATGCTCATATTAATGTGTCAACAAAGAGTAAATTAGCTGAAAACCAGTATTTCATCCCATACATTCAGAAACAGGTACCTTTTGGGTGTCTGTTTAGATCTACTTTGTCACCTGTTGCCTAAGGCTATTCATGACCTTCATCTGAAACCCAATATCACCATCATGGCTCCCTTCTTACTACCTTGGTCCTCCATCTCCTATCTCATTTGCTCTGTACAAATACATGAGGGAACACTTTGGAATGTTTGGGGGAGTGGCAAACAGGGCTAATAAGCATATGTAGTATTTGTTTCTTTAGGACATAGCAAAGTGGATGTGAGGCTTTCAAAATGAAATTATTTTTATTGAATAAAGGAACAAAGGAATGAATGAATAAATGTCTGCATGGTCTAAACAACTGATACATGTTTATGTGGGTCTACAATCTAGTTCTAGAGGCATTTAAAAAAAGTAATTCCCAAAATGATTATAGTGACAGCAGCAGCACTGGGTTGTTTATCATTCCAGGGTGACTATGTTGAAAGTCTTTCTTATACACAATTATCAAAAACAAGAGCAGCAGCAACAAAGCAACAACTAGTTCTATAAAAATTTAGTGAACAAAACGATGACTATCTCCTCTGCTCATCCGTGGAGGGATCATTGAAGTTGTCTAGTTCAGTGGTTTCCAAACCATAAGTTGTGACTCATTAGTGAATTATGAAATCAGTTTAATGGATTGCTACCAGCTATTTTTAGAAGACGAGAGGATAGAATGGAAAACAGTGCATAAAGCTAGTAAGTTTAACTGTCTTTTTAAAAAAGACATTATTTATATATATGACATATATATGTTTTCTGTATAATAACTGAAACTAAAATGTTACACACTTTTATATGTAACTTGGTGACAACAGGCAAAATATAAAATAAAAATAGGCACTGGTCTATTTCCTCCACTTACATGCCTCTACAAGATACTTCCTAAGTGGTCATCTTTGACTGTACTTGAATGTTCTCACTGCTTATTCACTCATTGAATAAATGGCTTGCATTGCACTGAGCCAAAATCTGTCTTCCTGGAGCTTACGTACTCCATTTTTATTTCTACCCCATACACACTTTTCAAACAAGCCTAATTTTCATGGACATACTAACCCTTCAATTAATATTTAAACTGAGATATGGTGTCCCTGCTAAGGGTTTGTGTCACCTTATAAAGAATTCCAAGGCTCTAATTGACCCTCCGTGGCTTTGAGAACCTTCAATGACCAGAGTTCTCTATGTCCCTCACAAGTCTGAGCTGCATATAGTTCTTGGAAAGTCATAAAGGGTTAGATGAGATGGGTCTTCTGGGAGAGGAGCCAGATGTGAATGTACCCGGCTCAGAAAAAGAAAATAGAGGAGGAGCTTTAGGAGTGGTCACGCACATCATTAGCAACACTGCTTACACAATCTGGGAAACCCATGCAAGAAGTCCCTCTTTCTCCCGGTAGTTCCACTTTGAGAATGGCTGCAATATGCCAACGTCACAACTCTCAGCCAGAAGCATGCACTGAGTGGGTGGGAGCTGGGAGTGGAAGGAGATGGTTCATGAAGACTTATTTTGGCTTCAGTCATAGATTATAGAAACACACATGCTACTATAAATACATATAAATAGCTCATGCTTACTTCCTGAGAAAAACATGTTAGTTTATATTCACAATTGTTTTCTTTTTAAAGAAGCTATAAATACCGGGGGCTCAATATCTGAATCTGAACAGCTAATTAAAATTTAAAAAAAGAATAGCTTATCTTAAGTTTCTTTTTTAGGGAACATTGCAAATACAGACTGATGATTTAAGCAAAGACAGCTGTTTCATTTCACATGCAAAAGCATGATTTAAAAAGAAGCACTTTTTAGAAAATGGGCTTGGCTATAATTATTTTCAGTAAAGTTATGGATTTTTCCCATATTTTGACTAAAAGCCTTTCAAAATGCATTTCCTAAAAAAATTTTTTAAAAAAAATCTGGTTCAGAGTTTGTAATTAGTTCTTCTCTACAATCAAAAATAAATATCAGATGGGAGAGGGGTTATCACTTTGTGAAGGGTATAAATGTCTATTATATTGTTTTGTATATCTGAAACTAATAAATAAATAAATGTCAGAATCAAAGCTTCTAAGCAAAAAAAGCTTCTAAGCCATTCTTTCTCATCAGCAATAATTAAAGATTGAAAATACATTTAATAAAATTGACTGAAAGAGAAATGTTGCTGATTAGTTTTAAAAAGAGATTAACCATGGCTATAGAAAGAATGGAAATCTAGAATAGGATTTATATATAAACAAGGAATATAATAAAGACCTTCAAAACAATTACTGAAGAGAATGATTGCCATTTCATTTGTTAAGTACAGAAAAATGGAGATTTCAATATCAGATGTAAAGAAACAATATGGCTACTGACCATCTGTTTCATCTTTGTATGTTACTTAGCCTCAATATTTTTCTTATGTAAAATAATTCTAAAACTATTTATTTAAAGTCTACTTTGTGCCAAGTATTGTTCTGGGTTCTGGATTTATTTATAAGTAGGGTAAAGAAAGCTGCAGTCAATGTTGATTTCTTGCTGATTATTACTGAGAAAGGATAAAGAATTAAAATTACATTTCAGGGGCTGGCCAAGTGGCATGGTGGTTAAGCGATGGCTTGGGAAGCCAGTGGCGCCGGTTCGGGTCCCCCATATGAGGGCCAATGACACTGCCCTAAAAGAAAAAAAAAAAATTACATTTCAGATTTCTCTGAACTCTAGATTCATGTTTAATTATCTTCTTGGCTGTTTCCCAGGCATTTCAGATTTGCTGTGTGCATAACTGATCTCTTGATCATTCTCCCAAATTCTCTTCATTTTCACCTTCCCTATCTCAACCTTCCCCACCAAGGAGCCCAAGATGTAACCTAGGAGCAACCTTTAACCCTCTCCCCATCCCCTTTCCAATTCATCACCACGTACTTTTGAGTTGATTTCCAAAATACATTTAGAATAATCTGCTTGCTCTCTGAAACCATAATTATTCACTTCAGTGGTTGTCTTTGAGGCCCAACAGCAGAAGAAATTTAAAAAACATAAAGTTAAAAACACCCAGCAGTTTCTCTTCCATGCTTATAACCTTTAAGACTGCCCTTTGCAATTAGGATAAAAATTTAAATCTTCAACATGGCCTTCAACATTCTGCATCATTTGACCCCTGCTTACCAAACCATCATGGTTTTCCTCTACTCTCCTTGATTTCTGTTTCTCACCTACATTGTCCTTGTCTCTGTTTTCTTGGTGTTCAAACTCATTCTCACCTCAGGGCCTTTGCACAGGATTTCCTTTTGCATCCAAGGCTCCTTGCCATACTCTTCTGGTGAATATCAATATTTATTTCAAGTCTTAGCTTAAATGTTTCTTGTTCAGAAAGACTTTTCATGACTTGAATAATTTAAATGAAGCCTAGCCTTGTTTCCTTCTTTATATCTCCTGGTGCTTCTAACTTTCTGGCACTTATAACAATTTTCTTCATATATTTGTATGCATACTTATTTGCCTAAAGTCTCTTCGCTTCTCGAGACCTCACATTCCACAAACACAAGAGCCATGTCCATTTTGCCCAAGATATTCCTCAAGTATGTAGCATTGTACCTGGCACATAGTAAGTATTCAAAAGTTTCTTTGCGAGTGTATTTATGTCATTAAATAAATGCATGCAAAGAAAAATGAAGGATACTAGTGGTAAAATTTTCAAACTATAGGAGATAAATACATAATGAACAGAATCAGCAAGCTATGCAATGGTAGAAAAAAGGCACAGGATTTAGGATCAGCAAATGAGAATCACAGGGCCAGCTGTCACTTAGTTAGCTACAAGATTTTGGGAAAGGTATTTACCTTCTGTAATACTTAGTTTTCTCATCTGTAAAATACCAATGATGTTGTGAATGTCACATAAGATAATATATGTGAGAGCACTTTGTAAATTGTAATGCAATATGAAATTTTTGTTGTTAAAGCAAAAATGTTCAGGGATAATTCAGTTCAAGTTTAGGTACAGATTTCTGTAATTGTTGCTGGCTTCTATACTTTTCCAATTCAGGAATTTACCAGGGAGATAAATTGGTACACAAAGGCAGCATTGAAGTCAATTCTGTATGCTTACTTTCTTTCACTTATTCATGTAATAATGCAATAAATATTCACTGGATAGATTCTATGTAACAGCCACTGTAACGTTATATCTTTAATGTCTTAAAGATATAAACAAAAATAAGTCATATTTTTTCACCTAGAAAGATAAACCTAGAGTCCCGATGATGCAAACAGGGAAGGTAACCCAGCAGAAGTCAGAAAAACCTCCCCGGAAGAGATTTTGGGAATAAAAAAATACCTGGAAATGAATTCATTTTTCACTACTTATCTTGGGCAGATTGTTTATCCCAATCCCTTGTTTGTGGTGAAAATAGAGGTCAATAATATCTATCTCCATTATTGTTATGAAGAATAATTTAGACAGTATATGAACAAAATTAGATATACAAGTCACTTAATAAATGTTTGTTATCTTATTATGCTTTGTTTTATCAATGCCTTCATCAGACACAAAACTAAGCAAGCATATTTATTACTGGCAAATACATATTCCATCTCTTTGTACGATGAAACAATACTGAAAAACTGGTGCCCAGAGGAAGATACACCAGCCCAGAAGCTGCTTCTTTGAACAGCTTTCATCATCTCATGTCTTAACTGCAAAAAGCAAAATATCTGTAAGGTGCCTATTTGATATGATCTTGTCCACATGCAATTTTTGAATCCTTGTTAGCAATTTTTTTAGATCCTGTTGTTGACATCATTCACTGAAAATATTTATGCAAAAAGGGAAAGAACCAAGCGACAGCAGTTAAAGGCATTTCAGGCACACATGATTACCTTTGGTAAAGAGCATCAGCAAATCATAACCCTAAGGCTTATGTCGCATTTATGGGAAACAGAAACCAACATTGCTTCCCTGTGGATGGTCTTGTTCTCTAAACAATTTTGCAACTCTTTAATCTCTCAAATTCATTTGAATGCTTTTAGGCAGTACTCAAAGAGAACTGCTCAATGTCATGTAGAAACAGTATTCAGGCCTTTTGAAGACAGAGTTTGCAGTTGATTCGAGAGCAATACAGTGTAGAATTTTAAATCATGGGCTTTGGAGTTAGGTAGCCCTGGGTTCAAGTTGTCTTATTATAACTGAAGGATTTGTGGAATGTGTTAGATTCCTATTGCCAGTGTAACAAATTGCCACAAATTTAGCAGGCTTAAAATCACTTAAATTTATTATCTTACAGTTCGGAAGGCCAGAAGTCTAAAACAGGTCTGTAGTAATATGTTTTTTCTGAAGGATCTACAGGAGAATCTGGTGGGTTTTTTTTGCCTTTTCTAGCTTCTAGAGCCTGGGCTGCCTGCACTCCTTGGTTCCTGGCCTCTTCCTCCATCTTCAAAGCCATCAGCTTAGCACCTCTACCCTCTGACTTTCTGCCTTCATTTTATAAGGACTATTATGATTACATAGGTCAACACAGATAATCCAAGATAATCTTCACAGATCAAGATTTTTAACTTGCTCACACCTGCAAAGTTCCTTTTGCCCCATAAATCCCTTTTGCAATATAAGGTTCCTTTCTGCTTATATTGATAGTTCCAGGGATCAAAACATGGACATTTTGGGTGTCATCATTCAGTCACTAATAGGGAGTAAATTGTCATTGCCTCAGATCTTTTATCAGAACATGAGGATTGCAATAGTGCCAACCTCATAGGGTTGTTATGAGAATTGAATAGAATTGCATACATTGTTTTAATTTAATACTACTATAAAAATAAGTAGATCCAGGAGTTTTCGGCACATTAATGAGAAAGGTAGATCAGACCCCTGCTCTTCATGGAGATAGACATTAAATGAGTAATTGCAAAAATAAATGTATGTTTGAAAACTGTAAAAGGGCTACTAAGGAATTGTAAAGGGTACATTGGCAAGGTGACCAAATCCAGCCTAGAAGGGTCAGAAAAGGCCTCTCTCAGTAAGTAGCTTTTATTTGAGATTTTATGAATGAATAAGAGTTATCTAGCTAAGATAAAAAGTAGAAAAGAACATTCCAGAAAGAAGACGTTCAAAGACCCACAACAGGAATGAGCATGGTGAATTGGAAGGCATAAAGGCGTGAAGGAAGAGTGGCAAATTAAGGAGCTTAAGAACTGGTCAGGGACCAGAGCAGGTCATGCTCAAAAAGGTTATGTTAAGATTTGGAGGCTTATCCTAAAAGTAATAGCAAGGGTGGTCTGATCAGATTGCTTATTAGAAAATATGTGGTCTTCGGAAAAGTCATGATGCATCTTTGCAACAGATGGCACCAGTTCATTTTTGGAAGTACTAGAGTCATTTGCCTCTATGTTATTGCTATGTCATTTGACAGTTCTAGCTTCATTCTAAAAAAAAAAAAAAAAAAAAATTGAGCGACTTGATTGGGTTTTGTAGATTTTACAACAAATTGAAGATGGAAGACCAAATTATGCATTTTTACTATATTCTACTGTTTTACTTCTATAAAGGGAAGAACGTATGTCAAGCTTGTGAAAAGTTGCATAAGGTTTATGATGACAATGCTCTACAAGAACATCAGTGCTAATGATAGTTCACGAAATTCCCTGCTGGTGATTTTGATCTCAATGATGCTCCTCTGTCAGGGAGACCCACCAAGGTTGATGACAACAAAATAAAGGCATTTATCGAGTCAAACCCATGTTACATGATACAAGAGTTTGCAGAAACATTGAATACCCATCATTCAGGTGTTCACGGCCACCTGAAGAAGCTGGGATAATAAGCATGTTTGACATTTGGGTTCTGCATGAACTCAAAGAAGTTCACTTGACGGCTCGTATAAACATCTGCGATATGCTCATTAAATGTGAGGAAAACGATCCTTTTTTGAAGCAACTGATAACTGGTGATGAGAAGTAGATTGTTTACAATAATGTGATGAGCAAACAGTCTTGGTCTCGACATGATGATTTATCTCAAACGACATCAAAGCAGACATTCATCAGGGGAAGGTTATGCTTTCAGTGTGGTGGGATTTTAAAGGTGTCGTGTTTTTCGAGTTCCTACCAAGGAACCAAATGGTCAATTCAAATGTGTAGTGTTGGCAATCGGACAGTTTGAATGAATCCATCAGCCAGAAACATCCAGAGCTTGTTAATTGTAAAGGAGTTGTGTTTCATCGCAACAATGCAAGACCACACACAAGTTTGATCACCGGTCAAAAATTATTGGAGCTTGGATGGGATGTTTTGCCATACCCACCATACTCGCCTGACCTTACGCCGTCAGACTTCCATTTATTTCGCTCTCTTCAAAACTCCTTGTGTGGTATAATGTTCAATTCAGATGAGTCTGTAAATCAGCACCTTGTTCAGTTCTTTTGCAAATAAAGACAGGTCCTTCTATGAACAAGGAATTATGAAGCTCACTGAAAGTTGGCAAAAGGTTATCGAACAACACGGGCAATATATCATTGATTGATCTTTGTTCTTTATATAAATAAATTACCTTTGAAAAACATAGACAAAATACATTTGACTTTTCCGAAGACCAAATATTGCTCTGGGTGCTGTGTAGAGAATGGAGGGCAAGAGTGGAAGCAGGAATGCCAGGAAAGCCTACATGTTTGTACTCCATCTGCCTCTGCCCTCTTCCCACTCTGCCTTCTCACTGACCTCACCTCCTCCCACTTTTCTTTGGCCAATCTGTTCCAATCACACTGGTATCTAGACTGTTCTTCATATATTCTGCACATACTCTTATCTTTAGGCCTCTGTACTTGTTGTTCCCTCTGCCAACAACACCCTTCCACCAGATGTCCATAAACTTTCTCCCTTATCTCCTCAGAGTTTTGGACAATGCCAGATTAAGAGAAGATGCCTCTGACTATCCTAGGCAAATTTCAACCTTTTCCTCCCTCTCCTGTACAACTCTGCTTCAATTAATACTTTTTGATATCATTTATATTACAAATGTAAATTTTTATATTGTCTATTCCCCAGGAAAATGTAAACTTCATTAAGGTAAGATAGGGATTTTTAAATTTTCTTTTGTTTATTTGGTTTAGTTTGGTTTACTGTTATATTTCCAATGCCTAGAGAAGTTCTAGCTAAAAGTAGACTTTCAGTAAATATTGGTTAAATAAATGAATAAGTCAGGAAATGAATACATGCATTAATAAATGAATATATAAGTAGAGTCTCTAACTTAATTCTCTAGTATGGTGCCTCCTGCACACTCTTTTGTGCACTTCCTAGATCTGACTCAACTAGATAAGAGGAAAACACCAGCCCAGCTTTTTGGAGTACTAGAAAGTGGACCAGGCAGAAGGTCCATGAAAATTTGGTTGAATTAAGTGATCCATACATCAGGGGGGATGGCACTAACTGGTTGAATAATGCGGAAGGTGATAAGAACAAATTAAAATTCTTTCAAAGAAGTTGTTGCTCTATGTCTGGGTGATGCCAACATAAATATTAAAGGAAAAGTCAACACATGTTTTTTAGTACTGTGTACATAGAGTACCTGATTACCTTTTCCTCTCTATTTTTTTGAAAGCTTGTTGTTGATAATATACACAAACCTGGAAGACATTGTCTATTGTTATTATTAAATTACACTTTTATTCAGTGATTTTAGATTAACCCTTGTACACTATCTCTGAGAGGTCACAGTTTCAGGATGTGTCATGTCAGCGTTTTGTACTTAAACTTCCATTCTACAATCAGACACACTCCAAATTGATGTCCTCACTTGTTAAGTTATCTCTCAGCTTAGGTGTTACCCTGGAGAGAGATGTCCAAAGGGCACTTGTGTGGGCTGTCAGATGTTTGGAGTACAATAACTTCTCTGGAAATGAAAACTTTCCTGCGGTTGCAAACCCTTTTCTTAGTTGTAGTTTGGAAAGTTTTTTGTTCAGCCACCCTATTTGTGTCTTATCTTTACACTTTCCTAGTTTCAGCTATTTTTTTAAAGAAGGACCCAAATCTATATAATCCTACTGCCACTGATGTAGTAAATAGAAATCCCTGACCAGTCACTGAACATAACTTTCAGTAACATTTTGCACAAGAACAGGATATTGGCAACTCAACTGTTAAACCTGTCTGTGCTTATTCGTCCTTGAGATCACTCTGATGTCAGCAGTGTAATTTGAGCCTGGAGCTTTTGTTCACACTTTAAATAGCAGTCCCAGAATGATTTTGCTACAGACTCTCTGGAGAGCCCGGGAGTTGAATTCCCAAAGACTCGGACATCGATGAAAGCAAAGCCAAGCCACGGAGCCGTCGTCATGTCTACGTCGCTGCGAGTTAGCCCATCCATCCATGGCTACCACTTCGACACAGCCTCCCGTAAGAAAGCTGTGGGCAACATCTTTGAAAGCATTGACCAAGAATCCCTACAGAGGCTCTTCAAAAACTCTGGGGACAAGAAAGCAGAGGAGAGAGCTAAGATCATTTTTGCCATAGATCAAGATTTGGAGGAGAAAACACGGGCCCTGATGGCCCTGAAGAAGAGGACAAAAGACAAGCTTTTCCAGTTTCTGAAACTGCGGAAATATTCCATCAAAGTTCACTGAGGACAAGAGAATGGATAAGGACATTATCCATAAATAGACATTTAAAGACCAAGTGAGTCTGTGAGAACCTAACATGCAGCACTGTGTTGCTGCCTTGCAAGGGTCTCCTCCATCAGGACTCGAGATTGGAAAGGAACAGAACAAACTGGTTACAAAGACTCCAGCCAATTTCATGCCTGTGCTGTGACCGTGGGGAACAAATGCTTTCAGCAAGGATTTGAAAACTTTCCCGGTGGGAAAGGACTGATGCTGGTGTCAGGAGACGAGTGTCGATGGCTGTAATGAGAACTGAAACTGAAGAAAACAGATGGCTGAGGAAGAATTCCAGCCAGGGTCTCTTTGTCAGGCCCTAGGACTTAAATTTTAGCCTGAACTGTTTTTTTCCTGAACCAAACTGGGTAAGGGGAGGAAGGAGGGAGAAGGAAATGGGGAGAGAGAATACCATGCTCCAACTGTTTACTGAATTTTTTTATTTGAATGTTCAAAATGTTGCCAAGCTTCAATGTTGTCTATTGGTATAGATGTTTAGAGATCAGTAATTGATTATTTATTTGCATTTATTATAATGCCTGAAAAGTGCACCACATGGGTATTAAGCACAAAGTAGAGGAGCTGCAGTGCCTTCAGCAGCTCAGTAAAACCACACGCCACCTTCTGGTTTCTAAAGGGGTGTGATGTATTTCAAACTGGTTGCACAAAAGTTGGAATAATGGGGTCCTTCAGAAATCCGAAGTACTGTGAAAAAATTTTACAAATTTTTTTATCTCCTAGCTAATGCTAAAGTATAATCTAATTAAATTTCTTACAGTTACTGCAATGAACATTAGGAAGTGAATATGATATACTAGTTTATAAAGATGCTATGGTATCTATAATTTATTATACATGCAAATGATATGCAACCATAATAAATTATTATACACTTAGCTGCTCTTGGTCTGCTATGATTGGTGTCAAAGAAGAAAATGATAGATAGTAAACTGTTACTATAAACTTTTATGAACTATCATATACTGTTCCAAGGATTTTACTCTAGAGTAAAAGGTGCTTTTAGACTAGCTTTACATTAATTGCCAAACTTGTTCAAAAAAATTCTTACATTAAATATTCAGGAAGTTTCTCTGGACCAACTTTAAAATATAAGACATAGACACTGAAATTTATACACTGACTCATCAACATTGTTGTTTACGTATCCATTGAGGATGAGTTTTAAAAGGCTTTTTTCTCTATATTTTTGAAAAATTTCCTCTGTGCCTACAGTAGCTTTATACATTTGCACATTTATTTTTCCCAAAACAATATATTTTGGGTTAAAGTCTGAATTATGATCAAGACTCTGTGGGTTATCAGTTTATTTAATATAAACCAATATGAGAACAACATCATAGTTTTTGCTTATTTCCTCATAAAATTATAATAAAATATTTCTAAGAAGGCAGTATTAATGCCTACTGTGCTTTCTTAGCAGAAAGAAATAAAAATTCCCTAGAAATTAAGTGTTTCAAAAACATCTACAGAGATTTTTGAAACTGCTGATCATAGTAAAATAAAACAAGTGAATATCTAATATCTTTTGGGATAGTTACACGTCGGGATTTTAAATAATAGTTTTGAAAAGGAAATTAAGTGGCAAAATCCATTTCAAATATTGATTTGTTTACTGAATATAAAATCATTCTATTAAAAAGGCATTCTTTATATGAGAGCATCTGTGAAAACCACAAATTAATATGCAGAATTGTGTGTGTGTGTGTGTGTGTGTGTGTGTGTGTGTGTGTGTGTGTATTCTTCTGGGAGGAGAATTTATAAATTCCATCAGATTTGCAAAGACATCCATGACACTAAAATAAATTAAGAACAATTTTGAGCTCTTTTGACAGGTGGGAGGCTCAGCTGGCCATGATATTTTGGGATTGTCAAAGTGAAGGTTGTATAGAGGTTCTCTGCTCCATGACCCTCTGTTCCCATTCTTGCCAACTGAGCTTGCTTAATGATCTCACTGAAGTCTTCTTTGGCAGGTGCCAGTAATAAACTTTCTACTACTGGTAGGGCCTCTCAGTGACACATTTTCTCTGTCTACCTGGATTCCTCAAAAGACACTGATAAGCCACTTGGGAAGGAAATTTAGCAACTTACTTCTCCAGTATACATATTATACCCCATGCTTCCAGTGAAAATGTTTAATTTATTTTCTATTGAAAAACTTTTTAAACACATCTTGTATAGTGAACTTAGTTCAAAGGTTGAATTTATTATACATACTCATAACAATATATTCTGCTGTTTTTGTAAATCGTATTTCCTTTTCACATTAACATGTACTAACTTAGTTTTCTTGCTATATATTATCATTATTTTCTGATTGAAAGGAGCTTAACATGGGAAACATTAAAAAGCAACTCGGACATGATCCACAACACTGTAGAGAGTAATAACTCTTCAGGAGATTTTTACACAAACATGCTGTCTTTTCCCATCATGGAGAACAGAAGTTGGAATCAATGTGATAACACAAGAACGGTTTTTCATAATGTTTTTATTATTTAATGTGAGGTAAAAGTAAGCATCATTAGAACGGGTAGAATTATTTCAGTTCAGAAACCCTCCTATGGCACAGCAACAGCCAAACATATCTTGTGACATCTCATTGTAATAGAAATACAAGCAGCGAAGGTGAAATAGCTCATTAATAATATTTGTATTATTAGGATGATCGTAATTTTCATTGAGTATATACTATTCACTAGACAATTTTCTAAGTGTTTTTATGCATTTAAATAGCACTGTGACATAAGAGCAGGTGTGTGCATGCATGTGCATATGTATATAGTATAAAGAAAGTGAATCACAGAGAGATGAAGCAATGTGCCCAACAAAACACAGCTAACGAAGCCAGGAATCAAATCCAGGAAGGCTTGCTCCAAAGCCTTCATTTCCAGCCACTAGATTTGACTGCTTCTTAAGTAGAAACTAAGCTTCTGTTTTTTTCTTTAAAATGACAATTGCTTATATGCCAGTAAGTCAGAACGACAGGAAGGGATAGCCTCTGAGAAATTACTTTTATCTAATCTGTGACTGTCTATTTATTTGGCACTTACTTGCATTGCATGGGGAAAAGCATCTGAGTTTAGTCATTTTAAGTGTGTCAAGTGTTTCTTAGATATGGACTTTCAAGTCTGCTGTTAAAATAACACCTGGGTTAACACCTTGGAACAAAGACCACATCTAAGTTCTTTTCCAATTGTCACCCAACACTTTGGGTCTCCCTTTGCTCATTGGGGAAGATCAGAAACTTTAGATTCATTATCTAATTTCACTCCCATGTTTAGCCCCTTAGTTTACCTCCATGGTCCACAGAAAAGGAGGGTTTGTATCTGTAGGAGTCTCCCAACAGATAGGAATACTGTGAAAGGGGCCCAGGACAAACGATAGCCTAATATTTTTTCCCACTGTCAGAGGGTAATCAGAGGATGTGTTTGATATTCCCTTGGAAAGCCTTATTAATAAGCAAATGATTAAGCCATGGGTTAGGAATTGTGTGGTATTTCAGGGTTTATCACCTACCCTTCTAAACTTTATATAAGGGTTTCCCAAAATGGCATATAATTTAGTTAACTCCCTTTCTCACACACGAGGAGTTGTGGAGTGGAATCAGGGTTTGTATCTTATTCATTTATGGATCCAAAATATAGTAAGCACCCATATCTGTGGGCCACCATGGTCATAATGGAGATCTGTGCTTCTTGTTGGAAGAGCCAGAAAATGTTTTAAAATGAATATAATACACACACATGCTAAGACATACATGCTCACACACTAAACATTTACAGTCCTTGAAAGAACACAACAGTTCACTTTCCTGAGCCTTTGTTTCATCATGTGGGCAGCAACATTCTGTTAAGCAAATTTCACCAGACTGAGTCTGAAGTTCTGGGGTTTTTCCTAACTCTGCCTTAAGCAAATTCCTTTTTTATCTCTGGATTTTATGTGTTAGGGGAAAAAAAATGGATTTGACTGGAGATGTCTGTGACCTCTTCTTGATCTCATATTTTACATAAATGGCAAATAATAACTATACCAACTTACATGATAGGGCTTTTTTTCTGGATCATTTAGTATTCCATATATGGTAGGAGTTTCTCTCCAATAAAACAAAAGCATAATTTAAAAGTTTTGATTACTAATAATTGTTGGTAAAAGAAGACTGTAAGGAAAATAATTTCCTGTGCATCCATCTATGTTTTTTAATAGCCTGTCTCTTTTCTGGTGGGTTCCCATGGCAGGGCCAGCTGTTAATATTTTGACTGTCTTTTCCATATCAAAGTAATGACAGTCAGTGAGAAAATCTCTGCTGTGGGTGAGAATCATAATCACCTGTGGTGTTTCAAAAGTATGAATTCTTTTCTTGGACTTATTTCACTTAGCAGAATACGCTCTAGGTCCTTCTGTGTTGTTACAAATGATGAAATTTTATTATTTTTTATGGCTGAGTAATATTCCATTGAGTATATGTACCACCTCTTCTTTATCTTTTAATTAGAGCATTTCATCCAGTTACATTTTAAGTAATTATTGAGGGATTTCTGGTCAGGATGGTGGAGTAAGTAAATGCTGTGCACATCTCCTCTTGACCACGTCAAAATTACAACTGAACTACAGAACAACCACCATTGATAATTGCCTGAAGATTAGCTGAACTAAAGCCCTAAAACTAAACTAAGGACATACAGAAGGAGCTAACTTGAGGCTAGTAGGAGGGGCAGAAATGCAGAGCAGGCTGGTCCTATACCTGCACGTAATCATTAAAAATTGTGCAGGATATCTTGGCTGCAGTGGTCCCCACTCCCAGGAATGAGGGGTCCAAACTCCACACCGGGCTCCCCAGCCCAGGTGTTCAAGTCAGGAAGAGAAGTCCCCATAACTTCCGGCAGTGGAAATTAGCAGAGCTTGTGGCTGAGTGAGATCAGAGCAGCTGCAGTCCCAGGCATTTTTCTTAAAGGGCACACACATGAAGTTACTTACTAATGGACTCACTTGCTCGAAGCTCCAGTGCTGGTGCAGCAGCTCAACAGGAACCAAGGACATATGGGGAGAAACTGAGTTGTCTGGCTTCAGAGCAAGGGCTGGAAGGGCTTTCCCTTTTCGGAGCAGCTGGTAGAAGCCATGGTTTGTTGAGCCCTTCCCACTCCTGGCATACAGATGCGTGTCACCACCATATCTGATGCACCACCTCAGCCTAGCTAATGCCTTTCATTCCCCTCTACCTTGGTGATTTCCTGAGACCCTGCCCTACCCAATTTGCAGACACACACAAACTGCTTTTTGTCCAAACAGCCTGTCTTGGCTCATACTGCACACTTTCGTAAAAATATTTCAAAGGTTCACAAAACCCAAACCAGCAGCATCTGGCTTCTGCGTGTTCCAAACCTCTGGCTGAGCAGCTTAAGCTTAGCACTAGTGGCCACCAGCCTTGGTTTGTGGTTTGACCCCTTGAGGTACCTCTAAGCTTGGTATGGGATGTGGCCATCTGAGGATTACTTTGTGGCTCATGCCTGGTGGTCCCGAGCAGGGCACAGACTGCTTCTGAACTTGGCTTGCAGGGGCAGTGGGGGCTGGCATGCCCAGTGACCAGATTTGGACTGAGAAGTAACATCACACAGCCAAGGATAACACAACCACAGGGAAGACTGAGTAGCCACCAGATCCCTGTTAAAATGAAGAATCCTGCTCTTTAGGGTCAGCCCCTGCACCACAGCTCCTCCACTGAAGTCACTGCCATTTCTCAAAATCAATTAGTCTAAGGATCAATTCCTCCTACTGACATACAAACAGCAACCAGGCGCAACTACAACAGGAGAGCATACACAACCCACAAAGGGACACACCTGGAGCACTCGGCTCTGGTGACTGTGCCACAGAACACCTACTATATAAGGTCACTCTGCTAAGACCAGAAGGCATATTAGCCCTATTTAATAAATAGAAACAAACACAGAGAGGTTTTATTTGGGTGAAGAAATAAAAATATCCCAAACAAAGCTCCAGAAAAAGTACTAAAAAAAAAATGGAGACAAACAATCTACTAGATGCAGAGTTCAAAACACTTGTTATAAGCGTGCTCAATGATCTCAGGGAGAACTTCAATAAAGACATAGGAAACATAAAAAAAGGGATAGAGAACATAAAAAAGCACCAGTCAGAAATGAAGAATACATTAACTGAAATGAAGAATACAATAGAAGGAATCAACAGTAGATTCAGTGAAACAGAGGATCAGATCAGAGACTTAGAAGATAAGGTAGCAGAAAACACCCAATCAGAACGGCAAAAAGAAAAAATAATGAAAAAAAATGAGGATAGTTTAAGGGGTCTCTGGGACAACATCATGTGTAACAATATTCTCATTAGAGGGGTACCAGAAAGAGAAGAGAAAGAGCAAGGAATTGAAAACCTATTTGAAGAAATAATGACAGAAACTTTCCTAACTTGGCAAAGGAAATAGACATACAAGCTCAGAAAGTGCAGAGCGTCCCAAACAAGATGAACTTAAAGAGGCCCATGCCAAAACACATCATAATTAAAAGGTTAAAGACAAAGAAAAAATCTTAAAAGCAACAGGAGCAAAACTGTTAGTTACTTACAAGGGAGCTCCTATAAGATGTCACTGGATTTCTCAACAGAAACATTTCTGGCCAGAAGGGATTGGCACAAAATATTCAAAGTGATAAAAAGCAAGGACCTACTACTGAAACTACTCTACCCATCAAAGCTATCATTTAAAATTTAAGGAGAGATAAAGAGCTTCCCAGACAAGAAAAAGCTAAAGAAATTCATTACCACTAAGCCAGTATTATAAGCAATGTTAAAGGGACTTCAAGACAAGAAAAAAAAAAAAAGAAAGAAAAAAAAAGATAAAAAATATAATAATATAATGGCAAGAACTACGCATCTATCAATAATTACTTTAAATATGGATTAAATACTCCAATGAAAAGATAGGGTGGATGAATAGATAAGAAAACAAGACCCTTACATATGCTGCCTACAAGAAACTCACTTCAGATCATAAGACACATGTAGACTGAAAGTAAAGGCATGGGTAAAAGATACTTCATGAAAATGGAACAAAATAATAATAACAACAACAACAACAACAACAAACCCAGCTAGAGTACCAATACTTATACCGGACAAAATAGATTGTAAAACAAAGGCTATAACAAGAGACAAAGAAGGACCCAAAGAAATGATCCAACTTCTGGGTCCAATGAAACCCAAAATACTACTTCTAGGGGATGTGTGCATCCACATGTTCATTGCAGCATTGTTTACAATTGCCAAGATGTGGAGACAGCCTTGCTGCCCATTGATGGATTAATGGGTAAAGAGTAGGTGATATATATATAAAATAGAATATTGCTCGGCCATGGAAGCAAATTGGTTCTTCTTAGCAGCATGGAAGGACCCAGAGGGTATTGTGCTGAGTAGAGTGTCAGACAGAGAAAGGCAGATGAAATGTGATTTCACTTATATGTGGAATCTAAACAACAAAATGAACAAATTAAACAGAGAAAAAAAACACCTAAGTAATTATTGATAGGTATGTAGTCATTGCCATTTATTAATTGTTTTTTGATTGCTTTTGTAGTTATATATTTCTTTCTTATTCTGTTGTTCTCTTCTCTTGTATGCTGATAACTTCCTGAAGTGCTATGCTTAGATTCCTTTCTCTTTATTTCTTGTATATCCCTTCTAGATTTTTGGTTTGTGGTTACCATGTACTTCATATATACCAAATACCATATGATTTCACTTATATGTGGAATCTAAAAAATAAATAATGCAACAAACAAAACAGAAACAAACTCATAGATACAGAGAACAAACTCATGGTTGCGAGATGGGAGAGGTGTTGGGGGGCTGAGTGAAAAAGGTGAAAGGATTAAGAAGTACAAATTGATAGTTACAAAATAGTCATGGAGATGTAAAGTATAGCTCAGGGAATATAGTAAATAATATTGTAATAACAATCTATGGTGTCAGGTGGGTGGAAGAATTATGGGGGGATTACTTCATAAGTTATATAAATGTCTAACCACTATGCTATACCTGAAACTAATATAATATTTAATGCCAACTTTAATTGAAAATTTAAAAAATGTTTAATATATAAATATGAATATAATGTTTAATAAATGTTTAATATATAAATACGAATATATATTCATGGCCCTGAACTCTCTGGGCATTGGGCCGAGTATTGAGTATTTTTACAAAGCTCCACAATTAACCTTGAAAAACACAGACTGGATGTAGGGGACTCTTATGTTACAGCTGCATCTTCTGTTGATGGCCCTTATTAATATAAGTCTCAGAAAAATTTGATTTTATGGCATTAGCTACAGTTTTTCTTATCATACTAATTCTGTCATTAATTTAAAATCATACCCCAAAGGGGACACATTTTGAGGAGAATATAATTTTTCTTGAATTTTAATAATTGCAGTGTGTGTAAATTAGTGTTTTCATTACTTTGGGGGGATTTATTTTTCTTAAATGTCAGTCTGATATTTGTCTGCTTTAATACATATATGTTTTTATCAAGAGAAAAGCATCTGTTTTCTAACCACCGCTTATTCCCCTGGAAGTTGTCCATGTTAAGTATGTATGTCTTGTTTTCATCATCTGAAAGATTTTAGAGATTCCCACTGATCCCAGAGAGTCAAGGAGCCACCGTATATAAAGTGCATCTGTAAGACCACCTTCCTCTACTGATATTGCAGAATACCTCTGGCAGTGTGGTTGTCTCCAAACGTACTCTTATCAGAATCTCCTGAGGGACACTAGAATCCAGCCCCCCTGGATTTAATGATTCAGAATTTCTGGGACTGGTCATGTGCCATGTGGTAGATGGTAGAAAGATAAACAGAGCAGTGTGCAGGATGTAAGAAGAGCTAAACTAATCCTGCCTCAGCCATTTACTAGTTATATGTAAATTTTGAGTAAATAATTGGATCTCTCTCAGCCTTGCTTTATCAGCTATAGAATAGGATAATAATACCTCTTGAATTAGTTGGTTAGCATTGCCATAACAAAGTTCCACAGATTGAATGGTTTAAACAACAGAAATTTTTTTCTTCACAGTTCTAGAAACTAGAAGTTAAAGCCTGAGGTGAGGGCAGGGCTGGTTTCTTCTGAGGTTTCTCTTCTTGCCTTGAAGGTGGCCATCTTTTCTCAGTATCTTCACGTGGTCTTCCTTCTTTGTGTCTTTATCTCCTCATCTTATAAGGACATTAGTCATATTGGATTAGAGCCACCCTAGTGACCTTATTTTCCCTTAATTATTTCATTGAAACCCCTATCTGTAAATATAATCACATTCTGAGGTATTGGGGGTTAGGACTTTAACATATGAATCTGACAATTCAGCTCATAAAACCTCCACGCTTATTTCTCTTGATTGTTGTAAGCATAAACTAAGGTAATACATGTGAAAGAGGGCAGAAGTTAAGTACTGATAATGGTTAAGATTCTTGGGGACAGGGATGGTAGCTTTGCTCATGGTAGAACATTCCAAAGCTTCTAGCACAGAGCCAAATATGGGGTAGGTACTTAATAGGTGTTTGTTAAATATGAACATACATACTTCACATAAACATAAGGTATTTATCTGATGTATTAATTTATTAATCTCTGAAATCAACATCCCATCATCTGCATCCTTTTTGTCTCCTCAGCATCTCAAAGAAGAGCTCAGTCAGCAGTGGCCTATTAATGATAAACAACTGAACCAAGGCATGAGGCACAGTTCATATTGTAAGAGTCATGTTGGGAAGGCACTTGCCATGGTGCATTTCCACCACTAAGCACTTTGTTTTTCATTACACATGAATGGCTTCAAAATGTTCAGTGGAAGTGAACAAGTTCTCTGAACATCTGTGAACTGAGTTGCTGATAGCTTCTAGTTCTGTTGTTCTTGACATAAGTTTTATATCTCTGGTTATGGATCTAAGACAGGAAAAGTGTTGTTTTCTCCTATTCTCCTTCCAACTTCATAGTTATAGGATAACCAGTCACTCCACAACTTTGGCATTTCATGTGGGTGAGTGTGAAGAAGGGAGAGGATGATACTGGGAAGGTTTAAAAAATCCAACTGATATACAAACTGAAAAATGGTTGTGCTGATCACAAACAGAATTCTATCCATCTTGCCTTATTATGAAGAATTTCAGAAAGAATGGCAGAGGCTTAAAGAGTTCCATAATCAGTGCTTGAGAATTTTGGGAACCTTTGTGGAATAAAGCCTTGCAACATGTTTTTAAGAACTAAATGCCATTGGCTGTTGTCTGATTTCAATTAGAAAAAACAAACAAACTACATGTGCAGCATACCAACGATTAAGACCATATTAATGTGACATTGAAAAAAATCATGTAAAGAAATAAAGTGACTGAAATATATCAGCCAAACAAGTATGAGATAAGATGTAGGCAAAATAGCAATCTGAATGTCTGGTTTTTAACTTTAAATCGATCATGCTCACATGAAGTAGGCAGAACTAGTATTGTCTTTTTATTCACATACATTTGGGTGTTGATGATATCTACATCATCACCTTTCTTAGGTGATCAAAAGGGCATGCAATTTTTCCAGGGTTATCTGGCCTGGCATATGAATCATCCATGATCCTTGAAAGATGTCAAAACCAGGACCTTCTATACCATTGATTATATTTCACACCTATTTCAGTGAACCTACAGTATTTATAGCTTTTTGGAAAATGATATAAGAAACTGATTAGTTCTTCTCTTTCAAGTTTTAAAGCTCAATGTTCTTGTTAGACAGGTTTGCCAAAATTCTAGATAAATGAGACAGAGCTGGTTGCTTGGGCAGGACAGAGACATGCTGGAGGCATCACTACTCAAAACTCTGCTAGGTGGCTAAGCAAGACCAGAAACTGAATATTCTGGGCATCAAGGTTGAAAGATGTAGAAAGACTCACTCACCCTAATCAAACTCACAGTCTGCAATATAAACAAGGGCCAGTCATTTATTCATGGGAGAAATTTAACTACCAAGCAGGAGGACAAAGTAGAAGTGAAAGCAAAGGGAAGGCAGTGTCTTGAGGACAGTCATTCTGCCTTTGGTGAGGTTTAAAGACCTAGAATCACAGCAGAACCTTTTATCTGCTGGCCACTGCAGCATTTAGCTTTTGCTGCTTAACAAACCCTCCTAACACTTGGTGACTGAAAGTGAGAACTGCTCTATTTAGCTCATGTTTTTGTGGGGCAGCTTGGGGCTCTTCTGCCCTGGACTAACTCATCTGTTCTCTGTTGGGTTCTCTCATACAGCTGCCGGCCACCTGGTGCTAGATGACGTAGGATGGACTCACACACATGCCTGTGATTGGCAGGCTGTTGACCAGGATATCTTGAGTATTCTCTACTATTTTTGCAATTTACCATACTAGCACTTAGGGACTCTCACCATGACAGTGCTATATAGCATTTGTCAAATTCTGCCTTCTGTCTCCCTTACCCCTTATGTGCGGACACCATGCTCATCATCCACCTTCGTTGTAACTTTATTCTTCCTGGAACAGGGGTACAGCATAGAAACTACACGTTATCTTATTAGTGAAAGTTGCACTCCAGGACTGCTTCCTTCTTGAGATCAAATCCAAATCCAGATTTGTTCATAAAACTCAGTCTCTCATTTAGGAATATGGAATACCATTTTTTTTTTTTAACTTACTCCCTTGGTAAGTTAATTTGGTTGGCAAGGCTCCTCCGACATTCATTTAGAACTCTGGTTCACAAAACTAGTCCTTCATTTAGGAGTACTTTTTCACTCACTACCATGGCTAGCTGATATCTTCCATAAAGTATGAATATAAGCAATGTCACACTCAGAGAATATTTATTATTGTTTTTCTGTAATTCCTTGATGGTGCAGGAAGGCAGTTGCTTCATTATCATCGTCATGTACCAATCCGAGAGCCAGAGTAGTTGATGGTATAAGCAGAATTCTGAAAAATCATGACCATCCTAACCACAATCTTTTATTCTTTGTGAAACACATAAGTACATGTCACTGAACAGCTGAGCTAGTTCCTCTCATTAAAAGCCATGCTGTTTGGAAAGGGCATACATTTAACTGCTAAAAATGCCTGTTCTGTTCTCTGGCATAGAGGACATTGAGAGATATTAGCCTGAGGGAGACAGACTGACTCAGGGAAAAGAATTAATGGAAGCACATGGCTCCTGTGAGCAGGAAATGCTTTGATAGGCCTTTTCCTCTTTTTGTTACCAGGAGAGCCTTGACAATAGACTCCACCTTGGAGCAGCTGCTCTCTCCCTGTGTGATGATCACAGCACATTTTCCTTGTCAGACTTGGAGTCTGCACCAGGGAGTGCTCAGGAAGGGACACGCACAAGGTTGGGGATCTGCCCTTGAGCCTCCCGGCTGCATGATGGGTGGAGACATCACCCTTAAGACACACACGAATCCCTTTGGCACACGTTTCAGGAAGGCCATCTGCTTCTGTTGTTCCTCTGACCTTTTGTTAGAACCCACCCAAAATTGGAAAGAAATTGCCAGAGTAAAGCTAAGCCAAAGGCAGTTTTAGATCCTGTTGCTTGTTAAAGCCAGTCAAATTAGCAAGCTTTGACTTAGCTCTTCACCTGTGCCCACCATTACCCTGATGTTGGCGGATGAGGAAAAATTAATATTTGTTTCAGTGCCTCCACAGTGTCAGGCACTATGTAGGATGCTGAACAATTTCATATAATCTTTTCAGTATTTTTGCAAGGCAAGTTTTAATATCCTGATGTTTTAGACAAGGAAACTGAGGCTCCAGGAGGTTCATCAATTTCACCAAGGCTGCTCTAAACTCATTAGAATGTAGGGAAGCACAAAATAAGAATTCTGCCTCAACCTCACATTTGATTTGATTTCAGCCCTGAAGTAGCCCTATACTCTGATGCTCAATGTTTTTATTCCCCATTCTTGTATTCAACGTCTAAGAGTCTCCATGAAACATTGAAAAGCAGGAGACTGGGTTCTAGCCCCATTCTGATGTGTGCAGGGGCGGGGTCTGGTGGGTGAATCACTTAACTGTTGGGTTTTATCCTTCTTGACAACATTAAGGAATTGGGACAAAATGAGACTACAACCCTTTTTATTTTTAAATTTATATTATGTTATAAAATGTGGTATGGACTTTACACCTAACAGGATGTTTACTATAACAAAACAAAACAGAAACAAAAAAACAAGATAAATTCACCAGGATGTGGAGAAATTGGAACCCTTGTGTATTTCTGGTGGGAAAGTCAAACAGTGCAGCCACTGTGGAAAACAGTATGACAGTTCCTCAAAATATTAAGCATAGAAGTATCATACGACCCATCAATTCCACTTCTGAGTATACCCAAAAGAATTGCAAGCAGGAATTTTAACACTTATTTGTATAATCAAGTTTATAGTAATATTATCCACAATAAACAAAAGGTAGAAATACTTGAATGTCCATCAGTGAATGAATGGATACACAAAATGTGGTATACACATACAGTTGAATATTATTCAGCCTTAAAAAGGAAGGGAATTCTGACACATGCTACAGCATGAGTGAACCTTGAAGACATTATGCTAAGTGAAAATAAGCCAGTCACAAAGGTACAAACACCTATGATTCCACTTACATGAGGTACCTAGAGCAGTTAAATTCACAGAGACTGGGGCCAAGGAGATGGAGGAACGGGGAGTTACTGTTTAATGAATAGATATAGAGTTTTAGTTTGGGAACATGAAAAAGTTTTAGAGATGGATGGTGATGAGGGCTGCTCAACAATGTGACTATATGCTACTGAAGTGTACTCTTAAAATGGTTAAAATGGTAAATTTTATATGATGATGTACTACAATTAAATAAATAAATAAATAAATAAATAAAATGGGTATGGATTTTGTAACAAAATATAAGAATGTTGCCTTCTTGAAATATTAGAATTACTTATTCAATTACTAATTATTTTTAGGGACTTGCAAAACATTACTGACTTTAAGGCCTAATGACTTAAGGGCCTCATTGCAATATAAGCTACAACATACAGGATGAATGGAAGTTGATTTGAGAAATTATGGAGAAAAGTAAATTGCGAAGAATGGGACTATTTTATAACAAGACTCTGTTTTGGAAAAAGCTTAGCTTGTCCAAGAAAATGGGAACAAGTTGATGTTGCCAGACCCCAGAGAGTAGGGGAAAAAACACCATATGCTAGAAATGGAGGCTGAGGCAGGGCTGAATCACCTGGTGCCAGGTTACAAAATTTGTGTTCTAATGCAAATAGAGCCATTGAAGAATTTCAGGCTGGAGAAGGCAATATTTTGGTTTGTGGTTTTAAAAGGTTGATCTGGCAGCATTTTGTGGGAAGGGCCAGTGGGTAGCAGTAACGTAAATGTGTCCATCTTTTAGCTCTTGTAGTTGTTCAAATGAGAGTACACGAGAGTGGAGATGTACAGAAGTAGATGGATTTTAGAGATAATTTGGGAGGAACTATCAACAGGATTTGGAAGAGTATATTTGCTTAATCCTCCATGTTATTTCTCGAATCATTTTCCCCAGTGTCACAGTTACCCTATCTGGACCTCTATCACTGTCCACTGAAGTATTGCTGCTGTTGATGAAGTTCATTGACTTGAGCTCTTGTCCCTCAATGCGTCCTTTACATTACAGCTAGATTTAGCCTTCTAAAATGCCACTCTGCACACGTAACTTCCATGCTCAAAACCTTCCAAGTCTACCCATTGCTTACCAGCATCATGTCCAACGTCCTTACCTTAGCTTGGCATACAAAGCACCTTATGATTCAGTCTCTCTTAACATATCTACCTCATACCCTTAACATGGACTCAATAAAAAAAGAAAAAAAAAATTCTTCAGCATCCATTTCAAGCCAGTTTCATTACTACCAGCAACTTGTTATAAAGCATTCCTCTTACTACACTTTCACTCTTTCTGTCTTCATGAATGCCTTCACCCTTATTGCTGCTTTTGTACATGTACTCTTCCGCATCCTGGATCAGAACTCATTTCTTAGAAAGCTTTTGGTGAGCCTTTAACTTATACTAAACACAGTTAGCCATTGTTTCCACTACCCATGGGCAAGTTCTGCCATCAATTGCTAGTGGAAGTGGAAGTGGATTGCTAGTTGTCAGTGGAAGTGGAAATCTCATTTTCTATTGAGAAGGTGTTCAGAATGGAGATTTTGTTGCTCGTGGTATAACCAATAATCACATGCTCTGTTCAGAGTGTCAGAGAGACTTGGGGACTCAGGATGCTGAGAGGCAGTGAAAGGGAAAAAATGCTCAGGCACCAGAAAGGGAAGGTAGAAAATGCCTGGCATTCAGCAAATAATTATTGAATAAATAAATTGACAACTTTTTCTAGCTACAATATTGCACTTTAATTTGGGAATAAGCGATGGCCTCACTCTTAATGATTGCATCGCTATCACTTAGATGGTTCAGTTCAATCATTTATTGAATACTTGGTTCATGAGATGTAAAGACAAATATATTCTGTTTTAAAATATTAGCAAGGGGGTTGGGACAGGGTGGGGGAAGAGCAGACACATAAACAAATAATTACAACATAAAGCAGTAAGAACAATAGAAAAATACACTCACAAGAGGAAGTGGTTAATTCTGCCTAGGGAAGTATTGATGGACTAGAATTTGCTTATGTTCCTGTTTGAAAATTACTACCCTGATTCCATTATAACCTTTTCATGTCCTCTGTCCAGCCCACCTGCCATTCCCACCCTGATCTATGCTTCAGGCATAGGGGCTACGTTGCTGTCATCAAACAGGCCCACACCCCTTATCCTCTGTATTCTAGTTCTGCGCTACTTGAACTTTAATGTGCATACAAATCACCTGGGAATTTTGTTAAAATGTAGGAGTCAGGAGATCTTCTGCAGGCCTGAGATTCTGCATTACCAACAAGCTGATGATGCCGCTGATCTGAGGACCCAAGTGACAGTAGCAAAATCACTGTCGCCTCTCTGAAACACCATTTCTCCTCATTTATTCAAATATTCTACGTTTGTTATGGGTTAAGTCAAATTTCGGCCCTATGAAGGCAATTCCTAAACTTAGGACTGCATCAATGCTTTTTTTTTCCTGCACTTCCTGTCAGGTATTTCTCTCTAAGACTTTTCTCCCTGTTAGCTTCTTGAGGGAAGAACTTGGTCTAATTCATTCAAATCCCAGGATTGTGTCTGTTACAAATTAGCCTTTAATAAATATTGGCCAAGTTTGAATTTGAATTGAACTTAAAATATAATTGCACATGGAATAGATGTGTGTGTGTGTGTGTGTGTGTGTGTGTGTGTGTGTGTGTGTGTGTACCCTGTGCGATGTAAGTAGACCAGATCATAAGACATAGACAAACCAAATCATTTTAGTACTGTATCACCATGAATTATAATAAAACATGGATTATAGTTATCAGGATGGGAGCAGTCACCTAGAATATAAGCTTAATGAAGGCAAGACTTTCTTTCTTGTAGGTTGCTGAGCCTCAGAGCTTTATTAAGCCTGTGCCTTGCACATGATAAATAATCAACAAATATTTGTTGAATGCTAAATGAATGAAGATAGAGGCATTAAATTTCAATTCTGTGCAAAATTACAATGTTATCCCCTAGAATATAAAGTAATTAAAGCTATGTTAACATCTTCATTGTCCTGGAATAAAGGAAAAACAAATAAACAGTATTCTGGGCACTTGCACTTTAAAAAAAGAGAGGGCCAAATATAATCTGAAAATCTTCTCCTATAGTGAATACACAGTAATTTTTTTTTTCACTAAATGTATCACAGGCAGCAAAACAAAATCTAAAAATCTAAGACATTTACCATATGAATTGTCTTTTCCCCTAAAATACCAAATTGCTTTAGGTTAACAAAAGGCTTTGTTCTTTTACTATTAAATATCAAAAGAGACCCGCTTAATTGCAAACATAAAAACTTTTTCCTTGCCTCTCCCTTCAATTTTGCTGATGAGGAAGACTGTGCAGCCTTACTTGGCACCAAAATAGCTCTGTTTTGCTGACCATTATCATCTTCACAGGGCGGAGCAATGATAATGAACTTAGAACACAGGAAGTTTACCATTTCACAATGTTAAAATAGAATTTCTTATTACAAAGATACTCTTGCACAGAGGAAAGCAATGAGGATTTTTATTTTCTTAAATTTGTAGATATTATTATGCTGTATTAGTACATTAAGATATTCATGCAATTCATACTTGGGAAATATTACTTCTTGTATATTTTTACTTGAATGGTAATTTTAAAAATAATTCAAAATTAAAAAAATAATTCAAACATTAAGCATGTTTGTCACTAAGGATTAGCTAAAACCAGTGTTACAAACAATAAACTTTTAAGACTTCATGTGATCCTTTCAAGAATTAAGTCCTAACAATTATTTTTAAATGGTGATTTAAGAGTAGAGGTCTGAGTTGGGAAGAATATTTGCCAAGTACCTACTATAAGATTGGCTCAGTAGGAGAATTTCATTTGATCCTCATAGCAATCCTTGTAGGTAGCTACTGTCATTCCCATCTTACAATTGAGAAAACACAGGACCTGAGCAGATAAGTAATCTGAGCATATAGTGAGTGGTGGGGGTGAAACTCTGACTTGCCTTCCTACCTCCTAAGCCCATATACTTTCCTCTGCACCAAGATGCTTTTAGAAAGCTACCCTCTATTTCATTAAAATTATATGTTTTTGTGTAACATACAAGGGTGTCTGTATCTCAGATAATGTAACTTTATTTTCATTCCTTCAATAAACACTTACTGGGTCTCTACTATGTCGTTGGCAAGGAGAGATCAAATACAGTGGTGTCAGCAGGAAAAGACAATTCAAAGACAAATGTTATTTGAAATTGCCAACATTCCATTGCTTTTGAATTACAAACATGTCAATTTCTTGTGATGTATATGAAAATCTGTTAACCAATAAAAATGGCACACTTCATTCAAATTATTTTCACTCAATATTTTAAAAAGGAAAACACTGCCACACTATTTCTCAATATTTTCATTATACTGGATATGTAACCAGTATTTGGTTAAACACAAGCCTGTATTCCCCTGAGAGCACTGCTCTCAGAGCAGAACTGGACCCTGTGTGAACCTGTGCTCTGAGTATCCATCTTGGCTCTGAACTCATTAGTTCTATGACATTGGACAACTCATTTAACATCTCAGCTTCATTGTCCTTATTTGAATAATGGAGAGAATTTTACCTATTTCAGAGACTTGTTTTTCAATAAATGAGCTAATGAATAACTGTTCAATAATTTCCACTCCTCCTGCTCTCAATCTCTTCATCCTGACTTACAGTTGAAAATATTGGAACACAAACAATCAATGTTCCAGGTTCCAAATATTTCAATTTTCATCTTTTATTATGATGGAAATGTTTTCTGGATGAATTCATTCTGTAATTTTACCATTTCTCTAAATAAGGCAGTTTATCACCATGCGAAATATTTTTCAGAGAACCTCTCTTGGGCACACTGTTTTAGTTAGTCTCAAACTGACTCACCAGTTTCAACTCCCAGGGCTTCCCAGGGAAATGTGCTTGGATCATGAAGTTCCTCTCTGCAACGTAGTACTGACATCACGGAGCCAAACCAATTGGCTGAAGACTGAGATCTTTCCCAACAAGGCTGATACTGCACTCAAGGCACCTCCAGAGCTAACAGGAAATGATTCAAAACCAGGGTTAGCCAAAACAAGAGTAGTTGTTTCCTCTGGGCATAAGATATAAAAAGCTTGCATCATAAACCTTCCCTGAATAACCTACTCCATGATTCAACAGGTTCCAAACACTGTGAGATAAGGGATATCTTTGGCATGATGTACTTTTGAAGTTTCTACCTGAGGACAAGTAGTACCTAGGAATGTAAATACTCCACTTTCCTACACCTCCTCCGTACTGTTTAAATGAGATGGGTTAAATTCAATTTAACATGTATATAGTTTCTATATATTAATATATACGGTAGCCAGATAACATGCTAGGCCATTACCAAGTGACACAAAATAGATTTGCATTACCTTGCAGTTGCATTTGCAGGAACAAATATTAGTCACAAAAAACAAATATATTATTTCAGAATATGGTAATAGGTCTGAAGTACAGGGTGCTATGAGTAGGCTATCAAGGAAGACCTGATTTATATTGGTCTTTACTGAGACTGGGGCGTCTAAAGAGACATCTAAAGGATGTCTCAGGCAGGTGAAGACTGGGAGGAAGAGGCTATTCAAAGGCCCTGAGATAGGAGAGGTAGCTTGGTGGCTTGGAGGAGTAGAAGACAAGCCTGGTATCTGAGGTGGAGCTCATGCTATTTGGTTTTACTCTTAGTACAATGGAAAGTCAGTGAAGCATTACAAACAGGAGGATACATATTTTTAAAAGCTCACTGTGGTCATTGCGTGGAAAACAAATAGGATAAGGAACAAGAGTGGACGTGGAGAGAATAAGGGAAAGGTGATGGCAATGAGCATTTATTGAAGCCTGAACCAATGATATGGAAAAGACAAAAAAAAAAAAAAAAAAAAAGGAAGAAATTGCTAGAAATGCAGAATGAGAAAAGAGTTTGTCACAGAGGAGCTGTGCATAAAATCCTTGGGATATATAGCAAAGAAGATCAGGAAGGCATGAAGCCAGAAAGGAAGCCTCTGTAATAATGACATGAAGCAGTGGTAGGATAGGGGTGGAGAAGATGTGATTTGCAGACTGATTGTCTATGGGCCTCAGACTTCCTTATACGATCTAGAACAGACCCCTCATTCTCTTCCTTAATACCCCCTGCCATGCTGATCCAAAAGTGAATCTGGCTCATGCAACAATGCTGACCCCCACCCAAAAATTGCTGTCCAGTTCCTGTGGACCTGACCCTAATTAGTTACCATGTACAATGTGGTCCAGCAGTAACACTGCCATTCTCCAATGCCCAGAAATACACCCTCTGACAGTGGGGCCTTGGGAAGTGGGCAGCCATGTTTGAATAGTAAAGACACCCCATTGCTCCCCACAGATGAATATGGCTTCTTCGTTGCTCATGCAGAGGGTCACTCTTTCTGAGGACCGCTGTGCCCTTTGAACATGATTAGTAAAACACAGATGACTGTTTTCTTTAAAGGTCTTCCAGTAACCAAATTTGGCCTCTGGGAACTGGATAGAAACACTTTGTATGAGTCAAGCTGGTTTGCCTCATTTTCTGTCATTGTTGTTATGGAAACTACATAACCCAGCCTAAGGGTTCAGAATTCCTGCAGTTAGCCTCCAAGTTACCCACAGTTCCTACAGCAAACAAGTTTGCTTACTTTGTTAATCTTTAGCTGCTTCCTGCTCTGTTCAAATTGGAAGCTGAAGAACCCAGTATTGCCTAGAGCCCAATCTGCTCTTTTCACATTAATCAAAATAATAGACATTCTGTTGTGTTCTGCCCTGAGGATGGTATAGATATTGAAAAGAATTTTAAATTACTTCCTGGGTTATCTGATTGTTAGATCAAAGCTGCTCCCTCACTGACAGAGAAACTATACACATGTGAAAGGAATTTAAGAATTCTTTACACTGTTTTTGGGTTCATCCCAATCTTTTGGCAAAATCTCCAGTCAAATCTGCACAGCCTCTAGGTTTACTTTAGGAAACATGCACTTTAGAGAGATTCTTGACATATTTTTGCTACTTGAACTTCTTTGATGATATCTACAAATCTTTGAAACTCAGACACAAGAAAGCTTTATGTTCAGGGTGCCACCTGATTATTCAAAGACCAATGGTATGCTTTGTGGCTTCTTTGGCAAGGAATTTTAACCAGAGAGACCTGGTTTATAAAATAGTAACAGTAACAGCTATACCACAAGTTGTTATAAAGACTAAGCAAGTTAAATATATATATGGAAGAGAATAGTACAAGGTGGAAAAAAGATAAATTGGAGTAGAGTGACAGGTGCATTTGGTATAGTGGCTAGAATTCAAATTACAATTCAATTTTCCCCTTTTATCTAAAACCCATGAATGCTATTTTTTTTTAATTTTTTTTTTTTTCAGATTTTATTGGGGACTTGGGGGAGGGGAACAGTGCTGGGGAATCGGGGAAGGGGAACAGACAAGTTGCTTTCTTTTTGTTCTTCAGTATAGTTGCAGAGGACGTTGCTTCACTGGCTCATGTTAGTATCATCATTGCGTTCTTCCCAGATGAGCCAGATAGGTCGCCGGCCTCTGGATGGTCGCTCACCATGGTTATTGGCAGCTTACACTGGCTGCCAGCCACTCATGCTGGCTGCTGGCCACTCAGTGTAGCCTATGGCAGCCCACTGCAGCAGAGGCTGCAGCCTACACCGTCACTGGGGCTCGCACAGCCCAGCTCCAGGTGGAGCTGTTGTTAGCTGTAGAGGGCAGTGTCACTGGCCCTCGCATGTGGGATCCAAACCAGGGCCGCTGGCATCCCAAAACCAGTTCTTAACCAATGCACTGCTCGGCCGGCCCGCCCATGCATGCTATTGAGTCACATTAGCAACAATAATTTTGACTGATCTGTGCCTTCTCACATTATAGGAACTTGGTCCCATGCACAATCTACATATTTATGTGAATCAACAGAGACTGTTTCAGGTGTGCTCCTTATAGTTTCTCAGATCCATAATTTCATATTTCTTGTGGATGCTGGCCACCTGTGAGGTCACTTAGGGGAGGAAGGTTACTCATCACCTTTAGTGACATTGGTGTTCGGTGTGAGAACACTCATGTTCATATCCTTGGTGGGGGTTTTCTCCCAATATTTCAAATACCACCTTCTCAAGGTGAAATGGTGTTGCTGAGTTCCAGCAGGCCTTGTTGGGCCCATGCTCATGCTGTGTTCTTCATAGTTATGGGGAGAATATGTCTCTACCTTAGTCCATTTATCAATGTATCACCTGGGCATTGAAGCAAACTCTTTGGACCCTATGTGCTGTGGTTCCTCAAGGAAAGAGCTGTTTCTAGCTTCTGCCTATAGCCTTCTCCTCATAGAGCTCAATACCAATCCATGGGGCCAGAGGGAGAAAAAAGCTCTCGCAGATCCATCTGCTATGTTTCTTCCTCTGTTCCGGTCCCAAATATTATGAAAATTAATTCCTGATGGCCTTGCCCATCATTTAGCAAACATGTTCAGACAAGTCAGAATATCAACTTAACTTCTAACTACAACCTTCCACTAAGGACAGATAAAACTTACTTAAATAACCTAGCTGATGAACAGTAAGAAAATACCATGATGGGATTGAGAATTTATCAAAGTCTCGAGAGATAATAAGAAAAAGGGCCAGAGTAGCAAAAACATCAAGTGCTAGGCTGGTGAGTTTAAACTGTATCTGACAGGCTACACAGAGTCATTGTAGAGATGACAGAAATAGTTGAAACGAGTGTCAATTTCAGTATTCAATTTTTTTTTAAGTTTAATTGCTTAGAACGAAATCCAAATCTACTGAGTGATATTGTGTACCTTTGTGCAAATAATGTACCCTTTCTAAGCTAAGCATCAGCTTATTCTTCTGTGATACTGGGGTAATTCTACCTTTTGTTACATGTTATTGTAAGGAGTAAATCAGATATGCGTAAACTCAGTTGACACAGAGCCTAGTGCATAATAAGAGCTTAACGCATGTGTCCTTTCTCTTTCTCCTTAATAGATTAAGGTGAAAAAAAGAAAGAAACTTTAAAAAACTAAGTTTAAGGATTACCTATGTGTTTTAATTATTCATCCATCAATAACATACACATCACTAATGATGAGAATAATTTTCCTGTCAGAATTTAAGAGTTAAAAGGGGATATGGCAAAATTAGTTTCCTGACCCTAAGGGGGACAGAAATTTACTTTTTCTTTCATTCTCTGATAAATTATACCTAAATCTGTTACTAAAATAGAACAAATGAAAATATTAACAAAAATATCCTCTCTTTTAATGGATGTGATATTATTAGAAAAAGAGTTTATTACATTCAATTCCTCTGAGCTGTTACCACATTATTTAAGTCAATGTGTTCTCTGATTTTTTCCCCCTCTAATTTATACACAAAAATCATAGATATTTAAAAAAATAGCAGTGTTATTGAAATATAATTCACACATCATAAAAATCACTAATTTAAGGTGTAAATTTGATGAATTTCAGCGTATCCACAGTTGTGCAATCATCACCACAATAAATTTTAGGACATTTTCATCATTTCTGAAAAAACTATCATATTCTTCATCAGCTACTTCCTTTCTCCACCCCCGCCCTTCCCCTTCCCCAACCCCTTGGCAACCACTAATCCACTTGCTGTGTCTATAGATTTCCCTCTCTAGACTTTCATATGAATGGAAATACATGTGGTCTGACAATGAAGTTCATGAACTTGTTGCAATGATGTTGTTAACCTTTTTTGATATCAGAGGGATTATTCATTATGAATTTGTACCAACTGGACACACAGTTAACCAAGTTTACTATTTGGAAGTGCTGAAAAGGCTGTGTGAAAAAGTTAGATGGCCTGAACTTTTTGCCAACAATTCATAGCTCTTGTATCATGGCAATGTACTAGCTCACACAGCACTGTCTGTGAGGGAGTTTTTAGCCAGTAAACAAATAACTGTATTGGAACAACTCCCTAGTCATCTGATCTAGCCCCCAGTGATTTCTTTCTTTACCTGAAGATAAAGAAAATATTGAAAGGAAGACATTTTGATGACATCCAGGACATCAAGGGTAATATGATGACAGCTCTGATAGCCAATGCAAAAAAGAGTTCTAAAATTGCTTTAAAGGGTGGACTAGACACTGTCGTCTGTGCATAGCTTCCCAAGGGGATTACTTAAAGAAGGTGAACATAGTGATATTCAACAAGGAGGTTTGTAGCACTTTTTCTAGGATGAATTCAGGAACCTAATTGTCTGGCTGGTGGTCTTTTGTGTCTGTCTTCTTTCACTTAGCATAATGTTTTCAAGGTTCATCCATGCTATAGCATGTATCACTACTTTATGTCTTTTTATTGCCAATAATTCCATTGCATGGATACACCACATTTTACTTATCCATTCATCAGTTAATGGACATTTGTTTTGAATTTTGGGTTATTATGAATAAGGCTGCTATGGAATTGTGGAATATTAAAACTAGGAAGTATCATATTGCTTGTCTACCCCATTCCCTCTGAATTTACAGATATGCTAAAGGAGCATCAGAAAAGGTAGGGGAATAGGTCATGTTTCACCGTTTTTCAGTAGCACAACTTTAACTAGAACTCAGGTCTTCTAATTATTTTATGACTGCCATTTCTACCTCCATTAGTAGTTTGCAAAGTTTTAGAAAGAGGGTTTGTGCTAACTATTATAATGGATGCAATAAGAGATAAGATCCAGTCTCTATACACCCAGCAATATTCAATTTAGTGAAATGGTGATTGTATCTGATTTTATTCGTCTCTGAAACACTTATCTGAGTGCAGAGCACATAATGAGTATGTAATGGGAAGCTGTGTAATTGGTGTGTTGAAAGAGCTGAACTTGGGATATAAACACATAAGCAACTTTGTTTTGATTTTCATTTTTTCTTTAAGGCTGTTCATTGCAGTTTTTTTCCCCATACTCCTATATAAAAAATTGGATATGCCCAAGAAATTAAAAGCCCTAGAGTTTCTTCATGTCACAAAACAACTCAGTATACAGAATGTCAAAGCTGTGCAATAGCTAATGAAAGGTTCCATCTTCATTGGAAGCAGTCTTCTCTCCCACCTAACGTCTGCAATAGGCAACAACATGCAAGGGTCAGGGAGAGAGGGCACAAGCACAGCTGGAGAGTTCTCGCCGTGCTATAATGGAATGGCCCTGGGCTCTCTGCAACTGGCAGGGGTTTGCACACCTCTTTCTTTCATGGTTGCCTTTGTAGGTTCTTTAGAGGCCCTCTCTCCAGCCTCACTGGGTGACTACAGTGCTGTTGACACTTCTCTGGATTGTCACGTTTTCTTAAAGTAGGCTTTCTCTTAGAGGCTAAAGCCCCTAGGAAATACAGCAACACTTCAGCTTCTCTCTGCTGAAGCCAGATGGCCCCTCCTGGTGGTTTTTCTGGGAAGTTCTGGATATCCTCTTTTATGAATGGCCCTATATCTGGGTTGCCTGAAATTACTCATGTGTCTTTTGCCCCCGACAAAGTCAAACCCATTGTATCTTTTCTTCAGCTTACCTATCAGCTGCAGGTAGCCAGTTCTTATTTCACCCTTTCTATTTCTCAGACCAATCAATTCTGTCTCTCTCTCCATCCTTCTATATACCGCAGGCCACATATATTTATTGCTCTGACTAGTTTCCTTGACATTCCTTTCTTGACTTGAGATGGTAGGAGGATGTTCCTTCCACCTGGGGTGTTCATATGTCTCAGGTAGTCAGGAGAACTCGCATCGCAGCTCTAAGATAATACTCCTGGTTATTTCTTCCTCAAGCCTTTCACTCTATTTTTTTTTTTTTTTTTGGAGGGCAGTGTCACTGACCCTCATATGTGGGACCCGAACCGGGGCTGCTGGCTTCCCAAGCCAACGCTTAACCACTGCGCCACTTGGCCGGCCCAAGCCTTTCACTCTAAATCAGGGGTCAGCAAACTGTAGCTCGCAAGCCACCTGTGCCTCTTTGGATACATTCCATCTCAAAAGTTTGCCGAGGGCTATATCTGTTCTATATCCTTGGTATTTAAGCCTATCCTTGGCTCGTTCCTTTCATGATCACATGACGGTTGCCACATTTTAGAAATCACATCCAGATAAGACAATGCTTAGAAAAAGAAGAGCTGTTTCTCCTCTTTAGGAAAAAACTTTTCCTAAATCCCCAGCCCAGGAGCCAAGCAAAGGGCATTCTGTAGCAAGAAAGAAAGGGAAAGATGTGTTCTAGATGCGGAGTGGGCAGCCTCTGCTACAAGGGCTTATGTAACTTGCCTTGGATCCTGCAATGGGATTTGAACCCAGGTTTGTTTTGATCCAAAATTTATGCTTTTATTCAGTGCTATACATACAGTATGCTGTGTGGCCCATACCTCCAGAGGGATAGATAACCCGGGTTATAGTTCTTGCAGTTATGTAATTTTAAGGGACTGTTAACTTCTCAGACGCTCAGTTCTCTCCTGTGTAAAATCAAAGAGGTGTGTCCTGGTGATAACCTATTTGCTTTTTAATTACAGTGGGACTGAGAGTAATTTTTTGTCATCCTTTAAAAGAAGAAATATTTCATAGTGCATGACTTTAGGTCTTTAACAAGAGTGACCATTGTCCTGCAAGTAAAAATACCCATGTTTCAACTATTATTATTTTATTTGTACATTCTGTGATGCATTATTATATAATGCTATTGAATAGCTACTTAGAAGCTTCAGATTTTTATCTCTAGAGACAGCAGATTTGTGGTCGATGAAATGAATCCCCAAAGTAGACAGATTTATCAATCGATCAGTACGGATATACAGAGAATGAGGAGAAAGTGGGTTCACAAGGCTTACACTGTGCTATCATCATCCAGGCCAGCTGCCAAACCTGAGCTGCAGCTCTCTAGACAATATTCCAAGGAGCGCCTTGTGTATAGCCAGTGAACTGCTGAGCTCAAATCATCTGGGAATACTGCCTTTTGGTTAAATTGCTGCTCATGCCCAGTTCATACTCACTGGTTTGCTCAATTATGAATGAGGACATTATCGAAACGCCCTCTTATTTCTAGCCAGATCTTTCTTTCAAGCTCCTGACTTTTGTGTTAACCTGAAGCATTCATAGTATTACTCTTAAATCGATAAATCAGGAAACAAACCCTCAAACATTCAAACATAAAGCTCTTAGTTATAACTAGAAATACATGCCACCTGCTTCTTTTTCATGTCTCATTCATTTTCTCAGAGAAGTCTCCTTTGACTGCCCTGGTCTAAATGAAGTCTCCCCATTGCACACATTCTCTCTTGTGATGTTTATCACACTGTGTAATCGTACGTTCATTTGTAAGGCTCTTTGTTTAAAGCCAGAAATTTTACTGTCAGCACACATCAGGAGGGCAGTGACGGTGTGTTTCTTTGGCTCACCATTATATTGCCTGGCAAGGCACATAGTGGGCACTCAATAAGTCTGTGAAATTAATGAAACAAAATGCATAGCATTTCAGGAGCTTGGAAGCAATTTATTATTTCTGAAGAAATCCATAATCTTTTGCAAAAAAAAAAATGGCTGGGATGTTTTAAAATTTCTCTGCTAAAAGAATGCTTGTCTAATGAATTTAGAAAGAGATAAAGTATTTGATAGTGAAGAAATATTACACTATTAAAATAGTATATTTTTAGTATTTAAAATAGTATTTTTATATAAATAGTATGTTATTTTTAATTTCTGGATATAAATTTTAATATTTTAAGATAAAAACAGTAATAATGGACAAATATTACTAGATAATTCAAATAAAACTTAGTTGATATTAACTTATCATGAAATATAGGTTTGTGGAATAGATTGTTAGTCCATTAGGAATATTCGAGATCTTGAATCACTTTATTTTACAAATTTAAAGTTTTCCATTCAGATAAGTGATTTCTTTGATCTCTACTAAGTGTCAGATTAAACAGGAAATACTAACCCCCGGTCTCCTAACCTATAGTTCAGTATTTGTTTCATTTCGCTACAATTTCTTAAAAGGTGTTATGATGACATAACTTTGTGATATAATTTCAGCAAAGGGCAGAAAATAAGAAACTTTAATGATCTTATTGTAAGTAGTTAGAATTCTAAAAACGAGTTATTTTCAATAAAATTATTTTCTCTACTTCAAAGAAAACATAACTTTTTAACTTCAGAATTTAAAAGTGTTGCTGTAAACTGTAATACATCCATAAAAAATCGAATATTATTTAGCATTAAAAGAAATGAGCTTTCAGGGCCGGCCGAGTGGCGCAGTGGTTAAGCACTGGCTTGGGAAGCCAATGGCCCTGGTTCGGTCCCACATAAGAGGGCCAGTAACACTGCCCTAAAAAAAAAAAAAAAAAAAAAAAAAGGAAATGAGCTTTCAAGTCACAAAAGACATGGAGAAAATTTAAACACATACACATGAAAGAAGCCTATTTGAAAAGGCTATATTCTGTATAGTACCAACAGTATGATATTCTGGAAAAGGGAAAACCATGGTTTGATTAGTAGTTGCCAGGGGTTGCGGGGGAGAGGGGGAAGGGAGGAGAAAGGGATGAATAGGTGAAGCACAGGGGATTTTTAAGACAGTGAAATTATTCTGTACGCTACTATAATAGTGGATACATGTTATACATTTATCAAAACCCATAGAATGTGCAACACCAAGAGTGAACCCTAATATAAACTATGAAATGTGGGTGATAATAATGTGTCAATGTGGGTTCATTGATAGCAACAGATGTAACACTCTGATGTAGGATGTTGGCGAGAGAGGTTGTGCATGTGTGGTGGGAGAGGGCGTGTGGTAATGCTTTGTACTTTCCACTCAAATTTGCTGTCCTAAACCTGCTCTAAGAAATAAAGTCTAGAGCTGCTGTGCACACGAAGGTGGAGTTGGAGCCTGGCTTCCGGTCTGTGCCCTGAGCTGCGCAGTGCGCACCCTATTCCTCCTGGTTGAGATGGGGTCAGCCAAGAGCATCCCAGTCACTCAAGCATGGTCTCCGCCTCGCAACAAGAGTCTGGCACGTGTGGCAGACCCGTGTTCACCTAGTGCCGGCTACCTGTGCACTCCCATTCAGGCTGAGAGCCCTCACAGCCAAATCTATCAGCAGGGTAGCAGCTGGAGGGTCCTAACCAGGTCCAGAGCTCAGATCCCAGTTCTCCTACCTTTGGCGTCGCATGACACCTATGAAGACCAGCAGCAGAGAGCCCCCAAGTCCACTGGTGAAACAGCTGAGTGAAGTATTTGAGACTGACGCCCCCAAATTGAACCTTGCCCCAGAGCTTGTTCTGCACTTAGAGGCACCTTCATCTTCTGAATTGGACTTGCCTCGGGGCACCCAGTTTTCCCTTGAAGGCCAGATGCTACCTTGGAATCAGATTGAGCTCCCCTCCAAGCAGGTGTATTGTGAGGAGGAAACAGAACAGCCATCAGAAATCCCTCAGGTCAGCTAGGGCTCAAACAAGCCCTTGAGAGACCCTGGAGATACTCCGATCTTAAGGTTCTAAGTGCAATAGATGGAAACCATGGCAAGGTACTAGGGAGATCTCCCCTCTCCATCCTGCAGGATGACAACCCCCCCGGGTCTCTGATACCACAACAGGGTAAGCAACCTTCTCCCCTGAGTGAAAATGTTAGGATGGGGCCTTTCTGGGAGCTGGATGACTTCTGAGAACTGGAGGATGAGCATGGGAGCCAGGCCAGGACCATGACAATGACAACAAAAAATCACACTTTGCCTCAGTAGAGAACTAGGCCGTGCGTGGCCACAGCCTTGGGTTCACCAGGGCTCTAGTGATATTCCATATCCTCTCACACTTTCTTTCCCTTAGAGACTGGAAAAGCTTATTTTCTTCGACTCCCCCTAAACTAACAACTCTGGAACTGATAGCTTTCTTGGGCTTTCTTTGTGTCTTATATGTTTCTTGTATATTAAAGGAAGTGGTTCAAAAAAAGAAAGTAAGAAAGTATTATAAATGAATGAATGAATGTCATTCATTCTTTTTTTTTTTTTTTAAGAGGGCAGTGTCACTGGCCCTCATGTGGGATCGGAACCAGGGATGCTGGCTTCCCAAGCCAGATCTTAACCACTGCACCACTCGGCTGGCCAGAATGTTGTTCACTCTTTTTCTTATTTTTTTTTTTTTTTTTGGTTTTGTTTTATTTTTTTTTTTAGCTGAGCCATCCTGCCACCTGTTGGCAGCTCAACGGCAACTCAGCTCGGGCTGGCATCGAACTGCCGTTGCTCAGAGCTCAGCTCACACTCTTGAGTGAGCTCTTAACCAACTGAGCCACTCGTCCGGCCCTCACTCTTTTTCTTTTCATTGATGGTTATCCCCATAGCACAGTTTGTGGAGTATACTGCTTTAAGAAAGCTTGAAGCAGGGCCGACCGAGTGGCTCAGTTGGTTAAGAGCTCACTCAAAAGTGCGAGCTGAGCTCTGAGCAACGGTGGTTTGATGCCAGCCCGAGCTGAGTTGCCGTTGAGCTGCCAACAGGTGGCAGGATGGCTCAGCTAAAAAAAAAAATAAAATAAAATAAAACAAAACAAAACAACAACAACAAAAAAAAGAAAGCATGAAGCAGCATGGTATGGTACGGCCAGCACATAGTTGTACAGGCTGCACACTCCTCAATTCCATGGGTACCGTGCACATTGACTATGATGTGATTCAGCTTCTCTGGACTGTTACAATATGGCAGCCCTTGTTCAAATCCACCCTTCTTTAGATAACTGGCTGTGTGACTTTGGTCAATATAGGTAAGCTTTTAAAATCCATGCTGTTTCATTTCCTGCAAAATTTGGATGATAACATTACTTCATAGAGCAGATGAAGAAATGCCCCCAAAGAGATCATTTCTATGTTGACCTGAGACCTATTAAGGTAAGTGATGTCCTGTCTAAAGGTTGTCAGAAATATGATTTACCCATTAGGGTAAATCCTTCAGCTTTTTTTCTGTAGGCTAGAATTGGAACCTTCTCAGAAGAGGCTTGAATCCTCTGTAAGGAAAAAAAAAAAAGGCTAAGTTTGATGAGCCATATCATTAGGAGTAAAGAAAGAAAGCAATATTCCAAGAGTGATTTGGCTACCAATTCAGAAGCATGAACTACAGACCAGGGATCAAGTTTTAAACCATGCTCTAACTTCTTTATGTTAGTTTCTGTTGCTTTTTCTTAGAAAATAGCAGTGAAAACCTTTACTCTGAAATGTCTCAGAGCCTGCCTTAGGAGATGTTGAGCACATCACAGCCCATCTTGGGGAGGACACACAAAGATTAGTGATGGTAGCTTAGAAACAGGGAAGGGAAGAAGGTTATGCATGAGGAAGTGGTGTCGGCAGCTGGGAAGAAAGGCGTTCGTTCATTGGAGCCATCCTGGTTCTAAGAAAGGAAAGGGCCGCACTACTTAAGTCACACATGTGAAAGTGCTGGGCATTTAGTGAGGTCCTCAGTAAACACTATTTCCTTCCCACGAAAGACAACATTATCAGATTTCTTAGAAGACAATTTTTGTTCTTCCTCATTGGATTATTCTTAAATAGAAGATGAAGCTCCTTGCTTTTAGTAATATTTCAAAGACAGTTTTATAGAGTGTTTTTCCTTGGCTAGTCCGAGTAATGGAACAGAGATGTAGTTTCTATAATCCTGTGACAAATTTTTTTTGGAAATACTAATCCAAATGGAGGGTAGATTTAGTAACTATTTACAGTCCAAATCTTTTAATATATTCAAGTCTCACTGAAAAAGAAGTAAATCAGCAGAATGAGAAAGGTGGTATGTTTCCTGGTTTTCCCTAAGGCTCAGAATCCCCCCTAATTACCAGCTAAGGAAGTGTCAAAAGGCAGACTCTCTTTTCATCCCAGTCTGGAGAAACTTGCTCCATTTATTATGCACATATTTCTTTCCTAGGAGAGGTGATGATTTAAAAAGACACCCTGCTAGGATGAATTCTGCTTGAACTGACTGAGGAAATAAAAAGTAAATCCATACAATTTTATCAAGAACTTAAAATGAGAATTGCCAAAATAATAAATAATTTACCCACAGATAATCAAGAGTTAACTGTATAGGAAACACTGATTGAGGAACTTTCAAATCATTGCAAAAGTGATTGAATAATGTTGACAAGGCATGGGTGGAATTCAGTGCTTAACACTGGATGAAAACTTTTATAAAGAAAAAAGAAACTATTTTCTCTAAAATTTAGAGAATTTAAGAATCCATCAAATCTGTATTGATTCTTAGGAACCTGGAAGCAGGTATGAATTTTAATATGAGCCAAGACATGACCCCCAGTATGAATCTAGTACTTCAAGCCACAGACACTCTTTACCAGTGAATATATTGTTAAGGACATTTATCCAATTAACAGATATTTACTGAATTCTATTATGCACCAAACACTGTGTTAGAAACTGGGGATTGACACAGTTGTTGGTTAAGACAAACTCCATCTCTTCTTGTGGAATATTTATTGGGGAGATAGATGAAAAACAAGTAAATAATGAAGCAAATATAAATTATGGTCTATGGAGTTAATATCAAGGGATTAATGTTAACAGTGAGTGCCCAGGGAAGGACTTTCTGATGATTTGGCCTTGTGAGACCAAAATGATCAAAGGAAGCTGAGATGCAAACGAATTGCTTAGATAAGTAAAAGGATAATCTTAAAAATAAATTGTGTGTTTACTTTATGCAATTCTAAAATTTCTGGTAAGAGCTTTCTGTAGGGCAGTAATTCTTAAACTTTAGCATGTGTCTGAATCACCTCCTACTGGGCTCCTTAAGACAAAGATTCCTGGGCTTCACCTTCAGAGGTTCTGATTTAGTAAGTCTTACTTAGGTCAGGTCTCTAAGTCTGCCTTTTTAACAAAATCCTAGATGCTGCTGGCTTTTGGACCAAACTTTGAGTAGCACTGATGTAGGCCAAATAGTTTCTGTCAACAAAATTACACATAGGTATAGGTAAACTAAATTAAGAAATATTACACTTGTATGAATATAGCTTACAAAGCATTTGCATATATGTTGTCTGATTTGATCTGTATAATTACTGTATGAGGAAGAAAGCGAAGTTGATTTTATCTTTGTATTATTCATTCATTCATTCAACACATGTTTCAAGATTCTTTCAGGTGATCAGCACTACACAAGATGTGCTGGGGATATGATGGTGAGCAAAATGGCAATATATATGAAACAACAATCTCATTATATAGATTACAAGTGTCATGAAAAACATGTACTAAGAAAAACTAAACCAGAAGGAAGCTATTTTCTATTGAAAGGCCCGGGAATGCCTCTCTGAAACTTTCAGTGTTATGCAGTTAGTAGATGAAAAAGCCATGATAATCTCTAAATTCTAGTCCTATTTCCCCTCTACCATGGCTGCTTCTCAAGATGCATAAGGTCAGAAAATCGCAAAGTCAGAAAAAAGATAAGGCAGTCAGGCCAGGAAGTGCTGCTGTCTGGGACTGAATCTAAGGAAGACCCACACCCCCTGGATGGGACACACTGTGTACCAGAAATCTATCTACTGAGAGCAAGTCATCACATCCAGCAGCCAGAGATGCATTATCAGCAAGTTTATGGTGTCCTAACTCATCAGGAAGCACTCGCCCAAAATATCATCAAAAAGGGAGAAAATTAGAATTCTTTTTTGACACTCTACCATGTATTAGGCATCTTTTCTACCAGATTGTGGCTTATTGTTTCCTTCTTACAGATGAGTAAATTCAGGTTTACGAAGGTTAAATAACTTAGCCAAGATCATACATCTTGGCAGAAATGGGTGAAAATCCATCTCTGTCTGACAATAAAGTCAGCCTGACTGGTAGCTCAGAGTTAAGTAGATTTATTGTTCTAAGGAAAGACAATGACTCCTGGGAAACTGGCTTTGAGGTAAATTCTTGTATCTGATATAAACATTAAACAGTAGATGGACACCAGACTGAGCATTTATTTCATGGATTTTCAAGTATATGTGAACAGAATCACAGGGATGAAAAAGATGCTGGGACCAATGCCTAAAGAATCTCATCCAGCAAGTTTGGGATTTTGCTCGCTCTCTCTCTCCCTCTCTCTCTCTCTCTCTCACACACACACACACACACACACACACACACACACACACGCATGTATTTTAAAAGTTAGTTTCCCAGTTTCCCAGGTCATCATAAAGCCCAGTTAGGTTCTGTTCCATTAATTTTGCTGTTTTCAAGACTGAGGACATAGCCGAAAAGCAGGTCCGTATGACTTGAACAAGCATAGACATCAAAATTAGGACATATTTAAACATTTTTGTGGGTAAATAAAATTATTATCAGTTCATGCCATACAGAACATTTGCTCAAACATTCCATTCTTATCAAACTTAGAGATAACATTTCTGAGGTTCTTGATACTGGGAAAGACTGCCTTAGCTAACATATCTCAATTCTCTTGTCATCCTTATAGATCTATCTCTAGAAATTATTTTTTTTATGTATTTTGTTCCTGAGGCTTTATCTCTTGCAACCTTATTATCCTTGAATTTATATGGCCAAGGACTGGATCCAGGACTATGATCACCATGATATGAAGAATGGTGGATATATAAACTTGATTAAAACCTCAGTGAACCCCTCCTTGTTCATTTCTAAGGCAATGAAATGAAAATAGAATGCTAAGTAAAAAGCTCACTGTCAGAGAATAGATAAGAGTTCTTGAAACACCTGAGTTCAAAACTGAGAGAAACTTATGGAAGAACGGGAACATAAAGTTGAAAAAAATTTCTCTGAAAAGAGAATGAAAATGCAGTAAAAAGTAGGAGAGAAAAAAAATAAAAGAAAAAATTAGAAAATCAACCAGGATGTCTGTTACCTAACTAATAACTAATGAAGAGGACAGAGAAACCAGATGGGAGAAAATTTATGAAAGAAATAATTCAAGAACACTTTCTAGAACTGAGGAATATGAGTTTCTAAATTTAAATAACTCACCAAGTATGAAGCACAATTAACTAAAAGAACGAATGAAAGGCTGTCACAAGATGAAAAGTCTCCAAAGATGGCGATCTTACATGATTTCTGAAGAATCAAAATAGCTTAGAAACAAATACCATTAATTAGAAGAGTAGTGAACACCTCAAAAGCTAGAAAACATCACCTTAAATATTTCGAAGGTAATAATGTTCAACTTGAAATTCTACACATAGCCCAAGCTGTCAAACAAGAAAGATGAAAGAGGAAAGGTAGCTCCATTCAGGCAAGGTGTCAAAAACGTATATTCCATGAACACTGCAAGGTACTGGAAAATATGCTCCTACAATGAGAAAATATAAAAGAAAGAGGAAGACATGGGAGTCACCGAACAAGTTTCTACTGCCAGCCCAAAGCATAACTGATTCAGATGGAACATTTTGCCAAACTTTGATTTCTTTTTCTTTTTCTTTTTTTTATGTAAAGAGTCATTGGTTAGAAAACAGTCCCTTGGAAATGTAGTTTTTCTTTAGATATCTTTCATATAAGTATGAAAAGGAAGACAATGAAAAATAAATGATGGTACTATTAATTTCTGGGGGGAAAAAGTGGTTTCTGGAAAGAAACAAAAATTGGGTCAAGAGGGAAATTAGAAGAGTCACATAGCTCAGTGTTCATAAGTAGTTTAAATCGTAATTATGTATTCCCGCACTCTAGAAATTTACCTGTACATGTGGTATTGTGAGAATGGGGAGGTAGGGAATGACATATAACTGCTAAACCCTTATCTAAAACTAGTTTCTGTTTATTGAGCACTTACTGTGCATTGGAGACTGTTCTGGATGTTTTGCATGTTCTCATCCATAAATGGAAATCAAGAAATTATTACATAAGCATCTCATTTAGAATTATGGAGGCAAATACCAAAAGACACAGCAGCTAAGCTATACTGTTTGCCTCTGAGAAGCATGACTGGAGGGTCCAGAGGGGCAAGGGAAGCTGTTTGCGTTAAAAGCCTTTGCATACTTTTTAATTTATATGCTTGTTTTACTTTGATTAAATGAAAATTATTTATTTTTAAAAAAAAAGAGTTTTCAACTAGGATTTCAAATCATTTTTTTCCAAGGCTTAATTCCATTTATAATTAGCTGTCATCTGCACTTTTTTTTATCCATGTAGAAAACTATCTCTAAAGTGCTTTCCAATCATACCTCGCCATGATTCTACTAAAACTTCTTGATATGATAAGGGCTGGGGGGGAAATGGATGATGGTCATAGGGATATGAACAGACAAATGCATCCAGTGTAGGAAATCTGCAATCTGGAAACATCACGAACACGGCAGCTGATAGTAACTATGGTTGTTATCACTTACCCTGCCTTCTCCCACCTTTCATTTCCCATCAGTGCCATATCGCCCTCCACCCCAAATTCCTTGGTGTCATGTCAGCAGTAGTACTTCAGACAGGATGAGTTCTTCATCTAGCTCAAAGTGGCAATTCTTTAGTTCTTAACCAGAACATGCAATCTAAAATTAGACCCTGATTTCATTAGAGAACTATTTTGAGTCAAGAAATCCAATTGAGAAGGATTATTCATGTTTGAAACATGGACAATAGAGTTAATCTGCTGATAATTTGACAAAATGTAGGCAAGATTTGTAACCACTTGAATATTCTAAAAAATCTTCTGGGAAAAAAGAAATTTCTCTTAGAGTCTTGTAGTTGAATTATTTGTGCCTTTTACATGGAGCACTTCAAGCACATTTCTAAGCATGAAAAATAAGCAACAAAATAAAAAACATGCCTTTTGATGAAACAGGCTTGGTTGAACTAATTGTAACAGAGGAACCCTAAGGAATAGTAATGATTCATAGACAATTCAGAACAATTTAAATGTCTAGGACTAGAATACAGCTGAAACCAAATAAGAATATTGGTCTTAAGACACCAATTTTCTTTTAACTGGTGGAAAAATGGCAATATAACAGATAATAAAAACTTTTCAAGATAAATCCAAGAGTGTTCAAATTTTTTAAATCAAAGAAAATTGAGCAATAGCTTATAGAGATTAGGCATTTAAAGGGACAGCCTACAGTCTAATTATTTAAGGAAATGAGAAACAGAGAGACGAACTCACTCGCCCAAGGTCACACAATAGCAAAGCTAAAATTAAAGCCCAGGTCTTCTGATGCTCATTGATCATTGACCAAAAACATTATGTGGTCACATCTGTACAGAGTTGAAGATACAGAGAAGTTACTTAGAGGCTAGAAGGTCTGGGTTGCACCAGTCCCTATGGCTGCTGGGAATTGTTGAGATGTAGAATGTTTTGGGAGAGGGTAAGCCAGAATGCAATCAGGAAGCTGTTTCATGCAAGTATTTCAGGAAAGTTGACTAAATAGATATTGGAAGAAAGTGACTTGAATTTGTAATCCTATAATGATTTTTTGAGATTTACTGTCTCATTATAAATAAATATGTAATTTTATATCTGATTTTATAATCATATTTTTTTCTTTATTATTAGTTTCAGGTGTACAAAACAACATAGTGATTAGACATTTACACACCTCACAAAGTGATAATCCCAAGTCTACTATCCATCTGGCACAGTACATAGCTATTACAATGCCATTGACTATATTGTCTATGCTGTACTTTATATCCTGTGACTACATATTTTTAAAATTAGAGCTGACATTCAATATTATTTTATATTAGGTTCAGGTATACAGCGTAGTGGTTAGGCATTTATATAATTTAAGAAGTGATCCCCCTGATAAGTCTAGTACCTATCTGACACTATACATAGTTTTTATAATATTATTGATTAGATTCCTCATATGGCATTTCACATTCCCTTGACTATTTTGTAACTACCAATTTGTACTTCCTAATCCTTTCACCTTTCTCACCTATTCTTCCAACACCTCCCTACCCCCCCACATCTAGCAACTATCAGTTTGTTCTCTGTATCTGTGAGTCTATTTCTGATTTGTTTGTTCATTTATTTTGTTGTTTAGATCACACAATAAGTGAGACCATATAGTATTTGTATTTCTCAGTCTGACTTACCTCACTTAGCATAATGCTCTCTAGATCCATCCATGTTGTTACAAATGGTAAGGTTTCATTCTTTTCTATGGCTGAGTAATACTCCATTGTATATATGTACCACAATTTCTTTATCCAATTTTCTATTGATAGGAATTTTGGTTGTTTCCATGTCTTGGCTATCCTGAATACTGCAGCAGTAAACAAAGGGGTGCATATCTTTTTGAATTAGTGTTTTGGATTTTTTTTTTTTTGATAAATACACAGGAGTGCAATTGCTAGGTCATGAGGTAGTTCTAAAATTTAAAAAAAATTTAATTTTTTGAGTAACCACTATACTGTTTTCCATAGTGGCTGCACCAATTTGCAATTCCACCAACAGTACATGAATGTTCCCTTTTCTCCACATCCTTGCCAACACTTGTTTGTTCATTTGTTGATATTGGCCATTCTGACAGGTGTGAGGTGATAGCTCACTGTGGTTTTTATTTGCATTTCTCTGATGATTAGTGCTGGTGAGCATCTTTTCATATGTCTATTGGCCATCTGTATGTCCTCTTTGGAGAAATGCCTATTCAGGTCCTTTGTCCATTTTTTTAATTGGATTGTTGTTGTTTTTTTTGTTGAGTTATATGAGTTTTGTTTTTTTAAAATAAATTTTGGATATTAATCCCTGAGCAGATGTATCATTGGCAAATACTTTCTCCCATTCAGTAGGATGTCTTTTCATTTTATTGATGGTTTTCTTTGCTGTGAAAAAACTTTTTAGTTTGATGTAGTCCCCTTTGTTTATTTTTCCTTTTGTTTCTCTTGTCAGAGAAGATATATCAGTCAAAATATTACTAAGGGTAGTAGACATATTTTTAAAAGAGGTCATCTAAAATTTTGAAGAATTCAGGCCCCATAGAACCTAGATCTGCATATGGTCTCTCATTAAATATTATTGTTATTATTATTATTACCTAATTACCTAAATTTATCTGAAAATTTAGAAAAGAAATTGGTTATTTACATTACAAAATGCTTTTTGGTCTATCTAAAGGACCAAATAATAAATATTTTAGGTTGTGTGGTTCATATACTCTATTACAACTACTCAGCTGTATCTTTGTAGTATTGAAAGCAGCTATAGACAATGTGTAAGTAAATGAACATGGATGTGTTCCAATAAAAAATTATTTACAAAAACAGACAGAGGATCAGATTTAACCCCATGGGCTGTAGTGTGCCAAACTTTGATCTAAAGTTACCTTAAATCAGAGCTGGCCAAGTGGCTCAGTTTGTTAAGAGCTCGCTCAAGAGTGCGAGCTGAGCTCTGAGCAACAGCAGTCGATGCCCAGCCTGAGCTGAACTGCCGTTAAGCTGCCAACAGGTAGCAGGATGGCTCAGCTGAAAAAAATAAAAATTAAAAATAAATGAATAAATAGTTACCTTAAATCAGATTTCTCAACCTTGGCACTATGGGCATTTTGGCCAGGTAATTCTTTGCTGTAGATGGCTATCATTAGCGTGTACTTAGTAGTATCCCTGACTTCTATCCACTAAATGTCAGCAGTACCACCACCCCTACTTTCCCCATGGTTGTGACAACCAAAAATGTCTCCAGACATTGCCAAATGTCCCCTGGAGGGGAAAAAATCACCTCAGTTGAGAACCACTGCATTAAATTAATGGAGTTTCAAAAGGGTGTGTTAGGTGGGTAGGGGGCAGGGGTGTGAAGGCGTTCATATCTGAATAACCTCTTAGACTTTCTCTAACTGTATATCCTCTATCTCAGTACATCCTTGAATCCATCCCCTCCACTCGAAGATTCTGGAATACCTGGAGATAACAGTGGGCAACAATGGGGATGTCCTGCTGGTGATTCAGAAACACAAATCCACCTTCATCTATTGATTATAACATCAGTTCTGTTGTACTAATAGAAGATGCATAACAACTGTTTAATGCTTATATTGTTAAACTGAGGCTTTTCTGTTTGAAACTAACACAATGACTACTTGGTTTGCTATTTTATAAAATCAGTCACCTCTAGAAACCTAAGGAGCATCTGAGGTAAAAATTTTATGTTGATGAATATTGTATATAATCTCACTTTTTAATTCAAGATGTTATAATAATCAAATTTGTGGTGGAGCACATGTGGAATACCTCAGATTCTAGTGTCATCGATTCTCTGCAAAATCCAACACAATGTTCTCTATAATTCTGCACCTTTAAAGAAATAGGAGGAAGGAAACACAGAGCTGTCAGAATTGTCCACTATTTTGGGAGATTATAAAACAGGGACAGTGAGAAAGTCTTGTCTGGGATAATTTCTATGCTCCTTTAAAACAGGAAGAGCAGAGGGCGAATAGCTGCTAGGGCAGTCTCTGGCCAATTTCATTTTGTTTCTACTTATGAGGGAAAAGGGCATTCATGTTTATATTTTCTTTTTGACTGACAGCAAGAGAGCATTGGGCAAAAACTGTTGAAGGTGATTTTGCTGTAGTGTGTACAGTCCCTGTCACAAGGAGGCAACTCTGCCCCTACTTTCTAAATTAGGTTTAGCTTTTAACCACCCTTCTGTTCAGAGGCATTTCTACCAGAGAAAAACTAAACGCTTTGTTCCACCTGCTCTTAGAAATGTCCTTTCATAATAAATCTTTACACATTTGATTGCAGAACTCAGGGCTCTCAATTCCTTAAGTAAATAAATTAGAGATAATTCAATATTTAATAAGATTTACAATTCTGCTCCTTACAGTTTCTCAGGTGAGTGCTCTATAATTGAGTGCAAGTGAACAGCTCCATTAATTCCAATCCCGGTGTAAGATGGGTCCTAACAGCTTGGGGTGCTAAGGCAGACACACGAGAACAAGAGATGGAGAAAGAACAATTTCTCCCTTCATCTTTATTCCATGCTTCACAGCTGTACTTCCCCTGAATATTTTCATCTCTAGAGAAACCATGGCTTCCACAATTTGAAAGTCAGCACAACATTTGTTTCTAAGCCGGGTCCACCTCAATCAGATAAACAAACTATTTTTGAGCTGACTGTAATTATAAAGAGAGGGTGAGAGGATCTATTTATTCAGCATGGCTGCAGATGAATCCTTGCTACTTTTTGTAGCATTCCTGAGATAATACCAATGTACATTATCTAGGGCTCAATAGGTTAGTCAAACAGGAGGGTAAGGATGCCTATGCCAGTTATTGCGTGGTACTATTGAGACATTTGGGAAACTCTTAAGGCGTTTATTTGTTTTTCTGGAGAATTTCATCCTTTGGCATGTGTTTGGTTACAGCTGTGTTTGGTTATAGCTTTTGTTAACACTCAATGCCAGAACACTCATGACTAATTGTTCGTCAAGGAGCATGACTTGAGATAAGTAAAAAGTGAACTCACCAACTGAGTGCTACACGAAAAAAATGTCCTTGTTTTGTGCCCAAAGATCTGGTAACAGATATTAGGTTATTTTTTAGCTGTGAAAATTATGCCTGGTTACACAACCTGCCTTTTTATAGAAATTAATAAGAAAAAACTCATAATTAGAGCCAGCTGCTAATATGAGCAAAGGCAATTCTTTTGGTGCAGGTTTTGTAAGAAAAAAAAGTGAGAAAGAATCTTCATGGAGATATCTGGCCTTTAAAGAAATTTATTCTCTCTGGGTAATAGGATTGCTGGTTGGACTCTTTGTAAATGAGCAGCAGAGAAACACATAGTTGGCATTACAGTTCTGTTCATTGATTCTCATTTGAAAGTTGCCTATAGAAAATTCTGTCTCCAAGGGACCAGATGCCTCTGAACTTATTTTACAGTTTTTTCCTAGGCCGTATACATAGCAAACCAACAACAAAGTCTGACCATGTGCACTCAATTCACCTATATCAGAAAGCACACACCCTGTATGCAACTTGGCATATTTATGTATTTGTATATATAATACACATGTATATTTACAGATGCACACATGTGTGTGTACATGTGTTTGGCAACTGAATTTTTCATGCGGTAAAATTCACTCCATTAATTATTAGAGAGGTTTCTTGTAATTGAAGAAGAGATAGAGATAGAGAGATGAGAGAGAGAGAGACAGAGAGAGAGAGACAGAGAGAGAGACAGGCAGGGAGAGAGAGACAGAGAGAAAGGGAGAAACAGAGAGGGAGAGAGAAGAGAGAAGAAAGAAAGAAAGAAAGAAAGAAAGAAAGAAAGAAAGAAAGAAAGAAAGAAAGAAAGAAAGAAAGAAAGAAAGAAAGAAAGGAAAGAAGGGGAAAGGAAGAAAGATTAAGAGTTTGAAGTGCAAATTCTAATTCTAACTTCACTGTGTACTCTCTACCTAGTTTTCCACACATAAAATGAGGTTAGTGATGCCATTTTGCCATATTTATCAGAGAAGAGGATAAGTTAAGAGAAAAAGTTTTAAAACTACAAAACAGTCCAACTCAAATAGACCAAAACCCAGAAAAGGTAGTTAGGGTGAAGCTAGCTCTTAATATAAACCTTACTCTCAATCAATCTTCAACTCTTGTCTAGAGCCTCCATTCTTATAGCACTCAAATGTATCTTTCAGAGCTCCTGTGGTGATCTCTCTAAAATGTTCATCTTAACCATCCTTTCCTTCACATAAAATGCATCACCTTTAACAAACTATCCTGCATTTTTCATATGACTCACAAGGCTTCTTAGGGTTTGACTCATGCCTGATTCAGCAGCCTCACCTCCCTCCACCCCTTCCCTTGAAATTTGGTCTCCAACCACACCAAACAACTTTTAATTCCCTGAACACGTTGTGCCATTGTTATCCCTGCGCAGTTGCAAAACTTTTCCTTCTGCTTGCACTGCCCTTCCTCCTTAAACCTTCCTGGAAAACTAGTAATTGTCCTACACTTAATATAACCGATTCCTCTTCTGTGAAGCTTCTATATTCTAGACAAGCAGAAACTTTACTCCTCACTTGTGCTACCACTCTATTTGGTATATATTTATTCTTTTCCATTCTTATTTGTTTAGCTGTTAATGTTCTGGTCTAGATCCCAATAGTCTTGAAACCATGGAACACATTTAATTCAACCTTGATACAAAATGCTTGGTGCAGCGCCTAAAACATAAAAGATGCTCAATGTTTATTGGGAGAATGAATGAATGAAATGAGGAAGGAAACTCATTCCTGTGCTTTAGACTATCTATCTGCTCCATATTTCTTTTACATTACGATGACATATTGTACATTATTTTCCACATACATCTTTTCTCCTTTATCTCCCAAACCACTGCATTTTTACTGCCCCTCAGAAAACAACCTCTTGAGATCTCATCCTTTCTTGTTCTTTCCCAATCTCCAGTTTCTTCCACAGGATTAGTCTATGGCCTATACTTATCATAGATTTCTATGGCTTGATAGAGAAATGCAAAATTCCTAGAACTCAAGAGAGGAAAAGGGCAAGATGAGGAAGGCAATAGGAGAAAGAAGACTATCCCCCACAAAATGAGGTAGAGAATGAACACCAAGGGCTAGAATGATAACTATATCCATGGGCTGAGGAGAGGATAGAAGTAGTTCAGCTAAACATTATAACAATAATGCTGTCTACCCCTTAATTAAGATAGTTATTACAGGGCCGGCCGAGTGGCGCGGTGGTTAAGCGCTGGCTTGGGAAGCCAGTGGCCCCGGTTTGGGTCCCACATATGAGGGCCAGTGACACTGCCCTCAAAAAAAAAAAAAAAAGATAGTTATTCCATATGCCTTTTAAACAATATTTTTAATCTAGTGAAGTTTTATTTACTCCTCTAAATACAGACACTTAAAAACTTTTGTGGGAGGAAAGCCCACAAAAACTAGGTATCACAACCTCCAGCCCCTGCTTCCAACAAATAAAACCGTTTCCTTGGATCAGTTAAACGAACACACAAATCAAAAAGATCAAGTAACGTTTTCATGTATTTACAAAACGAACTAGTCACCATGACTGAGTCACCTCAAGACCCTATGAGTAATACGTTGTGTAGAAAATTCACAAAAATATTTTGACTTCAAAGTTTAAATACCCTCTTCTTCCTAAAACATTGTCTTCAATGTATTCAATTTATACTGACTCTTTTAAGAAGAGACCTGAAAGTTAGATATCTATGGCTTATACCCACTTGATATCCATATCCCAAATATTTATCAAAGACTTAATAAAACCATCATAGTTCAAAGACCCAGTAAACTATTTCCCAGGAAAGGACCACACAAACCATCTGATCCAACCCTCTGACTCTATAGACCAATAAATGGACAGAGAAAGTGGTTGATTATCTTATCTAAAGTCATGCAGTGGGAGAAATGGGATTAAATTCAGATTTTCTGAATCTTAAACCAGAATATTGTCCCTTAAATCATGGGATGTACAGCAAAACATTAAATGCTAAATAACATATGCCATTTACACATATACATGTGAGTCAAGATACATATTACTGCTATATAAAGTTAATTCAGTTGTGTTTAGCCTAAAAATGAAAGACTAAAACTTGAGCTGAATACTTTTATAGATACAATCTCAACATACTTCTTGATAACCCAGTATATTTTATTGTATAACTTTTTAAATTTTGCATGTTTTTGAATTGTAAAAAGACAAAAAGTGGAGACAAGTGTGAGTAGATGCTTCATTAAGGGTTAGGGAACTCAGCAACTCTAAAACCAAGGGCCTATTTCTTTTCTTTGACTGGGTTGGTGAGGGCTCCCTCTTGTGTTCCTTCAGTGTCTTAGATTCTTTTGCTTGAGAAACTGCCCCACTCCTTCCCTTCTTAAAGAATTCTCTCTGTTTCTCCCCAGAGAGAAGAAATTGGAGCCTGAAACATAAAATAGTCCTCCTGTCACTTACGTTTGCATGCTGCATGTACCAAGGATAAATCAAAGTGTAAGTATGAAGAGTGAATCTTTGTTGGCTATATTCAGCATGGTGATTCATTACCTCCCAGTCCAGAGTACACAGAACAACTATAATTTAAGGAAAAAAGAATAGTACTTTCTTCTATACACAGACTTATTGCTACTTGAAAGTTTTATTTAATTGACTTTTCTGCAGCTTTACTGGGCCAAGCTCGCTGTATTCCTTAATGTACCATTATCAATTAATTTATTAATTTAGTTAATGCATTAATGCAGTTGCATTTTTTGGAGCTGCTAATTTTCATTTTTTTTTTTTAATTTTTTAATTTTTTTTATTTTATTTTTTCTTTTTGGAGCTGCTAATTTTCACAAAGCAACATATTAGTAGTATGTAGAATATAAAAGAGAAGAACCATTCCTGTCCTCAAGAAACTTTATATTAGAAGACAAAAGATATGATCACAGGTGAAATAAGACACCTCCTGTAAAATGAGACTAGAATGTCATCAGGGTTCAGAGGAGGAAATTCTTGCTTAGGCTATGGAGATCAGGGAAGCCTTTATACACACCGTGGCATGTTACCTGGAGCTAGAATAATGAATAGGCTCTCAATAGTTATCCAGAGATATGGAGTTTTGGAAAGACTCCTATGGACCAAAAAAAAAAAGGTGGAACTGAAAATGGAATCAATTTTTGACTTGTTGAAATAAGAGCATACCACTCATAGATACCACTCATAGACAAGGGGAAGGCTAGAGTCTTTGCAAGGAAGTTATAACAACGCAACATAAGGCCTTACCAATCTTAGCATCCTGAGTTTGTAAGAATCAAACACATGACCTTGGTTTTATATTCAACATCATGTTCTTTTAATCAGCTGCACTAACAGGAACAGAAAAAATGAAATGACAATGCAAAGGACAGTGAGTCACAAACACATGAACTGTAACACTCCACAGTGACATTTTGAATAGAGAGCCTAATGGCTTATCTATTGATCTATCTGCTCTTAATTCTGCGTGGCTGTTACTTTTTTCATGTGACATTTTCAAATTGCATTCAAATATCAGTTATCTGCATTAAGGAAACAGAACTGTGGAATAGATTGCCCAATTGTCATTTCTTGCAGTCTTCGCATTTCATTATAATGGGAATTTGAAGAAGAGAATTCATTCTTCCTAATTCATTTTTTTTCAGGCCCATATTAAAATTAATGTGCTGTTCCTTATAAATACATCAGCCTACCTGGTACTAAAGGTTATCGTGAACAATCTGCAGAAGGAAAGATCCACTATTGCTAATGGAAATCATTTGCTTACTGTCACATTCATCCAATTACATTACTTTACCTTAACAAAATGGAACATTTCTATGAGCATCAGGACAAAAAAATGTTACCTTCTAATCTCTGGCGTGGTTCCATATGAATCCCACTGGGAAGAAACTCTAGTTTAATATTTGAATTTACCATCTCCTTGAGATGGTGTCCTTTGACAATCTCTTCAACATATTTATTTCCTCATTTTATTATAATTGCAGTAATTTATAATAATTATGATAATGTATCATTTCAGTTTCCTGATTATCAATATTTATTTATTTTTTTGTTAGTTTAACATATCTTTATATCCTACTTCACAGTCCATTAGATGACGCCTACATTCCTCATCCCCCCATGGCAGGAAATCTTCAAGGGTGGTCCTTATAAATTAAAGCTGAAGGGTGGTTTTTTGTTAATATCATTGATAAGCAAAGGGGAAAATTTTTAGAGATGAGTCAAATTTATTACCTGTTTACGTTAAACTAATAGGCTAATATCTTCTACATAATAGAACACAGTCATCTACCAATAGTCATCACTAGCCAACATCAAAAGCAACCTGTTTTTTTTTTTCTGAAAACTGCTGACAAAAATGCTGTATGACAAGGACTCCAGCTGCCTGGAAGCAGCAAACATAATACATTTTGCAACACCGGTGCCCTCTAATGGCTGACATTGTACAATGCCTTATGGTGGCGAACTCGTGTGTTGTAGCTAAGATTCTAAAAGACCCAGCCTATGAGAAACAATTCGGGTTCAGTTTCAGTGGTCAGGGGAGGGAAAAGAGGAAGTGGTATTAGTTCCCTGGTTCATCTCAGAATTACAACCCCCATTACAGTGACCAGGAAAACCAGTTTTCAGGTCTGAGGGGTGGTATATATTCTGGGGTAGTATGGAATGATTAACTAGTTAGACTGTGCAGGCAGGCAGGGAGGCAGATATATATATATATATATATATATATATATATATATATATATATATACATATGTACAGAGATGAATTTATTTCAGATGTTCTTGTGAAAAAATATTTAACCTTACAAGTATGAAAATAAAATTGTATTATATATTTGGAGAGATGTGGGGTATAATTGCATTCTGTACTAAATCTTAGAATACAAAATAGTTTTTCAAAAAGATTATATGATACCAAGCTACAATGCTGCTTACTTCAAGTTAAACTTGAACACAGTTATATATAAGACCAGTTTGCAAAAACATTCAGTGGATTCACCCATTTTCACAACGGCCTTTCTTACCTTTCCCTTTAGAATAATCCATCAGGTCAAAATTCCCTTCCATTTTCTCTAGTCTTCAAGTGGAGTAATTCTCCCAGATCCATATTCATCAATGCCTGTATTTTTTTTTCTTTTTTCTTTTATTTATTTATTTATATATATTTTTAATTAGCTTCCGGTGTACAACAAAGTGCAATAGTTATACTTTTTACCCCTCAAAGTGACAACCCCCCTCCCCCAATTCTTCCCTCCCACTCCTCCCCCCCATATCATATTTTTGATTCCTGCAGTTTTCCAAAACTACTCTCATTAGCTTCATGTCAGCCTGTCTTTTTGAGAAATGCATAGTTTTACCTTGCAATTTTACTGGACATGGATAGTTGATTGGGTTCTAATTTTATAAGTGATCAGTTTATTAATGAATATTTTAATATATAAAAGACTTTTCCCCTCAAAGAAATGAATTTGCAGAATTCATCCAAAGATAATTAATTCACAGAAATAGAGAACCCTCAACCTCGTCTAGACAGCTGATTTGACAATAACTTGCAGTGGAGACCTGGACTCCCAAAACTCCCTCTATCACACTGCCTCCCTCTATCTCAGTAGCAATATCCCCAGCCGATTCAGACATTGTGGGAATTTGGGGATAACTTCCTGATCATTATACTGAAGTTACAAATGACATGCTGGAGCTTCATAATTCAGGAAGCACTATGTGAGATTGGATTGAGTTCAGAATTGAGCTCATTATCATGTGTCTTGGGTTGTTTATTGGCATAATGACAGTCATGCATTTATGCCGAAAGCATGAATCACAGAGTAGCTTCCTATAGCCATCATAATTATCATCTGATTATCAGGGAAAAAGGACAGTTGAAGCAGAGGGGCCATTTCTGTTAAGATAGTATATGCCGTAAGCACTGAGAACATTACCTGAAATCAAGATTTAATGAATGCTAGGTATTTCTGTTTTCCTCTGGGGGTGAGAGAGTTTACCTTTTTTTTTTTTTTTTATCATAGCTAAAATTGGCACAAATCGTGAGCTAAACAAAGTTTTTAATCTCCTGAGCTACCTTTTCATTACCTAGTTAAAAAGAGCCAAAACCCTTATACCACCTGGTACCAGGCAGCTTAGTCTCAGAGTCATGGAACAGTCAATAAAACACGAAAAGGAGCTCAAGCCGTTTCTTGTTTTTCTTGAAAAGAAGAAAGAGGATCCAAACACACAGTCGAAGACAACTTTATAAACCCCACCTTCCTCCTATTCTCTTCCACTATATTCTGTAGCTGCTTAGATGTTCCGCTCTTAAAAGCTCCTGCACAAAATGATAGCTTCACTCTCCTCTCTCTTCCATTTCTGTGTTCCTTCAGTTGATATATTTTAAATCCTCCTTTTTCTCTACCATCTTGAATTCTTTTTCAACTGTGTTCCCAATTTTTGAATTATAAAAAGTGGAGTCTGGTAGAAATGTGGAAAGAGGGGAGAGGCCTTCTGAAGATGGGGAAGAAGCTGAGAGGCAAACATCAAACTCTGGGTGAAATTGGGGGTGGCTGGAAGGCTGGGGCCACTTCTAAGTTAATAATTTTTGTCTCATCTAAATATACATCACATGCAAAAGTAACCCATAACCAGTAGCTGACAACACTGCTGGTAACTCACTGTCTCTCCTCATGCTGCAGGCACTGGAAAAGCTATCCTAAAGGATGTACGTTAAAATAGAAGCAACAAACATGTAGAAAATTCCCTCTGCATCATGGTATCTTGAACTGTGGAAGTATATGAGTGTGTGAGTGAGTGAGTGTGTGTGTGTGTGTGTGTGTGTGTAAAAAGACACTAAATCACTAATTAGACAATGTCAGGGTTGGAAGAACCTGTAGAGATTTATTTGACTTACACCCATTCCCATCCATTGGTTTAAAAGTAAGAAATAGGAGGCTCAGAAAAATTGTGATTTGCCCATAGTAAATAAGAATGTCCTGAATTTGAATTCTTTAGCCCCTAGCACCCAATATGAAGGTCTGTCCTCACTGGAAACATCGGAAGAAGCTTGAGACATGATATCCTGAGTCTGAGAGGCAATGGGCTGCAAGGACATCTCTGGGCCTCCCTGCCTCCAGCTTAGACATCCAGGAGAATGCTAAGCCTGTTGTTGCTTGCTCCTCACAACAAAAATAGAAGGAAACATGAAAGCTTCCAGAGATGCTGGCTGAGAGAACCAGTATAACCAACCCCACGCGTAACTCTTGCCTCCAAATGGGCTCCCTGTTTTGCAGCAGATGGAAAGACAATACTCGCTTCCACTGCTTGTTTCCCTTCCACAAAGGCTCCAAGATTCCTGATGGAGCCCAGTGACTTTATTCTTCCTTGAAGAACAGAAAAGGGAACTTGCAACTCAAAAAGCAGGTTTTATAAAAATGTTCCACTCTCCAAAAAAGGAAACTGCAGTCCACAGAAACCTCCAAAATGTTTTTTTGTCCTCCTTAGAGCAGCTCAGAGCATTTCTCGGTATCCTTTAATTTCATGCCATTTCCCTAAACCAAATATTAAATTTCCCCTTTGAAGTGAGAGTAATAAATCACGAAGGAGAGAATTGGCAGCTCTTACGAAAAAAACCTGAGGTAAAACTTAGAAATGGACACATTTCTCCTCTTCTTAGTCTGGCCCTGAGCACAACTGTGTCGGTCTCAGCCGCCCCAAGGAGCCTGTTTGAGCCCTCTGATCTGAGGCTGTGCAGCGTTCTCGTGTTACTGTTATTTTTGTTGATGTTTGTTGTGTTTACTTTGTTTGCTTTTGTGTTCTTGTTATTTTGCTTTCCCAGGAACAAGTGTGAGTATTTTTAGTTAGCTTGTTATTTTATCCCACAGAACCAGTTTGATTCAAATCAATAATGACAGCACAAAAAAATCTATTGTTTGATACACCCAGGAGTTGCTTTGATTCTGTTCTATCAAGACATTTTTTTAGCTTTTCAGAATAGCTCTTATTATATAACATGTGGATTTATTGTTGTTTTGCACAATTATATTATATACTCTCTGGTTTTCAGAAACCCTGCTATTTAATAAATAAGAAAACAAAGTAGCTGCCTGCCAGCACGTTAACTTGCTAGCACGTCAAATTATTATTGCATATCCAATTTATAAATATGTTTACAATCAATCCCTCAGTGCCATTCTAAAGACAAAGAAGAAAATCTGCTTTTTATTTAAGGAAAAAGACATATGTGTATTTTAAGAGGACACTGTGCAAAAAAGTGGGGGGAAATTTCTCCCTCACCTCATTTTAGCATAGCGCAGCGAGGGCTGGATTCAGCTGACATTTGGGGGATAAACAAAACATTTATGTGAGCAAAGTGGAACTCTAAAAAATTCAAAATGAGGAGATTTATATTCTTGGTTTGCACTCTTTGTTTCATAAGCACTAACTGTTCATAGCTCAGGCTCTTGTTGAGTTTTGCCATCAGGATGAGGGCTTTATTCCAAAGGCTCAGCTGTTGCATCGCAGGCCTTGTTTTTTATGGAGACTATTACATGGGGTAGCAAAGAATCAGTCATTTATCCTGGTATTTCAGAACTCCTTATCCACAGCCATAACTGAGATAACTGCCTCCACCCATGACCAAAGCCGAGGAGTTTAAAATGTGTGTCTGGTATTTTGTGAATCAGCAATGGCTGGACTTAACTTCATGCCCACTGTGGGTTATGTACACCTCTGATCCTTAGATGAGGGAGATCATCGTCACTGGGTGAACTGGCCTATGGGAAGACTGACTAAGGAATGTATGAAAGACTGGCAAATACTCATTGCAAAGAAAACCAAAATTCATTAATAGGGCCAGCTCTGCAAATAATTTGAGATATTGACAGTTATGAAGTAGACAGCTATCCTGATGTGGAAAGATGACGACAATATAGAATTGGTCTGAGGTGGGGCCGGAGTATGGGTCGTTTTATAAAGTTCCCTAGGCAATGCTCCTGACCATTCAGGGTTGACAACCCCTGAAGCAGCACTTTTAGCTACCTGATAAGAACGGAGCACAAAGCTTTACCTATATCCCAGCTGTTGGCTGAGGGAAAGTCATTACCAAGCCATCCTCCCTACCCCCAACCCCCAGCTTCTCTGAAGAAAGAAGGGAATATAACAAAATAAAACAGTCTAAATTAGAATATGAGGAATTTGGATTAGATATAAGAAAAACTTTCAGAAGGAAGGAGGTTAGGTATTAAAATGTATTACCTCAGCGATATTGTACCACATCATTTTCTGTAGTGTTTCACAACAAAGGGTGAATTTCTCACTGTCTTTGATATGTTTCTAATGGAATGCCTAAATGGGATTGGAGAGTAAAGCCCATTCTTTCAGGCAGGAATGAATTATACACTCATTCATTCAAAACAAATCAAGGGTTTCCCAAGTGTCTTATAATGTCCTAAAGGAGGCTACTTGGTTGGAAGAACTATTTGGGTTTACAAGTCATGTCAGGTCCTGTTTGTAAAACCATGAGAGGCAGTACAGTATTTTGGCTAAGTATATGTCCTCTGAAACCAAGCTGTCTCATTTAACTTTTTCCACTTATTGGCAGATAGGTATGTGCTATAATCTCTCTATCAATTTATCTGTAATGGGATGAGACGATAATGATGATGATGATGATGATAGTACCGTCTTCATATAGTTATTCTAAAGTTCAATTAGCGAATACATGTGAAGTATTTATACCATGCTTGGAACATAGTAGACTCTTGTGTAAAAATTAGATTTTTTTTTCATTAAAATTCATTTGAGGTCACTTAGGTCATAGACGACTCATTATATCCTGATTTATATTTTTCATTGCAAAACTAAAATACACACTTTGTTTTGTGTTTTTTAAGCTAGTATAAAGTACAATGCAGCATTGAATTAGCAAAATCTTGAAGAGTTTGAAGGAAATAGAGAAGTCGTCTAGAAGAATGGTTCTCAATCCTGGCTGCACATTAGAATCACTGAGGGAGCTTTTAAACAGTACTAATGGCCAGACCCAATCACAAACAATACAATCAAGTACAGGGCTCTTTTTTTTTTTTTTTTTTTTTAAGCTCTACTTATCTTTTCAAAGTCTATTAAAGGTTGCAGGCCATTGGTCAGGAAATATCTTCCTTGAAATGCAGAAATTTTCTTAACCAACTTTTTAAAAATATTTCCATTGACAGAGAACTCATTACTTCACATAAAATTGAATATCCTTTTAAGTTTAAATAACACTAAGCAAACAATTCAGACTGAACAAATTTAGAGTTTATTTTCAAATTCCTCACCCCCTCAAATTGTTGGCAAAAGGTTTGCTCAATCAAGTGATAAATGCCAAATGTAATGAAATATTCTTCAAAGTCTCTAACCTTTTACTATTATCATAGTTAAGGAAACAAAATATTTTAAAAAGCAAATTGAATTCATTGGAAGTATATAAAATAGTTATTATTGGTTTAAATGTAATAACATAAGATGACATTCCTGTTTTGAAAGTTATTTAATAATCTACCTCCACATGATCAATTTTACAAATTTATAATTTCATTTATTCATCTATTACTAGCTGTCTAGTAAACTGTATTCAAGAACAGTGTCAGACACTGGCTACAAACATTTATAAATACAAAACCAAAAGCTGGTTTGAATACTTTATATTTTCTCAAAATCATACTAGATTTATTGGAGTGACATCTTTTTCCTTGTCCTGAACAACTGATTGTATTAAAGAATTATACTAACAATTAAGCTGATGTTCAGTTGACCTAATTTTTATTTTATTTATTTATTTATTTTTAAAGTTTTAAATAGACTGAATATATAAGAATTAAGAGTAATAATTCAGGTAAATTAAGGACTTGAGAAGTGGTAGGGAGGGAGCTCACTATGGAATTTTTTTAAGAAGTGAGTTCTTCTAGATTAAGGTCTGATTTAATTTACCAGAATGTGGTCCATACACAATTCTGGACACATGGATCAGGTAAACCAAGACCTGTCAGCAACTGAGAATACCTATGCTGTGACATTCTTTAAATATCAGTGAGTGTTACTTTCAGGCTGGCTTAGAGGACAAAAATGATGGAAGGACAGGAACACCAAAAGTTGGACACCCTTTAATTAAATGAGAACACCTGATCCGTGTCAGTGTGGTTCAGAGGAAAGGCAGGTGTTGATCATTTTCATGAAGGACGTCTACAAGGGCAAGCTCAAGGAAACTGCAGCTCACAGGAATACTGTCACTGTGTCTTAAAGGTGATTGTTGCAATGTTCTCCATAAAATTCTATAAAATTTTTATCTTTCATGACAAATCATCAGTGGGTCAAGGGTTATGAGCACCAGTGATATAAGTAATGCCAACCATCATTAATGTGTGTTTAAATGTCTCTATTTCTCTAGAGCCTTTAAAGCACAGATTGGGGTCTGGTATTATTCTTTCTTGTTATTATCCCTGAAGTATATCTTAGAAGAATTTTTGGGTTCTAGCTCTCCCATGCTAATTGTATATCCAGCTAAACTGGCAGAGATCAAAGGAACCAGAAATAATAGAACAAAACAGAATGAAAGAAGGTGAGAAAGTATTTATAATATTGTTGAATGGGGAAAAAAATTGTTGACTGTGGTTTTAAAGATTTTAATGGGCTATTTTATTTCCTAAATATTAAAAGAATCTTTAGGGCCGGCTGAGTGGCGCATTGGTTAAGCGCTGGTTTTGGGATGCCAGCGGCCCCGGTTCGGATCCCACATGAGGGCCAGTGACACTGCCCTCTACAGCTAACAACAGCTCCACCTGGAGCTGGGCTGTGCGAGCCCCGGTGATGGTGTGGGCTGCAGCCCCTGCTGCAGTGGGCTACCATAGGCTACAGTGAGTGGCCCGCAGCCAGCGTGAGCGGCTGGCAGCCAAGAGTGAGCTGCCAATAGCCGCGATGAGCGACATCCAGAGGCCGGCGACCGATCTGCCTCATCCGGGAAGAGCGCAATGACGATACCAACAGTGAAGCAACATCCTCCGCAACTAAAAAACTGAAGAACAAGAAGACAGCAACTTGTCTGTTCCCCTTCCCCGATTCCCCAACGCTGTTCCCCTCCCCCAATTCCCCAATTAAAAAAAAAAAAATCTAAAGAATCTTTACAGGGCACCTGTTTTTTTTTATTTTATTATTATTATTATAAATTCAACCTCTGAAGTTCCTTTCAATGCAGTGTAGAAAATTTAATTTTTATGAATTTTCCCCAATGATACACAGGCAAATATTAGTAACACTCATTTGAATTTATATAATGTCAATGTCATTCTTTGACATGACATATTCTCAGGTAATCCTCACACCAGCTTTGCACTAAAAGAAAAGGCATTATAAAGCAAGACTCTGGTCCTATTTTTATTTTTCTCTTAATTGATCTGACCTTGAAAAAGGCCCGTAAGCTCAGTCCTAGATTTCTTTATCTGTAGAAAAAAGGATTTGAATAGGTTATATATTAATTTTCTTACAGCTCTAACATTTTATAAATCTCTGTTTTGGAGTGCATTGAGATGGTTTAATAACTTGCACACTGTCATACATTTAGACAGAGATAGAGAAGAACTCAGGTCCTTTGAATCATATTTCAAAATGCTCCCACTAGTTTTGATCACTTATTATTAAGAATGTGAAAATAAGACCTTGGCTTACTTTATTATTATTTTATTTTACTAAGGAAATCTGTTTAAAGTCACACTCTTATATGGGGTATTATCTGGCAACAATATGTTTCAAGGATATAGTGAATACCAGTGTTTTGCATTTAGTTGTGAAAATCAGGGGAGAAGGATTTCTACTCTGACCCATTGTCACCAACTATCACTCCAGTCTTTAGTATCTGTGGTTGGCACTGCTTCTTATGATCAGCGATTTCATTCATGCTAAAGGAGCAGGACCTGAGGATTCCTAATTCTCCAAGGGCAAAGAGAAAAGATTACTTATATGATTAGATTATAAATTTCTTAGTTTTACTGTTTATTTGTATTTAGACTAAACCAAAGCTTATGAATTTCTTAAACAGTAGTACTTGTTGCATAAGAACTAACCCTTTGATCCAGAATGGATAAGAAAACAAGACCCTTACATATGTTGTCTATAAGAGACTCACTTCAGATCAAAAGATACACACAGGCTGAAAGTAGAGGGATGGAAAAAAAAAATTCATGAAAATGGAAACAAACAAAAAACCAAAAATCTGGGGAGCAATGCTTATACCAGACAAAATTGACTTTTAAACAAGAGCTATCAGAAGAGACAATGGAGGACCTAGTAATCCCACTTCTGGGTATATTTATCCAAAGAAACCCAAAGCACAACTTTGAGGGGTCATGCTCATTCACATGTTCATTGCAGCATTATTTACAATAACCAAGATATGAGGACAACCTGGGTGTCCCTGAATAGATGAATGGATAAAGAAGAGGTGGTACATATACACAATAGAATATTACTCAGCCATAAAAAAGAATGAAATCTTGCTATCTGTAACAACATGAGTGGACCTAGAGGGTATTGGTGCTGAGTGTAGTAAGTCAGACAGTGAAAGACAAATGTCATATGACTTCACTTGTATGTGGAATCTAAAGAACAAAAAAAAAAATGAAACAGAAACAAATTCATAAATACAGAGAACATTTTGATGGTTGCCAGATGGTAGGGGGATTGGAGTTGGGTGGAAAAGGAGAGGGATCAAGAAGTACAAACAGGTTGTTATACAGTAGTCATGGGGATATAGGGTATGGCATAAGGAATATAGTCAATAATATTGTAATAACCATGTATGATGTCAGATGGTACTAGATTTACTGGGGTGACAGATGGGAGGGAGGGTTGGGGGCTGGGTACAAAAGGTGAAGGAATTAAGAAATACAAAGTGGTAGTCATAAAAATGTCATGGGGATGTAAAGTAAAACATAGGGAATACAATCAATAATATGGTGCTAAATATGTATAGTCCCAGGTGGGTACTAGACTACTAAGGGGGGGGTCACTTCATAAATTATATAAACGTCTAACCACTGTGATGTACACCAGAAATTAATATAAAATAATATTGAAGGTCAACTGTAATTGAAAAATTGAAAAAAAGGGGGTGGAAGATAAAGGGGAATAAGAGGTTCAAAGTTCCAGGTATAAGGTAAATAAGTCATGGAGATGTAATGTACAGCATAGGTTATACAGTCAATAATATTGTGATAGCATGGTATGGTGTCATATGGCTGCCAGATTTATGGTGATTACTTCTTTACTATAGGGAATATAATCAATAATATAGTAATAACTATGTGTAGTGTCAGGTGGGTACTATTGAATAACTATGATGTATACCTGAAATTAATATTGTATGTTAGCTATATTTTAATAAAAATCTTTTTAAAAAAGCTAACACTTCGAAGAAGAACTAATAATGAGAATGTTGTCATCTCCACAAGAAGGAAAAAGCTACATAGGCAGGAGAAGATCTTATCCCATTTTGTTCTTTATCCCATTATTCAGTCTTCCCCAGAGAGCACACTGGTGAAATACTGGCTTCCAGTAGGCAATGTTAAGTAGTAACTGGGACCACTGCATTCAAATAGCATAGGGGCCACTTGCTTGGTTCTTTGTGGATGGCTCACACTCCCCTCTGTTTCTTGTCTCCATGCAAAAAGGGAAGGATATATCACTTTTGGTATGTTCAACATTTCTCCAGTTTTACTGGAGGAGTTCAGTTGGAGGAGTGAGGTAGCAAGCCTTGATATTTTCTCCAGGTCAATATTATTAGGGAGCCCTATACTTTGAGAGCTATTGAGAAACCATTGATAAACTAATACCTGTTTGCCTCATTGGTTGTTTCTCAGTGTTCTTCGATACAAAAGAGAAGAGGGATGTCATTAGCATTTTCAAATCAGCAGAAACTAGCAAAATCAAGAATTGTATTCTACAGCTGATGACTATAGAGGGCAAAAATATCTGCTATTAAAGTTTGCTAGAAGTTGACATAACAATCCCAGATTAAGAAGGCTGTACAGGGACTTAAATTGTGGTCTGTTTCTAACATCTAGTCTAATTAGAGGTTAATGTCTTCACACCTTGTCAACTGGTTGGAGGAAATTATACTTGGAAGCACCATTTGCCTCTCTCTCTAATAATTATCCTAATTTGTTTTGTTCAGTTTATGTAGTAACATAGCACAAGTTAGGAAACGAGTGCCCCACAGGTCAGTGAGTATTACCTCCCTACCCAGTATACATTTGTAGATCATAAACATGGTTCGTTAGTTTCTCAAAGACAAGATTTTTTTTTTTTTGCCACAGACATTTCTGAAAGAAATAAAAATTATATAATCTATCTTGAAGAACATGTAACATTTACAGTCATAATAAATTTTCCATGCACATGTACACATCTAACAAATGGTATAGAGATTAATGTTAAAAGAGACTCTTTAACCACCTAAAGAGTCACATCAATGCCTTCTCTAATTATGATAAATTCTGTTCTTTCACCTGCAAAGGTGACATTTCACGGCAAATAAGTGTGGGAAATCACCTGGAACATGAAGATTTCCTGTTTTGTAAGCTATTTCCCATAATGACCAGAAAGTTGTGGACAAAGAGCTAGCTGATAGAACAGTTGTTCTGAGCTTTGTTAATCACATCAGGAAACCTATACTTTTGTTTGAACAGCCAATCAAAAACTCAGATTCTCCTTGGCGTGAACCTAGCTCAATGAACTGGTAAATTGGAGTGAGTGTCTACATTGCTATGAGCCCCAAGTCGCCAAAATTGCTGTGTAACATAAGGAGGCAGGAGGTCAGAGAATAAGCAGGTAATGCTGACAATCGGTATTGATATAGATGCTTCTCTTCTTCCTAGTGGCCTAGCTGCCACCAATATAACCACCTCCACTCACACACGATCTCTGAAGTCATCAATGCAATATGAATGGAGCTGGAACAAACTGTTTTGCAATAATATCTTACCAGTCTCACAATTTCCCTTAAGGGCCTGCTGTCCTCTGATGTCACCTTCTTTGTTGATTTTCCTTTTGAAGCTATTCTTGATATTTATCTTAATAAGATACCACAAAGATATAAATGATAGAAGGGAAGAGCTTCAACAGTATAATTTATCTCAGGCAATTCAGCAGAGACAACTACTAAATGAAACTCTCCAAATGTCAAAAGATAGCTTTTCAACTTGGGAGAAAGAGCAACTTTTCAAAATACTGTGCCACCATCAATTGTGTTTTTAGATTTAGGTTACTCTACAAATATTGGTCCAGGCAGAGAAGAGCAGCAGCCTTCACTTGCAGTCACCTAGGTTAGGTCAATTTTGGGATTACATGAATGATAAATTAATGACTGTAAAAAAAAATAAGACAAAGAAAAGAAAATAACAGAAAAAGTAAAAGAGTTCTGTTGTCTTTATGTCTGTTGGACTTTCAGGGATAACTGCAAGATTCTATTCACAAACTTGTGAACTGAATGGAACCCCCAAATGGGCAGTTGAAATCCAGACCACTTAAAACAGATACATACACTTACACAATAAAACAAAACAAACAAACACATTCTGGATTGAAAGGAGAGAATGTGCTTTTATTCTTCAATAAGTATGGCAGCTTAAGCCCTCACAGTTGGTATCCACAGTGAGGTGTAGTGAAATGAATACTGCACTGGGAATCTGAAATTACATTAGCTCTGGTTCTATTATTTGCTGTGTAACCTGGATGAGTCCCTTAATGTTCCTACCTTCCCCCTTTATAGCATGGTGAAATAATACTTAATTTACTATCCTCAAAGACTTGTTGTCAATATCAAATTAAGCAATGGATTAAAAAGTATAATGTGTTGGACACATAGAACGCTACACTTGATTGTTTTTCCAAATTATTCTGCTTTGAATAGTTTTACTTTCTTTATCCGCAATATTTTTTACTTGCTTCTCCTAGCCCCAGAAGATGGAACAGGGGATATATTTACTGGTATGTATATCCCTTAGTCCTGAAATTTAGGAGACTAAGTTATAACTGTACTTAATTAAATCAAGTTTAAAGGGAGACAAGAATAATTAGCCTATAATTGTACCATTTTGACTGCTCTTCCCTCTCCCATAGAAAAAACCCAACCTACTTTAATGTATATTCATTTTCAAAATTTATTCAATTAGTCCAAAAAAAAAAAATTCAAACCAGGCTTGCAACTGAATTTATAAAATTGGATGTGACTCAGTCTAGAATAGGTGCTGGGCATGCAAATAAGTATAGTTATGTAATAAAAGAATGCCAAAATATTTCAGAGTAGGGGAAAAAATCTAACTTCCTCTGAGAGTAGAAAGTGAGAGTCTTTAAGGGACTTTATCACAAAGTAAAAAATGTTTAACTGAATCTTGAAAGATAAGTAGGCTTTTTTCCCATGTGAATAAGAGTATATTCATGTATATTCATCCCTATTGGAACAATAAGATCTCCTTTTTTAAGAGCAAACTAAAGGGTGAAATTATATAAGTAAATATGGTAATCATTTTTCACAGTAGGATAGGTTCTTTTGAAAGCAAATTAAACACTGTCCCTACTCAAACAATTGAGCACCATAGGCAAAGCTTGCTAAATGATTTGTTTGGATGGAAATGATCCCACGGGTATTAAGTCCCAACACAGTCCAGTGAAAAAAATGCCTAAGTTACAGATGATCTAAAAGAGCTTAGAGGAGGAGAGAAGGAAGGAGAGAGAGGATAGAGGCAGACAGAGAAGGAGAAAATGGGGAGGAATGAGAGAGTACACAGCTAAATTCTGACTTTTTGACTCCATTCTTCTCAATCACTATAACCACACTGCATCCCCTCTCTATACCATCACCCACATCCAAGGCCAGCCTACAAAATAAGACAGGGCAATTACTGCTTTCAAGAATTTAAATGGTCACATACCATGAGTTATGAATAAAATGTTTACAATTAGAGCAAATGGTAAGTTTAATATAGATTAGTGAGCCCTGGGGATAGACATTGATGAAACTAAATATTCCCCTGAGGTTGCTACTTGTTTATTGGGCGATACTGACAAGTTCTAAAAGATGGGAAGAACTCTCTTCCTGTTCTACCTCCTGAAAAACTCAAAGAGATGCATGGGAAGTAGGATTTTGTTCACCTCGCCATTTTTTTGCAGTGCTGACCTCAACATTGAGGTATCAAATCTGCTCAAAGCAAGCAAATATTCCCCAGGAAACTTTGGGATTTCTTTCAGAGAAATAGTTTCACTCTAGTTAAAATAGTCAACAACAACAACAACAACAAAGAATTCTTGGGAAAGGACATTTCCCAAACCTGATTGGAAATATAATAGAAACTTGGAAGCAGTAGGAATGGTACCAAGTGCTGAGCTGGGTAGGACACAGAGGCAAAGACTCACCATCTGCCTGTGTCTGGTGTTTTCCCTCTCCATTTTCTCTCTCTCCAACTCTCACTTCTAATGGCCTATGTCCAATTCAGCTTAGGCCTTTGAAGACATTAGAACATCTCAGACTTGTGAAAAAAATAATTCATTACCCTTTTCTATTGCTGAGGTCACAATAATAGTGATTCTGAACAAGGCTTATGAATTTATAAGAAATGCAGCCCTTGAGGACTCCAGAGCACACTATTGAACCAATATCTCTGGGCTTAGAACCAAGTGTGTATGTTTGGAACATTTCATAGGTGGTTCTGATGTGTCCTTCTGGTTAATAATAAATTTTATTTATTATTAGTAATAGTAATAATAACAACAATAAAAAAAGCCAATCTAACCACTAAACTCTACTTCTACATCTAGAATCTTTGAAAGGAAAGGGACCTAGAGATAATTTAAAAGATCTAAGATGATTTCAAACCTTAGCAACATTATAGGGGCTAATCAAGGTAGAGCCATATTCAGTTTAGCCAAGAAAGGTTAAACATTTTAAATTTGCTCAGAGAAAATACTTTATGACAGCTAATGTGCTTAGAATGCTACAAACTTAACTATATTTGACAGAGATTTTTGATAATCATAATAAGAAAAAAAAAGTAACTAGCCACAGAGGGCATCTCTTGGTCCATAGTTTAATTATTTCTTGCTTTAAAATTTGCAGAGTATATTTTCGATGTGTTTCTACTGTTCTTTCAAACTTGCAATCTATTTATTTTAAATGTTTGTATTCTTATGCAAAGTGGATACATTAGAGTTTGTGTCTTGTGTCAAAGAAAATTCTTTTTAAAGGCTTAAATTAAATTAACTTAAATTTAATATTTTATTTTATGGATGAGATATACAGCAACTACTGTGCTTTCAGAATTTTCTTTCTCAGAGAGAGTTGGTTGCCACTAAAATTTGGTCTACCTTTTTCTTGGCCATTATGGCTGTTCACCTGGACTAAATTTTCCAAACTTCCTTGTTTTTGGACATAGCTATGTGACTATGATCTTGCCATTAGAATAAGAGCGATACCTACAACTCCCAAACTTTGATCTTTGGTCATTGATCGTGACAGAGAGCCAGCTTCCATTATATGGACAGCAGCAATGCCGTAGGGACATGGTGAAGCAATGATTTGAAGCATGGATCTTTGATAGATATTAAGGACTCCTGGTTCTTATTGACCCAGACATGTCTCATTGAGACTTGTGCATGAGAAAGTAATAAGTTTTGATTTTTCTTTTAAGCCATTCAATTATTGGATCTTTTTTTCTAATGTGTTGCTACCATTATGCCATCTTCTTTAAACCCCTCAAACATTTCAGCTCTTATGACTAGGTGTTGAACTTCTTAAGAAATTCCTAATTGGTCACTGTAACCAGGATTTAGAAAAAGGCCTGGCATACAATACAAAGAAAAAAAAATATTTAAAGAATATGTACAAAAATGATTGAAAAGTACCTTGCAAAATGTGACATAGTCAATTTCTACAGAACTAAACAGAAGTCTTATGTTTTCAATTGTTTTGTATATCTTCAATGCAAATTTCATTTTCTTACCCTGAGAGAAATAAAAACATTGATTTTAGCCTTGTTCATATAATTTTGTCCTCCTATATGCTACAGAGAAATTTTGCTTAGAATATTCTTTCTATTGTTATTAATTAGTGTCAACTAGCTAGTCTTATCAACAAATTGCCCTAGTAAGGTTTTCATTGCAGACACAGCATCTTGGTTTGTCAAATGCATTACAATTTCAGAGAAAAGAAAACAAGCTACTCCAATTATGCTTTGCCATTTGTCTGACACATTCATTATTCTTGATGCAATTTCTATCACATGTTGTCTTGTTGTAAAAGCCATTTCTGTCAAATTAACTTAGGGAGGACTGGTGGAAAATGAAAAAATAAAAATAAATTTAAAGAGAAAATGCCTCATCTACTTCTAACACCTAGAGAATCAGCAAAAAAATACAATTTTGTCATCTTACAAATTAAACTAGATTCTGGGCTTGCCATTTCTGAAATAATCCAATGTAAAATTGAAGAATTGCATCCATCCATGACCATTTAGAAGCATGCTCAATTTAGGGAAAATCAGTTCCAGCTCACAGCCACATGGCTTTTTGTGATGCCCCATTAGGATATCTTTAATTTTTGTAAATCTAGTGATTTATTCATTTAGATGCTATCAGAAAAAAGACATCTTCAGTTCACTAAAATCCTTATCCGGGAAAGTGATCTAGGCTCTGGTTACAGTTCCTACACATATTAAGAACTCCAGAGTTCCCACTTAGTGTGCAGCGAAAGGAAGAAGGCAGGAAAGAAATTCAAAATCTTTTTAAACTTTTATTTATTTTATTTTATTTTATTTTTTATTTTAAGAGCAGTGTCACTGGCCCTCATATGTGGGATCCGAACCAGGGCTGCTGGTGTCCCAAACCAGCAGTTAACCACCACGCCATTCAGCCGGTCCTAAAATCTTTTTAAAATATATCTTTTCCATATCTGAATCATCTCTGTCACCATTTGTTTTCATTTTAATTATTTTTATTTATTTATCAGTAAAGCTATAGAGCTATGGCATGACAACTTTCAGAAAGGACTGAAAAAAAACAAAAACAAAAACCAACAATGACTGTTAGATCAACTTATCAAATCAAGGGTTAAATATTGATTTTTTAAATCTAGTTTAGTTTGCTTCTGCAGAAAGGATCCTATTAAAGCTGACAAGCCTGAGAAGCATATTGTAGTTAAAAAGGATGCTGTAAAATGGGATTGAAATCAGGAGGGATTCTCCAGTGTATACATGAATTTTAAATGGTCATGTCAAAATAGGTGCTATTAATATTAAAGAGAAGTACAAAATAGAGAAAAGAAGATGGACCGTATACAAAGCAAAAGTGGAAAGAAAGTATTACTACTTTTCCTTTTTCTGGGGCTCCCATTATGCATATTTTGATATACCTCATGGATTCCAACAAGTCTCTGAGGATCTGTTCATTTTATCTCCCTGCTTCTCAGTCTGGACAATATCTATTGACTTAGAGTTCACTGATTCTGTCTCCTGCCAGCTCACAACTGTTATTGAGCCCTTCTAGTGAATATTCAGTTCAGTTATTATACCTTTTAATTACAGAGTTTCTAGGTTTAAAAAATATTTTTTGTCTATATTGATGTTGTTTGATCAGGCATCATTGTCATACTTCCATTTAGTTCTTCAGACATAGTTTCCTCGAGTTCTTTGAGCACATTCTGTTGCTAATTGCTGACTTAAAATCTTTGTCTACTAAGTCCACACTGGGTACTCTCAGGGACATTTTCTGTTGGCTCTTTTTCTTGTGTAGGTGCCATATTTTCTTGTTTCCTTGCATTTAGCATAATTTTTTGTTGAAAAATAGACATTTAGGTGATATGTTCTTTCAATGCTTGTGTGATATTCCTCTGTGCCTCAAAGTACGTGTTATCATTGGTTTGTTGTTGTTGTTGTTGTTTTATTATTGGTGCTTATTTGTTTAGTAACTTTCCTGGACTAATCCTGTAGAGTCTGTGTTCTCTGCAGTGTGTGGCCTCTGGTTAAAAAGTTCTTGGTTTTGTTTTTACATCTGATTTCCTACGGGTCACAACAGGGGTCAATATAATTTAACAGTCAGCCAAAAATTGGTTAGATTTTCTTAAATGCCTTGCCTTTATAGCTCTAGCTTTGCCAAAGGGGTCTGTATGAGAGAGCAAGACTTCAAACTTCAAGTAGTTTACAAGACAACCTTAGCTTTGATTTCCTGCTTACATAGGACCTCAAACTAAACTCCTCTTTTCCTATGTTTTTCCTGGGCTTTCTCAGTGTTTTAGGCCCCCCAAAAATATGTGCACACTTTTCTAATTTCCTTACGGCTATCTAGTTCTTTTGGATTTCCCTTTAAATTCCCATCCAATGTCTTGTTGACTTCAACTGAAATCACAGCATTGGGCAGCTAAGTTATTGCTAGGAATTGCTATTGTTTAGGTAATAACCTCAGAGTAGGATTCCTCCTCTTCTCTACCTCTACTGAGCTGAATTCTAGATCAAATCACATAGCCACTATGCTCTGAGAACAGATTTCCCAGGGTGCTGTAAGTATGGATAAAATATTGGTTATGTCCTGAGGATGGTGCTTTTAAAGAAGCTTTAAAATAGGTCAGATCTCTTTTCTGTCTGCAATGCTGCTAACTTTTGCCTACCATTCCACTAAACTGGGAATAGCCCCAAGTTAAAACTTGACAGACTTACCTCCCTTCTTCTAACTGACGTTTAGTAGTTTCTCTTGGATAGATGATTTTCAGGTTCTGTGGTTTTGGTTAATTGACAAGAGTTTTTAAATGGTTAGTTTTAGTTGTTTTGCATGTGTTTTTGTTGTTTAAAGGGAGAGTAAAGTCACCAACTTTCTCCATTATTTCAGAAGTTGGTCTCCTCATATACAATTTATCAAATTGATTTATATTTATAAATATATTTAATTTATAAATATATTTTATATATATATATATATATATATATATATATTTAATTAATCTATGACATCTTTTAAATTGACACCAGATAAATGAGGTCTATCACACACACTGGATACAGCACTAGAATCTCAGGTCATGACAGCTCATACTTAGGCCAGAAAACTATGACACTTCTAGTGATAAGTGTTGAAAACCTGTAACCTAAATATATGGTTTATTCACCCTTACAAAGAATCTCTCAGTGAGAAGATATTATCAAAGGGAAAGTAAAAGTTGAGTTTTATGAACACTGTGGTGATTGGATCACCTATCCTCAACTCAACTCTCCTCCTAGACAGCTTCATTTAACTATGGCTATGTAACAAACTATACCCAACATAATGGCATAAAACAACAACTATTTTATTAATGTTATATCTTTGTGGGCCAGAAGTTCAGTCAGGTATCAGCTGGACTATACTTCTATACCACATGGAGTAACTCAGTATTACTCAGCTGGTGGCTGATCTGCTTTGGCAGTCCACAATGGTATTATTAAATGCCTATTGCCGTTTTCAGGTGGCTAGAAAGCTAGGCTCTGCTATATTACTCTGCCTTTATATCCAGGGAGTCTCAGGGTTTCTCCACGTGGCCCCTCCTGCAGAGCAGTAAGACTTCTTACTTCATGGATAAGAGAACCTCAGAGAACAAGGTTAATCCTTTGAAAAGTTAGGCCCAGAATTCGTATAACAATATTTCCACTGCATTTTGGTCAAAACTTTAGTGGTGGACCCTGTGTAAAGGGAAGGTGAAATATAATCCACATCTTGGAGGGAAGAATGTCAAAGAATTTGATGCCATTTTTAATCTGCCACACAGCCCAACTGTTTGAAAAATGAGATACAAAGAAGTTAGCAATTCTCTGGGCTTAGGACTGAGCACATCCCTTTGAATCTCTCATCATAAAGGTCCATTGAGATAACCCTAATAAACCTGAGAATTTGGTTTCTCCAGTCAGACATTTTCCTGATTCATTGAGCATGACAGTGGCATCATCTCTGGAGAATTACTAAAGCATCAACCACAGTGAAATGGAGCCTGCACTTTTCAAAGGTATAAGGGGAAATAGCCACCCAGCATTTGAAGATATTTCCAAAAATGATGCTCTTCTAACTCCTTTTTAAGAATCAGATCTAGTTCGTTGCTGATATATGGTATTGATGTGAATGTTATTTTTCTTCCCCTGATGGATCACCTAGCAGCACAATCTCCCTAGCTCAGGTCTTAGAATGCCAAAGCCTCTAGGGGAAGAGTGGCTTCATTTCTTTAGTACTACATTGCTGAATTTTCTTAACATTCCATCTTTTGGTTCACACACCTATCTGATGCTGCCCCAGGGGCACTTTGTCTTGATTAGCTCACAAATTTTGTTCATTACAAAACTCTCAACTCTCTTTTCTTTTCTAACTCTGGTGATCTTACCATGGACGTATTCTAACATCTTTCTAATTTTCAAAATGTAAAAGGGCTATAAATACTCCCTTTCCAAGTGAGCAGCTGCAATGGGGCACAGACTTGGAAATAAAAGGAGAAGCCTATTTGATTGTCTTGTAGGGAGAGCATGTACATACTTGACAGCCTCCACTTTTTTATTCTTAATACAAAAGAATGTTTATATTATAACTCCCTTCTTGGATAGTAGGCCAATTCCTCTAAGTGTAGTTTGTGTGTGAGGAGAAGGAGGTATATCTCTAAAACACAGGGAGCAAATTCATTCTCCATGCACCACTGAACCTTTCATGCTTTAATAGTGACTAATCCTCTCAAGGGTATGATACTGGTTGCACTTCTACAAGACCAGCAAAAAAAATAACACAAGTGCAACATTAAACAGCAGATTTTGTTTAATGTTGAACTTCTACTATATTGAAGGCATTGTGCTCTGTACTGGGGATATATTGGAAAACAAAATAAATATGCCTCCTAAAATCATGGAGTTGACATTGTAGTGAAAAAAAATTAAATAATTTTATATGTCCATGGCTTTAGTTATCACTTATACCCTAATAACTCTTAAATTTACATCTCAGCTCAAAAACAAATAATTAAAGTAATGTGTATGTTATTATATAATATTATGGTTTAAAAGTAAAGGAAATTGAATCTATAAGAGTATATAAAAGGAACTTAATCTAAACTGGAGGTTGAAAAGGCTTCTTGGGAAGTAGTAACACTTCACATGAAACCTACAGAAAGAGCAGGATATAATAACATGAAGAGGTGAAAGAGCATTCCACACAAAGGCAATAACATGTACAAAGGATCTGATCCAGAAGAAAAAATATATGGCACACCTGAGACACTGAAAGAAGGCCTGTGTGGCTGAGCTACAGAAAACAAAGGGGAAAGTGCAATAAGGTGAGCTTGAAGAAAAAGGTATATTCAAAATTATGTAGCACCTCTAGGCTATGGTAAGTATTTTTTCTTTACAAAAATGAAATGGGCATCCATTCAAGAGATTTATGCTTAAGAATGATATAATAACTATATTTGGGAAAAAATCATTCTAGCTGAATTTTAGAAAATGGATTTGACTGGATGGAGCCAGAGTGGCTCTTGAAAGACCAATTAGAGATAATATTTTTTCTTCAAATATATATATATATATGTTAAAATCAATAGAGGTTGATAATTATTTAAATACATGGGATATGGTAAGGAGATAGAAATGTTAAAAATTGCTACAAGAAAGTTAATGGTGACTCAGTTCATTTAAAATTTACTTGATGTTGGATTGGATATTATGGAGGTGTAGAGAAAAGGAGTGTGTTACATGACTGCAAGATTTCTATCTTGAATAAGAAAATAAATGGTGACCCCATTCTCTGAGACAGAGCACTGAATGAGAATTAGATTTGAAAGGAAAGATCTCTCTGGGGTATGTTGTCTTTGTGACACTGGAGTAGAGATATTTGATAGTTGAACATATGTGGAAATAGAGATATTTTTGAACTGAGATGTAAATTTAAGAGTTATTAGGGTATAAGTGATAACTAAAGCCATAGACATAGTTGGGGTGGCCTGAAAAAATGAATAGTGGAAGAGTGAACTCTTAAAATGAAACACGTTATTACTGAGTATTTTAGCTTGAGAAGGACAACAGATAGAAAAGCATGAGCTCTCAGAGGAAAAGAAAACAAAATGTTTCAAGAAAAATGTGTACAATAGTATCCAATAGTCTCTGCTCATACGTCAAGTAAAAAGAAGACTGATTAAGAAGTCCATTGGATTTAGTAATATAAAGATAACTGGAGGGCCGGCCGAGTGGCGCATTGGTTAAGCGCTGGTTTTGGGATGCCAGTGGCCCCGGTTCGGATCCCACATGAGGGCCAGTGACACTGCCCTCTACAGCTAACAACAGCTCCACCTGGAGCTTGACTGTGCGAGCCCCGGTGATGGTGTGGGCTGCCATAGGCTACAGTGAGTGGCCCACAGCCAGCGTGAGCGGCTGGCAGCCAAGAGTGAGCTGCCAATAGCCGCGGTGAGCGACATCCAGAGGCCGGCGACCGATCTGCCTCATCCGGGAAGAGCGCAATGACGATACCAACAGTGAAGCAACATCCTCCGCAACTAAACTGAAGAACAAAAAGACAGCAACTTGTCTGTTCCCCTTCCCCGATTTCCCAACGCTGTTCCCCTCCGCCGATTCCCCAATAAAATCTTTTTTAAAAAAAAAAAAAAAAAAAAAGATAACTGGATAACTAACAAGAACAGTTTCTAAAGAGTTATGTAAATTATACACAGATTGGGGTGACTTGACAAAACAATATGAAACAAAGCATTGGAGACTGTTTAACAAAAAGATTTAGGAAGATTGGCTGTGAAAGGGAGAAGAAATGTTAAGTGATAGTTGGAGAGAGTTGTTGCATTTAAAATCGTAGTATTATAAGTATGACATGTTTAAGAGTTGATGGGATAGATTTATTGGAAGGCAGAAGTTCAACAGAAAGGAGAAAGATGAAATAATTGGTAGTGTAAGAAACCTAGGAATCCAGAGTTGGGATGCCAATCACAGGAAGCAGCACATCCTTTAAATGTTGTAAGAGATGATGAAAAACACGGTTGGATCTGCAGGATTAAGAGCAGAAATTTGAATAGATTCCTTCTAAGTGACTTCAATTTTCTCTGTGAAGTAGGTGGCAAAGTTTATATCTAAAATATTTGTGAGGGAAAGCAAATAAACCCAATTAATGTCCAAGGGTTGTTGAGCACTGAAGATTTTCTATTTCAGGGTGCTGATCATGACTTTGAATTTCTCCAGTTGCAATTATATGCTTGGATGTAAGGTAGAGGAAAACTATTCTCGCGCTCATTTTGAGTAGGTTTATTGCCAGATAGGTGCAATAATCACAGGAAGGCAAGAGAATCTGTGGCATTGCCATCTAAATGAGGCAAAAATGGAAGTGAAGAAATTAGAGGTTTACAAGAATTAAAAAGAGCAATAAAACTGGATTTCCTGATGATTTTTTACAAAAAGAAATACCTTAATAAGCAAACTGGGGAGAGAGAGAGGAAGAGAAAGGTTTTGATCAAAGCACAAACCTTGATTGAGTGATCTGTGAAGACTGTGCTTGTCTGTTTTCTTGTTCAACTACTTATCAACTTTGGGATGGAGGGCAGGTAAGATATATGGAACACTGGAGAAGGACCCGATATGTGTGTATGGTGGGGGGTGTTAATGTTTGGGGTTTATGGAATCTGGTTTCTTTCATATGTGGTAATGTTATAAAGACGATGCTCCTATAACCCCTACCCATCAGAAAACATCAGAATCATAAGGACCTTTTTCCAAACTAGACAGATCCTACACATGCCAGAATGCACCCGCACCAAGCTCCAGGTATAGATAAAATGGCTTTCTTCCAGATCCTTTTCCCTCAAATTCTCCATTGAGAATCATTGTTTTAATTGAGTCCTTGTTACTGAGTATGATATGTTTTATCCTTGAATAATGTTAAGGAGGAAAAAAAGGTTGATAGCTCCTGTAGTAGATCAAACTACAGGAAAAGATGTTCAAAAGTGCATGTTTTTAGACACACCTGCTCTTGCACCTTTTTATCCTCCACACATAATATAATGCATAACATATAACAAAGGCTCAGCAAACATTTCATAAATTACATTTCAGATTATATGGAATTATATTCCAATTATAATTGGCTTAATTGCCAGCTCTGTTATAATCTGGAGTTACAAATTATACAACAGAGCTGGCAATTAATATCTCTCCCCGTTCCTGTCACCACCATTTGTTTTTCCAATGATAGCATTAAAAAAAAAAAATGAACATGATAAAATATAATTCTGATCCCAACAACACTTCACTGTTCTTCCACTTCTGGTTATCTCTCCCTTTCTTAGCAACTTGTCTCTGGTACACATATAGTAAATGGTGGGGCAAGGGTTTGAACCTTATGATTTTGACTTCTGAAGAGTTTATGCTTTTAGTACACTATAATGCCTCCCACCCAGACATGTTCTGTAGACTTTGGTAAGCCATGGCTAAATATATCTCATGAAGCACCTTGTTTGATATAACAAGTACATATATTTGAAATACAATTTGAGTCCAATTCTTCAGTTATTGGACGGAATGGAAAGAAGAGTAGTAAAGATCATCAACTGAAATAAACCAGATGCTGAAATAGAATTAGGATTTCTTCATCATCTGTGACATTTAAAAGTGATAAGGTCTGGATGAAGCTTCACATGCGTTATCCTATTTAATCCTTGCAACAAACCTCTGAAGTAATAATTATTTTAGCAATATCCTCATTCTACAAATAAAGAATCTGAGAGAGAGAGAGAGACAGAGAGACAGAGAGAGAGACAGAGAGAGAGACAGAGAGACAGAGAGAGAGAGAGAGAGAGAGAGAGAGAGAGAGAGAGAGAGAGAGAGAGAGAGAGAGATTACATAACTTGTCCAAGGTCACACTGCTAATAACTGGCAGATCCAAACTCAGAGAATCTGACACCAAAGTATGTACTCTTACCCAATGAAGTACACCAATTCCCCACAAAACTGCCAGATAATTGTAATGGCACTTGCAAAACACATAAATGTACCAAACAGAGTGTTCTCAGGAGAGTTCTGACTTCTGTGTCATAACCTTGCTAACCTTGGTCACCTGAATGAAGATTTTTTTTTTTTTTGCCAGTAATGCTTAAGTGAAGAAGGAATTGTGCTTATTATAAGTTGAGGTGTTCTCACCTGTGAAAAATTCGTCAAAGTATATAGAATCCTCATAGGGGGAAGAGCAAGGTACTAACAGTGATGCTGTAAATAATGTCAATATTCAACAGCATTCAGTGAACTAATGATCCTTAAGAAAGCATATGATACTAGAGAAGAGGGTGGTAAGCAGAAGAGATAACTCTTGACTGCACAATCATAGCTCTGTGCCTCTGCATGTGTCAAAAAAATATGAGTAAAAGATGTGCTGTGATTGATGATTATGGGAGAAAAACAATCTTGAAAATCCCCAAGCACTGTATCTTCTCCATCTGCCTTCTTCTTTCCATGCCCAGTAGAAGCTCATTGATGTTCCCCACCTTCAACCACAATGAATCACATAGACAAGGTAAATAATCTATCATATTCTGTTGGCAGCCAGTAAAGGATGATCTGTTGAGAGGTTTAATTTCCCAAGATCCTGTATAAAATCAATCTCGTAGAAATGTTTCATTGATCATATTTAGGCCCAGTTGAAAATTACAAAGTATTTTATTGGTAGAAGCTTTGCCTGAGACCATACAAACTGAAGGTCTTTAATTTGTTTCTTCTAAAGATGCTCAGGAGTCTCATAAAGGTAGCATTAGAAATCCCGCAGAGGCTGTAGAGTGTGATCTCAACTTGTAGCAATATATGTAATTACTGAGTGAGGGGAGAGCAACATATAGCTATTAAAAAGAAAAATGGGGAGGGCTTGGAAGAATTTTATGAAATTATCAGCTCTGTTTGCCAACATTCTAATATTCAGGGAGAACTAAAGGATTTCTAGGGGTCCTGTCCATTTGAATAGCTTTTCTTTAGATGACTTGACGCTTTCATGAAGTCTACTACATTAAAGTATCAATCAAAGCGAACTGTGATTGCTGCAGTACAGCAGTGAGAAGTACATGATTAAATCATCTGATTTTGGGTATGTTCTGTTACTGCAAGAAATTGCAGCAGCGAGTGACTAGCTTGTTGACCAACTCCCTTCACTCTGCTTCCTGAACAAACAGCAAGACTTCCTTTCTCAGGCTGTCCTACAATTCTGCATGGTCCAGTAGCTGAGTTCTAGCCAAGGACATATTTTGTGTATTTTATACGTATATGGTTGTTTGCTTGATATTGTTGGAATTTATTCAAATTTTTATTCTTTTTTAGAAATAGCTATGGCCAATAGTTAGGAAATATATTTCCAGACATCTCTCTATGCAGAGAGTGAGAGAAAGAGAGACTTGAGAGGCTCCTTTGCACTTCCTTCCTCTGATGCCTCATATCACGTCAAGCCGTCTCTATTAATTTCTTTCTTTCTTTTTTTTTTTTTTTTTGAGGGCAGTGTCACTGGCCCTCATATGTGGGACCGAACCGGGGCCGCTGGCTTCCCAAGCCAGCGCTTAACTACCGCGCCACTCGGCCAGCCCAAGCCGTCTCTATTAGCCAGGAGGCTAGATCACTATTTTAAGAGGTTGGGACCAGTGGATTTGGTAATGCTTTCAAATCTTTTACTTTTGTTGTTGTTGTTATTTGCCTTCCAAACTGTGCTATACACTCTTCTCTTATCAATTTCCTATCAGAGTAGAGGAGGATTTAGCATTTTTAATCCATCTCCCTTGCAAAATCTTGGTCCCCTTCCCTGAATATTTATATCACATTTTCAAATAAATCTCAATTCAGTTTTTACCTTATGACAATAAAAATGTTATTTACTACTAACACAATTAATGCATTATGATTATTCTTTATATCTTCTATTTTAATTATTTTTCTGGGAGTGACTAACTCTCTAATATTTCTATTCTTTTTTATATATATCAGAATAAAATATATATATCATATTACAAGATTTCCTTTAATACATTTGTCATGGTCTTTCAATATTATTTCTGCATGATCAAATTAATCAGATAATCTACTTCTTTCTTCTGCCAGCTTGACTGCACACTCCTTACACACACACACACACACACACACACACACACACACACACACACACACACACACACACACTCTATACCAGAATAACCTGTTATTCAAACAAAGATGTTTATTAAATGTCCTGCTCTAAAAAAGAACATTATAAAGGAGAACACAGCCTTGGCAGTATCATAATAACATCTCAGGAAAAAGAAAACACAATAAAAAACTTAGAGAAGGATATTCAGAGGACTTTGGAATTTGGGCTCAAATATTTTAATGTTGGGATTTACTGGTTTTGGGCAATGTTAGTGAAAAATAGGTTAGAACAAGAGACAGCGCTTTGGAAGTGAGTCTTGATAAGCATATTGCTGTTTGACAAATTAGTTGTTCTCTTTTTTTTTAATTGAAAGGCTATTTTCCCAGGTGAAAAAATTATTTGGATAAACAGATTGGTTTCTAGGAATTCCCTGAAGTAAACAATGATATTATTAGTGCCTACCTTATCTTCCTGGGCAAAAAGATGACAGTTATTCTGATGGGGGTGGGGGGTGGGGGGGTAGGGGAGTACGTTTCAATTCTTAGTCCTGATAATTAAACTAGGTAGGCATAGATCGTCTCAATATTTCCTTCCTCAATCTCTCCCCTCTTCCTTCTCTCCCTTTCCCTCTCTCCCTTCCTCCCTCCCTCCCTCTTTCCCTCCTTTCCTTAATTCTTTTTGAGAACTTAAATGCCTAACAATGTTTCCATGCCAACTTTGTGCTTGACTGCTACATTGGCTGGGTATATAATTCTAGACTGAAACCATATCCTTCAGAATTTTCAAATCAGTGTTCTATTGTCCTATTAGTTTCAATATTGCTTTTGAAAATTATAATGCCCTCTGGCTTACTTGCTTATAATGAGAAGCTTTTTCAATCATTAATTTGGGCAACTAATTGAACTTTTAGATTCTAGTCCTTCAGTTCTTAGAAATATTCCTGAATTAACTCTTTATAATTTCCTCTTCTCCATTTTATTGCTCATTATCCCTGGAACATTCACTTATCTGATGTGCAGTTTTGATCAATTATCTCGAATTCTTACTCTTTTCTTTCTTATTTTTCATCTGTTTCTTGCCTTTTGCTTGTTTTCTCACAGCTTTTGTTTTGTTTTGTTTTGTTTTAAAGGTGCTTCCCAGCTTACAAATAACGGCTGGCATCACTAATAGTCTATTAATTCCACTCCTGTTCTCTTTTTCTTTGTAGATTAATAATATTTTTATTACTTTACTGGAATTTTAGTAGAAGTTTAAGGAAATGACATTTAATAGGCTTTCAATCTGACATGCATAACCAGAAGTTTATAGCTTTTCAGTATAAAATTGTGTATTTTTTCTTTATTTTAAAAATTTAATGTTTTGCACCTAAAACTAATATAATATTGTATGTCAACTATAATTTAAAGCATTTTAAATCATAAACAATAAAATAATAAATTTTAGATTATGATATAACAATAAGATCAAAAGTTGGCCTGTAACATTAGCCTTGAAAAGAAATAATTTTGGGTGCCTCTATCCATTCTACTCTTTTTTTCTCTTTTCTAATTTGTAATTTCTATTAACCTCCAAATTTTATCCTCTTGCTTTCCTTAGAAATATAGAAAGAAAATTAATCCAGAGTTTAGAAGATTAGTTATTTTTTTACAACTATTCTTGTTTATTAGTGACATATTTAATACTTTAAAATTGAGCTGAGCATAGAGATAGTAATTCACCATAAGTTTTTATATGTAGTATCCTCATTGAAATTATTTTCTAAAGAGGTTGCAATTGAAAAACCCTTTGGCCAAAGAGTTAATTAGGATACTGTTTTTAATTTTCAATATTTTTTAATTTTCAATATCTGGATAATTTTCTTTCTTTCTTTTTTTTTTTACCTTTTATATTACATTTCATGTGATGATACTGTGTTTCAAAAATGTGGTTTGCATAATTTCTGCTTTTTAAAATTTAATGAGGTCTTTTTCATGATCTTATAGTCAGTGAATAATATTGCTATCCGAAGTTCTATCCCCTTCCCTTGCTATATTCCAGCTGCAGGGGACCATATGACATGTTTCCACAGTGGTGATCTGTTGTGTTTCTTGGTAAGAATTTTACTTTCTTGAAAAAACCCCTAGCTATCTCTTCTCCTTTTTTGCTTTGAAAATTGATATTATGCTGCCGGTAGCAACAATAGCCATATCAAACCCTGAAGGAAAGGCTAAGAAAATCAAAAAAGAAACCTATTGTGAAATCTTGAGCTTTTGAACTGCCACCAATTCCTTTTTTTAATCTGGACTTTCTGCTATGTGGGAAAAAAATAATTAAATAGGCCTTTTGGAGCCCCTCCTGGCACATTTCAAGTTGCTAAAATAATTCTCCACTAATACAGACCTGACATATGATGACTTTTTATAAGTGATCCATAGGCACTTTTTAAAGAGTTATCTGTAATATTCAAAATAGTAACATAATATTAACATATCTATTAAATCAGCATTAGAAATAGTATGATTTTACCAGTTTGTTATTATTTACTTTTATTTATAGTTATCAGTCAAAATGAAGAGAAACCTTGAAGTCTGTCTTGAATATTGCATTTCTTAAAATATCTTCATATATTTCTAACTGGTTTTTGTACATTTAATTTACGTTTGTTGACACATTAATGTTTTTGACATTTATACTACTATTGCTGATTATTTTCATTATCTATATAATGTTTTATCATTAGTGCTTTTTACTCCAAAATTTACTATGTTGATATTAACTTTGTGTCCCTATTAGTTCCATTTATTTTTCTCTCTCTTTAGGTTTTAATATTTATATCCTTTTTATTTTTATTTATATGTTGATTAGATTGTGCAAGCACATGGTACAAAATTCAAAGAGAACAAAACAATACAAGTGAAAAGTAAACCTCTTTGCACCTTTGTCCCAGCCATGCATCACCATTTAACAGTTTCTGGTGAATCCTTCTAGAGATATTCTCTAAATATATAAGAAAATGCATCACATATGTAATTTTTTTCAGAAATATTATCAAAATATACATACTTTGATTTATCTTACCTAATACTTAGCTTGATCTTCCTCCCATATGAAGTCTATTTCATTGTTTTTAATATCTATATACTCTTCTACTGTATATGCCCCATAAATTTACCAAGCCTCTATTATGAATATGTATGCTTTGTAGCAAGCATAAAATTGGAGTTTGATTTTTGACTATAGAGAGAGAACCAGATTTATAATCTGAGTTTTGTTCTTGGCTGAAAGTAACAGAAAGCTCTTCCATTAAAGATATGAAAATGTGTTATCACATATTTGGAAAACTAGGTGATGTCATCAGTGCCTCAATTACATCGTCAAGGACCCATGACCTTTCCACTTCTCCACTATTCCATCTTAGCAGTGACTTCAATCTTGTTCTCCTTATAGTTTCAAGATGGCCTGTAGCACTGACTCCAATTTCTTCCCTTCGATGGAATAGGGCCAACTTAGACCACGTGTCCATGCATGGACCAATAAGAGCTTGGAGGGCAACTCTGTACACTGATTAGTTTAAATTATCCAGGACTATCCTCAGGGTAGGAGTGTAATGTAGATATCTTAAAAATATCTGGATTCCCTTAGGGAGGGGAAGGTGAATAAACATTGGAAATGCAACCAAATGTCTACCATATTTTCTCAATTTAAAAGACCTTGGCTTTAAGTAAGAAAGTATATTAATTCTCATTTTTTGTCAAAATAAATGTGTTTTGTTTTGAACTTGCTTTTTAAAAATGTTTCTTATACTTAGTGTCCTATCACTTATGAACTCTATTATCTTCAATTGTTTCTCTGTAAAGTTGAAAAATATGTCTTGTTACTATTTTTTACAACTTTCAAATAAAAATTAATTTATGTTTCTAATTATCAATAGCAATACTAAAACAGTTCCTAACATTTAATTATATAAAGAATCTGTATTATATAAAGAAATTAGCATACTTTTACTTTCTCTCACCTCACCAACTTTCCAATTTTTTTTCTCCATAAATTGGAACATTAGTCACTGTTATTGTTGGTTATTTATGTTGTGTATGTTATATATAAAGATATATTATGTATGTTTTATGTGATAAATATTTTCATATTTGCCTTTAATATTGCTGCACAATTAAAAAAATAGTTATGATTAATGCTATGTCTAACTAATTTTGATTTTCACTTCTATTTTTTTTATGTCATGGATTTCCCATTTATGAGTTTTTAAGTTTGATTGATGACTTATTCAGTAACATCTGAAACTTTTGTTTTTTAGAAGCATGGCTGGTTCAGCAAAACAACATAATGTTAATTTGGTTAGATTTTTTTGTTTTTTCTGCCCTAGCATAGGGTTAGACATAAGGCAGACTTGCCTCGGCTCTTGAATCATTCGCAAAAGAAGCAAGGACTCTGAGAAATACTTTCTGGTAGTTAAGAAAACAGAGAATCACTGTTTTGAAAATCCGCAGAAGCCTCAGAACTAACAGTGGTCTTTATAGAGGGCCCATAGCTCTTGGTAGGCATGGTACAAAGTATTGTGTCCAATGTTGAGCCTCCGACCTGTTTCCTGCCTGTTTTATAATCTCAGTTCTTCAGCATTCCTAGTGATTCTATGAGCAACCTAATATTCTACTAATTTTATGTTTTGCTTAAATCGTTCAGTTGGTTTCTGATGTTTAAAACCAAAGCTTCCTAGACTGCTCCCTGTATTGATGGGGTTAAGCTTCCAACATTCAACTGTTTTTCTGTTTGCTTTACCCTCTCAGTGAACCACAGTTTTCATGTGCTGCTCCTCTGCACTAGGAAATAAATATCTAACAAGCACTTTCCCCAGTGGTCTGATAGGCAGTCCTCACCCTTGGCCTCAGGCTCTTTAAATCAAAAGGTTTAAAGGGAATTGTTTTCACGAGCTGCTCTACATGTTTCCAACTGACATTTATTTTTATTCAGAGAGGTTGCTGGAAGTCAACCTTCACTGAACTGCCTCAATTTTTTCCCATCAGCACTCTATGTAGAAATTTCTCAAAGATTCTGAAATCTCAGCGGAATCCTTCACTGGTTACCAACATTAATGACAGTTTTTCCCCTTTCCATGCTACTTATTCCATTGACTGCTTTATTGGTGACCCAGAAAGTGGGCAGTTCATCTTACTGTATCATCAGATTTTACTACTTAACCGTTCAGGTGTGCTACATACAGTAATGAGTAAAATAAAGTTATGTTCTAGCTGCATTAATACCAGACTGATGGAAGCTTGTACATTGCTTTAGCTTTTAGATGACGTGCTGATGATGAACTCACCCTGCCTTTGTGCTTGTTGATGAAAAAAAAAAAAAAGTTTAAAAAGGTGATGTCCACGTTGCAAGGACCCTGGACCCTGATTTTAATCCTTATATTTCAAGTGGTATATATAATACCCTTGTATTTGAACAACCACATCCTGTAGGTTGACAATTATAACCAGCGGATGCCTTGTGACTTTCAGTGCTTTTTGATTTGCTTGGAACTTTGCCTCACTTGCCTTTATTCTGACCTTAAGAAATCAATCAGTCCTAAGAGTCATTCTGCTCCCGATATTTCACTCTAAGGACTTTTTAGCCTTGCCAATGAAAACCACGCACTAACTTTTCCTAACAAAGTGTCATTTTAGAATTGTCTATGTGTTATTCTCCCTTGCTACAATCTTATGTGACTCAGTTTATTTATATCATAAATATAAATAAATATAAAGTTTCCATAAATTTCTGTATTTATGGAAAAGCTTTTTCATACTCCCCACGTGTGTGTGTGTGTGTATACACTTGGGAGATAAGGAAGAACCCCTCCATTACCTTAGACCATTTTCATTAATTCAGGATTTAAATTCTCATTTTAATATAAGCTCCATGTTTTCTTTTTTTATTAACTTGCTCAATTTGCTTAAGCCACTGACTGACTCACAAATAGACATGTGCTCTCAAAATTATCTTTTTTGTTTCCTTACTGACCTTATTTCTGTTTTTAGTTAAAATTACATTACTAATAAGCACGGAGCTCTCTATTTTAATGACAAAATCATTTAAAAAATAAATTCCAAGTGTTTTGCTTGTATCCCAATCTAAGAAAGAGAAAAAGGAATCAAAGGAGGCAAGCAGGATAAAAATAAAAGGGGAAGATGGAAAGTCAAAATTTGTGCAACCCTAGATGCAAAGGCTTTCTTACATTTTGACAAATTGGTCTCACGGCTTGGTAATTCAGGTGGCATGTATAGGAAAATGCAAAGAAATTTCTCTTAAAGATTTTTTTCCCCACAGATCCTGTCAATTAAAAAAATATATTTATAAATGATTCAGTTCTGCATTTAAAAAAATAATTATGTTCTTAGCCAATGTTTTTCTTAAATTTCTTACTTCATGGTTCACATTTCTTCTAAGCAATTTACGTAATTCCTCAGAATGTGTTTTAGGGATTTTTTTTTACTGCCTACTTTCTTATTTACAAGACAAGACAATTTGTAAGATAATCTCAAAATACTATAATGATTAAATAAATCACCTTAAATAAGTTGTTTATATGAATTATCTTGCTTGAGATTCCTTTTGAAACCACTGTGTGCTAGGACAAGGTTATTACTACTAATGGGTTCATCTGGTTGTCACTGATAGTTCAGAGAACACTCTTTCTGCAGTCTGCAGAAAGGAATACCTAGACAATCATTTATTTTCCCATGAGAGATTCCTGATGATGAAAACCAATATGCAAAATCCATAGTCATCAGAAAGTGGTAGCAGCAGTGTCATACCAGGGGACGGAGTGGGGGGGGGATGTGGTTGTGAAGACTCCACTGGACCCCACTTCTACACAGCACTCCCCTCTCTCCAAAGCTCCGATGGGGGACCTGCTTCTTCCTCTTCCTGGGAATCAATCATTCAACATCACAATGTTGACTCTCACTTGAGTCCTGTTCTTCTGGAAAACAGTGAAGGTTTATAAACCCTCTGACCCTGAATTATGTTCCTGAGAATGGCTTAATGGCAAAGACCTATCACTTCCCATGCGACTTATTGAAGATTCATGAATGCCCACTTGTTAACCTTTGTTTACATAGGCCCTTCAAATTCCTACTGTTGGCCTCAAAAATGATTAGTTGAACTGATTGTACCCACTGATAAATCAGAATAAAATGCTTGTAAACCAAATTTTGAGTAAGATTCTCTTTCCGGGCCCCTGAAATTTGGCCCATACTCAGCCTGATCTAGCATACAGCCTTCCTTAAGGCCCGCTCCTAGCAAATATGCTGACTGCAGTTAAAACACTCTGATCCACTATCCCGGTCATACCACCCATCGTCCAGTTATTTCTAGCCTTGTTTACTCGTTTGTCTAACAGAAAACTCCTTTTGCTTAGTCCTTGAGATGCTAGCAGATGTCATATCACAGCTTTCTCCTATTGCAATAACCCCTCTCTCCCTACTGCATTAGTCTCTTCCCCTCTCCCACTCTCCTTGGCAATGTTCTTTCTGAATAAAGTCTCTCCTTACTAAATCCTTCTTTTAAAACGTGTGTAAAACTTCTCTATAACAAGACTAAAATTTAATGGAACCAACTTTGTTCCTCCAGCCTCTATTCTCCAACATAATGGTGGGAGTGATGGCGAGAAAGGGAGGATGGGAATTTAGGCGAGGTGGGGAAACCCCCAGCTTTGAAGCCCAGGGGGTAGATGCTGGGTCTGAACAATCCCAGATTTTTCTATTCCATTTATCATGGAAGCAGCCAATGAAGTTTGTACGAGCCGACCTAGACACTCAAGTCCCCGATATGACTGTGGAAATCGATCTCCAGTCAGCCACAGGACCCAGAATTGTCTCCAGTGATATTTAAAATGGAGCAGACAACAACCACTGGATGGCACCAAACACTACCTGGATAAGGATAGATTGGCTAACAGGGATGGACACCAGTGCTAGAGCATTTCAGCTAAACTGAAATGAACCTTTCAATATGTTAACCTGCATTTTAATTTCTGGACTCCACTCATCATGTTATGGCCTTAATAAATCATATGTATTTATTATATGTATTAATTATAATGAATAGTCATTTATATATATTATGTTATATAATAATCTAATAATATATGTTATAAATATATTCTGTTATATGTTATATATTATATAAAATATGTTTTTATTATATATTCATATTATATAATATATTTATATATTATATTTATTAAGTACTTTTCTAAGGAAAATGCAAATAAACATAAGTAGGGTATCTATTTTCAAGGAGCTTATATTAATTGGAGATCAAGGTATGAACCCTTGAAAACAAGTGAAAAAACACAGTAAAATAACGTATTTAGAGCCTCCAAATTGAAATTTGGCTCACAGGCTCTTTGGAAATATTCACAGGTAGAAGCTAGAGGGGAAAAAGTTATTTAAAAGTGGGATACAATGCTTTTCCCACTAGAGGTGGAGACTAATACTCTTTAGGGAGTTTTTTTGTTTTGTTTTTTTAAGGAAAATCATTTGGATACTTTTAGTAATGCAAATGTGATACAAAGAGATTGCAGAGATGAATGCTTGAAAAACCTTGGCTCAAAGAAGCTAAATTGCTATGAAGAATAACATTATAAAGGGCTGTCTTTGTTGTAGCTAAAGTTGCAGATGTAGATTGTTGTTTCACAAAAACAACTTTTCACAAACATTTTAACAGACCCTACCGGAGAAATACATTTTACATTTAACATGTGACCCAGTATACACACACACCAGTTTCACCTATCACACACAGGTCTTTGATAATTCTATTACCAGTTTGTTTAGGGTGTTTTTTTGTTTTTGACTATGGTGATCCATTGTATTCAAGAATACCACTGGATTGTGAAGGGCATCTGAATAGCTACCCCAAAATATGGCACTTGCCAAAGGATTATTTTGGCAAAGAATTAATTGCACAAGGATCATTTTGAGCTAAAGGCAATTAAAAAACATCAAACACAGAAGTTCTCTGTTCTCCCCCTTTCTGCCTCAAAGCAGGACATGAATTTCCCTTTTGTAAAGGAAATTTACATTTGTAAAGAAACTTTCCATTTGTACAACTATCCCCTCTCCTGTGTCACCAGAGATAACTCATCACCTGAGACTGCATAACAAACTGTACCAAACAACTCTTATTTATCTTATCTACCATACAGTTCCGATTCACATTTCCACAATTTACCCCCAACCCAAAAGGCCAGACCCTTATTTCCCTTTTCTAGTCTCTTCTCCACATTTTATCACCTTTTATTAAAATGATATGTAAGTCCCAGGTTTAACCTCCTCTTTAGGGTTTTCACTTTAATTCTGTGAGGGCTCCTGTTGTGCATAGGAAATAAAGCCTTTCTTCAGTTAATCTCTGTCTTTGTCAGTTTAATTCATAGGCCCCAGCTATTAAACCTAACAAGGTGGAGATTTTTTCTTCCCCTACAGTGGCAATCTATAATTTAAAAACAATTGCTTTAGAAAAAAATGTTTCATTTCTAAGTCTGGATTTACAGTGCAAATTATTTCTCATCCTTGTGGAGATGTTAAGTGTTCTTATTCAAGCAGTGTCTTGTGGGGAGATCTAGAAATAACCCTGAGACCACAGAAAGGGCACGCAGACAAAATTTCTTCACCTCTCACTGCCTGAAACATCACAAAGTGTTCATAAAATGGGCGTGACCTAGATCATGACATTCAACTTGGAATGTGCTGCTGGTGTTATTAGCAATAATTCAAAACATACAAATATTTGACTGGTTTCTCCTGATTAAACTGTCCCTCTGGGATGGATAGGAAATTATGCTAATGTGGGAGTCACCATGGAAAGCATAGATCTCCGAGCAGAAACAATGACTAGGAGGGAGGCAGTGACTCAGAAGAGTGTAGGGCCAGCCGAGTGGCGCAGTGGTTAAGCGCTGGCTTCAGAAGCCAGCGGCCCCGGTTCGGGTCCCACATATGAGGGCCAGTGACCGCCCTCAAAAAAAAAAATAAATAAAAATAAATAAATAAAAACTAAAAACATATGATAGATGCACATTCCAGCACTAAAAAAAAAAAAAAGTGTCGATAAGCCATGGCGGCTTTATAGAAAATTAAAATGGAATGACCACGTACACACAGAGATAGTTATAATGTAAAATTCCTTGAGAATGAGTCTGAATCTGTGGTCTCAAAGAGCAGCCATTCCCAGAAGCATTTTTTAGTTTTTCTTTGTAACACTTTCCTTCTTATTTTCCTGAAATGTCTATGAAGTCTTCTCAGAATCTGATCTTACTTATGCAATGGGAAATTATTATAAGGGTCATTTGCGTACCTGGGATGGGGCAGGAGAGCCTAGAACAGCTCCTGGTCAGTCACCTAAGACTTCTAAAGACTGTAACAGTAGTGGATACAAACAAAGGCTGGTGGTCCCTGGTGGAGCAGTCATCTAATGAAGGCCAGGCTACTACTGACTGCGAGGCACTTCCATGTTAGCTTGATGAGAAGCCAAAAAGAGAAGACCCAAGGCTCTGTTTTGCAACACAAAGGAAACTCTGGGATATAAGTTGGGCAGTTTGGTTTCTGTACTGAAAAGCAGGGCACTCAATTCACTGCAATTTGTACAAGAAAATGTAATGTTACTGTATTTACACTTATAAGCTGGTGAAAATGCCTGAGCTCCTTTCTTGGTGCCAAGTATATGGTGCACACATCAGTTGCTCTTAGAGTTCTGAGGAGCATGACAGGACCAGTTTACTCTCAGAATGTGGAATCAGACTGCAGGAGGTGTTTTTTGATAGGGACGAACAGAGAAGAACATCTTCATCAGTGTACTTATATTGGACACAATGTAAGACACAGGGTCAAATGATGACAAATGTGACTACAGGAGTTTACCAATGCAGGCTATATACACTTTTCACAACATTTACTATTACTATTGTCATTAGCTCTGGTTCAGTGCTGCAGGTCAAAAATAAAACATAAACAATACAAAATCTCCCTGTGTTTTATCTTTGGGTACTGAGCTTTGAAAATAGAACTGAATCCCTAATGGATGTTTCCAGTTTAAGTATTCACAGTCTCCATTCATAACAGATTACTAATTCAGTACACAGGGAAAACAATTCAAGGCTCATTTCTACTAAAACTCCTAAATACAAAGTAAAGAGGAAAATACCAAAAGATCTACCAAATATTTTTCACACTCTCCTTTCTTGTAATGTGTTCTGGAGTATTTGGACTAATTTTCCCACTGAGAACAACTAAATGATGGATTAAAGAAAATTTGTTTAAGTCTTAAAAGTATTGAAGATGTGATGGGTAGAAAAGGATTATCAGGATAAAATCAAAGGGAAAGAAGGAATCTGGAGAAATAAGAAAGCGCAGAAGCCATTTTTGTTGTGGAAGCATTTGTCTACCAAAGAACATTTGAACTTTCTGGTGGATGATCTCATTTTCCATGGGGAAGGGACTAAAGCTCAGTAATACCCTAGTAGGGGAAACTAAGAGGTGACATTTACATATTAAGCTGGGGACTCAAAGAATCATTCTCTCAAATTAAGGATAAGCTAAAATTAAACCCACCTCCACCCTCAAATTTCAAAGAATATCTTGGAAAGCTGCCTGTATCCTAAAGGATGGGAGGAAATACTTTTCCTGAGGACCTACAAACAAAAGCCAAACTTATGAAGATTTGAACTAAATTCATATCACCTGAATGACCAAAACCACAAAAGCTAAAAAACCTTTAGAGCATGATTTTCATTTAAAGTGAGAACTTTCCCAAATAAGAAAAAGCTGAAGGAGTTTATCACCACCAGACCAGTATTATAGGAAATGTTAATGGGATTTCTTTAAGAAAAAGAAACAAAATAAAAAATATGAATAAGAAAATATCACAAAGGAAAAATACTCTCACTGACAAAGGCAAATACATAATAAAAGAAGTGGATCAACCAACACCAAAACTAGTACAAAGGTTAAAATTCAAAAGTAGAAAGATCATGTGTAATTACAACAGTAAATTAAGGGATACACACAAGAAGTGAAAAAAACATAATTGTGAAGGGGGTGAGTAAAAATAGTAGTGATTTTAGAATGTGTTCAAACTTAAGTTTGACCATCAACTTAAAATAGACAGCTATAAACATAGATTGGTACATATGAAGCACATGGTAACCACAAACCAAAAATCTAGAAGAGATATATAAGAAATGAAGAAAAAGGAATCTAAACACAAATTACAGAAAGTCATCAAGGTATAAGAGAAGAGAGCAAGAGAATAAGAAAGGAACAGAGACCTGCAAAAACAATCAAATTAATAAAATGGCAATAACTACATACCTATCAATAATTACTTTAACTGTAAATGGGTCAAATGCTTAAACCAGATGAATGGATAAAGGAAAGGTGGTACATACACACAATGGAATGCTATTTGACCATAAAAAAGAATGAAATCTTATCATTTGCAACAACATGGATGGAACTAGAGGGTATTATGCTAAGTGACATGAGTTAAACAGAGAAAGACAAATACCAATATGATTTCACTTTTTTGTGGACTCTAAAAAACAAAATAAATGAACAAATGAAACAGAAACAAACTCATAGCTACAGAGAAAAAACTGTTTTCATATGAGAGAGGTGTTGGAAGCCTGAGTGAAAATCATGAAGGGATTAAGAAGTACAAGTTGGCAGTTACAAAACAGTTATAGGATTTAAGTACAGCTTAGGGAATATAGTCAATAACATTGTAATAACTATGTATGGTATCAGGTAGGTGCAAAAGTTATAGGGGGATAACTTTGTAAGTTATATAAATATGTTACCACTATGCTATACACCTGAAGCTAATATAATATTGAATGTCAATTGTAATTGAAAGATAGTTTTCTTAATAAAGTAATTGAAAACTAATAGTTCCCTTAGGTACCCTATGTAGACATGGACTTTTATCCTTTATTTTAGCCCTCAAAGAACACTCCTGAGTAATTTTTCGAAAACAATGTAACTAAGCACATAAGGAATAAAGAAACCATGAGCAGGAAGCATCAAAAACAAATAAACAAACAGATCTACAACAATTCTTAAAGTACAATCATCACCCACAGTTTCCAAAACATAGATCATAAAAATAGACTATACTACTAAAAAAATAAAATCTTTGCAGTATCTGCCAAGAAGGGGAAACTACATAAATCTAGCATATTAGAAAAATCTGCAAATAGAAGTTCTGGAAATGAAGATTACTTACAATATTGAAATACAATAACTAAGTAGATGGGTTTAAAAACAAGTAAAACTCTTTAAGGAGCAAAAGAAGTTACTTGGAAAATATGTCAGAGGAAATTTTACAGAAAGCAGAGCAGATAAATGAAATGATAGATTCACAAAAGTTAAGAAATATGGAAGACGAAATGAGAAATACAATGTATATTTAATTGGAGCTCATATAGGAGAGGAGAGAAAAAGATAGAGGCAATGTGTGAAGACAATGAATGAAAAATTTCTAGACACAATAAAAGACATTCAAGAATTTCAATAAATCTGCAACAAATAAATGTTTCTTAAACATTTTCCATCTAAAGACATTACAATAAAAGTATAGAACAACCAAAGGCCAAGAAAATCTGAAGTACAAAGAAATGAGAGATCATCTTCAAAGGAGCAAAGTCAGATTTATCACTGACTTCTCAATAGTAACAATGGAAATCAGGAGATGAAATGATGTCTTTAATTTGCTGAAAGAAAAGTATGGCCAATCTGAAAAATCTATGCCCAGAGAATCTGAAAAATCTAAGCCCAGAGAATCAGCCAATTCAAAAGTTAATTTTATTTTATTGATCATGGAAAGCAAAAAGGAGGTACAAATAACCAGCTATAGACCAGAAGTCAGCAAACTAAGGCCTGCAGGCTCACTGCCTATTTTTGTAAACACAACCATGTCCATTCATTTATATATTGTCTATGCTGTTTTCACAATACAATGGTAGAACTAAGAGAACTCTACAGAGACCACATGGCCCTAAAACCTAGATATTTAATATCTTTCTCTTTATGAAAAATGAGCAAACTATTGGGTCTTCGGAAAAGTCATGACCGTATTTTGTCTGTTTTTCAAAGGTCATTTATTTATATAAAGAACAAAGATCAATCAATGATATATTGTCTGTTTTCTTCGATAACCTTTTGCCATCTTTTAGTGAGCTTCATAATTCTTCGTTCATAGAAGCAACAGTCCTTATTCGTGAAAAACTGAACAAGTTGCTGATTTACAGACTCATCTGAATTGAACATTATACCATGCAAGGAGTTTTAGAAAGAGAGAGACACGTGGAAGTCTGATGGCGCAAGGTTAGGCGAGTATGGTGGGTGTGGCAACACATCCCATCCAAGCTCCAATCATTTTTGACGGGTGATCAAACTTGCGTGTGGTCTTGCGTTGTCATGATGGAACACAACTCCTTTATAATGAACAAGCTCTGGACATTTTTGGATGATGGTTGCATTCAAACTATTCAATTGCCAACAGTACACATTCGAATTGATTGGTTGGTTCCTTGGTAGGAGCATGAAAAACACGACACCTTCAAAATCCAACCATACTGAGAGCATAACCTTCTTCTGATGAATGTCTGCTTTCGATGTTGTTTGAGGTGAATCATCACGTCAGGACATCACATTGTTGTAAACAATCCACTTCTCATCACCAGTTATCAGTTGCTTCAAAAAAAAGGATCATTTTCCTCATGTTTAATGAGGATATTGCAGATGTTTATATGAGCCATCAAGTGAACTTCTTTGAGCTCATGTGGAACCCAAATATTGAGCTTGCTTATGTATCCCAGCTTCTTCAGGTGGTCGTGAACATTTGAATGATTGATGTTCAATGTTTCTGCAATCTCTCGTGTCATGTAACGTGGGTTTGACTTGATCAATGCCTTTATTTTGTTGTCTTCAACCTCAGTGGGCCTCCTTGACCGAAGAGCATCATTGAGATCAAAATCACCAGCATGGAATTTCGTGAACCATCATTGGCACTGACATTCTTATAGAGTATTGTCACCATAAACTTTATTCAACTTTTCACAAGCTTGATGTGCATTCTTCCCTTTATGGAAGTAAAACAGTGAAATATGGCAAAAATGCACAGTTTGGTGTTCCATCTTCAACTTGTTGTAGAATCTCCAAAACTCAACCAAATTGTTCAATTTTTTTTTTAGAATGAAGATAGACCTATCAGTTGTCAAATGACATAGCAATAACATAGATGAGAATGACTCTAGTACTTCCAAAAATGAATTAGTACCATCTGTTGCAAATATGCTTCATGACATTTCCGAAGACCCAATAAATGCATTACAATTAATCTCACAAAGATATTGTGTCAAAAAGGCAAGATTTCAAACAGTACATATGAGCCCTACTCCATTATGCAAATTTCAAAGGTAGATTGCGCTATACATATATTATATAAACCTGCATAAGTAGTTGGTAAAACTCTAAGAGAAAATATCACAAAAGTCAGAAGAGTGGTTACCTCTGGGGTGAGGAAGGATATTACAATCAGGGAAGGACTGGCGGGCTCAGTGTGTAAGAAAAATGTTTTAATGACAGCGATGTTTAATTTCTTAACTTGGGTGGTGGTTATAGGTTTTATTGCTGTATGATTATTCATTAAACTGTACATATATGTTTTCTGCATAATTATGGACTGCATTTTGTCCCTCTTCAAATTCATATGTTAAGCCCTAGTACACATTATGACTATATTTGGAAATTGGGACTTTAAAGAGGTAATTAAGATTAAGTGAGGTCACAGGGTGGGGCTTTAATCCAATAAAATTGGTGTCCTTCCTTATAAGGAAGAGATGCTGGGATGCATGTCCACAGATTGAAGACCATGTGAGAACACAACAGGAAGACAGCCATCTGAAGCCAAGAAGTGAAGTCTTAGGAGAAATCAACCTTGCTAGCACCATGATCTTGGACTTCCAGCCTCCAGAACTGTAGGAAGATTAATTTCTGCTGCTTAAGCCCCCTCAGTCTTCATGGCAGCTTTAGGAGACTAATACATGCACTTTCCTGACATATGTTAAATTTTACAATTTTAAACATGAAGATTTTTCTACAAATTTTACATGAATTTCACAAAAAGAGAAAGCTGGCTAATATATTTTTCTAAGTAGGCAATATTTAACTATTGTTTCAAGAACCCTTGCTTGCTTGGCCATAGTAGGTATTCTAGCAATTTGTTTACATGGTCATATGCTTTTGTAAAATTTGAAAACATATCTGTAAACTATTAAGATTGACCTACTTCATAACTTCCCTTGTGTCTGTTGTGTTGCTTTGGAGTGGCTATAGCATTTTGAGGATCTGGCTAGTCACCATTGAGTTGAGGATATATTTAGTGTGGTAGGGTTTACTTCTGGGTATAGTTAAGTTATTGGTAGTCATGTGTGGTCATAGTTTGAATTCTGATATGAATGCTGGTATCATAATATGAAAATTTTTACCATGAGAAGTTTATGAATAGTGAAAGAGAAAGAACTGTGAAAAATATGAACTACAAGCTATCCTGTGAGAATTTTTTTCTAATCATTTCCTATACGAAATTATAAGCAAGAGATTCTGTTTCACAGTATCTAGAGGAAAGTTGTCTCATGTCAAGAATATATTCATCTACCTAAAGAAGGAAGAAAAATCTCAAATCAACAGGTTATCCTTACACCTAAGGGAACTGGAAAAAGAACAGCAAAAGAGGCCCAAGGGGAGTACAAGAAAGGAGATAATAAAGACCAGAGCAGAAATAAACAATATAGAGAACAGAAAAACAATTCAAAAGATGAATGAAATCAAGAACTGGTTTCTTGAGAAGATAAACAAAATTGACAAACCTCTAGCCAGGCTCATCAAAAAAAAAAAAGAGAGAGGACTCAAATTAGCGAAATCAGGAATGAAAGAGGGGAAATGACTACAGACATCACAGAAATACAAAAAATTCTAAGAAATTACTATGAGCAACTATATGCCAACAAATTTGACAATCTGGAAGAAATGGATAATTTTCTAGAAGAAACAGAAAATCTGAATACCCTGATTACTACCAAGGAAACTGAATCAGTAGTTGACAAGCTCCCAAAAACAAAAGCCCTGGACCAGACGGCTTCACAAGTGAATTTTATCAAACATTCAAAAAAGAACTATCACCTATTCTTCTCAAACTATTCCAAAAAATCCAGAAAGAGGGAAGGCTCCCAAACTCTTTTTATGAAGCCACTATCACCCTGATTCCAAAACCAGATAAAGACATCACAAAAAAGGAAAACTACAGGCCAATCTCCCTGATGAATATAGATGCAAAAATTCTCAATAAAATATTAGCAAACAGAATTCAGCAATATATTAAGAAGATCATACATCATGATCTAGTGGGATTCATCCCTAGTGCGCAAGGCTGGTTCAACATCCGTAAATCAATTAATGTGATACACCATATCAACAAAATGAAGGATAAAGATCACATGGTCATTTCAATAGATGCAGAAAAAGCATTTGACAAAATCCAACAGCCATTTATGTTAAAAACCCTTAGCAAAGTGGGAATACAGGGATCATATCTCAACATAATAAAAGCCATATATGATAAACCTACAGCTAACATCATACTCAATGGGGAAAAGCTAAAACCATTCCCCTTAAGATCAGGAACAAGACAAGGCTGTCCACTTTCTCCTCTTTAATTCAACATAGGGCTGGAAGTTCTAGCCACAGCAATCAGACAACAAAAAGAAATAAAAGGCATCCAAATTGGCAAGGAAGAAGTAAAATTGTCATTATATGCAGATGACATGATACTGTATATAGAGAACCCCAAAGACTCCATCAAAAAACTATTGGAACTGATAGACGAATTCAGTAAAGTAGCAGGATATAAAATCAATGTTTAGAAATCAGTGGCATTTGCATATACCAATAATAAACTAATGGAAAGAGAAATTAAGAAAACTGTCCCATTTACAATTGCGTCAAGAACTATAAAATACCTAGGAATAAATTTAACCAAAGAAGTGAAAGATCTGTACTCAGAAAATTATAAGACACTGAAGAAAGAAATCATAGAAGATACAAATAAATGGAAACACCTACCATGCTCATGGATAGGAAGAATTAATATAGTTAAAATGTCCATACTGCCTAAAGCAATATATAGATTCAATGCAATTCCTATCAAACTATCAAGGGCATCTTTCACAGAAATAGAAAATATAATCCTAAAATTTATATGGAATCATAAAAGACCCAGAATAGCCTCGGCAATTCTGAGAAATAAAAACAAAGTCGGGGGGATCACGCTACCAGACATCAAAACCTACTACAAGGTAATCAAGACAGTTTGGTATTGGCATAAAAACAGGCACATCGATCAGTGGAACAGAACAGAGAGCCCAGAAATAAATCCAAGTATTTACGGACAGTTAATCTATGACAAGTATTTACGGACAGTTAATCTATGACAAGGGAAGCAAGAATTTACACTGGAGTAAAGATAGTCTATTCAATAAATGGTGCTGGGAAAATTGGACTGACACATGCAAAAAAATGAAACTGGATCATCTCCTTACGCCTTATACAAGAACAAATTCAAAATGGATTAAAGACTTAAATGTAAGACCTGAAACCATAAAAATCCTAAAAGAAAATATAGGGAGTACATTTGCAGACATTACCCGGAGCAATATTTTTACTGATACATCCCTACGGGCAAGGGAAGTAAAAGAAAAAATGAACATATGGGATTATATCAGACTTAAAAGTTTTTTCACAACAAAGGAAACCATTAATAAAACAAAAAGGAAGCCTACTGAATGGGAGAATATATTTGCCAACGATATATCTGATAAGGGGTTAATATACAAAATTTATAAAACACTCATGAAACTCAACACCAAAAAAACAAACAACTCAATTAAAAAATGGGCAGAAGATATGAAGAGACATTTCTCTAAAGAGGACATACAGATGGCCAACAGGCATATGAAAAAAAGTTCAACCTCACTGGTCATTAGGGAAATGCAAATAAAAACCACCATGAGATACCACCTCACTCCAGTCAGAATGGCTATCATCAACAAATCAACAAACAACAAGTGCTGGCGGGGCTGTGGGGAAAAGGGGACCCTGCTGCACTGTTGGTGGGACTGCAGATTGGTGCAGCCACTGTGGAAGTCAGTATGGAGGTATCTCAAAGAACTGGAAATAGAGCTACCGTTTGACCCAGCAATTCCACTCCTAGGTATTTATCCTGAAAAAACCAAGACACTTATTCAAAAAAAGTTATGCACCCCTATGTTCATAGCAGCACAATTTACAATAGCTAAGACTTGGAAACAACCAAAATGCCCATCAGTAGATGACTGGATTAAGAAACTGTGGTATATTTATACAATGGAGTATTACTCTATAAGGAAGAATGAAATCGTGCCATTTGCAATGATATGGATGGACCTAGAGACTATAATGTTGAGTGAAATAAGTCAGTCAGAGAAGGACAAATACCATATGATCTCACTCATATGTGGAATCTGAAAAACTGTATGAATGAGCAAAGTAAACAGAAACTGTCTCATAGATATAGACGAAAAATCAGGGTTGCTAATTGGGAGAGGAATGGGGATGAGGGAGAAGGGGAAGGGATTAGACAGCAAAAATAGGCAACTACAATATTGCCACTGGGATATGAAAAACAGTTTGGGGAATATAATTAATAATGTTGTAAATATTCTGTGGAATGTCAGATGATCATAGGTCTTGTTAGGGAGACCATTTCATGGATGGAGTAGAGGTTTGATCACTGCACTGTATTACTAAAGCGGAGGTAGTATACCTACTGTAATTGAATATATATAGATAGTCACGGGATGTGGATTACACTGTGAAGAGAGTCAGAGGAAGAGTAATAGATATATATGATATGGGGGGAGTGGGGTGGTGAATTGGGGGTGGGGGGTTGTCACTTTGAGGGGTAAAATGTATAACTATTGCACTGTGTTGTACACCTGAAACTAATTAAAAATAAAATAAAAAAAATAAAAAAAAGAATATATTCACAAGCAGCATATATAATTATAAAAATATGAGGTCTGACAATTAAATTTGCAAACTTGTTGCAATGCTATTGCTAATCTTTTTTGATATCAGAGGGATTATTCATTATGAATTTGTACCAACTGGACAAACAGTTAACCAAGTTTACTATTTGGAAGTGCTGAAAATGCTACATGAAAAAGTTAGACAACCTAAACTTTTTGCCAACAATTCATGGCTATTGCATCATGACAATGCACCAGCTCACGTGACAATGCCTGTGAGGGAGTTTTTAGCCATGAAACAAATAACTGTATTGGAACACCCTCCCTACTCACCTGATCTGACCCCCAATGATTTCTTTCTTTACCTGAAGATAAAGGAAATATTGAAAGGAAGACATTTTGATGACATTCAGGACATCAAGGGTAATACAACAACAGCTCTGATGGTCATTTCACGAAAAGAGCTCCAAAATTTCTCTGAAGTGTGGACTAGGTGCTGGCATTGGTGCATAGCTTCCCAAGAGGGGTACTTCAAAGGTGATTGTAATGATATTCAGCAGTGAGGTATGTAGCACTTTTTCTAGGATGAGTTTGCAAACTTCATTGTCTGACCTCATCTATCTGAAATAATTGCTGAGCCTGAGTCTTTGGTGCCCAGCCCAATAGCTGGTTCATAGAAAGGTGTTCAATAAAGATTAACTACATGAAGACATAATGAATGACTTAGGCTTTCTTCACTTTGCAGAGATTTTCATTTTAAATATTGAGGTATCCTATTTCTTTGAGTTTTATGTTACGTAGTACAAACAATACTAATTTGGTGTTGTTTTAGTGTTGTAAGTCCTACATCTCCAGAAACCCCCAGTCTTAGACAACCTGATCGGTCACCCCATAGCTTCTCAGATCCTATATGAATGTTTAAAATGGAAATAAACAAGAGTTACTTGAAATCCTGGGTTGTTGGAAAAGTCATGATGCATTTTTGCAATGAAAAACATGGAAAAAAATACGTCATGACGTTTCCAAAAGCCCAATACTTTTTTAAGTTGTAAGGCTGATGTCAGAATTATCCAAATAATTATAATTGAATAACAAAATGTATTAATATGATTTTAAACTGGGACATAAAGGTATTCAAAAACTATAATTTGAATGAATAATGACTATAAATTTCATTTTTATTTTTCTGTGGAGACTTGTCCTTCCTTGGTATAAAATTTTATGACTTGTTTTAGTTGACTTTTGATTCACAGGAGGTAGGCAAAGCAAAATTGAATTTTAAAATGCTGTTTCTTCTTGGCATTACACCCAACAAGGTGAAAAGTGGAACCTTGAATTAAGCCAATTGGGTGTCTGAATTATGCCTTATAACACATATTTGACAGAGTTGCCTCCATTATGTGTTAACCACTTCCAAGAGAAAATAGGCTTAATTTTGTTGGAACAACTGATAAAATAAGCTAACTGTTTTCTTATACAGTGATTACTCGTGACCTTTTCTTGCTAAAACCTAATTGTAATAATTTTCAGCAAAGTGTTTTTTGATATTGTAACAGGTATTATTCAAATATAAATCACATTGGATTGGAATTTTTCTTTAACAGTAAGTGCAATGTTCTTGCTGGCAAGATAAGTGTAAATGTCTTTAATTATTCTTTACTATACAGCAGTCTGAGAACAAAGTATCAGGCTGCAAATAGAAACAATTAATTAGACTGGATATGTTGAGAACTAGATTGTTAATTCAATTCATGGAGGATAAAGCAGTTAATTACTTTATAAGACCAACTTTCTTGTTCCCTTATGATCTGAGATGTTATTTGAGATGTACAAGCTGGTAAAATCATCATCTGTGTCTCTCCCACAATTGATAGATTCCAAAAAAATAATGACTCTGGCATAATTGAGAAACAAGTCTAAGATGTAGAAGTCAACAGTTGCTGCCATAGACAAGGCAATAACACAAATGAGGGATGGCTGTAAATTTCCATAGCCATCAGTTTTTCTGCTTCCTCCAATATTCAAGCCAAAAGATAGATGATAAATAATAATGCTCAGTTTTAAAATGTGTAAAGAGTTAATGGAAATGTGCCTATTAGGTCCTTATTTCTTCATGGTCAATTTAAGAAGTTTTAGAAATCAAAGTAAAGTGAGGCATGAAGACAGCTATATGTTCAGGCATCTTCTGCAGCTTTGCACTGCAGTAAGTATTTTATTCTCTTTTTCAGTTATAAATGAAGATTTTTGCAGACTTTTCAAAAATAGCTGAAAATATTTTCATTTCCTTAAAATTATTTACAATAATATTAACATATACTGTGCATTTAGTGTATATATGAGGTCTGACAGTGAAGTTTGCAAGCTCTTCCTAGATAAAGTGCTACATGCCTCATTGCTGAATATCGCTATGGTCACCTTTGAAGTACTCCCCTTGGGAAGCTATGCACAGACACCAGCACTGAGTCCACCCTTCAAAGCAATTTTGGAACTTTTTTTCTGGAATGGCCATCAGAGCTGTAATCATATTACCCTTGATGTCCTGAATGTCATCAAAAATGTCATTCTTTCAATATTTCCTTTATTTTCAGGTAAAGAAAGTCATTGGGTTCCAGATCAGGTGAGTAGGGAGGGTGTTTCAATACAGTTATTTGTTTACTGGCTAAAAAGTCCCTCACGGACAGTGCCTTGTGAGCTGAGCATTGATGCAAGAGTTCCTTCAGGACCATTTTTGCACATGCCTTTCTCATGCTAAGGTTTTCAGTTAAGATTCTCTTAACTGTTTCTCTTTCGATGTTTACTTGGTGTGTTATGCTTCTCACAGTCAGCCGATGATTTTGACACACAATGAGACAAATTTTTGCAATGTTTTTTTTTTCAGTTCTGCTCGTTACTGGCCACCCTGACCTCTCTTCACCAGTGAGGCGTTGTCTCCCCTCAGAAAAACGTTTACTCCATTTGTACACTGCCGTCTTCCTCATGGCATTATCCCCATAAACTTGGACCAGCATGTCCCTGATTTCACTTCCACTCTTTCCCAAGTTTAACAAGAAACTTAATGTTTGTACATTGCTCTAATTCAAGCTCAGACATTCTCATCACAACACACAAAAATAGGCAACAATAATGAACGCCACTCAGCAACACACTGCCACACATGGACAAGAACACAGCTGTGAGACACTGATATACCGAGGTTATGAAACCTTACCAAGCTGTTTGTACAGTGCTGTCAATGTAAGCGCACGGTGGCAAGTTTCCGAACGTAATTGTCAGATCTCATAAGGCTAACCATGCCTGTAAGGGACTTAATATTATATCAAATTTTAAAAATGTTTTAAAAAGCGTGAAACTTAGAGAGTTTAACTTGCCTGCGCAGGGACCCACAACCAGTTCATGGAAGAACCAGTTTTGAAGCTCCAAGTGCCTGACCAAACCAGGGTGCTCTGCTAAGCCCTTTCCACAAAAAATGACCTCATCAATGGGAAACTGTGTCTACAGTTTATGCTCACATAGATCTTAAGATTGGGATATTCTTTTGGTTTATGGCAGATTTATATGTTTTTCTAAAAGAAATCTTAAAATTATCTCAAAATATCTATTATTAAATTGTGTGTCTCACCCATGATATATGTTTATATCAAAATTTAAACTTAGAAAACAGACATAGGAAATACACTAGCTTTATTTTTGTTATACTCTTCTGTGTCCCATAGCGCTTATCACGCATAATTAACCAGCCTTTCACAAAACATTTTTAGGTGGTTTAGTATGGAAACAAGGACTTCAGGATCCTGATTTTTAGTCACCCAAATGGTAATAGACAACGGTTTGTCATTGATAACTAATATCTTCTAATCTATAGATCATGAGCTGCCCTCCCTATTTCATATCCAATCTCACTTGATACTATACTAATTCTTCCCACAACTTACTGCCTTACATGCACTGTTGCTTCTTATGGATTTATTTATAGGCACATAACATTCTTGCAGACATTTCAGTTAAGTAGTATCTATAAAAGATAAGTTGTATTGAATTGCTTCAGTAAACCTCACCTACCTTGTGATAGAACTTTTGGCTTCATGGGTTGGTCAAATTAATGACTTAAACCATTTGAGCATGTATTACATTCTAAGATACTCTATCCTCTAAATTTTATCTGGGATGGTCTGAAGAAGCCCAAAGTGGAATTATACATCTGCAGACAAAGCTTGAGGTTTAGTCTGTAGACTATTTAATCTGTACCTCAGGATTTTTATGTTTGTTTTACTTTTTTAACTCCTACTCTAAATGGTGTATTCATTTATTTAATGCTTGATCAAACCTAGGTTAAGATCAACATCCAAACAAACATCAGAAATACTGTGGAACAAACAAAAGTAAAAGCATGCATCCTAATGGAATTAAGAAAGTTAGACACACAGTAATAAATGACAAAGGAAAAGCCAATTTAGAGCTGTACTCTTCCATATGGTAGGAAAAAGCTTTTATGTGGCTATTGAGCACTTAAAATACAGAGAATCTAAATTAAGATGTGTTATAATACGAGGTCAGACAATTAAGATCGCAAATTCATCCTAGAAAAAGTGCTACATACCTCATTGCTGAATATCACTATGGTCACCTTCAAAGTACCCTCCTTGGGAAGCTATGCACCAATGCCAGCACCTAGTACACCCTTCAAAGAAATTTTGGAACTCTTTTCGTGAAATGGCCATCAGAGCTGTTGTTGTATTACCCCTGATGTCCTGAATGTCATCAAAATGTCTTCCTTTCAGTATTTCCTTTATCTTCAGGTAAAGTAAGAAGTCATTGGGGGCCAGATCAGGTGAGTAGGGTGGATGTTCCAATACAGTTATTTGTTTACAGGGTAAAAACTCCCTCACAGACAGTGCCGTGTGAGCTGGTGCATTGTCATGATGCAAGAGCCATGAACTGATGGAATGTTCAGGTCATCTTTTTCACGTAGCCTTTTTAGCACTTTCAAATAGTAAACTTAGTTAACTGTCCAGTTGGTACAAATTCATCCCTCTGATATCAAAAAAGGTTAGCAACATCATTGCAACAAGTTTGGGAACTTAATTGTCATACCTCATTATAAAATACACAGTGGATTTTGAAGACTTAGTATGAAGGAAAAATGTAAAATATCTCATTAATGAATTTCTCAGTAATTTTTATGTTGATTACTTGTTGAAATATTTTGGACAATTTTGTTGAACATTTTTGAATACTTGTTTATTGTGACTACTAGACAATGTTACATCACATATGAGGCTAACATAATATTTGTATTGAACAATGCTGATGGAAAGGAAGAGAAAAGGTATATTTTTCCACCTGGGGGATCAAAAAAAATTTAACAGAGGGAAGCTGGAGAAGGATGCTGTATAAAATACCTGTAATATAGGAAAGGAAACAGCACTTCTAAGGACCCTACCGTGCCTGGGAGAAACACACCTGAGCAAGTGGACTTTAGTGAGGTCCACCCCTGTTTTATAACACAGGCATATCTTGTTTTATTGCACTTAACTTCACTGTGCTTCACAGATATTGTGTTTTTTACAAATTGAAAGTTTGTGGCAAACTTGCATCATGGAAGTCTAACAGTGTCATTTTTCCAACAGTGTTTGCTCACTTTGTTTCCCCTTGTCACATTTTGGTAATTCTCACATATTTTACATGTTTCCATTATTTTTATATTTGTTATGGTGATCTTTGATCAGTGATCCTTGGTGTTACTAGGGCAAGACCCTCCACCAGCAAAAAAGATTACAATTTGTTGAAGGGTCAGATGGTGGTTAGCATTTTTTAATAATAAAGTATTTTTAAATTAAGGTAGGTACATTGTTTTATTATTATTATTATTATTATTATTATTATTAATGGTATTTCTCAGTTAATAGTCTACAGTATATTGCTAGCATAAGTTTCATATGCACTGGGAAATCAAAAAAATTGAGTGAGTCACTTTGTTGTGAAATTCACTTTATTGCAGGGGTCTGGAACTGAATCTATGTCTTCAAAGTGTGCCTGTAGTTAGCTTTACACTTCATATTTGGAGCTGTGAAAAACTAAATGATACTGAACAAAGAATACGATAACAGCAATAATAGAAAATGCTTGAGGTAAGAGTGTGGGTAACTCCACGTGACACACTTTATACATTGTGATAGAGTATCTTAGCTGTCCATACAACTACATTTCTCTCTCCAGTCTTGCCACGGTTTCCCAGGCAACAGTGTACATTTCCCTACCCCACTGACTTTGGGCTTGGCCATGTTATTTGCTTTGACCAATGAAATATTTTCCAGTTCTGAGTGGGGATTTCAAAAGGATTATCTATTTTTACTTGCCCTTCCGTAGTACTGTCATTCACACGAGACGGACAGACTCCAGGTAATTCCTTCTCTTTCAATCTGTATCCACAATGACAGATACATGGAGCCTATCTGAACCCAAATCAGACCAGTCTAGTTGAGCCAGAGCTCACATGGAGAATATGATCAGAAAAGAAATGATTGTTTATATAAGCCACTGGGATTTGAGAATTGTTTGTTATGCAGCATCACCTGACCAATGCACATGCACAATATGATTTATCTTCACAGTAATTCTATGAAGAAGATACTGCTAGTCCCATTTTAAACAAGGAAAATATTATTCACAGAGACTAAATGCCAAAGTCACAAAACTAATAAATGGTGTGAACAGGCTTGGAATCCAAGAGATTCTGACTCTAATCCTAGGCTATATTGATCCTTAAGGAAAATTACTACTATTTTACATATAATAATATGTGAATTTTAGTACTGTACTATAGAATATGTATTTAGGATTTGCATATATGCTTTGTTTTGCTAGTTATGAATTCTCCCCAGAGTAAGTTTCTTAAAAGTTGGATGTTTGGGGGCTGGCCGGGTGCCACAGTTGGTTAGAGTGCCAGCTCTGAGCTACAGGCTTGCCTGCTTGATTCCCACATAGGCCAGTGAGCTGCACCCAAGCTGAGCTGCCACTGAGCTGCCAAAGGGTGGCGGGATGGCTCAGCTGCACAAGGTTGCTGGTTAGACTCCACCATGGGATGGTAGACTGCACTGCCTCCTCCACACACACCCCCACACCCTCGCAACTAGATTGAAAGCAGCAACAGGACTTGGATCTGAGTTTGCACCCTCCACAACTAAGACTGAGGGACAACAACTTGACTTGGAGCTGATGAGTCCTGGAAAAAACACACTGTTCCCCTTCCCCAACTCCCCAACACTGTTCCCTTCCCCAGTTCCCCAATAAAATCTTTTTAAAAAAAGCTGGATGTTTGCCTGATGCCTCTTTGTATTCATCACAATATTGAACCTCGCACTTTGTTAACTCATAGAAAAAATTTGCAGATTGACAGGTTGATGTAATGACATTTTATCATTATCATATATTTGCTACTCATATAACATGACAGAGGTCATTATCACTAAAAAAAAAAAAAAGAAAGAAAATTGTTTTTGTGTGTATTTCTAAAGTTTCAATGAAAGTAAGACTAACTCTCTTAGTCCTGGGCTCTTTTCCCCTCATTGCTAGGCCTAGGCTCTTGTTTGATAGCTTGTACTGTGCTACCTTCTGGAGAGTCACTGAATTTTGTGCTTTTGTGTAGAGAATAGCAACAGACTGATAAGAGCACAGCAACAGAGAGCTACACTTTCAAAGAAATACAGATTCAGAATCCATGTATTTACAAATTGCAAACAAATGTAGCAGTAAATAATGTGACAAAAATTAAAATTTTCTGTATTTGATACAGCACTTCCTTATAAATTTTGTTTTCAAAAATTGCAAGTTTTAATATAATTATTTTAAATGTTAACTCATTTGTTTCTTTTCTCTTAAAATTATAGAATTTTTCATTAAAATTTTTGCAAAAATTGAAGCAAGTATAACCTATATTAATCTATAATAATCTATAATTAATCTATAATAATAATCTGTATTTCTAAGGGAAACTATTTTCAGATCATTTTTCCCATTATTTTTTAAATTGGCACTTTCTGTAGAACAAGCTATAAATTCCATAGCTTTTTTATTTTTAATCTGGGAAAGTCTTAATCCTGCCTTAATTTTTAAAAGACAGTTTTGCTGGATATAGAATTCTTGATTAAGAAGTTTCTTTTTTTTTTTTTTAATTTTAACTATTATTATTGTTCTTTCTACTTGGTGTATGAATTTTCCAGGTGTTTTTTTTTTTTAAGATTTTATTGGGGAATTGGGGGAGGGGAACAGACAAGTTGCTGTCTTTTTGTTCTTCAGTCTAGTTGCGGAGGAGGTTGCTTCACTGGCCCATGTTGCTGTTGTCATTGTGCCCTTCCCGGATGAGGCAGATCAGTTGCGGGCCTCTGGATGTCGCTCACCGCGGCTATTGGCAGCTCACGCTGGCTGCGGGCCACTCACTATAGCCTATGGCAGCCCACTGCAGCAGGGGCTGCAGCCCACACCGTCACCGGGGATCGCACAGCCCAGCTCCAGGTGGAGCTGTTGTTAGCTGTAGAGGGCAGTGTCACTGGCCCTCATATGTGGGATCCGAACCGGGGCCACTGGCATCCCAAAACCAGCTCTTAACCAATTCGCGACTCGGCCGGCCCTTTTTGTTTTTCTTTCTTTCTTTCTTTCTTTCTTTCTTTCTTTCTTTCTTTCTTTCTTTCTTTCTTTCTTTCTTTCTTTCTTTCTTTCTTTCTCCCTTCCTTCTTCCCTCCCTCCCTCCCTCCCTCCTTTCCTTCCTTCCTTCCTTCCTTCCTTCCTTCCTTCCTTCCTTCCTTCCTTCCTTCCTTCCTTCCTTCTCTCTCTCTCTCTCTCTCTCTCTCTCTCTCTCTCTTTCTTTGTTTCCTCTGTGACTTTGAGTTATGATTAATTTTAGGTAAGCAGTGACTAATACATTTAAGGGAAATCATCTTTACCCCACCTTGAAACAGAAGCATAAATTTCACTTGTGTTGTAATTTCTATAATAATAATAAAATAAAGCTTTAGAGCTTTAAATATTTTGTGTCTGGCCTTTATGATGAGAAATCAGCCAGTAATCCTATTGAATAGATAATATTTTTTACTGATACACTTCAGACAGGCTGTCCTATTAAAAATGTGTTAAGATAAAAAATGAGGAAGACAAAGAGAAGTTCTGATTGGAAATCAGTGTTTTATTGGATCATAGAATTTCTATGCTAAAAGAAACACTAAAAATTATTTGTCAGCCATTTTGGCTAATAGTATGTGAATGTTTTATACAAGGATTCTAGTAATATAATAGAAATTTTTAGGATTCATAACGCAAAATCTAAATCAGTTGCATACAAGGAAAGTTGTGCATCATCAGGATTTGATTAATTTTGCTTTGTAAGCTCAGTTTAAGTTATTTGGGAGCAGACATTTAGGGAACCTGCAAGGCCAGAAAAGGCTCAAGGTGTTCCTCTCTTAAACTGAGCCAGAGCAGACATCAGTGAGCAACCATGTCATTATTCCCACAGAGATTATATTCATTTTCAGCATCCTCAAAACACATTTCCCACTCTCCTACATTATTCCTAATGGTTTATCCCTAGAATGGAGAGTGAAAAATTTTGTGAACATCTTAGCTCTCTCCACTACTGTCAGCCACATATACACTTATCTCCACTAGCTATGTTAAAGATTGGGTTGTGATGCCTACTTCTGTATCTAACTGATTAGTCAAAAGCCTCCTTTCTTCCTTGTTATTTATTTTCACTTACTAAAGTACAGGGAATAATTCAGAATGGCACAGGAATCAAAGGAAGATTGCATATAATCAAATTTCTTAGTATTTGCTCTTTTTATTAACCAGTTTCTGCTTACCCTGAAAATATAAGGGAAATTAAAGGGAAAAAAAAGACCCAAAAAATAAGAGGAAGGCAAGATGCAGATAATTGGACAAAAGATATGATTTTGATATCAGATGTTCTTTTTTTTCCTATTTGTTTTTTTTCCTTTTTATTTCAGGCATAGAGGTTACTGTAACAACTTTGGTTTTATATATATATATATATATATATATATATATATATTTATATATAATGTAAATATAAAATATATATAAATATACCTATAGCTTCTGATACTGCTCATGTCTCCAGGTATCTATTTGCATATTAGGAAATCCCATGAGGGAATTGACTGTTCCATATTTTCAAACTTAGGGAAGTGTAGAGAGAGACAGATGGACCTGAGCAGTGGCTATAGAGAATCAGGTGCTGAATTTATTCTCAAGTTAGCCACCATCGAAGAGTTTAACCCTTTCTAACTTGATTATTTGAAGAACAAAGATCACTTAACTGGCCAAAGGCTTTGGTACCCTCGGCATTTACAATTTCAAAGCAGAAAGAGGGACAAGGTAGAGGGTATAATGAGGACAGGGTGGAAGAAGAGAAATTACACAGAAAACAGTTTTTTGACTTTCTATCTTTTTTTGTGTGTGTGGGATACAAAAAGGAGGACATGTGAACAAACATAGTATTCAATTTGATTTTCTAAGATTCCAAACTTTCCTAGAACAGACTTCTACAGAGCAGATTTCCTGTCATAGCTAGAAGTCATCTTGGAATTAATTTGAAACAATCAATTCATTTTTTTATTTTATTTTTCGATAAGGAGAGTAAGGCTACCAAATTAATAGATTTGTCCCAAGTCACACTGTAACTGACTCCCAGATAGTCTTTCTCAACTGGGACTCATCTGAAACACAGAAAACATAAAATAATGTGTGTGACTATTTACTCAATTCTCCCAAGGATGGTACATAGCTAGTACAATTCTAGAATAATAATAAAGAAGTCAATTTATAACATAACATTCAATGGTTACCCTAGGATATTAGGGCTTAATTCTCTTAAAAAAAACCCTGGTAGAAAAAGACTGTCATAGCACACTGTCACCATCTGGCTTCCCCCTGTCACAAACTATTTGGGAGTTGATTCACAAATTGTTTGGGGGGCTCATCAATAAAATGGAAGCCACAGGGAATTTATAAGAGTTATAAAATTAAAGTATCAGCCTTACTGTCTGGATGCTAGAAGATTCCAAATAATGGACACAAGCTGTTTCCTCTGTGACCTTAACTTATGATTAATTTTAGGTAAGCAGTGGCTAATACATTTAAGGAAAATCATCTTTGCCCCACCTTGAAACGGAAGCATAAATTTCACTTGTGTTGTAGTTTCTATAATAATGACTTTGCTATAAAAGGTTTCCCAAACAGCTCGACACTGGAAAGGCTGGCTAATGAAGCACTTTGTGTGCTTATTAGAGAAGAGTAAAATGCCACAGAATTAAATAATTCCCTGCAAATAATTGTCAGGTACTTTTTTTTCCCAAAGAAATGGACTCTTTCTCTAGCTGGGCATTCATAACCAAAGGCATGGGAAAGCATTCTTCCCTCTCAGGTCATGACAAAGATACTCAAGAGACAATCAAAGGCAAACATAATCAGAAACAGGAGGCAGAATTCAGCAGTGGATAGGGCCAGGTAATTTAAGTTCATCCCTTTAGTGACAAAGGATCACTTATTTTTCTTATAGTTTGTCCATGGATAATTAAATATTTGCATGAAGAAGAAATAGTAACATTTGCGGAAATGAATCCATCTTTTAGATATGATTGCCCTTCAGTGGAGGAAGTAAACTTGATTTTTTTGATGCCCTCATCAAAGCATGTTTTTAATTTAATAACTGTATAACCACTTATTTTTAATCCAAATAGTATGTCTGTCATAAGAGGGATTCAGGCCCTTCTTGAAGATCTGCTATTGTGGGGTTTGATGGAATCTGAGTACAATTCAGGATTAAGAATGCTGAGACACTAGGCAAAGTCACTATGAGGGTCTGAAATGAGAAACTGAATTTAAGATTAAGGATGAAGGCATGCAGAATAAGCCACTGTGGCATACACATTATTTTGAGCTGAAGCCATTTAAGTTCCTAAAATCGGTCATTTTTCCAAAGCAGAGCCTCCAAAAAGAACTCAGTTGTCATAAGTCTCCTGTGCGGGTAACTCTAATCTTATTTTCTGCAAGATGAGAAGTGGGCACTGTACTCACACATTGTCACAAAACTGCCATATCTCTTATCTATTCTCCAAAGAGTCTGTCTGTCTATCTATCTATCTATCCATCTATCTATCTATCTATCTATCTATCTATCTATCTATCTATCTATCGAAAAAGTCATTTGGTTTTCTATAAGTGCCCTTTCTCCCCCTCTCCTAAAAGGTCATTTTATCTCCCAGAAGTGCCCCAATTTTTCTCCCCACCCTCTATTAAGATGACATAAAAGCGCCACATTCTAACCATCTCATTGAGTCACATTTTTCTGTGAACTCCCATGTACACATTTGTGAATAAAAATCTATCTTTTCTCTTGCTATTATGCTTCTTTGTCAGTTTAATTTTCAGTCCCTTATCAGAGAACTTAAAGGAGTAGAGAAAAAATATATACATTTTTTTCCCCCAACAAGGATTAGGGTCACAAAATCAGATCAGAATTCTGTATAATATGGTAGGATTCAGTCCTTTCCCTGCTTCTACAATAAAGACTGGGAAAACCAACACATGGTCCCTTGTCAGTTTATTTTACAGTTAGGAGTGATCATGTAACACTGTTCTGATCAATTAAGTAAAAAAATGAATTTTCTCAATTGGTTTCTGCTTGCCTAATCAAAGTGGCAAAGGTGACTAGATATCTCCTGTCTGTCTCTTCTTCCTCCCTTGAGTCATGGATGCAATGTTTGAAGCAGCAAACAGCTCTCTATTATCTATGAGGGGAAGAACATGACAACAAATGGCAATTTTCTAAAGATGAAACAAAAAATTAAAAAGAGAGTTTGAGTGTAGAGACCCGATAGTATCACTAAACAGGTAAGCCTAAACTATCAACTACCTTCTTCAGGACTTTTTGTTAGGAGAGAAAATTGTCAGGAGAGAAAAATTCACCCTGATTCATGTAAGCCACGATCACACATATACTGTAAAGTTCAGCCAACTGAAATCTTAACTAAGGGAAACAGTTAAGACAAAAACAGAAACTCAGAGACCAGAATCAGGAGGGATAAGGAAAGTCTAGAGGACTTATAAAGCTCATTGCTCTTGCTGTTTTCTTCTGTTTCTCCAGAATTTTACTTGAAGTTCAACAGCTCAGTATCTTTTCTCCTTTTCAGGAGCCTAATGGAAGAGAAGGGAATTATGTAAGCAAATTGCCTTGGATGAGTCCTGCAGGTTTCCTCTAACTGTAGCTAGCGTCTAGTCAAAGCGAAGCATCCATCCTCCTGCCCTGTCCTCTCTTGGTGGCCTTCAGAAGATCCTTTGAAATTTTTTAACGGCAGCTGACCAAGTGAAGTGAATTATTATACTTTGTTTTCCTTGGAGTAACAGGGGCCATTTATACCTCTTAGCCAACCTTAAGAGTGGCTCTTTTGCTGAAAAGCTGGAGGGCTAAAAGAAAAGGAAATTATTGTATATGGAAATACATCTAAAATATTTCCTGGGGATGACGATGCAAAGTGTTGGGTAAATGGAAAATACACTACTTATATAAAGATACACTTTTGCTAATGTTACTGCCCTTAGAGAAGAAGTGTAGAGGAGAGACTGGCTTCCCACGAGGTACCCAGATGGGTTCTGCGTGACACTATGTCAGACACTGAAGGTTCTCGAATTGTCAATATAATATAGCAAAATTAAAATTAAGAGTACATAGTATCTTTCACTCAAATAAAAGAAACAGCAAAACCTTGTTTTTAAGTCACATATCTGAGACTAGTAAACATTTCTGCTCTCTCCCTTTAAAATCCAGGTATCCCTGTGGCTCAAATGCAAGCTTTGGGTAACTTTCTTATGTATTGGTGATTGCCCTTCTCAGGGTAGACTCTCTTGGAATTGCAAGATCCCTGGAGAAGTGGGGAAAGGAAAGGATGGAGAAACAGCTTGGTAACATTTATGGAATGCCTACAGTGAACTAGGTACTGTATTAAGAGCTTTGTTAAACAATTGTTAGAAACAAAACAACAGACAAATTGGAATTGTTTATGTTAAGTTCTACGTCACCAAATTGAGACTTAACCTACAGTTTTTGTTCTCCCAGAAATGGAATTTTTAAACTAGTCAATAAACACAATCAAATCGCCTGATCAACACTAATTAGGTAATCTGTTTGATAGACTTCCCCTGCCACCTCCTAAAGTAACTTTGTAATAACCCGTCTATTTTTCTGCCTAGTGCAACTTCCTTGTTCCAGCTCCCTTCTGCCTATAAAAGTTTTTCATTTTTGTACAGCTCCTTGGAGCTCCTCCTTTCTATTTGCTAGATTGGATCTTGCCCGACTGAGATCAATATTTGCTCAAATAAACTTTAAAAAATTTTAATAGGCCCCATTTTAGCTTTTAAAACTATATACTGAGTGTGTTGAAGTGGGAAAGATGAGTGTGGGGGTAGGGTATTGGGTGGATAATGTGCAATGAGCAGAATGTGAGGCAGGGGATCTGGGCAGGGCATATGCAATGTGAGGAGACAGGGTGAGGAGTGCAATAGAGCTTATGGAGTGTGGGATGTAAGGACATGTAGGGTGGCAGAAGACACATCTAGCACCACTGGGATGAGCAGTCAAGATCTCAGTCCTCTGGGAAAAGAGACATTGATTGAATAGCAAGAAGCTTAAGACAGAGAAAGTGTAAAAGGTGAGAAAGTGTCAAAAATAGACAAATGTTGCCATTTCCTATTTTATATTTTACCTAGGGGCAAGGTTTTATGTATTCTTTGACGAATCCAAAATACTTTTTCCAAACACCTCCAACATATTTAAGAAAAACAAACAAACAAAACACATTAACATGCCTGGGAGCTCATCCCATCTACTTGGCAGCAACGAACCAATTTTCACTCCCAAAGGGCAATACTGTTGAAGATGTTTAGCTACAGAAACTAATCACTGAGTCATAGTTTCTGCTCAAGGAAAAATGCTGATTAGGAGCAGGCTGAAAAACATATTTACTGAAAAGTATATTTACTTAAATTTTACTCTCTGCTGACTTCACTCTTTTTTTTCCCCAAAAAAAGTTTATGGAAGTAATTTCACTAACACTCTACCAAGGAAACTAAAATTACAATAGGCAAATGGCTTCAAAAGAAAAATAAGAGCACAAAGGATCTAAATGGAGGGCCCAGACATCTTCCACTTTCCTAAATAAAACTCAACATAAAACCATAAGAAATGCAAATACTAGGGGTGCCAAAAAAATGTATACACATGACTTGTATGCGTCTTTTGTTATTGGTATATATTATTATAATTTTAATACAGTTTTTTCCTTTCTTAAAATGTGTATACATTTTTTTGGCACCTTCTATGTAAGGACTCAAAGGGTTATAGGTCACAGCTGGAGTTAATCAATCTTGATGATTCAGAGGAATTCATAAAACCTATTATTAATTACCTCTACTGAGCTTGAAACCTTTTGTCTGTACCACAGTGTGTGTCCTTCGAAAAGGATTAACATGGGAAAACATAGGTCTTACTAGAATGTGTTTCTTGAGTACTACAAATCTTATTGGGGAAATATTTAATCCTTTTTCCTCTGTAGGGTAGGAAAAATTACTTTCCCTCTACCTTTTTGAGTTCTTCCTGAGACCCTCTGTAATAAAAGATAGTTAATATGAGAGAAACAGAAGTTTATTTACATGTGTTGTGCATTGGTTTGATAGGATTTCAAATCCACTTGTTTATGACAAAAATAAAGTTGTTTTTATAAGTAAAGTTGTTTTGATATAATGGTGAAGTTGTGGTGTCAAGATATCATCAACATCTGTGGTTTTCTTTGAGCACTGGGCACCTCAGCTGTGAAGGGTGCAGCTGGAGGCTTATGGATAGGTCATACTAGGGTTAGGGGACATTTAGACTATAAATATCAAGAGTTTGTGAGAATTACCCAAGAGTGTTAGGTCTGGGCAAGGCAACTCTTGGCTGATTTAAACAGCTCTCCAAACACCCTGGGGCATCACCTCCTGCCTGGGTAAGGTGACTCCTTACCTTTCAGCAGTGGTGAAAAACATGCAGTGGCCCCCTGAAGCAGATCATGCCTGCTGATCCTAGAGCATCTTTGTTCCCTAGCAACGTGCCATGCCATAGCAACAAGGAACTTTAATTTCACGCTGGCAGCTAGATCTCAGCTCTTGGTTGACTAAGCTGACTCTCCCGAGAACCAACTCATAGAAAGGTACACCTCAAACTAAATGTAGACATTAGTTCCTTCATCTCCCCCTTCCCTGGAACATTAGTATAATTAATTTACCATTGTTTTGGAATACGTTATTTCTTTGTTGTCTTATTAACAGACATTATCCTGTATGCTACTGACTTGTGAAATTATCGTAATTCCCACAGTGAACTGTGTTAAATAAATTACTGGCAAAGTCGGTCTCAGTCTGAGCATAATTTGCCTGCCTAAACAAAACAACATGTATCCCCTATGTATACATGAGACATAACCAGGGAAAAGGAGTAACTCTCTTAGTGACCTAAGCCACCACCTTAAATACCATCTTCAGCTAAAGGCAAAAGAAAGAAAAGTATGGTTGGGGTGGGGAGTCAGGGGTGGAGTAGCTATCGGGGAAAGACAATTACCTGAGGTTACCAGGAAAAATAAGGTAAACAATAGTAAGTTTAATTACAGAGATTTAAGACAGTGTCTTTTCCAGAGATAAGATTGTTTTGTGATTTAATCATTCTTCTCCTGATTCGGAAAGGGAGACCCTTAGAAATTAGATTCCTTTTATAAATGCAAATTTTCCTTACAAAAGAGAACTTTCACTTGTTTTTTTCAGAGCTTCTCTTGAATCTGCTGTTTTGCAAATTTAATCACCTCAAAATAATCCTTATGCCAAAGAGGTATATTTTGGAGTGACATGTTCTGTTATTCTTCACCTCCAAGGTAAAACATGAAGCTATGTTTTGGGGTCATAGAAGCAATAATAATTATAAAGCATAGAATATTTGTATTATTTTGGCTTTTGGCAGAGTATAGTATTTTCTTTATGAATCTGAAGGACAGAAGAAAGAGAAATGGATCCTTGGCTGTTTTCCAACATCCCTGTTTTTTCTTAGCTGTTCCTTATCCTTCAAGAGGTTTGTACTCTGTCTATGTTATTATATGTTATACATAGAAAAGAATCATGTAGAACAAATGCAATGACTTGAAATATAAAAATGATTTACAGAAAAGAAGTACATTTAAGGAGAGCATTCTCTGAGGAGCTTTCCCAAAAGTCTCTGGGAATTCATAAAATGATTTTGCCAATGGATCTTATTTTCAGTTTTACCCTATGGCAGTCTCTTAGCAAAAGAAATGGGAATTCTGTTTATGCTACAGAAATTAAAGTTCTGCACAGCAGTCAATAGAAAATAATGGGTATCAATTACACAGCTGGAGCCACTGACTTGATCAAATTTTATAACTCTCTTCTCTGGGGGTCATTTTAATAAATCCATGGAGAGTAGTGTCATGGATTTTATGGGACTATTTCAGAGTTTTATTCTATATATAGAAACAAATAACTAAAGGCAGCTTGACCACCTTACAGCAACTCATATTCCGAAATACATAAAAATTAATGGAAAGCAGATACAATGTTAGATCTTTATTAGATTTGAAAGGAGTTACTTTTGTTTCTAGGACTTAAAGGGCACTCTGAGTCTCTTTCTTTCTTTCTTTCGTTTTGTTTTGTTTTGTTTTGTTTTGTTTTGTTTTGTTTCTCTCTCTACTCAGAGGGAAATTATCTAGGCATGCTGGTTTGAACAAAGTCCAATGGTCTTTTGCTTTTGTTTCCTCTCTGATTTGTCTTTGTACTTACATTGGACAAGATCTGACTTCTAATCGAATTTTATCTGTAAATCTCATCTAATTTTCTATCTGTAAATTGGATATAATAAAAGCATCTACAGTAGTCTCCCTTTATGTTTCAAGGCTCCCCAGTGAGTGCCTAACATGGAGGATAGTACCAAGCACTACATGTGCTGTGTTCTTCCTTTATATACTTATGATAAAGTTTAATTTATAAATTAGGCACAGTAAGAGATTAGCAACAACTAATAATAAAATAGAACAATTATATAACATACTGTAATAAACATTATGTGAATGTGGTCTCTCTCAAAATATTTATTGTATTGTACTCACCCTTCGTCTTGTGATGGTTTGAAATGATCAAAGGGCTATTTGATGACATGAGGTGAATGAGACATTACTGAGTAAAATACAGATTACTTGAATACAACCACTGCTATGCAGAGACAGTCAGTCAAATAACTGAGATGGCTAAATGACTAGGGGGCCAGCAGTATCTATAGCATGGACAAAAGGATGATTCACATCCTGGGCAGGATAGAATAGGACAGAGCGAGACTTTATCATGCTACTCAGAATGGCATGCAATTTAAAACTTATGAATTGTTTATTTCTGGAATTTTTCATTAATAATTTTGGACTGTGGTTGACCACAGGTAACTGAAACTGTGGAAAGGGAAACCACAAATGTAGGGGGAGGGGGGTACTACAATACTTAACAGATAGGATTGCCATAAGGTTTAAATGAGATAATGCAGGGAAAGGGTTTAGAGCAGCACCTGCCTTGTAGTGAATTCTGTAAAATGTTGGCAATGAGTCATCAATCCATGCTGTGCTTATTCCGTCACACCACTTCTGATCAATTTAGAGAGTGATCTTAGTGAAAACAATAATAAAGTGGATGTTCTTGTGTTCTTCCAAGAAAAGGTCACTGAGAAATCCTGATAAGATGAGACCTTGCTATTACTTTCTATTTTTTAATTAAATTTCCAGATTTCTATTGGGGTGTTTCTCTAGCTTTATGTATAAAAGAATCACCTTGGAGGTGGTGGTGTTAAATGCAGATCATCAAGTCCTTTCCCCATTCTCAGGAGATTCTTATTCTGTAGATGTGGGTGGGCCCAGGAACTTGTGTTATTACTAGCCTCCTCCATCTCCCCCTAACCCCCATTTTCATCATCAAGGTGGTTCACAGAACACTCTAAGAGAAACACAACTTTAGTGTTTAATTTAGGGCCTGACAATAGGCTCACTGAGCTTATTGAACTGCTACTAAATTTGATTTTGTCAGTACATCCATGTGTTGAGAACTCTCTATACTTTTAGAGCTCTTTAAAGAGCTTTTAAGAAAATTTCTACCTTATGTGTGGGCAGTTCCAAGTTCTGCCTAACTTTTCTGGAAGATTCCCAGTGGAATACTTAAGGTATCACTTCAGAATCCATGTGTCTGCTTTTAACAACTTTCTAGGATCTTCCAGTCATAGTTTTGCCACCTGCTGGATTTGGGCACTGGCAGGACTCAGTCTTACAGGAACCACCTGGATACTCTACGTTGGCGCTTGGCTGCCATGCAGGTGTAGATGTGATTGCCAAATGTCTAGACATATTTTTATGTGACAACTATAGAAATGACTCAGAAAATATTCCTTCTACATCCTCTCCTTTATCCTTGCCTCTCTTGAAAAAAGTTTTAACCTCTTTCTATGGCAGCAGGTTAAAAAAACAAAACAAAACATGCTTAGGTCTCTTGAGTTTTCAGTTTCTGCAGAGCTGGGGAAAATAGTATCTATTATGCATTATTGGTTCCCGTGGTCATAGAGACCAACTGCTACCTCTTGAGTTTCTGGTGGAACTTCTACATGGTTTTCATAGCAGAGACAAAACTACCTTCTCTTCTCATTCAACACAAAGTAGAATCAATTAAAAATGTTTCTTAGAAACATGCTGCCTGCCCATAAAATACAAAACATATCATCCTCCTCTCCACATGCAGTCAACTTCCATAAGCATTAAAGGCACTTAGACACTTGCTCTACAGGAGAACAACACCATATGTATTTAAACTGCAAGGAGAAAAAGAACAGAAATAACTGCATTGGTCTTTGCAATGTTCCATTTTTTGTGCAGTTTTTTTTTTTGTTTATTCATGTTATCATACAGGTTTCTAAATTTAGAAGCATCACATCTCCTATGTGATATTGTCCCCATGGTAAATCTAATTAAACTGCCATTAAAGTTTGTGTTCACTCTATTATGCCAAGGTGACCGCAGATGCTGTGTTAGCAGCATCTTTCTTTATCCACTGCCAGGCATTGGGGGAGGAACAAGTGATAGTAATCATTATAGAAATAGATTTTTTAACAACTACTATTTCTTATTTTACAGTTAGTATTTTCTGATTTTGAAAATATCATTGTCAGTCCACTTGGAAAAAATATATTTAGGAAATTTCTCATACATAATAGAGTTTAAGACAGTTAGAATCAACATTTGCCTATTTCTCTGGCATTAGATCAAGTGGCTGCGTTTCAAAGCTATCCATGTCTGGATAGCTTTGGGCCTGTATGGCTGACTCTAATAGCAAGCACTGTTGCTGATGTCTAACCACATGGCAAGTATGTTTTAGCCCTCATGTTTTTGTTCATGCTAATTTCCATTTTTATTTTATTTTTTAAAATCTTAATTCCACCCACCTTCAGGATTCAGTTTGAAATGAAACTTTTCTTGGACCTCAGCAGCCCAAATTTCTCCTTCACCTTGATTTGATTGACAGCTCAAGTGACCCTTATTCACATCATCTTGCATTTTTACTCATCATCTGTTCATCAAAAGCATTTTCTGGGCCACCAACTTGAGGAAGAAGGAAGGAATTCAATAATTCTGGACATATACTTTCTCCTTGGAAAGGGTTTGCTTTCTGCTCCACAGCTCCCTGGCATATTATTGAGGCCAGGGCAGGGTGCCTTTAACTCTCACAATCAAGCAGGCTGGGGGTCTCAGCAGCAGGGCCCCTTTATCTGGTGATTCCTCATAACTATTTTTTGTAAGCTTCACTATGACCTCTCTGTTCCTGACATATTGAAGCCCTATCTACACTTGCTGCTTGCTGCTAAGGGTAAGCAGGTGCTTTTCCTCTTTGTCTCCTTGCACACCCCTAATTCTCTCATACACACACACACACACACACACACACACACACACACACACACACTCACTATGCAGCAGGCCATCCTCACAGTCCCTGCTCTGTCACAGCTCCTGGCCATGCTGCCAGTTCTGTACCTTTGGGAGTGGGGGCCAGAGGGGGATCGCACCAGGTCCTATGGCTCCCCTGGGGCCTCTGCTAGGTGTGTTTGGAACTCTGATTCTCTCTGAGCATCACTGCTTCTGTCCGTCCCATGTACTGAGGCACTGCTGAGGGCAAGTCCACTCCTGTCCTTAAATCCCCTGGTGCCTGCTGTGCTAGACTGAGTGGTGTGGGCTTCTTCTGCTACCATCTTTGCCCTTCCCTCCCCTTTTTGGCAGCAATTTCTTCTATTATTTATCCATACTCCACAGCTAGATTTCTTTTCTCCTAGATTTGTAGAGCCTTGCATATTTCCGTGGCCCCAGGGAAGGACACTCACCCTTTGGCAGGAAGGGCTGTGTGGACGAACATCTACCTCACCAACCAGCATTCCCACTTTGCTCTACGTGCCCTACATACGTCCCTGTGCCTGGCAGACGCTGAATAAATATAAGCTAAGGCCAATCATCTCAAAGCTCTCTTTCAAAACCCTTATAGCAGTGAGGGTTATTATTTACCCAGCTTCTCTTAGGCTGCCAGGTTCTTTACCTAAATGATTGCATTAAATACTTATACCATTACATTGGGGCAGATAATTTTTTTTCTATTCTATATGTGAGAAAACAGACTCAGAGAAATTAATTAATTTGCCCAGACCACTCAGTTAATAAGAGTCAGAGAAGCGATTTAAACTTGTTTTCTGACTGTGTAGTACACCAGCCATTTCTGTTCTGACAGGCTTGTTCCTCAGTGAGGAGCAAAATCCCCAGGAAGATATGTTGATGATTCCCAGTTTACAAGGCCAGTAGTTTAACCCCCACAGATGGAGCCTTAATGCTGAGCAGAGGCTACCCAGTTAACTGTACACTCTGACCAGTGTTAAAATATACAAAAAGAGGTGTTTTATTGTTAATTGGCACATTTCATTATTTGAGAATTACCTATACATATTGGAAAACTTAAGCCAAACTGAGATGTTTCCCTCTGAGTTCCAGAGTTGTATTTTTATCCATGGACCTGGCTTTTGACCCAAATACATAGAGTACATGATACCCTCTAATAGTTTAAATTGAAATATATCTCTCCTAAGTAGGTAATTTGTCAGCTGAAGGTTAATGACAGCAAAATGCTAATGATCAAATGGCAATTAAGTGTATCATATTTTTAAACCAAACTCCCTTAAGAAGTATTACTATATAATTACACTCTAGGAAACCTGCATCATCTGTTAAATCAAAGTCAGGGAGACCTTCCTTTTTAGCAGCATCATGTTTGTCTTCCATCTTTCTCTATTTGATTTCACAAGTTTCATAAATCATTTAGCAGCTGCAATTGTTGTCAAAATGTTTTGGTTTCAAATGCAAATATTTATAACTATTGTTTTATTTTCCAAAACAAAGAGGAAGAGCTGTGTTGAAAGCAGCCACTACAACTGCCAATACTTTTAATGTAGCCTGAGATGAGCCTGTGGGCTCAGGATCTCCTCAGAGGCCCTTTCCCAAGTTCTTGCCTGAGAATATATGGTCCTCACCAGGAAGCCAGTGCCAGGTCAAAAGCTGGAGAGACAAATTGTGTTCAAGGATTCCTAAACCTGACTGAGTAGGATGGACTTGGTTCAGACATGGCTCTGGCCTGGATAAGTGGTCCTCATGCCAGAGGAGAGGCACAAGTGCATTTTTTTCAAGGCATTCCCAAGATTTCCAAAGACCTTGAGAATTATCATCCCAGTTTTATGAGGGAACATGGGTGTCCTAGCTGGGGATGCTTCCTTGAGGATGTACACTGTGAACTAAGCAGGCTGTGACAATGCAGAGCAGTCATAGACTCTCAGCAGCAGAGCACTCTTGCCATCTTTACAAGAATCAATACGTTTCAGGGGCTGGGTGAATGGCTCAGTTGGTTAAGAGCTTGCTCAAGAGTGCGAGCTGAGCTCTGAGCAAGAGCAGTTCGATGTCCAGCCTGAGCTAAGCTGCTGCTGAGCTGCCAACAGGTGGCAGAATGGTTCAGCTAAAAAAAAAAAAAAAAATCAATACATTTCAGTAGGATTAATTCATCAAATTTGCTGGAAGAGTTTTTTTCAAAAGGAATCCAACATTGCTTACAATGAAAGTATAGAAACTGCAGTGATCATAGAATAACAAAAACTATACATGGGGAAGAGAAAAACAGATGTATGTAGGCTAATAGAGTTACTGAATGGGAACATTAAATGTTGTTCTAAGTTTCTACAGGCTAATAGAGGTACTGAATGGGAACATTAAATGTTGTTCTAAGTTTCTAGAAGGCTCGGAAGGAGAATCACATCATGCCTAACATTCAAATCACTTTTTAATAGTAAAAGCAACATACACAGTTTTTTAAATATAAATTTCAAGGATGAGGAAAGCATAATTCTCCAGACTTGACAAAGCTATTTATTTTTCTTTTTTTGTGTATTCCATTTCAATCTTTATTCTTGTAAAAAGAGCCTGCTATTGTTACATTCATAAGATCTGTAAAATGTCATAGTCTCCTTCTTATTCCCTCAACACCTATGTAACCATATGTCAGATGAATCTTGACAGAAACTAGATCACTAATAGTTGAAGACTAAGCCCCTGAGGGGCACCTGCAGTGTATGTTCAGGGCAAGACGCTGCTGGAGGCAGAGGCAGGGCTTGGCTCTCTGCTCAGAGCTGTGGATACTGACTTTGATGGGTCACTAAGCCTTTTGAAGCTTAGGAAAACTAACGAAAGTCTCCTTAGAAAGTATGAAAAAAAATCTATATGATTTTAGGAAGTTGCAAAGACCAGATTGAAGATCTCTGATACAGTGCTAACTATAGTAGAGCCTGCAAACAGAAATGAGCTTTTCTTAAGGCATAGCTCAAAAATAATTATAGACAAGGACAGAGATAACCCCTTGGGATCACAAATAAGGGTGACTGTCATAGGTCCAACGCTTTAGGTGCCGAGATGCAATGGCTAGAGACAATCTTGTGCTGCGGCTCTTAAGTGTTCTGGTTTTATGACCACTTTTGCTCTCTGAAATTATTGAGAATCTTAAGTTTTTTTATTTTTAAATATGGGCTATACCTATCAATACTTACTATATTAAAAATTGAAACAGAAATTTAAAAAATATATTTTACTAATCTATTTAAAATATGTATAAAAATAATAAATTTGTTACATGTTAACGTAAGTAATGTATCTTTTTTAAAAGTTACTATATTTTTTTAAATCCTGACAAAATGGCATGATTCTTCATTTTGTCAATTTCTTTAATGTCTGCGTTAATAGAAGACAGCTGGATGCTCATATCTGCTCTTTATTCAGTCTGTTGTGTTATGTTGTTTTGGTTGAAGACTGAAGAAAATCCAGCCTCACACTGACATATAGTTAGAAAAGAGAGAGAATATTAGTAATCTTTTCAGATAATTGTGAATATTTGTCTTCAATACTATACTAAAACTTGACAACTGTTAATTTCCTAAAAGTAGGTTGCCACTGGATGTGCAACTTGAAATAATTACAATGTACTTTTTTTTTTCACTTTTTTATATTAAAATCCAGTGATCTATCTTGCAGTTAAAGTGTTTCTTTTCCCCATGGATGTTTTGGATCTCTCAGACCCCCTGAAAGAGTCCTGAGTTCAGAGACCATATAATACAGCCTTGAAACACTTTTTGTCCTCAGTCTACACATGCTGTTGGGCCTGTAAGTCCCCTTTTTGTGGTTTTCTTCCACCTTCCTGGGTCCTTTCCACCCACATTTAGCTAAGAATTAAATAAAGTATAGGGGATGTAGAGCACACAGAGTGATTGTCATCACAATCTTGGCATCCACAGGAAACTCCAGCCCAAGGGAGAGATGTATTTTGATGAAAAAGAGAGGGAGAGAGAAAGAGAGAAAGAGAGAAAGAGAGAAAGAGAGAGAGAGAGAGAGAGAGAGAGAGAGAGAGAGAGAGAGAACACACTAACTAGAAGACAAAGGAAGGCAGATCCAAGAAGCAACAATACCATAAAGGACTCTACTTGAAATCTGTGTATCAGTGTATATTTGTTCTGAGGATGGGGGTACAGATAACTGGGGTACAGAGGTTGGAGAGAGATGTACTAAAAGACAAGCTTTGCCTAATACCAATCTCGGTGGGATATGCTACACATAGTTAAAGCAATGCTTATAACTTTTCCAACTCCCAGTTATTTACAAGGCAATTGGGATAATTGCTAAAACAATAACACTACCTGGATAACTATTTAGCAAAACTGTTGAATGAACTACATTTAGATTATTTCTACCATTATAATTCTTTATACTCCAACACATTTTAAAAATAAATAATTGGGTTGGTTTCCTTTACAGAAAATAAAGTTAATCCCTAATTTAAACAAGCGATTGGATTGTCGGAAAAATCATGACGCATTTTTTTCTATGGTTTTCATTGCAAAAATGCATCATGACTTTCCCGACAATCCAATAATTCAGCAATAGTATTTTTTTCTTTCCTAGATGTACTAGATTTTCAAACCTGGCCTTACAGAATCTGGAAGGTTTTCATCTCTCTGCAATTAATAACAGTCTCTGATAAAATGTCAGAAGTTGGAGCCATTCATGGCAGCTCACTGCTCCAGGAGATTCTGGTCCGTCAGGAGAGTCTTGCCTGTCTGTCAGCCACAGGAGACCCTGTCATTACTGACCTCACCAGAGACTGGGTTGCAGGGAGACTGAGAATGCCTGATTCAAAGTCCCTGCTCCAAACGTGTCCCTTTGCAGCCACAATGTTACATTCCAAGAAATAGATCCTTCTCAACAAGGAGCTGGCCCAGCCAGAGAATCCTGGGAGTTTTAGAGCTTAGTCTCCTGAGCTTGCAATGGCTTTGTTACTTCTTTAAAAGTAAAGATGCTTGTGTAACCTTTGCCAAAGGCTTCAGAGACAGAGACATTTATTAGCATGAAAGTCAGACAAATGAAAAAACCCAATTCTGCGACCGTAACTACAGCTACATCCAGACAGCAGGTGGGGGATGGGGGTAGTAGGGGTGGGAGGGGGGCAGAGGGGGGTGTCTTACTACATGTTTGTGTAGGTGGTGCCATGGCTGTGCCTACAAGTGCTGCACCCCAGCAGCTGGTGACTGGGCACCACAGTTGGATATCCACAAGTCTGATTGGTGGGAAAGTGGAACATCTACTCTCTGAGATTTCAGCCCCCTCCTCACTGAGCTTATTATTCTTTTGCTTTTCAAGGAAAGGGTTAACACTTACTACTGACACTCTGTCTAGTGAACTATTTAAAATTCATCTCCCGTACCTTGCATCTCTCTGTTATGCAACTAATTTCCCCAAAGGAAACATAGTTTGAAGTGTCTGGGGCATCTGAAGGAACAAGGCAGAAAAGCACATTCTATATGAAAGCCACGCTGGCTTCTGTTCAGGCAGCACCCAGGCACAGGGAAAACTTGGGTTTCTTCCAGATGACTCCAGGGACACAATTTTGGTCTCTACTTCTGTCAAGTTCTCCTATTTTTTTCACTGTTAATGACTCAAAGGGGAACAGGGCGTGATGTGTTGGCAAAAAAAAAAAAAAAAGAAAAAAAGAAAAAAAACCATGATGATAAATCCTGCTGATGCACCTTTTCTAGAAAGAGCAGGCAGCTGTCTTCTGCTTGCTATGCCAGGCATGCCTGGTTACCTGTGTTTCTCTCCCTTCCCCAATTCCCTGGCAGGGAGGAGTTGGCGTATACACAGTTCCAAAACACCTTAATGAGAAGAATGCTATTGTAGGGCAATCATTATTGTGAACATCTGTGAACTGTAGAGTTTAATCGAGCTACAGCTAATGTTTATTGTGTGTGGAAGGAGGAGGGGGATGAATGTTTGTTTCATTGCCTTTAGATGTTTTCTTATTATCTTTTCCTTTCTCCAGTGATGCTTTGTCAGAAGTTACAAGAAGCAGCCAAAGCCCCAAGGTCAGACACCTGAATCAGCCAGTGGTCTTTTTTTTTTTTTTTTTTTTTTGAGGGCAGTGTCACTGGCCCTCATATGTGGGACCTGAACTGGGCTGCTTAACAACCTCACCACTGGGCTGACCCTCACCCAGTGGTCTTTTGATTTACAAACAAAGCAGCCTGGGGTTGTTCTTACAGCCTTCCTTAGGAATATATAGCATAAACTGTAGGGGCAGGTGGAAAGCTGTTAATAATAAGGAAACCTTAGCTGCCACCCATAGCAAAATAAATAAATAAGTAAATAATCCAGGTTATTCATTATAATCTCCCTAGTGGTGTCAGCTTTGTACTCTCATTTCCAAATATCTTAAATAAACTGGAATTGAGCTAAGGAAATGAAAGTTCCTGAAGGATTTTTTTGGATTAAATCACAAGGCTCAGATTTTTTTTTTTTGAGACAAAAAGGTAAATGACCCATAATTTATTTTTTTCCCTTAACAAAGCTGAGTACAGATAAAGTCTCCATTATCTTAGCTTCCCTATAATTGCCATATTATGGGGTTGCAAAATTTTGCCTGGCAGAATCCTGTATTTCACTGTCCTTGACAAACCTCCCAGGGCTTAAGTCACAGAACAGATTTTTTTTCTTGTTTTTTTTTTTTTTTTTTTTTGTATGACAAATCTAGAGAATAATTTTCAAATTGCTTTCAGTAAGTCTGACATATTAACTCCATTTTCATAAGAAATTGGGTAGATGTAAATATTCCAAATCTAGATTTAGGTTCCTCTTTGTGCTGTAAACCTGTGTTCACAGCTGCTGAAAAAGAAATTTCAGTATTTTTGGTAGTTAATATTTAAAGAGCTATCTTTTGAAAGAACAAAAGAATAATATCTTTTGAAAGAACATACAGATACATACATACATGCAATCGTTTTTGTTGGGTGAATAATACCAAGAAAGGAGTAGGTCCAGGTAAACAGATCTGCATGGGGCCTAAACTTTCCCATCTCATCTATTGGCACATTGGTCTCCATCTATACCCTAGCAGCTCTAACCAGACCCCCCAGTTTCTCCTCCAGGTGTACCCCATAGCACAGGAACAGATGCAGCATCTTTTCCCTGGAGGCCAGGTGATAATTTTCTAAGTCACCTCAATCAGAGGACACCAAAACAAAAAGCAAACACAAACAATAAAACAAGGAAAAACCCTTTAGAATAAAATCTCTTTGGTCCAAGTATGTATTTTTTCTTTTTATTCTAGCTAGCATTTTTCTTAGAGACACCTGAAAGAAAGTGCTGAAAAAGACATATGTGATTGAAATTAGCTGTTATCTTCAGGATGCCACTGGATTGCATGTGGGATAATGAATTAAATGAAGTAGAAACCACGGCCTGAACTGGAAATGTGCTTTGTGCCTAATGTAATTAATCTCTATTGAAACAGCTAAGCCATTAATTTGTGTTGCATGAATAATGAAATGAAAGGGGCACGTATAAATTAACTTTTTAACCAGCAGAGAAGATACAACCTCCAGGCTTAAAAATTGATTGGGATTTTCCTGAAAACTCTTTAAATTTATGTGTATCCGCCACAATTCCTTTCTCTCATTGGTTGGTCAACCGATTGGTCTCGCTTTTTAGCCATTTCTAGGGACATCCAGACTTTTTTGGAAATTTACATCATAAGGCATTTTTGGAGTGACCCAAAGGGTGTTTACATAGCCCAGATAGCTGCTAGCTGCATAGCCTTTCCCTGAAAAGTATTTAGCTTTCCCCTTTCAAGATTTCCTTCCTCATAATATTTGGAAAGAACAGATAGGAGAGCATCTCAGCACTATTGTCACGTTGGTCTATGCTTCTGAGACTACCATGCTCCTTTGAAAATGATGGTATGGCTACATGGGCCTCTGAAGGGCAATGCCAGGAAGGCCTCAACCCCTTTTGGGTTCATTCTAAGTAATTTACAGAAATGCATCCCTCCTTTAAATTCCTTAGCATTTAATACAGTTTTACTAAAGAGTTAGTAATAGCATTATGATTACTAATAAAAGCCAAGCTTAGTGCCACACATCCTAGAGTCTGGCTACGGAAAGCCAGCATCTCTTCTGGCTTTCCCTCTTCTTAGCCTGCCACCATGTTGCAGACACTAGTTTCATCAGACCCTGTGTCAAAATATTTGTGCAGAGGTGGGAGGGTGGGAGGTTGAATAATATTTTTCAAAAACAAGTAAGTATTTCTTGGGACAGTACAATCAAATTCCTATTTAGAAATGTAGGGAAAATGGTTATGTGAAAGGGCACTGATTTTTCATAATGTTTGCAAGTTATATGGAAATGTGCCTCTTTCCATAACTTTTTGTTTCTCTTTGCCATCATCCCTTTCCTCATCTTTTTTCTCTCATCATCACTGGAACAAGCATACTTAAACACTGCTGAATCAGTGAACAGGGCAGAGTTCTAACTATCACAGTCTAGAAAAAAAATATAATCTTAAGATGAAAATAATAGAGGCCAGAGGCAAGAAAACTTAGCGAAAAGGGGAGACTTGGTGGTATATAAACACAAATGAAAATACTGTCAGTTATAGTTCAGTAGTACATGTTATTGAGTGGTTTTAGCTAGTCAGAAAAGGTAGCCTTTGAAGGTAAGTATGTCAGCATTGTAGTCATGAATTTGCATCTTTGCATTAAAATTCTTTCAGCATGATGGATATAAAAAAGGGCAAGATGACCACCCAGGTCACTCTCTGAACCACAGTGGCAATCTAGTGTTCCAGTGGTTCACAGTTTCCTCACACCCCTTTTACACAGAGTTCCTTTACACCTCTTTTTCATCATCAAAGCAGCCTCACAGGTGAGAAACTACTGTAGCACTCTCTGTTCGACCTTCCTTTTCACACTCTTCTCAGATGCAGAATATCCATCCTAGGAGGCCAACGTGCCCTAACGGTCTTCCTGCGCTGCTCCAGAGACCCACACTGTCTACTCAGTTGAGTGCACTTTCTCATTAAATATGCTTGCTCTGTAACTTTCCTTTCAACTAGCTACTGAGCAGAATAAGACCTCAATAAATACATCCACATGAAGGCACCCATCTATTTTAAGGATAAGTCTCCTTAGTCAAAAGAATGTCTCCAAGTGCAGCATATTTGGCATTAAGATTGGTTGATAAGAGAGCAGCTTTTTAAGAAAAACAGGGAAAAACTTTGCATCCTATCCCATGCTCAGGCACATATTTAGCCAAGTATCTCCCAATCCGGGGAATACCATCTTCATCATAAAATTACTTGTTGAACAGCCTCCGACCTGTTCAAAACCCTTAGTTCTACTTTACGCATCATCAATTGCGTGACTTTTGAGAAGAGTTGTAAAAAACATTACAGCCTCCCGCATGCTGTCTCTCTAAGATAATTTGATCGAAGAAAACCAGCTGTCATGTTGTGAGGGCACTCAAACAGTCCCAGGAATGGTCTATGTATGATCAAGGAACTGAGGCTTCCTGCCAAGGGCCATGCGAACGAACCATCTTGAAAGCAAATCCTAACGTTACAGTCGAGTCTGCAGATGATTGTAGCCTAAGCTGACATCTTGATGACTTAATGAGAGAACCTGAGCCAGAAGCACCCAGTTAAGCAGCTCCCAAATTTCTGACCCACAAAAAGGGTGGGAATATGGATGTTCAGTGTTTTAAGTTTCTAAGTTTTCAGGCAATTTGTTACACAGAACTAATTAATAAAAATTTTATGTACATTTTGTGTTAAAAATATGTAAAATTACATACAATTATATAAATGTATATATTCTTCATTATTCCAAAAATATTTAGGCACATTATGATTAGTTTGATTTGCTCAGGAAATGATTGAATTTGGTATGGCCATTTTAAACAAGGTTTATTTAGATGCCATTTTTATGTCACACTGTGCTACAATGAAGTTTGAATTTTCTTTAGGTTAAAGAATGACAGATATTTTAGGAAATCCAAGATGTCAGAGTAGATACAATGTGCCTGCTTCCTTCAGTGAACATTAAAATTACAACTAAATTATAGAGCAGTCCACCTGGAGAATCATCTGAAATCTAGCTGAACAGAAGTTTTATAACCAAAGATATAAAGACGAAGCCAACTTGAGACTAGTAGGAGCAGCAGAGGCATGGAAGGAGCTAGTCCTAAACCTCCGTGTGGTGGTTGAGAAATGGGAAAGTAATTTCACCGCCGAAGTTGCTCCCAGAGGAGCTAGAGACCCCAGCAGCAAACCAGGCTCCCCAGCCCAGAGTACTAGTGCCAGGAAGAGGAGCCTCCCCAACATCTGACTGAAAAACAGTGGGGATTCTGACTATCCTGGTGGGACAGAAGGCTGCGGGAAACCCAGATGTCCTCTTTAAACAGCCCACACATAGACTCACTCGCCTGCAGGCACTCACCTTGGGCTCCAGCAGAGGGACAGTAACTCGGGGGATGTCAGAGACACATGAGGGGTGGACTGAGGAGTGTGGCTCCGTACTGAGGGCTGGAGGACAGTTGCCATTTTCACCATGTGTGGGGTCCTTCTCCCATGCAGCCAGCAGGTGGGAGCCATCTTTCCTGTGTTGAGCCCTTCCCTACAGGCCAAATCTGAATCTGATTGGCCTGGTAAGCTCTGGTCACTCCACCCTGCTGACTCATTGGAATCCCACCCCACCCAACATGCCCAGCACCTGAGGCACTTTCTCCACATGTAGTCAGCCCTGCCCAAAGTGCGCTCTTTCTTAGAAAACTATTGCAGTCCAAGGACTCAGGCAGGCAGCAACAGGTGTGTACTGAGACTTTTGCTGAGTTGCTCCAGGCTCATCACTGGCCCCAAAACAGAATTTACATTAATCTGGTGATCACAACTCTCCCCACTGTAGTGACTCCCTGAGACCCTGCCTCATGCAACTTGTATACCACACGAGTCTTTATTAGTGGCTGAACCTCAAGGGAGACAGCAGGTGGCAGCAGGCCTTGGGGGTGTCCTGGCATTTTGTGGAGCTACCCAAGGCCCAGTACTGGTGGCAGAGGTCCTTGGTTTGCAGAGTGGCCTCTCCCACTTGTCTCTAGGGTTAGCACAGGCAGTGAACAACTGCATATCACACTGTAGATCCTGCCAGGCAGGCCCTGGCCAGTCACAGGTAGTGGGTGACCATGGCCTGCACTGGAGCCCCTCCCAGGATGCCTCGGAACAAACATACATGGAGGTTGGCTTGGATCACAGAAGAGCACTTTCCAATTAGCGCAACAAACAGCACACCCAAAAGGTGGTCTAAATAGGCACCAGAGCCCACTGGGGTGAATTCCACTCAGTGGGGTAAGCCTCCTGTACAGCAGACCATAAGCTGTGATGTGGCAAAACCCCACAGCCAATCAGCTTAAGGGTCAATCTTACCAATTTAAGTGTCAATCAAGGCTCAACTATAGCAGAAGGGCACACACAAGGGACACTCCTGGAGTACCAGGAGTAGGTGCTCAGAGAGACTGCACCAGGGCCCCACAGAGCGCCTACTACATAAGAACACCTGGCCAAGACTAAGAAATACAGCAGATCTACTAATACGTAGAAATAAATAGAGAGGCAGCCAAAATGAGGAAACAAAGAAATATACCCCAAATAAAAGAACAGGAGAAAACTCCAGAAAAAGAACCAAAACAAAATGGAGGCAGGCAACCTACCAGATACAGAGTTCAAAACAATAGTTATAAAAGTGCCCAAGGGACTTAGTGAGAACTTCAACAAAGAGATACCAAACATAAAAAAGGACATAGAAACCATAAAAAAGAACGAATTAAAAGTGAAGAATACAATAACTGAAATGATGAATGCACTAGAAGAAATCGCCAACAGACTAGATGAACAGAGGATCAAATCAGCAATTTGGAAGACAAGCTAGCATAAAAAACCCAATGAGAACAGCAAGAAGAAAAAAGAATCCAAAAATTGAGGATGGTTTAAGGGGCCTCTGGGACAATGTCAGGCATAACAACATTTGCATCACAGGGTACCAGAAGGAGAAGAGAGAAAGCAAGGGATTGAGAGCCTATTTAAAAAAAATGATAACTGGGGCTGGCCAAGTGGCGCAGTGGTTGAGCGCTGGTTTGGAAAGCCAGCGGCCCAGGTTCGGGTCCCAAATATGAGGGCCAGTGACATTGCCCTCAAAAAAAAAAAAAAATGATAACTGAAATTTTTCTAATCTGGCAAAGAAATAGACATACGTGTCCAGGAAGTGCAAAATCCCAAACAAGATGAATCCAAACAGGCCCATAATAAGACACATTATAATTAAAATGGCAAAGGTTAAAGACAAAGAGAGAATCCCAAAAACAGCAAGAGAAAGCAACTTGTAACTTACAAGGGAGCTCCCATACGATTGTCAACTGATTTCTTAACAGAAACATTACAGGCCAGAGGGAACTGGCAAAAAATTTTCAACATGATGAAAAGCAAGGACCTACAACCAAGGTTACTCTACCCAGTAAAGCTATCATTTAGAATAGGACAGATAAATAGCTTTCTAGACAAGAAAATGCTAAAGGAATTCATCACCACCAAACCAGCATTACAAGGAATATTAGAGAAACTTCTTTAAGATGGAAAAAAAAAAAAGATCAAAATTATGAATAATAAAATGTCAATAGCTACATATCTACCAATAATTACTTTCAATGTAAATGGATTAAATGCTCCACTCAAAAGCATAGGAGGGCTGAATGGATAAGAAAACAAAACCCTTACATGTGTTGCCTACAAGAGACTCACTTCAGTTTGAAAGACATGCACAGACTGAAAGTAAAGGGGTGGAAAAAGATATTTCATGAAAATGGAAACAAAAAAAACACACCAAAAAAGCTGGGTTAGAAATACTTATACTAGACAAAATATACTTTAAAACAAAGGCTATAACAAGAGAGAAAGAAGGACCTAGTAATCCCACTTCAGGGTATTGATCTGAAGAAACCCAAATGCAACTTCATGGGGACATGTGCATCCATATGTTCATTGCAGCATAGTTTACAGTGGCCAAGATGTAGAGGCAGCCTGAGTATCTGTCGATTGAAGAATTGATAAAGAGGAGGTGGTACATATATACAATGCAATATTGCTTAACCATGAAAGAGAATGGGTTCTTGCCATCTGTGGCAGCATGGATGGACCTAAAGGGTACTGTGCTGAGTGAAGTGTAAGGCAGAGGAAGACAGATGCAATATGATTTCACTTATATATGGAATTTAAAGAACAAAAGAAACACATAAAATGAACAAACTCATAGATACAGAGAACATATTGATGGTTGCCAGATGGGAGGGGGTTGGGGTGAGGGAAAAAGGTGAAGGGATTAAGTTCAAATAGTTGTTACACTATAATGATGGGGATGTAGGGTATAGCATAAGGGATGTAGTTAATAATATTAAAATAATTATGTATGGTGTCAGATGGGTACTAGACTTTTTGGGGTGATAGATGGGAGGAGGGTGGAGGACAGGGTGAAAAATGTAAAGAGACGAAGAAGGACAAACTGGTAGTTACAAAATATTAATAGTTACGGGGATGTAAAGTAAAGCACAGGTAATATAGTCAATAATAGGGTAATAATTGTGTATAGTGGCAGGTGGGTACTAGACTAGTCAGGAAATCCTTTCTTAAATTATGCAGATTTGTAACCACTATGCTATACACCTGAAATTAATATAAAATAATATTGAATGTCAACTGCAATTGAAAAATTAAAAGAGGTGGAAAAGGTGAAGGGAAATAAGAGGTCCAAATTGTTAGGTATAAAACAAATAATTCATGGGGATATAATGTACAACATGGGGAATATAGTCAATAATATTGTGATAGCATAGTATGGTGTCAGATGATTGGTGGATTTATCATGGTGATCACTTCACTTCTTTAGGTTATAAATATTGAATAACTATGGTGTACCCCTGAAACTAATATAATATTACATGTTAGCTACATTTTAATAAAAATATTTTAATAAATAAGTATAGTATAAAGAAAAAAATAATGGAAAAGTAATGGGGACATTTGATTTGTATCATAAACCTTTTAATTGTACATTAAAACTTTAATATAAAAAATAATAAAATTAAAAAATAAAATGAAATATTTCATTCAGGTCCTAGGAGAACAGCTCTACTATTTGAAGCAGGATGGATTCAAGGTCTGGTTTCCTATCTCTGAGCATTCAGAGCTTAAGTCTAAAGACAAATATACTGAATAGATCACTGTCAAAGTAGAAATGGCAGCCAGTTTTAAACTCATGTCTAAAGATAGTTGTGAAGAGAACCCCTAGCCTACCTTTAATAACCCCAATAGTATGAGGAGATGGAGGCAAAATGAGAGATGAGGTAATCCAATCCTATCCACGCTTTCAACAAAACTCTTGACTTGGTGGCTTGAGGGAAGGAATAGTGTGTGTTCACCACTATGTACCCAGCACCTCACAGACTGCCTACACAGTCACTAGTCTCTAATAAACATTTGCTGGAAAAAAAAAAAAAAGTAACATATATATTTACCTTCACATTTTTTGCCTGTTCTTTGTAAACTAGTGAAAGCTATCAATATTATATTTAAACAAAACTTATTAAGAGCTGGTGATATATAAAGATGTCCCGCTGATGTCAATAAGGAGGTATTGGAGCGAATGAATCCCATTCTCTTCCTGGCTGGTCCACTACAGTTATTCTGTAGTGTGCACAATTTGAAAGTTACTTCCTAAACATCATATAGTAAGTATTTGATTCCTCACATAACCCAATTAATGTATTCACCCACATTTCTCCTTTTTAACCTTGAAATCAGGTAGTTTGCAGCAACCTGAAAAAGCAGATGACTTGTTATCTATCCAAAAGTTAGTGCCATAAATAACAATAAAAGTTGATCATCTCACATAACAGGTCAAAAATTTGGAAGCAACTTGGCTAGCTGTTTCTGTCTTTAGGTCTTTCATTACATTACAATCAAGATGTCAGCTGCAGCTACAATCATCTGATGGCTTGACTGGGGTTGGAGGGTCCCTTTCAAAATGTCTCACTCACATGGCATTTAGCAGGAGGCCTCAGTTCCTTGCCACCTGGACCTCTACGTAGGGTGGCTTGTGTGTCTCAGGACATGACATAACAGGCTTTTCATTGAGTGAGTAATCCAAGAAAGAGAAATTCAGAACAGCAATGTTTCTTACTATCTAGTCTTGGAAGTCATAGACTATCATTTCTGTAATATCCTAATGATTACACAGGTGATCCCTATGGAATGTAGATTTTAGAAGGATATTACATGTATGCACTATACATCTCATAAATACTCCAAAAGGATTTGGGGGGAGCATTCATTCTCAAGTACATTAAAATTTCTTCTACAAAACATGAATATTCTCATTAAAGTTATTTTTGGTCCAAGGAATTTACCACAAATTTAATTTTTCAGGACTCTTTGGATTTGGGGATTGTGGGAAAGGTATTGTAGGTCAGTACAATTCATGTTTCCTTTTATTTTTATGTAAGTTCACAGCTGAGTTACCATACCACTTATTTTAATCCAAATCACTTAGAAAAAGTACAGCCTAGTTCCACTGCAGAGTCTACTATAGAAAGTTTTATATAACATGGTTTTGTTGCATAAATATTAGAAATAATTTAAAAGTATTACATTGACTTAATAAATCTTACATGTTTTATTCAGCACTATAAAAAACATTCAAGATATAAAAATATTTAATTATAAATAATGTCCTTGGAATAACTACAACTCAATCTTAAAAATTTCCAAGATATTATACCTTTAGTTGCAGTTCAAAAATGTACATTGCTAACAATAGCTATTCATAGTGAAAACAAAGAAAATATACACCAGGTCTGGAAGAAATGGAAACTACTTATTTCATTTACAATTTAGAATGATTCAGGGGATGGTGTGATCTTAAAGAGCATTGTGAATTTCTGTTTCTTCTTTTTTTTTTTATTGGGGAATTGGGGGAATGAAATAGCGTTGGGGAATCAGGGAAGGGAAACAGACAAGTTGCTATCCTTTTGTTCTTCAGTCTAGTTGTGCAGGACGTTGCTTCACTGGCTCATGTTGGTATTATCATTGCACTCTTCCCAGGTGAAGCAGTCCCTCACTGGCCATTGGACAGCTGCGCATGGTGGCTCACGGAGGCTCACAGCAGCTCAGGAAAGCTCACACCTGCTGCTGGCCAGCCCCACTGCAGCCTATGCCATCGCTGGCGACTCACGGCTGACCAGCTCCAGGTTGAGCTGTTGTTCACCATCTTAGCTGTAGAGGGCGCAGCATCACTGGCCCTCATGTGGGATCCAAACCGGGGCCCTGCTGCTCAGAGCTGGCATCCCAAGCCAACTCTTAACCAACTGGCAACTCAGCTGACCCTCCTTTTTTTTTTTAAGCACCAGTTTTTTTGAGGATTGACTTATGTGTTTTGGAGTCAAATAGATGCATATTTGAATGCTTATTTGTTTGACCTTGAGCAAAGAACTTAAACTCCTTGAATTTCAGCTCTAGATAGGAAGTGATACTTGTCTTTCAAGTTAATTAGAAGGACTAGGAAGAATAATCTTATTAACATAGATCCTGTCAACTTAAAAGGGCTTAAAAAGTTAGCTTTTCTTATTATTTAGGTAATACTATCTTGGAAAATTTGAAATTTCCAGATATGGAATCATATTTAAAATACACTTAGGAATTTGCCAATAATAAAATCCTTTGTTAACTTTTCAATTTTTTTAAGAGAACAATCTTCCTGTAAGGAAACTATGATCTTCAAATAACTAATGGGTTGGTCTAGATATTTAAATATTAGTTTGGCCTTGACTGCTGTATAATACACCCATGCCAACAATGGGTACCTGTGGTTCTCATAAAAGAATAGGAAAGTTTTCCTGGCATTCTACTCTCTCCTTTTAAATTAACTTACTGATAGAGGAGAAACTGGGCCTGTGACAGAGACAATAAATATAAATATCTTTTTAGATACAAGCCCAGTATTTACAAGACTAGATGTCAAGCATAGGACTTTGACATTATGTGATACAACTTTTGTTGTGTTAATGGATCTCATTTATATGCTGATAAGCCTTGTGTTGCTGGTGGCAGGGGGATGCCTTTAAATTAATATAAAGGGCAGCTGTAAGTTTTAATTTACCACAAACTGATCAGCCCAATGGATGTGCTATTGTCATCATAAATTTAACTATGGTTACCTTGCTTGGGCAGATAATTAGAAAGCACACCATTACTCCTATATTGAATACAATATGTATTTTGCTGTAGCCATACCTTAACAGTTTAAAGAGTAAATTAAATTTATAACACAATTCTCATAGAGGTGCATGTCGTGATATTCCATCATAGAGACAAAGGATATCTAAGGTTATCTGGTTCAACTCCTTCATTTACCAATGAGGAAATTGCTCCAGAGAAGGGAAGGGATGCCCCCCAGGACACATAGCAACTGAGGAGCAAAGCCAATGCTGGAACCTAAGTCTCCTGTCTCCCAGTCAAATTCCCTTTTCTCTATTTTACACCAACACAGAGTGAAATATGGGTTTCTTCTTCTCATCCACTTACACTTTCTTAAAATAATTTAAAATATTCTGCTAACTTTTCTATGCAGCATAAATTATATGCTGAGTAACCATAGCATTTGTTGAAGGGCTTTTGAATATCAATTTCTTCTTTTCTTTTTATGCCCTCTAGGCTAATTTCATATCATTTCATTCAAAGACTATTACAGTGAAGTCATTCCCCTACTTCTGCTATCACTCCAATCCATCCCAACCTGAAAATTACCATGGTGAACTAATTCATTACATTCCATTGCAAGTATCTACCCTGGAGGAGGCACTGTTCTAAGTGATGGGCAAGCTGCCATGATAAGAAAGAAACCAAGACCTTATGTTCCCTCACAGAATTCTGAAAATTCTTTTGACATTCCAGGGCACAAAACTATTTTATGATGTCTGTTGCTTCCTTCATGGAGCTCTGTCTGACTGTAGTAGCCCTGGTAAATCTCCTCTTTTGCACTGCCATCGTTGAAGTCTTGGTTAAAAAAAAAGTCAGGTTCCTGGGCTCCATCTCAAATCACTGAATCAGAATTGCTGAGTTAAAAATCTGTACTTTTAACAAGCACCCCAGGTTATTATTAGGCACATCAAAGTTTGAAACCCTGCACTCCTACAAAAATAAACGTCTGCTCCATTCACTAGATACTTAATGCATGGCCTCATTTTACTATTTGTCATTTCCTAAGTGAATAAAATTTTCTGTCTTTTGTACCATTGGCTTCTTAATGATAGGGACTCTAATTGTACTTTTTTTCTGTATGCCTCACCATGCCCAGAACCATGTATTAAATATGTTGGCTATTCAATGTATTAAATGATTCCATAATTAAATATGAAGTGATATTAGTCATTCTTGATACACATTCTCCCCGGGAAAGCTGCATGGAATTTTGTTTTTTATCCTTAAAAGGTTTACTTTGCAAAGTTGTCAAACCTGACTGGAAGTTCTCTGAGGACACTAATATGATTCTTGTGATCATTAGCTCCCAGCAGCATCCCACTTCTCTTCCTATCCTCCCCAGGTTTATTGGATGTCTCTGGTCCTCACCTTCAGCTCATGGCTTTTATTTTTAGTTGACTAGACCCCAGCCCTAGAATAGGGCATGGGCCTCAGACCTCAACTAATCAGCATGATTCCATCTATTATATATTCAGGGTGGATATGATTCCATTGAGGCCAAGGAGACACAAAGAGAGATTGGCTGGGAGCTGGCAGAACCTGGAGACTTCTGCATATGGAAGAGGAATCATGTAACCTTGATGGCCATCTTCCAGCAACCAGCCTTATCATATAACATATGCTGCAGAGGGCACAGCAGAGATGGAAAGAAACAGAGTCCCCTGTGACCATAATAATGGATGAAAAAACCATCCCCAATGCTGGTTTTGCCTTTGACTTTTCTAGTTATATAAGGCAATAATCCCTTTATTTAAGTCACTTTGAATTGGGTGTTCTGTTACATGGAACCAGAAGCATCCTGCGTGACACAAGTCAGGACCATGTTTATCTTTTTCACTGCTATATCCCAAAGGCCTAGCATGGCACATAATTTGAAGTAGACAACTAAGATACATTTTTGAGTGCATCAATGAACTTCAGTTGTGAACTCTTCTTTTCCCGGCAGACTAATTAAATACAATACACTCAGAAACTATCGTGGTTTGTCAGACCACTGCTCATGGTGTTGAGGATACTAAGATACACATTCATGAATTCAATCCGGACAGGTACTGTATTCCAAGTGCTGTGTGTGTTAGTTTCTGGGGATAAGAAGATTTTTTGGTAGGGAAATTCAGAGGAAAATGAAATGTTTGCTGACTCCTTGAAATAACCCAGGCATGGTGCTGAGTGCAGTCACACAATTTTTTTCAATTAACCCTCACATAAGCCTTATAAAAAAATATATCCTTATTATTTTCTTAAACAAACAAAACTATCTCAGGGTGATTAGACCAAAGTCGCATAGCTAATATGTGGGGGAAATTAATATTCACACTCAGGTTTGTGTCCTTTCACCAACACCACAGTTTGGTGCCTGTGCCAAACAACCTCCCAGTGTTTTTAACCCTCACTGGGGGCCTATGGGAAAGAGAGCAATGTCAGAGAAGTTTGAAGTTTCACAGTTTATCCTCTGCAGAAGGAACTCAGCAATTCATCGTTCCAAGGTCACTGAAGGGAAAAGCAGAAGCGTTTGCCTCAGAGAAATAATAATGCTTGTTACTCACAATGCTTTTTGTCTTTTAAAAAAAAAAATTAATTGGAGCTAGTTGTTAACTTCTGTGACTGCCAAATGACCAAGAGGTCAGTGGCCCTGCTGTGGGGTTTTCAGCCAATTCATGAGGGCTATTTTATTTGACAAGGGCCCTGTTTTAATGGGAAGTGTTGTCACATCCTATTAATATCCTGTTTTTGATCTCCTTACAGCAAATTTGGTTAGATATGCCCTCCATACTGTCCCTTTCCAGATTTTTCTTTTAACAGCTCCACTTTGATATGCAGGGAGAGCTTTTCCTGATCAAGCTGTTTCCGGCCTCATTGGATTTCCCCCAACACCTGAATCTGCTCTTTGGCGATAGTGTGGAGGGTGCCAGGCTCCACAGCAGCTGCACAGCCAGCTGCTTTGGGATTACAGGCAATATGGATGAAGACCTTATCAGTCCTAGCTTCCCAGACCTTACCATCAACATCCTCCCTTGTTCAGTAAGACTGTTATGTGCTGTGCTGCTCTACTTAGCAGTAGCTTTAATTTCTTCTCAGCAGCAGATGCCATTGTTCACTGTGGCAGATAAATGTCTTGAAATGAGTCTCTGGGCAGCCCTACTCATGAATGAGGAGGCAGATCAGCTTGGCACTTCTTCTCAGGGGGTGGTAACCAAAGCTTGATGACCTCATTAGCACTAAGAGACAACCACAGAGTTTTGGGACATCAGAAGTTAGATGGAGACATGGACAAGAGAGAAGTTTGAATGAGAGAGGAGAAGTGAAGAAAGGAAGGAGGGAACTGGAATAAGGAGGAAGGGCAAGGAGGTGTGCGACTTGTAGAGGTGTGGGAGCATGATCCTCAAGAAGGTAAGGTCTTTTATACTTCCTTGCAAATGAAATCACTTGGGGCCTTTTCAACCAGGTTTACTGGTCTATTTTAGGGCTTATAGTACAATAGAAATCTCATTATCATTGCAACTGAATACTGGAATTAGAGTCAGTTTTGTAGGACCATGTTCCTGGGCTCCCTGGGCTCCCTGACAGCTTTTCATCTGCAACTTCCCCTGTACCCTCACCAAGTCATCCCAGTAAATATGTACAGGTTTCTGCCTTGGGTCCCTATCTATGTTTATCTGCTTAATGGGACTGGAGTCCTATTCAGATTCCCAGACCAGTGGTGCCCACAGCACTGCACACGTCCAAGGGCTGGCCTTCATGTGAATCAGGCTCCTTGGAGCTGTGCATATAGACTGTATGACCTTCTGTGACAGTTCTGTTGCAATATCCCAATACCCCTAGGGTGGGTGGAGGGTTATGTCTCTTAATCCCAGATCTTGGCTAAACTCCTATTTCAACAAATCATCATGTCTGCTTTACCTTATTCAGAAAGGTGCCAGTTATGCTGTGCATATCCAGGAACAATGAATTTGTCCTGAATCAGGCAAAATCCTCTAATATTGCTGCTCCCTACATCTCAACCTCCCATCAGGGAACAGCATTATACAATACCTGAGTCACTTCTCCTCCCAGTCGTTCCCATCCAATCCCTGAGTCTCTATTGCCCAACAGCTTGGGCCCTGGAGTTTGCAGTGGGATTGAGAGCCCAGACTCCCTTTGCTGTTCTCCCCATCGCGTGGTCTCAGGGCAGGCAGAATGATCTTTCAAAGCACAAATCTCCCCAAGCTGCTCCCCTGCTTAAAACTCTTCAGTGGCTTCTTAATGCCCTCAGAAGAAAAAATAGTCAAAGGAATTGATTTTTCAACCAAAATGAAAAAAAATTGATCAAATCCATTTAAAAGTAGATATTCTAATAAAATTGATAAATCTCTTAGCTAATTTAATAAAGAAAAATAAGAAAGAAGATACAAATATAGAACTATTATAAAATATTTTTACACAGATGTTTTCATATATATACAAATATATACATATATATTTATACACATATATAGTCTTATATATGTATAATCTCATACTCAAATTAGAAATTTTAATAAAATTTAACATATTTAAGGCCTTTTAAATGACCCAGATACAAGAAGAAAATTGGAATAGACCAAAACTTGAAAGAAATTTCAGAAGTTTATGAAAAAATAACCACTGGACTTTACAGAGTTTTTTCAAATGTTCAAGGAATAGATAATCCCTACCATTATCTGTTACCATTTAAATGGTTCCTAAGAATTCAAAAGACGTGAAAACACATTTCAGTAAGTTAGTATGACTCTAATATTAAAATCTGATTAAATTGTTTTAAAAATAAAATACTTAAACCAGTGTCACTCATGAATATAGATGACAAGTACACTCAAATATAATAGCTAATTGATTTCATCAGCATATTAGGGTGTACCACGTGTTAGTGTATCAGTACATTAAAAGAATAATACACTTTTTCAATAAGGTTTAATCTAAAAACATATGGTTAAATAAATATTAGAACTATAAACATAATGTATAATGTTAATAGACCAAAGGAAAAACTATGCATTTGATAGAGTTCAATTTTATTCCAAATTTTTAAAAAATTAGTAAAACACGATGCGAGAATATGTTCTTAATTTTTTTTTTTTTTTTTTTTTTAGAGGGCAGTGTCACTGTCACTCCACTCATGTGGAGTCTGAACCAGGGCTGCTGGCATCCTAAGCCAGCTCCCAACCACCATGGCACTTGGCCAGCCCCTTAATATGTTTTTAAAAATCACAAAAACAATAACAAGTATCTCACCTCATGCTAAGAATGCTAATTGTATTGTTACTGAGTTATGTGTGGAACATGGAAAGGTCCCTATACTACTACTAACATTATTATGGACATATTACCCACTGTTCTGAACATTTTTGTCACTATAATAAGATAAAATAAATCTAGATTGAAAAAAGAGAGGATGATATTACCAATTCTTATGAAGAGCTTTCAACCAGCAAGGAATTGGGCATTTTTGTAATCCAGTAATAAAAATGTTTATGGTAAAACATTTAAGAAGAACAGTTTGGTAATGAATATCAAAAATCTTGGCTGTATATACAAAATTCTTTTCTATTTCAGACAAGCAAAAACATATATGTTCACTTAATGCACTGTTTTTCTATTTATATAGGAAGAACTTGAGATGATGGAGCTGTGTATGTAAAATACATATTACATAGATCTACATAGAGAGAATAAAAGATAGTAATATGTTAATAGTGGCTCTGGGTAGTAGAATTGTTAAAGTAGAATTTTCAACAAGGTAAAATTCATTACTCATGAAAATATAAAATGAACACATGACCAATATTTTGTTCAGTTTATTAAGTAATGAAGAAACCAGTAAGATATTAAGACTGGTTCACAGAATGTTTAAGGAAGTAGATATTTATAGGCAATTTAACAAAAGACTGTTAAGATATAATTGACTGTTAAGATATAATTGCTGGGCTAGATAATAACTGGTTAATATTCTATAGCACAAGATAATTGTTTATGTTATCTTTGCTACTGAATGGAAGTTATTTTGATCTCTACTGGACAAAATTCTACAAGTTAACTTGTGACTTCACTAACATTGAGAATTGTAATCAAAAGTAACCAGCGAGTTGAATAAAGTACCTTTCCAAAATCTATGCTATTCAATATGGTAGCCACTAATCACATGTGGCTTTTGAACACTTGGAATATAGCTTGCTCAAATCGAGATGTGCTGTAAGTATAAAATACATGCCAGACTTTGAAGACTTAACACAATAAAATAAATAAAATACTTGGGCAGGCTGAGTGGCACGTTGGTTAAGAGCTGGCTTGGAATGCCAGCAGCCCTGGTTCAGAACCCACATATGAAGGCCAGTGACACTGCCTTCTACAGCTAACAACAGTTCCACCTGGAGCTGGGCTGCTGTTAGTCTGCGGGACAGCATAGCTGCAGCCCCTGCTGCAGTGGGCTGCCATAGGCTACAGTGAGTGGCCAGCAGCCAGCGTGAGCGGCCAGCAGCCAGTGGGAGTTGCCAAAAGCCGCTGTGAGCGACCATCCAGAGGTCGGTGACTGATCTGCCTCACCAGAGAAGAGTGCAATGATAATACCAACACGGGCCAGTGAAGCAACGTCCTCCACAACTAAACTGAAGAACAAAAGGAGAGCAACTTGTCTGTTCCCCTCCCCCAATTCTCCAATAAAATCTTTAAAAATAAATAAATAAATAAATAAATAAATAAAATACTTCATTAATAATTTCTTATAATGATTATATATTAAATTAATATTTTTGATATATTGGGTTAACTCAATTTTATTATAAAAATTAATTTTACCAATTTATTTTTATGTTTTTAATATAGATATTAGAAATCTGAAAATTAGTAGTTTGAACTTATGTTTCACATTATATTTTTATTAGTTTTAGATAATCCTTGGGTGGGCTTTGGCTCTCATATGACATTGAAAAAACATGCCACCCATATTTATGTTTCATTTCTAAGTTTTGAATTATTTTTATTAACAAGAAAATAGGTAATTTATTTTTCTTCATTTTCTGGTAATTTGACAAAATGTCTAAAATAGATAAGCATCCATCTTATAATCTGAAAATAGGTTATTTTTTTCATCCCTCTGATATAAGGTAAAACTCCTAAGTCAGCTAAGGAAATTAAAAGCACACAGAGTAAGATTTTGAATAGGACTCTAATGGCATGTTCAGCTATGTTAGCTCAAGTCCTCCTGTGAGTTATTTTCGCTAATGATTTTAAGCAGCCAAGCATCTCTTAAAGTCTATTTCAGAGAAAATGAGAGTGGCCCAGGCATGAGCTGTGAAAGCCTCATCTGGATGAGAAGGAGCCTCCATGTACGGAAGATTCTCTGAGTTACATACTCTCTCGAGTAGCTATCAAGCCAGACAGACCAGGATTAGTCACACAGGTAAATCAGGTGGCAATGTAGGTTTCAGTTGCAGAGTTTTGATGGTAAAGGAGATGGGAAGATCAAGATGTACTACATCTTGTCCTTGTAGGTCACCTGAGAGTCAGAGATAGCTACAGATCAAGAGGGTGAGAGATTCCCAGGGACCCTCAGATCCTAGGGCTGTTATGTCTTTTTCCTGTTTGATAGTCTCTGAATTATAGACTTCACAAGCACTAATCCACTTCAATGTAATATGTGTCCCTGAGGGAGGCCCTTTAAGAGCTAGCTTTTAACGTGTTGCTATTTCACAGTATTCTCCTATTTTGGGATGAAATTTAGGGACACAAAAGCTAAGGCATTGGGATTTTTGTTCTAGTCTTCTACTATTATGTTCTCCATGGTCAACAATGTAAACCCCTAAACAGGTGAGGATAATAGTTATACATTTAGTAATCAAGGTGACCCACAATCTCAATTCAAATACCTTAGATTCTCTAAGCTATAAACATTGTCTCCAAAGTATATAAAATAAAAATTAGTGGTAGTATTGATGTTTTCAAGCTGCTGCTGCTGCTGCAGTTAAGAAAGCGGTCGCAGAAGAACGGTGTGGGAAAAATGTGAAAAGAAACTTGGTACTGTTATTACTCCAGATACCTGGAAAGGCAGTGCAAGGAATACCACAGAAAGTGGTGGAAGAAAGCTGAATGAAAATAAAGCTTTGACCTCAAAAAAAGTAAGATTTGATCCATATGGAAAGAATAAGTTCTCTACTTGCAGAATTTGTAAAACTTCTGTGCACCAACCAGGTTCTCATTACTGCCAGGGCTTTGCCTACAAAAAGGGTATCTGTGCAATGTGTGGAAAAAAGGTTTCGGGTACCAAAAACTACAAGCAAACATCTGTCTAGATGTATTGATGAAGTTTCTGGCTTTCTATACGATTTTGCTTTTTGCTTTAAATTTTCAAGGTGTATCATAGATGCACAAATTACAAAATAACATGGTTTAAGACAAATTAAGTTTAAACCAGGGAAGTTCATTGGTATTCATTTTTTTGCTCTCAAGAAGCTCTAAATAGCAACAATGCGGCTAGGCTCCTGTATTTTCTTTATAAGCATCTTACTGAACTGGAATTAAGTGGCAAATTCAACAAAAAAATATTTTCCCTGTTCTATGTGCACTTTTTATTTAACATTATTCATATAATTCTTCTCCCTCTACTTTATTGATAGGTATTGCAAAAGTGAGAAGAAAATTATTGATATTTGTTCAGAACTTGGCTTATAATTCTTCCCTCATTCTCTTGTTGGTTGCATAGTTCTTAGAATCAACAGTCCCTTAATTAATTGCAGCTTCACAGGGTATTTAAGTATCTGAGACCATTACTGCTGAGTGGTTCCTTAGTAATTAACCAAGACTCAAATCAAACACAAATTGTATTTATAGTTTTAAAATATTTGTTCTTTAAGCCAAAATGCTAATATCTTTCATATGAGAACAAGAATACAAGGGATACCCTATACATGTCCAAATGAATACACTGGATTTCAGGAAAACATGTTACACACATTAGCTTGAATTCACACTATCATGAAAGCTTGGAGAACAGTGTTCATCCATGATGATGTGTAATGAAAATGAATTACCACTCTTTGGGAAAGCTTTTTGAAGAAGAAACCAAACTTCTTTTATTTTTCTTCCCTCCCCGCTAAAAAAAGAAATAAGTAGAACAAAGCATATATTTTGATATTTTATATATATATATTTCCTTTTTTTTTTTTTTGATGTTTCAAAGAAAGAATTTTTTTCTTATGCTGCCTTCATTGGAAACCTGTAGCCTACTAGAGGAGACCAAAAAAGTATGCCCTATTACCCAGTATAATGTGTATAAATACTTACCACTATAAAATGCGTAGAATAGGTAACATGATGATATACATAGTATAGATACTCCATTTGTATTTTAAAGTTATTATGGAAAGTAAAGTTTTAACTGTTTAATTTATAAGGTTTTTTTAAGTAGCTTTTCTAGGATATGTTGTTATTCATATCTTGAAAGATCACAAGGATAATGTAAAATACAATGAAAAACAATAGCTGTGAAGGCAGGAAGTATCTTTTCATGCTTAAATCAATTTGGGATTCTTAGTTAAAATTAACACAAGAGATTCATAATAGGACCCATTTAGAGAGTGGCCCAGATCCATTCAAAGTTGGGTTGGTTGACTTTGGAAAAAGTACATTATTTAGGTATTAACTGGGAGCTGGACTTTCACAACTCACATTTCATATTCATGCCTTGAGTAGCCTCCTTCCATATATGCTCCAGTGGCCAGACTCAGTTTCTCCTATGAAGAGATTTGTTAGTATTAAATCTCAGAACAGAAGTATTAATAAATCTTCATATTATTGAAATAATATGACTGCATACATTGATTAGAAGTTATTAAATGAGAAGGAAAATTCTAAAACAAAGCATGAATATAAAATATTGTTTAAAAAGTCATAAAAACAGAAACTATAACATTAAATAAGATGACACAATTAAGGCCAAACAATTTTCATCAAAATAAATGTAAAAGTGATGAAATAAGATATTTTATAAAATCTCAGACTGTATTTAAATATATACAGAGGGTGCCAAGAAACTGTATATACATTTTAAGAAAGGAAGAAACTATTAAAATTGTAATACTCAATATATACCAGTAACAAAAGATGAATACAGGTCGTATATACATTTTTTTTGGCACCACCGATGTATTAGAAACTTAAATACCAATAGCACATTTCAATACATTTGTTCATTAGAATATGTAGCCATCAAGATGATATAAGAATTATGTATATGCAGAAGTTTGGATATACATATAGAAAACATCTGAAAGCTATTAGTGCTGTTTTTTCTATGCAGTGGATCTCAGGGTTCAGAAGAGAGAGACTTAACCCTTTATAGCCTCATGCCAAACGCCTAATACTTTTTAGCTCCTAGTTCCCTTACATGGGGGAACAGGAGAGTACTACTAATTTTAGTATCTTAGTAATGTACATTTACATGCACATATATGTATTTATTTGTTTTGAGAATTTCAAATAGAAAAATACATATATTGTTCTGCACTTTGACTTCTTTTTTAATGTTTCTCATATCTGCTTTGCCATTTTCTCTCTTGTTACATATTTTTTTCCTTGACCCTTTTCAGAGTACATTGCAGAAGTTATACCCTTTAACCTTCAGTACAACATATGTGCATCATAGTAACAAGTATACTAAGTACAATTATCAAATTCAGGAATTTAACATCAATAACAATGCTTTCATCTATAGTCCATATTCCAATTTCACTTGTTCAATTGTTATATTTTTTTCAGTTACAGGATCTAATCCAGTATCATGTTGCTTTATCATGACTCCTTAATCTGGAGCAGTCCTTTAGACTCTCTCTGTCATTTGCAGTATTGCTGTATTTGAAGAATATAGAACAGTTAAAAGTAAAAAAAAAAAAAAATAGTCATAGTATTATTAACCCCTTGGGTGTCTGGGATGTAATTCATGTAGAAACATAGTATTTACATGAATTATAAAATATAAAACTAAAGTGGTGGTTTGCTTTAAAAATAGTAAATGATCTCTCCCTCCTTTTTTTTTGAGGGCAGTGTCACTGGCCCTCATATGTGGGACCCGAACCGGGGCCACTGGCTTCCCAAGCCAGCATTTAACCACCGCGCCACTCGGCCGGCCCTCTCCCTCCTTTTTTTAAAAAAGAAGAATGAAATTTTTTAGTTAGGCATAATGGCAATGAGATTTATCCATGTTTGTCTTCTCTTTGATTTTTGAACCTTAATCAATTGCCCAGATTTTCAAGTTCAAGTAGCAACATGTGAACCAGTTGAAGTTGAGATTGCTTCACTGAAGCTGATTCAATAAACAAACTAAAAGGAAGGTGTCCTTTCTGTGTATGTCTCTTTAAAGGACAGAACAAAGCAGCTCAAGTAGCTGTTTCTAAATTGTATAAGTTCTGCTCCATGTAGACTGGTAGAACCCACATGGCTTACCTCTATTTCCAGACCTCCAAATTTCATTTGTCTGATATACCCCTTCACATCTCCTAGCCTCTCTGCTAACTCCTGTCATTCCAATGTTCTCTTCTGTGGTTCTCAAAAATATGGTCTGAAGACTCTTATTCTATAGAAGATCCTTTCAAGGCTATCTGAGAGGTTAAAACTATTTTTATAGTAATACTAAGATATTATTTGCCCTTTTTACTGTATTAAAATTTGCACAGATGGTACAAAAGCATGATGGGAACAACAGCAAGTGTATAGCATTAAATGAGGCAGTGTTCCAAACCACGCCAATAGTTATTGCATTACTCACCACCATGCATTCAATTTCCCTTAAGAATGCCCAGTAAAAATTATTCATTTTATTAATTTTGACCCTTAAGTACATTTCTTCTCATTATTCTGTGTGAGGAAAGAGGAAGTACAAAGAAAGCACTTCTGCAAACCAAAGTATGCTGGTTGTCTTGAGGGAAAACACTTGTGTAATAAAATTTGGTACATTAAAATCCATTCATTGGTATAGACTAAAATCCATTAGCCTATATTTGTACTGTTTCATTAAAATCCATTAGTCTACTTTGAGTGGATCTTTTCCCCTTGTTCTGGTTTTTGTAACAGCATGAGTTGATCACATGGAAAATATTTGTTCACTGGGTTATCCAAATCTTCCAAATATTGACTCATTACATTTGAGATTCCACAAACATAAAAACAACAACAACAGTATTTATAAAAATTTTATAAGTGGGATAACAAAAGAGCATATCCACAGTTATCTTGAGAAAGGTATTAAAATACTGACTTTTCAAGCTACACATTTGCAGGTCACATTTTCTTCATATACTTCAACCAAAATAGCAAAACACAACAGAGTGAATGCTGAAGCAGATGTGAGAGAATCCAGCTGTCTCTTATTGTTAGACATTAAACAGATAAATGAAACACACAAATAAAGGTGTCTGGGTCCTCAGTAATTTTTAAGTGTGAAAAGGGGTTCTGAAACCATAACATTTGAAAACGTATGACCTGGTCAACCTTTTCTCATCACCTCCAGTCCACATTGTTCACTCTCCTGCTGATGTCTTCTAGCACAATGCATTTTAATGTGCACACAGATGATGGATGGAAAGTGCTAAATAAAATGCAGTTTCTGATGCAGTGCATCCGGCATGGGGCCTGAGCTCCTCACAGTCTCCCAGAATATGTCAATGCCAATGCTTCCCGTCTATAGATACCTCCTTAAGTAGCAAGAGCCTAACTCATACTACCTATGCCACTTACATAATTCTCCTCATTTGCTGCCTTGTGACATTTGAGTTGTTGTCTCACTTCTATTATTCTTATTACCATTGACATTATTACTTTGTGCATATATTATCAACTTGGTGCTGTACACTGTGCTAAGACCTTTACATGTATTATCTCATTTAATGCTCACAGCATTCCTATGAGGTAGATTGTGTTACTACACCTAATCTACAGTTTAGGAGAGTAAGAGAAGTAATTTGCCGAGGTCACAATTAGTATGAGCCAGGACTTGATGCCATATTTGTTTGATTCCATGGCCAGTGCTACTAATCTCTACATTATATGAACTTTTATCATTTTACTCATAATTTGTTTTCATTTGTACATGCTTTATCTTTCTATTTAGATTAGATGCTCCTTGGGGTCAAAACCCAAGTTCTACCTCACTCCTCTGTGCATTCTCCCCAGTACTTTTGTTCAGAATCCTACAATGACCCACTATACATATTTGCTGAATAAATGAATCAACATAGATGTTCACATAAGATAATAACAAGTGACCCTGAAAATCCAAAGCTGTTGCTCTTTACATACTTCAGTAGGACATGTACAGATGCTCCTCAACTTATAATGGGGTTACATTCCAATTAACTCATTGTAAGTTGAAAATACTGTAAGTCAAAAATGCAACTCATACACCTAACTTACCAAACATCATGGCACAGGCTAGCTGACCTTAACTGTGCTCAGAATACAATACCCCAAAAGCGCTGGCAGCACAGTGCACTGCAGACTATTGGTTCTTTACCTTGTGATCGCCTGGCTGATTGGGAACTGTGACTTGTTGCTGCTGCCCAGAATCATGAGTGAGCTTCATACTGTATTTTGCTAGCCTTGGAAAAGATCAAAATTCAAAATTCAAATTTCCTACTGAATGCACATCGCTTTTGCACCATTGTGAAGCCTAAAGATTGTAAATGGAATCACTGTATGTAGGGACCATGTGTACTCTGAACTATTTGAATAATCCAGTAGTGAGGCTGGATCTAGGTTGATGAATTTCTATTCTTTTTTTCTAGCTGGTTTAGGCCAAAATGTAGATCCATGATGTCTTATAAATGTATTGTCGGAGGCCCCAGAATTGTTGGACCTTTAAGTTTTTTTCTTAATGAATCAACTGGAAATATTTAGAAATCAGGGAAGTTCACAAATATTCCAGATCAGCTGCTCTGGCTCTAATGGAGCCTCAATTCCATATCAGAGTGATTGTCTGGAAGGAAGTAGCAGTAGCTTCCTATAGGTCAGTGCAGCCCCCTCCCCCCAACTCCTCCAGCTCTCTACTTGGTACCCTCAGTCATTTACCTGTGTGTTTCCAATTTTAGGACATTGGTGTGTTTTTAGAAATGATATTTTGTTACCACCAAACAAGATGCATGCCAAAGAAGCAGTTATTATATTACAGTCATTTCTACAACATGGCTGACAATAATTTTGTCTTAAAGATCAGCTTACATGTTTTTTTGTTGGAGTTTCATAATTGCCATGTTTTTGGAGGTCTCTAGGGGAGGATCTCCTAGTAGCAGGTTCTTTTCTCTCAGAGGTTTTAGATTGGTGGGGGGAGAGGAAATGAAGGAAAGCAGGTAGAAAATTCCCAGCAGGAAGATGTGAGAAGAAGGGGTTAAAATTTAAAATTTGGGAAACAGCATAAAATGACAATCAGAAATGAGGGAAGGAGGATAGATAGAATATTTCAAAACTGAGTATTTTTGAAAGCCATCCATTCTTATATTTTTAAGTTCAAATCATAATTTATAGACTATACCTGAAAGGGCAGTTTTTTGAAAGCCCAGGGGCAACTTAGCCTTTTTATGAAAAGCGTCATCTGGAAAACCAACTGCATTCTTAAGACAGAAGAAAATAGCAATGATTATCAATTGTACAGGCCTCTTAAAGTTTATAGTGCTCTTTTGCTTGTATTAACTCATTTGATCCTCCCTGTAATCTAGGGATGTGGGCATTATTAACGTTCTATTAAAGATAAAGATGTCAAGCCTCAAAGCCCCTTTCCAGGTGCTCAGGGTCACTTATTTTAAGTAGCTAGAACAATGTAACCCCATCCAAGGTCCTCCAATTCATGCAGTAGTATTACTGCCATCATCAAACCACTATAAAATTATGCAGTTACATTGCACATTGGATTGGAGCTCAGTGAGAGTTTCTTTTATCTCTGAATCTCCATAAACACAATTAGCAACCATTTGATTAATCTGTCTATTACATTTAACATAATTCTTTTGGTCACTATAGTTACTTGTATTTAGAGAGGCTGCTTTCCATTCTTTGCCCACCTTTGCGTAAAGTCTAGTTTACTTCTTCTATGTTCGTTGTTAGTGAAAAAAAAAATTTTTTTGGATCTTGCTAAAACAGTAATATTCAGTAGTGAGAAATTCATAAAAATGAATTTCTTTTTTTTTTTCTAGCTCATTTATTCAGGACAGCTGTGATAGGCATAGGGACTACTGCAGTGGGGGTTGCAGTAGGGGAGAGCAATTTGCCTCAACTCTGAGCAAAACAAGGGAAAGCCCAGGAGCAGAATTGGGGTGCAGGGTGAAGAGGGGAGTAATCTGTAGATGGAAAGTTACTAACAGTGTAGGGTAATTCCTTGCTGCTGACTTAACAGGATCTTGCTGAAGGCAGGCCAAAGTGATCAGACATCACATGGGGGATGGTGGAGAATGAGGAAATTGGTCAGATATGGAGACCAATCAGATTGAGGCTGGAGGATTCTAGTTAAACCAATTTGTCAGGATACTTGCTAAAACTGGGCTCTTGAGGAAACATCCAAGCACAGGACCTAGTTGAAAAGAGCTCAGAGGAGCCCAACTAGAATTTGATCAATGAGAGACCTTGTTATTGTGTTTATTAAATGAATAATGTATGAGTGAAGAATCCATGGAACCCTGTTGCCTTTTGCTTTTTAGTCCTGTTTCTAATGAGTGTGTGTGTGTGTGGGTGTGTGTGTGTGTGTGGTCATGTATGCGTGCCTAAATATGGAGAGTAGAGTGATATTAAAGGAAGACATCAAATTTTATAGATATTTATCCCTTTACCTTGATTAGCATTTGACTGATAGCTTTTTTTTTCCATTATAACTGTTGTATTTAACCATAAAGGGGCGTAAGTGGCGGAGATGATTCCTAATATCCTAACTAGCATGAAACTCTACATTTTGCTTTTATATTGTTTGCTATGACACAATAGAGACATCAAGAAATATGGTGTGAAGGGGGCTTTGGACTCTCATCCTCACCCTACTCTGTAAGTCTTTCGATCCTTAATATGCAGAGTTGACACTTTTTCGATCATTTGTAAACTTATATGCAAAACTTATTCCAAGGTAAGTCTTTAAGGCCCCAGTTCCAACTAAATTACCACACTTACGGCTCCTCTATAAAAATTCTGGAGTCACCATGTTCTGTTGTCCCCAAACAGAAGTTCTGAGATGTGAAATTGTGCATCTTTCTGCAGCTGCCACCCTGGATCCAAAGAACACTGCTCTTCTCATATGGCTGTGTTAAGGACATCTCCACAAAATCACATGTAGAACTGGGAGTCTCCCTAGATTTGCCAAGTTTGGCAAAATTGCAGCGAATCTGTGTTGCTATTTGGGCTAAAATTCTTGTCCCCTTTCCTCATGTTTCATTGATAAAATGTGATACCATTTAGCAAATGTTTACCATGTGCCAAACATTTTGCATATATTAACTCTAATCCTCATAAAAACCCATTCAAGATATCATTATTCCCAAGTTACTAATGACAGAATTTGGATTCAGAAAAGATGGATAATTAATACCAGAACTGGATTTGACTCTAGGTCTGCTCAATTGCAAATCATGCATTTTTCCAAATATATTATGTTATTGCAGTGTTCTGGTCTTTTTCTGGCTACAATTAACATCTGAGGATCCAGAGCAATTCATTTCCAATGTAAAACAGAGCAATCACCAAATGCCTCTTCCAGAAAATTGGGCCTTATTTACTCTGCTTACTGATTGTCCAGACGCAGGCCTCCCTACCACTGACTCTCTGCTTCTTCAGGAGGGACTTAACCTCTTTCTGGCCATGATGTTAGGATCTCTCAGACTCCCCTGTAAGAACTGGAATCCTGGCTTTAATGGTCATTGGTTCATCCTTAGCTCATTTTGCATAATGATCATTAACCATTAGTAAAGTGGTAATAGGAATTTCTTAGGAGGCTTCAGTTCACTCATGTTTCATCCCAAAGGGCCTTCCACGAAAGGATTTCTGTTCGCATGTAATTCCAGATTTTTTAACAGGAATAAACCCTAAAGATTATTCCTTCTGCTCCTTCACTTTGGGGATGATTAAACCAAGGCTTAGTGGGGTGAAATGATTTATTTACAACATGTACCAAGTAGATAGTGGAGGAGGACTGGACTGCAGATTTGAGTCACCACACAGACCACTTCCCACCACACCATACTGAATCCAGAAGATTCCTTGTAACTCATAAACCAGGTGAGTCATTTGTGCCTCTCCCCTAGTCCCAGCAGAGCCAATATAGCTGTGAGATTTTCCCAATCTAAGAGGGAAACATGTCAAATGATGAGCACTGAGAGTCTTTTGTCCTTGATCAAACTGAAAAGCGCCCTGCTGTTAGACAACCAGATGAGAGACCCAAACAGCACAAGGCAGCCAGTCCTGTCAGTCGGAGCCAGGCTCCCTGCTGGCAAGCTAAATGCTCAGAGGCACGTACATTTTAACCTGTCTCAAAAACAAACTTCCAAATGCTCTGAAACAGAAAAAACAGTACAGGCCTCTTGTTTTGATAGTCCATTTTTGTCATTGAAAACTTTGAAGTTGAGGTAGAATGAGTGACTACAGCTGGGACCCCGTTTGAAGAGATGGTTGGGTGGGAGAAGCTGCTCAATTGGAGATTTGTTCTTCATGGGTCACTAAGGACTTAGACTATATTCGGATAGATCTTTTTTTAACTGAGAGACCTTGGCGAGGTTGTTTCACCACTTTGGGACATAAGTTCCTCATTGATAAAATGAATGACTTGGGCCAAGCCATCACTAAGATCTTCTCAGCCCTTCAAAACTAAACCAGAAATTTAAAACTTAATCTTCCATCTAGATTTTATCTTCACGCCCACTTGCAAGCTTTGCTCTCTAATGACTTCCAGCCATTGATCCCTTCATTACTTAAGGATGCAATTCCTCCCCTAGCCTCTCTTATCATCCTGACCAGCTTCAACTGCTGATCAGTATGCTGAGTCCTCTCATTCCTTGTCCTGCAGCTCCACTAACTTTGTTAATTGCCACTGTTTGACCAGCTTACTCTCATTCTATTCCCAAGAAGCTAAATCTTGATGGGAAAAACAGATTTAGCTATATTTATTGGACTCATTCCAAATTTATTATTTTCTTCACAAGAAGATCCTCAATGCTCTTCAGAAATTCTCTTAATCATTGCTAGTTGGCTTCCTCTTACATTCCCTATAATAGTAAGCCCAAATATTTATTATGTGTTTTGATATCCTGTTTTCACTCATGATTATAAATTATATGGCACTTTCTCTAAATATACAGGAAATTTTATTGTAGAAAGTCAACAACTATGAATTAAACACTTAGTATTACCAGGCACTGTTCCAGGTAGCAAGAACAAAATAAAATATTTGTGTGCTTAGAGTATAGTAGGAAGAATGGAAACAGACAAACAAATAAATCTGCAAAGGAGTTTCCTTGTATCTTGAATGAATTCTAAACTGTTCACATGTAGAGCAAGGCTCCATGATGCTGGGTGCAGAAAAACTATTCGGGATTTGTGAGCCAAATAAAGTTTCTAGAGCTTGTGCAGGACTGGGGAGTTATGGAGTGTGTTAAGCATTGCTAAGCGCTATGGAGAAAGCAAAGCATGGTAAGGGGGTAGAAAGTGATGGGGGGAGATATACATTATACACAGGATCATGAGAAAAGCTATATTTATAGGTGAATTTGGGGCAGATACCTGGAAGAAGTGATGATATAAATTATGTAGATAACAAAGAAAGGACATTTAGCAAGAGATAACTATATATAAACAGCCTAAGAAAAGAGTTTAATTTATTTGAGGAAGTTCAAGAAGGCTAACACATCTAGATTTGAGAGAATGAGGGCTAGAATGAAATATAAAGTCAGAGAGATATGGAGAGATGATCCAGGACCTTATAAGGGTCTTGAAAAGGACTTATACTTTTATTTATTATTTTTTTAAAACTTTTTATTATTATTATTATTATTAGTTACAGATGTACAAAACAATGTAATAGTTATCTTTTTCACCCCTTACAAAGTGACTCCCCGCTCCCCCCTCTCCTGCCCCCCCACCCCCGATATCATACATATCTATTACAATTCCATTAACTCCATCCCTACACTATATTCCACATCCCGTGACTATATATGTGTTAAATTATAGTTGACATATAATATTATTTAGCGGCAGCTTCAGATGTATAGTACAGTGGTCAGGCCACTACACCGTCCATGAAGTGGTCTCCCTAACAAGACATGAGCACTTACACTTTTATACTGAGTGAGATAGAAACTCTCTAAAGGGTTTTGAACTAAAAAGAATAAAAGGAATAAGAAGATATTATGTTATTTTTTAATATGCTGTACTTCTGCTTCTGATTATTATAGGGTAATTGGAACCAGACTAGCCCTCCCACAATAAGCACTATAAAAATGAGCCAAATAAATGAAAGAGCTATTTTCAGATTTTAGAAAACTGCATGGGACTGTTATCCTAGAAAGAAAGGAAAACAATTAACAGAGCAAAATAATTGTCCTGGATTTCTATATGGAGCTCCTTTCTAAATAGCAGCTTAGGAATTTGGAGTTTGTACAAATTTGGGTTCCATACAGGTCCATACAAAAAGAATTGTACAGACTATGGTGGTCTTACAGGGTTAAAAGCACATAAATCAAAGTTTGGTGTAGCTGAGGAAATGGAATTTATAAGGCAGAGTATCAGACAGGAGAGAGCTTTACAGAAAAGAAACTGAGAAAAGTTTCATAAGGCTCCCCTTGAGTCTTGGATGAATACTAAGCTACTTATGCTTTGGGTGAGATTTTATGATACTGAAAAAAGAGTAAGTATTGGGGAGTTGTGAACCAAATAAGAACTCTGGAGCTCATGCAGGAGTAGGAGATTTTGGAGTTCTGAATGGCCTGGGTGGGGAGAATTTACCTAATTACCCAGTAGATACTTGAGAAAGATCAAGTAGCCTGATTCTAATTAATAGTCCTGGAATCGGGGTTCTGTAGCCTAGTAGTTTCTCTAGAAGCATGAACAAAAGTAAATTGAAAATTGTAAAGCATTACCTAGAACATCTAAACATTGCAGTGCTTGACATTAGCAAACTATCATGGACTGGGATGGGGCATTTCCAGTCAGCCTTCTACAAAGTGTTCTACTCTGGAGATGACAAATTCAGAGGAAATGGAGAGGCTCTAATACTGAGGCAAGATGTAGCAAACAAAGGCAGTTAAGGGCTGCAATGCAAGGTCTGACTGAGTAATATCAATCCGACTTCTAGAACAACCCATTATCATAACCATCAGTCAAGTCTATACTACAACTACTGAGGCTGAGGTGATGAAGTTGGAGGCATGGATGCAAGTATCCAGGAAGAAATTGATCACACACCAAAACAAGACATGCTAATAATTATAGGCGACTGGAATGCAAAAATAGGAAATCAAGCAGAATCAAACGTGATTGGAAATTTGGACTAGAGGTCAGGAATGAAGCAGGAAATCAGCACATGTATTTCTGCAAGGCCAACAACTTGTCCATTACAGACACATGCTTCAGACAACCAGACAGACTACTGTAATGGCCAACATAGAAATCAAATTGACCACGTGACTAGAAGCATGAGATGGAGAAGCTGTATTCTCTCTGCCAAAACAAGGCCAGGGACAAGTTGTGGTGCTGACCATAACTGTTAATATAAAACATGAGAGTAAAGCTGAAGAAGCACTAAAAATTTGCAGTGCCAAAATATATTGTAAATAACATTCCTGAATGATTTAAAGTCCACATAAAAAACAATCTGGTACTGTTAAACTTAATTGACAGAGAACCAGAAGAACTGTGGATAAAACTAGATGTATTATTAGAGAAGAATGCAAAAAGGCAATGTCATAAATAAAAAGGAAAGACAAATTGAGGTGAATGATGGAAGAAACTAAAAATTGTTAAAGACAAGTGAAAAGCAAAAGTAAAAAGTGACAAAAGCAGAGTTAGAATCCTGAACACACTTTTTCAACTATCACATAGGAATAATGAGAACTATTACAACAGTCAATGTAAGGAGATAGAAGAGGACAACAAAAAAGGAAATACCAAAGATCTTTACCAGAAGATTCAAGAAATAAATGGGAAATTCAAACCCAGACTAGAAATGTTGAAAGGCCAAGAAGGAAGCACATAATCTATTCAGGAAAAAATAAAGGGATGGTTGAAACAGTATGCTGAAAACCCATACAGAAGAGAAAATGGATGGCAAAGACCTGTGAAGAAGATTCTTATGAGGAAGAATCTGTAATTTTAGTAAGTGAAGTGAAAACTGCCCTGAAAATATGGGGAGGAAATAAATCACCAGAAGTACATGGGATACCAAGAGAATGATTTCAAACCACACAGAATGAATCTCTCAAAATCTTAACAAGAATATGTCAACAAGTGTGGAAAACAAAGCCATGGCCTACAGGTGGGAAATCTTCAATATACATCCCAATTTTCAAGAGTGGAGATGCCAAGGAGTGCAGTAACTATAGGACCATTGCTCTAATTTCCTGTGCAAGTAAAGCATTGCTCAAGGTGATATAATGAAGGCTTCTACCATACAGGGAACCAGGAATATCAGCTGTTGAAGCTGGATTCAGAAAAGGAAGAGGCACTTAAGATTTGTCTATGAACATTCATTGGATGCTAGAGTGTTACAAAGAGTTTCACAAGAAAGCTAGTCTGTGTTTTAGAGACTACAATAAAGCCTTTGACTGTGTGGATCACTAAAGGTTATGGGTTGCTCTGAAAGAAATGGGTGTGGTTCAGCACTAGACCGTCCTGTTGCATACGTAATCTGTATTGTGGACAGGAAGCCACTGTGACAGAGGTGGAGAGACAAAATGGTTTTCTAAAGGCAAAAGTGTCAGACAAGAGTGCATTTTATTTCCCTGTTTGCTTAATCTGTGCACTGAACATATCATGAAAAACTGGACTAGACTCAAAGGAAGGAATGGAAGTTGGTAGAAGAAATATCAATAACTTAACTTAAATAACTTAAACAACTGGTTTTCTTATTTTCCACAGCTTCCAAGCAGGATGCCAATTCTCTAAGGAACCAATTCTCAGGTTAAATAACAATGTAGATAATTTATGTTAGAGGCATGCCTCTCTTTGCCTCACAGATTGTGTTTCAAACAAGTTCTGTTTGCATCGGAACTGCCTTAATTGAAAAATATTTTAAATGTAGTAGGGGTGAAACACTCTACAATCAATTAAGTATATCTGAGTACTGAGAAAATATTTCTGGAACAGGAGTTATAAAGCCTATATTCTATTATCTACTGTGACACTACCTAGCTGTATAATCATAGCTATGGACAAGTCATAATCTATAAAGACTTTAACTGCCAAATGAGAAGTTCTGATAACTAGACTCCATTCAGTTCCATAAATTATTTGACCATAAATTATTAAATGTATACCTATTTAGTGATTTTAGGTTTGGGGATATCAGAGTGTGTTAAAACCAAGACTCAACTATATTTTCTTTGCCATGCTCATACATTCTGGAATTGGGACCTCATCTGTTTTTTTTCCAGTGAGTAGAAACATTAGCAAAGCCATCTTTCCTTAACACTGAAGAGCTGCTTTATGTAAACATACCTAGAATATAATACCCTTTCCTCCACTACAAATCTTGATAGGAACAAACTTGTTGTAAGGAAACCAGAGGCTGTAGTCACCTTTGATCAGGTGGGTCAGACCCCAGGGAGATCCTTGGGAGTGGGCAGCTGGGCATAGGCACCCTGACACTCACTGCATTAATGTCCCTGTGCAATCACAAAACAAAACAGTAGGATGTGGACAGTTTGGGCTGAAAGTGGATTCCTAATCCCAAATCAAGTTTCTCATGGAGGAGTAGACTTCTACAAGGCAAGCATTCTTGTGTTAGGCAAGCTGGGCTGTGTGAAAGGACAGATCTTGCTCTGTGGGAAAGGACAGATCTCAGAGGACATGTGATTTCTTAGGATTGCGCATTAGCTTAACATTATATTATGACAGCAAAATTCTTCTTATGGTAGGTTATACATCAAGTTAGTGCTCCTTTAAAGTGCTATTTGCTATCTGCTTCAGTCCCACCTCATTCTTGTATCACTCTCTCTTTATCCCTTTAGGCCTAAGGATGGTCTTTTTCTGTAAAGACTCAAGTTACTAGATTAATCCTTGAGGATGCTTATTTTCATTTAAAGGTGCCATTTCTTGTGTGATGCTGACTGATACACTTACAGAGATGAATTCTTTCCAGAATAGCAATGTGATGATCTCAAAACCAAAACCCCAAACTCAGCTTACCAGATTCCTTCATAGCGGGAAGTGGTCATATGACTTACCTGAGGCCACTGACAGGCAACCTAAAGTTGGGAGGGAGTAGGAGACTCCTGGCAATGTTCTTCAAAGGGGGACTTGTTCATCTAGTTTGTCTCTCTGTTTCTTTAGCCCTTTACCTTCTTCCTTCATGGAAGTGGATGCCATGCATACATTTTGAGCATGAGCATGAAAGCCACAGAAAGCTAGAGTCTGGGAGTCTTAAGGCATTGAAGTGGTCATGGTACCAGCCTAGACTTCCAATTTCCAGATTACTTGTTACATAAGAAAAATATGGATAAGTTACTGTGGTTGGGCTCCTGTCACATGCAGCCCATGTAATCCCAACTGATATTCAGCACTTTTCTTCTATTCGTCTTGCTTTATGTTGGCTGTTTATATAATCTTCCTGACTTTCTATTCTGATGTCTCAAGTTTGAAACTGTTTATTGGCTTCTCTAGCCTTTGACAGCATTTTCTTTCTGCTTCCTACTTCCAGGTTACCCTGCTTTTATACCTTTTTAAGCTAACTATCCATTTAGAAACTAGACCCCTTTTATGTGTTCATTCCTCTGAAACAATTTCAGAAGTCTAGACTCTAAGAAGAAAGTGTTACATGGCAAGTTAATATAAAAGAATACTCATTGGATTTGGAATTAGATGAGGTGGGGTTATTTCTCTATTACTCTCTGCTTTGTGACCAGGGGCAAGTAATCTCTTTTAGGGTCAGGTTTTGCCATTAGAAAAATTGGATAAATTGCTTTTATCTATGCAGTAGAGTTGTTATGAGATTCAAAATCAAATAAAAATGCTGTCCAGTTTGAAAAGAAAAACAATTCCACAGTCAGCATACTAATTTAGGGATTGTTATTATTGGAATCCTGAAGAAAGAGTGCCAGAGCATTGGGTAGGGGCCAATTGTGAGCCTGGAGAAGTCAGTTAACCTTCTGGTACATTGGGGCTCCCAGTAGCTCCACATATAATGTTCACATCATCTGCGTCACAGATATTAGGACACTCACTACCCCAAGGAAGGTTGTTGCATGAGCACTTGACTTTTTTCCCTGATTGATGAGATCTTAGCTCGTGGCATAATTAGAAACGAAGGGGTCATACGTAAATTCATTCAGAAGCTACCTCATTATTGCAGGATAAAATAATCTGGATATTTGCTGCAATGTAGTTTACTTTCTCCTATGGAGCTGGAAGAAGGAAGCATCTGGCAGATATTTCCTTTTGTCTGAATCTGGCTTTCTTTCCATTTCGTTTGACACTATCTGTACCTGACCAAAGTCATGGGTAATTAACTTCCACCCACTAAGTCACTCAAGTTCTCTGCAGTATTTTGTCAGGAATTAATTTAAAAAATGAATCTCCATCTAGCTTTCCTTCAAGTTGCCCACCAAGAGGTCTTAGCAGAAGTGAGTGTTGCACACGCTTCTAATGTTTACAGCGCCAAAAACAATCTGGCTAATGTGAGAGTGAAGTGGTATAGCAGTCTTACAGTATACAGTCTGGTATATAGTCCTGCAGCCAGACAGCCTGGCTGTGAATCCCATCTTTGCCACTTCTAATTGCCATGACCTTGGGCAAGTTATTTAATCTTCTCATGCCTCGATGTTCTTTTCTAAATAATAGGACTGATAATAGTACCTCTCTCATACATTTGTCAGAAGGATTAAATTACTTTGTAGGTGAAATGATGAGAATAGCACATGGTAAAGTACATGGGGTTTTGTGTCTGTAACACCACTGTGATAGAGATGGGAATGTGGGCCCAATGTTCCAGACAATTCAATTATTTAAGAAAAACTAGTAATTAGATTTTCATTGTGACTTTTAAATATTGGCATCTAATTTAAAAACCTGTAACACTACACGCTGCAAACAAAATATGGCTGAGGGCTGAATTCGGACTATAGGCCTCTAATTTATAATCTCTGAATTAGAGGAATTTACAGTAGTTGTACAATTTCATGAAATGATGCCCAACTTCTGGGCCCCTAATCCTTGGCAAGTCAGCTTGAGCCAAGGCTGCACTTAGATCTTGAATGGAATAAATTGGTAAGGGAAAGAGAAAGGCAAGCATCTATTGTGTGCCAGCCCTGTGCTGACATGTGGGACATATACGTTTTTATTACCTTCTCACAATAATGTGAGAATAATGTCACAAGGTGGTGTGATACTGTGAATTATAATAAGAAATATATATTTTGTCTTCTTCCTGTTTCCAGCACAAAGCTCATAAAAACCTTGGAATTTACTGTGTTGAGAGCAATAAAGATGTCTTTTGTTATGTTAACGAGATGACTTTTGGAAAATACCTCAGGATGGGGGTTGGTTGCCAGGAATCCTACCATGTGATTAGGTGGTTGGAACTTTCAGTCCCCCCCTCACCTCCCTCACCCTGACCTCCAAGGAGAGAAGAGGGGCTGAAAGTTGAATCAATCACCAGTGGCTAATGATTTAATCAATCGTGCCTATGTAATGAAACCCATAAAAACTCAAAAAGGACTGGGATCAGAGAGCTTCAGCATTAGTGAACCCGTGGAGGTTCTGGCAGGGTGCCTCGCTTGGAGAGGGGGCAGCGAGGCTCCAGGACCTTTCCCAGTGCCCTGCCCTATGCATCTCTTACATCTGGCTGTTGATTCGTATCTTTTAATATCCCTTGTAATAAATTGGTAATCTAGTGAGGAAATGGGTTTCCTGAGTTCTGTGAGCCACTCCAGCAATTTAATGGAACACAAGGGAGCATGTGAACCTCCAATTTATAGCCAGTTATCAGAAGCACAGGTGACAACCTGGACTTGAGATTGGTGTCTGAAGTGGGAGGGAGCAGTTGGGACTGAGCCCTTACCCTGTGGGATCTGATGACATTTCCAGGTAGATAGTGTCAGAATTTAGATGAATTGTAGGACAGCAGAATTGGTGATATGGGGGGAAAAACCCTATACACATTGGAATTGGTACCAGAACCCTTAGGTTTAGGTGGGCTTTGTCATCTTCCTTCATAGATGAGAGAAATGAGATTCAGAGAGATTAAGCAACTTGCCCAAGTTTACATGGCAGAGATTCAAACTCAGATCTGTCATGCCAAAGCCCATGCTCTTGACCACTTTTCAAAACTACTTGTCAATTAAGCCAAAGAAATGAAACTAATGTTCACCACTGATATAATAAATTCTAAAATCTCAGTGGCTTACCCCAGTAAGAGGTTATGTCTCACTCATGTAAAATGCAAAAGTATGTATCTGAGCAGTGGACATCTTCTATCCAATCATTCAGAGACCGGGTTCCTTTTATCTTCTAGGTTGGCCATATTTACCTGTGATTTCCAAGGAGGAGGGTATGGGGAAAGGGGATGCAGTCTATTAATTAGAGATATTTATTGGGCAGGACTTGGAAATAGTGGACATTACTTCCCATCACATGCCATGGCCTAGCACCCAGTCACATGACTGTAGAGGGCAAAGACAAAGTCTGGGAAATGTAATCTTGCTGTGGGCCAGAAGGGAGACGAGACATGTTTAGTAAACACCAGGAGTCTCTGTCACAGGTATTTGACTGTTAACATTTCCATCTGTGATGTGTTCATTTTTGTTTTTACCCACCTGGATCCAGTGTATTCTTCTTTGGTGTTAGGGGTAGAGGGGTGGGGGGCTTTAAAATTAGATGATAGCATTCCAGCCTGTCTTGTCCATGAGATAATGATAAAGTCTCCTAAACAGCTACTTTTTCAAGAATGTTAGGCTTCCTCTGCATTAGGGTATTACAGAGGCCATTTCTTTCTGATCGTTTATAACCTTAAAAAAGTTATGATGTGGACATTCTTCTAAATCCCATAATCCATCATCAACAATGGTATTAATTAGTAACTCCCACTTTTAAATTGAATTTTAGTGCTCTCCATTAACAGTTCCCTAGAGAGAAATGACAAATAATTTCATGGCTTAAGAGCTGCAGACAGATGAGTTCAGCAAAAATGAGGCCTGGTATCAGTAGGGGGTGAACAAAATGTGTAGCCTTCAAATTAAGGGTATTTGCTCTCCATCTTTCTAATTGCATAATTTAGCATCAGCAAGGGTCATTAACTCATTCTTTTTAGATGAGCAACAAGATGTGTCTACTTGTTGTCTTTGTTCCTGGTTCCTCTGTTTGTTTTAGAGCAGTGGGTTCAGGGACCTTGGAAGTTTCAATTTTTGTTTCAAGGTATAAACCAAATTCTCATTCTCATTTAAAAGGAAGATATTCCAGGGTACCTAATTTTTCTCTCCCTTGAGATTTTTCTTTCTTTTTAAACTCTTCAAGGAAGAACAGCACTTTAGCCTCAGTTTATCGGAAAGATTTGTAAAGGCATCTGGGATCCAACTTCCTCACACAACGTGTTTTTTTAATACATGGAACATCCCCCCTAGGACATGGTATGTGCTCAGTACTGCTGCCTAGCATAGTCAGTCAGAAAGGAGGGGCTGGATGGCTGTTTTATGTAACTTCTATTTCCAGGCTTCTGTAAAAGAAGAAAATGGTAACATAATGATTTATCCTTTGTCTCTAGGAGCAAACCCTTATCTAAAAACAGGACATCTGCTCCATATACGCCAAGCTTGCTATTCTTGACTTCTAAATACTCTGGCCACCATGTAGGAAAAAGGAATTTAATTTAGAGTCAAGAAAAACAAATAGCATAATTTATTTAGCAATAGGAAGTAAAGAAACTGCAAGTACTCCATTCCTGCAAATCTCATAGGAAGCTGTTCACTGCACCACTTTCAGTCACTGGAGAGAGGTTACAATTCCACTTGAGTCCACAGAGGTCTGTGGCACCACCATTTTATTATGTCCTCCATCAGAAAATCAAGCAGCCACCTACTCCAGCATACTCCAGATATTAGCCACCTTTCTCGACTTCTACCCTCACCCTGAGAAGGTCCAGCACTCTAGCTCCTGGCAATGTGCTAACAGAGTTCACAGAAGCCGAGGTAAAAAGTGTTCATATCCCTATCCAGAGCAGTTATGTGTACTTTAAAATCATCTGCTCCTCCAAGAGACCCTCTAGCCTCACTCACTTTTAGCTACTAGGCTGGGAAGTCTGAGATCAGGGTACCAGCATGATTGGGTTCTGGTGAAAGTCTTCTTCCTGGTTTATAGACAGCTCTCTTCTTGCTGTGTCCTCTCATGGCAGAAAGACTCAGCCCTTGTGGCCCAATTTTTTCCCAAAGATCCCACCTCCAAATATCATCACATTAGTTGGAAATTAGGGCTTCAACATATTAATTTTGGGAGAACACAAACTTGCAGTCCATAATAACAAATTACAACCACAACGAGCTATCACTTCACACCCTCTAGAATGGCTATAATTTAAAAGTTTTTAAGAAAACAGAAAATAAGTTTTGGCAAGGAAGTGGAGAAATGGGAACTCTTACACTCCTTATATGTTGCAGGTGGGAATGTAAAATGGTGCCGCTGCTGTGGAAAATAATTTGGCAATTAATCAAAAAGTTAGCACCAAACTACTTACATTGCTCTTCGACATATATATCCAAAAGAACTGAAAACAGATACTCAAGAAATGTTCCTAAATTGATATTCAAAGCAGCATAATTCACAATAATGAACCTAAATGTTCATCAATAGATGAATGGATAATCAAAATATGGTATATAGGGCCAGCCAAGTGGCGTAGTGGCTGGGAGCTGGCTTGTGACGCCAGCGGCCCCGGTTCGGATCCCACATATGAGGGCCAGTGACACTGCCCTCTTAAAAAAAAAAAAAAAAAGAGCAAAGAGGCCTAATGTGGTCTTCCAGCTCATAAGAAAAAAAAAATATGGTATATACACAGAATGTAGTATTACTCAGCCATAAAAAGAAAGGAAGTTCTGATACGTGTTATAACATGGATAAACATTGAAAACATTATGTTCAGTGCAAGAAGTTAGATATAGAAGGCCACATATTGCATAATTCCATTTATATGAAACATCTACTATAGGTGAATCCATAGAGACAGAATTCAGAGTGCTGGTTGCTGAGTGCTGTGGGAGGGAATAATAGGTCCTGATGGTTTAATGGGTGGGTTTTGTTTTTTTTTGAGTTGATGAAAATGCTCTGTAACTAGATAGAGATGGTGGTCCCACAACATTATACATGTACATGTTAAAAATAGCACTGATATTTTTATCAAAATTTTGCTGTGCAAATTTTACATCAGTAAAAACAATATAGCCTATAGGTGGACTCATGAGCTCACGTGTGTCTTCTTTCTGCTGACACGCGGCCAGAGCTCCCGGTACTTACACTTCACATTCCTGCCCTGCATGCTGTATGGTGGACTGGATGTTGGTGTCCCCTCAAAATCCATGTTGAAATGTTAACCCTCCAATTTGGTGGTTTTAGGAGGTGGGGACTTTAGAAGATAATTAGGTCATGAAGGTGGCGCTCTTATAAAAATTGCTCTTATGAGTGCTCTGGCCCTCGCCAACATGTGAGGATCAAGGAGATACAGCCTGTGAGAAAATATCTTTTTGTTGTTGACAGGCCCCAGTTTACGGTATTTTGTTATAGGAGCTGAAGTGGCCTAAGGCATCCTGCCCCCTCACCGCCATCCTACCAGCCCATCCCCATCAGGCGCTAGAGGCTTCACGTACCCTCTCAATTTTACAACTGTTACCCATTCCCAACCCAATCTACAGGCTGTGGATATGCTGGGGGCGAGACAATTCTGCAATTCTATTGATTGCCAAAGAGGTGCACACTGATATGTAGCTAAAAATAACCAGGGTAGGCAGAATGTTTCTAAAAGAAAATGTGATACACTTGTAAGTGGGCATGAAGCAGAATGCGGCAGTGCCCCAGAAAGGCAGCAGATGGGTGATTTAGACACAGCTGCTGTAGCTGGTGGGGAGACTTGCTGATTACCATAGAGATAGGGGACAATGAGGATTTATTTGGGGAGAATGTTTCAAGGGCATAAAGAATGTAAATAGTCATTTCCCACCCAAAACTCAATAAAGCGATTATTATATTAGATTTGGGGTAATGGAATGGAAATTAAAGTCTGATAAAGTACACAGCCTTTAGGTTAGGAAATATCAGAATGGAGGACACAAGAGTATCCCACAGCGCTAGGCGTGCCCGTTACAGTACTGACGCCACTGTAAAATCTAAAAGGACTTAAAAAGAAGTTAATATGCTAGAGCGATTATTGCATTTTTTCCAAACCTGTGGAACAGAGAACTTAATTGAGTCACTTTCAAGCAATCTTCATCTTGTCAGGCTCATCCTCTCTTCTGACTTTCAGAGGGACTTCTGTGTCACTGAGCATGGGGAACTGCAAGGTCTACACCTGGCCTCTGTCCTCTGTTAACATTTACTGAGATGCAAATCACCACATCTGATCTTTGGTCACCTGTGAACTTTGTTTCGACTACGAGCACCTCCATAGATTCTGTAACTTACTTAAAATTACATCAGCCTAAACAGTGTGATATAATTGGTGTGTCAGTTAAAATCATATTTTAGGTAGTAGGTTGCTTTATTCTGGAACTCACACTGCTAGCATTGTAGGCTGGCACGATCTGCAGATGACCACTATTTTTTTCTTTTATTTAAACTGAAAAAATGCGTAGTGTTTACTTTATGCCAGGCACTGTTTTAAATGCTTTGAAAACATTAAGTCATATTAATACATGAAAAATGTGACAGGTACTTCAGGTACCTTTATTTGCCACCAACATCAGAGACTTCAGGAATTAGCATAATGAGTTCTCCTAAATGAGATCAGTGATATTCAAAATATATGGTATGGTTAGAATATTATAGAAACACCCCTCAATTTTGCTTGACCATCTAACCAGCTTTGTAGCCTTTTCTCTAAAGAATACCACTGGAGTCTTGATCTCTACATAGTCTTGTGACCAGCTTGAAGATCAGAAGTTTCTGGTTACTAAATACCTACTCTATTGATAAGAGAATCTTATCTTTAGAATATTATTGTACTTGCTTTAAGTACAAACTGATCCAGGATCAGTTTGATGAGCTTTAAGGACAGAAAACTGTCCTTTGGCATCACATTGCCTTATGCCTACTTGCTGACAAATATTGAATTAGTAAATATCCAAATGTGGGGAAGAATTTGGTCTAAGACTTGTTTGTTTTTTTAAATTTTAATTTTTTCTCTTTAAGACTTGTTTTTCATTATAATCTCATAGCAAGTTTGCAGAACTAGAGCTAGTCCTCACTTATCTTGAAAATTTTGGTGACTACTGTTACCTAAAGGAAAGAATCCGAACTGGCTTCAGGAGCATCACAGTACCAGGTCTGTTTCTGACCTCCATCTGCAACTATATTCTCTTACCACAACCATGAGATTGTCAGGGGCCCTCTCCTTCTCAGGCTTATGGAATTGCCTGTCTCAGACACATGGGAAATGATGCCACAGCTCTGCATGGGCATCTGGGACCTTATTGGTAGAACTTTTCTAATTCTTTCTTACTAGAGTGGCAGGAGGAATGCTGCAATGGTTGCTGCTTTTTTGGGATCCAGTGAGAATGGTCACATCTCCTTTAATAGCATTTAACTTCTGCTGGCAACATCTGGGAAGCCACCAATACTATACCCAGTCCCCACTTTAAGTGTGGCAGACAGATTCTAATATGGCCCCATAATCTCTGTCTCCTGGGTCAGGTCACAGACCAAGGTTGGTCTGTGCAACCAATAGAACTCAACAGAAATAAGAGTGTGTCCCATCCAAGATTTGGTAATAAAAGACACAGTGGCTGCCATTTTGGTTGCTCTTTCTCATGTCTGTGACTGGGCCATACAACCCACCAAACGGCAAATAAATTGCCTGTAACACAAGTGCAGGATAATCTCGACCCCACAGAAAAAATTGTAGAGCCACATAAAAGGTATCCCAGGGAGCCTGCTGTTGAGGGGCCGCCTTAGAGATTAAATATTATCCAGATGGAACTAGAAATCCCAGGGCCTGACTGCCATTCTCACAATCTTTCCCCTTCACCAAAAAAAAAAAGATGGCTGTTATCATTATCTGAGTGGCAGTGATGCAGAGAATTCATGAACTTACAAACCCACCAGTTATGCTGACCACTAGAGACGAAAACTTTCTGATGTGAGGGGAGGTCAGGTGGTAGTACTAGGGCCTTAGGATTGGGGACAAATGCTGTTACGTATGTAATGGAGAAAGTTCTTGCCCATTTGGATTCCTGATCTGGACCTGGTCATTTACTGTGTGACTTTGGGAAAGTCATACAGTCTCTGTAAGTCTTTGCTTGATCATCTGTAAAATAGATATAATAATCTATGCTCTACATACTTCATAATGTTTCTGAGAGAATAAAATGAGTTAAAATTATGTGAAAATGTTTGGTAAACTATGAAATGCAATATAACTATGAAGGATTATTATTACTGACCCATACCAGTTCAAAAATCCCAAATGTAAATTTATAAATTAGAAAGTCATTATGTGCTAAAAATATTGTTCCAAATCTAATTAAATTAGAACAATGGTTCGTTTGTCAGTTTATATACTAAGTTTCCAAATAGCAGTGCTGTGGAATGTAACTAATGAACAGAAATGGAGCAAAATAATAAGTTTGTTATATAGCTAAAGCAACTACCTATATGTTAGCCAAGTCTTAATAACAATCTTATTCAGAATTCATTTATTAAAGGGCTGGAAAGAAGGGCCTTATTAGTGTTGGATTGCTTAAGCTCCTTAGAAACTGTTAAAATGCTTACAGTCTTTTAAACTGCATCACACTTTACAGTTTTCACAATGTTTTTAAAGCATTTTCTCATTTGATTATCATTTTCTCATTTGAGGCTAACTAGAACACTTGTTGTCCCCAATGTATATATTAGTAAAGAAACTGAGCTTCAGTAAGTATGAATGTCATTCCAAAGTCATACAATTATTATGTGCTAGTGGTGCAGCTAGAATGCTCTCACAGGTTTTCTCACTGGTAGTTCCATATACTTTCTATTATACTGCAGATATTGTGAACTACATGGATGGCCAATCTTGATTGATCAGCTTTTCCTCTCACCCCTGGCCTCTCAAGCAAACACAAACATTCATCCCCTTTCTCAGAAAATCAGCACATATCACCACTTCATTTTGGCCCCAAGAGAAATATACACGAAGTTTTCTTTGCCCAACTCTGAGCTGAATAACTTTGCAAATCACACTAGCTCCTTTTGTTTTTGTTTTTTTTCTTTCTTTCTTTTTTTTAGTACGAGAAGTAAAACCTTCTAGTGTCCCCAATCTTTGTATATTCTAGTATCCTCTGGGGAATGTGTGAAAATGAATTTAGCTTCAGGAGCTCTGAGGAGCAGGAGGCCCTGATTTGTATGGGAAATATAGTTGGAGGTTGCAAAAACGATTCTTCACACCCACAATAAGACTAATTCCTGGCATCTACCTCCTTGTGGGACTCATAAGTAGAAGAAAGAAGCCTTTTTTTCTGCCTTTCTTTTTTTCTTTCTTATTTTTAATGATTTGGTATATTTTTAACACATGTTTTTCTAACAGCCTCCCTCTTTTCTGCTTACTTCCCAGAAGCAGATTCAAATTTGGAGACGGGGTGGGAGTAAAATCTGTTTATCAGACCCATGTTTCAAATGGGGCATTCTCCTCACTGAACTGACCAGTTGATGGAGTTGGGAGCCCCATGGTGTATACATGTGAGCTAAAGTCCTTCCCTGGCTTCCCTGGGGATGATTCTCATCCCCGCTGCTTGTGACTATAATCAGGAACAGCCACACGAGCCCTCTTCTCCCTCATTTCCTTTTTGCTGCTGTTTAAAATAGGCAAGAAATAGAGCTTCAGTGATTCTATTTACTTCACACAATAGAGATAAAGCCCATGAGCAGCTCTGCAGATTTCTTCAGGGAATATAATGGGTTGAGAGTAGAAGGTGCTGCTGGAAGCATTTATTTCTGGCAAACAATTTTTCATTTGATGGGGGATGGGAAGCAATGAAAATAAGTGAATATATTCATACAGGGGCTTTAAAAAACAATGATTTGAGGATTAGGCTTCTGAAAGAATGGGTATTCATTCTATGGGACAGCAAGGGGATTTGGGAGGTACTGAATAAACACACACACACACACACACACACACACACACACATCACACATATAGATCAGCAATCTTAAACTTAAAAATGAACCTCTGAGATAGCAGCCATCTATAAATTTGTTTGGAACAACTTTTCAGAGAAACAATGCCACAGCATGGTTAGCTGCTTTGCACAAGTCATAAAGGCCTACTTTAGCCCATATATTCTTGAATGCTAATCTTCTTCGAGAATCATAATATATTACAAGGTCCCTAAGGAGAAATGCCTTCAACTTTCTGAATCTGAAGTCCTTGCTTTTTTCCTTAGAAAAATAAGGATTAAGTACATGTAAACTATAGAACTAAATAAAGCAATAAATATTGAAAGAAATCATCAGAAATTTTAAGCAAGTATTGCTTGACAAACTTTGTATTGAAATTCAATTCACTCTAAAAAATGCTTATTGATCATGTGTTATAAATTGGGCTTAGCCTGTCCTTCCTTCTCCATGCTTCCCAGCTTAGACTTCATCCAAGACTGGTTTCAGATGGATGCCAGGAAAAGGTATAAGGCTACAGCTTAGTGTAGATATGGGTGTTATGTTAGTAGGGCAGAGGACTTTTGGACTCTTTTCAGAACCGTTCCAATCCCCAAGGTGGTCCGTCAACATCAGGCTCCTGTGGACAAGAAGGCACTGTGTGGCCCAGCCATAAACACATCATCTCCACATCGGTGTCCTATTTAGTTACCTGAAGCATATTCATCAACTACCTGACTTAGTTGTTCCAACCCCACCGTGAGGCTTCTTCAGTCTTCTCAGATGAAGTCAGTATTTGGCTGCACTCCTTATCTTTCCTTTGAAGCCAGCTGCAGATGTGTGCTTCTTCTGTTCTAAGGCTGGGAACCCCCATCATAGATTCAATGGAAATCAAAGACCTATCCAACTTCATGCTTTTTGCTTGAGGGGCATTTCTAATTCTAGCTCACCCACACACGATTAGCCTACCACATGGTCCAAGAAATGATCAATCCTTCGTTCCTTTTGAGGATTGATTTATGTGTTCTCTCACCCACCCCAGAGCACTTAAAATACTTTTCATTTGGAGTTAATAGACATAATTTCAATCAAGGGGGGAAGACGGTAATTTCCTCAAAGAAGATTGACTTAATGACACTCTGGTAGGGAGTTAGTAAGAAGCTCAAGTGCCACTCTGCTGCCAAGTGCAGGCCTCAGTCTGAAGGGAAAGCACTCGGCTGGGTTCAAAAGACAGAGCGTCTAAACATGATTGACCCCAGGATCTGCAAGCAGTCAGACTATGATTCCAGCTAAGTATCTATTTCCTCTCAAATCTGTCAAAACTCCCTTAAAATCTCATAGTGATAGTGAAAGTAAACATGAATATGCTTTAAAACGTGAGAGTTGGGATATAAATATGAAGTGTTGTTGTTTATGCTTATATTTAGTCCTACATTACAGCTTCAAAGAAATGCACAGATATATTTTTCCATCCACAACTACAGCTCCTTTTCTACATCACTTTATTTAGATAGGTGACTGTGTGTTCAAAATCAGAAATAAACATATTCATAAAGAAAGACGGCTGTGACTGTGGTTATAAATGGCTATAAATGTGCTTTTAGCTTTTTTTCCCTCCCTGGTGCAGATGACAATGTGTCTTAAAACCCTGTAGTGAGCTATGTTTTGCCTTAAAAAGCTTGTATTCCAAAAATAAGGCTTGGGCTGAGTCATCAGGCCCTGGGCTAGGGAAAGGATGTGCTGGAGGGGAAGGCAAGAAGGATTTTTCAGTGAAGATGCACTGAACAAAGTGGGAGGGCTTTCTCCCAGGGATTGGCAACCTATATGACCCATGGGCTAAATTTGACCCTCTGCCTGTTTTGTAAGCAAAGTTTTATTGGAACACAGCCACGTTCATTCATTTGGTTATTGTCCATGGCTGCTTTTGTGCTACAATAACAGAGTTGAGTAGTTGCCATAGAGACTATATTTGGTCTGAAAACCTAAAATATTTACCATCTGGTCCTTCAGAAAAAGTTTACTGACCCTTGCTTTTTTCTACCATCTATAAACATGTCATATTTTTCACATTTTTTTAATGCTTTGATATATTTTAGCAGGGTAACATCCTACAAAGTAGTTAAGATTCACATCTTTATGCCCAATTCACGGGTGAGGAAAATGAAGCTCGGGGAGGTCATATGGCCCAATTCCACCATCTAGAAGTAATCAGAAGAGACTGCCACTAAAATTTCTCAGTGTTTGTCTGACCCTCTGTGTACTCCTCCACCTCATCAACTTCTAAGTGAGAGCCTGCCCGTGATATTTTCTTGAAGATGAATATCCTATTATCTATCTATCTGTCAATTATCTATATATCTATCATCTATCTATCTATCATCTATCTATCTATCTATCTATCTATCTATCTATCTATCTATCTATCTATCTATCTATCATCTCAGCTTTATTGAGGTATGTGGGGATGAAGAACTGAAATTAAACTTATTAGACCTGCCTTCCTTAGACTCAACACTATACTAAATCAGAGGGTAAAGAATGTTGGTTTGGGACCCCAAGTTCTTGTTCTGTCCCTAACTAGTTAAGGGACCTTGGGTAAGTCACTTGGTTCTTCTGGGTCTGGGTTCTTCATTTTGTAATACAAATGGACCATAGAAAAAAATCTCTAAATCATTGACAACTTGAACTTTCTACAAAGTATTCCTTTCCTTTTTAATACCATGTATTCCAGCATTTCTTCAGACAGTCCCATGTAGTGCCAGCAGTCCTAGGTACCCAATGGCAGGTAAGGCGGTTAGGAGAGAGAGCAAGGGGCAGGAGGGGGCAGTGGTCCTAAGCTATTCTGTCCCTGGCTTTGCCTCTTCCTGCCTGGGCCCTTTTCTCATAACTATTGCTTGTACCTTATATTTCCTGGAAAACTGCAACTCTGCAAAGAGTCTGGCGAGGGGGCTGGTGTCTGTACAAAGAAGAAATGAAGAGAACAGTCACTTATTTTGTTACCAAAAAGTCTTTTTTTTTTTCATTTAACGGAATGTGCTATTTTTAAGTCCCGTCAGCCTGCAAGTGTATGTGCAGCAATTGCCCTGAACACATTTGAATAATGTCTCCGCATCCTTCTGTGATGTGGTGCAGAACGGCAACTTTGTACTTTGCATTTTTATAGTGATGAAGATATTTTATGACAGTATTTGAATCTCAACAAAAATTTTCCTGAAAGCAAGGCATTTCTGGACCACTTAGACAGAAGGAAGGTGGCCCAGACTGATCCCCTGTTGGAAAATGAGGGGTGGAGTAAGTCTGGTCTGCACGGCAGGAAGAAACCCTGGGCAACTCATGAAGTTACTGACCATTGAAATTGGCGCCTCATATTGGCCCATTCAGCCTCCTGCCCACCCAGATGCATTAGGGTCAACCCCAGGGCAATCTCTTTTTCTCTCCATTCTCAGTTTTCCCTTTCCCTATTCCAGCTGAATTTGCATTTCAGTATGTATAAGGCAGGTTCCAGTCAATACAGATATTTTTGTATGGGGAAATAGTTACAGGATATCGCAAGATGGGCCGGCCGAGTGGCGCGGTGGTTAAGCGCTGACTTAGGAAGCCAGCGGCCCTGGTTCAGGCCCACATATGAGGGCCAGTGACACTGCCCTTAAAAAACAAAAAAAAAAACAAACAAAAGGGTATCGCAAGAGCTGAAAATTCAAAGAGGAGCTACACGGCAAGCCAGAGATTTAGCGGGAAATTGCTATCATCTCTAGAGCTGGAGAATCACAGGGAGAGGCTGACATTACCAGATCTTAGAAGCTCAAGCTACCCAGTAGAAGCTGATCCCATATCAGAAGCTGACTATAGGAGCTGGGTCCATAGAGGGGGGATTGTTTGAAGGGAGCTGGTACCATGGGGGAGACATAGTCATTTCCAAAGATGCAACTCAAAGCAGAGGGGGTGGCGGACAGAAATTCCATGACCTCTCCCTTCCTTCTACTCTCCAGTCTCCTGCTATTGACTCCCATTATCTGGACTCAACAAATTAGCAAGACAGCCTTGGAAGTATACTGTTCATGGGTCAGCTTCTTATAATACAAGCCAGAGTAGAAAAGGGTGGGGGAATTAATTTGAGGGAAACAGGCAAAAAAAAAAAAAAGTACTTTGGACATCAAGCTGCACATTCTTTCAACCTGTATTAAAAGAAGTCTACATCATCCTGGGAAGATTTCCTTCTGTGCATAGGACATGCCTGTGACTGTAGGTGACAGGAATGGAGCCAGGAGAAATACATGTGACTGCACACCTGGGCATAGGCAATGGGTGAGTATAGCGGAAAGCCAGGTGTCACATGGACATGTGTTGGTGTCTGGGAGTAAAATCTGATGGTATTGGTTGATAAAAGGCTGCAGCAGAAATGAAAGTTATAGGAGATTCTGCATTGTGGTTTCTGAAGTCCAGCTCATTTTAGGACCGGAGTCTAGCTATCAGCTAGTGGTTTAAGAAGAAGGCCTCCTGAGGGAGGGATGAGCAAACTGTAAGCCCAGGGTTTAGGCCCCATCAATCAGTGCAGGGTTTAAGCCTTGACCCCAGTCCTTGCAGTGCCATCTCAAGCCTGGCCCTTTACACAGAATCAACACATTCACACATAATAACCTCCAGGCTTAGAAAAGCCAGCTTCAAACACTAAACTGCACTCAGAACAACCACCCAGGTTGCTTCCCCAATTTGCCCCTAACCTATTTTTCATGGTCTTGGTTTTTTAATTGCAAAGATAAGGCTTTTATATGCACCTCTGGCTATTTTTCTCTCCTGCTTCTGGCTTAAGTCTTCTTCTGTTGCCCTGGTACTTCCTACTGTCTTGGGAAGAACTCCCCATTCTGGTTCCTGGGCTTACAGATGCTTCCTCCACCCCTGTTCTAATGCCCTTCCTCTGTCTGCCAAGGCCAGCCCTTCCCCTGCATGCGGGTGCATTCTGAAAAGCAAAGAAGCAATGTGTCAAGCAGGGAGAGGATAGTTTCTATTGGATAGACTAGATAGATGTGGCAGGGGCCATGGAATACTGGGATCCTAATAAACATTCTGGGCAAGTCAGGGAGATGACACTGTCAAGAGCTTACCACATTAACCCTTTCCACATGTATCACAGGTTTTCTTATCGGCCAGCAACACGTGTGCTCCTTCATCTATCACAGAAACTCCCAGCGAATCTGTCACTTATCCTTTTCTTTTTAAAATGGTGACTACTTCTGTTTTTAAGTGTTTCTTTGTTGGTTTATTTATTTGTTAAGAAGCAATAAGTCAAACTTTCTGTATTTGAATGTCAGTTCCACCACTGACTACCCCTGTGACTTTAGAGAATAACTTAACTTTCCTAAATCTCTATATCTGTAAAAGAGATATAGTATTAGTATCTCCCTTCTAGGATTTCACTGAAAAATTCAATTCACTCTGTTAAAAAATAATACAATGTTTAATAATGATGATTGATATCATCATCATCATTGTCATCATCATCATCATCATCATCATTGGATGAGCAATAGAAATAGTTGTTCCGGCCCTCCACTCCTTTGGCTCCTCCTACAATAACATTACTGGCTTGTTTTTAATGGGTTTTCCCTACCAATCACTACACTACCAGACAAAAGATAGCAGGTATCATACATGTGTCACACTAAGAAAAAAATTCTTACAAAATCCTCATTCTCATCAGGCCTGGTCAGTAATTCTGAAACTTTGTATTTCTTTTGGGTCTCAGTAGGCTTCTTGGCCTCCTATTTTTTATCTAGAAACATCAGAACTTCCTGGACAACCCTGTTAGCCTCTATCAATTTTTTTCCTCAGGAAAATCCCACTCTCTAATACTTATGTTCAGGTTCACATTTTGGGTTCCTTTAGTCTCATCTGTAGATGACCACTTACCTCCTAGAACTGTATCATCACCCTGTGAACTCAGCTTCCAGAAAGAATAAAACTTTCTTTTTCAGGAGCTTGAGGCTAAGAAAACCGGTATTATTTATAAAATTCTCAAACATGTGTAGTCTTCTGAAACTAGGTGTCTACTGGTTATCAGCTGAGTCACACCCTGGCTGATTTCTAGGCACATGTCCTTGTTTTTTCAGTGTATTGTTTACCAGATCAGGCCTTGAAAATGTAGGTAATGGACAGGCAAAGAAAATATTTGTTTGTATCTGGGCAACTTCACATTCCTTAATGGTAGTGGGACCAGAACCCAGGATCCCAGACTCTTGGTCTAGTGAATTTCCCATCTAACATACTGACAAAAAATTGAAAACCCCAATATTTTAAAACATATTAAAAGTGTGCCATAAAGAGTAGAAGAGACAAAGAAATGAAACTTATATGTGTGACTGTGACTCAAGTGTGATCCTGTAATTGAGAACTAAGTGGACACACTACCTCAATTGAAATTGTAGCTCCAACACTTACCAGTTGCATGAATTAGAGAAAGTTTCTTAATGGCCTAATGCCTCAGTTTCCTCATCTGCAAATTAGGGAGAATAATATTTACTTTATGAGACTCTGGTGTAGTTTAGATGAATTAATACATGTAAAACACTTAAGAAGCTTCCTGACTGGTACAGGAAATAGGCAATCTGACCTAAACAGTCGCAGAACTCTCAGAAGCATGCAATAATAAGAATTTATTTCTCATATGTATGGGGATCAACTAGGGCAACTCTAAGCTGCAGGCTTCATTGGGGTGTGTCATGTTTCTCTCCTCCTCCTTGGGCCAGTGAGCTAGGCAAGGATATTCTTCTATTCCTACAGCAGAAGTATGAGAGGGCAAGCCCAAACAAGCAAACACATCTAACCCTTGCTTCTTTTTCATCTGGTGACATCTTTTTGGCTAAATAAATCATGTGAATGAGCCCAACATCAAGAATCAGGGAAATATATTCTGTCTATTTTGGAGGAACTGCCAAGTTTCATGGCCAAGAACATGGATTTGAATGGGAGGGAGTATGAAGAATTTGGACCAGTAATTTGATCTACTACATTGGCATACAATAAAAGTTTAATTAATATTAGCTAAATGTAGCAGTATTATCCCTAGACACTATTGAAAGAAGAAGGTTCTGCTTTCCTACTGCTCTGCCTAATACACTCTTTGTGTTCCTGAACTGCCTTTATATGCTCTCACTACTCACTGTTATGAAGTGACTCCCTATGGCTCCCCTTCAAGTAGGGCTGGTACAACAGTGGCCCAGGCTCACACTGGCAATACAACTTCTGATATCAACTTCTCCCATAATAAAATTTAATTGGCCTAAAGCCAATTTCTCCTCATCTCCAAGATGTTGCAATTTGACAGGGAATATGAAGAAAAGCTAAAGAAAAAGCTTTATACAGTAACACTGCAATTAGTATATTTACTTTAGTAGCGGTCTCTTTGCTAAACGTTTAATGGCAAAAACTTTAGAGACAGTATGGTCAGCTTACAGAGGGAGATATGTAGGGATCTGGGGAATATAGGCCAATACAGACACTCAAGAGGATTTCAAGTTGCCCTTGGTGTTTGTAGGCTGAATGATAACCTGCCAAGGGATTCCCTGCCCTAATCTCTGGGAGCTCTGAATATGTCTGTCACCTTGTATGGCAAAAGGGACTTTGCAGTTGTGATTAGGTAAGGATCTTGAAATAGGAAGGTTTTTAGATTTTCCAGGTGTCTCCCATGTAATCATAAGGATTTTTATAAAAGGAAGATAGTACAGTTAGAGTTATACAGAAGGCAATGTGAAGATGGAAGAGAGGGGTACAGAGAGAGAGATTGGAAGATGCCGCACTACTGGTTTTCAAGATGGAATATGGGGCCACAATCCAAGATATGCAGGAAGCCTCTAGAAGCTGGGAAAGACAAGGAAATAGACTCTTACCTAGAGGCAGAAAAACCACAGCCTTAACATCAGACTCATTTTAGGATACCCGACCTTCAGAACTGCAAGAGAATAAGTTTGGGTTGTTTATAACCACTAAGTTTGTGGCAATTTGTTATAGCAGCAATAGGATCTCTAGCACCTTTGGAAAAATGAAATCGGGCAACAAGCCATAGTTTCTGTTCTCACATGGTCATAACTAAAACTGAAAAAAATTCGTAAATTTTCTCTCTGCTAGGCCATGGGACTTACACCTCTTCGTCAATAAAACTGATAATATTTGCCTTTTCCTAAGACAAATAGTTAAGGGACCAAGCATCTGGGCTCTGTAGACTTCTAACAAGCTGGCTGTAACACAAACTTTCCTAATGTCTGTCTGTCTCATATGTACTTGGACTCAGCCTACCAATTGTTCTGTTGCCCAGCAGGTGTAGAGGGCCCATACACAGCCTGCTTTGGTTCAGTGCTTTGTTTCCTAGTTTCTTCTAAACCTAGGCTTTTAGAATCTCCACTTTCAGAATATAGGGATTACCCAAGGCTGGAAGTTCTGTGACTACTAGGTCTGCCTTATGGATAGGCAATATAAGCAAGCAACAGCTTCTGAACTGTGAAGGGTGGGTTCAATCCTGAAGAGGGTTCCATTACACCAAAGACAACAGAAAACAAAACTGGCTTAAATAAATGAATGTATCTCTCTCTTTCTTAAATTAAAAAAGAAGGAGAAGGAGAAGGAGGAGGAGGAGGAGGAGGAGGAGGAAGAGGAGGAGGAGGAGGAAGAGGAAAGGGAAAAGAAAAAGGAAAGAAAAGAAAAACCCAACCAAACAAAAAATTGACAGCAGATAAGAAAGACTGATATGTAGGTATTGTAAGGAGGGAGGCAGACTCCTTTTACCTTTCTGTTCTACCATCTTAGAGCACAGCTTCATACTCAAGGTTGATTTGTTGTCCAAGCTGATTGGCAGAACTCCAGTCATAATCTCCATGTTTTTGGCAGGAAGAAGGAAATAGGGAATGCAAAAGAGCACACTTCCCAGAAAAATCATTTCCCTTTAATGAGCTTTCTTGGAAGATACCCATGACCACCACTTATATATCATTAGCCACCCCGACCTAGCTTTAAGGGAATTTGGTAAAAGTAATAAAAGTAATGTGTGTTTTTTTTTTAAAAAAAAAAACAGGCACATTTTCTCAAACAAGAACATTCTAGTTCATTCTAGTTCTGTTAGAAAGGCAGGGAGAATGGATATTAGTTAGGCTACTGTTTCAGCCACACTCTGCCCCCTTCACTACCAAATACCCATGAGATCTATATATAAATATAGTTGCCACCTCCCTAAAAAAAGTGAATTACAAATTCTTATCAAATTATTGTATCCAGCTCAGTGTTCAGTATATCTGAATGATGTGCAGTTCTGTCATACCTGGCTGTTTTTTCTTGTGGCTCAGTGACATGCAAACTCAAAAGCAAGTTACTTTCACCCCAATAACCATGATGGAGAAGAAACAGGATAACTGCAATAAAAACAAACAAAAACTTTCTATTTGAAAAAGTGCAGAATGAGAAACACTGATTCCTAGCAATTATTGAATCCTTTTGTGTAAGAATGACAAGGATTCATAAGCCCTTTCAGTGGAGGATTTCAGTGGAGTAATGTGATGAGTCACTTTAAGAGGCAGCCTCAGTTCTACTCCCTGGGAAGATCTCCCTTCTTAGTCCTTTTTCTTCTGTTGCCCACTGGACTTGAATACTAGAAGTCCTATCATTGCTCATTATCCCCATGACCACATCTGAAGTAGGTGCTGGAGAGTACACCCTGGGGGAGAGAGGGGAGCGGTGTGGTGGGGTGTGTGTGTGTGTGTGAGGGGACTACATAGCTCTCATAGCCCACTTGCCGCTGTGCTGTTTTGGGGCTCAGGGGTTGCTTTGAAGGTAGAAAAACCTCAGGTTGTTGATGGCCATGTTTTGGTTTATCATGATTATTATCTTGTTTTCTCTAAAACTGACCAAGCTTCCAGCCTCCTTGCTTCTATTCTGTGTTATGCAAAGTAATGGTAGGCTAAAAAGAGCTGTAAAGCAGGGAAAGCCTTGTCTTGTATTTACTGGCCTCTGTGTTCTGCTAGGCCTTGTTTTTTTCAAATTGATGGTCGCTTCCTGGACTCATCTATGTAATGAGCTTGGTTGGGAATGTAATACCTTTAATCCTATATTTGTCAGCAGGTTCCTAACTTCCTATGAGAGAATATCAGTCTTACAAAGACAGCAGTTTTTTGCAAATACTTATAACTGCTTCAGTTTGGGACACAAATGCATTTGCTTTTTTAACCCTGCAAGACCTAAATTATGAGACTCCTATTCCATCCAGATGCAGAGCGAAGGCAGGAATACCCACCTTAATAAACTGGCATTTCTCCCCATCTGCGCTTATAGTGTGGCTAGCTCTCATATGTGCTTCTTTCTCTCCTGTAGGACTGCAGAGAGTAACAAGAAGAGACTAGCATATACCAAAGCTTCTAGTTTTCCTATCATTTTTCTAGGTACCGTAGCAACAGATTGATAAAGTGTCTCACCAGTGCAGCCACAGGAGCAGCAGGGTTCACGGACCACAATATCTGCATCCTTAATGTCTGCCTCCCCACCTCCTCCACCCAGGCAGCTTGATATTTTGGGTTCTGTTGTCTCTACTGCCTTACTTTTAGGAACCAAGGTCTGTATCAATCAGGATTTGTGTATGCTGCATATAACAGAAAACCCAAGTATGTGATCCCAACAAGGTAGAGGCTCGTTTCTCTCTCACATGAAGGAAGTAGGTGGTCTAAGATTCGTATTGTAGCTGTAGAGTTTTCCAGGCACGTGGTTGCTTCTACTTTTCTGTTCCATCATCCTCAAGGTTATCTCATCGTCCAAAATGTTTGCTGATTCTCCAGCCATCACGTTCATATAACCAAGCAAGAGAAGGGAGGAGGGGTGCGGGACGAAAAGTACAGCCCACCAGCGGAGCCAGCTTGATTTGAAATTCTTTCCTCTGCTTCTCCCAGTGACCCTGACTTACATCATTCCCCAGGGTCTGTTATCACGTCTAACTACATGGGAACCTGGGAAATGTAGTCTTTTAGCTGGGCACATACCCACTTAAAATAAAATTGAGTTTTTGTTAGCAAAAAGGAAGAGAAAAAAAAGAATATTGGGCAGGAATATCAGTCTCTTTCACATTCTCCAGAAATTCTGTTCTCCTCCACTTTGGGCTGCCAGGAGTATGACCGATACTCCATTTGCATTATAGCTGATTGCCAAAAGACTTAAGCTAAATATTTCCTGGGGGTGGGGGAAAACAATGATTATGAGTCATCTACACTTTAATGCCAACACATTTCATGTCACTTCCCGACAGTGGTTTGATGTATGAGAGGGAAGGAGGTGAAGGAGAGGCTATAATAAGGGCACCTGGCACCAGAGTAGAGAAGGGGATAGGAAGTGGACACTGGAGACAATTTCATTAGTTTTTCTGGAAAGGGCCATCCCAGCTCCAGAGTCTCTCATAGGACTCCCGGGGGTCTCTGTTGTAATTGTATCACAGCCCCACTGTGAGGGAGACCACTACTTTGACCTGTTTCCCTCATTTATTTTAGGTATTATATTTCAAAGTACTTCTGCAGTAAAGGTTTTGCACACAAATCTAATTCTCAGTCTGTTTTTTTATTTTGTTTTGGTTTTAGGAAAACTGACCTTCAACTGCCTGTGAGGTGAGGAAGTAAAGTAGAAGTTGCCTTTGTGAGGTGAGGAAGTAAAGTAGAAGTTGCCTTTCTGCGTCATAGGCCACCTGTTCCAGCATCACTTCTTTAATGGCAGTTCCTGGGGTTTATGCTGTGGGAGCACCTGGTTGCCATCACTGGTAACAGCTTTAGAGGCTACAGCTGTCCTCCAAACTCCATTGTTCTCTTTATTTATCTATAAAGATCTGTCAAGACTTTATTGAGAACTTTGTGCACCAATTATATTTTTAATCTGTATCACCTATACGAGACATTGATTTTATAATTTTATCTTATTAGAAGGATTATCAGGAATTTCTTTAAATGAAACCCCCTTCAGACTTTCAGGAGTCCCCTCTGCTTATAGTAGATTACAAATAATGCCCTGTACTTTGCCTACATTATAGGTAACACATAGATCTTCTTTCCCCTTTATTCACACTGAAGTTTATCTAACCTCTAGCAGAACACTATGTTGTGGATGTGGGGAGGAGGTCTGAGATGTCCCCTAAGAACTCGGAGATAAAGAAAATAAGATTAGTTTCCAAGAGTTCAACTAATGAAATCTACACATAATGTTTAGAAATCTGGATGAGTAAATAAGAGACTGTCTGTCATTATGTGACCAAAGGATTTGCATCATCACCCAATTCCATACAAGGCGACCTGGGTCTCAGAGACCCGGGACAGGAATGGGGTTAATATTTGGTAAGCAAAAACCCAATCGTACTGTAATGCATGAAAATAAAGGGACAGTCTGGATTACAGAAAGTATAGCTCAATAGGACAAAACTTGGCAATGTTTCTCCAGCATTGTCCAACCTAAGAAGACACTGAATCTGCAAGACAACCTTAATTTAATTACTAGAGAGGTGTTCTGTAGCAAAGGGTAGGAATGATTCATCATACCTCGCTATGGCCTGGATAAAAATCTCCCAAATTCTCTACCTCCCTGTGCTCTGATGCTATGCTTACTAAGCAACTTGAGAGTTATTATTTTGACCGCTCCAGGAAGGGAGAAGTGAGAATTTATTTTATTAGATCGAAATAACTTCCATAGTGTACTGATAAGCCTTCAATTTTCTGATGCATTTTGACTTTTAATTGGGTTAGTGTGGTCCAGTGTCCCTGCTTCCATCTGACTCTAGAACAATAACGAAGTTTGGATCTTATGGGCATAGTGAATTTACCAAGGTAATACCTCCCTGTGAGACTACTTGGAAAAGAGCTCTGTAGCCTCCATCTCAAGATCTCTTATATCTCAAAGTGGGCAGAGATCTCTGGAAAGTTTATCTGTGTCTGTCTGCTTAAAATTTTACATCCAGGAAGTGCTGAATGTCATGGGCATCTTTGGGGATTTCTCTGTAAACTTGCCCTTCCAGATCATTCATAAAAACAAGTTCTAGTCAAGTTCTACTTTAATAGTTGAATGGAGCTATCTGGTGTTATTGACAGAGCTTCTTGCAAAGAAAAAAATAACAAACTTCAAAATGTTGAGTGATTGACCACTCCAGCCTCTCTGAGAGGCTAATATGCCTTGACATCATGACAGCTCTCTCCTGTGACAGGATGAAGCAAAGTGCCTGGTGGCTCCCTGATGCATCCATGTCTCTCTCAGACCACGAAACAGAAGTTGCAGACCTATTTAATAAACAACCACAGCTCTGCAGCCTTGCTTCTAACATTACTCTAGGGAGGTGGGGTGATCCATACTTGGAACCCTAGCAGACAAAATGGCAGGTGATAAGAAAAAGCAAAGTGCACAGAGGGTACAGAGGCAAACTCACCTCTGCCCTCAAGGGGCTCAGTCCAGTGTGGAGATAGGTGGTGAACCAGTTATAGCACAATGATATGAGTGCTGAAACAGAGGTATCTACTAACGGCTTTCAGGGATGAAAGGAAGGATATCTGCCTGCTTTATGCTGAGTCTTGGAGAACATGTAGATTTCATCTCATAAGAAAAGGGTGGGGAGCGCGCTCCAGGCAGATGAGCAGCATGGCCAAGACAAAGCACCTCCGTGTGAGGGAGGGCAGGACATTCCAAAGTCACAGCTAACTCCTCTGCATGTAAAAGGAAGATGACAATAGTCAAAATACTCTTGGAAACTCCTTAGGAGACTGACTTATTATCTCTTACTAAATCCAGCAGAGATCGTTTTCCAATATTGAAACAAGATTCTGTTTCTTCATTTAAGCAGCAGATGAAGGAGTTGGCTTGAGTTTTGAAGTCATGTTCAATAAAACATATTTATCTTCAAAGCCTAGGTTGAGTGGTGGCACTCACATAAAAAGAGGCAAAGGAGTGAAGAGCAGGAGGAGAGGCCCAGCAGGTTTACAGCTCCTGTCTGCCGGCACATCTTAGGACAAATGTTTTTCTGGAACAACAGGAGGCAGAAACACCATCCATTTAAATTATGGCTCCCCCTAGCTATTCCCGTTTCTTTCATGCTGAGACTGTATCACTAAATCTCTCTGTGCTGTGACCACTAATGGCTGGACTGCAGAGTTGATACATGACCTAAGTGGTGGCAGCTGGGGGCAGGAGAGGAGGCATTGAAGGAGAAGTGGAGAAGTCCGTCAAGTGCCATATTGTGATGTGTCTTGTGTGCCATGCTGACTACTTTGGACATCATTTTTTAAGGAGTGGGAATCTGGGACAGGTTCTGCATATCATCCTGTTGGATGCATAAAAGATGGATCAAGAGGGGTGAAAACAGAGGCAGAGAAGTCATTTAGCAGGCAGCTGGGAAACCCAAACAAGCAATAGTTAAGATCTCAGTTGATAAGACAATCACTGGGGATAGAAAGGGAATGCCCACTTCTGGAAACATTGGGTGGTATATCTGACCAGGGAGAGAATTCAGGGGACAAGAGGGTAGATTAAAATAACTTCTAAATTTTTGATTTGAGAATCAGGAGAGAAGTTGGCTCTGAATCCTTTAGAATTAATACAGGAAACAGATGACTTATCAAATTAAGATAATTCGAGAAGGATTTTTATTTGTTTTTGTTTTGTTTTGCAGAGTCTAATCACAAGGGGATTGGCAGAGATCAAAGTGACCCAGTAAAACTGTACAGTAAGACCTCCCCTTGCCTGAGAGGTTTTCCTACCCAGCAACCCTGGGGCTAAGTCCAAAAGGACAGGGAAGAAAATAGTTATAAGAATCCAGAGGCAAGTCTTGCAGAGCAGACCACCTTGAGAGGAGCATGGATTTTCTGAGAAGGGATACTGCCAACCAAAGTTGACCTCCCTGGGAAACAGCCAGGGAATAAACACCCTGCCCTCACCCCCCTATCTCCCTCTGATCAACTCAGTTCCCTATTGACACGCCCAACTGGAAACAAAGTAAGTGGGAGCCAGTTGATGTCATCCTTACAGGCAAGTCTCCAGGGACAGAGAACAGAGTGGAAAAGGTGGAGAAAGGAGGAAGGAAACCAAAGATCTCCAGCCCAGGTGACTTCATATGGATAAGGAGGCAGGGAGGGAGAGCAGGCGTGGGAAGAAAAATACACATTTAGTTCATACAGTGTGAAGATTCAGAGATTCGGGGGTCCTAGTTTTAACAGGATCCAAGGAGTTCAGAAAGTCAACATTAAATAAGCGCCTATATGCCAGACCCTGTTCTATGTGTTTTACGTGAATTTCCTCATTTGAATCTTATTGCAACAACCCAAAGAAACATTATTATCTTCAATTTACAGATAAGGAAATTACAACGTGATGAAAATGTGACTGCTCTAAAAATCAAAGTAGTAAGTATTAAAAAATAGGATTTGAATCCAGCTCTGCCTGGCTCTTAAGAGTAAGTGATCTCCTGTCTGAAAGTTAATTAAACTTGTGTGAAGAATAAGAGAAGACGGAAGCTCTATCGTCCCACTTCAGTGCCTACAATTATCCAGACAATTTATAAACAATTTCACACACTTCACCTTCACATTTGGATCAATGTCTATTTTCTATAGCTTTTCGTTCAGTGGTTCATTTCCCATCAGTTCCCCACAGACTTGGAAAGCCTGTGTGATATGATATTTGAGGTTTTCTGCAGCCTTGGGCTCCGATTAGAACTGGGGAAGGGCACAGACAGAGGTGGGCTGAGCATGAAGGAAACCGGGGCCTTGTGACAAGCACCCTGCAGGGACAACAGAGCATAGCCTTCCCTGGCAGGGACAGTAAGCATTGCTGCAGATGGCTGTGCATTCTTGGCACCTGTGCAGTGTCTCCCCTCGATGCCAATGGCCATGGCAAGTAGCAAGGTGACCTTCTTCCTAAGGCAGAAACCTAGCCATGTTGGTAAACAGGTGCCTGCCTATGCATTGCTTCCTCTTATCTGTCTGTAGAGGAACTGAAGGACCAGTTCTAATTAGGTCTGGTTGCTACTTATGATCCTTCTTACATTTTTCCTCTGCAGATTGAGAAGCTAATGCTTTAACACACAGTGGCCTACCCCCCGAAAAAACAAAACAAAACAAAACAAAAAACAACTCCCTGTCCTATTTCTCTCCCTTTCTTACTCCTCCTCCACCTCCTTCCCCTTCTCCCCTCTCACCCCCTCCCCCTCCCCCTCCTTTTCCTCCTCCCTGTCTCCCTCCTCCTCCTCCTTTCCGTTATTCTCCTCCTTGGGTTCTTCCTCTTCTTTTTCCTGTTCCCTCCTTTTCATCCCACCATATTCTATTGGGTTGTCGGAAAAGTCATGATGTATTTTTTTCTCTGTTTTTCATCGCAAAAAGGTGTCATGACTTTTCCGACAACCCAATACTAACTGGAAAAGTGTAATGGATTCTGAATCTGTAAAATTTAGCTCTGTGCCAAAACCTATTGAATTTCTCAAACCTTTGGGCACAGGAGAGTAGAATGCAGATTGCTCTTCCCAGCTGACAGTCTCAGGCTACAGAGACTAACCATGAGAGCAGCTGAACTAAATAACATGGGAACCAAAAGGACAGAGGCTGCAGCCCAGGAAAGTGCGACAGGGAGGCTTTTAGAGATTAAAGGTATCTCTCTGGTAAGCCAAGGACAAATGACAGGGATGGAGCTGAAATACAGTAAGATGGCAGAATACTAAGAAATGAGCTTCCTATTTCCTGGTGCTTGGGGGAAGGAGGGGTAGAAAAAGGGTTTAGTGCCATGGTAAAGTGTCAGCTAGGCATTGGGAGATCACTTCGTGGCCCATAGATTCTTGAGGTTGGCAGCCACAGGACCTCCCCAAAGCAAGCCAAGAGGATTTTTCTGCCCAGTAATAACATTTAGGGCATGTTAGGTACCCAGCAAGCCTGGGGATGGAGGGCGCTATTATCCCATTGGCAGGATGGGGGGTGAGAGAGTGCTAAGTGCCAGGTGAAGTCCTGAGAGGTGAGAAGCTAAAAACCAAAGCAAGTGCATCTCTGGGCTTCAAATGCCCATCTGGAAAGGACCACATTTTCCATGGAGGTAAACGGGTTTCGTAGCCAAATTCAACTAGGAATGATCAGTTCCTATTTGTAGTCTGTACTCTTGGCATTTTGTGTATTTTCTGTGCATTATGTTTCTTAATATTCCATTGTGATAAGAGTGATTACCCATAGTTCAGATATCCCCAGGAGTGCAGAGTTAGGAGTGAGGGATGCTTCCAGGTAACAGCCATGAAAGCAATTGCCTAGAGAAATTCATGCCACGCAGTTACTGATTCGGGTGTTATACACTCCTGGAACGTTTAAAGAGGAAGAGAAGAGAAAGATGCCTCTTGCTTCAATTGTAAACCTCTTGTCACTGTATAAAACGCACCCCTTCTTTCATATAATTTTCATACAGAGAATTTCTAGAAAGATCAACATTACTATATTGGTTCATCATCATGTACCACCTTGCACCAGACATTGACTCGGTAAACAGTACTTAAGATCTGGGAACAAATGGCAGTAAGGTGTCTCCCTGGAAGCTATATTGAAGATGTATTTGACAAGCTTCCCATCACGCGTTACAGAATCTCATCGCCTGAATGGCTGAGTCTCTTGCCTGAATTGAGGGAAAGCCCTTTCTGGCTTACATCTGACAGCCCTCGTCAGACGATGAGTCCAGATTGAACACTGAGGCTGCTGGAACAGAATCACAAATGCCTTTGATGAGCTGGAAGAGAAGCTGCAGGCAGCCAGGGCACAAACTGCCAGGCTGCTCCTTTCTCTCTGTACTCGCCAGGTGGCTAGGAGCCCACCCTTTTCACATACTTCTCCCTGAGCCCTGCCTCCTCCAGTACCCTTCCGGACCATGCCTCCCACAGCTGCATCTCCTGCATGAATGGCACCAGGGCCCTCAAGCTAGAGCTGTCCTTGTCTTGGCTCATACTTGCCTCGTCTCGTATTTCTCCCCATAAGTTCCGCAGTCCTAACTTCTGTTGTCCCATGGCTGAATTCATCGACCTAGCCTGCTCTCCCACCTTCTTGCCCACACTTCAGATGTCTGGACTCTTTCTTGTCTTTCAAAACTTACTTTTTATAGTACTTTCCTATTGCTACATAACAAATCATCACTAATTTAGGTTAAAACAACACGTGTGTTATCGTACAGTTCTGTAGGTTAAGGGTCCAACACAATTTCTCACTGGACTAAAATCTCTATGTCAGCAGGGCTGAGTGTCTTTCTGTAGGCTCCAGGAAAGAATCTGTCTCCTTGACTTTTCTAGCTCCTAGAGACCACCCACATACCTTGGCTAACAGTTGCCTCCTTCCATCTGCAAAGCCAGCAATGGCAGGTTGAGTCTTTCTCATGTCACATCATCCTTACCACATCTTAGTCATCACACCTCCTTCTCTGCCTCCCCTCTCTACTTTTCAGACTTCTGATTTTTTCACTGAGCACTGCTGAATATACAGGATAATTTCTGCATCTTAAGGTCCTTATCTTCATGACATCTGCAAAGTGCCTTTTCCGATGTAAGGGAACATGTGCACAGGTGTCAGGGATTCACATGTGAACACCTCCGGGGTGCCCTTATTGTGCATATCACACCTTTCTGGCCCCATTCCCTCAGAATTTTCTAGGCACCTGACATGTATTTGATATACTAATTCACAATTAGGAGTGAATGGATTTACATACCCCCTCCAACACACACACACACACACACACACACACACACACTCTAACACATCTTGTTCCTTTTTAGCTACTGCCTTCAATCCTTAGCCCTAGGTAGCCCATCATGTGGGAATTTGAGGTATTATGGTGGGCCCCAAGGAGGTGTCATTTCTGTTTGGGGTAAAGGAATGTTCTAGCCCTGCAAACAGCAACATATTGACATTTGCTAGTTCTGCCTGAGGTCAGGTACACATGCCAAGAAACCTTTATCACGGCATGTGGCTTTGGGATCCAGAGAGAGCACCATGACCTGGGCTGAGCAGCCTCAATGAAAACCCGGTCGTGTTATTTGCCTGCTCCAAGTGCCTGCTGCAGGATGTCATTAGAGCAAAGGAGTTTTTCCGCATGACATTAATTTATAGGGGAGAATAAATGCATCTGCACTTTGCTCCTCCTCTGTTAGGTTAAGTTCCCTGAGGGCAAAGAGAGTAGATGTTATTGATCCTCTTACATTTCAGAAACACATGCACATGCACACACACACGCATGCTCTTCATACACACCTGCACACATGTGCCATGGGGGTAACATAGCAGTTGAGCACAAGTCAAATTTAGAACTAGCTTCATCTATTCTGTCCCAAGTGTTTTGAGAGAGGGGGCTCAGCCCAGGAAGCAACAGGGAAAAAATGAAAAGTGTGGAACCTTTGAGAAAGGTTTACAGGCAAGGCGAGGCTATTGATTGCCTCATGATGAGAAAATGAAGAAGGATGTGGCACATTTGGCGATATTGATCCGACCTATTAGCAACAGTGGCAGGTCACTCCATCCTCCCCAAATCCTAAGTTCTATGCAAGAGCAGAGAGAGAGAGAGAGAGAGAGAGAGAGAGAGAGAGAGAGAGAGAGAGAGAGAGAGAGAGAGAGAAAGCACTGGAAAGAGAGGAGAATCTAGAATGGAGTGAAAAATAGCATTGATCAGCTTTACCTGGAAAACAGGCACCTCAGTGTGAACCTGCTAAGATACGTAGTCATAAAGTTTTGAGAACTTGAAGAATAAGTAGTAGTCTAAATGAACAGTATAAAGAGACAGAACAACCTTTCAGAAACATAGATGCTGACTGCCCTTCATAGCTAGATTTCAGGAGCTTTTGGAAATCTCTGTTCTTTCTTCCAACAATTGCCACACATGAAAGTCCACCATCAGAGGTTTGTTGTAGAAAGGGGAAGGAGGTCTGTTTTTTCAGGAAGGTCCCATTTTAGAAGAGAAAGAATACTTCGGGGATGAGAAACTTAATTGCTTTAAGGTAGTAATGTTTATCAATGAGGGGGAAGTGGCAGGGAGAGAGAAGGTAGAGATTTAGGAGAACAAGGAATAATAGATAGTGAGGAGCCCAGAGAGGATGAGGAAAAACTAATACAGGGGAAGAAAAACAGAATATGAGGCTAGCCAGGGAGATAGAATAAAGGTTTGTAACAAAGACCAAGATTTGTGTCTTGGTCTTGCCTCCTGCAAGCTGTGGCTTCAAGTTCCTGAAGCCTTCTGAGACATTACCATGCCACTTTTTCATCCCGGAAATTAGAGATAGAGCTCTGGGTTGTTGTGAACAATAGAGTTAGTGTTTATAAACTACAGTGCCCAGGGTCTAGCAGGTGCCACGGAACTGTCTGTTTCTGCCCCAGAGGGGTGATTATGGGTGCTCTGAAATCCAGGTGTGGAGGGTGGAAGCGCTGATACTGCCATGGGGCAGTAATTGGTGGAGGTAGTTACATGGTCGATTCTATCTCAGTCACTCTTCAAAAATCCCTTCAAAGGTCACAGGAAGATTCTGATCCCATGTCCACAGAAGAAACATGAGCTAAGACAGGACATCCATCACTTTATATATTCACCCTTCTTTCTCCTGAAGCATTCATTTCTTCCTCTCCACTGGAGCCTTCCCATCGTCATAGAAACTTGCTATCATTTATCCATCTCAAAAATATTTCTCCAGACCCTTGTTTCTTCCCTACTTTCTGTCCCATTGTTATGTTCCTCTTTGCAGCAAAACTCCTAGAAAGAATTGTTTATCTTGCTATCAGGAATCCCTCTGTCGTCCTGTTCTCCCTGAGAGCCATTCCCTTTAGGTATTTGTCCTCACCACTCCATTGAAATGGCCCTTGTCAAGGACACCAATCACTTCCATGTCACTAAATCTAAGGGTTAGTTCTCAGCTCCCATCTCACTTGAAACATCAGCCGTATTTGATGCAGTTGATCATACCCTCTGCCTTGACAAACAGTTCTTCTCTTGGCTTCCAGGATTCTGTACTTTCTCCCATCTCAAGGCCATTTCTTTGTAGTGTCTCTTGCTATTTCTTCCTCTTACCACAACCTCTTAATGATGAGGAGACCTGGGCTCAGTTCTTTGTCCTCTTCTCCTCACTATTTAGTATCACTCCCTTAAAGATCTTATCTAGCCTCAGGTTTATTTTTATTATGTTTTTTTTTGTTGTTTTGTTTTGTTTTTTAGCTGATCCATCCTGCCACCTGTCAGCAGGTCCTCAACGGCAACTCAGCTCAGGCTGGCATTGAACCGCCATTGCTCAGAGCTCAGCTCACACTCTTGAGTGAGCTCTTAGCTAACTGAGCCACTCAACCGGCCCTTAGCCTCAGGTTTTATAAACAATCTGTGCTGGGTATTCTCTACTCCCTCGCACACCCTGGATTTTTCTTTCCCCCACTCTCCTTTGCCCTGCTCTGTGCCCCAGGAGGCTGACCACTGCAGACTACATTCCCCAGGCTCCCTTGCTGGCTGCCTTCTGACTGGCTGAGAGGAGGTAACTGCAGGAGATGGAGTTTTCCATAGTTCTACCACTTGGGTTTCAGGCACACTGTTCCCTCCCCGTTTCTCCATCAGGACTAAAAATGGTAATGGTTTCCCATCTTTGCTGTTCCCTTTATGGGCACCATCCCTTGTAAATCCCTTTAATCCTGCCAACATCTCTGTAAACAGCTCCTTTATTAAATTCTTTTTTAGTTAAAGCTTTTGAGATTGGCCCTGTTTCCTGCAGGAGCTTACCTGATAAACCATCTAGAAGCTGATGACTCCTGAACCTATATCTCCAGCTCAGGTGTCTCTCCTAATCTCCAGGCCCATATTATCAAATGCTATACTTCAAAACTTCATTTGGATATCTCATAGTTACTTCAGACTTAACATGTCCCAATGTGAGCACCTCATATTGATCCCAAACTTGCTAATTTCATTGTCTTCCCCATCTCAACTGAGACAATGCCATTCTTACAGACGCTCATCCCTAAATCCCTGGAGCCCTCTTTGACTCCTCTTCCTCTCCAGCATCCTACATCAAATCCATCTGGATTTAGTTCTCTCTTAAACTAAATCCAGAATCTGACCAATTTTCTCCCCATCCTCATTACTCCTTCCTCAGGTCAAGCCACCATCCTTTTTCATCTGGATACTGTGACAGCCTCATCAGAATGGGTCTCCTCACTTCTGCTCCTGCCTCTTTATAGTCTATTCTCAGCACGGCAGCCGGAGTAATCCTTTAAAAAAGTTTAGGTTGTGCCGTTTCTCTGCTCAAGACCCTGCAATGGCTACCCATTTCCCTCCAAGTAAGAGCTGAATCCCTTACAATAGTCAAAGAGGCCCTTCATGACTGCACACCCATTGTTCTCTGACATCACTCCATACCCTGCCAGTCTGGCCACCTGTTATTCTTCAAACACTCCAGGTATGCTCCAGTTTTAAGGCTTTTATACTATCCAGGTCCTCTGCCTCGTCTTTTTTCCCTCTGATATCTGCTTGACTAACTCCTTCACTTCAAGTTTTTTTGTAAATCACATATCATCTTTGCAATGAATCAGAGACTATCCTGATCACCATATTTAAATTGCCATGTAGCTGACACCCACATTCCCAATATCCCTTCATTGCACCGTTTTTTCCTCACAGGACTTATTACTAATTAACAAACAGCACAATGTTTGTTTTTGTTAGGTTTATTTTTGCATTTATTTTGTAATTTGTAATGTTTGTAATTTCTAATGATAGTTTGTATTATATTTTGTAATGTATTTTATTAGGTGTATTATTTATCATATTTACCCTGTGCTGTCATTTAAGCTCTATGAGGATAGGAATATTTGCCTGTTTTACTCACTAAAGTGGTGCTTGGGGCATAGTAGACACTCTACAAATATTTTTTAAATGAATAGAAGGTAAGTGAATTAGCAAAGTTTACTATGGGCATCTCTGCCACTTGAAGTCCTATCTTCTCCTCCCACTGCTGTTTTCCTTTGGTTTCACTGTACACTCTACATATAATACAGCCTTCACTGTATACTCTCTATATAATATAGCCTTCACTGTACACTCTACATATAATACAGCCTTCACTGTACATGCTACATATAATATAGCCTTCACTGTACATGCTATATATAATATAGCCTTCACTGTATGCTTTACATATAATATAGCCATCACTATATACTCTACATATAATATAGCCTTAATTGTATGCTTTACACATACTATAGCCTTCACTATATGCACTATGCATGATGTATAGCCTTCCACAGCAGAGCAACGTAGTTAAGGGGCAGAATCTAGAGGCAGACTGACAGATTTCAGATCCAAGTCATACAATTCACTTACTTTGTGACTAGGTAAGTTAGTTAACATCTCTAAGACTCATTTTGTTCATCCATAAAATAAAGTAACATTTTATGTAACTGTCTTAGGGCTACCATGAGGAATAAGTCAGAAACACAGGTGAGAGAGCACATACGCTGGCCTTAGCACAGTATCTGGATCAGAGTAAATGCTATGAAGTGCACAGAGGAGAAATGTTGCAAGTGTAGAAGTTGGAATTCAGATTCACACATTTCCAGGTTTCCAAAGAGGAAGTAAACATATTTAACCCTGAAGATCACACCATTCCCTTAACACTTGATCCTTGGAAGTTATCATTTTTTGGATTAACATTTATCTTTCAAAGAGGTTAAAAGACTTCATAAAGCCCTGTTCTTGAGAGTTACTCATTTATTCTCTTCCCAGCCATGGGAAATAGGAGCAGTTGTTTAAATTCTAGGACCATTCTTCCTATATCCTGAGACACCCTTAGAGTTCTAAATGTAGGCTAGGGTCTTTTCCAAATGAGTAGTTTACACTGAACCCCCACCACCATCTTTTCCTGAGAGCCCTGCAGAGTGTCCAGACATCCTTCACCATGGACATGCTCGGTAACAGTAGCATTCTGGGTCACTGACTGTGACCTTTAACACTGAGACTGATATCTTAAGAGCCTGGCCCAAGCTCCAGACTTTCCTCTTTTACCCTCCTTCTTACTCATATCTAGTATCCTACCTAGATTGGATTATGGTAAGAGGAGATGGGTAACCACTCATCATGCTGATCTGAAAAGGACATTAAAATATCACTGCAATAAATAGGAGTTGTGATGCCAATTAATTCAGGTTTCCACAGGGACTTATTAGATAACTGGTGAAATGTTAATTGGGTCTGCCTTCCAGAGCATGTTCAAAGGTAAATTAAAAATTAAACACTTGCATGTTGCACATGCAAACCTAAGATAAATCAAATGATAGTCCTCTGAAATTGGCATTCAGAATCCAAATTCCAAATCAGAATAATGCATTTTATAATCCTGTTTGCTAAGCTTCCGTCACAGCATGAATTTGGCTTCATAGCTGAAGTCAATTATTAGTTACTTTCTTACACCTTAACAGCAAAGTCACCAGCTATCAATAAATATTTATTGATAGAAATATTAATTGAATAAATTTCCAAATAAATATATTACCAAATAAATGTCATAGTATAAATGCTGAATAAATGTTTAAAGAAAATCATTTTGGAAAGGCATGAAATTATTTTTCTATTTACATTGCCCATGAATCTGTCCAGTGTTGATTTCGCCATGCCTCCTGGATAATTAGTATCCTCCAAGTTGAAGCCCAAATCTTCTGCTGTACTAGTTAAAAATGCAGATTGCTTGCCCCAAACTAGCTCTACTAAATTAGAAGGAAAAGACTAGGAACCTATGTTCTAACAAGTAACCACAAGTTATTCTTATGCAGACTCCTAATCTAAAGTGTTATTAAATTAATAACTAAAGAGTTATTGAAGGAAGGCAGAGGAGAAATGAATGAATGAATAAATGATAGAACCTAAAGTGATACTTTTCCTTCTGGTGGAAAGGTTTAATTCTTTCCCTCCAAGGTGAACCATTTCTCCCCCTGCTCTTGCCCCCTGCAATTAGAGTGGACCTCACTCTGGGGTGTGGAGGTTACTTAGCCAGGGGCAGTGACAGTTCTCATCAAGCAACCAGTGGACTCTCATTTATCTCTTCTGGTAATTAATTCTAGTACAGCTTCATTTAATACAAAGGAGAGAAACCCTTCAGGGCACTGTTTTACAAGATATTGCAAAGCCTAATTGAAATTCTTTACCTTATTTTGAAAACAACCCTCTTCATAAGGGTTTAGAAATATTTAAAAGTGATAAAAAGGCAGTTTAACAACACTAGCTTCTGGCAGTGGAATGTTCCCAAGATGTGTCCATGTCTATAAAAGTATTTTTAATTTCCTAGGAATCTTGACATGGGCTAAAAGAACCACACTAAGTGCTGGGACTAGAGTTACAGGCTCACATAAAATTAGAGCTGGACTAAAAGTAGCGAACACTTATGCGATGCTTACTATGGACCAGGCAGTATTCTGGTGAAGGCCCTAAATTATTTTTATAGATGTGGAACCAAAAGCACAGAGAGGTTATCTAACTTCTCCCAAAGACATAGAGGAGGTTAAGTGAGGATGTGAAGGTGGGTAATTTGCCCTTAACCATTGCACTGACTTTTCCTCAGAGAATTGTGCATCTACTTAGTTTCCAAATGGAGAAAGTGAATCCAAGGAAATATGGTGGCCTGCAAGGTCAGATGGCCAGGTAGCAGCTGAGCTGTAGTGACATCAGGCTTCCCAATCCATTTCCCCTACTCTACAACTCCATGCCTGTCAACAACAGGAGCACAGAATTCCAGAGGTGGAAAGTAAAGCCTGGAGTTCACAGAATTTTGTTCTCCCCTCCTTATGTCCACTGCTCTCCTTTCTTAGACAGTTTACTGGTTCTAGTTTTTAGCTGAGCAAGGAGGGGGAAAGGCTTTGCTTTAAACTTTCCCTGAATTTCCCAAAGCACATATCAGGACCAACCCTTTGGTTGCTTCCATCTAGCTCTGAAACAAATTTTTCTCCTTGGATTAGGAAAACTGTCCATGATATCCTTTTCATGTATCTGGGAAATGTCTTCCTAAATGGGGAACTAGAAAGTTCTGAAGTTGGGATTGACTGTGTACTGTCTCTCAATTGGGCTTTGCTGGCCCTGCCCTATTCTCAGGCTGGCCAGCCCCTGCCAATAGGAAGGGCTTTGCCTCCTGAGGCTGAGCATGTATACCTGAGAGAGAGGTTTTCTCCATCCTAGCACCATGGTACATGCCTATCATGGAGAGGTCTGCAAGCCAGAAGAGCCAGCTTACAGTTCTCAGAGCTCCCAGACATCTAGCAATCTCAGATGATTTATCTCCCTGCAACATATTTGTTCTTTCACTTTTAATTTCATGGAATGAGATCCTTATACTTTTGGTTGGAGTTGAACTTGATATTCCTTGAGCTTTTCCTAAGACCCTCCTGCAGGATTGTCAAACTTAATTCCTCACAGCTTAACGGCAAAGTCACCAGCTACAAATTCACCAAACATTTCTTTATTCCAAGATAAACCATCTAGCTTATTAACCATAGCTGATTATATGTATCATAAAAGGATTCCAAACATTTTTGCAATCCACAAAGTATTTATTTATTTCTTTAGTTCAAACCCCATTGCTATGAACTCCAAAGTCCTTCCCATACTCTTTAATGTAAGTGACTATTGTTGGGGAGGAATGTTGCTTTAAAAATAATAAGCTGTCAAATGGAGCTTAGAAATCACTTAGTTATGCAGAAATTTTCACTGCAACAGCTATCCAAATTCAAGAAACACCTCTTTGATATGCAAATACATTTAGTTAATTCCAGCCGTATACTTTGCCCTTTTCCAGAGATGAATTCTTATCTTTGTCTCTCCTCACTCTGCACACTTCCTTGGGTAATCTCGTCCAACAGTGACCTCACTGTGCACCTGTGTGCCATATAATTTCCATATGCTGATAGCATCCAAATACATATCTTTAATCCAAGGTCTTTCCTTAACTTCAGATTCATATGTTTAGCTGCCTATTTGATGTTTTCACATGGATGTGCCTCATTCCTTTCAAAAATGATCTGTGCACATTTGTTTATCCTCCTTTATTTCTTATCCTGGTTGAATCTACCTAATCACTTAGTTCAGCAAACCTGAGAATTGTGATGGTCTTTCCCTCCACTTCCCCACACCAGAAAAAGTACTAACTGTATTGAATTATGTTGACTGCCTACTACACATCCACTTTTGCCTCCCCCACTTCTAGAAAACTCATAATTTTGTTCAGATTCCCTCTTGACTCCCACACACTGCCCACTTGCTTCTGGGAAAGTGAATCCCACCACATTGTGGAGTCTTATTTGTGCTGTTTGTTTTCCTATTGTTTGTATTAAAAAACTTCCTAAATGACTTATCAAATCTTATCAATATCAAATGTCTATTGTCTCCACCACCAATGTCTTAGTTCCAGCTTTCATCATTTTTTACTTGGATTAAAAGAACGATCTCCCTGGGCCGGCTGAGTGGTGCGGTGGTTAGGTGCTGGCTTGAGAAGCCAGAGGCCCCGGTTTGGGTCCCACATATGAGGGCCAGTGATACTGCTCTCAAAAAAAAAAAAAAAAGAACGATCTCCCTAACAGGCATTTCTGCCTCTAATCTCAGTTTACAGCAATGTATCATCTGCAGCTGTCAGTCATCATTCTAACATGAAGAAGAAGAAGGTGGTGGAGAAGAAGAAGAAGAAAAAGAAGAAGAAGAGGAAGAAGAAGAAGAAGAAGAAGAAGAAGGAGAAGAAGAAAGAGGAGGAGGAGGAAGAAATAGGCATGTTTCAGACTCCTGCTCAAATCTCTTCAGAATTTTTATTTATTTATTTATTTATTTATTTATTTATTTATTTATTTATTTATTTATTTTACCACCAGTTAATGCAAAATGACCATATCATTTACATTTATTTGGAAAGCACTAAAAAAGGGTGAGATTAGAGAAAGATGAAGGGACCGGCATCGATCCATGTCAAGACAGAGGCTGAGACAGGAGCCCAAGAGACCAGAAGGTACAGTAGCCTCTTTAAGTGACTCTGGTCCAGCTTGAGTAAGTCTCTCAATCAGACTGTGTGGGCAGAGTCCAAGGCATGCAAATCCCACAGGGTCTTTTTCAAGGTCTAGGGCAAGGCATGTTTCAATCTATGCCCTGCTGTGCCAACACTGAAGACTTAGGAGGTACTTAGCTCTCTCATTTTTCTCCAACAGCTCTCCAAAAGTGGACCACATAAATCAAATCATCCAGAACAAACAGAAGACTGGAGAAATATAAGAGTAGGAGATACATGGGTTGGCCAAATGATAAAACTGCATTGCCTATAGAAAATTGACAGTCCTTGGCATATTATTCAACATCATTCATGATAGCTTCTTAGACTTTCTCTTCAATAACAATGGATACCTATTGTTTAATTTTCCTAGTGCTTCAATACCTACCTACCCCTTTCTTGGAATAGTCATTTCTGCTTGGGATTGTGACATTTTAACAGGAGTCTCCATGTTTGTATAAAACCCTGATTCCCTGCTTTTCTAGCCTCAGTAAATTTTTTCAGAGGTAGGTCTCTGACTCAAACTGGAGCAATTAGAGGACTTCCCTGCGAACTTTTAAATTAGAACCAAGAAAGTGAGCTAGTTTGTGATTAGACATCTAAACTGTATGTTGTAAAGCTGAGAGAGGGAAGGGGAGAGAGATAGAGGTAGAGATAGAGGTAGAGGTGAACATGAACATAGACATAGACATGCTAGAGCTAGAGCTAGATCCAGAGAGAAACAGAAAGAAGAGAAGAGAGAAATCTCTGTCAGGGTATGTTTTCTTATCTTTTCTTTTTAAAAAAATATTCTCCTAACAAGTAATGCCAAGATGGTGGAGTAGATAAACACTGTGTTTGCCTCATCCCTTGAATACATAAAAATTACAACTAAATAATAGAATAATCAACCTGGAGAACCACCTGAAGTCTAGATGAACGGAAGTTTTATAACTAAGGATATAAAGAAGAAGCTATGTTGAGATTTGAAGAAGAAGGGGAGACGCTAAACCAGCTAGTTTCAAACCTTCTTATGGCAGTTGAGAATCAGAAGGGATATCTCTGCCACAGGGGTTCCCCACAGAGAAGCAAGGGACCGCAGCTCCACACGAGGCTCCCCAGCCCAGAGTATTGGTGCTGGGAAGAGGAGCCCTCACAACATCTGGCTGTGAAAAACAGTGTGAATTCCAACTATCTGGGTGGGACAGAATACTGCAGAAAACCCAGACATCCTCCCAAAGGGCCCAAACACAGACTCACTCACTCACAGGCACTCAGCCTGGATTCCAGTGGAGGAACAGTGACTCAGAGGGCCAAAAGAGGCATATTGTGGCTGACTAAGTTGTATGACTTTAGGCAAAGGCTGGAAGACAGTCTCATTTTCCCTGAGTGGTATCCTCTTCTCATTAAGCCAGCAGGTGAGCACCAGCTTTCCTGTGTTGAGCCCTCCCCCTATGCTTACAGCCAAATCTGAATCTGATTGGCCTGGTGAGCTCTGCTTGCTCCACTCTGGTAACTCACTGAGACCCTGCCATACCTTACTCTATACCTCATGCGGCTTTATCAGTGGCAGAATCTTAGAGGAGCAGGCAAGCTGCAGCAGGCATGGTGTATCCTGGCTTTTTGCAGAGTCACCCCAGACCCCATACTGGTGGCAGCTATCCTCAGTTCACAGCATGGTACCTCTCATGTGCTTCCAGGTCTAGCACAGTCAGCAACTAACTACAGATTGCTTTGTAGCTTTTACCAGGTAGTCCCTGGCTAGTTACAGGCAGTGGGTGGCTGTGCCTACACTGGAGATCCTCACAAGAGGCTCCAGAACCAACATACTTGGATGTTGGCTTCAGGTCACAAACAGCACCACCCAATTTACCCCACAATTGGCATACCCAAAGGGTGGTCTCAATAGGCACAGAGCCTGCTGGGACAAATCACTCTCAGTTGGGTAAGACTCCCACACAGCAGCCCATAAGCTATGGACGTGGTCAAACCCCACAGCCAGTTGGCCTGAGGGCCAATCCCACCCACAGATGTGCCAAGAGCAATCAAATTTCAACTATTTCAGAAGGTTGCATACAACACACAAAAGGGACACTCCTGGAGTGCACATCGCAGGTGATCAGAGAGACTGAGTCACTGGGCCACAGGGCACCTATTACATAAGGCCATGCAACAAGACTGGGAAACATAGCAGATATACCTAATACATAGAAACAAATACAGAGAGGCAGCCAAAATGAAATACATGCCAAATAAAAGAATAGGAGAAAACTCCAGAAAAAGAACTAAACAAAATAGAGGCAAGCAACCTACTAGATACATAGTTCAAAACACTGGTTATCAGAATGCTCAAGGAATTTAGTGAGAATTTCAAAAGAGAGATAGCAAGCATAAAAAAGGACATATAAACCATAAAAAGAACTAATCAGAAGTGAAGAATACAATAACTGAAATGAAGAATGCACTAGAAGGAATCACCAGCAGACTAGATGAAGCAGAGGATCAAATCAGCAATTTGGAAGACAAGGTAGCAGAAAACACCCAATTGGAACAGAAAAAGGAAAACAGAATAAGAAAGAAAGAAAGAAAGAAAGAAAGAAAGAAAGAAAGAAAGAAAGAAAGAAAAAGAGAAAGAAAGAAAGAAAGAAAGAAAGAAAGAAAGAAAGAAAGAAAGAAAGAAAGAAAAAGAAAGAAAGAAAGAAACTCATAGATACACAGAAAATTTTGATGATTGCTAGGTGGGAGGGGAGGTTGAGAAGGTGGGTGAAAAATAGGAATGGATTAAGAAGTACAAATTGGTTGTTACAAAGTAGTTATGGGGATGTAGGTTATAGCATAACGAATATAGTCAACAATATTGTAATAACTATGTATGGTGTCAAATGGGTACTAGATTTGTTGGGGTGACAGGAGAGCACTGGGGGACAGAGTGAAAAGTGTGAAGGGATTAAGAAGTACAAATTGATAGTTACAAAATAGTCATGGGGATGCAAAGTAAAGCAGAAGGAATATAGTCAATATTACAATAATAGCTATGTATAGTGCCAGGTGGGTACTAGTCTAGTCAGGGGGATCACTTCTTAAATTATACAAATGTCTAACCACTATGCTATACACCTGAAATTAATACAAAATAATATTGAATGTTAATGGTAATGGAAAAATTAAAAGAGGGGAGAGGAAGGCGAAGGGGAATAAGAGGTCAAAATTTCTAGGTATAAAATAAATCATGGGGGTGTAATGTAGCTCATGGGGACTATAGTCAATAATATTGTGATGGTATAGTATGGTGTCAGATAGTTGATGAAATGATGGTGATCACTTCTTTAGGTGTATAAATATTGAACAACTATGGTGTACACCTGAAACTGATATAATGTTGTATGTTAGCTATATTTTTTAATAAAAATTTTTTAAAAAATATGCTCCTAAGTTTATGAGTGTTTTACTGAAAATTTTGGATAAAGAATCAAACTCTATCCCATGGCACTCCATATATATATTTTTTTCTTTCCTTTTTTTTTCCTCACCCCTTCTTTTCTGATAATTGCTTCTAAGATCTGGACATATTACTGTCCTTAGGCTCACTGAGATACCACAGTTTCTTAGAACAAGTTATTTTTCTACTTCTCCACCTCCATCTTCTTGCTTAGGCTATTTCTAGTTGATATTTATGACCCTTGATGTCAAAATAGTGCCAACTAATACACCAGTCTCTTCTCTCATCATTTAACCTCAAGTAGCCCACTTCCCCGGCATATGACACTGTGATTCTGTAGCTCTCTCCAGCTAGAATTTTCCAAGCTGATTTTCCCTCTCGTGTCTCCATTCTTGCCTTCGCCCACAGTTTCTCTTTAGTTCTTTTCCTGGAATACCCATGTCTCCATTTGTCACTTCATTTCTGGAATCCTTTTTTATACCTCTGACTCAAGTTAAGTGCCCCTCCCTATCTTCTCACAGTGCCCTGTCTATAACTCTACCATATTCTTAAGACACTCCATGATAAATGCTGTGCTGTGCCACTAACTTAGATGCTCAGGTCATTTTAGGGCACAGGACTTCATCAATCACTCTTTCTCCAGCTCTTAGCAAGTCATTCACTTGATAAATAGTTCTTGACTGGCTAGTTAAATGAATCAATTAGTCAATAGATCAAATACATGCTTTGTAGCAACCTGAGTGCATTTTACAACCTAGCAAATTAGCAAAAATTTTAAAAATAAATAAATAAAACACAAGATGGTAAGATTCCTGGAAAACTTGCACACACACATACTGTTGGTGGTATTGCAAACTAGTATATCCCTTTTGAAAATCAATATAGTAATGTACAGCAAGTGTCATAAAAATTTTCACATCGTCAGTTCAAACATAAAAATTTTTCCTATGGAAACAATTTTGTAAAAACAAAAAAGAACGTATAACTATATTTATGGTAGCAATTTATAATAACAACAAAAGAGAGAAGTTGTCAAAAAAAAATGTAGTTCATCAAAGTGATAAAATATTAGTTATTTAAAATAAGAAATGAAAACTAAAAATAAGGACAAATGTTTAAAAAATTTTGAAAAGCTAAATTGCAAGACAGCAAATTCATGATGGTTTAAAAATTTTCAAGCATAATTTTCAAGCCTGGAAATCAAATGGACAAAAATGAAATGTTGAGTGACAGGATTAACAGTATTATAGCCCCTTTATCAAAATTGTATTTGAATTAAAACGATGTTATTATAATAATATTTATTAAGCAGGAGAAATTTTAGTATTGTCCTCAGTGTTGTGAGTTCTTCCTAGTAACTTCTGCAAAACATTCTTCTGGAGACCGTATGGGTATACCTGCCTAAAAAGTTCCTGACACGGAATTCAGTACATTCAATTGAGAACCATTGTATCAACATAGTCACAGTTGGCAAATTTGCATAATGATTTATGGACATTTGCCCTAACAATTGTGAGGGGATCTGAAGCAGCTGTTCACTAGCTCAGCTTTGGCTTTGCTAACAAGAGGCACACAGCTGTAGTTAATGAAAAACAATTGCTAATAGATAATTCCAATTTAGCCTTGAAGTGCATTTTGGTATTGTGAGTACACAGAGTGGTGTCTAGAACCTCATGCCCTCCCTCTTCTCAGACTTCACCAGGATAATGTAGGAAGATAGTTCCAGAAGGCAATTTGGGAGCATGTGGCATGGGTGGCAAAAAAATAGAAACCCAGTGATATAGTTTGAAAGGAGTCAGGAAGGAGAAAACCAGGATCAAGTAGAACTGTGACAGTTCCACTCCCATTACCTCTCCTTCATTGTTACAGCAGCCTGTTGTAACTTAAATCATTAAGTTCCTCACTATAGGGCCTCTAGAAAGTGAATGCAACCCCAGAACACAAGTAAGAAGCCAACTACCCTTGGGACAGTGCTAAGACAGCTGATGTGCAGGACCCATGGTTTCTACCCTTAGCTCTGTTATCTTTGTTGACTGGGTCACCATTTTTGCACCCCAGTTAGTTGATTTATAAGACAAAGATTTTGAAAGAAGATCACTGAGGCCCATTCCAGCTTTGTGATTATCTAAGTACCAGCTGGGATTGGTATCATTCTAGACAGACTGTTACTCCAAATGCATTTAGGACATATTTGTGATTGTTAAAGCCCTCAGTCATTTCTTCTGAGTTTGAGTGCAAATTTGGAATGACAATGGGGCTCATATTAGATTGATTAACTGTGCAATGGAATATTTTTTAATATATTGCAAGTTTCAGTTCATATACCAGAACTTAATTGAATTTGCCCTAAAGCCCTTCAATTAAAAATAGTGCAGAAACTAGCATTTTCAAGATAAATGTGGGACCTTGACCAAACTCCAAGAAGACAAAATGGTAAGTTTTCGAAAGGTTAATAGCATTTTTCAAATCAAAGCAATAATGGAGATGGAGAGGCTATTTTCTTTTTTATGTTATATAAGAGGGTTTTGATAGTTCTATCCCAGGAGCAACCTGATATGCTCAGAAATTCAGCAGAGAAATAAGCAGTCTTTGAAGCCATTGGTAGAGTAGAACCACCTTCAGCAGACAGCGTGACTCAGTTACTATCTCTGTGAGGTGCATTAACACAGGTCATGAGGCTCCCCCCAACTTGGCTTCCTCCTCCTTGCCAGCCCCACCTCCTGCATCTCGGGGGTTTCTAGATGCTCCCCATCCCCTTCTTGTCTGTAAAACTCCTTCCTCCCAATAACTTTGAGAGCCAAGTCACCTGACTTTGGAGTCAGTTAAATCCTGGTTAACTTCTTGGCTCTACTCATTATTTGTGTAACTTGGACCGAGTATTTTATGCCAGGGACTCACATTCTAGTAAAAGAAAAAGAATGGGTCAGCTCTGGTCTTTCAAAGATGCATAGGAGTTTGCCACCCACAGAGCAAGGTAAATGTCATTCTAAGAAAAGGCAACAGCATGTATAAGACATAGAGGTGCAGAAAGAATAGCAAACTTGACATAACCCACAGACCAGGATCAGGGGAGGAATAGGAATTTGGAGATGAAATAGGAAAGTAGGCAGGCGTGAGATGAGGGACCTTTTAAAACATACTGAGAAATTCGAAATATTATCTTTAAAGAAATGGGAAGACTTTGAAGGATTCCATTCTGAAGAACCCTTGATTCTTTCTCCTGGCTCTGTAATATTCTGAGTGAGGTTTCCTGCTTAAACATTCTCAACCCAATATGGCACGGATTCTGCTTTTTGTTTTTTTTCTGTGGGCAAGTGATGTATGCTCAGGTAACCATTCATCGTGGTTTACCTAGAACAGTCGTGGTTTCGCCTGCTGTCCTGATTTAATCCCCCTTTCATTCTCAGAAGTGTCCCAGATTGAGCACTACATATTATTTTCATCAGCTCAAGAGGTCATATATAGAGGAATTCAAAATTATTTCTAAAAGGTTAATGGCATAATATTGAAAAGAAAGCCAGAAATCATTTTTACAGAAGCTAGAAGATATCAAACCACTGAAGGTTACGCCCAGGCGGCTGATCAGATCTCAGAGAGGGAGATGGGTACCTTGGAGGGGGTGTTTAGGGTCACTGTGCACTCACACGCACAGTGCCCAGATGCTGACCATATATGCTCGCCTCTTGTGTGTCCTTGGACTAAGTATTTAACCTCTCTGTGCTCCAGTTTCTCACCTGTAAAAGGAGGAGGACATTAATATTTCTATCTCATAATACCCTTAGGAGGCTCCAGGAGATAAAATAGGTAAAATGCTTTGAAAAGTTTGACATGGAGCAAGGACATGATAGATGTCAGCATTTATTATCAGACTGGCAGTTGAATGTGACTTTACCCATGGATTCAAGATATTGTGGTTCTGCTGATTTTCCCTGAGTAGCCCACACTTTTCCTGCCCCACACAAATAGGGAATGTCATTCCTTTTTAAAAAAATATTAAGACCATTTTTCTGCATAGCCCAAGAAACCATCAACAAAATAAAGAGGCAACCAACCGAATCGGAGATGATTTTTGCAAACAATGCCTCTGATAAGGGGCTAATATCCAAAATACATAAGGAACTCATACAACTGAACAGCAATAAAACAAATAACCCAATTAAAAAATGAGCAGAGGACCTGAATAGATATTTCCCCAACAAGGACATACAGATGGCTAATAGACATGAAAAAATGCTTAACATCAGTAATCATCAGAGAAATGCAAATAAAAGTCACAATGAGATATCACCTCACACCAGTTAAAATGGCTATCATCAATAACACAATAATAGTAAGTGATATTGAGGCTGTGGAGAAAAAGGAACCCTCATACACTGTTGGGAGGAATGCAGATTGGTGCAGCTGCTATGGAAGGCAGTGTGGAGGGTCCTCAAAAAATTAAAAATAGAATTACCATATTACTCAACAATCCTTCTCTTGGGTATCTACCCAAAAAAATCTGAAAACATTTACTCGTAAAGATATATGTACTCTGATGTTCACTGCAGTTTTATTTATGGTGGCCAAGACATGGAAACAACAAAAGTGTCCTTTGATAGATGATTGGATAAAGAAGTTGTGGTATACATATACAATGGAATACTATTGTGCCATCAGAAAAGATGAAATAGTGCCATTTGCAACAACATAGATGGATCTTGAGATTATAATGCTAAGCCAAATAAGTCAAACAGAAAAAGTCGAGAAACATGATTTCATTGATATGTGGTATATAAAAAACAACAACAAAAGAACAAGAAAAACAAATGAAGAAACAAAACTCATAGACACAGACAATAGTTTAGTGATCACCAGAGGGTAAGGGTGGAGGCGGGTGGTAGAGGAGGGTAAAGGGGGTCAAATATTTGGTGATGGAAAGAGAACTGACTCTGGGTGGTGAACACACACTGTGATATATAGATGATGTATTACAGAATTTTACACCTGAAACCCATGTAACTTTGCTAACAATTGTCACCCCAATAAACTTTAATTAAAAAAACAATATTAAGACCATTATTACTTATTTGCCTGATTTTTTTCAATGAGCAAATAAACAAAGACAAAGACCTCTTTAAAAATAAAACCCCATTAGGGAAAATACAAATATAGCACTTGATCATACTGCTGACCTTATTTCTTGACATGTCTGTCTTTTCCACTAGGAGGTTTCTATGAGCACAAGAACTGTGTTTTACCCAGCTTCATATATTTGTACCGGACCTCATAATGAGAACACAGTAAGTATTTTGTGAAGAGAAATTGGAATTATTCACCAACCGAAACAAAGCTGTACTTTGAAACACAGCTGTGAGGCCATCACTGAATGGCTTTTGTGTTTCATGTTTCTTGCGATTTCTCACACTATGGTCAAGTACATCCTGCCCTCTAATAGCTAACACTCTGTAGTTGGGAGATAGAATAAACAAAGTTGGCAGTTTATATGGGAAACTTGCAGCACTCAGCCTGGAGCACAGTGAAGATGAGAGTGAAGTTTGGAGAAAGGTAGGAAGCAGCAGATATGTACTTGGCAAACAGGGAGAGGTTATTTTTAAAGATGGAATTAACTTTGTAACCCAAGATTTTGTTTTTTCCTTTAGAGGGAGTAGATTGAGTGGTTAAACAAACAAACAAACACAAGCTCTGGGAACAGACTCCTGGGCTGTAATCCTGGGACTGGCACTAACTTGAGCGGAAAACTTAGATGAGTTACTTGTGTTTGCTTGGGTTCCTAGAACAGAGAGCATAAGGCACAAAATTCTGTGCTTACATTTTTATTGGGGAGTGCAGTCCCACTGAAACCTGAATAATGGAAAAGGGAAGTGAGGTAGGGAAAGAAGAACAATTACAGAGAAGGGAAGAACTGGCTGATGACAGCTTCGACAAGCTAACTTCTCAGTCATGCTAGATACTTTCAAAAAAATGCCGTGAAACTACTCCCTGCAGGTAGGAAAGAAGAACTTATCTGCAGATTCTTATCTTCCATTGATCAAAGCTCACCCCTACTGGGAGTTAATTTCATTGTATTTCTAGTTTGCCCATACACAAGTGACTAGCAGGCCTCACTTTACTCCTTAGAGGTCACTGGGAACCCCAGAGAGGAGCTGAGAAACAGGCAGCCCAGGCTGAGGCATGAACTGTGGGGCTGTGTTCATCGCAGCAGGAAGGCCTAAAGAAGCTGCTGCCAGTGGCCCCTTGGCCTCCAGGTGCAGAAACAACAGCGTCCATGACCTGGTTCTATGATGCTGAGAGCAATGCTAGCCATCGCTAGAGCAGCTCTGCTCAGATAGGGCCTGGGTCTCCAGTGATGAGTCGACTGAATCCAGTGCATTGCCTAACGTGCATTGCCTGATGTGTCTGTCTCAGCATTCTCATCTTTAATATGGGAATAACAATTACTCACCTCACAAGCTACCTCACAGGTATTGTGAGGACTGAACAAGCATATGTATGTGTGTATATATATATATATATATATATATATATATATATATATATATATATATATAGCTTAGGATAATGCCTGGCACACAGAAAACATCGTTAAATATTACCTATCAGTATTATTAGAAAACTTGTGTCCGTTCTTGTGTATATCCAATTCTACCTTTCCCTGGTAGCCTATCTGTATCCTTTTAAGTTACTTCTTAGGAATATGTTTGAAGGTGGAGCTATAAAGGCTAAATTCAGTACTGAGTGATGTTTGAAGCACTCATGCCCTTGATATTCAAGGAAGTGGCAGAGACAAAGCAGGCCCCACCAAATAGCCACCAAACTCATGTGTGCCTTGGTATAAAGGGGTGTTCTGTGAGAAGTTACCAAACTCCACAAGTTCTTATCATGGCAGCTATACCCATTGGCCTGCCGAGGTTTCCTCCAATGGAATCAGCGTTGTTCGGAAAACTATCTACTAGAACTTTAAAGAAAAAGGTGCAGGTATAGCAAGGGCTTAAACGGAGCTTTCGTGTTTGGTGGCTGTCTGGGCAAATCTAGCTTGCAGGACTGTTGTGACTGAAAGTCAGTGTTCGTAAAAATATTTCACTTTGTGCTTCCAGTAATGACTCCCCATACAACAGGCTTGCACGGAGTTGCTCTCTTTCTTACAATTAGTAGAAGTCAAGATTCAAATGTGTTGACACCCACATTTTAAACCATAGTATCTTCCCCAAAAGTCCTTATTTCTTACTTTTCTTTAAAAAAGGAACCAGAAGTTGGATAACCCTGGGCCTGAGTTTCCATGGGATGTTGAGTAGCTGGAGCAGAACCGTGACTTTCCGCTTCAGACAGGTCATATTTGTCATAGTCCTCATCACTCTAAATTGCCTCACCTGGCCAGTGTTAACCTAAAAATAAAAAGGCCTTTCAAAGTGAGAGACAAACAAACCTTTGAGATCAATAAGAATAGCTATTTGGGAATCATTAATCAGGCAGAAGTGGAAATAATGTTCTGATTAGGAGACAAAGGCAATGGGTACTTAGAGGAGAAAGGGAAGGGGAATAATTACATCAATGGAAGGCATTTCTATTGGTGCAGATAACATAACACAGTGATGTTAATTTTAAATAATGTTTTGCATTTTCAGTCCACTAGTCACCAGTCCAGTAGTCCTAAGAACTGCTTTTTTGTTATCTTTGTAAACAGGTTTTTTTTGGGACACAGTGTTGACTTAAGCCCAGTCCAAAGGTGATTTTGCCCTGTGTTAACATTTCAAGGTTTGAGGTATAAGACATGCAAGGTAGTTCCTCTGGGATGGAAGCTCTGGTTCCATTTTAAAGTGGCTCATTGAATACTTGTTCAATTTGGCTTTCCAAAAGTGGAATAACTTTTTGATTTTATCAATATTGTCATACATTCTGTTAAAAAAAAAAAAAACAGACATAGAGAACCGAATAGGAAAATAAAGAAAAAAGGCATATGATCACATGATATAGAGGTGCACAGGAAATTTTGGTATACATCTGTGGCAAATAACTACAGAAATGCACGCTAAACTCCATTTAAATTCCCATAGCAAGTTTCACTTCAGTTTGGGAGCTGGAAATGTAAATCAAGTGTTTCTCAGACTACCTTAGACCTCAGGTTTCCATGTGATCCACCTGCCCCCAAGCTAAAACACCGTGTGAGGTTTGGGAGACTGGGAATGTCACAGGTTTGGTGCTTCTGCTGTGTCTGCACCTTCTCCCGACAGCAGCACAGTTGTTGAATCAATAAAAACAAGTAATACAGGGTCCGTGTTGCATTTGGTCCATGCCGGGCACAAGGCACCATGTTGCTGGTGTGATAGCAGCAGAAGCAGTGGTTCTTCAGTCAGCAGTTGTGGCAGCTTCCCTGACTCATGGTGGATTGTTCCAACTTCCAGTATGCATGTATTTATAAAAGTAAGCTGCCTTTTGGCCAACTGAGTGGCTCAGTTGGTTAAGAGCTTGCTCAAGAGTACAAGCTGAGCTCTGAGCAACAGCAGTTCGATGCTCAGCCGGAGCTGAGCTGCCGCTGACCTGCTAACATGTGGCAGGATGGCTCAGCTAAAAAAAAAAAAAAAAAAGTAAGCTGCCTTTTATGTAATATTGGAGAAATCTTATTTTTTCAATTATAGTTGACATTCAATATTATTTTATGTTAGTTTCAGGTATACAGAATAGTGGTTAGACATTTATATAATTTATGAAGTATTCTCCCGACAAGTCTAGTATCTACCCACACATAGCTGTTACAATATTATATTGACTATATTCCCTATACTGTACTTTACATCTCTGTGACTATTTTATAACTACCAATTTGTACTTCTTAATCACTTCACCTTTTTCACCCAGCCCCCCAACTCCCCTCCCTTTTGGTAACCATCAATTTGTTCTCTGTATCTGAGTTTGTTTCTGTTTTGTGGTCCTTTTGTTTATTTTTTTCTTTAGATTCCACATTTAAGTGAGATCATATATTTGTCTCTCTCTGTCTGACTTATTTCACTTAGCATAATACCCTCTAAGTCTATCCATGTTGTTGCAAATGGTAATATTTCATTTTTCACGGCAGAATAATATTCCATTGTATACATGTACTACATCTTCTTTATCCAATTGTCTATTGATAGGCATTTTGGTTGGCACACCCATCAGAATGGCAATCATCAGTAAATTTAAAAAAAACCTGTTGACAAGAATGTGGAGAAAAGGGAACCCTTGTGCACTATTGGTAGGATTGCAAATTGGTGCAGCCAATCTGGAAAACAGTTTGGAAGTTCCTCAAAAAATTAAATATTGTAGAACTACATTAAGACCCAGCCATCCTACTTCTGAGTCTTTATCTGAAGAAATCCAAAGCACTAATTTCAAAAGATATATGCACCCTTGTGTTCATAGAAGCACTATTTACAAAGCCAAGATACGGAGGCATCATTTTCTAATTCAACTTAGTTTGAGATAATTATTGTTTCACATACGGTTGTAACAAGTAATACAGAGAGATTCCATATACCGTTTACTCCATTTCCCCATAGAAACAACTTGACTTTATTCAGATGTTTTCTGTTTTATGCGTGTGTGCGTGTGCTTGCTCATGTGTGTGCTTGTGTGTGCACTCTTGTGTGCAGGTCTATGCAGTTGCATCACATGGGTAGTTTTATATACCCATCACTACCTTGAAGGTACAGAACAGTTCCAGTCACACAAGGATCCATTGTGTTGCCTTTTTATAACCACACCCACCTCCTTCCCAATCCCCTCCTCAGCCTCTGATCCCTTTAATCACCAGTCTGTGCTCCAGTTCTATGACATTGACATTTCACAAATGCTTAATATAAATAGAGTTATACAGTATGTAACCTTTTGAGACTGGCTTTTTTTTTCACTCAACATAATACCCTGCTAATTCATCTAAGTTGTTGTGTGTATCACTAGTTCATTCCTTTTTATTGCTGTGTATTACTTCCTGGCATGCATGTCCACAGTTTATTTAACTGTTTGCCCACTGAAGACATGTGGATCATTTCCAGTTTTTGGTTATTATAAATAAAGCTGCTGGAACATTCATATGCAGATTTTTGTGCAAATGTAAGTTTAGTTTTGCTGGGATAAATGCTTTCAGAGTGTAATGACTGGTTCATATAGCAATTGCATATTTAGTTTTACAAGAAACTGCCAATCTGTTTTCCAGAGTGATTGTACCACTTTTCCTTCCTGCCAGGAATATATGAATGATCCAGTTTCTCTCCACATTTGCTAGCATTTGATATTATCACTTTTAAAAAAATTTTAGACATTCTGATGAATGCATACTGGTATCTTATTGAGAAGTAGGCTGGCTTAGTTGATGTCAATTTGCATAGCACTACATTATAATTTCAATGGTTGAATAGAATGTTTTATATCATTATATTCAGGATTTATACCCCATAGTATTGCCTTTCATTTCCATAACATTTTCAAATATTTTATCACATTTAATTTTTACTACCTTATGGCTTGTTATCATCATTCCCTTTTCTTGATGAGGAAATGGAGACAATAAGAATAAGTAAATTATGCAAGGTCACTTAGAGGAATGAAAATACGCTTATTAAGCAACTACTATATGCTAAGCACATTGTATCATTTCTTTGATTATACCAATATTTCTGCAAGTATGTACCATTATTCCTATATGAAAGGGATAAGAAAATTGGTGCTTATAGCCCCTATACGTGATTGAGCTAAAATAGACATACATTTTCTTTGCCAAAAAAATACAGACATAGAGATAGATATACAGAAGAAAAAATCCACATTGAACTATAGTAATATAGTTAGTATATTGATTTTACATATATATATATATATATATATATATATATATATATATATATATTTGGAGAATTAAGTTCAGGAACTCATCCTAGAAAAAGTGCTACATACCTCATTGCTGAATATCACTATAATCACATTTGAAGTACTCCCCTTGGGAAACTATGCACAGATGCCAGTGCCTCGTCCACCCTTCAAAGCAATTTTAGAACTCTTTTTCTGGAATGGCCATCAGAGCTGTCATTGTATTACCCTTGATGTCCTGAATGTCATCAAAATGTCTTCCTTTCAATATTTCCTTTATCTTCAGGTAAAAGAAGAACTCACTGGGGGCCAGATCATGTGAGTAGGGAGGGTGTTCCAATAGTTATTTGTTAACTGGCTAAAAACTCCCTCACAGACAGTGCCGTGTGAGCTGGTGCATGGTCATGATGCAAGAGCCATGAATTGTTGGCGAAAAGTTCAGGTCGTCTAACTTTTTCACACAGCCTTTTCAGCACTTCCAAATAGTAAACTTGGTTAATTGTTTGTGCAGTTGGTACAAATTCATCATGACTAATCCCTCTGATATCAGAAAAGATTAGCAACATTATTGCAACAAGTTTGCAAACTTAATTGTCAGACTTCTTATATCTCTGTTTCATGTCTTTAGCAATATGGACATGACATAGACCCACTAGACTCTCTCTCTCTCTCTCTCTCTCTCTCTCTCTCTCTATATATATATATATATATATATATATATATATATATATATATATATATGGCAGGTACTGAAGAATGGCTCACTAAGCTCTGTTGAAATGCTATACTTGAGGCTTTTCCTGTTATGTTGTATTGCTTAAATGAAATAGCTGGGACTAGAACCTTAGTATCTGATGCCATGCATGCTACGCTTTCCACCCCAACATTATTCATTATCACCTCTCCTTCTAACTTGAGAAAATTAAAAAGAAAACAAAAACAAGCAAAAGTCTCAGGGAATATTCGAATTCTGTGTTTCTACTGATCACTCCTTACTGCCCCATTTCTTACATCTTCCTCCTTGTCTCTGCTCCTGAAATACTACCTGGGGCAGACTCTGTCTCCCAGTTCAGTGCTCATGTTAGGATGAGTATATGTACATCCTTGGGAGCCTTTGTATGATCGCAGAGTTCTGCACCTCATCACTTCATAGTCATGGACCCTGAGAGGTGAACTGATGGGATGAGAAGACTGAACTGAGAACAAGGGGATGTAGGTTCAATAATTAACCAATTGGGCAAATCATATCATCACATTCTTAAAATGCAGCAGTTGGACCAGAACATCTTCCAGGTCCCTTCCAACTCTGTCAGTGGCCTTGGTTTGTGTTTTGATTGTATCACATGTTCTACATCCCAGCTCAATAAATAACGATGAGTTGGAAGTCATCAGCATCTGGATCTTTTCAGGGATTCTGGATGCCTTGGCCCCTTCTTAGAGGTGAGATGTCCAGACAAAGAAAATCTGGCCTTGCATATATGAAACAGTCTGATTATTTCCTATGGAATGTGATTTCAAACAAAGGCACTTACATGAAAGTGCATTCTCATGTCAAGATTTAAAATAAACAAAAAGAAAGCAGTACAATTTCAATCCTGTGTTTCAATTCTAATTATCAGAAATGAGATCCCTAGGTTGGTACTGGCTTGGAATATGGATTTACTGCTTGTTTGCATCATTCACTTACTTGGCTATGAGACATGAGCTGGAGAGGAAGGCAGGCATAGAAACTACATGGACCTCTGTAACAGATTACTGTTTGTCCACCATAATCCTTCCTGGCTTTCCCATGCTCTTTGTCTTTTACTAAGAGACAGAGGGTCACATGAGTATTTAATCACCAGCCGCCTCTGCCTTATGCCACCACAATGGTTAATAAATAATTGTGAAAGCTACAACTTATTCTGTTGACACAGGACCTCCCAGAGCCAGTTCTTATCAAACTGTTATCACATCCCTGTAATTAGGGAGCCAGCATCTGTTAAAGGATAAGCCTTAATTGGGAGCACATGGTGGAAAAATAAAACCAAACCTTAGCTGGCCCCTACTTCTTATATTATTCAAGTCAAGAGATCCTTGGAGATCATTCATAGTAAAATGTTCATCTTTGAGACAAGTGAATGGTGGTTCAGAAACTGACAGCTGGTTAGCAAGAAAGCCAGGCTGGAGCTCAGGGCTCTCAGCTACACTATTTCTCAGAACCTCACTGCATTTGATCCTGTGGCAGCCGCTAATGTCCAGGCTACTATAAAGAAAGAGTCTCAGTTTTGTTCTGTTTTTTGTCAGTGTGATGATGGTGCTTTGAGGCAATACATGTGGGAGAAGGAATCTACCTATTAACTACTCCCCTGCTCCCAAGGCATCAGGTCCTTGGAATAGTAGCAAATTACAGTGCCATAAAACTGCAGAGACATGTCTCCATATCACTAGTCCAGCTGTGATTTCCTTAGAGGAAATATTTTTAAAATATGGATCCATATAATGATTCTACCACCCTGGTCCCCTTTTGTTTTGTGTAGAAAGTCAAGGTAACTATCAGAAAAACTACACTGGAAAGGTAGCATAGGTTGCTTACTAGGGAGGAAATTCGGCCAGATGCAGCACCTCAAGTGGTTTGTAACCTTGTTAAGACTATTGTTTTTAACACATGGGACAAAATAAACACAATTTACTCCAGGCTAAGGTTGCATAGCAAAATAATAGAGAGTAAAACACTGGAAACGCCGCAGGAGTGGGGAGTATGACTGTTGGCTCATAGTTCTGTTTCTAGTACCCAGCATAGCTCCTGGCATGTGGTAAGCCCTTATTAAATAGAATATTCCATCTAATCTTAGATAGCATTATTGTAAGAAATGCCATTATATTTTATACCGTTAAGAAAAAAAAAGTGCCAATTAAGCACAGCATACCAATTTTAGAGATGTTAAAATTAAAACAAACAATTGCATCTTAAAAATCAATGAAATGCAGTATTTGTGAATGAATAAATGAATGACTCAGCCAGGTTAGCATCCTGAGGCCGCGGCTCATTGCATGTGTGGCCATGAGCAAATCATTTCAAGTTTCCTTACCTTAAATTAGAAAATAAGAATGATAAGAAACCTGCCTCAAAATTTTTTCATAATGATTAAAATTCTACATAATTTATGATAAGCACTTTGTAAACTCAAAGTTTTAATTAAAAATGTTAAATAGCTATGTTCCAAAATTAACTCAGTTGCAATAGTTGCAATAGCTTGATAGGATAGGATTTGTGCGAACAAAGCATCATGAAAATCTTATTGGAAATTGCAGGACAGGCATTGTGTTCTGAGTGATGGAGACGATCTGGACAAGTGAGGTGTTATCAGGAGTTTTTAATTGTCGATAGGTACAAGTCTTTGATGAAAGCCAAAGGTCAACAAATTGTTTCTAACCTAGCAGAAGTAGACAAGTTTGGAACAGACATTTAAAAACACTCTTTTTAGTGCTGATCTTGTCTGCTGAGTTTTTCTGTGTCACTGATGCTGGCAATCGCAGTTAGCTGAAATCGGAACAGAACAATACGGGATGTATTGTGGCTTCCTAAAATGATCCTTTTAAATACCTATGTTTAAATAATTAATATGTGTCCCAAGGAGTTGTCCGCTTCTGAAAATAATGAAAGCAAACTGGAGAACAAAGAATTATGGAAAAATAGAAAACATTTAAAAAGGTTTTTTTCTTTGTTTTTCTATGCATATTGATGAGCAAAAGAGGATACTTAAAAATTTGGTGTCAAATTCTGTCAAGATATTTATTAACAAAAATACCTTTGTTCCCTCCTCCACTAAATAAACAGTGAAAACTATGTAAGAAATGTTAGTTTGAAAGTATTAGGCCACGTAGGGTACCCCCCTTGCGCTTGTCTGTTCCTGATGGGAACTGAGCCTTAATCTTTGTGACTGGAGAAATGTTCCTTCTGTTCACTCCACACAGGAGAAAGGTTGAATTCATATCCAAAATGTAGATTTTTCCACTTTCCTTTTCTCAAAATTACCCATTCAGGAAGCATTTCAGTTTTGTTTGACACACTGACTTAATCCAAGGAGAACTCGGGAAAAACTGGCACCTAACATTTAATGAATAAGCACTGAGTTCATCCTGTGGTGCCGCCTCTCTTCTGTCCACCTGATATTGTGATGAGGGGTGCAATATTATCACCTCTGCCATGCAGTTACCACCAGAAGAATCAGGAGGGCTTTATATTCATGAATACTTCTCCAAGGAACAATCCAGAACAGGTTTGGTCAATTAGCCACCACGATTCTTTAAAACCTCCAGTTCCTATTTCCTCTGACATGGTTTTTGCTCTGTTTTTCCTGCATTTTTTATTTATTTATTTTTTTGGGGGGCTGCCTGACCAGCATGTCCACATCACTGATAGCATTCCATCCCCTAGCATGGTCCTCGGAATGCACCCTTTTACCATAGGTCTGACCATATGCCATTCACAGTAATTTGAGACCTTTGCTTACCTCCTCAGGGCCTCACCTCTCTTTCCTTTTCCATCACACACATGTTGCACAAAACAGTGGTGAGAGAGGACTGTCTCCCACATTGCTATAATAGAGGTATGTATAATTTCCTTGGCCTCCTGTAACAAATTACCACAGAGTGATTGAAAACAACTGAAATTTATTCTCTTATGGTTTTAGAGGTGAGAAGAAGTCCAAAATCAAGGTGTTGATCAGAGCCGTGCTCCTGGCGGCTCCATAGGAAAATCCTTCCTTGCCCTTCTAGTTCCTCGTTATTCCAAGTGTTCCTTGGCTTGTGGCTGTATAACTAGTTTCTGCATTATTTTCACATGGCCTTCTCTGTGCCTCTCTGTTTCTTCTTTTTTTAAAAATTAAAACTTTTTTTTTCAATTACAATTGACAATCAATATTATTTTATATTAATTCAGGTATATAGAATAGTAGTTAGACATTTATATCATTAAAGAAGTGATTCCCTCCACTAACTCTTGTACCCACATGGCACCATACATAATTATTGCAATATTATTGACTATATTTCTTATGCTGTACTTCATATCCGATGTGTATATTTTCTTAAGTCACAATTAGCTCTTAAGAGGTTTAAATCTAAACCAGTATTTCTAATTCAGAATTCCTCTGTTGATTTGGGCTTTTGTTAGAGCATTTCGTCTGAGTGACATAACTGCTCACATGTTGTTTCTCGTCCTGTAACAGGATTGCTGGCCTCTTCTCCAAACATTGCACTGTAATTGTGGATTCCATACTGGGCAACAACCCACTCAATTCAATATCTGTGTGGGTCTCTCCAAATTTCATCCTTTTTGCCCCCAGCCAGACCCTGTGTGAGAAGAGCATAGAGGATTGGGTATCCTGATGCTCCAGCCACTGCATTGTTTTGCCCTCAGACTATTCTCGGTCATGTCGTACTGTTCAAGGTTGGAAGTCATGGGTAAAACAAATGTGGTTTTGGTTCCCCATAGGCCCTCACTAGCAGTGTGAGGATATACAAGCTTTGCAAAGATTGTTACCTGATATTTATTTGAAGACATCAAGTTCTCCAACACTGTGGAAGATACGCTTCCATTCACCACCACCTTATCTGTTTTCCACCCTTAGTAGGATTCTATATTTTTCTAGTTTTTCTGGGGCATGCGTTCAGTTAACCATAAAGCTTCTGCCAGTGACATCAGAAGTAACCAACTCTGTAGGTGGCCCAATGGTGGCAAGGTCTAAGGTTGTGATCTCCCTGTCCTGTTCCTCTACCCTGGAGCAGACAGTCCTCATCAGGCTCTGCACACCAAGTGTATCAGACTTCCTGCAGTTCATTCTCATCTGTGCTTTGCACCCCTATGGCAAACAGTTCTACCCCAGACTCAAGGAAGTTTCTGGATGATAAGGTAATAATCATCCTGGGACTTTCTGTGTCTGACTAAAATGCCAATGTTGGATATTTCAGCCCTTTCTTCTACTTCTGGTTTAAAGTTATTTTCAAAAGTGTAGTTCAAAGCAAGACGTGTTAGTGTATTTCCTCCCTTGTATGGTAGATTTCAGACAGCTTCGATCACCTCATCTTTTGTGCTAAAGGCATTCAAGTGCTCTTCTATTCTGGGGCTGCTGCTATTCTGCACAAGTCAAATTTGGGTCTTGTCTGAGCCCACATCAAATGCTGTAACCAGGTTTTCCAAGAAAAGCCAAACAATTCTGAAGTGGAATCTTCCAATCTTCCATTAGCCATCAACCAAAATTGTAGTATCAGCCATAGCTGGAGTTTGACAGAAAATTTTCACTTTTGCTGATGAACTGGCTCACTCTGGGCTCCAGCGCTGGGACAGCAGCTCCAAAAAGGGACCTACGGGGAGGAGCTGAACTCTCTGCTCCAGGGCAAGGGCTGGAGGGGCAGCTTTCTCTTAGACAGGAGTGCCGGCTGAAGCCATAGCCTCATCGTTGAGTCTCCTCTGTGTTTCTCTTATAAAGATACTTGCCTTTGGATTAGGGCCTACCTGGATTATCCAGGATGATCTCATCTCAGGATCCTTAGCTTCATTAAATCTATAATGACCCTGTTCCCAAATGAGGTCACAGTCAGTTTCCAGGAATGAGGACATGGTCATGTCTTTGACGGGGTGGGACATGATTCAACCCACTACAAGGCATAAGAAGGTCTTTTTATTTTTTTTAAAGATTTTATGGGGGAATTGCGGGAGGAGAACAGACAAGTTGCTGTCTTTTTGTTCTTCAGTCTAGTTGTGGAGGACATTGCTTCACTGACCCATGTTGGTAACATCATTGCGCTCTTCTTGGGTGAAGCTGATCAGTCGCTAGTCTCTGGATGGTCGCTCACATTGGCTCTTGGCAGCTCAAACCGGTGCCAGCCACTCACGCTGGCTGACAGACACTCACTGTAGCCTATGGCAGCCCACTGTAGCAGGGGCTGCAGCTATGCTGTCCCAGGGACTCACAGCAGCCCACCTCCAGGTGGAGTTTTTGTTCATTATCTTTGCTGTAGAGGGTGGTGTCACTGGCCCTCATATGTGGGATCCAAACCAGGGCCACTGGTATTCCAATCCTGCTCTTAACCAACGCGCCACTCAGCTGGCCCAAGTTCTTGTTTTCTTAATATCTGCATTATCACTGTGGTAACTCTTACTTGACTCACTTTTCGGTTTCTCATATCGTGTTACTGAGAAAATTCAATTAAAGTACATCAAGTGTTGAATTACAAGTTGATAATAACTTGGAATTACAAGTAAAGACAAATTGAGTCATACCTAAAACTATGTTTTCTAAACTTGACCTTTTTTTATAAAGGTACTGTATGTAGGTAGGACAGAATGCTTTATCAGATATCCTTTGCCATGTGACCATGGTCTGATGATCAGGGAATATGTATACCTGTTGGCCCTCCCTCTTGAGGGTGAGAAAGAAATTCCACAGCTATCATCACATCCAGCTGGCTGCAGCTGTGTCCTATTCTAAGAAGCTTGAGGGAACTATCTGAACTTTTTTTTTTTTAATTTTTTTATATGTATTTTTAATTAGCTTCAGATGTACAACAAAGTGCAATAGTTATACTTTTTACCCATCAAAGTGACAACCCTCCTCCCCCCATATCATACTATCCATTACAATTCCTTTGACTTCCTTCCACCATATAATCCACATCCCGTGACTGTCTATATATTCAATTACAGTTGGCATACAATATTATACAACATCAATTTCTTGGCTATGTTGAGGCTAACTAAAAGATCTCTCTGCTATCTTCATTATTGCCCAAAATATAAACTCCTCAGATTATTTTTTTTTAAATTATTTTTACACCTATTGCAAAAATTTAGCACACCTCCTCTTTCTTGGTCCAACTTCATGCTGCTCCCCTGCCTCTAAAATTCACCTCTGGAATGCACATTCCAAAACAAGCAGACCAACCTATATTCCTAATTCTGTTCCCAACACTCCGAGTTCCTAAATCTGTTGATCACCCAAAATTCTACGTAATATTTAAAAACACATGCTGATTTCTTATTCTAGACCTATTGAATTAGGTTATCCTGAGGCCACAGGACCACTGTCTTTAAAAATTCTCCATAATTCATTAATAAATTTGTCTGTTTATTATGGGTCATAATCAACATCTGTTGGGGATCATAGATATAAGTAATGGGAAATAAAAACAAAATAACTAGAATGTCTAAACTTGGACTTGGCAGGAGAACAGCAATAATATGAAATGTAAATTTAAACTTAAACTATAAGTCCTTTAATAAAAGGAACCGACAAGTCATGTTTGTTTCACATTCTCAGAAAAAGATTGCTCTGGGGCGAGATTTCTACCCTACTTCTTATTAACTTTCATTTAAAGAGCACTCTGTATTTTTCAGAGAAGCTTCATAGCATGTGGCTCCACAGGGAACTTATCTGCAGACAATATTTCCTTTCTTCCATAATGGTGAGAACAACTAAAGAAAGGCTCAGGAATCAACAATTTATTTGAAAACAAGGATGCATTCCTGCTTACTCACCTTACACACCTCATGTTTACCTTGATCTGACCCATTAAGAATGGGTGTTAAACAAGTTCTCCCAAGTTTCCAACATTGCCTAAAATCTAAAGTCATTCTAGACACATCTTGGACTTGGGGAACTAAGTTTCTGATTCACATTTTGCTCAGCATTAAGCTAGTTATTTGGAACATGGCTTCCTTTTTTTTTAAAGTTTTGCAGAAAAGACAGTTTCATCTCTCTCTCTCTCTCTCTCTCTCTCTCTGTTTTTTTCTTAATTCTGTGCTTTTGTTTTTGTTGTTGCTTCTGGTTCTTCACTGAATTGGGCTCTAGTTCTGATTTGCACATTGTTGTACTGGTGGCAACAATGACTGGTGGGTTGGTTTTTATGGTCTGCTTATTAGGTCATCTCTATCAGATAGAGATTGGGCTCTTGTCACAATGGGTGAGAGCTAACAGAGAATTTGGTTTGTTCAATTGATTTTTTTGGTTATATAGTGTTTGCCTCTTACCTTCTTATTTTTATGTATTATGGAGTGATTATATCAAATGTATTCATTTTTGGTGCTTTACAAAGGCAAAAAGGTGTAAAAAAGATATCTGTGGCTGTAGGAGTCATATATGTAAATGAGCTTTGTAGGTCTGTTAAAATACTTGTATATGATAGTTGTCACCTACCTCCTAGTTCTTTCTGTAAAATAGATATTTCATACTTTGGTAAAAAGCTATAATTAGCATATTAGTAGGAGCAATAATAGCATAGAGGTACAACTTAGTATGCAAGGTCATTAGATGTGCTTTTGTTTGCTTATGTTAAAAAAAAAAAGGAAAATAGGGCCGGCCGAGTGGCGCAGTGGTTAAGAGCTGGCTTGGGACACCAGTGGTCCTGGTTCAGATCCCACATATGAGGGCGAGTGACACTGCCCTCTACAGCTAAGATGGTGAACGACAGCTCCACCTGGAGATGGGCTGTTGTGAGTTGCCAGTCATGCGTACCTGCAGCCCATGCTGCAGTGGGCTGCCATAGGCTACAGAGAGTGGCTGGCAGCCAGCGTGAGCAGCCAGCAGCTGGTGTGAGCTGCCAAGAGCCACTGTTTGTGGCAGTCCAGAGGCCAGCGACCAATCTGCTTCACCCCAGAAGAGTGCAATGACGATACCAACATGGGCCAGTGAAGCAGTGTCCTCCACAACTAGACTGAAGAACAAAAGGACAGTACCTGGTCTGTTCCCCACCCCCAATTCCCCAATAAAATCTTAAAAAAAATAAAAAGAAATAAAAAGAAATACATTAAATGTAAAAATAGACAAAAGGGATCACTGAAAGTTCTACCAGTGTATTTCTGAGTGTTTCCTGGCAGGCTCATTTGTGAATTATCTGATTCTTCAGATCAGGGGTTGCAAACTATGCCACCATTTTTTTGTAAACAATTAAAATTTAATGGAACAGTCATGTTCATTCATTTACATATTGTCTATGATTGCTTTCATGGATAGAGATGAGTAGCTGCACGAGAGATCATATGGTCCACAAAGCCCAAAATATTTGCTATCTGGTTCTTCACAAAAAGAACTGTGTCTACTTCTCCTCTTGGAATGCTTTCCTTTGTTTGACTTGTTATTTATCATTGATTAGGGTATTTTTTAACTCTGTTAGTATAGATAACATAAAAAATGTATAGCAAGCAAACAATTCTTGTCTTATAAGAATGCAAAAAAACATTGGTAAAGATGCAAGAGATTCCTGTATGATAGAAGAGTTAATCCCCCAAATTAGAGTTTTATTATAGTGTAGGATATTAACTAGTTTTACGTAGAAATCAGCTGTCTCATCCAAGCATCAACCACTACAAATTCTTTATTCTCTCTAATTTTCTGTGAACAGCCTCACTATTTTGTTGATTTTCTCATTCATTAATTAAATAAATCTGTCCGGTGCTCCCTTTAAAATAAAAGATGATTAATATATATATATTTTTCAGAGGAAACATTGATCAAATCTTTATGATGTAGTTATGATTTCAAATTATTATTGATGAGAAAAAAATTGTAAGTTGAAATCACACAAGACATACAATTTCAGAGCCATCATTATTGGCAAAAGTGAAGTCTGATAATATCAGGTTTTGGAGAAATCATGAAAAACTATACTTATTCAAGGTTTAAGGAAGTAAACAGTAGTAAAACCACTCTAAAGAACAATTTGTACTTATCTAGTAAATATTAAACTGTAGATGAACTTTGACACCTCCTTTTAGGTATAAACCCTAGCAAACCTATGCATATGTGCACAAGGACACATGTGCAAGAATGACCATATCAGAATCATTTGCCGTATCAAACAAGGAAATCTAGAAATAATAGTGTCTACCACCAGCAGAAAAATAACTCTAGTATATGCATTTAACATAAAAAAATAAACGCATTTTAACTACATGCAATACTATGGAAGAATCCCAGAACATAATGTTGAGTTCAAAAAGCAAGTCAAGGGCCTGCCGAGTGGCACATTAGTTAAGAGCTGGTTTTGTGATGCCAGCGGTCCCAGTTCAGATCCCACATATGAGGGCCAGTGACACTGCCCTTCACAGCTAACAATAGCTCCACCTGGAGCTGGGCTGTGCGAGCCCCGGCTACGGTGTTGGCTGCAGCCCCTGCTGCAGTGGGCTGCCATAAGCTACAGTGAGTGGCCGGCAGCCAGCATGAGCAGCTGGCAGCCAGTGTGAGCTACCAATAGCTGCAGTGAGCGCCATACAGAGGCTGGCGACCGATCTGCCTCACCCGGGAAGAGCGCAATGATGATACCAACATGGGCCAGTGAAGCAACGTCCTCCACAACTAGACTGAAGAACAAAAAGACAGCAACTTGTCTGTTCCCCTTCCCCGGTTCCCAGCGCTGTACCTCTCCCCCAATTTCCCAATAAAATCTTTTAAAAAAAAAAGCAAGTCAAGAGGGCTGGCCGAGTGGCACATTGGTTAAGCGCTGGCTTGGGAAGCCAGCGGCCCTGGTTTGGGTCCCACATATGAGGGCCAGTGACACTGCCCTCAAAAAAAAAAAAAAAAAAAAAAAAATAGAAAAAGCAAGTCAAATAAGAATATATATGTTATGATCCCATTTATATCAAATTAAAAATCATGATTAAAACTACAATAAATTATTTATAGATATAAACATGTAATAAAGTTGTAAAGAAAACAAGAGACTATAACACAAAATTCAAGATAGTGGCTACTTCTGAAGGTATAAAGAAAGGTTTAGAATCTGGGAGAGGTTACAGAGAACTTTAAATAGTCATGTTTTCTTTCTTAAGCTGGGTAGAAATAACTGGGAGTTTGATTTACAGCTGTTCTTTAAATCTTACAAATATCCGTTATATATTCTCAACATCTGATAAAAATAAATTTTAGAAAACAGTCTATTAGTGACAACCAAGATGGACTATAAAAGAATTTGAGGTAGGAGGAACTTCATATTAACACATTGTTTGTGGGAAACGAGTAAATTCGTCATATCGCTCAAATGCTCGCATACAATGTGTTAAGTCAAGATTCTTTAGGTTACAAATGCACAATAGCAAAAACAAAAAAAAGTTTAAGTGGGCTGGCTGAGTGGCGTGGTGGTTGGGAGCTGGCTTGGGATGCCAGCGGCCCTGGTTCGGATTCCATGTGTGAGGGCCAGTGACACTGCCCTCAAAAAAAAAAAAAAAAAAGAAGAAGTTTAGTAAAAAGAGAGTGTATTGTACCAAATACGTGAAAAAGCCTAGGGCGTCAGCCATAGCTTGTTGGGGAGGGCTAGAGGGAAGAGTGGTCAACCTATGTTACCAGATCCTGATTTCTCTGATCTCTGCTTTCTCCATGTTGGATCCATCATTGGATGGCTTTTTCCTTGCAAGATAGCTGTGTCAGCTCTTATTACTACATTTTCTAAGTTTAGCCAGGCCATCAGGTGCAGTGGAAAAGAAAACATGGCTCTTATTCAACAGCAAAAATTTATACATGCCACATTGGCTCAAGTTTGGATCACGTGACCATCCTTGACCAGCCACTGGTCTGGGGGTATATACAATGTTCTCACTGGCTGGAACCAAACATGTTCACTCATTAAGCTAGTCTGGCTGGAATAAATGTCACTGGATCTGCATAACCAGAGATAGAGAAGCAATAATCACCAGAAGAAAATAAGCGTTCTTTTTCTAAAAGAACGCAAATCAAATCTACGTGACCAAAATTAAAAACCAGCCATAGAATCTAACTCATTCTCTCAGTGAATCTGACCAGAAAAGCCTAGTCCAGCTTAATTGATAGTAGGAGAAATGGCCCAGACGGTGAGTGCTGGTCTATGCCCAGGTTCCCCAGCAAGCTGAGCCTGAAGCAGAGGCTTTTGTGTTTTCAATTCACTAGGGAACTTCACAGAACAAGAAAAAGGAGTAAAGAGAAGGAAGCAGTGAGGAAGGAGAACAATCCAAAATGCATTGATGAAACACTCATCATTAAATGTGATTGGCTGTTTGTCCTTCATGGAGGGCCATCCACCAAGAAGTGTTATAAATGGCCCCTATTTCTCCCTGATCAAAGTTTTACCCCACAGGTCACACATGCAAGGTGCTAAACAAAGAAGTCTTGAAATGGGGAGCAAGAGGTAACCAGCATAGGGGTAAGGTGAGATACTGCCATGCTGTACCTGTGTGAAGGTGTTTTCACCCACACAGAGCAGCTTGCTGCAATACCAGGGGGAACAAGAATCAAGTGAGACAGAGCAGATTCGATACTGCGCCTTGGGTAGGGAGACTCCTGGGAGCAGAATCCATGATGAGTCCTTGATTTGCTCCATTGTGTTCCTGATAGTGCCAGTAGGCAAGGGTCCCAGTTCCCATCACATCAGTGATACAGCTGGGCTCCCTCTCAACAGGATTTCCTCTCTCCTGCCTCAGAAGCTTCAGAGCTCTATCAGTCCTGTTGTTGCCTCTGAAAAGCCGTCTGCTATACCACCGAGGATTGGATTGGAGGAGTCTGCTTTCTCACGTACATCATTTACTTGCCAGATGACCTGCTAAAGTGACTGCCCAACTCCTGAGTAAGTTTCAGCAAGTACTCAACATCAAGCCAGGGTTCTTGTGGGGCCCCTCTCACATTGCCTTACACCCAACAAAAATGGAAAACTGGGGGAAATCCGGACAGTGTAGTAAAAATGATAAAAGAATCGAAGGGTTTTGGGGGTAATTCAACTGAAGAAAGCAGAGAGGGCTTCTACAATATGTGGTTTGCAGATGGTCAGGAGGATGGTATTCACAGTAAAAGGACTGTTTTCTTGTTGGGTGAACCATTATAGCTCCTTGAAGGTTAACTTTTCATGTAGCATTCTGCACTGCTTTGACATGTAATTGGTTTCTGGGAGGTCAGCAGTGCCTCATGAAAAAGCCCATTTGAAAAAAATCAATCGGAAACATTAAAGTGGAAAATAATTCCATGCTTAGCTACAGAAACCACAGAAACACATTTCATTGATGAAAAGCTTTTAAAAATAATATAGACCTTCATTTCCTAATCTATAAAATGAGGGGGTTGGATTAGGTGATATTGAAGGTCATTTCTTTGTCCTATTTGCTAGGAAGCTTAAAGCTTCAGGAGCTATAGATTTTAAAGAGGAGTTTGGGGTTTGGGTTTGTTTATGTCTCTGTCTTTCTCTTTCTTTTGTTCTGTCCCTTTTAACTTTTCAGCTGTGTTAACAGCTTCAGTATATATGGGTCTCTCTGTTTATGGTGAGACATTGCATATCCCTTTGGTAAGCATATATAACCTCCAAGACCCCTCTATTTCTAATACTCTATGATTCTAATAATGCCTACACTTGCTTTTTCCCATCTGAAAAATAAAAGGAAAAATTACTGCTCTCTTTGCCCAAATGCTGACTCTTGGGTACGCTGAAGCATCAGATGTAAATAGCAGCTATAAAAGGCTCCAAGGTGCCCTATGCCCTCAGAGCTCTGACCTTGACTGAGATAATCCTGAAATGCCCAAGACAATCCCTCAATGTCTGCCTGCCTTTCCTCATTACCCAGACACCCTTCTCAAGCAACATGTTCAGGCTCAGCCACACTGCTTTGAGGTTTAGTCATAGAATTTATTGTGTATCTTTCTTACACTCAACCTCCTACATCAATGGCACAAAGACATCTGGGACACCTGAGGCTTTCTTTGCCCAACTCTCTTCAGACCTCTCAGGGAATCCAGCAGACTTATCAGCAGCACACTGAGTGAAGAACTCATGACTGCCACAGCAGGCCCCTTCCTGGATTTTCTCTCTCCATTTCTTAGCTGATCCGATCACCTCAGTGAGAGGCTAGAAGAGTACAAAGAGATGTCATTTGGTCTAACTCCTTTTCTCTGCCTTTCCTGTCATTTTCCCTTTGTCACTGTGCTAACTTATTTGCCTCCGTGGATATGAACTTTTGTGGAACATTATGTTGTAGTTTCCATCCATGAGTTTCCCTTTGTTTTCTTTTCCTTTTAGTCTATCCTTTTCTTCTCTTGTCAATGCCTCTTCCCTTCAGGAATAGTTTATATGCTATTTTATATTCTATAGCTTAAGCCCCTTATTTGTAAACAGAGGGAAGTGACTTTCATGCATTTTCTTTTGAGCTCATTGTGGTGGTCTAGAAGGAATGAGCTAAATCTGAGACTTATCACACATATAAATCCTGGGCTTGTGCCTTTCAGGGATGGTTATTGGTCTTTGTGACTGTATAGTTTGAAGGCTCCAAGTTAATGTACCTTTTCTTCTTGCCACCTCAGGCGGAAAATCCATTCCTGGCTGCAATTGTGAACTGGAGGCATGGACTCCTCAGCAGGGTTGTGACAGGCCAGTCCTTGTTGGCTTTGATAAATTGGTGATGGTGGCAGGGGAAATCACTTCCTACACAGGCACCAGAGGAGTGAGAGCAAGCTGTGCATTCAAAGGGTGAGGAAACCAGCATTTTCATACCTCTAATATATGCTAGATGCCTTCCTATGGTCATACATTGTCATTTAATTCTAATTACAACCAATTGGGAAATGGTTATTAAGCCATTGTGCAGGTGAATAAACTGAGGCCCTAAGAGATTAGGTCCTCCCCAAAGTCACACTGCCAAGAGTTGGTAGAACCAAGATTATTAGCCAGGTTTGTCTGACTACAAAGCCCACGCTTTTTTTAACCAGGCACCATGCAAAGTTCTTCACGTATATTTTCTCAAGTACTATAACAATCTTCCAAGTGTTGATAGCAACCCTCTGAAACAGGAATTAGCACCCACAATTTAAAAATAAGAAAACTAAGGCTCAGGAAAGTTCACTAACTTTCCCTACTTCATGCTTGATGAAGTGGCAGGGGGCATTCCATCCTAGTCTTGCTCCGGCATCCACACCTAAAATCACCCCACCAAACAGCCAAAGCACTTACTCCTCAAGGGAGGTGGCATGAAATATTCCACACCCCAGCTTCAGCAGGCAGATTTGGGCCTGCAGCAGGTAAGTTTTCTCAGACATTCTGTTTGGCTTCTATCAATATGTACTTTTAAGCCCCAGGGAACTTCCCAGACAGTGTGCTGCTCTTCCCAAGACAGGAATCATTTGTTCAGCAAACTCGTTTCCCTTAGTCCTGGGTGTGCTGCTCTGCTGGGGCAGCTGCACCATTAGCAGCCCATATGGTGGAACTGCAGCCACTTATGTGTAAAGGATGCAGGAGAGAGGCTGACAAAAGGCAGCAGCTTCGCTGCCTACAGGATGATCCCATTTGGAAAGCAAAGCAGGGGGCCAGGAGGCCTGTAGTCACTACACCACAGGCCCAGCCAAACTGGCAGCAGGGACAAATTGCCATGGGACAAATCTGCTAACTTTGGTGCATAAGAATTGCTGACCAGATTTTCAGTCATTTCTCCCTCCCTGCAATCAAAACAGCTCAACCAGCACCCCTGCTTTGAAGTAGAACAATATCTATGGAGACAGAAGACAATAGGAAAAACAAATAAACAAAAAACAAAACAAAATCAAAACAAACCAAAACTTCCCAAAACAGGGCCGGCCGAGTGGTGCGGTGGTTAAGCGCTGGCCTGGGAAGCCAGCGGCCAGGTTCGGGTCCCACATCTGAGGGCCAGTGACACTGCCCTCAAACAAAACAAAACAAAACAAAACAAAACAAAACGAAAAACTTCCCAAAACAAAATGGCTTGCATCCTGCGGTTTATAATGCCTGTCTTCCTGGTGCACTAGAATTTCTGTTTTAGGGCCGAATCTTTTCTACTTCCCTTGTTCTGTCATGTCCCTGTAATTGCTGACCTCTTTTTTGTGTGTATTTAATTATTTTTTAAAGATGCTGGTGGGAAAACCATTAAGCACATTACTGGGGAAAGAAGAATTTTGGGGATGAGGGAGCCAGCCAAGAGTGTGCTTTGTCATGGTGGCCTAATCAGGGGGCCAGCCCTGAGTGAGTCTGGAAGCCAAGTGAAAGGTATGCCTTTGAGAGTAAAGGAGCCACCATGAAGAGGGGCTCAGAAATCTTTGTGCCGTTCAGAAAAAAAGCCTATGTATCTGGGAAATTGGGACGCACACCCTGAAATCTTCCCAACATGGCAAAATGGTCTGGCTTTTAAAAGGGCTACCTATAGTCCCTCCTCACAGTGACTGGGACTATACACATAGCTCTGGCCAGAAGGAAGCCAGCTCTGGGATGAAAAAGCAGCAAGTGCCTATCCCTGTGGACAGGAAGGAACAGTGATGATAGTGCAAGGAAACCAGTGGGTGGAACAAAAAGGCAGGGCCTACGGCATGTGAAGATGGAGGAGCAGGGCACTCACAAGCCAGGCAATCTCTCCTGCTCAACTCCAGTATTAACTGAGAAAGGGGATGGATCTCAAAATATGGTGTGTTTTGGCACTAGGGTGAAGCCAGCATTTATGGAAAATACCTTGCCCCCTGGGGCAATATGTTGTTTCTCCAAAACCCAAAGAAACTTGACGGATAACCAAAGGGGAGAGAAAAAAGAATGAGATTATGGGAAGTTACTGTTTGCAAACATAGGAGTAATATCCTCACAGGTTTTTCTCCACGGGGAGGCTTTCATATACACCACAGAAGGTCATGTTTATTCCTGGATCAAGCAATCTTTAAGGTGAGGGATGCCCCTGAAATAAATAAAAGCCCAACACCTTGAAACTGAGAAAAGTGTTCTTATGCATGGATAGTAACTCCGTGTCTCCAGGTGGGCCAAGTCAATAAGAAACCAATCATTTCTCCCAGTTGAGGACTGCCCAAGAAAAAACACCAGTCAAGGGTACCAGTTGGGCACTCCGATGGACCTTCCTGAGAGCAGCCCCATATATGAGTCCAGACACTAATCTCAGGTGTTCAGATGCCATACTTTGTTAGTACTCTGAGGACCAGACCTATGAAATGACTGCTTCTATCAATAGAGTATGACAGATATGAGCTCATGTGACAAGTCATAAAAGGCCATGTAGCTCCCCCCTGATTCTTTGGTGGGGGGGGGGGCGGCTCCCTCTCAGGACCCGGTGACTACTCTTTGAGAAGCTCGAGCTACTTGGAGATGCCATGTGTAAGTATTTCAAGACTTCAAGTAGCACCAGCCTACGTACCAGGCATGTAAGTGCAGAAGGCCCCTGCTGATTCCAGCGCCAACTGTTTCAGGCACTCCAGCGAAGGACTGAAAATCCCTGAGCAGATACAAGACATTCCCACTGTGCACTGCCTGAATTTCTGTGGCTTTTCTGAGCACAGTAAAATGGTTGTTGTTTTATAGCATTAAGTTTGGGGTAGTTTGTTACTTAACAATAATAACTGGGAACACTGACTAACTGTTGTACAAACTGACACTGACATACTCAATTTAGAACCAGATATATCCCTTTATAGAGACCATATATTACGTATTCTAAATACTAAGAAAAACTAATTACACATCAGAAACTGTCTTGGAAATTGAGGAAGAAAAGATTGGTGGTCTCAAGGGGTATTTCCTTCAGGCCACTGTGATAGGGTCTGATGAAATATGTTGGCTCTCTATTTCAGGTCAATAGTCCTATTTTCATCTTTTGAGAAATGTGAGGAGCCAGGCCCTGTACTAAATGCTGAGTATATAAACATAAATAAAAGGAATTCTGTTTGCTAGTTTATATTTTAGAAGAGAATATAGACATATAAACCAGCCCTCTCAACACAACGCATTCAGGTCTATGAGAGAAGTAGGAACAGGTTCAATCAGAAGGTGATAACTGAGCTGAATCTGAATGGGTAAATCAGTGATAGTCAGTGGAAGACAGGCACAGAAGGTATTCTGTGCCCGAGGAAGTACAAATGCAAGGCATGGAGGAAGAGAACCATATAGCATATTCTAAGGACCATAGATCTTTGGTTCTTTGGTGTATAAAGTGTAAATAAGGAAAGACAGGGGAGAAGTCCAGGGTGAGGGATCTCTGAAGTGTCTGGATACCGTGGTGGGAGCTTGGAATTCACTGTGTAGGTGCCTCAAAGCTAGAGGATATTTACAATTAGGAAGTGATCTGGTCAAATTGTTTCAGATAAATCACTCTGGTGGTTGTATCAGTGATGTAACTGAGAGGGCAAGTGCGAGGGCAAAGAAACTCACTGGGTGATTATTTCAAAAGCCCAAGTAAGAAAATGTAAAAGACTAAACTTGGATAGTCACTGTAGGGATGCCAAGGAAGCAGTGGACTGCAGAATATTTTGTAGGTAAAATTTTCAGGATTTTGTAATCATTTAGATGCAGGTTGAAGTTTTAGGGAAGAATCAAGTATTATGAACTTGAGGTGTTTGTGAGATACAGAAATGGAAATGCCCAACAGAATTTGAATATTTAAGTCTGAAGACAAGGTAACTTGAAATTTGGAAATGTATGTAAAAGTTACAAAACCAGATAAAATCTCCCAAGAAAAATGTGCAAAGACAAAAATAAAACTAAAGATAAAACCTGGAGGAATTTCAAATGTCATTCAAAAAAGAGAATGAATAAACAAACTATAGCCATGCAATGGAGTATTATATAACAATGAAAATGAATACTACAGCCACTTGCAACAAAACTGATAACTCTTACTAACAAAACTGAGAGAAAATACAAGTATTGAAAAACATGCATGAAATTATACAAAATTCAAAGATCCAAAAAAAATCAATAAATTCTATGTGGATAAAACTTCAGTTAATAGAAAAAAATGATAAGCACAAAAATCAGAATACTGGAACAGCAAGTTGGACAGGAGAGGGATGCCATTGTGAACAAGATACACAGGGGCTCCAATGGTATTTTTAACACTCTGTTTCTTATGATGGGAGACTGCTTCACAAGTATTAATATTCATAGCTCATATGTACATTACATATATTGTTTGTGAATATTTGAAGTATTTTATAATATGTTTAAATGAATCAAGAAGTTACTAGGAGACAAAGAATTCAAGACAGAAAATGTAAATTACTCTTTCAAGCTGCTTGACTCAGAATAAGCGAGAATAGGTGGGGTTTAGGTTCAAGAAGATACGAGATTGAGATTGTTCTCTTTAGCATGTTAGTGATGTGTGCAGTTGTATAGATTCAAGGGACTGAGCTTATAGGAAAGAAAGGAGATATGTGATTCAGTGACCCTGAAAAGTCTAAGAGAAGGATCATTTATATATACAGATGGTGCCAAAAAAATGTAAACACATTTCAACAAAGGAAAAAACTTTATTAAAATTGTAATACTCAATATATACCGATGATGAAAGATGAATACAAGTCACATTTGACTTCTGCAATTACAAGAGGTGGTTACCTCCTCAAAGTGGTTACATTCAGCATCCAGACACTTCTGATTACAGCGAACTACTGCTTGAGCAAAGTTGACCAAAATGTCCACTTGTATACATTTTTCTGGCACCCCCAGTATAGTTTAATTTTCAGAAGAAACCCTTCTTTTTCTGTGAAGCCCTTCAGGTTCCCCTCTACTATCCCTGCAAGGTGCCTTCCAAGTTCTGTAGCATGAAACATGCCTGAGTGCACAGCATGAGAGTGACAGATGCTTTCTACTCCAACTAGGCAGGAATAGGATTATCGCTCTAAGAATTCAAGAAGGGATAAACAGAAACCATTGGTAGGTGACCATATTACCAAATGTGCAAATTTATTCCACACTTCAACTAATCCAAGTCATGCTGGAATGATGTCATTCTTGTTTTAATTTCCAATTACTCCTTGCCAGGGAGTTGGGAATAGTCATCTCTCTGCAAATAACTTGGAGTTTCAGTTCTATTTCTGCTTTTTTATGCCATTATCTGTCATCTGCCCCTGACCTTGTCAGAGATGGCAGATCCCCAATGCACTTATTTGGTATCTGTTAATCATTTGGTATGCAATGGTTTTCTCTGCCTCAGTTGAAGAACAAGTACTTTGTAACTTTGGCTGCTTCTCTTATTTAGTTAAGGTTATTGCTAATTTTATTCTCTGGACCTCACTTACTGTTCTCTCTTGGTCTCTTTTTCTCAGTTGATCATAGTCTGCAGAAACATAGAATGCTTTATAGTTTTCCATGCTCAGTCCTCCTTGTGTGTATTGCTCCAAGTTCACCTATCTATGCTCACATCTTGAAATCCTGAATTATTGGCTCTGTGGCTGGATTAAAACGATGCAAGATATAGTTAACTTCTTAGCGTAAAATGAGAGTTGTGCTTATGGTACAAGGCATAAGCCCCTAACAGATTAACCCACCCCACAGATAACTATAAACATTGAACAAAATACAAAACACAACTACCTGAAAGCACTGGAAAATCAACAAAAGCAGTGAGATTCTGAAAGGGAGACAAAACGTTACTGTCTTTCTGTACTGAAGAACAAAGGGAAGAAGATGAGTGAACCCAAGCCATGGAAAAGTGAAGTGGGAATCCTGGAAATGAGAGGGAGAACCCCAGATTCTGTAAGTAAACTTTGCCTGAGTTTTTGGTTTGCCCCTGACAAACTCACATGTGAACAGACTCAAAGCAGCTTTCAGTCAAGGCTGAGATGTGATCTGAGCTCTGAGCAGTGCCAGCTCTAAGTAAGAAAGGGGTTAAGTTGGAATCTAACCAAATTAGTTGTTTGTTAAAACAAAATGTCAACAATCTTTGTGAAAAAATAACAGAATCCAAAGCTGCCATAAAATAGCATTCATAATGTCTAGTATACTGCCAAATTACTCAATCTATAAGAACCAAGAAAGTGATATCCATTCTCAAGGGAAAAGATATGGAACAGGGGCCAATCTCGTGAAGTTCCACATGTTGAAATTATTACATAAGGACTTCTTAAACCACTCATCCATGTGTCCAATGAAGTAAAGGAAAATACATTTGTAGTGATGGCAAAACAGGGACTTTTAGCATAGAAAATATACAGGAGAATCAACTGGAAATTCTAGATATGAAAACTGAAACATTCCACTACATTTACATCTGATTCCTAAAACAAACAAACAAAACAAACCTGACAGCAGCAATTGTTGGCAAGGATGTAGTGTAACTGCTTCTTTAATACATTGTTAATGGTGTTGTAAAATGTGCAACTCCTTTGGCAGTTTCTTAAATGGAGCATACACCAATCACATGACTCAGCCACTCCAAGATATTTACCCAAGATACATAAAAACATCTGTCCACACAAAGGCTTGCACACTCCATTTGCAACAGTCTCAATCTAGAGAGAGCCCAAATGTTCATCAGCAGGTGGATGGGTAGACGAAAAGGGATTCGCCCATACAGTGGGATACTACTCAATAAAAAGGAATACATATGGATGAATCTCAAAATCATTATACTGAGTGAAAGAAGCCAGGCACAAAAGAGGAACACAAAATAATAAATGCTTTGATTCTATTTTCATAAAAGTTAATAAAATTCTAGGGAATGCAAACTAATTTATAATGATCACAAGTCACTTGCATGTGAAGACTGCATGTAGTTGGGGAGGCAGAGAGATCAGATTGTAAAGCAGCATGAGGAAACTTTTGTGGGTGATGCACACATTCTTCATCTTGATTGTGGCAGTGGTTTTACTGTGTATATAATCGTCAAAACTCATCAAATTGTACATTTTAGATGAATGCACTTTGGTTTATGTGAAATAACCTAATAAAGTTAATTCCAAAAGTGAATGGTAAATCAGGAGTCAGAGGAAGGAAGGGAAAAGAGGAAGGTCAAGTAACATGGAAATCTAGTGGAGTCCAGGAAGGCATTAAAGGCTACCACCTCTTAAGATCAGGGACGTTTAATATCAGTCAGAACCTATTTGGCTTCCTGCAACATAACCCCATTCCATCTTCTACAAAACTCGTGTAATTCTGAGAATACAGAACAATCTGTGAGTGGCTTTCCATAAAAATTAAGGACAGGAACTTAGCTATACATATGGCTTGATGTAGGATGGGACAAGGAAAGCATACAAATGGCCAAGAAATGAACCATTAACTGAGTGATTTCAGCAGAAACTGGAGCTTAGGGCCAAAGGTCACTAGGCAAATATAATATCCCCAAACTGCAAGAAATCACAGTGACACAGTGGTCTTTCTGTAGGATTTGGGCTAGGGGTTTGAGACAACTGTATCCAGATCTTAAAGGGCGGCATACATCCAGCTAATATCTGGGTGATATTTATAAACCCTCTGCACGCTAAACTTACCCTTTGGCCACCTGCATTTATGGACCTGAATGTGGAACCTCTATATTTTTAAGATAGTAATCCTCAATAGGGGGGAAAGAATCTCATGGGGGCTCTTTAACAATTATAACCCATTTTAACTAAGTCGTTGTCTCCAGAGTATGGCCTAGGCATGTATATTTTTAAAATTGTTCTAAGAAACTCTGCAGTGGTCTGTGGGCCACAGAGAAATGACTGAATGGTTCACGTTCCTATCCAGATGTGACTTCCTACTTTAACCATGAGGCTCTTTCCTCCTCTGGAACCACAAGTCTCAGCGATGGGCTGGCCTGAATCATCTGGTAACACAGCCTCAGTCACTCCCTAATGACAAAATCCAGGGACAGAGAAAGGCTCTTCCAGGATATACTGGTCGGCTATTCCCTCAGTAAAAAGTTACTCTGTCTCTGTAAAGTGCTTCTTGGTACTTTACTCTGAAACTTTCTCTCTTCTGAATTCAGAGCAAGGAACAAAAAGGTCATGCTTGTACATATGTCAGCTACACTGCTGCTGTCCTAATACAAATGACTTTCCACACTTTTAATCATCCAACTTCTTTTTGTCCACAAAATGAACCACACAAATACCCAGAACTGATGGATTTATAAAAGGAAAACTGAAAGGACTGATGTTAAAATACTGTACAATAACAATCTCCATATTTGTTATCTATTATTTACCAGTTTTTTTTGTTTTGTATTGTTTTGTTTTTAATATGCAAAGATTAAAGGAACTATTATGCATTTTGGAAATTAGTGTTTTTTAAAAATCTGTTGCAATTTTTTTTTTTGTTCTGGATATGATTCCAAGGTAAATATGATGGACTATGTTATTCCTTAGTTAACCCTCCTTTGATTCTTCCTATGTACCACGTATTGTTCTCACACTTTACATGTATTGAATAGCTTAACCATCACAACTCCATGAGTTAGCTATTATTTTATCCTTCTTTTACAAAAGAAAAAAAAAGAAAAGAAAAAAAGAAAGAAAGAAAGAAAAAAAGAAACTGGGACGTAAAGAGGTTAGATAACTTTTCAAAGATCAAGTGTTAGGTGGAGGAGCTCAGATTTTAGCCTCAGCTGTCTGGATCCAGAGACATTGCTCTCTTGCTAAATCACTATGCTTTGCTGACTCTTGGGGCTTTAACACTTCTCTATCTACCATTCCTGCAGGAACACATTTGCCATTTGAAAACGGTCATGGAAATAGTTGAAATTGTTCATTCAATTTTTATCTGCTACAGTATGTATTATAGGGATAATATTGTTGAAAATGTATTTCGCTGCATTGTCCAGTGTCCCCAGCATTCAAAAAAGAGTAATCTAAAAATCAATGCAAGAGTGAGGAAAATCTTTGTTCAACATTAAAAAAAAAAAAGTGTATTGTGAGTTTTTCTATGCTCTTATCTTTTTGCTTGGGCCACCAAGAAACTTGGTTTAATATGCAAAATTACTTTTTAAAAACATGGGTCCTTTTGCCATAGTATTTGCTTATTAATGAGCTTGCTTTCTCATTTTTTTTCTATTTTCACTAAAGTGACTTCTTATTTTTTTTATTTCACTGAATTTTACATGTATTTTATGCTTCTTTGAATCTTTTGTAATACAAGGCAAGTATGCAATATAAAAGTAGAAACTTTTTTTAAAAGTAGGAATTCTAAAAGACCCAAAGCCTTTCAGGTAGCATGTGGGTTTAAAAAGAAAGAAATATTGTATATTTTAGGAAAAGCTTTAATTATCTAGAGCCAATTCCTGATTCATAGAAAGTACCTTTTTACATTTCTTTTCTCTGTCTCTCTGTCTCCTTCTCTCCTCCCCATTCCCTCCTTCCCTCTTTCCTTCTTTTAAAAATAACACTACAACTATTTTATTGTTAAACACAGCTTTGCATACTTGTGTGAATATGTCTTTAGAATAAATCTTTAGAAATATATTTAGAAATATAATTATTGAACTCCCGTTTTGTAATAGGTTGTTTATTCTTTGTCTTATCAACCTATAATAATCATTCATACATATAATTAATCCTTTATTATGGTATGGTAAATATTTTGCCAGGTTGTCACTGTTTTATAATTTTGTTTCTATAAATTTTTAAATTTTTACCTATAAGTAATCAAAGATATTATTTTTTTATGGTTTTCAGTTTTTTTCTTTTCATGTTTGGAAAGGTCTCTCATACTGCAATTATATAAAAAAAAAATCCACCTATATTTCTTTCTATCTTTTTACAGTAAAATTTTTAATGAATCTGCCACTAATTTTTTCTAAAGGATAACAAGTGGTCTTAACATAATTTGAGTGATACGTCTTTCCCCCACTACTACTTTAGTTATCCACAAAATCCTCATTTATATTAGGGTTTATTTCTTACTATTGTATTACATTGATCGGTTTATTTATCCATTTATCTATTACTGTACCAATACAGACATTTTTAAAATTTCAGTGTGCTTAACTTTTTGATACACATTATTTTACTTTGTTATTCATCCTTTAAAAAGAGATATGACAATTTTTTAAACAATTTTTTTTTTCAATTACAGTTGACATTCAGTATTATATTAGTTTTAGGTGTATAGCATAGTGGTTAGATATTTATATAACTTACAAAGTGATCCCCCCAGATAAGTTTAGTAACCCCTTGACACATACATAGTTATTATACTATTATTGACTATATTCCCTATGCTTTAGTTTACATCCTCATGACTGTTTTGTAACTGCCGATTTGTACTTCTTAATCCCTTCATCTTTTTCAACCTCCCTCCCACCTGGCAACCATGTTTGTTCTGTGTATCTATGAGTTTGCTTCTGTTTTGTTTGTTTGTGTCGTTGTTGTTTTTTAGATTCTACATGTAATTGAAATCATTAGATTCTACATGTAATTGAAATCATATGGTATTTGCCTTTCTCTGTATTATTTCACTTAGCATAATTGTTGATGATGGCCATTCTGACAGGTGTGAAGAGATGTTTTATTGTGGTTTTAATTTGCATTTCTCTGATGACTAGTGATATTGAGCATCTTTTTATATGTTATTGGCCATCAGTATGTCCTCTTTGTCTATTCATGTCCCCTGCCCATTTTTTAATTGAATTGTTGTCTTTTTGATGTTGAGTTGTATGAGTTTCTTATATATTTTGGTTATTAAGCCCTTATCAGGTATATCACTGGCAAATACTTTCTCCCACTTAGTAGGCTGTCTTTTCCTTTTGTTGATGATTTCCTTTACTGTGCAAAAACTTTTTAGTTTGCTGATGTTCCATTTGTTTATTTTTTTCTTTTGTTTTCCTTGCCTGAGAAGACATACCTAAAAAATGTTACTAAGGGTAATGTCAGACAGTTCACTGCCTATGTGTTCTTCTAGGAGTTTTATGGTTTCAGGTCTTAAATTTAAGTCTGTGATCCATTTTTAGTTTATTCTTGTATATAGCATAAGAAAGTGGTCTAGTTTCATTTTTTTTTTTGCATGTATCTGTCCAGTTTTCCCAACACTATTTATTGAAGAGACTATCTTTATCCCATGGTATATTTTTAAAGATAGGGATATTCTTGCATGTTATTTTAAAAATATTTTATCAATCCTCCTCTCCCAAGACCCATTTTGTTTTTTGACTAAAATAAAATTTATAGATTAATTTAGAGAGCATGTATCAGGAATTTTTACATCAGTAAAACTTCTTATTTTGACATACCTGTCTATTTTTTCAATTTATTTTATGATCTATAGTAGAATTTGAAGTTTCTGTACATCAATTTTATATACAGAGGGTGCCAAAAATGTGTATATACATTTTAAGAAAGGAAAAAACTGTATTAAAATTGTAATAAATGAATGACACTAGCATTCATTTGATTAATGTCATCTTTTGAGCAAATGTCATACTACACATTCTGCCCTAATTCAATTCAACTTCAAAAAGTAATACATAGATAACATCTCTTAACATGTGTACAATTTTTTGACACATCCAGTAATTCTTGTTAATTTAATTCCTAGATATTTTATCTACATTTGATGTTGCTAATTTATTTATTTATTTATTTTATTTTTTATTATTATATAGTTACAGATGTACAAAACTATGCAATAGTTATTTTTTCACTCCTTACAAAGTGACAACCCCCCTCCCCATTCCCTACCCCCCCACCTCCGATATCATACATATCTATTACAATTCCATTGACTACATCCCCACACTACATTCTACATCCCATGACTATATATGTGTTAAATTATAGTCAACATCTAATATTAATCAGCAGCAGCTTCGGATGTACAGTGCAGTAGTCAGGCCACTACACCATCCATGAAGTGGTCTCCCTAACAAGACATGAGTCCATCTGATCCCCTAAAAATATATTTACAACATTATTGATTATATTCCCTAAACTGTCTCTTCTGTCTCTGCAGTATTATTGCAGTTACCAGTTTATGTTGCCTTGTCCCTTCCCCTTCTCCCTCATTGATGTTGCTTCTTTAAATGGCATCTTATTTTTTCTATTATTCTGTATGAATGAGTGGTGATGGCTTTTATATATTAATTTTATAACCAGCCTCCTTATTAAATTTTATTATGGTTTCTAATATTTTAATAGATATTCTGGATTTTCCAGGTATACTGTCACATAGTCTGCAAATAATAACTTCCTCTCTAATATTTTCACTTATTTCTTTCTCTTTTCACTATATATTGGATAATACTTCAGATTATTATAGATGTCTTTATCTTGTTTCTAGCTTTAATGAAGAACTCTGTTAGTATTTTCATCAAGTCTGATGCTGGCTTTTGTACATAATATCATGTCAAGGAATTATTTCAATTTGGTTAATAGTTTGTTTTCTTAACCCTTTTATTCCTTTTTATTAAGTTTATTTTTTAATTAGTAAAGGCATTATATTTTATTAAATATCGTTTTAATGACTGTTGAAATGGTATGTTATTGTTTCCTTTTACTTATGTAAAGGAATTGTTTAAATGCTGTCTTGCCCCAGTTTTAAGGCCCTAAGACCGCTCAATTCCCCCTCATGAGGGTGGGAGCACCCTCACCACCTCCTTTTGGGGGTTTTGACACTCTAGGCCACCATACACTTGCCCTAATTACCCCTGGACCAAGTACCAGACACATAGGCACAGTCCCTATGCCCCAGAGCCAGATGAGATTATTCAAAGTAGCCAATCTGCTTGCCCTGCCTTGCTCCTTCCTTCCCCCAGAAACCACAATAAAGACACTTGCCATAGCCCCCTTGCCCTTTGCCCCTGACCTATGCTGTGCTTCCCCTGGCAGGCCAGGTGAGTGTGCTATGTTCTCCCCAGGGAACTGTGAGTAAAACTGTGAAACTCGTTCTGGTTTCTCTCTCATCTTCATCTGGCTTCCCCATTCCTCATCCAAAGTAGTATGGTGAAAATAATATATTGACATGGTGAATAATATTGGCAGGTTATAATATTCAAGCCTTGACATTCCTTGATATGATATATCAATCTTCTAATATGCTTTGTGATTCTATATACTAGTGTTATATTTTAGAACTTTGGACTTTTGTAAAAAGTGCATAGTAATAAGTCAGATTGTGTGCATTTTTTAAAACTTGCTTTGTTAGGTTTTGTTATCAATACTAAGCTGGTTCTATTAAGTCAGTCTGGGTGATTTCCTTTTTCTCCACATACTGCGACAGCTTAAATAGTACATGAATTTCCTATTTTGCAAAGGTATGAAAGAATTGGCCTGTGAAACAGTCTGAGACTGAGAGGGCCTGGGGGAGCAAGAAGAATGTAGCTCTGGCAGCTTTCTTTCTTCCACAGTAATTGTTCTGTATAGGTTTTCTATGTTTTCTGAAATATATATATTCTAATTTCTAATAGGTGCCAAGTGGGTACAGGGAAGGCAACCTGGAGCATAGGCACAACGCTTTTACTGAGCTCCCAGCCAGTGCTCCCTGCCAGGCCCACTGCCCACTGCACAGGAGGCTTGTCCTGGAACGGACAGGTCTACACTGCCCCAGCCAGAGCTTGTTGAGACACTAGAATAATGCTCTCTGATGTGACTGAAAGCACTGGGAAGATTGGTTTATTGACAGTTTGATAGCACTCCCCTGAAGACCAAATGATTTTTTCCCCCTATTTTTCTTGAGTCTGTGTGGGCAAGGCACGAACGAAATTTTTCTGAAAGTACTATCACAGCTGAGTGCCATAGGTAGGGCAAGAAAGATTTCTGAAGTGAGCGAATATTCTTTCTAGAGTCCAAGACTCTGTGCCTAGAGTTGTTATCATCCCACAGAAGGAAAATCCTGGAGGGTAGGGACCCTAGAGGCACTCATTCTAAGAAATGCTTGCCCAAAGAGCACAGTAAGTAAACACGGTGCCAGATATGCGTAGCAAGTGCTGGACCTTGGCTATACCACAAGGAAAGGAACATAGCACAAAGCAGAACAGGGAGGAGGGGCATATTGCACATCAAATGCTTTGGAAAAGGTAGAGATATTGCTATTTCCTGAGTGCATAAAAACTTAGCTCTGAGCAGAATATACCTGTTGGGGAAGGCTCACTTGCAATTTGATTATAATAATTAGCCAAGCTATTTTTTGAAATGAGGGTAGAATGTATCATAGAATTCATTATTTAGATGTAAAGCTAGACCTAAGACTTGGGTCATCAATTTTCTCTATAAATTGACCTGTACCCATTAAAGTGCCCCAATTCTATTCCACAATTCCACATCCTGGCTCCAGAAATAACATCTTGCTCCCCAACACCTACTTTCCAAGACATGATGATTTTCCAATTTGGTGAGTGAGTGAGTGAAAATGACAGGTAAGTAATGAGTCTAATGAAGCCACCCCTCTAGTCAACCTACAACATGCAGTCTATTCCTATTCCAAGGGGCGTAATGCAGACAGGGACAGGGAAAAGGGTTTCTTAGTAAAGGTTTCTACCCAGAGATAAAGGGTTATTAGTGTCTCCACAAGGCCGCGAATGGAAGTTTCCTACATTCTCTTTGTAATAAGGAGAACAAATCACAATCTACAATCAGCCTGCTGAACTTTCTCCTGTTACAGGCTGTGACTGTTACAACGGCATGTTAGAAATGCTAATCATATGTGGACTCCTAAAATAAATGTCATTCTGCCAGCAGGAGACAGTTTGGAAAAGACATAGGACTGTGTAAGAAGTCCTTCTCATCCCTCACCCACTATCTTCTGGCTTAGGAAACCCCACAGACAGTCCACACGTTCCAGGGAAGTCATTAAAAAATATCAAACAGGAGGGTTGACACAGAGTCAGGAGACTGGCCAGGAAGTGCCACTCAGGTCAAGTGCAGTCAAGCTCAGCTGGAACCATGGGGCAGAGATCTTCAGAGGAAAAGTAAAACATTTCTCTTAACTCCCATAATAAGCCCTATCTTATTAGAACATATAAATGTCCCTAGGGCAGCTTCCTAGGGGCATTTATATATTCTTAGGTCATATTTTTATTCTTTCCTGAGCTCAACACTTGATCTTAGGTGATATAGCTGCCTTCTTATGTCTCTACCTTCACATTTTTTCCTGAGCAGTGTATTTTTAGGATACACTAAAAAGAAATCCTTATCTGCCTCCTTTGCACAAGTAGCATGTGAAGATGGGAAAATCAGAGGCGAACCACAAGTCAGAAGAACGAAGTTTTGGTTCTAGATCAGGGAATAGCAAGTTGACCTTGGACTTGTAATTCCCTTCTGTAGGCCAATGACAGTTCATTCCATTAATGGTGAAGAAAACATGGTGTGAGTGTCTTTTATGTGCCAAGCGCAATACAGAATACTGGGGAAATGAAAGGGAAGACCCACTGCTGATCTCCACGCGGTTCATTGTGTTATGCTACATTGTAACTGAGATCAAGGCAATGATTTTCTTTAAGAAGAACATGCAAGAGTTCAGAATAGATAATCCCCAAAGGCCTTTTGTTTAGGTGCAATTTTCAAAACATTTTACAAAGGGTAAGGGATTTCACTGGCAAGTCCAAAAAAATACACTAGCATGATGCACCAGCTATCAGCTCTACCTTTATGGTCATAGCAAACACTGTTATTTGCCTCCATTTCCTCATTGCCAACAATGCTCAGTTTTGTTCAGGTGCCAGTGTGCCAGGTCTCAAAAAATCAGCATCCCATCCCCTCTGTCAGTGATTGATCTAGGGGTAGTATTGGCTCAGTTCAGACCAGTGAGATGTAAGGTGACATTTCCTGAGGAGTTTCTAGAAAAGATTTTGCTCTCTGAATAATGAGAAGGTCACAAAAAGAATCCTGTTTCACTGCTCTTTTACCCCTTACTCTCTCTCTCACCATCCTGGCCACCCTCCCAACTCCTATCTTAGGGCACAGTTACAGGAAAAGCAAATCTCTGAGTCTGAACTAGCCCATTAACAACATTACAGGAATGCCAAGGAAATCTCACACGTATCCACCAACTCTAGGTTGGAGCTGCTGTACAAATCTAGAAAATCACCTCTCTATAGATTTATTATTAAGTACAAAATATATATGCCCTATGGTTTTAGCCACTCTTAATTGGATTTTCTGTTTTACACTGCTTAACGCAATCCTAATTCATTTAATATTTTCTGCCCCTGACCTTCCTATATATAAGCAAGAGAACCTAACACTAAGTGAAGATTAAAACCGTCTTTCAGCCATACCTACATCAGGTTTCCCTGGGTTGGAATACTTGGACATTTTAGCTTTTTTTAATAAATCAATACAAGAGGACCTCCTTTCCCCTCCTAGGAAGCAAGTTATTCTGTTCCACTTTCTCATCCAGAATTACTGTAGAGGTGTGGTTCTTTTATGTCCTATGAAAATGTGATGTTGACATTCAGTATTATTCAGCTTCAGCTTCAGGTATACACTGCAGTAATACTGAATGTCAATTATAATTTAATATACTTATAGCCACAGGATGTAGAGTACAGCATAGGGAATAGAGTCAATGGAATTGTAACAGCTATATACGATGTAGATTGGAGGAGGGGGGTTATCACTTTATGAGGGGTGTAAATGTCTAGTACATTGTTTTACACACCTGAAACTAATAATAATTTAAAAAAAGAAAGATGAAAAAAAAGAAAATCTCTCTCATTGTTCACAGGTGGGATTTCCAGGCTCAGCCAGGGACAAATGTGATATAACAGGACATAATATTTCGTCCTCTTCACCCCCTACATTTCTTTCTCACTTAGACATTGTGGAAAAGAGATTGTTTAAAATCATAGCACATCTAAAGTTATGCTAGATGGTAAATATCCTACACACAAAAAAATGTTTTAAAGTTTGCATTACGCAGAATGTAGAAGACCCATAAGTGACATGATAAGTTAGTCAGAAGGAGCCCAACCCACATCAAACCTAAACTGGTCTTCTTCAGGATACTGAGTTGGAAGAAATAGGATAAGCCATGCAAACTATGCTTCAATTACCCTAAATATAAAGCTTATGATTTATAATGGGTAGGGAGTAAGGCAGGGGTGATACAGTAGGTGCCAGGGGATAAGAAATTTAAACTATGATTTAAACCAAACAGGGAACTGTTATAGGAATAAAGTGTCTCTGAGGTTAGGAAATGCAGGGGATTATGGCAAGTTTAGAGGCGGTATGTGCCGTAAAAGTCATGAAACTTTAGTAACTGCTGGCTCTGGAACAATTTTTTGGCAGATTAGAAACTGCTGAGGAAGCATGTACTAAATTATTTACCACCTGGCAGAAAAAGAATGAAAGGACTCCCAGCTTTTGATGAGGTTAGAAATATTTTTAGATATGACATTGAAGAAAGAATGTCATGAGGTGAGATAAATTCCATGAGAATTAAGCAAGTGCTGGTGGAAATTCCATAAATCCCAGCTCTACTAACCAACCTTATGAATTTTCAGAGGTCTAAAGGATTCACCCCATTTTCAATTGATTTAGGTGGAAAAGAAGACCATGAAGCTGCCCACAATCAGAAAGACAAACAGCATATGGTGGCTGGACTAGGGAGAAAGGCAGAAAAAAATTGCAAAGGAGCACATGTACAAGTTTCTCCTTTTATGATAAAGAGTGATTTCTAGGCATATTCATGCAACGTCCTTTTTCAAGGCAGGCCCCATCTTCCATTTCTGGTGAGTGAGAAAGCATTGCTGGCAGACGGCATTGTGGAAATATTCAGAAGTTCAAGTACGAGTCAGACAAAGGGCCTGGGGCCACATATGAGACCCAACCCACCTCAAGAAGCTCTTGGTTATGTTCCGTGTCTACCCCAAGCCCATTTCCTTTGAAGGGATTTCAGTCCCTTTTCCATGAGGTTAGCAGTGCCACATATGAGCAGAGGGGCAGGAATGCCAAGCAGTACGACAGCACGTATCAGGAATATTTACACATACCAATCATCTATGAATGACATTTGGTCCACATTCAGCTACCATATCCAACGGGGTCTCTATGGTCTGAGCCTGGAAATTATTTAATCTGGCTCCCTCTCTGCATATACTGTCAACAAACAGTTCTCCTAAGAAAATCTTTGCAAATTTAACTTGATTTGGCATCTGCATCTCAGAGGATCTGGACTAATATATCCCATCATACAGGAATTTTATACCAGTATTCTCAATGCAGATTATATTAACCTGAAGGAAATAACAATCATTTCTTGGGTACATAAGAACATTTTGATATAATTGTTTGATATAATAGGCCATAGCACATAAAGAAATATATTGTATCTATGGTGGTAAAATTTTATGGAGGAGGGGCAATTAGGAAAACACAAAACAAAACTACAAAACTCTTTGTAGAGACAATAATTTAAAAAGGGTGAGAAATAAAAAAGGGTTGGGAAATTGTTCTAGATGAATCATTCTATTTGAAAGCAATGATTTCTGAGCTCATGTCAAGGATCTCTTTGAGAGCTGTATTACAGCCAAGGCTTAGAGTCAGTACACTTCTCTGATTATGAGGTGTGGATTAAAGGACACTGAACAGATGAACTAAGACTGATTTATATATCCTGCCCCAAGTTCAGAAGGTTTTAAATATGAAGCCAATAGTTCACTATTGGTTTCAGTATGAAGCCAATAGTTCACTTAGGCTAACATTACACCTAAGAAGTAAGAACTTCCTAACATGCATATTTTTCTCATCATGCCCAGACACATCCCAATACAATGCTCCAGAGAGCTCTTACTTGATGGAGGACATCAGCACAACCCCAAGTCTGACACCATTGTCATCATCATCTGGTTAGACAATAGTACCTTAAAATCTGGGAGGACAAGTTTCTCTGGGAGTCTTGCATTTCTGCCCATCTTGTGATGAAGTGCTGTCAGCTTATTTCTAGACTACCTTAAAATGACACTTGCATAGAAAATAGCCTTTGAAGATAGGAATAATACCTCCCTCCAAGGAAAAGGGAATATTTATTTCCTGACCAGAATAATAAAGATAATATCTTCTCCAGGGCAAAGATGAGGCACATTTGCTAGAAGCCTCCTTATAAGATTGGGGGTTTACTAAGGAACTCCAAGTTCCTCAGCTGAGACACACCCATTGCAGGAGCAGCATCCACCAGGGCCTGTCACATCTCCCCCATGGGACTTAGGGGCAGAAGGAACCAATGTCAACATGAAGTTCGTGCTGTTGGCTGTGCCATGAGTAATAAAGTCCTCTGCCTCTGACTCAGGAATCTGTGCCTTTTTCCAACATCTTTGAAACTGTGGCAGGCTAGCTTGTTAACTGGCAAGTGGGGTAACATCTCAGACCCTTTATGGTCCTTACCAAAAGCATAAGCAGAGAGGAATCTCATGAGGAAGCAGTAACTGGGCAAGAATTGACAACACCCAGGATTGTGAATTCCATGGTACTCTTTCTTTAACAGTCTGGTACTTGTCCTCCTGCAGTACGGAGGAGAGTAAACCACTTCTCACACACCTGAATCTAAGAGCTGTAGAATTCAAGCTCATAAAGCTAGGTGATGGCTCAGAATGAGAATGTGATGAAGGGGAAGCATTGTTTCTGCTATACTTCCCATATGACTAGACCCTGCCTGACTTTTAGGGTGCCTAGATGTAACAATTCCCTCCACTCAGCTCTACCTAATAACTACCAGGGAAAAGAGTAGAACTTCATGGTTGTAAAGCTCAAAAAATAATAGTAGGTAGACAGGATGGGAAGCTTAACCTTCCTGCCCTTCTTATTTAAGGAAAACAGTTGCTTTTAGTTTAATAACATATTAAAGTTATTGTAGAAAATCAACAAACAAAAGAGAGTTCTGTCCATCTTATACACACTGCATGCTGAAGAATATATGTGTATACTAAGACCCTAGAGCTGGGGGTTATGGCAGAATAAAGCTGAGATGATAGAAAGAGGGATATGAAGGAAAAGAAAGGGAGGGAGGAGATTGATAAGAAAAGAACTAATGGGACAACTTGGGCACCCATCCTAGGTTTATCCCAAAGGGTTTACTAGAACTCCAATGAGAAAAGAATTAAGAAATGATAAAGAAATTTAATGCTGATAAAGTGTTCATTATAAACTACTATATTATTGTTTCCATGTAATGTACATTATTTACATGTATAATATTATTACTATAATTATAACTAATATTTATGGGGGACTCATTATATTCCAGGCACCATTCTAAGGGTCTTAAATACATATTAACCCATTAATCCTCTCAATAAGACTTTAAAGTAGGAGCATTGTTCTTCTCTCTTGTAGATGAGAAAATGGAGTCATAAAGATAGTAAGTAACAAGCCAAAGGTTGGAGAGTTAATAAACACAAACCCATGCAGAGTTGTTCCAGAGCCTGCATGCTTGACCACTATCCTATAATGCTTCTCTAACATTCCATTTCTCCCTCTCACATACTCCTAGATCTCATGCTCTCCTGGGGCCTAAAATAGTATTATAAGAAAGCTCTCCAAAAATTAGATCCAAGATGGAGGAATAGATAAACACTGTGCCTGCATTCTTTCCTGAACACATTAAAATTACAACTAAATTATAGAACAATCAACCTGGAGAACCATCTGAAGCCCAGCTGAACAGAACTCCTATAACTAAAAACGTAAAAAAGCCATATCACGTCGAGACTGGTAAGAGGGGAGGAGAGGCGGAACAGGCCCCACACCTGCATGTGGTGGTTGAGAATCAGGAGGGATTTCTCAGCTGCCTTTGTTCCGCCATAGGAGCAAAGGACCACAGCCCCCATTCCAGGCTCTCTAGCCCAGAGTGCTGTTGCTGAGAACAGGAGGCCCCACAACATCTGGCTGTGAAAAACAGTGGGGATTCCAATCATTCAGATGGGCTCGAAGGGTTTGGGAAACCCAGATGTCCTCTTAAATGGCCTTCACACAGACTAGCTCACTTGCATGCACTCACCTTGGGCTCCAGTGGAGGGATGGTGACTTGAGGGACCTTGGAGACATATGGAGGGAGAGACAGACTGTGGTGTATGGGTTCAGGTGGAGGACTGAAAGACAGTTGGCATTTTTCTGGTGAAGAGTTCACCTTCTGGGCAGCCAGCAGGTGGGCACCATCTTTCCTGTGTTAAGCCCACCCCCTCCAGCCAGATCTAAATCTAATTGGTCTAGTGAGCTCCGCTGCTCTGCCCTACCCAACTCTCACACCAGCTGGAGGCAATTTTTCTCCCTGAGCAGCCAGCCCTGCCTGCATTGCACTGTTTCTTAAAAAAAAAAAAACTACCAGAGTCCTGCAGGCCCCAGATGGGCGATGACTAGCCTTGGTGTACTCTGAGGTTTTCGCTGAATCACTCCAGGCTCAGCACTGGCATGAAAGCAGAATTTACATTAACCTTGTGATCACAATTCTTCCCACTCTAGTGACTCCCTAAGACCCTGCCTCACCCAACTTGTGTTCTGTGTGAAGTGTTATGAGTGGCTGAACCTTAAGAGAGCCCAGAGGTGGCACCAGGCCTCAGGGTGTTCTGGCTTTTTGTGGAGCTACCCCAGGTGCAGTCTGGTGTCAGCTGACCTCAGTTGGCAGTCTGGCCTCTCCCATATGCAACCAGGTCCAGCACAGGCAGCAAACAACTTCGGATTGCTTTGTAGCATCTACAAGGTAGTCCCTGGCTGGTCACAGACAGTGGGTAACTTGGATCTACACTGGAGTCCCACCCAAGAGGCCCCAGAACCAACATACTTGAGGTTGGCTTCAGGCCACAGCAGAGCACTGTCTTATTAGCACCACAAACAGCACACACAAAGGGCGGTCTGAACAGACACCAGAGCTTGCTGGTGTGAATCCCACTCAGTGGGGTAAGCCTCCTGCACAGCAGCCCATAAGCTATGGTCGTGGCCAAACTGCACAGCCAATCAGCCTAAGGGTTAAACCTACCCACTGATGTGCAAGGGCAATGAAGCTCAACTATTACAGAAGGGCACACACAAAACACACAAGGGACACTCCTGGAGCACCCAGGGCAGGTGACCAGGGAGACTGTGTCATTGGGCCCCATAGGGCACCTACTACATAAGGCCACCAGGCCAACACTTGGTAGACATAGAAGATCTACCTAGTACATAGAAACAAACACAGGGAGGCAGCCAAAATAAGGAAACAAAGTAATGTGTCCCAAATGAAAGAAGAGGAGAAAACTCTAGGAAAAGAACTAAATGAAATGGCAAGCAACCTGCCAGAGTTCAAAATACTGGTTATAAGAATGCTCAAGGAACTTAGAACTTCAAGAAAGAGATGGCAAACATGAAAAAGGCAAACATACAGAAACCATAGAAAAGAACCCATCAGAAGTGAAGAATACAATAACTGAAATAAAGAATGCATTAGAAGAAATCACCAGCAGATTAGATGATACATAGGATAAAGTCAGTGAATTGGAAGACAAGGTAGCAGAAAATACCTAATCAAAGCAGCAAAAAGAGAAAAGAATCCAAAAGAAGGATAGTTTAAGAGATCTCTGGGATAACATCAAGCATAGCAACACTTGCATTATAGGGATACCAGAAGGAGAAAAGAGAAAGCAAGAGATTAAGAACCTATTTAAAGAAATAATGACTGAATACTTTCTTAACCTGGTGAAGGAAATAGACATACAAGCCCAGGAATAAAAGAGAGTCCCAAACAGGATGAACCCAAACAGGCCCATACCTAGACACATTAAAATTAAAATGGCAAAGATTAAAGGCAAAGAGAGAATACTAAAAGTAGCAAGAGAAAGGCAACTAGTAACTTATAGGGGAGATCTCATAAGATTATCAGATGACTTCTCAACAGAAATTTTGCAGGCCAGAGGGATTGGCATGAAATATTCAAAGTGATGAAAAACAAGGCCCTACAATGAAGGATACTCTACCCAGCAAGGTTATCATTTAAAATCGAAGGACAGATAAAGAGCTTGTTAGACAAGAAAAAGGTAAAGGAGTTCATTACCACCAAACCAGTATTACAAGGAATCTTAAAAGAACTTCTTTAAGATGAAAAAAAAAAAAAACAAAGAAAATAAAAAATACGAATACTAAAATGGCAATAGCTACATAACTATTAACAATTACTTTCAATGTAAATGGATTAAATACTCCAATCAAAAGACATAGGAGGGCTGACTGGATAAGAAAACAAAACCCTTAGATATGCTGCCTACAAGAGAATCACTTCACTTTGAAAGACACACACAGAATGAAAGTAAAGTAATGGAAAAAGATATCTCATGAAAATGGAAATGAAAAAGACAAAAAAACTAGAGTAGTAATACTTAGACAAAATAGACTTTAAAACAAAGGCTATTAGAAGACACAATGAAGGACCCTGTAATCTCACTTCAGGGTATTTATCCGAAGAAACCCAAAATGCTACTTCAAGGGGACATGTGCATCCATATGTTCACTGCAGCATTGTTTACAATGGCCAAGATGTGGAGGCAGCCTGGGTGTTTGTTGATGGATGAATGGATAAAGAGGAGGTGGTATGTATATACAATGGAATATTGCTTGGCCATGGAAGGAATGGGTTCTTGTCATCTGTGGCAGCAGGGATGGACCTGGAGCGTGCTCTGCTCTGTGGAGTATATCAGACAAAGAAAGACAGATGAAATGTAATTTTGCTTCTTTGTGGAATCTAAGAACAAAATTAACAAAAACAGAAACAAACTCATAGATACAGAAAACATTTTGATGGTTGCCAGATGGGAGGGGGTTGAGGGTGTGTGTGAAAAAAGGGAAGGGATTAAGAAGTACAGATTGGTTGTTACAAAGTAGTTATGGTGTATAGCATAAGAAATATAGTCAATAATATTGTAATAATTATGTATGGTATCAGATGATACGAGATTTACGGGGCTGATTGGTGGGAGGGGGGTTGGAGGCAGGGTGAAAAAGGTGAAGGAATTAAGTACAAATTGGTAGTTACAAAATAGTCATGGGAATGTAAAGTAAAGCATAGGGAATATAGTCAATAATATGGGAATAGCTATGTATAGTGCTAGGTGGGTACTAGACTATTGGGGGGGGTCTCTTCTTAAATTATATAAATGTCTAACCACTATGCTGTACACCTGAAACTAATATAAAGTAATATTAAATTTCAAGAGGAATTGATAAATTTTAAAAGGAGGGAAAAGAGGAAGGGGAATAAGAAGTCCAAAGTTCCATGTATAAAACAAATAAGTTATGAGGATGTAATGTACAGCATAGGCAATATAGTAATAATATCGTGATAATGTGATATGGTGTCAGATGGTTGCTGGACATGGTGATCACTTCTTTAGGTATATAAATGTTGAACAACTATGGTGTACACCTGAAAGGTATGTTGTATGTTCACTATATTTTTTAATAAAAATCTTTTTAAAAGATATTCAAATTTTAAAAAAAGAGAAAGAAGGATAGTCTGGTGACTTCTACTAATTCATAAAGAAACTACTGACTCTCATTAAGTTTTTCTTGATATTCCATAATCATCATGGTGAATCCCAAGTACTTCATTTGTCAGTGAAGCTTCACAGACAATTCAATTGAGTGGGATATTTTGCCAGCTAACCAAGACAGCTGTGCTTGTTGTTCTTGTGTCTGCTTATCTGACAGTTTTTCTTGTCTTCTTGTTAATTAAGCTAACCAGTGTCATTTTTTGTTCTTTCGATGAATCTAGCATGGTTATGTGACATACTAACATTAGGGGAAGCTGAAGAGTGTATGAGAAGCCCCTGTACTATCTTTGGAATTCTTCTGTAAATCCATAAGTATTTCAAAGTAAAAAAAAAGAAAAAAAGAAAGAAAAAAGGCACAGGCCAACTGTGACTGTGATTGTGATTCTTGAGTGACACCTTGGTTCTGCCACTAATTAGTTGAGTACCTTGCCTTTCCTTTTAGAGTCTCACTTTCCTCATCTTCAATAGGCTTGCAGGATAACAATAGTTATATATGGTTATCTTGTGAGATTAAAAGAAATAATGCATATAATGTCTTTAGCAGGCTTCTAGCAAGTAAGTGTTAAAAATTTATAGCTCCAACTAGTCTTCTTATTACCATAAAAAGAGGTAGGTCCCTAATATGAGCCTGTGGAAGACTTCAGACAATCTGTAAAACCCCTAACTTGCCTGCATAGCCTCATGTGTATTTTTCTGGGCAAAATGTCAATAGATTTTATTGGATTCTCAAAGAGGACCCTTACCAAATGATTTTAACTCCAGGTCTAAAATAAGAGCTTTGAAGATTCTGAGTAGGAGAGTGAGAGACAGCTTCAAAGTACATTTTATGTTTTTGTTATGTGTATATTTATATGTGTGTTTATATTTCTCAGAGACTGGGCTGCTCAAGTTTTTTTCCACATGATAGCTTTTTTTCCTTAGAACAGGTTTTGCCTGAGGAGAGGGAACTGGATTCCAGAGAGTCAAAGGCGGTGGGCATATGAGCATCACCTGGCAGCCTCCATCACTCTCAATCCTCCTGCTTATCTCTTCTTCACAGTCTTTATAACTACTGGATATCCTATCTACTTATATGCTTGTTTACAGTCTGTCTCTATAGACTTTAAGCTTCAGGAAGGCAAGAATACCTTTGTTTACTGCTGTGTCCTCAGCTCCTAGAACAGAGCCTGGCATGTGATAGACACACAGTAAACATTACTGAGTCAATGAAGTAATACTGACACTGTGCGGCTTGACAGGAAGAAAGACTTTTAGAAAAATTAGGCTTGGAGCACCAGAACTGTACCTGACCACTGGAATTTTCTGCATGAAGCTGAGCTGCACATCTCACTGCTCAGATACCTCCCTGGCTCACATCTGCTGCTGTTCTCTCCCTTCTCAGCTTTCCATGGTGCTCTCCAGAATTTGCAGAGACCACCAGGGGGGCTTTTATGAATGCTACCCTTTCTCAGAAGTATTTGTGAGAAAGTCTCAGTTTGCATGGAATTAAGAGCACAGAGGGGTGTTGTTCTAGGCTGAATTGTGTGCCCTTACTAAATTCATGTGTTGAAGTTCTAAGCCCCAGTAACCCAGAATGTGACTGTATTTGGAGACAGGGTCTTTCAAGAAGTAGTTAAGTTAAAATGAGATTATTCAGGTGGGCCCTAATCCAATATGAGTGGTGTCCTTACAAGAGGAGAATATGACACAGACATTCACAGAGGAAAGACCACGTAAAGACACAGGGAGAAGATGGCCATGTATAAGACATGGAGAAAGACCTCAGAAGAAACCAACCCTGCTGACCAGAAGTCTTGATCTCAGACTTCCAATCTCCAGACTGAGAAAACAAATTTCTGTTTTGTAAGCCACCCAATCTGTAGTACTTTGTTATGGCAGCCTGAGTAAACTCATACAAGTATATACCAATATTTAGGGTTTAGCTGCAGGGTTGAGAGTTGAGCGTACCAGATAAGAAGATGAAAGTTCTGTTCTTCTCTTTTGTGGTATCGGCAGTGGTTCTCAAAGTGTGGTTCTCAGACCAGCGGAATTGGCATTAACTGAACTTGTTAGAATACAAATTCCCAGGTCTTACTTCAGATCCCCTAAATCAGAATCTCTGGGACTGGAACCCAGGAAACTGTTTTAAAGAGCCCCCCATGTGACTCTCAGTGGTCTTGAGGATCAGTGGGAAGAAGCTGTAGGGTCTGGATTTCACCTTAATGAGGTGGGCTCAGCCATTTTCCCTCAAGTTGCCACATTTCCCTTCAAGGGCTGCAAGAGGAAAACAGTGAGAAGTGTGTTGTGATTGGTGACTTCATTTGAAAATTAAAAAATGCAAGGCTCTCTAGTGGAGGCAAGCCAATGATCTCACCAGGAAGTGCAATGATTTTTATATTTATGGAAGCAATAGACCTGACAAACCATAATGCTGGCAATTCAGTCAAGAGAATCAAAAATAATTAGGCTTTTCCTAAAGGAGATCAATAAAAAATTGAGTTTCATTGCAACAGAATATTCTAAAAATCTCTGGTGCTTCAAGCCTTGTCTAATTGCAGGACTCTCACTAGGTCTTGTTGCCCAAGGAGAGCTCTTCTTTCCTTGGCCAGCGAACACAAACTCAAGTTTGTGGCTTCTTAGGCATTTTCTTCTCTCTGGATGGACAATTTTAAGGAGTGATTATGTTGATCAAATTTGTAATTCCTGGAAAGGTGAAAAGCCTGGACACTTTTCTGGCAAAATGTCACAAATGGTGAGATTTGAAAATGAAAGTTAAAGTCATCAAGACGACAACTTTACTCCACCCCTCAAATACATACATTTACTTAAGGGACCCAGGACCCCTGCCCAAGGCGGGACATTGTCTGTGTCTGTGACTTTGCTGTGTGCATATACAAATGGGCTGAATCTCCAAAGGGGTTTCACAGTTTTGCTTCTACTTTTTGCTGATTACAGAAAAGCTTGCTCTTCTTACCAGACCATCAGGCAGGAAAAGTCAGTACCTTCTCCTCTGGTCTTGTGGACAATTCTAACCACCTTACTCCCATGGTTTCAACCACCACTTGCATCAAAGACTCACTCCATATCTGCAACCCTGATCTTCCTGATCCATTTTACAAGCTGTCAATCTGAATATCTTGTAAGCAACTCAAATTAAATATGTCTGAGACATTGGCATTATCAGTAACTTCAATATCTTTATAATTTCTGTGTCACACAGCACAGTCTCTGTTTATCACTTCCTGTCTACTTGCGCCCTACAAACCATTGGTGCTACCATATTTTTAGTTTCTCCTCGCAATTCTTGTCCTCACTCCTCCCCTAACCAAGCTTAAAATAATCACTCCCTTCATTGTCCCTCAACCGCCTTGACCCTTGGCCCGCTCACCATAATCACTTTGCAAACAAACCCATTTTTGGTAAATTCAACTCTCCTCCATTCAGCACCTGCACCAAGTAGATGAAACTTTCTAGAAGAGAACTCCAAATCATGCTACTGTCCTCACTTTAAATTTATGAGCACAAATCTCAACGAGACCCTTAGTGCTGTCCAGTAACCATACTACTTTTTATCCTCCCTTTCTCAGAGATGACTATTTTATTCCTCCTCTCTCTTCAAACCTTCAAAATCTTCTCCACCTTCTTCCTGTTCAATTGATTACTGTTTCCCAATTCACTGAAGAAACAGAAGCAATCACAAAGAATTTCTATAATCTCCCACCACACTGCTACCCATCTACCTCTGTCTATGCCTATATATGATGACCTCTTTCCTATTATGAGAATAAATTGTGCCTGTTTCTAATTAAGCCTAACCTTCCATTAGAGTATGTGATCTCTTTCCCTCTTATGTACTCTAGACATGTGTCTAGAAATTACTCCCTCTCTACTGTATAATCCAATATTCCAACTCTCCTAGGGTCATTCCCATTTTCTTATAAATATGTTATTATTCTCCATCTTAAGAAGAAAGAAAGAAAACATCATCTTTACTTGACTTCCCCCTCCAGTTATTGCCCCCTTTTCTTTGATCTCTTTCAGAAAACTCCCAAAGAGTATATATATATATATATATATATATATATATATATATATACACACTCACCACTGTTTATTCATTTCCTCCTCTTACTTTTTGATCTCATGCCAAAAAAGTGTTCACTCTTACCCTCTCCACTGAAACTTAACTGTTCTCTTCAGGATCACCAACCACCAACGTGAACAGCTAAGTCTAATAGTAAATCCTCAATCCTCATTTTGCTTGACCCAGCAGCATCCTTCGGCACAGTTTTATAATCCTTTCATCCTTGCTACATTTTCTTCTCTTGGCTTCCAAAACACCAAATTCTTCTGGTTTTCCTTGCACTTCATAAGATACTCTTTCTCATATTCCTTTGCTTGTTCCTCCTCATATTTCTGAACTTTTCATGTTGCGGGGGTTCCCGGATCCATTTTTAAAGCCCTTTTTAAAAATGTCTTCTCTTGCTTCTTTAGCGGATCCATCTATTCACATGGCTTTAAATGTTTTCAATTGGTAGACTCCAAACTTACATCTCTGACCTAGGACTTTCCCCTGAAAGCCATAATAAATATTCTACTCTTTACTCAGCATCTCTTCTATGTCAACTTGTCCAAAACCAAAATACCCCCTTAAGATTCCTCCATTCCTGACCTCAATAAATGATAACTCCATATTTTCAGCACTTAGATTAAAAAAAAAATCTTCAAGTTATCTTCTACTCCTCTTTTCCTCCTCTCATATACTATAATCATCTCATCAGCTAATGGTGTCTGCTTGACCTGGAAAATATTTCAAACCATGACCACTTTTTACCTTCTTAACTGCTCCTTTGCATCCCTGTCCAAGCCACCATCATGTGTCTCCTGGATATTTGCAATAGCCTCCTAATGGGTCTCTAGCTCTACCCTCCTTCTTTGGCATCTATTATCAACATAACATCTAAAGTTATCCTTCTAAAACATAACAATGTCATCAGTTCTAAGGCCAATGTTTCTTTTTTCTTCACAGTTTAACATCTCTGAAATCAGTAGACATCCTACAATCATTGGCATCTTACAATCTTTATCAGACAGATTATAGTATTCAAAACCCTCCAAAGATGTCTCACCCCCTTCTACCCGTCCCCCATAGTTAAAACCAAAATCCATACAGAAGTGTACGAGACCCTGTCAGGTTTGGCCCACCATGGTGTTGGCCTCATCTCCTACTGCTCTCTCATTCACTCCACTCCACCTACCATGTCCTCTTTCCTTTCCCACAATAGGCCATGTCAGCTACACATGAATGTCTTTGTGTTCCATCTCTTCCTCTTACGGCCTAGGTCATTCTCTCGTTTTCTGTGGATATGGGTTCACATGTCGCTTCCTCATGAGGCTTCTCTTCCACCCACCTTCACCACCCCAGTATTCCCTATCCACACCCCCTCCTCTGATTTATTTTTCTTCATAGCCTTTACTATAAAATATAATCTATATTTTGCTTATTTTCTTGTTTATTGTGTGTCCCTCTCTGTTAGGATATAAACTACTTGATGGCGGAGATTTAGTATCTGTTTTGTCCACTGTTGGATCCTCAACTTCTAGATTATGCCTGGCATATAGTGGAAAATCAATAAATGTTAATAAATTGAAAATAATGAATAAGTTAAATGTAGAAATTAAAATTACTTAATATGCTAAAATAATAATACAAATCTAGATAACATTTGTTAAAAGAATGAATGAATAGATAATAAGACAAATGAATGTTCTGCTTCCCCTAATTTGCTCCTTCTGTTGTCCATACTGAGATCCTAGTCATCCTAGAAAGCCAAGAGTCACACTTTATTCCCCCAGCTTCCTTGCTCAAAGCACCCAGACAGTCACCAAGCCCTGATCAATTTTACCTCTTAAATATTATTGGGTTACATACCTCCTGCTCATCTCCTTTGTTTCTGTCTTAGTTCAGCCTAACAGAATGGCCAACTTCACAGCAACAAGCCAGGAGGCAGTAATGGGGGCAGACAGGGTGGGAGAGTTCATAGAGAACCTCACCTGGCCATCTCCCTCCTGGCTGGCTGGCAGTAGTGACAATGTCTAGGCCACTTGCTGGCTGGGTACCACCATCCTGCCTTCCTGGTACAGACTCTCTCCTTAGCGATAAGTCAGTGTAGTATTTTGAAATCTGGTCATTTGGACTCTTGCAATCATCCAAGATAGGTGCTGATGGACCCCTGAAAAGGTACAGCCTGCTCTTGGAAGCTGGTGGAACATTTTCTCTTGTTAATTAAGAAGCACAACCCTGAGGCTTTTCCCTACTGAGTTTCACATGCTGTGTTGGCCTTGTCATTATCTGGTAAGAGCAGAGGCAGTGTTCTTAGAATTTGAACTTAGCCTCTCCTTCCAGATCTCCCTGATAGGGAAAAAAAAAAAAAATTGATGGCGGGGACAGAATTTTAGATTTCTCTCAAAGATTTTAAGAGAGAAAGCAAATAGTTATGCTGAGGTCAGAATCACTGGGCTTGAGGTAAAATATTTCCAGACCCCAGCTTGTAGGGTTATACGGCTGGAGTGAATAGTTTGCCATGCAATACTACCAAACAATGCCTAATTAATGGAGAAAATAGGAAAGAGCAAGAAGCCAAAATTTAGTTCATCAAAAGAGAATTCCAGTGGTTGTTCAACAGAAACAGCCAGAATCAGAGAGCAAAGTAGGGGAATGTGAATAAGAGCCACCATGTCAAGGGGCTAAAGAGCAATCAAATCAAGGCATAAATAGAGGGATCTCTAACAATGTCCCAGGATTTCCTTGGTTGTTGATGATGGGACCTGGCCCTACCCAGTAGCAGTTTGCCGTTTCTCAAAATCACTGGGAAGTGACCAAACCACAGGATTCCCCATCTGGTAAACTGAGACAACAGTAACTCATCTTAATTCCAATGAGTCTCATTCAGTGATTTTTGTGTCTAACAGGGAAATAATTTGACCTGAATGAATGAAGATTTGACTCCAGAGTCATCAGAGCTAGGGAGGAGAAACATAGTCTCCCAAATCTATCAGTTACTGAATGGAAGGAGTCTCATTTAACAATTGATCAATCCCTCATATGCCTGCTCTTCAGGCTGCAGGAAAAATGAGGAAATAATAGCTGTCAGTATGAAATAGGTCTATAATATTTGGCATTAATGGCTGATGACCATTTGGAATGGTGATCAGGCAGTCATCATCTTCAACAGCTACTGCTCTCTACCCAAGCGCCTGAAATAGAAAGTCAGCAATTCACATTCTTTCACAAAAGGCCCATTCCCATCCACTCACTTAATATCATATCTGAAGATATACTACATGCCTCATGCTGAGAGTCATGTTTTAGTGGGCCTAATTCATCATTGCTTGGTGTTAGGTTACCTAAAAGAAGGAGGTAAAGATTTGTGACAGCAGTGATCCCTCTCCTTTCCTTCTAATTCATGGGCTCTAGTGATAGGGCTTCCAACAAAATATAAAAGTATCAAATTAGCATTGGATGTTATCTGAAATAGAATAAAACCCTTCATCTGAGTATACCATACCCCTCAAATATTAACAGTGATTGTCTCTGGAAGTAGGGAAAATTGGTGATTTGTGTTTTTATTTCTTTATATTTTTCTGTATATCCCAACTTTCCCACTAATAAATGTATACTATTTTTATAATAATAATAAAAAAAACTGTTGATTTTTTAAAAGAAGGATGGGGAAAAAGAGGAAATGACGAATTATTTCTCAACAAAGAGAAGAGTTGACAAGACTGTACCACGGTTATTGGAAGAAAGCCTAATAATCCAAAAGCAACAGACCAAGTTTAATGCTGGCTTCTCACCCACATCTATGGATTGTTATTCATTACTATATTTTCTTGCAGCTCTTTGAGTCCAAATTCTCTCAGCTTTCTTTTATTCACTCTATCAAGGGAAGACAGAAAGCAGGGGGTGATTGATAGCAATCAGAGACTGGATTCTAGAGGCTTCCATTCATCCCTGAAGCCACTAAACACATGCATCCTATGGATTCCTGCCACAGGAAGGGACAGGTGTTCACTGATAGGTGTGCCAGATCCTAAAAAGAAAGCTCTGCCAGTAACACTGCACTGATGTCTCCATTATCCGTCCTTGACTGCCTGCCAGTTGCATAGAGAATGATAACATCTAAGCATGTAGACTTGACATGTATTTAAACCAGCTGATAATTTTTGGTTGAATTTTAATTCTTCACCCTCAGTCTTCAAACCTTTCCCCAGGAGTAAATCTCCTATGGTCACCCACAGAGGTTTGTACCTGAGGAGAGGGAGCTCCCCTTCATAAATACTGACTACAGGCCAAAGCCAAAACTCTTGGTATGGTTTATATGGCCCTTCACTAGCTATCCTCAATTTATAATTTCAGCTTTACCCCCACCCAATTCATCTAAGAGTCTAATTTTTCCAGACTAACAGCAGCTGCCTGACTTCCTCATGTGTTTTTATGTCTTTATCTTTGCTTCTTTTTTAAATTTCCTCTACCAAGAATATCATCCTTTGTATTGTTATTCACTTAAACATTTCTACTCATCTATCTATACCTAATATTCTCAGATCTCTCCCAGATTCAAAGAGCAAACCTCTCCCCCTTTAGGCTCTCACAGCACCTTGTATGTGTATATGGATTATCACACTGCCTTCTAAGTTGTGGTTTATTTGCCTTCTTATATGTCTAGACTTTGTGAGTCACAAAAGAAAATTATTCATTCATCCCAATGTTCCCAATAGCCAATCACACAGTAGCTGTTCTCTAAATGGTTAATAAATAAGTAAGTGATTTCTTTTTCTCGGTTTTCAAATACTGTCAGATCATGCATTCTAATGTAATCATGAGGGGAGTTTTTTTTTGGGGGGGGGCAGGGAAGTGTTAAAATATCTTCCATCATGACATGATTGTTTTGGTTTTGTGTTTTATTTAAGGGAGCAAATGATTGTAAAGCTAAGTAAATATATAAATTCAGGTAAGTATATGCCATTTCATCAACAAACAAGTATGTATTTATACCTTATTTGAGGTCTATGTCTGTATTGAGTGCTGGGGAGACACATGTCTTGTTAGGCAAGAAAGAAAAGAGAAGGAGCATAAGGTCTAAGTGGGGTGATAAAGCTGAGGACTTAGATCTGATTTATTTTGGTTAATTAAGATTAATAATACTGATTTACATTATGTATTTTATAAATATATGTAAATGCATTTACATATATTTGCAAAAGTATATTTACATTGTATAACGGTAGTACCTATTATTCTATAAGTGCGTTAGTTCAGGAGTAGAAGACATCAGTACGCACAGGAATCAGGGGAAAGCCAATGGGGAAGGCAGGGCTGGAGCTGCTCCTGAAGGATCTGAGCATGTACACAGACCTTGAGTGTGCCCACACTTCAGAAGGAGAGGAAATCTTTGTTTTCTCTATGAGATGCTGATTTGAGCACATCTGGGACATCTTGTGCTCAGCAAATTGATTCTCTATAGCAGGTTTCTCAACCTCAGCATTATTGACATATTGGACAGGGTAATTCTTTGTTCTGGGAACAGTCCTGTGCATTTAAAATGTTTATCAGCCTCTCTGGTTTCTACCCACCAAATGTCATAGCAACCCACACCCTGCCCCCATCATGACAGCCAAAAGTATCTCTAAACATAATTAATTATACTCTGGGGGACAAAATCTCTGAGGGCCCAACCGCAGTAAATGTGCTTTTCAGACTTGCTTTGTTGGTGCATTCTTATGTTTTTGTTAGACGTCTTTAAAAGAGAGAGAAATCACGTGGGTTACCACAAAGACAACACTTAGAGATTCCGTGCTTTTGTTTTGTTTTGTAAATCGCTAGTATTAGGAAAATTAGGAAAACACACTATTCACTGTCTATTTCCTAGTGTTTATTACTTATCCAAGATGAACTGATAATGCTCCAGTGATGTGAAAATGGTGCCCAAGGCTATTGAATATGACATTGAATTAAGCTTTGAAAATATTCCTAGCAACACGTTTAATTAACTAGGATATTTAGTTTATATTAAACCCACATCAACTAATATTAAAAACATATATATTGAGGCTTAAGAGCTTCAGGAGGGCTCAGAATCTGATTGTGCTGTTATTCGTTTTCAATGTACAGGTTCATTGCATCCTTCCAAATTGAGCATTGGGGACTGAAACATTACCACTGATTTGGAAAGCAGAGCGGGGAAAATTAAATTCTTGTGTAACAATGTTTATATTTCTAAGCAAGGTTTATAATGAACTATAAAAAGATGTTGGGGAACCTTGCTTTATTGATTGCCATCTTCTGTCTTGTGACTCAACATATCTGGTTCTCACTTCCTTAAGGAAATGCAGGATAACCACAATAACTATGTGTTGTGACCTTCACTGTTCATCGGAGGAAATCTTGCTCCTCTGCCAAAGTTTAGTTCAATATCTATGATCTTCACCAAGGTTACCCTTAGTTTGACCTGAACTTAGAGGAAGCAAGAGAGCAGGATCTGAAGGCAATTTATTCCTGCCGGAGATAAGGGAGATACTTGACAGTGGGATTTGGAAGATTACCAGGGTAGAGAAGATGGTAGTTGCAGAGAAATGGCAAAAGATGTTTCACTTAAAGTTTAATTCAACAAATGTAATAGATCTCGGTATATGTGATCTGATTCAACATTTGTGGTATAAACCCCTTGCAACAATATTCTTTAATATTTTGCTTAACTGTATAACTTTAGCTGTTTTATCACATCATGTTATCATCAACTGCTCATGAATCGTTTCTTGTGTGTTAATTTTGTTGTTCTTAAAATATTATAAAATTCCAAGAGACTGAATTACAGAAGGGAGCAGAGCCAGTGAAAGAGGAAATCTCAGCCCCCACGTTCCTTCCTGGGCCTTGTGTTCCCCTGTCAAGAACCTGTTGACTGTGCCATGACTATCCATGAACTTCCCACACTCACCAATATGTCCCATAGTGGATGCTTGGTTCTCATTCTTGAGCCCATGCTGGTCACTAACCACATTTCTTGGTCTCTAGCCCACATACCTGAATCTGAGAATGTCAAAATACTGCGATTTAGCAAAGGTCTAACACCATTCTCCACACTCATCGCCACCAACACCCCCTCTCACTTGTCCCATGGGTGCCTGTCAGGACATTTTCCCAGACCGGAACCAATCTTAAGACTCACAAGCTACACTTATTTTTTAAAAAGCACAACAGTGCTTGTGGTATTTTCCTCCTGATTATAAGTGACAAAGCATTTTTGTGTCAATAAATTCCTATGAACCATAGGAACTACCTGCACTTTTTTTTCTGAGTGATGTTGCCATTTCACTACTCACGAATCGGTTTTGAGTCAGTGGACTCTGGATGGGATCAATACAGCTATGTACAGGCTTGACTGCTTCACCAAAATATAGAAACATCTTTTTGCTTGTCTGCCAATCAGAACAGAGGATCTGGATGGACTTATATTTCTTCATTTCTCCTTTCTAAAAACTAGAACTATCCAATACTTCGGATTTAGTATAATTGACTTGAGTGGGATGGCAGAAAAGCAGAGAAGGGTAAGTAAAAAAAAAATAAATAGGAGGATAATAAAGGCATTTAATGAAAAAATTATCATTGCCTTTCTTATATCCTAACAAACAAGACAAATGTTCACAGTGTGGGATTTGGAGAAATTCCTCTCCCCTGTAAGATCTGGTTTTGGCCAAGACACACCTCTCTTATTTCTTTAACTTGGTGCTTTCAAAAACACCTTTGGGTAAAAATCAAAGTAATCACTTTATCAAGTGAAGTCATCATTTTACCTTTCAGCTCTGACTTCATGATGCAAAGCTCCGTAAATAGTGATCCCCTCAATCTTTGTCCCTGAAACTTGTGCTTTCCTTGGTTTTAGGACTGCGCAGTGGACTCTAGACACACATGACAAAGTGCAAAAGGCAAGATTATGGAGGGTGGGACAGGGTCATAGACAGAGACAGCCCACCTGTAGCTTTAGGAACACCTAGCAAGTGTCTCTCTCTTTCTCTGCTCACCTTTCTTCTTCAAAAAAATATTACACCACCATATGACCTTCAGAAGGCCCAACACTGACAAAATGGGAAGCTTTGGACAGTGTGTCCTGTTTGTATCCTGACAGGATTTCACGCTGGACTGGTGGTCCTTTTAACCTGCGCTGCCATCAATAATCCCATCTCATGGGTTGCTATAGAAGCAGAGCTCCCAGCTCTGTCCTCTCTCACTGGAAGGAACCTTAAGACTTCCCAAAGAAAGTTGATAAGCATGTGACAAGCACAAATATCTCTTTTTCTCTCCTCTTCTCCTTCTTAATGAATGTCATTTCCCAGGCATACACATTGTAATTTATACACACAAGCACACGTGCACATGAAGACAGAGATAGAAAGCTATCATCAAAAGAGGTATATATAGTTCTGTGTGTACCCACTTTAACACCCACTCATTAAAACTAGGAAAAGTCAATTAAAAGGTAAATTCTTCTTAAAAAGAAAAAGAATTTGAGCTTGAATTTGGCTAAAATGGCACACCACAGTACCTTGTATATGCCATGGCATTGTAGTCTTCTCAAGTGCTTGCCTGTGCTGTTCTTTCTGGAATGTTCTCCCTCCTTTAGCCACCCAGCGAAAGGATAAATCATCTGCAAAGTGTCTCCCAAAGTGACAGTCTCCTGTCAGGAGGCTGACAGTAGGAAGGGGCACGCATGCTAGTAACTGGCAGGAGTTCATGTCTGGCCAGGAGCAGATTTCCACGAAGGTCAGTCCCGAACATCTCCCTCTGGTTCGAGAGGAGTCAGGAGGCTTCTCCCAGGTGTTCGCAACCCTCCTGCCCTGCGTGCTATGGCTGTTCCCTCCCATCTCCTTCTCTGTCACTCCAGGTGAGGCCTGCTGATTTCCCAGTTCCTGCAGTAACATTCTCGTCCATGCCTGATGGGAAAATATCCCTCCCTGGGTGCTTGTCAGGCAGGTTCCTTGGGCACCAACGAGTGTGCAGAGCAGAGCTGCCTTGGCCTCCGCCTATAAAAAGAGACCTTAGTGGTACCATCCGTGTTGTTGCAGTCCCCTCTCTCTGCTATGGTCCTTCTCTCTGTCTCCCCCTTGATGACTTCTTTGCTGTGGACTTTCTCCGTGACTACTGAGGAGTTCCTTCCGGGTGACCACCCAAGTCCTTTTAAGACCAGCCCCCAAACTCACTTCCCAGGCCCTGTGGGACTTAATTTCCTTCTCTTCTGTAGCTTTTATGAAGGTGGATTATTATGATATGTCTACATGAGTATCTCCCCAAACTATGACCGTGAACTTCTGAAAACTGAGGCTTAGTCATTCTTGTGTACAGACTTGTATATCCAGCTGACCACCTTCCATTGCCACTCGCATATCTAACAGACCTCTCAAATGTAACTTGAACAAAACTAAACTCCTGATTTTTACCTCAGACTTGTTCCTCCTCAAATGTTGTGCAACTCAATAAGTGAAAATGCTCTTTTCCAGCTGCTGAAGGCCAAAACTCTAGAGCTATCCTTGACTCCTCTTACTTCTCACAACCCATGTCCAGTACAGCAGCAATTACCATCAGCTCAATCTTTAAAGTACAGACACATCTGATTACCTCTCATGGCCTTACACCACAGCCACCTAGCCCAAGCCACCACCATCTCTTGCCTGGACTATTTTACTAGCTTCTTAAGAGGGACCCTTGCTTGCTTGCCTTCTGAAATTTATAATCCATGCAGCAGGCTGCAGAAGGTTGAATGGTAGCCCTCAAAAAGATCTGTCCATTTTGTAATCTCTAGAACTTGTGAATGTGATCTTATTGGGATCTTTACAGATGTAATTAAGCTAAGGATCTAGAGATGAGATATCCTGGGTTATCAGGAGAGCCCTAAACCCAATGAGAAAGAAATGTTTTTATAAGAGATACCCAGAGGAGAGACCTAGAGAGAAAAGATGGTGATACAAAGACTGGGGCAGAGATTGGAGTGATACACCCACAAGAAATATCAGTAGCCACCAGAATCCAGAAGAGGAAATAAAGGAATGACCCTTAAGCCTTCAGAGGAAGTGCACCCCTGCCAACACCTTGATTTCAGATGTCTGGTCTCAAGAACTATGAGAGAGTACCTTTCTGTTGTTTTTAGCCACTAGATCTGTGGAATTTGTTGTGGCAGCCCTAGAAAACTAAACACAGCTCAAGACATTTTGGAGTGTCAGGTGCTGTATGTTCTACCAGTATCCTTCATTCCAACTTGAAAGTATTTCTCATCAAGCTTCCTTTTTAGGAAGTTGAGACAAAGTCAGTCTATAAGAGAGCTCAGTAAGTATTATGATACCAGTGGCAGGTGCTTTCCATCCCTTCCAAAGGCAGCATCGGCAGTGGCATAGGTACCAGCTCCAGATCAGCTATTTAAAGAAGTTACCAGGCCAACCACGGCAAGTTGGAGAGTGACAAGACCAGCATCAGATGTTTCAGAGGCAATGCTGGTGGAGCCAGGATAGTGTTGGGTTGTCGAAAAATCGTGATGCATTTTTGCAACAAAAACCAGAAAAAATACGTCATGACTTTTCCAACAACCCAATAAATGGCAAGCAAGGAGCATTAGCTGCAGCAGCAGGATAACCTTGCCGATGGAAGGAGGCAATGATGGCTTCATCCCAGTGAGTGAGCTAGGTAGACATTCATGTTGTTCATGTACTCTTTGAAGATTTTCCCCCCTGGCTTGTGCTGGCCAGGCAATTAGGGGAACTACGGATTTCACTCTGCCTTCATACAGCCCTTTATTTTATTGTATTTTATTCAAATTTAACAAGTACCCAGGAAAGATGATAGAGTGTTTTCTTTGTCTCAATTCAAGGCTTTATTTTTGAATAGGAAAAAAATAGCCAAATAGCTTGAGAAACTCAGAGTTAATCTATCTTGTGGTTGTTGCTATAGTTCTGAGTCAATTAAAAATTTGATATGAAAGTTGAAATATTCCAAATAAGTATATTTTTAACATTCTGCAAGAAATTCTAACTACTGTACTTGGAAAAGTAGATAGTGACTTCCACAATTAATGAGATAGGGTTTATATGTTATGGCCCAATCAGGATACTTTTCATTGTGAATTTGATTGCACATTTTTGCTCGTCAAGCTAGAGGTAAAAATACAATTGGACGGAAAGATTTAAAAAGAAATAACTTAAGGGCCGGCCGAGTGGCGCGGTGGTTAAGCGCTGGCTTGGAAAGTCAGCGGCCCCAGTTCAGTCCCACATATGAGGGCCAGTGACACTGCCCTCAAAAAAAAAAAGAAAGAAAGAAATAACTGAAAATCATGTGCAATGTTTAAAAGAGTATACACAACAATCAATCTTGCTCTGAATTCTCTTGCTTGTTTTTTTTTTTTTTTTTTGAGAGCAGTGTCACTGGCCCTCATATGTGGGACCCGAACTGGGGTCTCTGGCTTCCCAAGCCAGCGCTTAACCACTGCGCCACTCGGCCGGCCCCTCTTGCTTGTTTTTAAACCTCTGAACAGGGAATGAAAAGAGGAAGGGCAGGAGACTACCATGCTAAAATTCTTCTATGTTCTAGTCTTAGTATCAGTAGATTTAGTTTTTACGTAGTCATTTAACCTTCACCACAACCTGCATGGTTGGGCTATTTAGTAGTTGTTTTACAGATGAAAAGACAGATAGAGGTTAAATATCGTACCCCCAAATCACTCGGCTCATAAATGACCAGAAATGTTTTGAAATAAGCTGCAGTCACATAGAGCTTCCCTTCACCTTGCATGAAGCATAGGCCTTCTAATGGAAAAATGTGAGTTTCTTCTGAGGATTCCCATTTAAGTGTCTATATAGGAAATATTTTCACAGAGTGGGTAACCTGTTATTATTATTGAGCAAACATCAGCAGCATCTCCATCTGCAGTGAGAAGTGAGAATGTGTCAGCTTCCTCATCACCATTCTTAACAGAGTTCTTCATTAACCTGCCAATAAGGTCACTAACAGAGGTCCTTGTTGTTTTAGAAATGAAACCTATCTGACTACTTCTTCACCCAGGACGTTTTGGCCATTTGTGTTCCTGGAAGTTTGATCCTGAATTCTGAGGCCCCCTTCTAGCTAACATTTAAAATGCCCCTTTCCTGGTATTTGCAGTTTATCAAGCTTTTCTCATGTATTAACTCATTCAATCCTTGTGATGTTCCTAAGGCACATATGAGTATTTTCACTTTTCAGATTAGTAAACTGAGATTCAGAGAATTTTAGTAATTTTCACAGAATTACACAAACAGTAGAATACAGATGGGACTTGAACTCATGTTTTTGAACTTCATTATGTTTTTTTCCCCTGTACTTATCCATGAAATGTCTTGGATCCCCAAATATTATAGAGGTATTGGAATGCAGGCATGCTGTTCTGTAAAACACCCTGCATGTTTTTCAAGAAGAAAATGAAAAGGGACACACCTCTTATACTGCCAATTTTAATGCTAGACCTTGTGACCTATTCATTCCCTCATCATAACTGAGCCTTCCTTTATTCACAGCCAAATTAAATAACTCTAAAACTACCGATCCCAACTATTTTCTATAATTTTTAACAGAAACCCATACTGGCTATGAAATAGGAGTTCAGATGTTTTCTTTTGACGTTTCATCAGAAGATGCCCAGTACCTTAAGGATACAGAATACTGCCTCATACTCCTCAAATCTGCATATCTATATACCTGCATATTTGACTACTTAACCACATAGTTGCTCCTGTATGTGTCTTTATATATTAAGCCTAATTTATCTAGAAGATCCAGAATCCCTAGAGAATAAGCTAAGGACTCATTGTTCCACCTCTATAGTGAAAAGTAGCTTCCCCATTAAATGGCAAATCCTTCATCTCAGAGGCTGAATAGTACAGCACTTAAAAAAGACTTCCAGCTGGTTACATTTAAGGGGCTGGAAAAAAGGTCATTCCCAGAATATCTACTGGCTCCAGGCTGTGATATATTTTTGTTTGATATTGAATTGGAAACATTTCACTTGTCCTCTATTCCTGCCCCATGAGATTTGGTCTTATAGATGCAGGCACATAAACATCGAAGCTTTCATGGCCATAGTGCTCCACCATAATGACTCCACCAAACTATCATTCGTTTATTATCACCACCAGGCAGAGAAGGCGTCCTGCTCAGACTCTCTGTCTGAAGATAAACATACAAGGCCAAAGGCTGTTCTCCTACATTAGTTTGTGATCACAAACTCTTTCCTGAGAAAGGGTTGTAAAAATGGGAATAAACAGTCCCCCTGGGACAGGGGGAAGCAGGTTTGACTGTCTCTTCAAATTCTTAGGATTTGTCACCTCCTGTCATCCACAGCTGCACCCTCTCTTGCCTCCCTCACATGACCGTGTCATCTTCCTTCTACGGCTCCTCTCTTTCTTCCTCCTTCTTTCTGTGTCCTTGGTGTTAGACTTCCTCGATGTTCAGGGTTTTAATCTTTGCTTATTTTTAAATTTCCTTTTTTCAAAATATTATTGAGGTAGAAATAGTAGTCTGTCTTCTCTCAAATAGAGCTGGTTTTCATTAGTGTCTTACTTTTTAAAAGATAATAATTGGAATGTTTCATGATAGAAGGTTTTGCATTTGGCTCTTCCTACTGTTTCATTCATTTGTCCACAGATATGTATCTGACACTTACTTTAGTAGTAACTGTAATGATGTGGAGATGACTCTAAAATCTAATGTCTAACTGACCTCCTGGATCACCTTCAAAATCTTATACCAAACTACTTTCCTAATATTTTGCATTGTATATCATAATTCTATTATTGTAATCATCATGAAGGGATCAACCACCGTTACTCACCTCACGAGAGTTCCAAGAAACCAAACAGTGAGTTGGTTCTGATACTTAATAAAGACCAGTAACAACCAGTCAAGAAAGAAAGGTTAATCATCGCTGCAGAAGGAAAAGGACCAAGGCTGTAAGTCATTTACTCTAAGGGCTGATGCAAACTCAAATACGTCCCAAACTGGCATCCATAGTTAAGGGGTCTCATTTACTTGGGGACCGAGGATTGAGTGGCAGGAGTTCTTAATATCAATAAGATATCAGAGTGATAAACTAAGGTGGTAAGTCCAGGTGAGACAGAGTAAGCCAGAAGCAATACATAGCACTGGGATAAAGGACAGCAGGAAGCTGGCAAAGGGTCACTGAAGTGAATTTGGTCTCAGAAATGAGCTCTAGACCCAATGCAGACCTGGAATAGACTCTGATCCTGGGTGACCTGTGCCTCTGAGTGGCCATGAGTTGTTGAAGCTGTAGGCAGAAGCTGTGAGACTAGCAGAAAAGGGCAAAGCCTGCCTACAGGACAGAAAGGGCTCCTGTAGAGCTTGAAGTCTGGGTTCTCAGTGGTGTAGGAACTGGGAAGGACCGAGTCTGCAAGAGGCAGGCCTTCGTGCCTTTGGCCAAGCAGCATAAGGGCAGGCAGGGCACGGCTGAGCAGTGACTGATGGAAAAGCCACCTGCTTGAATTGAAACTCCTTCCCAAAGGAGCTTCCTTCCCAACGTGATAAATCTCTGCTGCCATTTCCTCAGACATCTCAACCAGAAGCTTTGTTAGATTTGACTTTCCACCCAATCCTTCCACATATCTAAGCTGTCACTAAGTCCTAATAATTATGCCTTCATTGTATTGATTAGTACCTTTTCTATCTTCTCCAAGTCTTTTTGCAACCACGCTGGTTAAACTCCTGTTGTTTCAACTAATCTATCAATCTCTCAACACTTTCTCTCTCCCTCCAGATTCTCTCTCATTAATCTATCCTGTATGGTACCAGATTAATTTTTTGAAAATATAAAAATCTATATGTTTTTATCCATACCACTCCCTTTTTAACAATCCTCGAAGAGTTGGCATTATCTACAGAAAGAAGTCCAAATCCTTTAAGTGCTTTCAAGGCACCCCAAGATCTGGTCTCCACGCATTTTTCTCACCTGATCTCTCACTCAGTCTGAACAAAACTGTCTCCATTGAGGTTAGTCTGCCCATTGCAAATCATTGCTACTAATTTTCACCCTAGAGCTTCTACTCATACTGCACCCATTTCCCTGTCAGTGTTTCCCACCTGGACTCGTGCTCATCGCTGCTCCCACCAACCTGATCTCACTTATTGAGATCCTACTCACTTCTTCTCTGAACTTTCATTCACCACCCCAACCCAATAAGGAACTTTCCTAGCATTTACCGACTGTTCCACTATTTTCGTACTTTTTATATCCACTTCTCTACTTAGTTAATTTTACCATCCTAGTAGCTGAGTATCTACCTTGTGTTCACTGATTTGTACCAGAGCACCTAACCTCCACAGAAGGTGAGCAGTAAATATTTTCTTAATAAATAAATGCTCCTTTTAATATTGATGTCTGCAAGTGTTTATGACGGCTATTACACTGAATACATGCAATGCAGCGATCAGTTCTGTTTTCCTGATACATGCAACATACCCTGAACTGCATTCCTTCTGGTGGGGAATGGATTTGTGTGGATTCATTGACACAATTTCATGAGCTTTTCTCCTGTTACCAATACAGTACAGTGTCTTTGTGAGATGGGGTCCTAAGGTTGTAACTTATCAAAAGAGGTTTTTATTTCTATAGGGTTAACTAAATATAATGGATTTTGAACTCATAACTTTCCTACTTAACAGCATACATCAACCATCAGAAGCATATGGGTTCTACCTCAGTTTGGTACTGTTGTTTTCCATATAAAGGAGCCCAATGTATATAAATGAGTTCATGATTATGGTAGTCACTCCCACAGACACACTTAACATAGGCAAATGTCCATCACTCCTTCTATCCTCATCCTGCATTGTTCCATTCCACTTTAGAGTTTAGCCCGAACACTTCTATAGGCCCTTGAAGTGGACCCTTTTAGGGTACAGGGCTAAGACTAGGTCCCAAACACCCAAGAGTGGTAAAGGCTTTGAGGGAGGACAATAAATAACACTTTTTTTTCTGTCATAATTCTGAACAAACTAAGCAGTTAGACAAAGGGAGATAGCTGCCAAATATTACCTTTTTCACTCATAAAGTCTAGGTGGAAAGATATGACTTACATATGTGGTTGTTTAGTTTTCCCAATATTTTAGCTTGAATCAGGCAGACTTACACACCTGGTGACAGCCATGCTGGACCAGGAGAGCCACAAATGCATCCTGCGAAGGAGGGCAGAGACCATCCCTGAAAGTCAATAGTGGACTCATGGAGGAGGTGAGCAAGCAAGGTAATTGATTCTTCCCAGTTTCCAATCAGATTATGTGAAGGAGCAGGAAAAAGACAGGAGCATTCTGCTTGCTAAGCTTTTCCACATGGAAGAACAAGCAGGTGTGGGAATGAAATACCATAGTCCGCTACAAGAAATCACTTTGTGCCAATGCTCAACTGGAAGTTTCCATTCATCTTGTCCTCAGTGAGGGCCAGAACATTTCTAAGTTACTTTTTCCTCATGTTTCCCACAAGTTGTTCTCATCTAATCAAGTTCAAAGCAATATTCAATCTTGGACTGGAGGTTTCAAGAGAAAATATATGCTAGATTCCAAAATGGGGACTAGACATCAAGGCATGCAAGATCTGGTCTCCGCACATTTTTCTCAGCTGATCTCTCACTCAGTCTGAGCAAAACGGTCTCTGTTGAGGTTAGTCTGCCCACTGCAAATCATTCCTGCTAACTTTCATACCACAGCTTCTAGATAAAAACATGAATGACCTAACTGTCCCATTCCAATTTCTGGAGAGCAGATGAAGTAAACACTTGGAAACAGCTCAATACAATCACTTAGAATTTGAACCCTACAGTGGAATTGCACCCATGTGTGCAAAGCAGCCAGAGGCTTGCAGAGCACTAATGTTGAAGGACCAGAGCTATAGTAACCTGTTATGTTAGCGCTGGGCTATGACTTGGTACTAGGCAGGGATTTTAAGTTTATCCTCTAAAGTCTAAAACTTCCTAAATGACTTCAAAGAAGTAAGAAATAAAGCATGATTAACTAACGGTACATTAATTTCTTATCAAATCGATTTACATGTTTTTAATCAGCTATGTATCCTGCCACAAAATTGGCTATATATATCCTACCAGAAGCCTGGTCCTCTTTATTTTTAAGCCCCCTTTAAGTTCCAAGGATTGTGTTGGGGGATTTAGCTATATTCATTCATTTAAACTTTACAAGAAACCTCTTGACAAATGGGGACAATTCCCAACAGAGCATCACTAAATAATTTCTTCAGAGTCACAGAGCTAATATGTGCTGGAGTTAGGATTCAGGTCTGACTGGTTCCAAAACCTGTTTTTTCCCACCATGTAGGGCTCCAGCCCCTAGAGTACATGAGGGGCTTGGCAATTTGACTCCTACCTTGCTTTTAACTTAGTGAATAACACAGGGAGGTCACTTCCTGCTAAAGTCCTAGGTCTTTATCTATAAAGTGCCTGCCTCACTGGGCTGATGTGAGAAATAAAGGAGATTATTTATGTGAAAGTGTGGTGTAAATTATAAAGAAGCGGAAGAATAGACGGGATTCTAGTTAGTTTCTTCACTTCCTGATTCACAACTCAGGGGAGTGGGTCTAGAAAGCAAATTCATCAGGGTCTGACCTTTGTTTCCTGTTTGATCCTATCACCCCACTCTTACTTGTCCCTTCCTTCTAGCTCTGTGTGCCCTGTCTTTCTCTTGTTCTCTATTGCTTCTTTCAGTGCTGGCAAAGCAGGTGGGGAAAGACTTGGCATTTGACAAATGCTTGACAGGTGGAGGTAGTGACTGAAGGCAAAGACTTGGTCTAAGCAAATGATTTTTAACTTTTCTGTAGGAGTGAGTGATGTGGGCAGAGGGATGTCAGAATGAGAAATAACTCAGGGAGAGATGACACCCAGAGTAATGAATCCATTGTCCTCATATGGATAAATCAAATATAAAATCTCTCTTGACGTGGGTGTTGGTCAATTTACTCCCACGCTTGTTTTTTCTTGGCTTGTGGATAAATTTTTTGGAGTAATTCCTTTTCCAGTTCAGTCTTAAATAACATGTTTCTGGTTCTAAAAGCCCAAGAGAGAAATAATTCACTTCAAAAGGGGGGAAAAAAATCACATGTGATAATAAATATAAAATATTAGGATTTCAACAACAAAATGCCTACTGGATAGCACTAGAAAAGGCATGTTATCCAGGAAAATTGAAAACTCCCCTAAGAGGAGGCCAAGGAATTGAATGTGAAGCAAGAGAGACTGTGAAGCTTATGGTTTGGGGCTTCCCAGCAACACAGGCTCAACTCCAAAGAAAAGGCTATAGGTTGAAGACCTTGAAATCGGACAACCCCTAAATAGCTGAGCTTCAGTTTCCTGCCTTGCTGATGGGATGAAAGCTGCGAGTCTAAATTAAACTGATTTTTTGATTAAAAAAGAAAGGATATTCTTTTCACACCTGAGTTTGAGAACTCAGATCCCTACCCACTACACAATCAAATAAAAGATCAGAAGAGCCTCAACATGATTTTAAAAGGGAAATGAACTCATATGAACATATAGTTGTATTTTCCAATATGGAAAGAAAAACTATTTTTATGTAAATGAAGGATAGGATAAAAAATCATTTTAAGACTGAAAATCTTCAAACATGGTTGTAAACAAGGTGGGTGCTGAGGACACTGGCTGAGCTTTTTTCCAAGATTTTTAGATTTTTCCATTTGTTTAGCTTGATCCAAATTTGCCCAGCTAGTGGGTTCACCCCATGTTTTCTCACCCTGGGGTCAAGCAGCGTAATTGGAGAGGAAAGGCCTCTGGGAGGCAGCAAAGGGAGCTGAGTTCTAGGGGCTGCTCTGGCCCAGGGGCCTTTGGCAAGACATTGGGCCTCACTTCCCTTAGCACTAAATAAGAGGCTTAGGTTAATTCACTCTCAAGTAACTGCACCTCAAGGGGACTGCGGGACCAAGCCATCCCAGTGGGAAGAATATTTCATCACTGGCATTGGTTAGAATTACTGGTACATGGATAATAAAAAGCCGACTAGCTGTTATTTCTTTTTTATTGTTTGGAAGTTATTTCCAGATGATGCACCTCCTATTGCCCACCCCAAGAGTGGACAGATCAGAGCACTCCCTCTATCCCCTCTCTTTCCACCACCTGCCTCAAAGTCTTTTTCAGTTCTCTAAATTAGCGATTTTTCTTTTCCTCATCAGCATTGAAGGGTCTCTCTGTTTTTCCCCCATTATTTTCCTACTGGACTAGGAGAGAACAAACCAGGACTGTGTTGCGTTACTAGCAAAGACATGATCTTGCAAATTGGCAGGGAAAGAGGTATGTTTTAGCCTGCCAAATGGTGAGTGTTACTGAAAGATGTAAAATACTCCATGACTTTGATAATGTGGAGAAATGGCTTGACAGAAACGCTAACTGCCCGCCAAACAGAGGAAGTGACAGCTGATCCATTAGGCCTTTTTAGTTTCCAAGCATGAAGGTTCTTGTTTGGTCTCCCGTGGCTTATTCAGAATCTGCCCTGAAGTATTAATTTGCAACCTGCTAAGAGCACTGTGAACTTGGATAAATACAGATAAATACAAGTCGACTCATTTTAAAATGTCCTTTTCCTTGTTTTGTTGATTTCCCTCTAATGGGGATAGTATTTCCAAAGAGCTCTGAAGTTGCACCTTTCATTACTCACATGTGACTTGTACTAACCCCATGGGCCATGACAATTCCTGAATGCTTAGGGACAGAATGCTTAAGCCTGAGCTGCTGAGGCTACAGACAATGGAAGTAAAGTGGTCCAAGGACAGAAAAACGTCGAAAATGAGCAATCTCATGTTAGTTTTGACCCCTATTCACCTTTTCTCTGGCCTACCTCAGACCTTGGAAATGATTTGCTCAAGATTCATTTGTTTAGAGAGGGAAAAGGAAGAAAGATAGAAGAATGTGCAGGAAAATCCAATCCCCACTGTCAATACTCTGATCTCTAATACAGCTGTTCTTCCCTTTTCATCTCGGGTATTTCAACGTTTTCAGTTTGGGGGTCTCATTTACCTTCCAGGTAAGCCTTAACTCCTCCATCCCTTGTCTATTTCAAAGTCATTCCATTTTTGCTCAGCCCTGAAGGTACCTTCCCTTCAGTCACTCACTGTATCAAAGCTGTACCAGGTTTTCTTTTTTTTTTAATTAATTAATTTATTTTTAATTAATTTCAGGTGTACAACACAGTGCAATGGTTATACTTTTTACCCCTCAAAGTGACAACCCCCTCCCCCAATTCGCCACCCCACTCCCCCCCCCATATCATACATATCTGTTACACTTCCTCTGACTCCCTTCCACAATATAATTCACATCCTGTGACTATCTATAAATTCAATTACAGTTAGTATACAATATTATACAACATCAGCTTCAGGTTGTACCAGGTTTTCAAATCCCTGAGACACCTATGGGCAATGACCTCAGAGCCTATGGCAAATACACTTTTGGAGAAGTTAAACATCATTGCTGAGTCTGTGATGCCAGGAGTCACAGGGAACTGAGAGAGTAGAGGATGAGAGAGGAATGAAGGATAAAGGAGGGGGAAGACGAAGTCAGGGGCTAGAACTCCTTTTACTCTAAGAAAGAAGCCTGACCTAGCATGGGGGCTTGGAGTACCAGGGATGTCCATGGACTTAGACCAAGCAAGAGCTTATGGAGCAAGGGAACTGCCAGGCTGGTGTCTTTTAGAGAACAAACAATTCTTTGGGAGAAAGTCCTTACAGGCCAAGAATCTTTAAACAAGGTAGCATCTGTATTCAACAAGTTTTTATTGAGTTTTCATGATGTGCCAGGCACCATGCTGGGCAGAGTGTTGAACATGATGGAAAAGGTCCCTACTCCCATGGAGCTTACATGCTTGTGCAGAAGACAATTCAGCAAGCCATTAAATACAAATGTGACGCGTGTTACCAAACAGGAGACACAAGAGGCTGTCGAAGCATATAATGTTGGTAGAACATCTTGACCTTGTTTGGAAATCAGAAAAATGTTCAAGAATGTCCCTCAAGTGAAAGCACAGGGTAGAGTAACAAATGGATTTGAACACCACCAAGGCACACACTCTACTGCTGTCAGAGGTCAGACTTGTCCCATCAACAAACAGCTGGCCCGTCTCAGTTGGCTGGTCTAGGTTCAAGGCGCCGCTTCCATGTTGTGTAACTTTAACCTGGGATGCCTCCGCTGACACTCGCATCTTCCCATTTACAAGAGGCACCTGCATCTAATTCAGTCCAGAGCAGTGCCAACTCTCGCAATGTTATCTCAAGGGTAGAGGCTGCAGGAACCAACTGCTTACAAACTAATTTTTGAAAAAATCAATATAAAACATATTTGCAGTGTTAATTTGTTTCAAATTAAATGTTACATTAATCCACAGTGGATGATTAAGGAAGGACAGAAGAAAAGTACTGTCAACTTGATTCTTTTCACAGAATCATAGGATGTCAGAGCCCACGGGGTCTTGAGGGAGGATTTAGCTCAGTGGTTCTCACCTAGGGTGGGGTCTTCTTATCGGAATGTCTAGCAAACTCTTTCAAGTTCACATCCTGCCTATGTCCCCCCCCCCCCCCGTGCTAATACATTCCGGTTGGCGTGGGGGAGGGTGGCTGGCATTTTACTTAGAACATGTCCTCAGTAGATTCAGCATATTTCTGATACCCCTCCATCTCTGCTCCCCTGCTCCACATGGAGAACCACTGATCTAATTTCATTCCTCACGTTATAGACTGGCTAGGACCAGGAAGGCCAAGGGACTATGTTGCACTTCTTTTAGTAGTAAAGCTGGAACTGGAACACAGCTCATAATATTTTATTGTTTTTCCATGCCTTGGGGTCCTAAGGCGGGACTAGCTTTGTGGGCTGCCACCTCCTGCCCCTGCCAGGCTTAATTGCCAGCTGGTCTTGCTAGTCATAGCAGCCAATATGAGGTGTGTTCCAGTTCGCTGGAGTGGCCCGGACCTAGGTACAGGGAGGAAATGCCCCTCAAATCCTGGCCTACCTTAGTGCTGCCAAAGCTATGAGTCTTTGTAGAGGGAGTAGAGGCGGAGCCCCTGTTCTGTCTAAAGAGTCCTTCAGGACTGGAAACCCCCACAAGGCAAGCCCATGGGCACAACGAGTCCTGCCAGCCTGGTTGTGTGAACAGGACAGAGAGGCACATCTCTAGACCTTTAGCAAAGTCATGGGAGCAGGAACTGGAGATGCCAGTGATGAGATTCATCACTTTCCTGAAACTGCATGTCAGTAAAGGACTCCTTTTCTTTTGTCCTGTTTCATAAGGAAATGTCAGAGACTGCAGAAGGACCAGGAGTGGGCTACAGAAACTTGACACCACTCTAATTATTTTCATCTCAGGATACCAATCCAAAAACGATTTGTATTTTAAAGGAGAAGATATTTCTCAAGTGAAGAGGAAATCTTAATTCTGACAGTGTGAATTATTCAAAATAGATGGATTTCCTGCTAATTCTTAGTTACCACCACCCCATCTACCCATCCTCTGCACTGGGAAAGTGAGGACCTACTGGGGGCAGATAAGGTAGATATGGGGGGCACATCACCATGGAGGATCCTATAGCATAAGAGCCCGTGTGAGTTCTCCTGAAACCCCAATCAAGGAGGAAAGCCTGGCGGGGAGAGAAGGGTATGAACACGGAGAGGAAGGCTGCCTGCCCGGGCTGGAAACAAACTCTTGTGCAGTCTTCCTTCAGTATCCATAAGGGATTGATTCTAAGATACTGCCCCCCGTCCCATATACCAAAGTCCACATAGTCTCAAGTCTGTTATATAAAATGACATAGTATTTGCATATAATCTATGTACATCCTCCCATATACTTTAAATTATCTCTAGATTGCTTATGATACCTAAATATAATGCAAATGCAGTATAAATGGTTGTTACACTGTATTGTTTAGGGAATAATGCCAAGGAAAAGAAAAACCTCCATACATCTTAAGTACAGATGCAACCATCATAGTCATAACTACACAGTACACGTCAACAACAAGGTAACATTTTTTCCAATATTTTCAATTTGTGGTGGGTTGAATTCGTGGATATTGAACCTCTGCATAGTTTATCTTGGGCTTCTACAGTCTGAATTATCTCAAAAGTCCTACTCTGGTCTGCAATTTAAGGAAGGAGATCATCAAATTATGGTCCACAGCTTAAATCTGGCCCACCAACATTTTTCATACAGCCTGCAAGCTAAGAAAGGTTTTCACATTTTCGAAAGGTTGAAAAATATCAGAAGAATAATGTTTCATGATACGTGATAATTTTATGGAATTCAAATTTCAGTCTTCATAAGTAAAGTTTTATTGAGCACAGCCACACTAATGAACATGGCTGTTCTCGGGCTACAACGGGAGAACTGGGTAGTTGCCAAAGAGACTGTATGACTCACAAATTCTAATATATTTACTATCTCACCATTTACAAACAAATGTTTTCTGTCCTCTGGTATAAGGGTGAACATGAAGAGAAACATCATAATGGGAGGAGGATTTCTCCCTATCCCTCTAAGGCTGGGGTTTACAGGAGGGGATTCTCTCAGGTAGATGCCTCATCTTTCATGTCACCAATATCAACCTCTGTTCTGCAGGCTTCTTCCATCTAACAAAAGGTAATGACATCAGGTTTTAGTACTGAAACAGGAGACAGAGGAAGGCTGTCCTAATGCTTACAACTATAGGATGATTGGGCCCCCAACATCAGGAAACAGCCCAACCTTCACATGAGGAATTCTTAGCAGGTTAATGAATTGGGGTATTTTGAATATACTCTGATGTTCTATACAAAACAGAAGGATAAACATGAGAAAGGCCAAGTGGTTAATGAACTCCACTTTATCTCCAGCTCTGACCTCCTCACCAATCCTCAAGTCAAAAACAAACCTCTAGATTAGGACTCCAGTAACGTGATTTAGACGACATCAGGTAAGACAGTGAGCGAATATGGGACTGGGAAAAAGAAGATCCACTTTGATACTAACTCTTTATGTGTCCTTGAAAAATAATAACTGTAATTATAAGTGTTATTCTTTGTTGATTGGCCACTAGGCACATGCTCTCATAAGAATCCTGTAAAACAAATATCATTAGTCTCATTTCACAGATAAAAAGACTCAGGCTGAGTCATTAAATCTACTGCCCAAAGTCACCTTCCTAATAAGTGATGGAATCCAGATTTATTGAATTCTAAGGACTGTACTCTTATTATGATAAAAAACTTGTCTCCTCTCTGCTTCTTAGTTTCCATATCTATAAAATGAGAAGATTATATAAAATTCACTTCAAGACTCTGTCAGCAAAATAAATTCTGTTGACCCTGAAACCCTTAAAATTCTATTTGGTTTCTTAGTAAAGCATCAAGATATGTATTTTCTGCAGGCTGAAAAAATCCACACAGGTCCTGGGGAAACAGCAGTGACCCAGACAGATATTAGTGCTGCCTTTATGGAACTTTCAGTCTAATCCAAGCTGGGCTTTTCCCTATATGTTGGATTACGGTTTCTGATAATTCTTCTGGAATAAATGGAATAGAAAAAAGATGTTTATCTGAAAGTGAGAGAAAACATTCATGAAAGAAGAGCTTTTTCCAAAACTCTGCCTCTCATCCTTACTAAGAGTATGCTCAGTACTTTGTGTTTTCTGAGCTTCCAATTGGGTATTTTGCCAGATATGACTTATATCCTGCTGGGAACACAGAGAACTAGAGACAAGGAGGTGGGGCAGGGTGGGGGGGCGGTGAAGAGAAAATGAAAAGAGAAGTAAAGACATGGGGGCCCAAGGGTGGAGCTCGCCATGATAAGCCAAATTTACATGGGCACATTCAGGTGAAGACAATCTTATTTTTTTAAAAGATGTATTATTCATTTATTTATCCATTCAATAAACATTTACTTATGCATCCACTAAGTGTCAGATGCATGCCTAGGAACTGGATAGGCTATTTTATAAAGCATACTTCAGGCATTATTACATTTTATTGGTGAGGGGAGGTGTATGTTTATTTTAACTTGCAACACATATTTGTTGAATTGTTGCTGTGTCTAATAAACTATAAACTCTGACTCTGAGGAGACAATCTCTTGATTCCAACACTTTTAGCATTCCCTACATTTCTACTGGAACAACCTTTATAATAAGAAAAGCCAGTTAATTTACAACCTCTCTGGAGGTAGTAAAATTGGTGAATGCTCTTGTACTGAGAAAAATACGGATGAAGCTTTGAGGCACAGCAACTTGGCCATGTAGACACAGAGGAGATTTTCATTACTCCCAGTGTGTGTCCCTCCCTAAGAGACATGGAGCCTTGTCAACTAGAAGGCCAGGGACCATACCTCTAAGGTGAAGCTACTGTTCTGTGGTGGCCAGGGCCTTTTCACCCTTCCATACTCTTCCAGCCATAACTGAATCCCTCCACTAGCCACTTTTCTTAGGAATTAGACTCTCTTTCTGAGCACATCATTTCTGGAAATCTAATTCCCAGTAATGGTTAACATGGGAGGTAAATAAATGGGGATGTCTTGCATCTTGGAATACTAATACAAATTGGTGGATATAGGAAGAGCGATAGGAGAGATACACATTTGAGATTATAGTTCTTCATTTTCTGAATCTTGCAAGGAAAAAAAAATTATAAAATGTTTTAATATTACAGAAATAAATTCAACTTTCCACATGCAGATAACTATAGGGTATGCACCCATGAATCACACTCTAAACAGCACAATCAAATAGAAGTTTCTGCAATGATGGAAATGTTCTGTACTCAGGGGCTATTAAGCACTTGAAATGTGGCTAGTAAGTACAAATGAGGAAACACATTTTTAAGTTTATTTAATCTACAGCTGCCTGTGGCTAGGGGCTACTACACTGAACAGTGCAGGTCTAGAGGGTATGTACACATCATACAAACACATACAGGCACTAAAAATTTGGCTAAGGGATCTAAGCTTCCATATATCCTTCTGCTTGAGATATAACATGCAAATTTAAATGTATAAAGCTGGAAAGCTAAGAAATTTTATTCTTTTTGAGGGTAAACAACAACCCCTAAAAGCTCTTGCCCCATTTAAGAATGAGTAACAATAAAAAGAAAATAAACATTGGACCCAAGACTATATTTTGAGACATAAAAGAGCAAACATGTTTTTCATCATCCGGCGCAGGAAACAAAATTATATTTTGAAATCTGTTACTTCGTGCTGCTTATATTCTCTGTAATACTGAAGAATGGGAACACTCTATAAAAGGAGAGTTGAAAGATTAGCTGTTGAGACAACAAACCGAGATGGAAAAATAGGTAGCTGAAAAATAGGAATAGATTTTAAAAAGTTGTTAAATGAAATAAAGATTATATACAATTGAAATGCAATCATAGAACTGCAATCTATATTAGAAGTCACAAAAGACAGTATTGTAAATTGTAAAAAAAAAAAAAATCAAAAGAACAAAATCTGGAGGATGAATTTTCCAAGCTCCACTTAACTGCAGATAAAAAAAAACAATGAAAAGAGAAGATGCAAACAATTAAGCTTACGGTGAATCAATTGAACAGAAGCAATAACGAAATACATAATCAAAGAAAAACATTCATGAATATAAAGGCAGATCCAAGACACAGATTGAAAGAGGTCACTGAAAGCTAGAAAAAAGTGAAAAGAAACCAAAAGCCAGATTCTTATAACTTAATAAAAGACATATGTTTGCATTACTAGAGTTGTTTAAAACCTCCGAGAGTTTTCAGACAAATCTATCTCTCTTCCCCAAAACTCAGAATTACAAAGGTTAATATTTTTGTAAAGTACCTTAATATTACACTTGATTGTCAAATGTGTATATGCATTCCAGCCACAGACCTTTCTACTCATCCTTAAAATAATTAAATGTGTTAAAATTAACAATTTCATAAGGTAATTAAAATAGTAATATGTTTGAAAGAAAGTCAATGTTTTTTTTTCCCCTCAGTATTCCTTCAACAATATCAGTTTTGTCCATGTTAAAATATGAATGATACTGCCTTTCTAGCATTTCTTTCACAGGTTATTCAAGGCAATTAAATTACATTTTGAACCCTTCATAAAACTACATTTTTAAACAATATTCAGAAATTGGTTTAAAATAGGCTATAATTTGTCATAGTTCTATCTTTTATGATTGTTAAAACAGTTAAACTTGAATGTATCATGATAAAACTAGATCAAAAGATTCTTAAGATCAAATTCTTAATTTTAATCTGGTTTAGAGTCCATGCTGTGCTTTTTACTTAGTAGGAACTTAATAGTAATTTTTATATGCCTTAATAACTTGCATTTTCAAAGTAATGATGCACTGCATTATTTCAACAAAAATTCACTGAATTTTGTTTACTGTCCAATATCTCTTTTCTGGAAATTCTGAATTTGTAAGTTCTGGTACAGCATCTCCTTGACAACAGTGACAGTCTCTAAGCACTGCCTTAAGCTGTCTCCATGATTTGCCCAGTTTCTTTCATCCCACAGACCGCACCTCCTGAACCTCAGACCACAGGAGTGAGCAGAACCAGGCCTGGCCAATCCTCCCTGAGACTGTTAATAAAAATGTAAATGGCCAAGGAGAAGTTCTGCTGGGGCTGTCAACCGTCAGCTTCTCTTCTGTTTTATGAAGAGACCCTGTCTGTGGTGTGAAACAAGCAGGGAGGGACACTGATGAAGAAAATTGGGGAGGTGCTGAGTGCAGCCCATCTGGGCCCAGACCCTGCAGCTTTTCCTGGGCCTCTAGTCGCTACCTCGGAATTTCTTGTCAGTCCTGCAGCCCAAGAAGTTCTCTTTTTGGTTATGCTGATTTGAATTGGCTGTCTGCCACCTGCCTAATAAAAAGAGATCTGACTAATAAGTGCATAAGTAACTGAAATTGAAAAAAAGTATACATACATTTAGATTTTTAAGCTTTTTGTTAATTGTTTAGGAAGAGATGCCTATTATTACAGTTATTTAATTTACTATCTATTCTCCCAGGCACCCACCAGCACTGCATTTTCATATTATTTTAAAATTCTCTGTTTACATAGATCTCTCTCTTGATAATCCATTTTTATGTAGCCAATTATTCCAATTATTCCAATGCTAAGTGGCTTAAAATAATTATTTTGTTTTATCTCACAATGTAATGGGTCAGAAATTCAGACAGGGCTTGCTGGGCAAACCCTTTGCTCCATGCGGCGTCCACAGGGTCACTTGGTGGCATTGTGCTGGCAGGTGGACTTGGTCTGGCAAGTCCAGACAGTTTCACTCGCGTGTCTGAACTTGATGCGGCTGGCATCAGGCTGCGCTCAGCTGGATGCCTGTGTGTCCCCATGGAGCTTCCCTGTCTCTCCATGCAGAGGACTCAGCTTTCCCAGCAGAGTAGTCAGACTTCTACACGGCAGCCCAGGGTTCTGCGAGAGAACGGAACTGGAAACCGCTGGCTGTAAGACCTGGTACCGTATAGTGTCTGTCATATTCCGGTGGTCAAAGCCACCCAGATTCAAGAAGAGGGACAGTATAAAAGAATTAATGTTCTCTTTTATCCTCTGTACCTAGTTGAGCACTTTGAGAGCAAGAAATGTGCCTTATAGATCCCTATGCATCCCTAGATCACAAATCAGGTCAGAAACATAAGTGTTAAAGCTAGAGAAGAGTGTTTCTCAAAAATATCTGTGAATGGCTATATTAGACCTTCATTGCCCACCTTTCAATTTCTTGTTAAGTGAAAAAACAAACAAAACTATGTGGCGAAACTATTGTCAATAAAAAAATCAGACTAGAATTATCTTTCCTCTACATTAGATCCCAGAATAAAACTGGACAATGCTCACAGCAGGGTTTTCCTGGAGGGCGCTAAGAGAATGGAACAACTTTGAGGCAAACCATGCTTATTTTTTAAATTCATATTGGGGGGCATTAAATACTGCTTAATTTTTTTTCTATATCAAGAATTAAGAAAATATAGTTTTGTGTATATTCTTAGAAAAACTTAAAGGTCACCATTATAAAATTTAAATGTTATCTAAAGTACAAATTACTAAAGGAAAAGAAAGCAAACACAGTACATATAAGTCAGAGAAAGAAAAAGAAAGGAAAGAACAGAAAACAGGAAGGAAACCCTTCACATTCGCCTCTATTCGGTCAGCTCAGGCGATGAGTAAGAATCAGTCACCGGAGAACTCAGTATAAATGTGGGGAAGTGTGCGGAGACCATGCTTGTGCGAGCCCATGGTAGACCATTGGTTTAAGACTGATGTGATCAAGTCGTTCACCTACCTCACTTTTAGGATCATCAACACATTTAATACAGGGTGTGCAAAACTGCTATATTCTAGGAAGAGATGCCAGATATAACATGTACATAGGCAAGAAAGAGAATTCTCTACTGATGTATCTCTAAAGGATAGTTTCTCTCTCCTTTTTGTTGGAAATATACCTGGGCTGCAGGTTAAACCCTCTCCTAATTGGTTAGGGATTATAAACGTGTTGGAGTCCTGTATGTTCTTCTGGGTTTCTCCTTGGGGCTTGTTTCCCAAGTTCTCTAATGTTAGTGGCACATAAATCATTCTCAGGGCCTGACTTGGCAAAGTCTCATTTCTTTGCCTCATTTTACTCATCTGTAGAGTGGTACCCTCTAAGGACTCTACAGCTGGATGGGGGGAGGGGTGTCACAAGGACCTGGTTGGTCTTAGAGAAGGATGCTGCAGCCTGAAGGTGAGGACGTGTCTGCGAACAAAGCCTCCCTATCTCTCTGATTCATTTTTAAGAGACTCTGACCAAATTCAGTGGGCATGTGTTAGTAATGGTTTTGTTAATTACTTCTCACCATCTGCTATCGGTATTCCATGTCTGATGGCCTTCATGTTTCCAAGACGACAATGACTCTAACAACAAATAAATGGAAATAACCAGTTTTCTGTCTTCAGCCTCTTGTAGAAGTCACGTTAGCTACTTTTAGAGGGAGATTAATGAGGTCTATGTAATTTTCTTTTGCCAAAGTTGCTACATTTAACAGACTTTCCTCATTCAAAGAGCACAGGGATGATCTGTAGCTTTCTGCAAATATGCGAAGAACTAACGCATTGTTTCAGATATTCCAAAGACTGATTAAAGCCTTAAGATACTTAGGGTATTGCTGATTCATTGATAGCTTGACCTAGCTTGCAATATTTCACAAACTACCTGAGAAAATTAACATGACAAGGTATTATTTTTGTGTGTGTGTGAAAAACAGAACACATTGGTCTTCAATCAAATAGGAAGCATTTCATTTATGTATTTGAGAGTTTCACATTACTCTAAACAATTCTTTTGGCCCCTCAGTACAATGAGAAGTTACATTTTCCTATGTATACAAATTCAAATACCAATTATGAGATTTATAAATGCATTTCTAATTAGAACTTTGAGTTTGTGACAGTCCAACTCAGGTTAATTCCTCCTTAACCTGTGAGAATGTTTCTATACTGTATTTTTAGTCTCTGGAATACATTGAAATAAGACCTATAATAGCACAGAATGTTACCAACAAAATAGACCTATCTTTTGTGAGTTAATTTAAGAGTGGACAAAAGAGCCTAAATTAGAACCCGTAGGCAGCCATTATCCACCTGTCCCTCTCTGCTGCACTAATTCCCAGGGCAGTCCCTTGCTAGGACATTGTTTATCACCAGCTTTGTGCCCACTGAGGCAGACCTTGATGTACCTGCATCTTCTGAATATCTTGGCTTCTGAGCACCTCGGCTAAGCTGACCACCCTGCCTAAATGGGCCAGAGCAGACATCTACCATTTGCCCTCTCACAAGCAGTTGTGGGCAGAGGCCCTCTATGTTCCAGGGACAAAACTCCTCAGAAACACACAGAGAAATCTGAAATAAAGTTGTAGTGCCATGCAACTATCTGGCAGAATTCTGTGGATGTTCTGGGAAGCTGGTTCCACTCTTGGAGCCCCTGCTCTGGGGGTGGCTTGCTTCATCTCCTTGGCGCAGCCTCTTGGCGCCTCTCGCAAGTTTCTGTGTTCTGTCCTGTTTTCTGCTTCCTGCTCCGCATTGTCTCCTTCTCTGTGTCCAATCTTGGCTCTCAGCCTTGCTCGGCTTCTGCTCAGTCTAGGGCTGGCAGGTCACTGTTACTTAGTTGGTGCCTGCTCTGCATTCACCCAAACTGTGTTCCATTTTTTTTTTGAGGGCAGTGTCACTGGCCCTCACATGTGGGACCCGAACTGGGGCCGCTGGCGTCCCAAGCCAGTGCTTAACCACTGTGCCACTCAGCCGGCCCTGGGTTCCCTTTTTGATGCCCTCCCTCAAACACCAGCTGAGGAGTCACGCCAACCTCAGACAGCTCACTCGTTATTTGGACCAACTCTTGATGTTTTTTGTGGGTTTTTTTTTTGTTTGTTTTTTAACCTGGGCTGCTGGAGCCTAATCCCTCTTTCAGCTTCTCTCTGGCAACTTTTGACCTGCCATGTGGTCTTCTGCACATATCCATGTTCAGACAGTGCCCCACCAATGAATAGAAATACTTTTCCAAATGACCCCAGGGGTTTGCAAGGTTGTCTGGAAATTGTGCAATGGCCCTTGAAGCAGTTCTTGCTGTGGCGAGCCCTTGTCATAGTCTCAGTCTCCTAGATGGTCTCTGTCCAGATTCGGCTGCTGCCTCGCTGAAACACGATACTGACGTCCTTGGATGCCTCACTTGGGAGGGTACCTGAGATGTGACAACTCTCATCCCTCTAAGGCAAGGCCAGTTGCAGTAGGTTTCCACTGAAGACCAGCAATGGTCAGTGACCAGAAGATTCCTTCAGCATCTCCTTTTCTGAAAGAGCTTGTACTGATAAAGTGTGTACACTTGGGACAGAAAGTTAGGTTCAGACAGAGGAAGCCAACCCTCTCAGTTTGTTCTACAGGGAGGGTGGAACTGCATTTGACGCTGTTTTGATACATCCAAAGAAAAGTAGGCAGCAAGGGCTGGAACAAGCTGACCAGAAGAGGGAACTTACGGATCATCTCATACCAATCCTACACTGTATAGGCAAGAATAGCTAGGCTTGAAGAAGGTTTTTCACAGAGGCTCAGAGTTGGTGGCAGAACTGGAACTAGAACCCTAGGGCCTGTCCTTCTATAGACCTTGAGAGCAGGGGGTGCCTTGGAAGATGACCCACAGGTACTGTGCCATCTGTTGGCCTGTCCCCAGTGTAGGTGACACTTAGAAAGTTCAGTTTTCCATTCCTCCTCTTTAGACTAATATAAAATTTTTAAAGAAATTTCTGAAAACACACATTCCTCTTTCCTGAAGCTCTGATGTTGCCTGAATTCTACTCTCTCATCCCCCATCTTTTCATCCCCTGCCCCCAACAATAGAACCTGTGCCTAGCTACCGCAGTTTTGCAAAAGCCAGTCCTCCCCTCTTCCCTTCTGCCCAGGAAGCAGAAACTAATATGATGCTTTAACATTACTAGGCAACATTATTATCATTTGATATGCCAATGTGATAACAGGCAGTTTGCCAACCTTGTCATTTTAGAAGAAAATTGCCTTAAGTAATCACCTAAAACATCCTCTTCAAGGGACTTCCCCCCACACACACACACATAGGAGATAGCACCTATTATTTCCAACTGTGAGGAACAGAAAAAATATTTCCCCTACTAAGTGATACAAGGGATTTGATTGAAGCCTTTGCAGGCCTTCCATTTAAATAGAGCTCCTTTTTTAAAAATAAAAATTCAATGCACACTCACAGGATTTCAGTGTTGTCAAATATTCAATTTAAACTCTCCCTGTTATTTATATTCTCCAGCCTAACAACCATTATTACACAAGAGAATTTTTTTTCCCCTGCAGAGAGCATTCATGTGATGTGGTGCTGGTGTTATTACCAGAACAATTCTTGTCTCCTGTATGCTGTGTTCGAAAGCCTTATCTCCATCATTGCCTTTGTCCCACCCAGAGCCCAATGGGCGTTCTCTGCGACAGCAAACAGTGATTTCGTGTCTCTCAATAGTCAGTTTGGTTCTAGTAGGATCAACTGGAAGAATTGATCCAAGGAGGCTGAAAGCTTTCTATGGCTTCTGATGTGATAAGTGACCATCCCTGCCTCTTGTGCTTCTCATGTGGACATTTACTAGCATGCCTAAAAACAGGTGAAAGAATACTGCTTCATTTCTTCTCAAAGGGCTCTCTGGTGTGTACTGGTCCTTTCTGATGGCAGCCAGGGAGTAGTAATGGAACATTCTGTAGGGGCTGCAGCAGGCAGTAATGGGATGACCTTTGGAAAATGGATGGCAGCTACATATCTGCATTTTTGACAGCACCTAAGCAGCAGAATAGTCAGATTGTCACAGTGGCTGGGATGAGACGTTTGCTTCTGCTGCCTTTCAGCTACACGTTGATTTGATCTTGGATTCAACGCTCTTTCTTCAGTTGTTTTAATTGTCGAAATTGCTTGACATATTTGGTTATAAAATTAAAGTGCCTTTTTCACCGTAAGCTGAGACCAGCGACATCATGGACAATTGCACATTCACAAAAATGAAGAATAAGGAGGCAGAGCCATGAGACATGAGAGGTAAATGGAGATGACACCAGGCGTCATCCTTTGCTAAGGGCACCGAGTAAAGTGCCAGAAACCCTCTGGACATCGTTGGGAGTTTATGATAGTGCAATATTCTGGACAAAGTAATTGCAAACTCCATTTAATGATGCAGGTGACGTCAGTGTTACCCTTATATGATCTAGTCATATTAATTTTTCTGAGTTGTTTTAATTAACATTCCTCAAAATTGAAATAATCTTAAAGTAGGAGGTATTATTTCATTATAGTGTACAAGAGTAAAAATGCATAGTCTTTAATATTCCATTGACTTTCTATTTTATACAATAACTGGAACCCTCTGGTCCATACCCAACTCTCTATTTTATCCAAGAAGGCTGGGCCCAGAGAGTGAAAAGTAGCTTTATAAAACCCAAAATTTCTCTCCTGGCAGAGAGCATAGCTCAAGCTCCATCCTCCTAAATTTCAAATTCCCTTCTTGCTACTGAATCTTGATGACACCTAACTATAGAGTTTGAAATTAAATTTATCTCTTTAAGTGATTTCTTTCACTGCTTCAGATAATTGAAACAGTGAAACTATATATTTTTTAAAATGTGTGCAGACGATATAAACACATGTCTTCTTTTATCCCCAGGACCATCAGGACTATCAAGGTTCCATCCACTGATGATGAGAAGACTAGCAGGAAGAGGGTTGTAAGCTAAGAATGGCTTATGATGCAGAGAGCTAACCAGGAGTGCAGGACCCATCTCCTCAAAGGGGGAGTCATTAGTATGTGAGCCATCAGGACTGAAGGTGCTGGTGAAATAAACAGGACTTCTATCTAGGGACTGGGCTCCGGGAATGAGGACCAAGGAGCCAAGTTCTGGGCAGAACACTCAGCAACTAGACACACATTGAGGGCTGACCAGAGAGGCTGCAGCCTGATATTGTTTACATAACTTGCCTGAGTAGCTAGCTCAGGTCTAATAGACTCACTCTTGCCAGGCAAGTCTCTTATTGGCTCCGGGACTGGGTCAGGTGGGATGCTTAAGCCCATTGTGCCCCTAACAGGCCTGGGCAGAGTAAGCCAGCTCCAACCCCACAGAAATTCACTCATCCACCTCCAGTGGTGAGGCATCTGGCTGTGCACCTACATATTGCCTGCTTCTCTAGCACCTATGATGTGGAGAACATGAATCAGAGCACAGACTTCTGAGCAAGCACATAGGGAATTCTAATCAGCTAACACAGAAGAATACTTCATGGTGCCAAGGGGCAGGCATATTTGGAGTTGGGTTCTTTGGTCTTCATGTCCACTTGTAGTCAGCTAACTTTCTGGAGTGGGTGGGCTCATTTGTAATATGCTGAATTATGTAGTGCATTCAGCTCAAACTCACAATGGTTATGATTCAGCAATGTCTATCTGACATTTATTACCACTCAAATGGACTGACAACCATAAATCCAGCCTCATTTTTATGGTTAAATTGCTCCTATCATGAAACAAAGGAACAAAAGGGAATAATCCACAGCTGTGCTATTCATCCTACATCTTATCAAAATATAGAAAAGAGTACAGCAATGAATAGGTCATATTGTAATAGATTCATAGTTACATGCATGCACACATGGACACTATGTACAAACACTATATAAAAACACATACTAAACTCTGTTCTGCCTCTGGAAATATGTTGAGGAGCATCGTATCATATCCTTCCATGTTAGAGCAAACCCGACCCTGAGCTTTCCTTGCTAGTTGTGACTGTGGGTCATTGTACTGACTAAAAGCCCAACAGGCTGACTAAGTGACAGGAGCAGAGATGCCGTGGAGGAAGGGGAGTTGGCAGAGCGGCTTGAGCCTGGGGGAGTGCAGCGGAAGTGTGAGGGAGACAGATAAAGGTGTTGCTAGGGAATTCACATTGACAGCTGTTGGAATACTGGAGGCTCTGATTTCCAACAGGGAAGCTGTTCCCTCTTGGAGTTATTCTAGTAGCCATCGTCTCCCAGGTAAAGGTCTATCTACTGACTTAGTTTTAAAAATGAGAATGATCAAATTAGAGAGATGGGCAAGACAGTCTTAAAGGTCCCTTCCAGTTCTCACATTGAACAATTACTAGCTAGCTGGAAGGCAGGAAAGAGGGGAGAAGAAGAAACGCATGTAGTTAATTTACTTCATTTTTACAACTCTTTAAGAAATGAACTATTAACCCCACTTTAAACACTGAGACACTGAAGTTCAAAAAACTTACATACCTTGCCCAAGATCATAGAGCAAATAAGTGACATAAGCATATTCTAAATCCAGGGTTTTTTATTATTTTTTTTCTCCTGAATCATTTTCTCTACAGCATACCTTTTGTTTGGAACTTTGTATTCAATAAATAATCACTAAATTATGCATGTATGATAAACGTAACACATACAACCTCTTTAGTACTTGTTGTAAATTGGATTACCAGAATTTGCAAAAAAATGTATAGGTACTAGTTTTGGTTTTTCCCTCTAAGAGGTACCCACCTCTATTCTCAAAAAGACTTTGGCTAAAGAAGATAATTGCAAAGGAAAATTGTTTGCTCTCTTCAAATCCCAGCAATAAGTCAAATAATATCAGGCATTTCCTAAAAGTATGAACTGTACTCTGTCTTGCACTCAACATCTATAGAGATAAGGCCCTACAGTAACCACAGCATGTGTTACTATACAAAAATGGGTAAGGATCGAGTCCAAGTTCACTTAGAGAGATGTTCACTATTCATCTGAGAAGATGGGCAATTTCTGAACCAGTGAGTGACTGGGAAAAAAAATTCAAGTTTCTAGTTTATTTATTTAACATTATCAAAGAAGTAAATGGCTGATGTACTCACTCAGGTGGAACACCCACTTTATTACATACCCCTATAGGTAGCTTGCAAAGCGTACTTGATTAGCTTTCATCGCAACTAAACTTTCTATACATAAAGGATACTTGGAGGTGGTAGCTCATTTAAAGAGGTAGGAAATGGGTTTATAATTGGCCTTACATTAAGTGGTAAAGAAAAGGGTAATGAAGAGAGAAGCTTTAAAAAAATATATCTAGTCAAGAGTAGAAATGTGTTGTCTTTTAAAAAACTATGTCTCCAAAACGGCAAATACTCTCCATATACTGACTGTAGTTACCTGTGACTAATTACTTTTTTAATAGCAGCATGCTCTAGTTAAGCAAAAGAGTGGTAGAGAAAAGGACAAGCCACTCCAAAGTTCTGAATATGTGGGCCTCATAGCCAATCAACATGAAAGCCACAAAGTAGATCTAATCAGTGACAAAAATAATTAATTCAGAAGAAAGGAGGGAAAACTTACACCATTTATAAATGCTCCTAAAGCCAACTGTGGACGCCTACAGGTCAGGACGCTTGTCTTTTCTCTACAGTGTGCTCTCCCTGGTTCTCTGATAGTTCCGTTCTAGAATAAAAGCTGCCATAGATAGCCTTCCTTGCACGATGATCACCCTGCATTCCATTATTCAGGCTCAACCAAAGAGATTATATTTTTTGAAAAAATAGAAAAACATCCCTACTACCTTGTTTACATATATGCAGCATTAATAATTTCCTTGGAACTAATATTAAGGAGGCGAATTACATCCTCCCATTCTGAGTTTCTTGGAGACCATTTACAGCTAGAATAATGGACCTATGTATGGGACATGGGGTTGACCCAGCATGGCAACTCTTTGGACTCTCAGTCATAAAATCATTAGCACTAATGTTGTTATGCAAACCCCATCCAGCTATGAAGGAAATTTCAAGAAATATGAGAATATACAATATGAAATTGATTTCAAAATACAACATTTGGTCACTGAGTTGGCCACCATAAGGATGCTTATCTTGCTCATCATTGGTGGTCTTAGAGTGAGAACTTTTAATTTAAGTAGAAAATGTCCTGAGAGTTCTCAAAATAGTAAGGATGAAAAAGGGGAATTCATTCTTATGTATAGTTACTTCACTTTTTTTCTTTAATTAAAAAATTCATAAATTTACCAGCCAAATATACTCCATTGTTCATTATTTCAACTTTCTGAAGTTGAATCAGCCCTTATTCATCCTAGTGACCATCTGTGGGATGAGGGAACTTAAGCCTGGATTTTAAACAACCATAATTGATGTGAAAGTTTGGCACATGACAATACCCGTAGTTTGACTGTTCTTCAGAAACAGTGTAACCTGTTAATAATGAGAGTTGGATCTGAGGGGACAGGTAAAATTAGTTTTTTTTTTCCCCTTTACTCATATAATTTGAAGATTATACAATGCGGTTTTTAAAGGTCAGAATAAATTGCTAATTACATTGAGGCATTTGAAATTAGCAAATAAAACTGCTACTTACAATAGTGACTAAGGAGTAATTAATCATATGGGAAAAAAATGGCAGCAAAGTAGAGCCAGCGCTAAAATTATTATTTTAGCTAGTTGCCACAGAGCCTTCATATGCCAGTACTAAGAAACTGTTAGATATTAATTCCTTTCCTTTCTCTTTAAGTTGCATCTTTAAAAAGCCACAGTGTTCAAAAGTTTTCTAAGAAGATACAAATCAATGCAAATGTGCATCTGCACAACCTCCCTTGCAGGTATTCAGAAATATATGGACTAGCTATGACTCTTCCCGCTATCTTTCACTCAACATGTGGAGGAATGAAGGGTTACATTATCATCAGCATAATCTTAAACCCACTCTAATTAATTTTTAAATATAAATCACTGACAATTTTTGGCCTTTTAACTATTGTAATACAAAACTACTTAACGCACTCTTTAAAACCAGTGTTGGCACCCCACCACCACCACCACCACCACCTTTAAGAACACCTGCTTTAAAATCTGCTTAAGAAAACATTTTAATTATGCTTCTAGGTGCTATTTGTTTCCTTAGGTGCTACATTTGCCAGACTTGAATTTAATGCTCTCAGTCCATGCTGATATGCTCAGGATTTCATTTCACAAGATATTTGTATATTAAATTTAAAACCAAATGTATCAACATAAATGTTACAATGAAATACCCAGAGAGTTAATTTGACATGCACATCTTAAACTAGAAAACAGAGGCAGCATTTATATAGAGGTTTATATTTTTAAGCAGTTGACATTTATTAATTAGGCAATCCACACCACAAACCTATGAGGTAGTTTAGCATGAATTAATTCATTAAGAAGCAGAAAAAGAAAAGATCTGTCCTCACAATAATATGTTGATTAGATCCTTCTCATTCTGGTCACAAAAGAACAACAATCAATTTTTTGTACAAGCTGGTCAAATGAGCAATGAATATTTAGCTTGGATGGAATGTAGAGAGAATAGTTATTTTATTACCTGACAGGTTATAAAAGTTATTACTTTAGTGGAGTTCTAATATGCTGTGCTCTCAGTGATTTTTCAGAAATACTTCACTTAAAGATCAACTATGGAAGAGGTGCCCTCTCACCGAACCCCCCACCTACAGCCCCTATTGGGCCTCAAATTTCACTTTGAGATTATTAGCATTTTTCATCTATCTCATATTTTTTGTCTCTTGTGCTGATTGGTCTAATAAACTCACTTCAATAGAAAGGTATAAAGACCCTTGCAGCTCCAATTTATGTTTATATGTCATCTAAGAGGCAGATGGAAAACAAATCCTATTGGTCTTTGTAGTCAAGTAATTGCAGATGAGAGTTTTATTACCACTTTTATCAGCAAGAGGGATCACTGTAGTCCTCACTACTTAACAGATTGCTTTATGATCATATTTATTAGTGCACTTGGTTGTGAAGACTATATATAATGAAAGCTCATTAATTTGGGTTTCACTACCATGGCATTTGTGGCCACTGGCGCACGTGCTAGCCTGAAGCTTACCTCTGCCTTAAAGAAGACAAACTCTTGGCAAAATAAGTGAATTGCAAGACTATGAGTATTTTATCTTTATAAGAAATCATAGACTATTTCAACCCCTTAGCACGTATCCTTTTAAATATAAAAATTTTACTCTAATATAAGGACACCGTTAAGCTTGTGTGATGTTAATTTTGAATAATTTCTCCCTCACTGGAGCAAAACTTTGAAAGGGCAGGAGTTGGTTAGTTTATTTGACATTACTACAAGTACTCTGAAACTCTGAAAGTACTTTAGATATTGATAATTTGGGTAGTCTCACTTTTTCAAATAGATAGTGTTCTCCCTTAGTTCTCCTGAATTGAGATTTTACAGGCAGACCTGGACTTGTCCTCATCTCTCCTGGAATCGCTGCTATAGTCAGGTGGCCCTCCCTGCACAGTGCCACAAGGATCATTAATTTTGCTATTTGAAAATATTTACGTTATATCTCACTCCCATTTATTCATAATGAAACTGACATGTAAGATGTGACCTAATTAAATGCATATAACCATTCCGACCGAAAAAAAAAAAAGAACGAAAATTACAACAAGCAGCTAGCTTTCCAAACAGGGATGTTTCCATTTATATGACTTCCCCAAATATAAATAACATTCATAGGCTCTTCTTGTTTAAAGCTGAATATGTCACTACCATGGTACACTGGAATGACAATTTTCCTTATCTGCATGGGCAAAAATAAGTAAAAAAATTTGAAGACAAACAAAACCTCTGATAGGGTATTCACTTTCACTTGACAGCTTGCCAAAGAGCAATGGTACTTAGATGAGGAATTCTGAAATAAGGTTATTATATCTGGAAGCTTATCTTTAAAATGTTGGCATAGCTTCTCTGTAAAGCAAAAGAGATCTATGTTCAAGGGCTCATCTATACTCTATTAGGTTTAATAAAACGAAAAAGAAAAACCTGAGGGCATGAGGTCACTCACTAAACACAGAAACAAAGACTTTAAAAACAAACAAACAAACAAAAACAACTTGGACAGTGCTCATTTTACAGCAGAATTGACAAACAAAGCCTTAATTTACACATTTGAACTAAAGTCATCATTGGAGGTTTGTAACTCTGTTATGTGCTTTCCCAAAAAAGAAAAATAGATTGCTTTCCATCAAACCCTCCTTCTTTCCCACACGACAGCACGTGGCTGGTGTGGTGGTTTCTCCCTGCAGGCATGGAAACTGGCCAGCCTGGTTCCTCCTGAGTGGGCTCTCTTTAAGGGAATGGTGCCAACTTCCAAACACCTTAATAACAACACTGTGCATTTCTAAGTCATTCCATTTATTGCTCACTGAGTTGTAACCATCTCAGCTCTCTGTGGAAAAACAATAGACCAGAAAACCCTGACACGAGATCGATTGTCTGTGGTCACAATGTACAAAGGGCAACCCCAGCCAGAGCACTGAGACGCATCACAAATGGAAGGTAAATGCCTGGCTTTGCACCCAGCCTCCAGGACACCGAATCCAGTCACGATGGAGAAGAATTAAACCTAGAGAAATAGCTTTATGACTTATACTCAGAGGCGTTCCCCATCAGAAAGTAACAGTGTTCCAGTCTGCCATACTGGCCACTGGTGTTCTTTCCAAAGCGATCGAATCTTGGTACAGCAAGACTTGAGTGAGACACAGAGAAACAGGAGACCTCACCATACCCAAGGCTTTTTTCTTCAGAATTTACTCACTGGTTTCCAAATCATCAGTACCTCACACGAAAGCCCACAAGTCAGGCCAACTTCATAGGAAATACTCATTTATTTCTCTCTCATTCTGGGATTTGTAATTCTTCTTTTGGATGCCTTTGGGAAAACATTTCATCAAGGTCAACTGCTGTGAAGATGTTTTTGCCTAAGAGGATCATCATGCAGGCAAACTAATTCTTTTTCTAAGCTATTATTTTGGCAGCTTGCAAAGAGGACTCGGCTTAACTTTGAAAAACTGTTCCTTGAATGATCAGAAAAAAAAGATGAGGATCCTTCCATTTGCTCTCTTCATTCTCACTGTTCAGATGGCAAGCGTGGCTCACTTTTTCGAAGGTGAAATGAGAAGGGCCAGTACTTGTGTTCATTACATATCTTCTAATAGTGATTCTGGTTCTGTGCATGTTGCCACAGCCATGTTCAACACGATGAAAAAAATGTTTGTTTCTTGGTAGAGGTGGTTTACTCAGTCATCAAGGATTTAATAGAATAATTTTTTATGTTAAAGACATGTAGAATGAACCAGAGGTTTACATTTTTCCACTGTCTTTAATGTTGTTCCCATTGTTTGCTATAGGATTATAATTTAGAACATGTGCTAAATATATTATGGGGAAATAATTTAAAAAATCCAAACATCATAACTTACCACAAAAATTTAAAATAAAGAAAGAAAGAAAGCTCATTTATTCTCCAAAACTAAGATTAGTCATATGTTAATCTGTGAATCCTCATAAGAAATGTTCATTGTTCAAGAAAGAATCCTCCTCTGGTGGTTGATAAGCAATTCTCCAGGGCACAGAAATCCTGACATTTGTTCTCATCTCTTGATTGATGTTTTCACTACTTATTCTTCAGGCTATAAGACAGAAGGGAACACAGTCTTACCTTCTTTCATAATTACATATCCCAATCTCTCTCTCTCTCTCTCTCTCTCTCTCTCTCTCTCTCTCTCTCTCTCTCTCTCTCTCTCTCTCCCTTTCTCTCTCTCAATCCCTCCCCACCCACATCACTTTATCTATCAAATTAAAGTTGAATTTAGATGATAAATCTTTTAACTCTAATCTGTGTATATAATAACTCAATTACCAATGTCATCTCTATGTATATAGAAGAAAATATATATCTTTACATTGTCAATCTAGACACTAAATTCATTCTGAAAGTTTTCAAAATGAAAATAATAAATTGATTTTTAGTTATGGCATACTGCATATATCCATCTCTAAGTTTCAGGTATAACTACTTGTAGAAAACCTCCTGTTGGGAGGGGAGAACAACATTATAGCATTTTGATTTCAAATTATTACAGACCACATTCTCAATTCATTCAAAATTTTCTGTTAGATAAATAGGAAAACTTGTTTCTGGTTTTACTCTCAAAAATATTGATTTAAATCAAACAGATAACTAATTTTTAAAAGGGTTTTAGTTTGCTTTTTCTTTATGGTAAGCAGATATCACCATGTATTGCATGCCTACCATGTGTCAAGAACTTCACATTTATTTCACATGGTAATTTAATCTCCCAAACCACCTTAAATGTGGATATTATTTCTCCCCATTTTAGAGGCGAGAACACTGAGGCTTAAACTGGCTACATTAATGGCACAAGGTCAGAAGGCTTCTGAGGGGTGAGAGTTGAACCCTGGGAAAGATCAGAAACAGAAGGAAAAAGAACTGGTTGACATTATGTACAGGGGCTTTCTCTCATGCTATTGAAGACATCCTCTGGCTGAATTGAGGCTGCTGCAGAAACAGTATTTTCTAATAGTTGACTGTGAACCCTAAAGATTCTCTATTTTAGAGGGGAATGCTGGAGAATGTAAGGCCCTTGCATAGAGTTTCTTATTCCTAATCACTACGATATAAATACCTTAGTGGAAACTGATAAATGAAAATTCACTAGCTACATAGGAAAATTTTATTTCTCTCTTAGAAGCACACAGTATATCTTGAAATTTTATTAAAAAAAGAAGTTAAATAGATCTTAAGAATGGAACAGCCAAGTAGATCCAAATAAGAATTTGAATATTGTTGGTATAATGCAGAACAAAAGAAAATGGAGACTTACATGCATTTTTCATGTTTTGCAAAAATAGCTTTGAAATTTTGCTTTGGAATGGACCTGGTAACCACAACAACTTTTAAATACTTATAGAAAGTAAAATCCTGTTTTAGAATATTCACTTTCTGCTACCATCCAGTCATGACTTAAGAAAATTCTGTAGTTGTTGCAATCTTCATGAATTCATGTGACATAAAGGTGGGAAGTTCTCACTAAGCAAACAAGTATGATCTCATTTTTATAAACTGCAAAGATGAACATTTTTCTAATTAAAATGAGTTTGAAGTGCAGCATCCACATGTCATAGCTGAAGACCAAATATATCCACAACTGAGAAATCTTCAGTCATGATTACATCGTTAGAGGAAACTAGAAGAGAGTTCTTTTTATTTTAACTTATAGTAAAAGTGGTATATTAGGAACCTAATCCCATAATGCAAAAGAATATCACACTTTTCCTTTATAGTCAAAATAATTATTCAGATCCTTTCTGAACACACAGAAGTAATGACAAATTAAAATGCCTTTCAGTTTCATATAGCTTTTATAATTATTCATCTGCTACTGTTATTATTGCTGGAAGGGCTCCTTCATATTATAGTCTGCATCCCATTTGATACAACAGAACATGAAAATTTTTGCTATTAATAAATATGCAGCCTTCTAATCCAAGAAGAAAATTATTTTTCATCTGAAAGATAAGCTGCATAATTCATATATTTTCAGAAATTTCTTTAAATGGAAAATTGAAGAAAGGCATAGGGAAAAAAAATTCATTACATCATTTCCATTTGTGGTGAAGAACAGTCTTTGTTCTCAGAGTCTTAAATTTGATTTGAGTTGAAGAGACAATTTTCTTTGCACTGTACGTATACCAAGGATACCCATAGAGCTCACTTTATTTTCAACATATATCATCAAAAATGAGGACAACATAGCCTCCATTTCACTTTCTAAACTAAGTAAATAAATAACAGTAACTGAAGGCTACTAGCGAGTTTTCTTGGTGTCTTGGAATGTGGTTAGAAAAACTTACAACAATTTGGAATGGGTACCTCTTATCTTCCAAGAGTTCCATGCCAGCAAACTGTGGGGCTCCCTCTAACTTCTCCAGCCCTTCAGAGCTCCTACCACACAGGGGAATGTAATCACCTCGCATGGCGGGTCTTGCATTCCAAGACCCCAAGCCAGATGAGAATCACGTTTGCAAGACCAGTTAAATAAAAATGCTTCTTCCTACTCATCAGCCTTTTCCCATTCTGACCTGGGAGGTTCAGAGTGGGCAATGTTCTAAACTGGGTATGAGACAGCAGTCTCATGTCAACTGGCAACAACTTCTTAATACCTGGAAAGAAATCTTAAACACTGAAATGTAAGTGTTCTCACCATGAAAAATGGTCAGAAATGTAAGTAGTCTTTGTGAAACATTCTCAAGATGGGGGAGAGGGATGAAGAAAGCATTCTGATCCAGTGTGTTTGAAGGTGGTACCTACAGCAAAACTTACTGATTCACTTGCCCCATGCTAAATTTAAACTGTTTGCTATTAAACACCAATTAAAAAAAACAAACCAGAACATCCTCAGCCATTATCAAGCCTAGTTCCTGATAGCCAGGGAGCAAGTTTACTATGAAACGAAAAATGAAGTCATGGGTCATGGCTTATATTAAATGATATGGCCAGAATTTGTTAGATGAGGAAGAGTTACGTTCCAGACATTTTCCACAAACATGGTGCTGAATAGTCATGACTTTGCACTTGTTCAACCTACTGACTGAGATATGCCATGAATGACATCAAGGACTTGTCACCTTTGCTCAATTTATTAAGATAGTACAATAAGAAACAAAATTAAGTTTCCAAAATCGAACATCTCCCATTTTTTATTTTCTTTTCCTGCATTCCCTAACTTGGCAAATAAGAACTTAGGGCAAAAATTCAGTGTTTTCCTAAGCATGTTGTTTTCTCCCTCACTCCATAAACAATCAACCACAGATCCACTGGCTACCTATTTTACTCTTAAATATGTCATTTCCTCTGCTTTGACTGGCTATGCCCTATTCTAGGTCCCTGACATTCCACTGGTCTTCTATCTGGCATCTTTGCAACCAGCTCTGCTAACTTCATCACACTGGTGTAGTGCTCTAGGTTCCCATCACCCATTGCAGAAAAGTATACCACACTAAGGTCATTTGTGATGTGACCGCTGCCATCTCCTCCAGCTCCATCTTATTGTCAATCATGCCCTCACCCCACCCCCATAAGCACTCAAAACTTTGATCACAGAATAACAAGGTTTTGTCACATTCTCACAGGCTTCTACGGTTTGCACAGGCTCTTCCTTCTGCCTTGGAACTCATCCCCTACTCCTTTACTTGCCCAGCTTTTCACATTCCTCTCAATGGAAGCATGCTTCCTTATGCTATCCTTTCCTAAACTTATCCTGGCCTAACAAAATGTATTTGGAATATGCTGAGCAGCTCTGTGGAAGTAGAGAACAAAACCTCAGGAACATGCCCAAGCTACAGAAAGTGATCAGTAAACTGGTATGATTAAGACAAGGGGTGAATGAGTTTTGCTTCTGAGAATAGTGAATGGGAGCAGAATGGGGGGGCAGTTGAGAAGAAAGGGGAGAAGAGAAAGAGAATGTGGGAGCAGGGGCTGAGGCATGGAGAGAGTGGAACCAGGATGGCTTTGTTCTGTTCATGGTGTTATCTCTGTATGACGCCTAAATCTCTGATAGTTGTCTAAACAAATGAAATAATAGCAAAATGTTACTAGTGGAAGTCTATGTAGTCTGATTGATAAGAGGAGAGGGGGTAGCACTCCAAGCTATAGGGGGAGAAAGATACAGAAAGACCACAAGGCATGGGGAGTTAAAAAGCATAGACAGGGTGTTGGATCCCAACACTGTTATAAACTTTGTTGGGTAGTCAACCTAAGATGACTGAAGTGCTATGGGATTCAACCAACATCTTTGACATCTGGGTAACACAAGATGAATTTATCCAAATTCTTCTTAGGAAACAAATTCTGTATATTTATAACCATTGCATCAAGAAATTATTTTTAAAAATTCAGGTAATTCAGGGAAAAGTCAGATATGATAAACATTCAAGAAACTGTATTCAAAAGCATAGAATATTTTAAATGAATGCAGCTCTATCACTTCCTAATACACAGAGTTGTGAAATAGACAAGAGCAATTTATAATTAACTTACCAAAACACCTAAGAAAACAAACCTCCTCTGATTATATAGAATTTGCATTGTTTATATGCAAATTAATGCTCCTGATGTGCTTGAGAACAATTTATTCCTTTAAGAAGGCAAACATTCTCTTTATAATCTTGTTTACACTATTCATTTGCTTTGCAAAACATTTTTCATAAAAATCACAAAATAATGAAATGTTAGAGGCAGAAGGGACCCCAGGAATCACAGAGAAATCCAAAGTCCTCATTTCACAGAAGAGAATCTTGATGGGGCTTCTGACACATCCATATACTCTCACCATTCCTGAGGCCTGCACCCTCACTCCTGGAGCTCCTTTTTCTGGGTGGCTCCATGCCTCCTGTGTTGGGGGTTCTAGGCACAGCTGAGGCAGATACAAACAGAGCAAGGAAGCTGCAAAGTGCTAGGCTTTGGGGTATCAGTAGGGCTCACCGGCCTCCTAGACTGTCTGTTTCATTGGCTTATAGAACTGGAGGACTGGTTCATCCATGTTTATTTCTAAGCTTAGCTCCTACTTTATCTCTTGCAGGGAATCTTTCCTGACTACCTCTTGCCCCTACCCTGTCCTAGCCAGGTGCCCATCCTAAGTGCTTCCCTTTATTGTTCCTCTAACCACATCATATTGCCATCTTTTGTTTACTCTCTGTCTCCTCTTTGGGTTTTCAATGCTTCGATATGGCCTGACACAATGCAACCTTCCCCAAATAAATATATGAGGAAAACTAGAGAGGAAATCTATTTCCATATTAGGAAGAAGCCTATTTCCCAGATACTCACAGTCCTCATTTCCTATCCTATCGTGGGCAAGTCCACTCCCATCCTGAATCTTCAGAGAAGAAAAATAATTAAGTTGTCAAGACATCTGTCTCTAATTATCTTCTACTATTTTTCTAATAGATTCAAAGGGCTTATGATATAAAGTTAGAAAACTTGGTTTTAAACTTCAACACCAATTGTTATTAGTTGGATATTCATGTAGACTATTTTTAAATGTTATTTAGTCTCAGTTCATCCATGTGTAAAACAAAAACAACAACACTATCTTCTACAAAGGAGTGTTATGAGGATTAATGAGATAAATATACATGAACGTGTCCAGTAACCACTAAAAATGTAAAGATTCTTGTATCCTTATCCTTGTTCTTAATCACTTGAAAAAAATTTCTTTTGTAGTTGTTATATAATAAACGAATTTATCTAGTTTTTGTCCCAAATTCTTGGGGTGGAGGTCCTAAGCCTTTGGCATTTCCCCATTGATAGGAGTGTCTTTACTATTCATGGTGAGCCCTCATAGTTTACAATGAGGTGACTCATAGTGGGTTTCTAGATAATTTCAGGATAGGACTGGCCATGCTGGAAAGACCAAACATGTAATTATAGGGTTGAGGCTTAAGCCAAATGATATTAGCCCAACATCTAGGAAGGGGAGGGCGGCTGGAGATTGAGTTCAGTCACATGGCCAAAATTCAATTTATCAGGCCTAAGTAACAAAACCCCAATAAAAACTGGACCCTGAAGCTCAGTGGAGCTTCCTGATTGGTGAACCCATCAGTGTGCTGGGAGGGTGAGGGTGCTTCCCGAGTCTACAAGGAGATGGCACATGCATTTGGGACCCTCCGAGGCCTTACCCTATGTGTCTTGTTGGGTCCTGATTTCTATCCTTTATAAGAAAACTATAATCATAAGTCTAGTGCTATCCGGAGTATTGTGATTCCTTTTCGTGAATTCCTGAACCTGAGGAGGGAGTGAGAAAGCTGGAATTTGTAGCCACTTGGTCAAAAGTGTAGATAGCCTGGATCCCCAATGCTTGCAGCTGGTGTCTGAAGTGAGGGTGGTCTCGTGGAAGACTGTGCCTTGCCATGTAACGTCTTTGCTAACTCCAGGCAGTTAACGTGGAAATTCCATTGCATTATTGCAGTAGCAAACCTATCTGATGCTACTGCTGTGTGTTAGTGGACAGAGGCCAACCCCACTTCTACATGGGGCAGATGTGGAGCAGGTACAAAGAACTTTCCTGCAGTGGAGCATATGGCAGAAGCAGTTCACTAGTTGTCAGAGAGTGAATTCTACCATCAAACGTTGGATCCCAAATCTCAGCTACAACTCTTACTAGCTCTGTGGCCTTTACCTCAGTTTCCTGCTTCATAAAATGGGGATTATATAACAATAGCACCAACTTCAAAGGGATGCTATGAGATTAAATGAGTTAATTCATGAAAGTACCATTATGTACCTCATATATATGGAACAAAAAATAAAAGTTGTCTTTTATCATTATTAGTATTAGGATTATTGACTCTCTTCTATGGGCCCTTGCATTAGGTAGAATCAATTATTATGTCGGTTACCCTTGCTAGCCTGCTGGTGGTAAAAACAGGACTAACATCATAATGCAATTTTTATAACAAATTCTTTGACAATTACTGTATTATCAAATCTCCAAAACATTATGTGATGGAACAAGTGAACTCAGAAAGAGCATTCATTTAGGATCTATGATTGGATTTTACCACTAAATGGCTACAGTATACATATCATTTCATTTCCCCAAGCCTCAGTTTCCTCATCTAGTCAATGAAGAAAAAGACCAAGTCATTCTCCATGCCCCTTCACCTCAACATGCTGCACACCTTGTGGCCAGACCAATGACACTGCAGCAGAGACAGACTCAATCTTTTAAGTCATTCAATTCTAAATTCAGTAGGTTTCTGTCAGCCCCATCTAAATGATCACAAACCTTAAAATGACAAATCCAAAGCTCAAGGGGATTCTATACTAAACTTTCTTTTCTTTTTTCCCTTTTTTCCTTTAGGCTTAGAGCTCTTTTGGTAACAAGCATCAACCACACACACAGCCAAACCTTTCAGCAGATGTCCAAATCCACTATTGAAAGCTATCAGCACATTTTCCAAACAGAGCCAAACTCTATCTTAATAATGTGTTAACAGGTCAAGGAAAGGATCAAGAAAGTCAGCATGTGCTCATGGAGGATTTCTGGAGACCATGGTCTGGTGCAGCATCTGTCGGGGCATGTAGGGCTGGACCAAAACAATACAAAAGATATACTACAAAGGGCATTGGTGCCTGCAGTGTCTGTAGTAGGCAAATTCAATAATGTGGAGACAAATCAGTCACATCTAAGAACCATTTTAGTAAAAATCCACCGTAATCTCCCATTCTTAATAACTATACCCTCCATATTGTCCCATTAGGACATCTATGATGCAGAGTGGGGTATGCTAGTGTGGAGTCTGCAATACAGGTGCCAGCTGACACCATTTGAGTCTTGTTATTACAGTAAGTCCCTGGCTTACGAATGAGTTCCATTCCGGGAGAACATTCGTAAGTCGGATTGATTCGTGAGTCTGGCAAAGTGAGTCTTTGAACTTCCTAGCAGTCCCCTCCACATCACCGCTGCTTTGCCTCTTGCTTCCAGTGCTCTGATTGAGCACTGTGCAGTAAGAACACAGCAGCACAACTGTGACAATGTCCAGCAGACACGTGAGCTGCTTCGGGAATTTGCTCACATCTACGTATGTTCGTAATGCGAGGTCCGTTCGTATCTGTGCAAGTTCGCAACTCGAATGTTCGTAAACTGGGGACTTACTGTAATAGCAAGTGACTTTTTACCTCTCGGAATCCCAGATCCCTAATCTCTAATTTGGGGATAAGCTATCTGCTTCATAGGAGTTTTGTGAGGAATAAATGGGTTGATGAAACCTTTTGTGAATGGTAAAATTGGTGGTAAAGATATTCAAGTGTAAATCATTAGAATGATAGCTTTATATAACCATATGACATCATTAATCCTTAAAGACTTTTATACGTTTTTAATGGAGATAATGTAGTGGGAATAACATTAGGTAATTACAGCATTATCTGTGGTTTGCTTATATGATGAATCTCTATCACCATGAACTTTCAAGTGCCCAAGGACTTGGCTCTAATATACTTAAGGTATAAGATATTTGTCAGGTGGTGGTGGTGGTGGTGTGGTGTTGAATACTTTGACCTGAGCAGTCAGGAACTGTGAAGGCCAATGAAGCCAGTGATGAAAAGGACCAGGGAAAGGGCATGGAGAGGGTTTGCATATTCATGTATGGGAGGGGCTTTTACAATATATTTCCATTTCACGACTTGGTCTTAACCAGTACTAATGAAGTCGGTGATCCAGTTTAGATTTTCAAGCTGTGTAGATGGTGACATCTTGCTTTTTCTTGCTTTTTATATAGTAAACTGCAAGAGTGATAAGTTGAAGGAAGAACTGTTAAACAAGAGTCAAGGCTTGAGGATTTTGAAAATTCTCAGCCTCTCTAGACAGCAAAAGATGCTAAAATTAAAAGATGTTTTCCAAGCACTGTCACAAAAATGTCTTCTAGAGAGAAAGCTGAATGAGACTGCATCACCCCTGGTTAAGACTTCAAACAGGTGTCACACAGTCACCTTCAAAGAGATTAAGGGTGTGCCTTGACAGGTGGTTGTCTCAGTGGAACAACAGAGCCTCTAGGAAGTGTACGTGCTTTGTTTCTGAGCCTTCAAACAGGACCCAAAACTAGAGCAAGCTTTTCTCAAAGATTGTAGGTGTGATTTTTTTCTGAGTACAGTGAACCCCAATAAGATTCACAGAAACCCCAGAGTTTTTGAGACAATGATATCAGCAGAAACACTGTCATTTTAGACCAATAGGAGTAGACACAGAACAAAATGAAAAGAGGCTAGTATGAGGTACAACAAGTAAGTTCGCAAACTTGCCTCTGTGTGCTTACATTGGCAGCACTGTACAAACAGCTCAGTAAGGTGTCATAACCTTGGTTTATCAGTGTCTCACAGCTGTGTTAGTGTTCATGTGTGGCGGTGTCTTGTTGAGTGGTGTTCATTATTGTTGCTGGGTGTTTTTGTATGCTATTGCGAGAATGTCTGAGCTTGAATTACAGCAATGAACAAACATTAAATTTCTTGTTAAACTTGGCAAGGGTGGAAGTGAAATCAGGGACATGTTGGTCCAAGTTTATGGGGATAATGCCATGAAGAAAACGGCAGTACACAAATGGAATAAATGTTTTTCTGAGGGGAGAGAAAAAGGTCATTGATGAAGAGAGGTCAGGACAACCAGTAACCAGCAGAGCTGATGAAGACATTGCAATTTGTTGAATTGTGTGTCAAAATCATTGGCTGACTGTGAGAAGCATAGCGGACCAAGTAAACATAGATAAAGAAACAGGAAAATCAGCTGAAAATCTTGGCATGAGAAAGGCGTGTGCAAAAATAGTAGCAAACTGTACTCCACATCCTGTGACTATATATGTCACTATATATATATATATATATATATATATATATATATATACACACACACACACACACACACTAAATTATAGTTGACATTCAATATTATTCAGCTTTAGCTTCAGGTATGGCTCTTGCATCATCACAATGCACCAGCTCACAAGGCACTGTCTGTGAGGGACTTTTTAGCTAGTAGACAAATAGCTGTATTGGAACACCCTCCCTACTCAACTGATCTAGCCCACAATGACTTCTTTCTTTATCTGAAGATAAAGGAAATGTTGAAAGGAAGACATTTTGATGACATTCAGAACATCAAGGGTACTACGATGACAGTTCTAATGGCCATTCCAGAAAAAGAGCTCCAAAATTGCTTTTAAGGGTGGACTAGGTGCTGGTATTGGTGCATAGCTTCCCAATGGGAGTACTTTGAAGGTGACCATAGTGATATTCAGCAATCAGGTGTGTAGCAATTTTTGTAGGATGAGTTCGTGAACTTAATTGTCAGAACTTGTAGGCCCAGGAATTCTACTTTCAGGAAAGCAGGCCATGCAAAGTATTTAAGTGTAAACTTGCACTAACTTTCATGAAAAAAGGATGACTCGGAGGGCAAACTGAGGTGAGCAGCTTCTGAAGTGGCTTCTAAAAATCCCTGCATCCTGATATCTGTGTCCTAATATGATGCTATCTCCTGCAGTGTGGGCTGAATCTGGTGACTTGTTTCTAATAAATGCAGTATGAACAGGATTATTGCAAGATTGGGTTATAAGGCTGGGATTTCGATTTTGTTCCCACACTCTCTCTTGCCCTCCTGCTTGCTTGCTCAGATCATTGTGAGCTGCTCATGCCCAGAAATGCCTTTATCAGGTAGTTTGTGAGAAAAAGAGACCTTCATTCCAACAAGTCACAAGGAACCAGATCCTGCCAATAACCATCAAGTGAAATGGGAGCAGATGGGGGCAGATTCACCCCTAGCACAGCCTTGGTCAAAGCCTTAGGAGAAGCCCAGAGCCAGGGAATACAGTTGCGTCATGCCTGGATTCGCAACCTACAGTAACTTTGATAATAAATGTTGGTGTTCTGAGCCACTAAACGTAGGGGTAATTTGTTAAGCAACCATAGATAACTAATTGTCAATGTTATGAATTGTATTGTGTCCCACCCTATTCCTGCCATTCCTTGGTTGAAGTTCTAATCTCCAGTACCTCAGAATGTGCCCTTTTTGGAAACAGCCTTTGCAGACGTCATTAGTTAAGATGAGGTCATACTGCAGTAGGGTGGGCCTCCAATCTAAAGTGACCAGTGTCCTTATAAAAAAGGGAAATTTGGCGATATATATATATATATATATATATATATATATATATATATACAGAGAGAGAGAGAGAGAGAGAGAGAGAGAGAGAGAGAGAGAGAGAGAGAGAGAATGTCCTGTGAAGGTTGGAGTTATGTTGCTACAAGCCAAGGAATTATCAGAAATTAGGGGAGACGCCTAGAACAGATGCTTCCCTAGAGCCTTCAGAGGGATGATGGCCCTGCTGATACCTTGATCTCAGACTTTCAGTCTCCAGAACTGTGGGGCAACAAGTTGCTGTTGTTTAAGCCACTCAGTTTGTGGTACTTTATTATGGCAGCCCTAGAAAACTAGTAGTCATTACATGGGAGGGGCCATCCAAGTGGCGCAGTGGTTAAGCGCTGGCTTGGGATGCCAGCGGCCCTGTTTGGGTCCCACATATGAGGGCCAATGACACTGCCTTCAAAAACAAACAAACAAACAAACAAACAAACAAAACTTATACATTATATGGGAGAAAAAAGAGTTATTATGGAGTACCAGGCAGGAGAAAAACAACCAAAGAATGATTTGCTCTGACCCCAATAGTCCTCGGAAATGCTGACACTGCCTCACAAAAACCTAGGGGAAAAAAAATGCCTATGTGTTTCTACTCAAATGACATCACCATGGGGCTCTTCTGATCACAGAAGAAGTTATGGGGCCAATGCAATGAGTCACCCACGTGGACATGCCCCTTGAATCATGACCTTCTTCACATGCCTCAGACAGGTGAGTGGGGTAGAGTAGCTGGAGGAAAACAAAGCAGTGCAAACAACAAGGCAGAGTAAAAGGAAAGGGCAATGGAAGGAGAATCTGTGTGTATCTCACCTCTTCTGTAGATTTATTCCTTAAAAAAAAAATTGACTCACTTTTGTGAAAATTAATTTATAGCACTAGCTGACCCATTTAAAGAACCACAGGGTGAATCATTTTAACAGGAAAAAAATCATCTTCTAAAGTACCTCTTACATGAGGTTAGGCTCTATGGAGCAACATACCCCCGCTCAGCTCTGCATGTGACCTAGTGGACTCCTAGACGTCAAGACCCATCAATTCTCAAACTCTATACATATTCACTTTTAATTAATAGATAAAAATAAATTGATTATGGAAAATTAAGGGTTGAAAAACAGACACTCTGATTAAAATTCATGCTGACTGCTCTCATCCAAGCTAGCAAGTCCTGATGGGGAAGAAAATCCTTTTTTGTTGACTTTTTTAATACTTGAGAAGAAAGGCAGAAGATATGAATTACATTGCAGTGGTCCTAGGAGGGAAGCACCCATTCCTGAGGCAGCGTAATTATCTCCTTCCAGCCTGTGGCCTTTACTCCTTGATGACTGACAGAGAGGGACTGGCAGAGAGGGAAGGGAGATGGGAGCTGGTGCTCTCCAAGGCTTCCAGTGAGCCTCAAGTGCTAGGCAGTACTCTGTTCCTGACTGATTGCTCCAGAAATGTAGGTTGTGTGCAGCACATAAGGCTGCACTGAAATAATGGCTCAATACAGCTTCTGCCAGATCTTTGGAACAGACCCAATCACATCCTGCCACCAAGGGCTGGTCTGAGTGGAGTTTTTCAAAGCATTTCACACACACACCAAATTCACATGGAAAAATATGGAAATGCAATCATGATAAGGCGTGACATTTCTCAAGGTGCATCATTTGCAATATTTTGATTAATTCCCATTTCTGAATGGCAAAGCAGATTATGTTAATAAACAGCAAAGGCCCATTAGGCATCTATGCGAACCGTCTAAATGGAACCCTTGGCTGGCCCATGTGTGTCACTGGTTTTCCCACATTTTGTGGGTGTGATCCAGCCTGGGTGTCCAGAAGACAGTTTCCAGTGATCGCAGGAAACACCTGACATTTGACTTTTGTGAGTATACAAAACCCCCAGAGTTTTGTTGTTGATCTCATTCCTTTCCTTTCTTGGCCTCTCACACACATCCCTTACAGTTGGACATGCGGACCAAAATTCAGAGTTTAGAAAGCAGAAATTCCCTGTATGGTATTTTCGCAGGTGATAAAAATTACGAACAACAACAAAAAAGCAGAACAGGAGAAATGGAGAATGTGGGAACAGAAATTGCAATTTTTAGGAGTGGTCAGAGAAACTGCCATTTGCATGTGCTTGGAAATTGCCAGGCAACACATGGTGGTTGGGGGAAGAGCAGGCAGAGGGATCAGCAAGTGCAAAAGCTCTGAGGTAAGAGCCCTCTGGAGGTCTCCAAGGAGTATCAAAGAGGTAACTGGAGTGGGAAGGGTTAGTTGTGCATAGGGCCTTGCAGGCCCTTGTACAGACTTAGGTTTTTATGGTGAACAAGATGGAAAACGATTAGTGTGTTTTGAACCAAAGAGTGTTTTGAACATTAAGGATTTAGTGAATTCAAAGAAGATGAAGACAAACAAGGAGAGGCGGGGAGGTGGGGAAGGGGAGGGAGAGGAGGAAGGAAGGGAGGAGGCAGGAGAAATGATATCAAGTACTTAGCACATCTCCTGGGACAGGGAGGTACTTAAAAATGCTATTTTGAAGCCCTCTTCACACTCCCCAGAGAATCACAACAATCTTTCTTTCTCTTCCCATTTGCTCCAAGACTGATTTATGCATACAATTTCGGCTAGAAATTTTTATGTTGACTGAATTAATGTCATGAAACTTAAATAACAGAGGTGAAGTTTGGAACCAAACTTGTCAGATGTTTCACTATCCACCCATCATCAGTTATCCAGAGATACGGGAGTTCGTGACCAGTGTCTGCAGTCATTCCACACATCTGTTTGGAGAGTGCAAAGATGAGTCTCCCAACACAAAGGGAGAAAAACAGACAGGGATGGTGCTGAGAGAGTATTTTGTCCATTTGGTGAGAAATTCATTTTGCAATCTCATGATCTCATAGTCATTACATTAATCTATGGCTATTTTTTTCTTTGCTGATTTCTGCTACATAGAAAAAGGTCAAAAGAGATACAGAGATGAAAGAGAAGAAAGCTCACTAATACCCTCCCTTTATAAGACTTGAGGTGATTGGCTGACTGCAAATTTGGTTGTTAAAATGTCTCCTGAGGAAGAAAGGCTCACAACCTCCAGTTTGCATCAGGGCACCCTTAGTCATGGTGAGGCCAGCACCCCAGGCTGAGAGGGCAGATTATATGAAGGATTTGCTTAAGGCAGTTTGGTGCATTTTAGGAGAACTACTGGCTTAATGCGGCTGGAATATAAGGTGCAATTTGTAAAAACGTATTAGTTCCTAAACCAGTGTCTCTTCATGCAGTCCTTAGCTTAGGCAATTTCTCCGCTGTCTAGTGTGCAAGCCAGAGACCTGGAAATCAAAGACTCCTCACACACAATTGGTGATCAAGTGATGTTAATTCTACTTTTCAAACACCTTTCTGAGCTTCTGCATTTCTAGTATTATTGCAATACTTCAGAAGGTAAGCTATTCTGACCCTTCTCCCTGTTTCTTATCACATCTTCTAATCCATCCACTGATTTATCTGGAGAGAAAGAAAGCCCAATTAGGTCCCTTCTTTACTTAAACTCTCCAATGTCTTCTCATTGCCCAAATCCCCTAGATTTATACATTAGATTGTGAGATTTGGCTACTAAACATTTCTGGTATTATTTCTCAATGCCTGCCCTTTCTACTTCATTAGTAACCCAACCAAAAAGCACATTATACTCCAGCCATCTTGCACTTGTAGTTCTCCTAAAATGCACCAAACTGCCTTAAGCAAATCCTTTGTTTAATCTGCCCTCTCAGCCTGGGATGCTGGCTTCACAGGACTACAGTGACCCTGAGAATGTACCTCACAGAACTGTACCTACAAGGAGTGTTGTTGGTCAGGGTCCCAGCTGCAGAGTTCTGATTGCCCCTCCTGGACTCCTCCCAAACCATGACTTTAGGCAGCTGAGATGTTATGACCCATCCTTTCTGGGAAGGCAGGAAGTTACTCTAGAGTAGCTGTGGCTCCTTCTTCCAATGACCCTATTTTCCTTAGACTACACAGTAGACAGGACACTTCCACCCAACTTTCCTTCCCTCCCTCAATCATGCAGGGTCAGACGTGTGGTCTGATAGCTTTCCCAGTTTCTGCTGGTTGGCTCTACACTTTCTCTCACAATTTTCCCTAATAATGTTCTTTCACATTTAATCATTTCTTAACACCTGCTTCTCAAAGGACCCGGTGCCAGACTAACACAATGACCATCTGATGAAAACCTAGTTTTTATCTCACATGTCACTCCTCTACAAAGTATCTTATAACCCCTAGGTAAAATAATACATCATATGTAATAACAGTATATTACGTATTATAACCAATAAAAGCACTGTTAATATTAATATTTCTCCTCTGTATCCTACATGAAATGCCATCATACTTTCTTTTACACTGCATCTGCTTACTAAGGTGATAATATCTGACACAACATCTCTGTTACTATGGTGATAATGTCTGACACAACACATACAGCTGAGCACAGTGGTTGGCCATCAACCAAAAATAGTTCATCGGTGACTACAAAAGTGCTCAGCACATAGTAGATGCTCAATAAATATGTGTTGAAAAGTGAATGAATGATGTCTACTGACTGAATGAACGCATGAGTGAATGGCACAAATCCTGGAGAGCAGGGATGGGAATCAAAGGTCATAGAGAAACACAGGTAGAAAGAGAAAATGTTTTCTTCTCTTGAAGAAATAATGGAAAATGAACGAATTCTATCAGATAAGGATTGTACGAAAGATACTGAATTGTCCTATTGACATTGCAACTGAAAATATAATTATAAATCAAGTATTTGAAATTTTGTAATTTTATGTTGGACTGTTTCAGTGGTTATGTAGTAGAAGATGCACTGGGTATAGCCTAAATGTTCAAGAAAGATGGGCAATTTGTGGTGGGGAACCTATGGTCTCGTCTCTGAATGGGAATGATGTGCAGAAGAGACTCTAAAAGAAAATCATCACCCCTATTCAAAGTGTCATTGCAGTAAAACTGTGTTGTTAAGAGCAAAGTACTTTTCATAGAATGAGCTAGTCCTATAGCTTACCCTATACCAGTCTTTTCTTTAGGGAGATGTTATATTTTAAGAAATGTTACTGAAACCATGATGTTATCGGCATTTGAAATTTCTTATTTTAAGAAATGAAAGCTAGGGCCGGCCGAGTGGCGTGGTGGTTAAGCACTGGCTTGGGAAGCCAGCAGCCCGGGTTCGGTCCCACATATGAGGGCCAGTGACACTGCCCTCCAAAAGAAAAAAAAAAAAAGAAATGAAAGCTGTAATATAATAAAGTTTAAAACCCTGAATTCCAGTCCCAGTTTTTCCCTCTGCTAACAAACTATGTGACTTTGAACAAGGAACATAAGCTCCCAGAACAGGGATCTCCTGTGAAAGGGGAATAATAATAGAACTTCTCATACAGTGTTTGTGAGAACTGAATAATATAATAAATGTACATGCCATGAGAACAGCGGCTGACACACAATTGCTGTTCAATAAATACTGGCTGAATCGACAGTCAGGCCTGTAGTAACATCTAATGCATTTTAAATGTCTGAGATGAATTTATAACTTGGTATTTCTCCAAAATTAAAATCTGCTTGGAAAGATTTCTCATAATAACCTTCTCTTACTCTTGCTGAGCCCACTCATTCTTTCAGGCTGTATTCCCTTCTCCATATTTGAGGAGAGCTTTTCCTTTGCATGGTCTGAGAAATTTCCCCAATGTAGTTCCCACTCTTCGACTCATCCTGACCCCAATTAAGCTGCGGCTGCTGCTGCTACTGCCACTTTTCAGAAGTGAGTCCACCTCCAGGCCTGGCAGTTGAGCTTCCATAATCGCATACAGTTGTCCTCTGGCCCTTCCCCACTTTACCTTTCTCCCCCCTCAATGTTCCCACTCTTCAAGATCTTACATCCTCTTCCTCTTTAACTTAATAAAACCTGTCCCCTGGAAAGGATCTGACAAACTATTTGCATTCAGCATCTTTCAATAAACTGAACTAATATTTATGGAACCCCCTACTTGTTTCTAGGCACTGTTTTGTCTTGCCAGGGATGTTATATTTCTAAGATAATGTATTAGGACATAGAACTAAACATTAAAAAAACTCTATTGGAGGACTGGAGCAAGCAGGTTGATGTAGTCCTGTGGAAGGAAGGTGGACCTCTCCATGCTAAGTGGATCACAGCACTGGCAGTCACATACTCTACATATATCCAAGGGGATCCCACGGGACCACTCCTTGGCTTTGACTACAGAGAAATGTGATGAATTTAAAATATGTCCACAAATTCTTTCACACTCCTCCCTTTAAGAGGAGGAGCCTAGTCTCCAGCCCAACCCCAGTTTAGTGTGGCTGGACTTGACTGGCTTCTAACAAATAGAAAAAAAGTAGAATTAATGGTGTGTGACTTTGGAGAATTGGGCACACAAGGCATTATGACTTCCTCCTTGCTCTTTCTCTTGGATTTATCACTCTAGAAGACATTAGCTGTCATCTCGTGAGAAGAGAGCCACGTAGTGAGGAACTGAGGCTTCCCACCAACAGCCATGTAAATGCGCCATCTTGAAAGCACATTCTTCAGTCCCAGGCAAGCCTTTCAATGACTGCAGCCCCAGTCTATGTCCTGGCATCATTCCTGATTCACGGAAACAATAAAATAGCAAATACTTGTTGTTTTAAGCTACTGAGTTTTGAGACAATTTGTTACACAACAATAGATGGTTAATACAGAGGAAACCTGGACATTCTGAGGTTTTGAAGTTACTTACAAGTAATAGGTGATATATTGCGCTTAAAGGTAGCTGCTGGGTTTGTTGTGCTCAAGTGTGGTACCTAAAAATGCTCAAAAAAAAAAAACAAAAACAAATTCCAGGATAGGATGTTTATCTTGGACAAAGGTAGCTTTCAGCACCAAAATAATGGCACCTTACATTTATATAGCATTTCATGCCTGATGTCATTTGATTTTCACAACAATCCCATTGGGGAAGCAGGAAAATTATTATTCTCTATTTTATAGATGATATAAAGTGAACTGCCAGCAGTTTCACAGATAATGATATGGATAGTATGAGAACTGAGAATTCAAGACCCTTGAATTTCAATTTAACATAATTTCTTTTATATTATACTCTCTACATTTCCAAGCCAGTGGATGTGTTAGTTAATAGGAGAGATAAAAGAAATACACATTTACTGATTATTCATTCTCTGCCAAGAAGTACACCAGATATTTTACACACTTTATTTCATTTAATCATCATATCCAATGGCATAGCTCTTGTTAATATCAGTTTTCAGATGAGGACTCTTGAAAGTGAGGGAAAGTAACAAGATAATTGCCAATGACCACTCCACTTGTGCCACTTAGAGTAAAGCTATTACAGGTAATAGTCATTTACACAAAGTCATTTATCATTCAATCTTAGTATTTCTGTCCCTAAAATACTTGCGGCTATAACTTTGTGTGATATAAGGTGGGATCATATCTAAATCTTTCCTGGATTACCGTAATAATTTCTTAATTGTTACCTCTGTTTCTACATTTTTCCAATCTGCTGCCAGAGTAGTAGTTCTAAAATTACTTCAATATGACTCCACTATCTATAGGGCAAGTTCTCATTCTCTCTCTCTCTCTCCCTCTCTAATGACATTTAGGACTGCTTACACTAGCTCCTAATTCCTGCTAATGTCTCAGGCTTGTCTTTCTCTCTCTCTATATATATATACTTCAGATACTTTTATAAAGATGTGAATCAGCCTTTACTAATGGTGTTTCCTAGACCACCATTAGATTTTTTTTCCTGTACATCTACCCATCAACAACTCGAATCAAGTACCATCTTGTCCAGGAAGTCTTCTAATAAGCTAACTTGGCTGCCCCTCTTTTGTCCTTTCATATAGCACGCTCTACTTTCCCCTGACATGGCATTTCCCATCTTAGATTAAAATGATCTGTCTTTGACTGTCTAATATTAGAAAGCAGCACATGCTTTCTTTGTGCTGGCCCCCTTCTAGGCACTGGAGATACAGCAGTGCAAAAGATTCAGAAAACTTCTGCCTCTTTGGGATTTTTATTCTATTTGTAAAAGCATAGATAGATAGATAGATAGATAGATAGATAGATAGATAGATAATAGATAGATAGACAGACAGGTAGATAGACAGATAGAAATATCAGAGGGCAATTAGTGCTAGGTAGAGAATTAAAATAGGGTGATGTGACAAATGATACCTAGGAGACATTTAAGCTGAGTGTTGGTTGACAAAAAACAGTCATGTGATGATTGATGGAAAAACACATCAAGAAGAGATTCCAAGTAGTGTAGGAAACAAAAGTTAAGGCAGAAAAATATTTGGTTCCTTGAAAATCGAAGCAAAGGCCGGTCAGTATTCCTGGAGCACGGTGGGCAGGGAGAGATTGGTCCAAGCTGAAACAGAGAGGTCGGTAGAGGTCAGATCTCAAGGGGCTCTGTGAGCCAGCACAAAGAGTTTGGATTCTCTTCTGAGCATATTGGAAAGCTCTGAGAGGATTTTCAGTGAAGGAGAATAAAATCTGGTGTACATGCTTAAAAGCTCATTCCATCTATGTGAGGGATGGCATATAGAAAGACAAATGTGTCCACAGGGAGCAAGTTAGGTGGCTCTTGCAAGGGAGTCCAGAAAAGATGGAGACTGGGGACTTGGACTAGGGTGTCAATAGTTGGAGATAGAGAGATGAGGAGAGATTTGAGATATATAGAAGTAGTTGCAGCACTTGCTGATAGATTTGATGCAGAAAAGGAGAGACGGGAAGGAATCAAGGTTAACTTCTAGACGCTTGCCTTGAACAACTAGATAAATGATAATACTCTTTAAAGAATTGGGAGATTGGGGGAGAAGGAGGTGGAAGGCCTTGGAGGGAAATCAAATGTTCTATTTTTAACCATGTTAAATTAGAGATGTCTGTTGGACAACTGAATAGAGAGTATGGAGTTACAGGGGAAAATCAGTGTTGGATTTGATGTTATGCAAATATATATATGCATAGATATGGATATGTATAAACATATATATAGATAGGTAGATAATGTGTGTATATGTATACATACGTACATACATACACATACATATACATATACACATACATATACACATACATATGAATATATATACGAGGTCTGACTATTAAGTTTGCAAAATTGTTGCAACGATGTTCCTAACCTTTTTTGATATCAGAGGGATTATTCATTATGAATTAGTACCAACTAGACAAATAGTTAACCAAGTTTACTATTTGGAAGTGCTGAAAAAATTAGACAACCTGAAGTTTTCACCTACAATTCATGGCTCTTGCATCACGACAATGCATCAGCTCACAAAGTACTGTCTGTGAGGGGGTTTTTAGCCAGTAAACAAATAACCATATTGGAACACCCTCCCTACTCACCTGATTTGGCCCCCAATGACTTCTTTCTTTGCCTAAAGATAAAGGAAATATTGAAAGGGAAGTATTTTGGTGTTATTCAGGACATCAAGGGTAATATGATGAGAGCTCTGATGGCCATTCTAGAAAGAGTCCCAAAATTGCTTTGAAGGGTGGACTAGGCACTGGTGTCGGTGCATAGCTTCCCAAGGGGAGTACTTCAAAGGTAACTGTAGTGATATTCAGCAATGAGGTATGTAGCACTTTTTCTAGGATGTTTTCAAGAACATAATTGTCTAAACTTGTATACATATTTATGTGTATATATGTATATATGTATGCATATATATGTATGTATGTATATCTATCTATATCTATCTATCTATCTATCTATCTATCTATCTATCTATCTATCTATCGATAGATATAGATATACACATACACACACACACATACACACACAGAGGGTGCCAAAAAATGTATACCCATTTTAATAAAGGAAAAAACTATTAAAATTGTAATACTCACTATATATCAACAACAAAAGATGAATACAAGTCATGTTTGACTTCTACAATTACAAGAGATGCTCAAAGTGGTTATATCAATATCCAGACACTTCTGATTATGGCGAACTACTGCATGAGCAACACTGACCAAAGTGTCCACTTCTATACATTTTTTTGACATCCTCGGTATATATGAGGTGTGATTAAAACATTTAGTGAATGCTATTGTTGAGTGCCATCCAACCGAAAGGCAGGGATCTTCAATATAGGATGTGATACATAGAACCTTAGTAAGAGTGTATGACAAGTTTCAACTTGTTCAGTGCAGTCAGTAGAGTGTGAGCTATTTTGAGAAAAGGTGTGTTTCAGAGTGTGCTGTAAATCATCCTCCATGATGACAACATTCTGTGTCACACATTGCTGCTGGTAAGGTAATTTCTGTCAAATAAAAACATGATGGTGTGTCCTTATCGACCATATTTACCCGATCTGGCACCGTGCCACTTCTGGCCCTTTCCCAACATCAAAATGTTCAAGACATTGAGATAGCCATGACAGATCAACTAAAGACACTCATGAAAGAGGACTTCCAGAACTGCTTCAGAAAGTGGCAAGAACAATGGAATAAGTGTGTTTGAAAAGAAGGAAAGTGTTTTGAGGGCTATTAATGGCAATGTATCCTCTATTGCAATAATTTTTGTTTTAATTTAAACATTTATCATATTGTTTGATTGCACCTCATATATATTTGGATTAGATATCTTCTGCAAAGTGTGCTAATAGGAAAGACTAGAGCACCCACAAATGATCCTTATAAGCCCCTTTGTGACCAAGCTTTTGTGGTAATCTTTCCCAGGCAGATAATGTAGAGGAACTGTTGGGTCGGGGCCAGGACTTGCTGTATATTGTAAGTATTATAAATTTTTGTATAACTAACTAATCTAGTCCTGGTGCCAGCTTCAGTAGATGGCTTCCTGCCACTGACAACATTGTGCCGTGTAATAAGTTTCCAGCTCCAACCATTCACAAAGTGGCTAAGCTATTTTCTTTGGAATACTTTTCCATAATCCTGTCACACTTTAAATATATATATATATTGAGAGTAAAATAGACAATTTCACCAATGGAAATTGGGTATTTTATTATAGCTTGTTGTCCTGAACAAATTATATAAATAATAATACTTCCAATCACAAATGGTCCATTTTCTATGACAGCTCTGTAATAAATCCCTAAGTCATAGCACCAGCAGATTTCTTTTTCTCTTTTTTGCTCATCAATGAAAAAATAAGTTTTATTTTTTCCCTTAACTTAATCTTAGTATGCAGATAAAATCATGTATTTTCTGGGTCTCATTTTAATTCTTTAACATTCTGGATATAATTCATTCTTAGTTGGATATTAATTACTTCATACATTTGACTCTAGAATATTTTCATTAAAGCATATGGTTCAGTTAAAAACAAAAAGGCCTTTCATTTAAAATTTTTTATAGGTACCTAAAGCAAAGGGATTCAGAATGCCATTCATTAATAAAACAAGTTCATCTTCCTCAGAAAACTGGAAGCCTCTGAAGTCAGTCTATCTTTGATTTGTTTAACTTTTTTCAAAGAGACAAAAAAATGACTCAGCAGTTAATGTTCTAGTCTTTCATTTGTCATTTAACTATTATGCCTTATATTGTTATTTAGCAGCTTTCTTATTGTACAGTGGGAGTTCTGTAGCATGCTAACATGGCTAGGCTCAACAATGTGTCTGAGAATTCTCTTCCCTGTCTCTTTCTGGTTTTGTCTTTTTACACTCGGAAGTTTAGCTTTTTTGTGCCTTATACAGACATAAGCACCAGATTCCCCCGCAGAAAGCTCACTTCACTGAGGCTGATGGTCGTGAGCACTAACACGGGTCAATCATCATCACAGTTTCCAGCTTGAACTCAGGAATTTGAGCTTGGCCTTGCTCTTCCTTGCTTTATAGGCCTTTCTGATGGCCTATCCTGCTTACTTCAAGCTCCAGCATCAGATGCGAAGCCAACAACTTTTAGAGAGTGCTTAACCAGTATGCACAAGTGCCTAAGGTCAAATCTCTGTTATAAATTAGAGAGAGAAAGCGAGAGAAAGAGAGAGAGACAGAGAGAGAGAGAGAGAGAGAGAGAGAGAGAGAGAGAGAGAGAGAGATCCTTCTGGCAGAGTCAAAGCTCAATGTGCTGGTTTTTCTCTCTTCCCCTTTCTCTACTTAGAGGACACATCTAGTCCCCAGGCTTTAACTTTGACCTATCAAGCTGGCTCAAAAAACTCTATTTTAAGCCATGGCTTTTATCTGCATTGCAGGCTTGTTTCTAGCTACCTACTGGACATCCAACAATACTTGGCTAAAGTGCCATTACTTCAAACACAACGTGTTTAAAGCTCAACTTACTAATGTCTTTGTCAGTATCTCTCAGTATTCCCTCCAGCTCCCAGGCTGGAGAAAGCTGGGCACTTTTGACTCTTTCCCCTCTTGTCCTATCAGCAACAATTATCAAATGGTTCCTCAGAGGTCTAAAAAACAGCAGGGACCAGGGAGGTAGTTCACTGGGTGGATGGCACTCAAGTCTGTTTACAGTTCTATTTTTATGAAATTCCATATATTTTTTTAAAAAGAAGTTTCTGCTGTTTAATTTTGAGTTCTCTTGAAAAAATCCCTTTCCTTTCTGAATGCCAAACATCACCCTCTGCCCTTCTCGTTGCTGTTATCTGTGGGCTGTAGGGCACTCTCCTTCATCCAGGGAGAAGACTGGTAAGAAACTCCCTCACTGTGCCCTTAGGCCAGCCATTGTGGTCATCATGGTCTCAAAACTTCAGCAAGATTCTCCTTGCCAAAATCAACCATCACCTTCTAATTGACAAACCCTCTGGATTTTGTGGTCCTCTTCCTACTTGACTCTTCCTAGTATTTAGTTACTCTGTTCTGAACCTTCCTTCTTGAGATGTTTTTGTTCCTAAGCTCCTGAAGCACAATCTGTCCTGCTCTCCTCCTCCTTAGAAAAGAAATATAAAATGTGCCATCATGAGAAGTTGGGACTTCTCTTCCTTTGTCATCCTGTGTGTGTGTACATGCATAAATATATATTATCCCTGTTCCTCCCTATATGCTTTCTTGTATGATCTCATCTATTCCCATTTCACTGACTTCCATAATTTCCGGTGAGCTCATGACTCCCGAATCTCATCTCCATCCATCGTCTATTTCTTGAGTCCCAGATCCATAGACTTAAATGCCCACTGGCACCTCCACCTGAATGTTCCCAGACCCCTTAAACTTAGCCCACTCCAAACTGAACTCATCCTTGTTCCCCAGCCCAGGTTCATCTCATCCAAGCACATTTCTCTCATTATTCATGTCTGCACTAATCTCTCCCTTCTCTCAATTTTTTTACATGATATTATGTAAAATCACTGGCATATATTGGCATTTAAATGTTCTATTGCATTCATCTTTTAATTTAGTCTCCTTTGTTGAACTCTAGGATTCTTGAAGGTAGGGCTCACGCTAATGGCTGGTCCTATGTCCTTGCAATATCTGGATTTTAGCTTGACACAGGATGGAGTTGAATCATTCTCATGTATTGGGGTCTACATAAGGAGGAACATGCCAGGAAATCATAACTCTATCTGCTGTCTAAATCCAAAGGTAACAGACATAACTCATCTTTTACTTTGAGCACCACTAGTAGGAGAAATAATTTTAAAGTGAAAAATCTATAAAGAAAAGTGATACTGTAAACTAGATTTTTAAATTTTACTTAGAACTCTGCCTTAAGAAATTTTTTTCATGGCATGGTTCTGCATGATTTGATAATGTATCTCTCTGCACCTCCAACTCTCTGATTGGAACAATATATTTGGTTGTTGGAAAAGGCATGGAGCATTTTTGCAACAGATGGTATTAGTTCATTTCTGGAAGTACTACAGTCATTTGTGTCAATGTTACTGCTATCTCATTTGACAGCTGACAGTTCTAGCTTCATTCTTAAAAAAAATTGAGTGATTTGGTTGAGTTTTGGAGATTTTACAAGTTGAAGATGGAAGACCAAATGGCATTTTTGCCATATTTTACTCTTTTATTTTCATTAAGGGAAGAACGCGCATCAAACGTCTGAAAAGTTGCATAAAGTTTATGGTGACAATACTCTACAAGAACTTCAGTGCCAACGATGGTTCACGAAATTCCGTGCTGGTGATTTTGATCTCAACGATGCTCCTTGGTCAGGGAGGCCCACCGTGGTTGATGACGACAAAATAAAGGCATTGATTGAGTCAAACCCATATTACACGACACGAGAGATTGCAGAACCACTGAACATCCATCATTCAAGTGTTCATGACCACCTGAAGAAGCTGGCATATGTAAGCAAGCTCGATATTTGGGTTCTACATGAACTCAAAGAAGTTCATTTGACGGCATGTATAAACATTTGCAATATGCTCATTAAACATGAAGAAAACGATCCTTTTTTGAAGTGACTGACAACTGGTGATAAGAAGTGGTTTGTTTAAAACAGTGTGGTGTGTAAAGTCTTGGTCCCGACGTGATGATTCGCCTCAAATGACATCAAAAGCAGACATTCATCAGAGGAAGGTTATGCTTTCAGTGTGGTGGGATTTTAAAGGTGTCGTGTTTTTCGAGCTCCTACCAAGGAACCAAACAATCAATTCAAATGTGTACTGTCAGCAATTGGATAGTTTGAATGAAACCATCATCCAGAAATGTCCAGAGCTTGTTAATCGTAAAGGAGTTGTGTTTCATTGTGACAAAGCAAGATCACAACCAAGTTTGATCACCCATCAAAAATTATTGGAGCTTGGATGGGATGTGTTGCCACACCCACCATACTTGCCTGATCTTGTGCCATCAGACTTCCACTTGTTTTGCTCTCTTCAAAACTCCTTGCATGGTATAACGTTTAATTCAGATGAGGCTGTAAATCAGCACCTTGTTCAGTTTTTCACAAATAAAGACAGGTCTTTCTATGAACGAGGAATTATGAAGCTCACTGAAAGACGGCAAAAGGTTATCGAACAAAACGGGCAATATATAATTGATTGATCTTTGTTCTTTATATAAATAAATGACGTTTGAAAAACAGACAAAATAAGTCATGACTTTTCCGACAACCCAATATATGAATCCAGGTGATAACGACATGATTTATTAAACTACAGTGGCTTTGTCTTTAAAGGTAGCTGTACCTTGATTCTGAAAACCAGTCAGAAACTAGGGTGGTGATGGGCTGGGAAGCAGAAGTCGGGGCTACAGGCTCCTACTTTGCTCCCCATGGTCAGACCTCCCACAGGGGCAGCCATTGACCTTCAGCTGAATGAGGAGGGAGTCCTCTCTACTTTCGTATCCCAGGTTCCCCAGACTCTTGGAGGCCACACACCTGCTGTCTACCACCTTTCTCTAATTAAAAATCATAATGAAGCTACTTATTCCTGTCCTCCAAAAGGATAAAAAAATGGGTGAGTCACAAGGTCAGTATATCTACAGTTGTGTACATATTCAATATACATTGAATGTATATTCATTGTATGTATATTCAATATACAGAGAATATTCGAAACCATTGCTTTATGAGTACTAAGCTAAAGAAGCCAAAGAAATTATAGTGCACAAAACTACGATGGTAAGGGAGCCTAGAAATATTTTTTGGGTAGGAAATAATATTTAACTTACTGAGTTTTATATTTCTCACTTGTCTTTTTATAAGTCCAGAATATATGGAAGAGGGTGTTATTTTCTTTTATGCTTGACCTTGCCAGTCGCAGCCTCCCCTTTCTGCCTTCTTTACCCCATTTAATGATTCCCATTGTATTTCTATTTCAAGGCTTTCCTTCTAAACCTCTCACAGGTAAGATTCTAGTATTTTTCATTTACACATCCCATTATGCAATTATCTCTGGGATTTCTATGAGAAAGTAGACAAAAGTAAATGTTTTGCTTTGTGAAAGAAAATTATTTATTTATTTTAAAATTTTATTAAATTTATAGGGATGACATTGGTTAATAAGATTATGTAGGTTTCAAGTGTACAATTCAATAATACATCATCTACATATTGCATTATATGTTCACCACCCAAAATCGAGTCTCCTTCTGTCACTATATATATGACCCACTTTACCCTCTTCTACCTCTTCCTCACCCCTCTTTCCCTCTGGTAATCACCATATTATTGTCTGCATCTATGATGGTTTTGTTTGTTTGTTTGTTTGTTTGTCTTATTCAGAATAGAGCTACCACATGACCCAGCAATCCATCTTCTGGATATTTCTACCTGAAAAATTTGAAAACATATATCCATAAAGATATATGTAGATATATGTACCCCTATGTTCACTGCAGCATTATTCACAGGGGCTAAGACATGGAAACAACCTAAGTGTCCTTTGAGGGATGACAGGATAAAGAAGATTGGTACATATATACAGTGGAATACTACTCAACCATAGGAAAAGACGAAATATTGACATTTGTGACAACATGGATGGATCTTGAGAATATCATGCTAAGTGAAATAAGTCAAACAGAAAAAGTCAAGAACCATATGATTTCACTCATATTTGAGATATAAAACAGAAAACAAAAAATTTTGACAATTAGCCAGCAGGTATGTATGGGGGAAGGGTATCCCTTTGAGAGAAGAAAGCAATTTCCTAAAATTGCAATATAATGCCAGTGTTATAGCCTGTCACATCCTTTCATGGAAATGGAGAAATTACTCACAATTAGCAGAGAACATTTTAAAATGATATTCACAACTTTCATTGACTTAAGTAGTTGAAACACTGTGTTGGCCTCAACCCTAATTAAACAGTGGAGAAAGGAAAGACTTCCTTGTTGAGCATCCATTATGGGCACAGGGTGAGATATTTTAATCAAAAGATCCATAAATAACACTAATTTGAAGTTAAAAGAAAAATTACCTGCATGGATAAAAAAAAAAATCTGCTTTAGAACAATTAAGCCATTCTTATTATGAATATCAGACTCAGTTTTACTTTTATCTGTGCATTATCTTATGGAACAAATCATTTGCTATCAATTCCTACAACCATACACTAGAAAAAATGTTATAAGCATGACGAGAGACTAATTAGATTGATTTTCAACAGAAGTTGGACAGATAAACATCTCTAATCTTCATTCTTTGATCAAAATGTCACTTATTCTTAATGTAATTTTCATTCCTCGTTTCTTCCCTCACTTAATAGCAGTGAAATATCAGGTGTTACAAGATTTAAATAATCATATATAAGTAATAAGGGCTCTTCAGAGTGAATAAAGTAGTTTCCTTTGGGTAAGGTCTTAGAAGGTAAGCATCTATGACTGCCCATACAACAAAACCTCTAGGTCATGAATGGACCAAGTTCCATCCACAGAAATGAATTCTCTGGATTGACTATAGAAATATCACTTGCATGCTCTAAAAGGCTGGTTAATTAGTTACTTGCTACTGGGTTTCTTAAGAGTCAAATTTATTTATTTATTTATTTATTTATTTATTTTTAATTAATTTCAGGTGTACAACACAGTGCAATAGTTATACATTTTACCCCTCAAAGTGACAATCCCCCTCCCCCAATTCGCCACCCCACTCCTCCTCCCCATATCATATATATCTATTACACTTCCTCTGATTACGAGTCAAATTTGAAATGGGAGATATCACTCCAATGTACACATATACTGAAAAGCAGTAATAAACTTTTTACTTGCACTGACGTACTGGTATATGAGAGCCTGAGCCCTTTCCCATCACTTTTAGAAGGGAACAACAGATGGTTGCTGCTAAATTTCCTGGCTGCAATGACTCTTCCAGGTTACACTTTGACCTGGTCTCTCTTTTCCATGGGAGGCACACTTTTACCTTCAAGACTCTTACACAATACGGAATAACAAAATTATGACATCTGGTTCTAAGACTAAGAAATAGAAACCTATCCAGTTGTCTTGCTGTTGGCTTTCAAACCTTCTCAGGATGGAGGCTGCTGAAAATCCTGAAGCTCCCCATACTCAGTTGCCCTGAGTAGGAATTAGGCTAACCTAAAGCTGGATTTAAAATGAAAACTTCAGAACACCCAGTGAAACCCATCTACAACAGAAACTTAAAGTGTCCTTTCTTATACAGAGACTCAAGGGCAATAGATTCTAATTGAATAAGTTGTCTGCCCAAGAAATTCTTAGCCATAAATAAGTTTATCTTATTTAACACTGGAAAGATATTATAAAACTGAATCTATTATTTGAACTTTATCCATTACCAAGGAAATAAAATCAGAGGTCTGAAACTCATCTATTTAAGGCTATTATAAGACCTCTGTGTTAAAACAGAAATAAGTTTGGTGGTGACAGATTTAGAAATCAAAAAGAGTAAAGTGCACATGGTATCCCGTTAGGTATCTTTAGAAGAAAGGGCACTTAAAGAAGGAAGAGAAAAGACAGATGTCTCTCTGGAGAGTATAAAAGCACCAGAGGCTGTGGGTAAAACTTTGAACTAATTGTGTCCTGAGCTTGAAATATCACCCACATTTCTGAAAGCTGGCTTTATAGATTTTGATTTGTATTTGACTACTCAGCTTGAAATAGACTGAGATTTTTCTGTGACCCTGAAAGTTATCAAAAATATCACACAATTCCTATTTGCTGTTAAGGATTATTCAGAGTGACAGATATATGTGATTATAATGATGCTTATATAAATTTATATTCTTACTAAGGTCCAGATTATGGTTGCATATGGCAAGTCAGAATAGAATATAGAATGGTCTGGAAAACACTAACTCCCTGGGATTTTTTTAAATTTTTTTTAGCTGAGCCATCCTGCTACCTGTTGGCAGCTCAGCGGCTGCTCAGTTCGGGCTGGGCATCGAATTGCTGTTGCTCAGAGCTCAGCTCGCACTCTTGAGCAAGCTCTTAATGAACTGAGCCACTCGGCCGGCCCTTGGAAAATACTAACTCGAAGAAAAAACCCCACACTCTTCAAAAGGCTTGTCATTAAGTTATAACTGAAATAATAGTAGTTAACATTTAAAGAGGTGTTTATATATGGAGGGCATTTGTTTTTTGAGAAAATCCTTCCAATTAAAGAAAGGGCATTTAATCAACTGTTGGGACTCAAAGTTGGATTTAATCAGTTAATATTGAGATTAATCAGAATCTAATATGAGCAGAGGCATATAGATATCTAAATAGAAAGGATACATGTATTTTTTTTTAAATGAAAGTGAAAAATTTAAATGGGGAAGAAACATGAACTCCATATAATCAGAATGGTAAAGAAGCTCTATGCAGAACATCCCAAAGAATATTGGGAGGATGATTTTAGGAAGTTCAACCAGGAGCACAGTTCAATTTATTTTATTTATTTTCAAGGTTTATAATCCAGGGTCTTTGGAGAATAATGTGCTAACATACGATGATCAACAAAATGCAACAGGCAATCAGACAACTGGATAAAGTAGGAAGCTTGGGTAGGAATCAGGGTGTAAAAATCACACATAACTGGAAGCATTCAGAAAGTGTTCTTTCTATTGTAAATTTGCATAGCAATCTTGAAACTATCATACAAAATGAGGACTTGGAACAGGCTGAAGGCATAAGCCCACAAGAAACTCATGATGAAGATTGTCCTTGGAGGCCTGTCTTCAATTACTCTTAATATCCTACTGTCTGGTTAAAGTCAGGTTGGGGTCTAAACCCTGAGAAGGACTGAGTTTGTTTGTGAGAGTCCAGAAGTCCCAACTCTGGGCAATAAACTAAAGTTTGCTATGGAAAATTCTGGGGCAATCTTATAGAAGTATTTGGGAGAGAAGAAGTACTGAGCCTTACCTCAACACTCATCTACCCATTTCTCAGGGCCCATTTCAAAGGTAATTTCATTAATACAGAGGGATAATTAATACTTCATGTCAAGTACTGTCTGAGCATCTCAGTATTTTTGTTGTTCTTAACACTCAATCCTCAGCACAGTCAGTTTTAGTAAGCATTTGTATAATCTGTTATACTTTACTAATGTGAAAACTAAGCCACAGAGAGGTTTTTAAGTAACATGCTCAAGGTCACAGTGGAAGATATCTAGTGGAAGATAGAGCCAGGATTGAACCCTGATGGTCTCATTCCCACACCACTTTACTGAAACCGCATCACTGGATTCAGTCCTCAATAACCTTTCCTGATGCAATTTCTTCTTCCTCTGAATTCCAGCAACATTTTGTACCTCTTATATTTACCATACCCTATACTGATTTTAACTGTAGTTACTTGACTACAAATTGCATCCTTTCAACTAGATTATAAACTTGTTGAGAGGTAATAATTATTTCTGTATCCATTACCATTATCCCCATAGACCATTTTAATGTCCCATACATAATAGGTGCTCGATAGATTTTGGTTGTGGGATTGAATGAAAGGGGGTGAAGGGCTGCTTTATCCAATCACTGGCACTGCTACCCCTTCCACACTATGAAATTCCCAGTCAAAATGGACCCACTCAATCCTCTCCTGTGCCCCAAAGAGCGGGGATACAGAGCTGGACTCAGTAACACTACCAAGGGCTGTTGAGGGCCATGGAGCCCAATATCGAGGGGCATGCAGGCTGACTTTAGCGGGCGTGGTGAATCATAAACTTGTTTATCTGCTCCTATTGTTTCCTTGCTGCACCCGGAGGGTGCTTACTATTTACTAAGGCATGTGGTGAGGACGGCGGATCCTTGGAACACAAAAGAAAGATGACTATCCGGGTTAATGGAAAAGGAGCTTAAGGCATACACACATACACGGTTAATGATTTATTGCAGTTTGCTTCCTTGAAAATTCTCAATAAAAGCTATGCGCTGACCCGATTCGGGGCTCAGTCGTCTTTGGCTGAGTCCCTTGGTCTCGCCCTTATCTTACTTTTGTCTCTTGTTCTTATTCAATCTGTGTCGCCCCTCTCGAGTCCCATTTGCCCTTGCCACGCAGGACGTGACAAAGGGCATGTTTCCATTCCCATCTTCCCTCCTCCCCCTACTTCTCCAACAAAATCGATGCATATGAAGTATAGTCCTTCATTTATTTCATTCAATTTCCTGGCATTCTATGTTCCATGATACCTTTTAAGAGATTAATCAAATGCTGGCCAAATTCAATATTCTACAAAAATTTGGTTGGAATAAAAGTCAATGATAGCTAAATACATTTTACAAATAAACATATTCTAATTTCTAATGAACTTTGGTGAAATATGTGAGAAGTGGTTACAGTAACTGACAGAAGACCCAGAATAAGTACCAGTCCAGAAGCCTGGGCTGTTCAGGCAAGGGGCTCAGGTCTCCTTTAGAGCCTTCCTGACTTCCTCTTACCTTATCCCTGTTCACCTGAGAAGCCACCAGAATGTGTGATCTGTATTCATAGCATGGAATGAATCTGAAATAAGCTTTTCTCTACTTTCTCCTTATACAACCTATGCCACGCCTTTTGCCCCAAGTGATAAGCATTTGGAAAGCCAGTCTTTTGTTTAAGAACAGAATAAACCAGCCTCCAGGGCCCCTTTCCTCTCACAGAACTTAACTCTTTACGGGTTGGTCAGCTCAGGGTCACCCAGCGGTAGAGAAGTAAACACTAAAGAAGAATTATTTTACAGCCAATTTCCTGCCAGTTGAAAAAGAGACAAAAGTTAAAGAAGCTAAACCTCAAAGTCGTAAGATAAGAGAATGTTAGGATTGATAGAGACCTTGACTACTCCAAGTTTCAACCCACTCATGTTTCAAATGAAGACATTGGAGCTCAGTGAGGGAACAGGATTTGTTCAAAGCCACGCAGAGCAGAACCACTGATACGTGCAACAATGTGAATGAATCCCAAAAACATTATGTTGCACAAAAGACGCCAGAAAGAGAAGAAAGCACGCTACATTATTGCATTAAGTCCCAGTATAGACCAAACCAAGCTATGGTGACAGAAATCAAAAAGTGTTTGGCTGGAGTGGGGTACTGGCTGAAAAGGGGCTCAAAAGAACTTTTGATGGTTATGAAAATGTTCTATATGTTGATTGGGCTGGTAGTTAGTTATATAGGTGTCTAAAGCATCAAAGCCATCACACTCCATACCTGAAATCTATGCATTTTATTGTATGTAAAATGCATATCAGTGGACTGATTTTAAAATAATTTTTTGAAGTTGATAAAAGCCACACAGGGTGTGAGAAGCAGTGCTCACGCCGGGACTCCGGCTATCTCTCTGCCAACCAGGCCGGTTGGGCTCCATCACCCTCCTTCTAGGACTTTTCTTTCTTGATGCACTTTTCAGAACCGAGTCAGGCTGGTGATTGGTACTGCATGACTATCTGAAGCAGCATGACCAAGAATATGAGTGGTTTCAATGGCGTCCACAGTTAAATCTGGGGCATTAAGTCATCAGCCGGGAGCCACTCTGGAGACAGCCATGACTCATGCAAATTTCAAGCAAGACCAAATAATGAAATAATGATCACAAGTTCCCCAAGAAGGAGGGCGATAGGAAATGAGTAAGCTAAGGAGTATTAGGTGTCATCAGTAATTCTAGACGTAATATGAAAGAATGAAAGTGCTCCCAATTTAGTTCTTTTCAAGCCTGCAAAAGGCCTAAGCTATTCACATACTGTAATTATAATACATCTCTTGGTATGGCATATATAGCAAAAGCATGCAAGAGAGACTTTGGAAAAAATCGAGCTGTTAAAATTGCCTGTGCATTAGTGTTTTAGATACAAAGTTTGCCCAAAAAATGCATACACATTGTAAGAAAGGAAAAACAGTATTAAAATTGTAAGAATATCTACTGATAACAAAAGATGAATACAAGTCATATTTCTACATATTTTTGGCACACTCAGTATAGAGAGATATATAGTTTTTTGAGTTTTTGTTTGTTTTTTCCCCCGGCTTCCATGGAATTCTTCTCTCTATAGGCTACTACTGTCTCTTCCATTTGAGAAGTTGGACTCTGTTTCATCAGAGGCCTTCCTCACAGAAGGGAGGGCTCTTGACAGTAGTGGATTAGAATGTTTGTCTATTAAAAAACAGGGCTAAAGGAGAACATCCTTTGACCCACAGCCTCTGCCACATGCTCATCCCTGCGCTGCATCAGGCACCCTATTTACAGTGAGCTAGAAAGATCTGGTGACACTCCATAAGCTCCTCTTCCTAGAACAGCTATTTTGGACAGCCACAATCGTTAACGATGACAAGCAATAGCAGTGGCCTTGGGTTCTAGAGTTTGCTCTTCATTCTAAGCCTTCTCAAGCAGCTTACAAATGATTATCAGCTGAAGAGAAATAACACTCTTTGGGAAAGGACAGCTCCATTTTCAATACTGTCTTATGTCCTGCTCATTCTCAGAACTTTACTGATGATAGATATTTTATACGTTTCAGAAAAGAAAACTTTCTCATGAAAACTACAGCACAATATCAAAATTCCAGCCCCCTTAGTTATTAAAATGCTTGGTTAAGGCCAGTCAACCACATTGAAAATTCCACAAAGAATATCTGTATTTTTAGCATTCGAAGAAGTTCATGTGTTGATGTGTTGTTGGTTTGTCTGCTTGTTTCCAAAGAGAACATCTTCTTGGGGTTTTAAGCAGCTGTTATTTGTCACAAGTGTAGATGGTTCGTAATGGTTGGCATACCTTGAAAAACTATCTTATTTATTATTGTGCATCCCTCAGATAACTAACTACTATCCTGAATGAAAGAACTGAATTCCAAGATATTTACAGCAAGTAGTTTAAGGCTCTGAAAATTAGCCTAAACAGCCACTCGATCACCTCACAAATAAATGAATATAATGGGAAACTGAATAATATAAAAGCTTTGTCTGGAGGATTGATCTCATTGGGAAAAACTACAGAAAAAAATCAATGGATATCACCATTTAAGGCTTCTCTTCAAAGGAAACAGCAAGTTTAGAAATTGCTGCTAAGTTTTCATCAGTCTGATTTATTTTCTTAGACACTTGTGTTACATTTTCAACCAACTGAAGTATCAAAGTAAGTAATGACTTTATTACTTAAGTAAGTAAGTATATCCTTTATTTCTAGGTAATATGCTGTCCTAAGGCTTGAAGTGTTCCCTACAGTCAAATTTAAGTATATTATGGAGAAATTGTTCATTAGTCTCTGTTATGTACTCATCTGGCTTTAAATTTCATTTTAATCATTTGTATTAATTGACAGGCTAGATCCCCTGGAAATCCTGAAAAAATCTACTAACAAGAAATTGCTGTATATGCCATTATGATCATTTGCATTTCTAAACCTTTAATTTCATTAGATACTCAATATTTCTCTTGCTATTTAGGAATGGAGCAAAATTTGGCTGCCATTTTACTATTTATAACATTTACCAAAATAGAAAAAAAAATCCTCATTACTACTAGTAAAGAGCAGTATAAGAATAATGTTATTTAAGTATTATTATACAATAATAGTAAGATGGTCGATATCCTGACTTCTATTCTTGGCTCTGCCAATCAATTATGTTTGGGACCTTGGACAAGCTACTTAACTTCTCTGAGACTCAATTTCCCAATCTACAAAATAGAGATGAGAACATCTGGTCAAATACAGGGATGATGTTCATATTAGATATGATAACACTTTCAAAGCATTTCAATGTGTGGCTGTACTCTAGTCACACAAAAGTTCCCCTCCACATATCAGTGGCAGTATTATTACCATCATCACCATCTTCTTCTTCATCATCTACAGCACAGCACTCTTGTCCTTATTGGGATAGTCATAGCAAGAAGTTGCCTAGGAAAATGTGACTGAAGGGATACTTGTGGAATAAGGCAAGTAGGTTTCACATCGTATTAATTTCCTAGGGCTGCCCTTAAAAGGGTACCACAAACTGGGTGGCTTAAAACAAACCAACAAACAACCCACACCACACACACACACACACACACACACACCCCAAAAACATAAATTCAGCAGGGCATGCTTCCTCCAAAAGCTCTAAAGGAGAATCCTTCCTTGACTCTTCCAGACCCTGCTGGCTCCTGGTGTCTCTTGGCTTGTGGAAACACAACCCCAACCTCTGCCTATGTTTTCGCCTGTCATTCTTCTCTGTGTGATCAAATCTCACTTTCCTTTCTCTCATAAAGACATCAGACATTGGATTTAGGGCCTACCTTAAATCGAGAATGATTTCATCTCGAGATTCTTAACTGTTTACATATGTAGAGATCCTATTTACAAATAAGGTCACATTCTGAGGTCCTGGGTGGACATAATTGGGGGCGGGGGTGGGCACATTGCTAGCTCAGACAAAATGGTAAAAGCTAACTGGGGATGTGTTTTAAGAATTTTAAGGCTGAATTCAGCATCAGTAGGAAAGAGTACCAGTATCATGAGAAAGGCATAGAAAGTGGATGCACATTTGTCATGTTCTTGTCATCACTAATCACTCACCTAAGAGGGAACTGAGCCTTCCATAATAGTCAGTGCCCAAGATTACTCAGTGGCAAAGGTGTAATAGAAATAAAATCTCTTGATTCAAAATTCAGTGCTCTTTCCACTACACAGTTTAATAACCTTTATTCACCTCAATACTTTTCTAAAAATTATTAGAAAAAATATAAATATAAGACCTTGAAAATTGCTGATGCCTTAATACTTACGTTGTTTTAGTCGGTCAGATTAAAAACAGTTAAGAACCATTTGGCTAACTTCCATTTTCAGCTCTGATGGAGTAACTGGTATAACACTAACTTTTCATGTGAGAACAGAATAAAAACTGGATAAAATTCACAGGAAAAAACTTTTTAAAGCTCTGAAAAGTTCGTGTAGCTGATGTTGGTATACTTTAAGGAAAATATTGGTAACCAAGAAAGACATATCATGATGACAAAAGGTGACAGTAAGTGCCAGTTCAATAAAAATATATAAAATCTTTCTAAATTTGTAAGTATTTACTTATATACTTTTAACATAAATTTTTAAAAAGAATTAAGAGGTAACATAGGAAAATCCATATTTATAGCTGAAGGTTTTTAACTACCTCTGTTTCTCACAGCAATCATAAGCAGACAAAAAACCAGTAAGGGCATAAAAAAATGTGAATAAGATTAAGAAATCTAATGTAATTGATGTATAAAAACATTTACGCAATTATTGAAAAAGATACGTACTTTTCAAGTGAACATGGGATATTATCAAAATTGACCATATGCATGTAGCACAGAGCTAGCCTACTCAAATTTCTAGGGGTTGAAGTCATTTAGAGTATGTTCTCTGACCACAGTAGAATCCAGGCACAAATGAATCACAGAAATATATAAACAGAAATATCACCCAATTATTTTCAAGCAAAACACTTCTAAATTAACCATGAGTAAAAGAAGAAATCATAGTAAAAATTAGAAAATAAGTTTAAATAAATAATAAATGAGAATACCACATATTAAAACTTCTGGGATACAAAAAAATAATAACTTGCAGAACATAAGTAAAATAATCTGCTGTGACACATTAAGAATCTTAAATGCATATATTAGAAAAAAAAGAAACACTGAAAAATTGAAAACCTATAGTTTGATATTAAGGAGCTAGGGGGGAATGCAAATTAATTCTAAAGGGAGTAGAAAGAAAGAAATAATTTTTTAAATGGTAGAAAAGAATGGTATATAGAGAAAAATCAACAAACCCCAACATTCATTCATTAAAAAAAGCTAACGAAGATAGATAAACTTCTAACAAAAGTGATAAAAAAAAGGAAGAGACATAAATAAACAATATCAGGAATGCAAAACATCTTACAAACATTAAAATTAAAATTAGGGGATCTCATGCATGACTTTATATCAATACATTTAAAAGTAGAAAAAAAAAAGTAGAGATAAAATTGGCAAATTCATTGAAACACAACTTATTAAAACTGATACAAGAATAGAAAATATGAACAGTGTTCTATTAAAGAGATTGAATTTCTAATAAAAATATCCCCTCTGTATAATCTGCAGGCCAGATGGCTACATCAATGAGTTCTTCCTCATATTTAAGTAATAAATAATAGTAGTTTACCACAAACTCATTCAGGGATTAGAAACAGAGGGAAGACCTCTCAACTTGCTTAATTAGGCCAGCATTAACTTGATACCAAACCTGACCAGAATACTACAAAAAAATTATGGAACAATCTATCCTGTAAACAAAGACAAACACACACACACACACACACACACACACACACACACACACACACACACACTCCAAATTAGGTATCAGGGCAGATGAAACAGGCATATGGGACAGAGCTATTAGTATTATTTTCTTCACATTTTCCTCATTTCACTCTTCAGAAGGTGAGCAACCCTGTGCTTTTGAGGTAGAAAAGAACTGTCTTGTTTATTGGGAAGAAGGCAGCACAGTAAGAGATGTACCCTTCGGAAGTCACGTACATTCATTAAATCCCACCAGGGAATTGATGCCCTCTTTTTCAAAATTCCTCACAGCACTCTCTATTGGCAGGCCTCTATTCCAAGCCTGCGTGTGGTAACTGAGTGAAGTGGAAGTGGTGGCAGCATGAGTCAGACACTGCTAGGTTCAGTCCCAGCTCTACCATTTGTTGGCAAGGCCAGGTTGGATATGTTACTTTGTCTCTCTGAGCCTTAGTTTTCCTTCTATAAAACAATGGGTCAGAAGTATGTATCTCAAGGTAGTTAAGAGAATTAAGTAAGGTAATAGATGTGAAAATGCATGGCATACATTCTGACACATAACGTTTTATATGTACACACATAGAGGCAGAGATTTGGTTGAAGCTGGAGATACTGCCTGCATTACTTACGCATATTTACATGACTCATGCCACTTAAAAGTCACTATGGCCTGCCTTTTTCTATTTATTAAGAGCAATAAATACATGCCCCTAAAAGATGATCATTTATTGCTGCAACCACTTGTCATGTGTCTATGTGCACATCATATACATGTTAACAAGAATGCATGTGCTGCCTCTTTAAACATACTAGTTAGAGAGATGATGAATAGACTATTTTGAGGGTAGGCGGGGGGAGATGGGGCAGTAGTGTCCAATAATCAATACAAGCACTCTAGGTACTCCAAAACAAATCAGAGAAAAGCTTCTTTTTGAAGGATTACCTTGATAAAAGTACTCTGGGGTAGATCAGATTAAAGCACGTCATGAAAGTGGCTTTGACTCATGAGATAGCACATGATGATGAAAACACTGAGTGTCAGTAACAAACTCTAGGCTTACATTTCCTTACCTAAGCCGGACTCCCTGTAACCTGTCTTTAAAATATCCTTGCAAATAAATTTCCTTGCCTGGAATATACCTCCCTCCTATCCCTGCCCGAGAAACTGTTACTCATCTTTTAAAATCATACAGTTATTCAATCAAAAATGTTTATGAAGCCCTTAATATGAATGAAGTGATGTGATAGGCACCGGAGTGCTGATGGTGAGTGGAATCAGACAGCGATCTCATCTTTATGTGCACAGCCTCTGTAGCCATGGCCCGGTACAGCTTGCCCTGGTTGCTCCCTCCCTGTACTCAGAGCTCTGGAGGTCCACATGGTATTAGAGAACAATCTATATGTTTATCAAGGCTGCCTGCCCAGCCAGGCAGGCAGCTCCACAAGAGGCCAGCCTGAATCAATTCATCTTTTCTTCCTCAGTGCACACCTCAGAGTCTGACACGTAGTGGGCACTCAATAAACGTTTGTTGAATACATCATTTATTATTCATGAAGGCTTGGTACAGTCCAATCTGTTAAATAATTCTGCTAATGAATGTGAGAGAAATGAAAATAATTACACTCAAGAAAATTACATATTTTTGAAGTAGTCCTTATTTTTTTCCTATTTTATTAGATTTTATTAGCAGCTCTAGCAGCTACTTTAAAAATGCCTACAAAGTTAACGTCATTGATTTTTTAAAAGATGCACAGTATAAACATAGGTGAAATTATGTCTGATTAGCCTTTTCAGATTTAAAACCATGAGGATTTTTGAAAAAATAATAAAATGAGCTTCCATTTAATTGGAAATAGTTAGCTATGTGAATGATTTCATATACTGGGTCAGTTAGGTTTCTAATCAACAATATTCATCTAGAAATGGAAAGCAGCAGAAGACATTCATAGAATTTGACCTAACACTCCTCCAAATAGAGATAACATTGTTCATTTAAAACATCCTCCAAATAGAGATAACATTGTTCATTTAAAACATCCTCCAAATAGAGATAACATTGTTCATTTAAAAAGTTAGTATAGATCTAAAAGTTTCCTGAAGTTTATAAAATTGTGCTGAACTGTCCTTGAAAAATGAATTATTTGTGCCAATAAAAAAAGTAGTGCTAGGTGGACTCTAGAGGTTTCAGCAGCATGCATATCAGAGGAATTTTGGAGACAAAGAAATGCAGTTCCCATTTATTTATCTAAATAATTAAAATGTTTAGACTTTAATCGTCATGCTAAAAATCACATACAAAAGGACTGAAGAGTGAAAGTATGAAAGTACCTACTTGGTCTGATGTTTAGATCCTTTCAGGTGGGCATGATACTGTTCTATGGAGTTTAGAGAGACACTGCAGATGGTACATCTGTAATTGCGCCTCAAACCTGTGGACAACAGACAGATCTGATTAGCTGCATCCTGTCATCAACCACCTGAAGGAATCTTCGTATCTCCAGAAGTTCAAGGACAGCGTATCTTAGAAGTTATCTGGTCCACCCACCACCAACACTTCAATCCCTTCTTCCAGAGCCCAGTGAACAGGCCCGTTAGCAGAAGTATGACTGTGACTATGTCAGAAGCAGCTTGGTCCATTAATGGGTGAGTGCCGTTAGAACACGTTATTTGAGGTAAAATGTTTTGGGGCATTTTGTAACCCAAACAAAGAAACATTCCACTCTTTCCTCAAGGAATATAGACATAGTATATACTGTGAGATCTGTGATGAAACTTGAGACTCCAGAGAAAAACTCTGTCTCAATTCCTCTTCCATCTTTATCCAGAAGCAGAAATTTAACTTTAGACATCATTCGTTTGGTTAATTCTTCCAGGATCATCTTATAAAATGTAAACACCCAGGAGAAGGGTAATATATTCATCTCATTCACATGAAAGCTTACTCATACTTTCCAGCAGAGAGTTTAAAAGAAAGTGTTTCATTCATTTGTTCATTCATTTAATTAATTCATGAACAGAGTATCAACTTTGGACAGGAACTAGGGATTCCGAGATGAATAAGACACTCTTTGCTTTCAAGAAGTTTAGTAGAAACCTGACTCCTTTGTCATATTGACTCATCTAGAGTCAAACACATTAGGAAGCAGCTTTAACCAAACTTCAAATATTTGCCACAGCTCAGAGACCTACAATGGAACATATTCCTCCTGTTAGTGTGTCCCATCAGAACAGAGAGAAAAGTAAACTCAGAGTCATGATCTGAAAATTTGGATTAAAATCCTGGCTCCAATTGTTTCTGGTTCTGTGATCTAGGGTAAGTCATCTAATTTCTTCCTGGCTTCAGTTTCCTCATATATAAGATAAGACAAGGCCATCTACATCAAGATAATTGTAAGAATTAAGTGAATAAGATATGATAAAATGCTTAGCAGGTGAGAATTGTTAATACTTTTGCTCCAAAAGTCTATGTCTCACCATTGCAAAAGTCAGGGTATTATAGTTGTGGCATTTTTTTCCCCTGATGAATGCATAGTATTTTCTTTCTAAGAAACCTAATCATTCTTACTTTCCTAAAAAGAAAATAATGCACAGTGTTGGAAGAATTTTGCAAACTGCTACCGGGGTAACTTTATACAAATTATTTGACTTCTCTGTATTTCTGTTCCCTTATATGATTGTGGGAAGGATGGACTGAGATAAAGCCTGCATAAAAAGAGTGTCTAACACATAAGAAGTAACTAACAAATTAGCTATTATTATGACTTTAAAGAGATGTTAAAATGGAACCCTTTATATCTCAATGTCCCGGATGAAGCCCTAAGTTGCAGCCTTAAGACATAGATGCTAACTATACCCACATTACTAAAGTGAGGTGTGAGAGCCCCGGTTTAGTACATCCAAAGGAAGTGGTCAAGAGCCAGTTTCCAACCCTGAGCTGATCATTCACCACCAGTCTACAAAAGAGATAGAAGAAAGAAACAGGTAGAGAATTTCTTACAGGGAGCTATACACTACTGGGCATTTTACTTAACCTCCTCCATGTGAGATGGGCAAGTCCTATCTCACCTAAACCCCATGGGAAAAGGATTCCATAAACGACCTAGAGAGCTTGAGAAGCACCTGCTGGCATTTGGGAAGCAGTGCACTGGGCTCTTTATACCACCTGCAACACCCAAAGGGCTAGAGACTGTAGCTGGTTAGCTATTCTGAGGGCAAAGTAAGACAGGTGTCAGGATTGCACACAGCCTGTGTTCTCAGAACTTGTCAGAGCAAAAGATATGTAGAAGTTCTCATACACCATGTGTATAACATGTGTGAGAGGAGCTGGTTTGGTGATGTCTTATATATTGGTGTTGGGGGCAATGAGACCTCAGGAGAACGATGCTAGAAGTGTTTATCTGGATATCTAGGGGATTAAAGTGACCCCAGAGAAGATATTTAGCTCATATCAAGTAATACCTACTTCCCGAAAAAGCCTTGGAATCCTTCCATTGGAGAAAGAGACAGTGGGCAACCCGGGCCAAGTCAGGCAGCATCTATGCTAGCTTTGTCTATCAAGTCAACTTCTATCCCCCTTGCCTTTCCAACCTGACACCCTGTATCCCTCAGCCCTGGAGCAACCCAGGGCAATCTGCTGTGGTAAAGGAAGAAAAGCAAAAGCCCTGGGCAGAGAAAAAGAGAGGAGCCTACCACCCTCTTTTCCCACAATAAATAGCCCCAGCAGAAATGAGCTAAGAGAGGGGAAACTAGCTTTGAATACAGTTTGAAGATATTTTAAAAGTACTTTCCTATCCTAGATATATCAATTAATGACATAACTTATGTATAAATAGGAATGAGAGCAAAGAACTCTTTACTGCTTAAAAGTGAGTGAAAATTCATGAAACATACACCAGTTTTTATCCAAGGGGTAGGAAAAAATTAACCCCACAGATTATTTGAAAGCGCTGGAGAGAGCAGGAATAAGGCTACCTTCTGATTACATCCAACGAGACTCTCACTGAATATTGCAGTGTCATCAGAATTACTTTTGTGCTGATAATGTAACAAAGAGCAGAACTTCCTGGAGACTGTCAAATTCTTATGACCCAATGTATGTTTCAGAGAAATCTACCTGACAGTCATATGATAAGCTGTGCTGGCCAGTTTAAGGACTAACTTGCTTTAGTTTCAATCACATAATTGGACACTTTTCCCTAATTGTTCATTTAAGAGTCAATTCAGTTATGAATAAAATAATAAATAAATAAATAAATAACAACCAACAATGAAATCACAGATCTCTGGGATCTTCTTGGGAAGCAACTGAAGGGACTCAAAACTTTCCAGGCATAGTCTTTCAGATCAGAGATGAAACAGACAACTGTTGGTTCTCTATTCTCTCCAGCAGTGACCCCCAAACTTCCGAGTGTGAGAGCATCTCTTGGTGAAGGTGCTAAAATTCAGATTCTCCAGGCACAGCTTCTGAAGATTCTGATTCTATAAACTTTGGATGGGGCCTGAGAATCTATAAGAAGTTTCAGATATATAACCCCAACCCCAAACATATACACACACTTTAAAAAGTATTGTCCCATAGTCTCATATGCCTTTTGGAAACTTGAATTTGTCAAAACAATACTAGGTCCTTAAAATAATGTTATTCCATACAGAAGAGCTGTGCTTGCATCATATTTCCATTTCACAGGTGTGCATGATTCAGAAAGATTACTGTAGTCACCAAACCCAGAGGCTATAAATTATCACACTGCGCATATGAGCTGTTTGAATCCCTATCCAAGGTTGAGCCGTTCTCCTCTTTTATGCATGGAATCAGAATATGAAAACCAGCTTCACTCCTTCTTCCTCCAGATTTCTCTATTAATCTTGTCAGAATAAATGTTAACTACTTTTTATATGGGTCCTCTTCAGACTACAGACTAATCAAAAGTCTCCTCATAAGAAATTGAAGTTCAGCTTGGCAACAGGCATAAATATTTATGTTAAAAAAAATAGGCATTTTTAAGATTACCAACAAGTCTAAAAAATATTCTGATCTGTTACTTTCATTATAATTCTCATGCACTGCAGCCAAATAGAGGCGTGGGCAGGAAATATCTGGCACTTTATTGAGAGGCAAACTACAGGGAGTATAAACTAGAAAGTCAGTGCATATAATCAAGAACAAAGGCAGAGAAGAGACAGAGGAGTCCTCCCCCACACATGACACAGTGTCCTTGGTGAAACTTAGGGCTTTATTAATGCTCAGCGGAAATCCTAATTACTTTGGAATTATATGGCTCCTTCTCCCTCAGCGAACTAGAGAATCTTATTAAACAAAAATGCTAAATTTCTTATTCAATTCATTTTCAGTGCAATACCATATTAAGAATATCCTAAACCTCTGCAGACACACTAAGGTTATTTCTAGAGGATTGCCAAACATGTGTTAGGAAACACAGTCCCTGCCTGCAAGGAGCTCACAGTTCAGTTGGAGAGAGAAGATATGTATAAAAACAGCAACAGTGTAAGGTAGATCATAAAAAGTACCACAGTCAGGATGAAGTAGAATGTTATAGAAACTAGAAGAGGAGATTGTTTCTAACTCAGAGAACCTGGAAAAGCTTCCTGAAGGTGCATCACTTTTGTATTTATGTTTCCTAGAACAGTGTGGAAAACAGATGGTCCTAGAGAGTTCAACAGTATGTGACTACTCAATGTGTCTTTTCAAGTCTAGCAAAGCTAGACTGAAGATGTGCCTGCAACTTTAGTTGTATCCATTCTACATCAGAGAAACATCATTGTACCTTTGTTATGATGCCAAGTATTTTGCTGAATGCTAAGAATGTAGGTGAGAATGAAACAGACATATATATACACACACATAATTTTATGGAGCTAGTCAGGGAGAAAGACAAGAAACAATAAACAAATAAAAATATAATTAAAGCTTGGGAAAGTGTTACAGGATATAACCAGGATAATGAGGGAAACAGGGAAGAAGGGTGATTTTGGATAGTACGGTCAACAGAGTTCTCTGAGAAGTGTGACATGAAACAAGTGGATGAGAATTAAGTGGTGATGTAAAGAACTAGCTAATGAGTAGTCCAGGGAAAGTAAACAGCAAGCATAGAGGACCAGGAGTAGAAATAGTCTAGGGCTATTCAAGGAATAAAAAGTGGTAAAAGAAACAAATAAACTAAATGAAATAAAATGTCATTTAGACCCAGAATTCTATATCCAGGAAAAATATCCTTCAGAATTTAAAATGGAATAAGAACATTTTCAATAAAAACTGAGAAAATATTTTTCCAGCAGACCTATATTACAGAAACACTTATAAATTCCTTTAGGTAGAAGGCAAAAGACATCAAACATAAACTCAGATCTACAGGGGGGAAAAGGAAGAACACCATACATGATTATGTGAATATCTACATGTTTTATTCCTCTAAATTTATTTGAAAACAATGAACAATTTAAAGTGAAACTATGATACGGTACTGTGGTATTATAATGTATATATGTAAAATATATGATAACAATAGCACAAGAATGGATAGAAGTAGAAAAATACAGTTTAAAGATGATTATATTTTACGCAGAATGGTAAATATTAATTCTAAATAGACAGTGGTCAATTAAGGAGATACATACTAAAATCTCTGAGAAATAAATAAAAACATATAAAACTAAAAAGCCTACAGAGAAAGTAAAGTAAGATAATGAAAAATATTTGATTAGCCCAGAAGAAGTCAAGAAAAGAGGAAAAAAAAATAGAAAACAGATTGAATAGAAAACAAACAGCAAAATGATAGAGCTAAATTCAACCATACCAATAATTATATTACATGTAAATGGACTAAACATTTAAATGGCAGAAATTATCAGCCTGGATAAAAAAAACCCACAAGATTTAAATATATACTATCTTTAAGAAATGTACTTTGTACACTTATAGATTGAAAGTAAAAAGATGGAAAAAGACATACCATGCAAACAATAAGCATAAAAAGTGGAAGTGCCTATATTAATATTAGACAAAATGAACTTCAAAACAAAAAATATTACCAGAGATAAAGGGGATGTTTTACAATGATACAGGGAGAAATTCATCAGAAGAAGCTAACAATTCTACATCAATATAGCCATTCATCTACTCTAGACAAAGAAGGTTTCTTTGGATAATTCTATCAAACATGAAAGGATTGCATAATATCTACTTATATACATTCTTTCAGCACATAAAGGAGGAAGAAACACTTCCACACTGTGTCTCAGCCAGTATAACACTAATAATAAAATTTTTTTAACAGGGCAGACTCTAAGAAAATAAAATTGCAAACCAATTATTTGTCATGAACACGACAGTAGAATCCTTTAGAAAATTAGCAAATCAGAAACACTATCAATCAATCAATCAATCAATCAATATATATATATAAATTATATCATAACAAAATTTGTTTATTTCATAAAGCAAGATTGGTTTAACATTTAAAAATCAAATAATATAAGTCACTATATTAACAGATAAAATGAGAAAATAATGCAGTCTTCATAGATGCAGAAACCAAAATTTGAAAACTTTCAACATCCATTCATGATCAAAATTTTCAGCAGTCTGAAATAAAATTTCCTGAATTTAATAAAGAACACCCAGCAAAAACTTATAGCTAATATTACATTAAATGATGAAATACTAAACAGCTTCCTAACATAAGAAAAAAGGCAAGAATGTCATTCATCAATTCTATTCAGCACTGCACTGGGGAGTCCAGGCAGTGCAATAAGGAAAGAAAAAGAAATGCTTGCAGATTAGAAGAAGTGAAACTGTCTTTATTTGTAGAAGATATGATTGTTTATATAGACCATGCTACGGGACCTACAAAATAACTGCTAGAATAAGTGAATTTAGTGAAGTTACAATACACAAGACCAATAGAAAAGAAATCAATTGTAGTCTTAAAATAGCAACAAACAAAAAATGAAAAATTTAAAAATACCATTATAATAGTTTCAAAAGTATTTTATAACACTTGGGAATATATTTAGTAAAAGATGTATAAGACTGAAAATTACAAAACATCGTTGAGAGAAATTAAGATAAACCTAGAGACAGAGATATGTACTCTGTATTTATGAGTTAAATGAATCAATATTGTTAAGATATCATTTCTTCTATAGATTCAATGCAAACTCAATCAAAATTCCAACAGGCTCTTTGTAGAAATAGACAAGTAGATTGTTTAATTTATGTGGAAATCAAAGTAATGAGAATAGCCAAACAATTTTGAAAAAGAAAAAAGTCTGAGGACTGACATTTGAGGATTTTAATATATGCTACAAAATTTGATGTAATCACAAAAGTGTTGCATCAGCAGAAGGATGGACAAACCGCATCAATGAAACAGAATGGAGTCCAAAGCCAGACCTACATACAAAGAGTCAATTGATTTTTTTAGTTTTATTAAGATATAATGGACAATACAACTCTATATAAATTTAAGTGTACCCCATAATGACAACATACTTTTTTGTGAATGGTTACCACAAGAAGTTTAGTTAATGTCCATCATCTCATATGATCATAGATATAAACAAACAAAAAAACCATTTTTCCCCTTGTTATGAAGACTCTAAGGATCTACTCTCTTAGCAACTTTCGAATAGACCACACAGCAGTGTTAATTATACTCATCATGCTGTACATCCCCAGTACTTATTTATCTTATAACTGAATGTTTGTACCACCTTCCTTGGTTTTGACCACCTTCCTTGATTTTCAACAAAGGTGTTAAGGCAATGCAATGGGGAAAGAAAGCTTTTTCAACAAATGGTGCTAGAACAACTGGATAAACATATGAAACAAAAAAATGAACATCAACTCTTATCTCACAACACACAGCAAAACTCAGATTTATCATAGATTTACATGTAAAAGCTAAAACTATGAAGTTTCTAGCAAAATATAGGTGAATACCTTGTGAACTTGGAGTAGACACAGATTTCTTAGGAAACCAAACACATTGAATATAAAAAAAATAATAGGTTGGGTTTTACTCAAATCAAAAGCTTCTACTTATAAAAGAAAAAATTTAACCCACATCCTGGGAAAAAAAATATTTGCAAAACATATCTATGATATAGCACTTGTGTCTAGAATATATAATTAACTTTTATAAATCAATAAGAAAAAGACAACCCATTTTTTTCAAAGGAAGAAACACTCTATCAGACATCATAAAAGAAGTTACAAAAATGATCATTAGGCTCACGAAAATGAGTTCAACATCACTTGTTACCAGGGAAATAAAAATTAAAAGAACAATTAAATACTGTCTCACACCCTCTACAACTGCTACCTTCAACTAACACAACATGTAAATGACTATGTGGAAAAACCAGAATTCTCATACATTCCTAAGAAGATTGTAAAAGGGTACAATTACTTGGCAAAACTGTCAATTTCTCATATTGTTAAATACATATTTAACCTATGACACAGAAATTCTACTGCTAGACATTTACCCAAGGAACAAAAATGCAAAACAATCTAAATGTTCATAAACACAAGAACTGGTAAGCAAACGATGATGTCTTCATACAATGGAATACTATATGGAAACTAAAAATAAAAAAGTACTGATTTATGCAACAACATGAATGAGTCTCAAAAACTTAATGTACAGGCAAAAAAGTTAGACACAAAAGAGCACATATTGTATGATTTTATTCATATAAAGTTCAAGAACAGCAAAGCTGCTCTAAAATGACAGAATTCAGAAGACTCACCTTTGGGTGGGTGGGGATTGACTGGAAGAAATACGAGAGAATTTTCCAGAGTAATGTAACTGCTCTATACTTTTTTGGGGATGGTAGTTATAGGGGATATTAATTTACCAAAATCCATTAGATTATATACCCAAGGTCTAAATAATTCACTTTATCACAAAAAAAAGAAAAAAGTTCAATGGATGTTAGTCAACACAGAAACCCTGCAACCTAGGGAGACTTGAGTTGAGCCAGTTTCTATTCTATCCTCATTTGCTCCCTACATATTCTTTTGTTTTCCATATCATATTCATATTTATACGCTGATGACCTTGCAACACTCAAAGAAATATTTACATGTGGTCTATATTGTAATACTTACTAAAGCTGGAACCATGTTGAAAAATGATTAATAATATAAAAGTAAAAACAATAAGATATTTGGTTTTGAATGATTCCTTTCTCCTCCACTTCTTCGACATTCATTAATCAACTTCTTCAACATTCATTAATGTCCTGTGAATGGACTGCTTATCTTACAGTATAAAAAAATAATAGCTAATACTTATGCCATGTAGGTCAGATAATTAAGTTTGTGAACCCTCCAGCATGTACTTACACGGTTCTTCCTGTGACACGTGACTGGGAATAGAGTCACAGAAATATGAAAGGCTTTGCAGAGCTCATTTAGTCCAGTAGCTCTCACACTGGCCACTAGAGAATCAAGTGGGAGTGGTTAACAACATTAATTCCAGGCCTCAGATGACTGAGATTTCAGCAAATCTAGAGTGGAACCAAGAAATCTGCATTTTTTAAAGCTCCCCAAGGAAGTTTTGGAGAAACCATTGGTCTAGTCCAAAACCCTACATGAAGTTTTTTTCAATTGTTTGTATCTGCTCACATTTGGAGGCTGTACTTTTATAAACACAATTCAACTCTACCCGCTGGCCTGAGTTCTGCTTTGTGCACAAGATTAATCTCATCTCTTCAAACACATCAACTACTTGAAGAAAGTTTACCTGTGCCCTCAGGTTCTGTTTACCAGGCTGAAAGTCCCGTGGTCCTTTGATAGTGCTCTACACTAAAATATAGGTTCAAATTCCCTATACCATCTCTATCATTACCTTCTGGATGAGATTTCCTGTTTTTTGATGACATTCTTAAACTACAGCCCTTAAACCAAAGGCCAAGTCCCTAGTGTGGTTTCATAAGCACAAAGTAGAGCAGAACTGTCACAGCCCTTGTGCACCATTAATTCTATGAGTACCTTTAAAGCTTGTGTGTGTGTGTGTGTGTGTGTGTGTGTACCAGGCAACCCTGACTCACTATAACCTACACCCATATTGTACTTCTCAGATCAAGCACTAATGGAGGTGGTGTTGAGGAAGCCAAGAGAAGAAAAATTTTTCTAGAAGGATGGGGTCATTATTATCATATTTAATCCTCAAAACCACTTTATGGACATTATTATCCCATTTTACAGATGAGAAAAACATGATTCAACGACATTAAAATCATAGAACTAGTTAGTGGAAAAGCCAGATCTGAATCTCCTTATTTCTTATTTCAAAGCTAGTGACCTTAATGATTATAGAAAAATGGGAGTAAAGGAGAGAAATTGGAAGAAGCCTGTTTTCAAAAAAGTAAACAAACTTAATTTGAAACTGATAGATAAAATACACAAAACATAGCTGCTTTAGTTGAAATGGGAGTTAGGGGTCTCAAACGCCAGTCTGTTTCCCAAACTCCAATCATAGCACTTAGGGTACCCTAAGTAAGGGACCTTGGGTTCCGCGAAGCAACGTTTAGAAACCACTGAATTTTGCCATGCTGCCCATCATAAGGATAACATGAGGCAAGCTGGTATGTCCAGTTGAGACTTGAACTATGGAATATTTCTCCCATGTGAGTTTAAGCTAAGGAAACCTTGCTAAGATCAGGATTTGCTTCAGTCTCCTTCAAAGAAGAACTTACGTATTACTCCATACTACAGCCATTACAACGTACAGGATGTTTAGATGCATAGCCTTCTGGAATTCATCCCACTGCCTGCAGGCATAGACTGCAGGGTACCCAACAGTCAAACAGAGAACACACATTTTCTAAAGTAATCCTTTTTCTATTTAAATAGCATATATGCAAAGCCTTGAAAAAGGAATCAGGAAGCAAATGGCTTTGCATGTTCAAAAGCTATTTCCAAACAAACGAAACCTAAAGCTATAGAATAAATTTTTTCTCAGTAATTAAAAGACAATTTTAACCACTTTGGATGCCTGACCCAAGAAAGACTGGAAAATTGTCACCCTACTGTGAAAATTCAGAAGGGACAGACTAGTTCCTCCTAAATATTTAAAGAGCTGCTTTATTGGAAGAAGGCCTAGATGTGTTCTATATGGCAGAGAATAGATGACACATTTTCATACTTGGAGCAAATCAGCACCCATACAACCTTGATGTTAGCCTCGGAGGTTATCATTATTCTAATGACTGCTATTAGCCAACTGCAAGCAACCCAAAGAATTGTTTTTGCTTTTGTGATTTGAATTGAATGTTAAGAGAATAGAAACAAGTAAACCTACTCTGCAGCTATCTAGTATTTGAATTGTATCCTAGTGATTTTTAACCATATATTAAATAACAACATATGGGCAAATAGCTTCTTCCTGATCTGGATGTTGATGTGATACAAATGAAAATTCATAGAACGTGAAATGTGTGTTTTCCTCTGGGCCCCATGGCAGTGCCATAGATCTCAGTGATTCAGGCAACTAACAACACAGCAGGACGTTTTTTTAATGTAAAGTATTTTCATAAAATTTTTTTCCTAAAGCATAATTTTTGATTACAGGTTGTTTTCTGCATAAAGTAGGCTGTACTCCTAACATGAAATTGTAGATTATGGCATCAAGTTAAGCTATATGTTAAGTTAAAGCTTGAATAGTTGCTTCTTAACTCCCTAGCTGTGGTAGAAAGCAAAGTGCAGAATAGAAGTGTGTCTCTTCCCTTCTCTCTTTGCTCTGCCATAGTGTCTCTTCCAGGCCATCTCTCATTTTTATTTTTATTTTTCAAGGACTAGGGATCACAGGCTGCTGTGATTTCCCTGAAGAAATGTTAGTAATCATGATAGGTGCATAGCTGTCAAAAAATTGTTTTACTGGCTTTTTAGCTGCATTAGCTGAGGACACAGTGATTGTCAACTCTTTTAGTCCTCTGCTAGAAGCTAAACTGCATCTCCAGCAATCCTTGCTCTGGAGCTGCACCAGTTGCCTGGTCAAAATAAAACAGAAACGGACTCATAGATACAGAGAACAGACTGATGGTTACGAAAGGGGAGGGGGGCTGGGTGAAAAAGGTGAAGGGATTAAGAAATACCAAATTGGTAGCTACAAAATAGTCATACGGATATAAAGTATAGCATAGGGAATATAATCAGTAATGTTGCCACAACTATATATATAGTGTCAGGTGGGTACTAGACTAATTGGGGGGAATCATTGCATAAAAACTTCTAACTACTATGCTGTACACCTGAAATAATGTTGAATGTCAACTGTAACTGAAAAAAAGAAATAATTTTTTTTTAAAAAGGCCCTGGGAAGGAGAATAAACATTGGTGGTAATTTCCAAGAGACCTGGTCCAAGAAGGATTCAAAGGTGAAATATGAACGGCAATAAAGCCCTAATTGTCAATATCTCCTTTGAATCACTTTATAAATGAGGGCATACCCTTTTCTTCTTCCTCTTTCTCAGTCATTCACACACAAGTATAGTCCATTAGGTACATGACTACAATCTTTGGTGTCCTTCTAGTCCTTTTGTTAATCCCTCTAGCTGGCTTGTAGACACCTATCTTGTATGGCCAGCTCTTTATCTTGCTTCAGCAGACAGCCTGCCAAACTCTGTGTTAAGTCACAGCTGTCTGCTGCTTCCCTGCAGCACTGGCCTTTTAACAGGGATGTTTGGAATTAAAAAGCCTTCAACACTAGAAGAAATCAACTTTGAAGGTGGAATTACAGGCTTGACCAATGGGTTGCACAGAGCTTAATGGAGGCAGTGGCCTTCAAATCACCAGTGCTACACAATTAACTGCTCTGCCTTCCCCTGGGCCAGCCTGACACAGATAGCCTGACATGTGGAGCCCCACATGACTTGTAAAAGTGATTTCCCTCTGGGACACATGGCAGGAGACCTCCCTATTTACCTTCACCACAATGGTCTTACCTAGTTATTGAAATACACCTGATCTTGTCTGATTTACAATGTGAGAGAGAATAACAGAATTCACAAGAACTGTTGATTTTAGGAAAACAACAACAACATTGTTTAAAATCTAGAAAATGACTGTGACTCAATAATTCTGAAATATATGGGGGCTTGAGAATATGGGAAATAAAAGTCATGAAAGAATGAAGTACCCATCATTTTCAGGAGGAGTAACTCCATCATCTTTTTTTCCTCTTTCAATCTACCCTTGTTATTAATCCTTAAGTGTCTCCATTTTCGAATCTACAAAATAGAGATAATAATTGTACTTACCTCAGAGAGTTTATATGAAAATTAAAGTGTTAACAGGTGAACAACTTAGAAAAGAACCAACAGTTCAATAAATGTAAATTATGATTATTTTTAACAATAATTCTTTGCTTTGGAAAAAAATAAAGACCTATCTCATGAGTGGGATATTTTAATAATAATTTAATATTCCAGCAAAAGTAATCTTTTTTAGCATCCTGAGGCATTTTCAAATATTTCTGGCACACTGCCTTCTCCACAGATGCTATTTATACATATATTTTGACAGGTCAAATGCTTCCTTATATACTAATCATATTATATATTTTCTTGGTATAGAGTTGAATTGAAAATTATTTTTATCCTTTATTTTTAATATATTTTTGAAAACATGGAGGATGTAACATTTCATGAACTGCTTCTTAAAAACTGTTGACACAGTGGGTCTCAATATATTTTCTTTGCTTTGTTTTTAAATTGGGTTGATTGAGGCTATTGAATAGGTAATTAGCTACATTCATAAATTAGATAAAAAGGAACATGCAGAAGGGTATATTGCAAGCAGTGTAACTACATATTTTTTATTCTTAAGAAGCACACTCGAGGATCCATCTGAAGACTTGTTTTTTTTTATTTCCGTGAACAGCCTCTGCTAACAATACTATTTGTTCTCTGGGTCCTTATAAACACTGAGAAGGCAGTGGCTCTGCTGAGAGTGGCAACTCCTTTCCAACTACTCAAAATGACTTCCTAGTAGACTTTTGTGATATTATTATATATAATACATATATATATATATATATATATATATATATATATATGCATATATATCACATATATACACACACATAAAGAGATATCTCTATATATATCTGAATTATGATATGATATATTATTATTCATGGATTTGTGTTTGATAATTCATCTACTTGATCATTTTTCTTTGTAATTACCAAATCAATGTTGGTGATGCTTTGTGGTGATTTGCAATGTACAGAACAGCCCATGTGTACATTCCCAGCTGAGACTGAACAGGTGGACACTCTGCCTTCTTGTTTAGCTCTCAAACAGAAACGACCAGAGGATGGAGAGGTAGAGAGCTGCCAAGACAGTGCAAGAAGTTCCAGCTTTAAGACCAGTTGATCAGGTTTGAATCCCAACTTGACACCTATTAATTGGGTGTCGGCAATCACTTCTGAACCTCACTTTCTCCTCTGGAATATAAAGAAAATAGACTCTACCAGTATGAGTTGTTTGTTGAGTTAGGATTATACTCTGTGTGAGATATGTGGACAGATAGGTATGTGGATGTACATAGTTCCCCTAGGAGCAATGGTTCAGTATGCATTAATTCAATTTTGGGGTGGGAGGGATTTATAGAATAACTCCTTTGAATAAAGAGAATTGATTGTATATACATACACATTGGGAGAGATTGAGACAATGTGAGGATTTGCAGGCCATTGCGATGACTTTGGCTTTTAATTATAGTCTGATGGGAACCCACTGGACTAAAGTTAACAGGATCACTCTGACTGTTGTGTTAAGAATGGTCTCAAGTGCAGGAGCAAGAGCAGAAGCAGGGAGATAGGTGCAGAGACCAACGGCAATCCTTCAGGGGAAAGTGTTGGGACCTGGACTAGGGTAATAGCTGCCTAATCATAAAATGCCAAAAGTGAGGTAAGAATACCCCCTCGTCCCCCAAAAGAAGAAAAGCAAGAAAGATTTAATTATGAAATATTTACATGTCTCTCACCAAGCTCTTCATTTTACATTCAAAAGTACTCCATTCACAGAACTTTGCATTTCAGTTTATACAGACTAAAAATTCAGTCATTCTCCAATCCTCTCCCAATACCATATAGCTCACTCACTTGGAACGTTCACTTGGCCCTGCCTTCAAAATAGATCCAGAATTTTTTCTTAAACATTTTAAAAAAATTTTAACTGTGGCAAAATATATATAACATAACATTTGCCATCTTAACCATTTTTCGGTGTACTGTTCAGTGACATTTTAAGTACATTCCCACTGTTGTGCTGCCATCATCACAGTCCACTCACAGAATTCTTTTCAACTCTCTCACGGAAATCCTGTATCCATTAAACAACAATTTCTTCCTCCTTTCTCCCCTCAGCCTGTGACAACTACCATGCTACTTTTTATCTCTCTGAATTTGACTACTCTAGGTACCTTATCTGAGAGAAATCATACAGTATTTGTCCTTTTGTATCTGGCTTATTTCACTTCGCATCATGTCTTCAAGGTCCATCCAGGTTGTAGCATGTGCCAGAATGTCCTTTCTTTGTAAGGCTGAATAATATTCCATTTGTATGTATGTACCACATTTTGTTCTTTTATTCATTTATTGACAGACAAGTGTTGCTTCAATCCTTTTGCTTGTTGTGAAGAATGCTGCTATGAGCAGGGTTGTACACATATTTATTTGAGTCCTTGCTTTCAATTCTTTTAGACATACAAGTCCTGACAATTAAGAGTGTGAACTCATCTGAGAAAAAATGTATATTCCTCATTGTTAAATATCAATCACTACAGTCACCTTCAGAACACTCCCTTAGGGAAATTATGTACCACCTCCAGCGTCTAGTCCACCTTTCAAAGCAATTTTGGAACTCTTTCTGCAATAGCCATCAGAGCTGTCATCGTATTACCCTTGATGTCCTGAATATCATCAAAATGTATTCCTTTCAATATTTCCTTTATCTTTGGGTAAAGGAAGAAGTTCACTGGGGGCCAGATCAGATGAGTAGTGAGGGTGTTCAAATACAGTTATTTATGTACTAGCTAAAAAGTCCCTCACAGACAGTACAATGTGAGCTGGTGCATTGTTGTGATGCAAGAGCCATGAATTGTTGGCGAAAATTTCAAATCGTTTTTATCTAACTTTTTCATGCAGTCTTTTCAGCACTTCCAAATAGTAAACTTGGTTAACTGTCCATTTGGTACAAACTCATAATGAATAATCCCTCTGATATCAAAAAAGGTTAGCAACATCGTTTTGACTCTTGATTTGAACTGATGGAATGTTTTTGATCGTAGAGAATTGGCTGACTTCCATTGTGCACTTTGATGCTTTGTTTCAGAGTCATACTGGTACACTCATGTTTCATCACTAGTGATAACAAAGCACAAAACATCCGTCTTGCCTCTCCAAAAGGTCTTGGCAAACTTTGACTGTCCTTCGCTTTTGTTCATTGGTGAGCTCCTTCAGGACCATTTTTGCACACACCTTTCTCATGCCAAGGTTTTCAGTTAAGTTTTTCCTGTTTCTCTATCAATGTTTACTTGGTCTGCTATGCTTCTCACAGTCAGCTGACAATTTTGATGCACAATTTGACAAATTTTTGCAATGTTTTCCTCAGGTCTGCTCATTACTGCCTGCCCTGATCTCTCTTCATCAGTGATGCATTCTTTCCTCTCAGGAAAACATTTACTCCATTTGCACACTGCTGTTTTCTTCACGGTATTAACCCCATAAACTTGGACTAACATATCCCTGATTTCACTTCCACTCTTGCTAAGTTTAACAAGAAATTTAATATCGTTGCTCTAATTCAAGCTCAGACATTCTCTTGACGGCATACAAAAACATGCAACAACAATAATGAACACCACTCAGCAAGACACTGCCACACATCGACAGGAACACAGCTGTGAGAAACTGATATACCAAGGTTATGAAACCTTACCAAGCTGTTGGTACAGTGCTGCCAATGTAAGGGCACGGTGGCAAGTTCACGAAATTGTCAGACCTCATATTCCCAGAAGTGGAATTTCTGGATAAAATAGACCCGGAAATCATTCTTGAAACCCCTGCTGCTATCATCCTACTCTAAGACCCCATAACTTCCCATCTGAATGATTTCAGTTTGTCTCAACACCCACCTCTCTGCTCTCTGCTCCCCTGCTTTAGATAGTTCTCAGTGATCAGTGATCCTGGTAATACTGCAGTCCAATGGCTTTCTGTCAAAAAGCCAGAGCCATCACAGTGGCCTCACACTGTCACACTGGCTGGTCCTCCCCCATTGTCTCTTTGCTTCACCTCTTTCCTCTCTGCCCCTTGTATACTCCTGCCCAGGGCTTTGCCCTGTTGTTCCCTCTGTCTTTCATCCTCAGGTCTGTGCATAGCTTGCTCTCAGCTCCTTCAGATCTTCATTCAAATGTCACCTTCTCTGTGAGGCCTTTCTTGACTACTCTAGTTAAACTACAAACCTACTCACCTCACTCCCTACCTGTTTTTCTCTCATCTTTATCCACAGCAATCAGCAGCATCTAACATAGTATGGATTTTACTTTTTAAAACAATTTTCTAAAATGCTGCATTAAAATCTAACATCAAAAAGGCATATATTTTTGTCTTTCTGTTAACCAAGCTCAGAGGAGCACCTAACACATAGAGGCACTCAATAAATATTTGAATAGATGAATGGTTGAACAAATAAAATGAATAATTATTAAAATTATTAAAGTTATTAAAGTTCAACATAAGTTGAACTCTTTAAGAAATGTTTAATCTTTAGAGAATTATTCAAATGGCCCTTTCTCTTTGGTTACCTGAATTAGAAAATTCATTGAACTATTATTTTAATTTCATGGTTTTTTAAAAACAATATTTGTAGATGGGGGAGGTGAGGTTTCAAGAATAACTACAATACTTGAAACTAATATAAAATAATATTTAATGTCAACTGTAATTGAAAGAAAGAAAATTTGCCATCTTAACGCTTAAAAAAAGGGGGTAACTATAGTGCCTCTCCTCCTTCCACCAAGATTCTAATGTGCGTCTCCAAAAGGAAGAATTTGCAGAGGTAAAGAGTACATTTGTTTCTAAAACTCCCATTTTTATAACATAGGATTACAACACAGATTGGAAAAAAAATCACACACACACACATAATTCACTTTTTTATGTCATATAAAATGCATATTTTAAGATGAAAGTATTGCATAATATATATTTTTAAAAGGCAGAATGAATTTATCTTGAAATTCTATGTGAATATACATACATAGGGAAATAAGTAAAGTATTAGGCCTAAATCCAGTAAGATAAAATCCCAACAACTACAAAATGCTTCTTCAAAGTTCTAAATGATGATTTCCAGGTGTAACTATCATCAACTTTGTGAATTGTAATAGAATTTTTCCTAATTAGCCAATACAAGTGACTGATCTTTAACTGACAATTACAATTTTGGTGGGAAAAACTGACTGGAAAATGGTTAATTCAATAAGATAAGTAGATTCAGTCAAATTAACCAACAGTTTTAAATTTGGGATTTCCTGAACTCTTACAAATGTCTGGCATTGCCCTCTATTGTGAAATATTTCTAAAATGAATTCTTAGGGTCCCAGATATACTCATTGCAATTTATTGATTCTTTCCCCTCTTCTTTCTCCATTGTACTTTAATTTTCTAGCATTCTGGCCTGCTGTACTACTCAGTTATAGCCCTAGAGAACAGGGAATGTCTGATTCATTTACGTTTTTCCAGCATAGGGCCTTGAACATAGCAGGTATTCACTTTAGGTTTGTAATTAAGGTTGATTCATAGGACTTGAACTGTCAAATATATGCACACATACAAATATGTGCACACACATAAATACACATAAGCATGTACACACATACATGTACACATGCACATATAGATTTAAATGTTTTCTATTTCTACAGTGACTATAAAGAAGTTGAAAAATTAAATTTCCAAGGTAAAATTGAAAACCTTCACCAAAAAAAGGCTTTCCTAGTACAATGGGGCTTCTCCATTAGGGGAGCTAAGATTATCTTCCCTTTGGTAAAAACAGGGGAAAGCCTCATATGATGATGACATACCATCTTAGGGAAATGTCAGCTTGCTTTGAACCTAAGAGTTGGAGCATGTAAGGAGCTGCATAAGTATGTTACTGTGTGGTACCCAAGTGTACTTCCTCTCCCAAGGCTGTGCCTAGAGGCAGGGGAAGGAGGGTGGGTTGAAGACATCTTGAAGGAGGACGTATGAGAGTGGTGATTGCTTGAGCATGTGCTGTATAAAGACAAGAGTATGGAGCGAGATGGGGTCCCTATCACTCAGCCCAACAGAGTCTTCAGTTTCCAGTACCAATTCCTTCTTCTGTCTGTCCTTCCTCACAATGCACAGTGTCCAAGCCATCCTCTGGATTCCTCGGAAGGTGATTGTCTCTACTAGTCATGCAGAGTTCCTCTCTTGGTCCTGAATTTCTCTTTGTCCTAAACAATTCAATCTAGTACAATTTAATTGTTTCTATGTTTACATCACCCCATTGAAACTAAAAGCTGCTTGGAAGCAACAATGGCATCTTAAGACAGTCATCCTTTTATCTACCCCAACACCTGCAAAGATTCCTGCTCAGAGCTGCTTACTAAACAGCTGTATAATTAAACATGTGTGTGTACTTATGGAGGGGAGGGGGTTGCAGGTGTGGAGAAAGCCCTTTAGTTTTTTTGTTGTTTTTTTTTGCTTTATTTCCATAAGTTGGAACATCTGCCATTCATTCTTACTAGGACAAAAGTCAACTAATAAGAAAGGTCAAGTTCCCTTGCATTCAGATATTCTGTTATTCTGACCTTCTCTTTGCCCTGAGCCATGCAAACTTCTATCTCTAAGTGCTACCAAGATAAAAATGGCCCAACTAAAGCATTCCTACACAACTCGGTACAGGATGTCATCAGGGTCCTGCCTGGGTCCCTTCTTCGCAGATGGGCTCAACTGCCCTTAACAGGCAAATGCACACACTCACGCCCAGAAACCCCGCCTTGCCTTTGGCAGTCCATAGAGCCCCTTCCAATATCAGATAGGAACAAGTGAGGAAGTTTAATCCTAACATGTAGACTCTTCTGAAGGGTTCCCAACATGTAGACTCCCTGATCTCTATCTTGTCTCAGGTCTGGAGACTACTGTTGACTTGTTCATGATGCCTGAGTTCTTATCTGCAGAAGTGCTTATGTCTTCATGTCAGTCCCTACTGCTGTCCCAATCCCATTCCAACTGTCCACAAAAGGAGACCAGCAAGCCACTCTATCCTTCTCTTCAATTGCAGAGCTCCAACAGGGCAGGATATAAGTACCTTTCGTCCCTCTGGCCAGGTCTATCTGGACACTTACACATCAGGAATATAACATAGACTGGCAGCAATATAAGACTCCCCTCCACCCCCTGAACTTGAAAATGGTTTTCACTTACAGCACCCCTTCTTGCTTAAATATTTTCAGTTGTCAAAGGCAAGAATTTATGGGCTTCAAGTAGAACTGAAGGTCTTTATTCAACTGATGTGCCATCGGGGAGCACTGAAGATCAGGTGACTTCCCATTAAAACAGGGTCAGGATTTTATAGGGCAGGGAAAGTTGAGTATGTGTCCTTGTGGTTTTGACTTAAGCAGCCATTTTTCACTTTAATCAAAATCTACAATCTGGGTACTGACAACCATCAGCATAGTGTTTTCCAAGAACAGTTTTAGTAAGCCTGGTGATTTATCAGATCTTCAAAGTTCCCAGGCCAGTGAGGAAAATAGCAGAAAAGCAAGAAAGGGGGGCCAAAGGGAGAAACTTGTGTTCTCGGAGGTCTCTTTTATTCCTTTTAGTCAGTGTTTCTAAAAATATCTGTAGTAAAGGATCAGATTTTTTTTGACTTTTAATTTTCAATGTGTTGCAGACCATACCTTTGTAAAATCCAATAAAAATTAAATTAGTAGAAAAATAAAATAAAAACAAAGGCATGTCAAACACAAGCCTAAAGATTTATTTCCAGACCCAACACACATAAAATGACTCCATAAAGTTATAGTAAAAAGTTTCTAAACGTTTGCACTCAATTTCTACCCTTGTCCCATTGTAGACAAATAAAAATCACATCTCAGACCAGCACAAGTCCATGAACTGCATTTTCAGTACTGCTTTTTTAATTAACTGCATTTCTTCATTTCCTCTAGATCGCAAAGCCATGCTCCACCTGTCCACTGGAAGACTTCCCCACTTCCCAGTTGGGCATTCCTGTGGCTGTGTGTTTTATTGACAGCAACATACCGACCACTGCCCAAGGGTTGGTTACCACATTTTCACTTTCAGTAAGAATTTAAGCCCCAAACCAACAGTTAGGCTCTTAAAATTGGCCAATCTGACCTACTCTCAGTCTTTCAAACTTGGCCAAACCATATACTGACAAAATAGCAGTCAGATGTTTTTCCCGATTCTTCTTAATTTTCTTATCTACCCTCACTTTCTGGATTCCTTGATGGATAACGAATTCAAGACCCATTGGTCTGCCACCTCTCCAAAATTTTCTTAGAGCTTTGATTCTTGGCTTCCCTCAAGTTTCAAGTCCTTTCAGTTCACTCAGCTATCTTTAAGGAGATACCCCATGTTCCAGCTGAACCCAGGGAGCCCCAATTTAGAGGGATGCAGGTCATAGAAACTGCTGTGTCAATGGCCAAATCTAGGCCCTTGTCCTTTTACTGTGTCCTGACATAGTTAGCCAGTTCCAAGGAAAGGTGGCCATCTCTAACTGTTATAGTTGTTAGAAAGTTAATCACCGTACTGCAATTTTAACAGATTCCAATTGGTGAACTCTGCATAGTTTGTTTAATAAAAAATGAAAACAAAAGTTTCTTCCAATAATGCCAATCCTTGAAAACAAACAAAACTACAAAGACTCCTGCAATAAATCCCCACTGATTATTGAATCCAGAGTCTGGAAAGCTTCCAGTAAGTCCAGAAAACTGATAAATTATCCACAGAAGCACACATGAATAAATTTAAAGACCAAAAATATTTTTCACATGCCCAAAGAACGCCTGGATGTATGCTTATATTTTATCTTAGATCAACTGGCAAACATTTGTAAGCACATCATGCCTTAGATAGACACCCTATTACAAAGCAAAAATGGGTTGTGGGAGGCAGCTACGCAGGGCCAGAATTCATCCTATGAGGGGATCTCCAAAAAAAAAAAAAAAAATCACATAAAAATATCCTAATCAAGTGGGTGATCTACCAAATCATATACATTTTTTTTCATTGCATCTGTCTGGAAAGCTTGATTGCCAGTTGAAGCACTTAAGGCAAAATGAGCGTCTGCCTCATTTGGATGAAAGCAGGAACAATTTCTTTCATAAATGGCATGAATACAATTTAATTCTGTTATCTTTTCTGCTTAGCAAAAGTGCAGGGGTTTCGCACAGAAATGAGAATTTGATGTTTGTACATTTGCCATGTTTTCCTTGAGACTGTAAATAAGAAAGATATTGTCTCATGCACTTTTCAATCTCTGAGTATGTCTTTGATTCAAATTTGCACGCTCTATAAGCGGCAAAGAGGAGTGATAATAAGTGTACAACAGAGATAGCAAGCTGTGTGTGAAACCTAGGGGAGTCCTAAACTTCCTCCTCTTCTCAAACTAAATAACCAGATTTCCCTTTGTGCTGGTCTTCGTTCATGGGTGTTATGGCTATTGAGGATTTCTCTTCCTCACCATAATAGCAAATATCCAATGATCATTTCTAAAAAGCAGAAAGGTGGCATCTGCACTTTCCTTTGATTTCTGAGGACAGTGGTCTGTGCTTAACTGACAAGTTCCTTTGGCAAATACAAAAGTTGGGTAAGCTTTGGCTCTAGTCACTTAAAAGTAGTTTTAATGGACCATGTAATAGCTTGTTTGACTGTGCTATTTTATTTTAGCATAAAAGCATAAATATTCCGTTCAAATATTGAAAACTATTCAAGGCAAAAACGTAGGCCCAGCATGTCAGCTACAACATTATTTGGGTTGTGGTCCATTTAAACTACATTGATTGCATCATCATTAATTGTGTCTGCCTAGAACTTTTACATATTATCTGTGGGATTTATTTGATCTCTGAAATTCGCTCTTGAACCTATTGTCTGGAGCATGTAATCACATTTAGAAAAACATTATTCTGTCCTAAACCATGTCAATGCAGGGTTTCCTTCTGGAGAAGACGTTTGTATGAGGTTCATTATTCTGAGCACTAGTAAGGGAGATCAGTAAAGAGGAAGTGTAAAAGTTTCAAATATTCAAATGGTTTCTCAAGAGAGGTTAAAAATAAAATTTTACTATGATGTATTTTAGTTTTGCAAACAAGCAGCTTAAGTGCAGCTCTAAACTAGAAGAAATAGGGTCTGGGACTCTCCTTGCTATAGAGACAGGTGATTTTTCAGCAAGAATTTTTATGGCCAGACTCCCCGCCCCCACCCCATTGTCATGGCTGAAAAGCAGAGGTAGTCCAATAAAGAGAAGTACCTAGGATTTGGGTTTCAACACACCAGAGGCTCCACTCCCAGCACCATCACTTACTATGGTAAGGCCCAGTTTCCTACTTTACAGGAATAAAGGTAACACCATTCATTTCACAGTGTTCTTGTGAAGTCCGCAATATATATGCAAAATACTCAGCACAGTTCATGATGTATTATGGATACTCAATAAATGCTCACTCATATTCTTTCCTTTCCTGTCTCTCAGGAGTATTTGCATGCTAAATGATAGCCACTACTGCCCTGGATAATGTTACAGACCCAGAGACTCATTTATGTGTCAACACAAATAGTGGGCAAGTAATGCAGGTTTTATGCCAAATAGGTTACTAGTGGCACCCATAGAAAATTTCTAATTCCGTATCTCTGGCAATTCTGTTTTCCTTATTGCCACCTCTTCCTACGCACATTGATATTCCTCCAGTTTCAGTGCTTGGCCCACTTCCTCCTTGCTCTGATTTTATCAGTGATCTTATCCACGCAAGGACTACAGCGGCTCCCTCCAAGCTGAGGGTCCACACACCCAGTCCTGGCTTCCCTCCTAAGCTCCAGGCTCACACATCCAGTGGCTGACTGGCATCTTCACCTGAGTGGCCTTCAGACACCTCAAACGTAACATGTCCTAAAAGTGTCTTCACTACCTCAACCCACTCAATCCTCTTACCTCCCCAAAGTGCATTTCTCTCATTTTCTATGTTCTGGTTAATTGTATTTCTACCCAAACATTCTCTAAGCTAGAAATTCTTCACCTGCCAGTTTAAATTGGTTAAATAAGCTTTGCCCTCTTCCCAACATTCATATATTCACTACTCTGTTCAGCTGTGGATTTTCATTCCCTCCTGCTTTCTTCCCACCCCACAACTTTAACGTGCTCCCTGCTTCCTTATCTACTGTGTATCAACTGCAAATCTTATCTGTCATGTTGGATTTCCTAAACTGGCCGGTTTCCTGGACTGGATGCCACCACTAGAGTCAATAAGTTACTTGGCCTTAATGAGAGTGCTAGGCCAGGCACAGGCACTGGGATATTGTTCCTTCAACCACTTCCGGACTTGAATGAAACATCACCCTGCAGAGCATGGGATCTGGCATCCAAGCAACCTCCAAAGAACTTGAATGACACACCTGGAAGTGTGAGAGAGTTAGCATTCCATGGGGCCAATGTTTGCCCAAAGAAAATCAAAGATGGACAAAGGAATTCCCCTTTGTTCCACCCTCTATGGGCTCATTTAAGGGGTTTCCTCGATACAGATAGTCCAGAGGCATTCTGCATACTGAGTGACAGCTCTCTGGGGTCACCTTCTGTGTCTCTTCACAGCTCATCATGAAGCAGCAGCCCACACAGCAATCTATCACTTTTTATTGCTTCATATCCTTCTTTGCATTCCCTCCAATTTTTTTTTTTAATCACTTCTGTTACTCTGGGTTTGCACCTAGCAAACAAAGCATCAACATTTAATCCTTGCTTCAAGTCATTTTCTAGGAAATTCAGGACTAAGGAAAGTTCTAAAAATAATTTTATGCAACTTTAAATAAAAGTCTCTTTACAATAAGATAAGAAACCTTGGCTCATTTTCCTTTGCCTGTATCAACTATTAAAGGAAAAGAAAAACAAATACATATTTATAGTTTAAAAGCCTGCTGGGGGAAAGATACAGTAATTTTACAACAATTTGCTTTAGGTTTTGTACGAGCCAGCGAGAAGAAGGAAGCATAATAGATTTCACAAGTGAATAATAGTTAGAAGTAAATTTATCAAGAAAAAAAATATCTTAACTATTATTAGACCCTGAGCTTTGGGAGGAATTTGTCAGGATATCATGATGGACTCTACATAAGGGTCATAAATTAATGTAATGGATCATATCCTTTATATTATATATGATTTTTACAAACATTTTAAAAGTACACAAAATTCTCCCCACATGGATTTTTCTTATGCTAGTATTTAGAAAAAGGCAATAGCAAGATTTTCAGACAATGGTCATAAAACCTTGACGTACACAAGAGGATTCTTAAAAATACATATTTCAGAGTCTTATTTCAGACTCAGGAACAAGAATTTTCTTAGCTGTGGTCTAGGAATGTATATTTTGGACATGATGAATTCAATACAGACCAAAGATTGAATATTGGCAATTTTCAACAGTTCCACCTAAACATTATATAGAAAATTGTTACAATTTTGATATCAGAGGCAGCTTCTAAGTAAGAATACATTTTAGTGTTATTGTAGAATGCTGGATCACTAAACAAATAAACAACATCATTTGTATTTTAGGAATTATAAAATGTACATAAAGCTAGAATGAAACAGAAAATTATGGATTGGTTGAATATTGTTTGAGCCAATATCTGTGGAACACCCTCTATTGCTACAAAGCTTTAACTGAGTAAGCAGCATAGGATACGGAATGTGGAAGTACTTAAAAGTGGAAGCGGGTTCCTAGACACCATGAATAAACTTACAGTATGATTCAGAAAAAGAGCCACACAACAAAAGGTTTTATCACTAAGGCCAAGAGCTGTACCATGAACTGTGCTCACAGATACAAACTGCTTCCTGAACATGTAATTCAGTGAAGAAGCCCAAAATAGCCAGACAATTGTCTTTTTAAAAGGAAGTTGTCCTCCCATAGATAGTTTTGCTGCACACAATTGTTCTGAGGTTGAAAATAAAACAAGTGAGGCATGTGGTACAGGTCAGGCCACTGTAATATTCTCTCAAATTCTACCCGCTCTCCACCTTTAGAGGGGTATGACTGTGATGAGCTGGATGTTTGGAGCTGAATCCCCATTGCTTTCTACACATGAACCTACAGGTACTAGGTTTCTACTATCTCTGTATGGTTTTTGTTTTTTTTTTGTTTTTTTGAGGGCAGTGTCACTGGCCCTCACATGTGGGACTGAACCGGGGCCGCTGGCTTCCCAAGCCAACGCTTAACCACCACACCACTCGGCCAGCCCTTCTCTGCATGTTTTAACAAGCCTAACAACCATTAGGAGCAGCTCCATCTTAATATGACTTTCCAGATTCACTATTTAGAGATATTTTAAGATATCAGTCCAATTATAACAAAAGGAAAAAAAATTCTTTGCCCCGGGGCACGCAAGACCGAGGCATATGAGGCAGTGTTTTTATTTTAACAGTCCCGCAGGAGCCACCGGTATTTATCTTCTGTATCATTGCTCTAAGAGGCTAAACGCTCACAAACAATTCTGTCAGAGGGTCTGGGGTTTGAAAAGCAGGTATAAATAACACTTCCTGACACCAGATATATTTCATAGTGTCTAACTGATGTTCCCGATTTAAAAATGAAACCATGGTTTTAATATGTTTTAAGAGGATGCAGTTTGTTGACAGAAAATCAGATAGTACTGAGCACAAGGTTGTTAATCGTCCTTTAATACTTTAAAATCCAAGCTACCAATTCATTTGTTTAATGAAAAAATTGAAATTGTGTGATCATTTTTAATGAAGATATTACATTTGTCTTTCAACTAGAAAAAGAAAAAAAAATCTTAAGAGTTTTAGAGGTCAGGTCACACTGAAAACAGGGAAAAAGAGAAGCAAGAGTCTGGCTCCCCCAGATCAATCATGGGTTAGCCTGAAAAACACAGCTTCCGGCTTCAGGCCTCTACTTGCCATTGTTGGGGTGGCATCTTACTTTGGCTTTCTCCAGATGTGACTAATTCAAGGAATTCAGTGCAAGAGGTTTATTCTGGAGTCAGTTTCAGGATATTAGGGGGTAGGAAAATGAGGCAGGCATGGAAAACAGCTAATGAAGGGTTTTTTCTAGTAGGAGAACTTGATGAATAAGGCTAAGTCCCACTGGGAACTCTGGGAGTGAGTGTAGAATGTCCCAGAGTGTCCCAGAGTAATCCCATCTGAGGCGTGAGGGAACAAGGCACCAACTCCCAGTCAGGCACTGACGTAGGTTGCTGGGGGCAGGGGCAGCGTACTAATCTCTGATGCTTCCAGACTGCCACAGGGACAGCAAAGGGGGCTCTGGTGATCCGAGAAAACCTTCAAAGAGATGCTGGTGACAGTGTTAAGTCAAGTTGACTTTGACTGAGGAGTCGTGGATGGGGTAATATTGTCCCTGAATGGACTTGGCCTTGTATGGCCACTCAAACGCTCTGTAGTCTTCCTACTTCAGGAAGACACCTGGGGATTAAGGAGAAAAGGAAATGAATGAATGAATGAATGAATGAATGAATGAATGAATGAATGAACGAACAAACACACAAATAATTTGGACTTCTGTAAAGGAATGGAGTACACTTGGCACCTTCAGTGTTTATGCTGTGCTGGGTGGGATTCAGGCTGGAATTAAGCAGAGATCACAGAGGTGCCTGGAAGGCAGACACTGATGGGGAAGCTGTGAGTCCAGATGGAGAGAACAAGAAAGGTTAAGCAGGAGGCCAGCCGAGTGGCGCATTGGTTAAGAGTTGGCTTGGGAGTGGGAGTTCTGAGTAGCAGGGCCTCCAGTTTGGTTTTCAAAAGGGCCATGACACAGCGCCCTCTACACCTAAGATTGTGAACAACAGCTCGACCTGGAGCTGAGCTGCCGTGAGTGGCTGGCAATAGCAAACCTACAGCCCCTGCTGCAGTGGGCTGCCGTGACCTACAGTGAGTGGCCGGCAGCCAGCGAAAGCCACCATGAGAGGCCGTCCAATGGCCGGCGACTGATCTACCTTATCTGGGAAGAGTATAATGATCATAATACCAACATGGGCCAGTGAAGCAGTATCCTCCACAACTAGACCAAAGAATAAAAGGACAGCAACTTGTCTGTTCCTCTTCCCAGGTTCCCCAATGCTGTTCGCCTCCCCCAATTCCCCAATACAATCTTTAAAAAAAAAAAAAAAGATTAAGCAGGAAGAGAAGCAGCAACCAGACCTTCTTCTCAGTCCCTGGAATAACAGAAATGGGAGATTGTGTAGCCAGCAGAGGCAAGGTGCAAATAGGCAGGTACCAGAGAGAAGCCGGGATCTGGAGCCAGTCAGTAGCATCTCAGGAAGAGTGCTTGCCAGGCAACAATTATAGCTCCCCCATTTTTTAGCATCACCTATGCACTGCTGCCATTTATCTCTGAGGCATGGAAGGTGAATGTGGCATTTCCACACTTCCCTGAATGAAGAAGCACACCTGGTAAGAGTTTCACCAAATCAACATATGGGTAGCCCATGTCCACCACAAATAGTCCAGGCGCATGTCCTTTAATAATAGGTCAATAATGTCTTTTTCATATTTAAAGCACAACCTATTACCAGTGCCCAAGACACTTCAATCCATTTCTCTGAACAAATCACTTACTCACAAGGAAAATGCATAGTAGACAATGTCAGGTCATCAGCCAAACAAAATTCCAGGGTTTGGAGGGTGTTTGACAAGAAATATAAATCTAAAATTTTCTCACTAGCCATACAGAGTTCTGACAGATCCTAAGATATGAAAGTGTTTGGGCTCATTTGGAATGTAATAGCAGTCTATGAATTGCTAGAGGTCAAGAATACTGACATATCTTGTGATAATTTTACCTCTGCCACTCTTGTTCCTAAAGGGTCATGGCAGAGGCAAATGTTAAAGTGAAAAATGAAAGTCTGGACATTTAGAACAACAAGGGACACAACGTCAGAGTGAAGGGGGATGTGGGAAATGTCAGAGGACTCACTTCTTCTCTATCCTTCTCCAGAGCAAGAACCAAGACAAAGTAAAGTCTTCCCTGCCAACAGTTAGGCAATCTGCTATCTGATTAGCATCACTTTTATTCCTTTGTTAAAGAACTGTCTCGTAGCTCAGGAGGCTTCCCATAAGATCTAGGAATCCTGTTTAATAGCAAAGCAAGGATTTTGTTCAAAGGGAGACAGACCAATTTCAGATTTTAAGATGCTTCCAATATGAAAGCTATGGTACATTATTATAACATAAAATATCCAACCAACAATTCCTCACTCCCAATCGCTTGTTTACAGAGTCTATTAAGTTTTTGATCTAGCCACTTGGTTTTCTATTGCCTCTATTTGAGTCATCCTATTACAAATGGCCCTGATAGATTATAATTCTGCAGTTATAGTGCCTAATACAATCTGTATGCGAACAGGCACAAAAATGTTGAGACAGATCTGTTTATATTTTAGTGGAATTCTCAGACAAGCCTTTTTGATGCTCAAGCTCCTTTTTAGCCTGCATTGTACATTTTTCAGCAAAGGCATTTGATTATATATCCCCTGCTGCTTATTCATTTCCAATGCATTGTAGACAATTTGGAATACCAGCAAAGTCTTGACGGAATTATTTATATTCTAATATGTATTAGCAATGTTCCACAAAATTGAGGCCTGAGCCATTTTATGAGAGAAGTGAGATCCACCATTTCTGGTCTCAGTAATTTCAGACTAATAAGAGTGGGTGATGTACTGCAAAGGATGGTGGGCTGGGTGGGAGGAAAGGCACAGTGATTCTGGTCTCAGGCTTACCAGAGAGGGACTGGGGGACTTTGGGAAAGTTACTCAGGGCCAGATACAAAGCTTGTGCTTGCAGGACAGGTCAGCACATACCAAGACCACCTGTCCAGGAAAACCCACCAGGTGGAGAGACGGGAAGTTGTCAGAATACTTAAATTGCTTCACTGAAGGATGAATACAAACACAAGAGACTGAAGACAGTCCCAACCAGTATATAAATCTGGAGGGAAATGGCTGGAAACAGGATATAATTCCACTAGTTCATGCTTTGAAGTGAGTCCAGGGCTGAGCAGCTGGTGATCCTCAAAGATTCAGGGGTTCAGAATTTGGAGTGGATAATAAGGACAGGGGAAAACAGAGATTCATCCTGGTGGTACCAGGCAGGGCCGGGAATTTAAATACCCAATGAAAGAGTTGAAGAAATCAGCAACAATAGTGACATGATGTGATGCCATTAGCTTAAACAGTGATATAACATGACACCCAAGGACTCCTTGGTCCCTTCTGTACCACATCTGTAAGTGGTCCAGAGGCCTCAGCTCCAAGGTCACTGGGAAATGGAGTGGGGAATAAGGAAAATACCACATGGCTCCTTTGTGGGTTTTCTCCTCTTTAAAACAAATGACCTGGACCAGATCTCTAAGTGCTACTCAGGGTCTCAGATTTAACTATTATAATTAAATATATATTATGGTTCTTTGATGCCATATATAAATTTTTTTCTAGAGGCAGGTGACATCATAGTTTGAAAACGTTTACCGATGCCTTAGTTATGTCAGAACTAAACACACCAGCTACGGGGTCATAGAGTTTATTTAAAAAGGCATGATCAATATTGAGTCTTTCACTTAGTTTTGGCAAAAATAGAAACTCTACTCCCATTTACCAAAATAACAGTTCTCATAAGCTTAGTAGGAAAAGTACTTAACATGTTTAAATTGTATATCCGCAAGACATGCAAACACAACAGAAAGCTCAGTTGATAAATGGTCTGGTAATTCTTTCCACTAACCAATTACTACTTATAATTTAAACAGTGAAACATAAAGGAAACAAATCATTTATTTCAAACACCCAGTGTTTACACTTACATCTGCCCAAAGAAAACCGTGAAGAGAATGAATGTGTGTATATGGCACATGACTGAATGGTACTGGGAAGGGCTCTGGCCCCAAATACCTGTCTCAAACACTAAGAGGAGGCCTTCGGAGGCTGAGGTTGCATACTCCCAAGAGCCTGGCATGGCTGATGTCGGGTTATGGAGAGGAGGGAACGATGGGCCGAGAATCAGTTCTACCCGGTCTAGTGGCACTGACCAGGCGAACTTGCACAAATCCCTTCACTTCTCTGAGTTTTCTGCCTCATTTGCTAAAGAAGGCATTTAAGGCCAGCTCAAATGTTATGAACTTCTAATAGGTTACATAACATTAACACTTCATTTAACAAATACTTATTGCCTTCCTCTTATGTGTTGGACTCTTTGTTAAGGCATGGGACACCAAGACAAGACAGCATCTCAGGTCTCAGGGAGCATTCCGTCTAGCTGGAAGACTAAGAAGGACACTGATAATCACTGAGCAGAATGAAGGCTGGAGAAGGCAGCACAGGATGCTATGAAGAGAAAGAAAGGGTGACTTGACATAATAGAAGGAGGTAGGCATAGATTAGCAGCTGGTCATCTGAGTGCATGGCTTCAGAGCAGGCACAGCGGGGCAGCATGTAGCACTAGGACAATATGGCATCGTGACAATATGGTATAGAGGCTGTTCCAGGCAAATGCAATAACTACACTCTAAGCATTCTTCTTTGAATCTGAACAAGACTAATGCTATTTCCTTTGCAGGGTAGGTATGAAGATTAAACTGAGATAATGCATGAAAAAATACTAGCAAATGCCCAGCATAATTATTTTAACTATTTTCATTTTTTATTAACCTGCAAGTTATTCAAAAGAGGAGCCGTGTCTCCTTGCTTAGCTTGTCTGGACACGTGGTCATCACTAGCCTGCAGACGCCCAAATCTATCTTCCCTGCTGCTGTCAGGGAATACGTTGGGTATGAGGGCCACATCAAACATTCCAGCAACAACCAGAAAACAACAGTTCTCTTGGTTGTTGGAAATCCATCACACAGGAACATGAGACATGTAGGGTTCTAAAAACCACAGGGACTCCTGACAGATCATATTGATCCTAAGATGAAACAAAGGACCCCTTCTTCCTCCAAGTTTCAGCCCTGCAGTGATAAACCACAGAAATAACCAACTCTGTGCCTGATTCATCCAAGCAACTAGAGTGCTGACAACAGTGCGAGAGCCTTTCTGTAATTGGTGGCCCTTTGTCCCCTGTATCCTACAGACACTTGCGGCTTATGAGAAACACCAGTTTGCCAGGTTCAAATGTCGATACCTTTTGGGGAGGGCCCGGGCCTGCTAGCCCATATTCATACTGCCTTTTCTTACTTCTGCCCCCAGAATCCTGTGTTTTCCTGTCTGTGCACTACAGGGACCTGTGTATGTGTCTGCTATGGACTGAGTTGTGTTCCCTTTGTTGAAACCCTAATTCCCAAAGTGACTGTTTGTGGGTCTTTAGGAGATAATTGAGATTAAATGAGGTCATAAGAGTGGGGTCTTAGTCTGATAGGATTGGTGGTCCTATAAAAGGAAGAGAGAAATTGCTCTCTTTCTCTCCATGAGCTCACGCTGTGGAAAGGCCACATGAAGAAACAAGCAAAAATGCAACTATCTGTAGGCCAGAAAGAGAGCCATCACCGGAACCCAGCCATGCTGGCACCTGATCTTGGATTTCCAGCTTCCAGAACTATGAAAACTATGATTTTTGTTGTTTAAGCCTCCAGGTCTATGGCATTTTGTTATGTCAGCCCGAGCTGACTAAGACAGTGTCCACCTTCTTTATGGGTAGGAATTATGAATTCCTTAAGGGTAGAGACTTTGATTGACTTTCTTTTGTTGCCCCGCCTCTACTGCCCAACACATCTTTAATATTTAAGAAGTATTTGTTAAATAAAGGAATATTGTATTAAGTGATTAGCTGTGAATATATTTCAAAGTATTGATAGATTCTTTACACATTCTCTTCCTGCCTGCCTCAGGACAAGAGACTGAACCACATGAAAGGGATTCTTTCTTATGAGAGAAATTTCCATTTTTCACCCAGTTGCTGAAGAGGCAAAGTAGCAAGAGATGGTCAAACCTAGTGGTTAGTCATTCAGTCAACAGCTATTGACTGAGCACCTCCCATGGGCCCAGCACTTCCACAGCTACAAAGGATGTGGTCATGAAGACAATGAACAGAGTTCCTGTTCCAAGAAGCTTATACTGTAGTAGACAGAAATAGATACTAATTATGTGGTGAAAAAAATCAGATAGTTTCAGGCCCTGCCAAGTGCTATGAAGAAGCTGATATAAGCTAATGTGGTAGAGCATGATGGAGTGGAGGTGCCTTGCCTGGAATACTGAGAAGCATCTATCTGAAAAGGTTACATTTGAGTTTGCAACCTGAAAAATGAGAAGGGGTCAGCCATGTGAAGATGTGGGGAACAGAATTCCATGCAGTAGGAACAGCAAATTCAAAGTCTCTGAGAACAGAACATCTTGAAAGGTGCAGTGAAAAGAAAATCAGCAGCTGGAGCATAGTGAATGAGGGGAAGAGTGGGGAGATGGAATAGGTGGGAGGCAGGGGCCAGATCGTGTGGGCCTTATAGGCTCTGATAACAAGTTTGAATTTTGTTTGGTTACAATGGGAGGCCCTGGGAGGTGTTTAGCAGGGGTGTATAATAATCTACTTTATGCTTTAGAAGTGTGACTCTATCATGCAGAAGAGGAAGAACACTGAGGGGCCTGTGGCCATGGCCTGGGAGAGAGTTGAAGTGGTGTAGACTAGAGCGGTCATGGCAGAAGTGGCTAAAATGGCTATATTATGGGTATACATTTTGGAGTAGTGGAAAGTGAATTTATGTGGGAATGGAAGGAAAGAAAGGAGTCAATAATGATTCTTACCAAGGTTTTTGACATGAGTAACCGCATGGATGAGGCACCATTTACAGCAACAAGGTGGAAACAGGGCTAGCAATGAAGGGGTTGGATAATTGATTCATGTGAGACATTTAAGGTTAAAATACTTATTAGACACCAAGTGCAGATGTAAAATATATGTAAATCAAATCTTGTATTTAGGGAAGAGGTCAGAGCTAGATAAATAAATCTGTAGGTCTCAGTGTAAAGAAAGTATTTGAAGCCATGGGCCTGCGTAAGTGTACCAAGGGACAAATATAGATGGAAAACCAGTAGACGATAAGGATAAGGCCCTGGGGCACATCGGTTTCTAGAAGAAGCCAGTCAGGGAGCCTTAAAAGGTGCAGCTAGTACCAGGAGGAAAACCATGTAAGTGCGGTATCTCAGAAATCAATTGGAAATAACAATGTTTCCAGTTGAGAAAAATGAAGATCCTGAAAAAATAGGAATTCATGTAGCTGCTTTCTAGGAATATCAGCATTACAAGAGATTTTAGATTTAAATGAGGAAACTGAGGGGAAAGAAATTCCCCAAGGATATACACTCATCTGTGTAAAGGGCCAAGACTAGTCTTCAAGAGCAAGCTAGCCTGCTGGCAGTCCTGTGTACTTGACCTGTCCCAAAACATGTCACACTCCCAGCTGCCATGCCATGAGCAGTAAACATGCAGGATGTTTGGGGAATGACAAAGCTGGTTGTTTAAGGATCTATTTGCGATTGACTTGTAGCACACTGTCACAAAACAGACCAGATCTTTATCCCACTGGTTAAGTCTGTGACCAATGGAAAATGCCCTTATGTCTCTAGAGTTAAGGGAGCAAAGCTGCAGATTGCTAATGGGAAATGGGTGCACAGGAAACAATTAGGATCCAACTGGTGAGAAGAAAAAAAGTACATAGAAGATGGGGGATAGGCTGGAGGGATCCATTTACAACTGCAGCCCTCCACAGACAAGCTAAAATGGACTGGGCTTGGAATTTTGGTAAAAGGGGGATAGACTGAGGAGCTATAGAGTTATCCATTTTTTTATTTTTTTTTTGAGGGCAGTATCACTGGCCCTCATATGTGGGACCCGAGCAGGGGTCGCTGGCTTCCCAAACCAGCGTTTAACCACTGCGCCACTCGGCCGGCCCAAGTTATCCTTTTGATGAGCTAGATTTCCAAACCAAAGTTTAGGACATATGACCCTGTGAAGTTTTTCCTGATAACCACACTCTGAATTATTTGTTCCCTCTGCAGTTTTCCCAAACAATACTGTTCATAAAATTGCACTGTTCTTATCTACCTTTGTACTTATCTTCCCACAAATATTCAATAAGTCATTATTGAACCAATCAATAATGAAAAACTAATGGGTCAGGAGAATTGAAATTTTGGTCTCCTTGAAAATCTGAGACATGTATTCCCCTTAAGAATACTGCTGTGGAACATTCTGTCAGAGAGGCTGAGATTTTCAAGGACATTAAGCACACTAAGAATGTATTACCATATTATGTAACTAGAACATTTTAGAAGCAGATATATGCAGCATAGCCAGACATTAGAATCTAATATTTAGATAAAAAGAAGATGGAAAATATACATACATACCTATACACAGAAGTAAATATATACATACATATATGTATGTTTATATATGAATATGTGTATGAGAGATAATATTCACTATTTTACTCTCTTCATTAATTAGGAAGACAATAATACACTCCTAAAATTAATATTCAATAACATTTATTAACAATAGCATATTTCAATTTATCACTGGAATCATAATTTTTCTACCACTTAAAACATTTCAACTGTGTATAAGCAGGGAATATAATTAAAACATCTTATACCTATGAGATTTAAATACTTTCAAAGGTGGTGATTTTTCGTACTTGAATTATTTCACCTCGCTCATGCAGACTTTAAATCCAATGAGAGAAGCATCTTTCTTGCCATCTGTGGTGACTTAGATGGACCCGGAGGGTATTGTGCTGAGTGGAGTGTCAGACAGAGAAAGACGGATGCAATGTGAGTTTGCTTATATATATGGAATCTAAACAATAAAATAAACAAGCAAACAAAACAGAAACAAAGTCATAGATAAAGAGGACATTTTGATGGTTGCCACATGGGAGGGGACGGGGATGAGTGAAAAGGGAAAGGGATTAAGAAATACAAATTTGTTGTTATGAAGTAGCCATGGGGATGCAGGGTATCATATAAGGAATATAGTCAATAATATTGTAATAACTATGTATGGTGTTGCATGGGTACTAGATTTATTGAAGTGATAGGTGGGACATGGGTTGAGGGGCAGGATGAAAAACGTAAGGGATCAAGAAGTACAAATTGGTAATTACAAAATAGTCATGGGAACGTAAAGTAAAGCATAGGGGATATAGTTAATAATTCATATAGTTATTAATGGCAATAACTATATATAGTGCTAGGTGGGTACTAGACTAGTCAGGGCCATCACTTCTTAAATAATATAAATGTCTAACCACTATGCTATGCACATGAAATTAATATAAAATAATATTGAATGTCAACTGTAATTGAAATATTAAAAAAGGGGGGAGGGAAGTGAAGAGGAATAAGAGGTCCAAAGTTCCAAGTATAAGACAAATAAGTCATGGGGATGTAATGTACAACATGGAGAATATCGTCAATAATACTGTCATACCATAGCATGATGTCAGATGGTTGCTGGGCTTACCATGGTGATCACCTCTTTAGGTATATTAATGTTGAATAAGTATGGTGTACATCTGAAACTAATATAATATTGCATGCTAGTTATATTTTAATAAAAATATATTTTTAAAAATGGAGAATTGCCTCTCAAAACAAAACAAAGAGAGAAGCACCGTCTGTGTTCAACCAATAGGTCTGTTAATAAGGTTTTGTCATTGACAACAGGCCTATTTCTTAGAGAATCCTTTGAGAGGATGGGGAAAGAGGTAAAGGTAAGCTCTTAGGTGCAGAGGCAAGGGGCCTAGGAATTTACTGCTTGAAGGCCTCAATTTTGTCTCCGCAGTAGGAGAGCAAGTTACCCATGGAGAGAGAATGTGTGGAGGCTAGGAGGATAGTTCAATCAAGTGTCGGCTTTGAATTGTCTATTCTTAGAGAATGGGAAAGAATATTACATAGGGATGCACAGGGAGACAAAGGTCTGAGTTAAGAGCTAAGGGGGGATTTTGTTAATTTATCATAGCCCTAAGTTTAGGTGATTTTCCCTATTGGAGTCTGAACATCCTGAAGACAGCAAAAGTCAGAAGATGGCTACTGGATGGCTCCAGGTTAAATGCTGTCTGGGGGGGTGTTCACACAAGGGGGCAAGGGGTCTGAGGGTACTATTTAGGGATGTACTGAAGAGGGGGAGACATGTTGATGCCTAAGCTAAATAAGAAGCGAAATGAAGACATGAAAGAGTTGATAAGATGATAATTTATGGGTCAAAAAATCAAAGGTCATAACACTGAATAGTAACATTTTCAGAAGGTTTATTTTGCACCGACTATTGTACTAAGCATTTCATATACATTATTTCATTTCATAATAACTTTATGAAGTTATTATGCACTATGACGATCTCTATTGTATGCTCAGAGAAATTAAGTAAATTATCCAAGGTCATACTGCTAATAAGTAGTGAAGCTAGGAAAACTCAGCCCTCATCTATTATATTACAAGACCATATGGACAACAGTTACAGTAGAATTAAGAAACTATTTTAAGTTTAGAAAGTTGTGGCCTGGGCACGACATTTAGAATGGAAAGCAGGAATTGCTGGAGGGGTGACAAGAAGGTCTAGAAGTTGGTAGCTGGCTGGTATCTACCTCAAAGGTACAGGATTACTAATTTGGAGCAGAAAGGAATTTGAAAACAGCATTCATAAACTAGGAGGATATCAAAATTGCTTCTCAAAAAAATGAAATTTAGAGAGAATGAACATAAGGAGTAGCCACAAGAGAAAATACCAACACAAACCTATACTATACAGCATCATTATGGCTAACAATCTAAATATATAGTTTTAAAAGATACACCATACAATGGAAATAAAGATTGTATTTCTAATGAAGGTTGTGTGTAGATATAGTATAAGGTTTACATGAAAACATCTTATTTTCAGTCTTCCTTTTCAAACTTAATTCTCTCTACTTTCTCTGAGAAACCATACTTTCAATACCTACTTAATGATTTTCTGTTCCATATGAAAAGTCTTATATCCCTCATGTTGTTTCCTCTACTTGCAATGTCTAACCCTCAAGTGTACTTATGCAAACTCTCTTGTCTAGACTAAATTCTACATTCTACACAAAGTTTTTCTTCCCTATTCAAACAGAATTATATGTTATTTGCTCTATAAAATTCCTAGCACTTTTATTTGTATTTCAAATACCTATCCTGCCTTTCACAGTTATGTCCATAATTAGGAAACAATAACTCCCATTCACTGAGAACAAATTCCCCACCAGGCTGAGAACTGACCCTTTGAAGTGGATTATCTTCTCTAAACCTCACACAAAGTCTATGTACAATAGAAGATAATTGGTGTCAGTTCCATTTTATCTTTGAAGAAACTGAGGTTCAGAGAAGTTAAGTTACTTGTGCAGGCTCCACAGCCAAATAGGAGACTAGTATTCAAACATAGGCATTATGTCACCTACTATGGATCTTGCCCTCAATGCCTGCACTACACACACTGCATTTATAGGGTTACTCCATAAATCGTATGTGCTTCCAAAAGAATAATACTACAGGTGAAAATCTGAGTCTGATTTATCTTTGTGTTTCCTGGAGTGCCCAGGACAATGCTTTGCCCATAGGAGGCTGTGCAAAGACACTGAAGGAGGAGATAAGTGAATCTGGCTTATAACATTTAATAAGGGAAAACAGGGCTTCTGAGTATGTAAATAATTGCAAGAGAAGGTAAACTGTCAGAAGAAAATAGGCTTAGAAAGTGAGGAATAATAGGCAGTGATGGGTAGAGTGGAGGGAAATGGGAATATGAGTGGTATCCGTATCATAAATGCTAATGTGAACTGAGTCATATATTACCCACATCAGTAACCCCCTTCACTGTTAATGCATGCATGTTGTGTATATCTGAATGTGTTCAGGAAGTCTTTTTCATATGCTTTAGAGTTTTGCTTTTTTAATTTTACTTTTCTCATTTCATTTCCTTAATACCTTATCATACACAATCTTTCAATGGCATATATTATTTTTTACCAAAATATGTAATGTTAAAAATGGTAATCTACACTGATACATAATGTCTGTTAAGTCAAAGCCTTTACTTTCCTAAATTAAGTGTTTAACCAAGACTGGTGGTGGTACTAGGTTGCCTGATAGCAACGGAAGGCAATAAACCATGTTTTCACAATAGCATTGTGTTTTTAAAGATGCCTTGTGTATGTGCAAGTATTTATATGTATACACATGCCAATTAAAAGCACACATGGTGCATAGATATCACAGAAGAGCACTGGGAAACAGGAATGCCATGTGAACCACCCATGTTAATTAATTAATTAATTAATTAATTAATTTTTGAGGGCAGTGTCACTGGCTTTCATATGTGGGACCTGAACCGGGGCCGCTGGCTTCCCAAGCCAGAGCTTAACCACGGTGCCACTCGGCCGGCCCCACCATGTTAATTTAAATTTTCTAAAAGCCCCAGTAAAAAAAATAAAGCAAAACAGGTCAGATGATTTAATAATAGATTCTATTTTACCTAATATATTCAAAGTACTATCATTTTAACATATAGTCAACATAAAAATATTAATGAGAAATGTGCATTATTTTTTTATGCTAAATGTTTAAAATCTGTTGTGTATTTTACACTGATAGTTCCTCTTCGTTCAGGCTAGTCACATTTCAGGTGCCCAACAGCTCCATGTGGCTAATGGTTACCACATTAGACAGTACCACAATGGAATGTTAGAGCTGGTAATGCTCATAGGATCATGTACTTCAATGCTATTCTTTACAGATTACATTCTATACCTCAGAAAGGTTGTTTAATTCCACTCAGTTCTAATGCAAGATATTTTCAGTTCCCTTTCCTGGCCTGTTCCCTCATTGTTTCATATTTGATGGCGCTATAAGAAGATAGGTTGGAATAGAGTCAAATCATAATCTTAAACCTCTTGATATAGAAGGAACATAATGGTATGGTGTAGTCCAAACCTATCATTTTACAGATGAAGAAATTGAGAAAGAGAAATGAAGTTAGGTATTTTGAAAGGGTTTCATGCACCAAGCTTTGGGATGAGAAATCGGAGGCCCTGGTTGAGAGCTACTCTTTAAAAGGTTCCTGAACCCAAGAACGAGCTGGCATCCTAACCCTGAGGTTATGGCAATTAATTTCTCAGTTCAACATGAATCCTCCATCTTCAAATACATAGTCTAAACCTCTTAAATCAATATTGCCCTGAAGATATTTTGTTTTACATGTAAGAGCTAAACCATTCATTTACCTGAAACAAGATTTCTGCACACATACAGTTCTTTCCAAGTTAAACAACCACGGGGAAACCTTTCTTGACTCATTCAACTCGTTAAATGGAAAAAAGAGCTTCTGTGATTTTATTTATAGGGCTGTCTGGTGGATGAACACACTGGGCTGCAAATTCCTAGGGTGAAAGATTTCGTCCCTGGTGTATTGAAAGGCTTTACACACCTGTTTTTTAGGGGCAAGAATTGCTTAAAATAATAGAAATTTATTCCCTTACAGTTTGGAGGCTAAAAGTCAGAAATCACAGTGTCAAGAGAGTCCCACTCCCTGTGAAGGCTCCGAGGGAGAATCCTTCCTGAGCTCTTCCAGGTTCTGGGGGCACCTCGCATAGCGTGGCTGTAGCTTATATAGCTCAAACCTCTGCCTTGTCTGCACATGGAGTTCTCTGGATTGCTGGCTTTTATGTCTTTTCCTTTTGCATCTCTTGTAAAGACATTCATCATTAAATTTAGGGCCCATCCTAATCCAGGATGATTTCATCTCAACATCTCACCTTAACTACATCTGCAAAGACCCTTATTCCAAATAAGTTCACAGGTCTGAAGTTCTCCATGCACCTATCTTTTGGGGGGCCATTATTCAGTTCACGATAGTGATGTAATATTCCCTACTATTTTTTCTTATTTCTTTGATAGTATTGTTTTTACATTATCAATTGGTAATAAGCAGGAAAGAAAATAGCCTGGCTTTAAAAAAATCTATAAGACTCTTGACTAGGATGATTTAAGTACCCTATAGATGGAGCATTATCTAAAGGGTTTGTTTAAATACCAGATAAAATTAAAATATAAATGCCATTGGACTGAATAAAGTTAATTTCTTTTTGACCCACAGCAGTTAGAGATGCATGAGAAAAGACATTATAGACTTAGAAAAAGCAAAGAGCTCCCTTCCCTTATGTACCTAAGTAGAGTACAAATGAATTTCTGTTTATCCCAGGCTTGTCCCCTTAAGTAGCAGGGGAGAAATATTTTCTACTCGCTGTCACATCTAAAGATTTATGTTTCACAGGCCAGAAACACTCCTAATAACACCAATCCTACAGAAAGATTATTTCCACATCCTTAATTTCACCTGGAAACTAAAAGTAAACCCAGGCAATAATGTTATGCATCAAGCAGTCATTCTACATGTAATTAAGGGGCTCTAGAAGTTCTAATTCTGCACGCAGGGAGTTGGGCAGGAAATGTGCAGCTTGCAGGTAAAGGTTTCCTGTCTAGGGGAATCATTCAGCATGATGATCTTCAGCTCAATTACCTTCTTTGTATTCATAATACCTTCTGATCACTTTACAAAGGAATAACTCCAACATCCATAATTGCACACAATTCACTTGTGTGTAAAAGTTTCTAAGGAATGGAGACATCCACCCAGTTATAGAAATGATACTGATGCATGATGTATTTTGTAATCTAGTTTCTTGCAGATTCTAATGAGTCCATTACCCACATCTCTTCAGCACCTTGCACATCATTAGCAGTATATTAATTTGTACATGTTTATAGGGGTTTCCTTGCGGTATTCCTAGATTCCAGTCATATGTCTCTGTTCTGTCTCCCCATTTAGATGGTGGCTGATAGTCTCAAAGGCAGTGGCAGCAATTTTCCAGTGGTCCATGTGTAAATTGCTGAGCTCCTAATTCAGACTACTCAATTCCAAAAAAACAACAACAAAAAAAATCTGATGAACAACAGAGAGCGTCCCTAGGGTTTCTCTCCTAAACTTACATGAACCATTTCCATTTGTATGATTTCTGAGGGGTCCACTTAGCCAAGGCACCAGCAAATAAAAGGTGGCTTGGAAATCAATCAGTCTCCACCATTGCTTTCATTGTGAACACAAGTGGTGAGGATTGCTAGGGAAAACTTCAACACCACTTCCTTCTATCTTATTCTCTGTATTGTTTCCTTTCCCCTAACAACCCCTTGCTTCCTATGGGGCTCTCAGTGACTCCTTTCTCTTTAAAGAACACCCCCACCTCACCTCACACAAACACACTCACACTTCAGTCTGGCACCCAAGCATAACTTAGTCAGGGGCTCACTTCCAAGATATCTCATCCTCTGCCTTATGTAGTCAAAAAAAAAAAAAAAACCTTCTCTGATAGTAGAGGCACACTAAATATTTATTTTACGTAATACTCACTGGGTGAGCGGCTGCAATGTTCCAGAGAGAGCACCAGATTTCAATTTAGAAGTCCTGGGTTTGCATCCTTGCTCTATCATTTACTAAGTTTGTGGCCTTGAAAAATCACTCTGCAGCTTTCAGTGACCTCCTCATTAATAGTAGCATCACGGCCATGAAATGACTCTTGGAAATGTTTACTATTGTAGAGTAAGTGACTAATAGGCATAGCCTTTGTGCATGTGTTCTGAAAAGCAATACTTTAAAAGAAGAGCTTATTATTATTATGTCAAATAAACTGTAGTCAAATTAGTAAAAGTTTGAGAGGAGAAAAATACTGAGTTCTGAAACATTTTGGCGGGTCCCCATCACTGCACATTAGAACAAGTGTCAGTGGATTGGAAACTTTTCTAAAGGTTACAGACTTGTAAGCTTTTGTTTTTGTTTTTGTTTTTGAGTAAGCTTCTTTGTGGATGCTGTAAGACACATTGTGTAGAACAGTGAGAAAGTCCAGCAATTAAAATTGAGGAAATTTCCGCAAGAGTCTGTGATTATTCAAATACACTGCTCAATATGCCATTACTTTCTTATTTAGGGAATATGAGAACATTCCTTAGCCGAAATTTGAGTGTGCAAACCACAGAAACACACACACACACACATACACACACACACACAAACACTTTGTATGCCTTTTCTTCCTCAGAAACCAACTTGCAATCACAGAACTGATTGCAATTGAAAAACCAACTCCGCCCAGCAGTACAGTTTGAAGTACAGTGCACAAAAGCTTTCACTTTCAGAAAAACCAGCATCTCTGACATAAAATCAAACAGTTGCCTCAAGTCCTGCACATATCCATCATTATTTTTAAAGCCAGTGTTCATTTATTCTGACAGACACAATCAAAATTGCTTTACGATTTTGTTGTTGTTTTCTGGTGCTCAGAAGGTCAGCTTGAAACACCTTCACATTTCTTTGGCTGTCTTCTATTATTCTTTCAGATAAATAAACAACAACTCAGAAAAGGAGGATAATTTGCTATGCTTTCTAAAGCTTCTGGGGCTATAAGAGGAGCAAAACAGGGGGCAGTCACAAGTGACAGCCTAAAGGAGCTCATAATTAAACAGAGGAGCTTTAAGTACCAACAAGAAGCCATGGACAATAGATCAATGGCTGAAGAAGAGCCTGTGTCTCAGACAATCAAGTAACAGTCTAACGGTTCCATTTGAAGCACTGAGAATATTTTATGAGGGATTGGGGCCCTAGGATCAATTTTAATTTCACTGAATTCATAAGACGCATTTGCCAAGTTTTTTAATGAAAACCTTTCATCTTTTTAACAAACACCTCCCTCCAGAGGGAGTCACAGTCCTTTTTTTCTGATCTGAGAGTTGCCAAATGCAGAACTAGGTATCCTTAAAAAGTAATTGCTTCTTTAGCTAAGGCTCAAATGTGTAGTTCTCAAAAAAATAACCACCTTAAAAAGTTCCAAATAAAGAAAGACAGCCTGAGTCTCAAATATAAAAATTAATGAAATAGCTTTTAAAAAAACCCCAAAAACTCTGCAATTCTCATTAGGATACACAGAACTTGTGAAATATTTTCTCTGTCTTGAAGTTACATTTCTCAGCCAAATTGCAAGTGTTGGAGAAGGGGTCAGAGAGAACCCTACAGTAATATGACAAAAAAATATAATATAAAATTATTTTCAGAACGGAATCAATTTTAGAGAGTAAAAGTCAACAGCTATCATGGATTGCTGAGTACCAAATCAGAATTAATGACGATGAGGCTGACTCAGACTTGAAGAGGCTGACATCCCAATAAATGTGTGATTTCTACATTCAAGTTTCTGAATCAACCCAGGTCTGGATAAAGTGACTTAAAACATGCAATTCCTTAAGGTTATACACCCACCACTTCCTGTCTCCCCCCAAAGAGAGATTAATGGGACTCAGTCAGAGAATTATTAAAATTAAAATTTAGAAACATAAGTCCCCTCTCCAATGCTGTGTTAAAATAATTATTGTGTGGATTGTTTGCTGCAACAGAAGCTATGTACAGAAACAGCAACTGAGACAATTTAGGCCATGATGACATCCTGGGCAAAGGACTGCTTTTAAGAACATCTGAACCATTCATGTGACTGTTGGATGGAGGGATCCTTTCTTTCCAGACTCACCATGATGTTACGTACCAACCCATGGGAGGCCAGTGAATGGAACAGCACATGTATACTATGATGCTATAATTTAGGGGGTTTGGGAAAGATATTCATGACAACAACAACCTTCAATTTGTCCTTACTTTATACTTATTTAATGGAAGATAGGATCTTTCATTGCACTGCTGAAGTAAAGGTTAAAAAGTACCAATGTTAGGAGAGAAAATCCACTAGAGTCTCACCTACAGTGTCAGTAACTGCATATCTGACATGAGAATACATACGTTATAAGGAATGAAAGGTAGGAAGTTAGAGGCAAGAAAAGAGGCAGCAAGAAGGTCAGCAATGAATATATACAAGGTCTGACATATGAATATATACGAGGTCTAACTCATTCTAGAAAAAGTGTTACATATCTCGTTGCTGAATATCACTACTGCCACCTTCAAGGTACTCCCCTTGGGAAGCTATGCACCAATGCCAGTGCCTAGTCCACCTTTGAAAGCAATTTTGCAACTCTTTCTGGAATGGCCATCAGAGTTGTTGTCGTGTTACCCTGGATGTCCTGAATGTCATCAAAATGCCTTCCTTTCAATACTTCCTTTATCTTTGGGTAAAGAAACAAGTCACTGGGGGCCAGATCAGGTGAGTAGGGAGGGTGTTCCAATACAGTTATTTGTTTACTGGCTAAAAACTCCCTCACAGACAGTACTGTGTGAGCTGATGCATTGTCGTGATGCAAGAGCCATGAATGTAGGCGAAAAGTACAGTTACGAAGTGCTCCAACAATGACTCCACCTTGATTGCATAGAGGCAGCATCATTATTCTACTAGTTGCCTCTCTTTGTATAGTTCTTATCACAGAGACAGAATAATTACTGACTGCTAATAAGCGACTAAAAAAAAACCCTTTTTTTTTTTTTTTGTATCTAGGTTTGGTTTATTGCCCAGTAATTTTAAAGATGTATCAGAGGCATGTCTTAGTAGTTATGGGATGTCCTTGTTTGGAAAAAAAAAGTTTTTGTAAACTTAGTTACTTCAAAAATATAAAAGGGCAGAATATATTACATATATTATAGCATTAATGACAAAGCAAAGCACACATGCCTTGCTTGAAAATTCATAAACTTTTCAGATCAAACTTTTAAAATATTTTTAAATGACTAACATTAGCTCACTCTCAATATGTTAAATGTTTCCAATATCTCTAGATATGTTAAATATATTAAATATTTCCAGTATCTCTAGAGATCTGTGTCTAGATGGCAGATAAAACAATCTGAGGAAAAAAAGCAGAGCAAAAGTTAGTAATGGGCAAAATTGGCATTAGAAGCCCTTCAAAAGAAATGAGGAGATGGCTCAGGCTTTGATTATCACAATATAATGGAAAGGAAGTGTTAAAAGCAAGACAACAGGCCCTAAAACCAACTCACTTATGCTAAACCCCCATGACACCCAAACAAGCCTTAACTAAATACAGTTTCAGCTCCCCCAGAAATGGAATCTTAATCCAGCCATCAGGGACAGCCTGATCAGCAATAGTTAGGTAATATGCCCGGTAAACCTCTGTCATCCCCTAAAGGAAAGTGACATTGCAACAATTAAATCCTTTTTTAATTTGCCTAGTATCACTTCTTTGTTCCTGCTCCCTTCTGCTTATAAAATTTCTTGCCTTGTATATCTTTCTGAAGCTCCATCCTGTCTGCTAGATTGGACACTCCCTGATTCACAAATCATTGGATAAAGCCAATAAGATCCTTAAAATTTACTCAGTTAAATTTTGTTTTTAACCAAAGTCAAATTTTATGTAAAAAAACATTTATATGTATTTAGCTTAGGTGACTTTTCAAATCTTGTTAGGAATCAGGAATGGGATAAAAGCTCAGAATTTTTTACATACTCTGTCTCAATAATTTGCACAGAAATGAAATTTTTTTTAAGATGGAGTTGGTAATTCTATTCTTTTTTATTTTTTTTAAGATGACTTTGCAAATTTTGGGATCCTGGATAGGCAGTGCTAATGTGACAGTGAAGTGAACCCATTTTCTGTTCCTAAGATAGTCTTTTGCTCTTTATTTGATTGAAATTTAAGCTTTTAAAGATATTTGGGCCTGAAAAATTAGGCATGACATTAAGGTGGTCAAATTTAGCAAAAAAAAAAATAAGATGCCTAGTTAAATTTCAATTTTACATTAAAAAACAAATAGTTTTGTAGTGTAATTATGTACTAAATATGGTATACTTCCATACATATATTAAGAAACGTGTGTTGTTATTTGACCTTCAGACTTATTCTGTATTTTAATGGACAATTCTAGCAGCCATTAAAAAAAAAAAATCATACCTCTATCATGTGGTCCACAGTTTTAGTGGATGATGATTAAATAATATAGGGTATGAAAAATAATTACCCTGAGCTACCATACACAAAGAGTGGGGAAAAAAATTAAACATTTAACCATCCTAATTAGTGTGGCTGAGAGAGAAAGTACATATGTACAATAGACATGGCTTCTAGGAGACTAAAGAAACAATAGTTCAGTGTATTCGGCTGTCTCAATTTCCTCACTTGACCAAACAGGATTATCTTTTTAAGATGAACATATCCAGTTAACTCCCTTTAATACCACCAAGGTGAAAGACTCCTTCTAAACCTGACACAAAAACATGTACTTTCTTCAAGAGAAAAACCTGGCAAAGTTATGGCAATTTTAGCCTCTCTCCTGGAAAAAGTGTTAGAGGAGGACTATTAATATTCTCCCAATTTGTCCATCTAAAAGAGAGCTGAGCTAAAATAAGAGGATTGGAGACAATGTCTATATTATACCATCAGATTTAGAGGAAGAGCGCTGCCGTGCATATGTTTGGAAGGAGTAGAAATGATTTCCATTTGGGTAGCTCTGGAAACCTCACATCCAAGCCATATTTCATGAGAGCAAAATGACTGTCCTAGTTTCCCAAGGAAAGATATTTAAAAGACACCAAGGCTTTCTCTGGGTAAAACAGGGTGTGCATGAGCAATGTCAAACCTTACCTACTTGTCCTGTGTTAGAGTCTTTGTGAGTGTTTAACTGTCAGGGTGGAAGTTTAGAAGTTTTTGGAACTTGCTTGGAAACGTCTAAGAACAGGTGTAAATTTCTTGGCAGTTTTAGAATTCCTGTCCATTTCTTCATGGCTGGCTTCCCAGTCAGTTTAACCAAGTACATACATACCCACACATTAGATTAGAATTGAGCTCCAGCAGGCCAGAAGCTGCCTTGCCTTCTGTTTTCATTTGGAAATGAAAAACAAACGAGGCCAGGAACTCTGTCTTATGCATAACAATGTATGGGTTTCATTAACTGTTTATAAACTGGGATACTCTGCCTACAAAAAAATTGATATATAAATTTGGCAAATAATAATTATACTTGGCAAACCATATTCCTTTGGGAACACATCAGTGAACATTAAATCCTTGAACCAGCAGGATAAGGAATATCCCCCAAGGGTCACTTATTGATTCATCAAGTACTTCTTTAGTACATATCGAGGGCCAGATACTGGATTAAGTGCTAATAATACAGTAATTAAACAAATGTACAAAGTCCTTATCATCACAGAGCTTTCAGTCTAGAGGGAAGAGACATGTGAACAGGTGATAGCCAACCATTTTGATGAGTGCTATAATGTAAAACCACCATATAGGGTCCTGTAGGAAAATTCAGGAGGGGAGCCCAACTTGGATGCATTCTAGAAAAAGCTTCCTAGTAGATGCCCACCTAAGGAGAGACTGAAAATTGATTAGTAACCTACCCAATAAAGTGTGTGAGTGTGTGTCTGTGTGTGTGTGTGTGTGTGTGTGTGTGTCTGCGTGTGTGTTGTCAGGAAGAGAGGAGTAAGGGCAGGGTTCCAGGAATCAAACTATGCAAAGGCATATAAGAAATTAAATTTATTTCACTATGGATAAAGTGTAAACTGAGGTCGTGAGCTTTTAGAGGGGAAATTGGAAAGGAAAATAGGAACCAGATCCCAAATCCTGAGGGTAACACTGAGCTTCAGGTTTTTAACCAGGGTAATGGTATAATGATATTTGTATTTTATAAAAAATTCTCTGGTTGTTAAGTAGGAAATAGATTGAAGAGAGACTATTTAGAAGACTCTGCTCAGCAGAGGAATGATGAGCTGCAGGGCACAGACAGAATTTTAAAGAAAAGAAAAAAATCCTTGAAGAGAAAGAATTTGACTAGATGGAACAAAAGGGGAAAAAAATCATTCAAAGTAAGCAAGAAACCTAGTGCCTAGATCTTGGTTTTAGGACTGAGGCAGAAAATTGATAAGATGAGCTTCAAGCATCTTGTGTCAGTAAGAAAGTAGAAACAAAACAAAAGAAGCAACAATAGCCGGCCTAGTGGTGCGGTGGTTAAGCGCTGGCTTGGGAAACCAGCGGCCCCGGTTCGGGTCCCACATATGAGGGCCAGTGACACTGCCCTCAAAAAAAAAAAAAAAAAAAAAAAGAAGCAATAATAATAGGAGTGTATCAAAGAGACATAGGAGCTAACTAAAAGAGTTCTAAATGGTAAAATCTAGAACAATCTAAGCAACAAACTAAATTGAGTAGACTTGGAATATAACCAAAAGTATAAAATATATCCATGAATTCATACTGATAAAAATAAGTGATTGAATAAATAAAGCAGGAGAGGAGACAAATCTCCCATACAGAATTCCTAATAATTTATGTAAATACTCGATTCTCAATGAGGTGGAGGATAACTCCCCACTCCTTAAGTGTGGACAATGAATAGTGACTTCTTCCCAAAGAGTACAGTATGATCAACCTGATTATGTGCTAAGTGTCAAGGTTAACATCAACAGTTATAAGTCATTTTGATAATATATAGATTTAATATGACATGATGAGAATGGCACTTTACTACTTTGGTCTTCACCTCAAAAACCTATAACCCCAGTCAAATCATGACACCAATTAGGGGCATTCTCCAAAATATCTGATAAATGCCCTCAAAATTTTCAAGATAATAAAAAACAAGGAAAGTCACAGCTAAGAGGAGCTTAAGAATACATGATTAATAATTATAGTGTAGTATGGGATTCTGAAACAAAAAAAGGAAATATTAATAAATTTTGGATTTTTGGTAGTAATAATTGTCTTATTAACCATGACCAATGTACTACATAAATGTAAAATATTAATAATAGGAAAACTGAATGTGTTGTATAAGAAAGCTGTATTATCTTCACAATTTTTCTGTAAATATAAAACATTTTAAAATAAAAATGTTTACTTAAAAATAAATAAACAATAAATGGAAACAAGAATGGAAACCCTGAATTATTGCAATCAGAAAACTTACCTTATTCAGCAAGCAGTATTTGAAAGGACTCATAAGGTTTTAGGAAGAGCCATGACATAATGAATATTGTGTTTAGGAAGTTTAATTTAGGGGGTCAAAGAGAAGAATATATAAAGCCAAATAAAACCCATAGGAAATTTAGGCTTATTGCAGTGAGGGTCTTTGTTTGGATAAGTATCTGTATAAATAGAGAAAAAAAAAATCAATGGAATAAAACTTTGATGTCCAGGCACATTCTTGCTTTGGGAAGAGTAGGGTATAGACAGCCTTAAGATAAAGGTACTAGATGAAATGCCTGATTGAGATATAATTGGAATGCTTCAAGTGTGGCAAGAAAGTTTCCAGTTTTAGGTAGATATTCTTACAAGGGAGGTGAGCTAAGTACAGTTAAATGACAACTCACGACAGGCAGTTTCCATATGAAACCAAATACATTAAAAGCAAAATTACCTTTGAATACATCCATAAACTACAGTATATAGTTGTATGCATACAGCCATATGGTGTAATATGTATACAGGGATATAACAACAATACAGCTGGGTAATTTTCCAGAGACAATACACATCACTTACTAATAGAATCATAATTATAATCATTTTTACTGTGAGTTAGTAACACCTAATAAATAAGCATCTCCTCTGTAATAAGTATACACAAAGAGGTGTCTCCATTGTAAACTAATAATGTTAAGGTCCTCATTGGTTTAGTAGGGTCTTAAATTTTTTCCATTCTGAAAATGCCTGCCTTTTAATTGAAGTGCTTAATCCATAAGATTGTCAGTTGATTTCTCAACAGAAACTTTGCAGGCCAGAAGGGACTGGCATGAAACATTCAACATGATAAAAAAACAAGGACGTACAACCAAAAGTACTCTACCCAGCAAGGTTATCATTTAGAACTGAAGGACAGATAAAGAGTTTCCCAGACAAGAAAAAGTGAAAGGAGTTCATCACCACCAAACCAGTATTACAAGGAATCAGAGGGACTTCTTTAAGCCAAAAAAAAAAAAAAAAAAAAAAATCAAAATTAGGATTAATAAAATGGCAATAGTTACATATCTACCAGCAATGATTTTCAATGTAAATGGATTAAAAGCTCCAATCCAAAGACATAGGAGGGCAGAATGGATAAGAAAATAAAACTCTGACACCTGCTGCCTACAAGAGACTCACTTCAGGTTGAAAGACACACAGCGACTGAAAGTAAAGCGATGGAAACAGTTATCTCATGAAAATGGAAATGAAGAAAACAACAAAAATCTGGGGTAGCAATAATTATACCAAACACAATAGACTTTAAAACAAAGACTATAACAAGAGACAAAGAAGGACACAGTAATTCCACTTCTGGGTTTTAATTCAAAGAAATCCAAAACACTACTTCGAGGGGACCTGTGCGTCCATATGTTTGTTATAGCATTGTTTACAATGGCCAAGATGTGGAGGCAGCCTGGGTGTCCATCGATGGAAGAATGGAGAAAGAGGAGGTGGTACATACATACAATGTAATATTGCTCAGCCATGAAAGGGAATGAGTTCTTGCCATCTGCAGTGGCATGGATGGACCTGGAGGGTGTTGTGGTGAGTGGAGTGTCAGACAGAGAAAGACAGGTGCCATGTGGTTTTGCTTATATGTGGAATCTAAAGAACAAAATAAACAAAACAGAGGACTGGCTGAATGGCTCAGTTGGTTAATAGCTCGCTCAAGAGTGCGAGCTCTGAGCAACAGGGTCCCCAGTTCGATTCCCAGCCTGAGCTGAGCTGCCGCTGAGCTACCAACAGGTGGCAGGATGCTCAGCTAAATAAATTAAAAAATAAAAAAAAATAATAAATAATAAACAAAACAGAAACAAACTTATAGATACAGAAACATTTTGATGGTTGCCAGAATGGGGGTGGGGTTTGTTGGGGGCATGGGTGAAAAAAGGGGAAGGGATTAAGAAGTACAAATTGGGGGCCAGCCGAGTGGTGTGGTAGTTAAGTGCTGGCTTGGGAAGCCAGCGGCTCCGGTTCGGGTCCCACATATGAGGGCCAGTGACACTGCCCTCAAAAAAAAAGAAGTACAAATTGGTTGTTACAAAGTAGTCATGGATGTAGTATATAGCATAAAGAATATAGTCAATAATAGGGTAATAACTAACTATCTATAGTGCCAGGTGGGTACTAGACTAGCCATGGAATCACTTCTTAAATATTATAAGTGTCCAATCACTATGCTGTACACCTGAAATTAATAGAAAATAATACTGAATGTCAACTGTAACTGAAAAATTTAAAAAGGGGGGGAGAAAGTGAAGGGGAATAAGAGGTTCAAATTTCTAGGTATAAAACAAATAAATCATGGGGATGAAACGTATAGCATGGGGAATATAGTCAATAATACTGTGATAGCATGGTATGGTGTCAGATGGTTGCTGGACTTATCATGGTGATCACTTCTTTAGGTACATAAATGTTGAATAACTCTGGTGTACCCTTGAAACTAATATAGTATATTTTAGCTATATTTTTAGTAAACATCTTTAAAAAAAAGATGAAGAAGAGGAAATCTGGCCACAGACACAAACAGAGGGAATATAATATGAAGACAGAAAGAGAAGACAGCTATTAAGTCAAGGAGCGAGGCCAGGAACAGGTTCTTCTTTCATGGCCTTTCTGAAGAAACTAGTCATACAGGCACCTTCATCTCAAACTGTGAGAAAATAAATTTCTGTGTTTAAGCCACCCAAAAATAAATAAAGTGAAATAAAATAAAACAAAGCAAAACAGGCACAAAAAAAGATCCTACATTTTTTTTTTAATTAAGAGGAAAAAAAGTTCATTATGTTAATCTACATACTTATCATGTCTGGTGATTTTCATTTCCTCCTGACGATCTTATTTCTCATCTGTTATTTCTACATAGCCTGAAGAATCCGAGCACTTCTTGTAATGTTAAAACAAATTCTGCTGATAACAAATTCTTTGGAAAATGTCTTTGCCACACCTTTATTTTTGAAGAATATCTTCACTGGTTGCCAGGTTTGTTTGTTGTTGTTTTCATTTCAGCATTTTGAAGAGTTTTACTGACTTCTGGATTTAACTTTTTGTTTTAATGAGAAATCGGTTATAATTCATATTGTTGTCCTCCATGTAATGTGTTCTTATTCTCTGGCTGCTTTCAAGATTTTCTCTTTATCTTTTGTGTTCAGCAGTCTATCATGTACATGATGATTCTAGATGTGCTTTTCTTTGTATTTATCCTGCTTAAGGTTCATGAGCTTCTTAAACATGTAAATTTGTTTCACATACGTTAAACTTTTTGATATTGTCACACTACTGTGGTGTTTAAATTTTTTTTTTCTCTTTGTTCTTTAGGTAATTTCTATTGATCTAACTTCAAGTTCACTGACTTTTTTGTCACATCCAATTGGTGGTATAAACACATCCAGTAAATATTTTATTTGAATATTTTATTTTTCAGATCCAAAATTTCATCTTAGTTCTCTTTGTTTCTATTACTGATTAGATTTCCTATTTCTTAACTCATTATGAATATCATTTCCATTATGTCCCTGAGCATAACCATGAATTGAATCATCTTAGTCTTAGTCTCCATTGACTGTTTTTTCTCTTAAGTATGGGTCGCATTTTCCCATTTCTTTTTATGTATGTATATTAATTTAGTACTGTATCTGGACATTATGAAATGGTACACTGTGTAAAATCGAAATTATCTTATGTTTGTCCAAAGAGTATGGATTTTTAAAGCAAGCAGTGAATTTAGCTGAACTCAAACCAAACTGTCTTTTCAGTGGTGTGTGTGTTAGGAGGGGCCAGCAGCTAAAATTTCTGCTCAGTACTTTTAGCCTGAGCTGTTGTTTATGTCTCAGGTATAAGTTTAGGCAGAGTATATGCACAGAATTTGAGGCTTCCTCTCTATGGCTTTCTCTTTTCTTGAATTTTCCCCTCACAGTGCTGGTCCCCCAGAATTCTTTCCTTTGGTTCTTCAAGCCTGCAAAACTGCAACTTTTAATTTTTTTTTAGCCAACTAGCCTGGTGCTGTCTGGTGTCAGCCCTGAAGCAAAAAGCCATAAAAACTGGGAAAACACTCAGCATTGTTTACTTCTTCCAAGTATTAACTTTTCTCAAGTTTCTGCCCATTTTTGAATATTCTTTATTGCTTTCAAGTAGATGATTTTTTACATTATGTCCAGATTTTATAATTATTATCAGTAGGAGGGTTTATTTGATAGGAGGTACTCCACCACTAGAGTAGATTCTTATTATTGGGTTGCAACAATGATGAATTCCATTCACATAGTAGCCACACTTGGAAAGAATGAGAGAGAATTAGAAACAATATATATGATCAGCAGTCATGTATGCACTTGTAGGAACATGTGTGTGTACAGAGGCCAGTGACTACTGACTCCATTGAAGAACTTTTATGTCCAAGGGCTGAAAATAGGAAATTTGGAGATGTCTACCTGAAACTGAGGGAGGGCTATGGAACAGACATGAGATGAGGGGATGAGTAAAAAGATAAAGTTGACATTGACCCTTGGGGATTGACAGCAAGTCTTAGGTATGAGGGGAATAAGTTGAGGTGCTTCCAGGGTTCCTCCTGTGTTGATTTTCTTAGGGCTGCAAGTTGAGATACAGTTTGTTTATACTCAAGCCAAATAGTAATCAAAAGCTGTTTGCTATGACCACATACCTGAATCAGGTCCTCATGTTGTCCCTGGACTCCAGAATCCATGGGTGATCAAAAAGAACAGAGGGGGCTAAAATAAAACTCTTTCTTATGGGTCCAAAGGGTCAATTTCTCACAAAACTGGGCTTGGACAATCTGATATAGCAAATTTATTCTGGAGGTGAAACTATCCATATCCCAAGCACACAGACTCACAATAAAGTGTTCCTCTATGGTTCAGACTGACCTCAATAGAAAAAAATCCTAGAAGAGACACTGTAGATGACCCAGTCCAACACCTTCATTTTATAGAAAGGAAACTAAAGCCCAAAGAGTTGAAACAGATCACCAGGTTCCTGCAGCTACTTAGTAACAAAGACAGGACCCAGTTCGAGGGCTTCACTCTGTGTCCAGTTTACCGAACCTTAATGATTCACCAGGATTTTGTGAAGCCATAGTTTCCCCCAAAAGTGTTTAGACTGAGCAATAGATGCCTCACTTTCACATGTAATGGCAAAAGAAATCAAAGCTCTTATTTACAAAACAGCAGTGCTTGATAACTCATTCCAAATCATTTAACAGTATGCCAGCTGGTGTCTGTGAAAAGCTCTGCTACCGCTTCACTGGTCCATTAGCTATTTCAGTAAAAAATGTATCATTATTTGTCATACTTTAAAAATAGACTCCAAATTCAAGTTATTGCATATTTTCGTTCCTTATTCAGGTCTAAGAACGCACTTAGCTAATGTAGGCATCATACACACCTTCCAAATAAAAGATCTGTTTTGGTAAATAACGTTTCTATTGGCAGCACACCATCAGCTTCTATATTTCCCAAGAAACCTTTAGTTTTATTGCTGTGTATTTTTAAGTTGATGTGGTTTTTCCAAGTTTTTAGGGGGAAATTTCCCATTTCTTACAGGAAAGACATGCAAATCATTGGGGGATTTTAAACACATTATTTAAATAATGTTAAAATGCTTGCAACTCCTACTAGCATAGAAGTTTCCTGAAGGCAAGGACCATGTGTTCTTTATTATTGTATGCCCATCATCAAGCATTATATCTACAACATAACAATCCCCTAATAAGTATTCATTAAATGACTGATGGATAACTTAACAGAGCTTCCTTTCAGGTGACTCCATTATAGAAAGCATCCATAGGATTGAATTTCTCCATTTTCATGTAGCCCAGTTTTGGAACTGGGCATAAAGCCATCCAAAGGTTCCAGACAGAATTTATCAGGTGCCTGCTTCTTCCTCCCTTACCTCAACCCCATTTTCTTGGGAAAACGTTCACATGAGATGATAATTGCCAGTAGCAGAATCTATTTGAAAAATAGATCAAAACTGTAGAATGGACTACACTTTTGTTTCTTATCTCTATACACAAGACACACCAGAGATCTTCAAGTAAAAAGCTTTTCACAAATATCTCACTTGCCATAGCAACCACACACCTGTGGACTTCTGGAAGACAAAAGAATGTCTTCTTTTATATTCCAGGACAATATCAGCTTTATATTCCAGGGTTTCTAACAAAGCCTATTACATGGTAAGTGCTCATTAAATATTAGTCAAAATATGATAGTGAACAAGAACATCAAGTAGGTATGTTCCATTTTGAGTAAACCTGACATTTGTATACCTTACTTTCGGTTCATGGTCAACTTTAAAGAATCACATCTATTGTAGAGAATTAGGTATATCTGTAGCACCTTTAGATAAGACATTTATGACTCCTTTTTCGCATGGCGTTAAAGCTATAATTTTAGACACAAACACAAGTTCCCCATTTGTTAAAGGACAGGTTTCTTCTGATTTTGCACCTTTTTGCAAGTATCCCTTATAATATCAAATGAATGCATGCCACTGACAAAACGGACAGCTATTGAAGAGCAAGAGTCAACATAACAGATACCTATTCCTAGAACCTTAGGAAAACACTGTGCTGAGCTCTTGCAAAATGCTGTCCTAGTTCTTGAGCTTTAGCTAAACAACAGAGACCTTCAATCAATAGTGATGAAGGGCCTTAGACGCTGAGGAAGAAAGATGAATTGTTTAGCGGCTTCACATAATACTGTTAGCTTCCTTGATGTAGACAAAATTGGTAATTAAAGAACAATTAAGTGACTTGGATTTGGGTGGGTATTTTGATGTTGTTTTTGCCCCTTTCTTGGTCAACATCTGACGATCATGGACACTGGTTTTATGTATCAAATTTAGGACAGTTTCCAATGTATTGAAATAAATACAACACAAAATTTAAGTTATTACTCACATTACTCATTAAATTTATATTTTGCTATTAGTGTTCCCAAGGCCTTGCCAAGGTGTCTTTGAGAATTCTAATGTTCTGGTTCCTTTTCATTTTGCTGAGGGGGAAACTGTGCTGAACTGTGCAGAGAGAAATACATCTTTCACTTGTCCTACTTATCCCCTCTCCCTTCTCTCCCTTAGATCCCTTCAGGCCTTCCACAAGCCTCTGCATCGATCCTATCTGGCTTCCTGACCTCTTGATCTCCCTACTCCTGTATATCACACAGTAATTCCCCTAAAGCACAGATGAGACCAGTTGGTCTTCTCAGCACTCAATAAAAAAAAAAAAAAAGTCAGTGGCTAGCAAATAAAGTTCAGCTTTGCCTGACATGCAAGCCTATTTATAATTTGGTTCTAATCAGTCTCCCGAACTTGATCTCACTTACACATCTAACCCCACTGAATGTGATTGCCAATTACGCTCACACTTTCCCATCTCTCCCTACCTTTAGTCATGCTGACAGCTCTGCTCTAAAGAATCTGGTCACCAATTTCCACGTGATCTAACGCTAGCTTCAAGTTGTAATTTTCCCTCTATTTTCAATCCCCAAAGCATCGTATTGGGATGACTCCTAAGCTCCTTTTTTTTTTCTTTCACATTTTGTGTTATATTCACTTCAATAAAGGTATTATCTTGTTCTTCTCTTCTCCAGATTTTGAACCCTTTGAGATAAGAGGATAAGTCACAGACATTTCAATATTCCATATAACTTCACAGAACAAAGTCAGGCACATAATAGACATTTGGTAAGTGTGAATGAATGCATGAATGAATGAATGAAAATGATCCCTTCTATATCACACTATTTTTCCACTCCAATAATATTACAAGAACATGAGCCATTAAAGTAATTATCTAACCCAAAATGTGGGTTCTGAAGATCAGAGTGAGTCTATATGCAACAGCTGAGGTGTCAAAACACATTAAAAATAATAATGCAAAAATAACCAGGTGTAATCTAAGCTGAGTATTTTCTTCTGGCACCTCTTCCCATACCATTCAATTTAGAATAGTGTTCTATAATTATCATAACAGCTTAAAGGTTTTATTTTCTGCTGATTCTTAACTAGATAAAAATACATACAGCTTTCAGAGATTGAAAACATTAGTATAAGGAATGAAGTAATGCTTTTGTTTTAACTTATTAAATGTATCAAAAAATACAGCTTACTTACAAGCCAATGGTTGCCAAAAGGGAGGGGAGGGGTGGAAGGATGGGGAAAAATACACCTTACTTGACATAGTAATGTCTTATCAGGTACCTAGCATGGGCAAATAGTCAATCTGTTTGAGATCCACAGTTCTGACTGCACCATAATAATTGGAGAATGTGGAGTGTGGTCTTTAAGTTGGTTAGAAGGTCTTTAAGTTGGTTAGACATCATTGGCATTCATTCAAGACCTTCTATCAACAATGTATTATTTTGGGAACTGTGGTTGACACAAAAGAGAATAAGACATGGATCTTGACCACAAGAAGCTTGGACTGGGCTCAAAACATCAGGACTGATAACACCAAATGTCCAGCACTGGGATTCATGCTTCAGAAGAAGGGCGTGCCAGTATGTTGGTATGTAGCATGGCAAGTTAGGAGGGAATCATGGACAGGTCTTGCCTCTGCATAGAAAGGGCAGCTGTCAAGGGGCTGTGGAGGACCAACTGTCCACTAAATTCTGGTGAATTCACATCCACTTTTTCCCCCCTGCATTTTATTCCCTTTACTTATATCTCCACTGCTGCTACTTCCTTTAGTTCAATGTGGCATAATTTCTCATTGGATTAAATTAATAGCCTTCCAACAAATCTCCCTGCCTCATGTCTAGTTCCCTTCTAACCCAGTCTCCACATTGTGGTCTGTAGAGACCTCTTTCAAAATTAGACATATCAAGATGTAATTTTTCTGCCAAAAATCTGTAAACCATCCCCCTATAGCCTTCAGGGTTAAGTGGAAGTATTCAACTCCCACCATGATCTGAGCCTGTGTTTCTGCAGCTACTTCTCAACTTATTCTCACGCCTGTCATTAAGCTCCGGCCACAACACATAGCCCTTCAAAAGGCCCTGCTGTCCCCTGCCCCCGTGCCTCTGCATAGGCTCCGCCCCCCCCCCCCACACACACACACACACAACTTTATCCTACTCAGCTGCCTGACCTGGATATCTTCTGGTTCGTTGTCCTTTAAGGCTCACTTGACTCTGCTGATCTCAAAGTCTGGGAGCTCTGCTTCTCCATTCCCACTGTTACCTGAGCAGTCTGGCGCTTTTACTTGCTGAGATAGGCAAGGCTCAATCAGTGACCAGAATCCTATATTCTCAAGTGCAGCCTAAATGGATACTTGTTAGGTCCATTTTCCCATGGACAAACTGTCCCTAACTGCATGAATGAATCTAATGCATTCCCTTTTAACACCCCTCTTATTCTGCAGAGGCCAACATGCCGTTCCTGAGCCTGGTTTCCTCCTCAACTCAACGACTATCAACACATTCTGTTTCCTTACTAGATGGGAGAGGGTTAGGGGGCTGGGTGAGAAGGGTGAAGGGATTAGAAAATACAAATTGGTAGTTACAAAACAGTTATAGGGATCTAAAGTACGGTATGGGGAATACAGTCAATAATATTGTAAAAGCCATATATAATGTCAGGTGGGCATTAGACTTATTGGGGGATCACTTCATAAACTATATAAATGTCTAACCAAATGCCGTACACCTGAAATTAACATAAAATAATATTGAATGTCAACTATAAATGAAAACAAAAGTATTCATGGGGATGTAAAGTACAGCATAGGGAATACAGTCAATAATATTGTAATAATTATGTACAGTGTCAAATGGGTAATAGACTTATTGAGGTTATCGCTTTGTGAGATATATAAATGTCAAATCACTATGTTGTTTTGTACACCTGAAACTAACATAATGTTGTATGCCAACAGTAATTGAAAAACAAATTAAAAAAAAAAAGAAATTCTATTCTCCAACCTACCCATACACCCTCACTGTCAGCACTATTAAAGAGACCTATGTCAGTTACTCCTGATCTCAATACTAACTCCAGGGTGTTGTTTTGTTTTGTTTTGTTTTTAGCTCTGAAAACCATGATGCATGATGGACCTCTTACCAGAAAATTTTGCTACCCTAAAAATCTGCTAGTGGTTGAGCAATGTGGCCTTGAACAAAGGAAGTAGGTAATGGGTGCCTTTATAGGAATGGCAGGGACAGGACCCTCTCTTGGACAGAGGGAAGAACAAATGACCTAGGATGGAAATACACCAAGCCCTTAAATAGAGAAAATATAGATCATTTGGATTCACAAGTAAGATGAGATGCAAACACTTACACGCACTTAGAATAAATCAAAATTTCTTACAATGACCTGTTAGGATGTATACAATGTGACTGTATGTAATCCCAGTATCACTTTTTACCCTCTCATTAGCTACAAGCACTCTGCTTGCCATTAGGCCTCCAATGTACCAAGGTCTTTTCCCATGTAGGGCCTTTTGCACTTGCTAGTTATTCAGCTTAGAATGAGCAGGTAATTCATGGCTGGATCCATCCCTTTAGTCACAATTCAAAATGCCAGCTTCTCTGAAAGGCTGTCCTTAACCATCCCTTTTAAAGGAACCTGCATCCCACCTCACTTTTCATATCACTCCACTTTTTTCCCTTTAGCGCTTGTCACAGGCTAAAATATTTTGCTCATTTATTTCCTTCTTCTCAAGACAGGAAACTTCGCCTCTTGTTCGTTGTAGTATGTCCAGCACTTTGTGTCTGGTACCCAGTAGGAGTTCAATATTAGCGAAATTAATGAAAAGAATGAATGAATGAGTAAATGAATGAGTCATAGAAGAAATAAAGAAGTAACATACAATAGGTCTTTTGCTCCTAGAAGCTTGACCTTAAGTCAGATCATTAGAACTTCTGCTTCTATCATCTCACATAGAAATTGGGAGATCACAATCAAGCTGTTAACTCCAATTAATTTGGTTCCCAAGTCTTTAGAATCCCTCACGCATACTGGGGTGGCCAAGTACAAAGGGAGTATATGGTTGTTGGACAAAGAAAGGATTCTTTAAAACTCATATGATGATTCTCAAGCAACCTTGGGAAAGTATGCCCAAGTTCCATCACCCCTCAAATTCTGTTACTGCCCCATGGTAGTCAACCCCTTTCCCCCAGCGCCCAAGCCTGGCAACTACTAATCCACTTTCCAGAATGGAAAGAACAACCTTTAAAGTAGAACTGTGGCCCAGGCTGATGTCTTAAGCTACCTCAAGCTAGAATCACTCAGCCAAGCCACTCCCCAAATCCCCCATGGAACCTGTGAGAAATAATGTTTATTGCTGTTTTAAGCCACTAAATTTTTAGGTAATTGTTACGGAGCAGCAATTGCACTGACTGCCTTGAAAGCTGTTCATTTTTTACCTAGGGTGCTTTTCCTTCCACTGGTCTTAGTGCCCAAGTCCTACTGCACAAGTAACTTAGGTAACTGAAGGTACAGGAGTGTCACTGAGTGATATGACTAAGCTGTCTACTGCTGAGATGTGGGCCAAACCCAAACTAAAATTAAGTGGAATAAAATCAGAGGCAGCCAATCTCTGTCACCTGAAAGTCCACAGCAGAAATAATTCAAAAAGTAAAACTCTCTTACTTCAGTGTTCTGCTTGTTTTGAGGTAAGGCTGCTCATTTTGCCTCACATGTTACTTTTTATGATTTGGAGTCCTTCATGTTTCCCTTGGAAATTAATCCCCATTCCTGCTAACAAAGGCAGAAGTTGTGTTATAGAAAAGTAATAAATTCCATTGCCCTTCTACAAGTATGTTTTCTTTTCACAGAACTTGGCTTCTCAATCACAAGCTCTATGAATAGTGAATATGATTTCTTGGCATTTCTATATTCACTCCAGCTGAGATGCAGTCATGAATGTGGGAAAAACTCTTTTATTAAACGTATATAATGTAGTTTGGAAAGAATTTATTCCCAGAAAACTAAGAGTTGACTGTGTCCATTCTACACTTGAGTTCAAAGCAAGTTCTATACTAAAATATATATGCTCCCCAAATCAACAGTTTCAAAACAAAGAGTTAATTATCAGATTTCTAGTTAGTTAGTGATGAGTCACTGAAAATTGTTGCACCTGCAATCAGGAATCCTGTATCTAACCATAACTTAGAAAGGGACAGTCACTTCATTTCTCTGGGCCTTAGAATGCTGCTCTATAAAAAGAAGGAGCAGAATTCAATGACGTTTGATGTTCTTTCCAGCACTACCAATTTATGATGCTCAGAAATATCATGACATTTTCAAATGAGTTCTTTTGCCTCTGTCTTTAGGTGACAATTACACCAGAATAGTCTAGTTTCTTCAGAAACAATAAAATGACTGTGCATTTTTCAATCCTAAAACTTTTAAAAGAATAAATGATAAAGGTCTGCAAAATGAACATTCTGTTTCCTCCTAGCTATAATTTACACTGTCATTATTTCTAAATACAAAAGTGCCTTATATTTGTGTTTTATGCTGACAAGAAGAATTTAAACTATAAAGCAAACCTCTTAAGTACTTTCTGGCCATTGAATTTTATAATTCCATAATTCAGTAACTTCCTTTGTTTCCAACATTGGATTCTATACTCAGAAAGAGGTTACTCTTTTTATTATTAAATTAAAACTTGGAAGTAGAGACAAATATCATCTGTTTTCTGGAATAAATAACCCTAAAGTTGAGTCAGTAATCAAGTTATGCATATGAATAACAATTTAGGCCAATCTCATTTAAATTTCTTTGTTATTCTATAAGAACAATTTCCTTTTTAAAAATCTGATTTGCTACTTAAAGCCAAAGAAGGGAGGAATGCTAACAAAGTTCTACATTTTCTAATGACTAAATAGTGTAAATATCAAACAACCACAAAGGGTGCAAATTTTTCATGCTATTAAATTATATACAAATAATAGGTAGAAAGTTATGTGTAGGTTACATGACTCAAGGTCAATATATAAAAATCAACCACAGCGCTGGATTGGGAAGCGAGCGGCCCCGGTTCAGTCCCACATGTGAGGGCCAGTGACACTGCCCTCAAAAAAAAAAAAAAATCAACAACATTTTCTATATATCAGTAATAAATGTATATCAATAAAATTTCAAAAAATATAACTTATACTGTATTAAAGAACATAAAATAACTGAGGATAAATTTAACAAATATGTTTAAAATGTTTACACTGTAAACTACAGAACATTACTGATAGAACTTAAACAAACATAATTCAATAGAGAGATATAGGATGTTCATGGATTGGAAGACTTATTATTGTGAAGAATTTAAATTAATTCTCCTCAAATTGATCTACAGATTGCATTCAATCCCATTCAATAGTCCAATAAGTTTTCTATGTAGAGACTGGCAAGCTAATTACAAAATTTTAACAGAAATGCTAAGGATTTAGAACAGCCAAACAATCTTTAGAAAGTAGAACAAATCTGCAAAAATGCACTACCTGATATCAAGACTTGTATAATACAAAAAACAAAACTAAACAAAACCAAACCAATACAAAGTAGTTCTGGCATAAAGATGGACAAAGAAATCAATGGAACACGGTAGATTGTACAGAAGTAGACTCACACATAATCAACAGATTTTTAATAAAGGTGCCAAGACAGTTCAATGAGGGAAAGAACACATTTTCAACAAATTTGCTGTAACAACCGGGCAAATATATGAAAAAATGAATTTCAACCACTACCTTACATCATTACAAAAATTAATTTGAGATACATCATAATTGTAGATATAAAGGTAAAATAACAAAACTTGTGGAGAGAAAATACAACAATATCTTTGGTCATGGGTATAAACAAACATGTTTAGATGTGACACAAAAAAACAATGATCATAACAGAAACAGAGATAATTTAAAGATCCATAATTTAAATGTCTGCTCACCAGACATTCTTTAAGAAAATGAAGAGCCAAGTTACAGAGTAGGAGAAAAATATTCACAATGCATATATCTGACAAAGGATATGTATTGATAATATGTGAAAACCTCCTACCTACTACACAATAATAAAAAAGAAAACAACCAAATTTTGAAAAATACAAACAAAAGATATGAACAGATACTTTTCAAATAAAAATACATAAACGACTAATAAGTACATTTTTAAAAAACACTTGACATGTTAGTCAACATGGAAACACAGATTAAAGATAACAATGAAATATTCTCATTTGTAATGAAATACACTAACTAGAGTAGCTAAATTTTAAAGACTGACAAAAACAAGTGTTGATGAGAATATAGAACTCATATACAGTAGTCTCCTTTTATCTGTGGGGGATCTGTTCCAAGATCCCCAGAGGAAGACTGAAAACGGAGGCAGTACCAAACCCTATATATGCTAAGTTCTTTCTATACATACATACATACCTATGATAAATTAGGCACAGTAAGAGATTAACAACAATAACCAATAATAAAATAGAACAATTATAAATACTGCAATAAAAGTTATGTGAAAGTCTTTGGAGCCATTACTAAGTAAAATAAGGGTTACTTGAACATAAGCACTGAGGTACCACGACATTCCATCTCATAACCAAGATGGCTATTAAGAAACTAAGGGGACAGAAAGTGTATAAAGTGTGGGTATGCTGGACAAGGGGTGATTAATGTCCCAGGCAGGATGGAGCGGGATGATGCAAGATTTCATCATGCTACTCAGGGAAGTACACAATTTAAAACATATAAATTGTTTATTTCTGGAATTTTCCATTTAATATTTTTGCATCACAGTTGACCGTGAGTTATTGAAACCAGGGAAAGTAAAACTGAAGATAAGGGGGTACTACTGTATGTTTCTTTTGGGAATGCAAAATAATGAAACTACTTTGAAAAACATTTTAGCAGTTTCTTATTTATATAGTTAAAAATACACCCAATTTATGAGCCACCAATTGTCCTCCTAGGTAGGAATTTACTAAGAGAAGTTAAAACATGTCGACAAAAAACAAAAAACAAAGAATGTTCATGAAAGTTTTATTCTAAATAGCACCCTCCAAAATCAAGAGGATAATGGATAGACAAATTGTGGGATGTGATGTAAAATGCTACTCCTTAATAAAGAACAAGGGCTACTCTACCTTATATGCAACAAATGGATACATTTCAAAAACAATATGCTATGTAAGAGATGACAGACACACACACAAAGGACACAGTTTCTACTTCCATTTAAATGAGATTTTAGAGCACAGTAAAACTAATCTATAGTGAAAAAATAAGAAAAGTGGTTCCGTGGAATGAGAGGTTAGGATTGACTGGGAAGGGGCACATGGAAATTTTCTCAGGTTGTAGAGGATATGTATCTTGAAAGGGTTGTGGGTTACACAGGTGTTTGCATTGTTAAAACTTATCAAACTATAACATTTAATATCCCCTCATTTCACAGTACGTAAAATACAATTTTTTTTAAATTAGAAGAAAAAAATCATAAATAATTTTCTGTAAGAATAAATCAATCAGGATCCTTTAAGAAATGAGAATGATTGCCATATTAAGAATGCAGAATTTTAGGTGATTTTCAAGTTTTGCTTTCTCTGTTTATACATTCATTCAGCAATTATAGAATACCTACTATGTGGCCGTCACTGTTCTAGGTGCTTTGAATACATCAGTGAGCAACAGGGATACCTGCTTTCAAGTTGCTAACAATCTGTGGGGTCAGGGGTGGGGGGGGGGTGGAGGTTGAAGGTAAAGGAGGAAAGCAAGATAATCAAGAAAACCATAATAAATAACTAAATAATGTAGTGTTTAAAAAACTGAGAAATGCTGAGAAAGAAAACCTGTTACACTGCCATATTATACTCCAGCTGTTTGACACCATTTTTTTTAAAGTTATGGATATGTCTTTATTAACTTATTAGGATTTTTGCCCTTATTAATTGATTAATCATGCATTAGAAGCATTCCAAAAATAGGTGTGTGTGTGTTGTGTGTGTGTGTGTGTGTGTGTGTGTGTGTGAGAGAGAGAGAGAGAGAGAGAGAGAGAGAGAGAGAGAGAGAGAGAGAGAGAGATAAAACGTGCTGGGTTATCATAATGGCTTTATTCCTCAAGCTTTTGCAGTATTTAATGCCTGAATAAATACATATCAAGATGTCACCTTGGGTAGGTGAAAAGGTTAGTTTCAAGGACATTGTGTTCAATGCTAATCACATTTCATATGTTACTGAGTCATGGTTACATTGAGTTATCCAGCCAGAGAGCAGCCCTTTGTCTTCCATATAAAAGACAAGCTGCTCAAATGTTACAGAATTCAGACACCCAAGTTATTAAGATGTGGTTGTACATAAAATATGCCACACTGATAATTCAAAATAGACAAGAAGAATGTGCTCTAGGAATAATTCTTCTATAATTCATAATATCTGGCACAAAATATAAATAAAGCCCTATTTTTCTCCTTCAGTGCCCTGCCTTGAAGGAGTCACTGAGACAACTTGTTATCTGCCAGTAACAGAGTTGTGGGTAGGCCTTCAGCTATGTGGGGACTCTTCCTGTATTTTTCACAAGACATAGACTTGTGAAATGTAAGAAACCCCCAACAAAAAGAATAATAACGATTCAAAAGTTTTTGCAATGTGATTATTCAACATACAAAAATATTAAGCCCCATGTTGTAAAACATACAAAAAAAATAAAGTGATTTAAATGTTTGCTCTTATTTGTAGTTTTTAATTATGCACTTTGGAAAGCCAAGTCTCTAATCAAGGACTATGGATTTACTAATGGACCTGCAATCTTCCATATACGCTGCATCAGAGGACTCTTCCATGATAATGTGTTTATCTGCCAACAGCACTTCTGTTCCCCTGCCTCTTGGCCTGCACATATATAATTCTGCTCATACAGAATGCCTTCTGACCTGCTGAAATGCTACCCACATTTGTAGTTCCAACTCAAGTCCCTTTCCTTGGTGAAGTCCTACCCGATCAACAGAATCAGAAGCAACCTGCCCTTCCTCTCAGCTCACATAGCATGATCCTCTGTACCCCTTGTTTGGTCTAGAATTGAACCAGCTCATATCCTGACTACAATTATCCTTCTTGGAAGCTCGTAGCCCAGTTAGGGTACTAAGAATTACAGGCTCTACATGCAGAACCTATTTTAAAACCAAGTTGCACCTGCAATATTGATTAGTAAATTTTGTTATTACAGCTATTACGAATGATGATTCCCTGGCCAGCCCTTAAAAGCTCATCTAACCCATACAATGTCTGACATATAGTATCAATAGCACCCTTGACCAAATTATTTTTCTGAGAAAATGCATTTTCTCAGAAAAATATAGTATGTGATTTTGTTCTGCTTCTACACTGCCAACATCAACTTGATAAAAAAAAATGCTTAAATGGTTATTGATGGTGAACTATTCTGTAAAGTCCCACAGATTGGTATATGGCTTTCTAAGAAATTCACAGGACTCATCCTCACTCTATGGTTTCCAAGTTTCAGCTCAGCAGCTTCTGTGAAACCTCACATCAACTTCAAATGCTGCGTGGTTTCCATCAATCAAGAAAATACTGTTAGAGTGGGCTGAGGGGAGCCAGGTAAGAACCACCTAGCGGCACACAGCACCATCTTGCCTCAATTTCCAGGATATTGCTCTTAAAGGGGCTTGGTTTAAGCCCTTAAATAAAGTCAATGTGTTGCCTTGTTTGAGCTGAATTTATAAAAGCACAAAAGTTTAAAATACGAGTAAGATAATGCTATTTGGCCTTTTTGCATCTTCTCTTAATACTGCTTATGTATAAAAGCATGCATTAGAGAAGGTGTTTAAATATAAAGCAGAAGAAAAAAATCTGGTTCATGCATGGGTGGCTTTGATTTGAAAAACAGTTAATAAAAATATGGAAATAACAAACACTTTGAAATGAAGGAGTTTACAAAAATTAAGCTAATTTTGTACTCAGTTCCTTTTTCTTCTATTCCTTTTGGATGAACCTACATGATTAATAAGAATACTCATGCCAATTTGTGAAAACACAAGCCTTTCACTGAAAGCCTAGTTCTGGGGTAGAAATTAGCAGAGTTTCTCTTACCTCTTAGTTCCCCCATATCCAGAGTTGTCCCAAGTTGTTCTAATAAAGCAACTCTTGCCGCATTCTTTTTGTGTTTCTTGCCGTCATAATGCTGCTGGGCCATCAGAGGATTATTAAACCAGGCTGCACAGAGGCCACAGTATCTGTCTGAATCTCTTCTTTGATAGGGAGATGCGACCACTGGAGCAGCATCCACCCTCGGAGGCTTAAGTGAGCTCAGGGGGGCTGCTGTGAGGCAAACAACCAGAGAGAACCACAGGCCAGGTTAGTACATGTGTCCTCAATCTCTGAAGACGGAAGAATCCCATGTTAATTCTAGAGCTCAAAAATCCAATAGTGTATTGAGAGCAGCAAAATAATCTTTGCTAGCCTTTACTTTTGAGGTTGGGATATGACTGAAAATTCCTTATGTATTGAGATCAGAGTTTTCACTTTGTTATGCTTAAATCTGATAGTTCAGGAGACCATCCTTTATGAAGAAAGATTTTTTTAAAAATAAACTCTTGGGCCGGCCGAATGGCACGGTGGTTAAGTGCTGGCTTAGGAAGCCAGCGGCCCCGGTTCGGATCCAACATATGAGGGCCAGTGACACTGCCCTCTAAAAAAATAAATAAATAAATAAAAAATAAACTGTTAGAGATAGAGGATGGTCTATTAATCAAATTAAAGCCATAACTTGAAGTAAACATTGAACAGTCCTGATTTGAAAGATTCTAAATGAATGAATGAGACGTTTGTGTGCAATAAATAAAAATCACCAATAAATAAAGGATTCTCCCAAGTGATAGAAGCAGATAATTCAGTGACATGTGTTGTACTAACTGACAAAATCATGCTGATTTTATTCTCAGTTGCTTCTGTATACTGATAGGTTATTTTCAAACCATACCTCCTAAAATTGATATTAAAAGTATAATTTTTTTAACAGAAGACCAAAAGACAAACACTACAGACGAAATGTTGCTTCTCTAAACAAACAAAAAAAGGGGCATATATTACTATTTTGCGATTACTATTAATTTAACACATTCCATTGTGAGGTTATTATTTTTGGTCCAGAGAAAAAAGAACCTAACTGGAAGTTTACTAACAGACAGTAAAAAATAACTTTTTTATGCATTACAACACACAAGTTACTTTCATCCTTACAAAACCTATGACTGGGATTATTGTTCCATTTCCCAGATGATGGACTGCATAGATGCTAAATGATTTACTAAAGGTGAAATACCTAGTTATGGTATAAGTAGGATTCCAAACCAAATCCTTAATTTCCAAAGTAAATGTACCTTTTGCTATCCCTAAGGATTCTTTTCATACGCCATAATAAAAAAAGGGATTTTTTTCCCCTAGACCTCAGTCATCTTTGTATTTTATATAGGATTTAATTGATTGGGTTGTTGGAAAAGGCATGACACATTTTGGCAACAAAATACATAGAAAAAATACATCATGACTTTTCTGACAACCCAATAATTTGGGCAGTAAGTTCTCATACAAATATTTTGGAGAAAAAAAAAGATATTTAAATTTTCACACAGCCCATTAGTCATAATGTCATATAATAGTGCCTTCTATGAGGTGTGGTCAAAAAATACCAGGAATGTTTAAATTTTAAAAATGCAGTAAAAGACACATTGTCATTAATTCCCCTCAAAATAATTCTCCTCACTTCAAACATACTTCTCGCATCATTCTTGCCACTTTCTGAAGCAGTTCTGAAAGTCCTCTTTCATGAGTGTCTTTAGTTGGGCTGTCATGGCTGCCTCAATGTCCTAAATCATTCTGACTTTGGGGAAGAACCAGAAGTCACATGGTGCCAGATGTGGTGAATAAGGTGGATGAGGACAGACTGTAGTGTTTTTATTTGACAGAAATTGCCATACCAGAAGCAATGTGTGACACGAAGCATTGTCATGATAGAGGATGAAGTAAAGACACTCACGACAGAGGACTTTCAGAACTGCTTCAGAAATTGGCAAGAATGATGGGATAAGTGTGTGTGAAGTGAGGGGAAATATTTTGAGGGGGATTAATGGCAACATGTCTTTTGCTCTAATAATTCTTTTTAAATGTAAACATTCACTGTATTTTTTTTTATTACACCTCAGATTTGTTCTTTAACTCTGTGAATTGGCAAAAAAAAAGGAAAATTAGGGCCATTCCAAGGAAAAGCTGAGATCTAGAACCTCAATAACAAGTTAAGGAACCACTTAATCACTCTCCAAGCTTTCAAATAACTTTTATGTGGACTTTTATTTTTCAGATTAAATAACATATAGAAATAAATACTTGTTAAATGATATTTTAATTCAAGAGATGCCTTAGTGTAATAATATCTCAAAAAGTCTTTTTCTTTCTATCTAGAGATTTCATCAGATAGGGAGGTTTTAGCTAGCTTGAATGAAATTAATAGTATTATTTTTATAGGGACTTAGAGAAATAATATGTCTCTTAAAAGTCTCATTGCCAGGTATAGTCATAAATCACTATGAAAATAAAGCGCAAACATGCGCTGTACCATCCTAGCAGCCTCCCGGTATCATTCTGCGGTGACTTAGAGATGCTAATAAAAAGTTACAAATATGCAGTTGACCTGCATGTGAGAGGACTTCTAGCCACTTTTCTGAAGGAAATTGGATCTTGCTTCCAAAGTTTCCTGCATTTTTATCAATTTCTGAGGATTTATAGCCACCTATTGTTTTTGAGAGCAGTGGAAAACATATCAAATGTTTGCAATCTGAATGAAGGTTCACTCTTGAAGCATAATTTACTTTTCTCTAAACTGGGCCCTCAAAAAAACTCAGTCAAATTTATCAATTGATACCTTTATACATCACATTCTGATGCACAATAGAATATTTGTCGAATAAGATAGCAATCTTATCTTGCACATAAGTAGTTTGAGGCTGTGTCTGTATAGTAGCTTCTCCTCTTTAATAATTCTACTATTCTTTGTACAGCCGGAAAGTTTAATTTTTCTTATGCTTTTGTTTCCAATTGTCTTCAACAATCTCAACTCAGTTTACATTCTGTATAATGGCAAACTAAGGTGGTAGCATAAGAGGAGTGAAAACAGCTTAGAATCAAAGTCAGAAGTCAAGGTTGGACTGGACTCCACCACCACCGAGCTGTGTAAACTCTGGCAAACCTCTGATGTCTCTGGTTTCCACAAGGTTAAAATTCAGTGTCACCATCTCTTTAAAACTGATAGTGTGGGGGATGGAATGCACTGTAGAAGCTCTCTCTCTTTTATGGCTTTTACTGAATGCCAAATAGCGAGGTTATATAGGAGGAGAACAGTTTCCAGGTTATATTGCTAAATGTGTATGTGTATTTGGATCATAACAACCATATTTCTCTGGCAAAAGTGTATTATTCTAATAAAATGAATGCAAAGTAGGGTAAAGATTACCCTTTGTGGTTTAAAACACGTTTTTAACAAAACACTTTAGTTGATGTATAGCTAATTTTTATTTTAATTTCATGTTTTATGTTTTCATTCTAATTGCAAATATATTTAGCCAAATATTGACTTCACTTCCCCTATGTAGAACTTAAAACCAAGAGTGAATTCATCAAAAGCGAGTAGTTTCCAAGCTTGGTTGAACATTAGACTTAATGAGCGCTTTAACACTCTCTATGTCCAGGTTGTTTCCCAGACTAATTACATTAGAATCAGATGCTTTTAATACCTCCCTCCCCCACCACCTTCATCCATGCTTTTAAAGCACAGCCAGTGTTGTGAACCACTGATCTACATACTGCCAGACTTTATTTGAAAATAACTGTAAAATAACATCTTCATGGATCTTCACATAAAAGAAAGTCAAATATTACATCCAACAGCAATGGAGCAAAATTTTTTGTAAGCAATAACCAAAATGTCACATCTTAATCCAAGAGACAGGAAGGAATAATTATTACTTGGTATTTTCGCAAAACCTCAGTCGGTTTTCCCATTTCACCAAGACATAAAAGGTTGTCCAAAAGAGCAGCTGATATGATGCATTAATATGATAAAAGTTAGATAGCAATTCTGATCCTTTTCCACATGCAGAAACTCAAACACACATTGAGCTACTAAGCTGTTGTACTGCCTATCTCTGGTTGGTGCCCTCACCAGCTTCATCTGCTGCTCTGGACCACTGCTCTCCATATAGCTACAGTTATCCTGCAGGATGCTCCTTAATACCATCTGGTCTGTGAGGCCTTGACAACCACTCTGTAATCTTAGGGGTAAAGGTGTGTGTGTGTGTGTGTGTGTGTGTGTGTGTGTGTGTGTGTGTGTGTGTGAAATTAGATCATAATACTAATATTTGGATACCTGATACTTTTGAGTTTGCCGTCTTCTCTAGTACATGCCCACAATCCCTTATTTTAGATCAAAAAAATTCAAAAATCTCTTACATGCAAAATTTCTTCATGATTCATTTGTTATTAAAACCTGACCTGAATTCACACAAGGCTATTTATAGCATGTGGTGTGTGTGTGTGTGTGTGTGTGTGTGTGTGTGTGCGCGCGCGCGCATGTGCATATCACTTAGTGTGAATATACATACATATTACAATAGAATTATTAATACCTCTGATCATGCAGTGCTGTCTCAGACCCATAGAAATAATATATGGTGCATGGACCTTATTATATATCAAAAAGCCTAAAATTTCTGATTTTAAAAATTCAGTCAGCCCCAAGTATTTTGAACAAAAGATCACAGATCTATAGCCAGTTCAGAGTAACTAAACTAAACTCAGGTTTTTCTAATGCTTTAGACAGTTGAAACAAGTCAATCTCCAAAACTTGATTTCTAAGAATAACCTGACACTGGAATAATTTTCAATATCGCTTTGAGTGTCTTGCATAATGTTGTCAAGGATCCTGTTATCAACAGCAATTTGTAGCTGTCTGAATAATCTAAAATGTGTATCTCTGTCCTATATTTGTTTCTTCCTGGAACAATAACCACAGCACAGTTGATCTAAGGACAGAAATATTTTCAGAGCACACTGTGTGTGCTCTCTCAGAACGCTTCCTCATTCTGTAATGTAACATTGTGTACAACCAATCAATCTCCATGAAGCCAGCACCTTGCATGGTGGCAGATTCATAGTGTATATCCCATGCCTTTTGCTGAATGAATGAATGACTGAATGCTCTTCACATGAGAAGTGAGTAAAGTACACTGGTAACCAGAGTTCTCTTATTTCTTCTAAATCGTGTCGTTTAGGCATGAGTAGCATGTTAAATGTTGTACTACTGGTCAATGTAAATACTAGCAAATAAGTGACAAGATTAAGGGGCAGGAGGGAAAGGCTAAATTGTGGAAGAGAAACATATCAATGTGTAGACACATCCCAGTCCTTTTTTTGGATTCAGCTGGATATTTCAAATGTCAGTATTCTTTCCAGCTTTTGTCAGTTTGCTGGAGTGGCCTATTTCTATACATTGCATAGAGTGCAAATATGCACATCATTCTGAACATTTTACTTTCAAACAGGAAGCCATCGACTCTGATTATGGCGTCCAAACCTTTACTCCAAGCTTCTGGCCTGAAACCAACCATCCATCCCAGTTTGCCATGACTGAGAGGATTCCAAGGACATGGGTTTTTCAAGTGCTAAAACAGGAAAAATCCTGGCAAACTAGAATGATCTGGTTGCCCTAGCTTCGAGGGACAGACCTGATTTAACATCACAGTGGAGAAACAGGAATTAGGGAAAAGTTTGGACATAATCGTTCAAGAGTCCAGAGCAGGCACACTTTCAACCAAGCAGACAGGATCCACCAATAGATCTCAAAACTTTGTAAAGTCACCGAGTGTGTGTCTTTAGTAAGAGGACAGGGTAACACAATCAGCAGGCAATGGGATTCTCACTTTCCTGTCTTCTCGACCACAGCCCTGGGTTGGGACCCTTCAATCCTCACACATGGGACTTTCACTAATCAATCTCTCTCTCTTTCTCTTTCTTTCTTTCTTTCTCTCTCTCTCTCTCTCTCTCACAAACCACATACACTTTCTAGGCTTTAGGATAAATTAGTTCATTCTCACAAAAGGTTTGGGGGCTTTTGAAATAGTTCTGGCAATGAACTCATGCTTAAGGATGTGGTTTTCTCACTTAAGGCATTCTAATCCATAATACGAATTCTTCTGAGTTGTTTGATATGCTGCAGTTCATTCTATTATGTCTGTTTCATGTGTTTTTTGAAGGTGCCCCCAAATCCCCTTTGACTAATGGGGCAGCTTGAAGTTCAGGGAGATAAATCAATTAATGTTGGGCCCCCTAATTAATAAACAGCAAAGGAAATGGCCAAGACCAGATCTTCTGACTTGAATACCAGCACTGTATTTCAATGTCAACGAATTTCTAATGATGCCGGGAGCCATAGGCCAAGGAAACACACAAATTAACTCCAGAGTCAGAACACACTTCCTAGGCATCAACATTTGTTCTCAGTGGAGATTATTTGGAAATATGCATTGTCTCTAAAACATTTTTTCTGATTTCCAGACCTTATGATAAACTGTCTCCCACCCTCATTCTTTTTTCCTACCCTCAATCATATTAACAACAGTAGGAATTCTTCAGCAAGTATCACTGGTTTTTTTAGAAAATGCTGTTGACAGTTAAATTTTACTGGGCCATTCATGCTGGCCTGAGGAAATAGCTGTCAGTCTACACAGCTGTCAGTGTAGGCTGACAGCTCAATCTACAAACAGTCCAGCCTCTTCTGCAGGTAAATGCCTCAACTCAGAGCAAAGTGGACAAAGTCGAGGCTCAAAACATACATTTCCTTTGTATCTCTCACAGAGGATAGTCCTGCTTGTGTAGATTGTAGATACTCCACAAACGTGATAAATAAATGAAGACAAATTTCAATCACCATCAACTCTGGGGGTTTTCATGTTTTAATAAATAATGCATGAAAGCTAAAATTTAAACCTTTGATGGTTTCATTAAACTTACTTTAAAGGATTAAAAACAAATTAGATGTTGATAAATGAGGATAGATTAAATAAACTATGGACATCTATAGTCTGAAATACCAGGCAGTAATCAAAAATATGTTTCAGAAAAAATGTTCAGGATGTAATGTAAACTAAAAGATATGGTTCATATATAGGATGAAAACCAAAGTACTTATTATTAAAGTCTATGCATACACATATAAAACTATACATAAAGACTAGAAGGCTATATAAAAACATTAGCAATGGTTATTTCTAAATTGTGGATTCTGAGCAATTTTCTTTATGCTCATGGATATATACTCCTGGATGCAAAGGGAAAACATTTTTATTTTACCACTCATATATAGGCCACATTTCATGCTAACTTGTTTTAGTGCAAAGTCTGAAAAACACTGCTTACGGGATTTGTAGTGAGACAACCAGATCTTAAATTAAATCTCAGAAGATTTTATTTGCAGTGAGTTATTTATTAATTTATTGTTAATTTAGGGGAAACAGGTTGGGAGAAAGCTGGCTCTTTTACATCATATCATATCTCCTATTCCTTTTTCCTCCTATTTCTCCAAAAGACACAGGGAAAAGCTGTTTTCCCACCATATAGCAGATCCCAAAATGGTTTTAATTATTTATATAAAATGAAATGTCTCTTTTAAAAAAAAAAGCTGTTTTTCCACCATATAGCAGATCCCAAAATGGTTCTAATTATTTATATAAAATGAAATATCTCTTTTCCTTCTCATATGATGTGTTTGGACGTAAATTCTGCTATGTAAGGTTGCAAGATAGAAAAAAAAAATGTGCTATTTCTTTTATGCCATGAAGGAAATTAAATAACTATAAAATATCCCATGTTCCAAAACATGTGCCATTAAACACTTCTGAGAATAAACAGTGATGAGGATGACCTAACAAAAACATCATTCCAACTCAATTTTGTATCAACATTCTAAGTATAATCAGCTCATTAACAGGAATTGCTTCCTCACTCAAGCTAAATTCATACATCATCAGTCTTCATTAATATTGTATTCATAGATCATTGATTTTCATTAATATAGAACTCCCTTTAGTTCAGTCACTGATTAGATTCTAAATATCTTAAGTATGCCTGTTTTCTGCAGAACACTAATCTTTGAAAATAAGCCATTAAATAGGACTTTAGAGGACATAAAAGTCCTTTTCTAACTTTCTCGTGTTATTTGACAAAAAAAGCCCAAAAGCTGTGCTGCTCTACATTCTTCTATTCATTAAAAACATAAGGATACAATAAAAGTTCCACAAAGACAAGAATCTTTGTCTGTTTTGTTCACTGATGTATCCCAGGTGCCCAGGACCAGGCCTGGCACATAGAAGGTGTTAAATAAACTCTTGTTAAATGAGAAGAGCAGCCAATTCTCCAGAAAGTTATGTATGGAAGAGAAGGAATCATAGTTTTACTTTAGGACACTCTACTAGTATGATGTGATAGCATCCTCTTTGTCTCTTAAAAACAGCTTTTGCATTTTGGGTATATAGGCAAACCTCATTTTACTGCACTTCACAAATGCTGCATTTTTTTACAAATACAAAGCAAGACCCTCCACCAGCAAAAGATTATGTCTAATTGTACTGCAATGCTTCACTATGGTTGTCTGGAACCAAACCTACAATATCTCAGCTTTGTCCATAATGCATTCATGGCATTTGGTCTTCAAACAGTATTCAGTCAGGGCATTTACTCCCTTTGAGTTCAGTGTCAGAATCTTTATTTATGGCCACAGTTCCCAAAAACTGCACAGAAGTGCCCTGGGATGATGCAATGATCACACAAGAGAGCCATAAGATATTTTAAAATTCTGAGGGAAGTATAGTTATGTCTGTAAAATACCATGGGAACCACCATCTCGAGGTAGCTAAATTTCAGCATTAGATCCTAAAGTCCTTTTAATGAGTTCATATTCCTGCGAAATTGGACTTGTGGAGGCTGCTGTGTACCTCCAATCCATCCAGCCAATAAATAAGCAACAAGAAATAAAGGTGACAATACCCCCATCTAATTATAAGATTTTGGGAGTTACACAGGACCCCACAGGCAAATGTATCCATTAGAAAGTGTGGCCTAAGGAGAAATATAAACACTAACTTTTCTTTCAACCTCAGTTTCTCTTCTTTTTTTTTTTAAGCTGAGCCATCCTGCCACCTGTTGGCAGCTCAATGGCAGCTCAGCTCGGGCTGGCATCGAACTGCTGTTGCTCAGAACTCAGCTTGCACTCTTGAGCGAGCTCTTAACCAACTGAGCCACTCTGCTGGCCCCTTAACTTTTCTTTCAATATATGTGTATTACTTTTTCAGAGGGCTGCTAAATTATTAGGACATAAATACTTATTAAGTTGTCTGGACACTAAGAGTTATGACCTCATCCTGCTACAGGATGCCTGAGCAAGAATCAATGATCTTCTAATTGGGCACTGCTGGAAATGCCTTTCCTCACAGACCTCAGACAAGAGGCAGAGCCTCAGAAGGGCAGAGAGGGTTTCCCTGACAGGGGCTCATTGAGTCACTGCCACGCCTATGCCCGCCCCAGCAGGTGTCATCGTTAGACGAGCGAGAGCGAGCTGCACAGCATCACCCAGATCACAAACAGTATTTCGAGGGGAGTGGTGAGCTGAAACCTGGGATCTCATAGACGCTTTTATTCTTTTAATTCTGCCATTATTCTCTGGCTTCACCTAATCCATACTCCATGCTCAGGGGTGGGAATAATTTCTTTATCCAGCAGCATCAGTCAACTATTCAGCTAGAGAGCTGGCTTCCCAGACCATTTCTTATAGTCCATGAATATTTATAGAGGATTCAAACATGAGAAGAGTGATCAGTGCCAGGAGCCCAGGGGGAGATAAAGTGCAGGCTGAGTTTAGAGGAAGACGGAGAGAAAGGGTGGCCTTTTGGCCTGGGCTACAAGGAAGGTGAAACTTTAGAAGTAGTTTTAGAGAAGTTAATACTGATATCATTCCTAAGCACAATGTGTGCATCTACACTTTTCTTTACCCTCAGCCAGCCTGCCTCCCCCAAAAAGGGATCTCCCAACCATTCAGTTGTGAGCTGCCATAAGCGTATAATAAAAATTGCCTCTATTTTGTACTTAAAAATTGCCTCTACTTTGTACTTATTAGCTATGTATATACTTTACATTATCTATTAGGATATAATCCAGAAATAAAGTACTTCATATTAACTGTCACTGAGAAACTGCTAAATCTGAAGGTTTGATGCTTTTCTGAGTCAGCTCTATAAAACCTCAGGGCAATGCTAGAACATCTTGAGGTCAGATTAGAGCTGCTTTGCTCCATCATGTGAGGTGCCTGCCAACACTTGGATCAAGAGAATCCAGAGCATCAAATGATAAAGCAAGAAGGTTCTTTGGTCCCTAAGAGATTAAAGACCTTTGCCCTGTACCACTGATTCTCCTATTGAGCAATGAGGTTGGTGGGCAGAGGGTGATTATAAATAAGGAAGAGGTTTTAGGCTAGGTAAGACTTTATAGATAAGTGTTAGAAAATCATTAGATAAAATTCAATTCCTGGGGGAATGGAAGCCTACCCAGAGCCTGAATCATTTAGCTGTATTATCCATAATCATTAACTATGGCTTGACCACAAATGGCACACTTTGTTGCCATGCAGACACAGCCAAAAAGGGAATGCATGAGAGACAATAGAAATTACTTCCACTGAAGAATGTTTAGGAAAAACGTGCCATTAACAGCCAATGAGGATAACACTTAAAGCTTTCTACTCAAAATGTGTGCCGTTGACCAAGAACTTCCACATCACTTGGCAGTTTATTAAAGATGCAAATCTCAGGTCCAAACTTGGACCACTGGATGAGAATCGACATTTATGAGAGCTTCAGTGACTCATATGTAAATTAAATTTGAAAAGTGCTGAATTAAGATTGAGTGGTTCTCATCCCTGGCTGAGGGTTAGAATAAGCTGGGAGAAGTTAAACACATATGGATTCTAGGCCCCATCCTAGGCCAATTCAACCAGAATCCCTTGGCATGGGGCTAAACAATGGTAGTTTTAAGGTTTGCAGGTGCTTGTAGTGTGCAGCCAGGGTTGGAAACCGTAGGACTGGAAGGACACCATCTGTGATGGGCCTTGTTTTCAACTCAATCTTACCAAGCATCTGTGTTTTTTGTTTTATGCATTCACCTATATATGCTGGCACCATGTTTCACATTAGGCATAGAGCAGCATCCCAGGCCTCATGCAACTTGAAATCTGGAATGAAAATATTTTAACTAATTTCACAGAATCATTTTATTATGTTGCATGAATTCTACAGAAGTCTATGTGCTTTCTTTAAAAAAAAATCATAAGAGACCATAGGTATAGAGAAAATAACATGGGTTTTAAAATAAAATCAAAGCACAACTCAGAGTAGGGTTTTTAAATATTCTGATGTTTCCTAACATAAAATGGGGCTAATGATTCAACCTTATATCCTTGGCATGAGAATTAAAAGTGCCTGCTTGATAAAAGTAAATTCCCAAGTGTCCTGGCCATGGAGAAAACCAAGACTAGAACCCAGATGTCCTGACTCCTCCCCCATGTTTTTCCACTGCCCCACACAGATATTAGTTCTGTCCAACTGGTACATAGGTTGACCTAGCAAAGACCGGAAATGTGGTCAGCATGAGGCAAGGGCAGTGTTTGGAGAAAGTAAGTTAGAAAACCTCATCTACTGGCAGTGAAATATTCAAGTAACTATAAGTAGTTATAAGTTTGCAGCTACTACAACAAATAGAATGTGTTGTAGAATAATAGAAGTACAAATAAGAGCCAGAGAGATGGCTTCAGGATGAAAGATGTATGAGTGAATAACGGTTAAAGAATTTGGAATTAGCCAGAAGAAAGAAGGCAAATGTACAATATAATAGTGCTTGAAAACACATAGAGGATAATGGAATTCGGACTGATGACCAGCTGTTTTCCAAAGCTGCTGAAAAAGGGGAATAGACTGAGCTTGAAACAGTATGACTATAACAGAGAGGTAGCATGAGGGAGTGAATACATGATGTTAAGGCATGTTTACTGCCCCGAGGGAGGTTTGTAGAATGTAAGCATTATGAACACCCAGTGGTGGAGAGGAGAGCATTTCAACCACACCAGAAGCTGGGACTTACTGGGAACAGAGAGATGAATAGGATGATAAGTCAAGGTGTTATGAATTTCTAGCTACAACTCATTCTACATCCTATTCTCTGGATGAAACATAACATTTTTTATAAAAAGTAAAATTCTTAAAGACTAAAACATCAGTATTAATCAAATGTATGGACATCTTCCTGCCTGGCTTATTTTGACTAAAAATAACCTCCCTTTTGGGTTAAGAAAGATCAACTAAAGTGTTCATGTACACACCAAAATTAGTTCTCGCCTCTCCTGCCTATCAGCATTCTTGATATATTAGATTTACTAACTGAAAATGAAAGGTCCAGGAATTAAGATTTCATATGCTCTTTTGACTGATTTCATTAGCACTTTGCACTAATCGAGATATAATTACAGAGAGAATTCATGTGTAAGCCATTCACCCCAGTCTCCTGTATCTCAGTTAAGTGATCTCAGTAGATATCATAGAGCTGCAATCATGCCTTCAAATGATTGAGAACCCTTGACTTCCAAAGACCTTCATATCATTCAGTTTTGAGGATTGTGTTCAGAACTCCCAGATCATATCTTCCATCATAAGAATGGTTGCCTCCAAAAGGAATTGCCAAGGCTTAGTTGGTTCTCTTTAATCTCGCCTTTGCAATTCTTGACACCTCAAAGTGGCCAAAATCCTGTTGAAACCTTGAATGGATTTACAATCAAAGCCATAAACTAGTTTGTGCTCAACAGACTATTGAAATAAGACACTTAGCAGGAAATCCTACACAAGAGAAGCAGCTTCTCTGAAGGTTGAAAGTAGAGTAAGGAAACATGAAATTTCACCTTTCTGTTTTCAGATAGGCAAACTTATTTGAGGTCTGTGTGTCGTGACAATTGATATAGCAGAAGAGCCTACTGAGAAATCAATTAATTGTCTTGCTTTCCTATACACTCACTTCATAAACTGAGAGGTGTTTTCCATTGCATTCCAAGCTGAGATTTAAGCCTTGAAGTCTGATTTTCCCTAACCTCAGGATAGAATGCACCATGTATTTACTGTCTGAAAGGCAAAGGGATCTGAGTGTTCAAAGAGGGGTGTGCCTGATGTCATGAAAGTAATTGTTTCTTAGGGCCTAGAAAAAAGAGGGTTGCAAGTTTGGATAGAGAATGGGGCCTTGGCCTTCTCTTCCACGGCCTAGATTGGCACAGAGCGGGTGCAACTATCAGTGGGAGTCATTGACCAGGAGGAATAAGTGAACCTACACAGGAAGAAGGTGAGTGAGACCCATTCTACGGAAGCCCTGGCTTCACCTCCAGCTTGTGGAGGCCCAGCATACAACAGCACCTGGGTCGTTGTAAAGTAGCCAGAGCCCACAGGCTGAGAGTCTTCTTTGAGGACACCTAATGCCTTTTGGCCTTTCTGTAGCGCAAAATAGGGAGAAGGTACCCAAAGAATGACCTATGTTGGCTTTCTAACCAATCTTCAGGGAAAGAGGACAAAAGTTATTTAATTGACTTCAAAAATATAAAGAAATACAATATTTATTGCACTCAAGTACTATCCAGTAATTCATACTTATTGCATCTAATTATTAAAGGACCAACTGAATATTAAGCAAGACTTTTGAAGTTTATGTTTAAAATATATAGGTATTTCAAAAGATGAGAGAATATAGTCTGGGGCATTTACTGCCAATTATTTTAGGTGGAATGTTTACTTTACAAGTACCTTCTCTATTTCACAGACTAAACAGTTTTGGGTTCTTATTTTTAATAGATGACAAGAATTATTACTAGGAAATATCTCACTCAGTTTTTTCTGAATTGTAATGCATTCCGTGTATGAATTCCAAGTCCTAACCACATCTCCTATTGACAGTTTCAGAATAAGCACAGGAAATTGATTATTTTATTGTTCTACTATATTCCTTCATAAAAATGTATTAAAGAACACTTTCTGGAATAAAGGAATAACCACGTCATAAACCCGCTGAAATCAACAACTGTCTTATGCCACAATTTGATCACCCAAAAAAGAAAAGTGATTTTATGGTTTTAAAAGGATTTGTGAAAATCACCTAGGTAGTATCCTCATTGTTAAAAACTTTAATTCTATTTAATCATTGATCCTTTATTTTATTGGTCATTGAATATAAAGTAAAAGAATAGTAGTCTTGATCTAATCGTTGTTCAAAGCCTCTTATGGTCCACAGTGTACAAAAGTAGTGACCAAAGAATTTGGCTCACCTTACATTGCTAATTCGTTTAAACTCAATTCATTTAAACTCAGTTCACTGGAGAGTAATCAGCAGCCTGACTGACATTGTTTCTTCTGACAGCATGGCACCATGGAAAATGTGCTGCAAGAGAGGTCTCTTTGCCACAAGCCAGTTGCATCACTTTGGGCAAACGTTTGCACCTTTCTAGGACTCAGTTTCCTCACCAGGAAAATAAGATGATTAAAATAATGATTGGTACACATTTTGCAAGCTCTGCAATTCTCTGAATCTTTTACTTGTTGTATTTGTAAACATTCGAAAAGCCAAAGACATCATCAGAACAAGAGCACTGATCTAGTGATCATGACTTGGAACATGCCGGCTTTCCTAATTTAGAAGGAAACAACACACTGCTATGAAGCTCTGCCTGTTTGACGAACTATTGTTTGCATCTATTAAAACAAGTATCCAGACAGGTTATGCCAGGCAAACCAAATAACCTGCTTCTGATGAGAGCACTGCCATGGGTTATAAAATCTCATATGCAAATACGAGGTGCTGACTGAACCTGAAGTGCATGTATTATTCAAAATTTGAATTTATGTAACTTTCAAGCAGATCTAGAATACCCTGATCTTTATTCATTTAACAGAGAACTCAAATAAACCATTCTGTCTGGCATCAAATTTATAAAAAAGTCCTGAAGCTCTGTCTCATTTTCAACAGGATATAAGTAAGGAAAGAAAAGACCCAACACAATTTCAGAAGAGAAATAAATATACAATAAACACAATGAGACACAAGACAAGACGAGTCAACAAGATCATTGCGTATCTGTCCCTATACCCACAGTGTTCACCATTCCTACAAATGAGAAATGCTTGCTTTAAGGTTTATAAATATCTGTCTTGGTTGCTTTATTGCTTCCAGTCATCTTAGTGAGAACCTTGGGGTTTGAACTGTGCTGTTCATTAGGTGAGCAAAAATGTACCATCATTTTATGAAGCATTATTTATTATCACTTAGAGATCAAGGGAAAGTCCTAAAATGGGGAATCATAAATCCTGAGTTCAAGTTCCAATTATGTATTTTACTATATAACACCACACAAGTTACTTTATCCTGAAAGGTCTCAGTTTCTTCATTAGTAAAATGGACATAATAACCCTTGAAATTTTGTGTTTTTATGAAGATTAAATGAAACAATAAATGTGATGTTTGTAATATCATATCTTTCCATTTATCAGTTAAGATCATTGATTTTATTATTAAGCTAGATTCAGCTTAGCTTACTCAACTATAGTTTTATCACACCCCAGGACTTTTAGACTATTATGCATTTTTATTTTATTGTTGAGTGCTGAACAGTATTTTGGAAACTTATTTTTTATAAATGTAATAAATAGAAAGTAACTTTTGATATGTAGATAGTTTATTCTTGCTATTCATGGTAATCATGTTCTGCAAAGTCTCCAAGAACACATAACAAATACTGAACCACTGCTCCTTATGGAAATTTAGGGTTTAGGTTTCTGTGAGCCTGTGGTCACAACACTTTAATCAACTGATCAATATACTCGTAGAACCTTGTTTTATGTGTTCTTTCGTTTAAAGACGCCCTATATATATTCGATTCATTAACATTTAATATATATATTTGATTCAAAGCCAAAAGCACTATAACTTATGCCTGGACGAAGCTTATCTAAACACACATGTTTTCCTCAGAAGGCATGTCACAGCTTTCTTGCCCTTAGGGATGTTAGACAGCACTTCAGCACTATCCTTAGAAGTCATTTTAAATGGCAAAATCACGAACAAAAAGCAGAAAAATGCAAAACAAAACAAAACAAAAAAAATCTGGCACTAAATAGATTGCAAAAAGGGCACTTTGTCGTATGAGAGTTGAAACTAGAAAGCAGAGGGTTGCCTTGTCAACCTTCCTTGGCTGAGAGCATGCACATGGGGCAACTCAAAATTTTCACCAGTTTGAACACGCAGGTCTACAAATGACCACTAAAGTGCCAAGAGTATTGATTTTGTGGTTCCAAAAAAATTTTAGTGAGTAGGCAAATTCACAAATACAGAATCTGCAAATAATGAGCATTGACTATGCATGTGTATATTTACCTATATTTCATACATAATACATATTTATATTGAATATAATATACATATTTATATTCAATACTTAATCCTATGACAGGCACTATATTAAGTATTTTACATATATCTTCTCCTTTATTATAATAATTATATAATATAAGTATCACTATAATTTTTACCAATATGAAATTGAAGGTGGGGGAGTTAAAATAACTTGTAAAAGTTCACACAGATACAACCACAATTTAAAACTGGATCTGGGGGCCAGCCGAGTGGCTCAGTTGGTTAAGAGTCGGCTTAGAGCACGAGCTCTGAGCAACAGGACCATCGGTTCAATTCCCACATGGCTCAGTGATGCTGTGCCCGAGCAGAGCTGTCAACAGGTAGCAGAATGATTCAGCTGGTGTAACAACAAGATTGGCTGTTTGATGATGGCGGGCCATGCCCATCCGCAACTAAGACTGAACTTGGCACCTTGAGCTGAGCTGCTGTCCGGATGGTTCAGTGGATAAGGCGTGCACTCTTAACAACAAGGCTGCTGGTTCGACTCCCACATGGGATGGTGGCTATGCCCACCTGCAACTAAGATTGAACACAGCACCTTGAGCTTAGAGGCCACGAGCTGCCGATGAGAAGTCAGATGGCGACTGGCACCCTTCACAACAAAGATTGAAGAACAACAACTTGGCTGGTCCCCTTCACCAATTCCCCAGTACTGCTCCCCTTCCCCAATTTCCCAATAAAATCTTTAAAAACAAACAAACAAACAAACAAAAAAACACTGGATCTGATTTCAGAGCCTATGTTCATACTTTACATTATTCTGTATTTTACCAGAAGAAAATGAAATTTTTTAAAATCAAGCAAGTGGACAGTCATGACACTTCCTATAAAATTGGAAAACCACTGCCTTTGATCATAATATTTAACTGAAATTTAAACAACCCAGCTAACTTAATTTGAAAACAAAGCTATAAGGGCCGGCCAAGTGGCACGGTGGTTAAGCGCTGGCTTGGGAAGCCAGCAGCCCCGGTTCGGTCCCACATATGAGGGCCAGGGACACTGCCCTCAAAAAAAAACAAAAAACAAAAAACAAAAAAAACAAAGCTATAAATATGTAAATGCCTATTATCATTCTAAAGTATGCTTCCAAATTTCAGTCATCCAACAAATATTTATTAAATAACTAGTATGTGCCCCAAGAGGTGTTCTGTTTGTAATCATCAACAGAGAGGTGATGCTGTGATGCAGGAGCACACCTCAGAACTGCTCTCTATCCATCTCCTAGCATTGTTAAAACATACACCACCACAGCCAACTTCAAACTCTTAAGGGTCAAAAATGAAAGGGGATTGCTAAATTTGATGCCTGGGAATTACATAAAACAGCGTGTTCAATATCCACTTTTGCTAAGAATGATAGATGCACTCATAAAAGTTTATATGTAAAACAGTCACTTTAAAGGACAATGTATCAACTAGGATATATTAGGCTCTCATGCAATAACAAACAACTCCAACATATCATAATAAAGGTGTCTTTCTTGTTCTTACAAAGTCTAATGCAGGTTGAATGGCCCTTCTCCATCCTGTAGCCCAGTCTTAAAGTAATGCAAGTTACAACTCCTCATAATCAATTGAAAGTCTGGGGAATGTAGAAAGGAAATGGGTTTGGGATGTGCAATGCCTCCGCTGCAAACAAACAAATTTTCTTGTTAAATCTTAAGTATGATACTTAACAATTAAGATTATGGGTAATCTTACATTTCCTACTTGATTCATGGTAGATAAAGGGGAATGGGAATACCTGCCATTTAAAGCTTTTTTTCTCTATGCTTCAAATTCCTTCTAAATAATTCATATTATCTTTAGTACAAATTTTTAAGAACTATTAAACAACACTTTCTTTTAGGATTTTCAGTAAGAACTCAGTTTCATTCTTATTCCAATTATCTTGTTTGAATGGGTTTATCGGAAAGAGAAATAGGAAATATTACTAGCCAGCAAGTACAATATCTGGACCTGTCACATTCGTCAGTTGCAATTAATTAAATGAAGGAACTTGTGTACTGTGTAGAATAATGTTCCCCTAAAATCTATGTCCACTCAAAATTTCAGAATGTGAACTTATTTAGAAATAGGGTCTTTGCAGATGTAATTAGTTAAGCTGAATCATACTGCATTGGGTTGGGCCCTGAATCCATTAACTGATGTTTTTATAAGAAGAGGAGAGGTCACACAGACACACAGGGAAGTTCATGTGACAACAAAGGAACAGATTGAAGTGATACAGCTAGAATGCCAAGGAAGAAGCAACCAGGAGGTAGGAAGAGGCAAGGAAGGATTCTTTCCTAGAGCATTCAGAGGGAGCCTGGCCCTGCACACACCTTGATCTCAGATGTCTAGCCTTCAGAACTATAGAGAATATATTTCTATTGTCTTAAACCACCTAGTTTATAAGAATTTATTGCAGCAGCCCTGGGAAACTGATACAGATTGGATCCAAAATTTCAAATAAGAATTACAAATAGGGACACATAACATATTAAGATTATGGCAAAATATGGTTATAATTTCCTCTGTTAATTTAGTTTTCATAAATGTCTTTAAATGGATACATTTGCTATCACTTAAGTCTTGCAGCTTCTCTGGAGCACTTCCTTGTTCTTAACAAGGTAGCGGGGTAGTCACTGGGTTCCCTTCAATCTCTATTCTTGAGGTACCTCCCTGAGGTACATCTCTCTAACTGTCTGCTCTCAGTCTCATCGATCCACCAGCCCATATCCCAGTGCCTGCCCAGCTTCTAAAAGGTGTATGGCCTTTCATTTTATGCTTTCCTTTTATATGCACACGCATACCACCACCATTCTCTCCTTGCCACCTCTCCTCCAAGATCATTCATTCTCTAGATCAGAGGTTTGCAAACTTTTCATGTAGAAGACCATGTAGCAAATATTTTAGGCTCTGTGTTCTCTGTGGTGCCTGTCACAACTATTCAACTCTGCCATTGTGGCACAAAAGCAGCCTGAACAGAACACCAATGAATGAGTGTGCCAGTGTGCCAATAAAATGTCATTTATGGAAGCTGAAAAATGAATTCTATGTTTTCCCTGCATCACAAAATATTCCTCTTACTTTTTTTAACCATCTAAAAACATAAAAACAATTTTCCACTTGCAGGCTACACCAAACAGGCAGCAGCAGGTCAGATTTTGTCCTCAGGCCCTATTTTGTGAAGCCCAGATCTAGATCACCGGTCCTCAACTGGGGTCAACTTTGGCCCCCAGGAAGCATTTGACAATGTCTGGGGATATTTTTTATCATCACAACTAGTGGAGGTCACTTGGCATCTAAAGAGTAGACGCCAAGGATATTGCTAAACATCCTATGATGCACAGGACAGTTGCCCCCAACCCCAACCAAGAATTATCCAGTCAAAAATGTCAATACTATTCAGATTAGAAACCCTGATCTATTATAGATTAAGGATTCCTATGAGAAACTGAGGACCCTCCCTAACAAATCTCCCTAGGTTATACAGTTACTAAGATCTTATCTAAATTACTCTCCTCAGATATTCTTCTCAGAGCTCTCTAGGTACAATTATTTTAACTATTCTTCAGCATCCTATTGTATTTGTAGATCTTCATGGTGTGTTTATTGTAGTCAGGTGCATATGTTCCCTTCTCCTACACAGTAAACCTGAGAGGGTGTCTTATCTACTTTTATATTCCCAGGACACAGGGTATTTGTTGAGAGGAACTAAACTAAGAACATAATGAAATAAAACCTCCAGGTTATGAACCCTCTTAAGGGAGGTACCAGATGAAAGAATTTCAACTTTCATAGAGAAGCTACTTCTGTCCCTTAGCGTGGACATTTTATATCCTAGAATGTCCGCTTTGCTGGGTGCTGATGGTCAGTTACCAACAAGGTCTCATGCTGGATGCAGCATGAACTAGTTTGGGCCAGAAAGCATGGTGGGATTGGAGCTGGCTGGGGCTCCATTCTAGAGCCAGATGGGGCTGCCTCTACCACTCCTGGAGGCATCAGTGACAAATGGGCAAGCATCTGTTGAGCTTGGAGGAAGAAGATAAAAGCTTTATAGCATTACATGAGGATGGAACAGTTGAGGCCACAGAGATAATAATTGGTTTGGCAGAATCATCCAAATCTGAGACTGCTCTGCCCTGCCCCCCATCTGACATACCAGATACACCTTAGGTTCCTGAGACTCAGTTTCCCTCCCCAACTCCTGATTTTCTCTCACCCATACCCTACTTTGCTCTTCCTATCTCACGGCTCTTTGCCCCCACCCTAAGCCTCTGCAATGACTATGCTTCTTCTTCTTCCTATGATTTTTGGTGTCAGCTCATCCTCACCCAGGATGCCTGGCCAATACCTTTAATGGCCTCCTCCCTGCATACTCCCAGAATACTATGCAAAGCCTCAGTGGCCAGCCTTCCAGAACTCAGGCCATTTTGCCCATCCTCCAGCTTAACCTAAGCTCAAATCCAGTCCCCTGTTCAGTCCTATTAGCCCCCACCTAGGTCCCCTCTCTGCCTAGTCACATTGGATTTACATCTTGTTTGGCAGATGTCTGTAGCTGTTTTGATTTTTCTCCTCCCCAAGATTTCTGTGACCATGTACCCTATACTCATACTTGTCCTCAAGCAGGAACTGAACACCAGGGTCCCTTTTTCTGTCATTCTGTGTCAGGCAGTAGAGCATGGCCATCAAGCTCGTGTACGGAAATGCCGCAAAACACAGAATAAGTGTATAGTCATGACCCTCTGTGAGGAGTGCTTACAGAGCAATAGGTAAAGGAAACTCGCCTAGTGGAAGCAGCCTGAAACTACAGAAAACAATACTCTAAGTTCAAAATTATATAGCACAGAGTTGAGAGCAAATAAAAATAGTTTCATTTTCCTGTGTAGACAGAGCTAACATTTACTGAACTCTGATTGTGGCACTCTGATGAGCACTTTGCATTTATTAATCAGCAGTTCCAACCATCATGGAAAGCCTGTGATATAAGTAATAATAGCATTATAACCATTGTAAAGACTCGGTCGGAAAAGCGGGTTCAGGTAAGTGAATTCTTCAGCTAATGAGTGAGGCCCAGATATGTCTGACTTCACAGCCCACTATATATGAACTTTGATTTCCAGTAGCCATGAGACACTCCAGAGACTGGCTGAGACCTGAACTAAACCTTGGAAGATGGGAGGTGTTTAGAGCCATAACAAGAAAAGGGAAGGAAATCTTGAATATAGGATAGAGGTGGAAAAGGCACAATGGGCTAGTGGTGCAGGAAACCTGCCTGGCAGAATATTTGAAAATGGGTGTTGAGAAGACAGAGGAAATAAGGTTGGAAATATAGAAGAGCCAACTTGTGCAGTTCCTGCAAGCTAGGAAGACTAACATGTCTTGGTATCATAGGACATAGTCACCAGAGGTTTTGCACAGTATAATAATAAGTTATGTCTGAGGAATAAGGCGTGATACAAAGATATACCTTCTGACCCTCAGGAAATCCCTGACAACAGTTATGTCAACGTTACCTAACTTGAATTTGAGGTTGCCCAAGGTGAAATATGTGAAATACACATAAAGGAGTACCTGTTTGGCTAAATATTTATTTAGGTCAGTGTATTAGTTTCCTGTGGTTGCTGTAAGAAATCACCACAAATTTAGTGTCTTAAAATAACACAGTTTGCGGGCCGGCCTAGTGGCGCAGTGGTTAAGCGCTGGCTTGGGAAGCCAGCGGCCCCGGTTCGGTCCCACATATGAGGGCCAGGGACACTGCCCTCAAAAAACAAAACAAAAACAAAACAAAAAACACAGTTTTATTATGTTACCATTTTGGAGGTCAGAAATCTTAATTCAACATGCAAACTTAATTCCTCCTTGACATGTAGCACAGGTAGTGGGGATTAGGGTGTGGACATTTTTGGATACCACTATTTGGTGCCCTAGAGTCACTGATCTTGCCTTTGGGGCTCCATCAAAGGCAGACCTACAGCCATCTAACATATATCCTTATTGGCCCTCCAGGGAGAAACTATACAGCATAGTGCAGAGGAGCCCAGAGGAAGCTGTCATACAGTGCAGCGCCTCAGGGCTCCATCTGGTTACTCAACCTCTCCACTCTGCTTAGAGTACTCACCTTCGCCCACAGAGTCAACTCCCTGTGAGGATCCCCTAGGGCCAATCCAGCCTTAAATACGCAAGACTGGAACCTCTGAGGTTTGCATCCAGCTTCCAGCCCTTTTATCACTTTGTGTTTCTACTCTGAGCTTCTTCCATATTCCTGCGATCTACACCCTCTTCTGGGCCTTCATTCTGGTGTCTAATTCCTTATTTTATTCTCTAGAGATCTTGAGCTCTTGTCTTGAAAATGCCTTACTATTGCCTCTACTTGCCAGTCCCCAACCCTTCCCCAGCTTGGTGCCTGAGTCTCTCCTTCTTGATAAGTTTCCTTAACGCCAGATCCCGTTTATCTGCTGAGTTCCGTGGCCATACCCTGCCCTGGAGTTCACAGACCCTGCTCCCCATACCCACCAGCACTGCCCCTCTTTAGTGGGTAGCTCCAGTGCCAGGCCCTGTCTCAGTGCATAGAACTCATCCCAGAAAGGTTTGTCTCCAGGACACACAACATAATGTCCCCATGTGCTATTTTCAAGGTAGTGTTTGAACAGCCCCATGTTAATCAGGAAACAGAGGTTCTGATAGAGGAAAGGAGTCAAGTTATTCTCCCATATAAACTCATTTACCAAATGCTCACCTGTGAATAACACACCTTCTACTTTTCAAAGCACTTTAAAATCTATTATTTGCTCTGTGTAAGGGCTAGTGAGATAAATTCTTCCAATCTTAAATGACAGATGAGAAAGCTGAGATTGTAAAGGGTAATAGAGCTATCAAAGATTACATAATGAGGCAGAGCTAGGGTCTGAGTCCCTATCTCCTGACTTCTAGGCCAGTATACTCTTTGCTATATTACATCAGTGGGTCAAGCCTGTAGAGCCTGGCTGGGAATCTCAGGGTTAGAAGGACTTTGATGTCATCCAGGCTAACCATGTAATCTAGGGACTTTAAATGTCATCCAGGCTAATGTCATTATGCTGGAACCCCTCAGAAAATGCCCTGCCAAGTGGTTAGTCAGCTTCTGCTTCAACAGTTCCCACAGCCACAAACCTCACCTTTAAGTATCTCTGAATATTAATAAACTCTTCCTTATCTGCAGCTCAGATCTAACTCACTAATTTTCTACTTACTCATTAGTTATATCTGTTGCATCCAAGCACACATATGCATGTACACACACACACACACACCATGAATCTTTCTTTCCTCTGAGAAGCCTTCCAAAAGATTAACCCCCCAGTAATCATTATTCCATGCTTAACAACCCCTGCTTCCTTTATTCTCCCTCCAATGAGAGGATTTGCATGTCTTTCATTGTCCTGGCCTCTATCCTCTGAGTCTCCTCTAAGTACTTGTCACATTGTGGCACATCTGATCTGGGCAAGACCTCCATGCAGAGGTCCTTTGACCCTGTAAGAATGTGGTAGGTCCAGAGTCTTCCTCATGCTCTCATTTCACAGCAGGATCTAGAAGAGCATGGAGAACAGAGATTTGGAAACATACTAACCAAGAACTGGAACTGGGTTTTGTTCCAGTGGCTCTGCCAAGCATTTCAGAAATTCCAGTAAACGTACACCCATCTGGAGAAGGCAACTCAGATGACAACTAATTCTGCAGAACACCCTGTTGATGCTTACCCAAGGTGCATCTTGGATAGGAGGAGAGGTAATGATTCACAGGTAGCAGTTGCTCGGCCTCATAGGATGGAATAGCTCAGGAGAAGCAGTGAGTCATGCTGCAAGTATTTCTACCCAGAAATCACCATAGTTCAAGAGCTTATTATTCATGGAGGGGCAGTTTAAGCATCATACCGGAGCAGAAGAATTGCTTCTCTCTGGTATCTTGATTCAATTGGTTGGGTTTTATACGTTCTTTTTTTTCCTCTTTTGCTTTCATTATAAAAGTAATTGGAAGCCAACCTGGTTGGTTAGGCAGAGCAGTTCCTAGATATGCACAGGGCTTGGAGGGTGAAGTGCTTCAGGAATTGCTGTTGGGCCTGGCTGCAGGCAGCAAGGAAATATGGCAGGCAGTCCTGACACCACTCAAGGAGCTGAAGGGGCTGCACCTGGTGGCTCAGGAAGCCCATGGCATCGGCAATCTTTTCTGGTTCCTCTTGGTCCTTATCTTGTACTTGTGGTAACTGAGTTGTGCTTGAGACCAAGCTTCCACTTCCATCCTACGTCTGGGAATCAGGTTCCTAATTTGTTTCTTATACTTGGTTTCCAGCCCAGTACTCTTGTCTTAAACAACGGTGCCCTGCTGCACTCTTAACAGCCCATCCTTTCCCTGGAATCCCAGGACTGCCACCAGGGCCTTGCTACCACCTGCCAGACTTTCCTGATGCCAGTACCCAGCTTGAGTCTTTACAGAACCTCTGTACCCAGATTCCCCATTGCTGGTTCCACCCTCCTATCAAGCCCTCAAACCCTCACCCTGTGCCACACTGCTATGCCTATCCTTTGCTTATACTTGTACCCAGTGACTCACCTCCTTCTAGCAGGACACATTGCTTCACTTGCTCCTGCCAGCAGCCTAGTTGACACCAACCCAAGCCCAGACACCAATTTAGCTTCCCAGGCTCTCTTTTAGGCCTGGTGCTGCCACTTTTCAAGTTTCTTTCTGCTCAAAACAGCTTCAAAGGAAAATGGGTGAGAGGATGAGCTGCAGAAGAGTGGTGTGCAGCCTGGGAGCTCTGAGCTACATGAGAAAGGGGGATGCTGGCACAGGGAAACTAGAATCTGTTTCCCCCAACCCCAAACACAAGCTATTAGTGCTGTTTTACCCCCCACCCCCCACCCCCCCACACACACTCCCAATCCCTTCTTGCCCACCCAGCAACCTAGTTTCTGTCACAGTGAGGACTGGGCCAACCAGCTCTGTGGACACCAAGACAAAGTCACTAAGTAAAGATTTCAGTTTAAGTGCTCTTGATTTTTCATTTGGAATATTGATGGCAACTAACAAACTATACCCAAGTTATATTTACAGCTCTGAGGGTATTTGGATTCAGGAAAACAAACTGGTGCTTGGTTATCTTGAGGATGTATTTAAATTCACAAAGAACTATTCTTGCCATGTGGTGATTTTTTTTTAATTTTTTTATGGAAATAATAGCTCTCAGTTTGCTAATTAACGTGATAAACAAAGTTACAGCTTCTCTTCCATCACTACTTCCAAAATTAAATTTAATCCTCTGCTTAGGCAGAGAGACCAAATGGGCTAATTGTTCATTCATGGAAAACAGGTAAAAATTTTCCAGTGACTTTCTTTGAGGTGCTTATTTTAAGAGATTTGAAGGTGAGTAGGTTACAAGGTGAGCATCCAACCTTTTAAAGTGCAAGAATCAGGAGTTCCAAACAAGTGGCTGCTTATCAAATGCTAATACACTGAGGGCGCCCCCAAATAAACTAAGCTTGTCACCAGATTTCATGTATTTCACAAACCCATTCTTTATCTGAATGTCATAGCCACTTTTGCAAAAACAATATTCACTAGTTAAACTAAGTAGAAAAATGTAGTGAAAGATTCCTTGCTATTCTTTAGGTAAAAGAAGATCATTTTTCTTAAGAAAAACACTGCTGAGGATAAAAGCCAAGTATTGTTTTAGACATTCTTCATTTTCCAAAATACCATTTAAAAAAGAATTACACCCACGATTTATGCACGATTCATTAGACAGCAAGATAAAATGAACTGCTAGATTTTAATTGCATTTAAAGAATAGAAATCATGGAACACACCCCCGGCTTCTTAGGATTATAATCTAGTAACATTTTTACCACAATGTAAATCTTTTCCAAATAGCCTACCTTGATTAAATTAGAATAGTATTTTTAGTGTCACAATTTGATAAGACTTCCGAAGCATTTCATTTTTAGGTAAGCACACACAAGGTCAAATGCTATCAATTTTTTAAAGTTCTTTTAAAAAAATTTTTACATATTTATTTATTTATTTTTTACAACACAGTGAAATAGTTACACTTTTTACCCCTCAAAGTGACAACCTCCCTCCCCCAATCCGCTGCCTCATTTCCCCCCCCATATCATACATATCTATTACAACTCCCCTGACCCCACTCCCACACTGTACTCCTTATCCCGTGACTATATATATATATATATATATATATATATACACATTCAATCATAGTTAGCATACAATATTATACAATATCAGCTTCAGGTGTACAGTGCAGTGATCAAGCCTCTACTCCATCCCCGAAGCAGTCTCCCCAATAAGACACACTACCATCTGACACCTCACAAAACATTCACAACATTATCAATTACATTCCCAGAACTGCCCCCGATATCCTTGTGGCATCATTGTAGTCACCCACCTATGTTGTCCAATTCCTTCCCCCTCTCCCTTATCCCCACCCCCTCACAGCCAGCAACCATGAATTTTCCTCTATATCTGCATGATATGATTTCAATCTTCTTAAATTTACTGAGACTTGTTTTGTGGCCTAACATGTGGTCTGTCTTGGAAAATGTTCCCATGTGCACTTGAGAAGAATGTATATTCTGTTGCTTCAGGGTGAAATGCTCTGAAAATACCGATTGAATCCAGCTGGTCTAAAGTGTCATTTAAGGCCACTGTGTCCGTGTTGATTTTCTGTCTGGAGGATATGTCCATTGGTGACAATGGGGCGTTGAAGTCCCCTATTATGATAGTGTTACTGTGGATCTCTGTCTTTATGTCTGTCAAAATCTGTTTTATATATTTAGGAGCTCCTATGTTGGCTGCATAGATGTTTATTAGGGTTATATCCTTTTGTTGAATTGATCCCTTTATTATTATGTAGTGCCCTTCTTTGTCTTCTATTGTAGTTTTCATTTTTTTTGGGGGGGGGGAATTGGGGAATAGCGTTGGGGAACTGGGGAAGGGGAACAGACAAGTTGCTGTCCTTTTTTGTTCTTCAGTCTAGTTGTGGAGGACGTTGCTTCACTGGCCCATGTTGGTATTATCATTGCGTTTTTCCTGGGTGAGGCAGATAGGTCACCGGCCTCTGGAAGGCCTCTCACAACAGTTCTTGGCAGTTCACTCCGGTTGCCAGCCACTCATGCTGGCTGCCAGCCACTCATTGTAGCTTATGGCAGCCCACTACATCAGGAGCTGCCTATGCAGTCGCCACTGGCGACTCAAGGCAGCCCAGCTCCAGGTGGAGCTGTTGTTCACCATCTTAGCTGTTGAGGGCAGTGTCACTGGCCCTCATATGTGGGATCTGAATTGGGGCCCTTCTGCTCAGAGCTGGCGTCCCAAGCCAGCTCTTAACCAATGCACCACTCAGCCCACCCTGTAGTCTTCATTTTAAAGTCTATTTTGTCCGAAAGAAATATTGCTACTCCAGCTTTTTCTCATTTCCATTTGCATGAAATATCTTATTCCATCCCTTTACTTTCAGTCTGTGTGTGTCTTTTGATCTGAAATGAGTCTCTTGTAAATAGCATATACATGGGTTCTATTTTCCTATCCACTCAGCCACTCTCTGTCTTTTGATTGGAGCATGTAGCTCATTCACATTTAAAGTGATTATTGATAGGTGCATATGAATTGCCATTTTGTTATTTGTAGTCCTAGTTTTCCTGGGTTTGCTTGTTTACCCCTTTCTTCTGTTTAAAAAAGTGCTTTTAACATTTCCAGCAATGCTGGCTTGGTAGTAATGAATTCCTTAAGCTTATTCTTTTCTGAGAAGCTCTTTATTTTTCCTTCAATTTGAAGTGATAGCCATGCTGGATAGAGCACTATTGCTTGTAGGCCTTTATTTTGCATCACTTTGAGTATCTCCTGCCACTCCCTTCTGGCCTGCAGAGTTTCTGTAGACAAGTCAGCTGTTAGTCTAATAGGAGTTCCTTTGTATGGAACCTGTAGTCTTTCTCTTGCTGCTTTTATGATTCTGTCTTTGTCTTTAATCTTTGCCATTTTAACTATGATGTGTCTTGGTGTGGACCTATTTGGGTTCAGCTTGTTTGGAACTCTCTGCACTTCCTGGGCTTGTATGTCAATTTCCTTCACCAGGGTAGGGAAGTTTTCAGTCATTATTTTTTCAAATACATTCTTGACCCCTTGCTGCTTCTCTTTTCTTTCTGGTATTCCTATGATGCAAATGTTCTTGAGCTTGATGCTGCCCCATAGGTCTCTTAAACTATTTTCATTGTTTTTATTCTTTTGCCTTTTTGTTGTTCCAACTGGGTGATTTCTGTTAGTTTGTCTTCTAAATCACTAATCCGATTCTCTGCTTCATCTAATCTACTGGTGATTCCTTCAAGTGTGTTCTTCACTTCAGTTATTGTATTCTTTAGTTCTACCTGGTTGTTTTTTATGATTTCTCTATCCTTTCTTATGTCCTCACTAATTTCATTGAATACTCTTTCATCAGTGTTCTAAACTCTATCTCTGAAAGGTTGAATCCTTCTGTTTCATTTAATTCCATTTGTAGAGTTTTCTGCTGATCTTTTACTTATGATATGTTTCTTCGTTTCCTCATTCTGGCTGTTGCTCTGGAATTGCTTCGATGTATTACATAGATCACCAGGAAAGCCCTGACTGGATCACACAGGCATACAGCTTACAGCCCAACTTGCAGGAAATCTCCCAGTTTCAGCCTGTCCCAATCAGCCACTCGCAGATCAGGCTGAGCAGCCCAACAACCAACCGCCAACCTGGGAACTCCCTGCGAGCAGTGTGGAGAGCAGGACCCAATATGGCTGGCGCACTCCAACAGCCTGTTGGAGCCAGAGTGCACCCGCCAGGCATTTCCCTGGCTATGCAACACAAGCCGATTTTAATTGCATTAAAAGAGTAGACATCATGAAATACGCCCCCTGCTTCTTGGGATTATAACCTAGTAACATTTTTACCACAATGTAAACCTTTTCCAAATAGCCTACCTTGATTAAATTAGAATAGTATTTTTAGTGTGACGACTTGATAAGACTTTCGAAGAATTTTTTTTTTTTTTTAGGTAAGCACCTAGAAGGTCAAATGTTATCAATTTTTTTAAGTTTTTTATTGTGAAAGTTAATAGGCTTGAATCACAGTGTCACTTACAAAAATGACAGAAATGTCATTTCATAAAGTAGATGAAATACATTTGCAACAAAATGGATGGACCTTAGATGCTAAGTGAAATCAGTCATTGAAAAAGGACAAAAACCATATGATTTTACTCATAAGTGGAATATAAAACAACACAAAACAAACAAAACAAAAAACAAACTCATAGATGCAGCCAACAGATTGGCGGTTACCAGAGGGGAAGGAAGATGGGAGGGAGGGCCAAATGGGTCAAGGAGGTCAAATCTACATGATGGATGGAAACTGGACTTTTGGTGGTGTATACCTGAAACTTATACAATGTTATTAATCACTGTTACCTCAATAAATAAATAAATAAATCCTATGGATTATTAACTTTATAGCAAATAATGTTTAACATCTGAAAATAAAGGCTCAAGATTAATATTTAAAACACCATATCTATATTTTCTTATTCTAAATAGAAAATTGTCTTAAAATATACAACTCAGTTGTCTGCAAGCAAGAGTATTTTTTTACAAAAAGCAGTTATTTATTATTATTAATTATCATTACTATTTAAATAACATATATTGTATGTGTATTACTTTTTAAACTTTTTAAATTATTATTATTATTATTATTAGTTACAGATGTACAAAACAATGCAATAGTTATTTTTTTCACCCCTTACAAAGTGACTACCCCCTTTTCCCTCCTCTGACCCCCCACCCCCGATATCACACATATCTATTACAATTCCATTGACTCCATCCCCACACTATATTCCACATCCCATGACTATATATGTGTTTAATTATAGTTGACATATAATATTATTCAGAGGCAGCTTCAGATGTACAGTGCAGTGGTCAGGCCACTACACCATCCATGAAGTGGTCTCCCTGACAAGACATGAGTCCTTCTGATCCCCTAAGAAAAAATTTACAATCTTATTGATTATATTCCCTAAACTGTCCCTTCTGTCTCTGTGATAGTATTGTAGTTATCCGTTTGTATTGCCTCGTCCCTTCCCCTTCTCCCTCCTGCCCATCCCCATCCCATCTAGCCCTCATCAGTTTTTCCTTTGTGTCTCTAAGACTATTTCTGTTTACATTGCTCATTTATTAAAAACGAGTTTTCCTCCTCTCCACCCCCACCAAGGTAAGGACAAGATGATACCATGCGTTACACAGGCCTAGGTAGGGAATGTACCCGATATACACACACTCTTCATTATATTATACAACTGGTTACAGACTGAGCTAGGGGAAACAGTATTCCTTGCATAACAGGTATAATATCTTACATAATATATAATAAATATGACACACAACACCTTCCGAAGATGCAGGCTGCTGAATTACTAATCTGAAGGCTCCAGGCTGAGGATGAGCACCTGCTATTGGATTTAATGGTTTATGACAGTAAGGTTTTCTGGGCTACCTGCCCCTCTCTTTAGGTTTGGAAGGACAGCTACCAATAGCCTCTGATTCAGCCAGCTGCTTCTGAAGCAGGAGCAGGATAAAGGGGACAGGCAAATGGCTTGAACTTCAGCATCTCCCCGCAATTACTGTTCATACACATACCTGTGGTCTTGAGTGGAGTTTTCTCTCCTAGCAACAGTTTTAACCTTTTGGCATGGATTTTGCCTTGATAATGTGAGTCAGCCACCACCGCTGAGGTAAAAGACATGTTACAGAGTGTGCAGCATTTGTTCTTATCCACCATATCAGCATCACTTCCCTGCCAGGGAGGAAGAAAAAAATAACATTAAAGAGAATTCCAAATCCTAAGGTTTCTTTTTTCCCATTCCATTCTGTTGCAAATGAAATTGAGCACAGACTTCCTTATTGAAATGTCTCGTTTTTGTTCTGCAATCACTTTTTCCCTTCATGATTTTCCTCAGTTACTGACTTTAATCCACATTTATTTAGTGGCTGCTATTGCCAGGCAGGACAAATGCACAGATATGAGTTATCTGAGAAAAAATGGGGCCCATAATTAGGCAAAAACACATCGTGTCTCGCGCCATGAGGAAAAGTCTCTGAAAAGTCTTTAACTGCACCTATTATACTCATTAAAGCAGATAAAATATCAGAGTTTAGATGGCTTAAATTATTTAGCAGAAATTATCATTTGACATTCAGCTCAGCATCTGACTCGTATTAGCCTCACCAGGCTACAAGGCCATATATTCAAAAATGTATTAAAGATTTATTTAAGGAATTTAATATTTTTCATAATTAACTCAAATATGTATCATTAAACCATGATGACCATGCTCGCTGAATTTTCTAGGAGGGTTTTTATAATTTTCCTTTTCTTCAGGAAGGTGATTAGTTAAATGCTGCACAAAATACTTAAATCCAGCTTGATTTTTTTATTCTTTTGTAAGACGATAAAAATGAGTCATGATTCAGAAAAAAGCTAAATCCTTCGTTAGACCATGTGACCAGGCTATTGTGCACACAGATCATCTATTACCTATATTATGCATGAGAAAGATTAATCCATTGGCTCCCCTTCTATCTAGTTAGAAATTGAAGTTAAAGTGGACTTTCAGATAAGGAGTTAATTTATTCCTTAACGGAACACCAACAGCAAAGCACCTCTTTGTTAAAGGAGCAAGCCCAGGATGAGTATCTGCCCCACAATAGGAACTTCTCTTATTCTCAGCAAGCACAGAGAATGCAACTTAAAATGGTATGAGGAGAAGGATGGGATGGAGAATGGGAACTGCAATGTGTGTTTTTCTGCATAATAATAATAAGGTGTCCAGACTGCTGGACTGTTACCTTGCAAATTATGTGGCAGTTAGAAAACTAACTCTTTTCTCTTTACGGCATTAGTTTGTCATTTCTCTGATAATTAGTGTTAGTCCTTAGGAGGAGTGCTGTGTGTGTGTGTGTGTGTGTGTGTGTGTGTGTGTATTCCAGGAGGCTGGCCTGTATTTCAGGAGAAGAGGGGAAGGGAGAGACCTCAAGAGGGATTCTGTGTGATTTGGAGTTACAAAGCCCCACCTATTGTGATTTATTCTCTTGATCTTCGAATATTAGAGTGTCCCCACTTTCTTACAGCTAAAGAGTTAGATCTTAGTAAATATACTGCTAGGGGTTGGGGGTAGGGGACTGTGAGACAAAACAGATCCTATGGAGACAGGAGGGGATCTCTCCCAGGTCCTCTCCTGGAGAGGGACTAGCCTTAGGGCAGAATACCTGGGTAGGCACTGAGGCTGTGTCCACTGAGTATGCTCTTGCTGAGGGTTTAAGTCTGATGTGGTTTGAGTTTTCCCCTCAGTAAAAAAAGAAAAAGTCCATAAATACTTTTACACCCTTATGTGGTATACTGTGAAGACTGACTGGGCCAAGCAGTAAAAAAGGAGTTGGCTTCCCCTCACCTACTTCTCCAACCAAGCCTGGAAGATGCCACAGAACCCATGGAGCAGGTAGAGCCCAAGAATATCAGGAAATGACAAGTCAAGGAGTTACTGAAGGGTTCAACCTTTAGTAAATCAGGAGTGGATAGCTCAGGAGGGATGAAAGACCAAACTGGTACCTTGCCACTATATGTTAAAGATATTAGTGCTACATTATTATTTTTTTTTTTTTAAAGAAAGGTTGTCAAGGTGAAAGTGGATACTTGTTTGGATGACCCATTTTATACCTACTTATAATGATATATATCAAAGTGTGATTTTTCTTCAAATTAGGCACAAGATCATAAGCCAAAGCTTAACCCATAATCTACACCTACTTAGAATGCGTACATCCCTTCTGCCACTTCCAGTGAAAGTACCAGTCAAGCCTGGACTCAGGAACCAGTTCTTCTCTTGCTGTACTTCTAACATGTAGACATTTCTAAAGAAAGGCTGGAACCCAGAAACAGGGCCTGGTATCATTGCAGTATATATTCAGAATTAGTTTCCAGGGCAGAGAATTGCCCTTAAAGTGGATAATAATCAATGGAATTATGGTATTCATTCATTCAATACATTTTTAAAGAACTTACAAATTTGTTAGATTCTGTGCTAAATAGGTATGACTCTGTTCACTGTTATCAAGGAGATTGGAACCAATAGGATTGGAGAAGGCAGACAGAAAATAAAAAGGAAATATTAGAATCAAGGAAACAGAGTCTTCTATTGGGTTCACACCCTCCCAATTGTAAGGTAAAAAGACCATTAACATAATTTAAGCCCATTTTTGTGGATTTTCATCTTCAAGCCTTTCTCATGCTTAGAATATCCTTCCTCATCACTTCTTGTATAAAACAGTCTTTCCAGAATCTGTCTTCATGCCTCCATTTAGTCATCACTTCTTAAGATGAATATTCTTCTGATACCTCTACTGTCATGCAGAAGTGAACACTGGCCTTTGGGTCTTCTATCTATCATGTACATACTTATTTTATAATAGAACACCAATTATTACATTTATGTGTATTCATATTTGTTTTCCTCATGAGCATCTAGCACAATGCTTTCCACACAGGAGATTTCAGTTGTTTACTGAATGGAGATTGGTTTGTGGAGTGAATACATTTACATGACATAAAAGTCAAAAGAGGAGGCAGGTAACACGTGGAAGTCTAGTTTTCACCCCAAATCTTTCAGATTCACAGGAAGATGGCCAGAAAAAAAGAACCAGAGGTTCTTCAAAAATTTATAAACTAGCTTGAGGGTTCAAGTAGGGGAACATTTTCCCAAAATTTATGTTCATTTCATCATAGTTTTAATATATATTCCTGGATTTCTGCTTTCCTGGACAATCTCATTCACATCATCATCTATAGAAGAATCAAAGAATATTAGAAGAGGAGAACCAATTGTAATGCAAGTAAATATTATGGAATGTAGTTATGCCATAGTTGTAGAAGAGGAGTCAAGAAAGTTTATGTTCTAAGAAGTTAGGCAGCCTTTGAGATCATCAGGACATGCTTACAGGATATTTTACCAAAGGAGCCAATGAAATTTACATGATGCAACTGTAAATACCACCGACTCTGACTACTCTAATGACCCTACTGTAAAAACAACTACCTAGAAAAAAAAATCTTGATATTAACCAAGTGCCTGAAAAGTGCTAGAATTTAATTGTGTATCCTTGGCTATGTAAATTTCAAATTAATGGCTCCTTGCAGCTAAAGATCATATAATCTGTATTGGCATCTCCCACTGCACCCAGAGCAATGTTGATAGATGGTCTAGGATAGAACTCCATAAAGTTTGATGAACTGACCTCAATATTTAAAGTTTCTGGCTTAAAGAATTAGAATGGCCCCAAGCTATCAAGTAAATGAAGAGGGAACCTAAGATTTTCTGAAAACGGATTTCAAACTGGAGGCAATAATTAAGTCAGACTTTTTCAGTGCAATGTTCACACTGCTGAAACAAAAAAAATATATATTTGTGGAGTATCCTAAGGCTGCTTATTCAAAGCATTTTGCAAAGTTAAGAAGTTTTCAGAAGAATTCAGTCACAGCGAAAAACCCTGGATGATTCTGGCGAGCAGTCAGGCCTTTCCCTCAAAAATTTTTGGTTTTTTTAATTGATTCAGATCATTGCCTTCATTCTCTTATACTTTAAGTGAACATCAAAAGCCTAGCTGATATTTATTGAAAAAGTATACTAAAGCTCAGTAAGAATAGTGAGAGTCTATGGTATTTCAGCCACAGCTTGCTCTCTCTCCCTAGCGACCCCCAAGATCAGCATGCTGGAAGCTCCATCCTTGTTGGATAGGGTCAAGAAAATAGAGCTCCCTCACCTATCAGCTCCCATTTAAGTGATATCATGATAGGAAGGTCACAAGAATTAATCACATTCCCTTCAACTCCAAGATACAGAAGCTAAACTCCTGGTAATGTAGCCAAAAGATCAGGTACTCTCTTCTTTCACCCACAATCAAACATATAACAGAGCTCTATCCCAGGCACAGCAGGTCAAGAACATTGGAATTCTGCCCTTGCCCTAGCTCACTTGTAGGACAGAGGTTCTATGCCAGGAGGCATAATTTGAGAAGACCAGAGGCTACCCCTTCTGCCCAGCTAACAAAGCAGGGCTTTTACTCTAAGAGAAGCAGGCCACTGTCCCTGTAAACCATTTGGAGCAACAACACAGAGTATTTTCTATAAGAACAGATAGAAAGAGGAAGTCCACAAGAACAGAAAGCCTGTAAACTTTATAAGAAATGGGGTGAGGAAAAGTCTAAAGGTGCTCTCAAAAACAATGGAGATTTTGGTGGTAACCAATTAAGACAAACTGATAGCTTGATGGGAGCATACGCTAAACTATCGGCCAGCTATTTTTCCAGAGAAAACCAGGGAAAGAGACAGCTAAGGAGAGCCTTCCTGGAGTCAAAACGAACTTCAAAGATTTTCCTCAAAAACTAACCCTACAAAAAGCACTGAATTTAATTGGGTCAGATTATGGAGCATTTATATTCTAGAACATTGACAAAAACAATAGCAATCATACAGTACTTAGTAGAACCTAAATGCTAGGTGTGATTCCAGCAGAAGTAGGCTAGTTAACAGAAGATCAGAGAGACAGTCAAAGGGAGTCCTGAAAATGCCACTGTCATTCCACAATGACCATGCAAACTCCTAAAGCAACACCTCTGAGTAATGACATTGGTAGCTGCACATCATGATAGAAATAGAATTACTAAAATAGTCTAGTCAAGACAATGGACAAATAAATGATCAAACAATAACAAAAACAAGCCTTGGAAGATGATGGCATCATTATGCAGCATTATTACAATACATTATCTAAAATATCCAGTTCTTAACAAGAGCAACAAACTTACAAAATATGCAAAAAATAAAACAAAAAACAGGAAGTTTAATGCATACACAAGAAAAAAAAGAGGATCCAAATGACCCAGTGTTAGGTTTTGCTCGCAAATAATTCAAAGCAATGTCAAAGATTTAAAACAATCATAAATGTGTTGAAAGAATTAAAGGAAATCATGTTTAAAAGAGTAATGGGATGTATGATGCTAATACATTATCAAATACAGAATATCAAAAAAGAGAATCAAGGGCTGGCCGAGTGGCGTGGTAGTTAAGCACTGGCTTGGGAGCCAGCGGCCCCGGTTTGGGTCTCACATATGAGGGCCAGTGACACTGCCCTCAAAAACATAAAACAAAAACAAAAAAGAGAATCAAATATAATAATTGAAATGAAAATTTCACTAGAGTGTTCTCAGCAGTAGATCTGAACTTGCAGAAAAAAGAATCAGTAACTTCAAGATAGATCAATAGAGATTATGCAGTTCAAAGAGAGAGAAAAGAATGAAGAAAATTGAACAGAGCCTCAAAGAAATGTGAAACATTGTTTAAAAACATCGACATAAAATAGGATTATTGGAAGGTGAAGAGAAAAAGAAAGGAGCAGAAAAAAAATATTCAAAGAAATAATGACTGAAAACTCCACAAATTTGAAGAAAACATTCATCTATATACCCAAGAATTCCAACAAAATTCAAGTAGAATAAGTGCAAAATGATCCACACCCAGATACAGCATAGTTAAAACACTGAAAGCAAAAAATAAAGGGAAATTTTTGAAGAAGCAGAGAAAAACAACTCATCTCATACAAGGGAACTACAATAAGATTAACAGCTGACTTCTCATTAGAAACAATGGAGGTTAGAAGATGGTGTGAAGATATGTTCAAAGTGCTGAAAAAAAAAGCTTATAAACAAGAATCTTATATACAGCAAAACTATGTTTAAAAAATGAATTAAAATAAAGACACTTAAAGATTTTATTTTTTAACAGAGAGAATTTGCTATTAGCAGACCTATCTTACCAGAAATACTAAAGGAATTTCTTCAGCAGAAAGTGACATCAGACAATAATTTGAATCACGTGAAAAGAAAAAAAAGAGCACCACTAAAAATAAATATGTAATTACAAAAAGAAACAAAAACAAAAAACAGAAATGTGCATATGTCTTCTTTCTTCTCTTAACTAATTTTAGAAGTATATTTCACATGTGTATATTTGTCTAGTTGAGCCAATAATGTATAGAAATATGTAGAAATATAATGAGAATAACAGCACAAAAGAGGTAGGTAGAGTAAAGCTATACTTGAGTTTTTAACTAAAATACACAGGAAAAAATTATGATAAGCATAAAGGGTAAATAAAAAGGTTACTATACTACAATATATACTGCTCTCATTTTCTCAGTTTCTTTAAAAGGTATAAAATTATGTAAAATAATAACAATATATTGTTGGGTAACATACACATGTACCATATATAACAATATTAGCACAAAAGTAGGTAAGAGAGAAGACAGTCATACAGTAGTAATATTTTTATATCTGGCTAAACTTAAGATCGTTTAAATCTTAAATAGATTTTGATAAGTTGAGACTATATGCTAAGCTCTAGAACAACCACTAAAAAAATAGTTCAAAGTAATGTAGTGAAAAATCACAAAAGGAATTAAAATGATGCAATACAAAATATTTTCTTAATGCAAAAGAAAGTACTAAAGGAGAAATAAAAGGGAAAAAGATATAATTCATTTAGAAAATAAAAATAAAATGGTAGATTAAATCCAGCTATTGTAATAATAACATTAAATGTGATCTAATCAAAATAGAGATATTAAGACTGGATAAACAAAATGACCAATCTATATGTTGTGGAGAGGAGACACACTTTAGATTCAATGATACAAATGACTGAAAGTAAAAGAATGAAAAGATATATCAGGCAAACAGCATCCATAATAAAGTTGAAGCAGCTATACTAATATGAGACAAAATAAAACTCTGAAACAAAAATTATTGCTAGAGATAAAGAGGGGTGTTTTACAATGACTAAAATGTCAAGTCCTTAGGAAGATGTAAAAGTTACATGAGTATACATACATGCATATAACTACAGAGTTACAAAATATATGAAGCAAAAGCTGACAGAATTGAAGGTAGAACTAGATAATCCTACACATGTCTGTTGGATCTAGTTGTTTTAAGTGTTCTCTTTTCTTCGATTTTCCTATTGATCTTCTGCCTAGCTGTTCTGTCCATTATTTAATGTGCAGTATCAAAGTGTCCCACTATCATTGAAAATGACCCAAATTAAAAAATGGGCAAAGGATATGAATAGATGTTTCTGTAAGAAAATATACAAATGGTCAATAAGAATATGAAAAGATGCTAGACATCATTAACTATCAGGAAAATGCAAATCAAACCACAAGCTACCACTTCATAACCACTAAGATGGCTAGAATCAAATAAATATATGGGTTATAAAAAGTATTAGCAAGGATGTGGAGAATTAGGAACTCTCATACTGCTGGTAATAATGTAAAATGGCAGTCACATTGGAAAACCATCTGGCAGTTCTTCAAAACTTTAAACATAGGGTCACCATATGACCCAGCAATTCCACTTCTAGGCATAGTGAATCTTCATTATTAACAGATATGTATTTGCAAATTTGCAGATTTGCAAACATTTATTTGTAGACCCAAATCAATGCTTGTGTCATTTATATGGACATTCATGGATACGTGTGAAGTGGCTAGAAAATTGAGTCATCTGACAGACACTCCTGCTCCCAGCTAAGGTTGAACAAAGTGATGGTCTGCCTTGTTTTACTTCTCAAAATATAAATGTGTTCTTTTCATGGTCTACTTAGTTACACACTTTTTTCATTTTTGTTAGTGATTTGCTGCTTAAAATGACCCTCAAGGGTAATGCTAAGCTGCTGCATACTCTTGCAAAGCACAAGAAGATTGTGATATACTTTACAGAGAAATGACATGAGTTAAATAAGCTTTATTCAGGCATAAGAAATAGTGATGTTCGCTGTGATTTCAATGTTAATCAATTGATAATAGTGTACATCCAGAATAAGAAAGAGGAAATTCACTGATGTATCTGTGAAAACATTCCAGAAAGTTCTAAAATGACATCCATAGTGCATGATGAAGCTATGGAAAAGTGGCTAAATTTGTGGATTCATGAGATAATGACTGATAGAAACAGCATAATGGACAGCATTGTTATGAGGCTAAAAGCCAATGAAATGGACCATATTACCCAGTCAGGAAAACGTTAAACCCTTCTCAGCTAGTGTTTTATTATAAAGAAATACCACATGGAGTCAATTATTTGAAAGAAATGTATATTAAACAAGGCATCTTTAAACAGAAACACCTATAAAACAAGGTTATATATCGATCAATGGACAAAAGTCTTTTGATCAGCAGCTTGCAGGAACTTAATCCTGTATTTTCACTGGGAACAAGGACTCAGTGTTTGCTACTTAAGTGTTGGTGACTTTATAGAACACAACTACCATGAAAAACATGAAAATCAACTGCACATATCATTCAACAGAAATCAAAATATATGCTCATATAAAAACTTGTACATAAATATTCATAGCAGTATACTTCATAATAGCCCAGAAGTGAAAACAAGCCATATGTCCATCAGCTGAAGAACAGGTAAATAAAATGTGCTATATATATACAATTTATTAATAATAAATAATAAGTCTATTATCAGCAATAAAAAGAAAAAAAGTACTGATACATGCCACAACATGGATGAATCATGAAAATGTTATGCTAAGTGAAAGATGCCAATCATGAAAGACCATATATTGTAGGATTCCATTTATATGAAATTTTCAGAAAAGGAAAAAATCTATAAAGACAGAAAATAGATTAGTGATTGTCTAGGAGTAGGGGGATGGGGAGGGAGAGGTTAGGGAAAATGGGGGGCAACAGCTAATAGATTTCTTTTTGATGATGACAATGCTGTAAAGTGTATTTTGGTGATGGTTACACTCTGTGAATAAACTAAAAGCCCTTGAATTGTACATTTTCATTATGTAAATTGTATGATATATAAATTATATCTCAATAAAGCCATTATAGACAAAGCCTAAGGGGTGCATTTAAATTATTTCAAAAGCCCAGAGAAATACTGAAATTTGAAGCATAGTTTTCTGTTTTTTTTCTTTTTTCTGGGCATCAGAAAGGGGGAAATGGTGAGAATCATTTTGTTTATGTGGGTTCCCTTGTCATATGCGAAATTCATTTGAGTACGGGCTTGACATCATTGAAATTCTGATCACTGGTGCTTATTTGGCTAAAGACATTTCATGGCTATACTGGAACTCTAACTGCAGCCACTACTAAGCTATACCTAAAGGGAAGAGCCATCTAACACCCCCTGCTAGAGACAGAAATAATTGTACATCTTAGCACATACCCTGGAGTAAGATTAAATGTCCAATCAGCGCAACTATTTCCAGTGTTATGCTTGTTGTTTTTTATAGTCTGGTATTTAATTTTGAAAAGATGCAGTAAGCAGGAAAGAAGTCTCTTCTCCCTGCTCACCTTACTGGGGTCAAAAAAAACCTAGAACATTTGATTTTCTTGATGGGCTGCAGGGTCCTAAGCAGTCTTGTCGCCCACTGTTCCCTGTCATGCATCCTGTTCCACTCTTAGCTCAGGCTGTTCTCTCCCTTCCTAACCTATTCGCACCACATCCAGATGTTAATGTCCATTTTATCCCAAGTCCTTTCAGAACTTCTGAGAACTTCATCCACATCTTTGTTACGGACTTCTCCTAGTCCTTAACATCTGTGCCATCGTTCGGATTAGGTCTTGTCCTTTAATTGTTTTAGTAGCAGTTTTTAGGATTGTCTCTCCAAAAACATCTTGAAGGCAAGAATTTTAGAAATTATTGTCCCTGCCCTTTTGCCAACCCGGCCCATCTCCAGTGCCTGCCATAGGACTGGATACATAGAAGAGGTTCAATAAACATGAAATAAATCATTGCTGAATGAATATCTTGAAATGGCCTTCCATTAACCAATTCTAACTCAGTCACATAAATTTTCCACATAAAATAATCTCACCCTTATCCTCTTAGCAAATTTATTGCTTTCTTTCAGGAAAAGGTCAATTGGATATAAAGTTTATACTCAATAGAGAAACGAAGATAGTGACAATGGTATGCTATTGTGTGTTTGTCCACATAAGAACGATGTGTCATTCTGGCTAGAAAGATGGGTGGTATCCAGACCTCCCACAGAGAAGCTGCAGTATCTGTATCTGTAGAGTCTACATTGAAGCTGGCATAAACCTTGTGTTCCAGTGTTAACTAGAGAGATATACGTATACCCTGTCACTTGGATAGAAACAACCCATTTGATAGATGAAAACTCTCCATTTCCACAGTATTGGGGGAAATGGTTATTTTGACAATAAAGCAAAGAGAGAAGGAAGATCTCTATTCAAGAGGGATTTAGAATTCTGTGTGCCTTTGGTATTTGGAAGGCATTGATTTGTGTTTCAGTCACTAAAGAAATATTTAAACAGATGGTAACAGTACTTACAAGACCCAAAAGGGAGAAATTAACCAGAGCTCCTGAGAGAGAACAAATACATAAGCTAGACACAGCCCTACTAACAAAGAGAAGCAGCTAATAACGATGTCACAAATAAATAGATGTGTCAGAGAGAACAAAGGTGGTACAAGAGGCAGGTGGGAAGAGAGGGAAAAAAATGTCGGAAAAAACTCTGAAGATCTCAAAATCTACAAAATGAAAAGTGATATTTTCTGCTTGAGACATCACTTTAAGGTTGGATAGAGATGAGGGAATTGTAAAATTAGAATGACATCCATACCAGGAGAGTTTCCTTCAGAGCAGCACTATCCGTTCTCATCATCCACACCCTCAGAGTCCACAGTATCAGCACAGCTGCCATTTTCTGACAGTCCTACGTGCCAAACATCACATTAGATGCCTTACACAATTTACCACACTTATTTTTCATAATAACCCTAAAATAGGCTTAGGATTTCTTCTTCTTTCCTTTCCCCCCATGCCCTGAATTCAATCCGTCAGCAAATTCTGTCACCCATCCTCCAATTATATCCCCAAACTGCATACTTCTATTTCTCAATACACTTTTATATTCTTTTCCCCATCACTCATGTTCAAGCCTGAGTCCCTCTCCATTACATGCCACTCTGTTACAGTCTTTATAGTACTTATTTCACATTCTAAAATTTCATAGTTTGGATATTTAAATTTTCTTATTTACTACCTGTCTCTTACCGCTAAATTATTCAGTATTATATGCCCAGTATCTAGAACAGCACTGCCCTGTAGTACACACTACAAGCCACAAATACGGCCACATTGAAATTTTCTAATAGCCATATTTTAAAAATAAAAAAAAAAAACTATGAAATCAGTTCTAAAAAACTTATATTGTTTAGTCCAATATATCCAAACTATTTTCCTTTCAACATATATTCAACCTAAAAATTATTAATGAGGTATTTTCTATTCATTTTCTCATGGTAAGACTTTGAAATCAGGTATATATTTTACACTTACAGCACATCTCAACACAGATTATCCATGTTTCAAGATGGCTCCACGTGGCTAGTGGCTACTAGGTTGAACAGTGTAGCTCTAGAACATAGTGAGTAATTATTAAATATTAGTTGAATTAAAAATGAGTGAATAAATGAATGAAGGAGTCAGTGAAGAAATAAATTAATAAATCCCCATTTTTACAAATCAGGAAAATGAAGCCCAGAGTGTCTAAAAAAATTCTCCAATGCATCATACTTTTAGAATGTGGTGGAGCTGATTTTTTAATCCTTTCCTAGCTAAATTCAAGGTAGTGCTATTTCCATTACACAGCACTGGCATCTTAGGTCAGTCTTCTTATCAAAAACTTTCAAGGGTTCTTTGCTACCTAAAAATAAATTCTTTATCATGATAGTTAAAGTCTGTTGAAATCTCTCTACACACAAGTCTAGTCTTTTTGTTCACCACTGCTTTTCAAAAATAATATGCTCCAAGCAAACTGATTTTTTCAAGGTAAGGAACACCAAGGAGCCTGCTAAGAGAGTGGCTTGAAACCCCAGCTCTAAATTTTTTTGACCCATCTCTGGCTGCTTGCTCTTGTCAGATTCTACAGGTGAATAAAGATTTGGTCCTTAGGACACATTTTTGTATCAGGTGGAGAGCAGTAGTACCCCCCACTAGCATAGGCTTGTTTTTTATCCACCTATCTCTCTCTGCCCTAGCACAGTGCCCCGAACGTAGTAGCTCAAAACTTTCTTGAAGAAGTATGAAGGGAAAAATTATCTGATGAATGAATTCTCCCCATCCTCCAAATATACTGAGTATATTCCTACAGGACTTTGTTCACATGGCTCCTTCCAACTTGAATTTCCTCTGTCTCTCTACATGCAAGGGTCACTCAAATGTCATCTCCCTCACCAAGGTTTCCCCAACACTCCTCACCACAAAGACATTTCATCTTCCCTCACACTCACAGGACTTCATGTAGACTTCTCTCTACACATTAAAAACCATTTAGCATATATCTTATTACTTCCAATGAAATGTTAATTCTTTGGGCTAAAAAATCCATCATTCCAAGCCCCCAGCATAGTGTTTTGTGTGATGTGGTATGAACAAACACAGAATGTTAAATTAAAGAGGAGCATATTTGGAAACCAAAGATGGTTTCAGCCCTGGCTTTAAATGTACTTATTATCCTTAATGAGTCTGAAATTTCTTCCCTGTTATGTGAGAAATAAAATGTACCTACCCTGTCCATCTAGTTATGATATAAAAGTCAGGATAAGCGATGCAGTATATAAAAGCATGATTTGTAATTTGGAAAGTGCTATGCAAATTTTTCTTATGTATATTGAAATGAACTGAAGAAGGATGCATATTACCTTATTTTATCTTCTTCATAGAGCTTATTTATACCTGATATTTTCTCACTCATTTACCAGTGTGTGTGTTTAACATCTATCTTCAACCATTATAATATAAGATTCTTGAGGGAAGAAACTATTTTGTTCACAGCTATATCCTCAGTGTCTATAAGAGGACCTGTCATAGGCCATTCAGTAAATACCTGTGCTGGCTGATTAAAAACAAACAAACACATACACACAAAATAAAATGAGGATTCTAAGATGTTGGCATCAGTGTTATGCTTGTCAATTTCTCTAAATAACCAGATAAAACCAGGACTAGATGGCCAAACAAAAAAACCCACAGACAATATTTATAACAAAATAACAAAATAGGTGACAAGACATTTCTATTAACCTCAAAGTAAAGGCAAATGAAAATAAACCAATGAGAGTTCTAAGACCTATATAGTATCAGCATATCTGCAGGGAAATAGAGTGAAGCAAAGAGGCATCTGTTGGATGACATCAAAGCAGCAGAACTTCACCCCCACCCCCCACCCCCAATTGCCAGCAAATACTCCTGAGAAAGTGTGGCAGATCTTAGTAAGAACAGCAGTTGAAATTAGGATGGCTTGTCTGATCCCAATAGCAGATGGGTATAAGATGTCTATGTAGGTTCTAAAGGGCAAGTATGAACTTTCAATATGACCCACCAAAACTTTATTCCAGGAAACAGCATTATACTAAAGAGAAGCTGCTGAGAGCAGAATCAAAATTGATCAAGACAAGGATAATGGAGACAAAGAAAGGAGAAAGTTCAGACAAACACCAGGGAAGGAGACAGAGCCATTAAACTTTAGTAAACAAGCCATTATATTTTTAAACAGTACACTCACACACACAGAGACCAAAATTTTTTTTAAAAGTTCTCTTGAGTTATAAAAGCAACCTTAAATCATACCTCCTTCCAAAAGCTCAAGAGACAAATACATGTTAATGAATAAAAGAAAAATATCAAAATCAAATCTTATAGAAAGTTATTATTTTTAAAAATAAAATGAACACATATCAGAAATGAATGCTTTCAAAGCAGTTCAAAACAGTAACAATCCATTTCAAAGAAAACTAAGAAACTTTAAGAAAATGATTCAAGATATGCAAAAAACAACATAAAAATGAGAAAATTCTCAAATTAGTTACAAGAACTACAAAAATAATTAGAAATACAGGAATAAATCACTTCAGAAATGATGACTAAATTAGTATAAACAGAAGATGAATAAACACAATGAATAATTTTCTAAGTGAAATAGGAGGTAAAAATGAAGGAAAATATTTAAAATTCTTAAAGAATTAAAGAAATAAAAAGAGATTCAATAGTAAGTGCCAAACTGAAGAAAGACCAAGATGAATCAATGTATAAATAATAAGAGACCCTGAAAAAAAAAAGCCAAAGGGAGTGAAAAAAAGCAAATATACTGTATTTCATAAAATTAAAACTAAAGTGTACATTGAAAGTGAATACTCTGAATATTGATTCTAAACAGCCTATACTAAAATATGTTTTAGTAAAATTATGGAACTTTAGAGTAACATTTTTTTTAATTATTTAAAACACTAGAAAATGACTTATTTATAAGTGAAACAAAATTAGAACATCATCATCAGACTTTTCAACCCCAATGTTTTACTCCAAAAACAAATGGAATAATATATAAAGGGTGCCAAAAAAATGTATATACATTTTGAGAAAGGAAAAAACTATCAAAATTGCATAATACTTAATATATACTGATAACAAAAGATGAATACAAGTCACGTTTGACTTCTGCAATTACAAGAGGTGATCAAAGTGGTTGCCATCAGTGTCCAAACATTTCTGATTATGGCTAACTACTGCTTGAGCAATGCTGACCAAAATATCCACTTGTATACATTTTTTGGTGACCCCCGGTATTTTACATTCTCAAGAAAATAAATGTGAGCCCAATTTTTTATATCCAGAAAAACTGATATTTAAATATAAAGTGCCCAAAGTGATAACAGGCAACACCTCAAGTGACTTTGTTCTCATGAGCCTTTCCTGTTGTATCTACTGGAATATAAGATTCAAATAACCACAATGACTAGAGAGACATCAATATAACAATTGCTGGTATGATATATATAGCTACTTATAGAATTAAGATAATAGAGGTTTATAGGAAGAAAATATATAGTAATGGCTATATGCTCAGATAATGTGGATGTACTAATTTAAAAATGAGAAGAATCTATGCTGCAAAACATTTTACTTATTAGTTAGTATATTTGTGGTGTAGTATTAATATTGTTATTTGCAGGATGTTATGTGTGTAACATTTTGATAGACTAAATGAGCAATTATGAAATATTCTAATCTTGTCATTTCCTGAGTCTTTGAGAATCAAGATATGCAGTGTGGAAAATGAATAAATATAGGAGAGTATGTTAAAATCCCCACAATCATAATTGAATTAGAAGACTAAGTATGTACTCATGAGGTATTGTATAAACATGTATATTTATTACTTCTATCCACTGAAGAGACCTAAAAACAAGTATAAAAAACTCAATACAACATGCCTGGCATTCAGAAACCATAACAGTCTTGAAATGCCATCCATGCTAAAAGAAACTCAATCTTTTGGGGGAGAAGGCTGATTCCCGGAAGTATAAAAGATGAGCCTGAACTATCTTGCCATACTAGATAACAAGAAAGCTATCACATACTACTATAGTCATGACACAAGGACTCATGGGCAAATTGAAGACTCCCACTGACAAAAGATGGGACCATATGAACTTCAAGAGTAACTGTAATTGATCAAAAACCATTAAATACATTAAATTCATTCATCACACTAGTATTTCTTAAAAGCCTATTTGATCACCTTTGCAGGTGATACTGAACCAATTCTTTAATTAGAAAATTGGGATCAGGAGATCCAAGATGGCAGAGTAGATGTTATAAGTACTATGCTTGCCTCATGCCATGAACACATCAATATCACAACAAAATTATACAACAATCAACCTGGAGAACCATTTGAGGCCTAGTTGAACAGAAGTTTTATAACTAAGGATATAAAGAAGAAGCCACGTCGAGACTGCTAGGAGGGTTAAAGACGCTAATGGGCAGGTCCCACACCCAGGTGCAGTGATTGAAAATCAGGAGAGAGATCTCAGCCAGAGGTTCCCCATGAAGGAACAGGAGCAAGGGACCCAGCCCTCCACACCAGGCTCCCCAGCTCGGAGTACTGGTGCTTGAAAAAGGAGCACCCACAACTTCTGGCTATGAAAAACAGTGGGGATTCTGACCATCTGGGTGGGATGAAAGGCTGTGGGAAACCCAGACATCTTCTTAAAAGGCCTGTGCAGGCACTAACCCTGGGCTCCAGTGGAGGAATGGTGACTCTGAGGCATCAGAGATATATTGGGAGAGACTGAGTTGTGCAATTTCAGGAAGAGGACTGGAGGGAAAGTCCCTATTTCCCTGTGTGGGGCCCTCCCTCTGTGAAGCAGGCAGATGTGGGCCATCTTTTCTGTGTTGAGCCTGCCCCCTCCACCCAAATATGAATCTGATTGGCCTGGTGAGCTCCTCTGCTCCACCCTGCTAACTCACTGAAATCCTGCCACGGCCAACTTGCATACCATATGAGGCATTATCAACAGCTGAACCTTACAAAGGCCTGTAAATGGCAGCAGAGCTTGGAGTGTCCTGGCTTTTTGCAGAGCTACCCCAGATTGGGAACTGGTGGCAGCTATCCTCACTTAATAGCACGGCCTTTCCCACATTCCTCCAGGTCCAACACAGGCAGCAACTAATGGTGGATCGCTTTGTAGCTCTTACCAGGTACTTCTTGGCCAGTCACTGGCAGTGGCTGACCTAAGCCTGCCCTGGAGCCCCTCCCAAGAGGTTCCAGAACCAACATACTTGGAGGTTGGCTTCAGACCACAGCAGAGCACCATCCAATTAGCCCCAAAATTGGCACATACAAAGGGCACCAGAGCCCACTGAGGTGAACTCTGCTCCATGGGTTAAGCCCTCCCACCCTATACACACAGCAGCCTGTAAGCTGTGGACATGGCCAAACTTCATAGCCAGTCAGCCTGAGGGTCAATCCCACCCACAGACATGCCAATAGCAATTAAGGCTCAACTAAGGAGGGCACACATAGCCCACACAAGGGACACTCCTGGAGCACCTGGAGCAGGTGACCAGGAAGACTGTGCCACTGGGCCCCACGGGATCCCTACTACATAAGGCCACCTGGGCAATACTGGGAAACATAGCAGATCTATCTACTATATAGAAGCAAACACAGAGAGACAGCCAAAATGAGGAAACAAAGAAATATCTCCCAAACAAAGGAATAGGAGAAAGCTCCAGAAAAAAGACTAAACAAAATGGAGGCAAGCAACCTACCAAATACAGAGTTCAAAACAATGGTTATAAGGATGCTCAAGGGTCTTAGTGAGAACTTCAACAAAAAGATCACAAGGATGGAAAAGAACATAGAAGCCATAAAAAACAACCAGTCAGAAGTGAAGAATACAATAACTGAAATAAAGAATGTACTAGAACAAATCACCAGCAGATTTGATGATACACAGGATCAAATCTGCAATTTGGAATACAAGGTAGCAGAAAACACCCAATTGGAACAACAAAAAGAAAAAAGAATCCAAAATTTAAAAATGAGGATAGTTTAAGAGACCTCTGGGACACCATCAAGCATAACAACATTTGCATCACAGGGTACAAGAAAGAGAAGAGAGAAAGCAAGGGACTGGGAACCTATTTGAAGAAATGATGCCTGAAACTTTTCAAATCTGATGAAGGAAGTAGTCATACAAGTCCAGGAAGTACAGAGTCCCAAACAGGATGAATCCAAACAAGCCCATACCAAAACACGTTATAATGAAATGGCAAAGGTTAAAGACAAATAGAGAATCCTAAAAGCAGCAAGAAAAAGGCAACTAATAACTTATAAGGAGGTCAGCTGATTTCTCAGCAGAATCTGCAGGTCAGAAGGGACTGGCACAAAATACTCAAAGTGATGAAAAACAAGGGACCACAATAAAAGGTACTCTACCCAGGAAGGTTATCATTTAAAATCAAAGTACAGGTAAAGAGCTTATCAGACAAGAAAAAGATAAAGGAGTTCATTACACCAAGCCAGTATTACAAGAAATATTAGAGGGATTTCTTTAAGAAGCAAAAAAATATCAAAAATATGAATTATAAAGTGGCAATACCTACATATCTATTAACAACTGCTTCCAATGTAAGTGGATTAAATGCTCCAATCAAAAAATATAGGGTGGCTGAATTGATAAGGAAACAAAACCCTTACATATGCTCCCTACAAGAGATTCACTTCAGATTGAAAGACACACACACAGACTGAAAGTAAAGGGATGGAAAAGGTTATTTCATGAAAATGGAAACCAAACAAAAAAAAGCTGGGGTAGCAATACTTATACCAGACAAAATAGACTTTAAAACAAAGGCTATAACAAGGGACAATGAAGGACCCAGTAATCTCACTTCGGGGTATTTATCTGAAGAACCCAAAATACTACTTCAAGGGGACATGTGCATCCATATGTTCACTGCAGCATTGTTTATAATGGCCAAGGTGTGGAGGTAGCCTGGGTGTCTGTTGATAGAAGAATGAATAAAAAGGAGGTGGTACATATATACAATGGCATATTGCTCGGCCAGGGAAGGGAATGGGTTCTTGCCATCTGCAGTAGCATTGATGGACCTGGAGGATATTGTGCTGAGTGGAGTATGTCAGACAGTGAAAGACAGATGCAATGTGATTTCACTTATATGTGGAAACTAAAGAACAAAATATAAACAAACAAAACAGAAACCGACTCATAGATACAGAGAATATATTGATGGTTACCAGATGGAAGTGGGGGTTGAAGGGGAGTGTGGAAAAAGAGAAGGGATTAAGAACTACAAATTAATTGTTACAAAGTAGTTATGGGGACGTAGGGTATAGCATAAGGAATATAGTCAATAATATTGTAATAACTATGTATGCTGTCAGATCAGTAGTAGATTTATCGGGCTGATAGATGGGAAGGGGTTAGGGACAGGGTGAAAAAGGTAAAAGGATTGCTTACAAAATATTCATGGGGATGTAAAGTAAAGCATAGGGAATATATGAGGTGTGATCACAAAATATGGTGAATGCTGCTTCCAAGTGCCGACCAATGGAAAGGCAGGATCTTCAATACAGGAAGCAGTGCATCAAACCTTTCAACTTGTTTGATGCCGTCAGTCAAGTGTGAGCTATGGTTGAGGGCAGATGTATTTTAAAGTGTTCCATAAATCATCCACCATCATGAAAACATTCCGTTTCACAGATTGCTTCTTGTATATGGAAATTTCTGTCAAAAAAAAGATTATGGTGTGTCCTCATCCACCTTATTCACGGGGTCTGGCACCATGTGACTTCTGGCTCGTCCCCAAGGCAAAATGATTCAGGACATGGAGGCAGCTGTGACAGCACAACTAAAGACACTCATGAAAGAGGGCTTCCAAAACTGACTCAGAAAGGGGCAAGAACGATGGAATAAGTGTGTTCGAAGTGAGGAGGAGTATTTTGAAGGAGATTAATGGCAATGTGTCTTTTTCTGTAATAAATATTTTATTTAAACATTCACCAATATTGTTTGATCACACCTTTTGTCATTAATATGGTAATATTGGGTTGTCAGAAAAATCATGACGTATTTTTGCAACGAAAAACAGAAAAAATACATCATGACTTTTCCTACAACCCAATACTATATATAGTGCCAGGTAGGTACTAGACTAGTCAGGGGGATCATTTCTTAAATTATATAAATGCCCAACCATAGACTATACACCTGAAATTAATATAAAATAATATATGTCAACTGTAACTGAAAAAATAACAAGGGGGAGATGAAGGGCAATAAGTGGCCCAAATTTCCAGGTATAAAACAATTAAATCATGGGGATGTAATGTATAGCATAGGAAATACAGTCAATAATATTGTGATGTACAGTGTCAGATGGTTGCTGGACTTATGGTGATCTCTTCTTTAGGTATATAAATGTTGAATAATTAATGTGTACCTCTGAAACTAAAATAATATTGTATGCTAACTTTTTAATAAAAATCTTTTTGAAAAGTAAATTGGTAAATAAAAGGATAAAACAATTTTTGTCTTTTTTAAAAGAACTGCAGCCAGCACATAGAACCAAATAGTAAAAGAGGAACAATGGTTGTTCTAAATTATTCCAATTAATAAATCAAATGGAAATGATAGATTAAAACAGTTTTTTAACCTCCAATGAATTACTGGATTTAGTCATTCAGCATCAATGGCTGCTAACATCACAAAAAGAGAGATACTAAGATATTATGTGCCTTTGGATAAAGAACTCAATGCCATTTACAGTCTGGCTAAATGCAGCAATCCCAAATCCTATTAAGTGTCTGGATCCATCTGCCAATTTGCAGGGAAAGAAAGGACACAGGAAAGTGTTGAATGGGAAACAAATATACAACCAGCAGAACCCAAGCTCTAGAAAACTCTATAGGTCAAATAGCTCCAAGTTCTACACAGGTAAATTATAAGGAAAAGAAGGAGAAACAATTTGCAGACTCAGATAAAAAAATTTATCAAGTTTTTAAAACTTGGACAAGACTAAACTATGGTAATCAGGAAGGCACTTTATCATAAATTAGTAATTTAGTAATTAGGATAATTACTTTATCATAAAACTAAACAAAAACCAGAAAGAATGATTCTGGAAACTCGAGGATAGTATTACTTTTGGTGAAACAAACAGGATCAAGATAAGGAAGGAGCAAATGGAGGAGCTCCAATATGACTGGCAAAGATATATCTCCTACCTGGGTAATGTGGTTACCAGCGTGTTTGCCTGCCTTAGAATTCATTTAGTGACATATCCATTTTTTTTGCAATTTTATCTCTGTTTTTTATTTTCTAATAAAATATTTACAAAGATGAATTCCTGTTTAAAATGCACCTAGATAGCAGTCCTATGTTTCTCCCTAAGTATAACTCTAAAATATTAATGAAGACTGAAAAGGATGAGAAGCACACTAAAAATTAATTTGACAGACCACCTGATGCCAGAATTTAAAGTGAATTTCTACCTGCTATCAGGTGTAAGGAGTTCAACTGAGATGAGCTGTAAAACTGGAATAATAATAGACTTTCTCTTAGAGGATAATAGGGAGAATTCAATAAATTCATATGTGGAAATTCCTTAGAATGGTGTCTGACCTAGAGCAAGAGAATATTTAAGAATAAAATATTGTTTTTATTATAAACCTACTAGGGCTGCATCTCATAAAAGAGACACCCTTAAAACAAACAAAGAAAAGAAACCATCAAACCAGGTCTAAGGAAATCTGGTCGTCATTTCCTCAGACGATATTTGTAACAAACAAACAAACAGACAAACAAACAAAACCCTACCTGAACAGCTATCCTTTACCATATGATTCTTGAACTGATAAAACAGTAATTACTTGTCATCTTTATGCATCCATTCGATTCCATTCATTCTTAGTTATCAGTTGAGTCGGGGAAAGCAACAGATACATTATGTGCTGGTGGGTGCAGCTTCTCACCTCACCAGCAAACAAGATGGGCTACAGGGGCAGAGACAGGGAAAGCTGCAGTGGCTCAGCATCCTGGGAATCACAGCTTTAATGCAAGGCATTGACTCCTAATGTCAGAAAACCAGGCAGCAAGGATAGGAAAAGATGCCAGCCAGAGAAACAGAACTTCACTGTACAGTTGAAAAGCTTGCAGAAGCTGGGAATTGGCAGGAACTGTGCACTTCAAGCCACATCTAAAAATGGCTCTAAGAAAGTGACTAGAGAATTAGCCAATCAGACACCAAGAGGAGCCATTTCTTCTCACATTTATTTACAAAATTGATGGAAGCTTAACCACTGGAAGTTGGGGGAAAAGATTCTGAATTTCTTCTGAAAGAAAAAAAAAAGATAGTAAATAGCTGAGATAATTTTAAAACTTAAAAATGAGAAGTGATTTAGCCTAATATGAAAAAAATATTATAAAACTCTAATCTTCATTTTTTATTATTTTTTATTTTTCAATTATAGTTCATATTCAATATTATTTTATATTAGTTTCAGGTGTACAGCATAGTGATTAGACATTTATGTAATTTATGAAGTGATCACCCTGTAAGTCTAGTACCCACCTGGCACTACACATAGTTATTATAATATTATTGACTATATTCCCTATGCTGTACTTATATCCTCATGACTTTTATAACTACCAGTTTGTACTTCTTAATCCCATCACCTTTATCACCTAGCCTCCCAATATCTCTCCCATCTGGTAACCATTAGTTTGTTCTCTGTATGTAAGAGTCTGTTTCTGTCTTTTTAAATTATTAAATTTATTGGGGTGACATTGGTCAGTAAAATTATATAGGTATCAAGTATACAATCCTATAATATATCATCTATATATTGTGTGTTCACCACCCAGAATTCTCCTTCCATCACTATATATTTAACCCCCTTTACTCTCTTCTACCAGCCCCTTCTTTTCTTGTTTTTTTTTTTTTTCTATTTTGTTGTTTTAGATTCCACAAATATGGTATTTGTCTCTGTCTGAGTTATTTCACTTAACATACTTTCTAGGTCTATCCACGTTGTCACAAATTATACGATTTCATTGTTTTTTTATGACTCAGTAATATTCCATTGTGTACTCATATATGTACCACATCTTCCTTATCAAATCATCTGTTGATGAGCATTTTGGTTGCTTCCATATCTTGGCTATTGTAAATAGAGCTGCAGTGAACATAGGGGTGCACATGTCTTTTTGAATTAGTGTTTTAGATTTCTTAGGATAAATACCCAGGAGTGGAATTGCTGCTAGGTAATAAGATAGTTCTATTTTTAATTTTTTGCGGAACCTCCAAGTTGTACAATTCTAATTTTTAAAGTGGGTTTCTGTTATTGAAAGGCCCAAGGTAATAAAAGAAAATGAGAGCAGAAACAGTCAAAGAATACATTCAAATTTATATGTAATAAAAGGAAATTTCAAGCAAGTGAGGAAAATGCCATTATTCAATAAATGGAATTGGAAGGTTGAATAACAATTTTGGGGAAATAATAAAGCCATAAAATAACTATATCATATAGAAATATTCATATAATCTTAGCATGGGTTAAACTTTTTAAGCATAAAATTAAAAAAAAAAAACAATTCCACAGAGAAAAGATGTTCATATCTGTTTTATAAACATTAATATGTTCTGTATATCAAGAAATACCATGAAGACATTTAAAAGCAAATGGCGAACAATATTAACCATATGTATTTTTAAAATTCTTATCTATGTAAAGAGTACTTGCAAAGCATTAAAAGAAAGCTGATCACCCTCCCCCAAACTAAGCAGAGAACATAAACTGAACAGGTATAGAAGAAATATACATGTTCAATAAAAATACAAAAAATATCAACCTATCCAGTAACCTAAGAAACACAAAATTTTTAATGAGTTATGTTTTACTCTTAAAATTAGGAACTTTAAAAAAAAGTATCAGGTATTATCAAAGGTGAAGAGAAATGAGCATTCTAAATCACTGCTGTGAGAAAGATGTAGCCTTTCTGGAGAGTGACTTGAAAATATGTATTAGAAATCTTACAGACACATCCTTATTGACCCAGAAATTTCATTTCTGAAAATGTATTCTATGGAGTATCAGGGATTTGAGTAAATACATACAAGGTTATTCACTAAGGTGTTGATTATAATAGCAAAAAAATATATACTAAAAGTAATAGTATTTTAATAATATTAATTATTTAAACTAATGTTTAATAAAATGTGGTATATTTTTATATTGGTGTAATTAAAAAACAAAGTTATTAAATAAAAACAAAGCTATTAAAATCATGATAGAAGATATGAATGGACATGGAATATGATTCCTGATGCATTTCTAAGCTCATTCATTCAATATTTTTAAACAGGTATTTAATGTGCACTGAGGACAGCGCAGGAAACAGCCCAGGTGACAAACCCTGCCATGGAGCTTATATCATACTTGAGGTAGCTGATAATAATTAAAATAAATAAGTAAAATATACATTATATTAGTCATAATTGCTAAGGAGGAGGAAAAATGAAAAGGGAATATGAAGTTTGTGGGAAGAAGCATGTGAAATTGTAAAGTGGTCCAAGAAGTCCTCATTGTTGAAGGGATTTTTGAATAAAGGTCTTAAGAAGTGAAGAAGTGGTCATGGAGATATCTGGAGGAAGAGCATTCTAAGTATAGGGAATGGCGATTAGGAAGTCACTAAGCATGAGGGTGACCAACATGTTCACAGGTTAGCAAGGACACCTGAGGAGCTGGACAGAGTGGAAGGAGAGGTAATGAGGTCACGGGGGTAGACAAGAGGCACAGTGCAAATCATACAGGACCTGCCGAGTCATAGTAAAGACACTGGTTTTTATGCTCAATGAGATGCAAAGCCATATATAGGAACAATGAGCATGATCCACAAAGAAAAGAAATATTTGCATATGTATGCATGTATTTTATTTATTCATGTACACATCACAGAGGGAGCAAAGAAAACAGTGAAAACAGAAACTAGAAAAACATGACTCTAAATATTAAAAAGATTATATATGTATATTTATATAAAATTAATGTTTTCTTTGCCCTTTATAAATTGTCTAAACATTCCATATTGACTCTGAAAATAAACCAAATTTAGAAAAATATAGTAAAATATTTTTAAAAGAAAGAGTGAGCAAATCTGTATTCCCACCATCTGGGAGGCTGTTAAAAGTGAGAGATCATGCATTTTCAAATCAGATTCCCTTTCAGCACCTTGGGGAGAAACCCAGCAGTAGATGGGACAGGTCTACAGGGATGTGTCTGTATTATAAACAGAGTCACCTGAGTGACCCAATTCAATGACCTGGGTACCCTGTCCGATACATTCCCCTGTAAGTAGTCAATTTCTGAACCTGTGCAAGCTCTCAAACAAGCAGCACCCCGACTCGACAAGTCATGAAGGGAAACTGCCAAGGCAGCAAGGTGTGGGAAGCTTTCTGCCCAAATCTATAAATACCTGTGGTTTTACATCTTTGCCACCCAAATGCCACTTCCAGTCCTCAGTTGTCTGTAAAGAAGATAATCAGAAACAGACACTTTTACTGCAATTCCCACTGCTGTCTATATTGTTACAGCACTGGGGAAATGAAATAAAGGATCAGAAATAAAGGATAAAAAACTAATGGAGGATTTTAAAGGAATAAAAAATTTCAAACTGGGTTTACCATGAATAGCAAGAAAAGAAAATCTAGATTTTTAAATTGTGGTATCCAGTCCTGCAAGATCAGCATCGCTAGAGAATTTGCAGGAAATTCAAAATAGGGGACCCCACCCAAGACCTGCTGCATCAGAAAATTTTCCCATAGGACCAAGCACTCCAGGTGCCCTATCTAAAGAATGCCCTAAGTCTACTGCAGGGGTGGGATGCAGGAGTTGTTTCCTCGGACTCTTCCTCCTTTTACTTAAGGAAAAGTCAGTTTGATTGGGGGTCAAAATGTCTAGCCTTCTATCAAGAGATCGTCATTGCTGCTTTGTGCTCTATTGTGGTTTCTAAAGGCAGGGTCTCCTCAAGATAGCAACACCTACCCAGGCTCATGTGCTTCGCCAGCTGGTTTGACTGGGCTGAAGTCGGGGCAATTACGATTCCTCTAGTGCAGGATGACAAGACCACATACAGACCTACTTTTCCCTCTTATTCCCTCAACTGCCAGCACACGGATCATGGTGAAATTGTTTCACTGGTAAATTAGTCTCTCCAGATACAAAACACGCTCCTTCTATGACAAGTTCTGAGCACAAGTTTCAGACCAGCTGAAACCTTCTTGTGTCTCCTTTATAATCCTGTAATTTTATCTTTGATTGCTCAGTAATACCATCTTTTCCCAGGAGAGTGGAATCATCCTTCTGCTATTAAACCTTGCACACAATGAAGGCCCTTAAGCCCCAATTTGAAGAGGCCAGATGGAAGGTGTTCTGAGGTTCTCATTTACCATTTAATATGTACTTGCTCTCTGATGCTGATTGCATAAAAAGGTCAGAACAAATCACATATTCACTAGCCTTTCTGTGTCACCTCAACTAAACAAGCCATACAAATGAAATATTTCTAATAGTAAATATGCAACAGGAAGTGTTCAGTGAAAATGTGTATTCCAGAGAGACACCTCACAGGGAGGCCACTCTGCCAAGAGGCAGCTCTTCCTGGTGTGTGCAGAGACAAGTTTAGGGCATCCAGGAGCTGCTGGGGCCTCGCCCCTCCCTCCTCCTTTCCCTGGGGCCTTCTGTTTGTGTTCCCCAAAGCCTGAGGGAGGCCCTGCCTGGTGAGAGGCAGCAAAAGCCATTCCAAATGAGCTGTGGACCTGTAGGATGTTGGCACTTCAGAGATCATTTGATTCAGGATTCTTTTTTTCAAAATTTTTAAACATGGGAAGCTGTTCTCAACAAATAGAATGTGTAAAACAGTTCAAAATTTAAAAAAAGGAAAAAACAAAAGAAAAGTGTATTCCTTTAAAAAACTTCATATAGTTATAATTTCTGAACATCAAACAGGGACTAAGTTTAGCAAAATAAGGTTACTGTGAGCATGGAGGTATGTTCCTTTCTATTTTAGTTTTAAATAAACTTTTTATTTTGGAATAATGTTAAATATATAGAGAAATTGCACAGTACAGAGAGTCCCCATGTACCCTTCACTCAGCTTCCCTTAATGTTACCATCTAATATAACCACGATACATTCTTCAAAACAAGAATTTAACATTGGTACATTACTATTATCTAAACTCCAGTCTTTCTTCAAATTTCACCAGTTTTCCCACGCATATTCTTTTTTCTGTTCTCTTTTACCCCTTTCTGCCAGCTTCTGGGTTAGAACCTCATATAGAATAGCCATTTATAAATAGCTGTCAGTTAACTAACACCATTCTGAGTTTCATGGTAGCAATTCTGCACTTAACATTAAGCAACCCATCACGCAGTGTCACCAGCCTGCCTTGGAGATAAGGCAGGCCTTACCCAGATGTTGGCACCCGCTTAGGTAGGCCTGGGGTTGGAGCAAATAGATTTGGGTCCCAAATGAACTGGACAATCTAAACAAGCCTTCCTGATTCCTATTTCTGAACATGAAAGTAAGCCAGTGTTGGGAAACACTGTAGGACAACTCTTTGTAACAAGACCCTTGGGATGGCTACAATGGCAAATGGTTTAGGAAACTTCAGTTATTTACTTTTAAAAATTACCAGTTTATTCAAAGGCTAGAGTATGAAGAAGGTCTGGGCAAAAGTGGGAAAAACAGAAATCATCCATGATCCCTTGGATTAGGAGGATCCTCTTGACAACAGTTACTTTGTAATCACTTATTCACCAGCTTCCCACACCCTTTCCTCACCCTCACTTAGTTCACCTCCACAATAGTGAGAGAAAGACAGACACATACAGAAGAAAACAAACAAAAACCTTTAGGCAAAAATGAAGTTTGCAAACACTTGCCTAGGCCAGGGTCCTCAAGCCTGCTCTACAGACAAGGTTTCTGGGAGCGCAAGAAAATAGCTTCCCAAGTAGAAACAGTTATCCCTCACATTCCTGGAATTCAGGTTCTAATTTCTAATGATATTCTCCATCTAAATCTCTGACATACATGTACTTCCTAAGGTTCAACTGTAGCATTGACCTGGAATCCCAGGGACCCTTACTTAAAAATGGAAGAAACAAATACTCAAGTCTCATTCTTGGAGGCACTTAAAAATAGTGACCACCTAGGTGAGAAATGGGTCAAGCCCAGAAATAAACCTGGGGGTTCTCCATAAACACCTTATATCAAAGTGATGTTTTTTCTTTTGTCTTTTTTTAAATTAATAAGTTGGCATGACAGTTGTTAAGACTTTACTGAAAACACATTAGAGAACTCAGTGGGAAATATGCAACTGAACAGGTAGCAAGTCACACACAGAAAGTACAAAAGCCTTTTTATGTGTAAAGGGCACAACCCCCCCCCCCACTCCTCGGCAGCCCCTCCCCCTCCCCAAGGCTAGTTCTGGCCTGGTATGAAGACTGACAGTCAGTTCTGGTGTGTCCTCTGCAGTAGGGCCAAGCAACCACCTGTGTCATCCTCTGGCTTCCATGATCGCAGGTCAACAATAGACTCCCTTCCCATAATCTCACAGTAATAATGAATGTCTGCATATGAAATTCTTAACTTCTTGGCCGTGTTATTTAGACGCAGAATTTGTTTGGAAACACCAGCACTGTTAATGATCCAAATAAAAGCAATCTCATTCAGGAGATTATTGTCACCAGCAATTGTATCAATCAGCACTCTTACTGAGTATGCATGGTGCTAGAATTAGCCTACCATACAGGGCAAGTTGTCTGCCAACTTTTCTTAATAACTTTATTTTGTATTTCGAGAAAGCGTTATGATTGCTTTCGATGAACACAAGTATAGGTCTGAGGTCAAGAAGCACTTGCTTCATCCTCCCTCCCTGCTGTCATCATCCATTTCACTTACAGGAAAAGGATGACAGGGAGTGTGACATCAATGGCCAAGCTAGGTCACGAACGAGATAAAATTTCAGAATCATTGGGTAGACTCTTTTAGAGGTCTCTGTCCCCTGAATGTGGGGAAGTGGAGTGGGGAGATAGGCTCAGAGCCAGAATAACAAATGTCATGAGAAGGCTATTTTTAAGCCTAAAGGTGACTCTGAGAGTAGAAGTTTCCTGAACCTTATTTTATTTTTTTTTTGTTTGTTTGTTTTTTTGTGTTTTTTTTGAGGGCAGTGTCACTGGCCCTCATATATGGGACCTGATCCGGGGCCGCTGGCTTCCCAAGCCAGGGCTTAACCACCGCGCCACTCGGCCGGCCCCTTATTTTAGATAGAGCCTTATCTTAAAGCTACACCATGTGTCTGCATGTTAGAGCTATCAGCTACAAGCATCTTAGTGGGTAGGGAATTTGTGTTTATAACCAGATAAGTTGAATCACAAATATCTTAAAGCCACTTCCTGCCTCTCTTCTTATGCTTGGAATGATTTTTGTAGAACAATCTGTTTTTCTTTATAAAGAGCCCTAAATATATCTTTAAGTAAAATGTCATCAAATATAATAAAGCCATATTCAAATTACCCTCAAAAAGTTTAATAATTATTCTAGTTTTTCCCCTGTGATACACAAAAATAAAATTATAATGAAATCTCAAGGGGAAAAGCCAGACTTAGAACAACAATAACCATGGGCCGGCCGAGGGAGTGGTGCGGTGGTTAAGCGCTGGCTTCAGAAGCCAGCGGCCCCGGTTCGGGTCCCACATATGAGGGCTAGTGACACTGCCCTCAAAAAAAAAAAAAAAAAAAAGAACAACAACAACCAAACCTCTCCTTCATGAGCAGGAGATAACTAAACGGAAATGGAGTAAGCTGAATGAAGCACCGTGAAACGATGGCAATCAACATGCAGAAGAAAACTGACAAGTGGAAAGCGGCACTGTCTACATGCATCTCTACCTATGAGTGCATACTTGAGCACGTGCCCATGTGCACACACAAGCACATGCATACCCATACATTCATAAGCTACTCCTCAGCATACATACTCTCTACATAAGAAGCTTAACTTGTTTAAAAAGTAAGAAACCAATGCACCCTCAGGACTGTGGCCCTCACAACATTGCCTGTGAATACTAGGAGCTTGTAAGCCTCCCCAGGCTTGACAGAGAGGGAGGGAAGAATACGCATCCTTATTTGAGGCCACAAATATCCCTCCTCATAGGAATCATATTGCAAAGATTGGTTACGTACAGTTGAAAAGATTTTATTGATTCTCTACTGTAGGTACATCATGGAATAATGAAGATTAGTGTACCAGGTAGAGATCTAACCAGCTTTTATTATATTCTTTCTGTGGGGAGAAAAAAGGTTTCAAACTCCAGTCAACAGATTCACACATGAATCGTGGGAACACAATACATTTGTATTTAGGTAACTACTAAGGAGGGGCAGGGGCTAGAATTTTGCCCTTTGTCTTGAAGACAGACGCTGATGGTAGACGGGAGAGCTGTGTTCCCTCAGGGGCAGTGTAACATCCTGAAAATGCCACATCTGCAAATGTACTCTGATAACTGACTGCTATCACCTCATACATGCAAAGCTGCCTCCTCCTGTCTGTGTGGTAAGCACCTCCTCTACCTTGCACCCAGCTACAGCTGTCCCCCAAAGAGCCAGGTTAACTACCCTTCCTACTTTTCATTTCAGTGTTTTCCTGTCCTCTGGGTGGTTGCTTGCTCTGCACTTTGATTTCTCTATACAAAAGCCACTCCCCAATGCTTTCCTTCTGGACTCTGAGTTGCCCTGGGATAAAACCATGTGAAAATGGGTGGGCTGACACATGGTAGGACTTCACTTGGTAATATAATCCAAACAGGGTGGGGAGGGGAAGAGATGATAAAGCCATTCCAAGAGCCAGATGTGGTATCTATGATGGGCCTTCGGCTCACAGGTAGTCTCGTCCTCATCAGTCATGGTTCTGGCTACTGAGACACAGGGCATTAGAGTTGCACTTCCAGAGACACCTGTAAGTCTGTTTATTCCTGCTAAGTCACCTGGAAGCAACTAAAAGCATAGGTTTTTCAATTAATTGTAAAGTGGCATCAGGCTGGGGGGAAGACTTGGAGGAATTCGTGTCTCGGCAGGGCTGTGTTCCCTCACTCCCCAAAGGTGTACAGAAGACCTAATTACAATAGAAACAAAGCCCATGTAACATCTGTCCTTAGATGTTCCTTAACAGAGAGGGTTCATTTGTTCCATCTTTTGTGTGTGTGTATTTATATTAATCAGAATCCACTTAGGCAGAATACACCATGTTTCACGGTGGATATATTAGTGTAACACAACATACATATCTACTCTAAATGGGGCACAAGGAGCAGTGGCTTGAAAGCACAATGCTTAGTTTTTGCTGATCCTGAGTGGCCATCACAGGGAAGGACCTGTCAAACCATCCATTAGGATGCTCTTACTTTGGGGATATGTGCACTGAGGATCACTTTATAATAATGATTTGATTTCCACCTACTGTCAGAAACAATGTTGCATTTTAAAAGAGGAGGGGGTGTAGAATGAGAGATAAGAGAAAGGCTGTAAAAATGAATGAACATATTTCTGAATATGTATTGCACACAAGTATGTAATTTTTTACTTTTTTTAGCTGAGTCATTGTGCCACCTGTTGGCAGCTCAGCAGCAGCTCAGCTCAGGCTGGGAATCGAACTGCTGTTGCTCAGAGCTCAGCTTGCACTCTTGAGCAATCACTTGACCAACTAAGCCATTCGGCCAGCCCTCACAAGTATATAATTTTAATAATATTTATCATTATACCACCTGAGCCATGATACCTCAATGTCCATTCTGCTTTGCCTCTCTTTTTTTTTTTGACACTCGAGTGGTATGTTCCTAGAATAATGTTTTACCTGATTTCCATCACCCCATGTTGTTTGACAGAGTTCATAATTATCTCAAATAGTATGCTGGCTAAATGCGACAAACTGACACTCTCAGAAAGAAAGTCTTTCCTATTTCCCTAATTAGTAATCCCCTGCAGACTACCCAGATGCATCTGCCTTTGTGCAAACTCAGAAGCTAATCATGTTGCCTTTATTTGGTCAAAGTTGTTTTGTGCTAAAGCAGATGAACTGAAAGAAACCTGCTCCAACTGTATTTTTTCACTCATTCAGTAGCATCAAGTTAGTGGGAGTGAACTTTTCAAATAGTTTCAAAAAATGTAGCCCACCATCAATCATTCAGTAACTGATTAAGTAGACAGTCAATTATATAAACCTCTTGTTCTCAATTTTCCATCTCTTGACCTTTGGCCTTTCCACCATGTTACTGCAGATGGCTCTTTCACTAGAGGACAGACAATGCCAGTGAAAAGAGAGAAAATGGGAGTTAGGCAAGTGGTCTCATAGTTAGCTGCTCTGTGCCCCATCAACCCTGATTACCCGCGGTTGGCTGAGAATGTATTTTAGGCCAGAGGTCGACAAAGTATGGTCCACAGCCCAAATCTGGCCCACTGCCTGCTTTTTATAAACGGAGTTTATTGGAGCACAGCCATGCTCATTTGCTATGGCTGCTTTGTGCACTATAACAGCAGAGTAAGTGGCAGCAGAAATTATATGGCTCAGAAGGCCCCAAACACTTACCTTCTGGCCCTTTCCAGGTGCTGTTTGCCGACCCCTGTCTTAAACGCTTGGGCTACGGAGCTTGGGCTAGAGCATGCTCTGATTAAGACAAAAGTCCTCACATTCGCTGCTCATTCGCCCAGATTTCACCTAGCCCCCAACAGGAACATTGTAAACGTCAAGGCCACCCTAGGTGACCAGAAATATGGAAAAAGATATTTGGAAGGATACTTTTAATTGCAAATAAAAGAAAATGCTAAATCAACTGGCCTGAGGATTTTATTTTCTCATATAATAAGTTGAGAGGTAATTTAACTCCAAGATTAGTTTTGTTAGTGGCTTGGCAGCTTGACAAATACCCAGGTTCTTTTGATCTTTTTGGTCTGCCAGGCTTAATCTGTCTGATTTGTGGTTTGGGCTCACTCTCCTTAAGGTCTGAATATGGCTTCTAGAATTCTAAGCCATCTCACGCTGACACAACAATGTCCAACAGCAGTAGAACAATCTTCCCTTACGTTTACTTTTAAGATTGAGTGAAACTGTTTGCATAACTGCCACACTCACCCTCAGCTGTCATGCCCTGTGTCTCAGTAGCCAGAACCGTGACTGATGAGAACGAGAACTACTGCTTACTCTGATCAGTATGCAGCTGTTGGTGCTGCGATGGATGTCTCTCTCCCCTGAAGCTTACAGCTTAGCTGAGAAGGATGAATATGTGAAAAAAAATTGGGGCTCTGCCAGGAGGAAAAATGAGAGGGAGGATGGGTGTTGAGTAGGCACCTAATGTCTATTATAGGCTGGCATGAATCCCTATCCACCACTAGAAGAATAACTCACAGGGTATGTCCGATTACTGAGGAGCAAGTTGTACTCCATGTACAAAGTATAAAACTTTATATGTACAGTAGAGGATACTTTCTATTTAAAAAAAAATAGTTCCATGAAGTAGCACTAGGAACCTGGGTATATCATTTTATTTCTCTGGACCTTATGAGGTTAAGACAAGATGAAAGTCCCTTCAAAATCTGGGGTACAAAAACATTATTAATTCAAAACCTTCAATAAAAGAACATAAGGTATATGAATAAATAGTTTATGTTTTTATATTTATAAGCTGCATTTTTACACAAAGAATCTGAACTAACCTTAAAAAAAAAAACCACCTAAATACCAAAAGGGAAAATAAGTACTCATGGGAATTTGTTCTATCAGAGAATAGGGAAAGGGGGAAAAAAGATGGGGGAGAAGGTGAAGGGATTAGAAAGGACAAATTGGTACTCACAATACAGTCACAGGGATATGAAATACAGTAGAGGGTCAACAATGTTGTAAAGATCATGTAGGGTGCCAGGTGGGCACTGGACTCATCCAGGGGGTCACTTCACAGACTGTGTAGATGCCTGACCACTGCATTATACACATAAAGCTGAAGTAGAATAATGTTGAATGTTAGCTATAATTACAGATATATAGATATATAGATATATATATAGATATATAGATATATGTATGTATCTCCACAGAATGTCAAGTACAGCACAGGGAATATACTCAATGGTACTGTAACAGTTACATGTGATTTTTACAGGGCTAGTAGGTTGGGGTGGGGGTTATCACTTTGTGAGGGGTGTAAATGTCTAACTATTACATAGCTTTATACACCTTAAGTCAAAAATTAATTAAGTAACTAATGCACCAAAAAAAAAAAAAAAGGAATTAAAGGCAGGAAAACATTAAAGACAGAGGGAAAGGGAGCATGTAGAAATGCAAGTCCTATGTTCCTGGAGAGTTGCTTGTGAAAACTAGCTAAAACTTGATTTCTAAGCTCTCTACAATTTGAAACAAGGAGAGAAACATGGTAAGTTATAATACTGACAATGTCCATGAGCTAAAAACACAATACTAGTTTAGAGGAAGCATAGCTTTGCTTGATATTAAGACTTAAGGTAAATTTCACTCATGTCTCCTAATAAAGAGAACACTGCAATAAATATTATTCTTAGTATCAACATTTTGAAGTACGATATATTAAAGTAATGCTAACCATTGAAACAAACAAACCCTAACATTTCAATGCCTTAACACAGTAAAAATTATTTCTTGCTCTTGTAACATCCAGTACTGATGTTTCAGACCAGTGGATGGCTTGGATCTTTCTATCTTGTGGGTTCATTCTTCTCCAGGGACTCAGAGCCATCTGCATTTAGCTAAAGCACCGTTTCTCAACCTTGGCCTTATTGACATTTTAGAACAATGTTTTGTTGTGGATGGCTGTCCTCTGCATTGTAGGATGTTTAGAAGCATCACAGGCCACTTACCCATTAGATGCTAGAAGCATGACGATCAAAAATGCCTTAAAAAATGGCCAAACATCCCCCAGTGAACAAATTGCTTCTAGTTGAGAACTGCTGAGTTAGAGAATAGGGAAAGAAAGAGTAGAGAAGGCACGAAAGCACATCTCCTTTTTTATTGATGGATAATTTACACAAATGATCAGATCTTAGGTGTTCAGTTCAATGAGTTTTGACAATTGCAACATCTGTGCATCCAAAACAAGATGCCAACCATTTGCTTTACCCAGAAAATGCTCTAGTGTTCTTGTCTAGTCAATCCATCATTCCTCTCCCAGGCAACTGCTCTCTAATTTCTATCACCATACGTTACTTTTGTCTATTCTTGAACTGCAAATAAATGGAATAATACAATATGTACCCTTTTGTGTTTGACTTCTTTTGCTCAAAACAATATTTTGAAACTTATGCATGCTATTGCATAAAACAGTGGTTCTTTCCTTCCCATTGCTGAACAGAATTGCAGTATATGAATACACCACAAATCTCTTTAGCTATTAACTGTTGCACACTCTTTTTAAAAATTTATCCTGAAAGTGATGTGCATCACTTCTGTTCACATCCCACTGGTGAGAACTAGTACTAGGACCCACATGTAAGAAGGTCTAGGAAGTGACATCTTTAGCTGGGCAGATACTTGTCAGTGACACTTCTGTACTCTGGAAGGTAGAGCATAAATCTTTTGGAGGACAGTTCATTATCTCTGTCATATCTAGCACCTGAATGGGAGATCTATGTATTGCTTCTCACCTTTAGGCTAGAAGAGGTGAAAGCTCTTGGAAGTACTTGCATTACATATATAGCGAGTTTTGAAATACAGTCTGAAAAACTATCAGCTCTATAAACATTCTTACTAGTCAACAAAATAAACTCATATTGCAGTCTATTATCCACATATTCTGACTAAATAGTAAATAACCAATCAATATTCACAGCAATAAAGAACTTTCAGCTAATGCATATTACTGCTTTTTGTACATTTTTTTTCTTGAAGCCTCAATATTCTAGAAATAAATTGTTTGGCATTGATTAGAACATGATTGATCAGGTAGGTATAAACAGTAATATGTTTGAATTACCAATATTATGTTTAAAATCTACAGACCTGTGATTCACAAAGGCTCAACTTGAATTTGTGTGATAAGTATATTCGTTTTAACTTAAAGTAAAAAGAGAAACTATAAATCATAATAATAGAAATGTAAATTGAATATTTATTATATACATCCATGAATGGAAGCCCATTATTTTCATGAATAATTTCAGAATAAAATCTTTCCCAGACCAAAAGGGCTGGCACCCTAAAAACATACTGAGAAAACATGGCAATCTTTCCTGTTTGAGTAATGCCGAAGGGTAAAGCAGATCAGTGTTCTCCACTTTATTTTTACTAATGACTTAACATGTACAAAAACTCAACAAAAATACATAAAAGGAAAACTGTGATTGAAGCTAAGTTGATAGGAATATACCTCTCATTTCTAAAAATGGGCTTATCTATTAGGTTTGCATCATATCAAAATAGGAATTGTTTTATATATATATGTGCATGACTGTCCCATCATTGATAATCTCTTTGATTTGCCTAACACAGGGGTCAGCAAATTTATGAGATGGAAGAGCCGCCAAGTGTCAGCAAACTGCGGCTCACGAGCCACAGGAGGCTCTTTGAGTACATACATGTGGCTCTGAAGTATAATTGAAAACAAAAAAAAAACTATCATAGCTTCATTTATAAATTTTTTTTTTTTTGAGGGCAGTGTCACTGACCCTCATATGTGGGACCCGAACCGGGACCGCTGGCATCCCAAGCCAGCTCTTAACCACAGCGCCACTCGGCTGGCCCTATAAAATTTTTAAAGGATATTATTCACATAATGATGATTATGTAAAAATATATTTTTTAATACAATAATTTTTAAATTGTTGTGAGGGACAGGAGTGGCTCTTCCAGGGGTCGGCAAACTTTTGAGATGGAACGTACCCAAAGAGTCACATGTGGCTCACGAGCTGCAGTTTGCCAACCCCTGGCCTAACCTAACACCTTCACAGCACTTAATTCTTCATTGTCTTTAAAATACTTTATTTGCACTCATTGTGTATTTCTGTGTATGTGGGTTCTTAAGTGTTTCCAACGTGTATTCTTTCAGAGGATTCAGACCTAAATGTGTACAGGGAGGATCTGATCAGGGTAGGCCTGCCAGAGAGCTCATAAGAATCTAAAGAAACCCTGAGGAAATAGCCTTCCCCACATCCCTGCCTAAAGGAAGTGCAATCAGATCTGGCTCAAAGGAAAAGGTCTTGATAAAGTGCCTGCAATGGGAAGGTAAGACCCAGTGCAGGTACCAGAGGCAAGTAGACCCAGGAAGCAAGAGAGAGCAGGTTCAGGAGGATAGTCAGCATCAGATAGAGCTAGACAGCCCACAGTGAGGGCCCTGGGACTGCAACCCTCAGAAGTCCCAGAGGAAAAGAGGCACCTGCATCAGGACAGTTTGCCCATAGGAAGCTGGGCCCAAACCATGGGGCTGGATTTGTGTGCAGGACTCTTATGCCCAGGAGGCACGGACAGAGAGGAATGGGTTCCTGCCCTGGAGTGGGAGCTAAGCCACCAACAGGAAACTGAGGCAGAGGAAGAAAGACAGTTTGACAGCTATCAAAAGGAGCCAAAGGTCCATGAGGTCAGGCTAAGTCTTGAAGCAAGACTGATGCTTCTTTCAATAGATGTGGGAGAGACCTTCATCATCCCTTCCCAAAAGGGGTCTGAGGCCAGCATGCCCCAGCTGTGGGAACAAGAGGAATACAGAAGTTGGGAAACAGACACACGTGGCAGGAACAGGCTGAGCATGACCACCTGCTTTTAATGAAAAGAAAAAAAAAAATAAGTCTAACCACAGTTGAAGTAAACGGACATTTTTTTATTAGAACCTGAATCCATCTCTGCAGGAAGAAAGTTATCACAGAGGGTTCAGTGGGCAGAATAGACCTCATTCTTGGACCTTCATTAGGTTTGTTACTGTCTTTGTGAAAAATCAAAACTCTGGTATATTTCACTTCCAGGTTAAAATGCCTCGAATCTCTATTATGTTCTACATTTTAAAAGTTGTTGCCAGGAAGAGAGCAACTGCCTCTAATTTGCAATGCATGCCTAGTCATAATGTTAAGTCACAGGACTTGTGTTAATAATATTATACACTTCAAAGTGAATCTTCTATATGCTACAGAATTAACAAGAGTTTTTCAGGGGACTGTTAACAAGTTGCTGAAATGCAAAAGCTTTAGGGTTTTGTTGGGCAGTCATAGCCTATTACAAGTTGTGTCAAGGCAATTTCAGGGGCAGGCAAAAGAGAACTGCTTCTCTCTGTGGAGCTGTAGGCACTACTTTCAGATTTCATTAAGAATGACATACACATTCCAGATAACTATTATAGGTGGGCTCCATTTTAAGAACTATTAGCTGTGAAAGGCAACTTTAGAACATATCTAAGTTAGCAGGAATTTATTTGCCTCAATAAAGGATTTTCTATTTACCCAACAACTATCATTCACTCATTCATTCATTCATTCGTTCATTCAACAAATCTTTCCTGAGCCTTCCTGTGAAAAGGGGACTATGCTACGAGTAAGACATGACCTTGCTGAAGGAACTGATACACCTGAAAGCACAAATTAACAATTAGCGGGCCAGCTGAGTGTCGCGGTCGTTAAGCGCTGGTTTGGGAAGCCAGCGGCCCCAGTTCAGGTCCCACATATGAGGGCCAGTGACACTGCCTTCAAAAAAAACCCCAAAAAACCCAAAAAACAATTAGCTATATACAGGAGGTGACAGGTAAAAAAAAAAGATACTATAAAACATTAAAATGGTCGAGATGCCATTTCCAGCAGGAAATTCAAGGAATACTTCACATAGAAGATAGTAGCCTCACTGAGGCTCAGAGAGAGCAAGATTTTAACAGTGACTGATTGCAAGTAGAAAAGATGAACAATCTAAACATGCATAAAGGGATGAGCAACGAATGAGGACTGGAAACTGTAAGGCATGTGAGGGGCACAGCAAAGGGGTCCGTTGGTCTGGGTGTGGATTTTAAACAGGAGAGCAGGAGTTGGAAATAGAATTGTAAAGGTAAGTTGGAGCCAATTCAAGAAGAGCCATAAATGCCATGGTAAAGGATGTGTGATGGATTTGTTAGGCAATCAGGAGGCAAGAGGCTTTCTGCAAAGAGAAGAATAGGATTAATGCTTATTTAATGACAGCAACATTTGCTTCTGAAATGCTGAGCACCATCTACAGGGAAAGACGATGGAGAGTAGCAATATCAAATAAAAATACGTCACCATAGTCTGGTGGAAAAGTGACAGAGGCTTCAACCCGCGTAGAATCATACATGGAATATACTTAGCAGTAGTGTCACACGTGTGGTCGCCTGGTGGGGGCTAATTGTGCTACACTCTAAATACCATGGTGCTGCCCACACGGAACATGCACTCTCAGTGGGGCCTTCAAGGAAGAGGTGGCTCTTCCCCTCTAAAGAGTTTTTCAGTGGCCTCTTTATCACTGGCCTTAGGGAAAATGCAGATACATATAACAGATCCAAGGGACAGAACTGTATCACTGTGGTGCCACTGCAAGAGCTAAGAAAACAGTTGTCCAAAACAACTTATGCATAGGACCAAACCAAGACCAAGTTATTGATGATGGTCTAGAACAAGAAAGTACTGAACATTCCAGAGCAGACCAGACTCTCTGGGACAAGAGCAGTGGGAGGCTCAGAGAAGAGGATCTAGACAAGGTCAAATCAGAAACAATTTCCTCCGTGTTGCCGAGGAAGTTTTCTCATCAGTCGTTTAGTAAGGAGGAACTGGAGATTACTGTGAAAATCCACGGTCTAGTCTTGTTTAGTTGTGCCTAAGGCTGTATGGGAAACCATACATTGCTCCTCTTGGGTGTAGATGTGATTATCCATAATGCATCTTCTCATCAATGCTATAAAGTACCAAGGGGAATAACCTCTCTAGGTATTGGTATATATTAATTACCCAGACAGTGAGGACCCTGCTGAAATTTAAAGACAGGATCCCTGGGTCCAGAAAGTATGTGTTTGGAAGCAGGGTGAGTAAAATGATATACTGCTGCAGAGTTCCATGTTACAAGGCTTATATTTGCTGGGCTAAGCTATCCTTTGCAGCAATAAGTTAGGAGGATTTCAGTTGAGGATATGTTGAGTTGGGGTGGGATATCCAGAACAAGATGCGGGTACTGGAAAGACAGGATGACAGATCATCAGAAAGTTCAAGGCACAAGAACAAACATTTCTCAAAATAAAAGACAAACCAATAAAAACTGATCTTAAAACAAATTATCAGTGTAAGTACAACTTTCTAAGACTATCTCAAAAGTTTAAAATGAGGTATACCTCTAATTATCTTAATATTATATCTGATATTAAATCAAACATCATTTTACACACTTTTAGAGCAATAAGTAAAAAAAAAATACTCTTTTTAAAGAATTGTAAAGTTCTTAAAAAAAAACAGTACTCTTTTTAAAGAAATGTAAAGTTCTGATATGTCCCCCATTCTTGGTTTATAGTTAACACTCTTATTGAGATAATACTATAATTGCAATAAAAATTTTAAGATGTAACAATTCCTAAAATTTAATCTTGAAGTACCGGATGTTCTAAAGCACTCTGAGCTTCAGGTGTGCTTTTGATCATAAATGGTCTTAATCTACAAACACTATCAGTGTTTATCATTTTTAGGAACATGACACCAACCAAATTCTAATTCCAAGAATTAATATATATTTTTTATATTTCTGTCTTGTGGATTTTCCTCCACTCTGGAACAAAATTTATAAGGTGGGTTTATACTACAAAGGAACCACCCATTCCCTTGTACATAAAGACATTTGAGCAATTTTTTTCCCACTCCACACTCAAAACAAAAGCAAAACATGCCTAAACAAACGCTTGAAACCAAGAAAAAACCAGTCGATTCCATCACAGGAATATAACGCTTCACAAGGACAGTGACTGTTTACTGTATCCTCGATGTCTAGAACAGCATCTGGCATATAGTAGGTGTTCAGTAAGTATTTGCTGAATCAGTCCATCAATAAATGTCAAAGGAAACATTTTATTTCTCAACAGACACACTTTTAGCATTTTAAATGGGACTGTTCTTACCTATGAAATATTGCCCTGTACACTGTAAGACATTTAGAATCCCTGGTCCTCTACTGCTCAATGTCAGTAGATCCCATTGTAACAACCAAAAAGACCCTCACACATTTTCAAATGGAATCTAAGAAGTACTGGCCCCATGTTAAGATCCAGTATGTGAAATGTGTAATTAATATTGACGTCTTCCTGTGAACCACAACTAGTTTCATGAGACGCTGCAAAATAAAACAAAATATGGAATATTTGAGTGTCGATTTCGATGAATCCCACATGAAGAAAAAATGCCCACTGCTAAGAAAATGCCCAGTGTCCCAGTGGAAAGATTGCACATTCGAAACGTACTACCAAGGGAAGACAAAAAGAGTAAGGGTAGCCTGCTAGTGTGCTCTAATATTCAGGAAAAACAGGGCGATCAGTCCTCTCTCTCTTGAGACATCCCATCAGTCTGCTCTCCCCACCCTCAATAGAAAAGCTTATCTAGGGTTACAGTGAAAGTCAAAGGGGAAGTCAAAGGGGAAGTAGGACTCACTCTCCACTATAAGGCAACTTCTGCAGAACACAAATGTTCCATAGGGTACAGACAGCTATTTCAGAGGCCAACCTTGAAAGTCCCCTATCAAAAGAAACCTGAATTATTCAAAATTTAAGAAATCTTTAAACATTAATATAGAAATTAGATTTTTTTTTGTAACAATGCTTTCTTATTTGAATTTTGCAACACATGTGTGTTGGTTTGGAATTAAATGAATGTGCAAGGATTTAAAAAATACCCTAACCATACCATACGGGCTCTATATCAATTTTTATTGATACAATAAAATCAGTATCTATTGTGACCTAAAAATTACAGAGCCTATTGAGTTTGATTGTTGAAGAACAAAAACTGTTTCCAACTCTTTCTTGGGAGAATGCCCATGACTAGATGACTGAAAAGGCTAGTCTGAGGCATGACTGACTCAGCTTTTAACTGATTGAGCATGTGACAATCTGAATTGCATACTAAATCTGATGTTCTAGGCAGAAGCTCTAGCTTATCATTGCTCAAAACTCCAGATTTAATATATGACAGCAAAACAATTACATCGTATAAATGGAGCCACAGTAAGGAATTTTGGGGGTGATAAATCTGCAAATGAAGATACTAAACACCCACTGCTTAGCACAGCGCTTGGCATATACTTGGAGTTTAATAAATATTTTTTGAATAAAGGAATAAAAGAAAGGACCTTAGTCACACAGAAAATTTAAGTTATATTCAATATTTCAATATTTTCTGCTTATAGAAGACAAGATATGTTCCATACATTTTATGAGGATTTCCATCAAAATATTTAAATATTCATTTTCGGTGGTCATAAACATAATAGCCAATTATTTGAAAAAGATTCTCATCTTAGATAGTGCCAGATTTTTTTAAAAGCATTACTAAAATCCAGGATATGAGTATTACTATTTCTAGTACACTAGAAACTTGATAAAAATGTTTGAGAGCTGATTTCAGGAATTTAATCACTGTAAAGCTTGAGGAAATACATTTTTGTTAAAGCCACTTTTATAACTTGCCTCAGAGAATGCACATGCAGCCGTGCACTATAAAAATTTGCAAAGTGTGGTGTTGAGTTAATGCAACAGTTCTCTTAAAGCAATGAGTTCAGTGTCTCTCTGGTAAGACACTGCAAACAAAGGCATATGGGCATTTAACTACAGGCACCAAAAATACTGAGTCCCAGAAAAGCATGCCTGAACGGAAGCTTGAAAAGCATCCTCCTTTTACAGAAAAAGAAACAGGCACAGAGAGTCTGAGTGACTTGTCCTAGGTCACAAAGTAAGTTTGTAGCTGAGATGAAACTGGAAATCAGGTCTTCTAAAAAGCTAAGACTTCCAGATGAATTATGGAGAAAAATAAAGAGAAAAGATGAGAAGAACATCAGTGTATATGGTGATGCTACCATGCAGCAGCAGATTCACAATAAAATATTGACCTTCTCCGACTGTTCAGACCGATAATCCTTTACGTGGCATGAGAAAGAGACCACTTCACCTCACCCAAGCTCCCAGTGGCCTTGGGAACGTGGAAGAAGAAGGTCACCACAAGAATGCATTTTCTGGCTGAGGGCCTGAATCCAAGAAAATGTATAAGGCCCACTGGTAAAAATGGTGACAGTTCCTCTAACCTTTGCTGGCCTGCTTCAATGAACCCACAATGACAATGCACAAAATGTAGCGGAAGGGACCCTCTTGACCATGGCATACCAATAACAAGGAGCAAACTTCAGTCGGAAAATGGTGGGCACTTTCCCTCAAATTTGGATAGTACCCAGAAGCGTTTGTTTTCCTAGCATTGCCATTTTTATCTTTCAGCAGTAAGCTTCAGCTAACAATCTCTAAGTATTAATGGCATCCTGTCATTCTCATTCATTCAATAAATTTCAGTTGCATACTACCTGTGAGAGAAGTATAGTACAAGCACTGGGGATACAAAATAAGAGCTACAATGCCTGCTTAGAAGGAGTATACAGCCAAGGTAGAGAAAAACGGTAAAAACAAAAGCCACAAAAATTGCTGGAAGTATTTTACAAGTACCTACGTTATAGAGGAGTAAAAGGAGGCAATCCACAAGAAGGAGAACAGGATGAAATAGGAAGTAATAATATGAACAAGGGAAAGATCATGAAGAAATTGGTTGTGCCATTTAGAAAGATCCCATGCCACTTAGAAAGATCCCCTGCCACACTGTGAGAGACAGGTAGGCGTGAAGGAAGACAGGACATGGAACGCATGCAGGAAACAGGTCAGAGAGGCAAGCAGTTATAGCAGATGGGACATGCTTATGGAATGAAAAGTAGGGGATGAAAATAAGAATGACTCAAGGGGGTCTGGCTTGGAGCCTAATTTATACCAAGACTGAAAATACAGGGGAAGTGGGTTTAGTCCTGACTGGACATAAATAGTGTGTATGGTACTTCCAGATGGAGAGATCCATAAATCTCTGGATACAAGACTAGAAGTAGGTTTGAGGTCCGAATGTGGGTAGACAGGGTGGTGACTAAAGTCATGACAGCAAATAAAAAAATGCAGAGAGATGATTTAGAGAGAAAAGAGACAAGAGCCAAGGATGGGATCTCTAAGGTATTAGAATCTAATAATTTAACAGAAGGCAAGCCATGAAAGCAGAATGAAAAGAAGTCAGAAAAATAAAAGGAGAAAGACGAAAAGTCATAGAATCCAAGAGAACTAGATTTTTTTTTTTTAACAACATAGGAGTACCCATCGATGTTATATACTAAGACTAGGTGAGAAATGGACTAAAAAGTCCCACTGACACTGGTAAGTAGCAGGTCATTAATAACCTTGGTCACAATTCAGCAGAGCCCATTGGCTAGGTGGGTGGGAGGTAAATGAGATGAGATGCCAGCATAAACATGCTCAAGAAAAAGAAGTGAGGTTGAAAGGAGGTTTGAAGATATATCTATAAACATAGATATAGATTATAAATGGATCTAGATACACCTTTCTATAAAGAGATATAGATTGTGGAAAATGACACAGTTTTAGCTCTGTGATTTTCAAACTGAATGATAGTAAGCAAGTTATTTAATCACCCTTCTCCTCAGCTTAATATTTTTTAATGGAGAAAAATAGAGAATAATAGTATCCACCTCAAAGAGTTACATGAAACAATGAATATAAAACATCCAGTTTATACACTTGGTCATTAATATTACTAGTATTAATATTATTAATCCTAATCATTAATATCACTACCATTGTTGTTACTATAGGTGCTGGTAAATGACTGGTCTGAGAGAATTCTGAAAAAGCAAAGCAAAAAGGTAACTGTTGGATGGGTTGAGAAAGAAAAAGTTGAAAGTTTGAAGCTATGAATCAATAAAAAGAAGGTATCTCAGGACATAGGAGTTGGAGAGCTAAAGGAATAGAAAGTTATGAGTACATGCGTACATATTTCATTGTAATATTCAGAAGAGGTTTAGTGCCAGTTAATAACGAAGGACTGTGACAAACGCAATGGGAACTCAACTGAAGACAAAGACATTCATTCGCTTTGTTTTTTTTTTATTAGTTTCAGGTGTACAACACAATTCAATAGTTATACTCTTTACCCCCCACAGTGAAAACCCCCTCTCCCCCAGTTCGCCACCCCACTTCCCCCCCCCATATCATACATATCGATCAATTTCTTGAGAAATGATTGTGTTGTTTGGGAAGCTGATGATACACCTTGAACAAAATTGTGGTCCTGCCGTAAATCTTTGAGGTTAGGAGGTAGGATGGCTTGTCCCCACTGACTGGAAAATTGATCAAGTTGGTGGCTGCATAGCAGTGGGACAACTGTAGACTTAGCGACCACGGGGCACACAGGATAAGACCACAGATTACAGGGCCGGCCGAGTGCCTCAGTTGGTTAAGAGCTCGCTCAACAGTGCGAGCTGAGGTCTGAGCAACAGCAGTTTGATGCCCTGCCCAAGCTGAACTGCCGCTAAACTGCCAACAGGTGGCAGAATGGCTCAGCTAAAAAAAAAAAAAAAAAAAGACCATACATTACAGCTAAAAGAGAGCTAGAGGCTGATATATATGGATGGAGTGGTCCTGGAAATAGGAGAGGATTTTGCATGAGAGTGGGAAAGTGGAAGAAGAAAACAGGAGCTAGGCATGTGCTAACACTACTTCCAGGCCCCATGACAAGGGGCTCACAGTGTCTGCTCATTTAGATGTGGCAGAAAAGTGCCCTCCACGTGAAGAGTTTTCAGTTAAGTAAAGGAGGTTGAGGATGTATTCTGAATATAAAGGCTGTTAATTTGCCTTGTGGGCAGTAACAGTTCTCTGCTAGGCAGTACAGGCACAGGCCTCAGGGCCTAGGTGCTTTCCAGAACCAACTTAAAAAAGGAAAAAAAAAAAATTGGATCCAAAATAAAAAAAAAGAAAACTGCAAAATTGCTATAACTAAATGTTTAATTAAATGTACACAAAATGTATCATTATGTCAACTGCATTAATTGTTAAATTTAGTGTTCATAAAAATTTCATTACATTTAGAAAACAATATGTTAGATTTTCCCACTTTGCAAGAACCCCTGAGTAAGCACAATGATTGTCAAGAAATTGTAGTCAGTTGTAAATTAAATTAGCTTCTCATAACCAAACAAATTTAAAAATAAAATTATAATTATTCAACTTTTAATAACTAAAACATATTTAATGTAGAATGTGGGTGGGTGCTAATATATCTGATACAACATTTGAAAAGCTTCCAGGGGTCCAGGACAGGTAACCCAGAGAACAAGAAAGGATACAGGGAAAGGAGTCAGGGCAAAGGAAGGAACCCTAACTTTTCATCAAGGAGTAAGTTAGGATCTTCTCGTAATTTTAACACTCTCTTCGGCTCAGGGATTTTTTTTTTTTTTTTTTTTTTTTTTTTTTTTGCGGGCCCTCACATGTGGGACCCGAACCGGGGCCGCTGGAGTCCCAAGCCAGCACTTAACCACCGCGCCACTCAGCCGGCCTGGCTCAGGGATTCTTAACCTATGTGTGCCTAGGACGCCTCTAGTATTCTGATTAAACCTAGAGACCCTTCTCAAAATACTGTTTTTAAATGCATAAAGCAAAATGCACAGGATTACAAAAGAAACAAATTGTAGTGAAACACAACTATTAAAATAATGTTTTGTTGTAAAAAGAGTAACACATGCTGCTTTATAAAATAACAACATTTAGTTTCATTTCATAGCAGTGATGAGCACAGATGATATTGCAAGGTATCTTCAACAGCCGTAATGTGATTTTAAAATATCGGTGGTTTGTATGGTGTCAGATATCAGGGAATACTAATATTACTAAGGTTTGGGCTCACACTTATAATTGAAGAAAACTCTGTTTCAAAGCGTTAGCGCAGATAAAGATGTAATATTTTTCCCATAGAAGTTCACAAATCTCTAGAATTCTAATTGCAGACTCCTTGAAAGTTCATGGACCCCTGGTTAAGACATCATGTGGTAACTCCTGCACAAATAAAATGAACAGATTGAGCCAAATATTAAAGGAATGAGAAGCAGGAGCAGAAATGTACTAGCTGACTTAAAGGGATGTCAAATACAAAGGAGCTCCCCCAAATATTCATTTCCTTTCTCTAATCTACTTCATATATTCTAGCAGAATCTATTTCAGTTGGTTTTGGATTTTATCTCCTTTAGCAAAAACTCATTTGAATAACACTGGCCTTTGATAGGTCACACACACACACACACACACACACACACACACACATCTCTCTCAAAAGTAGAAGACAATGTCACAAATTGGGGAGGGGGGCAAACAACAAAATATAACAGTCAGTACAGTCAGTAATTAAAGGAAAATATACAATTATATAAACTTTGGAAATGGTTATGAAAATTTAGAAAATATGGACATAATCACAAAACACAGTAATCAACCTCATTGGACTGATAATCAGATTAGGTAATCAACCTAAACTGTATCAACTATATTAAATCTCATTTTTACCTAGCAAATTAGCAAAGATTAAAAAGATTAATAAAAACTAGTATTTTTGAGGATGAGGTAAAATGGACACTTTCATACACTGATAGTAGAAATATAAATCAGAGCAATCTTTCTAGCAGGCAATGTATTATATTATAGGCTATTATAGTAAAAGATTATAAAATATGCATATACTTTAATACAGCATGGCCACTAATAGGACTATTCTAAATAAATACTTGTACAAGTGGACAAAATATAGTCAAAAATTTAATATAACATAAATATCAATTAATAAGAGATTAACTAAATAAATTGCAGAATATTCATTCAATATAATATTAAAAAGGTAAAGCATTAAAAATAATAAGATATATGTTAAGTGTTGAAACAGGAATTTGATTGATTAAACCATTTTATTACATAATAAAGCATAACGCAGGACATTATCTACAGTGAGATCTAGTTTCTGCCAAGAAAGTATGTATACATATATAGTTTATGTATATTTCCTATGTCTCAGGAGTGAAATTTTCATTTTCAACTAAAATTAATTAACTAATCATTGTATATCATTTTATAATCAGAAAGGAAAAAAAGATATTTCTGTTTGACAAAAATGTAATCTGATTTCCGTGTCTGCCAAAGGTAGGCTTCTTTGAAAGGAGCCTTTGAATAACTGAGCTTTTTCTCTATTCAACAAGAGTTCAGGGCTTTTTTAAAACACTTGCTTAATTGGGTCATTTCAGTTAACACCTGAAAACAGTAACCTGAGATGACAGCTAAGCAGGGAGTCTCCTTCTTGATTATTCCCTAAAGGCCCTAAGATGTCAGGCAGAAGCTTCAGACAGCTGATTTGAGGTTGCCCTGGCTGAGGTTGCACACTAAGCATTCCCTGAAGGCCATGAAGTCCACTTTAAAAAAAATGATGTTCTGAAAGGTGGTCCAAGAAGACAGAATAGGTAAATGCTATGCCTGATACCCCAGGATTGCATCAAAATTACAACTAAGTTATAAAACAATCAACCTCAAGACTCATCTAAAGACTAGTTGAACAGAACCCCTATAAATAAGAGTATAAAGACGAGACCACATTGAGACTGTTGGGAGGGGTGGAGATGCAAAATGGACTGACCCCAAACCCTCAGGTTGTGGTTGAACACTGAGAAAGACACCTCAGTGGTAGTGAAGGTTGCCCCCAGCCCCACACCAGATTTCCCAAATTAGCGGTCCTGTGCCAAGAAGAAGAGTTTCCACACATCTGGCAGTGAAGAGCAGCGAGGACTCTATCTGTCCTGGTGAGCTGGAAGGTGGCTGGGAACCCAGATGTCATCTTAAAGGGACAGTGCATAGACTCACTCACATGTGGACACTCACCTGGGCTCTGGTAGAGGGGCGGCAACTCGAGAGGTTCCAGAGACATACAGGGAAAGACTGAGTTGTGTGGCATTGGGGCAAGAGCTTTCTTTGTCCTTGAGTGGAGCCTGCCTCATGTGTAGCCTACAGGAGAGCACCATCTTTTCTATATTGAACCCTCCCCCAAAGGGCCAAAACTAAGACTACATTGGTCTGGTAAAATCTGCATGTGTGCCCCACCTTAGTGATACCATGGGTTCCTGCCCCACCCTGCTAGTGTTGCATCGCCCCTGGCATTCTTCACTCCTTGGTGGTCAGTCCCAGCCCCACAGCTGCAAAGGCCTAGCAGCGGACAGCCCACAGAAACCTGGGGAAATCTCAGTAGTGGACAGTTAACCACAACTTGAGCTGCAGCCTCCCTTGGGCAGCTCTTGAGTCTGAGGTGGGCGGTGGCTGGTAGCAGTGTATTCAGAGCATTTTGCAAAGTGGTTGCCCACCCAGCTCTGGTGCAGAAGCTGAATCTACATTGACTTTGCGAAAATCAGCCATGCATCATGACTCCCCGGGACCCAGAACCACCTAGCTACTTGCTGCATTGTCAGGGACACTCTCACCACTGTGTTAATTAGCCTGGCCTGCTCACCTAAGGAGGCTCTTTCAATGGCTGGGCTTTATGGGCAGCCATCAAGTGGCAACAGGCCAAGGGGGGCCTTGGGCCTTTTGCTAAGCTGTCCCAGACCCACTACTGGTGGCGGCCAGCCTCGGTTCACAGTGAGGCAACCCACACACACCTCCAGGTTCAGCACAGGCAGCAACCAACCACATATGGTTTTGTGGAATGACCAGGTAGCCCTGGCCAGTTACAGCCAAGGCTGAAATTGGCCTACACAGGAGCCCCCCAAGAAACACCAATGGGGAAAAACTAAAAGCATTCTCCTTAACATCAGAAACAACACAAGGATGTCCACTTCCACCACTTTTATTCAACATAGTACTGGAACTCCTAACCGCAATTGGACAAGAAAAAGAAATAAAAGGCATCCCAATTGGAAAGGAAGAAGTAAAACTGTCATTGTTTGCAGATGACATGACACTGTATATTAAGAACCCCAGGGCCCGCCGAGTGGCGAAGTGGTTAAACACTGCCTTGGGAAGCCAGCAGCCCGGGTTCGGGTCCCACATATGAGGGCCAGTGACACTGCCCTCAAAAAAAAAAGAACCCCAAAGATTCCACCAAAAAACTATTACAATTGATCAATGAATTTACTAACCTAGCAGGATACAAAATGAATATTCAGAACTCAGTTGCATTTTTATATACTAATAATGAACTATCAGAAAGAAAAGTTAAAAAAAAAAACTCTATTTACAATTGCATCCAAAAAAATTAAATACCTAGGAATAAATTTAACCAAGGAAGTAAAAGACCTGTACTCAGAAAGTTATGACATTAAAGAGAGAAATTCAAGAAGATACAAATAAATGGAAACATATACCATGTTTATGGATAGGAAGCATTAATATAATTAAAATGTCCTTACTACCTAAAGAAATCTATAGATTCAATGCAATCCTTATCAAAATACCAATAGCATTTTTCATAGAACTAGAATAAATAATCCTAAAATTCACATGGAACAATAAAAGACCCTGAGTAGCCACTACAATCTTGAGAAATAAGAACAAAGCTGGAGGTATCATGCTACCTCATATCAAATTATACTGTAGGTCCATGGTAATCAAAACAGCATGGTATTGGCATAAAAACAGACACACAGATCAATGGAATAAAGCTGAGAAATAAATCCATGCCTATATGGTAATATGAACTTAACCTATGACAAAGAAAGCAAAACATATACATTAGGGTAAAGACACTCTATTCAATGAATGCTGTTGGGTAAACTGGACAGATACATGCAAAAAAAAAAAAAGGAAAGAAAAAGAAACTGACCACCTTCATATGCCACATACAACAATAAACTCAAAATGTATTAAAGACTTAAATGTAAGATCTAAAACCATAAAACTCCTGGAAGAAAATATAGGCAGTAAACTCATACATCACCCTTAGTAATATTTGCACTGATATATCTCCTCGGGCAAGACAAACAAAAGAAAAAATTAAAGAAATGGGACTACGTCAAATTAAAAAGTTTTAACACAGCAAAGGAAACTAACAAAATGAAAAGACATCCTACTGAATGGGAGAAGATATTTGCCAATAATGCATCTGAGAAGGAGTTAATAACCAAAATTTATACAAAACTCATATAACTCAAGCCCCCAAAATCCAAACAACCCAATTAGGAAACAGGCAGAGAACCTGAATAGACATTTCTCCAGACAGGACATACAGATGGCCAATAGACATATGAAAAGATGCTTAATGTCATTAATCATCAGAGAAATGCAAATAAAAACCACAATGTGATACCACTTCACTCCGGTCAGAATGGCTATCATCAATAAATCAACAAACAAAAAGTGCTGCAAGGCTGTGGAGAAAATGGAATACTTGTGCACTGTTGGTAGGATTGTAAATTGGCCAGCCACTATGGAAAACAGTATGAAGCTTCCTCAAAAAATTAAAAATAGAACTACTTTATGACCCAGCAATTCTACTCCTGGGTGTTTATCCAAAGAAATTCAGAAAACACTAATTCCAAAGGATATCTGCACCCCTATGTTCACTGCAGTGCTATTCACAATAGCCAAGATATGCTGACAACTGAAATGCCCATCAATAGACAATTGGAGAAAGACACTGTGGTACATATACTTGTATACACTGGAGTATTACTCTGCCATAAAAAAAATACGAAATCTTACCATTTGCAACGATATGGATGGACCTAGTGGTATTATGCTAAGTGAAATAAGTCAGACTGAGAAAGAAAAATACCACATAATCTCATTTATATGTGAAATCTAAAGAAGATTAAATGAACAATGACAACAACAACAACAAAAAAACAGAAACAGACTCATGGATACAGAGAACAAACTGATGGTTACTAGAAGGGAGGGGGGGCTGGGTGAATGGGTGAGGAAGATGAAGGGATTAAGAAGTACAAACTGGTAGTTACAAAATTGTCACAGAGATGGGTAATACAGTATGGGGAATATAGTCAATAATACTATAAAAACTATATATATAGTATCAGATAAGTACTAGGCTTATTGGGGGGATCAACTTCATAAATAATATAAATGCCTAACCACTATGCTGTACACCTGAAACTAATATAATACTGAATGTCAATTATAATTAAAAATATATATAGTCATGGAATATAAAGTATAGTATAGGGAATATAGCTGATGGTATTGTAATAGCTATGTACGATGTCAGATGGGTAGTAGGCTTGTTGGGGTGATCACTTTGTGTGGTGTATAAATGTCTAATCACTACGTTGTCTTGTACACCAGAAACTAATAAAGAAAAAAAGTGAAGATGTTCTGCATTGACAGAGGTCTGGCTAAAACCCAAACGTTATTCTCTCATTCATCCTACGTGTACTAAGTACCTACTATAGAAAAGAATTAATAGAATCCCTGCCCTGCTGGGCCTTATCATGGAGAGAACAGAGCCCTTGGAATACAGAAAACACACATGGATACACCATTAAACAAAATGCTAAGGGGGTCCCAGATCAGGGTGGTTTTCATGGTGCAGGTGTTATTCAAGCTGGATCAGGAAGGAGGAATGGGCTTCTCAAAGAAGAGGGAGAATGGGCAGTCATTTCTGGGAGGGTGAACAGCTTTAAGAAGGAAAGGCTGGAGGGAGGAAGAGAGGGAGGGAAGGAGGAAGGGGGGAGAGAGAGAGAAGAAAGAAGGAAGGGAGGGAGGGAGGGGGGAAAGAAAAAGGAAAAGGAAAAGGAAAAAGAAAAAAGTAGGCTTATGGTGAATGCTTCCAGGAATGAGGAATACCTGATTTGACATGATTTAGGGTTCAACCGGGCCCATGCCAAGAACTGAATCCAGAAGGTTGCCTGGCACCAGAAAACAAAGGCCTGTTCAGGGATCCCTTGAAGAAAATCCCCTACCTGGGACCTGGGGCTCCCTGGCATTTCATGTGATGTTTCTTTCTCTAGCAAAGGAGGAGGGGTTGATTTACAGATTATGCCTGCTGCCTTGGGTTCTCAATGCAGATACTCCAAGGATTGTGGGTCCCAAGCCAGCAGAGATTGGAGGTAACCCTACTCAATCACATCTGAGAGATGGGAAGTGGAGTGAGGAGGCTGAGGAGAGGCCAAGGGGCATGACCCATCTGCAGGTCCCTAGCTGGTTTAGTTATCATGCTGTATGCCTTTTATGTTTCTATAAAATATCAGGGACATCCTGCTTGTCAGTGTCCCAAATGATGTAAAATATATGTGATAATATATACCCAAGGATCCACCATTTCTGTCCTAAGTAAAAAAATACACGGGGTCAGATCCCTGTCCCCACTTCCAGCACCCCTCCTTGGTGTCCCTGCTCAGCTGTAACTCTCAAGTGTCCTGCAATTGAATGATTGAGAAACAGGAAACACCCACCCCGGATATCGGACCCCTTGTTCAGATTAAGAACTGCATTTCCACACAGGGGAATAAAACTATGGATATTACAGTTGGCTGAGAATGAAGTCCTTTGGCCCCATCTCTGCCCTTAGTATCCTGCAATTCCTATGTAATGTCAAACAAAAACACCAAGCGAGGCAAGCCCTCATTTGACAGCCCTTAGAAGGGACCACGGATGCTCTGTCAAGAAATTTCGGTTTTAACCTACAAGAAAATGCATTACCAAAGGTATATAAAGAGGATGGGGACAAGATCAGATCTAGACATAAGAAAGGCAATTCTGGTGACAAATTTTCTAGGCTGGATGGAAAAAAAGACAGATCTAGAACTAGGGTGAGGAGGTAGAGGCATCAAGCCAAGGCCATTGATGAAGTCTTGATCTCATGGTGAAACAGCAGGAAAGGACAGCGATGAGGTGACCAGGGTCAGACAAGGCTGATTTTCTGGATCTGGATGTGACAGGTGAGTGAGGCCCAGTGTAATTCAATCATTTTTAGTCTGGGAAAATGGAAAAAGCTTGGTATTATTAAATCATAAAAAGACATATAGGAGGGGAATCAGGGGTTTTGGCGGGGAGAAAAGATAAATCCATGAGGTATGGCTATTCTAGACTGAAAATACCCAAAAGTCTACGACTCGGTGACCATTCGTCTCAATGTTCACTATATAAATGGAAACTGCAGGCGAGTAATCCAAGTAACTGGCACATAAGAGCAACCTCCCCACACTCAAAGAATGGCTATTTCCCAGAAGAGTTACCTGTACATTTCTTCATGTTTAGGACTAGCATTCTGAGCAAAACAAAAAGACTTAGGCTTATCAGTCATTTGCACCTTAATATGAACGAATTTATAAGATCGTTTCATAAGCCAAGGCTTTGGGGGAGAGGTGAAGAGTGTCTGTGTCAAGCACAATGGCCCTGAGAGAGAATGAAAGTGTAGAAAGGGCACACAGGCAGCATGTCCCTTATTCCTTATACATTGTGCCCAGTCAGAGCTGCCAGGCAACAGTGCCTCCTTTTTCAGCCAGAGAATGGTTTGTCCTATGCCTATCACTAAGGTCATCAAGCCCACTGGCCCCAAACCCCATGAGCCAGAAGGCAAGAAAGCAAAGGAACATTTGATATCTAATATTGCTCACCACTCAACTCCCCTCTTTGGGAAACAAAAATAGACCATTCAGTATTATTTTATTGAATATATAATAGTAAAATGCACAAAATTTTTGTTGTATAGCTGCTTTCGTCCTCTATCACTACTTTGATAGTCATAGCTAAGCTTCCCTTACGCTGCACACGCCTAGTCTTCCTCCTGTTCTCTGCCTGTTTCTTCCATGTCTCCTTATGCTCTTACTGTCTCGCGAACAGGTTTCTAGACCCTCCTCTCCTCCCCTTCCTTCCCCTCCCTTCCTCTGCCCTGCCTTCCTCTCCTCTCTCCTCTTCTCACACTCTCACTCTAGAGGTTCTCAAACACACAGATCGCACACAAATTTATATCTCCAACCCAAATTTTTCCTCTAAGCTGTAGACACACATCTCCACTCCAATTGGCTGTGACGTTCTAAGTGTCCTAATTGTTCCCAGAGTCAACATGTCTAAACCAAGCTCTTATCCAAACCTAGTCTTCTTCCTGAGTTTCCTCTCAACAAAAGCTTCTGTATCTACTGCTCTGCAACAAATCAAAGCAAACCTAATGGTTTAAAACAACAACTATTTATCAAGTTCATGATTCAGCAGGTTGGCAATTCAGGCAGGGCTCCAATCTGAGCCCGGCTTACCTACTCTCTGAGTTTGCAGCCAGCTGTTTAGTTGGCAGGCTCTGGCTGGTTTCTAAGGTTTATGATGGCATCCACCGCTACCTACATTCTCTCATCCTCTAGTCAGCTGGCCCAGACTGGTTGTCAGAGTCCAAGAGCACCAAGAGAGTAAGTGCAATGCACATGTGCTTTTCATGGCTCTGTTTATTATGCCTTTGCTACTATTCCACCGGCCACAGCAAATTGCCTGGTGAAATAAACCCTGGGTTGGGTTGTGGGAGAATACAACCAAAGGACGTGATATAAGGAGGTGGAAACAAATTAGGGCCTTACGGCAGCCAGTTCTCCATCCCTGAAAGATGTTAACCTGAAATTCTCTCATATCTGTTCACTGCTAATAATCTCCATCTCTTCTACTCTAGTCCATACCTCCCTAGACCTCCACAATAGTATCCAAACAGGTCCACTCACTCCAGCTCTGGGACCTCCTTCAATCTTTTCTTCACATTGCAACAGAGTGACCTTTATACACCAGATCTGATCATTTCAGTCTCCTGGCTGAAATTCTTCAATGGATTTTCATTGCACTTAAAATAAAGGCAAAAACTCTTTCAATAGCTTTTAAATAGAGTCCTTGAACATACCTATCAGGTTACACTTGTTCTAGTTTCATTAGTAGTGCTCTTTCACTCTCAGAAGTGTCCCAGTTTGGATGATAAATTATGTCCTCACCCTTCCCCTAAAAACCTCAGTGGTCTGGCTCCTGCTTAGTGCTCCTTCTAGCTTCTTCTGCCACCACCTCTGCTTTGTTCTGACCTCGCGATGCTCACCTGCTTTCTATCCCACCCCAGACTTTCATAAGTACTGTTCCCTCTCCCTGGAATGATCTTCTGTACTTCTTTACCCAGTTAAAGCCTATGCTCCTTAGAAATCACTTAGATGCCATAGAGGAATCACTGCTAATAAAAACCTTCCTTCAATTCTCAGCTGGGTCACCTCTCCTGAATGATCGATCTCTCTCAGCACTATGTGCACTCATCCATAGCACTTCTCAGAGTTTCCATTTTCAATTGAAGGCAGGGATCTGGTCTTCATTTGGCTTTGCTCACCACTTATTCTATATCTGAAATAGGCACAAGACACTCATTAATGGGTTCTATAGATGAATACTTATTGCATAGAAAATAAAAGAAATATTTGAAATTATAAATAATTCACTGATCCAGTTTATTTATGAATCATAATGTTTCCAGAGAATATTTAAATCACAAGCTATTAAAATTGGAAAGAAACAAGAGCTCATTTAATCCAGAGGAGGAAACAATCCAGGAAGGGGATTCATCCAAGATCACTCAGACTTTCTTGAAGTCCAAGTGAAGTGCAGACGGGACTATAGGTTTTCTGTTCTATTTCTAGATAACAAGGCTTGCATTGTAGGTAACAAGACTTGCACTGAGAAGCCTTAAAATCCCTTCCAGACTCAAATATTCTTTCATCACAATTTAACTTTACTTTTGCCTTGATAGCACTCTATTTTTTTCCCCTTTTTTCCTCTCTGTATGTCTCTCTCTCTTTCTTTTTTTTTTTTTTTTTTTTACTTCTTAACTATGAAAGCAGAGAACTACTGCCAAGGACAGTATGTCCCACAAAAAAAAAAAAAAAAGATAAAAATGCAATGTCTGTATTGAGAGAGGAATGGGTAGGAAAGACACACTAAAGAACCTAATTTCTTGGTGTTCAGGAAATTTCAGATCATAGTTGTATCTTGAATTTTTTCATCCCCCCCTTACAACAAAGAATATAATGGATAAGGAGAGATCAAATAAACTAATGGTCAATTCTAGGATGTGACATCATGACTATTCATTTCTGGGGTTGCTAATGCCAACTAGTGACCTTCTAGGATTATGAACAACAGAAATGTGAAGAGGAAATGTAATAAGAAAAGGTCAACCATCACTCAATGCATCAATGAAACAAGATTTTTCCCTTTTACAATAAAATATCAAAAATTACCAAAAAACCTACTACTGTCTTATGATACATATTCAGTGCTTATTGTCAAAACTATAATGACTATTTAAGTTATATGGCAGATAATATTTGCTGAATTCTTGAGTATCTGAAATCATAGACATTCCTTTAAAGGTCAGCTGTAAAGCAAAGTTAATAACTATGCAGAAAAAAATGCCCTTTTCCATCAAGAATTCACAATAAAAATAATTTCATTTTCTACACAATTTTTCTTTTAATTATGCTTGGCAAAAAGCCAAAGCTAATAGATGAATTATACATAATTACAAGATGATTTGGCTATACAATATCACAAGATCAAGAGGAACAGTTCTTGTTGCAAGTAATAGCCCTGTGATAGGTCCACTCAACATAGGTTTCCAGAGAGGGCTTCAATGGGGTTTCAAGAATGACATGCTTAAACAGCCACATTTGTAATATCTATTAAAGTCACTCTGCCATGACTGAATAACACCACCTGTAAGCGGAAAGGTGGGGGTTACAACGAACTGTGCTGTGCGCATGGCTATGGGGTGTGCATGCTGTTACCCAGAGCTGTTCCAAACACTAACTCTTTTCTGGCTAGACTTAAATATTGGGGCTGGATAGCAGCCAAGCAATGACAAGACATACATGTTCCTCCAAGTGAAGCTCCGATGTGCAAATGCCAACACCATATTTTTCACTCTTTGTATGAACCTAGGTTCTTTAAAACAAGAACTTTATTGAACACTGTAATATTTTCTCTCAGTTCTTCTAGTTCCTTGTCAATGACTTAGGGCTTTGCACAAAACGTATCTGTCAGCAGCATTTAGTCCTGGAACACAGAGCATTGGATTCCCCCACTAGCTCATTCTGATCAGTCTGGTGTGTGTTTTTCCCCCGTCAAATGTAGGCTCAGCATCATCGGGTCTACCCGAAAAGAGAAAGTAACAGTTGCTGAGCACCTATCCCTCACCTGGCCCTGTGCTCCCTACTTGATGTTGACATTCTAACATTTTATTCTTCACAGTAGTCGTGGAACACATGAGTGGTTGCCACCATTTCTCAAATGAGGAAATGAAGTCTCAGAACTTCATTTAATTAAGTTCATTCAAATTAAGGAATTTGACCAAGGTCACCTGGCTACCAAGAATTGGAGGCCAGGGTTAATGACGGGGCGTTTCCCAAAGCCTATGCCTTCTTCTCACATCACACTGAATGGAGTAGCACCACAGCCTCTGACCCCTCAGCTTTTAAATAGGACCATCAGGCCATCAACCCTCAGTACGGACCCAGGAAGAAAAGAACACGGTAAGGATGAACCAATGAACACTGGCCCAGCCCACCATAGGCTCAGAGAGGAAGAATTCCTTGAGTTATTCCCATAAAGAATGTTTTACAGGAACTTAGCACTACTAATGTCACTGATATGTTGAAATGGCTGAGCCAGAAGTGAAAGTATGTTCTTAAAACTGAAGAAATGAAGGGCATCAAAGGCTGCCACAGGGAGGTGGCACGATGAAAAATGTACTAGAATTAGATGACCTCAGTTCCGATCCATTTTGTGTTTCTACTATTTGTAAATGGGCACAGTAGTGCTTGCAGGATAAAATTTTCTGAGAATTACGTAAGATCATATACGCAGCACTCCCAGTGCCATCTGCGATACAGGACAGGTGCACAAGAAAGGTTTTCTGGACCCAAGTTCAAAAGGACATTTTACTGCAAATTAGTAGAACTCACTGCATCCTTCTCTTAATTTTCAAATATACTGTATTTTGCAAGGCTTTCTGGTGTTTATCAGGAGACATTTATCCTTGTCCCAGCATTACCTGCACCAAATCTAGGTCACATGAAGTTACAAATGTATCTTGTATTCTAATGTTACAACCCTTGGCTGCTTCTAAGGCAAGATGGAATACATATATATGTTTCTAAAAGGACACATCAACCTAAACAAAGCCGAACAGTCACAAGCTGGAATGTAGTGAAGGAAACAGACTTCTTTGTTCTGCAAGAATAACATGCTGAGCATGAGGAATACCCAGAGGTTACTAAAGAGAAACAGAATGGGCACACAGGGTCACATAATGGGAAGACAGCAGGCATGATTTATGACATAGCTGCACGAGAGTAAAGACTTACTGCACTATGTAGGACAAAGGAGGGAAGGGAGGCCAGATCCTCCCAAAGCCCTCCCTGCAGCCAGGAAAGAGATGAAGATAAATGGACCCAGACACCTAAGGAATGAAATTTGATTAAAAGTGAGTGATAAAATTTTTCAGAAAAGAGTTGAGACTTAAGAGAAAAACAAGCTTATGTTTTGTGAGATTCTAGCATGTTAACCAAGGAAATCCATCAGGAAAAAATATTTTTTGAGACAGAAAGATGTGCTTGAGATAGAGACACCTGAAAAGAGGAAACACAGCAGACAGGAAAGTGAAAGCTGAGGAACCCAGCTGCCACATGCTAGTGAGTCATCAACCTATGCGGAGGGGCTCCTGTGCACCCCTGCCAGCCCCTCCCTCAAAACAAGAAAAGCCAACATATAAACTAACATTTCAGGGTTGAAGTTACAGAGTGATTATACAGAACAAACAACTGTTTTGCAGTCTGTGGTCATCAGAAATCTTTTATTCAGACTAAACAAAAATATTTTTGGATTCATTGCAAGGGCCCATTTAGTATACAAAGTGAAAGATGCATGCTAAGGAATTTGACCTGTATTCTTCCATGTCTTAAGATCATCCACTAGAAATGCTCAATCTCTTCACCCCTGAGAGAGCGCCAAAATTTCCTCTGGAGAACTTCCTAAGAAACACATTCCTTTTTTCTTATGGCTGAAAAAGGGTTGGGTTCTGGGAAGGACAGCTACTTCTGTTCATTCCCCTTCAACACCTACACTAGCAGTCCTGATTTGTGGTCAAACAGGGTCAAGCCAGTAGAAAGCAGGCATCAACTAGGGCAGAGGGAGCAAATAATTGAGCAGGATGTGCTAGAGGGAAGGTGGAGCTGGAATGTATAAGCCCTGATCAGAAGCAACTGCTGGAGTAACCAGCTTGTGCTGAGAGGGCACAGCCTCCAAGAACCTGCCTCCCTCTGTCGGGTTTATCCTGTTTGAAGATGACATAAATGGGGCCAAGAATCTGGTGAAATGTCTCAGGGAAACACTGTCCCTAACCCTCCGACTTTCTTGAACAAGCCTAATTTCACAAAATAATCCTTTTAACAAAGGCACTTTGATAAATATATATATAACTAAAGCGTCATTTTATGAAAATGCTCTACAAGACTTTCCATACAAATTTCTTTATTAAAACCATTTTTAAAATCATAATTGTCTTAAAGAAAAAAACAATAGGATATCTTATTATGAAAATATGAACAATCATTTATGGAACCCCTCTGTTTGAAGTGTGAAGGGTACAGAGATGAGTAAGGTAAGGACTCTGTCCTCATAAAGTCTATAACTACTCTCCGGTCCTACTAGCTCTGCCTTTTAAGGAAGAACAGGATGAACCCTGGGAGTCATTGAACCTAGGTCTCAAGATCACATCTGAGCTATTTCAACCTTTTAAATAACTCCAGTTCTCCTGCTGGAAGCATATATCTAACCACTGCCAACTTCTGCATCCCTTTCCAGAAGCCCTGCTGGGTTAGTTCAGGATGTCAGGGTTTTGTTACTATCTTTGCCCCAGTGCCCCCACTTGGTGACTGCCTAGAGCTCACTTCACACATTTGGACATTAGCACACCTTTGGACATTAGCACACCTATTATCCCTAGCCTGTGCCTCTGTGGGATCCACTTCTTGGGCTGGTCCGTGGCTTGGCCTCACCCTCCATCAAAGAAATAGAAAGGCTTGACTGAGAAATTCTGAACACAAAAGCCCACCGATCCTTTCCCCCCTTGTTGCCCCTACCCCTTGGTTGGAGGGAAAATCACCTTTATGCAGCTTTAGTCCTGCTCAGCCTGGATTAATGTGGAACAATCTGGAAAAAGGATTTTCCTCACATCCTTCCCTGCTTCTCAGATCTTTCTGCCATCTGGGCCATGGCCTTAAATATGAAGGTTATCAGGGCCGGCAGAGTGGTTTAGTTGGTCAAGAGCTCACTCAAGAGTGGGAGCTGAGCTCTGGCCAACAGCAGTTCGATGCCCAGCCCGAGATGAGCAGCCACTGAGCTACCAACAGGTAGCAGGATGGCTCAGCTAAAAAAAAAAAAAAAAAAAAAAAATGAAGGTTATCATAGGTGCAGGAGGGGGCAACGAGGATCCAGTTATCAAGTTCTAAACCTGGAAGTTATTCAAAAACCAGCTCCTCTTTCACACCCATTATCCAGTTCATCTATTTTTACTTACTTAATTGTCCCTTAAAACTATCTATTTCTCATTTTCACTGCTGCCTTCACCCTCCTCTAAGGTCGTACTCTTTCACTGACGTACTAAAAGTCTGATACTTGACACTTCACCTCTACTCTTTTTTCCATCAATCCATTCGTTGCATCTCACATCACTGCATGTTGGCTTTCTGTTCCTGAAGTGCGCTGTGATTCTCTAACTATGGAGGCTTTGCACATGCTGTCCCCTCTGCCTGAAATTCCCGATGTCCCCTCACCTCTGCGACCAGCTAGCTAATCCTTACTCACCTTTCAGATACAGCTCAGGCATCACTTGTTCTCTGACCCTAAAGACCTTATGATTTCCCCCATTATATGCTTTTCCATTACTTTCCTTTATGTATATATTTGTAAGATCCTTAAAAAGTTAATGTCCATATCCCCCGCTATCCTATAAAACACCTGTAAACAGAAACTATGTCTGTTTCATTCACCATTAAATTCTCAGCACTCACCATAGTACCTAACTCTGGATGGGCAGTCAATAAATATTTTTTTATATGATAGAATAAATGAATGAAGACTACCTAGCAATACAGAGCTCAGATTCTGGAATCAAACTGAATAGTACTTGAATCTTGGCTGTTATCACTTACAGGGTGTGCAATTTTAGATAAGACGTTTGACCTAAGCTTCAGTCTTCACATCATTTTAAATAGAAGCAATAAAGATTCTTACCTGCATTTGCACAGTTCAATTTGAAATATCTATCAAGTATTTAGTATACAGCCTGACACATAAATAAAGCTTAATAAGCAGCCTGCTAACAAGAGAATATATCCAATGATACAAGTACGTCAACAATAGAATAATGGAGTTATAGAGGACAGGAGGGAGGCCACCAGGCTTTCAGTAATCAAAGACCCATGATATCAAGTCCACTGTTAAAAAAATGAATTTACTGTCTTAGCTTTCTTTTGGAGGAATCCTTCTTTCTTCTCCTCTAGATCATTTTCTGCATAGAAGTAATAACTATGACATATATTTCAGTATGAATGAGTTTCAGAACCAGAGACTCAAGCTAGAGACCTAGTGTGAGGAAGTCATGTAGACCTGAAGTGCCATGCTGCACACTCGCATCAATGAGGGGTTCTGTTTACTTCATTTAGATTATTATTGATGTGTCTGTATAACAAAAGATTTTATTCCACAGTTTGAAGCGGAAATATTGGACATTCCAGGACATGTCACTAATGTTTAGTGACAAGAAAGAATATTCCAGATCATCGTTGTCCCAGAAAATTCAGAAGTTTTGGTTACCATAAATTGAGTTTGATGTGTAGATGGCAGAAGAAACAAACCATCCTCATTGTTTCTACAGTGTTGCAAGCTTTTAGTAAATTCTGTCTGCTTTGAAAGAGACAAAGCAGAAAGCAACAATGCCATTCCAGCTCAGGAGTTTGGAACTATGCTTCCTATTGGGCAAAACCTTCAACCTGCTGGCCACTGATAAACTGAAACTGGCAAGGAACAGAGGACAAGGCCGCCCTAGAGTCTGGAATGTCCTGAAGGGACCTTTCCTGTGAGCAGGGAGACCCACACATAGAGGAGTGGCACCTCGTCTTTCTTCACCAACGTCATCTACCTCACACGGGGGTGGGCATACGTTTCCTATTAGTAAATATTCTATTCAGAGAGTAAATATTTTAGGCTTTGTGAGATGAAAAGACCCTAATGCAATTACTCAGCTCTGCTGTTGTGGAGTGAAAGGAGCCGTAGACAATACATAATGGATTGAGTGTGGAGATGTCCCCAAAAGACTTTATTTATGGACATTAAAATTTGAATTTCATGTAATTTGCACATCACAACACATTATTCTTGTTTTGGTTTTTTTTTTCCCCCCATTTAAAAATGTAAAAACCATTCCTAACTTGCAGACCTTACCAAAACAGGCAGTGGCAGCATCTCACGAGCATCTATTTTCTGACTCCTGACTTAAGACATATTAAAAAATACTCACGCCTATTGATCTCCTAGTTGCTTTTCAGGTGAGAAGAGCAGCCCTGCACCTAACTGGGCTATAGAAGTTGTGTATTGCACTGTAGAGACCAAAGAATAGAACCAACATACAGATTACATGAAAAAATCCTTCACATATACTTTACAGTTTATCATGAAGTTTCACAAATAGGAAGCTTTCATTGAGCCCCTTCACAACTCAGAGAGGGAGACTATAGGGAGATTATAGGCCTTGATTAAAAACCATGGAGATGAAGGCTTTGAAAGAGTAAAAGGAAGTTGTAAAACAGCTCAGCAGCAGCGGGGGCCAGAATCCCCACTTCCAGGTCTAACTGCGCAGCTGGAAGCCCAAACACACACATTGTTGGTAAAATCTCCTATCTTTGAGAATCCCCATGGATTCAGCAGTAGGTGACCACTTGAGAAAACAGATAATTTTGACCAAGTGATTGTCAATATTATGCACAATATCAGTTTGTACCCTTGTCCACCATTCCAACCTCAATGTTTGTCTCTACTGCTGTGCTGGGTAAATACTGTTTCCTTAAAAATTCATGTCCACCTTGACCATTTGGAAATAGGATCTTTGCAGATTAATTAGTTATGATGAGGTCATATGGGATTGTAATGGGCCCTGAATCCAATGACTGGTGTCCTTATATGAAGAGGGTAGACACACAGAGATACACACAGGCAGGAAGGGCATGTGGAGGCAGACTGACATGTTGCAGCTGCAAGCCAAGGTTCGCCAAGGATTGCCAGTGCCCACCAGAAGCTGAGAGAGAAGGGTGGGCCTGATTTGCCCTCAGAGCCCCCAGAGGGAGGCCCTGCCTATACCTTGATTTCAGACTTGTAGCCTCCAGAACTGTGAGAGAATAAATTTCTGTTGTTTTAAGCCACCCAGTTTGTGGTAATTTGCTTCAGCAGCCCTCGGAAACTAACACAGCCACCGACTAGCACTTTACACTCTAGAAATACCTTTAAATTTTGCTTCCCTAAAGATATCACTCATGTTGACTCCACATGCAAAAGAGCCCTTTCTTACTGCTCTTCATTTGGCTTGCCCACATCTGTCCTTCAAAAATCAGTTGACTGTCACTTTCTTCAGGAAACCATGTTCTGTCCCATCCTACCAGGAGAGGCCAGAGGCCTTTCTCTTGCACCCCGGTGGTGCCCAGGTATATGCCTATGGTAGCACCTATCACACTGCATTAACAGGAATGATTTGCACATCAGACCTCCCCACTGAATCCTGATTTCTTTAGAGGACATTCTAAGACTTTCCATTTGGTACCTCCATCACTTAGTAGATGCTTACTAACTGTCTCGTGAAGTAACATGGTGAGCTAGATAGCAATCCCAGAGGAAATTTTTGTTTTGTTTTGTTTTATATTTTTCCAGCCTTGTTCCTGCACTTACCAGCTAGCGGTATGACCAGAGTCAAGTTACTTAATCCCCCTGTTTCAGTTTGCTTCTCTATGGGGATAAGGACAGTTTCTACCTTACACAGGAGTCCTGATGACTAAATTTATGTAAATGTATGCAAAGCATTTAGAACTGAAGTGGGGAGTGCCTGAGAACTGCTAGCTACTGCTACTACTTTACCCTAGAACAGCAGCGTCCCCCACTCTGGACCCAGCAGGGCTTCGATGCCTAAAAATTAGATACAATTTCAAGATATGTGGAAGAAGCCTCGGACTAGGATTTAGGGAAACAGGGATAGTCTTAGTCTCAGGCCTGACCAATTTGGAAGTCACAGCACTTGTTTGGGCCTCATTTTCACCACTGTAATAAGAGCAGCAAGTTGGGGATGGGGCGTGGGGGATAGAACAGATGAGTCCTTCCAACCTGAAATCCAGGATGTTTCGGGACCTGCAAAAGTGATCCTGGAGGTTCTCAAGCTATGCTGAATATTTCAGACCTAAGGGCAATCAGATAAATATTTAGGTCTGATAAGCCTGATCACACTAACCAAATGTCAAGTTTTTCCACTCAGAAGGAATTATATTAACTCCCTCTAAAAACGTTATTTACTTAATACTAACTGTAGATTGGGGTTGGCAGTTACTTATCTTTACAGACTAAAAATGAAAGTAAAACTAAATCACCTTTTTATTTAAAAGTGTTATTTCCCAAACATATGATTTTTTTTTTTCAAAACATGTGTTCCACGGGTAAGAAGATAATAAAAAGGGCCACTGGTGAAAAACTGACATTCTCAATGCACTAGAGGATTTCCAAGTCCTTTTTTGGCTCTAACGCTCAGGGGATTACTGAAAGTTTCTCTAAGGCAATCAACTACAACAATTTATTTCACATGTAATTTTATTCTATGGCATCAAGGGGAAAATGTCTTGCTCTAAAATTTCAGGGGGAAAAAAACATGAAAGATCCAAATAAGGATTCTAAAGAGTAAAAGCATATAAAGGGGGAATTTTAAAAGTTAAATGCAAGGACAGGAGACAGAAATAAATTTAAGTTTTTAAACAACAAAAAGGTCAAATGACCTGGAGTAGAAATGGCAATAGGCCTTGGGAATATTAACAGGTACTTCTGTTCATGTTCATCTGTACATAAAGTTGGAGTTACTATGTATTCCCAGAGAGCTAAGGAGGGGTAAGGGAAGGATGGCTGCCATTACTCATCAGCCCCATCAATTTTAGGAATCACTACGGGCCCGAGATTCATGTGTGGTCCAAGTTTGGAAAGTACGCAACAAGTTTTCTCTATTTGTAGAGCCAATCACTTTGTTGGGTATTCAGGGTAGCCATGAAACTGTTCTCAATCAGGTAACACTAGGAAACTAACCTGTCACAGCTCCTGGAAGCAGGGTAGGTGGGAGCCTGGGAAGGAATAAAGAAGGAAGTGGAGGAAAACATTATGTATTTCCAAGAATAATGGGCGTTGCTGGGAAGAGGATTGATAATAGCAATGCATGCAGAAAGTGCTTTGCAGACAAAATTCTAAATAAATGAGTTTTCTCACTGGGGCAATATAACATTACATGTTATTGTTATCCCATTTTACAACCCTGTGGGAATAAAGACCAAGCAAATGAGAACAAGAAAATTTGTTTATTCAACGCTTGCTATACCAAGGGAGTCAGCCACCTTGCATTTGGACACTCAAAGGTTAGCAGAAAAGTAGGAAAGCTTAATAACAGAAAGAAAGAGAGGCTTCAGGTGTGCCCTGAGTGGAGGCTGTTGGCTTGGGGAAGCTGGAGGTAGGTTAACTAGAAGCGGACATCCTAATTGTTTAGGGCAGCATATATGGCTTTTACTGGGTGGTTCTAAGCTGGAAGCTGAAACAAAAATTAGGGAAGCTATCAGGTAGTAATCAAGCCTTGGCCATTTTGGGTCTATTGTTATAAAGTCTATTGCTTGGCTTCCTAGGTTGATACTAAAGATAGTGGTCTGACTTCCTATAAGACTGACTTAGGCAGGCTTCGTGGGCTGGTTACTGGACATGAACAGCTTGGATTTCTGAACAAAGTTCTATTTTCATATATGGCCTGGCCATTGTCCATTTGTATATTCAGTTTCTCAACACTTAGGTATGAATGTGTACAAAAGAAAGTTAGTCTAAACGATTACCAACATTGACTCTCAGAGCCCTGAGGAGGAACTGGGGGTGGCTTCCAGGCTTCATCCAATATATCAAAATGCCAAGTGGAAATGACACACTCACCTATGAAATGGACATACAGCCTAATAAGAGCATCAACCATATCTTTCAAAAAGTAAGATCATTATGTTGCTTTTCCTGTTTGTTTACTGACTTGCTTTTATACTATGATTAATAAGTTATAGGGCCAGCCAAGTGGCTCAGTTGGTTAAGAGCTCGCTCAAGAGTGCGAGCTCTGAGTAACAGCGGTTCGATGCCTGGCCGGAGCTGAGCAGCCACTGAGCTGCCAACAGGTGGCAGGATATCTCTGCTTAAAAAAAGTAAAAATAAAAAATAAGTTATAGAGAAATGATTTAATAAATCAAGTATAGCTCAAAGTTTGTAAAACCCAGGACACATGAAAGCAAAAAGTTCTCAAATGCTTGTAAATACTTCTTGCTCTAAAAATCCAAACATCTTCTCCTCCATAAACCAAAGCTCCATTAGAACCAGAGCCTGAGTGGGGTGACTCATGGGTCTGCCCAGAGTGGCAATGATCATGTCCTTGAGGAACCCCATCTTGAGTCCCAGCACCCCTTTCTGTCTGCCTGATAAAGCCCTCCCTAGGAGTTCGGATATAAGTAAGTGCAACAGTTATGATTGGACAGAAAGTAATCTGTGGTCAAAGAGCTAATTGTCAAGTGTCCATGAACCCCAGGTTTCTGACTATTAGGATAAGACATTAAATGGCCATTGAATGAAGGCCACTGAATGAATTCAGCACTATTGCTGGATAATTTCAAAGGAAAAATAAAACTGATTCTGTTCCTCTCTGCTAATAGGTACCTGATGGAAAGCAATTCTCCAGTGTAGCTCCAGGACTCTGAGGCTGGCTCTCCAGTGGTTTGGAAAGTTCTTTTGAGAGGAATGCATCTATCTCCCTTCCTCACTCCCACCACCTCCATTTGGCACAATCCACTCAATCCAAAGACCCCAGATCAAATGCCAACTCTTCAGTAACACCTTTCCTGATGGTATTGCCCTGGCATAACTTTGTCTCCTTGGGACTTGGTGCAGAATGTTGATAAACACCTACACTGTGGCATTATAGCTATTTTTATACAATGTTAATCTCCCTCACTACGAGTTTCTTTTAGACAAGTCTGTGTCTTATTTACCTCCCTTTCCTCGGTGACTGACACATAACAATGCACCTCATTACCTATTCTTTCATTTCATATTCACCAAAGCCCAGTGAGAAAAGTATGATTATTAAAGCCTTATTGAGGAAACCAAGACTCAAAGAAATCAATTTTTTGTCCAAAGTCAGAAAGCTAAGACGCAGTCCCACTTCTTAGCAGCTTGCAAGTTTTCATGACATTCTTTGCCTCCAATAAGCTCTAAATACTGCTTCACCAAAGTAGCAAAGAAAACTCCACAGTGCTACAGATTAGTCTGTGTATAAGCAGTTCATTTTGTGATGCTAAGAGACATGATTAGAATTTGTTAACAACACCAGCCCTCATGCACACTACCTTTGATCACACGCCATTCTCCTGTTCTCTCTTTTCTTTCCCGTGAAGAATATACAAGTACAGCTTTGTCAACTTTCTCCAATGATCATGTATTAATTTTTAATTATAAAAAAAGAAGACTGGCATCTATATGGCAGCAAAAGAAAACAGGATCACAAGCATAAGTGATCGTGTGGGGTATAAATTCTATGCGTGCAGCCTCCTCAGAACTCAAAGGGTAAAGTATTTCTGTGTTTGCTATTCGGTGCTTATCGTGGAGGATCTCTGCAATGGATGGCTATGAAAATTCCATTCAGTGTTGGTGGGACTGCAAGTTGGTACAGCCATTATAGAAAACAATATGGAAATTCCTCAAAAAACTAAAACAGAAACGTCTTACAATACAGCAATTCCACTGCTAGGCATTTATCTAAAGAAAATGAAACACTAATTTGAAAAGTGTTTCTTATGTTCATTGCAGCATTACTAGTAATAGCCAAGATATGGAAGCAACATAGGTGTCCATCAATAAATGAATGAATAAAGAAGATGTGGTACATATATACAATGGAATATTACTCAGCAACAAAAAATTTTAATCTTGCTATCTGCGGATAACATGCATGGACCTAAGTGAAATAAGTCTGACAGAGAAAGACAAATACCATATGATTTCATTTATATGTAGAATTTTTAAAAAATAAAACAAAACCAGACCCAAAGAATAGAAACAAAGAACAAACTGATGGTTGCTAGAGGGGAGGGAGTAGAGAGATGGGTGAAAAAAGTGAAGAGGGATACAATCAATAAAAGTGTGATAACTTTGCACAGTGGTAGATGGTTACTAGATTAGTGCGGTGTTCACTCATCATAAGATATATAAATGCCAAATCACTATGTTGTAATACTGAAATTAATATAATAAGCCAACTATACATTAAAAAAAAAAAAACTCAAATGAAAAAAATTTTACTCATCAGGAAAAGTAAGCCCTGCTTACTTTTTTTCCATCAGACTTTGCCTTATTTATTTATTTCATCAGCCATTTATTTATTTATATTTATTTATTTATTTATAAAAGGAATATTTATTTCATCAGCCTTTGCCTTAGCCTGGCTGGAGTAAACCTTTTGCTCTGACTTTACACCCTCAAAGCAACTTTCTAATTATCATGTCTTTCCAAGTAAATGTGCCCTCAGGGAGAGGGGCTACTGATCAAAAACACTATTTTTATTTGCAAGATATGCACAGTCCTCATTATAAATGAACAAACTGGTAATCTGTTTTACACACCAAAGGAAAAATAAAATATGTAAAAAGTGAAGTATCTGCATTTTTGACAGGTTCGCCCCTTAGGTCATGTCTTCCCTGCTCTTGGTCTTCTGATGGCTCCTGTCTCCCCTCACCTAGCCTCTTTCTGTCCCAGCACCTCTATGCTCTCTTTCTCTGCATGGGCCCAGCACAGTATCATCAAAGTCCTCCAACACCACACTGGCAAGTTCTGGCAGGAAAAAGAATAAAGACTGGCTTACAGGTAATATTTTCTGTAATATTTAATGACAACTGTTTCTACTCACTTAGCTTTCCCACTAAGCTGGACATGACTGCAATTCCTAGATCTGCAAAGGTCTTAGGAAACAGAACAAATCATCTAAGGATATCACATGGTGCCAGATACTCACATTTTCTGACCGGAGCCTCTTGGCAGGACACCCGCCATCCCTGGGGTGAAGCATGTAATACAGCCGGACTTTGCTTGCATGTTTTCGACTCTGGGAAGGAAAAGCAGAAGCAGATACTGTGAAAGAGAAGGCATTTTAAATCCTTGGAAGCACAGCCAGTGACTGCAAATGCCAAGAAGTAGTTTTATTAGAAAATACTTTTCCATGGCCCTGTGAGTTATGTGGCATGAAGGTTCAAATAGGCTAAGTGGCTTGTCCAAGGTCATAAAACCAATATAATTTTAGGATTAGAAAACACAGCTTATGAAGAAAGGTAAAAGCCCTAGGATCTCTTTCCCTGGAATGAATAGTATATTTAATTATTATTAAAAGTAGGAGGACAGAGGGAATAATACAAGGATCAACTGTGATGAAAAGCTAGGTTCCCCACCTTCTCTTTCCCTACCGTAGCCCTGCTCCACGGAGCTAGGAGCGATGCCCTCCCGGGATTCAGGCACGTACAGTATCTGCAACAGAATCTTTTCCCTGGGGTTCCCTCATACCTGGGCCTCATTAATAAGCCATCAAAAGGGAATTTCCAAAGTCAGGTATCATGAGCAAATAAAAGATACTGTCTGCACATCTGAGGACTGGCCAGAGCCCAAGCTCCATGTAAGTAAGCACACCCAGTAAACAAATACAGTCCCGGCCCGGCCGAGTGGCTCAGTTGGTTAAGAGCTCGCTCAAGAGTGCAAGCTGAGCTCTGAGCAACGGCAGTTCGATGCCAGCCCGAGCTGAGTTGACGTTGAGCTGCAAACAGATGGCAGGATGGCTCCGCTAAAAAAAAAAAAAAAAAAACAGTACAGTCCCATTCCCTGCAGAGTTCTCAGGATTCTCAGTTTCTGCCTGCACTGACCTGTCCTGTGCAGAGTGGGGAAACAGATCCCTTCTTAGTTCCATCTTTCCTCTATACCTTTGCTCAACTGAGAGCCCACCCAAACTCCCCTGACCTTTAAAGAATACTGCAATTCTGCCTTCCGAGTTGCTACCAGAGGCAGATGTGCAGAGTGAAAAAAGCAGTAATAAAATATAGTAATGCACCACATGGCGACCTTTCAGTCAAGACAGACTGCATATACAACAGTGGTCCCATAGGATTATAAGGGAGCTGAGAAATCCCGATCGCCTAGTGATGCCGTAGCCATGGTAATATAGTAGCTGCCGTAATGTCATAACTGTCCCAATGTCCTAGCACAACACACCATTCACGTGTTTGTGGTGATGTTAGTGTAAACAAACCTACTGCACTGCAAGTTGTATAAAAGTAGAGCACATGCAATTATGCACAGGACATAATACTTGATAATAATAATAAATGACTATGTTACTAGTTTATGTATTTACTGTAGTATACTTTGCATTTTGTTAGAATGTACTCTTTCTACAAGTAAAAAAAAGTTTACTATAAACAGTATGTCATGTTATGCCAGCAGCAGCCTCATACATCTCATGTTTACCAAGTCTCTTGATTGCATCATTTTCTCTTGTGCTTTATTTAATCTCATGTTGTTTTTACAGTAACGTGCTGTACAGGTCTGTAGCAGAGGAGCAGTAGGCTACACTGTATAGCCTAAGTGTGTAGTAGGCTATGCCATCTAGGTTTGTACAAGTGCACACTGTGACGTTTGCACAACAAAGAAATTGCTTAATGATGCATTTCTCAGAATGTATCCCCATTGTTAAGCAGTGCATGACTGTACTCAGAAGTTCTAAACCCCATTTCTGGCTCTACCACTTTCTAACTGTTTGGGACCGAACAAGACAGTTATTCTAATTTGTTTATAGTCAAAATAAGTCTCATTTTCTCCATGTACAAAATGAACATAATAATATTTATTAGGGCTGTCATGAGAATCAAATGAGACAATGCATATGAAAAACTGCAATCCACATAAAGCTAAATAAACATTTCTCACTGCTGAATGCACCAGTCCCTAACCTTGGTCCTACAAGAGTTTTTATAATGTGAATTTGCCTTGAATCCATTGCTATCTAATTCCAGTCCTCTACCCCTTCTTTCATTCAGAGATATTCTTTTCCAGGCCTTAGTTCCACTTGGCCCTCATAACAGCTGGGTAGGAGATGATAGTTGGCCTTCATAGATTAACCACAAAGACAAAGTAATTTCCAGAGAACACACAGCAAATTACATCTTGCTTACAGGATATATTGTAAAACCTTGCTGTCTGGTTTCCCTCATTTATCACTTTTTTAATTCCTTTATTGTGCCTATAGCAAGAACACCATGCTTCCGAACCATCCCTGAATACTTTTAAGGCCTTTACATGGGTTTAGAAGTGCTATTGGAACATGAAAAATATTTACTGGAGTGTGATTTTTGAAATATATGTGTATAGTACACATAAATAGTAATTTTTAGTAATAACATATAACATAGTAACATAGTAACATATAGTAATTTTTAATCGAGATTTATCTGGAGTCTTGTTTGTCTAGAAAATTGGTAGGCCAGAGAAATAGAGTTCTAAGTGGACCTGTGTCCAATGTTTTTAACACCATTGCTCAGCTTCTTCACGCTTTAGAGAACCATTCAGTGCAAACTAGCATTTCCTTTTTGCAGATAAATATTTTGATTACTAAAACCTGTATACGTTTTCTAAAGTTTTGTTTGTTTTTTGATGGTAAGGGATAGTGGTAATATTAGGAATATACTGCTATGGTCACAAAAATAAAAAAGAACATTTAAAAAACCTGCAAGATGCTGAATGTGGCCACAGAGCCTGGGCTGGTGAAAAGCACAACAGACAGGTAATTGGTGAAAAGACAAAGTGATAACAGTGTGAACTCAAATATGGCTGAAGTGGGTTTTCAATTTTTCATTTGTTACCATAGAAGAACTTCTTATTACAGTTCCTGCATCATCAATCTACTCAAAGCCCTGGTTTCCCAGAGAATAAAATTGTGGCAAAATTGGAAATCTCATAATGTGGCCTGTTTTGTGGTTGGTTTTTTTCTCTTTCCTAAAATATTATGTTTCTTTCAAAAAGGCTCTTTCTAGCACAGGCAGAGTTCACTGGGTTATTTAATTGCAGTTTGACAAAACTAGGAAAGCCCGTTAGCTGAAAAGAAAGAGAAATAAATGATAAACTCTGCTCTGAAGCCATTAGTGATGAGAGATGTTGGGATTCAAGGCTTATCAGCAATTTTGTTCATTAAAGGTCATTTTTCTCCTTCAGCTCCCCCAGTCTCTGGGGTTGATGGAAAGAGGACTGACTGCCCTACAGGTACTGCCTTTGCCCTTGTGCGGGTGAAGAGAAACACAGCCTTGGCAAACATGCCCTGATTACGGAATGGTAGTGGAGATGTTCTCGTTCATCATGTAGCTGTGTCCCTTTTGCCTGATCACCTCTTCTTCCTCCCGCTGTTTTTTCCAGGCTGCCTAGGCTAGGGCGAATTCCTTCCTACCAGTGAGGTAACCCTGACTTTGGGCAGGAAGTAGAAGAAATGAGAGGAGTGTGGAGTCACCTCCCAGTTAGTCTGATTCAAACCCAAAGCTACTTCCAAATGATGTCCGGAAATAAAGGGAAAGAGGTGCTCAGCAGAATGTTCCAGGGCGCTCAACATCTTGCCCTGCCTCAGCTCTGGGGTCTTCGCCACCATGCAACGCCAGGGTGCAGCTCGGCTAGTGAGCCCTCTCCTTTCTTCCTGGTATATTCACCTCTTTCTCATGACAGGACACTCTGAGTCACCCACAGTGCCTTCCATCAGCTGGCTCCTCTCAACCCCTTAACTATCCGAATTACTTGATGTGTCACACAATAATCTTACTGCTTTCAATGTATTATAAAAATGAAACCTTCCCCACAAAAAGTTAAAATTACATTTGAGCAAAGATGTTCATTGCAGAATTACCTAAAAAGGAACAAAAAAAATGGGATGCAACTATGTATTCAACAATTAGGAGACTAGTTAAAGTAGCCACAGAATGCCCTGATGTTCAGTTAGAAATTTTTTTTAAAAAATGCTTTCTACATAATGAATGTTGAACAAAAAATGCTAAACTCAAATTGCTTGGATATTGTGATTGCAGTTGTATAAACATTCATAAGTATATCAATAAGAGATGAAAAGGAAAACAGCATGGTTTATTAGGGTAGAGGCAATATGGATAGTTTCCATTTTTTAATTTCTATAACAAATTTGCCTTTAATATAAAAATAATAGTAATTTCACAATGCTCAAGCCATCGTAATTCCTTATTAAGTATACTTTTTACTCACAATGATTGTAATTAGTAAAAAGTATCAGTGATCTGGAATGCTTTTAACATATACTGGTATAATTGCCACATTTTCATCTACCCTTGTTAATGTCCTCTCAGCATTCAAAATACATATTGTTTTTCATTGAAATACTTGGTAGTTAGATGAGCGTACTTAACTTAAGAGCAATACATGTTACTTCGTTTTAAAACTTTATTTTGGTAGATATAAATACCATGGTAAATATGTGAACTTTTCACTATGTGGTCACTTTAGCTTTCTGTATATGAATCAAAACTATGGGGCCAGGTGGCCAATGCTGCACAGATAACCCCACTGAGAAGACCTGAAAGAAAGCTCCTTCTGAAACTGGCTTGTATCATTCAAACAAACATAAGCAACAACAACAAATCCTTATGACTTTTTCAAAGATTTATTAATAACCTAAAATTTGCCCTGCTTCAAATAATTTAAAAAGACAGATACATCACCAACTGAAAGGAATGTTAAAGAGAAAAAAAAATCCTATATGTTAAATGTATATATTACAGAGTTTCAGGAAGGAAAAGAACCATTACTTTAAGAGAAGACATGAAAAAGAAATTATAATCTCTTTCAATTGCACTGAGCGTCATTCCCAGCTCTTTCTTGCATTAATATTTGCATTTTAGGCAAAAGTCATTATTTCATTCAAACTACATCACATCAGCTTTCAGCTTTCCAGATAGGCCAGAAATTACCAACTCTTCCATTTTAATTAAAGCCATTGCCCCCAATGCCAGGCATTGTGCGGGGACAGACCTATCTGCAGATTAGTTTCCTTTGCTGAAACAATCTCTTGGCACTCAAAGACAAATTCTGGCCAGACTTCTCTTTGAGGAGATAAAGGACAAAACAAACCTCTATTTCAGATGCATTGCTGTGAAAGAAGGGGGCGAAACACATAGAAATAGAATGGTTGCATGCTTCACCTAAATAGCCATCTTCCATTATCACATATTACTAAAATAAATAAATAAATAAATAAATAAATAAATAAATAAATAAATAAAAATTCGGGACTCAAATTTGCTTCCAACAAGACTCCTGATTTTTGGTCTCATAAAATGTGGAGATAAAGCAACTGTGTATTTGCATAATGCTCCAAACAGCCTTCAAAGTTTTTCTTCACATTTATCGTTTCATTTTATCCTCAAATCACAGTTGTGAGGCTGGCAGGAGAGGTGTTATTTCAAATAGGCTTTAAGATCCATTCCTGATTTCCTAGTTAAGTCTTTACTATCTTATTTCATCAAAGATATCTAATTCTACCTCTTGTAGAAGCCAGCTAAAACAAGCCAAGGACAAGAAAAAGGGAAAACTTGAAACACACTGATAATTACAGAGGAGTGATTCTCATATGCCACCTATTTTGACGTATTTCCACTTGAATATTTGAGGTGTTTCCACTTGTTCTCCATCAAGGACCACAAATACCAAGGGTCTGACTTCCTGGCTACCTGAGAAAGACTGACTGATAAAAGACAGGGGTTCTATCTCTTAGGAAGAAGAAGTCATCCTGGAAGGACCCCACTTAACACTCTGAGGCTGAGGGTACCAGGACTGAACCCTGGAAAAGCTGTAGCACAACTTCACTAGGAAGTCAAGGTTTAATGCAGACAAACTAAAGAAAAACCACAATTGCTGGAGATTCCCTCTGATTCATGGGGCTCTTTCCCAGAGTGATACACCCTTCGTTATTACCACAGAACAGAAGCTGAATACAGAAACCTAGAGTGGAAGATGGACCAACTAAACACCTAGGAAGAGAAAACTGGCCTCTAGAGAAGGAAGAAATAAACAAGAGAAGAAATAAATAGAGAAGGAAGAGGAGTCCGCTGGAACTGCCCAAGGCCCCAATTTCCAGATCTCCTACCCATGCTGCTGAGCCACTGAAATGGTCTAGAATCCAGTCCCATAGATGGCATTGGATCCAGAAGACCCTCATAGGATTCTATGAAAAAGATAACAGGGCAAATCCACACACACTGGGGATATGTGGCCTTAACAGCCTTCTGTTCTGCCAAGGATTAGTGGTAGCTATGAAAAACTTCTGTAATACAAAAGGAAACGTTAGGGAATGACTTCAAAAACAGGGTGGTGTTATGGGCCCCCTTGATCTCTTCCCTTGAAGTTACAACAAGTTAAACAACTGTAATTCAACAAAGGATTCTCAGTGCAACACACAAACATATCAGAGAGTACAGTGTGGCAAAAGAGGACTTTGGAAAAACTCTCAAGGACAAGACATCAAGGATTTTTTTTTTTCTTTGCAAAATATTTACTATAATAAATAGAAGTCAGTTTTAAGGGGCACATGTTTTGTGTCATTTAATTTAAGAAAATACAAAGAGGATAAAAGCTAAAAGATGAGATAAGACAACTGATTAAGATGAAGGTGTATTGTCTAAGTTAATAAAGTAAGGACACTAAAAATGTCATAGTTTAATTTTGAAGGTTTTTCACAGCAGTCCAAGGGCAGAATCAACACGGCAGATCAGTGTGAAAGTCAAGACAGACAAACTTCCTACAACACAGAGGACCAGGGTAAAGAAGCAGGGGAAAAAAATGATACTGGAAATCTTGCATATGAAAGGTCAGAACAAATATAGTATGGTTTTAGTAGAAGGATTAAGCAGACAAATAAATAAAATAGAATCAAAATTGCTAAAACAGAGCTGACAATTTGGAACCAAAAAGAAACCAGGAAAAAATACATGACTCTGTGATTACAAATTTTCCTAAACAATTAAGCAAAAAAAAAGCAAGACTGATACATATGATTACGAAAATAAAAACATGTTTTTAATCAGAAATACAGGGGTGCTAAAAAATGTATACACATGACTTACATTCATCTTTTGTTATTAGTATATATTATCACAATTTTAATACAGTTATTTCCTTTCTTAAAATGTATATACATTTTTGGCGCCCTCTGTACACATATGTAATAGGCAAACCACAAAGTAGGAAAAATATTTGCAATACGTAAAAAAATGGTTAAATACCTTTAAAATAAAGAGTGTTCTAACAAATTCATGAAAAGAAAATATTAAAATAGGCAAAGGATATAAATAGGAATAATATAATATAATATTAATAGGAATATATAAATGCAAATAGCTAAAAGGTAATTTAAAAAGTTCACTCAAATTCTACCTTCTAATTTTTAAACTATAAAAATGCATATTTTCACCTATTAAATTGCCAAAGAATTTCAAAATATATATGTCCATATTGGTGAAAATATAGGAAAACTAAGACTCCTGTACATACCTAATAGGCATGTAAATTGATACAAGCTTCTTGGATGGAAATTTTGCAATATATATTTAAAAGGCAAAAACTTGTTTGATCCAACAATCCTACTTCTATGAATTTATTTTAAGGAAGCAATCAGAGACATGCAATGCCATTTACTTATAATAGTAAAAATGAGAAAGTAAGTTAAATGTCCTAAATGAGAGCCATAAATATTATGATATATCTGTATGTCATATTACCAAACTGTCACTAACAGACAAAATAATAATATTCAATGAGATGAAAAATATCTATAAAATAATATTCAGGAAAAAAAAATCTCAGCTTTGAATCGGAATATAAATGACAGCAAATTTTTTAAACAAAAACATATATGTGTATATATGTGTATATGCAAAGATATAGTAACAGTCTAAGAAGAAACACAGTAAAGGATTAACATTGTTTATCATGGATCAAAGGTGACTTTAATTTTCCTTATGTCTGCTTTTTTGGGGATTTTCCAATTCCTAAAGAGACCTAATCATTCTAGTAATTAGAGGGAAAAATAAAAATTTTAAAGATTCATTCCAACATTGATGATTTACCATTCTAATCGTCCTACCTAAGTCTCGGAAAGACCAAGAGACTTTCTCAAGATCCCACAATTTATAACAGGGATTACATCTGTTTTGTTCATTGTTTTGTCCCCATTATCTATCACCATGTCTGACACATAGTAGGTACTCAATAAAGGTTTGTTGATTGAGTAACTGAATGCATGAATGAAAGCATGAGGCAATTCCAGAAAGAGAACACAAGACACTTGATTAATGAAAACAAATGTGTTGTGTTTGTGTATTCAGAGAATATCTTTCGAAGGATACACAAGAAAACGGTAGTTGTGGTTGTTTTCGGTGAGAGGAATGACAGGATGAGAAAAGATTTAATTTTCTAAATGGCTTTGCAGAATTGTGTTTGTTTGGTTTTTATCATGTGCATGCATTTTTTACAATAAATTTTAATGTGTAAATTTAAAAAAAATTGTGTGAAAGTATTGTGTACATAATTGTTATAGATTCCCTTCCATTTTAAAAATGAAATCAAACCCAACATACACCTACTTTCATCTCTATACCCCACTGCAGCAGTGCAGGTCAGAGAGAAGCAGAGAACCTGCAGACCAGAGGATTTTAAGCAATGACTTCTTCAGACATTTTCTGGAGTATGGATGGAGGGAAAATTTTCAGCAGATGAACTGATGAAGACTGAGCTTGAAGCATAAACTGTGAAGAAACTGAGGAATGGCTGCAACTGGTACAAAAGTCAAGATTCAGAGTGATTCGCATAGCCACACATACTGTGGCACATGCAGATCCAGCTTGTTGAGGAAGAAGAGGTTGGGAACAAAGCAGAGTCCATTCCTCCGCTGCCTCTAAGAATTCCAACTCACCAGATGCTAGCTAGCTAGCTTGGTCAAATGTCATTTAACCTGTGGTCAGACATGTAGACTGTTATGTCTTTTAGTTTCTAACTATAGGATCCTGGGCATTTGTGCTGGTGTGGACTGAACTGTGTCCCCCTGAAAATTCATGTGTTAAAGTTCTAACCCCCAGTTTTACTGTATTTTGGGATAAGGTCTTTCAGGAAGTAATTAAGGTTGAATGGAGTCAGAAGGGTGAGGCCCTAATCCAATAGGGCCTAATCCAATAGTGTCCTTTTATGACAAGGAAGAGACAGCAGACATCTCTTCCTCTTTCCACATGCATGGAGTAAAGGCCACGTGAGGACATGGCAAGAAGATGGTCATTCTGCAAGCCAAGGAGAGAGGCTTCATGAGAAACCAACCCTGCTACACCTTGATCATACATGTCTAGTCTCCAGAACTCTGAGTAATAAACAGCTGCTGTTTACGCCACCATTCTGTGGTATTTTGTTATGATGGCCCAAGCTAAGACATGGTGCCATCATCTAAACTAGATGCTCTCTTGGGTTCTGTCTTCTTGTACACAGTTATCAGTCCATTTTTCAAAAGCAAAAAGAATCATCTCAAAGTTTCTAGAACTAGGTCACTTCATTTTTTTTTTTTCTGGAACATTTTTAAAAGAGCATCTGACATGAAAAATGCATATCTTAAACAAGTATTAAGAAAAAATGCATTTTTGTTGGAGCAAAACCTATATGGTGGGATGTGCAGTACCCATGATTTGTGTAAACATGTTTGCACTAAATCTGTACTTCTGTCTGCCTACACAGGTGACTATATCAGCACATTACAATTTTAAATCACAGTCTTGTAACTCATAAAGTTATATTACCACCAAAGTGCAAAGGAGCCATTTTCCTGTGGTGTTAGGACAGAGCTAAATATGTCTCCATGATGTCTGAGCATTTTAAACAGAATCACGTGAGAAATAAGACAACACACGAGCATAAATAATGGGATATCCATCATCTAGATCTCTCTTTTGCTATTTAGGGGGGGGAAAAAAACGAAAATGATATTTCTCCAGAAGCCCATTGTAAAGATGTTAAAGTTAGAGATGAGGGGAAAAATAAAGCTAGTGTGATCAGTAACTAAAGTCAGAGAAGGCTTGGTGATTTGAAGCAACAAAGCTATAAAATCCTTCTGAAATGTGCAAGTTGAAATACCACAAGCTAATCCTGGGCTGTCATTTCCCAAGGTCTCTTGATTTCTCTTATAAAACTCAAGTCTGGAATATAAAACTCAAGTCTGGAATAAGAAAAATTTTAGCACTTTATAAAAACATCACTGTGGAGTCTTCCAAGGTTAACCCCTATCACTGCCATGGGCAAACATTGGTGCAATCTCCATCATTTTCTGGAGGATTAGTCTGTAGAAAAATCAAGGGAAAATAGAATCCCTGCCCTTGTGAAATGAATGACTAGCTGAGCAAGGCAGGACAATCACCCAGAAAACCGCAACAAGGGCAACAGCAGCAATGAAGTTTACATGTGACCTAGTAACTCTGATTATTTTTACATTAGATTCTCTTTTTACCTCCATTATTTTATACTCCTTGACACGTACCATGTAATTATTTTTAAACTGAACTCTGTTCTGATGACCAAATCCTCAGTTTCTTATTATTTTTTATAGTCTTGACCCATCCCCACAAAGCACTTTTAAAAGTTCTGCACAGGGCAGTTCCTCTATAAATGCCTGTTACCTATTTAAATAACCAGGTAAGCAGAAGCTTTTTGGTTTTGTAGTCTGTTTTTCTTTCATAGCCCCACTTGCTTATTTTTGCTTTTATTACTTTTGTTTTTGGTGTCAACTCCAAAAAAATCATTGCCAAGACCAATATCAAGAAGCTTACACTTTTTGTTTTCTTCCAGGAGTTTTATAGACTCAGGTCTTATATTCAAGTCATTAATCCATCTTGAGTAGATTTTTTAATATGGTGTAAGATAGGGGCCCAGTTTCATTTTTTTGCATGTGGCTGTCCAGTTTTCCCAGTACCATTTATTAAAGAGACTATCCTTATCCCATTGTATATTCTTGGCTCCCTTGTCATAAATTAATTGACTATATATTCCGGGGTTTATTTCTGGGACTCGATTCTGTTCCATTGATCTGTGTGTCTGTTTTTATGCCTATATCATACTGCTTTGATTACTATAGCTTTGTAATGTAGTTTGAAATCAGGAAGTGTGATGCCTCCAGCTTTGATCTTCTTTCTCAAGATTGCTTCAGCTATTCAGGCTTTTTTGTAGTTCCACACAAGTTTCCAGGATTGTTTGTTCTATTCATGTAAGTAACACCACCAGGATTTTGACAGGAATTGCACTGAATCTACAGATCGCTTTGGGGAGTATGAACATTTTAATAATATTAATTCTTTCAATCCAGGATCATGGGACATCTTTTCATTTGTGTGTGTGTCTCTCTGTGTGTGTGTGTGTGTGTGTGTGTGTGTGTGTGTGTGTGTGTGTGTGTGTGTGTCAGTTGCACATTAGCTTTCAGTGTACAGATCTCTCACCCCCTTGGTTAAATTTATTCCTAAGTACTCTATTCTTTTGGATGCAATTGCAAATGGTATTGGTTTCTTAATTTCTCTTCCTGATAGTTCACTGTTAGTGTATAGAAACACAACTAATTTTTGTAAATTGATTTGTATTCTGTAACTTTACTGAATTTATTTATTAATTCTAACAGTTTTTTTTTTCCTTTTTTGGTGAAGTCTTTAGAGTTTTCTACATATAATATGTCATTTGCAAGTAGAGACAGTTTTAGTTCTTCCTTTACAATTTGCATGCCTTTTATTTCTTTGTCTCACCTAAAACTTCCAACACTAAGTTGAATAATAGTGGTAAGAGTGGGCATCCCTGTCTTGTTCCCCATATTAGAGGATGAGTTTTCAGTGTTTTACCATTATGATGTTAACTGTGGACTTATCATATATATTGTTTATTATGTTGAGATGCATTCCCTTTAAAACCAGTTTGTTGCAAAGTTTTATTATTATAAATGATTGAATTTTGTCAAAAGCTTTTTCTGCATCTATTGAGATGATTATATGATTTTTATCGTTCTTTTTGTTAATGTGGTGCATCACATTGACTGATTTCCAGATGCTGAGCCATCTTTACATCCCTAGAATAAAGCCCACTTGATCATGGGATATTGTCCCTTAAGTGTATTGCTGAATTTGATTTGCTAATATTTTGTTGAGGATTTTTGTATCTATGCTCATGAGAGACATTAGGATACCATTTTCTTTTCTTGTAGTGTTATTGTCTGGTTTTGGCATTAGGGTAATTCTGGCCTTGTATAGTGAGTTTGGAAGTGTTTCCTCTTCTTCTAATTTTGGAAGCATTTGAGAAAGATTAGTATTAATTCTTGTTTAAATATTCGGTGGAATTCACCTATGAATCACTCTGATCCTGGACTTTTATTTGTTGGGAAGTTTTTGGTTACTGATTCAATCTCCTTACTCATTATCAGTCTGTTCAGATTTTTTATTTCTTTACAGTTCAGTGTTGGTAGGTTGTATGTTTGTAGGAATTTATCCATTTTTTCTAAGTTGTCCAATTTTGGGCATCTAATTGTTCACATTAGTCTCTTATGATCCTTTGTGTCATGGAATCAGTTGTAATGTCTCCTCTTTCATTTATAATTTTATTTTTGAGTCTTCTCTTTTTCTTAATAAGTCTAGCTAAAAATTTGTTCATTTTGTTTATCCTTTCAAAATACCAGTTCTTTGTTTCATTGATCTTTTCTACCATCTTTTTAGTATCTATTTTATTTATTTTCATTCTGATCTATGAACTATAAAGAAAAACATCTCGTTTTTTACTAAAATCTTCTGCACAGCAAAGGAAACAATAAACAAAATGAAAAGACAACCTACAGAATGGAAAAAAAATTTGCAAATCATATATTCAAAATATATAAAGAACTCATGCAACTCATTAGCAACAACAAAAAAACCCACAATCTGAATTAAAATGAACAGAGCAACTGTATCACCATTATTTTTCCAGAGAAGATATACAAATGGCAAATAGATACATGAAAAGTTGCTCATCATCACTAATCATCAGGCAAATGCAAGTTAAAACCACAATGAGATATCACCTCACATCTGTTAGAAAGGCTTTCATAAATAAATAAATAAATAAATAAATAAATAAATAAATAAATAAATAAAAATAACAAGTGTTGGTGAGAATGTGGAGAAAAGGGAAGCTATATGCACTGTTGGTGGGAAGGTAAATTGGTACAGCCACTAGGACAACAATATGGAGATCACTCAAAAAAATTAAAGATAGAACTTCCATATGATGCAGTAATCTCACTTCTGGGTACATAACAAAACAAAACTAAAACTGAAACTTGAAGAAATATTTGCACTCTTATTTTAATTACAGCATTATTCACAAAAACCAAGATATAAAACAACCTAAGTGTCCATCAATGGATGAATGGATAAAGAAGATATTAAATATATATGGAATACTTTCCAGCCACGAGAATGAAGAAAAGTCTGCAATTTGAGACACATTAGCGGATATTGAGGGCATTATACTAAGTTAAGCCAGATCGAGAAAGAGAAATACTGCATGGCAATGTAGACTCTAAAACTAAATAAATACATACATACATGCTAGAACTCATAGAAATAGAATATAAAAATGGTTTCCAGGAGCTTGGGGGAAATAGGCAGAGGTTGGTAAAAGTGTTCAAACTTTCAGCTATAAGATGAATAAGGTCTGAGGATTGTAAAACATTGTGATTATACTTGATAACACTGTATTGTATAATTGAAATTTGATAAGAGAGAACTTAAATGTTCTTACAAGGAAAAAAGATAAATGTGATAAACATGTGAGGTGACGGATGTGTTAATTAAATGGGGGGGAATCCTCTCACAGTGGATAAGTACATCAAATCACAACAATGTACACTTAAAATATCTTACAAATTTATTTGTCAGTATACCTCTATAAAGCTGACATGAATGAATAAACGAATGAATGAATAAAAAGCCAGGCGACTCAGACTATAGATCATAACTCAAACAGACTTCACTTTAAATACAGCAAGAGTAAAAAAAAAAAAAAAGAAAAAAATTAGGCTAACAAAAACAAACAAAAGCAGTAGAGTATCTGTCTAACAAAGAGACTCTCCAACGTACAAAAGAAATAGTATTCTTCAAGTCAATTTCCTCTGGTACATTTGAAATGTGAATTTATTTTCAAATATTTTATATCCATCCTATTTTCAAGAATACTTCTAGGTACATATAACTTTTATAATCTAGGTATAAAAAGTCATCAGCAAATTCATTAGGACTATTTCTCGGTGTAAAATAATATACAGACAAAAACATCTCCATTTCTTCATGCCCTGGTGTTTGTCTCATGTTTGCACTTGATTTTTCCACACAAAATTCACCGGTTGACATGGGGCCGGGCTAGGAAGGCTGACCGCTGCAGGAATCACAGGGTCTACCCACTATGTTAGTGGAAAAATAGGTTAGTAGCTTTGTTTCACTTAATGAGAAGAAGACAGAAATTTTTTCTCTTGACTTCTTATAGTCAAGTGCCCAGAAGCATATTTTCTTTTCCCAGCAACATTTGTTTTGTTTAATACTACTCTACAGGCCTTAAGGAAACACAAGTGGCTTCCAGCTATAACCCTGCTATCACTTGCAACTCCACCACTGACCTGCTTTGCAGATTATCTGTTTACCTACTCAAAGTCCAGGATTTTAGTCTGTTTGTAGGTTACTTTGAACTGATAACATGATTCAAGAAAAATTGGGGATTTCTGAAATAATCCATCCCCTCCCGCCAGATGGTTCAGAAACACGTGTTCTGAGGAGATGATTTTATTCAATAAATACCCCATAGATGTTCCCAGAATCCCTATGTCACTTCCTTCCCTGGAAAAAGCACAGAGAGAAACACAAGCTGAAAGGAGCCAGAGGTTTACTTTCCAGATGCTATGGAATGCAAAGTGCGCCCTTTTGGAGATAGCAGACAGTGCAGGGCAGGCGTTCCCAGGTTACCATTTCACTACCTGAACCTCTGCATACAGACCAGACCTGGAGTCGCTCTTCTCCTCACAATCTTTCTCAAAGTTTGGTTCCTGGACCACCTGATTCAGAATCATAGGAAGTTTTTCTGTTGTTGTTTGTTTGTTCTAATTAAAAGTTTATTGGGGTGATGGGAAGTTTTTTAAAGGAAGGTTTCAGACCTAATAATAAAAATTACTAGAGGTGAGGGGCTGGGAATTAGGTATTTCTCCAGCTCTCCAAGTGCTTAGAAGGCAAGTGAATTTTTGATAACCATGGCTTTACTTTCCCACCTTTGTTACCCACTCCTCACCTCTCCCCTTCTATGACTGCCAAGCTGAGATTGTAAGAAAAAGAAAACACACTGAGAGAGCTATCTCCAGCTTCAGCTGGATTGCACTTCAGCGTGAGGCAAAATCAGAAAAAGCGAGTCTCAAGGCCAATCTCCAAGGGAACTGCCAAGAGCAGGTGGCAAAGGGGAATCACTGAGAGGCCTGTTTGTGTCAGAGACAATGTTCTGACACCTACCAGCTCTTAAACTCAATGACTTCCACCTTTCATCACTCACAATCTTTTCTTTCTTTCTTCCTCTCAACTTCCATCCTCCTCTTCCTGACTGCCTCAGAACATTCCCCATTTGTGTCCTAAAGTGTCAATACTTCCAAAGATAAATCACTCTCGTTCCTCCTTGGCCTAACCCCTTTTTCAACGTTCCTGTCTTGGTGTGAAATACCAGAATTCTTGCAGCCAACCATATGCAAAACCAAGGGAAGTAAAGATACTAGAATATACCAATCCAAATGTTTAAATAATGATAAATATGTTTAAGAAGTTGAGAAGATATTACCAATGTGAAACAAAAACATGGAATCATAAAAAATAAAAAGCGGAAATACTAGATAGTGGGATTATATACCAAGCCCATCTGAGATTTATTGGTTTAACAGCTGAAAATTCATCGATATAATATACCACATTCATGAGTATTAAGCCATGTGAAACTGCTATTGACAGGTGAAAAATGATCAAACATTGGAAATTTCATATGGTTTCACTTTATTTTTCTTCGATAATCAGAAGAAAATACATCTTGATATTTTTTTCATAAAAACTTATGTCCACATAAAAACCTGCATATAAATATTTAAAACAGCTTCGTTCATAATTGTCAAAACTTGGAAGCAGCTGAGATGTCTTTCAGTAGGTAAATGGATAAACAAACTGTGGTAAACCCAGACAATGGAATACTACTAAATGCCAAAAAGAAATGAGCTTTCAAGCCATGAAAAGGCATAGAAGAACATTAAATGCATATTATTAAGTGAAAGAAGCCAATTTGAAAAGGCTACAGACTGTATGATTCTAATTATATGACATTGTGGAAAAGATAAAATTATGGAGACAATAAAAAGATCAGTGGTTGCCAGGAGTTAAGGAGGGGGAGGGATGAATAGACAAAGCACAGAGGGTTTTTAGGGCAGTGAAAATATTCTCCATATGATATTATAATGATGGATATATATCATTATACATTTGTCCAACACCATTGCCCTAGGTAAACTACAGACTTGGGTGATTAGGTGTCATTGTAGGTTAATCAGTTGTAACAAATGTACCTCTCTAGTGTGATATATGGATAGCAAGGGAGGGTAAGCATGAGGGGGGAAGGGAATATATGGGAAATCTCTGTACATGCCTCTGAATTTTGTTGTAAACCTAAAATCTTTTCTAAAAAAATGAAGTCTATTAAATAAAAAAATTTGATACCAAAACTCTTAAGTAAAATTAATGAACTGAATACAACACTGTGTTTTTTTAAAAAAGTAATGTATCATGATCAATAATGGATTACCTAAGAAGTACAAAAATGTCACAACATCAAAAAAAAAATCAATGTTATTTATCACATTAATAGACTAAAGGAAGAAAAAATTGTATTTCAATCAATGCAGAAAAATCATATGATAAAATCCGGCAGCTATTTATACTTTTTTTTTTTTTTTTTTTTTTTTTGAGGGCAGTGTTACTGGCCCTCATCTGTGGGACCAAACCGGGGCCGCTGGCTTCCAAGGCCAGCGCTTAACCACCGTGCCACTCAGCCGGCCCGATATTTATACTTTTTAAAAACTTAGTAAACTAGGGAAAGATAGGAATATTCTTATCTCCACACAGGTTATATGAAAAATTTATAACAACCATAACATTGAATGGAGAAATTTTAATTATATTCCTTTAAAAACTAGTAACAAGAAAAATAGGACCACTGTCACTTTTGCTGCTGAATACAGCACTGGAGGTTCTCACTAACATCATAAAGAAAGAAAGAAACAAGAGAGCTAAGAATAAGAAGGCAAGAGCTAAAACTCATTATTTGAAAACAATAAAACATTTATCTAGAAAAGTTGACAGAATCAATAGTCAGACCATTAGAGCTCATTGGGAGTTTCATCATCTGATGGACATGAAGCTGCTCTGCCCAGCTCTCCTTCAGTGAAGAACTTGTGGCCCCTGTTACTGGGAGTGCTGTCAGCAGACAGCCTTAAGCTGGCAACAAGTTGGGGATCCGCTCAACTACAGAAAGGTGCCTTGAACAAGGTCAAGTCCTTCCAGGGTATGGGGAGAAAAGTACGTAAATAAATGAATAACAGGAGAGGCCCCTTGCATAGGCCAATTTTGAAAATGCATTATGAACTTTGAGTGTGATAAACGTATTCCTCTGCACAAGAAGTTAAATACAGTTTAACTTGCACGAGGTTATATAACTTGTAGGTTTTACAGAGCCAGGGTTTGAACCCAGGTTTTCTGATTCCAGATGCTCAGGTCTTAACTAGAGAGCCACAGGATAATTTCCCCTTCCCATCATAAGATCACAACATGATACTCCAGTTTCTGTATGTTTGCTGATTCTCTTCACAATTCCTGGGACACGTGTATGCCTTCTATTATAAACTCAAGTATAATAATCCCTCTATGTCTAGTCCAAGACTGACCCCTCTATGAACTCTTCCTCAGTTGCTCCAGACACTGATATCATCTTATTCTAAACTCTCACAGCTCTCATTGTTTTTACAATATATTTTAGCCTCTCTTTATTATTTTCTTTTAAGCAATTCATATAATACTCCTCAGCATATCTCATGAATATCTAATAACTCCCCAGCCTATCTCCTGTAGCCCTAAACCACAACCACGTTGGCAAAGGGCCATGTGTGAATCTTCCACATTCTCACAAGGCAAAATATAGAGTAGATGTCCAAAAAAATACCTGTTGATTTGAATTGATTACATGTATGAGGTCTGTCAATAAAGTTCATGAACTGATCTTAGAAAAAGTGCTACATACCTCATTGCTGAATATCACTATGGTCACCTTCGAAGTACTCCCCTTGGGAAGCTAAGCACCAACGCCAGTGCCTAGTCCACCCTTCAAAGCAATTTTAGAACTCTTTTTCTGGAATGGCCATCAGAGCTGTCATCATATTACCCTTGATGTTCTGAATGTCATCAAAACGTCTTTCTTTCAATATTTCCTTTATCTTTGGGTAAAGAAAGAAGTCATTGGGGGCCAGATCAGGTGAGTAGGGAGGGTGTTCCAATACAGCTATTTGTTTACAGGCTAAAAACTCCCTCACAGACAATACTCATGAGCTGGTGTATTTTCATGATGCAAGAGTTCTTTCAGGACCATTTTTGCATACACCTTTCTCATGCCAAGATTTTCAGTTAAGGCTTTCCCAAAGTTTCTCTATCAATGTTTACTTGGTCTGCTATGCTTCTCACAGTCAGCCAACATTTCTGACACACAATTCAACACATTTTTGCAATGTTTTCATCAGTTCTCATTACTGGTGGCCCTGACCTCTTTTCGTCAGTGACGTGTTCTCTCCCCTCAGAAAAACATTTATCCATTTGTACACTGCCATTTTCTTCATGGTATTATCCCCATAAACTTGGACTAACATGGCCCTGATTTCCCTTTCATTCTTACCAAGTTTAACAAGATATTTAATGTTGTTGCTCCAATTCAAGCTCAGACATTCTCAAGGTGGCACACAAAAACACACAACAACAATAATGAACGCCACTCAGCAACACATCGCCACACGTCAACAGGAGCACAGCTGTGAGACAGATATGCCAAGGTTATGAAACCTTACTGAGCTGTTTGTATGGTGCTGCCAAAGTAAGTGCATGGTGGCAGTTTCGCGAACTTAATTGTCAGACCTCATGGTATATTAATAAGTCTTGCTGTCTCAAAACTGAAGTTAAAGCAGAGGAAACAGAACTGTCTGTCAAACTCAGTCCTGCTTGTCTTTTCCAAACACATGGCCAGTATTCCATAATTTCTTCCTTACCCTCATCATTCTTGACAACCTAATTTTGATTCAGAATCTCTTCTCAAAAGTCAGGCCACAGATAAATACACATATATAAAGTTAGCCGAAGACTACTGAGAAGTGTCTACCCAGTGGAATCAGGCATTCACACTGGACATTTTCTCATCCAAGGAAATAATAAAGTCTTCAGCCTAACATTATTGGGTACCACACGACTATGCAGCACTGTGCACAGCCCTCCCTCCTGCCACCTGCTCTTAACTAGATTTCAGGTCAGCCTGCCCCACTTCTTTTCACCTGCTGACTGATTTGCTGTTTCATATAAATGGACTAAAATTCTGAAAACTGATGAATAAGGGTGGAAAAATTATGACTATTATTTGTAAAAAAAAAAAAAAAGGATGGAGGGTTTAGCTGTCTTCAGCTCCTCAACAGCCCACTGCAGTTGTTTCTGGCTTACATGACAAAACACAGCAGCCAAGGGGAGGTGGCGGCTGCTGGTTCCTTTCTTCTTTGCTGAATTAGGAATCCAGCAGAAATTAGTGCCTTAAACACAACCATCTGTTCTCCTTCATGCAGTCCTTTCTTCTGGTCTTCAACAAGGGGTGATATGTTGATTCTATGTTATATTTAAATCCAATTCCTGGTATTTCAAATCTTATTCCTCTCAGCTGAGAATAAACGTATAAAACCAGGCCAAGATGAAGAAGGAAATTAGCTAATATTGGCACCCAATTAATTTTCCAGTTTCTTTCACTATATTAAACCAACTCTGCAGAAAAAAAAAATCCAGTGATATTTCAGCTATCACAGGAGTTAAATAGCCATAGACTATGGCAGGTAAATAGTATGTACGACTACATGACAATCATTCACTCATGAATTTATTCTCCAAAACCTTGATGCATATTATATACAGACAAGGTCTCAAACCACCAGCATAATACATCTGGCATATGGATGGACTATTTTGATTGAGTTATTGCTACAAAAAAAAAATGATGCTATCAAAATAAATAACAGGCAGTATGTTCTTTCCAGTTACTCTCTTGTGAAATCTCCACATCACCTTCCATGATCATCTATGCATTTATCCTTCTCATTCAGTCCTTATGCCTCCAAACTTATTGACCATAATTTACTCCACTACCCTTCTTTAGCCTGGCATTTCTTGATCTTCTTTTGGCTTTAGTACGTCTAATAGCACTCCTCTTCTCTAAGGGTTTGGGCCCTAGTGCAGATGTACACAAACACAAGCCATCCTAACAGAACAAAATTGGATTTCATTTCACCAAAGTCTATTTTAGCTCCAAGTAGGTACAATGTAATTTTGCAATCTGTTGCAATGATTAAAACAGAACAGGGCTGGCCGAGTGGCATGGTGGTTAAGCGCTGGCTTCGGACGCCAGCAGCCCTGGTTCGGATTCCACAGATGAGGGCCAGTGACACTGCCCTCTAAAAAAAAAAAAAAAACAGAACAAAAAGTTAGAGCCTGTTTAAGTATAAAGATAGGTTAACATGCCAAAACTAGTTTCACATGAGAAGTTGTTTAAACAGTAATGGAGGAGCATATTGTTGGAGGAGGTAATCAAGAGAATGTGACTGCCAGTTGATCCTTGAGCTGGACCCGGGCAGTTGGAGGCTCCTCACCCCCTTCCCAGTGTTGGAATATACACTTTGCCTACTGTTCCCACAGTGAGAGCTGTTCCAAGGACACAGCCTTGAGAGAGTAATATTATTGAGACCATCTGGACTGGATACATGACTGAATGCAGTTAAGGCCTCTATATAAACTTTTAAAATTCTGGTGGGGACAGGTGCAGAGATCTGCTCCTCTTGCAGCACCTATGACAAGCCTTGTGTAAATTCCCTGGATTACTAAATCTTCCACCTGCAAATCTGGAGTGCTTCTTTCTCTGGTCCTTCCTTGGCCTGCATGTACAGGGGTCAGTTTGTGAACCAATACATACATTAGCTTTGAGATGCTGATAAATTTATGGTTTCTTAACTATAAAATGCAAAGATGAAACATGATAATTTTTAACGTCCCAATCAATGTTAATACTCAGTGATTCCTGATATAGACTTTGAAGATGTCATCACAAATTTAGAGCACTAAATGCATATATTAGAAAAAAAGAAAGGTCTTGAATCAATAACTTCAACTTCTACCTTAAAAAAACTAGAAAAAGAAGAATAAATTAATCCTAATGAAAGTAGAAAAAAAAGAAAATAAATAAATATCAAAGAGGAAATCAAGAAAACTGGAAACAGAAAAAAATAGAGAAAAATCAATGAAAGCAAAAGCTGGTACTTTGAGAAGATCAGCAAAATCAGTAAAACTCTAGTCAGACTGCTCAGCAAAGAGAGTGACAGAGAGAGAAAGAGAAAGAGAGAGAGAGGCAGTACACAAATCATCAATGTCATGATTTAGAGAGCTAACAGCATTACAGATTCTACAGATATTAAAATAATAAGAGAATATTATATGCAACTTTATGCAAATTAATTATACAACTTTAATAAAATGAAAAAATACAAGTTACCAAAGCTCACTCAAGAAGAGATAACCCAAATAGCATATCTATTTCAGAAATTGAATTTATAGTTAAAAACCTTCCTCCAAAGGAAACATCGCACTCAGATGGTTTCACTGAGAAATTCTGCCAAACATTTAAGGATGAAATAATACCAATTGTACACAAATTCTCCTAGAAAACTGAAGGGGAGGGAATATTTACCAACTCATTCTATAAGGCCAACATTATTCTGACATCAAAACAAAGATATTATAAAATAAAGAAAACTATGGACTAGTATTCAGGAATGCAAGGTAGGTTTAATATTCGAAAATAAGCTAGTGAAATTCATCATACCTACAGACAAAATACACAAAGAACATAAAAGGAGAAAATTTATTTAATATCAATTCCTGATTAAAAACTTTTAGCAAACTAGGAATAGAAGGGAACTTCTTCAAGTTGACAAAAGGCATCTATGAAAAACCTAAAGTTAACATTGTACTTGATGATGAAAAACTGAATGTTTTCCCCCAAGATATATTAAGCAAGGATGTCCACTCTCACATGTTCTGCGCAATACTGTCCTACAGCCAGTGCAATGAAGCACGAAAAAGAAATAAAATGCATCCAGATTGTAAAGTGAAAGACTAAATATATACAAATGGACAATGGCCAGATCATATATAAATATAGAATTCTTACCCACAGCTGTAGCAACCAGCCCTGGAAGTCAGCCTACCATCCGCAGTAACCAGTCCAGAAAGTCAAACGACTATTTGTAGCAACCAGTCCAAGAAGCCAAACAGTAATGTGTATAGCAATAGCCCAAAAATGACGGAACATGACTAATAACTGAAGCTTTCCTAATTTTTCCCCCAGCTTCTAACTTAGGACCAACTGAAAAAAGACAAATACTCATCCCAAAGCAATCATAGAATGTTCACTTCTAGTTAACCCACCTATAGTTTCCCCATTGCCAAAAGCCTCCAATCAGGCCATATCTATAGTTGAGCCTTATGTCCAACTATAAAGCCTTCCCACTCCATCTGCCTTTGAGTTTCTGCCAAATGCAAGTGATAGTGGCTGACTCCCTTATGAAGCGAGTCAGGCTCTGAATAAATAGCCTTTGTTTATTCTCATTTAAGTGACCTTCATTTAATTCCACAATACAAATAAATAAAACTGTTTTTATTCACAAACAACATAATTATATGCGTAGAACATACTATAGAATCTTTTAAAAGCTCCTAGAACTAACCAGTGAATTAGTAATGTTTCAAGATATAAGACTGATATTCAAAAATCAATTGTATACGTACTAACAACAATCGATCAGAAATTGATCTTTTTAATTCACTATTTATAATAGATCAGCAATATGAAATACTGAGGGATAAATATGACAAAATATGTGCAAGACCTATACAGTAAAAACTATAAGACATTGCTGAAAGCAAAAAAAAAACAAAAACTTAAATGAAGAGATGTACTGCATTCATGTATTACAAGACTCAGAGTTGTTAAGATGTCAATTTTCCTATGTTATTTATAGATTCAATGCAATTCCAATCAAAATCTGTGTAGCCTTTTCATTTGTAGAAATTGATGAACGGATTATAAGATGCAGAATTAATATGTAATATACTTAGTTTGTTTGTTTGTTTGTTTGAGGGCAGTGTCACTGGCCCTCATATGTGGGACCGAACCGGTGCCGCTGGCTTCCCAAGCCAGCACTTAACCATCGCACCACTCGGCCGGCCCAATATGTAATATACTTAGAATAGTCAAAACAACTTTGAAAACAAAGAGCTGAGTTAGAGGACTTATACTACATGATCAAGACATCATTGAAAAGCCATAATAATCAAGAAAATATGGTATTGGCATCAATATAGAAAAATAGATCAATGAGACAGAATAGAGTGGGCAGAAACAGATCCACATATACATGGTCAATTGAATTTTGACAAAGATGCAGAGGGAACTCAGTGGAGAAAGGATAGCCTTTTCAACAAAAGGTGCTAGAAAAAGTAGATACCACAGACATGAAAAAAAAACTTTGATCCTTACCTAATACCATATTTAAAAAAAAAAACTCAAAATGGATCAAACTCCTTACTGTGAAACCTAAAACAATAAAACTTCTGGGGAAAAAAAATCCTTGATTAAGCAAAGATTTTATAGATAGGACTCAAAAAGCACAATCCAAGGAGTGTGAACAAATGGACCATTTGTACTTAATTGTACTTAATTAAAATTTGTACTTAATTACATTTGTACTTAATTAAAATTAAGAAGTTTTGCTTTCCAAAAGACATAGTTAAGAGAAACAAAAGATAAACACCCACCTGACAGATAATATTTACAAATCATGTATATATGATAAAATGCTTGTATGCAAATATATAATTTTTAAAACTCAATAATAAGAAAACAGTCTGATTTTTAAAAATAAGCAAATAGGGGCTGGCCGAGTGACGCGGTGGTTAAGCGCTGGCTTGGGAAGCCAGCGGCCCCAGTTCGGTCCCACATGTGAGGGCCAGTGACACTGCCCTCAAAAAAAAAAAACAACAAAAAATAAGCAAATAATTTGAACAGATATTTCTCCAATGTCAAAAGAGCACAGGAAAATATTCTCAACATCATTGCCATTAGGAAAATGCCAAAAAAAAAACCACAATGAGATACCACTGCACATTTATTGGAATGCTGAAATAACAGTGACTGTCTATACCAAGTAATGACAAGGATTTGGAGCAACTGGAACTTTCAGACACTGCTGGTGGGAATGTAAAATGGTACAATGACTTTGGAGAACAGTTTGGGAATTTCTTAAAAAGCTAAATGCACACCTACTGTATTAGCTTTTTGGAGCTGCCACAACCAGTATCAAAGATTCGGTGGCATAAACAACATAAATTTATTTTCTCACAATTCTGTAGACTAGAAGTCCAAGACCAACATGTTGAAAGGTTTGGCTTTTTCTAAGACCTGTCTCCTTGGCGTGTAGATTGCTGCCTTCTCCTGCGTCCTTACACGGTCACCCCTCTGTGTATGTCTGTGTTCTAATCTCCTTTTCTTATAAAGACACCAGTCATGTAGGATTACAGCCAACTCTAATGACCCCATTGTAACTTAATTACCTTTTTAAAGTTCCTATCTCCAAATACAGTCACATTCTGGGATATTGAGGATTAGGGCTTCAACATATAAATTTTAGGAAGACACAATTAAGCCCATAACACCTGCCGTATGATTCACCCATCCCACTCTTAGGTATTTACCCAATGGAAATAAAGCATTGGTCCATACAAAGACTTGCACATGAAGTTCATAGCAGCTTTATTTGATTAGTAAGAGCTAGAAATTAGAAACAACACACATGTCCAACAAGAGGTGACTAGATAAAGAAATTTCAATATATCCATACAATAGAATAGTATTTAGTAATAAAAAAGACTAAATTACTGATACTTGTAACAACATTTATGAACCTGAAGTGAAAGAAGTCAGACAAAAAAAGATTATATACTATTTGATTCCATTTTATATTTATGTAAAGTTTCAAACGATGTAAACTGGTGGACAGTGACGGAGCAGATCAGTTATTTCCTGGTGCAGTTGAGGGTGGAGAAAGTCAAGAAGGGGGAATTGTAAAGGGACACAGAAAACTTTGGGGTGGACAGATATATTCTCTCACTTAATTGTGCTGATGGTTCAAAGGTGTATACATATGTCAAACCTTACCAATGTGCACATTTTAAAAATAGGCACTTTAAGGTCTGTCCATTATACTTCAATAAAACTGTTGGAAAAAATGGCACCCATGTCAGGCAAAACATGACACACCTTTCCCAGAATTGTCCTCAAGTGATTACTAGTAAAAATAGCATGAGAAAGGTTCAGGTCCTTCATTCATTACACAATTATCAATCCATGCCATCTTATTAGGAAGGATGAGGTCTGTGCTGGATAGCTCTTACCCCACCAAATGCACTTTCTCACCTCACTATGATAGTGTATGAGCCCCAAGATGCTGAGCTGTATGACCTTTTCCACCAGGCTTCTTGCCTCTGGTCTTTGGTTAAACTCAGTCTATGGGAGGCAGGTAAGCAGGGCCAGCTTTACAGGTATGTGTTCTAAACTATATGTATTAATAGAAAATTTGAGGTATAAGAAGGAGAACAGATCAAGAGGACAGTTGCTTTTGAAAAGACATTTTATTGCTCATGGTCTCCAAGAGGAGAGAACACATTACACCATGGTGGCCTCACAGGGAATCACCTGGTTTAGTCACAAGGTGGAGGGAGGGAAAATGTAGGCAAGAGCCTGTCCTGTGGTTTCCACAGGAAGGAATGAGTGAGGCAGGCTAAAAAGGCTTAGGATTGGCTGGGGCAAGGTTGTCCCTGGTTGTCTGGGATGAATAGGACAGATATACTCACCAAGGGCATGAGAGCCTGATAAAAGAGGGGGTGGGTTGTGTGGATGCTGGATTGGTTGGTTTGTATTTGAAGTGTACCCCTGAGAGGGCTCCTCCGAAGGTTGGGCCGGGTGGGGGGGGGGGGTTGTAGAGAGCAGGGATGAGGGCAGGGAGCCAAGGAGGAAAGCAGGAAGCCAAGGCAAGGTGACACAGGGATATTCTTAGGTTGTCCAGAGCAAGGCCTATCCAGCATATGCCTGTAGGGCACATATTGAAGCATCAAGTCTACAGAAGCTAAAAATATGGTTAATACAGTGTGCAACCCATGCATTCACACAGGCTATGGCACTCAGAAAGGTCTTGCACTCGGTTTAACATTCTGCTGTCACTGGCTTGGAATTCTTAATTTTTGAACAAGGTCCCCTATATTATATAGCTAGTCCTGTGTGGAAGAGCAGACAGAAAAAGAATTTAGAGTATCTATTCTCAACTGCCCACTCCCTCCTAGGTCATGCTTATCCAGTGTCTGCCTTTCCCCCCTCCATCAAAGGCCATAGCCCCTGCCATGTGGCCCTCTCCAGCGGCTCCTGCTGCCCTAGGTTCCAAGGACTACATTGCCTCTATGTCTCCTAGGGTGGTAAATTGCTGTTGTAAACCCAAGGAGGCTGGCTGCTCCTTGCTGGTTTTCCTAAGCTCTTATCTCACCTTTGCAAACACCTTTTCATTAACTCTCTCCAGCAACCTTTTCAGTGTGCCCCTGTTTCCAGCCTGTTTCCGCCTGGGCCCTGCCAGAACTCGGTGAGTGGATGGATGTGCAGGAGGACGGCAGGGAGGAGGCCAGGATGACATCCAGAGAGCACGGGAGGAAGTACAAACTTGACAGGCTCCAAAACCATATTACAGAGTAAAAGGCAGCATGAAAGCTAAAAGGTACTAGGAGTTTTTATGTGCTTTAGTTTAGGAAAGCCCAGCCTTTCCAAAGCAGAGGGTATAGTTTGAGAACAACTATAGAATCTACACTGAGAGAATAACGGACAATTTACAGAGTGATTTCAAATATACTAGCCTATCTCCTCTAATCCTTCAAGAACCCTGAGGTTCCGAAACACTGAGCAGCCTGCCAACGTCACACAGGTCCCTCCTCTTCACTCGTGGCTCAGTGGGGACATCTACCCCCAGCCCGCTGTGATGTAAGCTCCTTGAGGGCAGGGACTCGTCTGCATCTTTCACTGAGTCTCCAGAGCTCAGAACAATGCCTGGCACACAGAAGCTGTCAATAATATTTATTGACTAACTATTGACTCTGAGGTCAGTGGGTCCTTCGCTACATCGTGCAGTATGTCCCACAATCAAAATTTTGTCTTAGCCTGGGAAATCTACGTTCTGCATTGTATCTTACAGACAGGGAAACTGTAGAGGGCCAGGCCTGTACCCTAGTGCCCACTGGCCAGTCCACCCAGCAGGTCATTGTGAGCAACTGCTGCCTTTCCTGGAAGGGTCACTACACAGCAGAGAAACAATGTCTCCAGGTCAAGGTGGATAACTCCAAAATGTACTAGTGTTGCTGCCCAACCAAGACATGCAGTGAGCTCACCTTCTCTGGGATTATGGAAAAAGTCCAGGCTGGGTCTACATATGGGGGTAAGACAAGGGATAGCACATGCTTATATTACTTTCATATTATTTTATCTATAATAACAATGCTCTTCCAGTTTTCTACACTTCTGTATTTGAGCTATATACCATGAGCATATCTTATGTTGAACCATGTGAAATTGCTACTTTTGTAAATGAAAACTGATCAACTTTTAGCAATTTCATATAGTTCACTTTTATATTTCTTTGATAATCGGAAAAAATATATCTTGATATTTGAAAAGTTAAAAATGTATGCCCATACGAAAACATGTGCACAATAACGTTTATAGCAACTTTATTGTCCAAACTAATTGTCAAAATTTGGAAGCAACCAAGATGTCCTTCAGTAGGTGAATGAATAGATAAACTGTGGTACATCAGACAACAGAATATAATCAGAGCTACAGAAATGAGCTGTCAAGCCATGAAAAGGTATAGAGGAAACTTAAACGCATATTACTAAGTGAAAGAAGTCAATGTGAATAGCCAAGACTTGGAAACAACCGAAATGCCCATCGGTAGATGACTGGATTAAGAAACTGTAGTATATTTATACAATGGAGTATTACGCAGCTATAAAGAAGAATGAAATCGTACCATTTGCAATGGTATGGATGGACCTAGAGACTATTATGTTAAGTGAAATAAGTCAGTCAGAGAAAGACAAATACCATATGATCTCACTCATATGTGGAATCTGAAAAACTGAATGAATGAGCAAAGTAAACAGAAACTGTCTCATAGATATAGAGGAAAAATCAGGGTTGCTAATTGGGAGAGGGGTGGGGATGAGGGAGAAGGGGAAGGGATTAGACAGCAAAAATAGGCAACTACAATATTGCCACTGGGATATGAAAGACAGTTTGGGGAATATAATTAATAATGTTGTAAATATTTTGTGGGGTGTCAGACAGTCATATGTCTTGTTAGGGAGACCATTTCATGGATGGAGAAGAGGCTTGATCACTGCACTGTACACCTGAAGCCGAGGTTGTATAATATTGTATACCAACTGTAATTGAATATATAAATAGTCACAGGATGTGGATTATAATGTGGAAGGGAGTCAGAGGAAGTGTAATAGATATATATGATATGGGGGGGAGGAGTGGGGTGGCCAAATGGGGGAGGGGGGTTGTCACTTTGAGGGGTAAAAAGTATAACGATTGCACTGTGTTGTACACCTGAAGCTAATTAAAAATAAATAAATAAATTAAAAAAAAAAAAGAAGTCAATGTGAAAAGGCTGTACACTGTATGATCCTAACTCTATGACATCCTGGAAAAGGCACAACTACAAAGACAGTTAAAAAAAAAAAATCAGTGGTTGCCACGGGTGGAGGTGGTGGGGAGATGAATAAGCAGAGTACAGAGGATTTTTAGGGCAATGAAAATACTCTGTAGGAGATTATAATGATAAATATTTATCATTAAACATTTGTGAAAACCCACAAAATGGGCAACACCAAAAGCGAACCCTAAGGTAAACTATGGACTTTAGGGGATTATCATGTGCCACTGTAGGTTCATCCTTGATTAGGGGGAAAAACAAAAACAAAAACAAAAACAAATCGTGGTGAGTGATGTTGATAATGGGGGAGGCTATGCATGTGTGGGAACAGGGGGTACATGGGAAATTTCTGTACCGTCCTCTCAATTTTGTTGTAAACCTAAAACTGTCCTAAAAAAAAAATAACAAACTATAAACATTTCTGTTTTTCCTGAATTAGCCACTTTCTTCAATCAACTTTTGTAATTCTAATATGTTCTAAGCATTAAAAGAAACCTTGCCATTTGCAACCAAGATATCCTTCAATAGGTGAGTGAATAAAAAAACAGTGGTAGACCCAAGACAATGGAATATTATTTGGAGAAAAAAAGAAATGAGCTATCAAGCCACAGAGAGGAAACTTAAATGCATATTACTAAATGAAAGAAGCCAATCTGAAATGGCTACACGATATACGATTCAAAATATACGACAGTCTAGAAAAGGCAAAACTATGAAGATAGTAAAAGTATGGGGATGCCTGGGGCTTAAGGGGAAAGGGATAATAGATGGAGGACAAGGGATGTTTAGAGCAGTGAAACTGTTCTGTATAGTACTATAATGGTTGATACGTGTCATTATACACTTGTGAAAACCCACAGAAAGTACAACACTAAGTGAACCCTTAGGTAAACTACAGACTTGATGAAGTGTTCATGTGGGTTCATCAGTTGTAACAAATGTATCACTAAACTGCAGGATGTAAATAATAAGAGAAACTGCGGGGCGAGGGAATATAATGGAACTCTACACTTTCTGCTCGTTTTTTTTTTCTTTTTTGTAAACCCAAAACTTGTCTAGAAGGCTATTAATTAAAAACACAAAAATGCAAAAGCCACCACACCTTTCATCGCCAGGTAGAAAGATGATAAGACAGATGAGATCCACGAGAGAAAAAGCACAGAAGAGGCTGAGTGCAACTGGAGGTGAATGCGGACTCCAAGTGTCCATACATAGCAAGGGCCCTCTAGGAGCACAGACAACTCCCAAAGACATGCTCTATCAATTTTCCAATCTGCCTAAGGCTGACCTTTCTTTCCTAATAGCATGACTTAACAACACCCTTGAAATCCTTTTGTGAATTTGCTGCCTTTTCAGCATTACATATTTTCCATTTGGAGGGTGTTTCTAAAGCTGCAATGACATCTAATCTTATCTCCAAGTCATGCCTGAAAGTCCAACACTTGTAAGCATTCCCAAGTAAAATGGATAGCTAGTGACAAGCTGTGTCCCCAATGTTTTCAAAACTGCAGGTCTGCAAGGACTAAAGCCGCTCATTTTTATATATGTCATTTCTCTGGCTCTGGGGTTTCTCAAGGTTGAGGGGTCCCCTGAGATGTGACATCTGTAATTATAATCTTTCTGGATTCCTCTTGTCACCTTCTTTAAGAAAAGTGTGACAGACTTGTCCCTCCTTTTGTTGTCTTGGTAGAAGTACATATTTGTACATTTTCTGCCCCAGTTCTGTACACTCCTCAAGGACATCTGCAAGCTTCCATCCGTGGAAAACAAAACATGTTTATTTCTCCCCATTCTCCTGTATTCTCATTCAGTTCAACAGAATGCCATTTTCACCAAAGAGAATTTCACTTGGCATTAGTTATCTGGGGGCTGATTTAGGAGAGGTCAAAAGGCCATTTTTATTTTTACCTTTCACAGAATTCTTTGAGCTAAAACATAAATATTATTATATCAAATCCATTGATCCATTCATGTTGGTGCATAAGATGGCATGCTACTAGGATAATAAAACTCGCCAGCTTTACTAGGAGGTCAGGATACATTAAGGAGGGAACCGTCCTCAATAGCATGGATGAGAAATAGCTTGTCTGCACCATATGCTGAAGAAACTCCATTGGCATTTAGAGGCATGGGGATCTGACCTCACTCCGACATTAAGTGCTTCAGAAATGTTTTTACTCAATACACTGCAGAGCACTACATGTCTCCACCATGAATATTAACTCAAACCTGGGGCACCAAGGAAGAAAACATGTGTACATTACGCTGCATTTCACAAAGAATTCTACCAGGCAAATAATTCCCGACACTATCTACAGGGGGGATCCATAGTCAGGCTCCTAACACCATGCTTCTTCTGGAAGTCACTGGAGATTTTTATTGCCTTATTGTTGATGTGCTAAGGGATGGGGTAAAGACAGCTAAGCCAGAAACAATAGGCCCTTCAATAGGGTATGATGTCTGGACCAGGAAGGCACATGGTAGCATGGTACAGATGCATACTGTCCCCTTGTCCTTCCAACTCTCCCTTTCCTTATGGACACAGGTGTTACCACCCCAGGCATGTATATCCTCTGTAGCCTAAGTTCTCTCCTCCTCAGCTCTGTGTCTCAGCTGGGTACCAGATGGCCAGATGTCATCACCGAGGTGTTGTGCTATTGTGTGACAATAGTTAATGGTAGGACAAGAAGCTATAGATGGAGTAGCGGGGACATTGGGGAATAGTAGTAAATGGAATCTCATCCTCTTGACAGCAGCAGGGGAGTAGAAGGCCCTGGAAGCTCAGAAGATGGAGAGCAATAAATGCAGAAATACTTTGTCTTAGTTTAGAAATCCAAAACAAAGCCATCAGATGTCCCCTCTGGGCCTCCATTTCCTGATCTGCTCATTAAGGTCTCATCAGCAATTCTATTTTAGAATCTTGTCATAATGGTCACCACTTCTCAGATTCTGCCCAATCACACATTGACTCTGGACTTGGCCTTGAAAGCCGAACTCTGGTTTCATATTTACAGCTATGCATCCCATTATACCACCTGACTTGGGAGCAGGGCTCTCTGATCAGTCATGCCCAATAGTTTGAACATCCATACAGCACACTGCTGCAAAGAAGCCCTTATGCCCCTGACTCCTTAAGACACAAGTAGAAAATCCACTGGATCTGTCCCATCAGGCATTCCAAGGCAAGAGTGAAAGGTGTAAGATACCTCATGAAATACCTTGATCACCAGACCGTAAGGCTGCTCTTTAGTGCCTGTGTAATCAACATAGTTAACTCCAGAATTTATGATTACAGGAATTCGATCCAGAGCATCAGCTATCCCTAGGCGGAGGGGAGAATTTAAGTGTCACACCTGCTTCCCAAGGGGGGCTCTCTTTTTGCTTTGACCAGATGCACTGATATATCAATTATGAAATTGTTCTCATCAGTGCAGTGGAGTATTGATTTAAAAGTCTGAGGCTCTGGGACTCGGAGTATAAACTTTTTCCTCAGGTTTATTTTATATAACCCACTGCATTAATGTTGCATATAAAATTTTCCCCATACTTCATAATAAACATTATCCATTCTGCAAATTGTAAACCAATGGCATTCTGGAGCATCCAAAGTGATTGCTTTACATTTCATTCAATACCACCGCAAGTACCTTAGGGTATATACAAGGTCCTGCCTACAGAGATAGGTTTGTGCCCAGGCCTGCGATAAAATGGACCCGAAAAGCAAAAGAAGTGCTTAAAAACACAACTGCAACTTTGGAGTTTTCTGTTTTCTTATTCTTTGTTTTCCTCCCCTTCCTTTTCACTCAGTCTTAAATAGCAACTCAGAGGTGTTAGGAAACAGAGGTTTATTCTGTGATTCTCTCTGCACAAGAACAATCTCACTCTCTCCTCCTCTGGCTGGCTGTCAGGGGCAGAAGAACATGGAGGTTTCTAGGCCATATTTAATCTGCTGTGAAAGGGTCTGAGTAGACAGGGCACATCTGCAGTGGAGAGCGAACCCACAGGAGGCACTGTGGAGAGAGGAGATGTAGGACCCTGCTTCTCCCTGTCCTGCCCTTAATGTGGTTACACTGGCCTCGAGCCCTCCCCCGCAGATCCCCTTCAGAGGAACGGTCCCTGCAAAAGTTTCTCTGACCAGTGCTGCAGATGAAAACAAGACTGTTGATATTCCATCTCAGGATGCTTCTTTTTGTAATGTTTAGCACAGCAGGAGAAAAGGAAGGTGAAGAGCAAGTGCTTAAATCAGCAATTCACCAAGTTGTCTGCTAACCACAACCCTTGAGTTTCACCCAGCCCTTTATCACTGTCTCCGTGGTATTTTAAAAAAAAAGAAAAGAAAAAAAAAAAAAAGCCTTTCAAACCTGCAGACTTGTAGTTCTGCCTTCAATGCACTAATTAGAATGGTATCTCCTTCCCTCCCCAACGCCCCCCCCACACACACACACACACAGCTGCTGTGCAGACCAGAGAGACCAGGAGGTGAAGGTACCTGGATTTGCAAGCCTGAAGCATTTAAGCATTTTTCACAGTACTATTTCCTTTTGCTCCTTCATCAAATCCAATCTGAAATTCTTTCCCATTTCAGCCAAAAGTCACGTTTTATCTCTTCCTTTTGGGTGTCAGGGAAACGGCATGAAGTTTTTGGCCAAACAACCACCTGCTGTGCTTGAAGAACTGACCTAGTCTGGGCGGGATTCATTTGAGCACAAAGCCTTGCAGCCCTGTGGCTGTCCCCTCCTCTTGAGTTGGCCACTTCTTCTGATCTCCACCCCCAGGAATCCCAGGCAGAAACTTGGGCCTGACCTGCTCCAGGCTCCCTCCCTTCACTACAGATGTGCTTGGGGCAATGGCAGGCTGCACACCCATTCCCATGCACTGACTGGCTCCCTAGCTTTGGTACCATCGGCCTGTAGTCTCCTTTTCCCATCTAACTGCGGAAATCTTCCTCAAGCTTCAGAGCCTGTTCACCACCCCTCTGTGAATCCAGCCTTAGGATCCACCACACCCCACCTCCTGCAGTGTCAGTGGTCCAGACTTTCACTCGCTCCGGGGTCTTGACTAACCCCAGCCTCACAGCAGGGAAGCAAGAGGGTGCAGCAGACACAGAGCCACCTAGGGGGGACCTCTGCTTTAAGCTGAGGGATGGACTCTTGGCTCAGTCCCCCTCCTCTCAGTCCGAGCAAGTCTCCAAGAACCTTAAATGCAAGCCTTAAATGAACCAGGGCAGCTACACTCACAGACCTGATCTGCAAGTTAACGCCTCAGGCAACTCGCAGAAGAACTTTTAGCCGTTCTTGTCCTCCTCCCTGGCAAATATTATCAGGCCCCACAGTGGGATGTGTTCTTGCCAACTGGTGTGGCTCTGTTCCAAGGTCCTAATACCAGGCTGTTAATGTATGACACTCCACAGTGGGCTCAACATCTTATTTTGCAAGCCCTGCTTGCAAGCTGTGTGAAAAAAGCAGTTGCTAAAAAAGCAGAAAAGAACACTTAGAAACTGAAACACTTCTACTCCATGACTAATTCTACCTTGAAGAGCCGCCCTGAGTTTCCATATGCTGCATAAATCCACCCTATTTTAGAGCCACAGAGGTCCCTGCTGATGCCCTTCACAGTCCCAGGCACTTCCAGCTTCTGTTGACTCTGACAGAGGAAAACTTCACTGACAAAGTAGAAAATTTGTACTTGCTTTCCCAAAGCAGTACTAGGCTGAGATTAATTTTCTCTTACCTTTACTGCCACTGCTGCTATTTCTCAACTTTACTTCTGAGGACTTCCTCCTGAGCTAACACAGTGTTTTGTCAGTGAATAAAATAATGGTAAAAATTATAGGCCGTTTTAGTGTGCAGGCCTTCTTCCACCCACCCCACCCCCTTCTCCATTTCAGGTTGCTGAGTTGTTTCTGCCATTTAGAGGGTTTCTTTCAGACCAAAATCTCCTCAATTGACTATGAATAGGACATGCTCCCAATTCACTTTTAGCACCTCATCTAGCTTACCTCTTCTTGTGTCTGTCTATTTCTATTGATAGATAGATAGATAGATAGATAGATAGATAGATAGATAATAGATAGATAGATAATAGATGTAGATAATCAAAAACCTTTCTATTTCTTTATCTCTCTCTCTCTCTCTCTCTCTCTCTCTCTCTCTCTCTCTCTCTGTCTCTCTCTTTCTGATACATGGGCAGAGACAGATACATGTTATATCTCTAATATATATGGGCAGAGAGAAACAAAGAGTCAGACAGGGAGAAAAACAAATTTTTCTCCTGTATTCCAGATTTACAGATTTGTCCCCTTCATCACTAGAGCTTTCTCCTGAGTGCTCTGAGGGCTTTCCTAAATGGTTCTCTATTTGAATACACAAAAGAAAGGAAATCATTCAAAAATTTAAAGACATAAAAAAATGTATCACAAACACTGCCAATATACCTGAAAAATAAATCAATCATTAAATAAATCAATCTAATGATCATCTTATCAATCCAAATCATTAGCTTTGGAGATCATTGGCATAAAAGCAATTTAAAAATATTAAGCCCCCAAAAGCATGATGCGATAGTGGGCTCTGATACACAATATAGTTTAAACCAATGTTCCTCTCAACTGTAAATATGAAAAGAAATTCTCAAGTATCCACAAGAACAAAATCCTCAAGGATCTGATGACCCTGTCTGAGAAACAATAGCTTAATAACATAAGGTCTTACTCTATAACAATGTCTTTTGTTATCATGGAAAAGAAGAACATTTCATCTTTATACTTATCAAAAATATGCACATAAAAAGTTATTATTAAGGAGTGGGGATGAGGGAGAAGGGGAAGGGATGAGACAACATAAATTGGTACCTTCAATATTGCCACAGGGATAGGAAAGACAGTTTGGGGAATATAATCAATAATGTTGTAAATATTTTTAGGGGGCCAGATGGACTCATGCCTTGTTAGGGAGACCACTTCATGGAGGCCTGACCACTGCACTATACATCTGAAGCTGCTGTTGAATAATATTATATGTCAATTATAATTTTATATATATATATATATATATATATATATATATATATATATATATATATGGTCATGGGATGTGGAATACAGTGTGGGGAGTGGAGTCAATGGAATTGTAACAGATATGTATGATACCGGAGGTGAGGGGGCATGGGTTGGGGAGAGGGGTTGTCACTTTGTGAGGAATGAAAAGCATAACTATTGCATTATTTAGTACACCTGAAACTAATAAAAAAAAATTATCATTAAAAAAGTTTGAAATCTACAAGAATTGGTAGAATCTCATCCATGCACCCAGTTTCAGAAATGCCATTTTAAACGTCTTGCATATGGACAGTTCAACAGGCAGCGTATGAATACTCACTGCGTTCTGTGAGCTCCTCACTTCTAAACCTCTAGGGAACCAAACACAGAGCATCACTGTCAAGGTTTTGCCTTGCCTCTTTTCCTCTAATTTCTTTTCAAGTTCAGGACATTGAGAAATTACTTCATTTCCTGAAGGCATGGATAAGTGCTTCCCCATGATCACACAGGACAAATGTCCAAGTACAGAAAAGCAAGATTTCCTAAAGTGTGACCTTGAACAGCCCTACTTTTCTGGCATGCATTGCCATAACCAGGGCTTTGTTCTATATGTCAAGCAACTATTTGCCCCCTTTTTAATTATTAAATATATTAAATACATATCTAGTCTACAGGAAAGACAAAGACAGTTCTTTTGATTATTTTTGCATTTCATTAAATAGAGAAGAATACATCAAACTGATCTTTCTTTCTAACCGAGTCATCCTAAATCTCTGTGATGAATAGCACACTCCTTCCCTTCTCTGGTGCTACTTACACCCTTCTCATTTGTATGGTTGCCATTCCTACTCCTTGTCCTAAATGAGTACAAGATCTTTGTCTTTTTCATCTAGGGATCCCTGTAAAGGAGGAAAATGGAATTTATTATGCTGAATTTACACAGTGTAGATGTTCAAAAACTATGCTGGGAGAATAAAATGCAGGCAAACATCAGGATTGTTCATCACCATTCTCCTAACTTGGAAAATCCTCAGAAATACAGGCATGTCTCCAACCTCTGTGAATCTGATACTACTTGACTCATCCAAATATAAGAACACTAGCCAGTGTGTCCTTCTGTACACCACTGTCACAAATACATCCTGAAGAGACTTGCAGTTTCCCAGATGAACATTTCCAGACAGCAAGATAAGACCCTACTGAATTCTGAAATGAAACCTACAAGTCTGAGCGTGCTGAATGGTGATAGAGCAAGTTATATTCTAGTTGCTCCCTCCATGTCTTTCAAAGATTTAAGGGACAATCCTGGACCTTATGACCCAATGTGGCTCTTTGTTTTTATTAAACGGAGAATGTTTATCCCTGCCATATTATTTTAGCTATAATATTGCTTTTCTGAGCAAACACATTTTGGTCTTTTCGGTGCTAATGTAGTGCGCATTACTTCGTATGCCTTTACTCAGAAAACATTTCAGGGAAAATTCTAAATGTCATAGAAATCCAGTGTCATCAGATTAACTTCAAAACTTTGTTTTCCCCTCAACAGACTCAGTATATAGGTAGGACAAGCCATTCTAAAGACATGTGGGTTCTTAAAGCCCCAAAGCCACAGGGTGCCATACTCTTCTAGTGCCTTCAGTCTATTCAGCATTAGACCTTTAATTATTTTTTCCAAACATATTCTTGCCTTGTCACTACACGCCATATCAAAACTGACTTGATTATTTCTTTGCACAGTGACACAATCAGATTAAAATAGCTATTAAACTAGGAAAAACCTCATTATCATATAGTTTATTATTATGTTGAGTGGACAGAATACAAGTCAAATCATGTCTCTGGATCATCATAACTACATAGACTGAAAAGTAGACACAAGGCAGTATCAGCCAATTGGGCAGGGGTTAGATATGGCACTAGCAAAACAAGGAGGATCCTTTATGACACTTTCCTTTCTTTAAAGAAAATAAAACGTTTTATTTTTTTCTTTAGATCAAAGGAGACTACTGTGGGAGCACCTGAAACAATAAAGATTTCAATAAAGAATGTTATAGCACTTTGCGAAGAAAATGTGGTAATGAAAATGCAGCTTAAGGGTGAAATAGGGAAAAAAAAAGACAGCATATTTTGACTTTTTATTACAGGATATTTAAGAGACAGCTTGGCAATAAATTTTAGCATCATTCTAATGGTTGGGAATGCAGTTGTATAAAGCTGAGGACTCACCTTGACTTATTGACACAGCTGAGTTTTCAGTTCCACTGTTCATCTCTAGGGGAAATGCAACACACTGCAAAAAAGTGCTTAGCCTCATTCGATAAATGGAGATGGGTGTGAGCTACTGTTACAAGGCCACATTAGGCATTTTCATTCAGGAGAGGTAGTAAGAAAAACAGATGGAAAAAGCAAGCAAATCAGTAAAGAGGGAGAAAAAAAAGATTAAAATGTAAAAGAGGAAGCCAGAAAAAAATAACCTTCAATAGACTATCCTGGATATCAATTAATCAAAAAAACTGGTATTTCTTATGTTCTTGTAAGTTAAACTACAGCGAGGAAACAGAAAGAAACTAAAACCATGGCTCTTGCCCTCAACATGATTACAATTAAGTTGAAGAGTAATGATTAAACCTTGGTAAAAGCATAGAAAGAAAGAAATATATCATTAAGAACTAAATTACACAAAAATTAAATGTGTGCTCATGTTTTATTTGTTTATCAAGTTACATTTCTCTCAATGTTTTATGTAGAAATTGGTTTAACATTGAATAAATGGGTAGATAACCCTGCTTTGGGATGTTTTGATACTATAATGATACTAACTCTCTTCAAATTATTCTTAAATTTGGTGGAATTATAATCAATGGAATCAAGTTCAATGGAATTTGTGAATTTATTCAACAAAAGTACAAACTGCCCAAATGGCTAAGTCAGCTCTGCAATGGAAGAGGAAAGAGATGTGACTAATAGGTCTCAGATATTAAGACATAACACCAAGGCATAGTAATTAAATACAGTATGAACTGGCCCAGATAAAGACAAATAGAATCATAGAACAGAATAGAAAGGTCTGATATGAAATCAAGAACTTGTGGGAAATTAATATATGGTAAACATGACACCACAAATTATAGGGAAACAATGTAGATGGTGGTAGAAAAATGGTTCACTGTAGAGAGAAAAATCAAAGTGGCTTCCTATCTTATACAATATATAAAGGTAGGCTCCAACTAGAGCTAAAGATAGGAGTGTGAAAAATAGAAGTGTCAAATTAATAGAGGGTAATATACTTCAAAAAATGATTCATTTGAAATATGATATTGGAGGAAAGCTCTACGGATACCCTGGACCACCAGAAAGATGACCAAGTGGGTCCTAGAGCAAATTAAGCCAGAAACATCGCTGAAAGCAAAAATAACAAAACTGAAGTCTCCTACTTCAGTACTGCATGAGAAGACAGGGTTCTTTGGAAAAGGCAATACTGCTGGGAAAAAGAGAAGGGAGCAGGAAAAGATGAAGACCAAATATAGATAAGATGGATTGATTTCATAAAAGAAGCCCTGGTAGGCATAAGTCTACAGGAGGTGACAGGGCAGTTGAGGATACGACATTGTTGATATCATTCATAGGGTGCCAGGAGTCACAGCTGACGCAACCGCACATAACACAAAGTATACTTAAGGTTTTTGTGATCTATCTATGGGAAGGATTTCTTAAACAAACTGTAAGGCAAAAAGTTTATCAAATTTATCACATAAAAATTAACAAGCTTAACACATAAATGAACGAAGGTCATCATGAACAGATATAATGAGATAGCTGATATATTTCCAATGTCTAAAACCAACAAGGAATATATGAAGAAAAATAGAATAGAAAAATAAGAGAATAGAAGAATTGACAAAGGATATGAATAAGAATCACCAAAAAGAAAAACAAAAGGGCTAATAAGTATACAAAAGTTTGTTTAAATTTTATAATAATTAAATATAATTTAAAATACCAAGATATCAAATATCAGCTAGATTAGAAAAAAAAACCAAGAAAGCTGAACAAAGACATTCATTGGCAGAGATGTGGATATGGGAACACTCATGTATCAACTTTCTCCTGAGCAAGGCTTAGTCAAATTAAGTAAATGTGCCTTATGATGCACAAGTTATGATGCACTCCTACCTGTATACCCATCTCAGATGAATGCCACACAGGTTCTGTAAGAAACACATTTCAGGATGTTTGTCACAACACTGCTGTTAGGTTAGTGGGGCGCTGGAAGGACTCTAAGTATACATCCCTGAAGGAATGGGAAAATCAAAGCTTGACAGATGCTCTCTATGGAAGGTTGTGCAGCAGCTAAAAGGAAGTGATTAAACAGGTGTAGGAACATGGATGGTTCTTAGAAACATACTGCTGAATGAAATGGCAAGATAAGAATAAGATTCATATCACAATGCAGTTTGTACACATAAAAGCATGTACCTACTCTGTGCCTGATGACTTCCTGACAAAGAGTGTAATATGGGAAGGCAGGACACGTGCATTTACAGTGGAGAAACCTGACAAAAACTACCGAGAACTAGGAGATCTAGGTCACCATCAAGAGTGATAAGTCATATTGATAACCGTACCCTTGATATGATGGGATGAGAATGGCGCGGTACCTCTAAGAGCTTCCCCACCAGGAATGCATAACCCCAGTTTAATCATAACAAAAACATCAAACAAATCTCCATGGGGGGTGGGGCATTCCACTAAATACCTGCTCTGTAATCCTCAAAATTATCAAAGTCATCAAAAAGAGGGAAAGTCTGAGAAACTGTCACAGTCTAGAGGAGCCTAAGGAGACCTGACAGTCAGATGTTATGTGGAAACCTGGACGGGATTCTAGAACAGAAAATGAATGTTAGGTAAAAACTAAGGAGATCTGAATAAAGTACAGACTTCACACTGTATAACGTATGGTATATAATTATAATAATGTAACAGCATTGACTCATTAGCTGTGACAAATGTACCATAGTAATGCTCAATGTTAACAGTTGGGGAACCTGGGTCAGGATATTTAGAAACACTATACTATGTTTTCTTACTAACTTTTTATACTAACTAGTTTTATACTAACTTTTCTGTGAATCTAAAGCTATGCTAAAATAAAAATTATTTTCAAATATACATGTTCGCAAAGCAATAGACATTTTAAAGAGCCTTATACAAATAATAAACATTTCAAACCTTATCAACAGGTTACCCGAGGGGATGCAGGGAGAATAGATCTGAGAAGTGGGGATAAAAGGAAAGAAGACCCCAAACTTCTCATGCTACAGCAGACAGAAGTAAAATCTGGAAGGGTTAAGTGACTTAGCTAAGATTGTACTTCCAACACAGGCCTTCTGATCTTGAGTACACCAAAAACTCTTTTCATAACTCAGGCCTGTTCTGCCTGCTTTGAGGATAAGCTGAGAGTGAATTCACTTCCCGGAAAGGAAATGGGGAATTTAGCAAGTGAAACAAAAGAAAGCATGGACTTTGCCATGATGTGGAAAAAGACATTGCTTTAAGGCTTTAAAGCAAGTGATAGCACTCTGCAGGGCTCCCCACATTAAACATGGGGGCTGGCAGTACAGCCACTGAAAACTGGGGAATAAAATAAGGAGCATAATATAGGGTCAAACCTGAAGAGGCTTAGTTTCCAAAAGATAGACTTATCAACAGTAAGTCAATAGCTACAAGGAACTAAGGATAACAGGAATGGTTAGGATTCATTTCTTAGACCAGAAGACAGGGAAACTTCACAATTCAGGGGCAAAGTTTGCGACTACGAGCCTGGAACAGGAAGAGGAATACTTGTGGCAGAGATAGAAAATAATTTTGTTCTACTTTTCCTATATTCTTAGTAAAATCTAAAACTTTCTAACTGCCTATTGGTTTTTCAAGGTAAAGAAAGGAAGGACTCTTTCTATATTTGAATCATTAGAGAGTGGACATCAGAGCGTCCCCAGCAGCTGGCATAATCCAGCCGAAGAGTATCCCAGAGGCCAAAGAGCACTGAAGGATTGGGCAAGGAGAAAGGAGCAGCAGGAGCAGGACGGGACAATAGGAAGGTGGCATGGGCACTTCCTGATGAGGTGCATTTATGTTTTTATATGATCCTCAGCAAAGTGATGGAATTCAAAGTTACCAAAATTCTACTCAAAATTACATCATCTCAGTAAAAGCCTAAAGAAATTAAATTCTCAAATCACAGAGGAAAGCACGCTGTCCTCAACAACTTCTCAAGCATCAGGTGAAATGTAGGCAAAGACACATGGCTTAGATTAACACTCAAGCCCACTGCTTAGGTCATTAGCCTTTAAGAATCCTCTATCGGTTAATATATTTTTAAAAAACCAACAAGCCCAGATGGCTCAATAACTGTAAGGCCAGAAATGCGTATGTTTTCAAGTGAATGCTGGGGATAGAAAGCTGGAAGAAAAATTGTCACTGTCGATATCTAATCAGTACAGGCTGGGATCCGCAAAGCAACTGATACATGCTTCATGAAATGAGTGTTCACAGGGAGAAAGTCTTTTTTCTACCAGGGTTTTATCAAGCTACCAAAGAGTTATGAGTCAATTCAATAAATATTTCTTTATAAATTATGATACATTCATATAATGTCAGTCTATGCTACAATTCGATGAAAAATGGAGGGCATAGTATGTGGCCATTTGTGAAAAATATACTAAAGGAAAACTGAAGTTGCATCTATATGCATGGAATATTTCAAAAAAAAAATTGGTCACACAGATTTCATCTGAGAAGGAGAACTGGATAGCTGGTAAACAGGAATAGATTTTTCACATTATACACTGTTTTATACTTTTTGAATTTTGAATCACGTGAATTTACTGCCTTTTCAAAAAATGTTAAGATAAAGATTAAATATTTATACAGTTATACCCCACTATTTTCTTCAAAGACTTTAAGGAGACATATCAAAATGTATTTACATCTAATGCAAAAGGATAAATAAATAATTGAGAGATAACAGATTTAAAATAAAACAGGGGAAAGAAAATAATATCTAGAGGTAAAGTAATCACAATAAATGTGTCCAACTCCTGTCTAGTAGCTGGACATGGCTATGAATCTGGTGGCGAAAGCAAAGCACGAAACATGATCAGAGAGTCAAGTGCCTGTAATGAGCCAGGAATCCTCTCAGGAGAGGAACCTTTTCTCGTAAGGGAGAGAAAAGAGAAAGTTTTTGCAGATATCCGCCTTTAGAAGACACTGGGATACCAAGAACATGTCCTCAACATCCAGAGACATCTCAAGAGGTTGCTCTTGGACTGCCTGAGCGAGGAGTGGGCAGGCCATTTACCACCCAATGGCCTCGGAGCTCAGAGTCTGAGAGATGGGAATGCTGGGCCCACAAAGACAGTGCAGAGAGGAGCCCTACAAGTCAGACACATCACTCAATACACAGGCTCCAAATTCCAACTGGAAAATCTTCGTGCTTGACACATTAAGTCTGGGGGAAAGAGAGAAAATCCAAATTTTATAGGCATATTACTCCTTTGTCCTTTAGACAAACAGCACAGGGTTGCTTCAGCTTCCTCCATGGCGCTGTAATGAAATAAGCCTCAACTTCATGGCAGTCCCAGACACTTGATGTCAAGAGCTGTTTGATTTGTTCGTTTGCCAAGACCACTCGATTTGGAAATCACAGCCTTTCCTCTCTTTCTCTTTCTTCTCCACCCCTGCTCCCCATCCCCAACATCTCCTAAGCAGGTGCTAACCACCATGTCCTCTATACTGTCACACACATCCAGTGCACAAAAATCAACACTATGTGCTCACCTCACTGATTCTATTTTCCTCCTGGGCACTCAGCTAAGCCACATTTCCCAGCCTGTCTCATACAGTAAAAAGAAAACATACGATTGAGTCTGGTCAGAGGAACTGGTGTGGATATGATATTGCCACTTCCAGGCCTGGCATCTAAAATGTCCTGCACAATCGCCCACATTACCCATCAGCCCCCCAGATGCCAGCTGGATTTTAAGACTCAAGGCAATGTCAGGAGCAAAGGTGGTGGAGCCTCTGTGATGAATTATATAGCACAAAATCCCTCTCTGCTAACCCACAATGGGCTATAATGTGAGCAAGAAATAAATTTTATTTCTTTTATTTCTATTCCTAAAATGTTGAGTCTGTTTGTTGCAAGTTAGCCCTTTTGTCTAATATAGAAACTGGGATTCTCCTGAACTAAAACCTAAATATTTGACACTGGCTTAGCAGATGGATCATAAATAGGGAGGGTACAGCAGATCCAGGTAACACAGTGGCAAAATCCTGGTAAAATTATTGTCTACGATAACATTGAAGGCAGATCATGTGTACCCCGCTTGTAGTTCTGGACGAACTGGATAGTTCTGTGCAAGGTGGTTATAGTTCAAAAAGAACCAGGACAGAATAAAAAAAAAAACCAGAACACATGATGTGTATGAGGTGTGATAAAAAAAATACAGTAAATGTTTAAATTTTTTAAAATGCATTACAGTAAAAGACACATTGCCATAAATCCCCCTCAAAACACTCCCCCTTGTTTTAAACACACTTTCCCCATTGTTCTTGCCACTTTCTGAAGCAGTTCTGGAAGTCTTCTTTCATGAGTGACTTTAGTTGTGCTGTTGGGGCTGCCTTAATATCCTGAATCGATTCAAAATGTTTACTTTTTATGATTATTTTGATTTGGGGAAAAGCCCCAAGTCACACAGTACCAGATCCAGTGAATAAGGTGGATGAGGGCATACCATCATGTTTTTTGGGTTTTTTTTGTTTGTTTGTTTTGTTTTTTGTTTTTGTTTTTTTGAGGGCAGTGTCACTGGCCCTCACATGTGGGACCGAACCGGGGCCTCTGGCTTCCCAGGCCAGCACTTAACCACTGCACCACTCCGTCGGCCCCACCATCATGTTTTTATTTGACAGAAATTGCTATACCAGAAGTAATGTGTGACATGGAGCCTTTCCGTTGTGATCAAAACTTACAGCAAATGCTGCTGCCAAACGCCATCCAAAGGAAAGGCAGGGATCTTCAATACGAGAAGCGGAGCGTCAAACCTTAGTAACAGTGTGTGTCAAGTTTCAACTTGTTCAGTGCAGCCAGTCAAGTGTGAGCTACAGTTGAGAGAAGGTGTGTTTGAAAGTGTGCTGTAAATCATCCTCCATCATGACAACGTTCTGTGTCACAAATTGCTTCTGGTATACGGCAATCTCTGTCAAATGAAAACAGTATGGTATGTCCTCATCGACCTTATTCACAGGATCTGGCACTATGTGACTTCTGGCTCTTCCCCAAAGTCAAAATGACCATGAAGGGTAAACATTTTGAATCAATTAAGGACATCAAGACAGTCATGATTGCGCAACTAAAGACACACAAAGGAGGACTTCCAGAACTGTTTCAGAAAGTGGAAAGAACGATGGGATAAGTGTGTTCAAAGTGAAGGGGAATATTTTGAGGGAGATTAATGGCAATGTGTCTTTTACTGTAACAGTTTTTTTGTGTGTGTTTTTTTAAACATTCATTGTATTGTTTGATCACACCTGGTATGTTGTTTGTTACAAATTGTTATTGATGTTTGGTCAAGTTTATTTTATTTTTTTATGAAAGAATCAAAGGACTATAAAAGCCATAATGTGTAACTGCCACATTAGCAGAGAGAAATAAAACAAAACACAGTTATTCCAGAAATTTCAGACTTAAAGAGAATTGGAAAAGTCATTTGCCAATTGCTTCCAGTCACCAAAAAGTAAGAGATGTCACTTTAAGACATTGTATGTTGAAGACACAGTTAGATTTCTCAGTTAAACATTGTGGTTCAGGCCTTTGGCAAAAATCAGATTAAAGTTGTGGTCCTTCCACCTACTCTTCGATAACCTCAAGGTGGCCACCATTAAACTGAAAAATAGAATGAGGCGCAGAGGTGAGGAAGCAATAAAATAAACAAACAGCCTTGAAATTGTGTCTGGGAAAGAACTGTATGGTATGACAAATAGAGCTTTCTGGAAAAAATAAAATAAATCAGCAGCCTTCTAGGTTATTGAGAGAATTACATTGCTAAAGCAGTTATGAGTTTGAATTAGAAAAGCTTTGAATATGCAATAAGCCTTAAATCAGTCTCAGGCAGAAAGTGGGCTATGAATGCTGGCAGTCCACAAGGAGGCCCTAGAACCCAAGATCCATTTCAGATGCGGTAAGGAAGGCAATGGACAAGGAAGAACTCTGGAGTGCTGAGCCAGAGGTCACTGAGAAAAATGAACAAGAAAGTCCCTCCAAGAGAGGAAGATCAGAATCTATTTGGGGAACTTACCCTACTTCCTGGAAAGAGAATCTTCACAATGCCTACCCTATAGGATGCCAACTTCAGTATGAGCCTCTTTGTCTTCTTTTCTTCCTTTTTATGAATGGGAAATGTTACTTCTACTACTCTAACATGTATGAGGAGAGGTAACATTTCTGTTTTGCTCATGGGTTGCTGAACCAACAGGAATCATATCCACATCAGTGGCTGTGTAGAACTTGAAGTCATCCCTTGAAGAGAAGCTGTGTATGCTCTATGTGGTAAAGGAAGAATGAAACAGATATTTGGTGACTAGAGGGATAGACTGTAGCAGAAATGATCTTGTTGTTTGTTGAACCCATTTCATGTTCTCACACATTTAAATTACATTTCCCAGCTTCCCCTGCAGTTAGGTGGGACCATGTGACTGAATTCTAGCCAATGGAAGGATGTGGCCTGGCTCCTAAAATCCACTGAATGATATCATATGCTCTCAGGAAATGAGAACTCATGCTGAGGAACATACTCTGCCTACTCTTAACCAATGAGCATTGAGTATACACACCATCTGACAACTGTTCTTAGCCAATGTGTGTATTGTCCCTAGTTGTCCTTCAGCCTAATGTTGTTTACTTCACCAAAGACTCTCTATGAACCATTCGTTTTATGTTCCAATAAACTATTTTGACTAATAATAACCTAATAATAACTGATGAGAGGACTGGATCTGCTTAAAAGAAAACAGCAGAAAAATATAAAAGTAGTTACAAATGTTATAGAAGCTCAATAGTCTTTAATGAAATGGTCAAGAAACAGAGGTTGAAGCCTATCAGCAATCAGAAACAGGTTGAAGTCCTCTGACATTATGGAGGATAACAAGGATTACTTTAGCCTAGCCCTAGGCAAATGTACCAATAATTATATTAAGAGCATCTGGGAGAAATGAAGCACATCATGACCGCAAGAAATTTGAAGAGACTGATACAGTAATTCTTAATGTACACCACAAAGAAGGTATTTTCACAGGAATCGTGCTATAAAGATCTTTTCTTGTCCTCACCCTTTAGTACTTGCATCTTCAGGAGCACATCAGCTTCAATACCCAGAACAGGCGTGGACCCAGTGAGCCCTGGCAGTACACAGGTCCAGTGAGCGTAGTACCTGGCAGGACTGATGGCCTACAGAAACACAACATGCTAGTAATCCACAACTCTCACACATGGGAAAGGAGTTGTCCAGCCTGCAAGTTCACTCAGGTAGTTAGAAAAGATAAAAAGAAAAAGCAAAATTGAGAAGAAAGTGTGAGGGACTAAGGGGAAGAAGGCATTAAAGTACTAGAAACTCATGACACTTTAATCAGCACATAGTAGGGACCTGAATTTTCACCTTGTCTCTACTCACAAAGTACTCATACCCCATCTACTGTTAGACTTAATGAGACCAGAAGAGTGCCTTTTTGGCAATTTCCTTGGATTAAAAAGAAAGCTAGCAAAGGCCAATATTCTTTTAGAATGTAGTCAAAACAAGCAAAAGAGGAAAACTCTATTTCAACATGCCTGTGTAGGCCCAATGTGCCTGTTGCTACACTGACAAGAGGACAATACCAGACTCTACCATTCCCTGATGGGCTAATGAGGTTCATTCACCAAGACTGATATTACTTCAAGATTCAGAGATGTTTGAAGGATTTCTCACCAGTTTAGAGAATTGTTTTTCTTATAACTACAAAACCATCACTTATACCTTGAAGGCCAGATCCCAAGTACAGATTGACTCCCAGCGTATACCAATGCCCCTTCTGGTATACCCATCAGTGCATCCATTAACCTTGATCCATGCCTTCCTCCTCCATCCCAACCCCCAGACTTTTCATCAACCTCTACATGCCAATGAGCAACAACCATGAGCAAAGCTCTATCTGCAGTAGGTACTGTGGAAATAAATGAAGAACTCAATGCATGACTCCTGCCTGCTCTCAGGGAGCTTACAGTCTTGTTTGGAGGTTCCAAGATACCTGAGCCAATAATTTCACAAGGAACAATTAATTATACACATGGCACAGCAACACAGGGGATATTACAGTTCACAAGAAGGGGCTAGCAGTAAGAGTTGGCACATTTATGGCTGGCTTCCTTGGGTCTGCCTAACGAGAGGTCTTCATTTCCTTCTAGATCTGCTCATTGACCTTTACCTTCACTCAAAATTTAAAAAGAAAAAAAATCTCTCTGTCCTTTTGGTTTCCTTTCTCATGGCCTTCTGTATACACATCTTCCTTTTCCTACATGCCAAAAACTCACTTTTGCTCATGCAAGCAACTCTTTCCCTTCGCAGGAAATTATTCTTTCACCACTTAAAACTATAGCAGATTACTCAGTTGGCCTCCCCAGGAAATTCTTCCTGACCTCTGTAACAGTCAGGCACTTTCATATGCAAGCTTGCTCTTCCCCTCTGTGTCTGCGTCTGCTTGTTCTATTAATTCAGACTATTCATTCAGTGAGCAGAGATAACATCTAATTATAGTTTCTACCAAAACATTAACATGTTATTAATGCCTAGCAAGTAAGAATAATAATAATGCCCTTACAGTACCCTTTTTTTCTACCTCAGGATTCATATCCAAAAAAAAAAAAAAAGATTTTAAAAGTATAGCATGGAAGGGTTTGGCCCATTAGACATATATTGGGTTTTTTTCTGTCCTCCTATATGAAAGTTCCACCTTTTAAATGGGACATGCAGCTATTATGCATTCACCCATCTACTGAGTTTTTCTCTCTTACTTCAGAGGACTACCACACTAGTCTCATGGCACAAGTCGTATCAAAAGTTGTTCTGGTCCTAACACTATGCTTTGCCCACCACCAATGAACTGTCATTCAGAAATGCTCAATGATATTGTTTATGCTCTCAAATGATTAAAAGACTCACAGGAATCCCAAATCTCCTTTTCTTTATGCCCTGACCCCACCCTACCTGGACATGCTCCTTCTGGGCTCCCTTCCCAATACACATCTTCCAGCCCAGCCAGCTAAGCCTCCTCAAGGCTCCTTGGAGATACCAAGACTTCTCATTCCTGCATCTCCTAAACTTAACCCATCCATTGAGGCCTAAAATATTCCTGACATTCCTCAGAAATCTTTCTTGACCGTAATAGCTCTTGGTAATGACTCACTCTTTGGAATTTGGAATATGCAAATATCTAAAAAGTTAACAGCACGATGTAGCATATATCAAGAAGCCAACTGGGCAGAAGAACTAATATTCTGTTTGTATTGAATTAGATCAGCAGTTCCTGAGGAGCAGGCAGCAGAATTCTACCGATTATGTTCTCAGTATCACACACATATTTATACCACACTGAACTATCCGTGGCTTTTCCTTCCAGTGAAGTTTATAAGCTTCTTGGAGGCTGAGACTATTTATTTCTCATTTAGCTCAAGAATCTCCAGCAATAACTAGCACTAATAGTGCTGGACATGCAGAAAGTACACAGTCGATTGTCACTGATTTGCTCCGTAGGGAAGTTAGGAATATTATCTGGTTGAACTGAAGAGTAAAATCATACTAAAGCAATAAATCAGTGATAGAGCATTAAGAATAAGTGTGACATTTTTCATGATTTAAGTGGAACTTTGAACTCACAGAGACCCACTCTACGTGCAATTTCGGCAGAGAGGATGTATGTGGAGGGAAGGGAGAGATTAATAGAATCAGAGTATCAATACTCAAAAGGCCTTTGAGATTGTCTGATAGAAGCCATCCTCTCAGAGATGAAGAAGTCCTGATGGAAGCTGGAAGACCAGGGATTCAATCAGGTGGCCTCAGTCCTGACTGTGCCCTTGGCACACTCAGGGCAGCTTTGCAGTAACAACACATGCTATTTCTCACTAAAGGAAGTGCCCCACCTCTGCCTGGAGGCAGGGAGGAAAACAACATTCAGAGTTCCCATCCATGGTTAATGGGGAGGCATTTAATGTTGTTTTAATGATGTGTAACACTGCTAATTGCAGATCTATTGTAATTGCTTTCTTTTCTCTAGCTCATCTATACTACATGCCACAGAGACTAACACATCCTCTAACCAATAAAATTATGCCACAACAAGAATATATGTAGTGACAAGAACACTTGAGTTCAAATAACTAAATCCTTGATTGAGCAGCTAAGATTTTTTTTTTTCTTTTAAAAACTATGTTTGATGTTTTCAATTTTCTGACATTACTTTCCTAGCTCAGGTAAAAACAAAGCAGTGCTGGACATTATCACCAGGAAATTTTTGTAAACAAACACTAACTGAGCATCTATGATGTACAGGCACTGTTCCAGAAATTGTGGAAAATCAAATGAATAAAATTCTGTTTCTGTCCTCAAAAATCTAGTAAAATGATTAAAAATGAACATAAAAAGTCTAGTAAAAGGGGAACATAGAGGACTAATAGGAAGTTATAGAATCTCAAAGCAAGGACAAATTCCCTGATTTTCCTTAACTGGGGAAATTGAATGACTAAAAACCGTATGTGTTTATAAATCAATGTCCACAGAAAATAGAAAGTTCTTAATTTCAAAACATAGATATCTTCTATTTTAGGTAATTCTTTTGAGTTTCCATTTACTTCTAATATTCAATTGTCTATTGACAAAAAAATATACTAACATTTTGCACAGATGCTGATTTTTTAGTTATCTTTGAAGAACAAGTTTTATTTGCCTTCAACAAAATATTGCTACAACAGAATAATGAAAAGCAATATCATTTTGCATGTGTGGCACACTTTACTGGTTCCAAAGCATTTTCACAGATACTATTTCAATAATTCCCATTTAGTCACCACAAAACCCTGAGGAGTACGCAGGGTCAGTTTTATTGTGATTCTGGGTGTGTACATAACATGTTATTATTATTGTTCATTGCACACAGAGGAATCTGAGGCTCAGAGGAGTTTGGTGCGTGACAGTGACAACTGGCATTTGTCAGACTTGTCAGACAAAAAGAAAATTGCTGGCTAAGCTCCCCAATCTAAAATTACTTACAAGTTATTACACTTGAAAACTGATGTTTCCACTGGTATATGTTCTCTTGAAAAGCAAACATGCCCTGGGCAGCACTCAGCATCTGGGGTCCCCCAGCTTTCCCTTTTCTCCATGCACTGCACCTTGTTCCCTCCTCGGACACTAGCCAACCTCTCTTTTCTCACCCCTTTTTTCCCAATAGAGGACGAAAAAGCAGCCATTTTGTTCTTCCATCCTAAAGAGCCGAAGTCACTGAATTATGTCCTTCAAGAGTATTTGGGTTTTAAAACTTTGTTCTGACTCTGCAGGGGAAATTTTTAAGCTGAGGAACTCCTTTAGGGCAGCAACCATCTGGTGGAGGGAACTTGGTACTGAATCACTCACTGATGCTGCCATGTTTCCCTACAGTGAGGAGCAAAAGACTTCAGGGTCATGGAAGAAAAGGATAGCTGGTAGTGTATCCTGCCCTATGCCCTTGACAGGAACTTCAGGGATGAGCAATGACAGATTTAGCAAGCAGAGAAAGCCTATTGAGTCAATGGTCCAAGGTACAAAGAACAAAACAGAATCTGGGAAGCAGCCAGGGCCTGAGAATAATGTCCCCCGCCCTCACTCCCAACCCCACACATACATTTCTCCTGGTTTGAGCTCAGACTATAAAGGCTCAAGCCCTGTGCTTCTTAAAATCTGCCCCAAGCCCAGAAAAGGGGACCTCAAGTCCTTCACCCACAACCCATGCTGCTCTTTCTTCCATTTGAAAACAATGAGTGGGGAAAGTTGTCCTTACCTCGTAATGGGCCACACGCTGAGATTCGGATATCAGTTGTGCACTGCACACCTTGCAGTAACTGTCTGTAAATAAATCCTGATCGATGTCGGAGGACTTCATCAGGCTAAAGGAGAATCACCAGAAAAGAAAAGAAAATAAGTCCACTGCTCTGATGTTCATGCAAGTCATTAACCGCATGGAAAAGCCAAGAACATAGTAACGGATCCAATGATGGTAGCAGTGAAGGAGCTCTCCCTAAACCTTTGGTGTCACCATATCGATTAACTATGGTCAGTGTAGAGTTTATAATTTTCTTATAAATGCTCAGTAGGGCTGCTGGTGCTGTAAAATAGAAACCCAGCTTTAGTAATTCTCTGTTTGACAAATCAGACACTTATATGTAATACATTGTAAAGGACTTTACAATGGGAGGGGATATTTTCACAAATGATTTATATTAACAAAATACTATAAGCATTCAATATACCCAACAATAGGAAACAGGTTAAATGAATTTTGACACATCCACTTACTAGAATACTATGTGACTCCCAAATCAAAATTCAAATCAAATCCACATATTTAGTGAAATAAGAAAAAGTTTACCATTATCAACAAAAGATGTTTACAAATCAGTATCTGCAGTATTATGCTAAATGTGTTTTTAATATATGTGTAGGTACATAGAAAACATTTCAGGAAGTTTTAACAACTTTAATAGCAAATATCTTTGGATACTATAGGTAATTACCTATGTAATTTTCTTTATTTTTAAATTTTCTACAATGAATATGTATTACATTCCTAGTAATACAAGTTACCTTTGTCAAGAACCTTATAAGCAATATAAAATCTAGATTTGAGTTCAACAGCAATGCTTAGAAAATTAAAAAATAAAATCATACTGAACTACAACTTTCCTTGCAAGCTTTCACATTGCAAAGTATGGAGCTTTCACCATTCCTGCTGACTCTTGTACATTTAGGGTTGTTGAAATTCATAAAGTCCACCTCTACCACTCCACATCACAACAGAACCTACAAAGTAAATAAACATATCCTCAAATTCCAGGCCCCGAATCATGCAGCCAAGGGTCTCAAGCTTATGAAAATGATCTGTCACAGAGGTATCTTAGAGCTGCTGGAATATAATGTTACCACACTGGACACACACACCAATGCATCAGAATGTTTTTCTCCAATCCACAAACCGAGCTTTCACCTCCTGCCTGTCTGGCCAAAAGTAAGGGCTGTGCCAGACAACATATGGTATGGAGAGGCAAGATAATTTTACACAATAGGGGTGTGGTGAGCACCCTGGAATTCACCTTACCCCAAACCCCTCATTTTACATATGGGACTGTTCAAAGTCACATTGTTGTTTATTGGCATAGCCATAAATACTGCCTAGTTTGCATTATTCCAATTTCCCCACTCCAGATCCATCCCAGGTCTAGTGCTACCTGCCGTGTTGGTATTGGGTAAGTCACTAAGCTCTGCAGGTCTCAGTTTCCCGCCTATAAAAATTGAGAAAATAATATTTTCCCTGCCTCCTTAGAGAGCTGTGGCAAATATCAAAGAGGAGCGACATAGGAGAAGGTACTATATAAACTATAAAACCCTCTTCATTTGAAAGGGATCATAACTATACTTTTAACAATATATTCATGTTGGTAAAATGTTGGCCAGGTCTTGATTAATACAACAAAATGAAAAATTGTATTTTTGAAACAACCTAAATAGCTGTGCCACATAAGTAAATTATCCACCTGAAATAAAAGGATGCCTGCCTCTACAACTCCAAATTCACTGTCTACCTTGGCCTGGGTTGTCATGGCCCATTAGGGCATCCATATTAAGCAATTTGAAAAGATTCATAGCCCTTGCTCCTCAGAGACAACAATGCCTCTGTTTTTTCAATGCCCCAAGTACCAGTAGTGATGCCAGACAGTAAGGAGCACTGACTCTCCCAGCTGAAGTGGACATGTGTTTCTGGAAGGATCATTCCTGGCAGACAGCTCAGTCAGCCTAGAGTCCCACACCCGAAGCACCTGGAGACTCATTACGTCACAGGACAACCTGTTTCAAAGAATCTGGCAACTCTAGTTTTCCATTACTTTTTAGGGTGAATCAAAATCTGGCCCACTGCATATTTCACTCACTGACTCTGTCTTTGGGTACAACACTAAACAATTTTACTTCCCTTTTTCATGAGATATCCTGCCTCAAGTGTTTGAAGATAGCTCTCTTCTAACTATTCCCACTACCTGACCTGCTTGTCATCTTGGTCTGTGTCTGTCTCTTTATGGGCCATCTTCAAAGGCAGTGCCAATGACAGAATGAAACATTATAGATGTGGTCTAAATGGGGCAAAGAATCACAAATCCATACGACCATGCAAAATATTCACGGTGATTTGTAATGGTCTCTATTCACATCCCAGAATTCAAGCAGAGAAGAGGTGCTTTGATGATGGAAAAACATAGTACAACATTTTGAAATGCCAAATGGGAAAAGAAAACTTATTAGGTGTATTTTTGAAGCTAGGCTCCTATAAGTGTTGTGTTTAAATATTACCATCATGTTCCCTGCTATTTCTAATAAAGAAGTGCACAAAAATAGATTCATGGGTGACCTGGTTAATAGAAATCTACAAACTCATTGCACACTCCTTCCTCATTATACAACCAACTGCAGAAATCAAACACTGTGAAAGGATACTTAAGGTACGTGTCGGACTGAGTGGGGCTCGTAGGAGTCTGAGTATCAGTAAAGCAGCTGTGAAGCAGAAATAGCTTTAAAGGCAGAATATAAAATTTGTATACTAAAAAAAATATTCAAAGGCAGTAGAGAATATCATGGTTTTTGTACACTGTTTTATATACATATATAAACCCGTGTGTGTGCTTGTGTGTACGCGCACATAAGACTATTGATTTGAACAAGCCCGAATGCAGTAAAAGGACAATAAAGACCTCTGAAATTTAGGAGGCCCAAGTGCAATATGCGAATAAGTTAAATTCCAGTGGGAGGCAATTAGTGGACAAGTGTCAGCCTGGTTTGTGCATGAGGGCTTTTCTCCAAGAAAAGAGAACTCTATCCGTGTAGGTCACTTTAAACAACTAAAGGGACTGATTTATGATTCAAAGAGTGGAACTCCCAAGACCTGGGGGGAGGAGGTGCCACCTGATCCTCTCCTCTGGCTTGTTTAGAATAAGATTTTCAGCTTCTCTTAGTAAGTACAGGTGAGCTGGTAAGAAAAAGGAATGTAAGCATGACTACCTTTATTTAACCTTGTCTATGGTTCTGAATCAGCAGTTAGACCAGAGACAGGGCAGGATTGGTCAGTCTTACTGTACCATCAGAGCCAATGTGTGGTGACCTCCACCTTAGAAACACGCTAACTGTGCTAACTCTGAGGTCTTGGGACATTGTAAGGAGAGATAAAAGCGTAGGGAGAGGCAGAAGTTTGATTTCCTGGACCTGAAACTGACTTGAATGAAAGCTCCCTTGGTGTTCCCCACCCTAACACATTCCAAAGCAAACACTAAAGATTGGAATAACCTCTCTATCACTCTTCAGTATTCATAGAGGGTAGTGCTACCTGTCTTTTGGTAAAGAAGCCATGAGTGGAGTTGAAGGCAATATTACAACAAGAGTCTGATCAGATTCTCATTTGCTGCCCAAGGTCTCTAGATAGAGACATATTTACAGGTAGAGCAGCAACAGTGAAAAACTCTGAAGTATAGCTAGGTATAATAAATAAAGGAAATAGAGAAGGGTTTTTATTTATTCAACAGTGGTTTTTTGAGTATCTACTATGTGTGAGGTACAGGGACAACAGAAAGCACAACCCCTATTTTTCAAATCATGAGCTACTGAGTGAGAAGAGAGATACACACACAAATACCTAATGCACAGGCAGCAAGTGTAATTTGACTGCTAAAAAGTGCTACAGGGGGGCCGGCCGAGTGGCTCAGTTGGCTAAAAGCTGGCTTAGAGCACAAGCTCTGAGCAACAGGGTCACTGGTTCGATTCCCACATGGGTCAGTGATGCTGTGCCCAAGCTGAGCTGTTGCTGAGCTGCCAACAGGTGACAGGATGGCTCAGCTGGTGTAACAACAAGATTGCCTGTTTGATGGTAGGCTACGCCCACAACTAAGACTGAACTCAGCACCTTGAGCTGAGCTGCCGTCTGGATGGCTCAGTGGATAGGGCACACACTCTTAACAACAAGGCTGCTGGTTCGACTCCCACATGGGATGGTGGCTTCGCCCACCCACAACTAAGATTGAACACAGCACCTTGAGCTTCGAGGCTACTAGCTGCCAATGGGAAGCTAGATGGCTACTGGCACCCTCTACAACGAAGACTGAAGAACAACAAAGTGCTACAGGATTTGAGAAGACAAGCAGGATGATAAGAAACTCGTCAAAGAGGTTCTAGAAGAGTTGAACATTTAAGGATGGAGACTATTAGAGTGGAGGGAAATGGGTTTCAACTCAAAAGCTAATTCTTTTTCTTGGCCCAGAGAAAAATCTTACCACCAGTAGGCATGAGAAGATAAATATGAGGGGCATCAGTGGGACTAATTTAAAATTATGCAACATGAAGGGAGGAGGCAGCAAAATTCAAGGGAGAGAAGGGTAAACAAAGCTCAAGACCCAGAAGGAAAGAAGGGAGACTGGAGGAGCAGCCGGGTCCCAAAACTTTTCTCAGGGTGCAAGGATGGCCTATGCAGGACCTTCAGATGCAGATACGAAGCCCTCCTCTCTGCTTCTTTCTGTGTTTCAAGAGCAGATTTCAGGAACACAGGCTGAAAACCCAGAGAAACCTGAGATTTCATGGCAAAGAGTAATATTCTTCATTCCATTCCATTTCCGATAGTGTTAAAATAGCTTCTGACTCAAAGATCCCAAAACCCATGTGGGGCTCTTCAAAGAAAAAAGCATTAGTTCAAATACAAGTTGGTCGCTCTCCAACTAGGTTTTTGAGCAAGTTATATATCCTCCCTGAGCCCTTGTTTCCTCATTTGGGAAGCATTCTCACAGGGCTTTTGTGAGGATTAGAGACAACGTAGATAAAAAAACACCTAACAAAGACTGCGGCATATGGCAGATGCTCAAAAACAGATATTACCACCATTATTATGAATATTATTAATTCTGTATCATTATTATTCTCATTTGCAGAGGGGTGCCATAAATATTTAAGCAGACAAATAAATAGAACCACATTCACACTAAGGGGGGGAGATAACACAGTTGGTGTGCTGAAATCATAGGTTTTATTGCCATCACAGGCTTTCTCTTTTGTATTAACAATATCATCCATAAAAACAGCTCCTTTGCACTGAATTCCACTGCCAGCTGATACTCAGGCCTGGCGCCTGTGAGGACCTCATGCTTCATGAATGTTTAAAACCTATTTTTCTTGGCAGTAGGTTCTGAAACTGGCAGACAGAGCAGTTTGATGAGAACCGCATCCCACCTTTCTCTTGCACCCACTAGGGCTCTTCTCTCAGTGACCTGCTCCCTGGGGGCCACAAAGGAAAGCAAACGCCATCCAAAGCTTGGATGTATCGCAGCTGTCTGGACCCGCAACCAATCTCTGTGGTCACATTGAGATGGTCACAGCAGTCATGCTTCCCAGGGTGTCATCTCTCACTCCCTTGCAGCAAGAAACCCTTGCCTTGATGATCCCCACGGGTGGGTGTCCTGTCATTATAGCGAAATTGGGCATTTCCACTATAAAGCTCATCCGTAAGATCTAATAACCTACTTCCCACCCACTCACTCCCCTCACTAGCTCTTTAAAAACAGTATTTAAGACCTGTGGCAATTCCCACCAAAGAGCTGCTCTCACCTTTGGAGGATGATTTCTGACTCTTCCACTGCCACTCCGGATGACTGGCCAGTATCAGGGATTGTGGCTCCTCTAAAGATGCTCCCAACAGTGCTTGAGCTTCATCAAAGCTCCAGACCCAGAAGGAATACAGATTCTATTTTACTATTATAAATGTATTAAGTGCTGCTCCTAAGCCAGGCTTAATGCTGAGGGCCGATAACCACCTGATTTAAGTCCCTCGCAGAGACAGGTAGTCACAGTCACATTTTCTCCATGAGAAACTAAGGCTCAGGAATTGAGTAGCCACTCAAGGGTCACCTAGCTCCTAAGTGGCAGTCAGTACCCAACACAATTAAGAGCACCCAGCACAGTTATGAACGTGTAACAGGCATGAGGCATTTCACTGCCATTTAAATTCAGGCACATTTTAAAATTATTAATATCCCAAAGGCTATTGAAATTGCTTCTGCTTTGTTTTATCAATACTGGAGGGGATAAAGCTATGCTCAGAAGGGGGAAAAGATACGAGAACCAGGGCTAGCCCATTATCAGCACAAAACAAATAAGCCTTCATCTGCTCCTTGGTCATCCTTTAGCATATTTATTCCACTTGCAAAAGGACCCTTGAACCAGAATCCACCTTCAGTGGCCTAACCTTTGCTCCATTCCCCCTTCAGGATCTGCCACTGTTCTACTGGGGCACGTTAAAACGCCTTTCCCTCCAGCCTCCCCAACAACAAAAGGTGAAAGCTTTGAGAGACAAACCTGTGGCTTCAGCAAACATCTTCACAGGGACCACCCTCCACCCCCACTCAGGCCCAGGAGCCGCAGAGGATGGGCTGGAAGCAGGGACTGCCCTGTCCCCTTCACATCTCCCTCCACATGGAGGTGGGTGATGCAGGGCTGGTTGCCGTGGCAGCAGACCAAGCAGCCTTAGGGGGGAGAAAAAACATGAAAAGTACTCCAGAAATAAAAGTGTATTGGTCTTTCATAAAATCATGGCAGAGAGAGAAAGGGGGCAGGGAACAGCGCAGAGCAGTAGAGGTGCCCGAGCCTAGCTTTCAGGGCCTGCAGGCTCCAGCCCACACTTTCTTTTATTTCATCACACACCCCATAGGTGGCCAGACAGGGGAACCTGGAACCTCCTGTGATGTGGCAGAGTCAGAGTGAAGGTCAAATACATGACCAGCTTGAATAATCATTTCGATTCCTGCTTCTCAGAATGGAGCCCATTCTTCTGGTCTGAGGCTGCCTTCCCCATTCCTGACATTGCTCACATAAAGGCATTTGGCAATGCAGGCTCCTCACCATACATCATCCACATGCAGGTGCAAACTCTACTTTCCAGCTTTGCTGAGAGAGAGAGAGAGAGAGAGAGAGAGAGAGAGAGAGAGAGAGAGAGAAGGGAGGGAGGAAGAAAGGGAGGGAGGGAGGGAGGGAGGAAGGGAAGGAGAGAGAGAGAGAAGGAGGGAGGGAGGGAGGCAGAGAAGGAGGGAGGGAGGGAGGGAGGGAAAGAAGGGCGGGAGACAGAAAGGGAGGAACGGAGGGAGGGAGGGAGGGAGGGAGAGAGGGAGAGGAGGGAGAAAGGAAGGGAAAGAGGGAGAGAGAGAAGGAGGGAGGGAGGGAGGGAAAAGGAGGGAGGGAGGGAGACAGAAAGGGATGAACGGAGGGAGGGAGGGAAGGAGGGAGGGAGGGAGGGAGGGAGGGAGAGAGGGAGAGAGGGAGAGAGGGAGAGAGGGAGGGAGGGAGGGAGCGCAGCTCCGCACACCACTCCATTCTTTTGCTTGACATTGCCAAAAGCTTCATAGCTGACTCACACTACTTGAATAATCACCTTTTAATGGAACCATTTTCTTCACGTGTGAAACCAAGCTCTGTGATTCCTGACTCAGAGGCATCTGCCACTGCTGAGTACACATGCCTCACCCGCGGCCCTGGGCCATGGAACCATAGCTGTCAGTCTCGTTCACATATGGCACAGGCTCGCCTGATGACATCTGGGAAGGAGAGCAGCAAACATGCCCCCGGCTTGGGCCAACCACTGTGGGTACACACGTGTGCCCCTGCCACGTCTGGGGAGGCACGTGTGGCCTGGTTCCTTGCCACTTCTCTCCTCTCTGGCCCCTTGTCCTTTGTCTGGATGTACAAGTCTGAAATTTAGACTCCAGGTGGCATACATGGAGCCCAAGGCTTCAGAACACTCCAACCCCTCAGGTGTTTTATGAAATTCAGCAAATGGCCTCTACCCAAGTCCAAGACATTGTACAACCTCACTAGGATTCCCCGGTATTCACTAAATGGATTTTTATTGAGCACTCACTACATGCGCGGTGCTGATGTCATGGGGAAGGTTTGCATACTGGGATCCAGCATACATAAACATGGACATAGGATTCCTGTCTCCTTCTGCACATGAAATATCCACACCCGCTGCTAGGCAATGGCTCTGGCTCCCCCACAGTTCATTCTAGAACCTACTTGTCCCACGGCCCAGTGGTCCTCGCTAAGATTTTACTGTTGAACCTTTGCCTCCACCTAACAATATGGGCTGGGGATGTGCACAGAGGCGGATGGCGTTAGCAGGTATTCTAAAAGATGGAAGCCGTTCTGTCTGGGTTTACAAAAGGCCCTTTCAAAGGCCACTTTGGGAAGAGCCCTGGCAATAAAACAGCAAGCTCAATGGCACCGGCTGACTGACAGGTCTGGGCAGTGTGATGGAGCACTCTTGTCAGGGAAAACACCGTCCGCATTTGTAGGACATTAATGGGTAAACTCCAGCCCCTTCGCCAGTCACAGTGCAGCAGAAACATTTTCTTTTTCTTTCCGAACTTTCAGAGGGGGAACATGGGTGGTGGGTGGAGAGCTTGGATTTCCCATTGCTTTATCACTGCAAATCAGAGCAAAAACAGAGCACGCCACACAGGAGGAAAGCCAGAGGCAGAGAAAAACAAAAAGGATCACTAGCCCACAAAGAGATGGAGGGGTGGAAAGGCGGAAATATGGGGAAGTGGAACATTCTTATGTTTCTGTCACTCATTCCATCAAACGAAAGGGCTGGGCACCCAGGTGGAAAAGCCACTCTCGTTTTAAAGAGCGGGCTCCCGCCCTCCCCTACCACTCACAGGAGGAATGCCAACGTGGATTCCCCACTTTCCAGTGCATTAGCCACCTGTGCCTGCTTAAGACGGGTGGATTTTCTCAACAAGCTGAAAGACAAGACCTTTCTTTTTAATGGTGGATATAAGCCTTCAAATACACAGTTTATAAATAAGTATTCCATTACTGTAACTTGTTTACATGATTTATCTTCACAAGATTGCCCTTACCGAACCAGACAGATTGAGGGCAGATTTAAATGCGGCTATCACATCCAGGGCTCGGAGGAACAGCTCTGCACCTGGACCCAACTGCAGAGGAGGGCACACATGAGACGAGCGGAGCAGCCGCTGCAGGGAAAATGATTACTTTTATTTTAATCCATGCTCCAAGGCTGCTGCATGGGCTGTCTGTCAGCCAGCAGACATGTTCAGCTCCACTCTCCACTACAGCACGCTAACTGGACTTGGCTTCTAAGAGGAATCCTGCTGCTTTTCCAAAAATCAGCAAAACTGTACAGTCCCTGTATAAGTATCTGGAGTGGCCAAGATGGGAAGACACAGGAATTAAAATGTTGTGGAGTTAGGTGCTTCCCATCCACAAACTGACAAAAGCCTGTGTGCATCTCTGCCTCTCCCATGAAATCTTTCAGTCATAACTTCTTTTCCCATCTGAGAGTTGGTTTGAGATGTGGTGCCACCTCATGCTTTGGAATGGGGCAAGAAATAGGGACAATAATGATAGCTTAGGGAATTCAGCTACCAGGGGAAGCTAAGCCCGTAAAGGTATGTGCATTTTGCTCATTAATAATGAAAGGATTAGTAAAACGTCAAATACCTGACTACATCAAGTGTTGATGAGGTGTGTGGACACACAAGGTTTTTACACATTTTTGACAGGAGGGTAAGTTGAAAGGATTATCTCATCGAGCTTAACAACCCAGCAACTGAACTCCTAGTTTACAGGCAGGAAACAGCCTTGCTTATGTACAACACCAGGTAAGTAAAGGATGATGACAGTAGCATTGTTCAAATAGCCAAACCTGCAGTCAGCCCAAACGTGCATTGACAGGAGAGTGAATGAATAAACTGAGATATAGTCACGACATGAATGAAGCACAGCAACACACCACAATATGGATGAATCCTAGCAACCTAATACTTAATGAAAAAAGTAAGTCAAAGAGCCTATACATGAGAACCTTTTAATAAAGTCAAAAACAACTAAAATGAAAAATACATACATCTTGATGATATACGGAGATAAGATACAACTCTAAAACTATCTGGCAAGAAAAAAAAAAAAGGACAGAATTCAGGATGAGGATTTCCTCAGAAGGGCAGGGTTGATCTAGCATTACCTGTATTAACTCAACTCAGGTATTAGTAGCTTGACATGGCTGGAAAACAATGACACAGACAACGGCTTTTTACCCAGTTACAGCTCTTATATGGTTTGTGAGGGAGTTGGAGAAACCCAGTGACTCCCGAGGATCTTACATTCAAGAGATTAGAGTTCACATCACCTCTTTGCTCAGTGCTCTGGGTAATGGCATTAAACAGCCTAGACCTCACTAAGTATGCTCACTCAGGGCAGAACAGATCTATTCCTTGGTTGAACAGAACGTGCAGTTTTTATGAGTCTAAAATGTTTAAAATTATGGAAAAGCTTATCATCAGTTTAGGACAAGGCATGTGTACTGGTTCGCTAATGACGAATCCCTCTGCAGGTATTTTAGCTAAGGATCCTTTTCAAACACCAGTGGCACCTTCTAGGAAGGCTAGTCTTATTTCTCTGTGGTTTTGGGCATATCCATCCTACTCATCTGTGGGCATGCTGATGCCAGTGTCTTGTGAAATCTGCTTTGCCATTTGTGAGGGGATAAACTGAGCAGATGGTCATGACCACTGGGATACCAGGTAATGAGAAAATGCCTCACATCAGAGTTTCAAGGTCTTGTCACCTCGCCAGAAATGACAGCCTGGCTGTCTAGTAATAGCCCTGATGTTGGGGGAAAGCACACATCTCACCATCCCAGTCCTTAACATAGTTACACTTTCCAATGCTTGCCCTGAATCACTTCTTCTCATCTTTCAGCAGAAATGAGCAGGGGGTGGGCAGGTTCCAGGAAATGGAACTATATTGCTATAGATCCATCCTCTGTCTGAGCAGTTTCTGGCTTTAGGGAAAAGACTGGGCGTATGGAGTATGAGCTGGGTAATGCCCTTCAAAGGCATGCCTCATTCCTCTATCCATTCCGCTCTAGCTGTACCTCTGTCTCAAGCATAGGAGTGAATTGTCAGGCCCTCCATCCATCCTGTCCACCTACTAAAGCCAGACTGACTTTAAATCAATGCCACCGCCCCTGCCTCCTTCACACCTGCCTTTCCCACTTGCTAGGACAGAAATGGGGCTGCTCCATGAAAGAGCAGATCAGGGTCACAGAAGGGCTGGCAAGGAAACAGAGGGAACACGAACACTTCGGCTGGCAGTGGAAGAGGAGACGAAAGTTGAAGCAGAGTAAAGGAAAGGGGCATGGGCTTGGGCAATATGGAGCTGAGTAGGTTAGAGAAAGAGGGACCACACCCTACAATGGAGACAGGAATAAGGAAATCAAAACACTAGAAATGACCTTAGGTATCGTCTAACTGAATCTTTCACATTCACAGAGAACACAGAAAAGTCACCCAGGAAGATTACTGGACTCACCCACACTCACCCCATAAGTAACAGACAAAAAGGGGATACCTAACTCCTACAAAAACATCCCTTCCCAAAGCCTCACTGCAATCCAGACTGTTTACTGTCTTCTTTTAAGGAATCATCCTGGGCAAAGAGGAATCAAAGGCACCCTTTTAAACTCTGAGTAAACCAGGCACTTCTATACTTTGACTAGTGGGAGCCAGTGATACAACAAAGACCATCTTCCCAGGACAGGTCCCCGGAGGGCAGGGAGAGGGGCTGAGAGCAGAAGGCGCAGGTATCTGGGTTGGAGCATGCCTCATCTCTTCTGCCACATTCTCATATTTTATAGGTGATGAGAAAGCCCAGGAATCTGTGCCATGTGAAGATATTAGGGTCAGAGTGGGAAATAATGTAAGTACTGATCCCATCTAAAATTGGCATTAGGGGCCGGCCGAGTGACATGGCAGTTAAGCGCTGGCTTGGGAAGCCAGCGGCCCTGGTTCGGTCTCACATAAGAGGGCCAGTGACAATGCCCTAAAAAATAAATAAATAAATAAATAAATAAAATTGGCATTAGCAATGCAATTCCTATCATAAGCAGCCATTCCTGTCTCTCACCACCCGAAAAGACTAGGCCATCCTCCCAAGTTGATGGGCTGTGACTTGGTTAGTGGTTGAGTGGTCTGGACCCACATTAAGATAAGCACTCTCATGGTAGACATGGAAATATTCAGGCCAGACTCACTTTCAAGGAAGAGCTTCTTGCCCCAACTGCTGGTAGTGGAGTTGGCATTCAGGATTCAGCTGCCCACCCCCCACCCCCCGCCCACCCCGACAAACACATACTTCAAGACTGCACACAGCTGAGAAAGTCGCCTCACCCAAGGTCACACTCCTACCCAGGGGGACCCACACCCAATGACTGATGAATGCAAGGCTGAAAGAGCCCAGCCACTGCAGCCCAACACAGGACAAATTCCAACAGGCTATTTCAGCCCCAGAACTTTTGTGGGCCTGGTCAAGACTTGCACCTGAACCAAAGCCCAACCCACCAATCTGATATCTGCCCCTCCCTGACAAGGGTGCCCATCCCAGGAAGGATGCTAGTAAACATCGTGAGCACCAAACTGCAATCTGTGTCCTGACAAGCCCTCTCTGGGACATCTTTTCTTGCCTGCCTCCTGGTGCAGCAGACCTCACACGGTAGTCCCAACTATGGATCTCACCTTGTCAGGAATTCTAAGACTGGATCAATCCCTAAAGCCCCAGAACTCCTCCAAGAATCTATAAACTTCATGTCAGAGTAACATTTGTGCAATACTAGGCAAAACACTGTTTCCGGAATGCTGTATCCTGAGATACGCTCTCTACTATTTAATAATACGCAAGAAAGAGAAATATGCTAGGGCTGAATCCCATTTCCCATTCTTTTGATCTGTGGTCCCCAGTGTGGTTACAGTTACTATTGTACCATCTGACTTAAACTGATGATTCTAAGTTTCATAATGTCAAATAAGTCATATTTCAGTAGCACTTCCTACCCACTACTAAAAATATTGTTTTATCCCACACAGCTATTCCTAATGAGATATTTCAAGCCACCTGGCACCCGGGGGAGTTCCTCGGCTAATCTGCTGTGGAGTCCCACAAAATGGATACAATAGGACTCCAGCGGATGCTGGTGTCAGGGGGCAAGAAGGGCAGCGGCATCACAGGTTATTTTGTCCTACTGTAAGAAATGTTCCTTGAGATGTCATTAAGCCCACAGCCAGTGTGATTCTAGGGTAAAATGTAGTACATTATAATGTGTTTTTGCAGTGAACACACCAGAAGAGCAGGCCCCAGTTACTGGCTGGCTTTCTTCCAGGACCTTAGCTGCTCTTCCAGTTTCTGATGAGAACCAGTTTGAAATCTGAACAACTGCTAACTTCCACTGAAATGTAAATGCATCTGGGAACCAGGCAAGGCCTCATATCAGGCTACACTGCCAACTGATTCCAGCTGTTCCAAAGGCATGCCACACCGTCGCTAATCCTGCTTGCTCTTCCCTTCCTGTCTTGTTAGATGCGAGACTGTCTTTTCTCTTCTCCATCACTCCACTAATTCACACGTGTTAGGCCTCAACTCCCTGGAATATTCCCCTCCTCCTCTCACCCATGCTGAGTGAAGGGCCCCTTTCTAGCTCCCTGTACACACCAAAATATAAGAGATAAAGTACACTCTTGCAATGGTGTGCCCCTCACCACCACCCCTCCCCTCCCCCACCATGGACTGGGAGCCTTTTTTTTTTTTTAAGTTTACAGCAGAGGATAGTTTATTAGGGTAGAAAGTCCTGACTGGGTTGGCCCAACCGGGAGCCTTTAAAGGTGGAATTTTCTCTTCTCTGTACTCAGTACCCAGCAGAGTTCTTAGCACTTTGGCTAGTGTTGCAATAGCAAAAATAAAATGCATTTCTGTTTCTATTCTTTGAGTGGTATCCTTAATATTTTTAAGGAGAGCCCAGAGGGTGGTCCCAAAGAAAACAACTCCAAGAGGACCTCTGGGGCATCCCTGGGCTCTCCTGGCAGGGTCTTCTCCAAGGAGAGCCAAGCAGCACACACCTACTCGTGCAGACAGTTCAGTGTCTTAGAGCGCACGGAGGGCTCCACTCTCTAATTAAAAAAGGAGACCCCTGTCATTAGGAAGAGGTCTGAAAGGAGAGGTTGGTATAAAATCTTTGTTCTGCCACCACTAGCCCCTTCTTCACACTGGGTCTTAGCTAGATCAGGAGGTAACACTAAGAGAAATAAACAAATGTGCTTTCAGGTGGCAGAAGCATCCCAGGGGGACCAAGAGAGTACACCAATTCTTCTTCCCACCAAGTGCACCTTTGTCCTGAGCCATATAATCCCACAGCCTTGCCTCATCCTCTACTTAGACCACACCTATGGAAGGTCTGGGAAATGCTACTAGGCACTTATCTTCATAGTCACCATTTATTAACTGTTATGGGTTGAATTATGTCTCTCAACAAAAGTATGTTGAAGTCCTAACTCCCAGGACTTCTGAATGTGACCCTATTTGGAAATAGGGTCTTGGCAAAAGCAATGAAGTTAAGATGAGGTCATTCTGGATTAGGGTGGGCCCTAATCCAATAACTAGTGTCCTTATAAGTAAAGGGAAACTTAGACACAGACAAATGGAGGAGAAAGCCATGTGAAAACAGAAGCAGAAATGGAGTGATGCATTCACAAGCCAATGAACATCAAGGATTGCCAGAAACCACTAGAAGCTAGAAGAAACAAGTAAGAGTCCTTCCCTAGAGCCTTCAGAGAGAGCATGGTCCGGCCAAACCTTGATTTCTCAGAAACTAATATACTGACTGAGCATTTTATGCCACCCTCAGTAGAGCCACATAATGATTTTATACAAACCTCACAACAACCTTGGGAGGTGGTTACGGAGGCACAGAAAGCCCATGTGACATGCCCAAGGAAAGGTCAGTATAAGGTCCACATAACTAGTGTCAATACAGCAGGGCCTCAAATCAGTGTCTCCTAACTCCATAGCCAGACATCTTTCCAGAGCGTTTAAATCAAATTTTTGTTCAGTATTTGCTTTAACGGTCTCTAGTCCTTATTAAACATCCCAGTTATCTTCCTTTCTTCGCACTTGCCAAAAGGAGAAATGATGTGCGGCTCCAAGAGAATTCCAGATCTCATGGTGAGGAAGGCAAAACCAATTGTAGCTGCCACCCACCCCCCACCCCAGTTTTGTCACAGATCCTGCCTGGGTTACTGTACTTGATCTGGGGGTCAGGAGAAAGCAGTAATTTAAAAGCTGTCTTCACCTGCCAGTGTCATAAAGGGAGTCCATAAGCAATTAGACACTTCTAATCACTTAATCCACTTGAAATCTCTGCAAGAGAAGATAATAATTATGGAGCTCCAATCTGGCTGGTCCTTGGCCAGTTTTCAGTCAACCAGAGTCCTACACAATATTATAAAATACATTTTTTAAAGACTCCTCCAAAGCTTCCACAGCCCTGAAATCCGAGCCCTGTGCAGAAAGGCAAGGCCAGGAAACAATTTGGGTTTTCTTCTACCCTGCCCCTCAGGAGGAAATCGAACCATCTCAAAATCCCCTACTGTACAAACCTTGATTGTAAATCGGAACCACACCCTTCGTTTCATCACATTCATGTGGACGATCTCTCCAGTCAACGCTCAGCTCCACCAACCCCTGACAAAGTCCCCAAATGTATAGTTCACCAGGTGTCAATGGATCAGAGACCTAGCACTACCCCAGGGGGCCCTGTGTCCAGCTCACTGCAAGGTGGCATTTGTATACAGGAGGGAACTAAAGAACAGATGAATGCTATCGCTGTTCTTCCAGGGATCAGGAGACTTACCAAGGGCATGGACACTCCCTCTACCTACTGGACTAAAATCTTCCCAAAGCAGCAGCAAGTTCTAAATATTTCAGGCTGTTATCCCCAGGTCCTTAGCACTTCTCCAGCCTTCAACACCTACAATGCTTACCCCACAGAAATGCATTATTTATTCAACAGCCACAAGGTCTGTGTACTCAAGTGTTACACCCAAGACTGATCTTTGTCTTCTTTCTGGGGAATTTGTGTCTGCAAGTCGTTAACACATCCTGGTGATACAAGAGGCTCAAACAGAGACCTCCCCAAGAACTATCAGTGGAACGAAAATAGGGTGAATGGGTTTGCTGCCAACTTTGATTTTTGGTTGGTTGGACAATTTGGGACATGACTCGAAAATAAATACAACAGAACAATGCACTAATTTTCAGGAACTTTCCCTTCCTTCTTTCCCCTTGGGTTTAAAGGCTGTGCATACACTGCATCCAGAAAACCAGGACTCATACTGCTGGGATTGGAGCAATTCAGCAAAAGCCCAGCAATGGACACAGCATCTTCCTCAGCCCAGCCTGGGGCCTCTGAAAAATGCCCAAGGATACAACCAGCAGGCCTGATACCTGAAAAGTGATGAAGAAGGGGAAGTTGGTAAAGAAAACAAAGGAGTTAAATGAAATAATAGTTCACCTTGTATTAGCAACAAAACTTTCTAACTTTCCAAAATGACCCCACACAGCATCATCGCATTTTAAACTAGCTTGAGGTAGTGAAAGCATCTTTATCTCACATCTGACAGAGCAGGCACTGAAGCCTAGAGAACTTAAGTGACTTGTCTCATGTCACATGCTCTGTGGTAGGGTCAGGGTAAGAACTCGGGCACCTGTGGCATTGGTGTGAGTGGAAATAACAGGGTTCTTCCAGGAGGAAGATCCACAAGGTGACTTCAGCTGTAGGCGAGTGTCGATGGGACAGACGCAAAGTAACTGAATGCCCTGCGCACTGGGAGAGGGGATGTTTCAGGTTCAGTCACAGTTATCGTGACTGCAGGTGCTGAGTGAGGCTCTGAGGTGACTATCAATCACCTATAAATATCACAGCACCAGCCCTTATAGCCTCAACTTTCAGTTCTCCCATTTCAATATGACTTGGATCTCATGCTGAAAGAAACGCCTGGACGCCCTGGACCTGTTCCTAGATCAATACAGCCAAAGAGCATCAAATAGAACATTTTAAGCATCTTCATTATTTTCAAAAGTTTTGCTTCCCCAGAGGGAATACTCTCATTTTGAGATCTGACATTCTGCGGATTGTCCATGGAAGAGGACAAAAATTTAAATTTAAAAGTTAGCACTGGGCATCTCCAGGCAATTACGAACACACTGCCCTGGTCTCTCCCAGATGTTGCGTGCCAGTTGGTGACTTTGCAGCGTCTGAAAGATAATGCAGCCTTTGCTGCAGTTGCTGAAATACTTGATCAGACCTGCAGGTTGTGGGGGTAGCTTCTGAAAAAACTAGCGATGTCCTGTAATTTCACTGCAGGCAAGACAATGGTTCATGCTCAGGCAAGACAGTCCTGACATGGTGAGAACCCCAAGAGACTGCTGGGAGAACATGGTGTAAACCTGTGTTCACTGTCCTGAGGAATCTCAAAAAGCCTGTTATGAAATGGTGCAACCTCACGGGCTTTAAGTGCACTAGGTAGTTTAAAAAAAAACAAAAAAACGCTCAGGTTAGAGGGGTCAGTGAGGGTGAAAATGTATTTAACAAGGATAGAGCCAAGCATCCATCAAGACCAGCTCCAAAAGGAGGCAACATGTCAAAAGAAGGGACCAGCCAGCTGACATGGGTCCCATGCAGGGAAGCAAGGCCTCTCCTTGTCTGTGAATCCTGGAATTCTGAGGCTGGACTTCAGCCTCTTTCAAACCCAGTGAGAGCAGCTCCACAATAACCTTCCTGACGCATTAGAAAAAAAGCAGGAGAATCAGCCAAAGTTGCACCAAATCATCTGCAGACCAGCAGGCTCTAGCTGAAACCTGGAAGCTGCAACTCTCTGTGAGCTTTCTTCCAAATGGGCCCCCCAAATAACACTTGTTTTCTTACAGTCTTTTACATAGTTCTGCCTCCTTCATCATTCCTCCATTGCCCAGACCCCTCTCACACAGCTCAATTTCCAACTTCCAAAGGAGGCCTATTCTCTCTGTTTCCATATATTCTTCTTAAACATAAAGAGAAAACAGGTCATGGAGCTCAGGTCCAGTGACCATGGATGCCTGTTCAGAAGAGGGAGAAGCTTCCCTGGAAGGCTGCAGCAGTCACTGAGCTCCCTGAAGCTGCCTGTGACCTCCTGTCTCTGAATTCCATAGTTAAAGCCATGGGGTGTTTGATCACCTCCTCGATGCTGAGGAATTAAAATCACTACACTGTTTGTTTTTCATTTCCCTAGATAAATGGAGACAACTGTTAACGAGCAAAAGCAGCGATGCTCCACCTCACTCACCCTTGGCTCCTCCATTTCCACAAGTGTCTTGCTTCTCTTTGGGTGGGGACTGAGTCGGACACAGCCAGGGGCAGGAGTGGGCATGGACCCAGAGAGGGCACTTGGCAGGATGGACCCAAATGGTTGCTGAGTAAATGTTTGAGGATGACCTCTCAGGAAGAGCTGTCCCTTTCAACCTTTTAAGGGTAGGAAGGTAAGACTTTGTTTTAAAGAGAAAACTTGAAGTATAAGTTCAGGCTATTCTGTTTGGCTTTTAAATGCACCCCCCCTTTCCTAAGCCCTTATGAAAAAGAAATGGGGGAAATACAATCACCTTGGAGAAAACAGCCTCTCAGTGTCAGTCTCTCCCTCTATATATAAAATGGGTACTGTCATATTTGCCCTCCTTGTCACACTGAGGTATTCTGAGAATTAAACGACACGTGATACTTGAAAATGTTCCACCAACCACAGTGTTCTCTACGATATCAGTAAGTTCCTTGCATTATTCGTGCCTCTCTGCAACTTTGAGTGAACAAAGAGAGAATTTGGCCAGTTCCCAAAGCGGTTCAGTCTTTCTAATTAAAGCAGGGGACACTGAGGAAGGACAGAGAAGGGGAGAAGGTGGGAAGGCAAAGGGTGGCCCAGGGAAATTTCCACACCTTCCTCTCTGTGAGAAAAGGAGCTCACCAATTCCTCTTTCACACTCTAGAAGGTGCTCTGTTAGGCCTGGGGCAGCCACCTCCCCCTGCATGTCACACACTGCTTTCTCAAAGAGCTCCATACATTGCCAACTGCAAGAAAAATGTTCTTCCCCTAATACCTTGCATGTTCTCTGTAATTGGGTGGTAAGGCAAATGAAGGCACCTTCTGTCCTGGGAGTTTCCCCTGGCATCACCTCTACATGGTAACAAGTCCATCCACCAGATGTGGGCTGAGCCCACTTAAATCAAGTCCGGTGCTTGCAGGGCTCTGGCAAGAAAACCTAAGGTCAGCCCTTCCTGGCCTCCAAGGAATGCTAACCTATCCATGGATTATGTGAAGTCTATTTAAAAAGCACACATGATATGGCCTCTAATTTAAGCCCCTGCCTTTTCCTCAGAACCACAGGGACCAGGCAACCTTCAGCAGTAGGTAATTTTGAAACTGAAAAGTGGTTTGTTTGCTGGAGCACTGGACTTCGGTGCCCCTTCTGTCTACCACCTCATGCCACCAGCTGTCCTGGGAAAAAGATATTAACTCTAGGAGAAGAAAATGACACCCAACAGACTAGAGAAACAAGGAAAAGTGCTTCAAATGGTAGACAGTGGCTCTAGAAGGAAATGACTGTCCCAAAGCCATAACTGGCCTTAGGAAAGAAGGCCATCCTGAGGTTGCAATGTCTCCTCTACATGGAAGACATACGCCACTCCATGACCCCAACTCTACACTCATGGCCAGTGTGGATCATGTCAGGTTTTCTATCCGAGATTTCCCAGAAATACCATAAAGGGTTCGAACCAAGGTCCCCCTAATGCCAGCACCCAAAAACGTAGCAATTATTTTCTGTCTTTAGAGGAACCTAAAGCAGCTGAACATTTTGGAGAAAAGTGGGAGGCGAGTTAGGCACAAGTCAGGCAGAGGTCTATAACAGAGTAGAAAAGCCTGATGTGACAGCTGACTGTGCCATTTGCTAATTATAGAACTTTGGGGGAGTTATTTAATTTCTGAGACTCAGTTTACTCATCAATAAATCAGGATAATAATAACCACATCATGTCATTGTGGTGAGGAGAACAAAGACTATAAAGTAACTAAAACCTTGGTGCATAGTTGGGATTAAATAAATGGTAGCTACTATCACTGTTATTACTATCAATAATATGACTGATTTGAGGGGATTGTATAATTCTTCAACCATTCCCTTCTTCAATTCAAAAATCCCTTCACTATGATTCCTGATCACAAAAACAAAGTCAGTGCCTGCATCATTCCAGCCAGCCCCAAAGAATCTGTTTTGGAAAGAACTCCAGATTCGGCACCAAGAGCTCCGAGGTCTCCTACAGGTCAGTTCGCTCTGTTCTTGGCAGATGGCAAGTCATGCAGGGAGGACAAGCTGCTGTCAGGCTGATGCGTACCACCTCATGCTGGCATCACAAGTTGCCAGATCAGGTCTGCACAGCTGCCTAGAGAGACCCAGAGAACCCAGACTGCAGATTTAGAAACGAGGTAGAGGCAGCAGGGAGTGTGAGGAAGAAGCAACACCCACCAGCTCCTTCTCCAATCCACACTGACCATGGCTGATCGCAGGCTACTCTCAACACACAGCTGCCCTGTTTTCATCATCTTTAAAATAAAAAACACAGCCAGACACTCCAGAAGGAACAGTCTTCTTTTCTGCTTTTCTGAGTACTTTCATTATTTACTCATAATATGTTTGTAAGTAATGGCACTCCTCCACCCACCTCTCTCCCACTGATACAGGAAAGAAGAATAAGATAAAATGCTCTAAGCTTCCCAGGAGAAAGAGATAAAAGATGATATATTTATATCTCTTGGGTTCCAAAAATTTGCAAAACAGTTACCCAATCATGCCACCTGCCCACTAAAGAACACCTCCTTCCCTGATTACTAGATAGTCTTCTCCTATATCTCGGTCACCCTCACATGTCCCCACAAATGGGGTGGGATGAGAGGATAATTCATCAGATGGTATTAGTCACTCAATCTTCTTGGCTTCCAAAACACCATGATGAGAGAGAAGGATAAACATGATTTTTTTTTTCTGTGTGAGTGTGTGTGTGTGTGTGTGTGTGTGTGTGTGTGTGTGTGTGTTATGCATGAGGATATCCTTCAACCTCCAGATCAGTCTCTTGCACAGAGTAGGTACTTGACCAATATCTGTTCAATTAAATTGTAGTTTATATGCCTGGATATCGAAGAGGGCTCAAACCTTATTTGAATCCAAAGAGAACTACTGAATACCACCTGAGTTCACTGAACTCAAGGTTTTCCCACCTCAGCAAATGGAACACCTATTCACCCAGCTGCTCAGGACAGAAACCTGAGATTCCTCTTTGATTGTTCTTTCCTTCCCACCCACATCCAATCTATTAGCAAGACATGCTGCTTCAAACTCAAAATAGATCCTGAATCTGACAATGTCTTACTATCTTCGGCAGTACACCTGGAATCTAAGCCACCATCCTCTCTCACCTGGACTAGTGCAGAGTGCCAAACTGTACCCCAGCCTCCACCTTGCCACCTTACAGTCAGTCCATCCTTAAGGCAGCTAGGATGATTTTATCAGTCCACCAGACACTGTCACTCCTCTGCTTAGAGCAAGGCTTCTCAGGCCATGAGACTAGAACCTAAACTCTGTACAAAAACCATGAGCCCTACCTGATCTGTACCCTGCTTGCCTCTTTAGCTGTATCCTCCCCTACTCTTCTCCAGTCTAGTTACCATGCTCCAGCCTTGCTGGCCTTCCCTCTATCCACTTGAAAGCACCAACCTCATACTTGGAATGTGTCTCCACCAAATATTCCCTTGGCTGCTGTCTTCCAAATGTGACAGCCCCCACCTAGGAACCCACCCACCTCTCCCCTGTTGACATTGCTCTCTACCACATCACCATGTTTTCTCTGCTTTAGACCATGTACCAGTAGTACATAAAGTGATGTAACTTCTTTATTTATGTGTTTATTGTCTAACGACCTCCACATACAAATTTAAGCGCTTTAGATAGAGACTCACTCTACCTTAAGAGTAGCTGTATCCCCAGGACCTGGAATACCACCAGTTACATAGTCAGTACTCAATTAACATTTATGAACTGACTAAACTAAGTGGCTTGATGTAGTGCTGTCTCCAGTACCCAGGTTCTTTCTCACTAAATTTGATTTTGCACACTCATGGTTATTTATAGATCATTTTGGGGGAGAGGAAGGGAATAAATTCTCCAGAGACATTATGTAAACCCTCAACTTTTTGACTATCCTTACAGGCTAGCTGTTTGCAAATACAAACATTCTCCTCTTACAGAATATTCTAGGTCAGCATTTAAACTTTTTGTCTCAGGACCCCTTTACATATTTAAAAATTGTTGAAAACCCAAAAGAGCTTTTGTTTATGTGGATCATATCACAGAATTTACTGTGATAGAAATTAAAACTGAGAAATTTGAAAAATATTTATTAACTCATCTTAAAGTAACTAATAATAAAATCATTACATGTCACATATATATTTATGTAAAGTTAACTATATTCTAAATGCAGTGTGGTATCCTAGATTGGATACTGGAAGAGCAAAAGGACATTGATGGAAAACCTGGTGAAATCCAAATAAAGTCTATAGTTTAGTCAATAGCTGTATACCAATGTTAATTTCTTAGTTTTGACAAATGTACCATGATAATGTCAGATGTTAACTTTTGGGGAACTGAGTGAAGGGTATATAGAAACTCTTTGTACTATTTTGGAACTTTACTAAAAATGTAAAGTTGTTTTTAAATAAAAGGTTTATTTTTAAGAACTATATTTTTAAAAATTCATGTGAAGAGTGGCACTTTTTTACCTTTTTGCAAATCTCTTTCATGTCTGCCTTAGTAAAAGAGAACTGGATTCTAATATTTGTGTCTGCATTCAATTTGTTGTGACATGCTGTGTTATTAGTTGAACTATATGAAGAAAATACTGCTCACACAGGTATATAGTTGGAAAAGGGGAGATTTACTAGTCTTACCAGATAATTACATATATTTTTTTCTTTGATACTACACCAAAATTTGATAAGAGGTAGCTTCTTAAGAGTTAGTTGGAATATGAAATATGAAACCATATCAGGGAAATTTTTGTACTCTGCTATATTAAACTCTGTTGGTTTATCTTGCATTTTGGATAGATCTTCTACCAATCGATGATTTCATAACAACATGCATTGATTATTTGGAAAACAGTTCACTGAGTTATGTAAATCTTACAAACATTGACGCATTCCATTATACAACATAAAAAAAAATTGTTAATATCAACTATCTCTTCAGAAAAGTCTTCAAGGTTTGGGAAGTGGTCAAGTTCATTGTGATAGATAAAAATTTTCCAAACTTCAAATTTTCACTCTGATGCTTGAATTTTATCACTGGCAAAAAATACGGTCAGTTGTATTCCTTGAAATTTCAGATTCAGTTTGTTTAATTTTAAGAAAATGTCTCCCAAATATTTAAATCAGAATTGCCACAGTTTGTCTACCAGCCATTTTTTCAAGTAAAAATCGTGTGCCATGGAGAAAGCTCTAGGTCAGTTCATAACTCAAACAACTGAACAAGCATTTTTCCTGAAGACAACCTTTGTACATTAGTATGAGACAGAAGTCCTTATATATCATTCCCACTTTATCATACAGGATATTAAAATAAATGGACTCAAGGATTGACATTTAATGAACAATTTATAAAATTTCAAATAGGACTTACGTGAAACTGACAATATTTTTTTGTTTGTTTTTATTACTACAAGTGTGTGGCCATTGCACTGACTTCTACTACAATTTGGTGCCATTGCCTTGATTTGGACTAAGGTGCCAGCAGTTTTACCCATCTTTGCTTTTGCCTCATCGGTCCAAGTTTGAACATGGTAGAAAAGGCAGATAACACCTTAATATTATTATGAAAACAATTTTGACCTCACAAACTTCCTGCAAAGGTCTTAGGAAACCCCAGTGGTCTTCGGGCACATTTTGTGAGCCACCGTTCTAAATGGCTTACCAGTGAAATACCCCAAAAAGCAAACATTTATTGAGCACCAACCATATGTAGACCTAGTTCTAGATTCCTGTGGCTATTGAGGCTAAGACAGCACAAAAGAAAGAAAGACAAATTCCTTTCTCTGGGAGTTTAAAATACAGTTATGCAAACCGCAGATAAATAAAAGAACCCTGAACAAGGCAAGGGAATGTCAGTGATAACAAACTAGAGATTACAATGAGAATTCAAAGCACTGAGGCAATGCCGACCTGACCCGTGGGCCTGCAAGAGTCAGGTGGATTGGGTAGGCAGGGATTCCAGAAGGTCAGTCCTTTGGCAGAGCTAGCTCAGGCTTCTGGATTTCTCCTCCCACCTCAATTCAAGCAATTCACCTAAAGTGGACTCTGAAGACTATGGCCTCTGCCCAAGACTGCAGGTGGAGTCAGCACAGGCCGGGAGGACGGATGGCAGCAAGATGTGTGCAAACAGTTTCTGGAAGTTAGAACAATACAGAAGAGAAAGGCAAAAGACCCTGGCCAGATACCAGTGGTGGTCAATTTCTGCATTTAGGTAAGAGAAAAAGAAAGAAAAGGGATCACTGAGATGCTCCAAAAGGGCTAATTTTGGGGGTAGGGAGGGATAAAGTTGACGTAATGGAAGATCAACATTCAAGGACAGGTAGGGCATTTTTGAGATGGAGTTTATGCCAGATGAATACTGTACAGCAACAATATCTGAAACTCCCACAGCTAATTTGAACACAGTGGCATTCACGGTTTTCCTCCATCCCCCGCTGTTTGTGTTCATTTTGTATGACACTAGACTTCAAAAATTGGCCACCTGCCCACGTAACTTAGGCTCTTTGTAAATGGTTTGTCCAGACTAGAAATGCTTTGAGCCTGCATTATTTTTCTGACAATCTGTGGTGTTTTACCCTGCAGAGCAAGTATGTCCTGAATCCTAATGGACCCCAGTAGAGTCTATCCCTGTGGTCATGGGCTTGTATGTTCACTGTTTTGATGACCTTGATGCCAAATGACTCAAAACCCCTTAGGCTCAGTTGCTACACTTGGATGATTCCATGCAGAGGGCAGAGACACCTTCAGCAGAGATAAAAATTATTTTTCTTCCAGCAAATCTAACCCTCCACCATAGAGCCAGTGACTCTTGATGGAACCAGAAGCAATTTTCATGGAGGCTGGAGCATTTTCATAAACAGAATTGACCAGTGACAAATAATGATGACAGTGAAACTTATCTTTCAGGCCTACCTACCACTTACATGGATAGCTCTGTCCTTCCAGCATTTGGTGCTATCATGATGCTCACCACCGCTATTTAAAGTGGGGTTCCATCTAGTTATCCCTCCCACAAGGCCCACATCTTCTGAGTAGTACATGAACCCCGGTAAGTCTTAGTCTTCACAGGCTATGTGGGACACGGAAGGGGATACAATGAAGTCTAAATCATGCGGTTGCTAAATCTTGCTGTCTCAACTCTCTAAGTAAATGGTGGGTCTTTAGGAAGAATATGATGAGTGACAAAGGAATTTATAAATACTAAGAATAATTCAGAGGAGAAAGAGCTCACTGCTAGAATAGGTGTTCTGGAGGAAGCAGAATTGAGGGGCCAATACAAGATGGGAAGGATTGGAAAAAGAAGACAAAGGGAAAAGCGTATTCCAGGTGAAGGAGGACCTTATGGGCAAAGGCATGGAGAGAAATGCTTGGACGGTGTAGTAGGTGCAGCACTCTGGCACGAGTGTAAGTTTAAAGCATGGAAATTAGTGAAGATAATATAAGAAAGGTAGGTTGAGATCATAATGTAAATTGAATGTCAGACTTCTGGGCAGTGGAAAAACAAATTTGATTAAGATTACCGCAGCCCAGCAGGGTATGTATAAGGGAAGGCGGGAGCATAAAGCAAAGAGATATCAATGCAGCAGACCTCATGAAGGACAGATGCTTGAGCATCTTGGCACAAAAGATGTCATATTTTCCCAGGTAGACATTGGAAGATGGGCAGAGAAGCACTTCCTGAGGACAGGGAGCAGCAGAAGCAGAAGCCTTGAGGCCTGGTACAGCATTTTGCATTCAGAAGACTATATGCACTAATATAAGGCTGGAAGGGAATGTAAGGCACATATACGAGCTGGTACTCTAAATGTGGACAGGTACCAGATCAAAGGAGGATCTGGTCAATTTGCAGTTTCCAACATATACTCTAAAGAGCAGAAGGAATTCACAAAAGAACCTTGGAAGCTACAGCTATACAGGGAAGACAAACAGGAATGATGAATAAGCAGGTTCCCATCTCCCTTCAACCAGACGAGCTCTGCTCTGAAAAAAGAGTTCACCATTTCAATCATAAGTAATTAAAAGTTTGAGAACTCCTGGGCTGGCCAAGTGGCTCAGTTGGTTAAGAGCTGGCTTAGATCCTGAGCTCTGAGCAACAGGGCCACCAGTTCAATTCCCACATGGGCCAGTGAATGCTGTGCCCAAGCTGAGCTGTCGCTGAGCTGCCAACAGGTGGCAGGATGGCGCAGCTTGTGTAACAACAAGATTGCCTGTTTGATGGTGGACTAAGCCCACCTGCAACTAAGACTGAACTTGGCACCTTGAGCTGAGCTGCCACTCAGATGGCTCAGTGGATAAGCATGCACTGTTAACAACAAGGCTGCTGGTTTGACTCCCACATGGGATGGTGACTACGCCTGCCCACAGCACCTTGATTGAACACAGCACCTTGAGCTTGGAGGCCACGAGCAGCCAACAGGAAGCCAGATGGTGACTGGTGCCCTCCACAATGAAGATTGAAGAACAACTTGGCTGGTCCCCTCCCCCAATTCCCCAATAAAATCTTTAAAAAAATAATAATAATTTGAGAACTCCTGATGTTGGTGTTAGTCATTCAAAGCTTTTAGCAGCAAAGGACTAAAGTGATCAGGAAGCCACCAGAGCAAAACCAGCAGCCTGGTTGCTTAGAGGGAGGGAAAGGCAAGTGAAGAGATGACCACTTAGTTCAGATGATGGCTGACCAAGATTAGGCTACGACTATTTTAAAAACAAAAAAATGAAATAAAAAGATGCATCTAAGAGACAATGTCAACAAAAGATTCACTGCGACTACATGGTTAATTTTGTACGAGAAACTATAATGAGATTCCACTACACATCTACTAAAATTATACAATTTAAAAGGCTGACAATACCAATTTTGAGAGGAGACAGAGTCTTCCAAACTCTCAAGCATTGCTGCTAAGAGTGAAAATGGTACGTTCACTTTGGAAAATTGTTTAGCAATTATTGTTGATATGAAGTAGGTGCATACTCTATGACCCTACTGTTTTACTCCCAGATATTTACCCAAGAGAAATGAAAACATATAACCCCAAAAAGACCCATATAAGAATATACATAATAACTTTGCTCATAAAAGTAAAAAACTGGAAATATCCCATATATCCATCTACAGGAAAATAGAAAACCAGGTTTTGGTATATTAACATGATGGAATGCAACTCAACAATAAAAAGGAATGCACTACCAAAATAAAGAACAATCTCAAAATAAATTATGTGTAACAAAAGAAGTTAGACATAAGAGTACATAATGTATGATTCCATTTATATGAAGTTCAAGAACAGGCAAGACTACACTATGAGGTCTGAAGATTAAGTTTGAGAACTCATCCTAGAAAAAGTGTTACATACCTCATTGCTGAATATCATCACTACAGTCACCTTCGAAGTACACCCCTTGGGAAGTTAGGCACCAATACCAGTGCCTAGTCCACCCTTCAAAGCAATTTTGGAACTCTTTTTCTGGAATGGCCATCAGAGCTGTCATCATATTACCTTTGATGTCCTGAATGCCATTCAAATGTCTTCCTTTCAATATTTCCTTGCTCTTCAGGTTAAAACAGAAGTCACTGGGGGCCAGATCAGGTGAAAAGGTAGGGTGTTCCAATACAGTTATTTATTGGCTCAAAACTCCCTCACAGACAGTGTCGTGTGAGCTGGACATTGTTGGGATGCAGGAGCCATGAACTGTTGGTGAAAAGTTCAAGTCTTTTTGGTCTAACTTTTTTACACAGCTTTTTCAGCACTTCCAAACAGTAAACTTCGTTAACTGTCCAGTTGGTACAAATTCATAATGAATAATCCCTCTAATATCATAAAAGCAACATTGTTGTAACAAGTTTGCACACTTAATTGTCAAACTTCGTATATAAGAAAAAAATGGAACAATTGTTGCCTCTAGGGAGGGCAAACTGTTGACTACAGAGCAGGAGCAAATGTTCAGGGGTGATAGTCAGGTTGTAAATTTTTATTTGGGTGAGAGTAACACAATGTAAACATTTGTCAAAACTCATTGAACTCTACATTTAAGATCTATGCATTTTACTGTATGCTTCAAAACACGAAAGTTCAGACAATTACGTTGGTGAACTTGCCACCTTGTAAGTGTACAGTGGCAAGTTCATGAACTTAATTGTTTGAACTTGGTATACTTTAACGATTTTTTTCACATGAGGAACCTGAAGAAAGGGATAGTCAAAGGTGACTCAAAAATTCAACTGGGGCCGGCCGAATGGCGCAGTGGTTAAGCGCTGGCCTTGGAAGCCAGCGGCCCCGGTTCAGTCCCACATATGAGGGCCAGTGACACTGCCCTCAAAAAAAAAAAAAAAATTCAACTGGACAGGCTGGAAGATGAAATTAGCCCCTAATAAAACAAGGAAATCTATGAGGAGGCGAGATGATGTTCATTTTCACTTTTTTTGAATCTTACACTTTACAATTTGATATATTTGAGTTGTTTCTTTTGACATGTGTTATCTCATTAGTGCCCTGAAATCTCCTTAGAACAAGGACTTGGGAAGAACAGACCTTCCAACTGGGAGTTGCCTCGACATTAAGATCAGGTAGTGACTTTGTGCTCTTCCCTCTGGATACTAAGATTGAGAGGTTTAATAAGCAAGGGTATGAAAGCATACATGAATAATGACAGGTCAGAATGTTACCTCTGCTTGAAGATGGCTTCACTTCTGTGGGTCTTCGGTTCAACGTCTTGACCCAAAAGAACAACTAATTAGAAGATTTTAGGCTCCATGAAAGGCAGGCAACAGAGATGGTATGAGAAGGATTTCTCATACCCCCTCAGCTCACATTACCTACTCCACCCATGAACAGTTCACCTCAGTTCTCAAAGTACTAGCAAACTCCTCTCATCAGAAATTCCTTCTCCTCACAGCTCCTCTTCTGCTGTTGTCTACCGTGTTCATCTCCTGGCTCCCTGTCCTCCTTGTCAACATGATCAAATACATGAGATTTGTCCTCATCCAATGTAAACATGTTTCTGCCAGTTACCTGCCCTGTGAGACAAAAGGTGGCTCCGCAGGACAATCGTGTTTATGATCAATGATAAAGGATAATAATGTTCTGGCATCCTCTTATCATTACGATGCTTTTTGCTTGCACCTAATGAAATGGGGAGGGGGACTCCTGAGGTCCAAAGAAAGCCTTTGTAATTGCCCTTGACCACAGAATAAACACTATGTAAATGCAGTTTCCTTCCCAACTGGGCCAGGACTGCTGGTGCCTGCCTTGCTGATCCTGACCTCAGCAACTTCAGAAGGATTGTGTTTTCCAGGGAAATTGGATTTATGCAAAATACCCAGTGAAGTCACATGCCAGCCTTCAAAGCCTCCTGCCTTAGAAGCCCTGGTGAAAGCCATCCCAGGTAGCTCTCCCTTACAGGGAGGGTCACTCCCCCACCCTCATGAAAAGATGAAGAGGCTTAATCAGTGACTGAAATCCACAGAGGAAAAGTGACACTCCTTCCTTTTCCTCTCTACTCCCTCCTCTCCCCACAAGCAGTACATATATGGACACCCAAATCTTTAGTCTCCTAAAATCCCTGAGTGTGGCAGTTGGAGAGTCTAGCAATACACAAACACACACACACACATCTTAGGGATTCTGAATTAATTGTCAGACAAGCAGAAGCATAGGTCTGCATATTGCCTTTAGTGGGCTTTTAACACAAGCAAAACAACTCTGATTAAGAGCAGGAGCTCATGATAAGATGGAGTAACTCTGCTACCAGTCTGTATGTATCTTATGAGATGTCAAAGCAAGTGCTGTGTGTTTATGTGAGATATGAACCAACTGCAATGGTAGTGGTGGGAAATAGAAGTTACCCTGTAGTATGACTGAGCTTCTAGATAACTGAATCACCAGTTAAGTCACAAGGGTTAAGTGGAGTAAGGATAGGTGGGATGACAGCATTTCACATTTTAATGTAGAGATTTCATGGGAGATCTTTCTTCCATATCTCCCAGAGCTACTTTTCAGCCTTACTACTCAAATCAACTTTAAAATACAGAAAAAGATGTTGAGATTAGTCTGAAGGAAGAGGCTGGTAATTCTATATACTGAGTAGTAACAAAATTCTATGCGACGTAGCAAAAAAGAATAACGACTTTGTGGCCAGTTGGAACAAGGACTAATCCCAGCTCTGGAATCTACATCTGGGGCAAGTCACAGATCATTCAACCTCAGTTTCCATGTCTGAAAATATGGATAATAATTGTTGCTTATCCACAATGTTTGGTAGTGACCCTGCCACAAAAGCCTTTTTCCTAAAGATCTTTCAATCCAAAAGAAAATGATCATTGGCATGGTTTTAGTACCAGCCTGAGATGAGGCAGGAGATCCATCATCTGAGTAGCAACCAAACTGAACCCAAACATAAGCCACTATTCAGGGTTATTACCAAACTTTGCCCTCCCCCTTGAATTTATAGATATAATTAATTTATGATTAAAGCAGACATATTTTCACTTACTACAATATCCAATATCATCTTAATTCCTTTCAAAGTTATGATATTCCTTTTCATTGTGACATCTTTTCCTGCCTGCTTCCAGAACCACATATGAAGCTCTGTGAAGAGCCACACTTGACAGGGACACACAGCCCTAGAGATGTAGGGGCCACCTTGAACATTAGCATAATTACTCCCAAATCTTTTCACCCCATGGAGAATTCTGGCAGAGAACACAGACCACATACTACAGTATCTCTCACATTACCAAGTTGGAAGATATTCCAACTTTACCACAAATTGTCAACAGATATTCATGAGTTAACTATTTGTGTGCTTAAAATCAGAGATGCAGCAAGCCAGGTTCTGACCTTGACCTCTAGGTGCTTACAGTCTAAAGATGGAGAAGTGACTGCAATATGACAAAAAAAAAAATCTAACAGGGCAGTGTGTGGTGCTGCACTGGCCCCAAGGACCATTAACCCTATAATTGGTAAGGCAAGCAGAAGCTTCCTGGAGGAAGTGGTGGAAGAAAGACCCAAAGGGGAGCAGGTCTCAGCTCTTCTCACTGCCTCAAGTCCTCCCTGACCAGCCCTCTCAATCTAAATTAGGCTCTTCTCACATTCTCATATAGTCCCTGTTCCTTCCCTTACTTATCACCATTTGTATTTACATATTCATATTTAATACTGGTCTCCTCAACTAGTTCAAAGTCCTATGGGGAGGGAGCATATCTATTTTGTTTACGAGCACTCAGTCTAGGACGGGACACATGCTAAATGCTCTATAGGTATGTGATGGATGAATTAAGACTGAGAAGACTGTCCTTGGCAGGAAGAATTAGCTGTGCAAAGGAATGAGGGCTGAAAATAGATGATGCCTTCAAGGAATAGATAGCCATTCTGGTGATCTGAAGATTGTTTAGGGGGGCAAGAATAGCAGCAAGAGATGAGTTTAAGAAAAAAGCAGTGAACAAACCAGAGAGTGCCATGTAAGCCTTATGAAAAAGTTTAGTCTTTGTGACAAGGATAATGTGGACTCTTAAAGAACTTTGAGCAGGGAAATGAGGGGATCAGATTTGTATTACCCTTACTAGAATGTAGAAAATGTTTACAAAGAACCAAGACTGGAAGTGAGACAACTGATTAGGAATGTGTTTATAAAACCATGTGAAAGAATATGGTGGGCTTCTCTAGAAATGGAAAAGAATTTGGAAAAAAATGGAGGTACAAAAGAATATTAGTAAGTAGCATCTGTATGTGTTGGGAACCCTTTGAAGGAAAAGGAAGAGTCAAGAACTATGCCCTGGCATTTGGCTTGAATGGTGGTCCCATTACTGTGTCAGAGAACAACCCAGGAGGAAGTGAAAGCTGAGGTTGGGAATGGAGATGTAGATGATGGGTTCAATTCACAACTGATTAAGTTTAAGTTCCTATGGAGCTTCCAAGTAGAAATTCCCAGTAGGTAGTGAATATACCAGAGTAAGCAACTCAGAGCAAGAACTAGAATAGAAATACAGATTTGAGAAAGATCCATACAGTGACGATCAGGGAAACAGGGGAATAGATGAAATTTCCCCAAAAAAATAATCAGAATAGTATACTTTTATAAGATACCAATTATGGAAAGCCTTGTGAAAATCATTAATTTATGTCAGAACCCAAAATAAAGCTATCTATTACCAATACTTATGATCTAGTATTCATGTAAAGGTTATACACACACACACACACACACACACACACACACACACACGCTTACACTTTTGTTGTAGCATTTAGCTATATAAAATAATTATCAAACATTTCTGGCTCAGCAATTAGATCATAAAGTCCTAGACAGCATGAATATATTTTATCCATATTTTATTCATCTTTTTATCTCTTGTACCTTGCACAATGTCCAACTCATAGAAGATACCCAAGCAATGTTTGTGCATGGTATAGAATCGAATGCCTTGATTAAATGACCTTCTGAATTTTGAATAAATGAATGCATCTGACTTTTGCTTGGATGAAATAAACCAGAGTTGTGTTGCTCCAGGCCCAGGAAATCTGGCCCACTTCACCCTGGAAAGGCATTTGCCATTCACCAGTGTCCTGGAAATCATCAGAAATGGCCTACGTTGAGATTCATTTTCCCTTTGAGAGTTTCCCCTTCTCCCCTGATGACAATGGATATATACCCACAGATTGAATATATCACTAAAACTTTACATACCTGAAAGTATATTTCTAAAGAAGTTGGGGGAAATTGAGAAAGATGAATCTCTGATTGTGGGGTGTCAGGCAAGGTGGCCCTAAGATGGGTGGCAATGCTGGCACACCACAAGTCCTCCTCCCGGTGGTGGGGAAGAGTGATTCTGATTGCTGAGATCATGGCCAAGGCATCTTAGTAGCAAGGGCAAGAGAGGTCAAGTGTCATGCTTACCTGATGTGGCCTGGGTACCCGCCACAAATACTGGCAGCCATGAACTGGTGACAACATCATGACCCCAGGTCACATAGGTGGTGGTACACTGTCTCAATTCTAATTCTTTGTCTCTGTGACTACAGTGGGGTTGTGATTTGTCAAAGTGACTGGACTTTTTATGCACTGTGACGATATAAGTTGAATTTAAGAAAATATGGAGGCAGACAGACTTTATCATGTTATGTGATGGCTATAAAAAGTCTACCAAATTATATTTCTCAGAAACTGAACTATATGTCACAACATATCAAAAATTGAAAATGCACTGAAGCTGATTGGGATGATATGAAATTCCAATATTTATAAAGTACCACGTTCCTAAAAATATAAAATCCTGAGCACTTTTATTGAAAGACTTTTTGAAATTCTTCCTCTATTTAGGAAGTCGGTTCTTTAAATTAAAGAGCGACATTGTGCACAGCACAGAATTTTACTGAATGAATTCTGAACCGGGTCAGACACAAAATGTGAAGTAAAATCTTACTGGCAAATTTTGATACAATATTCCCTTAGTGTGTGTGTGTGTGTGTGTGTGTGTGTGTATCTTTTGACAAAGGCAAAAGCTGAGAGAACCAACCTTTTGCCGAATTCACAAGTTCTCATTCACAAGTTCTCAAGGACTGGTCTCAAGATGGACAAAGGCCATCCTCTCCCACTTCTGAGCTTCACACAATGTTTTGCACTACAAAGCCCAAGACAAAAAGGAATGTGTGAATGCGAATTAAAAGGGCCAATACACACCAAGACTGCTATAGCTCAGAAAATGTCCCTTCTAACAAACTCTTCCACACCACTCCATCTCCCCTGCTGTCAGAGTGTGAGACCTGTATGTGTCTGGAGCACAGAGGGACTAGATTGCCCAGGGGCAGAGTGGCCTTCCAGGCAGGATGTGAATTCAAACCCCAGAGCACCCCTGTCCATGACCCCAGACCTCTCCCCGCCCAGGCCCACAAACAGTGAACACATTGACCCAGCCTCTTTTCCATGCCAAACTCCCATAGGTGATTTAAACACATGGTTCATCACTCCCCAACAATAGTCCTAGAAGGAATTACATCATTTTTATTTTACTGGACTCAAAAGACACTAGAACTTAGAAAGTTAGTCACCTAAAGTCCCACCTCCTCCGTTTATTAAAGCTGAGATTTAAACCCAGACTTTCTGGCTCCATCTTATGCCGTTTTCACCACCAGACAGAATGTGAAAGTCTGAGCCCTAAATGATATCCTTCCTTCTCCTACCATTCTCTGAACAATAATCTGGTTTTCCCAACAAATATTTGGATTTGGGTATGTCAAACCAACTCACTTTCCAGCTTCCCCAAAGGAAATAAAGCCATGAAACAAGTGAATAAAACCTCAGCCCCACAGCTATCTCAGATATGTGAAGCTCCAAGCCAGCTTGGGTTCCCAAATGTCTCCGGGCTGAAAGCAGGGATCAACAATTCTGTTTCACAGCATCCCTAAACACGGCATTCTCAGGATATAGTACAGCCCGCGCTGACCTTCCCGGGCCCCTTGAAAGAAGGCGATCCCCTACAGTTCTCCTCTGGATCCCATCATTGCACAGAGATGGCATCTGCTGCTGCGCTGCCTCACTTTTGTCCTACAACTCCCCTTCCTGCTTTTAAGGGTTAGGGGTCACTGGAGGGCCATAGGCATGAGGATCCCACATACAATGTCAGTGTCCCAGGGCTAGGAAACCTCAAATGCCCCATTGTAAGCAGATCCATTTCCACTAATAGCTGGTGGATGTGCATTCTGAGCCCACTGGCACCCCAGGCACATTTCCAACAAACGATGTGGCACACACAGGAATTCATCCGAATCCAGCAAAAATCACTTAGCTTAATAATGCTGCCCTGATTTAATTTTAACTTTTCATAAAGCATGAGAGATGAGTGGGGTGTGCTTGGTGTTTTATGGATTACTGATGAGACGAGGCTCACATCTGGCTGTTTTATGTGTTTGTTTGTTGCTGTTGTTTTTTTCTCTTTTAAAACTTCCAAAAAGAAGGGGGCTGGGAAAGAAAGTGGATGGATAATTAAGAGGAGGACAACACCTGCAAAATGTGCAACCAAAATGCTCTGCCCGTGGCAAGGAGGAGGTTTTGCTTCTCTCTGGTGTGCAACTAGCTGGCGTGAACATGGGGAGTCTAGAGATAATGGCCTCGGTTAACGGATTTAGTGCTGTGGGTGTGGGTATCCAACAGGAAAGTCACCACACACACACACTCTAACTCACACATGCAGACATGCTCTCACACACACATTTATACATGCACATAGGGCACACAAATGGAGAAACAGTATTATACTTTTTTTCCCTTGTCTGCATTTAGCCACTCTGCAATGGCTACCCACAGAGTGACTATGGCTTGCAAAGCACTAGATTGGAAAAGATGTTCTAACAAAGTGATCCTTAGCGCTTCTCTTTCTCTTACTCTAACATCACTTGCTTTTCACCATCCCAACACCTATGCTGTCAGAGGACCATCGCCTCTCACCAACCTTATTACAATAGTCTCCTCCCTCTTGTTCTCTCTTGCCCCCCCCTTCTATGTGCAAAGAAGCAAAGTAGTGATCCTGATACACATAAAGTCACATCCTGTGGTTCCTTTGCTCAGGCCTCCACAATGGCTTGTCATTTCTCTCGGAGTTTAAGTCCTTGCAGTGGCTGCAGAGCCCTGCATGCTCTGCTTTATCTGCACCCTCCCCCCCCTCTTTTCCTCTTTGTGTGCATCACCTACTGCTCTGCTCTTACTCCTTAGCTCCAGCCACACTGGCCTCCTCAGTGCTGCTCAAACATGCTAGGTCTCTCTTCAGGGCCTTTGCACTTGCTCTTCCCGCAGCCCTGCTACCCAGAAGGCTCTTCTCAGAGACCCGCTCTCTCACTTCCTTTGAGTTTTTGTTTAAGTGTCACCTAACCATCTTATTAGAATTCCAGTCCTCTTCTGCTACCCTCGTCTCAGCCTTCCCTTGCCCTGTTTTATTTTTCCACCCTGCACTTACAATCTTATAAAATGCTATAGAATTTGCCTGTTGATTTTTCTTGTTTGTCTCTACCTAGCAGACTGTAAACTCCATGACAGCAGTGATTACTGTCCTCAGCTGGACCCCAGAGGCTGGCACAATGTCTGGCACAAATAAATTACTAAAATATTTGCATAATATCTATAATTCTATATTTTAATATATTTGTTGAATGAAGAATGACAAATGATTTGTTCTGATTTACTAGTATATCCATGTAAAATTTTTAATCCCATGAAGTTTACATTTATAAATCTGCCACATTCAAAATAATAAAATCTAATAAAATCAAGAGGGCCACAGGCTATGAGAAGACCAGTGGGCCAAACAGCTATGAGCCACAGGAGAACAAGTCATCCCCCTCTGTGCCTATAACTCCTGGTAGCCCTGGGACTCTGCCTGCAGGAGCAACTAAGCTCTGCCCCAGGACCACAGACAGCAAATAAAAGCCATGCACCTCCCGTGCCTGCACCATCTGAGGGTTTGCCCCCTGGTTTTCTCAATACCTGACACATCCCTGCCCTGGGATAAGGGTCAAGAAAGGGCACTAAGCACAGACTGCACTTTGACATCATGAGGGCTCATTGGGGGCCAAGACAAGAAAGCAAAAGGAAAGACAATGTTTGGGTTAGAATTATGAAGGCAGAAGAGAGTCCAAGGTCATCTGCCCTGCACACTCCCCCTACCCCATCTTCCAACAGAAACCATCACAAACCCGTCCTGTCACTAAAGCTGACTGAGTGAGCTCTAAGGATAAATGTTTACTTCAGCAAGCCTTTGAGAAATATCTGTCCATCCTTCTCCATTGCCTTATCAAAAGCAGGCACACCAGTCACTCTCCCTAACTCCCCAACTTCAGGCTTTGCTTAACCAATCTATTCCACACATGAGTGCCAGACTCATGACTTTAAACACCATCACTCTTATGGAACGGCCCTATCAAAAAGTCTGCAATTTGACCTATTACACCAAACTGAAGCTTCCCTTCCTGAGCTCAGAGTCCTCCACGGTGGGCTTTGCTCTACCTGTCCATCCCCATTTGCCATTGTGCCCCTACCTGAACCCTCTGGTTTAGACACCATTCTTCATTCCATCCCACCTCTTGTTCCCACCTCTACTCACTTATGTTCATGTTACTGCCTTTCACTGGAAGGCCCTCCTTTTAGCCATATAAATATCAGTCAAGCTTCTAGAAGACTCAGATCAACCTTCATCTTCACCAAGAAATTCTATTTCTCTTCTGAAACTTTACAAAACATTTGGTCTGCATAACATCACTGCCTTATACGTTATTCGTTGAACATATATAAGCCTCCCAATAAATACTGACCGATTGACTCATGTCTACTGCCTTTGTTTGATATCTAAGGCATTATTTTTTGCCTATGAGGAAGGAACATAATATCTGGCTTCAGAGTAAAGCAGACTTAGACTTAAACCTCCAATTTGCCACTTACTATGACCAAATTTGGCCAACAACTTAACTGCTTTTAGTCATTCTCTAGACAAGAAGAATAAAAATATAAAACTCCCAGAGTTATTATAAGGACAAAATAAGATGATGCCCAAACTCTACCAGGGCAGGGACTTTCCCTTAGTCACCTCAATATCCAAGACAGTAACTGACACACAGTTCTCCTCAGCAACAAAAAATGTGAGTGAGAATGTGCATAAAACCGCTCATATAATCTACTGTGTGGTAGATAATAATAAAAAAAAAAAAACAGAGCTATTGCCGACAGCCTTATTCCTAAGCAAACTGAAGAATAATACACGACCTCTAATTGAAGAGTTCCTCCACCACCTGACAGCCATTAGCAGGACACCTCTCCACCTCTTTGTGGGCTGAGACAGCACAGACCCATTAACTCTTTCTTATTGATCTCATTCTCTGATCTTTTCATCACCATCCTTGAGGACCTTTCCATTTCACACAAGATAAAAATTAAGAAGTCTGATTAATTCTGGAAAGCAAGATCAGTCCCTGGAAATTAATTATTTATTTCATATGTGTCTTTCTTGTGCTACTCAAGATCTGTTTTATTCTTTCTTTACATATCATGACCTCCTCCTGAAGATGGATTCTTAGAGCTGCAGAGCATTTCTGACACACATTTGTCCCTCAAACACTAGGTACATAGTAGATGCCAAAAAAAAATCATTGTTGAGTAACTGAATGAATGTGCCGATTGATTAACTAATGTCAATTTTATAACTATGATCTTCAAAATGAATGGCAGAAGAAATGAGTCTAAATTGCAGCCTTGAAAATAAAGCAGAGACTTTCTTTCCAGTCTAAGTAAAAGGTCACAGTCTTAAGACACTCTCCAAGGAGGGGCTTCCATTAGCTGGGCTATCTGCCCATTTTATGTAGTTATTCAGGTGCATATGTCACCTTTCCTTCTGTACACCAGCTCCCCTACTTGTAAAGCAAGCCCCATGACCTCTCTATGACCTTGCAAAGAAGTTGGTTGATGAGACAGTTCACTTGAAACATTCTCTATCCCCAAGAAAATGAAAAGGAAGTACAGTAAAACTTTGGATTGTGGGTAACTTGGTTTGTGAGTGTTTCGCAAGATGAGCAAACATTTCTAATACATTTTAAAGTGGTAAACAAGCAAAATGAGTAGTTCATCCCCTGCACGAATTGTGCTCGCAAACTAAGGCATTACTGTACATCTTTATTACTTCAGATAAAGATGGAACTTATGTCTTACTGCCCACAGAGACACCAGACAAGAATTTTATAAGAGTTGCTACAATATTTTCTTAAGGGTGATATAGGACAGGTAAAAAGGATGAAAAAGAGACTACTCTCTCTTCTGTGAGAATACAAACATAATTAGAGTTAACTGGAGAACATGGAAAAAAGACCACCATATTTCTCCAACTTTGTATCCTGAAATATCAAAAGCATTAAGTTATAATGGACAAGGAATTTTCAAAACCTCCATGGATCTAAAGAGAAGGATTGAGAGGAGCAGAAGCAAGGGTATGACGGGAAAAAGCCAAGAAAAAGAGATTTCTGACCAGTATATGGGGCAATCTATAACAACATGGCCAACAGTGAACTCAGTCTTCCCAAGGATGAATAAGATCCACCAGCCAGCCTGGGGCAATGCTGAGATGTGGACTAATCTATCCTCCATGCCCACACTGTTTTCCGTTTGGCCCTTCTCCTCCTCTGTAACAGAAGCCTGCCCTTCCGTTGTGTGGCCCAGTTCCCTTGCCCTCTTTCCTCCTCCATTAAAGAAGCATTCTCAGGAAAAGATCTGATAAACTGCCTCCTGATGAGTCCAAAATGATAATAAGGACTCATGAGCTACCACTCCTAAATATATGTTACTTTTTAGCTCAGATTACAACCTAATGTGAAAGAAATTCATCTCAATTTTGGGTTTTTGTGGAAAACCATGTGATGTGATTTATAAGTAGAATAGGATATTTGAAATCAGGGCCAACTTGGGCAAATTTGGGAAGTCTAGACATTGCAGCAGTCAGCCCAAGGAGGTAGGTTTCTACTTGAAAGGGGAGGGTGACTTCTCAGACCCCTGGGATCATACTAATTGAGCTGCTGCTTTCACAGCCTCTCTGCTCCCCATCCCACCACCACACTGATGCATGTGCATGTTCACACACATGCACACACACTTAGCAGGGAGGCTTCTGATCAGGGTAGGAAAGGCAACCCATACTGAGGAACTCTGAAAGAGATATGCCACAGAGCACTCCAAGAGGTTCCTAGCTTGGGGAGAGACACAAGGAGGCTCTCCAGGTGCCAGCGGAAATATCTTTCCTTCAGACACAAGTTCTATCACAGGATGTGGCTGTTGCTAGGTAACAGTGATTTCCCCCCACTCTTCCCAAGTATAGCCCCCACCCGCCCCTCCAAGCCTTCCCACCCTGGAAGAAGAAGGGTGAACAGCCTGTTAAATGCCTCCAGTGTGCTATCAAAGCCCCCTCCTGGAAAGGCAGGCCTCTGGCCCCCTGTCTTATAAAGCTGGTGGGAATGCAAAAAGTGACACAGTGGCTCAAAGGCTATGGTGACTGCATAGCACTCCCTCCAGCAGCCCTCACCTAGTGTCTGTCCCCTTGGGTAATGCCAGAGTGAACTATATGCAACATTTCTGCTGCTTAAAATCATAAGACTATTGTCAGAGAACTAGATTTGAATTTGAGGATGGGGTCTGCTGGTTGGCTGTGGAAGGGGGGAGGAGAGAAGGGGATTTTGCTTGTTTTTAGTTTTTGTAGCTGTTTCAGAATTTAAAGGGGGTTTTGCTGTCATAGGCAACCCTGAACAGAGCATAAACTGCCCAAGTGATCAGCAGGGGCTGGCCAGCTGAACTCTCTGTGGATTAGGACAATGGAAATCAGGGCCTCCAGGATTTTAAATAATTGGGGGCTGTCAGTACCAATAAACCTCAGTCTCTGAGACCCTGAGAGGTTAAAAAACAAAAAAAAATCCTCCATGCAAGGTGACAAAAAGATTCCTATGAAGAATTCTTCAGGGGAAAAAGGGGACAGCTGCAACTTGGACGGATGTGTTGCCTTTGGTCCATCTGAGAAACACACCCCACCTTCCTGTGTCACCTGATTGGCAACCCAAGCCCCAAATCAGCCTTCCCTGAATGCACTGGCACATGTGGGCAGAAAAGATAATGTTAATGTCGCTCCTTATTTGTCCTCCTGTCTACAAAAATGCCCACTTATCAGTATTTAATGGCTCTCAGAAATGAAGCTATTTTAGAACATTATCCAAGATGCAAATGAGTCACTGAAAGCTGTTGCTACGACCTTTCCCTGTCACTGGGTAGATGTTTCCAAATCAACAGCTCACTTCCCAATGGCCTAACTCATGTGTGATTCCCTGAGGCAGCAGAGGGACATCAACCAATGGACCCCCGCCTTCGCTCTGGGGAGTGACAGACCCCTAAATGGCCCACAGATCCTTGAAAAGCCAGCTGTCTCATTTTACAGGGATGTCCCTGTGTCCTTACTAGGCATAATGCTTTCTCCTCAAGAGGTTGTTTCCTCTGCCTCCTGGCCTCTGATGTGAACACCAGGTCATCTAGCATCTAGTAACAAAGGAAACCCACACAGAGAGCCCTCTGCCATTTGGAAGATGCAGACACACAGAAATCAATCAAACAAGGTAGTCACAACAAAATATTCCCAAAGGTCTTAAACTAGTTCAGCTTCACCAGGAGTTAGGAAATGTTACCTTAGAGATAACCAGCCTTCCCCACTATTTTCAGCTTCTCTTGTTTGTGATGATGTCAATTCTACTTTGACAACCTGAGAGTTTCGCTCTCAGATGCTATGAGAAGGGGCAAGGTGCTTAACACTAATCGAGTAAACCAGGCTTACATGAGAGTATTTAACTCTCTCCACAAACCTTCTGCTCCCTCTTTCAGGTTTGGAAAAGGTGAAGACGGTGACAGTGTGGGTTGAACTGCATTTTCTCACATCAAAGGTTCTTTCCCCACAGGAACACACATCTGCGTGCCTTTTCTTCTCTTTAGCTACCACCCCAGACCCTACCCCTTATGGGACACTAGGACCTGTTGGCAGTATTTTCATATTTCCCTAGATCTGAAAATCCCAGAACCAAGAGCCAGCCTAGATTCCTCTATTCTACTCACTCCCTCAAAGGCTTCTCTCTCTACCTCAGTCTCTTCATCCATGAAATGGGATAATCTTATCCAACCTGGAGGCAGTAATGGTGTGTGGATTGTGAAGTCCCTGGTTTTGTGAGGCCTTGGGCAGCTTATTCAAATTTGTGCCTCAGTTTCCCTCATCTATAGGATGAGTTATTAATAGTATCTTCCTCATAAGGTGGTTGGAATGATTAGGTAAGAAAAGTGCCTAGTTCTTAGTGATTGTCATCATTATCATTATAGAGTCGTTTTAAGAATCAAAAGCAACCTAGGTGCAGAAAGGTACCAATGCCTCTCTACTGGGGCCTACCGTTAATGCCCTAACCCATGTCATCATCACTTCTTACCTGCACTATTTTAAAAGCCTTTAGTTCTCCCACTCCAGAATCCTGCCTCTCCAATACCTCTTTCATGACACTCTAGGGACTCATTAATTTATATCATTCTTCTACTTAGAAGCTTTTAATATCTATCTATCGCTTATTCAATAAAATCCAAACTCCTTGCTATAGCCTACCAGGCTCTTCCTGACTGAGTCTGCCTCTCCGGGTTCTTCTCCCATCCTACTACTCCCATTTTCCTGGAATGGTCTTCCCATTTCAACTGCAAGGACCACTGTACATCCTTCTCCACACAACTCAACCACCGTCTCCTCTAGAAAGCCCCTCCAGGTCCAGCTAGGTAAACCTTCACCTCTTCCCAACTCTACCTTTCACTGTTTACATATCTGCCTCTTCTAATAGCCCAAGTGGTAAACCCTGGGACATATCCTCCCCCATGCCTGGCATGGTGGCTGGCACTGAGTAGTTGGTCCATAATACCTGTGGAGTGAAGAGTCCCCTCTTGCAATGACAGAGACAAGCAGGTTTACTATGAACATAGTCTTATCACTGGTACAACCCCACTGGGAATATTTCAACTAAGTAACCCCTGGGTCAGCATGAGTATGATATCAACTGAATCTCTGTACCAACGAAGTGGGATTTGGACCAGAAACCCCTGAAGCCTGGGGTAATATGTATAAAGCCAAACACACCCTTCCTCTCCTCCCCACCCCCACCCTAGTCTCTTCAAATTCCAAAATAAACATTTAATTTTAACAGTATTTATACTCTGTTGGCATACCAATTAATACCAGTTAATCATCTTCATTAAGTGTGATAATGACTGGGAGAAAAAAGATTCCCTATATCAAGTGTCCTGGTGGCTCATGAGATTAACCTGCCTAAAACAAAATCCTCATCCAACTAACCCTGATGCACTGGAGGACAGTCACCAAGCTTCTGGATGGTGTCAAAAAAGCAAACATGCCTAGCTGGGGAAGCAGCCAGATGTAGAGCTCTGACCTAAACAATCATTGCAAAATTAATTGATGTTTTCCCAAAGCAGAAATTCTTTGCAATCATAACAGCCCCTGAAATATGATATATCCGTCAATTATAATTCCTGAGTCCCTAAGGAGACAGCAAAGATAAATCACATGGCACACCTATTCCTAAGTAGTTTCCAGTCCAATGAGGACCAATTCAAAAGCTCCTCACTGGCCAGAGTCACCCTCTCATAGCCTTGCCCATCTCTGGTGTTGGCAACTGCAGCCTTCCAGCTGTTCAAGCCAAAACTCTTGCAATCATTCTCAATTCCATGTCTTCCCCCATATATCACAATCCATTCATGAAAAATAAAATTCAAAATACAGAGTTTGGCCACTTTCTCATCGTCTCCATTCTAGCCCAGGCTACCTGGGCTACTGAGGTCGCCTTTCAACTGGTCTGATTCCAGCCTTCCCTGACTTCCATCTATTCTAATCACAGCATCCAGAGTGAATCTTTTAAAAAGTAAATCTTATGCTATCACTCGTCTCCTCAAAAATCCTCCTTGTCTCCTTCAGGCCTTATAATGGCTTACGAGGTCCCATGTGATGTCTCACCATTACTATTCTGACTTTATTCCCTACTTCTCCCTCCTTTTCTCGCTCTACTACAACAATACTGGCCCCCTATTTCTTGAACACATTAGGCACACTCCTATCTCAGGGCCTTTGCACGAGTCTTTGCACAGATGTAACACTTTTCAGGAGGCTTATTGAAAGACAACCTTATTTAAAATTGTAACCCAATGCTACTCCCCCTACTTTAGCATTCCCAATCCCTCCTTATCCTACTTTCTTTTTTCTTTTTTCCAGAACAGTTATTCCCTTCTAACATTTTATATAATTTACTTATGTGTTATTTCTATTATTCATTATCTGCATTATCTGTTTTCCCCAGCTAGAATGTAAACTCCTTGAAAGCAGAAGTCTTTGATTTAGTCATTGATTTCTCCAAGGTACAGAGAATAGTGTCTGGCACATAGGAGGTACTCAGTCAATATTTTACTAGTAAGTAGAAAGAGAAGTGACTATGAGCATCCTTTAGAGCCAGGAACAGAAGAGATGAGAAGATCAGGGAAGGTTCCATACCGGAAATGATACTTTAACTGAAACTTGAAGGATGGGTAGGATTTGAACCTGTAGAGTTAAGTGAAGGGCATGTAGGTGGAGTGTGTCCTAAGGCCAATAGAAGGCCTGTAGAGAAAAATGGGATGGTTCAGTTAGGCATGGGGCAGGCAATGGGAAGGAAGGTAAGTGGTAAAGAATTGGGTGGAAAGAGTCAATTGGAGCTGCAGCCTTGATGGCCAGGGCAGCGGTGGGTGCGGCTATTGATGGAAGTAGATAAGGATTCTATGTTGAGTTAGAGGTATCTTTGCCCTTCAGTCACTTCCACTATAGGAACACAAGCTAGGACTGTTTTGCAAAGCATTATCAACCTTCACAGACTAATGGCCCCCTTGCTTTCCTTCTCCACACCTGTCATGCTCATGCCTGTTTAGGGGCCTTTGATCACACCACCTTCCCATCTAGGGCCCTTGCTCCTTCCCTTCCTTTAATCTTCCTAAAGACTAATCCATAGCTCAACCCTTCCTTGTGCTTGCACATGTACACTTCTGTAACCACCACCCAATGATCACCCCCTCCTCTGCGTGTTCTCTGCACCCCACTGAACCTTTCCTTATTCACTGGTCATTTGATGTGTATCTGTCTTTTCATTTACATTATAAGGAACTCATGGGTAGGACCAATGCCTTAGGCCTACTTTGTGGCCTTGGCACAGTTCTGAGCACTTAGATGTTACATTAAATATCTGTGCTCAGGTGCTCTTCCAAAAGCAGAACCAGTCTGACCCAGTGCAGCATCTGTAATGAGTGCACCCTTCAGCCCACCTTCTAAGATCACCACTTGCCAATCTCCTGAATAAAACCTTCTGAGAGAGTGAAAGTTATATTCTTGTCTCACCTGAAAATGATAAGGGCAGAAGGTACCGGTTAAAGTGTTGGTTGGTTGGTTGGTTGGTTGGTTGGTTGGTTGGTTGGTTGGTTGGTTGGTTTTGAAATGAATAGGGGATGATGTATATTGAGAAGATCCCACCAGAGTGTGAATGAATGTCAGCATTTTTCTACTTTGAGGTTGGAATAATCTACCTATTAAATCTTATAATTGGGGGTCCACAGCCATGGCTGACACCCCCAGAGAAAAATGTACTCCTAAGCTAACATGGTATATCTTTCTTCTATTTCAGCTTAACTCTCATCCCCCAGGTGAAAATTAAAGGCGTTCACTTCACATTTGGCATTTATTCCTCTATTCCTTTCCCAGGGCAACTAAGCATACCTAATTTAAACACAATTTATTAATGGTTACACTTTTGCATATGAATGTATTCTTTTGGCTATTGGAACTTTTGTTTGGTGTTTTTATCTGCTCAGCGGACCAAGATCTTCCTTAATTACAACTCTTGACCTGAGCTGACTAGACTACAGCAGGTGGTGCCTCAGACGTGACTTAATAGGCAAAACCAGAGAAGGTGGTGGTATTTGTATTTATGAATCAATAAAAGAAAAGTACTTTCCCCTCTTTCTGTTTTACTGCTGGATTTTCCATATGTGCTACTCAGAATGTTTGAAGCAGAGCAGAAGAAAGCACCAAGAAAAAAAACACATACTGTTGATCCTCCATGCACTGAATTTGCACCTGTCTCTGGAACTGGCCGTATAATCCCCACAGTACCTAAGAAAGGTATCGGGATGGCCAGGGAGAAAGCTAAACTCTTGCTTCCTGTCACACAAGGCTCTTTTCCTGTCCTCGTTTCTAGCTCTCCCTAGAGAAACTCTAGGTTTCTCCTGAGCAACCATAACTGACCCCTTAGGTCCCTGTCCAAGTGTCACCTACACATAAAACCTCTTGCCCAGATGTGTATACTTAATAAAGATTTATCCCTGGATCTAAGTCTTGCCTCTGCCCAATCCTATCCCCTCAGGTGTGATGACTGTGGGTATAAGAACATGAAACACTGAGCGGGGAGACAAAGGGGCATGTAAACTTGTGGTTTCAAATAAAGGAATAGGTAAAAAAAAAAAAAAAAAAAAAGCTAATGAGCATGTGGCTGAAAAGTTTAAATACAATATAGCACAATAGTGCTTGCAGCCCCCCACTGGCAATGAAAACACTAGTTATTACATATGGGATTTCCAGGTTATGAAGAACAATAGGAAATCAGGCTAATGTGTGTAGTGTGTGGATCTTCACAAGTGTAGAGGAGAGTGTGAGAAATGGCAGAATCAGGGTTTTGGCCCCAGAACACAGCTAAGCTGGGAATTGGACTTAGATGAGCTCCTCCTGCTTGGTCTGCTCCCCCAGGAAACCGAGTTCTGCCCACAATATCCAGGGGCTAGTCAGGCCTCAGGGGAATATGGAGAAGCCCTTGACCTGCCCTCTGTGCACCTATCTGGAAGACAACAGGACATCTTCCAAGACTTCCTTTGAAGGAGCCTATTGATCAAACTGCATTAGAAGAGTTCTGTACCATGAGGAAGCCAAGATAAGGGGTGTGTCATGTGCTTGAAGACAGCACTGAACCACTAGACCAAGGGTGGCCACTGACAGTGCTCTATCATTCAACAGAAAAGGGAATGGGCTTGGCTAAATTTAGTAGAATTAAATTTGAAAGTAACATAAATTTGGGAGAAGGTCCAAGATGGAGGATTCAGTCAACACTGTGCCTAAGTAAACACACTGCCTCCGAGGTTCACATCAAAATTACAACTAAATTTTAGAAAAATCAACCTCAAGTACCATCTGAAGACTAACTGAACAGAACCCCTATAATTAGGAATATAAAGAAGACTCCAGGGCCGGCCGAGTGGAGTGGTGGTTAAGCGCTGGCTTGGGAAGCCGGTGGCCCAGTTCGGTCCCACATATGAGGGCCAGTAACACTGCCCTCAAAAAAAAAAAAAAAAAAAAAAAAGAAGACTCCACATCAAGACTGGTAGGAGCGGAGGAGATGTGAAACAAGCTGACCCTAAACCCATAGGTAGTAGTTAAACATGGAGAGAGATGCCTCAGTATTGGAGGTCGCCCCTGAGGTGTGAGGAATCCCAGCCCCACATTGGACTCACCAACCCAAGGGTCCTGTGCCAGGAAGAGGAGACCCCACAACATCTGGCAGTGAAAAACAGAAAGGACTCTGTCTCTCATTCTTGATGAGAGGGAAGGTGGCTGGAAACCCAGACATACTCTTAAAGGGCCCATGTACAGACTTATTCATTTGCAAACACTCACCTGGGGTCCAGTGGAGAGACAGCAGCTCAAGAGGTCCCAGATACATTACAGGGAGAGACTGAGTTGTGTGGCCTCGGAGCAAGGGCTGGGAGGACAGCCATCACTGTCCCTATGTGGAGCCTGCCATACCTGTAGCCTACAGGAAGGTGCCACCTTTTCTAAGCTGAACCCTCCCCAAAAGGGCCAAATCTGAGAACCCATTGGTCTGGTAAAATCTGTGCATGCTCATCACCTTGGTGATATCCTGGGTGCCCACCCACCCAGCCAATGCTGCATCATCAGGGGCACTCTCAGTTCCTGGGCAGCTGTCCCTACTCCACAAGTTGCAGAAGCCTTTTACAGCAACAGATGGCCTGCAGTGGCCTGGAGAACTTTCAGTGGTGCACAGTCAGCCACAACTTGTGCTGCAGCCTCTTTTCGGTGGCTTTTGGGGGATCTGCAGGCCTGAGGTGATCAGTGGCTGGCCATGGTATTCTCAGGGTGTTTTGGGAAGTGGTCACAAGCCTGGCACTGGCAAAAGAACTGGATCTGCATTAACTTTGTAATAACTACCAGCCACACCTCATGACTCCCTGGAACGCCACCCTGCCCAGCTACTGCTGCATTCCTGGGGACACTCTCACCACTGGGTTACCCAGCCTGGCCCATGCACATTAGGGGGCTCTTTCAAGAGCTGAGCCTTATGGACAGCCACCAGGTGACAACAAGCCTATGGGGGACTTGGGCCTTTCACTAAGCTGCCCCAGGAATAATATTTGTGGCAGCCAGCCTTAGTTCACAGCAAGGCCACCCCCACATGGTTCCAGGTCCAGCATAGGCAGCAACAAATCACAAGCAAAGCTGAAATTGGCCTGCACAAGAGCCCCTCCCAAGAAACACCAGAAACAGCACACCAAGAGCCTGGCTTCAGAACACACCAGAGTACTACCCAGTTAGCCACACACAAGTGGTGCACCCAAAGGACAGTCTCAACTGGCCCAAAACTCACTGGGGTGACACACCCTCTGAAGGGTCAGCTCCCATGCAGCAGTTCATACACTGTCGGCAGAGCCAATCCTCATAGTCAGTCAGCCTGAAGAATTACTCACACCCACTTATGCACCAAAAGCAATCAAGGCTCAACTACAACAGGAGAATAGACACAAAATGCACAAGGGACTCTCCCAGAATGCATGCACAGCAATAAGGGAGATTTTGCCACTGGACCACAAAGGACACCTACTACATAAGGCCACCCAAACAAATGCTGAGAGACATAGGACATCTACCTAATACACAAAACAAACACAGAGAGGCAGCCAGAATGAGGAAATAAAGAAACACATCTCAAATGAAAAAACAGGAGTAACCAACAGAAAAATAACTGAATGAAAATAGAGGCAACCAACCTACCAGAGACAGAGTTTAAAATACTGTTTATAGGAATGCTTAAGGAAATTAGTGAGGACTTCAATAAGGAGATAATAAGAATAAAGAAGGACACAGAAACCATCAAACAGAACCAGTAAAAAATAAATAATACAATAACTGAAATAAATACTAGAAGGAATCAACAGCAGATTAGATGAAGGAGAGAATCAAATCAGCTATTTGGAAGATGAGACAGTGGAAAACACCCAATCAGAACAACAACAACAAAAAAAGAATAAGAAAAAACAAAGATAGTTTAAGAGACTTTGGGGACAATATCAAGCATAACAACATTCACATCATAGGAGTACCAGAAGGAGAAGAGAGGGAGCAAGGGACCAAGAACCTATTTGAACAAATAATGATTGAAAACGTCCCTAACCTGGTGAAGGAAATAGACATACAAACACAGGAAGTACAAAGAGTCCAAAACAAGACGAACCCACACAGGCACATACCAAAAACTCATAATTAAAATGGCAAAGATTATATAGACAAAGAGAGAATCATAAAAACAGCAAAAGACAGCTAGTTACTTATAATACAAGGAAGCTCCCATGAGATTTTCAGCTGATTTCTCAACAGAAACTGCAGGCCAGGAGGGAGTAGCAGGAAATATTCAAAGTGATGAAAACAAGAGCCTACAACCAAGACAACTCTACCCAGTAAGGCTATCATTTAAAGTTGAAGGAGTAATAAAGAGCTTCCCAGACAAGAAAAAGCTAAAGGAATTCATTATCACCAAGCTAATACTACAAGAAATGTTAAAAAGGAATTTTTTAAGAAGGAAGGGGAAAACAGACAAATAAACAAAAAAAGATCAAAAATATGAATAATAAAATGGCAATAACTATCAATAACCACTTTAAATGTAAATAGATTAAATGCTCCAATCAAAACACAGAGGGTAGGTAAATTGATAAGAAAACAAGACATATATATATATATATATATATATATATATATATATATATATATATATGCTATTTACAAGAGACCCATCTCAGATCAAAAGACACACATAGACTGAAAGTAAAGGGATGCTAAAAGGAATTTCATGCAAATGGAAATGAGAAAAAAACTGGAGTAGCAATACTTATATCGGACAAAATAGACTTTAAAATGGACACCATACTAAGAGACAAAGAAGGATAGATATTACATAGTGATACAGGGATCAATCCAACAAGAGGACATAACCCTAGTAAACATCAATGCACCCAACATAGGAACAGCTAAATATATAAAACAAACTGACTGATAAAGGCAGAGATCAACAGTAAAAATCATAGTAGGGGACTTTAACATCCCAGGGACACCAATGGCCAAATCTTTCAGACAGAAAATCAGCAAGAAAACAGTGGCCTTAAATGACACACTAGACCATGTAGATCTAATTGATATTTTTAGAGCATTCCATCCCAAAGTAGCAGAATATACATTCTTTTCAAGCGCACATGGAACATTTTCCAAGAAAGACCACATGCTAGGCCACAAAGCAAGTCTCGATAAATTTAAAAAAAACTGAAATCATATCAAACATATTTGACCACAGTGGTATGAAACTAAAAATCAATTATAAGAAGAAACCTGGAATGCACACAAATACATAGAGGCTGACTAACATGTTACTAAATAGCGAGTGTGTCAAAAATGAGATCAAGGAGGAAATCAAAAGATACCTTAAGAAAAACTAAAATGAAAATACAACAATCTAAAATCTATAGGACACAGCAAAAGCAGTCCTAAGGGGAAAGCTCATAGCAGTACAGGCCTACCTAAAAAAAACAAGAAAATTTTCAAATAAACAATCTAACTTTACACCTAAGGGAACTCTAAAAAGAACAGCAAAAAAAAGCCATAAGTGTGTACAAGGAAAGAAATCATACACAGCAGAGCAGAAATAAATGAAATAGGGGCTAAAAAAAAAAATACAAAAGAGCAATGAAACTAAGAGCTGGGTTTTTGAAAAGATAAACAAAATAGACAAACCCTTAACCAGGCTCATCAAGAAAAAAAGAGAGAGGATCCAAATAAATAACATCAGAAATGAAAGAGGAAAGGTGATAATGGACACCATAGAAATACAAAAATAAATAAATAAATAAGAAAATACTATGAGCAACTATATGCAAACAAATTGGACAATTTGTAAGAAATGGATAAATTCCTAGGAGTTTACAATATTCCAAGGCTGAGTCAAGAAGAAACAGAAAATCTGAACTAACCAACCAATTATTTCTAATGAAACTGTATCAGTAATCAACCAGCTCCCAACAAACAAAAGTCCTGGTCCAGACAGCTTCACAGATGAATTTTACCAAACATTCAAAAAACAATTACCACCTATCCTTCTCAAACTATTCCAAAAATTCAAGAGGTGAAAGTGCTCCCAAGCTCATTTTACGAGGCGACCAATACCCTGATTCCAAAGCCAGACAAAGACATTATAAAAAAAGAACACTATAGGCTGATATCCCTTATGAACATAGATGCAAAAATCCTCAACAAATACTAGCAAACTAAATTCAGCAGTACATTAAAAATATCATACCAGCAATACATTAAAAAGACCATATACCACAATGGAGTAGAATTCATTCCTGGTATGCAAGGTTGGTTCAGTATGCAAATTAATTAATATGATACACCACATAAACAAAATGAAAAATAAAAATCATATGGCCATATCAACAGATGCAGAAAAACCATTGGACAAAATCCAGCATCCATTTATGATAAAAAACTATCAGCAAAGTGGGAATAGAGGGAATATATCTCAACATCATAAAGGCCATGTATTACAAACCCACAGCTAACCTCATACTCAATGGGGAAAAGCTAAAAGCATTCTTCTTAAGATCAGGAATAAGACAGCAATATCCACTTTCACCACTTTTATTTAACATAGTATTGGAAGTCCTAGCCACACCAACAGGCAAGGAAAAAAAAAAGCATCCAAATTGGAAAGAATTATAACTGTCATTATTTGCAGATGACATACATGATACTATGAGAGAGAACACCAAAAATTACACACACACACACACACACACACACACACACACACACTATTAGAAATGATAAATTGAATTTAGTAAACTATTAGGATACAAAATTAATATTCAGAAATCAGTTGCATTTTTATACACCAATAATGAACTATCAGAAAGAGAAATTAAGACAATTCCATTTACTACTGCATTAAAAAGAAAAGAAAAGAAAAGAATAATAAACCTAGGAATAAATTTACCCAAGGAAGTAAAAGACCTGTATTCAGAGAATTATAAACATTGAAGAGAGAAATTAAAGAAGATACAAATGAATGGAAACATATACAATACTTATGGATAGGAAGAATTAATATAGTTAAAATGTCCATACTACCCAAAGCAATCTATAGATTCAGTGCAATCCCTATCAAAATGCCAATGGCATTTTTCACAGAACTAGAACAAAAATTTATATGGAATTATAAAAGACCTTGAATAGCCACAGCAATCCTGAGAAAGAAGAACAAAGGGGGAGGTATCACACAAATTGATATCAAATTATATTACAAGGGCATAGTAACCAAACCAGCATGGTATTGGCATAAAAACAGACACATAGATCCATGGAACAGAAATAGAGAGCCCAGAAATAAATCCAGCCCTATATGGTCATTTAATCTATGACAAAGGAAGCACAAATATACATTAGGGTAAAGAGAGTCCAATCAATAAATGGTGCTGGAAAAACTGGACAGAAACATGCAAAAAATGAAACTGGACCATCTTCTTATGCCATATACAAGAAAAAACTCAAAATGGATTAAAGACTTAAATGTAATACCTGAAACCATAAGAATCTTAGAAGAAAACATAGGCAGTAAACTCTTATACATTATCCTTAGTAGTATTTTCACTGATATATCTCCTCAGGCAAGGGAAACAAAAGAAAAAATAAATAAATTGGACTACATCAGACTAAAAACTTTTCACACAGCAAAGAAAACCATCAATAAAATGAAAAGACACCCTATTGAATGGGAGAAGATAATTGCCAATGATACATCTGATAAGGGGTTAATATCCAAAATCTATTTATTTATTTATTTATTTATTTATTTATTTATTTATTTATTTTTTAGCTGAGCCATCCTGCTACCTGTTGACAGCTCAACAGCAGCTCAGCTAGGGCTGGGCATCAAACTGCTGGTGCTCAGAGCTAAGCTCACACTCTTTTTTTTTTTTTTGAAAACTGGTTTATTTATTTATTTATTTATTTATTTATTTATTTATTTTTAAAGATTTTATAGGGGAATTGGGGGAGGGGAACAGCGTTGGGGAATCCAAGAAGGGGAACAGACAAGTTGCTCTCCTTTTTGTTCTTCAGTCTAGTTGCGGAGAACGTTGCTTCACTGGCCCATGTTGGTATCGTCATTGCGCTCTTCCTGGATGAGGCAGATCGGTCGCTGTCCTCTGGATGGTCGCTCACCACAGCTACTGGCAGCTCATGCTGGCTGCCAGCCGCTCACGCTGGCTGCTGGCCACTCACTGGAGCCTATGGCAGCCCACTGCAGCAGGGGCTGCAGCCTACACCGTTGCCAGGGCTCGCACAGCCCAGCTCCAGGTGGAGCTGTTGTTAGCTGTAGAGGCTAGTGTCACTGGCCCTCGTATGTGGGATCCGAACCGGGGCCACTGGCATCCCAAAACCAGCTCTTAACCAATGTGCCACTCGGCCAGCCCAGCTCACACTCTTGAGCGAGCTCTTAACCAACTGAGCCACTTGGCCGGCCCTTTTCTTTGAGGGCAGTATCACTGGCCCTCATATGTGGGACCCGAACCGGGGCCGCTGGCATCCCAAGCCAGCTCTTAACCAATGTTCTACTTGGCCAGCCCCCAAAATTTATTTGTTTAAAACTCATACAACTCAACACCAAAAAAAACAAGCAATCCAATTAAAAATGGACCTGAATAGACATTTCTCCAAAGAGTATATACAGGTGGCCACTAGACATATGAAAAGATGCCCAATGTCACTAATCATCAGAGAAATGCAAATGAAAACCACAATGAGATACCACCTCACACCTGTCAGAATGGCTGTTATTAACAAATCAACAAACAAGTGCTAATAAGGATGTGGTGAAAAAGGGAACCCTTGTGTACTGTTAGTGGGATTACAAATTGATGCAGCCACTGTGGATAGCAGTAAGGAGGATCCTCAAAATAATAAAAATAGAACTACCTTATGATCCAGCAATTTCACTCCTGGGTATTTACCAAAAGAAATTCAAAACACTAATTAGAAACGAAATATGCACCCCTCTATTTACTGCAGTGCTACTCACAATAGCCAAGATATGGAAACAACTGAAATGCCCATCAATAGCCAATTGGATAAAGAAACTGTGGTACATTTAAACAATGGAGTTTTACTCTGCCATAAAAAAGAATGGAATCTTACCAATTGCAATGACATGGATGACCTAGAGGGTATTATGCTAAGTGAAATAAGTCAAACTGAGAAAGACATATACCATATGATCTCATTTATATGTGGAATCTAAAGAACTGAATAAACAAACAAAACAGAAATAGACTCAGATACAGAGAACAAACTCTTGGTTGCTAGATGGGAGGGGGATTGGGGGCGGGGGTGAGAAAGGTGAAGGGATTAACAAGTACAAATTGGTAGTTACAAAATAGTCATCAGACTGTGAAATACAGTATGGGGAATATGGTCAATAATATTATAAAAACTATGTGTAGTGTAAGATCAGTACTAAACTTATGGAGGGATCACTTCATAAATTATATAAATGTCTAACCGCTATGCTATACCTGAAACTAATGTAAAATAATATTGAATGTCAACTATAATTAAAAAAATACATAGTCAAGGGATGTAAAATACAGCATAGAGAATACAGTCAATGGTATTGTAATAGCTATCTACAGTGCCAGATTGGTAATAGGTTTGTTAGGGTTATCACTTTGTGAGGTATCACTATATTGTTTTGTACACCCAAAACTAATAATTAACAAAAAAGAAAGTAACATAAATTGTGGAAAATCATTCTTTAGTGAGGGGAGAGGGGGAGAAATCTTATCAATCAGGGATGGTTTAAGGAAATTTATTCCCAGAGGTAGAAGTATTATGTAAAAGACTACTGTTACGGGGTTGGATTTCCACCTCCACCCCCAATTTCACATATGAAGTCCACACCTCAGAACATGACCTTATTTGGTGATAGGGTCTTAACAGAGGTAATCAAGTTAAAATTAGGTGGTTAGGGTGGGCTCTAACCCAATATAAGGACTGCTGTCCTCATGGAAAGGGGGCAATTGAACACAGTGACAGACACACATAGAGGGAAGACAATATGAAGGGACACAGGGAGAACAACTGTCATCTAAAGCCAAGGAAAGATGCCTGGAACAGATCTTTCCTTCACAGCTTCAGGAGGAACCAGCCCGCTAACACCTTGATCCCAGACTTCCATCCTCCAGAACTGTAAGACAACAAATTCCTGTTGTTTAAGCTTCTCAGTCTGTGGTATTTTCTTACCACAGTTCTAGCAAACTAATACACCTGTTAGAGATTCTCTCCACAACTGTTAAAAATCCCCAGGTATTTATAAAAGGTGTCTTTTCACATTTTATACCCAGGAAGCCTGGTACTAATAAAGCTGCCCTCTTGCTGGACTGTGAGCTTTGATGACAAGAACTAATTTGATTCAGCACTCTTGCCTGAACATAGTAGATGTCCCACTGGGAAAGTCATTTTTTCTGTTATTGCTGAAAGCTCTTCAACTCCATTTTACCTAATACCTAAGAAACAAAAGAAAGAGAAAAATACATATGTGTTTGAACACATTCAGGATTTTTATTAAACTCTAAATACATAGAAGTGTGTGTGTGGAGAGAGAGAGAGAGAGAGAGAGAGAGAGAGAGAGAGAAGAGAGAGAGAATTTTCTCCCAAGACTTTCAGTGGGTGGCAGGGGAAAGAAATCAGCATTATGCCAGCATTATAGTTGATGTTTGGTACTATTTATAGAGCCGGCCATGGCCATGTCAGATCTTTAAAAGAAGGAAAACATCTGGGCGCATTCCAAGGGAGAGGAAGAGCCCAAGTTACAAAACACAACACAGTGGAAGGCCGCATCTTTGCAACAGTTACAATTTACATTTACTAAACAATCCTGTGCCTCAGAGGACCTTAGGAACCTAATTCTGGCACCAAGTGTCATGAAAGAATAACACAATAGCCATTGTATTTTTAAATGTAAACAAATTTGAAGCAAATTAATGAATGGTTTCCGGAAGGCAAAGAACACACGGCATCTCCTCAGCGAAGGGACTCCAAGTGGCCAGTGGTTCCCCAACAGTCAATCATAAGAGGCAGCCTCACTGAACCGAAGTCAGCAGCTGCTCTGGGACATTTTCATCAGGGCCAAAGTTAGAGCCAAAACTGTCCTGCCCACCCCACCCCATTCCTATTTGAAAGCAGGAAGCACCCCTCTTTGGCCCATCTCACAGAGATGTCCCATCAATTAAAGAAAAATATTTAACCTTATATAACTCTGGGGACATCTGCATTAAAAGAGAAAAAAAAAACACTATTTCTACAATATTTTGCAGACGTAAAGCAAGTGTGTCCTACTTGAAACAAAACTAATATTTTTTGTAAACTCAGATTTTGAAAACATATCAGAACTGTTATCCAATGTACAAAAAAAAAATACATAAAAAGAGTAAACTCTGCAAATACCAAAGCCTCTGCTTTATTTACCAGGGAATGCCCAGCACCTAGCCTAAGACCTGGCATGGTACACGTCCTCAAAAGGTATTTGTTGAGAAAACAAGAATTATATCTATTAAAGGGCCAGCTCCGGTACACTTAATATATTATAGAATATGCCCCATTCCTCAACATGCATGGTGTAGTAGGTGAGACGCCTCTGTAATGCGGCAGGGTTTGGAGACAACTGTGGCCTGCAAGACACCCCTCTCCCCAGACCCACTATCTCTAGGAATGTTTTCCTACATCATCCTTAGCATCTCCAGCCCAGATGTTCTATGAGCATTATGTAGGAAGGGCTGCTTTTTTCTTTTACAATACCTCTTCCCGGCCTCCTGATGACAACCCCAAGGAGCGAAGACAGGGGATTCACGCCTGGCTGTGGCTTTGGTGGTGAGTGCCTAACATCTGGGTTGCCATCATGTCTGCGGATTTCAGGACAGGGAGAAAACCCAGGCAGGAGCTCATCTTCACAACACAACATACTTCTGCCTCTACGTTCCAAAATGTTTCTTCCTATCCCAAAACATTTGTTTCTCCCTCATTGTCAAGAGAGGGATAAGAGAAGGATCCATACAAAGCCATCAGCAAGGTCCCAGGGACCAGGCCTGATCCACAGAGAAACACTTCCTGAACAGGGCAAGAACCTAATGCACTCAGGCTACAAGATCTCACGTTCTTTCTATAATTTTTATTAGAACAATTTTGAAAAGGCTAACTGTGGGATACTTGGAAGCTGCAGAAAAAAATATAAAGAGGAAACAAAATTCATCCATAATGTCACCACCCAGAGAGAATCTCTATTGGTATGTTGGTGCCTTTTATTCATGTTTATGCACATATATGTATTTCATTAGCCAGTTTAGAACACACCTCACAGCTTCATGCCATGAAAATTCTTCAAATGTTTTTATATGGCTACCTACTACCCCACTGTATGGATGTACCATAATTTTCTTAACTTAAGTTGCCTGCTACTGGGGAAAGTTGAGTCCCATTTTTAGAAAGCTAAATAGCACCACAGTGAACAATTTTGTACACACGTATTTCCCCACACTTTGGATTGTTTTCTTAGGATAGAATCCTAGAAGTAAATCAACAGTTTAGAAACACCCCAAATCAGCTTCCCAGAAAAGTTGCACCAATTGCAGTTCTACTAATAGGACAATGTTCCAGTCATATCTCCATGACATTGGGCAATGTAATTTTTAACCTTTGATAATTTTATAGCTGGGAAAAGGGCATCTCTTTTCCATTTTAATTATCATTTTTATTTTTTATTATTGAATTCTTATTGGTATTAATTGATTGACCTGAATTCTTCACCTCACCTCCACACCAACAGGGCATCCCCATAAGGTACGCCCTCTCATCCTCACCCTACACAGGGAGAAACTAAGGCCTAATTCAGTGACTCATACACAATCTAACAACAAACTTTCAGAGTCAGGATTAAAGCCTGATTCCAAAGCCCCATCTATCTAATTGTCCTACTACGCTGATTGTTCATAGAGTTGAACATCTTTCTATGTGCTTTTAGCCATTGTATTTCTCTTTCTCTGAACTGTAGTAAATTTGTTTTTCTGTATATAATAGAAGAACAGCCCTCAGCATTTGGGGGCTGTTGTACCAAGATTTTTTTACCAAGATTCTTGTACCAAGATTGTATCAAGATTCACACATCACCCCCTAACTCCTCCTTTCTTCAGTGTTCCCCTCTACATTGAAAAGAGTTTAAACTGGCTCCACCTAAGCCCTCCTAAGATTACTCAGAATGTCCTGGAATTTAACTAAATCTTGACTGGTCAAAGCAGCAGCACTTAGGGTCATCCTATGGGTCCCAGTATACAGACCAGCTTGAAAACACAGCTCTCACAAAGACCCCTTCCATTAGATCCATTCCTTTCCTTGTAAGAGGCAGAGCAAGCAGTCCATTGTGCTCTCTCCATACAGAGATAAGAGTACCCCCTGACCACACAGCTCCCATGACAAGTCACATTTAAGTGCACAGCTAGGCCAGCACCCATCCATCACAGTCACTCCTTAGAAGCCCAGGGAAATGTGTGCCCACCCCCCACCTCCACAGGAGGAATCTTCTCAAAGGATAAGCGCCCCAGAAGCTCTGCCATAGGCAGTTAGAGAACACTTCCATCCAACGAAAAGCCCTGCACTGACAGCTGAATGGGCGGTCGGGGAAGGGGGAGTTTCTTTCCTTCGAAGTCACCTGCTTGCCCAGGAATTCATGCTGCAGAAAAGTTCTGCAGGATCATAAACCAGCCTTGCGCCTGCCTCAGAGCTCATTCTGCAACTTGCAGCGATCATTTGCTTGATTCAGCTCAGGTTAGGGAGATGGATAGGATTTTCCCACAAATCACTTGATTAGTATGAGAAATCTATGTTACTGCTGTTCTAAGCATTGCAGAGATTTTTGGTTCCCCTTAAATCTCTCTCAATATTATGGTTCTTGCAGCTTTCAGGCTTTCCTCTCCAGGATTTATTTTTTGAAGACACTGCACTATTTGGCACTACTATATTGTTCCTCTCTGGTACCTTGACTAGCAATATTTTGGGAGGAAGCTCTTGAGTTCTGAAACCGGGAAACAAGAATTCCGACCTTTTTATTAACACAGTCTGGGATCACCGCAGCAGAACCGCGCAGAATCCCTGGCCTGACTCCTCCTCACCCCAGCCCACTAGCCTGGCCCATCCTTAGAGAGAAACCACTCCACATCACCACCTTGCATTACTTCCCATAGATCCTGAGCACTTGCGCCATTACAGGCTCTATGCTAGATACTTTACAGCTAAACCTCCACTTACTCCCTACAACAGACCTATGAGATGGGTGCCATTAGGTATTTTAACCTGAGGAAAGTTAAGGGATGGAGCAGCCACACAGATACTCTGGGTTCCTATACCTCTGTGCTCTCATAGTCTCTATTTTATCTCAAAAACCAGTAATAAGATTTGTAGAAAAGAAGAGTGAGCCTCCCTCCCTGATCAGTCCTGAATCACAAACCCACTATCGCCCTTACCACTTCCACAAACGACCTCGTTCCCTAAGTGAGCACAGCACTTTGGGCCCTTTCTCATCTAAGAAGAGTTCCCTTTCAGAAAAACTGATGGGCCGAAGGGCAGCCACCTGCTCTATACACACCCAGTTCTGTACAAGAGCACACCTCTTCCGGGCTGTAATGACAGGGCGTTGACAGGAACCACAGCACACTTTCTGAAGTTCCCTGAGCAAACGCCCCACTTCCCACCAGCTGCATTTACCACCCTCCGTCTCCTTTAGTACCCCACACAGCACAGTCTCAGTGACTGGAAGTTGTCTGCCCTGCTTTTCTGATGGGTTTGTGATCTCAGATTGTTCTCTTTTCCAAAGCCCCAAGTCATTTTCCCTCCCTTCAATCCCACTTGTTCCTTGGTCTGTTTTTCTTTTTCTTTCCCTACAGATATCTAACTAGGGATATGGAGGTGTTTTATCTCTTCATAGTTTATATCATCATTTTCCTCTTCCCAAACTGCAGAGAATGGAGATCCCTCTCCGGGAGGTGACTTCTCCTCCTTTCCTTCTAGGACATCTGAGAGGAAGACACCAAAGGGTTCAGCCTGACTTTGTGAGCTCTACCTCATGTCCAGATATTGTGAACTTGGGGAGGACCCTTGTCTCCCCAGGACAATGTCTTAAGGTAAAAATTAAAGACAGAAATCTTCCCCTCATTCTCTTCTCCCTCCTTCCTCATAGGAAGCTTTAGGAAGAGAGGGAAAAAGTGCAGTAAGCATCCCTAAGAGCCCCTAGCCTCACATCAGTGGATTATAACCACCCAACTGTCTGATTTTTAAGGGTTGTTAGTAACTTCAGGCAAGCAATTCTATTTCTTCAAAATACACTCATACAAAAAGAAAAATTGTAAGCATGTGCTGTGATAGATATTAACTAGACTTACTGCATTGATCATTTCACAATATTACATATATGGAATCATCATGTTGTACACCTGAAACTAATATAATATGTCAATTATATCTCAATTAAAAAAAATATATAGTCCTGTAAGAGCCACCTGGGTAGGCAGCTCCAAGCCTATAGGAATCTCAGACTATTTTTTTTGAGGACTCTCAATCCACACCCTCATCTTGGCCTTATTGATTATGTCATAACTCTTCAGAATTTACAGTGCCCCTTCAACAGTGAAAAGCTCAAGTGATAGCACTGGCAGTGACCTTTTAATTTTGATTTAGAGATGCAGACACCTCTCTGTCATTGTCTCCCATGCCTCTCCCTGTGTGCTCAGGGGCCATCTATCCCAACAGCCTATGCACCCAGGTCCTCCCCCTCCTCTCTCATATCTTTTGATTTCATTTCCTAGTCACTGAGAAAACGAAACAGAAGAGAGTCCTCACCCAGATCCCCACCCATCCCGCGACACCCACCCACCCAACTTCCCTTCCATGCCTTGGCTGTCCACCAGCTAAAGCCATGCCTGCCCCTGTTCACTGGGTCCCAGTCCGCTTCCTCCTGCAAGGCCATCACTCCAGCAATTCTCACCTCTGTCTCTAAATCAGCTTTGTGCTCTCCCGACTGGATCATTTCCATCAGCAAGCAAATATCCTGTTATCTTTTCCATTTTAAGGGAGAAATACTTGCTTTGACCCAACATGCCTCTACAGTGAATATTTCATTTCTTTGCACCCCTTTACAACCACACTCTTCCATCAAGTTGTTTACATGAGCTATCTTCCGTGGCTCTCTTCCAACCCACTCTAACAAGGCTCTCACCTCCCACTCCATCCAAAGTGCTCTTGTTAGCTTGCTGACAGCCTCCATGTTGCTCATGTTCACTTCTCAGTCCTCATCTGACTTTACACTTCAGCAATATCTGACCCAGCTGATCACTCCCTCCTTCTTGAAAAACACTTCACTGTTTCTGAGGCAACATTCTCTCTTGATTTGCCTCTTATCTCATGGGCTGCTCCTTCTCAGTCTCCTTTCCTGGTTCTTCTCCATGTCCTAGATCCAGAGTCTGAAAACATGGCCCTGTAGTCAACTGCCTATTTTGATAAAGTTTTATTGAACATAGCCACATCTATTCATTTATATGTTGTCTACATCTGCTTTGTTCTACAACAGCAAAGTTGAGTAGCTGCAGCAAAGACTGTATGGCCTACAAAGTCTAAAATATTTACTATCTGGCTCTTTAAGAAAAAGCTTGCCAATTCCTATACTCGATCTATAAATATTGGAGTTCCCAGAACTCAATCTTTGTACCAATTCCTATACTCGATCTATAAATATTGGAGTTCCCAGAACTCAATCTTTGTACCTCCTGTCCATCCACACACACACTCTCTAGGTGATCTCATCTGGCCCCGTACTTTAAATATTATCAGTACACTGCCAACTCCCTCTGATGGTGTGCACTCAACACAGGCGTCAGCCAGTGATCTGTTGAAATCATAGACTATGTTATTCCTTTGCTCAAAACTTTCCAGTGGTTTGAGGAATCTCACCCTGGTTTCATTGCTACACCTGACATCTTCAAGGTCTCTGCTGGCCTGGACTACTCTTCCCCCCATCCATCCATATGGACCACCCTCCACTGTCCTCGGTCTCTGCTCCAGTTACTTTATTACTGAGGCCCCCTCCTGGAGACATCCTCCCCTCACAAACTCCCTCACCCCTGGCTCTGCTTCAGTTTTCTGCATTTCATGTATTGGCCCTCCTACAACTATCTCCCCCGCCACTAGAATATAAGCTCTGAGAGAATGGAGACTGAGTCAGTTTTGTCTACTCCAGTATTCTAAAATCTTAGAACCGTGATTGTTGATTCTCAATATTTTAAGCAATGAATAAATGAACACATAAAAGTTCAGAATCTCAAAATTTCAGAAACTGAAGGATGGGAAAGAGAAGCCCCTCATTTCCGTCACGGCGAAATCAAAGAGAAGGCAGCAGCTCAAAGCTGTCACAGCCCTGGAGCCAGCAATATCCCTCACTGATCTGTCCCAGGGAAGGGACCAGTGACAAGAGGACTGCCTGCCTGCCAGCTGCTCCTGGAATCTCTCTGCAGACACCTGGAAATCAGGAGGGAGCAGAAGGGAGAAATAGAGAAAGGGCTGTTCAGGGGGAGACAGAGTCTCATTCCCTCTTCCCTCCACATCTTCTGTAGTCACACCCCCTTGAGCCCAAAGCGGGGAGTAGATAGGGTAGCAGAGCAGACAGTGGCCAGGCTTGGAATCCAACACCCACCAGCAGTGTCATCTTGGAGAGTCTTAACCACTCCCAGTCTCAGTTTCCTCTCTATAAAATGAGGGTGATGACCAAATGTTTAAAAATCTGAAACTAAGCAACCTCATACTTCTTCCTTTCTTATTTGTGTCTTAGCACACTTTAAAGCCTATCATTTAAAAAGAGGTTCTGGGGCCGGCCAAGTGGTGCGGTGGTTAAGCGCTGGCTTCGGAAGCCAGCAGCCCCGGTTCAGTCCCACATATGAGGGCCAGTGACACTGCTCTCAAAAAAAAAAAGAAAAGAAAAAGAGGTTCTGCTTAGGTTTTTTTCAATGTGCTGTTAGTTGCTCCCTCATTTCCAAACACCCCTCTGAAGTCCCTCACCCGCTCCCCACTCTGCTCCCATTTTTTTTTGTCTTTTTGCTTCATAACTTCCTCTTCCTCTTCCCACATTCTGAAAACCCTAAGTTCCAGGCAGGCAGGAGAGGGCTTGCAGAATAGAAGCCATCCCAGTTCTCCTATCTTTCTTCCTGGAGCCCTGCAGGGCAATTTCATTGTCAGCAGGAACAAATCCACAAGGGGCAGCAGCAAGAGGGAGAGAATCCATATAAGAATCTCCAACCCATTTCCTCCTCCCTCCCCTAACTCGTTGCACAGCCTCATTGTCCCTAGCTTATTAAACAAAAGGGACTTCTGAGAATGGAGCAAAGCCTGGAATGATGAGACAGCCAAGGTACCTCTCCCCATCACCATCCCTGACAGAGCCAAAGGGTCTCTCAGCTGCCTCTGACGTCCCATGCCGGCTCTTGGTTCCAGGCTACCACTCACCAAGGATATCCTTCCTTCTAACCAAATGGCCCTCAGTCTTCAGTGCTCAGGACTCAGGATCCTCTGCCTCCATGAGCCTTCTGAGACCACTCACACCCTCACTGACATCCAAAGTTCTCAGCACCTACATGAGGCCTCACATTTAGACTCAGCTGAATACACGCTTATACTGGAAGTTATCTGCCAGAAAGTACTGTCTGGATGCCACACAGGAGGCTATGCCTCACCCCTCCTTCACCTAGGACATGCTGGCCAGCAGGAAGCTCTTGTTGATTACGAGGCTGGGCAGTATTTGCAGGCAGAAAACCTGGTTTTTCCCACGCTGGCTGTTCTACCGACTGCCAGCACACACTGAGGAGAGTGGCTTTGCCTTTCTTTCCAAGTACCAATTTCCATCTCCGCAAAATGAGGATAAAAACACCTTCCCTACCTTTCTCAGAGTCATGTGAATACAAAACACCACATAATGTGTGTGCATGATTATTACAATAAATAGTGCGGCAAAAGAGCCACGTGGCCCACACCACTCCTCAATCTGCCCTAAGGTCCGCAGGCCTATCCACTTTTCCCAATTAAGCTTGTGAAAGCCCCAAAGATGTTCCCATTGGAGCTGCCACCTGCCCTGCTGAGGCAAGGCACCCCAGAGCCCCCACATGGCCCAGACACACATCATAGAGCCAGCCAGCTGCGACTTCCACAGACAGTAGGGCTCTCAGGCTGCCTGGAGTTTATGCAACAAAGGAAACCACAGCAGGAAACAAATGCATTCCAGAAAAGTGGCAATAAACGAGACACTCGAGACACTGGGTCAGGAAGCAGAACCCCCGAGGTCACCCCTGGAGAGCCTTCAGCACTCAAAGTCCCTTGTCTAAATGTGATAGCTGTCAATGCATTTGTCTGGTCTTAATAAGTGAATTAAGCAAAAGGCATGGCTCCTGGGAAAGAGGTGGCTCCACACCTCCCTGATGGGAACCTGCCAGCCTGGGGAGCCCTACTAAACAGCCCTCTCTGGGAAAGCAGCAGGCTCTAACACCAAAGTGCCTTGTTACCTCGCTCTTCCAGTCATCAACTTTGTGACCTTAGCCAAGTCAGAGCCTCTCTGAGCCTCAACTTCCCCACTGGTGAAATCAGCAGCGGTATGTGATGCATGTAAACCTGCCGCCTGCAAATAGGTCTGACCACTGTAGGAAGTGGGGCCTGGGGATGTGTGTGTGTGTATGGGGGGTGGGGGGGAGTTGAGGTGAGGAGGAAGGAACAAGGATGCCACAGCCCATGGTCACCGTCTGTGCAGAGACCCTGCACCCTCGATCTCTGAAGCAGACAGAGCCCTTACTGATGCCGGTAGCTCGGGCTGCATTTCCTGTGAGCGTTGATTGCATCTCACCAAATGGATTGAGGACACACTGCCGCGTTATGCTGTACACTGAGCAACACAGTGCTACACTGCTACATGTATAGACACTGCTTGAACACTGGTGGTTTGGGGAACTGGTTTAAAGAGCACGTGCTTTCCTGATTTGTAAAATAACACACGTACTGTAGGAAATTTGGGAGCTAGTTTAACAAAATAAAAAATCATGTGTTTCTTAAAACCCACAGATAACCACTGTTATCACTTTGATATATTCCATTCTATTTTTCATGACTGTATACATCCTTTTTACAAAATTGTACTTATACTCTATTTACTTTTAAACCTTTATCTACTTAATATATATTACTAGCATTTCCCCATATTCTCATATATTATTCAATGTAATTTTAATAGCTTCCTTGATTTCCATTTTATAGATGAGCCATATTAGATTTAATTAATCCCCCCACACAATGTTTTGTTACTATGAATAATGCTGAAAGGAATATCCTTGATTAGAGCTATTTTGCACATCTGTGGTTATTTCCTTAGGATAAATTCCTAGAAGAGCAAATGCTTACTGGTTCAAAGGGTATATTTTTGAGACATGTCTCCCATATTTGCAAATTATCTTCCCACCAGCTAAGTGTGAAAATGTCCATTTTCCAGTACTCTTAACAACACTAGATATTATCATTTTCATTTTCGCTAACTGGTAGGTGGATAATGATACCTTGTTTTTTTAAGTTAATATTTTAATTATTAGTGAGGTTAGACAATTTTGCATATATTCCTGGACATTTCTATTTCTTTTCTCTGTGTTTGAACTATCTATTCACATCCTTTGCCCACATTTCTGTCAGGGGACAGACTGATTTTTAAAAATATTTTATGGACAAGAGAATTAGTCTACAACCTCCTTTGATGACCCTGTCCCTATGTTTAACAATCCCCTCCATTAAAGCATTGATGCTAATGTCTAATTCATATCCTTTTCCTGTTGTTTAAATTCATTTGCCCTCATCCTGTCTTGGGGTGGGGAAAGAAGAATGCACGGCTTCCTCTCCTCTTTCATCTAACAGTGCGACCTTTCCTCACCTGTCAGCTTCTCCTCTGGGGGATGAATAATTTCTCTTCATTTTTACCTCATCTAGTGTAACTTATGAAGTCAAAGTATCACCCGTTGATGCTGTCCCCTCCTCTTCTTTTATTGTCACCGTCTTCCTTCAGGCCCTCATCACTTCTTTCCTGAACAGCAGCAAATAACTTCAGATACAGCTTCTCTACCCCAGACTTGCCCCCCTTCCAACTTCACCCCTGCTCTCCATTTCACTACTCATCTTCCAAAATGCAAGGGTGACTGTGTCTTTTCCTGCCTAACACCCTCTGCTCCTGTTTGTCCAGCTGGTGCCTTTCTACCTGGGAACATCCATTTGCCCCTCTTCCCCCACCCTCCAAAACACACCTGATGTGCTCATTTTCATTCACAGCAACACCTAAGTATTACTTATAGTGCTCTGACATGCTGTACTGTTTCACACTTGAGTCTTGCAAATGTGGCTGCCCTCTTTGCCACCCTTCCGCATGTACCTGGTGGGATCCTGTTTCCTTCTCCAGTTCCTCTCAGGTGTACCTCTCTCTAGGAGACCTCCTCGGATCATGCCAAGTGAGGGTCACCATGTGCACCCTGCATCCAGGACATACTATTATCACGCTTGTACCTTACTGTATTCTAGTGTAGTCCGTACACCAAAATTGAAGGCAGAAATGTGAAGTCAGTTGAGCGTCATTCTGAATAGAAAGGACACAGTGAGAGCGCCCTGGGCTGGCCTGCCCATCTGATGTACTCATATATATGGAGGGTCTCTCTGTTGGTCATGGGCTCCTTCATCTTCCACAGACAGGCTCCACAGTCCCCTGGTTTCCTGTCCTTTCTCATGCTATCCCATTCCTCCTCTCTCTTCTTAATCTTCCCGAGCTCTCTCCATCCTACAAGTCTATCTCACCTCCTGGGCAGCCCAGGCCTGGCACCCACTGTGTCTTCTCCTCTTTTGGCTGGGCCATTCCATGGATAGACATCACACTTGGCTGGGGCTAGTGGTCTTTCCACACAAGTTCCTACAGGAGAAGGAGCACACCTACCTTGTGTAGTAGATCCCCTTGTATCTGCCTCAGTGCTAGACATACCAGCTCAGGATGCCTTTGTTATATCTGCCTCAGTGCTAGACATACCAGCTCAGGATGCCTTTGTTAGCACAGAGACATGCCAGCAGGCTATGGATGTGGGAGGGTCATGCCCTCCTCCTGGGCACTCACTGCTGACTCCTAGGTAGCCCAGCACAAACCTCCGTGTTTTCTTCCTTTTTCTTAGTGACTACACCCATGCATTTACTAAGATACATTTATTGTCTGGGGCTCATTTCACCCATTCATCTTCTTTCTGTGTGGTTCAAACCACCACCAGTGCCCCATTCTCCAATGGGAGGGCCTGCTTTCATCCCAAGTCCACCGGTAGACAGCCACACACTCCACTCCTCCCCAAAACCCACCAGGAGCAGCCCCTGGCCCTGAGTTAGCCCATCCATTTTCTGTAGTGTGCACCTTCCCTGGACCCCCTAACACTCCATCCGTGGGGCTCCAAGCACACCTAGAAGATGTGTCCACCCAAAAACGAATCGAGTCTGGACGGAAGGAATATAGAATTTCAGCCTGACGTTGTGGAGGCTTCTCTCAGAAATGAGAATCTAAATGAAAATGAGAATTCTGTTCTGTTTTTAAAGGTGACAGGTCAGGTGTCTTATCCAGGGCCTGTGCATGCTGTGGACCTCTCTCGTTTTATCTATCCTGTGAGAAGTTGGGACGAGCTCTCTAAAGTCTCTTACCTCTGTAAGATTCAGGTTAAATCATCTTTTATTTTATTCATATCTCCCTTCTTGGTCCTCCCAGCTGTACCTCATCCCCTTCTTTCCCCTCCAGTTTTTGGCAAGCATCCCTCTTCCCCTGGCCTTGCCCAGCCCCTCCCCAACCATGGGCTGGGGGCTCTCGAGTTCACTGGAGAAATCAGGGAAGCTGGAGTTGAGTGCACGGTGTTAGTAATGTGCACTCAATAAATACTGCTTAACTGCAGGTGTTCTGCCTCTGCCATTTGGTTAGAGAGGAATTAGGAGCACAGAAAAAGCAAATGGGCCATCCAATTTGGAAACAAGGAAAAAAATGAGCTACAAAGCAAATAACACTGACTTGGGAGATGGAGGACCTTGATTCTGGTCCTGGCTCTGCCATTGGAACACTGTGTGGTGACGCCAAGGACTGTTACCCCTCTGGGCCTCATTTGCCACATCTGGAAATGAAAGATTAGACTTCATGAGAGATCCTCAAGCAATGGCAGGAGCTGCCAGACAAGGCGGCACCCTGGAGGGCAGCACAGGGTGGCTGCACTCTTTTTCCACTCATCCAAGGGATTTTGATTCTCAGCCACTATGGATGGCCCCAGAACGAAGGTGAGGTTTCAGAGAAATAAAACAGCACCCTGGTCAGGAAGGGGTGGGGTCCCTAGACTAAGCAGCCCCTGCCACTCACCTCCTCACAGCCTTCTGCCTCCTCCCCCAGCTGAATCTCCTGCTCATCCATTTCCTAAACATCATCACAGAGGCTCCACAACCTTCCCTTTTTAACAACTCTTGCTGATGGAAAATTCTTCCTCATACCTAATCTAAGTCCATCTGCTGCAATTTCTGTCTATTTTCTCTCGTTCAATCCTTACTGGAGATGGAGAACAGCTGGTCGCCATCCTCCATATAACATCCCCTCCTAAACCAAAATCAGTTATTACATCACCCCTCAGCCTGTTTTTCTCCTGGTAGAGCATCCACCATTCCTTCCAACCTGCCTTCACGGATTCTAGCCCTGAAAGCATCACTGAGCACCATGGCCTGTACTGGAGGCCGCTCGGCAAGCTCCAAGTCCTTCTGAAGCTGTAACATCCCCAGATGGATCTAGGACTCGGGTGACAAAATCCAGGGAGAAAGTCAAACAGAGCAGAAAGGAACCAAACAGTCCAAGCCCCTTGCTTTATATATGAGGGAACTGAAAGAAAGAGCAAGGAAGTACAGTGCCCAAGGTCAAATCTGAGGGGTCAAGCTCCAGGGGCTGGACCCCAAACATTGCCACCACAAAGCTCTGAGTGACTGCAGTGTGTCCTTGCCATAGGAAAGAGCAGGACCAGCCTTGACTAAAAAGCAAAGAGACACTCCCTATCCAAACACTCTTTCCAGTTCCACTAGCAAATGTCTGAAACTCCACTACAAACAGCTTTGATTTCCATTAAGAACTCAAATACCTCTCTGCAAGTACTGTTGACTATTCTCACTTTAGTATGAATAAGTAGATGTGATCCTTTCCAACTCTTGATAGAGGGATTTAGGGGTGAGAAGAGAACAAAGGACAAAGAAGCTAGGAGAATGGCAGACAAATGTTACTGCTTGCTAACATTTTCAAGGTCAATCCTGTGCGTGGGGGCTGAGGGTGGGTGGGCCTCGTGACAGTGGAGCCCTAAGAGCTGTGTTTTCTGGGGATCCCTTGCATCGGAGAGGTCTGTGCCCAGGGCCATCTGCCCTGACTGCCTCACACAGGGGAGCCGCACCACCCCAAGTGTTCTTGTGAGGTCTGCGTAGAGCTGAACACAGTGAAAGGATTACCTCATTGCTCCCACAGGGCCAGCCCCATGTGCATCCCAGGATTCCTGACTCCCCCTGGTTAACTGTTTCAGATGTGATGTGAGCAGGGTGTCTAAAATTAAATCCCAACCTTCACGGTACCCTTAAGTGATAGGAAAGAAGAACCAGAAGGGAAGGAAGAAAGGGAGCTATATATGAGATGCAGTACGACCGTTCAGGTACACGCTTCAATATGAAATAGCTCCCAAGTGGGGAGGAACAAGGGGCCAGGTGAGTGTAAGGAAAAGTGAGCCCGTTGAACTATTTACTAATAATTTTGGTTATGAAATTTTCCTAAATGAAGAATGAAGGGGGGATATAACAGAGTGTGGTGAATACACTTCGGAGTCTAGATTAGAAAACAGGCTTCACCCTATCTTGAATAGATAGAAGCATCGTGTTCCAACTTCTTCACCTTTCAGGGGGTGCTCCAGCCTATTTCAAACCTCAAGACACACACACCCTCCCCCAGGATAACCAGGGAGTTCACACATCTACCGAAGAAAAAGAAGACATTTCAACAGCATTTACAAAAGCACCTAATACAATAAACATGCTTATTTGATTTCCCCAAAACCACGAAATTAAATTTTAAAATAGAAGACTAAAAGGTTCTTTTCTAATAAAAATTCTAATGTGTTTTCAATCTTATTTCAGGGGACAGTTTTGTTTAACAGCAAAATCGGCACAAAATGACAAGATCAAAGCCGGTTGGCAAAGAGATTATTTACTGATGTGTTTATGATGAAAGGGGATGACAGAAAGGAGATGAGATGGAGGAACAGAAAAGTATGGGACTTGCACTTACCAGGTAAATCACCTGGGGCTTGTAGAAGCAGAAAGAGGCAACCTAGAAATCCTCATCAGCCAATTATGGAAAGGAGAAAATGCTAGATCTATGGGTGGCTAGAAAATGCTAGATCTATGGGTGGCTAGATCTATGGATGGCACCTATCCTGGGCGCCTATCCTGGGTAGCTAAAGCTACCATGTTTGATGTAATAACGGCTAACAGATTTAACTTCCTGCCAGTTGGGCTCTCCATAAGCAAGCAGGTGCCTGGTTTCATAAGGAACTCATCAGTGTAACACCAGCAACTAAATTCAAACTGGATCACAGCAGAGGGGCTGGGTCTGAGTGTTATGCCCCATCCAAGATGAAGTTGCAATGATGGTATTTTGTGGTTCTGCCAATTATTCTTCAGCTCCTATTATGTTTTTTTAGTCTACAGTTGTTATTTTAATGATCTCTGTTCTAAATGGGGAACTAAAAGGAAGGGAAATGAGGGGGAGGGAGAGCGAGGCAAATCAAGTGCTCCGGTGTGTCCCACTTGTACTTCCAACCCCCCCCCCCATCCCTGCCTCCACCATGCCTTTGCATGAGTCACCATTCAGGAGCTGGTTTAAAAGCCTTATTTTTAAAGTCCTCTATCACGATAGAAAACCAGCAGATCAGCATCAATTAAAGGGACCCCAATTTTGTTACCTGTTCCTGGTTCTAGAGACCCCCTCAAATTCCAAAGTATTTCCTAGGTTTATTACTGTCTTCATGAAAACCAAGGTGCCCTCTTTAAAGTTCCCCACCTGCTGGATGCCACCTCTCCTGGGCTCTCTGGGGGTCCTGTGCCCTAGACAGACCACAGAGGATGAGGTTTGGGGCCAATTGTGACCAGCAGCTGATAAAGGTCCACTCCAGGCTCCGCAACACAAAGGCATTATAATTTGTGGGGTTGCAAGTTTGTTTTGTTTACTGTCAGACAGCATGTGCAGAAGAGAAAGCTGACTGTATCCTGACCAAAAAAAAGTCAGGCAGCTGTTTTTTTTAACCATTATGAGTAGGGCTTCGTCAATAACAACTCCCACTCAAAATAGCTGCCTAAAGGAGAAGGAAGAGAACTTGTTGTGGAGGTTAAAGAAAATACAAATTAAACAGTGAAACTGATTTGGGGAGCCAGAGAATGGAGGCCGTCACCTGCACCTAGGGAAAAGGTGTTGCTGGAGGGAGGATCCCTCCCAGGAAGTTCACTTCCTGCCAGGGTGGGCATCAAACTCCCCAGTTTCAGGTGGAGACTAGAGATCAGTCAGGAAATTCACCTGAATTCCCCCAAAGCTTTAGGGACTTGTAGCATCAACCCCAGGTTGGCAGCTTCAGAGTATCCAGCGGGTCAGTGCTGTGGGGCATTCAAATAGAAGATGCCTGCCTTCCAGAAAGCAGGAAGTTCATTCAAGACCAAGCACATCACTTTGTCCCCAATAGGGACCCTGCCTCCTACCTACCTACCACCTCTCATTAACAGAAGCTCAGAAGCCCAGGGAAAGGAGTTTTCTCACGTCCAAAAGTGGGTCTCAGAGCAAGGGGGGTCCTTGTGGTCCCACAATTTAGGATTAGGGTGCTACAAGGCTGAACCAGCTGCTTGCGACAGTGAGCTTTTTTACCTGAAGAGCAGTCATCAGAAGCAGTGCAGTTGGTGGCTCCAGCAACTTCTGGGCCACAAACGTACCATACCTGCACACCCAAACAGAGCCAGCCCCCAGCAGGCTGCCCCTCCCACCAGCCTCCACCTCCCAAAGCAGCTGGCAGCTTGACACTGAACAGCCCTTCACTGATAAGGGTGTAACCTTCACAAGGGATAAAATTTATCTCTGTCCCCTTTATTTCAGTACACACCAAGCCTGGAAAGTCTTCCAGAGTTTTCGGGAGCTAATCAATTAAGTGATTTCTTTTCCTCTGAGAACTGTTTTGTTGGTTTCTCACCAAGTTGTGTGACACGCAGATACCCATAGGTCAAACAGGACTCCCACACCCCAGGAAATTCCTCCTTCCACCAAATAAAATAAAATGAACTCAGACAGAGTGGGCAAAGGGTATGAGGGAGGAAGGAGACAAAAGTTTGAGAAGGACTCAAGTTGAAGGTAACAACAGTTGGAGGAAGGCAGGTCAAGGTAATTAATGTAAAGGGAGCAGACCCTATGGCGGAAAACCCAACAACCAATCACGTTTCTCAGAATCAGTCTCCCAGTGATGGGTTCGCCAGGAAACAGCACATCCAGGGGTCCAACTCCCTTCACCCAGCAAACCTGAATCTACATACTCCAACCCTGCAGGCACCCTAGCCCAAGACCAGACCTATTTTCACACACATGAGCGCAGCTAATTGAGAGAGTAGTAAACAAACCCAGTTCTAGACAGCACAGAAGTTTTCCAAATTGTCAGCATGTTTCCTTCCAACAAAAGATGGTGATTTCCCACCTTTGCCACATTTCCTCCCCTAAACTTTTCTTTCTGCAACCCCTCTACATATGCTAAACTGCAAGCCGCTGAGCATGGAAGCGCAGGAGCAGCATCCCCGGGACGCAGGCAGGAGTACCTTTTCCGCGGAGCAGAGGGGCCGGTGCCCAGAGGCTCGCTGCCCTGCCGAGCCGTGGAAGGATGCTATCGGGATGGAGCACGCTGAAGATTACGCGTTCCTGTCTCTGCGACCAGACCTTTCAGCAGCTCCGACCAACTGTGCTAGCGATGCACTTAGCAATTATCTGCTGGCGCCGACGCCCCGCCCTCTGCTCTTGCGATTGGCTCTCCGGTCCCGGGCAGTACTGCATTGGTTTCAACCGACCTCACTCATTGCTTTGGCTCCTACTATTATCTAAGCCATCAAAGGGAATAATTTCATGTTCATTGACAACCTGTAAGGCTCTCCTCCGGCCCGATGTTGGGGGCAGGACTGGGAGTCCAGTGGAGGGAGGAGGATAGAGTAGAAAAAGTGGTGGGGGTGGGGATGGGGGTGGGGGAGAGGGAAAGCGCAAGAAGGGGTGGGGGAGAGAGGGAGAGAGGGAGAGAGAAGGAGATGGAGCTATCAAGCAATCAGATTTTTTGCTCCAGCATTTTAACTTCCACAAAACAGAGCCCATAGCAACAATTTTCTGGCCTTATTTTTCCCCAACTGGTGCATGTTACTGAGGGCAGAGAGAAATACAACGGCGGGGGTTTCCGCCTGTGTCAGACAGGCTCTGGGAAGCAGAACAAGGTAAGAGCTGAAGGAATATAATGGTGCTGTTCCGGGGCCACCCTGGAGGACACGTGAAGGTCATTTTAGATTATTGGGGGGGACATATTATGCACCTTCCCTGGAGTTTTTTCATCAGTTCTTTCCCTCATGCTCCAACTAAGCCCCTAACCTGAGAAGACAGTGTCCCTTTGCAGCCTATTCACAGTCTCAGAAGAGCTGTTCTTAAAGCCAGTGAAAGTCTGGAATTCCTCACTGTTCTCACTGGGAGGCCCAGAGAGACGGGCATTCCAGAGCTAATAATTCTGCTCCGACCCTCACTTTCACTTACTCTGACCTGGCCTCAATTAATTGTTGAGAGTTACATCTGCAGCCAAAGCAAGGGAACAGAGAAGGAACCCATCAAAGGGTGGGAACAGCTTAAATGCTTTTCCTTGTTCAACAAGGAATCATGAAACACAAGTTTTGATCGCTTTTTCCCCCTTAATGTATTTTTTTCACTATATGGAAAGGATGTTATTTGGTAGCTGACTTTTTTTATAGGGGGGAAAAAAAGAATTTAAAAAGAGTCTCTTAAAGAAAGCTCTCAGAATATCATGTTTCAGATAAGTTAGAAACTAACCTTGCACCACCCTCCTAAGGGGTTCCGCACATCTTTGAGTCCAGACTGTAGTTCCAGATCCTCTCCTGTGGCCTTGAACAACTGTAATCCTTATCATCATCTGCATCCTTGGAAGCAAACGGCATGTGCCCCCTGCCTTGTCTGGGGAGCTTCTGCATCATGCATACATGCCTGGCTTCCCTAAGTACATTGCAAGCTCTGTAAGGACAGAATCAGTATCATATATATCTTTACAAGTCCGCTGACAACACTTAGCATTCAGTAAGTGGGCTAATAAAACCCAATTCAAAACATAAAGTGTGCCTGGCTCTGAGTCTCATGGAATTACTGTGCTGTGATAGCTCACCCAGCTAGACAGTGTGTGTGGGGGGGGGAATGTTGTGGGATTGCTGGAGTCCAGGAGGTTAAAAACTCAGAACTAAGCACTGTGACTGCTGCAGCTAGACAGCCCCTCCAAGTTCTTGATGACTTGTTCTCTCTGAAAAATGAGGCAGCTCTTCACTCAATGCCATCCTTTTCCCTCAAGCATCTGAAAGAAATGAGAAATGTGGGATGTACAGTTTATTTGTGAAGCACATACCTCAAAAAATTAAGTCATTTCTATAATGGCTTTCCAAATAGCAGCATAGCTAAATGGAGAGTGACCACATATTAAGAATCAAAAACTAGGACAAGGGATGTAGCAAAATATTTATTTTCTATGTCATTCATCATCTATGTGAAATTCTTACAATGGTACGATGATGAAATTAAACCTAGCTATTCATTGAAAATTGACCCTGTCCCAGCAAATCTAACATATTCAGTCATGGTGTAAAAAGCATGAATAACACTTTTATGATTTAAGCAATAAGATTTCCATTTCCAAGAGAAAGCACGCTTCAGCTTTGGACCTTCACACTATCTCTTTGTCCCTCCTGAAAAATAAATAAATAAAAATAAAATAAAACAAAATAAATTGAGCACCTATCAAAGGTTCAGTTGTCCTCAAAGGAAAAAGAAAACATGCTTTGTTTAAAACAGCATATCTTTGCATGTACTTTTTGACTTCTGAAGATGAGAGAGAGAGAGAGAGAGAGAGAGAGAGAGAGCTGCAATCAGTTGTTTATGTCAGTGCCTTTTAAACTGCCTGGTCATAAAATATTCTCTTTGAGAGAAGGATGATTCCTTTGCGTCCCATAGATCACCTGCTTAATTCTGAGAGTTAGAGAATGCATATTAAGTATGTAGATTCCACTGGCACTTGCACTTGTATTAAATATCAGCTCCATACAATTTAAATTCATTGGGGTATGAAATGTACCAAATTCCATTTTGTGGGCAGTACCCTGACAAAGTAGTCCATTTTGATTTAACAGTTTCAGTGCATTAGCCGTTTGAAAAGCTTTTGGGGGTTCGTGTTCCATTTTGAGTAATTAAGGCAAGAATGTGTTTTTGTTTTGTTTTGTTATTAAAACACAAATTAAATAGCAGCCACTAGAACTGCCGTCTTTCTTGTGGGTAACCACTTGCTACAACAAATTACCCTGACCTACAGAGGGAGGCTGGAGAAACCCTGTGTTTACTCTTCTGTTTATACCATTTTCTCAGTTATCATTTATTTATGCCAAATTCTGTTCCTAAAAGGGAGAAGAGGAGAATAAATCTAGGCAATGCCAAGAAAGAAGGAAATGTGTGAAAACAGGAGGGAAAAAAAAGAGGGTGACTTTTCAACACTCCATCTTAGCTAACTGAGTTGGGACACACAATACCATTTTAGTGAAAATGTGGTCTTAGCAGGCTTTCTTAAAACCAGCACTGGATGAATGAAAGAATTGTCAGAAAACTTCTCCCAGCACAGCTTCCTAAGGAAAAAGACGAAGGAACACACTCACAGGTTTCTGTTCTAGCTGATGGCTGTTGTGAAACTTTATGTAATCCAATTCCCTCCCTCTCCACCCACCCACTCCACCCCCCAAATCAAACCTGTGGAGCCAGTGACATTTCAACTAAGTACAAGAGGGGATTGTGGTTGCCAAGAAGGTGTCAGTCACCATGAACCATTCTTCATGATTTCATTAATTACTAATGAGTCTTCAGAAAGTTGGCATTAAAATAAACGGAGCTTCATGAGGTTTGAACACAGTACGGAGTATTTTATTATTTAAAATACCCTGCTAAATAAAAGCAGGTGATTCTCTTGGTTCAAATCATGATGATATTTATTAGCGGGCCAGAGTTGTAAATAATCTGAAAAGAAAAAGACAGCGGCAGACAAACAGAGATTTGCAAGACTAAATTATCCACCAAAATTCTACTGTGCATCAGTCAAATTCTTCATAGGAAATATGGAGTTGAAAGCTGTCATTAAATATTGTCCAGCAAGGTACCAATGGACAGAAGTTGGAGAACTGAATTAAGAAGGTCAGCATGCCTTCGTGAGGCTAGCAAATCACATGTGGCATAAGGCACCCTTCCAGAATAAAGGTCTGTACACACGAATATGACTGTTGGACCCTCTGGATGCCAGGACCCATATCCTAACAAAGAAGTGCTCTTGAAAGGGTGCAACATACATGTTTCCAGTACCTGCCACCTATCATTTATAAATCAGAGTAATAATAATTATTTGCAGGGCTATTAAGGTAATGGTGGCAAATCAACCTACAAAGGACCACCCAAATGTTTTACCACTTGATATTAAGCAAGAGTGCCTTCCTTGGCATGGACCAGTATTGATGTGACATATAACCAATTTGCTCTACTATTCAGGATGTCAAGTCAGCTCTTGGAGTGGGACCAGAAGATGTTCAGAGGGACAGAAAAGACACTCCAGGCACAGGACACAGCTTCAGGCAATGAAGTTTCACTTCCTAAGAAATTCTCAAACAGCCCCATCCCTGTATACCATATTGAGGACAGTACATGGAGGTATGAAGGTATCATCCAAATGATCTGCTATGAGCCCAAACTTCTTAAAATTTGCTTATTTTATTGTTAAAGTCATGCCAAATTTGTATTTTTCTCCAAATATATCCATATTTGTTTTAGTACATGAGTTAAAGAACGATTTTCCCCAAATATCTATGTAGCACTGAGTTTCTAGGAAGAAGGTCCATATTTATGAGTAGGCGGGGGATTGAGAAATACAGGCCTAAAGTCTCTAGTGTGCCCTCCGCCTGGCTTCCAGAGTGAGGTGAAATCTGGCTCCATCCCAACTGTCAACCTCTTTCACCCTTATCCTCATGACTCCAATTCTATCACAGGCCTCCCGTGAGCATGCCCATTCCAGCATCCTGACCTTCCCCTCTCTGCTCCAGCTTTTCCTGCACAGCCTGCCTTCTTCTAATGAGACTGCAGCCATCCTTCAGGGCCCAGCCACGTCTCTCCATCCCTCACTACTCCTGCCTCACTACTCCTGTTCACCCAGCTGTTTCAATTTTACCCTGCACCACACAAGTTAAAGTAACTTACATTTTTGCTTGTATTTTCATTGTTGTTTCCATATGGCCATTTTCATACCTGCTGCTACATGTTAAATTTCTTTGGTAGCTTGATCACAACCCCCAACAACACCACCTCCAAATCCACATTGATACCCACAGTGTTTAGTGCTGGACAAACACTAAGAAATCTCAACAACGAACAGTTAATGACAAAGTAGACATATGTACTTCATGCACAGCTGGAGGAAATGGACTGCTTTAACAAAAGGATAGACACTTCAGGTAACATTAATCCAAGGTTCATCCTGACTTGTTCACAATATTCAGGAGAGGATGAAATGTTCCATCTTGGCCTCTTTGGCCATGCACACACATATCGCACTTAGCATCAGTGGAAAGCAAAGAGATGAAAGCATTGAAATAGTGGCAGGACCTGATTTTTTCCCCTTTATTCTTCTTCTAACAAGGAAGAAGCCTTGATAAGGCCTTGTTTTTAGCATTAGAATGCATCTAAGTTACTGAGGAAAGTGACACACAATAGCAACAAAACATTGATCTATAAAGAAGATGTAGTCAAAGGAAGTACTTTCTATTAAGTATATTTCCTCCCTTAGCAATGAAGAGGGGGATCCTTGGAGGGATGGCAGGAGTAGACAAACTGATGGGAGTTGGAATTAAAAAGAAAGATAAGGGAGGGAAGGAACTCCTGGACTCTCATCTAAGGTGGTCACTATTATGACTGAAAGTTGATTGATGGAAAAAGCACATTAATGTTTTTGCACAATCCTCTGCACTCTATGTATATTCAGGATTGGCTAATACTAACAGCGTTTCTGATTGAGATTGGACTACACACCTTTCTAATCACTGGAACATAACCTACAGTTTACAATATAATGCAACAGGGGTAAATACCTGATATAGCAATGCCCCAAAATTGTTATGAAAAAATAAGATTATGTTTAGTACATGCTTTTTAGGACAGCATCAAGTGTCTAGAAAAAGTAGCTCTTAAGAATAACTCATTCTCTAAGGGCTTACTGAATATTAGTTTCCTTCCCCTTTTGTCTTAGAAGTCACCTTAATAAACTATTTATTTCCAAGTTTAAGATACAAAAACGTCTACATTCAGGAACAAGACAGTGTTGTCCCCTATCACCACTGATGTTCAACGTAGTGTTGGAAGTCCTAGCCAGATCAATCAGACAAGAGAAAGAAATAAAAGGCATCCTAACTGGGATTGAAGAAGTTAAATTGTCACTCTTTGCAGATGATGTGATGCTATATATAGAAAACCCTAAAGAATCCACCAAAAAGCTATTAGAAACAATAAACAAATACAGTAAAGTTGCTGGCTACAAAATCAATGTACAAAAATTCATTGCATTCCTACATACTAACAATGAAATCTCAGAAAAAGAAATTAAAAAAAAAAAACAATTGCTTTGGCAATTGCAACAAAAAGAATGAAATGCCTAGGAATAAACTTAACCAAGGATGTGAAAGACCTATATACTGAAAACTATAAGACATTTTTAAAAGAAATTGAAGAAGACAAAAAGAAATGGAAAGATAGTTTGTGTTCATCGGTTGGAAGAATCAACATAGTTAAAATGGCCATATTACCCAAAGTAATATACAGATTTAATGCAACCCCCATCAAAATCTCAATGGCAATTTTTAAAGAAATAGAACAAAAAACATCAGATTTGTATGGAACCACAAAAGATCTTCAATAGCCAAAGCAATCCGAAGAAAAAAGAACAATGCTGGAGGTATCACACTCCCTGACTTCAGCTTGTACTACAGAGCAACAATAATCAGAACAGCATGGTATTGGCAGAAAAACAGAAACACCGACCAAGGGAATAGAATTGAAAACGCAGAAACAAATCCACATAAATATGGACAGATAATTTTCAACAAAGGAGTAAAAATATACAATGAAGAAAAGACAGCCTCTTCAATAAATGGTGCTGGAAGAACTGGAAAGCCATGTGCAAAAGAATGAAACTAGACAATCTGTCATCATGTACAAAAATTAACTCGAAATGGATCAAAGACCTAAACATAAGACCTGAAACAATAAACTGCATAAAAGATCATAGGTACTAAACTTATGGACCTTGAGTTCAAAGAGAATTCTATGAATTTGACCTCAATGGCAAGGGAAGTAGAAGCTAAAATAGGTTAATGGGATTGTATCAAACTAAAAAGCTTCTGTACAGCAAAAGAAACTATAACAAAATAAAGAACCAATCAACTGAATAAGGGAAGATATTTTGCAAACAACACCTCCAAGGAGCTAATATCCAAAATATATAAGGAATTCATGCAACTCAACAACAACAAAAAAAATAAACAATCCAATTAAAAAATGGACAGAGGACCTGAATAGACATTTCTCCAAAGAGGACATACAGATGGCCAATAGGCATATGAAAAGATGTTCAGCATCACTAATTATCAGAGAAGTGCAAACAAAAACCACAATGAGATATCACCTCACACTGGTAAGAATGGTTATCATCAACAAGACAAATAATAAAAGTGATGAAGAGGCTGTGGAGAAAAAGGAACCCTCATGCACAGTTGATGGGAATGCAGATTGGTGCAGCCTCTATGGAAGGCTATATGGAGGTTCCTCAAATAAAATTTTAAAAATCTTTAAAAAAAAAGACATTAAGAATAGAATTACCATATGAGCCAGCAACCCCGCAACTGGATATATACTCCAAAAACCTGGAAACATTTATCCATAAAGATATATGTGCTCTGATGTTCACTGCAGCTTAATTTACGGTGGCCAAGACATGGAAACAACCAAAGTGTCCTTTGATAGATGATTGAATAAAGAAGATGGAGTATATATACACAACAGAATACTACTCTGCCATAAGAAAAGATGAAATACTGCCATTTGGGACAACATGGATGGATCTTGAGATTATTGCGCTAAGCAAAGTGAGTCAGACAGAAAAAGTCAAGAACCATATGACTTAGGGCCGGCCGAGTGGCTCAGTTGGTTAAGAGCTAGCTCAAGAGTGCGAGCTGAGCTCTGAGCAACAGCTGTTCGAGGCCAGCCCGAGCTGAGTTGCCGTTGAGCTGCCAACAGGTGGCAGGATGGCTCAGCTAAAAAAAAAAAAAAAAAAGGAAAACATGGGAAAAAAGGGCCGACCGAGTGGCGCGGTGGTTAAGCGCTGGCTTCGGAAGCCAGCGACCCCGGTTCGGTCCCACATATGAGGGCCAGTGACACTGCCCTCAAAAAAAAAAAAAAGAACCATATGACTTCACTGATTTGTGGGATATAAAACTGAAAGCAACAAAGGAACAGGACAAATAAAGAAACAAAAACTCATAGACACAGACAATAGTTCAGTGGTTACCAGAGGGTAAGAATGGGGGAGGGTGGTAGATGAGGGTAAATGGGGTCACATATACGGTGATGGAGGGAGAAAAGACTCTGGGTGGTGAACACACGATGTGATATACAGATTATGTATTACAGAATGGTACACCTGAAACCTATGTACTTTTACTAACTATTGTCACCCCAATAAATTTTAATTAGAAAAAAGATACAAAAATGTGTTAAGTAGAATTTAATTTAATTAATAGAATTTACATAACAATTGTGGGCTTTGGTTATCTAAGTGTCTAGTCTGCTTTAAATTTGGAGAAAGGCTTTTGACTATCCCCTGCTCAGAGCTGCTGGAGGATCTCTCCCTAGCACCTGGACTTCCCCTCTGGGCTCTCCCCCACAAAACAGTGTTAGTTTCCTCTGTAACAATTCCCTGAACACTAGCTTCCTTTGGTTTCTCCCCACCAAGACCCTCTTATCTTTGCTGATAGAGCTCTGAGACTTTTATTTTACGTCCTTGACATAAAAGCTCTGGACTGTTCTTCCCAAAAGGGAGCTGATAAGATTCCATCAGCTTCCCTTTACCACCAACCCCCAACAACAGCAAAAAAAAAAAAAAATCTCTTTCCTTCTCAATAAGAGATGCTTCTATTTTGCCACCTAGTTTATTAAGGGAATCCAAACAGTTTTTCTTTTGACTTCATTTTCTCACCATATGACAATCAAGGCTTATGTTTACCAAGGCCTCTGCACATGCCTGACAAATAGGAAATAACCAATTACTGCTGATTCCCACAGAGACCAGGGCAGAGGGGCCTGGCTTTGTCCTACGACCTACACAGATAGGCTACCTATGAAGAGACAGTGTTGGCATCTAGACTGGAGAACAGTGTTTGTTCTTCAGGGCATCTTCAGGGCGGAAGACCCTCCCCTCCTGTTACAATAGTTTCAATTAAAGTCTTCCTGAAGAAGGGCCTTCCATGTCCCCTCAAGATTCCGTCTGATTTCTAAACTCCAGTGGTTTATTTCTTCTAATCCTCTCCTTCCTTTCCCTCATGCCTTTTTTTTCTCCTCTCTTCCTTTCCTGAGGACTCTGCTTTTCTTTTCAACTTTGCTGTTTTCATTTTCAATTTTCAGTTAAGCCTCATAATAAATACTCCTAAAAGTGTTTCCTTCCTCTTATAAGGCAACCTGTTTGATCATTGAGCCATTTAGAGGGAAGGAGACATGAAAATCTAACCAAATGGAATAAAAAAATTCCACTTCTTTGCCTCGGTTGCCTAGAGGGGAAAAAAAAAAAAGCAAATATTTCGTTTTGAAAATATTTCAGGTAAAAAGTATTGTGAAGGCATGGTGCATAAAGCCATACTGTAATGATTCTGTTGAGCATTTGATTTTTCTCAGGAGTTGGGTTGGGGATTTTTCTCAGGTAACCTCAACAAATGACTCCTGGGTCCTGAAATTCATTAAAATCAGTCTCATTTCTAAGCATGCAGCATGAATGTCTGAGGGGGTTGGAGGATCAAGCAGGGTAGGAGACGAAAAAGAAAATAATGATGGTGCCAACATTTCTGCTTAAATCTGCTTAATATTAGTTTTACAAAATGTCTGAGAAGTGGAGTTTCAGAATCCAACTCTGCTTTTTAGCTGCTAAAGAGCTGTTAAGAAGAGCTTACGCTTCCAGAGGAAAGCTTTAAAATAGGCACAAGCTTCTTAAGACAGTCACCGTAGCCCAACACACTGAAGGGCTGCAAAAGGATGGATATGCCAATGTTTTTATAGCAATGTCACTGCCACGATTAAGAGTGGTCTTTAATCTTTTTTTTTCCCCAAGTTTCAAGGCATTGTTGGGCTTCTGTGATCTATAACTTCTATGAAATGGTGTTCCTTTCATGGTTCTTCTCTCTTGACTCCATGGAGGGCAGCCTTTGTGTAAGGAAATATGGTCTTTCTGCCCCGTCATGGGCACAGTGCAATGACCCGGTCTGTGAGAGCAAGAGCACAAATGTTGCAAATTCATAAGTAGAAGTTCTAATAAAACTAATAATCAGTTGCAGAGAGAGGCCCAGCTGGAATTCTCCATCTGAACTTGTTAGGAAAATATTTCCTAAGGTTATGAAGTAAATGTAGTGCTTCTCCAAGACTAGGCCGGGAAAATACTGCTGGACTCCTCACCCTGAGTCTGAAAGTGTTGGGAGATGGGAAGTCAGGAACAAAGGTTTATCAAAGACCTCTGACTAATGAAAAAAAAAGCTACCCTCAGCTTTTCCAATTTTTCTCCTCCAACATCTTCACCATATTTTGAGGAGTCCCTAAAACTCCCTGAAACTTCCTCCGGGTGGTGGGATATATGTGATTAATAAAAGACTTTCTTAAGATGCTCTGGAAGACCCTCTTCACCTCACTGCTAACCTTTTATTTACATTTGAGTACTCCTAAGACCACTGGCTCTAACGAGGGATTGATAAGGAGTTTCAGTTTTAGGGAACTAATTCCAAAATATAATGTGTTTGTATTAGTCAGCTTGAGCTACCATAAGAAAATACTATAGACTGGATGACTTAAAAAACAGAACTTTATTTTCTCATGGTCCTGGAGGCTAGAAATCCCAGGTAAAGGTCTTGCAGGGTCAAGTTCTGGTGAGCGCTCTTTCTGACCAACTTCTCACTGTGTCCTCACGTGACAAACAGAGAGGGTACTTTCTGGTATCTCTCCTTATGAAGACAGTAATCCTATCAGATCACAGCCTTTCCCTTGTGACCCCTTTTAACTTAATTACTTTCAGAAAGGCCCTATACCCTGCAGTCACATTGGGGATCGGGACTTCAACATGGAAATTCTGGGGCCACACAATTTAGTCCATAGGCATGTTCTCTCATCTTATTGGAACAGTTTGAGTATAATTCTGTCTGAAGATGAAGAAATGAAATGGATACTATCCCAATATCTTATACCTCCCACATTGTAATAGTCTGTGACTTCTGGAAAGTATCTTCCTTTCCTTTCATTTTTCCTCTCCTTTTTCTTCCTGCTGTTGTCACCATTAAGTTCACTAATTTTCAATATTAAAACATTGTTTGAAAAACAATAGAACGAAATCCCCACTATTTTTACATTATCATACATACATGTGTCCTGCACTATTCGTACCCTCTCCTTTGCCTGCTGTTTTCCTCTCTTTCATGGCCTCCAACTGTGTCTCCAAATTTGGAGCATCCTCTAGAATCCTGGGTCTGCATGCTTCTTCTTGAGTGTCTTCTGCCTCTGATTCCTGCTGTGCTTAGCCCTTCCAACTCCTTTTGCCACCTGAGCAGACATGCTGGGTGGTAGAGCGCCTCGTCCACTGGAAGCTCCCTGTGCAAGGGTAGTCTCCCAGAAAATGGCTGCTCAATTCCTTTACAGAAGGAATGGCAAGTCTATTGATCAGACGTAATCACCATTTTATGAACAGTTTACAAAAAAAGATGCGCCTAGTTGATCAATATGTGATTCATTCTTTTCAGCCTGGAAAGAGCTGGATTAAGAACCTGGTGTTAATTTCTCAGCTATGTCCTTTAGTAGAGCAAGGAATCTTCTCTGATGTTTAGTTTCCACAACTTTAAAAGGTACATCGATGCCTATCTTAAAACGATGTCAGGATGATTATTACATAAGCTAATGTATCTGAATTCATCAGCAGAGTGCTAGATATGAAATAGTTCTCATGAAATGTATTTTGAGCCTGAATAATGTCACAGAAGAACAATGCCTTACATCTTGTTACTATATACAGAGAGAAGTTAGATGGACTATTTACTGCCTGTTAGGTAAATTCTCCTTGATCAAAATACACTGCTACAAAGTAAATTATGGTATCTTCCTTGTGAATTATAAAATAGTCAAGTCATTTCTTTTAAAATTGTTATTTGAGGGGCCGGCCAAGTGGTGCGGTGGTTAAGCGCTGGTTTGGGAAGCCAGCGGCCCCGGTTCGGTCCCACATATGAGGGCCAGTAACACTGCCCTCAAAAAAAATAATAATAATAAAAAAATTTTTTTAAAAATTGTTATTTGAAAGGATTTTCAGAGACAAAAAATAATAATAGTTATTTCCTTTTTTCTGGGGATAGAGGGAGCAATGTATGAAGGAAATCAAACAATAAATATAATTTAGTATCTTAAACAGTTATCAAATTTATTTTAATCTGACCTGATTTTGTTCTCCCAAATATTTGAACAGAAAATTATTTCAAATAAGTTTAGGAGTCTTAATCTTTAAGCCTCTAATCAAAAGTCTTCAAGATCATGATACTGACTCTAGCATTATAGGGACTTATGTCAGTTTGGCATCAATAGTCACTAGCTATGAAAACATTATATAATAGAAACTGTTGGAAACAACTAAAACAGTGCTTTGAAAAAAATTCCTTAAGAATGCATTAATAAACAAGAGTGCCTTAAACACTTACATTAGTAATGAAAATAAACTGAAAAAAATAATTAAATATACTACAAATAAGTTAGAAATAAAAATTTAAAACAAAATACATCTAAAATTAACAGAAACAGTGATTAATTAAAACCAAAAATTAATAAATTAGAAAACTAAATGGGAAGTACTCAGATATAATTAAATGTTTTTTGACAAAAGCAAACAATAAAATTAATAAACTGCTAATTACTCCAATCAAGCAAAAGAGAGAAGCACAAGTATTCAAAATAAGAAATGATATGGAGGAAATGACCTCAAATATAGGAGAAGTTAAATAATCTCAGGAGAATATTTTGTTCAGATTTATACAAATAAATTTGAAAACCCAGACACACCGGAAATTTTGAGACTAAAATGCAACATAGATGAGATAGTAAGTGCAAACCAACCAGCTACCATAAAAGAAATAGAGAAAATTGTCAAAGAATTATGCCCCCCACAGGTGACAGGCCCAGCTGGTTTTGCAGAGGAATATTACCAAAGACTTTAGGAAAAGACAAATCTGATGTGACTAAAACTGACCCAAAGTATATTAAACAGAAGGAAGTTATATGAATCTTTCTATAAAGGAAAAAAATAATACTGATAACAAAGTCTGAAAAATGTAGGCTAATTTCACTTATGAATGTCAAAACAAAAATCTTAAATAGAATACAAAACAAAAGGTCAAGTAGTACATTAAAAGAATAATGCACCATGACTATGTGAATTTCACTGTAGAAATGAAAATTATTCGATATTAGAAAATTGATGAAAATAATTTACCACATTATTATATCAAAATAGATCAGATTTCCACCGGGCTACAAGCAAACAGAGACCTGTCTTTCTGTTCGTTAATATATTCCCCATAATTACGATATTTCCTGGGACATAATAGGTGCTTATATGTTGAATGAATCAAACAAGCAAATGAGAAAGTATCACATAATTGTCATAGAGTTGAAAAGTATTTATAAAATTCACCATCAATATGTGATAAAAATTTTTATGAAATAGAAATAAATAGGTACTTTGTGAAAACTGTAAGACTCCTACATAGGTATTTGCATGTATCCATATACAGGTATCACACAAAGGCAAATCAAAAGTGAAATAAGTGTACCTATTATAACCATTTTTATTTAACATTGTTCTGGATACACTAGGCTATAAAATTATATGAAAGAAAGAAGAGGTATGAAAGTGCAACTATTGTTATATGTGTATTATGTTATTGTATATGTAGAAAACATAGGAGAATGAAATTACAAATATTACCAATTTTATCAATTTTTAAAAATTGAAAAAGATGGTTAAGGATATTATTATTATAACAAACTAATTTTTGCACAAATAAAAATAAAAATTAGTTGAAAGATATAATGAAATAATAATAACAGTAAAGTTAAAATACTTAGGAAGACATATTAAATATGTCTATGTGACTAAAACTTTAAAATGGATTGAGGGATACAAATGAACAATTTAATGAATAAAAGGCATGCCATGTTCTTGAACAGAAATATGCGACATCATAAAGATGTCAATTCTCCCCCAATTTAATCTATAAAATAATGCAATCCACAGTATTTTTGAAAGGAAAGAGCAAACAGAAAAATATATTAGGGTTCTAGTCTTTATAATAAAAAATAAATAAGTAAGAAGAGTGACTGAATATGGATTATTTCATAAATGGTATAGGAACAACAGGGGTGCCATCTGAAAAAATAAAGGTATATCCTTTCGTGCATATTTTACATAAAATAAAGTTCAGATGGATCAAAAATTTAAATACAATGATGAAAATAACTAAAACTACTCAAATTATACTATGAGGAGATTTTGTATTACAGTTTTTAATGGGGAAAGTCTTATTAAGTATGACACAAAATCCAAACACAAATAAAGAGAAAGATTAACACATTTGCTCACAATAAAAAACCTTCCGCAGGGCCAATGGTGGGTTGGGGGAGGGATGCGGGGCGGAGGGTAAGGCATAGCATAAACAAAGTCAGAAAGCAAGTAACAAAATGTAGATACTACTTGTAAAATAATAGTATAGATAAACAACTAATTTCCTTAATATATAAAGATTTCTTATAAATCAATAAGAGAAAAGACCAGGAACCAATAGGAAAAAAAGCAAAAGACGGAATGTTTATTTCTACAAAGACTCTTAAACACAAAAATGTTCAACCAGACCCTGAATGCAAATGAAAAATGCAATCAGATATTTTTTACCTACCATAATTTCCCCTAGCCTAAAAAATTGTTTAAACCTTGATAAGGCTATGTGTTGGCCATTGTGTGAGGAAACAAGTATCCCATTCTTTCCTGGTGGTACAGAAAGTTGGCAATATTAACAAAAATGTTAGACACATCCTCTTTGTGCTCATAATTTTGCTTCCGGGAATTCATGCCACAGATGTATTCCCACATGTATAAAATGATGTATGTACAAAGATATTTATCACAGCATCGTTTGAAATAGCAAAAGAGAGGACATGACCCAAATGTGTTAAATAAATTCTAGTACTTCCAGACAGTAAAAGACTATGCAACCATTTAAAAAGAAAAACGCAATTCAACAGGACCTAATATGTTAGCATTCCCCAAGGTAAGGTACGTTGCTATATAATAAAAGTAAGATAAGAGACATGGAGAATAGTGTGCTGACATTTTTGTGAAACAGAAAGAAAAGGAGAAGAGGGTATTTACGTATGTGCTTGTCCCTGCATACGATAATCTAGAAGGGCACACAGGGGCCTGTTGGAGGAGAGCCCCAGGAAAAAGGGGAGCTCACCTCCCTGAGAGAGAGAGACAATTTTCTAAATCTATACCTTTCATAAATTGGATTTTATATCATATGCACATATTGTTTTAAAAATAAATAAAATAATATCCTTTTGTAAATGTCCTAAATTAAAGTCCTTGACTATCTTTTTCTTTAAGGAGACCTTATTGTTTACAACTAATCTGGAAAAAAAAAATGTTCAATACAGGGAGAAAACAGGGTTTAAAGGCAAATTGTATTAGGGAGATATGACCAAAGACTAGAGAAGCAAATGTTTTTCACCTTTCTTCTTCTCATCCACACAACTATTCAAAAAATAATATTTAACTGAGTTTTGTGCATAACAACTGTATCTCTGTGAGCACAGGGAGCTAGCCCCTCCTTTCCCGGCCTCAGTTCCTGCATTTTCATAATGAGATCATTGAACTAGATGCTCTCCAAGGTGTCTCTAAACCCAGAATTCTATAAAGCATCACTCTGATCTTTCCCTGAGGTCATTTTATTAACTTGCTTCAACATTAGCCCACAAATTAGGGATTACCAGCTGCTAACTATTGCTTGAAACTTCCTCTTCATTTAAATAAAATTGTTCCCTTCTCAACCTTTCTCTCATAGCCAAGTTTATGATTTGAACAGATACTGTGTATCTCTTTTTAATTAACAAAGTTTGTATTTATGTAATCCCAATTTACGCCATTGTCTGTTTTCAGAAAGCAAGTGTTCCTTCTAGTTCAAACAACGCCTAACTGAAATTTTTAAAATTCAGCAACATCAATATCACACCAATTCCTGGCTCTTTTCCTCACCTATTTAATGAAGGCTTATCTAGTTTCAGAACAAGTGTAAAATACAATTTTCCAAAAATCTTACCTTTAGACCTGAGTACCAGATCTTCTTCTGGGAATAGCGGGGAGGGTGCTGATGGAGGGAGAACAAGAGAGACCAAAGACAACAGAGAATTGCAGCATATATGGAAGTGAGAGCTTCAAGAGGACCTTCCTCCTGGGCCCCAAGAAAAGAATTACATTGATCCTGGGGAAATTCCCTGAAGTTTCCTCCAAGAAAACTTCAAACTACAGGACTGCTGAATCAATGTATCTGAAAAAAACACAGTAGATGGACCACAGGGCACACATTCAAGTCCTATGAGCTTCACGGCTGTGCGACCAGCAATTCTGAGGGCAAACAACTCACTCCAGAGTATTGATGCAGCAACTACAGCAGTGCTTAAAAAGAAAAGTCTCTTTGTGAGTAGCAATCCCACCCTGTCAAGACAGAGAAGACAAACAGCATCCAGGGTAAACAGAGGCAGCTGACTGACTGCATTGTCTCCAGCACACGACTCCAGACCCAGCCAGGAGCCCTTCATTGCCTAAAAGTTTTAAAGTGTGAGGGGGAAGCTTTTCTTTTTTTCCCATTTTTTTTTATTAGTTCAGGTGCACAAAACAATGTAATCGTTAGACATTTAACTCAATTAGCATTTAATAGTCCTGATGCTCAATCTCAGGGATCAGCTGTGAAGTTACTAAAGCCATTACCAGGGGCCAGAGTAGTCAGTTATGTGTGAAATGTCAGTGCGTTATGCCTGACACCATCTTCCCCATCCCACCGTCCTTCCCAATCAGAGGTCCTGATATTTAGTAACATTTCACAAGGGCAAGAAGTCATCCTTCATTATTTAAATCAGGGACCTTGAAACACCCATGGAGTGAACTACAGCTTTGCTCTATATCATGGAACATAAGTCAGCATTGAAGACAGGAAAGGCACTGGGGACCTGGGTAACACACACATGAGTTCTGAAGCAGGTGCGAGCTCCTTCTCCCAGATGTATTTCAGCAAAGTGTCTGAGAAGACAAAGGAGACCCATAAGGTAGAGAGAAGAGCCTGGGAAAAGCATGTGGGAAGATGTGGAAAGACTCAAGTTCGATGTCGCTATAAGTGAAAGAGAATATTTAAATATCAAATAACAATTATCTAGTATTGGCAAAAGATTCCAGAACTGTAACCCTTTGTACGCTAAAGATCTGAGAGTAAATTGGCAATGCCTTGGCTAGTTGTTTACCAATACACATTGTCCCTTTCACAGCCCCCTTGCATCTAGGTAGAGCCATGTGCTGTGTTGTCACCAGCAGACTATGGGCAGAAATGGTATGTGTCAACTCTGGACTGAGGAGGTCAAGAGGGCACGTGTCTTCTTCAGGATCCCTTCTTCCCAGGCTTCCAGATCAGAGGACCCAGCTCAGGGCACTGAGGACCTGAGGAGGGTGGAGCCACAATATGCAAGGAGACTGAGTCCCTGAAAACTGCAAAGAACACAGCATCCCTTCCCCGCTCCCAACCCTAGGCAGTAAATTGAACAAAAAATAAAACTTTTACCTGCTAAGCTGCTGAGATTTTAGGTCATTTGTTATAACTACCATCAATTACTCTGACTGACAAAATAATACAACCAGAATTACAGACAAAAATATTGATCATAGATATATTTATAAACAACAAAATAATTGAAATTAACCATCTAAAAAAGGAGAATTGGTTAAATACATTAGGGTACATGATATAGCCATTAAAACACATGTCCTTAAAATAATACTTAATGACATGAGGATATGATATAAAATTAAGTGAACTTAACTCTCTTTTTTTTTTTTTAATGCAGAGTCTAGCAATCAAAAAGTAATTGTAAGGGCCGGCCGAGTGGCATGGTCGTTAAGCGCTGGCTTGGGAAGCCAGCGACCCCGGTTCGGGTCACACTTATGAGGGCCAGTGACACTGTCCTGAAAAAAAAAAAAAAAAGTAATTGTAAAATAACTCAAGTGCTTTCCTTAGCGTCTTTGAAGGGGATCCATGGATCACAGAATTATTTTTTAAATTCCTTCTTTCTCTTCTTACCAGAGCAGCTGTTCGAAAATTCTTGTACAAACTCTCCTCCACTAACCCACTTACCTCTAGTTCTCCCCTTCTTTCTTTTCCCTTAATACTGCAACCAAACCTGAAACACAGATCTACTCAGCAAAAAAGGACAAATGAGTGGTGGACGGCAAAGATTGGCAATAGTCACATCAATAAAGTTCACCTATCACCCGTACAGGGGGCAGAAGGAACTTCCTTTTTCTACATCTTTCCAATATCAGCATCTTGCTCACCTCTCCCCCAGGGTTAAAGAGAATTCCTGTCATTGGGGGAAACTAAGGAGGTCTCCATTGCTAGATAAAGTAAGTAAGGATGCTTTCAAGCAGGGCAGGAGTGCATGCTCAGCCGAGTAAAGGCCTCAGTCATAACATGGAAAGAAAAGGGGTCCGAGTTATATTAAAATGAAGAATAAAAGAGTTATCTTATGAAAGGAAATCATTTTCTTGGTGATGAGATGATTTTTATTTTTGATATTGTGGAAGAAAGTCAGGCTCAGCCTGAATTGGAATTCCCTCACCAATATCACTTCCATATACATACCCTATTTTTCACCCTACAACCCCCTCCATGCAACAATAAGTTTCCCACCTTCTTTCTGTAAGAGGATGTTCTCAGTTTGGGTTATCCCAGCTTCTGGAGCAGCAGTAAGTGGCAGAGTTACATGTAATTTAGCAGATGGCTTAAACTTGAAAATTTGAAGACATAAGAAAGGATCTGATAAAATGACATTGGATTATTTTACAGGGAAGGGTGACACCCTTTCTAGAGAAAAAGGGTGACATCTTTTTCCTAGAGAAAAAGACATTGAAAGAATTAAGTAAATTGAATATGTAAAGTGAAAGAACAAGAGAAAAAGTTAGGAGGACTGGCCAAGTGGCGCAGTGGTTAAGCGCTGGCTTGGGAAGCCAGCGGCCCCAGTTCGGGTCCCACATATGAGGGCCAGTGACACAGCCCTAAAAAAAAAATAGAGAAAAAGTTAGGAAAAGGAGTGTCATATGGGACACACACACACACACACATACACACCATCCTCTCCCCCAAAAAAATGCCTAGACAACCTTGGTTGGGTCCACAAAAGTAAAATAGTTTGATCAAGGATACAATACTGGGCCAACTACGAAAAGTTTTTAATAAAAAAATTGCTTAAACTTTCATCTGCTCTCATATGCATTCAGGTTTAGGAAAATGGCAAGTGATTTGTGGTCATCAGCAGATAATTGTATCATATTCTTTTTTTGGATACTGATTGGCAAGAACTATTTTCTAGAAGGCAACCACCCAACTGCAGAAATCTATTCTTCCCAATTCCCCAGAGATTAGCTACAGGCACACCTTATGGAATACCCTATTTCCCTGTAAAAGACATTGCCCACTGTAAAGTTTTGTGTGTGTTTAGATTACCTATTTATCTAGCCAGCTAAAAGAGCAAACACACAAAAATACTAAAAGTGGTTACCTCTATGTTATGGGATTAAGAGTGAATTTTGTTTTCTTTTTTATATTTTCAATATTTTCTGAATTCCCTATAAGAACAAATTATTGTATAAAGAGAACAAAATAAACATTATTTACATAATAAAAATCTCTGTAATCCTATTACAAGTGAATGTCTCCTGAGTAGGTGGCATCACAGAGAAGCAGGATTTTTTTCCCCTTAAATGAATTAAGAAGAGCGGAAGGTTATCCCATTATTACCCAGGGGTAAAGTGCCTTGTGGGCACCACTGATTTTTAGGGTTCTCATTAGCTCCCTGAGCCTTCACAGCATCCCTGGGAAGCAAAAAGTTGGTGGGTATCATCCCATTTTAGAGATGAATAACAGGTCAGAAAGGCACCTCATATCTTAGTGACAGGATACTGACTAGAATCCAGAGCACTAACCCTAAGCCTAATGTGCCGGGACCAGAGACTGCCTGAAATAGGAAGTTGTCCTGTCTGCTGCTCACACACATTCCCATAAACCCCTGCGTGCATGAGCCCACCATGTATACACTCCCAACCATCGGGACTTAAGCAGAAGTAAAGGAAGAATCATGTAACTCTAACCATGATATTCAAGCTCCTCTTGATTTCCTTCCAACGTGGAATAAGTGGGGTGGTCTCATCTTTAGTTGGTCAATGCCAGAGACCCTGAGTGGGCCACCCTAGTCCCATTGGCTGTTTCATTATAGCATGACATTTTTGTAAAACTGCATGTCTTACAATGCAATTTTACAAAACTGTAGACATTAATAAATAATAAAATGTCTCTTCACCATAGCCCTCTTAACTCTATAGCTTCCACCTTTCTTCTAATCACTTTAGCTAGTGACAGTGTGTTTTTTCTCAACATGAGTCAGATAGGTTGGGAATGAAGAAGCCTCAATATTTGTACCATAACAAGGGCAGGTTTCAGTTACCTCAGCCTTCCCACAAATTCTGGGCACCCATTCAAAGCTCCAAACTGATCCCATTAGCTGGGCCTTCATGGTTTATAGGCATGAATTAGTTAAATAATAAAACTCAAGGCTGCATCAGTCAGTGAGGGTAATTAATAGTGTCTCATAGGATGTGTATTTTGCCTGTTTGGAGGTTTTTTTGTGTTGTTGTTCTTTTTAATTTTTACACAGTAGGGGCTCCTTTTTAACTCTGACCCATCTTGAAGTTATATTTTCCCCTGCAGGTATAAATTTCAGCCTCAAGAGAACACGGGGGGCCGGCCGAGTGGCGCGGTGGTTAAGCGCTGGCTTGGGAAGCCAGCAGCCCCAGTTTGGGTCCCACATATGAGGGCCAGTGACACTGCCCTCAAAAAAAAAAAAGAGAACATGGGTCCCAGAGCAGACACAGAGAGACCTCAGAAAGAGAAAAAGAAGAGAGCTGTAAAACTGAATCTTACAGAGGAAAGCAACAGGCATTCTGCAGAGGGCACTAAGGGAAAGCCACTGTTTCCATTTCTGAAGAGGACTCTACTTAAAACAGAACTTGGACCTACTACAGCTGCAGGAACTAGAAAGCTCTCTATTAGGTTGGTGCAAATGTGATTGCTGTTTTGGCCATTATTTATAATGTCAAAAACTGCAATTACTTTTGCACCAACCTAAGAGTAACTACATAGTTTGCATCCTCTCAAGAATAATGTGAGATAAGGCAAGTGATAAGGTGTTGAAGAGCAACTGAACCTGGGTTTGTAAAGAGAATTCTGAACTGGTTGAGAATGAAGATTATTGTACTAGATATAAAAAGCTGAGTCATCAATCCTTGTGTGGAAGAACAGAAATTTAATATTAAGAACTTCAGTACACGTGACTTAGATTTTTACAATTAATCCTTTTGTTGTTTTCATAAAAGTGGAGGGGGAAAACAATGTTGGTAATTGTTATAGATCAATATCTGAACTAGAGTGCATCATTGGCAACTGCAGACAATGATATTATAACCTTTGTTACAATGGGCTGGTCACTAAGAAGGACACGTTCAAATATTGTCACTGATCTCCCCAACCACACTGCAATGTAGGTACGATGGGTCCCATTTTACAGAGAAGTAAACTGAGGTTCAGAGAAGATATGCGATACTCTATTGTTAACAAAAAATACCCCAAAATATAAAGGAATAAATGGCTCCATAGTTAAATCCCCACTTTTATTTTAATCCCTTTTGCTGTACTTGTATGATTAAAATTTTAACAGAATTCACATACTCCATCTGGTATGTTTGTGCCTTGCTTGTTCATTATTTCTTCCCATCATTAAATATTCTTTGAGAAAATCATTTTTAATAAATGAACTGTTTATCATTCTTTAGTTGTACTATCAATTATTTAACCAACCTCCTATTGTGGTAGTTTCTAATATTTTTTCTATTACACTAATGGCTGAGATAAATATTCCTGAACATAAATCTTGTACATAAATTTGATTACAGCCTTAGGATAAAATCCTAAAAGTAAAATTATAGGCTCAAAGTATATGAACACTTTAAGGCTGCTGATAACACAAATTGCCACATTAACCTCTAGAAGTTTGGCACCAATTTACATCCCCACAAGCAGCAACAGATGAAAACATACTTTCCCCCACATCAGCAGAAAATTCTGTGGTGTTTTTTTTTAATATTACAGATTTATAACTTGCATGTCTTTGATGAGCAGTGCAACTGAACATCAATTTGTGTTTATTGGGCATAAGCTTCTACTCTATTGTGAATGTCCAATCATGTCCCCTATCTACTCCTTTATCTATCACTGTGTTGGAAAATGCTGGTATTCAGAACCTTTTCCGTGCTTAGTGTGGTCCTGGTCCTGATAAGGTAGAGTCCTCTCTCTGTGAAACATGGTTGTTCCTTAATACTGAGCAAATGTCACTTCCCTAGAGCCTGGCCAGAGGACTACAAGGGGGCATGTCTTCAATCTAACCACAATGGCTCTGTAAGAATTATCAAGCCCCTGAATTTAGAAAATCACTAGCAAACAGGACTGGTACTTCAGAACTAAATGACTCTACAATGTATAATTTCTCACGAACTTGACCTTCTTCCTGCCTTCACCCAGTGACTGAATCAGGCCAAGTTGCTGTAGAGGTGCAGCTGTGGCTCTCTCCTCCCTGGAGTGGGGCTGAAAAGCCAGCACATGAGCAGATCATCCTTGCAGATGGCAGAGATAACCTCTGGGTGACCCTGAGACACAGCAGGAAGAAAGAAGGGTGGTAGTCATCACACTTCTAGAGAGGGAGCAATGCTCCGGAAAAGGACACAGCAGCACCAGTAGGAGTAAACAGGAACCACTCAGCAACCCGTAACCAACTTGACCTCAGTGCTTAGAATTAATAACCCATCCTCTGTGTAAGTCCACCCTTTGCCCTGTGCTTCTCGCCACTGTTAAGCAGTTCACTCTGTCTTCTAATAATTAGAGTTGGTGCTTTACATCCTTGTCCCTCCTGCACCAACCAGAATGTCAGGTTTAGGGTACCCGGTTCCTACTAACATTTAACATTTAACAACATTTAACAACATTAACTAACAACAACTTGCAGTCGCTACAGGTGAATAAATGAGTGAATGAATAAATGAACAAACAATTCTTTTATAGCCCTTTTCTGCTGCTTCTAAATGACAAATTTACACAGCCACTTCCCCCATGCAACTACAGACTCTTTGAAGACATTTATATTCTTCCTTAGATGCCTGGAACATAGTAGGATAAATGCTTACTGAAGGAATGAATGAACCCAAACCATATTTTGACCACAAGAATGCCTACTGGAGCTCATCTTTTTAGAAGTTTCTTCCCTTAGGAGACATGTAAAATGCAGCAGGATTCTTGACCGTTCCCTGTTGTCAATTGGGCTAAATGGAGCTTTCTTGATTGCATCGTTCAGTGCAGGCAGCTGGATAACCGTGTGTGACAACTGCCCCACAGGACTTTCGGAATAATGAAATGTCTGTCTTCCCAGCCTGCACTGCTGAAAATCACGCTTCCCAGAGAAAGACAGAGATCTGACCAGTATCATCTGTGTACACATTTGTTTATGTATGCAGATAATGACAAACTCTGTCCAGATGAAAACCAGCTTAAATTCACAAAACTCAGATGCCAGACCCTGGTTCGTTCACTCATCTATTCACCCATACCAACTACAAGTGTTTAAACGGTAGTGCAACTGGACATACTAATTGGCATGGGGTGGGAACAAGGACATAAAGCACCAACTCTAATGATTACAAGCCAGAGTGAACTGATTAACAGTGGAGCAAGGCATGAGGCAAGGGGTTTGCAGCAGGCACTGCCTCAAACCAAACCCTAGACTGAATCAGACACAGATTCTGTCAGAAGAAAGGGCTATTGTTGCACTTTAATTATGAGTTTTCTTATGAGAAAGCTCCCCAGAGCTCAAGCACCATAGAGAGGATCCGTGTCACCCACAGAGCAGAGCTAATGACAGACCTGGCTAACCTTCAAATCTCCTAGGCAGGATTCCTGGGCTCAGCACCCCAGTCAGCCCAACAGGGAGCTCCTGCCTTCCCAGACAACAGGCAACCTCTCGCCTTGCTGAATAATTGAACTTCCCATCAGAAATAGGTTCTGTTCCCTCTTCACACAAACATTAGAGCTTCTAAATATTTCAGGATTCCTGAGTTGTGTAGGGTCACTCAGTCTGCCCTTTGGATGATAATGTAAAGCCACTGTCAGCTGCTTCTGGGAGAGCTCTGACTGAAACTGTAAAGACAGGAAGCCTATGACCATGCCCTTTCTCCCCTCCACCACCAATCAGGGCCCTTTTCTGCTGCATTTGACAATCCATCTATTTTGTGAGCAGTTATTTAGCACCTGCTGTGAGTGAAGTTCTGTGGTCCCCACAAAGAAGAGAATGGCCCAGAGGAGGAAGATGTACAAAGATGAGGTGCTCAGGGGACCTCTCCTATACCTGCTGTGGTGATGAGCCCCAGTCAACCACATGACTGATGCTTCCCATGCACATTCTCTGGGGACTTGGCAACATCTTCCACACAGCCCCAGTCAGCCTCAGGAAACCTGTGGGACCACGTAGTCTGCAGCGGGCTATTAGTTGAGCCTTCCTGAGAATGCTCACATTACTAAAGCAAGCTCTATAAATACCCAGGTTCACCAAGTTTGAAAACTTTGCCTTCTTTCTGACTCCATCCGTATCCCCCTCCATACATATTGTTTTCCCCAGAAAGAGCTTCCAAAGAAGTGTTGAAGAGGGGAGAGGGTTGTGTCCTCCTCTTACTCTGCCATAACACTACTCTAAAGGCAGCCCCTGCCCAACAGCCAACGACAGCAGGTAGCCCTGAGCAGCTCCCACAGCCAGTGTGCACTGCCCTCTCCCAGGTTCCATGCAAATCCACAGATGGTTCTTCCTCTCACCTGAGCCACTGTCCATGGGCAGCCGGTGCAAGTAGTAACCTCCCTACTTGCCTCTTGCTCCAGTTCTCACATGGCGGATGCTCCCTCCATGCATCTTCCTGCTGTGTATACACTCGCCTCTCCATGCAGAGAGAGCACAGCCATTGAAGTTTGAGCTTCACAATAGACATCTGTGCTTTGAGAAACTGGACATGGCTGCTCCCAAGTTTGCTTCCCACTGAGGGAGTTGATAGAGCCCCACAGAAGGACTGCTTAAACCTCCCTCTATGGAGAGCGACAGAAACGAGGAGATGACCTACCTCCATTGTTACTCTCTCCCCACTGCTGGGTCCATGGGAAAGAATTATGCAGTCTCCCTCTCTCAACGTCTGCAGTCACCTGCCTAGGGAACCAATTCTCATGTCCCCTCTGAGGATACAAGCTAAACCTCCTCCTGGGGCATGGCCTGAAGAAGGGGCTCAGCACAGGATCACAGAACACCTCTCCTTCTCTTCCTACCTCTAGTCCTGCGGGGTGGGGTTCAGGGCATGACATAATAGCATGGTGCCTCATCTCTCTGAACCCACGAAATGATATGGGGGTAAGGTATGTAGCTCACCCTGAAAAATCCTTACCCCACCCTCCAACAGGTAACATGGCCCTGGAGGTTTTACTTAAATGTCCATTCCCATTTTCTGAGCCTCAGAGGGGGACATACCAGGGATCCCAGGGTACAAGACCATCCTGTCCTATTTCCATTACCCTCAGTTCTACTCAAGTCACAGTGCTGGCTGATAGATGGGCACCACCTGTTCCAGGATTTTCTCACTTTCAAGAGCTCTTGAATGCAAAAAGATCGCCAAGAGTTGAAAGAATTTACATCTAATGTTGAAGTTACAAGTAGTCCACAAATATTTAGGGCCCAGGGACTTGGTAAGCATTCCCTTAAATCTCACTACATAGGTGTCTACCCATTTGAAAGCCCTTCAGGCTGACCCAGGCTGGCCATTGTGGTTCTCTTAAGGATGCTTGTGATACTGACTGTCTTGCCATAAGGATACTGATGTAGCCTTGGGAAGAAGGTTGGGCCCAGACCACCAAGCAATCATATTCACCCATTGATCTACCATCTTCCTCCCTCCTTTTCCCACGACTTTGGAAGCTTTAGCAAAAACAATTCCCACTTTAAATTAAATCATTAGCCTCTAAATAATTAACTTGCATCCATAGGAGGGCGCGCAGTCTGCACACACACCTACACTAGTTGATCTGCCCAATGAAGGGGAGGAATGGAGCTTTCCCATCGGGTTTTCATGGAGCTTCAGAGACTGAAATTTGAGGATTGATGGGTGTACACGTTTGGAAGTGAAAGAGGGTGACTCCAACTACAGAGGGATGGGGAAGGAGACTCTCAGTGTTCTCCCTGGGTAGCAAGTTCTTGTAGAAATTGATATCTCTGCCCATCACTACCATGCAACATTAATATAACAAACATCTCTAGACCCTTTTCCTAACACCAGATTATTTTTTAAAACATTTAAACTCTGTGTATTTGTTCTACAGAAGGGTCACTGAATGACATCGTTGACATTGGACCTCCTGACTCCATGAAAAACAAAAGTTAATGTCTCGTAGAGCCAGGATGCTGCAGAGCCTGCCAGGACTCCGAGTACCCAAGACCACTGTGCAGTGATGATCCAGCTGCTCAGGACCCACCTGCAGGCTCCCCTATCACTTACTTATGTAGCTCTCCTCTCTGCATCTTCCCATGGCCCAGCTCATAGTGCTGGACTGGCTGAACACGAAACATCCAGAGCTATTCTGCTGGGCACAGGGAACACTAATCTCAAGAGATGTGCCACCAAAATAGGGTTCTATGGTCAATTAAATGGAAAATCCTGCACAGTTTATCCGTTTCCTAGGGATCCACAATATTTTTTGTTTGTAAAGCCCTTTAGACAACCTTTAGGAAAGACACACATTTTTACCAAACTCACCAACCTTTCCTCATGATGAAATTTTTATTAATATCTGGCAGACTTGTGCTCCACAAAAACACTTGGAAAGGCTTTTCCAGAATGGTATAGGATGGTATCTGCCACAATAGTTCTTCTACAAATGCAGCAGTGAACTTTGCATGACTTTTTCAAGGATGTTTAATTAAAGCCAAGGGCATGATTCTTAAAATGCAATTCAATGAAGATAATTATGGAAGGAAATAAACAAATATGATTCAAGTAATTGGCCTTCCGGTGGTCCAATGAGATCCATAGGTCTCCGAGTGCCTACAGGGGAGGATGGGATGGGGGACCTTGAACAATCTCTCCTAAATGGCACTTCTTTCCCAGGCTTGGTGAGCACTGAATAGCCAACAATTTAAGATTAGACTCTCAGAGGGAAAACAAAGGAATCATAGCCTCACTTTAATAATTGAGGATAGGATCCATATGCTTTGGAAACAAGAATCACAAATGGCAGAGATGCCATCTGAGTAGGAAAATTGATGAGCTGGTCAGTATTCCCACCTAAATGGAAGTCTCCATCCTCCTCAAGGACAAGAGGTATAACATGAACTGACTTACATCTAAGTTAGTAAGAAGAGGAAGTCAGGTCCAATTTCCTGACTTTCCCTATTATGACCCTGTTTAGTGATTACTTCCCCTACTGACTACTCAAAAACCTCAGATTCTGTTGAATATTTTGAACTGAGTTGTGGGCTTACCATTTTATTGTATCCAAAAGTTTTTATTGTTTCATTTTGTTTTTATTACATTGATAGAAGTCTGAGACCATGGGCAACGGGGAACCAGAGAGGGAACAGAAGGAAAAGAGGAAGAATGTAGGTGATGTGCACACTCCTGAACTCTTGTTATTCATGCTTGAAATTTCATTTTTCCAGTTCTTTAACCATGAAAATAATGATAATTATGATGATGGTAGTGGCTATACTTTTATTTGAGCACCTACTTTGTGCTATATACCACATCCTGCCCTAGGTACATTTTCTCAGACACTCTTGCTGGTGCCTATTTATTTATTTATTTGACTTTTAAACATTAGAGTGTCCCACAGACCCCTTTTCTTCTCGTCTTCATTCACTCCCTTGATGATCTCATGTAGTCCCTAGCTTTTTTATTTTCCCCCTCAAAATAGTATTTATTCACTTATTTTGGTAATTTCCAGGATTCACATATAATCTGGAAAATATTTAGCCCTATCTATAGACTAGACTAGACTATTTATCTTATGATTTGTCCCACTTTAGACTTTATTTTTTTTTTTTTAGTTTAGTTGCCATTTTGTGGGTTTTTGGTTGTTTTTTTGTTTGTCTGTTTGTTTTTCTTAGTTTCAGGTGTACAAAACAATGTAATAGTTAGACATTTACACCCCTCACAAAATGATAATCTGTTACCCCTCTGACATCGTATATAGCTGTTATAATTCCATTGACCCTATTCCCTATGCTGTATTCCATATCCCATGACCATATATATATATTAAATTATAGTTGACATTCAATATTAGTCAGCTTCAGCTTTAGGTGTACAGTGGTAAGGCATCTACACCATCTACACATTGATGATTCTCAACCTTATATCCCAGCCCCTGCCTCTCCCCCAGGCCTCAACCTCTCATAGGCAACTCTCTCTCATCACCTTCACTTAGATGCTTAACAGATAGCTGCAACTTAACATCCTAAAACCAAATTCATGATTCCAGCACCACACCACAACTGAAATGTTCTCTTCCACCATATTCTTCATTTGAATATATGACAACCCCATTTTTCCAGTTGTCAGGACAAAATCTTGAGGTCATTCTTTGTGTCTCACTATTCACACGGAGCCACCGGCATATGAGCAAACCCTGTTGCTTCTGCCTACAGAATGCATCAAGATCCTATCATTTACCACTAGCACCACTGCTATAATCCAAGCTATCATCATTGGTCACCTGAAGGTGTAGAGGCCTTCCAATTGGTATTCCTGCTGCTTCACTTACAGTATTAAAAATCTACTTTCCACTAAACAGCTGAAGTCATTCTTCTAAAATGTACATCAGGCTATGTCGCTTCTCTGTTCAAGGCCGCCGAGGGCTTTTCATGTCACTTAGGGTAATCCTGTAAGACTTGCATGATCTTACCACCCCCTGCACACACACACACACACACACACACACACACACACACACAATTACACACACTCACACACTCTCACACTCACACACATGCACACTCACACTCATGTACACACACAGTCGCACTCATGCACACACACTCACACACACTCACACATACACACTCACAATCACACACATACACACACACACACACTCACACATACACATACCCCTTTGAACTTGCTCTTTCCAGTGCCTGGATATCTATATGGCACCTCATTTTCTTCCAGTTTCTGTTCAAATATCACTTTAACAAAGATGCTTTTCTTAACCATCCTGTAAGAAAGAATCATGCCCACATGTATACACTGTTACTGTATCCCCTTACCCTGCTTTATTTTTCTTCTTAGTATTACCACTTGACACATTATATAATTGTTGAGTTTTTCATCTCCCCACATTAGACTATAAACATCCTAAGAGGAGAAACTGTGTGTTTGCTTTATCTTCAGCACCTAGAATATACCTTGGTATGCATATGTTTGTTAAATAAATGAGTGCAAGTATCATGATCCAATTTTGCAGATGAAAAATTGAGACTTTTAGTAGTTGATAACCTGCCAAAGACCAATAGTAGTAGAGGCAGGATCAGAACCTAAGTTCACCAAGGTTCTATCATAGCAGCATCCCTTATAATCTTTCCTTGATATCACCCCTGAGTCACCACATCCATCATGTTCACAAAAATAAGGCATCCCCTTCTCACTCACCTCTCTTCTCTCACCTTCTGGAAACAAACAGCTCTCAGGGGCCCCGGCTGGCCGATGTACAAGCAGATGCAACAGTTAGAGGAGAGGGACACAGGGAGTATGAGGTTTTATTTGTACCATGCACCCTGCCTCTTCCGTCTCTTGTAGTCAAGCTGCTGAAATGTCTGCATTTGGGCCTGCTCACCATGCACACTGTTCAGGCGTCTGTATTAATTATGAGCTATGGAAAAGAGCAGGAAATCTATCTCCATAATTACAACTCAGCTGGGTTCCTTAGGACCTTTCCACCTCAGCAATGTGATCCCAGCTTGGCAGTACTGCAGTCCCATCAGTAAGCCAAAGGTACTCCGTCCCTTCCATTAGATCAAAGTGTTGTGACATGCCATCCAACGAAGGCTGCAGGAGGCAGCCAGTGGGGTTCTGTTGGTTGAGACCTGTACCCAGGTCACCACAACAGCAGGTCACACTGCCTCCATTTGGCTACCCACCAGGATGGGGGTGGGAGGAATGAAGGCAGCCGAGGCAGCGCTTTCAGAACACACACAAAGACAGCCTCGGGCTCTCTCCTGTGGAACACTGACTTTCCCCCCAACTCTCCCCCAAGAGCTGAGCCCACACACTCTGCTCGCTCAGACGCTGAAGTCTCTGAGAAGTCAAGCTGTTTTCCTTGTATTCCGCTGCCTCCCAGGCTCTTCCCCGAGGCCACCGGGAGAAATTTCATCAGAGGAATATCAACCTATTGATATGGGTCATGACAGCCTTTCTGAACAGAATACCAAAGCTGCAAGCCTGCTCTCTGTCCCTTGCAGCTTCTCACCCTAACTGCTGCCTCCGGGCTTGATTTCCCTGACTCTGTTGACCTGAGCTGTGGGCTGAGCTTTAAAGTTTGAGGTTCTTTACTCAGCCTGAGCTGGGAGGTGTGGAGACTGGGTGTGCCTAGCACAGGGTGGGAGATAGGCAGAAAGAAAAATGGAGAACTGGAGGGAAAACAGCAAGGTCTCCAGCAGCCCTACTGTGGTAGCCACTTAGGAAAGTTCATTTCTCCTCTTACGTCTGACCATTCTGTATTCCAAGGACATGTGGCCTGGGAGCCTTGTTCCTTTCCATTTCACAAACAAACCTGGATGCTTGCAGACAGCTGGTCTGCACCCACTGCTGTTGCTGCTGCTGCTGTCACAACATCTCTTTGATGTCTCTCCTTTTCTCAATCCACTTTCTACTTGTTGCCCTACTTGTAAGCCCATAAGTCCCTCATGAGTCACAGGAATACTAGAAGTTGTCCTGTGTTGGGGGAGTTATGAAAAGTAGTAGGGAGTGTAACCACAAAGTCAGGAAAGCTGGGCTAAGGAAAGATAAACAGGTTTCTTTACTGCAGGACTTCTCAGAGCCTTTAATATGAATGTTTTTTGTTTTGGTTTGTTTTGTTTTAAGATTTTATTGGGTAATTGGGGGAGGGAAACAGCATTGGAGAACCGGGGAAGGGGAACAGATAAGTTGTTGTCCTTTTGTTCTTCAGTATAGTTGTAGAGAACATTGCTTCACTGGCCCATGTTGGTATTGTCATTGCGCTCTTCTCGGGTGAGGCAGATCGGTCGCCGGCCTCTGGATGGTCGCTCACTGTGGCTATTGGCAGCTCACACTGGCTGCCGGCCACTCACGCTGGCTGCCGGTCACTCACTGTAGCCTATGGCAGCCCACTACAGCAGGGGCTGCAGCTATGCTGTTCCCAGGGACTCACAGCAGCCCAGCTCCAGGTGGAGCTGTTGTTCACCATCTTAGCTGTAGAGGGCAGTGTCACTGGCCCTCATATGTGGGATCCGAACCGGGGTCGCTGGCGTCCCAAGCCAGCTCTTAACCATCGCGCCACTCGGCCGGCCCAATATGAATGTTTAGATTGTAAATTCCCCAGAGAAAAAAATCAGGTGGTAGTGTTCTCTAACTTATCTTATGAAAGAGTACATTTTCAAGGCAGTCAGCTATAGGTGAGGGCTTCAGAGATCTGTTTTGTGAAATGTCACTGTTGGTGTAAAAATTAGCCTGAGGCCTAGGGAGGAATTAGGGAAAGTAGACAATGCTACACGTCTGGGACAGAGAATCCCCCTTTCAGAGAAGTAAGATGACTGGGACTTATAGGACCCTGTCACCACAGCTCTGCCCTGGAAAGAGTTGCCACATGTTTAAAAAAGGAAGGACGGGAAAGAGAGGAAAGATGGAGATACCCACAGACATGTATATGAGGTAGGCACCCAGAGAAAATAGGGAACAACAAGAGGAGGGGGTGGGGTGCCAGAACCATGGTGCAATCGCTTAACTGCTTCCTGAATGTGCCCGAGATTCCACTCACTCTCCCCCCAAACCTGGACCTTGGGAAGAGTAAGGAGGGTGGAAATCAGAGAAGAGCTAGAGAAAATAATAGACTGAGGGTTTACTCCCAAAGTTTAGGTTTTGCCTTAAATTCTGTAAAGTGAGTATATGGCACTGGAACATTTCTATGTGTTTCAGTTCATTTCCACCAGTATTTATTGAGTGTTTAGCATGGGGCCAGCTCTGAGTCAGGGGCCATGAGGAATAAAAGTGTGAAACCTAATTGCCTCTTTCAAAGAGCTAGCAGCTTTAGTGGAGTGACAGGACCACATGGGCTAGCGATTAGAGAGCAAGAGGAGACTGCATCAGAATGAGGGAGGGGTGCAGTCAGTGGTGGCGGTCAGGAAGGTTAGGGCTGTGTGCAGGGAGATAGGATGCCGAGACTCTTAGAGGGCTTAGCTTTATAAAGACGTTTGGAGGAGACGAGAGCATTCCTACAGGAAGACAGTCAGAGAGGCACCGTCAGCAACTCTATCTGTCCAAAACAAGATGGCTGGGAGCTTGAGACCCTGTGGACCTGCTGGGTAGATGTGGGCCTTGTGAGGAGCTAGAGGGATGGTGATGGCTAACGTTACTTTCCTTACTGGGTGCCTTTAGGCCTTGTAGGAAGGCAGAGGGGTGGAGAGTGAAGCTATGCCCCTTACTGGCAGCATATGGTGATGGTCAGAAGGCTTCATCACCTTCCCATCTGCCAAATAGAATTGGTATGGGCTGAATTGTGCAACCCTCGACCCCCACAAATTCATATGTTGAAGCCTATTTCCCAGTACCTCAGAATGTGACCGTATCTGGAGATAAGGCATTTAAAGAGGTAATTAAGTCAAAATGTACCAATTACAGTGGGCCCTAATCCAATATGTCTGGTGTCCTTGTAAAAAAGGAAAATTTGGACACACATAGGCACAAAGTGAAGACCAGGTGAAGACTCAGGGAGAAAACAGCCATCTCTAAGCCAAGGAGAGGAGCCTCAGAAAAAAACCAACCTTGTCAACATTGATCTAGGACCTCTAGCTTCCAGAACTATGAGAAAACAAATTTCTGATGTTTAAGCCACTCAGTACTTGTGATTGTCGCCCTAACAAATTAATACAGGGAATAATGCCATCTTCTTAGCCTTTCCTGGTGGAATACTGCCAGTCTTCCTATTTCCTGGGTTCATATCCTTTCTCTCCATTACTTAGTCTCATCTCTTCTCCACAGTCTCATTGTGAAGGTCAAATAAAACATTAAATGTGAACAATTTTTGAATGAACTTTATATAAACATCTTTCTAATAGTAATGTGTCTCTGTGCTGGGCACTGGAGATACAAAAATGCGTAATGCAGAGTTCCCACTTTCGAGGTGCTCATAATGGGGTGTGGGCAATATTTACATACACATCTGGCTGGGGTACTTAATAGATGGAAACACTGTGAAACTGGGGGAAGAAAAGGAAGACTGCTGAAAGAGGGGGCATTTAAGCTGGGTGAGGGATTCGTACGAGTATATCTGGAAGGGAGACAGAACTTTCTCTGTAGAAAAAAGAGCATGTGCAAAATCCAGAGATACAGAGTGTATTGTGTGTTCATGGAACAGTGAGTAGTTGGGGTGTCTGCATGGACCATGTGGGGAGTGATGGGTAGGGGGCTGAGAAGTCTGGTAAACATTTTAGTCCAAGGAACCTTGGGGAGGATACTGGCCTTTATCACAGCATTAGTGAAGAGCCAAGGAAGGGTGTTAAGAGGGACGCTAGTGTCAGTGTGAAGAAGACTCCAGGGGAGTGAGCAGATTAGAAGTCTATTTCTGGACTCTTTGGGAGCCTGTGGCACATACATGTGCCAGGCAATGAAGATATAGGTAGATGGCTTAGGAGAAGGACTGGAGTTGGGGCTAAGGGGTAGGAGTAAGATGGTATAGACAGCAAAATGAGAAGGCAATTAGAGCTGGAAGCCCAGTTGGGCCAAATATTTAGCCCTTCTAGGCCTCAGTTTATTCATTTGTAAATGTGGAAAAAAGAATTCTCACCCCCACATAACCATCATAAGGAAGCAATAAACAAAATAATCTGTAAGAAGCTGTAGACATGGTCTGGCAGTTATACTCAATGACATCAACTCTAACTGCTGTCACTAGTCCTTAGGGACAGGGTGGAGGCCTGGTCACACAAATACAGTAGATTCTTGTCTAAAACAAGGAGAGACATCGAAGTTCGTTGACCGTATGTTTGCCTTGATGCCACATTTATGAAACTATGGACTTAGCACTAATTCAATTATCCCTGACCTGAGATAGAATTGCTTCTGAGGCCAGAAGCAGAGTATGAAGCAGCCTCAGCCATGAGGAGTAAGGGGAAGCAGGAGAGCGAGCCAAGTAGGTTATTAGGATGGCAGCATTGCCAAGGATGAACTCAGAGAAAGGGAAAAGAGCAGAGGCTTAGGGGATGTCCACACTTGGGCATGGTGAAGAAAGGAGAAGACAAGGAAGTCAAAAGAGTTGTCAGGAAAAGAAGAAAACAAAAAGAAAAGAAAAATCACTTTCATGGAAACCAAAAGAAGAGTTTCAGTAAGTAGTAGAAGTTTCAAAGCCTCCAATGACAACAGAGAATGAGAACCAAACCAAAAAGGGTTATGGAGGCTACAACTGGGAGTCCCTTGGTGCATGAGGAGACATTTTCTGTGAAGCAAGGAGATAGAAAGAAACTGCACAGGCTTAGAAACTGTGGCCACTGCAGAACTGGAGGCTGGGAGCACAGATCATGTTTTGAGGAAAGGTGGTTCAGGTTGAAACCATTAAGGGATTGCTGAACTAAAGAAAGGACTACTTTGGGGAGGCTTGAGCTTTAGCTTATCTTGGTGGAAAGGAGAAGGGTGGTTTGGGAGGAAGAGAATCAAAATGGCAGCTTAAGAAAGGTCCCAATGTAGAAAGAAAGGGATGGAATTTAAGATTGCCTAAGGCAAAAATAATTCTTTCTCTGCAGAGTAGGAAAGGGAGTAAGACTGGTAGGTGAGGAAGGAAACCTGGGAGAAGGAAGAAAGTAGAAGGAGCCTCCATCTTCTAGGTTCATTTAGATAGGCTGGGTCATTTCCCCAGAAGGGCTTAGGTGAGGGAAGGTGGCTGAGGCCTAATGTGAATGAAAAAGCATTAGCAGGACAATGGGAAAGGCAAAACAGACAGGAGGAATGAAGTTCAAGTCTGACTTAACCTGGTTCCCCCAAGAGAGACCCTGAGATAGTAATTTACATGCAAGTAGTGTATAGAGGAGATAACCCCAGGAAGTGTGGGGGGAACGGAGAACTGAGATAGGCAAGAGACGAAAGCTAAAAAAAAGGCACAGTAATGTGTGGGCTACTGCTCCAGGAAAGTGGATTTCAAGCTTTCTGGGGCACCCTTTGTTTTTGTTTTTTTGTTTTTTTGTTTTTTTTTTTAAAGATTTTATTGGGGAATTGGCGGAGGGGAACAGCGTTGGGGAATCGGGGAAGGGGAACAGACAAGTTGCTGTCTTTTTGTTCTTCAGTCTAGTTGCGGAGGATGTTGCTTCACTGTTGGTATCGTCATTGCGCTCTTCCCGGATGAGGCAGATCGGTCGCTGGCCTCTGGATGTCGCTCACCGCGGCTATTGGCAGCTCACGCTTGGTTGCCAGCTGCTCACGCTGGCTGCGGGCCACTCACTGTAGCCTATGGCAGCCCACTGCAGCAGGGGCTGCAGCCCACACCATCACCGGGGCTCGCACAGCCCAGCTCCAGGTGGAGCTGTTGTTAGCTGTAGAGGGCAGTGTCACTGGCCCTCATGTGGGATCTGAACCGGGGCCGCTGGCATCCCAAAACCAGCGCTTAACCAATGCGCCACTCGGCTGGCCCTGGGGCACCCTTTGTGATGCTGGGTTAATCCACCTCAGAATGGTATCATCAAGAGGCCAAGAAGCTAAGATATTGATCCACCAGCATTCTTCCCTCATTGGTTTGAGGTTGTCCTGTGGGAGTGTTAAGTTCCTTGAATTTAGTATATCCCCAGTGCTCCTGTGAACAGAGAAATTCCTCAGGCAGAGAGGCCTAGAGCTTAAGGTGAGAACTGTGGTAGTCAAAATTCTAAGATGTCCCCTCAAAATTCTGCTTCCTGATACACACATCCCATCTCCTTCCATGGCAAATAGAATGTTAATGTAATGGATAGTACTTCTGGAATTAAGTTACATTATGTGGGAAAAGAGACTTTGCATATGTATTTAATGTCCCTAATCAGTTGAATCTGAGTTCACCATAAGGAAGACTACCCTGGTGGTTCTGAGCTAATCAGGTGAGTCCTTGAAAAAGACAAGAAGCTTAAAAAAGCAAACTGCCATGTTGTGGAGAGTTCCACACAGCCAGGTCCTGAAGGCAATCTCCAGGAGCTGGGAGTAACCCTCAGCCAACAACCAGCAAGAAAATAGGAATTGGATTCTGCCAACAACCAGTACGTTTGGAAGAGGACCCCAAGACTCAGATGAGATCCTAATCCCAGCTGACACCAAGACTGCAGCCTGTGAGACCCTGTGTAGAGGAACTAGCTAAGCTGTGCCCAGACCCCTGACCCATAGAAATTGTGAGATAATAAATGTGTGTTGTTTTAAGCTGCCTCATTTGTGATAATTTTCTATGCAGCAATGGAAAACTGATGCAGAGGCTATCAATGTGAATCAACCAAAGCTGCAGGTGACCTTCGGGGTGGGATGAGGGGAGATGGATGAAGCACCTCTAGCTTCCATTCTCATCCTGAGGTCACCTTTAGATGGAAAGTTTCAAATCCAAATCCAAGCACAGGAAAGTCAGCATGAGTTCCTCCTCTCCAGGCACTGCAGAGATCGGCTGATCTGTATGCAAGATATGAACTCAGCATGCTGGGGCTCTGGGACTGTGTGGGTCTGGAGGCTGGAAGAGGCACAACACTCAGAGCTGGAGGCCCTGCCAAGCTTGTGGGTGGAGGTAATCTGAGGCTGCCATAGTTGCCAGGTACAAAGCAGGTAATTTGCCTCTCTCTCACTCCTTGAGTTCTCCCATTACTCTTCAGGCCTCTCGCATCATGATGAGAAGCACTGGCTTGATTCTCCTCTTTGCAGCTGGACATGCTGCATTTTCCTCTGTTAGATGGCAGATGCTCTCACTCCCCTCTGCAACTTAGGCTGCTCAGACCTCTCTTTGCCTGCTACTCAGCAGAGTGGAAATTAAAGCCGACAGAGGCCATTTTTACAAGGCAGACCAAAGAAAGGTATTTGAAATTCGACACAACTCCACGTTTAGATGTCTGGGATCCCCTGCATGGCTAGACTCTGCACTTAATCATTTTGAAGTGTAGCACTGAACACATTATCACGGACTTTCCTCTTCTAATTGAGGCTCTTGCATCTAATGCAGAAGTTCTATGGAGGATTGACACTTGGAAGGTTAGCTAGAAGCATTATTCTGTTTTAGGTTGTGATTTCTGAATGTTTTTATGTGGTGAGCTTACCAAAGGTCAGGATCTGTCTGGGTCTTGATTTTACAGATTAATAAATTAAATTGGATTGGTTCATCTAAGGATAAGCACATATTTGGGAATGAATAAATGCTAATCAAATTCAAGAGGTACTAACAGGTAATCCTTGCAATGGAAGAGGCATGCCCAGCAGAATAACCCAATCAGGTCATTGTCTGGGTTTAATTTTGGTGGATAGTTTCACCCCCAAACTAAATTTAAAATTGTGCTCAGCAAATATCTTCTGAGTCCTTATATACAAGGCACCAAGCCAGATGGTATGGTGGATACAGTAATAAGTACTACATGGGTCATGCTCTTCAAAAGTTTCCTTGCACATAAATATGATGAGAACATGCTATAAGAAAGGTGCAGAAAATCTGCTAAGGGAATGCAGGAGAGGAAGGGATCCCTCCAGTAAGGGGTGGGGAAGTAGGGAAGGAACCAGAAAGAACCAAGGGAGGAAACATTTGAACTGGGACTTAAAGGAAATGTAAAGATTTGTACCCAACAGGGTAGGGATGGTCTTTCCAAAGAGAGCAATCAGTGAGAAAAGGCACGGAGGATGGGAAATGACTAATATGTTTGATGTGCTAGAGGGAACAATGCTGGAAATACAAAGAGATACCAGGTTGCACCTCACAGTCACAGAACACTTGGAGAGGGAGCTCTTAAGGGATGTGTCAATTAAGCAAGGAAAGTTTGATGAAGCCCCCTTTTCCAGCATATAGAGACTTCTGTCTATATAATCAGTACAGACTGCTTGAAATTGTGTCTTGCACCATTTGGAGGAGACACCCTGACATGCCTCAGTCTGCTGTGCCTAGGCCTCTATTTCTTTCTCAGTCATTAAAGTCTTCTGTCATTGCAACAGGACTTGTGGTGGTGACTTACAGCTCATGAGACTGAAGCTTATCTTGCCTTAGTCACTCTGTGCATTGGTGTCTTCCTGACAGCATTCCAGAGAGCACCTAGATTCTGCACCTAGAAAGTAATAGGACCCTCTGTTCTGACCAGTGATGAAGAGACCAACTGCTCCTTAGGGTGAGTTCCTTTCTCAGAGTCAGAGCTCCTTAATTTTTGTCAGAATTTGATTTGTTCCAATACCAAAGGATGCCATTTCCTCCATCCTCAGGGGCCACCCTATGTGAGCTTCCACACTCCTTGCTGACTGCAGTGGGGCTGGGGCTGGAGACGACCTAGGATGAATGGAACGTGACAATCTGGCCTCTCTGACCAGTGTAGTAAGGTCCTGTGAGTTTCTGATGCAGAGAAACAGAAATGAGAAGTGCCAGAGGACATATCCACATTGTCTGATTGTCTGGAGCTCCAGAAAGGGTCCAAACCTTGTGTTTGATGGTATGTATTGTGGTTAGAAAGGTGGGTTCTAGAGTCAAACAGAAACAGCCTCAAATCCCAGCTCTATTACTTGATCAGATATGTCACTTTGGGCCCATTATTTAGAGTAAGCCTCAGTTTTCCTGTGCATAAGTGGGAATAAAGATCATCCTCACCTCCTAATGTTTTGGAGACTAATTGAAATGATGTCTGCACAGCAGCTAGCATAGCACCTAACCTCTCAATGAAGCTCAATATGCTAGCCATCATTACTATAGACCTCTGAAGGCTTACATGGGCAATATCAGAAACCTTCCAGCTGATGAGGGGAGCTGAAGTCTACATTCCTGGTAGGCAGGGAGAGCTGGATCAATTGCTGGCAATTCGATCCCTGTTTCTGAAGTGACTGCACTGGGTGCCCACCTGCCCCTCCCTCCTTCCTGCATCTGGCCATGTGATGCCATCAGGCACTGCCACACAGTAGCCATGGAGCCCAAAGGAACTCTCCAAAGTTCCAGGTGACTTTCTAGGTTCTAATTTCTATATTAATGACCCACTCCTCTGGGACCAGTGAAAGCCAGACCCCTGGCCACCTGAGGCACAAGCAGGCAAGATGCCCAGTTTCATTGTGGCTGATGGAAAAGGCATGATGGCAACTTGGGTTTCTGTTTCAGAAACAGCAGAACCAGTTATGTGCTGGAGAAGACTCTTACCACTTGTGTGCCTATTGCTAAATCTTCGGAAACTGTGCTAGGTGCTTGACATCCAGCTGGTAACACGAAATGTGTCGTGGTGAAAGTATTGACACCACAGAAATCAGCAGATATTACCAATCAAGGTTCTTCCCCAGCACCCCCAAGAACTGGTTGTTAAACATTTATCAGCACACCACTGGGCAAGACCTTTCTCACTCCCACCCCCACCCTGTTGCTTTTAAATCCCTCACACTATATTTCCACCTCCAGATGACCAAGCTAAATCTCATCATCCCAAAATACACTGCCAAGGGCCGGCCGAATGGCTCAGTTGGTTAAGAACTTGCTCAAGAGTGCGAGCTGAGCTCTGAGCAACAGCGGTTCGAGGCCAGCCTGAGCTGAGTTGCCGTTGAGCTGCCAACAGGTGGCAGGATGGCTCAGCTTAAAAAAAAAAAAAAAAAAAAAGAAACCAAAATACACTGCCAGAGACAGGCCCATGACAAATCACTTGAGATGTAGAGAGAGTGATCCTTGTGAATTAGCATGAAGGTTAACTCTTTTCTTTCCCTGGTCTGTGCCCCTTCTCAGAAGGAAGTTAGACAGCAGGTATTTAGAGATAGTAATCCCCCTTTATCCATGGTTTCACTTTCCTTGGGTTCTGTAACCTGTCATCAATTGGGGCCCAAAAATATTAAATGGAAAATTCCAGAACTAAACAATTTATAAGTTTTTAATTGCATGCTGTTCTGAGTAGCATGATGAAATCTTGCACTGCCCCGCTGTGTTCTACCTGGGACATGAATCAGCTTTTTGTTCAGTATGTCTACAGTGTAGACACTCCCACCTGTTACTCTCTTTAGCCATCTTAGTATCAGATTGACTGTCATGATATATCATAGTGCTTGTGTTCAAGTGACATTTATTTTACTTAATGGCCCAAGAGTAGTAATACTGGCAATTCACATACACCATAAAGTGCTGCCTTTAAGTGAAAAGTTTGAAAGTTATTGACTTAATAAGGAAATTTAAAAAATCATATGCTGAAGTTGCTGAGATCCACAATAAGAATGAAGCTTATATCCAAACTGCCTAACTTATAAATTAAACTTTATCATAGATACATATGTATAAGAAAAAACAGTATAGATACAGAAGAAACCACCTTGATACTCGTCGTAGGGGCAGAGAAGCAGAACAGGCTAGTCCCACACCAGCATATGACCATTAAAAATCAGGAGAGATATCTTGGCTGTAGAAGTCCTCCCTGGGAGAGCAAGAGGTCCCAGCTCCACACCAAGCTCCCAAGCCCAGGGTTTCAGTGCCAGGAAGAGAAGTCCCCATAACTTCTGCATGTGAAAACCAGTAGAGATTGTGGTTGAGTGAGAACAGGGCTGCTGCAATCCCAGGCATTTCTCTTAAATGCCTGTTCATGAACTTAATTGCTGATGGACTCACTCACTCTGAGCTCCAGTGCTGGGGCAGCAGCTCAAAAGGCACCAGGGACATATGAGGAGTAGTCTGGCTTCAGGGTAAAGGCTAGAGGGGTAGCTTTCTCCTGGGTGGAGGAACTGGTGGAAGCCCTTGTTTCTTTGTTGAGCCCTCTGCCCTCCCAGTGTGCAGATACAGGTGGCCACCATATCTTAGTCTCCATCAACCTGGTTAAACCATTCATTCTTCCTGATTCCCTGAGACCCCACCCACCCAACTTTCAGGCACACCCAAGCTGCTTCCAGGGGCTTTTCCATATAAATTGTGTTTCTTGACTCATGCTGCAGATTGTCTTACAATATCTCAAAGGTTCACAAAGCCCTGCAAACTTTCCTAAAATCTCTCAAAGATTGACAAAATCCAAACAAGCAGCATCTGGCTTTGGTGTGTCCCATACCTATGGGTGAGCAGCCCTAAGCTGGGCACTAGCAACAACTGGCCTCAGCTTGCAAGTTGGCTTCTCCAAGCAACTGAAGTCCTGCATGATTGGCAGCCATCTGCAGATTGCTTCGTGGCTCATGCCAGGTGACTTTGGGCAGGGCAGGTACAGGCTATGGATGAACTCTCAGGAGGCCCCAGGGCTGGCACACCCAGTAGCCAGGTTCAGTCCAAGCCTAACAGGAGCATCACATAGCTACTTTCAAGAATGATGCACCCAAAAGGAAGTCTGGACAGGCACCAGAGCCCTGCTAAAGCCAATCCTGCTCTGTCAGGTCAACCCCTGCACTACAAATTCTCCACTGTAGTCACGGCCAGCCCTCACAACCAATCAGCCAAGCGGTCAATCCCTCTCACTGATGTGCAAAAAGCAACCAAGGCTCAACTACAAGAGGAGGGCACACACAAGGGACACACCTGGAGAACCCACCTCTGGTGACTAGGGAGATTGCACCACTGGGCCCCACAGGACACCTACTACATATATAAGGATGCTCAAAGATCTTAGGGAGAGCTTTAACACAAAGATAGAAAACATACAAATGGAGCTAGAAAACATAAAAAAAGTCAGAAATAAAGACTACAATAACTGAAATGAATAATACATTAGAGGGAATCAACAATAGATTAAATTAAGCATAGTCTCGCATCAGCTATTTAGAAGATAAGATAGCAGAAACAGCACCCAATCAGAACAGCAAAAAGAAAAAAGAATCCAAAAAAAATGAGGAGGGTTTAAGGGGCCTCTGAAACAAATCAAGTATACCAACATTTGCATCATAGGGGTAACAGAAGGGGAAGATAGAAAGCAAGGAATTGATAACCTATTTGAGGAAATAACAACTGAAAACTTCCCTAACCTGGAGAAGGAAATATATATACAAGTAGAAGCACAGAGAGTCCCAAACAAGTTGAACCCAAGGAGACCCACATCAAGACACATCATAATTAATATGTCAAAGTTTAAAGACAAAAAAAGAATCTTAAAAGCAGCAAGAGAAAAGCAGTTAGTTATCTATAAGAAAGCCGCCATAAGACTATTAGCTGATTTCTTAACAGAAACTTGGCAGGCCAAGCGGGACTGGCACAAAATAGTTAAAGTGACAAAAAAAAAAAAAAAAAAAGCAAGGACCTACAACCAACATTACTGTAACCAGCAAAGCTATCATTTAGAATCAAACTTCCCAGGCAAAAAAAAGCTAAAGGAGTTCATCATCACCAAACCAGTATTACAAGGAATGTTAGAGGGACTTTTTTAAGACAAAAAAAAAAAAATCAAAATTATGAATAATAAAATGGCTATAGCTACAGATCTATCAACAATTACTTTCAACACAAACGGGTTAAATGCTCCAATTAAAACATAGGGTGGCTAAATGGATAAGAAAACATGACCCATACATATGCTCCCTACAAGAGACGTATTTCAGATTGAAAGACACACACTGACTGAATGTAAAAGGATGGAAAAAAGATATTTCATGAAAATAGAAACAAACAAAAAATCTGAGTAGCAATATTTATACCAGACTAAAAATACTTTTTAAAACAAAGGCTATAACAAGAGACAAAGAAGGACCCAATAATCCCACTTCTGGGTATTTATCCAAAGAAACCCAAAATGCTAATTGGAGGGGATATGTGCATCCATATATTCATTACAGCATTGTTTACAATGGCCAAGATGTGGAGGCAGCCTGGGTGTTCAATGATGGAAGAATGGATAAAAAGGAGGTGGTACATATATACAATGAAATATTGCTCAGCAGTGGAAGGGAATGGGTTCTTGCCATTCACGGTGGTATGGGTGGGTATTGTGCTGAGTAAAGTATGTCAGATAGAGAAAGACAGATGCAATGTGATTTCTGGAATATAAAGAACAAACTAAACAAGCAAACAAAACAGAAACAACCTCATATATACAGAAAACATTTTGATGGTTGCCGGAGGGAGGAGCATTGGGGATGGGGGAAAAAGGGGAAGGGATTAAGAAGTACAAATTGATTCTTACACAGTAGTCATGGGAATGTAGGGTATAGCATAAGGAATAAAGTCAATAGTATTGTAATAACTATGTATGGTGTCAGATGGGTACTAGATCCATTGGGGTGATAGATGGGAGGGGGCTGGAGGAAGGGTGAAAAGGTGAAGGAATTAGGAAATACAAATTAGCAGTTACAAAACAGTCATTAGAATGTAAGGTAAAACATAAAGAATATAATCAATAATATGGTAATAACTATGTATAGTGCCAGGTGAGTACTAGATTGGTCAGAGAGATCACTTCTTAAATTATATAACTGTCTAACCACTATGTGTACACCTGAAATTAATATAAAATAATGTTGGCAGTCAACTGTAATTAAAGTTTTTTAAAGGGGAGACAAGGTAAAGGGGAATAAGAGGTTCAAATTTCCAGGTATAAAACAAATAAATCACGGGGATGTAATGTACAGCGTAGGAAATATAGTCAATGATATTGTGATAGCGTGGTACAGTGTCAGATGGTCGCTGGAGTTATCCTGGTGATCACTTCTTTACAGTATATAGATGTTGAATAACTATGACGTACACCTGAAACTAATATAATATTGTTTTTTTTGTTTGTTTTTTTTTTTTTTTTGAGGGCAGTGTCACTGGCCCTCATATGTGGGACCGAACCGGGGCCGCTGGCTTCCGAGGCCAGCGCTTAACCACCGCGCCACTCGGCCGGCCCTTGAAACTAATATAATATTGTATCTTAGCTATATTTTAATAAAAATGTTTTAAAAAATACTATCACATTACACATAATTTATAGCCTGCATTTTTTGCACTGAGTTATACATTATGACCTTTTGCATATATTGGTCTGAAACATGATTGTATAGGCAATGTAATTAGTCCTAGTACGAAAGTACCACAATTTTCTTAACTTTGTACTCATTGATGAAAAATGGCATTCATTTCGCATCCAGTTTTGCTAAACTTGGCATTTTAAGAAATATTTCCACTTTATCCTACCCACACAACAAATCAGAAACCCCTTAGATTTTCCTCACAGCCTAGATGACTCTCCTTAATCTTGATAAAAATTTGCATGTTTATACACTAGAAGGAATAAATCAAAAGGACTTTGGGTAAAAACAAGATGATCAAGTTGGGAGTCAACATTGTCTATTTCAAGAGCCCCAATCCCCTTAGTTTCTGTCTATACACATACACACACACACACACACACACACACACACACACACACACACACGAAAAATGGAGGTTATCATGGATGGACCTGGAGAACATTATGCTAAGTGAAATAAACCAGTCACAGGAGGACAAATACTGCATGATTTCACTCACATGTGGTATTTAAAATAGACAAACTCTTAGAAGCAAAGAACAGGATGGTGGTTGCCAGGAGCTGGGGTAAGAGAGAATGGGGTAGTTGCTGATCAAAAGGTATAAAATTTCAGTTATGCAAGATGAATTAGCTCTAGAGATTTGCTGTGTGACATTGTGCCGATAGGTAACAATGCTGTATTGTACACTTAAAAATCTGTTGAGAGAATAGATCTCATGTTAAGTGTTCTTACTACAATAAAATAAAATTAGAAAAAGAAAAAAAAAAACACAGTGTATCTAGGGTTCGGGACGATCCAGGTTTCTGTCATCCCCTGACGGTGCTGGACCGTACTCCCGCAGATAAGGGGGGACTACTGTAGAAGAACTGGCTCATTGCCACCTATCGGTGGTGAAAGATCTTCCCCCCAGTTCTCTGAGGTGCAGGTGAATCAAACAGGAAACAGAACAATGGCTCAGAGCATGGCAACTTTGACCTCTAGGAGACCATGTCAGGTCCCAGGGACTTAAGGATGCCACCCAAAGCACAGAACCAAGGTCCTTAAGAAGAGGCCTCACGAGGAAGGGCTTGTGAGGCTTGTGGAAAAGGAAAGCTGTCCAGTATTAGCAAGAGTCTGTGAGATCAGGCAAGGCCTCAGCTTTTCTGAGGCCAAATCCGCATTTCCCTTTGCAGGAGCTGACAGAGATCCGGAGCAGCAGCCTGAAGGCTGAGAGGGGTGGTGCATCCCCCAACCCTCACCAAGTAGACACTTGCAATCCTGTTATCGTAGGAACATCACTAAGCAGCAGCACTGCTAAGGACCCAGGAGGCCCAAATGCTGGGAGAGGCATCACGGAGCCACCCATGGATGTCCCACCCCACCTCCTCCCTCTCTGCCCCCGCAGGAGCCATTTCCCTCTGCAGCAGCAGGCTTCTCCCTGAACTTTATCCTTAAGTGTATCTGGTGCATTTGTTCCTACAATATTTATGACTCACATCAATTTTTCATCTATCCCATCATTCAGCTTCTTAGGTGAGTTTGGAAACTTTTGCCATTCACAATCTGATTGTGCCTTACCCCTGCCACTTCTCCCCCCATTATCTTCTTCTCACAGTAAAACTACAAAGTTTCTCCTCCCTCCCAGGGGCTCCTGCTGCTTCTGCCTTTTCTTCTCTTGGCCCATCTGGAACTGCCTCTTCCTCCAAGCCCAGACAAATTCCACATCTTCCCCAAAGTCATGTTGTCCCTAACCTGACCCCCACATCTTCTCCCTGCTCATCTTCAGCCATTAACTCATGACTCAGTATTTAGCCATTCCCTAACTGTTCTCCCCAACTGAACTGTAAGCTCCCTAAAGACAGAGTCTGTACCTTCATGCATCCCTGTTCCCCACGGGGCATAGGTGTATAGTGCTGACTATGTAGAAGGTGCTTAATAAATACTAGAAAAATATACAGCAAAGAAGAAAATAATACAATAACATAAATAAGATAATTCTAAATAAGTGATTTAATAAATAACTTGTTTGGTTGAAATCATTGGGGCTTTTCTCTGTAATAATTGGGTCTTTTTTTATTATGTCTAATCTCAGCTATAATGATGATAGTACTTGCAGAGATGTTCTTATCTCTGAGAAATACATTAAGTGTAGTAATAATAAAAATTGCTCCAATTTTTTCAGCACTTACTCTGTGCTCAAAACAGTATTTTACAGGCATTATCTTATTTACTTCTGAGATAAGTATGATTATAATCTCCATTCTACACATGAGGAAACTGAAACACAGAGAGGATGTTACTTGTACAAGGACACACAGCTAATATGTGGTAGAGCAAACATTCAAATGCAGTAGTCTAGCCCAGAACTCAGACTTATGCTCTTAAACATCCCCTCTTTCCTGCTATCACTAGCATCCCTGCAGGCATTCTGCAGGAGGGCAGTCTGAAGTGTGGGTTGTAGCAATAGCCACCAACTGCTGGTGGAAACTAGACCAGCAAAAGAGGGGAATCTTCATGTAAATATATGAAATGAACATACATATGTATGTCTAATCCCTCCTGAAATAACACTATTATAACAGTACAGAAATAACAAAGGAGTAAATCCACAAAGACAACGAGAGGAGAAGATGATACAGCAGAAGAGAGACATCAGCAAAATTCTAGAAGCGAGAGAATGGGGGTGGGGGGGAGAGTGATACAGCACCACTCAAGACAGACAAAGCCGAGCAGCTTACCAGTTTACCTGAAGGACTCCGGGAATCCCAGTATGAAGACGCTGAGTTCTGGGGAAGGTGGGGCAAGAAGAGAGACTGAAAATGGGACTGTCTGAAAACTTTTATACAGAATAATCAGACTCACAAATCTCTTCTCCATATTCTGCACAAGCAAGGAATGGCTCTTTTCTTCATCATCTTGGGCTGCCATAACAAATACCATAATCTGGGTGGCTTCAACAAGAAACACTTAGTTCTCACAGTTCTGGAGGTGGGCAATCTGAGATCGAGGTACTAGTCAATTGGGTTCCTGATGAGAGCCCTCCCACAGATGGCTGCCTTGTTGCTCTGTCCTCACATGGCAAGAGGGGAGGGGAAGGAGAGAAGAAAGCCCTTTGGTGTCTCTTCTTATAAGGGCACTAATCCCATCATGGGGGCTCAACCTTATGATGTCATCTTAACCTAGTTACCTCCAAAAGGCCCCTATTTCCATACGCCATCACATTTGGGATCAGGGCTTTAGCATATGGATTGGGCGGGAAGGGGGACATAAACAGTCAGTCCATAGCACCCCTCAATGCCCTTACAAGACGGGCTTCAGGAAGGGGCATGATGGGAGGCACATTGGCAGGGAAGGGTGAGTTGTGAGGCTAAAACAAGGAACTAAGTGATGTCTGTCTACAGGACAAAGAAACCTTCACCCCTCCTCATTCCCTACCATCCCCTTCCAGTCCCAGTCCCCTACTGCCAGTGTGTGTATATATATCCCAAGGCAGAAGGTGGGACAATATTCTCCAAGAAACAGAGCTCTGTAGTAACAAGCAGATAGCCCAGAGTAAATGTGCAGATGCATTTGAGAGCATCCCCGTGAAAAAGCCCACTTGAATCCCCACCAGCCAACAGTGGAGCCTGGAGGTCAGTGCCCTGCCACAATCAGAGGGCTTCACATCAACTGCTGAGTCCTTTATTCTGCAACGTGAACAGACAGCAAATTATCAATAGATTCCTAAGGGAAGCATTCAACATGAAGCCCAAAATAAATGATTATTTTTTATTTTATTTTTTTTAAATTTATTTTAAAGATTTTATTGGGGAATAAAGATTTTATTGGCAGAGGGGAACAGCTTTGGGGAATCGGGGAAGGGGAACAGACAAGTTGCTGTCTTTTTGTTCTTCAGTCTAGTTGCGGAGGATGTTGCTTCACTGTTGGTATCGTCATTGCGCTCTTCCCGGATGAGGCAGATCGGTCGCTGGCCTCTGGATGTCGCTCACCGCGGCTATTGGCAGCTCACGCTTGGCTGCCAGCCGCTCACGCTGGCTGCGGGCCACTCACTGTAGCCTATGGCAGCCCACACCATCACCAGGGCTCGCACAGCCCAGGTCCAGGTGGAGCTGTTGTTAGCTGTAGAGGGCAGTGTCACTGGCCCTCATGTGGGATCCGAACCGGGGCAGCTGGCATCCCCAAACCAGTGCTTAACCAATGCGCCACTCGGCCGGCCCTAAATTATTTTTTAAAAATAGGAAATAGAGACAATATGGAAAACAAAAGAAAAGTTCCCAAGACCATCAGCATCTTTAGAGAGATATAAAAAAGTTATTATACTCATGAAATGAGAACAGAATGCTCTAATACCAAAATGGGAGCAATTAGAGGGGAAAAAAATACCTTGTAAAAAAAAATTAAAATAAAATTATGAACATTAAAATTTTTAGTCAATAGGAAATTCAATGGAATCAAAGAAACATCCCAGAAAGTACTTTTTAAAAGAAGGAAGAAGACAAGGAGAAGAAACAAATAGTAAAAATAATAATAATAGTAAGCTATAGATAAGAAGATAAGAAAGTTCAATGAGCAATTCAGGAGGTCTAATACTTAACTAACAGAAGTCTATAAAAGAGAATAGAAAAAAATGGATAGGAAGATATTAACAAAAACATAAGAGAAATAATACAGAAAAAATCCAATCTGAGTACACTAACAGGGCCCATTTAGTGAATGATAAAAGGTCCTCAGCAAAAAACTCTAATCATGAAATTTCACAGTCAGGATAAAAATAATTGAAAGAAAGAAAGAGAGAGAGGGAAGAGCAGTGGAAGAAAGAGGGAGGAGGGAAGGGAAGGGGAGTTTACATATAATGAACTGGGAAACTGAATGGCATTGGATTTCTCAAGAAAAATACCAGATGTTAGAAGGCATTCAAAGTTCTGAGGGAAAACATGATTTCCAATATTCAATCTAGAATTAAAGACTTAACCTAACCATCAACTAAGTTTGAGGGTAGAACAAGACATTTTCAGACATGGGAGCACATAAGTGTTCTATCGTCCATGTATTATTGCCTATGAGCTACTAGAAGATGACTTCCAGCAATAAATAAATATAAACATACACACATGCATGCATACATACATATGCACATACAACTAAAGGGAAGAGGGAGGGAGGAGGAAACCAAGAAGGAGGAAGACGGGATCCAGGAAGCCAGAGACATATCAGAGAAACAGTGCAAAGCAGCCCAACATGACAGCTATGCCTAGGGAGCAGAAAAACAGAAAGTTTCAGGAGGAAGATACCCAGGAATAGAAGTAAACTAATAATAAAATATAAATTTAAAAAATCCTGTGGTTCTGCTATCTGATCAAAGTAAAAAAATAACTCTAGGGAAAATAAAAAGAAACAAAAAGTTCTGTAAGAGCAAAAATACAACCATAGTATACTACACGGGTTTAGCAGTGAACAATATTTACATATGATCCTATAATATAACAATTACCAGTTTATCCAAAATGTGTGATGTAACTATATAGAGAAGATGAAAGGGACATGTATGCATGCAGGTAGACAGAATAAGAAAGCTAAATCCTCAACTAAGTTTATTCCTACCTCTGGGCTTTTGCATTGGCAGTTCCCTCTGCCTAGAACACTTTCCCCCTAGATAGGACCTGGCCCACTTCCTTATTTTATTCAAGTCTCTGTTTAAGTGTCACTTCTTTTGTCAAAGGTATATAAAATAATGTTCCCCCAACCTAAAGCACTCTTATCATCTTATCCTGATTTAGTTTCCTTTATAACATTTCCTAACCACATATAATATAAACCTTAGAAAACAGTGCTTGCCACATAATAGATACTTGATTGGTTCAATAAAATAATAAATGAATTACCATGACATAAAATCAATAGTTAATGACCATCTTAGCTTGAGTTTCCCCAGAAGCAGGCCCTGAGATAAAGACTAGTGCAAAAGTTTGTTTAGAGTGGTTACCAAGGAGCTGAGGGGAGGACATAATAAAGAATTATTGTGTGATGGGTACAAGGCTTCCATTTGAGATGATGAAAAATCCTGTATATGGGTAGCAGTGATAGTTACACAATGTGAACCTCCTTAATGCTGTTGAATTGTATACTTAAAACTAGTTAAAATGGGGCCGGCCAAGTGGCGCGGTGGTTGGGCACTGGCTTGGGGCACCAGCAGCCCCGGTTCGGATCCCACATATGAGGGTCAGTGACACTGCCCTCAAAAAAAAAAACAAAAAAAAAACTAGTTAAAATGATAAATTTTATGTTATGTATATTTTACCATATATATATATGAGAGAGAGAGAGAGAGAGAGAGAGAGAGAGAGAGAGAGAGAGAGAGAGAGAGCGTTGTTTTGTTTTGTTTTAATGAGCTTACATGGGAGATCCAGAAGTCACCATAGAAGAGTGGAGAGGAGGACAGGGCCACCAACAAAGGGTGCATGATCAACCAGAACCCACTTGGGGCAACTAGATCATAACCCCAAAAAGAAACTCAGGAATGGTGCAGGGCATGCCTCAGAGTTAGTCCACCAGCAGGAGGGAGCAAGGGGATTTATATAGCAAGCCCCATTGGGTCAGGGATTACTTCTGGGGGAATTCCTCAGCATTTGCAGCCTGCCCTGAGCATATGCAGAGTGGCCTCTGAAGAAAATCCTCAGGCAAAGAATGTAGATATTGGCAACTAGAAGCAGACCAGCTGCACTGGAGTAAGAACCAAGGGACATGGGTGAGGCACTGACAGGTCTATGACAATACCTAAAACTGATAGCATACACAGGTTACTTAGAAACATGAAGTTAAGCCCCTCAAGATGCAGTCAGAGAGTTTAGAGGCAGGACTGAGGAAGTGGACTGAGGAATGGGAAGGTGATTGCTTTATTTTTGTCATAAATTCTTCTAATTGTTTAAAGTATTATTTCACTTTTAAATTATGTCCATGTCTTATTTAGAAAAAAAAAAAGATGAATTTTAAATGAGTATGAATATCACCAGGAAGTCATCCCACACTGATTTGGTTCTAATTTTTCATGAGAAAATGTCACAAAATGATTAACCAGCCCTGTGGAAAAGGAATTTAGTGAATGTTAATTGAGAACTGTAGCCAAATACACTGGAAGCCAGTAATCAGTTGTATGCAACTTTGGAAACTTTTTGTTAAGCTCCTACTATATGCCAGATACTGTGTTTCATGTTAGCAAGATAAAGAGGTAAGACCCTTGTACTGGGCTGAGCAGTGTCCCTCCAAAATTCATATCTATCCAGAAGCTCAAATGTGACCTTATTTGGACATAGGGTTTTTGCAGAGGTCATTGGTTTAGTTGAGATGAAGTCATATTGGAGTAGGGTGGGCCCTGAATTTATGACTAGTAACTTCATAAGAAGGCCAAGTGAAGACATAGAGAGGAGAATAGCATGAGAAGATGGAAGCAGAGATTGGAGTGATATGTCTATAAGCCAAGGAACACCAAAGATTGTAGACAGCCACCAGAATCTAGGAAAAAGGCATGGAACAGATCCTTCCCTAGAGCCTTCAGCAGGAGCGTGACCCTGCCAACACCTTGATTTCAGACTTCTGACCTCCAGAACTGTGAGAGAATAAATTCCTGTTGTTTTAATTCACCAGTTTGTGGTAATTTGTTACGGCAACCATAGGAAGCTAATACAATCCTGTTCCCCAAAATTTGAGGCCTGGGGACGTGACCTAAGACTGATTAGGTGTGTCCTTCACCCTTCATTTTCTCCTTCCTGCTGGTTGGGATGGTTGGGAACCTAATGGGCTGAGCTGGAATAGCCATCTTGGATCATGAAAGGAAGCCGTATGTTAAGGGAGATGGGTCAACCAGGTAGAAGCATCCAGCAGCCATGCCAGCCCACAGCAGTTGATTTATATGTGACCTGGAAATAAATTGTTCATACCACTGTTATTTTGGGTTTCTTGTCACTTGCTGCTGAACCCAATCCTAATTCACATTGTGAGTCAGACTTACAAATGAAACTATGCAACTCAAGGGGTAAATAATATGATAGAGAAAAGCCATGGTTGGAGCACAAAGGAATAAATGATTAACTTACCCTGGGAAGATCACAGAAGGCTTCACAGTAAAAGCAATGGCAGCTGGATTTAAAGACATGAGAAGGAGTTTGCCAGGCAACCAGCATATGGGATGGCAGGTAGGCATTTCAGAGAGATATAGATGATGGAGTAAAAGAACAGCTCCATGGAACCACCTGTGATTCTACATGAGTGTAGTATGAGGTGCAAGGCAGACAATAATGAGACTGAAGAGGGAGATAGAGGCGAGGTGATGAAAAACTTACAATGCCATTCCCAGATGTTTGCATCTTCTCAGGTCACAAAGAAGAGCCATCAATGAATGTGCAACAGTGGAGCAATATTATCAGATTAACGTTTTATAAAGAGCACTTTAGCTAAGGCCTGGATAGCTTGGAGGGAACAAGGAGGGAGTCAAAGAAACCAGGTAGAAAACCTTTGCAGTAGTTGCTTAGTTAGATGATGTAAAGGTCAACATGAGTACAGAGACCCTGGTGACAGAAAGGAACAAAATACAATTTACGTGGCTAAATTGATTGGCTGTGGGATATGAAAGAAGATAGAGTCCAGGAGGACCCCACTTTGCTGACTTAGAGCCTAAGTAGGTAATCATTACTTGGGATAAGGAGCACATGGGAAGGAGCAGATGAGTGATGGAATATTAATGATTGATTCAGCTCCAGTTCACCCTTCTAAATTCTGAGGACAACATTCTCCATTTCCAGAGGGCTCCCCGGTAGGACACCAGTCAGAGGGCGATGTTGGGACAACCATGTGCCCTTCCTAAGTGGCTTGCTACCCACCAGACTGCCCAGTGAGGGTTCTATACCCTGGCTGCTGCAGTAGATTTGAATGTTTTCCCACCTCCCCAAACCAATCTGATGTAGTCCCTTCAGAAATAGCAGCACCAGCTGGTCAGTATGCCCCTCCTCAGAACCTTGAGTCCCAACTCTGTGGGTTCTGCTCCAAACTTCTAAGGGTTCAGCACCAAAATCCTCTGCACTTTATTCATGGTCTGAATCTCAGCGTTGCAAACCCACATCAGAGCTTCTGTGTCTCTAAACCCCACCCTCTTCCTTTGTTCACCTGTCTTTAGTGGCACTAAAGACAAGGGAAGTCACCTTAGCTTCCTTTGCTTCATCAGTCCTCTAATGCCTTTTCACCAAATTTCTATATTGAATTCGCTCTAATAAACACTGGGTCCAGACTGTTGGCACCCAGAGTGGTCTCTGGAAATAGACACCCACACACAAAGATGAGATTCTGGGGTTGTTTTGGTCACCTCTTTGGGTGTTCTGTGAAGCAGCCAGGTGTAGCTGTCTGGGAAGCAGTGATTGGTCTGGAGTTAGGAAAGGAAAGTTTGTGCACCCTCAGCATGTGGTCCACAGTTAATCCCTCAGGGAGTATGGGAAGTGAGAAGAGGAAGGGCAGAGGATAGAATCCTATGAAGCCCCAATGTTTAGGAGGCAGACAGAAGAAGAACACAGGGATTGGAGCAGAATGAAACAATGATCTGAATTAGGAGAAACATTGATGGTGTACAACATTTCCTTCCCAAGAAAGGAAAGTTTTGAGAGAAAAGTAGTACTTATACAAAAGCTAAGATAATGACTAAAAAGCAAACAGTCTCAGCAGCAGTCATGTGTGACCTTGTTGAGGGTCCTTCCAACAGAGAGTGGACACAGAGGGCGATGGAAGAAGTTTGAGGAGTGCAAATGAGACAAGGCAGACAGAATATTAGCTAGGCGGCCAGAGGAGAGTGTTTCTATTTTTACCTGAGGGTGACTTGAGCTCCTTCAAAGCTATGGGAAGGAGCCAATAGAAAGTAAAGCTGACCTGCAGGAGGCAGATGGAAAAGGAGGTAAACTGAAAGATAAGCTTGCAGCAGCCGGTAGATAACTTCCTCTCAGGCTACTCATATACCCAACAACGATTTGAGAGTGTCTAAGATGTGCCAGGCACTGTTCTAGTTGCTGGGAACAGTAGTAAATAAAAGAGATAAAAATCACAGGCTGGAAGCCAGGCTGCTAAAGGGGGCTTAGGGTATGAAATTCAAAGCAAAACCTCATCAAGTTTCTGGGGAAGAAAGGCAGTGGGTTTAGGAAATGGGCTCTAACTTTATCTATTTTTTTCCCCTGTGAAGTAATTTTCTGAGTGAGGAAGGGAGACTACTACTACCTTGCAACTGAATGGTTGTGCCCCAGGTCAAGGATGTTTAATTCACCCTGGCTGGGGTCACCTACTTTAGAAAAAAAGGCACAGATAGTAACTTGCTCCAAATCTCCTTGATATGGCCTTGGGATCCACAGCCAATGGGGATAGTTTTGACTATTCTTTTGACTTCATAATGCATGGCAGTTTTCTTTCACACTGGATACTGTCACTGCAATCATAACTGATTGCTGTAATTACAAAAATGACACACCAGACATGTCTTAAAGGAAGGCAACAACTAAAGCATGGATTCAGAACTGCAAGGGACATTAGAAGACTGTCTCACACAGCACTGCACTGTCTGGTAGATGAGGTTAAATTATTAGAACAGCCTCTCACTGGTCTCTACAGTTCCAATCCCTCTCCCTTCTAATCCCTTTGCTAAGCATGCCATTTCCCATTTAAAACCCTTGGAATACAAAGACCTGATCCTTGCCCACCTCTCCAGCAGCCTCCCATAGGGACCCTCTCTAACACTACATTCTGGCCACATGTAATAACCTGCCTTGCCCAGTTCTAGTGAGTGTGCTAATATTTCTCTGTCTGAAATACTTTACCACCATTCTTTAGACAATTTCTACTCAACTTTTCAAACTAAACCCAAGCGTCACTTCCCCTAGCAATCATCATAACAGAATCTATCACTAACTACTCTCTACTTTATGCTAAGTGCTTTGCAAGCAGTGTTTTTAATACTGGCAACAACTTTGCACAAAAGATGCTGAAGCAGTGCCAAATGAAGCTTTATCCCTCGCCAACAACTCAGGGAAAATCTAGTGAATAAAACACAGGTCTCTGCATCAAAATCACTTGGGAACTTACTGAAATACAGATTCCTGGATCCCACACATATCTACAAATTCAAATGGGCCTGTTATTATTTGTCAGTTCAGGAAGTTAGGAAATTTAACTCAGGGCCAGAAGAAAAATGAGAGTTGTCAGGATTATGAAGCCAGCATTGTTCAGTGATAAAAAATAAAATCAGGAGATCCAAGATGGTGGAGCAGATAAACACTGTTCCTGCTTCCTTCCATGAACATGTTAAAATTCCAACTAAATGGTAGAACAATCAACCCAGAGAACCATCTGAAGTCCGGCTGAACAGAAGTTTTATAACTAAGGATATAAAGAAGAAGCCACATCAAGATGTGTAGGAAGGATGGAAACATGAAATGGGATAGCCCCAAAGCTCTGTATGGTGGTTAAGAATAAAGTGAGATATCTGCCTTAGAAGTGCCCCCAACAGAATCAAGGGACCCCAGCCCCACACCAGGCTCCTCAGCCCAGGGTACTGGTGCCAGGCAAAGGACCCCCTCTCCAACATCTGGCTATGAAAAACAGTGGGTATTCTGACCATCCAGGTGGGACGGAAGGCTGCAGAAAACACAGACATCCTCTTAAATGGCCTGCACACAGACTCACTCACTTGCAGGCACTTGCCCTGGGATCTGGTGGAGGGATGGTGACTTGAAGGGCATCAGAGGCATACGGGGGGCAGACTGAGATGTGTGGCTTTGATATGCGGGCTGGAGGATAGTCACCATTTCCCCTCTGTGGGGTCCTGCTCCTGTGCAGCCAGCAGGTAGCTGCCATCTTTAATGTGTTGAGTCCACAGTTACAGCAAATCTGAATCTGATTGGTGTGGTGAGCTCAGCTGCTCCACCATGCTGACTCACTGCGACCTGTTCTGCCGAGCTCTCCCAACATCAAAGGCAATTTCTCCATGAGCAGCCAGCCCTGATTGCATTGCACTCTTTCTTAGAAAACTATCAGATGGGGTGAGTGGCGACTGGCCTCAGTGTGCCCTGAAAATTTTGCTGAGTAACTCCAGGCTCAGCACTGGCACCAAACAAGAATCTATACTAACTTGGTAAATAAAACTCTTCCCACTCTAGTGACTCCCTGAGATCCTGCCTCACCCAACTTGCATACCACATGAGGCTTTTACGGTGGCTGAATCTTAAAGGAGCTAGCAGGTGGTGGCAGACCTCAGCATGTCCTGGCTTTTTACAGAGCTGCCTCAGGCCAAGTACTGATGGCAGACATACTTGGTTCACAGTATGGCCTCTCACACCACCTCCTCCATGTTTAGCACAGGCATCCGAAAACCATGGATAGCTTTGTAGCTCCTACCTGGTAGTCCCTGGCCAATCACAGACAGTGGCTGACCTGAGCCTGCACCAAAGCTACCCCCCCTCCGTCCAAGAGTCCCCAGAACCAATATACATACTTAGAGGTCGGCTTCAGACCACAGAATAGCACCATGCAATTAGCCCCACAAGTAGCACATAAAAAGGTCGGTCTCAATTGGCATGAGCCACTGGGGCAAATCCCACTCAGTGGTGTAAATCCCCCACACAGCAGCCCATCAGCTGTGGACATGGCCAGACCCAACAACCAATCAGTCTGCGGGGCAGTCCCACCACCTGACGTTCTGAAAGCAATCAAGGATGAACTATAACAGGAGAGCACACCAACCTACACAAAAGACACTCCTGGAGCACCCACCTGGAGCAGGTGATCAAGGAGACTGAGCCACTGGGCCCCACAGAATACCTACTACATAAGGTCACCTGGCCAACACTGGAAGACATAGCAGATTTACCTCATATACATAAATAAACACAGAGAAGTAGCCAAAATGAGGAAACAAAACAATATGTCCAAATGAAAGAACAGGAGGAAACTCCAAAAAAGAACTAAAGAAAATGAAGGTAAGCAACCTATGAAATACAGAGTTCAAAACAATGGTTATAAGGATGTTTGAGGAACTTAGTAACAACTTCAACAGAGAGATAGAAAGCATTAAAAAAGGACATAGAAACCAAAAAAAAAAAAATCAGTCAGAAGTGAAAAATACAATAACTGAAATGAAGAGTGCACTAGAAGGAATCACCAGCAGACTAGATGAAGCAAAAGATCAAATCAGCAATTTGGAAGACAAAGTAGCATAAAACACCCAATCAGAACAGAATTTTTTTTAAATGAGGATAGTTTGGGACAGCCGATTAGCTCAGGTGGTTAGAGCACAGGCTCATAACACCAACATTGCCTGATTTGATTCCTACATGGACCAAAAAGCTGTGCCCTCCACAACTAGATTGAAGCTACTTGACTTTGATCTGTTGGGTCCTGGAAAAACACACTGTTCCCCAATAAATTAAAAAAAAAAAATGAGGCTAGTTTAAGAGACCTCTGGAACACCATCAAATGTAATATTTGCATCTTAGGGGTACCAGAAGGAGAAGGTAGAAAGCAAGGGATTGAGAATCTATTTGAAGAAATGATGACAGAAAACTTTCCTAACTTGGCAAAAGAAACAGACATACGAGGCCAGGAAGCACAGAGAATCCCAACCAAGATGAATCCAAACAGTCCACATCAAGACATATTATAACTAAAATGGCAAAGGTTAAAGACAAAAAAAAAAAAAAAAATCTTAAAAGCAGCAAGAGAAAAGCAGTTAGTTACCTACAAGAGACCTGCCAAAGACTGTCAGCTGATTTCTCAACAGAAACTTTACAGGCCAGAAGGGATTGGCAAGAAATATTAAAAGTGATGGAAAGCAAGGACTTACAACCAAGATTACTCTACCTGGCTAAGCTATCATTTAGAATCAAAGCACAGATAAAGAGCTTCCCAGAAAAGAAAAAGCCAAAACAGTTCATCATCATCACCAAACCAGTATTACAAGGAATGTTAGAGGAACTTCTTTAAGGAGAAAAAAAAAATCAACATTACGAATAATAAAATGTCAACAGCCATATATCTGTGAACAATTACTTTCAATGTAAATGAATTAGAAGCTCCGATCAAAAGACACAGGAGGGCTGAATGGATAAGAAAAGAAAACCCTTATATATGTTGCCTACAGAGACATACTTCAGATTCAAAGACACACACATGGAAAATAAAGGGATGGGTTAAAGATATTCCATGAAAATGAAAACGAAAAAAGAAAAAGAAAAGAAAAGTTGGAATAGCAATACTTATAGCACAGAAAATAGACTTTAAAATAAACACTATAACAAGAAACAACAAAGGACCCAGTAAACCCACTTCAGGGTATTTATTTGAAGAAACCCAAAGCACTACTTCGAGGGGATATGTGCATCCATATGTTCGTTGGAGCATTGTTTACAATGGCCAAGATGTGGAGACAGCCTGAGTGTCCGTTGATGAACAAATGGATAAGGAGGAGGTGGTACATATTTACAATGGAATATTGCTCGGCCATGGAGATGAATGGGTTCTTGCTATCTGCAACAGCATGGTTGGGCCTGGAGGGTATTGTGCTGACTGGAGTGTCAGAAAAAGACAGATGCAATGTGATTTTGTTTATATGTGGAATCTAGAGAACAAAATAAACAAATAAAACAGAAACAAACTCATAGATACAGAAAACATTTTGATGCTTGCCAGATGGGAAGGGATTGGGGATGGATGAGAAAGGGCAAGGAGTTAAAAAGCACAAATGGGGCCGGCCGAGTGGCGCAGTGGTTAAGCGCTGGTTTGGGAAGCCAGTGGCCCCGGTTTGGGTCCCACGTATGAGGGCCAGTAACACTGCCCTCAAAAAAAAAAAGTACAAATTGGTTGTTACAAAGTAGTTATGGGGATGTGGGTTATAGCATAAGGAATATAGTCAATAATATTGTAATAACTATGTGTGGTTTCAAATGAGTACTAGATTTGTTGAGGTGATAGATGGGGGGGTCAGGGAAGGGTGAAAAGTTGAAGGGATTAAGAAGTATAAATTGGTAGTTACAAAATAGTTATGGGCATGTAAAGTAAAGCATAGGGAATATAGTTAACAATATGGTAATCACTATGTATAGTGCCAGGTAGGTACTGGACTAGTCAGGGGGATCACTTCTTAAATTATATAAATTTTTAACCACTAAGCTGTACACCTGAAATTAATATAAAATAATATTGAATGTCAACTGTACCTGAAAAATTTTAAAAGGGGGAAAAGCTACAGGAGTATAAGAGGTCCAAATTTCCAGGTATAAAACAAGTAGGTCATGGGATGTAATATACAGCATAGGGAATATAGTGAATAATACTGTGATAGCATAGTAATGTGACAGATTGTTGCTAGATTTATCATGGTGATAACTTCTTTAGGTATATAAATGTTGAATAACTATGTTGTACCCATGAAAGTAATATGATGTTGTGTATTAAATATATATATAAATATATATCTATATCTATATCTATATATATATATATAGTTTGTTTGTTTGTTTGTTTTGAGGGCAGTGTCACTGGTCCTCATATGTGGGACCAAATCAGGGCCGCTGGCTTCCCAAGCCAGCGCTTAACCACCACACCACTCGGCCAGCCCTTAACTATATTTTTAATAAAAATATTTTTTAAAAGTAAATAAATGAAATCAGAGCTACAATTTTAGTAATTATAGATATCTCTTCCCTCCATCAAAATCTCTCCTTTATCTCCCTTTCTCTCTCCAGGTTTCATCCATGACTACTAATATAATCTGTGCAATGATGTATGATATGTAATATAATCAGGTCTTGGAGAAAACAAAAGCCTGGAACAAAAGTCATGTGGCAGCATACTGGGTGCAGGGTTCACACTTTCCTCTCTTCTCTGGAGAGCTGTTAGTCATTGAGACCAGAGCCCATTGTAGTGCAGCAGTGGATGGATAGAGAAGAAAAAAATGTGGACTGCCTAACAACACCAGCAGCCACAGACCATGCAGGACTGAAAAAATAAATTTAAAAACGCTGGGAATCAGCTAAGTGGCTCATTTGGTTAAGAGCTTGAGCACATGGGCCAGTGAGCTATGCCCGAGCTGAACTGCCTCTGAGTTGCAAACAGGTGGCAGGATTGCTCAGTGGTTAGAGTGTGTGCTCTTAACAACAAGGTTTCTGGTTCGACTCCCTCATGGGATGGTGGGGTATACCATCCACAACTAAGATTGAACATGCACCTTAAGCTGCCAATGGGCAGCCAGATGGTGACTGGACTTGGAGCTGAGCTAACTGTGCCCTCCACAACTAAGACTGAAGGACAACTTGGCTGTTCCCCTTCCCCAAATCCCCAATAAAAAAATTAAATAAATTTAAAAAATCCTGAAAATGTATAATTTCTTTAGATAAGGGTGACAGAGCCCAAGATAAAAGAAGAGAGGGGGAAAAAATTAAAGGGATAGGGTTCTGGAAAGAGAAAAAGATGGAGTAATCCATATTATACAAAGAATGCCTACAAACCAAAAAAAAAAAAAAAATTGACAAAATACTCAAATACTTGATAGGAGAAGAAACATAAATAGCCAATGAAGATAAGGAAAGATGCTGGACAGGGCACTGCAAATTAAAACCACTGAGAGGTGCTAATATACATGTACCATATTGGCCAAAATAGAAAAGTTTGGCCATATCAAGTGTGGTAAGAAGGCACAGAAATAAGAATCCTTGGTGGAAGTGGGAATTGATACAATCACTTTGAAAAACAATGTGACATTATCTAGGAAATGTGAAGATATAATTACGTAATAACCCAATAATGCCACTTCTAAGTATATACTGTAGAGCAGTGGTACTCACCCAGCAGTGGTCCACAAACGCCTGCGAGTCCCTGAAACCTTTTCAGGGACTCTGCAAGGTCAAAACTATTTTCATTATAACACTCAGATGTAATTAAATGTAATTTGCTATTTTCACTATATATTCTTCACTATCATATACACACAGAAAAAAAAATGTCATTATTACTTCAGAATGTCCTTAAAGCAGAAAAAGGTATTAAAGGTATGAGTTTTATCAAATCTCAACTCTTGATAAACATCTTTTTAATATTCTATGTAATGAAATGAGAAATATACCTGAAACACTTCAGCTACATATTGAAGTATGAAGTTGGTCCTGAGGAAAGCTCTTGTACAGTTGTTGGAGTTGTGAGCTAAATTAGCCACATTTTTCATGGGATACAATTTTCATTTAAAATAAATACTGACAGAAAAATATGTTTATTCAGACTTGAATGTTTGGAAGACATTTTCCCAAAAATGAATGAAATGAGGCTTTCACTTTAGGGACAACTAATATTTGTTACCAATGGTAAAATTCAACTTTTCATGTAAAAACTGGAATTTTGAAAAACCTGTATCCACCACCATGAGTTTGACAATGTCCCAAAACTTAAAGACTCTTTTAATGAGCTCAGTAGTGATATTAATGAATGTAATCTCCTGATATCTTATAATAATATCTGTGACTATTCATAACATCTGCATAGCTTAGTGAATTGATACCCAAATGACCAACAAATGAAGTTACAAAATTATGCATGAGTAAAAGATTCATTCAAAGTGCAAACAGACAAGTAAATTTTAATATAAAAGAGTACAAAGAGGTCATTTATATGGTTTCAGATTCCATATTGTAACTAACCTTTTAGAAATCACCACCTGTCAAGTTTTGGTATAATATCAGAGAAGAATTCCCACAATTATCTGCAAAGACTATTAAAATACCACCACCACATTTTCCATCTGCATATCTGAATGAAGCCAGATTTTCTTCACATACCTCAACCATAACAATAACTAGTAATAGATTGTAGAAGCAGATATGAGGATCCAGGTGTCTTCTATTAAACAGATTTTTTTTTAATGTAAAAATGCCACACAACATAAATTTTTCTTATTTTGAAAAGCTAGAGTTATTTTCATAAACATATGTTTTTATATCAACATCTAATGGGTTTATTATTTTTATTAGGACTATTTTCAGAGCAGTTTTTGGTTCACAGCAAAATTGAGGGAAAGGTACAGAAATTATATAGACAAATAAAACTCATGAAAAACTAAGTCAACTCTGAAAATGAAGAGTAAAGTGGAAAGACTTGCCCTACTAAACATATTATCAAATCATAGTCATAAAAACAGTATGTCACATGCAAGAATAAACACAGTCCAAAGAAAGAGAAAAAAGAGCTAAGACAGAGCCCTGTATCCAGGAATTTTATATCTCCACAAATTAAACCAGAGCAGACTATTAATATAAGGTAATTGACTCACTAGATTAAGAAAAATAGAACTGATGGTCGGCCGAGTGGCACGGTGGTTAAGCACTGGCTTGGGAAGCCAGCGGCCCCGGTTCGGGTCCCACATATGAGGGCCAATGACACTGCCCTCAAAAAAAAAAAAAAAAGAAAGAAAGAAAAAAAAAAAAAGAAAAATAGAACTGGATCTTTACCTAACCCCACATTTCAAAATACACTCCAGATAGATTAAATATCTAAATGTGAAAGATTAAACTATAATGGAAATGAATAATAACAGAAGAAAATATGTTTATGATCTAGGGCTAGAAAAGAACTTCTTAAATAAAATCTAAAAAGCATAAGGTAGGGCCTGCCGAGTGGCGCGTTGGTTAAGAGCAGGATTGGGACACCAGCGGCCCCGGTTCGGATCCCATATATGAGGGCCAGTGACACTGCCCTCAAACAAACAAACAAACAAACAAACAAAGTAGAATAAAACTGACAAGGCACTAATATCGAACATTTTTAAGGAACTTCCATAAACCCAAAATCAACAAGAAAAAGTCAGAAGGCCCAAAAGAAAATGATCAATAACCACAAATGGTCACTTCATAAAAGGGAAATACTCAAAGTGCAACAATCACATGAAGAGATGCCCATTTGATCAGTGATTAGAAAAACGCAAATTGAACAACAAGGCCCCATCACTTAACATTGATTAACTTGGCAAAAGTTAGAAAGCTGGATAATACCAGTGGTTTTTGAAGACTTGGGAGACCTGGTGCAGTGCTGGTGAGAGTGTAGACAGCTACAGCCATAAGAGGCTGTTAACTGCAGCATTGATTGTGGGCAGAGGGTTGGAGCCAATCTAAGAGTCCATTTCTGGGGCAAGGATAGAATAACTATGGTGGCTATACATGATGTAATACTCTGCAACAGATAGAAGGATCACATCAGAAGTAGACCAACGAGAAGAGATGTTACAAACACACTGCTGCATTAAAAAAATAAAAGAAAGGAACAACCTAATGCTATGTATGTACATTAAAATATTGCCCACAATATATTACATAACCTGCACCACAAATCAAAAAGAATGAATACATATCAAGTATATTTGAAAGACCTCCTAAGAGAGTGAAGGAAAAGGGACAGAGAATGAAAGGAATAAATAATAAAGCATAGCAACAAGATAGGGGCCATCCAGGAACAAATGATAAGATGCCCTGAAATGAGAAGCGAGAGTTTGGCAATCATGGCGTGGCAGCCTGAGGCACTCCCTGCATACCTAGCCCAGAGGTCTCACCCACTGAGATGTGGTACAAAGACAAAGGAGCTCCTCCAGGGGTCCTCTCCCACTGTCCTACTTTCCAATGAAAAGCTGCTTAAACTTTCATAAGGACAGTGTGTATTTGGATGGGAGAAAGAGTAAAGATATGGCATGTTAGTCAGCATTCTCTAGAGAAGAAGAACCAGCAGAGGTGTGTGTGTGTGTGTGTGTGTGTGTGTGTGTGTGTGTGTAGGGAGAGAGAGAAAGAGAGGGATTTCATCTATATATATGGACAGAAAAAGAGGCATTCAAAGAATTGACTCATTATTGTTGGGGCTGGCAAGTTTGAAATCCATAGGGCAGGCCAGCAGACTGCAAACTCTCAGAAAGGAGTAGATGCTGCAGTCTTGAGGCAGAATTTCCCTTTTTTCATGGAAACCTCCGTTTTGCTTTTAAGGCCTTCCAACTGCTCGCATGAGGCTCACCTATATTATCAAAAATAATCTCCTTTACTTAAAGTCAACTGATTGTAGGTGTTAACTACGTCTACAAAATCCCTTCACAGCAATACCTAGGTTAGTGTTTGAATAACCAGGTACTATAGACTAGACAATCTGACACATAAAACTAACCACCACAGGTGGTATCCAGATCACATGGGAATAGTTTATGGGAACAGATTCAATATGGACAATTGGGAGCCTAGGGAGCCTATTCACAATACCATCCTGGGGAACAATGATATCACTCCTGCTGCCTTCTTTTCTACCACCTCCCCTCCTCATTCCCAGCACAGCTAGAGCTATGCTCTATCAAACAGGCTGTAGTATTATCGTCTTCATTTTACAAATGAAGACACATGTTCAGAGTGATAATTTATGTAACTTGCTCAAGGCCACTCACTAGTGCTGTTATGTCATCTCAAGTCAGTCTGATTCCTTCCACACTAGGAACCCTACTTTTAACATTATACAGCTTCCTAAGCCCCTTTCTTCAATCATGTTTTCTGCTTTTCCCTTGAGCTCTCATAATTAGCTTGGGTATAGTTCTCGCCTCTCCATATGGTGTCTGCTCAATAACCTGTCTTTCCCACCCAAATCCAAACTCCTGGCCCTCTGTGTGCTCATAGTTTCATCTGATTCTGGCACACACGTGGTATAAGAAACAACAGTTCCCAATAGTCTCTGTTCCCAGAAAAGACCGAGATACAAAGAGCTGAGGACCTCAGTGTTCACATTTCTATGACGACTCTACTTCTCTGGCCATAGCTGCAGGTAGACCCCTGATTCTGTTAGATCATCTCATGGAAATGTGAAACCTGAATGAACAGAGGGACCCAGCAGTGACAATGAAAAGGAGTTTCCTTAATGGAAGTGCAGGAAGAGTAGATCTATAAATCCTGCTGCCTGAGGTGTCCAAAGCTGACCCTCCTTGCTTTCTCAAGGCTTAATTGTAAGCAATTCTCTCAATTCACTCTCCTGAATTCATTAGGGTAAAGGTTGAACTGCTATTGCAAAGAGCACCAAAATGCAATGGCTCAAACCAAATAGAAGTATATTCCTTGTAAAGTAACAATCCACAGCTCAGCTTCATGCAGTTATTTATGGGCCCTGACTACCAGCAGCTATGTCATCTTCAGCACCGTGTGCCTTCCCAAGTCTCTCCAGGTGCAACTATTCCAGCCAGAGGGAGGAGGGAAAAGTGTATAAGAGTGAACCTCCAAGGTCTTAGGGACCAGGCCTAGAAGTGGCACATGGACTCCTGCTCATGCTCATTGACAAGAACCTGGACGTATGGTGACACCTCATGATAAGGGTGGGGCTGGGGAACGTTGTTCATGGCTGAGTAGCCACCTCCTGCTTCAACTCTGTTACTACGGAAGAAGGCAAGAATAATTTTGGTGGACACTAGCAGTCTCCAGTTATTAGAAATTTCTAATAACTCTCCCCTCCCTGACACCAAACTACTCAGAGTCTGTTTGCATTGCTTACAGTCAAAGGAATTTTCATTTGGCACAATAGGCACCCTATATTTCCAGTGAGTGAAAGGTTCATTGACTGATCCTTTAGAATGTACACCTAGGGATAGGGGTGCTGTGTGAGATCAACAAAGACTAATCCTGATCCATCTAGGGTCAGAAAAGGACAGAGATCTCTAGGTGTCATCCAATCAAGACCTGGTACTCAGGTGTACCACTGCGCTGTACACCTGAAGCGGAAGCTGAATAATATCAAATGTCAACTATATTTAATACATACATAGTCACAGGATATGGGGTACAGCATAGAGAATAGAGTCAATGGAATTGTTACAGCTATATTCGATGCCAGAGGGGTAGTAGATTGGAGTAGGGGGGTTATCAATTCATGAGGGGTGTAAATGTCTAACTGTTACATTGTTTTGTACACCTCAAACTAATAAAAAATTTTTTAAAAAAAAGACTTGGTAGTAAGGGGTTGGTGAGAGTCTGACCATAAAGAAGGGCTGCTCTTGGGGACCCAGACCAAAGCAGAAAGGCAGATGCCTACCAGGCAGAAGGGGACCCAGTGCCAAAGCTTCATCAAGCTGGTCCAGTCCTATGTATAAATTAGACAATGTGAGGAACCAGGGTACGTTCAGAGGTCCCACTGCTTACACACAGACCCCACAGAAGTGACCAGGTATAGCTATGATCTTGGTTTAGGGGCCATCTTCTTGGAAAGGGTGCTAAAGGGTGGTACAGGGCTTGAGTACCCACAATGGTGTGTGTCCCCCAGATCAACCCGAAGTTCGACAGAAACAGAGACCCTCAAATGTTCTCACAATCATTTTATAAATGATTAATGCTTCCATTTCTGAAATATGATAGAGCTGTCTCAAGTCTAGAGGGACAAATCTAAGGCCAGAACACAACTAGCCTTAGTGAGTTCAGAGGCAGGTGCACACTGGCCACACACCTGGGGGGCTGCTGGCCACCCCCACACTTGGAAGTGCCAATTCTTCCTGTCCCTCGCCAGCCCCCTCTTGGAGGAAGGAGCTCCTGTCTGTAACAAAGGAGGTAGCCATAGATCACATATGATGAGCAAGGGAATTTCCTTAGGTCACATACAAAGAGATGAGAAGGAAAGAAAAAAGGTCCACACAGCTAAAAGACAGCAACCGTGGATGTTGGTGAGAGGACATTGAAAGATGTTTTCTACAAACCTTATAGGTGTGCACTGCATTTAATCATTTATCTGTGCTTGCACATACATTATCTCATTTGATTCTCAAAGCAACCCATAAGATAAGCTAGGCAGGTGGTTTTATTCCCTTGTCTGAATAAGAAAATGGAAGGTTTCTTGTAATACATTATATTATTTTCCTACATTTCTTATGTTGATTTCTTAGTTCTGGTGACCTTACCTTTAGGAATAAGAATAATAGTTCACATTGTGAGCACTTATTATGGGCCAGGCATTTTGTCTTCACATGCACTATTGAATGTGGGTCCCAGAGCATCTAACCCACCCCACAAGAGAGGTATTAGTATTATTCCTACTTGGCAAATGAGGAAAACAGCTCACACTAAGGGGAAGGTTTTCCACAACTTGTGGTGCAAAATCTGAACTTCACAGCATCACAGTATCTTAAGGCTGGTGGTTTTGGGAGCAGACTCAATTCTTTTACCGGCCTCGAGCCAGAAACTAGCTGCAGGGATTCAAGGAGCTGATTTCACCACCTCCCTTGACTGCTCTCCCAGGCCCCCTGCAGATTCTAAATCTTAATTGCAGGAACCTTTGTTTTTGATAAAGACAACTATTAAAGCATGTACCCCCCCCCCCAAGTTCATTTATGACAAGAGTCTCCAGATTGGCCTGAGCCCCATTCTTCCCAGGTATAGTCAGCAACTCAGGGACCCTGTGTACACTTTGCATAGTAAGAATTCTGCGACTTTAAGTTAATTCAAATTGCAAGTCAAGCGAAGCATGGGTTAAGAGTTCTCCTCATCGGGTGCTCTCTCCTGGCTGCAAATGAACTCACTAGTGGGCCCTATTTGTGTTCAGCGATGGCAGGATTGCCAAATTCCAGGTGTATTTCCTGGGTTTTAGGCCGCATGTCCAAGGGTTCTCAATCCACCTGAGTAGATTGAGAGCAAACATCAGTGTAACACAATCAATTTCACTTAAAAGAAATCCAAGTCTCAAAAGCAAACAATCCCTCAGGAGCACCTCTTTAAAACAAATCCCCAGTCTGAATGGATATGAGCCCAAGTTCAATCACTGTCCAGCACCCAAACCAGAAAAGCACTTTCTGTCATGGGCAGGGAATAAGAAATCTCCCAAAGATAGTAAGTTTGCCTCAGAAGCTGTGTGTTTACTTGGCTTGACAATCTCTAGTTTCACTTGTCGGTTTTCAATTAGACTCTGTCACACACGCTCCCCCTACTCTCCCTCAAACAACCCAGGTTTGTTTGACACTGATGGCTAAGATCAGGGATCTGCTCTGGGCTTTCTCACCCTGCCTGCCTCCCACCCTGCCTTCTGCCTTTTTGCTGCGATCTTCCTCTCTCACATGAGCTGTAAAATCTAATTGCTCTTTGTCAAATGTCTATATGGCTTTTCCATGTGACTTGTTAATAGTGCTCAGAAGAATTTTGGTGGCAAAAATCCTAATTTTTATATTGCTATTATCAGGGGTGTAACACCATCAACACTTGCTGGTAATGACACTCCCACTATCTATTGCATTTGAGTTTTGCTATTTATGACTGACAGAGAAAAGATGCAGTTTCGCTGGAGTGTCAAGGACAATACTTGGTGCCAAACCCATTCTCTGTCCCCTGAAAGGCCCACAGTGAGGACGGTAAATGTATCATGTGAAGAAAATTGCAGCAGCTGGGTAATGTGCTGGAGAAACTTTGCTGAAATTTTAACAATGGCGAAGAAATGTTTTATTTTTGCCAGTGTTCAAAATTTGGCAGAAAGTACCGGCTGAAGCTTAAAGTTTATGCAGATGTCACGTAAGATAAATGTGCAAATATGATACCCATTTCTTAACAATCAGCTGAACAATCCAATTTTGATGATGCCAAACACACTAGCCCCATACAGCACTATCATTCAGATTTTCCTTAAAACTTGCAATTGAAAAATGAAAAATTTAGTCTTAGGGATAGCACTGGCCTGCAACTTGGTTGAATATGGTGGTCTGGATTTTCTTCCCATTTCATCCACTGATTACCCATAGGAAAGTAGGCAAGTCAGTTGACCACATTTCAGTGAACCAACAAGTGGGGACAGAACAGAGGAGGATGGTAGCACAGAGAGGCAAGAAACCTGAATTACAACCTGTATGCAGCTTCTTGTAAAATATTTAATCTTACAGACAGTAAGGGATCTTGCAATATCATGACAATCCATAAATGCCTTCTAAAGAGAAAAACTTTTTGCATCATTGTTAATTACTTTGAAAATAATGGTTGATACACTTAGAACAAATATATTGAGTTTTATCCAAGAGGACTACCAGTGGATATCTTTTGCTTACACCATATTGATAACAGAAGGCTAGATGTCAGTCAAGAGGCCTGGACTGAGGTCAAATGGCCTACATTCGGGTTCCAGCTCTGCCACTCATATTCTGTGCAACCTTGAAGAAATTTGTTTCCTACTCTTGACTTTGTTTTCCCTGCATAAGATCACAAGGCGAGGCTACCTAGAATTTATAAGGTTTGTGGTTGTTAGTGATGTTAGGTTTCAGGCTCACACTGTTGTGGACATTGTTGGTGGTCCACCTAATCCCGCTAAACCCCCGCACTGCCTCTGTGCACCCACCTCCTGCATCTGTGGGCTTTGTGTCTAAGAGCCTGAACCTGGACTGCTTCTCAGGTCTGTCCTGGAGCTGCTGAGGCAGTTTGTCCATGAGCCCACCGAGTTTACACCACCTTCCCCCATAGCCAATAACTGACATGGGAATGTGAGAGCCCAGCAAACCTGCCTGAGTCAGGACAAGCACTGAGGAGTAATTCCTGCTCCACAGCTCTACTGTAGGATAGGTGAGGTCAGCCTCTCACTAGGCTTCTTCCCCCTTCCCCGTCTCTCTCACTCTCCCACTCCCTAGAAATTCTAGCTTCTCCTAGGCACATTGCCTTGATGTGCTTCTGAGGAGCCTGGCTTAAAATGCACATCTAATAGGCATAGCAAAAATTAATAATACTGATAGTGATACTAAAAGAGCTTTCTGCTACATTACTAAAAATTAAGAAGGTTTATACCTGAAATAAATAGACACACAGAATCACAGTGTGTACGAGTCTCTGAATCTGTGATGGGTGGATGAGGGAATGTTCTTGTGAGGGATCTCATTCAGTTTCAAACTCTTGTGCTTTCCAAGGGGTCCTGAAGGAGCATCTGTGTGCCCTGGGTTTGGTAATCCAACAAATGGGGGTGGGTGATAAGAAATTGTACATTGGAGATCAAGTCTAAAGCTTGATGGAGGACAGAAATGGCAAAGGAAGAAAAGGAGAAAAATGCTCAAGGCCAATGTGCAATGTTAGTTGAATGAAGAAGGGGATGTAGCCAGAGGCAGAGTATTATGCAATTTCTTTGGCAAATGCCTGGGTCCAGAGAAGTGTTGAATATCAAATAGCCTTTCCCTTCTTTCTGGCCTGCCCTGCCCTTCTCCCTTCTTCCTCTAATACTAGTTCCTTCCTTCTCTCCTAAACAAGCATAAACTACTACGTGTTCCACAGCCAATCAAGTCCTATAGATATGGAGAAGAAGAACTTATCCCCAGGGTTTATGGGCCAGGCAGGACTAAACATGATTTGGGAGAGCCCCCTCACTATAGAAATTTTAAGTCTTCTGTTCCCTAGTTTCTTAGCTCCCTATTCCCTGGTCTTAAACACTTTATAAATCAGTTTCTTGGTCTTAAACTGGGGATTGCTCCTAGCCTAGATCAGGGAGAGTCTCTCCCCCTGTGCTTCAGATAACTACTCAGGAGCCTGTGACTTAAGCTTGTTGATTGTAATCATTGAAGCCCAGCGTTCTCTCCAGCCCATTCCGGACCCAACTCCTGGGTAAACAACGCCACCTGAGATGAAGCTAAATGGACTTCTTGAGCCAGTGCTTTTAATCTATTAACAAAAATATAACCCTCCTCATCTAGGGACTATCGGGATACAAATGATACCCCAGCAAGGCTTCCAGTACACCCCTACCAAGGAGGCCAATGCAGTCTTCCAGGCAGATCTCGAGACCCCTTCCTTTCATTTAAGATCATATGGGGTGAGAGTCCCGTAATTCCCCAACAGGCAGGAACAATGACCACATTCAGCAGGAAGCAGATCCAGAAGAAGAGACCTCCTGTCCCTTAACTTCCCATAGAGATTTATGGGGGAAATGAGGGAAAATGAAGCAGGCAGTTAGAGACAGGAATGGGGTCTCCAGACATTTCTGCACATTCAACACGGCCTACAGAGAGCAACCGCCCAGAGACCTCCCAAAAACCTTCCCTCTATGCCCAAATTTTCCCTTATCTGCCATAACCATTAACCACTGTGAAGACACTAAAAGACACAAGTGATCTAACTAGATTAGACTGGTCACTCACACCTACGCAGTTAAGGCTGCAACAACCTTCTCTCACCTTAGCCTCATAATACCATCATTATAATATCATATATATGCCCGGAAGTTCATTAATATCATTATAACAGACTGAATTCTGGAAAGGAACATGCACAGTCTAAAAAGATGAGGTAATAGCCTCTTGTCAATCACAGGTGTCAATCACAGGCCCCATAACTGGAGAGGAGTAGCCCATTCTAGAGAAAAGAAAATAAAACCACCAAGCTCTCACTAGCCGAAGGTCCTTGAGCCACCCTTTTGTGCTTGGGCCCGCTCCTATCTCTTTGGAGTGTACATTTGCTTCTAATAAACTGCTGTTTCACCACTGTATTTCTGTGTCCCGTTCAAGTCTTTGCTCAAGACACCAAGAACCTGGACACTTAGCCAAGAAGGGTCTGTTCTCCGATACCAATAGGATGTGCAATGGCATGTTGTTATTGGTGTTTCCTAACTCTCTGACAATTGACTGTAACTGAAGAGTCTCATGATTATATCCAAGGGGTTCGAGATGTCCTCCTAGAGAGAAGGATGTTAACATACATCTTGAAAAATGCCAGGTGGGAGGAGGAGAAGAGAGAGGGGCATTCCAGAAACATGAAACAACAGGGGCTTCCCAGAAAGTGGTGCTCAATGGTCACAGTGTGTATGGATGCGGGGGATGAGGGGGAGGGAAGAGATCAGATGAGCCAGGAGAAGGAAGCTGAGGAGGAATCAGCTCGGAGGGCCTTCCATTTACAGTAAGGGGTAGAATTTATCCTGTGGGCAGTGAGCAGGGAGGGATGGTACTGCCCTTCAAATACCTCCAAGGTCACTCACTGCCTCTGAGTCCCTCAGCCTCCAAATCCAGGGGAATTTATCCTCCTTCACAAGGCTCCATTTCCTTGCCCCACTGATAGTGCCAAAGGCAGAGGCTGCTAATTTAAGCTGCCATTAAGCTCTGCTGCAGGGCCCTGAAGTAACTTAATGAATAGGAGAGCGATAACCTGTTCTTCACAAAAGAAGGAATTAAGAACTCATTTATGTCAGTGACAGGGTAGAAAGAAAACAGCAATCTCACTCCAGCCAGATCACAGAGATACCATCCACTGCTTTATGGAACCTTAATTAGATCTCCTCAGTCCTCTTGTTTTTATTTCATGTTTGCCTTTTTAAAAAATAAAGGAGGAATACCCATCATTTCACGCCACTGGAGTGCATATTTTATGGAAAGAATACAGATGATGAGGCTCTGTGTCCTAACGACTCACAGAGGTTAAAGAGGGAGAAAAAGGCAGAATTTGTTATGCCTGAGGCATATGAATAATTACTTTTCCTAATGAACTCTCATTCTAGAAGCACCACGAGCTACCTGCAGAGGATACTTCACCTACTACACAAATCTGAACCAAGATGGTTTCCTGAGTGAGGGGCTGATGAGTTAGAGCAAATGGTAGTCAGAAGTTGGAACCACAGTAAGCTATTGTGGTACGATATATCCTGTGGGGTTTTTTCATGGGTATTTGTTTTTTAATTCTTGGCCTGAAAATATGAACAACTCAGTAAATTCAGGAGAGAGCACTCAAAAAAAAAAAAAAAAAGGGGGGGGGGGCTGGCCGAGTGGCGCGGTGGTTGAGCGCTGGCTTGGGACGCCAGCGGCCCGGGTTCAGGTCCCACATGTGAGGGCCAGTGACACTGCCCTCAAAAAAAAATAAAATAAAAAAAAGAAGGGAGCACTGTGGAGAAGGCTGGGGCAATGCTTGAGGACAGATGCCAGAGTCAAAAGACCTGGGTCCTGGTCTCAGATCTGCTGTTAACTAGCTGTGTGATGTTTGGTGAGTGATTTTATCTCACTGAGTTTCTGTTTACTCATCAGTAAAACACAATAAAATTGGATCCAGGAACCTCCAGGGTCTCATCCAATCTCAATTAACTTCAAGCCTCTAAAAAAAAGGATGATACCCCAGAGGTTCAACCAGGGACAGGAATAGAAGTCTGACAGAAGGGGAACAGAATGACATGCATTTCTTCTGGGGGTCTTCACTGACTTCAGGTGACATCCAAAAATGTCAAAAGATATTTCACCCTAGACTCCCAAAGACACATAAGCCAGCCTAGATCAGAGTTCTCTAGATGTCTCCCAGGAGTCCCACCTAACACTTGAGTTGATTTTATGCCAGGGAGACTCTGAATAGTAGCCTCAGCTGACTTAGAACAAACTTGGCTGAATTCTCTTCCTCATCAATCCTCCCCAGAGAGGGACACTTGCATTTTCCCTCCTGAGCAATTCTACTCTCTCCTTTGGCATTGCTCTCAACTGGCTCCCTGGTCCCTCTTCTCTGTCTCCATTTGTGTCGTTATGGCAGGGTCAGTCATAGCTAGGCTCCAGCCCAACCAGAAGACAGACAACAGTTGGAGCTGGCTGACCAGGCTGGGGTCAGAAATACAGAGGTCATGATCTGGGGCATTCGCAAATAGAAAAGAAGGTGAGGAACATAGAGATCAAAATCAAGTTGTCAAGTCAGAGTCACAAGCTTGGAGAAGGGGATAGCAAACTACAGCCCATGGGCCAAACCCAGTCTGTTGCCTATGTTGCAAATAAAATTTTATTGGAACACAGCCATGCCTGAGCATTTGTGTATTGTTTATGGCTGTTTCTGCAGTAAGACAACAGAACCTAGCAGTTGCAACAGAAGCCATATAGCTCACACAGCCTAAATTATTTACCATCAGGCACTTTATAGAAAAAGCTTGACAATGCCAGGCTCTGAGTGTGTACTCAGGTTGCTCCCCTGCTTCTGCACAAATAGTTGCTATTCCAGCTCTCCCTCCTTGCTCTTCAAGCAAAGCTTCCTTAAGGAGGCTGGCCATCTATCCAGAGCAAGTCCTGTGCAAAGCAGCAGCACCAGGCTCAACTCCGCCACCTGTGGCATCAGAGAGAATGGCCCCACTCTCTCCTAGATTCACATGGAGACCACGAAGATGGTAACAAAAGTGGAAACAACCAGAACCCTTGAGGGGAAGGGCTGCCAGTGAAAAGCTGCCTCCCTTTGGGGACAGACGCATTGCTCCGCTTACTTGGGAGAATTGATCCCCTTCCTGTCCCCTATTACCCCCATTGTACCTGATATTGCCCCGGCCCCACCAGAAAGGCTCTTACATTCCAAAAATGCCACATTTAAGAAACCACACCTCATGCTTATCCACAATTCTGAGCATCCCCTAAGACAAGGTTTTTGTCAGCTCCCCATTTTGTTTGATCAACACAGGGATTTAAATCATTGGGGAGATCACTCTGATCTACACACAAGCTGAATCTACTGAGTACCCACTCAGTGCCAGGCACTGCACTCTGCCCATGGGAAAAAGCAAAATGTAAGGCTGTCTGCTGGCCCCAAGCCTGCTACTCATAGTCCACTCTCTGCAGTGTCCTCAGCAAGATGGGGTTCCAGAAATGATTTATAATTTACAACTATCCAATTCTCAAAAGACTAAAAAGTAGAGATAGAGTATGACTGTTAAGAAAGGAATTAAGTGTATATATTTTCATATATATTTGAAATATGTATCTTAAGGTATATTTTAGCAGATACAGAATCAGTTGCAAAGATGATGATACTCAATGCCAAGCTGTATCAAATGTGAGTGAGAGACAACCTCAGGTTTTGGAACATCCTCAGAGAGGATGTCTGGGGAGGAACCTTGATGAGATGCACATCTATGGCATGACGATTCCGACTGATTGAGAAGATCATCAGCTCCCCATGCAGACTCCCTGATGGGGCAGAGCAATCGGGGAGAGCACCAGTGGAATAAGTATGTGGGCAGGCATGGAACAGAGAGGGGGGAAATGAGAGAGATTTGCAATTTGTTAGGTGGTGGGAATGTAATCAGGATCAGGACATTACTGTCAAATCTGAATAATATATGGTTGATTAGGTTTTTGCAGAAATAAGAACCTGATGAGAGCCCCCTGTCCCACCCCCCACCCCCCAGGAAGGTGAGGGTTGTGAGGAGATCTCTGGATCCCCATAGATTCATTCAGGGAGAGGAAGGTTTGCCCAGTAAAGGTGTGGGCAAAGTTCCCTCTCTTAGGGAGCTTTCTAGTATCTAACCAGGCCGTGATTGACTCTTAAGGGATTTGTCTTTGATGACAAAAGAGAAGTCACTAAACTAAAATAGCTGCTTTTCCTCTTAGATCTCTGTGGGAATCTTCCAAGGTCCCTTTCCCTGTTACCTTCAGAGACCATGGACAAAGTGCAAACTAGAAGAACCTCTTTGAAACTCTGTTTTAATGAGAGGTCAACCAGTTGTATCATTAGAAATACACATACAGCACCAAAAAGAAATATTTAAATTGGGACTCATGTGGTCATTTATTCCAAGAACAAGTAATTGTGAAGACAGTCTAATAATTTTGATGATGGCTTGACATAATATCTTACTAAATACAGGTTTTTCAACCATTCATAAATGTTAAACTGGTGGCTTTCACAGAGGGGTCTTTCCTTTCTGCAGCATGGACTAACAGGAGGCAGATGTGAAGCTGGAATTAAATGTATGAGTTTCCATATGGCAATAGACTTGGCCTCAAAGTAGTCTGGGCCCCATGCCTCTGCACACACTAGTCTTTCTTCATGAAGGTCTGCTCCCGATGCCCACCCTCCTTCCCACATCTTGCCTGGTACCTTAGTGCCCATTCAGTCTCCATTCAAAGCTTGGATGACAGCTTCTCAGTGACGTCTTCCTGGCCTCCCTCATACAGAGGCACTGGTGCCCTCTTCTGGACCGGAGTGGCCTTTGCACAGTTTCCTTAGAGCACTTAGACATTCAAATAATTCCCACCAGCTCTGACATTCTCCAACTAGACCCTGAGTGCCTCAAGGTTGAAGCTGTGTCATAATCACATCTCCAGCTGGGATGCAGGCAAGAAGAAATCAAAGGTTTTAAAACCAGCTGGCAATGCCTCATGTATTTGCTGTAACAGGGTAGGGGTCCCTGATAGAAAGGTCCCCTGAAGAGCAGGATGGCTGAAAAAGATCCTAGAGGTTGAAGTTTCAGGCAGACAGCCCATAAATAGAGAATGGTGCTGTCCCGGAAATTGCTTTTCCCTGGAAACACACCGTCTGCCCTTTGTCCTCTCCTGCCTTCCAGACCACTGCTCCTCACCTTTCGCACTCACTCCAGCTCATTCATTCCTAACTACTATGTCAAGAATCCCACCAGCAGTTCTAACTCATAAGATTACCACCTGTCAGAACTAGAAGGGGGTTTAAGAATCATCTGGGCTAGGGGCTTCATGCTGTGTCACGCGGGCCTTAGGGATAGGGTGGAGATGCCCAGGAGCCACCCACTTGGAGTTTTGGAGACGTCCTGAGTAGACAGGGCTCAGAGTCACCCCCAACCGCTCCTCTTTTCATTTAGAGAAGTTTTACTTTTAATGGGATCTATAATAACTATAAATGTGGCTTCCACATGCAATATCTTTTTGGAAAAAAAATGATTTTGCCAATAAAACAATAGTGAAGACGTTGAGGGCTAGAAAAGGAAGATGACTTGTCCAGGGTCATCAAAGTAGTAAATGACAAATTATGGACTAAAATTAGGGTTTTTGACTCTCTACTGCCACAACCCCTCTTCCCATCGCCCAGCCGCTGGTGGAAGCAATAACCGTACTTCAGGACTCTGGTCAAAGTTCATCCTTGTGAATTTACTAGGCTGATACTCAGAGGCTTTATTCAATAGATGGTAACAGTTGCTGTTCACATGTTCAGGAGGAGCTGATTCTGTGTGAATCAGCTACCACATGACTCCTCCCCAGTCTACCATGGGACCATTTAACCACACTGCTGCTCAAGTCCCTCCAGAAGTTCTTAACTGTGCAGTCAGCCCAAAGTCTGGGAAAAAAAGGAGCTCATGAACTGGGCAGCACCAGTCTGGAATTGAGGCTCACAGGTCACCATCTCTAAACATACTTTCTTCCACCCACCCCTTGCCATCACTTTCTAACATGACACAAAGCCCCCGGCACCGTGGTCCACCAGGGAGTCCATCAGAACTGCCCAAGCCCGAGCTGGGGTCATAACCAGCACTTTCCAAGAAGGGAAGCAGTGTCCATGAGGTGGGACAGAGTGAGCTCCTGGTTGGTCTAAACACCCACAGGATAGGAAAGAAGGAAATAGGAGGACTATGATCACTCAAAGGGAGGTGCAGTCTGAAACCTGGCATCAAGTAAGTGTCTGTGGTATTGTGATTCTACAGAAATTTAGTTAGTAGATGCAGGACCTAGCCAGTTACTAGGGATACAGTGAGCAAGTTTTCAGACTTCGATCTAGAAATAATAAATACTGTGAATGGATGAGCCAAGCTCAAGAACATTATGATGTAGAAAGTATTGTATCATTACCTTATTTTACAAATAACGAAATTGAACCTTAATAAAAGATTAAGCAATGTGTGCAGGGTCACACAAATGGATTCAAACCCAGGAGCCCACAGAACAGACAAAACTGCTACAGTTTAATCATTTATCATATAAAGGGGTCTTTCTGATGACAAGTATGGGAGGAAGGTGGCAGGCTATTAGATCAGCATTTAGATCCAGGGACCTGTAATGGGTACCAGACTGGAAACTGTCCCATCCTACAAAAGCCCTTTCAAAAAACATGCACTCATCCCATAAATAATTATTTACCATCTACCATCCATTGCCAGGCACTATTCTAGAAACTGGCTATGCAGTGGGGAGCACATGTGCCTGGTCTATGCTTTCATGGAGAAGAGTCTGAAAGCCTGTCTAGCCTCACACCAGCAATAGCTTCACAGAACAGACCTCTGGCGATGACATGCCATTCACAGACGCGATCCTGAAACTGGCATCATGAGTTTCTTTTGCTCGCTACATCCACACACCCCTGAATTCTCCTATTCTCTGGACTCAGTTTTCTATTTACAGCCTCCTGTCACCCACTAGACCCAAGGCTCTGTACGAATATCCTGACCTGCCCAGCCACTGAGAGCAAACATGCAGCCTGCACCAGCCCATCCTGGAGTCTCACCCAGTTGGAAGTGCTCCTGAGTGTTTGCCCCCGATGGGACAACCTCACACACTAGGAGGAGAATGAAGAAAGGCTGTAAGTGTGGGATCCTCAGAGAGCCAGGAGACAACATGTGGCTGTTCACCTCCTGACAGGGACTGAGCTGTTGTTAATATACTAACCAGCTTGTATCCATTCATTCATTCAACAACAAGTATTTACTGAGTGGCAACTGTGAGCCAGGTACTGTTTTAGGCACTTGGAATACGTCACTGAATAAAATAGATGAAGATCACTGCCTTATGGAGCTCCAGTTTAGTGGGAAGAGAAAAGTAAACAATAAACATACACATATGAGTAAATAGTGATAGGTGCTATGGAAAAATAAAACGTAGAACAGGATAATGAAAGTGGGCAGTACCCATAGTCAGAGATTTTTTGAATTGTTTCTTGTTTCTTTGTATTTTTTATTATCTTTCAGGCTGAAAATAAAGGATCAGAAGGAGAGATTTCAGCATCTCCTTAGTTCTCTCTGATACATCTGTATTTTTGTTGGGAAGTCATTTCCAAGAACATTTATGTACAATTAGAAAATAAAGCAGCCGAGGAACAACAGTGTCAGAATTTGGCAGACTGTCTTGATGAATGTACGAGCTTATGACTGTGTGAGTTGGGAAGGGCCACAGTGACACCAAATTCATGCAGACCCTGTAACTGAGCATCATTTTACCAACACAAAGGAATAACAGAAAAGCCATTCTCAACTTTCTGAATTGCTTAAAACAAGGCAATATTGGAATATTAACTCTGTCACAGTGAAAGAAACAATAACATGGAAAGCTCTTCAGTTGTGTCTATGCAACTATCCAGTTGTTTCATTGCTCCCTTCCGTATCCTCCGCAGAATTCTAACATTATTTTTGCCTGATCTGTTATAATGAGGATCATCCTTTTTCTAAATAGAAAAGGCAATAAACATCATCAAGAATGTATCCTGATCATACAACCTCTTTGATGCATTACCAAAAGTAATCAATATAAATTATATTTGTCAAGGAACGGAATTCTGTCAAGCCACGCCTCTGGGTAGACGATGGGCTAGGGCTAGTAAAGAGCCCATTTTCCAGGCAAAACCTGCCACCCTGTGGAATAGAGTGGAACTGCAGCCTCCTGTTTGAAAAAGCGCACATTCACTTGCCGACTTTCACCACAAACGGATGTTCTTGGCCAAAACCCCAAGGTTGAAATATAGCTAAAAGCCCCTCTAGACAATGATCAGCGAGAAGCCAATCCCGTCTCACTACCAATCAGCTTAGGCTACCAAGGGGACATCTAGAACAAGAAGTGATTTTGGTTTAAAAATCAAGCTCCTAGCTCCAATTCCCTCTGTCCTAGACAGGGCCAGTGCTCTGGAGGAAAGAACAGTAGACCATAAGGAGAAGGGAAGTTATAGCTCGCCTAATTCATTGTTTCTCTCTCTTTTTGTAAATCAAAAGATAAAGGGGAATCAACAGAACGGTGGAGATTTCTCACTCTAGTGTTATGTCCTTGTAACTAGGGTTATGTGACACAAGAACATTCCAAGTAGATGGTGACAAGAACATTGGTGAGGTGATTTACTTTCATGAACCTTGCCCTCAAGCACACTCAAATATTCCACCCAGTACAGCTTTCCTCAGGAAACAGCAAGGCAAGACCTGGTACACGTCCTCTCCCAGGACATACTCTCCCATTAGGCTGTGAGGGAGGGAATTATTTTGTTTCGTTTTTAATTTTCAACATTATGTTTTTTTATTTCAAGCCTACAAAAAAATTAAAAGACTAGAACAATGAAACCAGTATGTCTTTCCCTTAAATTCACTGTTTTATTAGGATCTAGTTTATCCTTCCTGCATTTCTTCTTTGCAAAAATAAGCTAATTACATATACACATACATATTTTTATTTCCCCACATTTCTTACACAGAAGTTAACAAAATGAATGCAACGATTTTGCAGTTTGCTTTTTCCCTTTAATGTGTTCTGAAAATGACTCAATGTCAGTTCCCAGAAATCTTCCCCAGTTGTCTGGTGGTAACTCTGCTCTATTATGTGAATATACCACAGTTTATTCCACCAGATGGGCTTTTAACTTGTTTCCAATCTTTTGCCATTCAATTACCTATAATAAATAACCTTCTATGTATATTGTTTTAAATTTGCAGAGATATATTGTCAGGTGAAATTCCAAGAAGTGGGATTGCTGGTTAAATGTTAAATGCTATGTCGTGTTTTGTTTGCTTTCTCCCAATTTCCCATACATAGGGAACATCCCATTTCCAACACACACCCCAGCACCTTATGAGAGCACCCATTCCCTCACAGCCTTGCCAGTGATGTGCTGGTAAGCCTTTGAATAGTTGCCAAATTAATAGATAAGGATATATCAATGTGATTTTAATTTACATTCTTCCTTTTACAGTGAAGTTGGACATCTATAAGATTAAGAGTCACTTATATATGTTTCTCTGTGAACCGTTTGCTCATTATTTGCTCATTTTTCTATCAGTTTTCTGATCTTTTATCCCTCTCAATTTCTAAGAGTTCGTAGAGGGGTTAGTCCAGTGTCTGTGAAATATACTGTAAATACTTTCTCCCAATTCATTATGGCATTTTTTGACATTAAAAAGCTTTCTTTAATAATTATATATAATCCCACTTGTCAGTCTTTTTTATTGCATCTGAATTTACGTTTAATACAGTATTATATAACTACACAGATGTTGGCTGTCTTGCCTTGTTCCTGACCTTATGGAAAAGCTTCTAGTGCTTTACCAGTAATCTGCTATTTTATGCCCAAGGGGTAGTGGTACACCTTGTAATGTAATGCTCGATATTTATATATATAAAATGTTAAAGAAGTGTCCATCCATTACTATTTTATTGTGTGTTTTTATAAGTAACAGCTGTGGAATTGTGTTGAAAGTCTAGAGCTATCCATGGACATAAAAATGATTTTCCTATATTAATTAATATGGTGAATTATATTTCCTAATATATTCCTATATATTTCCTAATATTCAACCATTTTTCATTCTCGAAATAAATCTCACTTGGTCATAATGTTTTCTTTTAACACCATATTAAATTCTGTTTGCTACCATTAGGATTTTGCCTAGAAATTCATAAGTGAAAATAGTCTTCACTTTCTTCTTTTTGTGATGTCTTCAGTATCACAAAAGCACATTTAGTATTATATTATTTTAATATAATATTATACTGTAATAATATTGTTATATTATTATATTGCTGCATAAAAATAATTTGAAAGTAATCTTTTTTAAACACTGGAAAAAATGCCATAATATTGATCTTTAAAGCTGTGACAGACATCACATTTGAAATCATCTGGGCTTGGTGAGTTGTTTTTTCTTTTAATGGTGTAGTTCTTTGATGATTTTCTATACTTAATGGAAACTGGTCTATTTAATAGTTTATCGCTATTGAAATCAATTTTGGTAAATTGTATTTTCATAGGGAATTATCCATTTCATCTAATTTTTAAATTTATTTGCATAAAGTGATAGATTAATCCTTTTGTGATATTGTAATATAAAGAATACATATTTGCTTTTCATCCCATGTTCTAGGAACAGGGCTCCTAAAACTCATAATTTCCTGAGTAACACGGTGAATCTTCAATGTCCTATTTACTCTCAGTCCCCAGTTCCTGACAGAGAGCTTGGAAGTCCTTGGAGTCTCCTGAGTAACATGGCTTTTGCTCATCAGATGACTGGTGGCTGGGAGTTCCCAGAGAGCTTTAGGAAGGATGGAGGCTGGCTGCCAGAAAGACATAGTGTTAATTGGAGAGTTGGCACTTTCAGCCCAACCTTCAACAAGGACAAGAGGGGCTGGAGATTGAGCTCAATTACCAAGAGTCAATGATCTAATTCATCATGCCTGTGTAATGAAGCCCCATAAAAACTCCTAAATGGCAGGGTTCAGAGAGCTTTTGGATTAGTAAACATTGAAATGCTGGGAGGGTGGTGCACCTGGAGAGGACATGGAAACTCCATGCCATGCCAGCCTGGTACCTTGCCTTATGCATCTCTTCCATTTGGCTGTTCCTGAGTTATATCCTTTAAAATAAACCAGTAAACACAGGCAATGTGTCTTCCTGAGTTCTGTAAGTCATTCTAACAAATTATCAAACTTGAAGAAGGGGGTCAAAGAAACCTCTGAATTTATTGCCAGTGGGTCAGGAGGCCCAGGAGTTATGATTGGCATCTGAAATGGAGGGTGGTCTTGTAAGACTGAGCCCTTAACATGGGGTGTCTGTTAATTCCAGTTAGTGTCAGAATTGAATCGAACTGGACGCCCAGTTCGTCAGAAGTGCTGGGAGTAAAAAACAGCTCATAACCCTTATAGTTTATACTTTCCTCTGTTTCAGTAGTTATTTCCCTCTTGTCATTTCTTACTTTGTATATTTATACCTCCTCTCTTTTTATTTCTGATTAGGTTAACTGGCGTGTTATACATTCAGAAATATAGTATTTTAATTTATTCATTTTATCTACTATTTTTCCACTTTTACCATATTAATTTCTGCTTTTATCTTTATTATTTTTTTCTGCTTATTTTGGTTTTTTTCTGCTATTTGATTTTTTAGTTTTTTGAGCTGGGGACTAAATTAATTTATTTTAACATTTCATTTATATTGATACAAATATATAAGGTGATGAATATGTCTTTGATCATGACTTTAATTGTATTCCATAAAATCTGACATATAGTGTATTCACTGTAACTTTTTTGTTTTGTTTTGTTTTGTTTTGTTTTGTTTGTTTTGTTTTGTTTGAGGGCAGTGTCACTGGCCCTCATATGTGGGACCCGAACCGGGGCCGCTGGCTTCCCAAGCCAGCGCTTAACCACGGCGCCACTCAGCCGGCCCTCACTGTAACTTTTTAATTTAAATATAATTAACATGTAACATATTAGTTGTAGGTATACAATATAAAGATTCAATAGTTGTATATATTGTAAAATGATCACCACAATAAGTCTGGTTAACATCCATCACCAAACATAGTCACAAAATTTTTTCCTCGTGATGAGAACTTTTAAGACAACTTGCTTAGAAACTTTCAAATATACAGTACAGTATTATTAACCATATTCACCATGCTGTACATTACCTCCCTGGACTTATTTTGTAACTGGGAGTTCGTACCTTTTGACCTCTTCACCCATTTCACCCACTTCCCACCCCCGGCCTCTGGCAACCACCAATCTGTTCTCTGCATGTGGTAACGTTTTAAGTAACGGCTTTACTGAGATATAATTCACACATTGGCGTGTACAGTCTAGTGGGATTTAGTCTATTCACAAAGTTGTACAACCATCATCACCATCTAATTCCAGAACATATGGATCTGCCTATTCTGTACAGTTCATATAAATAGAATTATAAAATATATATGGCCTTTTCTGTCTTGCTTCTTTCATGTAGCGTAATGTTTTAAATATTTGCCCATGTTGTAGTATATATCAGTACTTCATTTCTTTTTATTTTCAAATAAATATACATTTATTTTTATGTAAATATACATTATGTTTATCTTCTGATTAATTTAATCTGTATTTCAGGACCCACAAAACTGAGGCCACCCCAGTGGCCCGGCTCATGTCACAAATCTAAACCCAAGTCAGCCTGCACTTACAGGAAATACCTGTCGAGGAAACCTACCATTATCAATCATCATCCTCCAACTCCAGTCAGCTAGCTTCCCTTCCCTTCGTCTAGAAAATAGGACCTGCTAGCCTTCTAAGGAAATCCCCAACCTCCTACCAAGCATGCCCTGTTTCAGCCTTGCCTTTTCTAATGCTCTGTAAAACTCTTGCCCAAATTCCCTGGGGAAGAATGTTCCACTGCTTTGAGGCACTGTACTCCCCCATCCATGGATTGTTTTCCCCTGAATAAAGGACATCATACTACTTACAAATTGTTTTAATTTTGTCATTTGACACTACTCATTGGTTGATGGACATTTGGGTTGTTTCTATTTTTTGACTACTATGAATATGCTCCTATGAATAATCATATAAGTTTTTGTGTGGACATATGTTTCAATTCTCCTGAGTGGAATCCTTATTTCAAATTCTAGAAGTAGGGTTGCTGGGTCACATGGTAACTCTTGTCTTTAATTTTTGAGGAAGTGCTAAGCTGTTTTCCAAAGTGGCTACATAATTTTATATTCTCACCATCAATACCAGTGGGTCCCTTTCTCTCCACATCCTCACCCATCACTTGTTCTTGCCTGTCTTTTTGATGATTGTTATCTTAGTAGATGTAAAATGATATCCCATTGTGATTTTGATTTGCGTTTCCCTAATGATTAATGATGTTGAGTATCTTTTTATGGGCTCATTGGCCACTTGTGTCTTTGGAGAGATTTCTATTCAAATCCTTTGTCCATTTTTTAATTGGGATATTTGTCTTTTTATTGTCAAGATATAAGGCTTCTTTATATATTCTGGATACTAGTCACATATTAGATATGTGATTTGCAAATATTTTCTCCCATTCTGTGAGTTGTCTTTTTACTTTCTTAAAGATGTCCTTTCAAGTTCAAAATTTTTTATATATTTTGATTAAGTCCAACTTATCTATTTTTATTGTTGTTGCTTGCGCTTTTACTGTGATATCTAAGAAACAAATGTCTAATTCAAGCTTATGAAGATTATGCATGTTTTTCTCTACAACCTTTATGATTTTAGGTCTTACATTTAGGTCAGTGATTCATTGTGAGCTAATTTTTGTGTATAATGTAAGTAAGAGGTCCAACTTTATTCTTTTGTATGTAGACATGCAGTTGTCCTAGTTCCATTTGTTTAAAATAATATTATATCTTTCCATTGAATTATCTTGGCATCCTCGTCAAAAAACAATTAAGCATAACTATGTGGGTTTATTTCTGGACTCTGTTATATTGTCCTAATCTATATGTCTGTACTTATGCAAGCACCACACTGTTCTAAGTAGTTTTGTACTACATTTAGAAATATGGAAATGTAATTCAGTAAGAATGACTCATTTACCTATCCTCCAACTTTTTCTTTTCCAATTGTTTTGACTATTCTGGATCCTTTGTATATCCATAGGAATTTAAGTGTCATCTTATCAAATTCTGCAAAAAAGCCAGAGAGGATTTTGATAGGGATTGTGTTGAATCTATAAATAAGTATTGTCTCCTTAACAGTATTAACTCTTCCAATCCATGAACATGGGATGTCTTTCCATTTATTTAGGTTCTTTTAAATTTCTTTCAGGCATGTTTTATATTTTTAATGTACATCTTACTTTTTTTTCATAAATTTATTTCTAAATATTTTATCTTTTTTCATGTCACTATAAATGAAATTTCCTTAATTTCATTTTCAGATTGTCCATTGCTAGTATATACAGTACAATTGATTTTTGCATATTGATTTTATTAGTTTTCTATTGCTGCTGTAACAAACTAGCACAAAATTGGGGCTTAAAACAACATAAATTTATTATCTTATAGTTCTACATGTCAGAAGCCCAACATGGGGCTCACTATACTAAAATCCAAGTGCCGGAAAGGCTGCATTTCTTTCTGGAGGCTCTAGGAGAAAATTTGTTTCCTAATCTTTTCCAGTCTGGATCCCTTATTTTATGGCCTCTTTCCCCCAGCTTCAAAGCCAGAAACATCCGTTCACATTGTCCTCTGATTCTATCACTCTGAGCTCTTACTCTTCTTCATCTTCCACTTTTGGGAACTTTGTGATTACATTGGGTCCACACTGACAATCAAGGATAATCTCCCTATGTTAAAATCGGATGATTAGCAATCTTAATTCCATCTGAACATTAAATACCTATTGCCATGTAACCAAACATATTCACAAGTTCTGGGGATTAGGGTGTGGACATCTTTGGGAGGGCGACCATTATTCTGCCTACCACATTGTTCTTGTATCCTGCAACCTTGCTGAACTCGATAGTTTTAATATTTCTTGTATAGTCATTAGATTTTTCCATATAAAAAATCATGTCATCTGTGAATAGTGAGTTTTACTTCTTTTTCAATCTAGATAAATTTTATTTCTTTTTCATCCCTAAATTCTACCCCTCTGGCTTGAAATCCCATTACAGTGTTGAAAAGATGGTGAGAACAAACATCCTTATCTTCTTTCTGATCTTAGGAGTAAAGCATTCAGTTTTTCATATTTAAGTATGATGTTACCTGTGTTTTTTCATAGATGGCCTTTATCAGGTTGAAAAAGTTTCCCATTCCCAGTTTGTGGAGTGTGTTTATCACTTAAGGGTGCTGGATTTTGTCAAAAGCTTTTTCTGTGTCTGTTAAAATTATCATGTGGGTTTTTTATTCCACATGTATTTGTAACTACAAACAAATGTTTTTATCTGTTTTTGGTGTCAGGATAATACTGGCCTCATAAAGGAGTTGTGTTCATAAAATGAGTTGTGAAGAGTTTCTACTAGTGTGGTATAAGGTTTGACATAAATTCATTAGCTCTAATAAGTTCTTTTATATCCTTGTTAATTTTTTGTCTACTGACCTGTCATGGACTGAATGTTAAAGTACATATAAGCATGCACTTCTGTCTTTTTCTCTTTGCACTTCTTATTGTTTCTGATTTATTAAGTTAGTTGCTATATTATTTGTTGTATAAATATCATGTATCATATCTTTGTTGTAAATTGTAGCCTTTAGCATTTTAAAGGCTACAATTTTTTTGTTTGGTTGGTGGTTGTTGCTGCTATTCTTTAAGGTTTTTGATAAATTCTTCCTTGTCTGATATCAGAATCTTAATCCTGTTTGATTATTATTTTTCTTGAAATACATTTACCCATTTCTTTATTTTTAGCCCTTCTAAATCACTTTGTTTTATCTGTGTTTTTTTATATAGCATAGAGTTGTTTTTTACTTTGTGGGCCAGTGTGATATTCTTTTTCTTTTAATAAGTGAGATAAGACCACTATATTTATTAATATGTATAAAATATTTTATCTCAATCTTGCCATACATTAAATAATGTATTTACTGGTATATTTTGTTATATTCATTGTTTTTGTTTTTCGTTCTTTCTATGGTCTGTTTCTTTCATCATTTAAACTTACTGGGGAAAGGGTGGATTTCTGAAGTTTTTATTTTTGTTCTATGGTTTTCTTATATATTAATACCTTTTCTAACAAATCTACCTCTCATTTCTTTATTTAGTTCTCTACTTTTTGGTTTCTCAGCTTTAAAAGATGTCCTTTGGAATCTGTTACCCCCCAAAATCACTGGGCTTATTCTCTTTCTCCTTTGTTCTCCTTTCTCTTCACATTTTTTAGTTAAAGTATTACTTCGTTATAACACATAATATGCATATAGTATTCCTCTGCTCTCACCCATTCTTTTGTTTTAGGCTTAGATTAACAACTAACTCTATCCACTGCTAATTGTCAATATTTTCACTGATGAAAAACACCACTTAAATGAAGCTTGTTCTTAGGAAGAGTTAGTATGAAAATAATTTAGAGTTCTTCCATACTTGAAAGTTTTTCTATAACCTTGATAATTGATGAGCACTTGGGCTGGATATAAAATTCTTGATTCACACATTCTTTCTTTGAGCTTTATTAAAATATTGCTCTTCCATTGTCCTGCTGAAATTAAAAAGCTTCTCTGATTTTCCTTATTACTGCTATTACTTCTACTACACAACTTCCAAGGACATTTCTGACACTAGATGTATGGGGTTTTCTATACCAAGTAATTCTTCAATTATCTGCAGACACTAACTAGGAGTACTGCTCAATTCTGACACTAACTGGAGTTAATGCAGACCCTTTCAGGTTAAGGACTCAGTCTCACAAGTCTGTCCTCCCATTTCAGATCACAAGTGTCCTTGGGTTACCCACAACTTATGTCCAACTTGGCTACAAATCAGAAGTTCCTATGAGCCACCCCCTCCCCCCCAGGTTTAATAATTTACAAGAATAGTTCACAGAACTCAGGAAAACTGTTTACTTATTAGATTACCAGTTTATTACAGAAGGATACAACTCAGGAAGAGCCATATGGAAGACATGCATAGGATAAGGTATGTGGGAAGGGGCACAGAGCTTCTATGCCCTCTCTGGGCATGAAACCTTCTTAGGACCTCCACGTGTTCACCAACCCAGAAGCTCTCTGAACCCTTTCAGTTAGGGTTCCTTATGAAGGCCTCATAAAAAAGGTATAACTGATAAAATCATTGGTCATTGGTGATTAACTAAACCTCTAACCCCTCTCCTTTCCCCAGAGGTTGGGGTGGGGTTGGAAGTTCCAACTTTCTAATCATGTGGTTGGTTGCCCCTGACCCCTGGCCCCATCCTGAGGCTATCTGGGAGTCCCCTTCTGACCCCCACTTGTCATTCATTAACACACAAAAAGATGCTTATCACTTAGAGATTCCAAAATTTTAGGAGGTTTGTACTAGGAATGTGGGCAAAAAAACCAATATATATTTCTTACTATAAATCACACTTGCCTTGTATTTGAAGCTGAGAACTCTAATGTCAGTACAACTTTTTTCTTTGTAAGTGATTTGAGGAATATTGTACTGAAGACCCAGAGGATATTTTTTTTCTCCTTTACCTTTAAAGTCAAATTGTTCTATTAGGATAGCTAATCATTTCAACCCAGTTCTCTTAGGTACATTATAGATCTTTAAATATGAAGAGTTCAGACTTCTTCTTTTTTTGAAATATTTCTTGAGCTATGGCTTTAAATATTAGTTCTGGTTTTCCTTCTTTCCTTCCTTTCTTCCTTCCTCTTCCTCTCTTCCACCTCTTCCTCCTCCTCCATCTTTTTCTAACTCTAATATAAATAAGGTGGATTTTCTTGGCCTCTTTATCTATATTTACCACTTTCTCTCTGATCCTATTCACCTCTTCTTTTAATTTTGTTTTGTATGTACTCTTGGTTGGTTTTCATTCCTCAGTTCAATGCCCTTTTTAAAATTTTTTTTTGATTTAGTCATTTTGTTTTTAATTTTCTGATCCAAGTTTCAATTCTGAAAATTCTTATTTAAGAATACGTACCTTGGGGCCGGCCGAGTGGCGCATTGGTTAAGTGCTGGTTTTGGGATGCCAGCGGCCCCGGTTCGGATCCCACATGAGGGCCAGTGACACTGCCCTCTACAGCTAACAACAGCTCCACCTGGAGCTGGGCTGTGCGAGCCCCGGTGATGGTGTGGGCTGCAGCCCCTGCTGCAGTGGGCTGCCATAGGCTACAGTGAGTGGCCCGCAGCCAGCGTGAGCGGCTGGCAGCCAAGCGTGAGCTGCCAATAGCCGCGGTGAGCGACATCCAGAGGCCAGCGACCGATCTGCCTCATCCAGGAAGAGCGCAATGACGATACCAACAGTGAAGCAACATCCTCCGCAACTAAACTGAAGAACAAAAAGACAGCAACTTGTCTGTTCCCTTTCCCCGATTCCCCAACACTGTTCCCCTCCGCCAATTCCCCAATAAAATATTTAAAAAAAAAAAAAGAATACGTACCTTGGATGGGGTGTTTAGTTATGCTTTTCCTCTGCTTTATAGTTGGTTTTGCTGGGGGAAAGGGTAATATTGTCATTTTCCATTTTCTTCTCACAGTAGCTCTATATGGATATTGTCTTTTGTGTTATGTTCTAAAATGTCTTATATTTTCCTGGGTCAGCAATAACAGTGTAGTTATTCAGGGGTAAAGAATTTAGGTACTTACTGGGTTTCTTAATTTAAAATCTCACTTTTATTTTCCTATAGTAAGATGTAGGGTTTTTAAATTTTTAATTAATGATACCTTTTTATAAGGATAGTTTTGGTGTATCCTTGGGTCATATGATGCTCTGTTGTTTCTATAGGAGCCTTAATTTTTACCTCCTACTTCCTTCTTTCCCTTTCCCATCAAGCCTCCAAGGAACATCTGCCTCCTCTAAATCACGTAGTAGAATTGATGCTTTCCTAAGACTGCCATCTCTGGTCCCCTACACTTTCATATCATTCTATTTTGATTCCCCAGTAACCAAGTGTCTGATCCCAGATCTCAGACTTTATTTCATATTTCCCCTTCAAATGGATCTCTGATTTTCTAAGAGTAATTTTATTTGAGCTCTCTCATCACTAGGATCCGAATGCATATTTCTCTGTTATGTACAGTCTCCACTCTCCATTGTGGTGAGGGTTCCAGACTAACTCTTTTGGTTTCAGATGTCTGTTCCTTATTCACACATACACTGAAGTTTATAGTGTTCCCTCTTTTAGCTATGTTGTAGACATAGGTTACAGCTGCTATCATTTGCTCTCCTTGTGCTATGTAGCTTTTGCAGAACATGTGAAGAGCTTCCAATTTTGGCAGCCACCATTATACTAAGAGCACTTGGAAGCTCCTCAGACTGACTTTTAAAGACTACTTTTTACTTCAAAACTGTTTCTGAAATTTTTAACATGGCTTCACTTATAAAAATGTGTTGAGTGATAAAAATGAAAGCTATGCAGAGTGGTTAAACTCAACCATCCCCTAACCTAGAGAAACAGGTGCTTTCTGTGTTCACAACACTGGCAGGGTCCAAAGATCCCACAGGAACCCTATGCCTCCATACCCTCCTTCTCTTATACCTTCTTTTACCCTTTCATAAAGATATATGTACCCTTATGTTCATGGAGCATTATTCACAATAGCCAAGGCATGAGAGCAGCCTAAATGTCTTTCTTCGGGTGATTGGATAAAGATGTGGTACATAGATACAATGGAATATTACTCAGCCATAAAAAATGAAATGTGTAACAACATGTAACAAAATGTGTAACAACAATGCCATGTGTAACAACATGGATGCATATTGAGAGTGTCATGCTAAGTGAAATAAATAAGTCAGATAGAAAAGGACAAAAAAAACATATGAATTTCATTCATATGTGGGATATAAAACAAAAAGCAACAAGTGAACAAACAAAACAAATAAACTCATAGACACAGATAACAGTATGATGGTTACCAGAGGGGAAGGGGCGGGGGGAGAATAAAGAGGGTAAAAGGGGTCATATATATGGTGTTGGGTGGTGATCACACAATGGAATATACAGATGATGTGTTATAAAATTGTATACCTGAAACATATAATGTTATTTAAAATAATAATAATCCTTTACCACCTCATACTAAGTGAGAGAACAGGTTCTGCCTACAGTGGGTGTCAAATAAGCAAATGGTTCATATACAGTCTAGTGTATCAAGAAGACTGGGGTCTGAAGATTTAAATTCCAGCTCCACTTCTCACTGCCCCCTCCTCCCTATCTAATTACATGTCCCAGGGAAAGTCATGTCTCTATCTAAACTCGGTATTTTCACATATAAAGCTGAATAGTTATCTTTCCTCAGGAGATCTTATTCCGTTCCTATGAAACATGCAGGTGCTTTAAAAAGTAGAAAACGCAATGGAAATGTTAATATTTATACATCCTAGAGACAAACAAGCCAGAGCTATATAGATACCATCGTATCATACATTTCAGTAAGATCAGTAACCAGCCTGGATGTAGAGTCACTCTAGGTATTGGTGATGGAACACAGAGGGCAAAAAAAAATTTAAAAAATGCAGAAATAATTACCTTCACTATTGACTTGAACGTCATCTGGGAATATTCTAAGTACCATGAAGATGTATATATTGGGTTTGAGTTGAAAAACCCTCAGTTAGGTTCATAATTGTTTCCTCAGATAACAGACGGTTTTGTACCAGGCCATTTGGGAACCAGCCTGAGAACAAAAGCAGCTGCACTTGGACATCTTTAAAAAGATTTTTATCATTTCTTCTCCTTCCCATCTTTATTTACTGTAAGAATAGAAAACATGCACATTGGAAAAGGCTGCAGCCTCTTCTCAGTTCTTGGCTTGCTCACCCTCTTCTGGGCTCCTAAACAAATGAACAGCGAGAAGAGCTTTTTATAGAATTCTGAGAAAGAAGACGCTCTACAAGCTGCTCAGTCTCAGGGGCCCTGCAGGAGGATTTTACCCACTCGGTTGTTTATAATCTGACTTGCAAATTGGAAGTCTGGAGCCTCTAGCTCTGTCCTCGCCATAGTTCTTGGAGGGCACCAGGGAAGACATCTTCTCTGTACCCTAGAGTCTCCTGACTTACCAGATAGTTATTATTTAGTGTTTTTGATACATTTCCTCGGGAAACAATCTCAACACCTAATTTATACTAAGTTCTTTTAACTAATCCTTTTTTTGTGCTATCATCTTAGGAAGTTCACAAGTGAGAACTTATACTATATAATACAGTATATCTGTAGTAGACTATACAAAATATACACATTTAATCGACACTGTCAGTTACTATTTCTTCTTCCTTCCTTCCTGTTTTGTTTAAGTGTCTACTCTGTGAAATTCAGGAAAAGGACATCCCATTCCCATCATGCGTAATGGCTTAGCCTGAGCCAATTCCGGCAATTCCATTCCCCAACCAATTATTGGCTTAATAGTAGACCCATGGTTTAATTCTGGCCAATAACAAATGATGGGATATATGCTGGGGAACTACTGAGAAGGGATTTCTTGCTTTCCCCAGGAAGAGACACCCCTATTGTCATGTCTGGATACAAGGCCTGGAACTGCCCCAGCCATCATGCTCCAGCCTGAGAAAAAGGCCAGACCCTCTGTTATGTGGAATAATAAATCTTCTTTTGTTTAAGCCAGTTATGTCAGGATTTTCTGTTCCTGAAAATAAAAAATAAAAAAAATACCTAATACAATGATGTGAGTAATATAAGCAAATTCTATTTTTCAATTTACACACACAATCGTCCATACCCATGAAATATGTATCTCCTTATCATTACAAACCCTTGAGAGTAAAAATGCTTATGTGGTACAAAGGAGTAATTTTGATATATTGAAGATTTTCCCCACAACTCCTGCAAAAATAAGTGTGTTATACTCTCAGGAAATTTTCAAGAGAAGCCTTCTTTCAAAAGGGTGTAGTTTGAGTGTATATTTCAATTCCCAGGAATAGAGCTATGCATTTGACTTATTCTGTATACTGGCTTCTTAACAAAGGCTAGACCCTAACAGCAGCTAACAGCCCTTGCCTAGCTTATAAGAAGAAACAAAACTGAGTCTTGATCACCAGCCACTGTGCATGCCTTTTCTCAAATAGTTACTTCAGGTTTGCTACCAGGCTTATTATTCAAACCAGCCAATCTGAGGTTGCTATTGTGTTGAAGGTAAAAAGAATCTAAACTTGAGGTTGTTTAATGCCCCTAAATAACACCAGAGAACCTGATAACAAAGTAAAACTAAGTTTACTTAAAATCACTGCCATAAGGAAAAACATCATCTTGACTGGGTCTTACCTGTGTCTCGGGGGGTGGGGGTAGTTGAAATGGGCTATTTATAGGGCTTTGGTGTCTCAGCTCAAGTGGGTAAGTTGGGTCTTTCTTTTTTTTGAGGGCAGTGTCACTGGCCCTCATATATGGGACCGAACTGGGGCTGCTGGCTTCCTAAGCCAGCGCTTAACCACCGCGCCACTCGGCCGGCCCAAACTGATTGGGAAGATTTTGTGATAAAACAGCTTAGGAGCGATGGATACAGCGAAGCAAGAATCCTGAAGCAAGGCTTAATATGTAAACTCTTACTTAATAAGTGGGTGGTCTGCCCAGGTGAACAGACCATGGTCTCTAATAAAAGAGAATAATAGCAAAGTTGCTTATGAGTTTGTAGTATTCTATTTCCTAAGGAAGTTTTCCTGTAACAAACACCTTAGTCATATTGACACAGCTGGTCTCAAGTGTTGTCACAAAAGATCATGTGTCTCAGGGAGCAGGAGAGAAAGATTGAAATTCAGAGGCAAAGGAATGCACATGCCACGTTGTCCAACATTCCCCACCACATCCTGTACAAAAAAAAAAAAGTGGCATTGTTTTGTTTTCTTTGTAAGGACAGTCCTTCGGTGACTTCTTAATAAGCTGTAACTATAGGCAAGAGTCCATGCTAGGTGTTCTGTACCAAACCATGGCCTGTGCCTAAGTGACCTTAGGCAAGTCACAATTTCTCTAAACCTTCATTTCCAAAGCTAGAAAAAAAGGAACAATCCATTCCAGAGTTGGAACCTGATGAATGTAAAATGAATTTGGCATTGGTACCTGGAATTGTCATACACACACACACACACACACACACACACACACACACACACACACTGGGTTTTTTTCCTTTCTTCAAGGAACTTATGAAACTTTTGGAGAGGCAAGAATAACATAACTGACAGGTTAATTGCAAAATATGAGACTCCACAAGACAACAAATGCCAAGTGGATCAAATAAATACTAGAGACAAGAAGCTGTGAGGTTGTAGTTTGCTAGAGCCACGAGGAAAGGCTTCACCATGGAGGCAGAGTGCCAACACCAGACTGAAAAGACACCTGGGTTTTCTTTTCTGATTCCTACTGAGAAGAATCTAAGACAGCATTTGCTTCAGGCCCAGAACTCTCAGGAGTTGCAGTTCCTACCTATGTGTGATAGAGGCACACGCTGCCGCCCATCAGGAGTTCACTGTGACCACCGCATCTGAGCATATACCCCTTATACCTTGTGGGACAATTCAATTGTAAGTGAATGAATGAATGAAAAGGTAAAACCCCTACTCTTTTACCCTCAACCCCAGTTCTATATTGAATCCCCGCTGCTTGAAGAGCTGTGTTTCATAAATAAGGACTCATGAAGATACATGTCCCCCTTGAAGCCACTGAACCCAGAGAAGGTAAATGGCAGCCCGTCTCCCTCATTTCTGTGTCCTACTCTGGCCCCTCTAATTCCCCAGAACTAAAGATGCCCTCAGATATTAGGTATCTGTCTAGCCTAAAAGAGACAGGCATAGAGAGGGAAACTGAGACCCAGGGAACCAAAGTTTGGGGTAACCTCTGGTAACCACAGAACATTTCTCCTACCAAAAGGCCCACCTCCCACTTGAGCCTCCCAGTTTGTTACATCCACATTGAGAAACAATGGACAGAGGAGAAACAAAGTCATTTGTTGTCTCTACCCCAGGAGGCATAGTTGTTCCACTTCTCTTCATCTTTCTTTGACTGTAAGAACACCTCCTTACAATACCCCCCAAACTACTGTGAGTCTAGGCTCCAACTCAGGACCATGCCTACAGGCCGGAGTGAAATAGCACCCCAAACTGCAGCTCCAACAGGACCATTCCAAGGTTTTGGCCAGTGTGGCATCCATGTCAGCCTAAAACTCTGGGAGAAACAGATATTGCTCATAGTTTTAAATTGGGCTGTAGTTTACGGAGACCTGCAATAGGGATGGGACTAACCAGACGCAGACCCACCAGGCATGATGGCTCTGCCTCTCATGCTCTCCCACAGGAACCTGTTCACTAAACCTCTTAGAAACATCTGCTTATTCAAAGTGAACTAGAGTTGAGCCTTTTCCAGATTCTTCTCATGGGGGTAGGGAGAGCAGCAGAGAATAGAGCTACTGAAAGAGTAGAGTAGTACTAGAAGGAAGTGATATACATGGTATAATTAGGGGGAAACAGGAAAGTAAAGAAGAAAAGTATGCTAAGGGATAGAACAGTCCATTTCAACTTCAGAATAACTTTATGTTTGTTTGGGTTTTTTTGTTTGTTTGTTTGTTTTTTTGAGGGCAGTGTCACTGGCCCTCATATGTGGGACCGAACCGGGGCCACTGGCTTCCCAAGCCAGCGCTTAACCAGAATAACTTTAAAGGATAAATATTATTAATACCCATTGGAAGAAGCCATTGAATAATTTTCCAAAGATCACACAGTTAATAGAGAACAGGCTCAAAATACAATAATTCATATCATTTCCAAAGTACTTTGTATCACACACTACTTCTCAAACTTTGCTTATTTCGGTAGCACTTCACTGGTTTTACCATATATTTATGCATTTAATTGTATTTATATTTGATATATGTAATAATATTACATTTAAGAGATAATATTTCTTCAATAAATGGAAAACCATTTATGGATCAATTATCATAAATAGAAGATAACTCTGAAGATAAATATAGGGAAAATGAAATAATGTTATTACTTTCTAGCTAGATACTGTTATATGCCTAATGAGCCAAGCCTCAGGCCTCCTCTCCCATTTTTCAGAAGGAAAATTAGCCAGTATCAGACAGATGTCAGAGGTATCAAAATAAGGCTTTCTCCTTGAGGTAATTGGAAGGATGGGCAGGGAATTAAATAAAGAGTAGCTTTCTCATTATGTTATCCAATTTAATGCCATGCCCATCACCTCCTAAAGCTGTCTCCAGTAATACCAGGGGCAACACCCTAGCTTAGAGGGAACGTACTCTTTATTGTGCTGTTTCTGAGTGTGGGAGGGAACTGTTTCTGACTGCCACCCAAACACACACTACAAGGACTGCAGAGTGGGAAGGCCTGGAGGTCAGGGAATGTGTCCTAGTCTGGCCTAGAGCCAGCTCCATAGCAGGCTAACAGGGAATGCTTGCCAAAGTGTAAATAAAAATAATACCTGGCAGAAGTGTTACCTGGAGGTCTCCACTAATCTCACCATTAATGCATTATTCCTGATCCCTTATCAGACTACCTAAAAGGAAGATAAAAGGAACTCAGTGAATAGAATATGAGCAGGTTTCCTATTGGCAGGTGGACAGTCCATGGGAGGACAAATCCTAGGTAAAGATGATCAGGTGGTTGGTGGAGGGAGATAGGGAGGGAGCAGCTTCTATATGATGCTTTTTGAGTGATCTTTGGCTCTGGGGAGAAAACATCCAAAAGTGAGACCAGCAATGTTTTTGAAAGAAAGCAAGTCTACATGGTATGGACTGTGTGCCAGCCCAGTAATTAAATTATATCAAATTATTTAATCCTCACAAAATATTATGGAGAGGACACTATATATGCCCTTTTTACAGATGGGGAAACTGAGACACAGAAAGATCACACAGCTACCCAACGTCAGAGACAGGATTCCACCCCATACCACCCAGACCATCTAACGTCAGAATCTGTGCTCTTTACCATGACCTTCATCTGCACATTAGTAATATATATATATATATATATATATATATATATATATATATATATATATTTAAAAAGAGTTCATATGAGTCAACTCATATATAGGCAGTTCAATTTGTTCTACAAACTTGGGTACCCTCCCTGTCCCCCAAAACAAGTTCATTGTTATGGAAATGTTTAATGTTTTGGAGCAAATGTGGGTGTCAAGATGGATTCTAGATATGATTCTTAAATGTCATTCCTATAGGTCACAAAAGGGCACTCTCTACAGTGTGTCCAGAAGAGGAATAAATTAGTCAGGATCCCTTCCTAATTAGAAGCTGATGGTCTAATGGAGAGATTTGACTCCAGACTAAGACCCTTTATAACTATTTGGTAAGTTAATAGCACAGATGAATAGGAGCCTAGGAATTCAAGAGAGAGCTGCTGACCCTGGAGTGGCCAGGAGATCATCAAGCAATAAGAGAAACTTGTAAGATGGCCAGAATTTGGGATAACATAGGGAAAAAAAGGAGTATACCGGTGTGGGGATCATGAGTACCAGTTTACCAACAGTGAGGAGACATCTGATCTAAGGAAGAGGAGCACAAGTGTTGGATGTCAATGGGGACACAGTGGCAGACCCAGAAGAAACCCATCATAAAGCACCTGGGGTCAGCAGCCTGTGATGCAGCTTCTTAAAATGTCCTCCCAAAATGCCCATGAAGACACACGAAAACATAACAACCTAAAATAACACTGAAAACTATAACTGAAAGTTAATCTATTTCCAGAATCTGGGAAGAATTCCCATTACTTATAAAGCAGATATTGAAAAATACCCTGCCAGTGCTCTGTTGACTGTAACAGAGTAATCCTATCCTTCTGAAAGGTGGTTGGGCTCTTCACCTCTACCCCACCAGCTGATCCCTGGCTAAGAAACTCAGAGTTCCAGGTAGCTATCTATTGCAGCAGACTATTTGTATGCATCCGTTACCTCTCTTTCTATATCCAGTTAAAGACTATAACATCCAGAATATATGTCAGTAGGAAAAGGGATCTGGAGATTACAATATCCTGGGTGATATGACCCTTCAACTAAGGAGAAAGGCAGGGAGCCCATGCTCTGAGCAATGGGAATAGAAGGAATTCCATGTCAATCAGATGAGCAACAGTGGAGGAAAGCCTGCAAATGGCATGAATTTTGTTGATCAAAAGATAGTCTGACCAGTGCCCATAGTGGACAGAAAGTGGACAAAAGCAACCTACAAAGGCTATCAGTATAGATTAACTCTAAGAAGAGTGAAGATTAATTAAAAAAAAAAAAAAAAGAAGCATGAGATCTATGAAGAAAAGGCTGAGAATTAGGGGGGAAAATTGAGAATTAAAATAAACAATAAATCCTACTTACAAAAAATTATTTACCATTACAACTGGATGAAAACCTTCAGAAAATTTGCATTCACAGTAGGGAAAGAATGGGCTGTGATAAAAAGATGACAGGATTACTTGATAAGGATTTCAAGGAAACTAAAAATGGAATACCAGGGATTTCTGGTCAGGATGGCAGAGTAAGCAAACACTGTGCTTGCATCCTCTCACAACCACATCAAAATTACAACTAAACTACAGAACAACTGAGAATTGCCTGAAGACTAGCTGAACAAAAGTCCTATAACTAAGGATATACAGAAGAAGCCACGTTGAGAATGAGGAGCAGAGATGTGGAATGGGTTGGTCCCCCACCAGTGTGTGGTGGTTAAGAATTGAGAAGGTATCTCTGCTGCAGAGGTTCCCCACTGAACAGTGAGGGGTCCCACATGGAAGGGAGTTGGAGGAATGGGTGAAAAAGAGGAAGGGTTTAAGAAGTAAGCATTGGTAGTTACAAAATAGTCATGGGGATGTAAAGTAGAGCATAGCGAATATAGTCAATAATATTGTAATAACTACGCATGGTGTCAGATTTATCAGAGTGATCACCTCATAAGTTATATAATTGTCTAGTCACTATGTTGTACACCTGAAACTAATATAATATTGTATGTCAACTGCAACTGAAAACTAAAAAACTTATTTTAAAAAAGAAAAATATACTAATAATAAAACAAATAAATAAAATCCCCCCAACATAAATAAAAATGCAATATCAGAATTAAAATTTACTTGTAGGCAGTGAAGAGCACAAATATCACAGGGAAAGTAACTGAAATAATTACTTGTAAAACAAATTGGAAGAACTTCCCCAAAATTTAAATAAAGAGGACCAAGAAAAATTTTCAATTAAAACTAAGATTGAGAATATAGGGGAAACAAAAGAACTATCTAAACTAAGAAGCACATGTGGTTATGACTGCTTTGGACCCAATTTATGCTCCACCCTGATTTGTCTGGTATCACTTGATCCTTGGGTCCTTGGCCACTTGCTCAGTGGAGAGCCTTGACCTCTGATGGCTTATCTCAATACCCGCACAGTCTCAGGGTCTCTCATGCTGAGGAACATCCCTCCATCATAGGCAAGGCCTCCCTCATACCCACTGTGACTGAAGCCACAGCAGGCAGGCCAGACCCCATCAGATCCCAGAAGTTCTGGATCTTTCCTACACTTGTGAACACGGATAAGGTTGCAACACCTTGCTTCAGGACATAGCAGGCGACTTCCCAATGGCTGCTGCAGGAGGCTAAGTCTCAGAATCTGGAAATGAGGGAAAGTCAACACCCCACAGGGAAACTCTGAGCAATGAAAGACAAGAATCTATAAGGAGGGACAGATAAATTTCTGTTTCTGTCCCCAGCGACGGTTCCCAGGTGCCATGTTTCCATAGCGCCTGTCTGGAAGATGGACTCATGGCCAAAAAAATAGCTGTTATTTTACAAAGCTCTTCCCAGCTCACTAACTCACCAACTCCTACTTACTTTCTGTCCTCCCTTGTCTCACACTCAACATTGCCCTCCCAGGAGTATACCTTCCAAGGAAGCCTTAGCACATAAACTTTGTCTCAGGCTCTGTTCTTTAGAAAATTCAGACTAGGACAAAAACTATGTAGATAAAAGGCCCCAAATACAAAGATCAGTGAAAAGAGACCTTATATGCAGATGGATATTTGCAATTTTATGCAAAACTTAAAGTTCTTAAAAGCCTTTAATCCAGAAGAAAAGAAAGCATAATTTTTAAAAGTTATATAAATAGAACAAAACTCAGCTGGCTTCATGCTTCTTTACAAAAATAACTGCCAGAAGATAGTGTAGCTACATATACAGACTTCTGAAGAAGCTTGTGACCCCAGAATTTCTGAATAGCCACTTTGTTTTTCACATGTGAAAGACATTTTACATACACAAAAATCTGAATACAAATATATGGTCCCTTATATATATATTGCAAATTAACTTCAAGATGTATAGTGGCTAATCAATAAATGAATAAAAATTAATAACTAAAAAAATGGAACTTCAGATATAAAAGGATTGGCATTCTTTTGTTCTCATCATAAAGATCAGCTAAAATAACATAGAGAAGCAGCGTAAAGAAAAGGCAGTATTTCTGAACTAGAGAATGTAGAAGAAAGAGGAAGGGGAGCATCCTATATGTAGTTTCAACATATATATCTATGAATCAATGAAATCTTAATAGCACAACAGGCTCCGCATAGAAAGCAATCTATAGTGAGCATTAAAGACGAGAAGGAAGTGTCTAAGTTTCTCAAAATAGGAGAGGAGACCTTTTTTTAAAAAAGGTAAAGAAATACTATGTCAGAAAGAAAATAAACCCTGGGAGTTGGATGTGCCAAGAATAAACACCAGTTCTCCTCCTTTTGCATATCTTTGAGCAAATTATACAGCCATCTAAACATTTCTTTCTTCCTTTTTATAAAATCAGGATCATAATTAAACCTACCTAACAGTTCTATTGCAAAGATAAATTAAATAATGCACACTAAAAGTTTTCACAAAATGTTATAAAAATGTAAGGAGTTCTTATTAATAGAGATATTCATATTTGCATGTTCAAGTTCTCTAGCAGGAAATCACAACAGATATGTCTGCCCTTTCTAGGACTGCCCCTGCTCTTCTACAGTTTTCTTGTCTCTGAACAAGAGACATGGAGGTGAAAGAATATGTCACATATGAAAAAAATAAATATCCCATTTGATCTCCAAATATCTACTGTAAGTTCTGAATCAAACTAAAGAAAGCTAGCTAGCTCAAAAACCTATTACCCTAAGATACAGAAGCCACAATGCTGCCTGGTTGTCAGGAGTTGGAATCTAACCGCATCCTATTTTTGTATCTTTATTTTTCACTCTTTTCCCACATGAACACTAAATCCAGTCTCTTGCCAATCCTCTCTACACAGACATGTTTCCACTGACACTGCTGGAGCCTGCAGTCACCTCTGCTGTCACTGTCAGGATCATTGCAGCAGCTCACAGCTGGTGCCACTGCTGCTGACAGTCAGGAGTCCATGAGCCCCACATTCCTGAGGCAGCTGCCATTGCTGTCATTGTGACCCCTAAAAGCAGGATCTAGCAAAGGCTTCTCTCACCCTTTCACATGCTCACCTCCTGCCAGTGCCTCCTACTGGTAGAATGTGCCTGGAAAGCAGCCAGGAAGGATGTCGCAGATGTGGAGTTCTCAGAGTTCTAGCATCTGTGATACAGAAGAGAGTACTCAGGGCCAGAAATGAAACCAAAAGAATTTTGGTCAAATATAAATGACCAAGTGTTCAAATCAACAATTGACTAAAGTCAAAATAGTATCCTCATGGAATGAACTTCTGAGATATAGAATTGTTGTCACACAGGAGCCTACCTGTCTGCCCCCATGTACCTTCGAATAAAGAGAGGAGCATCTATAAAGACAGATCCTTTTAGGGACATTGCTGGAACATTATGCCTACTCTGTTTGTATCCCTGTTTGTCCCCAGAAGATGGCTGGTTAGTCAATGACGGATAAGATTCCCCAAGGTAGGAACAACCTAAGACAGGTACAGTAGCATGGGTGCCATAAGGAGAAATCACAGAATTGATGAGAGTGGGCACAGACCCCTCCCCCCCATCTTGGAGCTGACAGGCTGCTTCTGGACTTAATAATGTGATAACATCTGTCCTCCATGTCATCTTATCTGTGAGTTTCAGAATAAGAGGTTTCTGTCTCTTAGGGAGGTGCATGTAAGCACATCATGGGATTTTCAGTAATGGCAGCCTGCAGGCATGGGGGATTTGGCCCTGAGCTAAGTTCTCAGGTATGAGACTCACAGACCAGTGGAAGATACATTGATCCTTTCTTGTGTGTGAGACAATAAAAGGAGCACTCAGGCCCGATTCGGGGCTCAGTTCCTGAGACTGGAGTCCCCTGGCCCCACATGCATTTTTTGCTCTCATTTGTCTCTCTCTCTCTTTCTTAACCTTTCACCATCCCTTCTCGCTCTTTCACTGCTCTGTCGTGCAGGATGCGACACAGAATCAGCCTGGAATATTATTTAAAAGATAAATTACTATGTTCTTTTGTTATATTAGTAGTTTTAGAAGTACATCTCAAAAGTTTAATATCATAGTGCAGGAAAAACAATAGTTTGCTAAACAGATCTTTCACTTTTCAAGGTTGGTGAAGGAAGAAGAAAGATATTTGGGAGTATCACATTTTTTTATTACACTTTATTTTTTTTCCTACATACTTTTTACACCTTTCATTATGTTTGCATTGAAGATGCTCTATCTTGGAAGTCATAGTATATGATTTTGGAGTTTTTTTTCTCCTTATAAAGTTTTGTGTTTACAAACATGACAATCTGTTTCGAATTCTTCACAAAACATGAAAAAGTTCAGACAAAACTTTATCATAAAAGAATTTATGGCCTAAATGGAATTAAGTGACAAAAATTAAATACAGTTTTCCAAGATTTTCCTAATGTTTTGAATGTTACAACACCAATCAATTATATAAAGATTAGAATATCATAAAATATAATCTCCATTATTCTGTCTTATATGATTACCTAAATGTTTACAAACATTTGCTGCCTCAAAAACCAAATAAGCATTTTTCCTAAAGTTATGCTACTCACATTCTGTCTTAAATTTGTATAAGGGTTTATTCCCCTGTTTATTTAAGAGCTTCAAAGTACATGATAATTTTTATATCAAACTAACGGTTTTCACAAATGAAATATCTCTATGTGCTTTATATGTTGAAATTCTTTTATCAGTAAAAGGCTGTATTAATATTTATATGAAAGGGAATATTCACTTATTAATGATAAATTCAAATCATATGCTATTTGAATATGATTACAATTAAATATGCTATTTATAAATCAATGTGATCATTGATTTTACAAGTCCAGAGATGGTAGAAATGACATTGAAGTCAGCCTGGGGCTATTTGACTTCCCAAAGCCCCCAGACAAAGCCAAATAACAGGTTTTAGCAGAATATCATGGCTGAAGCTCACCCTTGATGTATTACAAGCTATGAATGCATTATATTTTCTTTAAAAAAAAAAAAAGGCGGAAAAACTTCATTTGAGCCCATACCTGTCTGGAATTGGCTGTCCAAGAGCAGCTTGCTGATAAAGCTAGGGCAATTTCCTCCCTTAAAGAAAAGCCAGGTTCCATAAGAAGTACCTTTCTTCGTTTCCAATCCAGCAGGCGATTGCTGGCTGCTTTCAGGTGTTTCACATATACCTTTGGCCACCCCAGCATCTAGGAGCTCTCAGCTTCCAATGTATTTGCTCAAATTTTCGAGTCAGGAAACTTTTGCCTGTGGAATATGAAGGAAGCAGGTATGAAGGACTAAACAATGTGTCTCTAGGAAACTCCTGGTTGAAATGCCTAACTGGCTGCAGAGACCTGCTCAATATTCCTTTTCCTCTCCTCTCACCATCCCCTTAAAAGCCTCTCCTTTCAATAAGAAGAAATAATATTAGGGAAGAATGCCTGGGAGGTATCCCTAGAGAAAGGCAAAAGAGCATATTTTAGATCTGCTGGGGAGAAGCAGTTAAATTTAGGATCTTCTCTTATTTGCACGTGAGGCTTCACACTCCTCAGTGTGAGCATGAGAGGAACTTCCCCATTCCTGACCTGATGCTCAGTTGGGTCCTGACCCACCCTGACCTGGAAGCTGAGCCAAGGGCCTTCCTTGAAGAAGAATGGAGCCCAGGGCCAACCCCCTGAGTATCTCTCCCTTCCCCAGTTGGTCTCTCCAGAAGAGTATCAAAAGTACCTTGAACAAGAAAAGAACATCACCAGAGGTTTGGGAGGAAGAGAGCAGTTGTGCTAAATTGACTTCATTGGAAAATTGGCCAAATACAGTCAGCTGCCTTTTTTTATATATCCCATGAGCTAAGAATGATTTTTACAATTTTCATGATTAAAATTGTTTTCATGGTTTTTTTAAAAAAGAATATTGTATAACATGTAAAAATTAAATGAAATTCAAATTTCATTAAAAAAGGACACAGCCATGCCTATCCATTAACAAATTCTCTATGGCTGCTTTCATTCTATGGCAGAGCTGTGTAGTTGCTACAGAGACTGTATAGCCTGCAAAATGAAAAATATTTCTCACTATCTTTTCGTAGAATGTTTACTGGTCTCTGGCTGCAGCGATGATGGGGCAGTGTTTTACAACTGAGATCTAGTCTTTTGAGCTTCAGGCCTCTTTCATACAAACCACTCATTACTCCAGTCATTTTCACTTTAAGGGACCCCTCTTTCCAAATCATGGGGTTCTGGTTGCCCCAATTTATCCCATGCCAGGGAATAACCATGGATAAGGACCAAGTATCACTCATCAAGTATGAATGATGATGATAATGGTGATGATGATGATGAAGGAGAAGAAAGAAATGAAAAAGAAAAATAACAAGATAGCACTTAGAATTTGTGGACACTGTGCTAGGTCTATTCATCAATGCAGTCAACCACCACACCACACCATGAGATTGATGCTATAATTGTCACCATTTAGCAGATGAGAAAAACAAAGTGTGGAGAGGTACAATAGCATAAGTTGCCCAAGGTCACACAGGGAATGGTGCACTCAGTTACAGCCTAGTTTTCCAATTCCTGAGCCTGTGCTGTTACCACTATGTCAGATTGCCTCCCACAACAGCTTCTGAGTCCAAGGAAGCATTTAAGACTCTTTGTTGCAGTCATGATTGATTTTGTTCTACCAGACTACTGAATCTGCACCAGGGCACATGAGGAGGTGGATAAAATAAAGAGCAGTCAATAGCAGAGAAAAGTGATTCTCAGAAACATTATTAAAAGTAATAAAGAGAAAATGTAGAAGAAAATACCAATCACAACAAAGAAGTACTCCCAGTGTCAAGTGACCAAATTTCCAAACCAAAAACAATAAAACACAGTAATTAATTTCCAACATGTAGAACTGAGATGCCTGGGCAGATCTTGGAGTCTTCACAAGAGATCTAAGAATCCACCTACACATCAAGAATTAACTTTCAAGGAACGAATAATGTTCTATACTTATAAATAATTTTTTTAATGAATGTAAATGCTGCTGTAGTTTAGAAAATAAATTCAGTTAAAGGGATTGTTGAACTTATCTTTTTGTGATTATGCTGCCTCTTTCCAGTTAATAGCTACTGAAATCACAATTACTATCATCATGGACATCTTCATGCTGAAAAGTAACTGGGGACCACGACTGCAACATTTGGCCTGACGAGAGAACAAAATGTTTGTAACTGACGCTTTCCAAACCAACTCAGGGTATATGGGCACCAGATTCAGAGCCCCTCCATTGGCAGGAGTCTTTCAAATTAAATTACCTAGCTCTGTCTGCATATATCCACGAGAAATGAATATGGAGAAAATTTATTTTGGGTTTCATCCAGAAGCTTATTCTTGAAACAGATTATATTTTTAGCCAGCTATGAAGTGGATACTTGCTAACATAAGCTTTCTATTTTCTAATAATGAATGGTTGCCTCAAGCCTCAATGAGCTCCCTGTCACTGGGAATGTATTAAAAAAAACCTGGATATAACCATTTATCGGGGTCACTGCAGATGGGATTTCTACCCCAGGAAAAAGATTCTGACAATCTCTAAGGTCCGTTCTGATTCAATACCCATTATTCTAAGATAAGGCCCAAGCACATTTTTCTGAGACTGCCCCAAAGAAAATTTAATAACGCCAGGCACACAATGGCGCTTGTTCATCATTTACCTGCTACCTGCCTCCCTAGCTTTCCATTAAGTTTGCAAAGTTTGCAAAGAGTTGAAGATTTGGCTTCTAGGCTGCAATTTAATATGTGTGTAAAAGTGATATGAGGAGACTGCCATAAGAGGTCTGCAGTCCAAGGAACAGGGTGTGCTTTATTAGTTCCTCATCAATTAAGCCGGGAAACCTTCAGGCTCCAAAATGAACTCTGTCTCAGGGGCGACAGAGAGAGTTTTTTTGGTTTTTTTTTTTGTCTAAGGGAACAGAAATCCACTGGGGACAATAGAGTCTCTGTTTCATATGGGGAAAAGGTGGGGGGTGTCTCATCTGCCTAACATAGCTATTTTCAGTGAGGGAAAAATCCCCTGGTGAAGGAAGGGGTGACAAATAAGATGACCTGGGAGGCTTTCTCAAACTCCAAGATCCTGGCATGTCCTATTTTGTAGGAATACACATACCCTTTTTCCTAGGAGACTCTTCTGTAAAAAAAAATATTATGGATAGCAGTGCATTCTGTATCTCGACATGTCGGTGCAGAAAGATTTGAGAACCACAGCTGTGACATGTGTGTGTGCACGGGGATGGGAGGGGATGATGGATAATTGGTGGTATTGCCATATATAATGAAATGCAGGGACTCTAAAGAGATAATGTTAGACATTGAGGCTGATGTCTGGTCATTGTGTGCCTTGCGTGCCAGGTTTAGATGTTCTGTAGGTGTTACAGAGCCGATACAGGATTATGAGAAGAAAACTGAGGTAGATATACCTCTGTCAACCACCTACTGGGGGAATATAATACTTGGATGTCCCAAAGACCCTGTCCACCAAGCGAAGAAGCTTTGATTGCAGGTATTAATCTGGGTAGCATCAGGGTATAAGAGAACATGGGAAATATGAGACCACCCAAGGGAACAGAATATAGGAGGTGTGTGGAAAAAATCAGGAGCCTATGAGTGAGATCAGAAAGCAACAATTAAATAGGCATGAGAGCAACCAGGAGATTCAGGAGAACAGGAAGACCCAGACGCCAAGACAGATATCATCAAAGCACCAGAGAGCACCATCTTTCTCCTATGTAAGCACCGTCTCCTTTTCGGGAAACAGGGGTGGGAGGGTGCTGAAATCCAGGCAAACCTGAATCAAAGGTAACTACTCCTTGGCTATCAGCTTCATTCTTGGAACTAGGAAGAAGAGTGCTGATATGGAGATGGGATAGTGAAGTGGACATGGCACTGGCCATGGTGCCAAAAGGCTGAGCCCTGATCGCTGACACTTAGCAAGTGACCTTGGGAAAGTTACTTTACTCCTCTCAGTCTTCATCATCTCAACTGGAAATTCAGGGTGTTGACTGATCTGCTCTCAACTCAAACAAGCTCCGTTTCTATAAAGAGTGCAAGTTAGTGTTCTCCCCAGCCCAGCTGGATCAACACCCATCATTCTCCTTGGTGCCTCAAATATAGAATTCTAATATAGGTGGCAAGCTATTTCAAAGGCAGAGCATTTCTACCTTCACCCTGCCATAATGTACATGCCTAAGTCACACCTGGCTCCCAGTGTTACGATAAGAATGCTCTGCTCTTCCTGATCAATAGTGGGAACACTTCTCTTAGACTACTATTCTGTACTATATTTTATTTTATTTTTTATTTTTTTGAGGACAGTGTCACTGGCCCTCATATGTGGGACCGAACCAGGGCTACTGGCTTCCCAAGCTAGCGCTTAACCACCGCGCCACTCAGCCAGCCCATGGACTACTGTTCTGAAAGGCATCTTAGAACCTTCTTAGTCTTGAATGAATCATTAGAGCTTTCCAAACTTATTTTTGAGAACTGCAGTAGTTTAGGGCACAGAAGAAATATTTTACCTGTGTCTTGGTGAAATGAGGACTTGCTGACATCCCAGAGTGAGACACTTTTGTCCTTCCTCTTCCAGGAGTGTCAACTCTGCTGTACCAAGGTATCCCTTTGCATAAAATACCACATCCCACAAGATATTTCAGCCAAGGCCCCTGACACATGCATTTCAATTTACTTCAGTTTAAAATTTTCTCTTTGGGGATAATGGGGGCACCTTTCCCATCCATCTGGTAGAGTTTGGTGAAACAAGAGAAAAGCTGAAACCAATGTAGAGGATGTGTATGTATTTTGGGATGCGAGGAGGTGATGTTAAGACAGGAAAACTTGTTATCCCTTAAGCATTCTTTTCCCAAAGCCATGACTTTCCATCAAAATAGTTGATGTTTTCCAGTCCTACCATGAAAACAAAAATTTTTTAAAAAAAATGTTTTTAAACATTCCTTCCAAATGCTGAACTTTCCAGTAAATTAATGCTTGAAACTTGGGAAGCTACAAAATAGAGACTAGTGTCCCAGAAGGCTTTGCTCTAATTACCAAGCTTCCAACAGAGGGGCTGGAGGACTAGAATCGGTTTGAGGGATGATGGGAGAGGGTGAGTAATAATACTGGCTTTGGGTATAATCCAAAGTGATTTTTGGCTGCTGAAATTTTAGAAAAACATCATTGTCCCAAAGTCTGCACAAACATCTTCTTCCCCCTAGCATTTCTGGAGCAATGCTTTGGTAGAGTCTTATTTAAAAAAAACAAAACAAAAAAACACATGTCTTATAATCCACTCACAGCCCCTCCTGTCTGTCTCTACAGAAGGTGCCAGCTCCCTTTTTTCCCTTAAAGGGAGATGCTTCTTTTCAAGTCAAGAACTTTGGATGTTGTCAGCAGCAGGATGACCCAGGGTTTCAAACTGCCTAGTAAAACTCATCGGTGCAAACTTGGTTAATACCAAACTAACAATAGTTTCTTTATCCTGGATGATGTTAACCTTGGCTATTTTTATTGAACAGCGAACAATGCAGAAACTGAATGCTGAGCCATTGAACAATGGATATGAATGCTTTCTGGTCATTAAAGCATTTTTAAGGTTCTCTGGGGGCAGGGCAGCCTCATCATTTCCACTCTCTACTCTGACAACTGAGTTCGACCCAAGGGTATCTGAAAATCAAAATATGGAATTTGGTTTTAAATGTTTTCTATTACAGATATTCAATCAATACAGACCAATCCAGCCCTTCTAGCTCTCCAGTGAGGATGCTTATACAATGTGTAGACTTTCTCAACTATTCTTTTCTTACCCAAGAGAAGCAATACCATCAGAGCACTGGAATCCACTATCAGTGGATGCTGAGTGACATGGACCAGAGCAGCTGCCTCTCTGTACCTGTTTCCCCAAGCATGCCGTGAGGGTTGCAGGTGGAGGTGAGGATGACAAGTGAGACAACACTGGGGTTACTTGAAGCCAGTGGCCTCTGTCAGACTGTCAGTTCCTAGAGGGCAGAAGCCCAATGGCTTCATCCCCATGTTACCAAGCACAGCTAGTACCTGGCACATAGTGGAGACTCACCAAGCACTTCTTCAACTGAGTTCACTGCTGCCTTCTGAAGGGCCAGTGGCGCCACAGCAGTGACTGTGTACTATTTAAGTATGTGTAGATTTGTATGTCATTTTGCCTCCTGAGTTTAGTAAACCCTCACTCCCAAGAATGGCAAGTTAGATTAACTAGCACAAGCATTTTCAAACACAATAGTTGGGATAGTATGCATGCAAAATGCAGACCAGACTTTTAAACCAATTCTTTTCATCACAAGGAATGACAGACTGATAAGAATACACTTGTATAAACAGAGAAAGGAAAAGAAGGGTGGTGGGAAGGGCAGAAGGTAAACACGGAGAAGATGAGAACAGACTGGAAAAAAAGTAAACAATGGACATCTTTTTCATAATTCTCCAAATTTTTTTTTTGAAACATGCCTAATTAGTTCCTCAGTTTTTCCAAACATTACCATTGGTGTCATGTTGACTTTTCACATAAGAGTAGACAAAAAGGACCGGCCGAGTGGCGCCGCTGTTAAGTGCTGGCTTGGGAAGACAGCAGCCCTGGTTTGTGTACCACTTATGAGGGCCAGTGACACTGCCCTCAAAAAAAGAAAAAGAGTAGACAAAAAGGAGGTGGGGGGATGAAGTTTTCTTGTCTTTTGTTCCCTCAGTGCTTGGCCCAGCACCTGGTCCAGTGCCTGGCCCACAGAGCTAGAATTTAAAATTTTTTGTAATTAAAAGCACAATTTTTAGAGAGCTTTCACATACTTTATCTAAGGTTAAGACAAATGCGATTGTTGCCTGTGCTGTCCTTGACCTCATGCTGATTGTAATAGTGCTGCCAGCTTTACCCAGCAAGAAAACACAGCTCCTCAAAGACAAGCTGGCAAGCAGCAGCTGGAATTCAAATCCAAGGCAGTCTGGGTAATTAACAGCTATGCAGTGCTGTTTCCATTGCCAACCCTTCAAGATCACAGATCCCAGCCACTTGGGAGTGAGGAAAGGTGAAATTAAAGATACAATTGACAAAGACTCATGAGCTAAACTGTGAGCAATTGCAACCAGAGAGACTCGGAATTCTCTATAATTGATAAAGCTAGCTGCAAGGGAATAGATTTATCATTGCTTTTGGAACTAATCTGGCAAACCTGAACTAAATCAGGGAGGTGGTCTGGTTGATACTTTGGAAGAAGTGGGTTTCCGGACTACTGGAAACTGGGGGTGAACTGGGCTTCAGATGCACCTGGACATTGATTCTGCTTTACCTTCCTACACCCATGAGAATTTGGCCCGTTGATGGTGACTTTGGTGCAAGAACCAGGGAGCCCAGTGTTTGCAAACATTCCTGTAAAGCAGCAGCCTCATCACAATAAGTGAAGGGCCTTTAGAAACCACTAAAATGCCTAGACCTTATCCCAAAAAAACCTGACTTCATTAACCTGGGGTACAGCCTGAGTATCGGGGTTGTTTTATCTTTTTTTTTAGTATTATTTTTTCATAGGTTTTACATGTATAAGGCATAGCATTTAAAATATACTCAAAGAGGGCCGGCCGAATGGCGCGGTGGTTAAGCGCTGGCCTGGGAAGCCAGCGGCCCCGGTTCGGTCCCACATATGAGGGCCAGTGACATTGCCCTCAAAAAAAAAAAAAAATACTCAAAGACAATACAATAAGTCTCCATCCAACCCCTGTCCTCAGCCACTCATTTCTCCACTCAGAGGCAACTTCCAAATACCATTTTAAAACAGACAAGAAATCATATATGTTTATACATAAAGTGAAAGTGTACCATGCATTGCTCTGCATTTTGCTGTGCTGTGTTATCTATATACCATGACCCTCCTTGCTTTTTAAAAAGTTTTCCTTATTAGTAACATCATGCATTAGTGGTATATGTGTTACAATTGATATGCCAATATTGACACATTATTATTAACTAAAGTCCATACTTTACATTAGGGTTAACTCTTGGTATTGAACATTCTATGAGTTTTAACAAATGTAGCCACCATTGTAGTGTTATACAGAATAGTTTCATTGCTGTAAATATCCCCTATGTTCTACCTATTCAATCTTCCCTCCCCTCTCACCCCTGGCAACTTCTGATATTTTTAGTGCCTCCTTAATTTTGCCTTTTCCAGAATGTCATTTAATTGGATTCATACAATATTGGCTTCTTTAACTTAGCAATATGTATTTAAGATTCTTCTATGCCTTTTCATGGCTTGATAGTTAATTTCTTTATATAGTTGAATAATTATACAAATTATATAATTCATTGTATGAATGTACAACAGTGTGTTTACCCATTTGCCTACTGAAGGACATCTTGGTTGTTTCCAAGTTTTGGTAATTATGAATAAAGCTGCTATTATTAAACATTCATGCGCAGGTTTTTGTACGGACATAAGTTTTTCAACTCATTTTGGTAAATACCAAAAAGTATGATTGCTAAGTAGTATGATAAGAATATGTTTAGTTTTGTAAGATACTGCCACATTGTCTTCCAAAGTGGCTGTACCATTTTTCATCCCCATCAACAATGAATGAGAGTTCCTGTTGTTCACATCCTCACCAGCATCTAGTGTTATCGGTGTTCTGGATTTTGGCCATTCTAATAGACGCGTAGTATCTCATTGTTGTTTTAATTTGCAACTCCCAGTGACATAGGATGTTGAGAATTTTTTCATGTCCATCTTTTCAGTGAGCACGTGTACCCTCTTTCTTTTCAACAGCGTGGGGGAGCAGCTTCCCCAGCAGACGCAGAGATGCAGATCTTTGTGAAGACCCCGACAGGCAAGACCATCACAGGCAAGATTGAGCCCAGTGACCCTATTGAGAATGTCAACGCTAAAATCCAAGACAAGGAGGGCATCCCACCTGACCAGCAGCGTCTGATTTTTGCAGGCAAACAGCTGGCGGATGGCAGCACTTTTTCAGATTATAATATCCAGAAAGAGTCCACTCTGCACTTGGTGCTTCGTCTGCGAGGTGGCATCATTGAGCCTTTCCTCTGTCAGCTTGCCCAAAAGTACAACTGTGACAAGATGCTCTACCACAAGTGTTACACTTGCTTGCATCCCCGTGCTGTCAACTGCCGTAGGAAGGGTGGCCACACCAACAACCTATGCCCCAAGAAGAAGGTCAAATAAGGCCCCTCCCCCACCTCCTTGGCCCACTGGGTGGCCTCCTGCCCAAACCCCTTGGCCTTGGGGCTTCAAAAAAGTTTCCCTTTCGTTGACTGGAGCAGTAAAAAAAAAATTTTTAATAAAAAAAATAAGCACATGTATATCTTCTTTGGTGAGGTATGTCTTCAGATCTCTTGTCCATTTTTTTAAATTGGATTGTTTTCTTATTGTTGAGTTTTATAAGTTCTTTGTATATTTTGACTACCAACTCATTATCAGGTATGTGTTTTATAAATACTTTCTCCCAGTCTATGGCTTGTTGCTTCATTCTCTGAACAGTATCTTTGCAGAACAGATGTTTCTAATTTTAATAAAGTTCAAGTTATCAATTTGATTTTTCTTCATGGAGTATGCATTTAGTGTTGTATCTAAAAGTCATCACCAAACCTAAGGTCACCTAGATTTTCTCCTGTGTTATCTTCCAAAAGTTTTACAGTGTTGCATTTTACATTTAGGAGTATGATCCATTTTGAATCAAATTTTGTGAAGGGTGTGAAGTGTGTGTCTCAATTCTTTTTTTTTTTTTTGCATATGTGTATCTAGTTGTTCCAGAGCCATTTAACACACGATCTGATATATAGATGATGTATTACAGAATTGTACACCAAAACCTATATAACTTTACTAATAATGGTCACCCAATAAGCTTTAACTTGAAAACTATCCTTCCTTAACTGAATTACATTTGCTCTTCTGTCAAAGATCTGTTGACTGTATACACCCAGAAACCTGCATATTTGTGTGTGTGTGGGGGGGGGGGTTACCCCTAGGTGATTGTAACATGCAACCAGGGCTGGGAAGCACTGCTTAGATGAAAGTGTGTGGATTGTTAGTATAAGTTCCTCTAGGAAGGAAATATAAGCCCTGAATATAAAAGGGCAGCATTTTAACAAGAGTCCACCTGCTTTCTGGATTCTGGAGGTTCCTACTTGCGGGAAAACACATCACCAGCTGATGTGTTTCTTGTTAATATCCCAGTTCCAAGGAAAAGCCACCCAAAATATATTGCCTCCACTCCTTCTCCATGAACCACTTCACTTTCTTTAAGAGGAATATTCCTAATTAAATAAACTGGAGACTGACAGCAGATACGTGGGTGCCTGTAGCTTCCTCCCTCCAGTCCCTGAATCACCTGAGAAGCTGCACAGCAACTGAGTATGGCCAGGCACTCTACATGGGCTATGGAGAGCTTAGGCTAGGAGCCAGGGAGCAGCTGATAAGGCCAAGGACGAGGATGGCAAAAGGAGAGGATTCAAACTCTCCTAGTTTAGAGAAAGGCCCATTGCTCTTGCCCCAAGGGCTTCATCGGCTCCTGATAACATACAGGAGCAAGGCCCTAGTGGGCAGAACTTAGTTAGGGCTTCGATCCTGGGAAGTTAGGGACACAGAAGCAGGAAGAACAGGCTGGGAAAACAAGGCAGCATCGGTGCTGGTGGCAGACCTGAGGGTCTGCAGCCAGAGACTCAGTAGAGCCCCAGGGCCACCAAAGCAGGAAGATTATATAGGAGAGAGGGAGCCGCTGCCAGGAACTGGAATGAACAAAGAAGAGGGGTGAAATGAAGACAGAGCCAAGGTGGAGTGGGGCTGGCCTGGAACCCTGCAAGAGCAAGGTCAGGTGGGAGGGCAGGAGTGTCCTCAGCTGTTTCTGCCAATGGCTGTGGGGGGTCTGTGGCTGGCTTTAGGAGCCATGCAAGTGCTAGAAGGCTGCCCTGGATGGGAGTTCAGGCCTCCACTTCCTCACCACCTGAGAGAACTCCCCTCAGGCAAGAGCTTCAAACATCTTCTCTTGATCTGTTCCTGCTTGCCCCACTCTGCAGAGGAGAACAACAAATAGCAGGCATGCACATAGCAGGCATCCATTGAATGAATGATTATGTGGAATTTGCAAACTATCTACAATGAAAAAACCACAAGAGTGCCAAAATGGCACATCCATCAGTGGAGTCTTTCCAGGCTATGTTCCTTTTCACTTACTTTAAGCTGTGAGTCAGCAACCACTATATCCAAAAGAGGAATTAATGAAAAGTGAGCATACATGTAGACTTTATTGAGCAAGTAAAACATAATCAAGAAAGTGACATGTTGACTTGACATAAATGCTACCATATTGCATGGAAATGAGCTTAAATGATCACTCATGCTCATGAATGACTACTATTAATAATAATCATACCCAGACACCAAATTTTAGAGTTTTGTTTTCTTGCTGTTCTGCATTATTTATAACTGACATCAATGCTTACTCTTTCCCCTGTATTTCCCAGCTCTCATTTAATCAAATACGCTTAGACTCTTGAAACTGAAATAGAAGCTTAATGATATTCTATTTGAGCCCCTACTTAACACAGAAAATCTGTTCACATAAACCCCTATCACACACACACACACACACACACACACACACACAAACACACACACACACACACTGTCCTCAAGCAGCTGCCTCTAGTTCACGTTCCCCAGGCTAGAGCCCCAAGGAGCTTGAGAGCTCAGGTATCATAAATTCTGGGTCTCAGGCCATGGATAGCCTACTCAAAGGTCATGGTCACATACGGGAAGAGGAAATGAAGGGGAGGGGAGTTGGCATAGAGAGAATTCTGTGCATGTGGGAGTCTTGGATTTGAAAAATAAGATGCGATGAGTTAGAACTAAGGCTCAGGGGAGGAAGAAGAAAGGATACAGCCTGATACCCTACTGTTTGTTCTAACCCAGCTCTGCCCCAAAGGAACTAAAGCAGATTTAGTTTTGCAAGCAGCCTTGGCAACAATAAGTTCAATGGCCAGGAGAAGCAATCTCCACCTCTCTAAAAATATTATCTTGCTGTTGCCAGATGTTGCTCTAGCTGGAGACATACCACTCCCAGACCCCAGTTACAGATAAAGGCTGTTATGAGCAAATACCTAGGAGGAAGAACTTATTGGTGTGAATGAATTTCTGTCAAAGTATAAAAAATATCAGATATCTTTCTGTTTTGATAGAGCCAGTGAGATGGCAAAGAATTCAAGCAAGAACAAAACAAAAAGGAAGGAAACGTCAAGAAGGGAGAACTATAGACATTGGATTTTCTGATTCAAGGGTTGGCTGACAATTGTTCCCATTTTCAAATGTAGCTTGAATAGCTTGTTCTGTGAATTTTCATTTATTTCTAATTCCTCCACCACCCTTGTGTCAAATTACTCAAGCTAGATATATTCCATTTCTTTCTAAGCCATGTGACCGTGTGGATCTCTGTTATAGCATTTCTTGCTGTGTACCTTGTATTGTATACAATTTGGAGGTACTAACCACCTCTCTCCTTGAGAGTAGGCAGCATCTATGCCTAGCTTCTCTCTTTAAGAAAATTTGGAGTATGGCAGAGGAGGCAGAAGGGATTTGTTGTCAGAGGTCCCCAAGACCACCCTCAGGTTCAATGATTCTCTAGAAGGAATTACAGAAGTGAGAGAAGCTATTATACTCACAGTTATGATTTATGATAGCAGAAGGACACAGATTACAATCAGAAAGGTAAGAGACACATAAGTTAAACGAGAGAGACCATGCATGTGCTTGTCATTGTCCTCTCCACATGGAGTTATACAGACAATGTGTAATTCTTCCAGCAAACAATGTATGACAATACCATAGAGTATTGCCAACCTGGGGAGTTCACCTGAGCCATGTTATCCAGGATTTTAAGTGGGATGGGAAGGGTTCAGTCACAGAAAGATACCAATACTCGGTCAAAAGTAGTGTCTGATAAATTATCTTGAGTACACCATGCAAACAAATACACATTATTGTATCCTTCCCTTGATTGCTCTATGAAATTGAGTAAAATAGTAAAATCGCATATTCTGATTAAGAAGAGGGAACTTAAATGTTCTGCGGGTGAACAGAAGGGAAAACTCTAATACCGTCTGTGCTGGTCCCTTGCCAGCATTCATTCTGGAAGACCTTACCAGTGACCGCACATTCGACTGCGTACCAAATGAAGCATTGAATTGCAGCAGCTAAAAAATTCTTCCCCTGGCTCTTAGGTGCTTTGATTATAAAAATGGAATTTCAAATTACCTCTATCCACAATCTTGCCCAAATAAAACTAGGCATTGCTCATGGATCTACATATCTGGCACACCGCACAAATGTAAATTTTGGCAAATTCCGTTCAGTCTGTAAATTTTCTGCTAAAGAACATGGAAAGATGTTGCCTGTTTAATGTCCTTCACACCTTGTATGGAACACTGCTAAAAAAGAGATGCAACTTGCTTACCGGTGATATTGAGGCTTTCCTAATGAAAGGTTTGTTTTGGGGTTTTTTTTAATCAATTTTCATGTTCTGCAAAACATGCAGAAGTACTTAATGAGATTTCTGGCATTACAAAAGTAGAAGGATGTATCTTCCTACCTACAACATGGCTATCACTGTTGCCAGCCATAGAAAATAAGTTAAAAGATGGGCCTGCCTTAAAAATCATGTTTTATAAATGTGAGACTAGAATAATGTCCTTCTCTGTTTGGAAATACATTGAGGATGAGAATGAAGAAAAGGATTATAGTAAAACAGAGATTTATATGCTGTTTCTTCAAAACAGTTTAATGATCTGTGAAGAGGCCATTAGGATCCTAGAAAAGGAAGAACTGACTGTGCCTTAGTTGTTTGATGTGATATGGAGGTCACAATAAAAACTCAAAAAGCAAAAAAATAACTCATTTTTTGGGAGAAAATAAGACTACTTTAGAACTCAAAAAATTGTTACCACAATTGAGGAGCCAAGTTCAATAAGCCTTTCTCAAGTTGTTTACCAAAAACCGTTACTTATTTGGAATCCAGCTTTGATCTCACAAGTTGAAATTACTTCTGTGTTTTCAAACCACTTTCCTTGAGAAAGAGGGATTTCATTTATGATGGCACCCAATATGCTTCAGAGTGTTTAAAAATGATGGACATTTTTGGGGCTGGCCGAGTGGCTCAGTTGGTTAAGCGCTTGCTCAAGAGTGTGAGCTAAGCTCTGAACAACAGCAGTTCGATGCCCAGCCCAAGCTGAGCTGCCAACAGGTGGCAGGATGGCTTAGCTAAAAAAAAAAAAAAAGAGAGAAAGAAAATGAAAAATGATGGACATTTTAGATATCGATAGCCCACATAGTGAATTTACAGATGCAAAGGACCTGATTGGGAGGCCAGCGGCCCCGTTCGGGTCCCACATTTGAGAGCCAGTGACACTGTCTTCAAAAAAAAAAAAAAAAAAAAAAAAAAAAAACAAGCACAAAGATGAGAATTAACGCTTATATAAACTAGTGAGTTTTATGTTACTGTGTTTATGCCTTATTGCTAAACTTTTAAAATGAAAGCCTAAGATCTCTATTTGTATCTGTATGGATGTTTATGTAATTATGTACATGTGATATTTTCCTACCTCCCGATGGTATGCCAAATTAATTTATAAAATCCCTTAAAAGAGGTCTGTTCTAATTGGTTTAGAGAAAAATGAGCATTTATATAAATAAAATATTCCTAAAATTCTCAGATATATAAAAATTAGCTCAAATGTTTTTAAGGTAAACCATGATTTTGGTAAACCTTTGGTAAATATGACTAGTTTGGTATCATTAATAGCTCATTTCTCTTTAGCGTTGAATAACTCACTATTCAGATATGCCACTGTTTAATCGTTCACCTACTGAAGGACATCTTGGTTGTTTCTGAGATTTGGCAATTATGAATAAAGTTGCTATAAACAGTGAAAAAAATAAAAATAGTAAAATAAAATAAAAACAAATATGTCCTCAGAGTCATCAGCATTAAATATAATAAATCAGGCATATATCTCTATTCTACCTGGTTTACTGGTCAAATAAGCCAACAGTATATCTACTAGATGTTGAAGATTATAAAAATTACACATTTAAATCTAATCAAAGTGAGTCATTGTTCTGACCAACTTTATTTGAAAAATAATTATGTTTTATTATATTTGTCTAAAAGCAGTTCACAAAATCTTTTTGGTGACTGCAAACTTAGAGTTGTACTAAGTTAAGTATTCACTAAATATCTAAATCATTTCTAAGTAAGAAACTGCTAAGACATTCATTATGAACATGTTTAAGTTTACATACTTTTGACTTCTTATTTTTAAAAAGAAACTAAAGATATTTGAATCTGTTAACAAACATATTATTTTCCCACACTGAAAATTTTAAAAAAAAAATTATTTTAAAGGAACATATACCTATAACAATTATGAGATGGCATATATATTCATAAAATTTGCTAATCAGCTATAATCAGCTATGCTGATATATGGCAGATAAATCATAATTGTCTACTTTCTGGCTTTATCTATATATAAAGGTTACTAGTGCTTAAAAATTATAATCAATATATGCAATTGAAATGACTAGAAATAATAAGAGTGGTAGAAAACAACTTTGTATGTTAAGAACATAAGATGTGTTTTTGTTAAAAGAGAAGAATTATTTTTGTCCTAAAGTAATTGTTTACAGGTTGTTTAAAGGTTGTTCCAGAATGAGAAAGAGGAGAGTGTAGGACAAAAATCTGAATGGAGGGTGACCAGTTAGCTCAGTTAGTTAGAGCATGGTGCTGATAACACCAAGGTTGCCAGTTCGATCCCCGCATGGGTCACTGTGAGCTGTGTCCTCCTTAAAAGAGTCAACTATGCCATTGTATCATGAAAGCAATGTGTAACCAATGACCATGGTGTTTTTCCAATTAAAAAACAAACAAACAAACAAACAAAACCCTGAATGGATATAGAATGTTGTAAAAGGTCTGCAGAAAAAAAGAGAGGAGTCAAACTAAAATTAAATGGATTTACTTACAAGATTTTAAAATGAGCTTTAATGTCAACAGTATAGATGCAAAACTAGAGTTTTCTTTCTCTTAAAATGACTAAATTTTTTGGGTTATTAGTCTGCTCTTCCTAAGAGATTGCCAAGGTTTTCCTTTACCTTTTAAGTAATCCGTCTAGGAAACAGATTCTGTATTATCAGAATAATTTCCTATGTCGTTTTTGTTGGGAGCCGGCAGCACCTCAGTGTCTGACAAGGTCACATTGAAGTAAAGATCCACGCTCAGCCCTGGATGTCTAGTGTGCTGCCTTGTGGTTGGTCATGTAATATCTCCTGCCTCTCTGAACCCATGTGCCTTTCCTCCACATCAGATCCTATAGGAGACAGTACTTTCACTGCATTTATGGCAAGTTCCTATAGTACCCCAATGAGAGATGGCTATGCAATCAAAGATGGGTACGATCTCCTAAGAGAAGGAGACAACCCTAAGCCAGGCGATAGCCCCATGGGGACCCCAGGACTGAGAAAGAGGGGAACCAAGCCTCTTGGAAATAGAGGCTAGGACCTTTGGCCACGTAGGCCAACAGCCTGTCTGAGAGAAACTGATGATAACATTAGTCTGTTGAGCTCACTTGCCTAGGGTCATTACTGTGAAAGCCTCCTTGAAGACTGAAGTCTCCAGGCCATGAGAGTTCTGATAAGAGGCAACTGACCATGGGGTATGTTAATCAACAGCCTTAATTGGATTCTTTGCCTTGTACATTGTTGCAGCAACAGATACTGAAGCTTTGACTGAGAAACAGGTGCTATCCTCTATTGTAATAACAATAGCCCTCAGTAGGATAAGAGAGGTTTGAGACCCCCTTTGGCTACTAAGTATTGTAATAGACTTTAGATAATTTTATCCTAAACACAGCCACTCCTAGTCTCTTAGTAACAGCTCAAGTATTCACCCTGTGAGTCTTATTGCTGGAATTTGGGATAATTACTAGATAGTCAAGGTAGTCATGGTAACCATTCTTTAGGTGATATGTAGAAACCGAGTCTGGGTCACAAAGAGATTATCTAATCCTTAAAATAGGTCACAGTGTGCCCTGGGGAGAACAATTACAAGGAAGTAAAGACTGTAAAAGTCCTAAGAAAGAAAAATACATCAAAACTATGTGGAACTTAACTTGTGATTGGATAATGGTCAAAAGTCCCTATAAAAGGGGACATGCTGTAACAATAAAGTATGACACTTCTCTGAAAACTCTCCCCGGTGTCTCCACTCCCTTCTTTTGCCTAGCCGACTCTGTCTCCACCTGAGAGAACTCCTGGACTCCGCGGGAGGTGGACTCCTACAGTTTTTATCATGTCCTCAATTATTTTAAAGAAACACATTTTTTCATTGTTTAAAGAGCAAAGGCATTTTTAAATCTATATTTATCATTAAAATCTTTTATTGTCACTTTGGTTAAATAGATAACTAAGTACTTTTTTCCACAGCAACCTATGATCCTATTTAATCAAGTGTTCAAACCTTGTGACATTTTTGACAACTTTTGATGTTTTCCCTTCCCAAGCTAAATCCTAAATGCAATCTTTATCTCAAGCTGATTTTGAGATTTCTTAGAGGGCTCCTGGAAAGCCTCAAAGGATTTGTTCTTTCACCCTCAAAAAAGAGGAATGTTAGAAAAGAATTAGTCTTCTTTGATATGTTTAATTGTATGAAAAGTATTATCAAATAAGAAGAGCTATTTAACCTTCCCTGGGTTATATTTGCATGAGTAAATATTATTATAAATATCTCAAGAATTATATGAAATTCCTAGAAATTTTTCAGTGACCTCACTGTCCATGATTACCCATATGCTGCTTGCCTGATAGTAGACAATAATGGCATAAGGCTATCAGCCATGATTCCAGTTATTATTGAAAATGTTGTATGTCACAAAACAACCAAAGTTCTCAGTCAATTGAATTATTTTTGTAATGAATTCACCTCAGGTCTTTAACCACAGCCATATTATATCTTTTTGTTATCCACAAATATTGTTTAACTCTGGTTCTTCTCTGAAAGTACATGCAATCAACTACAGACCAAAGTGGTTCTCCTTCAACAAAAAGGAACTGCATTACAAACTCATGAAAAGGACTATACCAGGTACTCTGGGGTACAGATTCCTGACAGCATTGTTTAAATAACTTTGAGATCATTATCACTGGACTAAGTCAGGATTTACAAAAACTCCAGTGAAGAAGCTGATGAGTTCATGAAATTGCTAACCCAGGATCAAACAGAACAAGAATTACTTACATGGGAATAAATGAACTGATGAATATTGATTACGATTTTCTTACGGCTTTTGTTTGGAACATTGGTGATTCTTTAATGTTCTGTTTTCTGTATACAAGGAATCCCTTTCTCTTTTATCTTAAGCTATCTATAAATCATAACAATTTAGTAGATTATACATGTATAAATAGAAATAAAATATTTGTCTTTTTTTTTTTTAAGATTTTATTGGGGAATTGGGGGAGGGAAACAGTGTTGGGGAAGAAGGGGACCAGCCAAGTTGTTGTTCTTCAATCTTTGTTGTGGAGGGCGCCAGTCGCCATCTGGCTTCCTGTCGGCAGCTCGTGGCCTCTGAGCTCAAGGTGCTGTGTTCAATCTTAGTTGTGGGTGGGCATAGCCACCATCCCATGCAGGAGTCGAACCAGCAGCCTCGTTGTTAAGAGCCCACACTCTATCCTCTGAGCCATCCAGGCAGCAGCTCAGCTGAAGGTGCAGAGTTCAATCTTTAGTTGCCAGTGGGCGTAGCCCACCATTGAACAGGCAATCTTGTTGTTACACCAGCTGAGCCATCCTGCCACCTGTTGGCAGCTCAGCGACAGCTCAGCTAGTGTGCAGCGTTCACTGGCCCACGTGGGAACCGAACCGGCAGCCCTGTTGCTCAGAGCACACACTCTAAGCTAATTCTTAACCAACTGAGCCACTCAGCCTGCCCCCAAAATATTTGTGTTTTCTCTCTGCCTGATTCCTCAAAAATTCAGAAATTGTTATTCAGTATTCTTATTTTTATGTCAATTTAAATATTTACATAGGTTTAATAAGAATCTATGCTCCTGGTAATAGGACATGATTAGAAACATTAGCTACATAATGAAGGCTTTGACTGAAATGTCATATTTGAGTATGATGCACATAAAATCAGGTAAGACCAGACATATTTATGGAACTAAGGTTGACTTTATGGAGCCAATGTTTACAAAGACCTCTTGGAAATACCAGCCTGGCACCTGTCTTGCAAGTGATTATGAAAGATTACTTCCTAGCAGGCCTAAGAAGTTAAAAATATTTGAGGGACCTCAAGAAGAGAGGAATTCACCCAAATCTATAGGTACTGCATATGAAGACATATGGCAAGTTCTTGATTTGGCTTTCTAGCTTCAAGAGACTTTCACAAATGAGATTCCTTGTAAGAGTTCCAGAAACGCAAACGTTAAAAGGCCTGTGTAATCAATTACTATTCTTACTGCGCTTATGTAAACAATCATGCCATATTTAATGAGACGATGTATTTTGTAAACAAGAATAATCTCACTTTGATGATCTTTCATGAAAGAAGCAGGTAGAGAGACTTTATTTCAGTAGAATACTATAACATAACCTTGTGGGTTATTAGATTCTAGTCTTGTTTATTTTCTTTGAGGTTTCATTGTCTACCTATAGACTGGACTAGATCATGCCATCTTACACATTTTGGTGGTCCATATCAGATTCTCTATTCTTCTAGCTTTCTTCAATATCTGGTTATAACACTCAAAATTTGGAATTTGCTCCCATCCTACTGACTTGGTATCACTGACCACTAAGACTTGACTGCCCAGGTTCTTACTGGGACTCTAGAGGGCCTCGTTAACTGCCCTTACCCAGGTATCTGAAAATCCCCTGAAAGCTGGAGCTGGCTGACTGGATCTGAACTTCAAAGGACTGATCACCACAACAGATCATGTAGGGGGTGCCATCACCAAGGACATTCAAACTGAAAATCAGAAAGCCCTTCATTGCCATTACCATCCTCACTCCACCATCTCAAAATGATTTGAATCCAATGTCTAACCCTTTGGATTCAGAAATTGGGCTTATAGTCTGCTCCAACCATTAATCTTTATTTTTTGTCTTTCTAATATATGTTCCTCTTTAAAAATTTCTCATTTCCCAATTTCTAACCCAAGAGTTCTCTCCATAGTAATCAACTCAGCTCCTTGTTTGTGAAATTTCAGAAGTTTCAGATGGGGGAAATGAAGGTGGTATGTAAATTACTTTAAACCAAAAATATGTGAACTATTAGTCATATGGGCCAAGCAAGTAGCCACCTCCCCTCCCCAACTAGACAACTTTTAAGTTTTCTTTCCTATAGAAATTTTAAGTCTCCTCTTCCCTAGTTTCTTAGCCCCTGGCTTTGATTACTCTTCTAATCAGTTTCTAAATCCTAGACTAAAGATCGCCCCTAGACTGAATCACAGAATATCTCTCACCCACCCCTGCTTTAGCTAACTACTTTAAAGCCTGTGACTTCCCAACATTCCCCAAGCCATTCCGGACCTAACTCTTGGATAATCCCATCCAAGAAACTAAATATGTTTTAACATTTCCCCAGGACAGTATACTTGTTGATTTTAAACATTAAAGCCTAATGTTCTTTCCAAACCCCTAGCCACCCCACATCAATAGCTTGGAACTCTGCTCTTTAAAAAATGTATTAATTAAAATCTATTTCCTCATTTAGGGGCCTTGGGATACAGATAACACCCCAACAAGATTGCCAGTTGCAACCAAAGAAGCCAACACGGTCTTCCAGGTGGATCTTGAGACCCCTTCCTCTCATCTGAGATCAGATAGGGTGAGAGCTCTGTGAATCCCCCAATAGTCAGGGACAGCTCTACGCCCCTCCCCAGCAGGAAGCAGATACAGAAGAAGAGACCTCCTGTCCCTCAACTTCCCTTAGAGATTTTATGGGGATCACATCTCTCAAGGGGAAAACAAGGCAGGCAGTTAGAGGCAGGCATTGGGTCTCTGCATTCCTGCATGTCCCACAGAATTCACCACCCAAAAGACCTCCCCTCTCCACCCAGAACCTCCCCTTTCATTGTAATTATACACCCCTACAAAGAAACAATTGGGCACAAAATACCCGATTAGATTAGACCAGTCACCCACACCTGCACATAATGACCTTCATTTCACCTGGGCCTCATTATACCACCTGGGCCTCATTATACCATCTTCATAATATCATACATATGCCCGGAAGTTCATTAATATCATTATAGCAGACTGAATTCTGGGAAGGAATATGCACAGTCTAAAAAGAGGAGGTAATAGCCTCTTGTCAATCATAGGTGTCAATTAAGTAGTCCCACTCCCAGAGAAGAACAGCCCATTCCAGAGGAAAAAGGGATAAAAACCCCAAGTCCTGGCCAGTCAGCACCTTTAGAGCTGCTTTTGCTCGGCCGCTCCAGATTCCTTAGAGTGTACTTTCTCTTGTGATAATGGCCCTTGAGCCATTCTCTGCTGTTCAGTCCTGCTTCTGTTTCTTTGAAGTGTATTTTTTCTTCTAATAAACTGTCTTTTCTGTAATTTTACCTCTCTGGTCCATTTCTCCATTCTTCGGTTCCACGAGACCATGATTCCAGTGCACACACACAATCACACATCAAAAAATCCTGCTTCATTAGCAGCCACAGAAACATTATCTAAAGCTAAGCAGAACCTGCCAAAATACAGCTGCCAATAACCCCTCTTGATGGAGTTTCCCATTCAGGGGAGACTGGCCCTTATCACTGGGAAGTGAGACATCAGCTACCCAGTAGCATCAAAACGACCAATAGAACTTTCCATATTTTCCCATTAACTTCTTGTCCCTGTCTTTTGTTGTTGTTGTTAAGATGGTATATAAACCTTTACCTCTGGCTAGACAGCAATTTACTCACTACTAATATTCCCACATGTATAATAAACTTTTCTCCTATTAATGTTGTCCCCAACCATGCAGACTTAAATGGGGAAAGCATGTTTGTCTCCTAACATAGACATCAATAATCATAATCTAAAATTGATGTCAATAAATAGGGAAATACATTATAAGCATATTGTCTATGGTTATGAAGGTAACCAGTAGACACCCTCATAAAAACTAGTTACAAAAGATTTTCTTGGGGGAATTGGAGCGGGATTTAGAAGGAAAAGAAGGAACATGCCACTTGTTTATCATCATAAACTTTTCCATAGTATCTGATTTCTTGATGTGCATATATTACATTGATAAAAAGAAAATGACAGAAATGAATACAGAGGGAACCACCGTAGTAGAGGACAAGGTATTCACACCTTTGTGTGTTTCACTAGGCAGTTCCCTCCTCACTATCCCCATCCCCTCAAAGGACAAAGCATGAAGCTTTGCTGACAAAACATTTACATCCCAAGAGAATCAAGTCTGGGCAAGTGCCCCAGTAGAGTATGCAGGGGATGTGGAAATTGACTGTGACTTCAAACTCTAACCAAATGTTAAGTGGATATTCAATTGCAAACGTGTCTGCTTTGCATTCCCTCAGGACCATAGTCAAGTGTTCATATGCTAATCAGAACTCAAGGAAACAATGTTGCTCCTCAGTAGCTAAAGTCCTTATAAATTGTTAATGCAAAAAAACTTCCAGAAACCAAGAGGGAAAATACTTCAAAGTGAAGAAGTCACTTTTGGTTTATTATGAAGAACGTGATTACCCCACCTCCTCCCAATATGTTACGCTTTTCTTTGGACTATCAAAGGATGTCTACATAAGATAAACCTGAGTTTGCATAGCTTGACCTCCACACACAAATCTCTCAGGCGCTCATTAGTCTCCAGAGTCCTGCTGAAGTGTGGGCACTGCCCTATTTCATGCACATGTGCTTTTTTCCCAAAGGAGATCCTGAAGCTGAAGGATCTATCCCAGAGGTTCCCAAATTTTCTAGGTTCATGGCACCTTTGGTATCTCACTGCTTTTTTTTCCAGGATTCCAGGCCAAAAGAAGTAACTAACAATCCAGTTTATTAAGTCGTTGGTCCCACACAACTTAATACATATTTATGTTTTATAACTTACTAGCCAAATGAAAAAATAATACATATAAATTGAAAGGAAAATACTATTGCATTCTTCACCACAGCTGCTTACTCCTGGGATGTGTGCTCAGTCAAGTGCTTGTGTTGTTGGGCATTGCCACCCACATTTCCCGTTCCACATTGATTTTTCACATGGTACTTCATTTTTATCATAGTACAGAGAGGAAAAATAATATTGCCTCTACCCTCTGAGTTCTTAGCTTAGACCTCCAAATGAAAGACAGATTAACAAGAGAAAAATAAACAAAAGTTGAATTATGTGTATAGCTCATGTACGAGGTCAATTAAGTTCGTGAACTTGCCACCGTGTGCTTACATTGGCAGCACTGTACAAACAGCTCAGTAAGGCTTCATAACCTTGGTATATCAGTGTCTCACAGAGTGGCATTAATTATTATTGTTGCATGTTTTTGTATGCCATCACGAGAATGTCTGAGCTTGAATTAGAGCAACAAACAAACATTACGTTTCTTGTTAAACTTGTCAAGAGTGGAAGTGAAATCAGGGGCATGTTAGTCCAAGTTTAGGGGGATAATGCCATGAAGAAAATGGTAGTGTACAAATGGATTAAATGTTCTTCTGAGGGGACAGAACATGTCACCAATGAAGAGAGGTCAGGGCGCCAGTAATGAGCAGAACTGAAAAAAACATTGCTAAAATTCGTCAAATTGTATGTCAAAATTGTTGGCTGACTATGAGAACCATAGCAGACCAAGTAAACATAGATAGAGAAACAGGAAAATCTTAACTGAAACTCTTGGCATGAGAAAGGCATGTGCAAAAATGGTCCCAAAGGAGCTCACCGATGAACAAAAGCAAAGGAGAGCTGAAGTTTGCCAAGACCTTTTGGAGAGGCAAGACTATGTTTTGGGCCATGTTATCACTGGTGATGAAACATGGGTGTGCCAACAGGACCCAGAAACAAAGCGTCAACATGCACAATGGAAGTCAGCCAATTCTCTATGACCAAAAAAGTTCCATCAGTCCAAATCAAGAGTCAAAAGGACATTACTAACCCTTTTTCAATATCAGAGGGATTATTCATTATGAATTTGTACCAACTGGACAAACAGTTAACCAAGTTTACTATTTGGAAGTGCTGAAAAGACTGTGTGAAAAAGTTACGACGACCTGAACTTTTCACCAACAATTCATCACTCTTGCATCATGACAATGCACCAGCTCACACAACACTGTCTGTGAGGGAGCTTTTAGCCAGTAAACAAATAACTGTATAGGAACACCCTCCCTACTCACTTGATCTGGCCCCCAATGACTTCTCTTTTTTTAGTGGCTCATGCTGAGATCAAACCATCAACCTTGGTATTATCAGCACCACACTCTAACCAACTGAGCTAACTAGCCACTCACCTCCTCCCAGTGACTTCTTTCTTTACCCGAAGATTAAAAGAAAATATTGAAAGGAAACTATAGGGCCGGCTGAGTGGCGTGGTGGTTAAGTGCTGGCTTGGGAAGCCAGCGGCCCCAGTTCGGTCCCACATATGAGGGCTAGTGACACTGCCCTCAAAAAAAAAAAAAAAATTGAAAGGAAAGTATATTGATAACATTCAGGACATCAAGGGTAATATGATGACAGCTCTGATGGCCATTCCAGAAAAAGAATTCCAAAATTGCTTTGAAGGGTGGACGAGGTGCTGGTGTAGACGTGCCCAGCTTCCCAAGGGCAGTACTTCGAAGGTGACCATAGTGATATTCAGCAATGAAGTATGTTGCACTTTTTCTAGGATGAGTTTGGAACTTAATTGTCAGACATGGGAGATATCCAGGGGAAAATGAGTAACTCCTAAAGGTGGCTTAGAATTCAGGCTTCAATACCATCTTAATAAGGAAAGAGGAGGGAGAATGTAGGTCTACTAGGGGAGAGTAAATGATTTATAAGAAAGATGAATAGGCCCATAGAAGAATAAAGGAATGATAGTTTGTGACAAAGTTTGTCTGGATGCAGTACTGATTTCTAGTCTCCTCTCCTGTAATGAGCCAGTCTTCCCTGGTTAATGAAACTCTCAGAGAGGGGATGTTTAACAATAGAATTCCTTCTGGAGAAAGGGTATACCCCTGCATTTGCTATTTCTCAAGCTCCTACAGTTCAATGAAACCAAGGGTCCTTATGATTTTGATTAAATGGTGTTTTGAATCCTAGCTCTAGAAATCACAACTCCCTCTCTCTCTCTGCACCCCTCAGAGACCTAGGTTTTCCCCTGGAAAATCAGGAACTTGGGAGACAGCAGAAGACAGTAGCCCAGACCTAACTAAAGGTCACAAGGTTTGGGCCTCTGTCTGGCTGAAGATAACACCTTGAACTAAGTTATGTTTGACCTTCTGAGCCCTAAGGTAGTATGACCCCCTGGCTACCTTTCCATGAAACCAGACAGAGAAAAACCAGAGCAGACCTCAGAGCTGTCCTCAAGACTTGAAGAAATGATTTATTACCCTTACCTCACCTTGACCAATTATGTCCCAGCACAACCCCATATCCCTAACCCACCATGTTTTGTGATTTTGCTCTATATAATCCACAACCTACATGCCATTAGGGAGTCGGATCTTTTAGAGGGTTAGCTTGCCCCCACTCCAGATTGGCCAATTTCTCTCATAAACCTCCTTTCTATACCTCACACTCCTTCCTGTCCATACATTTCTTTTGGGCCAGTGTGCACAGGCAAATGAAATCAAATTTTGGGGTCTGGTAACATCAATATTCAGTATGCCAAAGTGGCATATCTGGGGTGGCATGTCCTAAACTTCTACAGTCATATTTTGTGATGGCACATTTTACTACCCTTCATCAGCTACCTCAAAAACACACAGCCTCTGGACTGGCCGAGTGGCGCAGTGGTTAAGAGCTGGCTTGGGACGTCAGCAGCCCCGGTTCAGATCCCACATATGAGGTCCAGTGACACTGCCCTCTAAAAAAAAGGAAAACACAGCATCACAAAGATATAACATCATCAAAAAAAAAAAAATGAGTGCGATCATGTTGAAACTGTGCACTATCTCAAGCTAGAAATTTGAGATGAGTAAACCATGAGGTGTCTGACAGATGTCAAGTTCCCCCCAAATTTCACAATATACCACAGCGCTCTTCTGAATTCATTGTGATGCCTAGGTTCCTTGGAACACAGTTTGGGAATCTCAAACCTACCCCAAGATAAAGTTGAGGCCAGACACAGGTTCCTGGAAAGTTTAGTAGGTGATAGTAAGTGGCAAATGACGGGAATTAGGGGACTTCGCCTTAATACCAAGTAATCAGGAATTTCAAAAAATCTATAAATCTGTATTTTAATGCTCAGCAGAAGACCATTATTGAGAAAACTACTGGAGCATTCAAAACACTTTCTGTTTTAGAAAGTAAGACATATGTAAACCTCAAAGAATATTTAAAATAGGAGGCATGATAAAGATAAGGTAGCCCAACTCCTCTATTTTAAAGTAGAGAATATAACTAACATGATTTAACTCTTCTATACACTGGTTACTATCCTAAGTGTTTTACTGCATTAACTCATTTATCCATAAGACAATCCCATGAAATACTATGATTATCCTCATTTTAAAGATGAGTAAACTGAGACACAGATAAGTTCAGAAATTTGCCTAGGATCATACAAGCAAGTGGAGAAACTGGCATCAGACTCCAGACCACCTGGCCCCCAAATCCAAGCTATTCTACACATGGAAAACACACTCTGAGAAGATTCTTCACTATATATTTGGTTCAACACTTAACAATTTTCAAAGTGCTTTCAAATCAAATCCCCTCTGCCAGCCACAAAACCAAAGGGAGAAGGACAAATATACCCAAATTTCAAGTGAGGAAAGTGAGGCTGAGCGGGGCCCAGTCCAAATTCAAGTGAGTGATGGTACAGGGCAAGCCCAGCTTCCTGACTCCACCTCTACTGATCTGGCCACTACAGCACATTTGGGTGATTTTTTTTCTTCATATGGTTTCTAAAGTAACCCAAGTGACTTCTTGGAGAAAAATTAAAAGACTACTACTGTTCACTAATCTTCAGATAAAATAATAATGGTTTGGTTTTTTTTTTGTTTTTTTTAAAGATTTTATTGGGGAATTGGCGGAGGGGAACAGCGTTGGGGAATCGGGGAAGGGGACCAGACAAGTTGCTGTCTTTTTGTTCTTCAGTTTAGTTGCGGAGGATGTTGCTTCATGTTGGTATCCTCATTGCGCTCTTCCTGGATGAGGCAGATCGGTCGCTGGCCTCTGGATGTCGCTCACCGCGGCTATTGGCAGCTCACGCTTGGCTGCCAGCCGCTCACGCTGGCTGCGGGCCACTCACTGTAGCCTATGGCAGCCCACTGCAGCAGGGGCTGCAGCCCACACCATCACCGGGGCTCGCACAGCCCAGCTCCAGGTGGAGCTGTTGTTAGCTGTAGAGGGCAGTGTCACTGGCCCTCATGTGGGATCCGAACCGGGGCCGCTGGCATCCCAAAACCAGCGCTTAACCAATGCGCCACTAGGCGGGCCCTAAAATAATAATGGTTTTAAGTCATTGCACCATGTGCCAAGCATTTTGCCAAGCACTTTACCTCATTAAGTCCTCTTGACAACCTTTCTAGGTAGATGCTTTTCCCCTTTTTACCAATGAGGAAATTTGATGTATAAGTCAAGTTACTTAGCCAGGGTCCTTCAGCTAAAGAAGACCTGGTTAGCAGATTGTCTGGACCTTAAAAAACGAATATACATCTAACCACTGTGCAGGTTTTACAAAAACCAGATTTGTGAAATAATATGCTTCAATTCCAGGAACTAAAGAGAGTTCACTGGCAATCCTGTTTTCTGAAAAAATCTATCTGACTTGCTATGAAATACAATCGTGACTTTGTAATCACTATTTTCTTTATTTGGAAATTGGTGGAAACAACTGGAATGATAATGTGAAGAGGTCAAGAGACAGGGTCTTTATTTAATTTGGCTTCTTATGTTAGTAGAGCAGTGGAATTTAAGGAGATAAAGTCACCAAGAACTACATTTATAGAGAGAATAACTTAGGAAAACAAAAGGAAATGAAAGTATATTAAACCCTTATGGTGCACTACAAGCTTGACCCCATTTCCTCCTCACATCTGCCAGCCAGGTGAGCATTTTACCGGTTTATAGGTGAAAAAACCAGCTGGGGTAGTTAAGAACTAGCAACCCACCCAACAGGGACTTGGGTTGGGTATGGGAGCTTAACTCACAAACCTGAGTTTTCTCTTGACAAACTTTCAAACCAAAGAAACAATACAAATGTTAGAAAGTGGTTATTCACAAATGTACAAATCAACAAACAAGAGCAATATGTTGTAACAATTGCTAAATAGTAAGTAAAGGACCAATCACAAAAAATGGATTTGAAGATCTTGTAAGAGATGTAAACAAACCCACTCAGAACATTCAGAGACAAGTCAGTCAAGTTAGAGAGGGCTATGGTCCTTACATCTCCCAGGAAGCCAGAACTGTTTTTTACATCACCTTGATCAAAAAGCAAAATCAGGCTTTTTCTTGTCCCAAATACAGTGAATGAACAGTTCCCAAATACAACACTTAGATTAAAAGACAAAAACAAAAAAAACTACTCACTAAATATGAACATCTAAGTCATAAAGAGTTTAAAGTACTTGTAAATAATTATTACAAAGCACTGCTTGGTAGAAAGATAAGTTCTAGAAGAGTATTAACCTCATCCCCCCCAAAAAAGGAGGAAAGGGGAGGAGGATGAGGAGGAAGGAAGGGTGGGAAGGAGATTGTATTCTTACAACTCAACAGTGACATACTTGTATGTAGTGACTTTCTTAGTATTTGCCAGTACAGCTTATCAACGATTGTTTTTTCTGCAACAAAAGTTAACATATGTGAGCTCAAATAAATTTAAATCCCACGATGCCACCCAGGCACACAAAGGGAGAACATGTAAATCCCCATGCCTGTGGACTGACTCTGGACCTACAGAAGAGAAATATGAAGTGTTCCATGGTGAGCTTTACATTGGCAGAGAGGGGCGGGGGGGGGGGAGGGGGAGGAAGAAAGGAAACACTTTACTGTTTTTAAATTAGTATCCACTTCATATGCTTGTTGTTAGAATAAATTAGTTAATTTGTGTCAAATGCTTAGAACAGTGTAAGCACATGGTAAGCACCCCAAATAATGTTGCCTATTATTATTATTGTCATTAGCATGATTCTTACAACCATTGAGCTATACTGGCATTCTATATAAGGCTAGAAAGCCACCGATTGCCATGACGAAAAGGTCACAGGACACGAGCTTAGGGACATCTATTAGACCAGACTTGTTTTCAGTTTCTAGAATGCTGTTGCAACTGTTAGAAGATACATACTTAAGTGCATGAGTATTGAATCTAAATTCAGCATCTGGCTTGTTAAGAAGAAGTTACTACTACATTGAACTTCAAGTTTTTTGGTTCTGTTCTAATCCTTAATTTCAAAAAATGCATAAGGAGTAACATATAAAAGATTAAATTGATGGTGTCTGTTTCTATTTTTGTTTCTTCTGGTGTTAAAAAGTAAATTCAAATAATAGGTGATGGAGGAACAGGAAGAAAGGTGAGGTGGAAAAGATAGGCATTACCATTTAACAAGTGGTACCATGCATTTTTAAGCATTCCCTCCCCCAGAAGACATAATAACATATATGTGTCACTTCATGCAGTCAATTAACCCATATAACCCTTTCTCAGTACTGTTCTGTTGGTTGTTAGCACTTCCTCCTTTGAATTATACCAGCTTATCTCCCCTACCAACCGGAAGTTCATTAGAAAAAGACATTGTTTTATCTTTGCCTCTCAAGAGTATTCCCTGTTGTGCTTTAGAACATAATAGCCTCACAATTACTATTTAAATGAGTGAGTTAATTAAACATTCAATGAGTATTTAATGAATATGCAATTATTTATAGTCTTATCTTGACACTGTGTAGGATACAGAGAAATAGTTTCCATCTGAAAGGAGTTTAGAATTTAATAGAATAGGTAAGAATCAATAGACAGAACAACACATAGACAGATGAAAAGTTACAGTAAATTCTTCACATTTAAGGATGATGAATGATGAAAATGAAATGGTAATTCCAATAGGGCAGCCACCATGTCATGTTCCCATCCCAGAACCACCCCCACAGTGTCCAGCATTATTCACTGCACCTGGCAGGTGTCCAGACATTGCTTGTGGATTGAATCAATGAACGTAACATAGGCTGTCTGATTAGAATGAGAATTTAGAGCTTATGAAGTCTAACCTCCTCATTTTACAGGTGATTTGTTCTGTAATAGGGTTCCTCCCATTCAGATCACCATCCCCTCTTGTTCATTTTTCAAGACCGAGGTCGCACTTCATCCTCTTGGCAAAGTCTTTCCTAACTATCTCCATGCAAAGTGACCTTGTGGTTTTATGAGTTTTCAGAACTCTTCGATTCTCCTTTCTTTCTTCTCTTTTTTTCTTCTTTTCTCTCTTTTTCCCTTTCTTTCTTCCTTTTTTCTTTTGTTCTTCCTTCTTCCTTTTTTCTTTTTTCTTTCTTCTTTCCTTTTCTTCCTTGCTCCCTTTCTTTCTTCTTCCTTCCTTCCTTTCTTTCTTCCTTCTTCCTTTCTTTCTTGGTATCCCCATTTTATTAGTTCCAACATTGTACATATTATTCACTTACACTCTTTTAAATTATGAAACATTTCAAGGATATAGAAAAGTACAGAAAAAAATGATAAAACAGAACCAAATAGCCACTATCCTGATTCATCAAACGTTCACATTTTGCCACATTTGTTTCTGCTCTTTAAACACGTGTCATAAAAATTCACCTGGGAGGATATATATATTCCTATTACAGTGTGGTAGTTGCCTCTGAAAAGGGAGGAAGTGGGAAAGCAATGGAATGGGGTGGGGGGCAGAAGTCAGGAATTTAGCTATTAATTTTTCTAAGGCAATTAACAACTATAACAAAAACTTCCTGGAAACTGGTTCCTGTTGCCTCTGCAGACGGTACCCCCTTCCTATTTAACATCAGATTGCTTAGTTGTCTCCAGCTGAGGCCATTCGGCAAGCACTGTGATACAGCTCTCCACAGGTAAGTCTTGTCACAGCAATCAATTTGATTGCAAGCTCCCAGAGGGTAGGGGCCATGTTTTATGCACATTTGTCTTCCACTAACACAGAGCCATATGGAACACATTGGAGGCTCATTTCACTTTATTAAACCGCATAGTTCCTGTGAATATGGCATATGCAGCTCATTTTTTTTTATTTTAATAAGGGTTTCTCTCTCAAATTATTAAATTTGCAATGTCTTCATTTATCATCTCATTTCTAGTCTTCCCAAAATTATGGTAAATGCAGCAAGTCGAATTTACATGTGATCTCTAACTTGTTTCCGAGGGACTCCCATTACAATGAAGATGAAAAATTGCTGGAGGCAGTTTTCAATCCCATCTACACATACCATTCTTTAAGGATTCATTAGACACATTTGTTTTGCTTATTTTGAAGATAAACTATTGCAGCATCTCCTTGGTGGGGCAGATGTAATCTTCCCCAGCCGGATCCTCTACAGATGCTTCGTTCCATGGTGAAATTGAATATCTCGAAGGTCAATAACCCTTTCTATCATTTTTCATTAAAGTGCTTAGAGCAGGCAGTTCCTAAAGGAATAATTACTTGGACTCTGGCATTCGATTCTTGTTCACCCCAGTGAGTTAACCTTGAACATTCCACTCCAAAGCCAGCCCTTGACAGGTTTTTGTGGGAGCTTTACCTCACACCTTGGAACAACTGAAATGTCTTAGGAAAACCACATTTCCAAAGTGAGAGTTCGCAGGCTGGGTGCAGAGACACGAAACACCCAATCACCATGCATAAGGGTGAGCCGATGTGCCAGATGGGGATGGAAGGGGAAGTGGGGGAAGGGAGAAACCATTGTGCGTGCTTTGGGAAACTGCTCTCGTTTCAAACCTTGATTTCTGATAGGTTCAGGGAGAGTCCAACAAAGCTGTTATTATTCTGAACTCCAGGCTCTGGTGATATAATCCAGTTCCTAAGCACAGCCTCGGTTTGAACCAGACACCTTGGGGAGCTCAACTGTGCTTCCTGACCAGCAGAACCTCCTAGTCCAAATCCAGTTCTTGTGGCCAAAGCAAAAGTTCCCAAAAGACAGAGGAGGGCAGGGGCAAGAATGATGCAGTCCAGGTGATCTCATCATTTCACATTGTGCCGAACGTGACCCATTGGGAACATTGGAAGAGTTCTCTGGCAGAGCCACAGAATCATCTGAACAACTCCCTGAGGAGATTTTAGTTCAGTTGATCTATTAAAGTCTCTTTAGTTACAAATAATTCAAACTACTTGGGATAGTGTAAACCAAAAAGAGAAAAGGATGGAAGAAACCTGGACTGGCTCCAGGAAGAAAAGACAGCTGAATAACCCAGGCCTGCAGAGGCCAGACGCCACCCAACCCCACAGGCCCCATGGACCTTTTCTCTGGAGCAGTTTTGTCCAAAGGAAATAAAATTCCAACCACATATGTAATTTCAAATTTCTAGTAGGCACATTTAAAAAAGTAAAAAGAGACAGCAGGAATTAATTTTAATAATATATGTTGTTTAACTTGGTATATCTAAAATATTATTGCAACATAAAGTCAAAGAATTATTACTAAGATATTTGAAATCCTTTTTTCATATGAAGCCTTTGAAATCCAGTGTGTACTTTAGACTCATAGCCCATCTCGATTTGCACTAGCCACATTGCAGATGCTCAGCAGTCACATATGGCTACTGTATTGGGCAACACAGCTCTAGAGTGCTGCCATTGATCCAACTCATTGACAACAATACCTAATGTCAGTGGATCTCAGCTCGAAATTCCAAATTTCTGGGAGACAGAAATGTGACTGGGCTAGCTAGTGCCCTGGCCATGGTTTGATCAATTAGTCACAGCAGGGCAGGAACACTTAGTACAGACATGGCTGCCAAAGGTCCAGACTCAGAGAAGGGGGTGTCATGAGCCAGATGTCTGCCCCAGGAAGTGGCAGCCAGAGCAGATTTGGGGTGCACACAGGAATTTTTTTTAATAGCTCCGTGGGTAATTTATGATGGGGCAAGCTGGGGAGTCACTGATCTGTTGTCCCTCTTTTTAACAAAGTAAGAACTGAGACCCAGAGTGTTCATTTAACTAGTTCGGACAGTGGCCCTCTTTTCCCTGTCATGTAGTTATCATTTAGGGGCAAGAGGTGGCAACACTGATGACTTTCTTTTTCCATTCAGTGAATGGTTCCCAATCTCCCAGGGAACCCATCCTGAACACACAGAATTGGGTAGCTTTTGTTATGAATGAATTCATCCTCCACTCCCGCAATATTTTAGAACAGTGTCTAGATCCTATCAGTCCTTTTTAGCGAATCTCAGGGTGAAGGCTCAGGAGTACCTTTTATTTGCTTTCCTTCTCTTTCTCTAGTCAAGGCATTTTCCAGTAAACTAGATGGTGGGGGTGATGGGACCTCTGATTTGTATTACTTGCCTATTCCCGTGGTGCAACTGTTCTCACTGTGGCCAATTTAAGCTACCAATGACATCCACCTGCTTGCAAATATCCTGAAAATTTAACCATCAGCTCTTGCAACCCAGGACAAGCTGGACCCAGCATACCACTGTGGCAATCCCAAAACATTAGCTCCTCTGTGCCGTGCCTATCCTCTCCCTCCTTGCTGTTGCCCAAAGAATCAGCATGGTGTGACGCTGGCTTCAGAGCTAGTCAGAACATGAACTGCCTCTGGGTCAGTCCCTCTCTCCCCAGCAGATATCTTTGAGGTTTGAGTTCATATTAACTAAGTTACAGTATGGTGGTAAGAATTAGAGAAAATCCTTGTAAATCCTGCACATAGGAAGTACTCTACAAATGCTACTACTGGTATTTTCCTATTTCGAGTTTTTAACAAGCAAACTCACACAGCCAGCCAGGATTAGAGGCAGCATTCAAACACAGAGAAGTCCCTTCAAGAATTTCACTAAGTTACCAAAACTATCCAGTTGAGAATGGTGTAGACAGGTGAGGCACTTCTGAGCCTCCTGTAAATCCCTGCACAAGTGGGGCAAGGCCTACAGGGGATGAGAGGCCAAATTATCATTAGGAATTATGATGATGCAGAATGAAAAATAATATTAGGTCCTGTATTACTTTCCTGGGACTGCTATAATGAAGTATATTATACATCATTTACAACAGTCGTTTGCAACATCACAAATTTGTTCTCTCACAGGTCTGGAAGCCAGAAATCTGACATCAACATGTCAACAGGGACATGTTTTCTCCATAGTCTTAAGTGTGGGTCCTTCCTTGGCCCTGCCAGCTTCCCAAGGGACCCCAGGCATTCCTCGGCTTGTGGCAACATAATTCCACATTCTGCCTCCATCTTCACATGGCAGTCTTCCCTCTCTGTGTGTCTCTCCCATCCTCATCTTAAAAGGACACCAATCCTGTTGCCTTAGGACCCACCCTAGTTATCTCATCTTAACTTCACTGCATCTACAAAGAGTCTATTTCACATTCACAGGTACAAGGCTTAGGATTTCAACATGTCTTTTGGGGTACACAATTCAACCCTTAACAGGTCTTTTGTACATTCTAGGTACTACAACATAAAACCCCTCAAGAATATTCTCAGCCCTTCAGTCTCCTCACCCCAATAAAGAAAAACGCATTTTGTACATTTCTAAATTCAACTAATACAATATCCAACTCTGTTGACAACCCTGGGGAGTCTGGGCCTCTTCTCGAGGTCCTATCGGCCAAACTCAATCTGACAAAATAGTCAGCAAGTCTGTTCCTCAGCAGGAGGACTCTGAGGTCACAGATGCTAGGTTGCCCAGGTCACACTGTGTGAGAGCTGAGTCCTGATGTTCAGATGCGTGGAGGATCTTTTTAGCTTCCTTACTAATTCCTTCCCACCCTCCTCCACGTTGGCTCTCCCACATAATGTTCATTGTTCATTCTTTCAACAAGTAACGATTCAATGCCACCCACTGAGGGGCAGTATTATATAGTATTTAAGTCCTTGCCTGCATGCGAATCCTGGCACTACTTACCAGTTGTGTGACTTTGGGCAATTTACTTCAGCTTGTCTGTGCCCTCTGTAAAAAAGAGAATAACAATAAATAAACATTTCCCTGAGTTGGTGGGAGTACCATAGGGTGCAGTAAGCATAAAGCTCTTACCACAGTGCCTGGCTCCTGGCTAAGCACTGAATACATGCTGGTCATCACTGTTACTATGAGGCTGGCACTGAGCCACAGCCTGAAGATATAGTAACAAAAAGACCAATAAGGCCTGACTCATGGAGTTACAGTCCAATGTAGATAGTTGTGAACAAATAAACATAACAATTTCAGATTTAAAGCACTCATTTTGTTAAATCTTGTTTCTACAAGTATTGCCTTGAGCCCACCTGAGTTTCTGATTTTGAGGCCAGGTATGTTGGGAGCAACTCAGCCAGTCAAGACTTTCCAGTTCTTCCAATCCAATTCAATCCAATGGTTTGATACCATTAACCATACATGAGGGAAAAGGGGAAAGGATGGGGGCACTCATTTGTCCTCCCCATAAAGCTTTCAAGTTTGGATGTTCTTGCAATAAAGAAGGAAGAGTAAGGGGTAAAGAGGTTGAGATAATGGTCCATATTGGAGTTTTACCAATATACCAATACAAGCCTGAAAGCAATTTTGATATATTCCACACATTTGCTAGTAACAAATTAAAAAATGCACAACCGTATCAGGGCTCAGGTCCAGTGAGAAATGTTCCAGCTTGTTTTATCAGCAACAGCTCTAGGAAACGAGAGGGAGGAGGCAGCGAGACATGGGTCATTGTGATCCACCCCCCAGGATGGCCTGAGTTCCTTGTAGGAGGCTGGCAGTGGAGGGGGCAGTATGAAAGTCAAGACATATCACTGCTCCTATAAGAAACTTTTTCTGTCTTATGTATATTAAACTATTTGTACAGTTGTATCCTGCGCAATAAATCTGGTCCAGCTCTGATTTCAAATAGTCAAATGCTAAATTAAGAACAATCTATAATTTGTATTTTTTACGTATTTTTTTTCAAAAACACATAAAAAAGCTATCTTTTTATTGATATATTGGTAGAATTTTTCATACAAATTATTTCATAAGTCTGAAAAATAAAAAGAGGTGAGGGGGACAGGTTATGAATTGAAGATGTGGGAGGGACCAGCCTTGTGACGAGGAGGCTTCTACGGGGACCACTCTGACGGGACTTAAAGGCCACCCCAGCACTTTCCCAGTATACATCAGGGAGGCTGAGTGGAGAAGCTAGCAGGCAGAACTCAATTTTTCCACCTCTTGGTTAGACAGGTGAGTGTTGCAATGTCTTTAGAGCACATATTTACAACACTCAGTGCAGGCAAGGGTGATTGGAGCTGAGTGGACAGAAACAGAGCTGTGGCCCTGAATTGTGCACCAAGGGAGGGAGAGAAGGCAAACCCTCTGTTCTGTCACTGCTGGGGCTTAAGCAAACCCTCTTGGCCACAATGTCCTCTTCTACTCCCACCCCATCCATCCACTCCTACTCCCACCCCCATCCACAGGTTGTTCCAAGTTCTTTTCCAGCTCCAAGGTGCCCTGGTGTGCCTCCAGGACACCTGAGCTGCTGTCCTGGCCTCCATTAATGGAGTTTGGGGAGCACAGCAGAAAGCAGAGCCCCTCGCGATATATTCGTATTTGAAACATGGATGCATGTCCCTAAAAGAGCTTCAGAAACATGCTGGTCACCGAGGTCTGTTCCCTTCTTCCACCCACCCCTCCCACAACATCCTGCTGGGCCTTTTCCAAGAGCCTCCAAAAGCGAAAGAAAGATAAAGGTGAGGAGAGGCTGCTTTCTCTGCCCCTACTCTCAGCCTGCATTCCTGGCTGCCCTGGGAGCATCGCCAGGCAATGACTAATTACCGCCTCTCCCCCACTCTTCACTCTCTTCTCCCTGAGGCAGACAAAATACTTCAGGCTTTCAAATTTCTTAGAGAAAGCAGTCTTCAGGGCTTTTTCTGTGCAGGGGTCAGGATAAGAAAAGGAAAAAACATTCCGAGGCCTAAACAATGAAGGCCTTTGTTGCTGGCCAAACGGGACTCCCTTCCCAGCCTGGAGGCTGGGTGAGGTTTGCAGGCATTTTGAACCAATGGTGACTCCTCTTCACCAGCTTCACTAACCTGGGAAGGAACCTGGGCAGTTATGTTACATAGATTCTAACTAGCAAGAATTGATTATCACTCTCAGTGGCACTGACCATGCTGGGACAAGAGGACAGTGACTGGTTAGGGAATTTCTAGGACTTAACATTTTAAAGTCTATTTTCTTCCTTGCTCTTCTTTCAACTCAACATTTATTGAACACCTACTATCGGGCAATTAGGACCTTAGGGAGAGAAAACTATAGTGCCTATTCAAGAGGGACTCAGAGGAGATTAAGCCTGAATGACCTAAGGAAATTTGAATGGCCTCCCTGAGACAGTTGCCTTGGAAAACACTGCTGATTCTTCTCTGGACTTACACCCACCACCCCTTTTGTTTGCCTTTAGACCTATAATTTAGATTTGATTCCAAAGGCCTGGAAACTCAGGGAAGAGCCAATGTTGCAATTCAAGTCCAAAGGCCATCTGCTGGCAGAATTCCTTCTAGCTCAGGGGAGGTCAGTCTTTTGTACTTTTCAGGCCTTCAACTGATTGGACGAGGCCTGCCCACATTAAGGAGAGCAATCTACTTTACTCAAGTACACCAATTTAAATGTTAATCTCATCCAAAAAAACACCCTCACAGAAACATCCAAAATAATTTTTGACCAAATATCTCAGCACCATGGCCCAGCCAAGGTGACATAAAAAATTAGCCATTGAAAGTCTACTCCTTGTCAGTGTGGCACTTGTACACATCTCCTGAAACCATACTTAATCTCTAAATAAAGACAATAACAAGATTATACTTTCAAATAACGTGATACAACTATCCTGCATACAACCAAAACGCACTAACCCCTTTCCCAGAAGAGAATGCAATGTCCTTGTGTAATGTTTATGCTTTTTCTTGTTATCCTGTAACTTAAATACTTAAATTATAATATAAAGTCAATACATCTTGAGTTACACGATAACAGGATAAGAGCAGAACAAAACAAAGATATCTGCACAATGCACGCACACACGCACACAAACATAGTCATAACAAAATAAGGAGGAAATACTCATGACAATTACAGTCCTCATTTCTGTAACTGGTCACGTGGTCATAGCTGATATTTATAATTACCTTCTTCCACTCTCTATTCCATATTCCCTTTGCCATCAGCAAGCGCCTCTGCTGATCATAGCTCTTTACCTGTGTAGTGACTCAAACCTTCATTCCTGAAGGTGCTGGGCCATTGGTAGCCCTGCCTGGATTGTGTTATAATTGTCCATTAACTTTAATCGCAGGGCATGGTAATGTTAAAAGATACCCTATAGTGGGCCAGCCGAGTTTCGCAGTGGTTAAGTGCTGGCTTGGGAAGCCAGCGCCTCGGTTGGGGTCCCACATATGAGGGCCAGTGACACTGCCCTCAAAAAGAAAAAACAAAAAACAAAAAACAAACAAACAAAAAAAAGATACCCTATATGGTCTCCTGTCTTCCAAACACACTCTTCCTCACCTCCAGTGTGGAGTAGCAGTCTAATTTCTCCTTGATAATCAACCTATTTTAAAGAGTACCCATGTCTGGCCCACCGCAGACAACAGAGACCTTGTCTGTGGTGGTGGGACCTAGGTCACTGAAGCTTAAAAGAGCTCTCCAGGTAGCTTCCCTATGCATCCAGGGATGAGATCCATTAACCTGGTAGGGGAGCCAGAAAGGTGGAGGGAACACAATGTGGTTAAGGCTGGAGCAGGTGGGCAGGAAGGACACAGCGTCCCTGCTGTGGATGCCAGTGTGTGTAATTCTAGGTGCCAGGCTGCATTTCAGGAAGTCTTTCGTGGGAATAAAGGCAGCATCACAAAATCTAACAAATGGAATATTCTCCTCAAAAATCTAACCTGGGCCATGAAGTCCTGAGAAATTAAAAATATGGAATAATTCACGAAAGAAAAAAAACTGGCCCTGACCTTGAGGAGTGTGAAGGGAGAAGGGACAGGTATCAGGACCATGACTCAGAGGATAGTTCCACATTAGCCAAAGGATTTTTTAAGCAAGGTCCCTGGAGGCTGCATTTCCTTCAGGTACAAGAAGAAACAGATAAACTGGCCTGAGTGTTGAATTTCCTCCTCATAGCCAATAAGGTTTCAATTCTGCTGTCTAACAGTATATGAGAAGTTTAGTTTCCCTGGTAATCAAAGAAAGGCAAATTAAAACAAGACATTACCTTACACTTACCAGAGTAGGAGTAAATGGAGAGTCAGGTAATGCTCTCACACACTGGTAGACATGTAAACTAGGACAGCCACTCTGAGGTGTCATCTGGCAGTCCTTCATGATGTCAGAAATATGCATGGCTACAAGTTGGAAAACCTTTCTTGGGGATATCCTTCTGAGAAAGTTTATGTAGGTCCAGTAGAGGATCATAATACATATCCAGGTGTGTGCATTAAAACATCATCCAGGCACATATGGGGAGAGGGGATGGGATAGGAATGAGGAATACGAGGAAAAAAATTAATAAAACTAAAATAAAGTAAGAGAAGAGCCCTGCAAGACCAGCTATAGAGCATGCCATGAACTGAGGAGTATAACTAATTAGTCATTCGCCATCTGAAGTCCAATTTAATTAATTACTTAATTAGTTACCTTGACTCAGCCTCTCAGGGCCAGCTCATCCCTTGGCACTGACAAAAGGCAAGTCTGAACCTTCTAGGTAGGGTCCAGTTTCAGCCAGGCCTACCTTGGATGATGTCATTATACACAATAAATGCAAATCATTTCTACAGGTAATAATGTTTTTTTGTTTGTTTTTTAAAAAATCTTTGTTATTCTGATGAATAGAAAATGTACAACTGAGTTTTGGAAGATATACAAAGAGTTTTAACATTAGGACTTTCTTTAAAAGTTGAATGTATAGTAAATCCTCACTTAATGTCGATAGGTTGTGAGATTTTAAATGAAACAACATATAACAAAGCCAATGTTACCACAGGCTAATTGATATAAACAAGAGTTAAGCTCCTACAGCATCTCATCAACGTTACAACAAAAAGACATTATTTGAGAGCCTACTGTATTTCATTTTATAAAGATTTAGTATCCCTTGTTGATGCCCATGAAGTTCCAAACTGTCACAAGGTAGGGTTTGGTGAATGTGGTAGACAGAATCATGGTCCCCCAATTGTCCATGTCTTAATCCCTGGAACCTATGATTATGTGACCTTACATGGCAAAAGGGTCTCTGAGGATGTGACTAAGGTTAAAGACGTTGGGACGTGGGAGACTAGCCAGGGTTCTCCTGGTGGGTCCCACATGATCCTTCAACATAAAGAACCTTTCTTGGTGCTGACCAGAGAGGGAGGTGTGACTGCAAAAGTACAGTCAGAGACATGTGATGTTGCTGACTTTGAAGACGGAAGAGAGGACCATAAGCAAACACTATTGGGAGCCTCCAGAAGGTGGAAAGGCAAGAAAATGGATTCTCTCCCAGAGCCTTCAGAAAGGAATGCAGCCTGCCAATGCCTTGATTTTAGCCCAGTGAGATTCATCGGACTTCTGGTCTACAGAACCATAAAAAAATAATAAAATTGTGTTGTTTCCGGCTACTATATACATTTGTCATAATTTGTCATAGCAGCAATGAAAATCATATGGTATGCACAACCTGATTTAAATCAATCTACATAATCCACAGTTAGCGTTTCATTGTTGTTTTCTTAACGTTTCCTGCTAAAACCCAACACGGTCTTCAGAAGTACGATTCTGATGAGGGAGAACTGTGGGCAACTCACAGAATGTCAAAATTGGAAGTAATCACCAAAGGAACCCAGTCCTACCACCCACTCAAAGCCAGAATCTCTCACACAACATACCTGACTGGCACTCAGGCTCTGCTTGAACCTGAGGAAGAAGCTACAGCTTCAGGTCCACCCCCATTTACACACTGAATTTTCTTTTCACAGCTGACTTCATTCTTCCTTAGAGAACATTCCTCATGAGGAAGTTTGTTGCATCGCTTGAGGCCTCTGTTAAAATGTCCTTTCTTTCTGTGAACCAATATTTACTGCTCTAAAGTGTCCAGGTTTTGGCATAGTTCTGCTAAGGCAACACAGAATAGAAGATACAGGGTATATGGACCTGAGATAAGAAGATTGTGTTCAGAAGCCAGACCAGCAGATTATTGAGTTCTATATAAACATATATAGTTATATATATTTACTCTTATTTATAAATATAAATATTAGGGCCAGCCAAGTGGCTCAGTTGGTTAAGAGCTCACTCAAGAGTGTGACCTGAGCTCTGAGCAACAGCAGTTTGATGCCCAGCCCAAGCTGAGCTGCTGCTGAGCTGCCAACAGGTGACAGGATGGCTCAGCTAAAAAAAAAAAAAAAAAAAAAAAATAGAATAGAATAAAATAAATAAATAAATATAAATATTACAAATATATATTTACTCCTTAGAAATATAAACCATATGAGAAGGACACAATGAAAGCAGGATTTGGGATGCCGGTTATCTCAGGTGAAAGGAACCAGGGAGACAGAATGGGAGGACCATGATGTGGGTTATTGTCAGAGCTCTGGCTCTCATTTGGGATGGTGGGCTTGAGGGTGCTTATTACACAAAAAAATGACTAACTATATAAAAGTGTGCCATGCATGGAAAATGGTGAAACTGTGTGACAGAACAAAGATTATGATCAATCCAATTCTGTATACCTGAGACCCACCAATAGAAAAAGAATAAGAATTAGGTAGATTTGGGCAAAGGGGTGAGTCGGAAGGGGTAGGAAAAAATAGTCCAGGTAGAGAGAATCCTGGATTCAAGAGCCCTGAAGAAGGATTCAGGGGACCAAAAGGAGGCTGTATGGTTGTCTTGAGAGAGCAGAGGGGAAAAAAGTACGTAAAGGGGATGGAGAGTTATACAGGCCAGGTCACACAGGGCCTGGAGGCATTTGGGTTTATATCCTAAGAGTGATGGGAAACCACTGATGGGTTGAAAGTACAGGAGTCACATGAGCAGTTCTGCACTTGCTAATGATCACTATGGCTGCAGTGGGGGAGCCAATCGCAGGAGTACAGGAGTGGGCACCCGTGACTAGGAAGCAGGTAATGAGGCCACTGTCCTCTGGTCTTCCTTGTTTCTGACAGTCCCAACTAGGTGTTAATGAGATTTTCCTCTGCTCAGGCCTTTCCTGACTGTGAGGGCAGAAATGATAGGCCCACAGGTTAGAAATAGTGGCACAGGGAGCAAATTGTGCATGGCCTTCACTTCGAGTTTTATCTTTTTCCATCAGCTTTGGCAATTGATAACCAACCAGCTCTTTCCTCAATTACTTAGGAGTTATGTATTTGTTAACTGTCTTAATTGTCTTTCAAAGGCCACATAGTCTCATCATAGTCTTGCCTTCCGTGAAGCATGTCCTTCCTATTCACATGACAGGGACGTCTTGCCTTATCTATCACTGTCGTATTAAAGGCACTTCGTCCTCCTCCCTGGCCTGTTTGCTCTACTTAGCGTCCCCCAGGACCTAAAAATGAAAGCCTTTGTCATATTGGAGCTACTCCCAGATAATTTATCTGACCTTCCAATTTCTTTCTTGTAAATGGGGAATAATGTGATGCTCATCCTATTATAGGTACAAGTTCTTTTTTAGAAGACTTTCAGCCTCAGCGGAGGATGAGGAAGGACTATTAAGGATGCTGAGCTGACTTGGAAACACAAAACACTGATGTTTGTAAACAGAGAGTACCTGAAATGAGGAAAACAGACTTGCCACATCTCAGTGGCACTCATCATGAAAACGAATGGCATGCTTTGTCTTTTTGGTAGAGTTTTCATCCTATAACAAGTAAAACTGTTTCCATCAAACAAGCCAGTTAAGAATGGGGCTAACTGATCTGCAGTAAGTGTTGATAGTCAAAACTCATCAATATTGATGTCTGGCGAATTGGTGAAGACTTCAGTGGACCTTCCCCTAAGGAAGGCTCTGGGTCATAGGAAAGAAACAGTGGTGATGGCTGGCAGCTGGGTGTAGAGAGAATATTATATCTGAATGCCTGAATAGTATTTACATATACGCCCTAGAAGGCTAAGAGTGTAATAAGAACCAATTTATATATTTAGAGAAAAGGGAGTTTTCTCCTACAGTCCCTCCTCCAGCTCCAAATAGAATAATATTTTGTTACCAGCCACAAGGAACTCAGGTTACAATTTACACGAAGGTAACATTTCATTTCATTGGCTCCAACTGATCCATTTGGTTTCTTTTACTAGCTTATTACCCCTATCAAATTGGTCCAGTTCGTAATAGCTTTCCTTTGGCCCCCATGAATCCCCAATACCGCAATCCTGGCTCTCAGGGACACCCCACACCCCTGGCTGGGCCCAGATCACCTGGGAGTGTTCATTGACTCATTTCCTTTATTAGGGATATTTTATTCCTGAGGACGTTTAAGAAGCTCTGGGGACAACCCAGCCTTTGACAAACAGGTTGGCATCTTAACCCCATCACTTCCAAGCAGTTTGACCATAGATAAGTACCTGTTCTGAGCCTCATCCATTAAATGGTGATAATAATAATACTTTGGACATCGAGTAGTTGTGATGATCAAACAAAATAGCAGAATGGGTGCTCAATAAAGGTCTGCCCCTGCCCCTTTTCCTGAAATATCTTCTTTTACTTTTCTGTTTGCACCTCAAGTCTACCGTGGAGTGAGTAAAGGGAATCAAGTGACGAGAAAGAGATGAGAGCAGTTTGAGATAAACTGTTTTGCAGAAGATCTAAATTCCGGGATAGAATATGTGAAAACACCGATTTCACATGCCAGTTTCTCTGCAGTTAAAACATGGAAACTAGATCTCCCAGGAATTATTTTTTTTGGGGGGAGAAGTTCTCAAGAGGTGTCACTCCTTCTGACATCCTCAGGGCACCTTTCAAATCCAGTTTGCTTATTTTAATCTTAAACTTGTTGTGATTTTTCCAGGGGGAGAGAAAGAGTCTAAGGATTCTCCATTCCTGTAGACAGTGATGCCACTAATCTCCCATTGGGACCGTTTATGCTCGTGTAGGAAAATAAGGATATTGTTTCCTCGAGCAAGGAAACCAAACCACCAGATCTTATTACTGAGTTGCCGGCAGACTTGCTGTCCCATAAGAACAACAGGACAGCTTTGCCCAAACTGCTGGAGAAATGTTTCCTCTCATTGGGAAACAGTAACATCTGGCAGATTTTTAGTTGCTCTAGGCGGGGCACCGACATCCTGAACTTCCCTTGTTGGCTATATTTGTGAATCACTTCCCCCTGCTGTGCCGTGGTGTCTAGCAAATAACAGCCTGGATCAGAAGATGACAACCATGAGAATGAGTCCATAACGTGTTCTCACATGGCCCTCAAAATGACCCCCTGAAGTTAGGGGCTGGTGTCTGTCCCATTGTTCAGCTGAAACAACTGAGTTAGCGAACATAAAGTCACATGACCTGGAAATGGCATAACCAGGCCTACTGACTCCAAGTGCAAATTTTATAACTTCTAACAGGACCTTTTAAAATAAAACATCATTTATCGAAGTAAAGAGTTGTTGGATTTTTTTCACATTTCGTTTCTATTAGAAAACCCACACAAAGAGGGGAAGAAGGAGGAAAAGGAGTGATGCACAGTAAAGAAAAACTATTGTGCCTTCTCTATAGCTGGCATTCCAATCTTGAGAAACACATTGAAAAAGAACAAAAAAATTATAGATCTGCTTCATCAAATTGAGAATAAAAGAAAGATGACCCCTGCTCCAAAAATAATGAATACAACACTGGAAGAAGACAGTGCAGAACAAACATGTGAGGCTCGCTACAAACAACGCTCAAGGCCTCTCTCCAGGGCTGCCCTGGCTCATCAGGGTGTTTTACCGTATTGTCTCCTCTTAATCAGCCCACACTGCTCCATCCTGCCTACCAAGATGAAGAGAGAACACTGGTGAAAGAGTCTGCTGAAACCCAGCAATGCCATGCCGAGACACTCCATGACCCTACAGGAAGAGGCCAAATCTGTGCCAACTTCATAAATTCATCAGTTTCTAGTCATCCCCACGTTTCTTTCCAGGTGCTTGTACACACAATTGGTATTAGAGTCTTATCAAAGGTAGATACTAAATTCACGATTGTGTCACTGATGGAATTGACCATCCACACACACGTTCTGAAAGCTGTGACTTATTCGTCCATCTGCAGCAGTGACACACCCAAGGAGAGCTAGGCACATGCTATCCAGTGTGGTCAGCCCTTAATCAGACCAGAGCCTGTGACCTCACTTCAGGGCTTTAACAAAGAAGCATGCATCCAAAAGCAAAACTGTTCATTTGGAAGAAAACAAATTCTTCCTGAAACACTTTTTTTAAAAAACTCAAAGGGAGTGCCAGAAGGTTTTTAGATTGACGATCAAATGCAGTTCGTGAAGCACACTCCACTGACCAATGGGAATTTTAAGCTAGTGTTTTGCATGCCAAGTGCTACACTCCCCAACTCAACAGCCCCCTCCCTCTGAAGTCTTGTATACAAGGTTCTAGAGAACAATCCATGAATACCAGGAAGACACCCTTGGGCCATAGTCGGCTCCAAGCTGCTCATTCATAACGAGTCCACAGGGAACCAAATTGTCCAGGACTCTTCAAGCAGGCTTACTGCTCCTGCCTCAGGGTCCTTACCTGGGGGCGGGGACTTACAGAGGGGACTGGGAGCCTGATTCTGTTACCATCTGACTGATTAAATCCAGGTGCTCTGTTTACTTCGGAGTGCAAAAAAACACACCAAGAGCTTACAACTTACATTGCAGACAGGAAACGGCACTCCAGAGACACCGATGTCTGAAACTTGAAGACCCTGTGGGGCCTCTTCTCAAACAGAGGCTGTTTCTTCCCTGACTGGATCCCATGCCTGTGCCTCCAGATAAAGAGAGTGTTTCTGCTTCCTCACCCTGGGCAGCTCAAGGCTTGGCTGGTTGTAAACTAACCCTTTTTAATATACTTCTTCGTCCTTTCTCCTTACATTTAAAAGCACATGGTTTAAACTTGAACCCAGCCATGCTGTCTCAAAAGAGACAGTCCTTATAAACTGGCCATTAAAATCTCCCTAAACATGTATTCTTAATGCACAGGGTGCATTAAGAACAAGGGTGGCTGGGCAACCAAAGGGGAGCTAGGGAAGGAAGGAAGGGTTTTGAGGGCTTCATTAAACCTAATTGCTTTCCAGGGCTTATTGAGACACAGGGATTGGAAGGAGAATGTGTGGAATGGGATTTCTGAGTAGTTGGTGTTAAAGTGACCCCTTTCAAGTTCCCACTCTTTCCCTCACATGCATGCACATCACATGCCTGCCTCCTCGCTCTGACTCTCACATCAATATCTCTGAGGAGATTTAAAAACCTTCTCTTTCTTCCCTGACAGATTAGGAGCCCCTGCCTCCTCTGTATTCTCATTGGTGAAATGAGCCATTGAGAAAACATAAAATCCCACCATCTCCTTCGGAAGTCTTAATGCCCGATGCACAAGATCTTGCTTGCAGGCTGAGATCCCTTCAGCTTGCACGCACTGGAAAGTGCTGGGTAGCAGCAACAAGGGTCTCCTTGCACAGCAAGCAGGCTGTGCAGGGCTGGGAGCCGCACCAGTGTGGGCCTCACTCTCTCAGCTGTCACAGCGGGCAGAGGACAGGATGACCTCTCAGGTTTATTCCAGCTCTAGAGCTAAGCATGCCCTATACTCCCCTGTTCATGAGGCTCCTGCCTCTGAAACCAATGCTTTATGCTCTCTTCCATATCCCACCAAAGAACGCAAACACTGGTGAGAAAACTAGAAGGAAACTGGCTAACATGTAGCAGTGATACATCCATTTCAGAGCCTTTGGTTGTTAAGTCTTAAAAATCTACTTAACAATTTCAGCAAGGGGAGTTCGTTGGATTGAATGGAAAAATATGCTGACCAACACAGGGATCAGAAGATTGTAAGGGGCAGGTTTGGAGAATTACTAGAGATGGGGCTGTGAAGAGTCCCGTTATGTTGCTGACTTCAGAATGAGTCATCTCCAGCTGACTTTTATTCCTGGTTTCTTCACTAAAGATTCCAACCCTGGCAGAAAAAAATCTTTTTGGTCCATCTGAATCCTATACCTACTCCCGTTTCTATGCGCAGTGTCCAGCACAGGGAGAGTTCTGAGCAGTGGGAGTAGAGAAGGGAACAGCGAAAGTTTAAGAGAGAGAGAGACAAATGAAGAGAAATGCAGTTAGTGCCAGGGGACTCAAAGTCTCATGGACTGAGAGCCCCAAACTGAGCCACTGCAAGGGTTTTATTAGGATACACACAAGGAAGTAACATTGTTTTCTCCAAGGTCTGTAAGTCCCATACATCATACCAGAGAACTGAGCTCAAAGTCAAATCACCCATGTCTGCAGGCTGCCATGACTGAAAGTCCCAGGATGTTATTGTTCATGCACCTCCTAAGAGACAGAAACTTCTTATGCCGAGACTCACTGATAAGAATGTGCAGAGGACAGATGTTATCACCTTATTAGGTCATTCCACAAGCAAGCTGTCAGCACCTGAGACAAAGGGTCTATGCCCATTTTCTTCAACTCCGTGATTTCCCCTATGGCACCCATGCGACTATGCCTGGCTTGAGTTGCCCCTCCCGTGAGGGGTCTTACCCGTCATTGACTATCCAGCCGTCTTCTGGGGCCACACAGGAAGATAGAGTAGGAATAATGTTGAAATAATGTCTTACAAGGATCTATCTTTATGGGAAGTTGCATGGGGGCAGACGGTTAGGCTGGTGTGTGACCACAGGAGAGAGAGGGGCGGAGACTCTGGAAGGAAGGAAGGTGGCATAGGCAGAGTCAAGAGATGCCCACTCTAAGGGTTCACCTTGGATTGTCATGATGTTTTCCTGCTTTTGATGCTTTTCTGTGATAACTAATTGTTTAAGACATTAAACTCCTACTGTTCCACAACTATGTGTGTATGTGTGTGTATACATATTCATAATATATGTGCACATATAGATTATACATATATACTACATGTGTATAATGTATATACAGAGGGTGCCAAAAAATGTATAGACATTTAAAGAAAGGAAAAAACTGTATTAAAATTGTAGTACTAAATATATACCGATAACAAAAGATGAATACAAGTCACTTGTATGCATTTTTTTGGCACTCCGGTATACATATTCTTGAGAAAATCAACACAGGACTCTTTAATCCCTTAGTATGAGTGTCTTTTAATCAGAGGCTGTTTTCTAGCCAAGAGTTTCTGTCCAGCACTAAAACATGGAGAGCCCTGGTAGTAGAAAAATCCTCACAGGTAATAGATGCTCAGTCAGTTTTGTTCCATAAAAAGGAATGGGGAAGCTACAGAAAAGAAAGCTAAAAGCCAGCTATTTGCCCACGCTCTCTTCACCTGCAATAACCCAGGGGATTGATAACAGTCCCCATCTCCCACACACAGTACTGCTCACCCTTCTCCTCAGAAGAATAGCTAATAGATCCACTTTGAGAAGAATTTTCCCATCTTTAACTTGTGGTTGCAAATAAAGCAGATACTAAGTGTACTCCTCATTCCATATCACCCCCTGCCCTTAGAACGAAACACTAGTATTTGTAGGACGGGTGTGTTGAACAAGCTCAATTAGTGGCATATGAGAAAGCACACCTCGCTGTTTTGACTCCCATTAACCCATTAAAGTTTAATTATCAGGGAGGCTATCTGTCTGCCTTAGATGACAACTCAGCAAGTTAATGGCGCATCTGTTCACTTTTAGCTTACAGAGAGTCCTGTGCTCACTCTAAGTCATACAGCATGCTCTCAGTTCAGAAATTCAGTTTTCTCCCCAAGATATTAACCTACACTTCTTTCTCCATTTTCTCTTCCTGGTAAAGCCTGTACCAAGTGGACAGCCAGCCTTTGGAGAAGGGTGAAGCCACTTTAGTTTTCTTTCTCTGTTTATCTCCTCCCCCATTCACTACCTGATGTTTTGAATCCTGCCCGAGTATGAGGGGGATGGAGTGGACATTAGAGAGGAGAGGTAAGAACAGGATCATTTTTACCTGTGTGAGTGTATTTAGGCTCTCCAGCCCAGTGGCTGGTGAAAGCTGATTCTCTGCTAGGCATCTCCATGGGTTCGTTGGAGGTCCCTGAACTGTGGACCACCAGATGTAACTACTCAGATGTGGGCCAGGCTATCCTTCAGCAAGCTGCTCTGCCCACCCAGCTCACCCTTCTCCAGCAGGCCACACTACACCTAGGAGATCCTTAAAGACAGGACTTGGAACGGTCTTTGTGTCCCACATGTCATTCATAGGAAAAGTTACATGCCCCTTGCTGCACTTTTGGAGTAGATCATTCTTTCTCAGCATAGTCTTGGCTCCTTCACCCTGCCTGTCACAGACTACCCAGTGTTCCTAGCTGTAAGTCAAGCCCCAAGGCATGGACCTCCCCAAGTGCAGGGAACACTTTCAAGCTCTGCAAATTGTCCTGTTAAAGAAGTTCTCGGGCCGGCCGAGTGGCACGTTGGTTACGAGCTGGCTTGGGATGCCAGCGATCCTGGTTCAGATCCCACATATGAGGGCCAGTGACACTGCCCTCTATAGCTAAGATGGTGAACAACAGCTCCACCTGGAGCTGGGCTGCTGTGAGTCCCCAGGACGGCATAGCTGCAGCTCCTGCTACAGTGGGCTGCCATAGGCTACAGTGAGCGGCTGGCAGCCAGCGTGAGCGGCTGGCAGCTGGTGTGAGCGGCTGTCCAGAGGCCGGCAACTGATCTGCCTCACCTGGGAAGGGCACAATGATGATACCAACATGGGACAGTGAAGCAACGTCCTCCACAATTAGACTGAAGAACAAAAGGACAGTAACTTCTCTGTTTCCCTCCCCTGGTTCCCCAATGCTGTCCCCCTTCCCCAATTTCCTAATAAAATCTTAAAAAAAAAAAAAAGTTCTCTCTGTCTCCCTCTCCCTCTCATCTTAAGTGAAGGAGAAAACACCAACCATCCCTCACCTTTTAGGGGGTAGGATAGGACTCCTAAAGCCTCCTAGGGGTGTAGCAGGGCTCACACAAATAGCAGCAGCACAAACCTCCTCCCAAATGCCTCCCTCCATTCCCATTATGGGGGAGGAAATGGGTTCAAAATCAGGGAACAGGTTCTGGAGTAGCTATTTTAAAGATTCCTCCAGGTTGATGTGTTCTCACATTCGTCTGGGCATCTAAGATTTACATCTGCGTCGAAACTTCAGTGTTAACATTCTATTACACACATTTATACACAGCTTTTACACATACTCTCTAGGACCTGGCGTCTTACAACAACCCTAATGGGGCCTTCACCCTTGTTATATAGATGAGGAAAGTGAAGCATGTTATAGATGAGGGGCTTAGGGGCTGATAAATTTGTCTGAGGCCACTAAGCAGGCACCTGGCAAGGCCAGATTTGACCTCATGTGCTGGATCTCTCTCCCTTACATTGTACCAAGCTGACCTCCAGAGGATAGGAAAAGTCTAACGTGCCATAATATGGGATTCGACCAATTCCTGGGAGATAACTCTGGTCTTAGACCATCATTTGGTCCCGGTAAATCAAAAATGCCTGCTTTTAAGCATGTATTAGGCACTCACCTAGAGAGGGAGAGTACCTTGCACCCTCATTCTAGAATTTAGACTATATAGGTGTATGCAGCTTTAGGTAAACAGACTCCACATTTACACAGCAGCCTAATAAGAGGATAATACTAGTTATATTGTAAAACAACAAAATTCACCAACAGGTTTTTTTAAACAGTAACGTGTCCAACCAAATCAAATATGACTGGACCACCAAGGTCTAATAGCCTATAGCACCTCTTTATAAAGCAAGAGCTGCCCCTCATCCCCATCCTTGTCATGGATTCCAGGACCTCACACTCATTGGATCTAAAGACGAGAGTCCCTTTTGAGAAAAACAACTTGCCATGATCTAAGAGAGCAGGTTGAGGCTGCCCCCCTACCCCCACCCCCACCCCACCCCCACCTCATGACGACTTGCTGTGTGGAAAGCCTGCACAAGATGGTCTGAAGTTTCCTTTCAGGTGACTGGTGCAGGTATTTTTTCCTGAAGGGAGTAATCATTGCCAAAAAAATGTTGAAAGTTGGGCTAGTTTTTAAAGAATTTGAACTTTATTTTCCCCTTAGTCAAGGACTTGGCCAAACAGAGATTTAAACGAGATAGTAGAAAGAAGTGAAGAAGGGTATCTAAAAGAGAGAGAAAGTGAGAAAGGAGGATGGGAGAAAGAAAGGAGAAAGGGCTTCAGAAAAGGGAAGGAAATCCTCCAGCTGCCTACGGAGGGATGCTCTGTTTCCATACCACCATCCACCTGTCCGCCACATGTGGCTATAAGACTTCCTTAAGGCCAGGAAGAAAACACATTTGAAAAAGCAAGACCATGTGGCATAGGGAGGAGTTCATCAAACATCGTTGGTTTTCTTAGGGTGCTGCTTCACACACACACACACACACACACACACACACACACCATGCAGGTCCCAGCTGCTCTCCCCAATGCAGCCGACTCTGGGCTCACTCCCCTTCTATGTACACCTGGCTTGACTTCTTCTCTTTCACTTTCCTCTTCAGGAACAATCACTGGGTTTCCGGGGTGCAGCAGGCACACACCCATGTTCAGTTATATCATCTTGATGTCATTTTCTGCCCGTCTACCCAACTGGAGGTTAGTCTCACTGAAATTAAGGGTTGTATGCTTTTCCTTGATTACCTACCCCCCCCCACACACACACACACACACACTCCCTGCACCTCCAACCTTACCCAATTAAGCACAGAATGGGACCTCCCAAATATTTTCCCCACCCTGCAGTCTATGGACCCCAGCCCTGCAGCCGGCACATTTAGAGCTGCCTAGATCAGAGCTGTGATGTGAAGAAGTTAAACCAGCCAAATCACAAATCCCAACCAGAGCTGAGGGACAAGCACATTGTCCGGATCTGTCCCTTCATGCGTCCCCAGTTCATTCCCTGTGTTGGCCATCAGATGGCACCACGGCTCCACAGGTCACCCAGGACTGGGCGTCTGGGAGGGGAGCTTTATCACCCTGCCGCTGCCCCTTCTCCCAGAGTGTGCCACGCTGCCTGGACAGGATCCCCTGCCCTCAGCAGCCCTCTGGAGGGAGTCAAGGGAGTCTGGGGGATGTCTGCAGAAGCACTCCTACCCCAGGCCTTGTCCTCCTGCCCCCTCCCCACCTGTGCAGCGCATGTTAATCGGCTGGCATGTGAGGACACAGCACCAGTGTGTGCTGAGGGCGATACAGTAGGTAAGCAGGGCATAGCAGAGCCATCCAGTGGCTTGTGACTAGAAAGTTCAGGAAAGGATGAGCAATTACAGATTCCCACAAATCCACAGGCTGCCTTCATCTCCATTTTCCCTACCCACTCCTCCTTCCTGATTTGAGTAACAGGGTCAAACACCTACTTAGTGTTCCTGACAAGGTCATGGTGGATGAAGGGGAGAAGGTGCCCACAGGATCCTCTGCCCAGAAGCCACATTTTCCCAAATCCTATAATTTTTTCTTCTGAAGTCACTTTGATTAACAAGTCTTTCTATCAAACTCTCAGAAAATAGATTTGGAAGAATAAAAAAATTCATCCAGTACATTTATTTTTATCAATTGACTTTTCTTCCCTGAAGGCATACAAACTGAATGATGTTGAATAATCTTGATTTCAAATCAGTGCAAACAGTGCTGTGTCTACTACGTTAGTCCATGGAACCTCCAACGATAAAAAAGAGGAAGACAGAAGGAACGCAACCTTAAACAATCTATGAACAACTTAAAAGATACAAACATTTGAACTTAAAAACCACATGATTGGTCTGGTACATGTGATCTGCATGCCAGCAATCACATGAGAGTGCACAGAACACACAGGAGTTTGTGTATATGTTGAGCTTAATTTGGAGTTGACATAATTTCTAAGACAGATATTAAATTTTAGATTTACCTCTCTCTTCTCTCTCTCTCTCTCTCTCTCTCTCTCTCTCACACACACACACACACACACACACACACACACATGCCCGCACGCGCGCCCTCTGAGTCAGATGTGATTGGTCACAACACCAGAAACCCTTCACTGACCCACCACAATTGAGGGCCGCATGCTCCAGAGCACCTTAAACTATCTGTGGTCCCCACTGCACTGCTAACTTCTTGAGAAAGGCAGCTGGGTCCCATTCTTTGGTGCTGGCACTGTGGTCTACAGATATTTGTTAAGCCGATGAACACATGTGCATGGGGTATGCACATGCACATGCACGCATGCCACACAGACTCTGCCAAGCACACCCTCTAACCTAGGAACATGGTTAAGGAGGAACTAGCCTCTAAGGGACTCTGCAGGAGAGCTTCTGGAATCACATACTCTCTCTCCCGGGGCATGCAGGATGCTTTCCCAAATGCCAGGGCACAGGGAACGGTGCTCATGCAGACACAGGTGGTCCAAACTGCCTAGCCTTCAAGTTGGCACATACAGGCTGCAGGCCGGGGGTTAGGGTGAGGACACCAACACCACCACACAACACACTCAGTAAAAAAAACTGACTCAAGAAACGGCAACATGAAACCTCTCCTCCCTCTGGTGCCAGGAACTTTCCACTCTGACAGCCCCTGAGGCCGACACCCTTTTCTAGCTGCCTCCAGCCCTAGGAACCACTGAAGGGAAATTTCCCAGCTTGTCAGGCGCCTCAGCCACAGCCACTTCATTTCCAGCTTTATTGTCTGTTCAGCCCCAGCTGAGGAGAGCGGCTGAGGTCTGCCTCTCCCTCCAAGGCAAGCCAGGGCCATGGCACAGAAACACGTTACATCTCTCTCTTTCTGTTTTTAAAACTTGTATCCATAACTTGCTCCATTGGGTTTTTCCCTCTCACCAAAGTCCTATGTTTTCTAGGATTGAAAATAAATGCATACCTTATTTTTTAAATCAGAAGACTATATGTATAATCTCGTTTCTCTTAATGTTTTCTGTTGGCCAGAAGGAGTAAAAAATGCTTGCTCTCTGCTCCTCTTGGCTTAATCAGGAAATGGGGAGGCCAGAACAGCTCCTGGGACATGCCCAAATCCCTCATGGAATCAAAGAGGCCCCATGGAAGTCAGGTCTTCACTTTTGTCTCCCCACCCCACCTCACCTGGGGCTACCTCTAAACCTTCCTCAGCTTTCTTCACTGCACTTACCTCTGCCTGAATCATAGTATATATTTATTCATTTGCCTGCTCGTGATCTGTCTTCTTCATTAGGATTTAAGTTTCTCAAGGGCACGAACTTTGTCTTGCTTACCACTGTAGCTGCAGAACAACACCAAGAGTGCCCAGATACAGTAGGAATTCAATAAATGCTGACTGACTGACTGGTCAGGCCTGTACCTCCATGTCTCCAGCTGTGTCTCCTACACTCTTCCCCTCAGCCTCTGTGCCTGGGCCACTCTGGTCTATAGTTCCTCCCCGCAGGTACATCTAACTCTCCCTCCACCACCTGCCACCTTCCTGATCATAGCCCCAACATCTCCTCAGCTAAGCCCCACTCCCTCCTCCGCCCACCTGCCCAAGAGATGTCAGGCCCCCGTCACATATTTTGTACCCACTTGTACTTTTTCTTCACAATATTTGTCATGCTTTACAAAGTTATAGTTATTTGAGAGATTATTTACTCAAAGACCTTTGCTCAATAACTGCCTTTTTCTCACCATTGTATTCCCAGTTCTTAGCAGTGTCTGGCACACAGCAGGTGCTTAATAAATATTCTCGTTTGATATTTATTATGACTATATGAACAAAAATTTCCTTCAAACCCTCGGTTTTGAGGTAAAAGATACAATTTACAAAGATAGAAGTCATGTCCCAGGTTACCAAGAAGCTTTTTAAAATTCTTTCTGGGCAGACTTCTCTAATTTTTCCTACTTTCAGTAGCCAAACCTCATAGGATTGGACCCATTCTTTTCAGCCATGTGGTACTCACAAGAAGGGAGAGGTGAGATCAGATGTGGGGAGGGGAATGGGTGATAATGGGGGAATAAGAAAGAGGTAAAATTGCTGGGTAATTTTGAGACTTGGTCTTTCCTTACTACTGAGTGCCTCCCTACCATTATATAAGGAAAACACAAAACAACAATCTATTATCACAAAACACTTCAGCAGGTAAGACTGTGAAAATATCTGCTTTTACTTGCTGCCATAAGCTTAGCAAGACAACATTGGATCCAGTTTCACAGCATTTTGGAATGGTAAGGTATCCAGAGGAATTGTACAATCTGACCCCCTAATTTTACTGATAAGGAAACCGAGGTCCACAAGTTGACCAAGTTCACAAAATTCAGCTCCTTCTCCTAGAACCACAAGCCACTATCTTGGTGGCAAGTTTTTGTTCTTTTTCAGTTAGCTCAATTTTCCAACATTCTTTGCAGCCGAATATATTAATAGTAACACAAGGCAGATGATTGCTGACAAGAACAATGTGTGTGTATTAACTACACATCATGTCTTCCTTTGGGTTTCCCCTGAAGCAGCCCCTGAGACAAGCATTTGAGCGCAGTTGATTAGGAAGCTCTATGAACACCCTGGACTGCCAGAAAGACAAACAAGTGGGTCCTAGAGCAAATTAAGCCTGAAACATCACTGGAAGCAAAAATGACAAAACTGAAGCTGTCCTACTTCAGGTACATCATGACAAGGCAGGGTTCTTTGGAAAAGACAGTAGTTGGGAAAAAGAGAAGGCAGCAGGAAAAGAGGAAGACCAAATTTGAAATGGATTGACTCCATAAAAGAAGCCATAGGCATGAGTCTACAGGAGCTGAGCTGGGCTGTTGAGGACAGGACATTGTGGAATCACTCAGTCATAGGGTTGCCAGGAACCAGAGCCAACTCAAAGGCATGTAACAACATAACGAGTTGATTTGGAAGTGATGCCAAGAAGCGGGGAGGTGAGACAGCAAAGGGAAGAAAGCCAATCCAGGTGGAGCTAATAAGCAGTTTCTCATTTCCCTGGGACACCTCAGGTTGAGCCCACTGGAGATGAGGCAGTTGGGTTAGTTCCCCCTCAGCTCCCAAACCTCCCCAATTGAGCTTGCCCAGGAGGGTGATGAGTGAGAAACAGTTCCAACCTGCTCACTAGCTGTGTTTTCTCAGCTATAGCACTCAAAAACAGAGGGGCCAAGCCAGAAGCTGGGGGGACACGGAAACGTCTGCAGGCAACCTCCAAGATAGGCCAAGGGGAATCTACAGACTCTCTCCCTCCCTCTTGTCTAAGCCATGTGAAATGCAAAGTCATATGAGGCATAACACCCGATCTCAGATCCCTAAAACCAGGAGCGACCTTGGACATCATCTAACCAGAGGTTAGCAAACATGTTCTCTAAAGGGCCAGATCATAAACATTTGAGGTTTTGTGGGCATTGTGGTCTCTATCAGAACTCAGTTCTGCTGTTGTGGTAAAAAGCAGACATAGCTAATATGTAAAAAATTGAGCGAGGCTGTGTTCTAAGCAAACTTTATCTATAAAAGCAGAGTCAGGAGTTGGAGTTGGCCATAGGTCATTATAATGACCCCTGATCTAAACAAATTGTTTTATTTTAGTGTTAAAGAGATTGAGACCTGCAAAACTGACATCTGCTCAGAGTCATAATTAGAGACTTGTGCCCGAGCCAGTTCAGATTTCATTCACATCAGTAGACTTTCTGTCTGAGATGACCCAGGACTCTTCCTACCTTCAAATGGCATATGTTTCAGCCAACCGAGCCAATCAGAACTTGCATTCTGCTAACAAAACCCTCAGGGAACAAAGTGCTGCACAGGGTGCAGTCCCTGCCTAAGAGGTGTCATTATTGGGAAGGAAGTCAGCTGCACACACACAACAAGACTTTGACAATATGGGGCAATACAGAGACGCCAATCATGTTCAGTAGAAGAGGTCTGTGGAGATCTCCCAGGTATCCATAAAACTCTGTGTACATGGTTTCATACACACACTGTGTAGGACATCTTCTGGGTTTGCCTCCAGGTCCAACTTCTGTCCTTCATGCCACTCTAAGCCCCTGGAAAATGAACTACTATATAAACTACAAAAGGTAGCTCAGGTCCTTTGGCTTCCTGTTGGGTTCACCAATAGGAAGGAATGAAGTGGAAAATAAACTCAGGAAATTTAATTTCCAGTATCCCTCCTGGAGGGGTCACTGCAAACTGGCTGCTTTCTTCTACCAAAGGTCCTGCTAAACTGGCTCTGATACTGTCCCCTGCCCTGATCCTTCAATTAGGGATTGTTAAGGTGCTCCCTGATGCCAGCCCTGGGGTTCTTCGCTATCTTTCATGCTTTTCCTACATGCTTCCCACACCTTTATGAAACACCCTTCAAATTATCCAGTTTCACTGTGCCATCTGTTGGCTGCTGGGCTCCTGACTGCCACGATATAACGTGAGTCAAATGAATGTCAGAGGCTGTTGGGGCTGTGGAACTCTGGAAGGAGAGGGAGGTCTTCTCTTTGTGGGCTGAACAGGATATACTGAATGTGCTCTGAGGATGGGGTGTAAAGAGGCTGAGAGACATGGATAAGAAGGTCTCGTTGGGAGGCAGAAAGAGGGTGGTGGTAAGTGTGTGGCAGTGGTTAACCTCTAATCCTCAGCCCTACCCTTAGCAAGAAGAGGAAGCCCAGGAAATGTAGTTCAGCTTCTGTGGAAGGCCAGGAAAACCTACATCAAATGGAGAAGAAAGGCTGCCCCTGACCTGCCAGCCATTGCTGCAGAGACACTTGAGGAAATAAATCAGGATTGCCTCAGGGAGTGGGAGAGCTCCCAAAGGGACCCCCGTGTGCACAGACTTTCAGTCAATCTGATCATCTGTAGAGCAGTCAGTGAAAGGTTACAATTCTTCCCAAGAGAGTGTGGGGTCAGATGCAGGGCCTGGTGTCACCAACAAGTCTGATCCTGCTTTAGGGGCCAGGCCCAAGGCCCTAGGCCAAGAGCCAGAAGCTGAAGAAACCTATAAGAAATAGTTGTTGGCAGAGGTCAGAAAGGTCTTGGTGACATGTACTGGGAAGACGGCTAATGTTTTTGTCAGATGCAAGCAAGGTACCAAAATTGTGCCCCTCATTCGTTCCTCAGTACAAACACAAACACTGAAAATGAAAGCACACACACTCAAAAGCCAGGACACGTCGTTTCCAAATGGATTACATGGCCCATTTAGCAGCCTTCACCGTGGATTATTTAGGCACTATTAGAGTCAGAGCTCTATAAATTAGATGTAAAATTCGTGCAGGTTTCCTGTTGTTTATCAAGCTGGTGACTCCTTAAAACCAGAAAACAGAGCACGAATGTGCCAAAGAGCTGAAGAGGGAGGAGAAGGGAACTTTCTCAAGTTAACACTGCATTTAGAAAGCAAGATTTAGCATGCTGCTCACTCAGCCTAGGGGTATTTTCGGTAGGGTCTGGTTCTTCTACTTGACCTCGGCCTCCAAGGCAGAAGATGTTGCCCCTGGTTACTTTTTATGGATTCATCATGCACAAATTTACTTTTTTCTGCAGAGATTTATATTTTTAATCCATGCTGATTCCTAAACTCTAAAAATTTACTACCTTTGAAACAGCAATACTTCCTTTTGTTTATCATAAATTGTACTTCTTCCAGGAGTGTCCCTAAATTGGGTATGCTGGAAAGTCTCTCTGCTGTCTGTTTCCACTCATCAGTTTATTAGACTTTGATGATATTTGTTTTAGAGTCTCATTCATCCAATTGGCATATGTTTACTGAGCACCCACTGTGTGCCAGGAAGTAGATTCTGGCTCCTCCCCCTTAATTCTTTGGATCGTTTTTTGGTTATTATTCCCTGTTTTTTGTTTGTTTTTGTTTTTACCCTTTGCTTAACCATCTAAATGCCTTCATTGACCTGCAGAGATGGAATGGGCATATCACCATTCTCTTTTCACAAACGAGAATCATGGTGCCAAGATATTTTATTCTTAGGGAGTTGCGTCAGGCTGCAGTCTCATATGAAGGAGATGAGCCATGCTGGTCACAGACCTGGGTTCCAATTCTGGCTCTACTGTCTACCAGCCTGGTGATCCTGGGCATGCTGAAGAACTGCTCTGAGCCTTAGTCTCCTGATCTGTAGAATGGGGATAACATCACTCCTCTCACAAACTTTTTGGAGAATTAAATGAAAGAACTTCTGCATGTGACATGTAAGCAGTTCTCCATATGTACCCAGGCCAGTTGTTTGCAGAAACATGGCCATTACAGGAAGGCACAAAGCTGCAGAGAAAGCAAGATGGGGTTAGGAAGGCAAGAGTTAGGGATTCCTAGCTTCAAATTCTTTGCTGAGGATAGACGTGAGTGCAGAGAAAAGCTCCAGAAGATGTAGAGACAGGGGAGTGAAAAGGGGAGCGGTAGAGGGGAGGAGGGACAGAACTAGGGACCTGGGCATTCCTAAGATCAACATTGCCACTTTATAATTTCAACCATGGTTGGTGCCAAATAAGAATCAATCTTCAAAACTATGCACATGCCTCATGGGACTCACACAGCCTACTTCAGGGGTTTATTTTCAACTTTGCTACTTGTTTGAGGTTTAGTACATCCTGACTAAAGCTTTAAACCCTCCTTCCAACAGAACTTGAACTGGAGACTGATGCTTGCCAAAGGCTCTCCTGCTCAAAAATAATATTTGTGGAGGGACAGAGCCGTGGCTCTGAGAAGCTCTGAGCAGGTCCGTAGGCTTCTCTCTCACAGGCTGGTTCTGTGTAACCGGCCACTCCCCACCCACAGCCCCATCCATCCTTCATGTTTCAACACTTCTGGAGGACACTGTCCCATCCCCACCCCCATCCCCAGACACTTCAACAGGAACCAGGAAACAGTGGACAGGACTTTTGGCAGTGTTATGAATACCCTCTCTCAGAAAGAACCAGGGTAGCCACCAAAGCTGCCTTATCCTGAATTTAGTGCTGTTTTTACTTGTTCTCTGAAGCAACTTGGACCTGGTGTTGTACTCCTGGGGTTCTTCAGAAGTTTTTCAAAGATCATATTCTTTTTTTCTTTATTTACTTCATTAGGCCTTCAGAGCTCCTAAATTCCAGGCGAACCCCTCTGCTTTCAACACTTGCCCTGTGCTACCCTGCCGCCCCCACTGCCCCTTCTCTTCTGGGTGCATTCAGCCCTTTAAAGGGCACCTCACAGGACATCTGCCTCTGGTTACAGGACCACAGGAGCAGCAGGACCACCTGACAGGTGCATGCTTACACTTCTCAGTACTGCGTAAGAAGTATTAGAGAAGACCGAGAGGGTATGTATCCGTGAATAAGGGTCACTGAACATGAACTCCTTGCCCAGTACAGTGTAGGGTCTGTGAGAAAACAGAAAACACGGGCTTTGATTCCTGCTCTCCAGAAGCTGAAGAAGCTCAGATCCCGACTGTGCTGATTCTCCTTCATTCTGTGGACAGTGCTAGATGTTTCGGGTAGAACAGCTCGGCAAAGATTAGGTGATATAGGCACCACTGCCCTCCGTGCAGGTAAGGAGAGTGAGATTCCTAAAGGTGACACTGTTTGCTCCATGTCCCACATGGGCACCAGGGTGAGACCTGACTCTAAGTCATGCGTCTGATCCAAAGCCCAATGCTCACCCACCAAATCAGGTCAGGACACCAGCATCAGGATGGAACATCTGGACCTGAGCTCACAGTGACTGACACTTGCAAGTTTAACAGTGATGTGATAAAAGTAGGGGTTCCTAAAATCCATGTATGAGATGGACTGGAAGGAGGAAGAGTAAAAACGGAGTCACTTTCTAAGGGGCTCTTAAAAGAATCAACGTGGTTAGTGATTTAGTGGCTATAAATCCTCATCCAGGTCTGCAATATTGTGATTTATAAGAAATATATATTTGATCTTAGTCCCAGTTCTGGCAGAGTTCCTAAAACCCTTGGACTTATCTTAGTGAAAAGCTGTCTTTTGTTATATTCATGAGGTGACTTTTGGAATGCCCTAGGTCACAAGGATGGGACTGGTTGCTAGGAGAACCAACCACAAGGCTGGAAGTTTGGAACTTTTAGTTCCCCTCAGGCATGAGGAGAGGGGATGGAGGTTGGATTTATTGCCAATGGCCAATGATTTACTCAGTGATGCCCATGTAGAAGCCCCCCGCTCTTTCCCTGTGCTTTACCCAATGCATGTCTTTCACCTGACTGTTCCTGAGTTATATCCCTTTATAATAAACCAGTAATCTAGTAAGAAAAGGTTTCTCTGAGTTCTGTGAGCCACTCCAGCAAATTAATCGAACCCACGGAAGGGATCATTGGAATCTCTGATTTATAGCTAGTCCGTCAAAAGCACAGGTGACAACCTTAGCTTGTGAATGTCACCTTAAGTGGGGTGGGAGGCAGTCTTCTGGGATTGAACCCTTAACCTGTGGAATCCCATGCCATCTCCAGGTAGACACTGTCAAAATTAAGCTGAATTGTAGGACACCGAGCCGGTGTTTGAGAATTGTTGGTGTGGGGCAGCCCCTTCCCCCACACTGGAACTGGTACCAGAACTTTATAAGGGCAAAGCTAAAAACAACCCTTTTGTGGCAGGTTGGGATATACCCTTCCAAGTAAGCTCACTGACCAACTACTTTCACAGGCCCTAATTTTAAATAAATTTAAAAGCAGTAACTTTTAATGCCTATAGACCCAGGTCAGCTGTCTTTGCTTTGCAAGGTAACTGAGCTGGAATTTAAAAACTGCTTCTCCCCTCTATCACCCAGTGTTCTGACGGAATCCTGAGAGGTGGGCTCCACATCAGCCCACGCTCTCTCCCACTCTGAGCCCCCTTCCTTTGAAGGCACCTGGGAGCTCCTCTAGCCACCTCATGGGGTTCTGCTTGATGGCTCCTGCATTTCTGTCCACACTCCAAGCCAAACACACTGCCTCAATCCTAGGAAGTGCTCATTAACTAGCTTATTATTCAACCAATGTTGACTGAGTGCCTGCTCTGTGCCAGGCACTGTTCTGGGCCCTGAGATACATTGCTGTGCCAAACACCCTCTTTCTCCTGCAGCTTAACTGGATTGCAAGCTCCAATTAATTCTCCAATTATAAGCTATTATAATAATAATATAATTCTTACATTAATTAATTCTCCAATTATAAGCTACTGGAGAGTGACAGGCAATACATCTAGAAGCAAATAAAAATGAAACAACCAGGTAATTCATCACAAGACACTACAATGAGAGGACTGTGTCCAAGAGTTGGGGGAGTCCTGTACATTGGAGGGCCAGTAAAAGCCTTTTAAATTTGGGGCTGAGGCATGAATGACAATGAGTGCAAAAGCTCTAAGACAACATTGACCTTCTCTGTTTTAGGAACCAAATGTAAGCATACGTGTCTGTAGCTCAGTGGCATGAGCAACCTAATACTGAGCCAATAGGCCTTATTGCCAATGTGTGTGTTTTTTGGCTAACATCTGTTTGATTGGGCAATTGTCCATTAGAATTAGACAGATAGACCAGAACCAGAGAGTGAATATTTTCAGTATCATCATACGATGTGAACTCAGGTTAGAAAGGGGGACAGGGGCTACATCATGTAAGGGCCTAGTGGTTCATAGCAAGGAGTTTGGATTCACTTCAAATTTGGTGGGAAAACCAATGGGGACTTCTAAGTAGGTGAGTGAAGTGGACTATTTATACTTTAAAAAAAAAATAGCAGGAGCTGCTACTTGGGGATTGAATGGGTGGGGCAGTGTCTGTAGAAGTTCAGATAGATGAAAATGTCCAAGTCATGGCAGTGAGCATGGGGAGAATGGGGCATTTGAGGTATGTCTTGGAGGTAGGTGTGGTAGTGCGTATAATGGGTGGGATGTAGAGGCAAAGAATAAGAAATTAAGGACTCATCTTTTTGGCCTCAGCAACTACATGGACAGTAATTTCATTTGCTGAAATCTGGCTGAATATGACAAGGGTCAGTCAATGAATGTTTTTAAATAAATAAAAATTATCATTGATTGGCCTCACAGGAACTCTGTGGTTTGTGGAGGAGCACAGCAAGTAGCCCAGACTGTTATGCTTTAAGCAGGTTAAAACTGTAGAATCCTAGGTTGGCCGAGTGGCTCAGTTGGTTAAGAGTTGGCTTAAGGCCGCAACCTCTGAGCAACAGGGCCATTGGTTTCATTCCCACATGGGCTGCCAGTTTGATTCCCACATGGGCCAATGACGCTGCACCCAAGCTGAGCTGTCACTGAGCTGCGAGCGGGTGGCACAATGGCTCAGCTGGTGTGGCAACAACGTTGCCTGTTCGATGGTAGGCTATGCCCACCCGCAACTGGGACTGAATTCGGCACTTTGGGCTGGGCTGCCGCCCAGATCACTCAATGGACAGAGCGTGAGCTCTTGGCAGCAGGGCTGCTGGTTCGATTCCCACATGGGATGGTGGCTGCACCCACCCGCAGCTGGGATTGGGCACAGCACCTTGAGCTTGGGGGCCGTGAGCTGCCAATAGGAGGCCGGATGGCAGCTGGCACCCTTCACAACGACAACACAAGAACAACTTGGCTCGTCCCCTTCCCCAATTTTCCAGCATTGTTCCCCTTCCCCAATTCCCCAATAAAAATCTTAAAAAAGTAAAATAAAAAAACCATAGACTCCTAAACAGCAGGATTTCATCACCCTTACTCTTGTGCCCACACCCCCTCCAGATTTCCACTGGCAGGGTCTAACCTCAAGGGTTTTTCATGGTGCACAAAAGACTTGTCCCTGTTTGGACTAATGGAGACAGTGTGTCCAAATGATGGTATTCAAGGGTGGGAACTGTTCTCTGCTCCCAGCCTGAAGTAATAACAAAGGCAAGGCCACTAGGAACCCAGGAAATGCATGCGGGTTAGCAAAGAACATCTGAGATGAAGTCTCAAGGTCTGGCTCTTTTCCTCTTCACTGGTTTCTGCCAAAAGACTAGATGGTTCAAGGTCAAGTTTTTACACCTTCGCTCATCAGCCTTCCCTTGTTCCCATTTACCCCTCTATCTCTCCCACCATAAGATCCTGCTTTGAACTGTGCATTCTGCTTCACAGAGCTCCTTCACATGTGATCTCATTTGCTCCCCTCAGTAATCCTCAAGTAGAGGTATCATTTCCATTTAGCAGATAAAAACCTGAAGCACATAAACTATCATCTTCCCAAGATCATAAAAAACAGAACCCATAACTTACCCCCAGATATGCTCTTCCTCCAATTTTCTCCATACCGATGATTGGATCCACCAGCTACCCAATGATTTATGAAAGAAGCCTGGGAGACACACTTGACACTCTCTCTTCCCCAACCTTCATCTCAATTACCGAATTCTGTCACGTCTGTGTCCTAGATAGTCCTCTCCATCTTCACCATGAGGACTATCACCTAAGTCACCATTATCTCTCCCCAGGACTGATAAAATAGCGTTTTATCCAGTCTCCCAACACCACTCTTGCCCTACTTATGCCCATTCTTCATACCATCGTGAGAATTATTGCAGAAATGCAAAGCTGATTATGTCACTCCCTGATTTAAAGCTCCTTTACAAGGTTCCAATTATTATGAGAAAAAAAAAAAAAGGAAGAAAATGTTTAACATGACTCCCAAGCACTTCCTGCTTGAGCCCTTGCAAACCTCTTCATCACTCCTAACTCTTCCCCTCCTCTCTCTCTGAGTTCCAGACACATTGGTCTTCCTTCATTGCTTCAAATGTGCTAAACATTTCCAACCTCAGGCCCTTGTACTTGTTGTTTCCTCTGCCTGGAATGTTCTCCTTTCAGTCCAACATCACTTTCCTTAGTTAGTTCCAACTCAACCTTTAGGTCTCAGCTTCAATATTACTTCTTGACAAATATCTGCCTCAATTCTCCAGATGAGGTCAAGTTGTTCTATTATATACTTTCATATTTTTCCATATTTCTCCTTCATGGCAAGTATCACAATTATAATTCATTTATTAACTAGATGTGGCAGATTTAGTGTGTGTGTGTGTGCGCGCGCGCATGTATACATGCCTGCGCATTGAGGAAAAGAGATAATAACAATCAGGTGTTAAATTCACATAAGTTTGAACATCCAGAGTTCTAGTTTTCTGAGACTCTTCACTTAAAATCCTCATTTATGTTAGGTGTTTTGAACAAAATTTACATGTCATGCTGAAAATCTATTTACTTTTCCACCTCCACCTCCACATACCACATACCACATGCCATTCACTCCTACCCTCCCAACAGAATAACAATGCAATAGTGACTGTAATGGTTAATTTTACATGTCAACTTAACTGGGCCATTGGGTGCCCAAATATTTGGTCAAACTTTAATGTGGGTGTTTCTGAGAGGGTATTTTTGGCTGGATTAACATAAAGTTGGTAGACTGAGTCGAGCAGATTACCCTCCCTGATGTGGGTGGGCCTCACCCAATCCATCGAATAGGAGAAAGCTGCTGACCCTCTCCTAAGTAAGAGAATTCCTTCAAACTGGGACATTGACTTTTTTCCTGCTCTTTCTGGGTCTTGAGCCTGCAGCCTTTGGACGACAACTATACCATGAGCTCTCCTGGTTCTCAGGCCTTTTTGGACTCAGACTGGAACAACACCATCAGCTCTCTTGGGCCTCCAGCTTGCTGACTCACCCTGCAGATATTGGGATGCACAGGCCAATTTCTTATAAGTCCCTTTCTATATATACACATACATCCTGTTTGTTCTGTTTCTCTGGAGATCCCTGACTAATACAGTGACTGTCTACATTTGTGGTGATTCAAAGTTTGGAATGTATGGAATGTGTGGGATATATACACCTCCCTGGTGAGGGGCCAGGACCCAGCACAGGTGGGCTTGTCATCACTGTCACAACTCTGGCCATACCTAGTCTGTTTGTATTACCATCAGGGCTCACAAAAATCAGATTGCCTGCCACAGCCTTGGCTAAGCACACTGGGAACAGATGAAGTTTATTTGGGGGCCTACCCTGCTGGATCCCCTCTCGTCATTTTTTTTCTCTGCATGTGCAAACTAATAGCCTTAAGAAGGGAGAGAATTCTGGAAGAGAGGAAAGCTCTGAACGGCTAAAGAAATCATCTCTAGGAGTGGACACTGGGGCTGTGGCATATGCGTGGATAAAGGAGATGCTTTGGGAAGAGAGGTCTTCTTCCAGGCCAGGCAGAGGGCGAGCTGGGCCACTGTAGTTATGGCTAACCCCGAGCCACAGAGAAGTCTCCTCAACTTTACAGTGTGTTTGAATGACCTGGTCCTATATAAAAATATACCAATGGCTTGTAGAAGAAGAAATAATTTCCCTGAGGGCACAGCTGTCAGACACGGCCATGTCTTCTGTATCTTGGCATGTGATTGACCTGGGCCCCTGACAAAAGAGCCGACAATTTGGAATCTAAAATTGATTTGAAGTGAAACTTTCTGTTCCCTACCTTTGGTTGCATTTCCTTCTAGTCAATATTTGTTCTACTATTTCCAGATGGAAGATTATTCTCTTTAGTGGAAAAGATATGCTAACTAGGAGGTAACTGGCTCTGTGGTCTCTGAGTCAGAAGATAGGCTAGAAAGAGAACCATTATATTAACAATAGCAAACCCAGGCTCTGGTCCTGCTCTGCCACTGATTTATCAGGGCTTTAACTTTCAGAAAACACTTAAACTCTCTAGGTCTCTTTTCCTCTTCTGCAAAATGAGATAGTTTGATTGTGTATTAATTAAGGTTTATTAGGCTGAACTGTTGTAACAAAAATACCCCAAAATACAATGGCTTAAATAAGTTAGAAGTTTATGCCTCTCTCTCATAGAAGTTAAACTTTAGTGGTTCAAGGGTGGTAGATCAGCTCTACCCAAAAAGATCTTCCAGGAAGCCAGGCTAGTGGGTCGCTTCTGTTATGGTCATAGATGGCTTCCACCTCTGACTCCAAGGTAGCAGAAAGGAGGAAAAAAAAGACCCAGGGCATTCCGCTTTAAAGGTATTAAAGGAGATTACCCCAGAACTGCACACAGTATTCTGCTCAGACCACACTGGCCCATGAACATAGCCACGTGGCCACTTAGCTGCAAAGAACTGTGGGAAATTCAGTTTGTAATTGGGTGGTCATGTAGCAAGCTAATGCTGAGTGAGAGTGGAGGAAGACGAAGGAAAGGAGTTCTATTAGTACATAGGAAAAGGAAAGAATAAATATGGGGAGAAGGTCAACCACAGACAAAATGATCTTTAAAGTCCTTTTGTCTCCTTAAACAAGAAGAGACTAGATTCTTCAGCCATTACACAATCTTTCCTAAGTATTTGCCTCATCCTTTTGCAGCTTCTTTGCTCCAAGTAGTCCATTCTGTTGGACTACTTGTGACAGTATGTTTCACAATCTACAACTCACTGTGATCTTGAATCTCTCTGAGATATTTCATATGGACTGGCCAGGTCATGTGCCTATTCATTCACCTTTTGTATGATCACTCTTAAAATCTGAGCTAATTAGCAAGCTTTATGGGTGGTTCCATTGTTTCTTTGATGCCTTCTCATTTCCCTTTCATTGCTATTACTTCTGGTTATTGGATGGATTTTCACATATCGTGGAACCTGTCTGGTTATTTTCCGATTTTTTTCCCTTAGTACTCTCCTTTCCTAATAACTGAGGAATTTCCCTGGCAATATCAAACATCCTGTTCCTTTCATTTCTCCCAAGTCTCCCATAACATGGTGTTCAGCCCCGGTAGAAAAACTCAAGGCCAGGGCAACAGTTCCCCACATTACTTACCCCATCTTTTGAAAGCTAAAAGAGATTGAGGCAAGTCAAATTCACAGAGTCTTGATTTTCAATAGATTATTCCCCATTATTTCTTCCTGAGTCTAGAGGGAAATTTCAACACATTAATACTTCACCAGAAAATGTCCATGACAAGGTACACATTTCCCAGTTTTTTGCTGAGGTTTCTTTCAGATAACCTATGAGCTTTGTGCACTCTTTAGCTTTATCCTGTCTTACCCAGCAAACATAGCTGGCCCAGTACTAATAATGACCTGACAGCACTCCTGCAGTGTGCATTCCTTGACTCTTAAGTCACTTTTCTTCCTTATTCTGGGATACCGGTTGTTCATGATAGAGAAAAACAGGAACCTTGCTTAGACAAAAGGGAGCAAAACATAAAATGTGCAGCACTAAAATAAAGGGGAAGTTGCCAAGGAGAAAAAAAAAGCAGAGGGTTGACTGGAGCTAATGGCCTGGGGGCTATAGCAAGTGAGCAATGGCAGCAAAAGAAGTAGGTGCAGCCATCTGATGAAGTGGCCCTAGACAGCAAAAGGGTTCTAGATGAATTGGACCTCAAGAGTGCCCTTTGGGGTACAGAAAAGAGAAATGAGCTAGCCAGGCCTAATGAGAGAGCAGCAACCCTTAGTCAACAGATGGAGGAGAGAGAACGAAGAACTCCGAACATCAGTTTCCAGGGTGTGAGTGAAGAAGATAGCCAATGCTAGGGGAACAGAGCTAGCCAGGAGCCACAAATGCATGTGGACAGCTCAAGAATGCTGCCTTTTGTGGCAAGGGGACTAGAGAGACCCACTAACTTTGTGAGGCTCAGCAGAGGTAGATGTGGTATTTCTTTGCTCTGCAAAGTTTACTCCAGGTCATTCATGTTTTTCAAGTGAGTGAATAAGGGAGAGACTGTGCTAAAATAGTAAAGAGAGTCCAAAGAGAGACCTCTACTTCTTGGTATCAGGGGCTCAAAATGAATAATAACAATGGGTGAAGTGAGCCTGAAGTTACCTTTGTGAGTTTTGTTCAAGCCAAGAACAAATATTTGAAAAAGTTGAGATCAGAACATAGAACTGGACCACTTTTTCCCTATTTCAGATTTAAAACCACTCTCAGAATCAGTTCCAGGTTTTATAGGAGAAGAAGGGGGTCAGGACAGTAAGGCTTTGGATCTGTTGCAGCCTCATCTCTGCAGAAAGAATAATCCCTCTTGTTATATCTTCTATTTAAAACAGTATTATGGTCTGATCAAGGTCATAATACTGCAAGGCCACAGTATGCTACTCAAGAAAAAGAGACCCCACCACCACCAGCATCATCAGTTGAGGTGAGGTTGTAAAGGAGCCCTGAAATATTGCCCAGAAAGAGTGGGGCATGATGAGAAAGACTTGAAAACAAGACAGGATATTTATAGGTGTTATTCTAAGAGGGACTGCACTCCCAGGCTCTGCCGCTCTGACTTTCAGAGGGAGACAAGCCCCACTTTCTCCTCTAATGAAACCCAACACTTTTCTCAGTGTTCTAGAACTCCTCAAAACTCTCAAGAAGCCCAGACATACACTCTGTGTCTCAGAGAACTGAGATACGACCAGGTTTCCCAGAAGATGGAATGGACCTAAAGGAATGCAAGCAAATCCCTCTGTCAGCTTTCCTACAGCCCCACAAAAATTTTACACGTGAAACCAGTTTTAAATATTTTAATGTGGCTGCTTTGAAAAAGAAGTCATTTCCAAAAGGACAGCTGACTATGTTATGTTGGGGGGAGTGCAAATGAAGGTAAGAGGCTGTCCCTACATTACGTGTCTTGGTGATCAGGGCAGGAAGGGGTCATGAGACGACTGGAGGTGAAGGGCAAGCCTCTCTTGGGACTTGTAAACAGTATGGATTTACTCCACAAATTTTATGCACAAAAAAATCTTATTTTTCTAAATGAGCTTAAACCTAACTCAGTTTACTAAGCCAGTTTAAATTCCTCTTGGATCATTAAGAAAAAAAAAAAAATCCTGGGGTTTACATGATTCAGGAAATGAGGAAGGGCCTCCTATCTTCAGCACCTGGTGGTCACCAATTTTTTTTTTTTTTTTTAGCTGAGCCATCCTGCCACCTGTTGGCTGCTCAGCAGCAGCTCAGCTTGTGCTGGGCATCGAACTGCTGTTGCTCAGAGCTCAGCTCGAACTCTTGAGCAAGCTCCTAACCAACTGAGCCACTCGACCTGCCCTTTGGTGGTCACCAATTTGATGTTCAAGGTCCAAGCATGTATGGTTATTCTCAGACTGGGGGCTCTGCTGCTCCAAGCCCCCTTCCTCCAAATCAAGAAGAAAGTCTCAAGAACCCTTCACAGCTCTTAAGGAAGTGGCACTTCTGGGTCATTCTACACATCTCCACACTCATGCCATCCAAGGTCCTGCCACCTCCTCCCACTGCATGCAGGCAGAGCACAGGCTGTCACTCCCAAGAAGCCAAGCACCCCTCCATCATTCCACACTGGGCGTCCTTCCTTAAGATGGGTCACCTGAGAAGCCCCACTCTGGGATAAGCCAGCTCCTCCCCTGCACAAGCCTGTACTTGTTTCTCCCCGGGGCAAGGGAAGTCCAGCTTCCTCAGAGCACAGAGCCCTGGTTGTTCTTGAGAGGAGGTGGGAAATACCACTCATTCTTTTTGAAGGTTCCTACAGCCTAGGAAAAAAGGGAATGAATTCCTCAGTCAGGCTGTATGGCCAAACACTGTATAAGGAAAACTGCCTTCTTCTGCAGTGATTTCCCTCATTCCTTCTGCCATGGAGGTAGTGGGGGAAGCCTGGGGACTCAGCTTTATTCTCCCCCTGTTCATTACACAAAGGCACCAACCAAGGAAGCAGGGGAGGCTGAGTACAGTCAGGGCCCACCTCCCAAGTCCTGAACCACGCAGTGCGTTGCATCTGCCTGGAGGAGGGGCCTTTGGCTTTCATGGGCTGCAGACAGCCCTGGACCCAAAAGCCTGTAGGCCCTCAGGTGTCAGGGGCTGACTCACCCAGACAACTTGGAAGCACTGCCCAGTGCTCTGTGGGATTTACGCTTAGCACAGGAGTCCCATGAGGAAGGGAGAAATGGGAAGATGCCTGGCCTCACCAGGAACCATTCCCCAGCAGTCTGAGAGGATGGAAGGTAGCCAGCATGCTTGAAGGATGTGGCCCGGCTCAGCTGTCTCTGTGGTGGGTCAAGAGGGGCCAGAGCAGGATGCTTCTCCCTGGGGACAGTCTCTGCCTGGAAACCTCGTCTCCAGATGGGCCAGTGTGCTCAGCTTACAGGAAAAAAAAAACTCTAAAACAGGAGTTGAGAAACCTGGGTTGTTGTCCCCTTAAATGACCTTTGAAAAAATGATTTCTCTGGTTCTCAGTTTCTCCATCACTAGAATACCAAATCTTGCTTAGGGTAGTTAGAGGATCATGCTTAGTAAGATGGATAAAACTGATATGAAAAGTAAAGTAGCACAAATACAAAATAGAAAGAAGTGGGAGTTCTATTACATTTGAGTTTGTCCTCTTCTTTCACTCAGGCCTTTGCTCCTATAACAGATCCTGCACAGAGAGTATGAGTCCATTAGGAAGATAGGAAATTACATGGACGTTTGTTGATATAAAACCAAATGTCTCCTGTTTCTACTTGAAAGGAAAGGATAGATGACTTCCTTTGGTCTTTCTAAACTTCCAACCATGGTTTCCAGGAGCTTCAAACAATTTGTCTGTTTGGGTTGTTCCTTGTAATGATCCCTGTTCCGTCTAGAGATACCAGAGACAGCAAGTCCACCAGGGCTGACCCCCTTGAAGCCCTCATCCCTTCCCAGTCACATCAGGACCACATGCCCAGCTCTGGGAAGAAAAGTAATTGGGGATGGGGGTGAGGGTGCTGGCACAAGGAATCTGGAGGCAGGAAGGGGAGGACAGTGAACCATCAGTTCCCCTTCCCCTCATCCCCATCCCAGATCAGACTTGGACTCTAAAAATAGTTTCATGACGTCAACCCCAGAACAAAGGCTTCTTTGGCTCAGGAGTAAAAATTCTCAGCTAGGAATTCAAGCGAATGCTTTGTTACAAATACTTTACATGACAGAATCTATTAATATCTCCAACTAATTGCTCCCAGTTTTGTAATCTCTGTGGCAAAAATTCCAGCCAGGTCAATTAAAGGGAGAGGATTTGCTCTATCAGGGGAGCTCCCAAGTTCCTGTAAATGAAGTCATGTTGGGCATTTCACCCAGCTCTGAAGCCTGTTGCTGTGACGTGGCCTAAAGTCTCTGTTCCCAGCCAGGGCTTCTCTAGGCCATCATGTTGGGGATGACAACAGAGTATTGGGGAAGGGACACAGAGAGAAATGCACTTTATCAAGGCTTCTAATCAGGCAGGATCTCAGACAGCAAGTATGTTTTAGTGAGTTTGCTTTGGGTTAGATGCAAGGAGTTGCTGAAAGTCCTAGCCTGTGGTTTATAAATTGGATCCATCAAAATCTGCCCTCTGGCTTTTATTAGTGAAGCTCCAGGCCTTGGGCACAATGGACAGGCTTTCTGTTCTTCTACAGGAAGACTCAAGGTAATCATGAACAGAAAGGATAGAAATTGAGAATTTCAAAAATGGTGGCAACAATATTTGGCTCACAGAGCTGGCCAACAAAAGACTTACAGAGAGAAAATAGCCTCTAATTTGTATCTGCAAGGGCCTTCCTAAATGCACATGTAAAACTTTATTAAAACAAATACAGATCATTCCTACCATGCACAACAAGTAGGGCCTAGGGGACTGAGAATCATTTAACAACTGTTGCCCTAGTAGTTACCTGAAAGAGCTAAGATCAGTGAAGGGAAATGATACTAAGATTTGGGAATATTCCCAGATTCAAGTGATATACACAGCACCCCCACCCATACAGCAATTCAATGGCAACTTACACACAAGCAGAGCAGAACACTCTATCTGGCCAAGCCCTTTCCTCTAAAGGGAGTTAGAAATGCTCCTTCAGGTCTTTTTCCCTGGTTGTTTTTTGTTTGTTTGTTTGCTTGCTTACTTGGTTTCTTTTCTAATGAGTTAGTTTTCATGTACAAATTTACTCATTCATCAAGAAGTTTTTGAGGGACTAACATATTCCAGCTTCTGTATTAGGTGCTGGGAATTCAATGAAGAACAAAACTAGCCAGAATTCCTGTCCTCCTGGAGCTTAGAGTCTAACTGAGGGGTGGGGGTGGGGGTGGGGATCTCCAGAGGGTGCCAGAAGATGCTACCTGGCATGCAGTGGTTTATTTTGTCTGGCGGGATGCATTTTTGTGTTTGCTTATTTTGGAAGATTGGCATCTGAAGATGGGGGTTTGGGGTATAGTTCTTTAAAATATGGTTTTTACTTGTTTTGTTCTTAATAAATGACATCTTGGACTGTAACTAAAAACTCTCTTGGCTGAAACTACTCTAATGATCTCTCCCAAATTGTTTGGGAATGTCAGGAAGATGAGCACATAAGCTGCTGTCACCAATTCAAGTCAGAGCTCAAAACTAACCTGCCAGTGACCTCTGATGCCGCACGCACGTGGGCTGCGCTCGCTTCTTAGTTGTCAGACTTTGCAATAATCCTTGTGGAGCATTAGTCTGGGTGGAAGCCCTGAAGAGATGTCTCTTATTTTTGGCTGATGGCATTTTCCTGGGGATTGAGCTTTACCCTGGCACCTCATACCACGAGATTAGACCTACAATGAAAGCCACTTAGATGGGAGGTCTGCATGGGCTCCTTTCTTCCAAATGTATTAGTTACTAACTTTCACTGAAGTTCCTTATAATAAGGTGTGGAAACTGAAGCTTGCTTCAACACTATCCCCAGTGATTTCTACCCAACCTGGGGAGAAGTTGCTTCAGAGATAGTCCTGACCTGCATAACTCTTAAGGCCACAGCTAAGAAACCACCTTTGAATTGAACCTCCCAATGTAACCCACCACTGGACTTCCCAATTGTGTATCCATTTTGATTCTCAGAACCCAGCTTCAAGGTGGAAAATCTGAGCCTGAAAAGTGTGGCTGCCTGGGGAAGCCATGTCTGAACAGCCATTGTTGGGTACTCACTCATGGATGTGGGGTAGGCAGGAGACTGGGCCACCTCCTAAGTTTCTAGTCCATGGCACCATCTACCTCTCTATCTTCCAGAAACCTGGAGGTGGGTTTTCTATTTACCCTCTGAAGAAAAGCAGTTCTAAGAATAGAATTGGCAGGGTTCCTAAAAGCTGTTAATATTCATCCTTCATCATTTAATAAATCTTCTCTAATGTGTCCCCTTACTAAAGCCAAACAGACAAATTTCAGATTCCTCTCTCTTTCCTCTTTTCCTTCCTTTCTTCTCTTCTACTTTCTCACCCTCCTCTCCCCCTAGCAGGGGGAGTGAGAAAGGGCACACAAGTCTCAGACTTTCTGTTTATGCATAGGAATTATTCTCAAGGCAACAATTTCCCCAACAACAATGTAATTATGAAATATTACCCAAACACATTGGGTATTATCGAATGTGCCATTTCTGGATCCTGGCCAAGGGTTTTGGCAGAAACAGGACTCAAAGGAGGAAAAGAGGGAGGAAAATTATGAACATGTCTCCCCTTCAGTCCTGCTGTTGAATTAAAACACATGTATATTTTCTAGAAGAGCACAGCAGAAAGGAACAGCTCCGAAGCACATGTTTCAGAGCAGAGGTCTTTTCTCCGGGATTTTGAAAATTAGTGGCTGAAACAATATAACATGAAGCACAGGAGCATGTGGAAGTGATTAAGCACTGTTGCCATGTACAGTAAGAGTTGTTAATCAGCACCTTCCTACTGGCTACTTGGAGACAGGGTCTGAGTAAACATGGAGCTGTGCTCAATAACCAAACCAGGGGTGATGGGGACCCTGGTCCTCAAGGGTCATCAGGGTAACATTTATCCTGGGAAAGCATTGGAGCTAATGACATGACAGATTCCTTAGTAAAACAAACCCTAAAGGCATGGCAGAGCAGAAACCTCATCCACAGGGTTGTAATTATATATGCTTGGAGCTCAGAGGAGGCATTTCTTTCTGCCTATAGTATCAAGTCATCACAAAGAAGCATCCTAAAGCTGGAGTGTGTTCCATCCTCTTGTATTTCACTCATTTATTCATCTGTTCATTTATAAATATATTCAAGTGGTATTTATTGAGTCATTACTATGAACACAGACTATGGACTATATAAAGATCTGGTCGCTACTCTAGAAAAACTTTCTAAACTTACTACCTAATGAAACCTATAATTATAACATGCTAAATTAATAATACAAGACAGGACACAAGGAAACGCATATTAAATAGTAGAGGAATAAGAAATTGTCAAGGACTTTAGAGGAGGAACATGAGACCACTTTAGAGGAGGAACTATGGCTCAGGGTAACCTGAAAGGGACAGGATTTGAACTGGGCTATGGATTGGTGGTTAGGAGGAGAAGAGGGATCCCAGGTGAGATAGGCTAGCATCATAGTGGTGGTGAAATCCTTCCATTTTGCTCTATGCATGTGTAAGAGCTATGAAAGAGTTCTGCCATCAAGGACAGGGCTAATCAGATGAATCTAACATTGATGAGAGCTGCCAGAAAGCATGGCCAGAGATGATTAAGTTAAAATGAGGCCATTAATTTACTCTGATTGATATCCTTATAAGAAGAGATTAGGACACACAAAGAGACACCAGAGGTGCACATGCACAGAGAGATAACCATGTGAAGAGGCAACAAGAAGGAGGCTATCTGCAAGCCAAGGAGAGAGACGAGAGACCTCAGGAGAAACCAAACCTGCTGACACCTTGATCTTGGACTGCTGGCCTTCAGAACTGTGAGAAAATAAATTTATGCTATTTAAGCCACCTAGTCTCTGGCATTTGTTTTGACAGCTCTAACAAACTAATACATATTGTATTTTTCATTTCATCTGTTGGTGTAAATTACATTAATGGATTTTTAAATGTTAATCTATGCTTGTATTCCTAGGAGAGACCACTGAGCCTAGTAGAATTTGTGTATGTATATTGAGGGGCATGAAAGAGACTACTTTTTTTAAAAATAGTGATTCAACTTTTATAAAGGTTATAGGGGTATTCAAGTCTAATATTCCCTTTTGAAACAGTTATGTGAAGTTATATTTTCTAAGGATTTTTTTTTAATTTTGTCAAGAACCATTATATAAGTATCGATTACATTTTTAAATAGCAGAAACATAGTATTAGAAAACATTTAAGAATACTATTGCAACATCACAAAATATAAAGTGCCTAGAAGTAAATCAAACAAGATATGTACAAGATGTTTTACATTGAGAGGGAGAGAGAGTCGAAGCACTTCCAGAAGAGTGGAATAAGGACCTGTGAAATCTGGTTCTCCATAAAAGTCATGAGAACACTGGGGAAAAAAAATCTTTTAGAACTCTGGAAATTAACTAAAGCTTACACAATCAGAGGAGCCTTTAATTCAAGAAAAATGATGGAAATTCAGAACAACTTTCTGCTCTGTGCCATTTTAATTTGCTCTAATCCCGTTCTCTTCTCTGAGCCATTGAAAAACCACACTCTCATAACTATGGTAACTGTGAAAAACAGCAGGCTAGCAGCTACTAGAGGGGGAGGAACAAGTTTGGAGCGCCTCAATAGCCCCACCCCCAGATAATTCTCACTATTCAACACGTGTGACAGCTTACTGAAAAGCTCCATTCTCAGAGATTGTCTTTATTTGACTGTACCAGAGCTTCCTCTGTTTGAACAACCATATCCAGGGCTTTTGTAAAAACAATAAGTGGCAATTATTTAAAATTGCAGCTGCCTGATTATCTGGTCAAGATGGCAAAGTAGGTAAACACTGTGCTCACCTCCTCTCAGAACCACATCAATTACAACTAAATTACAAAAGAACCATCATGGAGAATCACCTGAAATCTAGTTGAACCAAAGCCCTATAACTATGGACATACAGAAGAATTCACCTCTAGACTGGTAGGAGGGGCAGAGACATGGAACAGCCTGGTCCCACACCTGCGTGTGACCATTAAAAATTGGGAGGGATATCTCAGCTGTGGGGGTTCCCCCTAAGGAGTGAGGGGTCCCAGTCCTGGACCAGCCCAGATTTCCAGTGCCAAGGAGAGAAGTCCCCATAACTTCTGGTTGTGAAAATCAGCAGAGATTGTGGCTGAGTGAGATGGAGGGCAGCTGCACTCCCAAACACTCCTCTTAAGGGGACTGTACACAGACTTACTCGCTGACAAACTCACTTGCTCTGAGATCCAGCTCTGGGGAAGCAGCTAAAAAGGTGCCAGGATCATATGAGGGAAGAACTGAATTATCTGGCCTTAGGCCAATGGCTGAAGAGGCAGTTTTGTCCTGGACAGAAGAGCTGGCAGAAGTCATTGTTTCTTTGTTGAACAAAGAAACCTCTCTGAGTACAGACGCAGGCAGGCGCCATATCTGAGTCTCCATCAAATTGGCTATCACCTTTTTTTGGCTCTGTCCTAGTGATTCCTGGAGACCCTGACCCCCTAACTTTTGGGCACACCCAAGCTACTTCCAGTGGCTTTTCCATATAAACAGTCTGCCTTGGCTCACACTTTGGACTTTCATAAAAACTTTCAAAGGTTTACAAAACCCAAACAAGCAGCATCTAGCTTTGGTGTGTCCCATACTTAAGGGAAAGCAGCACCAAGCCTGGCACTAGAAACATCCAGCCTCAGTTAGCAAACTGGCCTCTCAAGGCATCTCTAAGCCCAAGCATATGGTTGCCATCTACAGATTTCTTTATGGTCTATACTAGTTGGCCCCAGGCAGAGCATAGTCTCTGGTTAAACTTGGCCTGCAGTGGGTCCCCTCCCAGATGGCCCCAGGGATTGCATACCTGGTGGCTAGCTTTGGACCAAGCCAGAGCATCACCCGCCACCTCCAAGGATGACATACCCAAGGGCAGACTGGGCAGGCCCCAGAGTCCTGCCAAAGAAACCCTGCTCTGTAAGATCAGCCCTTGTACCATAGCTTGTCCACTGTACTCACAGCCAATCCTCACAACCAATCAGCCTGAGGATCAATCCCTCAAGTTGATGTGCAAACAGCAACCAAGGCTCAACTACAACAGGAGGGCACACACAACCCAAGCAAGAGACACACCTGGAGCACCCAGTTCTGGTGACCAGTGAGACTGCACCACTGGGCCCCACTGGACACCTACTACATAAGGCCACTTTACTAAGACCAGGAGGCATAGCAGCCCTACATAGAAATAAACACAGAGAGGCAGCAAAAAGGGAGGGACAAAGAAACATGTCCCAAATAAAAGAACAGAACAAGCTCCAAAAAAAAAATGAACTAAACAAAATGGAATCAAGCCATCAGATGCACAGTTCAAAACACTGATTATTAGTATGCTCAGTGATCTCAGGGAGAACCTCAACAAAGAAATAGGAAACATAAAAATGGAGATAGAAAACATAAAAAAAAAAACAGTCAGAAATGAAGACTGTATAACTGAAATGAAGAATACATTATAGGGAATCAACAGATTAGATGAAGCAGAGGATTGAATCAGTGATTTAGAATATAAGGTAGCAGAAAACACCAATCAGAACAGCAAAGAGAAAAAAATAATTCAAAAAAATAAGGATAGTTTAAGGGGCTTCTGGGACAACATCAAGCCACCAACATTTGCATCATAGAGGTCCCAGAAGGAGAAGAGAGAAAGCAAGGGATTGAGAACCTATTTGAAGAAATAATAACTGAAAACTTTCCTAATCTGGTGAAGGAAATAGACATACAAGCCCAGGAAGTGCAGAGAGTCCCAAACAAGATGAACCCAAAGAGGCCCACACCAAGGTGCATCATAATTAAAATGCCAAAGGTTAAAGATAAAAAGAGAATCTTAAAAGCAGCAAGAGAAAAGCAGTTAGTTTCCTACAAGGGCACCCCCATTAGACTGTCAGCTGATTTCTCAACATAAATTTTGCAGGCAAGAAGGGAGTGACAGGAAATATTCCAAGGGATGAAAATCAGTACCTACAACCAAGACTATTCTACCTAGCAAGGCTATCATTTAGAATTGAAGGGCAGATAAAGAGCTTCCCAGACAAGAAAAAGCTAAAGGAGTTCATCACCACCAAACCAGTATTACAAGGAATGTTAAAAGGACTTCTTTAAGATGGGAGGTGGAGTGAGGGAGAAAATAAAATATATGAATTATGAAATGGCAATAACTACATATCTGTCAGTAATTATTTTAAATATAAATGGATTAAATTCTCCAATCAAAAGATAGGGTGGATGAATTGATAAGAACACAAGACCCTTACATATGCTGCCTACAAGAGACTCACTTCAGATCAAAAGACACACAGACAAAAATAGATATTTCATGAAAATGGAACCAAAAACATTGGGGTAGCAATACTTAACACCAGACAAAATAGACTTTAACATTGTGGACCTGTGACACAGATTTGTGTCTATACATTTAAGAGCCCCATCCTCAATGTGTTAAAACAAAGGCCATAACAAGAGACAAAAAATAACCTAGTAATCCCACTTCTGGTATTTATCTGAAGAAACACAAAGCACTATTTTGAAGGGACATATGCATCCATATGTTCATTGTAGCATCATTTACAATAGCCAAGGCATGAAGGCAACCTGCATGTCCCTGAATGGATCAATAGATAAAGAGGAGATGGTACATATATACAATGGAATATTGCTTGGCTATGGATGGGAATGGGTTCTTGCCATCTGTGGATGCATGGGTGGACCTGGAGGGTATTGTGCTGAGTGGGGTATGTCAGATAGAGAAAGACAGATGCAATGTGATTTCACTTATATGTGGAACATAAACAAACAAAACAGAAACAAACTCATAAATACAGAGACAATTTTGATGGTTGCCAGATAGGAAGAGGTTAGGGGTAAATAAGAAAGGGGAAAGGGTTAACAATTACAGATTAGTTGTTACAAAGTAGTCATGGGGATGTGGGGTATAGCATAAGGGAATAGATAATAATATTGTAATAACTATGTACAGTGTCAGATGGGTACTAGATTTATCAGGGTGATAGATGGAAGGGGGATTGGGGGCATGGTGAAAACGTGAAGGGATTATGAAGTACAAATTAGTAGTTACAAAATAGTCATGAAGATGTAAGGTAAAGCATAGAGAATATAGTCAATAATGTGGTAATAGCTATGCATAATGCCAACTGGGTACTAGACTAAGGGAGGATCACTTCTTAAATTATATAAATGTCTAACCACTATGCTGTACACCTGAAATTAATATAAAATAATACTAAATGTCAAAATAAAGTATAAAATAATAAATAAAAATAAAAAATAAAACTGCAGCTTCCTAAGGCAGTGTTACCAATTATAATAAGAGGCAAATTAAAAAATCTTAAAAGAAAAATTGAAGAATTAGATGTTCATAGAGGGCTTTGAAAACTTCCAACAAGTTTCTAGAATCTAAAAGGCCACATGAATACACAGGTCTGTGCACATAGCCAAGAAAGACTTGAGAAGGTCCTACCTCTGGTTGATCTTAAAGCTTTGTGCAAACAGGAAGAAAGGGCTACGGCACAGTTGTATACTGCCTGCTGAAGCACTGAAATTGTGCCCCAACACACACACACACACACACACACACACACACACACACACACACACCACTCAGAATCCCACAGCAAAGTTTGGAGACTTATTGATTCACTGCATTTTAGGAAATCTCTGTCCAGTCTTTAGCTTACCACTAAACAACTACATCTGAAGAATTAAAGGAAATATGAGAATGGCTTATAATATCCATATGTTAAACATATTAATTCAATCCAAATTATTTTATAGAGTTGATGAAACACCAGCCTAAATCTCATTAGATTTATTTTTTTAATGGACTTAAAAAGCTAATTCTAAATATTATATGGAAGAACTAGCAGTCAAGAATAATCAAGGAAATTTTTAACAAAGTGAAGATGAGGGATTGCCCTACAGCTGTGAAAACTCATTTAAATTATATTAATCAAGACAGAGAAGTGTTGGTACAGGCATAGAGAGTTATAGAAGAGATTAGACAGTATAGAGGCAGACACAAACATATACAGAAACACATCATATGACTAAGCAAGCATTCAGCCCTCAGAAAATAGCAAAGGATGAACAAGATGGGCCAAAGTTCTGAAGAATCTGAGAAAAGGAAATCCCAATGACCAATACATACATGGAAAATGTCCAAGCACACCATTAATCAAAGAAATAAAAATTAAAACCAGAACGCAATACCATTATATAGTTATAAGATTGCAAAAATCAATGACAATATGAAAAATTGGCAATATTACATAACAGTGGGAACTCAAGTTCTGCTTTCAGGAGTTTAATTTGAACAAACATTTTGTAGATTGATTTAGTAATGTATACTCGAGTTGAAGCTGTGCACACTCTCCAACCCAGCTATCCCATTTCTAAGACTATCATAGAAAAACTTTTGCACAAGTTTCTCTGTGTGCTCAAAGGAAGTGTCAAATGTTTCTAACAGCAGTATTTGTAACTGGAAAAACTGGATATAGTCTAAATTTCCAAGAAATCTGTCTTGTTTGCTATTAAATTTCCAACACTGAGAATAGTACCTGGCACTTGGTATTGCTCAATAAATATTTGTTGAATCAATAAATCAAAGTAAAAGTGAACAAGCTTGCAGAAAGATATTCCCACGTCCCTTCATTCATCAGAAAACTAAGTGGGAAAAGAGGCTTTCAATAGACTTTTCAGTGTTGCCTCTTAGGCTAGTGCAGTCTGGGATTCACCTCCTCCAGGTCCAGCAGTTTGTGATTTATCTCTGCTATAGCAAAGTGAAAAGAAGCTTTCTTGCAGCTACTCATTTTCTGCCTCACTTTATTTCTAGCCTTTGCAGACTTCTGGCAAAAGAATTTTCTCCCCAAACAGTAGACTTCATTACCTAACTGGAAAAATATTTTCTACTAAAACATATCTCCACAAAACTAAACACATTTTCTAAAATTTAACATGGTTAAGTTGTGTGTGTGTGTGTGTGTGTGTGTGTGTGTATGGTTATATATATAAATTTAAATATGGTTATATATATAAATTGGTTATATATTCTTTTTTTTTTTTTTAAGATTTTATTTGGGAATTGTGGGAGGGGATCAGCCAAGCTGTTGTTCTTCAATCTTCGTTGTGGAGGGTGCCAGTCGCCATCTGGCTTCCCGTTGGCAGCTCGTGGTCTCTAAGCTCAAGGTGCTGTGTTCAGTCTTAGTTGCGGGTGGGCGTATCCACCATCCCATGTGGGAGTCTAAACAGCAGCCTTGTTGTTGAGAGTGCATGCTCTATCCTCTGAGCCATCTGGGCAGCAGCTCAGCTCAAGGTGCTGAGTTCAGTCTTAGTTGGGGGTGAGCACAGCCACCATCCCATGTGGGAGTCGAACCTGGCAGCCTTGTTGTTAAGAGCACACGCCCTATTTACTGGGCAATCCAGGCAGCAGCTCAGCTCAAGGTGCCAAGTTGAATCTTTTAGTTGAGGGTGGGCATAGCCCACCATTGAACAGGCAATCTTGTTGTTACACCAGCTGAGCCATCCTGCCACCTGTTAGCAGCTCAGCGACAGCTCAGCTAGGACACAGCGTTCACTGGCCAATGTGGGAATCGAACCAGCTGCCCTGTTGCTCAGAGCTTGCACTCTAAGCCAACTCTTAACCAACTGAGCCACTCAGCCGGCCCCTAAATTGGTTATATTCTTAATTGTGCCATCAGGGGTCAGTACTTTTGATGTTATATTTGTCAATGAGCCTGAATGAATACTGTGAGATGCTGATAGTTGGGTCTTGTGTCACTACGGACCCCAGATCACAATCAGAAAACTTCCGTGGGGATATTGATGCTGAAAGGTCTCTTGGACCCATTCTGTCAGGATGACCAATAGCTGCATGAAATCCCTGGTCCCAGGGTCTCAAACTGGGTGCAGACAGAAGCTGCCTGAAATTCAAACCATTTATAAGTGTCAAATCATTTATAAGTGGTCAACATGAGCCATCTGCCTACAATGGATTTTTTCTATGCAGAATCACATTGATATTCAGAAGGCTTAGCCATGCTATATTCAGCTTATCCAGGAATTCTTCACATGAAAGAATTGACTAGAAGCTCTGTCTGGTGGCCAGGATATAACCCTGAAATTGAGAAGAAGGAAGGGGACTGGAGTATATGCCAAACTAGCCAAGGGAATGATTGAGAAGCCTGGGGCAATCACACATATTTCTTTCTCAGTGATCATAACTGGGGAAGAACTCCTTGGTTTTGACCTGCTTCTTCTGCAGATAGCTCCTGATTGTGGCTGAGTCTAGCTCCTGCTGTATCCATCACTAAGCCAGTGACAACAGACATTACAGTTTCTGACTCTGGATCTGCATTAATCTTCTTGATGTATCTCTGAACTGTCTCTCTATTTTTTTTTAATCTTTACTCAAATAGTCTTACCACAAAGGTATCACAGATATTCTCCAATGAATTGTTGAAGGGGACTAACCAAGAAAACTTATCTGGTTTCTCAGTTTAGATGTAACAACTGGAGCCGATCTTGTTAAATTTCCATAGAGGAAACAGCTCAAATCTTTACTATTATTCCCAGTCATAATTAGATGAGACCTTACAATACAACCTAGAATGCATTCGGAATGCTCCTGAATGATGCTATTTCTGTACCTACTTTATTCTCACTTTTACCACCAGTGCTGGCATTGTAGGATTTGAACCAAGATATGGGCTCCTGCCAGCAAAATTATGTCAAAATCAGTACCATGTAAAACCCAGAATCACATAGACCAATGCAGCATGGTTATAATAAAAACTATTTATGGAGCACCTGAGCACCCACTATTTATTAGGTACTTTAGATAATTCCTCTCTAATCCATCCCCATTTTGATAGGTAAGAAAATTAGCTCAGAAAGATTAAGTAACTTACCCAATGTCACACAGCTACTAGTAGAATTACAATTCAAATCCAGGGCTGTCTTCCCACCAAAACTCATTGCACTAAGCAAACTGTTCTTCAAAATAGCAGCTATCCCCACACTCCCCTTTTGAGGAAACTGCTGCACCCACTGCACCCATCTAAGGAATAAAACTTAGGTGCTTTGTTGTATGTGTTGCCCTGCTCGGAACAGGTTGTTGGTGTCTCTGGCCAAGCTGAGTGAAGCAGGGTTGAGTCCTGTCCCCAGCTTGGCTGAGTTGGCCAGTCTACAGTTTGAACAGTGGCCTATGAAGTGTCTCAGCCAAAGAGCATTGCCTAGAAAGGATAATTATAATTCACTTGATCCAATCAAATTCTCTTTTTCTTGAACTTTAACAAGAGATATAAAGAAAGAGAATCAATAGCTAATTTGGGGGAGAAAGAGAAGGCTCTTTAATAAGCACACAGAAAAAAGACAGAAAGAAAATGGTCCAGGAGGACTGAAATGTAAGCAGAAGCAGTGAGTAAGCCGAAGATCTGAGTCAACAGAAACAAACATATACAAAGGGTGCAGGATGAGATAGATGATTGACAGTCACCTGAGTGTTAGAAGCAGAGGCTAAAATTCTGAGTCACCATGGATGTAGGGCACCAATCAATGCCGAGGCTGGGGAGGAAAGAGTGGGACTACAGCCGCACCTTTCCAATTCCCAATTCTTTGAGGTCAGCTCTACAGCTCTTTCCTGGGACACCGTGACATTCCTGTCTCCCTATTGCATGTGGACCCTAGCTCTAAATTCTCATTTCTTGAAGTTACTAAGTGACCAAAGGAAGCAAACTAACATGCATCCTCTTTCCCTTATGTCCTGCTCCTCTCGGTGTCAAGCTACTGCCCCTGCTCCCTGCTGTAACCTGGCCATAGAGACGCCCAAGCACCTCTAAGCTGGCCAAGTCCTGAGACCTCCCTGGTGCCCAGGGGAGACCTCTGTCACTACTACAGAAGGTGCAAACCCCTGGCATTTTTCTGCAACACAGAGACAACCTCAAAAGACTGATAAAGGTTTTAACTAATGGAAAAGGAATGGGCGGTTCCCCATTATGCTTTTTGTTTTCGATTGTTTTTCTCTATTCCTTTGAGGTCGCTGAAGTAGTGTGCTTCAGAGACACACGTGGAGCATGGCCTTGTGAGTTTTGCCGGAATGTGTTGCTCTTATGGAAGGTCTGCCTGTGTTTGTTCCTGCTGCTCTGATACAGCCAAAATTAAGGAGAGGATTTTCTGGTCAGGAATAAGGTTTTGAGAAGAGAGACGAGCAAGGGTCAAAAACTCCATCTGAGACCCAGAAACAAAAGGAATTTATGAAAGAACATGTTGGTCCACTTCCGAACAGCTTTGGGGTCTGCCCCTGAAAGAGATGAGGAATTCTCATCTGCCCTGACTTGAGTCAGAAGTGTCTGCCAGCAGCACGCTCGGGCACAAAGGCCCAGGCACATCGTTCAAACTATCTTTGAACATCAAAGAGCTCATGGCCTTCTGGGTGAACTTGGAGGAGGAAAAGGGAAACAGGGAAGCTCAGAGCCCCTGTGTTGATGGTATAAAGATCAAAAGGGACCCAACGAAACATAATGCTTCCCTTTATCTCCTGACTCCAAGAGTCTTCAAACTGCCCGCCATGCCCTGAAGCTGGGGAATTAGAAAGGAATTGAGGTGTCTTTCTTCATTTGGGAAGACAGAACAATGCAAAAATTATAACTCATCCTAAGAAAAACCTCCTAAAAGATTTCCACTTTCCCTGTTCTGGGGGCTTTTTCTTCTGAGAAGCCTTACCCCATCATTGCATACCCCTTGGTCCCTTCTCCAGTGCCCTTGCCTTTCTGTAACCTTAATTCTCTTGTGATTCAGTACCCAGCACAGTGCACGACCTGACGATAGCACTATAAGTATTTACAGAACAAAAGAGTAATGAAAGAAATGAACATGTGTCAAATATCTTGCTGTTGGAGAGGGCAGTTTAGGGGGCATTCCGCTTTCAGCATTGCATCCTTTGGCTCAACTGGAATGAATATATACTGTATACCAACCATGTGCCTGTGCCTATGGAGAGGCAAGAAAAACTTTAGACACACCACCTATACTAGGAGCCTTTCATTTATCTAAGGTGACATGGATCCAATTACAGAAACGTGTGTGGATTCTCAAACTACCACCTAGGGAGCACTAGTTAAAACTGCGTTTCCCAAGCCCCACTCACCAGGGCTTCTGGTTCAGATAGGGACCCAAAATTGAAATTTTGAGCAAACTCCCCATGTAATTTGGAGGCTGATATAAACCAGTGAACTAATGGAGAAACGCTAACTTGTGGGGGGAAATGGACTCATTAGGCAGGCAATAAAGACCTGGCCTGTCCCCATGACTCCTGAAAACCTGTCCAGCCTCCTCTCTACCCCCACTCCATATCTCACCTGTGATGCTGAGCTCTAGGTTCCACATTGCATGGATAGCCCACTTGGGTCCCAGGACAGGCATTTCTGGCAAAATGCCAGGGAAGGCTCAGTGAAACCATTGCATAGGAACTAAGTAACATCATGGGAGAATGTAATCCATCCCTTCCCTCACACTCCTGCTTTAGCTCTTGCAGGATGTGCTAAGGAAAGATGGAGCCAGACATGCTGGGCTGGGTTGTCAGAAGTGGGGGCACTGTTAGGATAAGCTCTGGAGAGTTGTCTTCCCCACTGTCCTCCTCTGAGTCTCCTGGAGAACAGGGAGTGTGTAAGTAACAATTCTAAGAACCATTTTGTAAAAGCTGTATAATTATTAGGGAACCAGCAGAACTCCCTCCGGGACACTTACCACCAAAGGAAAAGGTAGAGACATCCTACTGCCACTTTGCCCAGGTCACAGCACAACAGCAAGAAGCACCACGGATGGTCAGCGCATGGCGGAACCATGCAGGGGAATACACTCATTTTTGTGCACTTTGGAGACTTCCCTGCCAACTCCCAGGACTCTCAGAGAAAGAAGTGGAGGGTCACAGGGTCATCAGTGAATCACAGCCATTAAATTTGCATCATTCCTGTTTGTTACCCCCAAATTAACAAAATTCTAAAATATCTCTCTCATCTACCTACTTTTCTTCCTTATCTTTTAATGACTATCCAAACAATATTACATTTGGTCTTCCCATCTTTTATTTCTTCACCCTCCATTCTACTCACTGTACACAGTCATAATTATTTTTTTTAATTGTAAGTCTGATCAGTTTACTTTCCTCCTTAAAACTGTGCCCCATCATCTGCAGGATAAAGTACAAATTCCTACAAATCCTTCAGAGCTTGACTCAAGCACAAGGTCCTACAAGAAGCTGCCCTGACTTCCTTGGATGGATGGACAACTTCCTCCTTTGCCTCTGCTATCTTTTGTACCTTCTTTAATTAAAGTGTCTATCACACTTTATGGCATTTATTTATTTACCTGATTCTCCTAGATGGGAATCTCCTTAAAGGAAGAGCCTATGTCTCTTATTCATCTCTACTAGTGCCCAGCATAGTTCTGGGTGCCCACTATGAGTTTAATCAATGTTTAATTCATTCATTCATACCTTCATATGAACCCTACGAGCATTTACAACCTTGCCTCTCAATATGTTTCCATCCTCATTGTTGAATCTTTGTTTCTTGTCTTTTCCTTGCCTGAAGTATTATCTATTCTCTTTTCATCCCTCTTTTTTATATCTTTAAACATTTCCTGTAACCAATAATTATAATACATCAAATCCTGGAGAGAATAATTCTGCCATTTGTTGTTTCTGCTGACTCTTGCTCCCAGTGTCTGGTTTCCTTGTGTGGTTTGTAATTTTGGATTATGAGCTTATGTTGGTAACGTGCCCTAAGGCGCTACCAATCAAGAATCACTTCAAGATAATTTTATAGTCTGAAGTTTCCTATACAATTCGGGTAGTATACATTTAAACCCCATTCGCATGTGAGCAGACCTACCTATAGTAACAAATTCACAAGAAAGATACTTCCCTTTTTCATTCAGAGCCCAACCTAAAAAAAAAAACAAGCTTTCCTGTCTGTTTCCCTTTGACAGGGGTCAGGTTCTCCCAGTTCACACTCTCACTGAGGATCCTGCTTTATGTGTGTGAGGGTTGTCTCGGTTCTATCCTCTCACCTTGTGTGGGCCCAAGATCAGAAGATCTACAAAAGGCATTAAACTTCAAGACTCTAGTTCAGAGATTGGCAAAGTATGGCCCATGGCCCAATTCCAGTCTACTGCAAGTCAAATCTTTCTATACCCTTTTGTTTATGTATTATCTGTGGCTGTGTTCATGCTACAAAGGCAGAATTGAGTAGCTGCGACAGAGAACCATATAGGCTCATAAAGCCAAAAATATTTACTATGTGGCCCTTTACAGAAAATGTTTACTAATCACTCCTCTAGACAACCAGAACTACCAAAAGCACCAGCAATTTTCTCTTCATTTTTTGCCCCTAGGAATTACTCAAGCTTCTTTGCAAACTCAGTGATACATTTCAAAGGAATTTTGTATCCAGTAAGTTCAGCTATATTGCATAGGGAGGTTTTTCTAGGACATCTAGTCTACCACATTGCCAGAGCTGAAATTAGCCTCTTCTTTCTTTAACTTCTTAACTTGAATCATTTGAGTTTCAAAACAGAACTTCTCTCCTTCAGAAAGCCTACACCAGGGATTCAGTTGAGGGTATCAAATGGGTGCATCCCTACACTTCTAATGCCCTTGTCATCTTTAACCTATGATTCAGCAATTCAGTGTGTGCATGTGTGCATGTGCGTGTGTGTGTGTGTGTGTAGTTGTTCTCCAGTTGCATTAAGCGGGCGATTGTTCTCTTTTGTGAGGCTGCCAGCATCTTGAGAACATTGTTTATCATTTAGATTAAGATATAGTTTAGGGAACTGGAACAACTCTGAGGTGCTATAGAGCTCTAAATCTGATGGTTTAGAAAAGAAACCTTGGCAGTCGAAGATGTAGCAGAGCACAGTCGCAAGTGTTCGGGCTCTGGGTTTAGATAGTACTGAGTTCAAATCGCAGCTCTATCACTTGCGAGCTGAATGATCTCATACAATTACCCAAACTTTCTAAGCTCAGGTTGCTTCATCTACGAAACAGAGAGTATTGTACCTACCTTGGACAGGTGGCATAGTATCTGGGGCAAATAGGTGATCAGTGGGCCATTATCATACTGTTACAGAAACAACTTGTTTATTAATGATCTGGAGACCATGCTTGAATATGGCTTTGACTATTCCAATACTCTATGTACCCAAGCTGGAATTTGATCTGCATTTGTATCCAGATTTGTGAAACTTAAACAAGGAACATAGGAAATACAGAAATTGAGTACTTAGGACTGATGCATTCCTAGACCTTAAAAAAAAAAGTAATTTCCAACATTTTGGGTCTGACCACAGAAATTTTGCAGGGCTAGAATTTGAACAGGACTAATGATTTAAGCAATCTAATCAATGTTATTGCTGTTTACTGAATTATAACAGCTTTTGGGGACTTCCGGTAAAATGGCGCAATAGACAGACGCTGTGCTAACTGCCTCCCAGGATCACACCAAAATTACAAGCAAATTATACAGCATTCAACCCTGGAGGTCCCCGGAACACTGGAGGAACAGAACCACTAAACGAAGAACTTAAAGAGGAAGCCGCATCGGGTCTGGTAGGACGGGCGGAGACGAGAGAGGGCGAGCCCCGTGAGGGAAGCCCCAGCCGTGGGAAGCTTGTCTGGTTGGGGGAGAGACCCTCCGGCCGCACCCCAAGCTCACCAGCCCAGAGCTCCTTTGCCGGGAAGAGGAGTTCTAAGATAGCCGGCAATAAATTAGTAAGGACTCTCTTTCCTCAGCTTGGTGAGGCTGAGAGCGGCTGGAGAATCAGTGGGGCCAGCGCCTGGGCTTGCTCGCCGGTGAGCGCTTACCTGGTTCCTGATGGAGGGAGTGGCTGTGTGAGCCAGGAGCCTGCGGGGACGGACTGAGCTGAGCACCTTTGGTGCAAAGGCTGGAGGTTTTTGGATTGTTGTTCCCGTGGTGTGGAGCTTGCACGAGAGTGGTGTAAGGAGGGCGCCATTTTGTCGGGCTTGGGCCCTCCCACGAAGGATCAGGTCCGAGACCTAATTGGTCTGGTGGAATTGGCAAAGTGCGCGCGCGCGCCTGCGGCCTTGGATCCCCACCCTCCGCCCGGCTTATACTGCGTTGCCAGGGAAACATAGGGCGGTACCCTCCGGCTCCTACGGCGGCTCACTGAGACCCGGGAGTGCGCAAGGCGCCTCGGATCCCCACCCTCCGCTTGGCTTGTGCTGTGTTGCCAGGGAAACGCCTAGTGGGAGTGATCCGACTCCAACAGGCTGCTCACTGAGACGCGGGTGCACGCAAGCCGCCTTGGGTCTCTGCGCTTGCAGAGTTGCCAGGCTGGTGATTAGTTGTCAGGCTGCTCGGCCTGATCTGCGAGCGGCTGAGTGGGACAGGCTGAGACTGGGAGTTCTCCTGGGAGTGTTGGGCCATGAGCTGTGTGCCTGCGTGATCCAGCCAGGGCTCTCCTGGTGATCTATCTAATACATCAAAGCAATCCCAGAGCGACAGCCAGAATGGGGAAACAAAGAAACATGTCACAAGTAAAAGATCAGAAGAAACCTCCAGAAATGGAACCAAATGAAACAGAGGGATCCAACCTTTCAGAGACAGAGTTTAGAACACTGATGATAAGAATGTTTAAGGAACTTAGCGAGGACATAAAGAAAGATAGGGAAACCATAAAAAACAACCTGTTAGAACTAAAGAATACAATAACTGAAATGAAGAACACACTCGAAGGAATCACCAGTAGAGTAGATGAAGCAGAGGAGCGGATCAGCGATTTGGAAGATAAAATAGCAGAACTCACCCAGTTGGCACAGCAAAAAGACCAAAGAATAAAAAAGAATGAAAATAGTTTAAGAGCCCTATGGGACAAGCTGAAGCGCAACCACCTTCGAATCATAGGGATACCAGAAGGAGAAGAGAAGAAGCAAGGGGTTGAAAAGGTATTTGAAAAAATAATGACTGAAAACTTCCCTACCCTGGTAAAGGAAATCAACATACATGTCCAGGAAGTGCAGAGGGTTCCAAACAAGCTGAACCCAAACAGGTCCACACCAAGACACATCATAGTTAAAATGGCAAAGGTTAAAGACAGAGACAGAATCCTAGAGGCTGCAAGAGAAAGACAGCAGGTTACATACAAAGGAACTCCTGTTAGACTAACAGCTGACTTGTCTACAGAAACTCTGCAGGCCAGAAGGGAGTGGCAGGAGATACTCAAAGTGACACAAAATAAAGGCCTACAACCAAGATTGCTCTATCCAGCACGGCTATCACTTAAAATTGAAGGAGAAATAAAGAGCTTCTCAGAAAAGAATAAGCTTAAGGAATTCATTACCACCAAGCCAGCATTGCAAGAAATGTTAAAAGGACTTTTTTTAAACAAAAGAAAGGGGTAAACAAGCTAACTGAGAGAGACAATTTAAGAAGATTGATGTCATATCAAGCAGATATAAAGGAAAAACTGATGGTTGCTGGTTGGGAGGGAGTGGGGAAGAGGGAGAGGGGGAAGGTTTTGGACGGTGTATGTGGGACTACAATGTTGCCGCAGGGTTATGGGGGCAGTTCTGGGAATGTAATTGATAATGTTGTGAAGAGACTATTATGTTGTGAGAAATAAGTCAGTCGGAGAAGGACAGGTACCATGTGATCTCACTTGTGTGTGGAGTCTGAAGAACTGAGTGAATGATCAAAGTAAACAGACTCATAGATGTAGAGGAAAAACTGAGGGTTGCTAGTTGGGAGGGGGGTGGGGATGGGGGGAAGGGGAAGGGATTAGACAGCATAAATAGACAACTACAATATTGCCACAGGGATATGAAACACAGTTCGGGGAATATAATAATGTTGTAGAAATTTTGTGGCGTGTCAGATAGTCACATGTCTTGTTAGGGAGACCACTTCATGGATGGAGTAGAGGCTTGATCACTGCACTGTACACCTGAAGCTGATGTTGTATAGTATTGTATGCCAACTGCAAATGAATATGTGGGTGGTCACGGGATGTGGAGTATGCTGTGGAGGCGAGTCAGGGGAGTTGTGATGGATATGTATGATATGGGGGGGAGTGGGGTGGCGAACTGGGGGAGGGGGGTTTTCACTTTGGGGGGGTAAAGAGTATAACTATTGCATTGTGTTGTACACCGAAAACTAATAAAATAAAATAAAAAAATAAAAATAACAGCTTTCAAAAATTATTGGTTGATTGCTACTGCTATAGATAACACATCTTGGTGTTGTGTTTGATGTTGGCCTCCTTAAGCTCTGTTGTTGTCTTGTTCCTCCATGGCCAGCAGGCCTGTGCCCTGGCCAGCTAGTTTTATTCTTTGGAGAAAAACAAATTCATTTGTTTCTTCTTTCCTTTCTCTTAGTGTTTGTAACAGAGGAATGGGGCTCAAGGCAGGAATTGAAGAGGGAGATGGGGTGGCCTAAAGTTGTACCACCTACCTCCAGGCTGGCTTAGACCTACATCTCTGGCACTGATTTGGGGCTTCTAGAAGGCTAGTCTGGGGGCTGAAGGCAATGGTTTGGATTTATTTATGGCCCCAGCCACAGAAGAGGCAAAGAGAATTTGCTGGTCCTTCCAGACATAGGGCCTTAATTCCCTTGTTAGCCCTGGGCACAATGGCTGCCCACAAGACCTCTCTAAAACCTTCCCTTGTGGCTTGCACAGCCCCCAGATCACTGCACTGCTCCTGTCCTCCCAGGGACTCCTGAACACTCACTTGCTTCAATCAGTGTTCTCTTCCAGGCAGTAAAAGGGATTCCCACCTCTGCCCTCACTCTGCCCAAACTCACCCTGTCCATACCTCTGTCCCCAGTTCCTGTCATTTTACTGGCCCATCAGTTCTGACTTACTCAATTATGGATTTCGAAAGCTGCTTGTTTGTTTCTCACATTGCCAAACATAGGTGTTCTGTATTTCTTGACCATTTCAATCACTATTTATTAGGATGCTCTGCATCTGAAAAGGGAAGGCCACAATCATGAATGTTTAATTTGTGCAGTATTCTTTTTCAGGAATGTAATTAGATACTTTTCCAGTAAATAGAGTGGCAAAACTAGGTCAATATTATGTTTTAGTAAGTTATTTAAAATGATCTGTAACAGACAATAAATTGATAGGAAAAATTGCAATTCAGATTTCCGTAATATACAAAAAAGAATTGCAAAATTAAGAGACCAAACCACAACAGAAAAATGGGCAAGGAATAGAGACAGTTCATAGGAAAGGAAATAAAAATGTATCTTAAATATAGGAAAGTATGCTCAACCTCATTCGTAATAAGAGGAAAGCAACTTAAAACTATATTATCTATAGTTTTTCACTTTTCAGACCGGCACAGATCAAAAAATTTTGATAACATAATTTGTTGGCAACTTTGTGAACAAAGGTTTGAAAAATAGGCAAGCTCATAAATTGCTGAAAGAGTATAAATTGGTACAACTTCTCTAATGTGTAATTTGGCAATGTCCATAGTAATTACAAGTATACACACCTTTGACCTAGCAACTCCACTTGCAAGAAATTGTCAAATGTGTGTTCTCACATATACATGAAATTTTATACACACACGGTGCAAAAAAATGTATATACATTTTTTTATTATTACTAGTTTCAGGTGTACAAAACAATGCAATAGTTATCCTTTTCATCCCTCATAAAGTGACAACCCCATTGACAATTCCATTGACTCCACTCCCCACAATGTACTCCTCATCCCGTGACTATATACATATATATTAAATTATAGTTGATATATATAATATTATTCAATGGCAGCTTCAGACTTACAGTGAAGTGGTCAGGCCTCTACACCATCAATGAAGTACTCTCCCTAACAAGACATGAGTCCATCTGGCCCCCTAAAAAATATTTACAATGGGCCAGCCGAGTGGCACATTGGTTAAGAGTTGGCTTGGGATGCCAGCTCTGAGCAGCAGGGCCCGGTTCGGATCCCACATGAGGGCCAACGATGCTGCACCCTCTACAGCTAAGATGGTAAACAACAGCTTAACCTGGAGCTGGGGTCCTGTGAGTTGCCTGCGACGGCGTAGGCTGCAGCGCCTGCTGCAGTGGGCTGCCAGAAGCTACCATGAGTGGCTGCCAGCCAGTGTGAGTTGCCGTGAGCCGTTGTGAGCAGCCGTCTAATGACCGGTGACCAACTGCCTCAGCCAGGAAGAGCACAGTGATCACAATACCAACATGGGCCAGTGAAGTGACATTCTCTACAGCTAGACTAAGAACAAAAGGACAGCAACTTGTCTGTTCCCCTTCCCTGATTCCCCAACACTGTTCTCCTCCAATTCCCCAATAAAATCTGAAAAAAAAATTAACAAAAAAATATATATATTTACAACATTATTTATTATATTCCTCCAACTGTCTTTCCTATCATTTTAAGAAGGGTAAAAACTGTATTAAAATTGTAATACTCAGGCCGGCCGAGTGGCACGGTGGTTAAGGGCTGGCTTGGGATGCCAGCGGCCCCAGTTCAGATCCCACATATGAGGGCCAGTGACACTGCCCTCTAAAAAAGGAAAAAAAAATTGTAATACTCAATACATACCAGTAACAAAAGATGAATACAAGTCACATTTGACTTCTGCAATTACAAGAGGTGCTCAAAGTGGTTACCATCAGCATAATTTTAACACAGTTTTTTTCTTTTCTTAAAATGTATATACATTTTTTTGGCACCCTCTGTGTGTGTGGTGCCAAGGTTACACACACAGAGAAGGTTATTTGATGTAGCACTATTTATAATAAAAAGGAATTGGAGAAGAAACATAAATATTCATCAATAGAGACCATTGCTTAAGTATATTAGGGTACACCCATATATGGAATACTATGCAGCTGAGAAAAAGGAGGGGGTAGTTCTTAAGGAAACTTTTTATGAACTATTAAGGATATAGCATTAAGTGACAAAAAGCAAAGTGCAGGACAATATGTAGCATGCGTTGTTGTCATCTGTACCCCCCAAAAGGGGGAAATATATACAGGTACAGTAGTAATACCCTGGTTTGTAAGCATAATTCATTCCAGAAACAAATTACTCATATTGCAAGACATCACTCGTTTATCACGTTAAAATGTATTAGAAATGTTTGCTCATCTTGCAGAACACTCACAAACCAAGTTACTCATAATGCAAGGTTTTACTGTACTTTTATATGCATACAATATCTCTAAGAATACACAAGAAATTTAATCTCTAGGGAGGAAAACCGGATGTTTCAGAAAGAGGGATTAGGTGCAGATTATTCACTGTGTGAGGTTTGTACCATTTGAATTTTGATCTTCAAGATAAATAAAACATTTTATCATGTGCCCAGATTGTTGGTGATATGTGATGCTTCTATTGTGCTCCTATGCTGTACCAAATCCCTCTTGGAAGTAAGATGGCACCCAAACTTTTGTCAGCTCCAGTTACCCACCAAGGAACAGCAAGAACTCAGTGCCCCAAAGTGCCTTTGTTACTTCTGGAAGCTCTAGAGGGTTGTGCTCAGGTGCCTTCAAAACTGGTCTGCATCTATGCAACCTCTGCCTCATCCTTCTGCTCCCACTCATCATCCCAGCTAACCAGGCTCCCCCCAAAGAAGGCCTCCTGCAGTAGCCTTGCCTCACCCCTACCCATTACCTCTGTCAGGGCAACTCTAAGTGCTCCCAACATTTCCTTTCCCTGGAAGCCTGGTTCCTGGCAAGGCAGAAGTGCCAACAATCCTGCGTGGGGCTGCGTTTGTCTGCCTGGTCCTGAAGCAGCTCTGCCTGAATACAGAGTCTTACAGTCTCTCAAATATTTCTATCAGCAACTAGTACTAACCTCTAATCTCCTATCTATAAATATCAACATGGCTCCACAGGGCTGACGGGAAACAGGTTCCCTGAAACCCATCAACCCTACACTATTTTTTGCGGGTGGGAGAGGGAGTAGTAGGTAAGATGATGGAAGGAGTTGCTTCTGTCTCCATAAATTCCTTTCTCTTTCCTCAGAAGCAAAACAAATATGAGTGCTAATGGGCAAAAAAGAATGGATGCTATCTATAACACCTGCAGTCAACCAACAATTTTTGATAACTACTAAATTTATAAAAACACAACTTTGGACAATTCCATTCTTGCAAGGATTATCACATTAAATTCTCCCTTGGTGTTCTCCACTGCACTGATTCTAACCCTTATTAGCCCAAATCCATGAACACTACTGTCCCGCACTTGTCTTCAGCCCATCTTGGTTCCAACCTGCACTTTGATGCTATATAAACTAAAGCTAAAACATTCAAATCAGATCACATCTGCAGGATGAGTGTCCTGAGACAATTATACTTTTCAAAGCACCCTTAAAAGTTACAGTCCATGCAAAGGAGGCTGCTAGATTGAGCAACCTGGAAAATGTGTAATGCATTCAACATGCTGTGAGGAAATCACTGGGCTATAAGTAACATGTGGAAGGGAGGCATCCATAAGATACAGTCCTGGTCCTCAAGGAGCCTGCAGACCAATAAAGATGATAAAACTTTCACACAAAATGGCTGCCATATAAGGCACATGACATAAACTATGTGCAGACAACATACTACAGAAGTTAATAGGAGAGAGAGGTTTCATCCAGCTGGAGGGATCAAAAGTTTCCATAGCAGCAATAAAATATGAAGTGGGTCTTGAGGGAAAGGTAGTATTTGGACATACAAAGAAGAGAGAGAAGTGCCTGAGCCAAGGCAGAGAGAAACATCTGGAACATCTGGTGGTTGGGTTTGACTGGAACACAGAGCCAGGGAAGAGTGTGGTGGGGAAGGAGCCTGAGGTAACACTCAGGTGGCTCCAATAATGATAATTACTACCATTTGCATGGCCCTTTATAATTTATGGAGCTCTTCCCTGTGATTTGTCATTTGACCTTCACAATGACCCTATGACTTAGAAATTTTCATATAAAGAAACTAGGGTTCAAAGATGGTTTGAAGTAACCCACCCAAGGTTACCAGTGGCAAAAGTTGCTTTTAAGTTGGGAAACTATAGAGTACTTTGCATGAGAAGGCACTAAAAATACTGTAAATATGTGTTGGTTGGCCCCCAGTTGCCTGAGGCTAATTTTAAGTTCTACTCTTCCATAGTTTCAACATTCCCCTTGAGTAAATAATTTTCCAATATTAATTTGAATTATGAGTCATTTCTTGAAGTTAAATTTCTTCACTTTAATTTCCAGGTTAAACTTCAGCCTTGATACTAATAATTTATTCAAATTCAGAATTACTGGAAGGTGAATTACTGTATATTCTTTTAAGCCAGGTCACTTGTGCCAGTGTTTCCAAACTTATCGTTTTCATACCCACTCTGAGCTTGTTTTGTGAAACCTTTAGACTAGTTAGCATAATGAGCAAGAAAATACTTTATCTTTTTCTGCTTTTTGTTATTGGTGTTTTGTTTTGTTTTTAATGAGGATGAAAAGAATGAAAATGACTCTAGTACATCTTTAAGAGATGTCTTAAAATGAATGAATTAAGTGAATGAATATCTTTATTCTATTCTGAAATTTCTCCCTACTGGATTGATATAATTGAATTTACTGTTGATTGGGCCAATAGCAAATAATTGTTTCCTGTGAGATGCCTATTGTTTGGTAGTGATTTGCTTTTTATCACTTATGTTTTCTGATTTCTGTGTCTTACTTGTGAGTAGAGTTTTAGTTTTAGTGGTTTCATTTTGTTTTTGTTTGCCTTGGTTTGTTTGGGGGCCGGGGAGGGTTGCTGTCAATTACTACTCTAGAGAAAGTGCTCAACTCTTGAGGCGAACCCCTGTCTCCCATTGTTATTGCCCTCTCCCATGCCCTGGGTGTTCTGAAGATGTCTGCTTAATGAGAGAAATAATCTTCACAGTTGTAAACCCAGAATTTTCTAGAGCTCCAGTACTCCAGGGCTTTCTTCATTTTGTGATATAGAGAGAGGAACTTGGGGACAGGGATGCTCATCAATTCACTGCTATTTCCCTCACAGGGCTTAGGTGAAAAATATATACAGTTGATTCTTGCTATTCATGGTAGTTAATTATGTTCCATAAAGTCACTGCAAACACTGAATTATTGAATACTGAGCCATTCATTGCTCCTCGGGGAAATACAGGGTTAGATTCCAGTAAACATTTGGTCACAACATTTTCATCAACCAAATTAATATATAATTTAATTGTATGCCTGTTTCAGTTCAAAGACAGCTTTTTAAATTTTTAGTGTTGATTCATTAACGTAAGTCATGGCCAACAGCATGATGGCTCACCCTGAAGGAAGCTTATCTAACACTGTATCTTCTCCAGAAGGCACATCACAGCCTCCTGTATTTAGAAACACTGGACAACACTACAGCCCCACACTTGGGGGCCATTTTAAACAGCAAAATCACCAACAAAAATGCAGAAAAATGTGGCACTAAAGAAATCACATGACAGCTGTTCACAGTACGAAACAAGAAGGCAGAGGATCACCTTGTTTGACCTCAGGTGGGAATAGCCGAAGAGCCCAGGGGTTTTTCTGGCATGGCCACAAATGTCCATCGTGAGAACTGATTTTGGGGTTACAAACAAATTTTAGCAGGTATATAGATTCACCAACACAGAATCTGCAAATAACAAGGATTCATTAAATATTGAAAATGTGTATGTGTGTGTGTGTGTGTGTGTGTGTGTGTGTGTGTGTGTGTGTGTACACATACTTACAGAAGGAACAAAGGATACTGTGTGAGGTTGGGCAATGTTGGGGTATCTATACAGCCAAATCAAGGCCACTGCTAGTCTATAAGATGCTTTCATGTGCATTGGCTAGTGGCGCCCCCTCTGGCCAGCCTCAAACCCACACCATACAACTTGAGAAACAGGCACAGCAATACAGAGAAAAATCCCTTCTTCCAGGGAAGTGTGCTTTTGCACCAGCACAGGGGATTTTGCTAACGTAGCACAGATAGGATTCCAGTCCCTTTGCACCCGCTATGCCATGCAACCTGCAGAGCCAAATGTGGTGGCATTATAGAAGAATGTGGCATGGACAGGATATCTTTATCTCAAAGCAGAAATCAATCCTTCAAACAGGCCCTGTCAAGGAACCTCTAAGGGGACCCCTATGTCAGCATTTCTGTTCTCTGACTCATGTTTTGCTACAGGCCTTAGATTTCTTTATATGCTTCTATATTTCTTTTTTAGGGCTGCTGTAACAAATTACCGCAAACTGGGTGGCTTAAAACAACAGAAATTTGTTCTCTCATAGTTCTGGAGGCCAGAAGTCTGAAATCAAGGGTCAACAGGGCCATGTTCCCTCTGAAGGCTCTAGGGAAGAATCTGTCCCTATATCTCCAGCTTCTGGTGGCTTCCGGTATTCCTTGGCATCCCCTGGCTTGTAGCTGCCAAGATTGCTTGTAGTTTCAACCTCTGCTTCCGTTACCATGGCCTTCTTCCTTGTGTGTGTATCTCTGTGTGATCTTTCCTCTTCTTATAAGGACACCAGTCATTGAATTTAGGGCCTACTCCAATCCAGTATGACCTCATCTTAACTAATTATACATGCAAAATCTCTATATACAAATAAAGTCACATTCTAAGGCTCCAGGTAGACACTAATTTTGGGGAGCAATATTCAATCCACTACCTCCTCTATAAGTGAAGTATGAGGGGGATATAATAATGGGGACCTTGACAGTTATCTAGATTCCTTGACAGAACTCTAGACTCCTCTCAAGATCTCCACTATTACATCCCCCTCCCCTCTCCCACCCCCACCCCCCCGCTGTTTCAGGGTTACTTTGGTCCTATGTCCTCTTCAGTTTTAAAGGTTTTGAATCACTGGTAGTTAGTGAAAAGAAAGGAAAAAAAAATAAAATGGCAGCCACAAGAAAAATACTAAAAATATTTCACCTTGAAAGTTTATACAAATATGCACAACTTCCTCAATAATATCTTAAAGTTTGTCACGACCCAAGGGCAAATTCCAGGGGACACCTATGGTCTGGACTTTAGAATTGCAACAAGAATAAAACAGGAGGTTAGACATTAATGACCCTTTTCACCACAAAATTTCCCATGGACTCAGGGAAACAGGCACTGCAAAGCTTACCTTCATAACACCCAGTGTGCTCTGTAAGAGAGTACACCCTTTAGACTACTTCAATCATCAGAATCTTTACCATGATACTGAAATAAGTCGAATTGGCTTAGACTTAAGTCAGGTAGACCTCTACCTACAATCTATCTAACAATACCTAAAGCCTAAGTCCCTTTGATGATAAAGTAATATTTTTTGAAAATGATTAAATCCAATGCCTTGTATAATAATTACCAAATATAGTTTACTCCACAAATTTTTGGACTGCTCAGCATCCTTTCTCCCTCCCCCATTAGCCCATGGGTGACAAGTGTAGTTAATGCCACCCCTGCCTCCAGGTGTACATGTAAGCTGAGCCTGGACAATTAATGCACTGAATTCTCCTGGCCACAGAAATTGGGTAAAAAATGGACGAAAGACACAATCAGGGCCAATGAAAAGCCATTGTGACAGTTTCTGGGACTTGGAGGAGAATGGCATGAGCTATTCCTGTTGGGTTTCTGGAGTTGCTGGCAGCCATATTGCCACCATGGAATTACTTGGCAGTGAAGCCAAGATGAAGAATAGCAAAGTTGAGTAAAGAGTAAAGAGTGTAGACAGACTTGATGGCATCATTTGGACCCTGCATCTAAACATAGCTGAAGCTGGGACAGAATATTACTGGACTTTCAGTCACACAAAGCAGTAAACTCCATTTTTTGCTCATTTGAATTGGGTCTTGTGTCACTTGAAGTATCTCAACCGATATGGTATGATACAACCAGCCATGAAGCACATGTGTGATGGCTTATCCAGTAGATTCTGATATCAGGCTCCATTTCCTCCTCCTCAATAGGATAAAGGAGATGATTCTGAATTAGCATGGTCAACATTCCCATGATCACTCATTTGGGTCTTTTTTCTCTGTGTCTCACATTGCTCTTGTCCTCCGTGGTCTGATCTTCTGTGAGGTATTGATGCTTGATCATTAACTCAGTCTTTGTTTATATATCAGGTCTCTAGATTCAACTCCTACCACAACCCAGATAGAGGAAATGTAATGCTTCTAATTTGCCAATAGCTAATCTGATCTTTCCCCTCTGGAGTCTCTACCCACTGGTTAGCAAGAAAATATTAACTAAACCCAGTTTAAACTTACTCTGATCGTGTCAAGCAAACAGCATTTTTAGGAAATACACAGACTCATTTGGATGAAAATTCTCATTTCCTAACATAGAACTTCTATTTCTCTTGCTTCTCTCCATAAGATGGCTTCTGGGTGCATGAGAGGAAGGGGGCTTGCTCACCCTATGTCAATGAGAATGGATCAGAGGCCTTGGTATTCTCAAAATCTTCCAGTGTCTGGATAGTATCTTTTGTCTACCCAGGAGAAGTCTGCAGTGTGGATCTCTCCCAAGCTGATCTTTTTTATCTTGGTCAGAATCTAGCATCCACCTCAGGTTACCTTAGCATCGTCTTACCTGCTTCTACATTGGTGGGCCATCTCCACCTGTCATAGTGGATGCCATGGCAGACCCCTTGGCTGCCAGCTCATTGTCCACACCATATGATGACCAGGGCAGCTTGAGAAGGCAAGCCCATAGGACCTCCCTAGGCCACCCTATGCCCCAGGTTGACCTTAATGTGGCTGTGCCCCAGGCTGATGTGTGGCAAACTCTGCTTTCAACATGGCCTTCATCCTGCCTGACACCCCTGCCCTTCACTAGCCCTAGGCTGGAAAGAACAGTTCAGCAGGCATAGGCCCAGCTGCATCCCAGTCCTCACCCCTTTTCTTCTTCTCCTGTCTATGTCTTTCAGGCAAAGCACATACTCTATCTGTTCTTCAGGGAAGAGATGCCCTGATTTGTACTTTGCTTTTCCCCTCTCACTCCATCTTTCCCCTGACCCCAGTTAAGTCTGACTCTATGCTGAGACATAAAAAGGGGAAGTAGAAATGTGGCAATTTGTGTTTCAAGACAACAGCCTGGCTTGCATAGCTATTTTATTGTTGAAGGATTAGATTCTGAATGTCAACAGCTGAATATGAAGTTGTTCTTCCTCTTCACATTTCTAAAATAATTTTTCCCATTTCCTCTGTGGCTTCCAACCCCCAAACATAAGAATGTTAGAGCCAGGCTGTCCAAAAGAACGTTGTGCAATGGTGGAAACGCTCCACATCTGTGTTCTTCAACACAGTAGCCACTGGCCAGATGTGGCTACGGAAAGCTTGTAATGTGGCTAGTGGGCCTGAGAAACTGATTTAATTTATTTAATTTCATTAATTTAAACTTTAATAGCCACAGGTGGCTAGTGGCTACAATATTGGACAGCACCGAATCAGAGTCAAGTTCTCATGTTAGCAAGACGAAAGAGAAAGGCACAGTAATCATAAGATCTCGTGCCCCTCCCATTCCACTTGAAAATGGTTGTGTAATTCTGCAGCTCTCGTTCCAGTACAAGTGTTCTGTGTGCTTCATAAGTTCATACCCAATACTTTCCATCTTCATGCACAGACACAGCTGCTGACGTCTGGTTATGTAGCATTGCACACCTCACCATCTAAAATTTCCTACAAGAGGTACATGCTGTTTCCAAGAAACAGATCTTTTTTTTATTATAACTGACACACAATATTATATTAGTTTCAGGTGTACAGCATAGTGATTAGACATTTACATGCTTTATGCAAAGTGATTACCACGGTAAGTCTAGTACCCATCTGGCTCCATACATAGTTATTATGATATTATTGACCCTATTCCCTATGTTGTACTTTACATCTCTGTGACTAATTTAATAGCTGGCAGTCTGTGCTTCTAAATCCTAGACCCCTGACTGTCTCATACAGAAATCTTCCCTTACCCCCCACCCTTCTGAGAGTTTTTTTCTTACTGTCAGGGTGGCCAACCTTTCAGGAACCATCAGGAGGAAGGTCAGTGAAAGGAGGAAATAGCTTTGTGAAAGCCTGAGCTGCAGGCGGTCAGAGGAGAAGGGCACTCTCCCATTTGGCTTATTTTCTTTGGGAAGTGCCTGTCATCCTGGCTCTTTCTGGCGTCTGCCTGCCTGCACCCAGATGAGCGCTGGGGGTTCCTGTGTATTCATGGAGGCTGCATTACAAGCTAATCTGGGAAAGCTGGGAAGGCTATGGAAAGTGGGGGAATCCCCACTTTATCCCCAAATTTTGAGTTATAAAACAATAAGATTACCATGCTGTGCCCCCGGACTCACCCAGGGCCAAGGAAAAGGAAGGAGGAGGAAGCAAAAAGCATCCCCCACACAGTCAGGAGTGGGGCTCACAGAAGTGGTCACAGTGCCAACACCACGCTGATTTGAGGAAGAGTGATTGGCAGTGGCAATGAGAAAAGCTTATATTTATACAACTTTCCATCATGTTCTCATCCAGTATCTCTCTTAAAACCTCTAAAACAAACAGCATCATTGATGTCCTGGATTGCAGGGAAAGGAATCTGAGCCTCTGCAGAGGAAAGTGTCCTGTTGAAGTCACACAACAGGAAGAGATGGGGCAGGTTGACAAGTCCAAGGTGGCACGGGCTGGAGGTAGGTATAGCCACAGAGATGAGGGTGCCAGGCATGACATACTGGAGGGACAAAGGGAGTAGTCACCAGGAAAAACGGTTGAGAGGACATAAAGTGTATTCTAAGCCTGAGACAGCACTGAACTTGCTTAAAGCAATCAATACCACTGGCCAACACACTGCTTGCCACCGGCCCTTGGGTAGAAGCACAGAACCCCTTATGGTCATACAAAATTTTTCAGTTTGTCAAGTTATTTCTACGTATATAACCTCATTTGGTCTTTATAGAGACACTGTGACGTAAGAAACCAAGCCAAGGATATTATATCTTTAATATTATATATAATATGATTAATTAATTATATCATCTGAATTATATAATTATTAATTACTTATGTTACATATAATGTAATATAAGGATATTATATTATATTCCAAATATGGATAAGAAAGCTGTGGCTCAGAGCAATTCAGAAACTCGCTTCATGTCAATCAGTCCAGGAGTGACACTGAGGGTTTTACACGCCCATCCCCAGTCTAAGGAGTCAGGCGCTCTTTGTATTGTACCAGGTATCATCTGCAGGACATGACACTGGCTCTTTGTCCCACCAGCTCAGCTCTGTCACTTAGCTCTCCTCTCCAACCATTGCAGCAGGAAAGGGTAGGTGCCTAGCTGATCAATCCTCAACTAGATGGTGCCCCTTCTGAGTGAGTAGAAAGAAAAGTGAAGACGCCAGGAGCACTGACCTACAGGGACCTGCACCTCCCTCCTCTCAGGGGCCACAGCCAGCTGGAACTGGGAGCCTGTGTTGTGTCAGCAAGAAGCCCATCCTGTGCCAGGCCCACCCGCCCATTTGCTGGGACATGTCTCCATTAGTCATCACATTCTCCTCCCTCATACCGCTCTTTAGAGCTTCACATAAACAGACTGCTGGGCCAGGCAGCTCTGCAGCCAACTGCTGGACCAGAAGCCTCCCTGAAAAGCTCTCTGCGGGAGGAAGCTCTGCATGGTCCATTGATCATCCCCTGAAGATGTCTTCCCCCAAGACTCACCATCCCTGCTCTCTGATTGCCCCCCAGGCATGGGGACCTGGAAGGGTGGGCAGCCGGGCCCCTTCCTCAATCCTATAGAGGCTGCTGACTGAGGGGAAAGCAAGCCCAAGCAGCTCTGGGCCTGCCAGCTGTCCGCATCCCCCAGGAAGGTGACTCCAGCCTGGGATGCATTCTTTCAGGTTGAGGTGCCCTGGGAAGAGGCTCAGAGTTTCCAGGAGCCTCCTGGCTACACTCTGTATTGGCTTCCCTGACAGGTCTATTTCCCTGTCGCTGCTCACAGGGAGAGTGCAGATCTTCCTGCAGCCACACTGCCCCAGGCCCTTCCATCTTACAAGCTGCTGATAGGAAGCCTGCAGAGAAGGGGAGGAATGGGCTTGTAGGTACAAAGGCCTGCATCCACCCAGCCTGAGCTGAGTGACCAGAGAAAAGCCAGTCCAGTCTGCTCTTCAAGCCGCTTCTCGGAGAACACAAATGCTTACCTCTAGCTCTCATTCTTTCATTCATTCATTGAGCACTTACTGTATGCTAGGCCCTCTGCTTAGGACCCGGGAATATGTTCAGGAGCAAACCCTCAGGGCCCTGCTTTCAGGGTGCTTACTGTCTGTTCTCAAAGGAAATAAAGCAGTTAGCTGGGCCTGGCCCCACAAATATTTGACTCTGCATAATTAACACGTGGCCCTTTCTTCAGGCTGCTGTGAGAAGCTGATGAGATGGTGCTGAATACGCACTTGATAAACTGTAAAGAATTATACAAATGTCAGGGATGATTTGACTGTGGCTGTGACAGGAGCAGTGCTCTGTTAGGCAGCTTCCAAATAGAAGGGAGCAGTGCCCAGTAGTCCATAGGAGAGCCCCCTATGCCTGACAGAGAAAAGGCGCTCACTGAGGACAAGCCCCAAAGCTGGGCCAGTGTACGCAGGGACACACCCACTGAGGAACCCCAGGGCCTGTGGCAAGATTTGCAAGGCTTACTACAGTAGCCTGCTGACAAGGGATTCCCCAGGCTCTTGTAGGGAGTTTGGGTTTTTCAGAAAGAAACTATGCTAATCAGTTGCATGTTTTAGAAAATGGAATTCTTTATAATTCTTATAAAGAAAATAATTTTTTTTTCTCCATGTCTCAGACTCCCTCTTGTCTAAATGTTTGAATCCCTGACTTAGACACAGAACTACTTAGAACTTGGCTTTCATATCTCTCCACCCAAAGTCTATGTCAGCTGTCCTGAGGCCGAGAGGTTTATCACTTTTTAAAAGTTCTTTAACATTTCTGAACTAAGTTTTTATAAAAGCTCTGAAATTCTGCTAACATCCCCTCCAAGCCTTAACATCCAGGGAACTTGCGTTATTTCATGATGAATTCTTTCCTTTTTAGTGACTCATCTGTTTGAGAACTTAAGTACCTTCCCATTTTCTCTGCTCCAGGCCAGTATTAGTGACAAACCTTGGATGGATGGATGGATGGATGGATGGATGGATGGATGGATGGACGGACGGACGGGTTTTGGGCCACAGTGACCTTGATCTACAGAGTAATTTATTTCCAATGCTGAGATCATCACTCTGAGAATACCAATGTGGCCAAAAAAGGGGTCACATACTAAACCTGACAAGCTCTGAGGAGGCTTGCATGGTGGGCTCTTCAAACTCAGAGACCAAAAGTAATCACAATAGGATGGTCTGGACATTAAAATTCCTAACTAAAATGGGTCATGGAGGGTATTCACATCCTAGGCCTGTAGCTTCCTTGACAAAGGTCAATCTCTACTTTAAGTGAGACTGTCTATTGTTTTTTTGCATCCAAGGCAACATACCTTTGAAATGTCAGAGTAATCTTTTCTGGACCCCTCAGGGCACATCCACTGCACCGGAGTGGAGACCACAGAACCCCTCATTGTTATCTTATTCCCCAAATACCTTCTCTGTGTCTCTATGTGCTATAAATATTAACTATCCTGTACTCACCAATATAAAAGGATGTGTCTCTCCATTTTACTTTGTATCCAATCCCAGAGGTTTCCCTGCTTTGCTTTTTCTCACCTTCTTAATCTACCAACACTGGATTTCATGTGACTCTTCTTATATCTCCTCCTTTTAGTCTTATGTATAAAATAAACTGAAAAACTGCCGTTCTCCAGAACATTTTCTCAATCCATTGAGATTTTGCTTCCCAGTGAGCAATTGTCATCAGTTTGGCTCAAATAAACTCATAAAAATTCTCTACAAGTTTGGACGTTTCTTACTTTGACACTAATCACCACTAAAAGGTCAACAAAAGTGAATGAGAGCTCCAGGGCTCCCTAAGAAAGTGCTTTGCCACACACACACACACACACACACACACACACACACACACACACACACACTTAGACCTATGTGATAGTTCTCTTTCTAATAATGCCATTTGAGGAACAGTCAGGACTTCGATTTGCTCTGTGCTTCAGAGCCCAGCAGCTCAGGAGCCAGTTTTCCAATCTTCCATGAGCCCTGATTGTGTGAGGCCCTTTCCTCTCCAGGGTGAGGCACTTTCAGGTCAGAGCTCTCAGCTCACCCAGGTATGGACAGCCCTTAGCACCTAGACTGCACCTGACTGAGCTTCATGAGCATCTGTTGAAGTCAGCTAAACCCATTGGGATTGAAGGAGCAGCACCCACAAAGCAGGCTGCAGACCATTCCTAGCTGCACTAGATACAACTTCCAGCAGCAGAAGCCACTGATTTAACTAGAGACTGTGCCAGGACTGGGCATACCAGGCGTTTCCTGTGCTCAAGGAACTGGCATTTCTAAGGGCAGCAGGTCTTACTTACTCCCATCTGCTCTCTCCCTATCATCAGCCATTCTCCTTCAAAATAACTGAAAAACAGAGATTTTTCCTCTCAAGCCACCCTACAAAAGCCACCAGTTGCCCCTCACCTCCTCCAGGTCAATGCTGTAGTCCTTGTAGTCCCTCAGAAAGCATTCATGGGACCACGGGTCTCAAGGTTATTGTACTTCAGAATTACTTGCAGCCTCCTCTTCCCACCCTCCTCCCGCCATGAGACATTCTGATTTAATAGGTCAGGGCTAGGGCTAGTCACCTGTTCCACAATGTCTGTTTTCAACTTCACCTTCCATCAGAATCGGCTGTGTGCTCATGCCTATGTATGGGGGGAGGGGAAGGAATGGCGGATTTAAGATACCTTTGCCAGGGGCCGAAAGATGGAATCCCAAACCTTTTCCTTGTCCTGATGGAGATATAAATATTCAGAAAGTGGAAGGTAGTTTGCTAGGGTGGAAAGGACACTGGGACTGGAAGTAAGACCAGGTTTCAAAAAATAAAAAATAAAATAAATATATAAATAAATTAAAAGATCAGGTGCCAAAGTCCAGCTCCTCATTCACTAGCTACATGACTGTAAATGTATCACTCCACCTCTTCAGCCTTGGTTTCTTCAGGTACAGATCTAATGGGTATCTATAAAGCAATGTATTGGATTGTTGGAAAAGTCATGATGCATTTTTACAATAAAAAACATAGAAAAAATACATCATGACTTTTTCCATGACCCAGTAAGAGTCATCCTAATTCTGAAATTCTATGACCCTTTGATACAACAATGACTCAGGGCTCCCAAGTAGAAGGGAAAGAGAATTGCTAACTGCCCCATGATCTGGCTTATGGCCACTAAGGTAGAAATTCAAATACTATTCTCTAAGGAATGGAAAAGATAGAGGCCTCCTAAATCAAGGAGACAAGAAAAGGCTCTGTCTTCTAGGACCTTCCATAGTACTAGCATCTCTGTCACTCTCAGACCCCGGAAGACAGTGTTGTAAGGTTCTGACAACACTTGGAATGCCCTTCTTTGCTCTGAAATGGGACTATATCTTGGCTTCACCAGGATCCCTGTTGCATGCCAAACTCACAAGAAACAATGGATTGGCACTGCTGGCCTGCTTCCTTAGTGCTTTGAACACCAAATCCTCATCAATTTTAGAATGAGCCTCATGAGTCAGGATTGAGAACTGCTGGAATGGGAACACTTTTCCTGTTCTCTGCGTGGCCTGGATCTGTCAGATGACAGTCACCATCTAAGATCAGTGGGGCCTAAAGAGCTGCCCCAGGCTGATTAGGAGATGAGTAATGGTTTTTTGAGGAAGGTACAGATTGATGGAGTTTTCCAATCAGCCCTGTCAATCCATTGCTCAACCTCCATAGCTGTAATTGAGAGCAGATGGCTTTGCTTACTGACAGGCTGAATAGAAGCAGGACGTGCCCATTGCTCTTGTCCATCATCAGCTTGCTCTCAAACTGAGAATAGGAGCTTGTCAGGGAGGCAAAGCAGAAAGAAGCCTAGAAGTGAGTTGATTCCCAAAGGAATCTCAGCCTAGCCAGGAGGGATACAAGTTCTCCAAAGGCTCAGACTGGGGAGAAAGGGGCTTGAGAGCAAAGCTAACTGGCATATGGAGGACCTGCTCCTAAAACTTGCTGAGGTCTTTGGGATTAAAGTAACTACAGTGCCGGCAGCAATCTCCTGCAACAGATCTCAAATACACATTTTCTCAGTTTTCTCTGGTGACTATAGCCTAAGTGACGACTTATGGCTATGCCGTTGAATGCTGACACCCTGGAGAAGGATGACAGCATGGCAGCAGCCCCTGATTAGCACAGCTCTTCCCATAGGATTCACTGAGATCTTCCAACCTGGGTTCCCCACACCCACAGTGGTCAGAAAAGGCCTTTGCAGAGCATGTGAAGTGCCTGGGTTTCCCAGTCATTGAGGAGCAGCCAGCCATTAACAATGAGAGGCAGCAAGAGGGAATTTGGCCCCTCTCACCCATTGTGCACTGGTCATTGTTAGAGATTGGCTGTGTTTCCAGGAAAGACAGCCACCTACAGTCCCTACAGATGGATCTACCCTGGTCCAGGGGGAAAGGAACTTGGCTGGTGGCCTAAACCAAATAGTGCTACTTTTCTCTAGTGGTGTCTCCTATTAGGGCCTCCCAAGACATCCCTGAGCTGGGAGAGGCTTGGGTGGAAAAGGTAGAGGGGGGAGCCACTTTGTAAAGTCCTTCACTTCAAAAGCATGTCACACTTGGGGCCAGCCGAGTGGCTTAGTTTGTTAAGAGCTCACTCAAGAGTGTGAGCTGAGCTCTGAACAATGGCAGTTCAATGCCAGCACGAGCTGAGTTGCCGTTGAGCTGCCAACAGGTGGCAGGATGGCTCAGCTAAAAAATAAATAAATAAATAAATAAATAAATAAATAAATAAATAAATAAATAAATAAATAAAAGCATGTCATACTCAAAAGCCTTCTATGGTTCCCCACAGAATGTATTCCAAACTGCTTCCCTGGATTAAAGCCTCTCAAATCTGGCCCTGCCTGACCATCCCAACCTGTCCGCCACCACTGGGCATGGACATGATCTTGGCTAGCATGCTTCCTCACCCTTGGGCATTTCTCAGTCCAGGCCAATGCTCACATGGTTCCCACCCTCTGGACCTCACCCCCAGTCACTACACATGTGAACTCTATTCCTTATCCCCCACCGCCATCCAAACGAACCCATTTTTCAAGCTACATTAAGAGATGTATCCCTTCCAAATAGTGTTCCCTAACCACTCCAACTGACACTGATCTATCTCTGCCCTGGAATACTCTAGTTTTTGCTGTTTGGTATCCTTATTAAAGGACCCTGAAGTCCTGATGGAGCCTGAGACTCATAGTTTTATAACTTCCACTAGACTGTAAGCTTTGAAGGGGAAAAACACTTTGCATTTTTCAAAATATAATTCTCGTGAATGAATGTACTCCAGACTTAAGTGCCAACAACACCTCTGAGCAGCTTTACAATCCAAAATTTGTGCCCTGATGTAGGGTGTAGTTGGGTCTGGGATGATGAGGAGGTTTCTGCTTTAGAGCCTTTGCCCTGTTCTTGCATATATCACCTTCAGCCTTCCCCCAGTTCTCTGACACAAAAGTGCCTAGCTTACTTCTGGGTCTATAGCTAACCTGTGTCACTGCACCACTCTAGAGGGTGCCAGTCACTTAGACCACAATGTGACAACCCCTAGAGTTGCTCGGTGCCTAAACCCACACAACCTCCTTTGGTAATACTGTCCAATAGTGGCCAAAAGCCCATTTATGGCCACTGGGGAAGAAATGGAGACACACAGGAGATGGATGAGCTGAGTTTGGAGTTTGGTTGAACACTCAGCCTGTGGCCTGAGAAAGAGCCAGTTTCTGCTCCTCGGTAATCTGTCATCCATGTGCCAGGAATCATGCTGAACCACCACCTGGCATCTGGTCATGCCTTTCACTTCCTTCTCACAGTGAAGAAACTCTGGGCAAGGCTTTGGGCCAAACCAAGGGACTAGGGTGAACCAGACTGCTGTTGCCAGGATTCTGATAATTGTCACCATCTATTTGAAACTTTTGACCAAAAATATTAGAAACGCCTAAATTCCAAGTGAGTTCCCAACTTTACTGCCCCTCTTCATTTGCTCTGCCTGAGAGAGCGTCCTGACCTCATGGGCTGCCCACACACTTGTGGGAGGCCATTGCTGAGGGACCAAGCCTTTGGTTATTCTATTAAGAGTTTCCAGACAGTGCGTAAGCATAGGCAATTTTGCAGCAAGCAGGAAATTATCAGTAGAAGTGGAAGTGACAGAGTGTTTAGCAAACATTAAACCAAAGAAGCTTAAAAGGTCTTTGAGCATCGTTAAATAAACATTTAGGATGACTGAGCAGGCAGAATATAAAATGGAAAGGAAAGCATAAACACTTTCTGTGGGTGGGGAAGGCTTTCTCTTTCTTCCATCCTAATCTGATCATCAGGCTATGAGGGTGCTAGGAGCGGCCTAAATTAAGCTATCTAATACCTAAAATAAAATTATCCTTGGCAAGGTGGAGTACCAACCAGCAAATATTCAGAGGAAAGGAATCTGCTCTCTTTGTTTATCTCAACAGTCAGGTTTGATTCTGATATTCATGCCCTAAGATGATAGATAGCACCCCAGGTCTAAGATAGGCCAAGGACCATACCTGACGCAGGGCCTCACCCTCCAAGACACCCCAACAGGAATAAGCAAGAGGAAAACCAACACTGGGACTAAACAACCCCCACTGAGTGTCAAACACCTTATTTAAGCTTCAGATCGACCCCCATGACATAGGTATTCTTACAGAAGGGGAAACTGAGGCTAAGAAAAATTAAGGTCACATATTGAGTGGCAGAGCCAGAGCTGAAACACCAATCCATGTTCTCCAGAGCCCATTCCTTCAGCACCACCACCCCACATTTCCATGAAATACCGTAAGAGGCTCACACCAAGCCCCTCTCAGGGGTAACTCAAGGAAGAAAGAATACTGTGAAAGAAAGAAGCATTAGAAGGCCAAGCCCAAAGTGACAGGAGCAACCACTACAGTGACAGGAACACTGATGGTAGACATCACAGACCTTGACAGCTTCATTCAGGAAACACAACAGCTGCTGGCCTCTCTTTGCTTCTCTGAGGGTTCTCGTGGCTAATTTACAGGGGTTTAATTTCTCACATGGCTCCAATCAATGCAGGGAAAGGGCAGTGGGGAGCAAGCTGAGTTAGAGAAAGGGGCGGTCAGCTCACCAGCTGCAGGGCTGAGTTATGCCAACGTTACCATTAGCAGAGAATGTGAAAGTCTTTCCTCATTTTCTGCCATAGGAGCTCAAATTGGCTAATAACCTGAGTGCTTTATATATTATATTTCCTTATTTCCTACAGGCACAGAAAACATAGAATAAGGTTAGTGGGTGTGTCTGCTTAGAATAACTCTCCCCTTCCTCCGCCCCCCACACCAAGCCCTCCCTAACAACTAAGATGGCTGAACACCAGCGACTACCACAGGCCCACCTCCCCTCGAGGGGCCTCAAACTGTACCTTCTAGTTCTAGTAACTGGAGTCCTTAAGCACTTGACATAGCAAAGCAAAGCAAGGCAAGTAAATAAATAATAATTCAATAAATGCAAGAAAAACAGAAACAGATGCATCTAGCAGTGTCCTCACCACCCTTAGGAGAGGTTATTCCATTCCCTGCATTTACAGACTCATTTCATATCCCCAGTTCCTCTACCTCCTCCATTCCCAAACTTTCCCCAGAGGTTCCCTATTAAGCAACTAGGAAGACATATCTGCCAGTGCCCAAACTGCCCCTCCATCTGACTTTCGAAATCAGCCATCTTGCTTTTTGCCCTCTCAGCCTTGTCTTCCTGCCCCAGGTTTCTTCAGCATCCCCAGTTCTGGATCACCTCATGGAGACTTTGCTCCCTCCTTTCTCCTCTGGCTTCCGCAGTTGCTGCCCTCCCTCAGGATCCTGCTCCACCTTCTTCTTCATGAAAACTCCCTTGCCCACCATAAGACACAGGGCACCTCTCCCCTGAACTTCTCTAGCCTTTTCAAGATAGGAGTTCAACTGCCTCCCTTCATGCTGAGGAAATAAGTCTCAACTCCTCATTCAGATCTTAAACCATTGGAATCAGAGACCACAGTTGCTGTTTCTATGCCACCTGGCACATGAGGGCTTGTTCGTTGGCCGGGAAAGGAACATCTGTCCTTTCTGTGATAAAATCAGACAAGCAGTGATCTCTGCAACCAGGCGGGCAGCTTGGCTCTTACTGCACAGCCTCTTCCAAGACCTCAGCGAATGCACCCCAAGGACCCCAGGAGCTTTAACGAAACCTTGGGCACCTGTCCAGATCGGCAACAACTTCAACTTTTACCTCAGAAACCAAACTTTGCCCTAATTTCTGTTGTGTTGAACTAAATCCCAATGACACTAAGAAAGGGGAAAGAATTTAAAAATAGCCTTCACCATTACATATTGAATCAGTTACAAACTTCCACAAACAAGGTTCAATCTTCTCCAAACTCAAGTTATTTTTATAGTATAGTATGACTCAAAGAACATTTACCATTTGTGTGATTACAACTGCTGGCAGGGCCTATCTGAAGCCTCAAACATGTGCATTTGCTTAGACGGACTGGATTTTTACTCTCTTCATTTCAATAGAATGACACATTTTATGTGTGAGGAACTCTCCCTACGGATGTTTTTCAAAATACTGTAGAAGTCCCCATGTTAGGAACCCAGTACATTTTATGTGTGAGGTCCTCTCTCTATGGATGTTTTTCAAAATACTGTACAAGTTCCCATGTTAGGAACCCAGTTTCCAAAAGCATCCAAGAGAGGGAAAGCTGGGAGAAGAGCAGATGGTTTACAGTGAGGCCCGTTGTGTGTGAATGCAAGGTCACAGGCCCCCGGGGAGCTGTGGTCTGCAGGAGAGAGCCCTGGCTTTGGAACAAGAGATGGGTTTAAATTTGTATCCTGCAACTTAGATCTGTGTGCCCATGGGCAAGTTACTGACTATCAGTATTTTCATATCTATAAAAAACATAGTTTCCTTGGACTCCCATAACAAAATAGTATAAATTAAGTGGCTGGAAGCAACAGAAATGTATTATCTCACAGTTCTGAGGCTGGAAGAGTAAAATCGAGGTGTCAGCAGGGCCATGTTCCCTCTGTAGGCTCTAGGGAAGCATCTTTCCTTGCCTATCTCCTGGTTTCTGGTCACTACAGGCAATGCTTTGTGTTCCTTGGCTTGTAGCTGCATCACTCCAATCTCTGCCTCCATCATCACATGGCATTTTTCCCATGTCTGTATCTGAATCTCCCTCTCCTTTCTCATATAAAGACACAAGTATTGGATCTGGAGCCCACCCTACTCCAGTATGACCTCATCTTAATTTGATTACATCTATAAAAACCCTATTTCCAAATGAAGTCACAGTCACAGGGCAGTTAGGGCTTGAACATATCTTTTGGGGGGACACAATTCAACCCCCTAATAATTAACCATGGAAGAAAAGTTTTCTGAATTCAAAAGAGGATATGGGTGATTTATATAAATACTACTTTTCTCCTGCAAGATCTGGATAATAATTTATGCCTCCCTGTATCATTTGGGGGGGAAAGCAAAATGACAGAATGCACAATGATTGGCCCATATGTGCACAGTGATTGAGGACTCCTTGAGTCATGGTAAACTTGGCCTGTACAAAGATGGGTCCTAAAGAATCAGGAGAATGGGAGTGACCCCAAAGCTGAGTCCCAGGAAATGGTGTGTGAGGGGACAGATGAACAGCTGTTGTGTGCTGCCCTGCCTGGTGGTCTCTCTGGTTAAGAGCAGGCACCCACCAGCAATTGAAATTACAGGCAACAGAGATCCTGGCTCTCAGTGATTGACTGAGTTTTTGGGTCCTTAGCATATGAGTTCAACCACATATAGCAACAGTGATACCAAGCACAACAGGTGGGAGAGAAGAAATCTACTGAGCACAGATGTGCCCCAGGCTTAAAGACAGAAAGACTACCTGCTGGAAGAGACAATGGATGTACCTGTGGTGGTCAAGACTGACTCTGGGGCCGGCCGAGTGGCACGGTGGTTAAGCGCTGGCTTGGGAAGCCAGCAGCCCCGGTTCGGGTCCCACATATGAGGGCGAGTGACACTGCCCTCAAAAAGAAAGTCAACTGACTTGGAATTTAAGCCTGTCAATCAAAAAAAAAAAAAAAAAAAGACTGACTCTGGAGTGAAGGGGGTCTGTTGTTTGCAGAAAATCCAGAAATGAGAGGGGCCTCAACAGACACACCATCACAGGCCGTCCTTTTTCCCCTTGAGGTGGGGAATTACTGTTGATGCCAGACAGCTAAGGGAGACCTGTTTCACTCTTTCAATCTCTCTCTGTTGGTCATGTAAATCCTACTCAATGATCAAGGACTTGGTTCAGGACCTAGCTCCCTTACAAACTTTTCCTGCCCCCTCTAACTTCCTTAGTCATATTATACTTTAACAACCCACTAACTCTATAGAACCAGTCACTGTGGTTATATAGGTTAATCTCTCCCCAAATGGACCAGGAGTTCCTTAACAGCATAGTTCATGCCTTGTCAGTATTTCCATAGCTTAAGTGTGATACTCAGAAAATAGTAAGTATTCAATAAATACTTGCTTGTTTATTTTTCACCTATTCTCCTTTCCAGAATTTTATAGATTTCAACACAAGAGGAAAACTGCATTTCTGGGGGTAGGGGGGAGTACCTAAGACACATGCATTATCCCTTGAAAGAGTTGTGTTTTTCAGAAATGGGTACTTTTAATATTACAGCAAGTTCCAATGACTAGGAATATAATATTCCATGATGGAGTTGGAAGCCTCCTATGTGATTGGGGTAAAGTCCTTCATCACTCTCAACTACAACTACTTATTGAGCAATTATTATGTGCTAGACACTATATTAATCATTGGAGATGCCAAGAGGAAGAGGTTCCTGCCTTTAAGAAGCCAGCGTGCATATTGGATTTGTTATAAAACAATATTGTCCAACTGAAGACATTCTGCACCCTGCTGACCTATTTGGCAGGGGTCGACTATAAAAAAAGAGCTGAGTCCATCTGCTGGCAAGTGAATTAACCAGGAAAGAAAAGTTTTCTGAATTCAAAAGAGGACATGGGTAGTTTATATAAATACTACCTTTCTCCTCCAAGGTCTGGCATTCGGAGGCTATTTTATCTTAGTGTTTGATTTGGGACATTGATTTAGTTGCTTGGCATGTTAGCAGTGCAAAAGAATGAAATAGAGGTAATGGCAGATGGGGAAGAAATCCAAAAGTCTTGGCCACTTCACCTCTTCTCTTCTTGCATACCACACTGCAAGCACACCATCAGCATTTCCATGATAGAAAATGACTTTTTCTTGGAGAAGAGCCAAGTTATTCTTTGAGGGGAATTTACTATAACAAGGTCGACAAGGTAGTATTCTTCTGGGTCATCTGACTGGATGTGGACATAGGTTTTTGTTTTTGTTTTTGTTTACTTGTTTGTTTGTTGTAAAGAGTCCAAAAGGACCTATAAATTATAAGTACCTAAGTATCTAGATATACCATCTTCTGAATTAATGTCAACATTAATTTAAGTCTACTTTTAAGGCCTTCAACTACATAGGCCTATTTTCCAGGCAAAGTTTATTATTAGGATTGTCATATCCAGGCATTATGCTGAGTATCGAGAATAGTAGATCTCAACTAGAGAGGAGTGGGTATCAGAAACTCACACAGCACTCTGTACTTTCCCACCCCAAACACACCTCTGAAGATATGATCGCCCCCCTTCCCTAGCATGTGTGTTTTTGCAAATGCTCCTCAGCAGACCCAACCATTTGTGGAAGACCCCCGGCAATTTGTGTCAGAGCATGATTGGTTTCCAAGCAGCTGAAGTGGTAAGGAATTAACAGGACTGGTTCCCAGGTGCTGCAAACTCCTGTCCACGTTGCCAAGATCATTAACAACATGATAGCTCTTATCCCTGAATACGAAGGTTCCCTGAAAGTAAAAATGATCCTGAATCCCTAAGTCAAGACTCCTATGCCACCCTGCCTCTTTTGGAGATGACTTAAACAAGTGAAACCTCTCTTGGCTTAGGTTTCTGTGAAAACCTAAGGAAAAACTATATGTGTGTGAAAGCACTTTTTCAAAGTTGAAATATTGGGTTGTTGGAAAAGTCATGACGCATTTTTGCAATGAAAAACATAGAAAAAATACATCAGGACTTTTCCAACAACCCTATAAATATCAAGAATTTTTGTCTGTGTTCCCAGAACTGGAGACAAAGTCCTCCAAGGACCTTGGGGTGGGAAGACATAGGGAGAACAGGCCTGACTATTTTAGACTCTGACCTCAAAGCTCCCACACACGGGGGCAGGAGTCTTATTGCTGGATACCCAGATGTTACATCAGCACGGGGCAAAGTGGCACGTTTTCAGTCTCAGGGGCACAGCTGAGAAGTTCCTTGTCTCTCAAGGTATGAGCATTTAGAAGAACAGTGGAGCCCCGAGAAGAGTACTTTCCCAAGCTTCACCACAGTGGTGGCTTTGCATGGTATCAACTTGATGAAACTGGAAGTAAAACAGAAGTTAGGTTCCTTTGATACTCAGAAGGTCAGGGCAGCATACTGGATGCTGACCATCACAGCTCATGTACATCATCACTTGCCTGCAGCTCACCTCATTGACATGGGGAAGCAGCTAAGCCCTTGGAAACTTCACATCCTGCCCGATCTCCCCTTTGATGTGGGCAAGATGTGCTTTAGTTTTATGACAATCAGCACCAGTTTATCCTGCAGAGAACCCATCACCCAAGTTACAGGCTTAGCTGCTGAAAGACCAGGGTGAGTTCTAGTCCATCCTCATGGGTTCTGGAACATCTGTGTAAATTGCAGTTTATCCTTGCTTCCCTCATTTCATGACCATGTTTCCAGATTCCCTGTCCTGCTAGCTTCAGGATCCAGCACCAGTTTTGAAAGCAACAGCCTTTCATAAATCATCCACAATAGCCTAAGGCTATTCCCACAATAAATCCCTTACAATGTATACCCAAGTGATTCTGTTCTCAGATAGAAACTTGCCTGATACAGAATTTGGTACTGGAAGGTTCCAGAGGAACAGACCTTAGGAATGGGTTCTCTGGATTGGTTCTGACTTCTCTGGAATTGGCTTTCTGATCTGACTGGATTTAAAGGCAGTAATGACCCTGTTTCTAGTGGTAATGGTATTCAGCGGTTGTTTACAGTATTCAGCAGCAAAATAGTTACCTAAATTATCACCTACAGATACTTGTAATCAAGTGCCTATAGGAGGCAAAACTTTTAGTGACCAAGAATTTGCTGCCAATGAAAATTTCAGTGAAACTAAGAAATATAGTAAAACTAGCTAATTGTTTCTAAGTGCACATTAGAAGTTGGGGGGAAGGGGGGAATGATGAGATCAGGGCTTTAAATCTCTAGATCAGTGTTCATAGAGGTGATTTGAAAACTTCAATTATGGCCCTGAAATAAACCTACCTCCTGTAGCCACTGGCTCAAGATTTCTAAAAACCAAAACTAAACCCAAGTCTAGTTCTGTGGGTAGCTAAATTATAACACAAATTGAACTGTCAACTTCATTGAGTTTCTTACATTAGTTAGTGCATTGATTTTGAAGAAGTGGAACTCTGAAAATTGGGACAGAGGCATATGAGTAGATTCTAACCCCTCAGTTCTGCCACACCTCCTTTCCAGTATTTCCACTCATCAATGTAAAGGTTAGTCTCCCCTTGGCCAAAGAACCTACAATGACTTCACCTGAGGCAGCTGCCTTCCAAGGGGTTATGCTTCCTCAGCCCACTTTCACTATCTCTCAGTGCTTCTAGATTTATAGGCAGACTCAAGTCCACAGGCCCCAGAGGATAAAGTACAAAGTGTGATCCATGAGGAAGTATGATGTACATCAAAAGAAATGCATCGTTTTGCCAATTTATGTGGATAAAAACCTAGGAAACGTGTGGGAAGGCCCATAATGGTGTGGGATCAGACTGGAAGGAACATAAAGTTGGATCAAGTCAAATTTATTTATATGAGCCACTAAGCAGAGATTCCAGGTTCAATATGTTCACTAAAGGGACTGATAGTTGCTCTAACAGTTCATTTGGTTGGTTGACAGACATCTGGACCAAAAAGGTGGCCCATGCTAATTGTGGCCAAAATGCCAAAATCTCCTTGGCATTGTAGAGAAAGGTAACTGGCATGGTTACTGTAAGGGTCAGCAGAGATCTTTGGTGTCTCTAGAACTGATAAAGATGGGCAGCCTCCTAAAGTCTTCCTGGTTCTATATACACTGGAAAGCTCTAGACCTGACTTATTCACATCAGAGAGTCATGGCCACTGAATTCATTCCCCTGTTAGTCAGTTCATAGTCCCAAGGACCCTTGAATAAAGGGGAGTCCAGGTCTTCTTGAGAAAGGACCTGCTACACAACCAAGAAGTTGTGCTGTCAATCTTCCTCCTAGTCTCCTCTGAAGGCATCCACAGCCATTTGCTAGGCTGGCTGTGCTTCAGGGAAGGGGAAATAATCAGGATTTGGGGAGATGACTTAACAGCAGCTCTGAACTGGCACTAAATCCTAGACACCCAAAATACCACAATGGTATACTAGTCAGTGTAAAGGCTTATGGGGATTGGAAAATCAAAGAAGTTTTGGCTCAGGTCCATCTCACGTTGGCCCCTCAAAGCTGAAACCCACTTTCTAGCTATTTCCCCAGTCTGGGAATGCATAATTGGAATACATATACTTGGCAACTGACAGAATTCCTCCTGACCCATGGAGCGAGAGTTATTATGGTAGGAAGTCACCACAGCTGCTACCATCTACTAAAATATGAAACCAAAGGCAATATCAATTTCTAAAGGGACCAGAGAGATTAATACCATACGTAATACCTTGAAAGGTATAAGAGTGGTTTGATACCTACCATATCCATTTTAACTCATTTATTTGACCTGTGCAGAATAAAGATGGGAATTATAGTAGATCATCATAAATTTAGTTAGATGGTGACCCCAATTATAACTACTGTTCCTGAAATTTTTTAATTGATGGAGGAAATCAATATATCCAATTTATGTACTATTGACCTGGTAAATCTTTTTTCATATATACCTGTATGAGTTTCCTAGGGCTGCTGTAACACAGTACCAAATATTGGGTGGCTTAAAACAACAAAAATTTATTCTTCCATAGCCTGGAAGCTAGACATCCAAACTCTAGCTTCTGGTGTTTGCTGGCAATTCTTGGTGTTCCTTGGCTTATAGATGCATCATTCCAATCTCTACCTCAATCTTCACATGTGTGTCTCCTCTTCTCTTCTTATAAAGACATCAGTCATATTGAATTTAAGGTCCAACCTACTCATTTTAACTAAATATTATATGTACAGACCCTATTTCCAAAAAATATCACATTCTGAGATTATGGTAGACATGAATTTGAGGGGACATATGGAGGGCAGTAAAATACCTGTTACTAAGGACCACCAGAAGCAGTTTGCTTTTAGCTTGCAGGACCAACAATACACCTTCACTGTCCTACCTCAGAACTAATTACCCTCCAGCCTTATGTCATCATTCCTATGTCATAGGTACCTGTGATTAATTTAATGAAAGTAATAATAATAAACTGGTAAGACAACAAATTAATGGAAAACTATAGACAGTACTGTTATTGGCCCAGACCCTTCAGGAATGGAGGTTTGGGTTCACCTATTAGGTAAGAAACTATGGCCAGCCAAGGTGCTTTCTTCAAAAGGGATAAATATAAACTGTGAAATGCAAGAAGGTACTTATACAGAGGATGCCAAAAAAAATGTTACATACTTTAAGAAAGGAAAAAACACTATTAAAATTGTAATACTCAATATATACCCATAACAAAAGATGAATAAATTCATGTATATACATTTTTTGGCCATCCCTGGTATACCATAGCTGCAACCATATGAGCAATTGCAGAATGAGAACTGAAATACTATCTGTATTTTTTCTTATTTTGATGAGAATATATTTCTGTGTATGTTAACCAATTATTTTCTTCCTTACCCTCTTCCAATTCTCTATCATCTAAGTTGTGATAATAGTAGTTAACCTTATATCTCAGTATGAAGTTAGCAGATATTTATAGGAGAATGTAACTCAGATAGAAATACAATAAACCTCATCCACATATAAATGGACTTTGTGTCTTTGGGGAGAGAATTAGCTTGTTTTCAGTTAAGAATAGCTGTATTGGGCCGGCTGAGTGGCACGGTGGTTAAGCACCGGCATGGGAAGCCAGCGGCCCCGGTTCAGGTCCCACATACGAGGGCCAGTGACACTGCCCTCAAAAAACAAAACAAAACAAAAAAAGAATAGCTGTATTATATTAGGTAAAAGAATGATTTCACTATTGTCTTTAGTAGAAAATTAAATGTTAAAAGTAATACACATAAGAAGTTTATAATGATGAATTGTGGTAAATTTGTGTCAAGTCAACTTAGCTAAACTGGAACTGTGTGTCCCAGAAGTTCTGGGTCAGCACTGACCACAAGACACATGAAGTGTGAGATCTGGAAGGCAAACTGAAGCTGAAGCCATATACCCTTTATGCTCAAAAAGTGGGTGCAAGGGACCAAGCTCTGTTGCAACTCACACACACTGTCACTCATCTGCTGGCTGACATTGAGATTGCAGCAGGTCCAACTTCTGATGGATCTCTCCTCTCAGCTTATCCAACTCCTGGGCCAGGTGTGCTTAGCTCTGTGACAGCACACATCATCAAGGCTGGAGGCTTACAGGTGACAAAAATTCAATTCAGATTCTAGTCCATTCTCATGGCTTCTGGATCATCTGTGTCAGTTCCAGTTTCTCCTTCCTTCTCCCACTTCATATACATCTTTTCTTCCCAACTGCCTGCCTGTTAACCTTAGGCTCCAGCCCAAGACAAAGAGGCAACAACCTCTCATACGACTTTTAACCAACTCCCACAATTGTGTGAGGTCAAATCCCTGTAATGTATTCCTTATTATATGCTCCAGTTTTTCTGTTTCTCTGGTTGAACCCTGGATGATCCAATGTTGTCCCAGACCTTGACCTTAAAAGGCACTGACAAGCTATCTTACTCATTGTTCCTGCTAGAAGCTGTCAACTGTGTTAAGCCTGCAAGACATCATGGTTGTTGAGTGCCTAAAGATTTGAGGTGGTTATAGTTCACAACCATGTTTACCCCCAAGACCCATGTATTAATATTTACCCCTATAGATATCTTCTTTTAAATATATTATCTACCCCCAAATTGTGTTTATTAAGCAACAATTGTTTTCCCACATATGGTGACTGAGAAATAATCGAAGCTATTCATCAGCCCAAGAAAGGCAATATCCCTATCCTACACTGATATCATTCCAGCCATAAAGCAAAGAAACTGAACATGTTGCTCAGCTCTCCAAAGTAAGTGAAACTGTTTTCTTTAATTTCCCCTCAGAAATGCCATGGCAAGAGAGGAAGTGAAGATGGGCGAGCCACAAAAATCTTCCCAGTGATTCTCATCAGTAGCATCATGACAGTCCCAAGCAGAGCCAGGGATACAAGGAAAGGGGGAAAAAAACGAGTAAAAGTAGAGGTGGGGAGCAAGCAGACTTACTTCCATGGGGACATTCCTGTAGCCTTCTGCTTGAGTCTGTATCTGGAAAGAGGCTACACACTTTGAAACATCATAAAAGAGGAACAACTTTACACAGCTCAAAAGAGAATATGGCCTAGAGAGCTTTCACTCATAATGACATCTGAGACAGATCCTGTCAACCCCAATTCAGCTGGTTATGTCAGCAAAGTTTGGGCAATATTGCAAAAACCCAAAGAAGACAGTCACCCCAACCTTGTTTTGTCAGAGCTCCACAATGGGAAGTGAACAAAAAAGAGTTTATCAAATGAGTTACCTCCTAATAATAATGACCAAGATGGTAACATTAGTAATACTTGTCATGAGTCAGAAGACCTATGCTCAAAATCTTCCTCTATCATTAAGTTTGTGATCCTGAGTAAATGGCTTCATTCCTGGCTTAGCTTACCTCTTTAAATAAACAAAAGATGCTGAACCATAGGGCCTCCAAGGTAGAGAAGCTAAATGTCCACCAAAGATCTGCACTCCTCTCCCCAGTGTACACTTGCTGCTGGAAAGTAGCTACTCAGCCAGGGACTACATTTCCCAGACCCCTTTGTGATTCATTCTCACCAATGGAATGATGAGCAGAATTAATTGGATCACTTCCAGACTGAAATAGACAAGAAATAGATGTGCCTTTTCCATACTCTGTTCCTGTATCCTGGCAGAATGCTGGCACCCAGGCCACTTTGAAAACTATGTGTCCAAAGCCTCCATCAGCCCATATCCATGAATGTGCATATGGAGCACCATCCAGTCCCCACCATAGGACTCTAAATAAATGAGAAATCACCCTCTATTTTGTTCAACTAATGAGAATATAAGGTTTCTCTGTCAAAGACGCTAGAACGAACTGATATGAAGTGTGATCAAACAATACAGTGAATGTTTAAATAAATACAAATTATTACAGTAAAAGACACAATGGCATTAGTCTCTCTCAAAATTCTCTCCCTCACTTTGAACACACTTATCCCATGGTTCTTGCCACTTTCTGAAGCAGTTCTGGAAGTCCTCTTTTGTGAGTGCCTTTAGTTGTGCTGTCATGGCTGCCTTGATGTCCTGAATCATTTTGACTTTGGGGAAGAGCCAGAAGTCGCATAGTGCCAAATCAGGTTAAGTAAGGTGGGTGAGGACACACTGTAATGTTTTTATTTGACAGAAATTGCCATATATGAGAAGTGAAGTGTGACATGGAGCATTGTCATGATGGAGGATGATTTACAGCACACTTGATAACACACTTTCTCTCAACCATAGCTCACCCCTGACTGACTGCACTGAACAAGTTGAAACGTCGCATACTGTTAGTAAGGTTCAACATGCCACTTCCCATATTGAAGATACCTGCCTTTCTGTTGGATGGCACTTGGCAGCAGCATTCACCATAGTTTTATATCATAAATCAAAGCTTCATGTCACAACATGGTACAACAATTTCTGTCAAATAAAAACATGGGATGTCCTCATCCACTTTATCACAGGATCTGGCACCATTCAACTTCTAGCTCTTCCCTAAAGTCAAATGACCATGAAAGATCAGTGTTTTGGATCAATTCAGGACATCGCGGCAGCCACAGCAGCGCAACTAAAGACACTCACGAGAGAACACTTCTAGAACTGCTTCAGAAAGTGGCAAGAACCCTGGGATTAGTGCGCTTGAAGTGAGGGGGAGTATTTTGAGAAGGATTAGTGACAATGTATCTTTTACTGTACTACTTTTTTTTATTTAAACATTTACCATATCTTTAGATTACACCTCATACATCCTCTAAGCTTTAAGTTTATAACCAATTAACAGTTTACAAATACTTTAATTTTAAAATTCTTTGTATTTAATTTGACCTGAAGAATGATAACCTTGTGTAATAATAGGTCAATTAGATATTTCTTTCATTTTATGCATGAAAGCTGAATACTAAGAATATTGAAGGGATTTCCCAAAGTCACTGACAAGCAGTAGGGCCAGGATGAAGATTCAGGAGACATAGATTGGATTCAAGCCTGAAAAGCAGGGTAATTTATAGTCATGTGCATCAGTGAATTCTGGGTGTGATGGTGGCTCTTACCCGGGACGGGCTCTGTGACTTAAAACAATTTTTTTTCTTTTTTTTAGCTGAGCCATCCTGCCACCTGTTGGCAGCTCAACGGCAACTCAGCTCAGGCTGGCATCGAACCGCTGTTGCTCAGAGCTCAGCTCACACTCTTGAGCGAGCTCTTAACCAACTGAGCCACTTGGCCGGCCCCTTAAAACAATTTTTTAAGAATCCATTTTCTCAATAATCAAGTGGGAATAATATGACTCTTTCAAAGTTGTCATATAGTGAGATCTTTATGTGGGTAACAATGTGTCTGGCTCTTACATAATCAGTCAGTAACAATGGCTCACACTTACTGAACACTTATCATGTGCCAAGCACTGTGCCACCTCCTTGTCTACTGACTCATTCATTCATTCAATAACCTTACAAGTTATATACCATTACATCATCACTATTTTAATGATGATGAAATTCAGAAAAATTAAATAATTTCCTCAAGATTATATATCTTAGCCTGGAATCCCCCAGAAAACAGAACCAGAGGGAAAAGGAGTGAGGAGAGAGGAAGGGAGAGTGTGATCATTAACAAGTTGGTGATCACTTAATATAACTGACTACTTGATCCCATCAGACTGTCCTACAAAAAGCATCATAAAATGTGACTTAAGATCATCCATCTGGAGGCAACAGGCTGATCAGGGTACCAAGTAAGCCCCAAGGCCAAAGGGAAGAAGAATCCAATGTGAGCATAAGACAAGACAGTGTCAAGTTTATTGTATGGAATCTATGCACAGTGGAGGCTGGAACAAGAGATAGGTGATTTTGACAAAAGTATGCATAGTTGGATATATTACAAACGTAGGAGTGGCAGGGCTAGTTGGAATCCACTATTAGTATGAAAAAAGACGTTGCCATTCCTCACTCATCACAGTGTTTACTGTGAGTTAGTTATTTCCTTGGTAGGAATAATTTTGCACAGATTCATACACATGTTCTCTTCTATTCCATGACCAATACCTGTGTTTGAGGAATGGTTGGCCCAAGTTACATATATAGGTTATTGCCACTCATAGGGAAGCCACAACCTTCTGTAGAGGACAGCCAGCATGTGGAACCTCCATGTCTAGGGTCAGTGTGATGCTTCCCCAAGGACCCATATATGGATTGATAACTGGAGATATTAACAGTGTGTACAACTGCACCCAGCTACGCTCACTAGGGAAGAAACAGGCTGCCACCCCCTACTGCCCCATCCATGCTCTTAGAGCATTTCTGGCCAGGCATGTGCCTCCAAATCTCATAGATAGACAGATAGATAGATAGATAGATAGATAGATAGATAGATAGATAGATAGATAGATAGATTTTGTTCTTTGATTATAAAAGCAATAATGACACACCCAATGGGTGGACAGGGCAAGTCCCAGAGCCCCACTGATGCAAATCCTGCTCTGTAGGGTCAGCCCTGCACAACAGCTTCTCCACTGTAGTCACAGGCAATCCTCACAACCAATCAATCCTGCCCATTGACTTGCAAACAGCAATCAAGTCTCAACTACAATAGGAGGGCACACACAATCCACACAAGGGACACACCTCAAGCACCCAGCTCTGGTGATTAAGGAGACTGCACCACTGGGTCACATAGGACACCTACTACATAAGGCCATTTTACTAAGACAAGGAGGCATGCCAGCTCTACACAAAAACAAACACAGGAGGCTGCCAAAATGGGGAGACAACGAAACATTTCCCAAATAAAAGAACAGAGCATAGCTCCAGAAAAAGAACTAAACAAAATGGAGACAAGCAATCTACAAGATGCAGTGTTCCAAACACTGGTTATAAGGAAGTTCAGTGACCTCAGGGAGAACTTCAACACAGAGATAAGAAACATAAAAATGGATATAGAAAACATAAAAGAGAACCAGTCAGAAACAAAGACTACAACAACTGAAATGAAGGCTATATTATAGGGAATCAACAGTAGATTAGATGAAGCAGAGGACCAATTCAGTGATTCAGAAGATAAGGTAGCAGAAAACACTCAATCTGAAAAGCAAAAAAAAAAAAAGAATTTGATAAAATGAGGATAGTTTAAGGAACCTCTGGCACAACATTAAGCATACCAATACTTGCATCATAGGGGTCCCAGAAGGAGAAGAGAGAGAGAGAGCAAGCAATTGAAAACCTATTTGAAGAAATGATGACTGAAAACTTCCCTAAAGTGGCAATGGAAATAGATATACAAGTCCAGGAAGCACAGAGAGTCCCAAACAAGATGAACCCAAAGGGGCCCACACCAAAACACATCATAATTAAAATGCCAAAGTTTAAAGACAGAGAATCTTAAAAGCAGCAAGAGAAAAACTATTAGCTACGTACAAAGGAGTTCCCATAAGACTATTGGCTGATTTCCCAACAGAAACTTTGCAGGCCAGAAGGAATTGTGAGGAAATATTCAAAGTGATGAAAAGTTAGGACCTACAACCAAGATTACTCTACCCAGTAAAGCTATCATTTAGAATCAAAGGACAGATAAAGAGCTTCCAAGACAGCTAGAGTTTCTCACCACCAAACCCAATATTACAAGAAATGTTAGAGGGACTTCTTTAAGACATAAATACATAAATAAATAAATAAATAAATAAATAAATAAATAAAAATATGAATAATAAAATGGCAATGATTACCTATCTATCAACAATTATTTTAAATATAAACAGATTAAATGTTCCAATCAAAATATAGGGTGGCTGAATGGATAAGAAAACAAGACCCTTATATGCTACCTACAAGAGACTCATTTCAGATCAAAGGACACGCACAGATGGAATGTAAAGGGATGGGAAAAAAGTATTTTATGAAAATGGAAACAAACAAACAAAAAGCTGGGATAGCAATACTCATATCAGACAAAGTAGAGTTTAAAACTAAGTTCATAAGAAGAGACAGTAAAAGCCCCAGTGATCCCACTTCTGGGTATTTATCTGAAGAAACCCAAAAGCTACTTCGAGGGGACGTGTGCATCCATATGTTCATTGCAGCATTGTTTACAATGACCAAGATGTGGAGGCAGCCTGGGTGTCCATCAATGGATGAATGGATAAAGAGGAGGTGGTACATATATACAATGGAATGTTGCTCAGCCATGGAAGGGAATTAGTTTTTGCCATCTGTGGCGGCATGGATAGACCTGGAGGGGTGTTGTGCTGAGTAGAGAGCAGATGGAGAAAGACAGATGCAATATGATTTTGCTTATATGTAGAATCTGGAATACAAAATAAACAAATAAAACAGAAACAAACTCATAGATACAGAAAACATTCTAATGGTTGCCAGATGGGAGGTGGGCTGAGAATGGGTCCAAAAGAGGAAGGGATTAAGAAGTAAAACTTGGCTGTTACAAAGTAGTCATGGGGATGTGGGGTATACCATAAAGCATTAAGAAGCACAAATTGGTAGTAACAAAATAGTCACAGGGATATAAGTTAGAGCATAGGGAATACAGGCAATAACATGATAATAGCTATGTATAGTGCCAGGTGAGTAGTCAGGGGGATCACGTCTTAAATTATGTAAATATCTAACCACTTTGCTGTACACCTGAAATTAATATAAAATAATATTGAATGTAAACTGCAATTGAAAATGTTTAAAAGAGTGGAAAAAGATGAAGGGAATAAAGTGTTTCAATTTTCAGGTATAAAACAAGTAAGTCATGGCATATAATATACAGCATGGAGAATATAGTCAATAATATTGTGATAGCATAGTATGGTGTCAGATGGCTGTTGGATTTATAATGATTAGTTCTCTAGTTATATAAACGTTGAAGAACTATTGTGTATACCTGAAACTAACATAATACTGTATGCAAGTTATATTTTAATAAAAATATTTTAAAAAAACATTTTTTTAAAGCAACAGTAATACTCCTCCATTAAAAATAAATAAGCAGAGGGCTGGTCGAGTGGCACAGTGGTTAAGTGCTGGCTTGGGACGCCAGTGGCCCCGGTTCGGATCCCACATATAAGGGCTGGTGACACTGCCCTCAAGAAGAAAAAAAGGGGGGAAGAAAAGAAGGAAAAAATAATAATAATAAATAAATAAATAAATAAGCAGAGAGATCCAAGATGGCAGAGTAGATAAACATGGTTCCTGTGTCTTTTCATGAACACATTACAATTACAGCTAAATTATAGAACAACCAACCTGAAAAACCATCTGAAGTCTAACTGAACAGAAGTCCTATAACTAAAAATAAAGAAGAAGCCAATCAAGACTGGTAGGAGAAGCAGAGATGCAGAACAGGCCCAAAACCTCTCTATGGCAGTTGAAAATCAGGAGGGATATCTCGTCCACAGAGGTTCCTCCCAGTAGGAAGGAAGGAAGCCCAGTCCCCTACACCAGGCTCCCCAGCTTGGAGTACGCATGCCAGGAAGAGGAGCCCCCACAACAGCTGACTGTGAAAAACAATTGGGATTCTGACAGTTCGGGTGGGACGGAAGTGGGCAGGAAACCCAGACGTCCTCTTAAGCAACCCGTGCACAGACTCACTCGCTCGCAGTCACTCACCTTGGGTTCCAGTGGAGGGACGGTGACACAGAAAGCCTTGGAAGTACACAGAGGGAAGACTAAGGAGTGTGGCATCAGGGGGAGGACTGGAGGAGAGTCAGCATTTTCCCAGTGAGGGGTCCTCATGTGAAGCCAGCAGGTGAGCACCATCTTTCTTATGTTGAGCCCACCCCCAAAGGCCAAATCTGAATCTAATTGGCCTGGTGAGTTCCACTCCCCTTCCCTGCTGGCTCAGCTGGAACCTCACCCCACCCAACTAGTGCACAGCTGGAGGCACTTTCTCTGTGAGCAGCCAGCCCCTCCTCTATTGCAGTCTTTCTTAGAAAACTAAGTCCACAGGTCCCTGGTAGGCAGCAACTAGCCTTGGCATGCTCTGAGACTTTTGTTGAGTCACTCCAGGCTCAGCACTGGCACCAAATGAGAGTCTACATTAACCTGGTGACAACAACTCTTCCCATTCTAGTGAATCCAGAGAATTTGCCTCACCCAACTCACATATTGCATGAGGCTTTACCAGTGGCTGAACCTTAAAGGAGTGGGCAGGTGGCAGCAGGCCTCCAGGTGTCCTGGCTGTTGGAGGATTTGCCCCAGGCCTGGTACTGATAGCAGCCATCCTTGGTTTATAGTGTGGCCTCTCCCACATGCCTCCAGGTTTAGCACAGGCAGCACACAACTGCAGATCACTGTGTAGCTTCTACCAGGTCACAGGCAGTGGGTGACCAGGCTTGCACCAGAGCCCCTCCCAAAGGGCCCAGAACCAACGCACTTTGAGATTGGCTTCAGACCTCAGCAGAGCACCGCCTATTTAGCCCCACAAGTGACACGCACAAAGTGCAGTCTCAACAGGCACCAGAGACCACTAGGTAAATCCCACTTAGTAGGGTAAGCATCCCATACAGCAACCCTTAAGCTGTGGATGTGGCCAAACCCACATCCAGTAAGCCTGAGGGTCAATCCCACTCACTGACATGACAATAGCAGTCAAGGCTCAACTGTAACAGGAGAACACAAACAGCCCACACAAGGGACAAACGTGGAGCACCCAACTCAGGTAACCAGGGCGACTGTGCCACTGGGCCCCTCAGGATGCCTACTACATAAAGACCACCTGGCCAAGACTGGGAGACATAGCAGATCTACTGAATGCGTGGAAACAAACACAGATAGGCAGCCAAAATGAGGAAACAAAGAAATATGTCCCAAATAAAAGAATGGGAGAAAAATCCAGAAAAAGACCTAAATGAATTGGAGGCAAGCAACCTACCAGATACAGTGTTCAAAACAATCATTATAAGGGCCGGCCGAGTGGCACGGTGGTTAAGCACTGGCTTGGGAAGCCAGCGGCCCTGGTTCGGTCCCACATATGAGGGCCAGTGACACGGCCCTCAAAAAAAAAAAAAAAAAAAAAAAAAGGATTAAAACAATCATTATAAAGATGCCCACGGAAGTTAGTGAGAACTTCAACAAAGAGATAGCAAGTATAAAAAAGGACATAGAAACCATAAAAAAGAACCAATCAGAAGTGACAAATAGAATCCCTGAAATGAAGAATTCACTAGAAGGAATCACCAGCAGACTAGATGAACCAGAGGATCAAATCAGTGATTTGAAACACAAAGTAGCAGAAAACACCCAATTGGAACACAACAGAGAAAAAAGAAATTTTAAAACTGAGGCTAGTTTAAGACACCTCTGGGACAACATCAAGCATAACAACAATCACATCATAGGAGCACCAGAAGAAGAAGAGAGAAAGCAAGAGATTGAGAACCTATTTGAAGAAATAATGACTGAAAACTTTCCTAACTTGGCTAAGGAAATAGACATACAAGTCCAGAAAGCACAGGAAGTCCCAAACAGGATGAACCCAAACAGGCCCACACCTAGACACATTATAATTAGAATGGCAAAGGTTAAAGACAAAGAAAGAATCCTAAAAGCAGCAAGGGAAATGCAACTAGTAACTTAAAAGGGAGCCCCCATAAGATTGTCAGCTGATTTCTCAACAGAAACTTTGCAGGCCACAAGAAATTGGCATAAAATATTCAAAATGATAGAAAGCAGGGACCTACAACCAAGATTGCTCTATCCAGCAAGTCTATCATTTAGAATTGAAGTACAGATAAAGAGCTTTCCAGACAAGAAAAAGCTAAAGGAATTCATTACCAGTATTACAAGGAATGTAAGAGGAACTTCAAGACAGAAAAAATATCAAAATTATGAACAATAAAATGGCAATAGCTATGTATCTATTAACAATTACTTTAAATGTAAATGGATTAAATGCTCCAGTCAAAAGGTGGCTGAATGGATAAGAAAACAAAACCCTTACATATACTGCCTGCAAGACACTCACTTCAGATTGAAAGACACACACAGACAGAAAGTAAAGAAATGGAAAAATATATTTCATAAAAATGGAAATGGAAAAAACAAAAAAAGCTGGAGTAGCAATACTTATACCAGATAAATAGACTTTAAAACAAAGGCTATCACAAGAGACAACAAAGGGCCCAATAACCCCATTTCTGAGTATTTACCTGAAGAAACCCAAATGCTACTTCAAGGGGCACATGCATTCATATATTCATTGCAGCGTTGTTTACAATGGCCAAGATGAAAGAATGGATAAAGAGGAAGTGGTACATATATACAATAGAAAGTGTTTGGCCATGGAAGGGAATGGGTTTTTGCCATGTGCAGCAGCGTGGATGGTCCTGAGGGTGTTGTGCTGAGTGGAGTATATCAGACAGAGAAAGACAGATGCAATGTGATTTCACTTATATGTGGAATCTAAGAACAAAATTAACAAACAAACAAAAAAAACAAACTCATAGATACAGAAAACATTTTGATGGTTACCAGCAGGGAGGGAAGTTGCAGGTGTGGATGAAAGAAGGGGAAGGGATTAATAAATACAAATTGGTAGTTACAAAATAGTCATGGGGATGTAAAGCATAGAGGACATAGCCAATAATATGGTAATAACTATATGTAGTGTTAGGTGGGCATTAGACTAGTCAGGAGGATCACTTCTTAAATTATATAAATGTCTAACCACTATGCTGTACACCTGAAATTAATACAACTTTATATTGCATGTCAGCTGAAAAATTTTAAAAGTGCAGAAAAAGGTGAAGGGGAATAAAATGTTCCAAGTTCCAGGTATGAAACAAATAAGTCATGAGGATGTAGTGTACAGCACAGATAATATAGTCAATAATATTGTGATGGCATAGTACAGTATCAGATAGTTGCTAGACTTATTATGGTGATCACTTCTTTAGGTACATAAATGTTGAATAATAATGGTGTTTCCCTGAAACTAACATAATATTGTATGTTAGCTATATTTTTAATAAAAATCTTAAAAAAGAAAAAGAAAAAAGAAAAATTTACACAAATGGTTGAAAAATAAGCAAAGAGCAACTTTTGTAAAAAACTTGGAGGTATAAATATAATGAGAAGTTTAAGGAGAAAATAATTATAATCCAAGGTCTCTCTTCTCTTCCCCAAAATAACTACTGCTAACATTCTGGTGTATTCCTTTCTAGATTTTTCACTGTGGTTATATAAATATAAACTATTCTTAATAAAATTGACTCACAGGTCATGTGTTTTATTTCTCTGCTTTGTTCTATTAATGTTTTATATATTGGGTTGTTGGAAAAATCATGACGCATTTTTGCAATGAAAAACAGAAAAAATACATCATGACTTTTCTGACAACCCAATATTATTGCCATTAAGTACTCTTTCGAAACACCATATTTATAGTTGAATAAAATTTTTCAGCATTAAAGTTGTTTACAATTTTTTTTTTTTTGAGGGCACTGGCCCTCATATGTGGGACCGAACCAGGGCCGCTGGCTTCCCAAGCCAACGCTTAACCACCGCGCCACTTGGACAGCCTTGTTTATAATTTTTTATTATTATATAAAGGACTGTAATGAATATCCTTATATATAAGTCTTCAATCACATTTCTGATTATTTTCTTCAGGAGATAGTTAAAAGCAGGATAATTGTGACAAATGACATAAAGATTTCTAAGAAAATTCTAACTGCCAAATTGCTTCCAGAAATGTCCCAATTTATAGTCCTATGAGCAGTATGTTAGTGTAAAAGCACTGCAAAAACAAGTCGGTATTTTTTAATGTTTGATAGGAGGAAATGTTATCTCATTATTTTGATTCATATTTCTTTGATTAATGTTCTATTGACCAATTCTTAGGTTTGTTGGCCATTTGGATTTCTTCTATGAATTGCTTGTTCATTTTGTTTGGTCATTTTTCCATTGGGGCATTAATATCTTTTTATTGACTTGATATAAATAAAGCTGTTTATTCTTTGTCATATTCATTGCAAATATTTTTGCCATTGTTTTCATTTCACTTTTAACTTTTATTATAGAGGGATTATTTTTAAATACAGACAGTTTGGGGTGTTTTGTTTGTCTTATGTAGTTAAATCTAATAACAAATTCCTTTGTGATTTATCCCAGGTCTTTATGCTTATAAAGCTCTTCCCAATCCAAGATCAGTTAAATGTTCTCTATATTTTCTTTTAGATAATTGAGAAGACGTATTAAGTCACAACATATAAGTATTGGAAAAGCTGTCAGTGTTCTTTACTATATAAATGCAAAAACTCTAGTTTAGGAGGTAAAGTAACTTCAAAAACAAAGGTCACGCAGCCAATAACTGGTAAAGCCAAAGTTTTATTTTTGATTTAAGTACAATTAGCACACAATAAAATCCACAAATTTGATAAGTTTTGACAATTGAATACACTCTTGTAACCACCTCCCAGACCAAGATGCAGAATATTTCCACTACTATCTGACATCTTTAGCTATTGACTATATTTGCTTATATGTTTTGTAAAAATGTAATCATAGAGTACTTTTTTGTGCCCCCCTTCATCACTTGGTATAAAATGTTTGAGATTCAGCCATGTTGTTGGGTCTATAAGTAGTTTATTCTTTTATTGCTGAGTAGTATTTCATTGTATGAACACTATAGCATGTATATCCATTCTCCTGTTTATGGGCATTTGTGTTGTTTCCAGCTTGGGACTACTGTGAAAAGGGCTGACATAAATATTTTTGTAGAAGTATTGGTTTAGACATAGGATTTAATTTCACTTGGGAATGGAATTGCTGTGTCTTTGGATGGGTGCATGTTTTAAAGCTCGGGTTTGCAATATGACTAAAAACCATGCCATTGGACCACACTTCCCTTCACAGATCCAAGCTTTAGGAAGTCAAATTTAAATTCTAGCTCTTCCATTTCCTTGCTGTGGAAACTTAGCAAATTACTTCAGCTCTCAATGTCTCAATGCCTTGTTTCCTCATCTGTACCAACCCCTCAGTTTGTTGTGAATATATATATATATATATATATATATATATATATATATATATAAAATGGCATCTAAATAAAATTTGAAAAATGCAAAATTATGCTATTGTTATTATGTTCATGGTTATGGATCCAAACTATGTAGCAACAGTTAAAATATATATATATATATATATATATATATATATATATATATATATATATATATAAAACACCATGAGGATGAGAGACACTAAATTTAAGATAGAAGCCACATAATGTGCAACCAAACTACACAGATAACTGTGAGCTGCAGTTTGGGAGGTAAATCTTACAGGAGATATGAAGAAAAGGTTAATTCACTCAGTATTCATTGAGTGACCATTATGTGTCAGGCACTGTTACAGGCACTTGATATCAGTGACTAGTCAAAAGACACTGCTGCCACTGGCATTCTTGTTGCTTTCTAGACCTGAGAAAGGAGAGCCTGTTACACAGAAGCCCAGACAAAAGCTAATGAAGGCCTGGAAGTATAAAGGAAAGAGTGAAGAAGAGGGCGGGAGAAGTCACCCAGGTAGAATGCACAGGTTGGGTAAATGTGCAAAATCCTAAGAGAGAGGAAGGAAAGGTACTGCATCAAATATGAAAATGGGGTTTTGCATCTGGGTAATCTGCAGGATGAGTGTCCCCGACAGAAATGGGGAACACAGGACAAGAAAGAATAGGCTTCTGCTCTAGGCCTAGACCTGCAGCAGAGCCCAGCTCTGCTACGAAGGACAGCGTGTCCCCCTCCCCCAAGGAGCTCTCAAATTCCTTGTGACAACCATTCATTCAGCAGTTTGTTCAGCAAATACTTTCTGAATAAGTGCGCCGAAATCTGCATTCGATAGCTTGTCATCCTAGAACCTAGCAAGAAGTTGATCTACAGCCCCAAAGGCTATCATTGGGGGATTTTGTGCAGAGATAAGAGGCGCCCTGGCTCTGGAAAGGAATGAATGTGAGAGAGTTACGATGTGCACTTGCCTCCCACTCAACTCAAGTACCTGCTCCTCTCTTCCTTAAACACTGTTAATTCCCAAGATCCTGGTCCCTTGAGGGCTCAGCCCCCAGAAGCAAAAGGCCACAGCCATAACTTTTCAAACTCAAAACATCCACTCAAGGAAGATAAATTTCTGTTCTAGGAGGACTGGGAAGGGCTGCTAAAAAAGGCACACCCACGGCGGCTGACTGCTCCAGTGGACTGAGCATCAATCTGGTGAACAGTCTGTCAGCGAGTCAGAGACCTGGGTTTAAGTCTCAGCTCTGCCACTCACTAGCTGGGTGACGCTGTATAACTACTTGACCTCTCCAGGCTTCAAAACATCATTGGCGTGAAGACATGCTTAGATCTCTTGGGACCACCCAGCTACCATCATTGTATTAGTTTGCTTGGGCTGCTGTAACAAAGTACCACAAACTGGGTGGCTTACAACAATAGAAATTGTCTCAGAGTTCTATGGCTGGAAGTCCAAGATCAAGGCATCAGCAAGGTTGGTTCCTTCTGAGGGCTGTGAGGGAGAATCTGTTCCAGGCCTCTGGTGGTGTACTAAAAATCTTTGAGGTTCCTTGGCTCATAGATGCATCACCCTGATCTCTGCCGTCATGTCCACATGGTGTCCTCCCTGTGCATGTGCTATCTCTTCACATGGCATTCTTTTTGTAGGACAACAGTCATATGAGACTAAGGACCCACCCTACTCTAGTACGACCTCATCTTAACTAATTATACTGGCGATGACCCCATTTCAAAATAAGTTCTGCACCCTTTTCTGCAACTCTAATTACACGTACGTTGACTAATTGATATGTATTGTTCGACATGTCACTGAAACTGTTCAAGTTTTTCACCCATTTTTCTCTTGTGCTTGATTTAGATTATTTCTACTGTTATATCTTCAAGTCCACTGATCTCTTCTTCTGCAGTATATAATCTGCTATATTCGCCATGCTGTGAAGTTGTCATTTCAGATATTGTATTTTTCTAACTCTAGAAGTTCTATTTAGCTCCTTTCTATGTCTTCCATTCTCCTTTTTACCTTCCTATTCTCTACTAGATCTTTGAGTATATTTATTGTAACTGTTCTATCTAAATAAACTTTTTATTCTGGAACACCTTTAAATTTACATTAAAGTTGCAAAAATAGTACAAGTTCTTGTATACCTGGCCCATGTTTCCCCTAATATTAACATCTTACATAACTATAGCACATTTGTCAAAACTAACAGATTAACATTGGCATGTTACTATGAACGAAACTCCTGACTTTACTTGGGTAATACCAGTTTTTCCACTAATGTCCTTTCTTACTCCAGGATTTAATGCAGGACATCACAGTGCATCCACTGTCGCCTGCTTCCCTTTCGCTTCCTCCTGGCTCAGCATTGCCCTGAGGCCTCTCAGGGGAACTCATCCATACTTCTCTTATTTCCCGCTTCATTTCCTACCCAGGCAAGGCCATCAATAACCTACCCAGTGGTTATTTCTGTCTGTCTTAAGTTCCCTATGAGATTATAAGATACTTGGGGGCAGGATTTATTTCTGCTTTATCTTTGCAAACTTCATAATAGCTGGCACAGTGGCTGCCCAGTAAAGTTGACTTTTATCAGTGATTGAAAACAGCAGAGCCCTTTCCCTCAGTCTGGATGGAGCAGGCTGGGAAGAGATAAATAGCTGTTTGTCTGTTATTCCTACCTCAAGTGCCAAGAAGGTCTAGGCCCTGATGGACCCCTGCCAAGGAAATCCCAGCAGCACTAAGGAAAATGGTTGGTTGCTAAGTGGACCCTTTTGAAGGGCTCAGTGCCTCTCTAAACTCTTCAGAAAATGAGGACACCAGCTGTCCCCTGTCTCAGTCAAGCAGGACATTTCCTTTCATCTCTCCCAGGCCTCTTACCACCCAGCAGGGTGTCAGAGCCCAGTGACAGTTGTCCCAAGATGGAGAAGCAGACTTGACAGCTGCAAGATAGGTTAGCGTTGTGTGACGGGAAACCACTTTTGTTTAGACCCCCATGTGCGTGGCAGGCACAAGGCTTGATTACAGGGTGATGAGCTGTGGAAGGAATGTGCCGCCCAAATGGAAAACAATCATGGGTTGTTTTGTTTCTGCATCTGAGGATGCACCAGGATGGATGGCAGTATGCAGGCACAATGTGCCATATTTCATACCTACAGGGACCAAGCCCGCATCCCTCCTGCCTCTCGGAGAGGCTGTAATTCCTATAGTTTCCCCGAGACGCCCCGGACATGAGTCAGGCATAGCCAGCCCCAAGTCACAGGCAGTTTGGATGAGGTGACTAAGAAATATGAGCAGGAGGGACAGCCTCCCATCTGGTTTTGCCTCTACAGAGGAGGCTTCCTGAACTGCCATGGCAGTGACAGATTCCATGAGTGTGGCCCAGCTTGTGAGAGAGTCCCTGAGCCAGACCCTGCTGTGTCAGGCCTCAAAACAAGTGTCCCTGTGCCAAGGCTTGTATCAGGTTGTGAAAGGGGGAAAAGGAAGAGAGAAAGACAAGGAAGGAGCAAGAAAAACATGTAGAAAGATTGTGGGTGGGAGATAGGAGGGACCAGAGGGAGAGAAGTGAGGGATGATAATTAAAAAAAAAAAAAAAAAAAAAGAAGAAGAATGGAAAAGGGAAAAGAGAGAGTGAGCAGGGGGAAAGAAAGGGAAAGTAGGAAATCTGAAACACTAGGGAGAAGAGATGACAAATAAGAAGTAATGTTCTTGGTAACTGTTTTGGAAAGCTTTGTCGATTGATGGAAAATTTTTCTTGGATACATGTCCCCTCCGAGGTGGGGTCCTTGGTCCAAATTTCCTCTGTTCACGCCAGTGAGGAGCATGGCCATACCAGTAAAGCTGCGAGTGCATCAGTGAAGCCAAAAGAAGTTCCTTCCTCTTCTTCCCAAGAAGAAGCCCAGTCCTACCTAGGAGGCCCAAAGAGTGAGCTCAGGTCTCCACCCCAGCCTAGCAGGGAGACCAGGAAATGGTGTCATCTCATGGAGAATGTCTTCTATGCTGGCTGGAAAAGTTTGTGTGTGTGTGCGCACGCGCGCGCGCACGCATGTACATGGGTGTGTGCATGGGTGTGTGTACGTGTGTGTGCATGTGTACATGGGTGTGTTGTGTGTGTGCGTGTGTGCATGTGTGTGTGTATGTGTGCGTGTGTTGAGGGAGAAATGAGGAGCTCATCTGCTGGGGTTGGAAAATCTTGCCACTGCAAGAATTCTGATCACTTTTGATTTGGGAGTAGCTGTTTACCTCTTGTAATCCCCAGTGTGGTAAGCAGAAGGAGGTGGAAAAAGCACTCCATGAAGTTTTTTCCATTTAGGAGGCCACTAAACTGCATAAGTAATTCAGAAATAAGGGTCTGCTGCACATATAACTTCCAAATCACATATTCCTGAACTTTGGAAAATCTCTTTTGTCCCAGAAATGCCTAGGAGAGAAGGAACAATACTTTTTAAATTATTTCTTTTCATATCAATTAATCATATTGGGGCCTTATTTTTTATTATTTTTTAATTTTTATTAAATTTATTGGAGTGACATTAGTTGGTAAAATTATATAGGTTTCAAGTGCACAATTCTATAATACATCATCTATATATTGCATTGTTTGTTCACCACTCAAAGTCAATCTCCTTATGTTTGACCTCCTTGACCCTCTTTGACCATTCTCTCTCCCCCTTACTCTCTGGTAACCACTAAACTGTTATCTGCATCTATGAGTTTTTGTTTGTTTGTTTGTCTTGTTTGTTTGTTGCTTTCAGTTTTATATCCCACACGTGAGTGAAGTCATATGGTTCTCAACTTTTTTCTCTCTGACTTATTTAGCTTAGCATGATAATCTCAATATCCATCCATATTTTAATTGTGGTAAATATACATAACAAAATTTACTATTTTTGTTAAGTATATTCACATTGTTGTGCAACCAATTTCCAGTTCTGTTTTCATCTTGCAACCTTAAAATTCTATACAAATTCAACAAATCTCCATCACCCCTGCCTCCAGCCCTTGGCAACCATCCTTCTACTTTCTGTCTCTATAAATTTGACTACTCTGTGTACCTCATATTAATAGAATCACATACTATTTGTCTTTTATGACTGGCTTACTTCGCTTTGTATAATATCCTCAAGGTTCATCCATGTTGTAAAACATGTGTCAGAATTTCCTTCTTTTTTAAGGCTGAATAGTTCATTGTGTAAATATACCACATTTTGTTTATGCATTCATCTAACTTTTTGCTGTTGTGAATAATGCTGCTATGAACATGGGTGTACAAGTATCTCTTCAAGACCTTGTCTTCAGTTTTTTTGAGTATATACCCATAAGTGGAATTGTTGGATCATATGGTAATACTATTTTTAATTTTTTGAGGACTGTCATATTATTTCCCATAGCAGCTGTATTATTTTACATTCCCACCAACAATGCACAAAGGTTCCAATTTCTTCACATCTCTGCCAGTAATTGTTTTCTGGGTTTGGGTTTTTTTGTTGTTGTTGTTTTGATTTAGTTTTTTTGGGGGGCGTTATTGTTTTGATAGTAGCCCTCTTAATGGGTGTGAGGTTGTATCTCATTGCAGTTTTGATTTGTATTTCCCTAATGATGAATGATATTGAGCATCTTTTCAAGTGCTTATTGGCCATTTCTGTATCTTCTTTGGACAAATGTCTATTTAAGTCCTTTGACCATTCTTAAATTGGGTTGTTTGGTTTTTACTGTTTTGTTTTTGAATTTTAGGGAATCTTTATACATTATGGATATTAACCTCTTATCACATACATGATTTGCAAATTCTTCCACTCTGGGTTGCCTTTCAGCTCTGTTGACTGTGTCCTTTGATGCACAGAAGTTTTTTAATTTTTATATAGACCAATTTATCTATTTTTTTTTTCTTATGTTGCTTGTAAGGAAAAGTATTTTAAGCCAACTTCAAGACTATGGTTCTTCTCAAGAAGCCATTGAGAGAAAAAACAAGAAAAAACCCTGTCCCAATGAATGCAACATGTGCCCCAGTATTTCAAACCAGGAACAAGGGAGCAGGTGTGGACCAGGTTAAAAGCTAACCTTTCCTTTCTGCTACCTTCCATGTCAGAGTTTGTACATGAGGTTATCAGAAATCCTTTCTTTGCAGGCCAATGTTAAATTAGGATTTTGGTTTTTGACTTCATTGTTTGTTATTGCTAGTTCAGTTTGATTTTGATGCTGGTGATGTTTTTTTTCCTGCCTTCTGAGTATGCTTTTCCAAGTCCTACAACAAGGAATTCTGGAAGAATTAACTTCATGTAAAAGATCCAAAATGAACCACTTATTTAGGAAAAAATGTCCCAGATTTTCTGGCCAGCTCAAATCTTCACTACTTGTACCAGAAGGGATCATCCTAAAAAGTCAATAAATGGTCCCAAGGGGAGTGAGCCAAATGCAGGCATTTAACTGTTCAGAAAGATAAGAGTTCAAAGTATCTTATAAGAAAATCCTCAGCATTCAGGGTCCTGGATCTATGCTTCATGAGCCCTCCTTCTGACCCAGTGTCAGTTGCTGGGTCCCCTGCCAAAGAAATACTGGAAAATCAGCTTTTCCCCTAATTTCATTGGCATGTCAGGGGCTGATGGACACCGTCTGTGAAGTCAGACCAACTTTTAACACATTCAAATCTGCTGGCTTGAATTCACCATTTTCCTCTCATAATGGAAAAAAACAAAGCTCGTTTAATTGAAGACACCTTCAACCCAATGTGCCAATAAGTGGTGAGGAAGGAGCTCATAGGCAGGGACAGCAAAGCCACTGGGATATTGCCCAACCTCGTCATGCTTTAGAGGAACTTTCCTTTCTCCTGAACCTTATAGGCCACAATCTGAAAAACTCTGAAGTCCAGTTGTTTCCAATCATCCTGCTTCTTTCTTAACCATCCAACACAAGTTACTTGAGTATAAGCCATGTGCCAGGAGCAATACTGCTCAGGCAGTGGACATGATGAAGGGGCTACACAGAACTAGTCCATGTATAATACCAGTATAATGTATTATAATATACAGGATACTCATATTATACCTCATGGTGCCTACACACAGAGGTTGATGTGTTTAAAACATCCCAGAAACAAGAGTGATCAATACGAGACAGACTTGGCACCACACAATTTAACATTTAACATTGCATTATATATCAAGTATGGTGGGTGTTCAAAGAAGAAGGACCAGTGAGGAGGAGGCAATCCCAGAAGTGGCCTGATTTGGGAGCCACATTACAGACAGAGACAGCAACACAAACTCAGGCACACACATCACAAGGCCAACACTTACACACTCTGACACTGATATACATCCACACCCACACATATATAGACACCTATCCATACATATCCACATCCTGAATACATGTTCTCCTGGCACACCAGTTCAGGGATATATATTTTTAAATTCCTCTTCTAAAAGAAATTAGAAATGGGCAAAAGCCCAGGGTTTCCTAAAGAAGTTTGGTAGCCCAAGAAGGCACTTGTGGTTGAATGTATAGTATGTCGTCATCCTCTTGCCCCTTTCCAAACAGGTTTATGTGCACTCCATAAGAAAATGCACTCCAAGTTCCTGGAATGGTTGAGTTTTTGAAAGAGTAACTTAGTGTTCATGGGAGGCGATGGCTGAAATTACAGGTGAAAAAGACGCAATATGGGGTGTTTATCCCAGAATTCTGAGCTCTCTCCATAGAGACACGTTTATTCCTATAAACAGATGATGGTCTTTCTTTTTATGTGCTCTGGCTCGTTTTCAGCACAGGTCAAGTTCAAATGCTCTGTGCTGCCTGGAAAGTGACTGGGCCATGAGGAAGTCCAGGTGGTTCTGATTAGGTCTAGAAGCACATGACTTATCCAATATAGAACCCAATCGATTCCAAGGCCTGTGCTCCTGTCCTCTCTGTCCAAGTTTCATTCCTGATGGAATGCAACTCCCAGTTCAAAGGCAAAAACTGATTTCTTCTTCCCACCTATCCTACTCACAAAAAAATCATAAGGAAAAAAAAAAAAGGCTGGCTTAGAATAGAGGCCCTAGAGGTTTGTTTGGACATCCCTCGTCCTTTATAAATCAACATTTTAGTGAATTAAGTGCACATGAATCAGAAACACAAGGGTCACATTTCCTCTGAAATACTTGGGGTGGAGGGTGTAAAATGTACTCCGAATCTAGCCTAATCCAAAGCCAAGAGGCAGGCCAGACCCTTGTCAAGTCTCCCTTGTCCCGATATTTGGCCCAGCAAAAAGGAACCCCAGCTGGTCTGGACAGAGATGGAGCTCACAGCCCTGAATTCCTGTGATGGGCTCTTGACAGCCCAGCCTCCAGAGGGTACAGCTGCCTGAGAACCGCCTGCAAGGGGAACCCACACGGGGCCCCATAATCGATACCAACCATACCAAAGGCACTATGATGGGCTTTATCTGGCAGGCAGAATATGAGGCAAGCGATAATGAGAACAATGAAAGGGTCTGACATGGAAATTTCAGTAGGAAACAAGCAATTACATGAGAACAAACATGCCCAACGCCACTCACAATCATCCGAACACATAACAGTGATTATGAAAACGAGAGCAACAAATGCAAACTCAGAGCAGTCTGCGTTTTTTGGAAAAAGAGTCCTCCTGGGGCAGAACAATCACCCTCCCTGGGCACATGTGTGACTGTGTGCGCGTGCGCCTTTTGAAACACATGAATTTCATTTGACTTGATTTAAAGCTGGATCTCTTTCTCCTGCAGTTGAAACCACTTTTCCTGAAGAAACACATTTCCATCCACCAGGCGGAGAGGAAATAGTGAGTCAGAAAAAAAGATTTTCTGTGGACCTATTGTAGGTTCAGTCTGAGGCTTGCTGGGAAATGTCCAGACCCAGAAAGAATAGTCCCCCAGGGAAGAGCTATGCTCTCCAGCTCAGGGTGAGAGGTAGGATAGAAACGAAGAGGGTCTAGGATGCAAACGTTTTGCTTGGAACCAAACTGACTGGGACACACAAGCTGTCCTTTTTCTTCATCAAGATTCACAGCAATCAAGCCAGTTCTGAGGGTTTTTAAATTGAGCTCTTTCTTTCCAGCCCGTTGAGTGGAAACAAATGCAATTCTGGGTCCTGGTGTACATCTAAGCTGTACATCTACCTCGTCTCCATCGTGGGATGCCTTCAACACCCATCTCTAGGCTCCATGTCCTAAGAGCTGTTCAGGCCTGGCACTGCAGGAAGAGGCATCTGAAATAAGGAGGCGGCTGGAGAGAATTATGAGAGGACAAGGGGAGTTGACATGTGGTGGCTGGCAAGCTGGGGGCAGAGCGAGCACGGCTTCATGCTGACATTAATTTCAGTGTATGGGCTGGTGCTTACTTTTTCTCTAGCTACTTTCAAGCTGCCTCCTCTGCACAGGCCTTGGGGCCTCCCTGAGGCCTGGCGTAGGTCAGAGCCTGATTCGCCGTGCTGGAGAGATATCCTGCTGCTGGAAGTCACTGAGTGACGACCAAGATCAGCAGCCAAATTTAATGGCCTCAGCTGCCAGCCCTGGGAGGCAGTGCTGACCCCACAGGAATCCAGTTAATTCTGTGGAACCCACCCTGGCTGTTCCTGGGTCACATTGTGAAATAGGCACTTGGGTTTTTGCCTGTGATAACTTTGTTCCTTCAGATTATGGGCTTACTCTTCTAGGCAGAGGCAACATCACCCAGATCTGCAAACTCTCCAGAGCACTAGGTAGCAAAAATGGAAACAGAGGCCCTTAAACCAGTTCCCACCCCTAATACATTCCCAGGTCCAAAGAGTGACAGTGGATACCGTTGAGAATTAGTAAAAAGTGCAACAGAGATGGGATCATGCACAAAGCATTTCAGCAGGGTCTCCTCTTTCCTTTCTAACTCTTTTTTTTTTTTTTTAAGGAAATCTAACATGCACTTCTGGGTTTTGACTGCTTTGTCTTCAAGTCCTGATATCCATGAATCTCAGAGAAGTCCTGGCCCAGGACCCCACCTAGCTAGCCAATGAACAGGATTCCTGAGCATGCCTAGTGTTAGGGCCCAGGATTCAGGTGCTCCAGGGAAGGGAGGAGGTAAGAACCTTTCCTTTGAGTTCACAGCTGCCTACAGCAGAGCCCAGCTGAACCCCAAGAACAGAACCATGAGAATTCTGGATCCTTCACCTTGGCCCCCGCCCATCAATTCTGGTGCTCAGGTAATGGGAAGGTCACCCTACCTAATTAAAACCACGTGGTGGGGTTTCAGCTGTGGAAAATTGCTGGATCCCTTCTCCTTCCTCCCACCTCCTCTTTCTCTCCTTAAACATACACATGCAACTTTCCCTCCCTTTATTTAAGCAAACAACTCTCTCCATGATTAAGTACAGCCCCTTCTTATCTAAATAGTCCACAGATGTATAAAGACACAGGAGCTTTCGGCTCCTATTTGGAGCTTGTTCTGGTACCCATCTTCTCCAAACCTACAAAAGGCAGCCTTCCTTGGCCTTTGCTGACAGAAATTCCTAACGCCTGTTCGCCCAGTAAATCAGCCCTGCTTGGCAGCCTGTCCTCAATTTATCAAAGAGGTGGGATTTCCCCTCCAGATACTTGAGTTTCTCCCCAACCCCCTTTGCTTGGCCTCTCCCATAATCTGAGTTTGAAACTGCCCAGATGTGAACAAATGGAACATGAAAAGTCCCAATTCTGTTGTCAAATTCTGATATTACTTGAGCAGCCGAGGTAAATACCACCAATTGGTTCACTCCAACGACCCCTGGTGGTCCAGGACTGGGGGCTGGGGAGTTTGTTTGGGAAAGGGCGGAGACCAGATTGCCAAAACTTTGCTGAGGAAGAAAAAAAGGAAAGGATCTGCAAGTTTCCAAAACAAATGCAGCCTAAGGAAAAAGAACCCACTCTCAAGGCAGGGGGGTACAAGCGAAATCTAATGGGTGGGTTGAGAGGAGTGGGTTTAGGGGGTTGTCCCCCAACTTTGAATTTCTAACTGCGACTCTTCCACAGTTGGGTTTTCTTTCCAACCCAAAGCATGGCTAGTATTTTGAGTCCCTAGGGGATAAGCTGTATAAGGGGACCCCAAAGATGGTGTTATTGCAATAGGGAACAAGGACACTGCTGCACCCTGGCAGCCCCTCTCACTTGTCCCTGACAGCCTAGCTACCTAGTGTGCTCTGCAGGCAGTGTTAGCCTCTCACTTCACCAGGGGGCCCATCAGCAATGCAGAACTCCAGCCCCACCTCTGCATTTTAACCTGATCTCCAGGTGACTCACATGCATATGCAAGTCTGAGGGGCACTCCCTGGACTAGATGTGCCCAGATATTAAGAAGGTAGGCTCAGGGCTGGCAGAGTGGCACGATGGTTAAGCGCTGGCTTGGGAAGCCAGCGGCCCTGGTTCGGTCCCACATATGAGGACCAGCGATACTGCCCTCAAAAAAAAAAGAAGGTAGGCTCAGTCCCTCCCTTGTGTATTTAACTGACTAATTGACTACTATCTAATAAGAAAAGCTCACAGAACTTCAGAAAGGGCTGCAGCAAAATGAAGTGTGTGGGTAAGCAGAAGGGAGATACCAAAATACCTTCCTGCCTCTCATCCCCAAGCCACTTATGCCCTACTAGGATGTTTTGCAGAGTAAGAACCAGTGGACTGCTGGCATCTGGAAAACCTGTAATACTAGTTCTAAGTTCGGGTTCTAGGGCCTCAATGGCAAACCTTCCGAATCCAAATTTAGAGGAGGTGGAAGCCAGAAACTGCCCATTAGCAAGTTCCCTTCGGTGAGACATGCTACGATTTAAGAACGATCTTCCCTCTTTCCTTTGACTACTATTGGAAGATTTCTTTCTCAGGAGAGAAAAGGCATTGCTGGCACTGCTGGGCCCATTGTGGGGAGATGCCCTTAGAAGTTAGACCAGCCTAACTTGGATAACATAGTCACCCTTCGTCTCTTTCTGTCCCTGGGTAGGAGAGCACCTGTATAATTCTTTGAAGTAATTTGGGTGCCACAGAGCTTAAGGGCCAGGCTGCTTTTTTTTGGTACTGCCAGCCTCTCTTAGGCACAAGGTCCAAGCAGTCCTGACCCTTGGACACCACAAACTCCAGGGTGACTCCACAGCTGAAGCTGAGATGCCTTGATACACATTTCATCATCCTCTTGCTATTCGTTAAAAAACCAAACTTCAAAACAGCAATAGGAAATTGTGGGTCATGGTGATGGGCTTCAATGAGGGTGACATGACATCCACACTAGGCCTAAAAGAGTTTTCTTCTTATTAACCATAGGGGAACTAAAAGAAAATGTCAATATTTTCCTTGGCTGGACTAGCATATCACTTTACCAGTCAGGTACACTAATGTGGGAAAATCCATACTGGAGCACTGCTTTAATGGAATTTTTACAAGTCCTCATACCATGCCTGAAAAATGGTGTCTGTGCTTAGGTGTGGTTTTGTGTGGCTTGAGAGTATTTGCTCACTTTTAGGTAAAATTGCCAGTTGTCTGAGGTTTGGAAGTGCCTTGTTAATCAGGGAATGACATCACTGAACTTGTCATTGTAATTGCTTACAGAATTAAAAGTCACACTGAACAATTCCTTAGGCAAGAAGCACACAGCCTAATATGAAACAGCCTGGGCTTGGCAAGGGCCACACTCCGGGTCCACAGGGACATTCAGTGGTAAGTCAGATGTTGTTCCCACGTGACTGGGACTTAGGGGCCCTGGGTTCTAGTTCCAGCAATGCCACTGACCTGGGAGCTCCTAGGTCAAACTCTTTAGAAACGCCTAGCCATCTCACATCTTAATGTCTCCATCTGTAAATTAAAGGGGTGGACCTGGTCTGCTCTAAAGTCTCTTGTGGGTCTCAGACTCCAGAGATCAGAGAGTTTACAAATTTCAGTTGGTAATTTTAACATTGACTTGGCTGGAAGGGAAACAGCATCTGAAACCAGGAAAAGAAACTCAGGCTGGATTGAAAAATATGCTCTTTTAGAGCAAGTATTTAACCTCTCTGATCTGAAACACCCACAGCCAGGAGGAAACATCCTGGAAGCTCTTCATGGGAGCAGATGGGAAACGGGGGGTGAGGGTGAGGGTAGCCTGGGGTGCCTCCAAGTGCTTCTCCAGTCCACCCATTCCCCCTTACCCTCTGAAGGCTATTAAACAAAAACCAGAAAACATCACTGAAAAAAATCAAAAGGGGGACACATGTGTGCTGTGGAACAAGGTGAGTGGTGTATCACTGGGAGGGGAAAAAGTCACAACTCACATTATCATTGATTAATTGAGTGATTTTAGTCAAGTGAATATTGATACATGGCAGGAAAAGCATGAAAATAAAATGAACACATACGGGAATTACTATTAACATAAGTGATAACATCAAAACATCTGGTAAAATGCAGTTAAAAAAACAACACAAATGAAATGGAATGTAAAACATTTTCACAGTATTCAAAGCTTTTGTAAAAGATTTAGACTCTAAAAGGACTGCTACGTGAAGGAACTAGAGCAAACAGGGATTTCGTCTGTGTCCCATGTATCTGCTGGTGACAAGGACCGAACGGCCAGTACGTTATCCCATGGGAGTCACCTAAGGTGTGCTTCTAAAACAGACCTGAGCCCGCTGCATCTAGACAGTTACAACAGAGCAACTAGTTACCTGGAGTCTGGTGAGAAGCACAGATTCGAGGTTTGGGAAAAGGTGTTTCTATAATTTACAGATGCAATCGGAGCTCTGATTGGATTCTGCCTCGGGGAGATCTTGGCACTAATTCAGTGGCATCAAGAGCCAAGTGTTATACAGGACATTCTAAAAGTCAAATGTTCTTGGAATCCTCACTTTGCCTTCTCTCTTCTAAGATAACTACTAATACTTTTCAAAGACTGAGCTGAGTACTGCCAATGACCTCACAGGATTCTACCCAGAATGTGTTTTTTAAAACCTTTACAAATATGACCTTTGCACTTGCGATAATTAACCAAATCACATACAGACCTCCTCTTTTAGAAACCAATGACCACGCCAATGAGTCTGCACATTGGTTTTGTTATAGTCTGTGTTGAGAAACACAAAGGTTTGTGATAAAAATGCAGCTTTGAGCCCATTGCCTCCCTGGAATTGCTGATGGGTTGCAGACAAAGCTGGTGGATCTCTCAAATCCACAGTAAAACTCAAAGTCCTAGGACTCTGTGGTTGGGGTAAAACATGCAGCTGTAATTCACATTTCCAATTTGTTTTGAAGTCCTTCTGAAAACGTCACCTTCTACCTGAGAATTCCCCTTTAGAGTTGCACAGCACAACCAAGATTCTTCCATAATTTTTCTGCAGTAACGGCAAATACCCCATATAATCCCCTCTCCCGAGGCCCCTGCCTTGGCAGAGGGCCCTGTGATATGATGTGCTCTGTCAAAACAAGCAGATACATCAGATACACATGATCATTGAACTTTTGAGTTAATCAACAAAAACTAAGACCCAGACCCATGCACTCAGGAAATTGCTCTGAATTTTAGTTGACAATAGGAACATAGAATATTTCTAATTAACTAATATATATACACATTTAAAAAAAAAAAACCATCCAAAATTACAGGCAAATCACTTATGGTCCCCAACACTTTATGATTAAAGGTCAGAGAGAACCACAAAAAAAAAAGTTAAAATGATGGGATCACTAATTGTGAAAGGTTAATTACATCAGGATAACCCTCAGGTAGGTAACGGAGTTGGCAGGCTGATTTTCAGACAAGACCCTAGAGAAGTTAACAGAATCTTCCACTGTGTCTGTGTCAGGCCAAGGCCATGGGGATAACATTGCCCAGCCTCCATGCAGCAACCAGACTGAGTGTAACCATTCGCCCAGAAGTACAATCACTAAAGCCCTAGAAGTGTTACCGAAAATGAAGAATCAGGCTGGCAGGGAGGAAATGAATGCTGATTGTTCAGAATTACTTCCTATACACTGAACAAGAGGGATAAAGTTGCTTAAGTGAAGGGGCTTATGTACATCACTTATTAAACACAAGGGTTTTGAGAAATACGTTAGGGCCGGCTGAGTGGCGCAGTGGTTAGCACTGGCTTGGGAAGCCAGCGGCCCCAGTTCGGTCCCACATATGAGGGCCAGTGACACTGACCTCAAAAAAAAAAAAAAAAAGAGAAATACCTTAGGGCACTCAGGAAAAACTGCAGACATTATGTTGCCTTTGGAACTCTCTCCTTGGATGGGGATACCTGTGGCTTTTCCTCTGCAGAAATAAAAATTTTTTTTGTTTTAATTTTTTAATGCAGGAGGTCAAGGGAGGCTGGTTGTTCTTAATTTCTTTGACCTACAGGTAATCAAGTTGAAAGGAATCCATTTCTTCACAGGAAAGAAAAGAACAGGAAGCACTGTGAGTGCTGGTTAGCGCCATTTGGGGCCCACAGCATGGCCATGCTACCTGGCCATGCTACCAGCATCCACCTAAAATGCCTAGTAACAGTGGTGTTCTGCTAGGAAGTAACCTCAAATGCACCAAGAGACCGTGCTCTTAGTATACCTTTCAGACGTTCACTGCAGCCTTTTTTTAAACAATCTTTGAAAAGTCAGTGGGCTTTTTATTGTTCTTTTAAAAAACATGAAACAAACAAACAGATGACATTAGAATACTAAGCTCGTCACCCAATTACAGTTCACCCTGACTAGCAATTTGCTGGACTGATCTAATTTTTTTTTCTTTTTTTCTTCTTTAACTACGTTTTTTGAAAACCACTAACCATTGCCTTCTCAGTCTGAAAATCATCGTCTCTCTGAAGCCATGGGTCTGGTCCCCATGGTTTCCTTTTCCTCACACAAAGGCAGGCACGTGCCACCCCCTACATGTCTGGAGCTTAGATCATGCAGTGAGGCTGATGTCAACGGCCACTCACATGGCATCTGAGACTGGCTGATTCATAGCAGAAGACAATCACATGGGAAGGCAGGGCAGACATGGCCTCCCTTTGTTTTCACTACTACATATGGTGCTTGGGCTTTTCCCCCTGCACCTATTACTTTCTGGTACTGACCTTAAGTTTTAAGTATGGCGTGGGTCAGTTTCTGTCTAAAGCAGACAGAAAGAGAAATTACTCTGGAACTGAGAGCAATGTGTCTTACGAACAGTTACAATTTTCTAGTTCCAAAGACACAGATAGAGCCACAAGCAATTTGTAATGACACAAAGAAAATGGCAGAACTTAAGTTTTTGCGGCTGTCTCTTATTTTTTGCCTAACCCCCTTTTAGTACTGGCAAAATCATCTTCTGTAGTGATTGTATCTCTGGGTGACTGTGTCACTGGTTGAAATGGTTTTTCACCTCCCTTTATGTAGTGACATGCTGTTCCACATTGTAGATCTTAGAAGCCTTCCTAATCTAAATGGTTTTCCTTACCTGGTGTGTGGCTTTAAATATTGGCTATACTGGGGTCTGGCGCATGGCTAGGGAGAAGAGTGGGGATGCTGCAAGAGGAAAGCCAACTGGGTTACAATGTCCTCTCCCCACAGAAGGAGCCGTGAGTTCCAGGGTTGTCTGCTCAGCCCTCACCCCTCACCCCAACCCATGCTCCCTCCCCAACCCACCCCGTGAGATTCACTTAAAGACCGACTGGAAAGTGGGACATTCGTGATTTTTCATTCTCTTCATGAAGTTTTTGAATTCCTTGTTTTTCTTGTCCCACTTGTGGATGGCCGTCAGCAAGTACTGGCTCTTCACTTTCCGGCCCATGATGAGAAAATGGTGGCTGAGGTTGTCCAGCTGGTGGCAGGGGCAGTCAGCCCCGTTTTTCAGGTATAGGACAAGCTTCTTCAGTTCCTTCTTCTTGATGGGCCCCAACTTCAGGGGCTTCTTCTTCTTGGGGACAATCTTTTTGTCACCATTTTCTTTTTTCACTTCTTTTATTTTCATCCTCAGTGCTAGAGATGGTGAGGGTAAGGAAGGGAAAAGGAGAGAAGGGGGAGAGAAAGCATTTTAGAACACAGCTTTTCGTCTAAAACAATAACCTAAACTTATAGTTGAGAGGTGGGTGAAATGAAAGGCAAACAGCAAGTAAAAGAAGGGGGCAGTTTTATAAATAAGAACCAAGATCTCCATTACCTTTATATACTGGTGCTGCCCCCTAGTTTTGTAGTGCCTAACCTTATCTCAATAGTTGCCACAGGGCACCATAAGAGTCTCAAATACATTTTCAAAACCAAATCATTTTTTTTTTAACTCAGCAACTCAGAATATAATACATTAAGAGAAGAAGGGGATCACATAATCCAATATAATCCATATAACCTAATGCTATGGAACACTGCATTTAAAGAAAAAGTTACCCTGAGTATTTTTTTAAAAAGAAAGTTATTGGTTTAGTTTTTTAACATCCAAACGTCCTAAAATTCTTTGAAAGTTTTGTCCTATAAACAAGACAGACAGAATCTCTGTGTGTACATCCAGCAAGAAAAAGTTACTGGACGCTTCAAATTGTCATGCTCAAGTGCATTAAATATCAACGTCCAGCTTCAGCATTAAAGAAATCAGAGTCCGGCCGGCCAAGTGGCGTGGTGGTTAAGCGCGGTGGTTAAGTGCTGGTTTGGGAAGCCAGTGGCCCCGGTTCGGTCCCACATATGAGGGCCAGTGACACTGCCCTCAAAAAAAAAAGCAAAAATAAAAGAAATCAGAGTCTGTTATCCCCACCCACTCCGGCGTGCCTCTAAGGAGCTTTGACAGCAGGTACTGCTAATATTCTGTCAGCCATTAATCAGCCTCTAGTGGTGCCACAAATACTCTATCCACTGAGTAGACCCCACACAGAACCAAACTCTACTTTGACTTCCTGATAGATTAGAGCAAGTCCTGGTGAAGTCCCAATAGAGAAAGCCAGGTGATGATCTCTCCTAAAATCCAATATGGCGCATGGGCTTCTGTCCTCACTACATTCCCCTGCAGAAAAGGAAAGCCAGCATGTCTACCAACTCTGCCTTCTCTTTTATTTGTCTCTATAGACCCTGGGTAAACATTGTTTTAATGTTAATGTGTGGACCAGATACTTTAGTGATGGCTACACAGGGGCCAATGATGAAGGTAAATCGGTGTGGAGTCATTCTATAAGTTGTAGGCATTAATACACGCCATCACTGTTACAACCAACCCCCGCTCCAGCCCCCAACCAGCCAGCCCTAGGTAGTTCCAAAGGAGTTGGAAACAATGTTCTAGATGCTAGTCACCAGGTAATTTCTCCATCCTCTGAATTCTTCTGAATTCAAAATCACTAACCCTCCCCTTTATAACAACTCAAAACTTTCACCCACACTCCATGAGGAAAGGCTTGAATCTGAAGTCAAGAACAATAGCTAACAATTATGAAAGCATATGGCATGACGGGAAGTGTGCTGAGTATTTTCCATGCATTTCCTCAATTAAACCTAACAATTCCATGAGGATGGTACAATTATTGTCCCCATCTAACAGACGAGAAAACTGAGGCATAGAGGCCTAAGTTTAGTTGCCAGAAATCACTAATCCTAAATCGAAATCCATGTCTAAAATGTGCACTTTTAATCACTGTACTGTCCATGCTGATTCTATGGTTGCAAAATTCTTTATAATGAACCCCAAACTTAGAGTACTGATTAAATGGACCAAGATATAAATAAGGAGGAGCAGTTCAGACTCTTCCCAGTTTCACCCTCATTACAAAAGGACTTTACTTATGAAATCGCAAAGGAGTTCCTCCTGGTTGAAAGAGACTATTCTAGCAAAGGAAAAACTGCATTTACAAAGACTGTATTATTTAATATTTAGTTGATTAGAAAACACACCCTGGCTTAACCCAAGAACAGGGAGGAGGGGATAAAAATCCTAGGAACAAATCTTTAATGAATGAGTCAAAGTCAATAAATTAAACATGTTCCCACTGTTTTCTTTTTTCGTACAAACAGAGCTCCAGACCTTGCAACCCACTTAACCCTCTATAATACCCTAGGCCTGGTGCCCCTTAAGAAATGCCTCACTCCCAAGGGTGGCAGAAGGCTCAGGGCACTAAGCAGCAGACTGCCCTTGCTGAGGATTACTGTTGACCTCCAGGCTGGTCCAGCTTCCCAGCACACACAGGTGTGAGTTGAGCAGAGCTTCCCAACTCTCCCCCCAGCCCCAACCAGCCATTGCCCAGCATTCCTGATTATGCTCAGCTCCCACCCCCACTGTGGACAGAGCATAGTGGGACAGCAGGGGAGAGTGCAGAATAGAAAGCAGCAGAAAGCACCCCTCCAGGCCCTCACCCCAGACATGCCCAAACAGGCCTACACCTGGTTCAGCTTGCCCTGATTGGCTTACATTGTACCTGGGGTTCAATCGAGAAAAGATTTCCACTATTCCAGTCTGAGGCTTGCTGAATGAAAAAAGTTCTCAGTGGGGTTGAGTGAGGGACCAGCAAAGGAGACTCACTGGCCAGGCCCAGGAAAGTCAAGTCTCCATCTCTGCCTCTCCTCTGCCAAAGAGAGCAAATGGGACTGGGAGGAACCACAGGCAGCCAAGGGAGGCAAGGCAGTCGGAACCATTCTCCTCCTTTCACAGACCCTCTGAGAAGTGGCCCCACATGTTAGATGAGCCCCAAACTATTTCCCAAAGTCTAAGTCTGGGAACCAAGCGTTGCCAGTGATTGATTTCATCACCAGGAGAGGTGAATGAATACATGCCCCAGCTTTTCTGCAGAGGTGTGAGCCATCATTTTTTGAGTGAGTGCCCACGTGACAGGCTGTGTCTACGAGCCCAGTATAGGTGCTGTAGGTGTGGCTCCCGATTTCATGCTCGACAGCAACTATATGAAGAATCATCATCATTTTTACTGCAGCCAAGGAGGACTCAGGTTAAGTAATGCCAACATGAAGTCACCGTTGTAAGAGATAGAATCAGGACTAGAACACACACCTAACCCCAGAGACCACACTCTTTCCTACTAAACCATGACTGGGTTTAAAATGATACTGCTTCAGTGGAAATTATTTCACTCTTTTGATTGTGTTACTTTTAATCACAACTCAAATCAAAAGTTAATGGTCCTTTGCCATGACCGTGTAAAGGAATTCAGTTTACATAAGTGGGGGGACAGCAAGGGGAGAGAGGAAATCAAATGATGGAAATGTGTTCTGCATTAGACTCTTTATTTCTTGCCATTTGGCTCACTTTCTTTTTTTGAGGTGGGGAAAGTAGGGAAGGAGGAGGCACATATGGCCAGAAATTACTAACATCTTTCCCTCTTCCAAGAGTTTATTTTAGGGATGCAGATTACCAACGTTTGGATAGGCGATTAGCCGTCCGAGGTTGATTTCCCCCCTGTGCTTGAAGATACGTGGGCAACCCCCCACCATGCCTCCTCCAGAGGCTGCTGGGGCTGGGGTGGGTGCTGGCCCTGAAGCCGCCTGGGACTGATCACCACTTCCTCCCCACCCCCAGCCCCCACCACACTAACAATGCCTGGACCCCAGGGATTTTATCCTGGACTATGTTCAGTTTACAGTGCACACAGTGGTTTTGGGCAGGGAGGAGAAGCCCCAGACAGCAGCTGGGGCAGCAGCTGGTGCTATGCATGGAGTCCAGGGTCCTGGGTTCTAACTGTGTGACCCCAAAATCTGGTTTTGAGCTCACCGAAGGTTGGTGTTCCATCTGTAAAGTGCAGAGTGCAGTCTGCATGCCTAGCAGTACTAACATCCCGAGGAACCACACTGGGCAGGGCTGGGGAGCCAGCAAACCTCACCTCCAACAACCCCACCCTGTGCTCATTCTTCTCTTCCCTCTTCACAAGTCACCATCGAGGAGAATGCTATGGCCTCGGGCCCTTGATCTCAGCTACTAGAATAGCTGGACCCTAAACTAAAACAAAACAAAATAACAAACAAAATACTTCTTTGGGTTTTTTGGTTGTTTGTTTTGGTTTGTGGGGGTTTTTATTTTTTTATTTTTTTGTGTTTTTTGTTTTGTTTTGTTTTGTTTTGTTTTGCTTTAGCAACAACTTATCCTCCAAGAGTAGAACATTACTCTCACCTCTCACCTTACTGGTCACTGCCAGCAAGAATTCAGAGACCCAGAAACTTCCCAAACCCAAAACTTAAAGCTGCCATTAGGGGCTGGGTTGTTTAGGTCTTGCCCAGCAATCTTAAATAATCCCTTATATTCAGGTAGATGCTTAAAGTTGCATTTCACTTTCAGTCATCTAAACCATACTTTTTGCTCACAAATTATACTTCCTTGGGAGCTTCCCCATGAGTTTTGGCCATATTTCTGAGGCTGAAATGAGAACAGGTAACTCATCATACTTGTCCCAAATCCAGACTCACTTGAAAGCTGTCTCTTCCTCCTGACCTGCTTATACTAATGGAGCCACCATTCTTCCAATGACCTAGACAAGGTGCTTGGACGTAGCTTATATTAGATGTACTTTAGCCAAGGGTCAGTCATTTATACAACCAACAACATGGAATTGCTGCAGGAATGCAAGAAGGATCTAGTGGGAAAGGTGGGAATGGGGCTGAGTTAGTCATCAGATTTGTGACTCATCTGATTACAGATAATAGGTGCAGTGAAGGGTCAAGTATGGAGAAGAGAAGAGAATGAGGGACCCGACAGAGCACTGGGGTAATAGGAAGAAGAGCTATTACAAAAGTCATCAGAGACACAGATGGAAAACCAAGCAGCCCAGTGTCTCAGAAAGCATAGGAGGAAGGTGTTTTGAATGGAGAAAATGCTCCTCGATCTCACATGCTGCCAAATTTAAGAATGAGTGTGAGGGGCTGGCCGAGTGGCTCATATGGTTAAGAGTTGGCTTGGGAGCACGAGCTCTGAGCAGTGGGGCCACTGGTTCAGATCCCACACAGGGGCCAGTGACGCTGAGCTCTCTACAGCTAAGATGGTGAACAACAGCTCAACCTGGACCTGGGCTGCCATGAGTAGCAGGCGACAGCATAGGCTGCAGCCCCTGTTGCAATGTGCTGCCATAAGCTACAGTGAGTGGCCGGCAGCCAGCGTGAGAGGCCATCCAATGGCTGGTGACCAACTGTCTCAGCCAGGAAGAGAAAAATGATCACAATACCAACATGGCCCAGTTGTGAAGCAGTGTCCTCCACAACTAGACTGAAGAACCAAAGGACAGCAACTTATCTGTTCCCCTTCCCCAGTTCCCCAATGCTGTTCCCCTCCCCCAATTCCCCAATAAAATCCTTAACAAAAAAAAAAGGAATGAGTGTGAGACTAGATCACTCAACTTGGCAATTAGGGGGTCACTAATGACCCTCTGGGAGGCCAGGACCCAAAGAGGCAAGGGTGAATTCCAGACAGCTAAAAATCAATGGTAAGTAAACCTAAACATAACCCCTGAAACAATAAACTACATAGAAGAAAGCATAGGTACTAAACTTATGGGCCTTGGGTTTTATGAATTTGACCTCAAAGGCAAGGGAAGTAAAAGCTAAAATAAATGAATGGGACTATATTAAACTAAAAAGCTTCTGCACAGCAAAAGAAACCATCAACAAAACAAGAGGCAACCAATCGAATGGGAGAAGATATTTGAAAACAACACCTTCAAAAAGGGGCTAATATCCAAAATACATATATATATATATATATATATATATATATATATATATATATATATATCTCATATAACTCAACAACAAAAAGACAAACAATCCAATTAAAAAATGGACAGAGGACCTGAACAGAAACTTCTCCCAAAAAGACATACAAACGCCAACATGAAAAAATGCTCCACTTCACTAGCTATTAGGGAAATGTAAATCAAAACCACAATGACATATCACCTCACACCTATCAGAATGGCTATCATCGGCAAGACAAATAACAAACAGTATTGGAGAGGCTGTGGAGAAAAAGGAACCCTCATACATGGTTGATAGGAATGTAGATTGGTGCAGCTGCTGTGGAAGGCAGTGTGGAGGTTCCTCAAAAAAATTAAGAATGGGGCTGTCATGGCGGGCGTGCTGAAGAAGACCACTGGCCTTGTGGGATTGGCCGTCTGTGAGAGTCCACACGAGAGGCTAAGAATATTGTATACAAAGATTCTTGATGTTCTTGAGCAAATCCCTAAAAATGCAGCATACAGAAAGTATACAGAACAGATTACAAATGAGAAGCTGGATATGGTTAAAGCGGAATCAAATGTTAAAAGATTAGTAGACCAACTTCAGGATGGCCAAATAGAAGAGGTGATTCTTCAGGCTGAACATGAACTAAGTCTGGCAAGAAAAATGATACAATGGAAACCATGGGAGCCTTTAGTGGAAGAGCCTCCTGCCAATCAGTGGAAATGGCCAATATAATCATGATTGAATGACTTGTCTGTTGACAGAAAATGATGTAATTAAATGTTCTGTTATATCAAAAAAAAAAAAAAATTAAGAATGGAATTACCATATGTGCCAGCAATCCCTCTCCTAGGTATATACTTAAAAAAATCTACAAACATGTATCTGTAAAGATACATGTACTCCAATATTCATTGCAGCTTTATTTACAATGGCCAAGACATGGAAACAACCAAAGTGTCCTTCGATAGATGACTGGATAAAAAAAGATGTGGTATATATACACAATGGAATACTACTCTGCCATCAGAAAAGATGAAATAGTGCCATTTGTGGCAACATGGATGAATCTTGAGATTATTATGCTAAGCAAAATAAGTCAGACAGAAAAAGTTGAGAACCGTATAACTTCACTGATTTGTGGGATATAAAACTGAAAGCAACAAAGGAACACGACAAACAAACAAAGAAACAAAAATACTCATAGACACAGACAACAGATTAGTGGTTACCGAGGGTAAGGGGGAGTTGATAGAAGAGGGTAAAGGGGGGTCAAATATATGGTGATGGAAGGAGAACTGCCTCTGGGTTGTAAGCAAACAATGTGATATATAGATGATGTATTATAGAATTGTATGCTTGAAACCTATGTAATTTTACTAACCATTATCACCCCAATAAATTTAATTTAAAAAATTTTTAAAAAAAAGTATGCTATACTGATAACCACAAAGCTCCTGGAATGTTTGTGAAGAATTACCACTGACCACTTCTAGCCAAACAAAATAGATTGAACACACAAAATCATTTCCACTCCTTCCTGAACCCAGTTTAAAATTATAGTTAAAAAAAAAAAAGCTATAAACACGTGCAGGAAAATGGTAAAGGAAACAAGAACATATCAACATTTAGTATAATAGAAAGCAAATGGATGGTGGAACCTGGCTTGACAGGAAGAAGAAAAGATGAAGCCTAGCTGCCAGGAAGAAACAAGTGAATCCACACTGCAGGACCCAGAAATGCTCATGATTTGGGGCCACTGGGTGCTTCCACACTCCATTACCAAGGTTGGGTTAAATACAGAAATTGGTAGAAAGTCTGTACAAGGACATTCTTTTTCTGTTTTGTTTTTGTTTGTTTGTTTTTTAGCTGAGCCATCCTGCCACCTGTTGGCAGCTCAACGGCAACTCAGCTCGGGCTGGCCTCAAACCACTGTTGCTCAGAGCTCAGCTTGCACTCTTGAGCGAGCCCTTAACCAACTGAGCCATTCGGCCGGCCCTTGTACAAGGACATTCTGATCTACTATTCTGAGCCATAAATCTAGGTGACTGCCCCTCACTGATTCCAGCAGCAGCTAAGAGCTTTATTTTCTACACAAGGTTTGAACCAGACTGTGGGCTTGGGTACACCAGACTCATAGGAGGACAGGGTGGTGAGGTGCTGCATTGATACCAAAGGATTAAGTGAAAGTCTGCACAGTAAATAGTGAGACCTTCAGGTCTTAGAGCACTACATTTATATCCCCAGTCAGAGGATTGAAGGGTTTCTATGCAAAGAAACTAGTAGCACAAAAAAAACCGATAGCTTCCCACAACAGAATTCTAAAGTGAGACCCAACAAATCATCAGCTATGCATACACACAAAGAGCTTCCAATTTAGTGTTTCACTCTTAAATTCAAGTGGCCAGCCAAGGATCAGCAGGCATTCAAGAAAAGCTTCTAGGGCCGGCTGAGTGGCGTGTTGGTTAAGAGTTGGCTTGGGGCGCCACCTCTAAGCAGCAGGGGACTGGTTCGGATCCCACATGGGCCAGTGACGCTGTACCCTCTATAGCTAAGGTGGTGAACAACAGCTCCACCTGGAGCTGGGCTGCCGTAGTTGCCGGCAATGGGCATAGGCTGCAGCCCCTGCTACAGTGGGCTGCCATAGGCTACTGTGAGTGGCTGACAGCCAGTGTGAGCAGCCAGCAGCCAACGTGAGCTGCTGTGAGCTGCTATGAGTGGCCGTCCAATGGCTGGCGAGCAACTGCCTCACCAAGGAAGAGCGCAATGATAATACCAATATGGGCCAGTGAAGCAATGTCCTCCACAACTAGACTGAAGAACAAAAGGACAGCAACTTGTCTATTCCCCTTCCCCAATTTCCCAATGCTGTTCCCTTTCCCCAATTCCCCAATAAAATCTTAAAAAGAAAAGAAAAGCTTCTAAATGTGAACAACAGAGACCAAAACACACAAAACAAACAGAAAAAAAGATAATTTGGAGATAACAGAGGCAATGTAGGGAATATAAAAAAAAAAACTTTTAAAAAGATAGTATTAGATAAGATATTGTATTCTTTGAAAGGTATGTTTAAAGCACAGAAAGAGTATTTGGAAATTTAAAATATAAGACCAGAAGTAAGGAATGCAATACAAATGCTTTAAGATAAGGCTGAAAAAATTTCCTGGAAAGCTGAACAAAATGACACAAAGATGGGAAATAGAAGATAAAATGGGGAATCAATCCAGGAGTTTCAAGATCTGAATAAAAGGGATTAAAGAAAGAGAGAACCAAGAAAACGAATAAGAGAAAATATCAGAAAAATAACCCAAGAAAATTTTCCATTAATGAGGAACAGGAGTTCTCTGATTAAAAGTGCCAAGCTCAATGAATCAGGGCATTTAGAAACATGAGGGATAAAGAGAACTTCTAAAGTCCTCTAGAGAAAAAGAGAGTGAACATCTAATACAAAGGATTAAGCACCAGAATGGCACTGGATTGATCAATAGCAACACTAGAAGCTGGAAGATGATGGAATAATGCCTTTAAAATTCCCACATTAGATACTAAGCATAACCATCAATCGGTGTCTGAGAGAATCAATGGTTAAAGAAAAATAATCTCCCACATATCTTTTCTTAAGAAACTACCATGAAGCACTGTACAAAAATGCAGAACAAGAAGACATAGGGGGCCGGCCGAGTGGCGCATTGGTTAAGAGCTGGTTTTGGGATGCCAGAGGCCCCGGTTCGGATCCCACATGAGGGCCAGTGACACTGCCCTCTACAGCTAACAACAGCTCCACCTGGAGCTGGGCTGTGCAAGCCCCGGCAACAGTGTAGGCTGTAGCCCCTGCTGCAGTGGGCTGCCATAGGCTACAGTGAGTGGCCGGCAGCCAGCGTGAGCTGCCAATAGCCGTGGTGAGCGACATCCAGAGGCCAGCGACCAATCTGCCTCATCCGGGAAGAACGCAATGAGGATACCAACATGGGCCAGTGAGGCAACGTCCTCCGCAACTAGGCTGAAGAACAAAAAGACAGCAACTTGTCTGTTCCCCTTCCCTGGTTCCCCAATGCTGTTCCCCTCCCCCATTCCCCAATAAAATCTTTAAAAATAAAATTAAAAAAAAAAAAGACATAGGATTCAGAAAAACAAAGATCTAGCTTAAAATAAAAGCAATGGAAAGTCTTAGAATGGTTTTACCAGAACAATTGTGTGGCAGGCCTAAATTCAACCAGTTCAGACTGAGACAGGAGGAAAGAGGGTTCAGACAGATTACCTGCAGGAAAGTTTGGGGCTGAGTTCATAATATGAACATAGGAACTGAGAAAATAAAATGAGGCAATTACCAACTCAAGGAATGATTAAACGTTGTACAAGAAAGGAAATATAAATGCAGTACACTACATGGCTCAGCTGCAAATAATATTCACATAATTAGAATAAATTAAACATTGACTAATTTAACCAAAAGTGTAATACAACTATATTGGAAAAAATGGAAAGAAGTGGGGAGATGGTACAAAACAGATAAATCTTTATCTTCAATAACAGCAAAATAAATAATATCTAAAAATTAAAGTTAAGAAATCAAATTAAAACTATATTATTTATTTACTCTATTTTGCTAAATATCACAATAAATAGCTAAAATTATTACCTCTGGGTTGTGGGAATTAGCAGTGGGAAAACATGGGCCAAGGGACTGCAGTTTTTTGTTAAAAGCCTTTTATTACTATGGCTTTTTTTTTTTTTAAGAGAAAACGTATAAGAGTTTATTTAAGCCAAACTGACAATTGCCGGGAAGAAAAATCTTAACGAATTGAGAAAATGCTCCCACTATTTGACTTTTTAAACTGCACTTATTTTGAAGCAAAAAATTAAATTTTTAAAAAACTTTTAGTCTAGTAAAGAACTTAAATGTATATAAAATATACACGAATCACAAAGTGTGACATCATAAAAGAAACACAAATATTACATTTCCAGGTCCTCCACTGTCCCTTCAACTAGAGCAGCTTGGCATTAGTTAGGGCTTCTTCGTAAGCATTCTATTTGAGTATAGCTGCTTTTTCAATTGCTTCTGGCGGTTAGTGGGCAGCCTACAGATCTAATCAATCCCCATTGTTTTTCAGATTAAAAAATCAATTAGGTTAGAATTTGGGTTATTTCCTTTGAATGGGAGGGGATGTTAAACCTAGTTTCAACTGATGCTCAGAAGTAACTCGCCCAAGGTCATATAGCTGGAGGTTCCCATGGCTCTGCTGAGAATCTGTTCCTCTGCCTGTCCACCAGAGCTCATTGCTTCATTCCACAGTTCTTTCAAGCAGGAAAGCAAGAGGGGATGAATAGGGTCCTGGCAGATTCTAGGGACAACTGGACAAGCTGGGGTATACGTTTTCTCTAATCGGTGCCCAAGAAAATTCATCCCCAGCAGATAAGAGCACCTGCCCAGATTCCCAGTGCCTTGCTTTTTTCCTAAATTACCTCCTCTTGCAGAAAGGGCTGAAGTTCCCAAATAGGAGGGTAAGACTGGCAAACTCTTTACAAAGTGGCCTGTTACTGGCCCCTTAGATCAGGAGGGGTCCATGGGTGGGTGCCCCGACATCAGCCCTGTGGCCTCAGCTCACACCCCTTATCCCACAGAGCCTCCAAATGAAAAAGACCTCACTAAGCAATAAAGACAGAGAGAACCCGATTTTCTACTTCCTGCCCCATTTTCACAAATCTCTTGGGTGGGCTTCCCTGAGGCAGAAAGCGCCATCCCCAAATCCAACTGTGCAAATGAGATTTGGTAACAGCACTGGGTAAGGGCTGGGCTGTGAGAAACTTGCAGCCTCCTTCCAACACTCAGCAGAGGGTCTGGGTACCATGGCAAGCTGGCTTTGAGGCATTAAGGCCAAATGAGTCCTGCTGACAAAGGCCCTGCAATGGCAGCTTAACAGACCTCTCTGTTCCCAGCAGGAGCCAGTGTTTGGCATCATCAATTCATTTAGCAAAGAAAGGAGACCAGCACTTGGTCACAAAAACTCAGACTCTCTCCCCTGACCACAAACCACATGCTGCATACTTACATGCATTTACTGACTACAGGACACACGTTAATATGTTACCCAAAAAAAAAGGAAAGAAAGAGGGGGAGGGAGAGGGAGAAGGAGAGGGGGTGGGATGGAGGGAGGGAGGGAGGGAGGGAGGGAGGGAGGGAGGGAGGGAGGGAAGGAAGGAAGGAAGGACGGAAGGAAGGAAGGAAGGAAGGAAGGAATCCCCCCATTAAAAAAAAAAAAAAGATTGAAAGCAGCTTTCTTTTTCTCTTATTTACAAAAAATAGCAGAGGTAGAAAATGCTCCTGAGTGACTTATTTGTGGCACATTATTTATTTATTGTTCTGTTTTCTGGATCCCAGACATCTTGGGGGGTGGGGGAGGGGGGCAGTCAAGCAGGAGAGTGGAGTTCACAACTTTACAGGCCCCTCTCCAACACACTCACACAAAGGGCACAGCAGCACTGATGTCAGCCAGCCAGATCCCGCTGCCTAATTGCTTGATTTCATGGATGGTGTTAAGTCCCCACTGGCTTAAGCTAATGGTGCAAAATGAAAACCCCACTTTGACAGCAAAGAGCTGCCTGGTGCGGTTTTATTTGGGAAGACGTGTGTGCGTTGGCAGCCCGAACGGCAGGGGCATGGGCCTCAGAGTGAGACAAAGAAGAGCTCTGGCCCCTTCCTTCCCAGTAAGCAGGTCTCCCTCCTCCCACCTCCCCAAGCAGGAGGCAGAGGAGAATAGGAGAATCACTTAAATAGTCAATCATTAGGATTGATTGAATCTTGGCTCCCAGTCCAGGCGAACCTGCCAAGGCAAACAGTTTTTCCTGCCATGGGGTCACTGGTTTTCCATTCGTCTCCATTCCACCCCCCAGTGTTCACCCAAATGGTTAAGTCGAAGAGTGGAATGGTCTCTTGGAAGGAAAAAGATGGGGATGTTTCACAACGAATGACTCAGAAAAGCCATGAGCTATCCCTGGCTCTGAGAGGTGCTTGAGAGAGGGGTCCTCAAACTTTAGTGTCATCAGGGTCACCTGGAGAACTTGTTAAAAATTCAGATTGCTGAGCCACTCCCAGAGTTTCTGATTTGGTAGCAATGGGATGGGGCCCACCCTTGAGAACCACCGGTTCAAAGAGTCTGAGGGTGGGGATAGGGTGGGCTTTTTGATTTTTCACGTTGATCAATGGTGTATTCTAAGGACTCTTTCTTGGATGGTGTTTAAACATCCTGGAGGCCTAGGATAGCCCTCCCAATTCACTGAAGCTCAGGCTGAGGTCAGCAAGTTCAACATGGGCATGTCCTTGGGGGAGTTAGTCTAGCACTGTTTGCAGAATCCCTCAGCGGTGGATTCTGGCAAAGTCAGGAAAACAGAGGTTTTGACAGCAAGAGGCACACATTTCAGAAGAAAGGATTCCAGCTTCTGTTTCAGTAGCCACCACTAACTTTTTGTGCAAACTTGTGCAAATCACTTTACTTCTCTGAGTATCTGCATAGCCATTTGAACCAATTAATCTCAATGTTGATTCCAGGGCTGGCAGTCTTTCTAAATCTTTGTATTTCTATGTCTTGAAATCCAATATAGAAACCCTAAACATACAAGGGAAAGTGTCCCCCATCTCAGGTAGACACCGTTGCCCTAGCCTGTTCACACCTCCTGGGGACCTCGCTTACACTGACCATGCCTAGAGTGGGCCCAATGGCCAAGAGTCTGGTCTTGGCCATGAAGCTGTCAGCCCCAGAAAAGGACCCCACACACTTGAAGCACAGTGGAATGTGTCAGATACTATCCCATTTGTCAGATGGGAGAAGAGGCCTACTATGTGCCCTGACCCCTTGGCTGGGCCTGGGCTCTTGGCTGGGATGTCCCTGAAAAAGCTAGGAGTCTAGTGCGTCTGAGAACTGGCAGCAGGCACATCTCTAGTCTTATCCCTTTATTGTATCCTTAGTTGATCCCTCTCAAGGCAGAGTACACTCCAGACAAAATCTGTTTTTCCTCCACACTCTTCTGGCCAATCTACAGACTATCTTCTCCCTGGAGCCTCCCCAGCCTGATCCAGCCATGCTCAAAGAAAAGGGCATTCCAGGTATAAAAGGATTTGGTAAGGGATGCAGCTCTCTGTGTCACCATGGACTTCTTCTCTAAAGTACTAAGCTAAAAGCATGCAAAGAAGAAGCCTATGTCCCAAATCCTGTATTCTAACCCTCCCAAGATTCACTCTGAAGCAGAAACAGATCTCATCTCTAGACCTAAGCCCATAACACCACTGATATTAGGGTTCTTCTTAGCCCCTCATGTTTAACTATCCACCAGACCTGATATGGATCTCCTCTGGGCCTGGGGCTATCCACATTTCTGACCCTACATATCTATCCAAGTTTCTGAACTTAAGATTTTCTGTTTCTTTTTTTTAAAGAAATTTTATTGGGGAACAGCATGTTTCTCCAGGACCCATCAGCTCCAAGTCAAGTGGTTGTCTTCAATCTAGTTGCAAAGGGTGCACCTCAGAGGCCCATCTGGGAATCGAACCAGCAACGTTGGTATTACGAGCCTGCACTCTAACCACCTGAGCTAACCAGCCGCCCCTCTGTTTCTTCCCCCGACCCCCCAGTCTTTTTAAGCTTTGTGTTAACAGCAGGGAGACTCAAAAGACCCAGTCAGCCGGACAGCCAGCCTGACTCTGGCCCTCGGCAGGCACTGTGGTGGTCAAGCACGGGCCCGGGGCCACAGTGCACAGCTTCCCTCCCAGGAGATGAGGCAGCACCCCAGCTTCACTATCAAGTCCCAGGAAGGGGTGACAGTGCGCATATGATACTCCTATCTTCCACCCGGCCAAGCCCCACTGGTAAAGGATTTGTGTCTGGTTGGATTACAATGTACACCAAACAGAATGGAGACGAATGCTGGTCTCCTGAAAGAGACATTGGTCTTGGCCTGAGGTAGGTTTGGTTGATGCCAAAAACCTGGAAAGTGAATGTGAGTCAGCACCCAGTGCTAGCCCAAAGCTGGCTTCCCCTCTACTTCCTAGGGTTGACACTCTCTGCCGAGCTCAGCTGGCACACACTCAGGGTTGCTGGCTGGTATCGGCCTCGAGCTGGATGCCCTGACTCCTACCTCTAGGTCCTCTGACCTTCACTGCCTTTTCTTTCTCTCGGTCCACCTGGAGCCTCACACACAAGTAATGGGGCAGAGGTTCTGAGAGCCTAAGGGGAGAGGCGGTGCAAGAGAAATAAAGGCAGTGGGAATGCATACACTCACCCCATTCTGTGTCCCTCTGCATTTTCAGGAAAGCCACTTCTTAAAAAGAGACAAAAACAAAAATAAATGAACAAAGAAACTGATCCATGGCTGTGGAGGCTGAGTTGGCCCAGAGGAAGGACAAACATCACGGGACCAGAGGAGATCCACATCAAGTCTGGTGGATGAACAAACAGTTGAGGTACCGCAGAGACAGAGCTTAGCAGGAAACCAGTGTCCAAACCACATTCCGGGATGCTGCCACCATTCAGGTGACAAATGCTTTCTGGGTGTTTACCAAGTTCCTGACTCCAGGCTGGCAGGTTTTCTCTGAATGTGCCCCGGTATTCTCCATGTACAGTGTATCCCTTCTTACTGAGAACGGTCAAAAGCACAGGGGTTAGGGGCAACAGGTCTGGCTTGGAGCCCCACGGGACAGGCCTGGAAGCACCCAGCTACCCCCGCACATGTGCCATTTACTGACAGAGGACCCGTGGAGCTGACCTCAATACCTGCATACTCACCGTTCCCCCAGTTCTTTTCCCGCTCTCATGCCACCTGCCAAGTACTCCTCCATCTTATGCATGGGCTTCTCCTTTCTCCTGCAGCAACTCTCCAAGGCCTCAGGTATTACGCCAGAGGGCACTATGCCAGAGGGCACTCATCGCACCCCCACTACACAGGCCTCACCAGCAAGTTTTGCCCAGGTACAAACCAGAAGTCCGGCAGGCTGGGCAAGCCCTTCCTGGATTTGCTAACAAAATAGTCACAGCTTCCCTCACTGTCTCAGCATAGGAGGACGTGACAGTCACAGACAGGGGAAGATGGAAGGCAAATATCACCTTGCATGTGACCATAGTTAGAGATGCAGCACAGTCACTTCAGAACACAAAATACCCCTATTTGAGCTCATAGCTGCCATTCGAAGATTTCAGAAAAGCTGGTACACAGAAAGGCATCTTGTCAACTGTCAGGAGCTATACAAACACCAGGACCAGTTTAGATCACTTGTGGACAGATGTGTATAGAGAGACAGACACCACATAAATAATAGCCACAGTGCCAATTTGTCATAAATTCAGGGTTTGCTGTGAAACCACCCTTAATACAGCATGCACGCCAAAGCTAATTATGATCAGCAGCCTCAGGGACTGTGTGCAGTGTTCAGAGGAAACTGACACACCCTCTGGGATAAAGAATTTCACGTACATGTTCAATCACGGAAGGTGCAATCTCCAGACCTAGGACCGCTGTGCAATGCTGCTGACTCTTTTCTAGAGAAGGGCATGGAAGAGATTCCCCTTCAGAGCCTCCAGAAGGAACCAAGGTTTTCCACTTCTGGCCTTCCTGAACTGTGAGAGAATAAAATGCTGTTGTTTAAACCACCCAGTTTCTGGTCCTTTGTTATGGCAGTCCTGGGACAATATAAGCCAAACTCAACCCCACTGCATTACTGCCTCTTAACAGATGTAGCCAATCAGCTATGAGGAACATGAAGGGTTTGCTGGGATGTCTGACTCCTGAGGCCTCCCCATTTTTGTTTCAGCTCTGCTGTGTGACCTTGGGCAAGTCACTTAGCCTCTCTGAACTTCATCTGCCTCATCCTAAAGGGGAGGCTAACAGTACTTTCCACACCTCACAGGGCCTTCAGTAGGCTCAATACAAAAATAAGCTCATGTATGGGAAAGTTTTTGAAAATGGCAAACTCCCCCTTACTTTTAAATCTCTACTATTTCATCCATTTTTTATTTTATTTTATACCATGTGAATATATTGCCTTTTCAAAACTAAATTATATATTGAAAAATAAATTATATATAAGTATGTGCGTATAGATTTATGTTTTTATGTACACTTTATTCATTCATTCATTTTATTCACCTAAACTTCTGCCCAATTTTTAAGTACCCCTCTGCCTTCAGGAGAAGTAGAAAAGTGCACGTACAATTTTCTATTTTGTTTAAGCCAAGATAACTCTAGCTTTGGAATTTTGGTTCATTTCCCTGTGGTCTTTCCAGAAGCTCTCTGTGACTATCTACAATCTCATTCTTCATCCTGCTCCCAAAGGAGGGAAGATTCCAACAATTTCACAGATAAGAACACTGCTGAATTTCAATCCTTGCTTTTTATCATGTGACCTTGGACAACACGTATTCCCTGCCCTGTTTCTCCCTCTCTTTCTGTCATTTAGATTTCAATGTCTTTACTTTTTGAGCTCCAGGATACAGCCACATCTTAGCTTCTTCTGCCCTTTGCTATAACAAAAAGTATATTTCCCTATATATATTAAATTATAGTTGACATTCATTATTATGCATTGGAATAGTCAATGGTATTGTAACAGCTGTATACGATGTCAGAGGGGTAGTAGCTTGAGGGAGGGGGGATATCACTTTGGGAGGGGTATAAATGTCTAACTATTACATTGCTTTGTACACCTGAAACTAATTTTAAAAAATAAAAATAAAAAGTACACTTCCCTGACAAGTGCAAGAGAGAGACTACTGGGTGACTGTCACGTGTATCTCCTCCTCGTGTCCCTCTTCAAAGTTTGTGGATTCTCCCTTTGAAATGGGAATGGAATGGTCCCTCTTCCTGGGACTATGTGAAGTCCGCCATATCAGACAGACCTGGTGCTGGACAGGAAACCTAGTGACACCCCCCTTGGAAAGACAGCACACAGGCACCAGCGTGCTCTTTTAGCCATTCTCAAGATTTATTTAGACAATCCGGTGGAGAGATCAGAAGATCAGACCAAAATCAGCAGCTGAGCTCCTAAAAACCTCCCAGATCAACACTACTTTTCTAGACAGAAAAAAAATCATTACTCCTTCAATTTTGTTATATATTTATATTGATTAGCTCAAATAATACACAGAGTGGATTAGTGCTTGCTCCTTAGACTGACTGCTCTGTCCAGCCTATCACTGCACACAGATGTCCTAGTGGGGTCACAGCACAACTGGTGGCGGCGCCCACCCTGCCTCCAATCCCATCATTATTATCCATTTGCATGAGCACAGAGGAATTTTCTGGAAAATATAGAATCCTAAGGTTCTCAGTAAGTGGCACCCATACATATGCAGGAGCATCGAGGGGAGTTACCAGGAGCCCCATCACTGACAGGATGTGAGGCCACTGGAGACATCCAGGAGAAATACGAGTCTGGTTCATCAGCCCAGACCCAGAGGCAAGCAGGGCCTGTGGGAAGGAGGAATCATGGCTCTGGGTACAGCACAATGGCGGTGGTGGACCAGCCATGCTGTGGGGAGAATGTGTGCTGTGGAAAGACACTAAAGAGCTGTTTCCCTTGAAGCTGTAACACATCGGCACCCAGGTACGCTTGTGTAGGGCCCCTCCCCCAAAGAACCCGTTCAGGGCCGGGCAGAGCACTCCCGTGGTCCTCTGAGCGGCTGGGAAGCCTCGACTCAAGCAGTTTCCCTACAAAGACTGCCACCAAGCCGTGGGTGATGGAGGTGATGAACTCCAGCAAGGGCAGGCTAGCTGGCTAGCACCGTTTGGATGGAAATCATTTGTACCCACAGACTGCCAGGCCAGGGACCATTTGGTAAAGGCCCCAGTGTTCCAGGAAGAAAGTACTGGGAGAGTGTCTCATTGGATAATCCAGCCCTTCTTCCTTGAGGTCACATACCCTTACAAAGGCCCCGGTAACTCAAAAGAGTGTCAGATGTGCCCTATGGGCAAGAAGTAGCCAGGCCAACCCAGCTCCGGGTCCCCTCCTCTTCCAACCCAGTGGCCCGTGTTGACCAGTTTTCTATAATGGAGTTCAGGGTAGCATTTCCTTTGAAGAAAGGTTCTGCTTCGTGGCGTGTGTGCATTTAAAGAACAATAAGTTGGCATAAAGAAGAACAGATTCTTACAATGGAATGGGACTCAAGAGGCCATCTAGCCAAAATTTCATTTCAGAGATCAGAAAACAGAGGCTAGGGAGAAATGAGGACCACAGTCTCAGCTGTCAGCAGCTGATGCGGAGCTGGAGCCAGGACCCTGCGCCACCATGTTCCCCCTCACTCCCCAACCACTGTCCCTCTCATTTTCTGTCCTCACACACACTCTGTCTCAGAAAGATAATCCTCCCAGCCCCCCAGGCTCCAGCCCCATGCGATCACGTAGCTTCCCTATCTCCTTTTCCAAATACAGGTAACTGTCTCCCTATTTCAGTGCCAGAAAAAAAAAAAAATGCCAAAAACTTGAAAACTGAGCTTCATCTAGGCTAAAGAAGTACAACCCCAGCTCACTATCAGGCAAGTCTCTTCCTGCAAGAAACACGGGTGTGGTGAAAGGGAAAAGCTGGGACCAGTGGTCCCTCTGCCAGCCAGCCCCTTCAGGGAGAACCTGGGAAGTGCTGCCCGGCCCCTGAGCCCTCGTTCTGGCCCAGTTCTGGCCCAGGACCGCGGATCAGATAGAACAGCAGGCTGCAGCCCACATTCAATTCCCTCCCATTCGGGAAACTCTTACTGAGACATCATGGGGCCTGTCCAGGTTAAGTCCCTCACCTGTCTTCCTTTGAGGAACATTTTGGAGTGAGGCAGGGACTAGGACAAACGGATGTGCTCCTGTGAGCTCACCCATTTGAGAGCAGCACCGGAAATGGGCTCCTGGACCTCACACCACCAGACTATCAGACCTGGGAGGTGCCAATAATCCCCTAAGACCACTTCAGAAAGAGTTCTCTGTCGTGTCCTATGCCAGAGTTTCTTGGGGTATGCCCCCCTTCCCCCAGGAATGTCCATGCTGGGGGCTCCATGGGAGGGACAAACAGTTTCTCAACTACAACCTGAGTTTCTCATTCTCAGGAACCCAGAGGGCAAGGCAGGAGCACAATTTTCCACTGGCCCACACCAGATTCAGCTCACCAACAGACTCCCAGAGAGCATCAGGACAGGGAGACCAGGATGGGACAATGAGCAAAAGAAAGGGAAAGCGCTGAGCTCTCTGCTAGGCTTGCCTGTTCTCCACTTTGAGTAATCATTCAAAACAAGGAAACCTGCCAGAAGACACATTAAGTCTGTAAGAAAAGAAGGCTGCAGGTGAGCTGTCAGTCATGCAGAAAAATCAACACAATCCACTGATTCTTCTCCTTTTCCAGGGAAGGGGCAGCTTCATGCTCAACCTTCTCACCACCCTCCCCCATCACACACACAGTTATACAACTGTGAAGGCAAAAAGGGTTGTTTCTTTTCTTTTTTTTAAGTCACCAAGAAAACTGATACCGGGGAGTGGGGGGTAGACCAGATGGTCCTGCTTGTATGAAGGAAAGGCCAGGAGAGCAAGCAGAAGAGGGAGGCCCAGCCCAGGGCCTGCACTTCATTCCAGGTCCGTGGGTCCTCCTCTTTGGCAACTGGAAGACCATTCCCCAAGAGTCATGACCACCAGAATGCACCAAGCCATCTGGTCTTCATTGTGAAGACATGCAACTAGGAATGAACTCAAGGTTTTGTTTTTGCACACCCAGGAGCACTCACCTCACTGAAGAGTGGGTCTACAAATGAGTTTGGAACTGAATAGAAACACACTTCAGAGGTGGCATTCCATGTTGCTGGGTGATCTAGTAAGCTGGGGCGTTGTCAACTGATAGTCATTGGCACTAATTCAATGCCAAGAGGAATCCCCAATTTGGGATGCAGTGAGGAAGGAAATTATTTGGTGCAAACAGCTCAGTTGTGATACAGTGTGGCTGTGCAATAGCTCACTAGTGTTACAGCTCAATTATGAAGCAGCATGGCTGCGAGGCAGCCCTAGGGTCAGGCCCCTCTCCAACTAGATAGCTCTGCTCTGCTCTGCTCCACCTGCTCAGGTCTGGTCCACGCCCCTCTGCCCTGCACTGGGCTGCTCTGCTCGACTCCAGTGAGCCATCGTCCATGTTTCATCTTCAGTATTTCAGCTCCAGCCAGGCAAATGAAGTCTTCAGTCTTTGGTGGAAAGGGAAAGTACATTCTCTGAGCCAAAGGGGAGCTGGCTTATACAGACAGAAGTCCTGGCCCTTGGTCCCTGATTGGTCAGTAGTCATGCAAATGAGGACTCCAAATCCTCACAGTTTGATTGGTCCAAAAGGCACTCTCCTGATTGATTAGAATAGAACCACTCCGATTGGTTGGTGAAGATGCTGATGGGGATATAGCTGCACAGCTACAATTAGACGGGGGAGGTCTCAGTCCTATTGGTTGGAATAGGATTCCAGGAACTCCTGATAAGATGTAGGAGTGCAGAAGGCAGAAGGCAGCTCAGAGCAGAGGCAGGCAGCTTGGTGCAGGCTTCTCCCTGAGGTGTGGCTTGCATGAGAGGCCCCTGTATAGAAATGGCTGCTAGGCTCTTTTTTTTTTTTTTCTTTTCTTTTCTTTTTTTTTAAATTTGAGCCCAGTTAGATACCTTGTTACTAGGTATCTTCTTTCTTGGGTCCACAGGCCCCAGTTGAATTCCTCCACCTTCCTCAGGAGAAGGAAGGTTCACCCACCAACATAGCCCCTCCCAGGTAGAAGTCACCAGCAGGAAGCAGACAGCAGGCGCTCCATAAATCACCGAATCATGGGATCTGCAGGGTTGGAAAGGACCATCGGGTCATGCCTTTTGGCTTCCTGCCAAATGTAGGCCTTTCGGGTATTGTGGGCAAGAGGCCAACCAGCCAGGTCCGGGGTGGGGACCCCACGACCTTGTTGATCTAGATTTTGTTTCCTCACAAGCCAGGTACTACCAGAGCCATGCAGAATACGTCTTCCCTTTGCTGGACTAGATAGTCTCAGGTCTCTCAATGACTTCCCCCCGACATTTGCAGTCCTGAGAGGCAGGCTTCTTCAAACACACAGGTGTGTCCACTTGAAGGAGGCTATGGGAGGAGAATTGCCAGGCTCCTTAGAAAGTGGGAAACAGTTAACCTGCAACTTCTAGGTCTAGGAACAATGGCTGGGCAGCTCAGTTTCTGATACTTAACAGCTCCTGTACACAAAATATCTGCTATCGGCTACACTGGGCCAAAAGGGATGTTGAACACTCATTCTACATACGAGTATCCATGAAGAAGAACAGCATAGAGTGTCAGTGAAAGCTGTAGGTCACTCCCATATGTGACACATTTGTACCACCGCTTGCCATGCCACTGTCCCAGGCTGGCACAAAGATTCATGTCTCAATTTGACAAGTTTCCTCTCCCAACCTATGTTTTGGACCTCAGCCTTCAGGTAATATGTGCTCTCTTGTGAGCCCAGAGGTGCTGAGGGGTTAGATCAGCCTGAATTTTAATAACTGTTAAAACCCTTTATAAGCTCCTCTGAGAGAAATATCACCATTACTATCCTGGTTCAAATTTGGTCTATCTTTAACACTCATTCACCCTTTATTTTTCCTTTTTTAAGGAAATTCAAGTGTACAGCTTATGTTATAAATGTGTGTGGGAAAAGACAACCACACTGGGCATGCTGACAGCCCCTGCCTGAGCAGAAAGCCTTTCCCGAGGCTGCCACACAGAGCTGGAAGATGGCACCTGTGAGCGGCTGCCACAGGGAGAGTAACACGTTAGATGTGAATTTGCACTTTGCTATTTCTATACAATCTCATGGGATCTACACACCAGTTCTGAAAAGTATGCACTATTATCCCTATTTGGCAGGTGAGAAAACCAAGGCTCAGAAAACGGAACCTAGCCAAAGTACCACAGCTAGTACATTGTGAAGCTGGAATTAAAAGTCAATTCTGAGATTCAGACAGAGTTTCTTAAATCACTTGCTGCATGCTTCCAAACTGCCTTCCCATCAAGCTGTGTCTTCCCCTTGCAGGCAAAGAGGATCCTATGCCCCTCCATCTCTGGGTTTCTAAGCAAGCACAGGGATAGCAAGAACCTCGGGGACACGGTCAGAAGAGGGATCCCAAATGTGGGACCAGTCCACGGGAAGAAACCGAAGTCGGGATGCCCAGCAGCCCCGCCCAGGTCCTGTCAGTCGGGGAGTGCTAATCTACAATGTAGCAATGCATCGTGCTCTGTGGTGATCCTAACCCTAACTCTAGCCCCAACTCAGCTCCCCAATGAGGGCATCCAACTCACTTTTCACTAGTTGCACACTCTTAAGCACTGGGTCCTCTTCCACCTGTGCTTAGTATGATGAAGGCCAAGTGCTCCCAGTGAACACAGGTGGGGAGCATGGAGGAGCAAACAAAAATATCCTGTTAAGAAACCAAGCCACAGAGTTTTTGCAGAATAAAACCATACAAGTTCAGAGCTGGAAGGAGACTTAGACATCACCTAGGGTGACCCTTTCAGGCTCAGACTTTGACTGACCCAAGTCACAAAGCTATTTAGCGGCAGTGCTGGAACCAGATCCCAGGACTCTGGAATTTATGTTATTGTCTATCGCATCACATGTCATCTTCTTGCACAGAAGATTTTATTTTTGTTTTGTGACAGGTGGGTAAACAGAGTCATCGAGCAGGGAATTGCCTTGCCCGAACTGACACAGCAGGTGGCTGAACCAGGCCTTGACCTCAGGTCCGCATGACTCCTAAGGCTGTACATGTTCTTTCCAGTCTATTTTGTTTTGTTTTGTTTTTTTTGAGGGCAGTGTCACTCGCCCTCATATGTGGGACCCGAACTGGGGATGCTGGCTTCCCAAGCCAGCGCTTAACCACCGCGACACTAGGCCAGCCCTCCAGTCTACTTTTTAAATCCTTGGGATTACAGCATGCCCTTGACGACAATCCCTGCTAACCACTGAAATTTTCAAAGCAAGTAACTCCTGCCCAGAGAACCAGCAATTCTAAATGGACTTGCTGCAAAACCTGAAACCTAAATAAAATAGGCCAAGTTGGCATCTGGAGTAATAAACAAAACACCAAGACTATAGGAGTGTTCCCCAGACTTAAAAGATGGCCCTGCATTTACATAGAGGCATGCTTCAGAGAAATCTTTATGGGCTTCCCTAAAGCCTTCCTGAGCCAGGGGAATCAGTGGTATATTCTGGATAGCCTCTCTGAAGAGACAGGGGAAGGAGTAAGCCTCTGACATCACCAGTGGAGACTAAGCACCTGGAGAGGCCAGGGCAGCTGTAAGAGGCAGGCTCCCATTAGCTCTGCAAGCAGCTAGCTGCTACGGTCATGCTTGCCAGGCAGACATGCTGTGTGCACACAGATAAGCACATGTATGTGCACACGCACATGGCCACTGTGCCACCCAGCTATACACGAGTCTACACCCACCCCGCAGACCTGCCTATACGCACACACACAAACTACGCATACAGCCCATTGCAGACCTGCCTATACACACACACAAACTACGCATACAGCCCATCTGGCCTGTCCCTGTCCCTTATTGTAGACCAAGCCCCTCTTGCCTTCCTCCTCCAGAAAGCCCCAGACAGCTGAGTTGACCCAGCCCCTCAGGCCCTGACGAATGCCGTTACCCGTCCAGCAATTACGGGGCTAGCTCCAGAAGCTAGCTGCATCTGCTGCCTGCCTGGACCACTAACAAGGTCTGGAGAGAAAAGTCAGGGCAGTTTATGACAGCTCCTAATGACGACTGCTCTTGGTAATGACCAGCTCTGCGGCGACCCAAGTATGAGTTGATTACAAGCTCTGGCCCCCACTCCACACACCCAGAACAAAGATTTCTCAGGGGCCCAGACCGCAGCAGAAGGCCCCATCCTTCTCTGGTTGCCCGGGCTGCCTGCTGACCTCCTCAGGCCAGCCTCAGGAGCTCCTTCGAGTGGGTAGTCCAGAGCTGGCCTGGGCCCAGCCAGCACTGCGCTGAGCCATCACTTAAGGGACATGACTAGAGGGCCTCCTCTCTCCCCCTCCTCAGATTCCCCTGTTCTATTTTTTTTTTTCCAGCTGAGCCATCCTGCCACCTGTTGGCAGCTCAACGGCAACTCAGCTCGGGCTGGCATCAAACCGCCGTTGCTCAGAGCTCAGCTCGCACTCTTGAGCGAACTCTTAACCAACTGAGCCACTCGGCGGGCCCTGGACTCCCCTGTTCTAAACATCTCACCATCTGATGCCTCAAGGCATCACATTGGTTAACTTCTCTTTCAGGTTTTCCTTTTCCTTCTCTCCCCGTTCCCCACCCAAGGTCTTCCTTAAGATGTGTGACAGTAACATTTTTAATTGGGCTGCTGATGCCTCCCCATTGCCAACAAGACAAATGCTCCATTCCCTAACATGGCATTCAAGGCCCTCCAGGAGCTGACTTTTGCCAACTTGGTCGATCCCATTTCTAGATATTCCTCACCACACACCTCATAAGCTGACCACAAAAAGATTCACCACACCCCAATATACAGATAATATCGTGCCTCCATGTCTTGATCGCTGCTGGGCCCTCCACCTAGAATATTCTTCCTATACCCATCTCTTCAGCCTGGCAAACTCCTACCAGTTCCTTGGGAGGCAGCACAAGGTAGCTCTTCTCTGGAGCTTTCCCTGACCTCTCCCCTAGGGGGAACTGTTCCCTCCTTCTGTGCTCCCAGTAGTTTTTACCTAACAGGAATTTCAGCATTTGATGACACAGTGTTATATTTATCTGTTTTCTCCTTTAGGTGCCCTCTAGATGGCGAGCTTTCTGAGGGCAGGCACCACACATCCAATCATCCCATACAGCCATTCTTATGCACTACCCAGTGCTGAGCCTAACACCCACGATACATCCTCTGTTCAATTCCACCAGCATTTATTTAGTCTCTAACACTAACATGCAATCAGTTCATCGAGGCACTTCCCTTCCAAGGGCAGGAAACACCATTCTGAGTAGCACAGAGAGATGCTGGGGGCCAGGACCTATGAGGCAGAAGAGAAGCACCTTGGAAAAGCCAATGACAAACTTGAAGCTTTGGCCTAAAGCTGGGCTCAGGAATGGGGTCCCCCTATGAGCTCACCTACAGATATACCCTTACCCCGACTGCCAAAACTCACCAGCTCCTATTCAGTCAGCATGATACATGGGCTGCTCTCACCTCATAAAGGTGGCTCTGTGCAGGCTCTCAGAATCCAATTTAAAAGGCAACATGCAACAAGGCAGAATTGGTCCTACTCAAAATCTTCCCTGCCTATACTCACATGCATAGGTAAGACCTATCTTCTGGCCAGCTAAGGTTTTATCTTCCTTGTCAAGGCTCAACTCACAGCTCAGAGCACCTAGAGGGCAGAGGTGGTTGCTCTCTTTGACAATGACTGTGGGAACTGGGAAGAAATGATACAGACACTTGTGTCTCCACAACTGAAATCTCTTTGGGTGTTGATCCCCAAGTCAGCATAGACAGAGCAAAGTAGAAGCAGGGCCATGTACTCAGAAGAAGTCCGACAATCGTCTGTTGAATTAAATTTGTGCAAGAGTGCACATCTTCTGCAGGTAGATATAATATATATATATATATATATATATATATATATATATATATATATATATTTTTTTGTTTTTTTTTTTTTAGCTGAGCCATCCTCCTACCTGTTGGCAGCTCAGCGTCAACTCAGCTCAGGCTGGGCATCAAACTGCTGTTGCTCAGAGCTCAGCTCGCACTCTTGAGCGAGCTCTTAACCAACTGAGCCACTCAGCTGGCCCAGGTAGCTATTTTTTAAAAAAGAAAACACACACACACACACACACACACACACACACACACACACCCCAGACACCTGCTTTTAAATGAATTCATGTTTAGAGTAAAGAAGCTGTAACCCGAGATGCTGGGTGCTGGCCACCATTTGGCACCTTGCAGGCATCTGAGCCCCTCTGCTCCTCTGCATGTCAGAACAAAGGCCATGACTCTTTCTAGCTAGCCCAGCTCCCTCTAGGTGGAAGTGGCTGCACGCTACGTGGAGGTTAAAGGCTGCCCTCATCAGCTCAGTCTCATCCTTCCACTTCTCAGCACCTTGCCCTGAGCAGACAACCATACTTACTGACTGACCTCCTTCTCTCCCGCAGCCATGCCCCCATTGAGCCATGTCTCTGACTCAGGACCATGGCCACACTGAGTAGGTAACCTCTGTAATACACCTGCTCATTTCAACTGCTGCCCCAGGCAGAGCAGGCCCAGTGCCAGTGTGACGCCGCCACCCTCCCAGCGGGGTACACAGCCCATGAATCAGAAGGACCAACTCCTCCTCATACCTCAATTCAGCTTTTGAGACCCCACGGTTTCAGCAGGGGCTGGTAGCCCTTACACAAGATGCTGAGTTAGTTGCTAGAAAGGACAAATGATATACTTTACCTGCACTTATTCACCTGAATTAGGTTTTGTCACTTGAAGAATTACTATTTGTTTTGAGTCTTCATTCCTTTGCCCAGTCCTCATCTCCTGACTCCAGGAATGCCTTTCTTTACTTTCTCTATTAATCTTAAATCTGATGTTAGAATACTCCTCTCCTCTAGGAAACTTCCCTGAACTTCTCCAGCCCCCAAAGACCCTATCCTCCTTCAGACCTGAGGGTAGGAACTACACACGGAAGCATCTGAAATTACTGGGAAACAGAGACAAAAAAGCAGGGCCAAGGCCCGCCTCATCCACCAGCTTCTTAAATTTGTTGAGGACAGGATCCTTGGTATGGAGCTGAGACCACAGGAAGCCTGGAAGAAGCACAGGCCATCTCTGCCACAGGCACACGTACCTGCATCCAAGAGTTGAGCCTGGCAGGCTGGCACCACGGTCCCTTATGGAGTGCTGCATGAGGGGACTTGCTCCTCCGAGGCAAAGTCTTTATGAGGGTTTAAAAAAGTACTTATTCCAGCCCCCTGTGTCTAGCTCTGTGGCCAAACACAGAGGCAGGGATTTCCTTCAGCCATAAAGTCATTTCCAGAAGTTGAATGGATCTTTTATGGAAGACACACCAGTGTGAACTAATTTTCAGATGGCTCACAAAGAGAACACAGCTGAGGTACTCCCAGGAGGAAATGTCCTGGGGACAACACTGATGGAAGGGCCAGAGAAAACAAGAGAGGGAAAATCCTACTCATAATCCTGCCCAAAAAAGCGAGGACATAGTTTAGGGAAGCTGGTTCCTAATTTCTCCCCACTGCCAAAGTACCATTTTGGCATCTCTTCACAACTTACAGACATCCTTTCAGAATTTGTAAATGATTTCCCTTAATTCCCGCTCTAAAAAAAGAGAATCCTTGGGCCAGCCGTGTGGCGTGGTGGTTAAGCGCTGGCTTCGGAAGCCAGCGGCCCCGGTTCGGTCCCACATATGAGGGCCAGTGACACTGCCCTCAAAAAAAAAAAAAAAAAAAAAAAAAGAGAATCCTTTATTGCCCTAAATATCTGTAAGCCAGTGAGCATCTATTAACTGTACCACAGTCCCTAAGAGTGGTCAGAACAACTGTGCCTCACATACCCACAGCCTGTCCAACTCAGAACAAAACCATTTATTCTCAAGACCCAAATGTGAGCATGGATGCTCTGCCTCACCCCTAAAGCCATCATCAAACAGATACAAATGTCGCCTCTTCTCTGGGGTCCTTGCTTTCCCCCTCTGACCCACAGAGAAAACTGGGATGAGAGGGACCCAGGGTGGGGCCTAAGTTATGCGTGGTACCCACGCATGCCTGTAAACTCAGTCTTGTACTAAGGACCCCAGACAAGACCAGGGTTATCCAGAAGCTCCAGCTTCCGGGACTGGGGCCAAGGATAAGCAGTTTATAACTCAGGAATCTCTCCCTGAAAAAGCCTCTATGCACAGTGACCACAATATCTCCTTTCAAAGATGAAGAAGGCTTTATTTCCTCCCCTGTCCATCACCTTCCATTTATTCATTCACTCATCCCTCACACCTGTCCTCTATACTTAAATATAGCACTCATAGAGCTGGATCTGCCCTCTTTCCCAAATGGATCTCTCACAGCCGCCAATGAGCCAAGCCAGAGATGCCAGGGAAGCATCTCATCACTTTCTGCCACTGTAATTCCAGCTCAGCAGAACTCACAAGGTGATTTCACCCCGCTTCACCATGCTCCAGCCCTGGCTCCCAAATCATTCAACATGCCCCAGCCCCATGCCAATTTGGTTCAACAAATGTCTATTTTCAAAGCACCCTAAGCTGGCCGCTTCTGGTTCACTTCCCTCATAACTCATCACAGGTTGTTTGTGTGATGCTGAGGGAAGCCATCCTGAGGCTTGTGCTCTCTGAACCAGGAAGTCCCCAGCGCCAGCACTAAGTGGCACTCAAGCCCAGGGCGGCCCACACAGCAAGAGAGGCCCCACACACACGGGTCCCTGCCAGTCCTTGCTACTGGTGGCCCATTCGGCCAGGTCTCAGTGCCAGGCCCTCCCAGGCACAGTGAGAGTGACAGTGCTAGTGACAGGCTGGGCCTCTGACACAGCAAAGCTGTAGCTCAAATATTTATTGTATGTGTCTGGCTTTCACACGGAATTTGCAACCTGCCAGTTACCAGTGTTTACCTTGGTAGAAATTCACGGGAAATCTTAGCCTGAACAGGCCCAGAGTTTATTTTACTGCCAAATAAACAACTTTCTTTGATAAATCATCCATGTGACAGTGTTCCTAAAAGACTAAACAAAGATTTCAAGCGCAATCTATAGGCCTTTGAGAAGCCTTCCAAAGTTAATGCATGTTTAATTGGCTGCGCTAAGCAGGCTGAAGCAGGGAAACGGCCTGACGGTTTTTTGGCCGTTTGTCCTCCTTTAAAAAAAAAAAAAAATACAGATTGGAGCTTCTGGCTCATTTCTGCAAATGGTACAAAATTTACCAATATTTAAATATTCAGTGGCTTCTGAACATAGCCTGTTTTTTGGTTGAAGGGAGTGCATGTCACAAGGCACTGTCAGAAAAGAAATTAAAAAGCTATCCTGGGTATGCTACTCAAGGAAAAGGGGAGGGCAGGGGGAAGTACAACACACAAGATCTAAAATCTCTCCTAAACACACCCCAATAAATTATGAGTAGAAAAACTCACATTAGGGATAAGATTTCTAAAAAACACAAAAGAAAAGCTTGGGTAGGCGTGTCCTAGAATTGGTCTATACTCAGCCCAAGCTTCGTGTGTTCTCCAGTCTGAATTGTCCGATGCTGTCCAGTTTCACAGTGACAAGGGAATCCAACTAAAACTGCTAGTAAGGCGGGTTGTTGTTTGTTTGCTTTGGTTTGCTTTGAGTTTTGGTTTGGTTTGGATTTTTTAACGATAGCACCTTGAAGCTGCTGCAAGTTTTTGAAAGTTTTTCCAAATGGACTTTTAAAAAGGCTTCTTCAGAAGTTTAATTCTCTGGCTAACAGAGAATTAACAAGGACATTCCATTCTACTTTCTAAATATTTTTGCCAAACAAGCTGATTTCATTAGTGCTAGCATCTTCTTCCTACCTAGGCTAATTTCCATCCTGAAATAACCCTTTCAAATAAGAAGAGATCATGATTATGGTTTGAACAGTCACCATATTAATTCAATTCTTCCCACAGTAACACAGAAAGCACCATCCACATTTTGCCAATGAGGAGACAGGCTCAGGTTGGTTAAGAGACATCCTCAAGGTTGCTCAGCTTATCGGGTTGGAATTTAATCCAAGCCTGTCTGGCCTGATGCTTATGTTCTTTCTTCTCTGCTGTACTATCTTCCTTATAGTTCAGGCACAGACATCAGTCCCTTTACATTTCACAAACTCTGAAAGTGGTGAAGGAGCACCCTACCCCCCTTCGCAGGGAGCTTCCTCAGCCATTTCTGACAGGATGGAAGTGTGACGAGCATGAGAGAACATGAAAGAGGAAGCGTATGGAATCTGGACCTGCTACCGAGGAGGTGACGATGGGAATGAAAACTGTTAGGGATGCCAGGCAGTGGCGTTGGGCAATCCAGTGACTAACTCCCCTATCTGAGTTGTATTTTCCTCAGTCTGTAAGATGAGCCCTGGACTGGCAGATCTTTAAGGTTCCACCAAGCTGGGCATATCTGTAGAATGACACAGGGGCTAAGATGAGCAAGGCAACATCCAAAGAAACAGGCTGTTTGTGTGGGCTGTGAATAGCCCCCTCATCCCATATCATCCCATATACCCTTCTTCTCCAATCACTCCCAGAAAGCTTCAGAGAACAGGGGTGAACTTGAGGGCAAATACTCCTTGCCCCCACCCCTTCTCCATGATAGTTTATGTATATGTCAAATGATAAGGAGGACATTTTGTTAAGTGAAATAAGCCAGGCACAAAAAGACAAATATTGTAGGATTCCACTTATATGAGTACCTAGAATAGTCAAATTCATAGAGACAGAAAGTGGAATGGTGGTTTCCGGGGGTGGGGGTGAGGAGAATGGGGAGTGAGTGTTTTGAATAGAGTTTCAGTTTGGGATAATGAAAAATATCTAAAAAGGGATAGTGGTGGGGCTGGCCAAGTAGCGCATTGGTTAAGAGTTGGCTTGGGACTCCAGCTATGAGCAGCAGGGCCCTAGTTCGGATCCCACATGAGGGCCAGTGACACTGCGCCCCCTACAGTTAAGATGGTGAAAAACAGCTTGACCAAGGAGCTGGGCTGCCATGAGTGGCCGGAGACAGCGCAGGCTGCAGTGGGGCTGACTGGCAGCTGGCGTGCACTTTCATCAGCTGCCGTGAGCCGCCATGAGGCCATCCAATGGCCAGCAAGTGACTGCCTCACTCGGGAAGAGTGCAATGATAATACAACATGGGCCAGTGAAGTGACGTCCTCCACAACTAGACTAAAGAACAAAAGGACAGCAAGTTGTCTGTTCCCTTCCCCCAATTCCTCAATAAAAGTCTTTTTTAAAAAAATGGATAAAAAAGGGCCGGCCAAGTGGTGCGGTGGTTGAGCGCTGGCTTGGGATGCCAGCGGCCCCGGTTCGGGTCCCACATATGAGGGTCAGTGACACTGCCCTCAAAAAATAAAATAAAATAAAAAAATTTAAAAAAACATTGATAAAAAAAAAAGAAAAATAAATAAATAAAAAGGAATAGTGGTGATGGCTGCACAACAATGTGAACATACTTAATGCCACATATTTAAAAATAGTTAAAATGGTAAATGTATGTTATACATATTTTACCACAATAAATTAAAAATAATAATAATAATGAGGGCTAGGCACTGGGGTAGGGCCACTCACAACCAGAGAATTACAGAACTGCAGGTTGGAGGGCACATCAAAAGATCCCCCCAAAACCACACCATTTGGCAATTGACAGTCCCAAGGAATAACTTAGAGCTGGATTTAACCACAAAGAAGGTGAAGTCGTGTATCAGCCTATCCTGAACCAATCATGCCCATGCTTAAATCTGTCTTAGGGCAAAGAAAAGCCACCATTTCAACGTGATGCAAGAGGCAAGAGGGCTGAAAAACAACTGAGTTCAGGGAAGATCTCAATAACTACACTAAGAGCAGAGGACAGAGAGGTTCTGAGATGCACCTCTCACTTGTTTGGTGAGAGCTGCAAAAGGAGGCCTCATCTGCCTGGGCAGGTCACCGGGCCACTGCCATACCTGCAAAAGAGCACCTATGAATGAGCCCAGCCTACACGGTAGGCCAAGAGCTTGGTTCCTGACACACTATCTCAGCTACACCTCAACAAAACCTATACCTGGCTGTCAGCAGCCATTTCACAGAGGGAAACTGAAGCCTGGAGGGGTTAAGGGATTTGCCCAATGTTGCAGGACATACATACAATGGCACAGGGAAGATTATACTCAATTCCAAGGCATGCCATCCCCCACCCATGGATCCTGGGTTTCTGTGTCCTTTCTCATACTGCAACATACTTTTACAGGTTCAAAGATGCTAAAGAGAAATGCTTCTCATTGAGATTTGTTTCACCTAAGTATCTTCCTGCCACAGGTAGAGCCGAAAAGGAATCAGAGATGGAGAGAGTGCACCATGCTCACCAGAAGGAAAAACATGGCTTTTATCCCAGTTTTTCCTCTGTTCCTCGACATGGCTTCCGAGTGCAAAGTGCTCCCCATGTGACTTCAATCCAATCTGCCCAAGGCCTGATTCCTCTGACCATAACTCCAGGCTTGAGGCCTGCTCAGGGACTCTCCAATCTGAGATCGTGGGTGAGCAGGGAGCTGCTATCACAGCTCGAAGGCTGCGAAGGCTGCTGGTTCAGCTCTGGTCTCTGCACCGCCCCACCCAGCCCCATGCGCGGGAAGACTAATTAGACTGGTGCTCAGACCATGAGCTGGGAGTGACACTTCCAGTGCACTGAAAGCATCCAACCCCATGTTCTCCTGCACAGGAGGTGCCACAACTCTTTCCAAGTACTTACAGATCTGTGGATGGAATATGTATTTTAGAGATCATCAATGACAATAAAAACCAGTTGTTTTGAGTCTGCCAACTCCCCCTGGGCTAACAATTCCGTATCCCATGTCTATTTAATTTTGCTTGGACTAAACTAGATTTCTAAATGTTAGAGCTTTTTGTTTTCTTTTATATATACACTCAGTCACCTAAAACAGGGCATGTAATTTTCCTTGAATGTAATAAACAAGTGACACAGAGTCACTTGGAAAGGAACTTTCTCCTTTTATGAAAAAAGGAAGTCTAATTTCCAAATCCCTACCATCCCCTGTCATTCATCTGACAAGCTTTTATTTTATGCCGCCATGTCTAAGATGCTGTGCCAGAGACTATGTTAAGTACAAACAGGCCTTGCTTTGTTCATGCTAAGACACAGATTATCATTACATTTGGACATGAAGTATGTTTTCTTTGTCAGTGGTACAAAACGAATAGCTGGTCTCACAGTCCATGGGCATCTTACACCAGGTAAAGTATGGTACATGGTACAGACCCTGCTCTCAAGCAGCTTACAGATGTTCCAGTTACTATGCTGGCAGCCAGTTTTCCTCATCTGCGGGAGGAAACCCACGGTTTGGTTTGGAAGGCTGAACCCACTTTTTGTAAGAGATCAAACTGCCTTTCAGAGTAAAACACTGTGCCTCCCAACAGCAGCACAGCCAAGACACCTTGAAAAAGGGGTGTGAACAAATTAGCGAAGGTGCAAGGAACCTCTAAAAATATTTCTTTGAGGGAACACTCCCAAATGCTACCTGGGAGTGCTGATTTTTCTTTCCTGTTTGACTCGTTTTAGTGTTGCAAAGTATGGTTTTACTCTTTATGAGGAAACATACAGTGGAAAAAAAAAATCCAGAAGGCAAGGAAAATTTCTGGGGGCAAAGCAATCTATTTCCACAGCAAGAAAATACTGGGCTGAAAAAAAAAAATTGCCACCTGAGCTCTCAAGTTCAAAAAACTGTTGGAGCCAGTACAAGAGAAAGCTCTGAACTATCTTAGCAGGAGTATATTGTCATGCACATTTCTACCAGAAAAGCTTAAGAGTGTTTGCAGATACTGGAGAAGAAGCTAGAGAGAGTGGCCAGAGGCGGGGTCCCAACCTCACAGCAATTATAAATCAGATCCTTACATCCCTGGGATAAGTTAAGCTGAAAGAAAGACAGCTATGGGCACTGGGTTGTTAACAGCAGGGTTTTTAGCAGGGCAGCTTGCAAATACTATATTGGCCTGTTTAAGAGATGAGAGCAGAACCCTGTTGCCATACAGCAGGGAAAGCAGAGAGAGAACAAAAGCAGATCAGTGCAACCTAAGTTAAGCACAGCGGGCAGGCTGACCACCATGTTGAATTCAGAGACTTTGCACCATCTAACTTTTGGCTTTCCCACATCTGGTGCTTGATCCAGGCTGATCCAGCTGCATTCCTGAGCATCAGCACACAGGTGTTTCTATTGATGTTTTTCCCTGTTTGGGGAAAAAAAATGTGCTCTGAACTGAGGGGGTACAGTACAGGGGTGGAGAGACTAGTGGCCAAGCAGACCAGCCAGAGAGTTAAAAAGGTACTGCCCAAAGAGGAGATAACGGGTTGGGCATGCAGGAGTCCAAGGATGCATTAGCAGAGGGGGAGGGGGAGAGGGCAGGCAAATGTGCGTGCTGACCCAGAAGGAATGCACCCCTGTTCCTAAAGCTCACAGAGAGCCTTCCAAAAACCTGATATCTTCCCACCGGAGATGTCAGAGCCACTTAATGCAAAGTTTGATCCCTGGACTAGGGAGTAAAACATTCTTTTTCTTTTCTGTAGTGTGTCAGCTTGCATTGCTGAATTTCTTTGTTTCCTAACTGAATCCCATCAGCGTGGCTGACTGCCTTGCTTACTTGAAATGAACTAAGCTAGGAAACAAGTTTCTCAACAAGGCTGCATTCCCCAGAGTGCTGAGAAGGGCAGAGCTAAGCTCAGCCCCTGTGTGTGTGTGTGTGGGGGGGGGACCCTATCTTCCTATCTATTGTCTTATAAGAACATTATAAATAAAAAGTCAAAAAGTCGCATCCAGATCAAAACAGCCTGGCATACATCATACCTATGCTGAGGAGATAAATTCCTCTAAGGCAAGTCCAGCAGCTATTCATCTTCTCTTAAGTGAGGAAGGCAGCATGACAGACAGAGTAAAAGTTCTATAAACCCAAGAAGAAAATAACCTCAGGGCTAAAAGAACACAGTCCCAAATAACTAATTCCTCAGATTCACCAAGACCTGACTGGTTATTAAAATAAGATATACCCCGCCCTCCTGTAAGCAGTGAGCAAGTGCTTGCTGACTTAGCAGCTACCTACTGCAGTGGGAAAAGGATGTCCATCCCCAGGTGAGTCACTTGAACACCCTCTAAACCCTTGCCCTACACCATAGGTCCACCTTCCACATCCAAATTCTTTTCCAAAGCTTGACTCTTCAGGTCATGTCTAGGGAATGTCTTTAGTTTAACTGGTTGCCACAAAGCTCCTAGCTATCAGAATTTTGGTGGGCAACTGGGAGAAGAGGGGGGTGACCTGATAACAAGTTCAAGTTGTTAAGTTCCAGACCAAAATCTGAGCAGAAGCACGGGTTCTCTTCTCACAGCTCCTTAGCATTAACTTTGGCCTTGAGTTTCCACAGCCCCCTCTTCAGCCGGTGAGTTAAAACAATGACTCCACGATTCTCTAGGAAATCAGTGATTAGTGTTAGGTCAAAATTTTTTTCTTAATTTTTAATTAACATTTAATTTATTCTAAATATTTTGGGATATGGCATCTAGCACTGTACCTTCCACTCAAGAAATGTTGAATGAATGGGTAATCAATGAATGATCAGCTGCATTAAATTTGAGTTTCCTAACTCAAATTCAGGCATCACCTGCCAGTCACCTCCACACACTCAGTCCCAGGGTTTTCCATCACACTCCGCTTAGGAGCTGGGCCTGATGAAAGTTACATTAGCTAATATATTATCTTTCAGGGTTTACTCTAACATGATTCCCTGGATTTGATGAAATGTCAAGGGGCCAATTTCTAAAAGTGGGTGTGGTGATTTACAGTATCTGAAGAGGATCAATGAACTTCCACAAGAGCGGCCCCTTAGCTGTCCCTTGTAAGGATGCTTCAGGAACACAGCTACACCTGAGCAGATTCTTCCTGCCCCAGACGCGAAGCAAAAGTTTTCCCATCAAGACTTCTGAGAAATTTTATTTATGTCCTTTTTCTCTATATCCAAATGTGTCTTTAGGAAGGAATCTCATCCCCATTTGTGGAAGAAACGCTTGTTGCCAATGCAGTGTGGGGCTGTGCACCCATGAGTTTTATGGCAGGACCGCTGCCAGGCTCAGCCCGGTGTTTGGCACCCGCTGACAAAGCAAACGTGTGAACATTGAGAAGCAAATGTCACCACGATCAGATGGAAGGGTAATCAGAGCCCACTACAATTTTATCTGAGTTCATTTAAAAGGGCAACAAGAAAAAGGGTGTGACCAACACAGGCAGCAGAATGCAGAGTACACCAAACCTTCCTGGTGGTCCTGCTGTCCTGCACCTAGAATGGAGGAGGCAGGCAGAGACAGCTAGTGCAGACGTGCACAAAAGGCATCCATGCTCCAGAAGCTCTCTGTGGCAAAGGGTCTGAATTCTCCAGCTTCTGTCCTCAGTCACAATGACACATACCCTGAGAATATGTCTGTCCCATGTGCAGTTTCCTTTAACTTGCACGTGCACTCACATATAGGCAGCTCTTTCAAACACGGTACTCTGCCCATACAAGGCCCTTATTATGCCTGGTTAATGACATGGAGTAGGTTTCTGAAGGGACATGAAGACTCATGGTACCTACCATTCTGCTTTTCCTGGTAAGAATTCTCTATGAAATCCAGCCTCAGGGACACAGTGCAGGCACCATGAGAAACGCACTGTTCAGCGTCAGGCTCAACCTACCCTTCAGCAAAGAGGGGCCTGGCCCAAGCCACTTCCCAGAATCCATATAAAACGGAGGCAGGCACAAGGGAGGCTGTCCTTCAAATGGATGTGGTTTACATTTACTTTTCTCCAGAGGAGAGAATCCCAGGGTGTATGGGGCATGGGTCTTCTGCAGGACAGACTACAGGAGGCCATCCCTGATAGGCCCCCTGAGATCTGCTCCCCAGGCCACATCCAGCCCTTCTCCTGGGGCTATAAGTGATGATATGAAATTCCTTTATTAACCTGGAGTGATTTGGGGAAAAGAGGAGAGAAACCCTGCTACTATAGGGATGTCAATTTTCTTTGCCTGGAAGGACCTGATAGGGGTCCCTCCTCTGAATGCCCTAATATTGGTCTCTCCCCTCCCTGGAAAGGCACCCCATCGTTAGCCATTTCAGATCCTGGGTAGAGTGGTGCTGACACCTAGGGGTGGATAGAGAAAGAGCCAGCACAGAGAGAAGGCCAGCTCAAGCTGCCCACTGGGCCTCCTGGTAGTGGCCAAGGAGTTGTGTTTCCCCCCAGCTCCTGTCCACTGTCCCCAAGCCCCCCTCCCTCCATTCCTAGAGGAGGTCCCTAAAAACCTGTCCAAGGATCTCCCACGCAAAAGGACAAAAGTAAAATTTGACTTTAATAAAAACTGGCCAAATCCCCACCCTATCTAGTCTTCCATCTGCCTGAGAAAAGCAGCCATTGGGAATATCGGAAATAGAAAGATGCATAAACAGGCTCTGTTCTGCAGGGAGATGGGCCAGGAGGAACCAGGAAATGTCAAACCTCCCTGAGGAGGCCAGGGACGCTTTCTTACCAAACTCGCTCGCACAGAGATGTTCAATTATGGCTTCAGATTTCAATTCGTTGTCACATGGAGGACACACAGTTGTGCCTAGGACGGGAAAGGGGGAGAAACAGAAGCTGTGAGTTATAGGGGTATGGGATGCGTAAGGAACCATACCTGGGAAAGAGATCCGCCCATGACCAGGATGAAAGTAGTTAATGGTCTTCTGGAGTTTCTAAAGGGCAACCGCAGAATCAAAATGAAGAGTCCTGGATGGAGCCCAGGTCCTAAAGCTATAGACAGACATATGGTTTCTTGAAAATTTGGTTGTTAGAGCTGTTGAATATGGCACAACTATTTAAACCAACATTATATGAGGTCGGATTGGACAGGTCCTATGAATTGTGGCTTGATGGGGTATGATGAGTTCTGTGAAAAGCTGACTTTTCACATATAGTCCAGTTGTTTGTTTCCTGTTTCCCCCCCGCCCTCTTTAAATATCCCCCTCTGATTCCTGCCCCCTTTTCATTCCCAAACTTCCAAGACATCAGATCAATCTGACCAGCTCTCTAGGAGCCAAGGAAAAAAAAGAAATTCTACCAGACTCACTAACTCTAATCCTAGGCCCAGAACACCCCTCTCCAAAAGGGCTATTGCAGAGCTCCTAGCAAGAGCTGCCAAATGGGAGGACAGAGGTGGATGAGAGAGACCCTCTAAGGGAGTTTTCACAGCACTGTGAAATGCTTTGAAGAAGAGGGTGTGTGTGTGTGTGTGTGTGTGTGTGTGTGTGTGTGTGTGTCCAGTATGAGGACCACTGGGAGGTGTCTAAGCCCCACGGTTAGAGGCCTCCTCCAAGCCAAAATTCTACCAATCCTAGAGGGATCCCTGAGAGGTAAAGTGCCTCCTTGGAAGGACAGGGAGAAAGTGGTACAGTGGAATCCTCAGAAGGGTGAGGTGGCTTATCATCACCACCACCATCACCATCGTCACCATCACCACCGTCATCATCATCACCATCACCACCTTTCAAACACCTGGAGCTTGATCTATGATCTAGGGAAGTATTACCATGTTCTAAGGGCATGCCATCCCTGGCACAGCCCTGAAGGCCAAGACAGTCTGGAGCAAAGGAGCATAGGAAAGTCACCACAAGGAAGGAGGGTGTGCCGAGCGACCTCCACTCGGATATAAGGCTCCTGTCCCTTCCTTGCCTTCCCTCTCCACCGCTTCTGGACAGTACCTCCTCCTCAGTCAGCATACTCCCTTGTGGCTCAGTGAAATTGGCAAAGCTTCCCAAAATGGATGAAATGCACAGCTCCTAGGACACAGCTGATCCAGAGCTGGCCACCCACCCCTCTCTTCCAAGCAGGGTCCCTGCATGGTCTTAGTCTTTGTTGACAGATTCCCCTCTTGCCTTTACTCTATACTCAAGGCCAAACACCATCCAGATTCTCAGTGCAGTAAGAACCACTGCCATATTCCCAGCAAAAGACTGTGGCACTGTCTTTTGGCCCAGTTGTTGGAAATTTGGTTTTCACCTAAAACTTGAGACTGGTAATGTTTAAAACAAAGGGAATACCTTACCCAAAGTTTTGCATATGGTTCTTGCTTCCAGGGAGAGAAAAACCGGGAAAAGAAGTCCCACAATATAGGAAGGACTATGATACTTATACCCAGAGAGTCAACTGTGTTTTGGGGTTTTCCTTGTTTAGGTTATTTTTTTTTTTAAAGTGGAAGTTACCACATTGCAAGGTTCCACAATTATAATGTTGACCAAACAAGTAGCAGAGCCAAAGCTATTGCCTGATTGCCAACCACTCCACACACTCACATCATCTCATCTGGACTCCCTGAGCTCCTGACCCTGCTAGCAGCCGAGGGCTCGGTACTCTACAGGGGCATTTTCCTCAGGCCCATCGTTACATTTGGCCTTCTGTGCCTCTCAGGATAGCAGGAGTTCACTAAGGTGACCTCTGTGTGTTCTCAATATGGCTTTTCCCCATCTTGCTTCCCTTACAGAGCCGCCTCTGGAGCAGCTCGATCCAGAGAAGGGAGGAATGTGTAATGCAATATTAATCTGTGCCCCCTCCAATTGTCCTTGGGGCCCCGCAGGCTGCCTCAGCAGGAAAAACCCACCATCTGAGAGGTAGAACTAAATCAGAGTTTTAAGGCATATTTAAAATAATGTTTAAACCAAAGGAATTCAAAAACTAAAACGCTTTGTGTTTTATCAATATTTAAGGAGGAGTGGAGGAGAAAGCACAACACTGGAATCAGGATTAAGTGCATTTTAACAAATCAATGCACACACACGCACACAGCACATTTTCTCCCCTCCTCTTTTCTCTCTCACACACATACTCACAATCTCTCTCTCTCTCTCTCTCTCTCTCTCTCTCTCTCTCTTTCTCTCTCTCTGTCTCTTTCTTTCACACACACACACACACACACACACACACACACACACACACGCATAGCTGTTCTTCCCTGGATACATGGAGAAGGGACCCTATAAAAGGCTCTAATAAGGGTACCATGGCCTCTGCAACCTGTGACTAAAACTGCCAGGCTAATTTAATGCACAACATGCCTAAACAACAACAAAACTAAACTAGAAGTATGTGCTTATTCATACAACTTGAATCAGTACAACCTGGCAGGGAGGGGAAACCATTTATCAGTCGGGGAATACGCAGGTCTAATGTAAGTACAAGACTTAGAAACAACTTTCCTGGGAAAAGGAAAATTGCCTCTCCTATAACACTCCTACTCCTGGGTAGTAGTAGCCTTTTGCGGGGAAAAGTGTCTTCTGACTCATTATCGAGTTTATCTTTAATAACAAGGGGGGCTGCCCAATACCCCAAAACTATATATGCCCAAGTACATGAACAGAAACCAGCCAAACCATGTAGAGATACGGTGCTGCTTTGAAAATTCAGACTTAATTTTAAAGAATAAAAGACAATAAAAGTAGTGCATGTGTACTTATCATTGCTATCCACAAGTAGCAGTGCTTCTTCCGGAGCCACCAGCCTGAAGATAATGAGGACAGGTAATGTGGGCAGTCTCAGCCTGCCCCTACACACACACACACACACACACACACACACACACTCTCTCTCTCTCTCTCTCTCTCTCTCTCTCTCTCTCTCTCTCTCACACACACACACACACCTCCCACCTCCATGCTCAGCTGACAGTCAGTGGCCATTCAGCCTCAGAAGAAGTCATGTGGGGCTCCCTCCCACTGAGCGGCCCCAGTCCTGGGGAGGAATGGATGCCCTCTCAGGGTAGAGCCTCTCACCAAAAATGCTGAGGGGAGAACCAGTTCCCCAAGTCCCACACCTGAACTGGTCCTCTCACAACCTCTCTGTTCAGCAGCTGATCTTGAGAGGGTGACTACCTGGGCACACCTGGGATCGAGGGAAGGAGAGAGGTGGATTGGTACAAAGGTCCTGGCTGAGGAAGTAGCAGGCAAGTGGCACAGCAGCTAAGGCGTAAAAGACTTCAAGAAGATGACAATTATTTAGTTTTCCGCTACTTCATCTCAGCCTTTTGGGGGGTTCATCTGGGAGGGTTTTTTCCCATTCATAAGTAAACACCCCAGCCAGTCCCCCCATCTCTGCCTCAGGTGTTCCCCCAAAGGTCTCCACTTTGTGACTACCGACTGTCCAAAAAAAAAGGCAACTAGGAGAGGACTGAGCCCAACCTGAGCTGAGCACAGCCTCCAGGGACAGGATTGGGCCAATCCCCCAGTGGCAGGCAGAGGAAGCGGAGAAGGGAAATCCTGAGGGCTGCAGGGGATGGCTCCACACCGGGCAGAACACAAAGTGCTTTGTTTGCTCCAGGTAATTGCTCGGCTCCCAATCTCAAAGGGCTGCACTTCCTAGAGGTTAACCCTGGGCAAACACCCAGGAAGCGGGGAGCAGAGGTGCTGAGCCTGCACCCCTGCGGGCAGACAGCTGCCTTTCCCACCTAGCCGGGACCCATGCTACCCAACACTGGTCACACTGGACTGATCTTCTCCCTCCCTGGAATAAGCAAGAGCATTCAAAATTTGGGGTACCTCTTTCCCCATACCTATCCCCACCCTCACTCTGGGGGAGCACATCCTTCAGTGGACATCTTTTAGGCATCACTTCAAAATACGCTAAGTCAGCAAACAGCCCCACGCCCCACCCTAAGCCACTTCCCCAAAAAAGCCCTCGGGATTCGGGCCCCTGTGCTAACAGCACCTGGATATATGCCTCCCATCTCAGATTATCTCCACATCCTTGAGTCTCAACTGAGCTTTGGAAGAATTAAGGGTTGAAATCATTCCTATAAAAGTTAGGCCACTGCACTGGGTTTTTGGTTTGTTTTGTTGCCTCTCTGGGATTTTTTTCCCTCCCACTCACGAACTGCCCTTTAAGTGAGAGGGGGCTCTAAGAGGAACCTCAGGCCTGTTGGAAACCAGAGGCAGTTAGGAAAGTCTCCAATTTGCACAGCTCCACTCCCCAGGGAGAGAGGAACAATGAACTAATTACACCTTTATCTTTCTAATTACCTGAGGATTTGTGTAAATGAGAGAAGCTGGGGGTATGCAAGAATGAGATACAAGAGGCTTTCCATCCCTAGCCCGCCTGAAGTTGTTACCTGAAAGGGGTGGAGAAACAGAAATCCCCAGTCTCTAAACTTTTTTTTTTTTTTCTCAGCCAGTTCTGCAGCAGTCGTGGGCTACTTGGCTGAATGACTAGCTAAGGAAAGAGTTGTTTGTTCTTTTTATTTTTAATCCTCATGGAACCTATTAAACAAAGCTGCGTCTTAGCATGTTCCGGTCTTTCTGAGCTTTCTACACTTGGGTTTTGGTTTTTTTTTCCCCTACTGGCGCATCCCGTCTTCGGATGTTAAACCCTTCGGGGGGGACTTGCTTCCCCTCCCAAAGGAGAGACGAGCTCTCCTCTTACTTGGAGCATAAGGCTTTGTTCCAGGTATAGAAAAATGAGACTGAGCCCCAGGAAGAGCCGCTCCAGAAACAGGACTGAGTTTGTGTGGAGCCGAGGAGCAACCGCCGCTGTGTGTGTGTGGGGGGGGGAGCCCCGCCGTTCATGCACCTGGGTCCAGAGAGGCGCTAAGCAACGCCTTAGACGGAATGGAAGCTTTGAAACATACTTCTGTACAGCTTGAGAGCAGTCTCTAGGGAGCACGTCCGAACTACGAAGTGAAGCGGCGGCAGTGATCAGGGTAGCAGGGGCTTTCCAGCAGCCCCTCTCTGCAGCCCGGCCCGTCTCGGGGGTCCCTGGCCGCCTGGGGCGTCCGAGGGGGTGGCCTTACCTTGGGGCTTGGAGGCTTCTGTAGCATTGGGCGGGGTCATGGCGATGCAGACGTCCCCCTCGGGGAACTTGTCACACTTGAGCATCTCGGGCCAGTAGAAGCCGAAGAACTGCATGACCGGCTCGCAGGAGTCGCGGACGGCCTCGCAGAGCCAGCGGCACGGGTAGATGGGCCGGTCCAGGCAGACCGGCGCGAAGAGCGAGCAGAGGAAGACCTGGGTGCCGATGTGGCAGTTCTTGTTGAGCAGAGGCACCCAGCTGCTAGCCTGCTGCTTCACCTCGGCCATGGTCTCGTGCTCCAGCAGGTTGGGCAGCACCATCTTCTTGTAGCCCACGTTGTGGCACAGCCGCAGGTCCGCCGGGATGTCCACGCACTGCGGCGGCTTGGTGTAGAAGCGCCCGCTCTGGTACGAGCCGATGTCCGACTGGAAGCTCACGTAGTCGTACTCGCTGGCCGAGCCCGCGGCCAGCAGCCCGGCGGCCAGCGCCAGCAGCACGCCCCCGGCGGCCCCGCGCCCACCCCCCGCGCCGCGCCCGCTGCCCATGCTGGCTCAGCGCACTCGCTCCCGCGACGTCGGGGCTGCTTCGGCCGCCTCCCCGCGCGCGTCCCGCCGCAAACTTCCAGGAGTCTCCGGGGACAAAAGGGCTCGCACCCACTCCGGCCTTGGATCGGTGGCCGCACGCTCCTGCCCCGTCCTCGGCGGGGGGCGGCCCTCGGCCTGCCGCAGGGAAGGTAGCACGCACGGCCTTAGGGCTGCCTGGGCTCCCGGGCGCGCGGCACCTACTCCCGAGGCTGCAGGACTCGAGTGCCCGGTGCTCCTGTTGCAAAGCCCTCGGAGTCTCCCGGTGCAGCCAATCAGCTCCGGGCTGCAGCGAGCCGCACTCATTTAGCACGTCAGTCACCGGCGCAATTAGCCAATCGCTTCACTTGCTGGAGGGTTTGCTTTACTAGAACTAAACACAGGTCAACACCCCTTAAAAAAAAAATTAAAAAAAATAAATAAATAAAAGAAGGAAAATAATGAGAGAAAATGGGAAAAGAAAGAAAGAGGAAATGGAAGTGTGGGGTGGATAATGAGACTTGTTTAACGCCATAATTAACTTGCGTAGGATCGCAGAGAAGCAAGGAATTTAACAGTACTTGCAAATCCATGAGATAAGGAAGACTCGTTTTTACACTTCTTTCTAATTTCAAGCAGCAGTCCACCAGACCAGCAGCTCACCTCCTCGGTTTTGTTCTCTGGAGCTGCAGTACAAAGACAGGCGGTTTCCAGGCAAACATGGACTCAGAAAGGCAGAAGCCACAGAGGTCTGTTTTTTAATCCCCAGCCGGCCAGGCTTGGCTCCTGCAAAGACAAGAGGAAGAAGGTGTAGTTGGTTGGGGCTGTTTGCTGGTTTTAAAACGCAGCACCTTTCCAGGTAGGATAGCCGGATGGTGGCCCTCCAACAAAACCAAAGGCACTAGGTAAATGCTGCTCAGTGTGGCAGGAAATACTGCTGCAAAGGTGTCAGCTTTGGGAGACAGTTTTTTAAAAGCAAAGGAAAAAAGAAGAAAGAAAAAAAAGAAAACCCTACTCAAGTCCCAGCCCGACAGCGCGTCTGTGTGTGCACGCATATCCACATTGACATGTTTGTGGTGTAGAAAGCCAAAACATTAAAAACACATGTGCACTTATCAGCCTGGTGTATGTAAATATCAAATCCATCACTCAGGCACACATGCTACATTCAGAGCTGGCTCTGGAACCTCAAGTCAAAACCACGGGCTCCCATTACGGCAGAAGGCAAGAGGAGAGTATTAGCAGAAACACAGCTCGGCCTTCTCATCTAGCCCCCCAGGAATAGAAATCTCCATGCCACCCTCCACCTCAGAGTTCCTGGGTATTCTTTGTCTGTTTCAAACATTCCCCTGAGAAGGAGGGTCAAGCTCCAGAGACCTGGAAGTGTAACCAGGACTGACGCAAGGGACAGGAGACAACAGCAAGCAGTTCATGAAGCTCACTGGGTCTCCACACTGCATGTGTCTTGAGTGTGGGTTGAAGGGGCGAAGGATGCTAAAAAATCTGCATCTGAGCTGTGTGATACTGCTGCCCCATGTGGCAAATGGGCCACAGATCTTAGAGCTGAAGGCAGACACTGTAGGAGGCGCTGCCTTGCCAGGCCAGTTTGTTTGTAAGGCTCCAGGGAAGCTGGCTTTAGACTCTGCAGACCAAATTTCTTGATGGATAGATTCCAAGTAAAACTACTTGAGTTTGGGAAGAAGCAAGGCTATTTTCTTAAAGCACTCGTGCCCATACGGAGATTGTGATTCTACGATGCACACAAGAAGCAACTGCAGATGGCCAACTTCTCTGTCATTTCTAGGCTAATGAGAGGTACACCAAAACGAATGCGGCAGAAAGGAGGCAAAAAGAGCTGAGAAAGATAAAGCAAAACTTTGGATGGCAAAGGGTTAATCCCTAAACAATTGGTAATGCTCAGCCAGAGAAGCTGGGGAAGACATTCCTCACAGAGAATAGACTGCAGGAGACCAGGCAACTGTGTCTCAATTCAAGGGGCATTTAGAGAAAAATGTTGTTTAGTAGGGGGTCCTTTTCTCTCCTCCAGCCAGGCCCTCAGGCAGAGCCAAATGTGTCTGTTTACTCACTCCTCAGAAAGAGTTGTGTTAGTAGATAACATCCTCTCACCTCTGAATCCAGGCTTGACTGATCTCTCCCTCATGCTTGCACCGGTTACCCTAACAGTGAGAGGACTTGGGTCTGTCCACCATCACAATTCTGGAAATCTGTCTAGGTGGCTGCACGTCTACCCGTCCTAGAGTCTCAAGTCAGGAGTAAACCTCACAAACCCTTTCAAGGGAGGACCCAGCCTATATCTGGTTGTTCCCCATTGACTTTGATTAACCCCAATCCCCAAGTCCGCACCCCACCCCCAGAGAGTCTTAACTGCTTCAGAGAGAGGCCTTTTTGGCCATGCCGGGGTCACAATTGTCTCAAGAACAAACAGGGAGTGTGGATGTAAATAAGACCCCAGAATCTCCAGTACATTTCTGGCTCCTTCCAAGGCCCAGCTGGAAAGAAAGGACTTTAGGTCTCAGTCCCACTGACAGACTTTAACCCACACATGGGCTTTCGGAGGATAACTTCCAGTCAGTTCACATACTATATAATGGGCACCAGACAAAACAGCCTGAAGGCTTCGTATTTTAGTGCTGCATATAGTCTTTTGGTCCCTTTTCATACTGTCAAAGCTTTGCACTTTAAAACCCAGCTTCCCTTTTCCCAACGGCAAGAATGTGTGTGTGTAGAAGAGAAAGTTCTAGAACAGATATTCTTTAAACATGCTATTGACATGACAGAACTCCAAGATTCCTCAATATGATCATAGGGGCGAAATACAACTTTAAACTTGCGTTTTTCACTTTAAAATATTTGCTCCCACTTCTAGGTGCCCATACAGGAAAATTGGAAGTGGGTTCCCTGTTGCTTCATAATACCAGCTCAATGAGGCATTCTTCAGTCTCCCTATTGCCGAAGCAGGGTCATTGAGGGGCCTCCCAGGTGCCTACCTGGTGGCCTCTTCCCCCACACAGAGCTCCTGCCTGCCCTCTTCTAGAAAACCTGGGGGTGGAGGAGTGAAGGAGGAGCCTTTCCAGCCTGTTCCTTGTATTCTGTTCCATTATCATATCATCAGTGATATTTAGGATGCTCTCCAAAGATACACTCAGAAACCTTTCCAGCAGCCAGGAGTGGTTCAGCAAGGCAGGGGGTCTCTTGCCTGTGGTTGGGTGGTGATGGCTTTGGTGCAATGCCGAGAAAAACATTCTGGACCAGTCAGGGAATATGGAGTATGGCTTCGTTTCTGCTCCATTATCCCTCTGGATCTAGAGTTCTCATCTGTAAATCAGAGCTATAAATAATGCCTGCCCTGCTACCTCATGAAGTAAAATATGTGAATTCTCAATAGCTAGTATCAGTGAGGCACACAGTTAGGCTTTCAGTAAAGTCTGAAATGTTTAAAGTGGCACTCCATAGAGGACATCATGAAGCACAGTCATGTTCTTACTTGGACAAGCTTCTTTTCCATTCCGCCTCTGCAGAGGTGCAAATATTATGCCCACCTTATTGATCTCAAGACCCTCTGACTCAAGAACTGGCCTGACCTGCTATGTAGGTTTGGGGACTGTCTAGGAAGCCTCATAAAAACTCAGAGTTGAAGACAACTCCACTTCTAGGCAGATTAGCCACTGCCACCTCCCTGTACCCACAGCACCTGGGCACACTTCATCATAGCACTCACGTTGATGTCTTATAACTGCTGGCTCTGGATACCTACTACATGACTGTGAGCTCTGGGAGAGCCAGCAGCTTGTCTTATTTTGCCTCACTTGTCCCTGCATCCCAGCATCTAGCATGGATAGTGTCAGGCATACCGTGAGTGCTCAGTGAGGCCCTCCATCCCAACGAATGCATAAACATGGAAGAGAGGGAGGAGATATGAGAGATACCCAGGCTAAGAGAGGTACTCACTTGAGCATTGATTTTTTGCACTACGCTTCCTGAGAACCAAGGCAATAAGTCAGCATGAATCACCCACAGTTCTCTTTGTCTGCAGGAAAGGAAAATCTTTCCTAGATCTGAATCTTAAGGGAACTGATCATTAAGGCCTCATACAAAGACTGTAAACAGAGTGTAACACTTTTGTATTGGCTCTCCTCCTGTCCCAGAGCTGACCTATGGTCAGATGTCACATCCAACTCACTTATCTCCCCGGGGCCTGCACCCACTAGACTGCTCAATAGAGAATGGGCAGTGGATGATTTGATGAATGTAGGGGACAATTCCGGGAGGAAAACAGAATTTCCTGTAAATCCTGCTTGGACACTGACCCTCAGCCCCTAATGCAATGCTGTGTAAAAACAGAGGCTGGTGCCTGGAAAGCTGGAGTTTCTGGGAGCCTCTGACAACACTTGGGGTTGGGGGCTGTGGGCAAGAAAAGCTGGAAGGGTGCTCCGCCTGTAACATCTTGTGCTAGGTCCTGGCTTCAGAGCTCCAGGCTTCACTGGGACACCACAGAACAAGAAAAATGGGTCTTTAGGAACCGCCCCCACCTCTGGTGATCCCTGGAGTGAAAGTGAAGTGGCACATGCTTCGGTGACAGGAGGCCCGTAAATCTGCTGAGATTGCTGCAGGGAGGGCAGCAGCCCAAGCGGACACATTCTCCTAGGAGCCATGTGCTTATTTACCTAACCCTTCGTAGCAGGCGCGCCAGACAGCTCCACCGCCTTTCTCAAGGGTTGGAGCTGAGAACAACTTGGATATAAATGAGGTGCTGGAAGGAGGAGTGAGAGAGAGCCCATCATCACACTCCTTCTCCCTTCAGGAGAGCCCTTCCCTCCCCTCCGGGTCTGGTGACCTCATCCTGGGCTGTGAAAGCACTCACCTCCAGGTCTCTATCTGGGCCAGTGGGAGATCTCCTCCTCCCACCTCCCTCCACCTGAATAGAGCAACCCCTGTCCCAGAGGCACTGTTCAGCTGGGTTAAGGCATGGTGCCCCTTCGAAGAGTAAGCTGCCTTCCTGCAGTCTTTTCTAGTTAGTACTCTACGTGTATTATCACATCAGGGCCTCATAAAAAGCCTCTGAGCTGGCAGAGAAGCTGTTATTCCCATTTCATGAAAGAAGACACAGAGGCTCCGAGTGGTGGGACCCTCACCAGCCGTCCCACCACCAAAGCACTCTGGTGCCCGATTAACTAAGGCAGGAACACTGATCTTTGGATGCCAATCCTGTTGACTGCACACTAGGCCTAATTTCCTTTGTTAAATGCCAGTACCTGGGCTGTTGTTAACTCATATCATTAATTTATTTATCAGACTCTCCCAAGAGGGCAGCAGGAAAAAAAGATTGTTCTGAAAGAAAAAGAGGATGGAGAGATAGATCTGACGGTATAGATCTGACGGTCTGGGCAAGTGCGTGAAGTGTGTTTCTGTGGATCTTGGGACAAAAGGAGAGTAAGATAAAGTAGAGAATGCCTGAGAGATCAAAAGTGGCAGATTTGGGACTGCTGCAAGAAAGGGTACCCAGGGTCAGTCCTGGGTTGCAATGGTGACACAGTGCTCTGTGCAGGCAGCTGCCAATAAACCGTGTGTAACTAACGTACCATCACGTGGATGCCCAGAAGAAAACCTCTAGGGATAAAAGATTGTGAACCATGCAAGGAGAGAGGAAGACATACAAGAGCTGGTCCAGGGGGTAAGGCAACAGGTCTGTGTGGTCCTCTCTAGGGTCAGGACATTTTGAGAGTTTCATGGTCTTTCCAGGGATGATATTAAAAATATTTAAAACCTGGGCCGGCCGAGTGGTGCATTGGTTAAGAGCTGGTTTTGTGATGCCAGCGGCCCCGGTTCGGATCCCACATATGAGGACCAGTGACACTGCCCACTACAGCTAACAACAGCTCCACCTGGAGCTGGGCTGTGTGAGCCCCAGTGACGGTGTAGGCTGCAGCCCTTGCTGCAGTGGGCTGCCATAGGCTACAGTGAGTGGCCAGCAGCCAGCGTGAGCAGCTGGCAGCCAGCCGTGAGCTGCCAATAGCCGCGGTGAGAGACCATCCAGAGGCCGGTGACCGATCTGCCTCATCCAGGAAGAGCGCAATGATGATACCAACATGGGCCAGTGAAGCAACGTCCTCCACAACTAGACTGAAGAGCAAAAAGACAGCAACTTGTCTGTTCCCCTCCCCCAATTCCCCAATAAAATCTTAAAAAAAAAAAATATTTAAAACCTGATAGGGCATGACCAATCAGATTGTACATCAGACAAAAATTTCCTGAGCCACCCTATAGGTGTGTGAGGGCTGGATCCCAGCACCGGGGCAGTTCTAACAGAGGTGTGAGTGGATATGCAGTTCCCAGGATGCACCAGGCTGCCTCCGCAGGCCCAGCTGTCTTCCCAGCCCCTATCCAAGACTCAGCTCTCCACCTCCTCTTGACTGGCCCAGGGTCCCCCAGCTAGAAGTGGCCAGGTGCACTGTCTATCCCATCCAGGGCACCTCAGCTATCCAAGCACCTCTTCTCACAGTTTGCTTGTTTACATGTCTAGAGCTCCTCTAGGAGCTTCTTGAAGACAGAAACTATATATTTTTCATCCTTGTATCTCTAGTACTTAGCCCAGTGCCTGCCACATTGACGTAAGATCAATTGGTCTTATGAATGAAATTGGTCCTATGACCCAGCTCTGAGCAGGGAGAAGTAAGTGCAACTCAGTGAGCAGCTCACAGACAGCCTTAAAAAGCATGCACCTCAACCCTCCCCTCTTCTTCCTGCCTGGAATTCAGGCATGATACCAAGAGGTGCAGCAGCTCTCTTGCAACTACGAGATCACAAATATGAGGATAAATGCCCACGCACTAGGCTGGGAAAACAAAAAGGTAGAAAGAACCTGGGACATAAGGAATGAGCTGAGTGGCCTACCCTGGGATTCTTGTCAGGTGAGACCTACAATCTCTCTTCCTCACTTGCTTAAATCCAAAGTCATTTGGGTTTTCTCCTTCTCTTGCTAGAAACAAACCTAACTGACACAGGTCTATAGTTTAGGGACTCACAGCAGACAGGAAACTCAATGGCTGAAAGTTCTAATTTTTTACTGTCTCCTGGGACTTTACTGTTTAACATGTGGGCCCCAGAGCGCAGCATCAGAGTCTTGCCACAAATGCAGAACCTCGGGCCCTGCCACAGACCTATTCAATCAGAATTTGCACTTTAACAAGATTCCTAGGTGAATCCTATGCACATGGAAGACTAAGAAACACCATCCTAAGAAGCTCTTCCATGTCCCTCCAAGTTTGTATATCTTCCTCCTATTTTGATTCCTATGGCTGTGAAACACCCTATTTCTAAGCGTCAGTGAATCCTGTCACACACTTGCACCTGTGTCCCCCAACTGAGCATCCAACTGAAAGGGTCTTATGAACCCTCACTTTTCAGAAGAGGAAACTGAGTCACAGAAAGGCTCATCAGCTACCCCATGTCCAGAGCATTCAGACAATTCTTTAACAATGAAACCAAGTTTTCAGGCAGAAAGAGTAGAGAGACAATTCTTTTCTTAGGGAAGCAGTGCTATAGGAGTGTTATGAAATCAAAGGGTAGGCCTCAGAGAAGCCTTGCCCCTTGGCCCCTCTGAGGTGGAGTGCAGCAGCCTGGAGCCAACAGCCTCTGCTTTCTTCCCCACGCGCTGTAACATAAGCAGCTGTGTATCTGGGGGCTTCTGAAGTCTTCCAGCAGTTTCACACTTTATCATATTTAATATCTGTCACTATACAAACATTGCCTTTTCTCAAATCCTTCCAACACTTAGAGTGTTACAAGCCCTTCCCCACCCCCCAAGAAAAGCATTATTTGCCCATCAAATCCTTTTGTTCTTTCTTTATTTTTAACTGTAGTCTAGACCACCAAATTACTTAATACACAGTATAAAGCTCCATAAATAACAGCTTCCCAAGTACAGCCACTCAGCTCTGGAGCACTTTCCAAGTTCTGCATTAACTCCTCTGGTGTAAAGCGTTTTCCAGCCATTTTGGTCCATAAATATATAACCGGCTGCTTCCTAAATGGCCGTATAATCCTTACCGCCAAACTCATGTTTTCTTTTATTGCCATTATCCTTGGCGCCTTTGACAAAAGAATAAAATATTCCTTCTGGAGGATAAAATGCTCTCTATCTTGAATGATTTTAACTCACCCAAATTCCCTAATTTTTGGTTTTATTTCCACCCCCACCCCCAAGGAAATTGCCTCCTCACAATCAGGGGAGATTTCGGATAGGAATTTAATTCCGTGCTCTTTTCTCTTGATATAACCTTTGCCTGGGCTGGGTCATGTGGGAAAGAGAGGACATCTAAGATGAATTTCCAAACACTTAAAAAACATAGAGATGGGGAAGAAAGATACAGATCAAAGACATAGTGGTTGGGTTGTGGGGCGTGGATGTAGGAGGAGCTTGGGTTGAGATATCAGAGTTAGTCAGGACACCATGATTCATCTTGAAGCATTCATCTGCCTACCCATTGTCCAGTAAGTAACTCAGAGAAACCACTGGACGTGCTAGGGGGACACAGCCAAAGAACAAGCCCACGAGGACCCCACCTCACCCTCACTGTGACATTTGGCACACGGAGATCCCCACATTCCTTAGGTCTAACAATTCTCTCTCTCTCTGTCTCTCTCTCTCTCTCTCTCTCTCTCTCTCTGTCTCTCTCTCTCTCTCTCCCCTCCCCCTGCATCACTTTGTCCATCCCCCCACTCTGCCTTGCCCAAACCATCCTAAGCCTAAGCAAGTAGTCTGTAGGCCTTCTGACATCTCTTCCAAAGGTTGAGAAGTTGTTGTCAATGAGAATAAGTACACTTACAACAGATAAAAGGGGGTGGTAGGAAAGAAAAGCCAGGCAGTGCCAAAGTCCAAAAAGGAGAAAAGGCTCTGAAGTATGAGCTCCCTGGAGCCAGGGAGAAGTCACACTTCTAAACCTGTCTTGCTAGGAAACACACTTAAGCCCCCTGGCTGTACCCTGCCTTCCCTCCTTCCTCCCCTGGCTGAGGTTCCCTTCAACTCTCCCAGATAAAAGAAAGCCCTAGATGGAGGCCTAGTTTTATAAAACACAGGGAACCAGAGGTAGTGACCCAAGACTCAAACAAACCCCTCCTTTGTGCTTAAAAGGCCTATATGATAAATGTGTAAGCCCAGGCTCCTCGTCTCCAAACCCCTCTCCCCTTATCTTTCACACATCATATTTCTCTTGGTATGGGCATAACTAACCCTGGAAGGAGAGAGCTGCAGACTGCTCAAATCAGATCCAGTGACCCTTCTTGTCCTCCGGAGAAGGAATGTTCCTGGTGGGAAATGGGTTGCAGAGGAGGAGGGGTTGTAGACACTCGTTGCATGATGGGTGAATGTGCCCTGCAGAGTGGAGGTAAGGAGGTGTGAGGGAGACAGAGCAGAGTGGTGTGCCTGGTTCCACGGAAGCTCCCCACTGCCTCCTGCTCCTCTCAGCAGCCAAGGCTGCCTCTCCATTTCCATTTCTGACTCTTGTACTGGACTCTCGGCCATTTTTGACACCCTTTCTTCCCATCCTAAGGGTTCCAGATGGGGTGCCTTCACCACAGCTGATTTTCAGGGGCTTTTACTGGGAGATGAGACACCCATTGGCCCATGGGCTGGCTGAGCAGCTCCCCCTGGGGACCAGGGTGGGTAGGGCTACAGAGTGGAGTGCTGGGGGATGGAGCGTCTGTGGAATGCAGCCCTCTTCTCAATACTCAGAGGCCAGCCTGAGGGGCATAATAGAATACATTAGTCCCACAGCCCATTCAGCTCTGCCTCTTTAGGAACAATGGCGGCAACTGAGCTGATTTTTGCCAAATGACTGGCTTTAGTCCTTTTGGAGCAGAGTGGAGCCCGCCAGACAAAGTCCATATTCAGGGCCTGAGAAGGGGTTGGCTAATGGGCACAGGGGCACCAGAACTAGGCTACTTCCTGGGACCCACACTCAAAGAATGCCAGAGCCCGGAAAAGAGCCTCCAGGCTGACACCAGCCTTGCAGGACCATCCCTAGGCAGAGCCCACACTGGTCCTGAGACGGGTGAAGAAGCTACTGCTCTGAAAACAGGGAAGACAGATTTCATTTTAAATTTGGGACCTGGTACCAGTGGATGACTCCAGAACAATCTTTATTATTTGGAGTTTTACATAGGAAAAATCAACTTGACTGCGGGAAGGGAATAAGGCTGTGATAACATCAACCTATGTGAGACACCTGCTGTTGTGAGCAGAGCACTGGGTGGAGTTTAATTTTCCAACCTGAGGTAACTGAGTGACAGCTGCAGTCTCTTTACCTCTCTAAGACTCGGGTGCTTAACTTATGAGGAAGTTGAGCCAGATAGGCTCTAGATCCCTTCAAACTTTGAAATTTTATGTGAAAACGAAACTCTGATCACACTTCCTTTACTTTATCGTCTCATACTATATCAGGAACTCTGAAAACACCAGGATTTGGAAAACTGAAAAGCCCAGTGCAAATGTTAGCGATCATTATGACCTTTGACAAAGATCAGTGTGAACAGAACAAAGTCAATGCCATAAATAGTTGTTCTAATTTTTTTTATTTCCTATAACAGGTATGTCAAAGTGGAGTAATCAGAAAGTCACCACTGTGACGAGCAGACACCTGCAATATGACCCCAACCGACCCTGCTTTCCCCCAACTCATTCTCTTTTTTGCCAAGGACACATCCTGATCATCATGAGGGAAAGATCCCGACTTGGTTCATAAGCTTTTAACACTTTTCTTAGCATTTTTCTTCTTATCTATTGCATTATTAATATAGAAGATACAAGAATTTTGTCTAGATTTTTGGTCCACCAGAGAAAGTCATTGTAAGCACCTAAAGATTGGATGTTGAAAATGGAGTATATCTTAAGAGGGAATATTGCCCTGCTAGTTTGGACTCAGCTATCACCTACCCAGTGAGGTCTTTCCCATTTACAACTGCACTCAGCCCACTCCACCACTCACTTTCCCCTTCTACTTTATTTTCCTACTTACGTCTTATGATCTTCGAATACACCATATATTTTGCTCATTTATTTTATTGTCTGTCATTTCCCACCACCACCACCACCAAAATGTAACCTTCTCAAGGGCAGAGATTTGTATCAGTTTTGTTCACAACTATATCCCCCTAAAACAGTGCCCTGGTATGTGATAAGCACTTATGAAGTAAAGGCTGAATGAATGAATGAATGAATGAATGGAAAATATAGGATAAAATCATATATATAGTGTTATTCAAATCTTACAGAAAGACTAGAAAGAAGGCAAGGAGGAAGGAGGGAGGAAGGAAGGAAAGAAGGAAAAAAGCTAAGAATTTTAAAACAGATATACTGAAATGTCCAGTATTTATAGTTGTTGAAATCATAGGTGGTTTAAACTGTCTTCCTTTTGCTTTTCTTCATTTTCTAAAATATTTATAAGGACCATATATCATTTTTGAATAAAGGGTAAAAGTATAAATATTAACATTAAAGAAAATGGGAAAATAGAGCATAAATGTTTTGCTCAGGCAGAAGGAACAGTGTGAGTCTCTGATATTAGCCTTAATTACATAAGTTCTTAAAAATCCTGCTTCATTTGAAATGTCAGGTAATTATTGCAAAAGATTTAGTGTGGGAGGGGGGGTGAGCGATGGCTCACATTTTCTGGATAATTGCCCCCATTGTCCAGGTCACGATGCCTATGGAGTCATATTCTACATCTTCCTTCCAGACCACACAGAAGTGAAGTATGGAGAGAGAGCTCTTAGTCCAGAAATCAATCAACAAATGCTTAATGAGCTCCTACTATGTGCAAGGCTCTGTACTTGGTATACCTCTTAGCTCTGCCTCATACACACGCCCTCCTCTCTTGCTCCCCGTTACCTCTCACCTCCCCACTTCGCTTCGTTCAGGCTTTCTGCCCCACCAGGCCAACACAGGCCCAGTCTGGGCATCGGTTCATTGCATCATGCATCCCCCACAAGAGAAGAGATTCTGAGCTGCTTCCACCAAGGCGCATAGGAGTGTTTGAAACAGGTTCAGAGAAGTTTAACAGTCTGCTTGAGGTTGAACTGTAGCCATTGGTAGATCCCAGGCCTCTGAACTCCCTTCTAGTTCACTTGCCTCAGTTTCCTCCACTCTTCTGGCCACACTGGGCGTTGAACAAGCACCGCCTGAGGTGATCCACCCATAAGACAGCTATGCCAAGAGGGAAATTTGGAAGGTCATATACCTGTCGTACTAGGAGAGTTCTTGGCAGCCACTCTTTCCGGGCTGTAGGAATTCATCCTGTAATAACTTGCCACACAAAACACACCTCTCCCATATGGACTGGACCCTGTCCCAGGACAGGAGGAATGGTGAAAACATTTCCTTGGGTGCCACAAAGAGTACCTGAGTTTCCTGCACAGGCCTGGGGATGTTTGCTCTGAGGAAATGCTGGACAAGCTGTGTGCCATTCAGAGAGCTTGGTGGTTCGAACATTGGGGAGTGTGTCTGGGCATGTGGCAGGATCCAGCAAAGCTTGCAATGATTTCCCGCCAAACTACTGAGGATCCTGGCAGAGTGCAACAATCACTGGCAAGAATCCTTGCTCTAATTGGGATCCAGGCTTGGCTCCTCTGGAGGGCATCAGTATGTGACTGCTGAGCCTTGTTCTCCACAAACACTTCCCTGCCCCATCTCCAGGCTCCGTGGTAGGGTACAACTCTGGAAAGCACATCGCTAGCCTCACCAACAGCTCCTTTTCCCTCCACTTTTCCCACATCAAAATGCTTTTGGTGTCCCCCCAGGCATAAACCCAGGAACCCTCAACCTAAACAGAGATGGCTGGCTGGAAAAGACCAGATTGTCTCCTTCTCTGTAGCCCCTGCTGTGTGCTTTGGGGTCCTAGCCCACTCTATCTGCAGCCCACATCTTGGGGTTCTGAGTAGGAGAGCCAAGACCATATGTGGTGCATCCCTTCCCCGACATCCTCTACGCAGGTGGGGAATGTCAACTAGAAGTGCAATAGCATGACCGGTGTTCCCAGCTGGACCTTGCAGCGTGGGAGACCTGCTGTTGAGGGAGGGAAGGAACCCCAGGGCAGATGGGAACTCCATGCTTATGGAAGGACAATCCCTCACCTTTTGGGACATGACCACCACTTGATCAGCATCTTGTCTTGATCAAGTTATTATAGGTCTGGGCTTTCAGTCACTCATTCAGCAGCTCTGTGCTGGGCCCTGTGCTAAACCAGGGGAAATCCAAGTGAACATGAGATAGATCCACTCTTAGGATATTTCCAGTCTCCTGGAGAGACCTCATTGGGCCTGCCCAGGAGCTGAAATAAGATTCAGACTCTGATTCAATTAAGATTTTCTGAATGTTTTCTTTGTGTCAGACACTTTGATAATTATTTATACATAATTAGCACAAAATAATCTTCTTAGCAAGTCTAGGAGATAAGTTAGTTCTGAAGAAACTGAAGGTGAGACATTAAGCAATTTGCTCAAAGCCACACAGCTAACAAACAGAATAACTGAGATGCAGGGCTCAGAAGATCTTTAACACCATGCGGTGGTAGGGGCAGGGTTAAGAAGAGCAGCATTAATTGAAAAGGTTAACTAACAGATTGTTTGGAGCTCCTATTTAACCAGGCCAGGGTTAAACTAGGCCAGAGCTGTTCACCTCTGCACAGGTCACACTGTGCCCAGGAATCAAAGGCTCTCACTAGAATGGGTGCTGCACCCCCCCCCACTTGCCAGAGAAGTTGCCCCGTCTTGCCCCAACCCGCTCCATTCCACCCCACCCAACTCCCATCTCCCTGCAGGACCCAGCAGACCACCACACCCTCTGCATTTTTCAAACAGCTATGGTTGCAGAGCAGGACGACACCTTCTACGAAGGGCACAGAGGTGAACATTTTGGAACTGCTTTCCAGCCTGCGTCGCGTTTTCCTTTCTGTGTGTCTCCCTTTCTTTCCTCCTTTTCAAAAAGGAACGCAAGGTCTCTATTGTATCGTGTTCTGTGCTGACAGCCTGGCCGCTGTTTTTTTCCGCCTTGTCTCGTTAAGATGGATGGGGTTGCTGCCTTATTAATAATTGGGAAGGTTGCTCTTTGTTCCCCTTTCCTCTCCTTGCTAACAATGCCTGCTCCGGTGACTCCATAAAGAGTCTTGCAGCCCCTGGGCACACTGGAGCAGCTCCCCTGCTCCTGGGGCACCGGCTGCCAAGGCAGGCTCATTGGCCAAACCTGAGAGCCCCAAACGCTCTTACCTCCAGAGCCTTAGAAGCACAGGAGGAAGGGCAGGGAGTGTGCTCCAGCCAAAGGGCCACCTGTCGACCTGCCCAGATTCGCCCACCGGGTGGAGTTAAGAACCCCAAACCCTAGTTCTATGTCTGCCCCTGGCCCTCTCTGCACTGTTCCATCCTTTCATCTCCTCACAGCACTGCTGTTAGCTTTTTATAATCCATCAGCTAACATGCATAGGTTACCATGCCAGGGGGAAAGAGGGTTCATTCATTCATTAGTTTACCCAACACATTTTTTGGAGGGTGTACAATGTGCCAAGGCACCATTCCAGGCATGGGGGCCACCATAATGGACAGGCAGGCAAGTTGCCTTCTTGTTTTACTTTCTAGTGCAGCAAGATGAGGAAAAACAAACACAAACGAGCAGATGTTAAAATGGAAGTGCTATGGACAAAGAATCAGAGAGGGTAATTCTATCTGGAGGATTTAGATCAGGGAAGGACTCTCTGAAGACAGTGACATCTCCCCTGAAACGTGAATGGCATGTACGGAACAGTGTATGAGGGTAAAGCCCTCAGAGGCCAGGACTATCACGCATGAAACAATTAGAGAGCAAGTCGGCATGAAGCATGTGAAACTTAGCTGGACTTGGTCGGAGGTTCCAGGAAAGAGGCAGAGCCCAAGTTGGATGACATCAGGGCTAGCTGGAGAAGAGGCCACTGGGTGTTCCAGGGTGCGGAAGGCTGGAGCTGGGGCGAGGGACAGAAAGAATGTGATCTGCTCATGCAACAGCCAAGGGTGCAGGCACAGTATGATAGCCACTTGCGTCTTTGTCCTAAGTCTCTCTAACTGATGCACCTGCGTACTTGACCACTTTCATCTCTCCTCACTTCCAATCCTGCCTTTCTCATTCCAGAGGAACAGGACCTCCTCCTGGAGGAAGGAGCCCTGTGTGCCTGCCTGGCCTGTGGATCCTGGCTCTTCCGGATCCTTAACCCCACACTGTGGCTGCAGAGCCCAGGTTAATGGAGAGGACTAGCGTAGGTAAGGACACCTAGGTCAAAGGCGACTCCATAAGGAAAGACGGAGGCCCCACTACTTGCCAGAAGTTTGGAAAAGCCCTTGGCTGTGTAAATTATGTCCTGCTCATGAGTTTAGACTTCACCAGGCCTGCCCTCTCTGCAGCAGGGGCTTCCCCCCACCCCACTCGGCCGCCTCCTGCAGAGAACGTGGGTGCCTGTTCTCAGAAAATATGTCAGTGTTTCTGCATGGGCACAGAGTCCCCTCCATCTCTGCCCTTCTCCCAACAAAAGCAAGAAGAAAAAGGAGAGGTGGTTTTTGCTTTCTATAATACTTCTTGATTTTCTTCAAGCACCCCCATGACTTCTTTATGCCCTGGGCTTATGAACTAAAGCTTATTCACACAGCCAACTAAGACAAGGATCTCTCTGCTCACAGGGACATCCCCGTGTGAGAGATTCCAGCCTCCAATCCCCTCCCCCATTATTGCCATGTCAAGAAGATTAATGCCCTTTCTCCAACTTGTGAATGGGAGGCTGGGCTGTCAACAACCTTCCAAGGAAAGGAAGCCCCCATGTTTGCATGTGACCAGGAGAACTTGGTTGAGTGCACACGTGTACACATGCACACACACATACGTGCACACATCTTCCCAGGATCCACCAGGGGAGAATTTTATTCTCAACCCAGTCTTAGGGCTTCCTCACAATTTATCATGGCATCCAAGTGGATGAACTAAGTTGATCCTCTATTATATCTGGGGGCTGGCAGGTCCCATCTGGGAGGGTGCCTGGGCTCAGTCTCATTACAAATTTAGTAGGCCTCCACAGTTGCTGCTTTTGGTTCTGCTCCCTGAATTAACTAATGAGAAAAGAACCACAAATCCAGCGAATACTGACTCAGTGCTCCCACGGGCCAAGCACTATGCTGGTGTGGGGATCCTGGAGTGAACAAGACGCAGTGCCTCCCAGGACTAGCCATCCTGCTCTGACCACACACTCAGGGTCTGCCCTGACCTCCATCTGCTTTGCTCTCCTTCCTCAGGGTCTGATTGGCCTTTCTCCTACTGGCCTCACTACCAAAGAAGCATTTTAGAGTGGCCTTCCACTTTGTAACTGCGGAGTTACAAGACAAACACTGGAGGCTGGCTGAGTCTGCACTCAGCCTCTCTCCAATCTCCATGCATCCTCCTAGCCTGCCCTCATTTGATTTGTAACACTATTTACATATATTTCTGAGCGTGTTTCCTCAGCCTAATATAGTGATAATTCTAGTAGCTATCTTATAAGAGTATATTAAAGCATTTAAATGATATGATGCCTTTAAAAGCATAACAATATCTGCCAAGCAATACTCGTCACCTGCAAAATGGTAGCAATGCTTATTCTTTGCTGGATTGCAGGATCCTTTGAAAATCTAGAGCACAGTGACTGAAATGTGTTCATCTTAATTCCCCCAACCCCAGCTCCAGCTTGGGCCTTTGCACACAGTAGATGCTTGTGAAATGTTTGTTAAAAATACTCCATATTCATCCAGTACTGGGTACTGATCTCTCAGAAGCTGGTAGCATCAAGATTTGCTAACCTATGGAGTCCATTTGTACTGAGGTTTTAGGGGCTCAACAGTTCTCAATGCTACTCTTCCCAAAGACAGGATTTATAAACTGGCAGCTTGTATTCCTTAAACCAAAAGAATGCTTAATAGTGCCCACTTGAGGCACCAGAGCGGGAGGGATAATTATTGTGGGCAAAACACCTTTTAGCACTCATTAAAGTACCATAAGAAGTAAGCTAACCTCTCATTAAAAAGGACAGTCCTGACTGGGACATTCACACTCACCAAGCAGTCCCTCTCTTTGTCACTGACAAAGTTTCATTGCTTCAAAGTTTGCCTCCCAGACACTTTGCAGAGTTCTTCTGGCCAGTGTTTTTCTCCCAGAAAGGCTATCCAGTCATCTGGCCATGCCTGGCAATATTTTCTCGTTGGATTTCCACCTTAATGTGTGCGGTATAGATTGGCCACTGGTAAAAGAGCTGGGACAGGAAGAACAGGGCACCAGCTGGCAGGGGAGTGACTGGCAGGCCTAGCCCAGCCTGTAAGGACTCCAGTGAGGACCTCTCCAGGCTCAAGGAGGAAGAGTGGTGTGGACTCCCACACTGGGCATCTGAGAAGAGCCAGGAAGAAGCCCTCATGATGCTGCTGTCTCTGCCAGCTTTGTCATCCCAAAGCATAGCTCTGGACATGCCACACACTTATCCAGAAGCCTGGAGTAGATCCTGACTGCCTATCGCATCAAAGCCTAACTTCAGACCCTCTGCTATTGGCTCAAAACTATCCTCCCAGCTTTACCTCCCACTCATTCCCACTCCATAGCCAAGCCAAACAGCTCGCCTTGCCCTGAACAGCCACAGGCTTCCCACCTTCCAACCTTTACCCTTGCTGTTTCTGTATCTTGAAAAGCTAATCCTGTTTCCTCCATCATTTGAAATCTCCTCACCTATCCCTCCGGGTTTAACTTAATCGCCCCCTTTTCTGACCCCCACTGGCAACATCTCTACTCTGAATGCTCATAGCAATTCATTCATATACTCTGCTGCATGGCCCTGCTGCTTTTCTACTTTGCTTTATGTGTGTATTTGTCTCATCCATGTTCCTAGATTGGAGGCTCTTAAAGGGCAAGGACCTAGTCTTATAGATTTCACCCACAATTCTTGTACAATTTCATAGATGGATGGATGGATGGATGGATGGATGGATGGATGGATGGATGGATGGATACAGGGGAGAGAAGGAAGGGAAGTGGGAGGAATGAAGGAAGGAACAAGGAACGAGTGAATAGACACAAGGCCCTTTTCCCTGGGGCTCTACCAGCGTCCTAGTTAATAACCAGAGGCCTGGCTCTGAAGATAGGATGGTAAAAGTGCAGGCCCTTCTCTAAATAGCTCCCTCCTGCCCCTCTTCCCCTGCCTGGGGCCTCCCTTCAGCAGCATTCATCACACAGGCCTGGGCTCATTGAGGCAAAAATATGCAAGGGCAGAGCAGGGGTGGCCCTGCCCCATGAAATCCTCTTCTTCAAGGGCCACTGCCCCCACAGGAAATCACTGAGGGGCAGGCCAACCTGCTGGGCCCCTTTATCCCACGGCCCTGACACCCCGGAAGCTAACTGTGACCACACACAGCAGGAGACACACACAATCGCCTCAGCCAGCGAGTCACTGGTTGTCACTGACAGTGACAAATTCTCCATGCTGCACAGACACACAAAAGCCAATGCCGAGCGACAAGAAAAGCCACATTTAACAATGATGTTTCAGTTAACCAGAATTCCATTAGCTGCAATTCCCATCTCACTGAGGCTTTTGGTTGTTTATTTTGTTTTTTTGGTGAGTTTTTTGTTTTAGACCTTTGTACCCTTTCTGGAGGAAAAAGGGAAACTACCCAAGAAAACAAATTGACATTAGAATTGTGGTCAAGAAGAATTCCAGGGGAAAAAAAGAGGGGCGATGCTATATTTCAAACCTTTCTCACCACCCCTGGCAATCGCTTCTGGGGAGTCCCCATTGAAGACCTGCAGGCCTCAGGGAGTCTCTCTGGCTCCTAAAGCGAGCTGTTTGGACCCATCAGACACCAAGGCCACCCTGGACATAGCCGTCCAAAGCTGAAGAGTGAGGGTCAGGCACCTGCCCTCGCCAAGCAGCTCCGGCCCCACACACGTTCCTCACCCCAGCAACTCCCAGGAGCTTCCAGAAGGAGGAAATAAAACAGTCAGCCCATAAAGTCCTCACCCCACCCCCAAATGCCTGCCCTCTCTGACAGTCCTTCTACCTGGCACAATGCCAACTCCATCCCATACCTGAAATACCTCATTTAATCCTTATAGCAACCTAATGACATAGGAACTGTTATTGTGCCCTACTGATCAGGAAGCTGGACCCCAGGAAAGTAACTTTCTCAAAGTCTCACGTCTAGCAAATGGAGGAACCAGAATGTGAGGCCACAGGGTCTGGCTCTTGAGCCAAGGCCCTCAGGCCTGCACTTTGGGGCCCTCTGCATCATCACACCCAAGGCTGCAGGCACGAGGAACCCCTATCCCAGCACCGCCTTGGGGGACCCACAGTGGGTAAACATTTTCCATGTACTCTTTTTAATTCTCAAAGTGAGCCGCCATGGTAAGTATAATTTTCCCATTTTTACAGATGAGACATACTGAGGTCCAGACACATGAAGTCAAACTGTTAAATCATAGAGCTCATAAGAGGCCGAGTCAGATTCCTCTGACCCCCACTGCCAGTGGTTTCTCCGCTGCACCCCATCAGCCTGTCTGCTCACAGGGTTTGGCTTCAGACACACAGAGGAAGCCTGAACTGCCAGGCTTAATGATGTTCGAGAGGTAATGAGGCCCCATCTGTTCCAGCACTGCCCCATGACCCCCGGGTTCGAGCTAAATTCCAGCCTGAGCTTTGCTGTTTCGGGGCCTTCTCCAAGAGCCCTGCCAAGTTTCTGCAGTAATGAGTTATGTTATCTGGGATGGGGAACACTCACGCTACAGACAGATTAGTGGGGCTGCCTTTATCTGGGCTGAACTGTCTGTTGGTAGAGAGCAGAGCCCAAAAGGATTAAGACAGGATGGGGACACCTTAATTTGGGTAGAGGTGGTGTTGGATAGTCAAGGGGCTGTCAGGGTTACCAGGGTGAGAGAAGCCTGAAGGATGGAGGTGGGAGAGCCCAGAGAGAGAGATGCCAAATTTAAATCCCATGTTTTCCTGCCATGACTGGCCCCAGGCAGGACTTGTGTGAACCCAGCTTCAAAGTGCTGTGAGTTCCCTCACTTCACCAACAGAGCTGGTAATGCCCTGATTCCAGTTGTGCCTACTGTTATCATTGTCTTACTATAATTATTGTCAACATCATTAATTTATGCATCTGTATCACTTGTTCATGTCCTTCACATTTTCCCCAGCACCAAGCACAGTGTTGAACCTTTCCTACCCCTATAAGTCTCTCCTTCACTAATGAGTCAGCACTGAGTCACAAAGCACTCCACAAGCAGGCTCCAGCTCAACCCTATACAACCACCTCCTCTGTATAACAAAGCACAGACTCCTCAGCTGACCATGAGACCTGTCCTCAGCTAGTGAGGACTCCTGAATGGGCAAACAGAGATGTTGTCCCTTGGGAGCCAGTTGCAGGATAGCCACCTGTGGCCCTTTGAGGACACAGGATCTTTCTGGGGGCGTGGGGGGGGGGTGACTGTGGCACCCTGAGCTGGCCAGGATGGACTCCAGCCTGCAAAGCTCCTTGGTTGAAGCAACAGGTCTCCTATGCCCCCTGAGGGAACCTCAGTAGGTGTTCTCCCAGGTGTTACTTTCGCCTCTGGTGTACCCACTCCCATCAGGCCTAGGAGCCTGGTAATGTCAACTCACGCCTTGCGTCATGTCCTATCTGTGACTGGGAATCCAACAAATATTTATTATTGATTTCATGCCCAAAGGTTGTCAGAGAGCAAGTGGCTTTCAGGAAAGTGTGAACATAATAATTTTTTTAAAAACTCTATAGCTGGCCCCTGCAGAATTATTTTGGAGCTGTCATTATGGCATGTTTTGGTGCAAAAATGAATTTTTGGTTGGAAATATATGACATCCTCCTTTATCGTAGCCCCCTCAAGGATAATGAAGAGTGTTGTAGCCGTTATTACCACAAAACAAACAATTCCAACAGGTTGGGGTTGACAAGTTGGGATTACTCACATGTCTGGTTGTTGGTAGACTGTTGGCTGTGATGACAGAGGCAACTGGGCCATATGTCTCTCATCAGGCTTCTTCAAATGATGGCAGTCACAGGGTTCTAAGAACAACAAGAAAGGACATGTCCCATTGCAAAAATGTTTTTCAGCCTCTGCTTTTTTCACTGTAGGCAGAGTCAGTCTCGGAGAGAAAGGGTAGTCAGAGTTAAGAGTGTAAGAAGGTGGGCCGGCCGGGTGGCTCATTGGTTGAGAGCTGGTTTGGGGATGCCAGTGGCCCGGGTTCGGATTCCACATATGAGGGCCAGTGACACTGCCCTCTACAGCTAACAACAGCTCCACCTGGAGCTGGGCTGTGCGAGCCCCGGCGACGGTGTAGGCTGCAGCCCCTGCTGCAGTGGGCTGCCATAGGCTACAGTGAGTGGCCGGTAACCAGCGTGAGCGGCCGGCAACCAGCGTGAGTGGCCGGCAGCCAGCATGAGCTGCCAATAGCCGTGGTGAGCGACATCCAGAGGCTGGTGACCCATCTGCCTCATCTGGGAAGAGCGCAATGACGATACCAACATGGGCCAGTGAAGCAACATCCTCTGCAACTGGACCGAAGAACAAAAAGACAGCAACTTGTCTGTTCCCTTTCCCCGATTCCCCAATGCTGTTCCCCTCCCCCAACCCCCAATAAAATCTTTAAGAAAAAAAAAAAAGAGTGTAAGAAGGTAAAAATTTAAGGAGGGGAATTTGTGGCCATTTTTGCAGTTACCACAAGAGTTAAGTGAACCACCAGGCAGGCTGTCTTTTACTAATACAGTCCTCTAACTAAATCATCAAGAATATCTCTGCTTTGTGGCCGGCCGAGTGGCTCATTAAGAGCTGGCTTGGGACACCAGCGGCCCCGGTTCGGATCCCACATATGAGGGCAAGTGACACTGCCCTCTACAGCTAACAACAGCTCCACCTGGAGCTGGGCTGCGAGCCCCGGCAACGGTGTAGGCTGCAGCCCCTGCTGCAGTGGGCTGCCATAGGCTACAGAGAGTGGCCAAAAGTCAGCATGAGTGGCTGGCAGCCAGTGTGAGCTGCCAATAGCCGGGGTGAGCAACCATCCAGAGGCCGGCGACAGATCTGCCTCATCCGGGAAGAGCGCAATGATGATACCAACATGGGCCAGTGAAGCAACATCCTCCGCAACTAGACTGAAGAACAAAAGGACAGCAACTTGTCTGTTCCCCGTCCCTGATTCCCCAATGCTGTTCCCCTTCCCCAATTCCCCAATAAAAAAATCTAAAAAAAAAAGAATATCTCTTCTTTACCTGACTTATAATAGTTGGTCAATAAATATTTTTAGTGGATGTGAAGTAAATGAAATAAAGAAAAGAAGGAGTGAATGAGTAAGCAGTAAGAGAGATTGACTGAGTGAGTGAATGTAGGTCTAACACTCAAAGTGCTTAAAGAATATTGAGATCTTCAGGCCTGGGGGAAGATTCCAGAATTTTGAGAAGCATAAGAAAGACATACAGCTCTTTAAGGTACAAAACCCTTAAAGAACATTAAGTTTAGAAAAAAAAAGGCTTATGGGTGCTGTTAGGGGAAACAGAACTAAAAATCAAAAGCCGTAACTCCTCATACTGTATTCCTTCCTGAATCATAATTAACTGGTTTTTTCACTTTTTTATTTCAAGAAATATTTGTTGAGCTTCTACTCTATGCCAGCCCCTGGTCCCTAAACTCCTTATGTTGCTAGTTGGAGGATGCTCTACATGAGTGGTTCTCAGACCGGTTTGAAGGCACACTTCCCTGCTCCTTCTCTAAAGCCCAACTTCACTATCTGCACTGGAGAGTCGAGGCACTGCCACATTCCACCCCCAAACCTGGGTGGCTTCTGGGAGACTAGGTCCAGAACTGGTTTCCTAGATTGACAGGCTGGGAGCTTCTGGGTGATATGACCTCTAAAGTCCTTTGTAGCTCGAATGCCCTAGGATAAGAAGGGGAACCATGATAAGCACCTGAGGTATGTCATCCATCACACCCAATTATCCTATGCTATGCAGAAAGCAGATGTCTACTAGTAGCCAACACAGGAAAGCCACTAAAAAAAAACAGAAAAGCAAGACAGGATCTTCAGAGCATCTCCAAGACAGTGCTCCTTGGCCATGCCCAAACCTGCCCTCCCTGACCTATTCAGCCATCATCCTATCACAAAGCTCAGCTTCCCCAGTAAAAACAACTCAATCACCTAAGCAGAACTCCACCCTCCAAGGGACAAATGGCAGAGGCCCAGCCCCCAGTTGAGCCTGCTGGTCCTAGATGCAGAATGAAAACAGAGGCAAACATCTCACAGGAGGTTTTGACCCCTACTCCCTGCCAAAATGTGTGTAGCACCTACCACTTCCCAAGATCCCAAAGGCGCCCTTTCTGCCCTCTGACTTCATCAGGATGAGGACAGGAGTGCTCTCAACTCCCCTACTTCCCTCTCCAAATCTGTCTGGGCACCAACTCATTATATCTCAGTCCTTCTTCTTGCAGGCTTTTGTATCCCTCCTTTTCTTATACCCATTTCTGTGTTATTCCCCTCCCTTATCTTCAGCCTCTCTCCCCACTGGCTCTTCCCTTCGTCTGCAAACACCCCAACACTTTTTCTGGTCCCCATTTGTCAGCAGCAAATGGGGACCTTTGTGATACTCTCCCTCAAGCAGCCTGTCTTCCTAACCTCCCTCCTCCTCCCCAATTTCCCAGCATGCAACCTCAAACAGTGACGTTTGTCTTCAACAGCATCACATGTTCAAAATAATCTTAACATCATTGCTTGAAGGCTCTTCCATATTCCTTCCCATCCCTCAATACCCACACAAATAGTTGCCAACTTCTGTCACCCTCCCTAATAGTGTGGATCATCCCTTTCTCTCTCCTATGAACACCATCTTCCTTACATCTTACAAGGAGTATTGTCAGTCTTCTGGCCCTAGTTTCTCCACCCTCCTGCCCCCCTACCACCCTTTCAAACGCATAGGCTATTTGAGACCCACCCTTGTACATGTCTATAGTTGATCCTCTCACACTCCCTTTAGCCTGGAAGTATTCACCTCTGCCCTGCTAAATCCTACCCAGCCTTCAAGAGTCTGCTCAGTGGGGCCTCCTCTAGAAAGCCTTTCATCTCCTACCCTGCCCCCTCTTACCATCCCACCCACCATGAGCTAGAAGTCACTTCACTATCTTCTGAATTCCTATAGCTGTCTCTGAGCTTGACCTAAGATACTTGTCACTGTCCACATTGTGTCCTGGGTATTCATGTATTTTCCTATCTCCCTGCACACACAGTCCTTGAAAGATGTAACTAAGTCCTTTATATCTTTATATCCCCTACAGAACTAGGATGATGCCTTTGAATAGATTTGTTGAATGAATGAATGAATCAAGCCCCCAGCTTTCACAGAAGGCAGTCACACAACATCTATAGTTCTTTGAGCAGGGACTTTGGGATCCTTGCCCAGAAACAATTTGGTGATTGTAAAAGTATCACTTGAATTATTTACCAGAGCTATGTCTCTTGACAGTCATCTAAAACCACCTCTGCATAGAAGCAATTAAATTAAAATCCACTGTATTGAACCAAATTCCTTGAGCAGCCCTATCTTTATCCCACTCCCTACCCCTGCACCCCATGTATGGAGGATGGAAAGCCACAGCCCCTCCGTTGCTCCTTCCTGGAACTGTGAACACTCACCCGACAACCCTAGCCACCCCACCCCCACCCCCAGCTCTGCCACTGAGCTCATGTCTTCGAGCCTAATTCATTTTCTAGATAGATGGAGCAAATATCTAGCAAATATTATTTATGACTTTGTGATAAATAAGTCTTTTACAGAAGTTATTCAAGGAGTTCTGGGGAATTTCAAGGATAACTTTCAGCAAGTTTCAAAGGTCGGGTCAGCCTTGGATACTGAACCCACAGTATCTGCTGTACCCTTCATCTGTTTTGAATTATTGGTCTTACCCAGCTTCAGTCAACTCTCAATGGACTGGCTGTGATTTAGCTCTCTGGTTGTATTTTATTTCGATAGTGGGCAGGGGGCTTTGATAATTATTATTCGTACTAGACTGATAGTGGGGAGAGAAAAAAAGGGATTTTAATGAAATTCAAGCTCTAACAGATGTGTTGAAAAAAAAATGGGTTATACCTGATCAGCCACCCCTACCCATGTACCCCCACAACCACACACACAGAGCAGTGGGACACCCCCCCCCCTTTTCGCAGAGGTGGAAGGCACCATGCTGAACCTGACAGCACAGAGGTGGGATCATAAAGGCAGGACTTTTCCAGACAGCCAGGAGGTAATGGGCGAGGTTGGGCCCTTTACTGACATATGAATTGTATGTCTGATCCTCTCGCAGATGCTGTAAACATAGCAACTTGGGAGCAGAGACTGTATCTCATTCAACTCTGAATCCACACAATCTAACACTTTGCCAACCTTTGATAGGGATGGGATGGGATGGGAAGGGATGGGATGGGATGGGATGGGATGGGATGGGATGGGATGGGATGGGATGGGATGGGATGGGATGGGATGGGATTGAATGGAGTTGAATGGAGTTTCCTTCCACAAAGCCTTTTATTTTTTAAATTTTCTTTTGTTTTTGTTATTGTTGGGTTTTGTTTTTTTTCTGGTTAGTTTGTTTATCTCAGTTGTTGAGGTTTGATTTTGATTTACCCTGAGAATGAATTTGCCTGAGGTAGAAGTTAAAGTAGAATGTAACAGTCTTTCCAGAACTACACATTTCTCCCTAAATAATTTAGCAAAATTCATTTTCCATTCCTGAGACCCAGACTATCAGCCTGTTATTCTGGAAATGGTGTAGAATAAAGAATTAAAGAATGCTGTCTATCTTATATACCCTTTAAAATAGCAAAATCTGGGCCGGCCAAGTGGCGCGGTGGTTAAGCGCTGGCTTGGGAAGCCAATGGCCCCGGTTCAGGTTCCACATATGAGGGCCAGTGACGTTGCTCTCAAAAAAAAAAAATTGTATCAATAAAGTAGCAAAATCTGTATTGCCCTGCTATAGTTTGAAAATGGCTTTTTTTTCTGAGATTGCCTTACTAATTTGAAACTCTTTCTTTGGTATATTTTGCTGGACACACATGAGTTCTTACAAAAATAATTGGTGAAATGAATTGACTACAGAAAGCTGGATTTGTTCACTTCTTTTGCTGTTTGTTTTTTTACTTCAGAAGGTAGAAAAATGTCTCCCCCTGTGAGAAATCAATCAAGGGCTCCCTTTGTCTTTAGACTAAGGCACATTCTGCTAGATCCCCTTCTTATAAACATCTGTCCCTCTCACTTTACACAGTAAATATGGCCAGAAGAAATGCGACCTTGGTTATATTTTTTAAATCAAATTATATTTAAATGCACTAAAGGACATTTAAAGGAACACCTACTGCAATATGAATAACTCCTTAATTTACTTACTATCAGATATAAATTTTGTCATATTGGGTTTTCTCAAGGAGTATTCATTTCTTCTTTGTTTTTCTTTCAGAAAAGATAATTTGCAGTGGGTAGGCTGTATGCACTCACCCTGCTGAGACATAGAGACCAGGGCTGAGGACCCAGGAGGGTGTGCCTATTAGCTAGAGTTGCATGTCCAAACGAGAACCCATTTCCAAAGGGGAGGTTTAGCAAAAGAGAAACAGCTGAGATTATCAGTCCCTAAAGAGGTCATTAAATCATGGAGGAGTGTCTATTCCAGAGGATGCAATGGGATGGAGTAGTGGGGAAAAGAAAACAGGAAATAATAAATCCATTGGGCAAGAGAGATTGAAACCCCATGGTGAGAGTCTTTGATGTCACTGGCTTGTACTTGCTCCTGCATCCAGCTCTGTGTTGGGCCACGTACACTGTAAAGCCCAGGGACAGAGCCAACAGAGCTTGTTTACCTGATGACCTTTGATTTCTGCAAGCCTCCCCAGCTCCTGGAGGCAAACCCTCACTCACAGCACTCTGTGCCTAAAGACGTCCTCAGTCTCTAACCCCACCCTGAGCACTGCATAAAGTATCCTCCGTTCCCTTCAAGTCTGTTAAAAACTCAGTTCCACAGGTAATGGGAGTGGTGGTGAGGGTTGTGGTGTTAGGGCTTCCTACCAAAGTGAATTCTTCAGATCTATTTTATGAAGAAAAGCATCCCTTTAGTGAGAAGAAGAGAAAAATGACAACTTTTCCCTAGTGCTTCAAAGCATTTGGGGCCAGCTGCATGTACCAACATCTCTTGAGCTCCTTCTCTCTTTAGCACCTTCCCAGAAACAGGGCTTTAGTGACAAAAGCCTCATTGTTTATTCTGGTTAACTTGCTACTTACCAGATCTATCTAAAACTTAGTGGTTAAAATAACAATTTATTATAATCTCTCATGCATCTGCTGACTGGGTCAGCTGGGCAGTTCTTATCTAGGATCTCTCATGGGATTGTGATCAGATAGAAAGGGGCCAGGGATGGAGTGATCTAAAGGCTTGACTAGACTGGACATCCAGGATGGCTCACTCACATGGCTGAGAGTTGACAGTGACTGTCAGCTAGAGGTCAGCTGTCATTGTCAACCAGAGCACTTCATGTGGCACTTCTCCATATAGTTTCTCGCAGAATGGTGGCTGGGTCCCAGCAAGAAGTGTCCCAAGAAGCTAGCATTCCAAGAGACCCTGAGGGAAGCTTGAAAGGTGCTTATAACCCAGCTTAAGTCCTTGAAAGTTATTTCCATCACATCCTATTGTTCAGGCTAGGCAGCCTAGATTCAAGGGGTGGGGAACTCCATTCCATCCCTTGATGGGATAAGAAGTATGCAAGCGCAAGGAGGGAGGGAACTGATGGTGACCATGTTTGTAAACTCTCTACCACAGGGTCGTACCATACTTATTTCTTACTCCAAGATTCTAAAACCATTTTATTCGTTTCTGACCTATGCTGCTTCTATCTCCTCCCCTTCAACCTCATGATCCCTCTAATTAATGCCTTCTATTAGGAACATAATGTCTGTAAATCAGTAAAAGGGGTTTGACAGCTTTCTTTGGAAAGGCCATCCTGAATTCAGCACAGTAGGTTTTGACTCAGAGAATGGCTGCCTCAAAACCACTGGAGAGCTTTTAAGTTAGTGGGTTTTTAAACCAAAGCAAGTCCATGGGTCTCAACTGTGTTACACATACACAGATATTTTCTGTGTTCCCGCTATAATTTCCTTGGTTATTTTGTTTGTTTGTTTTGTTTTAGAAACCAAACAACACACTACCTTCTGAGGTTCTTTGGATTTCATATTTAAGCGTGGAAAGTCAAAAGAAAAAGTCTGGTGGGGGGAGGGAATGTGAAAATTCAACTGAAAATAAGGAATCTTGAGAGTTTTGCATAATTCTAAAACCTTTCCATTTAAAAGGGAAGGGAATATTCCAAAGCATCAAAGCTCTGTAGAGAACAAATGAGGTTTATACTGAAAATCTTCACACTCAATGTCACTACTGTCCCCCCGCTCCCACAAGTAGGCAGCAGTAGAGAAACAGTGGTGCCAAAAGCAAGCCATTCACTTTCCCCTATTAGAATAGATAGGAGGCTCTTTTTCTCTCTCTTTTTTTTTAAATTATTATTTTATTTTAATTAGTTTCAGGTGTACAACACAGTGCAATAGTTATACATTTCACCCCTCAAAGTGATAACCCCCCACCCCCAATTTGCCACCCCACTCCCCGCCCATATCATATATATCTATTACTCTTCCTCTGACTGTCTTCCACAGTATAATTACCCAGCCCCTCTGGCCCGCTCTGGGCTTCCACTGTATCATCCAGAGGCATCTCTATTCTCAGGATCTGTCTCCCCTCCCCCAAGAATGACTGCCAGGGGCCCCATCCATACAGGAAGCTAAATATTGTTGTGTGAAGCCGCTTCCAGTGTCCTGAAGGCTTATACAGCAATAAGGGAAGCTAGGAAGGCAAAGGTAGACACTGATATTGTATTTTACCCTCATATACATGTATTTCATTCTCTCCCAGGAGGCACCAGGGTTTGGGGAAAAAAACACTGGATTCAGGTTCCACAACCTTAGGTCTACTCTATTTCTCCACTAACAAACTGTGTGGCCTTCTCAGGGCTCAGCTGGAAAAGGAGATGGCCTTATAATCTTTCTATCTCTTCTGTCCCAAATTTTCCCTCAGGAAAACTAAGGTCAGGAAGAATTGATGATACAGAAAATCTCACGTCGTGAGGCTGCACACAGAAGCAGCTCTGCTCCTCTTATTCAGCTAGGATGTGCCCCCAGCCCCACAAACATTTGAAGTGACTCATTTGTCCCAGCCACCTTCCCACCAGGAGCAGCCAGCCCCTTTCAGGCCACCATAGGCAGCAAGTAAGAGTTTGCAAACTTGCTACCATAGATAAAATCCACAGGCTCTTTTCCCAAAATGCAAGAAATTGGGGTTGGGAATGGGGTCGGGGTAAGAGTAAGGCCTGTTCTCTCAGCTCTGGAGGTCTCTATATTCTTTAGTTCTTCTTAATCATTAGATCGTAAAAGGGGGGAGGGGTGGGGAGTAAAGGCAGAGGGGGAGGGAAAGGGGAAGAAAAAACTCAACACCAACAAAAAAAGAGACAGCCCCACACTCAGGTCCTCTGGGACCAAGAACTCCATTCAGAGTTTTCAGAAAATAGGGTCAGGCATGTCTTGTGACCTGAGACCCCAGAGCTCCTCTGTTCCCCATAATTATCTAATACAGCACTCTCCCTGCCAAATACAATGAAACAATTTGTCACTTCAATTATCTGTCAGTCAACACTGAGGCCTTTTCAACAGGCCAGCACATGTGTTTGGAGAGCTTGTCAGTGAGGGCTGTCTAGCCAGGCCCATAACCATGGAAAATGGAACCTTTGTTAATTCTGGTTCTTAGAAAAGTAAATCCATTCAATTTCTCTCCTCTCCCTCTCTCTTCTTTTCTAAATGCCTTCAGTTTGGAATTTGCACAAGGAGCTGAATTGGTCCTGCTCTGAACCTTAAATGACTGGCCAAAGGATTTGCATGAGGAAGCAGAAATTAATTATTCCTTTCGGGGCTTTTTCCCCTGGTTTTCTGTAATTCTGTGTTTAGAAGCAAGATTACACCCTGCGTTACCAGAGAGATGGGGGTGGTGCGAGGGGATGGGAAGTAGGGGCATGCTGCTGGGTGTATGTGTGTATGTGGGGGAGAGGAGGTGCATTTTGTTAGCACTTCCCAACTAGCTGGCTTCCCTGCTTCTCCTTTCCCTTCCTTGGCTCATGTGCACACATTGAGGAAGCTCCCTGGGGAAAGTTCCCTTCGGGGTTCTTCAAACTCTCCACCTGGAGAAGGACATCTGGTCTGAGGATGGATAATCCCTCTAGCAACCCCGGGCTTCGATTTCGACACACAGACCTGAGATTGGTAGCTCCTGTGAGGGCCCTTGGATCTCCTCCCTGTGAGGGGCCCAGAACCTTCTCCCTATGAGGGGGAAGCAGGTCTGTGACTGAATCACTGAGGCCTAAATGAGAAAGTCTACATTCTGTGATTTCCCAGAAGAGTCTAAATCCTCCATCCCACTGGCAGACTGTGGCTCCATTTTAGGTCGGGAATATAAGGTTGCTTTATATAAGACAGTATACCAGCAACAAAGCCAAAGGACCTTTCATGGTTTTCCATGGTCCACATGCACAGAGCGGCTAATATATTTTGAAGGTGGGAGCTGGAAGCGAGCACACATGAGTTCATTCATGGTAGTGTTAGGTCAGCATTTCTATCTTGATTGTTTTTATATTGATTTTTTGCATACATGGTCCTATAGCAAATAAAATTACATGTTTTAAAATTTATATAGTATATGACTTCCCATACATTGAGGTTTTATCCCACTTTAGAAACTCACAAATTTTCCCCCAACCTAAGAATCTCTCCGCTCCTCACCCAGCCCCATGGTTTGGTTCCCATAACAAGCCTGAGGCTGAAATCCATTACTTTTCCTCCTTCTAGTCCCAGGACCCAGCACCACGAAAAGCACACACATTGGTTTTATTCTAGGCATTGGGATTCTGTCCCCAGGATGCCTGAGAAAATAGATCCCTGAAGATTTTCAAGCCAAAGCTCACTCTGTCTCTCCAGATGCATTAGAGACCATCAGGCTCACCCTGACTCTTGTCTGACAAGAATCAGTCTTTCCTTTGCTATGTGTTTCTGCCTCCATCCCTCCTTTTCACTTTCCTCTCTTCTTTCTTCTTTCTTCTCTTCTTTTCCCAACTGTTTCCTTTATCTTTTCCCTGCCAGTCCTTCATATATATTGTTTTCTCCTGTTATCCTTTCTTACGTTTTTCTGCTTGTTTCTCTCTTTTTCCTCTGTGGGCCTAAAGAATTTCATAGCCATCATTATAGCACTGGGTTGTACAAAGAGAGAAATCATCCTTTTTTTTCCCTTTCTACTTTATAGGTAAGAAAACATAAATCCAAGTGCAGAGGTCTTAAATTCAGTCAGGAAGTCAGGGGTGAAACTGCCAAATAAATCAATAAGTCACCACTAGGTAGACCTAGTCCCAGCCAGGTCTGCTAATGGGCATCCCTGCCTGCATCTCACCACCAGAACAGAGCGTACTTTTCTCCACTTGACTCAGGTGGCAGATTCCTCTAAGGAGGGATCCTGGCAACCAATCTGAATGTGGTCCACAAGGTAACTGAGTCCTTTTTCTCCCAAGCTATGAGTAGAGGCTCTCTTCAGCTCTCAGGGAAGCATCAGTCATGGTGGACATGACTATAGAGGAAGAAAACAGCCTTTCTTTCTAAACAAATACTCTCTAAGTACACTGGGCCCTACAAAATGACTTACCCTCCATGTACTAACATTTAGCAAAATTATTTTGGAATGTTTCCAGGAAAAAAAAAAATACACACACACGGCACAAAAACATATGCATCATTGGGTTGTCGGAAAAGTCATGATATATGTTTTTCTGTTTTTCATTGCAAAAATGCGTCATGACTTTTCCGACAACCCAATATTTTCTATTAACCCCATGATTTCAAGGGGGTTAATTTTCAGTTAAGTCCCAACTTCATTTTCTACCTTTTTCAGCTTTATGATTCTGATTGACTTGAAGCTTCTTCCAAAAATCAATCCCACCATTAGTACAGGATAATTAGCAACCACTAGGGCAATATGAAAAACCATGCCCAATATTGAAAGCAATTCCAAAACCAGAACATTTCTAGAAGAGCCAAGTCTAGGCAGGATTAGGACAATTTAACAAGCATCTTCTGTGAACATCCTGTGTATAAAGCTATAGCACTGAGGCAAATGCCAAACCACAAGGCTGAAGGAATTAAGGGGGAAAAGATCGAATCACAGCCGCCAATGCACTAATGCAGGGTCTCCAGTTGAGGGGAAGGAGAAGTGGTCAGTCTGTTTTCTCTCAACTCTGGGACAGGCATGTCAGGGCTCTCACCTCCCCCTACCTTTTCCCCAACCTCCCTACTGACCTACTCCCCCTCCTCAAAAATCCCCATCACTTTATTGACACCAGTGTTTAACCTTTCACCTCTGGCAACCTCCACTGTTTGCTCCTTGGGAAACAGGGTGACATGGTTGCCCTCTCTCCTGGCCACTCCCCAGAGAAAAAGGGGCAGAAGTGGCCCTGAGCTGAATGAGCATTCTGTGCTGCCATGGGGGTGGGGGTGGTTGGGGGGGTGGGAGGAGTTGCTGTGTCTAATCCCATCTCCAGTCCTGCACAGTTTAGAAGCATTTCCCAAGGAGCCCTTGCAAGCTCGGACAATTCTTCGTCTCAGGAATGTAGTCTTTGCAGCAGACTTGTTGATTCTCTCATCCTGCCTTTAGATAGTCCCAGCTTTCCCTTCCCACAGCCAACCTTCTTCTAAACCTAGAAAGGAAAAGCTTACATTTGGGGGAAATGATAGCTGCCTACTGCAGTGAATTCAAGGCCTAGAGCCCAGCTATGGAGAAAATCCTTCCACCCAGAGGGTAAAGGAAAGGGGCACCCACAGGAGATAAGGTCAGGCTTTGAATATGTGCACCACTGTTCTTCTGGTTATCCCAGTGTCCCAGAGATGCCAGGGAACGTGGAGATCTCTGGCCTGAATGCCATAGGTTTTTGGGTAGTCAAGGCTTTTAAAATTTTCCTTAGACTCTATTCCATTTAGTTTTCTCTGGTTATAATCACAAAATGTCCAAGAATGGCAATATGTATCATTTCTCTTGGGTGACTACAGTATAAATACAGAGGGTGCCAAAAAAATGTATACAGATTTTAAGAAAGGAAAACCCTGTATTAAAATTATGCTGATGGCAACCACTTTGAGCCCCTCTTGTAATGGCAGAAGTCAAACGTGACTTGTATTCATCTTTTGTTATCGGTATATGTTGAGTATTACAATTTTAATACAGTTTTTTCCTTTCTTAAAATGTGTATACATTTTTTGGCACCTTCTGTAGTTTACATGCAATTTCATCAGAAACCCAAAGCTGATTTGCTGAAACCAAAACCACCAATTTGCCTGAGAAACAGTGAATAAAATCTTCCGGGTTGTGAAGCAAAATTACTTAAAAACAAGCAATATATAATTTTAAAACACACACAATTTCACTAAACTCAATTAATATAAACCATTTAAACCTATGTTTACATCTAAGTTAATAAGCATTACCTGCATTAACTGAATTTTATAACTTGCTTTGTAATTAATTATCTGTCATTATTAAAACTCAAACTCAATAAAAGTGATAAACTATCACATAAAATGACTGCAATTTGGGAAGAAACTGCTGGGATCAAGGAGAAAAGACCAGAAGTCACAACGCTTCCAAGTATATGAATGATAAAGTAGTTATTAATTATAAAGACAATAATTAATTCATAACATGGAAATAAAAAGGGGGTGTCTTACTCAAGTCTGATGTTAGTATCAAATTAATGTATGTAAAAACATTTCATAGATTTACAGATGAGCTGACCACTGTACAGACTTCAAGTATAGATTTTTAAAGAACAAATGAAAGATTTTATTTTTTCAGGTTTCAATGCATATAAGTAATCATGAACTTATATATGTTCAAATACATATATATACATATGCTTATAATAAATATATGTGTAATGTATGTATGTATATATCTCACATAGATAACCACACATGTCAGGACAAACGTATCTACTCAGAGTCTTGCCCAACTCTTTTAAAGGTGTCAAAATGTCAAAATATATAATATTTGCAGTCTATTTTAATTCATTTCCCTGAACATGGTAATATTTTATAGTCTAATCTGAAATGTTTTCACAATGTTATCAATATAATCACGTTGCATTCATATAGACTTCAACTTTCAGGAAATTTTAAATTCATAAAGAGAGAAAAACAAGTATTTTTCATTTTCCCATCCATGTGGCAATCTGGCCTTTTTTGAATGAAATGGAAAGGAGCAATAAGGAGGATCAAATGGTATCATATAAAACTTAAGGTAGCTTCTAATGACTTTGCCAAGGGGAAAATTCAAGCATTTCCCCACAAATAGCCATCTCAGCAAGTAGGGAAGGTAAAATTCCTGTAAATAGAAAGCAAAGGCTTTAGGATTCAAAAAAAAAAAAAAAAGCAACAAAAAACTAACAGGTGTTTCAACCACACTTGAAACAGCAAGGGAAAAGGAAGCTGGAAGTTCTGATTTGGGGTGGTTCTGAAGAACAATGCAGCCATTGGAAAGTACTTGTTGGGGCCACTGGGCTGTGAAAGACTGCTGATAGACATGCAAATGTGAAGGGACCTGAATAGACTCAGCAAAGCTGGGTTTCCACCGGTTGGGCGGGGGTAAGCTTTGGGGAGATAGACGAAGGCATATGCCCTGAGCCAAAAATAACGTTTACGCTGTAAGGATCTTTAGGTAGAGCTGAAATGAGCCATTGATTTTTTTTTTTTTTAAGTACCATTGGATTCTGAAAGGGCAGCAATAATGCAAATTTGAAGTTTGCCTTAGTTAATTGGGTAGAGAATTCACCAATTAATCATAGAGAGGCAGAAAACTATTATTTGGTTACAACTTTTTAAAAAAAGAGTGTCACTGATGAAATGCTTAAAAAAGAAATACTGTACTCAAACATCTGAATCTGACAACCTGAAAAAGAGTAGAATGGCCTTCACATAACTTCTGTAATTCACCTGAGCTGAGAAAAACAGCTGGGATTAGTATTTTAAGGTTGCTTAATGCTCAGCAACGGGTCCTGAAACAGCCTTTTCTTGGCCTGATCCTTGATGGGGCTGCCCCAGGGGACAGCAAAGAGCAGAGCTAGTGCTCCGGTCCCTTCACAGGCTCAGCCCTGAGAAACATCCCAGGAAGAAGGGCTTTGAAGGTCCCTATCCCAATCTTGACAAATAGCCACTAACCTTAAGTCCAAGGAAACAGAATGAGGAAAGCCTTACTTCTCAACTCAGCTTCCGAGTATCTGGTATTAAACTGATCATCTAGAATTTTGGCTTCCTGCCCAGCAAAATGAAAATTTACAAACTGCAAATGTCTTTTTATTATTAATAACATTTTTATTGATTCAGAAAATACACCTGGTGTATTTCTTCTTGACTTTTGTGTTGACATTTGTTGAAATTGTTTTAGTGTTATGTATCAGTTCCTGTCTCAAATGAAGGTGTAAAAAGAATTTTCAATAGAAATAATAACGTGTGGATGAGGGAAGCAGAATGTGAATTGGATCTGTGTAAAATGAACTTCTCAATTTTACAACATTTTTTTCCATGAGGTTCACATGCAGTGAAACAATTCTTTCTAAAAAGAACATTCCATTGAAATGTTTCAATAAATATTTTGACTAAAAATGTACCTCACACATACACTCAGAGATAATGGTCCATATTTTTTTGCAAAGAACTTCTGACAACCCTATCCTAGACTTTGTTTTATAAAATAAAGACCTCCTGGGAAAAAAAGGCTGGAAAAACTCGTATCAACCCTCATTGTGTTCCTCCTGATTCACTAACATCCAGGAAATAAAACAGTCATTCCTCTAACTTCCCTGTGATCTATTTTGGGTGGATCCTGCTCCCATCCATTTGACCCTCCTTCCTAAACTTTCTATATCCATTCAGAGGGACATCAAGGCCTAGGAAGTCAACAGCCTGGGAACCTGGGAAGTGCTCTGCTGCATCTTAGGAAATGTAGTCCCCATAAGTAATTCACTTAAAAGGGCTTGCAGGAGATTGCTTTTTCGAAATATTATATTAGTCTAGTCTACTGCCAATTCTAATCACAATTCAGGATAACAAAATCACCTCATGGGAAAATACGCTAAATTATGGGATTGTATTATCGAACATCTTCAGTTATTGCTACGGAGGAGTTGAACAGAAATCCCTTTCCTTAACTACTGGAGAAGTTAAAAGATGCTATTTGTAGGTATATTCATAACTCTAGGAGAGGAGAAAGCCATTTACAGGTAGCAGGGTAGCAGGGTAGTTCTTGTAATATAATACAGGCTCAGAAAAATGTCACCCCTTACTTTAACAAAAATATGCATTTACTTTCTTTTAAAATAGGGCCTTAAAATCTATATTGAAATATTTTTCAAATTAATAAAGTAACCATAATTCTTAATCTACACCACAGAGCTCCCTGAGCTCCTGGCCTCTCTCAGAAGAAATCACAACGGTGGCAAATGTCAACCTTGCCCAAACAAATGCTCCCTTCTCACATTGTGTTTAAGCCTGTACATATGCATAAGGCTTTCTCTATGAAAAGAACTATGAACTAGAAAATGCAGATCTTAATGACTTCTGGTTAAAGATAGAGGACTGCACATATATTTTTTTCTCCTTCCTCTTCTGTAAGACAAAGGTTCTGGAGAGAACTAGAACAACAAAATGTTGGAAGCTGGAGAACAGATGGATGAATGTGTAACTGACTTAGCATCTGCAGAAAATAGAACATTAAGAGAAATTGGAGAAAACAACCCAGTTTACATCATGGAATACCTAACAACAGCACCAGATACCTCTTGAAGTGTGTGTGTGTGTGTGTGTGTGTGTGTGTGTGTGTGTGTGTTGGGGGCCGGAGGGGGAGTGGTGTAAAAGTGGAGCTAGCATCAGGGGAGAAGTCAAAGAGATTCTGAGATCTCTGGATGCTGCTAATGATTGCTTCCTCCCTTACTCCGGCAGAAAATTGAAGATTTGTTCCCCAAAGAAGGTAAAACTTGGCCTTTTTTGACCATGGGACACCACAACACAGTTGGGGAAAGGGAGAGTACCATACTGAAAATAGAGGATTGAAGTGAAAATATAGGTTCTCAATGTTGAGACCTTTACCATTCTTCTCTCTCTTGGCATCCAGATCACTGACAAGCAGACATATAACTCTTCAGGAAGGAAACTGGAAAAGCCTTCTCGGGAAACCCAATCCGATTAAGAAACAGAACTTAAGCATAGTGACTTTGGGATCTCCCTAATGAAGTGACACAGCAAAAATACTTTATAGTGAAACCCAAAGTAAACAAACTCTGCCCTCTCACCCAGGGCTTCCAATTGCCTTTCCAGGACCCACTCTCAAGTATGAAGGAGTCGTCAAGTATGAAGAGATCTTTGAGGAAGATCTATAATATGAAAGACAGGTGTGAAACAAACAAACAAAACCAGGTGAAAGCAACTTGAAGGAAATAGTTGTAGGGCAAAAACTTCAGAAGAAATAAGGGAAAATATTTCATCTGTGAAATAGGAACAGGCAAACCTAAAAAGCAACATTCAAAGAACAAAAAGGCAATATAGAACAATCAACCTGAAGAACCATCTGCAGTCTAGCCAAACAGAGGTCCTATGACTAAAAATCTAAAAAAGGAACCACGGCGAGACTGGTAGGAGGGGAGGAGATGTGGAACAGGCCCCACACCTGTGTGGCAGTTGTGGGAGGGATATCTTGGCTGAGGAGGATCCCCTGGGAGAAGCAAGGAACCCCGGCCCCCACACCAGGATCCCCAGTCCAGAGTACTGGTGCTGGGAAGAGGAGTCCTAATCTGATTATGAAAAACAGTGGGCATTCCAACCATCCAGGTGGTACAGAAGACTGCAGGAAACCCAGCCATCCTCATAAACAGCCCACACACAGACTCACTAACTTGCAGGCACTCACCTTGAGCTCCCGTGGAGGGACAGTGACTCAGGAGGTGTTGCAGATATATGGGGGTACAAATTGAGGTGTGTGGTATTGGAGGAGGACTGGAGAACAGTCGGCATTTTCCCTGTGTGAGGTCCTTCTCCTGTGCAGCCAGCATATGGGTGCCATCTTTTCTGTGTTAGTCCCAGGCCCCACCACAAGCAAATCTGAATCTGATTGGCCTGGTGAGCTCCACTGCTCCATCCTGCTGACTCACTGGGATACTGCCCCATCCAATTTCCCCCAAAAAAGGTACTTTCTCCATGAGCAGCCAGCCCAGCTCACATTGCACTCCTTCTTGGAAAACTATTGGAGTCTGACAGGCCCCCAGTGGGTGGTGACTGGCCTCAGTGTGCTTGGAGACTTTTGTTGAGTAGCTCCAGGTTCAGCACTGGCACCAAACCAGAATTTACATTAACACGGTGACCAAAACTCTTCCTACTCTAGTGATTCCCTGAGATCCTGCTTCACCAGCCTTGCATACTGCAAAAGGCTTTATCAGCAGCTGAACCTCAAGGGAGCTGGCAAGTGACAGCAGGCTTTGGGGTGTCCTGGCTTTTTGCAGATCTACCCAGACCCGGTACTGATGGCAGACAACCTTGTGTCATAGCATGGCCCCTCCCACATGCCTCCAGGTTCAGCACAGGCAGTGAACAACCAAGGATCTTTTTGTAGCTACTACCAGGTAGGCCCCCAACAGTCAAAGGCCGTGGGTGAGCTGGGCCGGAGACCCTCCCAATAGGTTCCATAACCAACATACTTGGAAGTTAGCTTCAGACCACAGCAGAACACTGCCCAATTAGCCCCACGAGTGGTACACACAAAGGATGGTCTCAACAGTTACTAGAGCCCACTGGGGCAAATCCCACTCAGTGGGCTAATTCCCCCCCACAGTAGCCCATAAGCTGTGGATGTGGCTAAAACCCACAGTCGGTAAGCTTAATGGTCAATCCCACCCACTGACATGCCAATAGCAACGAAGTCTCAACTATAACACGAGGGTATACACAACCCACACAAAGAACACTTCTGAAGCACCTGAAGCAGATGACCAAGGAGACTGTGCCACTGAGCCCACAGGGCACCTACTACATAAGGCCACCTGGCCTAGACTGGGAGATATAGCAGATCTACCTAATACATAGAAACAAACACAGAGAGGCAGCCAACATGAAAAAACAAACAAACAAACAACAAAGAAAAGTGTTCCAATTTAAAGAACAGGAGAAAAAATCCAGAAAAAGAGCTAAGTGAAATGGAGGTAAGCAACCTGCTAGAGACAGAGTTCAAAACAATGATCATAAGGATGTTCAAGAAATGTAATGAGAATTTCAAAAAGAAATAGCAAGCATTAAAAAGGACATAGAAGCTATAAAAAAGAACCAGTCAGAAGTGAAGAATACAGTAACTGAAATGAACAATATACTAGAAGGAATAACCAGAGAGGATCAAATCAGTGATTTGGAAGACAAGGTAGCAGAAAACACTTTCTGAAACAGCAAAAAGAAAAAATAACCCACAAAAATGAAGACAGCTTAAGAGACCTCTGGAAAAACTTCAATTATAACAACATTTGTATCATAGGGGTACCAGGAGAAGAGCAAACGCAAGAGATTGAGAACCTATTTGAAGAAATAATGACTGAAAACTTTCCTAATCTGGCAAAGGAAATGGACATACAAGCCTAGGAATTGCACAGAGTTCCAAACAAGATGAACCCAAAGAGACCCATACCAAGACACATTATAATTAAAATGGTAAATTTAATGGCATCCTAAATGCAGCAAGAGAAAGGCAACTAGTAATTTATGGGGTTGTCGGAAAAGTCACGACATATTTTTTCTATGTTTTTCATGGCAAAAATGCGTCATGACTTTTCCAACAACCCAATATAAGGGAGCTCCCATAAAACTGTTAGCTGATTTCACAACAGAAACTTTGCAGGCCAGAATGGATTGACATAAAATATTTAATGTAATGAAAAGAAGGGATCTACAACCAAGACTACTCTATCTAGCAAGGTAATCATTTAAAATTTAAGGACAGATAAAGAGCTTCCCAGACAAGAAAAATCTAAAGCAGTTCATCACCACCAAACCAGTATTACAAGGAATGTTAGAGGGACTTCTTTAAAATGGAAAAAAATATCAAAATATGAATAATAAAATTGTGATATCTATATATCTATCTACTAACAATTACTTTCAATATAAATGGATTAAATGCTCAAATAAAAAGACATAGGATAAGAAAACAAATGGATGGATAATGAATGGATAAGAAAACAAAACTCTTACATATGCTGCCTACAAGAGACTCACTTCAGATTGAAAGACACACACAGATAGAAAATAAAGGGATGGAAAAAGATATTTCATGAAAATGGAAATGAAAACAAAAAACAAAACAAAACAAAAAACAGAAAAAGCTGGGGTAGCAATACTTATATCAGACAAAATAGATTTTAAAATAAAGCCTATAACAAGAGACAAAGAAGGACCCAGTAATCCCATTTGAGGGTATTTATCTGAAGAAACCTAAAATACTACTTTGAGAGGACGTGCATATCCATATGTTCGTTGCAGCATTGTTTACAATGGCCAAGATGTAGAGGCAACCTAGATGTCCACCACTGGATGAATGCACAAAGAGGTGGTACATATGTACAATAAAATATTGCTTGGCTTTGGAAAGGAATGGGTTCTTGCCATCTGCAGCAGCATGGATGGACCTGGAGGGTGTTGTGCTGAGTGGAGTATATCAGACAGAGAAAGACATATGCAATGTGATTTCACTTATATGTGGAATCTAAGAACAAAATTAACAAACAAAACAGAAACAAACTCATAGATACACAGAATATTTTGATAGAGTTGCCAGATGGGAGGAGGGTTTGTGGGTGTGGGTGAAAAAAGGGGAAGGGATTAAGAAGTACAAATTGGTTGTTATACAGTAGTCATGGGGATGTAGGGTATAGCATAAGGAACATAGTCAATAATATTGTAATACCTATGTATGGTGTCAGATGGGTACTAGATTTGGTGGGGTGATAGATGGGAGGGGGGTTGGGGGCAGGGCGAGAAAGGTGAAGGGATTAAGAAGTACAAATTGGTAGTTACAAAATAGTCATGGGAATGTAAAGTATAGCATAGGGAATATAGCCAATGGTATGGTAATAACTATGTATAGTACTAGGTGAGTACTAGTCAGCGGGGATCACTTCTTTTTTTTTTTTTTTTTAAAGATTTTTATTGGTGAATTGGGGGAGGGGAACAGCGTTGGGGAATCAGGGAAGGGGAACAGACAAGTTCCTGTCTTTCTGTTCTTCAGTCTAGTTGGGGAGGACGTTGCTTCACTGGCCCATGTTGGTATCGTCATTGTGCTCTTCCTGGATGAGTCAGATCGGTCACCGGCCTCTGGATGGTCACTCACCGCGGCTATTGGCCTCTCACTCTGGCTGCTGGCCACTCACTGTAGCCTATGGCAGCCCACTGCAGCAGGGGCAGCAGCCCACACTGTCGCCAGGGCTAGCACAGCCCAGTTCCAGGTGGAGCCGCTGTTAGCTGTGGAGGGCAGTATCATTGGCCCTCATATGTGGGATCTGAACCAGGGCTGCTGGCATCCCAAAACCAGCTCTTAACCAATGAGCCACTCGGCCGGCCCGGATCACATCTTATATTATATAAATGTCTAACCACTATGCGTAAACCTGAAATTAATATAAGTTAATATTGAATGTCAACTGTAACTGAAAATTTTTAAAAGGAGGGAAAGGTGAAGGAAATAAGAGGTCCAAATTTCCAGGTATAAAGCAAATAAGTCATGGGGATGTAATGTATAGCATGGGGAATGTAGTCAACAATATTGTGATAACATACAAGTACATATGTAGTACAATGTCAGATGGTTGCTGGACTTATCATGGTGATCACTTCTTTTGTTTTGTTTGTTTGTTTGTTTGTTTGTTTGTTTGTTTGTTTTTTGAGGGCAGTGTCATTGGCCCTCATATGTGGGACTTGAACCGGGGCCGCTGGCTTCCAAAGCCAGCGCTTAACCACCGTGCCACTCGGCCGGCCCATGGTGATCACTTCTTTTAATATATAAATGTTGTATAACTATGGTGTACCTCTGAAACTAATATAATATTGTATGTTAGTTATATTTTAAATAAAATTCTTAAAAAATAAAAATAATGAAAGAAAACAAAAAGGCAGATATAGGAAATTAAAAATTATGATCCCAGAAATGGAAAAGTCAATTATAAGAATTGAAATACAAACTTGGGGACTTTTCCCTCCAAATAAACCAAAAAGACAAAGCAACCCATGTAGAAGAATTCCAAGTAATTTATGTAGATATTCCACCCTCAAGAAGGTGGAACAGGGGCCGGCCGAGTGGCGCGGCAGTTAAGCACTGGCTTGGGAAGCCAGCGGCCCCGGTTCGGGTCCCACTTATGAGGGCCAGTGACACTGCCCTCAAAAAAAAAAAAAAAAAAAAAGAAGGTGGAACACAATTTTCACTTCTTAAATGTGGGCTACACATAGTAACTTCCTTCCAAAGAATACAGTATAAAAAGGAGGAATAATCAGAGTAACATCACAGTGGAGAAACCTCTCAAACACTAATTCACCCAGATGATCAAGGTTAACATCAACGGTGAGGGATAAGTCACAGTTGATAAACAGTATGTATTCTTGAGTTGATACAGTGAGAAAGGAGCTTTACTTCTGTGGCCTTCTTCCCCAAAACACATGAGAAAAACCATGAGAAAAAAAACATGGTTTGACCCCAATCAAACCATTAGAAAAGCATCAGACAAATCCCAGTTGAGGGACATTCAAAACTGTCAAAATCATAAAAACAGGAAAAGTTTTTGAGAAATTAACAGCCAAGGGTGACCTGGGGACATATGACAACTAAGTGCAGTGTTGTGTCCTGTCTGGGATCATGGGACAGAAAAAGAACATTAGATAAAACATTAGGAAATCTGAATAAACTATGGAGCTCAGTTTATAATAATGTATCATTATTGATCCACCACCATTACTAAAACATTAGGAAATCTGAATAAACTATGGAGCTCAGTTTATAATAATGTATCATTATTGATCCACCACCCTTACCACATTAGAGTATTCTGAATTTGACTATATATTTACCTTTATCAGTGAGATTTATATTTTCAATGTTTTCCTGTTACTAAATAGCATCCTTTTGTTTCAGCTTAAGGATGTCCCTTTAACATTTCCTGAAGGCTAGTCTAGTGGTGATAAATTCTTTGTTTTTGCTTATCTGGAAACCCTTTATATCTCCTTCAATTTTGAAGGATATCTTTGCTAAGTAGAGAATTTTGGGTTGACAGGTTTTCTTTCAGCACTTTGAATATAACATGCCATTTCCTTCTGGCCTGAAAAGTTTCTGCTGAAAAATTTGGTAAGTCTTATGGGGGTGCCCTTATACAAAACAAGTTGTTTTTCTCTTGCTGCTTTTGAGTCTCTCTTCGTTTTTAACTTTTTACAATTTAATTATAAGGTGTCTCACAGTGGGCTTCCTTTGGAACTCTCAAGGCTTCCTGCATTTTGATATCTGTTCTTTCCCCAGGTTAGGGAAGTTTCCAGCCATTATTTTTCTGAATATGTTTTTCTGCTTCTTACTCTCTCTTCTCCCTTTATGACCCCTAAAACGCAAATATTGGTCCACTTACTGATGTCACACAAGTCCCTTAAGCTATTTTTACTCTTTCTTTTTTGTTTTTGCTCATCTGATTGGATGCTAAAAACTTTATAGAGAAAAAGCAGCTTTCATATAAGGGACCAAATAACATTGAAGTCAGATTTCTCAACAGAAATACTAGACAATAATGCCATAGTTTCACAGGTTATCTCTGTGAGAAGTGGTCACAGAAGTGATGTTGCTGCCTTCTTTGTACTTCACATCAGTAGAAAATCTATGTCGACTTGTTCCAGTATTTGTCATGTTAACCTTGATGACCTGATGAAGTTGGTGTCTGCCAGGTTTCTCCACTATAAAACTCACCATTTCCCCCTTTGTATTTGATGAGTATTTTGTTAGTAAATATTCTGATATTACACCCTCACCATCAAACTTCTATGCACCAGCCTTAGAATCCATTGATGGCTCCCTACTTATGTCAGCTACCTTTATGATGTTTGCCAAATGATGTTGCTATTAATTGATGTCCAGCTGATTGGAGGAGCTTTCCTTTCTCCCACATTTGTTTATTTATTCATTTATTTACTTACTTATTTTCTTATACTAATATGGACTTGAAGTCTCTTATTTATTCAATAAGTTTTAACCTAATACTCTCATTATTTATTTTAATGCTCATATTGTCCTAAGCTTGGTTAGTGAGAACCCCTTCAAGCTGGCACCTTGTTCTTTTGACATATCTGCTTAATTCTTTGAACATTACCTTACTTTCTAACATAATAAGCCATTTCTGGCTCATTTTATACTTTCCTTGCCCCTATCTGGATTCATTTCTCCAAGGAGATGCATACATATACATCTCATCTGTATATCTAGCTGGAGATATATATATATATATATATATATATATATATATATATACTTTTTTCATGAATTTATGCTAATACTTCCAAATTCCAATCAATATCTCAGAGTTATTTTAGCTCCCCCTTTTCCATATCTAGAGATACCTTCGTATCTCTATTTCTCCCTGTTAATCTGCTTTATTCATCTTTTTTTCTATCTCTAGATCATCTTTCTTCACTTCTTCAATCCACATGATAGAAAACATGACTGTGAACAGTTCATAAATTGTATATTACAGTTTCAGTGAACCAGAGAGAAACAGATCTCTCCTTGTCTATTTTCAAAATTCCTATTAAAAAGTGAATGGCCTAGTCTCTGCCAAGCACTCTAAAAGTGACTTGGAGGAGGGGTAACGTGGTATGAACCTGGCACTTTGGTGGAATAGGGGGAAGTCAGCTCCCAGAAGAGTGGTGAGAAGTTTCTAAAAGAATGAAGCAATGAGAAGGGAAAACAACAGATGTTTACTCCAGGCTGAGAACTGAACACATCAACAGTAGACCTGAAGAGGGAATGTGAACACGAGAAGCAATTCTCAAAATCCTTTGGCAAGCTCTGAGTCAACACAGCTATTATTCATAGAGATTCCAGAGTAAAGGGAAAAAAACAAATATGGTCTATGAAAAAATCTAGCAGAATGAGAGGAAAGGAAGCTCAATGCAAAGATTCAGAGACAAAACATACTTCTGAAAATTATTTAATGCAAGATTCAGAAAACCAATTCATAGGACATTTTGGTATTTTCAAAAGAATGAAAAAACAATGCAAGTGTTCTTAAGAATAAAAGATGAAACGATAAAAAGATGAGGTAAAAATAAATATGATTGAGATAAGAAATAATTGTAAATAAACTCAAAGTACATCAGCAAATCATACCAGAATATACAGGGGGAAATCTAAGAGAGGAGATTTAGAAGAAAAATTACAAGTTATGTACATGTGTCTAGATCAGAGCCCATTCTAGAGTAAGCCCTTAGATATCTATAATACAAATAAATAATCAAATTAATGATTATTCCTCATTAAAAATGAGAACTGGAACTGATGCAAAGCTTTATATGTATGTAAAATATATGTAACTAAAATATATTAAAAAGACAAAAAAATGGGAATGCATATTGAAAAGGTAAAGTACATTTTAGGTAAAAATCAGTAAGTAATGGCCCAAATCTAAACCATGGTTTAAGATTTTTAAATTATCAGAAATAGATAAGAATTCTTTAAGATCCAGGAATAAAACACATTTTTTTAAAAAACAGATTGTCTTCACAAGAATAAACACTAACCTGTTTTAAAATTCTATACTATAGTACTAAATGTCAGATGAAAAGTCTACACAGTTTTGATAAGAGACTGTGACCCAAGAACCACTCCCAGAAAAATTACCTCTCATTATAAAGGAAAGATACGATCATATGAGCAAACAATCTGAATATAGATAGCCTTTCTTAAAGAGTCTTAATATATCACTTAACTAAATGAAAGCTTAAGAATGGAACTGTGTTATAAAATGACTGTGAGCAATTACACCAAACAAACAAAGGGTTAAGTATGAATAACTGTTTCAAGTCTGGTTAAATAACTAATTGCAAATGTTAAAAATTACATCTTAAACAGACAATACATAACGTAAAAATAACAATTTAGAAACAATAATCCGATGGTTTCACAGATGAATTGTTTCAAACTTTCAAGAAACAGAGAATTCTCATGCTATTTAAACCTTCTCAGAGCACATGAAAAGATGGAAATCTTCCCAGTTAATTTTACAAAGCCTGCATAACTCTCAAATCAAAACCTATGAAAGCCAAAAAGGAAAACTACATGCTAATTTCACGTGTTATTTTAATCTAAAGCTCTAACTAAAATATTAGCAATAGAATCCAATGTATATTAAAAGAATAATACTCCATGACCAAATAAGGTTTATTTCAAGAATGAAGGATGATTCAATTTTATTAAATCAATATACATTAACAAAATAATAAGTCAAAACACATGAGGGAAACTAAAAGTATTTTAAATAATTTTATAGTTATTTCTGATTTGTTTTAAAGACAATAAGTTGGAAATAAAGGATATTCTCTCAACCAAATCAAGAATATTTATTTTGGATCAAATTCCACTGTCATACTTGATGAGACATTAGATAAACTTCCCTTAAAGTCAGAGACAAGATGAATATTAGCTATCACCATTGTTAACTAACATGGAAGTTCTGACCCATGCAATAAAATAAGAAAAGGAAATTATATCTAAACAGGGGAAAATAAAATAAATTATTTGCAAATTATTTTACTTATTACCTACAAAATCAACTGAAAAAATAAGCAGAAGTATTAGGAAGGAAATTGTGTAACTACAAATACATGCATAAAAATCAATATCTTTCCTATATACCATGATGGAAAGGATAGAAATTATATAGGAAAAGATAATATAGATGCAACAAAATAATAAATGAAATGCCTAATATTCTACTTTAACAAAGTTGTTGATTTCTGGACAAGGTGATTCTATCAGTTCATGCTTTGACACACCCATTGTCAATAACAGATAAAATGTAAAATAGAATACTAGAAAGTAATAGCTAACTCAAAAAATAAGATAATCATCATCATAGATCAGAAACTGAAGAGAAATACAAAGGAATGAGTAAAGTTGAAGCCTTGGGCCTGCTGTACTTTCATCCAGAAGCAAACACATGAGTCCAAAATTCAGCTCCTTAAAGATAAAGGGCCCTAAAGATGCTCTATTCAAGGCAGGGGATAAGAGACAGGCTCACTGTTTGAAGGCAAGAGATATAGACTAATATCTTTAAAACCCTAAGGGAAAATGATTGTCAACATGAATTATAACCAGCTAAACTATTATTCAAGATTGAGGGTAAAATAGAACATTTCAGACCTACTAAAAACTTTTTAATTATATTTAACAGTCCCTCAACAAAAGAACTAGGAATGATGTGATTCAACAAAAAGAAAAGCAAATCCAGGGGAAGGCATGGATTTAAAGAAATAAGAGGGAGCACATATTTGTTGGTAAAGTTATCATTAGCTATATAATGTTATAATGTAATATAATTAATATAATATAATATAGCTATTATATATATAGATATATATATAAAATATATAGATATATACTAACTCATACACCAACTAAAATTAGCAATTATAGGTAATTTTTATGTTTGAAATAAGGTAAAAATGAGAACCCTAGAGCTGTCCAATATGGTAGCCACTAACTATATGTGACCACTGGGTACTTGAAATGTAGCTAATCTGAATTGGGATATGATGAAGTGTAAAAATGCACCTGGTTTTCGAAAACTTCTTATGAGAAAAAATGTAAACTATCTCATTAAGGTTTTTGTATTGATTACAAACTGAAATAATACTTTGTATTTAAGTTAAAATATATATTACTAAAATTATTTTCACTTTTTAAAATTGGTTACTATAACATTTTAAATGTGGCTCTCAGTAACACTGGTCTAGATAACAATGTCAAGATGGTGGAGTGGCAAGACTGGAGAGGGAAGGTTGTTCTAATGAGTTGTCAACATTTAATAAGTTTTCTGTCATGTTTAAGAAGAGGGTAGACACAATGAATAACTACAGACTTTGTTATTAAAAAATTTATAGTTAAGTGTGAATGTTTCTGTATTACCCAGGACTTCCAAACCATCTGAGAAAGGAAGAAGAGGGGTTTAGAAAACTTTTTCAATACATCAAAGGAAGGAAATGTAGGGTACAAAAAAGGCAAAGAAAAGAATAGTAAAAAAAAAAAAAAAAAAAAAAGCCCACAGAAATAAATTCCAATTTTCAGCAATTACAAAAATGGTAATCTCAACTACCGAATTCAACTTTCTTTGAAACACGTTACATATAAGAGAGACTTCTCTAACCCCAAAATATGGAACATAATTTTTAAATTACACATGAACAAAAGTTGAACATAAAAAATTTGAACATATCTTAGATTTCAAAAAAAGTTTCAAATTATTTCAAAGAATCAATATGACAAAAACCATGTTCTCTGGTCTTGGTTCAATTAAATTGGAAAGCAATTATAAGATAGTTTTGAAGAAACAAATGTTTGGAAATTTTTAAGGAACTAAATAATTCATGCAATAAAGACAAATTCAAAACATAAATATTAAAGGTTAGAACTGAATAACAACAAACGTGGTATGCATAAAAACTAGTTATAAATACTGATATTATAACTTTAAAGTCACTTAGCAAAAATATTTTAAAAGATAACTAAATACTCAACTCAAAAAGCAAGACAGTATACCACATCATATATTAAAGAAAATGGAAGGAGGAAAACAATAAGGTTAAGAGCTAAAATTAATTAAAGAGATCACAAAGAAATCACAGTAAGTGTCAATAATATTTATCCTGAAAGATGCGCTTTATAAGCATTAATAGAACAAGTCTGCATTATGTGATCAAGAAAAAAGGAAAAGGTAAAATAAACAATATTTAAAACAAAAATGGGATATAATCAGAACAGTAGTGTTTTGAAAAATCATAAAATAATAATATGAATTTAATGTTAACAGATTTGAAAATGTAGATTAATTGAATACATTTCTAGAAAAATAATTAATTACTAAAATTGGCTTAAGAAGAAATAGAAAGCCTCAATAAACAAACAAAAAGCTTAAAGAAATTAAATCAATAACCAAAAGGCTTTCCTTATAAAAGCCATAAGGCCAGAGAGTTTGATTGATGATTTTCCAAAATATTCAAGGGAGGCTTTTACAAAATTGAAAAAAAAAAAAAAAAAAAGAAAACTATCTAATGTATTTTTACTGTGCTATGGTATAACCTTAATGCCAAATGGAATGAAAGCATGATTTAGATATCAGGAGACTACTAGTCTTAATTAATTAACTAAACTATTAGATTAAAACAGAAAATATATACTATCATTTTAATAGATGCTGAAAAGATATTTGATAAAAGTCAATACTCATTCATGCTAAAAGAAATTCTTAGGAAATTGGGAATAGGGATAACTTCCTTAATTTAAAGCCTATATTAGTAAACATGATACAGAAAAACCTACTGAACATCATAATTAATGATACAATTGGAAAAGCATTATCAATAAATTTGAGAGTGAGGCAAGGATTCCCATCCTCACTGCTTACACTCAACATTATACAGAAAGTCCTGGCCAATACAATAAGATAGAAAAATAAAACAAACGATAATTGGAAAAGAAAATTTAAAACTGTCCTTAGCCTCAGATGATGATTTTCTACATGGAGAATCAACCTAAGAATTTTACAAACTACTATAACTGATAAGAGACATCAATAACATTTTAAAATAAATAAGTTACATCTCCACTGATAATTAACAATTTGAGATATAATAGAAAAATTGATCCCATTTACAATAGCAATTAAAACTATAAAGAACCTATGTGTATAGTTATATCAATATAGTTATAATTATATTTAATATAAATATAACAAAAATGTATGACACATTTATTGAAAAAAATACAAAACATTAATAAAGGATATAAGGAATAAAAGACTGGAATAAGTAATAAGTTCATGAATAAAAAGATTCCAATTGTACCCAAATAAATCTATAAACTCAATATAATTCCAATCAAAACCCTAATACATTTTTGTGAACTTGATAAGCAGATCTAAAATTCACATGAAGAGCAAAAAATCACAAATAATTATAAAGTTATAGTAATTAAAATAGAGAATATTGCTTTAGGGATGATTACACACACACACACACACACACACACACACACACACACACACATTCTGTTTAGAGAGTCCAAAAAAAGACTTATACATCCATGAAAATTTGATATTTGACAGAGGTGGCATTATACATGAGTAAAGACTAATCATTTAATAATAAGTGATATTCATTTTCCAAATGGCAAATAGATACTACTTTATTCCCCCACACAAGACAATCAATTCCAAGTAAATTAAGGCCCAAGTATGAGAAGTAAACTTTTAAAACTGAAAAATTTTTTAATTAAAAATATTTTTAAAGTGTAAAACTTTTTAAAGAAATCATTATGACTTCACAAAAAACATATCATCAGGAAAATATTGATAAATTTGACCCTAATTAAAGTTAAAATTTAGTATTTTTGATGTATAAAACTAACAAAAGATTCAAATCAGCACTTATAAAGAGCTTACAAATCAATTTACAGGGAAAAATTACTATAGAAAAATGGGTAAAACATATGAGCAAGCAATTTAGAGAAGAGGAAAGATAAATAGTCAGCAGACGGAAGAAAAATGCTCAGTCTCACCAGTAACCAGGGAATTATAAACTAAAACAACACGAAACTATTTCACATTCATCATGTTGCAAAAGTTTGCAAATAAATGTTGGCAAGAATAAGGAAGAGATGGGAGCTCTTATAAACTATTAGAGAGCAATTTGAAAATAATTAAGTTAAAAACATAGGTCTTCAACCCAGAAATTCCACTTACAGATACATATTCTAAGAAAACTCACATACATATGTGTACACAGAGATGTACAAAAATATAAATTACAACAATATTTGTAATAGCAAAAAATGGGTAAAATTCTATCAATCAAATGAATGAAAAAATAAACTGTAATATATTTATTCAATTAATTCATGGTATATAGCAGTTAAATTAAATGAAGCTATATGTATCAACATTAACAATTCTCAAAAACATAATGCTGTTTACAAAAATGCAAACTGCAGAATGATACCTACAAAATAATATTTACTACGTAAAATTTGAAAACATGCAAAACAATACATTTTATTGGCACATTCAAAACATGCTTGGAGGGCCGGCCGAGTGGCGCGGTGGTTAAGCTCTGGCTTGGGAAGCCAGCAGCCCCGGTTCGGGTCCCACATATGAGGGCCAGTGACACTGCCCTCAAAAAAAAAAAAAAACATGCTTGGAAATCATAAATACAAAATTGGGGAGAGTGTTCCTCTGGGGAAGGAAAAAGTCAGGGAAGAGTACATTGGAGGCTTCCACTGCAATCAGAAATGTTTTAATATTCTTTTAAAACCTGAAATAAACTTAAGAAAATAAGATTTGATGAAGCTGGGTGATGAGCAAATGGAGGTTTATATAATATTCTCCACTATAGTGAGGATGACTTCTGGGCTGGGAATTGGAAACAAACAGGAAGTATATGTGACTTCAACAGGGTGTCATTACACAGCCATCCAAGTGTGACCAAGGCCTACAAAAAAGATATGAAAAGAATTCGAGTGGAATTGGGTGGGAAATAAATTTCCTGGACCGAAACATGCTGTGAAGCATACTGGGTGGGAGGCTGCAGACTTGATACCAGACAGTAGAGTTTAGTAATAATATGTCTTAAACTCAGAAAAGAACAGCCCCTTCCAGACAGCATGGACTCAGAATCCGTTTTTAGTGACTATTAAAAACTGAGTCAATGTGTTGCTGAATGGCTCCAGGAGAATCGGATCTAGTGTCTGGCCCCAAATCTCTGGCCTATAAAGCAGCTTTATTCTGCTATTAAAATCTCTCACCCAATTTGACTGGAGTAATAACTCTTGTCGGCTTGGGATGTTAAAATTGTTTCATTCATGGATGTCTTTTTAATCTTAGTAAGGTTTAGAATCAAATATCAAGATGAGATAATAAATCAAACTATTATATTAATACTTCTGCGTTACCTTCAAAAATAGATTTTAGTAATCATTGAAACGATCTGTGTGTATTTGGTATTTACAATGATTGTAGGGTTTAAGGGGTTTTGGCATATGTGTGAATCTAATAGATTAAAGTTGATTCCATTTTACAACATGAAATTGAGTAATTAATTTTATAGCCATAAGTTGAAAGGGATAAGAGACTATAGCTGAGTTTTTATTTATTTATTTTTATTTATTTATTTATTTATTTATTTTGAGGGCAGTGTCACTGGCCCTCATATGTGGGACCCGAACCAGGGCCGCTGGCTTCCTAAGCCAGCACTTAACCACCGCGCCACTCAGCCAGCCCTGTAGCTGAGTTTTTAAACAGCACCAAAATGTTTTGAAAGGTTTACCTTATTTATCGGTTTGTTCAAGTACTTGGGGAGGCAATGCTTGTGAGAGGCAGTGAAGTGTTGAAAAGAAAATCAACTCTATTAAACTTATAAATACAGCTTTAATGATTGAAGGAATTTAATTGTATTGTAAATGGGATCAATTGTTTAAGCAGGTATGTTCCATTCACCTTGCATTAATTAAACTTTAATCTGAGGAAAATTTTAAAATTTTGTATTTTCTTCATTTTATGAATAGAATAATAAAGCTTGCAACTTGAACTTAATAAGAAAAATCTAGCTTTTTAATTTATAATTTTAGTAAATCAAATGTTAATGTTAACATCCTGCAAATAATCTTTTACTATGCAGAAAAGCGGCCTTTGGGGACACTCAGAGACCCCACTGATTTCTGTAAGTGTGCTCATGATGAAAAAAGAACCTCTCTCAATTTTTTAAAATAAAAAATATGTACAGGTTATCTATAAGTAAAATTACAAAATTTTATTGGAAATTTTAAATATAAAAAATATTAAAAATCAAGAGAAATACATGTTCCCAAATAAGAAATCCAGTATTTAAAAAAGTCAATTCTCCTTACATTAATATAATATGCTTCCAATAAAAAGTACCAAGATTTTTTAAATTACAAAATTATTCTAAAAAAATAACTTTTCAAGAATTACCAAAAATACTCGAAAAATTAATAAGGAATGACTTGGTCTGCCAAATATTAACTATTATTACAAATCTCCAATATTTTGAAACACTGGTTCTGGTGCAATAAAGATAAACAAAGAAAACCTAAAAAAAGCTCAGAAATAAACGTGTGTGTACCTGTGCCTTTTTGCTCCTAATATTTCCTTCTGGGAGGCAGAGGCTGCACTGCATAAACCTATCTGGCCTCTATCCACCCCTTTACTCACTCCTGTTCTGGGGAGGTGAAGTGATATGCATCCATTGGTACATCTGAGCATGAATAACCTGACTGTTCTTCCACTTGAGGGTGAGCAGTCCACAAGGAGCAGGCATTCTCTCCTTTTGCCAGGGCAGGTTCTCCGCAAATGCGAGGAGGACTGCCCTGATCTGGCGTTTTCATTCAATGGGCGAGTCCATCTGCCTGAGTCCATCAAGGTTTAGTCAACAGGTACATTTAGCTTTCACACTAAACTGCATCCTCCAACTTATTAAAGGCTGGCTTCCATCATCTCGGTTTCCTTCGAACCACTGACGGGGAGGGAAATGACCTTAGAAATCTCCATGGTAGAGGGATGTGCTAACCAATAAAACAGTGCCTGGAAAACTGGTTACCGAATAGAAAAAAACAAAATTCTATTCCTACCTCATGCCATACACTCAAATAAATTACATATGGATTACAGTGTTAAATGGCAAGGGATTATATTACAAATTGATATATAGGTTAATATTTATCCAACTTGGGGTTTGAGAAGGGATTAAAGCAAAAGAAAATTAAAAAGAAAGAAAGAAAGGAAAAGATTAAGAATTTCCATATCGAGCTGTCAGGCTTCTTTATGTTAAAAAATATCATTTATAAAATAAAAAACCAAGTTACTGAGTTCCATGAGTACCCAGCAGGGACTGAAGGAAAGAAAGAGGAGGAAATCAGAAGGAGGATTAGGGGGTAGGATCTGACAGGTCCTTTTATGCCACAGAAAAACTTTCAAAGTCATAGAGAAGACAGGAAAATTCACAAAGGTTATGGTACTATTACACAAACCTACTTCCAGTAATGATGAAGTGAAGTATTTGGGGAATCCTTTCCTAGATGATAATAATAAAACACGAACAAAGTATTTTTTTTAAATAGTCAATTATTTGAAGCAACTGGTAAATACAAGTCAGAGAGGCACTTAGAACCCCATCACCACCCAGCTAAGCAGCCTTCCAAGAGGCTTACTCCTGAGGTGGCGCTCTCTCTGGAGCCAGGCAGGGGGCAGTGCACAGGCTGACCCAGCACAATGACACTAGGCAGGGGAACAGCTGGTGGAGGGAGAAGCACAGGAGGAAAGCTGGCTGGTGAGGGGAAAACAACTCTCTGGGAAGAAAATGTCTCCAGCCACAAGTGACATTTGGCATTTGCAAAGGAAGCAGCCATAGACCCAAGATCACAGCTGGTTTGACTTACAAACAATACATCCGCTCCTGTTTCTTGCTGCTTGTCTTCTGTCTCTTAAAACAGACGAAGCTGTCCACAGATGCAGGTTCAAATTACCCTCGAGTCCCAGGGCTTGGCATGAGGGCCTGGCGGGTGGGCTTCGCAAGAGTTACTGAGTGGAGTGACAGGGAGAGAAGAGGTTCCTGTCCTGCTTCTCACTGGCCTCCGCCTGCGAACTGCAGGGGGAGGCATTGGGTGGAGGAAACAGCAGTGATGAGAAAGGAAGAGCCAGTGGGGGTGATGGTTGGGGCAACAGGGACCTGATTCTGATCAAGAGAGTAAGAAAGAGCAGCTGGAGGAGGGAGCTTCCCTCTCTCAGAACCTTTGAGGAAAAAGAATGCTGGTGAGTGGCTCTGGCCCCAACAGGGTCTGTGCCACTCCATAAAGACGCTCGCTTTGACAGCTTCTTGAGATGCTGGCTGCTGCCAAATGCATCCTGTAAATCCACTTACTTCATTTGTTTGGCTTTTCCTTTCTTTTCTTTTTTTTTTTCTTTTTTTTTTTTTTTTATCTTTCCTGTTTTTGGTGGTGTGTGCAAGGAGGGGCAGAACTTTAGCCAAAATGATCCATTCTACATAGGAGAAGTGTGAATCAGTAGAGTGAGTGTCACAAGTGTCCAGAGCTTGTGCCCTACATGTGCTGAGTCAGACATGGACTCCCCATCCTTGCTTCTAGAGAGCAGATGAAACATTTTCACCACGTTCTGCTCAACAAGGCAGCTGAACTGGAGGCTGCACATGTCCAGCTTCAGAAAGAGTAACTCTCTCCACTTTCCTTTTTCTCACTGACCCCATAACTCCCAAGACCAGGTAGGGCAATTCTACAGACTTTTAGTAAATTGTGTCACTTCCTTTAAAATCCACTTTGGGAAATCCTGGGTTCCTGATGTGGGGCCCGGGGGTGTTTGGGGCTCCTGAAGAGAATGAACAAGTCTGCACAAGGTCAGCGCTGGCTGACTGCTATGCTTCCCCAGGCCAGAACAGACCTACCTCGTTGCATGTGTTCCTTGTACAGCTCTCGACAGGTGGCTTTGTCCACTTTCCAGAGGACAATGGGCTGGCCTTGCTAACATCCCAAAAGCCCTGGAACTCTGAGGGAGGCTGGGCTGGAGCCCAGGGATCTTCCCATGTTGTCCAGAGCACCATCTGGTTGGGAGGTTTATCACCCACTGTTATCTCAGCGTTCCTCAATGCAGCTTAAAGCTATTAATTCCTTATCTTGTCATCACAGGCTAAATGAAAGCATCCTTCATTATGCTTCCTTCCTTTGGAACAAAAATCTTTTACCTCTTGCTCACCCCCACGTAGTTGGCCTCTGTATGTTTCCAAGGACTCCTTTTCTAGCTTCCTATGAAGTGCTTTGGTCTAAAGAGCCCCTGGGGAGTCTGCCTGGGAGAGGAAAGGCCTGAAAAAAAAAAAAAATGAAGACTGGCTCACTTGCAATGTGCTGTGTGGGAGGCCCCCCTGGGTGAACCCCTTAGCTCCAATATAAGTTTCCTGGGGCTACCCTAAGGTCTAAGAATCTTCCATTCCAGTCTCAGTGCTTAGGCCAGGCAGGATTTTCAAAGTTAGAAGCCCCTCTTTTTAAACTGCAAAGAGGTTGTGAGGTGCAACTCAGTGGCAGGAAGCGAGAGTCTACATAGGGAACTAGGACCAGAGTTGAAGGGGTGTCTGAGACTGGAGGAGACTCAGAGAACATAGATCAGAAGGGAAGCTGCAGTTTTGCTGGGAAGGTTGCCTTGCAGTGATGCCCCAAACCTAGGAGACAAGGTTGTGTCAGGCCTGGGCCATTCGCTTCTCTTGCCTCCTTCCTCAGGTAGTCTGGGAGGTGAAAGGAGACAGCATGGTAAGCCTCTCTGGGCTCAGAAGGAAAAGGAACTCCTCTCTGGGCTGCATTTTGCTCATTCATGTGTCATCTCCAGAGACTAAGAGAAAGAAGAGCATAGCTCTTTCACGTTTTCCTTCCTCAGCATAAGGATACATTTTCTCCTAATCCCCTCAGCCAACCTTCCCTCTGGTCTCATTGCCCAGCATTAGATCATATGGCCACTAGCAAGTGGAGTGAGATTGCTGATTGGTTAGACCACTCAGGATCCACCCTGGAGTGGGTGTGGGTAGGTTCCATCACAGGTCTTTTCCACCTGACCCAGAATTCTCACAGGACAGTCATTTAATCATGCTTTATCCTCATCACAACTTCTCTTGTCAAAGTCACCAGGGAGCCCCCACCCCCATTGTCCTAAGGCCTCATCCTTTGTGACCTATCAGCCAATCCTTTTTTTTTTTTTTTTTAGCTGAGCCATCCTCCCACCTGTTGGCAGCTCAATGGCAACTCAGCTCGGGCTGGGCATCGAACCGCCATTGCTCAGAGCTCAGCTCGCACTCTTGAGTGAGCTCTTAACCAACTGAGCCACTCGGCCAGCCCCTATCAGCCAATCTTAACACAGTTGATCATTCCTTCCATTTTGAAACCTTCCTCCATCTGGCTTCCAGGGCACCACTTTCTCTTCTTCTCTTCTTCTCTCATTGGCCATTTCATCTCCATTTCCTATGCTGGATCCTACTGATCTTTCCAACGCCTACATGATGCAGAATTCCCAGGGCACAGTCGCCAGACCTCTTTTTTCTTTATCTTCATTCTACTCCTCAGGTGAGCTTACCTGGTAACATGGCTTTAAAGACTCTCTAACTGCTGTGACTCCCAAATATTTATCTCTAACATATTCCTCTCCCCTTAATTCCAGACCTATAAATCCGAATGCTTAATCAACATCTGCATTTGGACATCTAATAGGCATCTAACACTTTAGTAGCCAAAACTTCAAAAATACTTTCAAAATACATTCAGAATCTGATCACATCCTACATGTCTACCACTTCCAACTCTGAACATTCTTCCTCTAATTTACCACAAAAGCCACATTATTCTCTCCTTTTACTCTTACGTCCTACAGCCTATTGTCCTACAGCAACCAGAGTGAATCTTCTAAAACATAAGTCAGATTGCGTGGCTCTTTTACTCAAAATCCTCCAACCTCTTTTCACATAGAATAAAAGCCAAAATTTTTACAAATGGCCTGTAAGATCCCCACATAATCAAAAACTTGAAAGAAGCAAAGAAAGGGATGATGTGAAGGAAATGAGGGCACATGCCACACAGACATCTGGGGGAAGACATCTAGAGAAAAAACAGTGAGGAGAGAATATGCTTAGCATGTTTCGGACACATAGGACTCTGCTCTCCGACTTACTTTCCTACCACTTACTTGTAGTGGGTTGAGTTGTGTTCCCCAAAATTCACATCTACTGAGAACCTCAGAATGTGACCTTATTTAGAAGTACAGTTAGCAGATATAATTAATTAGAGATTGAGAAGGGATCACATTGGATTAGGGTGGCCCCTAAACCCAATGACTGTTGTCCTAAGAAAATATGAAGTCGCATAGAGAGACAGAGAAGAAAGTCAGGTGAAAGTGTAGATGGGCAGAGGTTGGATTACATTGCCACAAGTCGAGGAACAATTGGGGCCATGGTTGCTGAAGGAAGAGGCAAGGAAGGATTCTTCCTTAGAGAGCTTGGCCCTGCTGATACCTTGATTTTAGACTTCTAGCCCCCAGAACTGTGATAGAATAAATTTCTATTGTTTTAAGCACCAAGTTTATGGAAATTTGCTATGGCAGCCCTAAGAAGCTCATACATGCACCCTCCCTCATTTGGTTCCAGCCACATGGGTTTTCTCAAACTCCCCATATGGATATGGAAGATGCCAGCAGGATTGTATTAAAATGGCAGAAGTCCTGACCTGACAGACATGTGACTTTGCCCAAGTCTCTCATCTTATGAATAAGACAAGATATTCTTTACATTTCCTCTAGTTCTGGGAACTGAGAATTCTTCTAATCAATGATACAAAATCAGATAAGTGCACTGAGAGCAATTCTCATTAGACGACCTTGGTTTTCTCCAGACTAGGAGACTTGCCCCAGGTGTGTACAGTGGAAAAATTCTCACCCTCATAAGGCACCTGAATGCCACAGGAAAGCTGCTGGAGCTAGACCAGTCCCTGGAAAGAAACCCAGTCCACATTTGCTTAACAGAACTATTTTTTACAATCTTGTGCACGCTGTTAGTATGGTACCAAGAACTATTCCTAATCAACATCTCTAAATGAGAATGTTATGAACTACTTACACACGGAACCAGAACATACAGCAAGCCAGTCGACTCAGACACAGGCTTGTTATGCAACTATATTTTCCGAGAATCACGCCCTCTGGTTGGGGACTCGGTTTTGGACATCCTTTAAGTGAATGGACATCTCTTCCAGACATGCCACTAATGATTGTCTCATGTGTTCCACTAGCTTGAAATTAGCTTGGGCAGGAGGGAAGGTGGGTTATTCTATCACTTTAGAGCTATCAGAGAGATATCCTCAACCCAACCCTCTCTTTTTGTGAGCAAGGTATCAAGGCTCAGGTTGCCAGAGTTATCTGCCTAGGCACAGTGAAAATGAGACTGGAAAGACCGTCTCCATTCCCAGGAGCATCCCCATATGCTTCCTGCACATTCTGTTGACTTGAGAGTTCCCGCTGAAATGGGGTCTTCTGATCTGTGCTTTTTGCTGTGAAGCTCTTGCTTCTGCTGCACTAATGGGGGTGCTCCCTGGTTTTGCATGGAGCCACCTTATGTCTTGTAAACCACAGAAGTTAAGTTTGCAAGATTCTTTTCCTTATTTTTTTTTCTTACGGCTCTTTAAAGATTAAAAAAAACAACAACCATTTCCAATCTGATCCAAGCCCACAGGATTGTTTTTAATTCCATTCATCAGTATCTCATTCACCCCAAGAGACTATGGGATGTTTCCATATTTACATAATGGGCTCATCATTTTAAGCTCCATAGGGCCCTCTCTGACATGGTGGCAATTATGTTTCCCTGTGAGCTTCCAAGTTTACTGTGAAGGCCAAGAGGGTCTCAGACACCCAGAAAACATACTTTTTATGTTTTTATAAACTCTATAAAATTATAATTGGATCAAACTTTGCATTCAAAAGCACATTCTTCACAAATATTTTATATGCACATAAAACATCGAGAAAATGTTAACATTATGATCTTAACTGTTTGCACATTGGAACCAGCTAAAAGTTAGGAAAATGCAATCCATCTGTTCTCTTCTTTGAAACTCGATTATTCTGAGAGCATAAAAGAGCGCCTCAGGGGAGTTTGACACTGCCCTCTCCCAACTCCTGTTATCAGGTGACATGGGGGTGAGTGGAAGACAGGAGCCTCAAGGAGGGGGGGGGCAGGGAAATGAGCGGGGGGTGGGGTGGGGGAGCTGTTTTCTGACTCTCTCCAAACTAAGGTCTGGCCAACCCAGGAGCCTTGGCTATAATAGTGAATCTTCTAACAGGCTGCGCAAAGAAAAGTGATGTTCCTGTGGTCCCCATGGCCCAGAATCCATCCCTTGAGACTCCTGGGAGTCATTTCACCTGACTGGCCTCATTCCCAAGGGCCAAGGAATAGGGAAACTAGGTTTTGCTCTAACCCTAAGCTTGTTTGTTCAAGACTATCCACTAGGTGATTATTAGCTTTCATTATGAAGTGTTGGTGGCCTAATCAGTTCAAGCTGAGTGGGGGGTGGCAGAGGCAAGGGAAATGAGGGAACAATCCAAGCAACAGCTGACATTTGCTTTCCCAGGGAACCCTGCCACTCAGCTCCTCTGTTTTATCTGTTAGCACAGCAAATTGGACCCCTCATTATCACATTCACAAAGTGCTTGGCACACACAGGGAGAAATAACCTGGAGAGGGAGAGTCACGGATGTTGTGAGAGGCTGGCTCCCACCCAGAGAGACCCTTGCCCTACAAGAACAAAGCCCATTTCTCCACTGTCACATCCATACCTGGTGGAAACAGCCCCACCAGGACAAGGCGAAATGCAAAGACGATTTCTCCCTGGAGGATGGGGGTCTCAGGCCAAAAGGATCAGACAGCATAGAGAAACCATCCTGGAAAGGCCACCAGATCCCATTTGCCCTCCAGAGAAGGAAATATAGTCTGAGGGACTACAGGACAGGGAGTTTGACTGCGCTGGTGGCAACACAAACATGAAAAGGGTTTTCTCCATTATTGATAGAGTGGTAGCTCTCAATTTCAATATGCATAAGAATCACCTAGAAATCTGTTAAAATGCAGACTCTTAGGCCCCACCCCACCTCTAGAACCTCTGAGAGTGTGCCCAGGGATCTGCATCATAACAAAGGCCACAGGTGTTTCATGAATGACACATTAAGAGAGACAGTACTATAGAATAAATTGTTTAATAAAGATTTCAGGTGGGCTGACCAAGTGGCCCATTGGTTAAGAGCTGGCTTGGGATGCCAGCGGCCCCAGTTCGGATCCCACATATGAGGGCCAGTGACACTGCCCTCTAAAGCTAACAACAGCTCCACCTGGAGCTGGGCTGTGCGAGCCCCGGCGACGGTGTAGGCTGCAGCCCCCGCTGCAGTGGGCTGCCATAGGCTACAGTGAGTGGCCAGCAGCCAGCGTGAGCGGCTGGCAGCCAGCATGAGCTGCCAATAGTCTCTGTGAGCAACCACCCAGAGGCCGGCGATCGAGCGCAATGAAGATACTAACATGGGCCAGTGAAGCAATGTGATTCCCAACTAGACAAAGAACAAGAAGACAGCAACTTGTGTGTTCCCCTCCCCCAATTCCACAATAAAATCTTAAAAAAAAAAAAAGTCACTCACCAAATAGCCTCTGCTGAGTTCAGGGCAAGGAGTCTTAAGAAGCGAGTCACATGGACGTGGGTGGCTAAAATAGGGTAGTGAGCCGGAGAAATCCAGGAACTTGGAGACCACTTAGGCTGGAGGGTCACAGAGGTTACAGTTTAGAGGCGCAAGTCAGTCAGGGTAACACACGATTACTACACACTTGCCCCAGTGCCACACCCAGGCAAGGTGGGGTGCATGGAAACACGTGGGAAGTACCCATAATTCGATCTGAGGGGACAGGGAAAGCTTCCCAGAAAATATAACGTCTAAACTGGGAGAATTAGTCCAAGCAAAGGGCATCCAGGGGAAAGAGAACCTTGGCAGAAACTATAACTTGTGCATAGTGCCTAAGTGAGAGGCCAGTGAATTTGGGTCTTGAAAACGGCTCAGAATTGTTGACCATAACATGTGAAGATGGGGGTTGTGAGATATGGGGCTGGAAATACTTGCAAACAGCTATTTGGTTTGGATTTTGCCTAAGAGAAAGTGGGAAGTCACTGAAGGAGACCAAAAGTATTCTAGGCTTGTTTAGGAGAACGAGTTTGAGAAGAGCCAGATGAAGAGAGTCCAGTGAGGAAGTTGTTGTAATTTCTCTCCTCAAACCCCAGTGAGATCTGTGCCCCAAGGCTCTGTCACATTGCCGATCTTCATGAACCCTGCTGGTGTTCAAGAAGTCACTCCTCTTTGGTTCACTGGGCCTATCAACCACTGAATGGTTTGCCAGCTGGCGGAGCGCCCTCTACTGGTCTGGATATTCACACACCACACAACTTGAAAGAAGTGGGCAAAGAGAAGACGCGTTGACTTTTCCCTGATGGAGGGATTCTTGACCAAGGGTAAGTAATGATAATCTGTACAACCTGAGAATAAACACGCCATTTCCCAGATGCGAGTTGCCTCTGAGAAGTGTCCACAGATGACAAATCCACAGGAAAATCCTCAGACCTGCTACTTGTTAGAGGTGTCCATGATTATCTATGAATAAGAGGTTGGCATGGCTCTCAAGCCCCTGACCCCACTCCATTCCTGAGTGCTCAGACTCCGCTTGCATCACCTCATTGCTGATTTAATGTGATAAGTTTTCCCTCGGGTCTCCCACTCTAGAACTATGACACTTCCACCATTATCAACATCCAAAAATAAAAAATGAAGAGCCTTGAGGAGACTATACCATCTCAAAGTGAGTGTGGAATTCCACAAGTCATTATCTCTCTAAAAACCTTAGTTTCCTCATTCAAGAAATGGAGAAATTTATTCACCTATTCTATTTCACTGGCTTGTGAAGAACAAACAGATAATATATGTGGAAGCACACAGTATATGATTATATTATTGTTATTAATCAAAATCCTATCTGTATATAATGCTGTATCATACAAAGAAAATGAGAGTCTTTAAATTACAGGAGCATTTAATCCAAAATAAAACACATTAAGAATATAAAGAAGCTTTAAAATCATAATACTAAATAGCACTTTGTGGATCTTAAAGGAATTTTCCTGTCCATTACATCAATTAAAAGATAGCAGGAAATTAAAAGTGGCATAAACCCACACAGACCTGGATCTAAATTATTGTTCTACTACTTATTAGTTTTGTATCCTTGGGCAAGTTGGCTAATTTACCTGGACTGAAATTTCTTTTCCTATAATATGATTGGAATAATACCTACCTTATCGGGTTATAAGCAGAGCTAAGACCAGAGTGAGGCACTTGCCTAAGGCATAAAATTTGAAGAGGTGCAGAAAAACTCAATAATGAAGACAAATCACATTTCAATGCAATAGTTTTTAAAATAAAAATTAATGGAAAGAGATCCATGATAAACAAAATAGGATCATTGTTACTGATTTTTTCCTTTTACCTTAAGTCCTAGTATGGCTCAGCACAACATTGGTATGAGTTAATAATAAATTAAATGAGACAATATATGTCAACACCTAGAATAAGACGTGTCACATAGTAAGGACTCTGTGAATTTTTGATGAAGGAATTAATGAATAAATGAGCATTTGCTATCTCTGAGCCTCATAGTTGCTACAATAAGAGATGATGACTATAAAGCTGATGTTATATAGTGAATAAAATTAAATTGTGGAGATTTTTGTTTTATCTATAAAACACTTCCACATGCCTCCTCTCTTTCCATCTCCATAATGAGGTAGCTGGACAGGTATCACATCTACATCTTACAGTTATCACATCTACATCTTACAGTTGTGGACTGAATTGGTTAAGCGAACACCAATAACAAGCTAGAACTCATATGCTCTTACTCCTAAAGGCATGCTCTTTCTAACACACTCCACTTTACCTGTTCAAAGTCTCATACTCTCTATAAAATCATGGTTCTCGTTGACAAGATAGGATTCTGAGTTTGACCTTCAGCAGTGCCCTGTAGCCTCCTCCATCCTCCCATTGCCCACTGCTCAGTGTTTGGGAAAATTTGGGAACTGCTGGACAACCAACCCACAGAAATGGGTGGTGGCCACTTATACTCACAAAGAAAAGGCCTTCTTTTTGTATTCCCACTTAATCCTGATCAAACCAACCTGCCGGAGCCTGAAAAAAAAAGGTAGGGAGAATGTGAGGTTTGGGAGAAGGGTTTAGTGACTTTTTCTGAGGAGGGAGTGAGAGCTGGTAGATTAAAACAAGAAAAGGATTCCTGGGGAGAAGAGACCTTGTGAGAAGATGCTATGATTCAGACCCCAGGAGAAACTGACACTGATCAGATAGTCAAAAACACTGACTACTTCATTATGGGATTGACAAGTGTGAGGTTCACTGTGAATCACCTGTGATAAAACAGAGGGGGGGGATTTTTTTCTTATAAAATAACATATATATATGGGTAACACAGTAAATAGCATAGAAAGGTTTTATAATGAAAAGTCACACTGTCCCTTTCCACCCTGTGTCACCCATGGTGCCACTTCCTGGAGGCAATCTCTTTTAAAGTTTCTGTGTTTTTCTTCTGGTGGTTACCTTATAAATAAAGCTAAAGAAAATGCTTCATTAAGATCAGGATGTCTTGATGTAACACCTGCTAACTGAAGTCTGTTGACCACCAATTGGAGCCATATGAACAAGGAGGATTTAACTCATTTATTCCCATCCTCTCCTGGTAATCTCCTGATGTTAGATATTTATGCTATGATTTTTATTCTTTATTGGTTTCCTTTGTATCTTTAAATAATATAAACATCGATCCTTGTTCCATTACCTTTCAACAAAATCTCTTGCCTTGGCCCTTGTGCTGTGAGGGCGTCAGCACCCACCACTGTCCCAGCTCATCCACGTTTCACCTTTTGGTCAAGTGACCGACTTGGCTTTGATGGGGCAACCAGGCTGCCCCATCTGCTCAGTAGCCACACTTTGATAACTCTGAATTCTGACAACCAACAAATAGCATTTCCATCAGTATTACCCTGTACACATTGTTAAGTTCTGGGCTGAATAATACGCCACCTGGGGAAGGATATAAAGATGATGAAAAAGTTCCTGTTCTGAAGGTGATCACAAACTAGTGATGAGGGCAGAGCCTTTCTGCCACATCATTCAGCCCTTAGCTAGAAGAAAAGACACATTACAAGGTCTATACAAGACACACAGGGAGCTGTCTTCATTTTTAGCTAAATTTGTGCCCTTCTCTAGTTACAAGCAAGATTTGGAGTCATATTCGTTCATGTAATAAATTTTCATTGAGTGCCTATTGTGGGCCAGGGACTGTCCCAGGTGCTGGCACTGCAGAGCCTACAGAAGGAAGACAAAACAAACATGGCCCTGATCTTATCAAGAGACAAATACAAATAATCCCACAAAGAAATCTAAAAATAATCTAATACATAGTATAGTATAGTATATAGACATTTTTTTTTTTTTTTTTTTTTTGCTTTTTTGTTTGTTTGTTTTGTTTTGTTTTGAGGGCAGTGTCACTGGCCCTCACATGTGGGACCGAACCGAGGCCACTGGCTTCCCAAGCCAGCGCTTAACCAACCGCGCCACTCGGCCGGCCCTAGACATTTTAAATAAAGTAACAAATTGTAATAAAGACCAGGAAGGAAAAGAACAGACCTTATAAAAAAGAAAGTCCTCCTGCATGGGAGTTTCATAAAGTCAGTGGATAAATTTTCTCCATAATCAGATAATCCTACACGTACATACACACACACACACACACACACACACACACACACACACACATGGTCACAAGCACATACATACATACATACACACACAGGACTTTTTTTTGGTATCATTTGTTTTATACACACTTTTCTGCATCTTGCATTACTCACTCAAACATTTCCTCAGGGAAATCGCTCCAAGTCATCTGGTATGGCTCTAAATATGTTTTTTTTTTAATGGTTTCACAATATTTCATGGTGTGGATGTATCATTATTTATTCAGCCATTTCCCTATCTACAAAGAATTCACTTTTTCCAGTGCATGGCCACTATAAACAATGCTGCAATAAACATATATGCCCTTACAAATTGTGTACTTTTTTTATGCAATCAATTCCTGGAAGTGTAATGCTGGTTCTCAAAAGGTGTATATTTTAAATTTTAATTAATATTCCCAGTTGCTTTCAAAAACGGATGTAACACTTCACATTTTCATAAGGATAAGTGTCTTTCATGCAAACCCCTGATGAATTTGACTTCTTTCTAATTTTGCTAATGTAATAGATGTAAACTGATACTTTATTGTTGCTTTACTTTGTATTTCCCTGATTACTAAAGAATTTGAGCGCTTTTCATCTAGTCTTTTACTATTCATTCTGTAAACTGTGTATTTAAACACACTGCCTAATTTTTTGCTGCTTGGTATATCTTTTATCATTTTGTTAGAGCTCTTTGTATATTAAAGAAATTAATTCTTTGACATCTGCATTACAAATGTTTTCCAAGATCTATTGTTAATCTACAGGCTTTGTATATGGAAATGTTTCCTATACAAAAATTTTAAATTTTTATGTAGCCAAATAAGTCTTACTTTACTTTTATTACTTCCGTGTTTCCAAACTTGGTTGGTAGGATCTCCCTAACTCCTACAGTCTACATTTTCTTGCAACATTTTAATGTTTTTCTTTTTACATTTGTCTTACATTTGTCTTTAATCCATCTGGAATTTATTTTTGTGTTTGATATACGAATGGGGTCCATTTTTTTTCTTCCAGATGGATATCCAGTTATGCTAGTGCCATTTATTAAAGAGTCCATTATTTTCACTGAATTAAACCACCACACTTGTCTTATGTTAAATTCTCATTTATTCTGACATCTAATTCTGGATTGCTAATTCTGTTCCAATGACCTACTTGTCTATTCTTACATAAATACCATATTGGTTTTATTATAGAGACTTTATAGTATACATTGTACATGAGGCAAGTCATCCCTTATTGTTCTCCTTTCTCATAATATTCTTACTCTTGAATATTCTATATGAAATTTAAGATCTTTTCATCCAGTTCTAAGGAAAAGAAATCAAAGTTTTAAACTGAAATTGCAAAACTTTGTGTCAATTTGAAAAGATTGTCATTTTTATTATACTATCCTCCTATCCAAGAATATAATGTGTTCTGTTTATTCAGATCTTATGTCTTTTAGTAAGATATTTGTATATAGACTCTGGGTCTTTACTGTTAAATTTTTTTTAACTATTTTAAATGATATGATTTTTCATTACTAGGTGCTTATTGCTAGGATAGTGAAAAATGTTATTTTTATGTAATTACCTTGCATTCAAGTTCATTTACTAAATCCAGTAGGTGTGTGCCCAAGGTTACTTGGATTTCATACGTACAGTCTTATTAGTAGCAAGAAGAGATGGTTTTACCTATTCTTTCCAAATATTTATGCCTGTTATTTAATTCTGTTGCCTTATTACGTTTGCTAAAAAACTTCAGAATAATGTTAAAGAAATAATAATACTGACATAGGTATCATTCTAATTTTTTTATTGTATTTGATATTGTCTTAGCATCATCTTTCACTTTAGGATATTTGCTGTTGATTTCTGGTGGTCTTTGTATTTAAGAGTTTCATTCTTTTTATTCTTATTTGTATTAATAATGACTGATAAATTTAATCCAATTACTTTTTGGCATTTACTGTTGTGTTCAGATGCTTTTTTTCTCTTTTAATGTATTAATGAACTCATTTGCTGTTCTATTTTTGTTGATTTTCTACTTCAGTAATTCTCCTTTTCTTTGTTTCTAGATAGAAAATGCTTTATAAATTTCCTCTTCGATCCTAGTGTTATCTAGAATTGTGTTCTTATTTCCAAATAATTCATATTGCTAGTACCCTTTTTATTGTTTATTTCTAATTTTATTCATTCATGACTAGAGAGTGTGTCCTATAAAAGTTCCACTGTTTTTATTTAGGTCAATTTTTATGACCATATAAAAAAATAATGGGAAACAACCTAAGTGCCCATTGATAGATGAATGGATAAAGAAAATATGATATATATATATATATATATATATATATATATATATATATGCACAATGGAATATTATTCAGCCATAAAAAGAAGGAAAAATATGGATGGACTTTGAGGGCATTATGCTAAGTGAAATAAGTCAGAGAGAGGAAGGAATCTATGTGGAATATACGTGGAATCTAAAAAAAAAAAAGAAAAAACAAACTCATAAATATAGAGAACAGATTGGTGGTTGCAGAGTCAGAGGTTGGTGGATAGGCAAGATGATTGAAGGTCAAAAGTTACAAACTTCAAGTTATGAAATAAATAAGTCCTGGGATGTAATGTACAGGATGGCAACTATAGTTAACAATACTGTATTGTATATTTAAAAGTTGCTAAGAGAGTAAATCTTAAAGCTCTCATCAGAAGAGAAAAAATGTAACTGTGGTAATGGATGTTAACTAGACTTATTGCAGTGATCATATTACAATATAGACATATGTAACATCATTATTTTGTATACTGGAAACTAATGTTATATGTCAATTATATCTCAAAAAAATGTAATGTATGTTCTTTATTTAAAAGAGTCAAGGTTATGTGTTGATTGTATCAAGGTTATTTATATTATTCAGTACCTCTATGTTCTTAAAATCTGCTATTTAGATTCAAATTGATGAGAGACAAATATGGATGGCCTGGAGGCTCGTTTCTTCTTCCTTTTAAGATCGCTTCAGCTGGACTGAGCCAATCTGCTGAGAGCCAGGTTGTTGCCATCATTCCTGGCATGCAAGTCTATGCCAAGAATCTTCCCTGTGCAGACCCCAAGCATTGGTCTTGGACTCAGAATATCCCTACAGACATTTCTAGTTACTTGGAGAAACCAGGTTTCCTAGCCTCTCTTAGGCTAACCCATAAATATGTAATGTGGTGTGGAGGTTTGCTCTCTCCTGGAGGGCTCGCTCTCTCCTGGAGGGCTTGCTCTCTCCTGGAGGGCTCTGAGTGGCACACCTAGCCCGCTGACCATGGTGCTCCTGAAATATTTATACCCAGACTCTGCTATGGAATAGTGAGAATTCGGGGCAGCCACCACTCAGCTACTTTCCTGCTTGTCAGTTTTCCCCAATAACCTGATGTTGCATCTGCAGCATGTGGCACCAGTGATGTATGCATATGGCCCCTTGCATGACTCAAACCTAAAGACAGGTAATTAAATTTTGCACTACATTTTTATTTTTTTTAATCAAGCTCTCCTTTTATTTTGCTTTGGATTTATTACTGTAGCTGCCAAGCAGTTTGGTGCATATACATTTATGACTATTCTTTTTCACCAATTGCGTATTTTACCATCACAGAGTACCTCTAGTACCTTAATCCTAAATTCCATGTCATTTGATATTAATATCAAATAATATTCTCTCCCATATTCTTTGGTTTGCATTTGTCATATTTACCCATTCGTTTTATTATTCCTGTTGCTTTTTTAAAGTGTGTTTCTTCTAAATAGCATATATTTGAGTTTTTCCTTTTAACCTAATATAATGGGTAATATATTTTAATAGGTGGTTTCAAATGATACATTTAAAATAACTAATGCATCTTATTTAATTATGTATTATATATTTATATATAATAAGTGTGTTACACTTTAGATTGTTTCATCTTTCTTCTACGTTTCTTATTTTACTGGTTTGATGAAGTTGCCATTTTTTAAAATCTTAACAATTTGAAGGTTTTGTTGTATATTTCCATTCCATTACAGGCATACCTTGGAGATATTTCAAGTTCGGGTCCAGACCACCACAATAAAGCAAATATCGCAATAAAGCAACTCACAGGAATTTTTTACTTTCCCAGTGCATATAAAAGTTATGTTTACACTATACTGTAGTCTATTAAGTGTGCAATAACATTATGTTTAAAAACACAATTACATGCCTTAATTAAAAATATTTTATTGCTAAAAAATGCTAACCATCATTTGAGCCTTCAGCAAGTTGCAATCTTTTTGCTGGTGGAGGGTCTTGCCTCAATGTTGATGGCTGCTGAGTGATCAGGGTTGTGGTTGCTGAAGATTGAGTGGCTGTGGCAATTTCTTAAAATGAAACAACAATGAAGTTTGTCTCAATGGTTGACTTTTCCTTTCACAAACATTTCTCTGTAGCACATGATGCTGTTCTATATGATTTTACCCATAGTAGAACTTCTTTCAAAATTGGAGTCAAACCTCTCAAACCCTGCCGCTGCTTTATCAACTAAGTTTATGTAATATTCTAAATCTTTTCTTGTCATTTCAACAATCATCACAACATTTTTTTTTTTTTAGGGTAGTGTCACTGGCCCTCATATGTGGGACCGAACCGGGCACAACATTTTTTTTTTAATTTATTTGTTTTTAATTAGTTTCAGGTGTACAACACAGTGCACTAGTTATACTTTTTACCCCTCAAAGTGACAACCCCCTCCCCCAATTCACCACCCCACTCCTCCCCCCCATATCATATATATCTATCTATTACACTTCCTCTGACTCCCTTCCACAGTATAATCCACATCCCGTGACTATCTATATATATTGAATTACAGTTGGTATACAATATTATACAACCTCAGCTTCAGGTGGACAGTGCAGTGATCAAGCCTCTACTCCATCCATGAAATGGTCTCCCCAACAAGACATGTGACCATCTGACACCCCACAAAATATTTACATTATTAATTATATTCCCCCAAACTGTCTTTCATATCCCTGTTCCAATATTGTAGTTGCCTATTTTTGCTGTCTAATCCCTTCCCCTTCTCCCTCATCCCCACCCCCCTCCCAACTAGCAACCCTGTTTTTCCTCTATATCTATGAGACAGTTTCTGTTTACTTTGCTCATTCATTCAGTTTTTTAGATTCCACATATAAGTGAGATCGTATGGTGTTTGTCTTTCTCTGACTGACTTATTCCACTTAACATAATAGTCTCTAGGTCCATCCATATCATTGCAAATGGTACGATTTCATTCACTTTATAGCAGAGTAATATTCCATTGTATGAATGTACCACAGTTGCTTAATCCAGTCATCTACTGATGGGCATTTCTGTTGTTTCCAAGTCTTGGCTATTGTAAATAGCACTGCAATGAACACAGGGGTGCATATATTTTTTTGAATTAGTATCTTGGGTTTTTCCAGATAAATACCTAGGAGTGGAATTGCTGGGTCAAAAGGTAGTTCCATTTCCGGGTTTTTTGAGATACCTCCATACTGACTTCCAAGGTGGCTGCACCAATCTGCACTCCCACCAACAGTGTAGCAGGGTCCCCTTTTTCCCACAGCCCCACCAGCACTTGTTGTTTGTTGATTTATTGATGACAGCCATTCTGACCAGAGTGAGGTGGTATCTCATTATGGTTTTTATTTGCATTTCCCTAATGACCAGTGAGGTTGAACATTTTTTCATATGCCTGTTGGCCTTCTGTATGTCCTCTTTAGAGAAATGTCTCTTCATATCTTCTGCCCATTTTTTAATTGGGTTGTTTGTTTTTTTGGTGTTGAGTTGCATGTGTGTTTTATAAATTTTGGATATTAACCCCTTATCAGATATATCGTTGGTGAATATATTCTCCCAATCAGTAGGCTTCCTTTTTGTTTTATTGATGGTTTCCTTTGTTGTGAAAAAACTTTTAAGTCTGATATAATCCCATATGTTCATTTTTTCTTTTACTTCCCTTGCCCGCAGGGATGTATCAGTAAAAATATTGCTCTGGGTAATGTCTGCAAATGTACTCCTATATTTTCTTTTAGGAGTTTTATGGTTTCAGGTCTTACATTTAAGTCTTTAATCATTTTGAATTTGTTCTTGTATATGGCATAAGGAGGTGGTCCAGGTTCATTTTTTTGCATGAATCGTCCCAACATTTTCATCAGGAATAGACACCATCTCAAGAAACCTCTTTCTTTGCTCATCCATAAGAAGCAACTCCTCATCCATTAAATTTTTATCATGAGATTGCAGCAATTTAGTGACATCCTTAGGCTCCACTTGTAATTCTAGTTCTCTTGCTATTTTCACCACATCTGCAGTTACTTCCTCCACTGATGTCTTAAATCCCTCTAAGGCATCCATGAGGGTTGGAATCTACTTCTTCCAAATTCCTATTAATGTTGATATTTTGACCTCTTTCCAGGAATTGCAAATGTTCTTAATGGCATCTAAAATGATGAATTCTTTCCAGAAGGTTTTTAATTTACTTTGCCCAGATCGATCATGACAAGATTAGAAAACCAAGCATTTGATGTTGGAGAAGATATTTCTGTACCTTTTGAATTAAGACCATTTTCATGTGAGTGATGTAAGGGGAAGCCTGAGCTGCTGATGAATTTGTTCTTTCTGCCTGTGGCTTTTTGTGTCATATGCTCTGCACCTCTTCCCCCTTATTGTTTTTCCACCTGCTTTGCATTTCTCCATCATCTGCATTGTGTGAAAAAAGCTGGTCTATGCCTAGGATACTCATAGATAATTTGGAAGTAAAGACAAATAATCTAGGATTTTAAAAAATGGAAAAGATTGGACCAATCTGTTTCCAGAAGTTTGTTGACAGAATAAAAAATAAGGTTTGGGAAAGAGAAACTACTGATGGTGACACCTGAGAAATGAGACACACATTGGACAAAACTTGTCAAAGCCTGAACTCAGTGATACAGATGAGAGAATGATAAGATAGCTTTTTTGCCCTCTGTTTCCCTTCTGAATAGGAAAGCTTTCTGAATCTACTTGACATTGTGGGAAATGATTAAATTCCCCAAAGTATAACAATTACAATAACTTTTTGCAATCTTTAGGAAATTTTTTAAAAGCCAAGGAAAGATAAGCTATCTACATTAATTAAATAATGAAAAAATAAACAATGAAATCTAGCTTATTTAAAGATCAGTAAACTGTAACTCCTTTGGTGATAAAAATGTTCAACATTCAAAAGATGATTAAATCTAAAATGCGTGACTTCTGAATAAACCACAGTTGTGAAACTGATATAGCAAATATGTGGTAATTCTGAACAAAATAACTTATACATACTATGTTTTTATATTTTAAACTAACTAAGTCACTTCAGAACTACAAAAGCCAGGGCCGGCCGAGTGGCGCATTGGTTAAGCGCTGGTTTGGGGATGCCAGCGGCCCCGGTTCGGATCCCACATGAGGGCCAGTGACACTGCCCTCTACAGCTAACAACAGCTCCACCTGGAGCTGGGCTGTGCGAGCCCCAGTGATGGTGTGGGCTGCAGCCCCGGTGATGGTGTGGGCTGCAGTCCCTGCTGCAGTGGGCTGCCATAGGCTACAGTGAGCGGCCCGCAGCCAGCGTGAGCGGCTGGCAGCCAAGCGTGAGCTGCCAATAGCTGCGATGAGCGACATCCAGAGGCCAGCGACCGATCTGCCTCATCCGGGAAGAGCGCAATGACGATACCAACAGTGAAGCAACATCCTCCGCAACTAAAACTGAAGAACAAGAAGACGGCAACTTGTCTGTTCCCCTTCCCCGATTCCCCAACGCTGTTCCCCTCCACCAATTCCCCAATAAAATCTTTAAAAAAAAAAAAAAAAAAAAAAAAGAACTACAAAAGCCATTTAAAAGTATTGCTTATATTTTAATCTTCTCAAATTTTCCATTTTGCTTTCATAGCTTCCATTTTTCCTGAAAATTGTGCTTCCTAGAAACCACAGTAAGATAATGGTGGGTCTGGAGATGGATTCCCCAGCATCCTGACTCTGGGATGAATTTCTCTTTCCCCTACAAGGCCTTTAAACTCAATGTAAAAACAAACAAACAACAACAACAACAACAAAAAAAACAATTTTTATGGAATAGTTCATGTCCTCCTCTGTGTGTATGTATGTGTGTCTCCATGATGTGATTGCTTAACTTGGTGTCATAACTCTTATTCACCTTACTGCACACTGGACTTTGACTTCAGAGCCTGGGTTAGGCATTTCACCAAAACACTAAGCCAGCTAGTGCTGAAATGTAGACAGCAATTTCCCTAACCCATCTCAGTCTCCTGATGGGTCACAGCCACTCATCTAGATAAGAAATGAAAGAGATTTTCTCTGGCAACTTGATAGCCTTCTTGCTGAGGCAAGACAAGAAGCAAGAGTTCTATCTCAGGCAGAATTACTCTAGGTCCATCCTTCCTGTGTGTCTACCATGCTGGCACCAGGGCTGGCTTTGGGCACAAGGTGGACAGATTTTATAGGCTTTGGATCTCTCTCAGACCCAAGCCTCTGATGCTTCTAGAACAAACGCTGGCTCTCCAGGTCTCCTTTTCCCCTGGTCTCCACCCAGGCTTGCTCTCTGATGGGACCCCATCCTCTGGATTAGGGGTTTGTCAAAATTAGGGATCTTGTAGACCAGTACATTTTTTTAAAGATAAATAAAAAACAAAGAGGCTGAATTGGAGTTGCCAACTGTTTTGCAATATACGAACCTAAAAAAAGAAAACCTACTGTTGACTTACATCACTTGATCTTTCAAAGCAGATAAGTCTATCCCAAAATAGTTAAGTGTGATCTCAAAATCTTTTAAATTACCCACTTTTCACTTCATGAATTACTCACTCCATTGCCCTTATTTTTTTCATTTTCCCAGGATAAATGAAAACATCATGACAGTCTGGTCTCAATCTGCCCAACCATGTTTGGAAGCCACTGCTCTTGATGTGTCTTGATCTCCTTCCTCATGCTCAAACATTCCTACTGACTAATAACCACTCTAATTTGTGGCAACCATTGTAAATCTAGTGGTAGAAACTTCAGGCCTTGAAAAAGGCCAGTGCAAAATACCCAACATATTATCTTGCACATACAAAGAATTAAAATGAGGAATGAGGGAAGGGAGGGATGAGGGGATGAAAAAGAAACTCTTGTCTCCGCATCCTTTTGGCCCATGTTTGTCCCCAGTCTTTGCTGTGACAACCAGCTTCACGCATGGATAATCCAACAGGATCTTGCCTCAGCTGAAATCCACATTCTTGCTTTCTGCCCAACTCCTTTCAAACTCGTCTTAATGTTGACATTTTGACTTCTTCCCATGAATCACAAATATTCTTAATGGCATGGGTAGGGGGTGGAACTGGAGGAGAAAATTAGCCAGAATAGGAGGTCTGACCCTTGCCAAAGTGGCGCTGGAGTCAGAACTACTCAGTCCACGAAGCGTCGTCAACTCCAGTTAGATCTGAGTTGAGTGGATGCCCAAGGATTGGATCTCAAAGAGCAGGGCAGAGGGATTTGGCACCTTCTCGGAAGCAGCAGTGCTTCTCAGCATCAGGCAGGAAGCAGAAACGTGGATGTGAAGGCCTGTGGAGGTCAAGGCAAGATGCCAGAATGGGGATGCAGACACAGCAAGGAGCTGGCAGGAGGGAGGTGGTAGCATGGTGACCTAGTTAATCATAGAGTTCACATGGTTCGCAAGGCTCCCAGTGCTCCCCAGACACGAGCTGGAGGGCCACAACCTAGGATTCTCCTTGGATCTGGGTCAGGATTTCAGAAAGAACCCTTCAGTGACAATACTAAAATGGAAGAACTGACACTAAGTTATGTGGAAAGACAAGACAACTAAGCATGAAACAACTAGAGAATAATTTGAAACAGTAGAATTCAATGCCAAAATATGCAGTGCAGATGACTGCTGTCTGGTGTGGGCAAGAGGAGAGACCAGTAGATGCCAATTTGACCGAGAAGGCTGCATGTCACTTCCTTCATTTCAAGGTTTCTATTTCTTGCCTTAGGGAGGAGACACAATTATGGAATTTCTGAGGTCACTGGCAAATAACATTCTTGAAACTACATTTTTTTTGAGGGCTTTTCCATTCAAGGCTCACATTTTGTTACTGAGCTCTGCACACTGGTCCCTGTTCTTTCTCACAACTCCCATGGCTTCTTCCCAAGGGAGTTTCCTTTTCCCTTTCTTAGAAAGCAGGCGAGGTTGATTTGATGTGCTCACAGCCAGCTATCCAGCGGATAAGGAAGGACTCTCCTCTGAGGTCCTGTCCCTGTCCCAGCAGCTGCCCGCTCAGTGCCCAAGGTGGGCCGCACTGAGATGAACACAAAAGACGAACCACTGACTCAGCAAAGGCCGGGCTGGCAGTTGAAGCAGCTTCTCCCTCCAAAAGCATGAATACAAAGCCACATTTCAATATCAACATCTGGAATTTCAAATGTCCTTGAAATAGATAACTTCTGTGGGGCAATGCTCCTCCCTCTGTCTTTTAACACCATCTTCTTTTAAATTAAAACAATTTAAGAATGCACTGCAGATTTAGCAATCCTTTCTCAGAAGGAGGAAGGCTGATTAGAGAATGGGAAGCAGAAGTGGAGGAAATCCAGAGAGTACCCCTGAATCAGTGAAAAACATCTAGAGTTTTCATTCTAGGCCTCAACAGTTCAGCATTTTCTGGAATGTGATGAAATTATTTGAATATAGATATGCAAATAGGCATGACCATTTTGAATTTTGAATATATTCATTTTATACATATAATGTATATTGATACATAAATATATATTGTGGATAGATAGGAGATAGAAGATAGATAGATAGATAGATAGATAGATAGATAGATAGATAGATAGATAGATAGAGTCAGGTAGTAATAGACTTGTTTGTTTGCTTCACTCACAAGCTCTGGGCATAGTCTGAGACTTCGGGCTCAGCCTCCAGCCAGAGAGGCCACAAGAACTTGAAAGCCGGTTACCTGGGCAGCAGAATGGCCTTGTGCTCCCAGCAGTGGCTGTCATTCCTGCCTCCTCTCCTGATGCTATTCTCTTCCTTTCCACCCCCCATCACTGCTCTCAAGCCCAACAGAACCTATCTGAGTGATTAGTTCTTTCAGCCTACTAGGACAGTCCGGCCTTCCTCTTTGCTTCTCCATTCCCTTTGGAGAGTTTAGAAAATTCCTCAGGGATTCGGCTAACAACACCCTGTCCCCACTATGGCCAGCAAGTTTCCACCATGCCTTTCAGCTCTCTCCAAAGGTGTATCCATCCATTGACTTCCAAATAACTTTTTTGCACCTGTCTACTTTCTCCCCGGGAAGCCCAGAAAGAACAGAGTTTCTCCTGTTTGTGTAGAAGTTTTAAGGCCAGGAGCCCCAAGGCTAGGCGGACAGCTCATGACTGCCTCCATGCATCATCATGAACTCCCGGGAGCCTGGGTTGACATCCAGATTTCCTGAGGAGGGTGTGCAGACCTCCTCCACGACCAATACTACAGGTTTTATGGACAAATACATATTAATACATAGTGTATTCATTCATCAAACATTCATTAAGGGCTTACAAGTGCAGGGTATAGAGACAAAGTAGAAAGGCCCATAAACCTATAAACCTATATGAGAGAGAGAGAGAGAGAGAGAGAGAGAGAGAGAGAGATCTTAATCAAGGCACCAGCAAGGAAACAAAACTTAACCCTCCTGAGCCCCCATAGTGGAGCTAGCTCCTTGGGCTCTGAATTCAGAGAAGCCCATTTTAGTGCCCCCCTACCTCCTCTTTCAGCCCATTCCGCCTCCACCTCCTGCCCAAGAAGCCCATCTCTTGATCTCTACCCCAGAGTTCTGGCCAGTTAGCTTCTGTCTGCTCATCCCAACAAGTTAAGCTATTGTTCACTTCCCCAGAGGAGTGCTCTTTTCATGAGACTCTGGGGGGACCCAGGAGTTTCTGGCATCAGGAAATGTCTGGGACCTCTCTCTCCTCTAGCCAGGTGGCTCTGTGAGTTCTCTCTGCTCCCAGCTACAGGCGCCGGCTCTCTGCCTGCTTTCTCTCCCGTTACCACCCCTGCCATCCACACCCTCGCTTAAAGCTGCCCTCCCCATCACCTGCTTTTAGATGGGACACAGTCTCTCCCTTTCTTTGCTATCCCTGAATGGGAACACTTAAGGGCTGCATGCTACTCATTCCTGGGAAACATAGAACAGCAAAATTAACATGACGGGGTGCAGAGTTCCCAAAACTTTCAGAACTGTACACTCTTCTCACACCTGTAGTCCCTGGTTGTTTTTCCAACACAAAGTGAAGACCCAAGGGTTATTCCTTGCCTGAAGCTTGATTTGTTTGGTTTTGCTGTTCTGTGCTCATTTTTTTAATTAGTTGCCAGGATTTAGAAAGTGAGAGATTTCATTTAAAAATTTAGATTTCGAACTTCTCTTGAAAAACTGCAAACTCTGCCTGCACTAGGCCCACATTTTCACTCAGAAATGATTGGCAGGAGAAGTGGTTGTCCCCTTTGGAAATGGATCTTGTCACTCTTGTATCTCGCCACTTACTGTCCAACCAGTTTACTGACCAGCTTACTCCACCCATTTAGGTCTCCTAGGCCCTTGCAAGCGTCTGAGCTCACAGTTCCTGTGCTGAAGTCTCAGACCAGTGTCCCCACTCTTCCTCATGGGAGAGTGCTTTAGATTAAATGGGGGTCTCAAGCCTTTAAAGGCAAAGACCAGTGCATGGGAGCAGGACAAACTTCAACGCAACCCGAGGAAGAACATCTTAACCATTAGAGAGGCCTTCAACGAGGTGGGCTGTCTTGGGGGAAGGTGAGTTGTTTCCTCAGGTGGAGACTTCTAGGCTCAGGCAGGGTATTCAGTCCCTCCTGACTTTGAACCGTCCAATGCTATCAGACAAATGTTCTGAAAGATCCAAGAAGACATCACTGAAGGCTGGAAGATCCCACAGAGAGGGGAGATCCCCTTGGAGTCTACAATATCACAGCCATATTTGATTGTGGAATTGATTAAGGAAGAGTTTGATTTAACTTAATTTTCACAGTGATGTTCTCCCCTAACTCACCCTGCTGATGCCAAGTCAAAGCTGAGCGGTGAGGTGGGGCCTGGCCCACTCAGGTAATAGAGGAAAGCCAGGGCTTTCCCCCACCCTCCACGGGGCCACAAATCTAGAGTGAACTCCCTTCCTCCCTGAGACAGCAGATATCTACTGCAACTGGAGAACTGGAGGTGGCCTCTGCAAACAGCAGAATCAAAGTGGAAAAAATTACAAGGCAATTTTTCTGGTTTCAACTTGTCCCCTACAGAAACGAAATAGATTTTAATATAAGATCTAAGAGGCAACATGTTTAATAAACTGCAAAAAAAAAATGCACTTTTGGCTAGATGCTTGCATGATGAGCTTTGGGATAAAAGGGGATTTTTTTTTTTTAAAGAAAGTTAGACATAAATCCAAAAGGGGGTTGGGATTCCCCTCCCACCATTCCACCAAAAGGCTCTCTAAGCAGTTGAGAGCAATCACCCTCTAACCCTATCACAGATACCACGCAGAAAGCAAGAGTAAAGGCTTTTCCTGCCCCGTTCCCACCCAAATGGAAAAGTTTATTGCAAAAACTCTTTGTGCAAGCCAAGCAATATATAGCCTCTTTGTGATGGGGCATCACTTAGACACTGACAAATCTCACTCCCCAAGTTGTGGGGCCTCTAGCTGACTGTGCAGGGAGTCAGCCCCAGAGGTCAGGAATGGGAATATTTCATTGTGTCCACCCGCATCTCCAAGTGAAGAAATATTTCATTCTCATTCTTAGCCCAGTTGGAATCTAAAGTCTAGACAGTTCTCAGATAATAACCATTAGAGACAGCGAAGGGGAAGGCATATGCCTCCCAAAGATAAACAGATGCTGGACTTCTCTCCTAAGCTTTCTAGGAAGCTCTCCGAAGTCCACTCTGAAGAGCAAGCTGAGGGGAGTGGCTGGCACTACATTCCCAGATGCTGAGACACATTTTATCCATCCCTGGGACCCTCACCCAGTTCCTACCGACAGAGCAGAAAAAGGTCAACTTCACCCCAAAATTTGTTCAGAAACAAGTGCAAAGACAGTCCATGGGAAAGTAGGGGCGTGCAGACCAGGGTCCACCTCATTCTCTCGTTAATTCTTTGATTTAGAAAATATTTGTCAAGTGTCTACCACTCCTTAAGCATTCCATTGGACACAAAACTATAAATAAGCCCAAGAAATATCCTGAAACTGAAATTCCTGCTGGAAAGTCTGGCAAACCTTCTTTCTGAGATGAGATCATACCAAGGGTGTGCCAACTTAAAATAAAACTTGGAGATCTTGTGAATCTCACTTTACTGCTTGTACCCTCAAGCAAGCAAATCCGCTGCCTTCTTTCCCATGTCTGCTGTGGTCTGAGACTCACAGTACATCAGTGTCTCCACTCCACTAAACCATGGGACCTCTGATGGCAGACACCACACCCATCATCTTTCTCCTAACTTCCTTAGTACCATGTATGATTCTAGGCACAAAATGGGTACTTAGTTAATACTTGTATAGTTACTGATTAGGCAGAGAAACTTACAAACAATAAAAGGGGTACCTATACCTGTCAGCTCAAGGGCTGTTATAAATGCAAACTTTATATTTCTGCCTCTGGAGAGAGGAGCATTCGTGCTGGTCTAATTCCGTTCCCTTTAAGACTGACCAGTTTGGGCTGAGGCACTCCCCATCTTTGGGTCACATCAACTCCTGAAAAAACAACAGCAGGTTCACCAGGTCAGGCCAGGCTCCAAGGCAGCTTTTAAGATGGTTACACTGATGCCCCTTTTTTCACACAAGGAGTTGGAAACTTTATCAAGCCTCTGAACTGATAGCAGCGTCTGGTTTTAAAAACACCCTGGGTCAGCAGCTAGGGCATACGTAAGTCTGGGAAAAGGAAAACACAGTGCATTATTGCTGCATCTATCTTCCCTGAAGCTGGAAAGAATTATGTGCTTTGATCCCAGTGCTTCTGTGCCTCTGATGAAAAGACTCCACCCTGAATCCAGAGTGATCGCCTGGAGCAAAGGCTTGAGTAAGATTTCACCTCTTCTCTTGCCAAGATGTGGCTTTTAAAGCCTGGGCTGCTAATGAAAATGTCAACAAGGTGCACATGAAGAGGAAAACGCTTGCTCCACTGGCAAGGAGCACGGACATTCCAACCCATCAATGGCGGTCCGAGGCACAGAGAGAGAACACCTACCTCCCTTCTCTAACCCAGTGACGGTGCCTGCTCCCAGAAAGCTGGAAGAGGAGCAGAAGGAGAGGCGGGTGGGACCTTTTTTCTCCCACAGGGACCCGTAGCCGAGGCAGGTGGTCTGGGTCCCCTTTTCCAAGTCTCTCTGGCAGTGATGGAAACTTGGGATCCAGGTTTAGAATCTGGCCCACCTCCAAGATCTCAACAAGCACTTGAAAATTAAACTGGGTTCCAAAGGGCAACCAACTGAACCTATCCCAAATGCCAAAGATACAAACGATGGCAGAATTAATTCGAGGGAGGTTAATGTCCCTGTGGGTCTAACTAAACCTAAGTCCAAAACTCGAAGTGAACATGGAAATGAATGGTTTAGGGCTAATGGACCTGATTACTAAATCTTCACTAAGAATAAGACTGGGATGGTGAATGCACTAGAATAGCTGAGGGAGAACTGAGCTTGTCTGTCTTAACCAACATGTCCATTTGCTTGTTAACATTACTAACAAAGGAGGAAAGCAGTTTTGAAAAGTAGCCATGATACAATAATGGGCTTTGCAGTGATTCTGGCAAAGGGGCAGATATTCGTTATAGAATTAGCTATGTTCTTCCACAGAATCATCGAATCATGTAGTTTGGTGGTTTCCAAACTGTGCTGTGAGGAGAACAAGGACTTCCAGAGAGACTCAGACCCTGCCTTGGTGGAAGCAGCTCCACTTGCATCTATTGCATATGGCTAGGGATCTGAGTAAGATTGTGTTTGGAGAAGTAGTTTTGCTGCTTGTATCAGATAGGACTCTTTAAATTGCAAAAGACAGAGACCGATTTACACCAACATAGATTTAGGTAAGAGTAGTGACACACATCAACGAAGGCTGTGGGCTTCAAGCACAGCCAGACATGGTGACTTAAATAATGTTGGCAGGACTGAGGCACTCTTAATTTCTTAACCTACTTCCTCCTATGAGGGCTTCATTCAGGCAACCCTGCCCAGGCACTGGCAAGGTTCAGCTTCTTCTCTCGTCTCACATATCCAGTGGTTCTCTTCCCTAATAGCTCTCCATCAGTTAGGACCTAATAGCTCTCCACCAGTTAAGGCAAATAAGTCTGCCAAGTAAAAGAAAACTCAAAATGCCAACCATTTAAACAAGAAGTTTATTCTCTCTTATATAAAGAAAGTCTCGAGGTAAGCAGTCCAGGGATGAATGGCTGGTTGCTCCACAGTCATCAAGAATCCAGGCTTCTTTTTTGTTGCTTTGCTATCTGCCATAAATGACTTCCAATTCATAGTCCAATGTGGCTGCTTGGGCTCCAGCCATCTTGTCTGTATTCCAACCAGCATAAAAGAGGAAGGGAAAAAATAGGGCTTGCCCCCTTTCCCTTAAGAACACTTTGGAGAAGTAATATATGATATTTACTCTTATATCCCATTGGCTAAATTTAATCATACACCCACAACTAGCTCTAAGGCAGGCTGGAAATGTTAACATTTATTCCTTATACTAAAAAGCCCAGCTAAAAATTGGAGAAAGAACATGGAGAAAATGGATATTGTAGGAAGACCAAAAGAGTCTTACAGGTTGGACTTTAGTCATGTGCCCAACCTTGAACCAATCTCCTTGACGAGATAGAGGAATACACTGATTTACCAGGTCTGATTCTCATGGCCATGTCTGATCCTAGAGAGAAAGGAAGCAGGGAGAGATGCTGGGCAGACAGAAACAACAGAATCCATTATACTGCCAAAGGAAATTTTGATGCAACTGCAGAACTTGACAATAGTCAACTCTAGCACTCCAGTACAATCTCTTAATCCTTTTATTTTTCAGGTGCGGAAACTCTGAGAGAAATGTACTCAGAGTACAATGAATGGTTTGTAGTGATTACGATTTAGATACAGGTCAGGACTCTCTGTCTAGTGTTCTTCCTATCTCTGCTTGACTACACTCTGCTATCTGTCACCTATATTTTATAGACATGTGAAATTTGAAGTGAAAGGTCTATAATTTATATGATATTTTGCTGAACACAATGAGTTCCGATAAAGTGCTTAATTTTTTCAACCTTTGTGACCAAGATAAAAGATTTACTAACCCCATGGATATAGTTACATAAATATAAAAGAAAATCAGCTTCTTTGCTTCCCTCTCTGATCAGCATATAGCTGTGTTTTCAACTACCATGAATAATCTGTCATTTCAACATCTGAGAATACATCTCCCTCCTTCCTCCATCCATTCATTCATCCATCCATCCATCCATCCATCTATCCATCCATCCATCCTTCCTTCCATCCATCGATCCATCTATCCTTTCATGAAGCTGCTTGCCAAACATCTTTGTGAACAAAGATGAGAGAGGGTCCTTTCCCTCAAAGGTCTCACATTTTTATGGGGAAAACAAACAGGTAGGGAGATGATTAGATCAAATGGGATTAATAGGTTTTCATGCTTAGGATTTCAAGGAGAACAGAAAGAGCCTTACTGTCAGACTTCATGAGGAGGTAATGCCTGAGAAGCCAGCCAGGCAGGAAAGGGCTTGGGCACAGCCATCAGAATGTACAAACACACATGTGCCTAAGAGGAAACTACAAAGAGTTCCATATGGCTGGAGCTCGATCATGAATGGTCTGGAGGAAGATGAGGCAAGAAAGGTGACAAGGTCAGATCTCAAAGGTCCCTGTACGCATTACACCTAGACCTGAGGACAGAGAATGGCTTAAATGATTCATCAATTCAAAATTAAAATTAAAGTTGGGGCAAATAAGTGCTAAGTAGCCAGCCAAGTTCCAGGGAGAAAAAAATCCTGTCTATTTTATGATTATCTTCCTTAAAAATCTGGCTCTGTAAAAAGCATTTGGAGGGCAGGCCGAGTAGTGCGGTGGTTACGTGCTGGCTTAGGAAGCCAGCGGCCCAGGTTCAGGTCCCACATATGAGGGCCAGTGACACTGCCTTCAAAAAAAAAAAGCATTTGGAGGTGTAGGAGAGAAAGGAGGAGGAAGAAGGAAAGTAGTTGATCCTCATTATTCCCAGATCCCATATTGGCGAATTTGCCAACTCACTAAAATGTACTTGTAAATCCAAAATCAACAGTGCAGTGCTTTCACGGTCATTCATGAACACGTGTACAGAGGTGAAAATTGGAGTCATCCTGTATGTACATTCTCAGATGAGAGTGAATAAAGCAATACTCTGCCCTCTGCTTTCATACTTGTTTCCAACGTCCTTTAGTGCCACACTGTTTGTGCTTTTTGTTGGTGATTTCACTGTGGCCCCCAAGCACAGGGCTGTCTAGAGTTCTAGGCACAAGGCTGTAGTGGGACTTATGAAGAACATTACTTGGGTTAGGTAAGTTCATTCAGGTATGAGCTACATATTATTGATCATGAGTTCACTGTTAATGAAGCAACAATGTATATTAAATAAGCTGTCCTTAAACAGAAACACACATAAAACAAGGTGATGTATTGATTGGTTGACAAAACTTTAACAGAAGCTCACAAGAACCTAACCTTGAATGCTTCCATCACCATCTTATGCACGTCAAGTCCCAAGCCACCTCCACTGCCCACCCAGGCAATGCAGACACACACTAAGGAACTGCCATGTCCCTGTTCATAGCTAATGGAGACCCGGCTTGTCTCCATAGCCCACCCTCAAGTCCCTACACCACAGGACACTATGGGTATTCCTTTGTTGTGCCTCAGAGGGACACACAGCAGCAGAGACTGATGCTGCCACCTGAGCACACCTGGGACCCTCACCACAGCCTCTGCTACTGTCCTGCCCAGAGGTCCAAGTCCAGCCTTGTAGATCAGGGAGATAAGCAGAAACCATTGCCAATGGGTCGCAAGGTGGTACCAGGCGGTATTGGCTGAAAGAACAGATGGCAGGAATGAAGCAGGGAGAGTGCATTATGCCAGGTGCTATGCGGACACTTGGTGAATCAGATGTCACTTAATCCCTCCCTCGGGATAATCCCCATTGTACAGATAAAGAAATTAAGACTTGGAAGAGTTAGTAACTTACCCAAGATTACAGCTATTAAATCTAGAAGGAAGATTCAAACCCACATTCACCTGATGCCAATCCTTGGGCTATTTCTACCTCATCATGTTGCCTCTGCTTTGCTCCCCAGAAAAGTCAGGGTACCTTCCTTTTCCATCCTCACTTAGTATGGGTTCCTAGGCCTTTCCCAGTCATCAATTTCATTCTGACCAAGACCTCACTGGGCCCATCCAATAAGGTCTGGTCCTGGTACCTGGTGCCTGGTCCTGGTGTCCTCGCTGGGTGCCTGTGCTACTCTGGAATAGAGCTTTCCTAACCTCCAGGGTACATCCAGAGCACACAATGAAGCTTTGGCTTGGGTTTCCAGCTCTGGGCCCCAGATCCCCTCATCAGTATGAAAGCCGTGCCTTGAATTCCTTCAGTAAAGAAGCTTAGAATTTAGCCAGAAATACAGAACAGATTTGTGGATCCACAGATCTTACAAGAGCTGCTTTTCCAAAGATAAATGGAGGAGCCTTGTTTGAAACCTAAGAGTAACCATCAGGATGGCCAGCAGGACATCTGAAAACTAAGATCACAGTACTCAACCTTTAGAACGCAATCAGTTGGGTTAGGATTCTGGCTTCACCTTTCACCAGCTGTGTGACCAGGTCAGTATTTCATTTATGTCCTTTATCACAATCTGGCTTGTATTTGAGTTGTTATATACTTACATAATAATAAAGCTATCACTTGTTGAACTCCTGTGCTATATATGAACACATTATTTCTTATTCTCTAATATTTAGTTGAGGACAGAGATCAGAGAAATTGTTAAGTAACTTGCCTTAAAAAGCATCTCAAGGGCCGGCCGAGTGGCGCGGCGGTTAAGCGCTGGCTTCGGAAGCCAGAGGCCCCGGTTCGGTCCCACATGTGAGGGCCAGTGACATTGCCCTCAAAAAAAAAAGCATCTCATACATGGTAGAGCTTGACTCAGAAGCTAAGTTTTCTGACTCCACAGCCCATAGCTTTTCCATTAGCTGTGCAGTCTCTTTTCTTTCCTTTTAGAATGTGCGTCCCTTAAGGACAGGGGATGTGTCCTCTGTTGGACTCCAAAGCCAGTTTAAGCTTTTGAAGACAAGAGAAAGGAAGGAAAGGAGGCCTTACTAGGAAGCCCACACTGCCTGCACAGCCTGCAGCTCCACTGGCCCTTCTGACTAAGGGTTCCCAAGCAAAAGAAGCATCCAGAAAGGTCTTGCAGTCAAGAGACATAGGAAAGGGACCCCAAGTTCCACTCCTACCAAGATCCACCTACCTCCTACTATCCTACCCAACATCCTCCCTCTATCCCCCCAAATATATCTTTGCTGTATATACTTAATGAGCTTCATGCAAACCTTGGACATTTGGAGTTGGGGGACAGCTCTGAGGTTAACATAGGTTTTCTATAAGTGTTTTGACTGATTTGAACACAGTAGATTTTCATGAATATCAGACTCCTTCACTCCCTCCCTGCTGGTGCCCAGGTCTTGCATTGTTGATTAGCTCCCAGCTGGCTCTTACCAGGTGGTGCTGTGGAAACAGTGCTCCAGCGAGTCTATGTTTCGGGAAGTAGGGTAAGAGGGATCACCTTGCTCAGATGTTTGGGTTAGTGAAAGTACCCCTGAAAGAGATGAATGGCCCCCCATGGAATGTGTCCAGAGCCTTGGAGGCAGTCCATGTGCTTGGGGAGCTAAGCCATTAGCCCCACTGTCTGATTTCCAGCTCTCTGCCTGGCCCTGGTGTCGGAAGAGATTGATTGAGCCCATGCTCTCAGAATGGGGCAGTGGCATGAGAGTAGGGAGGGAAGGATGAGTCAGACAGATGGGGTGTCATGGGATGGCCGACTTGTCTTCACCAACAGGGAATGCGGTGGGGGACGGAGCCCAAGCAGAAGGAAGCCACTGCCCTGCTGACCCCTTCCACAGCAATTACCAGGGGGGCATGATCCCTCCGATCCCTGTGCAATTAGACGCGGTTGTGGCCAGCACGATAGACCACTTTCTGCTGCCAGTGCACTAATGGGCTCTAAGTGGGTCCCAGATACTCAGCTGCCAAATAGGGATATCTGCTAGCAGTTCGGACTGTCCCACAACAAAGAGAGGAGACTAAAGAATGGGAGGTTTTGGGGGGTGGATTTCCATTTTTTGATGCAAACTAGAAAGAAAAGGCAAAGCTCACAACCAAAAAGATACCAAAGAAAATTTCAGAGGCACACACAGTGCAAAATAATATGAGTACACAGGGTAAAAATTGATCAGACAGTCAATTCAACAATGGCTACCTTACTGACCAATTCCTTTGGGCCCAGAGAAGAGCTAGATTAGTGGTTCTCAACCAGGAGAAGACTATATTTTTTTAATTCTGAAAGTTGGAGGTAGCTTGAAAATATTATTTTTCTTTCTCCCATATTCAACTGCAATATACCCCTACTGTAGGAATTATAGAAGAGGAAAGCCTTAAAATATAATTTAGCATCTCTAACCTCAAGGAGACCACTCTTTCTGATCTTAAGTCATCACCATGGAGAGTAGGAAAACCCCAGAGATTCAGTCCCCTATTTTAAAGATAAGAATCCTGAAATCCAGAGAAGGAAAGAAACTTGCTGAAAAACTCAAGAGAAAAATGATACAGGTTTAGTATAATACAGAAGGAAGCCTAATCCTAAACTGGTCACCACAACAGAATGTGCACATGTGTGTGCGTGTGTGTGTGTGTGTGTGTGTGTGTGTTGTGTAGCACAGTGGTTTGTGGCCAACCTTCAAGCTATTGCAAGTAATTTGGATCAACATGTAAAATGTATTTTTGTGAAGCAATCCCTGGGATGCTGAGCTGAGAGGGTCATGAACCATGGCATGGAGCCAGGTACAGTGTGGAGTTGAATAAGAGTCTGAAATACTACCTGTTGGCTAGACCTTGAAAGAGCTTTATCTCATTAGCAATTCCAAAGACACAATTAAGGCAGGAAACAGTTCTCTTCAAACAGCAACATGGTACTAAAGGGTAGTCAAAGGATAAGGCAATATGAGTGAACAATTTAATATTTTCATACGTCTAAGAGGGCTGCAAAAATTGTAGAATTCAGGTATGAGCCAAAGCCATGAAAAATGTGAGGCCCACTTACTAAATGATAGGGGATACTCAAGACAGACTGAACCATAGGACTTCATTCCAAAGGCCGTGAGGCATGGAAGAGCAGAGGCTGAGAATGGAGAGTGCCCATAGGGAACAACCATTTGTTTTCCTGGCTTGAATTAAAGTTTAACTACTTTGTGTATATATATCAGACTTTTTCCTAGTTCAAATGAGCTACTTCTGAATTAATGCAGATAGCAGGGCTCCTTTCTACTGAATATTCGTTTTCATTTCTTCAAAGCTCTTCTCTTTCCCCTACGCTCAATATTTTCATTTTCTTTCCTAAATTATCATTTAGGTAACTGATGACTCATGTAAAAATACCTTTACTTTAGATATTTCTCTAACATGATAAAGAATATCTGTATCAAAGCCAAAAGTTGATGACATAACCAATAGAAACAATCTAATTTAATTAGAATCAAACCCCACCTCCTTTAGTATGGACAGGACTTAGTGACTTGCTTTCCAAGAAAAATGTATGAAAGGGGATAAAAGGAACTTTACGAGGTAGAAACCTGGCAAATGCTATCTAGCTCAGGTGACCACTGCCAGTGATAAGTCACGTTGATCTCATGTAGCCCTGATATGATGTGATGAGAAGGAAACATCACCTTTGCAGTCTTCTTCCCCAAACTGAAACCACAGTCTCATCATGAGGAAGTATCAGAGCAATTCAAATTGAGGAGCATTCCACACAATACTTGACTAATGCCCCATCAAAAATAAGGAAATACTAAGAAATTGTCACAGACCAGATAGAAACTAATGAGACAATGACAACTAAATGCAAGGTGGTATCCTGGACTGGATGCTGAAATAGAAAAGGGATTTAAGTGGAAGAAAAATAGTGAAATTCAAATAAAGTCTAGAGTTTAGTTCATGGTAATGTACTGATGTTGATTTCTTATTTTTGATGGTGATGTAAGATGTTAACAATAGGATACCCTGGGTTCTGGGGTATACAGGAACTCTGTACTATCTTTGCGGATTTTCTGTAAGTATTAATACAAAAATATTCCACACTAGAAAGTATTATGTTTAGAAAAAGTGCAGCTTTAAGGACCAACCCAGTATCTTTGTATGTCCCTTGTCAGGAAAAAAAAAAATCAGAATAAAAACAAATATGCCCATTTAGCCATTATTTCATATTGTTCTAGAAGTTTTAACCTTTGCAACAAGGTAAGGCAAAGAAATGAGTAATACAGCCATTATTTTTGTTTCTAAATATACATAGAAGGTATATGAATAATTGTTATATTTTTACTTTTACTTGTCTATAATACATAAAAATAAAATCAGTATAGATATCAGAAAAGATAAAAATAATCTATATCAATAGTATAATTATATAAAGCACAAGAGAAATAGCTAAAATTCTCATAATTACAAATAGGATTGAGTAATATGACCAATCATAAAATAAATATACAAAAAAAGCAGTGGTCTATATAAATATATTTGCTATGTGTATAAAAATAAATAATAATAATATAATAAAGAGCACTTAGAAATTAAAAGCAAAATACTAAAATTCCAATACAAAAATGAGCAAAGGATGTAAGATGGCAATTCATAAAACACTTTCAAGGGTCAATAAACATGATTAAATTTTCAGTGTCCTTAGTATCAATAAGATGCAAATTATAACTACAATAAAGTAATATTTTATATCTATCCATTGTTGAAAAAAATTCAAGATAATATCCAGTATTGTCAAGGATGCAAGGAAAGGGGCACTCTCATACACTTCCAATGGGCAGTTTGACAATTTGTATGAAAAGCCTTTAAATATGTTTAATCATGCACTCACAAGACAATGTCTAGAAATTTATCCTACGAAATTAAGAATGTACATAAGTATTTGCATACAAATATTTATCAAAACATGATTCATAATAATGAAATATTGAGGAAAATGTCCAAAAATGGGGATTAGCTTTAAGACAATTTTATTCTATAATTTATATGGAAATGAGAGGGCCTAGAATAGTCAACACAATCTTGAAGAAAATAAATTATATTAGTTGTATCAGAACTCTATTCTTTTTCAAAGAGATTTCTAGAATAAATATAACAGAACATTAACATTTTAGTAAATATACACTGGGGAAACACGGGTATCCCATTGTTTCCTGCATTTTTGTATGTTTGGAATATTTCATAATTTTTAAAATTTTAATGAAAGTAGACTTGCTCTCAGTGTAACCACCTAAAGGACCAAGAATGGCACCAGCCACTTCACCAGGTGATGGACACCCAGTGATGTGACCATCACCAGTTGGCTGCTGTGGATAGACTAATGGGCCTGATGACCTCCAAGTTCCCATTCGACACTAACAATCCTGATTTCTGTGACTACAAAAATAGAATTCCTGAAATTGGGAACAGATTTACAGTAACAAATCTAATTTTTGAGGAACAATGGTAAACCTATGTTCGTGTGTCTTACAAATTCCAGGGGTGCCAAAAACATGTACATACATGATGTGTATTCATCTTTTGTTATCAGTATATATTGAGTATTACAATTTTAATACAGTTTTTTCCTTTATTAAAATGTGTATACATTTTTTTTTGGCACTCTGTATATAAAGTGAAACCCAAGCTCATCTAGAAAAACAAGGATTGAGGAGGAGGAGATCAAGGGGGAAAGTAGACCCACAAAAATATGAGAAAATCCACCTTGGACCCTACGAGGGGAAGAGAGTATTCACAAAGGGGAAATGAGTGGGTCCAGGTTATGAAGAGCTCCACTGTGAAACATTTTGCTTCTCTTGTTTTGCTTTAATTGAAATATTCACAGCAACCAAAGTGCTACAAATCGATTGGCCTTAAGTGAAACATTTTCCTCTGGGCAATCTCATACAATGCTGATGGGAATTTAAATCTGTTCAATCAGTCTAGAAGGCAATTTAGCAATGTGTGTAAGAAATTCTTAAGTTGTACATAGCCTTTGACCCTGTAATTCAACCTATAAATTTTCTTCTTAAACAAATGAGCAAAAATGTCCTTAAAGATTTATGTATAAGGATCTTCATTACAGAGAACAATGAACATTTAGAAAAATCAGAGAAAACAAATACCCAGTAATATAGGATTGACAAATTGGATTATGCTGTATCCCAATAACAGAATACTAAGCAGCCATTTTTTAAAAGTCACATTCTTGAAGAATATTTAAGAATGTGAATAAAATACTGAGAGGTTGTGTTCTACTAATAAGGCAGGTTATAAAATAGTATATATACTCAGATTCCACTTTGTAAAAAAAGAAAGTCAAGAAGAAGGAAGGAAGAAAGAAAAAAGTTAGATGGGGAGGGAGGGACACAGAAGGAGAGAAAAAGAGTCCCTACTTACCCTGTATGTAACCTTCCACAAGTGGCACAACTTCTCTAAATCTAAGCTACCTCTTCAATAAACGATGATGTAACCTTATACCTTGTAAAAAATGAATGAATAATATGTAGGTGAGGGCTCTTTGGAAACTTCAGTGATAGTACAGTAAAGATGTTGGAAGCTGGTGAAGAAAGAAAAAGAAGTAAAAGAAAAGAAAAATTAGAAGGCACATGTGCTCTGCCCTGGAGTTTTCTTGGGAGAGAGTGAACATAAAAACTTTGAAGCCATTTATGCATTTACAAACTAGTAAACACCAAATCTTCAACATGGCCTCCAAGGCCCCGGGACCATCCATGTTCAAGTGGCTGGGCTCTCTCCCTCCGCCTGCATCACACCCTCCTAGGCCTTCTCTCACTTCCTCTAATCCACCATGTTCTTCCTTTTTCCAGGCTTTCGCACATGCTGCTCCCTCGATCTGAAACAATCTCTCCCCGACCTCCCCATTTCTTTTTCTAGATGATTTCAACTTGTCTTTCAGAACTATGTCCAAATGTCACTTCCTCAAGGACACCTTCTCAATCTGGTTGATTCCCATGGTATGCTCTTGGAGCATCCCATACTGCACCCTTACAGCTCTCGATTGCAACTGAAGTTGATAAATTCCATAGCTTGCTGTTTTCCATCTGCCCTCTCGGCCATCTTGCTCTTTGTCATAGCTGCCCCAGTGCTGAGCACAGTGCCTTCCTTACATGTAGTTAGAATGAGGTAAAAATGTGCCCAATAAACTGTAGTCTATTGCAACCTGGATATCCAGGGAACATACAAAGCATCCCTAGCATACACTGAAATCATCCGAAGAGATTTGAAACATACCCTTGCCCAAGTCTTACCCCAGAAAAACTGTTTTTCATTGGCCTGGTGAGAGCCTGGGGATGGGCCAGATTCTAAGATCCTGCCACAAGAATCACTGCTGAAAATCCAGGACTGGTCTCTGATCAAGTGAGCACTTGTCAGGTGTGGTCCAGCAGACTCAGTGCAGAGCAGAAAGCCTGAACCTGGAGCACACCTCTCCTACCTTTCCCACCTGCCCTGTGTGACATATAAATGCTTAGTGATGAATGTAATACAGCCCAGGCCCTGGGACCATCCTGAGGAGAGGTTTGCTTTTACAGTACCAACGCTTGACAGATTAAAATCTGAAGTTGGAGACTGTTTACATCCTTCCTGCTGTGTTTCTGGCGTCTTTGTCTGCTGAAAGGGTGCTGTCCATTTTCAGAGGTCTTAAGGACCTTGTTATACTAAAACTAGCATTCCACAGCCCAGAGTGGAGCACACACACAGCCGGCTGCTCAATTTCATTTGAACTGGGTCTGAATAATGCCATTAGATTCAGAGTCCATTTATGCGTAGCATATGGATTTTCCCAATATACAAACCATCTCCATACTGAACCATCTCTCAGCAAAAGCTATTTCCTGTTATAGATGTTGTTTCCACCTCACTCCATAACAGACTAGAAACATACCACAGCAGGAGAGTGAGTGGGATCATGTAAGAGTTTGGAAGCATGCTAGGGAGTCATACAGGACCTTAATATTCAGTATGGTCCCTAGCCCAGCAACAACGATATCACGAGGGAGCTTGTTAGAAATGCGGAATCTCAGGCTCCATCCTGGACCTGCTGAGTCAGAATCTGCATTTTCGCAAAATCTCCCTGCTGATCTACATGCACATTTAAAGCTGAGAAGCACTGATCTGAAACATACTGTGCACTGGAATCACCTGAAGAGGTTTTTGGTGTTTTTTTTAAATTAGTGCTTAAGCTCCATTCCAAGATTCTGGTTTAATTGATATGAGATGTGACCTGAGCAATAAGATTTTTAAATTCTAATGTACAGTCAAATGTGGGACTCCAGGCCAATCATCTCTTTCTCTGCTAAACAAACTGAAGCCTAGGGAGTCAAATGACTCATCCAAGGTCTCATAGTAAAGACTCAGATTGGGTTCGAGTGCATGATGGCAAGAGAGCTTAGGTCCATGGTACAGACACAAGTACTGACTTGTGCAGTATTTTTTGTTAGTGCATGCAGTGGGTTGTATTGTGTCCCAATCCCCCACCCCCAAAATATGTCCAAGTCCTAACCTGCTGCTACATGACTTTATGTGGAAATAAGGTCGTTGCAGGTCTTGAAATGAGATCATCTTATATTTAGAGGGGGCCCTAAATCCAGTGATGAATGTCCTGTGAGTAGAGGAGAAGGCACAGAGAAGGCACTGTGAAGATGAGGGCAGAGACTGGAGTAATATATCTACATGCCAAGGAATGCCAAGGGCTGCCAACAGCTACCAGGAGCCAGGAGAGAGGCACCAGTCAGTTTCTCCCTCAGAGCACCCAGTAGGAACCAGCCCTGAGACACCTTGATTTCAGAATTCTGGCTTCCTGAACTAAAGGAATAAAGTTCTGTTGTTTTAAGCCACTCAGTTTGTGGTGACTTGTTCGGGTAGGCCTACAAAACTAATACAGCACCACCTCAAGGTTGTCAGCTCATCTGGAACCAACACGGGCACTCCAAAAAATCGTGTCTGCATCCAGCCCTGAACCCAATAGTACTTGCCATGCCTGGCAGCCTGGAGAACACCCAATGCTCAGAAACATTCCAGGGCTCCCCGTTTCTAGTGAAACTAATGCATCCTGAGCTATATGGCCCCTCATTTGCAGAGGCCCCTGCAATGAGCCCTGGCAATTTTGTTTTCATAATTTTGTATTCTTAGTCTTACACTGAGACTCCCAAATTGTTATGCTTCATAAAACACAAAATTTGAACCTGGCCCTGCCTTTAGGGTAAAATTTAAAGTTCTTAGCTGAACAGTCAAAGCACACTACCACCCAACCTTAACCTATCTCCCCAAACTCATCTCCCGTGTATCACCCGCCTGAGCCCATCCCTCCACTCAGCTGGACCTTCTCCATGCTCCGTGAACGTGCTGCATGCCTCCCATCTTCCAATCTGCACGTCAGGCCAGTCCTCTGCTTCTCTGCTTATCTTTGCTTTCCACAAGGCCTAGTTCAAGGCTAGTTCTGCTTGGATAGCATTTCCTGACCTTTCTAGCTGACAGAAATAGGCTTCTTCCTGCAGAATTCTCTACTATGTATTGTTACCTTTTACATATCCATCTCCTCCCACAACTGGTCCATTTGTTTCTCCAACTCTCCAGGCACCTGGGGAAAGAAAGAGCCAGAGAAACAGGCCTCCTAGGCATGACTGACTCTGCACCTCCCTCCACTTCTCTTTTCTGCTTCTCCCAGGTCAATAGGACTCCAACGTCTCATCCCAAATGGCAATCTTAAGGCGCCCACACAATCAGACCAGTCACTTTGTTATCCTTTCCACTGTTGCTTTCTTGATGAAGTCTGCACCCCAGGCTGCAAGTAAACCTCAGTACCTTTCTGCAAATCCCAGGGTTATCTAGAACCTCCCCCAAAGAGTGGGCTCCGAGCATCCCCAAATGGGAGCACACACAGTGTCGAAAACCTATCCTGCATGTGAAGTGAGAGATGAGGCTCCACCACCACCAGCTCTGTGTCTCCAAACCAGACACAGGACATCTGGATCCTGGAACGGACAGGCCATCTCTGAATAACTTCAAAAGGCAAGATGGCCCAGAGAGCTTCCCAGAAGACATTTGTTTAATCAGTACGCTTGGTCCCTGTAGGAGCCTAAGAGTTTTTGTTGGTCACATCATTTTAATGGGCAGTAAAGGAAAAGGTGACCCTGGAAAACTAGAGTAACTGGAACATTTGGGATCCTAAGCAAAGGTTCATTTGTGGTCACTTGTGAGCTAGATTATAAAGATATAGAAACTAGGATGGAGCTAGTTAGCTTACATTTTTGCATTTCTTGTGGTTCTACGGTATTCCCTTAATGATTTGGATGAGAATGCTCTCTTTAGCCCATATTTATCAAAATGACAGTTTGTTTTTTTCCCCCTCCCATGTCAACCTCCTCACAGATATGCATATTGGATTCTTCCTGATTGTCCCTCTTCTCTGTTGGAATAATCCTGAAATGTTACAGTTTGCCTCAGTGGGTAAGTATGAATGCCCCAGGAGGAATAAGTTTAAGGTATTATGGTTCATTCATTTACACCCCCATACTGTGACAGCATAGGGATGCGGACTTTACTTTCAAGGCACCCTTGAAGAGCTCACAGTCTACTGGGGAACTCTCACACTGCATTGCCATCATTTTGTGTCCACACGTCTAAGTGCTATAAAAGAGATAGAAATCATAGTACAAAACACTATGGAAACACAAAGGAAATGGCAACTCACTTGTTCCCCATGGATGAATCAGTCACATTCTTCCCTGAACCAAATGTTCATAGAAGGAAGGAAAGTAGGAGATATAAAAAAATTAAAGAAGAATACATGATTCAGAAATGGGATCAGCAATGTGGCATGGAATTAAAATTTATTTCAGAATGCAAGAGTTGTGTGATAGACATTCAATGGTTTTTAACCTTGGTCTCAGTTAGGATAATGAATATTCTTGATATGCATGAAGGTGAGTAAAGGGTTTACAGACCCTTGAACAACATGGGTTTGAACTGCGGAGGTCCATTTATATGCGGACTTTTTTCAGTGAATACAGTGAGTCCTCCATATCTGTGGGTTTCGTATCCATGGATTCTACCAACCATGGATTGAAAACGGTATTTTCAATCTGCAGTTGGGAATCCATGAATGCAGAGAACCAACTGTATGCATTATTCTATGACACTTTATATAAAGGATTTGGGCATCTACAGATTTTGGTATCTGCAGGAGGTTCTGGAACCAATCCCCCGCAGATACCGAGGGCAGGCTGTAGCTAAGTTCTGGGAGAGTCAAAAGTTACAAGCCAATTTTCGACTGCTATGGAAGGGGGGCCATGCCCCCAAACACCCCCCCACACACACACATTGTTCAAAAGTCAACTGTACACACTATCAACTCATATCTAAGCAGAGGGATTTTAATTACCAAGATGTCAGGGAGTTAGCATGAGTACATAATTGAATGCCTAAGCAGTGACCTTGGACAATGAGGGAGTTGCCCAAGTTAGTAAAAATTCATACTCCATTCAGCGGAACTGTGCTTGCATGAAGTATAACCACTGTGAGTCAAATTTTTAAAAAATAAAGTGCAGTGTCTAAGATGTGCTTAGAATTCAGGAACACAGACTAGCAAAAACCCAAGCACTGGAAGAGAACGCAGGCCACAAAAGGAGGATATAAATTGAAAACAGCGCTGGACTATAATTGTTCTGTATAATCTAAGATAATTTTAATTGTAAGTATGAACTATGAGGTCTACAAATGATTGTTCTGGATCGTGTAAGTTTTTATACAGGGAGTAACTTTAAAAATTCTTTGTTCAGTTACTATATTCACCGATAACGATCCCAAACCCTTTTCCTTATATCCCATTATTACTTTTTGCTTTGATCTTGACAAACTAAGCACTTGAAGGAGGAAACAGATATTAGCTAAAGGGTGGCAAAAAGCTGGAAGAAGAAAAGTTGGGACTCTTACCCTGAAGATACAACTCAACAAATACTTATATAACACATACACACATTTACTTACTATGAAATTATCTGTAATAGCAAAAGACTGGAAACAATCCAAATGTCTACCAAAAGTAGACTGGTTAAATAAACTATGGTACACGTATCCAGTGTAGTTTTATGCAACTTTAAAGAAATGAAGATCTCTAATGAATAGATATGGAATGATTTTCAAGATCTTTAAGAAAAAAATCAAGAATAATGTAAATGATACACTTAGTACATAAAGTATACTTCCTTTTATGAAAGAAAAAAGTGGGGGAAAGTATAATATACTTCCTTTTGTGAAAGAAAGGGTATATATATATATATGTATTTTTGTTGTTATTTTTTTGTTGTTATTTTTTGTTGTTATTGTTTTTGTAGTTATTGTTTTTGTTGTTATTGTTGTTTCAAAAAGAAACTAAACATAAATGAGAAATAAATGAAAATGACTGCCTCTGGGGTCAGGGAGTAGGGTGTGGAATGGGTAGGTAGAAATGGGATCAAGGGTTTTCCAAGCATAATGTTTATATTACTTTGACCTTTAAACTTTACAAATATTTTACATATTCAAAAGCTAAAATTAAATAAAGGGGGCCGGCTGAGTGGCGCGGTGGTTAAGCGCTGGCTTGGGAAGCCAGTGGCCCTGGTTCGGTCCCACATACGAGGGCCAGAGACACTGCCCTCAAAAAAAAAAAAAAAAAAAAAATTAAATAAAGGGAGGAAAAAAACCCTACAACCTTAAGTGGAACACAAATAAATTCACGTAACTGGTTATCAAATTAACAACATAACTGCATTATGAGAGACTATATAATTTTGAATAACTTTTTAACACTATACTCTGTACATTTTCAATGACTATTCTCTCTCTACAACTATATTCTGAGGATAAAAAGTCCGTTGTTTGGTAAACTAATTATTACTAGACATATTATGATTGTAATCATGAAACTATTTAATGTATGTTATTAGATAAATAAGTTAAAATAAGTTATTCTATATACCAAGATTTTCAGAATAAGAGGGCAGAGATATATACAAAAATTAAATGAAGGAAAAACCTACATGATTTTTTTTCCATGTAGAAAATCTATACATTAGATTAGATTTGGAAATATCAACATAAAGTCATTTTTAAAAATATTCTTTTCTAGCTCTGCCCACTGAAAGGCTCTAGAAACTATACCAGTAACAATGAACATACCTAGTACTTGAATGTTGCTTGGTTTTTCTATTAACTGCAGTAAAATACAAATCACATTTAATATCCTAATCATTTTTAAGTATATTGTTCAGTATTGTTAAAGCAGATCTTGGTTTTTATTTTTATTTATTTATTTTTTTAAGGGCAGTGTCACTGGCCCTCGTATGTGGGACCGAACCGGGGCCGCTGGCTTCCCAAGCCAGCGCTTAACCACCGCGCCACTCGGCTGGCCCTAGATCTTGGTTTTTAATACCATTCCCCATTAAAAGAAATCAGAGCTCTCTGAGAAACAGCTGATTTCACGTATGGGCAAAAAAAAAAAAGAAGGGAGACTGGAACATCATGATGTGCCAGAAAACGCAGAAAGCACTCAAAGACCATTCCGGTTAGACCAGAAGGATACAGGAGCCAGTGTGGGGGCACTTCCACTGTCTGATTTTCGGTAAACTTAAGCATCAAAAGTGACTGTAATTTATTGTACCATATTAAATAAATAAAAATGCATGAATCCACAGCGATCCTCAAAGACAGAGAGAAGGGGGGAGGGGAGCTTCAGAGGAAAGTCATTCTTTATAGAAGGCCAGGCAATATTGAAGGAATGATAAACTCAGAAAATCACTGTGCAACCTCCAAAGGAATCAGTGAGCCAGGCAAGGCTCATCAAAAGATGTTAAACCATTCGGTGAGATGTTGTTGGGAACAGGAGATGCACAGGGTCCCGAGGTATCACCACTCAGATGGCAAGAGCGGAAATATACCTCACAATTGCAAGATCTGTGAGTCATCACCTTTAACCAAGTGATCACACACAACATCACAAATAGGGGACAGCCTGCTACCATGTGTCTCCTGATGTGGGACAATCCAAGGAACACAGCATTACCAATGATTTATTTTTACAAAAATGTTTAACCTGAACCTAATGAAGCCTTGTTTGCATTTCACAGGAAAAGCAGGGGATAGAGGAGCAGGTTAAAAACACCATAAAGATAAACAAATCCAGAATGTAGAATATTCTATAAAATACCTGAACTGAATTCCTGAAATAGTCAATGTCATGAAAAAAAGGAGCAAGTGATGAGACTGCTCTATGTTAACCAGGACTAAAGAGACATAAAAACAAAAAGCAATGTGTGAACTGTGATTAAATCCTGGTTCAAAAATAATCAACAAAAGACATCATTGGGATAATTGAGGGAAAATATATATTTATATACATTTTCTATTTATAATCTACACATACACACAGAGAAAGAATAATATAAAATAGATAAACTGACTACTTCAACTGATCTTTCCAACCAATCCAAAGCCACCTGAGAGGTGACTAAGGGACTAGATGATATGCCAGAGAGTGATGAGTTGGTGTAGTCTGAGCTAACATAATCAGTCTTCTAGAACTGGGTCTCCCTTCTAACAGAAGCATGAAGGAAGTTCCATCATTTCTCAATTGCCCTTTTCATAAAATTGAAATTAGAATTGCCAGCCTCACATAGGAACTCTCTGAGGCTTCACTAGTTAACATCTGTAAATATTGTGAGGCTGAAAAGCATTATGAAAATCAGATGTGCAAATATCAACACATGCCTGAGGTATGCAGGAAAGCCAGGATGGGCCTTCCACACATCAGGGTGTGGGTGTTCAAAGAATTTCATACAAGTGGTGACTCTTGTGAGGTTCTCTTTGGAACTTGCCCTTCAAAGGGTATGACTGGGGAGTAAGACCCCTGCCAGTGGCACCACATTTACTCTCAGAGAGAGGCCACATGATGTGGGGAAGGAGCATCAAATTACAGAGTGAGAAGACCTGGATGGATATCCTACCTCTGCCACATTTTTGGCCTGGCGCCTTTGAACTGGGATCTGGAATAGAAACCTATTTTGGATTCAGAGTCGTTTCATTTTATCACAAATCTTGGTGAGGAATTAACCAAAGCTGCATAATTTATTCACATATATTTCAGAAAATGTGGATAAAAGTACACAGTTCATCTTTTTAACTTTCCAAAGACCTGTGCTTTGCCTCAGCCACACTCAACTTCAACCTCCATTCAGCCCTAGCTCATTATTATTACTATATTCTAACTACAGAACCAGAGACTAGTATGAAGGATTTCTATTTTTCAAGGCCCTTTGATAATCGCCATCTCAGTGGATCATCCCAATAGTACCGTGAGATACACAGGGCAGAAAATACATGCATTTTTTGAATAAACAGAGGCTATCTTACCAGGACTGCAAAACAAGAACATTACAAAGTTGGGAACAGAATTCAGTCCATCAGTCTATGTCCCACCACAGCCCTGGACCTCAGGTGCCTTCCTTCATCATCACCTAGTCCTGATCTCTACCTAAACCCCAAACCAACCCCACTCTATGTGCCATCAACAGCATGCCACCAGCTGCCCTCACAACCCAGGCCATCCTGTGAAGCTTCAGAACTTCCAGAGACTAGCAGGGAAGTGTGCAGGCAATAAAAGGGAGACATAACCAGTGTTTGATGGAGACAAGATGCCATGGCCCACTTTCTTCCAGGTTCCAGCCTCTTTGTTGGAGGATGGGAATCAAACCTTTTGTGTAAAGCACAGAATGCTAGATCAAGCAGAAAGTTTGGAGATGATCTAATCAAGTGGTCCCTAAACCCAGCTTCCCATTGGAATCTGCTGAAAAGTTTGTCAAAAATAAAAATTCCTGGCCCGGCTGAGTGGCGTGTTGGTTAAGAGTTGGTTTGGGATGCCAGCTCTGAGCAGCAAGGCCCCGGGTTCGGATCCCACATGAGGGCCAGTGATGCTATGCCCTCTACAACTAAGATGGTAGACAACGGATCAACCTGGAGCTGGGCTGCTGTGAGTGGCCAGAGACGGCATAGGCTGCATCCCCTGCTGCAGTGGGGCTGCCATGAGCTACTGGAGTGGCCGGCAGCCAGTGTGAGCTGCCGTGAGCCCGCTGTGAGCAGCTATCCAGTGGCTGGTGACCGATTGCCTCACCTGGGAAGAGCGCAATAATACCAACATGGGCCAGTGAAGCAATGTCCTCCACAACTAGACTGAAGAACAAAAGGATAGATACTCATCTGTTCCCCTTCCCCAATTCCCCAATAAAATCTTTAAATAAATAAATAAATAAAAATTCCTGTGCACCCACTTAAGAGATTTGGGTTCAGTAGTTCTGCAGATCAGCCTGGGAATCTATTTTACCAAGCTCCCTTGGGCCCAGCTGGAGGAGGTGTACAGAGAAGCAGTGTGGAGCCGCTGTCAGGGTATCAAGGGACTCTCTAGGACAGGAGACTGATTCTCAGGGACACAAGGGACTTGCCCAGTGTCATACACCTAAACAGTGATTTACAGCTTTCTAATCAAACACACACCTATTATCACACTGGGGCCTCTTATCAGCCCTGTAAGGTAAGTGGGAAGCCTCACGTCCTACTCTCTCTGGAAGAGAAAGAAGAACCTTTTGTGCTCTCTAAGCACTTTCTTCATATTAGTTTGCTAGAGCTAACAAAGTATCACAGAATGGGCAGCTTAAAAGACAAAACTGATTCTCTCACGGTCCTGGAGGCTACAGGATCAAGGTGTTGGCAGGGCTGGATTCTGATGAGAGCTCTCTCTGTGACCACTTCTCACTGTGTCCTCACATGGTCCTTTGTGTGCAGCTGTCAGTCCTAGTCTCAGTCTCCTCTTCTTATAAGAACACCCACCAGTCACAATGGATTAGAGCCCACCCATAGAACCTCATTTTAACTTAATTACCTCTTTAAAAGCCCAATCTCCAAATACAGTCGCATCTAAGGTACTGGGGGTTAGGATTTCAACATATAAATTTTGGGAAGACACAACTCAGAAAATCACGGTAATTAGGATGTAAAATTAAGCTTTCAAGTTTAATATTAATTAAGCATTTTTAATGCTTTGAGAGGTCCAAAATATCTTTTGGGATTATTAATGCAAAGAAGTTTCTAAGAAATGCTATTTTTAAGACTAAGAGCTTAAAATCTGTGTTCAAATTTATTATCAAAGAATGCTATAATTCACAAATAATTACTATTGCCTCTTTTTATAAAAATCTGATTTTAAAAAGGGAATCTCTAAAAATAGCTATAAGCAGGGGAATAAACAACACCACACTTCGGAGCAGCTGAGGTGGTGGAATAACAACCATCTTACTGTTACATTGAACAAAATAACCTTTGACCTCATTTGTGTTTTTTGAAGGCAGGATTCTGGGGGTCAAGGTTTAATTGGTCCAGAAATGATAATATGTTTATCAGCAAAATAAACTGAGAAATAATGTGTGAGTAAAGGCCAGTCTGTTATCACTGTCTCAAATTCCTAGGAAAACACAATGAAATTGACAATCGGTACAGTCTTTACACACAAAAGAAAAGACATTTTTCCTTCTTTTGTGGACTGAAGACGACAGTGCCAATACAAACTTCTGCTTTTCATCTTGGAACAGGGCAGGGCAGCAGTGCTATCTCTGACCCATGGACATGTTTTTAGAAGCATTGGATCCACTTCACACAAAATTAATTAATGGTGTATTTTCAAGTCTTTCCTAAGTGCCCCTTCCCCAATGCTCCTAACCCTACTCCCACCCGCAGCTTGCTAGATGAGGCGGGTCTGCAAGGTCCAGCTGTCCTAGGATACTGTGGAGAGCCAGGCCGTCGGAAGCCTGCAAAATTGGGTTCTAATTTCTGATTTACCACCTTCTGTGTGTTTTGGGGTAAGTAAATTCAACTCTCTGGGCCTCAGTTTTCTCATCTGTAAAACTACAGGGTGAGATTTAGTGATCTCATAAGTTTGTGCAATGACTTTTATTTTTTAAAAAGAAAAAATATTCTCATTTTTTAAAAGGAAAAGATATGAGATCTTGAAAATGTATTTTAGTCTTATCTGTCTGACAAAGAAGGAAGAGGTGACCGAGGAGGAAAGAGAGGGAAAACCAGCAGGAAATGAACGGACTTTGCTCCATGCAAGCACCGCTGCCTGGAGCAAAGTGGCCGGAACACCCTGTGAGGGGAGCACTGGACAATGGGATTCCTGCAGACATTTATCACAAGAAGAGAGCAGCCTAAGCTGATAGAAACTATCTGGGACTGTAACTCAGGTTTTCTGACCCAAAGCACAGTGTTGTCACCGTCGAGTTGTGTGACCTTTGGAAAGTCACATAAGCACCTCTGGCCCCCAGTTTCTTCATTTACAAAAGGAGGGAGTTAGACTAGATGGTTTCTCTCTGGGATTGCTTCAGTGCGACAGCTGGTATTGTTAATTGATAAGGAAGCAGTTCAAAGAGGATCCATCTGTTTTTAATTAAATTCCATTTGAGACATCTTTATAAATGCTCTGGGTCTAGGAGATAACATATTAGGAGATACTGAAAACATACATATTGAAGCCATATGGCAATATATAAAGGGCAGACCCAATTAAATAGAATTAAACCAGTGACTGGTGAGAACCAGGAAGCTTATGCTTTAAGAGATTTGAGGAGGGAATTAAAGTTTATTGGGCATCAAAAAGTAAGAGAGTATTTTCAATGGAAATTGGATGTTAGCAGAACATCATTATGGGAAACTGACATTCCATGGCCTCTGACATGGTAGAAGAAAGTAAGGGAAATAAGAAAACAGAAGCCAGAGGTGAAATAGGAGAAATGGTTAGCAAAGTCATCCATGGGGAAGTGGAGTGGGAGGGAGAGGCACAAAGCCTAGATGACAGTTCCTACCCATAACTCACATTTCTCCATGGGTTTGGGGTTTGATTTTTGTGTTTTAAATCCATAAACTTTACTTTTATTTATTTATTTATTTTAAAGTGGTGAAAGAGCAGTTTATTTGAAGAAAAGGTACACTTCAAAGAAGTAGAAGCAGGCCCAAGCAGAAGGCAGTGGCTCAAGGGCCATTATGAGTAGAGAAAGTGCACTCCAAAGGGTTAGGAGCAGGCCCAAGCAAAAGCATGACAAAGGCTCAAAGGGACAAGGCCAAGGGAAAGGGCCATTATTAGCAGAGAAAGTACTTTCCCAAGGAATTGGAAAGGGCCTGAGCAAAAGTGTGATTCAAAAGGCTCAAAAGGCCCAAAGGGCCAAAGCCGTCATTAGTAGGAGAAAAAGTACACTCCAAAGAGTTTGGAGAGGGCCGAGCAAAAGAAGGAGCTCAAAAGGCCTAAACTTCAGTTTTTAGACCAAAGTTAGGTTCCCAGCAAAGTTGAGCAGAATTCCCATCTGCCCTCTGTTCCCACACAAGCACATCGTCCCTCAATATCAACATGGAGCACCAGAATGGTACAGTCGTTACAACTGAAGAATCTACACTGACACATCCTTATTACCCTCAAGCCATGGTTTACATCCGGGCTCACTCCTGATGTTGTATGTTCTGCTGGGTTTTGAAAAATATATAATGACATGTATCCACCAGTGTAGCATTGTACAGAATAGTTTCACTGTCCTAAAAATCCTGTGTTCCACCTATTCATCCCTCCCTCCCCTCTCACCGCTAGCAACCACTGGTCTTTTCAGTGTCTCTATAGTTTGACTTTTCCAGAACATCACAGAGTTGGAATCATACAGTATGTAGCCTTTTCCTATGGGCTTTTTTCACTTAGTAATATGCATTTAAGCTTGAGAGCTCATTTCTTTTGGGCACTGAATAATATTTAGTGTCTTGATGTAGTACTGTTTATTTATCCATTGGCCTACTAAGGGACATCTTGGTTGCTTCCAAATGTTGGCAGTTATGAATAAAGCTGCTATGAACATCCATGTGCAGGTTTTTGTATGAACATAAGTTTTCAATTCACTTGCGTAAATATCAAGGAGTGTGATTATTGGATCATATGGTAAGAGTGTGTCTAGTTTTGCAGGAAACTTCAAAACTATCTTCCAAAGTGGCCATACCATTTCACATTCTCACCAGCAATGAATGAGAATTCCTGTTGCTTCACATCCTTGTCAGCATTTGGAGTTGTCGGTGTTTTGAATTTTGGCCATTCTACTAAATGTACAATGATATCTCATTGTTTTAATTCCCTAATGATATATGATGTTGAACATCTTTTCATATGCTTACTTCCCATCTGCATATCTTCTTTGGAGAGGTATCCAGATCTTTTGCCCATTTTTATATCAGTGTGTTCATTTTCTTATTGTTGAGTTTTAAGAGTTATTTATAGATTTTGGATAACTTTTATCAGACATGTCTTTTGCAAATATTTTCTCCTAGACTGTAGCTTATCTTTCTTTTCATTGTCTTTCTTTTTTTTTTTTTTTTTTTTTTTTTGAGGGCAGTGACACTGGCCCGCTTATGTGGGACCAAACCGGGGTCTTTTCATTTTCTTGACCATGTTTTTTAAATAGTTGACATCTGGTTAAAATGAGCAAGGTCAACTTTGAAGGGCAAAATAAATCACAAAGCATATCCCCTAAAGGGAGTATAATGGAAAGGTGGCCAATAGGGGGAGTAGGGGAAAGAAGTGCATAGTACAGCCCTATCAGTATATTTGTTCTAGTATATGTGTATATACTCATTAACAGGCAAAGACGCAATGACAAACTGATGGTGACTAATTACAGAGGGGATTCTTGCCACTTATTTACAGAATGACAAAAAGGGGAGCAGGTAAAAGAAGAAAAGAATTTGCGCAATTTTCAGCTTGCAGAGTTTGAGGTAACTTTCAGCCTGTATCTGTCTGCCTGGATTGCAATGCATTCAAAAAAATCCAGGATTCTTTACAGTGCCCTCATCCAGCATCATCTAATGACAAAGGGGTAAGTACATGTGGAATGCTATTTAACAGAGAGACCTAATATTTCTCTGAATTTTTTAACTTTTTTTTTGAATTTTTTATTTTGAATAATTAATTGTTTATTAATAATTACATACAAGCTGTTTTTAACAAATCTTGTATATCTTCCACCTAGCTTTCTCAAAGGCTACTACCATTTTACAGAATCATAGTGTAATTATCAATCATACTACTAATAGTGTTACTTAGTACTATTAATATAATTAACAATTGTATATTAATAATTATAATTAATAATTGTTATGTGATTAATGTTCACCCATATATTAACTAGTCCACAGGCAACCCAGTACATTCGATTTTTTTCAAGGCAATAATTATTTAAAGAAATTCAGAACAGTGCCTGACACATAGTAGGCACTCAATAAAAACTTGTGAAAGAATGAATAAATGAAAAGTAATGTTAGAAGGGAAAGTATCTAACATCCACTGAGTTGCCAAAAGCTGAATTAGGAACTTTAGCCAATTTTATCCTCATTACAACCTGTGAGGCCAGCAATTAATTATCCCTGATTTCATACAAGGAGGGTATAGAGTTTTTGCCCATTAAAACATGCTGGATGGCGTGGAGAGAAAAATAAGAAGGACAAATCTCCAGGCAGAGATAAAGCTTAGAGGCAGAGCACAGGAAGACGCTCCTCAGAAGCATGAGACGAAGGGCCCATTTTTCTCAGGGACACATCTCCCTGGGCAGGAGGTACCACATACCAGAGAACACCTGGTTTTTAACACTTGCATACCTGATCATCCTTTCCAGTTCCATTAAACTCTGAAGGTTCTGACAGTCTGGTCATTTTTGAAAGAAATCCTATCAGTTGTAGCAATATGCCAGTAAAAGTAGGACAAATCGGTCTTAAGGGCTCCCACCCACTACTTTCTCTTCCCCAGTCCTCCCGCTACCTGCCTGTAGGAGATCATCACACCAAAGCCCACCCCAGTTCAGAACTCTCCTTCCTCTGCCTAGACCTGGCTCACCTGGACTTTGACCTGTTCTTCGTGGCCCTACCTGCTGGCTAACTAATCTGACAGCCAGCTATTAAGGGACAGTAGAGAAATGTAATTTCTCTGCAGATGCAACGCAATATAGGGCTAATGTCTTGTCCTGGACTAACTCTTAGCAAAATTGTGAATGTGTGTTGACAGATGAGCAACCACTCCCACCAATGCTTGCCCTTTCCCAGGCACCCCTGGCATTTAGGCAGCTTTGGGACCCTCAGGAAACCCTCTGAGAGGCCCCTTGGGCTAGTTTCTGTGCCCCAACTTTTTCCTTCCACACTTCTCCACAGAAAGAAAACTCATTAGTATCCTATTGTATCCACCAAGGCTCCCAGGCTTCTAAGAAAAGGAGAAATCAGTCTAGGGCGAGGCTAACACATTGATGAATATAAACAGGCCTCCAAAAGAAATTTGCATTTCATCAGTTGTGGCTTCCTGGTTAAGAAGTTTGAGATCAAAGAAGCAAATCTAATAGTGGAGATGTATTTTTGGTAGGAGGATCTTAGGCCGTTCCTTTAGTTACATAGTGATATTTTTTTTTTTTTACCTCTAATACTCAGTGACCCTGCCCATCAGTGACTTAAATGATGGGGTAGAAATCATGCTGGTTAAATGCAGGGGGTTCACTAAATTAGACAAGACACAAATGAGACTGATTTTCAAGGGTAAGATGGAGCTTAATAGGGACAGTATGCAAGTCTTACATTAAAGAACTAAAAACATACCACAAACAATATGGAGATCACATGGTTCAGCATCACCCAGCAGGAAAAGTATGAGGGTTCAGAGGGTGAGTTGAACATGCAGTGCAGTTATTTATACAGAGCGAGGTTCAATAATATGCATGGATGGATGGTTTAGAAAGCAGAGAGGATTCTAAAACACACTCAGCAGAATTCAGAGCCTGTGGCCACTTACGTAGCCTTTTCCAAAAACATCCTCTATAAAGCCTTCCATCTTTTCTTTTTCAGAGGGTTCTTCACTTCATTCACTCCTGTTGATTCTTCTCTAGCCCTGAGTTATTCAACTCCTTCCCTCTCTACAAACGGGTTTGCATGGCCAAATATCAAGAGAGCAATTTTACTCCCCCAAAAGCAAAGATCTAAGTGTGCATCTCTTCTCCAAAATGCTAATTCTCAGAGGATAATACGTTCTTTAATGTACAGACAGCCTCAATTCCCATTTGCCAAAGCCCTGGAATGAATATTACTATGAAGATACTGTAGTGATTAATCCTATGTGTTTGATGGATATTTGTCCTTTCTAAGAAAACTAGTCATGACCCACAGTGGACTTGAAAGGAGCTCGTTGGAGAGTTGTAAGTCTTCATCCCTAGAAGTCATGGAGATAGTTGAAATAGTGCCCTATTCGAAGAAGGATGCTTGGAACAGATACTTGCCAGGTCCTTCCAACTCTAAAAAGAGTCGATTTTAAGAAAATTTATTTTTATTTTACTTTTGCCAAAACTCACATTGAACTGGGTTCAACAGAGACATGGAAGCGTCATCATCTATCCCAGACAGTGATGGCATGTTCCCACCAGATGCCCTCTTATTCTTCCTAGCCACAGCTGGTAAATAATATGTGAGGCCCAGTGCAAAATGAAAATGTAGACCTCTGTGTTCAAAAATTAAGCATTTCAAGATGACGACAGCAAAACATTAAGCCCAACATGGAGTCCATGTAAGTACAGAGCCCTGTGCAACTGCACAGGCCCAAGGACCCACAAAGCCAGCCTTGCTTCCAGCTCCATGATCCTGAGCTGTGCTGGTGAAGAGAGAATCTGAAATCTCCCAACCTTCTGCTACCACCAGCCACTTCAGATAGAAGAGGTCTGCAATGTGAGCCCAAACAGTAAAGACAAAGGATCCCTAGTAATGACATTGTTCAATCCACTCTTCTCCCTCACAATGAAAGAAACAAAAATGCAGGCAAGAGCAGCTCTTTCATGAGGTAAGTGTTCAGTACAACTGTTTGGCATCTGTTCAGCCTGTTTCCTGAAACTGGGACACATGTTGCTTTGGATGGTGGGATTTAAATGGGAAGGAACAGATGCTGTCAACTCAGGTACCATAATAATGTTATCTCAAAATGCAATAAAGACATACAAGCTTCTGAAATAGAAGCTGACTTGAAATTACCAACAAATGCATGAAAACAAAGAGACAGTGATCCTTAGAGGTCTGCCCACTGTATGAGTGCACCCTAGAAACAAGAAATGAAAACTAAGAAAATGGATCTGACCTGCCCGTCTAGTTCTGCTATAATGGCATAGAAGGAAACAACAACAACAAGCAATGGCAGATGAAATGGGGGGCTTAGCAACATAAAAATAGGTTAGCAATGTAAGCATGGCCAAGGAGAACAGTTTAAAATGTCTTTAAAGTGTAAGTACATTTTTCAATTCAATTCAAATCATTGTGAAGGACCTGGGAGGAAGTGGTTGGACACAACAGAACAAAGCTCTGGAGGGATAGTGGCTGAAGAGAAGAACAAACTACAGTTTGGAAAGCTGTTTGTAACCAGGGCAGAAACTGAACTCTGGGTCAAAAGTTGAATACCACTCAGTGATACAGAAGAGGACTCCATTGAAAAACTCACTTTGTTCTGATCAATAAAATAGAGTTTAGGGCTGGCCGAATGGCGCATTGGTTAAGAGCTGGTTTTGGGATGCCAGCGGCCCCGGTTCGGATCCCACATATGAGGGCCAGTGACACTGCCCTCTACAGCTAACAACCAGCTCCACCTGGAGCTGAGCTGTGCGAGCTCCGGCAACGGTGTAGGCTGCAGCCCCTGCTGCAGTGGGCTGCCATGGGCTACAGTGAGTGGCCCGCAGCCAGCGTGATCTGCCAATAGCTGCGGTGAGCAACATCCAGAGGCCGGCGACCGATCTGCCTCACCCGAGAAGAGCGCAATGACGATACCAACATGGACCAGTGAAGCAACATCCTCCGCAACTAGACTGAAGAACAAAAAGACAGCAACTTGTCTGTTCCCCTTCCCCGATTCCCCAGCACTGTTCCCCTCCCCCAATTCCCCAATAAAATCTTTTAAAAAAGAAAGAAAAAAGAAAAATAGAATTTAAAATGAAAGAACTATAGGCCAGCCACTGATAATATTCAACACAGATTAACGCTCTTATGAGAGTTCTGTATCTAGTTCTAAATACCCGAAGGTCCCAGGATTCACACAAAAAAGATTGAAACTTTGGAAAAGAGATCCTACCATACAACACAAAGGGAACTGGCTCATTTACCTTAAAGAAGAGACAATAGAGAGGTGTGTGAAAGCATGTGAGGTTTTTACCACTATCTCTCTTCTCTATTAAAGATCTTTTACACCAGCCTCCCTCACCTTGCCATCATCCAAGCAAACACCAAACTCTGGTCACTCCAGAAGCATTTGTCAGCATTCTCCAGAGAAACAATGTGTGTGTGTATGTGTGTGTGTGTGTGTGTGTGTGTGCGCGTGTGTGTAGAGAGGGTGCCAAAAAAATGTATACACATTTTAAGAAAGGAAGACTGTGTTAAAATTGTAATATTCAATATACACCGAAAACAAAAGATGAATACAAGTCACGTTTGACTTCTGCAATAACAAGAGGTGCTCAAAGTGGTTATCATCAGCATCCAGATACTTCTTTCTTTCTTTTTTTTTGTTTTGAGGGCAGTGTCACTGGCCCTCATATATATGTGGGATCCAAACCAGGGCTGCTGGCTTCCCAAGCCAGCTCTTAACCACTGCGCCACTCGGCCGGCCCAGCATCCAGATACTTCTGATTACCGCAAACTACTGCTTGAGCAACGTTGACCAAAGTGTCCACTTGTGTATAATTTTTTGGCACCCCCGTATACATAGAGAGACATCTATTAGAAGGTATTGACTCATGCAGTTATGGAGGCTAAAAAGCTGCCTGCAAACTAGAGACCCAAGAAAGCTGGCGGTATAATTTGATGGCCTCAGAGTCAGAGAGCCCATGTTGTAGATTTCATTCTGGGTCTAAAGGCCTGAGAACCAGGAGTGCCGAAAGCCGATCAAGATCAATGTCCCAGTTCAACCAGTCAGGCAGAGAGCGAATTCAACTTTCTTCCACCTTTTTCTTCCACTCAGGCCCTCAGTGGATTGGGTGTTACCCACACACATTGAGAAGGGCCATCTGCTTGACTTGGTTTATCAATTCAAATGCTAATCTCTTCCGGAAGCATCATCACAGGCACACTCCAAAATAATGTTTAACCAGCTATCTGATCATCCCTTAGCCCAGTCAAGGTGACACATAAAATTAACCGTCACACCAGGCATACTCATCATTTCCTGGACACAGGGGCTGCAATGTCCCATTACCTCTCTATCTGTTAAAATCCCTCTTCTCCTTCAAGCTGACCTAGTTATAATCTCTATCCTCCCACCCTGCTGGCCCTCTGCAAGAATGTGAGCTTTCTAAGACTTACTCCATGCTTTATTTACCCTTTCATCCCTGGCTCTTATGAGTAAGCGCTCAATATTTGTTGAATTATTTTAAAAGCACTTCTTGAGAATCTATCATGGACATAGTACTATAACAGATAATATGTAGGGTTCAGAGAAACTCGACACAAAGAACTCAAATTTCAAGAAGGAGAAAAGAATGATTTTTCAAAACTATAGACGAGTAGCTTGACTTCAGCCCCATAAAAATATTAAAGGATTTTTGAAAATATATAAAAGAATAAGATGGGAGCCAACCAAGTGGCTCAGTTGGTTAAGAGTATGAGCTCTGAGCAACAGGGTCACTGGTTCGATTCCCACTTGGACCAGTGTGCTGCACCCGAGCTGAGCTGCCGCTGAGCTGGCAACAGATGGCAGGATGGCTCAGCTGGTGAGAGCACCTGCTCCTAACAACAAGTTTTCCGCTTCAACTCCCGCATGGGATGGGGAGCTATGACCACCCACAACTAAGATTGAACATGGCACCTTGAGCTGAGCTGCCCTGAGCTACTGTCAGGAGGCTGGATGGCGACTGGACTTGGAGCTGAGCTAGCTGCGCCCTCCACAACTAAGACTGAAGGACAACAACTTGGCTGTTCCCCTTCCCCAATTCTCCAATAAAATCTTTTAAAAATAAAAGAAAAGAAAAGAATAAGATGGTCTTTTGGAAGTAGCATAAATTCATTACTTCTGGTATTTCAAAAATGCTAGATGCATAAAAACAATTGACAGGGCTGGCTTAATACCGTTCACTAAATAAGTTATAAGCCTGGGGCATGACTGTCCACCATGACCCGCCCAGTTAGGAATTTATGATCAGATCACCCCTTGAGGTTACTTTCCACAGAACCTCTTTTTTTTTTTTTAATTTTTTTTAAATTAGCTTCAGGTGTATAACACAGTGCAATAGTTATACTTTTTGCCCCTCAAAGTGACAACCTCCCTCCCCCAAAAGAAACAGGGGTTTTTTCTGTTTGTTTTTTTTGAGGTCAGTGTCACTGACCCTCATATGTGGGACCCGAACCGGGGCCGCTGGCTTCCAAGCCAGCGCTTAACCACCACGCCACTTGGCTGGCCCACAGAACCTCTTTTTTAGCCTATAGAATGTGACCTCTTTTAGAAACAGGGTCTTTGCAGATGTAGTCAAGTGAAAATGAGGTTATACTGGATTAGGGTGCACCCTAAGTACAATGACAGGTGTCTACAAGGAGAGAGAGATTTGAAGACAGGGAAGAGACACAGGGAATCAGTCTGTGTGGATATGGAGATTGGAGTTAGGCTGTCACCAGCCAAGAAATGCCAAGATTGTCAGCAATCATCAGAATCTAGGAAGAAAACAAAACATTCTTCTGTAGCCTGCAAAAGGAGATGGTCCTGCCCACAACTTGATTTTGAACTTCTAACCTACAAAACTGTAAGACAATAAATTTTTGTTGTTTTATGCCACCCACTTTTTGGTAATTTTATTATGGTAACCTAGGAAACTAACACAGTAGGTATTATTATATTCATTTACCATGAGGAAACTGAGATGTAGAGAGATTGTACATCATATGCAAGGACACAAAGCTAGGAAATTGCAGAACCCAGGTTTCAACACAAGTCTGTCAGACTCCAGAGCTTTTTTGTTTTTGAGGGCAGTGTCACTGGCCCTCATATGTGAGACCCGAACTGGGGCCGCTAGCTTTCCATACCAGCGCTTAATCACCGCGCCACTCGGCCGGTCCAAAGCCCATGTTCTTAACATGCAAACTGGCCCACAAATAAACAGTGGGTTTATCTTTTGCCATTCAAGACTGTTCAACAATATATTGATGTCACCCTGAAGAGTTCTCTAATGATATTCACTCATCCATTCATTCCTTCATTTTTGTAGAGGTGAGGAAGGGGCCTATCCCAGCCCCTGTTCACTTATTAGTGAATATTATCAAACAGCTAATATTTATGTAGTATTTACTATGTGCCAGGCATGACTTAAGCACCTTATGTATATTAACACATTTATTTCTCAAGCAACGTCACATGAGGCAAAGTGAAGCCTGACTACGTTGTGAAGGTCCTAATTCCCCACCTCTCACCATACCTATGCCTCTGCAATGTGACTTTGCAGCTCCTCCCATGAAGAAGGGACGGAGCATCTTTCTCACCCCTTGGATCTGGGCTAACCCTGTGACTAGCTTTGGCCAAGAAAGCAGTGGAAGTGGCTGTGCCAGGCGCCAAGAGGCCCTGCCTGCTTCCCCTCTCCACACCATGAAACCCTGCCCAGGCTGGCTTCCTGAGAGTGATCTGATGCCTGTCAGCTGATGGCTAGCCTACCCCAGAAACAGAGCTGCCTACGGAGCCCACAGCTGACCACAGACAAATGCAAGAGCCTACCTCAGACCAGCAGAGAGCCCAGCTCAAATTGTCAACCTGCAAATTATATACTAAATTCATAAGTGATTGTTGTCTTAAGCTACTAAGTTTCAACATGGTTTGTTAGCTAAAGGACACAGGTAGGTACAATAATGATGGTGTATTATTCTTAGTTTCCCATTTTATATATGACGAAACTGAGGCACAGAGGGGTTTAGTAATATGCCAAGGTTATATAGCTAAAAAGTGTCAGGGCCAGCAGTTCAACTTAAAGATTATCTGGCTCCAGAGTCCATTCTCATAACCACCACTCCATCCTGCCTCTCAATCACTTCCACAAAATCACAAAAAGATTGCTTATAAGATTGGTCAATGACACTGAGCCAGAAGGGATGACTAATTACCATAGATGAGAGAATCAAAATTCAGAAAACTCTCAACAGGCATAATCCAAAATCCACTGATCTACAAGATGAAATTTCACAGGAAAAAAATTAAGTCCTGGCTCTGAGTTTTTAAAAACACATACATAAAAAATAGTGGAGGTTTAACTTAAAAGCAGTTCATGTGAAAAATTAAGAGGGGCCTTAAAGAAATGAAACTGAATAAGAATCAACTATGGAATGCCGCATTAATGAGGTTCCATTGTCCAAGCCCTCACTGAGACAATAGTGCTGCTGTCTGTGGCATGATTAGAGGGCTGCTGATAAACTGGAGTAGAATATGTCATAGACAAAAATTCTATTACAGGAGAATGTAATAGAATGTAACTGGGGTGAGGAGGGGCACGAGTCTGTGAACTCATAAAATACTTAAAGATTTGTCAAAATGTTGAAGAGGAAGTAGATTAATTCTTTGATAGTTTGGAGAGAAGATAGGAAGCAGTGATTAGAAGCCTAACAGTTTTACTGGGTGGAAGAAGAAATACTTTTACTCTGTTTCCTATTGCCCCTCCCAGCCTGTTCTCTGGACCTATCCTTTCCCATCACTCCATGAAATCTCCAGCAGGTCCCATAGTTTTCTGGACCCTTTCAATCAATTGAACAGTTTCATTTCACTCATTCAAATAGCCCTTCAGGGCCGGCCGAGTGGCACAGTGGTTAAGTGCTGGCTTGGGAAGCCAGCGGCCCCGGTTCGGGTCCCACATATGAGGGCCAGTAACACTGCCTTCAAAAAAAAAAAAAAAAGAATCCCATCAGCATAACATCAACACTCCAAAATCAGTTAAACTTCAGGTTTATCTCCTCCCCAGCTTGGAAGCCAAAAGAGGAGAAGTTTGGAGAAGGAGGCATGGTTGGCTTAGTCTCTCCTCCTAGCTCCATCTCTTTCCCCAGATTGTCAGTCACCATGTTTGATTCTTTCAAGGGGAGAGAAGATTAGAGGAAAAGGACAAAAAGGTAGAGATGGTTGTATGAGGTGGTAGTGTCCTCTTGGAGTCAGAAGGACAACTAGGGGCTTCCTCCAGGAGTCAGGCTAAACTACCTCGACTGAGGTAATGCCTTTCTTCCATTCACAACAGTTTTCTTCTGGCCACTTACCTATCCCTTTGCCTGTCCAGGAGTTCCTCTTTCATAGGATCCGTTTTAAGAAGATCCAGACCAGCTCCCTTTTACATGATCATTGGATCCATGAAAAACATGTACCTTTAATGCACCATGGGAGAAAGCACAGCTCTCTTCCAATTCAGCCTCTTCTCCAGGTCACTAGGAGTGGGAAGATACAAGCATAGCCTCCAGCCTTGACACATTTCATGCATGAGTTCCTCAAACTCCAAGGGACACACTGGAAGCTCTCAGAATAGTTTCCTTGAATCCTTTCTAATTTGGTTTGAGGGAAGATGCCACAGCACACTAATAATTCTTCAGAGAAAGAAGGTTCTCAGCTGGCAGAGAGAAATAAATGGGTGATGAGCTAATGAGGATAGGATAGGTTTTACAATCTCCTTAATATGTCCATATAGGTAGTCAGGCACCCAGCATTAGCTACTGTTCTTAGCATTTAGAGCCGTTGTGGAATTCTAAGAAATAGATTCATTCTAACACACCGTTACAGATGTTACAGGGGAATAGATTTCTAACCAGTAAAAGATTATCTTTCTAACAAAAAAAAGTGGATTCAGATTATAAAGCTGTAGTCTACCACCAGTCTCTAAAATCAGTGCTTAAGTAGAAGTTGTAGGGGGATTTCTGCACAAAGTGGGAGATGGGTAGGTAACAATAACATTATCTTTCTCACTCTAAAATTCTATTATTTCTATAACAGCGTCCACCCCCACACTTAAAAAGTGTATTTTTGGGCCGGCCAAGTGGCGCATTGGTTAAGAGCTGGTTTGGGGATGCCAGCGGCCCCAGTTCAGATCCTACATATGAGGCACAGTGACACTGCCTTCTACAGCTAACAACAGCTCCACCTGGAGCTGGGCTGTGCGAGCCCCGGCGATGGTGTAGGCTGCAGCCCCTGCTGCAGTGGGCTGCCATAGGCTACAGTGAGTGGCCGGCAGCCAGCGTGAGCGGCTGGCAGCCAGCGTGAGCTGCCAATAGCCGCAGTGAGCAACATCCAGAGGCTGGTGACCGATCTGCTTCATCCGGGAAGAGCACAATGATGATACCAACATGGGCCAGTGAAGCAACATCCTCCACAACTAGACTGAAGAACAAAAGGACAGCAACTTGTCTGTTCCTCTTCCCTGATTCCCCAATGCTGTTTCCCTCCCCCAATTCCCAAATAAAAAATCTTTAAACAAACAAACAAAAAAAAAGTGTATTTTTAAAAAAGAAAATAATCCCAAAAATGTCATAAGAGAGAGTGGATGATTATGGAGCACATATGGTATTCAGAAGTGCTAAGGGGAATTCAAAAGAAGGAAAGCTCTTGATAGGATGGAGTTTAGTTAGGAAGGATTTCTCTGCTATTGTAGTACTTATCTCACAATTCTGAAGAAATTTGTTTCTGGTGTTCTTCACTGCTAGGCTGTGAATAGCTCAAAGCTGTGTTTTTACCATTACTGTATCCCCAGGCTTGGCATGGTAATTGGCATGGCATAGGTTTCAAGAAAGATCAGGTAAGTAGGTTGTCCAAAGCGTTTAAGGCTGCAGTCCTTAAAGTCCTGCACCAGGAATAGCAACAAAGGGCTACATGCACAGGCAGTAACAGGTAGGATTACAAAATACCATTGATTATAAGATGCACCCCAATTTCAGAAAGAACATCATAATTTTCAGCTGAAGACTGAATTAGAATAGAAACAACAGTCAAAGAAATCTTTACTCCTTCCACAGCCTCATTTTTCTGATCAGAAAGAAAATGCCAATTAGGCAAGATTGCTTGTCATTTGAAGTATCGCCGATCCTTCCTTCTTAAAGAAATCTTTGGCCAGCTTCATGCAATGCGTTATGGTTGCCAAGTAGGTTGGTGCTTGAGGCATTCATCTAAATTAAGCCCCTTCAGAAAGCACAGAAACCGACTATAAGATTTTAAATTTAGAGATTATAAGGCCCAGGTAATAACCACAACTGGACCTCAAATTGCTTTGCAGGCTGTTTTCACTCACTTTAAAATACCTATAGGAAAGAAGTAACATCAGCAAAATGGCATAATAGGAGTCTTCTACCATCTTCCTTCCAAAGAACACCAATTTTGACAATTACCCACAGAGAAAGGGGTCTTTGGGGGAAGTCTGGGAGTCCAGTGGAGAAGTTCCAGCACACCACTGGAGCAAAAAAAAAAAAAAAATCTGAAGTTGGGTGCATTGAAGAGAATAAGAGGAATCCCTTTGCATTACCAGCATTACCACATCCCTCCCCCAACCCAAGGTATCACAGGAAAGTGCCAAGAGAGACCTTCTTAGCCTGTGATTTCTCTTTCAGGAGAAAATGATAGGAAGTGAGCACCCAGCTTTCTCAGCTGTGTAAAACATGGACAAACAGGCTCACATCTTTCTCACCCCTCCAGAATACTGATGTGTGCTTCATGACAAGGTAGGGGTAAACAGCCATGACTCTCAGAGGGCATCAAAAGGAGACAGACTCCATTGGGAAGCCTGCCCACAAACCACTGGGGATCCCCTAACTGACCTATAGGCACCTCCAGTGTTCACATGCCTCACCCACACACACAATGGCTGGTTCTCTGCGCACACCTCCAAGGGCAGAAAGTACAAGCCTTTGCAGATAGCTACTGAGCACCTGCAGAAAAGCCAGCCTGAATCTGTGGGATTGGGAGAAAGTACACAAATTGAGCATTCAACACCACCCTATGGAAAGCAAACAGAAGGCTGTCAGCACTCAATCTAGCTTTGCAGGATTGAGAGAAGGCAGACAATTAGGAATTTTCCCTCAAGAGAAAACAGGAAGTGTGAATCAGGCATATCCATAGAAAGTCTGAGAAAGCTTTAGAATCCGTTGGAGGGCTGAGGGCAAGTAACTCTCTCCTGAAGCAAGTCAGTAAAGACTGCAAAAAGTAACTCCTTCTTGAAATGAAAAGACAACATAAGGGTTCAAGAAACATAAAAAAAAATCAAGGAAACATGACACTACCAAAATTAAACAATAATTTTCCAGTAACCAACCCCCAAAGAAATGGAGATCTTTGATTTGCCTGATAAAGAATTCAAAATAGTTGTTTAAGTAAGTTTGTTAACTACAAGTTTAGTTAACTACAAGAAAACACAGAAAAAATTTCAATAGAATCATAGTTCAAGAGAGAGACAGAAATCATAAAAAAGAACCAAGCAGAAACTCTAGAGCTGAAGAAGACAATTAAATTTAATACACACACACACACACACACAGAGACACACACTAGACAGCATCAACAGACTTGATCAAGCAGAAGAAATAATCAGTGAACTCGAAGACAAATCATTTGAAATTACCCAGTCAAAGGAGAACAAAGAAAAAAGAATTAAAAAGAGTGGAGAGGACAACCAAGATGGCATGGTAGTTAAACACTGTGTTTACCTTCTCTCACAACCACATCAAAATTACAACTAATCTAAAAAACAACGGTCATTCAAAATTGCCTAAAATCAAGCTGAACTGAAGCCTTTCAACTAAGGAAGTGCAGAAGAAGCCACCTCCAGGCTGGTAGGAAGGTCAGAGATGCGGAATGGGCTGGTCCCACGTCCATGTGTGACCATTAAACATCAGGAGGGCTATTTCAGTTGTGGGGGTCCCCCACCAACCTCCAAAGGAATATGGGATCCCAGCCCTATGCCCGCCCAGGGTTCCAGTGCTGGGGAGAGAGGTCCCCATAATTTTTGGTTGTGAAAACAAGTAGAGATTGTGACTAAGTGAGACTGAGTGTGGCTGTACTCACAGGCGCGCCTCTTAAAGGGACTGTGTGCAGACTCACCAATGGAATCACTCACTCTGAGCTCCAGCACTGGGGCAGCAGCTGGAAAGGCAGCAGGGACAAATGGTGGGGAATTGAGTTGTCTGGCTTGGGACGGGGGCTGGAGTGGCAGCTTTCTCTTGGACGCAGGAGCTGGCAGAGGCCATTGTTCCTTTGTTGAGCCCTCCCCCTTCCCAGCGTGTGAACACAGGCAGCTGCCATTTCTGAGTCAGCCATTAGTTCGCCCTGCCCTACCGATTTGAGACCCAGCCCCGCCGAACTTTCAGGCACACCAAGCTGCTTTCAGTGGCTTTTTCATGCAGACTGCTTGCCTTGACTCAAGCTGCACTCTCCTTGGGTCTCTCAAAGGTTCACGGAACCCAGACAACCAGCATCTGGCTTGAGCATGTCCTGTACCTCTCACTGAGCAGCCGTAAGCCAGCATTAGTGGCCGCTGGCTTTGCTTCACAGCCTGGCCTCTCAAGGCACTTCCAAGCATAGATCAGGCAGCAGCCATCTGTAGATTTCTTTCTTGCTCCACTACATGACCCCGGGTGGACATGGGCTATGGCTGAAGTAGACCTACAGCGGACCCCTCTAAGATGGTTCTGGGGCTGGTGCCCCCAGTGAGCTGGAGCATCAACCAGCCCCCAGTGAGCTGGAGCATCAAAATGAGCTGGAGCATCAACCAGCCCCCTCCAAGTATGACACACCCAAGGGACGGATTGGGCAGGCACCAGACACCTGCTGAGGCAGATGCTGCTCTGTAGTATCAGCCGCTGCACGACAGCTCCTCCACTGTAGTCAAGGCCAGTCCTCACAACCAGTGAGGCCAAAGTCAGTCCCTCACATTGATGTGCAATTATCAACCAAGGGTCAACTACAAGAGGCGGTCACACTCAACCCACACAAGGGACACACCTGGAGTGCATGGCTCATGAAACCAGAAAGCCTGTGCCATTGAACCCCACAGCACACCTACTACAAAAGGCCACTCTAATAACACTGGAAAAACATAGCAGCCCTACCTAATACATAGAAACAAACACAGGGAAGCAGCCAAAATGGGGAGCCAATGAAAGATGTCCCAAATAAAAGAACAGAACAAAGCTCCAGAAAAAGAACTAAATGAAACGGAGATAAGCAATCGATCAGACACAGAATTCCAAATATTGGTTATAAGAATGCTCAATGGTCTCTGTCTTTGACAAAAAGATAGGAAGCATAAAAATGGAGATGGATGGGCCAGCCAAGTGGCACGGTGGTTAAGAGCTGGCTTGGGACGCCAGTGGCCCTGGTTCGGATCCCACATATGAGGGCCAATGACACTGCCCTCTTAAAAAAAAAAAATGGAGATGCAAACCATATAAAAGAACCAGTCAGAAATAAAGGATACAATAATGAAAACGAAGAATATATTACAGGGAATCAACAGTAGATTAGATGAAGCAGAGGATCCAACTAGTGATGTGGAAGATAAGGTAGCAGAAAACACCCAATCAGAACAGAAAAAAGAAAAAAGAATCCAAAAAATTGAGGAGAGTTTAAGGGGACTCCGGGACAATATCAAGTGGACCAACATTCGCATTATAGGGGTACCAGAAGGAGAAGAGAGAAAGTAAGGGATTGAAAATCTATTTGAAGAAATAATGACAGAAAACTTCCTTAACCTGGTGAAGGAAATGGACATACAAGTCCAGGAAGTAGACCTACTTCCCAAACAGAGAGTCCCAAACAAGATAAACCCAAGGAGGCCCATACCAAGACACATCATAATTAAAATGCCAAAGCTTAAATACAAAGAGAGAATCTTAAAAGCAGCAAGAGAAAATCAGGGAGCCCCCACAAGACTGTCAGCTAATTTCTCAACAGAAACTTTGCAGAAAAGAAGGGAGTGGCAGGAAATAGTCCAAGTAATGAAAAACAATCACATACAACCAAGATTGCACTACCCAACAAGGTTATCATTTAGAATTGAAGAACAGATAAGGAGCTTCCCAGACAAGAAAAACCTGAAAGAGTTCATCACCACCAAAACAGTATTACAAGTAATCTTTGAGGGACTTCTTTAAGATAAGAGGGGGAATAAGGATGGATGAAAGGGGAAGGGATTAAGAAGTACAAATTGATTGTTATACAGTAGTCATGGGGATGTAGGGTATAGCATAAGGAACATAGTCAATAATATTGTAATAACTAGGTATCGTGTCAGATAGGTACTAAATCTATCAGGGTGATAGATGGGAATAGGGTTGGGGGCAGAGTGAAAAAAGTGAAGGCATTAAGAAATACAAATTGATAGTTAATACAGTATGGGGAATATAATCAACAATGTTGTAAAGATCATGTACGGTACCAGATAGGCACTGAACTTATCAAGGGGATCATGTCATGGGCTGTGTAGATGCCTGACCAATGTCTATGTGCCTGAAGAGCTGAAGTAGAATAATATTGAATGTCAACTATAACTAAAAATATAGGTATATATAGACACAGGATGTGGAATACAACATAGGGAAGATAGTCAATGGTATTGTAACAGCTATATAAGATGTCAGAGGGGTCATAGCTTGGGAGGGTGGGTTATCACTTTATGAAGGGTTTAAATGTCTAACTATTACGTTTCTTTGTACACCTGAAACTAATAAAAATAAATAAATAAATAAATAAATAAAAGAGTAGAGAAAGCTTATGTAAATTATGGGATACTATCAAGTGAAACAATCTGTGCTTTATTAGAGTCCCAGAAGAAGAAAGGAAGAAAGGGGCAGAAAGTTTATTTAAAAAAATAATGGCTAATAAATTTACAAAACAGGGGAGAGATTTGAATAGCCAAATTCATGAAGTTCATGTCCCCAAAAAGATTCAACCCCAAAAGATCTTCTACAAGACCATTATAATTAAACAGTCTAAAATCAAACACAGAGATAATCTTAATACAGCAAGAGAAAAATAATTTTTTTTACATATAAGGTGACCTCCATAAGTCTCAGAAGATTTCTAAGCAAAAACCTTGCAGGCCAGGAGAGAGTTAGATGATATGTTCAGTGCTGAAGGACAAAAAAAATAAATAAAATAAAATAAAACCTGCCAAAAAAGAATACTTTACACAGCAAAGTTGTCTGTCCTTTAGATGAAGGACACATAAAGACTTTCCCAGACAAACAAAAGCTAAGGAGTTCATCACCTCTATACGTGCCTTACAAGAAATGTTGAAAAGAGTTCAGACCAAAATGGAAGAGTGTTAATTAGTAATATGAAATAATGTGAAAATACAAAACACACCCATAAAGGTAAATATATAGTCAAGTTCAGAATACTCCAATACTGAAAGATGGTGTGTGAATCACTTAACTTGAGTATAAATGTTAAAGGGCAAAAGTATTAAAAATTACTATAGCTACAGTAATTTGTTAATGGCCACATAAAGTAAAAAGATGTAAATTGTAACATCAAAAATATAAAATGTGGGTGGGGGGAGTAAACGGGTAGAGTGTTTGTATGTGATCAAAGTTAAATTGTTATCAGCTTAAAATACACTGTTAACTTCTATAAGATTTGTTATGTTAAGCTTCAGGGTGACCATAAAGCAAAAACCTACAGTAGATACACAGAAGATAAAGAAAAGGGACTCAAAGCATACAACTAGGGAAAATCAATTCACAAAAGAAGAAAATGAAATAGGAACAAAGGTACTTCAAAACAGCTAGAAAACATTTAACAAGATGGCATTAGTAAGTCAGCTTTAAGGACACACATAGGCTCAAAGTGGATGGATGAAAAAAGATATTCCATGTGAATGGAAACAAAGAGAATAGAGGGAGCTATACTCATATAAGACAAAATAGACTTTAAGTTAAAAACTATAACAAGTTCAAAAGAAGGTTATCATTGTATGATGATAAAGGGGTCAATTCACCAAGAGGATATATGACAATCATAAATATACTCACAAAATGGTACAACTGCTTTGAAAAATGGTTTGACAGTTTCCTACAAAGTTATCCTTTGACCCAGCCGTTCTACTCTGAGGTATTTGCCCAAGAGAAATGAAAACATGTCTATATAAAGACTTTTAGGTGAATGTCCAATAGCAGCATTATTTGTAATAGGTCCAAACTGGAAGCAACTCAAATGTCCATCAAAAGGTGAATGAATAAACAAACTGGAATGGTCATATAATGGAATATTGTCCAGCAATGAAAAGGAATTCTTGATAACACAACAATGGATGAATCTCAAAACAGTCTATGTGAAAGAACTCCGACAAAGAGTACATACTGTATGATTCATTTTTCACACAATTTAAGGGAATGCAAATTAATGTATAGTGACTGGCTATAAAAAGCAGATCAGTGCCTGGGGAAAGGGGCTGGAAAGGGGCAGGAAGGAGGGATTACAAAGGAGCATGAGGAGTCTTTTGAAAGTGATAAATGTTCATTATCTTGGGTTTCATGGTCGTATACATATGTCAGAACTTATCAATTTGTCCACTTTCAATCTCATTATATGCTATGTATGCATCCATAAAGCTGTTTTTACAATAATAGAAAAAATTTTAAATTATGCAGCATCAGTCAGTGGTGGTAACAAGTTATATCAGCCAGACATTGCCAGATAAGGGTAAGGTAGGGTTCTTGGACTGCCTTGCAAAGATATGCTGAGTTAAGTGAGGGCACCAGTGGTCATGGAGAGGAGCAGAACTGCTTGTTCCCTCAGGTCAGCTGAGTGGTGTAGGCGGGGGTACTCGATGAAAACCTTTGGGGTTGGAAAAAGATAACAGCTCAGAGAAGAGTTGCAGAGATGCTTGACAGGGTAGCCCATGCAGGTTCTTCATCTTCCCTTACTTCCGCCCTGTTGCCAAATGCATCCAGTAGCCTGCTTTCTATTTCTGTATTCGTGTGGGCAGTTTGTTTTGTATTGATAAAATTGAGTGGTGTCCCAGCAGGGAAAGTAACCTTCTGGAATCAGTGATCAGAAACCACCTCTCCACCAACACTAGGGAAATGACGTCACTGGGAAATCCCGAGCCTCAAACTTCCGCAAGCTCGGGTCGGACCCAGGCTCTACACTTCTTCCCCGCCCCTCCCTCCAGCTCCGCCCGGCCTTTTCCTTCCGGATAGGCTCCTCGGGGCGGGGCGGGAAGCCGACTCGGCCGGAGCCCCGCCCACGGCGCGCGTCCCCGCGCCGCAGCGCGCAACCCAGGCAGAGGCGCTTTACGGCCAGGCCCGAGGGTGGATCCCAGACTTAAGGTAGAAAGCCGAGCTGAGGGGCGGGGGAAAGAGGCCTTTTGCGACAGGACGTAAGGGACGGGGCAGGCGGCGCGACAGCAGCTGGAGGGCAGAGGCGGGTTCGTGTTTCCCGGGCCGAACCGGGCTGTGGGGGGCGCGGGACCTGGGCAGGGGCGGTCGCTAAAGGCCCGCGGTGACAGCATGGGGGAAGGGGAGTGGGGCGCAGGCGGCCTTGGGCTGCTTTGCGAGGTGGGTGGGTTTGAGGGGCTGGCGGGCTGGAGTCCTGGGGCCAGGCCGGGAATCTGACCCATGGTTGGTGTCCCACGAACCCGCAGCGCGGCGCGTCTTGTCCTCGCCATGAGGCCGCAGCAGGCGCCGGTGTCCGGGAAGGTATTCATTCAGCGAGACTACAGCAGTGGCACACGCTGCCAGTTCCAGACCAAGTTCCCCGCGGAGCTGGAGAACCGGGTATGCAGCCGGGCTCCCCGCGCCTGCTCTGGGGCGAGGGAGGGAGACTTCCCAGCGAAGGGAGAGGGGTGTGGGCTGAACCCCCGGCCGCGACGTCTCTGGGAAGGGGCCTTAGGTGCACGAAGAGGGCCGCTAAGCGAGACCTGGTATTCGGAGGAGGGCGAGGAAGGCCAAGCCCCCGGGCGTGATGACCTTATAAAACTCGGTGATGCTCAGTGTGGGGAAACCGGTACCCAGGAGTCTTCTCCTCCACCACCATCACCCCGGGTTATTGGCAGCAGTGATGAAGAAGTCATTCCTGGGGCTCCGGGCCGCCTCACTCAACATGTTGTGAGCCGTATCCTACCCCACCACCCAAGAGCAATCATCATCATTCTCCTGACTGGCGTTTGTGGCCATTGTGCTCGCCGCACAGCTCGGCAGAAAGGGTTTATTGAGTGCTGGTGCCAGGCACGGCAGACAGGCCTTCTTAGAACCTGAAAAACGTAAGAGCGTTAGATGGGCCTGGACAGAGAAACGTTAAGAACAAGGCCTTATACTTCTCATTCCCAGTTAATGGCCCCTGGGAGCCACCTGTGTTGTTTGGCTTGCAAAACAAAACTCATCAGGACATATAGGTCCTTTGGGCATACAGAAATGGAGGAATGGGATGTATCCCTTTTCTTCAGACTCAGCAAAAAAAAAAAAAAAAAAAAAACGTATCGGAATTTTAAAGATCCAATGAAGTGAACCATGGGAATGTGTGTTTTCTTGTGCCTTCATGTGTTCACCCACCCGAAGAGAGACTCTTGGTCTTGAGCCATATTACCTTACATTTGTTTGCTGTTCAGAGATCACTTTCTGATTAGATGGGAGCAAGTTTTGTAGCTCTTTCCCCTTTGACTAGTACAGCGAGGGACTGAGAGGTGATCAGGCATGCTGTGGGTGTGGGTCTAAGAAATGCTGGTCATGAGATCAGTGGGTGTAGATGAGTCTGTACTAAGGAAATGTGTAGCAGTCATTTAAAACCAGCTTGTAGCCAGGTAGGTTGTTCTACCTGATTGCCAAGGTTGGAAAATCAACAATGATCAATTGTAGCATCCTTCAGCTTGATTTAGAACCCTGGGAAGGTTAATGGCCCAACCAAGTATGTTCTCTTTAAATGCAAATTAAAGATCAAACATGCCTAGTAAAGATGGTTTGTAGATTAGCTTGTTTGTGAAATGCCATGTGAATGCTGCAGTGTGCTGTCAACGATGCTGTGAGTTAACTCAGCCTGATACTAGGTGGACATTGCCACAGGGGGTTGAAGAGGTAGAAATTGAGCAAGTTGCCTATTGGCTAAAGCTACTGAATGTTGTTTTTAAAATAATTTAACATCACACGTAACATGTTTAGGACTTACGTGAAATGGATCAAATGTTTTATTTTTAAGCCTTTTATAGAAACTCTGACTTAAACAATTTTATACTTTCAAATCAGAATGTACACTGTTCTTTTTCACCACACTTACTTGGATGTTACAAGATTCCTTTGTCAAACTACAAACTCATCGTTGAGCCAAATATATGTATGCAGAATCAGACCTTAGCCCTCCACTCTGTGTGTGGTAGAGCCTATTTCATAGTCAAAATACAGAATCACAATGTAGTCACAGTACTCCGCTGCTTCTTACAGGAAATTGTTTCTCAATTCTGGAGTTCTTTTATTTCTTTGACTTCATACAGCCCATAACTTCTTGCAATTCTGAGTACTATATGGAATGTTATATGGTGCTGCTCAATTGTGCCTTTGAATTTTTTTTCTTTTCAAATGTTTGGATTAAAACACTAGCTTATATTTAAACTGCTTGGAAAGCTTTGATTATTTTTTTTTTCTGTGTTGAGATTAAATTGAAATTACAGGTTTAAATTTTCCTTGCTTTGCTTGATGGCAAATTGAAAGGTTTCTCTCTTTGTTTTTCAACTAACCTTAGAAATTGTACTGATTGCTCTGCCACTGAGGCTGATTCTCCTTGTGGGAAAACATCACACTTGGCAACTTAATAGAGGAGGAAGAAACTAATATACAAGTGTTTTGTATTACTTTAAAGCATTAAAAACACACACACATTTGTACCCTTTAATTTGGGAGTGAGGACAAGCTCTGTCTATTAACAAGTTTACTTTCTCCACTGCCTGTTAAAATGTAGTACTTTGATGCTTAAGTTCTTTGTTGCCAGGACAGTTCTTTAAAGGAAGCTTTATTCTTACTTTTGCCAAAATACAGACACCTTAGGCACCTTTGGTCTGAGTAGAAGAGAAATGCAACTATTATTATTGAGGCATTTGTTCCCCTGCATACTTTAAAAAAATATGTCTCTACATCTGGTCAGTAGAAATTACCTTTGACTTCTGATCACTTTAAAGCTTCAGCCCTGTGCTTTCTACCATGTGGTTCTATAGGAAACACAACTTCTGGGAAAATGAGCCTGATTCCTGTCTCCATTGTGACTTTCAATATTTATTGATTCAATTTTGTATTTGGCTCCAACTTGGGATATCTCCAAATTTTGAAGTAGTTCCTATATCAATGTCCAAGTACCTAGGTGAGGACACTCACTCACAGCCGTTCTTCATAGTGCCTAAGGGAATGAGGGGAAATGCCCACATTTGTCCTGTTGAGCCCTGGCATGTTAAGTATGCTCTTTGCCTTTACTGCTGCCTACTATGCTTTTTACCTTTTTTCTCCTTTTCAAAATAACCTTTCCAAGAAATTCTTGGCTTTTTTTTTAAACCTTTATTTTTTCTTAACCTTTTTAAAAAAATTCTATAAAACACAAATCAATTAAAACAAACAACAAAAATAATAATAATAATAATCCTTCACCTTGTTTTTTTGTTTGTTTAATGACCTGTGATTTGCCTCCATCCTGTAAAGCATTGCAATCTTGGAATAACTTTTAAGAATTAGTGTTGCTGGTATGATCGGTAATTCTGATCTGAAAGAAATAAAATGTTTCTGGTTTGGATCCCATGGTTTTGAATCATATTGTGTCCAAAGAAGTGTTACTGATTCAAAGAACTTTCTTTATCAGATCATAACATTGTAAGTAAATCAAATGTGTTTGAAATTATTTAGACTTTTGTGAATTTACTGATGAGCAAACTGAAGGCATTAATTTAAGTGTAATTAGGTGAAGATTACACTTTACTTGTAATATTTCTTCACTAAACTATTATCCTAAGCCTTTTCAGGGAATGAGAACTTGACATAGGTGCTACAGGTGAGCACTCTTGACATACCAAATCTTCAAGTGGTGGCTCAGTGAAGGAACAGTGCCCTGGCTCTCAGCACAATCTCCACCACCCAACCCTTGTTAGAAAATAATATTCTGGGAAATGCAAAGTAGTTCCTTTTGAAAAACAGGTAGAGCCACCACTACTTTAAAGTTTACATTCAAGCTTTTCCATGACATTGGCTCATTGTATCCTCAGAGTGGTCACACGAAGGACAAGATGATTAGACCTGACTCTAACCTCTTTTAATAGCTTAGGAGTTCTGTTCATAAATTGTTTTATACTTTAAAAAAATAATGTTCTTGAGATTATTTTGTCTCACGTAATATTGAGGTTCTTTGGCTTTTTTCTGAGTATTTCTACATAAGACTTCATAAAATAGAGAATTCATGTGTAAGTAGTTATTAGTTTCAGGAATAAGGGAAATACGTGAGAGAAGGCCTAGAGTAAGGACAGATAAATTGTTCTTTGTTACCAAGAATGATAGTATGGGGTGAAATTCTCCACTAATGAGCTTTGAAAGTCTGAAGGTAAAGTATTGAGATTTAAAATCTACAAAGTTCTGTTAGAAAATTAAGTGATATTGGAAAAAGAAGATAAAAGCAGATGATTAGAGTGAAAAATGGATGACAGGAGTATTAGTGTAAATGTAAGATAATGGTGTCACTGAATAGAAAGACCTAATAGGAATGACCTAGTGTGTGGAGTTGTGCAGTAGTTTGAGATTTTGCCTTGTTCAGTGTGAGCTTTTAGTACCAAATAGTTACTTTAAAAGCGATGGGATATTGAGTAAATAGAACACCTTTGATCCTTCTGCTTAAAATGTCCTTCCTTTTTTCTGCCTAGTAAATTCCAGTGCTTAGGGATTCAGTTTAAGATCACCTTAAAGGGATCAAAGATAAAGGGAACGTATTTTGCCTTTTTCCCCCACCATACTTTATATATGCCTCTATTGTAGCACTCTGTCAATTTATTGCATTTTTATGTGTGCGTGTTCGTTCTGCTTACATGACTGTAAGCTCCTTGAGGGCGGAGACAGTGTCTTATTTATCTTTCTCTAAAGCCTATCATAATATGTAATGGTAGGTGCTCAGTAAATGTGAATATGAATGAATGGAAAGATCGAAGAATTGTAGGATTTAATTTACTTAAAATTTAGTATAGATAAGAGAACACCATATTGAGCCTTGAAAATATCCAGTGTTCATAATACAGATAAACACTAAGTAGTTTCAGTAACTTAGGTCCAGATTTAATTACCTAAAATTGTTCACCATCTATCTATTAGATAAGAATTTTGACAAAACAGCAAAAATAAATTAGTGATAGCAAGCATTAGTGAGTTGCTGATCTTTTTTTCTGAAAATTATTTATAAATTCTTTTTTCCATACAGATTGATAGGCAGCAGTTTGAAGAAACAGTTCGCACTTTAAATAACCTTTATGCAGAAGCAGAGAAGCTTGGGGGTCAGTCATATCTCGAAGGCTGTTTGGCTTGTTTAACAGCGTACACCATCTTCTTATGCATGGAAACTCATTACGAAAAGGTAAGAGTACATTTGTTTTCACAAAACTTCTTAAAATCATGAAGAAGGTGAGTTTATTACATGTTTATGTTTATAAGATGGCAAAGGCCATAAAATTTAAAGAGGCATTTATACTAATAATAATTTGAATTTTGTTGTTGCACCAGTGTCCAGAACACATAGAAAAGAGTCCTGGGTCTTTCAGAAATAGCTCAAAATTGGTATGTCTACTTGGAGCTGATGTATAAATGTTTAGATTGGCTTACACTTAAGAAGAATGTATAAAATCTATGTTTTCATTCTACCCAACTTTCTGAGACCCATTTTACTTTATTTCCAAATTTCTATCTTCAGTCTTAGCCTCCCATTTGAGTTTTTGTCTTCTCTTTCCAACTGCCTGCTAGACCCCAAGTTACCAGCGTCTCAACTTAAATGTCCAAAATCAAATTTCTCACCTCCCCATTTTGTTTAATAGCACCCTATCTTTTTCAGTACCATCGTTAGGTATGGAGGATGAAGAAGAGGGAAAACTTTATCAGTTGTCACAGACTGAAATATCTTCCGTTTTCCCATTCACTAACTTTTCATGATTTCTTCTGCTACTATCCTAACTTATGTCATTTTTACCTCTTTCCTAAGCTATTGAAATAGTCTCCTGACAAGTCTCATTTCTTCCATTCTTTCACTTATCCAGCTGGTCTGCTGCTGTCTTTATACAACACAGACATTCTCCGAACCAACTCCTGCTGTGTCAGGCCTTCGCCGGCTTCCCATTTATTGCCACTGAGTAAAGTTCAGGCCCCTTCTTAGGCTGGCAGCCAGCTTACCTTTTCAGCTCTATCTTCCTCCCCTTCCTCACTTTATCTTCAGCCAAACTCTGAATCTCACTGGTCACCAACCAAACATACCCCCCAAAGTTTTCCTTCATCTAGATGCCATTCTTCCATGTTCAGTTCTCACCAGTCCCTTATGTCCAACTTTCAGCTATCTTTTCCTTGCTCTTCTAATCAGAGTGTTTCTCGCCTTGGTACCCTACAGCATTTTATTTGTATCTGTTTTCTGGCACTATCACTCTCTACTTTGAACTATAGCAGTTTACATCCTTACTTTCCCTGTCAAGTATGTATTTTTCTCGAGGTCAAGGACAGTGCCTTAAATCGTTTTGTATCCTGTTCATGCCAACACCCATTTTGTGGGTATATTAGGCACTCATCAAATGTGTTAAAGGAATGAATTTAAGTTAATCACAGTGAACCCCTAATATCCATTAAATTCTGACCATGTTTAGAAAATGAAATGCTGTAAAGATACTTGTATTATACCCCATCTAATAGAAATGTCCCTGTGATTGTCTTATACTCCATGTGGTAGAGAGCAGATACTGTTGCAGCTAAAATATTCGGAGCTAGTGTTACAAAAAGGGTATGTTTAAATAAATAAATTAGTAGTTTATATACTTCTACATATCATACAGAGAAGCAGCTAACTTTCATTCCTATTTAACATTCAAAATCGTAAGTTATAAAGAATCAGTATCAGCTTTCAGTCTAGATGTCTTAGCTTCCCTTTAATAATACATTTGCTGAGTGAAGGGACAGGGGATTCATTCATTCATTCGATAAATACTTATTGAAAGCCAGTAATGTGGTAAGTATTATGCAGGGGATATAACTGAATAGGGCAAACCTTGTGGTAATCACTGATAATAAGGAAACAAAATCAACAAACATGTAAATTATGTTAAGTGCCTTGAAGAAAACAAACCCTCCTGTGGTAAGGCCTCTGAAGTGGTAACATTTAAGCTGCTATGTGAAGGATGAAAAGCCTGGGGCCATTCAGGCAAAGAAAGCAATAATATATGTAAAGGCCCCAAGAACTACCTGAGTCCTAGGGGGATAGCTAGAAATGAATTTGGAGAGGTGTGGAGGAGCTGTATCATGCTGGGGTGTGTAGTCCATGGAAAGTAGTTTAGATTTTACTTTTGGTGCAGGGGAAATGACTCAAAGGTTTTAAGCAGAAGAGGGATATGATCAGATTTTCATTGTAAAGAAATCTCTTTGCTCTATGAAAACAAGGTATAAAAGTGGAAGTAGGGAAACCAGTTGGGATACGCCATACAAGTCCAGGCAAGAGGTGATTATAGCCTAGACAAGGAATAGAGCAGTAGACATGGAAGGAGGTGAACAAATTCAAGGGGTATGTTGATAGTAAAACCAAGACTTGATAAAGAGCTGAATGTAGAAGGGGAGGGTAAGGCGGAATCATATGGATAAAAACTTGGTCAGCCAGAGATGGTCATAAAGAAGTATATAATATTGCCAATTTAAATTAGAAATATATCCTCGAAATTATTTTATTCATGCTTAGTGGAATATTAGATGCTTGAGTTGTCATGTCACTATAGCTTTTAAATTTGTTGATAAGGTTTTAATTAACTCTTACTTATCCATGTGCATTTGCTGAAATAGACATTCTTCTAATGTCAGCTATAATAAGAAATTGGTAATTGGGTGCCAGCCAAGTCATTTACTAATTATGGGATCGTGGACAAGTTAATCTCTCTAAGTCGGAGTGTTTTCAACTATAAAATTAGCTTTAGATTAATAAATTGCCTCACATATGGTAGATGCTTAAAAAGAGTGTTTTCTTAAGATAAATTTAAAAACTAAGTTAAAAAAAATTAATTAAAATAAAAATTAAGTTAGTATGTGTATATATATATATTTTTAACCAGATATTTGTGAACTGACAGATGATATTTTCTTTTTTAGCAGCTGCTAGTTTATTTAGCTGCTAAAATATTTAGCAGCTCTTAATTAAAATTCTTTTGATTATTAATCTTGGAAGGTACTTCTCAGTATCAGAAATACAGAAAATTGATTGATCCCAATATAGGTTTTATATATAAGTCTAATCAAGGTCTCTTTACAGAGTATTATAAAACAAGTAAAGAGCAAATAAAATTGGTCAAGAAACCAAAATTTAAGGCATGGTCACCTCTTTTTAAATAGGTCATTTTACTTTAGAAACTGGACATAAATGACTAGATCATGGAAAGTGAATAATTAAAATGGTCATTCATAATTAAAATATAATATACTTATGCTTTTAAAAGAAACTTTTTAAATGTGAATTTGTATTTTTGATAAAAGTATAAAAACAACCACCCTCTCCCTCTCTCTAGTTTGTTCTTTTGGAATTTCCATGCTATTTCTATTTCATGAAAGGACAGGATTGAGTCATTTAGTCTTTATTGTTTTAGACACTAAAATTTCTAATCCACAAACAGTCAGCCAAATGTAATAGTGCTTACACTTTTTCACGTGGCTTAAATTTTTTGAAATTGTAAATAGGCCTTTGAAAACTCACTAGAACAAGCATGCATTTTTTTTCCTATAATGTGCTATTTATTGATTTAAAATGAAGATAAAGACTTCAGTGTTATTGCTCTTTGTTGCTGCCCATTATAATTAGGGAACAAATAGGCTTGTAGATGTTTTCTCAGTAGCTGTCTGCCTTGTTCATCAACTAGAAAGCATCCCTTCTGCCTAAGTGCTGTTTCTGTAACAAAAACACAGTTAGAAGGAACTTAGGTATTTTCTAAAAATGTTATAATCCTGGTGTTCTCACTTAGCCTCATTTAGGATATTTTTCTAAAGGGGTCTAATAGGCTTTCTGCAGTTTAATATTCTTGAGGAGGATAACAGTCTTTCCTGAGGTTTGATTGTGTTTAGCTTTGTAACTATTACACAAATTGAGGTATTATTGAGGGTTTGGGGATAACAGATAAGTTCAAAATCATAGTTTGTTTTGACACTGACTTACCAAAAATAGTAAAGTGTGAGTGAAATCTCCAAATAAGGTTTCTTGGGGGTGAGAATGGTGCTTTGTCCTGTTTGAAATGCAGTATGACTTTACTTATATTATTGCTTTCCTATTGCTAAAGCATCTTTTTTAGGACAGTGCTGCCTTCACCAAAATAGTATAAGAGGATTTGGAACTTATATAAAAAGTTCTTTCTGAACTGATACCCAGATGCACATGATTGTTATTAGAAGTTTGAATAAAAACCTGCATAACAAAGTTGTGCTTGAATCAAGTAAAGGAATGCTGTTCCTTAGCTAGTAACTTGTACACACAGAGAAAGGGAGGAAAGCTGCTCTGAAGGAATCCTTTCTTTGAAACCAGCCATGCAAGCATTGTTCTGAGTGTCCCCCTAGTATAAATGGACCTTGAGGGGAGACTGACTCTCCAATTTCCAAGTCTGGCAGGTGAGCTGAGAAAGAAATAGGAGAGAAGATTGAGAGTCCTGAGTTGGGCACATTTAGGGGCTACATTCTTCTATTCATTATTTTAGCATGATTGACAAACTCAGATAGTGCCTAAGGGTTTTGTTTTTGTTTTTGTTGTTTGTCCATAAAGACCAAGCACTGCCCAAATTCTTTGAGAGCTGAATGTAGAATGATATATGTATTACTTCAGGTAATTAGGTGAAAAAAAATCTTTTCTTTAGAAATAGTATTCTTAATTTTTTACATAAGAACCCTGCAGCTTGCTCTTTTAATAATATCATGCTCTCTTTTAAAAAGCTTAAAACACGAGATTGTATTATTCCCAAAGATGTAACCTGAATAAATTATTTATTTTTGTTCAATAAGAAAATTTGTTATACAAACCAAATAGAGTTTTAAATTCTAAATCAATTTATACTGAAGCACCTTGTAACATCCTAAATTGTTTGGCCTGGTACATTATAGACCCACACTTAAATCATTTCTTAATTTCCAACTTTATTTTCGTAAGTTCTTTTTTCCCTTTCAGTTGTGATCACATTTATCTGTGACTATCATAGGCTGATAGTGTGAATGTAAGAAAATATATAGTAATTAAAGAACTAGATCAAAGCCTCTTTGAACATTAGAGCCAGAAAAGGATTCTGATGACTTTGAATCTGAAATAAAACATGTAACTCTTTGATTTTGTATACAGTTATTAAGATTTATTTTCTTCTAGCTTATCTGTCTCAGAATTGCCCTTATTAAAGCTGAAGATTTGGCAATTTCCAGAAGTTCCTTTGTATCCTATCTGGTTTTTGTCTACATTTGCTTTGACTTTTACAACCTTAATACTAAACTTATAAGTTGAGGTTCTGTCTGGGACACAAGAGAAAACTACAGAGTAGCATTACATGCAGTCATGGAAATGATAAAAGACACTTGTAGTCATCACAAACTCCATGGCACCTAATGCCCACATGCTTTACAAAGGAAATAAACTGTTCAGTTTCAAACTAAACGTACAAAGGAGAGAAGAAGCAGTTCTTAAGTGTTAAGGAGAGAAGAAGCAGTTCTTAAGTGTTAAAGGGGAAGGCCAAAGACTCTACTTGATAATAGAGGATGTCACATTAACACTTGCTGAGTAGGGAAAGAGAAAAGCATAGCTAACCATTGTGTATGTAATCTCTATTTCTCTGTATCTGGGATTGAGGTGACGAGGAGGTAGCAAGGAGGGGGATTGATTCTCATGCTTTTGTTTGCATTTGTACTTACACTGCTTTGAAAAAACCTGTGATTAAAGAGTCCCTCGTGATGTGCTATGTTATATGTAACTGGTATGAGCCAAGTAATCAGAGCCCTATCCCTCCATATGAATAGCCATGACTTGTTTTGAAAACTAATTCCACTGTCTGAATATTTTGAGATTCAGCTGATACTTAAAGGGGAATTCTGATGAAATTTGTAACAAGCTGCGGTGTTTCTTTCTGTTAGGTTCTGAAGAAAGTCTCCAAATACATTCAAGAGCAGAATGAGAAGATATATGCTCCCCAAGGCCTCCTCCTGACAGATCCTATTGAGAGAGGACTTCGAGTTGTATCTTTTTAGACCAGATCATAAGATCTAAATATCTACAAAGAGAAAATTTCGATGGTACTATTTGGCATTGGCTAAATTTAACTACCTTCTCTTGTATTTGCCTTAGGAATTATCTTTGTGAATGGATACCTACCATAAGCCTCCTGTCTCCAACTTTGCGCTGTGCAGGTCTCTGTGGATTGTTTAGTATTCTGGTTACTGTCTTTCTTGGTGGTTTTTGAGGGCATCTTGTAGTAATAATGGGGGTGGTATGAGTAATGCATTTCAGCTGCAGAAACTCTGAACCTAAAGCCCCTTTGAAATGCATAAACTCATAATGTGTGGTGAGACTTGTCATCCAAATGAATTGCAGTTCCTTGGGTTCATCTGACTAGTTGAAATCAGTTGCAGCTGCCAGATGTATAATTTCATTACCTTTGACATACTGTGCATATTTTTAAAGGCAGAAAGCTTTGAAAATCACTAAGTGAATTTGGTAAATAAAATTGCAAAAAGCTAATTTAGTTTGATAACTGGAGTAATGGATAAAATAAATTTTTTTAAAATCCCAGGTCAGATAATCCCAGGCCTTCCTGCTGATGATTTCAGCAGTTTTATTATACTCTGCAGCAATGGTTCTTACATTTTTAGAGGTCATGAACCCTTTCCCAAGAAGAAAAGTTTGCATATAATTTCAGAGCATTTTGAACCCCTGAATTTATTACCTCCATAGATTCTCAGTTAAGAACCCCTTAGGTCTACAATAAAGTATTCTTTTTCAGAACTTTTTTTTCAAAAAATAAATAATGTTTGGGGAGGAGCTACATGTAGAATATTATAAGCAATTACATTTCTTAAATTTTTCAGCAATGTGGGAAAAGCATCGTATTTAAGTAGAAGTTTTTCGTAACTTAAAAATAAGGCAAATTGAAAGAAAAGTCTGTGCAGATCATACACATCATCTTGCCATAGCCCTAGTTGACATGTTATATTCTATAGTGCGTTTTCTTAACAGCCATGCTGTTTAGATTGAAATTACCATTTATGAAGACAGAGGCATGAGCAGTGGAAGATAAACCATAGAATTAAAGGTAAATATGAAATTATATGACTTACATGTAATTTTTATAATTTTGTAGGATGCATGAATTTTCTTCCCTGCATGGTAAATAAGCCATTAAATAGTGGCATATTCTCTGTATTGGCTTAACATTTAAGGTGTGTATTTAACCCAAGTTCTATTTGTTGATGTAGAATTTAATCGGGATTTTTTTTACCCCTGTATTTTCATACTGGTTTTTTTTGTTACTTTATTTTTTTGGGTTTTGGTTTTTTTTTGTAGGGGGTATCTTATTTTAATATGTCAAAGCTGTCCTAGGCATTTAAATAGTTGGGTTTTGCATATAAGAATCAGTTCAGAGATTTCCCAGCCTATATGACAAATGGCTTTAAAAACCAAAGAAACATTTTATAGTGGAGTAGGGAAATTATGAATGTTTCATAGCCCTGTAAAAAAAACCTTACCTCTAGTGGGCAGAACCATAAATTCTTTTATTTCAAATGTTTATGTTCTTATATATTAATCAAATGACTTTGAGTAAGGGAGAAACAAATTAGGTAATACTAACAGAAATCTATGGGCAAAAGCATGTAGAATCCATAATACATTTGCATAGTCTTCTAAGTGACAGAAAATCGTACTTTACTGTTTCTGCCAATTTTACTCATTTACTCTTTCCACAAGTAGTGTTCTGCTGCTTTACTTTTCTAATTAACTTTGTTTATAGGTATCTTATCACTAATTAACAGGCAGCACAGAGATAGAATCTACCAAAGCAAACATATTCCTTCCTAGAGCAACAATAATAATAATAGCTACTTTGAGGTTACCTGCTATGTGCCAGGTATTATACAAAAATGGTACTTCTAATTCTAATAAGAATTCTGCCAAGTATTTCTCTATTTTACAGATATGCAAACCAAAGTACAAATAGATTAAATGATGTTCTCAAAGTCACACAGCTAATGAGTATTGGAATATGAACCCAAGTCTGATTGACCATAAAACCTGTTTTTCATACCATAATTCCTGTGAGTACTTGCAGCAGCAAAAATATGGAGAATAGGAAGAGTTCATCAAAGTACTCTAAGTATTTATTCTCTTTTTTTTCAATACTTTAAAAAAAATACATTTTGTGTGCTCCTGTACCATTTATTGAATCTTACAGACCAGCTAACATTCCAAAGCTGCTTTCTTTAAGCACAAGTGAATGTATCACCTGTCTTGAAAGCCAAAGACCTAAATGAGGACATCATCTGCCATATCTTTTCTTTAAAAAAAGCTTTGTTTTGGAACACTTAGTGTTATTTGCCCATACACTTTCTCATGTACAATTTCCAAACTGATATTTCTCAAATGAGCAGTCAGGAACCTTATGTGTGGTTTTTGTTTTATGCCATTAGAATAAGTTTGTTTTATCAACTGCAGCTGCATTGACTTGGCACAACATTTGTCATGACTCATTTTGCAGCTATTATTGCTAAATATAATGCTTTTCTGAAGTGGTGTGGGGTTTTAAGCAATTACACACCAGAGAGTAATCTATCAATATTCAAACAACTGTGAAATTTTGAAATGGAAAAGTTTTACATTAGGAACTTCTGGATAGTTTCATGAATGCAAATATTTTTGTTCAGCAAAATTTAATTTTCAGAGCTCTATATATGTTCCTCAGGCCCAGGATCCAGTGTTGGCTGAACTCTTGGAGGAGGGGAGAAAACAAATTCAGTTCTATCCATTTTCTTAAGTCTACAAGGTGTTTGCAGGTTGAAGCATTATATGGGAACTAAACTAATGATTTAACAAAAGAGGATACAAATCATGAAGATAGTCTTTATTTTAAAAAGATCTTTAAACAAAAATATTTTGTTCAAGTTTAATATTTTAAATAGCATTATTAAATAGACTGATGGTGTTTTTCTTTCTTTGGATTAAGATTGGCTTTAGTTTAAAAATTGGAATATATTATTCTGTGGAATATATCGTTATTCTATCATAATAAATTCTTGATAATAAAAATAGCTAACATTTGTTAGCATATATTATGTGCCTGCACTGTGGTAAATGTTTAATTCTAATCATCACAACAACCCTAAGAGGTACATACTGTTATTCCAATTTTTCAGATGAGGACACTCAGGCATGGAGAACTTAAGTTGTCCAAAGCTGAAAACTAGTAGGTAGAGATGAAGGCAGTCTGGCCCCAGATTTGCCACTTAACCCCGTCTATACAGCCTCTCATGACTGACATGATTGGTTAGAGAGCAAAACATACAGGGCTTGGATTTCTTCTGTGGAGCTCTGTACTCACTTAGGCACATAGTACAGATTCAGGTATTTTATAAATAGAAACCTGGGTGATAGAGCATAGCCCACATATTAGGCATTTGTATCAGTAGTTATAAGAGAGATGTTTTAGAGATTATTTGTAGCATTCTTTTCTAAAACCTTTTCTTTTCCCCTCTGATTATAGATCCCAGCTCCAGCTGGGACTCTTCGTCCACTGGCCAATCGCAGAGTGTCCCCTACCTCCTCTCCAGAGCATCATTCCTTTGTAACTGCTGCCAGAGCCACGGTGCCATTTACTCCAAGGACTAACTTTCTAAAATTCCACACCTGGAGTGACCTCTAGTCGCTCAGCATCCACTTTGTGTCTCCAAATTATGTAGGACTCTGTAATCTTTTGATTAGTTTCTGAGAAAATACAGTGAAGCATTTCACTTTTTTTATCCAAAGCCATTAATAAAATATGCAGTTGGTCAGCCCAACGCCAAGTTCATTTCTTCTCTGCCACCAGTACCAATGGTTCTCTTCATTCCTGGGGCCAGCTTCCTGGGTGGCTGTAGACTCCAAAGTGATGTGAGCCAGTGTTCATTCTTATTCCCCCAAATTAGTAAAATGCTTTTCTCCAGGACTTTGGTGAAAGGTAGGCTGTGTCTGTGGTTTTGCTAATGCATCTCCCAGATTTCAAAGAACTACCAGTTTTGCCATGACTCATACCTTAGATCTGTTTCTGCTGTTCAGTTTCTGAAACTGAAAGTCATTGGGAAAATAATGTGTAATGTTGTTTGTTTTAATATAGCAATTATTCCTAATTAAAGCAGTATTTAATGCAATTTCCAGTCATTTTTCTTTGGAGAGTTTTGTGATTATTGTATTACCCTAAATGTCGGGAAAATGTGGTATTGTTTGTTCCTTACAAAAATAAGTAAGCACAATACAGTGGATGCTAAACCATCAAACACATAAATGTCCCTGCTGTGTCCCTGAAAGTATAATAAGCAAGTGTAATAAATATTTTAATTATAGTTTTGTTATAAATATAACTTATGAGAAAAAAATTTGATAGGAATAATACTGTATATTGCTAATTTTTAACTGTCCCTACTGACAAACCTTATGATTCATAGACTTTTCTCATATACAGTATTCAGTGCACAGAAATCTTATGATTGGTTCAAGTACAGTAAATTATTTCCAACTAAAACTCTCAAGTCTGAGTCAGTATTTCTAGTTCTTTTGGCTGTCCATTCTTAGTATCAGGGCTTCTTATGCCCTTCATTCATATATGGGGTTTGAGAGCACCATATTTGGGAGAGAGCTAAGAAGTATATCAGGAGAGAATGAAACAGTTAAAAGTTTTACTTTCAGAGATATTGTAGGTGCTAATACTGGATTTAATCTTTCAGATTTAATCTTTCAGATTTAATTTCTTTTATGGGTCTGTTAGTTATTCAATAAATCCCATAGGTCTGTGTAATATTTTAATTGTATAAAACTCCTTTGTTACTTTATAGCCTGTAATAATAATGTCTGTCTGCCTTTTAAACCTGTTGCAATAACTTTGCTGAAATATTAACACATTAGTAAAACTTTTCTTAAACAAATTCTCTCTGTGTCATGTTTGGTGTGATTTGGAAATGTGATAAATGATGTGGCATTAAATTTGGCAGATAGACAATGTGCAGCACTAGAATTACCAATGCAGTGTAGCTTTGTATTTTTGAACAGATATCTCACGTTTATATAGTTCGTCACACTTTTCAGTGGTTTACATGTTTCATAAGAACAGGTATGTTAGCTAAATAGATAAAAACCAAGAAATTGTCCCTAATAGTCAAAAATGTATTCAATTAAAGAGATAAGAGATTGGGATGTTTCATTAGGAAAAAAGTATCACATATTATTACTGTCTTGGATCATCTGATAACTTCGTTTTTGTTTTTTGTTTTTTAATGAATTGCATTTGTAGATATTAAAAGCTTATAAAACATAGTTTTATCTGTAATCCAACTTTTCTTTTGTGAGATTATTTTTCTTTGTAAGGTTTTTAGCTTTTCTTACCCAAATAAATTAATACTAAATAATACTCATGTATAGCCAGTGGTCAAAACAGAGGTCATACGACCTGAACTAAGTTCCTTCCATATTCCATTTGGCCCTGGCTCCTAGTATAAGCAAAAGTCATTGTTTCTCAAGAGTAACATGCTGTTTCTTGCTTTGTTGTTTAATTTCATACAAAGGAGGTCAGAGTATTAGTGCTATATTTGATTTACATACTTATCTCCCCTTCCCTTTGCCATGCTTCTTCCCCCACCCCAACCCCTCAGCCCAACAATGGAGATTGTGAATTCTGTAAGAGCAGAGATTGTTTCTACTTATCCTTACATCCATTCCCTAATTCCAAGCATTATCACATATGGTGCTACATACACTTAGCACTGACATATTTGTAAAGTGAATAAATGAGATGTAACTTAACAGGTCAGTAACAGAGTTACTTTACCACATCTTGATTGGTCAGGTGTTTGACTTGATAAGATTGTGAATTGTATACTCCCCTTTTAAAGTCTTGTTCTAAGACTGGAAAGATGATATCTGTGGCTCAAACTCCATTGGAGTGGATTTTTGCCCAGAGATAACTACTCGAAGATTTGAATGACCATTCTCTAGATCAGGAATTCCCAGAAAAAAATGAATTGCATTCAAAACCTCTGAAGTAGATAATATAAATAATAAATAAGCCTCTTATGCATACTTTGTCCTTTCATTCTGTGCATCACTGACATTGCCAGTATGTGATGTTAAATCTAGATATAATTAAAGCTAAGAAACATTTTAAAGTATATTCTTTAATTTTTTTAACTTATTTAATCTTCAGATAAAAGTTCACTTTTAGAAAGTTTCATTTTACAAAGTTCTCTAGTACCTAATAAAGTGTGAATGATACTTTGTATTCATTTAAGCCCTTATTAGATTTCTCTGGACAAAGTTACAAAGAACTATGAAAAATGTGTTTGTCACTCATTTAGCAGCTAAAATCAATCAAACAGGGTTGTAATCTAATCACCAGAGACTATTTTATAATACAAATACTAATGAAATAAGCCAAAGTGATCCCCACCCTTACTGGTGCTTGGTTGGAGAATAAACATCAATAAATATACCCATTACACAATGACTAACTTTAATCTGCAAATGTGTAAGGTGTCGGGTTCTTTCTTCCTCCCACACGAGCTGGAGTAAATGGTTTAATCATATTACTCTTGCAGTACTCAAAAACTGGAAACATGGAGAAGATAGCAAACATCTGATTAATGTCTTATTTGCTGTGAGTTGTGAATGCCAAAATGTAGGTCCTGCACCATCTAAGTTCTAAGACAGTTTATGAGTACAGCGATACAAGTATTTTGCTCCAAAATGAGTAAACATAGAATTACATGACCAAAATAAAGGCTCTTCTACAGTGTAACCTATGTTCTTTCCATATTCCTCAAGTGGTGCAGGTGTAAAGTTCTGTGAAATTCTGCCTAAAACCAGGAAGCCCTATAGGAACTTAATACCTACTTTAAAAATTTTTAAGCCTCCATTTTGCATAAAGAAATAATTTTATAAATCAGACACAACCAAAGATTTTTGTTAAGGCTTATTGTCAGGCTAAAATAACTTTATGTCAACAGAATTTTCTGATTTTTTCAAAATAGTATCTGAGCAATATAAGTATGTATTGACCTTGTCAGAACTCATTTAACTTTGTGCTGTCACTTTCTACCTTGGTAGTAAAATCTTTAATCTTCAGATTAATAAATTACCTTGTCTTTAAAAATTTTGTTTCACTTATAAAGTTTAAAAAAAAAATGATGAGAGAGGCAGTGCAAAAAATCAGTCCATTGGCTGCCAGATCTATTCTTAATCTTAATGTTCCTGTTCATGTATATATTCTCTTACCTCATATTTTCACAGACAAGTTTATTGCCAGGAAATGAACATAATAATTTGTATTCAAAATGTTTTGGCGATTAGTCTTCTGGTAACAATCAAATGCCAAACAACATAACTGTGGAAGCTCAAATTCTGTGATACATAAGTACTCAGAAACAGATGTAATATGACCTTTTTTTCCCAGTCAGAGAATCAGTGCACATGACTTTTGCACATCCTTTGTGCATCTCATACAATGTGCAAATAGTTTATTTAGTCCAGTTCCTAATTTAGATGTTTGAAGGATTATATGCTTAAAAAGCAACATTAGTGTAGATGTTACTGTCTAATTTTAAAATGAGGAGTGCTTCGGGGCCAGCCGAGTGGCTCGTTGGTTAAGAGTTGGTTTGGGAGCACCAGCTCTGAGCAGCAGGGCCCCGGTTCGGATCCCACATGAGGTCCAGTGACACTGCACCCTCTACAGCTAAGATGGTGAACAACAGCTGGACCTGGAGCTGGGCTGCCATGAGTCGCTGGTGAAGGCATAGGCTGCAGTGGGGATGGTCGGCAGCTGACGTGCGCTTTCATGAGCTGTTGTGAGCTGCCGTGAGCAGCTGTCAGCAGCCATCCAATGGCCGGCGAGCAACTGCCTCACCCAGGAAGAGCACAATGATAATACCAACATGGGCCAGTGAAGCGACGTCCTCCACAACTAGACTGAAGAACAAAAGGACAGCAACTTTCCTGGTTCCCCAACGCTGTTCCCCTTCCCCAATTCCCCAATAAAATCTTTTTGAAAAAAATAAAATGAAAATTAAAAAACTAAAAAATAAAATAAAAAGAGTGCTTCAATTAAACAACTAGAAAAGGAAAGGCCTAACAGCATGTTTGGGGCATTTTTATTGCAGAAAGATATCTTTACTTAATATCTAATGATATGGAGGGACTATTTCAGGATAGAAAAAATCATCTTGTACCCAGAATTCCCAACAGCAACCATATTGACAATAAATATGGTACCATTCTCCAGAGGTGCTTTTTGTTCTTTTTTTTTTTTTTACAACAAAACTGGACGTTTTAATTACTGAATTAGGACTGTGTTTCATGACTTAAAGAGATCATGGGACTTTTTTTTTTTTTTCATCCAAAGAGTGACAAGAGTAATCATGGACCTTCCTCAGTTTTCATCCTGGGACAGGGGAAGAACTATACCCAATAAATAAATGTTAACGGACAAAAATAAGTTGTAGACAAAAATAAAGTTGCCTTATGATTACATTCCATGAATTATCCTGATTGATATACATACGCACATATACACATAATTCAGATAGTATTACGGACTTATTATTTTGGGGCATATACATATGTGGTAAAATATGTAAATATGCCTGGGAACAATAAACACCAAGTTGTGGTTACCTCTAGTGGGGGAGAGAGAAATGGGGTCACAAAGAGAAACACAAGGCCTTAGATTGAATAAATGGCTTATTATTTTCCATACTTTTTGAAATGCCCTGAAATTTTTTATTATAAAAACCACGTGTATTTGTCAGTATGAATGACCATATCAAAATATTATGCACACCACTTAACATTTTCAGCATCATGACAGGCTTTGATAATTTGGACACAATATCCACCCCCACCAGGGATTTCACTCAGGTCTCTATTTTCAATTTCCTCTAAGCCTTCAGGCCTATTTGTCTTGTTGTTCTCATTGATTGTCAAGAGGCACTAGCCTCTAAGCTCTGGTTGTTTTCACACACACACACACACACACACACACACACACACACACACACTCTCATGTGAAAAATATGAACAAATGGCTTCCTGCTTTCAGGTATGTGAGTAGACCTCTAAAATAAGTGAATAAACTTCCAACCTAGAGGCGGCATATAGCCAAGGGTAAAGTTCAGGGTCAAGCTGAATTTCTCACTTAGAGTAAACATGTCTAAGATGAAACAAAGAGAGGATAACTGGGAAACTTATGATCTCACTTCCCACAAACGGGAAAGTCCAAAGTAATTTCAGCCTTCACAGAGCTCCATGGGTCACATCGAAATCTTATTGATTCTAACGAGTTAGCAACTGAAAAAATGGCAGCTGCTCACAGCAAGATCAGCTGTGATAGACCAAATGACCCAAGGTTTCTGGTTCTTGGTTTAAAAAATACTAATTAAAACAATTTCATGACCAGATTTCAGTATTTTCAGCTGAAAATATTTTCGTAACTGAATTGAACATAACATAAACTGAGAAATCTAATAGTTTCTGTCACTTTGGGTTATCTGTTCAATTTTATAGTAAAATACCCAAATAATGTTATGTGACATGGAACATAATTAATCATCCCATTCTTAAGCCTTCTGATAAACGGTGAATATTTAATTCGATTAGGATGTTTAGTTTCACCAGTGAGAAAGCTGTCAGAAATGTTCAAATAAAGAAACAATCACATAATGCCAGAAGTTTTTAAGATGTCAAAATTTTTCAAATTTCACATTTTTATATTAACCCATACCTCAGTACCATATTTTGCCGTGTATAATGTGCTCCCATGTATAATGTGCACCCATGTTTTTGGCCCAAACTTTCAGGGGGAAAAAAAATCTTAATTTTTTAATTCAAATTTTTATTTGTTTACATTCAGGTACTTATTTTTTTTGTATTATAAAAGAATTTTAGCATTTATTTTTTAACATGGTACAAGAAGTTTTATGTAATAAATAATTACAAAACACAAGAGCAGATATCAGGTACAAGAAATTTTATGTACTGGTAACAAATTTGAGATATTTACTCATCATAGAAGGCCAAGAACTCTTAGTTGTTGCAAGTTCGTTGTAAGTTCAACAAAACCAGGGTATTATATTTATACCAGGGTATTCCAGGGTATTATTCTGCATACAGATATCGTTATTGATTTCTGGAGTTACACTTTTAACTCATAAGAATAAATAAAAGAATTAAAAACATTTATATAGATACGGAATCAGTACTACCCATATAAAATTTGCATCCTTATTTTTCCTTCACAAATTTGGGCAAAAGAGTGCACATTATACACGGCAAAGTACGATTACTTCAAGTTGGACACCCCAACAGATGTATAATTTAAAGATGCTCTATGTAGAAATGAAAATAAAATGGTAACAATTACAATGCAATTTCATCTCCAACTCTATTTAGAAAGTTTGGAATTTAAGAAATTTTAAAAATAAATCTTACTGTATCTGTCAGCTCAAGGAAACCATTACCTAGGTACAGATGAATCTCAATTGTATTCAAGAGTTGTCCCTATACAGAAAAATTACCTTAATAAACTTTAGTCGAAGTGGAATGACCCATTTCATTAGTTATGTGACATTCTTAAAATGGTGCTCAAAACATGTCTATGATCCATTAACACAAAGAAAAATAAAAGATTAAAATGAAAAACAGTGAGTGGAATTTTGATACAAGGTATATACTGTTGAGCAAAGCTACTCTTTATCCTTTTCCTCTGACTACAGACAAACCTTTCCCTATGGTTATATATTTAAAAACAAAAAAGAGCATTGCCCTAACCTGTAAGCATTTAGAAATACCCATTTTGGCCTGGTTTTCATTTAGACCTAAAGACAGTTCCCTAAATTACAAGGACCCTAATAAACATGAAGACCTGTCCAGCACTTAGACATATGAGCTTTTTCATCAGATGCTCATGAAATAAAGGCACATGAATTTCTTAACAGAAAGGTCACATTTCTCTTTGCTTGACTCTTACCTAGAAAATCATTAAGAAAATCATGTTACTTAACCTGTTAAATGCTGTATTGGCCATAGTTTTTCAGAAGATTAATTTTTTTAAAAAGTAAAATTTCATGCTCATTGTTTACTCTGCAGTGAGCAAACAACAGTCCAGTTTTTGTATCTCCTGTGTAACATATCCACCTTTCTTGGGACTAATATTTATTATTCCTGAAAACTACATCACATGTCACCTCCTCAGGAAGGCTGCTATAGGCTGAAAGTTTGTGTCCTGCAAAATTCACATAGTATTGAATTCCTAACCCCCTAGTTGATGGTATTAGGAGGTGGGGCCTTTTGGAGGTGATTAAGTCATGAAGGCGGAACCCTCACGACTGAGATTAGTGCCCTTATAAACTCCACCCAGAAAACTCTCTTGTCCCTTGCACTGCGTGAGGTTACATGGAAAGACAGCCCCCCAGGATGCGGGCCCTCACCAAGCACTGACGTTGGCCGCTCCATGATCTTGGACATCCCAGCATCCAGAACTGTGAGAAATAAATTTCCATTTATAAATCTAATCTCTGGCATTTTGTTATAGCAGCCCAAATGAACTGAGACAGATGCCTATCCCAACGATTTAAATGTCCCGAACCCCAACATTCCCTGTTACCCAGTTTTATTTTATCAGTCCCCGACAAAGAATGTTATTTGTTTATTATCTGTCTCCCACCACATGGTCTGTATTTCCCATCAACTGCTTTATCTTTAGCATCTACACAGGCCCTGGCAGTAGATACTCAAATATCACTAGATGCTCAAGAAATCTTTGTTGAATGAAGAAATAAGTGTGTGCATGAAAGATAGGCACTGTGGTAGACTCGGAGGATACCTTTAGAGAATTCATAATCTAATAGGAGAAACAGACATGTGAAAACTGCAATATAGCATGATAAATGTTATATCAAAATAGCATAGGGTATACTGGTGACTTAAATAAGGGGTAGTATGGTAGGGATGGTTTCGCAGAGGAAGAGTTACTTTGGCTGAGTCTTGAAGAACGAATAGGAGTTCATCAGGTGGTTAAATGGAAAGGGAGAAGCCTAGAAAGAGGGAACAGCATGTTAAAGAAAGGAGACAAAACACCTCATGCTCTTTTATAGTTCAACATGACTGGAGCGGACAGTGTAAGGGAGGAAGCCCTAAATTACAAGAAAATCAGCAGCACTATTTTCAGAGAGTGACTAAAATCACACCAGTGCCTGAGGGCCTCCCAACTTTTCTCAAGGGAATTTGCTCCATCCCCCCAAAAGCCTTCTTCAGTGCAGCTGTCTAAGCCTGGGGCCAGTGAGGTACTAGCTTACAGGTGCCCTGTTTACTCTCTGCCAAGGAAAATCTCAAGAATGTAAAATAGTATCACCGGAATGCAAGAATATCATCTTTCTCTTTGCTTGAGGATGCAGCAGCCTTTGGCAGGTATCAGTGCTTCCACTTCCTTATTGACAAAGTGGAGGCAAAGAGGGGAGATGGCATCTACTAGTCTTTGTCCAGGCTCGGGAAGCCTCTGTTACAGCAGAGTCTGAAGTCAGGGGTCTGGGCCAGCTTTCTTTTCAGAAGATAGGAATGCCCCTCCACAGCAAACTGACTCTCTTTTTTTTTATTCCTAAGGCTGATTCTGTAGAAAGCATCTTCCTATTGAGCCGTGAGAGGACAAACTACAGAGGTGGAGACAGGGTTTATGTGTCTGTGCCACAAACTAGGAACACATTAAGACCAGACTTAGGGAAGGAGAGTCATGCTATGTTCCTATAAAAGAGCAGGTAGAGAAAACAGAGAACAGAGTATTAAAGGTTTGGACATGCTTTTTTTGTAGTTAAACAATATTACAAAGCTACATAATTCACCTTTACCTGTAAGAACTCTTGAAACTAAGATCTCGAAACTTAGCAAAGATTTGTAAAGTTAATATCTTTATTGGACACATATATGGGTTAATTTAATGTGCTTGAAATCAAGATGGGATTTGAGTAAGGGATGAGAATCTAAAGTCTGAGGGGAAAAAAGGAATTAGGCATATCATAAATTGCCCAGATGTTACATTTGTCAGGGAGACCCAAATCTGGTCCCGACCTCCTGAGTTTCCCAGCAGCTCAGGCATACAAGCAGTATAGGGTCTTACGACTGGCTAGGAAAATACTTGCAATTTCACCAGTCAATAGCTTTTCTTTTGAGGCCAAAGAAAATATTCCAAGAATACTTTTTTCTGCATTCCTTAAAAATCCAAGTTGCCCTTTTACTTTCCTATTTTTAGTCCAAATTGTCATTCATTCAGAACAACTAAGGGTTAAACTTTGCCTAAGTAGTACACTCCCCAAAACTTAATTCTTTGGTTCTTAGGATAGTGAGACCAAAAATGTGATGAAATTCAAAGAAAGGAAACAGTGAGAAACAGCTGTTGACCAAATGAGCAAGAGCAGTGATGATATGAAAACAATAATGATATTATCTTGTATTTCAAAAGTACCTTTCTGTAAAAAGACACAATATCATACAGATATGTATACTTTATCTTTTTATCCTTGGTGATTTAAAAAAATTAGGCTCATTATTATTAATGTATATTTCCATAGCTATCCACAAATATTTTGGCTGTTTCTATTTGCTGCATCTTTAACTGCAATTAATTTCTTCATTGAGCAATATCTGGAAATTGCATTGACTTTCTACCTTCTTCGACTGCATAGGGTCCTATTTTCTGTATCCTCTTCAACTTTGGGCAGTAACCTTTTCTTTTTGCTATGTTTGTAGCTTCATGTTTTACTTGTCTGAATTCATGTTAGCATGTTCATTTTGCTCTTTTAATCATCACAACTTGCCTACAAATTCTGTCCTGCAGTTTTATTTATCACCATCGAACTTCTTTTTCCTGCTATTGTAACCTATATAATTCTCTTTTCTATGTGATTACTTTAATGAATGGAATTCCATTTATATGGCCATGTAATTATTTTCTAAAACTTCTTAACAGTGAGTACACAACAACCAGGTCTTCTGGATTTTTCTCTTCATTCTACATAATGTAACTTCTGACCTGTCTTTTCTCCCACCTTCCTGAGCTTTACGGTGCCATTTGACCAACAGTTTCACCCAAAGTTTGAGCTGCCTGCCCCAGGTAGTTCTATATATTCTTTTTGGACATTGCCCTAAATTCTCCTTCCTTACATAGCAGAAATCTTTCTCTGCAAACTCATTTTACTCTAAAGCAGTTTTATCTGATGAATGTTAGTTAGTTGGAATCAAAGATCTTAGAGGTGAAAGGGTACCCCTGCCCCCAATTTTTGACCTATCCTTTTGTCCTGCACGAAGACACATATTGTTTTCACTTAACAGGCAATGCAACTTAAGCCCAGAGAAGTGACTTGTATAAGATCATGCCTCTATTAAATGAGGAAGCAGAAGCTGGACTTCACCTCCCCAAGGAAGTTGCAGTGGGAGACTGGAGAAGACAGCACCAAAGAAAGGAAGTTTGAGTAAGTAATTGGTACTTGTGTGGAGAGGTTATTGGTGCTTGGACTCAAATCCATAACACTTAAAGAATCTTAACAAAGATCATTGAAAAGTTAGATAGTAATGAGAATTACAGAAGAATGGGACTGTGCTCAAACACTAATGTTCCAGTCATCTAATGCTGTAGAACAAACCATCCCAAAACTTAAGGGCTTAAAACAACAATATTTTACAAATCTGCAATCTCAGCAGAGTTCTGTATAGACAGCTCCCTCCATGTTAGCTGGGATTGCTTTAAGTCTGAGAGCTAGCATCATCTGAAGACTCATTCAACTCAGACATGTGAAAGACAGAACAGGTGGGGCTGCTGGGGCTCCTTGGACATCACTCTCTATCTCTATGTGACCTTCTGCATGGCAGCTGCAGGCTAGCCAGACTCCTTACATATCAGCTCATTGCTCCCAGGGACGTGGCTCAAGAAAGAGAGCAAGGCTGAAGAAGCTGCACCACCTTTTATGACTTAGCTCCCGAAGCCATACAGCATCACTTCTGCCAGGTTCTCTTGGTAGAGGCAGTTACAAAGGTCTTCCCAGATTAGAGGCAAAAATATAGACCCACATCTCGATGGGGGAGTGTCAACATCGTATTGTAAGAAGAGTACTGGGATGAGATCTATATCAGAGTAGCTAGCTATCTGTCACAATCTGTCACAATTAAAAACCATTGGATTACCAAACCACTGAAATACAAGTTGAAATAGACCTTAAAAAGACCATCTATTTGTCATTAACAAAACCCATTCTGCAAGACACCACTCAAGCAAATGTTCCTTCCTTTTGGAGTTCATCTTTGACGTCCCCCAGCTTGTATAGCCCTTTGCAAATATGTCCAACACTCTCACTCAGTATATTCTATTGTAATTATTTTTACAACATGATTCCAATCAGGCAGGTACTAACAACCTGCCAATTAGCCAAACTTTTTTTTCCCCAATCAAACAATATGGCAAACAAACACCAAAAAAAACAAAGTCTTCAGACTAATGGGGAAAACACATTTCTTGGGGAGCCAGAGGTGACACTTTGTACAGAAAACAGAGAGCAGAGAGAAAAGCATCAGCAATTAGGAGAAGAAACACTGACATCACATAAAGAAAAAGATACATATATAGTATATACTTTTGCCTTACATTAAAGGTAGGCAGCATAAGGCATAAATGTCAAAATAACATAGAATCAAGCCGCTGCGACGGAAGCATTGCTTAAATGCAGTGAGTGGTTCTCCAGCCTCATCTGTTTCAGACTCACCTGGAGAGTCTGTTGAACCACCTCCCAGAGATTCTGATTCAGCAGGTCTGGGTGGGGCCTGAGAATCTGCATTTCTTGTGAGCTCCAAGGCAACCTCAATGCTGGTGATCTGGTACCACGCTTTAAGAACCACTACCTAAAGATTTTTAGACGTGGAAGTAAGTAGCATAGCTGAAGCGCTGGCAAAGATAAAGGAACCAGAAGGGCCCAAGAGCGATGGGTGGAAAAGCTGACCCAGGAGGCTAAGGGACCTATTTTAACAGAGGCCATTTCTCCGTTGGCACCCCCTACCGGACAGGGCCTACGCGGGTGATTCTGCTCCCTGGTGGCCGGCAGGCAGACACTGCCGCGTGTCCTCAGCGGCGGTAGCGTGGCGCCCCCTCCCGACCGTCTCTCAGTGGTGGTAGCCGGGACTGCAGACAATTGCGGCCAGCCGAGGGGGGTGGAGCTAATCCGGACCAGCCTCCCGCCACTTCCGTTAAGGAGGGAAAACAGACAGCCGAGACTCGAGTCCCCGCCCTCTAGGGCGGAGCCACCAGGACACCAGATCGTGATTGGTCAAGGCCGCCCGTGCGCAGTGACGTTGTGTCAGGGCAGACCTTGTCTAAGAGGAGCGCGGGAGCTGAGCAGAGGAGGGTTGGTGACGTGCGGGAAAGGCCCAGACACTACTGTTTTGCCCCCAGTGTCTCCTTGGGACAGCGGTGCTGCTTCCCCACGAGCTTCCCGACCTAACCTCCTGCTGCCTCGCAGTGTGTCTCTGCCTCGGAGGTGCCCAGGTGAGCATCGAGTGGGACCTTTGGTAGTGCGGGGGTGTGTGTGTTAAGGGAAGCGGGTCCTCTGACTCGTGGCACCGATGGAGGAGAGGAGCGAGAGGGATATGCTGTTTCCCTGAGGCTCCGGGGACTTCTCGCCCCCACCACCCACCTTCTTAAGACTTGGGGATCGCTGACAGGTCTGATGTTGCTGGGGCCTGCGACTCGAGCGAATTGGTATTGGTTCGTTCTCCCAACAATTTTAAGTGCCTGCTATGAGTTACGCCCTGGGCTAAGCGCAGAGACTACACAGGTAATTATGTCCCCTGTACCTACCCGTGCCAGGCACAGAGCGCATGAGTAATTCATATTTGAAATGAACAAGGCCCCTGAGGAGAGGCTGTCTACCAGAAAGACAAATAATTATTGCATGGTGTAACAGGTGCTCAATTCGAGGTGTGCGTGGAAACACCAGGTGAGAATTGATACCTGGCCTAAGGTTTGAAGGAGGAGGCAAAGAATTGAAAAATCAAAGCCTGTGAATTCTCTAGCCACTGCCAATGAGCCTCTGCAACCCCAGCTGCAGATACATAGTTTCCTGTTCTTGCAAATAAATGGAAAACGTATTGAAAGGTATGGGTTCTTTTTATTCTCCATAGGTTCCCGGTTTCCGAGAAGATGACAGAGGAACTGGATCTCTCAGCCCAGGACTCAGATGGGGGAAGTGAGGAAGTGGTCCTAACTCCTGCAGAGCTGATTGACAGGCTGGAGCAGGTAAGAGTCCCACATAGATTCCTCTTGCTCCAATCTTAGCCTTTTTATTTAGTCCAACTGTGCAAATGTCAGGAATCAGGAGCTGAGGAAATGGGATTCAAGGCTTATTTCAGGAGAAGAGGGTACTGGATCTTACCATCTGCGCAGAAATAGGAAGTAGGGGGAACAGCCTCTGTTAGAAAACTCATGTCAAACACAAAATTCTGGAGTGGGCCCAGTAAGGGACAGCTTTGGATACATTTAATAGAACAGTTCACAGAGCAAGGATTTGCTACTTAGTAGTTGCAAGGACTACAAAGGTTTTGTGGTTGAGACTTGTAAGTGTTATGCCTTAGTCCCTTGAAACATCTGCTGTTTACTTATAGAATTGCTTGGGTTAGCAAGAAAAAGCTGAATCACCTTTTGTAGGATAAAACTGGTCTTATTCTTCCTTTTCTTCCCATCTACTTTTTTTTTGTCATCTACTCTCTATATTTCCATTGCATATCTAAAACCACTTCTAGGCTGTCTCTCTTTTTAGTCATAAGAACTATGGTTTGAGTATTTCTTGTGTGCCAGCAACTGTTATTTACAATTAACTGTGAAGCTCTGGCAGTTAGTTCAGACTATCTGTATTTAAACCCCTCTGTGCCACTAGTCTCGTATGTGACCATAGACAACTTATATAGCTTGTCTCAAGGACTTCCTTGACTATGAAGTTAATAATGGTGGCTACCTCACAGAGTTGTGAGGATTAAATGAGATAGTATACGCATATAAAGTGCTTAGCATGTTGTCTAACACATGATAAGCACTCACTGAATTTTAGCTGTGAGTAGTAATAATCCTTACAACAACCCAGTGAGGCAGGTATTATTGTTATCTACATTTTACAGATGAGGAAACTGAAGCTTAGAGACATAAAGTAACTTGCCCAAGGTCACACAGTGGCAGCAGAGCCACGATATGAACCTGGTCTCTTTGACTCCAAAACTCATGCTCTTAATCCACTACACCTGCTGCCTTACTCTTGTCTCCCTTTAACTGCCCCTTTCCAGAACTCTCTCATGTTTGTTACTTTAGTGTTCTTCATTCTTTTCTAACATACATGCCATCATGAGTGACAAAATCAAAGGAATGTAATTTTAGAATTATATCTTATATGATCATCCTTACTATAATGCAGGGATTCTTATAATTTGTTTTTATATCATAGGGCTTTCTGAAAATCTGGTGCTCTCGCCCTTCTTCCCAAAATAATACACCACCCATGTAGAATTTTGCATATAATTTCAAGAGTTTCACAGACACCCTGAAATCTGCCTCCCTAGTCTGGGGACCCTAGTAAGAGCCCCTGCTTTATTAGGAGAAGGTTTATTAAATGGAAATCAAAAAGCACAAAGTATGAGGGACAAAACGGATATATTCAATTGCATTAAAATTAACTCTGTTTTTACATCTTCATGAGAGTAAAAGGACATGCCACAAAACTGGGGGAATATATTTGCAAAATACTGCATTAGGGCCTACCTAATGATCTCATTTTAACTTTATGAGTATAACCTCTTTAAAGACGCATCTCCAAATACAATCATATCCTGAGTTACTAGGAATTAGAACTTCAATATATGAATTGAGGTGGGGAGAGGGACACAGGTTAGCCTGTAATATGACAAACAGATTGTCATTAAAAATTTTGATCAGCTATGTGATATATAGATGATGTATTGCAGAATTGTACACTTGAAACCTATGTAATTTTACTAACCATTATCACCCCAATATATTTTAATTAAAAAAAAGTTTTTTGATCGGGAACCAGAGGTAGCCTTTTCAAACACAGAACGTGACTATTTTTAAAAGACCATGGATTTAAAAACACAGTTCCTCACTAAAAATTTTGAAAAGATTTTATATGAAAGTTTAATATTAGTACAAGTTTTCCCCTAATGTTTTATATTGTATCATAATTTCATAATATAAATTAGAAATCCCCCCCAAACTATATAAACACTCATTTTCTTTAAATGCCCTGTCATGGAAAGGTTAGGAAGCAATGTATAGAGATAAAAACAAGTGTAGCAAAACTGTGCAGAAAAAAATTTTTTTTTTTGAAGGCAGTGTCACTGGCCCTCATATGTGGGATCCAGACTGGGGCCACTGGCGTCCCAAGCCAGCTTTTAACCACTGCGCCACTCGGCCAGCCCCAGAAAATTAAAACTAAATTCAGGTTAATGATTATGTCTGACAAGGCAAGGACACAGGAAATTTTAAAATAATATTTGTTAATCAAGTTATATGTACACAGGTATTTATATCACTATTCATGTTAGTATGTATTTTATAAATATTTTTGTTCTACTAATAGTTAATGTCAGTTAAAAAGAAAACTGCTTTATAAGTTCTCAATGACAATTTGATCTTTTCTCACTCATTATGCTACTTGAAAATCAGGTTGTCTTTCTGGTTAACTTCAGCAACACTAGTACAGAAGAAGCTCAAGCACCTGAAAAAATTAATGTAGTAACAATACCCAGTATTTAATAATGTGTCTTGATGGTGATAATTGAAGAAGCAGAGACTCAAGGATGTTAAAAGGAATCAATTGAACCTGGTTGGCACATAACTGTGAGCTATGCTAAAACTAAATTTCTTGTAACCCAAAGATAAGTATAATTTTCCTCAGTCACCTGTGGATATTTCTGTTTTCTAAACTTTGATGGTTTCTGAAATGTACCAAGCATCTGGGTCTGTGTCATTTATTGGGTATTTAACCTCTTGTTCCACAACTGTTTAATAGATGAATATCCACTTCTGTCGTGATCCTTTATATTCTCGGGTGGTTAGTAAATAACTTCACCTGTGTTTTCTCATCAATAAAATGAAAATAACTATATCCATTTCCTCTCAGATATTATAATAATGAATGGAAAAGTATTTGTAAAGTGCTCTGAGCTTCAGGAATAAAGAGATGTATAGACTTACTCAAAACAAAAAGATGCTGGTGCTCCCTGGTGGGAAATAGCAGGTGAAGAAGTAGAAATGTATTAATGCTACTTGGTGAAAGGTACTGTTTGAATACCAGGTGGTGTTATTCTCAGCAACAGGTATCATAACTGACAACATTTAAGAAATAGAAAAACCATTAAACATAGCTTGTCTTCAACACATTTGCAGTATTTCCAACTGGTAGGCAAACATTTTTCTTTTGTCTGAGACGGCTATGATTTTCATGGGGTATGTACTGACTTTACGGGGTTCTTTTGCTTTATTGTGAGTGAGACATATATAATATTATATAATATATATATTACAAATTTGATGCGGAAGGCTTGTTTTTTAGGCCTGGATGAATGAAAAGTTTGCTCCTGACCTGCTGGAAAGCAAGCCTGAAATTATAGACTGTGTCATGGAACAGCTCAATCACATGGTAAGAGTTGCTTATTCCAGGATGACAAAGGAGGAGAACATTAAAATGGTTTGTCAGTGTAGTGAGAGGTCTGATAGCAAATCTGTTTTGTTGGGCCCAAACTAGTATTTTTGTGGGGGTTTTTTTTTGTTTTTTTTAAATATTGAATTAGTTATCTACATTTACAAAGCATGAGAGTTCCTGTGACTATCTGGATATCAGCTTCCCATGAAAACTCTGAAAACCTGGCATCATCAGCCCCACTTTTTTACGTGAGAACAGCTGACCAGAGCAGGGTAAAGGTCACCCCCTTTCACTGTCTGTTTCTCCTATTAGATTGTGAATTCTGTAAAGGTATCCTCTGAGTCTATCACAGTGCCTGTCTTTCATGCACACACTTATTTCTTCATTCAACAAAGATTTCTTGAGCATCTAGTGATATTTCGAAGAAAATGAGAGCTCTTATGTGATGAGTATTTGTTCTCCTTTGACCTAAATGTAGTGTTTGAGTCCTCAATGTTGCCGGTGATAATGGTCTTTGTGGGCTGTGTGTAGGTTAAACAAAGAAGGTTCTTAGTATTTGAATATCCTGTTTTTTAATAAACTTCATTTTCCTTTTTAATAGGAAGAAAATCTCAGGAGAGCAAAGAAGGGGGACCTGAAGGTCAGTATCCATCGAATGGAGATGGAGAGGATCCGCTATGTCCTGAGCAGCTACTTGCGGTGTCGGCTCATGAAGGTTTGACATGGAGATACCTGTAGGCACTAAGGCATTGCAGTCTGTGATATAGTGAGAGCATTTTGGGGAGACGTTGGACTGGCCTGGAAAGATCCAGGGCCTGAAGTTGCTGCAGAGGCCCAATATAAGGGCAGCTAAAGAGTAAGAACGGCAAGAGATTGTCCTGGAGAAGCATGGATGGAACATATGTTGCTCACTTCTGGGGACACATTTTTAGTCTGTTTATTTGCTGTGTAAATGGTCCCTCCTGGAGTTACAGCATGGCAGTGCTGACGTGACGTTCAACAGTAGCTCTGTGGCCATCTAACTTATAACAATGACATTGTAAGATAGTCTTATTTTGTATTATATCTGTTTTAGCTTTGTAAAGTTCTTACTTACTTGAAGTTTCATCTCATTTGACTCCACTTGTCCATTTGTGACTCCACAAATACATTCTTCTAGATGAGAATATCTCAGATATCTGAAGACAGCTCATAAGTCTCACTGAAGTCCTCTCATTTCAACCATTTATTTCCACTTACTCTCCTGGCCTCTTCCCTACAAAGGTTCTAGTTTGTCAATATCCTTCTTTAATTATACCACCTCAACTGAATACAATGTTCCAGTTGTGGTTTGGTCATGTTTGTGAAAAACAGGACAATCACTTCCCTAATTCTGGATGTTAAAATGATAGTAATGCCTCCTAGTATCACATTAGTGTATTTGACAGACACATCACACTAGCTCATTCTGCCCTCACTGTTAATTCTAACCTTATCTGAAGTTTTTAAATTATTACCCTATCCTGTCACCATCCTTTATTTATATGGCTAGATTTTTGACCCCTAAGTGTAGGGCTTGATATTATCCCTCTTAAACTTCATCTTATTAAATTGAGCCATTTTCTTGGTCTCTGGTTTCTGATCTTGTCACCTAATATATTAACTACCTCTTAAGACATTATGTCATCAGCAAGTTTGATAAGTGTGTCATCAAAGGTCTTAGTTGAGTCCTTAAAAAGGACTGGACCAATGATAGAATATTCCACCAGAGATTTCCCTACAGATTGACATCTGTCCAATCAATCATTAGTCTTGGTTCAACTGTTTATGAGTCTCCCAATCTATATTATCACCCAACCACAGGTTTATGTTCATAAAGGTGTCATAAAGACTTTATCAATGTTTTGAAAAAAATTGAGACGTGATATGCTTCTCCACCCACCCTCAACTATTTTTTGTTGTTAGGGTAAATCCTTATCATGTTAACCATTTACTTTTCTTTGAATTCGCAAAACTATCTTTTAAATGATCTATTCTAATATAATACCACATATCAATGTTAAGGATACTAATCAGTATTTGAAGATTCCTTACTTTTTGTATTTTTGAAAATTGGGAAATTTGCCTATCTCTAATCTTTCACACCTCTTTTGAACTAATTCTCCTAAGATTATGGAACTACATATATTTTAGTACACTAAGTAATACTGTACTAGTAGCAATTTACATAAAAAAGTGCTTCATACATTTAAACTCCATACAAATGTCAGTTTATTCTGGAACATAATTCCAAACCAAAAGACTTCAACTCCTTTAAATAGGTAAGGGTTCTTGCACCTTGGCCTTCAGTTCCTCCATACTGTTGTCTTCTCCCTGTTTACAATGAGCGTTTCCTTCACAGAGATAACCATAGCCATTGACTTCAAACAACAGACCGATCCCTTCCAAATTTCTAACCACACACCGTTTTGTCTTTTTTTTTTTTTTTTTTTTTAAGATTTTATTGGGGAATTAGGGAAGGGGAACAGACAAGTTGGCTGTCTTTTTGTTCTTCAGTCTAGTTGCGGAGGACGTTGCTTCACTGGCCCATGTTGGTATCATCATTGCGCTCTTCCTGGATGAGGCAGATCTGTCACCGGCCTCTGGTTGGTCGCTCACTGCGGCTACTGGCAGCTCACGCTGGCTGCCAGCCGCTCACTCTGGCTGCCGGCCACTCACTGTAGCCCATGGCAGCCCACTGCAGCAGGGGCTGCAGCCCATACCTTTGCCGGGGCTCGCGAACCCAGCTCCAGGTGGAGCTGTTGATAGCTGTAGAAGGCAGTGTCACTGGCCCTCATATTTGGGATCCGAACCAGGGCCGCTGGCATCTCAAAAGCAGCTCTTAACCACTGCACCACTCGGCCGGCCCCCATTTTGTCTTTTTGTAGCTTTTAACTTTTTTTTTCCTGGTAGTTCTTAGCATTTTTTCCAAGCGTCACCTCATTGTGGGCTTTGTCCTTGCTGGTTATATTCTTATAATTAAGTGTCACTATTCTATTTGCTTCTGTATGCATTTTTCTAGCTTCTGTATATTTCATCTCGTAGAAGAAAGCCCTGTACAATTACATAAGTATGTTAGATAATATCCCCTTCTCTTCCTCTTACATATTTACAGTTGTATTTTCAGATTACCTTTTATGAAAGCCTCTCATCCTTTTTAAACTGTCTTACTTCTTAGGCCCTGATCTTTCCTCTGAATTCTTTGAAACCTGCCTTCATCAAGTCCACAGAGTAGGTTGTTATTAAAAACAGCCTTGACCACAAAGACTTGCCATTTTTGAAGTTAATTTCTATATTATCTCAGCCTATTTCAGAAAACTAGCATATTCGACACTTGAACCTTGACAGATGTTTTCATGATGATTTTTATTTATCCTCACAGATAGAGAAGTTTTTTCCTCATATCCTTGAAAAGGAGAAAACACGCAATGAGGGGGAGCCCTCAAGCCTTTCTCCGGAAGAGTTTGCCTTTGCCAAAGAGTAAGTAGGCAGTAAGTGTGGGAAGCCTTTCTCTGCCTGGCTTGTGAGCATGAGGTTTGGTGGCTGTATCCATGAAGCTGATCTCAGAGCCATTGTTGTCTGTCTGATAGTCCTGGTGGCACCTACCAGTCACTTTGTCACAGCGATTTGAATTTATGTATTTCAGGTATATGACTAACACAGAGACATATCTAAAGAATGTTGCCTTAAAGCATATGCCCCCCAATTTACAGAAGGTGGACCTCTTGAGGTCAGGTAAGCACAACTTTCTCTATTCAGATATCCCGAGGGGCCATAGTTTATTTTACATCCCAAGCATCTTCAGGTATTTGTCTGTACTCTTTTTCTCTCAAACATGGAAAAAATAAATATGTAGATAAGCAGAAGAAAAAAAAAGAGAGAAAGCGTTCTGAGTTAAAAACAACAAAATTATTAAAAGTAGGCATAAGGGTAGCCATGTGTCCTTCAGGTTAGGTTGCAATTCTTATGAGGGCCATTATAAATGTAGACTTATTCATGTATTCAATCGTTACCTACTGGGGGGCATCTGCGTCATGCTAGGCTCTTCTCGCTAGTCTCTGCTGTCAAGTAGCTACCAATAATTTCCTCACAGATTCCAGACTGTGCAGGGACTATCTAACTACCAAGGAGGATTTAAATAGGAGGCTAAGGAAACCTTCAGTGATTCCTTGTTACCTGTAGTAAGGGCTCCTGATCTTTTTGTTGTGAGGAGTTTATCTCATTATGGAAAAGGGGAGCAGGCTGAGAGTATGGGGGAATAGAAGCATGGCCAGTGCCTCCATCTCTCACCCTCTTTGCAGAATCCCCTTACGATTCTGCTGAGCTGAGAGGAGGGAGTTTGGTAGTAACTCCTAACCTTGGATCGACTAAATGGGACCCCTAGAGAATAGATTAAAGTCCATATCCCTCAGTCTTTCACAGCTTGCCATATCCAAGCAGGACCTTGTCAGGCAGAATTGCTAGACCAAATCCAACAATGCTCCAGGGACTGGAATCCACTTTGTTCACAAGATAAGTTTAGTGCGCTGAAGCCACAAGTTCAAGTACAACTGAGCCCTGAGAGTTCATCTGCCCACCCCCAGCCTGAGCTGGGGGCCACACTGTGACCCCTGTGGCAGGTGGAAGAGCTAGAACAGGATGGTAGAGACAGGGCTCACTGGGTGTTTTAATCAACTCAGCTTGCCATAACAAAGTACCACAGACTGCGGGGCTCAAACAGCAGGCATTTATTATCTCACAGATTTGGAGGCCAGAAGTCCAGGATCAAGGTGCTGGCAGGGTTGGTTTTCTCCAAGGCCTGCCTCCTTGGCTTGCAGATGGCCACTCTCTGGCTGCCTTTTCACATGGTTGCCCCTCTGTGCACAAGCACCTCAGCGTCTCTCCCTCTTATAAGGACACCGGTCAGGTTAGGCCTAGCCCTAACAGCTTCATTTTAACTTAATTGCCCTTTTAAGCACCCTATCTCCAAATACATTCTGAAGTGGTACTAGGAGTTAGGGCATCAACATATGAATTGAGGGATGGGCATAGGGGGAGAGCACAGTGCAGCCTATGATACCAGGAGCAAGCCAAAGCCAAACCGATACCAGATATGTGGAACTCTGAACTGATCATTTTGGTGAACCTGCCTGAGGGAAACAAAAGGCCCAATCCATGTCCAGTTCAGCCAGCTTTGTCTGCACCTTAGAATAGGAATGGAGCAAGCACCGTATCCCTAATCATTGTCCAGTGCTATTGTATCCAGTTGATTAAAGCAGCACGAGCATGCATCTGAATTCCTGGAACTGGATCTAAGACACTGTCCCAGCTGTCCCAGAGCTTTTATTTGACACTGGTGGACACCTACTAAAACACTCATCACTTGTCCTGGATCCCCTACAAAGACTAGATCCAGGCTCCTGGAATTGGAAGCTGGTGGGGCAGGCTGGGGGAGGGGGGGAGCGCGGGGAGGATCAGGCCTGCCCGAGTGAAATCTGAGTCTTGCTTCATTAGCCCAAATGCCGTGAATCCTCCACAGTGTGTAGCAGAATTCAGCATGTCTGAAGTACTCATCATTTGCTGAATAAGTGGCTGCTGTGTGACACCATGGGTGGAAAGGACGCTGTTTCTAAGAGGAGCCAGATCGCTCCTCAAACTACCTTACCCCTAAAATGCTTTTACAATATATATTGATCCCTTAGTGCTCAATGTAATTAATGACAGCAACTTTTCCCATATTGATCTTGTTAGCTGAGCATTTTCTGATTACATTATATTTTCTGGTAGTTCCCAAACCAGATCTAGATTCATATGTGTTTCTGAGAGTGAAAGAACGACAAGAAAACATACTGGTTGAACCAGAAACAGACGAGCAGAGGTGAGTGATATATGTGTCTTTGGCAGTGGGGCGTAATTCCTCCTGATAAAGCTCCAGCTAAGCTCTGCAGATGCATTTTTTTCCTCCTTTTTCAGGGACTATGTGATTGACTTGGAGGAAGGCTCGCAGCACTTGATCCGATATAAAACCATTGCACCTCTGGTTGCTTCTGGAGCCGTACAGCTAATTTAAAAACCAAAAATAAATAAGCAAGAATGAAGATATGGAACCTTAAAGAAAATATATAGATTACCCCTCATATCACTTTGTACCTAAACACAAGACTTCTCAGCAGCGCTGTGGATCGCTTGGACCCTGAGAAGGCACTCAAGGCAGGATTCCTAACTTGCTGCATCTCCTACCTTTCCGCCGTTTTAGCCAGAACCAGCAGATGGGGCCATTACTCTGTTGTTCTGCACACTGGGCAATTACATGGAGACTATGTGCCTTTCCTTTGTGGTGTTTTTTGAGCTAGGAAAATGAGGCAAAGATAGTTGATAAAAAAGCATCACTGCCTGTGATTAGGAGACAGTCATTAGCCCTGACCTGATTCTGACAGGAGAATTCATTTAACTGCCCTCCTAGGAAGAATATAAATAGAGTAAGGAAAACAGCTGTGGTCTTCTATGCTGTGTCACTAACTTGTGTAAACCTTTTGGAACCTCTAAATGGGACCTCAAACCAATTTCTCTCATGCTTAACTGGGAGTCACCACTAAACCAGTAACCATTATTAAGTTTCAGTTTTGTGGCAGAAGAAACCTGGGGACAGTTCTCGGCTTGCAGTCTGAGGCAGTGTGTTCTCCCTGCTGCTGACCTGCAGCCTTCTCTGAATCTCAGACAGCGTGGCCACACCAGTCTCCAGGCCATCTGGCCATCCTTGGCCCCGGCTCTGTAAGCACAGCAACATTAATATCCTATATTGTGACCTCAGAGCAACTTTTTTTTTTTTTTTTGAGGGCAGTGTCACTAGCCCTCACATGTGGGATCCGAACCGGGGCCGCTGGCTTCCCAAGCCAGCGCTTAACCACCGCGCCACTCGGCCGGCCCTCAGAGCAACTTTTTTAAACACCACTTTCTCAAGGGAAATGGATGAAATGAAACTAATGTGAATAGAGACTATCACCGAGATACCCAGAGGAGGGATGTGAACAGTGAATGAACCGTCTTTCTTTCCAACATGATAAAAAGCTGCCTGTACTCCAGTCTTTTCTTGCTTAATGAAAAGGCAGATTTTCATGTACATGTCATAGGCTGTAGAGTAATCGATGTGCTATTGCTGTCATTTCCAAGACAAATCACTAGATGAAAGCAAGGAAGGTTTTATGCATTTTTTATTTCATATAGTACCATATTTTTTCAAGAGTATTTTTATCTTCTTTAGCCATTCATCTAACAAATATGTGTTGAGCATTCAGTGTGACAGGTATAGTTTGAGGCACTGAGACTTCAACCCAGAATAAGATAGAAATTGTCCCTGCTCACATGGCGATAAGTGCCTTGCAGAGAATTAGAACAGGTTGACTCACCAAGGAGTGACCAGATTGGGTAGTCAGAGAGATTCTCACCGAGTTCAGTGAATCTTACTATATTAGGCTGAGATCTGAATGACCAAGAAGGAGCCAGACACACAGAGATCAAAGGGAAGAGCATTCCAGACAGAGAAAGCAGCCTGAAGTAGAATCTAGCTCTGCCTGCTGTCAGTGTGGCTAGAGTGCGATGTGCAACTTGGAAAATGGTTCAGGGTAAGGTCGGAGATGCAGGCTCAGCCCAGATCACCTACAGCTTGGTTAGCAAGGATCCCATTTGGTCCTCACAGCAGTCCTAGCAGTAGGCAGGGCTGGGAGTATGTAATAGGTGGGAAACAATGTGGATGTTCACTGACAAGTCTTCAGACAAGAGCCTAAGTCTCCCTCCTAGTCACAAGTATGCATGCTTTGCCTTCACTGTGGTGCTGAGCAGCCGGCAGAGGGAGGAGGGCTACTATGCCGTTGTAAGTGCTTCTCAGCCTTCATGTGCACACCAGTTGCCCGGAGATCTTGTTCAGATTCTGATTCCGGAGTTCTGGGTTGGGTCCCAGGATTCTGCGGAGATCCTAGGCTATGCAGTTGCTGCTGACCCGGGAACCACACTTCAAGTAGCCGGGCTCGCATCTTCATGTTGCCGGGGCCTGTCCTGTCATGCCAGGCCACAGAGAGGAGTTTAGGATCTCTACCAAAATCACAGAGTAAATTGTTCCATTTCCTGGTCACCTCTTCAAAGAAAGACTGGTTTAAATATATCATTTTACAATGAAGAGGAAGTTGAATTTCAAAACCAAGTAGAAAGGGAAGTGATGTGGATCACTGTGATGAGAACTTCTCAGTTTGTGGTATTTTGCTTTATTGTTTTCTTCAAATAATTGCATCATACTTTTATCAGAAGCTTGTGGCCAGCAAATGGCTATTCCTGAGAAATGCTTACAGGACCATAGCTAGGTCTTCCCTGCTGCAACAATCATGTATCAGCTGTGAACTTGCAACAAAACACCAGCTGTGTTTAATATGTGCCCAGGTCCCAGCAGGCAGTGAGGCTTCAGTGCCATCCTCGTAGGCTTTGAACTTCCTTTGGTGTTGTATATGAGTTAAAACTTTCAGAGTGAATTGTTAAGCAAGCACATTATCGATTCTTCATGTAATGTTCTTTAAGTAATTTCTCATGGGAGACTAAACACTTCAAACATTTGGAATTCTTCAGGAATTGATTTTTTTGTGTGTTGTGGTAAAATACATGTGACATAACAGTTGTCATCTTAACCATTTGTAAGCGAACAGTTCAGTGGTATTAAATACCTTCACAGTTCTGCAGCCATCACCACCATCCATCCCCATAACTCTTTTCATCTTGTAAATTTGAAACTCTATACCTATTAAACAATTTTCCATTTCCCCTGTCCCCAGAAACCGCCTTTGTACTTTCTGTCCTAATGATTTTCAGTTCTACAAATACCTCATAGAAGTGGAATCATATGGTATTTCTCTTTTTGTGACTGGTTTATTTCCCTTAGCACAATGCCCTTAGCATTCATCCATGTTGTAGTATGTGTCAGAAATTCCTTCCTTTTTAAGGCTGAATAATATTCCATTGTATGTCTGTACCACATTTTGTATATCCATTCATCCATCAATGGAAACTTGGGTTGCTTCCACCTGTTGGTTCTTGTGAATAATGCTACTATACACATGGGTTTATAAGTATCTCTTCGAGACTATTTTTGATTATTTTAAGTATAAACCCATAAGTGGAATTGCTGTATCATATGATAATTCTATTTTTAATTTTTTGAGGAACCACCATATTGTTTTCTCCAGCAGTTGTACCATTTTACATTCCCACAAACAGTGCACATGGGTTCCAATTTCTCTATATCCTTGACTACACTTGTTTTCTATTATTGTGATAATAGCCATCCTAATTGGTGTGAGATTGTATCCCATTCTAGTTTTGATTGCATTTCCCTAATGATTAGTGATGTTGAGTGATGTAGATATGAGTGATGTTCATATATTTATTGGCTATTCCTGTATCTTCTTTGGAGAAATGTCTATTCAAGTCCTTTACCTGTTTTATAATTGGGCTGTTTTTTGTTGTTGAGTGTTAGGAGTTCTCTATATATTCTGGACATTAATCCCTTATCAGATATATGATTTGCAAATATTTTCTCCCATTCTGTGGATTGCCTTTTTCCTCATTAAGAAATCCAGTGCTGTGAATTTTTTGTGGTAATGTTTTCTTCTAAGAGTTTTGTTTTAGGTCCTTGATCCATTTTGGGTAAATTTTTGTATGTAGGCAAGGGTTCAGTATAATTCTTTTGCATGTGGATATCCAGTTTTCCCAGCACTATTTGTTGTAAAGACTATCCTTCCCCCCATTGAATGGTCTTGACACCTTTGTCAAAAATCACTTGACCATGTATGTGAGGGTATATTTCTGAGTTCTCTATTCTCTTCTATTGGTCTTTATGTCTGTTTTTATCACTTTATCACTGTTCTGATTATCGAAGCTTTGTAATAAGTTTTGAAATCAGGAAGTGTGAGTCCTCCAGTTTTGTTTGTGTTTAAGACTGTTTTTTGTTATTTGGGGTCTCTTGATACTCCATATGAATTTTAGGATGGGTTTTTTTTTTTCTATTTTTGCAAAAAAAGTCATTGGTATTTTGATAGAGGTTGCACTGTATCTACAGATTGCTTTGGGAAATATTGACCTTTTGACAATATTAAGTCTTTAGTCCATAAACATGGGATGTGTTTTACTTATTTATGTCTTTAATGTCTTCCAGCAGTGTTTTATAGCTTTCATTGCACAAGTCTTTCAACTCCTTGGTTAAGTTAATTCTTAAGTATTTTATTCCTTTTGATGCTATTATAAGTGAAACTTTTTGTAATTTCCTTTTAAGATTGTTTATGTGTGGCATTAACTGTCAAGTGTCCTTTATTTCACCTTGCAGGAGTCCCTTGAGCATTTTTAGCAGGGCAGGTCTAGTCACGAACTCCCTCAGCTTTTGTTTATCTGGAAATTTCTTCATTTCTCCCTTACTTGATGGACAGTTCTGCTGAATATAGAATTCTTGGTTGACAGTTTTCCTTTAGCACTTTTACTATATCAACCCATTGCTTTCTGGCCTCCAAAGTTCCTGATGAGAAATCTGATGATATTCTTATTGAGGATCCCTTGTATGTTATGATTCTTGTCTCTTTTTCTGCTTTGAAGATTCTCTGTCTTTGGCTTTTGAGAGTGTGATTATAAGTGTCTCAGTGTGGCTGTCTTTGAATTCATCCTACTTGGAGTTTGTTGAGCTTCTTGGATGTTTATGTCTTTCATCCAGTTAGGGGAGCTTTTGTTTCTTCAAATATCCTCTCTGCCCTCTTCTGTCTGTCTTCTCAGCTCTGGGACTCCCACAATGCATATGTTGGTCCTCCTGATGGTGTTGTGTCCCACAGGTCCCTTAGGCTCTCTTCACTTTTCTTCAACTTTTTTTCTTTCTGTTACTCAGCCTTGATAATTTTTATTGCTCTGTCTTCAAGTTCACTGAATATTGCCTCTGCCTGCTGAAATCTGTCTTTGAATAGTGAATTTCTCATTTTAGTTACTAAACTTCTCAGCTCCAGAATTTTTTTTGATACAAAAATATTTTTCTTTAATAAAGATTTCACATGTCATGTGTTTAATGAGAAACAAAATTTATGTAAACAGTCCAGTAAATAAATTTTTACTATTTATGTTTCAGATCATACAATTTTTCTTTGAAATCTATACATATTCTTCTGATATTTTCAAAATTTGATCTTGATATAGACTTGACTCATTAATAGAAGCTGGGGGAGAAGGTCTATAGGATTCAGATTCAAATTCAGCAGCAGCTTCTTTTAGTTCTCTAATCATGTTTTTTTCCAACACCTGCTGCATCCTGATCAAGTAAGTCTCCATGCTATTATTTTATTATTTGAAGTCCATGGGGTTGAGGTAGGAATCACCAAGTTTTCTCTTGGAGCAACATTTCTATTGAGCACAGAACTATTATTAAGATTTCCATCACAAGGTGGCTCTAGGACTGGCCTCGTAATAGGAGTGCAGAGTAAAGATCTGTTCTGCTGTTTCTTCACAAGAAACTTGGTACTGATCTCTGCTAGTCTTTCATTAGTCTTGTTCAGTTTATTTGCCAATGCCCTTCTAACGTTTAATCCCTCTGGGTAGAGTTGCTTATATTTTTCCAATTCTATTTTATTAGAATCTTCTTGGGAAGTTTTTGTTTTGGAGAGTTCAGATTCCAGATCTTTAATTCTGAATTCCATTTGACTTCTTATTGAAGCATTATTATTCTGTCTTAACTACGCTAAGTTTTCTTGAGATTCTGCTTGTGCCTAAAGCAAATAAAAGGATACATTTTAAAATAATTATAACCCGAATACTTTTTTTATTTTTCAATTACAGTTGACATTCAGTATTATTTTATATTATTTTGAGGTGTACAGCATAGTGGTTAGAGATTATATAATTTTTGAAGTGATCCCCCCGATTAGTCTAGTACCCACCTGGCACTATATATATATTCATTCCAATATTTTTGACTTATATTCCCTGTGCTATACTTGACATTTCTGTGACTATTTTGTAGCTACCAATTTGTACTTCTTAATCCCTTCACCTCTTTCATCTAGCCCTTCAACTCACCCCGCCCCTCATCTGGCAAGCATCAGTTTATTCTCTGTATCTGAGTCTTTATGTTTTGTATGTGGGTTTATTTTATTCTTTAGATTCCACATATATGTGAAATCATATGGTATTTGTCTTTCTCTGTCTGACTTTTTCATTAGCATAATACCCTCTAAGTCTATCCATGTTGTCACAAATGGTAAGATTTCATCTTTTTTTTATGGCTGATATTTCATCTTTTTTTATGGCTAATATTTCAGTGTATATGTGTACCACATCTTCTTTATTCGATCGTCTGTTGATGGGTACTTAGTAGGTTGTTTCCATATCTTGGCTGTTGTAAATAGCACTGCAGTGAACATAGAGGTGCATATATCTTTTGGAATTAGTGTCTTGAATATCTTCAGGTAAATACCCAGCAGTAGAATTGCTGGATCATGAGGTAATTTTTTTTAAATTTTTTGAGGAAGCTCCAAACTTTTCCATAATGACTGCAACAATTTGCAATCCCACCAACAGTGAACAAAGGTTCCCTTTTCTCCACATCCTCGCCAATACTTGTTTTTTGATTTATTGATGATAGCCATTCTGACAGGTGTGTGATACCTTATTGTGGTTTTAATTTGTATTTCTCTGATGATTAGGGATATTGAACATCTTTTCATATGTCTGTTGGCCATCTGTATGTCCTCTTTGGAGAAATGTCTGTTCAGGTCCTCTGCCCTTTTTTTTTTATTTTGATTGTTTTTTTGGTGTTGAGTTGTATGAGTTCTTTATAAATTTACTAAACCTTATTAGATGTATCATTGGCAGATACCTTCTCTCATTCAGTAGGCTGTCTTTTCATTTTGTTGATGGTTTCCTTCCCTGTGCAAAAACTTTTTAGTTTGATGCAGTCCCATTTGTTTATTTTTTCTTTTGTTACCCCTGCCTGAGGAGATATACTAGAAAACATATTACTAAGGGCAAAGTCAGAGAGTTTACTGCCTGTGTTTTCTTCTAGGAGCTTTATTGTTTCAGGTCTTACATTTAAGTCTTTAATCCATTTTGAGTTAATTTTTGTATATGGTATAAGACAGAATTTCTTTTTGGTTTCTTTTTAGGTTTTCCATATATTGATATTTCCATTTTGTTCACAGATTCATTTCCTTGACTTTCCACATCTTTCTTTACTTCTTTGAGCATCTTTATTATAGTTGTTTTAAAGTCTTTGTCAGACATATCTATCATTAGGTCTTTTTCAGATACAATTTCTGTTGATTGTTTTCCTTTGAATGGGTCACACTTTCCTGTTTGTATGCCTTGTGATTTTTTGCTGAACATGGGACGTTTGAATTTAATAATACGGTAACTCTGGATATCAGATTCTCTCCCTTCTCTGACATTTGCTGTGTCTTGTTATTTTTTTGTTGTTTATTGTTTTTGTTTTTTCTGATTGTTGTATATTATCTCAGGTAATATACTTTACTCAGGTGTAAACTTTACACTCAGGTGTAAACTTAATGTCTTCTCGCATCTTATCTGAGCCTTTCTCTGGGCATGCAGTCAATCTCTAATTTTCTCTATATTCTGTTGTTTTTGGATGTCCTAGTCTTTCAGTCTGGCTCCTGAATGGGGAAAAATAAAGGGGGGGGGGGGAGGACCCCAGCCCTTTAAATCCCTTGGAAGTCACTTCAACTAGAGGCAAACCAGGTTGCAACAGTGAGGGGAGGCACAGCAATAATGGCTGTCCACCTCTGTGATTAGAGGCAGTCAGCGATCAGAGCACAGATCCCCAATATTTGGAGGACAGAGTTCTTTTTGCCCAGCCTCACTCCCACAAGCTGTTTGCAAGCTGCTCCAGGAACACTTGCCATATGGCTAGGGGTGGAGGATGGGTAACTGCTACTGTGCGAAGAGCCGAAATTGACCAAAATTAGCTGCAATTTGCCCTCCAGATCTTTCTCCTGGAAGTTGCAAGCTTTCAACAGACTCTAGAGTTCCAAAATAGTTGTAGCAGACAGATTCTGCCAGTGTAATTGTGGTCTAGGTAGAGACACAGATTCCTAGTGCTTCCTACTCTACCATTTTCCCAGAATCCTCAAAGAATTTTGATTTTTTTTTAAATTAATCAAATAACTTGAAAGTACTTTCATCTTATCAAAGAAATGTTTTAGAAAGCAAAATAGTATTCTTATTTAACAGTTTTGATTTCAAATGACTTCGCTATTTCTAAAAAAATGAATATCCCTTCCTTGGCTAGAAAACAACTACGCAGGGTATTCAAAGGAAACGTATTATAGATTCTGAGGTCAATAATAATAATGTCTAATGTTTACTAAGTACTATGAACTCGATAAAAGTATAGATTGTTCTATACTTTAAATAGATAAGCTTGTAGATCTTCACAGCAACCCTATGCAAGGAAAAACGAAAGACTTTTAGAATGAGTGAAAAAGATTACTATATTGTCCTTTCAATGGGACGCTTTATCCATGTAGGGTATGTGCCCATGTCTTTAAATAGGCTATTTTACAACTCTAGAGGTAAAAGTTAGTTTATAGAAAACTGATAATAATGAGACTATTTCCTGGCTGTCACTCTGTAAATGATTCCTGTCCATGGAGGCAATGCAAATGAATTTTGTCCTGTAGAGAATAAAGCCAAATCCTCATTTGAATTACTTTTAACACATTTCTGGTTCTGTCATTGAATAATAAGCTAAATAAAACCTTGGCACATGTTCATTTTATATCTATAAGAGATAACGGTTCCTACCATACGGCTATTTACAAATAAATTTTCAGGGAGTCCAGTTAGCTCAGTTGGTTAGAGCACAGTGCTCATAATACCAAGGTTGCTAGTTCAATCCCCACATGGGCCACTGAGCTGCGCCCTCCACAACTAGATTGAAACCACTACTTGACTTGGAACTGCAAAAACACACTGTCCCCAACAATAACAACAAAATGAAAATAAAAATAAATAAATTTTATTTTTTGATGTATTTATAAGGTAGTTAATATTGATATCCTCATTTTATAGATAAGAAAACAGACTAATCTACTCAAGGTCATATAGCTACTAGGTAGAGGAGATGGGATTCAAATCCCAGAGTCAGGAGCTCCAGAGTCCTCTGGATTACGTTGTAGAACTCTGCTGTAAGTACCACAAAAGGAAAGAAGATCCAGAAATGTTTTAACCAATGATAGCTTCACTGGAGTAAGTTCCAGTTTTCCAAAAAGACTCCTTAGAGGAAGTAACCACTACCATTCACCTTACTTGAGAGGAAGTCGCATTTTTCTTAACATAGGAGTATTTTCTACTTTAAACAGATCATATTCTACATGCCACAGTGCTTCCAAATACTATCTGACTGGTTAAGACAAGAAAAACCATTTAAAATACAGCACACAATTATTTAAGCCTTCCTTCTTGTCCAGTTCTGTTGGGTTCTATAAGAATAAGAACACAAGTAAAACTACTACCTCCAAGGAATTTACAGCGAATCCTCAGAAGACTTCCTGAGTGTAAATCTAAAAATATGAGATTGTTTGGCTCAGAAAAAAATTGTATTTTAACAGCTAGACTAAGAAGGCCAAAAGGAAATTATTTTCTTGGGTTCAAAGCTTTGTATCTGAGAGAATGTTTTAAGCTTCTTAAGTGGGGTGCTCCTTGAGGCCCAAAGTTGTTCCAACTTAAATGTAAATTTTTTTAAAAATTCAAATTGCTGCTTCTGTTATTGCGAAACCTATAGTTTTCTTCAAGTATAATTCTGACCATGTCATTGCCTCTTTTAAAAAGCTTCAGTGGCCATCCTTTGCCTATAGAAAATTAAGGGGGTAAAGGAGATTAATATTCATTAAGCATCTCTTGTCCTGGACAATGAATAGGCAAATTGCTCTCCATGAGTTACCTTGTTTAATCCTCATAACAGCCCTATAGATAAGAAGACAGGTAAGCTCTAGTCTCATTTACCCCAGCTTCTTGGTCACATTGTCCTTCCTCTTTCCCTAAATGGCTTCTAATCTTTTTATACTTACAGTTTTACTATTTTATCTTTATTAAAACCCCATCAGAATTCATTGGAGAATTAAGTAAAGTGTACATAATTTCATGTTTGTAATGCCAGAGTAAACAAGATGATATGGGTATGCCTGCAATCTAATTTCCAAAGTAGATCATGAAAATAACAGTAAAAAATGGCATATGCCACATCTAACTTCATGTGTTAACAGACACAACATGTTTGCTGCCCACTCAGCTTTGTTTGCAGGTGTGGCTCCCCTCAACCTCCAGACAAGTCGGTTGGCCTTCAGTCTAAGTCATATCATTTTAAAAATAGATCATCAACTCTGCCATCTTGTGATATCTCAAGCTTTCTGATCTCCAGTCAACAACATCATGTGTCTACACTTTCGTGAACTCAAGTCGTGAATAAGCTTCTAACCACAGCTAATAAATGAAATGAGAAACTGAGGATGTATCATCAGTCCATTTCCCTTGTCTCCCCAAGTTTTATTTCTGTATCAAACTTGATCCCAGAAAGCAGTATCCCTGGATGAATGCATTAGTTCCTTGCTTTAAGCAAAAACAGCCATGTGAATAACATCTCCAAGCCTTCTAAAAATTACAGTTGAAGACATTATCAATTGCATTACCTGTTGTTTTCCTTATAAGGACCCATGTAATAAACTTTTCTCAGAATTTAGTGTAAGTAAAAGTTCATCTCCAAACTTCTGTGAGTCATTTTCTCAGATGGATGGGTCCTATTCGCTCACCTTTTTAGCTCCTACAAAGGAGCTCAGAACCAATTACTATGCTCACTGGGCCGGCCGAGTGGCGCGGTGGTTAAGCGCTGGCTTGGGAAGCCAGCGGTCCCGGTTCAGGTCCCACATATGAGGACCAGTGACACTGCCCTCAAAAAAAAAAAAAAAAAAAAAGGTGCGAGCTGAGCTCTGAGCAATAGCAGTTCGATGCCCCGCCTGAGCTGAGCTGCCACTGAGCTACCAACAGGTGGCAGGATGGCTCAGCTAAAAACAAAAAACAATTACTATGCTCACTGCCTCACCCCAGCTTCCTATAATATTGCCCTGAGGCTTTCCTTAAATAGTCTCTGATCTCCTTTATCCTACAATTTTACTATTTTATTTTGTCTTAATTTGAAAACTACCCCAAATTTTGGCAGTAATTAAGAATAAATAAGTATTGTAGTAACTTGGGCATATATTAGTAACCTGGATTTCCCAATTTTCAGAACATGTATGGGAATGAGCCATTTCACAGAATACAAATTCCTAAGTGAGGCACATAAGCAAAACTGGCAATGAAGGCAAGAGTTGTGTCCTATTACTTCAAAAAGTATGAATACATCAAGTAAATGACAATAAAAATAGTAGTGGGGACACAACTTGGATTGCTACCTGAATCTGTGTCTCCTGGGCTGCAGGTCCTTTTACTCAAATAAATGCTTTTTATTATTTATATATACATATATAAAGAAATAGTAGCATGCCAAGTGTAACTCCATTCAATTTGTAAATGAAATTAGAGGATCAGACATTGTGGTATGTGCTAGGTATTCAGGAGAAAGCCTCTGACTTGAAGCAGTGTATTATCTAGTGAAGGAGACCAACAAAAATTTGAATCTCAGACCAATATGCTTTTATAAAAGTAGAAATGGGCGTAGGGTATTCTGAAAGAACCTAGGAAGGACTCCGGAAATGAAGAACTCACAAAAGAAAGGGTGGTGCCTGAGCTGAAACTTAAAATGCTAGAGGAGTTAGCCAGGCCAAGGAGGGAAAAGGGGTTGGCTATTTAGGGCAGAAATACCATATGCGAAGACACAGCACTCCAGAGTTGGGCAAGGCTGGAGCATAGGGTGAACGCTGGGGTGTGGGAGGAGAGCCACTTCCCATCTTTAGGAGACTTTTGTAAGTCTTATAGCTGACTTAATAAGAAGTCTCATTGGAGATTGGTTTACTAAAGACTTTGGATTTTGCACTAAAACATTTGGGAGCCTCTGAATGAGCTAAGATCTAATATGGTCAGATTTACATATTAGAAATCTGATTTACATCTAGAAAAATCTCTCTGGAGAATGGAGGCCAAACTGGAGGGTTAGAAACCAGTGGCTGTGCTGGCAATCCAGGTGAGAAGAAATAAGGACCCTGTACACATAAACGTGGAGATGATATGGAACAGGCAGGCACCTCTGCTTCCTATAATGGTGGACTAGGCAATTTCGGTCAGCTCACACTGCAGACAATTGAAAAATGAGAGAAGGGCCGGCCAAGTGGTGCGGTGGTTAAGAGTTGGCTTGGGACGCCAGCAGCCCCAGTTCGGATCCCACATATGAGGGCCAGTGACACTGCCCTCCAAAAAAAATAATAAGACATTTGGGGCCGCCGAGTGGCGCGGTGGTTAAGTGCTGGCTTAGGAAGCCAGCAGCCCCGGTTCGGGTCCCACATATGAGGGCCAGTGACACTGCCCTCAAAAAAAAAAATGGGATAAAATATAAAAAGCATTTTTCTAAAGTCGTCAAACAGCTGATGAACTAGGGAGGAATTGTTGCTCCAAGATCTAAGAGAAGAAAGGGATCAGGAGAGGTGAGGCCGGCATTTGCCTAAGCAAAGTGGAAGCCAAGACTGAGCAGCACTTCAACAGCCAAATGCTGCAATCCTAAATCTAAGTTTCACAAACTGTTCAATTCAGGGGGGGCTCTGTGAATTGGTTAAGAGAAAAAGAACATCTTCCTCTAAACTAACCTCTAAATAAAGCTTAAACTTTCCTTCTATTATGAATCTAGGCCACGAGCCATAGTAATATTAGCAGCACTACTTGTGACATTCTGTCACCAACAGAAATCAGATATTTTCATACCACATTTACAGTTGTTACAGATGTCTCAAAAGGTCATGTACATTCATCACTTTTTAAATTACAGTTGTTATTAGACCTACTGCTAGAACTAGCTATTTAATGCATTATAAAGAAGTATGTGAATTACTACATCACAAACATTTTTTAATGTTTTGATAATTTCAATAGAAGAGGTTTCCTTTGTAATCCTATATATTTCATTTTATGCTTTAAAAAACAGTATTCCAAAAGGGAGTCCCTAGTGTCATCAGGCTGCCAGAGGGATCTGTGGAACACAAAAGGTGAAGTACCTTTGGCCTAGTGGGACCAGTGGGACAAAGCTGGAGTTCAGTGCCTTTGAAGGGTGAGTGTTCTAGAAAACAACACTTAGGACTAAAAGTGAACTAGAAGTGAACCAAGCCCTCACACACAGATTTCAGGCTTTGAATCATGTGGATGAATGTTCCAGAAACTCTCAAACCTATAAATCGGATTAAAGCAACCCAGACTGCTGGCACCTGCAGAACTAAAATCCCATCTGAGGAAAGATAATGTCCTACGCCTCAAATGGGTTCTATCAATTTTTCAAATATAATGTCTAGCATAAAGATAACTAGGCACATCAGAAGGAAAGATAGTATGAATGAGAACCAATAGATGCAACACATAACAGAAACAGGTACTCCAGATGGTAGATTTAATAGCTACATGCTGTAAAACAACCATGCTCATGAGGATAAAAGATGAACTCAAAACCTTCGGTGAGAAACTAGGATCAATACAAAATAACACTGCAGATTTGAAAAAGAATGTTAAAAATGAGCAAGTCTGTGAGGAGACAATGACCATTAGGTTGCAGATGGGTGGGATTTAGAGTAGAAGGAGTCTAGAATGACATAACTGTGAAAACAATAATTCATTAATTGCTCCAAGAGAATGCAGAAAATTTTTGTTAGATGAAAGTGGAGTGAAGAAAGTGATATGGACATATTGAATTTGATGTATTCTTGGGATATGAAAGTGGAAATTCCTACAGGAGCCTTGAATGCCTGGCAGTCAGGAAGGAGGTCTGGTCTGGAATATAACATGGAATTCATCAGTACACAAGTGAAGCTGAAGTCTTGGAGTGGATGAGATAACAAAAGGAAAAGTGTAAACAGGGTGTGAAGAGAGTTCTGTGGATCAGGGATCCTCGTTGCAAGTGATGAAACTCATCCTGAATTAGCTTCAGGAAAAAGGAGATATAATAGCTCCTATAACTGAAAATGGCAAGTATCCTCCAATGAGGATATTTGTATGTAAACTGTTAATTCATTATTATCTTCTACCATATATTGATATAGACAGATACCACTATCCCATTTGCAGATGTATCATGGCTTTTCCATAATCACCAGTGATTTGGCCAAGATTGTAGCCTAGCACTTCTAACTCAGAAAACCGGTTGTTTCCCTGACGCAACACTGCTTATCAAGCAGAAATATGTTCTGGCCTCGTGTTCTTGTGGCATTTACGCAGGCGATGACTGCCCAGCTGCCCGATTTCCAACTGTGTTAGTGGTAAGGTTGCTTCGTTTGTGGGAGATCTTTTCCAATTCTAAGTTTGATTGAATATGTTCTTCCAACTCAAGGTCTCTGTGGGTGAAAAGTTTATAGAATCTTTGAAACTTGCATATGTATGCATGCACATACATGTTTCTGTTTCTAACAGATTTGGGAGGTTTAGGTGTGTAGGATAAATGCACACAAACCTGATAAGAGGTCTAAATAATTGCCTGAGAAATTGCTCTTTCAGTCTACACGAGCTTTGATAGCAGTGCCAAGATCACACTGAGAAAGATGATTGGCATTAGCCAATACAAATAGAGAAAAACAAACTCTTACACAATACAGAGCAATTGAAAAACATAGAGCTAATTGAAAGTACCAAGGACAAGAGAAAATAGAAAAATATAATCCAGCTACTTTCTGTTCTTGCCAAATAATTTCAAACTTAAAATAATAGAAAAGTGGATAATAGAGAAATAGACACAACTATAACAGACTAATATTAACAAAGCAAAATGTGGGTATCGATAGAGTTATCAACATAGACTTCAAGGCAAAAAGGTTAAATAGGATAGAGAGGTTTACCATCCATTGCAATAATATAAAATCATCAAGAAGATATAATCGTACTGAGCCTTCACCAAACACCAGACAGTGTCACAATGATATAAAGCACAGACTGGTAGTGAAGATGCAAATTTCCGAGAAACATGACTATCGTAGGAGACTTGAATAGTCCTTTCTCAGAATTTGAAGATCAAGTGCGAGAACTTCAATAAAAGGAGAAAACACCTCCTTTTTAAAGAAAATGTGTTTTCATACTAGCCAACAAAGAAAATCTCAATAAATCCCCCGAAATAGAAGTAATAAAGACCACATTTTCTGAATGCTAGAAATGAAAACCCCTGTGGAAGACCCCTGTGGTCAGCAACCTTGCCAGTTTTGTGCATCTCTGCCCCTGAGCACCCAACATGTTGTTTTGCAGATAATACAGATTCATAAGTATTTGTTACATAGGGAAGGAAGGATTACCCTCAATACAACCCAAAAGCAAGATGAAAATTATATCCTCCCCCCCAATATAATCATCACTTGGAAGTTTCAATTACACTGTTAAAAATAACTCTTGGGTCTAATAGAAAACTGAAATGAAACCTAGGACCAATTTAGAATTAAATGACAATAAGAGCACTGTTATAAAATGTACAGGTATTCTTTGTGGAAAATTTATGATCTTAAATGTATTTCTTAGAAAACAAAGGATTTAAAATAAATGAAATGCAGCATTCCACTGAAGAAGGTAGAAATAGAAAGTAGAAAAATGAAAATCAGAAGGCAGAAAATCATGAACTAGACAATAAGAAAATAAGTGTACCTAACAAATGAAATAAGAAAACCTCAAGCCTGACCATGAAAAAAAAAAATAGAAAATACAAATAAAGAATACTAGGAATAAAAAAAGAACTGCAGATAACATGGAGCTGTTTAAAAATTAAGAGAAAACTATGCTTAATTTTTGTATCATTAAATTTAAAGTTTAAAGGAAATGGCTGATTTTTAAAGGAAATAAAAAGGATCAAAACTGACTCAAGAAATAACATCACCTTGGTTGGTCAAATGTTTACACATTTCCCAGTTTTTTATTTGTTGATTTTGTTTATGGTGTTTTTAGCCATACAAAATTTCCCCCACCCTGAAATCTGACAAATGTTCTATAATTCTTCCTTATAATTTATAATTCTTTAATTAAATTCTTCAGCTATTTTTGGTATCAGGTAGGAGTCTACCTTTATCTTCTTACAGATAGATAGCCCACTATACCAACTTAACTTATTAACCCAAGAGCTACTATTACTTAATGAAAAAATATACAATTGCTTTTTTTTAAAATTGTCAAAAAGTGGCGCATTGGTTAAAAGCTGGTTTGGGATGCCGGGATTCAGATCCCACATATAGGGGCCAGTGACACTGCCCTCTACAGCTAATAATAACCACCTGCAGCTGGGCTGCGAACCTCCGCAACGGTGTAGGCTGCAGCCCCTGCTGCAGTGGGCTGCCATGGGCTACAGTGAGTGGCCGGCAGCCAGTGTGAGCTGCCAATAGCCGCCGTGAGCGACCATCCAGAGGCCGGCGACCGAACTGCCTCATCCGGGAAGAGTGCAATGACGATACCAACATGGGCCAGTGAAGCAATGTCCTCCGCAACTAGAGAACAAAAAGACAGCAACTTGTCTGTTCCCCTTCCCCGATTCCCCACGCTGTTCCCCTCCCCCAATTCCCCAATAAAATCTTTTTTAAAAAAAATTGGCAAAAGGTTTGAATATGCATTTCACTGAGAAAGAAATGGCAATGGCCAATAAATATATGAAAAAATAATATATACCATTTTCATTTAAAAATATAATCAAAACAATCATGAAATACTGTTTTTCACCTATCTTATTGGTAAATATTTTCAAGTTTGATCATGTTTAGTGATAGTGAAAGTATGGAAAAGGGGCAGCTTTTAATGGTTATTGGTGAAATTATAAATTTATGCAGCCTTTTGGGGACAACGTGGTAGTACAGTTGTCCCCGCTTATCTGTAGGGATTATGTTCCAAGACCTCTAGTGGATGCCTAAAACCACAGATAGTACTGAACCCTATATATGTTATGCTTTTTCCTACACATACATACCTTTTCACTTAAAAGCAGTACTTTACAACTTCTCTTCAGCATATTCAAATTGTCAACATCATTACTCTTGCACTTGAGGCCATTATTAAGTAAATTAAGGGTTACTTGAATACAAGCACTACGATACCATCACAGTGGATCTGAGAACCAAGACAGCTACCAAGTGACAGGCCGGGAGCATATGCAAAATGGATATGCTGGACTGAGGAATGATTCATGTCCTGGGAGGGACGGAGTGGCAGGAGATTTTATCACATGATTCAGAATGGCACAAAATTTAAAACTTATCAATTGTTTATTTCTTGAATTTTCTATTTAATACTTTCGGACCATGATTGCCCATGGGTAACTTAAACAGTGGACAGTGAAACTGTGGATAAAAGGGGAACTACTGTACGTGAGATAATACCTACAACACCTGCGGGCTAGTGTCACATGTCTAATGCACAAACTCGGATGAATTACAAAAAGGGGTTGGAGGGACATAGCATCGAATATCACTCAAACCAGGCCGGGGTTCCAGCATGATCTTGGGAAAGTCACTGCTTCTCTTGGCCTCATTTTCAGGTCTTCACCTTTTTCAGGTCATCACCAAGGGATGGAAATTAAAGGAAATTCAGCTATTTTATCCACTGGCATAAAACCTTCCAGTGGTCTCCTGTTATACTTAGAATCAGACCCCAGTGCCTCTTGTCGGCCTATGTGGTGAGCAACCTTCACAGTGGCTCCCAGCCTCCTGGTGCACACATCTTGTGTAACCACTAAGTGGTTAGTAAATGGCTTCTGAACAACAGAATACAGCCAAGTAATGGGATGTCACATCCACATTTTAATTAACAAAACCCTGTCACTTTTATCTTACTCTCTTACTCTCCATCTGTTTTCTCTCCCTCTTCTCTCTCTCATAGTGCTGGAACTGGGAGAATAAATGCTGATGTTTTGGGATGCTCTATGTAGAGGCCCCATAAGAGAGGGAGTGCCAGCCAACAGACAGAAAGGAACTCAGACCCTCAGTCCAAACTAAAGTGAACTCCTTAGAGAGCAAATGTCATGGTTAAGAGCATAGAATATGGAGCTTACAGCTGATGTTCAAATTCCATCTCAACCACTTACTAGATATTTCACCTTGGGCAAGTTATTTCTCTTGATGGTGTCTCAATTTCTCTGTCAGTTGACAATAATAACAAGCATACCTACTTTATAAAGCTATGGAGAGTATTAAAGAAGGTAATGCTTGAAAAATTCTTGGAACACCTGGCATACCGCCGATGCTGTGTCTATATATTACAAATAAAATTGAAAAATTCTTCTGACACAATAAGCTCCAAAGTGTGGGTATTGGGCGCCTAAATGTATGTAGAAAAGACTCCATAACATAGAGTGAATAAGTGAAGTAACGACATTGTTGAATGCATTACCAGTGTCACATATGTCATGCTACAGGCATCCCCAAGCACACTCATGTGCAAACATACCTGCTTTGCCCTGCGTCCTCTTCTTTGACGCTATATAGGAATCACTGGGGCTTCATTGACTCTAGTAGCTGTGCGCACTAAAGGTTCTCTGTCAACAAACCACAGTTCTGTGCTAATCCCTACAGCTCACTGGGTCTGCACCCTGATCTTCCCTTCACCCATGGAGAAGTGTCACACACAGAGCATGAGCCTTGGAGAAAGTGTTTCCCTGGGTGTGGCAGGTAGAAGAGTGCTGTGACGAAGTAGGATTTGGGAAGATCCTCCAGGTGTCATCAGAAGGGCTGGAACCAGGGGGTTTGCCGGTAATGACTGGTCTGGTTGTTGGGTCTTGGTGGTTAAGCAGGAAGAGGGGCCAGCACGTTTCAGAGGACCTAACATAAAACAATCAATATGATGGTACTCTAATCAGGATTAGCCTAATAAGGTCCAAATTAATCCACTATCATCTGCCCCCTGACTGATTCACTAATCTAGTAGTGATTTAGACATAATGATATGTGTTCTATCACCTCCTTTTCATTTATTGGCTAAAATGATTGTTCCTGACATACATTATATATTTTTACACAGTAAAGATAAAATAATTTTTTAAAACAACGCTCCCTGAGAAAGTTTTCCAAATATGTTGAATGTTTCACAGAAGTTAAAGAGAGGGGAGTTCACAAAAAATCTTGACCCTTAGTATCCAGTTTTGGCTCTTTCTAACTGGTAAATTATATTGACTTCTGACTTCTCTCTTGAGATCATTCCAGTTAGGACTATGTAGGAGTGCAGCCTCATGGCATTTGAGAAGTAGTAGTGGGACTCTGGGATAATGTTGGGTTGGTTTTATTAGAGAGACAGACAGACAGAGGGAGAGAAAGAGAGAATGAGAGTGAGAGTGTTTGCTGCAACTAGTGGGGGTCAAGGTAGACACTTTTCCTTGGGAAAAAATTTTCCCTGACCACTTTGTGTGGACTTTATTTTCACTCATGACCTGACCAGCACTGTCCAATAGAAGCATTAAGTACTCTATATTATGGAATTGAATTTTTTTAGTATCCACATTAAATAAAGGGGATGAAAGTAATTTTAATTGTATATTTTAACCCATTAGAGCCAAGGTCTTATTTCTGAATACAATCAATGTAAAAATTAATGAGTTATTTTACATTTTTTTGTACTGAGTTCCAGAAATCCAGTTTGTACTTTCCACTTACAGCTCACTCTCACTTTTTAAGTTGAATTTTATCAGATATACCTGGTTTGTATTTAGATTCCATAATATTCACAGCTGCAAAATAGTATTCACATAAATAAGTTGCCCAAGTATATTTAAGTTTTCTTCTTAAAGATCATGTCATATAAACAATGGAAAGTTCCTGCTGGGTCTAGTAACAAAGGAGTCATTGTGACCTTACCCTAGAATGGTGAAGGCAGATGGCAGTGTGGAATGGTCTGAGGAGGAGGTTGGAAGTGAGGCCACAGAGATACATGCTATAGATGACCTTTCTCACCACTAAAGGGATGGAGTAGAAAAAGCGGTAGTTGAGGAAGGGTCCAGGAAGATCAGGTGAGAGATTTCTGTGTGGTTAGGAAAGACTTGCAGATATGTAAATGCTGAAGGAAGGATTCAGCTCATAAAGAGGTTCAAAGTAATATGGGAATATTGGGGGAGGGGTGAACTTAATAAGAAGGAAGAAGGAATGTGGTCCAGATTGCCATTGGAGGATAAAAGAAATTTCTTTAAATATGATAAGAGGAAGTTGGGAAACAATGGGAGTTTATCACAGATATTTGCAGATTTGGCATCTATAGCAGTAAAATTTCAACCTAGAAGTATTTCACAATTTCTCTGGCAAATATCAGACAAATTAAGGATATTGAATATATATATATGAAAGAAAAAGGAAACTGGAAAAAATTTGACACAGGCTTTGGAAAAAATCAAGGAGTAAATATGCCAACACATAAAAAGAAAGGACAATTTCCAGGCATTATGGATGCTTCCCAGTGGATGCAGATGATTTCATATTTATAGGGGTACCAACATATCATGTAGTTATGGTAAGACCAGAAGTAGCTATGGCATGGCAGATAATCAGGATCTTTGGATTTGAAGTTTTACAAACCAGATATGATGAGTGAATTTTGGATGATTCCAGGTAATTATTGAGATCATAGTCCATGGAATCCAGGATTTATATGAATGTGTTACGTTAGGCGCCTGGCAACCCTATGAATGAGTGACATCCACAATGTTCTGTCCTCAACAGCCCAGCTCAGCTCCTGGAGATTCATGCTTATGGTTTCTTTTATGGAGTCAATCGATCTCATATTTAGTCTTCCTTTTTTCCTTCTGTCTTCTCTCTTTCCCAGCAGTATTGACTTTTCCAAAGAGCCCTGCCTTCTCACTGATAAGAGTAGGAGGAGAGAAATTAAGATAAGAATATGGTGATCTGGCATAACTTGCAATCTTGAGGAACAGGTATCTATTATAACAGTGTTTGAAAAAAATATTGGAAATCAGAAATTTGCAGTGGGTGAATATGTTTTCTGAATTATTTGTTTTGAATACAACCATTTTGGTTGATGTAAACTCCCGGAAAATGGGAGTAAGTTACTAAGAGTGATTTAGTTGGTAATGTCACTTTTGACTTAAGCTCTGAAGAAGCTGTAAAAACAAAGTGGTCAGTGGTTAACCACATAACACAAGAATGGTAGGATTTGGGATTTAGAAAGACTCTGTATATCATGAGAGAGTACCAGGACTTTTGCAGTTGAGAGTGACAAGGACAAAAAGTTAATAAAAATCATACTCATAAAGGAGAGGGTCTTACAAAATGTTGGAGGAGAAATGACCTAGAGCAGGTTCTGGGTTTTGACCTTGAGCTTTCTGTTCTTGACTAAATCGGCCCAGGATGCAGGACATATCCATCAGCGGGACAGAGGGAGGGAGGGTAGAAGTACAAGACAGCCAAGGTAATTGTCCTAAGAAGGCAGGCTTCATTTATTATTTGGATCCAATTTCATGATTTATTTTTATAGAGTAAAAGGCAAAAAAGTATGATGGTCAAGACTTCACAGAGGAAGCATCGTGATTGGGTAAACCAATCTAAACTAAAGCCTGATTTAAGCATATCCATCCCTTTGAGAATGTCCAGTTACCTATTCAAGAGTCCAGTTACTAGAATCACATCCCACCCTGGCAATGAGGTCAGATGCCATCAATGGGAGGAAACCTTGGACAAGCCCCAACAAGTATACTGGCAGAAGAGATTGCAAGGACTCCAGGCCTGCAGTAGCACAGGACAACTGTTAAGTCCTTTTGATCTCGCCAAAACCTTGCCCAAACTTGTCCCTACTTGCACAAGTGAATCCCTGTCAGGTGTCCTCACAGGTGGTCCGCACTGCAGCTCCATGCCCACCCCTGCCGAGTCCTCACATATGGCAGAGATGATTCCAGGAGCTGGTCTGGGTATCCCACAGCTCCTCTGCAAACAATTTCTGGTGACTGAGAAAGATATCAAGAAGCAGGAAAGGAAAATGAAGAAGGCAAGAGAGAGACTGGCGATAGCATTGATTGCAGACAGACTTGCAAGCGAGGCAGAGAAAGTGAGGGACCAAGAACATCCTGAAAAACACTATGACAAAAAAGAGAAGATGGTGCAGATGAAATGGAACACAACACTTTATTAATGTCTCTTTGGGTGCCCGTAATATTTTCTTGCTTTGAGCTCATGAAACTTAAAAATATATCAATACTTTTCTTAATTAAATTTCTTTGCTTGACATAGAATATATAGACAGTAATCTTTTTTGAGGTAACAAATTTGGTTTTAGGTGAGGAGAGGCGATCTTTTTCGTGTTGTACTCTCATTTTCTTTTACTATGTATGTTATTTATTAGTATTTTAAAGTCAACAGAGAGTTATCAAAGTCATGGAATTATTTACTGTTTTGCCCTCACAGTCACAGAGTAAAACCTTCCTAGTCAGGATGGATTATTCTTTTTGTGTAGTATCCCAGCAGGTTCCAAAATAATATTTTATTAAAGAGCTTTTATATTTATATTCTCAAATAAGATATATACTTCTAGGTCTTTATTTTTCTGTTCTTTGTTGCATGTTAATTCTGAGTTGCATATAATGAAATACCAGACTTTCCTTTATTTTTTTAAATCCGTATCTGTTTGCAATTTGATTCATGACGATTGGCATGCCTCTTGGGAGATCATAATATCAAGAGAGACCATTTTCAGCATCATTTATCTAACAATAAGCTACCACTTATTGGGATTTATTTGTCTTCTTGCCTGGTCAAGGCTGTTATATTATCAAATCCTCTTTATCATTACTTACTTTTGTCTGACACATCAGTTTCTGAGAGCGATGCATTTAACAGTAATAGAGTATCTATAGTATTTATAACTTACCTAAAAATTAGTTATTTTTAATTGAATCTTCTCTATTCTCCCATGTGGTAACCATCTGGAATTTTCGTTAGAATGTGTTTTAATGTCTTATTTTAAAACCAGCACTAATCTATATATGCTACATTGTTCTAGATGCACATTTCTTTTTCCTGATGTATATTCTTTACTGGTTCTTTCACTGAAGGCCTGTGGGAGGTGAACTTTAAGTCTGTCAGTATGTCTGAAAATGTCTTTGTCTCTTTCTTTGACAGACATTTTGGCTAGTTATTTAATTTAGGTTCTTAGTAATTATTTTCCTTCCCTGTTATTTAATATTTCTGAGCCTCTCTATCTGTAGCTATAAAATGGGAATAAAGCCCTCAAGGACAACGAGTATAACTGAGATAATGCATGCAGAGCTGGCCAGTTATGTTGCTTAGCAGATAGTAAGTAGTCAAAATGATAGCTATTACTATCATTATTATAGTCTTTAGAGAGTATATTCTTGGAAAATGACTGCTTAAGGTGGAGAATGTGAAGCCCCCTCCAAAAATGTTTGAATGGGTAGCATTACTGAAATTTTAAATTTATGCTCTTGGGTATCTTCAGCTGTAGTCATCTGCAAAATGTGTAGAGATCATGCATTCTATTCCCACAAGCCCAAAGCACCTGCCTCATGCCTGGGATGCTTTGGGCTGCTTGGCGGGGAGCCTCTGCTGAAACTGTCTAGTAGGTATCAGTGCAGAGAAATGTGAAAAAAAGACTGAACTGTTTTTCCTTTTGGTGTTTCTCTCTGAGTTTTATTCATCTTTACATCCAAAGCAGACACTGTCTTTATAGCTTTGGTATTACTCGGGGACTCAGGCTCCCTTCTGCTACTCTACAATGGAGGTTAGGAAACCTGTATGTGGAATTCAGGAGATTCTTTAGCACATTTCTTAGTATCACCATGCCCTTTGATTAATGTCCATGGAAAACTAACTATAAGAAACCTGTCTAGGCAGAACAACTAATGGCCCAGATCCTTCAGAGTCCCCCAACCAGGCAAACAGCCACAGACTGCAGAGGTACTTGATGAGGGCAAAGGGAATATGAAATGGGAAATGGAAAAAGGTAGCTGTAAATTCAAGCTATGAAAAGGTAAACCACTTTTAAAAACATACATTTGATGGTTATGAGTATTCCTTTATTCTGTGATAAAAAGTTTGAGTGCAGTATTTTATATATCTATATACTGGGGGTACCAAAAAATGCATACACATGACTTGTATTCATCTTTTGTTATTGGTATATATTGAGTATTACAATTTTAATACAGTTTTTTCCTTTCTTAACATGTGTATACGTAGTTTTGGCACTCTCTGTATATAACATTTCCATCAAAGTAAAAAGACTGCTGAGATAGACTCATGCTGCAAATGTGGGTCCCTTCTTGTTAACTATCAGTGCATCTTTGGCCACTGGAAGCTTAAAGCTACAATAAATTACCCCTCCCTACCATACGGTAGGCACAAGGCATTAAGTACTCCTGCAAGTAGGATTGGCTCTCAGGAGCCTCACAGTCTTGCAGGAGAAATCCACTGGCCCTGGACTAGCCCTGGGAACTGCCACTTCTTTTTCTCCTTGGAGGGAAAGTGTAGCCTTCTCATTCTTTACTTTAGATAATCCTCTCCCGCATCAGGAAGGGCCTAGGCTGCCAGGAACCAGGACTTATCCTCAGCCTCTGGCTCTGCTGAAAAGGCCTCCCTGGCAGAGTCCACCTGCTGAGTGTCTGGGTAACATTTGCAGCTGTCAGAAAGGAGGTAGGTAACTCAGAAGTGCCAAGAAATTCACCTGGCCCTTGCTCTTACAGGATGTTTCCAAGAGATGATGTTCAAAATGCAGGTGGGAACGCTTTAACTCCTGATCACGGCGATAAGCTCAGAGCAGGGTCTGTTTTTTGCTCAGATAAAAAGCATTCAATATTTTAGTTGGTAAGGGCTGTGTCCATGCATGCTTAGCTATGATCAGTTAGGTGGGATTCCTCTTATGGACCTCCGTACATCCTCCCCTCTCATCCCGTATCTTTCAAAACTCCCAGCAGGAGAAGTTCAAACCTCCTCCACCACACCACCATGACATACCCACCGTACAAGACTGGGAAAGAGCACAGCCCTCTCAGGGGCTACAAGCTCTATGCTCTCTGGTTCAGCTGCCCCTTTTAGGACTCATTGGTAACAGCACAACTGAGTGTATAAACTGGTGATTGTCTAAGGCCATGGACCTCAGAACCACAAGGGCCCAGAAGTCCCCCTGGGCAGCAAGGGAGAGTTTGGGGTCTCATCCTGGCACACCAGAGCTCACCCGTGATCCAGCAGGCCCAGCCAGGGAAGAGTGGCCATACCAGATAGAGAGGCTGGGGGCCTTCTAGGGAGTTTCTGCCTTAAAGAGAATTGTATAAGGAAGTGCAGGAATGGTAGAAATCCTAGGAGCAGTAACGTTTATGGAACAAGTTCCAGCTGCAGCCTTAAAAGCTGTATTATAAAGCTTTCCCCTGATAAGAAACAAGCAGGAAAAGGAATTTGGGAGTCATGGACAAGGATCCCAGGAGGATTCAAATCTAGGTAAAGGATAATCACAGAACCCCTCGAGAGGGCCTGAGAATGGAAAGAAAGTCTTGTCAGCCCTTAGTACATTTGCAAATGATCTTCCTCTGGCCGCCTTCTCTCCAAATTCACGATTTGGTCTTTTTACATTGTTTTCCCTACTGAGCGCTAACACACTTTCAGAGGTTGAACTAGAAAACCACAAGTTCCTAATATTTGGTCAAAAGAAACCTCAACAAGAGAAGAAAATGTTCCCTCTGCCTCTAGAGCTGTAGAAAGACAGCCACTGTCCTGGGGGCAGGAAGTGACCTTGGCAATTGTTTTTAAAGACGCCTACATTTCAGGAGGTTCATCAATACCTGTGGAAGCACCCTCAATCTCTAAATCCCAGGAGTTCCAAGGGGCTATCTCCCCTTCTTTTCCAGGTTAAGGATGCTGAAATGAAACTGTCCTCCGAGTAACAGGGACTTCGGGGTGTCCTTCAGGAGACAGGGAAGTGGGCTGGCCCTTCTCCCATATACAATAAGCTGATGACCTTGCAAGGTTTCTTAATTCAAGGAGGAATGTGAGATTCTGAACCTCATTTCAGTGGGCATTGGAAGTGAAAGAAGCATTCCACAACTCCCAATTTGTAAAAGAAATAGGATTTTAATGTAATATACAAGTCTAACATTTACTATTTACAAGTAAATATTGCCTCTCCCCAGTAGTAATGGGTGCTAGGATAGACATGTCAGGGAGATGAGACAGGGTCGATCACTCCCTCTTGGGCTTCAGGGAATCCCAAGAGACTCATAATGTTCTCCTTCCCATTAGAGTTGGGAGGAGCTGACCCAGTGCACCCCAAGTGTCCCAGCTATGCCCTGATGCTGAGGAAAGGGCTGCACTAGCTGGTCTCATGAGTGTGATCCTCCGCTGGTGTTATATTGGGAACCTAGTGACTGAATAGAAGAGTCAGGTCATCTTGGGGGGACCTCCCTCAGAATCACAGCCTCCCTCCCCACCCCTACTGTATTTTGTGTTCCAGGCCCTGTGCTGGGTGCTCAGTCAACAAACTGTACCCCATTTTTCCCTGACATGGGAGCAGTCATTTAGCATCACCCATTTCACAGAGGAGGAAACTGAGTCCCAGAAAGGTGAGATGAATTGCCAGTCAGAGAACTGGTAGGCAGTGGAACTGGGATCCCAGCTCCAGCTGTCTGAGTCCCCAGGCTCTGAGATCCAGAGAAGGAAGGACATGGAGCTGAGGCCAGAGACCTTCCAGTCCAACCCCCTCTGATGTTAGATGGGGAGCCTGGGGCCTTAGGCAGGAAGGACTGCTCACTCACAGATGTCATTTCTGACTTGGAAGGCAGAGCCTGCGGGAGGAGCTGAGTGCATCTCAGATACAGCTTCTTCAGCTCTGCAGGTGGGCAGCTCCGCACCTCACCAACCCAAGGAACTCGACTGGTAGCTCATGCGGGGCCTCCATTTACTCATCACCAGGATGGGCATGACTTCCCAGCTCCTGAGGAGGCTGATTTAGGGCACAAAGGAACTCCCATCCACCCAGTTCCTAGATGAGTGCCAGCTGATGGACCAGTATGGAAGCCACAACCTGCTAATTTTGGCAGTTCCTCACCTCCCGGAACAGCCCAGCACACCCTTATATCCTATGACCAGGGCCTGCCCCCCTAAACTGTTCCCACCTTCCCATGTACCAACTATATTCCTCTTTCTGTCAATTGGGACAAGACAAACCAGAATTTTTCGGAGAAACTTTAAGTGAGAGACTAACTAAACCACATCCTGCCCTGTCCCTCTTTCTCTTTTTCTCCTCCAGGCCTGCTCACTGGTTTTTAGTGTTCAGCTTTTTTAATTTTCAGGAGCTCTTTCTGAATGGAGGGGAAAGAAGGAGGAAATGTTGTGGAATAATGTGGAGGGGTTTCAGTGCAAATTCCTTTTATTTGAGAACCCAAAAGATCCAAACGGCCTGGATGAGTGTTTTCACTACATTCTCTGAGCCCTGAGGTCTCTCCACTGGGACTAGGGAGGGAACTCTTATGTTGTCACCTGGATCCTCTATCCCCATTTCTACTGAGCAGGTCTGCTTTGACCAGTGTTGGTTTCTTCAGTTTAACAAAGTTTCACTGCTATAAAAGAAACACTTGAAAATCTCCAGTTTGGCTCAATCCAGGATCTGACATCCAAGGAAACTGATTCCTGAAATGGAATCGCTGGCCTGAGGTCCCAGGGAGGCTCGGCAACCCCACCCACCAGGTCAGTCCCTGTCCCCAAAGTCTGCTGCCTCGTAGGAGGTCCCAGCTAACCTGGGAGGACAATGCCAGGGTTATAAGGGGTTCCTGGTCCACCCTGGTGCTCTGATTTGGAGAGTCCTACCCAACCGAAAACTTGTCCCCATGTCTTCTTCAGATGGTGAATTGAGGGGCTCTGCATTTGAAGGAGTTGAAATCAAAGAAAATTCAGATATTGCCATGACTGGCATAAAACCTTCCAAAGGTTTCCCATTATATGTACCTATCAGAATTTTAAATATGTGTATCCTTTAAACTAACAGTTCTCATTCTAAATAGCTGTCATGGAGAAATTCTCACATCTATACACAAATGTATATATAAAAGAATATTGCATTATTTTACTAGCAAAAAAATTGAGAATCACCTAAATGTCTGTATAGATGGACCCTATACATGATATGATATATACACCATGATTAAAAATATGCTACATCTGTACTATACTGATATGAAAAGAGGTCCACTAGATTTTAAGTAAAAAATGCAACTGATATATTTTGTTTTCCTGAAGCCATTTTTATAAGAACATCTCCAAATTATTATCTCATTCACAATCTACCGCATGCTGTTTTTAAAAAATGAACTTTTGATTGATTGAAGTAAACCAGACATACAGAAAGTTACACAGGGAACTCATCTGTGTTACCACCACCCAGATCAAGAAATAGGGCCGGCTGAGTGGCGCGGTGGTTAAAAGCTGGCTTGGGATGCCAGCAGCCCAGGTTCGGATCCCACATATGAGGGCCAGTGACACTGTCCTCTTAAAAAAAAAAGAAAGAAATAGAACCATTATCTCTGGAGTCTGGAGCACAAGAGGAAAGGTCAAGGCTAAACATGTAGACTTGGGAGTTAGCATATGAAAGTAAGTGAATAATTGTCAAAATTGGATAAGGACATTCAAGAAAAAGTATGAAGTGAAAAATACAGAGGGCTGAGCAGTTGGTGTGCATTAGGATTTAGAGGACAGAGAGAGAAAACTGGCTCTGCACAGGAGACCGAGGAGGTTGCCAGAGACAAGAACACCCAGAAAGTTGTCCACCTCCTGAGATAATCTGATCATGTCCAGCACTGGCTGCAGAGCCCAGAAGTGCCATCCAGCAGCTCATACCAGGTGGGATTCTTATGAATGGACTTCGTATCTTATGAACCTGTCATCCTGGCCACAACTGATTGAACCAGAGCTCCAGGTCCAAGGACCTATGGGAACTCTCTGTATTGATCAATGAGTGCTCCTCTCTCCCTACACACACACACACACACACACACACACACACACACACACACACACGTACCTAGTAGTAAATCAACACAGAAACAGAGAGAAGGCAGTAACAGAAGTCTTGGAAGAAACCATGAGGTGGAGAGGAGGGAAAAAAGTGGGTGGCATGAAATAGTATAAGGAAAAGCAGCAAAGCAGACTCCTTTACAAACAGACAGAGGAAGTCTTCTGGAGACTTTCGGCGGGGATACTGCCTGCAGCATATTGGGAAACTTCTCGTTCCTTGAAGGCAATCTGTGTCATCACAGCCGAAAAGATTTTCCATTTTGTCATTGTCCTCCTTATCATAGGTCCCCACCATAGGTAACCCAGGAATGACCCCTAAAGTTGCCTGGTCAGGGGCAAAGTGCTGGGGGCCTGGGGAAATACGTCTGAGTCACACTTCTTGTCATATCCTTTTCATTTCCCCAACCAAGTGTTTAAGACATGAAGGAACGCCTCAGTTCTGCTGGCCCTTTGGGGGTCAGGAGCATATAAATAGTTCCTTCTGGGGACATTGGTCTCACACAAGAGGAGCTGAAATCTCTGCCACAAGCTGCTGCCTGGACCTCAGTGGGGTAAGTACTCCTATCTCCAGGAATTGACAGCAGACACTTGGCTCCCAATCCACTGCCACTTTTTGCCTGTGCTTCTTTTTGTCCAGTTTCTTTACACACTTGTGAGTAGGGGACCCCAAGGGAGGGGGAATGCAGTGAGGTGACAGGCTATAGTTGAGATTGCCTGGTCCTTCTGCCTTGTCATCAGAGTTTCCTTCCCCTTTTGTCTGTCAAAGCTTCCAGTGTTGCCAGCGTGTCTTCTTCGCACTGCCCCCATGCACTTCTGCCTCAGCCACCGCTCATCCCTGCCACAGCTCCTGCGGTCTGGCCTGTCTGGCCCAAGGGAGCTGCTACCCCAGTCGTCCTTTCGCTCCTGCCTGGCACGACCTCCTGAACCCCAGAGACCCAAGAAGCAAGTGGTATTCGCAGACAGGAAGGGGCTTGCGTTGACATCCGTGCACAGGTTTGAAGATGCTGTGGGCAAAGACTCTGAAGAAGGCTCATGTCCGGCTTCCAGCTTCCCGGGCTCAGCACCACCCAGCTCACCAGCACCAACACCTGCACCTGATCAGGACTCTGGGGATCCCAAGGCACCTGTGGACTCTGACCTTGTGGCTGGAGCAGTGCGCCTTCAGGGGGCCTTCATGCGAGGCACTGTGCAGGCACAAGGGCTGGGTTTCTAGAAGACAGTGCAGATTCACATCATTTTTAATGCCTGGGGCTCCTTCCAGGAAGTTCCCTGTGTCCCCACACCAGGTCCTTGTAGAGGATGTAATGACCTTCCAGGCGGTGTTGCCACTAGGGCCCCCAGGTCCCAGGAGCACCATTCAATTCTGTTCTCTTTAGAGTGTGTTTAGCAGCTTTTGGGGGACAGTAATCCAGGACAAGTACCCAGTTCACTGTCCTGCTCATCAGAATGAAATGGAACTCTCTGCGAGCCCACACAAAGAGTGAGCTCTCTGGAGTTACTTTTTCTGCATAGGCAAAGCCTGAATTACCCATCCAGGAGCGTATTACCCCTCACTCCTGGAACTCTGTTAAGACTCTTCTTACTCCTGAATTCATAACGGGGAGACAGGGTTGAGGCAACTCCTAGCCCTCAGAAGGCCTTGAATGCCTTGAATTCTTCTCCCACATGGGCAGGCTCCCTTCCTGACCAAAGGGATGAGATTTCTTTTAGAAAATCTGGGAATGGCATCCTTATCGTTTGCAGGGAAGCCTTTGGAGTGTGAAAAACAGAAGAAATGTAAATAAAGCTTTTTCTATGTGATTCATTAAAAGACCTGGCAGAGAGTGTCAGGAGACTATGTGGGTGTGCAGGAGAGGTCCAGGAGAGCTTCTGGAAAAGGCTGCTGTTCTGGTTACTTGAAATTGTCTTGCGCCTTCAACTTTTGCCAAAAGGAAGGTTTGTTAAAACATCTTCAACAGTTCATGTTGTAAACATTTAACTTCCCCCTTTTTGTCAGATAAAAGTCTGGGAATATTCTGTCTACTTCAAAACAGGATATATATATATATATATATATATATATATATATATATATATCTCGGTTAGGTACTTTTTTCTTTTTTAGTGTACTTTATCTAAACCCGGAAGCCAGACCTACCTTTGTTCCTATGACCCCACACTTTCCCTATTGCATTTATCACCCTGTATTAATACTGCATATCAGTTTGCCTCCCTCAAGGGCTGGGAAGCCTAGGACAAGGACTGCCACGTACTCTGCTGGCCCCGAATTGGTCACCCCTAGGATCCACAGAACCTTCGGAGTTGGAATAATAACATGAGTATTTGTGCCAAGTATCCTCTAGTTTCAATTTACAATGTTCTGCGATCTTTCATCTTTGGAAGATTTTAATCTCTTTTCATAGATTGTTCATTCCCTCAGATTATTATTCATGGATGACAAATTTTAAATAAAAGTATTGTTTAAAAACAATTTTTTTTTTATCTCTTCTGATGCTTGACTTCTTGGGTTACATTTGTGTGTGCCAGTGGCAGACTATATAAATGCAGTGATAATGGATGAGCAAGCAACATTGCTTTCTTTCTTTTTCTCTCTAAAGGGCCTGCCCCAGCTGACACCCTCTGTGTTGCCAGATGGTTGACAGGGTAAAGACTAGAAGCAGCCAAACATGCCTGCTTCCAGGACAGCATGAACGCACACAGGGCAGCTTCCTTCTTTGATGAGGGATGCTATTGAAACTGCCCCTGTTCCCTCTCTGTCCCTGTCCAGCCTTCTGGTCCTGACTCCATTAAGAGATGATCATGAATACAGTGGGCGGTCCCCACAGGGTATGCTATCAGGGTTGGGGGTCACTCTCTAAAATTAAAGCTGCTAAGAATGAACAGAAAATATGAGTAGCCAGCTGTAAAGGTGACTTACCCCTAGGAATGTGTTGTAATGTAGTTCCAATGAAACTAGGGTTTCTGAAATCTCAATGGGCCTCTGAAAAAAAAATGCAACTCATGCAGGGCCTACCACTGGGGAGGGGAAGTCCTGGGAGGCCACGTGGGTCAGGCCTCACAGTTACAGAGGGCCTGGAGTCGAGACTTTTGATATTATCTCCAATGACGAAGTTACACGTACAACCACAGATAGCTAACAGGATTCAAAAAAGATACTGCTCATTCATCATCTTTGAATTTCACATTTGTGGTCTCATTGCCAGATCATATTACCTGCAGTGCACTTGGAAAAAATATTTAATGTTTTTATAAAGCCTTATCTTGTAAATAGAGCAACTTCGCTTATTGCCCCTTTTCCTGTTAATATTGTTAATTTTGGAAATACACACGTGCACTGTATGCCACAGTTGTAATCCTGTAACTTATTTTTATTCTGATAATCTCAAAAACACAGAAGTGGTCCAGGACTCCCGTGATCTCTGAAATATCCAAACTAAGATAAACTGGTCTAATTTATAACATTCTTTCCTATGTAGGTAATGTTTCCCTTCAGTGAGTTCTGATAAATATCAATCTTTGCTGTTAAGAACCCTTTTTACTATTTTTCCTGCATACCTCATATATTGTCTACCAAATTTCATGCATTAAGTACTAGCTCATTTCATGGTTTTCTTAAATACATAAGTAAGTTGTGAAGTTCCTGGTAGTCATCATGTAGCTTTCATTCATTCAACAAACATTTTTTTGAGCAACCACCCTGTGCCAGACATTAAGTTAACCATTGGGGAGAGAAAGATGAATAAAACAAAATTCACAGTCCAGTGAGGGGAGCCAAACATATAAATAGATAATCCATAAAAATAATGTTAAAGGCACACATCGAGCATTGGGAAAGCATGGAGAATGAACCTTTAGGCAGAAATCAGAGAAAACCTCCTGGTATAGTGAGATTTTAAAAGATGAGGAATGTTTGCCAAAAATTACAGTTTATAAGTCAGATGGATAAAGACAAATACTGTATGATTTCACTCATGTGCAATACATTAAAAAAAAAGAACTAACAAAACAAAGCAAACTCATAGATGCAAACAAATGTGTGGTTACCAGAGGAGAATGGGATGGGGGCAGGGTGAAATGGATAAAGAGGGTCAATTGTATGGTGCTGGATGGAAACTCATATAATGCGATAAACCAGTGTTACCTCAATAAAAACAATGTTTTCAAAGAATAAAATTACATTTTAGTTAGCTTAAGTGGCCTTTTTGGTATGTGTGAGTTCTACTAGAGATTTTGAATTGTTATAAAAATAATTGGAAGTTCCCCTTTTCTTTCCTTGAGAATTCCAGAAAGGCAACCATTGTTTTAACAGAGGTGATAATAGAAGGTAGCAGTGAATTTCAGAAAATGGAGAGCTGAGCAAAAAGAAGCAGTTTACCATATGCATCCAAGAGGGATGTTCCGTTTGGCCAAGTGTTTTTTTGACTGCTTGGCATGTGGACTCCTGTACAAGTAGAATTTTGGTGGTGAATCAAATTGCCTGAGCCCTTACAGTCATGCATTTCCTTTTACTTTTTTAAAAACTTTATAGTCAACAAACAATTTACTGATGTTGATTTAGTTTCCCAAGGAAACTTTCCTACTGCTCAGGGTATGAGCTACAAATGGATTCCATTATTCCAGTTAATTTTCCATTTTCCATTATATACCTAAATTAATAACTGAGACCTCTCTTTTCATCAGTGTCTCCTGTAGGTTTGATTACTAAAAATCAGTCCCTAGAACCAAATCATTCTGCTGTGAACTGGCAAAACTGAATGTGTGTGTGTGTGTGTGTGTGTGTGTATTTTTGTTTGTTTGTTTGTTTGTTTGTTTGTTTCCCCTGAAGCTGTTAGTTTGGGCTTCATCCTGTTCAATGGAAAACTACTAGTTCAAAGGGGGAACTATTAAACACCTTTTAAGCAAGGGACTGTGGATCAGATTTACTTTTTTAAACATCATTTTAGTAGCTATAGGAAGGATACACTGAGGCGGGCAATTGGAAAACCAGTTAGAAGCTATATAGTATTGTAGTGAGAGAGGATGCGGTCCTCATGGAATCCCTAGGATTTCTGTGACTGAAAAGACCTTGTTTTTTGAATGAGTTTAACAAGTATAGAAGAGTTTATGTACTTTCAAATTGAAGACTATGGTGTGAATATGGATTGAAAAACTTATCTTCTTCATTTTGCTCTTAAGTGTAAAGTCTCTGCCTCTTAAGTCTAAGTGTTCTTGTACTAATCTGATCCAGCATGTGTATCATCCATATTCTGATGACTCAAATTTATATCACTAGCCCTGATCTCTCCTCCCAATTCATGTATCAAAGAATAGCATCTCAAATGGCAGTTCCCCAAAATATTAAAAATAGAATTACTACATGATCCAGCAATCCCACTTTGGAGTATATAGCCAAAAGAATTGAAAGAAGGATCTCAGATATTTGTACATTCACATTCAAAGCAGCATTATTCACAATAGCCAAAAGGTGGAAGCAACTCAAATGCCCATCAGTGGATGATGAATGGGTAAAGAAAATGTGGTATATGCATACAATGGATTATTCAGCCTTAAAAAGGAAGGACATTCTGACACACTACAACATGGATGAACCTGGAGGACATTATTCTAAGTGAAATAAGCCAGACACAAAAAGACAAATATGGTGTGATTTCACTTACGTGAGATTTGAGTATGAGGTAATAGTAGTCAAACTCAGAGAAACAGAAAGTAGAATGGTGGTTGCTTAGGACTGGGGAGAGGAAGAATGGGGACTTTTAGCTAAATGGGTGTAGAATTTTCGCGTTTCAAGATGGAATATTTCTAGAGATTGGTTGCACAACAATGTGAATATACTTAACACTACCAAATTGTACACCTTGAAATGGTTAGGATGGCAAATTTTATATGTATTTTACAATTTAAAAAAAATTAAAAAAGAACACACCTTTGCTTAATTTGGCTTTCTTTCTTAGTGCTTGGAAATGAGCATTGGTATTGCTGGTTGTGTAATAAACAGTTGTGGATTCATCTCTTAATGAACGTCAAAGGCTTTGTATATGTAAAAGGTGGCCTGTGGAAGGGAGAGGAGTTATACAGCAAGCACACTTGTGGGAATATTCTACTGCGGGAAGGAGTAGCTTTTAAAAGGAGTATCTTTCCAGGTTCATAGCACTGTGTGCCATGTACACAGCATACACAATGATAGGAGAGGCACATTTTGGGAAATGAGTTAGGATGTGATGAGAATTGTTAAACCTCTCACTGAAACCTTAAGTACTGTGATGCCCTTCTTTGAATGGACTATCCTTCATTAGGTTTTAAAAATTATCCACATAGGTTTTGTAGTATAAGAGTATTTTCATTGTGGACTGTAAAAATACCTTCAACTATAATCTGAAAAAAGTCCAAATTCACAGTGCCAATGACTTTAGTGTAGGCAGTAGGCCTTCTCTATAGATAAACCTGCTTTGTATCTAATTTTTCAAACACAACTTGCTCATTTTATCTCTCCCATTTGTATTACTCCTGCTTAGAAATGAATATGACACAGATCATTGACCTTTGCAAACAAAACTTTGGAGCCTAAGGGAACTATATTAACACAGTTCTTGTTGGCTTACTTATCAGAAGGAAGTCTAATTGCCTTCCTGTACTAAAGAAGTTTAGAGCATGTGCTAGTGAATGTGTGCATACTGTTGTATGTGTGTGTGTGTGTGTGTGTGTGTGTGTGTGTGTGTGTACCCCACAACTGAGCCTGTTTGGTTGGGCAAAGAATCAACACCATTTTTGCTGAGTTCCTAATATGTGTGAAACATTTATTAATTTCAAAATTATTATATACAAAACTGTAATTGACAGTAAAAATTGTGAAAAAAATGTAAGCATGAGTACACAGGAGAGCAGAGATGATGGACTACCTCTAAGTTTTGACTCATTATGGAGCAGGAAAAAAGACCAGTTCTAAGAACCCAAAGAGCTTTTAAGATGGTGGCAGTCGCTTTAAAACCCTATGCCTAGCATTAAGGAGGACACAAAAAGGTATGATGTCCAATTTCTTCTTTTATGGAACTTAATCTAGTTGAGGATTAGACATACCCATGCATTAATTATTCAACTTTGTATCATTGAGACCCTACCAAAAACTAGCCATATAGTAGGGGCTTAATGAAGGTTTGTTAAGTGAATGGATAAATGAGAGTTCATGAACATGTGATAAGTCCCAAAGAGGTGTGGTGACATGTAGCGAGGGGATGGATGAGTGGACCAGTGTTTTAGAGCAGAGTCATCATTCTTATAGTCAGATTTTGAGGTCTAAGAATGTAGACTTTACCCTCAAGATTTATTATTAGATTATTTAACATGGAATGCCAGTCCAACAACAGTACGCAGAATAAACTAGGGCTGTCAGCATTGGTACTGGAGGCAAAAAAAAAAAAAAAAAAAAAAAGCCTGTTAAGAACAGAAAAGAGAACTAAATTTTTTTTTTAAGGAGGACTGATCTTAGGGAAGATGATAGGCTTGGCATTTGATAAAGTAGGGTTTGAAGTCGGAAGAGATGGAGAGAAATCTGCCTGCAAACTCCAGCAAGCATCAGCTAGACTGGCTCCAAGTTGAGGTGGAGGTTGGGATGTTGCAGCAGTTAGGGAACGCGGGGGTCCTGTACCCCAAGCCCTTGAACGCTTTGGCTTCTCTAGTAAGGCCAATGCGACTCTGGGGTCATGGTGGTGGCAGCGGTGGTGATGGCAGCTAGTATTTCCTGAGCATGCCAGGCCGTGCGCTAAGATTTTACATACAGAATTGCACCTCGCTGCACGTTCACAACAGCCCCAAGATGACGAGGTAATTGAGTAACTCAAGCCTCTTTGATTTCACCCTCTCCAGAACCGATGCTACTCTTCCTTGGGGCAGTAGCCAGAGACCTCTCTTTAGGAAGCGCTCCCCTTATCAGAGAAGATCGTGGGGGCGCGTGCCACGCGAGGTGCAGGCGACCGCGACCAGGGCCTTGGGCGCACGGCCACAGCCTGCAGCGGCAGCAGTAGGGCCGCCCGACGCAGCGGCCCCTCAACCTGCAGGGGGCGACGCGGCGGCCCCGGGGCAACCCCAGCCGACGTAGCTGACGCGGCCCCTCCTCCCCGCCTCGCCCCGCCCCTCGGGGGGTCTCCGCCTAGCCCGGCGCGCGCCCGGCGCGAGGACGCGCGGCGTGAGATTAGACGGCGGGAGGGCTGGGGAGGGGAGGCGAGGGGTCACGTCAAAGCCGCGTAGACAAAGGGCGGGCGCGCGCACGTCCTTACGCACGCCTGGGCTGACGGCGGCGGGCCAGGGCGGGAGGAGCCGGCCCCGCAGGGATTTGGATCCCCGGAGCCTCGCGGTCGGTGAGTAAGACCGAGCTGGCCCTTTCCTGAAGGTCGCTGGCCTCAGGGGAGCCGAGAGCGGAGCGTGGGGTCCGGAGCCGGGCACCCCCGCGAGGGGCCTGCAGCCCGGGGACGCCCTCCCTACGCCTGGCCGGCGTCAGGAGACACCATTGCGGCTTGTCGGGGTTGCCTGGCCGGACGGAGCGTGCCGCCCCCTCGGCCGCAGTGGAACAGTCCGTGCCCCACCCGCTGCCGCAGTGCCGCGCCCTGTCCCGCGGCCCCTCCGGAGACGGGCTCCGCGGTCCGCCCGCGTCCCAGGGGCCCACGGCCCTCCTTCCTTGACGCGGAGGCGTGCGGGTCGGGAGGGTTGAAGGCGCCTTAGACGTCCCGCGGGAGCGCCTTCCCCTATCCTTTCTTTTCCCACGTCTGGTAGCGCCCCTGGGATGTGCACGCTCTGGTTCTGCAAGGGAGCCCCATTTTTTGTTTTCTGCAGAATTTCTTTACCCCCGAAATCCCTTGCCTTTCGTTTTGATTGCACAGCCTGCCAGGCATCCTCCTAACGGAGGGTCTTGTTTATTTCCTCACTTGGCGCTTCCCATAGGGCTTTAACTTCTGCTGTTTAAAGAAAAGTGAGGGAAGAGAATGCTGTAGGCGACCTACAGCACAGCGCGCTGGGGGCGCGTTCCCCATTGCGCTAGGTGCCGGGGCCTTCCGTCGCCCCTCCTGCGCCCCCACCCCCCGCCAGCGGAGTTTCGGGGATAACCTTGACATCAGTTGAAGACTTTCCTTTCTAGTTCATGTTCCGTAATGTATGCTGAACTTTGAGGAGCTCTGCCGAGTGTCGTGTCTTGTAGATCCTATCTCAACCCAAGGGAAATGGTGTGAAAGAGCGGTTATCCTTACGCCAAGACTGGGTAGAAAAGAACCAGTAATAATGCCAGTTAGGTGTTCCTTTCTCACGTTGACAGTGATGTCGAGTTTTTTGTTTTGTTTTGTTTTTCTCGATTTTATATTATGGAGAATCCAGACATACAGAACTAAATCGAATAGTGAACCAGCAGGTACCTATCATCCAGCCTCAACAGCTCACTGTATGGCTCAGCCTGAACCATCTGCATCCCTGTCCATTTCCCCCGTCCCCATATCTGGGATAAAGGATGTCAAAAGTAGCTTGAGATTCCAACTAAAAGTCTTAACGATCGAATAAAGTCATAATGTACTTTTTTAAGGACACACTCTACTATTCTGTGTCCTTCGGCTAAGAAACACATAGTAGCATTGGAGAAGAACCAGAAAAGGGTATCCTCTAAAATGATCAAGCTGCTGGAGGGCAGGTTAGAACACAAAGTCTTTCAGACCTGGATGAGAACTTCCAAATGATTTTTTGTCTTTTAAGTTTTTCATTTTTGATGAGCCCTCAAGGTCCAGAGAGGTTCATTGACTTGTCCAGATAGACGGGAAATAAGAGACCAAACGAAGGCTGGGGAGACATCTCCCAGCTCTGCATCCAGTCTTTCTATGGTACTGTACTGCTTACCTTTGGGTTGTCTACAGGAAAAAGAAATGTGGGGAAGGGCTATGACCGAAAACTCGTTAATGAAGGGTTGAGATGGGTAAATATGAACTTTTCCACCAAATTCTAGAATAATAGAATTAGGGGATATGCCTTAAATGTTTTCTTAAACTATATATGGGACAGATTTCTCGAAAAGCTTTTAGGAAATTACTCTACTTCAAAGTAGAATAGGGATTAAGAACAAGCTTTTAAAAGATTGAGATAACATTCACAGCTACTTAGTAGTTACTAAGGGAAACTGGCATGATTTGGAGTACACTCCTGAGGTTTTGTTCTTAACAGCAGGGAGAACAATTGCACTCTCCATAAAACATTCTTTCTTGCCATTAACAGATAAAAATCTTGGGCTGGGGTCGGCCTAGTGGCGCAGTGGTTAAGCGCTGGCTTGGGACGCCAGTGGCCCCGATTCGGGTCCCACATATGAGGGCCAGTGACACTGCCCTCAAAAAAAAAAAAAAAAATCATGGATTGGATAAAACTTTTTTTTACATAAAACTATGGTATACATTTCCTAGCACACTTTATGCTATTAAATTTCCCTCTCAAGAAAGACCAGTAAATTCAGTACTTGTACTTGTGCCTCAGTTTTCTTACGCTTAAAATGGGGATATTCTACCTCCAAGGAATACTGTGACCAAGGGAATCTTTGTATATAGAGTTCTTTGAACTTGCTTATAAGTTCAATTTATGACGTGACATAATTATTTATAAATTTACTTTCAGGATGGACTTTTGTGAGTTTGTGATCTCAATACAGTAGTTGTCATGCACATCCAGTTTATGGAAGTACCACTGAAATAACAGCATCTGTATGTCTGTAAATCATCACCCCTGAAGATGGGGGGGGTGGAGCATTGTGTGTTTTATGTGGCTCTTTTTGTGTTTGTGGTGGTAGAATGCAGTAGTTTATCAACATTCTATCCTAATTTGCTAGCTGGTTTCTGCTAAAGAATAAACTACTTCTGTCATCTGTATGCACATCACAAAAAGTTACCTTTTATTGTAAAAATCTCTAACTTTTTAGAGATAGAAGCCAGAGATTATTTGTCCTGGTTAAGCTTGAACGGTACTGCAGAATTATTGCTTCAAGTAAAACAACCTCTTTATGGTATATCATTTACTTCTTATTGTATTATTATGCTCATGGGGAGAACTTGACCAAATACCATCAATTCCCTATATCACTAAGCTACCTAATAATGCTGACTATAGCATGATGAATGCTTTTAAAGAGCACAGAATTTTAGACTTAGGAAGGTTATAAGTTTTTGGAGTTTTTCCTAACTCCTCTAAGGTACTCTTTCTCCTTTGAAACGTGCGCATGCATGCCCCTCAATCACAGGGGCTTGCCTCTTTTCTTTGGGCTCTCTTTATTTTGTCTTGTACAATAGTTGTTAGTGTGTTTGGATTGCACATCCTAGTAAACTATAAGCTCAAGATCTGCAGTACTAGAATGTTTTGTAAAAAGCAGGAACATAATACATTTTTGTTGATTTTTTTGAATTAAAAAAAAAACAACAAAAAACTGGTGTGGAACTTAAATCCAGGGAAGCTGAATTGACTAATAGACATATAATAACAGAGCTTGTGGCTCAAACCTAAGATGACTCCTGAGTTCCAGGTGTAATATCCTTCCATTGTACCATTTTCTTCACAACTTGGAAGAATAGGGAAGGGAAAAGTAAGTGTGTGTGTGTGTGTGTGTGTGTGTGTATTTTTTTTCCTTACCAGTTGGAGCTATATCATTTCTAGAGTCTGCTTTAAAAGTTACTGATCAGTGCTATCCAATTAAGCCACATATATAATTTTGAATTTTATGGTAGCCACTTTAAAAAAGGTTAAAAAAAGAAGGGTGAAAATAATTTTAGGAGTATGTTTTATTTAACCCAAATTATCCAGACTATCACTTGAAAATGTAGGGAATATATACATTATTAATGAGGTCTTTACATTCATTTTTTTCATCCTGAGTCGTTGAAATCCAGTGCATACTTTACAGCACATTTCAATTCGGACTGGCCACATTTCAAGTACTCAAGAGTCACATGTGGTTAGTGGCTGCTGTGTTGGACAGCACATCACTATCAGCTGAACATGAAGATGAAGGAGTGTTTTATGTTTTTGGTAACATTGAGTTCTGAAATTAAGAGTTTGTGGTTGTGGTCATTGTTTTGTTTTTTTTTCCTTTCATGTTCTCATGATTTTGCACATTGTTTTGAGTTTGTGGTGAGTTGAACAAAGAAATCCATTTCATAAATTTTTACCTTTGTGATGAAATGCTTTCTCATCCTTTTCTATCTGTGGGATCAGTCTCTTTTAACCACCTTAACCATTTTTTAAATGTGTAGTTCAGTAGTAATGTTTTCTCATTTTAAATAAGACTGCTTAGTCATTGGAGAGGGGAATGCCTGACTTTTAAAAAATGGCTAGTAATAAAATTAATAAAATAACCTAATTACAAACTAGGGAAAAGATTTAAACAATTCACCAAAGAAGATATATAAATGTAAAATTAGCACATGAAAAGATGCTCAATATCAGTTGATCATCAGGGAAATGCAAATTAAAACTATGAGACACCAGCTCAGATCCAGTATGTCTAAAATTAAAATACTGATCATATCAAGTGTTGGTGAAGATGTAGAGAGAATGGAACTTTCATACACTGCTAGAGAGAATGCAAAATGGTACAACCAGTTTAGAAAGCCATTCAGCAAAGTTTCCTGAAAAGTTAAGCCTTAGACTGTCATTCCACTCCTAGGTATTTACCCAGGAGAAATGAGAGCATATACCCCAAAGCATTGTAGAAAACTTTGTAACAGTCCCAAACTGGAAAAACCCAGATGTTCATCAGTAATCAATGGATAAACACTGTGGTGTATCCATACGATAGAATACAGTTCAGTGATAAAAAGGGATGAACTAGTGACACATGCATGCAGCAACTTAAATGATTCTCAGAATAATTATAATGAGTAAAATAAACAAAAAGGTTTTTAAGGGAAAGAAAAAATGGCCAGGAAGTTGCTTCCAATTATATTGGGTTGTTGGAAACGTCATGACGCATTTTTGCAATGAAAAACAAAAAATACGTCATGTCTTTTCCCACAACCCAATGTATACAATATATACAAATATATACAAACATAAAAGCACCAGTTTTGAAATTGAACTCTCAGAGCAGTGTTTGGGTTTGGTAATGAAACATCTTGAGTCTGACAGCTCCGGCAAATCAAATTGTCCTTTCTTAAACTGATGGTCCCAGAATATCAAAATATCCTATATCCCTTTTTGCTTTTCCAACTTGGAAGATTTATGTTGCTTTGGGATGAACTTGATACCATGTTACTTTTTACCCAGTTCCAACTCAATTTAGGCCTTTCTAGTCAAGGGGGAAATAGATAAGGTCAGAATGACCTTAGTTAAAACCATAACCCTGAAACTGATCATATTCCTACTTCTTTCTAGTAATTAGTAATCCTTTAGCCTATCATATTTTGCCTGGTTTTGTCTTGGGCCATTTATTTTATTCAGGATTGATACCGGCTATGTGTGTTTTCTTGGAGTATCAGCACTTCAGCTTCACTTCAGCCTAGTAGCTCTTGAGTGCCGCCCTGTCTCCTTGGAAACATTTATCCACTTTTCCTCCCAAGCAGCAGCATCCTATGCACACAAATTTCTTATACTCCATTACTCTGATACACTTGATGCTAAATTCACCCCGGTGCATATTTCTGTTGTGTTTGTTCATTTACCATCACAGCAGAACCTGGATATTCAGCGCATCTGTGCCCTGACAGAGTACACTAGGAAAAATGGATTGCTTTCCTCTGGAGTATAACCCACCCCAAAGCACATGAGAGGTCAGCCTGGGGAGCAGAAAGACCCTAAGACTGGGGAACAGATCTGAATGCTAGTTCTGCCTCTGTTACTGGCCGGTTTTGTAACTTGTCCCAGTTACAAAGGCTCAGTTATTTGAGCCATAAAAAAGTTAGACTAGAATTCTCAATGATTGACTAGTAAAGTTGTAGCTTATTATTGTATTATCGCCTCTGGCTTTGTACTGATGATTAGTAGTAGCTTCTATTTATTGAGCAGTTGGTGTCAAGCACTGTACGGATCACTTGATTCGCATTGTATTTGGTCATCACAACAATACCACAAGATACATATTCCCATTCTACGGATGAGAAAACTGAAGCATGGGAAGTTGATTTATTTTCCTGAGATCACACAGCTAGAAGGTAATGGAGGCTGGGTTTGAATGGCTTGTCTGATTCCCTGTATGTGGAACCCTCATACTTTACTGCTTCTCCAACATTGTAAGGAAGGACACATAGCCACAAATCTTCGATTAGACAGGAACTTTAAAAGACATCTGGTCTAACCACCACTATGTACCTACCACCTTATAGAATCCAGATATGAGTGAATATCTCCCTAAACAGTCTATTCTTTCTTGAACAATTCAATCTTAGATTCTTTTTTTAAACAGCCTTATTGAGATACAATTCACAGACTATGTAATTCACCTATTTAAAGTGTATGGTTCAATAGATTTTATTCACAGATGTATGTAACCATCACCACAGTCAATTTCAGAATATTTTTATCAACTCAAAAAGAAACTTCATACTCTTTAGTTATTTCTTCCTTCTCTGTCTTCCCCATTTTTCCCAGCCCTAAATAACCACCAATCTACTTTCTGTCCCTAAAGATTAAAATTTATATTATGGAATCACATAATATGTGGTCTTTAACATTTATTTGAGTCAAACAGAGGCTGCACCTGGAAGCAAGATGTTAACAGACTGAGAAAAATCCTTCAGAGAGCAACAGTTTGCAGTTTCTGTGATGCGTTTGAGATTAAGGAGGGGATGTAAGAAAGGTTACAGGAAGGTGGGAGAAAGCAAGGCAGCATGGATCACAGGAATCATTATGTGCTGCCTTGAAGATGGTCACACTTTAGAAAGTGGGGTCTGAAGGGGGGCATTTCAAGGGCATGTTAACCCAGAGGCACAGAAACAATGGACAGGGCTTGTTTGAAGCAAAGATGAGCCTTTTACTAAAGAAGTTATATGTCAGGGGTGTGACTGCCCACCATGACCCACCCAGTTAGGACTCTGTCAGATCACCCTGTGAAGTTCCTTTCCATAGAACCCCTTTTTCATCCATACGTTGTATGGATAAAGCACATTTTGTTTATTCTTTCAGCTGATGGACATTTGGATTATTTCCACTTTTTGGCTATTCTGAGTAATGTTGCTGTAAACATTTGTACAGGTTTTGTATGAAGTTTTTCTTACTCTTGAATGTATACCTAGGAGGGCAACTGCTGGGTCCTGTGGTAACTGTGTTTAACCATTGAGGAACTAACTACCAGACTGTTTCCCAAGGTGGTTACACCATCTTACGTTCCCACCAGCAGTGTGAGGGATAGCTCTTAATATTAAGCTGAAGTTTGCACCCCTGTAACTGTCAACCGTAATACCAATTCTCTGGTCTCTGTGTGTCCAAAGCCAATCTTCTTTTCCTAGATGGCAGCCAGCCTGATCTTCCGAGTGCTCTCTAATGCTAACTAAGGGGCTTCTACCAGTTTTCACTGTCCTGTGATGTATCAATAGTTTCAGATCCCAGGGGCCTGCCGAGTGGTGCATTGGTTAAGAGCTAGTTTGGGATGCCAGCGGCCCCGGTTCGGATCCCACAAATGAGGGCTAGTGACACTGCCCTCCACAGCTAACAACAGCTCCCCTGGAGCTGGGCTGTGCGAGCCCCAGTGACAGAGTAGGCTGCAGACCCTGCTGCAGTGGGCTGCCATGGGCTACAGTGAGTGGCCGACAGCCAGCATGAGTGGCCGGCAGCCAGTGTGAGCTGCCAATAGCCGCGGTGAGCGACCATCCAGAGGCCGGCAACCGATCTGCCTCATCCAGGAAGAGCACAATGATAATACCAACATGGGCCAGTGAAGCAACGTCCTCCGCAACTAGACTGAAGAACAAAAAGACAGCAACTTGTCTGTTTCCCTCCCCCAATTCCCCAATAAAAAAATAAATTAAAAAAATAAAAAATAGTTTCAGATCCCACCAACTCTCTTACAAGTATACTTCATTTTGTCTAGATTCTCTCCCCCTTCTTTAGAGAACGAGATACATTTAATTTACTTACTTATGGGTAATTTATAATCAGTGATAGATAGTGGGTTGCCTTCTCAGTTTCCTGTTGATCTTTGCTGAGTTAACTAACTGGGAAAAATTCTCAACCCAGTAGTTTACAACTCTGGCCACACGTTAGAATCACCCAGGTTGCTTAAAAACAAATCCACGTCCCACCCACAAATTCTGATTGATTTCACGTGGGCTAAAGCCTAGGCAAGCCTAATGTGTATCCTGGTGGAGAATCAGTGCAGCCAGTAGTGGCCATGAGAATGGCCCACACGGCTCACAACCCAGCCACCTGGGTGTGGATATGAATTTTATTGACTCAGTGTTACTGTAACAATCTTAGTTTTGCTGGAGCCTCACACAGGGTGCCATCATTAAGCATCAGACATTTTTCTTGATTTCTACAGAGGCCTTGTTTCCCCCCCAGCATTGCCGACACTGGCTATGGCTGTTTTGCCTCCCTGTCAGGCCACATGGCAATTTCTGAATGGATCAGAATGCTCCAGCCATGTTAGGGTGTTGTAAGTGCCTTTAGCAGGTAGTAGTTGAAAACAGACTTCTCATGAATGCAGTGTCATGACTTCTTGGGAAATACCTTCAAATGCCCTTCCTTCTTCCTAGTAACAGGAGCTTAGAATAGTAACAATAATAGTTAATATATTTTGATCACTTACCTTGATCTAGGCCCTGTAAAAGTACTTTTCGTTGGTTATCTTGTAATCTTTTGAACATTACTTTTAGTAGGTGTTGTTGAACATAAACTTAAGGAGATTAAGTAATTTACCTGGGGTGTTTCTTTTCATTTTTGAGCCATGAGACTATTACCTATTCACAATGGTAAGTATAATTTTAAAGATATCAAAAAAGTAAACAGTGACCTCTCCGTTCCACTTCTTGAGGCACCTGATGTATAACCAGCCACTCCACACACATGTATCTTTGGGGATACATATGAACTGTATATAGTTTTCCTTTTCCTCCCCCCACCCTCCCTCACAGTTGGTATTTATTGTGGACGTTGTCCTGCATCTAACTGGGAGTTTTTAATCTTGCATATGTAGGTGTGTCTCTTTTTTTAACCAATAAATAGTATCCCATTGTACCCTTTATTGATGGGCGTTGCCGTTTCTTTTGATATTACAATGCTTCAGCCGGCAACCTTGCACATGTGTCCTTTTGCACATCCTTCACTACAGGTTGGCTCATTCTTCGCACTTGGTCATTTGTGGCTGGATAATTCCTTTGCTATGGAAGCTGGTCTGTGCGTTATTGGATGTTTATCACAACCCTGCCCTCTATGCACTACATGCCAGTAGCAGCCCATCCCAAGTTATGACAACCAAAAATGTCTGCAGACATTACCAGATGTTCCACGAGGGGGTAAAAAACCGCCCCTGATTGAGAACCACTGTTCTAATTTATCTAGGCTTCTGTGCATTTAAAACTCTGATGGTGAGTGCTAAGTTGGTCTCCATAGAGGCTGTACCATTTTACACTCCCAACCAGCAGTAATTAAGGGTATTTTCTCATTTTCACCAATAAAGTGATTTATAAAAACTATTTTTTTGGGCCGGCCGAGTGGCGCAGTGGTTAAGCGCTGGCTTCAGAAGCCAGCAGCCTCGGTTCGGGTCCCACATATGAGGACCAGTGACACTGCCCTCAAAAATAAAATAAAAAACTATTTTTTTTTGTTATCTTACTGTAATTTTGATTCATATTTCTGTGTTTTACAGCTAACCTTTTAAATTGAGCACTTAGTGCTTGCTAGGCGCGTAGTATTTTCTGGCCTTGGGTTTTGTGACATACTTGGACGTGCCTTCTAAGATCTCTATCTAGCCCTTTTAAAGGTTGGTACCTAGAACTGAAGACAGTACTCTGAATTTCTTCTAATCATAATGAAATGATAACACATACCATTTATTGAGATCTCATTTATGACAGACATTGTGCTTGGTGTGCTTTAAAAATGCATTATCCCTGTGTAATCTAAGCATTTATTTGTAATAAAATGCCACATCATCTTCCTTTTGAGTTGGTATTTAGCACCTTTGGACATATCTGGTAGTCATGGTCTCCTGAAGTAGGATGTGTCTCAGAGAGGTGTCTGAAAAGAAGTATTTGATTCTGCACTTAAGAATCCTAATAGTCTTTGTCTTGTAATTGGGTCAAAATCGGCTTAGATACTCCAGTTTAAGTTTGTAAGTTCCGTCTGTTATTTCCTCTTCCAGGACTCGCTTCTTTTCCTTGTTAATCATCAAAAAGTGAAATTATGACTGTGTGCGCCTATTTGCTTAATACTTGTCTCTAGGCATACTTGTTCACTAAATATCAAACACCTAACATAATATGTGGCATACAGCATGTGCCCAGTGAATATCTGTTGATGAATGAACTAGTCAGTTTGAGAACCAAGGTACACTGCAAATTAGGTTATTTGAGGGCTAAAAACCCAGAGTTTAGTTAGCTTAGCAGCGGGTTCTGTCACATTCCTAGGATGAAGCCATTTTTCCCTCCTAAAAGGGTCAGAACTAATTGGTTCTCATATTTTTATCTGGACCATTTGGGCTATTGGGGGAGCTTTGGTCCAAATGACTCTTGGTGAGCTTGGCTGAAAGCTGTGGAAGTTAAGAGAATGAATAAAACATTCCTTTGACTCAAATGGTTTTCCCGGCCTCCTGCTTGGGGAGTTATGGTTATGTTTACTTGAGGCAAATCCTCTCCTAATGAGCAGTTATCTAGAAATTGGTGTGGTAATGTTTTGATGTGAGCAATTTTCCAATATTTCCAGAGAACAAAGTCTGTGTTAAGGGTGACTTAAGACGCAGTTTTACTTCTGGCTTTAATGACTGCTCTGCTCTGCCAGCAAATGTTTGGAACCCTATTTGATAACAGCAGCTTGCTTGTTTTTTCTCTACTTCTAAGAATTTATATGAAGATGATTGTTTAGTGTTGGCCAGATAACCTGTTGGGCTAGTTTACTGTTCTCTGTTCTGGAGTCTGGCGCTCCCTGAAGGGTGGGGGCTGGGCCACAAGAGGAAGTTCACCACCTCTGAGGGGAGGAAGAGCAGCGGGCTGTGAGTTGGCAAACTCTTTTGTAAAGGATCAAATAGTAAACATGTTAGGCTTTGCAGGCCGAGGTCTCTGTCACATACTATTCGTTGTTTTTCACAGCTCTTTAAAGATGTAAAAACCATTCCTAGGTCATCCGCCTTATAAAAACAGGCCATAGCCAGATTTGGCCCATGGGTCATGATGGTTTGCCAACCCCTGAACTAGGTGAAGAAATTAATTTATTGCTAAACATGTTTACTTTAATATTTTGGGGACATGAACCGGAATAACCTTAGAAATTCTCAGCTGATTGTGATCCAAAGAAACTCTGACGTGGGAAGTCAAAGTGACATTACTGTCAGTCACCTTGGATCCATGGAACTCAAGGTGACCTTGGCTAGTGTGAGCAGCTGTGCAGTGGGACAAAGGGATCTTGCTGCCTCTTTCCCATGGAGTGCTGACTAAAGGTGACAGGAATGGAAGAGCAGAACAGAAGTGTGGCCCTAAAACATTGGAATTAGGTTAGAGAAATACGGTGACTTGGACAGCAGAGTAAGTTGATTAAGTCTCAGAAATACATCTAATTTCCTGAACCTCTATTGGGATGTAGTTAGAAATCGGGCATGTACAATCAGTTGGCCAGTTTATGAAAATTAAAGTAGATTTGTACCTTGGATTCTGAGAAGGACACCAGTTCTGATATATGAGTCTAGATTTGCCCTGTGGTTTTTCTCTGATCACAAGAAGTTCTGTAGAGCAAGACTGACATGAAGGAAGTGGTAGCTTATTTCAAGGTAATCTGGAAGATAGGAGGCCATAGTGCGTGGTCCATGAGATAGAAGCACCTGTCAAATCCCTACCCCTTACTAGCTATGTGATCCTGGGTAACTTCATCCTTTAAGCATCAGCTTCTTCACCTGTAAATAGCAACGATGATAATAACTCCACCATAGGGTTGTTGTGAGAATTAAGTGAGGATAGTGTATGTAAAATGCTTATCATATTAGCTCAGTGTCTGTCCTGTATTAATATTCAATAAATTAGCAATAATGATAATGTGGAAGTGGAAGGTGTAGAGGATCAGATACAGGAACTAGTATTTGTGACTCAGTGCCACTGAACTATCATGTCCTTTAATCACTATACATGTGGGAATGTAATGGGAGCAGCAGTGGTTTAGGAGTCAGAAAAATTGGATCTGTGTCTGCCTTGCTTGGTTTCCTAATTGGTAAAATGGAAATAATATGTGTTGACAGGTGTCAGACCACATGTGAAAGGGCTTTGTGTTCTACAAAGCATGGGACAAACAATAAGGTAAAGTCAATAACCTGTTCTTTTGTTCAATTTCTTGAACTTCTAAATGCATTGGAACAGAGCCAGAAGGTGATTAGCGTGACGTCAAAATGTTTTCCAAAGGGACTTGATAGGATGCACCCAAGTTCAGGACTTGCATTGGTAACTTGTAGTTAGGAATGAGTAATATAAAATTGGAATACTTTTGTAAATTTTTTGAAATAGTGGAATTTAAAAAATGAGTGGCTATATTAAATAAATGGAGGAAGGCAATCTAAGAAAGCTACATACTGTATGATCCCAACTGTATGACATTCTGGACAAGACAAAACTGTGGAGACAGTGAAAAGATCATTGATCGCCAGGGGCTGGGGGCAGCGAGGGATGGATAATCAGAGCACAGAGAAAATATTCTGTATGACACTATAATGATGGATATATGTCCTTATACATTTGTCCAAATCCATAGAATATACAACACCAGGAGTGACTCGTAATGTAAAGTATGGACATCAGCTGATTATGATGTGTTAAAATAGGTTCATCAGTTGTAACAAATGCACCCCTCTGGTAAGAGATGTTGGTAATGGAGAGGGAAGGCTGTGACATACGTGGGGGGCAAAGGGTATATGGGAAATCTCTGTATCTCCCTCTTAATTTTTATGTGAACCCAAAACTTCTCTAAAGAAATAGTCTTTAAAAAATAAAAAGACTGGCCAGTTTGGGGAGATAGGCTGGTGGAGTTTAATCTCTATATAGAAAATGTGACAATATGAATTGTAAAATGCCCTTTCTAGGAATTTATCATGAAAATATTTTTGCTTGTTTGCTTTGTATGCTAAATCTTGTATGCACATGGTTATTGGTTACATTATTTATAAATAACAAAACAGTGGAAACATTGGTGTCCACCCTCAGGAAACGAGGTAACTAAATCATGGTACATTCTTAAAATTGAAAATGATGCACCAGTACAAACTAAGGGGAGTATGTATGTGCTGATTGAACACTGTTTTGTGATATGTTAAGCTGGAAAAAAAAAGCAAGGTGAAGAGCAATGTTCATAGTATGCCATTATTTATTGTTGCCAGGTTGAGGGGATGGATAGAAAATAACAATTGTGGTTTACTTGTATAAGCATCGAATAGCAGGAAGCATAGGGAGCTGGTAATGTGGTTGTATCTGTGGAGAAGAACTCTGTAGCTGGGGGAGCGTTTACTTTTCACAGTATACCCTCTTTGTCTTTTAAAATGTGTCTTGTATTTATGCATTTTCTATTTACAAAATTCGAGTGGCCACAAATCATATCATTGGAGTAGAAAACTATATGAAATACCTGTGTGTTTTCTTCCCACATCTGTGTCTGCCACCTGTTGTTCTGCCCAGGTCCTTTGACCTGGATGAGTTGAGAAGCTGACACTGACTCTAGGCTTCCCCTAAAACAGTCCCCCAGCTCCAAAGCATATTGATGCCTCTTTTCTTCATTTGTGTGACTGACGTTGTTTCTGTTTCCACCCCCAGCTCTGCAGCATGTAAGCAACTTCTTGCCAAGAACCCAGGTCACTGCTGAGAAGGGTCCTTAGGGAGAGGAATATCCAATGCCAGGAGCGTCTGGAATTACACTCACCACAGGCAGCATGAGGCACTCCGTGCCAGCATTTGTGTCCCACTGGCAAAGACCGGAGCTCTCCAGGTAGGAGGGTCCTGGAAGCAGCGCGCCAGGAGCCTCTCCAGAGGAACGATGGGGCCAGACATGAACTCTCTACAGTGAACACAATATTCAGCTTATGAAGGAGTTTTAAATAAAACAGCTGTTTAATTTCCACATATTCAAGTTCAATACCCTTCCGTGTGAAGTGCCAGCAGTCCGTCCTCCCCGCCCCCCACCACCGCAGGCATTATCAGGATTTTTCTGGCACCAGGTCGAACTCTTCTTGGTACTTCCGGCAATGACAGATCTTCAGGACAGATTTGTATGCTAAATGCTCTTGGGCAGGAGAGAAAGTAAAACTTGTGGAGGCAGCGTGAGGACCCGGGAGCAGAGATACCTCCCGGACGGCTCCCTGTCAGAGAAACAGCCTGCACCCGGGTGGATGCCGGTGCTGAAGACTGAGCCTGGCTTCGCCGCCTGTGGTCCGTTTACTGTCGTTCTGCTCCCATGCTTCCTGCTCAGGCTGGCCAATGATTGAACTTTGGAATGGAGTTTGTTTTCCGGTGGGAGCGTGCCTGCTTTCCTAGGCCGGTGCTGTGTGAGAGGACCATCTGAGTGCGTGCTTTGTTCTCGGGGAGGGGGCGTCGGCCTGGCCTGGACCCTCCACCATGTTCCTGTCGCTGCCCTTTGACAGCCTGATTGTCAACCTGCTGGGCCTCTCCCTCACTGTCCTCTTCACCCTCCTCCTCGTTTTCATCGTTGTCCCCGCTATTTTTGGAGTCTCCTTTGGTATACGAAAGCTCTACATGAAAACTTTGTTAAAAATCTTTGCGGTGAGTTGGGCGGTTTTCTGATGGTTGCTTCGCAGAGGAGGGAAAAAAGTTGTTCTTTGGGTGTTATCTCATGTTGGGTGTGGAGAAAGTTGGGAGAATGGGAAGTGGCATTTTGAATAAAAAGAATAAACGTGCACTCATGAAAGCCTTTAGCAACCTTTTTTTGAGCTAAGTTACTTGTATGTTTGATACTTAGCAAAGGAACCTATTTCATGATACCATCCCTTGTCTGTTTATTTCCAAAAGAGGGGCTTAGAGTTAAGGAAACAAATCACTGCCGGATCCTGCCTCCTCTTCTGTAGCAGACGCTGAAATGCAAAGCTGCTGCTGAAATACTCCTTTACTGTTAAGGATGGGAGAGTTTCCTTTCTCTTTCAGACACTTATCTTAATAGGTTCTTGCATTTCAGACAAAAAGAATTAACAAAAAAGGGCATTTGATGAATTGTTTAAAGATAGAGAAGGATGACAAATTTCTTAACATATGTCAGAATTTAACTAATTATACTGTTGAACAGAACTGGTCATACTGTAAAGGAAATGGGTGAGAAGTGGTATTTCCCAGAAGTTGATCTGTGCCCCAAGACTTCTAATACCTATCTAAAGATTTGGTAGCTTATTAACAATATCTGTTTTTAGTCATCACCAAATCTTCAGGTATTCTTTTCCACAATGGAGACCATGTATAATTTGAAAAATGCACTCATAATAGCAAAAATAATACAGTATTGTTTGTTCATATAGTATCTAATGGTTTTCAGAATAATTCCATTCATTTCCCCTTGGTTCCTTATAATTCTGAAGTGGACAGGATATCTGCATTTTATCAGTGAAGACATAGAGCCTCAGAAAGATGGTGAGCTATATGAAATGTTCTATTACAGAGGGAAGTTTTTTTATGCATATTGAATCTTCACTGCTGCCTTTTGGCATTGAATATTCCTATAAGAATGTGATATTTTTCACATTTAAAAAAAATTGAGGTGAAATTGACATAAAATTAACCACTTTAAAGTAAACAATTCAGTGGCATTTACTGTGTTCACAGTGTTATAAAACCACCAACTCAATCCAACTCCACAACATTTTCATCACTCCAGAAGGAAACCCATACTCACTGGGCAGTTGCGCCCCTTTTCATGTCGCCCAGCTCCTGGCAACCAGGAGTCTGTGTTCTGTGTCTGGATATACTATTCTGGACATTTCATATAAATGGAATGATACAGAAAGTCCTCTTTCATGCCTGACTGGCTTCTTTCATTTAGCATAACGTTTTTGAGATTCATCCACATTGTAACATGTTTCGGTACTTTTTAAAAACTGGCTGAATACTATTTTAGTGTGTGTCTATACCATAATTTGCTTACCCGTTAATGGACTGTGCCTGCCTCCTGGCTGTGGTCAGCAGTGCTGCGGTGATGTACTTGCACTTGTTTGAGTATCTTTGTTCCAGTAATATGACTTCTAGCTCCCTGCTCAGGGGGTGGCCTGGAGACCATGAGTATCCCCCTAAGAGCCCCTTAGAAATGGAGGTCTCAGCCCCACTCCAGACTTACTGAATTAGAATTCGCATATCAGCAAGATGCAGGTGATTCATATGCGCATTCAAGTTTGAGAAGTGGTAACCTCATCAGTCTTTGGACTAGTTGCTTTACTAATGTATAGTATTTAATTAATTAGGAAATATAATTTTCTTAAATTTCAGTTCAAGAAAATCTTCAGTAGAGCCCAGGGTTCCTTTGGACCATATAACGTACTACCCATGGCCTTTGCCGCAGTGAAAAACGTGCACAAGTATAGAATCAGTAGAACAAGTGATAAACTTGTAGGAGACAGCAGTAAGTGATGTCTAGCTTTTATTCAAGTTTATAAGCAAGTGATTAATTTATAGACCTATGGAAATTTTTATTTTTAAAAACATAGAAATAGGAGTTATCACCCTAGGGTTCTTCTGTAGTAGCTAAAAAAAATTTTTTTTTTTTTTTTGAGGGCAGTATCACTGGCCCTCATATGTGGGACCGAACCGGGGCCGCTGGCTTCTCAAGCCAGTGCTTAACCACCGCACCACTCGGCTGGCCCTAAAAATTTTTTAACTTGGATCACTTTGAGTGGGACAGAAGGCCTAGAATCCATGTATATCTCCTACTCTGTTTTCAAAATGTCCCTCAAAATTAATATTTTAAAGTTCATAGCCAAGTAAATCCTTCTTACTGTGATAATTTTTTTTTTTTAATTTTATTGGGGAACAGTGTGTTTTTCCAGGACCCACCAGCTCCCTGTCAAGTAGTTGTCTTCAATCTAGTGGAGGGTGCAGCTCCCCGGCCCACGTGGGAGTCGAACCGGCAACTTGGGTGTTATGAGCCTGCACTCTTAACAACCTGAGCCAACTGGCTGCCCCACTGTGATAATATTTTTAAATGTACATTCTTACTACTTTTAAGGTAAAATTGTAATTAACAGTGGGAAATTAATTAAATATATATTGCGGACAGGTAATCTTTAGCCATCAGAGACTCCTTGCTGACCACATCTTGAAAAACACTGCTTTGGGGCACAGTGATTTAGAAGTGGTAATGGAAGTAATGGGTTATGTGTGTACATGTACGTAACCATTTTTTACTTCAAGATTAGAATTTCAAGAACTAGACTTGCACCTCTGATTCCTAGAGGTGTGTACCAGGCGTTCAGAGGGTCCTGTGGCTGCTGTCCTGTTGAGCATCATGGTTGATGACAACTTGGCAATAAGCTAGAATAAGGAGTGGGTGAGGAAGAACTGATACAGACCAGCAAGAGCGTAGGGTGGCTCTGTAAGAGTGTCGGGTCTTTTCTCACCCTCTAAGAAGGGTTACTGCTCTGAGTTGATCTTAGCAGACAGTAAGAACTGAATGCTGTTTTTATTAGCAGTAGTATTAGATACAAGTTAAATTTGGCCAAACTGGTTTTAGATCTTGGGAAATATGCACTGTGTATTCATGTATACATCTAAAATACACTTGCCTTTGTGGCTGTTTTTTAATAGAGGAGAGATCTTTATTTTGCCTTTTTTAGCCTCTTCATTCCGCGCCCCTAAATTGGGCTGGTATATTAATTTTGGAGCTGAAAGAAAGCCAGAGATAGCTTTTTTTTTAAAGATTTTATTGGGGAATTGAGGGAGGGGAACAGTGTTGGGGAATTGGGGGAGGGGACCATCCAAGTTGTTGTTCTTCAATCTTAGTAGTGGAGGGCTCCAGTCGCCATCTGGCTTCCCGTCGGCAGCTCGTGGCCTCTAAGCTCAAGGTGGTGTGTTCAATCTTAGTTGCAGGTGGGCGTAGCCACCATCCCATGCGGGAGTCGAACCAGCAGCCTTGTTGAGAGCGCACGCCCTATCCGCTGAGCCATCTGGGCAGCAGCTCAGCTCAAGGTGCCGAGTTCAATCTTTAGTTGTGAGTGGGCGTAGCCACCATTGAACAGGCAATCTTGTTGTTATACCAGCTGAGCTATCCTGCCACCTGTTGGCAGCTCAGCAACAGCTCAGCTAGGGCGCAGCGTTTACTGGCCCATGTGGGAATTGAACCAGCAGCCCTGTTGCTCAGAGCTCACATTCTAAGCCAACTCTTAACCAACTGAGCCAGTAGGCCGGCCCTAGAGATATCTTAATTCCATGGGTCTGTCTCCCCCAACTACACATTGAATCACCTGAGAAAGCATTTTAAAAGTATGTACTTGGGAGCACTAGAATCTCCCCCAGAGATTCTGATTTAATTGTTCTGGGTGGGCATTTTTAAAAGCTCCCCAAGTGATTTTTATGTCTGCCATCAAAAGACGGAGTCTGATCGATGTCCCCTTGAATGGGGACCTGCCTTCTGACTTGTTTCTAACAAGCAGAATGTGGCCTGCATGCTGCTGTGTGGCCTGTGAGATGAGGTCACCACTGGCAGTGGACCTTCCGTCTGACTCCTGGGGCGCTGCCCCGGGCCCCAGGTACCGTGTGAGGAAGCGGAGGCCAGTAGAGGTGTCCAGCTCACAGCCCCGGGAGGTTCTGTCAACCAGCCTCAACTGCTGCGTGCAGGAGTGAGCAAGCCTTGGGAGGCCAGCCCCCAGCCCTTAGCCACCCAGCTGATGCCAAACACTGCAATTTGCAGATTCCTGAGCTAAATAAATGATGGTGGGGTTTTAAGCCACTGAGTTATGGGGTGGTTTGTTATGTACCAATAGAGAAACATTCATTCATGTCCCACAGCTTACAACACCTTAAAATTTTTTTATGCTGTGTTACCTTCAGTCTTTGGCAGTACACATTCATATTTTATAGTTGTGTTAATAGAATGTACATAAAATTTTGTATCTGTTTTCTTTTGGGACTTTATAGGCCATTTTTGCATTTTACTAGGTAACCTTTATAAAGATTATTGAAACTGGAGACCTAATAGTTTATATTCCTGTGATTTTGATGGGCCTAAGTAAGCCCTGGCCTAACAACTCGTTTCCCATGATTGGTTCATTTTTCTATATAAAAGAACCTTGGTATACCTTGATGAAGAGAAATATTGGAAGTTGTTTAATTAAACGCAGCCCTATTGACTGCCTACTAAGTGCAAGCACTCTGTCAGATTGTACTGGAATGCAAATAAGGGTAGGTTCTGGCTCCTGCCCCTGGGGGTATTTATAGTCTAGTCAGAAGGACAGATAATACGCACACATAACTGCTTCAGAATGTGATTCAATTAATGTACGCTAGCAAAGATTAATTCTGACTGCAGAAATTGGGGAGGTAGCCTGTCATACAGGAGTTGTCATTTGAACTGTATCTTGAAAAAGCATTCTGCAAGTGCAGCTGAGAAAGTATAGTCTCGTTTAGAGACTATACGCAGTTCTGTAGAGCAAAACGTTGGGTATACGGTAGGAGTGCGGTCGATTATAAAGCCAACTATTTCCTTAGGCATTGAGAAGCAAGCCGCTGAAGGTTTCTGAGCACGGAACTGACATGGTCCAATTGGTAGCACGTGTCCGGATGGCCTGGTGGAAGGAGAAGGCAGTTAAATAGCTGTTGCGTTAGTGTAGGCAAGTGAAGAAGCCAATGAACAAAGGTAATGGCATGACACAGGGCAGCTGTGAAAGTGCCATTTCAGGGGAGTGTTGATAGGACTTGGTGACAGATGGGAAGCCTGAAAGCTTGAGTGACAGAGGGATAGTGAACCCGGCACCACAGAGGGCCCTGGAGTGGGGGAGCACTTTGGTTGAGAGATGGTGTGCTGCCCTAAATTCTCCACCTGCTGGATGGTGACGGCTGGTTGGACTGGGTGTGGCGATGACAAGCAGGTGATTGAAATGTGACATTGGCACTTTTGTGAAGTCAAGATTGCTAGATTTGACAGTAGCTACATAGCAGTTATAGCTGAAGCAGGGAGAGGAGAGAGTTGTTAAAATATGTAGCCTTTTCATGGGAAATAGAAGGTGACAGATGATTGGAGCTAGATTTTTTTAAGGGTCTGATTTTTGGGGTGTCCCTAGTTCATGGGAAAATGCAGTGGAGGCTGACTGATGGAAGGGAAGGGTTCTGCTGAGATTAACGTCGCTAAGACCGTTAGACCTTACCCTCGTGATTAGTTCCTAAATTGTAGTGTGCAGTAGAATGAATAACTAGCAAAAATTTACCTTTGAACCATCTGCATTTCTAAGGGCTGGGCCTGCCAAAGGCTGCATTTCACCTGCCAAAGGTCTGCGTTGGGTTTAATGTTACCAAAGAGTGCAGCATTGTTAGTGCCCTTAAATGGTCTCTTCTCTGTCCGGGAGGAGCTGAAAAGGGAATGATTTAGTAATCTGAGACTGACAGCATATATATAGTAAATGGCATCTCACAGGAGAAGGGAGAGGGAGTTTATAGGGAAATGAACTCTGAACCTAGGATTCTCAGTTTTATTCTGGGTCTCTGAGCACTGTACTTCTTAAAGTGACAGCTCGCAGAAGCCAATTGTGTAACTATTGGATGTTGCTGATACCCACCCGGGTGAAGTAACCCAGCCCTTCCTTAACAAGCTGTTCCCAACTAACAACCAGTTTCCGCCAACCCTGCCCATTTTCCTCTTACTCTTGTGACTGGATGGTTCTTTCCTAAACACAGAAGCATTTGGTAATGTACCTGAAGTTTGAAAAAGTAAAGCTAGAGGTACAAAGCAGGAGGGCAAGGGGATGTTTTTGACAGCTTTGTTACAGAGCGAGGAAACAGAATCCCATTTCATCAGCACCTTTCCAGTGAAAAAACCCACAGCCATCTTGAGCTTTGCAGAGTGAAGCAGCCCTACAGACATAAATCCTGGTGCTCAGGAGCCTGACGCTATGTTTTATGTCCCAGTTGCATCCTAATCTGTTTCAGAATTGTCAGTACAGAACCAATTCTGATTCTGACTGTGTTTGCAATACCAAGTCTTGGCCAAAATGGAAAGCCCGAAACTCTTGTTGAGTGATCTGTCTGTATACCAGGATTGTTGTAAACTCTCTTGCCCTTATCAGCTCTTCCCTAAAGGGAATTCCCTGGTGGAATTCACCTTCCTTCATTTTAGAAGCTATATTTACATTTTCTTCTAGAAAAGAACATCTATACTTAGAACCAAAAGACAGCAATGGCTGAATATCTGAAACATGGAAAATGGGCTATGTGACTTTTCTTGCCTTAGACCTTTATTTGAGTGGGTGATGCTGTAAGCCATCTGTTTTTTTTCTAGACAGTGGCATTTGAAGAAATTTCCAAATGAGGTCAGATCACTGATTAAACTTGTGTTCCGCTTTTGGCTCTGCAACCATGCAGAGTGGTCTTGCTAGTACTTGAGGCTCTGCCAGCAAAACCCACACCAGATGCTTTGGGCTGTGTGGATTTGCGGTGTCATGGAATGATAGGGTTTTTTTCCACCTTGCATAACTGTGGAAACAGAAGTTTAAAAGGATACCTCTTAAGATATCTGTTCTATTTTATTTTTTGACTCACCGTGGACATAACTTTCTTTTTGGTGATAACATATTCCAGTAGGGAATAAGTGAGCTCGTGTTTTCACCTCTCATTATTTGATAGTGGGAGAGACTGAGCCCCGGGTTCTCTTCTTTAGTTAAGATTTTAATGAGGAAGGGGAGGGTCTAGGACAAGCCTCTCTTTTCCAAATCTCTTCCAGAGCCCATTATTATTTCAGCAATTGAGGACAGTTAGGGTGTTTTGCAGTTACCCAAGTTCTGTCACATAATAATCTCATTTGGTTCTAAGTGACCTCATGATGTAGGAGGTTGACATACTATCATACTTTTTTGTAGATAGAAAAAATAATATTCAGAATGTTGGGATGAATTACTTAAGGGACATAGCATAAGTGTGTCAAACTTGAAATTTGAACCTAGAGTTTTGTAAATCTCCAAATAGTGTTCTTTTTTTCCCTAACACTTTTTTTTTTTTTTTTTTTTGTGAACACTGAGCCACTCTCAGCTCTTTCTAGATCAAGTCCTGGGTCCTGCTGTTAAAAGTTTATTCAAAGGGTGGATGGACAGTCTAGACATATATAAATTTTTACCTACTTGAAAACTAAAATTGTTGCTTTCTTGGAATAATTTGGGAGTGGAGCAGCATTGGGTGGCAGGCAGTAGCTTAAAGGATGCTAGATTTTGCTTGAATAGCTGCTGTTTGTCAGTAAAGAATGGATGTGTGAAGCCGCTAGAGAGCTCCTTAAGGAACTGGAGACAGAGATGAGGCAGTGAGAAGCTAGACCTGAGGAGCTCACCAGGCTCCTTACTGTAGAGGCCCTCACTTTTGGACCTAGTTGTCAGGAAGGGAGACTGTTGTGGGAGGAGAGGGCTGCTACTTTTAGAATGAGTGCTTTGGGGGTACAATCTGATCTCAGGTGGCTGGGCTTAAGGCTTTCACAGAATAAAAACGGAGGTGTTCACTGAATTAAAAGGATCTCATTCTTGTTTGTGGCTGTTCCCCCCCCATCCCCCACAGTGGGCGACCTTGAGAATGGAGAGAGGAGCCAAGGAAAAGAACCACCAACTCTACAAGCCCTATACCAATGGTAAGACTGGGTCTCAATCTTTATCCTAAAAGGTCCCTTGGAAGTATACTCCTGAGCGCTTTTAATTTCACGCAGACTCTTCACTATAAAAAAGGTAGACTGTGTCCTCTGAGTGTTTTTAACATGCTTTTCCCAGCATGCTGTTTGACAAGGTGTTCTCTTTTGCAGGAATCATTGCAAAGGATCCCACTTCACTAGAAGAAGAGATCAAAGAAATTCGTCGAAGTGGTAGCAGTAAGGCTCTGGATAATACTCCAGAGTTTGAGCTGTCTGACATTTTCTACTTTTGCCGGAAAGGAATGGAGACCATTATGGATGATGAGGTGACAAAGAGATTCTCAGCTGAAGAGTTGGAGTCCTGGAACCTGCTGAGCAGAACCAATTACAACTTCCAATATATCAGCCTTCGGCTCACTGTCTTATGGGGCTTAGGAGTGCTGATTCGGTATTGCTTCCTCCTGCCACTCAGGTGAGAGCAGGGCCTGAGGGGACAAAGGACTTGAACTATGCAAGATCTTCCTACCTATCTCCCTGCTTTGTTTTCCCATTTTAGAAAGAACGATAATGTGATTCTTGTACTGGCTAGTTGGTCTGACCCTTGGAAGGGTACACTGGTGATTATCCTTTAAAACCCGTGGATTCTCTGCATATCAGACTGAAATAGTTGGGTTTCTAAAGACCAATTACTTGTCTAGCTGGACTTATCACAGGGACAGGGAACATGATGTGCTTTCTGGCCACCTCTCCCTGGTCACGCTTTCCTACTGCTGCTTCTCTGGTACAGAGGCCATATTGATCTCTGAGTTTTCTGTACCAGGTGCTTTCTGAGTAATCCTTGTCAGCTCCTGGTACCTTCAGGCTCTATCTCCTTCCTTTTGCTCACAGAGAAGCTGTGCTTCTTCCAGGGTTTAAAGCCAAAGGGAAGGGTAAGACAGCAGGACAGCAGGTGCCTGAGGGCAGAACAGCCAGTGTTAGGATTTTCTGCCATCCTGGCTGCCTGATGCCTGAGGAGATAGTGTCAGCTGAGAGCCAAATCTATAGCCACCCACACTTTGGAATCAGAGTGATCTCTGGTTCTGACAGGCCTGCGCATTTCTGCCTGGAACTCTAGTCTAGGTCCCAGGTGATCAGGTTTTGGGGGTGGTTTTCGTGAAGCCCACTTTCATTTTCACACACTCAATTCTACACATGGTACAAGGATGTGCGTGTTTTAATTTGTCTGCTTCTTACAGGATTGCGCTCGCTTTCACGGGGATTAGCCTTCTGGTGGTGAGCACAACCATGGTGGGATACTTGCCAAACGGAAGGTGAGTGCAGTGAGAGTGTCTGTGTCTGAAGGGGACTTAGCTCTGGGAGTGGCGCCTCTGCTATTGATGGTCAGGCTACTTCTCTGGGTATAGCCAAACCACAGAATCTCCAGTGGATAAAATCACCCACGGTGACAGTGGCATCAGCATTAAAGTCTTTTATTTTTTTACTGATCTTGATCTGTGACTATTCTTTTTGCCCCCCACGCCTCCCACTCTTCCCATTTTAAAGACAAAGGGGAGAAACCACAGTTCAAGGCAAGCAGATTTTACAGCGTGTTTAATTTTGAACATTCTACTGGGTTGATAAAATGGTAAGAGGGTAAGAAATGTAGGTAGGGCTTTTGTTTGTTTGTGTTGTTCTTTTAAGGAGAAATTTGCTCCTTCTGGAAAATTCTGGAGCTGGCAAACCTCTCTTCTGCCCAGGCTGGCAAGGAGGTTTGATCTCTGGCCTTTGCCCTGCCTCCAGGTGTTGACTGGAAAGGAAAGGGAATCTAGGAGACTTACCTATGCTGGAAATTCTAAGGCTATGAATTCTAAACCTGTTAATTTAGGTAATTTAAGCAGCCCTCATCGTTGCTTTGTTTCCTCATATGTAGACATAGAGATGTTAATACATTACAGGGTTTTACTGTATACACTAACACTTATGAAAATACTTTGCAGTCTTAAAGGACAGTGATAGTTAAATTGTTCGAGACAACAACTTTTCCTGTCTTCCTACATGTAAAATAAAAACAAAAATCTTTGTCTTGTTGTTGCAGGTTTAAGGAATTCCTGAGTAAACATGTTCACTTAATGTGTTATCGGATCTGCGTGCGAGCTCTGACAGCCATCATTACCTACCACGACAGGTAAGGTAACTTGGTATGTGATACAAAGGGAAATGGCACTGGTAAAACATGACCCAACTACAACCAGCCACGGGAGCGCTTCTGAATTTTCAGTTAGAATTGATGAAGCTGGTGAAGTGAGGGATGAGTTCCAAATGAATTGTTTCACACTGATTTTTTGTTGCTTTGCATACATTCTAAACACAGGAAAAACAGGCCTAGAAACGGTGGCATCTGTGTGGCCAATCATACCTCTCCTATTGATGTCATCATTTTGGCTAGTGATGGCTATTACGCAATGGTAAGACTTCTTTCCGTTGCTTTCCTGGGACAAGATTTCTTACTGGTCAGGGTGGGGAGGCTTGTGGACCCTTCACCGAGCTCACTTAACAGGTAAACATGGCTTTATGCTTGAGCTCTACCTGGAGTGTCACCTTTGTTTCCGTTGCTTTTGGGAACTCCTTGTGACTTTGATAGATATTCTGAGTAGAGTAGCTGCGAGTGTTGCTGGAGATCAGACCTTGGATGTTTAGGTGTCATGGAAAGGGGGAAAGATAGGGAGGGAGGGTTTGAAAGGACTGGATTCCAGGGCATTGGAGTTTTCAATTACAGGTCTCTGGTATCACTAATTAAAAGGAGAAAGTTACTTTTCAGGGAGCCTAATAGTGGTTTCTTAAATAGTGAGAAACTTATGGTTATCAGTAAAATGTTAGAGGGTGAGCGGTTGGGGTGCTTATCTTGTGGGACCCGGGGCCCCCTCTGCAGCATGAGGGATGTGTGTTCGGATAGCCTCACTGTCCGTTATTCCTTTGTCTCGGATTAGGTGGGCCAAGTGCATGGCGGCCTCATGGGCGTGATTCAGAGAGCCATGGTGAAGGCCTGCCCTCACGTCTGGTTTGAGCGGTCTGAAGTGAAGGATCGCCACCTGGTGGCCAAAAGGTAAGTCAACAACACTGGTGTATAGATGACCAGTTCCCGAGAAAGGACGCATTTTAGAGGTAGTATCCCTCCCCAGTGGAATGGTAGTGTCTTCTACACTGAGCCCATACTGCTTTCTTAATAAAAGATTTTTTTTCTGAAATATGGAATACAAAAAGTATAGAAACCCTGGTAGTATTTACCATGTTGGTGTTTCTAAACCGTTCTTATTTCTTGTACCCGTTGTAACAAATGACATATGCACTTTTAATGCTGTTTGAAATTTCAAAATGAATTCATTACCAAAAATTTTAAAAACTTAAGGCAGTGGAATAAAGTGCTGCTCCATTTTCAAGCTTGAAAAAAGGGTAAGGTAAACATGTAAACAGGTAATGGCAGGAGCTTTGCAGTAAATTGACAGGAATCAAGACTCAACTGAGACCATCTTCCAGAGGGACAGATGAACCCGCCACTCAAGTCCCTTTCCTGCCCCTCTCAGGGCAGAGTGTAAGCCAGGTGGACTGTAGGTCCAGCCCGGCATGGCTGTTAGGAAGATCAGTAGCAAGTGTTTACTGACGGTGCTCTCTGCAGGGCCTCTGGCAGATGCGCCCCAAGTCTGAGCAATGTCTTGTGTGCACAGGCTTTCATACTGAATTGAACACTTGTAGGAAGTAAACGGTAGTAATCTGATTTTCCCTGTCCTTGTAAGTTTTGTCTTTGTGAAATTTAGATTATGAATATATAAAAGATAGGATCATATTTGTTCACTTGCTTTTACACAACATCTAGCGTCACATCTATGTAAATTATTTTTAAATGTGTTTTGGTGATAATGGATGTAAAGCTGTCTGACCTTTCCTTTCCTTTTCTCTTCTAAAGACTGACTGAGCATGTGCAGGATAAAAGCAAGCTGCCCATCCTCATCTTCCCAGAGGGTAAGAAGGCACTGAGCACCACAGAAACTTCTGGCGGGCCAGGCCGAGCAGGATGAGGGCTCTGCTGTTGCCTCGGAACCAAGTCCCTCCACCTTTGTTGGGGTCATCTGTTTTCACTGAATAATGTTAGGTCTCATTCGATTGGCTGTGGGTCTAAAAACTCATAGAGATTCAGAATTTGGACTAAGCGTGCCATAGTGCGAACTTCCCCAGTGCAGGAACCCCTTGTGGCCTTTTATGTGGGCTGCTGTGTGTTAAGCAAGGAAAGCGGTCCTGTAATAAGAAAAGGAAGCAGTACAGTGTTTTGGTCATCTATTTTAAGTGTTAATTCATAAGCTAGGGAGATGGCAGATTTACCCTGTTTGAAGAGTCATTGGAATTTTTATTATTATCTTTAGTCCTTAAACTCCTAATCTCTAGGGTAAAGGGCCAAAAGGAATACCATTTTACTCTCTCCTGCATTTTAGGAACCTGCATCAATAATACATCGGTGATGATGTTCAAAAAGGGAAGTTTTGAAACCGGAGCCACGGTTTACCCTGTTGCTATCAAGGTACAAGACCTCTGAGGGTGCGTGTGGTCATTATCGCTGCTGCTGTGAATGGGACACAGCAGGAGAAGGTGGAGGAAAGCGCTGTTGTCACCATCTGTTGGTTGATCCTCCAGTAGAGCTGCCGGGGGTGGGGCGAGCATGGGTTGAGTGCCAGAGGAGGAGAATGTGACATTGTTCATAACCAGTTAGAAGGGCCTGAGTTGTGTTTGAACCAGGAACAGCCAAATTCTGCCCACACCTCACCACCCCCACCAGATTCAGGAAATGGCAAGCCCTTCATAACTTTATGTATTTCCTCTACTTTCTTCATAAACCTAGCTCCCCCTTCACATCTATCTGATTTTCTAAACAGATGCCTAAAAGCATGCTATTACCAACATTATTACCTCTAAAAAACACAGGCTGTTATGAATACGCTTAAAGTATTTAGGTTAAAATATCAGGGTAAAACTGAGTAAAATTTGGGTAGTGCTTAGGATTTAGCCTCCATACTTTTGCAAGCCTGTTGGTTATCTGCAGAGCATTTGGTAGAAATACTCCTTATTTTCACCTTGCCAGCACAGCTGGTGCAGCTGGGGGATGAGATGCTCCTCCTGGCTGAGCAAACGCTTACCAGCCATACCATTCACTCCCTCCTGTTTACCAGGTAGGCCAAGCACCAGGGCAGGGGCGGCAGGTGAATATGGCTGCAGGGTAACTGAGCCATGGGCCAGGGCTGCTCAAGCGATTTGCTGGGGATGCTGTGTCTGGGAACAGCAAGAAAGAGAACAGTCTTTTAGCAGTGTCGGCTGTGGGTGTAGGACAGGGAGTGTTGTTTGCATTGCATTGCATGTATGCCACACTGCATTTTAATATACTCAGTCCAGTGCTTTGTCATCCATGTTTATTAAAAACAAACTACTGGGGGACCAGCCGAGTGGCATGGATGTTAAGCGCTGGCTTGGGAAGCCGGCGTCCCCGGTTCGGGTCCCACATATGAGGGCCAGTGACACTGCCCTCAAAAAAACAAAGAAAAGAAAACAACAAAAAAAAAACTACTGGATAGAAGCCGTCATTGCTCACTGCAGAGCATTGGTTCTCGGATCTTAGCTGCATCAGCATCACATAGAGGGATTGTGAAAATGCAGAGGTCTGGGCACCATGCCCAACATTTCTAACCCGTTCCTGGGCGCTGCTGACACAGCTGGTCAGCGCCACGCTGTGTGAACCCTGTTCTGGGCAGTGGTTTCTAACCATTTTGGACTGTAGACCCTTGGGATAGTTATGACTCCTCCAAAGGAGGCATGTCAGTTCTACCTGTAATTTCATTCCATTCCCAGACTAAAGCCGACATAAGAATAAGAACTTCTACCCCATAGATACTTAATTTAGTTTTTGTGACGGTTTTGTTAACCAAACTTTGGATAACCTTAGCTATATGAACACTTTTATTACATTTCCATCAAAGTTAAATCATCTGATTTTGGGAATTTATGGCTATTTTGAGCTTTTGCCTTGTTTTTCTCTCTACAGTATCTGTCCAGTGTGGAATAGAGAATGAGCCCTAAACCAACTCTCACACTTGCTCTCTCACACATACCACATTTTTTTTATCCTTATAGTGCTTTATAAAATAGAACAACACTTTCTTCAAATCATAAACATTAGCTTCTTTTTAAAACTCATTTTTCTCCCTTATTTCCTTTTGATATTATAGCGTGAACTCATTAAGCTGTCTGTAAATTTAGTTTCATAATTAAATCTAAATGTCTTCATTTCAGTAGTCAGGTCCATAACTGGGCACAATTACCCAATTTCTGTTCTGAGAATCATAAAATTTAGGTTTTGAAAGGCCTCAAAAATCATATAGTTCAGATCTACTCCCACCCCCTTGAGTGCAGGAGTCCCCACCACAGCCCCAGCTGTGTGCCTTCCCCAGCTCTTCCAGGCAAAGGGCATTTTCCACGCTGGTGGCAGCCTGGTCCTGTGGGACAGCTCTTGAAATGCTGTCTCCTTTTATTTTTCCACTTCCTGGTTCCAGATCTTTGCTTTATAATTGCACAAAGTTAGTCTAAGATCTTGTCTGTGCTAGCCCTTCAAATATTTGATAACAGTCCCATCTTTGTTCAGACATTCTCAAGGACTCAGCTCCTTTTGTTGCTTCTTTTGTAACTTCCTCCAGCACCTCTCCCCCCACCCTGTTTACCTGTCACTTAAATGATTCTGTTTGGTGAACATGAGGGTCACAACTTTGGCTACATTTGCCACAAAACACCATTTAAGTACACCCATTGATTGCCTCCAGTAGAGTCGTTGGCAAATGGAAGTGTCTGGTAAGCCTGCTGCTTCGCAGGAAGTACAGCTCCTACGTGGTGGAGGCCTTGTGAGCTGTCTGCGCATCGCGATTGAATCAAAGCAAGGCCTCCTGCTTGCACAGATAATTAGCTTCCTTACAAGTGTAATGCCAGAGGCACATCGTCAACTTTTCTATTGTTGTCTCTGTGGTCTGGGGAACTAGATGTGATGTTTAAAAGTGGGTTGATATGTAGGAAAGTCCCCTTATTCAGGGAGATACATGTAGAAGTATTTCTGAGTGAATGCCAGTATGTTGGTGATTGGGTTTATGAAAGGGGAGGGGATAGATGACGCAAGTATGGTGAAGTGTTGGTAATTATTTTATCTAGGGAATGGGTGTATGGGAGTTTATTATCCTATCCTCTGTTTTTGGATGTGCTTGAAAACTAAAATATTACATAGATTATATGCACCAAAGAGGAAGATGTAACCAAAGAGGGAGGACATTTGTCTAAGGACTGCTGTTCAGGGGGCGGTCAGGGAGGGTTACTGTTTCTAGAGGTCAGAACTGCCTAGGCGTGGGGTTACTTAGGAAGTGTTCATGCAGGGGGCCTGGGAGCAGCTTTCTTATACCGATACTGCCCCGGGGGATGCAGTCATCGTTGGAACCCCTATTTCTTACCATCCAGCTTTCCGTTGTATTTCAGTATGACCCTCAATTCGGGGATGCCTTCTTCAACAGCAGCAAATACGGGATGGTGACATACCTGCTGAGAATGATGACCAGTTGGGCCATTGTCTGCAGTGTTTGGTATCTGCCTCCCATGACCAGAGAGGTAGGAGCCCACAGCGCGTGGAGGCCTTCGCTCAGCCCTGGATGATCGTGAGCCTGGGTTGAGTGGTCTCATTCACTCTTTCTTACAGACAGACGAAGATGCTGTCCAGTTTGCAAACAGGGTGAAATCCGCCATTGCCAGGCAGGGAGGACTTGTGGACCTGCTATGGTGAGTCAGCGTCAGATTTTATCAGCTGAATCTAGGAGGTGAATTTCAGAAGGATGTTGAGTCATTGACTCCTTTTACAAAGACTCCTCCTCTCCCTGGCGTGGGGCGTGAAGCTCGCCAGCCCTGGAGCGTGAGCAGTTGGACTCCTTTCTCCTAGTTTCAGCTCCGAGGTGCCCTCTGGGTCCTGGATCTCGGGAACGTGGAGCCCAGGATGCTTGGCCTGAAGCAGCTCACTGTGTGCACTTCTCTGGGGTTTGTACTAGTCTGCCAGGGCACCCAGAGAGTCTTGGTCACTTGAGGGAGGGTAGCCCTGATGCCGATCTGGAACCTCATAGGAGCACTGGGCTATCTGATCTCGTGCAGTTGGCAAGACCGGACTGTCCTTCGAAAGGCAGAGGTTTCCTTTTTTGCTTTCAGTTTGTTACCTACTAGAGTAGGAGTTGGCAAACTTTTTCTGTAGAGTCAGTAGATATTTTAGACCTGGTGGGTCAGGTGACCTGTGTTGCAGCTATTTAACTGTGCGATAGTAGCGTGAAAGCACCAGAGATGATACATGAATGAATGAGGGTGTCTGTGTTCCAGTACAACTTTATTTACAAAAAACAGGTGTCGCTGGATTTGGCCCAGGACCACAGTTTGCGGACCTTTATGCTGCAGTGTGAGATAATTATACTCCAAGAACGGGTGTGGTGGGAGTGAACGGTGGCTCAGGGAAACCATTCCAGCCTGTTAGGATCCCTTGGTTTAAGCGTAAGGGTCAGCTCTGGAGGGCATTTGGCTAAAGTAGGCATTATGGGGAAAGTGTGGAAATTCACATTTTAAGCTAACCTGTGGGTTCTTAGGTAATAGCATGGCCCTGCAGATCATAGCCTTTTAAAAAATGCTGACATTTCCTCAGCACTCACTGTGTGCCAGACGCTGCTGCTGACTCTGTTGATTCCCTTTCATCTTCACAGTAACTCCGTGAAGTTTGGAAATCGTTACTCCCATTTTTCATTTGAGAAACTGAAACTCAGGTTAAGGAACTGTTCGTCCAAGTCACAGAACAAGCTCTGGGGCCCAATTTTGACTCAGGTCTAACAAGCTTGTAGAACTTGGATGTTGACCCACTGCTCCACATTCCCCCTCCGTGAGGCCTGATCAAGACACTGGTGACTTTTGCAAGGATGCCTTTGCTGTGGATTTGAAAGGGTGTTGCAGGTGTCAGGTCTCCCTGTGTGAGGTCTGTGTAGTAATGGGTGCTGCATCAGAGACTTTTCCACCCCTACCATCTCCATAGCTCAACAGAAAGGTGTAGCAGGCAGACTGCAAGTGGACTTGGATTTTCATTAGCCATTGTAGATGAGGCTGATTCTAGGATGTAGGCAAGGAGTTAGGGTGAAAGGGGAGTGGGAGTCGGACTTGGAAGAAAGAAATCTCAAGTTGAGAGGATTTGTGTGCTGCAAATGGAAGGAAGTGCTGGCATTTCCCTGCGGCAGGCAGCACCCCTGAGCAGGGAAGAAGGACGACGTGTTTCCCCATTGTGTCCGTTGTTTGCATGAACTTGGAGAATCCTTGGGTCTGAATTTTACAGACTGTATTTCACAGATCTGCTTTCTAGATTCCTTGTAAGTTTCAATATTTCCTAAAACTTGGTTCACCTTCTGTAATGCCAGAGTACCTCCTATATCTTGTGTAAGGTGGGGACAAATGTTCAAGTAGAAAGAACTTTTAACTCCTTGATATGTTTAAGCAATTACAGAGTACCTTAAATAGGAGCAGTGACTTTTGACCCAGGGCAAGAGTGAGAGTTTTGAGGGAGAAAAGGTGGATTCCATGAATCCAGGGCCAGTTTCTGAGCTCATCCTGATGAGAGACGGGGAGGACTTTGGTTTCTGGCAGGCTTCTCTTGGTGTTTGAGCAGCATTGTGCATCTGGCTGTGATACAAGGGTGGGCTGGAAATCTTACCTGCAGCCTTTCTCTCATCAGGGATGGTGGTCTGAAGAGGGAGAAGGTGAAGGATACGTTCAAAGAGGAGCAGCAGAAGCTGTACAGCAAGATGATCGTTGGGAACCATGAGGACCGGAGCCGGTCCTGAGCCCGCGCCTCGCGCTGGCTGGACCTCCTTGCCCGAAGCCCTGGCGCAGGAGCCAGCCGGAGCCCGTCTGCTGCACTCCTGCCGGACTCGGGCCTTTGGGCTGCTCTGGATCCCAGGGCTCCAGCTGCCTCAGTCGCCTGGATCCCTGGGCTTGCCGTCTGGAGTGAATGGTGCGGGGTGTTGCTGCCCAGGACAAGAGGCCTTCTTGTTTTTCTTATGATAAGCTCATTGGAGTAATGCCATTCAAGTCAACTCTCCACTGTGCACACGCAAGGCCAAGTGGTTGAGGGGAATCGGCCCCTTCCCGTGCTCAGAAACAGTAGGACACAGTAGGTGTTGGTCCGCTAAGGGTGCCCTCACGCCGGGGCCTTGGCTAGGGAAGGGAGGCACTGAGAGGCAGTGTGGCTTGCCAGCCTGAACGTGGCCCCTGCAGCCTCCCCCAGCGTTGGAGCTCTGCAGACTTGATAAAAATAAAACTTGTCTGCAGGGGCTTTCAGCAAAATGAAGTCTTAAATTCTCGTACAGCCACCAAAGGGGATGGAAGGAGGCAGGATGGACTGCTGGCTAGTGCGGTGAAAACCAAGAGTTGATTTTCACTTTTAAAGCCCAGTGCTAACCCCGAGCTCCCATGTGACTTGCTCTTTGTTAATACGTGCCTGTTTCCCCATCTGTGACCTGGATCGGGAGGAGAAGCGTGGAAACCTACCTCACAGGGATGTTGTGGGGATTAAAGCGTTACAGTGAGTGAAGGACAGTCAAGCTCAGTGTGACAGGTACAGGTCCTAGGGGTATGGCAGGACCAGGTCTGCTCTGAGCTCCTGCCCAGGGATTGGCAGTTGTTCTGGGAGTAAATAAAATTGTCTTGGATGGTGAATGAATTGAGGGGTTTTTCCCTTCCCTCTTTCTCCCCTAGATGTAACCCTAAGCAACCTGTTTCTTATCAGAGTCACAGAACATAACCCTGGGGCTGAAGGGAGTCCAGCTTGACTTCTGAATGAGGAGTGGTATTGTTCAGGAGAAGGTAAACTCCTCATATCGAATGGCTCGTTTAGACTCCCCACCACAGACTGAGGTGCGGATTTCTACACAGATGGATGCCATGCGATTAGAGGTGTGCGATTGGGGCACCGTTTGTTGAGGCTGGGGTGGGGGTGGGGGGACAGTCTGAAAGGACAGTAGGAAGCCACGAGGAGATGCAGGGGCGAGGTAGGAGTGGAGGCTCTGCATTAGTGAGGGTGGCAGGATGGGCTGTGGGTATGTGGTGCACCGTGGGCTTCCATACAGCCAGAGGGAAACTGCAGGCTTGCTGGCCGCCTAATCCTCCCTGCAGTCACTAAAGGCAGGTCCAAAGCCAGCCACCCTCACTGCTGCTTACTTCCAAGGCCCACAGTTTCAAATCCCTCAGGAGACAGTCACCTCACCTCTACCATTATCCATTTATCCTTACCCCTCCCTCCCCTCACTCTGCCATAGCACAGTCACCACACCTTTCAGGATCTTGCACTAGCCATGGTAAGTGTCACCTCCAAGGCCACCGTCTAGCCTGTGATGTGCGGACATGCTGGGAGCGAAGCCTGCTCTGGAGGTGGCGGGATTGGTAGCATTTGTCTTGCCCGCCTTTCCTGACTCTCACCCTAACTGCCGTCCTGTTGCCTCCCTGATAGCCTCCCATTTCCTCGTACCCGCCTTATTGCTAACCAGTGAAAAGTTCTTTTTCCTTCAAACACTATCATGACTGTAAGAACAGCCTCTTATGAACTGTTTTACAAAATAATAAAGGGTAAAGAGTGGTTTTCAGCCTTTATAAGTGATACTTGCAGTGTTTAAAAGCTATCTGGAATGATCTTTAAAAATAGGTCTTGAAAACCAAGTTTCCTTAAAAAAACAAACAAACTGATTAGTACATTTATTTCATGGTTTTCAATAAACTTGTCTATTGATGCCATGAGTATTGCAGGAACCTGGTTTAGAATCACTGCTATGTAAAGAAATATTTGTGGAGACTAAGCAATTATTATTTTCCTCTTATTAAGTGAGGAGAGGAAATTTGAATTACATCCCTTCCCCCAGAAACTCGCTTAAAATTTTAACTTGGTGCTTGTTGTAAGCATGCAGACTCGTGAGACTGCCATTCTTATTTTATTTTATTTTTATTTGAAGGCAGTGTCACTGGCCCTCATATGTGGGACCCCAAGCCAGCGCTTAACCACCGTGCCACTCGGCCGGCCCCTGCTCCATTTTTTTAATTGGGGACCCGCAGGCCTCGAGCTGATCCATCAGCCAAAATGTTTGGTTTGGGATAACCAAGTTGGTCTTGTGTAGTAAAACCTCATGGGCCTTAGGAATAGCAACAGAGAGGCATATAAAGTACAAAATACCTGTACACTCGCTTCTGGAACTCCAGCAGCAATGAGGACACTTGGAGTAAAGCCAAGTGGCCTTAATGAGTGGGATGAGCACTGGCCAGTTTCTAATCCCGCTTCCAAACCTGCTGCCCCTCCTACTTCCCTGTCTGTTCCTTAGTCCATAACCGAGGACCTGAGCTAGATGATCTCTAAGGCCCTTTCCACCTCTGCAGTTTCTGTAATTTTTAAACCCATACATAGTTCAAACTTGGGTTTTAAATGCTAAAGTCATCTGGGTTCAGAAATAAAGAGAAGTCAGTGTGAAGCCATTTGCTGTCTCCAAAGCGATGGGGCTAGTGACACTGCACTCCACTAGAGGGTGTCGCCCATGGGAAGGACAGGCCCTAGTGTAATAGGTGCTTGTGGGTGGGATTGACTGGATCCTGGGAAGACTGTTTTCATTCAAGTGACATTTTTTTTTCCCCCAGCCAGTTAGAGAAGGAACTTTCTAAAAAGGCCTGTAAAATTCCCCTGCCGGAGGAAGCTTAATAGGAAACTGTCAGCCCTGCCAGAGCTCAGCAAGCCAGGCTTGATGGAGCAGTTGGAGATGACATCCTTGTGACATAGTAGAACCAACTTTGGAACTTGGTTCTTAATGTCAGCCCCCACTCCCTGCTGCTGACCTTCAGAGATTAGAAAAGGCTTGATGTGAGGTGGTGGGGAGTCTTCCACCAAGCCCTGAATGCCCAGACCAGTGACGAGTCCTCAAGCACCACCCTGTTTGCAGCCCTTCACACTGGTGGGCTCTAACTGTTGTTTTTCAGAAGTCTGGGACTGTATATCCTGCCATTTCCTTCCTGAAATTGACCAAAAACTCAGTGGCCTGTGGAATAATGCTTCCCACTGTCCCTGATGCAGGAGAGAGTCCACTGGGTCATAGGTCCCCTCTGCCCGTTGTGCATCTGGGGTGGCCAGACTCGGTTTCTCCAGTTGCACTCGCCCTGTGTGGCCTGGACGTGGGGCTGGAAGGGCAGCTGCATGCACACTGACTCTTGGACAGGTTAAGGGACGACCATCCAACCATCCATCTTCCATTGCACTAACACCCCCTCTCCCCCCAGTCAATATGTCTCTCTCCGATGGGAAAGTTAATAAATTTTGCTCTAGATTAAAAGTATTGATCATTTCATTTGTAAACGATAAATAAAAAGGGGGAACTTCTCATTGCACCCGGGGTAGCGTCTGGTGTATTTTGCTGGTGGAATTGCGCTGGCTGCCGGGGGGGTGGGCTTCTCATATGCATTCTGGCTGGCCAGTCGCATTGATTTCCTATTAGTCTCCCAGCACCACCCAGTAACACATCATTTCAGTACCGGCTATTAATGGTCTTTTGATAAATAATCACTTGTAAGTCAATAAATTTTTATTAAACAGTGTGGCTCTTTGATTTATTAAAATCCGACCGTGTTTGTCCGGGAGAAAAGGGATGCTGAATTGAAGTGGAGGTTTTCATACATCTTCCTGACGCTGAGCAGTCACCACACACTCCAGAGAAAAACAATTGCATTTTAACAGAAACAAAACAGCCGAGTTTGGAACTTGGACCCAGAGAAACTTTATCTCCGTCAGTCTGAGGCTTACTCTGCAGGGAGCAGCAGGCCTGAGGCACCGAGGCAAGAACTTGGTGTTTACTTCTGAGAGTGGTGAGGTCCCTGGGCTGGGCCCCCCCCCTTGCATTCTGGGTGGCACAGACCTCTGCCGGTTCCGCAGACGGTCCACTGGTCAGCCCACCCCGGCAGAGAGGTGCACCCTGGTGATGGCAACCCTTGGCAGACATTTGAGATCCATGAGACGAGTTGGTCTGCAGGACCTTTTAGCTTCCTGACCAAATCCCCAAAGTCACATCTTGTGGCAGAAAATGCCAAGAGATGGCCTGTGTTTTGTTAGGTGGAGATTTGGCTGTATGGATTATTTTCAAAAGCCAATAGCTGACGATTGGAAATCTTTTTTGTGAGATTGTCAGTGACAAAATTTGCTGTAAAGGTTTTAACACCTTTTCATTGTGATGTATAATGGCCCCAAACATGAATATGAAGTGGCTCAACCACTGAACAAGGGACCAGAACTCCCAGCTCAGAGGCCAGTCTGAGAAAGGGAAAAAAATCTGGCTAGTAAAATATTTTTATTACTAAACACTAGAACTCCTTGGACCTGCCCTTATCCAGGCCACTGCTGTTGACTTCTTTTCCATTAATATTTACTGTGACAGGCGTTAACAGGAGAAGGGCTTTGAAGTGAGGATTGCTAGTAGGTTCAGCTGAGCACCTTGATGTTTTCAAACATGTTTAAATCACATTTTAAAATGTTTTTAAAACAATGTTTTAAACCTGCTGCAAGTTTTTTCTGTTGCTTGGAGTTCTCTTTCTGCCCTGGTCTTGGGGCTGGAAGCTGCTGCATCAGGGGGCCTTGAAGGGAACAGGAGGCTGGAGAGCAGAAAACAAACGTGTGACTGTTCTGCCTCGTTGGTGAGTATTACCTAGGGGTTTTCTGGAGAGTGGCCCATTCTGGCCCGTGCCTAGGAGATCCATCAAGGACTGTGCCTAAGGCTTGAGCCCCACCGCCACCACCTTCCCTGGTGTACCCAGGGAGAGAAGCCGCAGGACAGCATGTTCACAGTTTTCCAGGACATGAGTCACATTAAATAGATCTGCATTTTATACATGCAAAATTCAAGTCCTCTTTCAATATTAAACAGGAGGCTTTTGTTTCCCTTGGGGCTTTACCTCTAGCCTTTGTTAATTCTCCCTCATTCTACTTCCCCCTGTTCATATTTGTCCCACTCTGTTGTTAAGACTTGGGCAGGGAAGTTGGAATCATCTTAGAGTTTCTTGCACTCCATGAGTTTACGTCCAGTGATTTTCAGTCAAGTACATTAAACTATGGGAAAGGAGTGACTCTTACTGTGCAGTTCCCGTGATAGCTGCTGAGGTGAGGGGTGGGGGAGCAGGTGATGCAAAGGGAGTGAGATTGGCATAAAGGAGCTACAAGGGGCATTTGGACCATCATCCAGCAGGAACCTGCACCAACTGTAGGTATAACTAGGCAGCAGGAGGCCAGGGGAAGGTGGAGGTTGGAAGGCTCTCTCCCTTGAGAGCAAGGGTGGAGACTTAAAGCTTCCAGAACGGAGGATCTGGTGATTATAGAGAGCTATGACTGTGTTTCCTTCTCTTGACCCCCAATGGCTCCCAAAATACATTTTCATTGCACTTGAACCCCTCCACATATTGCAGACTCAGCTCTGAATGGCTGAAAATGAGGTCAGGAGAAGGTTAGCTGGTGTTGTCCCCTGTGACCCCATCCAGAGTTCTAGGCCAGGGTGTTCTTCAGCTCTCTGTGCTCACTCCCACCCTGTTTTGGGGTCTGGACAGACATTTGCCTCCCTGAGGAATGGCTCTGCAGGAGTGGCCAGGGGGCTGCCCAGTGTCTTGGGGTCCCTGGTTCCTGCTGCTGTGGCAGTGGGCTCGGAAAAGGGCCTTTTGGGATCCCTGGTTCCTGCTGCTGTAGCAGGGGGTTCAGGGAAGGGCCTTTTGGGGTCCCTGGTTCGTGCTGCTGTAGCAGGGGGCTCGGGGAAGGGCTGCTTGCACTCAGATTGATCCACCAGCTGTGATTTGTCATTTCTCCGAGGCAGGCGCTGTTTTCTCCTGCTTCAGAAGGCCCCTTCGACACCTGCTTTATTTTTCTTCCTGCGCTGACGTGACGGGAGACAGGTGTTAAACTACTTAATCACTTTAAAATTGTTTTAATTTTCTGTTTTTTATTGATCTCTCCAGCACCAATTAATCAGCTCACTGGACCAGGCAGTTAGTACATTAAAAATTGTCAGAGAGGCCGTGCATCTTGCAAAATGTCTAAAAAATATTCGGCTAGCAAATTTCGTCTTTCTTTGGCATGCAACAGTCCTTGGCCCACAGCACTCCCACCTCAGAAAGGGCCTCTCTGTCTGGGGGTTGCATCCAGAAATATTCAGGTTACAGCGGGGACTCTGGCCAGAGGGGCTTCCTGTGGGGAAAAAAACGGAAACAGATACCCTTCTCCTCACAGTTTTCCCACCTTCCCTTCCGCTTTTGTTCTCTGCTTCCTGCACAACCTTGGGTCTCTTTTTCCCAAGAGTGTTGGAACTTTTCAAGGAAAGAGGTGCTTGCTCTGGACCAGGTGTCCTGCCCCCACGAGAGCAGGACTTCGCTGTCCGAAACGGCCCTCGAGGCCAGGCCCCCAGATGGCAGCCAGATCTCCTGTCCCTGGACGTTGGCACTTTTGACTTGTCTTGACGGTGTCGAGTCACCTCCCCACATTGGGAGCCTGCCCCACCTGGCAGCTCAGCTGGCAGGTGGTGCTGTGTCACACTGCCTCATCCCTGGCACCCTGGTGATGAGCCTGGAGCTCTTGGGAGGTCCTGGACCACTCCATCCCCACAGTCACCCGGTCCTGTGCTTTTATCACCCCTCTTGAAAATTATTTATTGATGGCTTGACGGTATGTTCTGAATTAAACAAAACATGGATGGAATAATCAGGAGCTTCCATATCATTTCTTGGGGGGGCAGGTGAATTTGGTTTCCAGCTTTCCCATGTTTGCCTAATTTTCTATCAGTTTCCAAAAGCAAGCCCCCTGATTTTTTTCTATGGCAAATTAAATATCAAGCAGCCTATCTGCCTGGTCTGAGCTGCCTGTTCCTTTCCAGTGGCTACCACCCTCCCAAAGCACCCTTCATCCACCTTGCCCTTCTTCCTTCTGCTGCCAGCTGCCTACAGGACTGAGGGGAAGCTCCTTCTATCCTCCTACCTCACGCTCTACATTCACACAGGTGCCCCCCAGAGACCTCAGGCACAGGCCCTTTAGAATCAGGGCCAGCACTGTGTGGAAGCAGGGGGCCAGGCAGGTCAGTACCCTCATGCAGGCTGGACTTACCTCCCCCTAGCACCCAGCCCCACCTGTTCTGTATTAATTGGTATATGATTGAGCAAGGACATATAATCTAGTATTGATTTTCTCTCTGGACGCCACAGCTTTATTTGCTCACATCTGCCTTGTGTTTAATTGGTGCTTGCTCTGGAAACGAGAGATCTTATCGGCCCATTTGGTTTCTTTTCCTGGGGCACACAGGCACGCACACACCCTCACACTCTCAAGTTAGTTGGCCCAGCCCTGCCTCTCCCTAACCTCTTGCTAGGAGGCATTCCTGGGGGGAGGGGAATGGAGAATGACTCAGTAGGGCTTTCTAAGACTTCCTGTCTTAACGCTTGATCTCATGTGCTGTGGTTGATCCCTCCTGGTGTGAAAGTGTGTGTGTGATGATTATTGGGGGGAAACATTAGCTTGGGAGTCACACTGGGTCCAAATCCACCTTTCCCTGTGCATGGCCTTGAGGCTAACCTATTCAATTTTTCTGCATTGCAGTGCCTTCTTTATCTGAGAAAAGGGCAGAATATATGCTTTGTAGGATTCTTAGAGAATATCTATCAGTCACCACACGGTACCTGGTACTTAGTGGGTGCTCAATAAACAGCAGCATTTGGTCAGTAGCATTGTCCCCTTCAGCCTGTGAGTACCTTGCATTGCCTGCCTGGTGTAAGAGATCATAGCCATGTGTGCAGGAAAGAAAAGGAGCGTCCTGCAGCCAACTGTGTGTGTTGACAGAGGGTGGGGGAGCATGTCTCCTGGGCCCATAGTCCAATGAGCACCTCTGACCCCAAGGCACTGCTGTCATCACTCACCTTGTCTGAGGACGGGATGGCTCCTTTGCTCTCCCTGCACCAGGGAATTTGTTCTGCAGGGCCTCTCCTGTCACCTGGCATCCCATCCCCAGGATACTCCTGGAGTGCACCAGTGGCGTCGGGGAGTTTTATTTTTCTCACCCCTGACTATGGCTCTGCATTTGGGTTGGTCCACCCTGGGCTTTCCGTAACAAAGGGAAGATGTAAAGGCCAGAGGTAAACACTAATTTCCTATTGACACAACATTAATTCTCTTGCTTGGACAGGTGAATGTGCTTTCACTCACTTTACCAAGATTAATGATATTTGTTTGCCTGCAAAGAGAGGCCTAATGAGAGGCTTTTGAATGCATGCCCTGAGGGTTGGCTATGAGGGAACAGGCTGGCAAAGCCTCTTCTGCAGGAAGACCAGCCTCCTCCACCACTCCCAACATCATTGTCCCCACTCAGGGGCAGATGCCTTCCCCCTGGGACAGACACAGGGTGAAAGAAATGTTGGTAAATGAATGAGAGCTATCTGTGTCCTGTCCCGGGGTTATTACTGACAAGGAGGCCTTTTCAGCAGACCTGCACACGGGGATCAGGAGGTCAGCTTGCTCCTCCCCCTGCCTATCACCTGAAGCTCTCTTCCCACCTGTGCAGCTGGGGTGCTCGCCCCATTTGTACCCAGTACTGTTGCCAAAAGAAGGGTCAGTCTTTGGTTCATTGCTCTGAAGAGTGACAAATAGTATTGGAGAGGACAGATCAGGCTTCTGAGGTGGGGTGCTGGTAGAGGAGCATCAGGACAACTAAGGATGCCCCAGGACCTCAGGGTAGGAGACTCTGGGACCTATAAGCGATATAACAAGATTGGATCTGTAAATCTTCTATTTTGTGACTCCATAGGCTCAGGACAGCTTAAATAGGACAAGAAGGAGCCAGCTCTACCACAGACTCGCCTCAGAACAGCCCAGGCCAATGATAGAGGAGGTGCCAGGGGGTGGAGTCGCTCCAGTCCAAGGCCCTTCCAAATCCATGGACTGTCTCTTGAGGCTTTCCTCATTCCTGGGGGTGGAGTCGGTAAACCAGGCCTTCCCCCATAAGGCAGCCTGAGTCGGCAGACCCACCAAGGAGCTGCAGGGTTAGTCCCCATGAAAGCCAGGCACTGATCTTATTAGGAATTTGACCAAGACTCATAACTTGGGGATAGGAATCATTTAATCCAGTTCCTTTCTGTCATGACTCTGAGGATGGTCCACTATAACCCAGCCATCTAAGCTGAGAGCAGAAAGCTGGGAAGTAAAGAGAGAGAAAGGATAGGACCCAACTCTCAGGTCATGGTTGCAAGAGAAGGAATGCTGGGGAATTCTAACCCAGGGCAGCTCCCCGTATTTTACATGCCCCCATGTTGGGGGCTGCCTGGCAGGGCCAGCCTACGTGCAAACAGCAGGGTTAAATTTTTTTTTTTTTTTTTTGCTCTATTAGTGTTCTTTCTGTTATAAATTATATGAAACCAGACAACAAAGGTTACTATGGTCTCAGGCCTGGCTGACTTCAGGCCTGAAACAATGTTGCCAATTCACTCTTGCTCTCCCTCCATCTTTCAGATCTACTTTTCTCTGGTTTGGCTTTCTTCTTAGGTGGGTGTCCCTCACAGAGGCAAGATGGCTGCAGCAGCCAAAAAGAACTCCAGGTAAAGAGGTAAAGAAGGTGTTCCTGAGAACAACCTGGGTCTTTTGTTCATTGGCTGGAATTGAGCCTGGGCCCATCCATGGACCAATCCATCACAGGACCAGAGATTGGCATTCAATGATTGGTTTAGGACTGTGTCACTCATCTACACCTGTAGATAGGGTTGGGGTCAGCCTGACCACATTAGATCAATCAAACACTGCAGGAGAGTTGTTTCTCCTTAGAAAAATCAAGGTGGCATTACCAGAAGAAGGCAAGGATCAGTGCCAGGCAAGCCCTAACCACGGAAGCACACTGCACCCTTTTACTACTCTCAGAGTAGAAGCAACCATTCACTGAGCAATGCGATCTACCTTACAGTTGTCCTGCAGCTTGGCCACAGACCCCTGTGCTCTGTTTCCGCCTTGGCATGTGACAGTGCCAGCAAAGCAGTGCTAGAACTGCAAGCCCAATGTTGCTTTCTTTTCCAGAACATAGCATCAGTAGTTTAGCAAATGTGTTAGAGCAGCGTCTCTCCCAAGAGCCCTTGGAAGTTTAATTATATCTGACCTTCCTATAAGAATCGCAGTCTCGGGGCTGATGCCAGTGGCAGCAAGAAACCTAAAGGTCTTGCCACCACTCTCTCTTTCATTGGGAAGAAGATTCAGGCATTTTGCAGCTTTGCCTCCACCCCCACTGCCTTTCCTGACTTTTCAAATCATTGTCACCTGGGCAAGATGGAAAAGCTATAGAACTCAACGTGTCTTTATGGACAACTTCAGAACAAGCAGAGTGCAGATTTAAATTGAGCTGGGCTTCTAAAATCACTATTTGCCAAATTTGTCCACTTCCAGTGTGCTGGGGCCCTAGTTAACCAGGCACATCCCAGTGCCACACAACATCCAACTGAGTCAGGGTATCCAGGAAGGGCCCTGGGAATCTGTATGTCTGACAAGTCCTGTCTTCAGGCAAGCTTGGGAAAACATCTTCTCTGGCGGTGGCGTGTCTGCTCCATCCATGGACACCTGCAGTCAATTACAAAACAGCAGAAACCACACCAAGAAAAATGATGCTTGCTGTAATTGTGCATTACAATGCATTTGATCAGTGCATCTTTGATTAGAGGATTTCACCTGGTCCTCTTGTGCCCTCTTAGCTTTCAGGTTTTCATACACTTGGGGAAGTGTTGGACTTCGAGTTGGAAAACAGGTGTGTTTTGACCTTGGATAGGTGTCCTCAGTGTCCCAAGCTTCCTCAGATGCAAATTGGGGATAAAACCTGATGGCTGGCTTATCTGAGAATCAAATGGAATCATGTACACGGGAGTGGATAGAATGCCATAGCCAGCACAGTATTATTGTTTCTAATGGGGATGTGGTTACTGCTTTTCATTCAAATTCTATAAATTCTAAATTTTAGGTGGGTGTTGACACAGTGACTTACTGAAGAAAGTTACCTTTATTCTAATGCTCCTCTTATATGTTAAAGGATTGTAATACTTTTGATGAGATATGGTGTTGTGTGGATCAATTGTGAATTGCATTTTTGTTAATATGCATTGTCATTCATTAAATTCTCTCTTATTCTTAACCAATGCCTCCTGTGGGTCCTCTGTTCCCTGTGAAGACATTCTTCATGGCAGTAATAGCATTGCATTCCCTTTTTTTTTTTTTTTTTTTTTTGTCAAAAACTCTCCTTTTAGATTGTGAGCAGCAGGAGGTTAGGGGGCTTGTCCTGTGTTTGTATTCCCAGCAAGGAGCACAGTGCCAGGCATAAAGCAGACCTCCCATGTTGATTGCATGGATTTTAATTCATAACACATACAATCCTAAATTTCTTTTTAAACAGTTCACAGCCCCAGACTTACTTCAAATGGGCCTTTTCTCTTTCCCCTTGGTGGCTAAGAGTGGAAGCCTCAGAGTCTATCTGACTGGGTTAAGCTGTGTAACCGAGGGCAATTTACTTAATAACTTCTTTGTGTCCCAGTGTCCTTGGTTATAAAATGGGTATAATAATACTGTTTATTTCATATGGGTTTTTAGTTTTTTTTATTTTTGGTTTTTTTTTTTAATTAGAAGAGCTAAGTGAAGTCACTAGGACAGCTCATGGCACAGTAAATGTTTAATAAACACTAGTGGACTAGTGGGAAATAACAGCAGGGGTGGTGGTAGGTATGGTCATTACAACAGCAGTGTGGTGAGAGGACAGAGCATGGGCCATGAAGTCGGGCAGAATCTCTACTGACTATCCGTGGGCCTGGAGTTCATCAGTTCCTTTCTCTGCCTCAGCTTTTTCATCTGGAAAATGGGGATACTAAATTATGCTTAGCTGTTGGAAGACAAATGACTGGATGCAAGTAAAGTATTTAGGAGTCCCTTTCTTAGAAGAGGCTGCAGTCTTCCCTGCACCATGGCCTCCTGCCTTACAGGGAACAAAGGTCTCTCAGGCATCCTGGACTGAGGCCAGGTGGAACCTGTTGAACCTTTAGGCCCTGGAGAGAAGGTGGCCTCAGGGAATCCCTTAGCCTCATTCCCATGGCTTCTGCCTCCGAGTGATAGAAATCCTTTCCACTGCAGGCTTGTATGAGATTCCTCCATAAACTCCCAACCCAACTTTCAACCCAACAGGTTGAAAAGACATGATCCAACAATCAAAACAGCAGATTTTTATTTGGTACCTTTTTTTTTTTTCCATTTTGTTTATTCATTTATTTTTTCTTTTGAGGGCAGTGTCACTGGCCCTCATATGTGGGACCCGAACCGGGGCCACTGGTGTCCCAAGCCAGCGCTTAACCACCATGCCACTAGGCTGGCCCGGTACCTTTTTTTGGGTGGAGGGGGGAATTGGGGAGGAGAACAACATTGGGGAATAGGGGAAGGGGAACAGACAAGTTGCTGTCCTTTTGTTCTTCAGTCTAGTTGTGGAGGACATTGCTTCACTGGCCCATGTTGGTATTATCTTGCACTCTTCCTGGCTGAGACAGATCAGTCGCTGGCCATTGGACGGCTGCTCATGGCGGCTCATGGCAGCTCACGCCTGCTGCCAGCCACTCACGGTAGCTTACAGCACCCCACTGCAGCCCCACTGCAGCCTACGCCATCGCTGGTGACTCACAGCAGCCCAGCTCCAGGTCCAGCTCTTGTTCACCATCTTAGCTGTAGAGGATGCAGCGTCAGTGGCCCTTATGTGGAATCCGAACTGGCGGCCCTGCTGCTCACACCTTGTGCTCCCAAGCCATTAACCAACGAGCCATTCGGCCAGCCCCTGGTACCATTTTGTTCATCTGAACATCATCAGGGAGTGAATGGCTCTAAGCAAAATAATTTCCCAATGAAAAATCTTTCTCAAGTAGTATGCTCTTCTGACGATTTCAAAATTGAATCTTCCTGATGGCTCTGGGACATCATTATGAATACAACCTACAGTGCTGTCTTCAAAGACCTCTGACCTAAGCTGGCTATTCAGTCCTACCACCAAATGCCCACAGAGGGCTGTACTCCTGAGATTCCTCCTTCTCCTTCGTTGGCCGCTGCCAGCAGTTCCCTCCCCTGAACCTTGGTTCCAGGCCTCTTGTACGTGAGGCAGCTCCAGCCTTGCCTGGGAGAGTAGTGTGTGTGCCCTGTGGAAGCTACTTTATGTCCTCAGAACATTTTTTCCCCCCCTCCCAGTCAGGTTCCAGCTGTGCTTTACATAGTCACAAATGCTAGGACTCTACATACACCCATCTACAATTGCCTAGAAATTGTTTACCAAGCACCTAATTAGGGTCAGGCTCTGTGCTCTGAGAAGAGGAATGTTATCCAGACACATCCACACAGTCATACCCACTCTCAGTCTTCTCACACTGTGATGTGCATACCCACCGCAGGGCAGCTTGTTAAAATGCAGCTTCCAATTCGGGAGGTCTGAGATGGGGCCTGAGAGCCTGAATTTCTAACAAGTTCCGAGGCGTGGCCACTGCTGCTGGTGTTGCTGGTCCATGAGTTACAGCATCAAAGCTTTAGCAGGACGTACAGACACAAATGTCTTCAGGGGCCAGGTAGGTGACTTACCATGTGGAGCCCAAGCACGTGGAAGTGCAAAGGAAGTGGAGGGGGGTCACTCACTGGACCAGGCTTGCCCTGCCTAAAGGCTAGCTGAAGTTTCTATAAAAGCACTGTTGCCCCTCGAGAAACACACCTGAATTCAGTCCTCGCATCTGGTGTGGCTCCTTGCCAGAGAGTCCCGAATCTCAGGTGTTTTGCAGGTGAACTAACCTGGTCACACACAAGTTCTTCCATGTCCTCCTAGATAGCAGTTGACCTGTGGGGCCTGAAGAGTAGATAGTTTGTCCTCTTGTCGAGAAGACCTGTTTAAAACTGGCTTTGATGCTTCTTAGGAATTTGAGGCGGAAAGAGAGAGTATGAGTGCACTAGTGTGTAAGTGCCCATGCCATGCTGGCATTGTACGTGATTTCATGGAATCTCTTCAGTTGTGCTGAGTTGGGCATCAGCCCCGTTTTACAACTGAAGAAACTATGTTTCAAGAGGTTAACTAACTTGGTCACAATGACCCACAACTACTCCGTGGAGTGGGAACTCAAATTCAGGATGGTTTGCCTCCAAAATCCTCTTTGAATAATATAGCAGCTGAGTCTGTAGATGCCAGGTACACTCATTAGTTCTAATCTTACAGAGACCCTGCAAGGTATTATTCCAGTCTTACAGTTGAGCAAACGGAGGCTCAGAGGTTAAAACCACAGACACGGTGGCAGAGCCAGGATTTGAGCCCTGCTCTAATTAACACATTCTACTGTGCCCGGCTGCACACCAAGACTCGGGCTAGCTGGTTTCTGGGCTCAAATCCTAGGGGTGGCCTGAGTATGAGGAGGGGTTGCAGAAGTGGGATTTCAATGCCCCATCTCCTCCTGGATGATTGACATCAGGATATGGCCATTCTGAATCTGGTAAGACGCTGCCATTCCTTACCTTCACCCCTGATCTGCTGGGGACATGTCCCAGGTCCTTTTAACATCAGAAGCCACAAGTGTGAGCATTGTGAGAGGTGGGCAAGGTATGTTCCTGTTTGTTGGAGCCTGTTGAGCTGCCTGTCAGAGCAGGACTCGAGGGCTATGGGGAGCACAGGACTTAATTTCTTTCTTCACATCTCATCCCTGAAAAGTTTGCAATATGATAGAAGAGAAGTTGCAAGAAGCATGAATATCTAAAAAGTTTTGGGGTGTTTGTTGTTGTTGTTTAACTTAGCATCTAAAAGGAGTCCCTTTTACGACCAGACATAAAAAAAGGAAAAGTGATCTATGGCTTATGGTTTCTTTATGATGGATGAGATGAGATAGCGTTGAGTGCTCCCCAGCGACACACAACATGTGCATGCACACACACACACACGTCTGTAGAGAGCAGGACTTATTCCAAACTACTCTCAAGAATCTGGGCCATTCGGCTTGGGCTCTTCTCTTCCTTCACACTCTGAATCTAGCTTCCTGACTAGGCCTAAGCAGGATGATGAGTGAAATGGGAGGCAGTGTCTCTCCCTGGCCTGGTGCCTGGGCTCAGGACAGGAATGAGGGAGAGAGGACGCCGGGAAGGCTGGAGTCTTTGAGCCAGAATGTTCAGTGGCAGGTATCCCAGAACTTAGATTGGAGAAGGTTTTGTTTAGTTTAGCAAATGTCTTCCAGGAAAAAACATCCCCCAGGCCTGATTTAATACTGACCCCCAAAACGACTTGAATCAGACATGCAAGAATTACAGCTCTAGGGGCCGGCCGAGTGGCGCGGTGGTTAAGAGCTGGCTTGGGATGCCAGCAGCCCCGGTTTGGATCCCACAAATGAGGGCCAGTGACACTACCCTCTACAGCTAACAACAGCTCCACCTGGAGCTGGGCTGTGCGAGCCCTGGCGACAGTGTTGACTGCAGCCCCTGCTGCAGTGGGCTGCCATAGGCTACAGTGAGTGGCCAGCAGCCAGTGTGAGCTGCCAATAGCCGCGGTGAGCGACCATCCAGAGGCCAGTGACCGAACTGCCTCACCCAGGAAGAGCGCAATGACAATACCAACATGGGCCAGTGAAGCAACGTCCTCCACAACTATACTGAAGAACAAAAAGACAGCAACTTCTCTGTTCCCCTTCCCCAATTCCCCAGCACTGTTCCCCTCCCCCAATTCCCCAATAAAATCTTTAAAAAAAAAAAAAAGAATTACAGCTCTAATAGAACAGTTAGGATTATAATATGCTTACAAAGAAAGCAAACGAGCACAATTTTTTAGTCACTGTCTTTTTCCTCCATACCTGTTTCATGACGTCACACCTGGACCATGTCAACAGCCTCCTCCACCCTGTAGGCCCTGGCTTCCCTGCAAGGTGCTCAGGAAACCCTGTGCATCGCCTGCCTCCCACAGCCACCAGAGCGTTTTGGTCTTTGTGGCTGTGCTGAGTGAGTCATTGGATCCTCCCAGGCTGCTGTCCTGCTTGCTACAGCAGGGCCGCAGTCTCTGTCAGGACACCCCTGTGAGCAGAGGACTCCTTAATGGAGCTTGTGGCCCGGAGCACAGAGATGGGTCTCAATTCTGAGCAGTTGCCTTCTTATTTCCTTCCCACTTTACTTGGAGAGAGACAAAGTGTGAGCATCATTGCAGATTGAGAATTAGGGCTTAAAGGCAGTCGACATTTTCTTGTCACATCACCCTGTCTCCCGGGTTCCCTAGAGTTATTTGTGAAAGGTTGGTGCCTCAGCTTCTGAGCTGGGGCCTTCCTCCCACTCTCATTCCCACTTAGGCTGACTCCACCCATCAGATTTTCCCACCCTGGAGGTACAAGGGACTGGCTGAAGCACTTGTTGGGACAGTAAAAGTGGCAGGATAGGCTGCTTACAGCTATTCAGGCTTTGTGGATGTTTGTAGGAATCATTAAAATTGGAAGGGTCTTGGAAGCACATCTCATTCTAGCCTCTTATTTTACAGGAAAGTCTTTGAGGGGCTTCCCCCCTGCACCTAGGGCAAGTAGAAATAAGGACCTTGGAATTAGCTCTCAGGTTGCCTCGTCCCATTTCTGTGACTTGGTGCAGGCATTTTCTGAGCCTCAGTTTTCTCATCTGTGTACCGAGGATAATACTTACCTCCTACGTTTCTTGTGGGGTCAAGTAGGATAATCCAGGCCTTTTACGTGGCAGAAATTGGTAGGTGTTCAGTTAATGTTAGTGCTTCTATTCTCTCCCCAGTTCTCTTTTCTGTGTGGTACCTAGTTTCCCAAACAGATAATTTCCTCCACTAGGCTATGAATTCCTGGAGATCAGAGACTCCAATAAACACACTCAGGTTTCTCAGTACCTGCATCAGTGCCTGGCATATACCAATGAAATTTCAAATTGACCAATGTCATGCATTGCTTCCCCACTTCCAGAGCACTGACTCCCCCATAGGAGCAGAGAGGCCTGCCCTCATGGATAACCGCTCACAGCTGACATGTCTGAAACTTCACAGCCAGTTTCACAGAAGCACAGGAGCCATGGAGAGGTTTCTGGGACTTTTATTTTTACTCTTTATTTTTTAAAAGCCTGTAAAGATGGGCAAACGCTTGGTCCCTTTTGGGCTGCACTCCTCTGGCTAGCCCCCACCCGCCTCCCCTAACCCCTCCCACATGCCAGCAGCTTAGAATCACCTGGAGTGAAAAACACCACCCTGCTGGCCAGTGCTCCCAAGCAGCAACTCCGGGGACCGGCCACAGGACATCCAAGGAAAGGGAGGGCCGTGGGTCCCATGCAAGCCCTGGGTGCAGCCCCTCCCTGTAGGGGCCTCTCCCTTCCTATGTGGACACCCCAGTTGGAGGAGCAGGGGGTTCTGAAATTCTTTCCAGCCCTTTCTGTGGGTGGTTTTGTCTTGCATCGGCACCGAGGAAAGCCCAGGGGGGTGGCTTTGGGGTACAGCATTGGCTGCTAAGATTCTCTCATCTTTTCCCTGCAATTGTCTACAACCTCCCCATTTCCCAGCAATAGGGGCTTCTTGTCTCTTCCTGTCTCGGGGGGTGGGGGGGGAATCCCCTCTGAGTGCAAAGTGGAGAAAGGAGGCCAGGAGGACTTTTCTGTCCAGGGGCATGATCCTTGAGTTTGGGTGTATGGGGCATTTCCTCTTTGCTGGGACCGACCTCCCTTCCCTGAGGTGGATTTCCTCCAGCCTGGGTTATATATTTGCCTCTGGCCCCTCAAGTGGGATCCTTTCCGTGCCAGGGTCTGAGGAGGGGGCACATCATTGTTTCTTCAGATGTCAGCTAGTAAGCTGCCCTGGGTCCAGGACCCTGGTGTCCCAACTCCCAGAGCAGAAGGGAGCCCCTTGCCAGGACCAGCTGCCTCCCTGGGGAATGCCCCCCACCCCCACAGCAGGATCACAGTGGCACGTCTGAGACCCCACAGCCAGTTTCCTGGCTGCAGGACTTGGTCGTTTTCCTCTGCCTGTGTATTTAGGAATCGGCAGAGCTGGCAGGGCAAGCCCTGGGCTCTCAGAGGTGCAAGATGGCAGAGAAGGTCACAGGACACGTTTGTGGCTCCCTCTTTGCTCCCTCCTCCTTAGCCTGGCGGGCCTCCTTCACCACCACCTCTGCCCCTTCCTCCTCCGCCCTCCCCCCTCCCCCTCCCTCCTCCTCCTCCTCCGCAGCCCCTCAGGTTAGCGTTCTGGCCCCTGTCCCCCACCCCAAGCAGCGCGGGGAGGGAAGGGGACTGAAGGCAGGCCCTTCTGAGATGCAGACAACTGGGCGGGCCTGGGGCGGGCGGGCGGGTGTCAGACGGCATGCGCACCCAGGCTGAGAACCGAGAAGGCGGCCCGGTGCTTGCGGAGCAGCAACCGGATCTTCTCGTCGTCCGAGTCAGGGTCCAGCGGCTTGTTGTACTCGTCGTCCTCGTTCTCCGAGGCCGCGCGGTCCCCGCCTGAGCCGACGCCGCCGGCGGCTCGGGGCGTCGAGGATGAGGGTTCCAGGGCACTCTTCTTCCGCCACTTGGTCCTTCTGTTCTGGAACCACACCTGGGATGAGAAAGACCGCGGATCATACACACACAGCACACGCAGCCCCCCCCCCGCCCCCCATTTTTTGGAGGGTGACTCTACTCGGTGGCAAGTACACGCAATCCTTATTTTTATAAAATAAACGTAAAAAGTATAGCTATTACATTGTTTTGTACACCTGAAACTAATTTAAAAAAAAAAGAATTAAAAAAAAAAGATTATTAAGGTCTAAAACTATAGGCCAAAATGAATAAAGATATATGTTAAAGGAACAAATAAATAAAATAAAATAAATGGCTCAATAATAGAGTAGGCTGTAATATCCACACTAGTTTGTTTTAGAGGGGAAATAAAATAAAAATAAATGTTGTGAATGCAACAGTCCTTTAGGCTTAGCTGTAACCTTCTCCGTGGTGTGTATTCCATTTACTTTTCCATCTGGGGAACTTGCGTGGAAGATGCTGAGATGGCCTCTGGTGGGAAGGGTTTATTTAGCCCAGGTGAGGACACATCAACAGGTGCTTGAGAGTGAGCCCTTAAGGCTTTTAGTTCTACAGTCCCTCACTGAATTTCATGAAAAAATGTCCCCTTAATTATAGAAATAATATATTCTCATTGCTTGAGATCATTGAAGAGCACAGAAATGGACCTAAAGCAGAAAAATATGTAAAACAGCCAAATTGTATCCTTCTACTTCGATTTGGCAGCTTTCTCTTCAGTGGAGTTAACGCTGGGCTGACTAGGAGGTTGCAGAGGTCAGTGGGTGGAGATCCAGGGCCCTGAGCAGAGCCCAGACCTGGGTCTCAGGCTGTCCTTGTACTTCCCTCTACCCTGAAACCTGTTGCTATGTCACAGGACTGGGCAGTTCTGGCAGAGCTCAAAGCTTTCTTCTTTGGAGCTCCCAACCCAAAGCCCCTCAGGAGAGCTCTAACATTAAAGTGACCAAAGTTGTGCCGGAGGAGGCAAAAGCCTGTTTACAGATTTCAGACTCTGGTGTAAGCGTGAGAGGGACCCTTGCATGGGGCTGGGAGGCTTCCTGCATCTGGTATCCCATCTGAACTTCATTTGGATGGGCATGGGTAGGAAAAGGTGTTATCTTCACTTTAAAGTTCGGTAAAGCAAACTTTAGGCCAGCTCTGTCTGCTAGCTAATAGAACAAGCCTAAATCCAGTTCTAAACTGGCCCCAAGGCTGACTCCTGATCTAAGCCAGAGGCTGCCACCAGCTCTTGAAATTTCTGGCCGAGACTGTGCGGAGCAAGGGAAAACATGAGGCTGGAGTTCCACAAATCTGGGTTTGACTCCCAACTCTGCACTTATCAGCTGGGTGACCTCGAGCAAGAGGCTTAGCTGGGATTGTTTCTTCATCTGTAAAACAGGTAGTAATATCCACGTTGAGGTTGCTGTGAGGGTTAAATGAGGTACTACACAAAAGGCTCTCAAAATAGGGCCGTCTTGACAGCCATTTTTTGGTTAAGGTAATTATCACAATCTGTAGGGTTGGGTGGGCAGACAGTGGCCAAACAGCAGGAGGCCGCCCACTGATAGCTGGGAATGACTAGGAGGATCTCCCACGCAGTGGGATCCAGTCCTGCAGGCTCTTCACAGCCAGGCAGATACTTTCTCCTGCACAGGCTTACCTTGACCTGTGACTCAGTCATCCCCAGCGAGTACGCCAGTCTCGCCCTCTCGGGGCCAGCCAAGTACTTGGTCTGCTCAAAGGTCTTCTCCAGGGCAAAGATCTGGTGCCCTGTGAAGGTGGGCCGGGTGTGCTTTTTCTTGTGGATGCTGTCACTCAGTGGGTCCGGGGCTGGCAGGAGGAAGGACACGCGTGGTTAGCAGGGCGAGTGGGCTGCCGGCGCTGCCCTTCCTCTCCCCCAGGGTTAGCTCTCCGTTACCTCAGAGAAGCCACCGGGGTTGCAGGGGTTGTGACACCTCTCACCTGAGCAGCATTCTTGATGCTCCGATAATAGTGACTTTGGCCTCTGCCATGTCTGGGTGGGCAGGTCCCTGCTGAGAAGGCACCTGACCCAGTTACAGCTACTTAGGGGCAGAGGGAGCTGAGAACTGCCCGAGTCTCGTGCCTCTCTGTGTAATGTTCCTACTCAGTGAGGCTGCCTTCCCCCAAGCAGCGAGAAGAGTTTCCTCTCAGTCTCAGGGACACCAAAACACAGATTAGGCACTTTCCACCAAAATCAGGGCTCTAGGGGCATGGGAATTGCTCCCCTTTTGACTTCCTTGTTCTTGGGATCCCGTTTTCCAGGTCACCAGAAACCAGAGTCTGGACACAGAGGCTCACCACCTAACCATCTGCCCAGCCAAGGGCAGCCTCCTCAGGAAGTGCTGGGCTGGAGGGTGGCTGGGCTCCAGGTAAGCAGAATGCCCACCTGTTGGGCCTTGTTCAGTGCAGCCCGATGGGCCATGTTTAGTTTCCTCATGTTACAGGTGAGGAATCTGAGGCACAGAAAGGGGAAGTGACACCCTGAGAGACCGTCACCTTCAGTCCCCTCTCCTTTTGTGAATTTACCCACTGACATTCTTAGATGTTTTCCTGCGTGGATATGCACTGGGATTGAAGAGCAGGGGTGTAGAGAGGGTGTATGTTTGGTGTGTGTGTTGCGGGGGCAGGGAGGGGCTGGAAGATGGAGGTGAGAGGGAGAGAGAGTTTTAGGCATGCAGCACCCCCAAACAGGGTTATAAAATAGGTCCCCGGAGACTTGCTGCCATTCAGGTTGAGTGAAGGGTGTGCTGCCAGACAGTGTGACCACCTGGAGCAGTGCAGCAGAAGACGGGGGGGCAGCTGTGCCTCAGGGCTTCCTTGGTTGGCCCTATTGCAGTGGGCAGCCCCCAAGTTCAGGCAGAAGTGGAGGTTCCCTCTGCCCTTGCCCCTGCCTGATGGAGGCAGGGCCTCTCAGGCACAAGAATGGCTCCTGCAGCTACCCGTCACTCTCCCTGCCTCCCAGATGAGCCTCACCTGTCTGTGTGTGTCCTGCCATCTCCTCCACTCCCTGACTGGCATCTTGGGGACACTGGATCACTTCTTTTTTTTTTTCCTTTAATTTTTATAAGAGTTTATTTGAGCCAAACTGACGACATATGCTGGGAAGTAAGATCTCAAATGCTCTCCAGTTCTTTGGAAGCAGGTTTAGGGATGGGTAGAATGAGGAGAGCCCCCACCACAGCTCCAGCCAAATCTGACCGGGCTCAGCAGCTGCTCCTGGAGGCTGGGCGGTTGTTACTGCTACTGTTGACGTAAACCCTGAGGACGATGGTGGGAAACAGAGTCCCTTCTTCAAAGGTGGGACCTCAATGGGGTCAGTGTGCATTCTGTACCCCTGAATGGGGTACAAGGCATGAGTGGGCTCTTTGGGAAGGTGCTGCTGTGGCGACTTCTCGCTATGGACACATTTGCCCACTTTGGATGAAGAAGCCGTGGCATGGGTTCTGAGTGCGAGAAGATGAGCAGCCAGTTGGACCCTACACAGAGTACCTATGGGCTCTGTGGTCTTCCTCAGACCTAGAGACTCTCAGGTCCCCTAGGAGGGCTGCTGAGGTGGCAGCAGGTAAGTGTTGGGTGGGGGGAGGGCAAGACCTCCATCCAAACAAAGCTGGGCAGGATGGGGAGGGGAGAACCCAGTCCTGCACGATGCTGAGATATAGATCCAGGTGTTTGAGCTGGGCTGTGTGATGGTGGCTGAGGAGAGGTGGGCAGCAGGTGCAGGCCCCACTGTGGGCATCCCTTTCCCACACCTCCTCCTCCCTGATCCGGGGGTGCCCGGTACTCACTGTTGTTGCACTGCCGCCCGCCTCGCCAGTCTTGGCCTGTGTCTGCCCAGCAGTTCCGGGTCCGGGTGGGGTACTCGTTCCCAGCCTTGGAAAAATTCCCCACCTGGGGGCCATAGTAGACCCCCTGGGAGCCAAGTCCACCAAAACCTGCCACGTGGGGGTAGCTGGAGAGCAGGCTGTTGTTTGGTGTGGCCACAGGCCTGCTGAGGATGTCTGTGATGCCGTGGGGGGTCCCGGCGGCCAGCTGGGGGCCCAGCCCCGAGGGGCTGAGCTTGTAGAAGGAGTTCTGCACTGAGTACTGGCACACGGGGGCCTTCATCTCGGAGAACTGAGCTAGCGGCGTGTTGTTCAGCAGGAACGTCCCTTGCAGGTTGGACTCCATGTTCCCTAGGTCAAGGTGAGGGAAAGCAGGAAGCCCAAATCCAGGCGCCTAAACCCTGAGACCCCGTTCTCTGGCCCAGAATCCCATGGCAGGTTTGGAGGGTCAAAAGCGGCCTGGAGCCCCAGATAGCACTCCAACCCAAGGCATCTGCCCAGCCCCTGCCCAGGGACTGGCACCCACGTCAGCTGCTAGGAAGTCAGGTGCTCCCAGACAGGTGAGAGGCCGCACCCCTTCTCTCTCTCCCTGCCAGGCCTGGAGAAAGGCGGCTACCACGCCTCAGCTCAGACCCTTCCTCAGCCTCTGAGTCTGGGGACCCTCCATGAGAAGTTTTAAGTTCAGAGAAGCAACATTTCCCTGATAAAGATATGGCCCATTAGAATACAGACCGGAGACTGGCTGAGGAGCGCCAGCTGCGTCGCCATTGGTCGAAATCCACACGGGCCTCACATTGGCTTTCCCTAGACAAATTGCACTTTGAAAGATTGACTGTAAAATCAGCCAGGATGTGTGTGTGTGTGTGTGTGTGTGTGTGTGTGTGTGTGTGTGTGTGTGAGAGAGAGAGAGAGAGAGAGAGAGAGAGAGAGAGAGAGAGAGAGAGAGAGAAATGAGCTCTGGAAGCTCGGTTCATTTGCAGAGGGTCCACCTGCTCCTAGTCCCCCAACACGAGCATCTAGGAAAAGGTGGGTACCTGGAGGAGGCTCCTGAGATAGCTGACAGTCACAGTTCCTGTAGCTGCTCCCCCTTGAGGGTGAGGAAGCCTGGCTCAGGGTTTGCTATCCTGGGGTGCTCGGGCCCCTTATGTACAGACACTCAAGACTCTAGGGGAGTGTGCAGTGTGAGCATGGATGCTTCCCTTCCCTCCTCGTGCTGGGATGGGTAAGTGGAGAGGCTGGGGTTTGGGGGTGGGGGATGCAAATCCCTGTGACTGGCCTGAGAGTCTGGGCGTGGGAGCCTGCCTGGCAGACTGGGGCAGCTGTGGGCTGGCTGGGTGTGTGCTCTTCCTGTCTCTGTCTCTGGGCAGCCTTCCCTGATGCCTTCTGTCTTCCCTTTCTCCTCAGAGGAGGAATCACTTGTGCCTCTGCTGGAGCAATTGTCATGTTCTGTCTGTCTTGGCACCTGGGTTGGAAATCTTTGATGGCTGACATGGCTGTTGATTCAGCAGTGGGTCCTTGTGCCTGGCACTTGGTTGGCGCTCAGTACGTATTTGATGGATGAAACTAGATTGAATCACAGAGCACCCACATGACTTTTTTTTTCTTTCGTTTTTCTAATAAATTTTTTACAACAAAGTTCTACTAGGAGCTATCTCTCATTTTACAAATGGGGAAACCACCGTAAAAATCTTGAGTTATTTTTCTTTGGGCCAGTGTTTTTTCTTGCAGTTTTTTATTTGTTTGTTATTAATGGAAATTAGCATGCCACTGGTTTGAACAGGCAAAATGACAGGAAAAATAGTGACTGCCAGACAGATAGACTTCTGTCCCTCTGCCTGCCAGTCCGAAAGCCTCTCCTGACCAGGCTAAGGGCTCCTTGGCTGTCTCACCACCCCATGGGTGCTCTTCAGCAGGTGAGAGATAAGTGCTCTTAGCTGGGCTTCTCCTTGGTTTCCAGTGGGAGGCCCAGGATTCAGGACTCAGGACTCCCCTCTCCCTCCAGCCCGGCTCCTGACATTGCTATTATCTGGTCACGGTGGAATTGGTTTCTGAGCCATGTTCTCTGTAGCGTAAATGATGGAGTTTAATACAAAAAAGACCTCACAAAGGCTGCGTGTGGAGATTGTTTTTCTGGAAATTTGGATTAAAAATAAGAAAAAGGTTCTTATCCATTAGGGCTGGCTATGCTACCAAGCTGCACTTAATTCGAATCCCAGTGCTACAGCCTGGCCCCACACAGGCAGTGGTGATTCTGAACCTCTGCTTCTGAAAACCCTCTGGGCCATTTGTTTGCACAGCCCTGACTGGCCCTGTGTCCAGGGTGGTTTTCTGATACCGAGAGAAGCCTCAGAGTGAGGGCTAGGAGTGCTCCTCAGATCCTGTGCCTGTGACTTGGTCACCTTTAAATGATGGGCACTTATGAGGAAGAAAAGCTGCAGGAAATGATTTGGCTCTTATTTAATGCCAAGCTTGACAAAGGCATTCATGTTTAGGAATCTCAGGATGACAAACTGAAGAGGTCTTAGCAAGTGCTTAATCCAGTTACCCATTTGACAGATGAGGAAACTGAGGCCAGCTTGGTGGCCAGCCTTGTATGCAGCAGTAGGAAGTAGTTGTTAGGAAAAGGGCGATTTTCTAGAAAGTTCTTCAACTTTGAACGGCATCAAGTGCAGGGGCCAGACAGCTTCACAGGGAGTGCGAGGAGGTTCCTCTGAGTGGATGTCAGCTGTGGGCTCAGGCATGTACCCTGGTGGTCTGTGGTGCTTCCCTCCAACCCACCTTAGACTTGCCCCCATCTCATGGTAGTAATTAGGTGGGACAGAAATCTGCTCTCCTATTTTAGAGGCTGGGGGGCTTCTCCCAAAGTGAGCGGTCCTGATTAAAGGGCTGTCCAGGTTTCCAGGAGGTGGGTACCCTCCCTCCCGCCCCCGGGGGCGGGGGGGGGGGGGTGTAGGCCTCCCTGCTGACTGATCCCATCCCAGATTTCACTTCTGCCCCACCACCTCAAACTCCCCAAGGACAAGCCAGAAAGGACAGATGGAGCCCTGTGCCATGAGTCAATTTCTTTATTAATTTTGACATTGGTTCAGCTGGTGTAGGGAGAATGGTCTATACATCAGAGTGGGTACGGGGAATTGTCTCCCGATTACAGAGCATGTGGGAGAGAGAGTCAAGAAAAGATTCATTTCATAACAATTAGAAAAATCAAGGTAATTCCAAAACTTCTAAAAAGCGTCTAATGTGCAGACTGCAGCATTCTCTAGGCATCGTGTGGAGACCCCAAACTCCTCCCCTAACAGCTCCTACTAGCAACCGGAGCGGGCAGCCATGCCGCCGAGGGCCCGGGGCTACAGGGCCAAGCAGCCATGCCGGACGGAGCGGAAGGTGCCAAAGCATAGCCTGGGGCCGCGGGCCCGCGCGGGGCTCTGCGAGGGGCTGCTGGGGACGGCTGCGGCGGCGGCCTGGGACAGGGCGGTACAGGAGCGAGGCGGGAGGCCGGCCCTGCGCCCGTCTTCCTTGGACCGGGTGGCCGGGCCGGGGTGCCCGGACTCGGGCGCGCGCTCCAGCCGAGCCGCACCGCCCGCTGCGCAGAAGCCCTGCGCTCCTGCCCCTCCGGGAGGGCGGGGGCTGCGCGTGCTTGGGCACAGCCCTGGGGGCCTGAGGCTGCGAGCTTGCCCTTTCCCTCCCTGGCCCGCCCCCTCGGAAAGCAAAAGCGAAAATGCCCGGACCAACAGGAGCGCCTCGGCCGGGCGGACGAGGACTCCGCTGAGCCTGGGTTCCCCGCTGCGCTCGGCCGCCCCGCTGTGCCCGCTCCGCGGGGACCTGTGTGCCGGCGACAGGCACCAGGACCGTGGGGGCTCGGACACTGAGGGAGCTTCTGTGCTACTTGGAAGGTGTGAATGTGTTCTGAGGACACGTCAGAAGGGCGGCAGGGAGGAAGGTGACTGGACACCCACCAACAGTGGCTCTGTGACAGCCAGCAGAGCCTGCCAGCCTCTCTCTGGCCCAGGAGGGCGCCCACCGCGCAGGGCGGGGCCGGATTGTGCTGATTCGGGCCTCCCTCTGCCGGGGGCTCTAGGGTAACTTTAAGGCTCTTCCCTGGTGGCACCGAGGCGAGGACCAGCCAGCTGTCTGCTTCCTTCCTGCCCTGACCGGGGGGCCTGGCCTAGGAGGTCTCCTTCTTAGCCCCAAGCCTCCCGGTGGTCAGCTGCTCTCCCTTCCTCCACCTCGCCTCCCGTGGGCTTGTGAGCGGGAGTGCGCCCTTCCCCCGCCTCTCCAGGTGGGGCTGAGGGGGCTTGGTCAGAGTGGGGGCACTGAGGCTGTCCAGCCGAGGCCCCCCATCCTGCCGGCTGCCAGGACTTAGAGCACCAAGTTCACTCTGGGAGACCTTGGGGGTGGCGGCTGACTTCTGAGAACCCACAGATACATTCACCAGCCCTACTCCCTTCCTTCCTCTTTCACTGAAAGACAGGCTGTCTTCTCCTGCAGCCTGGAGAAGTCCTCAGGAGCTGAGCTGTTAGTGCTTTGCACATACTGCTAAAGTGTTTCTATTGGTTTGCATAGTATTTATTATTTTTCATATACACAAGGCTGATTACTGTACAGTTTACACTTTGAACACAGACTATGATATAAGTGCTTGAAGATATAGAAAACCTCTTCTCTATTGAACATGCTGGTGCAATCCTGGGACAGCCACCAACTGAGAGAGAAGACCCTTTCAGATGGGGCACTGGCTCCCTTTGAGCCCTACAGCTAAGCCTGGGGTCCTCACCTCATATTCTTAAGTCCCTAACACAAGGAACCCCGAATGCACTCTAAAGGTAATGATTTTCCATTGGAAGATGATTAATACTGAAACTGAGAGAGAGAGAGAGAGAGAGAGAGAGAGAGAGAGAGAGAGAGAGAGAGAGAGAGAGAGAGAGAGAGAGAGACAACATAAAAAATTCCAGTTTATCCACAGGAGATTCTATACAGCTTCGGACATCACAGTAAAATCTGTGTGTATACTGAGTAGAGGGGAGAGAGGTGTGTGTGTGTGTGTGTGTGTGTGTGTGTGTGTGTGTCCTGAATGTCATGTAGAGTGTTCTGGGGGGATCAGTCCACTGAGGAGAGGATGGGTACTATCACAAATGGAATGGAGGTGTGTGTGGGGAAGGCTGGCAGATGAGGACATGGGAGTAAGAGGTGCTGAACTGATTTCATGCCTAGTTCTCATTATTTTGTCTTTCCAGGAAGCCCACATGGATTTCTTACAGATGAGGTTGAAAAAATAAGTACCCTGTAAGAAGTTGAAATTAAAATGCTTTAAAAAAATATATCATCCCCAGCCACAAAGAGCCCTTGTTCACGTCTGCGTTCATGCGCTCTCTTGCATTTGTTTTTCTATCCCTCTCTCTCTCTCTCCCCACTTCTTGCTGCTTTTGTCCTGATTCCCGACAGAGATCCGTTGTCGTCGCTAGAGGCAGGATTGAGGACTGTAGGTCATGCGTCTACAGTCAGTCGTTCATGCGAATAGGAGACTAAAGGAAGTCCCTTACGGAGATCATGCCGTTAGCCTAGAGGAACATGTGCGCCACTTGTGGAGCCCTCTGGTCCAGCTCTCCTCCTGTGTGCATGGCAGAGTGTGTGGAGTTCAAGGGTTGGGTGTTGAGGTGTGATCCTGAGGGACACAAAAAGAGATGCAGACAATTAGAATTTAAAGGTGCAAGTCCCAGCAAAACCCCCAAGCAGCCTCCCCAAGCAAGGTGATGAGCTGAAAGGTATTGAGCTCAGAGCCCCTGACCTTCCTGAAATACCAGCTATCCTTCTCCTGATCCCCAACCCAAAAGCTGCCTCTCAGAGGTGGCTGCAGTGGCCTATATTAGTTTCCTACAGAGTGGATGAGCACCCCAGAAAACCCTCCTGTGTGGTGCTCTGTGCCTCAGAAAGGCAGGAGGTTCCCACACCCATGTAGTCACCTGGGGAGAAATCTCCATGAGTATATCTTGTACCTAGGAAAGGGGCCATGTTCATGAGTCAGGGCTTGTGCCAAGAGAGGGGCTGGGCTAGGCAGTGGTGCCCTCTGCTTTTTTCAGTTCAGTTCAGCCAACATGCACTGATGTCTGCTATGTGCCAGCCCTGGGATACCAGAGGTGGAGCAGACATGATCATAGCCTCAGGAGCTCATCATGGCTACAAGGGATGACAGCACTTTAGCCCTGGTCCACAGCTCCTACTGCCAGGTGCCTCTGGCAGCTCTTCCCAGGCCCCATGGATGGACAGCCCCTGTTATGGCCAAGAGATCTTTGAAAGACAGGTGCATTCTCCCTAGGATGTTGTATATCTTAGGGTGGAAGACAGCACTTTGCCTGCAGAATCAATTCCAAATTCTGCAGCCTGGGACTCACAGCAAGACACCACTCCTGCCACCCCTGGTGCCTCATCCTCTAACCTGGGGTGAAACTCCGTGTTCCTAAGACTAGCCATGGGGGGGTTCTGTCTCAGGGACCTTGGGACGATTGGGAAAAGGAGGACACTTAAATAAATAGGAACTGACAATCTCCTGGGTGGGGTGGGAAGTGACACAGAAAGGCAGAAACCCTTTCTGAGGCAGAGCTGTCCCCACAGGGAGCTGTCTTGGGCCCTTTGGGTAAGGGCTTGGAAAGGAAGCTGGAGATGACTAAGGTGAACTCACTCTATTTGAATGGTTTTCCAAGGATGTGAGGGTGGTGCTAAGCTCCTTGCCAGAGGCTGCAATAAAGCAAAAAACCAAGCCTTCTACTGCTCTGGCTTGAAGGAGCTGTCACCTGGAGGGCAGGACTATTCCATCACTGCCTCATGAACCTGCCTTCCAAACCCCCAATGCCTGCCTGCTCCCTGCTTTTGTTTGTGGCTGTCTTGTCAAGGACGCCATCCAATCTCCTCTCCTCTGATGTTCTGCCCACCACCCTCAAGGACTCTCCTCCACGAAACCTTCCTACTAATTCCAGTTCACACTTGTTTCTCTCCTCACAACTCTGGAAGCTCTTCCCTCCTGCCACTCCCTTTTATTTAGAGTAATCATAGAATCATAGAGTGTAGCAGTTAAGACCATGAACTTGGAAGCAAGACTGCCCGAGTTCATATCCTATCTCTGCCAATTTCCTGCCGTGTGACCTTGATCAAGTTACTTACGCTCTCTGTGACTCAGTTTACTCGGCTGTAAAACCAAGGCAATAAGAGGATGCACCTCATTAGATTGTTTTGATGTTTCAAAGAGCTAAGTTATATAAAATGCTTAGAATAGTAAGTAGTATGCGAATGTGGCTCTAACTGGGTTGTCTTGAAGTGTCACTGTCTTTTGCTTATCTTTCTTTTTTCACATCTGCATTCTTCCTCTGGCTACAGTATAAATTGTCATCCAAGGCAAGAGCGGGCCTTACCCTTCCCTGTGGTCCCCATATTGCCCACCCCAGTGCCAAGCAGGCCTGAAATAAGAAACCTTATAAAATCTTGAGCCTGTGAAAGACAAGCTATAATGTCTCACACACTTTTCTGCCCAGGCAGGAAGCAGAGGAGAAAGTTCAAGGCTAAGAGATCATTCTATAGTAACTGCTCATTTCATCTCTGGGTAAACTAACACTCCAGGGGAGGCAGTGACAGGTCCAGTGGGAGCACCCAAGCAGGGGCAGGACTAGAATGCAGTCTCCTGGCTGTGTCCAGTATCTTCCTCTGTCCTTCACCTTTGCTCCTGGGTACCCCTCGAGAAAGGCCTTACCCTATAAAGAGCTTAGAAAATAGCCCCCTGCCACTTCTAGTGGCTATGCTGGTGAGGTGCTTTTCCTCTTCTCATCTCTCTATGCTGTTATCACCTGTTCCCACCACCTACCCTGTGTCTGTGGCTCTCTCCTCTCCCTTGCCCCAGACTCCAATATGCCTGCAATGTCTGGGGAGTGAGGGTGGACCGTAACTTAAAACAGCCAAATAAAACATGACCCCATGCCGCCCTGTCTCTTTCCATTGAGATTATTAATTGATAAAGTTTTAAACTCACTAAAATATTCTATTGTCAGAGCTAACACAAGTCTTGTGATCACAGGGTCTGAATGGAAAGTGTCTCTTAAAAAGGAAAACAAAACAGAACCCCCCAGCAGCCTTTCATGCTGCAGTTTTCCGAGAGTCCCAGAAGGCGGAGTGACATAGATGCAGAGGACTACCGAGAACCAGAGCCCTGCCCTGGCTCCTGGTAACCCAGAGGGCTACTGGGCTGCCCCTGCCCCCAGCCCTCTAGCTGCCCTGCGCCATACTGTCGTGCTCTAATAGCACCAACACCCTAATTCTTGGAACTAAATACTTGGGCACAAAGCAAAACCCACTAGCTGCTACTGTCCACCAAAAAATCAGACCTTGACCAAACAGCAATTTTCTAGTTTCTTAGAAACTACTGGAAAGCACCCTTCCCCCAACTGTCACGCCTTAAATGCAAAATCCTTCCCAAGGTGGGAGATTGTGGGGAGCATCAGAACAGGTGATTGGGATCTATACAGTCCTCACCTGGGATAGGGGTATTCTGCCCTTTGGGGATGTTCCGTAGCTCTGAATAAACTACAACCATCATTCCTTTCAGCTCACCTTTTAAACATAAAGTCTACAACAGTGCCATATCACCTCTAGGAGGTTTATAAGGGAAAACCCAAATCAGCCATCATAACTCACTCTTCCTTATGCATAAAAATCACTTGAGGAGCTTGAGGCAGAAGCCTGAGTTCCAGAATTTTAATTCAGGTCTGGGACAGGCAGCAGGAACCTGCACTTTAACCAGGCTCTCCGAGGACTGAGATGCAGGGATGCAGGTGACACTTTGAGAACAGTGGATTAGAACTTGGCAATTTATAAAGCCCTTTAACAAACATAAACTCATCGATCACCACAGCCACCCTGCAAGGGAAATATTGGCGTCTTTGCTATTTTATGGCTAAGGAACCTGAGGCTTCGAGAGGTCAATTGACTTGCCCCTGTCATACTCCAAATAAAATCTGCAACTGGTTGAGCACCAGAATACATATGTTCTTCTGTACTCTCCACAACAGCCCTCACAACTGCCAGTATTATTTTTATTGAAGTGTAACACACATTTAGAAGGGACTATTTTCATCCTCGCTGGAGGAGACAGCCTAGGGCAGTTAAATGACTCATGTAAGGTAACACAACCTGTAAATTGAGGGAAGCTGGGCCTTCAATCTAGACACCCAAGCCCCAGCTCACCCCTCTCTGAAACACAGACAATTGATTCTCATTATCTGCAGTACTTATAAAGTCACCATGAACACTGGATTAGCCAATACTGAACCCCTGCTCCTAAGCAGAATACAGCGCTAGGTTTCTGCAAGCTTCTGTTCACAACATTTTTGTCAACCAATGACCACATAACCTTGTTATATGTGTGCTCCTGTTTAAAGATGCCTTAGTTAAGATATACGGTCGCTTCATTAACAGTGGACTCATGGGCAACAGCACTCTCACTCAGGCCTGAAGGAAACTTATCGAACACATGTTATTTTCTCCATAAGGCACATCACAGCTTTCCTGCACTTAGAAACACTAGACAGCTCTTCAACACTAGTCTTAGGAGCCATTTTAAACAGTAAAATCGCCGACAAATAGCCTCAAAATGCAAAATAAACAAAAAAAAACATGGCATTAGACTGCAAAAAAGACACCAGATTATAGCATGAGAGCAGACACAAGAGGGCAGGGCACGGCCTTGTTTGACTTCAGCTGGGAATGTGCACGAAAGGTGATTCAAATTTTTCACCACTGTGCACGGACAGGTCTGTGGATGACCACGAAAGTGCAGTGAGTATTGGTTTGGGGGTTAAAATAAATTTGTGCTAGTAAGATCATTTACAAGCGTGGAATCCATGACTAACGAGGGTCGAAGGTACAGGCTTTCGCGTGGCTGGTAGTAAAGTATTAAGGACGAGAGAGGCTTCAGCCCTTCACCGTCTTCTCTGCAGTGTGCCTTACTGGGAGGATTAAGCACTGTAGGCCGCCCGCCAGGCTCTTGGGGACCTAGGCATGTGCCTGTGTCCACGCTGGCTCCCACCACGCACTTCCCTGGCCTTTTCTTGGCAGAGGCCCCAGCACTGTGCTGGTGGAGCCAGGCTGCTCTGTGTTCCTGACACTCATACTCCATGGTCTGGACCACATCCCTGGGCAGGGTTCAGCCACTTTGCAGATCAATCATCTATAGAAAATTAAAAAACAAAAACAAAAAAATTCCTAGGTTCTACCCTTCCCCCGCAGCCTGGCTTCTGGCTGCCTCTCTCCTGTTCAGGAACATCAGTAGAACCCGAGCCAAACAGAAGCTAAAATGTAAAGCCCCTGCTGCTGCTGCGGCTGCTGACACCATAAGGATAATAAGACAGAGAAGCATACTTTGGCTTCCACTCTGCTTTTTCAAATTATTCGTACCTTTGGATTATTTTCAGGACTGATCACAGCTAATCTCCTAACCCAGCAGCCTGGTGGGACCCGCGGGCAGCGCCAGGGTTAACACTGTGACCTCCTTAAGCTGCTGAGGGAGTCAGGTCTAATTTTATCCTATAACTGGATCCGCCAGTCCTCTCTTTTGCCCAAGTGCTGAGGTATGTCGGGAAGCCCAAAGTCAGCACTTCTGCTGGTTGGGGAGCAGAGACAGCGGCCCTGCTTTTTGCCGAAAGCAGAAAGCCGAAGCCAGCCTGCCGCTGGGACCACAGCCAGGCCCTGGGGGTTTAAATGGCAACAACCCGGTTAGTGCTGTGCTGGGGACACAGTGCTTCCTCTCTTCCTGCCGACTCCCACCCCGACGCATCCTGTACTGAGCTGCCCCGAGCTGGGCACCATGAAGAGCCTCGGGGCAGCTCAGTACAGGATCCCTCAGGGAGGATGAGGTCAGAGCTGGCCGCTGAAGCCCCCGGCACTGCATGGCCCCGCTGGAGAGCCTTCGCCGCCGAGTCTTCACAGCCCTCCCTCACTGCACAGCACTGCACACCTGGTCCCTCGGCCACACTGCCCCATGCTCACACACCATGCACCAAGGCCCGGCAGCCCTCCTGACTCGTAGGGAAAACACCAGCCACCCCTTGGGCTTGTTGACTTCACCCTTTCCTAGAAAGCAAGGGAGCAACAGGTTTCAAGAAACACTAAGGAGAATGGAAGCCTTGGGTTTGTGGGGACTTTTGTAGGGTTCCAGGTTCAAGCGACAGTTCAGTTCTAAGTCTGTGACTGTTGGAGCTCCTCCTGGGGATGTGGGTTGAAACAGCCTAGACAGACTCGGCTGCCCTCCCCGATGCCCTGTCCCCACCCTCCGTACCCCCATTGCTTGGCTTTCAGGGCTGTAATACTACTGAGATTACCAAGCACTTTTCACTCATCAAAGCATTTTTTTCGAATCTGTATTTTTGCACTTCCTGAAAGGTAGGTCAGCAGATATTGTTCACTTTGCTTTCTTGACAAAGAAATCAAGACTCAGAGACACAGTTAGAAGGCGGGGAAATGACAGCCTACGTCTCGAGACCACAGCAAAGCTGTCCATCCTGCATCACGCTGGGGAGAGGGGGGCGGGGTGAGGATGTGAACAGCCATTCCCGGGCCCGCCGCTCCATGAGGACCAAACCATGCAGACAGCATGCAGAAAGACCTGTTACCTCCAAAGAGGCCATTCGAGGGCGGGTGTTTGCTCGAGATCACTGTTTCCCCCTTTTCAGGCTGGCCCGCTTCACTATCTGAGCCCCTTTCCTGCCCTCTATCAGGTCCGGCTGCAGGCTACTCCCTCTCAGCTCCACCTGGAGACAGCAGCAGAGACAGAATGCAGACAGATGGCACAGAGAGACAGGCAACAGTAGGCAAGAGAATAAAAGGCATCATACGGAGGTGCTGGGAACACTGCCTCATTTGGGGTAAGGGAGGCTGAAGGGAGAGCCCAGAGAGGTGGGCGTGGGGGCAGACTGAAACCCAAAGTGGGCTGGCAACAGAGGTGAGCAGCAGGAAGAGGTACTGGGCCACCCGGAAGAGCGAGTGCCTCGGACGCTGCAGCCACCGCGGTACCTTGGCATGTTTCATAAAGTAATCAATATCGGCTTCCATCTCCCTAGGGTCCTCTGGGGGCCCCTCAACAATCACCTCCTCGTGCTCCTGGCTGTCATCGACACCAGATGAGTCTATCTGCCGAACAACTTTGCGAATGGTCTGGAAAAGAGAGGGAAGGGAAAAGGGGCTGGTGACGCTGTTAAGACAAAGTTTGAGAAGAGCAGGTCCCCAGGAATGACATCAAGGAGAGGCATTCTTCATCCTAAAGCGCCCCTTCTAGAGTGGCAAAAACAGGGACAGGTCTCTCACGCCCATCACTGTGAGGAAACACTTGCATTGGATCACCTCAGAGGGACGAGAACTTGCAGAGGGGTCTTAGCAAAGGTTTTTAACCACCAAGGTTGGACCATGTGTAACTTCTATCTCTAGTCCACAGCATTTCCTTCTGCCTCTTGGTATTGATGGGCATTTACGCTGTCTTCTCTGTATGCTCCTGAGGGCATTTCTTTCTCATCTATAGTAATTTGATCCAATCCAGCCATTCCTGTATATATTCATTGCTCCAAATAGTCTAACAACTGCTTAATCTGCACCTACCACGTGCTAGGATGGGAGATGTACACATAAACAAGACATGATCCCTGCCTGCACAAAGCTCACCATATAGAAGGAAAGACGGACATGAGAGTCCTGCTCCAAGGCAGTGTGAGCAGCGCCACAGGGAGCACTTAGGAGCTTTTCCCTTTGCTCCTTCTTCTCCCTTCTGCCCAAACCTAGCACGGTGCCTAACACTTGACAGACAACTTCATGTCTACTGAATTAAAATCTGCCACCAATTCAATGCCTTCCCACATCTTTTCTATTTTAGGAGGCTGTGGTAGTCTGGGGCCACCACACTGCTGTCTTACAGCTGTTTTCAGGGCTAGGCACCACAGGACGAGGTTTTGGGACTATCCTTATGGGGGTTCGTGTGTCAGGAACAGAGGTTGAATCAGGCAATGTGGCTATGAAAAATGTCAAAATGTCGTGTCCAGATTGTAGAAGATAAGGGCTCCTAGCACCTGAACTGTCCTGTCTGAGCTGGGCTTATCCCTGTTAGGGCAGCAGCGAGAAGCTGGGAGGTGGGTCCGCCACCTTTTACCCTTGGGCCCTCCTGCCTCTCCCCAACTCAGGGGACTCCTTACACCCACCTTCTTGGTGACGATGTTGCCCTGATCATCTGTGAATTGTTCTTCAGTCACCTGCTCCCCTGGAATATTCTGAAGCTCACTTCCCTGCAATCAGAGAAAGGGAGGAAACTTGAGATTGATTAAATGGGAGTTCAGGAATAAAAATCGAGGATGAGGAAATAGAAGAACAGCAGCAACAATAGTCACAATCCGACAAATCCCCACCCTGGCAGGAAACTCCAGCTCAGCAAGTAGCGGCAGCCAAACAAACTATCAGCTCCAAGTACAAGAGGTGCCCGGTGGGGCCCTGGGGCCCAAGGACAGGATGGAGCCCGGAGCTTGCAAGAGCTCTTGTGTGCTGGATTCCCGCAATAGCATCAGGAGCGGGCAGAACAGGGACAATTATGCAAGTTTCATGAAGGAGGCCCTGAGAGAAGAAGTGAAGCACCTAATTTATATTTCTACAGCACTTCACAGTGTAGAAAGCCCTTCCACAGACGTCATCACACTGAGCGAGACTTGAGGACAGAAGCAGAATGAGAACAGGCCCACGAAGTCCCAGAGCTGAGAGGTCTCTGCCGTCACACAGTGATGGCCCATGTGGGGGCCGCACACAGCAGAGCAGAGCCAGTCCCCTGAGGCCTTCTGGGCCCTTCTCTTCCAACATGTCTCCTGACCTGGAGTCCGGCGCCTTCCCCCAGCTCCTCCCCATTCACATCACAGCACTGCGCCCTCAGCCCTGCCTCCTAACGGGTGGTTACCTTCCAGAGGACCCGACGCCGGACCACCCTGGTAGAGATGGACTCTTCGTCGTCACTCAGGCCCTCGTTCTCCCCCAGTTCCTTGTCCAGTTCCTGGTGGAGGTGCTTCAGCACGAAGCACAGGGAGCCCTTGACAATGTGCATCACATTCTGACAGCTGACCAGGAAGAAACCCAGGAGCACTAGGGTGACCAGGAGCTGGGTGAGGAAAGTCCACATCCTCACCTCCTCCTCACCAGCCGGGCCCTCTGGGGACCAGTGGAGCCAGGGCTCTGGCTGCTGCAGGGGTCCAACCATTCATTCTCCTCTCGGACTCCTGAGTCCCCCGGGGACCCCTTCCATTGTTGCTCCTCAGTCTCCCAACTCTTTTTCTCCAGCCAGGAGACTGACTGGCCCCTCACTAGCACTGTCGGCCTGAGTGTCCTCTTCCTGCCAAGCAGCCCCAGGCTCTGCCCTCATGCCTGGGTGACGTCGGCCTTCGATAATTTTAGCTCCCAAACCAGCTGCTGAGGCTGTCCAACTGGGCTAGAAGGAAACCGGCAGGTGCGCGTGTCCTGGGCTCTGAAATTCCATGTCAAAGTCACTGTGAGCGACTCCCGCCCTGCCCCACGAGAGCCTGAAGAGGGGCTTGACTCCTCTCCTTTCCTGCCTGCCTGCCCCTGCAAACTGAGGCGGTTCTGCCCAGGGAAACCTTCTTGTTCAGGGACTCCAGGAAATAAGGCGTCCGAAGCATGCGGCTACTTGCATTTCCCTGGGCTGCCGTTGCATTGATCAGAATGATGTTTACCCTCTCCCACGAGGATGGGACCGGCTAATACCGTGGAGAGTTAAGGGTTCATTTCAAAAATAGCCCTGGGATGAGTGATTTGCTCAGGTCCAGCGCAGCAGAGTCCAGCACAGGTGGTGGAGCCATGCAATTCCCATCAGCCCCTTTCCTGGGCACAGCAACCCTAAACGTAAGCGTGTCACTGGTGTTGTCTATTTAAGGCCTGTTCTCAAAGGCTCTTCCCATGCTGGCTGTCAACTCCGGCCCACGAGGAACAGGAACCACGCACATTATACTCGCTTTTACATAGCTGATTCACAAATGCAGCTGTGGCTGAAAGGAATTTCACTTTGGGGATCAGGCTGTTCTTCTTTGAGTAGCAGCTCAGATGGTGGAGAGAACAAAGATCTGGGATGGCACACTGGCCCTGGATGGCACACTGGCCCTGCAACAAGCTCCCTGTGGGAGTTTGGGAAAGCTGGATACCTTCCCTGGGCCTCAGTTTCCTCATCCATGAAACAGGGTGGATTAATGTGCTCTCCCTACCCCATTCTCAAGTGCTGCAAGGATCCTAGGGTTTATGAGGACTACCACTATGAAAAATAATAGCAAACGCTTACTATAGTGTGCACTGTGCTGCAGGCCTTGTTCCATGTGTTTCACATATTAACTCAGTTAAGCCTTCCGACAATCCTACCATGCAGCTTCTATTGTTTCCCACGAAGGAAAAGGAGGCACAAAGAAACTTGCCTACATGAAAGAGTAAATCAAAGAGTCGGATTCCAAACTCCTATCACTACACAACACTGCCTCATTTCAACAAGAAAGCGCTTGGAAAAAATAGAAGCCACAGCACATTCAGTTTTGGCCCAGCTAAGAGGAGTCTAACTTCAGATATTTTCCCCCAGGTCCTCAGAGAGGGACCAGCTGGTTTATAGTCATTGTAGGCCTGCTGCCCAAGCCTCAAATTACAGGGCATCCCTTTATCTCTCTATCACTATTTTCAGAGATTCACTGGAGATACTAGCAAATGGGTGCTTTGCAAACCTTCACCTTGAATGATCACCCGCTGGGGTCCTGTCAGATGATTCGGACAACAGCTCATCCACGACATCCAATCCTGTCCTAGACTGGGGAGGCGTTAGGGGTGTTGCCGCCCGCCTCCCCCCCACCCCCCCCACACTCTTACTGGGAAATAGATCTGGACTCTCCTGGCTCTGATGCTGGTTCACTGTGTGACCCAGGAAAAGCCCTCAGCTCTCTAAACCTCAATTTCCTCATTTATAAACGAGGCAGTTGGACCATATGGCCTAGAAGGTTTCTCCCTTGATTCCCTAGAGCAGTCCTGCTTCCTCCCCAGTTCTCCCTTCACCAAAGGCTGACTGCAGAAGACTGGTGGAAAATATCACTCCTGGCATCCTTCTCTTTCTCCAGGAGTCAGGAGTCCAGACCTGATTAAGAGCGCCTGTGCTCTGGGCCAAGCACTTGCTACTGAGAGTAGTAGAAGTAGGTACCAAGGAATAGCCTGATGGCAAATAATGCATGGGGTGGGCTGGGGTTAAAAATGGACACAGCAGCCTGTCCTGTCTGAGGCACATACTTGGCAAGGCCACATTCTAAATAAAACCCTATTTAATTCCTAGCAGCTCTCGACAGCCAGCATCCCAGGACCACTGTGAAGCCAGCCAAGTCCTGGGGTCCTCAAAGATGCCTGCTAGGGCTAATTTCAGATAGGAGTGAGTGGAGAAAACAGAAGAAAGAAGCAGAGGAGAAAGACAGTAGGAAAGTGGTTCCTGGATGAGGAAACAATGCTGACTGAACAGTAAGAAACCAAATGAGACACAGAACACACTTAGCACACACGTTAAAATGCACAGGGGCCGGCAGAGTGGCTCAGTTGGTTAAGAGCCCGAACTCTGAACAATAGGGTCACTGGTTTGATTCCCACATGGGCCAGTGAGCTGCGTCCGAGCTGAGCTGCTGCTGAGCTGCCAACAGGTGGCAGGATGGCTCAGCTGGTCAGAGCATGGGCTCCTAACAACAAGGTTGCTGGTTCAACTCCTGCATGGGATGGGATGGTGGGCTACGCCTACCTGCAACTAAGATTGAACACAGCACCTTGAGCTGAGCGGCTACACGCTGCCGATGGGCAGCCGGATTGGGGCTGGACTTGGAGCTGAGCTAACTGCACCCTCCTCAAGTAAGATTGAAGAACAACAACTTGGCTGTTCCCCTTCCCCAATTCCCCAACACTGTTCCCCTGCCCCATTCCCCCCAAAAAAATCTTTTAAAAAATTAGTTAAAAAAAAATACATACGCACAGAACAGCGATGCACATCTTATAAAAACACATAAATTAAAAAGACATATTAATAAGGCATCTGCGATTTGCTTCAAAATAATATGGAGGTGGGGTGGAAGAGAGTGGAGAGGGTACAGATGAAACAAAACTGGCCATGAGAGGGTAATTGTACAGCCTTGGTGGTGTGTGCATGGAAAGTTAATATGCTATTCTGTCTTTTTTTTCTATTTATTTGCAATTTTCCATAATACATTTTTTTTTCCCAAAAAACACATTTAAATGGATGTCTATGGGAATGGGGAGGGGCAGGATAAAGGGAATGGGGCAAAGTGAATAAATAAAAAAAGCAACATAGGGCAAACTGAAATGGAGGGAGGGAGGGCTGAGAGAGAGGAAAGCGGGAGGTGGCGAGAACGCTCTCCCCACCCATCTCCTGTTCCACTTGGGGAGCCCACCCGCAGAATCACAGCATTCTCAAGCTGTATGAACCTTGGCCATAATCTATTCACTCCTCCTTTACTAGTGAGAAAACCGAGGTGCCAAGAAGAGAGTGGCTTGTCCACGGCCATGCAGACCATGGTAGGACTAGAGTTAGCCCAACACCCAGCTCTCTCTCGGCTCCAAGCTCTTCCTTAAATAGGATGGAAAAAAGAAAACAACAAAAAAAAAACATGGCTTTGGAGTCAGCTAGACCTAACTCAAAGGCCACCTCTGACCCCATGCCCTTGGGTAAGCTGCTCAACCATCAGTTGCCAGGTGGGAATAACCTCTTGTGAGGATGATAACACCACAAGCTGTGCCTGGAACACTCAGGAGCTCCATACATGTCAGCCCCTCCCCGCCCTCAGTAGGGATCATGGAAGCAGACAGGTAGACCAAGACTTTGTATCCTTCCTTCTAGAGAAAGCGAAGTCACCACCAAAACTTTTAAAGAAAGCAAACACGCTCAGCGCTGGGCTGAGTGAACAAGAGGCTGCCTAGGCATTTGGCCCCTTCTGGCACGGGTGCAGGCAGCAGCAGGCTCCTCCCTGCGGTTCTCACCTGTACCCCCCGGGAGAATGTGCTCTCGGCCTCCTGCACCCATTCTCGTTGTCCTTGCCGTCTCTGTTCCCTGTCAGCCTGTAGGCTCTCAGCCTCGGGCTGCTCTGGCCGCACGTGCTCAGTCTCAGACACCAGGACCTTCTCATACTCCCGAGACCCACTGGGCTCCAGCCCTTTGAGGGTGGTGACTGTCCTCTGGAATGAGTGTGGACCTTGCATGGCCTCCCCTTGCCAGGAACCTTGTGCAGCATCTTGCAGGTATGAGACAATGGAACCTTCTCCATCCCAGTCCTGCAGTCTTGGGTCCAGGAAGAGAAAAAAGACACCTGGTCACCCTTCAATCTCTGCTCTGTCTCGGATACCCTTCCCCTCCAAGTCCTGGCTCACCCCAAACACATCCTGTACTGCCCATCCAAAAGATAGGAGAGTGGGAGCAAATCACACTGTTGACTTCCCTGTCCAGAGAGGTACAAATGGGCCATCTAGGCCGTCCAGGTGGAGAGGGCCAAGGATACCAGTGCCATTGGTCTCCTCCCTTGAGTGGACCGTTTCACTGTGGGCTCCCAAGGCACTTGGTTCACATCTATGATACAGTCACTGGAACTTCACGTCCATCACCTCACCTACCTCCCCTCCAGCCCTCCAGGCTACCTGCACTCAATAGGCCTCATCTCCGTGCTCACCTGACAAGGTGATCACTCTCTCCCCCTGGAAACACGCCCTTCCATGGCCTCTAGAGCACCACATTTGTCTGACTCTCCCCGGCCCAGCTCTCTGGCCGCCACTGCTTAGTGTCCTTGGTTGGTTCCTCCTAAAATTTCTCTGACTTCTGAACATGGGAGTACCCCAGGGCTCAGTTCTCAGACCTCCGTTCTATCTGCATCCACTTCCTAAGGGAGCCCATTCAATCCATGGCTTTATATCCTATCCAAATGCTCTGAATGTTCAGATGTATGTCTCCAGCATCTCTTCCTTGAACCATAGGTGTGTATCTGCCTCCTCAACATCTCAACTTTTTCTAATAGGCATCTCGAGGATAGCATGGTCAAATCCACACTTACGATCTTATCCCCAAACCTGTTCCAGCCAGTTTCCCCACTGCAGTAAATGGCACCTTCATCCTTTCAATTGCCAGGTCAAGGATACCAGTGAGCTCTTTGATTTCTCTCTTCCACTCACACTCCGCATCTTATTTCTCAGTAAAGTTCCTTTTGGTTCAACTTTCAAATATATATCCTGAACATAACCACTTCTTGCCACCACCACTGCTGCCATCTTGGTCCACATCACCATGAATGCTGGCCTCCTAGCTCATCTCCCTGTCTATCTCTGGCCATGTCAGGCTGTTCTCAAGGCATTTGCCAGGTCATCTAACTTCCCTGCTCAGAACCCTCCAATGGTTCCCCATCCCGCCCAGTAAATGCCCAAGTCTTTCTAGGGCTTCAAGGCCTGACATGTTTGGACCCATTACCTTCCTGCCCTCATCTTCCTTGGTCACTCTGCTGACCTCCCTCTTCACCATCCCTGGACTGTGCCAAGCGTGCTGTATCTCAAGGTCTCTGCACCAGCTAGGCCTTCAGCTGGATGTCTCCGCTCAGGTATTCATGCGGCTCACACCCTTACTTCCTTTAAGTCTTTATTTCAATGTCACTCTCCCAGGCTTCCTCGGCCGCCTTATTTATAATTTCAACCACCCCTCTCCACACACACATACATATCTCCTGCTCCCCTTCCCTGCTTTATTTTTCTTTTTAGCACTTCGTATTCAGCATTTCTCTTTTAATTACTTTTAATTTTATTTACTTTATCTTGTTTACTGTCAGTTTCCCCACTAGAACATACACTTTTTGCAGGTAGAGGCTTTTGTCTCTTTTGGTCAATGCCACATGCCCAGCACCTAGGCACTTTTTACAGGTACCCAGCATATCGTGGGCGCCCAACAATACATATTGCTGAGTGAGTGAATGAAGTTTGTCTGTTCCCACTGGAAGACTGACCAAGGTCACAGAGCCAAACTGTAGCATACTGAAGCCCAGCATTCAGGCCTTCTGGTTCCCCTGCTGTCACAGTGGTGTACTGGTCAGCACACAGGTAGGTATTCAACCAGTGCTTGCTGAATGAATGGCCATCACAGGTTATTGGAAGATGGACTCTCTCACAGGAAGGCCGGCATTTTACTTTGAATCCTCACAGGCTCAGTCTGTCCATGTCTCCCTCCTAATCAAGGGATTTGTTTGGAAAGTAAATAAATTCTTGTTGTCTCATATTTTACACGACTTTCCTTTCCCTTGCATTAGGGTATTTGGGGCACACTGAGTGGACCCTGAGGAATGTCCAGTCAGCCTGGGCTTTTGAGTAGAGCAATGTGGGTGGGAAGAGGACATGAGAACAGATATCCCATGGCCTGGCCAGACCTGAGCTCTTTGGGTGGCCAGAGTCTTCTGGGCTTTAGGGAAAATTTAGGAAGCAATATGGAAGAAAGGGGTCACTGTCACTTGCTTCCTGTGCCAGTACAGGGAAGTCAGAGCGATACCTGCCACATGTCTGTCTCCTCTCTCAGTCCCACCCCAAGCCCTCCTCCACACTCGGCACCTTGCCGGAGTGGGTGTCCATTGCAGGGCTGAGTCGGGCCCGTGGCCTGAGGGCTCTTAGCTTCTGCAGAGATGCATAAGGTTCTTCTGCCTGAACTATCACTGCTGCCTCCCTCCTGCTGGTATAGTGCCAAGCCTTCTCATCAAGGGAGCTGGCTGAGGACTGACCCACGAGAATATCCATCTCTTTACAGTTGTAAGTTCTGTTCTGCCCCAGATAAGCCCACCAGCCTCACTCTTTCAAAGGGGTAAAGCAGGAAGGGCACCATTATTAGTTCTGTCTCACTCAGGCTGTGTGACCACACAAATAACTTCCCAGGCCCTGATGTTTGCAGGTTTCTAAATATGCTCTTCAACGATGAGCACACAACAGTGATAGGGGCCTCGTGCACCTAGCCCCAGCCTTATAACCTCTCCCCTAAGTATGCTCCAACTTGTCATAACACCCTCAGTCTCTCTCCTGCTGGCCACACCCAGGAGGTGTCTTGGGGAGGGACTGGTCTTTGCAGATCACAGCTCCATTCTTACATGACAGAGGCGCCAGTGAGGGCTGGGCAGCTTCAGAGGCAAGGTGGCACCTACAGAATGTATTTGCTCCGGGGTGGGGGTGGAGGAGGGAGGGGGCAGGGTCAGCAGCAGCACCTAAGAATTCCCTCTGTATTCACTGCCCGGCAGTCTCACCAGGAAGTCCAGGAAGACGAAAGGCATCCGGCCACGGCAGCCCAGCCCTTACCTGTCCTGGCGGGTCTCCATCACCCGACTCACGGTAGGGGATTCTGTGATGTGGGCTTGCACCCTCTGCTGGCCTGAAACAAGAGACACTTCATTCTCTGAGTCCTGCCCTACACCTGTGGAGTGCTCCTGCCTGTTATGACTTGGCAGCTTCTCTTCTGACCTCTGACCTTCCTCCGGGTCAAGCAAATCGATAAGGCCATTTGTGGCATCTGAATCCACTGTGTCGTCCTCCACAAGCTCCAGAGAGCCCAGCGTGGGGCCCTGGGGTCCCTCGGAGAATGCCCCCTCCAGCTTCCACTCGTGGCCGGTGGCGTCAGAGTCCTCGGCCTTGCTGCACTCCAGAGAGGAGTCCTCAGCAGTGACCAGAGAGGGTGTGAGGCCCGCGGACCACACCTGCATGTCAGACATCTCCAGCATGGCGTCATGCTCCGTGGCCGCCAAGGGGATGGCATCTATGACGGCCACCTCGTTCCAGTACTGGTCTGCACGCAGTGGAGAGGGAAGCGCGTAGTGCAGGGAGGCAGGGGACAGCAGCTCGTCCTGCAGCGAGGAGTAACCTGGATGGGCAGACAGAGGGCAACATGCTCCAGAAGCGATTTTTGTCACACACGCTTACGTGCAAGTCCACGCACACACATACATACACACACATGGGCACGGCCACAGATAGGCATGCACATTCCGGGCGAGGGGCTTTCCAAGCTTAAAGTCCATTGCTCAGGCCTTGTGGCTGCTGCCCAGGGCACCTGGACAAGAGAAACAAGGCTCTGACTTGAGTGAGGGGCAGCCAGGGAGTGGGGGCAGAGAAGAAAGCTCCTTTGCTGGACGGCAAAGAGAAGAGATTGGAATTCTTTCTTATCCAGTTCAGAGCGCTGGATCAAGAAGCCTTGATCCAAAGGACTTGTGCTCCAATCTGTCTCCAGTCAGAGGAAAGTCCCACTTCTCCATGGCTGGGAGGAAAGAAATATTGCTCTTTCTTTGCTCAAAAATTCCCTTTAGCACAGTCCTCAAGGTGTCGGCCAGGAATGTACACTAAAGGGAGGGAACAGTCCATCCAGATCCAGGGTCACTGACCGAGTTGCCGTGAAGGGGGCTAACGGGGTACACTGAACACCCACAGACCTCAGTGCGGCGATCAAATGGGAAACCATTTGGTTTGTGATGAAGTCACTTTTTGTCAAGTTGCAGATTGGTTCTAGAAACTTTGAATGGGCTAATGTGGCACAAGTAAGAGCTCTAAGGATTCAAAACAGCGACCAGGTCAGAGGACACTGGGAGGCAGCAGGCACATTGGCTGCCCCTTCAGTATTCCTCCCTGAAGCCCCTCGTCCACAGGCCCTGAGCTACGCATGCCAGCTCCCAGTCAGCAGTGAGCTGGCAGAATCGGAGCCAGCTAGCTCAGGCCCCAGTACATGGCCTCGTGGTCAGCACAGACAGCTCATACATCTGTCCCTTGCTGAGTCCTTGCTAGTTTTCTGCTTGGCTCTGATATTGGCTCCCTGATGTTCCAAAGTGCCTAGGAACCTGAGTAAGTGGCATGTGGAAGAGGGAGAAATTTGTGTGCCAGTTGAGTGAGCAGTGTCCTGTCAGGTGGCTCCTCTGCTCTCTGCTAGCCAGGTGCGGGAGGTCCCTGTGAAAGGGGAAAGAGGGCCTCTACTCCCCTTCAAACCAGGTGCCAATCTGTGGGTGGGAGAAAGGCCTAGAAGATAAAATTCTCCCTTGTCTGGGGAACTGGGGTGTAGGTGTACGTTTCCAACCGCTGAAGACCCAGCAGAGCCAAAGGAGGACGCTGGGTATGAATGGGGCCACCCCACGAGAGGCCTATAAGGATTTCCTTGTCCGGAGAGGTCCCTACCCTAGTGTCCAGGTTCTTCATTCTGTCATTCACCCTTACTGTCCCCGCTCCTGTGTCATCTCTGCCCTGGGCATGGCTTTTCTTAAGGCAAATGGGTCCTAGTTGTTCACGATGTGGGCCTCAGCCTTTTCTCCCCATCTCTTCTCTACTTTTGACAATACCGTATCCAGCTATCCTCATCCACTCACTTGTTCAACCAAATAGGATTAATTGAGATCGTATTACATGCCAGGTACCATGCTAAAGGGTTGGGAATTACAAACATACAACACACACAAACAAAATAGGTTTTCTTTGTCCCCTTTTTTCATGATGTTTTCCCAACAACTTCCACTCACCTTGATTTCTTCTATCTTTGAACCTGTCTTACGTTCCCTCACTAAGCTGCTCATGAGCTGTACACTCTTTGAGGACAGGGATGGTCTTTACCTTTTCCTTCCACTTGCCTAGAACAGGGTCGGGGATTCACTGGCCCCAGTGACAACTGCAGCGCTCTTCAGGTGGGCGAGGGGGACACAGGAGCCAGACAGGTGGCTTCATCCATATTTAGTAAAACCACAATTGCTAATGTTTACATATGTGTTCACTGTGACAGGAACCATGCTTTGTGATTGACATACTCGTGCATCCTCTCTTAATCTTCCTGGGAGAGTTTTCTTCCTGACTGATCTCTACAAGCCTATGTGGTTCCAGGTCCCAAAACTAGGGGAAGGAAGGGACTATGAGGTGGTAGGGTGGCTGGCAGGTAGGGCTATGCATGGCAGAGACTAAGGTAACCCTCTTTCAGCTGTGACCAAACCATGAACAAAGAGGAGGTGGGAGAGTAGGAGAAATGGGTGGGTCAAATCTTACTACAATATTAACTCCAGGTCATTGTCTGTGAAACTGTGACCTAACGAATTGGGAAACCAGGGGCAATGGCTTTCAAATGCTTCCTAGAAATCTTTCCAGATATATGCAAGCAGAACATTCCAGAGTCAAGTGATACTTTTCTTCTTGTTATTCTTGAAAGTGTTATTACATTAGTTCCATTACTAATTGAGCATCTATTTTATTTGAAACATATTTAACATGTTATTTTAAATGATCACAACAACCGTACAAGGACAGTAACATTATTCCTACTTTATAAATTAGGAAACTAGAGGTTTAGCAACTTGCTTAAGACACACAGTCAGAGTGGTCTTTTCACTAGATTCTGCCATTAATATCTCTGAAAATAGCTTTATTTGATATAGTCGACATACAGTAAGTGAACATATGTAAAGTAGATAATTTGATAGGTTCTGACATAGGTACAAATCCATGGGTCCATCATCACAATGAAGAGAAGGATATTCATCATCCTTGAAAGGACTCTTCATGCTTCTTTGTAATCCTTCCTTCTGCTACCCCATTCCGGGGTAACCACTGACCTGCTTTTCATCGCTATACATTAGTTTGAATTTCCTAGAATTTTACATAAATAAAATTATTCAATGTGTACTCTTTTTTTGTCTGGCTTCTTTCACTCAGCTTAAACATCTGGGTATCATCCATATTGTTGCATGTATTGATGATTTATGCATTTTTATTTCTGAGCTGTATTCCACTGGATGGATAGACCACAGTTTGTTTATCCATTTACCTGCTAATGGACATTTGGGGCTTCCAGTTTGGGACTATTACAAATAAAACTGCTTATCTGTGTGGACACACACTTTCTTTTCTTTGGGTAAATACCTAGGAGTAGAGTGGCTGGATCATATGGTAGGTATATGTTTAACTTTTTAAGAAACAACCCAAGTGTTTCCCCAAGTAGTTGTCCATTTTACATTCCCACCAGCAGTGGGCAGAGTCCCAGTTCTCCATACCCTTGTCCATACCTGGTATGGTAAGTCCTTTTCATTTCATTCTTATGTGTAATGGTATCTCCTTATAGTTTCAATTTTTCTTTCCCTAATGACTGATGATATTGAGGGTCTTCTCATGTGCTTATTTGCCATCTGTGTATCTTCTGAGTTAAATGTCTGCTCAATCTTTTGCCCATTCTAAAAACTGGGTTGCTTATTTTCCTATTATTGAGTTTTGAGAGTTCTTTATATATTCTGGATACAAGCCCTGCATCAGATTTGCCAATATTTTCTCCCATTCTGTTGCTTGTTTTTTCATTTTCTTCACAGTGTATTTTGAAGAGCAGACGTTTTTAACTTTGATGAAATCCAACTTATCAATTTGTTCTTTTACAGATTGTGTGCTTCTGGTGTTGTATCTAAGAAATCTTTGTCTTACCCAAGATCTCTATGGTTTTCTTCTAGAAGTCTTATAGTTTTATATTTACTTCTAGAAGTTTTTATATTAGGTTTTACATTTAATTTATGATCCATTTGGGTTAATTTTTGTATGTGGTGCAAGGTACGAATCCAAATTCATTTTTGCATATGGCTATCCAAAAGTTCCAGTACTACTTGTTGTAAACACTATCCTTTTCCCACTGAATTGCCTTTGCACCTTTGTTGAAAATCAGTTGTTCATACACATGTGGTGCTATTTCTGGCCTCCATTCTGATCCACTATTTATCTATCTTTATGACAATACCACATTTTATTGATTACTGTAGCTTTGTAACAAATCTTGAAGTCAGATAGTGGAAGTCCTCCAAGTTTGTTCATTTTCTAGGTCCTTTCTACATGAATTTTAGAACTACTTTGTTGATTTTTACAAAAAAAGCCTGCTGGGATTTTCATTGGGATTGTACCAAATATATAGGTCAGTTAGGGAGTATTTACAACAATATCAAATCTTCTGGTCCATCGACAAGGTGAATCTCTACCTTTATTTAGGTCTTCTTTAATTCCTCTCAGAAATGTTTTGTAGTTTTCAATGTCTTTCAGCAGACTTATCTCCAAGTATTTCAAATTTGTAAATGCTGTTGTAAATGTACACTTACAACTAACATAAGTCCTCTTTTAATTTCAATTTATAATTGTTCATTGATTTTTATATACTGCAATTGTATCTTGCAACCTTACTAAATTCATTTATTAATCACTTTCTGTAGATCCCACTGGATTTTTATATAGGTGATCTTGTATCTGTGAATAAAGACAGTTTCCTTCTTCCTTTCCAATCTGGTTGCCTTTTACTTGTCTTATTGTACTGGCTAGCACTCCTAAGAAGCAGTGAGAGTAGATATCATTGTCTTGTTACTGAACTTAGAGGGAGAAAGCACTCAGTCTTTCACCATTAAGTATAATGCTAGCTTTAGGGGTTTTTTTGTAGATGCCCTTTATCAGGTTGAATACATTCCTTCCTATTCCTACTTTGCTAAGAATTTTTGGATGTTTCATTTGTCAAATACATTTCCGGCATCTAATATGATGATCATATGGTTTTTCTTTTTTAGTTTGTTATTGTGGTGAGTTATATTGATTCATTTAATGCTTTCTATTCTTTTACATTCATTAAGGTGTGTTTTATGTCCCAGAATGTCGTCTATCTTGGTAAACATTCCATGTGAGCTTGAGAAGAATGTGTATTCTGCTATTGTTGGAAGAAGTAGTCTACAGATGTCACTTATATCTAGTTAATTGATGGTGTTGTTTAGTTCAACTGTCGTGATTTTCAGCCTGCTGGAACTGTCCATTTCTCATATAGGGGTGCTGAAGTCTCCAATTATGACAGTGGATTCATCTATTTCTCCTTGCAATTCTATCAGTTTTTGTCTCATATAGTTTGATGCTCTGTTAGGTGCATACATGTTAAGGATTATTTTGTCTCCTTGAAAAATTGACCTCTATCATTAAGTAATGTCCTTCTTTATCCCTAACTTCACTTGCTTTGAAGTCGGCTCTGTCTGAAATTAATATAGCTAATCCTTTCTTTCTTTCTTTCTTACTTTCTTTTTCTTTCTTTCTTTCTTTCTTTCTTTCTTTCTTTCTTTCTTTCTTTCTTTCTTTCTTTTTCTCTCTCTTTCTTTCTTCTTTCTTTCTTTTAATTGGTGCATTTAGATATTGATGTTCAAATGATTATTAATATAGTTGGATTAATATATACCATATTTGTTACTGTTTTCTATTTGTTGCCCTTGTTCTTTGTTCCTATTTTTATCTTCCACTCTTTTTCTACCTTTTGTGGTTTCAACTGAACATTTTATATGATCCCATTTTCTCCCCTTTCTTAGCATATTGATTATGCTTTTTTTTTTCCACTTTTATTAGTGGTTGCCCTAGAGAGTTTGCAATATACATTTACAACGAACACAAGTTCACTTTTAAATGAAACTATGCCATTTCACAGGTAGTGTATCTTATAATAACATAATAATCTTAATTCCTCCTTCCTGTCCCTTCTATCACAGCTGTTTGCTGTCATTCATCATTCATTTCATTTACATATAAGTATACATAAGCATATATATGTGTGTATATATATGATATATATATATGTATACATAATTAAATACTTTGTTGCTGTTTTGAACAAACTTATAGATCAACTAAGGATAAGAAAAATAAAAGTTTTTATTTTATCTTCATTTAATCCTTCTTTGATATTCTTCCTTACTTTATGTAGATCCAAATTTCTGACCTATAAAAGTTTGACCTCCAAAAAACTTCTTTCAACTGTTCTTTTAAGGCAGTTCTGCTGGCAATCATTTCTCTCAATTTTTGTTTGCCTGAGAAAGTCTTTATTTTTCCTTAACCCTTGAAGGATAACTTTTCATGATACAGACTTCTTGGTTGGTGGGTTTTTTTTTCTCTCAACACTTTAAATATTTCACTCCACTTTCTTGTTTGCAGGGCTTCTAGAAAATTATATATTTATCCATGCAGTTAACATTTTCGGCACTGCTCATTCCTTCCTATTGTTTCTGTCGCCTGAAGGGCTTGTAGCATAGGTCTCCTGGTGACAAATTCGTTCAGCTTTTGTATGTCTGAAAAAGTTATTTGCCTTCATTTTTGAAAGTTATTTTTGTTGAGTATAAAATTCTAGGTTTGGAGATGTTCCTCTTTAAAAATGTGGCCCACTTTAAAGGTGTTGCTCCACCATCTTCTCACTTGTCATCCTTATCTTTGTTCCTTTGTACATGCTGTGTCTTTTTTCCTTTGGCTGCTTGTAAGACTTAACCACTGGTTTTGACCATTTTGCTTAAAATATGCTTTGGCATAGTTGCTTTCATGTTTCTTGTGCATATGGGTTCATTGACCTTTTTGGATCTGTGTATTTATAGTTTTCATCAAGTTTGGATAAATTTCAGCCATTATTTATTTAAATGCCTTTTCACTCTGTGTTCTGTTGGAAACTCTAATTTCACAAATATAAGATTGCTTCAAATTGTCACACACTTCACTGATATTTTTTTAAATGTTCTTTTCTTTTTGTATTTCATTTTAGAGTGCTTTGACTGCTATATCATCAAGTTCACTAATCTTTTCCTCTGTAGTGTTTAATGTCTAATCATATCCAGTGTATTTTTCATCCTACATATTATAGTTTCATCTCTAGAAATTGGTTAGAGTCTTTTAAAAATATCTTCCATGTCTCTACTTAATGTTTTGAAGTTCTGATATACAGTCATGATAACCGTTTTACCATTTTTTAATTTTAAAGATTGTTTTACTACTCTTGTCTACTAATTCTAACATCTGCATCAGTTTTAGGTCAGTTTCAATTGATTGATTTTTTTTTCTTTATCTGTGTTATGTTTTCCTGCCTCTTTGTATGTCTGATCATCTTTAATTGGATATCAGACATTGTGAATTTTTTCTTGTTTGGTGCTGGATATTTCCATATTCTCATAAGTATTCTAAGCTTAGTTTTGTTATGCAGTTACTTGGAAATTCTTTGATCTTTTTAAGTTTTGCTTTCATGGTTGATTAGGCAGAGCTGGAGCACTGCTCAATCTAGGGCTAGTTATTCTCCATTTCTGAGATAGAACCTTTCTTTGTTCCCTGTGCAATATCTGTGAATATTCAGTCTGACTATTGGCAACAGCTGATTAATACTCAACCAAAACTTGCAGGAGACCCTCTGAGGATCTTTATCCAGAGTTCTCTGTCTGTGCAGCTGTCTCTTCCCTAGTACTCTATCTTGGTACCTCTAGCTTCCCCAGTCTCCTTGGATTATCAGCAACTTCTCAATCCAGGAAGTCTTCTTGGATTTCTCTTCCCCATGCCATAACCTAGGAATTAGCAATGGGATTCACCTCACGTATTTCCTATGTCTCATGGATCACTGTCCTTCGTTACCAGATGTCCAATGTCTTGAAACTGCTGTTTCATATATTTTGTCCACTTTTTGGCTGTTTTAAGAAGGGGGGTATATTCAGTACCTACTATCTCATCTTGGCCAGAAGTGAAATGCACCTTAAACAGCCTCTCAACTGTGGCCAGGTGAATATTGTCAATCTGGGGAATCTCAGTAAAACTTAATAAGGATTGGGAGAGGGTAGCTCTACTGGCCACAGAATACCTGAGGATCATTTTGGGGTATTCTCTGTGATTTTTCCACCTTGAAACTTCCATGGTGTTCATTTTAATGGAATTTCACCCTAATGAAAATATGTCCATGAAGAGAACTCATGCACACCCTCTCCCACCTTGTGTTTATCCTGGAGCCACTCTCCTGGTAACAGTATTTAGTGTCTATACCTCACTACTCCCTCTCAGTCTCCAGTGGACTCCACTGATCCATCCGCACCCTACAAGCTTGGATCTGGGGTTGTAAGTGTCCATACTCAGTGCTGGTGGGGATTACTATTAAGTCAGAGAAATGCTCACTAAAGCCTGAACACATCATCCTAGCAGCATCTCACAGGTGGGGACAAGACCATAATATCTGCTGAGTCTTCTAGTTTGAGTTTCAGAAGTATCTGTCCCTCTAGGAGTCTCATGTGGCCTTAGCTGGGTCACAAGCCCATCCCTCAGTTTAGAGGTCATCCCTCAGTTTAGAGGTCTCCCCTCTGAGGTTGCATTTTGGGAAATCAAGTAAAAGGCAACCATACATATTTCTTGGGGGCAGAGAACAATCCAATTCTTCCCAGGTCCCTCAGGTTATCACACTGGATCTCTGTTAATCCAGACATAATGATTATCCTGTTAGTTTAATGTCAGTAGCAAGCTAGACAAGGAGTGACAGACAGCCTGGCCTCAGACAGGAGCCACATTTACTAGTTGTAGTCATTAACAGATGACAGAAATAAAACATATTTTATTTCTAAGTAGACATTAATATGTGTTCAATTTATCAAACCAAATGGAGCTGACAAGTGTGGGTGTCAGATGTCTATTTTTTCCTTTCATATGAGAAATCTGTTGTATTTTTAGGAACATGCTATTTTTGACTCCTTTGAAGCAATTATTTCCCCTACACATCTATAACCCAAGGGCCTGGGTAGGCCCCTCTTGTATAGGAGAAGCAAAGTGGCCTTTTGACTTAAGCTCCCTTCTACTCTGGCCAGTCCAAGAGTATACAGCAGGAGGACCCAGGAAGAAGGAAAAGAGACCTCAGGCTTCTAATTCCCTGATACCACAGAGCAGCCAATCCCTGCCCTGAGTCCCTGCCCTGAGTTCCCATGGCTTCACAAGGAGACTCAGATAAGCAGAGAGACGAGGTAAAGCACAAAGGAGGTAAGGTACGACTGTGACCATCAGCACAGAGGGCTGGGCTGGCCCCAGGGCAACCCATCACTGCTCCTGCTCTGGAGAAAGCCAGGGAAACCGCAGGAGGCTGCTGCCTCCCACTCTTCTACCTTTGACCCTTCCTGCTTCTTCTTTCCAGGCCAGAAGGCACCCAGACTTGGGATGCTTTTCCTGGGACAGGGAAGAAGGCAGGAAAAACAAACAAAAGATAATTCTGGTGCCCATGAAGGCAGAATGGACCACGCTGGACATCTGTTCTGAGTGTCTGCTGAGGCTGTGGCAGGGAGCGTGCACACAGGGCACACAGCCTGTGTCTACCAGGAGATCTGCTGGAGCAGGGGGTTCAGATGGGCTGACAAGGCTGGACAGAGAAGCCAGAAAACACAGAATCATTCCATTTGGGACCATCCTATAATCAACAAAGAGGAAGTGGGGTTCTTTGAAAACTCAAGTTAGATTGGCTTACTGTTTTGCTCCCAAGCCTCCATCTCACTGCAGGTGAGATGTCCTCAGGATAGTCTGTAAGAGCTGGCCATCTGTGGCCCTCTGACCTGCACCCCTGCCCTTTCCTCTTCCCTTCCTCTGCCCAGCCCCTGTGGCCCCTCGTTGTTCTGTGAACACAACACAGGGCCACTGCATGGTGTGCTTGTCTGGGTGCTCTTTTCCCACATTTCCATGGCTCAGTCTATCTCCTTCCATCCTTCATTCAATGTTACCCACTCCCACCATTTGTTATGCCCTTAAGCCCAGCATGCCCATCACTCATTACCCAAGTCTGTTTATTTTCCACGCCACTTATTGTTACCTGCCAGCACATTATATAACTCACTTACATATTATTGTTTGACTCTCCAAACAGAAGGTAAGCTCCATGAAGACAGAGTTTTGGGGTTTTGTTTGAAAACTGATTTATCTCCCCTACCTAGAACAACAACTGGCATGTGGCAGGTGTTCAAAAAATATTTGCCAAGTGAGCTGATCACCTGAAACAGAGACCATTCCACCAATCATGGAGCACAGAGAGACCCAGCCCCACACAGGAATTTAGAGCTCTGTTCAGGCATTAGAATCTCTAGGCCAGACTGGGGCTAAGAGTGCTGGGGCCAATAGGAGACATTTATAAATGCCTGGGTCTATTATTCTTTTTATTTTATTTTAATAATTCCATTCCATTCCATTCCATTTTATTGTGGTAAGAACACTTAACATGGGATCTACCCTCTTAACGAATTTTTAATTATTGTAACTGCCTTGCTTATAGTCACGTAATTCTATGGGCCTGTTGTCCTGTAGGTCCTGTAGGTACATAGTTGGGGCCCCAAAATCCAAAACCTTGCTGATTTGACTTGATTGAAACAGTACTGGGGATTTTAAGAAACCCAACCAAGTGATTGCTTATCACATAGACAAAGAGAAGTGCTTTGTTAATTAGATTTCCCGAAGGTGGCCGCATTCCTCAGCCACCTCCCTTGCTTTCCCCTGTGAAAAGGAGGGAATCTACCTAGCAGTCCTGCAACGCTCCAACCAGGCCCCCTAAGGGACACGGGAGTGGACCGCTGTCTTGGAGCCATTTATCCTGGATGTGAAGAGCGAGCAGTACACAGTGTGCAGCTTCCACCGAGAGCCAGAGACAAGCCCTTGTGCACGCACACACACATGCCCTCGCACACAGCCGAGAGACGCGGGGCGGGAAAGGGCTAGGAGTCTCCCAAGGCATGCATCTGTGGAGGCTGATGGCTCCTGCACATCTGGCCAAGGTGGAGACAGTGGAGACAGGCAGTAGAAGAGAATGAGCGGACTAGAGGTCCAGATGAGGTCAGAGGCAGAAGAGAAAGGAGACAAGACGTGATCAGCAGAATATGAGCCCTGCACTCAGGGGTGTTAGGTGGCATGTCTCAGGAGACGTAAGACAGGGAGGGGAGAAATGTGTGAGGGGCATGCACAGGCTAAACCTCGCTGAAGGAGGCTCTGTGCCCAGCCCAGGCCAGAAGTTCCCTACTCATGGCCTGTGCCTGGTGTCACAGGTGCCCATACAGGGAGCACGCATATGAGTGGCCAGGGACTGCCATTAAACTAGGAGTTTGGGGAGCATAAACAGCATGATGCAGCTGTCCAGGGTGACATATTAGGCACCAGAGGATGATCATTCACAGAATTAAAAATAGTTTTTCAAGGTCCGTAAGGAACCTTGAGGATGTAACTCAACTTGCTGATTTTAAAGCAGAGACGATGGCTCAGCTGCACGTGGAGTCAGGAGGAAAAAGGGACTAGAACCCTGGCCTCCTGGATCCCATCACAGAGTGGGTTTCTGCTGTTTCTGGATCCACTGTGTAGAGACAGGGCAAAGAGAAGGGAGTGGGGGGCCCCGGCTGGCTCCTTCACGGGGCTAGCTACTTCCACTGCTGCTGCAATAAAAGCACTCCTCAAGAGGCAGCAGTCGGAGTACTGGGGGCAAAGGTCGAACCCCACCAGGGGCCTGGTCACATTTGGGACTCCCTGCCATGCTGAAGGGCATCAAAAAGAATGAGGGGAAAGAGGTGGGGTGAGGAAAAAAAGGGAGAGAGAAAGGAAAGGAGAAGCTGGACTCAAAGAAAAATAACCCACTTAGCTTCACAGAAGGGGCCCAATAGGGCTTTTAAAACAGCACCCAGCTAATCCACATCAGATTCTGGGCCAGAAGCTCCATGCCCTTTGTTCCTCAGCCATTGACTGTTTTACAGATGGGAACACTGAAGCCCAAAAAGGCTCATGCCTGGCAGAGCCACACAGAGCACTTGTGACCTGTAGGGGCAGGAGTTCAGTGGCTGCCTCAGGCTAGATTCCGGATTCCATCTACCCCACCAGGGTCCCCCTGAGAGCCTGTCGCTGATGGGAGCTGCAGGGGTCTCTCTGCAGAGAAGGGCACGCATACCTGTGTTTCTCACCAGTGTTCTCCCTGCTATCAGGAAGGAAGTTTGTAGAGACAGACCTCCCACCAACGAGAGAGATGGTTTCATAGTCTTCTGCTGGCAGCTGGAAGGTTAGCCTTGGCTCAGCCCCACCTCCCTCCAGGAGGCACTCACCATTCATCTGGGAGGGCGAGGACGAGTAGTCCCGGTCTGTGTGCCGCCGGTCTGGTTTCAGGTTGCGGCTTTGTCTGCCAGAGCCTTCCAACATGTTCACAATCTCGCTGCGGTCAATGTTCCTCAGGGCGGCAAACAGGTTCTCCACTGTCGGTAAAAGAGAAGAAGGCGCTTGCAGAGGGAATTCTAATTATTGCAGGGCAGGGTGGGAATGTCACTGGGGCTCTGAAATTATGCCAAGAGGAAATGGGAGAAAGGAGGGAGGTGACATATTTTTTTCAGAACATGGAGGCATTGCTCTTTGGTCAGAATCAAAACAAACTGCCTCTTTAGAGAAGATTTCATTACCCTTCAACAGATCTTTTCCAAACCCTAACAGTGGCCAATTTCAAAGCATGGAAAGACTTTTCTTTCTCTCTTTTTTTTTGTCATCCAAGAGGAATACTACAAGAAAAGGAGGGTGGACTGGATTCTATCCTTTTGAAGTCCTTGGTCCTTGCCAGTTGATTTCAGATGCAAATGTAAACGCTCAATTTCCACTTGTTGTTTGTGACCATGGGACTTTGGTTGAGGAGGATCTGACAAGAGTGAGACAAATCTTCCCTCCAGATTGGAGAAAAAGATGTCGGTGAGAACAAGGACAGGCTTTGCCCACCCATGCTCTGTCCTGAGAGCACAGTTCTCATTTGTTTGAGAAATTCAACAGGAAGTCACACACCCTACACATATACTGTCATGTAGGGGTCCTGTTGCAACTGTTATCTTATTCTGATGATGGGGAAAACATGGAGGCCAAGATCTTCTGGTATTGTCTTCTGGCAGGATTGCTTAGAAGACCCAGTGACCCTGACAGGTGTGCATGTTAGAGAGAGATGGAGACAGTGCAAAAGCAACTGGTTCCAAAGGCCAATAGCACAAATGGAATTTGAAGGAAGAACTACTTTGGTGAAGGCTAGGTCCTGGCACAGGCTTTGGAAAGAGAAGTCCTCCTTAGCTTAATGGTACTGACTCTTTGCATTTTTGCCTTCACGGATGACCCAGAGGTTCAACAAGGCTATGCTCTGCTCCAACAGCGAGTTGGGGTTTTCGACGCGGATCCTGTTGATGTCTTCCACACTGAACTGAAGCTCCCGGGCCAGCTCTGCAAGCAAAGAACCAAGATCAGGTGGGAGCCAGCCAGAGCTGGGCTCCAGCTCCCAAGATGGGCCCTGTGGACTGGGGTATCTGGTGCACCAGAAGTCTCCCTTTGGATTTGGTATTCCTTCTTACCAAGAAATACCTAATGAAATGCAGACACCTACATTTTTATATCCTCAGAAAATGGGGCAGGAATAAGGGTACTCAATAAATAGGTATTGAATGAATGAATGAATGAATGAAGGCCCTTTCTTTTATCACTTCAAATATGAGATGAGGAGACACATCTTCTCAGCAAGGTTAGCAACTGATCCAAGGTCACAGAACAAGCTGGTGCGAGACCTGGAAGTGGGGTTGAACCTGCTAATGCTCACTCCAGTGCTGTCTGTGCTATACCAGGATGCCACTTACTTTCCATTGGGAAGCAATTATAACAGAAATGCATTTCTCTATTTATGTTTCTTCAGGGAAAGGCATTATTTACATTTAAAATGTACACACAGGGCCGGCTGAGTGGCGCGGTGGTTAAGCGCTGGCTTGGGAGGCCAGCATCCCCGGTTCAGGTCCCACATATGAGGGCCAGTGACACTGCCCTCAAAAAAAAAAAAAAAGTATATACAAGTTCCCATCTAAGTGCAAGGCAATAACACAGCAAGGCAATAACACAGAATGTTCAATTTTCCCCTTCCATTATTTTAGTGTTATTTTTCACAGGTGCTTTAGAAGGGAGAACAGCATCAGAGTCTAATTTCAAGGATGAGGAAGGCCAGAGGGAGATTGATAGTGAGATAAGAACGAGCACATAACACACACACACGCACGCATGCGCGAGTGCACTCCCACACAAGAAGTAGCAGTAGATATTCTTTTTTTGCCTTCAAAAAATGAACGTTTTTCTGAATTTCTGTTGTGAACTTTTGTCACACTGCCTTTCAGCAAGCTATTGCTAAGATTTCTGAGTTTGTCTGAAGCCCATTCTGCAGGATGACTGAGTGATGGGAGTTCATACATACAAAAGCTACCAGAAAAGAAGGGAGAGGGGAGAATTAAGTTATAGGACCTGTGATTGAGTAAAGCACATTTTGAGCTTCCACTTTATTTTGTCCACTGCCTCACTTCAAATAAGATCAACCATTATTGTTGACAAGACATCTGGTCGACTTCAGCTCTACCGGAGATTATAAATGAAAAATATTGAGACTTCCTCTTTAATTCCCCTTTTCCCTCAGCAACGCCATCCTGTGAGGAAAGGCAATGTGTAGAGGGTAGGGGGCAGTGGATGGCCCCCTACACCTTCAACATGTTTTTTTTGAGTGTTTGTTATTTGTTTGCTGGCTTTCTGGGCTCTGTCACTAACTAGCTACATAATTAAAGTCATGCTATTTAGCTGGATCTCAGTTTTCCCATCTGTAAAATGAAGTTAACGAGATCAATTCTAAGGTCTCTTGTAATATCAAATGTTGATTCTTTCCTAACAAAGGAAAACCAGACAGAAATGTAGGATGGAGGGAGCTTCCCTCTTTCCAGTGGCCCCCCAAAGGCACTGCTTGGGCCACAGACCTGTCTAAGCCAACCAGAACAGATACACAATGGATAGTGAAACGGGGTTTAGAAATGCTTCCATCAGTTGCTCATTCGAGGGGAGGAGATATAGGGGTAGATAGGTATAGAGGCAAAGTGCTTTTCTACCTCAAATTCCCCAACTCACCTGCCCAGCTGAGGCCAAGGTGTTCTGATATAATAGCCATCTTCATATCTGCTCGGTCCGTCCCACTGAGAAAACCTGAGAAGCATTGGGTTTCACTTAGCAGCCACGTCAGACAGAGAACAGACAGGGGTGAATAAATGACATCAGATCGATGCTCAGGTCAGGTGGTAGACCTCACAGTACACCAGATAGATTGCTAAACCTGTAAGGGTCAGGTGGAGATGCAAGCCAAAGGCTTCACCTGCTACATTCATAACACGCTGAGTCCATCGTGTCATGTCAGGGTGAGGGGAAGCTCACTCACTCACAAGCTCCTTGGGAAGGGACTGAGCACATATCATCACAAAGAGGTTTATACCCAGTGTCGATTCGCTAAGGATGCTGTATCTCAGGGCCAGCGGTGTCAAAGTCCTTCTCCTGTCATCAGCTCCGCTCACCTGCAGTAGGAAGACAAAGAAAGGGTGCTTTGGGTTTCAAGCTGTCCCCCTTCATGGTGGCGGTGATTCAAGCTAATAGGCTGTGGGGTGCAGAATGATGCCCCATCCTGGCACACAGTGAGCACTCTCTTCTTTGGAGCCTGAACACAAAGAGTAGAAGTATGGGAGGGGATAGGAGTGAGAGGGAGTTGATGAGGCTCATATACTTTAATAATAATAATAATAATGGGAAAATCATGTGGCCCTGATCATGTGCCAAGCCCTGTTTAATTTGATGCTCACAGCTACCTATGTGGTAGGTATTATTATTATTCCCATCTCATTGATGTGGAAACTGAAGCACAGGAGGGTTAAACAACTTGCCTAAGGTCACTCAGCTAATAAGTGGGGAGCTGGGGTTTGAACTTAAAAAAAAACAAGTTTTTCTTTCTGGATTCTTTTCTGCTCAAAAGGCCCAGTTTTTATACTGGCCTGAGGCTTAACACCCTGGCCTTGTGGGAAAGCTCCCAGATGTTTGCTCAAGGCTGCAGAAAATCCTATTTGGAAAGAGGACTGTGTTCACCCTGGTCCCCAAACAGAAAAGAGAAATTGAGCTGCGGATGTAAGAACGGAACCTTGCTTCTTTTCTAGCTTGGCATAGAAGGCTGATCATTACAACAATAGCAAAACTACACCAACAAAAACATGGAGACATACGATCTCTCCAAAGTCCCTATGATAGGTACTGATGGTGATACTCTTACTGTATCTATAAACATACTTAGTCAAGGCACCTTTACTGAGCTCAGAAACCTGGGTATTTGCAAGGGCTGAGACACCAGGGTTGCCTTCTCTGAGGGCTTGCGTCCCTCAGGAAAATAAGCAAATACATGAAAAAAGAGCCTCAAAAAAACCCAGAAAACTATCAAATAGTTGCGTGACCTTGAGCATTCTGGACACGTATGTACCAGGTACCATGAAAAGTGTTTGACTGATCTGATGCCCAGTTCTAAGCCTCAGAAGCCTCAGACAAGGGGTGCCAGGGTGGATGCCTTTCAGGCTCCTTTGAGCCTTCTAGAAAGGACATCTTAGACAGCTCAGGCCCCGCAGTGAACACATATATTGCCATCCGATGCTGATGTTTTGTTCCTGAGCTTTGCAGAAAGGGCCAGGGCATGCTCTCCCTGCCAGGTCACAGCCACATGTCAAGAGGAGACTGAGGAGCCTTTCTGTGCCTCGGGGAATTCAAAGGCAGCTTTTCAACAGAAGGAAGTGCTCCACCTGGGGTCTGTTTTGGGACCTCCTCAAGGACACTACCTCTGGCCGAGGGTCCTTCTCAGGTGGCAGCTCACCTTGGTGCAGGGGGGCATGGTGATATTCAAGTGGCAGAGGATGTGCTGGGTGTCCTCATACTTCATCGCCTTGCGCAGAAATGACAAAGACCCTCCTGGTTCTCGACTGCTATCCCTCACCTAAATTCAACCACACACAAAGGAAATTCAGGGGGCTGTTTTCTAGGCCACCAGGTGGGCTGAGAGATTTCTGCCTCCCAAACTTTCTGGTCCCAGGCGAGAGATTGGCACCTTTACGGGAATGGCCAAACGGTTCTCCCGAAACGACTGGAAGTGGAAACTCCGCTGCTGGGCAGCTTTTTTGATGGGTACCAGGTTCCCAGAGAGTTCTGCAAACAGGGACATTCCTTCTAAAACCTGCAGGAAGAGAAAAGCAAACAGCTTGTCAGGCAGAAATGCCCAGATGTCCTCTCCTGCCTTTCAGCTTGGCTCTTTCCTTCCACAACAAGCCCTTTCTACAGCCAGGCACAGCGGGTGTGCTCTGAGAAACCCCACTGTTTGTATTGGAAAAGGCTTTGTTTCCCAGGTTACGGCTTCCCTACTGAAAAGATCTCATAAGGAACAGGAACCTTCATATATCCTGTAGCCAATCAGGGTGCTCTAGAGCTCCACCAGGATATCAGCGCTTATTATCACCAGTCACTGGGACAACAGTGGCTCCTCACCTTGGGTGAAACTTCCTTAGCGTGCTTCTCAAGAGGGGATCAAAGAAACACAGCCTAGGACCTTTCACCTGCCCCCCCCTCCCCCGCTCCCCACAGGAGGATTTTCTGACTGCTCTGGAGCGCGGTATCCTGGAGAAAACAAACCATGAGTGCCCTGTCCTAGCTCCAAGAGCCTTGTCGCACGCACTGCGAGAGGAAGGCCCGCGAGCGCCCGGCAGTAAAGTGAACCAGGTGCCCTACCTCTATGTCCCTGCTCCGGGCCACCTCGACAAAATTCTCGTGCTGCTCGAGGGTCTTGTCCACTTTATCGTCCGTCATGCAGTAGCAGCGCAGCCGCCCTTCTCGGGGGTCATTCATCTTGGCGAAAATGACAAACTTGGCCATGTAGGGCACCGCAGTAAGCTCCTTGTACAGCAGAGTGGCGAAGTTCACAGCCTCAGCAGTCCGAGGACAGTCTGACAGCCAAAACCTGGAAAGGGAGGGCTAATTATAATCACGTTCCTAAATGCCTGATGGGCAGCTTCATTTCCATGCAAACAGGAGCAACATGTGACCATGCGATGGCCCCTCTCACACTCCCGGTGGTCACGGCAGGGCTTCTATGTGGAGAGAGGCAGGGGAGGATGCTCAGGTTCAAGCCTGGGATAAGCAGGTCAGAGCATGAGGATGGTCACCGGACCCCTCAGTGCAGGGCCCTGGAGTCCCCTGGGCTGGGCTGGGATGCCTCTTACCTGGCAGAGACGTTGGTGGTGAAGGTGGCACACTCATTGGCATATACAAGCTTGGTTGTTCCTGTTATATCTTCCCACTGGGCTTGATCTGTTCCTCCTGCAACAGGAGCAGAAATGGGCTGGGAGACGGTCTTTAGAACATGGGCACAAGCGGGCAAGCAGGCAAGAGCGGAGATGGGCACATCTGGATGCGGCCCCAAGCACACCTATTCTCCCATACTCTCCTCCTCCTAGCAACCTGCAGCACGCCTCCTCTAGGGAACAAAGGGCTCTTCCACGGAGGGCATGGAGTCTGCCCAGATGCATTGCCTTCCATCCCTTGGAAGAGCAAGCACATCACCAGGAGAAGCCAACAAATCATGGGATGATTGTTAGCTTTCCCTTCTCCTGTCTCCCCAAGTGTGGCCAGAAGGAAAACAGAAGATAGGACAGGGGCAAGGGGGCACCTCTCACCAATGACACTGCAGAGCAGGCGCAGGCTGGTGGTGTCTCCCTCCCCACTGTCCCGAGGATTGTCCGTCCAGGAAGGAGGGAGTGGGATCCGAAGCCCAATGGGGCGATGGAACTTCCGGCGCCGTGGCTCCACAGTGACAATTGGGCTGAACGTGGCTTGGTTGCCTAGGAGTTTGGTGACTAGTTCATCTGGTACAGGCTGGGCCTGCAAAGTGCCAAAGAGGGGACATTCAGCCCCAGAACAACTCAGTTCCTGGTCAGGAGGCAGCACCGGCCCCTAGGGGAAAGCAGGCTGTCTATGCAGAGTGAAAAGGCTCCTGGGGTAGGGGGTGTCCCACAACGGCCGACCACAGGGCCTGCCCCAGGTCTGATGTCACTGCTTGGCCCTCCTTTCTGAGCACTTTCTCCCCATTTCCCCACTGCTCCTCATTCCTGGGATGGGCCATCTTTACTCAGCATTAGGTACCCCACCCCCCAGGAAGCCATGTGTAACTCCCTCATGCCATGTAGATTAATGTGTTATCTGGGACTTTCTGAAATGCACCCAACTTTCTTTTGAGCTTTAAGATCAAATCTCTGACTAAAAATTTCAGGCATTGGAGAAAAATGAAGGGGATGTCCTGGGGACAACCATCCTTTTCCTGAGGCCTGGAACTCTTTCCACCCTCCAGCACTGTCTGAGTGGTGGTGGGGGCAGTGGTGGTGAGGAGGAGGAGGGCTGTGTCACCTGCAGAGCCAGCTTCACTCTCTTGGTGACAGCATTTTCTGGGAATGTCGCCTGCACCAGGGGAACCAGCTTGCTCTTCAGAGAGCCCCCTTCAGGGCCGATGGTGTCATAGTCCTGGCAGAGCCGTGACATGATCACGAAGTACAGGGGGAAGTCCGTGGTGATGATGCGGCAGACCCTCTTCTTCTCCAGCTCTTCCAGGCTCCCCAACTCTGGAAGCATATGGCATGGTGTCACCAGCCGGGTCATGCTGAGTGCAGGCTCAGCCACCTCTGTGTCCCAGAGCCCCCTCAACCCTGGCTTCCGGGGCAGGCTCCCTCCCCAGGCATCGGGAAATGGGGCTGAGCAGCCAGGAGGGAGAAATCTCTGGGTCCAAAGGGTCCAGCAGAAGGAGATGCAGGCGGCAGTCAGGGGTTAGGGGCCCACTCAGATGCCCTGAGGACTGGGAACGGGACCTAATGGGGCGATCTCTAGTCTCTCAGGGAACCCCAAACTCCAGGTGGCCCCAATGGCCCATCCCAAAAGGGCAAACTCAAATCCCATCTTCCAGAAGGAGGGCCCCTGCTCTGGGATCCTTGGGTCTCTGCTTACCTTCGTCCATCCCGTTGAGGATCTGATCCAGGTAGCTTTCTCCGTAGCGGCTCCTGTGTTCCTTCCACACAGAGCCATTTTCACTCCGCAGCACCACTAGCTCCCGGTCCCCGCGGCCGTGGGAGGCAAAGTGGGGAATCTCCACAATCACAGGGCTGAGGGGACAGAGCGGATGGTGGGGAGGTGTCTGGATGTGGGTGCTCATGCCTTGTGGGCAGGCAGCCAGGCGCAAAGGGAGGGAAGAGCAGGTGGGGCCGGGCAGTCGGTTCCCACCGGGAGTGGGAAGGGATCCCGCAGCTACAGTAGGGGCCCTGCCTGTGGGCAGGTCCCAACAGTTGAACAGATCTGCACAGGTCCCCTGTCACTCACCACCAGGGCCCCATCTCACTTCTCAAGGCTGAAGCTCAGCCCAATAACCTTGCCCTTGGACCTGATCCTTAGAACTGGCCTGAAGTCTCTAGACAGGGGACCGAAGCTCTCTGAGCCTCAGCTTCCTCCTCTATCAATCAGCAATAATGACATGTCCTTTGCAGGGAGGCTTTGAGGAGTACATTTAAAATGGAAAATTAACACGAAAGCCTTCTGCAGGCTGCTTTACAAATGGTAAATGAAAGCTAGGAGGTGGGGACAGGCAGTGGATGGAGATGGGAAGGCAGGGCCTCCGGGGTAAGATCTGTCCCGACATTACAGCCATGGTTTCTGAAGAATAACAAAACTCCTAGTAGAAGCTCAGCCTGCCTCAGACAAGGTGAGGAATGGGCCTCTGAAGCCCATTGATCTAGCCATCCTTGGGGCAATGCTGTAAAGCTGTCTTCTAGTAAGAGCGTTTCAGAGCTGAAATAATTAAACCCTTGGGGCCCCAAAGTAGCCCTGTCTTTTGCGTCCCTTCTCTGGTGTCATACAAGATTTGAGAGTATTAAGCTCCACCTGGGCTATGGACTCCTTGGTGTATCTAAGAAAAGGCAGTGAAAAGGGGAATGAGAGCTCCAGGTTCTGTTCTGTCAGGACAGTAATGAGGTGACATGGTGCTGCAGGGTTCGCCTCTCCCTCTGCTCTGTGGCTGGATGGTTCTGGGTAATTGCTGCTGAGGAGGCAGCAATGGACCAGCAGGGCAGGGACAGGTTAGGGACACACTGCACATGCGCACCCAGAGAGAGAGCCCTCTTACCTCAAAAACTGGGCCCCTGTGGGCCCCAACGCAATGATCCTGCTGGCCAGGCCTTCCTCCTCGGCCAGCGGGGGCGGCGTGCTCAGCTTCTGTGGCTTGACCAGGCGGCAGGTGATGCGAGTGGGTGCCGCACATGTCCGAGGCGGGATCACCACCCTCAGGCCGTTGTGACGGCTCCCCCTCATAGAGCCTCCCCGGGCATCCACCATGAAGCTCACCAGAAACCTAAGGCACAGGCAGATCCACATTGGGCTTCTACGTGCTCTTTTGGAGACAGGGAAAGTGTGGGCCCAGAATCCCTGTCAAAGCGTCACTCACCCTGTGTGGACTGGGCTGGCAACTGGGCTGATGTTATCTGAAGTCTCTGTGGCTGGGCTGCTGGGGATGAGTGAGTCTTCATCATACTCTTTAGATGCCTGAGGAGGAGAGAAAGGCCAGCTCCCTATGATGGCTCAGGCCACAGGTGCTGGTCTTAGGCCAGCTGATATTGTGCCTGGCAGGGAGCACCTCATCGCCTGAAATCATGTGGACCAATGGAGGCAGTTTTCATACACACTCACCACTGACCTTTTTGGGACAAGGCATGCCTGGAGTCTAAAAGGAAGCACGGGCTTCTTCCTACCATCATGGCTGCTCCTTGGCTCAAGACCCTGGGATAGAGCTTTGGAACAGATGGAGCAAGTCCTCGCTCCACTCTGGCTTCAGTCCTAGGTCCTACACCCACTGCTTACCTACCCACCCTGTGAAACCTCTGCTCTAGGTGGCTTGCTTTCACACTAGAATTGGTAACAGACCCTGCACCACCACCTCTTTGCTGTTTAGCTTTGGGCAAGGTACTCATCCTGTAGACATCTGAGGTACATGAGGTGAATGGAATAGATCCTTGCCCTTGGGGGGTTTCCTGTTTCCTCATCTGCAAATGAGATGGTCCCCTGCCTCACAGTAACATTGCAATTATGGGCACATGGGGCTGCCCCACACAGGGTTATACATCACAAGGACTCATGAGAATTAGTGGGGTCTGAATCTGGCCCCCGTCCCCTCCAGTTTTTTCTTAACTCTGCTCCTACTAATGCTTTCCCACTGGTGCAGATGCCCTTGCCTCTCCCTCGCTGGTCTAATTCCATTCATTTTTTCATGTCTCTCCTCCTCCATGAATTTTTCCTATTGACTCTAATCTGGATAAACTCACACCACACAGTTGAACACTTTGATAATTACCCTTCCTGAATTCTGTGCTAACTGGATTCGCATATCTGAGTTGCCAGTTGGACCATTAGCTCCTAGGAGGCCGGTACGGGTCTCACAGCCTGCCATCAAGCCCTATACAGGGCACATAGTAGGAGTCTAGTAAATACCTGCTGAGCTGAGTTCATGATGTAAACAAGGAATCAAAGAGAATGGGTTGGTCAAAGAACAACAGGACACAGGTCCACTTGGCTGATTTCTCCTCTCTGTCTTTAGCAGCATTCAGGGAGTGTGCTTCAGCAGTACTGGGGCTGTATCTGACCAGATCTCTCAAATGCTACCCAGTGAGTCACACCAACATCCATCACTGTGATATGCCCAGCAGGGAGGAGTTGGCGGGGCAGCTTCACAGCCGGCTTATCCCTGCACGTCATTTGGGTCCAGGTTATTGCTGCTGAGTTCAGAAACACACCCTTTCCAGTGGCAAAGGAAGAGACCAGCCTTTGCTGGGATGCAGACATGCCTATATCAGTTATTAGGACTTGGGCAGTCATTTCCAGCCTCCAAACACCACACTGCTTTCTTTTTATCCTAGAAAGCCCCCTCACCCAGGAAAAAAGTGCCAAATGGCATAAAATTAAACTATGAGGAATTAAATTTTTTAAATCCCATTTTGGGAACAAATTCAGGTGGCATTTAGAGAAGCCGCAAAATCGGGTACTGACATGAATAACAGCCCCCACTGGGAACATTCTCTCTGACATCCCTTTTCTTTCTGTATTGGCATTTTCAGCTCCCAATAATCCTTTGAGAAAGGTGAGGCAGAAACGGCTCCCTTTTTTTACAGACATGAAAGAAAATTAGAGTACAGCTCTATGACCTCCCGCAGTTTCCAGTAGGTACAGGCTGCAGCCTCCAGGTGCCTCTCCAGCACCGTGACCTACTGCCCTCATGGGTACAGACAGTGTGTGCACAGAGGTGGTGGCCATGAGAACATGGGCTATGAAGCCAAAACTTCTAGTGTCAGTTCTCAATCTCACTCGTGACTAGGCCAGTGTAATGATGTTTCACAAGCCATGGGCTCGCTGAGATGCCTATCAGTCATATCTTAGATAATGAGAATACTGGCCGCACAGAGGCTACAAAGAACAAGTGGAATCACAGGTCTGCAAGGCTTGGTAAATGTTACAAGCTTTACAACTCTTAGTGCCTATCATATTGCAAATCACCTCAAAGTGATTGTCTCGGGGTCCCCACTCTCTGCAAAAGGGGACATAAGAGAAATGAGGTTTCTTACTTGTTCTTGCTCTTCCGATCTGATCACCACTGTCTCAGGTGTGACACATGGAATCCTGGGGATGGCTGGAGATTCCACCCTGTGTGCCAGGAATATTGGGAAATCAGAGGTGATCCTTCTAAGTAGCCCCCCCCATCTTCCATAGGATGCCTAAGTGCAACACCTCTATATCCCCATAATAACCTACCCAATCTGTCCCTCTCACCACAGCCTGAACCCCCCACTCGCACATGCAATACAACTCAACCTCTACATACTGACTCACCTCTTCCCTTTGCCTCAAAGCCTTTCCCCAGGGCGCCCTGTTCTTTAGGACCTCGCCAAAGGACCTGCCTCCTCCACAAACCTTCCTCCACATTCATCACCCCCCAATTCTTAGTCTTGGGGCCCTTACTGATAGAATCCTTGCTCTGGCTTTAACACCTTATTCTGCATTGCTATGTGACCTCTTGGTGCTTGTTTGTTTGTTTGTTTATTTATTTATTTAAGGGCAGTGTCACTGGCCCTCACATGTGGGACCCGAATCGGGGCCGCTGGCTTCCCAAGCCAGCGCTTAACCACTGCGCCACCTGGCCGGCCCTCTTGGTGTTTATTTTGATCCTATCAAATAAACCTGTAGGTTCTTTATGGTCAGGAGCCAAGTCTCATATTTCTTTCTAATTAATGTTCAATAACTACTAATTGATTACATATTCTTGTAATTTCACGTCTTGCTTGTTCCACTGCCCAGTTTTGTATAAGCCATGGGACTAAGCTGGCATACATCTGTCTTTTCAGAAAACATCGAGGGTTCAGTGTTCCTACACAGTTGTCACTTTTAGATTTATTTACAAAATATCCCTGCATACTAATGTACCCATAGCAGAATAACTCACAGCATCACAGGGAGGCATGAGAAACGTGTCCCAGGCAGATAGAGACCCTCGGTGGGTTTCTCCTAATAGGCTGCACTGACAGAGGGACGTGGTCAGTGACTGAGCTTAGTGTAGCAACAGTTTCTAATGTGTATTTTCCTCAGTGGATTTTCCTGGTGAGAAGCTGAGTGTGCATGAAAGGGAGAGGGGTGTGTGCATATGAGACTGTGAATGAGGGGAGGAAGAAAGTTGGGAGGGAAGGACACCGGGAGAGGAAGGAAGACACTCCCAGACAGCATGCTGTAAGGAAGGCCTCCATGCCCCTGCTTGGCGGTCAAGGACAGAGCTAATTTATCCTGAGGTGCCCGACGCACAGTCCAACCCAGCAGCACTCTATCCTTGTCGGTGGCACACACAGGGCCTGGCCTTCTCGTGACTTTTCCTGGCTCTGGAATCCTCCTACTCTGAGTTCCAGGGATGGACCTCAGCCATTCACGGTGTGAGCACTTCTTACACTTGGTCTAGCTTCGGCACAAAATCCAGCAGCTCTTTCTCTTCATCTATATCCCTGGATTCCTGCTTCTCAGCCTTGGAGCCAACAAGTTCTTCCCCTGAAACCACACAAGTTTAAGTGAGTGACAGGATGGAGATTTCCTCTTTGTTTTTAAAAAGTGCTTTGCTTTGCCTGGTCCTCTCAGTGCTGAGGAGTGGAGGAAGAAGGTCTCTGATGCTTGAGGGGGACCATGAGCAATGTCTTCGAACTAGCCCTGTTCCTCTAGTCCTGGTACATAGAGCAGGGTAACCAGCTCCTAATATCTTAGTCTGTACCAGGCTTTGTAGAAGAAGAAGAAAAATACAACCGTAAAGAACTGTATTTGCTTGACAAGTTCCACTTCCAAACAGCCCTTGAGGGGTGTGCAATGACACCAAAGAAAGGATGGTTTCCATTCTTTTCCACACCACATACAAAAAAAACACACAAACAAAAGACTACAAAGGCAATGAACTCGTTCATTTCAAAGGGTTGTAGGGTTTTGTAACCATGGCAAGTAGAACTTCATTGTCTCCTAAGCCCATTACCAAGAGGTTCAAACTAGGTCTGCCACCCAGACTGCCTCTTTGTTTCTCTCTCCTTGCTTCAACTGGAGTTGGAGAACCCTCGACCTTGCAGTGTCATTTACTGTCACTTAGCAGTGAGTGTCCTGGATTTGTGATCCGGAGCTGACAGAATGGAATAACAACAGCTCATGCAGTTATAATCACAAACACAGTGGCATGGGCACAGACACAGAGATGGACAGGCAGGAACTACCTGCCAGGGCAGGGATCTTATGGGTGTAAATTTCCTGTTTTAGTCAAGCTTCTGGCTCCAGGTTGTTAGCCGTCAGAGGAGGGTGGAAAGCAGGAATGGATTAGTGAGAGCTTGGATTGCTTAGGGTGAAATGCACTTGTGAGAAAGGACCACAGGGAACAGAAAGTGTTTCATACCCATTATAGTTATATGAGCAGTTCCTGGAAAGCAAAGAAGAGTCAAGTTTAAGAAAGGACAGGATTGAAGTCAGATAAAGCAAGAGGCACATTACCAGAGGGGACAAAAGGAGAGTTTTAATCATCTAGTTGACACAGTCATTAAACCAAGGGCCAGAGGGGTAACCCAGGCCAACCACGCCATTTACACCCCGAGAGTTCCCTTCAAACTTAAGTGAGGAGATAGGCTTGCCAGGGGCAGGAAAATTACTACCAGCACTCTGGAGTTCATAGAAATTGAAACTATAGTAATTTCATAATAATGGATATGCCCCAAAACTTAGTGACCCATTATGCGGTCCGAAGAGCAGCTTATTAAAAGGAATTCATACAAATTTTAAGTAAATAGCTTGTTATTCATTCAAAGTAGAAGGAAAGCATCGGGCAGAGTTATATGACAGTTCTTTATAGCTCTGAGAACTGATCTAAGTAGAATGAATCATATTTTATGCATAATATATGCAAACACATATATATTTATAAAACATCATAAGATTTTTGTATGTTAATCTCTGAGATATAGATTTTCCTTCTCCTAAAATTACATTAAAGGAGTATTTTTGATAACAGACAACATTTTTAAAAAGCAATTCTCTCTGGTTTTGATTCAGACCCACAGAACTTGGTTGTGCTATAAGGTACCCTTGAGTACAACATGGCAGCTGACAGGAAGCACTCAGGGGGTGCTCACAGCCCCATGTGTCTCCCTACTTTACCCCAACTTCTGTTAATTCCCAGACTTTACCTTCATCTTCAGAGACATCCAGGATCTCATCTACTGTCTCAGGGAAACTCATCCGGTGCTTGTCACTGACTAACTAAAATGAGAAAAAGCAGAGAATTCAACCCAAATAGAGCAGTGGGCCCTTTCACCGACCCGGCAGTTACCTGGTCAAGGCTGTGGAGACAGGAAGGAGGTGGGAAAGGAGGTTTGTCCCAGATGAAGACAATCGGAGCTAAGATACTCTGAGCCTGGAAGCTGATGTCTGACAGGAACCATAGAGGGATAAACAGGAAATGCCAGCTTCCCATTGCCTAGTCTCTGCCCTAATCCCATTTTGCCCCGTATGGGTCTAGTCACAACCCAAATTTCTTCTGCCACTAGGTGGCAGTACAATTCCTTCTGATGGAAGAGACCCATCCCCGCCACTACCCACCGCCCCCCAACTTCTGATGTAGTTCTTTCTACCTGGTGTTCTAGAACCCCAGAAAACCTCCACTTTTGATACAGTAACCCATAGGGGTTCACTGTCAGGCTGTGTGTGTTTGGGGGTGAAGGTGGGGAAAAGCAGACATACCACGACACTGGGTTCATCTGTGACAACCTTGAGCACATCCGTTACAGAAATGTAGCCCAAACGCTTGGCTATTGCGAGAGGTGTGGTTCCATTCTGGGGAAAATAGCAGAATGAGGGTGAGATCAGACAAGAAAATAGAGTCCAGGAGGAAAGCCTGCCCCCTTTACAGAGACCAAACTCATATTCTAATTGTTCAGAAAGGTCTAAGAGGACAGACTGCACCTTGGAAGCCAGAGCAAGAGCCCTGCACAGGTGTGAGCCCAGACATGTGTTAGATGTTAGATGGCGTATGGGAGAAAGGAGGGCAGTAATACTTTAAATCTATAGCCTTGAGTATGGGAGCCTTAAAATGAGGGCATGGCATTCCTGCTAGGACACGTCAAAAATTGCCAAGAGGGAACCAACTGGGGAGGAATGGGTCAAGAAAGCACCACATGCAATTGTAGTCCTGTGAGGACAGGGCAGTGCTGTTCGCTGCTCTCAATGCCAGTTCTTTGAGTGTCAGTAACTGAGCATTGAAATAATTAAAGTAATCCATATACATATACTTCGATGAACTCCTTTCAGGCCAATCAGAAATCACATATCACCAGAAATAGGGGAGGGATGTATTTTCTACTATGATTTTATAAGAAAGAGCCAAGTGAAAATAAAATGATACTAAGGCTTTATTTTTCTTTTAAATTCTCTAGTTCCAGGGTGTCCCCCAGACCCCATACAGGTTCAGCCCCATCCACAGTTATAATTTTAGGAAGCATATCTACAACTAAAGGCCCACACACTTTCTGAGCTGGAAGCAGCCACGGAGATAATCTAGTAAAACCTGCACATCGTCAGATAAGGAAGTTCACACTCCATGATCACAGATGCTGCAAAGACAACCCTGAGGCCCTGAAACATCACGAACCACCCAAGACATTGGGTTTTGTTCACTTGTACCATACTGAAAGCAGCTTCCATATTTTAGAAATGGTTTTGACAATATTTAAACAAAAATAAAAGGGGGAAGTAAATGGTGCTTAAAAGGATAGCCTTCGGTTCACCAGCAAGAGGAACAAAACGTAACACCCCATGTTATGGGTTGTGGGGCCCAGGCAGCTGCAACTTTATGGTATTGCATCCCATCCAGGCCCCAAATGTGCAGTAAGGGTCACCTGAGCCTCTGTGGTTATGGGATATTGCACAGGGCTGCCCATAAGAGCAGTTTCCCGAAATCAGGAAATGGGTGGGTACTTACTGAGCTGACTTCGTTTGGGGAAGCACCATTTTTGAGAAGCAGTGTCACAATGTCTGTATGTCCTTGTTGGGCTGCCTGGTGCAAGGGGCTATACCCTAGCTGTAAAGCAAGGTAGATATTTTGACAGGATTAGCTAGCTCCAAGATAAATAACTGTCCACATACTACAGAGCCTATCCATCTTCTACATGCAACATAAAAAATGCATTTTCCCCATTTCCTCCTCCAGGGTCAAAGCTTAAAATTGTGGCAGAGCCCCAGGTATGCCCCAAGTCACTCTGGCTGCATCCTAACTTGGCATTTAAGAAGTGTCAGGTCCTAGACATCCCTGTACCTTAGTCTTGGCATTGACGTCTGCCTGGTGCTGTAGCAGAAACTTCACCAGCTTGATATTTCCATAGTGACTGGCCACATGGAGGGGAGTGTAACCCATCTGAAAAGCAAGAGATGAGAATAGGGGACTAGCAGGCCTTCTGGGCACAGCAAGAGCCACTATGTGCATTGATGAAATGGCTCATTAAAAGAGAGGATGGATGGGGAAACCCTTTGGAAGTTTGACAGCTACTCTAAGGTACAAGCTATCCTACCAAGGCCAACCAGATACCAATGGCCTAAAAAGGAACAGGGCTCAGTGTCAGACATATGAAGTCTGAGATGCCTAGGAGGGATCCAAGTGGAGATATAGAGTAGGCGACTAGAAAACTGACGCTGAGCTCCTTGAAGAGCTCTAGGTGAGGAGACGCCTATAGAAAATTTAAAGAGACGAGCGAGGTCACCTAGGAAAGTGTAGAGAGAAAAACGTGGGCCCCACATGCTGAGCAACACTTGGAGGGAGATCAGAAAAGAGGACTGTGAGACCTGTGTTACAGAAGCCAAGAGGGATTCATCCAAGGAAGGAACAGTCATCAGGCCCTTTGCTGGGAAAAGAGCTCAGGTGTGGACAGATGATGGCATGGAGATCTCTGCGGATCCCAACCAGAGTGGACTTATTTCTACTAGAAAGGTGAAAAAAAGCCCCTTCTAAAACCCCCCAAAAGACTGTCTACGCCGCTGAGTTGTAGTGTAATGGAATTTATAGGAACTGATCATTGCTTGAAATGAGTGGGCTTTGGGTATTTATTCATTTGCTTTTTGGCAGCATAGGAGATGATTTGCAAAGAATCTGTCTTGTTGAACATTCTGATGCTCCCTCCAAAGGCTGGCCAGCCAAGGCCCTCTCAGCCATTTGGTTGTAAGCATCCTAGGCGAACTGGTGCCGGATCCCAGACCCTGAAGTCTGAACCTCAAGTAATGATATGGCTTTGGGACCCCCAGCTTCTAACCCACAGTATAGGGTCTCTTAGGGCAGGACCCCAAAAAGACTAAATGGGGTCCAAAAAAGAAGCCTAAAAGATTCAGAACATTCCTGGTTTTCAAGCAGACCCCTGTTGAAGCTGCAGGCAGTTGGGGATAAAATACAGTTTCTAGATCTTTCTCAGGGAGATTTCAATATCATGTTGTTGACTGGTGTTCCTGGAGGGGGTTGGAGTTGGAGGGGGTGTCACTTTGTCCCTTCCTTTTAATCACTTTTTTTCTTTTTTGAGGGTAGTGTCACTGGGACCCGAACCGGAGCCGCTGGTGTCCCAAGCCAGCTCTTAACCACCGTGGCACTTGGCGGGCCCATGTCCCTTCCTTTTAATGCAGTTGCCGTGTGGTAAAAAGGAATGAAATGCCACTCCTTCTCCCACAAAACGAAAACACTCTCCTCCCTTTGTGCTCCATTTGGTTCTCCAGCGCCTTGCTCACACCGGATATCACATTGGGCTGTCCCTTCTACCTCTGACAATCACCTCCTCGCAAATGCCTCAAGCAGACTCCACTGCCTGCGCTGGGCCCTCGGTTCTCCTCGGCCTCCTCACAGAGCTCCTTGGATACCAGAGAGATTCACAGAAAGCTGAACTGAATTTAACTAAATGTTGGAATAAAAGGAGCTTAATTTTCCAGTGAATTCCGGGAAGCCTGACATCGTGACACCCTGCTCATATAAGACGGACTTGGAATCACGATTAAACATTCCTCTCAGTTTCTCGCTATAGAGGCCCAAAAGTCCAGCAAACTTCAAAATTCCTCACTGGAAAATGAGGCAATTAGGATTGGTGTTTCAAAACTCTCCTGCCACCCATAGGAAGTGGCAGAGAAGAATGTGCCACTGGGTCCTGGGGGTTTCAAAGCCGCGTGGAGGAGCCAATTCTGAAGCATGAGGGAGGCAGGCACCGGGCAGGCACAGGGGTGCACACAGGGACGGAGATGCGCGGCTGCCCGCCTTACCCGAGTGGTGGCATCCACCGTGACACCGTGTTTGATCAGCACGTCTGCCACTGGAACATGGCCTTCTTGTGCTACCAGATGGAGAGGAGTGAGTCCACTCTGGAAAGAAAAAGAAATTCATCATCTTGTAGCCAGAAAAGAATTCCAGGCCACAGTGAAAGAGCACTGATGACTGGGAGCCGAGCCTGGCTCTGTAGCCACCAACCAGCTATTTGACCTTGGACAAAGCTCTTCCAGCTCTGGACCTCCATGTTATTAACTAAAAAATGAGGTGGTTAAACTAAATCACAGGTCAGCAACATTTTCTGTTAAGGTCAGATAGTCAATATTTTAGGCTTGTGTCTGTTTCAACTTGCCCAACTCTGCAGGTTATAGTGAGAAAGCAGCTATGGCCAATGCATAAACAAATGGGGTATGGCTGTGTTCCAATAAAACTTCATCTACACAAACAAGTGGTGGGCTGGATTTGGCCCACAAGCCATGGGACCTCTGACCTACATGAACTTTATGGTGCTTTCCAATTGTAACATTCCCTATTTCCAAGGTTCATGATGAGCTTCAGAGCCTTGGTTTCCTTATCTAGAAAATAGGGACTATCGCTGACTTATTTCAAAGGCAAAGTAGGGATCACTTGAGAAAACATAGATGAAAACGTGTTGAAAAGTATGGTATGCCATTGAAATGTAGAGTGTGATTAGATCACAACAGTGCTGCACGGTAAAAAGGATGGAGGATCTCCCTGGGACTAAAAACACTGTATTCTTGGAGTTCTCCTCACAGTTTTCTCATGAGGAGAAGTGCACCAGGGATGTTGTTTGATATGTACGCACTCCCACACAAATGCCAGAAGAGTCTTCTGTCCTCTGTACCGGGCCTCAATCCGCTTTACTAACTTTGGGACAAACAGAGCTGCAATTCCTCTGCAGTCAGAGGCAGTGCAAAGGGCCTGTCCTATCTCCAGGGACTCTACCTGCTCTCCTCGGCCTTCTGCACTTGCCCCCAGACTGACCGGAGGCCCTCGAGCAGTACCCCTGCCCAGCTGAAGCCTGAGCCGGCAGGGCATCTCCCTCAGGCCTGGGGGTTGGCCAAAGTGTGAAGAGGCCGAAACTGAGCTGTCTTTAGGTCACCCCAAGTCTCTGGGTGCCTTGCTTGATTCTTCAGATAACACAGTAATCTGCCTCATGAGAGCTGTGAGTGGATGAGTGAGGACGTCTCCAGAGAATCACTAGCATCGTTAAGGCTCTTTACAGTCCCCACTTTAAATGGCACAAGGAAAAAAACCAAGAATTCCATCAATGTAGTGATACTACCATAGCACTTCTCTCCTGGGGGTCACCTGCCCAAATCTGTACAAAAAGAGCCAATGGATCTACAGGTTTTTAAGAAATCTTAAGTTACCCTTAAAATGCTCACCTTTCTGAAACTGTATCATGTTCATTTACCATTTAAAGAAGTGGCTCTTCATATTGTATGATTCCATTTATTTGTAATGTTCAGAATAGGCAAATTCATAGTGACAGGAAGCAGATTAGTGGTTGCCAGGGGCTGGTGGGCTTGGGGAAAATGGGAAGTGACTGCTAATGGGTATGAGGTTTCCTTTTGGGGTGAAGAAAATGTTCTGAGATTAGATAGTGGTGATGGTTGCCACTGAATAGTATAAAAACCACTGAATAGTACCATTCAAAAGGGTGAAATTTATGATATGTGAATTACATTCCAATAAAACTATTTTTAAAAAAGAAGTGTTTCTTGGTCTTTCTTGGGTCATGCATTCCTTTGAGAAACTGATGAAAACAATGAAGACCTCACCTAGAAAAATGCTCACCTGCCTGTCCTCCCAAAATGGACAACCTTGGAAGGTTTCAGACTCATATGCTAATAGTTCCTGGATTTAGAACTCCTAGTTTAATGTATAGGGTGGCATTTAAAAAAATATCTTCCCCAGAGAAAAAGAATACTTAATACCAAATTACTTAATACATACCTGAATGTAACACTGGCCTATTTGGGAAAGAAAATGTACGATGGATTTTAATATTGACTTTTTTTTTTTTGCAGATTCTTGAGTCAATCGATTGAGAAAGAATCAGCAAAGTCTTTGACATCAGACAGGCTCAGGGTCATGCAACCTTGGGAATAAGCAATCTCTTTGAATCTGTTTTTTTTTTTTTTTTAATTTATAAAGCTAAAATAAAACTTACACAGGGCTGTTGTAAGGATTGCGTGCGCGCACACACACGCAACCTAATTCAGAACCTGGGCACATAGTGGGTACTTAATATTCAGACATAGTCTAGTTAGCTAACATTAAACCATTACTGAGACCACAGGGCCAATCTCAAGGAGCCATGTTTACCTTGTTCCCCAGGTTGCCATTGGCTTGTTTGGAGAGCAGCAGAGCCACCATCTCTGCATGACCCTCCTGGGCAGCCAGGTGAAGGGGTGTCACGCCTTGCACTGACTCTGTATTTGCCGACGCCCCATACTGCAGCAAACTGCGGGCCACCTCTATTTGGTTCTGCTTGGCAGCAATGTGCAAAGGGGTGTAGCCATTCTGAAACAGAAGAATAGTCATAGGAATGCTGGGCTGACAATATGAGTGCATGCCTAAAATTTTAAAACCTCTGAGGGAGGTCTCCTCAGAGGTAGTGGTTCTTGGCCTACTGGACATTCACTGAACAGAGCTGGTGTCACCCAGGAAGGGCAACTTGAATAAACAAACAAACAAACGAAGTTCATGTGATTTGGAAAGGCATCCACACAAGTCAGCAAATGTCCTGTACATTTTCTCACCATCTATTTTCTGTTATCACGCTCTGAAAACCTGCTGTGCAAGAAGTGCTGTCACCAACAGATGCTAGGATGCAATTAGGCTGCCTATAGAGCAACGAGTCTAGGTAAGTAAGGAAATAAAGGGTTCCCATTTCCTCCTTCCTGCATTAAGAACCAACCCCACAACATTTCATAAAGGAAAAGGAACAGAGTCCCTACTTTTCCCTGTGCAATTGGGCCAAATGCTCTCCTGGGCTTGTCAGCTTTAGGCAGGTGGTGTAAGAGGACATGTCCTGGCAAGGGACTTGGGGGTGAGGAGTCAGTCCTTGCTCCACTCTAACTAGCCATGCAATGGGGACAACATATTCAGCAACCTCTAGTCTTCCGTTTGTATTTTTTAAGCCGCTGAAAATGGATAATAACACCCACCTTGTTCTTAAAGTTGTTGAGTAGATCAAATATAGTAATGTGGAGGTGCTTCCCAAAATTAAGATATAAAAGTAATAAACCTTTGAATAGTTTTGCAGGGCACTGGTTCACAAGATGTTTTAAATCCATGATGAGATGAAGGAGCTGGCCCCACAGTTAATCAGCTATGTCACTGTTTATTCAGCTGGCTTTTCTTTTTCCCTTTAGTTTTGGTAGGAAGACTCTCTCAATGAAGGAAGCAGTGCATGGGTTTACACTCTGAAGCAAGCTCCTTATCCCACTGCAGACAGGTGACAGTGACTTTGGTCATCACTGTTAGAAACCATTTGCACTTACCTTATCCCATTTGAGCTTCACCGCAACCATGTACAGCAAATAAGGCAGGCATTTTTAGTATCACCCTACTTGACGGATAATTGTCTGAGAGGCTGTGCCTTATCTGATGTCTCATAGTAAACAGAATCACAGATGACCCAAGCCTGGCCTTCTGACCCCACATCCCAGGTTCTATCAGCTGGAGCAGTGCTTCTCAAACTTCAATGTGTCTAAAGTTACTTGGGATTTTGTTAAAATGCAGATTCTGACTCAGGAGGTCTAGGGAGGCCCAAGATTCTGCATTTCTGACAAACTCCCATATAATGCTGATGCTGCAGGTCCAGGGGCCACATTTTGAGAAGCCAGGACCCAAAGCATTCAGGGCTAAGAGGGATGCCAGGCCTGCGGACCTCTGTGCAGGACCCAGCACTTTCTAAGCATATGCCCACCCAGCCCCAGAGCAGATGGCATAAGGCATATGGTTCCCCCACACTGGCCAGCTTTCCTCTGGCTGTCCCAGAGAACTGAATCTCCCTTGCCAAGCATTGTCTTACTGGGGAAACCATCATTTCTGATTTTGCCAGAATGCCTGATCAGGAACAAGAAAGAGAAAAGGGGGAGCTGACCAATATAGTAAAATCCTAGTTTTATAGGACTGAGGGACAGGGAAAGATCCACCTGCAAAGTGAATTTTATGGGGAAATGAAAAGTTGTCATTTACCCAAAGAATTAGACTGTATTTAAACATTGTTCCCGTTAAATAATTATGTAAGGTAATTCATCTCCTTTTCAATTTGATTATGTTATGAGAAAACATTAAATTCTTCGTAGATTGTGTTCCCATAACAAGATTGGCATTTTGATTATAATAAAATGAATTAAACAAAGTGATTTTTGCACTACATCACAACAGAGCAAAGAAAAGAGGTGTGGTTCAGTGGATCGGGCCTGAGATTTGAAGCCATCCCTAAGCGACGATCCTTCTCTCTCAGTATCGGAGAATGTCTACTTCCCAGTGCAGCTGTCAGGATGAAATAGAATGAGGCCGCTGAACACCTAGCGATTGCCTGGCCCACCACAGGCATTCAGCACACATAAAAGCAATGATTATTAGGACTTCTTTTAATGTACAAAAGACTGTAGTAACTCAAACAATTTGAAATCTATTCATGGAAGTATAATCAGTAGTCCCAGGCCACTTGGGCAGCTGTGGATGTCCACACTGGCAAGGATAGCCCCGCCAAAGGGCAAGCTGGCCCTGGAGGTGGCTGGGTGTGCCAGTTGACTCCGGTTGAAGCCCAGACACAAGAACAACTGTCAGTCCTCAAACCAGGACCTAAATGGAATGAATGACCTTCTGTAGGTGACAAAAACAAGGAGCAAGGTGGCAGGAGGGTCAGGGAGAGGTTAGGGAGGGCCAGGTGCCAGTTAAAGGCTCTGCTTTCCCTGAGGCAGGCATGCAGGAGAGAGAGATCTGCCTAAATGTTAAAACATTAGCATCAACATTAGAAAGGGGAAGGTTTGGTTTGGGTGCAGAGAGATTTGCATGTGAAATTCTACAAAATTGCCAGACAACTTGGTAAACTATTTTTTGCCATGGAAACAAAACCCATCTGTACAGTGTTTGTGCTTGGATAAAGCTTTCTTTAAATACCATGGACCTGGCTCTGGTTTCTTTTATATAAGGAGGGGTGTGAGGAGGAGGAGGGGTGTCCAGCTTTTTATTTTTAGAGGCAGGAGTAAGTCACATCTTAGCAGGGCCCATGCCCCATCAACACGATAAAGGATGACGCACGTGGGCTTTGCTACAACAGCAGCAGGGACAGGCGCCCAAGGAGACAGGGGCGTCTGGGAGATGCTGGGACTGCAGGAAAAGCGAGGCTGTAAAATTCAGATGAGCATCCATTCTGAGGAGGGAAGACAGACTGAAGGCCCTCACTGATTTCCCCTGACTTGGCTGCGTCCCCAAAAAGTCAGCAAGAGCTTGCTGCCTGGCTGAGCGCTGGGGTTTGCTGTCCCAGAAATGATCCTGTTTCTTCTGAGTCTTGGCTGCCCTACTAGATGGTAAACTCCCCAGGGCAGGGACTGCCTGTGTCCTTTGTGTCCAAGCCCTGCTCCCTCTCCTCACTCCTCTTCCTATGCAGTGACCACAGGCCCCACCGTGCCCCTCCCTCCCAGACAAACACTGCACACCTTCTCTTCCCACCGGGGGCAGGCTGTCCCCAAAAACAATCCTCTGTCTTGCTTTACCCATACACCGTGGATTACCTCACCCCTCGCCAGTCTGGTCTTACATAAGCAAGCCTGGTCATCTCCCTGTACTCAGGTTCCTTTAAGAGGTGATGAACCTGCTGCTCTGAGCAGCACATTTCAGAGGCTGCGTGAGGCCGGCACACTGGGTATACCGTGTAGTATATGTGGGTGTGCCTTGGTAAAAAACACCACGATCTAAATGTCTGAATTCAGAAGTGGAATAGATTTGGGGATGACGGCTCACATTCAGAAGAGGTTCCCTGCTTCAAGGTTCTGGCAACTTCACCCCCAGCCCTGAATGCTTCTCAATGCGTGGCCACTGGGCTGGAATCTAAGGATGAGACTGACCACTTGTGGAGATTCCTGTGCTAGCTGATCTTGGACAGCCAGTGTACAAAATTCAGCTTACAGACAGTGGTTTGGGGAACACATTTGTTGTGTAAAAAAGAATCCATCTCTGAGGTAACCTGTTGCTAAGAAGCATTACCCACTTCCCTCCCCGCTCCTGACCCCCAAATGATACTACCCCAGGTAACATCTGTGAAAGGGCAGTGAGGCTTCTGAGAAAAGAAAAGCAAAACACAGAAGCTCTTCGGCTGCTTTTAGAATAGCCCTCTCTGAAAGAGGAGCAGCTGGCCTGCGCCCGGGCTGTGAGATGTCTCGGACTGGCGATCCTGGTGTATGGACCAGGGCAGGCTTACCGAAGCGGGGCAGTGTGGGGAGCCGCCCCGGGGAAGCAGCAGCTTGACGATGTCCAGGTGGTTGTGATGGACGGCCACGTGCAGAGGAGTCAAGCCATTCTGCAGCGGGGGGAGAAGACCGATAAAGAAAATAGACTTCACTCATGTGATCTTCTATCAGTGATCCCTTTGGCTATCGGCAGCACCATTCTGATATCTGCATCACTTCTTTTATACAGGTAAAATCTGGTTAAAAAGCATTCCCAAACCAATCTTGATTGGGAGTTACTAGAAAGCATTACCAGCTGGACCCAGGGCCACCTCCTCGTTCCGGAGGGGCCCGAGGGGACAGCGCAATCAGCCCACACGCTCAGAGTAGGCCAGCAGGTCTTTTTACAAGATCTTGTCTGAGAGATCAGTCTTCCTATAAGCCACTCTCCCTAGATGGCTTGCCCATTTAAAAGATGGACAAAATAGCCTTAGGCAAGAGATGCCCTTCACAACTAGTAAAGTTTACCCTTTGTTCTGGCTTCTAAACTGGCAGAGGTAGAGAAATTCAAACTCACTTTTCCGGCAGCATTTGGATGTGCATCCCGTTCCAGCAGCAGCTCTGCCACCCTAACCTTCCCATACTTGGCTGCCACATGGAGAGGGGTAAATCCTTTCTGAGGAGAAACACAGGCCATCAGAACCACAGGGAGTCACAGCCATCCTCGCTGGAGAAAGGGCCCATGTCATAGAAGTGTCCCACCTTAATGGGCATGGAAATGCCAAACAAATAAAGGGCACAGAATGTCTGATCCCTCCGAGAGGCCAAGACCTCAGGAATCAGCAGGCTTCTTCTATCACCTGCTGTCCACACCTCTTGTGATGAGCATAAAACCATCTTGTATTATGATTCGACTGCTAGCTAGTTGAGGGCAAGGTTGTGTCTTAATCCTTCCTGTATTCCAGAACCTGTCTGACTTGTCTACAGCAGGTGCTGAGCAGGGAGCTATTCTAGAATAAATGGTTGAAGGTTGGGTGGGTGAATGAGAAACTACAGTTCACTACCTTTCTGGGGCAGGACAATGACACAGGAGGCTCACAGATGGTAGCCAGTCCTGTGGGTGCTGGCCCTCCCAGCTGTTTTCAGCATAACTGAGGCAATCAGAGGACCAGATGGGACCACCCCTGCCAGGTCCCAGGCCCAGGCAATGACTAGCCTGCTCTAGTCACCGACAGAGAACAGGAGGAAGTCTGTACCTTGGTCATGCATGCCTGGGAGGCTTCCTTTTCCAGAAGGGCCAGGGCCGTTTCCACGTGGCCCTCTCGGGCTGCAATGTGCAGGGGGGTGTGCCCAGCAGTGGTTGCCAGGTTGGGGTTGGCATTATTTTCTAGCAGGAGCTTCACCATGTTTGTGTGGCCAATGCGAGCTGCACAGTGAAGCGGGGTCTGGTCATCCTGGAACCGGAAGTGAAAACAAAGAACAGGGAATACTAAATTTACCTAATCCAAAGATTCATTTCACAAAGAAGGAAAATGAGGCTTACAGAGATTAGGTAACTTTCTCAAGGTCACACAGCTAGCAAGAGGAAGAGCTGGGATTCAAATCATGTGCCTGAGTTACAGAAACCAAAATGCTGTTTCTTATTTAATCCTTACAACAACCCTTCAAGTTAGTTGTAATTTCTATTTAGTTGCCCAAAGACTCAGCCTTCCCATCTGGGAAATGGGAATAATAATTGCGACCTCCTAGGACCAAGGTTAGGATCAAGCAGATGGTGTATATAAGACGCTTCACACAGTGTTTGGTACGTGATAGGCATTAAATTAATTGTGGTGGCAATCACTGCCTCCCATGTCACATCTAAATATATACTTGTCGTTGTTTGACACTACTTTCGTTTTCTCTATGCCAGGGGTCATGAGAGAGTCTAAACTGCTGACGAGGAAAGATGGCTTTTTAATCCCTCCCCACCCCTTCTTGTCTGTGCCTGATGCTGAATGGTTCACTGGGTGAGTTCTCTGTATTATTGGGCCCAGCTGGAGTCTCCCTTCCATGGCCCAAACACAAACCAGAGTTCTAACTCTAAACAGAGCCTCTGTCAACCTGTGGGCTTGGAAAGCCTGATCTTGTCCAAAGCCAATCAACTTGCTAACTCAGTAGTTATTCTTATTCATTTTTTTTTTTTTTAAAGATTTTATTGGGGAATTACGGGAGGGGAACAGTGTTGGGAACCGGGGAAGGGGAACAGACAAGTTGCTGTCTTTTTGTTCTTCAGTTCAGTTGCAGAGGACGGTGCTTCACTGGCCTGTGCTGGTATCGTCATTGCACTCTTCCCGGATGAGGCAGATCGGTCGCCGGCCTCTGGATGGTCACTCACCATGGCTATTGGCAGCTCACGCTGGCAGCCAGCCGCTCACGCTGGCTGCCGGTCACTCACTGTAGCCTATGGCAGCCCACTGCAGAAGGGACTGCAGCCTATACCATCGCCGGGGCTTGCACAGCCCAGCTCCAGGTGGAGCTGTTGTTAGCTGTAGAGGGCAGTGTCACTGGCCCTCATATGTGGGATCCGAACTGGGGCCACTGGCATCCCAAAACCAGCTCTTAACCAATGAGCCACTCGGCCACCCCAACTATTCTTATTCTTCACTAATCCAATATCTTGAAAATGCCTTTAACAACAAGGGGAAATCATCCAGTTTTAGATCAAGTCATTCCTGACTTATTTTCACTGGCAATACTTCCTTCAAAAAGTTGCTTCTCTTCTTAGACCATGACTGTAACCACCATTAAACCCTTTCAGCCCAATAAACACTGCAGACCAGCCATGCTCCTTGGAATTTCATCACCCTAAAGAAACACAGTTCCGATGCAAAAATGTCCCTAGCCTTCTCAGAGCCCTGCAAAGCAGAATCAGTGCTCAGTGCAACGGACATGGAATGACCAGGAATCTTTGTGCCACTGGCACTGTAGCCAGGTCTCTCATTAGGATGGAGTTCTCCTCATTGCACTTGAATTTTTTATATCCCAGGATCCTTCCTACCTCCAGAACTCACCTTGGCCTTGGCATTGACTTTGGCTTTGTTCTGGAGCAAATATTTGGCCACTTCTGTGTGCCCTGCTCTGGCTGCCATGTGTAATGGGGTCTCCACTTTCTGTAAAATGACAAAATTACAGAAGTGTTAATACACGCTGAGTTTCCAAAAGGACACATGCAGACCTCCAAAGTGTGAGCCTAGAGAAGCATGTCCAAGAGGTGGAGTTGCCCTAGTAAGCAGCTCCTTCAGCCTTTAGCCTGCTACTGCCTCTCTGTGTGTGTGTGTGTGTGTGTGTGTGTGTGTGTGTGTTCTAATTATACTTACAAGTAAATCGCAGAGCTAATGAATGTTTAAAAATGCAAATATGTTTCAAGGTAACACTTACAGAAGTTCCCAAATTTTGTCCAAAATAAAACCCCTGAGATTTACAGATGTGTGACAAGTTTAACTGGGAAAGCATCATATATATGGATGTTCTCTCTGAGTCTGAAGTCTCTGCTATTCTGAGAATTCTACTGCTATCCACAGAGAGAAGATCTAGGGATCACTGGCTAAAGCATCCCTCTGAGCTCTTGGTGCCAAGAAAAGAGCCCTTGCTTTCCCCACAGGCTTACCACATTGGAGACGTTGGGCGATGCCCCCCGCTGTAGGAGGTTCTTCACAATGGGCAGGTGACCCATAAAAGAGGCCACGTGGAGAGGTGTCAGGCCGGACTGGAACAGACAAGAGAGGAATGAAGAGAGAGGAATCTGTCCTGCTCTTCCAAAGAAGAGACAGCCAGACGTTGCTAAGAGAGCCAGATGTTGCCTCCAGCTGCTCTAGATGAGTTTTCCAAGAAAAGGGAATTAAATAAGATGGATTCATTTCTAGGAAAATGGCTGGAGGGGGAGGGGAAAAAATCTCCACAGGGTGATTCTGCCCACTTTTACAACTCAAAAAATCTGATCTTGGAAAGCTCCCTGAGACTTGACACATGTTTTCTTGTCTTAGTAACCCCTGATTTAGTCCTCTGAGCGGTCTAGACATGCATACACAGGCACCCCTGCAGCCACATAAAGAACAACTCTAAAGAAGACTGCTGGGGGAAGCCCGTGAGCGGGGACCAGCCATGCACCTCAAGTTTCTCTTACCTCGGTGACAGCGTCGATGGAGGCTCCTGTCTTCAGCAGCAGCTCCATGACACGGATATGGTTCTTCTTGCAGGCGATGTGTAAGGGGGTGAAGCCATTCTGCAGCCCCACACAAAGGAAGACAGACAAGCAGGAGCTTATACACAAGTCCAAGGAGCACCCAGACCGCCTTGCTGATTTCACGGCAGCCTTTGCCCCAGCCTGCCAGTGAGTCCCACAGACCAGGATGTCAATCACTGAGAACCTTCTCAGAGGCAGGCGCCTCTCACTTTATACGTGAGGCATGTAGCGGAGCATGTTGTCTATAAACCTTTTGTAAAGACTTCATCACATTTTTGGATGCACGAAAAAGCCTGCTGTTTAAAGTTTCCTTAAGGAGAAAATTTTAATAAAGAGTACTTTTGTGAAGCAAATCCCATTCTCTCTTCCCAGAAACTGATGATTATTTTTAATAAAATGGATTTCTGTGTATCATCTCCGCTCTAAAGTGATTGATATACTGGAATGTAAACTCCACAAGGGCAGGGATACTTGTTTATTTGCTTGGTTTTGTCTGTTTGCTCGTGTTTTCAGTGCTCTAGCCCCCTAAGGCAGTGGTGCTCAAAGTGTGTGTGTGTGTGGGGGGGATTTTGTACACCCACCCCCACCCTTGAGACATTTAGCAATGTCCAGAGACATTTTTGATTGTCACAAAAAGGAAGAGGGCTATTAGCACCTAGCAGGTAGAGGTCAGGGGTGTTGCTTAACATCCTACAGTGCACAGGTGAGCTCCCCTTCGACAAAAAATGTCAGGCCCCAAATGTCAATTGTGCTGAGGCTAAGAAACTCCGACTACTCTAGAACAGTGCCTGGCATGTAGTAAGAGCTCAGTGAGAATTTTCTGAGCTCAGTGAATGAATGAGCCATTCTTGCAGTCTCTGGAGGCTATCCTGTCTTCTAAACTCTCCTCCCCTGGGAATAGGCAGAGGGAAGAAGGTGCTCATGGGCAGGCTCTGTGCAGAGTTCCAGCCCCACCAGATCTCTGAACTGCCCTGGGAGCCTCTGACCTAAGGGGAAGGGGAGGAACCATTGTCCCAGGAGGGTACTAGCTTTAGGCCTGAACTCACTTTTACATGAGTGCCATGAACACTATAAGCCCCTCTGCAGAGGAAGGATGCTTAGCTCAGGCCATTTCACTAGCCCCCAAAGGAGATAAAAAAGCCAGGCTGTTTCTGAGAAATCACCCTAGGCTCTGGGCCTGGCTCAGATGTAGTGGTACCCCCAACATACCATGAACACTGCTTCCTGAATCAGGTCTCTTGGGCCCAAGCCCTCCCCTGATCTCAGGCTATTACCAGAGGTTTAGGAGGTGACACCCAGCTGGCTGTGGTGGGGAGAGGAAGGTTACTGTCCTGCCCGTACACTGGCATGCCTCCTGAGCCTTTGCAGACACTGGCACTTTCTAGGCCCTGAATCTCAGGAGTAGTTCCAGGTGCCAGCTGGTGCCCCTCCCATGAGGCTCAGTCATGCAGCTCTGGTCCTGCCTCCCCTGGCCCCTGCCCCTCGGCACCTTCTCAAATGGCATCCCACTCACCAGAGCTCTGGAGTTTGGTTTGGCCCCTTTATCCAAAAGGACCTTGGCTACTCTGTGATGGCCACAGTGGGCTGCCACGTGGAGTGGGGTCAGGTGATCCAGGGTGATGTCATCTATCTCCGCGTTGTATTGCAATAGAAGTCGGACACAGTCAAGGTGGTCTCCCTGAGCCGCCATGTGAATTGGGGACAAGCCGTTCTGGGTAAAGAGGACAAAACAAATAATTGCAAAGGCACCTGGAGACAGAACATGGTCATTTAGGACATAATTCCAACCTCACTTCCTACTTCTTCCCTACACTATGTTTTGTGTGGCTCCAGAGTGAGGTTGGCTCATTCTGGCCTCTGGGCTCATGCTGATCTCTGACTACACTCATCCTTTCTGCCTTATAAAATCCTCCAAGCCAGCTCCAGCCAGGCCTACCTCTTCCATGAAGCCTTCCCTGACCACCCTAGAGTACTGTGGGCTTTTCTTATCTGTACCATTCACTCAGAACTTATTCATATATTTGTTGACTTGTATTCCTAATTAAGTTTTCAGGTGTGTATATCTTCTCTCCTTACTTATAAGCCTTTTAGGATCAGTGACTATGCCTAATATCTCTTATATGCCTACAGTGCCCTGTGCAGGCATGTAACGCACATAATGGTCCCTAACTAACGTGGCTTTGAAGGAATTAATGATGATAAAATGGAACTTGGATCTAAATCGTTCTGTTCTTTGCCTCTAACAAATATACATCAATTAAAAAATGTGCAAAGGATTCTCACTGTTCTTAGATAGCAATTTAGTTTAAAAAACTTAAATACAGGGGAGACTCATTCAATCATTCATTCAGACATTAATTCAACACATTAAGTGACTAACGTGTATCAGGTATAGGTTCAACTCTGGGAAAAAAGAAGAGAACAGACATAATCCCAGGCCTAAGGAAGCTGGTAAACTAGTAGGTAAAAGAAGTAGAAACAGATAAATCATGGAAAGTATGATCAAAGCACAGAGGCACACAGGAGGGTGGAGTGACAGTGAGGGACAGGACACAGGAAGAGAAGGCTTCCAACAGACTATGACCCCTGAGTTAGGACTTCCGAGTAAGATGAAAGGGAAAGAATCTTCCATCAAAGGCAACAGCATATTCAGTGTCAGAGGCAACCATCCTAGGGAACTTTATGCAGTTAGACATGCAGGCGGGCCAAGTGTCACTGGGGTGTGGAGCTGGCCTGGAGTGGCAAGCAGGAGCTGCACTGTGAAAGTCTATGAGCTAAAGAACTGGGACTTTGGCTTTCAGAAAGTGACAATTGAAAGAGGATTTTCAGAAAGGGAGAAACAGCATCAGGCTGCATGACAGCTGATAGTGTTATAGGTTGAACTGCGATCTCTCAAAGTGCACATATTGAAGTCCCAACCTCCTGCACATATTGAAGTCCCAACCTACAGAACTTCGGAATGTCACCTAATTTGGAAATAGGGTCACTGTAGATGTAGACAGCTAAGATGAGGTCACTAGCATGGGCCCTATTTCAATTTGAGTGCTCTCTTTATAAAAAAAAAAGGGAGGGCCGGCCGAGTGGCGGGGTGGTTACGCGTTGGTGTGGGAAGCCAGCGGCCCCAGTTCGGGTCCCACATAGGAGGGCCAGTGACACTGCCCTCCAAAAAAAAAAAAAAAAAAAAAAGTTCTTTCAAAAAAAAAAGGGAAATGTGGACACAGACACACACAGAGGGGGAAATGCCATGTGAAGATGAGGCAGAGACTGGCATGCTGCTTCTATAAGCCAAAGAAAGCCAGAGATCGCCAGCAAACCCCCAGAAGCCAGGGGAGAGGCCTGGGACAGATTCTCTCTCACAATCCTCAGAAGGAACCAACCCTGCTGACACTGATCTCAGATTTCTAGCCTCCAGAACTGTGAGACAATAAATAACCTTCTATTGTTTAAAGTAACCAACCCAGTGTATGGTACAGTTATAGCAGCCCTAGCAAACTAACACAGTTTGTTATACTTACTGTATTTTTTAAAAATCATACCATATTTCTCAATTGAAAAGAAGGAAGTTATCAGTAAAGAATTTTCATAACCATCCTTTTTAATCCCAGTCTAATAATCTGGATAATATAAAATCATTACTAATTTAGGAACACTTATAAGTTTACATACAGGGTCTCTGTGGGAAAATGTTGAGAATTTCCTGACCTAATACTACAATTGGTAGTAGCAATTCTGTTTTCACTTATCTGAGGATTTTTACTTTTATATGTACTTTCAAAGATATTATCTCAGGTAATCATCCCAACAACACTGAGAGAAAGGAGCAGAGCTCTCTAGATGAGGAAATGGCACAGAGAGAGTAAGAGACATGCTCAAAGTCACACAGCAGATCAGCCACAGACGGAGAATTAAATAAACTGGTTTAGTAGAGGATACCTTTACTCAACCCCCACCCCTCCCACCCCCCTGACACACACACACACACAAGCTTGGTATTGTGAATCATGACCCAAATTCCAGATAGCTCTGTAGAATACTCACAGGATAATTTGTCAGGGAATAAATTTGCTTTCATGGTTATGAACCGTGCTACAATTTTATGACAGAGAACTTCTCACAGAAAACCTCCAGAGTGGCCATGAATGGGCCTGCTTTGTGTTTTGCTCTTCTTCGTCCACCCGCTCTAAATTCACCCCAAAGAATGGGGCAGAAGGCCAGGCAACAGTAGGTGGTCTGGCAGCTTCAGCCCCAGGAAGACTCAAGACTTCATACTAGAACTGGAGGATGGGCCTTGGCTCTGGCCCCTAATGGACCTTGAGAATTGTTTTATTTTCTTTCTAACTTCACTTCAGTCTAGCCTAGACTCTGAAGATTTCTTCAAGTGGTTAGCTCCTGTCATTTCTGGAGCCAGGGTAAAACAGACAAGGGTTGGTTTAGAGATAGTAGGCAAGGACAGCTCACAGGTCAAATCTGATCTGCTACCTGTTTGTTTGTAAATAAAGTTTTATTGGAACACAGCCACTAGTTTGCATATTACCTATGGCTGCTTTCCTACTACAATGGCAGAGTTGAGTTATTATGACAAGAGACCATGGCCTGCAAAGCCTAAAAATACCTGGCCCTTTAGAGAAAATTTTGCTGACCCTGAACTAGATAATAATCAGGGCTGTACAGAGTGCCTCCTGTGTGACAGGCATTGGGGTAAATGTCACACACACTGGCTCAGTTAGTAGTATTAGGATCTCTGCTACTCAGAAATGGGATTTGGTCCCAGGTCGGCCTGACCTGGAGCTTTGCCTAAATGATGCTCCTCCCAGAAAAGAAGCACGCACCTTGGTTTTAGCTTGGATGGGTGCTCCGTGGTCCAGCAGGATCTCTGAGATTCGCACGTGCCCATTCCGAGCTGCACAGTGGAGAGGTGTCAATTCATCCTTTAAAAAACAGAGTCACAAAGAGAGAGCCCCTAAAGGCACCTATCAGAGGCCGTTGGAGAGAAGATTGCCCGCAGCATCATTCCAGCTGCAGAAGCGTGATGCTTCCTTAAGGACCAGCTTGACGGCAGCACAGTCTTGTTATATCGTCTCTTGCTGCACCCTGGCTCCTGCTGTGGGCTGCTCTGGGAGGCTGGATACCCATCACTACCTGGTCAGCAAGAGCCCACCACACTGGTGAGGCTCTGGAAGGCAAAACTCCCTCCCCAGGCCTTGCCACAGAGCTCGCCAGCACCCACCTTGGTCCTTGTTTCTATCTGGGCTCCACGGTCCAGCAGGAGTCGCACCATGATCACATTCCCCCTGCGGGAGGCGATGTGCAGAGGCGTGATGCCGTTCTGGAGGGGGGAACAGGACCAGTCAGGGCATGGCATCTTTCTCTGGAAAGCATCTGCTCTGCACCCTACTCCCCTAGACCCCATTGCCCCAGCCCTACAATGGCATTGGTACCAGCAGCCATGCTAAGCCTACCGTGAGGACATGTCTCACCTAAGGATAATTTCAAAACTTGTGAGGACATGACAGCACTGTGCTTAATCCCAGCAACCTGGCTAAGCCCAGGTCTCCCAGAGTCAATAGAATGGGTTGGAAGGAAGCCAGTTCCCAGCCCTACAGGTTTGCTCCTTCTAGAAGGGACAAAAGGAGACTGAGGTGCGCGTGATTAGAAACCCACCAATGAGGAGCCTTGATAGGTACCAGGGCTGAGAACCCACAGACCTTCGCAGTACAGGGGAAACCATGGTGCGATAGGGGAGGCGGGAGCACCTAGATTCCTGAGCCCCTGGCAAATGTGTGAAGCTTACCAGAGAGCCTTACCTGTGGTGTGAAGTTGACACTGGCTCCCCTGTTGAGGAGTAACTGGGCCACGTTGAGGTTCTCATAGTGAGCTGCGATGTGGAGGGGGGTAAATCCCGTCTGGGCACAAAAGAGGGGGAACAACTTGTCACATGCCATGTACTGTCATTTCTATCTCAGAATCAGCCCAGGGATTCTGAAAATGTTGGCAGGGCCAGAGGGCCCTATACATAAAGCAGATTTAGACTGATGAGAACATTTGCTGAAGGGGTCAAGAGATACTCTGTGGCAAGTTATGTTCAAAAGCTAGGCACGGTCTCTGAGTGGCCCATGTTCTTTGTTTTATGGTTCACAGGGACAAACGATGGACTAAGATTACATTCGCATTTGTGGAGCCATTCACCTGAATGCTTACTTATGGAGAGATTTTAATTAATGAATGAAAAGTGGTATGGGGTCCATGATTTTAATTCTAGGGACTGTTTCAGCCCCCGAAAAGGGTGTGATGACTCAGCTGGCTGGCCAAAGGCAGACCTTTGACCCTCGGTGGGTCCATTGTCACCTTTTCTTCCATAACCTCAGACCATGCCTAAGCCAGTCAGCAGTTTTTCAGACAAAACCCAGTGACCATGGGGTGGGGAGACTGAGAATAACCCAGTATAAACCATTCCCACTATAAGAGAAGAAAAGAACAGCCTAAATTTATAGAGAGATAAGCCATGACTCAAAGCATCAGACAGCAAGCTAGCTGTCCATGCGCCTGGGATGATCCTCCATGTTCTCACCTCCACAGGTGAGGTCACCTCCCTCCCTCCACCAGGGGGCAGCCAGGGAAAGAGAATGGGATAAAGTCTAGAACACCACCTGCTGGGATTACAAAGTTTCACTCTGGTCAGAGACCTAGCCTGTCCACCTGGACACTTTTCTGGATGGCCTGCAGCAACAAAAACCTTCCTTACCCCACACCAAACACATATGTTTTTGGCGTTCAGCAGGCATTTAAAGTGGGGTTGTCCACTGTGGCTCAGTTGGCACCGTCTCTGGGGAGGGTCAGTGCTTGGAGAAATTGTTGGGAATTGATGGTGCCTTTGTAACCTACAAGTCTCCATGGTCCAAGCCCTAGAATTCTCCAGTCCTCCGTTTGGCTGTCCTCACCTTGGAAAGCACGTCTGGGTTGGGGTCATTCTGCAGAAGGACAGCAGCTGTCCGAGTGTCGTCATTGCGGGCGGCAATGTGCAGGGCAGGGAGGCGCACCTTCCCCTTCGTCCCGTAGTTGATGAGGTGGGCCACTACGTTTTCGTGGCCCTGCTGCAGAGCCACGGCTAGAGGAGTGAAGCCATCCTAACCAGAGGGAAGGAGGAAAGGTCAATTTGCTCCGACTACGTCTGACCCCAGTTGTCCTCCAAGCAGGACACATGCTTTCACATCTCAGGGCTCTTTGCTCATGAAAGACCCCCATCCTCTATTTCTCTGCTCTTCAAAATCCACCTCACCTGTCAAGCTCGGCTTAAAGGCCACCTCCTCCCTGAACCTTTCTTGGCCCCACTTTCTTTCTCTGCAACCTCACAGAACCTACAGTAATTTTTCTTAAGACTTACATAATTTTCCTTTATAACTTGTTCCCAATCTGACTGAGTACTAGGAGAAGATTTTTACTACCCTTTGTTTCTTGACTTACCCTCCCTCTCACATGGCAGATGATCATTCATTTATATTCATTTCCCAAATATTATTGAATACCTACCCAAAGCTAGAAATGATGCTAGCTAGGCACTGGGGATTCAATTACGAGCTACTATTATTAATTCCCTCAGTTGTGTACTGAAGAGCAAGGGACCCCATAAGCGGGCAAAGCAAAATGATGACAAAGCCATGCAATCGTTGAGTCTTACAATGTTAGGGGTCAAAAGAACCCTTAGCTTTTAGTCCAATTTCATCATTTCACCAGTGACAAAATCAGGAAGCTAAAGTGATTTGCCCAAGAGTGTACAGTGGGTTCATGGCAAGAGCCTTTCTCATTAAGGTTCAAGGCAGACTTGTTAACCATACACACCCACACTACCCTCATTCCTGTCCAGGCCTCAGTGCTGGTTATAGTGGGAATGACATGTTAGACTCTGATGTCATTTCTCTGCTATGTGTCTGGGCATTCCTCAAGACCCATGACTTTGTCTCTTACTCCCTTGCAGAGTCCGACAGCAGCCAGGATTAGTGCAGTGATCTGGAGGTCAAGAGCACTCAGTGACACGCTACAGTGATCATGACAGAGGATGCAGCTCAAGCCACGTCCCAGGAACACATGCCCCCACAACCATGTCCTACCCCCGGAGACTTCCAACAGGGAGGCCATTTCCCAAGGTTCTTACTTCTGTGGCTACATTCTGATTAGCTCCATTTTCCAGCAAAAACTTAACCACTTCCAAGTGATTCTCTTGTGCTGCCATGTACAGGGGTGTAAAACCTTTCTGTAAACCGAGAGAAAAACACATTAAAATTCACCCACAATATTGAGAGATGCTAAAACAGGTGCAAAATCCTCTAAACTCTAGGACAGTTCTCTCTTTATCCTATTTTCACCTAGCCCACAGAGCAATATCCCCACCCATATCTCCAGTTATAAAAACTCATTGCCACTTAGAAATGGCTTAGTGGGATTATTGTGAAAGGCCACAAGGTGGGGGTGACACTCCATGGAAGTCTGTTTCCGCCCCTCACCATCATCAGTCAGCCTCTGACACACACTTCTCTATTTTCACTCCCTTCTGCATCAGCCCCCCTATATCCCCTCCTACACAATTTCTCCCCCAAAATGAACCATAACTAAATATATTATTTGGCTGGCTTACTGGTTTACTGACCAACCACATCGTGCTTAGGATGTGCAGTAGAAGAGTGAAAAAAATAATAAAGGATGCCTTCTTCAGTGCTTGGAGACACATCATTAATGAATCTAGACTCAGCTACATAGTGCGTGTACCACCAAGGTAGCCACTGTGGGCCCACTATGTAACAGACACGCAGGTGAAGGAGAAAGGCAGTGCCCTCTAGCACAGGGACTGGAGAGAGCCATCACCTGTGACTGAGCGTTGACGTTGGCGCCATAGTTGACCAGCTCCCTGACCACCTCGTCCTGACCAGCGAGGGCGGCGATGTGCAGAGCCGTGTTCCCTTTCTGAAACACATTGGGGAGAAGGAGAGGAGCTTTCCCACTGGTCCTGGGTAAGTGACTGTCAAAGGGACAGAAACAAGGGGGGATGGGCAGTGGCTTTCTTTACAGCCAAAAGGGGTAGACAACACACATGTGTAGGCCTGACCCATCATCCATCTTGAAATTGTGCTGAAAGCACAAGGCGAAAAATTCTTCCTGTGTTCCATGAAAAAAATAATATCAAAGAATGAGAAACCCAACTCCTCAACACTAATCAACAGTATACGGGCACAGTATCCTGCCACCAGCTGACAGGACCCACGCTGAAGGTTTGCCAGGCAAGCTGGCCTCCTTTGGACTTGCAGCTCCTCCCAATCTATAACTCTGCAGGATGAGGCAGAGCCCCCATGAGGCCTGGAGCTCTGCAGAAAAGGAGGTTGGCAGGTCCAGCAGGCTCAGCTCCTTTGATGCTGTTATGGTGATACCCACTGAGCAAAAGCTGGACCAAAGTGGACAGAGGGAATGAAAGGGGAAGAGAGTGAGGAAAGTGTCAAATTTACAAAAAAGGGTAGAAAATGTATAGAAGTTGGGGGAGGGTCATAAAATGAGCTATATAATGTATGCAGGGAAGAGAAGAAAATATGAAAGTAAATGGGGGAAAATAAGTAGAATAAACTCTGGCAAAGGAAAACACAAAGAAAGTATATTTGAAATATTAATTAGTACAATATCACCAAATAAGAGAGGAGAGAAAAGCCAGGAAGAATAAACACTAGAACAAAATGAGGTACAAAATTGCTTTAAAGTAAATTTTTTAAAAGCTAAGAACTGATAACAGAGACTAAGAAACCAGGCAGGTTCTGAGACTGAGTGGAACACTCAGGTTTTCTTCTATGGATTCATCCTGGGTATTAGACAATTCCTAGACAGGGTGTGGGTCTAGCAGGCTTCTCCTATTCTAGGACACCAGTTTCCTTGTCTGGCTCCTTCTTGCCTCCTGGATGTCCTGGGGCTGGAACGTCAGCACTTTCTCCAACGGTGACTTGCCTCCATGACCCCACGGACACCCATGCTTAGTGAGAGGCAGGCAGGATAGGCCCCAACTGACGACTTTTGGCAAATAGGGCAGGTGGGAAAAACCCGGACTACAGCTGGAACCATCTGTCCCTCTGCTACTGAAAGAGCAGAGATCTCAAACGACCTCATTTTTTCTAGTTCACATGGTATATAGTTGTTTTTTTTTTGTTGTTTTTTTGAGGGTAGTGTCATTGGCCCTCACATGTGGGACCGAACCGGGGCCGCTGTCTTCCCAAGCCAGCGCTTAACCACCGTGCCATTCGGCCGGCCCACATGGTATATAGTTTTTAATTAAACTACATAAATACTTTCTAATCCATCTCAGGATCTCAAGCCCTGACAAGCAGGGACTTCAAACCCAATCCATGTGCATCAGCCATCTGTTACCTGGGAGAAAAGAGTCCTTGCCCAGGTGGCACTGAGAAGCACGAGGTCCAAGCTCTATGACCACCCCATCACTGTTGCCCCAAGAGCCCACAGGTGGGTGCGGCGGCCCCAAGGAAAGCAGCGTAGGGGGGCCGGAAGGGGCTCAGGTCTTTGCCTCTAATGCATGGCCTGTGTCAGGAAGGAGGGTCCTGTTTGTTGCCTCTGGACTTGTTGTTTTGATTTCTCCTTAAGTTCCATTTGATCAACAAAAGGGTTCTTCCTCAAATATCTGTCAGAGACTAAGTGCCAGAAATGAATGTATAGATGCTAATTAATCACTTTTCATAGAAGTCCAAAGGGCCTACATTTAGAAGCCTTGGCACTTGGGTTCAACTCACGCTGTGTACAAAGTGGAACAGGGCTGTTGGCACCAGAACCTTCTCTAGAAATCAGGACTCAGAATTCCAAGTCTCTCCATTTAGAAGAAGGAGGTGCGCTATGTCCATTCATTTGTTCGCCACACACTGAGCACATGTGTGTGTCAGGCTCTGGGTCAGGCCTGGAGGTGCAGAAAATGATTGAGACTCAGACTCTTTGAGCTCAAGGAGCTATGTTGAATGCTTCTTCCATCTGCCCCTTCCTGCCTGAAATCACACTGCATCCGAGTGCTTCCTATATAAACCCTGTGAAAGGAAGCAGGTCAGATTTGGAACCCTGGCTGTAGATATTAGCCTGTGCTGTCTTCTGGATCTGGGCTGAAGGCAGCACTGATGAGGAATAAGACCCAAGGGAAGACCTTGGGAAACAGACTTCCCCACGCCCATCTATACACAAATGCACACATTGTAAAGTTCAAGAAGAAGGTGCCCTGGGGCAGGAGTCACAGAGACGGAGAGCTCGTGGGCCTCCATTTTCTCTGCCCTTCTCTTAGCATGAAGGAACACACCCTCAACGAAGCAGGAACATTTTCTTAGCAATATTTGATCTGCAAAGACCCAATTTCTCCATTTCCAGCGAGTCCTAGAGCTCATGGGAGGGAGGATGGTTGCAGGAGATGCTGAGTGAATGTGCGTGGAGGTATTGAGGCTCTCTCCCCGTCCACCACCAGCTTGGAATCGAGCTCTGGCCTCTAGGTGGTGGAAATGGCAGAATGGGGGAGAGAATGCATTTGTTTTGTGCTTTTAAAGTATCTAAGCACAGTTTAGGAAACTAGATGGGTTTTGGCTTTTTATCCTTTTCCTTTTTTAATCTTTCTCAGTCTTGCGAGACCCATTACAATTCCCCAATCTGTTATGACTCTTTCTTAGCCCACGGTTTCAGTTTCACCTTTTTTCCCCCCTCTCTCTGCATGGCATTCAGAAACCACGCTGGCTTATAACATTTCTATAAATAACAAAGACATTCCAAGTGTTCACTTGCAAAATAACAATCAAAGGGGGAAATTCAGAAAGAGTAAAAGTGCTGAGCCATAATGTTTTTGCAGTTCTTGGGGGAATGCCAGGGGAAGAAAGTGGGCTGTGGCCCACACAGAGCCCATCAGATGGCACGCTGCTTGCAGCCAGGTATGTGAGAGCATCGGGAGAAACATGAATTGCATCCCTCCACCCACAGAAAGAGCAGGGTGGAAACAATTGGTATTTGTTGTGGTAATGGTTAGAGGAATGTGCCCCAGATCCCTTCAGGAAGAGCTCCTCGGTCTGTTTTACATGTGAGATCTTCCACCTTCAGGAAATGACATGAAAATTATAGAATTTTATCTCAAGAGATTATTCTACCTTCATAATATTTTGGAAGTTCACTTCATAACCATAAATTATATCTGTTCTCTACATAGTGTTCGTCTGGTTCTCTGCTTGAGAGGTGGCAAAACGTTTGCTATGTGGAACTGAAATGGAGGCTGATGTGAGACCATGTTTAATAAATAGCAAGTGGAAAATAAGAGACAGGGAAGCACAAGAGGAAAGCCACGGGAAATAACAAAGGAAGAAAGAAGAGAAAATCAGGACTCGAATTAGTGAGCAGAGGTGACTTTTTGTTTAGTTCAGTTTTGTGTTTCAATGCTGGCTGCATGTGGCTTAATGAACACATAAGATGCATGGACATAAGAAATAAAACTATTCTTGCAACTTGTAGATGAATCGGTTTCACGACTGTGGTTTCTGGACTTACGCCACTGGTGTTTCTAATCTATTGCTATGGGAAGAAACAGTGCCCTGTGAGAGGTGTGACTCAGTATCTGCTGATTGCCTCCTAGTCAGAGAGAAGGCTGTTCAAGGTAATCAGAGGAGACAGGTGTGGGGTGGCGAAGGAAGACTTGCAGGAGAAGAATAAATGGGGGAAGGGGGGAGTCTGGACTCTTCTACAGCCATCAGTAACAACATCATACCAATATTTATTGATTCTTTCCTAGGTGTCAGGCATTTTTTGTACACTATCTCATTTCATTTTCATGTCAATCCTGCCGCTAAGAATTATAAACCCGAGGGGCCAGCTGAGTGGCTCAGTTGGTTAAGAGTTGGCTTAGAGCACATGCTCTGAGCAACAGGGCTGCCGGTTTGATTCCCACATGGGCCAGTGAACACTGAGCCCGAGCTGAGCTGTTGCTGAGCTGCCAACAGGTGGCAGGATGGCTCAGCTGGTGTAACAACAAGACTGCCTGTTCAATGGTGGGCTATGCCCAGCCGAAACTAAAGATTGAACTCAGCACCTTGAGCTGAGCTGCCGCCCAGATGACTCAGTGGATAGGGCATGCGCTCTTAACAGCAAGACTGTCGGGTTCCACTCCCACATGGGATGGTGGCTATGCCCACCCACAACTAAGACTGAACCCAGCATCTTGAGCTGAGAGGCCACGAGCTGCCGACGGGAAGCCAGATGGCAATTGGCGCCCTCCACAACAAAGACTGAAGAACAACAACTTGGCTGGTACCCTCCCCCAATTCCCCAAAAACTGTTCCCCCTGCCCAATTCCCCAATAAAATCTTTAAACAAAAAAAGAACCCCTATTTTATAGATAAGGAAACAGAGGCTTCTCATTGGATGAGCAACTTGCTTAAGGTCACAGAGTATGATGTCTATCAGGATCTGCACCTATGGCCCCTGACGGTGGGTCAAGGACCCTGAGGAAGTATGAAGCCACCAGAAAAGGGGTTTAATTTTCAGATTTATTATCTAGTGATGAGTATAAAGTAAAGGCCTACTGAATCTCTGTGGAAACACGGTCCTATGTTTTCAGGTGACTTCAGGGACTTCAGAACAAGGAGATGATTGGAAAGACAAATCCAGAAGCAAGTCTGGGTTTCTCTCATGAATGGCTGGCTTTTATGCCAGGGCTTGGGATACTACATGAGGGACCCACACACGTGAATTTTCAATGTAAAATTTTCCCCGCTCCCTAAGAGACGTACCTTGGTTGTTGTTTCTAGAATGATTTCTTTGTGCAGGAGTTCAACCACCATCTTCACATGGCCTTCCTTCGAGGCCAGGTGCAAGCCGTTCAGCCCATTCTGTAGAGAGCAGAGAGGCAGCGTGGTTAGTGGGACTGTGCACTCTGCTGGTCGGAGTGGCTGGAATGACACCCCTTTCCTACAAAGGGCTGGGAGGGAAGAACTGGAGGGGCCCCCAGTGGTATCAGCACAGGCAGAGCAGAGTTAGCCCGGACTCTCCTAACAGCTCTTCTGAAGCAGCATTAGATAACAGGAGAGCATGGAAAGAAAAAAAGGGTGATAATAAGACTACCACCGCCTGGACCTGAATTGAGTGTGAAGCTCTCACAAAGCCAATAAGGTGACCTTGAAATTCAGATCTTGGTCAGGCTTTACGGCATCCACTTAACTGAAACAGCATAGCTTCAACCCCCTGGTGAAACCTCACAGGAGCAATCAGAGGAAGCATAGAGACAATACCAGTGCATCCTAAACATTTGTAGAAATAGATGTGTATTTAATAAAATAATAAAATTTGAAATAAGGTCATATGAAAACTAAAGACCACCAACAACTCAGCTGTAAGATTACCTCAGCAGAAGACTTAGTATGAAAATAACCCTTTTGCCACCTTGCCATTTCAAATGTGACCAAAACTTTCTGACAGTTAAATTTTGAGGGGGTTGGGGGAGGGGCAGGAAATGAATGGACATTTTCCACACCCAATCACCAGTCCACTAAAGCAGAATGCTCACTAACCAATTAAAGTTTCAACTGTATCTGACGAAGCTGCTGCTGTGCCCCAGAGAAAGCATCCTGGCTCAAGTTTGACTTATTACCCGCCTCCTTCCAGGTCTTCTGATCCATGCATTTTGGTGCCTTTAAACTTTCTGGCAAAAGCTGACTTCAAAGAGTGCCATGTAGAGCCACAAATAATTCTGACAATGTGATGGAACTAATTTCAATGTACTAAATTTCACTTCCAATGAATGGATGAGTAGATCTTGGCTCCATATAGAAAACGATTTTAGTCCGCAAGCAATCTCTATCCCTGACATTTGTTTCTTGTTCCTCTCCTCCTGCTTCCCCATCAGCAATTCTCCTCTCTTCCCTCAACCCTCTTTCCTGTCTCCTGTTTTGGTCAATTATGTTCTAGCATATTCTTTTCCAGGGCATGCCCCAGAGCTAACACAGGCTCTGGCCAATAAGAAAAAAAACCCTTGCCACCAAGATAGAGGGGCTTGGCTCCTGATGGTATGATTTAAGGGGTCCCTAACTCATCTGTCCTCAAATAGCTCCACAGCCCCACCATGGATTCCTGAAATTCCCATTCTGCCTTTGCGTCAGGGCATCATTTTCAGAAGATTCCTTGTCAACACCAAACATTCTGCCTGGGAGTGCTGGTGCACTAACCCTCAACAGGTTAATCTTATTGCTTTGTTAAAACCAGCAGAGGAAAGTAATGGGTAATTAGTGAAGGAAAGAGACACAGGACAGGTATTTGATGGAAGAATGAAAGGTATATAAAACTCTCTTTACATAGCAGCCCCAGACAGGGCAAATATAACAGAAACCTTTGGTGTCAGAAAAAAAGTGGATTCCGAAGGGTACTTTACCTACTTCCTATTTAGATCAGGCCCAGCCTGCACCCCAAACATGAAAAGTGCAGTTGGCCAAATCTTTGCCAACCAGTCTCGCCAAGGGGTGTGTGTGTGGGGGGAGGGGCGGAGTAGAGGGTGAGTGATGGGAGGGCGCCTTACCCAATGTTTCCACATGCAAATGTCTGAAATTTGGATTTTTCCCTCTTGCAGATTTTGAACGTCATTAAATGTAGGGTCCAAAGTGGTATGATTTTAAATGAATTGTTCACACCCCAGTGTGAATAAGTTTATCAGAAAAAGTCTAGATTTTGATAACAGAAAGGGAGAAAGTGGATGAAGGCAAGATATCAGTCTTGTTCGAATAGGAATCTGGGAGAGGGGGAAGAGCATTGGGCAGAAGGAAGCCAGTTCCTCTCAAATCAATTTGCAAAACACAAATTCACTGAAAAGCAATATGTCAACTGAGGGTGCTCTGGGAACCTGGAGCCACTCCCTCCAGCTATGCATCCTCAACTCTGCTCTGGGGCAGGTCTGCGCAGGAGTCTCGCTCCCTTCCAGAGCACTGCGATCTGCAAAGCGGCCTTGTCTGGAAGGCTCCAGCGCTGAGCACAGGCACCCTGTGATTACTTGGGAATCGAGGTGGCCTTTGCGGCTGTGGGGCACCTCTGCCGCTGCAGCAGTCAGCTTATCTCTGAGGACTTGGCTGTGGCAGTAGCATGTGTGGTGGGGGCTAACTCCTGGGTTTTTTGTGCTTCCTTGTACAGCACAGTCACTTCCCATGAGCATTCGTTGGTCCCGAATGCCTCAAAGCTAGGAAATTGGCAAATCTAGAAGGAAAACACCTACTGTTTACTGCTACTGTTCTAGTGGCTGTCTCTGCAATTTGGAGCCAGTGTCAGGATCTCAGTTTAGAGAGATTACAGACATACTGTCTGCCCAGAGAATTCGGGAGTCGAAAGGGATATTAGAGATCCCTGAATGCTGAGGAAATCAAGGGCCAGAGTAGTCAAACGATTAGCTAAGGTCACACAGCCTTTCTAGGGCATGGCCACATGTAGAATCAACCTGGATTTCCCAGGAATACAAAAATGTTTAGGATTTATTTTCCCCCTAGGAACTAGTATGTTTCTTTTTATCAGATGATGAATGTATATTTTCCCCTTTTTTGATTACCAAGCAGCTTAGAGCTAATGTTCAGTCACAATAATCACCTATATGGGTCTGGCCATGACTGCTGGAGTTGGTTTCCAGGATCATAGTCCTGGTCCATAGAAAGCCCCTCTTCTTCCCTCCCCATGTCACACACCTCCTTCCCAAAGCTGCACTCTTGGCAGAAGGTGATGCTCTTCATCGTAAAAGGGGCTGTCTAAATATATCTGCATCTCTAATAGTTTCACTTAGCTCCCATCTCGATCCTAGTTCAATGGATCTCTTTTTTCTTTATGATTTTTTATTTTTTCTTACTTTACTTTTTCTTTTTGTTTTTTTGAGGGCAGTGTCACTAGCCCTCATATGTGGGGCCCGAACCGGGGCCACTGGCTTCCCATGCCAGCGCTTAACCATCACGCCACTTGGCCGGCTGTTACTTTATTTTTAATTTGTTTGTTTTTGACATAGTCACCCTAAGTTACTTCCAAGTCTCTTACTGGGATGATCTGAGTTCAAGGCCCTCATTAGAGCCCCAGAATAAGCCCACCTTGGCATAGCTGTGTCAGGTGTGTGAGAAGGCCCAGGGATTTCATGCAGAGCAAAGTCACACATGGAACATGGCTACAACAAACACTCATGGCTACTGCAGTCTCCTCCTGCTGAGCATTTACTTAATCTGATTCAGCAAATGTTTATGGACAACCTATTCTGTGCCTGGCACCAGGCTAGAGGTGAGTAAAACACAAACCCTTACCATGAAAGAACTCAGGTTAGTAGATGCATAAAAAAATAAACACAAAATCATGTGAAAATGCCCCAAATGGCATGTATTAGACTAGACTTAGCACAGAGGAGAAAGGAGTTGCTCTGTCAAGGAGGTCAGGAAAGCCAGGGTTGCAAGTTCATTAACAATGGCAACATCAGAAGCCGTGTCTGAGTTTAAATTCTAAATCCATGAGGTAAAATTCTTGTCACATTATAGCCTGCCTGTCTGCCTCCATGCACCTCTCCATAAAGACAGATCATAACTTCAGTATTATGCTTATTGAATATATCCCTGTTTGGCACCAAAGGATGGCCAGTTAGTCGATGACGGGTAAGATTCCACGAGAGGTACAACCTAAGCCAGACACGGACATGTGGGTGCCTGTGGGTGCCAGTGGGTACCAGTGGGTACCAACAGGAGAAATCACAAGTTGACAGAAATAGGGCATGAACCTCTTACTTCAGGGTCTGACATATCAAATTACCTATTGATATGATAACATCTGTCCTCGGTGTAATCCTATCAGTGGGTTTCAGCATAAGAGGTTTCTGTCTCTTAGGGAGGTGCAGGTAAGCAGATCATGGGACTTTCAGTAATGGCAGCCTGCAGGCATGGGGGATTTGGCCCGGAGATTAATTCTTGGGTGTGAGACACACAGACCAGTGGAAGATACATTGATCCTTTCATGTGTAAGAGAATAAAAGGAACAGTCAGGCCTGATTTGGGACTCCAGTCCACGAGGCTGGGGTCCCCTGGCCCCGAATTGTTTTCTCGCCTATTTTGTGTCTCTCTCTTTTCCTTAACCTTTCGCCATCCATTCTTCACACCCACCTAGCCCAGTCATGCGGGAGGGGACAAATTCTAGAAACTATGCTCTCAGCAACCCTTATCAAGCGTCATCCTCTTTCTTCCAGGAAGCATCTGAATTCAAGGGATGCACAGCATCCAGACCCACTGCAGCAAGTTTTCTTCAGCAACTAGCCTCAGCGGGTAGACGGCTGGTCACTCACTGTCCAGTAGCTGATGTCATTGAATGCCAAAAAGCTAATTTACTGCACATACACACTAAAGGAATTGTACAATATCTTTATCAGGTGCATAACTAATCTATACAGGAGACCGCTTATGGTATCCAAAAGAATGTTTTGTGGAGAAATACCATATTCAACTTAATACTTTCTTTTTCTTTAAGCAATATTTTCATTGCTCAAATAAGAAGGGGTAAGGGATGAAAATTCTGTGAGCAATTTTTTCTTAGCCATAACTATGGACAGAGGTGAATTATAAAATAGCATTCCTTCAAAGCCAGCATCCATGTGGTTTATTTTAGTTAAATCAAGTTTTGGGTTTTTGCTAAAAGTAAAAGAGAGGCTGCTGAATCTTGCCTTGTATCTTTTCAGCTACTTCATCTAAACTTCACAGCCACTCTTCTTGATGCAGAATGCAGATAGGCTGAAGAGGAGAAGTATGGAGGCGGGGAGAGGAGGGGCGGAAATCATACATTTCTTTCCCTAAATGTCTGGGTATAAAAGATAAGCAAGAGGGAGGTGCAGGAATCTGAGAGTAAATGCTTCAGCTAAACTGGAAGCAGGGAAGCAAGCAATAACTATTTGTGGCCTTTTTTTTTTTTTGAGGGCAGTGTCACTGGCCCTCATATGTGGGACCTGAACCGGGAGTGCTGGCTTCCCAAGCCAGCGCTTAACTACCATGCCACTTGGCCAGCCCCAATTTGTGGCCATTTTTAAACCACATGCCTTTCTCAGGAAAACACCAACTTGCCAGATTCCTCTTCCTGAAGTCATCTACTTCTAGGTATCCAATTACATGTATGTTACACTGGCTGACATTGTGCACAGCTCTTGGCTGCTCTGTTTTATTTGTCTTTCCCCACTCTTTTTTTCTCTTTTGATTCAATTTTGATCATTTCTATTGATTTATCTTCAAGATCTTTCTTTCCTCGACTGTATCCAGTCTACTGATGAGCCTATTGAAGAAATTCCTATTTGCCAAGGAAGTGTGTTATTTTTTTTTAACTATTTCTAGCAATTCATTTGACTCTTTCTTATAGTTATCATCTCTCTGCTGAAATTCCCCATTTGTTCATGAATGCTGTCCACTTTCCCCACTGGATCCTTTAATATATTAATCACAGGTCTTTTAAAGTCCATCTGATAGTTCCAACATCCAGGTCATCTTTGAGTCTGGCTCTGTTGATTGCTTTGTCTCTTGACAATGATTTTTTTTTCTTATGTGTATGTTGTAATTTTTAATTGAATGCAGACATTATACGTAGAAGAGTAGTAGAGACTGAAGTAAGCAGCATTTACACATAGAAATGGACATGCCTCCTCTTCTGTGAGGTTGTTAGCATGGTGGCGGTGGTGGGGAGCTGAGTCAATCTAATCAGAAATTGACCTAGGCCTGGGTTTTGTTGAGATCTTCAGTGTACCACAGCTTTCAAACTCCTCTAGAAGTAGGCTGCTATTACCTTAAGCTTAGAGTAGGAGCTGAGTGACAGAGGATTTTTCTGTGTTCTCAATCTCTCTTGGTTTTCTGCCATCTCTGCATGCCTGTCTCTCAAATGGGGTCTTTCTCTATGCTCTCACCCTTCTCCCAGTAGTAGTATGCTCTTCCTTGTTATAAGATGCTGAGCAGGTAGGAGCACAGAAATTCTCTTTTGTCCTGGTTCAGCTTCAATCTTAGGCAGGCTGTGTACCTGGATCTCAAAGGTGGGATTTGTGTTGTGTGTGTGTGTTGTTGTTGTTTGTTTGTTTGTTTTAGCATTCCTTCCCCTCTTCTCTGAGGCAGAAAAACCTGCCTTGTCTCTGTACTTCATCTTGGATGGGAGTCTCTTGCCTTACTCCAGCAGTAGCAGACCTCTGCTCCTTATAGGATCCTGGTCTAAGACGGCTTCCTGCCTTTGCCCAGGAGTTGGTGGTTTTGCCTCTATCCTTCCTGCAGCAGCACTGGATCTCTGCCAGTGTGCCAGGGCAGGACTGTTTCATACTCCTCCCCAGAAGAGGCAGTTTGTTTCTATTCTTCCCATGGAGAATGGATTTTTGCATGTGGTCTGAAGGTGAGAGGGCTTGATTTTGCTTCACATTAGGGAAGGTTCTGGGGAAGCAGGAAAAGTTCCTCCTGCCATCCCTACCCCCACAGTCACCAAGCACCTCCTGCACTCCTGTGCCACCAAAGGAGCCTCTCTCTGGTCTCCTGACTTACGCCAATATTTCTCATGAGCACCTGGTGGAGGCCTATGGAGAAAGCTTGTTCCAGACACGCTGGCCCCCACAGTTCTCTAAGAATTTGTAAGATTTTGGCTTGTATGCTCACTGCATCTTTCTTTTATACTCTGCCAAAGCTAAAATAACAGCCCTCTCCTAGGAGGGGCTTGTCTCTCTCTGGAATTCAGTTACCTTGGTTGACTTGCTAACTCAGCCCTCTGATGGACTCAGGAAAAATCATAATTTGTTTAGAATATCCAGGCTTTTCTCATTGTTAGAGTGGGAGCAATGTTCTTCGAAGCTTCTTACGTCCTACATACTCCTTATCCTGAACTTCTAAGGCCACCTGGCCATATGATCTTGTTCCACGTGGTCCTAATACAGCAGACAACATTTTAAGTCTCTTTTTGGAGCAAAAATATTTATGCCAAGCACACACCTGGAGTTTTTCATCTGCCTTTGCTCTTTTTCAGGTAAATTGTCAATTTAGAGGATTCTTCTGAGAAGCAATCTGTCTGATGGGAGGGGGAGGAGAATCTCAGCCAGGCTGTGTTTCTTTTAACATTTTTAAGGAGAAGAAAAAAAAGTCACATTCAGCCTGAATGATTTAATTTGGAGTATTTTCTTATACCAACTGTGAGAAATTCCACTGGCAAAATACACAATTCCAGACATTTGTTCTCAGTAAATTATTCCTCTGTTTAGCATAGCTGATTGCCCCAATTACACTAATTGATTTCTAAATGTACAAATACAGTCGACATGTCATAAGAAATTTAATTCTTATCCCGTCCAGAGCACAGGATGTTTTCAAATAGAAAGGCTATGGTGTCCTGAGATCCTATATGTCTCTTTGAAAATTACAAGAACATCTCAAAATCTGATGCTTACATTCTTGGGCAGACACACAACCCTTCCATTTCTTTTCTCACAGCCATTTATTTTACTCACAAACATGGCTGGCCTCTGTTCCCATGGAGCAGGCAACCTCAAGCTGTGTCCTGAGGATCTTGAGGCTCATCTACCCCTTCCACCTCACTTATCTGAAACTCATTATTTCAGTCCTCTACCTCCTTTCTTTGAGCTAAGCAGGGCTCAGATTTCCAGAGGACCTAAGCTCATGTGCTAATGCAGTCTCTAGGAAGTATGACCTTTTTATTCATAAACACCTACTATCACGTTATTGGTTCAGCTTATTCAATTAGTTGGCTGCCATCTAGCCAGGTACAGAGGCATTAGAACATTGGCCAGGGGAAATTTTGATGGGGGAGGTAAGGACTGTAGTCCTGGGAAGGATACACCAAGAGAAGTGGCAGAGAATGTAAAGAAGTCTGGGGACCCCAGATTGGACAAAAGAGAGATGGGAGAGGAGGACATCTAGGTAACTTTGCCTGCATGCAACACTCCTCTTTCCCCATGCAGTCAGTAAAGAACCAATCAGAAGATTGTGCCCATAATAAGGACAAGGATGTATATGTAGAGGGTCACATCTATAAGTTTTTATATTTACTATCCCATTTTCCTATTTAATCCAGATCCTCTATTAGTTTGTTATATCTGTCTAGAGATGATAAATATTATATTCTATATTATAGAAGTTTTAATTCCCCAAGTAACAGCCAGACTGTGCATCTATCATTGGTCCCTATTTGTAGGGCAAGATCACGTACATTATGTATCTGCAGGTCTACAGCCTTAAAACAGAGTATCAAAAAAGAATTAAACAGAGCTTATGGAAGTAAAAGAAAAAAGGGTTGAATTGGTTGCCATTCCTACTCCAAATCCTGAAATTGATGGGAAAGAGAGAAACAGTAAGGAAAAAAAAAAAAAGGTAAAGACCATGGATACCAAAGAAAGCAGGGGAGATGATGAACAAACAAGAGATACAAGAGATGATGGGAAAGGAAAGAGGGAGTGCCCATCAGTATGGGTAGACTAGATGAGGAAATGAATTGAGCAACTAGCAAAAACATTACTGGAACAATATAAAATGTTATTTCTTTCCTCAAATTGCCTGGATTAAATTTTCAACCAAAACAAATTAAATCAAAAGTACAGGGGGGTTTTCTCATCTTCCCTTCTGTTCCTTTTCCCTTCTCTCCACATCTAGCTCAGAGATGTCAGTATCTGAGGATGCAGGGCAGTGAACTAGCAGAGGTGCGGTGCAAATCTTTGCCAGAAGCATGTCTGGTGTCTGAAAAAGGAGGGAGCTATTCTGGCGTGGCTGGGAGATTGTTACATCAAATAAATAAATAAATATGTTCAGGATGGAGCAAATCAGTGGGAGTTAGGTTTCTCTATTGTTTGACGGGATTTATTAACCTGGAAAGAGGAAAGGCTAGAAAGAACTTTGCGGTGTTGGACTGCAATTAGAAGTACTACCATGTTCTCATGGATTTTTAAAATATTTATACATGGATAGGTCTAAAAACAGTTACAGATGTATGTATACATACATATGTATGCACAGCAACCAGTAGCAATGGGCACATCAAGTGACCAGATTTTGGTATCTAAATACTATCCACACTAAAAGGAACCTTGAAAAATGGCTGATCCAGGGGTGGGGCAGGGAAAGTAAAAAAAAAAGAAATGACCCTGGGACAACATGTGCCAGAAGTAAGGAAATGCTCAAAGAATGATGAGGATATGTCAAAAAACAAAGAAGCCAAATTATTGAAAGAGCTCCTATAGGCCTAACTTAGATTTGAACATTAAAATAAATCATGAGAGTGTGAGATTATACCCATCAAATAAAGTAGGAACCCATGAGTCTATACAGGTATAAATAAATGATGAAAAAATAAATCAGTGAGGGAGGAGGAAAAGCTCATCCTTCAGTAGAATGCTAGCTAATAAATGTAGAAGAATGATGGAGACGGAGAATCACTCTTGGAACTTCTTAGTGGTAGTTGAAACAAGCAGAAGTCATCAATGTATGCCAAGGTTAGTGGTTGGAAATCTGATGAGGAACAGGTTAGACTAATGCCAATTATTCTAACACAATTTGTTGTGCCCCCTACCACAACAAAATACTGAAAAACTATAAAGGGGAAAATCAATAATTTTATAGTAGAAAAACCTGGCAGACACCAGCTTCTCCAGGGATCAAGGTTAACATCACTGGGGTGGAAAGGGAGCATGACTTCTGCGGTGTTCCTGCCAAGAATGCACAGCCTTAGTCTGGTCATGAGGAAACATCAGCAGATACAATGGAGGTTCAAATTACAGAAAGGAAGGCTGTCAAAACATGAGACACAGGCAAAGACTGAGGAAGTGTTTCATATTGAAGGAGACTAATGAGACATGACAACTAAATACACCATGTGTTCTGGGAAGACTCCTGGAACAGAGTAGCAATAGAGACAGAGATAGGGAAGATAGAGGTAGAGATGATAGAAATAGGAAAGGGATAGGGGAAGAAAAGATGGAAAGGAGGGGGTTTAAAAGGGAGGGAGGGAGAGGGAGAACAATTTCTCATGGTTTTGTTGGGACAGGTAGTAAACCGTTAATGGGGTCTGTGGATAAGGTTGCGTTGTATCAATCTTGATTTCCTGATTTCTAACAGGCTTGTAGGGTGGTTATGTAGGAATGCGTCCATACTTTTGGGTGGTGCACACTGGAATGTTTAGGGGTGATGGGAAATTGTGTCATATATAGTGTATATTATAGATAGATAGATAGATAGATAGATAGATAGATAGATAGATAGAGCAAATGCAGTAAAATGGTAATCTGGGTAAAGGAGTTGTGTGAATTCGTTGTACTTTTCTTGCAACTTTTTTATAGGTTTAAAACTATCTAAATTTTTAAAAATGAAAGTGGGAGGTAGGAGAGAGTGGAAGTTTAAGAGGCTGTTGGAGAAGCAGAAGCACGGCTGTGGGTCACCCTGGGCTCTGGCTATGGTGGTAGACGATGGGTACCCCAGAAGAGTTCTGCTTATCTCAGAACTCAGAGCCAGTGTGAGGAGCTGAGCACACGTATCTCCCTATTTCTAAATAGGAGAGGTGCGAGTCTTACCAGAATTCCGAGATTATTCCAGGATGAAAACTCTGGAGTGCCACCAAACAGCAGCAAGACCTGCGAGGGCACCAGCTGATGGGGAAGCTCCTTGCCAAGAGCAGGTATCAGTTCTCTAGGGCCATCCCACCTGCAGCATCGTCCTGACCCAGATATCACATGGCTCCCCAGAGACTGCTTGGTGGGATAGGTCTGCTAAAAATATGTGATCCTGAGATCTAATGGATCAGAAGCCAGACAGAACTGAAGCAATTGCCGTAAACTGGCGGAAAATCACATCTTATCTCTTTTGCCAACCTGTCTTGTATCCAGGGATGGGGAAAGGAAAAGAAGAGCAGAAACAGAGGAAAGGGCAAACTCAGAAAGAAAAAGATGGTGCAGATGGAAAGGAACAAGACTGGCTCTAAACACTTTTCCTCCTTTGTTTTCTTGCAATCTAAATTTAGTTCTCCTAGGAGACCCAGGCAGCTCTTAAGAGTCATAGTTTACTATTATAGATATTCCTGAGGAAGAAAAACACTCTAAACCTTTTCATTTTCTTGGAAGGAAGGAAGGAAGGAAGGAAGGAAGGAAGGAAGGAAGGAAGGAAGGAAGGAAGGAAGGAAGGAAGGAAGCCACAACTATTTCAGAGCTCTGTGAGGAGATGAATCAGCCCCAGATCACCTTCTCTCTACTCCCAGTAACGAGCCTGCACAGCCTCCCCGCTCTGTGAAGTCCCATGGCTCAGAGCAGATCAGCTGCAGGGCTTGAAGGCCCTTGGGGAGGCTGGAGGAGGAAGTGTGAGCTCAAGTTAATGAGAGAATAAAACTTTAAAATTCAGCTCAGCAGCTAAGAATATCTCCTATGGACTAGAAAGAGTTTTTATGTCCGAGATCTTGGCATTCCTTTAAAAAGAGAAAAAGAGCCAGACCTTCAGAAACAGGGCAGTGGGGTTCAGAGCAAAGAGCCACGGATCAGGACATGAGGCCTCTAAACTGTCTTGACGTGTCACTTCACTTCCCCAGGCCTCCATCTATCTGTCTTCAAAATGTTAGAACTGCTCTATCTCCTAGATTCCTCTGAATTCCACATTTCCGGAATAAAACAATGTAACAGCTCTCAGAAAACAAGATAATGAATGGAGAGATACATAGAGAAAGGTACAAGCTTCACACCAAACAGTTCACAGAGATTTGTGGGACAGGGAGAGACTTTCAGAAGACTTTGTATATTTCTGTATAGTATGAATTTGTAAACAACTACCATGTATTAATTTTGTTGTTAAATTTAAAATCACAAAACAATTAAAATCAGGGACACAGTTGTCAAAAATGACCCCAAAAGTTTGTATCAAAGAATTCACACTCAAATATAAATAATCTCAGCCTAATTTACATGCCGGGTCTATTCCAATCAGAAAGAATGGGAATTGGGTTTAGCATTTCCTCTAATAACCAGAAAGGCAAATCTTCCTTCAAGGCCCAGATCAAATGCCACTTTTCTCTGTGACTTTTCCTGTCAGTCTCTCTTCGGCACACCATACCCTATTTCCAGCCTTCCTAAAGTGAACAGCTCTCTCAACCGTGTCCCCATGGTACTCGATGATAACGCTAGCAAAGCCCTGTGTGAAATGGAATTGCGTTTATCTGCTCATGTGTCTGTGTCTCTCAAAGGATAGGCCTTTTTGAAGTCTGATATTTTCCTCACCGTTGTATCTTAGGTCTTAGCATGGGGCTTGGCACATAGTGTGTGTTCCATAAGAGTTTGCAGAATTGAATGCACGTTCATGACACCTGACCCACACAAAGAACTATCTTTTCTTAGTCTCTCAGAGTAAGCATATCATACACATCTGATCTTCGTATTGTAAATTCACAGCAATGAAACCACAAAGCAGAGTTTGGAGGGTGCACTTTCCTTACAATATGTTCTAGGTCATTCTTGAGGATACTATTCACCCTTTTCCCAGTCCCTAGGATCCCAGAGATGTCTGCTGTTGTCGCTACCAATGGATATCTTTATGTGACTTAATTAGTCAGTTAACTCTTCCTTCACCGAGAAGAAAGGGGAAGTAAAACCAGTACAGGAAAGGTGGCCCATATGAGCCGGTTCTGCTGCAAGTCTCAAGTTCACCTGTGGGGTACAGTGCGCAGACACTCAGGCTGGGAGGTGGGAGGTGGGAGACTCCTCATCTCTGACAACTTCACTTGTCAATCATCTGCTCTGTCCAACTCACAAGAGTGATATGAGCCTTAAACGTGGTTGTGCCTGGGGAAGGGCTTGGGAAAGCAGAGACACAACCCAACTGCAATCTGTGGTTATTAAACACTGTGGGTCACTCTATCTCACAACAAGTAATCAGCTTTCTTTAAAGCTGTAAATTGGTCATATAATTAGCAAGATGAACATCAAATAGCTTATTCTGCTGAAACGCAAAGGTAATTTATCTATTTTAAATAATTCAGGGGATGGAAGTTTTTAAGTTCCATTTTTTTTCACTAATACTTTTTCTAGTAACAACCAGAACTTCAAAAGAATCCATGGTACCAGACATGGGGCATCTAGTTAGTTGCTTCTCTTGTTGAACTGCACACCACAGAACACCACTTTCCCATGTAGGAGCTGCAAAAAAATATTCTTCTCTTTCCTTCATTGCTATCCCAGAGCTGCAACATGGCAGCAAATTTTAAAACAGCTTAATACTGCCACATTATCATATTAGGAAGGTTTTCTGTGTGAGTTTGGAGAGTGCAGGTAAAATTAGGCAACTATGTATTCGCATGCCATTTCTATCCTTGTCAATAGTTCCTAAAGATGACAGAGAAAAAGAACAGGCTATTTATCTACACTGACCTAGACACAACCTCCTTAGCCTGGCTGATCACCCTCCTCACCCTCTTTCCTTTCATTTATCCCAACCCCACTGAACTCCTTAATGTCCATGACCTTCACCATTCCTGCCTTTGCACAATCTATTCCTCCTGCTGCATTTCCCTTTTCCCAATTTCTACCTAACAAACTCCTATTTGCCCTTCAAAGCCTTTCTCTGACTCATCGGCATGTTAGCCACTATCTCCAGACTCAAGAATAGGCACTGGGACTTACCTATGAGTTGGCAGTATGTGGTCTGTGACAGCAGTTCAATAAATGTTAGTTGAATGAATGAAAACATCCTCTGTGCTCATTCTAGATGGCACTTATGACACTGAGTTTGTAACCTTCTATATACCTTCTGGATTTCTTCTATATACAACCTGCCTCTGAGTTCTTTGAGATCAGAGGATGAATGATTTAGTCTCTAGAGAGGTATGCGGGTCACTGTAAGTGCTCAATATATGTTTGTGGACTAAAGGAATGAGCAGAGAAAGTTTAGGTGGTCTTCTTACCACCAAATCCAAAGTCATAAAGCTCAGAAGATTTTCAGAAATAACCTTTCGTCCTCGGCTTTCTGAGTGATGCAGTGAGAGAGTTGAATGCCATGATCTCTAAGCTCTAAGATTCTATAATTTGGAAAGGTAGAAATTATCACAACCACCAGAGCCCAAGAAACCCTGATCAAAGGACTTGGCATTTGGCTTCTAGAGTAAAGATTACTCTGCAGCAGAACTTTTATTACAGGTGCTACATGTATTTGAAATGCTTAAAATCCTTTACATCCAAGATAAACAAGTCCCAGTAGCAGTGGGGGGCATGTCAATTATACATGTGGAAATTTTTTTTTCTTTTTAATTGGGGGATTGGGGGAGGGGAACAGCACTGGGGAACTGGGTAAGGGGAAGAAACAAGTTGCTGTCTTTTTGTTCTTCTGTCTAGTTGCAGAGGACATTGTTTCACTGGCCCATGTTGGTATTGTCATTGCGCTCTTCCTGGATGAGGGAGATCGGTCGCCAGCCTCTGGATGGTCACTCACCGCAGCTATTGGCAACTCACGCTAGCTGCCGGCCACTCACTATAGCCTATGGCAGCCCACTGCAGCAGGGGCTGCAGCCTACACCATTGCTGGGGCTCGCAGCCCAGCTCCAGGTGGAGCTGTTGTTAGCTATAGAGGGCAGTGTCACTGGCCCTCATATGTGGGATCCGAAACGGGGCCGCTGGCATCCCAAAACCAGCTCTTAACCAATGCACCACTCGGCCGGCCCTATACATGTGGAAATTTAAGGACCATCAATGGAACTAGCATGGCTTCACATGGTTTTGTTGGCTGTTTCAGCATTGGAAGTCATTTATGATTTTGTGATCATTCAGATGTTTGAACTTCTTGATACTGCAGCAAATATTGCCACGTAATTAACAAGTGAGGCTAGTGCCAGAATCTGAACCACCAGTCATTATCCTAAGAATGACTATTTCACAATGCTCTTAAAAGTGATAGTACTTAGACCAAGTTCCTAGGTGGGCTAAGTGTCAAATCCACAAGCTTTAATCATTAGTGGTTAGCAGGCTCAACATCTACTGACTGAATTGATGAGCACTTGCTATGTGCCAGGCAGATGACAAGGAGCCTTGAATAAAACCAAGTCCTCTCCCCTGGAGGTAACTACATTTTAGTGGAGAAGAACAGAGAAAAGAGAAGAGACACAGATGCACTGTAAGTCAGACAGTAATAACTGCTATGGAGAGAACGAGACAGGCTATGTGGATAGGGGGTGCCTGGGATACCCCAGAAGATCTCTCTTCTAATTTGGTCCTTTATTCCAGCTCTGCAGACAACAAGGCTTCTTTTTTCGGTGTGAACTTTTCTGCCAGTGTCTCAGGTCTTCCCTGTGAGGAAGGCCAAATGAACCGGTGTTTGCTAGTATTGCAAGAATAGAACAGAAACTAAAATAGTGAGGTTTTTTTGTCCCTGGAGTCACATACAGCTCGTGGTTCCCAGTGGAGCATCCACGGTGACCTGACAATTCTAGGAATTCAGGAGACCAGAAGCTCTGAGAGCTCTTCTCTTGTTCTCTTTTTATTTGGCTAACTGGTAAACGTGTAAAGTCAATTAGTTCATCCAGAAAATACATTTTAAAAAATTGCTATGGTTTCCATAATGATATATTTTGATCTCATTAATTAATCTAGCAATAATTCTGGAAATGGAACATATGAAGCTGATAGTGGTATGTGTGGTATGTGCATAATTATATAGCCATTTATTCAAACAAATATCGAGCACCTACTATATGACAGACCCTAATCTGAGTCTTGGATGAATAAGCAGTCATGGACTTCACCTTCGGGTGGCTTAGCATCCACTAGGACAGATAAGACATGCTCAACATTTTCAAGCTAAATGGTAGGACAGACTGAGCTGTATGAAGGGTACTGATCACTGGTAAAGGCAGAGATTACTTCAAGCCCTGAGGATTCAGGATGTTTTCCCAATGGCATTTGAGCTGAGACTCAAACAAAGCATCCCTTTGCCATGTGGATCCTGCAGTTGCAAGAATGACATGGTCCCAGGATGAGTAAAGAGCCCGTGGCCTCTACATGCCCTTGTGTCATGTGTGCTGAGGCCACCATAACCAGGATGACAACACTACAAGCCCAAAGAGGCAAATCCACTGTCCCCCCTTATTTAGAGCCTCCCTGGGGGTCTGCCAGGTCCACTGCCTCAGCCTCCTGCCCAGTCTCCCTGCTTTTGTCCCTGTGTCCCAAGTCTATTCTCCACACAGTAGCCAGGGTGATCGTTTAAAAAACCTACATCAGATTATCTCTTGTTTAATACCTTCCAATGGCTTCCCATCACCCTTGGAGTAAAATTCAAGTCTTCACCATGGCCCATCAGCCCTTTAATATTTGGCCCTAGAACATTCTCCCACCTCCATGTCTACCACCTTCTCCTTCAATCATTCTACTGCAGCTACACTGTTGTTCTTGCTGTTCCCCAAACAAACCAAGCTTACTCCTGCCCCAGGGCTTTTGCACATGTTTTTCTCCCTGTTCCAGGAATGCTCTTCCCCCAGAAACCACATGGTCTCATTTGCTTCTTTTGGGTCTCTCAAAAGTCATCTCCTTAGAAAGGCCTTCATTAACTACCCCATCTAAAATACCATTCTCCTTCATGGGACTTCTTATTAACTGACATTATATACTTGTTCTTTTTCTTGGTTATTGTCTGTCTCCTGTACTAGCATGTAAATGCCACAAGAGCACAGACTTGGTCTAGTTTGTTTGTCTTGTTCCATGCCTAGAACCTGGCACAAAGTAGGTGTTTAATAAATGCATGTGGAATGACCCCACAAAGACACTGGTAGGATTATATTCAACATGCCTCTCGTCCCAGTTTTTATCAGCCAATGCCAGCATTTGACTTCCTCGAATGCTGAATGACTTCCAAATATCTATCTTTGGGTTGGACCTCTTATCTACGTTCCAGGCTCAAATGTCTAATCGCTTACTATATCTCTTCACTTAAGATTCCTCAAAGACTCTTAAAGAGGATCTCCACATAGCCCTGTTCTTGCCTCCTCACCCCATTTCCACACACAGCGTACTTTCCCAGTGTCCTTTGTCTCAATGAATGGTGTCTCCACCTCCTGCATAAGGCAGACATCTGAGAGTCATTCTTACAGTCTTCTTTCCTGCCCTCCCCCATCCTATTCATCACAGGGGTGTGTTCACTTTGTTCCATCTCCACACCCATGATCTTTACCCAAGCTACCGGATAATTCTCTCCTGACTAATGCAATAGTCTCCTAGCTAACATCCCTATGTCCACCTCTGGGCCCTTCCATCTGTCTTCTACACAGTAGCCGGTGTGATCCTTTTAAGCACACCCCTGATCGTGTCACTCCCATGTTTGAACCCATGGTTTGCTTTCCTCTGCTCTTAGGATAAAGATCAGAATCCTTAACGCTACTTCTGTAAGTAGAGTAGATAGATATTCTTTTGTAGTATTCTATTTTTTTTTTTGAGGGCATTGTCACTGGCCCTCACATGTGGGATCAAACCGGGGCCGCTGTCTTCCCAAGCCAGCGCTTAACCGCCGCGCCACTTGGCCAGCCCAGTAGATAGATATTCTACCAGGACATGCTATACAGGTTGTTAAATGCTGAAATATTGCTATTTCTCTTGGCCAACAGTCATTGCCTCGGCTCTTAAATACCCCCCACTGCTTTGCTCTGGCCACTCTGTCCCCTCTGTCCCCTCCCCCAGATCCTACCCCTCAATCAGCAACAACGGGATTAATGTGTGGGGCAGCAGGCAAACACACTCTCATGCACACAGTAGGCACAAATATGCATGCACACACATACTGCTCGGGGTCCTGGGATACACTGTCTCTGTTGTGACTATCTCTCCAGCCTCATCTGGTCCCTCTTGCTTTCTGCACTGCAGCCACTCTGACCTTCCCTAAACTCTCCATGACTTTGCACAGGCTGTTCTCTATGACTGGGATGTTCTTCCCTTCCTTCACCTCATGCACCCCTAGTCATCCCTTAGCTCAACTATCTCTTCCTCACAGTAGCCTTCTCTGCCTCCAACTCTAGGTCAAGTCTTTCTTATATATATTCTCATAATACCCTATGCCTTTCCTTCACAACGTCTAACATAGTTTGGTTTGCATATCTATTTGTGTGACTATTTGATTAATAGCTCTCATTACCAGTGGACCCTAGTTCAGAGAGGATGAGAACTAGGACTTTTTTTTTTTTTAACTATTAAATCCCTAAAGCCCAGCACTCCATATACATGTAGAGATGTACAGGAAAACATTGGCTAAAGACAATGGGTGTAAAGCATGATCAATGCTTGAATAAATGAAAGAATCATACATTCATATAAAGATATTGGTGCATGCATGTGTATAGGTATGTCCTTATGGGTGAATTTGTTCTTTTCTATAAATATAACGATGATGATGATGATAAAAATCAGTAGACATAATCTATGCAATAAGGAAACTGCCCTGAATATTCAGCTGTCTCTTACATAAGCCAAGAAGAGTTCCTCTTTTCACACTACTTACAGTAATTACTTCCTATTATGGCAAGCAGCACATATTCCTTCCACACAACATACTATTTGAAAGTGTGTTACTTATATAAGGATCAGCGTTTGCTGTTTTACTGCTATCACCGTCCACCAGCTCAGACCATTCAAGCCAAAGCACATTCTCAAGCCATGACCCCAGGACAAAAGCCTGTTTTCATCTCAAAACAACGAATGCATGTTTTAAAGAGAAGAAAGCTCTAACTATTACAAGGCTGGCTCTGTGAATGTTATCAAGCAGCAACATTGTCCCAATGGGTGCACTAATGTGTTTAATGAGGGCATAAGTTCAGCTACTGTAGTTCTTCCGTGATTAACCATATTCTCCACTCAAGAACAAAAGCCATAAAGCCCTATAAAGCCAGGATGAGGCTTGGGGCAATGCTGGCGCCCCAGGGGCAGCCCATCTGCAGCCCTGCCCTGAGGCAGCCACAGAACATAGGACAAAGACCAACAGGGCCCCAGATCTGCGGAGCCAGGACTAAACCTGGCTTTGCACTATGGCTTTGCACCATGACGAATCCTTCATTTTTCCTCTCCTGACATTCATTTCCTTGGTAGCAGAACTTTGCTCTTTGAAAATCAGAGGATGGTCTTAGCCAGGACCGCAATCTCCACTCTGGGGTCGGAGTCTCCCCTCAGTCTCTAGCAGGGTTAAATGTGACCTGTCACTGGCGCTGAGCCGATCCATCGATCGGAAACGGTGTCAATAAAGTGCAAATAATACCTGGCTGCCTGCTGTTCTCTGAGCCTCAGATGAACCCAGGAGGTGCTCTGAGGAGAGACGGAAGCGGTACAAGCCAGTCACACCCGGGGCCTCACCAACGGAAACCAATCAGGACACAGACATTCCCCGGGTGTCATCAAAATCTTCCAGTTTCACACCGAAAATGAGCCTTGGCGCAAGGCTTATGAATGCTCCGTTGTCCCCATTTCTGCTAAATGGATTCCTTTGAGAGCTGGCATCTTAACCCTTGGAAGGCCTCTGGAGGTTTGTTGCTCCCCAACTGGGAACTGCACTGCAGAGAAACGTGCATCTGGATTCCTGCAGCCCCAGCCCAGCCGGAACAAAGGAAGCCTCAGAACTGGCCTCTCTCTGCCAGAAATGCGTCCCAGTGGGGAGAGAGGACAACCCCTCACCTGGGTGGCCTGGGCTCCTACAGCTGTTTCCGGGGTATGGTGTTCAACCTGTCCCTGGAACCCCTCTCCTAAGCCACTCCAATCCTAGTACTGCCACTCTTTGCCCATACTTTGTTTCTGCCTCTTTCCATGAAAGAAATGGGTTCAGAGTTTTCATCTGCGATTTGAAGGCTAACCTTTAGCTCCTCATATTTGGTGAGAAGTACCACAATTGTCCTTAGGCCTATATTGGCGTATTTGGATGGAGGGATGAATGAAGAGGAGGAGGGATTTCTCCTCCTCATCTAGTTTGGGACCTCAAGTCCAGTCCACATGCTTCATTGCCCCTCTGAAGTTTACTGTCATGGGCGTCTGCTTCATATCACACACCTACTTCTGTTTTCTATCATTCACCACCCACCCTGTCCTCTCTGATCTGTTAGCTGTAAATTTACACCACAGAAGACCAACTGAATCCAAATGGGGTCCTGGCCCTGGGAGAGAGAGAAAGTGGTATTTTACATTTTAAGCAGGGTGGAAGGGGCCGAAGGACAGAAGCATATAAGCCAGTAGAAAAGTGAACCTTCATCCTGGGAATCTGCCCCTGCTGGCTTGTAAAAGTCATCCAGCCAACTGCAACATAGATGAAGTTGGAGGACATTATGCTATGTGAAATAAGCCAGTCACAAAAGGACAAATACAGTATGCTTCCACTTATATAAGTCACCTAGAGTAGTCAGAGTCATAGAGATAGAAAGTAGAATGGTTGCCAGAGGCTGGGGAGAAGCAGGAATGGGGAGTCATTGCATAATAGGTACAGAGTTCCAGTTCTGCAAGATGAAAAAAGTCCTGTGGGTAAGTAATGCAGATGATGCAGATGGCTGTACCAAGATATGAATGCACTTAATGCTACTGGACCGTACACTTAAAAATGGTTACGATGGTAAATTCTACATTGTATGTATTTCGCCACAATTTAAAATAATTTTTAAATAGTCAAAACAGTTAAAATAAAAAAAGGGCAGCATTGGTAAATTTGTTCTAAATTAGAACCTGAATTAGCATGTGCACATGAACAGCTTAACTGGCTGGCAAAAACAAACAAACAAAAGTCATCCAAGCCACAAGCCCAAGCCACACCCCTGTTCCCTTTCTAGGGGAGTGATTTCCCCTTTATTCATTCGGTTCCTAGAGCTTTGGTCTGACTGCCCTCCCATCAGTCCTGCATACATTCTGTTTCTTTACCATGCTCTCTGGAACCCAAGGCCCTGTCACTCAGCACTAGAAACCTCCACAGAGGCCTTTTAAGCCACATTGTTTCTCAGCCTGAGCCAGGCTTGCCTTTGTCAATACCCTATGAGCCAGTTTCCACCACTATTTCCTTCTCAGCCCGCAGAGAACCCTCAAAGGCTGCTGACGGACAAAAGAGATTTAATGTCACCACTGACACAACATCCTTCAAAGGCCCTTCCTTGTGCCCACTTTCAAAGGCCACATACTCTAAGATCACAGCAGGAACCAATGGCAACTTCTAAGGGAAGAGGTGGCAGGGTTTGGAGCCCAGCCTGTCCCACACTGCACAAGCATCAGCCCTTCTCTGTGGGGCCCTGGACTGGGGCAGGGATATGAGCACCAGGGTTAGGGCCTTCAGCAGGTGGGAACCCTGGGGGATTTTTGAGGCCACCGGGAAAAGGTTAATAGAAGCAGATTAAAACTCTCATAGGATGGCACCAGGCAAAAGCCACTCTTCAGAGACCACATGCCTGTCCCCATCCCACTTACCTGGTTACAGGTATTAATGTCTACCCCATTCCTCAGGTGATCCAAAGCTTTGTCCAAGTTACCTGATCTTGCTGCCCTGAGAAAGCTGGTAGCAGCATCGGCCTGTGAGGAGAAATAACAGGCTGTCAGTGCATTGTGTGTGGTAACAACCTCACGACCCCATTCAAGCCCAGGGCTGCGAAAAATGGGTAAGGTCCTGGCGGCAGCCTTGCACCCTCCTATTAGGGTGCCCTGGTACCCACCATGGTACCCAGGTGTGTTATGGGCCCTAAAACCCCCGGCAGGACCCCTCTGGGGTCTGTAATGTGAGGCTGCCTTCAAGCCCAGGCTCCCTTCCTTTAGGTATTTTTATGAGCAAGCATTTTTGGCTAGGACCAACCAGCTTTTGAGAGGGACTGCATTCCAAAGCCTGGTGTCTTACTGCTTTGAGGTTTCCAACAGCTCTACGTCTTTACTAAGGAGGCTTATATATCAATCACATAGCCCCTGACCCCCATGAGTCATGGATGCAGGCACTACAAGGAACCAAACATACACTCTGTGGTGCTAATTTGTGGTTTTGTTTTTTAAGTAAACAGCACATAGCACTTACTGTGCACTAAAAACCATTATCAGCACTTTACATATAATATAGATTTATACACACGCAGGTATGCATCTAATTCTCATTTTCAAAAAAACCCAAGGTAAGTACTATTGTGGTCTCCATTTTACAGATGAGGAAACTGAGGCACAGAGAGCTAAAATGACTTGTACAGGCTCACACAGCAGGTAAGAAGCACCGCCCAGGTTCCAATGCAGGCAGTTTGGCTCTAAAATCAGTTAATTTAACCTTCCTTCTCTGTTGCCAGCATAACGTGAGCTATACCTGACACATGCCCCATGTCTTGAATGAGAATAAAGCACTTCATTTCCCTAGTTGTTGCTCAGCCACCTACACCAACATATCAAGACACTGCTGCCAGGAACATTTGTTTGTATTAAGGATAAATGACAGCCAGAAAGAGTGAGAGCTAAGGACAATAAAATAAAGTCGACGAATACAGACAAGTATAGTGAAAGAGCACATGATTACAGAGGGGTGAGGTGACTCAGAGCAGCTCCCCTGCATGTAGCTGAGAGCCCTACATTCTTAGGCACCTCTGTACCTGTTTCCTTATCTGTAAGCCGGGGAGGGGGAGGCTTTTCTCATACCCTTGCTATGAAGCTGAAAGGAAATAATATATATTATTATAATTATTATATCAGCACAAGTGCTGAGAGTACAGTACATGGCACATGGTGCCTACTCAGGTTGAGTTTGACAGGTAAGAGTCACATGACAGGCCATAGGTGAAGCGTGTGATGCCATTCCTCCAGAAGACCCATCCACATATAAGGTTTTTCCTCCTGTCTCCTTCCTTCATGCTTCCACTTTAGAGAACACGTTATAGTGGGCTGAATGGTGGTCCCAAAAAGATATGTCTGAACCTTAATCCTGGCAGAGTAGGTAAATGCTGTGCTTACCTCTTCTCAGGACCACATCAATTACAACCAAACCACAGAACAACCGTTATTGAGAATCACCTGAGTCTAGCTAAACCAAAGCCCTACAACTACAGACATACAAAAGAGGCCGCCTCAAGACTGATAGGAGGGGCAGAGATCTGGAACGGGCTGGTCCCACGCCTGAGTATGGCCATTAAAAATCAGAAGAGATATATGAGCTACAGAGGTCCCCTCTGAGGAGTGAGGGGTCCCAGCCCCACCCCAGCCCAGGGTTTGAGTACCAGAGACAGAAGTCCCCATAATTTCTGGCTGTGAAAACCAGCAGAGATTGTGGCTGAGTGAGACAGAAGGCAGCTGCATTCTCTGGCACTTAATTTAAAGGTGAGCAGAGTTACTCGCTGATGGACTCACTCATTCTCAGCTCCAGCCCTGGGGCAGCAGCTCGAAGAGCGCCAGGGACATATGGGGAGGAACTGAGTTGTCTAACTTCAGTGTAAAGGCTAGAGGGGCAGCTTTCTTTCTGATGGAGGAACTGGCGGAAGCCATTGTTTTTTTGTTTAGCCCTCCATCTCCCTGCATGTAGACACAGGCAGATGCCCTCTCTGAGTCTCCATCAAACTGGCCCCACCCTAGTGATTCTCTGAGACCATGCCCCACCCAAGTTTCAAGCACACCAAAGCCATTTCCAGTGGCTTTTCTGTGTAAATCAACTGCCTTGGTTCATGCTGCAGAGTTTCCTAAAATCTCTCAAAGGTTCACAAAACCCAAACAAGCAGCATCTGGCTTCAGCATGTCCCATACCTCTAGCCGAGCAGCCCTAAGCCCTGCACTAGCAACAGTCGGCCCTGGTTTGTGGCTTGGCCTCTCAGGGCACCTCTAAGCACAGTGTGGGCTATGGCCATCTCTAGATTGCTTTGTGGCTCATGCCAGGTGGTCCCAGGCAGGGCACGGACTGTGGCTGAAGTTTGCCTGCAGCAGGTCCCCTCCCAGGAGACCCCGGGGCTGGTAGGCCCAGTGGCCAGCTTCAGACTGGGACACAGCATCATCCAGCCACCTCCAAGGATGACACACCCAAAGGGCAGACTAGGCAGGCACCAGAACACTGATAGAGCAAACACTGCTCTGCAGGGTCAGACCCTGCACAACAGCTCCTCCACTGTTGGTCACATCCAGTCCTCACAACCAGTATTCTTGAGCGTCAATCCCTCCAATTGATATGCAAACAGCAATCAAGTCTCAACTACAACCAGAGGGCACACACAACCCATACAAGAGACACGCCTGGAGCACCTGGCACTAGTGACTGCACCACTGGGTCATACAGGACACCTACTACATAAGGCCACTCTACTAAGACAGGGAGGCATAGCAGCCCTACAAGGAAAAAAACACAGGGAGGTAGCCAAAATGGGGAGACAAAGAAACATGCCCCAACTAAAAGAACAGAACAAAGCTCCAAAAAAAGAACAAATGAAATGGAGACAAACAATCTACCAGATGCAGAGTTCCAAACACTGGTTATAAGGATGCTCAATGATCTCAGGGAGAACTTCAACAAAGAAATAAGAAACATTTCTGCTATGAGTACTGAATTCTTCTGATTGTGTCAACAATAAATATCTTTGTTTGAATTAAAAAAAAAGAAATAGGAAACATAAAAATGGTGATAGAAACATAAAAAAGAACCAGTCAGAAATAAAGACTACAATAACTGAAATGAAGAATACATTAGAGGGAATCAACAGTAGATTAGATGAAGCAGAGGATTAAATCAGCAATTTAGAAGATAGGTAGCAGAAAACACCCAATCAGAACAGCAAATAGAAAAGAGAATCCAAAAAAATGAGGAGAGTTTAAGGGGCCTCTCGGACAACATCAAGTGTACCAACATTTGCATCACAGAGGTACTGGAAGGAGACGAGAGAGCAAATAATTGAAAACCTATTTGAAGAAATGATGACTGAAAACTAACTTCCCTAATTTGGCAAAGGAAATATATATTCTCAGGAAGTTCGGAGAGTCCCAAACAAGAAAAACCCAAAGAGGCCCACACCAAGACACATCATAATTAAAATGCCAAAGGTTAAAGATAAAGAGAATGTTAAAAGCAGCAAGAGAAGAGCAGTTAGTTATCTACAAGGGAGCTGCCATAAGACTGTCAGCTGATTTCTTAACAGAAACTTTGAAGGCCAAAAGGGATTGGCATGAAATATTCAAAGTGATGAAAAGCAAGGAACTACAACCAAGATTACACTACCCAGCAAAGCTATAATTCAAAATCAAAGAACAGATAAAAAGCTTCCCAGACAAGAAAAAGCTAAAGGAGTTCATCACCACCAAACCAGTATTACAAGGAATGTTAGAGGGACTTCTTTCAGACAAAAAAATAAAATAAAAATTAAAAATATAAATAATAAAAAGGCAATAACTACATATCTGCAACAATTACTTTAAATGTAAATGGGGGGCTGGCTGAGTGGCTCAGTTGGTTAAGAGTTGGCTTGGAGCGCGAGCTCTGAGCAGAAGGACCTCTGGTTCGAGTCCCACATGGGCCACTGATGCTGCTCCTGAGCTGGGCTGTCGCTGAGCTGCCAACAGGTGACAGGATAGCTCAGCTGGTGTAACAACAATATTGCCTGTTCGATTGCTACACCCACCTGTGACTGGGACTGAGCTCGACACCTTAAGCTGGGCTGCCACCGGGATGGCTCAATGGATAGGATGTGCACTCTTAACAACAGGGCTGCTGGGTTTGACTCCCGAATGGGATGGTGGCTATGCCTACCCGTGACTAACACTGAACTCAGCACCTTGAGCTGAGCTGCTGCCAAGATGGCTCAGTGGATAGAACGTGTGCTCTTAACAACAAGGCTGCTGGTTCAACTACCGCATGGGATGGTGGCTATGTCCACCCGCAACTAAGATTGAACACAGCACTTGGAGCTCAGAGGCTACAAGCTGCTGACAGAAAGCCAGATGGTGAATAGTACCCTCCACAACAAAGATTGAAGAACAACAACTTGGCTGGTCCTCTTCCCCCAATTCCCCAACACTGTTCCCCTCCCCCAGCACCCCAGTAAAATCTTAAAAAAAATTAAATGGATTGAATGTTCCAAGCAAAAGGTAGGGTGGCTAAATGGATAAGAAAACAAGACCTTTATATATGCTGCCTACAAGAGGCTCACTTGAGATCAAAAGACACACAAAGGCTGAAAGTAAATGGATGGAAAAAAAATATTTCATAAAAATGAAAGAAAAAAAAAAGCTGTGGTAGCAATATTTATCCCAGACAAAATAGACTTTAAAACAAAGGCTATAACAAGAGACAAAGAAGGACCCGGTAATCCCACTTCAGGGTATTTATCCGAAGAAACTCAAAACGCTACTTTGAGATGACATGTGTATCCATATGTTCAGTACAGCACTATTTAGTGGCCAAAATAAGGAGGCAGCCTGGGTGTCTGTCAATGGATGAATGGACAAAGAGTGTAAGTGGTACACATATACAATGGAATATTGCTCGGCCAGGGAAGGGAATAGGTTCTTGCCATCTGCAGCAGCATGGATGGACCTGAAGGGTATTGTGCTGAGTGGAGTATTACGTCAGACAGTGAAAGACAGATGCAATGTGATTTCACTTATGTGAGGAATCTAAAGAGCAAAATAAACAAACAAACAAAACAGAACAAACTCATAGATACAGAGAACATTTGATGATAGGGGGGTTGGGAATGGGTGAAAAAGGGGAAGGGATTAAGAAGTACAAATTGGTTGTTACAAAGTAGTTAGTAGATGTAGGGTATAGCATAAGGAATACAGTCAAAAATATTATAATAACTATGTGTAGTGTTAGATGGTACTAGATTTATTGGGGTGATGGATGGGGGGGTTGGGAGTTAGGATCAAAAAGGTGAAGGCATTAGGAAGCACAAATTGGTAGTTACAAAAAAGTCACAAGGATATAAAGTATAGGGAACATAGGCAACAACATGGTAATAACTATGTATAGTGCCAGGTAGGTACTAGATTAGTCAGGGGGATCACTTCTTAAATTATACAAATGTCTAACCACTATGCTGTACAGCTGACATTAATATAAAATAACATTGAATCAGCTGTAATTGAAAAATTAAAAAGGTGGGGGGAAAGGTGAAGGGGAATAAAAGGTCCAAATTTCCAGGTATAAAATAAAAACTCATGGTGATATAATGTACAGCATAGGGAATATAGTCAATAATATCGTAATAGCATGGTACAGTGTCAGATGGTTGCTGACTTATGGTGATCACTTCTTTAGGTATGTGATATTGAATAACTATGGTGTACACCTGAAGCTAATGTAATATTGTATGTTAGCTATATGTTCATAAAAATATTCAAAAAATAAAATGTATTTTAAATACATATTTCTCAAGTTATTTGATTTATGCAAGTCTTGTCTCCCCAGCCAAATTGTTTGTTTCTGGGTCAGGGACCAAATTACTGCTTTTGAATCCTTCAAAGCATGAAGTGTCTGCTGGGCCAAGACCTCCCTTGGCCTAAAACACAGGGCGTCTAATGTCCCAGGTTCCTCGGCAAGGCATCTGTGGTGAGGGAGATATTTCAGAAATGAGGATCAATCTGTTGGTTCCCCATGAGCTGTATTCTCAGAGAAATCAGACTCAAGGTTTTGTCCCTCAGAGGAATGTATGTTTGTGCATGCTGGTTCAGAAAGACTGTCAACTATTATATACAGAGAGTATTTTCCTATACCCAACTATTAGGAAAAATACTATATTATTCCCTAAGAATAAGAGTTTTAGAAGGATGACAGGTTAGCTCAGTTGGTTAGAGAATGGTACTGATAACACCAAGGTGGCCAGTTCGATCCCCACGTGGGCCACTATGAGCTGCGCCCTCCTTAAAAAGAGTCAACTATGCCATTGTAGCATGAAAGCAACGTGTAACCATTGACCATGGCTCTTCTCCAATAAAATTTTAAAAATAAAGGGTGTTTAGAGAGAGATATCTCCAGCTATCCCGTCTACCCAAACTACCTTCTACAGCACAATAATAGAATTTAGGATGAAAATCTGAGAATGGTGGGTAAAAACAGATGCAGTATCAATTGATGCTGTTTGACTGTTAAAAGCCCTGAATGTAGAAAGTAAAGCAGTATATTTCTAACAGACAGACACGCAGAGAAATAGAGGGTAAGGGAATCCCAATTTAGACTAGGCTGAAGAAGGCTAAATAGTTTCTGCAGTTTGTATAACAATGGAATTATAATACTATTACTAGTCATTGGGCAAATGTATTACCAACATAATATCTTTTAATCCTCATCACAAGGTAGTATAATTACTATCCCCATTTTAGAGGTGATGAAACTGAGGTCAGGAAAGGTTAATAACTTGCCCAAATTCTGCAGTTGGTTAACACTCAGGGAATCAGCCCGGGTCTCCCTGTCTAAAGCCTTTGACCTACTGTCCTTGATCCTGAGGTCCATTCTCAGCAATTTCAAACCTGAGGGTGTCCGGACAACCCTGACAGACTGTAGGGGCTGGGAGGGACCACATATCTTCGCCAATCAAACAGTTAACCCATGGCAGAGAAAGTGTCCTCAGCAGGTCCCAGCTCTGACCCCTGAGCCCTGTGTTAAAGCCAAGTTAGCCCTCTTTTGCTGATGACAAAACTGATGGTAAAATAAAGTCACTGACTGAGGTCACCTAGATAGTTAGAGGTAAAGTTCAATGGCTAAGGCTTTTTCACTTTCTTTTTGGTTTTTCTCTAGGCATAAAGTAATCAGCTCACAAGCAGGATTCTCAGGGTATGTTACAGGTGAGTTGCAGATGATGGTGTCACTCTCACTCTGCATTGCTCAGTTTAATTCTACAATATATTTACTGAGGTCTTGATTTCAAGTCCAGGATCCTGCTAGGGCAAAGGGAGAGAGAATTTAAAAAATCAGAATATTGGTCCCTGCCTTCATGATTTAAAAAATGAAGTGACTCAGTAATAAAAGGGTCATTCGGGCATGCATGCATGCATGCACCCATTGATTCATTCCACAAGCATTCACTGAGCCCTACCTAGGAGCCAGGGCCATAGCAAATGGCCCTTGTTGGAATATTAAACCCACTCTCACCATCTCGTTCTTCTGAGCCCATAATTCCCATCTATCTAATTCAATTATCTCCAATTCAATGACCTATCCTAGGTGCAATTTCCCGATGCATCTAAGAACAGTTTGTGTGATCCAATATGGCAGAAAGAGAGTCAAAAGAATCCAATATATTCCATTTAGAATATTTACCTGAGTAAATACTAACCAGAAGAACAACAACAACAATAATAATAATGACAAAATACTAACCAGAGTCTCTCCGGGTATGATAAATTAGCACAGAGTCCCTGACCCTCTCTGAACCTCACCATCCCCTAGGGCAGCCTCAGAGAGGTGTCTCCATGAGAGAACAGAGATGCTAACGGAAGCTGCTTCTTGTGTCCAGAAAATCAGTCCACAATGACCCTAAACCCTGCATCACCACTGAGGAGCTGACATTCTCTCGGAGCATCCCACCAAAGCTGCTCACTTGTGTCTTTGTCCCTTCATCTTGCACTTCACTTTAATCTAATTTTACCTGTGCAAAAATCGCTCGTGCCTGCACTGAGGGAAGAGGCCGGGGGGTGTATACATTTTGTTGTGTCCCTGGCCTACATCCCTGCTGGTTGATCCATGTGATGTCCCAGAACTTCCTTTCTTAACAAAATAAGTTTTCTTTTATAAAGCTCTTACTGTGTTTTAAGCACTCCACTTAATTCCCTCCAATAATCTCATGAGGCAAGTACTTTTACTGTCTCGTTGGCACAGATGAGGTAAACTAGTCATACAGAAATTAAGTAACTTGTCCAAAGTCACACAACTAATAGGTAGCTTGGACAGGCTTTGAATCTAGGTAGCCTGCCTCCAGAGTCTCTCTCTTAACCCTGGTGCTGTACTGCCTCGTGGGCCAGTCATTTTCTAGTGCCCATAAGATTCTTCTCAAGTTCAGCTAGGGCTGGAGGAAGGCTCCCCACTGTGCTCAGAGGCTGTGTCCACTTCAGCCCTCACTTCAGAAGGAAATAAGTGGAGGGGAAAGGAAGGGAATGGAATTCCTCCTGGGACTCAAGTTGTGACTAGGGCTGCTCAGGAAAAGGGAGGTGAACCCTTGGTTACCTGAGACACCCAGACTATTATTAAACTTGCACTTCCTGAGTGGGGTGATACGAATATAGCAATATATATAAGCAGCTGAGGGGGCTCCAGTGTCCTGGGAGGGAAAGGCAGGAAGCTGCTAAATGTCAGCATGCTTGTAACACATGAGCAGGAAGGCTTCAGACACAAGAGGCCAGGCAAAGTTAAGTTTCAGGCGAGGTAAGAGAGCCCCAGGACCCCTCCACATCTTCTCCAGGGCTTGAGATGGCCTAAGTTCTCCCAGGACAAATCATGACTTACTTTTTCAAGGTCTTTTAGTGCAACGTCCTTATCTCAAAAGATGAATGGAAACTGAGCTATTATCAATTTCTGTAAACAGTGATAAGACAGTATCTCTTTCTCAAAGGGTCTTGTTTGGGTGAAACGCAGTTCCTTTAACAAAGCCATTGTCAGAATTCCCAGGAAGAGATTCCAGATCCTATGCTGTGGGAACATCCAGAATACTAAGCGCAAGTCTAGCAGGCAGTGTTCCTGATGTGGAGCTGTCTGCTTGGCTACTGGGGTTGCCCTCCACATCTGAGAGTTCCTTCAAACTCAGCGCCTAGCATTCCTCCGAGGCCAGGTTAGGCCTCGCAGAATGGACAGTCAGTTCCAGCTCACACACCTGTGTGGCCCTTGTCTTTATCCCATTGACTACAGAGAAACAGATGTGAAGCCCAGGCCACAATGTGTGTGTTTTCATTAGGTTTCTTTCCTTTTCCTTTCCAGAAAGCTCTGCTGTTAAAGCTTTATGAACTGTCTCCAGGTGCTCCAATCAGACTACCATTGGCAAAGATAAAATGAACAAATTAAAGGTGTCACTGGGGAAAAGAGATGTGTAAGCAGAAGTCCTGGGTTCCATTGTCATCTCCCAACACCACTGCGAGGCCTTGGGGAAAACCCTGTCCATTCCTGAATCCTGCCTTAGAGGCTGGCTGATGCAGTGATGTGTGAAAAGCCAGAGAGGACCCTGATGTTGGGAAGCCCTGGCGTCAATTCCTGCTCTGCCACTTGATGCTGTGCCTCGCACAAGTTCCCAAACCTCAATTTCCCCACTGCTGTGACAGGGATAATACACAGCTTCCTGAGGGGCTTGTAACAATGACAAGGTAAGGGAAAGCACCAGGCACACAACAGGTCTGCCTTCCTCTCGTCCCTATTCATTGCCTGCTCCCTCTGGACCTCGGGGCCCTCGTGTTGCCAAGGTTTAAGGGTCAGGCATGCCCTGAGCAAGGCGGTCCCTTCTCCAGCCAAAGGGGGAAGGCCGTGGCATCCCCGCGGGTCCGGCTGGGTCCCTCCCCGTGAAGGGCAGCTGGGCGTCCCCACACCAGAATCCGCTAGGAGGGACTCTCTTCCCGGGGCGAGGGGGACGCGGCCTCGGCTAGGGCCCCGCGCGCCCGGGTCCCCTCTGGGAACCTGCGCGACGGCTCCGCACTCCCGCGTGCGCCGCTCGCCCGGGCCGCCTCCCGGAACCAGCTCCCCAGCCAAGGCAGCCTCCGGGCCAAAGGAATTTTCCTCTGGATCCTGCTGGAAGCCTCCGCGGCCGCCCGGCGCGCGTCCCCGCACCCTCCCGAAAGTTGGCGCCTGCGGAGACCGCAGCGAGGGGCCCAGTGCCCCGGACCCCGTACGGCGGCCCCCCGCGCGCGGAGCTCCCCGGCCCAGCGACCGCGGGCCGGTAGTCACTCACCGCAGGGTCTGGACCGGACCTGCCCTGTCTCGCTGCCATCGTCCTGCGCCCGCGCTGCAATCCGAGCCCGGCTCCCTCTCCCCCTCCCCCGTTATCTGCTCGCCGGCGCGGGGAGCGCCAGCAAGTTACGCGGCATCTGGCTAAAAATACAGGCTCCCTGCGCTGGGCTCAGGCTCCGGCGCGGACTCTGCGCCCGCCCGCCCGCCCTCCAGCCTGCCAGCCAACCAGTCGCTAATGGGATCTCTTCATTTTCTCTCCATTATGTCAGATAGGAAAGTTAATGCGAAGAGATCTCAGGAGGGAAAGCACCTGCTGCCAAGCCCAGCGGAGGGGGGTGCGTGGAGGGTGCGGGTGGGGTGCGGCCCGAGCTGCAGGTGCGGGCCCCGGCGGAGCGTCGGCGTCCTGCCGCTGCAGAAGGGAGGCACACACGTCCAATGGAGGTGAGGAGCTCCAAGCTGCATGGCACTCCCGCCCTTCCTCCTGCCACCAGGCTCATCTAGTGAATGGGCCTCGGAGCTTGTAAAGACCGCCAGGGTGAGCTCAGCAAAGTGTATTTATGCCCCATAACCAATTTGCATGTTTTGAGCTCTTACATCGTGTCCTGAGATCCCAGTGAATCAGTCTATTCCAGATTCTGCCGAGAGCAGAGACTCGAAGCTAAGAGGCAGGACACAGATCTGTTACAATCGGCTCCCTCCAGGTCTGCTGCTGTTAATGAAATGCCACCCAGGGCTGGAGTAAGTTCCCAGTTATCTGCTCTGGGACCATCCTTACCTTTTCATGAGGTCACTTCAGGGGCAGATGTCAAAAGCATGTCGGGGCTGGGCAAGTCTTTGGGGTGACGCCAGGGATTGTTAAGAGCAGGCTCAACACAGTTATAAGAAATGGTCAGCAAAAGCCATGACAGGTACCTGGGCCCCTGGCAATAGTACTTGTTCAAATCATAGATCTTCTATATTATGAGCCCAGTTTCATGCTCTCTTCAAATAGTGGTCCAGATACAATACCAAATGCTCCTTTTCCACCCATCCTCCCTGACTCAGGGGTAAAGTAGAGCTGTATGCTGGTGAGGAATTAGTAACACATTGATCCCCTTAGGTGATGCACATATTGCATTATCTCATATAACCTTCACAGCCACCCCCAAAAGGTAGACAATGCTAATAACGTGGTATGTATGGAAAAACTGAGCCCAGAGAGGTTAAGAGTCAGGACCAAGGTCCCCACTGATAAATGGAGGGTCCTACTGACCCAAAGCCCTTCTGTGAACAGCACTGCCAAGATTCCTCACAAAAATGTACTCAGAGCCACGAAGAGATAATATAGAGGATGTTCCTAAAAGGTAGAAAAAACTTGGAGATTGTTTTCCTAAACAAGGTGCTCTTTAAGCCCATTCAACAATTATGGGAAAGTCCCAAATTACTGGGATAAATAAAGATCAAGAGAAAAGGTCAGGATGTTGCCCAAAACAGAGTAATCTGAAGTATATAATGCAAATAACTCCTCCCCATATGGGTGAAAAAAACAAACAAACTGGTATTTGAAGACAACATCAGAATTCTCCAGGCCATGACCCTCAACATTTACAGAGGATGAATTTCAGAACAGCCAACCTCTGAAAGGTAGCTGAAAAACGCCCACTCTGCTGTACCAAAGGGCAGGGTGTCTGGATGGGGGAAGTCACTGAAGTCCCTTTTCTCCCCATGCACACTTTTTTCAAATACAGGTCATGCTACAGGTCTCTTGCCTGTGCCTCTTAAAACTGCCTCTCAGATCTGCTCAATCCTCTACACCGAAAGCTTCAATTAATAAATTATTGTTACTGGAACAGCCCTGATCATAGCCCAGTGGGATATCTCAAGGGATTCTAAAGCACTGTTCCAACATTAATATTTAGAGAGAGAGAAAAAGCCCTACTCAAATGGAAGATGAATAATATGTACAATACTTTCAAAATACTGATACAATTGACTTGCACAATAAACTGAAAGACTATTTTTTAACAGCTAAATTGTAGTTTAGCTGACATACTATAACCCACATACCTAAAATGTACAGTTTGATAAGCTTTGATATTATGTATGCCCCCATAAATCTATTACTACAATCAAGATAATGAACCTTCAGAAGTTTCCTCATGCCCCTCAGTAATCCCTCTCTCCTTGCCAGCTGGTCCATGTATGTGCTTGCCAACCCTTGGTATGGTCAGTCTTAATTTAGACATTCTAATGCATGTGTACTAGTATGTCAGTATGGTTTTAATTTGCATTTTCCTAATAACTAATGATGTTAAACATCTCATTAGTGGCTGGCTTGCCATCCATATAGGTATTTGTTTTCTTTGGTGATGTATCTGTTGAAATCTCTTGTCCTTTTTAAAATTGGGTTGTTTGTTTTCCTATTATTAAGTTTTGAGAATATCTGTTTTAAAGGTGAGATCCTGCAAGTAAAGTGAAATGTTCCGAGTTAAATAGCAAAAAAATTCCCAGTCCAGTATCAGTATCCAGATCTTTTAACTCTTAAGCCCAGTACTTTTTATATTATACAATGCTATGTGTTATAGACAATCACAAAGAAAAAAGTGGAGACAGTCATAGTGGACGAGAAGATGAATACAATCCATAGTACTGTGAGAGTAATGGGCAAGATGCTGAGGAAGGGGACCAGCCAAGTTGTTCTTCAGTCTTCATCGTGGAGGGCGCCAGTTGCTATCTGGCTGCCCGTCAGCAGCCTGTGGTCTCTAAGCTCAAGGTGCTTTGTTCAATCTTAGTTGCGGGTGGGCGTAGCCACCATCCCATGGGGGAGTCGAATCAGCAGCCTTGTTGTTAAGAATGCAAGCTCTATCCACTGAGCCATCCGAGAGGCAGCTGAGCTCAAGGTGCTGAGTTCATTCTTAGTTGCAGGTGGGCATAGCCCACCATTGAACAGGCAGTCTTGTTGTTACACCAGCTGAGCCATCCTGCCACCTGTTGGCAGCTCAGTGACAGCTCAGCTCGGGCTCAGCATCACTGGCCCATGTGGGAATCGAACTGGCGGCCCTGTTGCTCAGAGCTTGCTTTCTTAAGCCAACTCTTAACCAACTTTAACCAACTGAGCCACTGGGCTGGCCCAACGACTGCTAAGAATTCTTGATGTTAGCCATTACCTCATCAGGGTTGAGGCTTTACAACTTAGATATGCCCAAGAGGGGAAGAAACGACATGTTGCTCATTAAGGCCTGAGGTTAAAAGAACTGAGATGGTAGACACTGAAGAAGAGAAAGCTAAAGGATGTAGGCCTCAAGATGTAAACGCCACCAAGACTAGAGCCTGGAACCCCAGAATGGGACTAACTATAAGATGCCCTTTTCCAGGTGTGATAGCCCAGTCATCATGATTACTCTGTTTCTGGCAACAGCTTGATTCACATGTTCTGTGAACCCAACCCCTTCCCATTGTTTTCCCCACCAGCTCCCTATGTGCTTAGCTTAGTGCTGGGCAGTAATGCCAAATAAATGCTTGCTGACTAATGTTTGATGACAACATATGCACCATTTCTAGTAGTCATAAAGAAACTGTAAATCACGGAGTTAAATTGAGTAGAGAAGATTTAGATTATTCAGAAAGGCCTGAATCTTTGCTGGCGATCCTTCAGGATAGCAGAGGAAGACAACTCACCATTTGATATAGTGCTTAAAAGCACAGGATACACAAAATGACTTGCGGGGGTCTCTTTGGGTTCTAGGGGTTCAGAAAGATAAGCTATTATTTTTTCCCCATTAATTGACTGTCCTTCCTCCACCTTCTATCACTATCACACCTTTAAACAACAAATAATCATCTTGCTCCTTGCCCGTTGCCTGTTTTGTTTTGTTTTTTAATAGTTCAAGGCTGCATTTTTTATTGCAGGTATTTAGTGTGCCCAAGAGATCTGCCAATGAGAATCACTGAAACTAAAGCAAAGGAACAGAAAGGGAATGATGGATAAAGAAAAAACTAGGGGTTCTCAGTGAGGACACCAGACCACTTGTTCTATCCTACAGATTCATGGCATCCACAGGTTTTTTCCAATATTGCTAAATATTTTACCAACTGCTTCCGCAGTTCCCTCCACAGAGAAGCATAATGAAGTGCTGGAGGCTTTAGCTGTGGAGTTCAGTCCTCTAGACCACTTTAAGCTACATCAGGAGACAGTGCAGGAAGAAAAAAGAGAAGAAATTCACTGTGCAACACATCAAACCCCTGCATAGAGTGGGCGCCTGGGCCCGCTTATGGGCCCCCTGCGGCGAACTCTTCTGTGAATCTTTAGCTCTTCCAGGAACTGGGAGAACACTTCTTTCTGCTCAAAAGCCTAGCAAAGAATCCCAGGGGTGTGGGATTCTCAGATGACTCTGCCTCCCCAGGACGCAGGAACAGGCAGCTTCTGGTGGTGGCCAGCCAGGACACAAGCTGGCTCCCCTCTAAAGGAACATCAGAGCGGAAATTCAGGGAGGACCCAGAATCCCAGAGAAAGGCCTCCTGGTACGTCCTGCCCTGGGCAATGGCCGCTACTCTCCCGTGCAGTTAACTGGACAACAGATGTGCCCGTCCTGCTCCTCCCACTTTAACCATCCTCTGCAATCTACTCAGACTTGGAACTGACTTCATAGCTACAGCCCATTTGCTTGTCTGGGCAGCCTTAAAATAATGGAAGTTACTAGGCCCACCCACTGCAGTTGAGCTGTGTGTAACTTTTGATAAGGGAACTAACTTTTCTGAGCCTTGGTTTCCTCATCAGTAGAATGCAGATAACTTAGCCCACCTCTCCAGGTATTATAAGAAGAATGTAAACTGCCTTAGCTCCACTTCGGGCACATAGTAGGTACTCAATAAATGACAGTAGATACTGTTTTTCCCTCCTTCCCTTCCTTCTTCTCAGCCAAAGCATGTGCCAAAAGTTACCCCCCACCCCCCGCCAGGCATGGGGTGTTACTGATCTTGTTTCTACTCTGGAAAATTAAGGCCTAGTCACTGCTTATCCAAGATCAAGACCCCAAGAATCCCCAGAATGCTGCTGTAGCAACTAAACCTCTTGGGCTTATAATGAACCATTTTCAATTTCCATTTTCTCTGCAGCGAGGAAACAGTTCTCCAGTTATATATCCAGCTGACGTCCTGCTCCCCAGCCCCATGTCTCACAGCTCCTCTTGCGGCATTCCTGCCACCCTGGTTGCGTGGTGGCCTGCTGAAGCTTTGCTCTCCACCATTCTTCTATCTGTCCTACCCCTCACCCACACAGGGAGTTGCCCCAGCTCCTAGCATCTCTGGGCCCAGCTGATAAGGGAGGGTACCGGGAACTCCACCCTTTACGGAGAAAGGCAGGTTAGGTTATCGCCACTGGGAGCCAGCCTTCAAGTACCCCTGGTGTTTGTAAACCATCAAGAGCATCATTGCTGGGAAAAATATTATTCCTCATACAAACTCCACTGCACCCTCCTAGACGAGCCCCCTCCCCAGTTACTTAGGCAGGAACTTTACGGAACATACGCTATAGCTATTATGTTGAGTGGATTAAGAAATCCAATCTGACTCCCTTCAGACCTTGTAATTCCTTCTTAACCTTTTTAGTAGTGAGAGAAGAAAGGGAGGGGAGAAAAGAGAGTCTTGATTGTTTTGCTAAAACTTTGTGTAGTGAGTTCCCAGTGGCCAATTAGGGTGCCCTGCCTCACCAGAGCAAGGGATCCGAACAGCGGGTCTATTTAGGGAGGTGATCGGAGCAGGGTATCAGGTCCCACAGTGCTGGCACTGATCTCTATTATGTTCCTTTTAAGAGGGTTGGCTGGTGTGGAGTCTATTTTTAAACCCATGAGAAAGGTGTTACATGGATTCCAGAGAGGGCCAACACTAAACCCAAGATCACTAGGGGGAGAGGGTGAAACTGAATCTAGGATTTTCTCTTTACATACACATAGGGTTTTTCCTGATTCCAGGGACCAGATAGTGACTGCTGGCATTCCAAAGGGATCTCTTTAGCTGCAGGCCCACCCTGACATGACCTTAGTGGTACCTGACTCCTCACGTGCCCTTGAGTTAGAAAGGATTTTGGCCCCTGGACTTATTTTTCAGTATTGAGGTATTTATTTATTTATTTATTTATTTATTTATTTATTTAATATCCCTATTCCCAGTCTAAAAAATCAGTATTGTTTTTTATATATCTGTCATCTCCCTCTCTTCTGATTTTCAAATCATGTGCTCTGGACAGCCCTCTTCCCACTATCCCTACCCCAGCACTGCAGAGCCCACAGTCAAAACTTTGCCAATGGAAGAAGCCAAGCAAAGCCTCAGCACCCAGTGGTCTCTGTGCCCAGCACCCCAGAATTCCTGTCCCTGTGCTGGAGAGAAGGGTGGGGACTGGATTCGAGTGGCAAGTCAACAGGGGACAGGATTATTTTCCCAGTAGTGAGAAGCAAACAGGCATTCAAACGTCAGTGTTTCTCATCAAATAACCAGATGAAGAGAACAGAATGTTTTATGTACAATAACAAATTTCAGCTTCAGCATCCATTTCTCTTTTTGGATCAGAAATAGAACCAGATCTGATTCCTAAAGAACGAAATGCCTTGAGAACAAGCAAATGCTTTGGCTAAGCAGCTCTGTGACCACCCAGGACCACCTGGGCAAGGAAATATGAGATGAGATATCTTCTCATAGTCATGCACCTCAGAATCCCTATGCCCAGCACAGAAGAAGCACTCACTTGAGTTGAATAGGATTATGTTCCCCAACGAAATGGGAGCTTCATCCAGACTGGGTCAAAATAACATATGTGAGTGTTAGCATGATGCTGACCACACACAGGAGGCTCAATAAATGTTAGCTGAATTGGAATACAAAGGAATCCAATTAATTCAAATTTTCAAATGAGTCACATCAGTGAAAAAAAAAAACAATCAGATGTTCAGGGTTGACCAAATTGTTCATTTCCCACAAGCTGTTATGGGCCCCGTGGGAACAGCCTTGGAACCACTGTCTTCTCCTAGGTGGGGAAGCTCCATCCCAGAGCCCTAGGCTATGCTGCAGGAAAGGATCCTGCCCCCCAGTCCACATCTCCCAGCCTTCCCTCCACAATCTCCATCAGCATGAAATTGCCAGTCCAGGCCGAACTCCCAAGGCAATGAGGCAGACAGTTCTTCAACCGTTCCTCTCTGCTGAGGGTGAGAAGATGTTGGAATGTCATAAGGGGCATGCATATAATTCTAACAGCATCCCCCATCATCAAGTGTACTGGCCCATGTCGCCTCGCCATGCTTCATTTTCCTCACTGTGTGAGGTACTGGCTACATTCAGAGCTGACACTACAGAACATATTGCCTGGCGGCTGACTGGGGAACCCAGATGCAGGGTGGAGATTACACACATTTTGGAAAACATGTATGAGATGCACTGCCAGAATGGTCTCATTTACTAAACTGGGTCCCGTGCTTCCACACATCATGGAAACAGGCCTCTGCGGCCTGCTGGTATGGGAAGAAGAGTATACATTGGAGAAACTGCAAAATCCAACTCTCTTCTCTTTGGGACATGCTCACATGGAAAATGTTTTGTTTTTCAAATTGCCAAATGGGTTTGAATATTGTCAGTGAACCCCATGATCCCAGGTGTCTGTTCAGACAGCCTTGCATGGCTGACCAGTACATCCACTCAGGCCTCTCCTTTATCTGAACAATTCTCCCTGAAGAGAGAGAGCCCAGATGGGTGACCCCATCGCCAGCCTGCCCTGCCTGAAGAATTCGGAGGGGGCTGTGCTCGCCAAAGTTTGTCTAACCTTTGGAGCAAGGCTTTCCCAGCTTAGGGGAAGATGGCCTTGGGATATCTACTAGGAATGGAGGCCTGGGAATATCATGATACAAATGAAAGAGCAGGAGGGGGAAAGGATTTGAAAATAATAGCTAAACTTCACGTGCCAGGCAGGTACTGCTCTAAGCATTTTAAATGTCTTAAAACATTTAATCTTCACCCTAAGAGGTAGCTACTATTATCACCATTTGACAAAAGACAAAACCAAGGCATGAAACATTAACTAATTCACCCAAAGTCACCCAAGAATACTATGATGCTTTGGGTGGTGTATGAAAAGAGTGAAGGGAATGCTTTGGATTTTGCTTGATTACAGGAACCTAAGGTATTTTCAGGGTAAGTGAGAAAAGTGAAATTCAATATCCTCCAGGAAGAATTAGTCAATCTTGGGAATCTGAGTGCAAGTAGGGTCTCTTGATTAATTTGGTCGTTCTCTCTAGTCAGAGAAGACCCCAGCCACTGACCCGAGGCAAGCTCAGTGCAGAAATGTTAGGCCGCTGTTGATAAGAACCCAGGCCCTAAAGTATTTAATGAGTGGTGATTGAACTGAGACTGCCCCCTCCCACAGGGTTGGGGAAATGCAGTCTTGATTTGAATCCCAGTCTACTCCAGGCGAGTTCTCTAACATTATAAGAGTTAACTTCAATAACACCCCCTGCGGAACCAGGCAAAAACAGCTCCAGGAAGCAGGTGCTAAGCCTTCCAGGCTGGTTCTGGAGCCTCAACCTCAAGGAGAGATAATGAGGTCGTGGCGTCCTTAGGGGCTCTGTGCTGTGGTACCAGTTTCTTTCCCCTCCATTTGGGCCCTAACGATCAGGGGCAGACCCAGCTGGCCAAATGCTGACTGAAGAGGGTTCTTTTTTCTTTCAGGAGCCCAAACAATTAAACCCAATGAAATTACTACCCGGCCTACCTACGATCTCCAGAATTTTGTCATTCCTCACAACTTGACAGCAAGATGACAGGCTCTTTCTTTCAAGATCCTCTTAAGCTCCTTTCAACAGGGTACTTAGCAGCTACCACTGAAGAACACCTTGGCATCAGCCTTTTGCTCCCCAGTCCTATTTTCTCTTTACTACCAAGGCAACAAGAGCAGGTGCCACACATAATATTTCACACAAGGCTCATCATATCCTTAATAATTGAATGGAGACATTATCTTTCTATTTAATCCTCTTGTGAATTCTGGCTGGCTCCTCTTTCAGATATCTTTTCATGCAGTATTTATATCACCCTTTGATAATTATTTTTTTTTAAAAAAGGTGAGGAAATAAGCTAGAAGCCACCTCCACATTTCTCTCCATCCTGCTTATCTGCAAAACCGCCCCCCTACATTGGGTGAATCCTAAGGCATGTTACTCATTTGGACATTTCTAATCTACACAATGATGAAGCACATCTAGATGGTCCCTTTTTGAAACCTTGGCTTCCTATTTTCTTAAAGAAATAAAATGTTATAGATGTACTGATGTTCTTTCCATCTCTAAAATTTGACTTTATGAAGTGAAGACCTTATTTCTACTCTAACATTAACTCTGGAGTCCATTTCTATAAGCTGCTTTTCAACATGACCTTTCTCAGCACCCCAACCTTGAACTCCTAAATAGAGGAATGTTAAGTATTAGAGAACGAATGAGAGAAGTGGGCAGTGTACCAAGTATCATTAAAAATACTATTATTGTACTATTGTATCTGTAATGACTGAGGCAGTGATTAGCCTCCACAGAAAAGCATTTCCAGGATTTCTGAAATAAGATACAAAGATGATAATCAGCATTTCCAAAGGAAAATCATTGCCAACATCTACATCAACCTTTAGTCCCTCCAGACTTGATGGCACAAATAGGTCAGCTTCTCCTCATTCATTTATATTTTCATTCAAATATGAACTTGTTGAATTGTTGTGTGCAATCTAAAAACCCAAAGGTAGACATAAGGAAGTATATTCTATGGTTCCAACCCCTGGGAAGATGGCAAACTTGTAGAGGTGAAAAATATAGCTATATGGAAAATAAAAAAGAACAATGAATGGGTTAAAGACTCACTGAGACAGAAGCTCAAGAGGTGCCCCATAGCCGTGTATGAGAAAACCAAGTGAGAGGTTCCAAGAAGAAGTGCCAGGAGTTCAAAGGAGGGGTTGAGATCAGAGGGGGAATCTGTTATGGAGCAGTGAAGTTTGCACCAAACCTTAAGAACTGCCAGTTTTTAGGAAGTCATGGGGATAAATGGCAACACCACCAGAGCTTATTTGGAGCCACCTGCATTCCAGGTGTTTGGTTATAGAAGATCATCAAAGGGAACACATGCTTCCAATAGAATGAGTGGATCCAGAAACAAATGCTTGCAAATTAATAATCTATATGTTAGGCAACACAATAAATATGCCTACTCTAGGGAATCATGTGACTATTATGCAAAATAATGATTTATTCCTAATAATAGTACAGCTTTTAAAGTTCTAAATGTCCCCTATCATGAGGTCGAAGGGAGTTTCCATCCCTCACAAGGATGTTGCACAAAGAGGAAAATGAGATGATGGTTGTTTGAATCATTTGTTCGTTTAAAAACAAATATAATATTTGTGTGCCTGTTAGGGGCCAGGCACTGGATTAACAGACAAAAATGCTACTTTCATGGAATCTATACTCTAACAGGAGAGAGGGGAAGTGGCTAGATGGGCAATAAAATATCTGTCTTATGGGAATTAGTAAGTGCTATACAAATTGAACAGGGAAAGGAAATGGAGAGTGATGTGGGGTGCAGTGTTAGATACATAAGCCCTCTCTGAAAAGGTAACACTGGAGCAGAGGCCTGAATGAAGGGAGGGATGGACCTTGTGGTATCTAGTTGTGAGAGGTAAACTTGATGAAATCAAGGAATACTCTAGTGCCCTCTCCACCCCCTCCCATCACCAAGATACACCTCCTGCTAGGTCTGTAACGCCCTCCTCTATGTCTACAGATTCCATGCATCATTTGATGAGCATGCGACAAGAAAGTATTGGAACCAAAAGAAAGAATGAAAGTTATTTTGGTGGGTGCTTACTATGTGCGAGGCACTGTTCTAAGCATTTTATAAGTGTTACCTCACAGTAATATTAGGAGGTAGATGCTCTACTTGTCCTTATTTTATGAGTAGAAAACAGAGGCACAGAGAGGTTAAGAAACTTGCCCAAGGTTACATTTCACGGAAATGGTAGAGTCAGAATTTGAACTCAACAATCTGGAGCCCAGGCTGCTCTTGTGAGAGTTCTGCTCTAGAGGACAATGAGATTGCAGAAGGATAGAAAGCCCAGGAACTCTGAGGAAGCAATAAATAAAAGAGACATCAGGTCTGGCTGGGAAAGAAACAAGAGAAAGCCTGAGCAGGTCTCTATGCTCTAAGCTCTGTGTGTTCTACAGCAGGGCTTTGTCCAGGCCACTTACTCTAATTATTATTTAGTATTTGCTAAGTCCTACTCTATCCTGAGGCCAGTCAGGGAAGCTGAAGTCACAGACAGCTGAAACAGACCTCCGGGGTCTTCCCTGGGGCTCCCCTGGAAGGCAGCTGGCCAAGCAAGCAGACCAGATAGGGGGCCCACATTCACCTCCTGATTTTGAACCAATGACTTTCAATGATCACCTCTTGAACTCTGATTCAATTTATGAACAGCACTAACATTTTCCAAATGCCTGTGGGAGTCTGTTGAGTTAACCCAAGTGACTCATTATTATGGCATCAGCTTATTCTCCTCTCCTTCCCTGGGATGAGACACCCTCCTACACCCACCCAGGGGGAGGGGAGAGGAACAGACTCCTCTTACTATTGGGTTGTCAGAAAAGTCATGACGTATTTTTTTCTGTTTTTCATTGCAAAAATGTGTCATGACTTTTCCAACAACCCAATAGATTCTTCCTACCCCACTGAGTCGATGTTTCTCAGGCCCACGGAGTAATGGTTTTCCTGGAGCCCGAGGCCTGGGTGGCTCTAGTACTTGCCTAGGCCACTGAGGGGGTGAGAAAAGAGAGAGAGAGAGAGAGAGAGAGAGAGAGAGAGAGAGAGAGAGAGAGAGGAGAGAGCGAGTGTGTGTGTGTATCATCACTGTCAGGGCAACTGCAGACTTTGAGACAAACAAGGGTGGGTCCAGGGTGTTAGACTCTAGGGCCTGGGAGCTGGGGGGTCAGAAGATGGTAAGGAGAGCAGAGGGCTGCTGGATTCACTCTTTTCTGCAGGCAAGTGCATTATAGTTTACTAAATAGATAACTTAAAGGGGGTGCAGGCAGCTGGGGGGTTGGTGATAGGGAGAGAAGATACCACAAACAAACAAACAAATCAAAAGCCGTTGAGCATTTAGCTTCTAATAGCACTGCACTAAGAAACTAGTGAAATCCCTAATGGGAAATGCTACAGAGAAAGATCTCTGCCCTGTCCTTCTACATTTGTGGGAAAAAAGTCATAGCACTTTCTGTATTAAATGGGGCCTCCATTTGGAAGGCTGAAGAAAGGAGATAAAAGCCAGCAGGAGGATTTGTTGGTGATGGAGGTGGGATCATCTGCAGCCTTGTACCTCACCCCAAATCTCCTCGGCCATCTCAACCTCCCCCTGCCCTCTGCAGCTTTCCTAGACAGTCAGCAAGCTTTGGAATGTCCACAAACCCACAGCCAGCACCCCTAGCCTAGCGGCCCTTCCCTACTTGGAGAGGCATCGTGTTGTGCAATTTGAGAGATTCCTTTTAGGCTGGTACCACATGGATCACCCCCACCCAGCAGTTATGCTAGGTGCCTTCTGCTTGGGTACCACACCCTAAGGATCATGGGATGGACCCACCTTTCCTCCCTCTGAGCCCCTGATCTTATCACATTTCCTAACTCCCTTCCCCCTTTTATTTCCAAATTGTCCCCCAGCCCACCCCAGTTCTGGGAAAGCCTACTTCTGCTGTGGGGCTGCCTGATGGAAGAAGGAATATTTCCATAGAGAGCTTTTAAACATTCGCATCTCAAGACCAAGACACAAGGCCAAAAAGAAATTGGGCATGTTGTAGAGAAGCCCATCTGTGTGCAGTGAGAATGTTCCTGGCGTTTCTTGGGTGGGTATTTCAAACTGGGAGAGCCAAGCTGCTGTCCTTCAGGCCGCCTTGCATCACCCCTCCATGTGCCTTCCTTTATTTGTTTACCACTAACCAGTGACTACAAGCAAGTCACCTAATTCCATTCCTTAGTCTCCACCTCCGCAAAGTATGATCTTATTTCCTAGTGGGAGCATCATACTGAGTGAGTCAGTTCTGCATCCTGCAGGCCTGTCCCTAAATATCTCTAAGGCCCTCCTTGCCACCCCCCACCCCACCCAGGTATTTCCTAACACCCATGCGGGAAAGGTGCTGCCTGTGGAAAACCACCTCAGGAGATCTTGGATTTTTTGTGAATCAAACGCTAAGCATCATATGTGAATCAAGGTACAGTACAATACATAAATTAATTTTTAGTTCATCTTACACATTTGGAGTTAGGGCTTATCTAATCACCTATGCAAATCTAAACATCTGCATCTGGGTCCCAAATTAGATGAAAGAATTCCATCCTATTCAGGTTACAAAATTTCAAGTATTTCATTGACTTAATCATTAGACACTATCGGATCAGAAAGTCCCCAAATGTCTAACTACTGTATATACTAAGTGGTATAGGGGTTCCTAAAATATCCACACCGGAAAAGACTTCTTTGCTCATCCCAAATCCAATTTCCCCTGATTAAATGATTTTCTCATTTGGACAGAGAGCTGTTAAACCAACCATGCAAACTTTCCAGGCCCCACAGACCTAGGAGGAGGAAAAAATTAGATGACATTTAGTAAGTCAACCCTTAGCAAAGTAACTGCACCAAAGTTAATGCAGCCCACGCAGTTTTTGTTAACCAAACCCCATTTTCTCTTTGAGTAGTATATTTTATAATGTCATTCATGGTTGTCATTTCCAAGGTCATCCTTGTCCACGTAACTGTCCTTCCTTGGGAATTCTTGACAGTCCAGATCAGATACTTTTATAATTTTTAGAAAGTTCTTTCTCATATAAAATTGGAATCTGCTTTCCTGTGATGAATACCTTACCCTTCACCTGATGCTGACCTTGGGAACACCATGGGGCGAGTCTCTGCTCTTGCCAATGGCACCCTGGTGACAACTAGGGACTATCTTTCAGCCCCTTGAGTCTGGCTTATCTTTCTTGTTCCTTCAAGGTTTCTCCTAGCCACAGTTCCAGACCCTTTTCCTTGCTGATTCCCTGCCTATGCATGTGTTCCAGTTACCACGGTCTCTCCAAAATGAAAATCTGAATACCCTCCTTTCAGCATAGCCTGATACTACATTTCCCAAAGTGTGTTCTCAGGAATACCAGCCCTGTTCAATCTCACCTAATTCACCCCCAAAGGGTGCACTGGGCAGGTAAACACAGGAAAAACAAACTTTATCCTTAGATATTCTCAAAACTAGGGAGTATGTTAGAGCTCCGAGTAGTCATGGGGAAAACCTGATCAGTGGTGTTTAAGCCAATGGCCCCAATGGCATCTGACTTAAAGACTCTGTTTTTCCCCCACATAACACAATCTCAGGAAAGGCTGGTCATTTTCACTCTGACTGATCTCCAGCTAGCTAAGCCTCATAACACTCCATTATATTTCTCTACCCCACTCTCTTTTACCTTACCTACCCTATCCTACCCCCAGCCTCGACCTCCAGGATCTCATTACATAAAAACAAAGAACTTTTGGGCCGGCCGAGTGGCGCATTGGTTAAGCGCTGGTTTTGGGATGCCAGCGGCCCCGGTTCGGATCCCACATGAGGGCCAGTGACACTGCCCTCTACAGCTAACAACAGCTCCACCTGGAGCTGGGCTGTGCGAGCCCCGGTGATGGTGTGAGCTGCAGCCCCTGCTGCAGTGGGCTGCCATAGGCTACAGTGAGTGGCCAGCAGCTGGCAGCCAGCATGAGCTGCCAATAGCCACGGTGAGCGACATCCAGAGGCCAGCGACCGATCTGCCTCATCCGGGAGGAGCGCAATGACGATACCAACAGTGAAGCAACGTCCTCCGCAACTGAAGAACAAAAAGACAGCAACTTGTCTGTTCCCCTTCCCCGATTCCCCAACGCTGTTCCCCTCCGCCAATTCCCCAATAAAATCTTTAAAAAAAAACAAAAAAAAAACCAAAGAACTTTTAAAAAAAGAGAGTGAAGTTTAATGCAATAGCTAACTCTATTTAGTGAATTCCTTCTTAAAGCAAAATATCCTTTTGAAGTATAATTAACCAATTCTATAATTTTCCTGTTTTGTACATGTGAACTTTAGTAGATTACACTTTCATCTCTTCAGTAAGCCCCATATGACAATTAATTCAATGCTACCACCTATCACAGGGATATTCTTTTAGGCGACTGATGTTTGTTATTAAATCCACAAACACGAAAGGTAAGGAGAAAAGTGGAAACATTTCTAGCTACTTTTAGCATGTACAGTGTATCCGAATCTATTCAGTTAAAGTTTTTATTTTTGTTTTCTTTCCACAAAAGATTTTATGTGTAATACTTTTCCTATGCACTTGGCAGCTAGCTACTTAAAGAAACCCCATAGTGAAAAGTTTGCAACTTAAGTAAACATTGTGTCACGCATCTGTTTTGTGGGTTCAGTTGCCTATTTACTTATTGAGGGCATTCTGCTCTGCACAGGGGACAGCCCAGTGGGTCCAAAAGGCTTTATTAAAGAAATGGACTGAGTGAGTGATGTGAAAGGTCCAAAAGCAGGCCTGCCATGATCCTGCCACAGGGCCAAATATTCATCCTCCTGGAGTCAAGCTTGGGGAGTGGGCTCTGGGGAGTTCCATGTGAAAAGCCACCGTGTGACAAAGGAGGAGTAATGCCAATCCTTACCAGCCTCTGTTTCTCTTCCTGAACCTCCTGCTCTCCACTCAATGAAAGCAGAATAAGGTACTGAGGTTAAGCAGCCAGGCTCTGGGGCCAGTTTCCTGGCTTCATATACTAGGTCCACTGCTTACTAGCTTTCTAACCTTAAGCAAATGAAATCTCTCTGTGCCTCAGTTTCCTTATCTGTAATATGCAATGACCTCATAGGGCCATTACAGGAATTAAGCGAGTGAATCACTGCTTGTTTCTTAGAACAGGGCTTGGCACAGGGCTCAGGAAGTGTTAGTGAGGGCTCTCACATTTTCCTTTCCTCAGTGTGATCTCACATCCATCGCTGCTTTCCATTTCAACTCTAATACCTTAGATTGGATCTCTATTACTTCTCATCTGGATCACTCAGCATCCACCTCCAGGCTCTCTCCCATCAACTATACACACTGGCGCAAGAGTCAGCTTCCCAAAGTGTTTTATCCCTTGCCGGAGCTCCCTTCCTTCACTGGGATTAGAGTAATTTAAGGTACGGTATGCGCCTTATCTCCATTTCCAGGATGAAAGTCCTTTAAGAGCATCCACCCCAGGCTGCTTCACATTTACAGCCCCATGGGCCATTGCCCATCTCAGATGCTCAGTAATTATGTATCATCTTGGAAAACGCTCCTGAGCAAGACTCTGAAGTAATAGGAGTGAGGGCAAGTCATGACGAGGATAAGGGAGTTAGGAAAGTTTCAGAGGGAGGCCTCCATGTGTGAAAGGCATGATAGAAGGGAGGCTACAGGCAGCTCCGCATGCTGTCCCTGGGCCCTGAAAGTGCTGCATGGGAAGGAAACACACTGAACTGTGGGAGAGCCTGAAGGTGGACACACCAGTTCAATTATCAGCAGTGTCGCTAAGCTTTATTGTTACACAAAATTAGATGCCAACAAGCAAAGACCCTTAGTGCTGCCCCATGCACCACTTGCTAGTAATATTTCCCATTTGTTCAAAGACTAGATACGAAGTTCCCCATGTTGCGAATGAACGGAGTAGAGAGAAAGGGCTTGTTGGTGTGGTTATCCTGATCCTGGAGCATCTATTGAAATATCACTTTGTGCCTGAGACATTCACAACTACCTGCTAATACTAACTTCAGCCCTGGGCACCGAACTTCAAACGTTCAAAATTAAGTAATTTTTCAAAACCCCACAGAAGACAATTTAAATGGTGACTGAAAATCCAAACCTGCCAACTTGTCAGTTCATCACTCCATCGGCAAATGTTTTTTAACCAAATTTGAGAAAGACTGCAATTCTAATAAAAGGCAGTTTCCACGAGGGATCCATAAAGAATAAAGTAGTGGTAGAATAAGTTCCATGTCACACACACACACACACACACACAAACACACACACACGTCAGAATTAGTGTTCAATGATCATTCGCTTTTTTAAATCCACAAGTATTCATTTAGAGCCAGAGACATCCCAAAACAGAAATGGATCATCTGCTTGATGAAGGCCATGGCTTTAAGGGGACAGGAAGATGAGGGAAGCTGTGACAGCTGGAGAGGATGGTGGGACCTTCTCTGGCCCAAAGGATGGATAGCATTTGGTTTGGTGCAGAGAGATGGAGGTGGAGGGGCAGGCCTGGCCTGGTGGCCAACAGTCATGGTTTGTTGGTGATGCTATCAAAAGCTTAAGGAAGTTGGGTTGGAAAGCTCCATTCTAACAGGTGATACTGAATGGCAATTCACACACATTTGGCAATGAAAAGACCTCCACTGCCTGTTGCCTGTGTCTCAATGCCGACACTGCCACTTCCTGGCTCTCTGGACTGAATTTAACCACCACCATTCCGCCACTCCCCGCCAACACCCCAACCCCCAGAACCTGACAGTGGTAGCTAGGACAGATAAGGAACTTGAAATATACAATATAATATTACCTGATGAGAGGTAACCAGCAAAATCAACACATAACACACAACACTAGCTTCAGAAGTCTCCTTGAAAGATTGGATGTCTCTTAAATAAACAGCAACCAGAAAGAACTTAGCCCATCTGATTGAGGCTCAAAGGAAGAAGAAAGAGACAGAAGAAAAAGAGAAACAACAATGGCCTAGAAATGGCTACCAATACACCAGCCCTCCCCCACCAGGCCCGGCAGAGGCTGCTGCTTTATCACACGCTCTTGCCCATATGCCTAAAAATGGCTCCAGAATTTTTCTCAGCACAGCATCCCAGGCAGGTGCTACCAACTGGATTGGTGCTGACACTAGCAATGAGGAGACTCATTTTCTATTTCAATGTTGTTTAATCAGCAATTTGCAACAAATATGATGCTCTTGGCTATGGGGCATGAATGGTTCATCAGGCCTTACCACAGTTTTGATGACGTATTCTTCAAGAATTTTGCCCCGTTTCTCTGATTGCATGTTTTCTAGAACACTGTTATAACTGACTTGCCATTTAGAATATTTTAATGGGACAGAATTCACTGACCAGAGAACACAAGTGAACAAGAGCATGCGTGCGTGCGCGCGCACACACACACTCACATTGAAAACCAGGGAAGTCACATTTCTCATTGTAAAGTTGATGTCAACACCAGATTCCTGTGAGTCGGATTAGCATTAAGTTAGTTACCAAAACCTGCTGTCCTCTAGTTGTGCCTCAAAATCAAGCTATGGGGACCTCAAGCTGAGGATCAGATCCCAGGCCACAGGACTCCCTTATGAGCAGTTTGTTGATAGCCCCAGACAACAATCTCATTTCCTAACTCTTCCTGACTACGACAAGACTCAGTTTCCTCATCTGCAACATGGGTACTAATTCCTATACGGCTGTCGTGAGCATTAAATGGTCTGAGGTATATAAATCACATAGCATCGTAGCTAGTACACATTAGCTATTCAATAATGTTCATTGTCTTCCATTCCCCTTAACTAAGACCTCACTATTCTCACCTGGGGAGCAGTAATATTTTCCCAAACGCTTTTCACTCCCTGATGCTCCAGTGGCCCCTCTTCCTGAACCCTGCCAGAATGAGCTTTCTGATCATGATGCTTTCCTATTCAAAACCCTTTGCCGGCCCTCCAACACCTGTACAATAAGTCCAAAGTCTTAGGATGACATTCAGAATCTTTTACAGTCTAGTCCCTGCCTATCTCTTCATCCTTATCTCCCACCACCCACCTAAACACCTGGATCATGCACCTTTCCCAGACATATGAGGCATTTCTACACTTTCCATATTTCTGATCATGCTTTTTCTGCTGCCAGCACATTCCCAATCTCTGCTTTGTAAAATTCTATTGATCCTTCAAGGCCCATTCAAAGTTCTCTTTCCCTCCAAAGCTTCCCTGACAAATTCCCTTGCTCAACGGGAAAGCAGAATTAATTCTTCCCCACTTCAACCTTCCACTAATACAGCACTTACCTGAACTCCTGCACTGAAGCTATGAAAAGGAAGGAAGATCGTTTTTAAATTTCTAAAGTTCTTAGGATGTTAAAAGTTACTGATCCAGAGAAAACATGCAATTCCAAAAAAATTATAATAACCAACATTTCCTGATATTCCCATTTCCAATTTCATGTACTCCTAGGACAACCACTGTTGTCTCTAGTTTACAGATGAGGAAACAGAGGTATGGGGATGGTTTATAGCTGGTCCACTGGCACCATCTTGAAAGTGGTAGAGCAGAGATTCAAACCCAGGTGTCTGGCTACAGAGCTCACCCACTGGACCACTGTGGTCGGATTATCAGCCCTTAGTGTTTCTTGGGTGAGTCTACCTGTACTGTAAGTTTGGACATTGGTAGTGCAGACTAGTGGGGAGACAGGCATATAAAATAATTTCAGCGCAACTAGAACGTAAGGTGAGTAAGATATACACCTGTGAGCACTAAAAAACAAACAATCCAATTAAAATATTAGCAGACCATTTCAATGAACATTTCTCCAAAGAAGACATACAGATGGCCAAAAGACACATCAAGAGATGGTCAACATCACTAATCAGCAGGTAAATGCAAATCAAAACCACAATGAGATATTCACCTCACACCTGTTGGAATGGCTATTATCAAAAAGTCAAACAACAAATATTGGCAAGGATGTGGAGAAAAGGGAACCCTACTGCATTATTGGGATTGCAAATTGGTGCAGCCACTATGTAAAAGAGTATAGAAGTCCCTCAAAAAATTAAAAATAGAACTACCATGACCCAGCAATTCTGCTTCTGGGTATATATCCAAAGAAAACAAAAAAACAACACTAATTTGAAAAGATACATGTACCCCTGTGTTCACTATAACATTACAATACAATAGCCAAGATACGGAGGCAATATAGGTGTCCATCAATAGGTTAGCGGATAAAGAAGATGTACATTTATACAATGGAATATTACTCAGCCATAAAAAATGAAATCTTACTATTTGCAACAACATGGATGGACCTAGAGGATATTATGTTAAGTGAAATAAATTTCAGGACAAATACCATATGGTTTCACTTATATGTAGAATCTGAAAAAAAAATAGAAACAGATTCATAGATATAGAGAACAAACTGATGGTTGCCAGAGGGGAGGCGGATGGGGAGATGGGTAAAAAAGGTGAAGGGGAATAAGAGGTACAAATTTGCAGGTATAAAATTAGTAAGTCACAGGGATGTAATGTACAACATAGGGAATATAGTCAACAATATCATAATAACTTTGTACAGTGACAGATGTTTACTAGACTTATTATGGGGATTAGTCCATTAGGTATATAAATGTTGAATAACTATGTTGTACACCTGAAACTCATATAATATTACCTGTTAACTATACTTTAGTAAAAAAAAAAAATTAGTTCTTCTCATCTATAAAATTCAAGATCCTATTATAAACGCGTACGTGTATGCAATTAATTGACTTTTAGAGATCAAAACCCCTTTAAGTATCAAAGGAATTATCTCTAATGGTGGAACTTCAGGCTTCCCGGAAGATCAGCGGTGAAGGTATTGGAGGCCTAGGGGATTCTGCTGGTACCTTCAAATCACACCTTGTAGACAGACACTAGCCAGCCCTGGAGGGACTTACAGAGGGATTCAGAGCCCTAGCCATTCCCTCCCTTTGGAGAAAAAAGAAAATCACAGGTACAAACTATAACCTGACCTACCCCACTGGGAAGAGAGGCTGCCAGGGTGGGAAGATGAGTGGGGGCCTAGGATGGGTTTTCTGAGTAGCTGGAACCTGTTCCATTGTTTGCATATCATCAGCAGCCTTGATCACTGGCTGAGAATGAGAAGGATTGGACCCACGCCAGCTTTTCTGAGCCTTTACAGGCACTAGCTTTCCAAAGGAAATTGAAACCAGGTGCTCTTTCTTACAAAAGATTGCTTCACAGTCCACTCCTGGAAAGGGCACAGCAGTATTCTGACCAATATCATGCCAGAGAGGATCAGACAGGTTTCCCGCTGACTTCTCAGCCTCCTGGTGACAACTGGTGCCTGCAGCTTCCTCAGGAGGAAACATGTTCCAGCACACTGTCCCCCCCCCGCCCTCCCCCTCCCCCAGGAGAGAAGGGCTGGGGGCAGGCGGTGTTGGCTTATTTTGTTTTTACTAATCTGTCTGTAAGCAAGTTTCCCCTTCAAACAATCTACACTGTCTCCATTCCTAGACCACCTTCCACTCCAAACTAACAGATTTCTAGAGCTGGTTGGTCAGGGCCATTAGCAGTGGGACCACTTCCTCCCTTAATGCGCCTTCCTCCCTTCCTGTGCTAGGATGGTCAATTCAGGGGATAAATCAGCCTCTACTGGACTGCAAGTCACAGAGGGGTGGTGGTCAAGGAGGGGGGGCCAGGGGAGGAGACAATTCTATTTCTCACTAGATCTCTAATTCGTTGTCACTGCCCGTCGGAAAATGGTGACAGATTCCAAACCTGGCCTGAGCAGGTTCACACCATCCCAGTCCAGACTGATGTGTCAGAGAAATCAAGGCGTGTGGCCAGCTGGGGCATTTAAACTGTGACCACTGATCTCTGCACAGAGCCTGTGGGAGATTTATTTTCCAAATAAACGACCCAATATATCCCTAACACTCAGTTAGTGCTTGCAGTTTGGGCAAGTAAAGGGGAAGCAAGAACTCAGATTCATTCATTGGTTTGAAATGACTTCATTTAACAAATATATTTTTTTCAGCCCCAAGTTTAAGACCTTGGTCAATGCCGGGGAAAATAGAAATGACTCAAAGATGAGTCAGCCGGGGCTGCTGCTCCCTGCTTGTAGGGGATGACATACATGTAAATAAGTGTCAAGATGTAGAAAATGTGAATGGCCTTAAGGGAGGTTCCAATAAAGTACATGGAGAGTTCAGAAGAAGGAGAAACGATCTTGTAGATTAAAAAAAAAGAAAACCCTGGGCCGGCCAAATGGCGCAGTGGTTGAGAGCTGGCTTGGGAACCCAGCGGCCCGGGGTTTGGATCCCACATGTGAGGGCCAGTGACACTGCCCTCTTAAAAAAATAAAAATAAAAAATAAATAAAAAAAGAAAATCCCAAGAACAGTGTCCAACAAGTCATACACACAAACCTCTAGAGCCGTTAATTTTTGACTGCAGGTTTGTGACCAAATTAGTAAGCCGTCATCATTTCTGAGTTGTTTAGCAAATAGTTTGTTGATCATTTGTGATTGCAGCTGACACTTAATGAGCACCTACTAAGTGCCTGACTACGTGTCAAGGATACAATCATGAACAAGACAAGCACAGCCACCCTGGTGCGGAGCTTACAAATATAATGTAAAAATTTCCAAGTGCAGCCTATTGAAGGAACTAACATGTGGGAACAATTATCATGGGAGCGCGGAGTAGGAAGCAGAGTGGGAAAGATGGGCAGGCCAGGGCAGAAGGGGTCATGGTGAGGAGTCTGGACTCTATCCCAAGAACTACCTGAAGCCATTGAAGAAGATTTAAAGCAGGGCAGTGACACGGGGAGATCTGCTTTTCTACAAATCACCTCAGTTGTGTGTAAAGAAGGATCCGAGGGAGCCAGACCACCGATGGGAAGACCATTCATATCTTATATAACTTACAGCAAACTCAAGGTTCCCCCTCCGTGGCAACTCTGCTTTCCCAATCATCAGAAAGGCAAATTACAAAGATGATGCCAAACCACTAAAAGCAGTTCCCACTTAACAATGCTTCCCTGCACTCAAAGACTTTTAGACAGGTAGAAGAGTAGATGCTCTTTCTGCCCATTACACTAGGGTCCCTCTGAGCATCTGGTTTGGGATACAACTCTGACTTTTGAATTTCCCACCAAAACCTTGAACCTCACCCTGACACAGTACACTTTAAAAACAGCACAGCCGGCAGTGCTGCTAGACAGTGATATGTCCTATCATCACAGGGAGGAGGAGGTGGCGGGCATAAGTAACCCTCTGTAGTGCTCCATTATCACTTTAAAAATATCCATCAGACCCTATCTCCCAGAGCCACTCTGATGCTTTTGGCCCTTCTTTCTTAGACTTTTCTCTCTCCAGTTAGTTAGCAACATAAACCCAAATTTCAGTGTTTCAGGAACAGAGAAGATGTGACAATGAAGTGACTGGCTTTTATGGGTATCGGAGAAAACCACCTTCCAATGGTGGTGACCCAGGACCCCCCAGAAGAGCAGCCCACCCTCACAGATGCCCTTCTCTCTGGGTCACGGCCTGTGATAACACACCTGAAAAATACATTGCTCAGTAGAATCAAAGGAAAGCTTCTAGAATCTCAATAGACAGACCAAAGGAATATAATCCAAAGCTAGTTCTTCCCAACCTCGAAAGCAGAGAGAACATAATTCAGCGACCCAGGTAGGTGGAACTCAATTTGACAGCAAATCTCTTGCTGTAGAAAGTATGAACTGAATTAATTGAGTCAAGCAGAGGCCACCTGCTACTTTCAGCAACAAAGCAAATGAGTGCTGATGTAATTATAAAGCACAGAGCTGCTCTAGGTGACACAGGCTTTCAAGTCCCCAGGACTGCGGTAGCCCCTTCCTGCCGCCTCATCTTTCCCGAGCCGGATCCCCTTCCCTTAGAGCAGCTGCTCAAGAACTCACTTTGCAGAAGCCCATCGGGCAGGGCATGCCGGTCCCTCACCAGATCCCTCCGAGGGACAGTTGTGTTTTGCTGCAGGAATAGCTGGGGCTGCGGATGGCACCGCTGCTCTGCTGGGACCTGAGACATCTGGGGCCCTCGGACAGGCCTTATCAGCAGCAGCGGCGCGGGAAGAGGGGAGGCCCCTGCCTGGGTCGTGCAGATTACAGGGGTGACCTGGTTTGCTCTGCCTCACCCCATCCCACACACCAGGCCTCCACCGGTGCAGTCCCTGCCAAGGGCCCCCTTGGGCCACGAGCAAGGCAGGGGCAGCCCCTTTGAGAGCTGCGCTGCCCAGAGTCAAAGGGAGCACCCGCCTGCTGCCGCCTGGTCTCCCGCTCTCCACTGGCTGCAAAGTTTGAGGGGCAGGAGTCCTCCAGAGGCCAGGCTACCTGGAGAAGGCTCCTGGGGGAGAGAAAGCGCCCCAGGTGACAGCAGCGTCCCTTCCATGGGCAGAGGGCTCTGGGGAGCCAATGGCCTGCTCTGCTTAACTGGCTCTGGCTCTCCAGGACTCAGCTCAGGCTTCACAGGGGGTTCGTGTTCCTTAACTGCTGGTTTGCAGGGAATCTGGGCACAATCTTAATAACACTGGGGCCAAAAAGAACAACGTTCGTGGGAAGCAGAGGTAAGTCACCACAAACAGCGGCTAGATGGGTAGGGGGGTCAAGGCAGCTCCCCACACCCTGCTGCCAGGACACTGGGGCTGCCCACAAGCCCAGGCCGGGCCCATCCAAGGCCAAGCTCCTGCTGGCCTGGCGTGGGAAGGCTTCCTTTGCAACAGTCGTCCATCGCACAATAGGATGAGGTGGCATCCATCCAGAGTGGCTTTACCCGGTGAGAACACTGTGCCCTGGAGTAGCAGTTGGTGGCTGGCAGAGGGAATGGGTGGCCAGAAGGAACTAAAATGTGAGGCAGTTTCCCGGGGGCCTAGGCATGGTCTCACCTACATGGGGGCTGCTGCTTACATGTAATGTATCCATGTTTTTATTTCTTGATATGTATTGACAACATTGGGTTCCATCCTGCCTGAGCCTCCCTCACATGCCTCTTAGCCTCCTGCTGGGCTGAGGCTGGTCCAGGTCCCCTGACAGGCAGCCATCTGGCTCCAGAGCTGTCCTGCAGATCCAAATGGGCCCTGCTGTGAGGGCACAGCTGCAGTGGAAAACGCCAAGGGCCGCTCCATGACCCTTTATTTTCCACAGCAGCTGGAAAGCCCCCCAGTGAGGCTGGGGCCATCTCTGAGCAGACCAGCACCTGACATGGTGTGGGGAAGACAAAGCAGTGTCTGGGCTACATTTCTACTAAAAATAACCAACACAGTCATTATAGCACAAGTCCTTTTGAAGCACAGAATTCAAAACAATGGCCTTTCCTTCTTTCTTTTTTTTTCTTTCTTTCCTTTTTCTTTCTTTCTTTCCTCTTTCTTTCCTCTTTCTTTCTTTCTTTCTTTCTTTCTTTCTTTCTTTCTTTCTTTCTTTCTTTCTTTCTTTCTTTCTTTCTTTCTTTCTTTCTTTTTTTTTTTTTTTCTTTTTTTTTTTGAGAGAGCCAGAAAACTAAAACATAAAAAAGAAACAGGTCATGGTAGGCATGATTTCAAACAACTCTACCTCAGGACAAATAGTCTTATTTGGTAACAAAAATTGGACGAGGCTAGTTCACAATGGCAGAGTGTTGCCCTGCACCCCACTCAGGTATAGGAATGAGTTTGGAAATAGAGCAGAAATGGTACATGGCAAGTACTCAATAAAGAATTCTGGAATGGATCCATGTTTGTCACCAGTTGGGTGACAAGAGCAAGAAGCCATTTCACCATCCAGGGAAGAGGAGAAACAATATTTTTCTCTTTAGAGTTCCCAAGTTCTGAGGAGAAAATGCCAGCAAGTAATCATGGAGTAGAACAATGATTTAGAAAATGCCCTGTATGTAGAAACTGCAATTTCAAAATCTTTGGCAAAGGTAGATAGTCAGGCCGGCTTTCTTCTGCGAGGTCCTTGTATGGTGCTGCCAGTGGCAAGACAGTCCCTGAGCCCTGAAACTCCAGCAGCTCGGCAGCTCCAGGAGCTAAGGCACCTCAGAATTTAACCCCAGAACAGGACCCTCCAGACAACGTAAGGCTATTGTCCTGTGGATACATCAGAAAGAAAAAAAGGCCAGACACACGAGAGATAAACCAAACAACCAGGCTAAAGGGAACTGGGACAGTCATGCAAGCAGCTTGATTTTAAAGAACTGGACTCATGATGTGCTTGAGACCCCTAAATTCATCCCTAGAACAGTGTTTCCTCTGACAATCAGGCTAAGGATGTGAGTTAAAGCGACATTTGTCACTCCTTTGTCAGCAGATTGCTCCCAAGAGCTTCTACAAGTTCTCTGTTCTCATGCCCTTCTTCTTAATTTCGGAAGCCACAAAAGTGGTCCCAGCTCGTGAAGTGCAAGGCCAGGCTATTTTGGGATTGTGAGGATCCCTACTCCCCTGGCCCAGTCCTTCACAAGCCCCTCTCCTTTTTGTTTCATTGATTTATGTAGAAGCATATCCACAGTGCTTACTATGCACCAGGCACAGTTCTAATCACTTGGCATTCACTTATATAATCCTTTTAATTGCTCTGTAATTTATTCACTACCATGAGGTCCAGTTTACATATGAAGAAACTGAAGCACAGAGAGATCATGAAACCGACTCAAGAAACAGCAAAGCCAGTTCCCAAGCCAGTGGTCTGGATCAAGGGCTTGAAGGCCAAGTCCACCATTAGGCTTTGGGATTAACACTTGGCTCACAGTTAGCCAATACGTTTCCCTTAATAAGTATGGGATTCAACAACTGGTTGTTGACTGTTTCAAATGTTCTTGTCTCAGTGATCTATGATAAATAAATAATTTGATAGAAGAGGTTTTTTTATTATAAAAATAATGACATCCTCATTGACAAAAAAAATAAAAAATGGAGGGTATTGCCTATAATCTCAGTCCCCCCAATATTTTCATGTATTTCCCTCCAGCTTCTCTTTCTATGCATATTTCTCTTACATTAATGTTTTTATTATGAAGTATTTCAAACAAAAAGAAAATTACAGAGACTATCTGTACAAATACTCCTGTGTCCACTTCTCAGCTTCATTAAATTTTGCCACACAGGTCAGGTTTTTTAACAAATAAAACGTAGATACTTTTGACGCCCCTGTGCAATGCACCTTGATCCCATCCCTCTGTCCTAGAAGTAACAACTTACCTGAATTTGGTGTTTATCAGTCCTATGAATATCTATTAATCAAGCCTTTGTTACTTCAGGCTATGGAAGCTGGGACATGCCACTTACCCTTTCCAAGCCTCAGTTATCTTCATCTATAAAATGGGTGTAACATGCCTCCTTCCCAGGATTGATATGAGGATCATAATAAGTGCTCAATCTAAAAGCACTTTATTATCATCAACAGAAACAATAGTCATGCTTCTAGATAGTATACGAGTATGTCAGGAGTGATAAATGACCTGATTTATCTATTCCCCTGTCCCTGATAAATCAATTCAACAAGCTTTTTTCTTGGCAGTATTCAAAATGCCAGTAGCCTCTGGTGCCCACTTATCTCCTGGAACATTCATAGATTTCCCTGAGTTGATGTCTCCATCCTATCCATTTGGTAGGAAAACAGTTACTTCTTTAAATACACAAGCAATGAGCATTTTTCATAAGATAAATGTGTTAGATCAGATAATTTTGAAAAATGAGAAAATAACTGTGATCTCACTGCCTGAATAGAACCACTATTGTGACTGAAATGTTGTAGCACAACAGGGTGATGAGACCAGGACCACACCAATGTGGCTCATCCAGGGCCTACACTGGCCTGGTGGCACACTTGTCCTTAGCTGGGGAGTAGTCTTTAATCCCCACTGTGGCCTCATTCCTTCCAGTTCTTCTTTGTACATATTGTGAGATAAGGCATGACCACCTGGTTGGGCAGTTACACGTGCTGGCTTAACAGATTTCCTTTCCTAATTATCTCAATCCTTTAAGGACCCATAAAACAAACACTGCATTTATACCAAATCCATGCTTCTGTAAGAACCTCTAAGCCAGCGGGAGTTTCCATCTTATTATAATAATCATGGTAATAATGTACATTTGTAGAGCAACTGCAGCTTGCAAAAGTATTGACATACCCTATGGTATATGATACTCAAACCAATCCTGGAGTTTTTATTATCATTAAAATATTTCATTGTCGGGCCAGCCAAGTGGTTCAGTTGGTTAAGAGCTCACTCAAGGGTGCGAGCTGAGCTCTGAGCAATAGCAGTTTGATGCCCAGCCCGAGCTGAGCTGCCGCTAAGCTGCCAACAGGTGGCAGGATGGCTCAGCTAAAAAAATAAAATAAAATATTTTATTGTCATTTCTGTTTTCCAAAGTAAGGAACTGAAACTCAAAATCAAACTGAGTTGCCCGTGGTCCTACAGCTAAGTAGTGACTGAGCCTAGAATCTGTTCTTCTGACAAAATCCCAGATTCTATCATGCCACACTGCTTCTCCTACTTTGTGAAAATAAATTAATCATATTGTTGAGGGTTAATTGATTACTGGTGCTCTCTCACCATCATTTTACAGTGAACCATGGATTTCTGATGGATGGGGGAGGGTGTATATTAGGGGTGAGGAGTGGGGAAGGATTGAGAGAGAGAGAGAGAGAGACAGAGACAGAGAGAAAGAGAATGAATTTTGCTTCAGGTTCCCCCAAATTTCAGCTTTACCCTGATGTAATGATAACAACATTTCAAGTGTTGAATATTCTGTCTAAGGATCACTCTCCAACTTGGAGGACATTTCACCTCCTAAAATCTTCAGCTTGTGCTTTCAGATATGGCACCATTTGTCTGATTATTTATTGTCTGGCACTTCCTAAATCGAGGCAGTGTTGAGGAAAGTCAGCCATACTGACAAATGCTGAATGTTCAAAATTCAGCTGAATAAGTGAATGTAAATTTTCGTGTTAGAAGGTATAAAGATGGAAGGCTATTTTTGATCTCCCACCCCACCCCACTTCAAAGGGCAAATCTTAGGTCCTGGAAGCTCAGCTTAGGTACTCAGGTCATAGATCTGGCCTCTCTGGAAAGGAATTGGGCTTCCACAGTGAAGCCAACCACCCATGGCTCCTCCATGGCGGCTGCCCCGAAGCCAGATTAATGTATCTTTCCATGCTGGCAAACCTACTATCTATACACTGCAACTCAGGCCCATTACTTCACAGAGGATCATAGAACTCCAAGTGGAAATAGACTATAAAGGTCATCTAGCATCGGAATCCCTCCTCCCACCTGGACTGGGGCTGTCTCCCCTTGACCTTCTGAAATGACATGTACCAGAGGTAGAAAGTCCCTCCTCACACACAGAGGCTGCTGCCCTGTGACTCCCTCCCCTGGGTTCCAATTTTGCCTGCCACCACCTTCCTCTCAGCTTTAATGCTCACATGGGTGGCAGCTGCCCCACCTCACTCAGGCTGCCTCCCTTCCAGGCCACAAGCCCAGGTCCTTCACGCAGTCTTGGGTGGTTGGGCAGGCTTGGGCTTGCATTCCAGCTGCACCTCAGATTGGATAACCTTCCTAAATCTTAATATGTCCCACTGTCCAGTGGGAATAACAACAGTGTCTACCTCATAGAGCTTCTGTGAGGGTGAAATGAGATATGCATGTACAGTGCTCACCATGGTGCCTGCACATAATATGTGCTCAATAAATGTAACCATTATTATTATTAGCTTTATTTTCTCCAAACATACTTTTAGTTTGTCCAAATTCGTCAAAGGCTTTCATCTGGAGAACATACTCCAGTATGTTCTAACACAGAAGAGGCAGCAATTATCATCTCCGTTCCTCTGAATGCATTTAGTGCTCCACCTTCCCCAAATTTAAATAAATATGCTTGATATATCTGCAGGCAAACTGGAAACTGGAAAGTTAAATAGTACATAGCTGAGGATGGGCTCCATAGCACATCGTCACGGCCCTCTCTTTGGGCTCACATTGGTCCATTAAAGTAACCCACTAGTTTCAAGTCGCTTAACTATTATCGTCCAACCCAAATGTCTTTACTTTTTTTCATTTGGTCCACTAAGGCATCATGAGAGACTCTGTCAATATAAAGCATATGCAAAATAGAAAATTGAAATAAGATATTAAAAAATAAATATATAGAGAGAGGTTCTAAATTTCCTTTCCTCACTGAAATGGATTGTCTTACTATCAGGAGTCACTGTCATGGCATTCTCCATTTGCTGAATCCTGGTGACATTTGTTTATAATACAAGCACGTTGCTTATAATATAACCACTACATGGCACTTAAGAAGTATTTAATTTTATTATCGTTATTTGTATACATGTTTGTCTTCTTTATTAAAAAGAAAGCTCTTTGGGGGCAGAGATTACAATATATTCATTGTTAGATGTCATCCAAGCATGGGGCTTTAAACATAATATCTGCTCAGTAATTGCCTGTCAAGTGGACCATGATGGTATGCGTGCATCAAAGAATGGATGACCAAATGATTTCTCTCAATAAACTATTGTCAAGTATTATAAAGGAAACAAGGTTAGTTGGGCATGACTCATTCCTCGTGAACCCATGTTAGCACCCCGAGACCACTATTTTCCCCTAACTGGTCATAAAACATCTGTTTAATAATCCATTCTAAATATTTTTCAAGAATTTGGCATTGTGACATTGTTTTCTTGAAAAGTGAGAGAGCTACCCATCTCTAGTTTTCTTCTCCAAGTCTTCAGGATTTCACCAACATTCCCATGAATGTCTCTGTGACCACATGTTCAAGTTTACTCAGCACCAGGAAGGAAATGTGTCAGGACTAGAAAACCAGAGTGAATTTAACATGTACTAACATAATGGCTGATTAGAAACAAGGTGGATCAGTGTAGTTGAGTAGATTTTGCAAAGTCTCACAAACTTTTAAAATTGCACATTCCTGTCAATAAAAATAATTTTGAGCATATGCCTTCAATATATGGACGTTTATTTATCTATAAATCAAACACATGGACTACTGTGCCAATATAGTATGTACATTATGAAACAGACAACAAAATAGAAATTTTAAATGGATGAAATATCTTCTTCCTGCATTTTCTTGCACACCACTGGGGTACATGAACCCCACTTTGGAGACCAAAGGACCATCAGAGCTTACCATCAGGGTGACGAGCCAATTCCCCTTCCAGATAGGTGCCCTCTAGAATCACCCAGGTTGGATTCTTAACCCTCCAGGCACTTCCTAAATGTATGTCACTGGTCACAAGGTGGAGAGACAGAAAACGTGGCTGGACCTGTGTCCCTTTGTTGGAAGACAACGTGAGAACATAGGCCATGGAGGATGGTTTGGGTGTCAACCCTCGCCATGGGTGCCTTATCCCCGGCAAGTTTCTGAGTGCCACCATGCTGTCATTGCCCATCTATGAAATAGGAAAGCTAATACCTTTAGGCTGTTAGGAGGATTAAGTGAGGCAATTTGTGTAATATGGGCACAGAATTAGTGCCCAACCAATGGCTATCTCCTCTCATGTACAGCGCATTATCTTTTTATGTAGATGGCGGTGTCTCTAAGAAATGAAGTCATTTGGCTCTCATCAAGAACCTCCATATTGATGCATGGAAGTATTTTTTTTCTAGCCAGTAGTGGAAGATATAATTACTTAGAAACGCTGGAAGGGACAATCTAGGGGGAGAGAAGTGGTTGGTGTAGATAAGAAAGGGAGTGGGAGTTAATGAGCAACATGAGAAAAAAAGCGCCCAATTTAAGGAAGAAACAGACTTATTTACTCAACTTTTCCACCCTCCACTTTTTCTTTAATGAAGAAATTGTATTAGAGATATTTTTAATGTAATTTTATTTATATTTAAAATGTATCATGCAATATTTAAGACATACCCCACCCCCAAAAAAAGACAAAGGAAAATACAACACATAGCTATGTATACAACACTCAGCTCAGGGAATAAAACATCGGAAACAGTTAAATCCAACTTCTCCATCACCTCTTTCCCACTCAATATTATGAATTTGGTATCTATCACCCCCACACACTTCTATATACCTTTATGACATACATCTGTGTCCCTAAGGAATATATAGTATCATTTTTAATATATTTCTAACTTAAAAATACGTCTTGTAAATATATTATTATTATCACTTTGGTTCATTAACTCATTCATGCAACAGATATTTATAACGTGCCTACTATGTTCTTTGTGCTATGATTAATTATACTAATGATTTTTAAAAATCCCTTCGCTTCCAAGTCCTGGAAAGACGTCAGCACAAACTACATGAAAAATGATTCCCTTGCAAAATCATTTTTGGATTTGCAAATTCTTACTGCTTCCATTTCACTATTTCCACAGAAAACCCACCTTCCAGTTACTAGGCAGAGCAATGATGAATACTGTGATTCAAGAAATGGGGCATAAGGACATGTCACGAATATCTAAATGAGCTCTCCCCAGAGAAAGCAGGTAGAATATCTAAGAAAGGCAGATCTTCTTTTCACCCCCCACCTTCACAAGTCTGATTTTCTGGACAGCAGGGTTCAGAATAAAGTGGGATTCTCTTGAATGCCATCCAAGGGCATTTACTAACGGAGGCATCTGCATATGAGTTGACGCCAAAGAGACTACCAGCCCTCCCAGTTCCATCCACATTGGGCCAGTGAGTGCAGAGGGCTGGCTCTGGACAGGCCCCCCTGGCTCTAGGGTCTGTCTTCCTTTCACAGGCTCCAGCTGTGTGTTGGCTCGAGGGTGAAAACCTCTCAGACTTCCCTTCTTGCTTTCCACTGGTCCCAAGTGGGTGGAGGAAGTAAGTGAGACAAACTTCACAAATTACCAGCCAGATAATCCAACATGACTCTTCAGCCCATCCTAGTTTTCTGTTAAACCGGCTTCTGGCTAAAAAGATTTTTGACTTCATGGTGTTCCTTGTTCTTTGGATTAGGTAAATAGAAATGCTTCTATGAATATAAGTGATCAATACTCTATTAATCTTTCATTGCAATTGTTAGTAAGTTGCAAGACTCCTCCAGCCTCTGTCCCCTCTAGAATTGGCCTTTGAGTCACACTTGCACTTTGATCCCATGCACATCAGTGATGCTCACTGACTATGCCCCTATATTCTGGGTGGAAGAACCACCCTTCAACACGCACTGGACAGAATTCAGAGTGATTTTTACCAGTGAAAAATCCAGTGTTAGTTAGGTCTTTAGATGGTGCATCTCAGAAGAGCAAATGTGTCCCAGGCAGGTGAGCAGTTGCATTAGCATTGCTTCTGTTCTGAGCAGAATGTGGCTGCAGTTCCTCTTCCATACCTGGAAATACCTGGCAAAATGCTCCATGCTTAGGGTTACCTGTGTGGCAACTGCCTCTGAGACCCGGGCCCTATTGGCTGACTGACGTGCACATCAAAGAAAACTAGTAGGCACACACTGGGCGCTGAACAACCCCACCCTTACAGATGGAGATTTTGGACAGAGTGATGGGATTTCATGTCCATCTCACCCCTGACCCTACCCACAAATGACAACACACAGGGGATCACTGATCCCACAAAGACCCAATCCAAAGAAGCCTGGCAACTTGGGAACTCTCAGCACTTGCTGATGGAGGGCATCCAATCCTATTGATCGGAAAGGTTTCATTTCGAAGCCTCTCAGTGCCCCCAGTCTATCCACTGTTAGATTCTTCATCCTCCCTTTCCTGCCAGTGCAATTGCCCTATTTTTCTAGAAAAGGTTTCTCTGGCCCAGGCTGTTATCTCACTGTCCATGTCCCTGCTGGGGCCGAGGCACCCATTCCCATGGGTCTAAATCATTCACTGTGACAGCCTCCCAGGTGGTTCCTTCCTCCCCAGTTCTCCCTGCCCACTACTGCTAGACAAGCCCCAAATGCAGCCTGCAAGGCACTGCCGGCTCCATCCACATTGTTCAACGGCCCTCTCCTCCTGTGGCCTGGAGCCAGGCTCTCCAAGTCACAGGACTGCCCAGCGCCGGCCTGTGTCTCCCCAGGCACACCCTCTCCCCCAAGCGGCAGTTTGCCCAGTGTTCCACCAGTGCACAATAAGCACATCCATCTCTCAATCAGGGACAACGGGTTTTGTTTTTCTCCAGCTATAAGTCATTTCATTGTCAACAGTTAGAAAATACCAAGTAAAAAGAGGAAACTAAAAATCACCCATAATCCCTCTATCATGTGATAAACATAGGTTGATACATTTGCTCACAGTCTTTTTTATTTGCATATGAATAAAATATATTATTTTTCAAAATTGGGTTTATACCATGAATAATAGTTTGTAGTCTGCAATTTTTTCAAGCCTCACTATGACAATAAACACATCCCTCTTATTCTTGCCTCTGTCCCTCAGGCATGCTGTTCTTCCCCTCCCTTCCCTGCCACCCATCTAAATCTTCCCCTACCTTTAATTCCGTTCTGCAAAGCCATGCCTAATAATCCCAGACTGTATTCATTTCGCTCCTGTCAATATGTTCAGACTTTGTTTATATAGGTTGCATAATTCAGTGTCTGATCTATTGTCTTGTCTTTTCTAATAACTTTGAGAATTGGTCTTCTATTCCTGGATATAATAGAATCCCCTAAAGGTCAGCAAGCATGTCTCACATAAAGTAGGTGCTCAGTAAGGATTTGCTGATTTTCAAATTGCTTCATATGTTTCGGATTCCATTATTCCTTCTGCCCTTTGGTGTTTCTAAGCAAAGGTGAAAATTCTCAGATAAAGCCACCAAAAGCTGGGAATAAATAACCAATCTCATGGTGAAAACGCTTTTGTAAAGTTTATCCTAGAAAAGTATGGATCTCCCATTTTGTATTTTCATAATTCAGCCCTTCCCTTGGCTGGTGTTGACATAGCATAGGTCTCCAAGAAGCACTGGCGGAGGGCTAAAACCACCCTGGACCTTCCTGGGCTGTAATTTATCCAGGGTGAGTCACCTTAGCGCTAGAATGATTCAAACATCAAAGAAATAATGAGACACAAATTCTCCTCACAACTTAATAATAAATAAAATAAAAAGGTCTTTAAAAGGAAATTCAGGTTATAAAGCATTGCAAATTAACGACAGTTATTTTCTAACATTACAGTAGCACTTTTCTGACCCCATTTTGCAAAGGCGATTCCCTCTGCTCCAAACACAAATCCACGCACACGCCCCCTGCTGGAGTGAGAAAGAGTAACCGCCCCACTTTTTGCAACTCAACCTATTATTAATAAAGTACTGAGATTATTCGACTCCAGTTCAGTTCCAGGGCCACAGAAACTAAACAGGACACTTTCTCCCTAGCTCACGGGAAGGATTTTATTAATTCCAGGCCCTCAGCATCCACTTGGAGTTATCAATCCTCCATCACCTATGTTTACCGCTGAATTTCATAGTACAGGCTGTGTGCCAGAGGAGGAAAAGCAGACAGGGAGTCTCAGTGCTACTTCCTTTTCCTTCCGGACCCCCCACCATTCCTTCCCGTGCTCCCCACCCCTGACCCTTCACTTGCGTGGCTGTTTGACTTTGACAAATCATTTTACCTCTCTGGGCCGCGTTTCCTCATTTGTACATGAATCACGACCTCCTTCTAGCATATGGTCTAACATTCTATGAAATACCTTCCCCACTTCCACTGTCTTCATATTCCAAATTTGAAAGTGCCAATTTTAGGTGTGTGTGTGGGGAGGGGGGTGGGGGGAGTAAGAGATGGGGGCTAAGGGGTGAGCTGTAGGTTCCATCTGTGGCCACCAGCCTCTATCTCCTGCCTGATTCCCCTTCCTTAAGCAGCAGCCAAGGTGCACTCCAGATGTCACCTCCTCCATGAAGCCTTTCTTTCCTTATGATTATGATTATCATCATCATCATCACTACAAATGGAGTGAATCTTCTCCTCTGTGCTCCAAGTACATTTTGTTTATTCCTCTGTGGTGAGCTTTATACCAAAAGCTCTTACATCCTTTCAACAGTAGCACTGAAATGCCCTTGGGTGCCACTGTGAATTGGATTATTCCTGTGCACACTATAGTGATAGGGTTGGGGAGAGGGCACTTGTAACAAAAATAGGCATCATTTCTCATATATGCTTCACAGTCCTTTACCTCTGGTGGGGGAGCTTTTTATTTCCCTGAAGATGTTCCATGGCAGGTTTGAGGAGGCATTGAGGAGAGGTATTTGCACAGAGGCAAAAGCAGCAGAGATGGGGAAGGTGATGACAGGCTGTCCCTCCTCCTTGAGAACTCTGAAAACAGCGGGATAAAGGCTGATTTCCATCGGAGCCCCCGCGCTTTGCTGGGGATGGAGACCCAAGGGCTCCTCTTTACCTTCTCTGGTAGGAGGGTTGAGCCCCTCAACACACCCTGGGGCAGCCTGTCCTGTCCAGAGCGCCCCCTAGCGGCCTCTGGGCTGTCTTGGTCCCACAGGCCTCAAACCACAAGCAGACTCACTATTTAAAATAAAAGGGAATAAGTTTTATTCTGACCGGACTTTAGAACCGTTAGGGAAGGGTTATGGGAAGAAGGTCCCTTCTCACTGCACAGTCTTTCTGATGTCCCCTCTCCACCCTCCCTCTGTCTCCAATGGAGACCTCTGTTTACACACCAGTGGCATTTAGGGAAGCACCTTCCTGGATCTGTGAGTTGGTTTTCAGAAGCCTCCTCACAAGGTTTCAAAGAAAACCTCAACTGTGGCATTTCCTAGAAGAAAAATCTGAGATTTCTCATTTTGGCTTCATGATCTTAGCTGATGTTTCTGAGGGGCTGCAGGTGCATTGTTTAATCCTCATTGCAACATTAGGTAGGGCCAACACTACCCCCATTTTGCAGATGCAGAAACTGAGGCTCAGGGAGGCTAACTACTACTGGCTCAAGCCTATACAAGCAGTGAGTAGAGCTGGATTTGAACACAGACAATCTGAGTCCAGAGACCCAATTCTCACCACTATGCTCTCCTTCCTTGAAGTCTAACCCACTCTACAAGATCTGGCATTTATAGTTCCGTAAGATAGAGTAAATAATCTTCCAAAATTCAGATTCTCTTTATTTTCCATTCGAAGTGCACTAGAGGACCTCTTGATTAAAAGACTGCCATCCCTTTTTTAAAAGACTGCCATCCCTTTTTTAAAAGACTGCCATCCCTTTTTTAAAAGACTGCCATCCCTAACTGGACTTTTACAAAAAATTCTGACTTGGCAAAGTATTTTGGTTGTATAAGTGAGGGTCCCCTATCTTTGCCTAGATATTCCTCACATAATACAAATGAAAGTATGCAGCACATTTTGCCTGGCATACAGTGAGTCCCAAATACCTATTTATTGAATCTAATTTTGTGCCTGCACTAATCCAACATTCAACCATTGCTTGTCTCTTCTCGATATGAGGGACACTGCAGGTCCCTGTGCAGACGGAAGTCTGTCAATCTGGGACAGCCAATATATGCCTCCATGTGAGGCTTCCAGATCCAGTCTCCAGGACTAAACAGCCATAGCCCCCTCTCCTTTCGTTCAAAATATACAAATTTCTACAAAGTATACAGGCTACCAGATAAGCAGGCAGTTCCTCTCTAGGGTCATCTGTTCCTGATGAAGCTTATTAAAATAGAAAACTATTTTTAAGCTAAATCATCAATCAAAAGTATTATCCATTCTGGTATGACTGCTTTTCACAGATAATAAAATCCCATCAACTTGCTCCAAAGAAAAAGTGACCTACATAACGATGACAGCATGAATAACAATTAATCCTCCACTGAAATGTTCAAAAGCTGGAATTGTGGGAAAGCCAAGATTCCCAGGGAGTATCAGGGCCTGCCGTCTTGATTCTGAACTTGCAGCAGATACAGGAAGAGCTGTCTGGGACTAGAATTTTCAGGGACAGGACTGAAATCCCAAATGACAGACACAAGGGCAACAAGGTCAGAAACGAACAAGACAAGGTAAACAGTATGCCGTACCCAAAGAAAAACTCAGAAAACCAGTTCTGGGTCTGTTTTGCTGGAGAAGGTCTCAGAAGAATAATTTTGTAGGTGAATCATAGAAGAATAATGGTATAAGTGACTCCATCATGCCAAACAACCAGAGCCAAGGCCGTGTCTATAATTCTCTTATAACCCTGGAAGACCAATTCAGCTCATTTTCATGGCTGTGTTTACATAGCGCTTGGTTTTCTTCACCAAACGGGTTAATCCTTTTGGTTACATTCCTTATCAGTGGATACAGAAATTCAGTGGTAGCTACCCAATGTGTCCCAGAAAGGGTCTCCAGAGAATGAAGTTGCAGTGAATGATGACAAAGGGAACTATAAATATAAGCAGAAGAGCAGAGACCTGGAAGACAGGAGACCAGATTCTGCCTGGACCTTGACACTGACTTTCTTTGAAACCCTAGACTAGTCATTGACCTCTCCAGCATCCAAAAAGTGTGGAATGGCTGTGGGTACCCACTAGTTTCCTAATAGCAATGAAGTTCAGAGAGTTTCTTCTAATGTTAAATACACACTTCGCACACGGCCAAGCAATCCTACTCCTAGGTAGGTAGCCAGGATAAATGAAAACCTATGTTCACGCAAAAATCTGTACACAGATGTTTACAGCAGCTTTATTTATAATCACCCCAACCTGAAAACAGCCCAAATATCCTTGGCAGGTGAGTGAATAAACAAACTGCACTTCCATGCAGTGGATTATTACTCAGCAACAAACCATTGACACTTGTAACATGGATGGATCTCGAATGCTAAGTAGAAAAAGGCAGATGCAAAGGCTACATACTGAATGATCTCATTTATATGACATTTCAGAAAAGACAAAACTATAGTGGCAGAGAATAGAACTGTGATTCCCAGGGGATGGGGGTGGGGGAGGACTCAACCTCAAAGAAGCAGCATGAGAGAATTCTGAGGGGTACCAGAGCTGTTCTGTATCTCAATTGTGGTGGCACATGACTCTGCATCTGTCACAATTCATAGGACTGAAGAAAAAGGGAAGTAAATTTTACTGTAATTGAATTAAAAAAACAGCATTAAAAATTATTTTAAGACTCAAGCCCAGATACCCCAAGACTGAAAAGAGAAAGGCTCCCCATTGAGAGGAGAGAGACAGGGAAAGAGAAGCGTCCTCAGAGTTGGCTCTGGTCCTCCGAAACTCATATCCCACTGCCACTTCCTGGTGATCTCAGTGGATACTGCTTCCCCACACACTGATCATGCGTTTTCCTCCATGTTCTCAGCCCTCCAGTCACCAGGCCAGAACATATCACAGAACTTGACTAAAGGCTCAGGTCAGCAAGGGGGAAATAAATCCAGAGATGAACGCCCATCGGCCCCCTGCCTAGCTCCTACTCAGTGTCAATGAGGCAGAAGCCACTTCTATCATCAGGCTGGTCAAAGACCTGGTGCCCCAAGAAAGCAAAGCCAAGAGGAATGACCTGGGTACCTAGACCCGGCTTCCTAGTCCCCCTTCTCCTGAATGAGAACCCATTTCTTCTTGTTTGATTGACACCAGGAATGCCCACCCCCTTTAAGGGAAACTTTTCCACCAGGGTTACCAGGGAAAATACAGGTTGCCCAATAAATGTGAATGTCAGATAAATAATGAATTACATTTTGGCATCAGTATGTAATTTTTATTTTTATTTGCTAAGTCTGGCAAACTTATCCTCCACCCACAGGGCTGTGGCTTTACCTGCCACACATCAGAAGGTAATTACTTGCACCTCCAACAATCTGGATCCAAACATCCATATCATCTGCCTCCTTGAGCATCCCCTGGAGGATTAAGGAACTGGGTCTATTAAGCAAATCTCCCTAGACACGTGGCCCCAAAGCAGACTGGGGTGCTGAGGAAGGGGGAGAAAACGCCAAGCAAATAGCATACCCTCTCCAACCTCTACTCCTTACCAGAATCTGGACTCCAAGGCCACATGTGTGTCGGGTGGGTAGGGACAGGCAATCCTACCCTGAGACTCTATTCATGTGCAGACTGGGGCAAGAGCAGCCCCAAGCCCATCCCAGGATGCATCAGACCCTCTTAAAGGATATAAGGGGTCACCCCTAGAGACCCCATCAGATGGATTCTGCGATCAGCCCACCTCTTCTCAAGTCACCACTGGGTGACAGTAGTCTACACTTTTTAAGCCCCTGTGATTACAGCAAGTGACTGTGGGAGGTGCCACCCACAGCCCCCAAAATGTAGGGAAAAGGGTGGCTATTCTTTTCTGGGGCTTTTTATTTTGCCATTAACAAAGAGAAAATCTGTCCAGAATTTATATTAAAAGCTCCAGCAGATGCTAAGCAGATGTTCTCCATCTGTGAGGTTCCTGGAACAAGGTTAAACTGAAACATTAGGGGTTTAGGTTAGATAAGATATGGGAAAGGGAGTTATGACAAGAAACATGGTCAAAGGTGGGAATGGTCACTGCAAAGGCTCGGATCATCTCCTGTTCCTGGTTTTCCAAAACATATGTTATAGGTTAGCATTTGCCTAGTAGAGGGTCAGATGGGGTGTCAAGTTCTCATTGCATCCTATTATTCTCCCATTCATACAATTACCAAATATTTATTGAACACGTCTGTGTTCCCAGCACTGCACTAGTGCTATGGTTATAAAGATATATACAAAACAGTGCTGGCACTGCAGGAGGTCACATTATGGGGACAATCACCACGACAAAGAAAAGGGCCAAGGTGATAACAGAGCTGAGTCTGGGGATGTTGGGAGCATAGCAGGGCTGCAGGAGGAGGTTCAGGCTGGGTTTCCCGGAGGTCATGTCTGAGCTCAGTCTTAAAGGAAAAGCAGAGGTTAGCCAGGAAGAGGGGAGCTGGAGCTTGAGATTGGAGGGGGACAGTGCGCCAGGCAGAAGACCTAGATGGACAAAGGCATGGAGGTAATAAACAGCTGAGGAGCAACAGTATGGCTGAAGCATAAAATTGGCGAGTGGCAAGCGATAAGAATGGAGGGCCTGGTGGGCCTGGGATGACAAGTTTGAGGTTTTCATTCTATGCTGAGCAGCCAAGAGGGGTTTTAACGTATCAGAGTACCATGTCCAAGGTGCATCTCAGGAAGGTTAGTCTGGCAGCAGAGAGGAGCGTGCTGGTCCAAAGGCTGTCCAGGTCCAGGGTTGGGGTACCAAGGTCCTGAGCAGGCCACGGTAGCAAGATAGAGAGCAGGACACAGATTTGAAGAACACTTAGGAGGTGATCCAGCAGACCTGGAGATTCACTGGATATGGGAAGCAAGAAGCAGGAGACGGTGAACTCCAAGTTTCTAGATTCCATGGATCTTCAGGCCTCAAACACCAGTCCACTGGCTAGAATCATATAAATGAAATGACTGTGCCATCAGGAACGGTATTGTAGTTCCATTCCTGCAAATTCTAAGTGCACACCCTACCTTACCCTAACCAATCAAACGCCCACCCCCAAACCCATGACAAATCACAAAGGCTGCTCTGTAATCTCCAGTCTGGACCAGCCTCTGCCTCACCATTTCAGCCAGGGTGTCATGGGTGTGCCTGGACTTGGATCGGCACAAAGAGGTTATCAGGGTCCAGGGCGGACTTTCAGTGGTCACCACAGCAATGTCCTGAAGACATCAAAGAGGTCACACAAAGTACAAGAACATAGCCCAATCTCAGAGGAAGACTGAGCCCAGGTAAGGATTTCAAAGCACCTCCCCGCACACTGGAGCTTGGTATCCTGTCTGTCCAATGATGGGCAAAGGCTATACAGAGTGTAAAGATCCCGGAAAGGGTGAAGATAGAGTAAATGCAGCTCAGTGCTGCCGCCTACTGCTCTCCTCTTGACATTGCAAACACTGGGCACCACGGAAAACCGCTCTTCAATAACACACCTCCCTGCAAGGTGCTGACTGCAAAGGATGGTCTTTGCAGGCAGGACTAATTTCAGGCACACAAATGTTGGAACTGAAGGCAGCAAAAAGGGGGTGTGAAACCCAGTCGATTCAGCCACAAGGTGCATAGCTAGAAGAAAGGAGGTGTCACAGAGACCAGGGGCCACTCACAGTGAGTCTTTCCACATCCAGTATCAGGAGTAACAAGTGATAGGCTGTTGGGAGGACATTCAGGACAAGGTTGAATAACCTCTCTTGTCATGAGGGACTTGGAGGAGATAGGAGGAAGAACATGGACTAAATTAGGGGTGTGCCAACTGGGACCCACAGGCCAAATCCAGTCACTGACTGTACAGCTCACAAGTTTAGAATGGTTTTTACATTTTAATTTATTTGTTTTATTTTTCAATTACAGTTGATACATAATATTATATTTGTTTCAGGTGTACAACATAGTGATTAGATGTTTTTATAACTAATGAAGTGATCACCTTGATAAATCTAGTACCCATCTGACACCATATGTAATTATTACAGTATTGTTGACTATATTGTCTATGCTGTACTTTACATCCCCATGACTATTTTGTAACTACCCATTTGTACTTCTTAATCCCTTCCCCGCCCCCAACCCCTCTACCATCTGGATACCATCAAAATGTTCTCTGTATCAATGAATTTGTTTCTATTTTGTTTGTTATTTAGATTCCGCATAAAAGTGAAACCATATGGTATTTGCCTTTCTCTGTCTGATTTCTTTCACTCAGCATAATACCCTCTAGGTCAATCCATGGTGCTGCAGATGGCAAGATTTCATTCTTTCTGATGGCCAAGTAATGTTCCATTGTATGTATGTACACTTCTTTATCCATTCCTCTATGATGGAAACTTAGGTTGCTTCCATATCTAGATTACTGTAAATAATGCTGCAATGAATATATAGATGCAAATGTCTTTTTTATTTAATGTTTTGGGTTTCTTCAGATAAATACCCAGAAGTGGAATTACTGGGTCCTTCTTTGTCTCTTTTTATAGCCTTTGTTTTCAAGTCTATTTTGTCTGGAGTAACTATTGCTATACCAGCTTGTTTTTTTCTTATTCTTTTTCATAAAATATATATTTCCATCCCTGTACTTTTAGTCTGTGTGTGACTTTCAATCTGAAATGAGTCTCTTATAGGCAGCCTACATAAGCGTCTTGTTGTCTTATCCATTCAGCTATCCTACGTCTTTTGACTAGGGCATTTAATCCACTTACATTTAAAGTAATTGTTGATAGATATGTACTTATTGCCATTTTATTATTTGTATTTTTATCTTTTTCCCCCTCTTCTTTTTTTTTTTTTTTTTTTTTTGAGGGCAGTGTCACTGGCCTTCATAAGTGGGACCCTAACCGGGGCCACTGGCTTCCTAGGCCAGCGCTTAACCGCCACACCACTCGGCCGGCCCACCCCCTCTTCTTCTTAAAGAAGTCCGTTTAACATTTCTTGTAATACTGGTTTGGTGGTGATGAATTCCTTTAGTTTTTTCTATCCTTTGATTCTAAATGATAGCTTTGCTGGTAATCCTAGTTGTAGGTCCTTGCTTTTCATCACTTTGAATATTTCATGTCAATACCTTCTGGCCTGCAAAGTTTCTGTTGAGAAATCAGCTGACAGTCTTATGGGAGCTCCCTTGTAGATAACTAACTGCTTTTCTCTTGTTGCTTTTAAGATTCTCTCCTTGTCTTTAACTTTGGCATTTTGATTGTGATGTGTCTTGGTGTGGGCCTCTTTGGGTTCATTTTGTTTGGGACTCTCTGCACTTCCTGGGCTTGTATATCTATTTCCTTCACCAGATTAGGGAAGCTTTCCATCACTATTTCTTTAAACCAGTTTTCAATTTCTTGCTCTTTCTCTTCTTCTAGTACTCCTATGATGAAAATATTAGTGTACTTGATATTGTCCCAGAGGCCCCTTAAACTCTCATTTTTTTGGACTCTTTTTTCTTTTTGCTATTCTGAATGGGTGTTCTCTGCTACTTTATCTTCCAAATCACTGACTTAATCCTCTGTTTCACCTAAATCTTCTGTTGATTCCTTATTATGTATTCTTCATTTCAGCTATTATATTCTTCATTTCTGACTGGTTGTTTTTTCTAGCTCCATTTTTATGTTTCCAGTCTCTTTGTTGAAGTTCTCCCTGAGAACATTGAACATCCTTATAACCAGTGTTTTGAACTCTACATCTGGTAGATTGCTTGTCTCCATTTTGTTTTGGTTTTGTTTTTTAAGATTTTATTGGGGAATTGGAGAAAGGGAACAGCCAAGTTGTTGTCCTTCACTCTTAGTTGTGGAGGGTGGAGCTAGCTCAGCTCCAAGTCCAGTCACATTCTGGCCACCTCACGGCCACTTGGCTCAAGGTGCCATAATCAATTCTAGATGCTGGTTGGTGCAGCCCACCATCCCATGCAGGAGTCGAACTGGCAACCTTGTTGTTAAGAGCAGGTGCTCTCACCAGCTGAGCCATCTGCTACCTGTCAACAGCCCAGCGGCAGCTCAGCTCGAGGGCAGCCCGCTGGCTCATGTGGGATTCAACCCGGTGACCCTGTTGCTCAGAGCCTGCGCTCCCAACCAACTGTGCCACTCGGCTGGCCCTGTTTAGTTTTTCTTCTGGAGCTTTGTTCTGGTCTTTCTATTTGGGACATGTTTCTGTGTCTCCTCATTTTGGCTGTCTCCTTGTGTTTGTTTCTATGTATTATGTAGAGCTGCTACATCTCCAGGTCTTGGTATAATGGCCTTATGTAGTAGGTGTCCTATGCAACTCAGTCACACAGTGTCCCTTGTGTGGGTTGTGTGTGCCCTCCTGCAAGTCAATGGGAGGGATTGACCCTCAGGATGATTGATTGTGAGGACTGGCTGTGACTATAGTGGAGGAGCTATTATGCAAGGGATAACCGTACAGAATGAAGGGTTCACTTTAATGGAGCTGTGGTGCCTGCTGAGTCTGCCCTTTGGGTGTGTCATCCATGGAGGTGGTTTGGTGGTGCTCTGGTGTGGTGTGAAGCTAGCCAACAGGGGCATTGATTCTGGGGCCTCTTGGGAGGGGCCAAGATCGGTCACTGCCTGTGACCTGCTCAGGACCACTTGGTATGGGCTACAAACTGATCTGCAGATCACTTTGTGCCACCTGTGCTGGACTTAGCAGTGCTTGGGAGAGGCTAAGCTGGGAATTGATGCTGGCTGCTGCAAGTGCTGGATTTGGGGCTGCTTAGCATGAGGTACGGGGCATACCAAGGCCAGATGCTGTTTGTGAACCTTTGAGAGATTTTAGGGAAGTCCAAAGCATGAGCCAAGGCAGGATGTTTGTATGGAAAAGCCACTGAAAGTGGCTTGGATGGGACCACAAGTTCAGTGGGGTGGGGTCTCTGGGAATCACCAGGACAGGGCAAACAGTGTTAGCCAAGTTGATGTAGACTCAGATATGGAGCCCACCTGGAGGCTGGGTTGGGGGAGAGTTCAACAAAGGAACAATGGCTCCTGCCAGCACTTCTGTCTGGGGGAAAGCTACTTCTCCAGCCCTTGTCCTGAGGCCAGACAATTCAGTTCCTTTCCATATGTCCCTGGCACCTTTCAAGCTGTTTGCCCCAGTGTTGGAGCTCAGAGGTGTCCCTTTAAGAGGAACACCTGGGACTCCAGCCGCCCTCCATCTCACTCAGCCACAATCTCCACTGGTTTCCACAGCCAGAAGTTATGGGGACTTCTCTCCCCAGCACTGGAACCCTGGGCTGGGGAGCCGCATGTGGGGTTGGAACCTCTCATTTCTCAGGGGAGACCTCCATAGCCGAGATATCCTTCCTGATTTTTAACTGCCACATGCAAGTGTAGAACTAGCTCATTCCGTGCTTCCACTCCTCCTACCAGTCTTGACGTGGCTTCTTTTGTATGTCCTTAGAGGTAGGACGAAGTTCCTAGTTTTTACATTTTTAAATGGCTGAAAAAACTCAATCAAGAATAACAGTTGTGACAGACCATATGGCCTTTTACAGAAATTTGCTGACTCCTGGACTAAAGGGCAGTTGAGTCCTTTAGTTGATGTTGCTGTGGGATCAGGGCTGTCCTGCAACACTGTCACTGCAAGGTCTGTGGCTCCTCCACCAGATGAGAGCATCATCAGCCCTGCTGGGACCCTTGCATCCAACAAAGGCCTCCCTGACACCTATGGCTAGTCTCCTGAAAGCCCCCACTAGAGAAAAGAGGAAAGGATCCACTGTCTCCAGAGGATGGGGAGAGCGGGAAGGCACTGAGTGGAAGGCGCTGGGAAGAGCGCAGCTCAGGTCAAATGTGCTGATCTCCAAGGCTCTCTCTGGGCCTGTGCCCAGCACAGCTGTTCTGGTTGGGGAGAGGAGGGGTAATGCTCCCCCTTGGAACTTTGTCAGGAATTATGTGGCTCTCTGAGGCCTCAGAAAAATACTTCAGCAGTTCTGGTAGTCCCAGACTTGCCAGAAAGTTCCCCTGTGCCCAGCTCAACTCACAGGACTTGTCAAAATGACCTCCTTTCATGCTGCAAATCCCTTCTCAAGAAGGAAAACCTGCTGATAATTCAGTTCTTTTGTTAACCAAAAATTTTTTTTTTTTAAGAAGAAAAAAACCCTCAGCTCTTGCTCTTTCTGAGGGGAGAAGAATTCATTAGTAACATAAAGAAATGAAGTAAGCTGTTCACTCTCCAGTAATTTCTTGCTCTGTCTGTAGCCTACCACAGCAGGTATCATGTGATTAAAGAATAAGAATGCCTGATGACAACAGCCACCATGCTGTCAGCACACCCCATGTGCCAGATACTGTGGCAAGCCCTTGACAGATATTGTCTCAGTACTGCTGGCAGGGTTCCTGCCTTCCCAGGATGGTGGTAGTCTTAGGGGGACTGAGTATCTTGGGGTCTTATTTAAGTTCCATTTTCAGTGCCCTGGCTTCCAACTTGCAACTACTCAGCCTGGGCTCAGGGCTGTGAGGGCAGAGGCTCTGGAAAGGAAGGCAGGAGGTACTGGGGGCAGTGGGCAGCACATGGGCCTGGGGTTCTGGACATGGAGGCCACTGTCCTGGCTCTGCAGACAGCAGCTGCATGACACTTCCACAAAAACTACATACACTAATGAAATGAGGCTATGCCAATAAAACATCTGCTCGGTAGAAAGCCCCCAATAAATGTTCGTTTCCCTTACATTTCCTTGACCCTGAAAATGGAGATCATATCAACTGCTTTCTCACAGGGGAGTTTTAAGGCTTGGATGAGATAAAGGATGCAATTTACCTGTAAATTTCTATAGTTGTACATTCATTCAGCAAATATTTATTAAACACATATTAGGGGCCACTTCCTGGACTAAGTTCTGGGATAAAGGTGAACAAGACGAAAAGAGTCCTTGCCCTCGTGAGACTTAAGTCTACTTTTCAAAAATAAAGATGATATTTTGTTTTTGTTTGATTGTTTGTTTTTTAATTTTTTTTTAAATTGGGAAATTGGGGGAGGGGAACAGTGTTGCGGAATCGGGGAAGGGAAACAGACAAGTTGCTGTCCTTTTGTTCTTCAGTCCAGTTGTGGAGACATCGCTTCACTGGCCAACGTTGGTATTATTATTGCGCTCTTCCTCAGAGGCAGTCGCTCGCTGACCTCTGTACAGCCACTCATGGTGGCTCATGGCAGCTCACGAAAGCTCATGCCAGCTGCCGGCCAGCCCCACTGCAGCTACGCCATCGCCGGCGACTCACGGCAGTCCAGCTCCAGGTCGAGCTGTTGTTCACCATCTTAGCTGTAGAGGGCACAGCGTCAGTGGCCCTCATGTGGGATCTGAACCGGGTCCCTGCTGCTCAGATTTGGCGTCCTAAGCCAGCTCTTAACCAATGTGCCACTCGGCTGGCCCTGGTTTTGTTTTTAATTTCTCGAGTACATGATCCTTGTGTTCCAGAGATGGGAAGCAAACACACTGATGGTGGGCTGCCCATTCCATTGTCAATAGACTCACAACCTGAGGACGGCTATTTGAGCCTTCATTTCTTTACTTGCAAAATGGGGTACTGTTTGTAAAAATCAAATAAACTAATAAGCATGAAAGCTTTTGGCATGATCTATGACACATGGTAGACCTTTAATAATGTTAACTTAATCAGGTGACACACCAATAAACAATATAAGGAGGCATAAGCATAATTGCTTGGGTACCCCGAGTGCCGGGGGGGAGGGACTGGACGTCAGGTGTCACCTCCTCCACACATTCACCCCCCTCCTGCCACTGGTGATCTCTCCCTGAGCCCTAAACAATGCCTTCCATAAAGACAATGCCCATGGATGTATTAATAAGATAAATTACTACCATTTCTTGAGTACTTACAATATGCCAACACCCATCATCTCATTTAATTCTCAGAATAGTCCTGTTAAGAGGTACTACTGTTATCCCCATTTTACATATGGGGAAAGTAAGGCGCAGAAAAGTTTTATAAATTGCCCAAGATCACATAGCTGGTGGTTAGAGAGGCCAAGACTTGAACTCTAGTCCATCTGACTGCAGAGCCCACAGGTTAACACTAGGTTATATGGCCTGAATCACCTGGTGGGTCTGGGGGATGGCAATGAGCCCAGGGTGCTTATGCAACATACTATCCTGTAATAGCTAACATTTGCTAAGCACTTACTACGTGCCACACACTCCTGTACTGGTGTCTTAAAGAGACCTGAAAAATATAATAACAACCATACCAACAGTGCCAGTTAGGAACTGTGCTGCAGCAAGAACTGACCTGTCTTGTCTATGTATCATAATTTCTTGTTATAATTGGTGCTTTTATATAATAATAATAGTGCTGACTCTATGCCAGGGCATGTTCTAAGCACTTTGCAGATAGGAACTAAGATGGGTACTCCTGTTATCTTCACTCTCACTGAGACAAAGAAACAGTTGCTTGGTCAGGGTTATTCAGGCTGTAAGTGGCACAGCTGCATACACACCCAGGCAGTCTGTACCCAGAGCCCCCATGTGCCACCCAGCATGCTCCCTCCCTGAGCTGCACAGGGAATCAGGGGAACATGGTGAAACAAGGGCCCCTCCACAAGCAGACAATAGGTCCGGCCTCCCCAGGCCTTGGAGTGGCCTTTCCATCTCTGCGTCACTCAGATGGGTGGGATAAGAATTCCTTTGATTGAAATATTTCCCAGCAAAGTGGTGTATTTAACCCCAAATCTTTCCCCACTGTGGGACCTCCCCAACTTAAGGCTTGGGCATCCCTGATTGGAGCATCATCTTTGTCAATGACTGATAACAACCAATTCTGCCAAAATTGTACCCTAGAAAACCACTGGCCACTAGCACTCCTCAAACTGTGAAGGTCATAAAAAACAAGGAAAGTCAAAGACACTGTCACAGCCAAGAGGAATCTAAGGATACATGATGACAAAACATAGTATGGCATTCTGGATGGCATCCTGGAAAAGATGTATGGGTTTTTCGTTAATAACACTATATCAACATGGGGTCATTAATTTTAACAAATGTTCATACTAATGGAAGATGTTAATAATAGGGAGAACCAGGTGCAGTCTATATGGGAACTCTGTACTATCTGCAATTTTTCTGTAAATCTAAAACTGTTCTAAAAATAAAGTGTATTGTAATTATATATATATATATATATATATATATATATATATATATATATACCCATTAATGATACTACTTAGTTTTAGAGCTATGCCTACTTTTTCACATTTTAATTTGTCTTAGTCAGCTCAGGCTGCTATAACAAAATACCATAGCCTAGAGGGGGCTTAAAAAACATATACTGATTTCAGTGAGACACGTCCTAGGGGACAAACGCAGTACATGGCACTAGGCACAGGGCTATCCCAGCTTGCCCAGCAGTGTCACACTGGACACATCACTGCCAGAAGAAATAACCTTGGTGTTACAAGTGGTTTGTTCAAACCCAGGGAACAGTGCTGGACTGGGAGGCAAGGGCAAGATCAGCCTGTTTAGCAGGTAGAAAACCGTGTTCTGAGCTGATCACTACCCAGTCTGCACTGGAAGCTGGAGAATGACAGCAGGGATGACAATGGGGGACTGGGCTTCAGGAGACACTGGGGCAGAAATAGAGGGGAAGCAGAGGGCCACCTCTTACCCAGCACTGTGGCTTTCAAGTAAAGGTCTGGAGTGAAGCCTTGGTTTGGCAATTTCCCAGCTCAAGCGACCCTGGGCAAACCATGTGTCCCCTTTGAGATTCAATTTCTTCATCTATAAAGTGTAGATAATAGCACCTACCTCATGTGATTGCTGTGCAGATTAAATGAGGGCATGAATTAATATTTAGATAAAAAGGTAACTACCCAAGACTAAAACAGAAACAATTAAAGTAGCTTTGTTTAGGATTGGGTCCAAGGAGTGGAAGGGATGGGGGAAGGCACTGTTGCTTTCATTTAACCATGTACATCCATTATTTGGATAAAATAAGTGAAAACATGTTTCAGGTGACGTTGTGCATATAAAGCTCTCAGCCCTGTGTCAGCATACAGAGCAAGCACACGGCAGTGGTGCAGACTGTGCAACGGGAGTCCAAATATGCATCCTGTCACAAGACATTCCCTGGGGTTTCCTGGGAAGGCCCAAAGGGTGACAACAATGGGTGGGAGTCTAGAAAATTTCATTGAGATGGATTGGTGGACACAAACTTGTTTACCAAACCCCAGAACACCAGAGTCAGTAGACCTCTCTTGAAATTTGAAAGAGGTGATGTGAGAACAAATTACAGCAGCTTACAAGTGTACGGAACTTGTTAACCCAAGAGATGGGGAAGGCTGGAAATCACAGAGAGGGAGGTCAGGAAGGGCTTTCATAAATCTCATCAAGAAACCACAGATTTGTCACTGAGAGGAGCCCAGGAGGCTTGGGAGTATCCCTGGCCTTTTGAAGTTGAAGTCTCGAAAGGTAGCTGTGCCCTGCTCCTGTCCAACACCTACACCCGGCAGACCTTGGTACCCTTTCAGGGACATTCATAGATGAACTGTGGTGTAACCTGTTCTAGTAAGGGCAGCCAGACACAGGCGCAACAGTGGAGCTGTGGACATACAGGCAGATCAGGTCAGGAAGATGCGTAGACAGGTCTGCAGGTCTCTGCAGAAGCCAGTACAGATGACAGCCTCCCCCACCCCATCACCACTGCACATTCCCTACCTCACTCCTATACACACCACACCACACACACACACACACACACACACACACACACACACACACACACGCTACTGTGGAGAAGCAAGCACAGGATATACTCAGAGGCTCTGGGCTCCAGCCTCACCACCTATCACTCCTGATTCCAGGCACGCCATTTCATCTCCCTGATCTGAGGTTCCCACAACCTCAAGTACAAACCTACCTCCAAAGAGACATGGGCAAAGAGCAAATAAGAAAAAGAAGTCTGTGAACAAGCTGTGTAAATCGCCAATCAGTTCATAAATGTAAGCTACTGCTATTAAATGTTCAGTTCTGCCTTAGATTATAGAAAATGTAATTTCTTCACTCAAGGAAATAAAAATTGAGGCACAGAGCTGGGAGAGGAAAGATAAGAACCAAGAGCCTCAAAAGTACCCTCTGGGATGAACTTTCTGGACCTGCCTGCGCCTCCATGGGGTTTCCACCACCTGTAGCATCTCAAGGAAGGAAAAAGGTATCTTTCTTTGTTCAGCTAATTAACCAAGTTCATTTTTATTCTGGAAGAGATACTCCACCCTCTTGCCCCCAAAACAGCAGGTTAGTAAATTTTCTCAAATAATGTGAATTTCTGAACCACGGGATCAGTGATTTCTTTTTTTTTTTTTAAGATTTTATTGGGGAATTGGGGGAGGGGAACAGTGTTGGGGAATCAGGGAAGGGGAACAGACAAGTTGCTGTCCTTTTGTTCTTCAGTCCAGTTGTGGAGGACGTTGCTTCACTGGTCCATGTTAGTATTATCATTGTGCTCTTCCCAGGTGAAGCAGTTGGCTGCCAGCCACTGGACAGCTGTTCACGGAGGCTAATGGCAGCTCATGAAAACTCACGCCAGCTGAAGGCCAGCCCCACCGCAGCCTATGCCGTCGCCTGTGACTCACGGCAGCCCAGCTCCAGGTCGAGCTGTTGTTCACCATCCCAGCTGTAGAGGGTGCAGCGTCACTGGCCCTCATGTGGGATCCAAACCAGGGCCTTGCTGCTCCAAGCTGGCGCTCCCAAGCCAACTCTTAACCAATGCGTCACTAGGCTGGCCGGGGACTAGTGATTTCTTCATTCAGTTCTTCTCTCATTTCTTTAGTGGTCTCCTAGCAGGGATGCCTGCCTCTGGGGAAGCTGTGTTTCTCAGCAGGGTCTGCCTGGAAGGCTGCAGGGCAGCCCCATGGAAAGGAGTGTGCCTTTGCGGGAGAGGGATTGGAGACTCGGGAACTCTGACTGTGAAACAGTGAGTCACTCCCTTCCTGCTGCAGTTCCACTCACTCCATGAGTGGGGCAAGGAGAAATGAATAACTCTAGAAAATTGGCTCATCTGCATGATCATTTGCATAGAAGTACATAAATTATGCCTTCCAATGAAATAATCTGGCTGTGAGTAAAGGCAAAAGGAAATGTTCCTTTCTGTTTCTCTTCCCCATCTGTTTTTCTTCTTTCCCACTCACTACTTTATTAAACATACTAAAATGATTCTAAGCTTCTGCAGGCACAAACACATCAGTGCATATACTACACAGATATCTGCAAAAAATCCTGCTTCCTGCCATGCTTTCCCCTACTACCTTTTCCCCAAATTCATTTCCACTATCTTCTCTGCTAACTGGAATGCTTCAGATTTCAGTGTTCATTGTCACAGAACCTGAGAATTCTTGAGCTGAAAGGGCACGGAGCGATGAACAGGACTGGACGCTTCATGAGGGCAGGGATGCTGTCTGTGCTGCATTGTCTCCCAGGGTCTATGATTGGACAAACAAGACCACTGTAGGGAGAAAACTGAGGCCCAGTGCATGGCTGTGGCATGGCCAGGTTCATGTAACTTGTTATGGATACCACCAAAACCCTAACCATAGTCTGGAGCTCTGTCCAAGGGACCTCACTGACCCATTAGATTGGCAAAATGGCCGACTGGGAAGACTCACCTTTGTGCCCTTACAGCCCCTTTCCAGCAGTATTCACCCACAGAACAGATGAGCCGGGCCTGGAGCTAGGACAGTCCTGCCAAGGCCTATAAGAGCTGCAGCACATGCAGGCGCATGTCACCTGTCCCCATCTGAGCCAGCTCCTGAGGCCGGCAGCTCTGAAGGCTCACAGGGGCTGGCATGCATCCCAGGAACAGGGGCCAAGGGCAAATCACTTCTTAATTACTGCTTACAGTGCAAGTTTTCGCTTTGGCCTGGGTAAAGGCCAGTTCCCCAAAACACACTAAGTCTCTTATCAGCCTGCAGTGAATTGATCCTTGGAATTGATCCTTGCCTGATCCATGGGTTCTATTGTAACTAGAGAAGCTGCAGCAACCACCTCTAGCCACAGGCTCCAGTCTGCAGCTGGGAGATGCCTGAAGTCCCTGCTCCCAAGTCCCTCTCCTCATCCACCCACCCAAGCCCTTCAGATGGTCTGAGGCCAGGCCCTCCTTATCAAGGACTTCATCTATTCAGCCTGGTATTTACCACATGGCCTGAGGGACTCAATAAGGGACAGTTTCTAAGCCCTCTACCAGTCGGTCACATCCCTTCAGCAGCCGCAGAGCAGTTTCGCAATCAATTTCTCATTGGGTTTTCACACACAACCTTCTGAGATAGGCAAGAAAGGCCAAAAAAAAGTAACTTTCCCTACCTTTCAGTGAACAAACTGAGGTTTAGACAGTAGAACAGAGTCACAAATTCAGAGCCAAGAGACAAGATATACTAATACACCCAGCATTGATAAGAAATAACCTCCAAATCGCAGTGGCTTGACACAAGAACTTCCACTTCTTGCTCATAGCACAGTCTAATGTGAGCTAGGTGGCTTTTCTGGTGGCCGTCCTCTAGGTAGACACTCAGGGATGGAGGCTCCTTCCATCCTGGGATACTATTACCTCTAATGTTTACGTGGGGAGATAAATATGAGGATGGTGCAGGTGGATTTGTGGCGAGGCCAAAAATGGTATACATCACTTCTACACGCATTTCATTGGCCAGAACTCGTCATGTGATTACTGCAAGGGAAGCTGGGAAATATAGTCTTCCTGTGGAACCAGGAAGAGGAAATGAAAAGTGAGTATCCAATCACTCTCTGCTACAGAGGGGACAATGACACTGACTTTTATGGAGTTCCATGTGCAGAGCAACTATATAAGAATCATCTCATTCAATCGCCATGACAGCTCAGTGAAGATTACTTATCTTCATTTTACTCATGAGGAGGTTCAGCGAGTACAGCACTCTGACTCCAAGTCCTCTGCTCTGACATATGAATATATTCTCCTTGGACAAAATTGAAACATTATAGAGAAGACTATAATCCTTTTTAACCATCCTACCTCCTATCCCAGACCCCTCCCAAATTCCCATTGTTATCAGTTTGATGTGCATCCTTCTGGGTCTTTTTGTTCATGTATTTATATGCATGTATGTTTTCACAGTGATTATCCAATTGATTTATCATTTTCTTGAAAAATAGAACTGCACTATATATGTTATTCTGCAACAAACATCTAATACACACCACACCATATAAATATCCAGTGTTTTTTCCACCAGATCACATAGCCTTCCAGAATTCCACCAGAGTAATTCCTTTGTAATAAGGTATAGCTAGATGGTCTTGACTAAAATGCAAATACTGCACAAGGCAACTGTAAATCATGAAGCATTAACAGTCATTCACACCCTGACTCAGTATCATTTGTCTCTATAGAGCCAGACCCAAGGGGATTAGGCACAGGGCTAGTGTCTTCTCTTCTCCAGCAGTCAGTCCTGGTTCATTGTTCATTTGGAGACACCTTCATATGTACCCTAAGACTCTCTTATGTAGACAATGTCTCAGCAAACCACCCAGGATGTTGGGAGTTGAGGGAATGGATCCCTGAAGGTGAAGAAAAAAACACACCATTCTTTCTGAAAGTGGGATTAGATGAATCTAACTTGAAAACAACACAAGTCTGGGCAGCTGAATATACTGTACCCTAAGGTCATCTCAAGTAATCCTCACAACAATCCCTGCTATTCAAAGAGGTCAGTATCCCCATTTCACAGCTAGATGCCCCAAGTCCAAGGGAGGAGGTAGGTTGTTCAAGGTTGGCATGCAAAGCCATTCCCCTCACCTGTACAGCCCATGCCTTCCCAGGTCTAGGGCCTTAGCCCTGAGTGGGGCCTGCCCTAAATCCCCTAAAACCTGGGCTTTATTTTTTGAACTTCTACTCTCCAGTGCCATGCAGAGCACCAGGGATTTGAACCAAACTTAAAAATGATTCAAAAATCACTCAACTATGTGCACTTTGAACCAAGATTCAACATTCTTTCATTGACCTCCAAACCACATTTGGAGAGACCCACTTTATATGTCCTACCCCTCCTCAAAGACCTAATGGAAACCCCAGCTTCTAGGTGAGGCTGCTCTTATGTCTTTGCCTGAAGTGCTTTATTCTCCTCTGAAGTCATGAGCACTTAATATCTGTACAATTAATGGGTCAATTAAGCAGCATCACCTGTGTCAGCTCTTCTTTGGTATTGGCTGTTATTTAAATAATTTGCTGTCATAATTTATTAGGAGCTTCTGTTGTGTCTCCCCAAATAGAGGATAATCTCCTTGAAGGCAAAGGTCAGATCCTGACCATGACCGTGAGCCCCACAGAACTCAGCCCCTCACGCCTTGCACATGGAAGGTATTCCACACACACTAGGGGTTTTACATCACTTCATCGTTTGAATACTTTCATATTTGATATTTTATTATTTTCACCTAACAGGATAATGCCTTTTCTAAATGACCTATTCAGCTCCTTTCATTAGCACATATTAAGCACAATTTTCTCTCTTATAACTTCTTAACTGTTCTTCACCAGCCACACTAAAATCTGAGAAAACTTAATGCCATCAGCATCATCATCAGTCACTGATGTAGTCATCCTCGGTCACGTGCCTGCATATAGCTATACGCAGCCAGAATCACAGCAATGATGCCCATGTTTCCTCATCCCACTGTTGCTATGGCACCATCATCTTCTCACACCAGCCACTCTCCATTCTCCCACTGAATTCTCCCAAATAGCCACATGACTGCTCACATGTATGAAGGCCACACACCCCTATAGTCGCTGTCTTAGCACACTACATAAAACACATCATTTTCTCCTCTATACTGCCTTATAAGGTAAGTACATGTTTTTCCCATTTTACAGATGAAGAAACTTAGGCTTAGAGAGATTCAGTAACTTGTGTAAGTTCTCACAGCAACTTCCTTTAGCTCTTGTTACGGTGCACTGCAATTGTTTAGTCTACTGGCTAACAGCTCTGCCCAAATGCTTAATAACTGTTGAAACTGGAAGATAGTTAAGTGGGGAGGTTAGTGAAAACTCTTCATCTGTATATAGTATTTGATATTTTTCATAATAAAAATTTAAAATAAAATATTACATCTCCAAGCAAGGAGAAAAGAATGTTACTAAAACAGTATCTGGTCTAACTTACACACTGGGCTGTCCCAAGTAACCAGTGTACAGTAAGTGTTCAATAAATAGTTATTGAACAGAAAGGTTCTGCACTGTGCCTGAGGTCCCACAGCTAGTAAAGGCAGGGGCTCAGCCAGGAATCAAAGCCAGGTGTGTTTCACTTAAAAGCTCACTTCACATCACCAGGCCAAGCTGCGTTTTCTCCTTCTTATGCACCAACGGGCAGTCCTTTAAAGAGGTTTCAGTGATCTCTGGGAAAGGAGACCCCTACACAGACATTTTACCTGTATCCTCTCACTCAAAATTCATTTCAGCATCTGAGCTGGCCAGCTCATCTGACATCAGACAATAACATGCCTTCTATTTGATTTTAGTGCTTAGAGATCAATAGTGGGGTTGCAGAGTTCATAGAAATTGGTTAAATCTTAAATCTTGATCGATATTAATAGCATGACATGGTCATCAGCTTACTCAGCTGCTTCTCTGTCTCCTTTGCACTCTGTCTTCCTTGCTCTTTCTCTCTCAAAAGATTCACCAGGCCCCAGAGAACACCAGAGAATATGGGCAGAATAGAGCAATGGCATGTTGCAGGGTCAGCTGGAAAGCCAGAGCCTATGTTACCACCAACTAGACCTCTTAGACCTAAACCCAGGGGAACCAGGGGCAGGTGAAAGGGCTCTCATGAGACTAAATCAACTCAAAGGGCCTAACACAGTGCCTGGCACAGAGCAGGCACTCGATAATGGCCACTACCTCCCTCCCTCCTGCCTGCCTGCTGGTGGAGCTTCCCACTACACCAGCCTGCCTCTGGAGACCGCTCCTTGGCATCCAAATCCCCGCTAAATAAATGCAAATGTATTAACTGGCTTGGCTATTACATTCTTCCACCACTGGTCCCCAGTTCTTAGTTCAAACAAGCTCATAATAATAAACCATGACGAGGGGCTTTCTGTATATTACCCTTGATCTTCAATACTTTATCAGTCAGACATCATCACTCCCATTTTGTAGCTAAAGAAACAGAAGCTTTCGGATGAAAAGTAGTGTATTAAGATCATCCAGCAAGTAAGTGGTTGAGCCCTGGTCGCGTTACCTGAGAGCAGAGTTAGGGGTGCTGAGCCTTGAAGGGGAAGCAGGAGGGCACCAGGGCACCCTGGGAAGGCATCTACAGTGGAAGGAAGGAGGCGGAAGTGCACAGAGAGGCTTCAGGGGGCTGCTCTGAACTATTAGCCATGAAGCAGATAGTGGGTCAGTAAGAGGGATCGGCCACCCTATGATTCTGCCTTTGTCTGGGTGCCTGGGTGAGGGGAGATGGGGGCAGGGGCTTGATATAAAAGCTAGATAGCAGGGGCTGGCCAAGTGGCTCAGTTGGTTAAGAGTTGGCTTAGAGCACGGACTCTGAGCAACAGAGCCACGGGTTCTATTCCCACATGGGCCAGTGAATGCTCCGCCCTAGCTGAGCTGTTGCTGAGCTGCCAACAGGCGGCAGGATGGCTCAGCTGGTGTAACAACAAGATTGCCTGTTCAATGGTGGGCTATGCCTACACGCAACTAAAGATTGAACTTGGCACTTTGAGCTGAGCTGCTGCCCAGATGGCTCAGCGGATAGGGCGTGCGCTCTTAACAAGGCTGCTGGTTTGACTCTCGTATGGGAAGGTGGCTACACCCACCCGCAACTAAGATTGAACACAGCACCTTGAGCTTAGAGGCCATGAGCTGCTGACGGGAAGCCAGATGGCGACTGGCGCCCTCCACAACGAAGATTGAAGAACAACAACTTGGCTGGTCCCTTCCCGCAATTATCCAACACTGTTCCCCTCCCCCAATTCCCCAATAAAATCTTTTAAAAACAAAAACTAGATAGCAACTGTAACATTTTGATGTCATCACTTGCCTCTCTGCTAATTGATCATGGCACTCTCAATACAGATTATTGAGAGAAATATCACCTTTAAGTAGACTATAAGAGCAGCACAAAGTAGGGATAGGAATGGAGTATGTAGAGATGAAGAAGCTGGGAGAAACCACAGGATATTCCAGTTTGGTCAGGGGCTCTGCACCGAAAGACCACATCCCCTCACTAAATGTGGCTACCATTTATTGAGCATCTGCTCTTTTCCTGGCACAATCTCATTTCATCCCTTATGCAGCTTCTAAGAGAAATAGCCTCAGTGTTCTAGAGTTGAGCAAGTGCAGTGCACTGAGGTCTGATGAATTCTCTAGGAGGACACAGCTGGTGGGAGATGGAGTCAGGAGGCAAACCGAAGTCAGTCTGTCCCCACAGCTATGATCTGCCCCCTCCTCATGCCCTGGCCTCCTCGTGCCCTAACACGTAAGATCACCCTGCTCTTCCATGAAGAAGGCTGCTCTAAAGCTTCCTGCATCTGGCCTGACCCTCTGAAATGCTCTCCCAGCACTCAGACTGGGACTGTGATAAATTATCCTGCCTTCTCTTCCCTTCACGCACAGGTGATCGCTACCTTAAGCAGACAAAATATACAAAAATCCAGACTTTAAAAAAAAATTTTTTTAATTGCAAAACAAGAGAGACGGAAATTATTTACTTAACGAAAAGCCTTCTTCGTTTTTATGGGATTTCCCTAGTACGCACAAAATAAGACTCAACTTACAAAAATTCATTTGACACTCAACTTTTCAGGAACATAACTACTGTCAATTTATAAGAGAACAAAACAGTTCTCTTTTCCTGGCTTTCCTCCTGATACTGACATGCCAAGGAGAGTCAGGATTTGCTTAAAAATGATTTGCTCTACAAAAACGTTCTGGCAACTTTGCTTACAATGTCTCTTAAACGCAATGTTCAAATAAACTTTTGGAATGTCTGCATTGCCAAGGCAGAATAGTGAAGAAAAAATATCAAACTTAAAAATGCTCTGACAAGATCGATGAAATATATTTTAGACTTTCCTTCTTCTAGGGGTCTGAACACTTAATGTTTTTCTCCCTCTTGGTAATTTTTCAACTTGAAATTTTATTATTGATTTTGCTCTAGGCTATACTGATGGACTGCTCCTTTTAAAAATCAAATTTATTTTAATTTTTATATCTTAAAGACAGCAAAAAGATGAGACTAGAATAAACTGCCTCTTGTCTTCTCTACATTCAATCCCCTCACACCCCCACCTTCACCATCTTGTAGCAGACACCTACAGAGGACACACATTCATGAAACACAAGGTCACCTTCCCTTGGGTTCATACTGTATTGGCTAATGAAGGGCTTCTATGCTCACCGTGGCCATAATATACATCATGACCACTTCCCCATAAAAGACAGAAGTGCTTTCTCTTTATCAGGCTAATATAGTATTTATTTGCTAATTAATATTAAATTAAACACTTGGCTATTTATCATGGCTTCCAAACTTGCCAATTAGTTAAATGGCAAAACCATCTCCCTGCAGGTCACTGCCCTGGACAATCTCAGGAGAAAGAGAACATCTGTCACAGAAAAACTCACATGAAATAGGAAGGGAAGGAAAGAGGGAAGAGGGAGCTTAGCCTGATCCAACTTTGAATCTAGATTAAAACTTGAATTTTCTGATATCCATGTAGTTCAGCTTGGCCCTCAATTCCATTGAGCCAATCAAGAGGCCACAGAGGACTTCCAACAGAAACCATTCATATTACCTAATGGTCTGGAGGCCAGAAAGGATACACTGCAAGAACACGCATTTTATTTGACAAGGACCCTGCTTTCCTAAAGTATTTTTATATACATTAACCCACAGGATCTTCACAATAATGCTGAGTAAATGGGGGGAAATGATGAGGACCTTGGAGTCACTTGCTCCTCAAAGAGTAGTCTTTGGGTCAGCAGCATCAGCATCACCTGGGAGCATTTAAAAAACACAGAATTCTGGGCCCTCCCTTAAGCCTACAACTCAGAATCTGCATTTTAACAAGATTCCTGGGTATTTATGTGCACATTAACATTGAGAAGCACAGATCTAGTCTCTAGAGCTCAGAAACTATGTTTTATTCATTTCTGTATTCCCAGTTGCAGTGTTGGTTAATAGCTGACTCTGAAGAAATGTTACTTGAACAAATGATAGACAGATAGATAGATAGGTAGGTAGGTAGATAGATAGATAGATAGATAGATAGATAGATAGATAGATAATACAATAAATAAATGAGATGCACTGTGATGGGACAGAAAAATGTTAAATGATCAAAATCACAAAGATGTGGACCAACTAGAATGCAGGTCATCTCTAGACTCATTCACTTTGCATTTTTTATTTTAAGGTAAGGAAAGCAGGCTACAAACCTAGTATGAGTCCTCCCATTTAGAATGTGCTTGAATGAAGGAAGATATATTGGGTTGTTGGAAAAGTCATGACGCATTTTTTTGATGAAAAACAGAAAATTTACGTCATGACTTCCCTAAAACCCCAATATAACAAACCTCACTGCACAGAAGCCATCTATCCTCCTTCAGTCAACATTTCATATCACTGGGTCATGTTTAGAGTATTTTTCACAGTCCAATTCAATTAAAGAAACCACTTTACACTATGGAAAACAGTATGGAGGTTCCTCAAAAAAATAAAAATAGAACTGCCTTATGACCCAGCAATTCCACTCCTGCATATTTATCCAAAGAAATCCAAAATACTAATTCGAAAAGATATATGCACCCGTATGTTTACTGCAGCGCTACTCACAATATAAAGAAATTGTGGTACATATATACAATGAAGTATTATTCTGCCATAAAACAGAATGAAATCTTAACATTTGAAACAATATGAATGGACCTAGAGGGTATTATACTAAGTAAAACAAGTCAGAAAGAGAAAGACAAATATCATACGATCTCACTTATATGTGGAATCTAAAGAACAGAATAAACTAACAAACAAAACAGAAATAGACTTATAGATACAGAGAACAACTGATGGCTGTTCAGAAGGGAAGGGGTTGGGGGGACGGGTGAGGAAGGTGAGGGGATTAGGAAGTACACACTGGTAGTTACAAAATAGCCACGAGGATGTGAAATACAGTATGGGAAATATAGTCAATAATATTAAAAACTATGTATAGTGTCAGATGGGTACTAGGCTTATTGAGGGAATCACTTCATAAATTGTATAAATGCCTAACCACTATGCTGTATACTTGAAACTAATGTAAAATAATACTGAATGTCAACTATAATTAAAAATATATATATTCATGGAATGTGAAGTACAGCATAGGGAACATAGTCAACAGCATTATAATAGTTATGTACAGTGTCAGATGGGTAGTAGACTTATTGGGGTGATCACTTCGTGAGGTATGTAAATGTCTAATCACTATGTCATTTTATATGCCTGAAACTAATAAAAAATAAATAAAAAAAGAAGCCACTTTATGTATGTATGGAGGAACCAACAGATTCACTGTGATGAGTCTGTTTTTCAGCCATGTTGGAAATCAAATAATTCTGAGTAGAAAAAGTCAGGAAGAAGGTCTCTGTCTGCTTGAGATAACTGACCCTATTTTTATAGCCCTTTGGATTATCTAAATCTGGACTTATTCTCTCAGTGCATTCCGTAGCCTGGGCACATCCTCTCCTCCTTTCCCTGGCATCAGCATGAACGCCGGAATGCATTAACCCAAGAGGGCAGAGCTTCACTCAGACCTGTCCTTGCCAAGTGAAAAATCCTACAGCTTCTGGCTCCCGTACCATCCACCTTCTGTCACATCAAATTCGTCACCTACTGTAGGATGGGCCTGCAGACTGCAGTCTCCATGGACTGAAAGCCACGACACGGCTCTGAATCTAGAGCTCCAAAGAGCCTGTGGGAGATCTGCTGACTGACTCCTTCCTGAGGGCCCGTGAAATTCTAATGTCCACCATCCAGGACTCCTCCATCAGAAGTCCGCAGATGAAATTTCCTCTGGGAATCTGTACCTTTACATTGGAAGCCCTTAACCTTTTTTTGAGTCAGTGGACACTTTTGAGAAACTGATGAAAGGGATGGCCCCTTTCTGTCTCCCAAGGAAAATGCACATAAACACACTATTTGCTTTCAATTTCAAGGGAATGTCTTGGGAGTTATTCATAGGATCTCTAGGGTCCAGAAGTTTTAGGTTAATAATCCCTCAAAACCTTGAAGTCTTTGCTCTAATCTTCTAAACATGTCTCTACCTCATCTAAGGTCAACGTCCACAAGATTCATTTTAAATCATTTGCCTAAACTTGGCTTAGAAATTAGCAGAGGGGCTTGGTGCCGAGTGGAAACTACAAGGATTATGATTACAAAAACCTGAGTTTGAGTTCCCATTCTTCATTTAATATCTCCGTGTCCTTGAAAGATCACTGAATCTCTGAGTCTCATTTTTCTCATCTGAAAACGAGGAATGATAATACTACGTCGGAGTTTTCAGACAATGCATAAAAAGTGACTACTGTGTATTGTGCCTTAGTGCTTAGTAAATATTATTCCACTGTCCCCCCTCTATTTTCCTTTCCTTTAATGAGAACTGACAGACTCCCCAAGCAAGCTTCTAACCCTAAAATACTCTGAATCCCCTCTTTAACTCATTTCTTTGTCTTAAGACATTGATGGGCTCTGTTTAAAATCTGCTTAGGCCAAAGAGGGTAACACCTAAATCATCTGTCAAGACACATTTGTTTACCAACTCTTTCCACATGTGAGACACTGGGGGAAATACTATGGGGTGTCCCTCAAGTTGTGTTGAGTCCTGAGAAATGAATATAACCCCACAAAAAAAACAATGCCATCAGTCATGCACACTAAGTGCCAGGTGAACCACTCAGACAATAAGTATAGATGTTGAGGGGCATCTGTGGGCTTGGTGATCAAGAGCCTGGGCTCAGAAATGTCGCAGATCTGGGTTTCAATTCTGGACCTTCTACTTATCACCTGTAACTACAGGGCAAGTTCATCTTACTCTCCTTGTCTGAAAAAAACAACAACAGGGCCGGCCGAGTGGCGCGGTGGTTAAGCGCTGGCTTGGGAAGCTAGTGGCCCTGGTTCAGTCCCACATACGAGGGCCAGTGACACTGCCCTGAAAAAAAAGAAAAAAGAAAAAGAAAAAGAAAAAACAACAACAGACAAAGAACAACAACAGCAAAACCTACTTCACGGGGCTGTTGTGCAGATTAAATGACATGCTTACGTACAATACCTAGCATAGGGCACGATTTACAGAGCATTTAATAAATTAAGGCAATTCTCATGACCTGTGTGGGATGTGGTTGACTGGAGGAAGCTTCTGGAGATGGGCGGATAATGGGCATTGATGAAAGGAGAGAATTCAGAACAGGAAGGGAGGTGGGCAGTGAGAACAGAAACAAGGGCAGAGGGGGTCCCATCAACCTCACCCATTGTTGTCACTTACACTGCCATACTCAGAGACAGTGCCCTAGGGTAGAAGAATACTGCACAGATGACCAATGAAATCAGACCCTAGGGGTTATCCATCCAGAGGGCAGGCCTGGGTGTCCCATGTGGGAGTCTCTGAGGCCCCGAGGTACACCATGAGAACCTAGAATAGAGAGCAGGTATGGGTGCATCACGGGAAAGCAAGCTCCCTTGGACTGGGGTTGGGCAGACAATGAGCCCAACAGCACCTACAGGAATGTTCCTGCAGCTTGGCCCTCCGACGGAAGTTTAGTTTAATTCCATATTGCTTTAGTGGCTACTTTTTTGACAGATTACAGACTGTGTGCTCAATAACTGCTTATTGATTGATTGATTTCTTCCTTGGCTAATGTTGCCAGGAATGAAACTATTTATGCAGTGTTTCAAGCACAGGGTTATGAACTGCATGTTCCTCGACCTCTAAGGGGACTGGAACATTACAAATCCAAACAGGGGCTCCGTGGTGGCCACAACAACAAAAGGCAGCTTGACAGGTAACTCTGGCCCCGATCAACTAGAAGAATCAGTGTGTCCACAGTCAGGATGCTCTAGAAAACTGCCAATCCCCTGATTGCCACCAAGGGCTTTATCTCACTTAAAAAAGAGAAAATGGGGAGGGAGACGGGGTCAGAGAGAAGGATCTGGAGCAAGGACATTAACCTCCGGTCGCCTACCATTAGCAAAAAGGACAAGACAGATACAGATAGGATCTGCTCAAACATTTATGACATAAAAGTAGGAGGAGACAGCTGAGTGGGGAAGGGGGGAGGCCTAATTCTGGATGGACACTTTAAAATTCTGCTAAGTCTCCAGAGTCCAGAGGAGTCAGATCATTAGAGTCTTGTCTTCATGGGCCAAGAATAGCTTAAGATTTATGCTGCATGTTGGATAGTCCTGTTCTGTCTGGATACTGCCTCTGAGTAAGTGGTGCAATCTCACTGGGGCTTAGACCAGCTCCATTGCTGGGGTTCACAGAAGAAAGCACCCCAGTCTAATCTATAAAGGGGTCAGACCAGCCCTGTCCAAGGAAATGGAGCAGTCAAGGAACAGTCAAGGCCAAAGCTAACATCCTTTGTAAAAATGTACCTGGGACACCTACGTCGTGAGGCACCTAGATGCTAAGGGCCTCACTCAAGGCTGTGGGTTGTGGTGTAAACTCTAGTTGTGTTATGTGAGCAGGTCCTTTAACCTCTCTGAACCTTAGGTTCCTCAACTGTAAAATGAGAGTAATAAAAATACCTACCCCATTGACTGTTGAGGATTAATACAGAAAATGTTCACAGGATGGTGACTGGAACTGAATAAGTATTCAACAGAATTGGGTGTTTTTAAGATAGGCTTCTCTCCCAAATGGCGAAAATACAGGATGTGGCAGAGTCTACAAGTAAATAAGAGCGTTCTCCAGGAGGTGGCCCTCTTAGGGTTGCTGTGGGAGCCAAGCAAGAAACTCTAAGGGGTGAGGCAGGCTCTGAAGCACCTCTCCTGATGTGCACAGAGCAACGTCTGAGGTCAAATAAACAGATTTCTAAAACTGGGCTGCAATGCTGCCAACAAAAACGATATAAAGCAGGTCAAATAGTCTCAAGCAACTTGGGGACAGAGCAACTGCAGCTTCCAGAAACTCCTGTGCCATTTTTTCATCCTCAGAAATGCTTCATCCTAGAAACCCTGGCACGAGTGATCAAAATACCAAGGTCCCCCCCAGTCATGGTTTGGCAGGAAAATCAACAGGAGGCAAGGTTTTTGAGTGCAGCTGAGGAGGAGGGCAATAGATCCTTGGAAGTGACTGACTGACAGACACCAGTCCTCAGTTGGAATGAACTCTTACAAAGCACAATCATGTGCACTGGATGGAGCTCTCTTCCCATGAGGTGGTAGCTGATGATCATGTTTTACAGGATGCAGAGGTTTACAGAGTCCTTCACATAATCCTAAGGAGTAGCGTTTCCCAGAGCCTATTCCATGGAAACTAGGACTGCAACGTCCTCCATTCTTAAATTAGGGTTCCATGGTCAAAAGCGTTTGGGAACACAGCCGACTATAACCCACGTTGTACATTTGCAAAGCAGAGTACAGGCACTGAGAGGTCCTGCAGGAAAGAAATGCCAAACTTGTGTGAACATGGAATTGCATTTCGTTTTCTGGTAAAACACCACGGAACACAGTTGGGGGACACCATTTTAGAGCTCTGATAAAGAAGAAAAAGCCTTGTTTGGGAGTCCCCACTCGGCTGCTAATTCAGCTGTTAGTTCCTATTCGGTGCCTTCATTTTCCTGTCTCCAGGGCTTCATGTCCTGGTCTACCAGACCTCAACAAGTACAGCCGAGACTTGTCAGGCCCGGCCCAGCACTGCGGCAGAAATGGTTGCAGGAGTACACCTGAGTCCTCCAGACAGATGGCCACACAGGGGAGAAGCTCCAGAACTGGCATCTGGGAAGACCGGCAGGCGAGGCGTCTCTCGACCTCTCCCTGGGTTACTGCTTTCCTTGCTAAATCTTAAAGGGGACTCATATTTTACTTTATTAGCATGACTTCTTAGAAAAATCATCATAATCTCACCCGCTAAAGGTAATGCCAAAATTGTATACAACTTGGTCATGGTCCTGCCAGGTATTTTTGATATGCAAATATTTTCTGGCCAAAGTAACATAATACAATGTGTACTATTAGTCACTTGTTTTTTTTTTTGAGGGCAGTGTCACTGACCCTCATATGTGGGACCCAAACCGGGGCCACTGGCTTCCCAAGCCAGCGCTTAACCACCGCGCCACTCGGCCAGACCTAGTAATTTGCTTTTTAATTAATGCATGTCAATATATGCATTTTATTATGCATACTAATACAAAATGGACATTAACATTGTTTGCTTTTGATAATGTTCATAGAATCTTAGCTTTGGGTGGGTTAGGGCCTTGGCAGGACTAGTTAAAAAATATTCTGAGTTTTACCCTTGTCGGTGAGATATTGTTAAGCCCATTTTTGCAGATGAGGCAACTGAGGCCCAGAAAGGGACCTCAGGAATGTCATACAAGTTGTCAGAGGTGGACTGGGTCCCAGAGCTGAGGTCTCCTGTCTCCTGGAGTAGGAATACTCTTTCTTTTGGGCTGTCCCTATGAGTCTAGAGACTGACAAAGCATCAGTCAGTTCATATTTGTTCTTATTACATAACATGAGGTACCAGAAATGAGTCGGCTTCATGTCAAGTGCTTTCTTTATATTTACGGGTACCATTTCTTCCAAAAGCCAAATGGAATATTATTTCTCCCATTGGATTACATATGAAAAGGCATATACTCAGGTTTCCTTATTTACACGCCTGGGACACTTCTCAGAGGCCATATGGGGCCGTGGACAATCCCTCCTGCAGAAGCGAGCTGCTACAGACTGTGCCTGGAGAGCTGCCGGTGGCGTTCAGCTCCGGTGACTCTGAAGGAACCAGCCTCCACGGCCTTCCCTGCCCATCGCTCCTCCTTATGTGGACAGGATTTACTGTCTGGTAACCACGCTTGGACTGCGTTGCAAACAACAGCAAACCTCATCCGCTTCTGCCACAGTAATTGCATCATAAACAAAATAAATAGAAAAATTTAAGGAAAATTAAGCCCTGCAGAGAGATTAGCACAGAAGGGGTGAAAATGATCAGAAGGGGGAAATGATCGCTCTGGCCACCTCATCAGCTAGTGTCTGTCATTGAACAGGTGGATGGTGGGGTGCGCAGAACCATCCAGGACTGGTGACTCGATCGCCCCCCTCTCTGCTTTCTTCCAGGGCCCCACAGCCCCCCTGATCAAAGCTGTGTGCACATGAAGCCAAACACCTGGATTTTTATACTTGTTTCCTAATAAATGTTCCACAGCCCAAGCCACTCAGCTTATCCCCCTGCCCCCTCATGAAAGGTCTCTGGCTGCAGTGTTGACCAGCGTGATCACATGACAAGAAGGGAATCAAGCCAGCAGTAGCTAGCAGCCTCCTACAGTCTGCCAGTCCTTACAGGAAGCCTTGTACGCTCAGGGACCTAGCATATCATCCCCATTCCTGCCAAGCCCACTGCGGTCAGTCCATGAGCTCTTGGTGTGTGGCTGGCTGCAGGCATGATCTGGGCAGTGTTCCTAAATCCTCTGGCCTCCCAAAGATTTTGTGAGCCTGGGACCAATGGGCACAAAGAATCTATTGCATCCAGTTCGGATACACAGGCCTAAGTGCCTGCGTTAGTGTTAACTGGAGCAAACTTTCTGCTTTAGTCCTGGCAAAAACACAAACTCATGAGGCAACTAAAGACTGCTTGGGGGGGTTAGCAGATTTCACCCCCATAGATAAAAGCATTAAAGACTTGGCTGAGGGCACCAGAGGGTTTTGCTTATTTATAGGAACAGCATCGCATATTACAAAGGAGCCACTACTCATTTAAGTTGCTATAAACCCCACATTTTCAGAGGCTCTGTGAACTCTGCAAGCGCCCCAGGCCTACCTTCTCTGAGCAAGTCTTAGAGGGACTTTAACCAACTGCCTGAAGGTGATGGTCTTGAAACAACAGTTCTGCAGAGCCTGCGCAGGGTGGAGGTGGGCCATCCTCCATCTTCATTCCTAGCAAAGTGTCCAGTCCATACAAGTTACTACTCAACATCCCACTGAGCACATGACAAAATGAAAAGTGTATACCCCTGCTCTGCCTAGCACAGTGTTTAACTGAGAGTTGGGGCTCAATGAATACTTATGCAATGAGTAAATGAACGACTCCCTCACTTGCTGCTCCATCTGTTATCTGTGCTATGACGCCTCCCAAATCTGTACCTCTGGCCCAGCTCTTCCCCTTCAGTGCCAAATCCACACAGCCCACTGGCTGCCAGAGCAGATGACCTTGGTCTGGGCTCGTCTGAGAGGGAATTCATTAACTTCCTCCCTGACACCTACCCACTTCCCTTCCTGCCCATGTTAAGCCCTCAGAAATATTTCTCAAATCAATTCCCTCTTTTCCATCCACCTTCACTACTTCCCTCAGGCGTTCATCACTTCCCAGTGGATCATTTCATCACCTCTTAATTGCCTCCAGCCTCCTCCTCACCACTCTCTTTCCTATCCCTGCAAAGCCACTGCCCACAATAACCCCAGAAAATCTTTCTAAAATGCAAATGTGAAAGTACGACTTCATGGATCTCCAGTATCGCTGGCTTACAAGCCGCTGCGTGCCCAGCCACATCGGCCTCTCTGCCTTCAGCTCTCACCTCTCCTCCACAGAAATACCCACTTCGTTGGAATTTGAAGGAATTCTGATGACGCTTCTTAGGTGGACGGGTCTGAAGCCCGCCTTCTCTTTAATTGCTTTTCCTTTTCAAATACACAGGGTCACCCAGTGATAACCTGTATTGTCTTTTGTCATAAGACATCATGCCTTCTTTACCTTTTCCCAAATGTCTTTTTTTTTTTATTGTGGTAAAATACACATAACATAAAAGTTACTGTCTTAACCATTTTTGAGTGTATAGTTCAGTGGTATTAAGTACATTCACATTGCAGTGCTACCATCACCACCCTCCATCCACAAGAATTCTTCTTATTTTGAAACACTAGAACTCCCCATTCTTCCCATCCCCAGCCCCTGACCATTACCATTCTACTTTCTATCTCTATGAATTTAATTACTCCAGGTAGACCTCATATAAGTGGAATCATACAATATTTGTCCCTTTATGACTAGTTTAGTTCATTTAGCATAATGTCCTCAAGATTCATCCATGTAGCGTATCAGAATTTTCTTCCATTTTAAGGCTGAATAATATTCCACTGTATGTATATACCACATTTTGTGTATCCACTCATCTGTTAATGGGCACTTGGGTTGCTTCCATTTTTTGGTGTTGTGAATAATGCTATTATGAGCATGAGTGTGCAAATATCTGTTCAAAACCCTGCTTTCAATTCTTTTGTGGGTTACACCCAAAAGTGGAATTGCTGGGTCATATGGTAATTCTGTTTAACGTTTTGAGGAACCTCCATACAGTTTTCTATCCAGACATCATTTTTATATCCATCTAACAAATTTATTCTGAGCATGAGGGAGGACAGACCCCAAAACCCAAAGAAGCAGCTAAGGTGCAATTTGCTAAAAGTTCATTGAGAGGCTTTAGAAAGAGGCCTCTCAGGACAAGAGTCTCTGAGAGCAGGGTAAGTGCTAGTCCCCACATCTCTGATAATGCTCCTCTGCCCTCTTCTTGTCTTATGGCGGACTTGCTCCAGTGTTGAAGGGGAAAGGAACTGAGAGGGAGCTGTGAAGTACTGCAAAGGGTGAAGATACATGCTCATCAATAAGTCACTTGAGAGCTCAGTGGACAATGCCCATCCCTGTTTCTCATGGTGTCTAGCTGATATCATAACATCAATACAAGTCTCTTAAAATGCTGTGAGCCAGGCTTAAGGAACAAAGCTCCTGAAAAAAGGGGATTCTGGGGCCAGCAACCATCTCCCCGCAGGAGCGCTCCATTTTGCATGTGCTGTTCTCCTGGCTGGAGCACCCTCCCCCACCCCGTGGCCACCTATCAGTCTCTTATTTATGCTCAGAGATTCCATTCAAGCATTACCTTCTCAAAGAGGCCTTCCTCATGCCCAGGCTAGTTGTGCCTTCCTCTGTGCTCCTTGTGCTTGGCATGTCTCCACTGCTATATTATTTGATTTTTCTTTTTCATCACTCCCACTAAATCGTATGTTCCTTTGTTGAAATGACAGTGTTTCCCCAATCCTATCCTGAGACCAGCACACAGTTGAATATTTTTGGATGGATGGACGACATTTCTAAAGCAAGTTTTGATGACAATAGCTTTAGTAGTAGTACTAACATAAGGTTTCTCCTCCTGAGCACTGTTGACATTTGGGGCTGGATTAACACTTTCTTGTGCGGGCTGTCCGATGCACTGTAGGATGTTTAGCAGTATCCCTGGCCTCTACTCACTCACTGGATGCCAACAGCACCCTTTCTCCCAGTTGCAACCACCTAAATGTTTCTAGAATTTGCCAAAAGTCCCCTGGTGAGGGTGTTGGCGGGGGGCGGGGGGGCAAAATCACTCCAAGTTCAGATCCACTGCACCAAGATGACGCGCAATTATTCAGGCAGGGTTTGTCCTCTCAGGGACCTTCTGAAAGTGCATGCAGATTCCAGACAATGTATGAAATCTCATCAGAAATACATTTATTATCATCTCGTGAATGCTTTATAAGGTTATATACCTTGTGAATAATTAAGGAATGTGCCTGCGAACCTCTTCCAACAGATCATCCGGTAGGAATCTTAAAGCATCTGCTATAAGATATTGACTCTGGTCTGTTTCATTATTTAAAACCTTACCCAAGCCTGGGTTGAGGAAATGCTACATCAAAACTGTTCCAACCAAAATCTTTTTTAAAGAGCTTAGAAAGTTTGGGGAAAGGGGAGCAACATCCCTGGAACAAAAGTTTATAGTGGCCAGTCAAACTTTCAAATGGAAGGAATTCCATCCACAGCCTATTTAACAAAAGAGAAAGGAATAAGAAAGGTGAGGCTCACACTGGGGGAAAAGAAGAGGAATGGCCAGGATTTCAATGCCCAGGTAAAGTATGTCCTAATCAGAAAAGGGCAGAGGAAATATTTGCCTAAAACCATTTCATATTCTTTGGAGAGGTTAAATGAGATTAGAAGAGCACAGTATATAGCGCAGGAACGACAGGTAGGAGAAGTTCAATACATAATGGTCTCCCTTGTGAATCTTCCTGTGTTGAGCAAGGAGGAGAATCGCAAATCCAGAGCAGGGAGATATCAGAAAATGAGCTCTTCCTAAACTCTAAAACTGTGTGGTTGGATGAGATTACTCCCCCAATCCCTCCCATCTCTCAAGACTAGCAGGAGGCCCTTAGCACCCCCATGCCATCTTTCAGGTCCCAGGCAGAGAGGTGACAATTGTGGTTCTTGAACTTTACTGAGCAGAAGAATCATCAGGGATCTTGTTTACAATGCAGATTTGGGGACCCCATCCTGAGATCTTAATTCAGTCACTCTGTGGCAGGACACGGATGCTACATTTCTGTGATGGGCCCTGCACACTGACGCAGGTAAAAGGACCATACTGCAGAAGGCACTAAGTAAGGAGAGCAGCCCGAGAACTGGAGAGGCTGCATCCACGGAGGCCTGGGGGTACTCTCCAATATCTGTACACCCTGTAGGCAGCTAACAGAAGATTTTGAGCGATACTCAGTAAAAGCTGATGATCAGTCAAAATGGTACCTAGGAGTTACATGTATTTTCCATATTGCTACAAGTCCAAATGCTCAATAACTCAGGAATCATGTTGGTCTCTTAGTGCAGTAGTTCTGAAACTTCAGTGTACATAATACTTACCTAAGAAGGGATAAAAAATAAAAAGTTTCTGGAAGTCTACCCCTAGAGAATTCAATTCAGTAGGTTGAGGAGGGCAGGACTCTGTGATATGAACAGAACTCTAGACCACTGGAGTTCAGGTGGTCTGAAGACCACCCTGCAAGAAACACAAACACAGCTGTAGGAGAGGGGCATCTCTTGGTGCCCTATCAGAAGGTCATCTAAGGGAGAAGGCTAAGAGATCCAGCTGGACAAGAGGAGTCACCCGCCCCTCCCAAAGCCACCATTCTTTACCAAATGACCCTGAGATCAAGTAGGTGAAAACAAGGGAAACAAGAAGAAAAATGGCTGGGTTAAAGTTTCTGCTCAAAAGAAGTAGAGATTTTATGGGCACATTCTGTTTTTGCAACTATACCCCAGGTCCCTTCTGAAAACAAAGCAGAGTCGCCTTCTCTCACTCACTCACCTTCATTCATTCAATCCACACTTACTGAGCTCCAATCATGAGTCACGTCCTGTGCTAGGCACCGGGGACAGGAGTGTCACTCCCATCCTGAAGAATTCCCTATGCCTTCACTGTTGTTACTCAAGGGTCCTTGGCCCCACAAGGGGCCTCTTGCTAACCCCTAGCTCCATGGATCACGGGACGAGCTGCACAGAAATATTTATGTACTCCGCAAGGCCTGAAAAACATGTGACCCTGAGCAAGAGCACCACTGAGAGGCCCATTTTGGGGGACAATGAACAGACACAAGTTCTAAAATAAATTCTTAACCTGCCCAGAGTTGAGCTGGAAGAGACTGAAGGAAGGGGTTGGCCTGGCATACACTCCACCTGCATCCCTGGGGTTTCAGCAGCAGCCAACCTTATACCCACAGACCTTTTGGTCCTGTTTATGACGCTCTGACCGGGGTTCTGCATCCCAGGGCCAGTGGTGCACCTGGCAGGGAACACAGCTGCGAGCAGGGGATAGGTGCCTCCACCTGGTAAAACCCCTTCTAAAATCAAAGACAAGTTACTTCCTTGCGCTTCTGATTCTCACATGACAATGTAACCTGTCTGTCTCTTCCCATCCTTTTCTCTCATTGTCCTCCAAACTCATGTTCCAGCTAGCCACTGTTCTCAAGAAGTGGCTCTTTCTGCAGCCTCCATGTCCAATGGAGCAAGTCCACCTTTCTCCTCCCAGACTACACTCATCCAGGCAAGCCCCTCCCACCAGGCAGACACCTGATCTAAGGGACCCTCTGCTACCATTACCCCCGCCTCCCCAGGAACTTCAGCTGAGACCACTCCTTGTTGACTCAGACCAATGTGGACCTTAACATAACTCTTTACTGTTCCCTGATTCATTTATGAGTTTGAATCTTCTCTCCCCAACTGGATGGAAGCCACTGAAGGACAGGACAATGGACATGCCCTCCTGACTTCCCATAGAACCTGGGCACAGGTTGGATCCACAGTGGGTGTTTCAACAAAACCTTATTGATTTGATTTGCTCCCCTCCCCTCTTTCAAACCAACCATTAGATACAAGCCACTACTTTTTTTTTTTGAGGGCAGTGTCACTGGCACTCACATGTGGGACCCGAACCGGGGCCGCTGGCTTCCCAAGCCAGCGCTTAACCACTGCGCCACTCGGCCGGCCCCAGTTACCTAACTTCTGAGCCTTGATCATCTCATCCTTAAAAATGGGGATGGAAACTTAACAAAACAACAACAAAACACCCGATTCAAAAATGGGCAAAGGACTTGAATAGACATTTCTCCAAAGAAGCTATATGAGTATGGCACCAAGAGGCATATGAAAAGATGGTCAACATCACTAATCATTAGGGAAATGCAATCAAAACTACAATGAGATACCTCACACCCATCAGGATGGCTACTATCAAAATAAAGAAAACAAGTGAGAGTGTAGAAAAATTAGAACCCTTGTACATTGCTTATAGGAATATAAAATGGTATAGCCACTGTAAAAAACAGAATGGCAATTCTGTTTCTTTAAAAAATTAAATACAGAATTACCATATGAGCCAGTAATTCCACTTGTAGGTCCATAAAAGAATTGACAGCACGGAACAGATATTTGTATACCATGTTCATAGCAGCATTATTCACAATAGCTAAAATGTGGAAGCAACCCAAGTGTCCACTGATAAGCAAGATGTTATATATACATACAATGGAATATTAGTCTTGAAAAGAAATAAAATTCTGACACGTTACAATATGGATGAACTCTGAGGATGAGCAAAACAAGCCAGTCACGAAAAGAAAAGTATTGTATGATCCCAGTTATATGAGGAACCTGAAGTGGTCAAAGTCATAGAGACAAAAAGCAGAATGGCGGGTGCCAGGAGCTGAGAATGGGGAGAAGTGAGAATGGGGAGTGACTGTTTAGTAAGTACGGAGTTTCAGTTTTACAAGATGAAAAGAATTCTGAGGAGGGATGACAGTGATGGTTACACAACGTGAATGTATTTAATACCACTGGACTGTACACTTAAAAATGGCTCCGATGGTAAATTTTATGTTATGTGTATTTTACCACAATGAAAAAAGGGGAAAAGGGGGATGGTCATATCCAGCATAGATATTCTCATAAAAATTAAGTGAGATGTGAAAGCATCTGGCACACATGAAATGTTGCCTTCCCCCCTTCCCTTCCCTTCCTTCTGGTCTTAGAAATATATGCAGTCACACCTAAGCGGGGGAGGTACAGAGTGTGGGAGCAACCTGACTGGCCTGGGATTCAGGCAGCTGGCACTCTGACACAGGCCCCCCTCCCCTTCAGAGCGTCAGTTTCCTCATCAGTAAATGAGAGGAGGCCCCTACCAGCTCTGAGAGTCAGAGATTCCAGGGCCCAGGCTCCTCTCCAAGGACAGACAAGGGTTTCAGGGTGACACTGTCTACAGCTTGCAACCGTTAAGATTGAATTGTGCTCCTCACCCTACAAAAAGATACACTGAAGTCCTAACCCCTAGTGCCTGGAAAGTGACTTTATTTGGCAATCGGGTCTTCACGGAGGTAATCAAGTTAAAATGAGGTCATGAGGGTGGGCTCTAATGTAATGACTGCTGTCCTTGTTCAAAGGGGAAATACAGTCACAGACAGCAGCACACAGAGAAGCCATGTGAACATGAAGGCGGAATCAGGGTGATGCATCTACAAGCCAGGGATGCCAAAGATTGCCAGCAAACCACCAGGAGCCGGGAGAATGGCCTGGAGCAGATTCTCCCTCACAGCCCTCGGACGGAACCAACCCTGCTGACACCTTGACCTTGAACTTTTTGCCTCCAGTACTTCAAGACAATAAATTTCTGTTGCTCAAGCCACCCAGTTTGTGGTACTTTGTTACAGAAGTCCCATCAAGCTAATACACCGTGCATCTAAGAGCCCTGAGAGAAAACATTTGTTCGAAATCTGAGGTTCCAAAGAGTTATGGTAGCTGCCATGGAGCAGACGGCAGGGACTGTGCTGGCCGTGGATCCATGGGTCTTGGAAAGCCCAGCGAAAGCAGCCCCGGAAGCCCCTCTCATGGGTGTGAGCTTGGGAGGAGAACCCTCTGGGGTGGGGATGGGGAGAGTCCAGGAGAGACACCCACACTGCAGGCGACAAGGCCTCAGCAACCCTTGATGGGTTTATTATTTATAAGCTGCTGTCATCACTTTGCTCCCTCTAACTCACTTCAGAGAGTTTTTAATATTTCAGAAACAGATGAGCCTAGCATTGCCTAAGCTATTCGTGGTCTTAACCATACCAAATACTTCCTCCAAAATGATGCTGCAAGATGATTCTGGCTTAAATATCTCACCGTGGTGCAGAGGGAAGAAGCTGACCCCCTATAGAGGCCTCAGCACCCCCAAACAGAGCTTAAACACATCAGTCACGATGGCCGCAGCTGAGAGGCCTGGCCTCTGTGGGCCCAGTCATGGCCCTGACATCCATCTTCCACCTGCCCAGCCTGCCACTGCGCCATTTTCATGTGCCACTCCATGTCAGGCACTGGACCAAGCCCTCTGCACACGTTATCCCACTCACTCCTCCAGTGCTGCTAGTTCCCCCATTTCAGAGAAAAAGAAACTCAGGTCTGAAGAAATTCAATAAGATGCCAGAAGCCACACAGGCGGTAATTTGAAGCCAGGATTCTAATCTAGTTCTAATTCCAAAACCCCCAGCTTTTCCCTAAATAAGCCATATTTCTGGAAGGTCATTCCAGGTGAAGGTGACAGGGAGAGCACAGGTCCAGAGTCACAGACCTGAGAGCCATGTGCAGTACATCCAGCAGTGAAGGTGTGATCAGTGCACCTGGGGTGTGTGCCAAATGGGGTGTATAAAGGGGGCACTCCCTTTATAATCCTGAAGGATGAGAGGTTTACCCAGGTGTTCGCCTGGAATGAGTTTTATGAGACTGGCCAGGGTCTCCCTTCCACCTCGGCTTCCTACCTGAGAAACGCTGACCGACATCCCCCACTCTCAAAGCACTTTCCCTGCCATGATTCACCCCCAGTGGTGAGGGGCTGCGTAGGCCCTACGTCTCTAGTGACAAAGGCAGAGCCACCAGTAACATGGCTATGGAAACACAATATTAAAGTCTCAATCCTTTTCCACTGAAGAAAAATCTCACACACGAGGACACTATAGAGCATGAAAGCCTGAAGCTATCAATGTGAAAAGGGTTTTGTTTTCTTTGACTGCTCATCCTACCTGAGTGCTCTCTCTCTCTGTGTTATAGTTCACTTTCTTTAGAAAAAAAAATCACTGTTCTATTTAAAATATTTGATTGATTTAGTCTATAAAGAAACAACTGACTAAAATAGTCTATAAAGAAACAAATGACTAAATTTTTTCCCCATTGCCTCAAAGTTTCATTTAATATCATTATCTCTAACCATGTTTTGAGTGCCTCTCAAACAAATGACTTTTTTTTTTTAGATTTTTTTTAAAATTAGGGAATTGGGGGAGGGGAACACTGTTGCGGAATTGGGGAAGGGGACCAGCCAAGTTGTTGTTCTTCAATCTTCGTTGTGGAGGGTGCCAGTCGCCATCTGGCTGCCCATCAGCAGCTCATGGCCTCTAAGCTCAAGGTGCTGTGTTCAATCTTAGTTGCTGGTTGGCATAGCCATCATCCCATGCAGGAGTTGAACCAGCAGCCTTGTTAAGAGTGCATGCACTATCCACTGAGCCATCCAGGTGGCAGCTCAGCTCAAGGTGCCAAGGTATTATTAGTCTCATCTCCATTTTGCAGATAAGAAACTGAGGCTTAAAGGGGTTAACTGGCTCGTGGTTACAAGTGGTGGAGCTGGAATTCATATCCAAGCTAGCCCTACTCCAAAACCCAAGCTGGAATCACAATGCTCCTTTGAAGATTAAATTAAGAGAGCGCAAACCAGAGCCCTCTGTAAACTGGCAAATGTCAGGCCCAGGTTTGCAGATATTTCTAGGGGTGGGAAGAGCTACTACCAGATTGGGCAGCTCTGGACTAGAGTCCTGTGCCTTGCCTGCTTCCGAGCTGGGCAGTAAGAGACCTCTGAGGCTGGGGACACCCCTTCCTTGAGGGCCTCATGTCTTTCTTAGGGAAATCAGACCACCAGCACAGCAGTGACAATGCCTCTACCTCGGTTGGACACGTTGCTGTAGGAGTCAACAGATCGAGCCAAGGTCAACACCCACACCTCCCCCTACACACACACAAACACATACAGGCAGTAAGTACTAAAACACTGTTGAACACATAACAGTGAGGGGTGGGGCCTTGAAACAGCCCAGATTTGGGACATCCCGCAGATAGGGGGAAGGGCAGCTGCACTCTGGGGTAGGTGAGGCATGGACACTGCATCCTGAATTGTCTAGGGGGCACCGTTGTGTGACTGCAGCTACTGCAGAACTAGAGCACCTTGTGGCTGCCTGCAGAGAAAGGCCCACTGCTACTTAGCAAGGACCGGCAGGGTCTTGCAAATGCCTCTATTTCAGGTCTCCTTTTTACTCATATCCATTAACACTTGTTTCTACTATTGCGTTGTCAGAAAAGTCATGATGTATTTTTTCTATGTTTTTCATTGCAAAAATGCATCATGACTTTTCCAACAACCCAATAAATTCAATTTCATTTTTAAAGAGAGTGGGCCCAGGCAAAGGATGGGTGAAGGTAAAAATTGTTTAGCAAAGTAGATGTTTCCTAAAGTTCACCTGCTCATCTTTGAGGCACACCTGGATTCTGTGCCCGCCGGGCCCTCTGGCCAGCCTATTGTGGTGTTGTAAAGATGCATCTCTCTCATGGTCTAGAGCAGAGGGACATGAGGTACAGACAGGAGAGTTCCCTCTGCCTTTCTTTTTATCTCCAGGCACAGTGTGCTAACAAGGGGGTGATAACAAATGCCTTATCACTCCCTGACTGGTCTCTAATAAGAAGGCCCTAGAGTCTCTGTCATAGGTGTCCACTCTTCAGCAAAGAAAAAATTTACAGCTGAGAATTTTGCTTCCTGAGCTCTGGCCTTCTCTTTTCTCTCTGCTTCTCCTTCACTGTCACGACATCTTGCTTTTAAACTTCCCATTTCTCCAGTATGACTGACTCTTCCGGGCGCTATTCCTCCAGGCGTTTGCATGTAACCCTGGATGTCTAAGAGACACCATGCTTCTTCCCAGCTGCAAGACTCTCAGGACAGGAGGTGGGGTCCCAGGTGGTCCAGAAAGGAGGCATTTTTGATCCCTCAGGATACTCCTTTAGTCCATTCATGGAGCCTCGTAGGGCAGAGCTGGGCTGGAAGGGACATGGGATGCCCGAGCAGGCTCCCCTCTTCCTGCTGCTTCTCTCCCCTATCCTTAACCTCAAGCCCTCCTATCCTACTCCTCCAGGCCCCGATGGCCCAGAAGCTGGGGCTCTGCAGCCCGTTGGCACACAGTGTCAGCCATAATCGGTCCAGCAGTCAGGACCCAGCTCAGAGGCTGGCAGCAGTAAGCCTCCGCTGAAGAATCTGGGGCATGGAGGAGGGAGCTAAGTGATGCAGAGCATGGGTCAGAGTGGATGAAGACCGAATCCTCACATCTCCGTGTCCGGAAGTCCTGGAGAGAGCAACCACAGGCCTCTCCATACCACAAGTGAGACGCATGACCTAAACACTGATACTGGAGAACTGACGAGGTAAGAAAAGAAAACCTACAAGTGACTTGGCCAGGTGGAGCCTAGGTTTGACCCCAAATCCACCCATGCCCAAAATTCCAACTCTTTCCAACAGGCCACCTAGCTTCAATGTCAAGGCTCCTTAGTCAAACACATCTGTACACATAGTAGGTAGATACTTCGAACGTCTAGTTCACTTTGTCTATTATTCCATGTGTTCAACAACTGCTGATTAGAATGAATATCCATCCACTGGCCTCTTTCTCACTAAGTGCACGCAGGCTAGAAGAGCACAACATGCAGGAAGCCATCGACACTCCAGCGCAGGATGACTGATTCCCTATATGGCCAGTTCACCGTGGAGGTCCTTTCTCTCAGAGGGACAGAAACTTCTTTCCATGTTCTTTTCTTTTTTTTTTTTTTTGAGGGCAGTGTCACTGGCCCTCATATGTGGGACCGAACCAGGGCCGCTGGCTTCCCAAGCCAGCGCTTAACCACCGCGCCACTCGGCCGGCCCCTCCATGTTCTTTTTGCTTTGTTTTCAGATGATCTAATGTTGCACGACCCAAGGGCCAGATATGAGAAGGGAGGCCCAAGAACAACCTGTTTGGCTTTCACTACTCAGTTGCAGCCGAGCTTCCCCTCGGGACTGTGCATGCCTGGGCACGCACACAAGCACGCTCGCTCCCAAGCCTTGCCCCAGGACCCTGAGCGGTTGCCTGGGCCATCACCTTTACCTGAGGCTTGCTGCCCACATAGAGATGCCCTCCTCCTTTTCCACAGGTGTGAATGGCCGCCCCAACTGGGCTCCTGGTCTCCGTGTGTCTGCAGATGCTCAGGAAACACTGACTCCACCCGCAAGCGCAAAGTTCCCACCCGCCAGCACAGGTCGGCCGCGACAGCACCCTTTACAAACAGCGGTCTCGAGTGGCTCCCGAAGGCACTTAGCTCTGAGGGTGCTGCAGGGATGTGCCCTCACCCCCAGCTGCCTAACCTCATCCTCACACCCGTGCCCTGCCACTCAGTGCCACGGGCCCCCCGGAAGGGGATTAAGATTGAACATGCATGGTGAAGTGGGGTAGAGGGACAGACACACATTTAGCATTTCCTTTCAACCTCCAGCCACAAGGAGAGGTCAAAGAGGGACTGACGCCCTATCTTATTGGTAAGTAAACCGAGGCTCCCTCTAAATCAGCACCTGGTATAGCGCACATCAGAGCGGAGGTCTGTCCAACACCAATTTCCTTTGACACCACTAACAGGTCTAACTTCCAACCTGACCACTAATGGTGCAAAAGGAAACCCTCAGTGTGAGCCTCATCGTACTGATCAATTTTATTAAGAAACCAAGACAGCAGATGTGTGGTAATGGAATTCCATTTCTGTACCACTTTTAGCTTTTCCAAGTATATTTGCATAGTTATCTCATGTTTACAGGAACCATCCTTCAGGGTTTCAGACAGGTTTCATGGAATTTTTTCTTCACAATAAAGGCCATTTGATCAAAGTAAAACTAAATGGGGATGGCCGAGTGGCGTGGTGGTTAAGCATTGGCTTGGGAAGCCAGCGGCCCCAGTTCGGTCCCACATGTGAGGGCCAGTGACACTGCCCTTCAAAAAAAAAAGTAAAACTAAATGTGATTTAGTGTAAAGACCTGTATTTAAAACTTAGCAAATCAAAATCATTTCTGTGCCCAATTTTTTAGAAAAACAAAGATATTTTATGGACCGCCAAGACTAGGCACAGCAGAGGTCAGAAAACTGAGACCCGAGCTGTAGTAGAAACACACACACTGCTCCTGACCAGTGAACCCCGTCCAGGCTGGGACAGGGAGCAAGGTCATGGAGAAAGGCAGGACGGCAGACCAGACTCTTGGTGGAAGAGAAGCTGGAGGCTGACCTGCTGGCCTTCTCACCAGAAGCCATAAGGGAATCTCACCTTTAGACAGGTTTGAGGGAGTTGTTTATAAAAAAGGAGCTCTTCTAGACATCCCAGCCGCCATAGCCAAGATCAAATTACATCCAAGGTTAACTGGATAGAAAGATACAAGTGCTAACCCATGAAGACAATCTGATGGCCAGGACTGGCTACACAATTTGCATGGTCCAGTGCAAAACAAAAATGCGAAGTCGCCTGTGATGAATTATTTCAAAATGGCCATAGCAGAACATTAAAACAAGCTCAGGACCCTGTGCAACTGCCTGCAAACGAAGCCAGCCTTGCTACAGCTCAAAAAAAAGAGGGAGTGAGGGGGCCAACAAAGTTTTTAAACTACAGCAGTAGTGGAATGGAGGCCACCTAGAAATCAGACCCGTGTGATCTGGGGAATGTAACCTCACCATCTGGGCCTTGGATCCCTCATCCAGGAAACGGGGATCACATCTCTGGGCTGCTGCCCTCCAGAGTTTATTGTGAGAGAGAAAATGAGATAATGAAGGTGCAAGTGCCAGGGAATGGGGAGGCCCGACATAAATATAAGGGATTACTATTATTCACCCAGACCCACAGAGCTCTGGGATTTCTGAAGAACACTGACATTCTCCAGCAATTAAGTCAAATTAACATAATTCAAACAAAACATCTAATTTTAGCGATGTGTAACAATTCCCCCTCCACAGAACAGACACTGCTGCGTCTCGTTCGAGGAGTGCAATGCCAGGGATGCAGGAAGGAAACTAAACCACTGTGACACAGGCCTTTTTACCCAGGCAGGCACCAGGCTGTTTCTATTTTCACAACCGAAAGACGTGCTCCTAGATGGCTTCTACTGCATCCAGCAGCAGAGCCACACTGCTGGGCCAGCTCCTCAGAGGCTGAGGAGGACGCAGCAGCCAGAGCAACCCTCCAGGACCAGGTACACAGCAACTCCCCTGCTGGAGTGGGAGTCAGGGGCCCCGAGGTCCTTCCAGGGCACAGCCCTACAGCCTCAGTCTTCCTGTATGTGAAATAGGGGTGATCATGCCTATCCTGTCTCCCTTCCTCAAAGGACTGTTTAAGAAGTTAGTGATGATTATTCTCTGTGCATGTGTTTAATGTAAATCGCCAGATTCATTTCATTCAATCGACAGGTTCTAAAGATCCAGAGATGACCAAGGTCCAGCCTCTGTGCACGGTCTAACAAGGAAAACAAGCATTTAACCCAGGGGTTGGCAAACTCTACCTAAGGGCCAGATCCAGGCTACTGCACGTTTTTGGATAGCCCACAAGCTAAGAATGATTTTCACATTTTTAAATGGTTGCAGGAAATGAAGATTTACATTTTGTAACATGTGAAAATGAAATGGAACTCAAATTTCAGTGTCCATAAATAAAGTTTTATTGGAACACAGCCATGCTCATTCATTTGTACGTTGTCTATGGTGCTTTTGTGCCACAATGGCACAGCTGAATACTTGCAACAGAGAGTAAAAAGTAGTTATCATATGGCCTTTTACAATAAATAATTTTCCCACCTCTGACTTAAATAAACAGAACAATGAGTGTTGTGATAGTGAGATTAGCAATGCTAATGGAACACAAAAGAGGGGGCAATTGTTTCTGCTCAATGAAGTTCTGGAAGACTTCCCAGAAGAGGTGATATTTTTTTCTGGATTTAAAAATGAATAGGAGTTTACTGGGTAGCCAAAGGAAGAGAGGAGGGTTTCGGACTTTGTATCCAGCACAGCCAGTAGGAAAAAGGCATGGGGGGTATGGCAGCATGTAGAGATGGCAGAAAAGAAGGAGAGGAGGGGAAGAGATAAAGCTGAAAAGATAGGCTTGAGCCAGTATGAAAGTTCACTGTACCTACAAAGGAGCTTTTTAAATTCCCTCTTTCCCCAAGAAGCACAATAAAATATTTAGTATGTAACCAAGATAGATAGAAGATGATAGACAGATAGATAGATAGACAGACAGAGGGACAGGCTCTGTAACTCATGGAGTAACCAAACCTTGCATCCAAACAGCACTCAAAAATCTCAGGTTCAGGCCCAGCTCAGCCATGAGCCTTTGGGAGGTCTCTGTCCCCACCCTCAGTTCCCATCCATAGAATGAGCAGCTTGTACTTGATGAATATGCCCCAAAAGCCAGAGATGCATAGAATAAACTAAGTGCCAACACCGGGCCATGGCTGGCAGCCCATCAGGCCCTGAACATGCCCCAAGCTGCATGTGACACCAAAGGGCACTAATTAGGAGAGTGAGACGAGGACCAGATTGGAATAGTCTAGCCAGGACACATTTCCTTCCATTAGGCCCAGAGAGGGCTCAGGCCTTCAGGCCCAAATCGAGCTCCCTGGCAGCTTCCTCCCTGGCAGAGGCACTCAGAGGCTCCCAAATCATTTAGCCCCTCCAACTTCGGCGCACAGGGCCACATCTGATTTCTGCACACTCTTCACCTTTACTTGGTGGGGCTGTTTCCACATGGAACAAAAGAACCAAAGTTCCTTCCCTTCTCTGAGTCATTCTCACCATGTTGTGCTCAAAGAATCATAGCCTTACGGGCTGGAATGTCTTACCAGGCACAGAAGAGCCAAGCCTGGAGACCTGCTTCTAGTATTTGCCTGGCCACTAAAAATAGCTGCATGGTCTGGACAAATCATTTCCTTTCTCTGGACTACAGTTTCCCCCCTGAAGGGAATAGGGTATGAGATCTGCAAGGTCCCTTCCAAGGTGCTCTATCAGTTAGCCAAGTCCAGGCTCTCCATATGACAGGTGAGAAAACAGAGGCCCAGAGAAGTGCAGTGATTTTCCAAGGTCACCCAGCCACTTCCTGAGGGGCAGAATCAGGACCATCCTTAGATTCTAATGTTCCCATTCTAAGGCAGTGGCCATGAACTCGTATGCAAGTCAGCATCTATCTCTCTATCTGTATGTCCATCTCTATCTTTAGATCCATATCTATGGTGATTGTTCTAGTAGGAATGCATGCCTTCTCTCCCCAAGTGGGGATGGTATTTTGTCTCACAAAGTCAAGGGAAATGATATATGTAGAGTTCTCTAGGCTGTGTTAAGTGTTTTTTTTTTTTTTTTTTAAACTATTTTTATTTTTTTGCCCCTCATCTTTCCCCACTTAGCCACTTTGTCTATTTGATTGTAATCTTCACAACAGCCCTAGAGGCAGCCAAGTGAAGGTTTTCAAATCAGGCAGCTGGTGTGAGCCCCAGGCCTGGCTCTAATCGGATGTAGGACCCTGGGCAAGCTATTTCGCCTTCCTGAGCTCTCCAAGGTCCTCGCCTATCTACTGGGCTGTTCTCCCAGCCCCTCAGGCTAAGTGGGCTCCCGTGAGTAGTATGTGGGTCAGAGAAGTCCCTTGCTTCCTCTTCTCTCCTTCAGGGGAGAGGTCATCAGCCACCCATGGCTGGGCCTTGCTGTTTTCCTGCCGTCACTGGGTAAGTAGTTGACAGACAAGAAAAACAGAAAACAACATGAATTTCGATCCTTAACACTCTACATCTGCTCTCACCTGCTTATTATAAAAACCAGGACTTTAGAGACAGACAGTCCAGTTTCAGCCCAGCTTTGGCACTTCCTAGCAGTGTGAAACACATTTCATTTTCCTGAGCTTTACTTTGCTCCTGTGTGAACTGGGGAAACAGATACCTGCTTCCTCACAGGGTTGTTGGGAGGACAGTGAAATGATGCCCTGGACACTCTTGGTTATCCGAGCTCTGTGTAACAATGGCTACTTTCCACATGGCACCCACCTCCATTACTCCCAAGGCACTCTGAGGCCTGAATACCCAGGGGCTCATCTCCCAGGAGATATGACCACTGGACAGAGTTCTATTAGCCTGGACCTGGCCGTCCCCTTCCTGGGACAGTTCTCTCCTGCCCTCCCCAGCCCCAGAAGAGCAGCCACTGGAGAAAATGTGACAGGTTTTTAGTGCCTCGGGCTTCCATTAAAACCAGTGAGTGCTGCATTCCAGGGAGAAAGAGGGCCAGTAGGACAGAGACTGGAATCCGAAAAAGCACTTTAGTTGGGGCTGAATTGGGGTACTGACCTCTCCTGAAAACAATGACTCCTTGGGAACTCAGTAAGTGATGAAGCTGGGATTTTCCCAAAATGTGCAATTCACCTCTAAAAGACAAGTCTCCAAAATGCCAGGCTTGTCTGACAAACCACACCATATATCCCATAGCACACAGCCTGCTGTTCTTTGGGCTGTGGGTTTGCTGGGTCTGCTTTCCAGGAAAATGCAGGAGAGAGGGCTGCTTGGGCCCCCTCCCCCTGCTGGAGTCAGAGCCTCCTGTGCCTCTCCAAGCTCCACCGGAGGAGGCCCGCTTTGCTCATGACCTTGAAAGCAACTCTGCGTGTGACAGACCCAGTCACCTTGGACTGAAAATAGAAGGCGCTCTGTCTCCTGCATTCTCTCTGTTCACCTGTGGCAGGTACTCTCTGATCTCTTAAAGGTTAGTCTTCGTTACAGAGGCAGAAGGCACCCTACTGGCCTCAGCAGGAGATTTAGGGTGACTGATTACACAGGATCTCCAAAAACACACACCCAAAGGACCAGATCTGCTAACCTTGAGCATGGTGACCTTCCAACAGCCCATGTGGCCCCCACACTTTATCAGCACGGCCCCCTCTCCTTAATCTGCACACAGTAGTGTCAGTGTTGTGAAAATAATATGTTGGATGGGATGAGTATCAATGAGCTAAACCTGAACCCTATTCTGGGTGGTCTTTCACACTTTTGCTAACATTCCTGTGCCCAGCAGTCTGGTACCCATTTAGAGCTGGACCACAACACAGGACAGCCTCCTCCATCCCCATTTCCCTTCCAGCACACCTCAGGCCAGGTAAGCTAGCCGGTGTCTGGCAACCATATTGCCCTGCAGCCTTGTAAATTATGAGTACCTCCAGGAGAGGCTTCAAAGCCAACCCCTGTATTTTAGAGGTAGGGAAACGGAGGCTCAGAGGAGTGCCCAAAGCTACACAGGAGAATGAAGAGGACTAGAACTCAACCCCAGCTCTCTTGACCCCAAGGTCTGTTCTTTTCATCCACTAATACCTGCAAACCTGAAGGGTGGGATGGGAAGAAGGAGAGGCTCCTACAATCCGGATCATACACAGTCTCCATTAACTGAGAAATGCAAGGTAATACACTAGTTTCATTTCCTAACAGGATCCATAATCCTGTGTTGTACTAGGATTTATCTGAAAGTGCCATTCCCATAAAAGACCTGGGAAACTCCCTGGGCCCACACACAGTGTCCAAATGGACACAGTCTCTCCAGCCTTCTTTCAGATTAGGCACCCCTTGGGTAGCATCTCTGACCCAGACTCAGGAGAGCTTCTGGAAGAGATGAAGCTGGGCCTTAAAGGACGAGTAGGGATTAGACTGTGGCCCAGAGAGCATGTGGAGGTGCAGGAGCAGCAGAAAGGCGGGGGCCATGGGGGGAAGGGGAAGACCCCCGTCATAGGCAGGTCCTGAACAGCCTTGGAAGTTGGGGGAAAGAGTTTGACTTTATCCTAAAGGCAATGGGAACTAACTGAAGGATCCTATGAAGGGATGTGACACCTATCAAACTGTATTTGAAAAAAAACAAAACAAACAAACAAAAAACATGACTCTTGCTGCAAGATAAAAACTGGATTGGAGAACAAGACCAGAAGAGGTGACTGCAGAAATGATGCTTGGGCAAAAGCAGTAGAGATGCAAGCTGGGGTGGAGAAAGGTGTGCAGTTCCATCAATGTTCTCCCTGAAGAATCTAATGATGGTATAGCTTTTACCTTGGTGCAGAATCATAAAACATGTCTTTTCCATCTGCCTTGTTTCAGTCATATCATGGGGGAGGAGGGGGCAATATTGACATGTGGGTGAAAGTACTAAAATTCAAACAGTCCAGATGTCCTTCAAAGGAAGATCTGTTGAAGAATGAGGTCCAAAGACTACAACACATGTGACAAGCAAGGACACAATGTTAAAAGAGACAAACTGACAAGGGTTCACTCTACCTAAAGCAGATAATAAAGCACAGCTACTCAAGAACTCTACCATACATCCTGGCTCCTGAGACATTGCTCTGTGACAGTGCACAGGCACGGGGTCCCTTCCACCCTGTGCTGCAGTGGTCCCAAAGCAGAGAAGACTCTTGCACTGAACCCACTGCACAACTGGCCCGCCCAAGGCATCCCCAGGCAGGATACAACCTAAGATCAGCAGGGCAGGGCTCTCATTTCCAAGGTGGTAGAGACCAAAGCAGCTCTTTCAAATGGCCTTAAAATGAATTTGCCAATCTCCACACCAAAGGAGAATCTAACGTCTCCATTAATTCAGCACAACTCTACAGATATTTCAGACAGAGCTTTTCTGACCTGGGCTGTTTTCGATTCTTCTTTTTTGATTCTTCATTGGAGTTTTAGATCAGATTCACATTTCTCCACAGTCTTTCCTAATTCATTTAAGAAATTGGCAGCAATGCTAAATAAGTATTCTCAATCTTGGGATATAACCTTCACAGCCATCTCTGGAAAGGAACTCACTGTGTTTGAATTATACACAAGGTGAGAATTTAGTTAAGTGGGCCCAGACTTTCACCTTTTAAATCTCATTTAGGGTTAAAGAGGAAACCTCTAGTGGTCATATTTTTTTACATCTTTATTTATCCATTCAGGGTTCTGGGTTCAGACATGTGTTTCTCTCTGTCACCCTCCCCCTCCCCCCATGTGCATAGCCTACTAATGTCTGTGTCTTGATTTTACTGGTTGCTCCAGGGTAGGAGATGGATTTGAGTGGGAACTGGGGCATTGGAGCAGGCGTTTATTGAGTGCTTACTGTATCCCAGGTGTTTTACATATATTAACTCACTCAATTCTTCCAACAACCCTGCATAGTTGTACAGTAGATATTATTCTCCCCACCTTACAAATGGCAAAACAGAGACTCAGGGAGGGTGACTGAGAAACTTGACCAAAGTCACCCAGCTAGTCACATCCGAGCCAGGACACCAACCCAGGACCATCTGACTCCATCTAATTCCAAAGCCCACATCCCTTCATGGCTGCTTCTCCATCACAATCAAAGATGACCTCCTGTCACACACTAAAGTCCTTTTAATTTTTCTGGTCACCTCGCCCACAAGCATACTGGAATAATATGAGGCAGGGTGGCTTAACCTCATCTAGGACTTGGGAGACAAGGTTTAAACTGAATTCTGACAGAGGAATCAGCATTACTGTTTGAGGTGAAAGATTCAGCAGACACGAAGATCTATAGCAGAGAAAGCACACATATCCAAAGTACTAGAAGTTCAGAATACAACTGAGTGCGGCACATAGGAACGAAAGAAAGGAGATGCGAAAGAAAGGCAGCTATGGGTTAGATGAGGGTGGGGTGGCTGGGAAGCCAGAGGAAGGAGCCTGGCCTTTATTCTAAGGGCAATTAGAAAGCCACTGAAGGATCTGAAGGACGGAGTATGGAGATCTGATTTGCATTTTTGGAAGATCACTCTGGCGGCAGAGTGGAGTATTAGACCCAACATACACACATTTTCAAGTTGGTTTACAATGCACGGCTTCACATGCCAAAACCCAGACTTTTCAGACCACACTCCAGCTCCACCTTGAGCCAGTACGTTCTGTTACCTACTTGGCTCCAGTCCACATCACCTTGGAATTCTTAATTGGGATGTGACATCATCTATAAATTCCAGCTTTCATCTCCAGAAGACAAACAGGCAGAGAAGGACCTGGCTACCCTCTTGACAAACAGTGCACTCTCTGTCTTTTCTTTTAATTACATTACATTTTAAAAATTACGCTACCCCCAAACATATTCCTACTTTTTTATTAGAACCATATTCTTAAAAACATATTCTTTTAAGCACCTTGTTTAGTGATTGCATAGCATTTTGTGATGGCGCCAAAGTCAATTGTTTGAGTAGGTGAGTCCAGGTTCCCTACAGCCCACCTCTTACCCTAGGCGTTTGCTTTCCCTGCCAGCAGGGGCATCCACCAGTTTCTTTAGTTCCCACAAGGCCCTGTCAGCTCTCTCACATGCCAGTGCTCTATTTGAAGCAATCATTCGGAAGATTAGCAATCCAGGAGAGCTCAGACTTGAACCTCTCCTTTCCACCACAAGCCTGACAGATGCCCTGATATTTAAGAACATATCTCTTGGTTCTCTCCCTCTATCAACTGAGAGGCCCAGGAAGCTAACTAACAATATATTTCTGAGAAAGGGCTCACCATTTTCTTCCTAACCTGTTCCCCCACCTCTTTCCTAACTCAATAAAAGGCACCACCAACTAACTACCCTAATGTCAAGTCAGAAATGAGTCCCGTAGACATTTAATCATGCACACATACACATACACACATAGGCAAGTATGTTACCGTATGTCAAAATGAAACATAGCATCATCCATCACTACCTACTTGTACCCACTTTATTACTCACGAAGACCAAGTTTCTCAACCACCCAAATATCTCCAGTTTGTCACATGCTCTCCATCCTCACCAGTCACCCCAGCTCAAGGCAGCCTATCCCTTAACTGGATTATCCCTCTGCATTCTAGATGCCCAGTTCACCAGTTACCCCACTCCCACCCCCATTTCTGCACTGAAGGCAAAGTAACTTTTCAGACTTCTGCCCAGAGCCCCTCAGGGCTTCCTCTGCATTTTGGATGCTGGCTGGGCCCTGTCTCAGCTCCTTCCCTAGCCTCATCCTGACCTCCTCCACTTTGCTTTCTTTGCTCCTGCTCTTGGACCCACAGTTCCCAGATCACTTCCTCCTCCAGATCCCATCTACTCACCCTCCACACATGCCCTTGCCTCAGCTCAGTGTCCTGTCCCTCATCCACCAGGCTGCCCCCTGGCTGTCCATGAAGACCCAGCCTCCACCCAGGAAGCTGGCTCAGGCCCCTCCCCTCCCCAGGCCCAATCCAAGTAAAGTCAACTCTTTCCTTGCCCACTTCCTTTGGCAATTGGATAGAGAATAAATAAAAAGTGAATACGAATCCTCTCCTCCTTCACCTCTTTCCTTCATCTTCTAGTTTGATTCTCCCTTAGTTCTGCCGCATTTCCATCAGCTTGTTCCTGTCAGTCTGCTAGCACTGAGGCTCCAATGAGCTCTATGCGAGCTTCACCTGAGAGGCCTGGCCCCACCCACCCCAGCATCAGATTCTGCAGTGAGAAGTGGGGCAGGTCTGTGTGTAACAAGCTCTCTCCCCCAAGGTGGCTCTGATATTAGCAAAGCTGAGAGGCTACCGGGCCCATATCTACCTTCCCTCTTTTTCTGCCGGTCTCAGCTTGAATATTTGGGACTATCCCTTCAATCTCTGAATTGGGGTTAGGGGTCATAGCTTTGGCCAGTCCATAATTAAGTGCCTCCTTCCCTTTTCCTACAATGCTTACTCTCATTCCCTCCCCTTCTCCCCCAATTTTACTTTGATGATACTCTGTCTTCTAATCTCCTGTGCCTGTTTTAGCCCTGACTGCATTCCTCTTTGGGGGCATTCCTTATCCCAGTTGACTTCTTCGGAGCAGGAAATGAGACCACAGGGATCCAAGTGATGGACATGGGAACTTCGGGCAAGAGTTGGGCCGTGCTCAACTCTTTTACTCCTACCTGTCCCTAACCCACCAAAGCACAAGTCTGGCACCTGGCAAAGCACATCATGTAAAGGCCTCAGAGGTCCAAGGGTCCCTCTGTGTACTAAGTAAAAGTCCCAGATCAGAGAGTAGATGACAACAGCAGAAACGTTGTTTGTCAGTATCTTTTGTGTGTAATGTAAGCACAGTATAAACCATTATATGGAAGATGGTGATGGTGTGTAGTAAGTAGAGAAATCTCCAAAAGAGAAAGTAAAGAGGGAAATAACCATTTTTGTGAGGCAGACAAGCCACAAAGAGAACAGGCAACCCCTCAGACTCAGTTTTCAGCCACGCTTTCATCTGGCCTCTTGTCTTTACGCAGGTGCCTGGACAGGGTCTTCACCATCACTCAGGCTGCTCCAGAGATGTACCGAGAAGCCTTTGGACACCCTGTTCCACCAGCACTCGGGACACCAGCACTTCTGTCCTGAGCCCAAATCACCTGCCTCCACTCTCTGCCTTGGGTTACTTCCTCCTCTGGAAGCTTTCCCACTAATTTGCAAGTCCTTCACATGCAGGCAAGAAAAATATCATCAGCCCAATTCCTCTTTCAGTGCCTAGCATAGCCTTGAGTCTCCTGAGAGTCCAGCAAACACCTAAGAAGGCAGCCCAGGGCAGAGGTCTGTGAATAATTTGAAGCCCTGGCTTTGCCTGGGTTTGAGCCCCAGCTTTGCCCTTGTTTGGAGGATCCAGTGAGGTAATGCCTGTAGGGCATGCAGGTTCTCAGTAAATACAGACTCCAGCCTTTGGTAAACAAGGAAGGGCGCTTTGCAGCTATCACTGTCAATGATGCTCTGAAGAGGATAAAATGTATTGACTGAAACTGAAAATGTATTTGCACCTCAGCGAAAACATGGAGAAATTTTCTTTGAGGGGAAGCATCCAGTCACATTGGAAACAAATAAGGAAAAAAAAAAGTGGTTTTTTAAAAGAAAATTGGCTGGCCATTACACATCCTCTTTGCTTTAGCTTTTAGTGTCCATAACACAAGCTCTCCTTTCGTGGAAGATGTGTTACTCTCACACTCCTAAGATGCACAGCATCTCCCTAGAGGAGTCTGGTCTGCCCATAAAACCCTGCGTCCCATTATCTGTGATATCCCCACATCCTGGATGTATCGGCCAGGGCTCTCCCAGTGATGGTAGTCTCAGAATATTTAGGAACCATTTCTACATTCCCATTTTGACACACAGCTCCAATTGCCAGGCCGCACGCTGGTAAAGCCCAAAGTTAGAAACTGGATCCATGCAGATAATTAAGTCTGTAGTAATAAATCTTATCAAAATAGAAAATTCATTCCTTTTCTGAAAATGAAATGAAGAGATGATTTCAAGTTCCCAGGACCACATTCATAATGTGCCAGCCTTCCCAAGCAAGCATCAAGGTTTCACGCGGCCAGTAGAAGGCGAGCATGGGCTTTAGCGCGGCATTTATTAGAAAGAATAAGTTAACTGACAAGACAATCACGTTATTAACTATCTTAAAGATAGGGGAGTTCCAAATTTTACAAAGCACACCCTCATTTGATTCTCATCCTTATTTTACAGATGAGCAAACTGAGACTCAGAGAAATTCAGAGGCTTATTCACACACATGTAGCTCATCGATGCCAGGGCTGAAACTGGAACCCGGGCATCTGACTCCTAGCCTACTGCTCTGTAAGTGGGAGACTGTTGAGGTGCTTTTCAAGAGCCAAAAATGGAGATATGGAGCCAAGCAAAGCTTAATTGTCTTCTCCCCAAAAACCAAACATTGATAACAAGAGACTTTGGTTTGGTCAGAATAATTCCGAGGGAAAAAGAGTTGGTTCCAATTCTGTAGGACCAACTCTTCCAAAATCAAACAGAAAGACCAGTAAAAAGTCTGGACCAGTAAAAAGTAGCTTCTGGATCAATTGAAGCCATAAATATTTACTGAAGGGTTCTGTACAAAGACTCAGGCCTTGGTGTCAGGGAGCTTGTAATCTAGTAGAAAGGATAAAACAAGAATGAGTCTCACGCACACACAGAGCGAATGGCAGGCTGACTAAAGCAGAGTGTAGAGAAAGAGTGATGGAGATGGAGGCGAAGAGGAGACATTCAGGAAGGGTTTCCTGAAGAAAAAAGTGATGGGCTTTGACATGGAAGGAGGAAGAATCATGGATGACAGATCAGCCATACAAAGGTATGGAGAGGACAAAGCATAGGAATGAGTTAACATACGTGGAAAGTGCCTGGCACACAGTATCCACTTACCAATGCTTGCTCATGTGTATTTGGAAGAAGGGAGAAGGAGGCCTTAGACTGAGGTTAAAACAAAAGAAAAAAAGCAGCACTGCCATATTGAGAAGAGATAGGCAGAACCGGTGAGCCAGCAGTTTGCTGAAGTGAGCAAAAGAACAGGGAGGGCCTGGAGGCTGGCTCCAGGTCCCCTTCCCAGGGAGGTCACTTGCTTCAGTTCTGCCCCCATCTACCTTCAACTGTGGCTGTGGGAAGCAAATGATGTGCGAGCCGTATAGTTCTGGACATAAGAGGGTGTAACATCTTCTCTGCCCTCAAAAACCTGTTCCTCTGGGCCGGCCGAGTGGCGCGGCGGTTAAGCGCTGGCTTGGGAAGCCAGCGGCCCCGGTTCGGGTCCCACTTATGAGGGCCAGTGACACTGCCCTCAAAAAAAAAAACAAAAAAACAAAAAAAACCCTGTTCCTCTGGTCTAGCAGATAGCTGGGGGGGGGGGTGATGGGAGCACCCCAGGAACAGCCCCCACCACCACTGCCTCTGCAGCAGGGAAGGACACATTGGGCTGGAAGGTGGACATAGAGCAGGCTGGGAACGTTCCCACAACTTCAGCTACTGCCAGCACCTCCCAGAGCTCAAGAGGGACTGGGTCACTTCCATTTTTTGAGGCTCCCTAGGTAATAACATAAGGAGACATGCCAAAGTAGGGTTACCAAACTTGTGGTGTATTTTAAAAGTTTGCAACTAATAAATTAACACGTTTAATAATTAACATGCAATGTAGCATAATTATACTATTCAAAAGCCAAATAGAGACTTTATATACAAACATCAGTTCATATTGCAACATATACTAGAGATGTGGTTGGCAACAGGAACTAGGTTTAAAGATACATGATGAAGGGCCAGCCAAGTGGCACAGTGGTTAAGCGCTGGTTTGGGAAGCCAGCAGCCCCGGTTCGAGTCCCACATATGAGGGCCAGTGACACTGCCCTCAAAAAACAAACAAACAAAAAAGATACGTGATGAACATGGTTCTCTCTCTATCCTGTCAGTTATCTCTTGGATTAAACGGATAAACTCATTTGGAGATAACAGCAGAAATGAAAATTCGAGACCCTTTACAAATGGGTGACATGGGCCCATATGACCCTCCTGCTTAACTTCATTCCCTTCACTCCACTCTTACTCACCCTTCCCCCAACCTCACCCTGCACTGACCATCTTGATGATAAGCACCGGCTGGACCACTCCAGTCTCGTGCAGGTACCCCGAAATCAGCCCTGTGGTTCCAATAACTGGATCGGCCAAAGACATCTCTGCAGTCCAGGAGCCAGGCCCAGTCCAGCTGTGTGAGGAAGGCTGAGGGCTCTTCTGGGAGCACTGCACAGGCTGGAAAGACAGCCAGTGCTGCCTGCACAGCAAAGTGGTGACGGCCACTTTCCACCCCAGGGCTTGTTTTTTCTCTCTGTGCCCTCCTCTGCTTGGCTCCTTGGGCCCCTGTGCAAACGCTGCTGTTGTTACAAATGGCTAAAACCACTTGACATTTAGTGCAGCAGAGACCCTGCAAGAAATTAACTACATGCTCAGTGGTAGAATTCACTGCACCAAAAAATTAGATGGTTCCACTGCCTGCCTACAAATTTCAATTGCTTTGTAAATGATTAGAAGAGAAGAAATTATCAGGCTTTCTTCAGATGCCCCCAAAAGATAGCCAGTCAAAGAGTGTATTGTTCCCCCTGAACACATGCCTTTGACCAAGACAACATCTAGGCGAGCAGAGACAGATATATGGATCCACTCATTCAACCACTCATTCCATACACATTTATTTACTGCATGCCCATTGCTTGTCAGGTGCTGAGCTAGGTATTGGGTATACAACTATGAATAGAACATGAACTTTTCCTTCACCAACATCGAAGATGAAGTAGCTGGTCAAAATGAGGGACAAGGAGAGAGCTCGGTAAACACTATCCCGGGGTAGTTATTGCAGGCTTAGTGTAACCCCTTACAGTAAGGCTGAGATGCCAGCCCCCTTCCTTCCTGCTCTGTCTCCCTCACCTTTTCATCCTCTCCTCCTTTCTATAATTCAGCCCCTCTTCCTCCCATTCATCCTCAGCCTCACATTCTCTCCAACCTCCCTGTCCTCGTCTATCCTCAAGCTCTGGGTAAACAAAAAGCGCAGCCATTCTTAAACCCACGGCTCCCTCAGCCCTAGAAAGCTGTCGTTTTAACACAAATCTCTGTTTTACAAACGCTTTGCCATTTATTTATTTCCAGCCAAACCTTCAGAAGCAAGGGGACTTAATCAGTAAATGTCATAAATACTGGATGTTACTCTTTTTTAAAAAACTGCAGCTCTACCAGCAAGCATCGGACTAGGACGTGTGCTACCCAAACAGAAAACTGAATGAAGCCCCAGAAGAATGCAGGCATTTTTGGAGCACCAGAGTTTTAGCTCAATTCCCTGTGTCGAGGTGGTTGCTATCTGTGTCAGTCAGTGCGTCACAACATCAGCCTCCATCCCCCGTTGCACAGCACCCCTTAGCAAGCGCCTTCCCACACAATATCATCAACTGTAAAACTGCAACCACCATTGAAGTTACAACCGTGATTATTTCTACAAACGGGGAGGAATGCGGTTCTGCTCAGCCAGTCCCCGGGAAGCAGGTTACCCATGGGACAAACATCTTTCCTTTTGGTAAATTCAGAATGCCCTTGGCTCAGCCACACATTCACATGAGTGACCAATTCACTGGAACAAACTGTTTATGTGCATGTATGAAGTTCTTTCTTCATGCTGAGGTAAGTAAGGATGGTTCCACAGCATCCCCATAGTCTGTAGTGACCAAATGTAAAGTCCTCAGCTGCTTGATTTTAAGATACTGTCTAAAAAATGACTTTATTTGTGAAAAATGGGTCTCAGGCTTCACCTTATATTTAGCCCCCCCCCCCCCAGCCATCTGCTTAACCAGGCTCTAGATGAGCTTCTTCTGCCTGCTCTAAATATCCTCTCTGCATTTCTGTGCCTCCCTCACCTTTTCTCTTTAGGGCCTTTTACCTTCTTGTGATTTTGTCTTTTGCTATAAATTTTAACTCTATTCTCTGAGATGGCTCTCAAGGCCATGCCAATGTCTAAGAGAACTCACAATCATGACATACAAAGGAAGGACCCCCATACCTCGCCTTGTACCATATCCTCCCTGACCCAAAGAATCAGCTCTAAGAGTTTACATCATAGCCATCACTTTGAATTAAGATTTCCTTACTATTGTTGTATCAATCATAGCACCCAGGATACTGCATAAAATAATGAAAATCTGTATGGAAGATTTTTTTGAATGCCTACTGACGCAGTATGCTGTGACCAGCTAGTAAAACGACATAACACAACTCTGAGGGAGGGGAATATATTATCATCTAGCACTGAAAATGGAAATAAAGTTGACTAATAATATAAACATTAAGACCAAAGGAGTGAAAAAGAATATTGAAATTGCACTTTTATATGCATGTGTTACATATAGACAGGATTCAGAGTTACATTGAAGAGAGTTTCACAGAATGAAAAGAAATCCAAGAAGAGAAGAAGGGAGAGTTTTCCTTTGACTATTGCTCAAAAAAAAAATGATTTATGGTATCAGGAGCATCAAGGGAGAAACTTAAGAGCAAGAAGTGGGATAAAAACATAGAGTGAGCAGTTTAGGAGAGGGGATCGGCTTGGCTCCCAAAGCAATAGGCAGAAATGGAAATCGAGAGGACGCCTTTCTAGCAAGAAGTTTACATTCATGCCAAGAAGGTGGGTGAACACTGTTGGATATAACCAGACGTTCCCCTAGCTGACTCACAGGATGGGCTCTGGTATTTCAGACCCCAGCAGCAGGACTTGATGAGATTCTCTAAGTGGCACCAACCCAAACTCTGATTCACCATCGGTTTGGGGAAGGCCTCTTTTTTGGTCCTGCTAGAGGGGTGGTGCTTTTGTGAAACTACTATTTACACATAAGATAGCAATCCCTTGAGGGAAGAGAAACTGTCTTTTGAAGGGGTTCAGGAAAGCCTAGAGTGTTGGTTACATCCGTTACAATCAGAGAACATCTCTGTCCCTGTGTGTCATCTGTAGGAAAAGGCTCGATGTTGGTCCTCTTGACCCTCTGGTAAGTGGAATGGGACCCACAGGCAGCCTGTTTCCCCACACTCTGCTGTCAACCACAGGCTCCAAACTTCTTTCTCAGAGTGACATAATTTCAGCAAAAAATTGTTTCCTTCTCAACTAAGACCAATGTCTCGGCCCTGGAACCCTGAGGGACCCAATTGCCTGGCAAGGTGGCCTGCAGGCGGTGCTCCACATAGACTTCTTCAGGTTAAAATGGCTTTCCTGACGCTTTCCCTATCTTCAAGTCCAAAAACTGCACCCTCGCACTCCTGGCCTCCTTCATGGTGGGGGCAGGGGAAGGGGGTGCTCTAAAACACCTCTTGGCTAGAGCCCTTTGCTCAGTTCACTGTCCCCTCCAGTCACAATCAAAGGTGTTTCTCATTATAGGTGCTTTGAGTCAAGGGTAGGAAGACCCCGGACCCAAGAGGGAAGCGCTAAACATAGCAACATTTACTCTCAAGTGTCTGGGTCAATGTTGGGGGAATAGCTGTGTCCACACTCTTCCACGAAAAGGCAGACCTATTCTCTGAGCAGGCCCTTAGGCCTGGCTGGACAGCACCCGTGTCTGGCTTCCAAAGGAACTTCCCCTTGGCCATCAGTCGCTCATCTTGAGTGACCCGAACAGAAGCCGTTGCCAAATGCCCCCGGGGGTCAAGCCTTTCTGCTGCCCACTCAGACGGTTAGGAAAGGCGCTTCCTGGGCTCGAGTAAGGGATAGGGAAGGGCAGGAGCTCCATTCCTTCAGAGACCGGGGAGCAAGGCTCTCCGCGCCAAAGAGTGGGTCCCCGGGGGAGGCGCCGGGCAAAGCAGTCTTGGGAGCCCGGTGCTTCCTTGGAAAGCAAGAGCGGCGGCGAGCCGGAGCGGAGCAGCCCACCACCCGCCTGCCGCCGGGGAAGCTGAAAAAGTTCCTCCCAGATCCGCGCGGCCTGCCGGCGTCTGTCCAAGGTGCTGAAAGGTCTCCGCGGGCGGCCGGCCGTCTCGCCTCTGGGAGCCCTCCGCCTCCCGGCCGCCCGCTCTGCCCTTCCAGCCTCCTGCCCTGTCCTCTTCCCTCCTCTCCTTCTGCCCCGCGCCCTCCACTCGCGGGCGGCAGCAACTCCGCAGGCGCCCGGGGCCCCCCACCTCGCCTCCCGGGTCTGCTGAGCATCTCCCCCCAGCAGCCACCTCCAGGGCGCCTGCCGCCGCTCCACTCTTACCTTCTTCTTTCGATCACGGGAGCGGTTCCTCCGCTTCCTGTTGGATTCCTCCTTCTCCTTCTGCTCCTGGAGGGCCTGCGCCTCGATGTCTTTGATTTTCTTCAGCTGTTTGGCAGCTTGAGCCATGGTGGGTCACGGCGCTCCGGTCCCCGCCTCCCGGACCCCTAACACTTGGCAATCCAGCTGGCGACGCCCTCCCGGGGAAGGAGAAAAGGAGTCTCTGCTCCGTGGAGTGCGGAGCTTCTTTCCCCGCCGCGGGAAGGCGGCGGCCGGGTCGGCGGCGGGGAAGGCGGCTGCGAGCCCCGCGGAGGGCGAGGCAGCCCTGCGGCCCCCGGATGGCGCCTCCCGCCGCGGCCGGAGCTCACTCGCCGGCGCCCGGGACCGGCTGCGGGCTCGGCCCCGCCGCCGCCCTCCCTCGGCCCCTCCCTCCCTCCCTCTCCTGCGGCGGCGGCGGCGGCGGCGGCGGCGGCGGCGGCGGCGCGGGGGGCGGGGGCGGGGCGGGGGCGGGGCGGCGGCGCGGACTGCGGCGAGCGGCGAGCGGCGAGCGGGCCGGGGAGGAGGCGGCCTCCAGCAGTTAGCGCAGGAGGGCGCGGGTGCAGCTCGCGGCCGGGGGGCCGGGCCGGCCCGACGAGGCTCGGCGCGCTGGGCGCCCGCGCTGGCGCATTGCGAGCGCACGGCAGCAAGCGGGCGGGCCGGCCGGGCTGCCACCACTGCAGTGCCGCCGCCGCCGCCGCCAGAGGCACGGGCCCCGCGCCGTCGGGTGCCGCGTAACAAAGCCGGCGGTGCTGCCGGGAGCCACCGGGGCGCCGCCGGCCTCGCCGCGCCGTGGGGCGAGGGGAGGCTGCGGCGCGCCCCACGCCGAGGCGACCCCGCGGACCGGCACGCCTGGAGGCGGCGGCGGAAGCGACGGCGGAAACGGCAGCCTCGCGGGGCGCGGAGGCCCGGCCCGCGTGGCCGGCGTGGGGGTGGGGACGGGGCGGCCGGTGCCCTGCGGCTACGCGCCGACGCCGAGCCTCGGTGGCCTTGCCGCCAAGGGCGCCCGCGGAGGGGTGCGCGCTGCGCCAGGGCTCCCCGGGGAAGAGCCCGTGTCCCCCTGTCGCTCTCTTAGAGCTTGATCTGCCCCTTTCAGACCATGTGGGCCTGTCATTTGCATATTTACCAATTATAGATAGAAAACGTGTCCAAAATGAAGTAAGCCGTTTTCTTTGACGGGAGTGGAACTAGGTCTCTGCACCAGGGACCGCCCACCCACCCCCCAATTCCCAACGCTCACACACACCCTCAATTGGCAGAGCCGTCTGTACCCGTGTTCAGCGGTAAAGAGCCTCACACCTGGTTGTGTGGATCATGCAGCCGCAAATCCAGGCTGCGCGAGGGGTAGGGGGGCCTTAAGGTCACCTAACCACCCCCTCGTATGACAGGCGGGAAAACTGAGGCCCCGACTTGGGGGCCACAGTCTCTTCTGTCTGGTGCGGCTCCCAACCCACTCTGTCCCCATAGGGTGGGACACAGGTCTTTGTCCACGTAGAGCTAAAAAGGGATTTGTGGAAAAGTTACCTAAGAATTCGTGAAAAGTTAAACAGTCGGTTTCCTTCGGCCCTCCTAAGCTAAGGGCTTGATGCCTACATTTAACCAGCCACAGACTGGAGCCTAGAAAGTATCTCTCCACTCTGCTATGGGGAAATGACTCTCAAAGGGTTCTGAGTTGGGCACCCCATTCCCATACAGTACAAACATGGGGAGTGGTCGAATCACCCACATGCTCTCCAGCCTCCATGCTTTCCCCTTACTAGAACCTTCCCTCTGCATCTCTCCCCAGCCCCCCTGCATCTCCCTATCCTTTCCAACGCCCTCCACCTATTGTAGATACGTGCCATTAATTACCGTGCTGGCTGAAGCCTAGCTTTAAACATTGCTGTTTTCCAGGGCTGACTCTGGGATTCCTTTCCTCTTCCCATCTAGATCAGCGTTGTCCAACTGAAACATAATGGGAGCCATGAATGCAAATCCTGGATGTTATTTAAATTTTCAAGTAGCCACATTTTAAAAAGTTAAAAGAAATGAGTAAAATTAATTTTAATCATATTTTTTATTTAATTCAACGTATCCAAAATAAGATCATTTCAACATGCAACTGATATAAAATTATTAACGAGATAGTTCACATTCTTTTATACTAAGGCTTCAAATTTTAGTGTGTATTTTATACTTAGAACACATCTAAATTCAGAGAAGGCACATTTTAGTTGCTTACGAGCCACATGTGACTCGAGGTTACTCTATTGGACAGCACAGTTCTAGACTCTCTCCCAGGCCAGCTCACCATGACCTTGGCTGTAATCAGCCTGCCAAGGAGGCACACGTTTTATCTCAGCGCAGACCTCTCCTCTGAGCACCAGGCTATGTACCTGTGCTCCTTAGCCTCCTACCCCTCGTGGCTGCATCCTTTCTGCCACCCACCAATCTATCCCCTCACTGCAGTCACATGAGTCTTTTCAAAACACAGAGCTGATCATTGTCACTTATCTTACCGTTTTTCTTTTTTTGCCCCTGGGATAAAGACCAAACTCTTTTATAGGGCCCTGAATGATCAGGCTCTTCCTACCACTGCTGGTCTTGCCCCAGGCCTGCCCTGGTCCCATTGTTCCAGCCTCAGTGGCCTTTGAACATGTCAGGGCTGTACTTCCACATGGCCATTGTCCTCTCTGCCCCCTATCCAGACACTCTGTCTCCACTCCAACCGCCCCATCCCCAGTCTGGCTAATTCCAACTCATTCATCAGACATCAAGGTGGTCTTCACTTCCTCATGGAGGTTCCTCTGGAGCCTCAAGCCAACCCTACCTTGTTATAACACCATCTGAGCCTCCTGCATAGCACCTGCTGTACATACAATTTTGCATTACTGTGATTGTGTTGATTGACACGTGCCTCCCCCACTAGATGTAAACTCCATAAGGGAAGAAGGGATGATGTCTGATTTTGCACACTTTATGTCTTCAGTACTTTGCATGGCTCCTGGCAAAATAGTAGTAGGAGCTCAATAAACATGTGTTGAAGTTATCAACAAGTCTACAGTGTTCTGGCTTAAGGAATCACAATAAAATTAGCTGACACTTATTAACAATTCCATTGCCCCAAGCGTTACCATTTTATAGATTAGGGGAATGGGGCTCAAGTGGGGAAGGAACTTGTTCCAGGCACACAGCTCATCAACAATGGAGCCAGAATTTGAACCCTAGCAGTCTGGCTCCAGAGTACATACTCTAAACCATCATGCTGCACTAAATTAGTCAATTTCCCTATCTATGAACAAGGATACTGACTTAAAAAAAAGAAAGAAAGAAATCAAGGAGGACTTCTTGGGGAGAGAAGTGAATGTGGAATGATTCAGTAAAACATGAAGTGCTGTTCCGAGTTTCAGTTTCTTGATGCAAGAAGTGAAGAAGTTGGAGAAGCTGGTGTGTAAGGCCCCATTCAGCTCCGGAATCATGACCTCTCTTATATATCTAGATCCTTATAGGAGCCTTTTTAAGATCCAAAAAAACCCAAAAAACTCCTAGACACATAAACATGATCATTAATGAACAGTGGATGATGGGTACAAAGGTCCTGCCTTAGTTCCCCCCAAATCACAGTTAATGGTAGCAGCTTTGGCCTTGGATTTCCAAAAACTCAACAGGGGGCAAGATGAAAGTCCTGTTCATGTCCTGGATTCACTCGTAAGGTAGTTCTTATGGATCCTGTTATATATTGAGACGATTGCAAGCTGAGAAAGAGAAAACGAAATTGTGCTGTCTGAAGGTATTTGCTCCGACAGACTGATCTGGATACTGGCGGGGTTGATGAGGGACAACAGCCATCTGTCCCGTGACAGATGACCAGAGGGGAGAAAACAGACACCGGCCATCTCAGCATCTGGAGGACTCCCTCCCTCCCCATCAGAGGATGGACCATGTTGGCTATCTATAGGGTTCAAAAGATAATCCTTCTAGACACTCTTCATGTCAGCCACCAATAATAATAATCACCATTTACAGTACTGACAGTTTGCTATGCCCTGGGCACTGCTAATCATTTACATAACATTTATTTCTCACAACAAAAGCCTTGTTAGCCTTGTTTTCACATGAGGAAGCTGAGTGTGTTTACCTGACTTCCCTAAGATTACACATCTAATGGGATGAAGTCTGAATTCAGAACCAGGCTGCCTAACTCCAAGCATGACTTAACGGAAACCATCAGATGGCTGGCTCATTTTGGCACTGACTCAGCGGGCTCTCCTGGGGTGCAAAAGTAACAGTAATTATTTGAGTTAAACACGTACAATAATACTCCCAGGCAGGCAACCAAAAGGCCAACTTATTCCTCTGAAGTTGTAAAGACAAAATTCATAGAACTCTGCATGGTGTCAAGGTTGAAGAGGCTGCCCCTCTGGAGTCTCCAGGGGCCACATCCTTTGCTTCCACAGCCACTTGACCAGTGGAGGTGTTGGGGCTATGATCCCTCCTCAGGCTCTTCTTGCATCTTTTACTTGTACCCCAGAGTCCTGCATGCACCCCAGGGGAGGGCGGGGTGCTCACTCAGACGTACAAGAAAATGGCCCTGAAATGCAAGTGGAAACTCCAGCACAGGAAAGTCTCTAGAAGCCCCTCTTCTTTCTCTTTCCATGTGGAGCGATTATTACTCAAGTAAATTCTGTATCTCAATCAGGGCCCTTTCATTTAGCTGTTAAGTAAATGGAAAGGGATCCATTTTTATATATTTCCCTAAAATTTCCCACTGGTTCCCCCAACCCCATTCTGTTATTATGGGTTTATGCAACTAGACCGATCTGTGTTCTTAAAGGAAACGCTATTAATAATTAATAAAGCTTCTGAAGATAAAAGCTGCCTCTTGCACTACATAATATAAATAGCTAAAATATATTGAGTGTACCAGGCATTCTTCTGAGCATATTTAACCCTAATAACAACTCCATGAGGCAGGTGCCATTATCATCATTACCATTTTACAGATGAGGAAACTGAAGCACAGAGAGAATGAATAATTGTTCAAGGTCAATGGCTAGGACGTCAGGGGACCTGGGATTTGAAACAAAAAGTCAATCTTCAGAGTTTATACTTTCACTACATGCTGTGCCCTTGATCCCTTTCAGGAAAGGAGGAACAGCCAACAAACATTTACCAGCGCCTGAGCCCTCTGAGGACAGAGGCAATCCCACCCCGCTGTGGGTCCCAACCACCCAGCCCAGTGCCACACCTGCAGGTGCTCAGTTCAAATTGGAGCCAACAAAGATCATCCATGAGGCATGAATGTTGAAGGTGGAACAGGAAGGCAAATGGAAAATCAGATGATCTGATAATCTGAAAGAACTGCCTTTCCATTTCCCAACCAATGGGAGGATTAGACTCCTTCCTCTGCTCACTCTCGTTCCCAGGCCAAATCACACTCTGAACAGCCTGCCCAATGGGCCGAGTTCCTGCTCCACATGGGGTCCAAACCATCTCCCTAGAGTGTGCACATATCAGCCCCTGCTCTGCCCTCGGGCAAGACAGAGAAATTATTCAAACCCTTTCTCTCTGTGATAGCCCTTCGAATATTTGAGAAGAGCTTTCTTCGCTTCTCCCCTATAATTGTCCAAAATAGTTTCAGGAGTTCATAGCAAAGCTGAAAATGAGCTCAAGCATCGTTCATTTCCTGTCCAAGGTTTAAAAACGAAGGCAGCATATCATTTTAATCATTGCATTTCACAGGTTGGAATTTGAAGAGGTAAAGAGCATATAAGCAAGCCAAGGTGTTCGGAGAAAACAGAAAAATAGGAAGATGTTTTACATTTGGATTCCTGGGAAATGCTGGAATAAAATTCATTTATTCACTCAACCTGAATGAAGCCCTCAGGGTCCATAGGTAACCCCATCTGCTCCTCTCCCATATCTGCTCTTGGAAATCTCAAGCCCTGCCCACTCCTCTCTCCTTTGTCATTCTCAATAGATGCCACTGCCTTAAACTTCATAGAAAAAATGGAAGCCACCAAGTCAACCTTCCCCAGCTTCCTCTTCATCCTCACCATTCATACTCATCTACACCCAGCCCCTTGACAATGCTTTTCTTTTGGTTTATCCTCTGGATTGCATCCCCTCTCACCTCCTCAGAAAATGCTACCATCACTTATCCCTTCCTCCCCGGATCTCCGCTACATGCATCTCCACAGCTCCTTCCACTCAGCCTGTAGGTTCTCCACCCACCATAACTATCTCACTTCCCTCCACAGCCAAGCCACCAAATAGAGCCATCAATGCTTCCTCATCCCCCTCATTCCTCACCCTGAATTCTGTCCCCACACCACAGAGCCTAGTCACATTTGCATCATTAATGTAACTCCCTGGTGCATTTGACCTGGTTGCACACTGTTAGTTTCTGAGACCCCGTTCTCTCCTTGTTCTCTTCCTATTTCCTGAATGCTCTTTTTAGGGCTCATTAATAAAAACTTCTGCCCTGGCCATATCTCAACATTGTTTCATCTAGCACCCACGTGCCAATGACACTGACTGTAACTCTGACCGCTCTCCTTAGACTTACTTACTCATTTCCATCTTCTGCTGATCTGTGTAGGCTGTTAAAAAACAAAATTCATTGGAGCAAATTTAAAGCTCTAATTGGCTTTATTGATTCATGTATTGGGCAGCATCCCATTGAGTAAATAGAAAAATGCTCCCGATATGCACCCTTACATGATGTCTATGAGATTTGTCCATGTTGTTGCATATATCAGCAGTTTGTTCTTTTCTAACCCAGAAGTTACTTAATAAGGTCTTTGTGTTGCTATGTAGTATTCCATGGTATGAACACACAACAATTTATCCATTCTCCTGTTGATGGACAGAGGTTGCTTCCAGTTTGAGACTACTATGAATAAAGCTGCTATGTACATAGCAGTCATGTGCACTTCTTTTTTTTCTTTTAAGAAAGTTTATTGGGAAACAGTGTTTTTCAAGGATCCATCAGCTCCAAGTCAAGTAGCTGTTTCAATCTAGTTGCAGGGTGCGCAGCTGACTGGCCCATGTGGGAATCGAACTGGCAACCTTGTTATTCAGAGCACATGCTCTAACCAACTGAGACACCCGGCCGCCCCCATGTGCACTTCTTTTGGCAGAGGCTTTTAACTTGCCCACAGCTGCGTTCCTGACATTTCCTCATACTCTGCTCTTCCCATGGTCTTGCCCATCCTGGGTAATGTGAAGTCCACTCCTCCAGGCATTCAGAACAAGAGCATTGGAGTTCTCTTGATTCTTCTCTTTTTATCACATTCCACATGTGATTGGTCAGCCAATCCTACTGGCCCTGCCTTCAAAATAGATCCAGAATTTAACCACATTTACCGACCCCTCTGCCACACCCTTGTCCAAGACACCCTCATCTCTCATCTGAAGTACGAAACAACCTCCTAATTGGTTTCCCTGATTCCTCCCTTGTCTTCCTGATACCTATTCTCAAGTCAGCAGCCAGATGTTTCTGTTAAGAGGCAGGTCCAACAAGGTCACACATCTCTGTTCAAAACCCTCCAACAGTTTCCCATCTCAAAGTAAAAACCAAAGTTGCCCACCAACCCCCACTCCCAGCCCCGCTGTCCCCCCACACACCCTGTTACCTCTCTGACCTCTCTCGCTGCCCTGTTCCAGCCACATGGGGGCATATCCCTGTCTCAGGATCGTTGTCCTCACTGTTCACCTCACCCCCTTACCTCCCATCTGCTTGGCTCATTCCCTCACTTCCTTTTGATCTCCATTCAAAAGTTACCTTCTCAATGAGTTCTTTGTATTAGTTTGTTAGGGCTGCCATAACACAGACCGGGTGCTTAAACAACAGAAATTTATCATCTCACAATTCTGGAGGCTAGAAGTCTAAGATCAAGGTGTTGGAATGGTTGGTTTCTTCTGAGGTCACCTTCTCCCTGTGTCCTCACGTGGCCTTCCCTCTGCCTATGTCCTAATCTCCTTGTAAGGTCACCAGTCATATTGGATTAGGAGCCACCCTAATTATCTCATTTTAACTTAATTAGCTCTTTAAAGACCCAATCTCCAGTTACAGTAGTATTCTGAGATACTAGGAGGTAGGTCTTCCTTAAACACTACATCAAAAATCTTAACCCCCTCCTCGCCACATTCTTATTTCTCCCTTTCCTGTTATATCTAGCCCCTTAGCACTTATCACTATCTGTCACAATATGTGTTTTAATTATGTACTGTATTTCTCCTCTGTCTGCCCCACTAAAGTGTAAGCCCCATGAGAGCAGGAATTTTTGTCTGTTTTGTTCACGGCATCATCCCCAGTGCTTCAAACAGAACCTGGAACAGAGCAGGCATTATGCTGATGTAATTTACATACATAATTAATATATATTTAATTAATTAATTAAAGCCACAACTGTTTTTGCAAGGCCTCCAGAGCATCCTATTTCTTTCTTTGATTATTTTTATGAAAGATTTCTTAATGAGCTTTGAAAATGGACTTATCATTTAAAACATTTGCCATCATTATTAATGGCATGCTTTTGCTCACTTATTAAGCAGCCTGTTTTTTCTCTGGTACCTTTTCCCCCAATCCAACTGTAAAAAGCCTTTTCATTTCTTAACCTCTTTTTTGGCACCAGAAGGCATGTAATTTTTTTCCCTCCTGCCCTTCTGTTTGGTATTTAAAAACATACCCCAAGAGGCATAAGTGCATTTTTTTTTCCTCCAGTGAATTTTCTATAACTGTGGGCTTTGCTTTAAGAAGACTCAATGTATAAAAAGTTTAAAATGCCAAAAACATCAACTAAAGGAAAGGGGTAAAAGGGCAGGGTAATTGCTTTACTAAAAGAACCTTTTTTAAAAAATTATTTTCTTTTTAAGGATTTGGTGTGCATTTCCTTAGTAATGGTTTTCCTCTAGTGCTTTTAAAATGTGGATGGATTTACACATTTTCATTCTATAATACTAGTTAGAGCTCTTGTATTGCGTCAAGGTGGATAGAGTTGACGTGGTGTGTCTTTGGTAAAAGGCCTTTTCTTCACTTTTTCATTTTTTTCCCCTCAAATTTCTAAATGGCTGTTGTGGAATCCCATTTTGGAATCAAGGGTTTGTGTGAGAGCAGGGCAGCAGGGTGGTGATTTGGGGGAAAGCGGAGGAGTCAGGGTGCAGGAGGCCTGTCATCACACACCTCTGTTCCCCAACACCGGGGAGCCCTCATGGCTTCCGTTGATTTCCCCTGTGACCAAGGAGCAAGGCATATCACAGAGTGGGCCTTACGAGATTTCACAGACAGTCCCCCTTGTTTCTCAGGATTTCATTCAGGATTCTAAAGTCGTAAGTGAGGGCTGCGTCCAGAACCCCAGGCTGGCCAATGGAATCACAGGACGTCAGAATCAAAAGGCACTTTCCAAATCCTCTGCCCCACCACTGTAGAGGGGAAACTGAGGCGCACTTGTGTGACTTGCCCAGGGCCATGCCAGGGTGACTGGAGAGGTCAGGAGAGAGCGTCAGGTTTTCCAGAGATGTCCAGGGACGGCAGCTCCGGGGAGCACACAGAATTCTGTAGGGCAGCTGAGGGAGTACATGTCAGTTTGAGGGTTAACAGGAACTTGACGCTCATCCAAGGTGCACACGGCCAAGTGGTGTCACAGCACACGGGCCCGCCTCAAACAGAAAGCAATGCAGGGTGTGAGAGGGGCCTGGCTGAAGCTGCCCTCAGCCAAGAGCACCCTATTCTACAGGTGGCTGGGAGATGGCCCTGGCACAGGGAGGGCACAAGGGAAACGAGCTGTGGTGGAGGGCACATGCTAGTGAGTGGGCAGAGGGATGCAGCCTTGCCCGGGCTACTGGAGCGGAGTCCAGAGCAGGGCAGGACAGCATGGCCTCTTCCTAGCAGTGAGCGCCCAGGGGTTGGCTCTGTGACTTGGACAAGTGACTCACTGAGCCTCACAAGTGGGGGCACAGTTCACCTGGTCTGTCTTGTCCCATCACTGCTGTATCTTCAGCCTCGTCTGGTGTTGGCATAGTAAAACTCGGTGTTTGTTGGCTGACTGGATGAATGAGACATATTTCCATATACACAATCACACACAGCCTCAAATGGCAGTCCAGTTGTGCGACCATAGGTCCCAGCTTCCTCATCGCTAAAGTCAAATGCTCTGTAAGGTACTTTCCACCTCACATGTTCTCAGATTAAAAGTGCATTTCTTATCTACTAAGCCCAAACATAATTGCCCAGTACTTTAAATGTAGACATCTACAAAAATATATCAACATGAAGAGTTTAAAATGCATCTAAATGTAGGTCGTGTAGTATTCCATTTAACCTTTAATTGTAGGTTTGGTTTTGTTTCTAATCAAGCGAAAGGTGAAAGGAACCCTGGGTGAACAGGGGTCCATGTGAGAAAAGCTGTCAAGGCCAGTGAAGGTAGCGGAATGGGGGAGCCAGCCATCACCTTGAAGGCATTTCAGAAGAAAAGACGCAGGAAGCCAAATAGGGCAGAAGAGAGAGAAAATGAACAACAAGAAAAACCCAAGTGGAACGAAAGCAAATGTGAAGGGCGGGGAGATTTAGGGCCAGAGAAACTAAAAGATTTTCACAGGAAGAAAATCTTTTCTGCCTTTCATCCCTTCCTTTCCTTCCTTCAAGTGCTTACTGAGCATGGTTACGGCATGGTCTCTGCAGAGAAAATATCACATGGCATTTTGCATCTGTGCTCCAGCTAGCAGCTGAGCAGGAAATAACCTAGAGGTCACGAGAAAAAGGGAAAAAAGGATTTGAGTTAGCATACAGGCATAATGGAAAGATATCCGTAACACGGAAAACTATGCGGCCTTTCAGGAAAACAAGGCAATTCCTTACATACATGGAACTTCTCCAAGATGGAGCAAACGATAACAATAAGAACAGGATTGATGGTGGGCTTGCAATAGGGCACTAAAACAAGAAAGCAGAGAGCTATATGGGAAAGCCACACACATATTTGCAGACAGATGTATCTATCAATGCCTAGATATACATAGAAAATGTCTGGAAAGATATAAGGAAAATTCTTAACTAGGCTGCCCTTGGTGCAGGGAACAGAGGGTTGGGGGAGAGAGAGGAATTTAACTTTTCATTGCATACATCCCCTTCCATGCAGTTTTAATTCTTTAGCTGTGGGTGTCTTACTTTACTTACTATTGGTTACTAGTTAATTGCTACCAAAAAGATCATTTTTAGGCTCTTCGGTCGCTCTGGGTTTTTCCTGCGTCTCTCAGTTATCGCCTTGCAGAACCTTGATGAAGGACTTGTGTTCGTGTCAGTGTAAATCTAGTGAAGATGGTTCTATTTCTTTTCTGTTGTTCCATATTTATCCTTTGCATGAGCACCGTCAGCATATGGTAAGCTCTTCTCCCATCCGTCATTTGACCCTGTTCTGCCAGGTGGCAGGTCTACCTTCCTGCTGGCACAGGGCCCTGGAGACTCACCCAGGCCTGGAATCAGGGCTGCTCTCAGGAAACTTACAAAGAAAACATTGGTCCCCAGATCTCCCTTGTTGGTCTTGCCCTTTTCTCCTTTAAAAAAAAACAAAACATGGTAGTGACATATACATAAGATAAATGTTACCATTTTAAGCATGTTTTAGTGTATAGTGGCATTAAGGACAGCCACAGTGTTGTGAAACTGTCACTACCAGCCATTTTCAGAACTTTTTCATCTTCCCAAACTGAAACTCTGTGCCCATTAAATATGAACTCTCCATCCTCCCCTCCTTCCAGCCCCTGATAACCCCTGATAACCATCATTCTACTTTCTGTCTCTATAAATCTGATGACTCTAGGTATCTCATATAAGTAGTATCATATAGCTTTTGTCCTTTTGTGTCTGGATTATTCCATGTAGCATAATATCATCAAGTTTCACCCATATTGTAGCATGTCACAATTTTCTTCCTTTTAAAAGCTGAATAATATTCCATTGGGTGTATGTAACACATTTTGTTTATCCATTCACCCATCAGTGGATACTTACTTAGGTTGCTTCCACTTTTGGGCTCTTGCGAATAATACAGTTATGAGCATTGGTTTTATCTTTCAATCAAATTTAATGAGGTATAATTTATATACAAAATTTTATGTGTGTAGTTTGATTACTGTTGACTGATATAGAATATTTCCATCCCCTCAAGTTCCTTGTAGCTCTTTGCAGTCAATCCATCACCCCCACCTCTAGGCAGCCAATCACTGATCTGCTTTTTGCCACTATAGATTAGTTTTGCTTTTTCTAAAATTTTATACAAATGGGGTGACACAGGAAGTACTCTTTTAAGTTTGGCTTCTTTAGCTCAGTGTAGTGTTTTTGAGATTCACCTATGTTGTTATATATCAGTAGTTTCCTTTATTGCAGTGTAAGTATCCCATTTATGGATATGTCACATTTGTTCTCCCATTCCACAGCTAATGAACAATGTTGTACATGTGTGAATCAAATTGCTGTGAATATTTGTCTCTAACTCTTTGGGTAGACATATGCTTCCATTTCTCTTGGGTAAACACCTAGGAGTGGACTTGAAGGGAAGTGTGTGGTAAATCTATGTGGTTACAAAACAAAATAAATAGTCCAGAGAGAGATACCTATGTGTATATGAACACTTGATGTAGAACAGTGGTGAAAGAATAAGTGACATTAGAGCTGTATATCCATCTTGGAAGAAAAGGAAACTGGTCCCCCTACCTTGTGCTATGAATGAAAGTCAATTCCCTGTATATTAAAGAATTAACCATGTAAGCAAAACAATGAAGCTGTTAGAAATTACTCTACAGAGAATATCATTATAACCTCAGGGTAGGAAAAGACTTCTTAATCTGGACAGAAAAGGCACTACCCATAAAGGAAGATATTATTGAACTGGATCCCTTTAAGAACACTGTTCATCAAAAGATACCATTAAGAAAGGGAAAGGGCAAGTTACAGAATGGGAGAAGACATGTTATATATATATATATATATATATATATATATATATGACAGAAGACTTATCCAAAATGTATGAAGCCTTCCTGCAAATCAATAAGAAAAGGACAACTTAATAGTAGTACAGGCAAAAGCCTTGAGTAGATACTTCACAAAAGAGGAATTTCAAATAGCCAACAAACGTATGAAAACGTGCTCAACCTCATTAGTAACCAGGAAAATGCAAAACATAACCACGAAGAGGTTCCACTACACATCCACTGGACTGACAAAAATTAAAATGACTGAAAATATCAAATATTGAAGAGAATGTGTAATGACAAAAATTCTCATACACTGCTAAAAAAATGGGAGCAAAGAAATTGGTTGTGGTTGCTTTTGAAATTCTTTGGCATTATCTAGTGTAGTTGAAGCCACACCTACCCTATTACCCAGTAATCCCTCTTAGGAATGTACTACGAGAACTTCCTGCAAATGTGCACTGGAGCCCTACCCAGGATTACATATGGCAGTATCATTGTAATAAACCAAACTGGAAACAAGCTGAATCTATATCAACTTTAGAATGTATAAATTCATTTTGGGATAGTCATATAAAAGAATATTATGCAGTGAAAAGTCAATGAACTATAGCAATAGGCAGTATCATGAACGAATCTCACGATCAGGTTGGAGGAGGCCAGGAGCAAAATGCACGATTCCATTTCCATAAAGTTCAAGACCAGGCAAAATGACACTGTGGTGTTTAAGAATGCATACATAGGGAGTAACATATTTCTTTTTAATTAAAGAAAGCATTTCCCACCCAACTGGCGATTACCCTCAGTTGGGAGAGAAGGCTGTGGTTAGAAAGGGACCCTGAGTCAGGGTGGAGGATTTCTGGGCTGCTGTTCCACTTTTTGAACTGATTTATTTTTTTACAGAAGTATTCACTTTACACAGATTCATTCATTACATATAACAATAAAAATGAGCATAAAAAATGTTGGGGAACAAAGTCCCTCTTCTTCTCTGGGCATATTCGCATCTCTGTATGATGCCTGACCCTGCAGAGGAAGGCAAGTTGGGCAGGGGCCATCTGATCACCAAGTGGATACGCCAAGCCAAGAAGGGTGGAGCAGATTGATGACAGGCATTCCCTGGGAGCCCCGAAGAAATGACTAGACAAGGAGAGGTTGTGGTGGCTGGTTTGGATCTGTTTTGCTTTGTTTTCCTTTGTAATTTTAATGGAATTATTCTTTGGCTCTCTAAAGTTGTTCTTGCAACATTCCATATTATTTAGTTTTCAGATTATAACTTTCAATCAAGAACCCTTTGGGGATGTCAAGGTAGGAGTTCTAGTCAATTCTAGCTATTTTCCTTAAACAGGAGCTAGACAAACTTTTTTTTTTTTTTTTTTTTTTTTGAGGTCAGTGTCACTGGCCCTCATATGTGGGACCCGAACCCAGGCTGCTGGCTTTCCAAGCCAGCGCTTAACCACTGTGCCACTCGGCCGGCCCAGGAACTAGACAAACTTTTAAAGAATCCTGTAATTATTCTATTTTGCAAGAGGCCCTTGCCTTTTGTAAAGCCTTCATTACTGTCTCCTAGTCAATATATAACTGTTTCCATTTTCTTTGGGAAAAATTAAATCATTTTGACATAATTGACTATCACTGCTTTCTTTAACCTTCTTTTAAAAGGAAAATTACATCAATCAGCCAATTTTTAAAAATGTAATACATCAATTAAACAATTAGAACTTGTTTGTACATGGGGCAGAGCCTCAGTTCTAGCAAAAAAAAAATTTATATATGAATGTTTTTCTTTGTTCACGACTTTAAACTTAGGATACCAAATACAGTGTTTTATATGAAATTTTCAAAAACAGAAGATTCTGGAGCCCAAAAAGAGGTGATCTGAATGGCTTGTGTCTCCCAACATTAACCAGATATCAATTTTTCAATGCATATTCATAGAAATCCCAATGAGCTATGCAAGCACTATCATTCCATATACATTAAACAATTAGCTTCTCTTCAGGTCATCAGCTCGTCTTAGCTTGCTCATTTTGTGCATGTATAAACTAAAAATGGTTAGCTAAAAATGAACATATTATCCAAGAGAATGTTTATTATTTAAATGTTAAATGTGGCTTTCAGAAATAGCTATTTAGTTCAATGTTAGACTATTTTTTTCTTGCTAATAAGAATGTGTATCTCACACTCAAAAAGTTTATTTACAATAGTCGCAGGAAAACAATTCCACACGACTATCTCTGTCTAGTGCTTTTAAAGACCTCAAAAACCCCAAAGCCCATCATACCCTAGGGTTTCCTTATTTCAGACAAAAACTACAACTGCCACCTTCGTGAGCTTTTAAGTAATCTGTATACCAATATTTAGTCTCCTTATTGATATAGCAAGGAATCTCAATCCCAATTTGTAGCTGTCACTCTGGAAAGAAAACCCATGGGTCTGTGCTGTATTATGTAACCCATCAACTTACGTAACAAACCCATCCTGCCCCTTAACAGGAATTTATTAAGAAACGAGTTGGGTTTTGGTCTGCGGATTGTCGGCTTTTAATTGGATGGCCGTGCTCAAGAATCCCAGACATTTGCCAACAAAAAAACATATTACTCTACATGGCATTCTGTGTTAATTTACAGGAAATGTGTCACTTGAATTTTTAGATTACTTGGAAGTTGCCACATCAAGGATATGGAGCTCTCCCCACCACCCCTTTTCTCAAAATAATCCTGCTTACTCTGTCTGCCAAGTTATTTTTTGTTTCTCTTTTCACTGTGTCTTTCCATTATCATCACCATTGTACATTATGAAAAGACAAGTACAAAAACCACCACACACTGCCCAGGCTGTTAATACGGAGAACCTGCAACAGTAATTCTCACCTGAAGAGTTATAATTGTCAACCTGACAGATTCTGGAGTTCAATGAATACACACTTGTCATCATGCTACAAAGAATGCTGGGCACCACCCGAGATGCTCAGAGAGGCCTTATAGGATGTGATTCCTGCAACACTAGTTACTGAATGCACGGCACGAGTCTAAATTGGTGGGCCAAGGCTCTCAGCAACACACACATTAACCAGGTACATTACCACTTTCCTCCCACATCTACTTTCTGATGCAGAATGAAAAGGTCAGAGGGTGGACAATAAAGAAACAAGAGCACCTCCTCTGATCAGATCATTCATGAGTTGGCTATAAATGATTCAAATTTGTTTTAAATGTAATATAAATATAGTGGGAGGTGTTAACACTTAAATCTGTAATGCATCCTTTGGTCACATTACCTCCTTTGTAGGAAAATCAGAATTTCTATATGTTGCAATCAATTAAAGCAGGTAGTTTGGTGCAGCAAGGGGAAGAAGTATGTTTTGGAGAAAATCCATTCATAATTGCATAGAACTGCAACAGAGTCCTGGGTCCAAAACACAGTTACTTCGGCATACAGAAATCAGGGAAACAAACAATTTCTTTTCTGGAGATGACATGACTTATGGCCTAAAACTTTAATGGTATGAGTTTTAGGACAAATGTCTGCTACAGATACTATTCATGTACACTTCCTAGGTTCCTAACCCAGTGTGAAAGAGTGGCATTAAGTTTAAAAGTCACTAACTTGTACCTGCTTCACCTCTCTACCCCAAGAAGCTGTCAGTTTTCAAGGAATCTGCCTTATATCCAAAATTCTAAATGATGATAGGTACAATAAATATAGTAACTTAGAAAACATCAAAACAGGTCATCAATGTTCGGGACCTTGATTTCTGGCAAATCTTCCTAGATTACATAATCAGGTAAGCTGAGATGAGAAAAAACACTGCTTTGTTTCAAGTCTTAAGAGCTACCTGTCATTACAACTGTATTTGCTTTCTTTGGTTGGGTGAATCACAATCCCTTTACAGGGTTTTCAAGTGCATTTTTCTAAAATATCCAAAGTGAGATTACAATACCATTTTCTTTGGAAAGGGAAAAACCATCTATATTGTTGGCATTTAAATATATATATATATATATATATATATATATATATATATATATTTATATATATATATATATATATAACTGGAATTTCAAAGCAAAGGTCATGAACTTATACTTGCTATATAAAGAGGAACACGAACAGGTTAATATTTTTAAGTCTCTCTGTGTAGAAAAAGAATTGGAGAGTTTGAAATATTTGGGAGAAAAATTCCACATGCAAGACAGACATCCAAAATGGCTCAACATAATTTATTTTTTTATGTTAAAATGTACAGAGTTCTTTTGAAAGTACTTGCTAGAAAGGGGAAAAAAAAGTGATATTACATACAAGGAGAGGAAGGGAGACCGACTGGCCCAGGAGCGCGTGACATGGAGGAATACAAAGGCATCTAGGCATCCCTTCCCCTTAGCTTACAAGTCACCATGAACAAAGTACAAAGAGGTTACAAAACAGGAAAAGCAAATATAAACAGACAGGTATAGACTTAGCTTCATTTGTACATGCGGCTTTTAGAGGCATCTGGAGCTCTATTCACACACTCTAGAGATCTCTTTAAAGAGAATTTTTATCTTTCTTAAAATAGTTTTTAATATTCTACAACAAAGATAAAAAATTTTAAAGATGGAATGAAATGAAAAAGCTCTTATTTTAAAAGGCATCAAAGTCACTAACAGTGAGTTTTTAAATTTCTTTTTTAGAAGATTACCCAAGTTATTTTGCTAAAAATACATTTTTTTTTTTAAACAGAAGTGAAAAAATGACAGGTACCAATATTACTGTGTTGGATAATTTCTTTTATAATATAGAAAAGAACATTTTCTCTACAATAGTTCTACAGTCACAAAAAGGCTTGTGGAAAAAGGGAGCTGCCCGATTGAATTTTTATTTTTTTAAAGAAAGAAACAAAACCAAACACAACCGCAAACCAACAGAAACTGAATTCACGGCCCTCATTTCAACAGCTTCTCCTTCTGCCTTGACCCACCCTCCTCCCAATATACTTCCCCCACCCCCGACCCACCCCACCCCCACCCCAACCAGGAAGCAATGACACAGCTGAAGATGTAGGGAGAGGGCAGCACAGTGCACTTTCTACATAGATGACTGGGAACTGGAGAGTATATACAGAGAAACTGGGTCCTACACAGCCTTGCACATGCTCAGACTTGATAGCGGGAAGATGTGAATTCTGCTTTTTTCTACCTACCACATTTAATTGAGAAAGTCAATTAAAGTGTATTTAAAAAAAAACCAACAAACCTGTGCATTTGAAAAAATTTAATGCCTAATTAGTACTTCAAAAATTTATCTATATAAAATGTACAAATAAAGGAGAATTTAATGCTTACAGGTAATTCTTTAAGCAGTACTTCCCCCTTTTGGATATTTGACTGCACATACCAAGTGGTATAATAATTTCCATCTTCTAATGATGGAATATATATATATATATATATATATATTATATATTTTTTACCTATCCCTGGAGCAAGTAACAGGAAGAGAATGGGCAAACTGGCTGCATAAGAGAAAAGAGAGTGGAACTGGGAACAACACAGGAGCCTGCTAAAACCCTGCTGTCCAGGTTTGCCCTACTATGCTGGTGGTTGGTTTATCCCTCTTCTCTTTAGCCACTCACAGGAGAGGGGCTGGTGCACTGATTCACAGGGGGTGAACTCAGGGTCTCAAAAGACAAATGAAGACTAGAGGTATGTATCATTTAAGTAGCTAGAAAACTCACACCATGATCTCCCTTACGACACACATTCTGTGTCATCTCTTCCAAAGTAAAACAAACAGTGTCAAAGGTTTGTCAGGTATTTTCAAATCACTGACATGTACAGTCATCCACCAACACTGTGTCAGAATGTAAGAGGCTAATCACTGGGGACTGCTGCTTGAGTTCAATCAGAGTCAAAGGCTCAAAAATCAAGACCCTTAGCATCTCAACGTACATACTAAAAACAAGAGGCTACGTGGAATTATGGGCGTTATGGCTGATTCACCAGGTGGTAAAAAACAAGAGGTTAATTTCCTCTTTTTGATTGTTAATTGACCATCTCTATTCCTCCAAGGCTAAATTAGGATTGCAAACAGCTTTCCTCTGAGATTCTGCTGTTAATTGAGACTTACAGTATTTTTGTGTCTCTGAGTGCTGAGTGGGAACAGTAAAAAAAAATTATATTACACTTGATTTAAGAAAGACAAACATTTCGATGAAGTCCATCTACAAAGAAACATTCTTGGGGAAAGGTTTCAAGAGGTGTGTGTGTGTGTAGGGAGTGGAGGGGATTTTAAAAGGAGAAGCATTTTCCTGCCTCACTTTATTAATAATAATAATAATAATAATATTAACAATAATAATAAGTTTAAGGAGCTTGGGTTGTTCTCCATGTCCCCGTCCGAGTCTCCCGTAAGTGCCTCCTGCTGGAATGAAGTAGGAAATGAAAGGTTGGGATTGGAGGAGAGGGTCTGGTTAACCCTCGAGATGTATATATAACATTTAAAAATGACAACATTGGGAGCTGCAAACAGTGAGGGGAAACATACATCTTAAAATAAAATAAAGATATTTCACTTTTACACAAATTCTGTCCACGTGGTGTGTAAAGAAAGTAAGGCTCTTTTTAATTATGAAAAGATTTTTGTGCATGTTTCCCCATCCCCAAATCCATTTTTAGATGAGTTCTATTGTAAAATGTTCAAGATTGTGAAGAAAACCAAAACCCTGAACAAAATGAACCCCCATAAAAGAGAAGACCAGGTTTTTTAAAAAGTAAAATAAACCAAAGAAAAATTCCTCTAAATCTACAGCAATATTTTAACTGGAAAAAAAGGTCCATTTTTCTCTGGTTTGTCAGTATAAAAGGTTCCTTTATTTATATATATTTAAGTTTTTTAATTGAAAGTTCAGCTTGCTCATCTTCTCATGTAAGGTCCATTGAGTGACTGCTTGGGCACACCAGCAGCATTCATGTAGCTGTGATGGGAGGGGCCAGTGTACATCATGTTTCCATGAGGGTTTGGCTGCATAGGCTGCTGGGTATAGGCCTGGCTCCCCATCATCCCCATCTGCATCTGCATAGGATACTGTGCTGTCTGGTTCATGTAGGCAGGGTTACTATGGTAACTGCTGTTCATCATAGGCTGTGTCATCCGATAGCTGTTCATGGCATTCAAGGTGTTCATATTCATGGAATTGACGTTATAGGCAGGGGTTGGCATTAAATTAACCCCCATGTTCATGCCGCGCTGAACAGCCAAAGCACGAGGGCCAGCTTGCATGGCAACCGCTGGCGGGCTGCGGCCATACAGCTGCTGCTGGTGAGCAGCCGCAGAGGGCAGCGGTGCCGATTTGGAGCGGATGGAAATATGCCCCTTGACTGGCATTTGCCCTTGCAACCTCTGAGTGTGAGGAATGCCAATGTTGGTAGCAGACATGTTGCACTGCAGCAGAGGTGACGTGAGGTTCATGGTGGTGGACGCCAAGTTCGGGGGCGGTGTCATGGTGGCTTGTGCTTGAGGGGTCCCAGCTAATGGATGAGATGGAGCTAGCTGGGCCAGTCCTGTATTAGACAAAGAAACACTGGTTGCATAGGAAGTCACGGCAGGAGAATGGCTATAAGGCATGGCATGAGGGTCCATAATGGTGTTAGTCAGCTGCTGCAGCTTGGCTAAACTGAAGGTGGCTGATGGCTGGGAGTAGCTGCCGGCACCGAAATCCCCTGGAATCCTCTCATAGATGCTGATGTTCCCAGTGCTTCCGGATTCTGGGATCTCCATGATCATGGGTGCTGGAGTGAAACTGTTATTCATACTGCACTGTGACAGGGGCGGCTGCTGCTGGGGTGGGGGTGGGGGCTGAGGCTGCTGGGACTGAGGTGGTGGCGGCGGCGGCTGTGGCTGCGGCTGCGGTGGCTGCTGGGGTGGCGGCTGGGGTGCCGGCGGCTGCTGCGGGGCTGGCTGTGGCTGCTGTGGTGGTGGTGGCGGCTGCTGGTTGCTGGGAGGCCTCTCCACCACGCAACTCTGAGGTGACTTGATGTTGCAGTTGGCAGCAGGCTGGACGCTGTTCTGCGGCATCATGCTGCAGCTGTTGCCCATGTTGGCCATTTGCTGAGTAACAACACAGCTGTTCTGGGTGAGGCTGCTGGAGGAGGACAGCCCACCATAGGAGCAGCTGCTCTGGGCAGAGTTATTCCCACAAATGCTGCCGCCCATTGTGGAATCGTAACTGCTAGGGTTCTCATAGTTCTCTGTGGTGCTCTCTATGCTGCCCAGGTCACTGAAGCCACTGTCCACCACCTGCTGAGAGTGGTCTGATACGGAAGGCACATCCATCATGGGGCTGGTCTCCATGTTCTGCATAGAGGGTGCGGACAGGGATCCTTGTTCCGGGCTGATCTGGGTGTAACCACTTTCAAGGGCAGGCACGTTGGGACTGCTGACTGAGCGGACTGACTGGCTGGGATGAGACTGAACTGAAGATATTGGGCTATTGTGTTCTGAAGGATGGCAGTCTTCAACCATCGACAGCTGAGGGTCTTCATCAGCCTGGGTGTAACTCTGCAGGGTCTGACAAGCTGCGAGCGTCTCCTCACAGTCCTGGTAGGCACCTTCGTGCTCGTTGCTTTCTTCTTGAGTCAAAGACTGCACGGCTTGCACGGTTTCCAGGTCCAGTTCACTGTGAGGAATCTCTTCTTCCTCTTTTAACTCAATTAATTCTTCTTTAGAGTTGGGCTCGTCTTCGTGATCATCCTCAGACCCTGGCATATGTTCTGACACCACGGATGTTTCATGGGAAGTCTGTTCCTCTTCAGAATCTGGTTCTGTTTCATCTTTATCCTTTATATTCTCCCTACTGTTCTGCATACTCGTATCTAAAAAAGCCTCCGGACCACCAGGCTCCTCCTTGACATCGTCTCTAACGGGCTGCTCCTCTAGCTCTTTCTTCTTGGTAGGTTCCGGGTGACCGTCATCTTCATCATCTGCATCATGGTCTTCATTCTGGTTTGTCTCTACGGGCACCTCGTCCTCTTCCTCTTGCTCCTGCTCTTCCAGTTCCTGCTGCTCTTCCTCGGATTGCCTTTGCTCTTCGGAGACACGGGGTTTCTCCTCTTCCTCCTCTACATCAGGCTCTTTCATTTCCGTCTCAGGGCTGTTGCTGCTGTCCACTGGAGAAGCTGCTCTAACTTCGCTGCTGGTTGTATCTTCTTCTTCTCCCTCTTCAACCTCTTCTGCTTCCACGTGCATCTCCTCCTCTTCCTTCCTTTCTTCAGTTAAAGGCAAGTCGTCTTTTGATTCAACAGTTTCTTCATTCTCTTGAATTTTGGGTTTACGCCCAGGTTTAAGAATGGGGACAATGGGCTCAACAATGCATTCTTGAGTAGAAATGGGTATGATTTCCTGATTCAACTTGAATCCCGGTTTGCGACCAGGTCTTTTCTTCCAATGGATTGGTTTGCGGCTCTTGCCTTTGGGCCATCCCTTTTTCTTTTTCATTGGTGTGGATGTATCTGGCTCAAGTGGAGAATTCTTCACATCACATTTTCTCAAGAGAGATACTGGCTTTAGGATAGGAGTGTCTGTACAGGAATGATTAAAAAAAATTAAAATAGGTTACAAAATCTTATATTTTCCAGTGCCCTTTTCTGAGACTAGCATGTACACTAGAAATGATTTCATAAAACATCACAAACTCTTATCTTCATTTTCAAGTTAAGAATCTAAAGGAGAAAATTAGTGGTATCTTTTAAAGTTACATGTGAACAACGGAAGAATACTTGTCAGTATTCTGTTACCATACACTAGTTAAAACCAGTTCAAGCTTATCATCACCAACTGAATGGCTTTGGAAAATTACTAAGGAAATGGCTGTAACAGAGAAAATTTGTCCAGCTCAACAGAAACTTAGGATACTGTTTTAATCTACAATGATCCAAATTAGAATTTTACTAAACTGCCAAATTTACAAAAAAAATTTTAGTGTCTTAGCTATGTATCTCAAAATATAACATAATGAAACTCTGGAAAATCATTCACATAAAGCAAAAAACTCAGTCATATTATCACTTTATTAAAAGTGTTTATTATATAAAAACATTGGAATGAAGAAAATGCAAGTTAACCACTAGATCTGAAATTGAGTGAATTTGTTTTTAAAGACTCAACTAGTTAATACATAAAAGCTACAAGTTTTTATGTAGACAACTAGATTCCTTCAAATTCACCAAGCATAGTGAAAAAGCTCAGTTTGATCCAGGCAAGGGAAACACTGCAGATGCAGGCAGCACGATACACAGGCAAAAACTTTAGGCTAGAATGCAAATGATGAGTGCGTCACCCAGCTCATATGTGAGCCCCCGTTTGTTTATTTCTAAAGAGGAAATGACAACAAGCCTATTTTAAAAAGTAAATTATTGAATGTTCAGTTATGCCATAAAATTTAACCTATTTTGAGGCATTGTTAGATTTTTATTAGAAATTTACTACTAATAGAGTAAAACACATTAGAGATATGATTTAGGAAGGATTCCTGAACAGATTTGAAGCCAGTCCAATTTACATGAATCTGATCTAATTTAAGAACCATATTCTTAGCACTTATTCATTTAACTTATTTTTTGAGTTGCCTATATTAAGCACTCAGCATACTACAATTAGCAAAACAGACTAAGTCTACAGAGTGCAGATTCTAGTAAAGGGTTATTACTTAAGTATCTTCCTGATGCTAAGTCTAATCCACCCATTAAAGATTCAGATACTGGACAAAAAAGGAACAGGAAAAAAGAATATTTTCCTAACAGCAAGATATTTTCTGGAGGCGCAAAAATAGATCCCAAATTGAAGACGAAGCTAGAAAAAAGCACTTTAAAAGGACAGAGGACTAAATGAGAAAATAAGGGTGAACATACTTGCTACAACTTTTTAGAGATGACCATGTCATTCTTTACTTGCCTAGTAGGTTGTGTTCATTTTTCAGCCTTTTTGTGGAAGGGTTTCAGCTATCACTGCTTTATCTTTAAAGACAAAACTACAATAAGCACAAGTTCTGTAAAACATACCATCAGCATCATCTGATTCTTCATCGTCATCGTCTTCATCTTTAGATTTCCTCTTAGAAGAGGATCGACACCTGAGAACATCTTGTGAGGACAAACGATGGAAGTAGCCTCTAGAGAAGAGTTCATTTTCATCCTCCTCCTCTTCTTCTTCATCAATCTCAAATGTGGGTTCTAATCTTGGCATTGGCCTCTCAGAGTCGGAGTCTTCAAAAGGTTCATCTAATACCTCTGTAGTCTCCGAAATAGTTTCTGTGACCACACTGCTATTGTGGTGTTTGCGCTTTCGGACTCGCCTTCTTCGGTGAAGAATTGGTTTCTATATAAAAGAGAAAGTATTTTATTTACAGTAATGAACATATTTTTATTAATAACATGGTTAATAGTTTTAAACCTAGTAGAATTAGCACATATCAAATGAAGATGCTGTTTGCCAAGATTTTAAATATTATTTCAAAATACTATAGTAGGATACTATACATAACGTATCATAGATACAAAAATGTTGGATAACTGAATACAACTTTGTAAAAGAATAGGCAGGTATGCCCAAAGAGCAGATATTAGAATTCCCTTATTAAGAATTCAGTTAAATATTCTAGGGAGTTGCCTATTCCAACACGGAAATGATACATAGGCTAGGCCCTTAACTTCTCTTTCCTCAAGAGGAAAAAAAGGAATAAAACACTTTGTCTAATAGTTGTCAGTAAACCTGTATGCCATTTTCATGACCTATCCATAAAGTTATATGGGAATGCAGAAATAGGGAGCTGATACGTATTTACCTGATGTTAGTGAAACATTTCAAAAGTAAAATAAATCAGTTATTGAAACTTGGCACATTAGGAACAACTGTGAACTGGGGTTAATCTAATACCCGAAATCACACAACGGACGGCACAAAACAAAGATGATGTATCAGAAATGATCTAATCTGATCCTTTCATTCTACAGAGGCCAGAAAGATTATAGGACTTAAGGTCACACATTGTCAGTATAGAAATGATTATAAAATATAGTCTCTGACTCCCAGTCAAGTGGATTTCTTCAAGAACCTCAGAGTACTTTGTACATGATCTCACTGCCTATTGTAATATTCCTTTTTACACAAGGAAATAGCACAATTTTATTTTATAAATAGGCAATCTAGGCATAGGATGGCAAAGATATAGTCTTCATTGTCACTAATGAATAATAAAGTTAGCCAACAGTTCAATTTTTCTCTATTTCAAATCTACTAGTCCTTCTAGATGAAAACATAACTTTCAAACTAGGTTAAACATGGCTCTGCTCTTTGGAGAAATAACTGATTCTAGGATTGGGTATGAAATATACAAGATGAACTTGGAACATCTTGTAGTACCAGAAACTAAGGAAGTGCTCAAAACAAAACAAAAAACCATCACAATAATGAAGGCATGTATGTTAAAGGGACAGGAGCGAAACTGAAAGGGGTCCTCATGGCCAAAGCTGGGAGATTTGAACAAATTAAATAAAGGAGTAGTATTGGGTTATAACTCAAAATACAAAGTAAATATCTATGAGCCCATACCGACATCAATGCTTGACTAAATAAATAGATGAGGGAGAATGGATAAATATCCCAAACAGAATTCTAAATAAACATAAGTATTCTGCATTTAAGGAGAAGAGTATCACTCTTTGTATCTTAAGCGTGGATTGAACAGCGATTTCTTTCCAAAGAGTACAGTATGGAAAAGGGGGAAAAGGAGTCACTGCAGAGGAAGAGTCTGAGAAACACAGCCTCAAGCTGGGTGATGGGGGTTAACATCAACAGTGAGAAGTCATATTAATACTGAATAGCCTTGTATCTGGTCTATAGATACATACTGAATGGGAGATACCCTTTATATGATATGATGAGAACGCACTTTACCTCTGTGGTCTTCTTCTCAAAAGACATTACCCCGTCTAACATCACAAGGGACATTCTCAAAACTTTTAAGTTCATCGAAAACAAGGAGTCTAAGACACTATTACAAACAAGAAAAGCCTAAGGAGACATGACTAGTAAATATAATGTGGTATGATGGATGGGATCCTGGAACAGAAAAAGGACATTAGGGAGAACTGAGGAAATCTGAATAAAGTACGGACTCTAGTTAATAATGTATCAATATATTGCTTCACTATTTGTGACAAATGTGCCATACTAACCTAAGAGGTTATTAATAAAAGGGGAAACTGGATGTGGGGCATACAGGAACATTCTGTACTTTTTTTTGGAATAATCCTATAAATCTAAAACTGTTCCAAAATTAAGAACTTACTTTACAAATAGCCCTACCTTTTTTTTAAGGGTCTGCTAAAAAAAGGAACGATTTCATTGCTTTGAATGAAAGCTGTCACCCCGACTACGGGTGGCTCATTTAGAAAGCTAACATACTCCAGTCTGGCTAGCTTATAGCAACGCTTCAGGTTCACTCCAGAGCCTGGGATATTTCTCAAACGCAGTTCAACAGAATTCACTATCATCATCGCACAGAATTTATTAACAAACTGGCTATCATTCAAACTTTGAACAATGATGAAATATAGTTTAGAAAGTATTTTTAAAACAAGGTTAAGTCAAAATTCTGGAGGAGTGAAAAGGAGAGAGTGAGTACAGGGCAAATGGTGCCGATTAAGGTAACATGAATGGCTTTACTCTGAGCACCACAAGATACGTCCGTTTTCCATGGAACTGTGTAATACTTTCCTGTCCTTTTCTAATATGAACATTCTAATCTGTATACACTTTTAAAATGTTTCAAAAATCCCTAAAAGTCATGATTTAAACATCAAATCAGCAAGCTGAAGTACAGTCTGTCAGCTCTTAAATGAGGTTATGACTTCTCAGTTAATTCCCATGAACCAAAGAAGTCATACACATTTCAAATGTTCACTGGAAACAGTAGACTGAGGCTTAAAGTTTAAAAAATAACAGTGAGGGTTTCTATACGTACTCTTTCAGAACTCTAGGAAAGAACAAATTTATACAATACACCGCAACTGGAGGAAGAAAAGACTACATCAGAGCAATGCCTTACCTTTCGCTTCAACGTGGGCTTTGTAAGCATTGGTGGTGAGGCGGATCGCGGACTCTCAGGCTCCTCCTCCTCCTCACTGCTCTCACTGAAGCCCCTGAGAGCCCTGTCACCATCACTGTAGCGACGGGCCAGTCTGTCATTGCCTTCTGGTAACCTACACTTCAGAGCCTCAGGGCTTTTCTTTAGCTGTCCTCGCCATAGGTCAACCCCCTCACTCAGTCTTCTTTTGGGAATATCTGGCTTCCCATCCTGGCTTGGCTGCTCCTGACAGGCTGCCAACTGTTCCTCACTTTCAGTGTATTGTTCTTGGGAGGTTTCTGATTTTTCCTCACATTCTCCGTATTGTTCCTGAGGAGTTGATGTCTCTTCCAAGAGCAGTTTAGAATCTTTATCACCAAAACGTTCCTGGGTTTTTCTGTTCTTCCTCCCCCAGCGGCCTCTCCGAGATGGCTGATTATTTGCAGGAAGATTATCACGGGGAACAATTTGTTTGTTCAAACGTGTAGAACTGGCTGGTGCCATAACTTCTGGTTTCTTTTCACTTTCTATTGAAGAGTAAGAATTTTGTTCTTTGTTTTCCCGAGATGCAGACTTTCCCACCTGATTTTAGGAAATAAAACCATGCTGGTTAATTTTTCAGTCTTACTTGATTATATCACCTATTCTGACATTTTAAATACTAAGAAAACAGAGCTTTAAAAAAGAAAATTATTATTTAATAGCTAACCTAACTATTTCTTATGTGTCAAACACTGTTTTAAATGCTGTACAGACATTCATTTAATCTTCACAACAATTTTATAAAGTATTATAATTATATGCCCATTTTACAAATGAGGTAACTGAAGCACAAAAGGTTTAAGTAACTTGCCGCAGGTCATGTAATAGCAAATGAAGATGCTGGGATATAAATCCAGGCAGTCTGACCCTACAGCTAGTGCTCTTAGCAATACCATCTTCAATAAAGAAAGTGAATATTATTTTTCTTATATTATGTTAAATGAGATATTTATGACATCTCTCAGAAATAAAAATTTATCAACAGAGAGAAGGAAATGGGTTCTGGGGCATGTGCAAGAGAAAGAGGGTTTTTGAAGATAATGAAAAAATATTTCTATAATTATTTTATTTTTATTCTGAATATTTAATATCATTTTGAAAATTAAATTAAACAGGGGCATGAAGCTTTATGTTTACCAGAAGAGGGCAAATTTTTAAAGGATAAAAATATTGCTTAGAAAAGGTATGTATCACATGTAGAAAAATGTTGAAAACTATATAATGTAGTAGTCTCTCTCTTTAATGGCTTTAACCCTTTAATAGCTAAAGACATTTGTGTATCTATTGAACTATCTGGCGCTCTCTTAGAAAATATACACATTTACATTGTTCCGTAATGATTTAAGGAAAAATGTACCTTCGTTTCATTTTTAACAATGGTCAGATTTAGATTCAATTCAGACTCCTCAATTACTACACAGCTTAAAGTTTAGCTGCTTATTGGCACTCAGGTAAGAAATACTTAGTCACAAATAACACATTATAACAAATTTGAAGGTCTCCTACTGATCCAGGTTTAAAACCGTACAAATAAGTAAACAAAACCCAGTCTTCTGAAATGTCTATTATTAAAGTAAACTCTGAATGTGAATTTTCTATACTGGTTTAAGATATCACACTATATATCACAAACACTCATGTCCTTACACTTGGTTCTAACTCTCTTTCCTGGCACTGCGGCTCTTCGTTTTCTCCTTCCTCAGCCTCCTCTTCATCCTCCTCTGAGACAACAGAATTGGAGACTATGACAGGAGTCCAGCGCAAACACTCTGGATCTACATCTACAGGTCGCGAATTCAGCTGAAGCTTTGCCATATGATCCTGAATAAGTTTTTCCCGGCGGATAATCACAAATCTGGAACCAGAGAAAAGTTTATAGCAATCAACGATGTACAAGGAGTACCTAACAATGACTATGGAGCTATAACCCCCAGAAAACTCTGGAGATGATGATAAATGCTTCAAAATTAGCAAGCCTGGGAAGATGAAATATAGAAATATGCCATCACATGAGATAGCTAAGAAATATGAAGTTAGATAAATACTTCACACTTGACTATAACAGTGGATAAAGTTATTTTAACTATTTATTGTCTCATACTTCCCATCTCTGGAATTTCTGCTCCTTTCCTGCACTGTCTCCTACTCTCCATATTTCTAGTTCAAATGCCTCCTTTCTTTGTGACTTTTTCCCAACCACTCAACATAAGGATGAGCTCTTCCTTTTGTACTATTATTTCATTTTGTGCCATGTATATGGAAATAAAGCATGGGTATATTTTATTTGACATTGTTTCTAGGGTTGAATAAGCTTCCAATACTAGCAAATAAAAGACTCAGTAGCTTAGGTTCAAGGTCAGGAGGAAGACCACAAAACACAGTTTAAAAAATACATATGGTCAACATACCAAATATCATAAAAAGGGAAATGATGTCTGAGGATCACCAACTGTACCATTTATATTAGTTTATTTATGTTCTTCCATCAATAATTTGGCTGCCTGATCCAAAAACTTCCATCTAATCATCTTTCGAAGGTATACAAAGGGATGTGATACTCACTGGTCACTACGGAAGTCCAGCATTCTTAGGTGGTGGAGTGTGGAAGTAATGTCTTGAGGGCAGATTCCAGTCAACTTACTTAACTTTTTAATGCTGATTTGCTTGTCATTTTGGTGATAAAGGCACTCCAATATTACACTTTTCCAATAAGCCATGTAAGAAAGGCGACCTAGATCGGATAGTGGCTTCTCTGGAGACCCCGCTTGGCCTTCACGCTTTGATAACAAATAACCTAAAGAAACCCCCAAATCACAAATATGTCAGAGAGCCTAAAATAGGCTAATTCACCAAAACCATAATCCCCTCTGCCACAACCAGTCTAAGTATTGTAGGCAATAATAATTTCAAAGGTAAATTTCTTCAAGAAAAAAAAAATCGCAAAAATTACTTGAAAACAAATTTGCAGGAAGATTACGTAATTTGTATACACGGAACATACGGTTAGTATTACTTTGCCTACAGTTAATATAAACCATATTGTTAAAATAGTCAAATGGTTAAAAATCAGTACTTCCTATTAAGAGGCTGCATTAAAATTAAGGCAATAATGCTTTCCATTATTAATGTTCTACGGTAGAAAACCACTCTTGCATGTTTTACTTGGACCACTAGATGGCAACAGCTATACCTGAATTGAATAATGCAGAAGAATGCCTTAGTGTTTATGTCATCTTATCTATTAAGATTGTGGTTGTTCTTTGAATTAAAAAAAAACCAAAAACGATTGTGGTTCTTCTGTGAGTGAATTAGATGACAATTTCTCATTTCAACCAAAGCTCTCCTCACAATTACCTATCACCACCCTAATTCTTGGTAAGCATGTGGGTGTCACTGTGAGTGTATGGTGGTATTATTTTGTCCTCTTGTTTACTGCAGGACTCTCAAGAAGAGGAAAAAAAGGCATAAGTTCTAAGGAAAAGTATTGAAAATGGGGAAGGCAGAAAAATGTTGTATTTAGTCATTAAAGAAAACTTAAAAGAAATCTAAAAATGGTAATGTGGGAAAATATACATTAGGAAAAGTAAATGAAAAAATATACTGTAACTATACAGATTGATCTTTGCATATCTCAAAAAAATGACTAATCCAGCATAATACAATATTTTCCCCTAACTATGTCACTTAATGACATAACATGTCCAGTTATGAGTACGATTTCAAAACAATATATTGATATCAAAGGAAATAATCCGAGTTCTACCCTCTTGCTACTAATCCAAAAAGACCAAGATAATGTACATATTCATCAATGGCACATATTTCCAAGACCAGAAGTATTGTCTAGGCCCAAGTAGAATAAGGTTCACTGGTCCATGTAAGAACTAATTTGTTAACACTAGCAATATAATTAACTGATATTTAGAAGGATTGTCTGTATTAAAATCCTTAGTTTAAACCATTGTTTCTGAATATATTCTTTTAAATATTATTTTTAGTAATATCAGAAAATAGTCCCTCAAATACCACTATTTTATAATCAATATAAAATTTACTGCAAACATACATTACTTTCTAAGCAGGATTTTCAATGTGTAAAACAAAACACAAGTTCCACAATGACCTTTTTAGAACCATTAGCTTTCAATATTTGACTCAGATTAAATTATTTATTGTATTAAGATTTATAAAGGTGCACCGCATATTTTTAACCACTAGGTAGAGCCTATTACTAAAAAACGACACACACATTGTGGGTAACAAAAATAGGGCAGGTGCTGTGCTTCTTTATTAGTACTTATTTAAGTAGTTATACAATGTTCTTAGCATTATTGTGAGTTATAATTACTACATTAAACTAAGTTCCATTGTAAATTGATAGTTGCAATTTAAAGGTATTTGCTTAAATCACACAGAAGTTGATATTCAGTACTGGCTATTTAAAAATATTTAATGTCCAGGGCCGGCGGAGTGGCGCGGTGGTTAAGCGCTTGCTTGGGAAGCCAGCGGCCCCGGTTTGGTCCCACATATGAGGGCCAGTGACACTGCCCTCAAAAAAAAATAAAAATAAAAATAAAAATATTTAATGTCCAACCAAAAGAAAAAAAAATCATGACTTTAGATTTTAAAGTTCCATACGGCAGTATGACAACCAATAAATAATCTTCAGATCTTTAAAATACTATATAATCCATAGGAAGAGATGAAAAATTATGTTATAATCCTTACTGAAATCGATGAGAAACCTGCCATAGCCCTTACGCTGGTATTGGGGAAGAATCATTATACAGGAAACGTTGTATTTCTGTTGGCAGTGCTTTTCCTAGTGGAGAAAATAGAAGCCAAGTTTTAAAACAACAGGCTGGTAAAACTGAATAGTAATGCTAATTATTAAGAAACAAAGACCAACAGTCAAAACCATAGCCCTGGTCCTTTGGGAATGACAATGTACATCAAGAACAAAAGTACCCCACTGGGAGACAGGACAATGTTAAGTCATTGCCATTACCCACAAAGCAACTATCCCAGGAGAATAAAATTATAAAATGATGCCATCCAACACCATCTGCAACTCAGAAATAGTATGTCAATGCCTAAGATGAGCAGAGGAATCTGAGTCCCAGTCAATTGCAAAGCCACAAATGATGAATCAATGTGGCACTCCAGAAGTGGGAAGATTCATCATCAACTATTTCAAAGTTTCTTTTATTTCCTTTTCTGGTCCTACATAGGGCAGTCCCCTTCCCTATAAGTTGTATCTAACTTTACAAAAAATAGTCCCAATGTGTTGGTTGGGTACAAATACATTTTTGTAAACAAGGCAAGATATTTTCAATTATATTTAACTATTGAAATGGCCTGGTAACAGAATGCTTATAAAGCTCATGCTTATAAAACTTCCACTTAACTATTTTAAGCACTTAGATTTTACTAAGAGCTTGCGCAAATAAAAGGACATCTTTTATGTCGTTTGACGACAAAAGACAACGTTTTTCCTCCCCGAGAGAATGGAAGATTAAAGGAAGGAGAAAAATATCCTTTAATAAAAATGGCTTCTTATTCTTATTTCTATGCCTAAAATTCAAATGAAGAAGAGAAGATTTAAATTGAGAAAGAACTCAAGAGAGATAATGACTGTGTTTATTTCACAAGCTCTATCTATTATCACCATGGGAATAGAAGTCACTTAAAAACTTTTCCTCTTGAGGATAACCAGCAGTTCATGTTCCTAGGAGAGTATATATAGTCTGTTGAATGTTACTAGGCATCTTCTAGCACTTGGTATGTTTCTGAATGTTCCTTCTATTTTCCTCTCTAAAAAGTTAGATGGCACCCAGAAGGTGCTGTACCCAGGAGTGTCTCCTAGTGAGAAATCAGCAAAAATTGTTTCAGATTTACATATGAATTCAAACAAACTTTTAGCTGCTATACTTACTTTAGAAAAGTAGCCAACAAGGTGGCAGCCCTTGACATCATTCTGTGTTAGTACATAAAAAAGAAATGGCTCCACGTCATAATAGAGTGTTTTGTGGTCAAGAAACAACTTTGCCAAGAGACACAGGTTCTGACAATAAATGGTACTCACATTCCCATCAACCTAGAGGAAAAAAAAAACACAGAACAAAGCAGTCAGCAAAGTATCTCTTTAGTTCCAGAATAATACACATCAGTTACAAAATACTGTGTTCAACAAAGCAAAGAGGTGATAGCCATATTGAAAATAGCACTTTTTGTTTTTATAATAAGATTGAATGCAGGAATCCTTCAGATGGCAAGCTGATCTGATTCATTTTTGAAAGTATTTAATATAACAAAAGATCTAAATACTACTTCTAAAATATATTTGTAAATAAAACAAGGTACAACTATAATCTAATCTGTGCCAGCAGCCAGAAGCAATGTAGTCTGACTGCCATGCTTTACCTCCAAATAAAGCACCTGAGGGAGTATTAGCTATTGTCAGAAGCACTAAGCAGTTTCCCTAAGTAACAACCTGGCAAATGAGGTGTTTCTTGGACTTGAGTTGCCCAAGATCAGGAGCAGTAGGCTACGTTGCTCCTGACACCCCTCTGTTCTTGGGGTTGCTGGAGCTTTCTCTTTTATGAAAATGCCAATGGAGCCCACATTAGACCCCAGGACATTGTGAGATTTCAAGACCGAAACTTCAACAATTTATGTAATTTAATACTTCTTTTAAAACACACACCTATATATGCTTAAGTTGAGAAGCAATTTGCTCTTGGGTATTCTGAAACAGTACTGTATACCACATCCTTCCCCCTCCCTCCAAGGTGAAGAGCTCCTCTAGTCCTCAACTAAAATACTTAGGGAAGATCGAGAAAGTGAAACACTGAGTAGATCCCGACAATCTGAAATTCTATCATCATTCTGGTAATGTAAATTCTAGTAATTAACAGAATTAGCAGGAAAATATATTAAGATTTACTGCAGTTACTTATATTTACCTCTTCAAAATATTCCTTTAAATAGAGCAATAGAAATCTTTTCATTTAAACGCCATAGTTCATAGATTCTAAGACACAATTTTTTTTTTTTTTTTAAAGATTCCATTGGGGAATTGGCGGAGGGGAACAGCGTTGGGGAATCGGGGAAGGGGAACAGACAAGTTGCTGTCTCTTTGCTCTTCAGTTTAGTTGCGGAAGATGTTGCTTCACTGTTGGTATCGTCATTGCGCTCTTCCCGGATGAGGCAGATCGGTTGCTGGCCTCTGGATGTCGCTCACCGTGGCTATTGGCAGCTCACGCTTGGCTGCCAGCCGCTCACGCTGGCTGCGGGCCACTCACTGTAGCCTATGGCAGCCCACCGCAGCAGGGGCCGCAGCCCACTCCATCACCGGGGCTCGCACAGCCCAGCTCCAGGTGGAGCTGTTGCCAGCCGTAGAGGGCAGTGTCACTGGCCCTCATGTGGGATCCGAACCGGGGCCGCTGGCATCCCAAAACCAGCGCTCAACCAATGCGCCACTCGGCCGGCCCTAAGACACAATTTAATCACCTCTAAACATATATAAAATCAGTTGGCATCTTATAATCAAATGGAATCCTTAAATCATATTAGCAGTACTTTTTCCTTCTTAGTGGTACATAAAATAATAAGATATATTATAATTGATATCTCTGACTTAATGAAATAGAGAATAATTTATTCTGAGATCAAGTTTATGAACTTGGTATCATCTGTATTGGCCTAATTTTGCTTCTCATACAGCAGAACTATCTGCTATATGAGTGAACGACAGTAAAATAACATTAAAAAAACATATATCAAGTTGCACAATTAGATACAGTATAGGTAGCATTATATTTGAAATGTATAGAAAGATAACTATTAAACATCTACTTTACCTCAAAAACAGATATGTTATTCTTTCTGTAAATCTCATTGGCAGGAGGATGGAACCAACCACATTTCTTCATGTGCTGCTGTAGAATAGTTCTACTTTTCATATATTTTAGACAGAATTCACAAAGATACAATTTCGGCAGCCTGTAAAAAATAATTAAACAAAAAAGGCAGGGTTTTATATTTTATAAGACTTTAAACTTTCACAATTCTTTTTTGACTCTCATTACTACACAGATAAAAAGGTAGAGAATGTATCAGTCTCCCATTAATCAAATGAAAGAAAGAAAAAAAAACTAAAGATAAAACTAATTTGGATAACAGTATCCAACTAACTAACAGCAATAGGGCAACGGTGAGAAATCAAGACACCCAATTCCATGTTCTTCCTATTAGACTAATACCTATTAGACTAATACTTGCAGTCTTTTTTAAAGTTACCAGTTTGACAGATACAAAAATCTTACATTCTCTCCTCTTTGATAACTTTCATTAAGCAGAAAATAGTCTAACTTCAGAACACACCAATAAGTGAAGATTTTGTCAAGCTATATACTTTCTTCCTTTATTTGATCATTCACTTATTAATGTCAGAAAATACACATTTGCTGAATGCTTACCTGTATCATCAGGCCCTGTGCTAGGTATAGTGGTACAGTGCTGAGTGAAGTGGACATACAGTGGGTATTATAAAAGCAGATTTTGTATACCTTTCTAAGTATAAAGTTATAGTACTGAATATGTTCTTTTCAAGTTAGGACTTACTACAGTGTACCTCCTTCCTTCCACCCCTGAAATTCTGGCTTTCCCTCTGGTTAAATTACCACTAAACCTTCCAGATTATGGTAAATATAAATGCCAACTTTAAAAGCATCCAATTCAATTTTTAGGTCTCAATAAAGAGACATGAAAATAAAATACAATTTATTTCCTCTGGTCTATGGGAGAAGGCATAATTTTTTTTAAGCTGTAGTAGTAAGCAAGTTGTTCAAGAAAATAACAGAAGAATTGAAATCTCTGAGAAAATTACTGCCAAATCTTATCAGGTAAATTAGGAGTTCACACTATATCCTTGGAATAGCAAGATATATAGCATTTTATTGACACAGACAAAAAAATACTTCAGCAAACATTATATGAAAAATAATAAAAGTAAAAGCAAGCATCAAGATCTACTTTATTCCAATTCATTCTTGCTGAAAACATTTTAAAAGCCTCTTACTTTATTATAACCAAGCCCACTGGGATGACATTGCTAGTCCAAAGGGAATCATCTGACTAAAAACTCTTGGAAAACAAATTTATTTTCTAGTAACAGTACAAATGGCTATAGTTCTCTCATTGAAAAAAATACATAGTCTAGAAAGACCATTAGATCACATGAAATAAAGTGAGATTATGAATACTCCTAGCCCTAAAGGATCCTGCTAGGTGCTGCTTTTCATCTTCTTCCTGACAGCACCTAGAACTTGACTATCAAATAGATGTAAGGTGCATCACGGGGTGCAGCCTCAACACGTTGATTTTATTCTAAAGTAGGCCACTATGTGGACACCCTGCCTGTGAAGACAGGACAGGGCTGCAACTACGTGTGCTTTGGAAGCTTTGCTTCCCTTACTTCTACAACGATGCAAATATTCTTCCAAGAAATTCGTTCTTAGCTTTTGAACATGGCCCAAGATAGTAGCAGTTTATATGACCTTCAAATCAGGTCAACTTGTATTAAAATTTTAATACAATAATAAAAATGACAACAAATATTACTTAAATCAAAGATAATGGTATAAACCATGCAAGATCCATCTTTACAGATGCTATACAGAGTAGGGCAAGCACAGTGGTTAAAGGTTATGGCTATGCAGTAAGAGAAAAGTGGGATTAAATCCTGGTTCTGCCACTTTAAACCATATGGTCTTGAATCAAGTTTGCTGGGCCCTGGTCTGTAAAACAAAGATAGTAATATCTACCTCCCAGAATTAATCCAGAGCTGTTTAGTCCAGTACCAAGCTCAATGAATGGTAACTACAGTTGCTATTATTTATGATTAGTACTATGAATATTATTATTCTCCTTTCATCCATTTTGCTTCATCATTAAGTCATCTAAAGACTTAAAGATTTTGTTTTTCAGTAACTGGGGCTATACATAATCTATGCATCAAATCAAGTCAAGAACAGGATCAAAAGACTGAGGAAACTTCCTAAGGTACTCAATTATATGGGAATCTGCCTCGTTAGGATCTCAATATGATCTCGTAGCAAAGAGATTATTATGAAGCTAAACTCTAAACAGCTGAGGAGTAGGGGATATCCCATGATCACAGTTAGTGTTGCCTTCAGCCCATCTACATTATGTTTTAATGGCAGAGTAGGGCCCTCTAAGACATGGCCCTGTCTGCCATGTGTAAGCATCACATGGGCCAACTGCTGGAGAAACTTAGGGTTAAAACTCTGGTTTTACTCTCCAGTGTCTGAGAATCATACTGCTCCAAATGAGTAGTGCTATTGCTTCATTGTTGTTTCATTTCGTTGTTGTTTTTTTTTAAGCAAAGTATGCAAGACTACTTAATATATAATGCACACCTAAATGTCTGATACTATGGGAGAGAATGCATAACCCCACTTCCCAAAAGATTTTTTCTCTTGTGGCCTTTTCTTTCTTTCTTTGCTCCAACTGTCCTGTTTTTACATGCTTTGGCATTTGGAATTGTTTTAATAGTGTTTAAAACCTTTAATAATAAAAAAAATAGTTTAGAAGTAATTTAACACAGAACAATAAATAGTCATTAATAAAGTAAAGATATAGATTATTTGGAAAACATAAGATCTCTAAACATTTTGGTTAACTCAAGTTTAAAAGAACTCAGAAGTAAAACAAGCCAAAACTCATTTAAATAGATACATGTAGTTTGTTTTTGTTTTTCTTTAACGGTGATAAAATTTAGTTTTATTTACTTTGTTGAGTCAGAGGGTCATAAAAAAAATTACTGAAAAATATGGAACGCTTCACGAATTTGGTGTCATCCTTGCGCAGGGGCCATGCTAATCTTCTCTGTATCGTTACAATTTTAGTATATATGCTGCCGAAGCAAATACTACATGTAGTTTTTTTTAATGTAACTAAGAGAATTATGAATACATAGAAAAAAAAGTCGCAATTATTAAAGAACATATTAAATTACAGAATCATTTTCTGATGGAAATTTCAGGGAAACCTCTACAATGGACAAGAAAATGTAGAGAAAACATCTAAAATTCTACTTAAAGTTGATAAATTTCAGAGCTCCTATCCTATTGCTGCTTTCTATTTTGATTCCTATTATATTTTTAAATTTTTCTGCTAGCAATGTTTATTCCTTCACTGATAAGCAATTCCCTCAAACCTGATTAAGAAATTGGGTTCCAGTGACAATCATCAAAACAAAATGCAACATTTTTAATGAAGCCTTTTAATATCTTAAAAACAAGAGCCTCATGGTTCCATTCTTATCATTCTCTTGAAAAGTAAGCGCTGAGGGTATTTCTACTTCTGAGTCAAATGAGTTCATCTCCTCTTCCTGAGCAAAGGCGACAAGGTGCCTGTGGTTTCAAGCTACCTGTACTACAATCCCTGGGACAGTTGATAGACACATTGAAAAAAACTTTCTTTTCTAAGTTGAGCATCCCTGTAATATGCATAGCATGCAATGAGCTCACTACAAAAAATGGTACTATTTTATTTTAAATCTGATGAAGAAATTAACTCTTGGCATATTTCCTCTTGATCATGTTATGATCTTGGCTATTCAGAGCTACTACTGAAGAGTAAACTGCTGTGTTTTGTTTTGTTTTTTGGGGTTTTTTTTGAGGGCAGTGTCACTGGCCCTCATATGTGGGACCCGAACCAGGGCCGCTGGCGTCCCAAGCCAGCTCTTAACCACTGTGCCACTCGGCCGGCCCAAGAGTAAACTGCTTTGAATATCTGAGTTCTATAGGTATCTGAAGGATTTCCTGCCCTCTTCTAACATGTTATTTTATATCTATAAAGTATATAAATATAATCTTCTTTTAATAAACTCTGATTGTTATTCCATGATATAAATAGAATGCTGCTTTAAAGATCTACCACAGTGTTTAGGGCTAATTGACCCCATAATAAATGACTCTCAACTGCTGGGTTTCATGAGCTTGTGAGTTAGTTTCCTGGGAGTTTTGCTTTCTCTTCTTTTTTTTTGTCACTGAGATCTGTGTCTGTAATAACATTCTCACTCCAATTTTTCTACTTCTGCTAGACTTGAAAACCAGGCAACCAAGTTATTAATTTATATGAAAAGAAAAAGTAAAAAAATACTGAGTTTTAGTGTTTTTAACAAATATACTGGCCTATTCTCAACTTCCTGGAAATAAACCATTTTAAAGCACTCAATATATTGTAAAGTACTAAATGAATTAATGCTGTAATTATTTTGGCTAGTATTTTGGACAAGTAGTTGTACTAGGTAGGTAAAAAGCCATACAATGAGTACTTTGAACATGTGTTTTACCCAAGAGCACCGTAACTTATTATTCCTTACAATGCCCTGCTAAGTGGGAAACTGTGGCATGACTTTAATTTCTAGATTAAAGAGAGATTTAATATGACTGCTGTACTTCAAATGATAAACCAGTGTTTAACTTTTCTGACCAAATCTTATTTTTCAACTCTTTTCATTTAAACCCTAAAGGAAAAAAAATAATAATAACTGACATTATGAGCACTTAACCGTTTTCTAAGTGATTTACATGTTTTAACCCATGTAATGTTTTCAACAAACGCTATGAGGTCAGTACTACCACCATCTCCATTTTATAGATGAAGAAACCGAGGGACAGGGTTGTTGGGTAATTTCTAAGTTACACAGCTTATACATGTCAGGGTTGAGTCATGAAATCAATCTGACTTCACTAAGCATACTGCCTCATCCCAAAAAGATGATGTGATCAATTTTTATATCTGTAAACCCAAGCTATTTACATATAATTTTATACCATTTGTCCAATTATTCCTGGGAAAACAAACCTTTCATTAAGTTTGCTAAATTACAAAAATTTAGATAAAAGACTACTCAGTGAAGCTTTATAGTTAAGTATAAGAATCTCTCTCTCAATTCTTAGTGTAATGTATGAAGGCAAATTTGTCTTAAAAAAAACTGTTCCCCTTTCACTCTGACCATGTGTCAGGTTTCAAATTTTAAATAGCAACTTTTGGACAGGTCACAGAAAAAAAAATAAAAAAATCTAACGCCAACTGAGATTAAGTATGCTGCTATTATGAACAAATAAAAGCCATCAGTTTCCTCAAATGTAAAAAGATGAAACTAAGACCCTGTCTAGTGTTGGAGTACATGAATTTAAAAACAGAAGGTAAAGTGTCTCTCAGAACATACCTTGAGTATTCTTGAGGATATGGGGAAGAGTACCAGGTGTGAATTTCATACTTCCCAAACTCAATGACAGAGGGACAGCGAACTTGTGGATCAGGGGGACCAGTCACTCCAACTTTCTGTGCAGGTAAAAAAACATATCACAAAAGTTAGCTAAATTAAGTACACTTAGATAACAAAACAAAGAAAACAGAACAATCTGAATCTAAATGTCATCTTCTCAGGATTCCGCAAGAGAACAAACAAAAGCCAGGAACAAGCTAACAAGTTTTGAAATAAGCTGTATTATTCCTTAAATAAAGCACCCAAATAAAGAACAAAAGTGCTAATAAATCTCTTAGAACCAGATATACTTTGTACCACTGGGTTTTCCACATTTAATAGTACTGCAACTATTTTCCTCAACTAAACTCATGCCCTTAATGACTTAATTATTAAAGAGAAACTGCTGGTATTTGGGAATATAAGATAAAGATGATTTTTCACAAGCAGGAGGAAGAGTGTTACATACTTGGCTCAACAACAACAGAAATGACCTACTGAACATGGGAGCATATACAGAAAAGAATGAGCTTCTGGTTCGGGAAAGTAGATATTTAAGAATAATATAAAAAGAATATGTGGTTCGGTCCAACATATGTGGGCCAGTGACACTGCCCTTAAAAAACAACAACAAAAAAACAAAAAACAAAAAACAAAAAAAGGATATGGCAAAACAAGTATTAAAAGTCTTCAATTCATTTTACATTGCCCCTAAAATTCCCTTCATTAGTAGCTCTTCACAGATTTGGCCAAAGTAAAAAAAATACAATGTTATATATATATACTGTTATCCCTTTTACCTACCTTTTGCTTTTTGTTTTGTTTAAAGATTTTATTGGGGAATTGGGGGAGGGGAACAGCGTTGGGGAATCAGGAAAGGGGGACAGACAAGTTGCTGTCTTCTTGTTCTTCAGTCTAGTTGCGGAGGACGTTGCTTCACTGGCCCATGTTGGTATCATCATTGTGCTCTTCCCGGATGAGGCAGATCGGTCACCGGCCTCTGGATGGTCGCTCACCGCAGCTATTGGCAGCTCGTGCTGGCTGCAAGCCGCTCACGCTGGCTGCCGGCCACTCACTGTAGCCTATGGCAGCCCACTGCAGCAGGGGCTGCAGCCTACACCGTCGCCAGGGCTCTCACAGCCCAGCTCCAGGTGGAGCTGTTGTTAGCTGCAGAGGGCAGTGTCACTGGCCCTCATATGTGGGATCCGAACCAGGGCTGCTGGCATCCCAAACCAGCTCTTAAACAGTGCACCGATCGGCCGGCCCTATCTACCTTTTGTTTATAATGAAAACAATCTCTATGCCCTCATCCCTGCAATAATCTGAATAACTACATCTTCTAAAAAAGAATAACTTGTAAAGCCTTTATGACAATCACACCAGCAATTCCAATATAAGCCTATAAGGACTACAAACCTTAAACTGAAGAGCAATTTGATTTTCTCTGCACCCAATGAGGAATATAGTTATATATACATACACATATATGTGTGCATATTATGTATATAATACATGTATATGTATGTTTATCATGGATACTCTATAAACATTTAACTGACTTAAGAAAAACATCTAGAATTTTAGCCTAAGCAATCCCAAGTATTAATAACTCATCAAAAGAACTACCAAAATTATCCAACTTTATGCTTTGAAAAGCACTGAAATATTAAATCCCTCATTGAAGCCCTAGACAGACAGACAGACAGACACACACATACCCTCTTCTACAAAACTAAAAAGATCAGAGATTTTTTTATTGACTTTTTAAATAGAAACTCTTTTAAGGAAGAAGCTGCTTCACCACAACTCATCTGAGCACTCTCCCTGGTCTTTCTAACCGTTTCCTTTCATAAAAAGCCAAGGGACTTAGCTCAGGTTTCATGCTGGAATACAGCCAGGTGAAACCTCAACCTCTTAGACACCATGAAACAAAAGACAAACAACTATTAGTCGGATAAATTGTGTTATGACACCAAGGATTACTGGGGCTCTTCCAAATACAAAAAGCATAAGGAAATATACAAGACAGGGTTAAAATAAGATTTTTTTTCATATCTCAGAACCAAAATAGAACTTCATAGGTTTGAAAACCGCTATTCTTTAGACTACATTCCAGAATCAAGTATTCTAATTCATAAAGTTGTATCTTTTAACCTATCTTCACAGCTCAAAACAACAGGAACAGTAGTATAGAAAATACCAAAATAATCAGTTTCAGAAACCAAATCTAATTTCCCGAGCCAGGGATCAAACGGCAAGCACAGAAGCTGAAAACATGCACCTGCGGTGGCACTATCCGTTGTTTGAGAGCCTTCCCATCGGTGGCCCATGGCTCTTCCAGGTGGATGCGGGATGTGAAACTGGATATCCAGTTCCAGTAGAGTTGTTTGCACATCACCGCAACTACGAGAGGCTGTGTTAAATGACTTGCGGCAGATTTCCCCACTGCCTCACCCACCCTCACCTCTGTGCACTGTGAAATGTGCTGACACACACACTCACATCCACATCTCTCCACCACCACCTCCAACTCCCTTGTGAAAGCCTCAGGAGCCAGTGTGTTTCAGTTTACTAAGGTTTAGGAGTTAACAAAGGCTCTACACAGTGAGGAAGCAACAGCTGCAGCTACACCACTCATTAACCCAGTCCTTGCCAGGCAAACTGTCAATCTGAATTCCAAGGTTGCCTTTGCTAGGTCATGTTATTTTTAAATTTCAGCCAAAATACTATTTCAATGAACATGCAACTTTCCAAAGCAGCAGATATTTGATATCAAGAGCAAAATATTTTTAAAAACTATTAATGCAAGTTCTGCCACTTTGTGCCCTCCTCATTTGAATATGCCAAAATCTTTAACAAGATGACATATAAATGGACTTTTTTAACCTAAGAAAGTTGGGGGAGGGCACTAAATGCACTAGTAATTGGCCTAAACCAAAAGATAACTTTAAATATGCCTATTCTAGATAATGAAACTTTTATTACTAGAAATTTATGAGAACAGCATTAGTCTTCTGCAAAAACTCTACTTCTGTTAAATGACTTATCCAATTCCAATTTCCAATACATAGAGTCCGCTGTTGCAGTATCCCCAAGCCAGATCTGGTACAAACATGAAAATTACATGTAGATGTAGATACAGCCCTGTTCCCTTCCCTTTGCCCTCCACTGGACGGCTCCCCCATCCTTTCCTTTTCCATTCCCCTCCGGAAATGACATTTGGACGTGGGAGTGGAGGGTAGGACTGCACCCTTATTATCAGTATGAGAAGCAAAATGTGGGAGAAGGGATGTCTTTCTGGGTATTTGAACATTTTCCCATAGAAACACTATTTATTAAAAAATAATTCTGTTCATTAGGGATTACGTTACATGATGAAAGAGATATGTAACAACAATTTACAAGCTCCAAAATGGAGAGAGCATGAACTTAAGAAATACAGAGACTTGGCATCTGAGGAGCACCTACTGGTCGAGACTCCATGCCTTATATTGTTATCTCATTTAATCCCTACAATCTGGTCCTCAAAGTACCACAATACACCCGCTTTATACATGAGGGGAAAAAAAAAAGAAGGCTCGGAAAAGTTAGGAGGCAATAAACTCCAGGACAGGAAATATTAAGAATGAAGCATAAAGAGAGAAAAGAACTAAATGGGTGGGGGTGAGATAGAAAATATGGGTAGCCCTCAACAAATTGACGTTCTGAATTTCAGAGTTTGTGTAATTTTCTTTGAACTGGAATTTGGTTTTCCAAAGAAATGAAGCTACAAGTCCACAGACTCTTATCCAAAACTCTTGAATGGAACAAAATGTGCTTTGGAATCCTGGATTTTTCTGATGTTAGGAAAGTATTATACTACGGGTATGTATCTTAAATCAATAACTCCTGTAGGATTTGGGGCTACATTCTATAATCAGATGTCATTAATATTTCTTTAGCAAACCATATGAATATTCACATTAAATGGGATAAGAATATGTACAGTCTCACATCAGTTCAGATGTTTTGTCAACTGAATTTAGTTAAGTGAGATCTTACTATAAAATGAGTTATAAATTTTTTTTTAATGCTCCAAAGAAGATACACAAATAACCAACAAAGCACAAGAAAGCACTCAACATCACTAATCATTAGGGAAATGCAAATGCAGACAACTACAATGAGATACCACTTCACACCCATTAAGATAGCTACTATCAAGAAACAAAACAAGGGCGGCAGGTTGGCTTAGGTAATTAGAGTGCAGGTCTTAACGCCAGCTTTGCTGGTCCAATTCCCACATGAGCCAATGAGCTGCGCCTTCCACTAGACTGAAAACAATGACTTGACTTGGGGCTGATGGGTCCTCGAAAAAACACACTGTTTCCCAATAAAGTTAAAAGAAAAAAAAAAAATTTCGAGCTAACATACCAAAATATTCAGCTATTATAAAGAATAAAAATTTTAAAAAGAAACAAATTAAAAAAAAACAAACAGAAAATAACAAGCATTGACAAAGTTGTGAAAAAACTGGGACCTTTGTGCATTCTTGGTGGAAATGGAAAATGGTGCAACCACTGTGGAAAACAGTATAGCAGTTCCTCAAAAAATTCAACATAGAAACTGGCATGGAGGGGTGGGCAAGATGGCGACTGTGAGGAGGGCTCCCTGAAATCTCCCCTGGAAATATCCACAATTTGAACTTCTAATACGCTTCAAAGAGACGTCTACTCATCACACAGAGCAACTAAGAGTTCCACACAAGGATTGCTGGAAGGTGGGCAGGCCGGGCTAGTAGGGGAAGAAGGCGGCGAGACGCGTGAGGTGCAGCCCGCACCCCGGCTGCTGAGTCACGGTGAGTGTTGCCCCGGCTCGCTCCCTGCGGCCCGCGGCCCGCGGCCCACCTAGAGCTCAGCAAGAGCGCATTGGTTTGCAGTCTGAGGCAGAAGCCTCAGGCCGGGCAAGTGCGGGAGGAGAGAGAGGAGACGACTGTGCAGAGGTACGAGCTGCACCCGCGGCTCGCCGGGTCCCCAGGAAGCAGGGTGCAGAGCCCCGCAGCGGCAGGGCAAGATCAGTCCCTGCACCCTCCCGGTTCAGGGATCAGTCTCTGTGCCCACCGGGTCCTGCGGAGCGCAGAAGCCTGAAACCCGGGAAGAGGGGAAACAAGAGGACTCGCCCGTGGAGAAGCGGTGCGTGCCGGGCGGAGACGCAGGTCCCCGAGAGACGGAGTGGGGATCGGAGCCGCACGGCAGGGTGCTCGCAGCCCCTAAAACCCGGCAGCCCCTTTGGGAGAGCAGCCGGAACTCCGCTGGAGCATATGAGGCAAAGGCCTTGGCTCAAAACAGTGTTGGAAGTGTGACTTTTTTTTCTACTCTCTTGAACAGAAAGCAAAAAAACAAACAAACAAACAAAAAAAACAAAAAAAAACAATAACCGACCCACTCCCACAAACTTTGGCCCCTGCCAAGACAGAGTCTTAAACTGACCCCGGAATGGAGCAGCAGGGGCAGATTACAGAGGTATTCCTACCTGCAGGGGTCGAGAATTTCCACCTCAGTAAAGGCTGCAGAGTGAGATACCTACCCCGTCCCCACCTTTCCTGCAAGGCCTGGGAGGCAGGGCAGGTTCACCTGCTGAGGCACTAATTAACAGATTCTTAGCAGCTGGCTTTTGGTAGTGAGGAATTCTTTAATTCTCCACGGCTGTCAACAGAAAGGGTGCCCAAAAACACTCATTGAGCCTTTGGGGGTGCAGCCTGCCTTGGGACGGGTGAATGCAAAATGGCAGTGACTTTGTAAAAACCACCCATCACACGTCACAACCACACTCAAGTACAGCAAACCTGCAGTGCCAGGATCACGCTAGGCATCAGGTGGCCTATACTGTATTCCCACAAGACGCACAGGAATTCTTCTACAGCAGAGGACAAACGGAGATAGCGTGGTGGACTTTAGCCAAGACCAGCACGGGTTTCTGTTTTGTTTTGCTTTATTTTGTTTTCCCTTTATTGGTTGCTTATCTTGGTTGTTTTTGGTTATTTCTACTTCATTTTTATCATTTTCTAGTTTTTAATATAGGCATATATATAGGTATATATAGGTGAATATATGTCCAGCTATATGGGTGTGTAGACAAATATATATATATTTTTTTCTTTTTCCCCACCCTCACTTTCTCCCTTCTTTTATTCATTGTTCTCACTGCTATACCTTTCCTCCTTTCCTTTTTTCTGCAAATTTTTATTTTTATTTTTACTTTTAATTTTTAATTTTAATTTTTATTTTTTGGTATAGCCATTCGGTTTCTCGTGTTTATTCTATTTTTTATTTTATGATATTATATTTTATTTTGTTTCCTCTTCTGTTCTTATTGTGTCTGTGGTTATTGTTTTGTTTCTATTTGTTTTCTTCTTTTGTATGTTTGATATTTCTGTACAAGTTGACTGTAGATTGATGGTTGGATTTTTTTACATGTGAGAGCATTTGGTTTCCTTTGGTGGCTGCGGAGGTTGTTCTTGTTGATCTGTTTTGCTCTAAAATCACTCTGCAACACTGGGCCCAAACAAACAGACACAAGAATCATCATACCTGGAGGCAAACTTTAGATAAAACCAGAGCATTTCTGGGTTTGATATACAAGAGTCACACCCAAAAGGAAGTTGCTACAGGTACTAGGGCCCAAAAGGTCCAAGTCTCATCAGAGGGGTCAACCCTCTCACAGCAGCTCATAAACTGCGGACATTGCTGATCCTCACAGCTAATCAAATCAGTCTGGGAGTCAATCCCACCTACTGACAAGCCAAAAGTAATCAAAACTAAAACTTCAACAGGTGAAGACGCACAACACAAGTAACACCTCAGATAAATATGCGCACAGCAGAATAAGGAAACTGAGTAATTCAAATATAAAGGACACACACCATATAAGTTTACCCAGAAAAGACTGAGAAACCTGGGGGATCTATCTGTTATATCAAAGCAAAAACACAAAGAGTAAGCCAGAATGGGGAGACAAAGAAATACAACCCAAATAAAAGAACAGAAGAAACTTTCTGAATCAGTGGGAACTAGAGGAAATAGAGGTAAACAACCTATCAGAGACAGAGTTCAGAACATTGATTATTAGAATGTTCAAGGAAATTAATGAAAATATAAAGAAGGATAGAGAAATCATCAAAAGCAACCCGCTAGTACTTGAGAACACAATTACTGAATTAAATAACAAACTTGATGGAATCACTAGCAGATTGGATGAAGCAGAAAATCGAATCAGTGACTTAGAAGACAAGATAGCAGAGATCACCCAAGTGGAACAACAAAAAGAAAAAAGAATGAAAAACGTTGAAAATAGTTTAAGAGAGCTGGGAGACAACATCAAAAGCAATTAACTATGGATCATTGGAATACCAGAAGGAGAAGAGAGGGAGCAAGGGATTGAGAACATATTTGAAGTAATAATGTCTGAAAACTTCCCTAACCTGGCAAAGGACATTGAAACAAGCCCAGGAAGTGCAGAGAATGCCAACCAGGATAATCCCAAACAGGCCCACACTAAGACACATTATAGTGAAAATGGCAAGGGTGAAGGACAAAGACGAATCCTGAAAGCAGTAAGGGAAAGGCAGCAAGTTACTTACAAGGGCACCCCCATAAGATTATCAGCCGACTTTTCTACAGAAACTCTGCAGGCCAGAAGGGAGTGGCAGGAGGTTTTCAAAGTGATGAAAAATAAAGGCCTACAACCGAGATTGCTGTATCCAGCAACGTTATCATTTAAAATTGAAGGCGAAATAAAGAGCTTTCCAGAAAAGAATAAGTGAAGGGAATTCATTACCACCAAGCCAGCTTTGCAGGAAATGTTAAAAGGGCTTCTTTAAGTAGAAGAGAAAAACAACCTAACTAAGAAAGACTAGGAACACAAATAACAAAATGGCAATAAATACACACCTATCAATAATCACATTAAATGTAAATGGAGTCAATGCTCCAATAAAAAGACATAGGGTGGCTGAATGGATAAGAAAGCAAGACCCCAGCATATGCTGTACACAAGAGACTCACCTCAGATCAAAAGACTCATTCAGGCTGAAAGGAAAGGGATGGAGTAAAATATTTCATGGAAATGGAACTGAGAAAAAAGCTGGAGTAGCGATACTTATATCAGATAAAATGGAATTTAAACTGAAGAATATAACGAAAGACAAAGAAGAACACTTCATAATAATGAATGGATTGATCCAACAAGAGGACATAACCCTAGTAAGCATCTACACACCTAACATAGGAGCTCCTAAATATACAAAACAGATACTGTGAGACATAAAGATAGAGATCAACAGTAACACTTCATAGTAGAGGACTTCAATACCCCGCTGTCACCAATGGACAGATCCTCCAGACAGAAAATCAATGCGGAAACAGCAACCTTAAATGACACATTAGACCAGTTGGATTTAACTGATATATTCAGAGCATTTCACCCCAAAGCTACAGAATATACATTCTTTTCAAGTGCACATGGAACATTTTCTAAGATAGACCACGTTAGGCCACAAAACAAGTCTCAATAAATTTAAGAAGATTGAAATCATTTCAAGTGTATTCTCTGACCACAATACTATGAAACTAGAAATCAATTATAAGAAGAAATCCGGGAAGCTGACAAATAAATGGAGGCTAAATAACATGCTGCTAAATAGTGAGTGGGTCACAAATGAGATCAGGAGGAAATCAAAAGATACCTCGGGACAAACGAAAATGAAAATACCACAACCCAAAATCTCTGGGATGCTGCAAAAGCAGTTCTAAGAGGGAAGTTTATAGCAGTGCAGGCCTACCTAAAGAAGGAAGAAAAATCTCAAATCAACAGGTTATCCTTACACCTAAAGGAACTGGAAAAAGAACAGCAAAAGAAGCCCAAAGGGAGTACAAGAAAGGAGATATAAAGACCAGAGCGGAAATAAACAATATAGAGAACAGAAAAACAATACAAAAGATCAATGAAACCAAGAGCTGGTTTTTTGAGAAGATAAACAAAATTGACAAACCTCTAGCCAGGCTCATCACAAAAAAAAAAAAGAGAGGACTCAAATTAGTAAAATCAGGAATGAAAGAGGGGCAATGACTACAGACATCACAAAAATACAAAAAATTCTAAGAAATTACTATAAGCAACTATATGCCAAAAAATTTGACAATCTGGGAGAAATGGATAATTTTCTAGAAGCATACAACCTTCCAAAACTAACTCAAGAAGAAACAGAAAATCTAAATAGCCTGATTACTACCAAGGAAATTGAATCAGTAATTGACAAGCTCCCAACAAACAAAAGCCCTGGACCAGACGGCTTCACAAGTGAATTTTATCAAAAAATAACTATCACCTATTCTTCTCAAACTATTCCAAAAAATCCAGAAGGAGGGAAGGCTCCCAAACTCTTTTTATGAAGCCACTATCACCCTGATTCCAAAAGCAGATAAAAGACAGCACAAAAAAGGAAAACTACAGGCCAATATCCCTGATGAATATAGATGCAAAAATTCTCAATAAAATATTAGCGAACAGAATTCAGCAATATATTAAGAAGATCATACATCATGATCAAGTGGGTTTCATCCCTAGTATGCAAGGCCGGTTCAACATCCGTAAATCAATCAATGTGATACACCACATCAACAAAATGAAGAATAAAAATCACATGGTCATATCTATAGATGCAGAAAAAGCATTTGACAAAATCCAACAGCCATTTATGTTAAAAACGCTTAGCAAAGTGGGAATACAGGGATCATATCTCAACATAATAAAGGCCATATATGATAAACCTACAGCTAACATCATACTCAATGGGGAAAAGCTAAAACCATTCCCCTTAAGATCAGGAACAAGACAAGCTTGTCCACTTTCTCCTCTTTTATTCAACATAGTTCGGGAACTTCTAGCCACAGCAATCGGACAAGAAAAAGGAATAAAAGGCATCCAAATTGGCAAGGAACAAGTAAAATTGTCATTATATGCAGATGACATGATACTGTATATAGAGAACCCCAAAGACTCCATCAAAAAACTATTGGAACTGATAAACAAATTCAGTAAAGTAGCAGGATATAAAATCAATGTTCAGAAATCAGTAGCATTTGCATATACCAATAATAAACTAACGGAAGGAGAAATTAAGAAAACTGTCCCATTTACAATTGCTTCAAGAACTATAAAACACCTAGGAATAAATTTAACCAAAGAAGTAAAAGATCTGTACTCAGAAAATTATAAGACACTGTAGAAAGAAATCAAAGAAGATACAAATAAATGGAAACACCTACCATGCTCATGGATAGGAAGAATTAATATAGTTAAAATGTCCATACTGCCTAAGCAATATATAGATTCAATGCAATTCCTATCAAACTACCAAAGGCATTTTTCACAGAAATAGAAAATATAATCCTAAAATTTATATGGAACCATAAAACACTCCAAATAGCCTCAGCAATCCTGAGAAATAAGAACCAAGTAGGGGATATCACGCTACCAGACATCAAAACATACTACAAGGCTACCGTAATCAAAACAGTACGGTATTGGCATAAAAACAGGCACATAGATCAGTGGAACAGAACAGAGAGCCCAGAAATAAATCAAGGCATTTACGGACAGTTAATCTATGACAAGGCAAGCAAGAATTTACATTGGAGTAAAGATAGTCTATTCAATAAATAGTGCTGGGAAAATTGGACTGACACATGCAAAAAAATGAAACTGGACCAACTCCTAACGCCATATACAAGAACAAATTGAAAGTGGATTAAAGACTTAAATGTAAGACCTGAAACCATAAAACTCCTAAAAGAAAATATAGGGAGTACATTTGCAGACATTACCCGGAGCAATATTTTTACTGATACAGCCCTGTGGACAAGGGAAGTAAAAGAAAAAATGAACATATGGGATTATATCAGACTTAAAAGTTTTTTTCACAACAAAGGAAATCATCAATAAAACAAAAAGGAAGCCTACTGATTGGGAGAATATATTTGCCAACAATATATCTGATAAGGGGTTAATATCCAAAATTTATAAAACACTCATGAAACTCAACACCAAAAAAGCAAACAACCCAATTAAAAAATGGGCAGAAGATATGAAGAGACATTTCTCTAAAGAGGACATACAGAAGGCCAACAGGCATATGAAAAAATGTTCAACCTCACTGGTCCTTAGGGAAATGCAAATAAAAACCACAATGAGATACCACCTCACTCTGGTCAGAATGGTGATCATCAATAAATCAACGAACAAGTGCTGGTGGGGCTGTGGGGAAAAGGGGACCCTGCTGCACTGTTGGTGGGATTACAGATTGGTGCAGCCGCTATGGAAGTCAGTATGGAGGTATCTCGAAAAAACTGGACATGGAACTACCTTTTGACCCAGCAATTCCACTCCTAGATATTTATCCCAAAAAACCCAAGACACTAATTCAAAAAAAATATATGCACCCCTATGTTCATTGCAGCGCTATTTACAATAGCCAAGACTTGGAAACAACCGAAATGCCGGTAAGTAGATAACTGGATTAAGAAACTGTGGTACATTTATACAATGGAGTATTACTCCACTATAAAGAAGAATGAAATCGTACCAGTTGCAATGATATGGATGGACCTAGAGACTATTATGTTAAGTGAAATAAATCAGTCAGAGAAAGACAAATACCATATGATCTCACTTATATGTGGAATCTGGAAAACTGAATGAATGAGCAAAGTAAACAGAAATAGTCTCATAGATATAGAGGAAAAATATTGTTGGTAGTTGGGAGGGGGTGCGGATGAGGGAGAAGGGGAAGGTATTTGACAGCAAAAATAGGAGACTACAATATTGCCACAGGGATATGAAAGACAGTTCAGGGAATATAATAATGTTGTAAATATTTTGTGGGGTATCAGATGGTCACATGTCTTGTTGGGGAGACCATTTCATGGATGGAGTAGAGGCTTGATCACTGCACTGTACACCTGAAGCTGAGGTTGTATAATATTGTATACCAACTATAATTCAATATACATAGATAGTCACGGGATGTGGATTATACTGTGGAAGGGAGTCAGAAGAAGTCTAATAGATATACATGATATGAAGGGGAGGAGTGGGATGGCAAATTAGAGGAGGGGGTTGTCACTTTGAGGGGTAAAAAGTATAACTATTGCACTGTGTTGTACACCTGAAACTAATTAAAAATAAATAAATTTTAAAAAAATTCAACATAGAATTACCAATATGAAGCAGCAATTTCACTTCTGGGTATATAAAAGAATTGAAAGCAGGAACTCAAACAGGTATTTGTCCAACAGCCAGAATATGGAAACAACCCAAGAGTCCATTGACAGATGAACGGGTAAACAAGATGTGGTAAATACATACAATGGAATATTATTTAGCCTAAAAAAGGAAGAGAATTCTGACACATGCTACAACATGGATAAACCTGAAGGCATTATGCTAAGTGAAATAAGCCAGTCACAAAAGTACAAATACTGGGGCAGCTGGTTGGCCCTGTTGGTTAGAGCGCAGTGCTCATAACACCAAGGTTGCCGGTTTGATTCCCAAATGGGCCAGTGAGCTGCGCCCTCCACAACTAGATTGAAGACAATGACCTGACTTGGAGCTGATGGTCCTGGGAAAAACACACTGTTCCCCAATAAAATTAGAAAAAAAAAAAAAAAAAAGGACAAATACTGTATGATTCCACTTACATGAGGTCTACCTAGAGTAGTTAAATTCATTGAGACAGAATGCAGAATGGTCGTTGCCAGAGGCTGAGGGAGGGAGAAATGAGAGTTATTGTTTAACTGGCTGTTCCTTCTCAGTTTCTTCAATCTCCAGAAGCTGAAATATCCCAGGATTCCTCAAAGCTCTTCTCTTTCTAGTCTCATTCCTTTAAATACCACCAACTTGCTGACAAGTCCTAAATTTAAATTTTCAGCCCAGACCTGCCTGTGCTTTGAATTCCACACAGCATGTCCCACTATCTACTTGGTATTTCCTCTCTTGAATGTCTTAAAGGAATGTCAAGTTTTAACAGTCCAAAATCAAATTCCTGATCTTTTTTTCCCCCAAACCTGGCCTCCTACATTCTCCTCCATCTCAGTAAATGGCAATTCCCTCCTCCACCTGTGCTTTGGTTTCATCCTTGACTCCTTGTTTTCATAACCAATTCAACAGCATATCCTAATGGGTCTACCTTCAAAACATAAATAAGAATCCCAATTCCACCACTACCACTATGATCCGATCCACCATATCTCTTACTTGGATAATGATAACAGCCTCCCAAATTCTCCCTGCTTTTGTACTTTCTCCTCTTAATCTACAAAGAAGCCAGGGCAATCCTGTTAACCTATGTTGGATTATGCCGCTTTTCCACTCAAAATCCTCCAAGGGTTCCTATCTCACTCAGAGTAAAAGCCATAGTCCTACAACACCTGGCCTCCCCATTACCTGTCTGCCCTCATCACTTAATTTCTATTCTTAGCTTGAACCACACTGGCCTCCTCATATTTCCTTGACCATGCTAAACACAAATCCCGATTCAGGGCCCTCGCTTTTCTGCTCCCCTGCCTGGAATGCTATTCTCTTCATATCCACTTGGTTCATTCTCTCACCTCCTTTAGGCTTCTACTAAACGTCAGACAGTGCCTAACCCAACAACATAAAAGTGTACAAATCTATCCTTTCCCTCTGAGTTTTCTCTCCCCCTTCCCTGAGTTTTCTCCATAACACTATCACATGGCGTACCATTTACTTTAACCCAGTTCCACCTCAAGTAAACTATAAGCTCCAGAGAATAAGGATTTTTTAAAAATCTGTTTTGTTCACTCTTGTACCTCCAGTGTCTGGCACAATGTAACCAGTACTCAGTAATATTTATTCTTAAATGAATATTATCTATGATAACTTCAACTATTACCTATATAGTTTCATTTATCACCTATGTGCTGATAACCTGGCAAAGATCCTAACCAAAGCCCTTCTGACCTCCATTTACAACAGTCTACACAAGTTCTCCACTTTAGATTTTACACAAGTCCCCAATTTATGTTCACATGGTCACTTCCTTTATCCAAAAAAGCTCCTATTCCATCATGTACTCAAAACAGAAGAGCACCGGGAGACCTATTTGGTTCCGCCTTCTTCAACCCTAACTCCCAACCCCACACTATCTTTTCCATTCTACTCTCAATCTTTCTCAAAGTCTCTGCCTACTGTCCCTCAGCTGCCTTCACTTAGGCCCTAATCACTTCTCATTCTGACAATTGTAATCACTGGGCTGATGGTGTTCTTGTTCAGGTAGTCTTCAGTCTGTTCCTCACTGTGTCACCAGAGTTGAGTTTCTAAATGCAAATATGATGTCAACCTCTAAAAAAAAAAATCTTCAGTAGCTCGTCAAGAGCTACTTTAACTACTTTAAAAAGCAGCTGTAACTAAAAACTACTGTAATGAAAAAATAAAGTACAAACTTCTTAACCTTTACCACAGGATATATGTGATCTGGTCCATACTTTTGTTTCCAACCTCTTCTCTTCCTCAAACTCCAGGCAAATGAATTACCTCCAGCCCCAAGGGTTTAGTAAGCTTTCTTACAGCCAAACTGTTCTATTTGAAATGCCTACCTCTTATTATTCAATAAAATCTTACGTATTAACCTGCTCAAATATCGCCTTCTCTATGTGGACTCCTCTAACATCTCTAGACAGATGCCTCCTGTTCATTCTGATTGCATCTTATGCATATTTCTATTGTAGCATTATATTACAAACTAGCAGTTAGTAGCTAAAGATCTAGAGTGAGATCTTAATAACTATGGGGTTCAAACACTTAATCACTGTATAATTCTAGGTAAGGTAATCCTTCTAAAGCTTCAATTTCTTCATCTGTAAAATGGGAGCAAGTAATAACAAGGTTGTATTAAAGCAACAAAATGATGTATAATGTTGACTGTAAAAAAGTACCTATTATTAATCACATGGCTTTAATTTTTTTATTATAAATGTCTCCACAACTGGAGAGGAGAGACACATTTTCTATTTATCTGTGTATTTCCATCACCTGCCACTAAGATAGTCAGCAGAAGCTCACATTTATCTAGTGCTCACTACATGAATAACACACTAAGTAAGCACTTTGCAAATATGAACTCATTTAAGCCTTTCAACAAATCTAAGTAACTTGGTTGACCAAGGTCACTCAGCAGAGATGGGATTTGAACAGGCTGTTTCTAGTACCTAGGATCATAACCACTGTCTTAATAAATTCTCAATAAAATTGTGAATTGTTAAATGGATGAACTCAAAATACATCTAAATAGTCTTTAATATATGACTTATAATTTATGGGTAAATACCTAAGACATTAAAACAGCCCCCTACTCCCCAGCCCTAATTTCACCAGTACCAAGGAAAAATCACTCCAACAACAACAAAAAGCAGTCATGGGGATATCTTAAAATCCTGGCACACCAAGACTAACGTCCTCTTACTAGCATTCAAAGCCCTTCAATATCCAGCCCCATACTAAGTCAGTCAACATATTTCCTACCATTGCCTAACAAATGTTCAACTCTGCTTTATCTCTCACACTAAACTATGGGCAGTCCTCACTTTGCATGGTGCCATGTTAACTGAAACTTATGCACACCAGAAAAAAGATCAAATCTCGGTTGCCACAGAAATGCATAAAAGCATGAACACGATTCTGACATATCATGTTTCTATTAACACAGTGCCATGCAAAGCAGGGTCTGCTTGTATTACAACACCTTTATGAGCAGCTGTATTTTTTATACCATCCCCACAGTGTGACTTGCACAAAGTAGGCCCTCAAATATTTATTGATCTGATGAACCAATAATCTCAGTGTCTCTTGTATCGATAGTAGTTTATTCCTCAAAGCGTAAGTTAATGTTTATTCTACCTGGTAAGCCTTCTTTCTTCCCATTTGCTTAAATCCTAATCATCCTTTAAGCCTGCTTTTCCAGGGTCATCTCAGATCACACAAATTCTTATGAATCTTAGTACATTGTGAACATGTGGAACAGCCTGTATCATCTACTACAGCAACAAGTGATATAAACTGGTCCTCTATGACACTGTTCGCTGTTTAGCTTCCTATGTACTTTCCCGTACTTGCATTCAGTACATGCCTTCTGATTTTGATGCCTCCATAACATTTTTTTACGGGGTAATACAGGATGTTATTATGATTAAGGGCATAGGATTTGAAACCACAGAGGCCTTAGTTCTAACTCCATCTCTGCCATTACTAGTTAAGTAACTTCAGGGAAGTCATGCAACTAAGTCTCAGTTTCTCCATATGTAAAATGGGGATAGTAATCCTTACCTCAGAGGGTAAGAGAGTTGTTGAACCTAACTTACTTCATTTCAAATAACTGTTCAATTCTTTATGCAAAAAAGAAAATTATTTTAATACCCCAAATGCTCTAACAAGCAAATCCTTCAAAACTAAAAAACAGTAAAATAAGTATGGAAATATAACATGCAATATAGTAATATTTTATATAAAAATCATTCTATACACTTCAAGAAGGCTGTTATGCTCCAATGGAATGAGATGAATACAAATGCTTCTTTCTGGTGATGGACATTTTAAGAAAAAATATTTCCTCCAAGCTCATAAGATTACTGCTGAAATAAAATTCCAGAACAGAAGCCTATACTACAAATATTTTATGCTTCTATTTTTCTTTTCAGAAGTGGCTCTTTTTTTATGGAAGTGTTCCTTATATAGCTAATGATGGAACATAGTACCAGGCAAATTATATACTTACTTCTCCTAAAATTAAAAAAAAAAAAAAAAAAAAAGAAATCAAAAATCAAAACCAATTCATGGATGACTCTTTTGTATACAAAGCTTGCTAAACATTTCAATAATTCTTGAATTAGATGATATACCATGCGAAGTTATTCAAGATAATCACTTGCACGAATATTGGATTTGCTTTTTAGAGTATGTTTCCTACTAAATTGTAAACTCTATGAGAATATAAACTATGTCTTACTCATATAGCCCCTACACATAGCATAATTTCTAGTACAAGTAGGCATTCAATAAGTGATGGATTGCTGAATGGATAGATTCCAATATTAACTCCTTTATCATTTATCTCTTAATGGTCCAACTGTAAGACTATCTAAACCCCTGTAATAAAATCTTCCCGCAAAATTTTTGAAATAAAAGTTGAAGCAGCTTCTACTAAGCCTTATCTAGCCTCTAAAACAATGACTTTGTGCATTATCTTTATGAATGCTTTTATTATTTAAAACATCCTCTAATCTAATCAACAGTAACTTTCCCACTGGCTTCAAACCATTTTCTCTCTTACATTTAAGTACCTGGAGTCATCCTTGATAACCTCCTGTTTCTTCAAATTACACATCAAATCTATCACTAAGTTCTGCTGATTTCATCTCTAAAAATGTATTCTAAATCCATCTACCTCTTTCCCTTTTCCACTGCCACCTCTCTAGTCTATGCTGCGATCTTCTCTCATCTGGATCATTTAAAATGCCTCAAAATTGGTTTCCCTGCTTCCACTCTTACCTAATTCAAATCCATTCTTCATACAGTGGCCAAGAAAAACAATTTTTAATGCAAATCTGATCCTACTATGTCCCCGCTAAAAAATCATTCAATGGTTTCTCACTACAATTAAAATAAAGACCCAAGTCCTAACTTACAGAAGGAAAACAATTTAACAAAGAAACAAGGCAGAATATTCACAAATCAGATGAATAAATAAATTGTGGTTACTACTTTACCCACAATATAATTAATCCTGTTTCTCATCCATGAATAAATTGATTGTCCAATCTGAATATCCAATTTTACCTGCAGTGCTTGTTCTTGGATATCACGAAATAACTCCATATCTTTCTCAGTCATGATTTCCTGGCTCCCAAAAAGCCGTTCCTCACTTTCTTGTTTGCCATCCCAGCCATCCTGATTGTCTGCACATAAAGAAAGGGTTCACACATTATTAGTACTATCCTTAGTTTAATACAACCAGAAAAAAATTTTCAGAAATCTTTATTTCAATTTGAAGGCTATATTATTTATATAACAAAGAAGAGGACAGCATTAAACTGACTCCTAGAAGGATACTAGTCAATAAAGAATATGTACATATTGTATTTACCTTATAATGAAAATACTGAATTGCCTTAGAGCTTCTAAAAAATATAACCAAATTTAATCTTCATTAAGAGATATTTTAGTATATTACAATACATACAAAAGCATACAGAAAAAAGATTCTAAGGAGTATGAAATTTATTTTGAAATAGTATGAATATAAAACTTTTAGTATAAATTTAAAGTAACATTCAAATATTGTTTTTTCATTCTTTGGTAGTATGGAAGTTTATGTTATAGTAAAACATAATTTTCATCACCTGAGAAAATAGGGAAAATTTGCTTCTTCTAAAATTCTCTGTGATCCTGCAATTGTCATAAGGCCAATACATTTTTATCTCTGCAAAAAGATAACCTTCCAAGTAGCCATCGTAACTGAGGGCAAGAAGTACCAACTCCCTCATGTTGTGAGTGCCCTTTTAAAGTATAAACTCCACAAACCTGAGGATCACAGATGATAATCCTCTGGGTAAGTATGAGAAACTAACAATCTGCTAAATGATGCATCTTCTTTAAATGGACAAAGAAACTAGTGAAAGGAATATTGGGGGATTATGTAGATCATTATCCTTTGCACTTGAAGATGACATTGCTGTTAGACTCATTTCCTCTTTGTATGAGCGTGGCTGAAAAGACCAATTAATGAGATAGTTCTTTTCATATCAACTGCACATATCGGCTGTCTGTTATTCATTAGTATAAGAAAAAGGACAAGGGCTCACTGTTCACAATATTACCAAAGTGAAACATATACATATAATCTAAAGATACTATGAGATGTTAATGCCCCCTAGTGCATGACACGGATGCAGGCACAGATCTAGTGCAGCATTCAATAGCATTGTTATCAGATGGTGCAGAGACTGTTCCTTAAACTCTAAAATTCATTAAAGAAAATGACAGAGGCAATTAAAGCAAAAGCTAATACCAACACCTAAAGTTCAATACTGGTTCTCCCTATACTTTACACATTTGCTTTAATAACTTCTATTTCTAAAACTTTCTGGTAGATTCTTCTAATAATCCACCTCCAGTAAAATGGTTAATTAAAAAATGCCTTGGGCCAGCCAGGAGGCGCGGTGGTTGGGAGCTGGCTTTGGACGCCGGCGGCCCCAGTTCGGATCCCACATGTGAGGGCCAGTCACACTGCCCTCTTAAAAAAAAAAACACAAAATGCCTTTTGGGCCGGCAAGTGGCGCATTAGTTAAGAGCTGGCTTTGGATGCCAGCAGCCCCGGTTCGGATCCCACATATGAGGGCCAGTGACACTGCCCTCTATAGCTAACAACAGCTCCACCTGGAGCTGGGCTGTGCAAGCCCTGGAGACAGTGTAGGCTGCAGGCCCTGCTGCAGTGGGCTGCCATAGGCTACAGTGAGTGGCCGGCAGCCAGCGTGAGTGGCCGGCAGCCAGTATGAGCTGCCAATAGCCGCGGTGAGCGACCATCCAGAGGCCGGCGAACGATCTGCCTCATCTGGGAAGAGAGCAATGACGATACCAACATGGGCCAGTGAAGCAATGTCCTCCGCAACTAGACTGAAGAACAAGAAGACAGCAACTTGTCTGTTCCCCTTCCCCAATTCCCCAACGCTGTTACTCTCCCCCAATTCCCCAATAAAATCTAAAAAAAAAAAAAAAGACTTTCATTAGAATCTGCTTTATGAGATTCTTTCCTTCTAAGTACAACCTGAATGGTTTGCACATTTTCTTAGATAAACATGCTCAGGGCTGGCTGAGTGGCGTGGTGGTTAAGCGCTGGCTTCGGAAGCCTGCGGCCCCGGTTCAGGCCCCACATACAAGGGTCAGTGACGCTGCCCTCAAAAAAAACATGCTCAGACCGGTGCTTATCTACAGTCTACATGGCTGATAAAAACACGAAGAGTACTTAAATGCTTAAAGTATAATCAGTTGATTACCACTCTGGAGAAAAGCCCATACAGCATTAAAAAGGGGTACCTGACAATGACAAGAATGTTCTCTCCTGCACTAGCCCAATCAACCATTTATACAAGAATGAGGAAGCAGTGAGTACAATCACCAATGGGACATTCCAGGGACAGAAATCAAAGGTAGGCAATTCTCTCAGTATATGACACGAGAGTCTTATGATCCAAAAAGCCCATTCTCATTCTTCTACATTTCTCAGAGCTCTTTCTACTTCCCTCACAGGGTTAGATTCTCTAAACTCAAAGGCACTCAATAGCAATAAGGCTAGTTTAAGCTTTAATTATTTGGATAGCTAATCAAAATTTTCTCCTCTGACCTCAATCAACCTGCTACATTACTAAGTCTTCTCCACAGAAATTTTCTACTTTGAAAACTAGGGAACTCAACCTGACACATAAGCAAATAGCCTGGAACTATGGTTCTCTCTCTCTCAGTGAAATCCATGAAAAATTATAACTGTATTTGCCAAATTTGAAGTAGAAAACTCAATGACCTTATCCTATTTGGATAAATTTTGGTCTTTCCTTTATGCTTAGGTCAACAGTATTTTACTCACCCACACTCTTTCCAATTTCCCTCCGGGAATAAAGTAGGCATCATGATGCCCATCACATGATTTATTTTGTAACTTATGAAATGTGAAGTTATCCTTGACTCAAGATTCTAGCCCAGATTTCTACAGGCAGGTTCTTTGTGGTTCTAACAACAATAAACACCTTCTTTTGTCCAAGAGTTCCTACTTGTCCATTCTGCAACTTCATGTCTAGCCTCTAAACTCTTGCCATAGTTATCACCTTAGTATCATTAAATATGTATCTTTTAATATTCTTATATTCCATAGCCAATTTTCAATAATGAAATATAAATCTATTCCAGATAACTAATATTACTCTAAATAATACACTTTTGGAATATTTTTCTGCTTCTAAGTGAACAAACTTTTACCTGTGGGCCAATCTGAAGTGCTTGATTTTCTGTTGCCCTTTTTCCTGATTCTGTATTGCTCAGAGTAGTCTACCACTTCCCCTCGAGGTTTCCGCCCATCAGGAGAAGGGGTGAAGAATTTGGTAAGGCCATCAATGAGCCCTTTGGTTTTCTTGTTGAACTTTAAGGAGACACTGCTATCTCTGCAGAAGTCCAAACCATCTATTCGCTCTAAATATCCTTCTTCAGAGGATGATGCTGATTGGCTGGAGATAGTGATTTTACGTTTTCGACCCCTTCCAGGGCCAGTTCGAACTTTGCTGAAGGGACTTTTTGATCTAAAGAATCAAACAGGGAAATGGGTAACTATTAAAAATAAATCTTTATAAGGTTTTTATTTAATATATAACATAATTAGTAAACAACCTACATCTTTATAAAAAAATGTGTATTGTTAAGAATAGTCCATTAACTATAAATATTGTATGATTAAGAAGTAATATTATTATTAAAAACATCTTATTTCCGAGAAGCCTAGTTATTTTCTAGTGAAAAGCATCCTAAGCCAGGAGTCAGAAGGCATGTTTGAGTCATAATTCTGCCACTTACTAGGTGTACATCTTGGACAAATCACATTCTCTCTAAACATCAATGTCTTCATCTGTAAAATGAGAGTTGGACCAGAGAACAAGTAAGACACTTCCAGGTATAAAGTCCTATGATCTCTGCACCAACTCAGACTTGTACTTTTACCTTTAAACACAAGGATGGGTTACTCTCTGAAAGTGAGGAATCGAAAGATCATTTTATAGGAATATTAAGGCTTGATTTAAGATTTAAAATATGAACTATAATACTCGGTCTATATATTTCATTCTGCTATTGTCCATTCATTTCAGTTACATCACCTTTAAGATAGTCTTAAGTGGTGGGTAAAATTTTTGAGAATAAAGAGAGGTTTACAGGCCTAAAGATTTTTACATATCATCAAAAGTGAATTACCTTAGAGATACTAAAAAAAAAAAAAAAAAAAAAAAAAAAAGATAGAATTAGCTACTGAATCTTGCCCCACCTCCTCCAGACACAGCCCAGTTTCCTAGTCCACAAAGGATAATTATATCCTGATGTCTGCTAACAGATGAAAAACTCACATTATTTTACATCAGGACATTAAAATAGCACTTAGCTATGACCTCAATAGAAGAAGCTATCCAGTGATTTGTATATCTAATAAACTATTGAGACTAATCAGATGAAAAATCTGTGAAATGCTACAATAACATAACGTTTTCTTTCACGCTTTTTATGTAAGGCAATAGTTAAGAGCCAGCACTGTTCCCAGACTACTTGGGTTTTAATCCAGCTGAACATTTACTAATAAACTAGTGAAAGTTAATCTCTCTATGCTGTAGTTTTCGCCTTTGAAAAATGATAGTAACAGTACCTATTTCATTGGGTTGTTAGGAGCATTAAATGATTTAACACACGTAAAGCACTTAGAACAGTGCCTCAGCACTTCAATGAGGATTGAATAAGTGCCAGCCATTATTATCACATCAGAAGTGCCAGTTTCAACAACTGAAATCTTTTTCATAAAGCAAACAAGTGAATCCTACACTATAGAGAAGGCCCTATCCTTTTCTCCCCTCACCTTGCCACAAGTACAACTTACACCGTGTTTTGTTTCTTTAACCTGTTTTTTGGACGTCCTATTGGATTAGCATAGCGCCGTTTTATCTGTGCCGCCTTCTTTTGTAGAAGCTTTCGTCCTTTTTTCCTAGGTCGACATATTTGACATATCCACATGCCTATAAAGAAAAAACATTCCACATAAAAGCACAATAAATATAAACACACTGGAAGAGTTCATATACTCTAAGTCATGAGTTCTTAACCTCCTTCAGGTCAAGGACTCTCATTTGAATATGTGATTCAAGTCCCGAAGAAATATAAACATGAAAACATATACACACACAACTCTACAAACAATTGGAAGAGACTCACAGTACCCTGAAGCCCACACATGGTTGAAGTCCACTCATGCTCAGTTAAAAATCCCTGCTCTATATCTAGCACCCCGATACTGGTTTCTAATTAGCATTCTACAAAAAAAGAAGCAGAGAGTAATGGCTGATTCCAGAACAGAAGCAGGGAAAATACAACATAATCTGGAACATCTTGTGATGCCAGAAAATAAAGATGTGCTCAAAAAATGATGAGGGCATGTCAAAAGGACATAAGAGCCGACTGGAAGGAGTTCCTAATAGTCAAATGTAGGCCAATCTGAGCAAAAAAAGAAATACTCATAGCTGTGGGTCATAACCCATAGAATAAAATAAATGGGGTGAGTCCATAATGATATAAATAAATAAACAAATGGGAGAAAAGGATAGCTCTCCTTTACAGAAGAATTCCAACTAATAAATTTGAAAGAATGATGAAAATAGAAAAATCATCATTATGCAAATACCATGTAAAAACTGGTGCATGTAACAGTCATATATGGATGCCTGAGTTAGAAGGCAAAGCAGAAAAATAGTAACTTTAAGGTGTCAGGTTTCTCCACTGTAACCAAGTGCTGAAAGTTAACAACACTAGTAATAGGACAAACCAGTGTAACACAGCACTGTTTTCATGCACTGACCACTGACAAGGGCACAACCTCACTTCTGTGGTACTCTTGTCAAACTTCATAACTTTAATCTAATCATAAAAAAGCACAAGACAAGCCCAAATTGAAGGATTTTCTACAAAATAACTGACCGGTACACACTCTTCAAAAGTGTCAAGGTGGAGAAAGGCAGTCTGATGAATTAAAACCAACAGGAAGAGACTTAGGAACTATGACAACTAAATGTACTCTTGAGATTCTGAAATTGGATTCTGGACCAGAAATTTAAATTAGGCATGTAGATTAGTTAATTGTATCATATCAGTGTTAGTTTCTTGGTTTCAATAATTGTACTATGGTTTTGTAAGATGTTAACATTAGGGAAGCTGGGTAAAGGGTACAATGGGAACTCTCTACTATTTTTACCACTTTTCTAAAAATCTGAAATTATTTCAAAATAAAATGTTTCCTGCTTTAAGTTGCTATAAAACTTCTTTTGTAGGCATTAAATACACAGGAATGAAGTTCTAAGAAAATTTTTCTTATCTTGAAGGATTCTCAGAGGCCTTTTGCCCAGGTTTCAAGTAAATGGAAAAGATAGAAAAGGGGTTTTTTATCTTCCAATACATATAAATTTAAGACTTTTCAAAAGGAAACAATCAACAAAGTGGTGTTAAGAGGGACTTAAGTAATATCCTAAAGTGGAACAACCTGGCCATACCTAAGGTTGAGTCTCTTTCCATCAACAGGAAAACTTTCTCCAAGCTGATATTATCAAAAATCCTACAAGCATTTTACTTAAGAAACATATAAAGCACAAAATCAGAGCTGAAAATGGAATCTGTGATAAGACAAAGCAGGGGAACTAACTGGATTTTTTTAAAGAAACTATAAGCATATGATAAGACGGAAGTCCAATCAACAGGCCATTATATCCCAACTAAATACTGTTCAAAAACAGCAATCAAAACAATAGAATAACATTAAGCTGTACTGCTATGATTTGGACACTTAAGTTTTTGTTTTTTGTTTTTAAGTTTTGAATGAACCAGAAACTCTAATAGCTCCAGGCTCCTCAAAAGTGATGAGCAGTGATATAATCAACATTTCTTCCTTTAAAGAAAGAGATATTTCAAAACATAAGGCAAACATTTTGTCCTCTAGCTAGAAGACTGGCAAATATTTATAAAAGTATCACTTCATCCTGCATAGATACTTAAATACTGAAAATAGAGGAAAATAATAATCCATAGCACATAAGAATGTTAGGATACCTAAACAGACAGACTATCCCCACCTTTTAAGGTGACAGCTCTCTTCCTACTTACAGTAACCCAAATAAAAGATGCAAATTACTCTTTCATTTTAACAAAGTTGATAAAAAGTGCTTTCACTAACGTACCCCTTTATATCGCCAGTGTGATTTCAGAAATTATTTCTCACCTTTTGGCATCCGGGTGAGTGGTGGGTCACAACACTCCATGTGAAAACCTCGGTCACAGGAATCACAAAAGAGCATGTTATCCTAAAAAAGAGAAAGGACAGTTCTGCTTAACCTTCCAAAACAGAAAAATATCAGACCATGACTTCATAAGACCTAGGAAGTTTCAATGATCTCATAAAGGAGATATCTAATTATTGTAACAGGAAGTTTCCTTAATTTGTAATTGAGTAAATGGACAGTCTGAGTTAGCAAAAAGTTTTGCTTCATCCAATGTTTAATAAAGAACTAGTTCTGCCAGCCGAGTGGGGCGGTGGTTAAGAGCTGGCTTGGGACGCCAGTGGACCCAATTCAGGTCCCACATATGAGGGACAGTGACACTGCCCTCAAAAAAAAAAAAAAAAAAGAACTAGTTCCATTACTTTCAAATTTATCCAGTAACTAGATATAAACTAATTTTAGCTGTTTTAAGAGTAAAAAAAAGGAAGATTTGTAAATAACATACTAACTGACCATGCCTAAATGAATGTTTCCATACTACTCAAATTTTGGAGTTTCTTTAAAATAGCTTAGTCTCTGCAAATTCAAATTAAGGTGCTACCTAGAACTACCTAGAAATAATCCAAGTCTCAATGAGCAAGTATACTAAGCTATTAATATGTAACTTAAAGAGGCTACTGTTCTCAATTCTGTTGGACCAAGTGACTGAACATTGACAAACCATACATAGAGGGGAATTCTACTTGTATATTTTACTTCCAAGTGAAATATTCACATTGGAAGATGAAGATACTCACTGCATTTTTGCCTTGATCTCGACAGGAGCTGCAGGTTTTACACTCGATGCATTGCCACCGTAAAGCCTTCACTCTAACAGTTAGTTCAGGGGAAAACTTTAAACAGGATGGATGACCTAATAAGAGGGGAAAATTCAGAAATGAAACAATCAGGAATCATTTTGTAATTTATTAAAGGAATAATGTAGAAAAAGGCAATTACCTTAAAACACGTATTAAAGAAAACAAGATACTCCTAAAAGCTTGCCATATACATCTCATCAAGACTTGTACTTCAATTCAGTTTTATTAATGCTAAATAGTATTTGGTATACACCCCCACAAATTTGGCTGTAAAAATCTTAACAAATTCCAAACTTTTATTAAGCCTGCATTAAAGCATTATGTGTGTACACATGCTTGTGTGTATATGAATATATAATATGCTCAGGCATTTCTAGAAGAATACTCAAAGAACGATTTACAAGTGTAACATCCTAGGATATGGAGCTATAAACAGTTTGAAGGAGAAAGATTTTACATTTCACATTATACCCTTCTGTGCTCTCAATTTCTTTAAACAGTAATATGTACTACCTGTAGAACCAAAAAATATATAACAGAAATCTTAAAAGTGAGTTATTTGCTCATCTCATGGCTTAAGGAACTCAAGCTAAAACTAAAATTTAAGCAATATTTCTGTTGTGATCAGAATTAGCAGTAACAGAAAAAAATGGTTTCCTTTTCCAAGAGTTAGTATCACTTTGATTTTCAAAAATTTAGTCAATCTGCCCTCAACTCTTCTGAAAAGATTTGCCCCTTTCCTCTAAAGTTTGGTTATGTTTCTTTTTCTTTGGTGAGAGAACGGGCTGGTTAAATTATTTTCTCTCCTCTCTTTCCTATTCCTAAATAATTATCTCTTTTATGAGATGGTAAGAAGTTTATCATCAAAAAATCATTAACATTAAAGAAAACTGGGAGAAGAGGTATAAAAAAATCTCACATAATCTGGTCATCCTAGAACAGCCATTTTCATGTCTACTTTTCCTTTTTTAAACTAGCTACAAGTGGGGCAGCCAATTAGCTCAGGTAGTTAGAGTACAGGCTCATGGCACCAAGGTTGCCAGTTCAATCCCCACATGGGCCGGGGAGCTGCACCCTCCACAATTAGATTGAAGACAACTACTTGACTTGGAGCTGATAGGTCCTGGAAACACACACTGTTCCCCAATAGAATTTCTAAAAAAAAACAACGACAAGTTAAAAGGTCTTGCATGGTCTTACCTATAGGATATATACAGTTTTGTTTTGCTTTTCATAATTTTTTTTTTTTTAAAGATTTTATTGAGGAATTAGGGGAGGAGAACAGCGTTGGGGAATCGGGGAGAGGAAACAGACAAGTTGCTGTCCTTTTTTGTTCTTCAGTCTAGTTGTGGAGGACGTTGCTTCACTGGCCCATGTTGGTATCGTCATTGCACTCTTCTCGGGTGAGGCAGATTGGTCGCCGGCGTTTGGACTGCCATTCACGGCGGCTCTTGGCAACTCACGCTGGCTGCCAGCTGCTCATGCCGGCTGCTGGCCACTCACTGTAGCCTATGGCAGCCCCACTGCAGCTGGGGCTGCAGCCTATGCTGTCCTGGGGACTCACAGCAGCCCAGCTCCAGGTGGAGCTGTTGTTAGCTGTAGAGGGCAGTGTCACTGGCCCTCATATGTGGGATCCGAACCGGGGCTGCTGGCGTCCCAAGCCAGCTCTTAACCAACGCGCCACTTGGCTGGCCCTGCTTTTCATAATTTTAATCAAGTAAACTTAATATATTTCTATTCCTTAAACTGATTATATTCCACCGAGTCGATACAATATAACCTACTTGACCATTTCCTTAATTGTTAAATACTTAGACTATTACACATTATAGTTAGAACACTAAAATAAATTATTTCATGTTTATAGATTCTTTCTTTCTTTTAAAGTAATTCCTTATAAATTCCTAAAAGCGGGGTTGGTAAGTGAAATGAAATGAACATTTTTATAAGTAGATGTGCACTGTCAAAACAGTTTCCAAGCCCTATGAGATATCTAGTGCCACAAGCAAAGTACAAATGTTTTACCACAATTTCATCAGCTCTAGGTTTGGGCTCTCTTATCTTTTAAGTTTTATTATTACAACAGCTATAAAGTGACACTTCATTGCTGCTTTAATGTACATTCCTATTATTATGGGGGAAAACACTTTTTTATATGGTCTACTCTATATGGTTTCTTTCATATAAACTGCCTGTTCATGGGCTCTGACCCTTCGATTTTATGCTTAGAAATGTGAACATGCTCTTTATACTTTATAGCTTTTGAGCCTTTGTCATATTTAATATAATTATATTCCCCAAACAATTCTAGCATTTTTGGGGGGAGGGGTGGTTTAGTTCTCAATTTGGAAAATAAAAAATTTCCTGTTTGACTATGTCCATCTTTTCTTTCTTGGTTTTTGTGATAGCCAGGCTCCAAGTGGCCCTCCAATCATTCTTGCCTCCCGGTAAGACTACCAATTCACACCCTTGTGTAGTTTACTCCCACATTGAATATGGCTGGATCTGTGTAACCAATAGGGTAGTACTGAAATGACTGTGACCTCTAAGGCTACATTATAAAAGATACTGTGGATTCCACTTTGGTGTCTCTCTGGTACCTGCTTGGGGGGAATCCGGCTGCCATGTTGTGGACACATATACAACCCTATGAAGAGGTCCACACGGCAAAGAACTGAGATCTCCTGTCAACCGGAAGCATTAATTTGTCAGTTAAGTGATTCATCACTGAAGCCTTCAGATGACTGAAGCACCAGATGAAATCTTTATTGCAACCTCATGAAAGATCCCAAGTCAAAACCACCCAGGTAAGCCACTCCCAAATTCCTGACCCATTGATACAACATGAAATAAAAAATGTTTGTTGTTGCTTTTCGCTGCTAAGTTTCGAAGTAAGATTTTTCTACAGCAACAGATAACTAATAGTTACTTATTCTACTAGTTCTATAAAAGTTCCCTCTACAGTAAGTTTTCAAATTGCATTCTTCACTATCTTACAGAAATTCAGAGATCACCTCAAACATGCATATAATGCTTCTTAGAAAGCAGTCCTATGACACAACCCTCCCCCTAGCCCCACGTAATTCCCACCTCACCTAGAGCAGATTCATTTTTACCTACTGTATGTTTTTTTTTTTTTTTTTTTTGAGGGCAGTGTCACTGGCCCTCATATGTGGGACCGAACCCGGGCCGCTGGCTTCCCAGGCCAGCGCTTAACCACCGCGCCACTCAGCCGGCCCCATTTTTACCTACTTTATATATTTGGGTTCCCATAAGATTTCTCAAGGGTTCCATTACTAAAAGTTTGGCAGTCAATGCAATGTATGACATGTCACTATATTTTATCTTTTATGATTTCATGTGAAATCATAACTGTGAAATCCATCCATAATTCATTTTGGTTTATGATATTATGTTGGAGATGGTCACCTACTACACAAGACTTTTTCACACCTTCTTCTAATGCATTCTATACATAAAACCTGAAAAGCTAAAAACTATACTTCCTGGATTCCTTTGCAGCTAGGCTCTAGTTATGAGTAAAGTTCTAACAACTTGATACGTTTGAGTGATTTTTGACAGGCAGAAATTAAGCAAAAACCATCTTCCTCCTTCGACACTGTGGTTTTCCAGGACTCATCAGCTCCAAATCAAGTAGTCGTCTTTAATCTAGTTGTGCAGAGCGCAGCTCAGTGGCCCATGAGGGAAGGAACAGACAACCTTGGTGTTATAAGCACTGCGCTCTAAGCACCTGAGCTAACAGGCTGTTCCTTGACGGCTTTTTTTTTTTTTGAGGGCAGTGTCACTGGACCTCATATGGGGGACCCGAACCGGGGCTAATGGCTTCCCAAGCCAGCGCTTAAACCACCACGCCACTCAGCCGGCCCTAAAATATCTTTTTTTTTTTTTAACTGAGCCATCCTGCCACCTGTTGGCAGTTCAACGGCAACTCAGCTCAGGCTGGCATCGAACCGCCATTGCTCAGAGCTCAGCTCGCACTCTTGAGCGAGTTCTTAACCAACTGAGCCACTCTGTCGGCCCTTTGACTGCTTTTTAATGAGAAACAAAGTCATGAAAATGCCAGTGTCTACTCTTCACTTTCATGGCTACCCAAAAGCAGTTGTGATGATGGCCAAATTCAGCATTTCAGTATCTAACTACAGAACTCAATAGATCCACAGTAGCCTCCCACTCCCGCCTCTTCCAGATGGAGGCAGATGTAGTGACTCCCCGGTGGGTCAGTTCTGCAGTGTCCCAGGAATTAGTCCTTAAAGCCCAGCCTAGAGCTTGCCTCTTTAGCTCTTCCAACAATTTTACAAATACCTGATTGTAATACTAAACTCCTTTCCTCTTGAAGTATCTGGCATATTTTCTGATTTCTGGAATATATCCTGATTGTTACTGATATAAAACACTGAAAATTAAGCCAATGATCAAAGATAATGCAGGTTTACTAAGACCTTCCTGCAAAGCCTTGCAAGTTGTTAAAATGTAGACCAAGAGGGCCGGCCGAGTGGCGCGGTGGTTAAGCGCTGGCTTGGGAAGCCAGCAGTCCGGGTTCAGGTCCCACATATGAGGACCAGTGATACTGCCCTCAAAAAAAAAAAAAAAAAAAAAATGTAGGCCAAGAATATCTCTGGAATTGACAAACTGGGAGACTCTGCAAAATCTTTCTTAGAGCTCAGGATTTCACACAGCTCACTAAATTGCAGTGTCAACACTCTATTTCCCAATGTGACAAATGAAGTTTCTATCAAGAATAGAACCATACTGCTTCTATTCATAAAGCTTAAGTCATAAATCAAGAAAGGTAAGTAGTGATTATTCAAGAAACCAGGAATAACTTTAAACTGATCGCTGTGATTTGAACAGATGTTTCATAATGAAATACAAAGATCAACAAGAAAAAAATAAGTCTATGGAAAACTTTTTATTAAAAAAAAACCTAAGACCTGGTTTGAATTAACTGAATAAAACATTTCAACTATACATTTAAATCCCTCCCTTGTCTAGGAGCTCATCTAAGTTACCTAAAACCAGAATCTAATTAAAATATTACTTTCACAAGGATCAAGGATACAAACTCAGTTAAATATACTTCCCTCTTGCCGGATAGCACATGTTAGAAAAAATAGAGGGGGGATCACATACCACTGTTTCCACAGTCGGCACAAGAGATGAGTTCCTCTGGCTTCTTTTCCCGATTTTGTTCTTTTGTACCAAGACAGAAACTACAGATGGGGATTGGTTCGGCAACCGGCTGTAAAGAAAAACACAGTTCACTCAGACACTGGTACTATTTTTTAGTATTAATATAAAGACATTAAAATTAGTTTTAAATTCCTATAAAAGTTATATGTAACTGTAGGAGAATTGCATCACTCCCCTAAATTTCCAGCTAAGTAGGTTTTTACAAACTGGTCCTTGTAAGGACAACCTCAGTCTAAAAAAAAATCATGCCCCAATCAAGTTGCTCACTTTGAAACTAAATGATACAATATGGATTAAACAAAGCAAATCTTAAACCTAAGATTGAAAAAATTCACTGAATTAGGTGCAAGAATTCACAGTATCAGCCCTTAAAAGGCATATGATCTATAATCCAGGCCATGAGTAAAGAATGAGGGCCTGTTTTAAGGCACTAACAAAAAGAATGGAGAAGAGAAAAGAAGAGATATGTAAAAGACAGAACTGGTAGGATCTGATGGCTAATTGATTTGGGCTGGGGAGCACAGTAAGGAAGATGGAAGACTTAGATACCATTAAAGAAGTGAAAAGGCAAGCCACAGAATAAAAGATATTAACAACATATTTAAATAACAAATGGCTCATATCCAGAATATTTCAAGAACCTTCACGTATCAGTAAGGAAAAGACAAGATAACTCAGTAGAAAAGTAGGTAAAGATGTCAAATGATAATTCACAACAGAAAAAACCATGAATAATATATAAATGGCCAATAATCATAAGGAAAGATGCTCAACCTCATTAGCCATCAAGAAGTAGATCTTTAAGAGCAGTTAAAATTATGAAAACTAGCAATAGTAAGTGTGGATAAGAAAGTGGAACAATAGGAACTCTCTTAGATGGCTAACAGGAATTTACATTGAAATAAACCATCTGAAATTATTTGACATTATCTACTAAAATTAAACATAGGCATACGATATGATCCAGCACTTCCACTTCTAGCTATATACCCAAATGAAGTTCAAATACACATAAACAATAAAACACACAAAAATGATCACAGCAGCATTATTCATAGTAAAATTTACTCAAAAATTTCCCAAATAACTAGCAATGGTTGCACAGATAAAATGTGCTATATCCATACAAGAGACTACTAAACAATAATGAAAATAAACAAATTACAGTCAACAAAATGGACGTGCATCACAAACAACAGAATAAAAGAACAGGCACAAAATAATGTGTGCTGTATCATTTTATTTATTTCTATATATTGCTATATATATTTATTTCTATATATTGCTATATATATTTGCATATATATATATGCAAAAATTTCTATATATTGCTGTAAGTCAGGATAGTAGTTATCTTTAGGGAGAAAGGAAGTGGTATTGAATTGGAAAGGGACTTCTGAGGTGCTGGTAATGTTCTTTTTGTTGACCTGGATGGTGGTTTCATAGATGTTAATTAGGTGATAATTAAGGTATAGGCTTACAATCTGTGTACTTTTCTGTATGCATATTTTAACTCGAAAATTAAATTTAAATTAATGAGCATCTATGGAGTAGGACTGTGGTACCTCTGGAACATTCTGCAAGATGATTTGGACATTGAGTTTGGAACTTAGGAGACAGCAGGCTAGAGATGGATTTTAAAGACATCAACATGCAGGTAATAACTGACAGCACCCAGTGAAAAGGTGGAGTGGATAGAATATGGGAGAGAGGTAAGGGGAAAGGAGTGGAAAAATGAGATGAAGTCTGAGATAGAAGAATACCAACATTTAGAAGCATCAAAGTGAAAAAAGGAACTAGAAAAAACCATGTCTGAGAGAAAACAGAACTAAGAGAAGTGATAACAAGAATTTCCAGGGCCGGCCGAGTGGCATGGTAGTTAAGCGCTGGCTTGGGAAGCCAGCGGCCCAGGTTCGGGTCCCACATATGAGGGCCAGTGACACTGCCCTTAGGGAAAAAAAAGAAAAGAATTTCCAGAAGCAGAAAGCAATCAACAATCAATGTTGGAAGATAAAATATTAGTGGATTGTATAGCTGAGAACTAGTTGGAGACATCACTAAAAAACAGCATTTCAGTGACAGAATAAGAACTAAAGTCATAGGAACCAACAAACTGCCACAAAGGGACAGGCAGCAAACAGGAGACAGCAAAAAAAAAAAAAAAAAAAAAAGGGAACAGTTTTGACATGTTTGAGGTATTTAAAATAAGAAACTAGGGCCGGCCGAGTGGCGTGGTGGTTAAGCACTGGCAAATAAGAAACTAAAACCTAAAAAAACAAACAAACAAACAAAAAAAAAAACTAAAACCTATTTAAATATGAAGAAGAAGACACACATGGTCAAAGATTCACAAAACAAGAAATAACAGAAACATATTATGTAATAAGGTTTAGAGCTGCACTGTTCAATACGGTAGGCACTATAACATGTGGCTAATTAAATTTAAAATAAAAGTTAAGTTAAATTAATTCCCCAGTCACACTAGTTACATTTCAAGTGCTCAATAGTCACATGTAGCTAGTGATTAGGATATTAGACAGCACAAATACAGAACAATTCCATCATTACAGAAAAGTTCTATTAGATAACACCAGTTTAGAAAAAAGAATAATTTTAAAGCATGGGTAAAGGGACTGGCCTTAGTAGTGGATGGTGTAGATGCACATTGTAGATGGGATAGTGGGACTAGGGAAAACTTGAGGACGCTCATTTCTGACAGCCTCATTATTCCTGAAAAATAGGAAAGAAAATTACCTGCTAAAGAATGGGGCAGGAATTGGTTAGCTAGAACATGAGAAAGTGATTGCTGACTGAGAAAATTGAGAGATGAGATTGGCTGGGTCCAAGAACAACATTAACAAAACACCCTCCTATCAAAACAGGCAAGACAGAATTAGAGGAGTATGTATTAACACAGAGATAAATTCAAAATACAGGACAGAAAAGCTGATGGAGAGCCTACAAAATGGCCTCTAACTTTTCATAAACTAGAAGGCAATGTCACTTGCTTAAAGAGAAGTAGATAGGGTTGGGTTTGAGTGTTTACAGAGAGCAGAAAAAGTATGGAAATCTGTATGTGGATGGTAAAATGGAATCAATTAGTGATGGAAATCAACCCTAACCACAAAGCTAAGATCAGAAAGAATCAGTTTGTAGTATTTCCAATCCAAATGATTTCCTTAACACTTTTGAAGCCTTGGACTGACAAAATCAGAGAACTGTAGACTGACAAGTTAAGCCAAAGGGTAAGGTCGACTAGAATGTAAATACAAATATTTCTATTACAAAATGGTTGGCCAAAAAATTAATGCTGGACATCGTAAGCGGAAGGGAACTGACAAACTGAAAGTATAAAGAGTTAAGGTACCATAGAAATCCTGATGAACTGGAAATAAAGGTCCAGTAGGAAGTAAAAGAATTGGAAAAGCAGAAGGATTGAAGACTGTGGTCAGCAGAGGAACTTTAGATCTAGTTTGTGATTACCTAAGTATAAAGTTTAACTAATAAAGAAAACTTAAATGGCAAATGAACATAAATAAATCCTTCAACATTTAGTAAGCACTATTCTAGACAATTGAGGGTGCAGTAGTGAAAAGGGCAAAGCCCCACTTTCATAGTTTGCATTCTAGTTAAGCACAGCAGTAAGTATAATGGAGGACAAAGTCAGGAAGTCAAGAAGCTGGGAAAGCATTTTAGAAGAATCACATAAATGTGTTCAAGTAAGCAAAAATGACTGTGCCCAGGATAAAGTTTTAGAGAATAGAATATTGATGACAGCCAAACCCCCACCCCTACCCCCCAAAAAAGAAAAAAACAGAGATCGAGGTATTAGTAGATGCGAAGAATTTCGTATCAGGAGACTGTGTTTCATAAAGGAACAACAATCATCTTAGAGGCAGTGAAAATCAAAGAATGCATCAACTCTTCTTGAGTCTGTCCCCATCTCACGCTCTTTTTAAACTAGGCTAAGAGTATGGAAAAGTAGCTTCACTAAGAGGATGTGGACATAATTCAATGTAACGACCTACTAGTGGTAAACTAGCGGTACCACTTTCACATATAAAGTACATTATATTACCTCCGCCATCTAGTTATAAAGGAACAAAGTTGAGTTCAGATAAAGAATGCTATGGAACCTGCAATCACAGAGGAGATGGAGAAGCCTACTTTATAATAAAGAGCTATAAGGCAGAGCAGGAACAGTACCATAATTCAAACCAAGTTACCAAAATTAAACTATATTACGCATAGCAAAGTATTTAAGGGGGCAAACATACAAGGATGAAGAAAAGAGAAAGTCTGAAAAAGAAATTATTGTAATTCTTCAGCATAGGAAATGTCTTAAAAAACTAAAATTATATAGTAATTTGTGTCTTCAAACATGTCTTTTTTTGTAAAGATTTTATTGGGGAATTGGGTGAGGGGAACAGACATGTTGCTGTACTTTTGTTCTTCAGTCTAGTTGTGGAGGATATTGATTCACTGGCCCATGTTGGTAATACCATTGTGCTGTTCTTGGGTGAGACAGAACGGTCGCTGGCCTCTGAACGGCCACTCACAGCGGCTTTTGGCAGCTTACACCGGCTGCCAGCCACTCACTCTGGCTGCCGGCCACTCACTGTAGCCTATGGCAGCCCACTGCAGCAGGGGCTGCAGCTATGCCATCCCCGGGGACTCACAGCAGCCCAGCTCCAGGTGGAGCTGTTGTTCACCATCTTAGCTGTAGAGGGCAGTGTCACTGGCCCTCATATGTGGGATCCAAACCGGGGCCGCTGATGTCCCAAGCCAACTCTTAACCAACGTGCCACTCGGCCGGCCCTTCAAACATGTCACTATCATCTAGAACTAGACAATAAAGTTCCTACTAGCAGAAAAATGTTATATAAAATCATACCTAAGAAATCTTCAGCAAAACTGTCCCTATATGTTGCTGTATGTTCCCTATAATATTATTGCTGTCAATATTTTTTATGTATGTATGATCAAGGCTTCGTTTTACTAGATACTGTCAATCCCAAAACAAAATAACAGCTCATTCAAACCTATTCATTAAAGTGGGGGTTGCAAGGAGGGGCAGGTAATGATTTAGACAAACTGGCTGCCTGGTTACTTGGAGCTTTGTAGACAGTCAGTTTTAGCTCAATTATTCTGATACTTATCAAATGACCATAGTCTTAGACCTTGCCTACTCATTACACAAAACAAGTTTTCAATCGTCCCCAGTAATGACAACGTTACTTAAGTTTAAACAGTACTAATATTTAGTGTGAAAATAAGACAGGCTGAAAAGCAATTTTTTGAAGTCAAATAAAGACACTGGTGCAAACAGGCTCAAATTATATAGAAACAGGTAGTTTTCAGTGACACGTGGCAGTTCAGCCATAACCTAAATACTTCAGTTGAAGATGTTTATTCTTTGACATCACAGGACCAAACATAAAAATGATAAATTTTTCAGCTACCAAAACAATACTGAATACAGGAAATACTATTACTGACAATTATGATTTCTGTTTTTAAACTAGTTGATCATTTTAGGGTTTTAAAATGCCACTTGGGACAGAGTAATCGTATTTTAAAGATTAGTCATTTTAGTTGATGAGCTACAAATAAAAAAGTGACTTAATAAATCATCTAGGTTACAATATAACCCTATGAGGTTTTCTTTGTTGATCAAATAGCACTGTTAATCAGTAATTGTGTGATTTTAGAATATGGCTAACTATACTGTTAAGAGCATAAAAAATTACAACTCCAGGTCATTCTCATCCCAAAATATTAATGAGCATAAAAATCAGTGAGAAGGACTAAAACTGCATTGGGTTCACTGTAAAATTCGAATCTGAAATGTACTTAGGTGGTTTTAGGACAAGTGAAGAGATATTCATAACATTTTCCAAGTAAAATTTTACAAGCTGAATTCATTATCTTGTATCAAAAAGATAAAGTGAGAACAATTGCTAATATAATGAAGAGGGTAAACGGGGTCAAATATTTGATAATGGAAAGAGAACTGACTCTGGGTGGTGAACACCCAATGTTATATATAGATGATGTATTATTATATAACAGAATTGCACACTTGAAACCTATGTAATTTTACTAACCATTGTTACCCCAATAAATTTTAATTTAAAAAAAAGTCTGTGTAGATAAGCAATATGCCCTATAATCACTGTTCCTACACCTGTGCAAACTTAGTCCTTATCTTACTGTTCTCATACCGACACAAAGTAAATCTGTTCCTATAGCTAATAAACCAAAAAAGCTTGTAGCAAATGACTTTATACACCATTAAACATAGCAGCTAGAGTTTTTTTTTTTTAAGGGCAGTGTTACTGGCCCTCATATGTGGGATCCGAACCCGGGCTGCTGGCATCCCAAGCCAGCTCTTAACTATCGCACCACTCGGCCGGCCCTAGAGTGAACCTGTTAAAAGTTAAATCAGAGCATGTCACTGGGCTGCCCCAAATCCTCCATCCAGTCCAATGACTTCCCTCTCAGACTAAATGCCAAATGACTACAAGACCCTATGTGATCTGTACCCCCATATACACACACAATCACCTCTCTGTCTCTGCTGCACTCTCTCTCTCTCTCAAATCTACTCCAGCTTCCCTGCTTGCGTTTTCTTTACAAGTCAGATTGTTCCCATCACAGTAGGTTCGCATTTGCTTCTCCTCCTATCTGTAATGCTCTTTCTTCCCTAGATCCCTCACTCTCTACTCAAAAGTCACCTTCTCAGTCAGGCTTCCTTTGACCATTCCATCTAACATTTCAAAACAACCCACCAATCACAATAATTCATATCTCCCTTCCTTGCTTTATCTATTCCCCGAATCCTTTTCATGTAATTAACATATTGCATGCGTGTATCTTATTATTTGTCCCCCACTAAATGTAAACTCTATGAACATTCTGATTTCTATCTGTTCAGGACTGTAGTCCTAGTACTAAGAATAGTCCCTAGCATATAGTATGTGTTCAGTACATTAATTAAATTACCTTGTATAACTAGAAATAATAAGAAAAATAGCTATCTTAGAAAGAACAAATGAGTTGTTCTCACATATGAGCCTGATAAAGTATGAGTAGCTCAATAATAATCGTAGTATATAAATGCTCTACTATTTACAAAGTAATCTCACAAGTAATTTTATGGTCTCGATAATTAAGTAAGAGTTCTGCCAAAGTAACCCACTTCCATTCAATTTTCCCAAATTAGGGGGAGATTTGTGGCAGGAGGCACTCAGATTGTATCCTGTGTGGTCTGTTGCTTTAGGTTGCCTTCAGCTCCATTATAATCACCAGATGGCAGCATTGAGGCAAATCCATACTAGATGCTCTGAAAACAAGTAGTGGAGTAGCATTCTGAGTTGAGCTTTTGGAAATAATTTTTAAAAACAAAACCAGTAAAAATTTTTCCCAGTGATCTCTACAATATGAGGTTTATACCATGAAAGAAAAGAATTTTTAGATACAATCATTTAGAATATCTTAAATATAATGACATTTTCTAGATATCCAGGTACATCATCTGAGACAGCCCCATCTTAAAGTACAATTTTCATTTTCCCCCCTAGACTTGCCTTTAATTTTTTTAAGCCAATATACACTCGTCTCCATTTTCTAATATCTTCTGAGGAACACAAATCCACCTTGATGTTGCCTATGTTCTTAAACACCAACATAAAAAATAATCAAAAATCTGTTTTGTTTACGTAATTATTTCTAGTTATTTCACAACTGAATTGAATGATAAATTCTAGAATTTGTGACCACCAAAATTTTTAAGGAAAACAAAAACTGCTCCTATAAAACTTAGACTTAGGACTTCAGGAATTCTAAGAGATCATTTCATAGGCTAGCAGGCAATAAAGATCTAAAATTCTTAAAAGCTACAAGTTTTCTCAAGTTTTATTGTCACTGAAAATTACTGAGACAAGTTAGCATCGCCAATATTAAGGGTAAGAAAGAAATATGTAATTCATATGACTCCCTATAAAACTCAAATATGCACTAAGCAATAAAAAATTATCACATTATTTTTTTTCCTTAGGCTTAAATACAAGGTATCTATAAAGCATTATAAAAACATTAAAAAACAGGTTCAACTAATTTTTAAAAAAATCAAGTGGTATACCATAAAAGAACAAATATTATATGATTCCACTTATATGAGGTATTTAGAGTAGATAAATTCACATAGACAGAAAGTAGAATAGAGATTACCAGAAGCGGGGAAGGAGGGGAGGAGATGGAAGTTACTGTTTAATAAGTACAGATTTTGAGATGATGAAAAGTTCTGGAAATGGATAGTAGTGATGGTTTCAAAACACTGTGAAGGTACTCAATGCTACTGAATTGTTCACTATAAAATGTTTAAAATGGTTAATTTTATGTTTTTGTAAATTTTACCACAATAAAAAAATGAACCAAAAAATTAAGGGTACAGGTTTTCATATTCTCACAATGATTTAAGTAATAGGTCACAACTCAGGCAGTGAGCAGCAACTGCTATAATTTCTCATCTTGAAAAAGTTCTTCTAGTGGTTCAAGGTATTTGTTATCCTGCCCGTTTTTTTCTCCTGCAATTATAATCAAGTAAATTTAACTGCAAATTAAGTTTCTTCAATGGATATTTATTTCACACAACTTGAAACAAATAATTTTCAGCTAATATCATTTATTAGTTGGTAACACTACTGCTGAAGTACTATAATATACATAATTAAGCTAAAAGGATGACTTTATTATACAGAATAAATACCCAAAGAATAAGAGGAGTGAAGTCATTGCTTAGAAAAGTAGAAAACTGAACTATTCTTAGTCATGGTATAGTGAAGGAAACCAAAATGGTGCCCAATGACTGAGCATGAGGAAAACACATTGCTAGGTTTTCAAAATACTACCCAAAGCATAAGAAGTCTGCAAATATTACTATTTGGTAAGCACTGTAATATTAAAAGAGAGAGAGAGACAGAGAGACAGAGAGACGGGGGGGGGGGAGAGGGAATAAAAAAGCAGTACTCAAGGGCCAGCTGAGTGGCGCATTGGTTGGGAGCTGGCTTGGGACATCAGCGACCCCGGTTCAGATCCCACATATGAGGGCTAGTGACACTGCCCTCTACAGCTAAGATGGTGAACAACAGCTCCACCTGGAGCTGGGCTGTGAGCCCCGGCGACGGTATAGGCTGCAGCCCCTGCTGCAGTGGCTGCCACAGGCTACAGTGAGCGGCCAGCAGCCAGCGTGAGTGGCCGGCAGCCAGCGTGAGCTGCCAATAGTCGCAGTGAGTGACATCCAGAGGCCAGCAGCCAATCTGCCTCATCCGGGAAGAGCACAATGACGATACCAACATGGGCCAGTGAAGCAACGTCCTCCGCCACTAGACTGCAGAACAAGAAGACAGCAACTTGTCTGTTCCCCTCCCCCAATTCCTCAATAAAATAATTAAAAAAAAAAAAAGCTGTACTCAAACATTTTCAAAGCACTTATACATGTCAGTAAATACAAAACAAAATCCATACAAAATAATTAGAAAACAATTAAATACTACTATATTATCTAATTACACACCAAAAAAATTCAAAAGTAAGCCTTCTGAGAGAATATTTGCACAATTAGGTTATTTCCAATATTATAAGGGAAACTGGGACATAGAGTTCACTTAGAAAACTAATACTTTATTGGATGCTATTTGGACTTTGTTGAGAAAACTGAACAAAATACATTGTTCTCTTCCAGTCAGGCAAGCCCTCCTCTCAGTTTTACCCAGTTCTTCATTCCTTCACTACTAATGGCCTTGGGTGAACCCATCATGCCCCTCTCAAATCCTGACAGTTTAGAATTCTATTTTTCCTTCATTATTTCCAGAAAGACAGACCTAGATAAACAGGTATCACCTAGACCTCTTAATTCACCTCATGTGTTTTATATACAGTATGTACTAAATAAAGACTTACTGAAATTAAAATACAACAAAATCATGCTTAGATCCAAATAGGTTTATCAGTTACTGACTCAAAACCTCTCCTCCAAGACTCAATAATCTTCAGGGGAGCTGTACTTGGATAGGAAATAATCTCTTCAAATTCTTCAGCGCTCTATATATTGTCAAGCATTCTAGGGCTCCTTACTAAATATATATTTAGAATAATTTTTTTCCTCAAAAGCATACAGTTGCAAAAAATATAATAATAAAAAAAACTTCAATGGCCTGAAAAGAGTCAATTTTTCATTATTTATAGTCTACAATAAGGTAACTTTGTATAATTTTAATCAGTTCCAATACAACACACTAGCCATTACAAAGCCTTAATAAGGGTACTAAATTGAATTCATTTTTATTATGATGAGTTCATTTAAGGCTTTCTACAATTAGATACAACAACAAGATTATTGGTGAAAGAAAGTTAATGGTATAATTATGATCAGTAATGATCAATTTCAATTTACACTTTTAATATGTATACAGATTATTGTAAATTTAGATGGGAAGGCAATCATGTGTCAAGATACTATAACAATGCTCTATGTCCTAATCAAAGGTGACATCAAAAATGATAGTATGCATTATTTATTCTGAATTTAAATTTTACTCTTAAGAAACTATAAAATTACTTTCTTTCAAATATTCATCATTTGAAAGTTCCACTTTCTATTTGTCAGTGATATATCCTTTTCCTCACTCATCCAATAATGACATTGCCAAAGGATTACCATCTTTCCTTTCTATTTCAGTTTCTTTTATATACCGATGGCTCTCCCCTAATTCAGTCATGTCACCATAGGTAATCTTCCATATGGACTGACTCCCTCTAGTCTGACTTTTTCCTACACATTGCTATCAGGTTAATACCCTAAAATACTAATTTTTTTACCCAGTTATTTGCCTGGCTCAAAGCTTAGACGACATATACCAACTGCAAACTATTATAGGCTGTTATTCAATTCCCTCCACAATGTACCAAACTACTTTTTTCTCACACTATCTCCCTCTATTCCCTATCTACTCATTTGTCTTCAGAGAGCATAGTTTATGCTCTTTCTCCGGTTCCTCAAAGTCCTCTGTATCCTTATCTCTAAGAATCAGCTCGGTAGAGATTAGAGACAGACTGGGTTCTGCCACTTGTGGCAACACTTTGGCCAAGTTACTTAAATTCTTTGGTTTAAAATGGTACAACATACCTACCTTAGAAGTTATTGTGAAGAGTTAAATGGGATAAAGTTACAGGGCTGGAACTCAAACATAAGAAACACCTATAAATGCTGGTTTTCTATATCCCTTTTCAAAACAACCCTTCAAAACTTATCTTTGTTAAGTGACTGACTGCCACTTTTCAAGTCAGAGTAAGCTTTTGTTTTGCTTTTCTGTTTTAACATCCCCCAAAAGGCAAGGTGATTAAAATTTTCTGTGGACTAACAGATTTTCTATATGTTATTTATTTACATGATCTCATTAAGGTTTTTAAAAGTCTGTTTTTGTTTTTTTTCCTGGGCCGGCCTAGTGGCTCAGTTGGTTGAGTTGCGCTCAAAAAAAAAAAAAAAAAAAAAAAAGCCATTTTCTACACACATATTTACCACACTGTACATTACCCACTTTAAAAAAATTCTTTAAGGGCCGGCCAAATGGCTCAGTTGGTTAAGAGCTCGTTCAAGAGTGCGAGCTGAGCTCTGAGCAACAGCAGTTCGATGCCCAGCCCGAGCTGAGCTGCCACTGAGCTGCCAACAGGTAGCAGGATGGCTCAGCTTAAAAATAAAAAAAATTTTTAGTGGTACTTACGTACAAAAGCATTAGCACAAGAATATTTTCTATGCTAAAATATATAGAAGTGATCATTTAGAAGGACCAAGATATTCAAAAGACTTTCATGTTTGTCCACATCCTTGTATATACATCTTTGCTCACTTTTTGGATTATTTCCTTAGGATATATTTCTTGAACTGAAATAGCTGGGTCAAAAAATGTGCATATTTCTAAGATTTTTGATACATGCTGCCAAACTGAATTTTAGAGAGGCTCTGCTCCTGCCAGCAATACGTGCCAGCTATGAAGCTTCTTGTCTCACCCTTTGTGATGCTGGGCTCAGAATGCACATTTCATTTCTCCTCTGTCAGCTGCCTTCCCATTTAGGCTCCACCAATAGGGAATGCTAGAGGAAGCCTAGAAGGTAAAAGATGACAAAAGAATGGACTTGCTCCTTCTAGTCTGTTTCCTATTCCTGCTAGTGTCATCCGAGCATTGGTCCTTTTCCCCAGCAGAGACGGTCATTTGTGGTCATCAGCTTCTTCCAGCTCTCTCGGAAGCACCACCAGCAGCAGCAGGGCGACGTATCCTCTTGTGAGGTCTGCATCCCAACTTTGTGGGGCCCCTCTCCCAGCTTTTAAAAACAACCAGGCAGTGGGCTCTCCTCCTAGTGGTCTGAACCCCAGCTCATTGGGGCCACTCGTCCACTCTTCTAGGTTCTAATAATCCAAATCTCTTTCCTTTGTTCCCCCAGCCCTAGAGGTGGTAGCTGATTAAATAATTATCATCTCTGTGTCACTTCAGTGTTCCCATTTTGCTTTTCAGTTTTCTAACATCTGCTCTATCGATTTCCTATGCTGCATTCTCTCGTGGTGTCTGGTTTTCCTGACTATATCTTGACTGATACGTTATTTAATAGCTTAATGACTTGGCATATCTATCTATCCTCAGGTCAGTGTTATGGGTTCAACTGTGCCCCCCAAAATTCGTATTTTTAAGCCCTAACCCAGTGTGACTTAGTTGGAGATATGGCTTTTAAGTAGTAAGGAAGGCTAAGTGAGGTCATGAGGATGCAGCCCTAATCACACAGATCCGGTGCATTGTAAGAGAAGGAAGACACATCAGGGGTGTGGGTGCCCAAAAGAAAGATCATGTGAGACACAACAAGAAGGTAGCCATGTGCAAAATGAGGAGAGAGACCTGGGAGAAACAAACCTTGCTGGCACCTTGATCTTGGACTTCCAGCCTCCAGCAATGTGAGAAAGGAAATTTCATTTTTTTAATCTACCCAGTCTATGATATTCTGTCATGGAGCCCTCCCTTGCTGACTAAGGCAGGCAGCTACTAAAATCACCTCATGCTAGTCTCATCTTCAATGTTATCTCCACATACTATTACCCATACTATCTATTATGTATAAGGACATTGAGTAAGATGCTAGAGAAACAAGACATTACAAAACAGTTCCCTGCTGCTGGGTCTTACAATCTAGTTGTAAAAATAGTAAATAGGCATTAAAAATGCATCACAATACATGGTAGCATATGAAAAGAAACAAATGCAATGAAAATACTAGAGTTACAGGTGCCCAAATGAACCTATTCAAAATATTGCTTTCCTGAACGATAAAACCCTAAAATTGTTTTCTCTTTTTTTAAGTAAGACTTTTTTTTTTTGAGGGCAGTGTCACTGGCCCTCATATGTGGGACCCGAACCAGGGCCGCTGGCTTCCCAAGCCAGCACTTAACCATCACACCACACGGCCGGCCCTAAAGTAAGACATTTTATTTTTATAGAAAGCTTTAACTAATACCCAAAACTATTTTTTTTTTTGGACATAGACTTAGGCAGTCTCACCAAATTATGGGAAAGAATAAAAGCTAATTTTTTTTCCCTAAAACTTACACATTTTATAATCTAGATAATTAACTTTATTAGCAGTATAGAAAATAAGAACCCCAAATTTCAAGCTCTCATATTAACTTCTTTAATTCAGCAGATAGTAAATAAATGAAATCACTTCTGTTCTAGAAATGTCTATGTGCAATACTGATCAATGGTTAAAAATCAATACTTCTCTAAGCTGTCTTCAAAGTTCATTGAAAAAATATCCCTCTTCCTGAACAACAGAAAGATTTTTTTTTAAGTAATGTAATAATTTCAGGTAGTTATGAGAACCTTACTTCTCTACACTACCCTAATATTGCCCAGAAACACACATGTGCACATGAGCGCACATACTCACATACCCTAAGTTGATAGTACATCAAATTAAAATTTCTTTCAGACTTAAATTTATTTCATCTTCAATATTACCTTCATCACAGTATAAATAAAACCTTAAGTGGTTAAGTTTAAAGCCTGAGGCCAGTAGCTTTTCAAAAGAAAAGATAATGTAACGAGGGTGGAGAACACAGTGACGTAAGGCTCAGCAAGGAAAGCCCTGACAAGTGCAAGCTGCACACACACAATAAGAGATCAGGAGAGCCAGGCGGAAGCAGCCAGCTTGGTTTCATGCTGCAAATTTTTGGCAGACATTCAATTCCTTCTGCTGTTTTCCTAGCCAACACATTTATCTATGTAATGTCACCAGATCTAGGGAGGGAGAGAGGTTGAGAGGAGGGGGAAGAGGAGAAAAACTGTTTTACAGGCTGCCAGCCCCTCCGCACATGCTGTTACTATACAAAGGATGTCTAGAAAGCCAACTTGCTGCACTGATTCAAATGCTGCAAGCGCACGCGCGCGCACACACACGTGCACGCGCAGGCACTAAAGAACAACTGCAGAAAAGAGAAGTGCCTTTGGAAAGAACAAAGCCTATAATTAAACTCTTGATTCACAAGGAAAGACTCCTTTCTGAAATCGATTTTAATTCTTGGAGGAGAGGAAGAGAGGGGGTGTATTCTAATCCTGTGGGGAAACAACCAGTGTTCTGCAAAAAAACCTGAGCTGGTCTGATCTATGCCAACTACATGCATATACTACCACAGAAATAAACCAATATTTCTGAGAAGCAAAAGTATCCTATTAAATAACAATCTCCTTATAAATACCTAATGCATATTTTGCCAATGACTATAGGGCATAGAAATGAATTTTAAGAAACAGTTCAGGTACCCTAGAAATGTAAAGGCTTGTTTGTACACAGGAAAGTTTGCTGTTCTCAGCACTCCTGTGAGTGTGTGTTATCTGTGTGTGTGCGCATGCACACATGTGCATATATATATACAATAGTAATACTGAAACCAAAACTGTAACTGGAATATAAAAGTAGAGATCAGAATTCATAGCTCATAGAAACAGGACTATTAGTTTCTGTAAATGGACATTCTGACCCCATGACAGACACTATATAAGTTCTACTACCAAATGCACTACATGAAAAATACAAGCCCTGAGTATTTATTTAACCTGAGAAACCAGTCAATCTAAGTCTAAAACCAAAAATGCTTTTACAAGATAAAAATGCTGTATCTCCAAAAATAGCATACATTCTGCCCCTAAGTATGTGTCATAAGAAACAAACAGGAAATATCGTGTGTTGAAATCAGGAGCTATAAATAACTTTGTTCTACACTGACATAGTTTATACACACAAAATATAGTCGCTTCAACCAACAGTGGTATTTAGGACTTCCTTCAGATTAAATTTAACAACCAGCTAGTTAAAGAGATGGCTTGATAGAAGGTTATCCAAGTTCTCTAGTCCTAGTTGTCTGACTATGGACAAGTAACTTAACCTATCATGGTGCTTCATTTGTAAAACGAAAATATTTAACATGAATAATTCTACAGTGCTTCAGTTCTTAATTTTTAAAATTATAGGTATTTTAAATACAAAATAGGATTTCCCACTATCAAGGAGCTTACACTCTAGTGAAAGGTAATCATGATGAGTAACCATAAATGAATTAGTCAGTGCTGTCAGACAGTGACTGGTCCAGAGCAGTTACTTAAGAAGTAAGCAGGCTGTGTTCAGTGGGGCACAAAACTGAGAGCCCTAGTCCTGACCATAAGGGATTAGAGACTAACGGAGAGCTGAAGTCAGGATCACTTCAAAACAGCAAAGATTCTGCTGGGACTACGAGGTCCACTAGCATTCAAATTTTTAACATAACCCCAATCAATTAATTCAAATTCCATGTAGTTACCTCAGTATCCTCATTCTTTGGATAAGGAAAAAAATATTAAGCATTAAGGCTTCAAAGATATTAAATATTAATGACATAAAATGTACATTTGTGGGGCCGGCCAAGTGGCGCGGTGGTTGAGCACTGGCTTGGGACGCCGGCGACCCCGGTTCAGGTTCCACATGTGAGGGCCAGTGACACTGTCCTCAAGAAAAATAAATAAAATAAAAATAAAATAAATAAAAAATTTTAAAAAAACAACATACATTTCCAGAATTTTTATTACTTAGCCCAAAACATCCCTCAGCCTAGTATGATTGGTTCCTTTAGAGCTAGCCATATTAATAAAAGATTAGGCTAAGTGTGAACATCACAAGCTTGATCCATAGATAATAAATCACAAAGCTCCTCTCATTGGGATAAAGAATCTAAAGTTAACATTTTTAAGTTCAAAAATCCTAAAGACTAATTAACAAAAACAAAACTCATCCTCAAGTGATACTTCCTTTAACACTGTTCCTAAAAACAGTGCGATTTAATAGAACTTTCTGTGATGATGAAAATTTTCTGTATCTGTGCTTAATACAGTAACCACCAGCCACATGAGGTTACTCGGTACTTGAAATGTGGCTACCACTATTTTTTTTTAACTTTAATTAATTTAAATTTAAATAGTACATGTAGCTAATGTCAACTGTATTGGTAGTTCTAGAAAGACATTTTAAAACTCATCAAGGTTTAAAGTTCATGAATAATGTAGTATAAAAAAAGTGAATATAGCAACATCTGCATAGCAATTTTTTTTTTTTTTTTTTAAAGATTTTATTGGGGAATTGGCGGAGGGGAACAGCGCCGGGAAATCGGGGAAGGGGAACAGACAAGCTGCTGTCCCTTTGCTCTTCAGTTCAGTTGCGGAGGACGTTGCTTCACTGTTGGTATCGTCATTGCGCTCCTCCCGGATGAGGCAGATCGGTCGCTGGCCTCTGGATGTCGCTCACCGCGGCCATTGGCAGCTCACTCTTGGCTGCCAGCCGCTCACGCTGGCTGCGGGCCACTCACTATAGCCTATGGCAGCCCACACCATCACCGGGGCTCGCACAGCCCAGCTCCAGGTGGAGCTGTTGTTAGCTGTAGAGGGCAGTGTCACTGACCCTCATGTGGGATCCGAACCGGGGCCGCTGGCATCCCAAAACCAGCGCTTAACCAATGCGCCACTCGGCCGGCACTGCATAGCAATTTTTTACCTTGAAAAACAGATTTTAATATAGACTGTACAGTGTATGACTGGGTGCGCAGTGCCCGGTGCAAGGCTAGCTTTTAGAAATACCGCGTGCCTCACATCATCCCTCATCTTTAATTTAATGCTCTCAGGTTGAAGTTTAATTAGTTGCTGAGGGCCGGCTGAGTGGCGCAGTGGTTAAGGGCTGGGTTGGGAAGCCAGCGGCCCCGGTTCGGTCCCACATATGAGGGCCAGTGACTCTGCCCTCAAAAAAAAAAAAAAATTAGTTGCTGAAAATACAGTAGTTGTGGGTTCTCTTTTTTTCTCCATAAAATGGAGATAACAGTAACTAAATCTGACTTGACTTAATGAAATAAAATGGAAATCATAAAGTACTCTGAATTAAAACATAACAAGGTATTGCTATTATTTTATATAGGAATACAATTCTAAAATATTATTTTTAATGGTATTATCTCAGGAAACTTCACAGTAATTGTGATTCTCACTGAACAACTATATATATTTCAGGTGCATATAATCTAGCAAGGAAGTAAAAAAAAAAACTATAAGAAAAAGCATAACAAAAGTGTCTTCATGGGAAAGATAATATATGAGGTGGCCCTAAGATAACTAACATGTGTATTTTACGTTCTTCTCAAGACTTTTGATGTCTGTTTCATTTTTCCACAAAATATTCGCTATTAGTATCCTTTGTCAAAAGCACAAAAATCTCATTAAACAAAAAGTACACATTCACCTAACAACAACAATTCTGGAGTGATAAATTTATTTTTATAGAATCAGTCTTGCTACATACTGTCATAGCTATTAATCTAAATTACAATTCCCAGGCTGGAATTTAAAAAGAATGAAGTCTGTTGGTGGGACTGCAGATTGGTGCAGCCACTATGGAAATCAGTATGGAGGTATCTCAAAGAACTGGAAATACAGCTACCGTTTGACCCAGCAATTCCACTCCTAGGTATTTATCCTGAAAAAACCAAGACACTTATTCAAAAAAAGTTATGCACCCCTATGTTCATAGCAGCACAATTTACAATAGCTAAGACTTGGAAACAACCAAAATGCCCAACAGTAGATGACTGGATTAAGAAACTGTGGTATATTTATACAATGGAGTATTACTCCGCTATAAAGAAGAATGAAATCATGCCATTTCCAATGATATGGATGGACCTAGAGACTATAATGTTGAGTGAAATAAGTCAGTCAGAGAAGGACAAATACCATATGATCTCACTCATTTGTGGAATCTGAAAAACTATGAATGAGCAAAGTAAACAGAAACTGTCTCGTAGATATAGAGGAAAAATCAGGGTTGCTAACTGGGAGAGGAATGGGGATGAGGGAGAAGGGGAAGGGATTAGACAGCAAAAATAGGCAACTACAATATTGCTACTGGGATAGGAAAAACAGTTTGGGGACTATAATTAATAATGTTGTAAATATTCTGAGGAATGTTAGATGGTCATAGGTCTTGTTAGGGAGACCATTTCATGGATGGAGTAGAGGTTTGATCACTGCACTGTATTACTAAAGCGGAGGGGGTATACCTACTATAACTGAATATGTATAGATAGTCACGGGATGTGGATTATACTGTGGAAGAGAGTCAGAGGAAGAGTAATAGATATATATGATATGGGGGGGGAGTGGGGTGGTGTATTGTGGGTGGGGGGTTGTCACTTTGAGGGGTAAAATGTATAACTATTGCACTGTGTTGTACACCTGAAACTAATTAAAAAAATAAATAAGTAAAAAAAATAAAAATAAGAAAAATAAAAAATAAAAAGAATGAAGTTTCATGGTATGTACTTGACTATAAAATTCTGCCCTCGGGGCCGGCTAAGTGGCGCAGTGGTTAAGAGCTGGTTGGGGGATGCCAGCGGGCCCTGTTCGGATCCCACATATGAGGGCCAGTGACACTGCCCTCTACAGCTAACAACAGCTCCACCTGGAGCTGGGCTGTGCGAGCCCCGGCAACGGTGTAGGCTGCAGCCCCTGCTGCAGTGGGCTGCCATGGGTTACAGTGAGTGGCGGGCAGGTAGCGTGAGCGGCCAGCAGCCAGCGTGAGCTGCCAATAGCCGCGGTGAGCGGCTGGTGACCAATCTACCTCATCCGGGAAGAGCGCAATGACGATACCAACATGGGCCAGTGAAGCAACGTCCTCCGCAACTAGACTGAAGAACAAAAAGACAGCAACTTGTCTGTTCCCCTTTCCTGATTCCCCAACGCTGTTCCCCTCCCCCAATTCCCCAATAAAATCTTTTTTAAAAAAAAGTCTGCCCTCTCCCTAATTTAAGTTTAATTTTGCTTTACATTAATAAGACTTAAAAACCAATCTTTTTAAAGATACTTACATGTTATTTATTAATGATAATGTGTAACAAAAATAGCAGTACCAGGTGCTGTTATCACCACCACCCACCTCTGGGCTGCCTTCCATTCCCTGCTGTGCACTCTGTGCTCCCTCTTCCCACCTCCCGCCACTTAAAAACCCATCTTAAAGCCCATCTTTCCAACCTATTGCAAATGTGTACTACAACTGCCTAGAGGACAAACTAGCAAAAGAGTGTGAACTTCTCTGGGAAAATCCTTCAACACCAGTGCAAAAAAACACTCAGAAACCTTCTATTGACAATAGGCCAGAAGCTTGCAGATCAGACAACCCATGTATTCTTTGAGTAAACATTATAGCAAAGTACAGTACTAGTTTCCTAGGATAAATAAAAGAGAATTAGGTTCATATTCTAGATGTCAGCCTTATCTGACATCTAGAATAATTAGGACAGACCTACAAAACTCTTGGTTGGCTCGCTGTTTATGTTCAGTCCACAAAAAAGAAAAAAGGCCCAGAGCTCTGCCTGGCTTCCCCCTGCACACTAAGGCAAGTCTCTTTCCAATTCAAAGCTCTCAGGCCCAGTGCTCCTATCCTGCAACAACTGATTATCACCTCCCCAGTACTAGGATTCATGAGACAGCCCTGATTTACACCTGTTTTCCTGGCACTTCCTTTCATCTCAAAAATGACCTGGTTTGGATAACAAATTACATGATCACCCTCACCTTCACTAATACAGCAGTCATTCCAGCCAGGTTTATAAACTCTGTGCCATACTACTTGTCCAAACATTCTTGACTCCAGACCCATCTTTGTCTTGCATTTTCCACAGCTGGTTAAAAGAGCAGCAAATACACACAGTCCAAAGGAAAGTGTTAGAAGGAGACAATACAAGAAGCTAAACAGAAGGCCCAAGAATAAGCATAACAGAACAATGCGAAAATGAATGTTAATAATGCTTTAAAACATCTGGTTGGCCCATAACATGTCACTCAGTCCACCACACTAAGTAGCTAAAGAGTGTTAACCAGGCTCTCTACTGGCTATTGTTTTAAAGATTTTAAACTTAGTTTAGACCTTGGCCTACAGATAACTCTTAGAGATTATTTCTATTCAAATAACAACACTAAAAAAAATATAATGATTAATATCAGAATTACTATTATTTTCAAAATACTAAAAAAGCATTAATATAGGTTCGCTTGGAGCCAAATACAGCGGGTTGTTGTGTTTCCATATACCAACTCCGACTCCCCAAGGCACTATACCCAGGTTGGGCCAATAGTAAAATTGCATTCTGATTCATTCTTTCAAAAACTTTTAAATGCCTACCATATGCCCTATATGGTAGTAGAACTGAAGATACAAAGGTAAACAAGATTATGTCCCTAAATTTAAGCATTTATAGTCTAGTGGTAAAAAGACAAAATCCAAATAAATAGATGGATAACTCTCAATTGTAATAAGTCGTACTGTGAAGGAAATAAATAAGGAACTTAGAAAGGGATGGGAATGAAGAAGGAGCTAATACATGCTTTAGAAAGAGAACTGAGGTGGGCGTGACTTTTAAATATAGATCTAATGGAAGAGAAGAAGCTTTACCCCTAGAGGAGTAAATCACTGCATGCAGAAGGAACAGCTGTACAAAAGAAGAGAAAGAGCTTGGTGTATTAAGAAACGAAGAGAAGAAAGAATAGTGTGGTTACAAAATAGTAAGCAAGGTTGATAGTTTGGATATGAAAAAAAAGGGCTATTCCTTAAAGGAAATCAAGGAGGGATTAAGGACTCTTTTTCTGGCTTTGGTAAGGGATGGGTTTACTGATACAAAGAAAATCATGGGAAAAGAAAGAGGGAAGTTTGTTTTGTTCACAATGAATTTAAGATGTTCAAGTAGGTCAGAGTGGCTTCATACTGAAAACCCCAAGCGTTTTCTGAATAAAGTCTGAAAAGAAGATCCCTTTTTTCCTCTAGGGTCACTAAAGTGGAAAGATTGAGTCTGGGGACACTGGCAACCATGATTCCAGCCATTTGGAGAAAACCTTTCTGAGACAGGAGACAATGGTACCAACTGGAAGAGAGAGGCAGAGATCAAAACAGAGAAACCAGGCAATAATCTAATCCTTGGGTCAGTTGTCCCTAAAACCAACTACTACCCATCCTTGAAGTTTGATCATATGCATTAATAAATCATTCTTTTTACTCAAGTGTTTCAGTCACTTGCAATCCCAGACCTGATTAACACACCCACTACATGCTGATTTATATTCTATTTCCTTTATTGAGTATATCTAGTAGGAGCCAGAAAAGAACTCAAGTTTAATTTATTTAGTTTCAGAAACTCAAAAAGGAAACAAATTTGCAGCAAGGAAATGTGAGAAGCTTCAAGGATCACAAAAACACCAACATCTTCCTAATCCCATGGGCCCAGGATTAACTCTGGGGAGAACAGAGGTGTTAAAAATAAACAAACTCAAAAGAGAAAATAACCTAATTTAAAAAATGGAAAAATAAATGGACAGACACTTCACCAAAGAAGATAGGCGTATAAGCACATGAAAAGATGCTCCACATGACTAATCTTTAGGGAAATACCAATTAATTCACAATGAAATACCACTATATGCCCATTAGAACAATTTTTAAAAATGACAATACCAAATGGGAGTGAGGATGCAGAGCAAATGAAACTCTCACACACTGCAGAAAGCACAGCCACTATGGAAGCAGTTTGGCAGTGTCTGATAAAGTTAAACATATCCTTACCATACAACCCAGCAGTCCCCCTCCTTGGTGTTCACCAAAGTGAAATACAGGCTGAATAACAGTCCGAAAGATATCAGGTCCTAATCCTGTAGGACCTGTATATCTTATCTGATTTGGAAAAGGGTCTTTGCAGATGTGATTAAGGGTCTCGAGAGAGATTGGAGACCTATTCTGGCTTACCAGGACAAGTATTCTTATAAAAGACAGACAGAGGGAGATTTGAAACACGTACAGATAAGGCACGGTATGGTCATGGAGGCAGAAACTAGAGCAACAAGCCAAGGAATGCCAGGAGCCACCAGAAACTGAAAGAGGCTGCGGAGGGACTGTGCCCCTGCCAACACCTGGATTTTGGACTTGGGATCCTGATTTTAGATTTCTGGCCTCCAGAAGTGTGAGAGAATACAATTCTGTTGTTTTAAGGCACCTAGTTTGGCAATTTGTTACAGAGCCACAGAAAACTAAGACATCTATACTCACACAAAAACCTGTAAATGAATGTTTATAGCAGCCTTATTGTCATAATGTCAAAAACTAAAACCAACCCAAATATCCCTCAACAAACAGGTGCATTCATACAATAGAATACTACTCAGCAATAAAAAGGAACAAAATATTGGTACACACAACAACCATTAATGAATTCCAAATGCATTATGTTAAATGAAGGAAATCAGACTCAAAAGGCTATATATGATTTCATTTATATGACAGTCTGGAAAATATAAAATTATAGGGAGAACAGCAGCTCAGTAGCCTGTCAGCTCAGGGGGAGTGGGGTTTGACTACAAAAGAGTAGCATGAGGGAAGTTTTTTGGAGGGGGTATTGGAATTTTTCTGTATCTTGATTGTCGTTACATAATCCTATGCACTTGTCAAAGCTCATAAAATTACACACCAAAAAGAATCCAGTATTGTATATAAACTTATAAATAAATAAATGCAGTGTTACATAAGGAAGTAGTTCCGCCATTTACTATCATACACACACATGTATAATCATTTCCTTATTCAAGAAACATTTAAACACCAGATATGTGATTCCTTGACACTACCTGAATCAAGATTGCTAGTCCTTTCGTAACTTTCATTCAAAGTTGTCCTTGATATTAATTTATTAACCTATTTCATCTATATAGAGGGTGGGAGAGGAGAGTTGAACAGTAAGATGGCCTTCCAAATCTCTCAACATACTTACCCCTCATAGAGTAGGTAAATTTTAAAACAGCACTAACCCATACCATTCTGAGCAATTTAATAAACACCCAGCATTGTGTCAACATGCACTAGAAATAAGGCTGGCCTATAATCCTACACTAATTCCCACGGGCACTCCATTTTCTTCTTTCCCTCCCCACACACTCCGTTACTAAAAATGCATGGAACAGAAAGACCAAAAAACCCCTCTACCTAACGTTTTTTTTTTTTTAGTTGAGCCATTCTGCCACCTGTTGGCAGCTCAGCTCAGGCCATGAATCAAACCGGCAACCCTGTTGCTCAGAGCTTGCACTCTTGAGCGAGCTCTTCTGCCCAACTTTTTTTAGAAAAATAATCTCCAATCTGCAATCCAACTGTGTTCAAAAGTTTATTTGTAAATCAGTTGTTTACAACTTGGAACAAAATGTTCCATTTAACAATGTTCTAAAAGTTGGTTAAGTCCCCCAAAAATCAATGAATTACATAGTTACTGAAATAGTTAGATCTCTAACTACTTTTCAACATACAAAGGAGATCTGAATTAAAGATATTAATGACAGAAACCCATTCCTTCCCCGACCCTACCCCCTAAAAAATACATGTGGGGGTAAAGAAGGCGTGATTCCTAGGCCCCAGAATCTATTCACTACACCATGATGAGAATAATTATGATCTGTTAAGTAAGTATTTTAAACCATATACTTGTACCTTATATGCATTATTTCATTTAATCATTACAAAAACCCTATAGTACTATCAATTTCTCAGTTTTATAGATAAAAATTAAGGCTTAGAGAAGACAGTTTGCCTATAATATCAAAGAGGGAATATTATTCCTCAACTGATGTGAAAAAAGAAGGTACACAAAAAATAATGGGCTAGAGGGCCGGCCAAATGGCTCAGTTGGATAAGAGAGTGAGCTCTGAGCAACAGGGTCGGTGGTTCGATTCCGACATGGGCCAGTGAGCTGTGCCCGAGTTGAGCAGCCATGAGCTGCCAACATGCAGCCAGATGATCACTGGACTTGGAGCTGAGATAGCTCCACCCTCCACAACTAAGACTGAAAGACAACTTGGCTGTTCCCCTTCCCCAATTCCCCAATAAAATCTTTTTAAAAATAATGATGATGATGATAATAATGGGCTAGGGACTCAGGATCTATACCTAGCAAGTTTGTGTGACCCCAAAAAGTTAACGTCACTTTCTGGGTTTCAATGTAACCTATGAGTGAGGTGGAGTCCATGTTCCAATTCTGAAGTTCCATTTACGAAGACCACCATAGAGAAGCATTTTCTTACCCGTGGAAGCAACCGAGAAGACGCCTCCAAGTCAGAGGTTGGGAAACTGTTTCTGCAGAGGCTCAGAAACTTAATTATTTCAGGTTTTGAAGACTACATGAGGTCTGTATCATTAAGAGCATATTATCTGGGTGTTTTTTTTTAAATAACTCTTTAAAATATAAAACTGGCTGAAAGTCCATGTAAAAATAGGTCTTAGATAGGATTTGGCCCACAGGCTGACCCCTGTTCTAAATCAATTATTTGGAGGATATTTTGATTGGGAGAGAGAAGAGCACTGAACATTTGCGTAGACTCGCTTATGGACATTCTTATTTAGAAGTTGGACATCCAATTCACTGACTACCTAAATGTATCACTGAGTACAGCCTATGTTTGTTTTTTCTCTCTCCCATTCAATCACTTTCCAACATCACTTTTTCTAAATAGCTATCTTCCTAAGTATAGATAAGTACCCATTTGGTCTAAATAGAAACAAAATCATCCTGAAGAGTACTTATTGGTGCTGAACTTGTTCCCTGGTTTCCAAGTTTATTACCCAGCAATCTATTTCTTGTTAAGAAGCAGTCAACACATGGAGTGATAAGCATGCTACTAATAACACTAGTAAAAAATAAGTCTAGAGGTATCAGCTCACCTCGGTCAGTTCATTTCATAATACTTACTGAACACCCACAAAGTGCCAGGCACTAGGAAAAAGCAGGCATCAAAAGAAAGCCCTCTTGGGACGGCCGAGTGGCGCCGTGGTTAAGAGCTGGTTTGGGAAGCCAGTGGCCCAGGTTTGGGTCCCACATATGAGGGCCAGTGACACTGCCCTCAAAAAAAAAAAAAAAAAAAAAGAAAGCCCTCTTGGAGCTTACATTCTAGTAGGAGAAGACAAACAAAAATAAACTATAGAGTATGTCAGATGGTAATAAGTGCTATACACAAAAATAACACAAGAAATTGCAATAAGGAGTTCCAGGTGTGATGGAGAGACTGCAATTTTATACAGGGTATTCAGGGAAGGAGGTGAGGTAACAAGCCATGCAGGTATTTACTTTGGAGGTACCACCATCACCACCACCACCAGCCACCCTGCTCTTTGTATATTGTATACATGTCATTTTTATTCAGGCCTCTCTTAGCATGCTCTATATTTGCCAATGTACGAATCTTGTAAATTACTACCTACCTTTTATTTTTTATGTTTGCTAATTTTTTTTACTGTCTACACACACACTCAAAGTTGCGAGCTACATCTAGTGTGGAACTTTAGGTTTTGTTCACAGATATATCCCAGGAGTTGAGGACAGCACCTGGTACAGTGGAGGTACTCAAAAGATATTATCTGGGGGGATAATGTTCCAAGGAGAGGGAACGGCAAATGCAAAATGCCCTGAGGCAAGGATGTACCGAGGAACCAGAAAGTCTGTGTGGCTGGTGTACAGTAGGAAGGGGAGAACAGTAGGAAATAAAACCAGGCAGTGTGTGCATGTGGGAAGGACAAAAGCAAGGAGATAATTAGGAGGCAATAGCAATGGTCTAGTCAAGAAGTTTGAACCAGATAGTAGCAGTAGAGTAGGTGAGAAGTTTGAACCATATAGTAGCAGTAGAGTAGGTGAGAAGTGAATGGATTCTGCATTGACTCCAGAGCAGGGTCTGGCAAACTTTTCCTGTAAGGGTCTAGTGGTAAATATTTTGGACTTTGTAGGCCATAAAGCCTCTGTTGCAGCTACTCAACTCTGCTGTAAGCCTGAAAGAAGACGGGAACCAGTGTAGCTGTGCTCCAATAGAACTTTATATGACACTGAAATTTGAAAACATAATTTTCACATGTATGCAATGTTATTCTTTTGATTTTTTTTCAACCATTTAAAAAATTGTAAAAAGCATTCTTGGCTTGTAGGCTGTACAAAAAGGTGGGGGGCCAGGTTTAGTTGGGGACTGTAAATTGCAAATCCCTGCCCTAAGGGCAGAGCCATAAGGATTTGCTACTGGACTACATGTGATGTATGAGAAAAAGAGATGTGATGCTATTATAGTCTCTTGGCTATACTTAGATTTCCTACCAAACTATACCATATACAGTATAAAGCAAAACAATTTCTGGACCACAATTCTGTAATTAGCTCTTATAGGCTATTCACAATCCCCTATACCCACGCTATAGCTATCTAGGGCCAAATCCCACAGAAAAATACACTGAAGACAATATACCAGTAGAAAGAATCACATCTTTGGCTTGATATTTAGCGACTACGATCTTTCTTGAAACACACACAGTCTCAAGCTACCAGTTTTTTTAAATATATAAAAGTACATCAACAAATATACCTGCAATCCATAGCATGATCAATTTTTGTTTTGTTGTTTTTTTTTTGGGGGGGGAGGGGGGCGTAGAAACCACAGCAATAAGTCAAGGACAGTTGGGAAGACAAAAGAGAAGCAAAGAAAGAAAAAAGAAAAGGATAAAGTGGAGCAGGGAGAATAGATTAGCAAATCTATACACATAAATAAAAAAAGAAATACAGAGATGTTACTCAGAACAAGCAACCTCTGATAATGGGAGATAGAAACTGAAGCAGAAGCTGGAACAGTGTGTGATCCAATAGCATAGTTTGGTGCATGCAGTGGTTTGCTTTAGTTACAGGTTCAGGATTAGGTTAAGTAAAATTAGGTTAGATTATAGGCTCAGAACTCTTTAATTAGTTGAGGAATCACTGTACAGAGTTCCTCAACTACTCTTCATCCTTAAGCCTCAAGAGACTGTTTCAAATGGTTTAACCACTGTGTGAGGGGAAACACTGAGATGATGATGAGAATAATACAGTATGAGGCTAGAAACATCATATCAAAGTTGAAGAGGTGCTCCACCCATGTCATCAACATATCAATGTCATCACCGACAAATCAAAACCCACAAAAAATCTGTCCAATGAGGTCAGGGCCTGGGCTTTGTGTCCATTCTATACTGAAGAGAATCCTGACTCTTAAGCTAGCAGCCCTGTGCTGCAGTGAGCAGAAGTGCAATCCTTAGCCAGGTCCCTCAGCCCCTGTGAGCTGAGAGAAAGCAGAGCCAGAAAGCAAGGAGGACAGATGAATCAGGAGGCAATTCTAATAAACAACTTTCCAGACACCAAAATAGCATTTAATGGCCAATCCTGGGTGATTAACAATGTCAAGACACATAGGAGGCATTCTGTAATTGAATACAAAGCCCTCTTGCCTGAATTCAGATACAAATTACTGTCATCCATAAAACAGCATTTGCCCATGACCAATATAATGATGAACACTTAATCTTCAAGGTGCTTACAAAATTAATAGCTCTAGAAAGTCTTCCATGCCAATATACAACTTCCTATATGATTTTATAGATACAGTTCAACTCCTGGAATACATATTTTTCTGTCCTCTCAGCAGAGAAACAGGTAATAAAAAAGACTGAGCTAAACATGTATATTCAAGGGTATCTTTCTTTATTTGAAAGTTTTTCTTTAAAAGCATTTTTATTTAATCATAACTTCATTTTAAACATCCTTTTGTCCCTTTCAATGCCATGAACTAAGTCAAACATCAATTTATCTATTCCTACTCCAATAATCCAAAGAGCCAATAAGTCTGATATTCACACAGGAATCAAGATAGCAAAGCTTGTTTGTGAATACACACAAATCCTAGAGTTAGGATTTTCCAATTGAAATAAACTGGGGTTTTTTTTCCCCCTTTAAATAACTCCCACAGATATTTTACTGCAAATGCATAGAAACACAAAGACTCTAATTACCATTAATAACCAAAACGTTAAGTTCTGGAAGAATATTACAGCCTCAGAAAAAGCATAATAGCAGTGCTTCCTAAACAGGTCGTAAGGATGGTAAGAGATGGGAGAAGGGGAGTTATCTTCCCTCATACAAATAAGTTCAGTTAGCACAATTAAAGAGGTGTAGAAGTGAGTATTCCACAATCCCCTTAATATGTTTATATGAACTACAAATATGCACTGTTTCCTAAACTTTATTGTGACCCAATTCCTCGGTTCTCTGAACACATATTCAGAAACTGGCACACCAAGCAAGCATTCTAGGAAATATAGCTCTCTTCTACTGATTGTTTAAAAATTAGTATTAAAAGTGAGCAACAGGGGGCCAGCTGGGTGGCTCAGTTGGTTAAGAGTTGGCTTAGAGTGCATGTTCTGAGCGACAGGGCTGTAGATTCAATTCCCACGTGGGCCAGTGATACTGAGCCCGAGCTGAGCTGGCACTGAGCTGCCAACAGGTGGCAGGATGGCTCAGCTGGTGTAACAACAAGATTGCCTGGTCAATGGTGGGCTATGCCCACCCGCAACTAAAGATTGAACTCGGCACCTTGAGCTGAGCTGCCACCCGGATGGTTCAGTGGATAGGGCATGCACTCTTAACAACAAGAATGCTGGTTCGACTCAAGCATGGGATGGTGGCTACGCCCATCCACAACTAACACTGAACTCAGCACCCTGAGCTTAGAGGCCACGAGCTGCCAAAGGGAAGCCAGATGGCAACTGGCGCCCTCCACAGCGAAGACTGAAGAACAACAACTTGTCTGGTCCCCTTCCCCAATTTCCCAATTAAAAAAAAAAATCTAAAAAAAACGGGAGCAATAAAAATTAACATCAAGGTTCATTATTCAAAGATTAACTAAAACTTTTCCTTATAACAAATACACATACACTGTGTATATTAACAATTCTTTTCAAAATGGTAGATTTACATATGCATATCCTTGAATTGAAAATACCAGCATGAATCCAAAAAACACTTTTAACACTTCTAACATCTCCATAAACATAAAACAACAAATTGAGAGATTAGTGGTTACAAATACAAAAGTCAAAGTATAATACCCATAAAATAAGAGTCAAAGAGAACTGCAATGATTTACTACTAATCTACTACTTTAAAAAAGAGGGATGTTGGTGAAACGCAAGCTACTACACAAGTAGATAGCTTCACTGTAAAGGTGGGGGGTGGAGGAAGCAGAAGACATTTTTCTCCAAAGGTCAAGACTTTATTCTTTTTTTTTAATTATTTTTTTTATCAGTCTCGACATGGCTTCTTTATACCCTTATTATAGGAGTTCTGTTCAGCTAGTCTTCTGGTGGTTCTCAAGAGTGGTTGTTCTAGGCGAGAGGGCAAGCCCCATGAGGGACGCCCCAGCTGTGGGGAGTATTCTCTGGTTGGGGGCGAGACCCTCCGGCCACATACCAAGCTCACTAGCCCAGAGTTCCTTTGCCGGGAAGAAGAGTTCCACGATACTTGGCAGTAAAAATTAGTGAGGATTCTCTTTTCCCAGCTCGGGTGAGGTTAAGGGTGACTAGAGAGTCAGTGGGGCTGGCACACGGGCTTGCTCACCAGTGAGCACTCACCCGGTTCCTGTCGGAGGGAGTGGCTGTGTGAGCCGGGCCCAGGAGCCTGCAGGGACGGACTGAACTGAGCACCCAGTGCAGAAGCTGGAGGTTTTGGGACTATTATTCCCCTGGTGTGGAGATTGCACATGAGCGGTGTACAGAGGGCGCCATTTTGTCAGGGTTGGGCCTTCCCACAAGGGTCAGGTCCAGGACCGCATTGGTCTGGTGGAATTGGCGTAGAAGTGCGTGTGTGCATGTGTGCGTGTGCACCTGCACATGCGGCCTTGGATCCCCCCACTCTCCGCCCGGCTTATACTGCATTGCCAGGGAAATGCTGGGCAGGTGCCCTCCGGCTCCAACAGGCTGCTCACAGAGACGCGGGAGTGAGCGAGTTTCCCCGGGTCCCCGTTCTCCGCACTGTGCATGCAGAGTTGCCAGGCTGGTGATTGGCTGTCGGGCTGCTCGGCCTGATCTGCGAGCAGCTGATTGGGACAGGCTGAGACTGGGAGTTTTCCTAGGAGTGTTGGGCTGTGAGCTGTGTGCCTGCATGATCCAGCCAGGGCTCTCCTGGTGATCTATCTAATACATCAAAGCAATCCCAGAGCGACAGCCTGAATGGGGAAACAAAGAAACATGTCACAAGTAAAAGATCAGTAGAAACCTCTAGAAATGGAACTAAATGAAACACAGGGATCCAACCTTTCAGAGACAGAGTTTAGAACACTGATAAGAAAGTTTAACAAACTTAGTGAGGACATAAGGATAGAGAATCATAAAAAACAACCAGTTAAGGCTGGCCGAGTGGCGCGGTAGTTAAGCGCTGGCTTGGGATGCAAGCGGCCCTGGTTCGGGTCCCACATCTGAGGGCCAGTGACACTGCCCTCAAAAAAAAAACCAGTTAGAACTAAAGAATACAATAACTGAAATGAAGAACACACTCGAAGGAATCACCAGTAGAGTAGATGAAGCAGAGAATCGGATAAGCGATTTGGAAGACAAAATAGCAGAAATCACCCAGCTGGAACAACAAAAAGACAAAAGAATAAAAAACAATGAAAGTAGTTTAAGATCCCTATGGGACAACATGAAACACAACAACTCTCGCATCATAGGAATACCAGAAGGAGAAGAGAAGAAGCAAGGGGTTGAGACTGTATTTGAAAAAATAATGACTGAAAACTTCCCTACCATGGTGAAGAAAATCAACATACATGCCCAGGAAATGCAAAGGGTTCCAAACAAGCTGAACCCAAACAGGTCCACACCAAGACACATCATAGTTAAAATGGCAAAGGTTAAAGACAGAGACAGAATCCTAAAAGCAGCAAGAGAAAGACAGCAGGTTACATACAAAGGAACTCCTATTAGACTTACAGCTGACTTGTCTACAGAAACTCTGCAGGCCAGAAGGGAGTGGCAGGTGATATTCAAAATGACACAAAATAAAGGCCTACAACCAAGATTGCTCTACCCAGCACGGCTATCACTTAAAATTGAAGGAGAAATAAAGAGCTTCTCAGAAAAGAACAAGTTTAAGGAATTCATTACCACCAAGCCAGCACTGCAAGAAATGTTAAAAGGGCTTTTTTAAACAAAAGAAAGGGGTAAACAAGCTAACCTAGGAAGACCAGGAATACAAATAACAAAATGGCAATACATTTGCATCTATCAATAATCATTTTAAATGTGAATGGGCTAAATGCTCCAGTCAAAAGACAGTGTGGCTGAGTGGATAAGAAAATAGGACCCATCTGTTTACAGATGGAATAAGGTATTTCATGCAAATGGAAATGAGAAAAAAAAGCTGGAGTAGCAGAACTTATTTTGGACAAAATAGACTTTAAAATGAAGACTACAATAAAAGAGAAAGAAAGGCACTATAACCCTAATAAACATCTATGTACCCAACATAGGAACTCCTAATTATATATAACAGATTTTGACAGACATAAAGACAGAGATCAACAGTAACACTATCATAGTAGGGGACTTCAACACTCCATTGTAACCAATGGACAGATCCTCTAGACAGAAAAATCAACATGGAAAGAGTGGCCTTAAATGACACTTTAGACTAGCTGGACTTCGTCGATATTTTTAGAGCATTTCACCCTGAAACAACAGAATATACATTCTTCTTAAGTGCACATGGGACATTTTCCAAGATAGACCACATGTTAGGCCATAAAACAAGTCTCGAGCCGGCCGAGTGGCGCGGTGGTTGGGCGCTGGCCTGGGAAGCCAGCGGCCCCGGTTCGGTTCCCACATATGGAAAAAAAAAAAAAAACACAAGTCTCAGTAAATTTAAGAAGATTGAAATCATATCAAGCAGATATAAAGGAAAAACTGATGGTTGCTGGTTGGGGATGAGAGGGTGGGGATGAGGGAGAGCGGGAAGGTTCTGTACAGCGTAGGTGGGTGACTACAATGTTGCTGCAGGGATATGGAGGGCAGTTTTGGGAATGTAATTGATAATGTTGTGAAGAGACTATTACGTTAAGTGCAATACGTCAGTTGGAGAAAGACAAATACCATATGATCTCACTTATATGGGGAATCTGAAAAACTGAATGAACGAGCAAAGTAAACAGACTCATAGATAAGAGGAAAAACTGAGGGTTGCTAGCTGGGAGGGGGATGGGGATGAGGGAGGAGAAGGGATTAGACAGCATAAATAGGCAACTATAACATTGCCACAGGGATATGAAAGACAGTTCGGGGAATATAATAATGTTGTAAAAATTTTGTGGTGTGTCAGATGGGCACATGTCTTGTTAGGGAGACCACTTCATGGATGGAGTAGAGGCTTGATCACTGCACTGTACACCTGAAGCTGATGTTGTATAATATTGTATGCCAACTGTAACTGAATATATAGATAATCATGGGATGTGGAGTATACTGTGGAAGGGAGTCAAAGGAATTGTAATAGATACGTATGATACGGGGGGGGGGTAGTGGGGTGGCAACCTGGGGGAGGGGTGTTGTCACTTTGAGGGGTAAAAGGTATAACCATTGGGCCGGCCGAGTGGTGCGGTGGTTAAGCGCTGGCTTGGGAAGCCAGCAGCCCCGGTTCGGGTCCCACATATGAGGGCCAATGACACTGCCCTCAAAAAAAAAAAAAAAAAATATATAACTAGTGCACTGTGTTGTACACCTGAAACTAATTTTCAAAAATGTTTATTTCACAATAAAAGAATTATAAAAAAAAAAAAAGAGTGCTTGTTCTATAATTTAGTATAATTTTTATGTGGTCATGGGAGGTGGCGAGCACATTTACTTACTCTGCCATTATGACTGGAACTCAAGAACTTTATTCTTAATTGGGGGAAGAGAACATTTACAAGTCTTCACATTTTTAAAAATAGTAAATACCACAATCTAACAGCAAATACAGTTGTTTAAAATATATTTTGTATGTTACTAAATTACCCAAATGACTCTAGATCTCTGGGGTGTGCAAAAAATATTAGCGTTGCAAATACTTCATTGGATTCATCCATTTTTCTTCCCAAACTCTTTTGTTAAATTTTTAATGTAAGATTATTGAAAATGCTCTTATTTAGAAATATTTTTATCATATATCAATCGTGTGCATACAAAAAAAAAAAGTAAGCAAAATTAATTAAGTATCCTTAAACCTTTCTGAATTCAGAGTTCATCTCTGAATCACTTTTCTATTCAGAGTTGTCAGTGCTCATTTTTTCTTGTTTGTTTGTTTGTTTTTAGAGTATCATTCTTTGAACCACCCTGAGTGTCGGTGATGCGTTAATTCTTAAAGACTATTTCACTCTATTCCTTCCAAGCTATTAACCCCATTCTGCAAGTTTGGATGCTAACACTTTCTTGATATTACCAGAAGGTGCCAACAGAAAGTTTTCTGTGGACAAACCAGAACTCATATTCCTTCCAAATCTGATCCTAAAATGGTTTGTGGATCCCCCAAATTTTTATCAGTCTCTCTTCACTAATTTAAAACACACTTCATTAAGAAAATACCATCAGCACTGTTTGGATACTTGATAGAGAGTACTTATTTATCAGGTGTGTGTGTGTGTGTGTGTGTGTGTGTGTGTGTGCGCGCGCGCACGCGTGCATGCACGCGTGTGTAAAATAAGGATAGTCTGCTGTGATAAGGAAGTTGTCAGCCTTATTGTTGACTCAACCTGAGGGCAGGTTTTCTATTTATATCTATTATCTGGCACAGAGTAAGCACTCCATAAATTCAAAGGTGCACTGAATGAGCCCTCAACATTCTCCAGTCAGCTTGATAGTGCTGAAATAGTAGAAGTTCAGGCAATTCATTCATTTGTTCAATGAATAATTCAAACTATGAGCCAGGCCCCTGACAGACACTGAAAAATAAAGAAATAAAAATCAGCCTTTGCCTTTAATTCCAGTAGGACAGGCAGACAGAGTATCACAATACAGGGAGGAAAATGTCATAGTATCAGCCTGCCTAACATTATCATGAGAATATGTTTGTAGGTTCATAAGAAAAGAAACTCGTATCACCAAGCCAGTAACGGTAGTGGGTAAGTCAAGGAGGCTTAAAAGATGAGTATTGGCTATTTTTGTTTTTGCTTGGAGGAACATCTAGAAGAATGACATTCCAAGCAGAGGTATATACATATAAAAACTGAAACGCAACCGAGTGAGATTAACTACAAGGAACTGCAATATGTTGGAAGACACTGTTAAAAAGAGCATGGCAACAGGTGAGGCTGCACAAAGGCTGAGGAGCCTGAACTTGATCCAGAAGGCAACAGAAACCCACTAGACTTGAGGATTCTAAATAAGGGGAGAACATGATATTGCAGAGAGGGTAATCAGACAAAAGTATAGAGGTGAACTCCAAAAGCCTAGACTGGAGCAGGCTAGATAATATAAGTTCCATGAGGGCAGGGGATTTTATCCATTTGGTTCACTGCTCAATCCCCAGCACTTAGAATAGTACCTGCATGTCAAATATCATTAAAAATTTACTGAATGAAGTGAAACCAGTTAAAAGACAACTGCAGTAACCCAGCAAAGAAAAAAACTGAACTAGAGCAATGGGAGACAAACCTAGGAGGTACAACTAAATCTGCTGAATAGCAATTATATTTTGTTTTATTTTTGCTTGTAAGTATTCATATCACCTTTCCCTTCGACTAATGCAGGTAAAAGAGACTAACGGTATTATAAATTCTAAGCTCTGCAAAATAAAATCCAAGTTAGTTTACTAAAGAGCTACAAAAACATAGAAAATTGTCCTAGTGACAATATTAAAGGAGTCACAATGATTAATTTATAGTCAGGACTGCAGTTACTCTCCATTTCTGCTAAGGTCAGAAAATTATTTGAGTCAACATCTACCAACTGTTCAAAATAGGCAGAGCAAGCTATTAGGCACTTAAAACTGAAACAAGACAAATTTAGCTTAGAGATAAATTCCTAACGAAGGACCAGTAACATCTGATTAATCAATGAATGTTGGAGTCTCTTTTTCTACATATCTAGAAAGACAGAATATAGACATGGAGGGAAAGTCATTTATAATCTCTTCTCATATGTAAAAATAAGGGTTTAAACTGAAAGAATTCCTAAAACTTTCAGCTCTACAATCAAATATTTCTCACCTATTTGAGATAGCTTCTTTACTGAGAGGCTTTACATTTGTTTGCATGATATTTTGAAACTGCTCCTCTTTTTACTTCTTTTATCTCCAAGAAAATTTGAAGATCCTTATGTGCCAGGAACATTTTTTTTTTTTTTTAATTTTCCTCAGTACATAATAAACTACTCTGCAGGCAGGTCAGATGGGAGGGAAAGTAACATCTACTGAGGGCATCCTATTTACCAGTGCCATACCAGGTGCTATCAGACACAGTGTTTATCATCTCCGAAATTGTGTGCAGTATCATAACCCCAAGAAGAAATTGAGGGACAAAGAGGTTAAATACTTTGCCAAAGACCATACAATTAGTTAAATGGTAAAACCAGAAAGCAACTCCAAAGCCCAAATTCTATTTGCTACCCTAACTGATAGTAACTGATTTGAGTATCCAAGGGTGTCCACCCTCTTCCGGTCCAGGAACTACATTATTTTTCATACTGACCAGACAAGTAATTCATATAAATGCTTCGTTGCATAGCTAGCTGTGCTGAGATTCCCTGACCCTTACTACATGCTATGGCTTCTTTCCCCAAATAATAAAAGGGGAAAATCGGCATTTGTGCTGCTTTTTAAGAGTACTGAAATTCTACAGCAGTAGCCTTTACCCTTCTTTTCCCCAGTGATTCACATGACAAATGATAGCCATATGCATAATAGACTCTCAGGGGTATCCCTAGATATATAAAACAATTCGTGTTCCAAGACAGCATATTTGAATGCAAATAAATCAGTGATGTTATAGAGGTAACCGCCTAAATTTTTAGAATAAATCATTCCTTACTTTATTTTGTATTATTTTCAACATACTTACAACTGAGTATAATAATTGCTGGTCTAGAGCAGGGCTGGGCAAACTATGGCCTTCAACCAAATCCAGCCCACCACCTGTTTTATAAATAAAGTATTATTGGAACATACACTCATTCATTTACATATTGCCTGTGGCTGCTTTGAGCAGAGCTGAGTAGTTATGTCAGAGATTATATGGCCTGCACAGCCTAAAATATTTACAATCTGGCCCTTTACAGGAAAAGTTTGCCAACATCTGTTTTAGACTAACAATCAATTCAATCAAAGCTCTACCGTATAATTATTGGAAACATAGATGTCAGCACATCAGACAAAGTAGTTTCAGTATCTTCACAAACTTTTTTTTTTTTTCTTTTGAGGGCAGTGTCACTGGCCCTCATTTGTGGGACAGAACCGGGGCTGCTGGCTTTGGCCGGCCCCCTTCACAAACTTTTTTAAAAAGCAGTTTTCATACTTGGATTCTCAGAGCTCCCTGGACTCACCTTTCACCACATTTCATATACTTTATTGTTATTATTTCCTTGGCTGCCCCACTTGATTGAGAGTAGGGTCTCTAGCTATAATTCTAATACCTAGCATAGTGCCTGGGAAAAAGACATTCAGTGTAAATCTGCTGAATTAATGTCTGAAAATAAGCATGATTTAAAACAGCTCAAAAGTAAAGGAGATTCAGTCCTATAGAAACTGCTGTTCCAAGTGTGTTGTGTGCAACAGTGTAATACTTGAGAGCTTGTTAGAAATGCAAACTCTGAGGCCTCACCAAAGGCCTAAAATTACATTTTAACAATATCCCCAGATGAAAATTTGAAAAGCAGTGTTATGTAGCACTCTGCTTAATTGTACTAGTCATTAGTTTGATTCCTAATATGGGCCAGGTTACTTTGCATAGGGTTTCATCCTTACCCTAACCTTGAGCTTCAAGATATAAAGATCTAGTTTGACAATTTTAACAAAGGGGGTACTTCGTTTCTTTTGTCATTTATTGGGGGGTGGGGAGAGACATGGTTACTAAAAAACAGGGTTAAGTGGGGGATTATTCAAATATTTTGCCTAGTCCAAAGGAATATGACCAGAGAACATCCATCCTAAATTAGATGGATTACTGAGTGTATGAAAAACTAGATGTCTGTTTCTATGTCCTGTAGAAACTGAAGTGTTCATGAAAACTTCAAATAGTCTTCAGAATATGATGACAGTATTTTATGGGTTAATAAATTGATTTGTTTTGTTTTGTTGTTTTACTGGAAAAAGGAGAAGGAAGTCAGCACTACTTCCTGCTGTTCAGTGTTAAAAACAAAGGCTAAAAACCCACTGGAATTATGACCTGCTCAGTCTAAAAACAATCTTTAAAAGGTAGGTGTTTGATGAATCTGGTGACAGGTACGATTACTATCCTCCTTTTACAAAATAAGGAAGCTGAAGCTCATGGAGGGTAAACTAATCAGAACTAGTGTTGTAATAACTCAGGGAATAATTCATCAGAAATTCAGTTTATCTCAAGTCTTGAATTCAGTGTTTTTTTTCGTTTTTTTCTTTTGACCACTCCACTAGCCTCTATATTCTAGTTCATATACTTTAGCTATAGAACCTTGAGCAAATAACTTGACCTCTATGAGCCTTTGTTTCATCTACAAAATATACAACCTCCTTTTAGGGTGGTTGTAACCAAAATATAATATCTAGTATATAATATTTATTCAAAATTATACAGGTTTTCAAATACAAGTACTACATAACATGCACTTAAAATGATTTGACAAACAAGGATATACTAAAAGATCTATTAAATAGGGTTTCCTTGCTATCAGAAGAAAATCAACAGACTAAGATTTTGATTTGGTGGGGGGTGAGGCGAGGCAGTGCTCATTGTGCAGGACAGAAACCTATCAGTATAGGGCCGGCCAAGTGGCGCAGTGGTGAAGCGCTGGCTTGGGAGGCCAGCGGCCCTGATTTGGATCCCACATATGAGGGCCAGTGACACAGCCCTCAAAAAAAAAAAAGAAACCTATCAGTATAGGCCACTGCTTACAAGAGAGACTCAGCAAAAAGGGCCTAGATATTTCTTAAAGCACCATAATGACAGTTTAAAAAAACTCAACAAATTGATGATTATCTATAACAATTTTATGTTTTAAAGTTTAAGACAGCCTATCTGCAGAAATACAGATTAGGGGTTGTCTCTGGTCACTAGGTTGGAAGAGAAAACTCCAATGAGAGTGAAAGACTGAGGTTAAAAATGAATAATGATTTTGCCTTTATCAGACTGCCTAAGATCAAAGGGTTTGATAACACTGTGTTGCCAAGGGTGTAGAGAAACAAGTACTCTCATATACTTGGTGGTGAATCTCTATGGAGAGAAATTAAGAAATATCAAAATTACAAACACATTCTTTGACCCAATTATTCCACTTCTAGGAACTTAAAAGTAAAATAATGTACAAAGGAGGTTATTCAATTGATTACTGTTTGTAATCACAGAAAATTGGAAATAAATGTCCATCAGCAAGGGACTGGGTTATAAACTATAGTACACCCATACAAGGGAATACCATCAAGTCTTATAAACTGATATGGTACACACTTTAAGATATATTGTTACATGGGGATAGAAAAAAGTAAGGTACAGAAGTGTTATATATTATCAACTGTGGGAAAAAAATGAATATACGAAGTGATTGCTTGTGTATACATAGAATCTCTTTGGAAGGTAGAAAACAAAACTCACTGGCTGCCTCCCAGAAAGGAAACTGGTTAGCAAGGAAATAGGACAACACTGTTCATGGAATACTCTTTTGTGCTTTTTTAAATGTCATGTACTAATGAATGTATTATTATTGGGAAAACACAATTTCTTAAACTTTTAAAAAATACTACATGGTTAGTAGAGAACCAATATTACCTTGAAGGAAGTAGAAGTGGTACTTTTCAGACGAGTTATCAAACATTTGCAGAAAACATCTGAAACTCTCTTTTAATCTACAGAGGCTATAAATGTTGAGAGGATAAACGGTTCTGCTTCTAAGTGTACTAAGAGAGTTAACACAAAAAAGCCAACTTAATTTCTATCACACCCTCTTCGAGTTTAAACCTGACAGTTTTGATTCAACAGACATTTTCTGAGTATCTTACAAAATGCCAGGATCTAGATACAAAGATTAATAACACATATGACTTGATAAATGCTTTAACAGATGTTAAATATGTAATATTTATTAAATATGTAATAAATGCTGCAGGAGTACCCACTTTTTTTAAGGGCAGTGTCACTGGCCTTCATATATGGGATCTGAACCCGGGCCGCTAGCATCCCAAGCCAGCTCTTAATCACCGCGCCACTCGGCCAGCCTGAGTACCTACTTTTTTTAATGCTTTTCATTTTCACAAACAAGAGGCAGCTTGATGTGGCTGAAGGACTACTGGGCTTGAAAGGGACCTGGGCTCTAGTTTCACTTATTCACTTAACTATTACTGGGTTGTCGGAAAAGTCATGACGTATTTTTTCTATGTTTTTCATTGAAAAAATGTGTCATGACTTTTCTGGCAACCCAATAACCATATAATCCTGCATTAAGTAAAACCTGGCTATCACAGCAGATGGGCTGCCTTTACTACAAAAATGTTATATAAAAGAAAATACACGTGAAAGCAAAACTCTTTATAATCTGTGAGACACTTCAGAAACATGTTATTACCACCCATATGAAGTTTTGGAGGAAAAAACGGTTTCCCCTTTTCCTTCTCTAGTTTTCTTGGCTGAAATTAAGAGTTCTCTGCTTAGTTGAAGTTATCAGAAATAAAATTGTGTATTTTTATCATTCTTTCAAAGATAGTAGTTGATGGAGCCAACCTACTTGTAATGCATTCAAAGAGAGTAAAAGGTAATTTTTTACTGAGAATTACATATATAAACTCCCAAACAAACAAAAGCAGGTTCTCAACAGCAACTTCAAGTTGAAGCTTACACAGGCCTTGATGCTCTACACAGGAGGGTTAAATGACAGCAACAGAAAGCCTAGGATAGCAGCAATAGGGCAAAAGGGGCCAAAACAGAGTGGGGCTACAGAAGTGAAATAGTCCTGGTTGTCAGGCTTACCACCTGGCAGCCTTCTTGACATGCTTCCTCAGTGCTGAGTTTGAAGTTGTTTGTTTAAAATCTTGGCCTATTCTTATGCAATCAGAGGAATGTGTTTACCTCTGCCACCACGGATGTGACTTGAACTGTAGAATAATTCCTCAGATAAAACAAACCCTTTCTTCTACCATTAAAAGACAAACAAAGAAGATAAATGTATCCTGCTGGCTGGCAGGTTACCCTCACACCTTACCCATATAAAATGCTACCAAACAGTTGCTGGGGAGAGTAGTGACTTCAAAACCAAGATCTAAGAGTTAGACATGTGATCTGTTTTTTTATTCATATTCAACCAAACATTTATTACGGGCCTACAATGTTTTCCTTCCAGGCCTTTGTACATGCTGTTCCCTTTGCAGGAACCCCTCTTCCCCACCCCACCCCTGTGCTTCCCCACCTCACTACCCTCTGGCATGTGACTTCCTCGGAGAACGCTTCCCTAACTCCCCCACCCTGTGCTTCCACAGCACTCCGTTTTTCCCACTGGAGCCCATGTCATCACTGTGTGTTAATTACCAGGCCTGTAGCTCCTACACTCACATAATCGCTGTGCTGGTTCCTGGATGATGTTCCATAAATGCCTGCAGAGCATACCAGACATTGTACTAGACAGACAGGAACACAAGGATGAAAAGCACGATCCTAAGTTCGCTGTCTAGTAGGAGAGACAGACTAAGGCAACAATGCAATGTAAAACTGGGCTGTGATGGAGGTATGTGCAAGATATCAGGGGCGTGAAGAGAGCTAAGTCGGCTTGAAAGCAGGATGGGTGAAAGGCAGGCAAGGAAGCAACAGAAAGAGGACATGCCTAAGCTAAGTCTGCACGGTTAAATAAGAGCTAATTGGTAAGGAAGAGAGAAAGGATGATTATTCGAATGAGAGATAGGAGCAAGAGATAACAAGGTGGATCTGAGAAACTGCAAGCAGTTTGGATCTGCAGTGGTTCTCAAACCTTAGCATGCATCAGGTTCCCATGGAGGGATTCTTCGATTACAAGTTGCTGGACCCCACGCCCAGTTTGTAATTCAGTAGGCCAGGAATATGGCCCAAGAATCTGCATTTCAAACAAGTTTTCAGGTGACAGTACTCCTACTTCTAGTCCCAGGACAACACTTTGAGAACCACTGGTATAATGGAACACAGAGAACATATGAAAAAGCAACAGGAGACAAGTTTGGAGCAATGCAGGGGATAAAGAGGCAGGCTAAAAATCACATATACTATGCCATGGAATTTGGCACTGAAGGATTTTAACAAGAGGAGTAGGTGTAATTTTAGAAAGACTGTAATAACAGCTAACATTTACAGGGCACTAGACTTCATGTATTCTGTACTGTGCAGTAGTTACTAGCCATATGTAGCTATGTCAATTAAATTATAATTAAATAAAATGAAAAATTCAGTTCTTCAGTCAACAAGCCACTTTTCAATAACTGGCTACTGTACTGAGCACAGATCTAGAACATGCCACCACTGCACAAAGCTCTATTAGTCAACACTGATGTATATTAACTCATTAAATCTTCACAACTTCATTATGAGATAGGCTCTGTATTATCCCCAATTTATGGAAAGAAATATGGCAAAGAAAGATTTTAAAAGTTACCCCAGGTCATAAACCAAGTAGTACCAACATGAGATGCAAACCCAGATGGTCTGGTTCTGGAGCCTGTGTTCTTAATCACTTCTTAGTAAGATCATTCTGGCATAATACAGACTGGAGGGAGATGATGCTGGAGGAAGGAAAACCAATGAGGAAGCTACTAAGGTAAATCAGGAGAGAAATGACAAGGACCTGCACTAAGAGTAACAGCTGGAATGGAGAAGAGGTTCACTGAAAGAGCTGTTAAAGAAGTAAAGACTGGGGATGGACTAGAATTGAACCAAAAAAAAGGCACAAATGAGGTGTAGAAGATGGCACCAAAGTTTGTGTTTAAGTAATCCTAGTCAATGACAATGCCTCCCACCACAGCAAGAAATCAGAAGAGCAAGCTGGAGGAGGGTAATAAATGCCATCTGGGACATCAGGAATTTGAATGGACTGAGATAAGACACTACACAGTGGGACAGACAAGTCCAGAGTACAAAAGAGAGGTTTGGATTAAGATATGGATTTAGTAGAGAGGAAGTAAGTGTAGAGTTAACTCAGGAAGACTGAAACAGTAAGAAGTGGGCAAAGATCAGGACCTTAAGGAACGCAACATGTAAGATAAAAAAAAAAAGGCAAAAGATAAAAAGCCAGTAAACTGAAAACGAATTACCAGAAAGATAGGAGAAGCAGAAGACAACTAGGAAAGAATTATCCCAGAGACCAAGTGAAGAGAGAACAGTCAGCAAATGTTAACTGCTGCTGAAAGGTCAACTATGATCAAGACTGAAAACTGTCCACAAGAGCTGTTTCAAATGGTGCTCTAGGGCCAAAGGCCAGACTGCAACAGATCTGGAATAAATATAGGTGTGCTTTTTTCAAGAAGTTTCAAATTGAAGGGAAGGAAACAGACAGGGTGTAGATGGAGAGAAGGTTCTGAAGCAGCGTTTTTGTTTGTTTTTATTCTAATCTGATGGGAGAGGCTTCCCATGCTAAGGGGTAGAGTGAAAAGACTAGGAACATTATTATTGATGGAACAAGCTCCTGAGCCAGGAAAGAACAGGATCCTGCACATAAAAGGGGAAATTAGCTCTGGATAAGACACTTCTTTATGTACTCTGAAAAGGTAGTAAAGGGGGTAACATTAAGTACAGATGTATTTAGGTTAGTGTGAGAGGGGCGTATAATATGTTGAATGAGCTCATATGGCCGGATAGATTCTATTTTCTCTACAAAGTACAATAGGACATGGAAGTAGATTTAGTGTCAAGAACCACTGCTTTAGGGCCGGCTGAGTGGCACGGTGGTTAAGCGCTGGCTTGGGATGCCAGCGGCCCCGGTTCGGGTCCCACATATGAGGGCCAGTGACACTGCCCTCAAAAAAAAAAAAAAAAGAACCACTGCTTTAGAAAGAATAAAGCTTTAGATTTCTGTTATAAAATTAAAGAAAAACTGTCTAACAAAGGAAATAACTAAAGCAGGAAAACGGTGAGAGGATCTAAGCTATTTACTAAGTCAGATATTTAAAGATGTCCTGAATAGACAAATTGGGAAACCATTAAAAGCACAGCATCACACTCAACACATACACAAAATAATGTAATGTTTCCAAGAGTTCTGTTACCGGTTCTAGAAAACTCAGGAGTTAAATGCTTCCCTGTAGTCCAATGACCAAGAAAAAAAAAAAAAGTTGCACTCTACAAAGCAGAAAGAATTGAAAACCAACACTTAGCAGTTCTCTAGAAAAAAGCAGCCCCTAGTATTAAGCATGGTAACACCCCACATACATGAAATCACCTCTTCTGCACAAAAGGTAAACACCAAAAGAATCAGCTGTCTTCTTTCACACATACAAAGATTTTAAGTTTAGTTGCCAGATTTTCTTTCTACATCAGTCATTTTTTCCTTAACAAGTTTTACAAAAATCTTAAAACCACTCAATTATTTTATAAATAGCTCTCCCCAATCTTAACCTTTATTTTCCACTATTCTAACATATTTGCTAAGTTTTATGACAAAGTAAAAGTAATGCAGAGATGAACTATTCAAGTCATAAAGACCAAAAATGACAAACATGATCTGCTGTCTGCTGCCTTCCCTATAAGGTTTGTTTACTATTAGAAATCACCCAGAACCAAGATACGATGAATACGTAACAATGAGTGACAGATAGACTGTATATCCTAATCATTGCCTTTAGTAAGAATTACTTCACTGATTAATAGAAAGGCTTGTACCTTTCTCTCAGTCTTCAAATTTTTAATTTCTAACCAATTATCCAAATCACTCAGAGGTCATCTGTATTGTAAACTTTCTGAAAAATCACACTTACCTGTAAGTGGATTATTTTTTTCTTTTTTTTTTTTCCCCAAAACTCAAGAAGTACTTTTCTACCAGCATTAAAGTAGCTTAGCATGCTCTTCTAATATTTAGCTAAAAACATAAGAAAACTTTCTAATTCCTTATTTGGTCAATAAAAAAGCAGTCTTCCCTCCCTCAAAAAAACTTTTCAACTTTCTAGAATCTACAGCTAGCTTCAAACACCAAACAACCAGATTTACATATTTGTGGTTTAAAAAAAAACACCAAAATTCTCTAGACCAGAGTTTATTCTATGGTTTCCACTAAGGAAGAGAGTTATAACTGTATTAGTTTATACTTATTGCTCTCTAATACTCTAAAGCAGTACTACAGCCACCCCAAAAAGCATAAAACAGAGAAGGGCCTGACCACTTCTCCCACATGTGATTAACTTGCTGTGTGGCATTGAACAGGCACTTAAATCTCCATGGCTTTCAGTTTCTCTATTTGTGAAATAAGATTAGAATCATTGTTATCCAAGGCTAAAATTCTAAAATTTTACAAAATGCAGAAGATTCAATTCTTTTTTTCTAAGAATTTATATTTTGTAAACATAATATAATCCAACTATAAAAACAGCCCTTAATCAACACTACACTCTTAGTTTTTCTTACAGTCCTTTTTTTTTTTTTAATTGCTGGCAGTTAAAAACTATTTTGACCCAGAATGGCATTCTGCAAATCTAAATGCTATACACTACTGTATTCTCTAAGCTTAATTTCAACCCTTAACCAACTAGTGCCATACTATGAACCGTTTCTTCACCTGTTCCCTAATGAAGTTGCAAAGTAATTCTTTGAATTTGAATTTCTAGAGTTATGTATAGTGCTGATGAAAGCCACCTGTTGGAAACTATGACTTTCTTGTCAAAGGAAAAAAAAAAAAAAAAAAAAAGAAACAACCTTAGATATTCCTGGGAACCAGCTGCAGCTGAATGAGTCCTAATCCTGCTCCAGCTGGAAAAAGAGTGAGTGAAGTCGCTACTGGTCTAATTCATTTGCCGAAGATCCTTTGGGAACTGATTCCACCCCTGAGTAGCCAATTGGTAAACAACTATACCAGAATGAGGCTTTTAATAATTCCTATACGTATGGGGGAGAGGGGTTGTCACTTCGAGGGCTAAAAAGTATAACTATTGCACTGTTGTAAAAAATAAATTTAAAAAATAATAATTCCTATATGAACATTTGTTTCTTTAAAAATTTTTAAATGACAGCATGAAAAGTATTCATTTTTGTGATCTTAATAAATGCTTCTCAGCTCATTGGAAATAAATTTTTAATTCTACTTTAACCAGCAACTTGGCACCCATATTGTCTTTTCACACGGCTAAGAAACAAGTCAGTGTAAAAAATATACTTTCTCCAATAGTCTAAATAGAACATAGGGAAAAAAAACTATCAAGGAGATTTTTACAACCTCAAGAAGCCTGGAATGACAAAAAAAATTTTTCCAGATTCATCGAACAGTTCCTGTTCTCTATCTATTCACTTTTATAGTATTAAAAGTAAATGTAGGTGGGAGGGGGGGGAAAAAAAGTATATGTAAAAAAAGTGCTGTCCCATGTGATAGGATGAACTACATAAAAAACAGGCAGCAAGGCCGGCTGGGTGGCGCAGTGGTTGGGAGCTGGCTTGGGACGCCGGCGGCCCGGGTTCAGATCCCACATGTGAGGGCCGGTGACACTGCCCTCAAGAAAAAAACAAAAAAAGGGCAGCAAGGATAAGAAGATAATATATTTTGCATACATTCATTTTCCATTTGGTGTTTTATGACAAGCAATAATGAAAACTTATATTATAAAAGAGCTATTATATAAATATATTATGCCTATTAAAACTTAACCATGTAAAGATCTTCTGAGACTTCAACAAGAAAGTACATGTTAAAGTACTCAGAATAATGCCCAACACATTGTTAGCCCTTAACAAATGTTAGCTATTAATAGGTTTCTATAAGCAACTGCTTACATTCCCTTGGCCTACTGATACATGCCAAAGGAAGAGGTGAAGATGCTGAGGTCCTCTTGATCTGTATTCCTGAAGCAATTTGTAGTATCTGATGTCTTATCATTAATTTCTTCTTTTTAGTTCATCAATTAGAAGCTCCCCCAAGTAAGAGTAAAGTGCTAGTAACTGTAAGACAAATGTCTAGATCGAATGCATATAAGTTTTGGGTATAGAAGTTTTGATTAGCAATGATTAAACAAAAGGTTGCTTCAATAGCTCAAGTTTTCTTTCAGGGTGTATTATAGGCTAAAAATTACCAAAACGTTCAGAGCTCAAAGGCTAACTAGAAGACGAAAAAGATATCTGTACAGTTGATTGTATTTAAACAAATACTGCATTACAAACATATCTGTGCCAGAGTTATTTTTAAATTTTTGTTTTTGCTTTTTATATGAACAAATCTGTTGAAACAAAGGCAATTCCGAACCACATTTATATTTAATCTACTTCAACGACTTGTTAGTAACAAGTTTTTATTTCTAGCTAGCTTCTCCTCAGGCTGTAGTACATTTAGTTACCAAAAACTGGTATAAACAATGATGTAAGAAATGTATAAAAAATATAATTATTGAGATGAATCAGTTGTAAACTAAATAACATTAGAAAATCTACATTATCCATGTCACTGTGTCCTTGCCATGACTTGAAAAATGAGGTCCACTACATATGGTTAGGATAACTTTCTCTAAAACAATCCTCCTTTACTTAAAAACTGATATGTTGGCATCATCCTGCATTCCTTCCTTAATAAGAATAAAAAAACTTGTAATTTAAAAGTTTCCCCAAAAAATAAAGTGTTCCAATAATCATACTATAAAATACACTTGCCTATATGCTCTCATAAAACATCTTAATATACACTCTAGTTTGAAAACTTTTTCCACTTATTTCCTACTAATTTATCTCTTCTCAACTTTTTTGTAGCATCTTTTGCTTTCAGATGGTATAGGGGTTGTTATGTTTTTTGTTTTGTTTTGTTTTTTAAGTAAACAAGCATTCTGTCAATCAGTCAACATGTCTGAATTTAATAGCATGGACAATTACTATAAAGCATCATAGCAACAAGATATCTGAAATTGAAATTACGCTTACATGTGTGAACAATTTTATAGTACCACTACTCTAACATATAAAATGTGAAACAATTTTACTATAAAGGCCATTTCCAAATAGCTAAATCAAAACTGTATCATTTTTAACTCTCAATAACTTGAAAACGTATTTCCATTCTAATCAGCACCTCTACATCAAAAATCTAAGTTCCTGTCAAAGCCACACTTATTCCATGAATTTAAAATGCCAAATTCAAGTAACAAAATAATTTGGACTTTATGCTGTCTCATGCTGTCTACCTTAATCCCCAACAGGACCTAAATCCTATATGCACTGTTCATGGTAGGCATCTAAACGTTTGCTGAATGAATAATGAATGAAATAAAAGAACAAATTATCTTACAGTAATACCTATATTTCAAAAAGAAATTTACAGGGCCGGCCAAGTGGCGCAGTGGTTAAGCGCTGGCTTGGGAAGCTAGCAGCTCCGGTTTGGGTCCCACATATGAGGGCCAGTGACACTGCCCTCAAAAAAAAAAATTAAAAAATAAAAACAATAAAATAAAATAAAAAAAGAAATTTACAAAGAGGATGTTACCATTTATGCCAGTCACACACTATCACCCAAAATTCAAGGGAAAGTAACATTTTGTCCCAAATGAAAGCACTCCATTACAGCCATACAACCAATCCCGAACTGCAAATAATAAAACTTGAGTGATGACTGAAATAAAAATTAACAAACTTAGAAATTATCTTTAAGAAAAAAATAAAACAAAATGTCATGTAGACAAACTTTTTTTAATAGGTATAAAAACTAGGCTACTCATAATCTTTGGTTTCTTATACTTTTATCACTGGTTCAAAGTCAGTTTTATAATTCATTCTATGATGAGAAGAGAAAAAAGGGACCCAAACAGTAAAGGGGTGGATGAGGGAGGAATATATCCTTTCACAATTAAAGAATGTGCTATGAAGTTAACATCAATAACATTCACAATTGTGTACTTGAGTGCAGTGATGGGCATTATACATAACAATTCCCAAGAGGCAGTAGCTACAGCTATTACAGTGACCCTGGAGCCAGACTGCCCAAATTCAAATTCTAGCTCTGTCGCCTAATATCTTTGACTTGGACAAGTTACGGAACCTCTTTTACGCCTCAGTTTCTTCATCTGTAAAATAACAGTACCTACCTCAATGAGTTACATGAAGATTAAATGAGTTAATATTTTTATAGCTTTAAAGTAGTAACTGGCACATAGTAAATACATCATTAAGTTAAATAAATAAACCCACTATTAACTACCACAACCTAAAGCTAGCTCAGAAATTTGCCTTAGAACATGGATAAAACTTTAAAACTACAGTATCCCACAGTCTACTCATTATGTGAAAACACAAATTCAGGTGTCTTCACAAAAACTTTAAAAAATATTTCTACCCAGCTGATCTCATCGAAGAGCAAACACCACTCAGTTGCTGAAAATCTAACACAGAGGTCTACAGTGTCTTCCAAAGGTTAGTATAACAAAACAAAAAATGTTAGAAATGATATAGAAAAAAGAGGAATTTACTCATCACTCCATATAGTCCCTGAATTTCATCTCTCACCCCACAGTGACCAGACTAATAGATACATTGGCATCCCAGAGAACATAACATCAGTTCAGTTCCAAGCCATTTCAGTTCTAAGCAGAGTGCCCAGAACACAGGTTAAGTGCCCAATAACTATTTGAAGAATTCATTAATGCCTGAAAATGAAACTACTTCTGGCCTATACTTTCCTTTCTCCATCACTGTCAAAAATACACTGGATAAATTTTTTGAAAATATCTAGGTTCAGAACAGCAAGCCAATGGATTCCACATAGAAATCCATTGGATAGTTTTTTAAAAGAGGAAGGAAAGTAGTTAAAATACAATAACAGGAGCAGACATACACTGTGATCTGTTCAGAAGAAGAATAATTCCTTACGTTAGAGTTCACTTTTAGTATGATTTTGAATGTGAGCTTTTCATATCTTTGGGGAAAGTCTCTCAAGGAATTCACTAATGAAAATAAAACTCCATTTAAAAATATAAACAGATCTCATCAATCCAAATTCTGTAGACAGTATCATGAAATCAATTTTCCAATAAGACCAGAACACATACATAGGAGTCTACTCAACGAACTCAACTTTCCCAAATGTATACTCCAAATTTAGTTACACTGGTTAACAACACTATACATTAAAGTTATACAACCAAAGAGATATTTCTAACCAAAGCACACCAGCAGATCTTTGCTGGTTGAAACATTTTCTTTAATGCAAAGATCTCAGCTCAGCAGCAAAATAAGGACTGTTAGGTTAGATGGTTCTCAAGGTCTCTTTTGAGAGTCAAGTCCTAAGGTGATAGGACTCAGATTTGTCCTGAATTGTACGATACTGACTACCTTTTAGTAATATGCACAACTGTCACTTTATGTATAGTTAATATTTATAAAAAATAAAATATCTAATTCAAGCAAGGGAATTTATAATAAAAGCAAACACCCAAGTGTTCTAACAAGAATTTATAATATCCAATTCACAGATATGACAGTGAAGTCATTCTAAATTATAAATTATTCCATTTCCATGCAGTTAACCTGTAGATCATCTGATTAACAGTTGTAGGAATCAATTGTTATATTTCATTTCACTTAAGCCATATGTGATCAAGAAACAGTTCTCACAGATTAAGAGTTCTTACAGCACTGACAACAGAATAAAGCATTTTAGTTACTTGTCTACCGTGAATTTTTAATAACACACTCTTAAATGCTTAAATGATACAGAGCCATTTTATGAATGGGGTTCTCCATCGGAATCATTTTAAGGATAATAACAGTAAGATAATGTTTCTATTTCAAAGTTCACAGAGAAAATTGAATCCTGAAATAGATCTCTAAAAACTTCATCAAAGAAAAAGTGTTAATTTTCAATTGCTATTTAAGCAAAAATCTATAGGTAGATTATCAACTACAGTAAATTTAGAGCAAATCTCAAATATGTTTAAATACATTCGATGTTAACTTTACAATCTTCTCGTCCTAGAAGCAGCCTCCATGGTCTTAGGCAAAATGAAGATTATTTTACTATTGTATACTAAGGTGCACAACTTAAATTACTACCACTTCCCATAGAACTACAATTTAGAGTAATTGAAATAGTTACAGCTAGGACACTGGGTCAATGTAAGAAATACTATTAACAAAATTTTTCTCATCCCTGAATACCTATTTAAGGGCCAAAATTTATTGTTAAGAAGACATACTCTGAAATGCCCAAAATAACGGTATAAAACACACAGCACAGTAATGTATACCCTATGTGCATCAAAATTTCCAACTCCCCAGGACTTTACTAATACAGGATACTGTACTCCTGACCCATGTAGTCACACCTGTCATAAACAACATTTAGGACACTGTCATATGGAAAGAATAATACATGACAGAAAGCTAGAATATAAACAGCAGAAATAAGAATTGCTAAATTTGCTTAACTATTACTATGGGTCAAGAGAATCGGTCTCACTCCTACGTAACAATAAACTGCAACAAAATAGAAAAAAGAAGACAGGTTTTTAAGAGTCACTTGTTTGTTTCAAATTCAAGTCTCCAGCATTTGGCTGTACATTAACTTCCAGCAATAAGATATAAGAACTTTTATGCAACAGTCATAAAGTTGTATGCTACTTTTTAATTCTAATCTAAACATGTTCTTTTAGGTTGGTCAATACTGTATACTTTGAATGTTAGGCATCAAATATTTCAAAGTATCAGAACAATTAGCATCTATTGAGTTCTCACATCTAGAACTCACCAGTAAAAAACCAGAGATGATCATCATTCCACAAGTCTCCAAACACAAAACTTGTGTAACTTCTATAAAACTTCCTAGAAATGTGACTTGGTAGCATGCTACATCATCAGCTCTATGAACACTGATGCATATACCATTCTCACCTTATCCTTTTCATGTGGAAGGAGTGACACTGGAGGTAAAGAGGAAAGAGACTCACAACTCTCTTTCCCATCCACATTGGTTGCTTTAGTGTTGAGCCGATAAAGAGGTCCATCTTTAAGGAGTCTGCCATGGCCAATGGCACGTTTAATAGCCAATCGTAACTGCTGGTGAAAGCCAGAGGCAGCACTGCCTCCAAATAATGCAGACACATCCTTCTGACCTTTCAAAAAACGTTCAATGCTTTTCAAAGTTGAGCCGCCAGACTCTGCCAAGCCATCAACTGCCCGCTTGATCAGTTTATTCCAATCTACATTTTGTTTATTATCCAATTTTCCATGGTTTCGAGGTTTAGGAAGTGCTATTCGCCCAGGATTATCAGGATCTTTATAGGAATTGAGACCTTTATTTGAAACTTTTAAAATTGTTCCATCTTTAACACTCAACTCCAATTGTTCTAAAACAGTTTTACGATCCAAGCCATGGGATGAAGACACTGCATTGCATATCCTTTCTTCTGAAGGACGCTGTTTCTGCTTCTTCACTTTTTTGATGGCCTCCAAAATCCATTCCGTATACAGCGGGTTAGCGAGTTTTACCATGGTGAAGGATTCGTATATCCATAGAGTCGTTATCCCTTATCCTGATGCTGAGTAAGTTTTACACCATGGAAAACAACATTCTCGGAGGCTGAGAACCAGTTAACCATAGCATACAAGTTTTCTGGCCTAAGTCCTTCCTCCGTTCACAAAATAGATAGATGCCTGCCCACTTAACTTTAGAAACCACAACCACCAGTTATGTCAAATGTCTTCAAACTTCCCAATAATTTTCTCAATAGCACCACATATGGATCTCTTCATAAGTTGTAAAAATTCAAGAACTTGTCATTCCCAGCAGAAGAATGTTTATCTTATGCCTGAAAAACAATGAAAACAAAGTCAGTTTTCTATCAAAGCCCATTTGCAAACAAATAAGCTATAATTGAAACACCCTAGTCTTTAAAAGCAATCAAATAGCAAGTGTTTGTCGAGCAGTATAGGAATTTTAACATGTTTCTAACAACATTCCGAAACAATCATGTATGTAAACCACAGGGATAAAAAAGAAAAGAAATGAATGATTAGGATACAATGAGGAAACAAAATGAGAGGCACTGTGAAAGGCCTTAGACTACAACTAACCAGAGGGCGCTGGCTATTCTGTATGCCATAATCTCTGCTCACCAGTCTATGAATTGAAACTCTTCTTTGACATCTTTCCCCAAGAAACTATTCAGCACTTCAACAAGTATCTGCATTAGTAGAAAGAATCCTGTAATGAAAGTAAGAGTGAATCTTTCATCTTTTAAAATTCCAGACATTCAGACTGGATAAAACAGTCAATAAATTAATTGAGAAAATTTTAAGTATTTCATATATTAAAGAAATAACAAATATAATTTATACACACAAATCAAATTCATATTTTAAGTATATTTTAAACATTCCAAATGGAAACAAAATATGGAAAGTAGTCAAGTATGAAAAGTGCCTAAGGAATTTTTGAATAATCCAATTTCATTCAAATTTTAAGAATTACATGCTGATAGCATCTCCCAAGCAAAACTAAAGTACATGGAAGGAATAACAACTGTCAAAACGTTCATAACTAATCTACAGATAGGAAAACTAGAAATAACAAAGGCCCAGAATCATTATATTTAAATGTGCACACTACATATCAAATGTACAGTACAGAAAAAAAAATGTATTCCCTGTTTGCAGGTTTAAAAAGGAGATCTCATAAAGATTCAAGACTGCTGTCCTGAAATGAACATTAATGAATAAAACACAACCATAAATATACTTGCCTCTCCAGGATCAGAGTCAATATTCTTCTTTCAGACAAACGAACCTGGCAGTTACAAATCTTTTTAAAGATCACCAAAATAATGAGTTCTCAATCTAAATGACGCCTCTGCTTCCAAAAATAAATTTAGTTTTCCTGATGTGTTTTGTTTTTTTTTTAGACCTCGGCTCTTCTTCTGAGGAGCATTTACATTACAACATCAACAATGCTAGGAAAACTGCTCCCCCAGCAATTATTCTTAAGAGGAACATTAAAATCCAAAGGAAAACTAACAGGTATTATTAGGAAAGGGATAGTTACTATTCACTCTGATGGGAAAGAAACGGCTGAAGGAAACACTCCAACCTGAGCCAAGACTGGTTTTTAAATTTGCTGACTACAAAGCAGCCCCCCTGAGAGTTACGCTTCATTTTGGTGAGCGTCTCGAGAGCACAGAAATCATACTACGATTACGCCACGAAAGTTCACGATGGAGATATGAACGCTCAACTAAGTAAGAAGCCACAGCCCTAAATGGAAGACGCTGGGAGCGTCCTGACTGATGAAGCTCGCGCGGGTCAAAGAATGAATGACAGCTTCTCATTGTCTCTCCGGCCGGGATGTTCACCCGTCTCCAGGTCGTACTAAAGGAAAGGGCCTGCAGACTTGAACTTTTCACTCTCTGCAAGCACACCAAGCGGCTAGAGAGAAAGCACAACGGGCTGCCGACAGGCCTTCCACGCTCTCCATTCCCCACACACACACACACACATCTTCGCGCTCTCTTTTTTTAAAGAGCTAGAAACTTTAAAAAAAAAAAAAAAAAACTTGGAAAGGCACAACCCTGACGCTTGCCCACGACGGGGGGCTTCGCCCTTCCCAGGAGAGGGAAACAACACCCGAGGACTAAGTTAACAATGAAATCACGTGAAAGAGTTCGGAGCGACGTCTCCCTGCCCCATTCCCAGTTGCTCCCAAGCCTAAGCGCCCCGGAGCCGGGCTCCAAGAAGGGCGGGGGGCAGGCAGGCGGCCCCGGGGAGCTTGACAGGTCCGGCGGCTCCCGTGCAAACCGGCCGGCGATTGACAAGCAGCCCGCCGCCTCCCCTGCCAGCGTCCGGGCTGACAGCCCGACAGACACAACACCACACGTGCTGCCTCCTCCGCACCACAACACCCGCCAGCCAGCCTGTCACCCCCATTGGCCGCCTCCACACTCCCCGGCCGGGGCCGCGGAGGGAGCCGCCCCGGAGCGCGGGCAGCAGCCGCCGGGCGCAGGTGGGGCCGGGGCCCCCGGTGGGCGCGCCCCCGAGGGAGAGCGGGCTCGCCGGCGCAGCCCAGCCCGAGGCTCTGCGGCCTGGGCCGCTCGCCGCCGGCCCACCCAGCGACTCCATTGGCTGGGCCCGGCGCGCGGGCGGGCGGCGGGGACCTGGGGCCGGAGGCGCGCGGGCCGCGGGGCGGGGGAAGCCGGGCGCCGGCCGGGCGCGAGGGGGCGGCCGTGGCGCCCCAGCCCGAGGCCTGGCGCAGAGCAGCGGGAGGCGGCGCAGGCCGCGACGGGGCCTGCGGCCGCCTGCCGACCCCGCGGGGCGGCGGAGCGGCGGCCAGAGCGACTCAGCCTCGGGCTCGGCGGCTGGGGGCGGCCAGGGGTGGCCTCTCGGCTACTTACCGGGGGGGAAGAGAGCCGGGAGAGCAGGCCCCCGGTCCGGACCGCGGAGATGCCCCAAACTGACACGGCCGCCATCTTGGAGACAGTGAGCTCCGGCCGGGGGGAGGGGAGGCGAGGCGGCGGAACAGCCACGGGGGGAGGGGAAGCGTCGCGAGGGAACGGCTGCCTGGAGGAGGGAGCGGCAACAGCCTGGGAGGGAGACGAGGGCGAGGAGGAGGGAGAGGGAGTGCGGGAGGGGGGCGGCTGAGGAGCGGGAAGAGCTGGGCCGAGAGCCGGGAAAGGCCGGAGGGCGGGGCGGGCGAGGAGGGAAGAGCGGGCCGGGCAGGTCACGTGGGGTCGGTACAAAAGGCCACAGCCAAAGTGGGAGGAGGACCTGATGGGCCTGGAGGCCAAAGACTGGCGGGGGGCGCCTTCTAGCCTTTCACACGCGGTTGGGTCAGGCGGATAGCAGTGAGAGAAGGAGAGGATGTATCCCCATTACACAGCTGGGGAGACTGAGAGCAGGCACATGGGTGGGGTGGCTTCAGTGTGGCACGGAAATCCGGTAGCCAGACGGGGCGCTGAGCTCTTGATGGCGTTTGTGTTTACAGTGAGCAGAGCCTCTCTCCCCACTTCTGTGCCCTCAGCCCATTTCCACAGTGACTCCCGGGACCTGAGGTCGGGAGCTGGTGCAGCGGGGGAGGGGGCGAAGGGCAGGGAGGAAGTTGCCTCCCCATCATCCTTCCCCTTCTGCTCTCTTCAAAACTCACCCCACACAACTCACTCGTACAGCAGGAAAAAGAGGAGGTGCGTTGAGAAGGAAGAAAGGGTAGAAACTTAGACACCCGTGTTAAGCTCTTTCAAGTCATCACAATGATTTCATCCTCCCCACCATTGAGATGTTGGACCTTCCTAGAGACATTTTTATAGCACACAAGCATAGACTGGGGTCGTAAGACTTGCACAAGGTCACAGCTATTTTGTGCCAGACATCTGAGTGTGGAGCCTAGATCTGCCTTATTCCAACGCCTGCCTTCTACTTATGCTCTATGCAGAATTGCTCTTGTCCGAATTTATGGCTGAACGACGAACTGCCACATTTTCGTGGCCTGTCTGTGCTCTACTGGTTTCTTTGTCTTGTCTCTCAAGATTGAGTCATACTTTTTTTTTTTTTACTATATTCACTGGAAAGGCAGTAAATGACAAACGAAAAGACATCCTAAATGGTTAATAATTTTGTGTGGAAGTGTTTTCCTGCTACTATACCTTTATCTGCTTTGTGCCTCCTACATAGACTATTTTCCCTAACATCTCATTTTACCCCAGCTTTACCTTTAAAGAGCAGCCTCTCACTCCCTTCCCTAACTTCCATGTTTACTTCCTTTTTTCTGAACTTCTGTAGTATTGATCATTTGCCCCTATTCCTTTGACTCGATGTGTGTCCCTTGTATACATTGTATGTTCTTCTAGATGCCTCTTTGCATCTCCGTTACTGTGTTAGAAATAGTAACTCAGACTCAAAACGTCGCTAGTGAACGAACTTTTTAATCCACTAAGAAAGAGATGGAATTTCCACCTCAAGCCCTGCCGTCTTTATACCTCAACTTCTACTTTCGTATCGCTTAGCTTTTTCCACACTAATCCTTAGACTCTCTACACCACTCAGTAACAACATAAAAACTTACATTTTCAGATGATGGTCCAGCCAACTCAATATCCTAATACTGACACTGATAACTTAAGTGTGGTGTGGTGAGATGTACTTCATCACCCTTCATCACCTACTTCCAAGCCCATCACCAAATTAGGAGAGAAAATTCAGGGTACAAGTTAATCTGTCAGAAAGGATATTTTCCATCCTAGATGAATCAGACAGACGCATTTTCAGGTGAAATGAGGGCTATTTGTAAAATGGAAATATATCCAGGAAAAGAAAAGGTGGGGGGAGATTCTCTTTTAAAAGAATAAAGAAAGGTTTTTCTTTCCCAGAAAGAACAGATAAAGTCATGTTAATAGAAAGAAAATGAGTTCTTCACGTGAAACTTAGTGTGTGGTCTTCAGAAGAAAAATAATATGTACAAAGATGAGCTGTGTTTGCCATTGGGTAATTTGGAAGAAAACTAACCACAGCCATTCAGGTGAGAAAACCAAACTAGAGTTTAAACACACAGTAGCAAGAATTTTTAAAACAATATGCAACAACAAAGCACAGTTTAGCTTTTCAAACAGCTTCCATACAGAGTCTTTGCTTTACATTTGCATAACTTGAGGTCACATTTGGGAGGTCTTCTCAAAAGATCTGCAACAAAGACAGATTAAAGTCCTTATCTTTCAAATGTTAAAAAATAATCCACAGCACTGAACTGACAGTTTTTCTTCCTTCAAACTTGACTCAGATTTCAACCCTGCAGGGTTTCCAGCTATGTTATTTCCCTCTTCCACATTTTGCACTAGGATAGGAATCCCTGCCTTTTCAGTTGTAGTTCATAATTACATTTTTATGCAGAGTCTAGCTAAGCCTAAAATTGGAAGTTTGCTTTATCCTTGTTTCAACAGGAAATGCTTTTAGTCCATTTACATTTAATATAATTACTGCTGTATTTGGATTTCTACCTGACATCTTGCTATTTATTTTCTTCTATCCACTTACTGTATATCCCTTATTCTCTTTTTTGCCTTCTTTTGAATTAATTAAAATATTTTAATTATATCATTAATCTCTATTATTGTATTACTTATACATTCTTTTAGAAATCTTAGCGATTACAACATGCCTATTTGACATATTACACTCAAATATAAATGATTGCTTATACCACTTCTCCAAGAATGCTAATATCTTAGAATACTATGTCTCCACTACCCTTCCACTTTTATGGTTTTTGCTGTCATGGATTATAATTGTGAATATACAGAGAGTACCAAAAAAGTGTATACACATTTTAAGAAAGGAAAGCTGTATTAAAAGTGTAATACTCAATATATACCAGTAACAAAAGATGAATACAAGTCACGTTTGACTTCTGCAATTACAAGAGATGCTCAAAGTGGTTACCAGCATCCAAACACTTCTGCTTATGGCGAACTACTGCTTGAGCAATATTCACTAAAATGTCCACTTGTATACATTTTTTTGGCACCCCCGGTATTTTAAGCCATACAAGATTTTAATTATCTGTTTTCTACAGTCAATATTCATTATATTCACCTACATATTTATTCTTTATGTTGCTCCTTGTTCCAATATATATTTTTGTGCTTCTGACTGGAATTTTTTCTTTTCTTTCTCAAAAATTCCTCTGTTCATAGTAGGTCTGCTGGTGACAGGTTCTCTCCATTTTTGTTTGCCTGAAAACTTCATTTTATCTTTCATATTTTTGCTGAGTATAGCATTCTAGTTTGACAATTTTTTTCCCCCAGCGCTTTAAAGATGTCCTTTTATTGTCTTCTGGTTTCCATCATTCCTTTGTTATTCTTTTGAAAACTAATATCTTTTTTCCTCTGGCTCCTTTTAGCATTTTTTCCTTTATTTTTCCGCAGTCAATCTGTGATATGTCTGGATGTGATTTTCTTTGTATTCATCCCACTTGGGTTCACGAGTGGCATGAGTGCCACTCAGGGAGTCCCTTGAATTTGCAGCTTGATATCTTTTATCTGTTTCAGAAAATTCTTGGTCCTATCTCTTATCTCTTTTTTCCTTTTCAGACTTCAATTATACATATGTCAGAATTTTTCATTTTTTACCATCTGTATTTACTACCAACTTTTTGACCTCTTTCTTTGTTCATGAGTCTGTATATTTTCTATCCATCTACCTAAATCTCTTAAATCTATTTATCGAATTCTTAATATTGGTCATTGTATTTTTAAGTTCTAGAATTTTCATATGATTTTTTTAATCCAATTCATTTGGAGCAATTCTCCATCTTTTTATTTTCTCCACTTTTGCCTACACTTTCTTGAACATGTAATCCTAGCTATTTTAAATCTCTTTCTGATCATTACAATAACTAGATCTTCTGTGGGTCTATTTCTATGTAGTTTCTTTCTACTGGCTTTTGGTCAATTTTAGCAAATTGAATCTGACATTATATCTAATGGATAATATATTATGACCAACTGGGTTTAATCCCAGGAATGCAAGGCTGATTTAGCGTTTGAAAAATCAATTGATGTAATTCACCACATTAGCAAACTAAAACAGAAAAAAAATCACATGATTATATCAGCAGATACAGAAAAAGTATTTGACAAAATCCAACACATATTTCTGATAAAAATCTCTCAGCAAACTAGGAATAAAAGCGAACCTTCTCACACTGATACAGGGCATGTGTGAAAAATCTACAATTGACATGATACTTGATGAAAGACCAATACTTTCCCTTTAAGACATGATCAAGATAAAGGCATCTGCTGTCACCTCTTCTATTCAACACTGTACCCTAGATTCTGGACAGATCAATAAATCAAGAAAATAAAAAGGCACCCAAATTGGAAATAAATAAATAAAACTCTCTACTCATAGATGACATGATTCTCAATTTAGGAAATCCTACAGAATCTATGAACAACTACTAGAATTAATGTTGATCATGGTTGCAGGACAGAAGATCAATATATAAAAATCAAGTGGAAAACAATCTCACCTTAAAAATGGGCAAAGGACTTGAATTGACATTTTGCCAAAAAAGATATACAAATGGCCAATAAGCTCATGAAAGATGCTCACTATTGCTAGTCATTAGGGAAATGCAAAATCAAAATCACAGATACCACCTCATACCCATTAGGATGCCTATTATAAATTAAAAAACAAAATAAAACAAAACAAAAAATAGCAAGTGTAGATGAGGATGTGGAGAAATTAGAACGCTTGTGCATTGTTGGTGGGAATATAAATTGGTGCAGTCACTGTGTAAAATAGTGATGCCTCAAAGAATTAGAAATAAAACTACCATAGGATCCAGCAATCCTACTTCTGAGCACGTATCCCAAAGAATTGAAAGCAGGGTCTTAAAGATAGTTGGCGCATCCTTATTCATAGCAGCAATATTCATAAGAGCCAAGAGGTGGAAGCAACCAAATGTCCATTGATGGATGAATGGATAAACAAAATATGATATAGTATATATAATGAAATATTATTCACTCTTAGAAAGGAAGGAAAATCTGACACATGCTACAACATACATGAACCTTGAGAACATTATGTGAACTAAGGGAAATAAGCCAGTCACAAAAAGATAAAAAATATATGATACCACTTATATGAGGTAACTAGAGTAGTAAATTCATAGAGATAGAAAGTAGAACGGTGGTTGCCAGGGTCTGGGGGGAGGAGTAAATGGAGAGTTATTGTTTAATGATTTCAGAGTTTCAGTCTTGCAGGATGAAAAGAGTCCGGAGGTGAATGGTGATGGTTGCACAACATTGTGAATGTACTTAACACCGCTAAACTATACATTTAAAAATGGCCAAGGGCCGGCCGAGTGGCACATTGGTTAAGAGCTGGCTTGGGACACCAGCAGCCCCAGTTTGGATCCCACATATGAGGGCCAGTGACACTGCCCTCTACAGCTAACAACAGCTCCACCTGAAGCTGGGCTGTGTAAGCCCCGGCGATGGTGTTGGCTGCAGCCCCTGCTACAGTGGGCTGCCATAGGCTACAGTGAGTGGCAGGCAGCCAGCGTGAGCAGCTGGCAACTGGATTGAGCGGCCAATAGTCACTGTGAGCGACCATCCAGAGACCAGTGACCTATCTGCCTCATCCGGGAAGAGCGCAATGACAATACCAACATGGGCCAGTGAAGCAACGTCCTCCGCAACTAGACTGAAGAACAAAAAGACAGCAACTTGTCTGTTCCCCTTCCCAGATTCCCCAATGCTGTTCCCCTCCCCCAATTCCCCAATAAAATCTTTAAAGAAAAAAAAAGGCCAAGACAGTAAATTTTATGTGTATTTTACCACAGTTTTTTAAAAGTGTATTTCAGTATACCAGCAATAAACAATTGGAGATGAAAATGTAAAAAGCAATATATTTTACAATAGCATCAAAAATATAAAATATGTAGCAGTAAATCTGATAGATCTACAAGATATGTTCATTGAATGCTGCAAAATATTGCTGGGAGAAATTACAGAAGACCTAAGGAAGATACACCTTGTTTTTGGACTGGAAAATGCAATATTGTTAAGATGTCAATTATTCCCAAATTGATTATAGATTCAATGCAATCGCAATCATAATCCCAGCAAGATTCATTTGTAGAAACAGAAGTAGATTCTAAAATTCTTTTGAAACTACAAAACATGTAGAATTGTCTTAAAAAGTTTAAAAAAGAACAAAGTTGAAGGAGTTATACTGCCTGACTTTCAGACTTCCTCAGTTTCCTCATACAGGGCACATCAGTTAATACTACTAATGCCTACCATAGTATCACATAGGATTGTGTGAAAATTTAAAAAGTTACAATAGTTACAGTACTAAAATAGCCTATGTTATAACACCATAATATTAACTCATTAATATTATTGTAGAATTTTTTTTTTTTAGATTTTATTGGGGAATTGGGGGAGGGGAACAGCGTTGGGGAATCAGGGAAGGGGAACAGACAAGTTGCTATCCTTTTGTTCTTCAATCTAATTGTGGAGGACGTCACTTCACTGGCCCATGGTGGTATTATCGTTGTGCTCCTCCCGGGTGAGGCAGCCGCTCATTGGCCATCAGACGGCTGCTCACGGCATGGCAGCTTACAAAAGCTCACACCAGCTGAGGGCCAGCCCCACTGCAGCCTGTGCCATCCCTGGCAACTCACGGCAGCCCAGCTCCAGGTCAAGCTGTTTTCACCATCTTAGCTGTAGAGGGTGCAGCGTCACTGGCCCTCATATGTGGGATCCGAACTGGGGCCCTGCTGCTCAGAGCTCACGTCCCAAGCCAACTCCTAACCAACATGGCACTCTGCCGGCCCTGTAGTATTTTAATTTGTATTTCCCTAATTTCTATAAAGTAAATATATCAAATATGTAAGAAATAAAAGAAGAAATTGTAAAGATAAGTGATGAGCAAGAAAACATCAGAAATGACCAGATAGATATGAAACAAACGGACCTTGTAGGAATAGAAAATATAAGAATCAAAAAGAAAACTAGGAGGGCCGGCCCAGTGGCGCATTGGTTAAGCGCTGGTTTTGGGATGCCAGCGGCCCCGGTTCGGATCCCACATGAGGGCCAGTGACACTGCCCTCTACAGCTAACAACAGCTCCACCTGGAGCTGGGCTGTGTGATCCCCGGTGATGGTGTGGGCTGCAGCCCCTGCTGCAGTGGGCTGCCATAGGCTACAGTGAGTGGCCCGCAGCCAGCGTGAGTGGCTGGCAGCCAAGCGTGAGCTGCCAATAGCCGCGATGAGCGACATCCAGAGGCCGGCGACCGATCTGCCTCATCCGGGAAGAGCGCAATGACGAATAATACCAACAGTGAAGCAACATCCTCTGCAACTAAGCTGAAGAACAAGAAGACAGCAACTTGTCTGTTCCCCTTCCCCGATTCCCCAATGCTGTTCCCCTCCACCAATTCCCCAATAAAATCTTTAAAAAGAAAAAAGAAAAAGAAAACTAGGAGCTCCTTCTTTTTCCCGACTCACTCCAAACTCTTTGGAGTGTACTTTCTCTTCTAATAATGGCCCTTGAGCCATTCTCTACTGCTCAGGCAACTTCTGTTTCTTTGAAGTGTACTATCTCTTCTAATAAATTGCTCTTTTGCCACTTTAAAAAAAAAGAAAACTAAATGCAAAAATTGAAGATAAGCGTACTGATGTTGCAACTTAATTTCATATGCACAACAAAAATTAGATTGATGGATGCATTGAGGGATAGACAGAGGGCTAGATATGTGATAAAGTAAACTAAAATATTGATTGTACAATACAGGTGGTAGGTGTGTGGGATTTTAGTCTAAAATCCTTTCAACGTATCTGTATTTTGAAAATTATAAAATATTGAGGAGAAACAGAAAAGTTAATCAGCATAATGGATAAAGTTCAAATACTGAAATAGAAGATAATTCTGGAGACATTTCAAAGGACACAGCCCAGGAATAAAAGAGATAGATACTCCAAAAGACTAGTTAAGATATGTGTTATAAAGTGAGAAATTGCCATCTGTCCTAACAGAATTCTAGAAGGAGATAACAGAAAGGGGAAGAGGCAATATTCAAAGTAAAGTGGCTGAGAATTTTTCATAACTGACAAAAAACAGTAATACACAGATTCAGGAATTCCAATAAATTCCAAGAAGGATAAAAATAAATAAATTTGCTTCCCACTAAAGGGATTTTCAAAGGATATGCCTCATGAAGAACGAAAATGATTCTAGAAAAAAGATCTGAGCTGTGGATAACTCTAAAACAAACATTGGCTATTATAAAGCAGTGATGATAATGTTCAATTTGTGAAATTAAAAAAAATAGCGAGTTAGAACAAACTGGTTGGACTACAATAACAATCTAAGCCTGAGAGGGAGTTATTGAACTTAAAAGATGATTTGAAGTTAAAAATGTCAATTATCTTTAGATTTTTTTAAGGTAGGTAATCAAGTTAAAATTCAAAGCATAACTACTGTAAGAAAAATTTTTAATTCATATCTTTAAAAGTAGTATAAGGCAAAAATTGAAAGATTTTTTAAAAACTTGATTTATCCTTTTTGCTGATAAAGAAATCAAAATGTATCTGTAATAACAAATGTAAACAGATTGAATAATACAGTTAGCAATTGTAGATTTCCAAATTGGATATATCTGCCCAGTTTCCTCTCCCCAACTCACCATTCTGATAAGTCACTCCCACTCCTGAAACTGGAGGCGGAATGAGTCTGGGCTTCATGCTGCCTGTGCCACTCAGCCAATAGACCATCCAGGAGTTGGGTTAGAGTACTGGTGGTCTGAGAAGGCAGCAGGTAAACACCTCCAACACCTTAACATTCTTAGACCAGCTTGGGGTATTTAAGGCGTTCCTCCAGAGGCTACATAATGATTCCAGGGGTCTGCATGGAGTCTTTCCTGTGGCCATGTGATTCTATGGTGGAGTCAGCAACCCAGGAACAATGATGGGATTAGCCTGAAAAGAAAGCTAGACTATAGAGATAGCGATCAATAAGCCTAAAGGTATTAATCATAAGTTTCAGAGTAATTTTCTAAAACAGGGAACTGGGTGAGACAGGGGACAAGCCCAGCTCAAGCCATAGGGTTAAGCTATAGGTAGGCCAAGCCATAGGGTTAAGCTATAGGTAAGCTACAGGAAAGGTGAGGCAAGGGACTCAGAGAGGCCTCTACTGTGGGGGTGCCAACCGGGCCCTGATTCAATATGACAAATACTGGTAGTTGCCTACTCAATAGCTACTTCTCCTTCCTTAGTAACAGAATTCAATTATATTTTGGACAGCAAAATGTGCCCTTAAAATGACATATTCCAGTTTTTCTTGAACCAAGGAGACCACCAATGAAATGCAAGTAGAAGTTATTGGGAAGAGCAGGAAAGCTCTTCGAAAAGCAGACAGATCCTGGCATGTACCCTTTTACTTCTTGCACCTTCTTGCTTTCTGGAATGCAGACATGAGGGTTGGAATTCCAGGAGCCATTTTGGACCATGAAGCAATCTTGAGGATGAAAGCTACATGTTAAAGATAGTGGATCAAAAAGGTAGAAGGATAGGGCCGGCCGAGTGGTGCGGTGGTTAAGCGCTGGCTTGGGAAGCCGACGGCCCCGGTTCAGGTCCCACATATGAGGGTCAGTGACACTGCCCTCAAAAAAAAAAAAAGAAAGAAAGAAAGAAAGTAAAACCACATACAAACTCTCTATATATTAGGACCGGCCGAGTGGCTCAGTTAGTTAAGAGCTCGCTCAAGAGTGAGAGCTGAGCTCTGAGCAACAGCAGTTTGATGTCCAGCCTGAGCTGAGCAGCCGCTGAGCAGCCACCGAGCTGCCAACAGGTAGCAGGATGGCTCAGCTAAAAAAAAAAAAAAAAAAAAAAAGGTAGAAGCTTGAGTATCTGATGATTGCAGAGCTGCCATACCAGCCCAGGGCTGCCTGCCTCTGAACTTCCTTTACATAAATAAATAAATAAATAAATAAATAAATAAATAAATAAATAAATAAATAAATAAAACCTGTTTCTTGTTTGATCTGCTTGATTGGATTTTTCATTGTATATGCCACCAGAACCTAATCCTAAGTAATGCACGATGTCCCATCATTAAGAATAGAAGCTCTGGTGGCGGCTGGTTAGCTAGGTTGGTTAAAGTGCAGTGCTCATAACACCAAGGTTGCCTGTTTGATCCCCACATGAGCCACTGAGCAGTGACCCCCACAACTAGATTGAAACAACTACTCAACTTGGTGTCAGGGCGGCCAGTTAGCTCAGCTGGTTAGAGCGCAGTGCTCATAACACCAAGGTTGCTGGTTCAATCCCCACATGGACCACGGAGTTGTGCCCTCCCCAACTAGATTGAAGCAACTACTTGACTTGGAGCTGATGAGTCCTGGAAAAACACACCGTTCCCCAATTAAAAAAAAAAAAAGAAGAATAGAAGCTCTGGAATTGACAAACCTGAAGTTGAGAACCTACTCTGCTATTAATTGGCTGAATGACCTTGGACAAGGTAGTTTAAACCTCTCTAGTCTCAATTCATCATCTGTAAAATGGGGATAATGGATGTTACCTACATTGTAGGGTTGTTGTGAGGATTAAGTGAGATATTGCATGCAAAACATCTAATACAATGCCTGGCACAGATTAACAATAGAAAACGTCAGTAGTATAACCTAAGGCCAAGAAGAAATCAGTGATCTCCAAACTAAAACTAAGACCACGGCACTTTTTTTAATCTTTCTACATTTCTTTTGCTATCTATCATTCCTCAGTTTTCAATATACTCTTTCTAAGCCTCTTCTAAGAACCCCACCTCTCTCAGCATAGGGTATCACCTCCTACTTCATAGAGAAAATTGGGACAATTAAGAATGAAACCCCTGAATATCCTGCCCCCATACCATTATCTTCTTTCCAGGGAGTTTCTTCTCCCTTCAGAAGCAATCCTTTCACCTGTGCTTTGGAGACAGTTCTTCTCATCAACTCAGAGATCTGGGCTCATCATACCCCATCTCCCCCTCTTGGCTCTCAGCTTATGTAAACATACTCAAACCTCATCCATCTTACAAAAATCAAGACAAAACAAAATAGTATCCCTCCTTGACCCCTAGTATACCTGTAGCTATTAACCCTTTCTTCTGCCCCTCAGAGCTAAGCTGTTTATTAAGAGAATTGTCTATATTCATTGTATCCACTGCTAAATAGTATTGGCTGCTAGGGCCGGCCGAGTGGCGCGGTGGTTAAGCGCTGCCTTGGGAAGCCAGCGGCCCCGGTTCGGTCCCACATATGAGGGCCAGTAACACTGCCCTCAAATAAATAAATAAATAAATAGTATTGGCTGCTATCTAATAAACATTTACTATGTGCCAGATGATTTATTACATTATCTCCAATCTTCAAGTCAATACCACAAAGTAGAGCTATCACTCCACTTTTTAATGAACAAGATAACTGAGGCTCAAAGAGAACTAAGTATCTTGTTTCAGCTCACACAGCTAAAATGTGACATAATCAGTGGGATCCAGGTTAGTCTGAATGCAAGTCATGTTATTTGTATTCTATCCAAACTTGGCAGGGCATTGGAGTCATCTAGAGAACTTAAGAAAAATACAGGTTCTTAGGTCCCACCCCAGATCTACCAAATTATATATCTTTTGAAGAAGAGCCTGGGAACCTGTACGTCTTTAGGGAACCTGAGCGAATCTGATAAAGCCAGGTCTTTCCTACACTGCCTCTCATAGTCATGTTCCTCAGCTCATCCCAGTTTGACTTCTAGTTTCTATCCTCAAGTCAAATTGCTCTGAGACGTCCTCATGGCTAGATCCATCAGACAGACACTTTTCAATCTTCGTCTTGCTTAACTTCTTAATAACATTTGACAAGCTAACCAATTTCTATCTTTTTTTTTTTTTTTTGGCTTCCAGAATGCCATACTCTACTCTTGGATATCCTTCCTTCTTTCTTTTCTTTCCTTCTCTGTCTCTATCTTCTCTGTGATCTGCCCACCTCTGGCCACCTCCTAAGTGTTGACACTTTCCACCTTGGTTTCTAACCTCACCCTCTTCTCAATCTAAACACCGTATTTGGTTGATCTCATCCACTCCCATGGTTCTAATTGCTGTTTATATATTAATGACTCCCAAACTGGTATTTCTAGCCTTACTCTTGGCTGCTGGATCTCTAAATTCATATATGAAAAATTGCCAGCTAAATATCACTTAGGTCCCTTAAACTCAACAGGTCCATACGGAATCCATGATCTTCCTCAAATAACCTTCTCCAGGTCTGGCTTCATAAGCATCTTAGTCAGCCCAACTGCTATAACAAAATACCACAAACTGGGTGGCTTAAATAACAGAAACTTATTTTCTCACAGTTCTGGAGCCTGGAAGTCTGACATTAGGGTGCCAGCAGGATTGGGCTCCGGTGAGAGCTCTCTTCCTGGCTGGCAGACTGCGGCCTTCTTGATGTGTGCTCACATGACATTTCCTAGGTGTGTACATATGTTCCTCTTCTTATAAGGCCACCATCCTATTAGATCAGGGCCCACCCTTATAACCTTATTTAACCTTAATTATCTCCTAAAACCCTATCTCCAAATACAGTCACACTGGGGGTTAGCATTTCAATATATGAATTTGGGGGCAGGGAACACAAACATTCAGCCCATAACAGGTCCGCAACCAGTATAGTTGTATAGGGCCCTGTGCTTAGAGTTTAATGGTCTGTATTAGCTGTTTTGAAATTCTTAATGATTTTATCTTTGACTATATATTTTATAAGTGAAATCCTATGAGACAGTGGTGCATGTGTATCATACACCATCCTCCTGCCTGCTACTCGTGCACCCTCGCACCAAGGGCCTCCCCATCTTCTGTGACTGTTATCACCTTCTGGCCCCAGTGGTGGGATTCTGGGCATGGGTGCAGGGAGGGTCAGTGTTGAGTACATTCACACTGTGGTGTCTCTGGGCAGGACATAGCAGTGGCTGTCTCAGTCCTGGGCTGACAGTGCCCTGGCACATTCAGGAATCAACTTGCCAGCCAAGCCCCTTGCCCACCCCTGTCCAACTACCTAATGCATCCTGACACAGAAGTAACAATCTTCTTAGAGATCATCTGTCTGCTATGGGTTGAGACTGCAGGCTCATGGGAAGGGGTGGGGCCTGGCTGGAGTTCAGGGCAGGGATGTTGGTCCCCGGTTGGCAGGAGGCATAACCTGGCAGCTGTGTGCCCAATCATGAGAAGAGGACCCAGCAGTCCATGAGGGTCTGTACTCCCTGTACCCAGGAGAAAAATGACATTAAGTAGGAAATAAAGATCACCATGACAAGTCAAGAAAGAAACTGTAAAGAAAGGAAAAAAAGAGTTTTCCCTGAACTAGGAAAATAATTTTCCTGAGACATAATAATTTGCTGAGACATAAAGAAAAAAAGAAAAGAAAAGAAAAGAAAGAAAGAAAGAAAGAAAGAAAGAAAGAAAGAAAGAAAGAAAGAAAGAAAGAAATCAGCCAAGAAACACCAATAATTCTTTTTTATTCAAAATTTTTCTTATTATTATTGGTTTCAGGTCTACAGAACAATGCAATGGTTATCCTTTCACCCCTTACAAAGTGACAACCTCCCTCCCCCCATCCACTGTCCTCCCACCCTGTTACCATACATATCTATTACAATTCCATTGACTCCACTCCACACACTATACTCCACATCCCATGACTATATATGTATTTAATTATAGTTGACATATAATATTATTCAACTGCAGCTTCAGATGTACAGTGCAGTGGTCAGGCCTCTATACCATCCATGAACTAGTCTCCCTAACAAGACATGAGTCCATCTGGCCCCCTAAAAAATATTTACATTATTGATTATATTCCCCAAACTGTCTTTTCTATCCCTGAGGCAATATTGTAGTTAACCAATTTATGTTGTCTCGTCCCTTCCCCTTCTCCCTCATGCCCACCCCCTTCCCATCTAGCAATCATGTTTTTTCTCTGTGTCTCTAAGACTATTTCTGTTTACATTGCTCATTTATTCAGTTCTTTAGATTCCACATATAAGTGAGATTATATGGTATTTGTCTTTCTCTGACTGACTTATTTCACTTAGCATAATGTTCTCTAGGTCCATCCATATCGTTGCAAATGGTACGATTTCTTTCATCTTTATAACTGTGTAATACTCCATTGTGTAAATGTACCACAGTTTCTTAATCCAGTCATCTACTGATGGGCATTTCAATTGTTTCCAAGTCTTGTCTATTGTGCAATGAACATAAGGGTGCATATATGTTTTCGAATTAGTGTCTTGGGTTTTTCGGGATAAATACCTAGGAGTGGAATTGCTGGGTCAAAAGGTAGTTCCATTTCCAGTTTTTTCGAGATACCTCCATACTGACTTCCATAGCGGCTGCACCAATCTGCAATCCCACCAACAGTGCAGCAGGGTCCCCTTTTCCCCACAGCCCCGCCAGCACTTGTTGTTTGTTGATTTATTGATGATAGCCATTCTGACCAGAGTGAGGTGGTATCTCATTGTGGTTTTTATTTGCATTTCCCTAATGATCAGTGAGGTTGAACATTTTTTCATATGCCTGTTGGCCATCTGTATGTCCTCTTTAGAGAGACGTCTCTTCATATCCTCTGCCCATTTTTTGATTGGGTTGTTTGTTTTTTTGGTGTTGAGTTGCATGTGTGTTTTATAAATTTTGGATATTAACCCCTTATCAGATATATCGTTGACATATATTCTCCCATTCAGTAGGCTTCATTTTTGTTTTATTGATGGTTTTCTTTGTTGTGAAAAAACTTTTAAGTTTGATATAATCCCATATGTTCATTTTTTCTCTTGCTTCCCTTGCCTGTGGGGATGTATCAGTAAAAATATTGCTCAAGATAATGTCTGCAAATTTACTCCCTATACTTTCTTCTAGGAGTTTTATGGTTTCAGCTCTTACATTTAAGTCTTTAATCCATTTTGAATTTGTTCTTGTATATGGCATAAGGAGGTGGCCCACTTTCATTTTTTTGCATGTGTCAACCAATTTTCCAAGCACCATTTATTAAATAGACTATCTTTTTTTTTTTTTTTTGAGGGCAGTGTCACTGGCCCTCATATGTGGGACCAAACCCGGGCCGCTGGCTTCCTAAGCCAGCACTTAACCACTGTGCCACTCAGCCGGCCCAAATAGACTATGTTTACCCCAGTGTAAATTCTTGCTGCCATTGTCATAGATTAACTGTCTGTATATGCATAGATTTATTTCTGGGCTCTCTATTCTGTTCCATTGATCTATGTGCCTGTTTTTATGCCAGTAACATTGATTACTGTAGCCTTGTAGTATGTTTTGATGTCTGGTAGTGTTATGCTCCCGACTTTGTTCTTATTTTTCAGGATTGTCATGGCTATTCGAGGTCTTTTATGGTTCCATATAAATTTTAGGATTATATTTTCTATTTTTTATACCAATAATTTTTAACTGAAATAGAATTTTATAGAAACTATGATATTTTTAAGACCAATATTTATTAAAGTTAATGACTTTCCAAACTTGCGTTCCCCAACTGCAGGGGCCACTGAAACTGTGTAAGGCCGAACAGAAACTGTCCAGGGCAAGAACAGAGTGGAGAAAGGCCAGAGGGTTGCCATGAATATTTGTAGGTGTTTAAAGAGCCCTTTTATGGGCCGGTTGGTGAGTGGCTCATGGGTGTGTCAGGTTGGTATAAAGGTGTAGCATGCTAACAATAATAAAAAAAAAATCACCTGTAGAATGTTCTTCCTAAAACATCACTATATCCACATCACCTGCGTGCAGAACATCCTTTGGTAGATTCCCCAAGTTTTAGGATGTTCAAGACCCTTCACTCCTGCCCTTTTCTTACTGTGCCAACATTTTATGTCTCTGTTCCTCAACACCCAGCTTTTACAGCAGTCGAGCCAATTTCTCTCCTGTCCTCCAGCCTTGCTGTACCTACAGAAATTTCTTCACTTATTGAACAATACGCATCCCATTCAACTGAAGTTCTACTCCTACTTTTATTTTATTTAACAGTTAAACAGCATTATAATGCATAAACACTATTTAACTGCTTTATGTGTATTAATTACTTTAATCTACACAATATTCCTGTGACATAAGGACTACTATCCATTGCCAACTTATAGATGAAATTAACCAACTTTCCCAAGGGCACAGAGCCAGAATTTGAGCCAAAACACCTGCTCTAGACAAGAGCTTATGCTCTCAACCCTATGCTATGCTGCCTCCACTAAGCCTTTTATGGCTACTCCAGTCCGTAGAGACTTCATGTTTGTTTGCTTATATTTTTAAAAGACTTGCTTGTATTTATATCCTGATAAATCATGAAAGGCCCCATCCATCCTCTTCTTACTTTTGTCACATCTTCACTTTGCTGTACCTTAAAATCCTTGAAGCAAACATATTACATATAATTCTACAGTCAAATCAACAGATATCTCTGTGGGTAAAAGAAAAGGAGAGAGACAAACAAATATGCAAGAGCTTAACCCTTTTCATGCTTTGTTAGCCCACAATTACATTTTGTGCGTTTTTTTCAGTGGAGGGATCACACGGAGATCAGTTCATGCAGTGGTATGCAGAGTCAATAGCAGATTAGAAACTGCTCTGGATATTCTAAGCAGAAAAGGAATTTAATCCACGGAATTAGGTACTAACAAAATTGTTTGAAAGGCTAGAAAGGCAGGCTTTAGGTTGGACCTTCAGGAATGATTCTCAGAATGACTGCAGAAGGGACCCTTCTTCTTCCTGGAAGCAGCCATGAGGTGATGCCTGAAAATGGCTCACTGCTCCCTTAATCCAGAAACCTCCCCTAAATCACCCAAATGAAGAGGTTCAAATCTTTGTATTCACTTCAAGAACACCTGTGAAAAGGCCTAGGCCATCATGGATACGCATATTTGAAAAGTCCCCAAGTCTCTGAACGATGTCACTTTACAGAAGCGAGGCGTGCCATTGCATGGTTACAATGGCGGAGCTGGTAGGTGTGCCCAGGTCAAACCGTGGGCTGGAAACAGGGCCAGTGGCCCAAAAATAGCACTGATTTTTGTTTCACACACCTAAAAATGCAGAGATAATGCTGAATTTAAGGATTAGATGTAGATTCTCTGGTCAGTGAGCTCACCCAAGTGAACAAAGCCTCTAAGATGCACCACAAGACTTTACAGAGCTGCTGGTTGGATTAACCCCTGCATGAGCTCCTCCCGCTGTATCGAGAGGATCTTTACTGAGAAAGAGCAGATTGTGTGTAGCCAGAAAAGGAGGTTGCACGGAAGAAAAAGATATTCCAGAAGAAACTGAAGAAACAAAAACGTGTGGCCTGGAATAAATTCAGAATATAAGTAAAAGGGAAAAAAGTGGTCCCTGAGGGCATGGCTACTTTGCCACGATCAAGCATTTCAGGAATCAGGTTTTCACCATGCAAAGTTCAGGCTCTAGGACAGACCCTGTTGACATTTTGGACAGGATAATTCTTAGTTAAGGGGGCTGATGCAGGGTATTAAACAGCATCCTTAGCCTCTGCTCACTAGGTGTTGATGGCACTGTCTCTGTCCTGACAATCAAAACTATCTTTTTAAAATCCTTTTTAAAAATTTTTTTATAGATATTTTAAAAATATCTTTTTAACAGACTTTGTTAAAAGCCCTCTGTGCACTTAAGAGCCACTGGTTGAGAATCACTGCTCTAGAATCTTAGCTTCAGTCAAGACTTCAGGAAATTGTTGTCATATTGTTATTTCTAGGCACAAGCTGCCTTAGCTGTGGTATATGAATCAAAAATACCAGTGGAGAAGCAGCCGGTTAGCTCAGGTGGTTATAGCTCAGGCTCATAACACCAAGGATGTTGGTTCGATTCCTACATGGGCCAACTAGATTGAAGACAACTACTTGACTGTGAGCTGATGGGTCCTGGAAAAACACACTGTTCCCCAATAAAATTTCTTTAAAAAAAACTCCTTAAAAAAAAATACCAATGGAACAATCAGCCCCAAAGCCCCTCCCACCCTCAGCAATACCATCCATATCAGCAAATATGAATGCCTATACCTCTCTTCCTACTTAACTCAGTTTCAAATTCATTTCTTGCACAAAGGTATCCGATTGCTGGAACCTAAATCATACCAGACCCCAAGCTTCAAAGGAGTCTGGGAAATCCATTTTTAGCCTTCTTGTTTTTGCGGTACAAGAAGGCACCCTAGAAGGAGGTTGAAATAAGTATTGAGAGATTCAATCTACCGTATCTGTCAGAGCATGTAAATGTTTTGTTCTTGCCAAATGAACCAAGCAAGATGAGAATGTTAATCTATTTGAGTGGAAATGCATTATAGTTGTTTTGAGAAAAAAAGAAATGGGGCCAGAAAACCCTACCAGTGTCCATTATCAGGAGGGAAGGAATTCCGGTGTATGGTATTTTATCACTTATTGTCTTAATCAGTCATCTGAACCTTACCCGTATTACCCTGAGATTTTATCTTACATGTGTAAATGTCTTGTCTCCATGAAAAGCTGCTAGCTCTTCTAGGTTAGGACTATGTACTCCTAAAATGCTTAAACATAACTATAGGTATATAGTGGATATTCAGTAAGAATTATTAAGCATTTTTAAAAAGCACATTTAATCATAGTCAGGAACAGTCAGGATTATTTCTAACCATTATTCTTCAGCCAGGATCCAAGAGGCCCTTTCCTATCTCTTAGGATATTTTCGTAATCTCATAATAACTTTGAAACATAATGGGACAATTAACATACCAGTTGTTGGCATTGGATCTGAATTGAGAAACATATCGAGGGTTAAGAGTTTAATAATTAAAATCTTTGTCATCTTAAATATGTACTGCTTTACTCTATTTCCACCAGCCATGGAATAACAGGGACCAGATCTATCCTTCTACCTGAAACAGCAGCAGCAACAAAAACAGACAAAATATATGAAACGCTGGTTTTTCAGGACACTTGCATTATGCAATAGACAGCGATCTCTGTGAGAGAGGAAACGAGACTGAGGCGAGTGTTGCAACTGCCTCGGATCACTGCCTTGAGAGAGTTCCCAGGCCATGGCACAGGGAGGGGAACTGAGAGGCAGCCCAGTAGAATCTCTGGGTCAAGGAGGCGGTGCTGAGTTGGGGAAGACCAAGGCAACTAGAGTTCTTAGGACAGAATTTCAAAGAGCAGGGAGTTACACAGAGAGATAATGCCAGAGATCTCCATAGGGTCCTCCCTGAGTCTTCAGCTGAGCCCTGAGCTGCACACACGTGTGAGGAAACTATATGAGACCAGGGAAAGAACCATCCAAATGAATGAAAGTTAACAGTGCCCAGTGCTCACCCAAGACCAGAACTAGTAGTGTCTGTTTCTATCAGCTAGACTGGAACCTGCTGCGTCACAGGCAGTGGGTAGGGTTTGGCCTCCATAGTGAAGAATAATTAGCCCTACATTGAGCCCTGCTTCAGACCCTCCTAACAAATCATAAAAGCAAGACGCAAACAGATCAAACTGTACCCAACAAACTTAACTGCATCAGGGAACAAAGCTCAAGAATATCTATAAGAATACAACACAATTCAGCACTTAATAAGGTAAAATTCACAATGTCTGACATTCAACAACAACAAAAAAAATCTTCGTATGAAGAAGAGGGAAAATATGACCCACAACAGGAGATAAAGAAATCAATCAAAACGGATGTAGAACTGACATAGATGCCAGAAGCAGCAGACAAGGACATTAAAACAGTTATAACTATAATCCAGATGTTTGAAAAGTTAAGTAGAGACACGTATTAGCCTTCTTTCCTGCTTTCCCTTCTGAATAATTCAGTCCAAAAACCATTAGTGGGGCCAAGCAAAGTAGGTACCTGTGTAGGGGGCTGGCGCTGGAACTGGGCCCTGCATGGTCTCAGAGCTCTGGCAACAGCAGTTCGATGCCCAGCCCAAGCTGAGCAGCCTCTGTGCTGTTGGTAGGATGGCTCAGCTAAAAAAAAAAAAAATTCCTTCTCTCCATTTTTTTCTATACTCTATAACATTCCTGTTATAAGATATTAGACTTCCTGCATTGGTCTACTATTCTTGTATTTTCTCTTCTGTTTTCTATATTTTTGTCTTTTTTTTTCTACACTTTCTGGGAGATTTCTAGACTTACTCTCTCCCAAATGTTTTATTGAATTTTTAAGTAAGATAGCCATATTTAAAATTTCTGAGAGTTCTTTCTTAGTCTTTGTTCTCTATTGCTCCTTTCTCATATTGTTCTCTTCTCATTCCATGGATCTCTTTTATCTCTCTGAAGATATTAATAATGGTTTTTTATTTTAAGAAGAGAAATAGTTGTCTTTCCAATTTCTTCTATGATAATGAATCATTCAGATTTTCCACTTTTTCTTGGGGCATTTTTTGTCATCTACATTCTACCTGGACAGTATACATTTCATCTAGATATTCAGATCTGCTCCACATAATTTATAATTCCATAAAGAAAACTTTTAAAAAATCTTGTCCATATTAATGGTTATTATATCTTTCTTATTCTTTTCCATTTTTACTTTCTTTTTTTCTTGATCAGTTTTCAACTTCCTTAATTTCAGTTCTTACTGTTTCATTTTTCTCTTTGTAGTTTTTCATTTTTTCTAATTTAGTAAGATAAGTACTTAACTCCTTATGTACTTAATCACAAGACTTCTTGAATAGTGGGGGATTGGAGTTAGGGTGCTATATTAGTAGATTAATATGAATAAATATTAGACAGTAATCTAAACAAATTCATTAAGTCTAATTGACTAAATGTACAATATTCATTAGTCATTTTATATTCTTTTCTATTTATTTGTATGTATGTTGAAAGGGCTAAAAGATGTATTGAGTAGAAGTTGGTTGGTAGTTTGGCAGCTGTGGAAGAAATGCCCAGGGATGATGGATGCTTAGTAGGGAGATGAGAGAAAAGGAATGCAAAGACTTTAGCATCTACATTGGATTGAGGCCCTTTAGGAACATGTGGTAAATGAACACCTACAAAGGGGGCAACCTGGGAGTCAGAAACAAGTAATGGCATTTAAAATTGAAAATGGAGGGAAAAAGAACATTCCACTCACCCACATAGCTAGTGTTATTACCATTCTCTGTTGATAATTTAAGACTCATTCTGGGCATCATTTTGTTATAAAATGTCCAAACACTTTCCCTAAAGTATTTTCATTTTTGTTTTTTTTTGAGGGCAGTGTCACTGGACCTCATATGTGGGATCCGAACCGGGGCCGCTGGGATCCCAAACCAGCTCTTAACCACCACGCCACTCGGCCGGCCCTCCTAAAGTATTTTCAAGCTTAGGAAAACACCATTGAAATAATTTTAGCCTCTGAATCCTATCCTGTGTTTTTTTTGTTATTCATAATAACTTATGATCTTAATTGAGGCTTTTTTTTTTGGTTTTGTTTGATTTTTATCGGGGGAGGGACTATGTTTTTAAATGAGAAGTTCTAATATTTCCTCAAACATCAGTCTTGTTTCGTTCCTCAGAAACTTGGGGAAAAATGAATATATAGATAGTCACGGGATGTGGAGTATACTGTGGAAGGGAATCAAAGGAATTGTAATAGATATATCTGATATGGGGGGGGGAGGAGTGGGATGGCGAACTGGGGGAGGGGAGTTGTCACTTTGAGGGGTAAAACGTATAACTATTGCATTGTGTTGTACACCTGAAACTAATTTTAAAAAAATGTTTATTTCACAATAAAAGATTATAAAAAAAATACTAAGAAACTTGGGGAAAATGGAGCTTTCAGATCAGAATCTAATTTTTCTCCAATATCTGACTAGAAAAAAAATTCAAGCACAAAGAAAATTGGAGAGAAATGTGCAATGAACACCCATATATGCCCACTTCCTATATTCTACAGTCAGAATTTAATTTTTATTAGTTAGAACTAGTATCTGCCTAAACCTCTGAGTGATGTTGAACAGAGTGATAACTCTACCATAATTACACAGGAAGTATTCCATTCCTACTGGTAAGTCCAGTGCTTCAATAGACTTCTGTACTGCAGCCAATTTCATAAGTGCTTTAAACAAGCCAACACAGGTCAACTGTTAGCTGGGTGGAGGAGCTTCTAGAGAATTCTTCCCAGCTTAAAGAAACAAAATTTCCAAGTCATCTGGCTTGCTGCCTAAAGACACCTACAACTTTTGGCTCTTACAAGCAGGTGTTCTCCATAGGCCTAACTTAGGTCTTTCTGGTTGTGCAACAAGACAACAATTACTTTGGGCTAGAAGGTGACAGGAACAGTGATAGAGAGGAGGGTGTAACTGGATTCATACCACCCCAATGTTGATTTTCCTAAAAGTTCTACTCTAAGATTAGTGGAAATTGTCCCCACAAATGGCACAGTGCTCTTTCCCCATGTGTTCTCTTCTACAAATTCATACAAACGTCTCCATATTTTTCAGCGTCACTAAAGCCTTTGAAGAGAAAAAGAAATACAATTCCTTGAAATCTAAGGAAAGCAATAGCAATCATCTCTCTAAGCTGGTTCCCACTATCATATGTGATATCACAAGCTATATATTTCTCATAATAACTCATAATAATTGCTTCATTTTGGCAAACCATCATATATCCTTGGCTTCTGTCTTTTCCTGGAAGGTCTTTGGTTAAGAACAGACGCCAGAACAAAGAAATATGTGGTCATCAGTGAACTAGTATCTTCTCACAGAAAGAAAGAAAAAAAAAAGCACTGGGGCTGAATGAAACCTACAACTTTTCATTCTGATTCTGTAAGAACTGATGTAATTTTCTCAGTGCGAAAACCCTGAATGTATAATTTTGAACAGGAGTGAAATACTTGAATGGGTATGAAAATAACACTTTTAGAATGGGGATAGTAGTTGAAAATTATTAAAGTCCTTTCTTCTTTTGCCTTTCTGAATGCATGACCTCAAATCTAGATCTGAACATTTTCTGGAGAGGGCCAAATAGTAAATTTTTTTTTTTTTAAAGATTTTATTGGGGAATTGGCGGAGGGGAACAGTGTTGGGGAATCGGGGAAGGGGAACAGACAAGTTGCTGTCCTTTTGTTCTTCAGTCTAGTTGCGGAGGATGTTGCTTCACTGTTGGTATCGTCATTGTGCTCTTCCCGGATGAGGCAGATGGGTTGCTGGCCTCTGGATGTCGCTCACCGTGGCTATTGGCAGCTCACGTTTGGCTGCCAGCCGCTCACGCTAGCTGCGGGCCACTCACTGTAGCCTATGGCAGCCCACTGCAGCAGGGGCTGCAGCCCACACCATCACCGGGGCTCGCACAGCCCAGCTCCAGGTGGAGCTGTTGTTAGCTGTAGAGGGCAGTGTCACTGGCCCTCATGTGGGATCCGAACCGGGGCCGCTGGCATCCCAAAACCAGCGCTTAACCAATGCGCCACTCAGCCGGCCCATTATTTTCATCTTTGTGAGCCATGCAGTCTATCTTACAAGTACTAGACTCTGCCATAGTAGTGCAAAAGCAGCTATAGGCAATACATAAATGAATGAACATGTCTGTATTCCAATTTTATTTATGGGCACCTAAATAAAGACTACATTAGTTATCTACAAGACAGAGACCCCATATTTACTCTGCACAACCAAGCTATAGCATGAGTTAAAAAATAACAGACTCATGACACTCTATAGAACCAATGGTTTCTCAAATATAGTCTAATTCTTAATACTTAAGTATTTTTTATTCAATTTGTGAAACCACAGGATTAGAGAGTAATATTGAGCCTGTATTTTCACCATAACTTAAAAAGTAAGATGTAGAACTTAAGAACACAGATTTTAAGAGTCAGTCAGATGTGAATTCAAATCCCGGCTCTGCAGCTTTCTTAACTGTGTTATATTAGGTAAACTGAAGAACATTTCTTTTCATTTTTTCTTTTTTTAGAGGGCAGTGTCAGTGGCCCTCACATATGGGATCCGAACTGGGGCCTCTGGGGTCCCAAACCAGCTCTCAACCACCGCGCCACTCGGCTGGCCCTGAAGAACATTTCTACATGTTTCTTCATTTAAAATAGGCAAACTTTGTTTGTAAGATTAAAATAAATAATGCGTATCAAACTCAACACAGTTTTCATTATCGCGCACAGTAAATGCTCAATAGATGTTAACTCTGTCATTATTCAGTAAGTCATTGCTAAGTAACAATTTTTATTTTTATCTGTGTGGAAAGATGGTCCATGACATTGGGGTTCAATAGTCCATTTCACTGATTATATACCATTTTGTAATTAGGAAAGTCACCCTAATGTAATATCACATATTTTAAAAATTTGGAAGCTCTGTGATTAATTTGATATAATAATAGATGGATTATACAGTTGGATCCCAGGAGGTGGTGTATTTTCATGTTTTACTTGCCACTGTGACTACCTTTACATATCTGTGACTTATTCACTTGTACATGTGTACTTTTGCAATTAGTATTTATTAAAGCATTAAAAAAAGGTTCAATGCTTTATGGAGAGTCCCAAATCTCGTTACATAGTGTTTAAGCAATGCAATTTTAAGTTGTTTTGTTTGTTTGTTTTTGACGGCAGTGTTACTGGCCCTCATATGTGGGACCCAAACCGGGGCTGCTGGCTTCCCAAGCCAGTGCTTAACCACCGCGCCACTCGGCCAGCCTTAAGTTCTTTTTAAAAATTATTCTTTTTTAAATACGTGGTTCATAGGACAAAATTCGAAAGGTACAAAAGATTATACGATGAAAAGGAAGTTTTCTTCATCACCCCACTACATCCTCTATCCCGGGAAGTAAATTCAGTCCCACCCATAGGTGCCCCTGCCCCACACCCTCCTAAGCAATTCCTTCAAGGGATGCAAACACACACACACACATACTACATTGTTCTGCACCTTGCTTTATCACTTAGAATATACCAGAAAATTTCCGTATCTCTTCATACTCAGTATAGAGCTGCCTTGCAGTTTTTAATGGCGATATTTCATCAGAGGGTTGTGCCCTACATTATTTAACAGGTCCCCAGGGACAGACTTTTTGGTTGTTTCCAATTGTTTGTTCTTACAAGCAAAATTGCAGTGGTGCCTTGTAACTTTTAATCTTCTTTATACCGTGATTTTCTCCTTTTTCTTCCAGCACGACTGCAAAGTGATTATGTGGGGTTTTCCCCGAGTCCCCTGGCCCCAGGCCTTAGCAAGTATGTGTGGAGTTACTGGTTCTTCCTCCAAGCATTGTTGTTGTAAGTCTCCAGTTTATCTACCTACGCGGGCCCTGGTGGGAGCCGGGTATGTCATTAACCGTATGTCAGGGTGTGTGTGTCTGAACAAGGGTGAGCGCACGTGTCCTACGCTGATTTCTGGGGCATGCAAGCGTGGGAGGGAGCAATTCTGAGTGCAAGTGGCTGCTTGTTTCTCTCGCCGAGTGTGTTGAGCCGAGGTGGCGTTGCGATCTGTGGTATGTGGTCCTGGCGTGAAGCTCCTGACGACACTCTCCCAGCTCTGGTCTACAGACCTCCCCCAACCAAGGGAGGTATTTAAAGGTGTCTCTTAGAAACAGGCACTACCCGGGCAGCTCGATTCCAGAACAATGGGTCCTTTCAGCCACCCCCTTTAGATGTATGGTTCATCACCATGACAACCACTCCCATTATTGAAAGTCAGAGCGGGTCCCGCCTCAGACACTCTCCTCCTGGGCTCCCCTCCCCCTCCGGCCCGCCGTATGGTGTGTGTGGCACTGGCAGCTGTTGTCAAAAGAAGGCACCTCTTTGTCTCCAGGGGATGAAAGACATTTGGTTTTCATCGCCACCCTTTCTCTCCGCCCAGCATTTTCTTCGCGCTCTGCGCCCTGTCCCCAGAAAGTGCCCCTGGATACTTAGAGCCCAGCCCTGAGTACCCTCCCGTAGCTTTGGATGATTTTCCTCTCGGATTCACATATCTGCTTTTGGCTCCAACTCTTTGAGTCACTGGAAGTCTCCCTCTCAAGTGTAGTGTCCAAACTGAGGGAATTCACTTTTGAAATCCCGGGTTTCTTTTTTCAATTCTGCTCTTGGAGTTCTAGTAGAAGCCACTTCCCCCTCAGACCCAATAGCACCACCTTCTGTAGCCAAGAGCTTATTACCGAGTCTGTCCCCGTTGTTTGAGCAAAAAGCTCTTTACCACGCTAGTTTAAAAATTGGGACTGTTCCTTAGAATAAGGACGAAGGGATCGAGTCTTCCAACAGTTAGACACCTTCTGGCTGAAGAAAAGGCGACACACTTATATAAACAACATGACCTGTTTTCTCAGACTTTTAATTTAAATGTATTGTTAAAATATATTTTTTAACGTTTTGTATTGCTTTGAATGAATACCTAACTATGATTTACTTTACTTAGACTGTGGAGGAAATTCATAAAAATCAAATTTAAAACTGAAAAAACATTTGGGATTTGGGGTTCAAAGAATATTGCCCCTGAGCCTGTAATCCACACTAGGGAGCCTAAGATTGGAACAGATGGTGTTTTCCAGACCTATTTGGAAGTAGAAATGATTACTGGGGTGAGAGAAAAAGCAGGATCAGAAGGAGGAGGGATGCTGTGGAGAGAACAAATGCAGAAGTGTGTAATCACTAATGGGGACAGAAAGAGAGAGAGCGAGAGCAAAACTGGGTATATTGAGCTATTATGGAGACAGAGATGCACTTCAGGATTCTGGGTGCGTCGGGAAAATGTTCACAGTATTCATAAAACGTTATCTAATACTACTAAAAAGGGTAGATGCTAGAGATAAATATCTGAGGATAACTGTTTCAGATCTCATTGAGTCTACCTTTTAAAAATATATTAAAGTTTAAAACAGACTTTAAAAATTTGGGGGGAATGCTAAAAGAATGACAAGTAAAAGGGAAAGGAAGTTCAGCAGGTGACTGACAAGAGGTACACTTTTCTGGGCTGGCTGAGTGGTGCAGTGGTTAAGCGCTGGCTTGGGAAGCCAGCGGCCCTTGTTTCGGGTCCCATTTATGAGGATCAGTGACACTGCCCTCAAGAAAAAAAAAAAAAGAGGTACATTTTTCTGGTCTTTGTTTCTAATTACTAACAATTACTTTTGGTAAACAGGATGCAGCCAAGTCTGGCATACAGGAAACAAGTAGTATTTGCAAAAGGAAGGTTTTTTTTTTAAATCTGAGAATAATTTTAATCTAAATAACTATCTAGAAATAATATGAGGATGTTACTCTGAAAACTTTTCCTTACAACCCAGCCTCCTTTCTTCCCCAACATAACCAAATATATTTTGGAGGAAATTCTGTCAATTGTTCTGTGAGGTTCGATGAATATTTTCCTTGCTTTTAAATGGGAGTCACAAAAGACCACCACAATTTGATACTCTATTCAATTTAATGGCTTTAAAAAAGTGTTTAATGGCCGAGTGGCGCATTGATTAAGAGCTGGTTTTGGGATGCCAGCAGCCCCGGTTCAGATCCCAGTGCTACTGCCCTCTACAGCTCCACCTGGAGCTGGGCTGTGTGAGCCCCAGCGATGGTGTGGGCTGCAGCCCCTGTTGCAGTGGGCTGCCATAGGCTACAGTGAGTGGCCCGCAGCCAGTGTGAGCGGCTAGCAGCCAGCATGAGCTGCCAATAGCCGCGGTGAGCGACATCCAGAGGCCAGCAGCCAATCTTCCTCATCTGGGAAGAGCGCAATGATGATACCAACATGGGCCAGTGAAGCAATGTCCTCCGCAACTAGACTGAAGAACAAAAAGACCGCAACTTGTCCGTTCCCCTTCCCTGATTCCCCAACGCTGTTCCCCTCCCCCAATTCCCCAATAAAATCTTTAAAAAAAAAATATATATATATATATAAAATATCAATAAATTTTAAAAAAGTGTTTAAGATTGTTATTAACAAGTAAAAGCAATTTTTCCTGACAGTAATACTTGGATATATCTGTAGTCTGATTTTTATCAATAAATACCAAAAATTTTATTTTATTAAGTTACAGACAAAACTAGATAGAAGTGTGCTCCATGGAGCTCAGGGGCCAAGTAGGCAGAACTCTAGAATTCTGATCCCCATGTCAATCAGAGCAGCTCTTTATCTATTTTCTATGTAAGCTTTCATTGGTCTAAAAGATTTCACTGCTAAAAAAAGAAAAGTAAGTTAAGACCACTGTTATAGAAACTTAGAGTTGGAAAAGATCTTGGAGATAATTTAGTCCAGTCCTCTCATTTTACAGATAAGGACATTGAGATCCAAGGAACTTATCACGATGTCAGATCACACCCTGTGTCCACTTGCCATCCTTACAGCAATTTCAGACCAGAATTGACCACATTACCCCCTCCCTGGCCATCACTTGCTGGACCTTCTTGTAACTATGAACATGTTTTTGTCTTGTCTTCTTATTTTGATATATCTTGTGGAAATTAAATAAAAGCCATTTGTGGAGTTTCCCTGTTTTCCAGTCTGTCTTCCCTAAGTCCTTCAATTCCAGACTTTATGTAAAATATCCAATCTATTCATTGATTATAGCTGCTTTATTCACTACCATTGGCTGTGGATAGGCTATTAGTTGCCTGTCCAATACCCATTCTCCTGTCTTTCTTACTAAAAGAGCCCTGTTTTGGGGGTGGGGCTAGTAATGTGTCCAGTAAAAGCATTCTCAGGACCTCATTTAGCTCAATTCTGAGCAATAGAGCACAAGTGGGACGTCAGGTAAAGCTCAATAAAGGGAACTTACTTGCTGGCTCTTGTCCATTTTGCTCTTTGCTTTTCCTCCTTCTTTCTGCCTGGAATTTAGCCTGATGACTGGAGCCTCAGCAACAATAAAGTGAGCATGAGGATCAAAACTCCATTCTATGAATGGTGGAACTAAGAGAAGCCTTAGTTTGAAGCCTTCACAAAATCCTTGTTGTGAAGCTGCCATCCCAGCCCTGGATTTCCTATCTCTTGATTTCTCATAATGTGAAAGAAAAATAAACCTCTATCTTGTTTCAGCCAGTATTATTTAGGTTTCTGTTGCATGCTGTGGAACATAATCCTCACTGGCTCCTATTTAGGATAGGAACAAAGTAGGCTAGGCATTCAGTTTTATTGAATGATCTGTTTTGAACACTTGCTAGTTGCTCATATAGTGCTTACATACACCATCACAAGGCTTATAGCATAATAATAATTCATTCACTCCATCATGTAATGAGACAATCTCCTCTGCTTACTCCCTACCCCTGGTTATGTGTAGACATATGTGTATGTCTCTTGTCCAGACACTAGGCCCATGTTTTGCAAGACCTGAAATTTCAAGTGCTGTCTTGACATTTTTGAGCATCATAGGACCCAAAGGCCTAACTATGAATTTCCCTGCTCTCATCAGATATACCCCCAACAGCAGTAAAATCTCCCTGCCTGACTGATTCCTTTATCAGCTGGACGAGTATGCCATGCACTGCTTAAACTAATAGATTCCACCTCCCTGTCAGCTCTCAAAATTATTTAAACAAGCTAATTACATAGTCCTGCAGGAAAAAAGGATCATCCTGTCCTCTTGTCACTGAAGAGCTTGACTCACAGCACCTGCTGGTTTGCTCTAGTCTAGGGTACAACTCCCATGAGGCCGTACATGGTGTGCAACATCCTCCTCCCTGGTCTGTAAGTATATGTCACTAATAAACTACTGTCAATTTCACCTGTCCAGTGTTGGGTGTCATATGTTTGGCCATCTTATGAAATGGCCATCTTATTTAGGGTGGGGTTCCTTCCTTCACCAATAGAGTGAATGGGAAGTGATAAGAACAGTCCATTTACTTAATAAACAATTGTTGTGGCCTCTTGGGTGCCAGATACTGTGTTAGGCAGTGGCTATAAGGGTTAGCAAGACAGACACAGTCAAGACACACATACTCAAGTGGAGAAGACTAACAGAAACAAGACAACAGCGAAGTGCTTTCTCTTTGTTGCCTACAGAGAAGGCACTGATCTCCTACTCGGTATCATGGCTGCCCTCAGACCACTCGTGAAGCCCAAAATCATCAAAAAGAGGACCAAGAAGTTTATACAGCACCAGTCAGACCGATATGTCAAAATCAAGCATAACTGGTAGAAACCCAGAGATGCATTGACAATAGGGTGCACAGAAGATTCAGGCCCAGATCGTGATGCCTACCATTGGTTATGGGAGTAACAAGAAAACAAAGTACATGCTGCCCAGTGGCTTTCGGAAGTTCCTGGTTCACAGCATCAAGGAGCTTGAAGTGCTGCTGATGTGCAATGAATCTTACCGGCTGAGATTGCTCCCAACATCTCCTCAAAGAACGGCAAAGCTATTGTGGAAAGAGCAGCCCAGCCGGCCTCAGTCACCAATTCCAATGCCAGGCTGTGCAGTGAAGAAAATGAATAGACAGCTTGTATGCAAATTGTGTTTTAATAAAACCATAAAATTCTTCCAAAAAAAAAAAAAGAAAGACAACAGAGAAGTAAATACAGTAATTACAAGCCATGATGGGTGTTATAAAGGATAGAGAATAGCCTGGGTGGCAGAGTAAGATTGGTGGTGGTGGTGGGGGGGATAAATTTAGATAAGGTGGTAATGGAAGACTCCCTGAGAAGGTCCCATAAGTAAAACTTGAAAGAAGAAAGAGCTAGCTATATGAAGACCAAGGGAAGAGCTTTTCAAGCAGAGAAAGCCACATATTCTAGGGCCTAGAAGCAGAGGGGAGGGGTGGGATGGCAAGAGATTCACCTGGAGAGATGGGAGGGATAGGTAAAAGAGGTATGCCTTAGTCTGTTCGGGTTGCTATAACAAAAGTACCATAGACTGGGTGGCTTAAACAACAAACATTTATCTCTCACAGTTCTGGGAAGTCCAAAATCAAGGTGCCAGTAGATTCAGTGTCTGGTAAAGATCTACTTCCTGGTTCATAGACAGCAGTCTTCTTCCTGTATCCTTACAGGGTGTAACAGGCAAAGATGCTCTTTGGGGGTCTCTTTTATAAGAGGTGCATTCATGAGGGCGAATCCCTTTCATACGGGCTCCACGTTCATGACCTAATCACCTTCCAAAGACCCCACCTCCAAATACCAACATTGGACATTAGAATTTAACATGAATTTTGAGGGGACACAAGCATTCAGTCTATAGCAAGGTGCTAAGGGCATTTGGATTTAATGCCATGGGAAGGCATTGAAGTGGTCTAAGCTGCAGGGAACTGTTCAGAGTTTTAAAAGCTCACTTTTGCTGTCATATAGAAAATGGACTGAAGAAAGTGAGAGTGGAACTGGGAGAATCTGTAAATGTCTTTGGGTGGCATGGATATTTTAACAAAATTAATTCTTCTAATTTATAAACACAAAATATCTTTTAATTTATTTGTGTCTTCTTTAATTTCTTTCCTTAATGTCTTGTGGATTTCAATGTACAGGTCTTTCACCTCCTTGGTTAAATTTATTCATGGGCATTTTATTCTTCTGATGTAATTGTGTTTGGGGTTTTTTTTTGTTTTGTTTTTGAGGGCAGTGTCACTGGCCCTCATATGTGGGATCTGAACCGGGACCACTGGTGTCCCAAGCCAGCGCTTAACCACCGCGCCACTTGGCTGGCCCTTGATGTATTGTGAATGGGATGTTTTTTCTTAATTTTTCTTTCTGATAATTCATTATTAGTGTTTAGAAATGAAGTAGATTTTTGTGTATTGATTTTGTATCTTGCAACATTACTGAATTCATTTATGAATTCTAAGACATTTTTGATGAAGTTTTTAGGGTTTTCCACATATAATCTCATCTGCAAACAGTGACAGTTTTTCTTCTTCCTTTCCAATTTGGATGCCTTTTATTTCTTTTTCTTGCCTAATTGCTCCGGCTAAGAATTCCAATGCTATGTTGAATAAAAGTGGCAAGAGTGGGCATCCTTGTCTTGTTCCTGATCTTAGAGGAAAAACTTTCAGCTTTTAGCTATTTAGTATGATGTTAGCTGTGGGCTTGTCATACTTGCCTTTATTATGTTAATCTAGATTCCTCTGTACCTGCTTTGTTGAGAGTTTTTATCATAAATGGATGTTAAATTTTGTCAAATGCTTTTTCCTGACATAAGCCTTGGCAATAATTTTTAAATCTGTCACAAAAAGTAAAAGCAACACAAGCAAAAATAGACAAGTGGGACTACATCAAACTAAAAAGGATATCATCAACAAAATAGAAAGGCAACCTACTGAGTGGAAAAAAAATACTTACAAATCACATATCTGATAAGGCGTTAATACTCAAAAAATATAAAGAACTCATACAATTCAATAGCAAAAACCCAAACAATTTGATTTAAAAATAGGCAGAAGACCTGAATAGACATTTCTCCAATAACACATACAAATGGCCAACAGATATATGAAAAGATGTTCAACATCATGAACCAACAGGGAAATGCAAATAAAAACTACAATGAGACATCACCTCACACTTGTTAGAATGGTTATCATCAAAAAGACAAGAAATAGCAAGTATTGGTTAGGCTGTGGAGAAAAGGGAACCCTTGTGCACTATTGCTGGGAATGTAAATTGGTGCAGCCAGTATGAAAAACAGTATGGAGATTCCTCAAAATAATTAAAAATAGTGTTACCATATGATCCAACAATTTAATTTCTGGGTATTTATTTGAAGAAAATGAAAACACTAACTTGAAAAGATACATGCATCCCCATGTTCATTGCAGCACTATTTACAATAGCTAAGACATGGGAAAAACCTAAGTGCCCATTGATGGGTGAATGGATAAAGAACGTTTTATATATATATATATATATATATATATATATATATATAATATATGTATATAATGGAAGGCAATGGAGTATTATTCAGCTATAAAAATGAAATCTTGCCATTTGTGACAACATGGATGAAATTTGAGGGCATTATGCTAATGAAATAAGTCAGACAGAGACAAATACCATATGGTTTCTCTTATATGTGGGATTTTAAAAAAAATCCACCTCATAAATACAGAGAATAGATTGGTGGTTGCCAGGAGAAAAGGATGGAGGTGGAGAAATGAGTGAAGGGAGTCAAAATTAATAAATAGATAAAGTATGGGAATGAATTATGGTCACATTTGCCCTAATTGATCATCTTAGTGTTATAAATATATATTTTTTTCTTTAAACTCATATCCTAATTCCAAAATAATTGGTCACAATTATCTCTTCTTTCTCCACATGCCTGTTTACAATGAGGTCTTCAAAGGGAAATAACCATAGGCATAAAAGTTTATGGTCATTGTTTGCACAGTAGAGATGTTCAATAAATATTTCTTGCTTATATAAAATAAGGATAACTTCTCATAATAAAAAGGAAGGCAATCACAAAAGCTAACAAATTGCATGATTCCATTTATATGTAATGTCCAATATAGGCAAATCTATAGAGAGAGAAAGTAGGTTATTGGTTGCCTAGTGCAGGGAGGTTGGGAGGAAATGGAAAGTGACTGCCAATGGGTACAGGGTTTCTTCTTGGGTTTGAAAATGTTCTAAAATTAGATTGTGGCAATGGTTGCACAACTCTGTGAAAATACTAAAACCATTTTAAAAGGATGAATGGCATATATGTTGTATCTTAATAAAACTGATTTAAAAAATAAAAATGAGAGCTCATTTTTGCTGCTGTATAGAAAATAGATTGAAGGGATGAGAGTGGAACTGGTGGGGGGGCTGTGTTTCATCTTTCAGGCAAAGGGTGACCTGGACTAGAGTGGTGACAGTGAAGCTGGAGAGAGGATAGTTTCCTGATATATTAATACTTTAGAGATAGAATCAACAGGGTTTGCTTCTGATTAGAAGAGGAGATGAGGGTAATGAAGGGCTTAAGGATAACTTGTGGGTATTGGTTTGAGTAGTTGAATGAATAATAATGTTATTTACTAAGATGGAGGAAACAAGATGGAGTAGGGCTGGAGGAAGGCACATATTTGAGAAGGAAACTCAAGAATTCCTTTTTGCCCTTTTAGGATGTCTGGGAGGCACCTAAGTGGAGATATCAAGTGGGTAATTGGATATGAGGGTCAGAAGGTCTGTGAAAAAAGGTTGAGGTTGGACATATAAAATCAAGCGTTGTCATCATTAAACGAGTTCTTACACTCATGAGGTCATCAAGGCAAAGAATGTAGACAGAGAATTGAGGAGTGTCTAGTAAGAAGCCATAGAATAGTGCCATGCCCCTGAGGTGTCAGTGGGGCCTCACAGTTGGATGTTCCTGGGGTTCATTGTCTAGGGAAGGGGCCATTTGGTGTGACAATTACTTTCTCAGTAGACTGAAATCAGTAGGCCAGCCTGAGGCTGCCAGGAGAATACTGCTGTCTTCTTGTCAGGCAGGGTTTGGATTTCAGGAACTTGAGATGGTTTTGCAGTGGCTCCTGAGTAAGAGGATTTACAGAGAACCTCTGCTACCTGGAAGCAGGTGTGCATCCCAAGACACTATGACTATAGCACATCTTGTGAGCCACCTTATTACTTGCACACTACTCTTTCTGTTCATTTCTGTTCATTTCTGTTCATCTCCAAGTTTTCAGACAATTTTTGTATAAATGTCTACCCATGTCTTTGCTCTGCTATGGGAACTTAAACAAAACCTAGTTGTCTACTCTGGTGTTGAAGAGTTAAAGGGATACAGAGCCTCCCAAGTCCAGCATGTTGGGGGCAGCAGCCAGTAGAGGGAGGTCCCTAAGGGGAAAGTGGGTCTTTTTTTCGAGAGCAGGGGTGTCAAGTTCAGGTTCTCCTCTCCACAAGGACAGGTTCCTTTCATGGCCAGCCTTAAAGGAGCTGATTTTGATTTTTTAAAGGGAGCTGGTCTTTTCTTTAGATTTCCCCCCAACACACACACATTTGATTGTGAGCTCCTTGAAGACATGCTTTAATTTTTTTTTGTCTCCTTAGTGTCCAGGAGGTAGTAGGCCCTCCCCCAAATGTTAGTTTAATAGATTGATGAATATATATAAGGCATTGAGATATACACACTATGGTTTTCAAAAGTTTACAATCCAGTTATAGTGATCAGATTGCATACACGAATGCAAGGCAGGTGTCAAAAGCACTGTAGGTTACATGAAAGAGCTGTGAAAGGTTATTTAATCACAGATGAGGGAGAAATTACTTTCAATATAGGGGTATCAAGCTTGGGACGGACTTTGTGGAGGAGAAAACATATGGCTAGGCCTTGAGGGCTGGAGAGAATTTCCACAAAAAGGATGAATAAGAGATGAATGCATGTCAAGTAGAAGGATCGGTGAAAACAAAGACATGGAAGGTAGGCATTCCATTTCTTCATTTGTGACCAGTGGTGAGGTTTAATACAAAAGCAGCATGCATGCACAGAGGAGGAAGTGTCAAAGCCAGAGAGGTGTGTTGGGGTTCCCTTGCAGAGCCCTTTTAAAATGTCTTTTTCACAGAGCAAAGCCACTCATTGTCTCACATGCCCACACCACAAAAATTAATTAATTAATAATTCCCGAGGAACCCTGATAGCTGGGATTCATTTTCCATGATAGAAAAATTTCTCGGCAGTGAGGGCTGTTAAACGCTAGGAGGTGTCAGTGGCAGCTTTAGAAAATATTTTCCTAGAGAGTTTTACACATGCAAGTAAAATAGACTTACCATTTGTTGATGATTTCTTGTTGTTTCTCTTGAAACCATGAGAATATACTATACAAGCTCCCCAATTCTATGTTGTTTGATTCAATGCAATGAATATTTGAAGTGTTGCCTTCTACACGACCCTGAGCATTGCTATAACAGAATTCATGCCGCCTCTCCCTGCCTTCACTCTATCTCTCTTCCAGGGACCTCCCTCTCAACAAATGATACTTCCATCCACACAGTTGCCCAAATCAGAAACCAAGGAATAATCTTTGATTTCTCTTTCTTCCTCACCACCACTTTCAATTAATCCCCAATCCTTATCATTCTACCTCCAAAACACCTCTGACACCTGTCCACCTCTCTCCAATCCCCCATCCTGGTTGCAGTCACTTAGCGTCTCTGCAATAGTCACTGCAATAGGATCACTGCAATAGTCAATGATCTCGCTGCTGCCAAGCTTGACCTTCTCCAATCCATCCCACATGCATGGTCTTCCTCTCCCATTTAACATTTCTTCACTGGGCTCCCAGGCTAGTAAGAGAGGCAGGAGGTGTGCACTCTGAGGCAGACTGCTTCATTCTTCCTGTGTGCTTGAATTCCAGCTCAGCTACTTACCTACTTATTTGACCTTTGGGAAGTTATTTAAGCACTCACTGCAGTTTTCTCATCTATAAAAAGGGGATCATAACAGTAATTCCTTTTAGCGGTGTTGGGAAGATTAAATGAATCTGGATGTTCCTCTCCTCTATGAACTCTGAAATGTGGAGTTCCCTGGACTCCCTTAGTCACCTGAACTCCCTTAGTCATCTCAATTGGTCTTACAGCTTTAAATATCCATATACGGATAACTCCCCAATTTACATCTCTAGCTCAGACCTCTCTCCTGAACCCTAGACTCATATATATCCAGCTTCCTTTTCAACATCACCACTTGAATGGGTAATAAAGCTATAGATATATTAAATTTATCATGTCCAAAACTGAACTCCTGATTATTCCCTTCAAAGCTGATTCATCTACTGTCCTTTTAATGTCAGTTCATGGAACTATCCTTCTTGATGCTCAGGCTCGGTCATCCTTCACTTTTCTCTTGTTACTCCCCACATTCCATCTATCAGGAAATCCAGCTAGTTTCTCCTTCAGGTTATATACAGAATCTGACTCCTCCTCATCACCTCCATGGTCACACTCTGGCCCAAGCTCCATTAGGTTACTCTCACCTAGATTACTGCAGCAGCTTTCTTACTGGTCTCCTTCCACCCTAGCCCATCTACAGTCTCTTCTCAGCCCAGCCAATTGATAAGTGCAATCTGGTCCCCACACTTGACCCTGCAAACTTATCTCCTACTTTACCTCTTATTTATTCAACTCAAGCCACACTGTCATCCTTACCGTTCCTGGGACTCCTCAAGCATGCTGTGGACTTACGGCTTTTGCACTACCTATTCCCTTTACTAGAATGCTCTTCCCCCAAGTATCCCAGTAGCTAACTCCCAAGTCTTTGCCCAAATGGATCTCCCTTCTGTTTTGTTTCCATTGCATTTACCACCTTCTAACATAATATATACTTTACTTGTTATGTTTATTGATTATTATCTGTCTTCCCTCACTAGAATGTAAGTTCCACTTAGGGCAAGAATTTTTATCTTATGTTCATTTGTGTTACGTATCTAAGCATTGGAACAGTGCCTGGTACATAGTAGAACTCACTAAATATTAATAGAATGAATGGACAGTGCATGGCACATAGTGTTTTATAACTATTAACAATTATTACAAAGCTCCCCACTACCTGGCTCCAATTTGTCTTCTTCATGTCATTTTAGGAAAAAAAAAAGAAAGAAAGAAAGTCTGCACTCTTCCTCCCATTCTAACTCAGCTATAGTTCACTCTCTGGTCTCTTGAGCTTTCCACATGTGCTCTTTCTGTCCTTCAACCCCAATGGGAATCCTTGATTTTAGGTCAGCCCCCTCTACCAGCAACCACCCCCCTCCCCACTTCCCAACCACCCAACATGTGCTCCTTGCTCATCACACTGTCTTGCAATTACTTGCTTCTCATTTGTCTTCCCAGCTAGGCTCTGTGACAACAGAGACTATGCCTGTGACATTAGTCATTGCAGCATCTCCAGCACAGGGCTTGATACATGGGAGGCTCTTAGTAAATGTTAATTCAATGAATGAATGAGAAATGCCCACAGCTGTGATTGCATGTCTGCACCTTACACACACATTGCTTAGTAACCATGTTTAATCGCAGCTTGTGCTGCTTCTTAGGTAGTAACAATTGCTAACACTTTTGTAACTCAGTCCTCAAGAGCTCTATGAAATTACTACTATTAGTATCCTTATTTGAGAAGTGAGAAACTTGGGGTTTAGAGACGTTGAGGTACTTTCTCAAGGTAACACAGCTGGTAAATGTTGGAGCACTTCAAACTCAGGCAATGTGGCACCAGATCCCCGAAGCTTACAGATTCCACATCATTCAGCCATTTTGATTTTGGGTTTTCTCTTTACTTATTTCAGAATTAGCCAACTGTGTGCCCTTAGCAAGTATGGCAGAGAACAATCCATACCACCGTCAACAAACATTTATCATGGTCCTTTGTAAGGAGGAGCTGCCACTCATGTCCCGTTTTACCAAAGTCAATTACCCAGTGCACATAAATGAAAAGGCATCATGTCCCTTTTTAAATGCACTTATCTAGTGGAGAATAATTACTGCTCATGATTTATTATCCATGATACACTATCGATAAACAGCGCCCTGGAAATCATACTTTTAGCATTCCCCACCAGGAGCATTCCGCCGTTACGCAGGTGAACCGGCTCAGCCTTTTGTGACTCGATAATTAGGTACCGCGGATAGCGGACTGTTCTCGATAGCCAATCAGGGCTAGGAGCCACAGAGCTGAACCAATCCGAGATTACCGAAACCTCAACAAGGGCCAATTGGGGGCTTGAGCTCGAGAACAGGGTTCGCCGCGGACAGCGATCAATCAGAGTGGAAGAGCGGAACACCGACGCCCAATCCGCGGCTTTAAGACCTTGGTCTCTGGCGCGAGGCCCGCGGGCCGGCCAATCAGCGGGCGTACGGCGGCGGGGGGCGGGGCCTGTTCGCTCAGCGGAACGGTGAGAGCAGCGCAGAGCAAGGCCGGGTGAGGAGGGCTGGTGACCCGGGTCCGGGGAGGGGGCGACACGGGCCCGCCAGCCCACCAGGGTTGGGGCTAGGGCGCGCGAGGGTGGGGCGGGGCCGCGCGCGGGAGGGGCAGGGTCACGGGATGCCGCCGGACTGACACTCCGCGTTGCGGGGTGCGGTAGGGAGAGAGAGGGGACTGAGTGCCGGTGTGCGGAGGTGGCCCGCTCCCACGACCTGATGGTTGAGGGGGAGGCAGGGACACTGTTGTCATGGCAACACATGTGTCCACAACTGGCGACGTGCGCACACCTTAAATCCGCCCCCTCGTTCACCCCGGCCCCAAAGGGCCTCCATCCCTGGCTCGCAGGCGGCTGGGCTGGGATCCGCGCAAAAATAACCCACTTTGGCAGCCGCCGCTCCTCCTCCCCATCCTAGCTACTCTTCAGCTTCTCCGTCCTCCCACAGCCTTGTCTCCCCGCAGAGGGGTTAAGCGAGCGCTGGGTCACTTGGCACATCAGGGCTTCGCGGTTGACCTCCTGGGTTAGTTTGCCGCCAGTTCGGGGAATGGCCACAGTTAGGGTCTAGCGTGGTTACCACACCCTGGGGACAGGCCCCGTGGAGATGCTGTCCTTGAGGGACCAGGGGTATCTCCCAGAGGGATTTTTTTTTTTTAAAGGCATCCAACGCAGAGCCTTGTGTATAACAAATACTTAGAGAATCTGGTCTGACTGAACACGAATAAAGACCACAATGACAGCTTTCCATTCCCTGGACCAGTGCTGTCCAATAGAAATATAATGCGAGCTACATACTATGTAATTTTACATTTTCTAGTAACCACATTAAAAAATAAAAAACAGGTTAAATTAATTTTGATTGGTTTTATTTGACCCAATATATCCAATATATCCAAATATCAATATTAAATTAACATTAGTTTAATCAGTATTAGATTGTTGGTAAGATATCTTCAATGTTCATTTTCATACAAAGCCTTCAAAATCTGGTGTGTGTCTTACAGTTATAGAACATACCATTTTGGACCAGCCACGTTTCAGTTGCGCAATGGCCATATTTGGCTAATGGCTGGCTACCGTATGAGACTGCACAACAATAAACATTTATTATATATATGTGAGTTGTGGTCAAATATATGAAATTCATTAATATTCTTTGAAGTCCTCCTATACTCAATGAGGTAAGAAAACGAGGTCTTTTTTCTCAAGGAGCTTCCAGTCCAGTTGAGAAAATACACATCCAAAAATTAGGTCTAATTTTAACTGGATGTGATTCATAAGGATAACTGGGCAGTAGTATATGCTTGATTGACAAGATGGCTAATAATTATCCTTAGGAATTCTAGGGAGGGATACTTCACGTTCATGTAGTAGAGGAAGACTTGAGTCCAATTTTGAAAGATGGGTAAGACTTGAATTGCTGGAAAAGATGGGAAAGGTGTTTTGGTTGAATGAAACTGATCATTAGCTGCTTTTATTTTTAGGGTTGAAAGTTTGCAGAGTCTTGAGGCTTTCAGACGGAAAAAAACTTAACTCTCTCACTGACAGTCTCCACCATGATTCATAGCCTTTTCTTGATCAACTCCTCTGGAGATATTTTCCTGGAGAAACATTGGAAAAGTGTGGTCAGCCGTTCTGTTTGCGATTACTTTTTTGAGGCACAAGAGAGAGCTACTGAGGCAGAAAACGTACCACCAGTTATCCCTACCCCTCACCACTATCTCTTAAGTGTTTACCGGCACAAGATCTTTTTTGTGGCTGTGATCCAGACTGAGGTCCCTCCTCTATTTGTCATTGAATTCCTTCACCGAGTAGTGGACACATTTCAGGTACGTGAACGTGAAGAGGTTCATACATGTAAATTATGAAGTGTCTGTCTAGTTCTGTTTCCATTGTATTCAGCCTCAATTAAGGAACTTTAAAAAAAAATCGAAACTCTGACACTGCTCACTTCCTCTCCTACCTGATGATTCTTGATTTGACTTACGGAATTGGCTGCATCTAAAATGACCAATTGAATATTTTGAACCTGTTGCATGAGAGAGGCACCCTACTTGGTATGATTGTGCACAGTCATGTTAGTTCTAGAGATTGGACTTGTCCTACTTTTTGTTCACAAATCAGAGGAGTTTAGTTTTTGTGTTTTTGTTTTTTTAATAGTGATCTTGATGCTGACCATTGTTAACTACGTTGCTTTGAGTTGTATCAAAAAGTGATGGGTGTGTAAAAAAGCTAAGTAATGCTTGTTTTCACTCTCCCTGGTAGGGGTAATTTGTGAATCCCCATCTTGGGTGTGGGGTGCGTATCCACAGCACAGGAGCACTAGTGATGAGCAAACTTAAGATTAGAATATTTTCTGTACCCGTTAAGAATTGAAGTAACACATTTTATAAGATACAGTTTTCATTTTAAGTTTTTGTTTCAGGAATAGATTTGAAGATCCTGGGGAGTAGGTGCAGGGGACTTTAGTTATACTAGGATGTCAGCACCATTTATAGCACAGGATTTTAGGCTGCCCAGACTCTGAATTCAAACAGTGGAATTCTTTCCCTAAAAATATCGCTCAACTTATAACTATTGTGGTTATTTGCATAACTCATGATAAATGAGAAGCAAGGGCCCTTTGGTTCAACTTCTTGTCATGTGAGGTCTAGAATTAGTCATATGAATACAGAAATTGTGGAATTGGAGAAGAAGATAATGAGGACCCAGACATTACGATAAAAATTTAAAAACAAGTCAAAGAGTCCTTTCATTTACACTCATATCTACATCACATGTCTAGAACAGCTATCATTCCAAGAGAATTCTATTTTATAATTTTTCCCACAAATACTTTCTGATAGTATATTCTGGGATTCCAGTTCTCATGTGGTATGCTAGGTCCTTCCCACATTGAAAACCTGAGAATTTTAAACCCTATCATGTGGAGGAACTGGAAGTAGAAAAACTTAATAGTTATGATCCTAAACCAGTCTAACTGGCCCTTTTTGTGATTTCTACATATGGTACTTTACCCCTTTCCTAAGATTAACAGTCCCATTGGTGAAACTCAACATCAGCTTCATATTGCCATAGCAATATTATGTAATTAATTATAAGACAGGAAATAAGAGAAGTTGTTTAATCTAGGCGAACCCACAGAGGAATTTGGAAAAACAGTAAAGTGGCTAGTTTGGAAGTTTGGGACTTCAGAGCTTATCATTTTTGAATGGATACATTCTGTTTTTGATGTCTTATTTGATGTGCGTTTTCTCTGGCTGTGTTATTTTTCTAGGACTAGAATATAATGGAAGAGTTTCAGCTATAGAATTGCAAGCACTTTTGCTATAGTACTTTGTCATACTTAAAATTCTCCTTTCCAACTGCTCAGTTCACATTCTGCCTGATTTATAAAATCTAGTGAGGTATTTTATTTATTTTTCAAAATAAAATCACTCTTGGGGAGGAAATGTGGAACTTTTTTTCCCTTCATTCCTCATTTTTTAGGAAGAAATCTTTTTGTTTTAGAAATACAAAATGCTCTTGGATATTGGAATAGTTCTGATAATTGACATTATCTGATGTAATTTAGATCACATCTGGAGTCTGCAGTCAATTTTGGGTTTCATAATTTGAGGAGAATATTGAAAAACTAGAGCATATTCAAAGAAATGGCAAGATGGTAAAACGATCTAGAAACCATACAGTGAAAGGATCAAACAGGGAGTTTGGCCGTGAGAAAAAAATTGAAGTGGAAGCCTGTAGATATCTTCAAATAACTGTGGGGCTGTTTTATAAACTTGTCCTGTAAGGCAGATCTAGGAAGCATATTTTAGTTTAGCAAAAGAAAGAACTTTCTAATAATCAGAGCTATCGATGCATAGAATGGGCTTTCTCAAAAAAGGTAAATTTCTGTTTAGTAGATGAATTCAAGGAGGGTTGTATGATCATCCCAGAGTTCCAGTAGAAGGCATGACTGACATTGCTAGAAGAGCCCACCAAATGACTACAAGCATTTCTTTGTAAATCATTTGATCTTGTATCACATTTTGGATAATGCTTTAAAGTTTACAAAGCACTTTTGCGTATATTATCATTTAATCAATCGTGCCTAGTTCTTACAACATCCTTGTGCATCTGATTATGCTATTAAAGAAATAAAGACCCAAATTAGTAAGCATGACTTAATCTGATTGGAATCCAGTGCTTTCTCCACAACCCAGATAATTTATTGGGTCGTCAGAAAAGTCATGATGCATTTTTGCATAGAAAACATAGAAAAAATACGTCATGACTTCCAACAACCCAATAGTATCTAAGTTTAGCCTTTGTTAATAAAAGGGCAAAGCGTTCTTAGAATCCTAGCATCTTAGAGTAGGGATGATCCAAAGAGAGTATGTGGGGTGCTAGCTCATCCTCCTCATTTTATTTTGTTTCCTTCCCAGTTCTTATTAGCTGAATGAATGTTAAGGCATAGCACAATAGCAAGGGTTAGAAGGTTTTTAGGTCCAAGCTGTGTCATATTAAGTATGATCATTTTGCATAGTTCTTTCAAATTCTTGTTCATAGCACATGTAATAGTCTAGATTCAGTTTTGTATTCAACGTATTTTATCTAGTTGAAGAAATAACCCAAAGAGCTTAAAAGACTTACTCTAGTTTATAAAAGAAGTTAGGAATGACACTAATACTATAAGCAAGTCCAGTGTTCTTTGTACCAAAGAACCAAACCAAAGAAAACTATGGTTATACTTCATTCCCTCATTGTAGAAGACCATCCCAGAGACATTGAGTAAAATACACATGGGCAGGACTTATTCTCTAGGAACATTCTTACACTTATTACAGTCTCTGAATGATAAATGTATATATATTGTATTTTCATCAGGATTATTTTGGAGTCTGTTCAGAGCCAGTGATCAAAGACAATGTGGTTGTGGTTTATGAGGTATTGGAAGAGATGCTTGACAACGGGTTTCCATTAGCTACTGAGTCAAACATCCTCAAAGAACTGATAAAGCCTCCCACTATCCTTCGAACAGTTGTCAACACCATAACAGGTATGGAGAAAGGGGAAACCCTGCAAAAAGCTGCTGCCATTCTGGGTGTGGCTTAGTCTGGTATTGTGCATTGTTTTGAGTGTTTATCTTTGGGGATATCAAATGTCTAGGTGCTTTAATTTTGTTCTTTATGGTCTTTGTTATGTAGAAAATACCCTGACTTTACTGTCAGAATGAAGTGTTGTTTAAAAATAATTTTTTTCTGATTATAGAAGAAACAGATGATTATTGTAGAAACATTAGAAATATAGAAAAATACAAAGAACATAAAAATAACTCTTAATCCCACCACACTTATAAAAAATATCCTGGTGTATATATTTTTTTGTCTTTTGTAGACAGATGGATAATGGATGGATAGATGGATAGAATTTTTTAAACAACTCTTTTAGTTTTAAGCTTTTTATTGTTTTGTTTTGTTTTGAGGGCAGTGTCACTGGCCCTCATATGTGGGACCCGAACCAGGGCCGCTGGCTTCCGAAGCCAGCGCTTAACCACCGCGCCAGTTTTAAGTTTTTTAAACTTAACCTTTTATCAATAATTTGTGAACATTATCCCGTTTTGATAACTATTCTACACCATTTTTAGTGACTTTACAATTTTCTGCCATATGGAATAGGCCCTACCTCGGTCCCTATATATAATATGTCTGATTTTTTTCTTTTTTAAAATAAGAAGCAGTTAGCATTCTTATACTTAAATCTTTGTACACATCTAGGATGATCTCTTTTCAGTACTAAAAATAGAAGTGCTGGATAAAAGAGTAAGCACATTTTAAGGACTTGAATTCATTGTGCCAAATTGACTACCAGAAACGTTACACTGATTTATACTTTCTGTAGCAATTTCTGTGTCTAGCCAACTTTTATATTAATATTATTATTTTATTAATTTCTTAAGAACTTTGGCCATTTGCATTTAGTGATATCTTATTTACATACTCATTTTTTATTACTAAGGGATAAAACCTTTCAAATGTTTGACTGTTTTTCCTCTATTGTGAATTACATTTTTGTGTCCTTTGCCCCTTTTTTTTTTTAGTTGAAATGTTTTTCTTTTTTTATTCTATCTTAAAAGAATTCCTTTCATTTAAGGATATTAAATTATCATATGTTGGAAATATACATGATAATTTGTAAGAGTTTTTTATATATTTTGAAAAAACTCTTACAGGTTTTTTCTCACAATCTACCACTTGTCATTTGACATTGTTCATGGTGTTGTTTAGCCACATTAAAAAATTTTTGATTTAGTAAAATTAGTCATTCTGCTTAATTAAGGTTTTACATTTTGGGTTGTCAGAAAAGTCATGACGCATTTTTGCAACGAAAAACAGAAAAAATACATCATGACTTTTCTAGCAACCCAATAAATAGGCTTTTAATGGAATTTGACAAACTGATTGAAAAATACATTTTAAAATGTATAAATATGCAAGAATAGCCAGGATAATTTTGAAAAAGAGTTACAAAGGGATTGTAAAAATGTGTCCTGTCAAATATCAAGATGTATTAAGTTCATATGGTACACGAGACAAAAACTCATAAAATAGATATGCTATAAAAACCAACAGTTTTGAAAATAAGTTGTTTTTTTTTTTTTAAAGAGCAAGAGAGAAAGTTTGTCCTATCAGATAAAAGATATATGAGTATTAAGAAGTTTTGGTAATTTAAAAAATATAGTTGTGGACCAGTAATAGACAAGTAGATGACTGGATAAAATAGAAAGTCTAGAAACAGACCCTAGCTTTTATAGGAATTTGGTTTAGATTGATGTGGTCATAATACCAAATCAGTGGGCAAGCGGGCCAATTGTTTAATATGTTGTATTGGGACAGTCAGCTTTGATATGGAAAAAAAATGAAGTCCCCTTACTCATTCTATACACTTATTCTATATAAGTTGCATCTAGATCAAGGAGTTAAACTAAACAAATTATGAGCAAACTTTATAACTGTTGAAAGAAAACATAGGAGAATATCTTTTAGATCTTCTTTTATAACAAGTGTATTCTAGTTCTTTTATGGTTTTATTCTTGGATTTCTTTAATCCATTTCAAAATTATCTTGGTATACAATATAAGGTAAGGTTCTCTGTATATTTCTCCAAATTGTCAGTTTTCCTAGCACCATTTATTGAATAGTTTATCCTTTCCCCTTATTTTCAAGTGATATTTTTATCTTGTGCATACTAAGTCATTATGGATTTTTGATCTTTTCTTTTTAGGCTCTCCTGCCTTATTATCAAACTGATTTAATTATTATAGCTTGATGACATGTTTTAATTCATAGTGCATCTTTTTAAGAAAACAAATTTGTTGGTGTTTTCAATGTTCTGGGCTCGTTTTAAACCTTAAAAGCTTTGTTAATGCTTGAATCATTTATAAATAATATGAAGTCATTTTCCTGAATGTCACTTAAATCTAGAAAAAAGTATCTGAGAACCAATTTTGAAAAGCTGAAATGTTTATAAACATGATAGATATATATGTGTGTTTGTTGTTTCTTTCCTTAGATTAAAAATATCCAGGTTATAGAAGAAGGAAATAGATTTTGAATTAGTTATACTATTTCATAATTTTAGTATAGAACCTTTAAATTTAAAAAATATATATATTGATGTCTTTGGAAGGAAAAACAAGTTAAGGAATGGATTTATCGTTTTTATAGACAAGGAAAGATCTAATTTGTATTCTTTTCTTAAGTTTCAGTATTGGTATGAGAGAGATTATATTGATGTATATATTTTAATACCTAGCATAAATGTACCTAAGAACCTACCTCAAACTAGAATACTGTTTTTACCCATGAAAATTTTATATCAATATGTAGATTACCATCCATACTGAAAGCCAATACATTATTTAAGCTGCAAGCTATTGTGGAATTTGAGAGACCAAGTTCAAGTTACTTTCAAAACCAAAATATGATATCTGTTTCTCAGGTAACTTTTTTAACCTTAATTCTGCTTGAGAAGGCAGACCAGATGGCGACAAGTTTTTAAAATAGACTAGGTTACCCATATAGAAGTTGGGAAAATTCTCATCACATTTTAAAAAATTCTTCAGTTGTTTGCATGAATAGTGGGAGCATAGAAACTTCTAGGGAAGTGTTCTATGATTATTAGACAATTGGTTACATCCAATTATCAAATTGGAATGAAATTACAGTAATATTCATTGTCTCAGGAAGCACCAATGTGGGTGATCAGCTTCCCACTGGGCAGCTGTCAGTGGTGCCTTGGCGACGAACTGGGGTGAAATATACCAACAATGAAGCCTATTTTGATGTGATTGAAGAGATTGATGCCATCATTGATAAATCAGGTAGGTACTGTTAATCTGTTCTCAGGACTATAAAAATTGAAAGAGCTCCCTTTCACATAATGCTTGCTATTACCAGAATTATGCCCCATTCAAAATCTTTCATTTTAACTTAGTGCCTACTTTGTGTCAGGCACTGGGAATGGACTTAAGTATTATGATGCAGATTTCATGATTATATATGTAGAAACCCCTAGAGACTTAACCAACAAATGTTAGAACTAATAAATTCAGTAAAATTGCAGGATAATCAACATATAAAAAGTGGCATTTCTATGTACAAACAACAAATTATTCTAAAAGGAAATTAAGGAAACAGTCCCGTTTACAATAGCAAAAATAAAAATAAAATAAAAAAATAAAATATTTAGGAATAAACTTAACCAAAGAGGTGAGAGACTTGTACACTGAAAATTGTAAAAGATTAATGAGGAAAATTAAAGAAGACACAGATAAATGGAAAGATACTTGATTTCACAGATTAGAAGAATTAATATTATTATAATGTCCATAATACCCAAAGTGATCTACAGATTCAGTGCTATCCCCATCAAAATCCCAATGGCATTCTTTACAGAAATAGAAAAAACAACCCTAAAAATCATATGAAACCAAGAAAGACCCCAAATAGCCAAAGCAGTCTTGAGCAAGAACAAAACTGGAGACTTCACACTTTCTGATTTCAAAATATATTACAAAACTACATACATTAATCAAAACAGTATGGTACTGACATAAAATGAGACATCTAGACCCATGAAACAGAATATAGAGCTCAGAAATGAAACGACTCATTTATAATCAACTGATATTCAGCAAGAGTGCCAAGAATATACAAGGGGGAAGGATAGTCTCTTCATTAAATGGTGTTGGGAAAACTGAATGTTCACATACAGAAGAATAAAATTAAACACTTATTGTACACCATATATAAAAATCAACTCAAAATGGATTGAAGACTTAAACGTAAGACATGACACTGTAAAATTATTGGAAGAAAAGATACGGAAAAAGCTTCCTGTCACTGATCTGGGCAATGATATTTTTAGATATGACACCAAAAGTAAAGGCAACAAAAGGAAAAATAAACAAGTGTACTGCATTAAACTAAAAAGCTCATGCACTGCAAAGGAGACAGCAGAGTGAAATGGCAACTATATATGCGGGGGGCGGGGATACTTGTAAACCATCTATCTGATAAAGCACTAATATCCAAAATATATAAGAAATTCATACAACTCAATAGCAAAGCAAAACAAAAAATCTGATTAAAAAGTGGGCATAGGACTTGAATAGACATTTTTCAAAAGAAGACATACTATAGGCCAGCAGATAAATGAAAGGTGCTCAACATCACTAATCATCAGGGAAATGCAAATCAAAAACTACAATGAGATGTCGCTTCATACCAGTTAGAATGGGATGTAGGGTATATAGCATAAAGAATATAGTCAATAATATTGTAATAACTATGTATAGTGTCAGATGGGTGCTAGATTTTTTGGGGAGATAGATGCGAAAGGGTTTGAGATCAGGGTGAAAAAGGTGAAGGTGTTAAGAAATACAAATTAGTAGTTAGAAAATATTCATGGGGATGTAAAGCACAGCATAGGGTATATAGTCAACAATATTGTAAAAACTACGTATAGTGCCAGGTGGGTACTAGACTAGTCAGGGGATCACTTCTTAAATTATATAAATGTCTAACCACTATGCTGTTTCCTGAAATTAATATAATAACTTAATTACTGGGTTTGCTTTCCTCTTTGAGAGTTTCTCTATCTCATCTTCAAATATGTATTTGGTGTCTTTCATTAGCAGTGAAGGAATTAATTGCTTTTTCCCTTGCTTATATCCAGGCGTCCTCAGCTGTTTCTTTTCTCCACATGATTCTCATTTATGACATCCTCACATTAATGATACCTCCCATTGCATCACTGTCATTATCATTACATTACTGTCAGCAAAGTTTCTCAACAAGTAAATTATATAAATGTCTGACCACCATGCTGTAAACCTGAAACTAATATAAAATAACATTGGATGTCAACTGTAATTGAAAAATAATTTTATGTTATTTTGCTAACCATTGTCACCCTAATAAATTTAATTAAAAGAAGAAAAATTGTAAGAAAAAAATATTGTCAACATTATTTAACTAAGGGAAGAAAAATGGTGAAAGGGAATAAGAGGTTCAGATTGCCAGGTGTAAAACAAATAAGTCATGGGGATGTAATGTACAGCATAGGGAATATAGTCAATAATATTGTGATGGTGTAGTACAGTGTCAGATGGTTGCTGGACTTATGGTGACCATTTCTTTAGGTATAATAATGTTGAATAACTATGGTATACACCTGAAACTAATACAATATTGTATGTGAACTATATTTTAATAAAAATCTTTTTAAAAAGACAAAGTGTTGGAAATGATGTGGAGAAAACAGAACCCTTGTACACTGTTGGTGGGGATGTAAACTGGTACAGCCATTATGGAAAGTGGTATAGTAATGCAAAAATGAACTACTACTGATACACCCAGCAACATGAATGAATCTCACAGTGTCAACCAAGGAACTCAGATGCATAAGGTTATATACAGTTGTATACATTTATATGAAGTTTAAGAACAGGTGCAACTTAATCTAAGATAATAGGAGTCAGAATTTTAGGAACTTTAATTAACTAGGTTGGGCAAGAAGAACATGCTGGGATGCTACAAAGGTTCCACATCTTGATGTGGATGGTGTTTCATAGGTGTGTACATATTTAAAAAATTCATTGAGCTGTACACTTAAGAATTTTGCAGTTTACTGTAAGTTTTACATCAATAAAAAAGTAAAAAAAAAATCAACAACTAGATGGCTAGATCATAAAGAGTCTTGTATGCCATTTTAAAAACTATTGAGAGCAATTGAAAAGGTTTAAGCTGGGTAGTAACTTGAACAGATTTGTAGTTTAGAACTGTCAGTAGCTGCAATATGAAGAATGGCTTCAAGTGGGGTAAGACCGAAGGCAGGAGGCTGTTGCTGCAGTCACAAAATATAGATATCAACAATGGTAGTGAGGGTGGAGAGGAATGAATAGATTTAAAGGACAAGTCACGGGCCGGCCGAGTGGCTCAGTTGGTTAAGAGTTGGCTTAAGAGCGCGTGCTCTGAGCAACAGGGCCGCTGGTTCGATTCCTCCATGGGCCAGTGAACGCTGTGCCCTAGCTGAGCTGTCACTGACTTGCCTACAGGTAGGATGGCTCAGCTGATGTAACAACAAGATTGTCTGTTCAATGGCAATTCAACTAAGACTGAACTCAGCACCTTGAGCTGACCTGCCGCCTGGATGGCTCAGAGAATAGAGCGTGCACTCTTAACAACAAGGCTGCTAGTTGGACACCCGCATGGGGTGATGGTTACTCCCACCCGCAACTAAGATTGAACACAGCACCTTGAGCTTAGAGGACACGAGCTGCTAATGGGAAGCCAGATGATGACTGGCGCCCTCCACAGCGAAGATTGAAGAACAACAACTTGGCTGGTCCCCTCCCCCAATTCCCAACACTGTTCCCCTCCTCCAATTCCCCAATAAAATGTTTAAAAAAAAAAAAAAGAGAGAGAGAGACAAGTCATAAAAGAGAGGAATTAATCATTGATTGGATATGGGCACTAGAAGTAGAAGTGGTCAAGGATTTTCTTTCTGATTTAGGCAACAGGATTAGTTTAAAGTGTCTCCGTGACATCCAAGTGGAATTGTCCAGTTGGCTGAACTGGAAAAAAAAAATTAGGAAATAATCGGTCATCAATGAAAGCTGAAGCCTTGGGAAGTAGTAAAGTAACCCCGAGGGAGTGTTGCGTGAAAGAAAAGAGAAGCTCAGAACTGTGAAAAAGCATAGACATTTAAAGGATGCAAAAAGAAAGAAAAACAGGAAGAGGAGCTAGAAAAGTAGAAAACCAGGAGAGGGGAGGATTTTGCAAAGGAAAAGGGGTTCAATGTTGACAAATGCTACAGAGAGATCCTGTAGGATAAAGATCAAAAGTGTGCGTTCAATTCAGCAGCCACTCTCATTGGTGACCTCAGGGAGAGCAATTTCTGGTATGGAATTTTTTGAAGCATTGGTTAAGATAATGATATTTTGTTTGATTCTGGTACTAGACTGAAAACTCCTTTAGGCTAATAACTATCTTATTAATCTTTTATCCTCATTACTTCATATTAGTGTCTCATACTTGATATGCAATTGATAAATATTTGGAAGGATGGACAAATGGATTAGGTAGATGAATTGGATAGAGGGACAGAAGGAAAAAAGAAAGAAAATGAGGAAGGTAGGAAAAAAGGGAGGGAGGAAGGAAATAAGTTGGGAAGGAAAAGCGCAAGTAAAGAAGGAGGGAGAGAATACATTAGGAAAGTCAGGGAAGAGTTTGGTAACCTCTTACCTCCTTTTTGTCTTGTTCCTGTCTCAGGTTCCACAATCACTGCTGAGATCCAGGGGGTGATTGATGCCTGTGTCAAGCTGACAGGAATGCCAGACCTTACACTTTCCTTTATGGTGAGAGGCTGGCCCAGAGATTTAGTCCTTGGGATGGGAAATTAAATGCTCTTGGAAACACAGAGTGGTAAGAATGAAATGGAACAGGAAGAAATAATTAAGGACAGCTACAAAACTTATGTCAGCCTTGAATTTTCTATGAGGAAATACAGAATGTGTGTGTGTGTGTGTGTGTGTGTGTGTGTGTGTGTGTGTGTGTTAATGAGAACAGCATCTAAATTACTCCTGAAAGAAATATGAGTGTCTAATTCTTACTTTTTCCTTTTCTTGCCTGGTAACTGTAGAACCCCAGGTTACTGGATGATGTGAGCTTCCATCCTTGTGTTCGTTTCAAGCGCTGGGAATCTGAGCGTATCCTCTCCTTCATCCCTCCTGATGGAAACTTTCGCCTGCTCTCTTACCATGTCAGTGCACAGAAGTAAGCAGCCTTTATAATTAAGAACAGAATCTGTGTATCTGGGTATGTGGAAACAATATCTGTGGTGATTAAGAACTCTGGCTCTGGAGTTACCTGGGTTCAAATTCCAGCTTCTATACTTACTAATAGGGTAACGTCAGGTGAGTTGCTTGATCTTTCTGCATCTGTTTTCTTATCTGTAAGTTGAAAATAATAAAAGTCCCTTGTTCTAAGTATTAAATAAGAGAATCTAAATAGTGTTTATCACAAAATAAGTGCTCATTAAGTTTTCTGCTATCATTTGTGTTGTTTTGATTATATATCTAAACAAGAACATGTTTTTCTTTTTTTTTTTTTAAAGATTTTTATTGGGGAATTGGGTGAGGGGAACAAACAAGTTGCTGTCCTTTTGTTCTTCAGTCTAGTTGTGGACGACGTTGCTTCACTGGCCCATGTTGGTATCATCATTGCGCTCTTCCCGGGTGAGGCAGATCGGTCGCCTGCCTCTGGACAGCCGTTCACAGTGGCTCTTGGCAGCTCACGCTGGTTGCCGGCCACTTACTGTAGCTTATGGCAGCCCACTGCAGCAGGGGCTGCAGCTACACCATCTGCTGGGACTTACGCAGCCCAGCTCCAGGTGGAGCTGTCATTCACCATTTTAGCTGTAGAGGGCAGTGTCACTCACCCTCATATGTGGAATCTGAACCAGAGCCGCTGGTGTCCCAAGCCAGCTCTTAAACAACGTGCCACTCGGCCGGCCCAACATTTTTTTCATTAAATTGGAATCCGAGTACACCTGTGTTCAATCCCCCTCTGACCCAAAAGAAGCATTAAATTATGCAGCGGAAACCACAAAATGCACTGATTTTTGGTCTTGAACATTCTCTGTAATATGGAATGTAAGGGTTTTTGGAAGCCCTTAGTAGAAGGTCTGCGGACTGAAGAGAGCCATGGGGCCTTAGAGCCACCAATACCTTCCTGTGTGATTTGGAATAAACAGTTTAGGAAATATCTGAGTGCTTGAGAGCAAAGGCTCTGGAATCAGACTGCCTAGACTTAAACCCCACCTTCAGTGCTTATGATATATGACCCAGGGCAAGTTACTTAACCTCAGTTAAGTATAAGGATATCAGTATTCATCTATAAAATCAGGATAATAGCAGTACCTACTTCATTCTTACAGGGAAGATTAAATGAGATAATAGAAAGCATTTAGCATTCCTGGCACTCAGGAAGTACTCAATAGATGTTAAGAACTGTTACTACTTTGGTATTCTGTGGTTTCTCTATTTCCTCTTCTGTCAAATCATGACAGCCTGCCCTCCTTCATAGGGTTTTGTAAGGATCAGATGAGGTCAGGTAAAAGCTCTCTCAAGAAATTACAAAATGTCCATGATGTACAAATATTACTCTCCCAAGTACAAATAATTATTGGTCACATGTCACAAAGTAAAACAGAAATACAGTGGCTCCTAATTTTTGTTTATAATGCCTTGCTCATAGGATTAGTATATTCTTTGACTTTGTTGATATTATTCAGTCATTAGAAGAGTTAGTTTACTTACTAAGACAGCATCTTAGTTTTCCCAAAAAAAAAAAAAAATCAAAGATTACTAGAGGTTCTTTTTTCTGTGCTTAATTTTTAAGATGAAGAGTAAGGAAGTAGGTAAGGGAGGAAAAGCTGCCAACAGGGCAAAATGGAGGAAAGTTGCCATTTTTCCAATACATTAATGAAATGGGCTTTTGTCTCTTTTCCAGTCTGGTGGCAATTCCAGTGTATGTCAAACATAACATCAGTTTCCGGGACAGTAGTTCGCTTGGACGCTTTGAAATAACTGTGGGACCTAAGCAGACTATGGGGAAGACCATCGAGGGAGTGATTGTCACCAGCCAGATGCCCAAAGGGGTCCTGAATATGAGCCTCACTCCCTCTCAGGGGACACACACATTTGACCCAGTTACCAAGGTAGGAGAATAAGCCGGAGGTTTTGAATTGCTGATGTTAAATAGAAGTTAACTCTCCAGCGACTCTCCACATAGACCTTATACCTTGTGGGAAGGAACATTAATCAAAGGGACGTTGTTTTCTCCTTTAGATAATTTATGGTAATGCATAGTGTTCTCTATTGAAAAACACCCTAAAAGCAGCTTATAACATTGTGAACAGCTGCCCTGAGGTTAGAACTTAACCACTACATGGGAAGGGTTCCACCGAAACTTCCGCTTATTTTTCTCTTTGAAGATGCTGTCTTGGGATGTAGGAAAAATAAATCCCCAAAAGCTACCAAGTTTGAAGGGGACCATGAGTCTTCAGGCTGGAGCTTCCAAACCAGATGAGAACCCCACAATTAACCTGCAGTTTAAGATCCAGCAGCTGGCCATTTCTGGTAAGTGTCCCACAGCTTCGGTGGCTTTGAAGAGAACAGAAATGGCTTTCTCCAATAGGCACAGGCATCAAAAAGCCTTCTGGGGGGTGAACGGTTAGCTCAGTTGGTTAGAGCATTGTGCTGATAACACCAAGGTTGCTGGTTTGATCCCCACATGGGCCACTGTGAGTTGCACCCTCCTTAAAAGAGTCAACTATGCCATTATAGCATGAAAGCAATGTATAACCAATGACCATGACTGTTCCCAATAAAGTTTTAAAAAAACCTGAAAAACCTGGTGGCTCCCTATTCACAAAGTTTGGTTTCATTACCTGATGTGTAATCTTTCTTTTTTTTTTAAGATTTTTTTGGGGATTTGGGGGAGAGGAACAGACAAGTTGCAGTCCTTTTGTTTTTCAGTTTAGTTGTGGAAGATGTCGCTTCACTGGCCCATGTTGGTATTGTGATCATTGTGCTCTTCCCGGGTGAGGCAGATCAGTTGCCCGCCATTGGACGGCTGCTCACGGTGGCTCACGGCAGCTCACGCCAGGCTGCTGGCCACTCATGGTAGCTTACTGCAGGCCCACTGCAGCCTACACCGTCGCCAGCAACTCATGCAGCCCAGCTCCAGATCAAGCTGTTGTTCACCATCTTAGCTATAGAGGGCTCAGCGTCACTGGCCCTCATGTGGGATCCAAACCGGGGCCCTGCTGCTCAAAGCTGGCGTCCCAAGCCAACTCTTAACCAACGCGCCACTTGGCTGGCCCTGATGTGTAATCTTTAGTAAAATCTGTTCTAGTACATTTCTAGAAAAAGTTTGTAATCCTTACGTGGAAGTTGGCTTAAGTGACTTGAATAAAAGTGTCTGAGACAGATGAGAAAAAAACAATATTGGTAGGCATAGGTGTCCCCAGGCAGTTGTAGCTGTCCTGGGGTTCTCTCATTGTTTTTTTTGTTTGTTTGTTTCTTTTCTTTTTTTTTTTTTTTTTAATCCTGGGGTTCTCAATTTGAGGTTTCCAAGGTTTTCAGTATGGGAATGCTTCTGTACTCTCAGCTGGTAACTGAAAAGAATAATTTTCTTTTCCTTTCTCTCAATGTCAGAACACTTTCACATTTGTTTTTGTTATCATTTAGAACCCTTGGGCCTATCCAAGTCAGTCCACTATAATCTATACCTACCTTATGATGATAGTAAGAATAATACCATTTACCAGGCATTTATTTATTTTGTATTTATTTATTTAAAGATTTTATTGGGGAATTGGGGAAGGGAACATTGTGTTTTTCCAGGACCCATCAGCTCAAATAACGTTGTCCTTCAATCTTAGTTGTGGATGGCGCAAGCTCAGCTCCAAGTCCAGTCGCTGCTTTCAGTTTATTGCGGGGGGGGGGGGGTCGAAGGGGAGGAGGGCGCAGCCCACCACCTCATGCGGCAGTTGAACCAGCAACCTTGTACAGCTGAGCTATCCATTGGCAACTCAGTGGCAGTTCAGTGGCAGCTCAGCTCGGGCTCAGCTCACTGACTTATGTGGGAATTGAACCTGTGATCCTGTTGCTCAGACCTCGCGCTCTAACAAACTGCGCCACCCCGCCGGCCCCTTACTGGGCATTTATTAAGTGCCAGGCACTGTTTTAAGCTGTTTTCACCTATTTTCTTATTTAATCCTTAGAACAATTCTGTAAGATAGATAGGAGATGACTTCAGCTTTATATGAAGCTCCTGTTTACAACAGACCTTGTCTAATTTAAGTGATTAGAAGTCACTTAAATTATAACCTCTTTCATCTTAAAACACTTAATGAACTTTAAAGCTCTGTATAATATAAAGTATTTTTTGCTTAGTACAGGTGAGAATACTAGGAAGCATTCATTTATTCATTATTTTTCATCATTTAATTATAATTTATTTCATTATTAATTCATTGATTTTTGTTATTATTAATTCATGTATTCAGTCCAGTAACTTGAGAAAAGCATACAGTGGTATTATTTTTCCCTTAATAAACCTCATTTCAGTCTGTATATAACTTTCTATTTCAGGAACAGTTCTTCTCATAGGATAGTTTTTTGTTGGAGCAATTTTTTTTTTTTTTTTGAGGGCAGTGTCACTGGCCCTCATATGTGGGACCCGAACTGGGGCCGCTGGTTTCCCAAGCCAGTGCTTAACCACCACGCCACTGGGCCGGCCCATGTTGGAGCAATTTTTGTATCCTCAGTGTCTGTACCAAGAGTGAAGAATCTGCCAGCTTCATTCAAGTGATATAAATAAATGAAACTATTTTCTGCTTCATAGTTACAACTATCTCTAGCCCTGATATCTTTGAATTGAAATAAATTTCAAGTTATGCTACTTGCTTCTTTTGAATAATGCTTATGTCATATTCTTCCTTCCTTCCAGGACTCAAAGTGAACCGCCTGGATATGTATGGAGAGAAGTACAAACCCTTTAAGGGCATAAAATACATGACGAAAGCTGGAAAATTCCAAGTTCGAACCTGAAGGGAGAGTTTTGCAAAGGAAACGGTCATGAACACTTTTTCATTTCTTACTTGTCTATAAGTAAAAAAAATATATATCAGCCTGTCTCCTAGGTCAGTCCCCTTCTGGATTCACCCGCTCCCTTTTTCCCTTCACCTTCAGTGCCATGGAACTGATCAAGGGAGCACAGAGTCGCCAGAGAGCACTGAGCAGAACTGAAACACAATCAGTACCCACTCGGCTCTTAACGAAGACCTGTGTGATGGAGGCCAGAGACACTTGATACCATATTTAACTATTTTTAACATGGTTACCATAGGAAAAGACTAGCATTTGTTACTTGCTTGGCTTTAATTATCTAAAGCCAATGAAAGACTTCTTTGTTATTGTTTTTTAAAGTGGAAAGAGAGATTAGAAAGGAGGAAAGAAAGAAAGGGAGCTTGGAAGAAAATGAGTGTTAGTCAAGGACAGGCCAGTGAAGGATCTGATCTATGAGGGAGAAGAAAGAGTAAACAGTATTAAAGAAGTATGAGGACACTAGAGTGAAAGTGGCAAGAAAAGCAACCCAGTCCTGCATGAAGAAGTTGGGAAGAACCGAGTTAAGTTAGTTTTTTTCTGATCCCTCTACATTCATATATTAAACAACAACAAATGTTTGTACTTCTAGAAATGAACTGGAAACTTCTTAAATTTGAGTCCACTATGGATGTGGAAAACTCCAGGAAAATCAGATTTTCCCTTAAAGACCATGACTGTATCTGGCCCGTTTTCAGACACTGACTGCTGCTTGCTTGCCTTTCGCAGTTGGTCTGCCATCTTTAGTGAGAAGGCGACCTGTCCTCTTGCCTGTGGTGGTTGCCTGAAATGCCTCTTTCCCTAACCCAAAACAATCCCACCTTTACAGAATTCACCAGCCTTTCCCCTGTCACCTGAAGGAGAGTTTCAGAAAAGCCAATCCCATAAACCCCAGGGCAGCCAGATTTCGTACGTCATAGTATTGTCGAGTAGATGGCCAGCTCCTCCCTCATGAAGGGGTACCCCAACGACAGCCCGGTGGGCCCTTGTTTCCATTTGTCAGTGCTCGACTGGTGCTGGAGGCTTAGCCATCCTGTCTGAAAGTTTTCCATCAGTCACCCTAAGTAAAGATTGAGGGCATGGGTCATCCTGGAAACTGCCCAGGAGAGCAATTTTCTCAGATTCTTTTGTCCTCTACCTTATAATGTATTGATGAACAATAGATATCTACCAGTCTATTTTTAAGGCAAAAAATAAATAAAATAAATCCCTTAACTCTCTGAATAAAACTAATCTTGTAGGAAGAGGGGCCATGTCGATCATGTGTAACCCAGTTTAAGAAACATGACAACAGAAGGAGTACCTCAGGATTTCCCAGTGGATAATTTTTACTCTAGTTCAGTGTATCTAATACCCATTTAAATATTTGTACAAAAGACAGGTTTTTAAAAATTATAGCTTAAGTAGTGATATTGTGCTCTGCTTTGTGTATGGAGAAAAAGACCTATACTCTCCAAACCCTGCAGATTTTCTCTGAAGCCCTGTTTTGAAATACGTAAACAATTTTTTTGTTTTGTTTTGCTAGTTTAATTTTCCTACTTCCTGGGCATGTTTTTGCTGCAGAGTAATGTTGCTTTGTGGTTTCCTCTGGGATAAATTGTGCTGTATACAATCAGCTGTGTTCCGTGCTCCATCATTCCCGAGTTTGTCTGGGATTCTTATGTCTCATATACACTCCTACCATGGCAGGGGAAACATCTCTTCTGCCTGTGGATTCTAGAATACTTGGAATTACTTCTCCCGAGGGCTCTGAAGTTTTTTAAAGTTTCACAGGAAACAACCAATTTTGGTTCCTGAATATCTTTAGTTTCATAAGCCCAGCTGTTTTATTTCCTCCAGGGCAGCGCATCCTAATTCCAAAGCAAGAACTGAAGGAGAAATAAAGTCTCTAGGGTATGGGAGCTGCAGGCCTTAGTATAGGAAGTACCTATCACATCACCTATGTTGCAGACCTTTGTTGCTGGTGGAGCCTCAGTGCTACCACTCAGCCATGTGTTAGCATATGTAATGCAGCGTGTCTCAATTGATCGAGCTGTTCAGTTCCATATGTTTAACGTGCAGAAGTATCTTCTCTGTTTAAGTCTTAATAAAATTAAGTTCTACCAGTCCTCTATGTCCTCAGTGTTTTCTTACTAGGACTAACGATAATGCTATGCCATGCATGCCTCAGTAGAAGCAGTAAGAAATCAATTTAGGAGGATCTTAACTACATTTGTATTTTTCAACCAGAGCCATATGTATGGTTTGATTTTCTAGTCACCTCTGGAAGATAGGGGATGTTGGTATTAATGTCATTTTTAAGGTGGTGAGAATGAAGGTCCAGATCAATCCAATTGTTTTTCCCCAGTGTGTAAAAGACAAAACCATTAAAGCTGCTGATTTCTATTCTAATGCTTCCCCCATTCTCTCCATCTTCTTTGTTGATTAATTAAAGCATGAGACAGGACTTCACGACCCTAGACATCTTAACTGTAGGAGACTTCTTGAAAGATAAGACATTGGAAGTCTTTGTAAAGTGTAGACAGAAGTGGTAATCCCATATCTATACTAATTTCCTTCTGTAAATTCCTCATGGCCTTAAAAAGATTTTTAAGACTTCTTTTTGTTTAATAATCAAAAGTGTTTAATATCTATTATCATCCCATCCTAGCTATCTTAGTCATTGTTAATATCACTTCCCTTGGCCTTGCTGTCTTGGTAGAATTGGGGTGTGACCAGGTATATTTTATACTTGTACTTTGCTCTATGGCCAGTAGGTGGTGACTCAGTGCCAACAATGAAATTAATTATTTGTTAGAATTTTAAAAGAATTGAATTTGAATCTCTTAAGCTTTCCCCAAGATCCCAAGTACTGGGGATTGTGTGAGTCTTTGGCTTTTGAAGTTAAATGTGGAACCAAAAGTTTCTGACACTTTTTGATAACCAGACTTAAGATTGAGGCTCTAGAAAGAAGCAGTTTCAATTATCTGAGTTCCTCTAAGCCTTTACCCATAAAGACGAATTGCACAATTACCTGAGAATGTTTCTTGTTTTCTGGGTCTATTAGTATCTCTTTGTTTTATTAACCAGCTGGGAGTAAAGAGGCAATACTATTTCATTTCCCCTTATGCCCATTTCCTTCCCCTAACAACTTCCAGACATTTTATCCTGAATTTTCTAACCTGCACTGGATAATGATGTGTTGCTCTTTGAGTGTATGTTAGTATAATTCAAATGAATCTGCTTTGCAGGGTCCCGGGCAGTGGCCTCTTCTGAGCAATCGTCTTTATCCAGTCTGTGGTTTCCAGGACTGCACTCAGAGGAATGCTGAGGCCTTTTAACTTTGCATTTTAGTCCCAGGGGGCCTAACTGCTTCAGCTCATTTCATGAAGCTTGTCATTCCAGGGGGAAGGGGTGAAACAAGCTGAATTCCTGCTGGAGATATAGTAGCTAGGAGTCTTGTGTATTGCTGTCCTCGAGCCACGTTTCTCTGAAATGGCTGAGATGCATGCACATCTATCTAAACTAAAATCTGCCACTTGCACAGGAAAACTTGAAAGCGAGCAGTCCGAAGTCAAGAAATCTGTGACTTAAGTTTCTGTGACCTGCATTTATTGACCTGGTCTAGAGACGACAACATTTCAGGGCAGCTGGTTCCCTGCCACCACCACAGTCCCCCACCCCCACCGCCTAATCAACCTTTTAAGCCTTAGACTCTTTCTTTTGTGAGTTGAAACCACATTTCTTCTAAGAACCTCTAAACTGAGGAGTGTGACATCGAGAGAGAGAGAGAGAGAGAGAGAGAGAGAGAGAGAGAGAGAGAGAGGGAGAGAGAGAGAGACAGCTACTACTACCTTTTCTTGTCTCCAAGAAACTGTCAGCATCTACCCAACAGCGAGCATTGCACCAGCAGATTTATTTTGGGATCTGGGGTGTCAGTGATAACAACTGTCAGGCATCAGCCAGGAATGTGGGTTAGATAGCAAGAGCAGTTAATCAAGTAGTCTAGGAGAAGCAGAAAGCAGCATTCCTTAAGTAACATATTTCTGTGGACTGGTCTGGGAGTTAATTCTTTCTGATTAACAAGAAAGCAAAATAGAATGTGAAAAAAGATGGCCTAAATACTAGCTTCTCATCCAAACCAACAATTGGGATGTTGCTATGTTAGCAGGTCATGTTTAGGTTCTTCTTATCCCATCGTTGCTCCTTTCTGTTACTGTGGTTGCTGTCCAGAGTGTCTCCCTGCCTAGTCTGCTCTCTCTCCAACCACCGCTTGTTTGATATTCCTAAGGCTTGCTCAGTTCCTCACTTTCCTTAGGAACCTCAGGGGCTCTCCCTTTCGCCTATAAATGAAGTCCCAACTCAGTTTGGCATTCAGAGTCCCTATAATAAATTCCAACCAACATTTTCTTCATGCACTTCACACCGTGCTTCTCAACACCTCCCCATATGCCTGCTGCCTTTTTTGTTCTCCAGATCTTTATATTTTCATGCAGTGGTATTTCTTGCTTCAGGAATGTTTTTTCCCCCACCTCTCCACCAGTGCACATCTTGCCCAATTTTTGAAAGCCCTACTTAATTACATCTTTTTCCCCCATAAGATTCCCTATTCCTTCCTAAAACTGAATTCTAGTAAAAGTTTCTCTCCGCCCTTTTGTGATCCATTTCTGTTCTAGTTATTTCTTGAAATAACCTTATTTTCCTGTCAGACCAAGAACTCCTTTCTCCTCCCTCTTTTATGGTCCACAACACCTAGCACATTGCCTTGTAGTCAGCAAGTATTCTGGAGATGTTGAATTAATGAAAGGAAATATTTTAAAGGGTTTTAAAATGTAAATATTAATAAATCAGTGAACGTAACACGGGAAACCATGTATGTAACAATTACTCCACTGATTTGAGAAAATATGTGAAAAATATATCTGAATTTATTATTTCAATACAGTATAATACAGAATTGTGGCAACAGAAAGTGAAAACTGAAATGGATTGCTATAAATATGCTAGTCTAGTTTATCAGTTACTAAAATGATACACTTCTTCTATTGTAAAGTATATAAGAAAAAAGATTTACACTGTACACAGAAGGAATACCTTCCAGGATCTGTCCAGGGGAGAAAGGGGAAAGACGAATACTTGATTTAAATGATGGTTTTGAGGAACAGGATCTGGCCAGCCAGCCCATCCCCCATTAGGAGGCTCAGGCCCCTGTTGGGCTATAAATACACATTCTATTTCTACTGCAATGCTTCTTTCCTGAAGATCTAAGTTTTTACTATGGAGACATGCTTTTTGATCTCTGTGGTCCCATTTCCAAAGCTGCTCATGTTGACCGATTAGGAGGTTGGTCTTGCATTCTACCTCTCATCTGCCCTCAATGATGGCATTCTGGGAGGGGTTGGCATTTATCTGTCTGCCAGTCTGACAGAATACATTCAGAAATCAGACCCTAATCCGTGAAAACTTGCAAAGTGGGGAGGACTTGTGAAAATATACCCTCTCCCCTCTCCTACTGGTTCCCCCACTTGTACGGTTTAATGGCTGATGGAGAAATTAGTATAAAGAAGCACTCTGTGTCGGTGGCTTCTGAAGTGGAGGAAGGCAGGGTCTGCCATGATTTCTGGGACTGGGTGTGCTTGGTCATGGTCGTCTATTGTTTTGAATCCAGTCTAGGTAATTAGTAACCTTGGTATATACACCAGGAACATCTTTCTGCCCACAGCCAATTCCCCAGCTGATGATGCCAACCAAAGTCATGTGGTTGTCCTTCATACACACCAAGGGGCCTCCTGAGTCACCCTGCAAAAGAAAAAATAGAGTTAGTTGTTTGCAAAAATTGTAGGCTCTTTAGGCGGAAACTGGGGTTGGTATTTGTAGCGTTAATATTGTACTCTTCAAAGTACTTAGTTCACAGAGGGAAATTTTTGTCTCGGTGATCATGATCATCTAGAGAATTAGGTTGTATCTACATTGTAAAGTGCAATTGAGATAATCGCTCAGACATTTCAGGCCTCATCCTTGGTTTTAACCCCACCACTCACTAGCTATGTGGCTTTGGGCTAAATGTGCTTCGTATCCTTATCATAAAATAGAGATACCATCTCTACCTAATAAGGTTGTTATGGGAATTAATTGGGAGAAAGTTGAAAAGCTCTAAGAACAATGTATGACATTTAGCAAAACTCTTGGCAATAGTAAGCTGTTATTGTCTTATTGAACCAAAATGATTTCTTGGTTTTGTTTTTAACTTGAAGCTTGCAAATAATCATGGCTTCACTTTGCATACGACCTTTTCATGACTGTTGAGCTAGGTGGTACAGTTGAGGTTTCTGAAGGAACTATTCAAAAAGAGCCAAAGGCTGTCAAGGAACCAAGGGGGAGGGGGAGATGCTGGTATGTTTACCTTGTAAGAACAAAGTCCACCAAGTCTTCATTGCAAGAGCCTGGCCTTACTTACTTTTGTACCCCTCTAACCCCAGCCCCTCAGTGGACAGCCTGGCACACTGCAGGCATGAAAATGTCTCATCAATAACAGATCATTGGCTATATTTAGGTCCTAATATCACAGGTGGGTCTGTGTCCCATACGCCAGTGTCTTGTTATCATCAAATAGAAGTACTAACTCTAATAAGGATGCCAACACAGAGGGCCTGAAATAGCTTGCTTTCCCCAGAGTATTAAAGATGAATTTTTAAACCTTATTTCTCATAAATCATCTCTCTTCTACTTCCCAGTCAGTTGTCATTCCTCCTTCCCCCTGCTACAAAGCAACTTCAATCTTCCAAAACCTACAGATGTCAAGAATTTCTTAATTTGTGTTGCTGTATCCATTACTTCAATAGTCAATTAACTGCTTAGGCTTACAGGAAATCCTGTACCAGGTGGAGTTTCCTGTGCAGACATTGGGGAAATTTCCTGCAGTTTAGATTTCTTAAGTTTGTGCAACTTTGATCTTTCTCCAGTTGCTTTATTCTCTGAGGCCCTCATCTAGCATCCCCAGGGCCTCACCAAGATGAAATCACTCCATTCTAGCCATAACTTTTTTCTTTGGTGAAGAACCTGTTGGTCAAGGAACATTTTTACCTCAGAATGGAAGGATGCTCATATTTACCCGGCAGGCGTCATGTAGGTTTGTGTTGTCCCCTCCATTTCGTGTGTCTCCAGCACATAGCATATTGTTCGTGATGGTTTTGTTAAACAAATGCTGGGATGTGCAGTGGCTGGATGGGTACAGTCTGACATGAGCCTCCTTTAGCCGCTCAGAATAGAAAGGAGAAGCTGAAAGAGAGGAGGGAAATGTCTTATGGTTTCAAGGCTGGTTATTTTTAAACCTTTCAGAGAAAGCCATATTTTCTAATAATTGCTAACATTTATCAGCCTTTCGTACATATTAGGTTGAATCCTATGAAATTGCCAATATTATATTGTTTTATGAGTTTAACCCAAGGTTTTAAAAGCAGCACTATTGATGTTTTAGAACAGACAATTTTTGTTAGGGGGGCTGTCCTTGGCAGCTTCTGCTCACTAAATGCCAGTATTAACCTCCAACCAGAGTTGTAACAATAAAAAATAAACATTGCTGAATGTCTCCTTGGGGCAAAATTACCCCAGCTTCGGGACACTGGTTTAACCTAATATGTCATTTAATCCTTACAACACAAGGAGGTAGCTAGCTGTTCCCATCTTACCAATGAGGACACTAATTCTTGGAACAGTATAAAATAGAAATCTGTGCCCACACCGCTGGCAAAGTGCAAAGCTAGGATTTGAACTAAGGATCTACAGGACTGTGGAGTCCAAGTACCCACACCCTTATTTACTATATTCCACTCTTATCAGAACCTTCTTGAAACCTTAAGCTCTTCAAAGCGTTTGTGCTATTCAGGCCTGCATAGAAACCCTGTGAGGGAGGGAAGGCCGAGGATAGGTTCTCATTATACAGGGAATTTGCCCACATTTCCATAGAGACAGTGCTTGACAGAACTAAAACCACTCTCATGACCACTTTTTCCTCTGGTCAACAACTGCATCCCCTGCTGTCCTGCAGACAGACAGGATGGGGCCGTGACTTCTTTCCACTTACACGCCTCATGCTTGCCGTAGCCAGACAGCTCACATTCTGTCCAGTCGGGCAGCTGCAGGCCAGCTTCAGGAAGACAGACGGTGCGGACAGCGTCACTCTCCTGGGCACATTGTAATGAGTCTGATTTCAGCTGCAACAGTGCTGGGAGGGAGAATGAGGAAGAGAAAAGCCCTGTGTGAAGAGCTTCTGATTTTAGTGGAAACAGATGAAGGAGAGGGCAAGGGTTTGGAAGGAGGGTTTGTGGATGCGTGTTGTGCGATCTGGGGTTTGAACTAGAGTGGGGAGAATAATGACATCTTACCAATGTCATTGTTGTAAGTACTGTCATCAAATTCCTTATGGATGATGTATTTTTCTACTTCAAATTTCTGCTCTTCCTTTCCAGGGATCACCCGGTATGTTCTGCCCAAAACCACCTTCACGTGGTGGGCAGGAAACCTAATGGAGAAACAGGCTTAGGCCACTCGTCTTGCTGTGAGGTTTCCTCTAATGGACCTCGTTTTGAGGCCTTAGAGAATATGGAATCTACTGGGTTTTCAAAGTCCCTACCTCTCCAGGAAGCAGTGAGCAGCAGACAGGACCCAGCAGGAGCTGATCAATATTCCCCCACACAAGAACCTCTCTCCTGGTGACCTTCTGTTCTGGACAAAGATGGCAGCCTGCCATGGGTGAGAGGTGATGTCCGAGTAGAGTCCCCCTTTAATGCGAAACTGAGGCCGTTTATACTGTCTCAGGCCACAGGTAGCTAGGAGAGGAAAGACAGAGAAGGGAGGTCAGACCTGCGGTCATGAGGTGAGGTCCTTGAGGACCCACCTTGGTTTCTTCTCTTGGAACGCCAAATTTCTACAGGCCTACTGCACCTCTGCAGGTTGGTACAGAGTGACATAGCAGTCTCCATGGTGATAGAAACCAGCTTTCATTTGTTGAATACACAATACATGCCAACCACTGTCTATACACTATCTTTAACCATCGCCACACAGAACTTCAGAGGATGAGAAATTTTTGCCCAAGGTCACAGTGGCATCTGGATTAGAACCCAGGTCTGTCTAAATCCAAAACTGAGGATCTTTCTGTGATGCTTCATTACTTCTGTTTTTTTTCTGCAGCCACTCCCTGGTTTGAGACGTAATGAAGTATTGCAACTTCCTCCTGGGGAATGTCTACCCCATTTGTTTTCCACCTACTCAAACTTGTCCCTCTTTCAAGCCAGGTGAAATCCTGCCTCCTCACGAAGCTTTCCTACTATTCCCAGCCCACTAGGTTCTGAGTGAGCGTACTGATACTGCTCACTGAGGACTTATCAGACACGATCTTGGTGGTGAGTTAACTGGTAGTTTGTGTCTCACCTGCTAAGTTTGACTCTATGTGCCTTAAGGAATGTTCAGGCTGATCTGTGTGTTCCCAGGAACTGAATAATAATAACCTATTCTTAGACAGTTTCCCATGTGTGGGAAATAGATACTTGTCCAAGAGTATTGCTACCTCACCGCTACTTCAGTCATGGAAGCCTCCTCCCCACCACGACCAGACCATCATGAAAATCTTGCAGCTATACGGTCTGAATTAGGCAGTCATGAAGACACAGGAAACGGCAGAGAAAATGGTCAAGAAGATCAGGACAGTGAGACTAGGCAAAGGGAGGTAGCCAAGGGCCAGCCCTTACAGCACTGGGGAATGTCACAGTATTCCCAGGTCAGCTTGAGGTCCTTTATCACGTGGCACCAAGGCTTAGTGTCCCCATCTGGATTCCTAGAGGATAAAGGGAGTTTAAGGTTTTCAGTCACATTTTCAATCACATCACAAGCCACATTAGAGGGCAAGTGAACCAATGGCAAAAAGTATTGATCTGGGAGGAAGGACCCTGAGTTCTGGACTTGGCTTGGTCACAGACCCCACCATAGGAAAACAGCCTTAACTTCAGCAACATGATATTCCCATCTCATCAGGTTGTTGGGAATAACTGTGAGCTGTGTTGTGAGGAAACTCTTACGATTCACTGGAATAACAGTGCCACGTGAGAGCCGGACAAAGGAGATTAAATGTCTATGGAACAGGACCTCTAATTTAGGATTTGGGATGAAAAACAGTTGGACTTCGCTTTTCATAATAGGTGTTATTCTAGCAAATGAATAGGTTAGACTAGATAATAACCATAGTTTCTTCCGACATACTGGGTCTTTCATATAACTACACATCAGCTCTTCTCCCACCCCATACCCCAATCTCGCCCTCTGCCCAGACCTGAGCCCCTTGGACCCTGTGTTACATACCGGCAGTAATTGTGTTTGCCCAGGCCCAGTGCCTGGGCATTGGATTTCCGAGCTGTATAAATCTTGCCTAGCAGGATCCTGGAATTCCACCGGAGGCAGGAGGTACCAGATGTGGTGAGGCTGTGGGTCCCATAGTATGGTGACCCTTTTCCAAAATAGCAGTCCCCCTTTTTTTCTAGAACAAAAGAAATCTCAAACTGAAATAAAACCAATTAAATGCTAAAGCAGGCAAACTGGGGTTTGCATCAGGGCCTGCACTGGAGCTACTGTCCTGGGGAGGTGAAGGCAGCTGGCCTACCAGTGGGAAGGGAGTAGTATCATCCCACCTCCCCCTTTCCCTCTTCTTCAAGCCCTTTTACATAGGGATGGCAAATGATTTTCTTCTGGTGTGCCAACTTCCATCACCTGGATGTGGTTTCCTAGATATTGCTGTGTTGAGAGAGATTCAGAGGGTATATCCAGGTTCAGCCGGAAAGAGTACTGTGTTAAATTAGTGCCGATTAATCCCAAAGCTGCTTTGAAAGTAATTAGGGATTTCCTTGTTTATATTTGACAGTGAACCAAGGTACTTCAATGGAGGGATATGTCCTCAGGCCCTAATTTCTCAGATCTTGTTTGCCAGTGTGCTGAAGGATTTGCGGGGCTTGGGAAGGAAGAGTATGAACCTTTGAGTGCTGCCTATTTTCACCTATTTGTCCCATTTTACCCTCTTTTCTCCCCATTTGAAACTGACAAACTATATACCACTATGCATAAATAGCATAATTAGAAGGGATCTTTAAGATCATCTAGATTAGTGAGTCCTAATTTAGACCAGATCCTAGGCGATGGGGAGGTTGTTTTAGCATTACTGTAAGAGTCCAATTCACAGGTATGTCAGCATTACCTATAGATTCAATGCACGTTATTTTTGTATATGCACATATTTAGAATGTGAAAACATGTTTTTAATAATATTGTGATAAATAACATAATTTTTTATGAAAGCACCATTGAATTCATAGTACCTTTTTATGATTTAGTATTTTTTAAATCTGGGAAATTTTCTTATGTTGAAAGGAGACAGAGAGAAATATACATATATAGAGAAAAAGGCCCATCAATCAAAAAAGGGAGAATAATCTCCATTCATTCTCAAAAACTGATGCAGCCCCACCTTTTCCTCTGTAGATGAGAAAACTCAGGATCAGAAATGTGAAGAGATCAGCTCAAGATCAAACAAACAGCTAGTTAGAGGCCAAGCCTGGGTGAAGACCTAAGTCTCTTGACTTTCTACTTCTGCAGCCAAAATGATTAACTATTCCTTTGTCTCTCAGTTGTAGAAGAACTGTCAGCCTGTCCTTCTAGACTCTTCTCCCTATGATGCCACAGGGGAAGGTGGGGAGGCTGCACTTACCCTTGGAGCAGACTGGTGTGCTGCAGAATTCTGAGATGTACTTCCCTGCCTTGAAGATGTAGCACCAAGGCTTGGAGTCTCCATCTGGGTTTCTGAAAAATCAGTCAGGGAAGGCCAGGGGGAGGTTAAAAGTGAAGCTTCCCTCTCAGACCCAAGGACTTGGCATTCTCTTCTGGGGAAAGGGTGAGTATGCTTTTGGTTATACACAAGGTAGCTGTATCATGTTAGGCAGCAGTATGACTCAGTTATTGTCTTCATTTGGAAATTAAGTGTGGTTTAAGGAGATGTGTATAGGTGGACAAGGGGAGAACTTGATGGTTAGTTGTATGCGTTAACTTGGCTCGGCTACTGTGCCCTGTTCTTTTTCTTTTTGAGGGCAGTGTCACTAGCCCTCATATGTGGGATCCGAACTGGGGCCGCTGGCATCCCAAGCCAGTGCTTAACCACCATGCCACTTGGCCGGCCTTGTGCTCTGTTCTTTAATCAAACACCAATCTAGGTATTGTTGCATAGGGAGTTCGTAAATGTGGTTAACATCTATAATCAGTTGACTTTAAGTAGAGGAGATTATCCTAGATAATGTGGGTGGGATTCATCCAATCAGTTGAAGGCCTTAAGAGCAAAAACTGGGAAGAAATTCTGTCTCAAGACTGCAGTATTGACCCCCGTTTGAGTTTCCAGCTTTCTGGCCTACCTACAGATTCCAGACTTTCCAGCCCCACAATCATGTGAGCCAATTCCTTAAAAATAAATCATATATATATATATATATATATATCCATATCTCCTTTTGGTTCTGTTTCCCTGGAGAACTCTGACCAATCTGATACAGGTCTTTTTCCTAGCAGTAACAGCTTCTCACCAGTGAAAAATCTACTCAGTAGAGTAGGTGGCCCTCTTACCTGCAATAATTGTGATTTCCAAGGCCCAGCTTGATGGCATCTGGCCTCTGCCCACTGTAGGGCCTCCAAGCCAGTGCACTGCTGTTCCAGTTGACACATTCAGCCCCACTTTCCGCTGTGCTCCACGTGCCCCTGTAGGTGACACCCTGGTCCTTGTAGCAGGTGGCACTGGCATCTGATTGAAAGCAGGACACATGAGATCTCACATTGCAAATCCTCCCTTTCATTTAGTCTCTTAAAAGGTTTCACATCTGCTTCTGTCATCACCTGAAACCAATGAGGCAGGCTGGCTGCTGAAGCTACTGGAACGCAGGAGGTAAATGGGTAGCTAGGGCCACCCAGCTGAGTGGCGGCAGAGCCAGACTCCAGATTCGCACCCAAGGCTCTGCCCATTGGGCCCAAGGCTTTCGTTTCCTAATCGACCCTTGGGATGAGCCTTCCTGTCCAGACCCTCACCCATGTCCCTGTCACCACACACTTCCTTTTCTTTCTGGATAGATTTGGCCATTGGGATTTCAGACCCTCTCTCACACCCACCCACTGACCACTTACCTATTTCACAGAGTTTGCCACTAAATCCTTCAGGGCACTGACAGACAAAATGTGAGAAATACAGATCTTGCCAACATGTCCCCCCATTGAAGCACCTCTGTTCGTTGCAACCTGTCAAGTATAAACAAGGAACCCCATAATTATTTCCAAAGTAGTTCCAAGAATAATATGAGTTAAAATTTTACAAGTGCTCCTTACATGTCAGGCAGTATTCTAAGCGGTTTACAAAAAGTAACTGATTTAATCCTCACAGCAAACCATAAAGCATGTACTATTTATTCTCCCCCATTTTACAGATAAGGAAACAGGCTCAGCAAGTGAAGGCATTTATCTGAGGTCACACAGACTTGCTCCTTTTTTGCTTGGCACCTTCACATTTGCCTAAGGAACATGCCTGGGATCTCTGTTTGAAGATTTGAACATGTGGAGGACTGTGAAAGACAGGGTTTGGGCCATGGGACTGGATCCTGGAGCTTGAAAGCTCTGCTTTCAGTCCATACATACCTTTGACAGGCACAGAGTGGCACTGCGACCGGCCGCTGTTACACCAGCAGTACTCTACCCGGTTGCTTCTGAGCATGGGGCGCAGCCATGACTCAAGTGGCCGGTAGATCATCTGTGTTTTTTCATCTCTGCAGGTCACTATAACAAAAGACAGGCCAACCTCTTTAGGGCACAACTCACCAAAAACTGATGCCCCACTTCTGGTCTTACTGAGAAAATCCCTTGCTCACTTTGAATAGGAACCACTCTTTATTTTTTTCTTTCTTCCTCTCAGCTGGAAGACAAAAAAATACCTAATATTTTGTCACCAAAGACCTTTTATTGTTTTTTTTTTCTCTGATGGGTCCTCATTTTGAATTTATCTATCAAAATACATTTATTTGGTACTACTCTAATTTTTCATTTTAATTCATCAAAAATATACACAGGTATAGAATTGCCTACCAGTGTTTTTGAACCACATGAGTATTGCCATACTGAAATGATTCATTTCTGGCCCCAAACAAAGAAAACTGGCATTTTAGTCAGTGCAGAAAATGTGCTAATTCTATTAGTATTTTTGGTATAATGAAAATCATTGAAGTATTTCCATTAATATTCTTCCCCTCTTTCTCTTTTTCTGTGTGCAATACAGAACACCAACTTAAAAATCTTTAATTAATTAAAGAAGTAACATAATGCTCATTGTTAATAGTGCTGTTGTTTTTTGTGAGGGTCTGTTGGGGCCAGCATACCTTGTCAGAAATGCTGTGCTGTCCAACAGCAAGGCATTGAGAGTTAAGATGTGACTTCCTCTGGGGAAACTTCCACTTTAAAAGGGGTGCTGCAAAGTCTTTCTGATCCAAAAGGAACTAGCTCATAAAGGAGAGATGAGGGCCCCAGTTTGGTAGATTTGGACGTAAAGCTAGGCCTAGAGTTCTTCACATCAGAGCCAAGACAATCTGGTTGTTAGCATTTTTTATTCTTGGAATTCCAATGAGAGGGTTAATTATCCCTATTTACCAACCGAAAGAAATTGAGGCACAGAGCTGTTAGTTAAGAAAGATGCCAAATGGATTTCAGCAGGAATGGGATCACAGCCCGGGGAAAAAACCCCAGAGGACTAAGACAGCTGTGGCCTGGCAGCAGTATGGCCTTGTGCAAGTTGCTCAGTCTCTCCGGGCTCCTTTTTCTCATCTGTGTAACAGGACTTAGTAGTGCCATTGAACTTGCAGGCTCCCACCAGCTTTTTGACTCCCTGACAGCCTGACTCCTTGAGGACACACTTGTCCCTGTCCTCCAGATCCCAGCTCCCTGGCTTCAGCTACCTGGGTACGTGGTGAGTGATGGAGGGACAACACAGGTACCTTTGCAGAATCACCTTGCACAATTTCATCTCTACACAGGTTAAGTTAGCAGATCGTGGGTAGAAGATAAACACCCTGACAGAGCCTAAAGCATCCTGAGCCCCTGAGCCCTGGCCCTGCCTCCTACCCCCATCGACCCCATTTACCCTGGGTTTCATCTTACCTCTGTAAGATCTGCTCCCTCTTCTGAATCGCTTGTGGATTTCCTGCAAAGAAACCAGGGTGGAGGAAGGATCAGCACATGTTGGCTGTCTTAAGAATAAAGGTGGCCAATCCAAAAGACCAGCTATCAAGATGTCACCTGCCCAGAGATTCCCCGTCAGGTAACTGGCCTCAGGTAGAATATCCACTTCCTGCCTTCTTGTCTAATTCTTCCTCTCCTTCTAGACTAGCCCTGTCCCAAAGAATGTTCTGAATGAGGGAAATGTTTAATATCTGTGCTAAGATGTAGCCACTAGTCACGTATGGTGACTGAGTGCTTGAAATATGGCTAGTATGACCAAATTGAATTTTATTTAATTCTAATGAAATTTAAATAGCTACAAGTGGTTAGTGGCTACCATATTGAACAGTAGAGTTGTAGTCCCCATCTCCTCCATGTAGCCATCCTTGAGTGCCCTCTAAAATCCTGCTGCTCAGGTATTGCTCGCTTGGCCTTATATGATGCCCTTTGTTGCTGGGCATTTCAGAGAGCATGTGTATTTTACAGCTTCCATCCCAATTAGATGATAAGCAGTGAGAGGGCCGCTGGCCTACTTTTAAGGCTCGATTAATCCATAAAGTACTTATGGATTAATTCAAACACATTCTTTAAAAACAGCTCCAAAGAAGGCATTCAGAGGCAATGGGATGGCATTAAGAACAGTTTCCTCAAGTCAGAATGAGTGTCTAGGGTTCTGCTGCCAGAGGCCTGTATTCTGAGCATCCTGGGGACTGTGTCCATGTGTGTTCGGTAGCTCTGCTGGCTCTCTGTCCCTTTGTCTCTCCACTCTGACACCATCCCCACATTGGGGCTCCGGGGTATACTGAGAAGCGCCTGCAAGTACCACAGCCTCGAGGGGTGGGGCACACAGACGTGAACTGCACACCCACCTGACTAGGCCAAGTGAAGACTGCTCCACAAAGCAGCAGGACACACAGCAGTTCTCTCTTCATTTTATTCATTGTTTCTTCAGAGTGTCCTTTAAATTTTGGAAGAGGAAAAAAAGCTTAATCATGGGATGTGAGAGGTCAAAGAGTACAACTTTATCAAGTTCAAGAATCCGCAACTTTATCATGGCCAGGGCCTTTCAGAATTAGCTCCTGCAGCATGAAATGCCACAAGTGTCTGGAAGATTAAAAAACAACAACAAACAAACAAACAATATATATATATTAGTGTCCATTTCTTATTGTGGTAAAATATAAAATTTACCATCTTAACCATTTTAAAGTACACAATTCTGTCGCATTAAGTACATCTACACTGTTAAGCAGCCATCACTGCTGTCCATTTCCAAGCTTTCATCTTCCCCAAACTGACTGTACTCATTAAGCAATAACTCCCCATTCTCCTGGGAACCACCATTCTACTTCCTGTTTCCATGACTGTGACTATTCTAGGCATCTCATATAAGTAGAATCACACAATGTTTGTCCTTTTGTGCCTCGCTTACTTCACTTAGCATGATGTCAAGGTTCATCCAAGTTGTAACATTTGCCAGAAATTTCTCTTTTTTTTAAGGTTGAATTATATTGCATTGTCTGTACAGGACGCATTTTGTTTATCCATTCATCCACTGATGGACACAGTTCGCTGGAAGATAATTTTGTCCAGAGATTTCTATGGGCTGAAGGGTAAGACTATCTCTGGCATTTCTTGGCAACCCGGGGACCGCAGTGAGCTGGCATGGTTTCCCTTAAAGTGAATTCCTGCCCCGGGGGTTAACTAGACGGAGCCCCAGTAATGTCCCCTCTCTGATGTTTTAGAAGAAACCGTAGGGATTTGATTGCTGGCACATCGCAGAGCCAGTCTACCGCAGACTACCTCAGCAATTCCACTTCCACTTCCACGCCTCCTTGTCCAACGAAGGAAGCCTCCTCCACACTAGCTCTCACCCCTCCCCACTGCTCCACTGGAATGTCTGTGTCTTATTTTCTAGACAGGACTGACAAAGTGCAAATTTGCAGAAAGGAGCAGAGGCATCTGGTTTTTGGTCATTAAACTCAGATCTTCCTGGACCCTTAACTCCCGGTTTCCATGAGCCTTTCCCCAGTGATCTTGCCCTCTGCAGCTTAAAAGTAGGTTAGTTGGTCGGGACGTTACTTGTGGTCTGGCAGGCCCAGTCACTCCTTCATAAGAATTACATTTGGGCATTTATTCCCTTGACTCATTTCCCTTCAGTCACAACAACTTTGGGTCCCACCCTTCCCCCTCATCCCAAGGATCCTAAGGAACCTGTCCATTCAGAGGCTTCCAGGACTTTCATCCTGGCCTGCCTCTGGCTCCTTCTTTGTTTCTTTGCAAAAGAAACTCGCTATTGGAAGTGCCAGTCCCCTCCCATGGTCCCAAGCTCCCTTCAGAGCAAGGATAGAAAGGCTGGAAGGGCTGGTGGGAGACTCTTCATGCCCCAGTGATTCCTCCTGGGTTGCTGGTGACAGGCAGAGGAGGGAACCAGAGCTGGGGGAGAGGGGAGGGTGCAGGAGGGCCTGGCCAGCAATGATTCCAGGAAGAAAACCCAGACCATGGGCTCAGATGGGGTGTTGCTAACCAGCACCACCCCCCTCCCCCAACTCCCCTTGTTCATTGTGAAGGAAGCAGAAAGAGGCTCAGGACCTGGGCCTTTGTTCTGATTTGGCATGCCCAGGCCTCTTTCCTGGCAGGGTAGGGTGTGCTCTTTGGGGGCCCTTTCCTTACTCAGAGGAGTAAGCTTGCTACTACTTATTGGTTTCAGGCAGTTTCAGAAGAAAAGTAGGGAGGCCATTCACAACAGGAGCATACTGTGGAGTCGTTTGAACACAGAATTGCTCTGGATTTTCTTTCTTAGCATTCCTTAAATTTCCCCTTTCTCAGAATTCCCCAAGATTACTCCTAAATTCCCCCTTCTTATTTTATCCCATTATTTATAACCTTTAAAAATAGATCTTCTTAAATGTAGTCTCCCTCTCTCTTCCTGATCTTAATCATTTTTCACACATTTATAGATTATCCCATCCTTTATTAGCTTAGCCAAGCCTTGAGACCTCTGAACTCTCAGGACTTTGTGAAGAAATCCTGAATGAAACAATGAATGAAAGAGTAAATGAACAACCAGCAGAACAAGGAACTTACGTTGCATGCCAAACTAACTAGCCCTTTCAATTATACTCATTCACCCAAGCCCAGGGGATTGGTTTAGTCTTTTCTCTGGATGCCTGCCAAGTTACTGTTTTATTTCAGGAACTCATCGTCCTGATAAATGGAACACAATTCTAGATGTTGGGAAATTGCAAAGTAAGAAGTGAGGCATTAATGTACTTGCATTCCCTGACAAATGAGGGGAGGGGGACCAGATGGGGAGGAGGAGCCTGACTTAGGGCTGAGTGTCAAAAGACTCCAACAGCTGCATCATGTTAAACCCTTTTGCAACTAAAGAATCAGCATAAGTGGGGAAGGGGCATATTTTTGTCCTCTGCTCCTGGGAGAATTAGAGACTGTCTCTCTTCTCTCAGTCCTCATCTTCCTCTGACTCTTTTGGCCTTGCTGGGCCTTGAGCTGATCCAGTGCAAATGAATCTCACACACACACAAAAACAATCTGATAGCTTCATCCTCACTGCACCGAAGCAATGAGAGCATCTGGACAGGCCAAAGGGGTAAGAGGATGACAAGGAAATTAGTCATCCCAATGCAGTCCGAAGACAAGGAAGGATGAGAAAAGGGAGAAAAATGGGTCCTTGTTGTCCTTGTTTTGCCTTTGTTAAAGAGGTGGGCGCAGAGGTCTGGGGTAGTGCCTGGACAAAGAACAAAGTCTATACCAGAAATGTGGACTCAGACTCAGGGGACCAAAGGGAGAAGCACCAGATGCCCATGGTGAGGTCAGGGTGGGAAGTGAGATTTGAGGAATAAGTGTAAGACCTCCTTCTGAGTTTCACTTTATAAATACAAAGACTAGCAATATTTTTCTGGTCTTTTCTTTTTGCTATATTTAATAGTTTCCCATAATCAAAGAACGAAAAAGGCAAGGAAGCAAGGGGAGGGAAGGGAAAAAGGAAGGAAGGAGAGAAAGGAAAGGAAAAAAGAGAAAGGAAAGAAAGGAAGGAAGGAGGGAGGGAAGGAAAAGAAGGAAAGAAAAAAGAAAAACCATGAGAATTCTCACTTTTTTTAGACTGGAATCTCTGACTCACTGCAAAAATCACTGTGTGAGAGGAGCAGTGGACTGGCCATCAAGCCTGCAGTCCCCAAGATCCCAAGGCTCCAGCCCTAGCAGGTTCACCCTAGCACATAAAAGTTGATTTTTGCAGATGTGCAAAAGGTACCCTCTCTGGTGGATGGAGTTCAGCAGACACAGGGCTTGGCAAATTGACACAGACTCTGTGCAAATAAGAAAAAAACAGGGCACATGGCTTGGCAAATAAAGCATGGCCTGGATTTCAAGGATGCATGGGAACATACCCATGTGCAGGACACAGCCTGCACAGCTACAGGCAGAGGACTCGCTTTGTCTGCTTCCATGGTATCTCTGAATTTCCTGTCTGGAAGCCATGTTGGGTCCTGCTGGCTGCAGCAACAGACAGACTCTGTTCACTGGCTCCTCTGAACAACTGTGAATGATGACTACTCTAGGAAAAAACGGGAACAATGCCTCTGTGTAGGGGGAGGGTTACTCTCCTCGAGCTCAGGATGTATGCCATTTTGGCTGAGAAATCAATGATCACGCCAACCAGAAACTCAGTGTCCATTTCTGCAGGGGTATCATGGGGGAATGCTGATAGATAAGCATCAGTTAATAACTGTTTGAGTCTGGACTGGGTGAAGCCATTGGAATGGCAGCAGGACTGCTAGAAGAAGGACATGGGGGACAAGAGATGATGTGTTGTCCCCCAGTGCCTTTACATGACCTTGGTATTACCCTTTCCCCTCCACCTTATCCATCTTCCCCCATATAAATCTGCTCTCAGGAAATAACGCACTCATTCACATAAGATTAAAATGACTGAATAAAAATTAATGTGCTTCCCAAAACATCTATATTTTGAGACATAAAATCTGTTCCTAGGGATGCAAAATCAAGTGGGCTGGACTCTCAAGGTTTCCTCTGGGGTTAACATTCTGTGGTTTCTGTTGCGAGAACAAATAATATGAATGTGCACATGCTGTGTGAACTGTAAAACACTTATAAATGGGTATAAGTACTTGTATTTAAATACTCAGCCACATGCAATAAAGATTTGCAATTAAGGGACTATACAAACATAGTTCACCAATCAGTCAAGTTCTATGATTCCAGGTACAAAATAATGCAATTACCTCAGATGTTAGAGCACTGGAGGATTTGTAGTTTCCACTTCTACCTGCAAGAAAAAGTTAGACACATGAGCAAGCAAGAGGAGGGTGGAAATTGCAAGGGAAAGACAAAAGTAAATTGATACTATGATCAAATTTTACACTGTGTGCAAGGTTTGCTATCTGAATCTTTGGTAAAGGACATTTTTGGGTTATTATTGCCTTGCAAAGCTTCTCTCTGAAAATCTATAAGGAGGTCAGTCTCCAAGAGTACAGAATACCCTAAAATGACTCATGGCTTTAAAATCAACACCCTCCTTCCACTACCCAACCACAATGGCCCAGAACAGATGCCAACAAATTAGAAAAGAAATAGTCAGAGCTCTTTGGAATAGCAAAGGTATGTCCCTCGAGTCAGGACAAGAGACAAAGTGAGATGAGAAGGGGAGCCAGACTTCAGTGAAGGTGGTGAGTTCCCACAAAAGCGAGCTTTTGTTTAAGCCAGAGTCACCGGCCGGGACAGGAGCTATTAGCCTGGTAGCTCTGGGGAGAGAGAGAGAGAGAGAGAGAGAGAGAGAGAGAGAGAGAGAGAGAGAGAGAGAGAGAGACACCCTCCACTCAGTTTCTTAGGGCAGAATTCTCTCCAATGCATCTTCAAAATATAGCGTATGACCTGTGTCTAACTTAGATGATATTAACCTGGTACTCAGAAAAATCTATACTGAGCATTGCTATCTCCTCAATATTCCACCATCTAACAGATAATCGTGGTTATTTGATGGAAAGAAGGGAGTGTTAGTTGTGGGTCTAAGAAAACAGAAGTCCAGCCTGCTCCTACAATAACAAAAAGAAACCCTTTCCTAATAAACTTAGATCCTTGTAAAGCAAAAACAAGGTCCAGCTGGCAAAAGCTAACTCAATTAGTGCAATAAAATGTTAACCCCAAAGTCTAAATCTAAATAAACCCTGCCACCTAATGTTAATCTAAAAAAAAAACAAAAACCTCTTCTTAAAAGCAATGAGGGTACTTCCTCATTTTCCTTCTTTCCTTCCACTCCCTAAAGTGGACATCACTGCGTGATAATTAAATGTGTTAATAATATGATAATTCTTTAGAAGCTCCCGATTTCAACACTTACATCAGGAAAAAATGATCAACAACTTTTATTGTATCATTACATGAATTTGTTCGTAGTTTACTGGACTCACACGAAAGCAATGTGAGGGTATTTGTTTTTGACAAACGGATTAATGCCACTTACTCATCAGTTTTTTGAGTGCCCACTACTTGCCAGATACAGTGTTTACAAAACCCTTTTACCTCCATTGAATCATGTAAGGCAATATTATTATCTTGTTTCTACAGATGAGAAAAATTGAACTTCAAAAAAGTATGAGGGACTTGGCCCTAAGGTGGCACACCTTGTTGTGTTGGGACTCAAACCGAGGATACTCTGTTCTAATATCCAAAACCTGACACTCTTACCAGTACTCCTTACTGTGTCCTGATGCAGGATTGCAAATGTTTTTAATGTGTTCAAAGTTGGTATTTGAGAGGAGCAGCATGTCATAATGTGAGGAGCACAGCCTCTGGAGTCTTAACTTCAAATTCCACCTGCTAAGGGCCGGCCGAGTGGCTCAGTTGGTTAAGAGCTCGCTCAAGGGTGTGAGCTGAGCTCTGAGCAACAGCAGTTTGATGCCCAGCCAGAGCTGAGTTGCCACTGAGCTGCCAATAGGTAGCAGGATGGCTCAAAAAATAAAAATAAAAAATTCCACCTGTCACTTACAGGCAGCTGTGTGTAGTTGCCTGGTTTTCCTTATGGGCCAATCATTTCCACCTTGTTGAATTGTTTCGGCATTTAGAGAAGAAGCAGGAAAAGCCCCTACTTAATGGACGGTGCACAGTAGGGTTAACTGTACTTATTGTCATGGGCATCCTTCAGAAATGGAAGCACCAAAGTTTACAGCTTCTTCCTGGAACAATAACTAGAAGCTGCCAAGGGGTTCTCATGGGTTTCAAGTGTTAATACCAAATGCTGTTTCCTAGATCATCTGGCCATCTTGTGATAACCTGTACCCAGATTCTTTACCACTGATGGAATCATGCCTGTCATGTATGTGTATAGTTCAGTATTCATAGGAGCCATTATTTCCTGAATGTGGGGTGGTGTCTTTTTTTTTTTTTTTAAATTTGCCTTTTCCAGGCCTATTTACACCACACATGCGAAGGCTATTATGTACTCTGATGGGAAGCCAGAATTAGCAGCTAAGACAGCTGGAAGATAGGGCCCTGATTACTGATAAGACCTGTCTTATACAGACCACATGGATATTTGAAAACTAGAGATATTATGTGAGAAAAACAAGGAAACTGAAGAGTCTCAGAAAAAAAACACGATAAAAAAATAAAAAAAGCCTTCCCCTTCTCTCTGTAGCCCAGGTGGCAGACAGTGGCTCTTACTACAATGAGGAAAAATAAAACAAGTTTCTCTTTTTTGTGAAAATGACAAAATGTAAATAGCCAGCAGAGAAGTTGACTGGTAGTCTTTTGGGTTTTTTTTCAGATTATTCAAAAATCACTGGGATTATCTTCCCCACTTAGATCTCTGTCCCCTACCTTCAAGAAATCAGCTGACATCAAACTGCTCATGCAAAGATCTCAAACAAAGTAGCTCGAGCACCTCCTGGGGTGCCATCCTCCCGTGTCTATCAGATCCCCATCCCATCCACCTCAAGCTCAGTCTAATTTTCTCCTTCTTGAATTCACAGATGATGATTTTACTCACTCTATTTATCATCGAAGGTTTATTGATCACCGACCATTCACCAGGCACAGGTTTGTGGTAGAGACATACATGTTCTCAAAAACTCACAGTTTAGGATAGGGACCAACAAGTAACTAGGCAGTCATAGTACAATGTGATCGGCGCTGTGATACGCTAGCGGGTGGGGATGAAAGGTGGGAATGCAGAGGAAGAAGGGGTCTTACTGGAGTGTGAAGGAGGATCATCTAGCTCACTCTTGTTGAGGTCAGGGGCTGACAAAGCTAGGCTTTCTGAAATGGACACTATATAAGCTGTTTATTGAACATTAGTGCCGAGCCAGGTAATGACGGGGTGTTCCTGGCGGAGCATATCCCTAAGATGGGCCCATTTCTTGGGGCCCAGGGAAATAGTCACAAGCAACCAGAGCCTCTTACTCTGCAGCACAAACACCTTCTTTGGGCAAAGGAATATAATTCACACATCCCAGGGTTTCCCTTCCAGGGTGTCCCTAGGAGGAAGTGTGGTTTGGAAAGCCCAAAGGTCTAGGTTGTAGGGGCCTTTCGGGGAGGAGTTCAGTTTGGATTCTCTAATACCTATTTGTAGGTCAATGGAATATTTGTGACTATATAATAAGCTGAAAAAGCTCTTCATACAAAGGTGTCCCAGTATCTGGATTCAACCTGACCTTGAAGTGGTCAGAGGCTCCAGGTAGAATCAGGTCTTGTATGTCAATCCCCAAACAAAGCTCTCCAAGTCACTGTACATATCAGGTACATCACATACCCATCCTGCGCACCTCAGCTGGGCCTGTTGGCCAAGAGTCACCTTCTGGATCATGGCCATTGGCATGCATAGCGCTAGGCAGCTGCTAAAGAGAGCCAATTGTATTAGTTCTATAGGAAGGACACCTGGTTAGCATTTCCTGAGTAATCATGATCAGCGTCAGAACTGGCCTGAGTTATCCCTTCAAAAAATATTTATGAAATGCCTGCTGTGTGCCCAGCACCTGGTTCATTAAGCCTTCTGTCACAGGTCTTAATTTTCAGGTGATCAAGAGATTTATCTGTTTCTCAACACACTTCTACAGAAGACTAGTTCCCAGGCAGGAGAGTTGAATGTACAATGTATAAAACATCACTCAGAAAACATGCTATCCTTGTATGTAAGTAGACAGCTAAGCCAATGTCAGGAGACCATAGGGCTGGACTTAGGGTTGGACCACGACAAATGGTCTCTATGGATTCTTTCTAGCTCTAACTTTCCGTGAGCCTAAAGGATCCTCACTTTTTTAATCTGGTTTGACCTAAGACCCACCACATGGTTTTGCAAGCTAGTTGACTAGGATGGAGTTCACAACCTGAAACTATGGACAGAATTTTTCTCCATGCAAAGCAAATGACCAAAGAAGGAGTGGACAGAGTATTGGTTACTCATGGTCCATCCTGGCCATCTTATCAGGAAGAGCTGAAAATCACTCACAGAAAACAGAAATTGTATTCTGAGACAGCAGACCCACGATGACAAATAAAGTGAGGCTGAATGTTTCAACTCAACACCCCAGGTTTTCCTCATAGCCAGATACTCTGTATCTCAGAGAAGTAGATGCATTTTAAATTTTTACTGGAGCTAAGTCCATTACCATTGCTTTGAACCATGTTGCCACCTCAGCTGTCTGATAGAGAATAACCTACACGTATACTCTGGAAGCTTTGGAAGTCCTGAAGCTGGCACTGCTCCTTCCAAATGATTACCCTAGCCAAAGGGCCCTTTATAAAATCCCATGACCAGAAAAACTTGCTGGCAGATTAGTAACAAGCCTCACCTGAACAGTAAGTTTCTTCAATTGCTCTGTGGTGCCCGCCACTCATTTACAAAATTAGTAAACGATTATGGTTGCTCTAAGTCACACCACGAAAGCTGAGAGGCTGGGCTGCTTGTTACAATAGTTAGAAATGTGCTGATCATCAGTTCTGCTCATCAATGTGTTAGGCCCCGAGGAAATAAAAGCCTAGTCTCAGAGTCCCACCTCAATGAGCACAAACAAATAAGAGCATTATTGCAGTTCTCCAGTTACCCCCTGTGCCAGGCCTATGATAAAACAACTGCAGATAGCACAGACACTGAGAGAATCGGATATGAGGCTTCACAAAACAAACTGAGATGGTTTTGGAGAGCCTAGACAGAGATTCAAGGCTGGTGTCTCTGAGAACATGTTAGGTAGAATAAATTGATGGGTAGGATGGAGCTATTTCTAGTTCAATATTCACTGCATCCCTGCTGGTGCCCCAAGTCTGGCTCAGCTCTTACAGGAAGCACGCACTCACCCAGCAGCTCACTCTGACCATCATCTATTGATTCTGGACAAGTCAGTATCCAGATCCCAGCAAGAGTCTTCCTGCCCACAGGCAAGAATTGCTAGGAAGTCCTTTTGAGGGAACTCCACTTAACAGTTGTATTTGCAGAATTTCTTCATGGGATTGTAAATGTGCTTGCGCGTGCACACGCGCACGCGCACATACACACACACAATCTTTTCTGTCATCAATCAGCTGTAGCAGACCACCATTACTATGCAACTCTGCCACCAGATAAATCATCCTTACCACACTTCTTTGCACTTGAGATTGTCATTAGTTACCTAGGAGCTCAGTATGTTTTCCTCCTTTCCCTTCCTCCCTCCCTCCCTCGTGCCCTCCCTGTGAGGTTAAGAAAATAAAGATAATAACAATGAAAATCTAGAGAGCCTTGATATGCTTCCTGCAGAGTGCTTTAGGAATAAAAAACATTGATGTTATTTTCCCACTGTAATTGAAAACTCCTTAAAGAGGACCTCACGCTTGTACACAAGGCAAAAAGCAGAAGATAAAACTGTCCAGTGGAGATGGTGGGGGGAGGGGGTGTCAGGGAAGATCAGAGGCCTTTCTCTGAAAGTCCCCTCCTTCTCTTTCCCACCTAGTCAACCATGCTCTGGAGGTAAATCACTCTCTGCCCCATCCCCAGCCTCAGTTTCTCCATGGGCTCATTGAGGGAGGCTGCCAAGCCAGAAGCCTCCCCGCCCTGCCCCCTACCCCTCGCCCCCAAATGTGTCCACACGCAGCTCATTTTACATTTCTGGCCCGTTAGTCATGAGGTGCTCCTGTTGTCTATTTAGAGCATTTCTGTACAATTCTTTTCACTTTCCCCTTTACTCTGCAAGCAGGGATTTCTTCTCCAAGAAATAACCCCTCCTATTCTCTCTTCCCCTCACCACCTCGCCAGGGTGCAGACTCTAATCCTCTTTTTGTCTGGATTACAAAGTCAATCCCTCGTTTAACATTCCTTTATTGGCTCAGTTGCCAGAAAGACTTTTAAGAGAGAGAAGAGGAGCCGGGTGTACAGAGAGGCACAGAATTCAACCTACCGCCACTCCTTGCCTTCCTTCCCAGACTTTCTCGTCAGCCTCGGGCTCTTGGAAGACTTCAGCGTCAATCTCTGCAAGGCGCCGGCCTCCTTTAAATTTCAAGGCAGGGGGTGGGGTCGGTGGCCCCTGGTAGGCGGGTTTCTCTGCAGCAGGAGGATGTCCAGTGGACAGAGCTTTGAGGGAGCCAAAGCGGGGCGGGCCTGTTTTTATAAAGAGGGGGAGGAAGTTCACGATGGAAGCTGCGCAGCCCATCCTATCCTGGCTTTGGGCCAGCCTGATTATTCATGATCCTGATGTCATCGAATCACAGGAATTTGGGAGTTGGACGGAATCGTAGTAAGAGTCATCTTCCTTTAGAATCCTAGTCGCAATGGTCTAAAAGGGACCCTGAGGATCAGTTGGCTCTAAGCCCCAGTCACCAAAAGTGGTCTTCACAATGCTGAACAAATGTACACCGAGGAGATTTAGGGATTCGTTGGGCATCTCCAGCAGTAACTCTGCCCCTCTGGGGACAAGAGGTTGGAAGGACTGAACAGGTGGACCAGCTACCCTCAAGGCAGAGGAAATGCCAAGGTTGGATCATTTGGGGGAAGGGTGGGGCAGTTAAGGGTGGCAGGGCTCACCTGCTCACCTGCAGTGGAAAGTGCCCCAGCCTGGAATCTGCTTCGTCAGGCACCTACCCTGCCACTCCCCAGCTCTACAATCACGGGGAAAATCATTTCGCTTCTCTATAAAGTCAATCGGGTCAGCGAGGTCTGTTCAGCTCCAGCATTTCCTGAGAGGGGCTGTAAAGGCAGTGGGGGCACTGAGCCAATGCTCTGCCCAAACTATTCTTCTGCCCAACCTTGCCTGAAAATCTATCACTGCCACTCATCCCTTAAATGGAAGGAAGCTTTCCAGTGTGCTATGGTTTGCTCTTAAATGTAAATGCCCCTGGAAATAGATAACCTGTTTGCCTTGTCAACACCTTACAGATGACTAATAAAGAAAAGCAGCGCAGTATAGGGGAAGGGTTTAGGCCTGAATCAGCTCTACCAGTAATGAGGGATTGAAAATGCAGTCAAGTTTTTGTTATGCTGTGCTTTAGCGTCTGGAGGTCATGTGCAAATTAGAGACAATGTATCTAAGATCCCTGGCTGATCCCAGGTCTCAGTATTTGTTATTATTGGTTGGTATCTAGCAGAGACAAGGCATTGTGAAAGTGAGAGAAGAGAAAGGATGCCAGAAGAGACAGGAGGACAGCAGAGGAAATTGTGGGATGACCAGCTATTCTAGGAGAGGCTAGATTTCATATATTCTGATCCTAAATATGCTCACATTTGTCAAGCAAAGAGAGCTGGTTTTGAGGTTGCAAAATAAGGCAGTTGTGGGTAAAGTCAAACTGTTTTTCCATATTTTTATCAAGTCTTAGCTCTGCCAATGGCTTTTAGGAGAAAAGGGGAAGTAGGGAACCGAGTTAGCTACAGAGCATTGGAGATAGGACATCAGATAGGCTGCAGCAGAGGGTGGCCATGTCCCATGGGGTCTTGTCTACTTTCCTGTGACATGGTATGCCATGATGAGGGACAGAGGCTTTTTCTGGCCTTTTTGGTTCAGCAAGGGTGGAGTGGTAGTGGTAATGAGACTTGAATTTGAACTCCTTGAAGAGGATGATTTGCTCCTGAACAATCACACTTAAATCATTAGATCACATAGAGACTGTATTCTGAGTATTGGCTCCTAAAGCCCGGGCAGTGGCTATTCCAGGGGGCAGGAATGGGGTAGGGAGAGTCCTTCTCCATCACCTGTTAGGATGCCTACAATTCCACCTTTAGAAACTCTTTCCCTTTTAACCTCCAGTTAAAGTGCAAACTTGATCAGTTAACCTTCAAAGTAGTCTCCAGTGGGGAGAAGCTGTCTGTTGCCCACCCCCAAGGCTTGCACTGAGGTGGGGAAAGCCTGGGGTATTGAGAAAAAGGGTGGTGTACCCAGAGCAAGATATTGAGCGGAGAGGGTTTTTGGGTGACCAGTAGGTGCCCCTGAGCTTTACTGTATACTCTCAAATGACTCAGATCAGTTAATACTCTGATCATACGCTCTGGAACCTTTGTGTTTCTACTAAATATGAGATTATTTTTCCTTTCCCTGACTCTGAGAACTTCGGGGAAGCCTGGGAAGGAGAAGGTAGGAGTAGGGAGGTTGATAATAACACAATGGGAGCCTTGATTTTAGTCAAGGGATTGCTGTGGAGGAAAAAAATAAAAATAAATCTTGGTGAAATCACATCCTGGGAAAATTGCATCAAAGTCCTTTGCTTTCAAGGAAGAGAAATAAAATCCAGGCCCAGATAATACAGAGACAAAATGGGCACAGGGAAACTGGAAGCAAGTGTTCTTACAAAGCTTTTTTCCCAGCCTGGCACTGTTCCAGAGGTGGGGCCCCTCTGCTGCAGAATGCCTGAGTCACCATCAGGGGCCCCTTATCAACTGAGTGGATGCAGGGATGCGGCAGGAGAACAAGGAAGGCCTTGTGGCCCCTGTCAGCTGAGTAGGAAATGATGTGATGTCTGTGAAAACTCAGTCATAAAGAGATGGACAAGAGGCTTACGACAAAGCGGTTTGGAACCAGAGGACAGAAATTTTGTGTACAATCTAAGAAGATTTCATTTGGGTAGCCATCTGTTTTTTCAGGGACAATGGATCTGAAATAGTGTTATTGTGGCAGGCACTGCCTAGGCCTGCATCCAGACTACACACTCTCAAGTTCAGCGACCTGAATTCCACACAAACACCAAGAAATAGCATTTCTTGTGTTTTTTAGGCCCAGTGCCTAGGAAGTACCCTTAAATTATGGTTGTTCTTGTTACAAATTATTCACCAAGCCAAAGGGGAGTTCTTTGTACTATTCTTGCAGCCCTTCTACAAGTTTGAAATTACTTCAAAATAAGAAGGTAAAAACTGGGTTATTCTCTTGGAGTAGTAATTCTACTTCTGAATATTTAGTCTAATAAAATAAATTTTTAAAATTCCCACGCAAGGAAACGATATCTACAAAACATTATTTTGACTCTCTAAAAACTGAATATAACATATATCCAATAATAGGGAGATGGTACTCCATAATGCAATATTATGTAGCCATTATGATTAATAATATAATTACAGAATATTAAAATGATCATAAACTAACCCAAAAGAAGTAAAAAAACAAGTATGTATATGAACTGTGATATAAACTACGTAAAACACACACACACACACACACACACACACACACGGATAGAGATTGGAAGAGAAAATCAAGCATTGAAGTGCTGTTAATTTTTGGTGAATTTTTTTCAATTCCTTCTTGACACTTTTAAATTGCTTTAATTAAAAGAGACTTGCTGACTCCATACTGGATCCAGGCTAGTCTGAGTGTGTCCAGTAGTTTCTCCCTGACACAGGCAGTGGAAGGCAGGCTTGTCTATGATAGTGTGTCAGAAGATTAGGAATTTTCCTAAAACTATAATAGACGTCCATGAATTTATTCACCCTCTTCTTGAATACATACCATTTTCAATCAATTCCTTCGTGGAGGGAATTGAGTTTCTCAGCGTGACCTCCCGATTCTCTATAACAGAACTTCCTGCTCTTGGTCCTAAAGGCACTCCTTTTGAGGTTTTGAACCTTCCAGGAGTTAAAAAGCCATTGTCACCTGTGCTCACTTCCTAGTGAGCTGTGTGTCTGGTGGAGAGAGCCCACAGCTGTAAATGGGGAAGTTGGCCCTTTTTTTCTCTGAAATTAGTCACAGGACTCTGGGTCAGTTTGCCCTGGGCTTTAGCTTCCTTGTGTTTCAGAGGATTATTATTTGACTGAAAAGGGAAAGGAAAACACTTTGATACAAATGGCACGTTATTGATGATTTAACAGCTGTTTTATGAAAAATTTTTTTGCAGCTTCATCCCTTTTTTGAGGGCAGTGTCACTGGCCCTTTTATGTGAGACCCGAACTGGGGCCACTGGCTTCCCAAGCCAGCATTTAACCACCGCGCAACTCGGCCAGTCCTCCTCATCCTTTTTTTTATAACTATTCTCAAATGGAAGCTCTTTGCAGGGGAAAACCTCTCACTCTTTTTTTTAGAGATGCTGAAAGGGCCTTAAAGAGCATCTACCTCAGATTTTTTCAGTCTTCTATGAAGTATTGTTGTCACACACATGGAAAAAAAAATTAATGCTAATAATACGTTTTATTTTAAAAACAGTGCCACACATTTCTTTTCAAAATACTGCCACACTAAATGCAAGATAATTATGGGGAACTGTGGGGAGGGGAAGGGAATAGTATATGGAAAAACCTTTCTGCTAAATTTTTCTGTAAACCTAAAACTCCTCTAAAAAACTCTATTAATTTAAAATAATATTTACTTAAAATGCAAAATAAAGTCAAATCTGATATAAGATTATATTATATTCATGTTTACATATTATACACCTGAATCTAATTGTCATGTTTTGTTTTGTTTTTCACAGGTTAACTGCCAGGCACTGCCATCTATTTATATCCAGGTATATCCTATCTAATCAACATCTATAGGTATTCTATCAGCATCTTATGATTTTAAGGATGTCTGTGATCAATTATGTTTAGGAAAATTTAGCTCTTCTAATCCCTTGACTTTAAACTTGAGGATAATGAGAAGTGACTGCCCCAAGTCACAGTGTAGGTGCTGCTGGGCCAGTGCTGAAACTCTGGGCTCCTCTGTTTCTGTAAGCCCTTGTCCTACTGTACCTAGTGCCACCACACCTGGTAGCCTCAGGTGAAGTGCTTGATTTATTTCCTTTCAGCCTTTCTGCTCTTCCCGGCCCCCCCCCCCCCACCCCTTTCTTTCTTTAAAATAATGGCAGCAATAATAACCAAAACAAAATGGTCCCAGATCACCCAATCAGTTCAGCCCCTATGCTGATGTGTCTGGGGGAGGCTCCATGGAGACAGCTGCCAAAGAGACAAAGAGATGAGACAGCTCCTCATCTCAGCAATGAGATCACCCCCAATACATGAGGCACATCCCCAGTGCATGCTGAATTACGTACAGAAGGCCCCCATATCAATTCTGGCCACAAGCCGGGGAACCATATGTGTTCAGGAACATAATGTTTACATTGGACCCACCTGCCCACTTCAGTATCACAGGACGCCCTGCTCTGGAGGCCTTCTTACTGAGTCAAGCATTTTTGCCTGGTGAATACACTTCTGGTGTAGCTTTCCACGGACCCCTCTCCTTGACCCCAGGGAGGTGATGCATATTTTATGAGATGACCTGTTACTTCACTCTGACTGAATTGTACATTTTATTCCCCGCTGTGTGGGATTTGCACCAATCTGAACCAACCTGAGATCAATTTTTTTTTTCTCTCAGCTTTCCTTTATCTGTGGGGCACAGGGTTTCCTGTTTGATTTTAGATTGATGAGTTTAATCATATTCCAAATGTCACTTGTCTTATCTCACTGTGTTGGCTTAGAAGTGGCTCAGTCCACAGCTTTTATTAGAAACTGAAGGAAGCTGCCAGAATGCAGAGCACTGAAACAAACTCTTTTTGTTCTGAATAACCTGACTTAGCCTCCAATTTAAAAGACCTTTGTAAGCACCGACTTATCTACCTGTCAAGACCATCAGAACTGAAGCAGGTCAAGGGCACAGATGCACCCATTCTCAAGTTACTATTTTATGTTTGGGCTAACGTGGAAATTGCTTTGGAATGTGAAGAACTACATCAGGTTACAAAACACTATGATGCTGGGCCGGTCGAGTGGCTCAGTTGGTTAAGAGCTCACTCAAGAGTGCGAGCTGAGCTCTGAGCAACAGCAGTTCATTACCCAGCCCAAGCTGACCTGCCGTTAGGCTGCCAACAGGTGGCAGGATGGCTCAGCTAAAAAAACAAAAAAACAAAACAAAACACTATGACACCAACTTTAACAAAAATCCACACTCTCTAAAAGCTTAACAGCAAAGAAAAGGTTGTAGCTGAAGATTTGAAAAGCAATGCTCTGAAATAATATTTGAAGCCAAGGGAGTAGGTGAACACCTCAGTAGAGTGTTGAGCAGGCCAAGTTCTGAACCTTGGCTTTAGAAGAGGGAGTAAGAATTTCTAGCATGTTAGTAGACACTGTGGTAATGGGTCAATGAGTCCAGGCTAGCAGAGGGCAATGGGGTCAGGGATAGGGAGGCATGGTGCTGAAGAGCAGAGGAGATTCGAGGACTAGTAGGAGGGGAATTGGGGTACCCTGAAGCTGAGAAGGAAAGACCTGAAGCTGAGAAGGAAAGAGGTTTATTGGGGAAGTGAAAGGTAATCTGAGTCTTCAAGGAAGGTAGAAATTATACCTGAAGGGTGGGGCTGATGGTGTGGCCCTCCATGTCACCATACCTAGAGAACAGTGACTACTTGGAGACAAACTAGAGAGAGGCAGAAGACTTTAAACCAAGAGAAGCCAAATGCTACCAGTGTGAGCCTACCTTACAAACACCATGTGCTTGTGGCTAATAACTAATTTTTTTATAGTGCTTTGTATTTTACAAAGCTTTTTCATATACACGATCACATCTGTTCTTCACAAATGTAATATCCTATGAGAGGGACAGAGGTGTTATACTCAGTTTACAGAGCAGGAAGCTCAGGCCCAGAGAGGACTTGCCTGTGGCCACAGAACAGATCACCAGGACATGAGGGAGCCCAACAAGGTCAACCAAAATAAAATCTGGGCTCCAGCCGGGACACCACCCATTAGAAATGCTCTCTTTTTTTCAGCCACCTGTCAGTGGGCAATTAGAGAGCCCAACATCAGCTCTCATAGGAAGCAACTCAAGTGAGGAGGGTTGAGTTTGTTGATGTTTTGTCTGTCCTGCCACCAGAACCCACACCACATCAGAAACAAACTCTCATGGTGTGTTGGCCAGAAGGGATCCTGTTGAGATTGGTTCACATGCCAAGTGGCTTCCTGTAGCACACGCCACCCTGTGCTCTTTATGTCCTCAAGGCAGAACCAGCTAGCCAAGCTCTTGTCTCCACAGAGTACTGCTGAGACTGCGTGCATATCATATTTCCTCCTGCTTGTCTCCCTCACTAATGGTAAATGACACCTTCCCTGAGACTTGTCACCACCCCTATATCTCCTCTTGGGCCTCTCAGCTCCCCCGCTGTTGTCAGAAACCCCCAGGAACTCTAGGTCTGAAATGGCCACCGCCTCCTGGTCAGGGGAAGGTCATTGCCACCAAGAAGCTGCAGCTGCAGCAGGGAAGCTTTGCCCCCCTCCACCTGCCTCCGCCCTGTCGGGCCTGAGACGGATCACTCTTTTTCCATCTCCAGAGATGCCAAAGGCGTGCCCTTGGCAGTCATTAAAGTCATCCTTGTAGATGTGTCCTCCCACTGGGCTGGAAGCCCCACTGTGGTGGTGGTGGTGGTGGTGGTGGTGGTGGCAGATTTTTCTGGCCTGTACTCAGAGAGTAGGCCAGGATGTGGGAGCCAAAGGATGCGAGGCCCCACCCTGGGGAACAGCCCTGCCTGCCACCGTGGGGCCAGGCTGGGGAAGCCACTTTCCAGCTGAGGGAGGCAGCAGGAGGCAGGTGGAATGAACAGGCTCACATTTGGAACACATCTGCCCAAAGGCTCAGCCTGTATTACACTGACAAGGTCCAGAGGTCAAACCTCTTAACACATTTTTTGCGGGAAACGAGTAAACTCATCATAGAGCTCAAATGCCGGCTTACAAAGTGTTAAGTTCTCAGAGCCAGTTTTCTCATCTGTAGAATGGAAGTGAAATCTGACACTACCTAATTTCAGAGAGGTTTTGGAGGATCCAATGATAATTAGTGAGACATTACTATGCAAACATAAAGTACTATTCCCTGTGAAGTACCTTCATGAAGAGTACAGACTGGAAAAGAGGGAGGAGGAAGGGCAGGGAAGGTGGGAAAGGAAGTGCAGCTACCGCTGCAGACTCTACCCAGCCCATGAGATTTTCTTCAGGCTGCCCTGGGATCATCCAGCCACGCCCGTGGGGTTGACAGTCCTGGGGTTCTACAGTGTGGGAAGCCAAGGTCTAGAAAGGCTAACCAGTATCATTTCCCTTAAGCACTTCTCTCTGTCCTAAACAGGAAATGAATGGTGCCTGAGTGCTGAATCCCTATAAATGATTCAAAGTGAAGCAATAAACAAAAATACATCCCAAGTGTTCTATCCGGCTGGGAATTGGACAAAAAGTTAAACACAACTGTTTATTAATGTACTCACGCCCTTCCATGCTGAAAGGAGACTATTTCAATCAGTGGTCTAAACTTTCTTAATTGGGACAGAGAGGTCAAAAGGGCTGTGATTCCCCCATCAGCACACATCAGCCTGCACCACTGGAGAGAACATTTCAGGAACCCAGGAACCTGCATTTTTATTCCCCAGCAGTTTTAGGCCCAAGAATTGCTCTGCCATTTGCAAACACACAGTTCTGTGATTCTGTATAGATCTGTTGTCACCCCACTTGATGATGTAGTGAGGAATGGTAACAGTGGTATCTGTTACCTCTGGGGTCCTGCCACTGTTTAGGACCAACGGAGTGATTACTGGTGTTTCTGTTGCCAAAGTTTAAAACATTTCACCACCTCTGGCTCCCTTGATCTGACTATAAGTTTGAAAACTATTGGTATAGTTTATTAAAAGGAGGATCGGGTTACTTTGGAGAATATTAACAACCACTTTCTACAAAGCACTTTCAATGTGCAGGCACTTCACAATACTCAATCCTGTGAGGTAGGTGCTGTGATTGTCCCCATTGTGCCGATGAGGCAACAGGGGCACTGAGAGCTAAAGTCACTTGCTCAGGGTTATACAATTAATAATACTGTATATTATTAATAACCAGGATTGAATCCAACCTGATCCAGAGTCTGCCTGTGTAACTGCATTGCAACATGGCCTAATTAAAGACATACACTTCCAAACAAGACTCTTAGAGAGAACAGAAAGGTGTTAGAAAGGGTAATATTTTGGGCCCAAGGTAGACGAGCTGTCTGAAAAGGTGTGAAAAGACTGGGACACTGCCATGTGCTGCCGAGGTATGGCTCCCCTGAGCTATCTTGAGCAGAGAAGGGGGTTTCTTGGTTGAGTTAACCAGTAAGCTGGCCTGATGAGCAGCAAGCCCTGGGTCTTTGTTCACCAACTCTCCCCTTCTCTCTGCATGGCTGCTCCTTTCAGACTGGAACTCCACACCTCCAGAGGACACAGACATGATAGCTCCCGGCTCAAATTCTTATAGCCCATTACCAAAGAAAGATTCTGTGGGCCGGCCCTGCCTGGATCATGTATCTATCTCTGTGGCTTGGGGAGTGGGGTCTGTTACCAGAAGAAGCAGAAAGGGGTTCAAAGAGGGCAAAAACAGTAGGCACAACATACCAGTTTCTCCCTGCACTGAGTCTTGTACCTTAGTCCCATGAATGAGAGGGGAATCTTCTACTCCCAAAGCCAAAGGTAGAACAAATCAGATTTGCAGAATTATAAAACTAGAAGAAGGGATGGCCGGTTAGCTCAGGCGGTTAGAGAGCAGCCTTATAGCGCCAGGGTTGCCGGTCGGATTCCCACATGGGCCAGTGAGTAGCACCCTCCACAGCTAGATTGAAGACAATTACTTGGCTTGGAGCTGATGAGTCCTGGAAAAATACACTGTTCCCCAATAAAATTTCTTAAAATAAAAAAAAAGAACTAGAAGAAGAATTACATTTCACATGGTTTACCCTGCACTTTGTCCTTTTACTTCCCAGGACCCATAGGTACTCAACCAGTTGGTGATAGAACTGGGACTCCAGGGTCCTTGACCCGGCCTACAGTTCTCTCTAGAACACCATGAAATAAACCTTACTGCTCCAAAGAAATAAAATCGAAGTTAAATATGGCTACAGGGTAAGATATGCCATCTATCTGAAGAAAGTCTCAGTTATGACCCTCCACAAAAATATGTAAAACAAGAATTTTTAAAGCCCCAGACAATTTTATCCATGAAGCTGTTATTCCTTCATGGCAGACTGATTTGATCACTTGTTTTATGTCTTTACAAAATCCGACTGCAGAACTCTTCCGCAGACAGAAGCAGGTGTACACAACTTCTGCCTCGTTTCCTACTGTTCTGCTGCCTGTAGAGCCTGTTTTACAGTTCTGGGGTGTCCTAGGAGCCATTATCAGGAGCACTGAGCAGAGTGGGTGAATCTCTTGCATGCGCGCTTGAGCTTTTCATGATCCTGATAAGTGTCCTTACTTCACCATTTCATGCTGATATGTTGGGTCATGACTCATTTTTGCAACGAAAAACATAGAAAAAATACGTCATGACTTTTCCAACAACCCAGTACTTACAGGGATCAGGAAACCTCGTCTCAATCAAACAAATCCTGTGCTTCTAAATTCAATCCTCACAGAGGGTCCTCACTCCACATAGGGATAAAAAAGACAGAAGAGGACATATGCATTCATTTATTTATGTGTAAGTTCTTTCACCCCTCGAACATTCACTGGATTCTTGCTTTGTGCAAGGCAATGTGCTACATGCTGGGGATATAGGCAAGTTACACTCACTCTGACCTCAGGTAGCTAACAGTCTGGAGAGGAAAGACAGGATGTACTAAAGAAAGTGGTTGGCAAAATTTTTCTGTAAAGGGCCAGATGGTAAATATTTCAGGTTTTATGGACCATATGATCACTGTCATAACGACACAACTCTGTCACTGTAGTATGAAAGCAGCAAAGACAATGTTAACCAATGACCATGGCTGTGTTCTAATAAAAAACTTTATTTATAAAATTGGGTGGCGAGTTGGAATTGGCCCCCGGGGCTGCAGTTTGCTGTCCCTGCACTAGAATACGGGTGTCCAGGATGGAAGTGAGCACTGGGTACAGTGTGGCTCGAAGGAAGAAGGTGCCACTTTAATTGAAGACACATTAGGATGGAACAGGCTTTGTGAAGGAGGCTTTGCTGTGCTGAACTGAACAAGAGAAGAATGAATTTGCCATGTGGGCCAGGGCGAGGGGCAGCTTTGCTGAGCAGGGAGGCACATGGTGGAGCAGGAGCCTGTGATGCAGCCCCACATGGGAGTTTAGGCGACCACAACCAATTAGTGTGACTAGACTAGGGAGCAACCCAGAGCCACAGATGGGGCTACAGAAGGAGGGGGTGGCTCAGAGAGGCTCTGTGTGCCTTCGTGAAGACTTCAGGCTTTATCCTCAGGACAGTGGGGGAGAAGAGCAAACATGCCTGCAACATCGGTGTTCCAGCCACGATTCTAGATAGTTCACATAAAAATATGTCATTTTCATTCTCACAAAATACAGTGATGTGGGTATTATTAATCCCATTCTATGATGAAAACACTTGTCAGGATTCAAACCCAGACAGATTCAGTGCCCCGCCTCCAGCTCTCTCCACTCTGCTGCCCCTTGTAGGGCTCCACCCAGGGGAACTTTTCTTCCCTTGTCCCGCCGCCAGTGGGGAAGTTTAGAGAATGCCATTTCTCAGAGTTAGACAGAGACTTCAACCGTTATGGAGAAGAATGTTGAATCCCCATTAGGCAGGGAGGGCAGCAGGCCCCTCTAGGCACTGGAGCATTCCCAGGGGGCTGCCTGGGAGCCCGGGAGAGCCTGGTTCCCTGCTGGGAGAAGGGAGTGCCTCTGTGGTAGTGCTTGCCTGCTCTGTTCCCGTCATTCTGGCTGAAGTCCACTGGGAGCCCAGGGCAGGGACAACATCTCCGCTGCGCTTTGTGCTTGAGGTCATGAAGTGAGAGGAATTCCAGAGATTCCTGCTTAGGAGTCACCCCTGGCTCATTTCATCCCTGTGCCTAGTTTACTTGGTTGCTTAGTTGCTGAACACTTTGGTTCTTAGATTCCACCCTCTGAAAGTTAGGGTAATTCTCAAGAACAGGTATCTTTTTCCTCTATCATGCATGCCAACAATGTAGTAGATGTTCAATAAATGTTTGTTGAATTAAGTAATTAATATTGAAATATATCATTTATACAAATGCTTTTGATCTAGGTCTTCACATTTTCTCCACACCAACACCTTCTAAAGCCATTTTACAGAGGTTTCTCCTTTACAGACGTCTTGGTCACTGCTACACCAAGTGTGGACTTAGACCAGCAGCCTCGGTACCACCTGGGAGAATCTCAGGTCTTTCTACAGACATACTGAATCAGAATCTTGTAAAACTAAGATCCCCAGGTGATTTGTATGCACACTTCACTTTGAGAAACACCAGAGATATGATTTTGCAACTATACCCAGAAATGGTCACTAACCCCAGTTCTATTCCTTAAATAACCTCTAAAATTATATTCTTTATATATTCTGAGTCCAGAAGACATTTTCAACCCCCCAACAAATCTCTCCCCTTCCCAATTCTTTCCCTTGCATGTATCTGCCCCATCCATGCTTCTAGTGGCAATGGTAGTTGACTAGGTAAGAAGGAAGTGAAAGTAGAAAAAATTTTAAATGATGCATTTAAGGGCCAGAGCTAAATACCTCACTTCCTATTTTACTAAGCTACATATATCCTGTGTCCTATTTCTTCATTCCAAGCCCTTAGAGGTTTAGAGTGAAGGTAAAGTGACTTTTCCAAAGTCATACAGCTAATACAGTGGCAAGGGATGGGGCCCGGGGAAGAGGATCCCCTAGTTACATCACTGTCCCTGGAAAGATGGTAGAAACCCTATGGTCCTTGGTCCTCAGCTCAGCCAGCACTCTCCTTTGCACAAAAGGCAGGTTTTCTACATTGTTAGCTGTGGCAGGTGCTTTCTTCATGGCCCCTGCTTAGGGGAGAATAAAGAATGCCAGCTTCAGAGTCAACACACTTGTTTTGAATCTTAGTTCCATAATTTGCTAGCAGTGTGGCCTTTGGTGAGATATATGCTTTCTGAGCCTGTACCTCATTTGTAAAACAGGGATGATATTCACTTTGCAGAATGACTGGGAGGATTAGAGAAAGAATATCCCCTGAGCCTGCACAGAGCCTGGCACATATTGGATGTCCCTAAATTAGTTGTTGTCGTTTCTCAGAGAATTGTTGTCAATCATCTCCCAACAGTTCTTTCTTCATGTTGCCACTGTGCTCAAAAACATTAATTGGCTCCCTGCTACTTATGGGAGAATGCGCACCCCACCTTCTCCCCATGCCCGACCTTGTCTCTATCTCACCTTTTCAGTCTTCTATCTTACTTCTCCTTTAAGTGAAGGTGTGCTAAGAAATCTGATTTTCTCATTTCTAACTCATATAAGTATTATTTTTTTCTACAAAGACATCCAATAGTTTGTTAAGAGTACTGGTTAATTATTGGTTAGTTAAGCCACTTAATTGATGCCTTCTCTATGCATGCTAGGAGTTTTTTGTATTTTTACTTTTAAACAGAGAGCACTTCCTATTTCTAAATACCTGAACTTTTGGTTTTTCTGTTAAAATAACCTTGCAGTTATTATTGCTAAAGGTATATTTAATGTTTAACCTTAATTCCATTTCAGACAACGGTTTCTAGGCAGAGGTGACCTCTCCCTCCTATTAATAAATCCTTTCACTATTTTGCAACATAGATGACTTCACTCTGTTCGTTGTTCATGAGTTGTTCATTTAGTTACGGGATTTTAAACTGATAAAATTTTGGGTGTATGGTTCTGATTAATTTTCTTCGTCACAGATGGTAAGTTTTGGTCTTTACGAATTTTTATAGTTTTGTTATTTTCTTTTAGCACTTTTTAAAAATCCCCAGTGTTTTTTCACTTTTTTTGAGTGAACATAAATGCTTTAAGAAATGTTAATCACAGTTTAACTAGACTTAGGAAATGATTAAGGTGAGTTCAGAGTAATCGGGGTTTCCCAAACCACCCCCAAGTAAATTGAGTGCTTGGCTTGAGTTACGATTGGATTCATCCAAGTGTACCTTTCAGTCTTCTTACTGTGTTATGACTCATCTTCTCTGTAAGTTCCAATAAAATCCATCATGTTATGAATTACAAATTTTTCATTGATGATATAGAGAAAGAGGTGGTATGAGTATGTGAGTGTCTTATGGATTGTTTTCATTAATTATTAGATCCTCCTTAGGACTATTTAATCATGGAGACTTTCATAAACTAGGGAAGGTAGCTCATTTATTCTCAACCCAAATGCTGCACCTTTTCTTAGTAGTTTTATGACTGTACTTGTGCTTATTCTTCTATGCAACTAAGGCTTTGCTGATATAGTGAGTAAGTAAAATGAGATTTATAGGAGAATGTTAATTATAGAACAGATCCTCAGAGATATATAAGAACCACCTATTATTTGAGTTTTAAGCCACTACTAGCAGTTCTCTGGTAAAAAGAAATGCTTTGTGTTAGTTTAGGATGAAGTGTGGTAAAGTATATATTTCTTGTCAGAGTCTTGACTTATGTATTCTCTAATATTAAAGTCATTTTCTTAAAATCACCAATTTATAACCCAAATGTAATAATTTATTCAATCAAGGATCATCAATGGATGCTAAAAAGGTGAAAGATTGTTAGTGAACAGAATATTCATGGCAACAAAGTACCATTCATAGATTAATTATGAATTGCAAAGAGAAAATGTACCTTTATAATGGAATGATCCAGTGGTCACCACTTTAACTGAGTGATCAAAATTAGCTTCACAAATAGTGCAACAATCTGGCTGTATGTGCCTTCTAATGATGCAAAAAGCACAGAATATCACCTATAAAGTATTTCTTGTCCAAAATGTTTAACCTGTGTCTAATGTAGGCTGTAAACCTAACTCCCAGTTCTCAGGAAGTACAGGGGAAGGAGAAGAGTTAAATGACATCAAGAGGCCAATTAGACAAATCCAGGTCATGTAACATTCGACAAGGAAATTGTTTTGGACTCATCAAAAGTCAAGGTCATTGAGGAAAAAAAACAGGTGGGAGTACGAGACTGGAAGTTTAGACTAGACTGTAAGGGACTGAAGAACAAAACAAGTAACTATTTAAGATATTTGAATATGGATTGTATATAGATGCTATTATGGAATGATTATTAGTTTTTCTTTTAGGTGTGATAATAGTACTATAGTCATATAGATTGTCCTTATTAATACACAATTCCTGCTAGAATATTTAACGATGGCCTGTCATCCTGTCATAATATCTACGGCTTACTTTCAAATGACATGGCAAAACATAAATTATGTAACTCTTTCTTCCTTCATTTCCTTCCTTTCCTCCCTTCCTCCCTCCCTTCCTTCCTTCCTTCCTTCCTTCCTTCCTTCCTTCCTTCCTTCCTTCCTTCTTTCCTTCCTTCCTTCTTTCTTTCCACCTGCCTGCCTAGAGAAACAGAGACAGAAGTTGAGAGTGAAAGAGAGAGGGTATAAAAATGGCAAAATGTTAGCAATTGTTTAATCTGGGTGGAAAGTGTATGGATTTTCATTGTACCATTCTTTCAACTTTTCTGTATGTTTGAAATATACCCTCCCCCAAAACAAAGGACAAAAATAAAGTATCTTCATTTTAATTTCAGCTGAATATATCCATAATTTAGTTGAATTTTATCTTCACTTTTAAATATGCTTTACACCGGGAAGTGTTTATTAAGGTCAGTTATGTGAACCCAATTGCTACAATGAAATTCACCATTCTAAGGATGTCTTAGTCAAATCTTCATGTACTGCTTGATTTAAAAAAACAACAACACTGATGATTCCATGGGGATATGGTCAAACAAGAATAATAACTATTGCTGTTGTATATACTAATCTCACTTTAGAGGTCTAATAAGATATTAAAAATAATAGGGCTAGGCAATTCAGGGAAGCAGAAGGGTTTGCAGTAAACTAATTAAATTAATTTAATTTTATATTTATTTCTAGTTTATACTTAACTAACTCATGTGCATTTGTACCCATGTACATTGCTTTTGATAAAATAAGAATTTATATTTTATTCTATATCTCACAAACATTAAGTAAATAGATTTCTAGATTACATGCTGTAAGTCCTGAGACTATTTTTAGGTTTTTATGGCCATATCTGGATTATAGCATCTCCCTCACTTAATAAGATACCATGTGATCTGAGTGATGTCAAGCTGTACTCTTATAATTTTTGTGCTTTTCTGTATGTGAGTTAAGGTTACATTAAAACAAAATAAAACAAAAGATATCCAACTGATAAAACCACAGTTATGTATGACCATGGACCAGTTAGTCATGAATTCATTGTCATGATGTTTTATTTAAGAGGAATTAAGGGCAATTTTAGGTTATACACCCATGAAGAAAGAGCTGCATACCAGATATATACTCGTATAGTTCAGCTTAGAAACTGCTTTGAATGATGGGCCAGGGCCAAGAAGAAGGATCTTTTCCAACAGCACTACTGGTTTTTCACGAATTTGCTGATCAAGGAAAAAAAGCAGAGATGATATGCATGGTGATAAGGCCCACAAATAGTATGTGATTTGTCCCATCAAAAGTATAATGTACGTTGTCTTTAAAAAGTGCTAAGGGCCGGCCGAGTGGCGCGGTGGTTAAGTGCTGGCTTGGGAAGCCAGCAGCCTCGGTGTGGGTCCCACATATGAGGGCCAGTGACACTGCCCTCAAAAAAAAAAAAAAAATGCTAACAACACAAATACTGCAGAATGTTAACATCTATTTTTAAATTAGTGGTGGATATGTGGTTGTCTGTTATATTATTTTCTCTACTTTCTTAAAGGTTGAAATAGTCATAATTTATAATTTAAAAAAATATATTAGAAAAAGCATTCAACTAAAGTGAGGCTATTAGTTACTGAAGATGACACAATAAAAAGCGAGGATGAGAATAAGCCTCCTGTCTTGCAAATGTCTTGTTCATCAGTACAGCTGTGATTAACGGAACCAAGGTGGATGAATCAAATTTTTTTGAAAAAAAGCATGTGTCCAGATGTAAAGGGTTTTAAAGGACATTTGGCTTAATTCCAGCTGGTATTATTATTTATATTACTCCTAGTAGGCAGAAAGTTGAGAAATCAACAATTATAAAATGTTTTAAAAATACACTTTACTTTTTTAGAGCAGTTTTAGGTACACAGCAAAAACTGAGCAGAAGGTATAAAATGTTCCCATATGCTTTACCCCCACTTAGGAAGACAGACTGGCTAGGGACCATGAGATTGCCTTACCCCCACACTAGCACAGCCTCCCTCCACCATCAACATCCCCATCAGAGTGGAACATTTGTTGCATTTGATGAACCTACATTGATACATCGTTGTTGGCCAAAGTCCTTTGTTTGCATTAGGATTCACTCTTCATTTGTACATTCTATGAGTTTGGACAAATATATCCACCGTTATACTATCATTCAGAATAGTTTCACTGCCCTAAAAATCCTTTGTGCTCCCATTTATCTCTCTGTAACCCCATCCTCTGGCACATCAATGACCTTTTTACTGTCTCCATAGTTTTGCCTTGTCCAGAATGTCATATAGTCGGAATCATATAGTATGTAGTCTTTTCGGATCAACTTCTTTCACTTGGTAATATGCCTTTAAGTTTCCTCCATGTCTTTTCATACCTTAATAGCTCATTTCTTTTCAGTGCTGAATACATTTCCTTTGTTTGGGTGTATCACAGTTTATTTACCCATTCACCTACTAAAGGATATCTTGGTTGCTTCCAAGTTTTGGCAATTATGAATAAAGCTGCTACAAGCATCCAGATACAGGGTTTTTTGTGGACATAAAATTTCAACTCATTTGGGTAAATACCAAGGAATACGATTGCTGGATCATATGGTAAGAGTATGTTTAGTTTTGTGAGAAACTGCCAAACTGTCTTCTAAAGTGGTACCATTTTGCATTCCCACCAGCAATGAATGAGATTGCCTGTTGCTCCACATCTTTGCCACCATTTGGTGTTGTCAGTGTTTTGGATTTGGGCCATTCTAACAGGTGTGTAGTGGTATCTCATTGTCATTTTAATTTGTGATTCCTTAATGACATGATGTGCTGCTACTATTGCTGATGAAGAAGATATTTATAATGTTTTCTTAATGTTGTTATAAAAATATCCCTTACAGGCAGTAGTAAAAATGCACAAATTCTTCTGCTTCCGGGAAGATGGAGTAGGTGTGCTTCCCCCTATTCCTCCTGTACTAAGTTAAAGTAGAAATCCTGGACATTATGCATAAAACAAACTTAGGAAGACAGACTGGCTAGGGACCATGAGACCCAAGGAACTATATTGTGGTGAGCCTCCGGGGTCTTCTTTTTGCCTTATGTATTCCAGACTGGTAGTTGAAGAAGTGAGCCACCTGGAAATTCCAATGGGTGCAGACCAAAAAAAAAAAAAAAAAAAAAGAAAGAAAAATACCCTCAAGAGAAGCCTGCTTTCTCTAGGCAGAGGACCAGGAAAGGGGCAGCCTACCAAGACAGAGAACCGGGATAATCCATCTACCCTAGGCAAACATCACAGAAAAAGTGTGGCCTCAACCAGCAAAGGTTGAGTGGGGAGCCTAGACCACCACCCTCCTCTCCCCGCAACTGGAATGAGGTGTTAAGTACACTTATCATAGTGATCACAATATATACATATATCGAATCATTGTTTGTATGCCTTAAACTAACACACTCTTATATGCCAATTATACCTCAATTTTTTAAAATGGAAGGGATCAAGGAACATGCAGAAAGACTCAAAGAGTCAGTCAGTCAAATACATAAAATAGGAAAATCTATATTCAAAGGACCTGCTTTATTCAATAAATCTATGACCTGGGAGAAAAAATGGAAATAGGAAAGCATTATCAATTCTAAAGATTTAAGGGATCTATCAATCAGATGCAATACGAGTATGTGAAACCTGTTTGGATCTTGTTTTAAACAAATCAACTGTAGGAAAAGATCTCAGGAACAACTGGGCAATATTTAACACAGATTGGGTTTTAGAAAATACTAAGAAATTATTTTCAAGTTTGTTATATGTGTTTTAATGGTATTACAGATATGTTTTTTTATAGGTTTATCTGTACAGATACATTCTGATGTATTGATGGGTGAAATTATATGGAATCATATTATATCCAAATTTTGAACTTGCTTTAAAATAATCTATCTTAAAAAAAAAAAAAAAGAGTGGAGTGAGGAGTAGATGAAAGAAAAATGCCAGGTATTGACAGTGTTAAAGTTGTGTGATAGGTACATGTGCATACATTGTATTGTTTTCTCCGATTTTGTGATGTTTGAAAATTTCCATAAACACTTTGTTTTACAGAAAAGAAAAGAAAAGAAACAAAAAGAAACGAAAAGAAACGAAAAGAAAAGAAAAGAAAAGAAAAGAAACGAAAAGAAACGAAAAGAAAAGAAAAGAAAAGAAAAGAAAAGGCTGAGAAGGCAATCTGTACTTTATTCCCTCTTGGCTATAACGAAGTAGCACTTTACCCCAAACTTCTCCCCCACAAGTGGTATCAGAGGCAACAAGCTAAAACACAGAGCTTAAAAAAGATCCAGAGCCTAATAATATAACACCTGAAAGGTCCAGGTTTCAATTAAAAAAAAAATCATTCATCATACCAAGAACCAGGAAGATCTCAAACTGAGTGAAAAAAGACAATCAACAAGACTGAGATGACAAAGATGTTAGACTTGTCTGACAAAGATTTCAATGTGGCCATCAAAAAAATTCTTCAGTGAGTGATTATGAAGACACTTGAAACAGATGGAAAAACAAAAACAAAAACCGAAAGTCTCAGCCATTTGTAGTAGAATGGAGTAGAGCTCAGATGGAAGTATAAACTCCTCCGCTTATACGTAGTAGTGGTAAAAGCCATGCTGTTAATATGGGTAGGAGAAGAGAAAGAGAATGGATGAAACTGGTCACCATGGGATTTGAACTTAGATCACATAGCAGATTCCCTTCTATCAACGTAGGGAGGCATGAATATGACAAAATAAAACAAAGGGCATCAGATTAAAGTAAGAACAGTTTAAAAATAAATAAATAAAGTAAGGACAGTTTAGAGCATCATCCCTGTGGTTGGGATAAAGACTCTAGCATTGAAAAGCAGTTAAGATTTTGAATAGAGCTAATATTGCAGGTGTTAGATACTATTATTAGCAAGCCTCATCTCATAGCAGCACTGTGTACTGAAAATAATAAAAAAACTAGAGATCTCAAGGTAGATGTTGTCAAGTGGATATATAAAAGAGGTAGGATCCCTATAAGAAATAATAGAGGCATAATGAAAACTCTATATATGTAGTTGGTAAATTAATTGTGGCTAAGTTCTGAGGGGATGGGGGAACGCTGTCATCTGTGCTGTTTTCTATCACCCTCTACTAATATGTCAATCCATTCTGTCTGGCTATTGGTCGTTGTCCTCATTTCCTGCTGCATTTTCTGCTGCTGCCCACAGTCCTTCCATGGCCTCTGGCTTATAAAGCCAGTGCTTCTGCTGGTGGAGTCCCTTTCCTGCTGAGAGGCTCCTCCTGGTTCTTGGAGCCTCTGCTAGTCACTTCTGATGCTCTCCAGGAGAGCTGAGGGATACTGGGGATTGGACACTCCCAGTCACCATGTCCACATGACTGCTGTGGGCTTGCTGACAGCAAGCAGGTCACTCAGGATATAGGCACAGATCTTCCATGTTCTCAGAGCCCCAGACATCTCTGAAGTTTTCATGTTCCACCATTCCCCTGAGTTGTGGTTAGGATTAATAATAATAATAATAACTACTAAATTAATGTATAGACAAAAGAATGACAACTAGCATTATTTCATATGACACAGTTTGTGCTTCTGCTTATTCCACTGCATAAGGCTATTTTGGCTGAAGCCTGCTGAGTCAGAGCATAGGACTGAGTTTAAATGAGACAGGCAGTGCTGGCAGAAGCCTGACGTTTGTGACTGCAAGTACAGCAATGAACTGGTGTTCAGAATGTTAAAATATCAATAAACAGTCCTGGTTCTTCGGTTAATAATTTTCAGAGCATCTGTGGTTGGACACAGTTATTTGAGCTTTTAGAATTGCATTTAATACAGGGTTTTGTTCCTGTTGGAAAAACTGGAATATAGATAGAAACTGAGCTGAATTCAGATGGTGTAGGACTTTAATCATTGAGCATACTGGGCTTCAGTAGCAGTTTACCCCATTAGGGTGCTCTAATCTGACTTCAAGGCTGTACATTCTATTGTCTATATAAACTCTAAAACAGATTCCTTGTTATTTGGGGGCTATTTCTGGTAATCAGTTTATAGCTGCATGGATGATTTATGGGCACTTTTCATAAAATGTATTAATTATTTTACTTAGGAGTTTTGACGCTTTAAGTTCATCCAACCAAAATGTGGAAATCCAGGCCCACACATTTGTCAAATCAGTGGGTTAATTTTATTTGAATGAGTGAATTACTTAAAGCTTTACAGTCTTCTAATCTGACCCTACTCAGTACAAGATGGTTAATTATCCTGATCAGGAGAAGGTAGTAAAAGACTCTCTTCTGTTTCCTGTTTAGAAAGTAAAGGAGAATGCGTCCTTGGCAGCCCGAGTGTGCTGGCTGTTGGACAGGCAGTGCCTGTAACACAGATCAGGCCACAGATTATGTTTTGAGTAAACAGCCCTGATTTAAGTGTGCCAAGTTCCTTTTGCTTTTTTAAATCTTCTTTACTGTATTTCTGTGCTGGATTAACAATTATTTGAAAACATAATTTTATATGTTAAATTGTCAGCTTTCAATGGATTATCCAGCCACACCGCGCTGCTCCTTGTAATTGAGCCAGGAATTGGAAGGCATTAGACAGTCACTGGACATCTGGAAAGCCCTAGCCTAAAAGGGTTTTTTGGGCCTTTGTTTAGAAATCACACTTTTTGTAATTCTGTACATGTTACGAATACCTGTCTGCGTTCCGCTTAGTACCCCCAAAGAAGTAAGAGCATTGTGATTGGATGACACCTTCTGATCTGAGGAAAGCAACAAAATAGGTCAGGATACCTCATCCCCTCAGTACAGTGAACTGTGTTCATAAAGGCTCAGAGACAGGCTGCCGGCCATCTGTCAGCATCAGGTACCTGGATTCCAGTTGACATGCATTTGACAGCAAAATAAAGGGAGAGTGAGCCCCTGTCTCTAGGAGCCCAGAGTTTCATCTTACTGTGATTATAAGAGAACGGAGGACTCTCAGGCTCAGAGAGGAATGGCAGCCCTTAGTCAACCAGATACAGAAGAACTTACTCTGAATATGCCTATAAAACATAAACATTTTGGAGAGCAAAATTTGGCAATTTGGCAATGACTAGTACAATATTTATGCCTGCATACTTTTTGAACTTGCAGTTCCATTTCTAGAAATTTTTATTAAATTCTTGACAAGTGTACAAAGAGACACATACAAGGATATTTTTATAGCACTTCTGTAATAGTCAAAATTTGTAACAACCATCAATGAAGAAATGATTACAAAGTGATAAATCCATCCAATGGGATTTGAAGCTGCTGTTGAAAAGAATAGGAACTGAAATGGATATATTTTCCAGACATAGTATTAAGTGGAAAAAAATTGTGTCAGAGTTTATCTCTGTGAATGATCTTGTGGAAGTTTTCACTTTCCACATTATACATTTCTGTATTGCTCTGTCCCCCCGCCCCCCGAGATATATTGTTTTGCATTTAAAAATGCATTTAACTAGGAAAGTTATATGTAATAAAATGTATATATGAGGATCCAATGAGATTTACAAAGCACAGATCAGGCATGAAGTGATGCTAATTAAATCTTTGCTTTGCGATATCAGTAAACATCTGCGTGAAATAGATAACCTTTTTGATCTTGTTGCAGAAAACCACAGCACCTCAGTGAGGAGAGCCAGTGGAAAACAGCTTCTTCAGCAGCTTTTCCGCACTTTGACTGTCCCTGCAGAGCAATTTCAACTTTCCTGTTTAAGGAAATTGGACTAGTTTCTTAAACTGTTGATACCATCATTTGTCTTGCTGGTCATTTTTACCCGACAACATTCAGTGAATATCAGATGCTGGTGAAGTAAGAAGAAGGATGTTCTGAAGGCCAAAAGGCGTATGAAAAAATGTTCAACCTCATTGGTCATTAGGGAAATGAAAATAAAAACCACAATGAGATACTACCTCATTCCAGTCAGAATGGCTATCATCAATAAATCAACAAACAACAAGTGCTGGCGGGGCTGTGGGGAAAAGGGGACCCTGCTGCACTGTTGGTGGGATTGCAGATTGGTGCAGTCACTATGGAAGTCAGTATGGAGGTATCTCAAAAAACTGGAAATGGAACTACCTTTTGACCCAGCAATTCCACTCCTAGGTATTTATCCTGAAAAACCCAAGACACTTATTCAAAAAAATATATACACCCCTATGTTCATTGCAGCGCTATTTACGATAGCTAAGACTTGGAAACAACCAAAATGTCCATCGGTAGATGACTGGTTTAAGAAACTGGTACATTTATACAATGGAGTATTACTCCGCTATAAAGAAGAATGAAATCGTACCATTTGCAATGATATGGATGGACCTAGAGACTATTATGTTAAGTGAAATGAGTCAGTCAGAGAAAGACAAATACCATATGATCTCACTCATATGTGGAATCTGAGAAACTGAATGAATGAGCAAAGTAAACAGAAAATGTCTCATAGATATAGAGGAAAAACAGGGTTGCTAGTTGTGAGGGGGGTGGGGATGAGGGAGAAGGGGAAGGGATTAGACAGCAAAAATAAGCAACTACAATATTGCCACAGGGATATGAAACACAGTTTGGGGAATATAATTAATAATGTTGTAAATATTTTGTGGGGTGTCAGATGGTCATAGGTCTTGTTAGGGAGACCATTTCATGGATGGAGAAGAGGCTTGATCACTGCACTATACACCTGAAGCTGAGGTTGTATAATATTGTATACCAACTGTAATTGAATATATAGATAGTCACGGGATGTGGATTATAATGTGGAAGGGAGTCAGAGGAAGTGTAATATATATGATATGGGGAGAGGAGTGGGGTTGTCACTTTGAGGGGTAAAAAGTATAACTATTGCACTGTGTTGTACACCTGAAACTAATTAAAAATAAATTAATTAATTAAAAAAAAAGAAGAAGGATGTTCTCCAGGAAGCACTGATTTTTACCTTAGAGTTCAACCTTATTGCTCCTTTCACAAATGTCTCTGGTCTTCACACACACTTGCCATAATGTGATCGCATTCTAATAGGGTGGGTATGCCTCTTTTCAAGAGACCCAGGTATCTTCTCCAAATATCAATCATGAAACAGATAGGGGAAGGAGAAAATTTTACAGTTGCAAAAGGATTCAGCTTTACTAGATTTTTTTTTTTTTTAAAGAGGGCAGTGTCACTGGCCCTCATGTATGTGGGATCCGAACCAGAGCCACTGGAGTCCCAAGCCAGCTCTTAACCACCGCGCCACTCGGCCGGCCCATAGATTTTTAAGGAGTTCCACTTAACAGAGACCCTCTCTGGTTCATTTGAAAAAGGATTCACTTTATAAAAATTGGTTAATACAACCTTTCAAAAACATCTATCACATAGAACAAGGAAAATTTATATTAACTGGGACTACGTAAAAATAAATGGCAAGACCTATGATTGCGCCAGGAAAACTTAATGGCTCTTCTGAGTCCTAGTAAAACATCAGAATCTACTAAGCTCTGCTACAAAACCATACATTCAAAAAAGCTCTGGAGAGAGATGGAGAGGTTGGTGCTGGTCCCAGAATTCTACTAACTTACTTTCAGCCTGAGACAAGCTGCTTCACCTCTTTTCCACTTCTGGATTAGCAATGATGGAGAAATATTCTTCTCCCTGAATTATTTTGAGGTTTAAATGAGATCATCTGTCATCTTCCAGATTGCAAAACATATTATGAAGCTCTAATAATTAAAATCATTTTTTTCTTGGAGAATAAAAGAGACCCAAATTAAACAAAATGGAGTGCAGAAATAAATTCAAAACAAGTGAGAATAATTTTCTAATAAAGGTGGCATTTCAATGCAGTGAGAAATAAGAGAGATTTATAAATAAATGGCTAGAACAATAAGCTGGACCTGTGGAGGGAAAGTAGTGCTGAATTCCTACCTCGTTCTTCATACAAAAAGCAATTCTAAATGGATCACTAAACCTAAGAAAAAAAAATAAAAAATTACAAAGAGAAAATCTGAGTGAAACTTATTTATAATCTTGTGGTAGGGAAGTCTTGTCTAAGCAGAATATAAAACCTAGATGCCACAAAATATCAATAAGTTGGTTATCACAAATGTTTAAAACTTTTTTATGGCAAAAAAAAATCAGACTAAACAGTGTCATAAAATAAATTGACAAAAATTTTGTCTAAATTTCTTAACTTGCAAGGGTGTTTTATACACACACACGTATTCTCTTGTTCATATATATGTATGAACATATATATATGAACAAAGAGAATTCTATTTCTGTGAAAAGGATTTGACCAGGCAGTATGAAATACAAAAGGCCAATAAATCAAAGACAGATATTCAACATCACTTATAACACAAGAAATGCATTCAAAACCATAATCAAATTTACAAAATTAAAAAATTTTGACAATATTTAGAGTTAGCAAGATTTGGGTTAAAAGATACTCCCATACATCCCTGATGGGAGTACCTGTGAATCAGTACAATTTTCTAATCTTTTCAAGGGATAATTGGAAACATCTATCATATTTTTAAATGCATAAACCTAATCCAGCATTTCATGGCTAGAAATTTGCTCTACAGATACAGTCTTTCATGTAAGCCAAGGCAAATGAGTATGTGCAAGAATATTCACAGCAGCACACTTCTGTAATAGCAAAAAACTGATAACAGTGCAAATGTCCAACAGGTGGTTATATAAATTATGTTGCATGCATACAATAGAATAATACTCAGATGATAAACAAATTAGGTAAAAATGTACGTGCTGCTAGCACCCTGATCTTGGTTTCCAAATACCATTCTCCACTAAAAGGAACCAGGACTCCTTGGAGAAAAGGTTGATTCCAGGGCTGTCAAACAGGAAGTGTGAGGTGATTCTGGGACACCTTGTTGCACAAGAATGTAAGGCAGTGCTCAAAGAATACTGAGGACGTATCGAAAGGACACTGACCACCTGGGACAACCTGAGTGTTAAAATATAAATAAAAATAATAGCATTAGAGGCCGGCCGAATGGCTCAGTTGGTTAAGAGCTCGCTCAAGAGTGAGAGCTGAGCTCTGAGCAACAGCAGTTCAATGCCCAGCCCAAGCTGAGCTGCTGCTAAGCTGCCAACAGGTGGCAGGATGGCTCAGCTAAAAAAAAAATAATAATAATAAAATTAAATTTTAAAAAAATAATAAAATAAAATAAAAATAATAGCTTTAGATTATAACTCATTGAATAAAATGAGAATCTAAGAGTACATATTAATATAACAAACAAACATATAAATAAATGGCAGAGAAGGGAAAGCACTTCTTTACAGGAGAATACCAGTGGAAAAAAACCAATTTCTCTACAGTAGAATATCAACTATAATAAATGATAGAGTTGGAACATCATCAATTGATGCAGAAACAAATGGATAAAAGTTTGATGAGGCACCAGATCTTTACACAAATCCCTTTCATTACAAAGGGAAAATATTATAGTAATTTTACAAGTGGAAAAATCTGGCAGACATCACCTTAACCAAGTGCTCACAGTTAAAGGCACCAGTAACTGGTAAAGAGAAAATGCCATCATGTGTCTCCTGAGATGATACACTGAGAAAGATACAACATCCAGTCAGACCAAACGATTCTACAAAAAAACTAGCATGTGATCTTTAAAAATGTTAAGGTCTATAAGACAAAGGCTGAGCAATTTTTCCAGGTTAAAGGAGACTAAAAAGATAGGACAATTAATGTAATAGAAATCCTGGATTGGATCCCGGACTGGGGAAAAATAGCTAAAAAGGATATTACTGGAATAACTGATAGAATTTTATAATAGTATGGTCTGTGAATCAGGTAATACTTCGGTATCACTGTTAACCCCACTGATGTTAATAATTGAACTGTGATTATGTCAAAGAAAGTTCTATTCTTAGCAAATGACACTGAGTTAATTAGGGGTAAGGGTTATAATGTCTCTAACATACTCTGAAATGGTTCAGAAAAAATAATATGTAAATAGATACAGAAAAAATGATAAGGCAAAGGGGTGCAATGTAAACAATTGGTGAAGCTTGGTCATGGGTATATAGGAGTTTCTTTTATTATTTTAGCAGGTTTTCTGGGGGTTTGAAATTATATCAAAATTATTATATACATTGGTATTGAAAGAGCTCCATGGACTATCCAGTGATAAAGTGAAGGTGCAGAGCCATGAGTATATTACGTAGCTTTAAAGCAATAGCCCCTCTTAGGCCCTACAATGGACATACAGGAAATGTTTGACAATATTGGCTTTTGGGAGACAGACTAGGAATCAAGACAGAGAGAGAGACATTTTTACTTTTCATTTTGTCTTTCTTAACTGTTTGAGGTTTTTCTCTCCTCTGGTAGAAGATGTTCGATGCATGCTCATTTACTTCCTTCTTTCCCTTCTTCTAATTAAAATTCAAACGCCTCTGCAAGGGGTCCCACTCATAGACAGGGGCATGAACTTGGAGACAGAGGCCTAGGAGAGAAAGGAGCTGGTATAGTGCTTTCAGGTAGAGCCTCCAGCCCCTGAGGCAGACAGGGGGTGGCCCCAAGACCAAGACCCACTTTGAGAGTTGCCTGCAGTCTCCTGCAGAAAGGAGAAGTTGGGACTGGCAGGTAGGTGGGAAGGACACCCCTGACAAGAGGAAGTGCTGAGAGCAGCCTGCGCTTGGCGTGGATTTGGGTCTGACAGTTGGATTGCAACGCAGCTCAGGGCCCTTAAGTGCAGTTCCCATCTCCACTGGCTACATGACCTTTTCCACCCCTCCTCCCTCTCGACTGTACTGGCTTTTTCTCTTTTTCTCTCTGCTCCTCATTCTTGGCAAGGGCTCTGAAGGCCCATGATTTAGCTTTCCTTCCTGCCCTGACTAGCTCAGCCCTGTGTTATCCTGGTGCCGCTGATCACAGTCTTCCCATTCCTATCAATTGTTTGGTCCTCTCTGGCCTCTGACTCCTCAGCATGAGAAATCCAGCTTAGCTCAGGATCTGGCAACACCTTAACAATTCTCTAGAAATTGTGGTTAAGATGTTTGATTAAAAATGGGGGCCGGTCGAGTGGCGCGGTGGTTGAGAGCTGGCTTGGGATGCCAGCGTCCCAGGTTTGGATCCCACATGTGAGGGCCAGTGACACTGCCCTCCCAAAAAATAATAAAAAATAAAAATGGGCCAAGCTAGGGCCGGCCAAGTGGCGCTTTGGTTAAGAGTTGGCTTGGGACGCCAGCTCTGAGCAGCAGGTCCCCGGTTCGAATCCCACATGAGGGCCAGTGACGCTGGGCCCTCTACAGCTAAGATGGTAAACAACAGCTCAACCTGGAGGTGGGCTTTCCCTGAGTCTCTAGCGATGGAGTAGGCTGCAGCCCTTGCTGCAGTGGGGCTGCCAGCAACTACAGTGAGTGGTTGGCAGCCAGAGTGAGCAGCCGTGAGCCACCGTGAGCGGCTGTCCAATGACTGGAGACTGACTGCCTCAGCCAGGATGAGCACAATGATCACAATACCAGCATGGGTCAGTGAAGCGATGTCCTCCACAACTAGACTGAAGAACAAAAAGGACAGCAACTTGTTTGTTCCCCTCCCCTAATTCCCCAATAAAATCTTAGGAAAAAAAAAAAGGGCCAAGCTAAAAAACTATAGTGCCTATGGATTCACTGGTTGCCAGAGGCTGGGGGCTAGGAGGTGGGGAAAGGGGTTGATGGCAGGGGGGCCTGAGGAAACTTTTGGGGTGACATAAATGTTCTATAGGGTAATTATAATGATAGTCACTAGGATCTGTGCAATTGTAAAATAACTCATTCAATTGTACATTTAAGATTGGTAAATTTTATTATATGAAAATTATACCTCTATAAACATGATTTTTTTTTGGATAGTCAATCACTTCTATTATACATATTTCAGGACATAATAGGCTTTTTAGACCAATGGATAATACTGAGTTATAATGTTGTTTAAATATCCATAGGGGGTATTATTTTTTCAAAGATAGGTTCTAAAAATCATAAAACCCGAGAGATTAATAATACACATATCTAAATTAGATTAAACATTTAGTCATGGCTCTGATTCACTCTGTCCTGGCATTAAAGATGTTATAAAGATACACCGGATACCAGCAAGTATCCCAACAGTTAGACATAGGTCTTGTCAAAAAGGACTTTCTTTGATTTTAGCAAAGAGAAACCATCCAAATTTTATCCTTTATACTACAGACATGATTTAACTTTGGTAGATGGTATTATTATTTCTCCTACTGTAGCAAGTTCTAGTTGTCTCAAGGCCTTTCCCCAACTTTTCTGGAAGTAAAATACATTATATCCAACCTTCAAATTAAAATGTTATCCTCATAAATATATGTAGCAGGTTGGTACATTCACATACATCCTTTCCAATTTCAGGATACACAAGGTCATACATTTAGAACTACTATATATTAACATTGTTAAAGAAAACGACAATCCAACTTAATGTAAAGAGAAAATGTGACCTTCCACACAGTGTTTGATATAGAAAATATTGATTTTGACACATTTTATTCATATACCATTCTGATCACACACGGTCCAAGAACATTCAAATAATAAATCCCAAAGAAACCAATGTAAATGATTGGTCTTCAAACATTATAGCCAATTATGCCAGGCTTGCCTATAATCTCGCCAACATAAAACCACATCCACACGTCTGTGGCCACCAAACCATTCAGCTGAGCTTTCTTAACTGTGAGCTGTTCAAAGCTACTAGTTTGAGTACTATCAACTATTTTTTTTCAAGCTCTGAATAGCTGTAGTGATCTCAGCAGGGATTGGAGGAGCCAACTTAACCTTGGCATAGTACCAAAATATGGCCAATCGAGGCTTCGAGTAAGTCACAGCAGTGTTTACCAGTGCCAAGATCTTCCCTGTCAGGTTACGGACAAACTGGGCCATGATCTAGGATAGAAAGTCCATGGCCTCGAATGGCAGGCTGAATCTAAACATGCTTTTTTTTTTTTTTTAAATGACCAAAATAAAGTAGAAACATTACCTATTTATTTAAATGATCTGATATCCTCTGGTAATAAAATGAGTAGGGATCTATAGTTTTTTTCCTTTTCCCTAAGAATCTCCCACCCTCCCCCCAGACCATGCTGTTTTGCCATTTCTTGCCTACTTTGCTGACCCACCCACTCAACCAATATGAACTGATTCAGATCAGCAGTTAGTACTAGTAATAGCAGTAGCAGAGAGGAAAACCAATGTTATTTAGGACTAAAAAAATGGTCAGTCAGTTTTCCTATCTTCTAAGGAGAGGCATCATTTATATCAAATCCCTTCTTCTTCAGAGGGTGGTGGCTGGGCAGAGACAGAGAAAGAAATCAGACAGTGTAGATGGCCCGTTTAGTGCAGAGCTTGCTTACACAAAGAAGAGTTCCAAAAGGCGTCATACAGGTCTGGAGGAGGTTGTGTCAGCCTGAGAAGCAGCAGCTTCTGAGCCGGTGCATGGGGCCATCATCTGGAAAAAGGGACAGGCTTTGGGCCTCAGCCTAAGGCTTTCAGAATCACAGTTGAAATGAGATCGCTGTGTTGGCCATCTTCGAGTCCTTGGCTGCAAGCTCCTGTTGGGACCTGAGGTTGGGAGGTTGTGGCTGAGGAGAGCTGGCTGTTCTGCAAGAGAAATCGGGAGCGATGAAGATCTATGTTCAAGAGCAGGAAGGCTGAGGGGAGGGTTGGGTGGAGGTGCTAGGGCCCAGGTGGTAGCAATGGATACTTCTGAAGAGAAGTTGTCTGGTGTTTAATTTTAAATTGCTTATGGCACTGTAATGTGAATTCTTTCATCTCTCTAAACCTTTGGTGAATTCTGTGAAATACCAAGACCTTCTGTGAATAATCATATGGATGAATTCGGGGCAAAGGGCTGGCTTCTGTGCCTGAGCAAAGAACCAGACAGATCCACAAGTCCAGGATAGCAAAATGACCCGTAAACTGATCAAATTCCTCCAATACAGAAATCATTATAGAGCACCTACTGTATGGCCATAAATGTTTGCTATTATTATTATGTGTGGCCTGCACACAGGTAGGTGATGCATGGACAGTGAGACACAGAATAGACAGGCAGGAAGCTGACAGTGGCGGAGGCAGCCAATAAATAATAAACTATATTGTATTAAAATCAGTGAAGGCCCCTTTCAACAGCTGCCATGAAGGTGCTGGTGTTACCGTAGGCAGAAAGAACAGAGGCTGTGGGGGGAAATGGGGGAGGAAGGAAAGAAGTGTGGAAAACAAAGAAAAGAGGAGATAAGATCTTTTTTTTTTTTTTAAGATTTTTTATTGGGGAATTGGCGGAGGGGGAACAGCATTGGGGAATTGGGGAAGGGGAACAGACAAGTTGCTGTCTTTTTGTTCTTCAGTTTAGTTGCGGAGGATGTTGCTTCACTGTTGGTATCGTCATTGCGCTCTTCCCGGATGAGGCAGATCGGTCGACGGCCTCTGGATGTCGCTCACCGCGGCTATTGGCAGCTCACGCTTGGCTGCCAGTCGCTCACGCTGGCTGCGGGCCACTCACTGTAGCCTATGGCAGCCCACTGCAGCAGGGGCTGCAGCCCACACCATCACCGGGGCTCGCACAGCCCAGCTCCAGGTGGAGCTGTTGTTAGCTGTAGAGGGCAGTGTCACTGGCCCTCATGTGGGATCCGAACCGGGGCCGCTGGCATCCCAAAACCAGCGCTTAACCAATGCGCCACTTGGCCAGCCCAATAAGATCATTCTTAAAAGTTGCAACACTGTTGTTTATATCCGCCATACTATATTAACTACCAATTTGTATTTCTTAATGCCTTCACCTTTTCATAGACTGTGTAGATAGATGCCTGACCAACGTGCTATACACCTGAAGCTGAAGTAGAATAATATTGAATGTCAACGATAACTAAATATATAGGTATATATAGTCATGGGATGTGGAGTACAATAGGGAAGATAGTCAACGGTATTGTAACAGTCAGAGGGGTAGTAGCTGGGGGGTGGGTTATCACTTTATGGGGGGTTTAAATGACTAATTATTATGTTGCTTTGTACACCTGAAACTAATAAAAAAATAAATTTAAAAAAAAAAAAAAGAAAAGAAAAGGTGCAGCTACAGCTAATTGTAAGATTATAAGACTATTAGCATTGCGGGAGGGAAAAATCTCCACCCTATATCACCATGACATTTCTTACAAGGGAATCCTACCTCCCAAAGGGAAGCAATGGTCATCAACATCCCTGGAAGCTCCTGTAAGGCCACCCTTGAATATTTCGTGTCCTCATTCAGATATAATCCTAAGCTTCTTTGTACTTGGGTGCAGTTGCTCTTTTTCCTGGTCTGCCCACATCCATTATTTTGGGAGTGTATTCTTTTTCTTTACTTTAATAAATGCTCGGCTTGCTTGGCTTTGTTTGCGTGGTTTTATACGTCCTGGAATGCCTTCCTATGACAATACTTGAACCCTTTCATTCTCTGGCAACTCTGGGTCCTTCCAAAGAAGTAATAGCTGCACTGGGATGAGGCCAGCTACTAGCACCAGGCAGCCACCAGCCCAGGACTCTCCTTCACCAAGGCCTCTATCTCAAAACTCTCATCTTCTGGTCCTCATCCTGCACAACAATGAGGTGACAGTCACGGAAGAGAAGATCAATGTCCTTGTTACAGCAGCCAGTGTAAATGCTAAATCTTTCTGGTTAGGCTTGTATGCAATGTTCCTGACCAACCTCAACACAGGAAGTCTCACCTACAACCTAGGGGCTGGTGGCCCTGCCCAGCAGGATGTCCTGCTCCTTCTATCACCACAGCCCCCAGCAGAGGAGAAAAGAGTGGAAGCAAAGAAAGAAGAATGTGAAGGGTCTGATGATATGGGCTTTGGTCTTTTTGACTAAACTTCTTTTGTAACATGTTCAATGAAAAGCTGAACTCAAAAAAATTAGTGATAAGTGCTCTGAAGGACTAGAATAGAGTGGTGACAAAATACTCAGTTGTGGTGAAGAGGTCCTATTTAGAAAGAGCGGTTAAGGATTTAGCTAAAGTAAGAGTTCAGAATCAGAGGTAACTAAAACACATATCACACACCATCACCTCTTACATCAAATTCCTAGAGAGATGTGAAAGGCGAAAATGCACTGGGCCTTTCGCTGTAAGCTGGGAGGGTTTGAGCTCAGTCACTGGAATCACAGAGGACAGGGATCTCAGCTGACTTCTGGATTATTGCCTTTAAAAAAAATAACAGCATTAATAACTACTATTCAAAGAGGACTTTGTACTAGGCACTTTACATACATACTCTCACTTAAACCCTATAATCGTGAGGTTATAGTAGCTCCCAGTTTACAGGTGAGAAAACTGAGGCCCGAGGAAGTTACTAAACTGCCTGAGCTTACAAAGCCAAGAAAACACAGAGCCAGGATTAGAACCCATGTCTCTCAGACTCCAGAGACCACTATATCCAAGAGCTGAAGAGTGCAGTTATCACCAGTCTTTGTAATTCACCCATTCATTCATGAAAATTTTCTTCTTTTTTAAAATTTATTTTCCAGTTATAGTTGACACACAATATTATAGTAGATTCAGGTGTACAACATAATGATTAAGACATTTATATACCTTTTGAAATGATTATCCAATTAGTACTCACCTGACACCATATGTAGCTATTACAATATTATTGACTATATTCCCTCATTCAGGAAGTGTTTATTGAATACACATGATGTACTGGGCACTAGGAATGGAGCAGTGAACAAAATCCCTGCTACCATGGAGCAAAAGTAGCAGTTAGCTAAGAAACATACCTTCCAGGTGATATAAACATACACCCAGCGTATATTTATAGTCTCCCTGCCTTCACCGTCAAGGAGTGGGCAGCCGTCCCCATAGTGACTTCTTCCACTTTAATTTGAATTTACTGGAATAAAAATCTCTGTGTGTAAACATGAAAAGAGTGTGCATGCTATCATGCCTCCCCCAAGCTATCATTGTTCTAGGGAGGATGACTCAGGCCCCAAATCCTCAGCTTTCAGTATTTCGTCTAAGGTTTAACGCATGATGGTCTGCCTGGCCCTGTTCCTCTAAAGTTTCACCATTGGCTCAGGTCTCATTCACAGAGATAGAAGTTGGTGCATTTTCTTCCCTTCCTCTTTTCCAGCCAGCTCTGCACTGAGCCCTGAAGGGTCTGGGCCCAAGTTCATTCTTACCATCAATCTTCATCAGCTCAACCCCACCTCCTACTCCTCCCAACTCCCCTAGAAGAAAGGTGGATTTCTTCATGTCTTCCAACTAAACAAGTTTTCCAACTTTTCTGGCAGAAGAATTTTTATTGTTGAAGGAGCAAGTCCTGACTTGCAAAGTCCTCTGTCTGCAGTGGAAGAGTAATGAAAGAGTTACTGAAGTCACTGAACTAGAGCTGCCTCTGGGCCCTGGGGCGCTGGAGAAATCCTCATAACCTGAGTTGCCTGTTTTTATTGCCTTCTTATCTTTTAAGTTGGCTTCTCTTACTATGACTCAGCTCTCAGATTGTTCAGAAAACAAGCCTTTTCTCACTCATAGGAGTTCAGCGTCGATTAAGCGGGCTGCTATTAGGTGAGAGAGCAGTTTTCTCAAATTATGACACAAAAAGGCTGAGTAAGAGGATAGTTATCTTTGACTTACCCTGAGAAGATTTTATTTTAAAATGAACCATTTAGAAACTTGATCCTTACCACTAGTACCACATTGCCTCTACAGCAGAACTAATTAGCACTGGTTTTTTATTGCCTGATCCTTATTGTTCATTATTTGATGGCTCTGTGTGAGACTTATGTCCCCAGAAAGATTCTAAATGCCTCTGATGAGAGTTATATTGCTTGGATTCCCTGGGTGGCAGTGCCCAGGGCTATGTGAGGCACGTTAGTTGCTCAGTATTTCTTGATTGCCCTATAGTTTACTGCTAACACACTCAGCCTAAACAGCAAGAGAAAGGAATAAATATTTTTTTTTGTGAATAGTCTGCTCCCATCTCTGGAGCAGGATAGAGACCAGATGTAGACAGTAGACATGCTTTATCTGGAGGGAAAACAGGGCTTAAGCTGCTAAGTATCTTGGGACATGATAAAACCCAGAGCCATCATTTTTTTTTAAATCTAGTAATATATGACTTATCAGAGAGATTTATGTGTAGTTGAAAACCAAGTTACTTTGAGCTGAGCAAATGAGAACTCTTAAATTATAGCAGTACAGAGTAAACCTGTCGCCTATCAGTGGATGTCTCACTAAGTTTCCCAGAGACAGTGATTTTTCAGAGGTGAAAGGATTAAAATGATGTCATATGGGAAATAGGCTCTACATAGGGACCAGCACATATAGGAGCTCAATAAATATGTTTTATTTAAAAAATGTTTTTATTAAACAAACACTTATGTTGCACTTGGAATATGTCAGGCACTATTCTAAGTGTTTTACAACTATTTACTCTTGTTACTTTCTCTTCCTGCTTCTAGGCTGAGTGAGTGTGCTATTTAATAGAGACCATAGAGTAAATTGAGAAATACCGGGCAGGCCTGAGTGCCTAAGGTGGCACTGGGCACTGCTGACCCATCTGTTTGGGTTGACATAATTCCTAAGAGTTAATTAATTTCAGACTCCGGGCTCTGTTCAGGTAAGAGTGTCCTGTGTGTCAAGGCATGGCTCTACCATTACCTCATTTGTCCGTCACAACAACCCTGCTGGCACCTCCCTTCTTTGACTTGTGTGCTGTATCTTTCTTTCTTTTTGAAGATTTTATTGGGGAATTGGGGGAGGGAAACAGCGTTGGGGAATCCGGGAAGGGGAACAGACAAGTTGCTGTCTTTTTGTTCTTCAGTCTAGTTGTGGAGGATGTTGCTTCACTGGCCCATGTTGGTATCATCATTGCGCATTTCCCGGATGAGGCAGATGGGTCGCCGGCCTCTGGATGGTCGCTCACCGTGGCTATTGGCAGCTCATGCTGGCTGCCAGCTGCTTACGCTGGCTGCTGGCCACTCACTGTAGCCTATGGCAGCCCACTGCAGCAGGGGCTGCAGCCCACACCGTTGCCGGGGCTCACACAGCCCAGCTCCAGGTGGAGCTTTGTTAGCTGTCACTAGCCCTCATACGTGGGATCCAAACCGGGGCCGTTGGCATCCCAAAACCAGCTCTTAACCAATGTGCCCCTCGGCCGGCTCTATCTTTCTGCTGCTTTTAGGCTGAACCAAATAAAACTGCTGATCTTTGGTGCTGATATTTTGACTGCTTTTGTCTTATAAACTATGACAATTTCATGCAACTCAATCTAATATTGCCTACATTTTAAAGAAGAGACATGGATTCTTGGAGTGGTTAAGTAACTAGCCCTGGATTCTCAGTGGTAGTCAGTGATAGCAGTATCTGGCTTTAAAATCCAGCTGGCTTCCTTTTGAACTTCTTAGTATGCTATTATTAATCAAATATTAAGAGAGTGGGCCCAAGAACCAATTGCGTGGGTTTGAACATCAGATCATCCACTTACTAGCCTAAGATTTTGGGATAAGGACTTTTCCTCTCTGTGCTTCAGTTTTCTTATCTGTAAAATGGAAACGATAATAATTATGCAGTATTGTCCAATTGGTAGGGTTGCCTTGAGGACTCAATGGGGAAATCCAAATACATAGTTTAGACAGTGCCTGGCACTTAGTAAGCACTCTATAAATGTAGCTATTGAATATTATTATTTCAGATTTCCTTTAGTACTTTTTTCCTGCTTGAGTAAATAGACCAACACACACACAGCTCCTTTGTCTGCTAACATAATGCCATAAATCTGAGAAACTTTTTATTGTAAAAGACCTTATTCTAACGCCAAGTAGGTAGGAGGTGAACAATAAACAGAGGGGCTGAGAGCCTTTCAATTTCTCTACATCACTGGGGCTGACATTGCAGTTTAGTGTTAACATTGCTAGGTCCCTCCCTCCCCTCTTTTCTTTATTTTCTTAAGTGGGGAGAGGGAGCTGCCACTTCTAAGGAGAAAAGTTGTGATTTATCATTCTTCATGCTGAGCCAAAGAACTTCCAGACCAGGGGAGCACAGCATGAGGCCAGAAGGCCAAAGCCAATTTTTGTAAACAGTCCCTAAATCAACACTAGCGGGGGCGCGGGAAATTCCACGTAGTTAAAAGTCTAGGAAGCGGGGTCGAGTTCACCGCGGGAGGACTGCAGAGAGGAAATCCCCATCACCCTTGTCCTAGAAATCGCTTCAGGTAGCAGGTATGTGTCTAAAGAGAACTCGGGCGTATTAGGGCTTGTTTTCGGGCTGTTCTTTTATCTTCGGGGACACAGTGCCTAATTTCGACTAGAATTGTCTAGAAGCCACATGCATGTATCCCGGAGTCACCTGACTGCGGGATCCCCACAGTAACCGATCTGACTGAGCGGCCACGGTCCGCAGGGCACAGAGCGCGCCCTGGGCCCGCGCCCCCTGCGGTCCCTTTAAGGGCTTGCGGCTGCCCACATGGTCCGTGACGTCAGAGCAGGAAGTGTTTGCGGAAGTAGCGCTCGGCTGGCAGGTTTACGATTCCCTTATTTTAATGTCTTCAGGGTAGTGCCAGAGCCCCCAGTTTTGCCGCCCCAGCCCCCGTTCCCCCGCCCCGGGTCCCCGCCGACAGGTGAGTCCTCGGGCGGCCGCGGGGCGCCGGGGCCTCGGTGCCACCTGCCGACCCCTCGTGTCCTTTGCCCAGGCAGGCTCGCACCTCCCGCCTCACTTGAGGCTCTTGAAGAAAGTGCTGTCGAGTTTAAACGTTGGGGGGGTGCTGGGCATGGAAGCGTTACGCTTGTGCTCTTCAAGTTGGGAGGCCCCGCCACCGGGGTGGTGCCAGGTGGACAGTTGGAGGTGGGTGGCTTTGGGAGAGAGCTGTGATTCTTTCAGATTGTGGAGACACACGTGACCGTGGGGACACTCAGACAGATTGTCCCCCTGCCACCTTGGGCAGCAGGGCCGGGCGGGGCGCCCCTTGCTGGAGTCCAGGCTGGGCAATGGGGTGTGGGGTGTCATCTCCTCCTTACTTGCTTACTTACACAAGGCTGAGGTGCAGTTGGGAAAGGTGAAGTTAGCTACCAAAACCAAAAAAAAAAACCAAAAACGAAAAACCCAAACTGGTTTTTTTTACAAAATAAAAACCTCAGTTTTTACTTTTTCTCTTACACTGTAGGTCTGTGGTATAGCTTACCTCTCCATCTCATTGAGTTCCATTTTTTCTTAACCTTAACCTTTTGTCCCCGTCCCCACCCCCACCCCCCAAATTGCTTACAGACTTAGCACGCCATCAAGTATGAGCTGGTCACCTTCCTTGCCAACCCAGACATGTGGGGCCTGGGAAATGAAAGAACGACTTGGAACAGGGGGATTTGGAAACGTCATCCGATGGCACAATCAGGTAGGGCTCTGTGCTGATGGGAAGAACCATGGGCAGCAGGGGTAGGGCTGGGGAAGACAGGCTCCTCTCCACCCCACTGTCTCTACCCCACAGTGTGCTGGATGGGAGAATGGGGCTCAACCTTTGGTCATGGGCTTCTTGGGAGAGAATGAGAAGGGGGAACTGTGAAGGGGCTTCAGGGCTGCTAAGCTAACTCTAGGTTAGTAGTCTCTAAGCTTTATTGACTATGCCGCCTAAATAAATAGTAAAAGAATTTTAAACTTTCAGCCTCAATTATATATATTTTAAATTATACATCTATGCTAACATTAGACTATCATGTACTGATGTACGGTGTACTAATATATCCCATGTTATAAAACATAACAAAAATAGAAAAATTTGCAGGATGAGAATAATGAAATCTTTTTAAATGTTAAAAAAAATATTTCTTTCATTTGAAATATTTACCAGTTATGATGTCTTCCCAGTATTGTTTGTAATACTTCACAGCACAAAGTACACAGATCCACATGAAAGGATTATCATTAAGGATATCGGATGAAAAATCCATATTTAAAATAATTTCTATAATTTTGAATTATTTGGACTGATTTTAATCTTTGGATCTGATTAGAGCCTCATTGGTTTTACTCCTTATGTGTAAGACTTGAGTTTCTCACATTAGAAGCATTAGTTCTTCCCTGTCCCTGTTTGCTTGTGCAGGTGTTACACCTACTCAAATTCTCTGCAAGAATCTTTTTAATCTTGTCCATTTTATGAGAATTATTTTATTACATGTGGATAATACAATCCATAATTCTACCTGAACGGGGCACACATGACCTGCAATGTGTCCCCATAGGCCCATTTTCCTTAGGATATCTCAAGTACCAGAAGAGGCAAGTGCCCTTCTGACAAATGACCTGAGGAGAGTGCCATACAGTTAATATCAGAAAAGCTTAGTTTCTTTTTAAATATTTTTTTGGATTCCACTCTTGGGTAACCCCTGGGATGCATATGCTCAATTTGGAGGCCATTGCTCTAGGGAACCCTCACTCACCAAATAGCTAAAATTTGCTTCCTGACCCAAAACTCAGACCTACCATAGTCCTTGAAGGAAGGCACCTGTTTGTTAGTTGAGAGCTGTTTAGCACCTTTTTGGACTGAAGGGATGGCAGATTGCACACCACTTCCCAGGAGTCTGATTGCAGTGAGCAGGGAGGGTCATCAAGGCTACTGGCCAGCCAGCATTGTACTCTGCCCTCCGGTAACATTTTCATACCCAACTGGTAAACTGGGATTCCAGCAAACCCATACCTGGCCTAAGGGGGCCTTAGAAACACCACTGGCTTAAATTCATCCTGGTCAGTATATAGCCAGGGGCCTAGCATTACAACAGAAGAAGCAGATCATTGTCCAGCTCCACATATACCTGGGCTCGGCTGCTTCTAGACAGGCAAGGGCTTTTAGAGTCTCCACTATGTCAAGCGTCTTGCTGCAGCTGAACTAGAGCCATCTTGGTTTCCTTCAAAAAGAATTTTGTCCAAATGTGCTATCTCCTTGTCTGTCATCTCTAGTTCAAAATGGCTTCCACCTGTTCTCTGGGTTTGGAAAGCTATTGTCAGATTGAATTCATTTCTGGCTTCAGAGATGTTGGCCTAAGAAAGTGTGTGTGTGTGTGTATGGATTACTCTTCTAGAAGTACTAATTTCAAATTCCTTCCCTTGTTCAAAAACCGTAACTGATTTTTTTGTTTTTAAAAAGCCATAAACCAAATTCCTCATCCTGCCATTGGAGGCCCCTCAAAGTCTGGCCTCTTTCTGTCTTTCTAGCATTACCACCCCATGTTGGCTCCCAACAGATTTATTGGCTGAGCCCTCTCTTGGACAAGCCTCTCTCTCGGACAGCTTTGTATAAATTCTACCCATTCCTCCAGGATCAGTTCTAGACCATCTCATCCAAAAACCTGTCACGGACTCCTTCATTCCATAGGAATTAGTTCTTCCACTGAATTCCTTCAGCACCACTCTATTTGGCATGCCTCATATAATTCCTTTTTGTTTGTGTGTAGGAGTGTGCCTTGTCAAATCTCTAAGTTCCTGGTCAGCCAGGGCTCTGCCTGGCTTTGGATTTCTTTCAATTCCACCATAGCAACAATCTTTGTTATACATGTGCTAGTGCACAAAATCATTCAGTCAATCCATAAATATTATCTATTATGGATACAGTAGTGATTAAAATCCTATTTTTTTTGTTTAAGAGGGCAGTATCACTGGCTCTCATATGTGGGATCCGAACCTGGGTCGCTGGCATCCCAAGCGAGCTCTTAACCACTGCGCCACTCGCCTGGCCCCTTTTAGTTTTTGATAAAACCTTTTTGGAAAAGAGAAAGAGCCATTAATCAATAATTATAAATGTAAGCTCCCAACTATGATAAGTACAACACGGGAGAGGGGTCTCATGTAATGAGACCGTATACCAAGGGGTTGAGGAAGGCTTTCCTAAGGAAGTGGTACTCTTGAGCGATTGGTAGAAGTTAGCAGGGCAGAGAAGGTGGGAAGAGAGTTCCAGGCAGAGGGAGCAGCCTGTTTGGAGCCCCCGTGGAGGGGAAGGTCATGACCAGTAGGGAGGACTGAAGACAAGTGTGACAGGAAGGGAGGATGAAGGGGAGCCAGGTGCTGGGGAGACTGAAGTGTAGAAGGTGAGAGTCAGACCCTGAGGAGGAGGGTATTTTTTGGTATTAAAGCAACGGGAAGCTGTTGAATGGGGTCTACTCTGACTGCAGGGACAAATTGGAAGGACCCAAGTAGTGGTGTGCTGGGAAATGAGCTCTCTGAAAAAATGCTCTGATTGGTAGCAGTTACCAATTTCCACATGGTAACTACTCCAACCATGGCTTATTTTAAACCACTGACAGTTTAACAACCAGTTCTCACTGAATTTCTCAATATTTAGCCATCAACTTTGAGGAGCTGGTAACAGGACACTGCCCTGTCATGTGGAGACACTAGTTATGAGGCTTTTGGAGTAGTCTAGGTGAGAGATTGGACTGGAATGAAGGTGGTGGAAATGGAGAGAAGTGGGCAGATTTAAGAGCTCTTTTAGGGATAAAATTGACAGGACTTAGTGGTGGACTAGAAAGTGGAGGGGCTAAGGGAGTGCGGGGAGTCGAGTGTTGGCAAACAGTGAATGTTTGCTGATGAGCCTGGCTCAGTCCAGGAAGCTTTTACCATCCTCTGGGTTCTTAGTTGGAGGCATCCATAGGGCTGCTTTGGGTGCTTAAGGGAGGTTTTTTAATCGATGTTCAGGATCAGAACAGGAGCAGTGTGTTCTCTGGTGGATACCTCTCTGTTCAGAGCCTCTTGAAGAAAGCAGCTGGGATAGGGTGGCGTCAATTATTTAACTCTAGTCAGTTATAATAATTATACTTAACATAACCATGTACATTTCCCTAATATTCCATGTTTATATTGTCTACAAAAGAGAGACTGTTTTCACTATATCATTGCATAAAGTAAAATTGCATGAAAGAGTCTAAATAAGCATTGGTATCCTCAGTCAGATAATGATGTATAAGAATAGACCATCGTTTCTTGAGAACCTACTACGTGCCGGCATTGGGTGAGGTATTTTATATGCTTTATCTCCAGTCTGCACAATAACCCTAGAAGTCTTTAATTCCGTTTTGTAGTTGTGGAAACTGAAGCCCTGAGAAGCTAAGTCACTTACCCAAAGAGGCTTAGCTAGTAAGTGAAAGAGCTAGAATCTGAGTCTACATTTGTTTGAATCCCAGCCCCATTTTTCCTCCACTGTGGCTTGTAGTTTCTCCATGGTGGGGAAATCCAAAGTGGGAATACCCCGAGAACATTCTCAGTTCTTAACCATCAATCTAATCCATTTCAAAACCTTATAGGAAAAACCCTGTTTTGGAGGACAAAATATGTATCTTCCTTGTTTATCAGAGAACTCTACAATGAGTATTTCCCAGAGAGGAGGGACAGTATAACAATGATCCCATGACTGTTTCCTGAGTTTTTTGGTTCTGTTACTGAGCATGGGCCTTGACAATCCCTGAGTCCTTGGTACTCCCTTAAATCTTCAGCCCAAGGTCACTGCAGTCTAGATAGGCTGACATTTTCAATAAGATCTTTATTAAATACAAAGGAGGAAGAAAAGGAGATGACCTGAATGACCTCAGTTTGCAGTACCTTTTGGGAAAAAGGGGAAAAAAATACATGACTTGCAATCACATAGCCCTGGATTCAAATTCTGACTCTGTTATTGCCAGCTTCATGGGGCCACAAGTTCTCCCATCGATTTTGAGGATGCTCAGATTGATCCCCTTGGTTTTCAGCATGTCTGGGCCAGACATGGGACAGCTGCTCTCTGGAAGCCTCTGGAAATGTCCTGAGGTGCCTTGTAAATATATTCTCTGAGCACTTTGAATGCGTCTGGGAAACTCTGCCTTTTCAGGTATCAGAGGATACTTGTGAGGCTAAAATGAGGTAAAATGCTGGCTATTATAAAGATATAAAAGGTGAGGTATTATTGATCATCCCTTCTATGAAGCAGTGTTAACTTTTACTGGTCTCTTCACTGGAGAAGACTAAGGTCACTTCAGCTTATCTGTGTGTTTTAAAGTCTTTACTCAGCCAGTTCACTAAGAATTTATTGAGCACTGACCCAAGCTCCATCAGGGATCCATCAAAGAAAGCAATGAGCTCGTCCATAATGTGCTTATGCTCTATTCAGTGAGATTAAATGAATACTTAAGACTAGATCAAGTAAATCTAAATATATGCATCAAGTTGTGTGGAAATAATAATGGCTACGGTTATCAAGAGTCATGTGCTAGCTGGCCTAGGTGCTTTATCCATGTTATTTCTTGAATGTTCAGAGGAGAGAGAAGGTTTCTTAAGGAAATGGAACTTAAGCAGGATCTTGAAAGGAGGTAAACTATAGATAGCCTGATGGGAGAAGAGAAGGCACATTAAGTGGGTAGAGCAACATCTACATAAGGCTAGCGAAAGGAAATGATACTACTGTAATTTACTCAAGGCTCACTATGTATCAGACACTCCCATCTCATTTTAACTGACAACACTGGAAAGGGTAGAGGCATCTCTCTATCTTATGGCTACAGACCCAGAAACTTAAGTAATGGGCTCAATGTCACACATTTACCAGGTGAAGGATGAGGGAGTTACACCATGACCTACTTCTCCCTTGAGCCCTGTGGATGAGTTTGGAAGCCACTGTGTCCACTGGGTGTTTACACTGAAGTCAGAGCCCTTTCAGTGTAGATGGGTCAATGCAGTTGAATCGGGTGAATCTGCAGCCAGACCCTGGACCTTTTGACTATCAGACCTGGGTTCTGTCCCTAGGATCTCTCTGGGCCCAGCATTGCACTTCCTTTCTGAAACATTCATCTTGGAGGGGCAGGGCCTAAAAGGGAATGAGGAGGTTATTACTAATTGCCCCCTTATACCACAATGGTCTGTTGAATGGTTGTCATGCCATGACAACGAGACTGGACTTTGTGCTAAGGGTTGAAGGTACGTTTTAGCTACCTGTGTTTCCCCTAGTCATTAAAAGAAAGCTAACTTTGGGGAAGCTTTGCCAGCTCCTGTATAGATTGGCCTTCCAGCTCACTTGTGCTCTAGCACCTCTTGGTAACTCGGAAGTCTGAGGTGTCTCACCCTCACCCCCCACCCTCCCACCTTCTATGCTTTATCACATGCTCACATTTATATACAAGTTTTATATTTTCATGTAAAAAAAGCAAAGAATCACGGAGACTCTAACGACCTTCATAATCAACTACATTCAATATAGATAACACTGTTGGCCCCTTTCCCCATTTTCTCAAAATACAGACCAATTTTAAATGTTGTACCACATGAAGAGTCCACTTAGTAGAAGTTAGATACCAAGAGGGATTGGGCCAAGTCTAGGTTTCCACAGAACTGAGCTGAGACTCCAGGGTGTTCCGGGCCAAATACAGAAAGTCATCTACTGCTGTTTGAGTTTCACTGCTGATGAAGAACAAACTCCTCAGGGTTTCAAAACCAGTATTCATAGTCTGTTTCTATAGTGAATTTTGCTTTCTAGAGCAAGTATGTTTTTAGCAACAGAAAAATCATTGTTTGAGTTTGTGTTTCAAATGGGAAAAGCTGGAAGGTTTTAGAATATCTACAGGGCCACTGTGTAAGAATAGTTTGTGTATCTGTATCTGCAGGGGACATCCACTGGCCTAGGGACTTAGGATTTCCCCTTCAACCATAGAACTAAGCTGAGCTGTCCACGAATAGAAACTCAGTTTTGGTCTCTGTCCAGTTATTCCAGTGTTCTTATTGCTAAATCTACTCTTTAGTTTAAGTTTGGATATTGAGGCCAATATCAGATCTTCAGTTTTTAGTGTTGATCTAGTATCAAAATCTATTCCTGGATTCTGGGTTGGGCCAGGTGACAGCTGTGGGTTAGGTCCAATGTTTGTGTTGAGCAAGAGACTCCAATTATCTATAGTTATCCAATGTACAGGTAGAGTGACTAAAATATTTTCTTAGTCACTTAGTAAATTTACCTTTGGGTTTGATTTATCTGTTATTTTAAAGGAAGCATACTATTTGTGGTAGGTAGAATAATGGCCCCTTCCAAAGATGTCTACATCCTAATTCCCTGAACCTATGAATATAGGAAGTTCCATGGCAAAAGGGAATTAAGGTTTTAGATGAAATTAAAGTTGCTGATCAGTTGACTGTAGATGGAAAATTATCCTGGATTATCTGGGTGGGCCCCTTGTAATCACAAGAGTCCTCAAAAGTGAAAAATGGAAGGCAGGAGAGTCAACGTCAGACTGATGCAATGTGACAAAGACTCTACTGGTCATTGCTGGCTTTGAGGATAGAGGGAGGGGCCCTGAGCCAAACAACAATGCAGGCAGCCACTAGAAGCTGGAAAGGGCAAGGAAATGGACTCTCCCGTAGAGCCTCCAGGAAGGAATATGGCCCTGCCGACATCCTGATTTTCGTCCAGTGAGACCCATGCTAGACTTCTGACCTCCAGAACTATAAGGAAATAAATTTGTATTGTTGTAAGCCACTAAGTTTGTGGCAATTTGTTACAGCATCAGTGGAAAACTAGCACACTGTTCTGTGTATTAAAGTTAAAATAGGTGCAGCTTTTAAGACATGGTTTCAACTATCAGAGTCATTGTGATATAACAAACCATAAGTATCTTCTGCTAAACTGTTGTTTATAAGTCTATCAAAATATCATACGTTGTGCGGACTCTTTCAACATTGTTACCTCATTTTACAGCTCATCCTATCAGTCTTCTGTCATTTATAGAACTGCATTCCACCCTGAGTTTCTGTGGAGATCCCGCCTGACTGGAAACAAACACCTGTAACGGCCTATCAGAGCCGCTATTGATGATGTTACCAGAGAACTGGGCAAAAGTGTTTGAATCTGACCACTAATGGGAAGTGAAACCTGAAACCAAATTAAAATCAGTTTGAGAACAGACAGAGGAATCTGGAAGTTCAGGATATAGAGGGTATAATATTTTGTGAGATGTAACACAGTCTGTACATCAGTTGAAGAAATGGCATTCTTTTGATACGTTCCCTGACTCTTGAAAAGTATTATGTGGACTTTTGTCCAAATTCACTTGTACAGTTGTGCTGATTGTACAACAGGAGCTGCAATTTTTGAACATTTAGGCCAAAGGTCAGGGTTCTAATAGCAAAGTAAGTGAATGATACTTAGGGCAGAACCTGATTATCAATGCCTACTACAAGGAGCCTGTTGTCGCAGAAGTAGACATGTGGCTACAGCATGGTTGAGCCTTGGAAACATGCTAAGTGAAAGATGCCATCACAAAAGACCACATATTGTATGATTCCATCTGTGTGAAATGTCTAGAACAGGCTCATCTGTAGAGACAGAAAGTAGATTGGGGGTTGCCAAGGGCTAGAGGGGATGGGGGAAGATGGGGAGTTACTGCTAAGGGGTTGGAGTTTCTTGTGGGGGGATAATGGACATGTTCTAAAATTGATTGTGTTTTGGTTGTACTTGCTCTAAATCTACCCCAAGCCATTAAATTGTATAGTTTAAATTAATGAATTGTATGGTATGTGAATTATCTTTCAGTAGAGCTGATAAAAAAAAAAAGTAGGCATGTAAGGTAACTGTGTGATGGAGAGCATAACCACAGCAATCTTGGAATTTGATGAAAGCAATTTTTGAGAGTATTGTGGAGGTGTTGTAAGTGTCTGTTTTCTGGCATCGAAGCATTGAGGGTCAGAAGATGCTTCCACCTTATTTCTGAAGCTTGTAGTTCTTGAACATCAGTTTTAGGGATTGGTTTATTGAGCAGTGCTTCAGAGGTCTTTATTAGACAGTGCTGCTTGTGTTTGAAGACTCCCATCTTTCCTTTTCTTACTGGGCGGGTCCTTGTTTCTGCAGGGATCGTGGCTAATTTGAAAAATGTGTGGCCGTGATGCAGTCCTGTTGCCATAAGTACAGCCACGCGCACACTGAGGCCTTGCAGCAGTCCTCAACATATCTTTTTGAAGTCCCATTCGGTACCATATGAATTGCTACACTTACAAGGCTTATGGTTCTTTTCAGTATGTATTTTAATAAAATGAGAAAACGACCTGACAGGGCCTCTAAGACATCCTTCAATTGGGCAACAATAGGATTTTGGTCCCTTTTTCACATCTTTTCTTATTGTTGTATCACTGTACCATCCTGTGGATTGAGGCCCTTCCCCGGGTGCACGTTGAATATGGGGCTTTGGGGAGGTTCTTGCTGCAGGTGCTCAGAATACACAGCCTGTTGGTATAAGTCAGCTTGTTCACTGATGGCAGGACCAGTTCCAGGCTGGGGCCACCAAAGCCACAGTCAGGGGCAGCTGCTTTCCCTCAGCCATCCTAGAAGCCCCAATGGGCCTGAGGAGGTGGCAGCAGCATAGTGGTGACCCTCTTGTGGCGGCCAGAGCATCCAAAGCTAGAGCCACTGTCCCTGCTGCTGTCAACACTGTAGCCTCAGGGCCCTCCCCTTTTACTCTGACCCCATAGCTCCTTGGGGCAGAGCACAAGGAAATGGGAAGCGTTCATCATCAGGACCCAGACAGTCAGTCAGTTATTCACAAAAATTTTATTGATTGCCTTCTCTTCCATTCACAACACATCAATTGAGGGCATTATGCTAGTTACTAGAATAGAAGTTAAAGTGCATAAGGATGGACAAACCTATAATTTAACGAAGAAAAGAGAAACTAACCCTATGAACCTACAGAAAATAAGTCTTTAGTAGGTATGAGCAATGGAGAAGTTACCTGTTTAGAGAGGAGGGCATTAGCTCCTTGCTGTGGGGAGACTAGTGCCTGTGGACCTAGAGAGTATTAAAGGCACAGAACTCGGCCAGGTGGGCTAACATAGCTGCAGGGTCGGAGGTGTGGGGTGCAGTTGTCGGGGAATGGGTGGGAAGGTAGGTTGGAGCCATGCTTTGGAAGACTTTAAGTGCCAGGAGTACTTGCGTGACATGGGTCTGCCCCCAGGTGGGTTATTGAACACCTGCTCGGGGCTGGGTATTGCTAGGGGCTCAGCTTCATGACAGTCCTGAAAGGTGGGCATCCGGATTCCCATTTTACAGATGAAGAAATTGACTCAGACCAAGCGGTCTGCCCAAGGTCACAGAGCTAGTATTAAATGGCTAAGTAGGAATTTGAATCAGCCTGTGTTCCCTCAACTATACGAGGCTTGCATTCTCTCTGGAGAGACAAAACTCTCTCCAGAAAGAGACAGATGAAACATGAAGACAGTGTGGCATTAACTGTTAGGCTGAACCATATGGAAATGCCATCTGTGTAGGTCAGGATGGTCCAGATCAGCGATGTTATATAGTTCAACCTCGTATGACAGCAGTCAGGGTTTAGAGGAGTGAAAAATCTTTCGGGCAGGAATGGCCCACAGAGATTTCGAGGAGGAGGTGGGAACTGAGCAACGCCTTGAAGTAGACTTGATGGAGAGAGAAGGGCAGGCTGAGAGGTGGGAATGGTGGAGACCAGCCCAATGGACTAGCATGTGACTTGGGGATACCTATCAGGGGATACATATGCCAACCGTGGGAGCCCAGAGGTGATAGAGATCCATGTTTTGGGCCCTAGGGAGACAATTTCAGATTTGACCCCCTGGATTTCTCTGTGTGTTTGGCTCTTGGTTCTGCTAATACTCCCTGTGTACGCTCTCTCTGCAGGAAACAGGTGAGCAGATTGCTATCAAGCAGTGCCGGCAGGAGCTCAGCCCCCGGAATCGAGAGCGGTGGTGCCTGGAGATCCAGATCATGAGAAGGTGAGGCCCACTGCATTGCGCCAATGCGACAGAGCTGCCACTGGGTGGGAGGGGACTGGAGGAACTGAGGGGCCATGGGACACGGAAATGAAATCTGGGGGAAACCAGCTGAACTTTGGGATCTGGAGCAACAGCCCCACCTACAGCGAATCTCAACCCCTCAGTCAGGATCCCAGCCAGACTGTCCAGGTAGATGGTTTCTAGAGGACTGGTGGTTAGCGTCCAGCACCAGGCCTTGTCAAGGGCTTTTGGTCAATTGTATTTGTTATATTAAAGAATTTAAAACAGCCATCCCAGTGAATTTTCCCTTGTCAGCAGAAATCCTTTTTCCACCTGTGCTTCCAGTTGCTGGGTGGTATGTGATTCTCCACTGCTGTGAACCTATTGCTGACATTTACTCCTCCATTGTGGAGACGGGGTCTGTCCCTAGGTGGATGCTGTCCACCCAGCTAGTAAGGCATTTAAAAACGGTAAGTGTTTAGGTAAACTAGAAAGCTGGTCAGCTTGTAAGACCTCAAACAGGTGACCCCTCCACGAACCTCCTAAAAAGGGGAGGTGTCACCTTGTTTGCATGCACCCACACAGCACCCCCACACAGCACCCCCACTCGAATGGCATGAGATTGGGAGTCCCTCTACTTGCTCTGCTTTTAGAAGCAGTTTCAAAGTATAGTGAGGACTTGATATGGGGCACTCTAAGGAAAATTAAGTTACACACGATACACTCACAGAGTCCTTGAGTTCATGGTGCTGAAGGTAAAGCTGGGTGGATGCTACCTGACCAGGCCCTGGGGTAAGTCACCAGTTCCTGAGTTCCATCTTCCTACTTACTCCCAAGGGCCCTTGGCTCTTCCGGGCCTCTGTTATCAGGTGAGCTTTGCTGAGGCATGGACAGAGTGGGGAGTGGGTTTGAGCCAAAGCTTGGGTTCCTCCCTCGTTGATTTCTCCACCTTCTTAGGCTGAACCACCCCAACGTGGTGGCTGCCCGGGACGTCCCCGAGGGGATGCAGAACCTGGCTCCTAACGACTTGCCCCTGCTGGCCATGGAGTACTGCCAAGGAGGAGATCTCCGAAAGGTGAGGCTTCTGCGGTGGGGCTGGGGGGGTGGGGGAGGGTGCACAGCCTGCCTGGGTGAGAGCAGTGGGGAAGACCTTTCACCGCTTCCATCATCAGGAAGTTCAGCAAATCACAGTGATTTCAGCGGGGTTACTTTTCCTTCTCAAATCCCCCTTCCTTGTCCAGTGTAGGGTGTTGAGTACGGGGCGTGAATTAAGAAACTGAATCAGAAGGTCTTACGAGAAAAGCAGGGAAGGGCTTGCTGTACGTTCTGCACAGTGACTACTAAAATGACAAGGAAACAATCACTACATCTGAGTCCCGGGAAAGACTGGATGCATTCCAAAACAAACTTTTCCTCCCTCCGCATGTCCGGGCCACCTCAGTCTTTCATGTCAGCTTCACCATTGTCCTTATTAGGGGGGATTTTCTCCCACAGAGGAGGCAGCAGTGCCCTCAGGGTCACAGAGTAGAGCAGGAACGGGGCTGGCTTAATAACCAGGGGTTCCAGAGCTACCACTGACTCACCTCTGGGCTCCGCTTTCTTCCTCTTCGCCACATTGATATCTCTTTACTAGAACATACACTTCAAAGTGGGCGATGGCAGCCCTCCCTAGTCTCAGGGACAGTGGTGTGTGTCCACCTCCCCGATGTTTTCTCTAAAACAGCATCATACAACCTGCTTTTGCCTCATTCGATTTTCAACAACCCCATGACACTGGTAAAACAGGTGTGATTCCCACGTGAAGAGTGGATATTATGGCCCAGAGAGGTTAGGGGGATTACCAACACTCACACAGCTGCAGTGGCAGAGCCTGGGCCACAGTCTGTAGGGATCCAACTGCAGGCCACCTCTCCTTCTGTGAAACTGAATATTGCCGTACAGCGCAAGGTAAACTAAGAGCTCTGGACGAAAGATTTGTCTTTGTATTGAAAAAGAGGTTGCTCTGTTAGTGCACGCCTCCCTCAATTCTTCACTTTAGAAGAAGGTCCATGATATGAGGCCGGGGATTCCTAGGCATTTCTTCTGTCTTCACATGGTAGTTTCCTGGACCCAGCATCATGTGCTATTCTCAGTGCTCTTCTGGCCCCTTCCGCCTTCATTTTCACAAGGAAACTTTCGATTAGGTTGATCTGCCCCAGTGGCTTTCTCCCACCAGGCGAGATGGGTGTGTCCTGGGAGTGGCACAGCAGGATGTGAACAGTCACTGGCATGACCACAGGCAGGGCACTGATAACTGATGAGACATGGGGGAACTTGACAAGGCTTCGATTTGCCTCTTTATTTTCCTAACCTTTGATAGTCATCCAATTACTACAGTTATTTAAGGAGATAAAGCCATGTTGTAGTAGAACAGATGGTTCTCAGAGGGCAGCGTGGGCGGAAGGTGGGATGTGACCAGATTACAGAGGGCTCTGAGGTTACGCAGAGGATTTCAAACTTGATCATGTAGGCAGCAGAGAGCCAGTCGGCCAGGGAAGAAGATACAAACTTCAGCGTGATTGACCTGGTGTGGGTGTGGGATGATCTGGGAGGCCGGAAGCAACTGGACCCTAAGGGGCCTCTGTCCATGCTGTCGCCGGGGCAAGGCAGGGCAGGGCAGGGCAAGGCTGGGAGGATGGTGCTGCTGCCCACAGCTCTCAGGTTCCCTACCTTATCTGGCTGAGGTAGCTTGTCCTTCCCTTCTTCAGAAAGTTCAAAATATACACCCTGGGCATGGAGGGGCCAGCACACGAGTAAAGGTAAAAGCCAGAGCTGATTGGAAGAGTGAAGTCTGTATGCCTGGCTCAGGAACCAGGCTCTTGGACATTCATGGATATAAACTTTAGTTAATGACTGTAGCCTCAGCGGGGAAGTTTTTTCTCCGTTGTCTTTATTCAAGGCCGACTTCCAGCAGCATATTGAGCCTCAATGTGAGGGGCAGGAGAGCAGAGGAGTTAAGTATCTGGGCTCAAGCCTTAGATACACACACATGGCTTCATATTCCAGTCAGCCCTGGAATGGCTGTGAGCAGACAGATCGCTGACACCCTCCAGGCTCAGGTTTCTCATGTACAAAATGGAAATTCCAGCAGTGCTCCTCAGTGGCAGTGGGGAGGGTGAAATGAGGCAATGCAGGTGAAGCAGCTTTACTGAGCTAATCTGTGCGGCCCAGCATATGCTCATTCCCTGCTGTCGTCATCACACCCCCACTGGTGCTGCCATGTCTGGAAGTGGTCAGAGGGTGGTTTTCAGTGAGTGCCTTCCACCCTGCCCTCTGCAGGATGCTCCAGCAGTGGACCAGTTGTGGCTGAGCTTAGACTCTGGCCTGTCTCCCTCAGAACTTCAGCACTAGGTGAGACCGCAAAGCCCTCATCTTAGAATGACTCAGACACCTCAGCTATACCTGAGGGAATGCTTCCCAGATTCTCTGTGCTGCTTCCTCCTCCTCTGCCTCCAGCTGCCCTGGCTGCCTATCAGCCCAGGTCTCCGAAGCCCAGGGCCGGGGTCCGCACTCAGATGACTTCAGCCCGTAAAAGACACTGGAGGACTTATTGGTGGCTGCTGACCAGTCACTCTGATGCTTCTTTTCATCTCCTTGACAGTACCTGAACCAGTTCGAAAACTGCTGTGGTCTGCGGGAAGGAGCCATCCTCACCTTGCTGAGTGACATTGGTAAATCCCAGCCCTGGAAGTCAGGCCGAGCCCTCCAGGGAGAATGTATGGTGCCCCTGTGAGTCCTTGTGCATCACAGAGGAGAGATATTTCAGTCCCCTGGTTTGTAAAGAGGGCGGCGTCGAGAGGGGGCAGATGGAGTGGGGAGGTCAACCAGGGGCTAGTCAGGCAGGCGCTGAACTCAAATAGATTACCCTTCCTTCCGGACTAAGTCATGAAGTGAATTATGATGTATATAGAATAACAGATTTCCTTTCCCATTAAAAAGCTCCACTCCCTGCTTTCCTGGAATGGCCAGCGATGGAGTAGGTTGTCGCTGAATGAATTTCGTCCCTTGGCAGCAAGTTTTTCCACTTCCACATGGGCACTTCTTTTGCCAACCGCAGGCGTAGGAAAAACTGCCCTTGTTTTATCCTGTGGTGCTACTGGTGTCCTCAGATGAGGGTATCTGTGGCACTGTCTGAGAAGGCTTCGGGGAGAAGGCGAGTGACCTCAGACTGCCCAGGTCAGAAGCGGTCCCCTGGACCCTGACGCCTGCTCTAGAACGAAACTTGGATGGGCAACTCCAAAGCCAGCACATGGCTCCAGCCTTGGTAAACAGACGTTAGGAGTGAGAGAGGGGCTGTCCAGGCCTCCTTTTAAAAATTTAAAACAAACAAACAAAAATCTCCAAGGTTTTTGGTACAAGTTGACAGTTTGAGATCTAAAGTTTAGAGTTTTCCAGAGTTTATCACTGAGTGTTGCCCTCAAATGAAAGGAATGATACCATTTTCATCCCTCTCTCACTGCAACCTTTTTAAAACTATTTTTTTCTTTTTGTTTGCTCAAACTTCTTTTTTTTTTCTTAGAAAAACATCACGCATATGGAAAAGTTGAAAGAGTGGTACAGGGAAACCCACATTCGCTTCACTTAGATTCACCAGTTGTTAGCATTTTGCCAGATTTGTAAAGCTGTGTTCTCTAACACTTGACCTGGAAGGATTAGGTCGGCCTCGTCTCTAAAACACTCCACTTTGCTAGTGTGGGTCGGTCTCTTCCATATTCTATGCCAGTTTTGATAGAAGGTGGGCAAGAAGGAAATGAAGGGAGGAAAGTCAAGCAATGACATATTTAAGATTAGGATCCAAACAGTCTGACAGTAAATTCCATCTCCCGGTAATTCCATCTCCCTCTATATCCTGTGTCTTTGCCCCTTGGATGGACTTCACCGTGAGGACAAGTTGACATTGTACCAATTATATAAGACTTGAGTGGGCTTCCATCATTGGCCAGACTGATTCCTTCAAGTATTGGCTCATGTGGGTCTACTGAAAGGGTCCTAGAGGGTCTTATCCATAGGTCTAGAATCTCACCTGTTTTCTCGATACCTTGCCATATGGCTCATCCATTCACATTTTGCTTAGACATTCACTTGATTGTGTTTTTGGCCTTTTTTTTTTTTTTTTTTTTTTTTTTTTTACCTGAGCTATCCTGCTACCTGTTGGCAGCTTAGCGGCAGCTCAACTCGGGCTGGGCATCAAACTGCTGTTGCTCAGAGCTCAGCTCACACTCTTGAGTGAGCTCTTAACCAACTGAGCCACTCGGCCGGCCCTTGATTGTGCCTTTTTCCCAGTGGCCGCATCATTAATTTATTTGCTGTTGAATTAGGTTGAAGGTGGGTTAATAGGTTGGGAAATGTTCTTTTGCCCTTCATGGGCAACTTTTATTTTGTTTCTTCCTGGTTAGAGCTTCATGTCATTTTTTAGAATGTTATTCTCTCAAATATTTTTCTTTCATTCATTATTTGTACATTTAGCAAATAGTTAAGAAAATCTTTAAATTATTGGCCCAGGTACACATAACTGTCTACTTCCTTAAATAACTTTTTACTTCCTCAAGTGGTTCTCTAATGATATTAATAGAGCTTCCGCTGGTTGCATACTCTTTGGTCTGGGCACATTGTATATTTAGGTACCATTGACTTGTGTGGTAATATCATATACATCATATTATCTGTTACCTATTTAAGTTGTATATGTGTGTTTGAGTTGTATGTAAATCAGAATAACGAAAACAGGTCAACTCCCAAGGGCTTATGTTATTCAGTTCTCCTAGAGGTGGATAAATATTAAAATTCTTTAGGTCAGTCATTCCCCATCTTCCCTCTCTGTGACCCCAAATTGGAAATAATGAGGCCTTAAAGTACTAGTACCCTAGAATTAAATATTTGAAGATGGGCACTTTAGTTATTGCTATATCTTCAGCATCTGGAACAGTAGTACTTTATATAGCAGCTTCTCTATAAGTATTTGTCAAATGAATGAAATACAGCCCAAAGGAAATCAAAGTATGTAAGGACCTATTTAAAAAAACAAAAACAAAACAGGTATCCACATATAATTAACATTCTCAGGCCAAATTCCAGCTCTTCCACTTACTGGTAGTGTGACCTTAGGCACATAACTTAATTTTTAAGAACATCAGTTTTATTTGCTCTAAAATGGGAACCATTACTCACCTTATTAGAGTTGTTACGGGGATAAGAGGAGGCGATGTGCCCAAAGCTCTTGGCACAATGCTCTGCTCTTGGCAGAAGGTGAAATCAGCGAATGTTAGTTCCTATCTCGTTTCCTTCCCCTTCTGGATTTGGATTTATATGGCATCCCTTTTGTAAAGCCTCTGTCACCCTTATTTGGGTGTTGACCTGAGGTTGGGATCCAGTTAGCCAGGCAGGTGGTTGTCATGTGAGACTTGCCCTTCCTGGAATGGTTACCCTCCCTCAGACCCATTCCTCTCTCAGCCACCGTTGGGATGCAGCCACATCCCCTGACTTTGTGGTCGCCGTAGAGGTGGCTCATAAGCTTGTGTTTTATTTTCATTCCCATTTCTGATTTGTGGACAAGATTCATCAGATTTATTTCTTGGACAAGGATTTCATCACCGAGCCAGATTTCAAAAGCTTTTCTTGGAGCTCATCTCACATAACTCTTTTGTATTCTAAAACATTTCCTGAGCATATATTTTGTTCCAGTTTGTTCCAAGTGCTGCCCCAGGTTCCCATTGTTGGTTGCCACTGCTGTTCTCTGCCAGGTTGACTTCAGATAAGCGGCAGAGCCACACCCTTGGCCGCTGGGTCCGGATCCATTGCGTTCTCTTCTGGGTTATGCCTATTTACCCCTAACCTGTTCTGTGCCACTAACCTCCCAGAGATGCCTACTCAGAGTGGCGCCAAGATAATAGACACAGATAGGCTTTTTGCAGTGAACCTTAAGTTGCCTAAGAAGATATCGCAATGTACATCTGCGATCCCCAGGATAGCAGATGCGTGGGGATCACATGGGTGCACCCTGTTTCCTCTGCCAGTACAGGCCTGATAGACCATTGCTGCTATGCTGGTAAGAGATCCCAGGATAGGTGCAGAGGCAGCTGAAAATTATTTGTCTTCTATCTTGTGTGATCCTAAAATAGCTCAAGGAAGTTGTAGCTAAGTGGACTCTTAAAACGGTCTTGCTCGTTATTCTTTGGGAAACATTGACATGTGTTTCTTCCTGTCAGCTGAGGAGCAGACTCCTGGGCACTCAAGATTGAGGTACAAATCGCAGCACTCCAGAGCGCCCCCTCTCCGCTCTCCCAGGGGAGGGGACCCGCCCACCCACCCATGCCCAGGCCAGCTGGGTGGGCCAGTTGAGCGTTTGCCATGGCCTTATGTCTGAGTTGATCATCCTGGATTGTCCAGGTGGTCGGTTCACTGTGGTGACTGCCCATCCTGTCCTCTGAGCTGTCAGGGATCCCACTCCCCATTTTTGTCTGGGCTTCCGTCTGAGTCACCTCTGTCCTGAGTTGAGCTGCTGCTAGCAGGGGTCCAGTACTTACTTCAACATTGTAGAGCAGAGAGCATTTCAAAGAGAACACAGGGCTTTTGGGAAGAGAGCTTCATTTTTGGAATCAGAAAATCAGGCTCTCTATTTAGTGTTTATCTCAGTATGGGTTTATAACAAGAGAGGATTGCCTGATCTCAGAAATTCAGACCATTGGCATAATAAAGTATGTTGGAAAGCATAAATAACCTGATTAATGAATATAATAACACAAGAGAAGACAACTAGCTTTCAGTCCTGCTCCTCTGTTTTCCCAGCTCTGTCACTCTGGGCAAGGACCTTTAGGGTCCATGTATCTTTTCATTTCTTCTTTATGGAAAACTATGGTAACTTTCTGAGCCTGCATGTCCTCAACTTTAAAATCAGGGATTTGGTCTAAGTGACTTTAGAGAAGGTCCCCTCTGACTCCGAATATTCCGTTTTCCTTATTCAGGTAGCTGGTTTTTAGAACGGTTGCCCTGAGATGTCTTTAATGTCCACTCCACTGTCCTGTCTGCTTTCCACAGTATCTTTCACCTCTCCCTTAATGTATCATCTTTTTGCCCAGAACTTTGCTTGATGCATTCTTTTTATTCCTGTTCCATCCTAGCTGTCCCTGTCTGCACCTGGACTGACTACCCACTGCTTCCCAAGATTCTGTCTGCCAGGCCAGTCTCATGACATCTTTATCAGCCATATCTCCAAATTCTGTATATTCAGCCCTTATCTCCATCCTCAACTCCATATCCACATCCATACAGTATTTCTCCCAAAGTCACTTCCAAATTGAAATCCTAGATTTCTTCTTTAAAACTTGCTGACAAAAAAAAAAAAAAAAAAAAGAAGTAATCTCATGATTTTGGGCCGGCTGAATGGCGTGGTGGTTAAGTGCTGGTTTGGGACGCCAGTGGCCCGGGTTCGGGTCCCACATATGAGGGCCAGTGACGCTGCCCTCAAAAAAAAAAAAAAAAAGAAGTAAAACTTGCTGACATCCTCTTTCGTATGTCACTAGCCGCATCTTTCTGCCAGTTACCCAGACATGAGTGCCAATTTTTGAATCTTATTTCTTAAAAATCTGTCCCTTTTTCACACCCTCCCATTTAAAATGTCTTCAGATCCTTTTAGTGTTCTTTGTGTTGTATATCCCATTTTCCCTTTATGTTTCCACTGTCTCCACTAATTCATTATCATAGCGAATTACTGTAGTGACCTCATACCTCACCTCCTTATCCCCATTTTACTAGTCTGTCTTTCATTGGGAAAGACCCTTTCATCATAATCAACCATTAGAGCCAGGCTGAACCTCTTCAGGACCTTGCGTTTCTCTTGATCCCCTATAGCCAACTTCTTGTGTACGTGGCTCTCAAAACCCACTTTTCCACCCTTCTGCTAGCCTTTGCATATGCTCCCCCGTTTTAGAATGCTGCTCCTGCACCACCCCCAAAATCCTAAGCCTTCTTATTTTGGGGGCTTAGCTTTAGATTTGCCCCCTCATGAGGTCTTCCCTGACCCATCCCTCACAGTGGTTCTCCCTCTCGTGGGTTTTTTTCCCCTTGTCGCCTCCCCCACTCACTGGGTACTTGGCATCTCTGCTCTTGTTACATGATCTCCCTACCTGTACCTGACATTGAGGACTGATTTTTGGGCTTGGGGCCCATTGACCAGACTTTATGCAATACATGCAGTTCAATTCCCTGGCACATTTTCCCCAATACTTAGCAGATAGAAGACACTTTATAAGTACTAATTAAATGAATAGGAGAATGATTTTGCTTTTTATTCTTAGCACATGGTGTGACTGCCTTGCTACCTAGCTGGTTAGTCATAGGGACTATTTTAGCCGAGAAACCTTTTGCTGTACTAAATCTTTCTCCACATGTCCACACTTGGCCTTTCAATCTGTTTTGTTTGGAAAGCCCAGTGACACCAAAATGACTGGCACATAGTAGGCACACTATGTGTGCACAAACATCCTGTTGCCCTTCTTACGCATTGGTGACTTAAGTCACCAATTGGTAACTGCCTTTTCTTCCTCTTCTAATCTCTGTGTTAGCTTTTTGGTCCATTTATCTCTCTCTCTCTTCTCTATGGAATGTATCCCAGGTAAAAATATTGTTACGGGAGCTTACTAATCCCTTTGAATTTCGAGTGTAATAAGTTGCGATTCATGGACACAACTCTTATAAAACTGCTTTTCTACAAGGAAGTCTAGCTGGTTCTGTTTCCTAATTTGTGGTTTGTAATATGAAAAAATATACACAAGCTGTGATTTGAGATTCTGGCTCATCAGTAAGAACTCCAGGAGTGTCGCATTCTTCAGTGAAGTATTTGTGTCTACCTCGTGAGCCAAGGGAAGGCTGGGGTAAATACCTAGATGCTGTTCCTATAATAGGAGGATGCTGTCTTTTTCCTGTGGCAGGTCCTTAACATGGGCCTCTCTGTGCAGTACTTGTCCTAAGAAATGCCACTGTGTTGTTTAAAAGCTCACACAGAGTAAGTGCTTCTTAAAATATTTTTCTATAATTGGAATGTGAGACATTAACTTTTAGGCTTTCTGCTTTGTAGTGTGGTTTTTTTTTTGAGGTCAGTGTCACTGACCCTCATATGTGGGACCCAAACTGGGGTTGCTGGCTTCCCAAGTCAGCGCTTAATCACCGTACCACTTGGCCGGCCCTGTAGTGTGTTTTTTTATACATGTGTATTATCACTATTCCTAGGGGTTTGGATTTTTTTTTTTAAGATTTTTTTTTTTTAACTGAGGAATTGGGGAAGTTGCTGTCCTTTTTGTTCTTCAGTCTAGTTGTGGAGGACGTTGCTTCACTGGCCCATGTTGGTATTATCATTGTGCGCTTCCCGGGTGAGGCAGATCAGTTGCCAGCCTCTGAATGGCTGCTCACAGTGACTTTTGGCAGCTCACTCTGGCTGCCGGCCACTCACGTTGGCTGCCAGCCACTCACTGTAGCCTATGGCAGCCCACTGCAGCAGGGGCTGCAGCCTACACCGTCACCAGGGCTCACGCAACCCAGCTCCAAGTGGAGCTGTTGTTAGCTGTAGAGGGCAGTGTCACTGGCCCTCATATGTGGGATCCGAACCGGCTGGCGTCCCAAGCCAGCTCTTAACCAACGCGCCACTTGGCTGGCCCTAGATTTTTTACAAATATTCAGATGCAAGTTTTTCTTACTCTCAAATTCTCACTTTTCATCCAATTGAAATCAAATTAGGTTCTCTTGGCTTGAGATAATTTAGATTCATTTCACGATGCTTTTCAGGTACTAGTTTGTAAAATGTAGCATAGTCAAGCCGAACTAAGCTTTTAAAATCCTGGTTCTGTAAGGAGGACTATTTAAGAGGTCTTATCTGTCAGAGTTTTGACTGCTCCACTCAGTCCAAGAAACTATACATAACAGTACAGGTAGGATTCTTTAATTTTGGACTTTATTAAGTTGAAAAAAGTATTTGAGAATAAATGACTGCCTTAAAATGAGGATTAAAAGTTTGTTATATACAGTTGCTTAAGCATAAAAATTAATATTATAGTAATTAGTGGACTAGTGGATTAGTTACCAACTTGCTCTCCCATCTCACTAACGAGTTGGTGACAACTCTTGGCATAGGGACTAGTGCTTACAGTCTAATCTCAGCGTTCTTCTTCCTCATTGAGGGCCTGCTTGGGGCACCCCACCTGCTCATGCTCCAGGTTATTTGCAGGGAGATGTACATATCTAGCTTCAGAGGCCTTTTCTTAGTCTGGGCATATATGCTTGCTCAGAATACAGTGAGTCTCAGCTTTCATACATTCCACTTCTGAACTAAGCCACACTTTTATATATTAAACCCTGACACGCTTGTCATATGCCCAAACAGACTCTTTGTGAGTCAGTCGATCAACATTTCGAGTTCCTGCACAGTTGTGCCTCCTTCCTGCCAGCCACCAGTTTGGGTTCAGCAGTATTAATAGCACCATCACTGTGTGCAAGGTTGTGTTTGTGCAGTTTTTAGTGTTTTATTATACTTTGATTCTTTGATAAAAGTTAATAATACAAAAATGAAAGTGCCGGTAAGAAGCATTGGTCTATTTTTTTTTTTTTTTTTTGGAGGGCAGTGTCACTGGCCCTCATATGTGGGACCCAAACCGGGGCCGCTGGCTTCCCAAACCAGCGCTTAAGAAGTATTGGTCTTTAAAAGTTAATACAATGGAGAACAAGATGGGGTGGAACAAGGCATTGAAAGCAGCAAGTCTTCCACTCCATTTGGACAGTCAATGGACCTAAGCCAATCTACTGTATTCAGTTATGAAAGAAATGGAAAATAAGGAACAAGTATAAAATGTACCCATATGGTCAAAGGCTGGGTTTGAAAGGGCAGATGTAATTAGAGGTTTTGTAATATAATGTAGTGTTCTGAGAAGGAACTGCCCTAATCAGATGTTAGTCAGTTGTTTAGCTGTCTCACTTTAGCTGTTTGACTTTCAGATGTGTTTTCAGGAACTGTTCAGCATGAAAGTCTTTATGTAGCTGTCTGATCACTTGATTGCTATAGAAGCCTTTCTCCTCCTGCTCGCAGAGCAGACAGGAACTGTTGCCTAGGCCATGGGGCTGCCCACCTCCCTGGTTTGTCCGCACTCTAAGTCCATCTTGATGAATTTATTTACCATTATTAAACTTCCCTTAGTGTTGTTATTGCATTTGCTATTGACTTTTATTATTTTTTAAAGGCTTTTATGCAATCTTTATTGTAATTGTTTTGCTAACTTTTTGTAATATGATGACAATAACACTTCACTTACTGGGTTCTCTTTTATTTATTTTTTTTTAGCTGAGCCATCCTGCCATCTGTTGGCAGCTCAGCGGCAGCTCAGCTCTGGCCAGGAATCAAACCTGCAACCCTGTTGCTCAGAGCTCGTAATCTTGAGCGAGCTCTTAACCAACTGGGCCACTCAGCTGGCCCCGATTTCTACCTTTTTTTAAAAACAAAAACCACTACCATTAACTTGGCAGTGCACCATTGACATTCCTGTGAGTCATATTATCTATATCTGAATGATACTATCCATAAAGCTAAATGGTTTTAAAACAGTTGCCTGTTATAATGTGAATCTACCATAATTTGTTCCACCATTCCCTGATGCTCAGTTGGTTTCTGGCTATTTCACTCAAAGCTATGCCATAAGCATCCTTATTTGTATATTATGATGCTTTTGATTTGACAAACTAGACTACCAGAGGTAGAAATAATGGGTTAAACAATATGTATGTTTTAAAACTTAATAGGTAATTGCCATATTTCTTACCCAAAAAGGCATAGCAGTTTTTACCCCTTCTAGCCATGTATGGAAGGGCGTTTATTTCCCATCTAAAATTCTTGCCTGTTGAAGAAGTGAAAAAAGGTATTTCATTGTGTTTTAAATTTGCACTTTTTGGACTAGTTGTGACCTTGAGCAGCTTACTGCAGAATTGTTTGCCATTTGTGTTTCTTCTGTAAATTGCCCTTTCTCTGCTGGGCTGCTTTCTTATTGATTTATAAAAGTTTTGTCTATTCGGTATATTTGATTTTTGGCATGTGTGTTGTAGATATTTTTTCGCAGCCCTTTTGTCTTTTGCCTTTGTGAAGAGCATCTTTTGCCAAAAACTTTGAAAACCTTCTTTGTTATTTTTATCACTTTTCTTTATGCCATATACTTTTCTTCATCTACCACAACGTTTTTGTTTTTTTTTTTGCTAACTTTATCCCTTCATATTCTAGTTTTTGTTGCCAATGTGAATAGGATTTTTATAACCGACATAGAGAAAAGCTACTGGTTTGTATATACTTGTTTTATTTCCAAATAACTTACTAAATTCTTTCTAGATTTTAGTCTGTTGAGTTATCTAGGCATATAGTTGTCTCCAAATAAAGATAATTTTATTCCATTTTTTTTCTTTTGTAGTAACAGTTAGCTTGGACTTCTGTTGAAATAATTAAGCCTCTCTTACAAGTAAAAATCACATCCTGCTTAGAGTCTGAGCTGTTGATGGATCCCCCCCCCCCCCCCGACCCGGTTGCTCTGTGGCATGACCCTCCTGTGTAACATCATCACATTTCCTCTTCACAGCAGAAGTTGTGGGTATCAAATGACTTCAAAGCCAGTATTGTGCAGGCTCCTTCCTTCCCATCTAGATTCTAAGCTCTTTAAAGTCAGGGATCATGTTCCTTTTTTATGTCCCTCACAGAATCAAGCAGAGAACTTGGCACATGGTACATACTACATGTCGAACTGTCAGATGTGTTCAGTGTGCTCCTATTCTCGTCTTTAGGGCTCCCCACTTCTTTTTTGAGGCCAGCTCTTACCTTAATGGACTCTAGATCAGATGACCAAAGTGCCCTTTGCACAGAGGGGCCTTCTTTCTGACCCACCCTATAGAATTCAGGTTTTTAAGTCTCTACACCATAGAAGTTCTGCGTCTCAAACTTGATCAGCATCAACATCACCTGTAGAGCTTGTTAAAACACAGATTGCAGGGTCACCCCTAAAGTTTCTGATTCTAGGTCTGGGCTGGGACCCAAGAACATGGCATTTCTGACAAGTTTGGATGCTGCTGGTCCTGACAACGCAATTGGAAGACAACTGCTCTAGACTGTAGGTGGTGACCTCATTGATGTGAGCCTATGAGTTCTTTGCATGAAAAAGCCAGATTCTTGTGGTAGTCCAAGTTCTGCTCGCATAGTCAGGGCCCCTTCACTTCATCTGCTCAGGCCTTGTCCTCCACTGAAAGTCTGTGCACTAGAATCAGAGTATGTGTTGGGCACACAACACTCATCTTTCACAGCATAGGCAATTTTGAAATGAAAAGCATTTTTTAGACATAATGAAAATTTGCTCCCCTTTCCACCCTCTCAGCCTCTGCACTTAGATACCTTCATGAAAACAGAATCATCCATCGGGATCTAAAGCCAGAAAACATCGTCCTGCAGCAAGGAGAGCAAAGAGTGAGTGATTCCCCTGGGGACTTGGAAAGTCCTGGGGCCGGCTTCAGGGAAGCTGCTCAGGCAGATAAGGAACTACCTCTGCATGTTTTTTTATATTTGCATGTGTTTGCTTTTATATTTGCTTTGATTCTCTGGGAATGCTTTTTGATTTGAAACAAAATCCAGCAGAAAGTCCTTGCTTGCACATTGAGGCAAGTTTGAATGAATGACATTGTTAATTGCCCAAGATGCAGGAATCTGATAAGGAAAATAATGTTTGTCTTCCCACCCCCACCCCAACCTTTGGGATTAGCACTTCTTGGAAATAGACTTTTTATTTTAGTTTTGTTTGAGAATGTCCACTTTTGATGCTAACAGGGAAGCCAGCTCTAAATTGGTTCTATATGCGACTGAGCAGAGGCATTTGGCGCTGGCATCTGTGCGTGGAGACTGGTGCAGCCTGCAGTTTGCCCAGAGCTCTTAGTGACCGTCTTCAGTGGCCCTCCTACACTGGTGTGGCGGTAATCGCCCCACGGGGCTTGGTGCTGTACTCTTTCACCGCCTTGTTTTTTCAGCTGGGGTGATAAGCAAGGGCTCAGCTGAGTGGAATGTAGTAACTCAACTCATCGGTCACTGAATCTTGGGTACAGCTTCTGTCAGCATCTCGGCTGACCCATGACGATCACAGTACTCACCTTTGTTTGCATTCACACTCATTCTCACCATTGGCTCTAAGAGTTAAGAACTAAAAGTATTTACTGACAAGGGACTGGCCTGGTCTCTCAATCATAAAGCCCAGGGTTAGCGATCTTGAGGGCTGGTGCATGGTCTGTTAATGTTGGCCTTCCTCTGGTGCCTGGTCATGGAGCAAGGGGGATCATATGCCTTTTTTCCAGCATTTTTACAGCGTGTGTTTCCTTTTGCCCTCAGTATACCATGTTTAAGGCATTCTCCTGTGTATTTAGTGGTTCTGAGGAACTAAGATTTCAGAAGTATTCTCTGCTCTGTCAGCAAACAATCAGAATTTTTATAGGACAGTGTATTCTCATAACCTTCAGATTTCTCCTTTTTTTTTCCAGTTAATACACAAAATTATTGACCTGGGATATGCCAAGGAGCTGGATCAGGGCAGTCTCTGTACTTCCTTTGTGGGGACCCTGCAGTACCTGGTAAGAAACGGGATTCACATGTTTGCTGATGAGTCTCTCTCTGATGGCCGCATTCGTGGACTCCTCTCTATCCTTACCTTCTCGCGTCTAAGTCTTGCCAGATCTTTGGGTGCATAAGAATTATCGTATGAGGTCAGAGCCATAATCTTCAGTTCAGGTCAGCACTTTTTGCCAACAAGAGTCCCTGTGGAAGGATATGGCCATCTTCTCTGATGTCAAAAGAGCTCTGCTAGTTGCCCTCGCACAAATCCCATAACCTCTGTGCTTCAGTGTTTTAACTGAAAATAGGGAGTTTAAACTAGATTCATGATGGTCTGTAGAAGCCACAATTTCCATAAGGTGTCTCAGGGGCCATTGAGGATGAGCTGAGAGTTCTGAGCTCCTACCCTTTCTTTATGTTATTTGGTCTGAATACTGGGGCTCTATTTGAGTCATTCATTTATTCAAGAAATATTGCTTGAGTGCAGTCTATGTGCCAGGCACTGTGCTAGGAGCTGGCGATGCAATGGGAAAGAAGTCAAGCATTTTCCTGACCTTTAGGAGCTTCGAGTTTAGCAAGAAAGCAGGTATTACACTGGTATTTACACAAATAACTAAGAAATTATAGTTATAAGTGCAGCAAAGGAAAAATGCAGGGTGTTACAAGAATATATATTAGAAGGACTTAGCCTAGTCTGAGACCTGAAGGATGAATAGGTGAAAAGGGGCTGGAGGTGGGGGGAGTGAGAGGAAATCCCAGGCAAAGGGATAGTACATTAGGACACCAGAAAGTGTGGCTGGAATTTAAAGAAGAAGGAAGAAGAGTATCTTGAGTTGAAGCTGGAGAGACAGGTAGAGGGGAGATAATTCAGGGCTTTTTTAGCTGGGTTAAAGATTTTAGACTTTATACTAATACCTCTGGAGAGACAGCGAAATGTTTTAATTTGCAGAGGGATTAGGTTTACCTTTTGAAAAGACCACTTTGAAACAGTGGGGAGAATGAATTTCACTGAACAAAAATAAATCTGGGCAAGTAGTAAGGAGGCCGTTGTGATAGGCAGTCCAGAGCTGGTGGCAGCGTGAGGACATAGAAAATGATGCAAGAAATGCTTAGCAAGAGACTCAGCAAGACTTGGTCATAGGTTGCTTGTAGATGATAACAACCAGTAAAATGTTGATTGAAGAAAGGAGTCTTCAGTTTAAGAAACAAAAATGGTTGAAAGCCACTAAGCTAGATGAGCTTAAATATCCTATCTAGTTCTTAAAGAAAAAGGAAAAGAAATTCTTTGAAGTCTTTCTGAGTGCATTTATACTTACTACTTATCCCACCAACTAAGGTCATGGGCTCCAGTGGTTTATGGCCTACACTGAGGATTAGAGGTTTCAGAGTCGTGACTCATGGAGGGCTGTGATTCAGGTGCCTGTGTCTATGTAATGTGAGCACGTAGGTCCTGCTGAGTGTCTCCTGGAATCCTCATCAACTCAGCAGCAGTTAAATGGGAGAGACCCCAGGCTCTGACCAGGATCCTCAGTCAAATCGTTCACTTACAGAAGCTACACCTTCTGTCCATAACCAGACACAGAGAGTGACCTGACCGTCCCCAATTTTTCCTCTTAGTCTGGACTCCTTGGCCCTTCCACAGGTGTCCCATTTCCAGCCAGACCACGCACAGTCCTGTCTTCATTCCTTTGCCTGTGATGGTCCTTTCTGGACTGTCTCCTCACAGACACTCATGTGAGGAGCCTTCTTTGGAACTTGGTTCTTGTCCCACCTGTGCTTCAAAGCTTTCCTTGGTCACCCCAACTCTCTTCTTGGGCAGTAGTCATGCATCTGGCTTTCTTTTTTGTCTGATTGTATATATTGCATCCCATTGTACAACCGTGTCATAAACCACATTGGTGTAGGAGACCTGGTCAGCATTTTAATGTATTATGCATTTGGTGTGTATAGCCCAGTATCATTTTCCTTTGTTGTGTGTAGCCTATCTTCCCAGCTCTACACAGAGCCCAAGAGCAGGGTATGTGATGTACTCTGGTCTGGGGGCCCTTTTATCAGCATCAGGAGTGAACGAGGTACAGAAAAATCGTGGATACCACAACCTAAACACGGTCACCTCCTTACCCTTGAGTGGACATGCCAATGCCCCCTGAATGGAGCCAGGAAATGTGGGGCATGATGAGAAGCCCTCCTGTGGCGGCTCCTCAGAAGAGGGAGAAGCTCAAGAGTGTCCCCACCACGTGTTGTTTCAGGCCCCGGAACTGCTGGAGCAGCAGAAGTACACAGTGACTGTGGACTACTGGAGCTTTGGCACCTTGGCTTTTGAGTGTATCACGGGCTTCCGGCCTTTCCTCCCCAACTGGCAGCCTGTGCAATGGTGAGTGAGAGACCACGGCCCTGAGGCAGGGCCGGGAGGGTCCTGACAGAAGGAATGTGTCCTTCTGTCTCTGTTACGGTGCTTCACCTGCCCTGTCTCACCGAGCACTCCCAGGCTGGGCCAGACACGTCTGGGGGCTGTGTGTTCCAGAGAGAAAGTCCTGTTGGGACCCTGCCTGTGTGGGGGCAGTCCAAGCTCCAAACACATAGAAAAATAGAGCAGTTGTCACGTATTAACATCTTTGAATATAATACTATTGTAAGTGACATAAATCACCCTATGTTCAGTAGCAACAAGTCAGTACATTCACAGACTGTTGTGTAAATTTGTGCACTTACACTGAAAATGCTTGTGTTTTAGTAAATCAATAAAAGATTTGTATATATGACAAATGAGAAATATTTACATGAAAATTTGTTATTAACTATACCTGAATATAAATTTTTGTTTTAAAAACGTAAGAAGTTGGCCTAAAATGTGAACCAAGTAAGTTACAAAAAAAAAGTTTCTAATAAAAAAACCAAAGGATACAATGAAGTTTTAAAAAATTACTCTATATTCTTTAACTTTTTTAATTATAAAAATAATGTCTTGGTCGGCCTAGTGTCGCGGTGGTTAAGAGCTGGCTTGGGAAGCCAGCGGCCCCAGTTTGGGTCCCACATATGAGGGCCAGTGACACTGCCCTCAAAAAAAATAAAATGTCTTGTTCATTATATATAAAAAAGTTCATCATTACTGAAATGTATAATTTAAAGATTAACATTCCCCTCAATTAGTTAGGTTTCATTGAGTTGTTTCTTGAGAGGTCACACACTAATTTAAACGATGCTACTGTTCAATTTTTTTTTTTCAGTTTTAATTTTTTTGGAGCAGTAATAAGTTCATTTTGTTCAAACTTCAAAAAGTATAAAAGAGTGACAAGCCACCTAATTTCTTTCCCACAGGCACACGATTGCATTGGTCTTTGGTGTGATGTTTTTTGTACCTACCCGAGCACACGGGCATCATTTGGTTCGTGTGTTCATGTATGTGTCTTTCCCCTTTTTTACATCAATGGTAGCATGATGTGAACTCTGTCCTGTATGTGCTCTTAAAGCATTTTTACACTGTGAATATTTCCTTCACACACCCTGGAAACAATCACCATGACCATTTTTTGTGTATCTCCAGGCTCTTCAGTGTGTGCGTTATACTTACACACACACACACACACACACACACACACACACACACACAAATACAAATTACATATTCTCATGTAACCTGCTTTTTATACTTACTATTGAAAGTGCTTTATTTTATACCATATTATTTACTATAGTTTATGTAACTTATCCCCCACTGCTGGAAGCATGGGTAGTTTATAATTTTTACTTCTTAAAATAACACCAAGAATAACATCCTTGTAGGAATCTTTGTATATCCACAAATTTTTTTCCCTAGGATAAATTTTTAGAAGTAGAATGAACAGATCAAAGATTATGCATATTTTCAAGGTTGTTGATGTGTATTAACAAAATGTTCAACAGAAAGGTTGTATCAATGACATTCCCACCAGGAACATACGAAGCTGTCCCTTTCACCACACCATTGCCAACACTGGCTGTTGTCATTTTTTAAATACCTTTCTAGTAGTGAAAACAATTAACTTTTTGAACAATGAGTATTTACATCATGAGAATATTTATTGATAAGAATAAGATGTAGCCTATGGAATCTGTTCCAGAAGAGTAGTTTTATGTGATGGGTTCAGTCCAGTCAACATTTATATACGAGATGTTGGAAAAGCAACGGTAAAATGAGGCGAGGTCGCTGCCCTTGAGGAGTCTAGTGAAATGGCAAAGTATGCCCTCCTGTGGTGACTGATTATAAAACAGTCAATGCTTGTTGACCATCATGGGTTCTAAATTTGAGAGAATTCACACATTAATTTATGGTCACACTTCATAATGTAACCATCATAAAAATAATTTTAAATATCTGTATAGCAATAGTGTTTTTAACTAACCAAGGAAGTAACTGCATTTTTTCAGTTCAAATGTTGAGTTTTTCCATTATTCATAACAAGATGAGTTAAAATCCATTAGAACTGGAAGAACAAGTGCTATTTGAAAATATATTCCTAATGGTTTGGCATCTTCATAGAAGTCTGTTGTCTGCAGAATCAGCATCCTAGAACTCCCCTCATTGGTGCGGGAAAGCCAGGTGACTGCTTTCAAATGGACTTCTCTGGGGCCGGCCGAGTGGCGCATTGGTTAAGAGCTGGTTTTGAGATGCCAGCAGCCCCGGTTCGGATCCCACGTGAGGGCCAGTGACACTGCCCTCTACAGCTAACAACAGCTCCACCTGGAGCTGGGCTGTGCGAGCCCCTGTGATGGTGTGGGCTGCAGCCCCTGCTGCAGTGGGCTGCCATAGGCTACAGTGAGTGGCCGGCAGCCAGCGTGAGCGGCTGGCAGCCAAGAGTGAGCTGCCAATAGCCGCGGTGAGCGACATCCAGAGGCCGGCGACCAATCTGCCTCATCCGGGAAGAGTGCAATGACGATACCAACAGTGAAGCAACATCCTCCGCAACTAAACTGAAGAACAAAAAGACAGCAACTTGTCTGTTCCCCTTCCCCGATTCCCCAACGCTGTTCCCCTCCGCCAATTCCCCAATAAAATCTTTAAAAAAAAACACAAAAAACAAATGGACTTCTCTGATGCCCAGTAAGGAGCTGTTTAGTGGTCTAATGTGTGAGAAGTTCTGGTTTCATCTGCTTTGTAAGGCTGTAGACAGCTTTTAAATTTTTCACTGTCTCATCTCAGATGGTAGGTTGACTGTAATTTCAGGACAAATGCAATTTCAGCTTTAGAATTCTGTTATAAAACTACTTTGAGGTATAGTACATAAGCAATAAGCATTTTATGTACTATGTCCTTTTATTTTTATAATTTCCCATTGACAGGCTAAGTTTCCTATTAGAGGACCATCCCACTTGTATGTAAGGACAGATTGTGGTGCTGATGGCTTAATAATCGTAGTTTCAGCCAGAGCTGTAACCCACCAGCCTCTGCCATACACCAGCTCTTGTACGTTTCCCATGTGCTCCCCTTACCGATGAGAATTGCACAGGTGAACACTTTTTATTTGAATTTCTTAGGTGTTTTGCAATGGAAGGATTTGGACATTCAGACAGAGTAGAAAGAACACCAGACTTTGGATTTGTGTCCCCAGTCCTGCCATTCTAGTTGTGTGACCTTGAACAAGTCACCCAACCTTCATTTCCTTACCACTGACTGGGGGACTAAAAGCAGTGTCTGCCATGTATGGGATGATCCTGGTAAAGAAGTGCACGTTCAGTGTCAAAGCACTTGGTTATCTATAAAGCATTATTCAAACAATTACCCTTGTCTCACCGAGAAGATTTGAAACCAGTTGGGTTTAAAAATCCTTTTTCATTTAAATACTACTTCAGATGCATCAATAGGTTCTTTAAGTTGGGAAACAGAAAACTTCATTTCCCCTTAGAAATAATATTTAGCCACATACATTTAGAGGAAAGTGTGTGTGTGTGCATGCACACATGTGCTGTGCACATTTCCTGTAAGTGTGACATGTATTCCATAATCATGGTTTGGAAGTTCTAATTTTATCCTCCATCAAAATGTGAGAGTTTTATATTAGGTAGAATGAAAAGTGGAGAAAATAACAAGGATAAGATAAGACAAAAATGAGACTTAAGGTTTCAGCAAGCTGGTCTGTCTGCGGGGCTCTGGGCGCAGAATGGTTAATGAGGACTCCTTCAGGCAGGACTACCCTTCCCTAAATTCTCCAAAACAAATAGTGACCTGGGGGTATCCTGTACAGCTGTGAAGTGATGTGTTGCAACTTGAAGGGCTGTAATTAACAAGAATACATGACTGCAGGCATTCCAAAGTCCGGCAGAAGAGTGAGATGGACATCGTTGTTTTTGAAGACCTGAATGGAGCAGTGAAGTTTTCCAGCTCTTTACCCTACCCCAATAATCTTAACAGGTAAGGCACAGTGGCATTGCTCTTCCACATATTTTTCATTTTCAGAAATAGATGTCTGAGAGGACATCTGTAGGTTGTTTTTTAATAACAAAAATTTATTTTCTTGTATTTCTGGAGATTAGAAATCCAAGATCCAGGTATCTATTGACAGATCTGGTTTCTCTTGAATCCTCTCACCTTGGCTTGCAGATGGCCACTTTCTCACTATGTCCCTCACATGGCCTTTGTGTCATCCATAGGCTTTTAAATAGATTATCAGGTTATCATCCTATGACTAAGAGCTTGACAAAATCCACTTTGATCTTAAACTTGGAATGGATTCCTACCTCTCACCCCCATCTGGAAATCATTTCTAAATTCAAATAATTATCTGTACCTCTTATTACCCTTGGTGGCTCCCACCTTGTATTACATTCAGTTTTACATAGAGATTATCTTCTACTCAACTGTAAGCCTTTTAAGGGTAGGGAATTATAATTTATTTCTCTTTGCACTCCTCATGTAGTCTAATACTGTGTCATAGCCAACAAATTAACCTTTGTAGTTTGAACGGCATTGCCGTCTACTCTTAGAGCCAGAGTATGAACAGTTAAATAATAATAGAATTGGGTAACAGTACAAAAGAAAGCTATAAGGCAGCTTTTGTGTGTGCTACAAAGCACACACAATTGAGTACCATGGATAATAATTACCATGAGTATTTAGAGGATGCGTAGAAGTATTGTACGAACTAGAGCTATGTGGAATGACTTTGGATGAGCTAGAACTTTGTGGAAAGATCTGGAAAGATGTGCAGGAAACGGATAGATGAAGAGGAAGGAAGTTAAAAGAGGAAAGGCTGAGGGAGCAAAGGCACATTTTGGGAAGCAGTGAGTAGCCATGTTGGTCTCAGTGAAGGGCTGTAGTGGAAGGTTGCTAAGAGGTCAGCTGAGAGTGCCCACAGGAGGCTGGCCATGGAGCACCTGCAGTGCCAAGGGAAGGAGTGTGATTTTTGTCATGTGAACCCACCCATTGCCTTCGAGGGGGGTGATTAACAAAATAAATCCAGCAGCATGGGATCTAGATTGTGTATGGGGATCAACTGGAGGTCGGCATGCCTACAAAGTGTGATTGAAAAGCTTCACAGGTCATCCTCCACCAGCCAGTTGGAGATGAGTCTCTTGACCCATCTGTTGAGAAATCCCTGATTTGTTGGGGTGGTTTAGGAGATCAGGAGAGGTGATGAGCACCTGAATAATTAATTTGGTAGGAAATGTTACTTTTCCCCTCAGATTAATTCATTTTCCGTAATCATTTATTGGCTGCCACCAATTGGCTGTGTATAATGGTGCAATGCATGTGAGGTGTGTGCTTTTCAATTTGCACGTTGAGGCGGCCTGAGATGGGCATTGGAGGAGTCTCCTCCTGCACTGTGCTGTTCTTTGCAGCGTCCTGGCACAGCGGCTGGAGAAGTGGCTGCAGCTGATGCTAATGTGGCACCCCCGACAGAGGGGCACTGATCCTGTGTACGGGCCCAACGGCTGCTTCAAGGCCCTGGATGACATCTTAAACTTAAAGGTGAGCATGGAGCCTTGAGGCAACAGGGCGGGTCCCCATGGGACGCTGCAGTGCTTAGGAGAAAGCAATGCTGACCAGTGGGGAAATGGAGGTTGCTGTGAGAGTATACCTCCACCTAAGTAAGAGAATAGGACCCTTGTGCTGACGAACGTTGCTTATAAGGTTGTTGCTATGGACAAACGAGAATAGAAAAGACCGAAATGTATAAACCGTGGCACTCAGACCCCCTTCCTCAAGGTAGGCCCTTGCTTTGTGTGGCTGGGAAATGTTGCGGGGGAGCAGAGGATCCAGGCAAAGAGATAGACATCTCTTGAAAGATGGGTGTTTTTTTTTGCAATAACATCTGGGTTGTGTTGCAGCTGGTTCATATCTTGAACATGGTCACAGGCACCATTCACAACTACCCGGTGACAGAGGACGAGAGTCTGCAGAGCTTAAAGGCCAGAATCCAGCAAGACACAGGAATCCCGGAGGAGGATCAGGAGCTGCTGCAAGAGGCGGGGCTGGCCTTGATCCCTGACAAGCCTGCCACTCAGTGTATTTCCGAGGGCAAGGTGGGCCCCTGGCTTCTTGCAGAATGCCGATTTCCCCTGACCTTGCCTGCAAGGAAACTCATCATGCATTCAGAGTTTAGCTCTCCTTTAGCAATTCTGTCAGGCACACAGTGCAGATACTTGTCTGTTGGTTTTTTTTGTTTTTTTTTTTTAAGTTAGACTGTAAGATCGCTGTGTGGCCTAATGTGACACATGAGTCACTCCACGCTTGACTTGTTACCTCCAGACCACTTAGAGCCTTTGTTGTTTGTGCCTTTGTTGCTAAAGCAATTTTTCATTCTTCTGAGTCAGCCAAAACTATTTATGACGGACCGCTTATATACAGAACTGTGCTGACAGCCGAAGCGATGCTGAGCACGGTTCCTGCCCAAAAAAGCTGATAGAGTTAATATCTGAGAAACAATTATTGGAGAGGAAAGGAGATAGCAAACGTCTAAATTGTACAGTAAAGACAATCAGAGAATAAAATAGAATGCGGTAAGTTGTAAGTAAGGTATCCATTCAGATAATAAGTGTAAAAGAACAACAAAAAGAAGTAGGGACCAGAGTCATTAAGAAAGAGTCCTGGGTACTCAGGACTCGCTAGGTGAAGATGATGTAGTTTGTGAACAGTGGGAAATACTCTGAAATCTCTTAATTATTCATTGGAAAGAGGAGGGGTTGGACCCATGAGATCTCATTGTGTCTTGTCCCTTTGTAGCTAAATGAGGGCCGCACACTGGACATGGATCTCGTTTTTCTCTTTGACAACAGTAAAATCGCCTATGAGACCCAGATCTCTCCACGACCCCAACCTGAAAGTGTCAGCTGTATCCGTAAGAACATCATTGCTTTTTTTTTTTTTTTAAATCACTCACAAAGCGTGGGACAGGAAAGAGACGTGGAGCAGAGGGGTGGTCCACACCAACGAGATCAGCTTCCCTGGTGCTCGGGGCAGCCTTCTTTACTAGGGACCCATAAGGACTAGCCCAGCTGAAAAAGAGTAGAGGAAGTTTTCAGTGAACTTCAACCTCATAGGTAGAACGTTTTTTCAAAATTTTATTGGGGAATTGGGGAAGGGGAACAGTCAAGTTGTTCTGAGTCCTTCAGTCTTAGTTATGGACGGCACAGCTAACTGAACTCCAAGTCCAGTCGCCATCCAGCCAACTATCAGCACCTTGTAGCTGGTCAGCTCAAGATGCCATGTTCAACCTTAGTTGAGGGTGGGCATAGCCCACCATCCCATGAGGGAGTCGAACCGGCAACCTTGTTGTTAGGAGCACATGGTCTCACCAGCTGAACCATCCTGCAACCTGTTGGCAGCTCAGTGGCAGCTCAGCTCAGGTGCAGCTCACTGGCTCATGTGGGAATCAAACCAGTGACCCTATTGCTCAGAGCTTGCACTCTTTTTTTTTTTTAGGAGGGCAGTGTCACTGGCCCTCATATGTGGGATCCGAACCAGGGCTGCTGGAGTCCCAAGCCAGCTCTTAACCACTGCGCCACTCGGCCGGCCCAGAGCTCACACTCTTAACCAACTGAGCCACTCGGCTGGCCCATAGGTAGAACTTTAAACAGAAAACAGAGAAGACTGCCTGTGAGTTACTGAACTTGAATCAGATGACTATTTTATTTATTTTTGAAGTTTTATTTATATTTTAATAATTAATACATGCACATGATACAAAAAAGATCAAAAGGTTATACAGCATCTTCCAGAGAAACTGCTGCTATCAAATTCTTGGCTAGACCTTCCAGGGGTATTCTATTCGTTTATAAATTGTATGTATATATAATTCTTTTTTCCCCCCAAATAAATGGTAGCCTACAATACATACTGTTCTCTACCTGCTTTTTTCATTTAACAATATATTTTGGAGATTTTTCCCCTGTTGATGCATATAGAGCTGCCGATTTTTTAAATGCCTATGTAGTATCCCATTGTGTGAACGTTAGATGGACATGTTAATGCATCTCCCACTCCTGTTCCCACACACTCACACAGAACAAACACACAGATCAAGGGTCCAAAGGCTTAGAGATCTCCAGGTTTACTGCTTATTTAATCAGCTTCCAGTGCTGCTGGTGGAAGCTGCATTTTTAGAAAACTTCCTATGACCTTAAATTTTGTGAAATATAGTTTCTATTGAAAATGTATGAAAGGGCCGGCCAAGTGACTCAGTTGGTTAAGAGCTCGCTCAAGAGTGCAAGCTGAGCTCTGAGCAACGGCAGTTCGATGCCAGCCCGAGCTGAGTTGCCGTTGAGCTGCAAACAGGTGGCAGGATGGCTCAGCTAAAAAAAAAAAAAAAAAAAGTATGAGCCTGTGTACATGTGACTGTCTCCACTTGGTTCACAAAGTGTTTCTTCAAGTTAACATCTATTTGTTGACTGGTACATGGCTTGTGCTGTAATGGGGTACAGAAAAATCTATGAGACAGTAAGCAGGCATAGCACCCAAAAGCGTTATGTAATAGCATAGCAGTTATATAACTTTAAAGAAGGTAAAGTCTAAGTCCCAGTGATGTTGCAAGGCAGGACACGGTTAATCATAGGGGAGTTATTCTCTGACAATTGTGTATATCTCTGTTCCAGTCCAAGAGCCCAAGAGGAACCTGTCTTTCTTCCAGCTGAGGAAAGTGTGGGGCCAAGTCTGGCACAGCATCCAAACCCTGAAGGAGGACTGTAACCGGCTGCAGCAGGGACAGCGAGCTGCCATGTATTGTGCCAGGCGGTTTGGGGCTTAACTTATTTAAAATTGCTTGGTAGCTTTTGCTACAGAGAGGTGGCAGAGGCAGGGGTCCACAAGCAACCATTAGGAGAGACAAGAGGGCGACACTGGTTTGGATGGGTAGGAAGTAGTCATCTAAGCTGGATGGAGGGAGGCCCTTTTAGACCTGACAGGGTGAGTAAGGTCAGCCCACGGAGCAGGAGTGTAAATGGAAGGTTGGGCTGGCTGAAGCAGGGGCAGAATTTGGAACGTGGAGGAGCTCATTGCAATTTGGGTCAGCAACACTCCCCTGATTGTCATGCCAGGGACTGACTGACTCTTTCCCCAGGTTATGACTAGTTTGGGTTACTGGCCCTTTGTGTAGTACTCTGCCTAGTTCCAATTTTGGTGTAGAACCACATGCATTGCTGAGGGCCAGAAAATTGTCTATGGTTATAAGTGGTTACTCTTATAATAATAATTATAGCAGGGACCTGCCTTAGCATCTGAGGTCGTTTTGTTATTGAACAGGAAATGGAATTTGGATCCCAGAGATGCCCCAAGGCTGTTTCTTGTGGTCCCTGCAGGATGAATCTCCTCCGGAATAACAGCTGCCTCTCCAAGATGAAGAATTCCATGGCTTCCATGTCTCAGCAGCTCAAGGCCAAGTTGGATTTCTTTAAGACCAGCATCCAGATTGACCTGGAGAAGTATAGTGAACAAACCGAGTTTGGGATCAGTGAGTGTACTCTTTGCAATGAGTTTTGAGAAACCATTCCATTCTTGTTTTCGCTTCCCGAGGTTTCCTGTGTTTTTTATTTTTTTTTTATTTTTATAATTGAGTTGCTTATTTCTGTTTTGGTTTTGTGGTGTTTTTCATTTTTTTTTCCTACATTTTTTTTTCCAGCATCAGATAAACTGCTGCTGGCCTGGAGGGAAATGGAACAGGCTGTGGAGCTCTGTGGGCGGGTAGGAGACTCATTTTAGGGTTATATCCTTACCAAGGGGGATGAGGCTTTTTTCTTCCATTTTCCACTTTCTCTTCAAATACTAGGTCAGTCTTGCATGTCAGAATTCAAGTTTTTCTCGCCATGCTCTTTGACTTGAACTAGGACTTTCTGGAAAGAGGCTGGGAGAATAGCCAGTAAAGGGGGCCCCACTGTGGCCCATCCCAGAGCCACACAGGTGGACAGGGCTGGTCCAGATTTGAATAAGGAGCACGATGTGAAGTGTCCTAGGGGGAAGTCTGGACCTCTTCCTATTAGAAAGGGCCCTGGAAGAATGATCACGTCATCTAATCAAAAGTTTTTGCCTAATTTTGTTGGGATATTAAACCCATAGGGAAGGAAAGGTCTAGGCGGAGAGTCAGGACAGTGTATATATCCAATGCCACTGAAAAATGTTAATTATGAAGGCAAGGGAAGTGTGACTTAGTGAACCTCACAAAGCCTGAACCCTGGGCTCTGAGGCTTTTCCTGGACTTTTTCAACATTTTCCCCTGTGAACTTGGGCAAGGACCTTCACCTCTGTGTTTTAATGTCTGTTTCTATAAATCGGTACTGAATGCATGCTTAAAGGCAGCTATTATGTACACAATACCTTATTTAACCTAGAGACGGTGAGGGCTCCACCCATCTTGGCGCTCATGTATATACTCTATGAAATAAAGAAGTCCAGGCCCTCCCACATGGGTGGCAGTGGCTGTGCAAAGAAAGACAAGAGAAGGAATATGCAGAGGGCATCTCTGCCCGATACTTATATAGCTTATCTTATCTAACCTCTAATGTGGTGCTATTGGAAGCCAATTTTGTGGTGGAGGAAACTGCAGATCAAGGGTTAAGTAACTTGCCCAAAGGTCACACGTCTACAAAGTGGTAGCCTCGAGATCCAAAGCCAGGTTGTTCTGACTCCAAACTCCATAGTCCTTCTAGCCAGTTAATCAAGAGTCTTTAGTGAGTTTGGAGGATTTTCCCTGAAAATCTTGCCTCTCAAAGAGTGCTCATATTATGTCAGTTGACATTAGCACAGCTTTTTCAACAGGAGAATGAAGTGAAACACCTGGTGGAACGGATGATGGCACTTCAGACAGACATCGTGGACTTGCAGAGGAGCCCGATGGGTCGGAAACAGGGGGGGACTCTGGACGACCTGTGAGTATCAACTGGGCAGGGGACCACACGCTGTCCCCAACACACCACAGCCCCAACCAGAGTTGCCAAGTGTGTGTTGGGGTTCTATGTGGTTATTATGGAAGCTCTGTGAGACCATCCTCCTCTAGAGCACGCCCCCCAGTCAGTCATCGGCATGGTCCAGAGATGAGCAAGGCAAATCACCGCCACTCTCAGCATGAGTTTCCATATCTACTGAGTGGCCAGAAGGACTGTCTGACTTCCCAGAGTTGTGAGGATCAGTTTAGGTGATGCACAGAACAGTAGCTCATAAACTATAAAGGCTGTAATGCAAGGAGCTTTTACCATGGTATCAAACATCGCTGTTTTTCCAGCCCACCCTGACCCAGGGGTGGTTCGAAGAGCAGAAAGTAGAGCAGAGAAGAAACCTGGCAACTCTTGGAAGTTTGGATCTGGAAACTGTTCATTTGAATCTTTATCAGGACTTTGGCCTTGGCTCTGGGAGGGCATGAGGTGCCCAGGCACAGAGCTCTACCTGAAAGAAATCACACAATCGCATGCAGCCTCCACAGTGCAGACGAGAGGGAGGCAGGCAAGCACATCAGCCTCTCAGGGGCTGTCTCATTTGGGCTCGCAGTGTCTTCTGTTGCTTTTACGAGGATTCTCAGGATCAGGAGCCCAAACATCAGAAACCTGATTATACATTTCCTCGAATCGTTTAACCCTTTATTCTCCTCTAGTTTTTAAATGAAAGTCACTCTGAAAATGTCAGCCAGTCTCGCTATGTTAAGGGGAAAAAGGGATAGCAGTTTGTGTCACCCTGGGCTTGAGCTTTCAAGGGGAAACCATGTTCTCCAGGCTTGGGTCCAGTTGTGGTACCCGGAATCGCTGTTGCAGAAGCCAAGTGGACAGGAATTCTGGGGGACGGAGTGGAGACTCCTTTCCTTAAGATTATCTCTCATTACGCCGTGGAGATGTTTGATTTTTGATAATGAGGGCAATCATTCCCTTACTATAGCTATCACCTATAATCATTTTCTCCAGGCAAGACCTATTGCAGTCATGCTTCTAGAAATCAGTAATTCCACTGGCAGGAAAGAGCTTATCAATGCTTCAAATGTGCTTATTTGGCCTCAAATCTAGATATAGCTTCTTCTTTGTGTATTTCAGAGAAGAGCAAGCAAGGGAGCTTTACAGGAGACTAAGGGAAAAACCAAGAGGTAAGTGGGATTTTATGCCTGCCTTGGGTTCCTTGTTACCTCAGGTAGAAGGCATTGGTACTCTCTGCCAGCCTCCTGGAGGAACTGGGCAACTCCTTTCCTCTTTCCAGACCAACGAACTGAGGGTGACAGTCAGGAAATGGTGCGGCTGCTACTTCAGGCGATCCAAGCCTTTGAGAAGAAAGTCCGAGTGATCTATACGCAGCTCAGGTATAAACCCGACTTTCCTACTTGAGGTGAAATGTGGAGAAGCCGCAAGGCTGTGTGAGGCCATTTCCTCCCTCCTCTCTGACGTGCTTAAGCCACCTGAAGAAAATTTCCCCACAGCTGCTGGATGGATTCACAATTGCAAGGGATTATGTTCTCCCACGTTCTCCAACCCAAAAGCCACTGGAGTTTGTCTTGTTTATTTTTTACAGTAAAACTGTGGTTTGCAAGCAGAAAGCTCTGGAACTGTTGCCCAAGGTGGAAGAGGTAGTGAGTTTAATGAATGAGGATGAGAAGACGGTGGTTCGTCTTCAGGAGAAGCGACAGAAGGAACTGTGGAATCTCCTGAAGATCGCTTGTGTGAGTGGGCCCCCATAGCCAGGCCCGTAGCCCCCCGTCGGCCAGCCTCCCTGGGCCTTCCACTTCTGTGCAGCTGTCACCACCCTACAAGGGAGCCCACAAAGCCACTGACAGGCCACTCAGCTCCTGCTGCTCAGTCTCCACTTCTCTTCTCCATGACTTAGAATGAACAGGGAGGGACAGAGTTAGGCCTAGGCCCGATGTTTTTATTTTTGTATGTATTAATTACCTATGGCTACTGTAATAAATTACCACAAAGTTTTTCTGTTACAGTTCTGAAGGGTAGAAGTCTGAGATCAAGGTGTGGGCAGGGCCAGGCCCCGTCTGAAGGCTCTAGGAGAGAACTCTTCCTTGTATCTTCCAGCTTCTGGTGGCTCCAGGCTTTGCTTGGCTTATGGCAGCATCGCTCCAGCCTCAGCCTCTGTCATCACAGGGCCTTCTTCTCTGTCTCTCTTCTGGGTGTCCCTTATAAGAACACTTGTCATTGGATTTTGGTCCCACCTGGATAGTACAGGATGAGCTCATCTCAGGATCCTTAACTACGTCTGAAAGACGGTTTTTCCAATAAGGTCACACTCCCAGGTTCCTGGACTTAGGGATGGATAGACTTGTTGGGGTCCTTCATTTAGCCCGAAACAGTGCTTGTCAGCGTGATGTTATAGATCCTCATCCTTGTCTGCTGCTTGGTATTGTAACACACTTCCTGTGCCCTCCATCCTAGTAGAGCTGTGATTTCACTGAACGTTGCTCAGAAAGAAAACATAACACACACAAAAAGGATCCCAGGACAGAGAAAGGAAAGGAGCCAGGTAAAAGCCATGGAAGCCAGAGCTGATGGAGAGTGGCCCCACTGTGAAGGCTATAGAAAGGTTAAAGAGGTTGAAAAGAGAGCTATGTAGTCATCGCCTTTAAGAGCAGAGTGTAGAGTGGGAAGGAAGATAGTTGCTTAAGGTGGAAGCACGATACATGGCTGGCATTTAAGATTGTGGAGACTAGAGCATATTTGTAGGCCAAGCAGAAAGACAACGTGTACCGGGGAATTCAAAGTATCAGAGCCAGGAGACAGTTGAGTCTCCTGTCCTAAGAACAATGGAAAGGTCAACATATGAGCATGAGGGGAAAATTTGGCCCTGGGAAGGGGTGAGTAACATATCTTCCTGGAGGTAAAGAGGAAAAGGAGGAAGATGACAAGGCAGAGAAGATTTAAGAGGGAGAAGGAAGTTGAGGTATTCATAGGCAATGGCTTGATCTGCCATCTGCATCCATTCGACATTTATTGAGCACCGACTATATGCCCAGCAGTGTGATGCAAACTGGAAATACAGGAGGGAAGAAAAGCATGGTGCCTGACCCAAGGAGCTCATCATCGGGCAAGGGGCACAAACAGGGAAATGAACGAGGACAGTTTAGGGCAGGAAGTATGTATAGCATCTAGAGTAGCATGAGCTGTCTCATGAATGCAGAGGGGGAACACCAGCTTCAGCCTTAGAGGACAGGGAACCACAGGAAGTGTTCGCAGGGAGGTGGTGGTTCACCGAAGAATGAGTAGGAAGGAAGTAGGTGGCTGGGTGGAGATGAGGACATTCCAGGACAAAGACATTGCTGTCAAAAGGCTGGAATGATGGGCCGGCCGAGTGGCGTGGTGGTTAAGCGCTGGCTTGGGAAGCCAGCGGCCCCGGTTCGGGTCCCACATATGAGGGCCCCGTGACACTGCCCTAAAAAAAAAAAAAAAAAAAGCCGGAATTAGGTATAAGCAGGTGTGTGTGGTATGGGGTTAGGGTATCACTGGGGGGGCGGGGCAGGGAATTGGAGAGCTAGGCAAGGGCTAGCTCACGCAGGCCGTACTTTATTTTGAAGGCAGTGAGGAAACGGCAGGATTTGTTTTTTCCTTTCATACTGGAAGTTAAGTGTGGGAATGGTATTATCACTTTAGGGTTTAGAAAAATCACTCTGATGGCAGCTGAAATACAGATTTGAGACTTTGGCAGACCTCACACTTGAGCGTGAGGGGCCACTCAGTGGGGGCTGGAGTTGAGTAGCCTCTTCCACCATCCTCACAGGACAGGCTGGTGGAAGGGTCAGGGAGCCAAATAGGACAGAAGTGATCTCCTGCATCACTTGGAGACCCAGGAAGAAGTGGAGGAGGTTGGTGACTGGGTCTCTCCATGGGTGACAATCTGCAGGGAAGACACAGCAGAAGGACAAAGAACAAGGCAAAATTAAGTTCTTGAAGTTGCACCTTGATGTTTAGCTGGGAGGGAGGATGTGGAGCCAGAATGGGTCCCACCGCTTGAGTGGCAAGAAGGATGAAGAACTGCAGGCTGCAGTAAGATCAAGGAGAGGGATCAGTGAGCAGTAGGTGAGGCCAACAGGTGAGAGCGTGGTGGGCACTTGGGGAGGAGAGGTGGCTTGAGGTGCTGAGAAGGTTGACTGACTGCAGTTCATGTCTGTGGGCTGCAGGTGTGAGGAGGTGCAAGTAGCTGGGGCAAGAGCCATTGGTTTAGTATCTTGGCTTTGAGGTGGAGTGGCTACTGCAGCCCGGGAATCAGGATATATTGGTTTTTTTCTCAGCTGTCCCACAGATGGGTGATTCACAGAGTCACTGATAACCTTTTTGTGTGTTTCAGTCTCCTACTTGGAAAAGAGTAAAAACATCTCCCTTTCAGTTTCCTTTTAAGAGTTCATTAAGCAATCAAACTAATGAAATAAAGCCTACAAATACAAGCAATTCAAATCTCTTAAATTTAGAATCTTTTATCAAAAAGTACACCTATAAATAAAGAAGCATTTTCTAACCTAAAATGTAGAAATGTTGACTGATATTCTCTAGGAATAGCATGTGTCTTGTGGGGCCACTTGGCTTATGAGAAGATACTATGGTGTGACTGTAAAAGTTGCATCATCCCTTTGCTCCAAAATTTTGTTGACTTTTTTTGTTTGTTTGTTTTTCTTTTTCTTTTTCCTTTAGAGCAAGGTCCGTGGTCCTGTCAGTGGAAGCCCAGATAGCATGAATGCTTCTCGCCTTAGTCACTCTGGTCAGCTGATGTCTCAGCCTCCTAATGCTCCCAACAGCTTACCTGAGACAGTCAACAAAAGGTATGTCATTGTCAGTAGTGCCAAGTATAATATTCATGGGCACCTCAGTAGGTCATGGGATGGAAACGCATGTGTATCATTGCTAGACCATTTTATCCGTCTAATGGTTTTGTGCAAGTTTTCCTTTGTGTTGTATCATATGCTAGGCACTGCGGGGACAAATGTCTTATAGTCCCTTCCAACTTGCTAACTATAGTTTCTTTGTCTAAGTGTTGGATTATTAATTGTTCAATGAAAATATTAATAGTGCTAGTCAGTCACAGGCTGTCATATAGTCCAGCCATCATTATCTGTTCTTCAAAACCAGACTGCCTACAGGGAGGGCCCTATTCCTCCTACCTGAGTTCTTGCCTCCTTTCTCTCACCCCACCACTCCTTTGAGTTATCAAGTCACCATGTTCCTCCCGTTGCCTCTCATCATCTCTCATTCATCCCTTCCTCTCCCCTCCTGTCATCTGGACAACAACCATAGAGGTAGTGAACAGCACACTTCAGCCCTTTCTGGCAAGGCTTTTTGCCTCCCTGCTTCCTGTCTGTATTGCCTCCAAGCCCTCACTGGTCAAATTAGTCTTCACAAAATGCCATTTGAAGTGGTACCTTAGTCAGAAACTAGCAATGGCTTCCTGCCGCCTACAGTATCCCGCCTGAGCCTTTTCCGGCACTCATGGCCACCTCACAGTGGTTCCCCTGATCCCATACAAATTCCTTGCTTTAGCCCAGTTTATCTTCAAGTGTGGTCCAGACCAGCAACACCAGTAGCCTCTTGTTAGAAATACAGATTCTGGATCAGAAGATCAGGGGCGAGGCACAGTGGTCTCTGTTTGACAAGTCCCAGCTGATTCTGATGCACACTCAAGTTTGAGAATCACGCCTCTGGTCAGCGCCCTTCCCAGGAGCTGTCCTCCCACCTGGAGAGCACACCTGCTTCTCACCTCTTCCAAAGCCCCGAGTGCACATGCACTCGGACTGCTCTCTTCTTGACCACCTATAGGGGTTTTTGCTTCTCATTCAGTCCCATACCCATTTGTGTCCCAGGCCCTAGGCACTGGAGGTGGTTAAAATCAGTTCCTATAGGCACATCTATAAACATAGAAAATAGATTAAGATTGCCTAGGGCAGGTGGGGAAGGAGTATGGAAAGTGGCTGATGATGGGTATAAGATTTCTTTTTGGATGATGAAAATGTTCTGAGGCTGGATTATTGTGATAGTTGTACAGCTCTGTAAGCGTACTGAAACTATCGAATTGTACACTTTAAATGGGTGAACTTCATGGTATGTAAATTTATGTCAGGCTGTTTTTAAAAGTCCTGTTCCTGTGCTTGGGGAGTTCATAGCCTATACTGTTTTGGTACTTAATCATATGTGGCCTTAGGTTCTTAATTCTCTCCCCAACCTACTGTGAGTTCCTTGAGGCTAGTAACCAGGTCTTGTGCCTCTTATGTTGCCCTCTGGAGCTGGCACTGAGCCTTTAACCTAATTAGCAGCCCCATGGATGAGACTAAGCAAAAAAAATGCCCTGTGTTCCTTCTATCAGAGTATCGCCCTCTTTGCAAGGTAAGAGGAGTTCTAGGCACTGTCTTCCTGGATTTGTCACATTCCCTCCAAGGATATCCTCAAAGCTCTAGAAACATCATCCTGAGAGAACAGGTTGCAGATTGTCTCTCTACATCATAGAGCTGAGGCTAGAGAAGGACAGACGGCTTATACTCTCCTCTGTCTCACCATGGCCCCTTCTTGATAAGACACCGCATTTCTTATCAAAGAAGAGAGCCCACAGATTAATGAAATCAGTTCCCAGAACTTGCTTTTCTGCAGATCTCAAGGAACTGAAAATCTGGTGAAGTTGCTTGGCTTATATATTTTTTTCCATTTCAGAAATTGAAAAACAGGTGATTTGGGAGATACCTTTAGATTTTAGCAGTTTGGAGAAAATTAATAAATTCAGCTAGCTAGTTAAGTCTGAAAGAGCTCTTTCACTTTTGACTTTTTATTAAGCAGGGATGGATCTGTTTGCCTTTTCACAATGTGACCAGCAATACTTACAGATGGATATGGGCTTCTGAAAAGTGCTTAACTAGATGAATGAATCGCTATTCAATGACATGGTATCTTAGGACAGAACCAAAATAATTATTATTCAATTTTTAAAATCTTGCCAAAGCTCATTAGCATATTTTTAAACAATAGTATTATCTCTGAATAAATAATACCACTTTCTGATAATTTGATCATTTTCTTTAGTGAAGAACTGATGGCTGAAGCACATACTCTCTGGAGCCAGCTAGAAAGTGCGATGCAAGACACCATGAAAGAACAGGACCAGAGCTTACAGGTGATGGCCTGTGTGAACCCCAGCTATTCCATGTCCTTTCTACAGCAGTGAGAAAATGAAAATGGAAAGGCAATCCATTATTTCCTCACTCTCAGTACACATTTAGGATTCTCTAGTACAGCTGACCCTTGAACAATGTGGGCTTTAGGGATACTGACACCAGCACAGTCGAAAATCCACGTATAACTCTTCACTCCCTCCAGATTTAATGCAATAGCCTACTGTTGACCAGAAGCCTCACTGATACCATAAACAGTCCATTAACACATATTTTGTATGTTTTAGGTAGTATATACTGTATTCTTACAATAAAGTAAGCTAGAGAAACTAAAATGTTATTAAGAAAATCATAAGGGGCCGGCTGAGTGTCGCAGTGGTTAAGTGCTAGCTTGGGAAGCCGGCGGCCCCGGTTTGGGTCCCACATGTGAGGGCCATTGACACTGCCCTCAAAAAAAAAAAAAAAAAATCATAAGGAAAATACATTTACTATATTTATTGAAAAAAATTCAAATATAAGTGGACCTGCGCAGTTCAAACCCACATTTTTCAAGGTTCAACTGTACATATTTATTATTAGGCACTATAATAATAATGCTAACAATTATTGAACGGGTACAAGTACTTTATGTGCATTATCTCATTTAACCTTACAATACTTGATCCTTATGAAGAAGGTAACGTTATTCTGAGACCTTCCCCTGTGCCCCTGCAACTTTTTTACCACTGCTGAGCATCTGTGTGTGGGTGGATGAGGTGCTGAGCTGGACTTCAGGGATAAAGCAAGAACCTGTCATGGCCCCACGTCTCAGGGACTCAGAGCTTAGTAGTAGGTAGAACTAGTTTTAGGGAAGCAAACATGAAGATAAACTAGTCAAGGCAGTACATTAAGACAAAGCTAACATTGCTGGGAGGATCCTGTGTCATTCCCTCAGATCTTTAAGTAACCTTTTCCTGCCAATACAATCACCTGCTAGCCTCCCCTGAACTTCTCAGCTTTTGGAAGAATCAGAAGGGATACTACTAATTGTAATGACCTTTTATTTATTCAAGTATTGTTCTCCAACACTTGGGGCTTTCTGTATCTTTTATTGCATCTCTTCTTCCTCCTGGCGCTGTATATTTTATCCTTTCACTGTTAATTTGCACCTCTGCCAGAGGAAAAGGAAGTCATATCAGGCCCTTTTGTCTGGTGAGGATAGAATTCAGTAGCTGAGATTTGCACTTGGTACCACAGTGAGCATAAATAAATAAATGCTGTGAGCACAAGTCATACTAAAATTGCCTTTCCAGGTCCATAGTCACAGAATCTCAGGGACTCCAAGCCAATCCAAAGAAAAGATCCTGTATGGTTTTGAATATGTCACTTAGCTCAAGGGTACCCTGTAATAACAAGACTTGTTAATGAGAGGATTTAAATTTCCTTCTAAGTTGTGCTAGTTGCCTCCGGAAAAATAAAAACAACCGGAGGTGTATTGGTGACTGCTGTATTTTTAACCTGCCTGTTGACTTTCAGTCTCTAGACTGGAGCTGGTTACAGACTGAGGAAGAAGAGCAGAATAGCCTGGAGCAGGCCTCGTGACTGCGTGGGTGGCCTGGACTACCTGTGGGAACTGCCTGGCCTGATGCTCTCCCACTGTGGCCTCTGCTAGAATGATGTCCCAGCAATCTTTGGCACCCAGGTGGAGATCTCACTTCCCCAGCAGTTGTGACATTCACTGTGGACCAAGGGTGTGGCCCTCCATTGGCACTGCCAACAACTTGTCTGCACACTGGAAGCCCTCCATCACAGAGGCTCAGCAAATGTTGATGCCAGGCACGAATGTATATGGAGACCAAGCCATGGCAGCTACTTTCTCTGCTCTGAAAAAAGTGCCTAAAGTACAGTTGTCCCACAGACCACTGGATGGATGTCTAATGTGACTCTTTCAGGACAAAGTATGACCTGCACTTAGTGCCAGCCTGTCCTCTCCTGACCCGTCCTGTTCTCCAGAGGCCCTGATCCACCTGTCCTCACAGCTAGTGTTTCACTGGATTTGGCTTTTCTTAAAACAGACTTTTAAATCATGGACTTGGCAGGATCCCATCCTCTCTCTTCCTCTTTTCATTTTACTAAATGATTCCTTTTACCTACACTTTGATGGTTGTCCTCCCTTCAGCAACGTGGTAGGTAAATGTTAAGTTCCTCCTGTCTGTAGTCCTTTGAGCCACAGACTGACTTACTAGAGCCAGGATGAAAGAGTATCTCCCTTCCTTTGGATCCCAAAGGTTACCTGGGAGTGAGCTGTCATGGAGACGAAAAGGTTATCTGTCTACCACTAGCCTGCTGACCACAATGCCCACCTCCTGTCCTTGCTCAGACATATCTGTGTGTGGTTGTCGTGAGACAGGGAGTTCCTGCCTCTCATATCTAGCAGTATTATTAAATTGACTTATTTTAAAAATAGTTTCTGTATCTCGTAACATGACTCAAACACGTATACAAGGCTCCACAATCCATTTTTATAATATCTATGGTTAGGACTTACAAACTCAAAATCCAACTTAATGGAGAATTTTATAAACTGGAATAGTGCCTGGATGAAACAGTGCCATAGCACTCGCACTGCTCTGACATACAAAATTTCACCTTTATGTAAAATAAAGCAGGGGCCGGCCGAGTGGCACGTTGGTTAAGAGCTAGCTTGGGACACTAGTGACCCCAGTTCAGATCCCGCATATGAGGGCCAGTGACACTGCCCTCTACAGCTAAGATGGTGAACAACAGCTCCACCTGAAGCTAGGATGCTGTGAGTCCTCAGGGATGGCGTGGCTGCAGCCCCTGCTGCAGTGGGCTGCCATAGGCTACAGTGAGTGGCCAGCAGCCAGCGTGAGTGGCTGGCAGCCGGTGTGAGCTGCCAAGAGCGGCCGTCCAGAGGCTGGTGACCGATCTGCCTCACCTGAGAATAGTGCAATGATGATACCAACATGGGCCAGTGAAGCAATGTCCTCCACAACTAGACTGAAGAACAAAAAAGGACAACAACTTGTCTGTTCCCCTTCCCCGGTTCCCCAACGCTGTTCCCTTTCCCCAATTCCCAATAAAATCTTAAAAGAATAATAAACAAATAAAGCAGGAAGGTAAAACAAATTCAGATGATCACAAATAGGTAAGTTTGATTGGAGAAGAAAAGTTGGAAGAGAGGAATTTCACAAAGTGCCTTCCATGGAAATAGTACAGAGGGTTTCATGGTCTAATTGCCTCTTGGAGATCTACCTTGTATACTGGTACATTAAAGTATAGCAGGTCCTCAAATAACATCATTTTGTTCAGTGTGATTTCACTACAATGTTGATGAGATGGCGTAGGAACTTAACTCTTGTTTATATCAATCAGCCTATGACAGAATTGGTTTCGTGATATGTCATTTTGCTTAAAGTCACAACCTATTGATGTTAGTACCACAATTTGTTAAAAGGGTGACAAATCTTAGGTGACCAACTTGTCTCAGTTTTCCCAGAACTTCCCTGGACTTAGCCCTCAAAGTTCTGTGTCCCAGTAAACCTCTCAGTCACTGCTAACCCAGGATGATTAGCTATCCTACATTATGATGTGTTCATATCCTGTGTAATTTGAAATATTTGACTCTTCAGCAAAATTGCAATTTAGGATATTCATTCAACAAGTACTTATTGAGCACCTCTAGGTGACAAACGAAAATTAACTCCCTACTGTCATGGAACTTACAGTCCACATTGGTGGGAAAAGGGTAGAGCAGGGAGTAGATAATAGGCAAGTAATACATGTGTAAGTTTCAAATAGTTTTAGTGCTATGAAAAAAATAAAACAGTAATGGATAAAGAGTACCTTAGTGTTCTGGAATGTGACAAGGATGTGACTACTGAGCTGAGATTTGAATAAGGCAGCCAAGCAAAGGCCTGAACAATAAGAGACCTGAAGTAGGTACAAGTGTGTACTAAATAATGATGTGTGTGTACTAAGAACAAAGGGAAAAGTGGCAAGAAATGAAGGAGAGTTGGTAGAGGATAGATCACATTAGGACTTGTAGGCCATGGGAGAGTGTGGATTTTATTCCAAGTGTAATGAGAAGGTAGTTAAGGAAATGAATGACGTATTCTGATACACATTTTTTTTCCCCCCAAATCCCTCTTGTCCTATTTGGAGAATGGCCTGTAGAGAACAAGAGCATAAGCAGGAAGCCCACTGAGGAGGTTGTGGCAGTAATTTGGGAGCAAAATCATGGTAGATTGGACTAGGGTAGTGGCAGTAGAGGTCGTGAGAGGTAATCCAGTTCAAATATGTATTCTGGAGACAGATCAGACAAGACTTGCTAAAAGATTAGATGTGTGGTGTGACTCCTAGGGTCTTGGCCTGATGGCAGGGTGAATTAAAGTGTCACCAACTACATTGGGGAAAAGTTAAGGAGAAGCTAGTGGAGCAAAGATCAAGAGTTCTTTAGACTTATTTTATTTTTGAGAGGCCTATTATGGACAACTAGAGATATCCATTAGGCAGTTTGATACATGGGACTAGAGCTTAAGGGAGATCAGGACATATACAAATTTAGGAGCCTTCAAGTTAGATCTGGCATTTACAAAGGTGAAACGACAAGATGGAAAAGCTGGCTAGAAGATCAAAACCTGAGGCACTTTCCCATAGAGGTTGGAGAGTGGAGGAGGAGCTGGGAACCAATACACAAACAAGGCAAAAAACAAAACAACAAACTTGAGAAGTTTGTGGCTGGTAAGGAAGAAGGAAAATGCAGAGCATGTGCTATCTTAGAAGCCAATTGAAAACAAATGATTTCAAGAAGAGAGCGGTTAAGCGAATCAGGTGTTACCTGTCCAAGAAGGTGAAGAAAGAGAATTGATCATTTTCCTTGGATTTTCTGGCACTGATTTTTTTTTAAAGTTATCATAAAACTCATAAAAAGTGACCCCACAATTCCCTAAAGTCGTTACTTTCATTATTCAGAGGTGAATAACTTTTTTATTTATGAGAGATGATGATTCTTCAGAGCAAAATAATATTAATATAGCTAGGAATAGAGATTGGATAGGAAAAAAGCAGAACAGAGAAAAAAACTAATATGACTCATCTAAATGAAGGTGAAAATCGGGCCGGCCGAGTGGCGCAGTGGTTAAGTGCTGGCTTGGGAAGCCAGCGGCCCCAGTTCGGTCCCACATATGAGGGCCAGTGACACTGCCCTCAAAAAAAAAAAACAACAAAAAACACTAAATGAAGGAAATCAAGGAGTTAAGCTGCAGAAGAAAAAGGCAAGGGATAGGGAGAAAAACAAATATTTACAAAAATATACAATGTGCAAAAAGCATTTGTAGTAATATATTTAAAAATCTAATACCAGACAACTACCCCTTAGAAAAATGAACAAAATATATAAATAAGAAATTCTCAAAAGAAGAAATACAAGTGTTCAGTAAACATAACAAGATGTACACTGATATTGGAAAAAAAAAGTACAAACTGATCAAAGAAACTATAGCTACGCCATTATTTCATAATTGAAAAATAATGGGAATTTTTTAAAAAACTGCATTAGAAGACTGGAAATATATGTCCCAAAACATTAACAGTGGTTAAGCTTGATAGTTAGATGATCACTGATTTTAATTTTCTCTTTTTATACATTTTTCAGATTTTTCTATAGCAACCATGTATCAGTTTGTAATAAGCTTTTAATTTTACATACACACAAAGCAATTCCCTGGAATTGACTGCTTAGTATGAACTCCAGGAGTTACACTTGTAAAATAAAATATTGCTGATGTCACATTTTCATTTCTCAAGCAGAACTGTAAATTTCTTAGATATAGGTCATCATGTTGTAATGACAATTTCATTGCCCATTATCTAGGTTAAGTGCTTCTCCCTCCTTTGTGTTTTTCACTTTGGCTCATACCGCAAAAGGCAAGGGAATAAAAAATAAAATGTATTTTGACATTGGTTGGCATATCTACTAAAAAGTTTTGTATGGGAGGCTTTCCTATTGGCACATTTCATCCCAGACTCCTGCTGCACCTAGTAGAGGAGAACGCCATTGTAGTGGCTTTTTTTTTTTTTTTTTAAGATTTTATTGGGGAATTGGAGGAGGGGAACAGTGTTGGGAAACCAGGGAAGGGGAACAGACAAGTTGCTGTCCTTTTGCTCTTCAGTCTAGTTATGGAGGACATTGCTTCACTGGCCCATGTTGGTATCGTCATTGCTCTCTTCTCGGATGAGGCAGATCGGTCGCGGGCCTCTGGACGGCCGCTCACCGCAGCTCTTGGCAGCTCACACCGTCTGCCAGCTGCTCACTCTGGCTGCCTGCCACTCACTGTAGCCTATGGCAGCCCACTGCAGCAGGAGCTGCAGCTAAGCAGACCCAGGGACTCACAGCAGCCCAGCACCAGGTGGAGCTGCTGTTCACCATCTTAGCTGTAGAGGGCAGTGTCACTGGCCCTCATATGTGGGATCCGAACCAGGGTCCTGCTGCTCAGAGCCGGTGTCCCAAGCCAGCTGTTACCCAACGGGCCACTCCGCCAGCCCTGTAGTGGCCTTCTATATTCATTGCAGTGGACTGCACTATATAGAGGGTGCCAAAAAAAAGTATACACATTTTAAGAAAGGAAAATGCTGTTAAAATTGTAATATTCAATATATACCGACAACGAACGATGAATACAAATCATGTGTATACATTTTTTTTTTTGCACCCCAGTATTCTTACAGAAAGTTTGACAGTAAGTATGACAGGTGTTGCCTCCTACCACACCGAAAATCCGTCACGCTTTAATAACTATTATTCTGTACATATAATATGTGCACAGAGCAGCCCTCGTTATTCTAGCTTCCACCCCACCTTATATGACCCACCATCATGAGTTTTGATTTCAGACTCAACATCGGACTCCTATTTTTCCCCTGGTAGAGGGAGGATTTCAGAGACGGGTACTGGGAAAACATATAATGTCTTAGGGTAAGAATCCAGGTCTTCCCACAGGAACCCCATTGGATTATAATTCTGAGATGTCCACTTTCCTCTTGCCAGATCCAAGTGTCAGGACCCCCGCCACCTCTCGCTTCCCTTTTCTCACAGGCCGAGGGAGCCCCGCCCCTTGGCCGCCCTAGCCCCGCCCCTTGGCCGCCCTAGCCCCGCCCCTTGCACCGGCCCCAGCTTGTCGTCACCACGCGCGCCGCGCGCCGCGCCTCCTGTCAGAGGCAGCCATTGTCCAGCGGGTTGCACTGGCTGTGCCGGTGCTGGGCTGGTCCTGCCCCGCTCTCCAAGTCCCTACCCTTCCTTAAAGCTGAGAGCCGGGGCCAGTCCCTGGCTCTGAGCATTCGGAGGTCCTCGGGTGCAGGCCACCATGAGCAAACGGAAGGCGCCGCAGGAGACTCTCAACGGGGGAATCACCGACATGCTCACAGGTTAGCACCGCGCCGGCGGCGCCTGGCTTTCTTCTTTCCTCCCAGCCCATGGCCTTCCCGACCTTCTCTGCCGTCCCGACAGCCCAGTCGCAGGCGGTCTTGCGTGCGGGTCTTCTTTACGCGCCGGTGGCTGGCGGCTGATCGTTAGCGCTGCTGGGGACGGGGCTGCCTTGGGCCCGGCCCGCGCCGTCGTGGGGGTGGGGGTGGGGGGCTGTCACTGCCCTTAAAGAGGCTGCTACGTGCCCTTGCGGGGAACGCCGCTCGCGTGTGTTTGCTTGTGCTTCTTTGTTCATCCAAGCCTCTTGTTGCCTTTCCAGAACTCGCAAACTTCGAGAAGAACGTGAACCAGGCTATCCACAAGTCCAATGCTTACAGGTGGGACGGCGGCACGCGTTCCGGGGAAGTGGCAGTGAAATGGGCTGAGGGGTCCGGTGGGTGTGTGGACCATCTACAAGAGGAGAGAAAAAAGCATAAACGGAGGGTATTGACTCTGGTGGTGCCCTACTGAATTATTTCTGGGAGAACTTGAGCAGAGCTCCGTGGGAACAATTCTGATCCGTTCCTCATTCTGACTGAAAATGGGCTGATGCATGTTTTTCCCATCATCACACGTGAATTATTGAAAATGCAGTTGGATTGTAAGCTGTAATGAAACACAGTGGATGAGATCTGTGCTGTCAAATAGATGTGGTTCAAGGAATCAGCTTTTTCCATCTGGTTGGTCTGTGACTGATCCTGTCGCCTTTTTGGGACCCGTTTTTGTTCATCTCCCCAGTGGCCTTATTCTTGACATTGTTCCCACGTCTTGCTGCTTCTGAGCATTAGCCTACGAAACACGTCCAAATCCTTCAGCTCTGAAAAGCAAAAGGAAAGCAAATCTTTTTAACTTCCCTTTAGCTAACGCCTCATTCCTTTCTTCCCCTTTACAGTGAACTCTTAAATAATCTGTTCCTTCCCCGGACTTCCTCATCCCTCGGCATGCCTGATCTCATTGCCGTGTAATTTATATCTTACTATTCCTTTGAGTTTTTTTTTTTTTTTGAGGGCAGTGTTACTGGCCCTCATATGTGGGACCCGAACCGGGGCCACTGGCGTCCCAGGCCAGCGCTTAACCACCGCTCCACTCGGCCGGCCCTCTTACTATTCCTTTGAAAATGCTCTCGCCTGCCTCTCATCTTATTGGACTCTCAGTGACATTCACTACTAGCTCATTTCATTCAGTTCTTCCCCTAGACTTCTGTGATGGCACAGCCTTCTGTTCTTTTTCCTCTTTTATCTTTTAATGTTGATATTTCCCAGAGGTCCACCTGTAGCCCTCTTCTCTCACTGTCCTACTTTCCCTGGCAATCTTACCATTCATGGTGGCTTTGTGTCCTGGGTATGTTAATGACTCTAAATCCCTATCTCGCTGGGCTTTTCTCGAGATTTTTAGGCCTAGATTCCCTTTATCTTTACCTTTTCGAAATTAAACTCCCTCCTTCCCTTTCCACTCAGCATAATTCAACATGATCCCACGCCCTCCATTTTTTTTTTAACCTCCTGTGACTTCCTATGTAAACTAATTGTAATATGATCCACACATTTTAAGACCTGGAATCAGAGAGCTATTTAACCCTATATTTGAGTCATAGCAGGCTTCACAGAGGAGGTTTTAGTTATGAAGGAGCCCTTAAGGGGTAAGTGAGGCGAAGAACAATTTAGAGAAAGGAAACAAAATGTGCCAAGGCATTGAGACCTGAAGGGTTATAACATTTTCTAGGAAGTAATTAATTCAATTGTTTGCTAAGGGATATGTCTGTGTGGGAACTAAGTTTGGAAAAGCAGGTAACGCCCTGCATGCTCCTCCTTTCCTCGATATACATTTGTCTTGATTGTGGCCAAAGTATTCTTTTCAAAATAGTTATGTGATTTTGTTATTCTTCCATATCAACTAATTAAATATTTCCTCTTTACCTTGATAAAGCCCAAATGCATTGTGGCATACAAAAGGCTTTTCCTGATCTAATTCTTCCCTTTCAGGCTTTGTCCCATTGTGCCAATTATCTGGAACAACTTGCCTTTACTGAAACAATTCCCTCCACAAACTGCGCTCAACCTGCCTTTCCAGATTCGTCATCAGTATTATGCTAATAGAGAAGTTGAAATCCAAGTCTAAAGGTTTATATGTGCTAAGACTCCAAGACTCCAAACCAAGACCAAAAATTATCCAATATTTATGCTTTTCACTTAGATTTATTGTGACTTTTGATCAGCATTAATGCTAAAGTACATTTAATATTAAAATTAGACAGGATACCATCAGTTAGCTCCCAGGGTATACCTAATCTGTCACCAGATTACTGAGCCAAACATGTGTGGAGATGGGCACAAATCACATGTCACTGTCTTATGTGAAACTGAAATAGTAGCAATGGAAAAAAAACAAAATGGTAATAAGGACATAGGGGAATGCAGTTTTGAACAATGAATTTAAAAATATCTATCCATTCTGTTCCTTAGTTGGAATAGGTGTAAAGCCACTTGACTAAAATGCTAAATTAATTTTAAAAAAAAGCCATCCATAAGCCAATTGGGTATCTAGTAGTCTGAATACTACTAGGTGACACATTTTTATGAACGAGAATTATGAATAATTTATAAAAACTAGCTATTAAAAAGAAGGCCCAATGATACTTTCCACTTAATCCCAAAAAGGAAAGGCGACTGGTTTCCTATCTTCCTAGTTTTACACATACAATTAAAATCATATTATCCTCATATGTGAGGATCTTCAAGATATACTTCTAAAAATAAGAGAGGTAGTTGGTCTGTCAGCTCATCTCAGTTTTTCTTATGTTTTACATGAATGTGGAAAATTATCTTGGTGAAAGTTTAAGTTGCATATTACTTTTGTATGTGTATAGTGTAAGAAAAATTAAGATTTTGCTCGATTTACAATCGGCTTTCTGTTTTTTTTCTTATAGAAAAGCAGCATCTGTGATAGCAAAGTACCCACATAAAATCAAGAGTGGAGCAGAAGCTAAGAAATTGGTAAGTTTAATGAGCAGGTTGATCAAAGAGTTTACACATGTACAAATTTGGTAGACTCCGACAAAATTAAATTTGCCTCCCTGAATCTGCCTTGACCCACGCAGGCAGATTTCTTGGAATAATATTTATGCTGTTTTAAACATATTTTTTCAAGCTCAAGTGTTTTGATTGGGGGAGGAGGTGGATTAAAAACAACTTAAATGTATATGATACAATTTTCATTCTCTGCTTTCTCCTTATATATTTGTACTCACTCTCATTTTCAGTTTAAGTGTAGTCCTGAAGGAGAGTATGGTTACAGACGGATACTAGCATGTCTGGACCCCAGCTATCTTTTTTTGATCCCCAGGTATAGGAACTTATGTGAGTTAGTGTTCCCAATTAGGTCATACCTACTAATTAATAAGCACGTGATTAAACCCATTTGTATATTATGGCAATTAGTCCTGTCCTCTGTAATTTCCATAAAGCCCTGTATAATAATAGTGTCACAATTTCTAGAGGGTCACATCTCTTGGTAATTTGTAACAATATTGCTAAGAATATCCTGGGAAAATTTACCTATTCATAATCAGATTATTCTACCTCATTTAAATCTCACTAAAGGTCTCTAAGTTCCTTAAAATTAAGGGCCATATCTTATTCATTTTTCTTAAAGATGTCAAAATTACATGGCTTTTGATTCGTACAGATCCTGCTAATTATCACCTTCTTCTGTTATTCTTTACCATTCGTGTTTCATAAAAGTCCTCTAGAATTTAGGTATTAATATTTGATGGTCCTTAATTTTCTCATGAGAGCTTTCAGAATATAAACTGTAACTATCCTTATATTTTCATCTTTCAGAATCTTAACATTACCATAAACCTTGTACTTATGATCAAGAGACAAATTATCCACATTAGTCATGTACCACATCTTCGCCTTGAATTTATTTCTCAATACTAATTGTGCTCTGGTGTATAGGTTTTAAATCCTTTGTGCCATAAATAGTTCTCAACTTCAGTATATCCTCCCCAAATAGACTAACCAAGCAAATTATAAATACATTAGACTTTAATTCTGAATTTCTCTTTTGGCGAACTGACCCAGTGTTTACCTCAGGAGCCACTTCTGCTTCCATCCTGTTCCCCTTTTTTCACCATTGAATGTCCTTTTTTATGTTCATTACAAATAGCCTGCTCATTTATTAGAGGCAAACTTCTGTCAAGCTCCAATGCACATCATCCCAACTCTGAGCTTATGGTATATCCCAGAAAGAACACAAAAGTACCCAAAATTCCTTTTGCATAAGACTGGACTTAACACATTGAGGATGGGGCATTTAAATTGTTTAAATGCATGTTCCAGGGGTTTAAACCATTTAATCAAATTTTATACTATGTTTCTTTAAAAATTTATTACAAATTCACTAAGTATTTTTGTGAACTGAAATTTTCAGGAAATACCAAAGCCCCTAGTAGTGCTTGAGGGTGTGATAGCTCTGGAAACATTCCCCCTTGTGGAGGGGCACTAAGCAGAATGTGCAGATGTACCGAGTTTCACTTCTTTTTTTGTGGGCAGCACAAACATGGCACCTCCTAGCAGGATTTTTCTTTTATCCCGTTCACTTCCAACAATTTTCTCTAGCACATACTTGTGCGTGTCACCTGAAAGTTTCCCAGGGGGGTCCTCATGAGGCACACGAGGGGTTTGGGTTGATGTTCCTGGGCGTGCTGCATCTGTGTCTGTGTCTGAGCCTGTCTCCGCCTTGTCTGTAGCCCAGTCTTTTGCCACTTGTAGCAGAAATTCTTCGTATCTCATTTTTGATGTATGGTTTAGTTTTTGGTAGATTCGAAAAGAATTGAAAAGTGCACAATTTATAAGCTGAAATGCAACTTTCTTTGGCCACTTCATTGTTTTTCTCAAGAGAGAAGAATAAGACAAGTACTGATCTGCCCTCTCAACACCCTTCATGAACGTATTATACTGAAAAATACAAATAGATTTTTTCTTCTTCACTTCTCCGTGGAACATCAATCATTGTTGAATCGTGAATTGTGGAAATCATGTTGACAACATGAGTATCCCTCAGGATTGAAGGAGAATTTCATCCTTTCTCCTAAATGTGGCTTTGCTACATTTCAGAGACTGTGATTCGTTTTTCATTTCTGAAGGAAGACCCTTGTTCACTCTGATTGTTCCACATACTCTAACTTGTCTTGAAAGGAGAGTTTCAACAATTGTCACATGATTGTAATAGTTGTCTTGGTAGACCTGGTAATTTTGATCAAGATAAATGCAAATCTGCGTCACCAGTCCACAATGTGTTAATATGAAAATCTTATTATTCCTTTTCACTATTGTTTTAAAACAGACCTACTTTCTGATGCATATGAGTGCTTCTCAATAATTCTAGAAATCCAGAATTTCCACAATGTGTGTTTTGCCTTTTACTCCTTAATGTTAGGTATAGAAAATAGCCTGATCTAAATTGCTGTAGGTTGGTATATGCCTTCTCACATAGGAAATGAGAAACCTAAGAAGTTTCCCTTTTCCAATCTATTCTACTTCCTAAATCTTACTCATTTCCATCTGGTGTTTGCTACTTTCAAAACTTGAATATAGTGTCCCCAGTAGTCTTGGGTCACTTATTAAATATTAAATAAATCAAGAATATAGAAGGGTGAAAAAAACAAACAAACAGAAAAAAGAACAAAACAAACAAAGAATATGGAGGGTGAACTTAGGGCTAAGGGACAGTAGGAAATAATTGGCACATGGGTTGTGATATATGTTGAACATTTAACTATAAGCTCACCTTCATGAAGGTGAAAAAGTTCACCTTCACTAAAAATCAGAATTGCTAAGTAAAACAAGGTGCCTATTAAACTATCAAGTATAATATGCCATAGACATGTGGAAAAAAATACACTCATTTCCTGCTGATCAAAATGTTGTCTACAGCCTTTCTGAAGGATAATTTGGCAGAATGTTGGAAAATGTATATATCCTTTTGTCTCGGCAATTCCACTTTGAGTAATTCATCCTAAGGAAACCAACAGCTCTATATGTATACAAAGATTGATTAGTTCATAATTTTTGAACACCTGTATGCCAGGTATTCATCCAGGTGCTAGGACTAAAACAGCGAAAAGACAGGATCTCTGCTCAGAGCTTGTATTCTAGAGCAGTGCTGTCCAATGCAGTAACCACGAGCCACATTTGTCTAGTAATCTTTTGAAATGTGGCTAATATAACTGAGGAAATGAATTTTTAATTTTAATTGATGTAAACTCAAATTGTCACATGTGGCTGGTAGTTGCCTTTTTGGACAGTGCAGCTCTAGAGCAGTAGTTCTTCAGGTGTGGTACCCAGACCAGCTGCATCAGCATCACCTGGGAGCTTGTTAGAAATGCAGCCTATTGGATCAGACATTCTAAGGTAGGACTTGGCATTCTGTGTTTTAACATATTTCCCCAGCTAATGCTGATGTATGCAAAAGCTTGAGAACCTCTGTTCTAGAGGAAGTTCATGATAGCAATATTATAATATCAAAAATTGGAAACCATCTAAATGTTCACCTGTAGGGTATTTATTAAATAAATTATGGTATTTATACAATGATGTACCATGCAGCCATTAAAGATAGTGTAGTTGTATTTATTGATATGGAAATTTGTTCATGATGTATTTTTAAGTTGAAAAAAAGTACTGTTACACAACAGTATGATTCTATTTTTGTAAGAAAAAGTATGTATATACATATATAGTAACTCTGCTTTTATGACAAGCAGAAAAGAAGTCAACATATAGCAGCAATTAAGTGATAGGTTATTGTTTAATTTTCAGAGTGATGAAATTAACAAGTGATTTTTAAAATATTTTTCTTTGTGTAACTATATTTTCTGATTTTTCTATAACCAAAGTTAATTTTTGAAATGCAAGAGTCATTTAAAATTGTTTTATTAGGGCTTCTCCTTTGTCTATCATTTAGGTATTTTATCTTTGGGAGAATATATTTTTACTTGGGCTCAATTTTCTGTATCCTTTGTTTCAAAACTGGTTATGTGACGATCATTTGTTTTTCATTTCTTGTTTTGTACTTTTTAGTGATTCAGTAAGCATTATATTTATATGACTTTTGTATTTTCTGTGTAGCCTGGAGTAGGAACAAAAATTGCTGAAAAGATTGATGAATTTTTAGCAACTGGAAAATTACGTAAACTGGAAAAGGTAAAATCGTAACTTGTTTGCTTATTTGATAATAGTGTCTACCTTTATAGCAACTATCATGGAGCATCATTGCAAGGTGACTGGTGTCACTCACTCTAGTGAGACTCAGAAGGAAAAGAGAAGAGGGGAGTTTACAACTCTTACGTGTTCCATTTTTAAAAATGTGAATATTTCTATACAGTGTGCACTTATTTTATGTGGCATTTCAGAGACTGTTAGCATATATGAAAGAATTAGCTCTTTATTTTCAGTACCATTCAGAAGGGAGATTATAAACTTTGACTTAAAGATGTTATTTTTTAGAATTTCTATGCTTAAACTCTCCCAAGCATTTTTATGTTTCTGTTGCAGCCTGATGATAGTAATTATATCACTTCTGGTCTTTTATGAGTAAGTCTTTTTTAAAGTTTTGGATAAATTAGAGATGAGACATCTTCAGCGGTTCTGCTATTTACCTATAACTACCTAGGCTATATATGAAGACTTCTGTATGGGTTATCCAGGCAAATGTAAATGGCTCTTCTGGTCTCTTGGCAGACTAGTGTATTTCCAATAAGATCGTTTGAGTCCTCAAAGCATTCCTAAGTCATTATGATGCTTTTTTTTTTTTCATTAAAGATTCGGCAGGATGATACGAGTTCATCTATCAATTTCCTAACTCGAGTTACTGGCATTGGGTAAGAACTATTTTTTAAGCAGACCCAATAGTAGTGTTGATTTAAGTTTTTATGTCAGCCAAATTAAAGTGCCTGCTGTTTCCCTTCATAACCTGTGCCTTTGTACCTCTGTGCCTTTGCCCATGCAGCTTACATAGCTTACATGTCTGATGTTGGTTCTCCAGATGCTGCCTGTGCTGTAAAAGCCCCATCCAAAGCAAATGTTACCTCCTTCATGAAACCGCTTTGATTCCCCAACCAGAAATAACCTCTCCTTCTCTAAACTCACTAGCACTTGCTCTGTGAACATCTTATGACTCCCTCCAGATTATGCCTCTTTTGCTTCTCTGAGCATGATATTTATCTTAAGACTTTAAGGTTTTTTCCATAGCACCTAGCATAGTACCTTATGAATCTGAAACAAGCACTCAAGCATTTTTTAATGAAGGAATCTTTATCTTAAAATTTGAACTAGCATGAAAGAGGACTGCTTTGACACAGGACAAAGTAAAGATGAACATTGAAATATTAAGGCTGTAATGCTTTACTTAACTCTAATCTTTGTGGAATGAGGCTGTTTTTAAAGATATATAATGATCTTTTAAATTTAGGCAACATTTTAATGAAAGCTACTCTAAAATAGTTTAAATTCTTAAATGTAGTATACTGAAAATGAGCTTGACTCCTTGGGGACCCAAGGCCATTATAAAATGTTAGTTAGAAGTTGTTTTAAAGAGCATCTGTTATATTATCCTCTTTTTCCAGGCCAGAAAACTAAATACAGAAAATGAAATAACTATGACAGAGTCAGAATTAGAACCCATGTCTTTTGACTCTCATATTAGTTCTATTTTTTTATGCCACATTGCTTCTTGACATGAATATCAGTTTTTGTACCACACAGTTTCTGTACAAAGACTGTCATTCTCATCTGAGTTTAAATATCATCTCAGAGATCTTCCCTCACCATCCAATCTAAAATAGGACCCAGCCAGTCTATCATATTACGCTATTTTAATTCATCTACCTGATAAATTAAACTTTTCTTGTTTGTTTTTGTATTTATTATCTTTCTCTACCCTCAAGTATGTGGGTAGGGGCCGGCCGAGTACCGCGGTGGTTAAGCGCTGGCTTGGGAAGCCAGTGGCCCCAGTTTGGTCCCACATATGAGGGCCAGTGACACTGCCCTCAAAAAAAAAAAAAAAAAAAGAATGTGGGTAGGGTAAGACCAGGGCCCTTATTTGTCTTATTCCTGCTGTATATTCAGCACCTAGAGGAGTATCTGGCATATAATAGGCCTTCAGTGAATTTAATTGAATGAATGACAGTTTTCAAGGGCCTGTATGTCTGTTTTATGAATAAAATACATGGGCATTATTGACACCTAGCTGTTTAGACATCTTTTTCATGTCCAGGTTCATGGTAGTATTTTTGATTGAAGCTTCAAGAATTCTTCTCTTTGAATAAAATGGAACATTGCCAAAGTGACCATGCAACATACCTCAATAGTAACTCTGTGTTTGACAAGAGAAGGTATAATTGGCTATTTGTTACAAGGATCCCGAGTTTTACTTGATATTGACATGATGCTTTTCTTTCTTTGTAGTCCATCTGCGGCAAGGAAGTTTGTAGATGAAGGAATTAAAACATTAGAAGGTGAGTATGTATAATAGGTCAATATTATTCCAGGTTAAATATGGGCCTGAAGGACCGTTAATGCTCTAACAAACTACAACTTAAAAAACCCTTTCCTTCTTTTCAACTCTACAGTAGAGAGGAGATATAAAGAGTAGTTTATATTCTCATCTTAAACATATTTATGTTTGTAGCTCAGAAGAAAAGGAAGAAGAGCAAGAAGTGGCTTTTTCTTTTTCTTTTTTTAGAGGGCAGTGTCACTGGCCCTCATATGTGGGATCTGAACTGAGGCCGCTGGTGTCCCAAGCCAGCTCTTAACCACCATGCCACTCGGCCGGACCAATGGCTCTTTCTTTTTAAGGCAGTGATTTCATTTGCAGATTTTTAAATGATTTAAATTGCCTTTGTTCTTTAATAAAATTTTATACAACAAAGCCCTACACACTCATCTTAAAAAGCCAAGTCATATATATTGAGAAAGATTCGTAAGAGGCTTGTAATGCTTATTGAATGAATTTTTGCTTTCAAACAAGTGATAAAAATGGAACATAAGTAATTACGAAACACTTTTCTTAAATTTATTTATTTATGTATTTATTTATTTTTTACAACTTTTTGTGAGGACATTTATTTTCATTTCTCTTAGATATACAGTAGGAGTAGAATTGCTGAGTCATATGGTAATTTTATGATTTAACAGCTGAAGGAAATGCCAAACTGTTTCAACAGTGGCTGCACCATTTTTTCTTCCATTCAGCAATGTGCAAGGGTCCCAATTTCTCCACTCCATTTACTTTATGTTTTCTTCCTCAAAGACATCCTAGTGGTCATGAAGTGGTATCTCATTGTGCTTCTGAGTTTCATTTTCTTTTCTTTTTTTTTTATTATTTTATTTTAATTAGTTTCAGGTGTACAACACAGTGCAATAGTTATACATTTCACCCCTCAAAGTGATAACCCCCCACCCCCAATTCGCCACCCCACTCCCCCCCCATATCATATATATCTATTACTCTTCCTCTGACAGTCTTCCACAGTATAATCCACATCCCATGACTATCTATATATATTCAATTACAGTAGGTATACAACCTCTGCTTCAGTTATACAGTGCAGTGATCAAACCTTTACTCCATCCATGAAATGCCATCGCCCTAACAAGACCTGTGACCATCTGACACCCCACAAAATATTTACAACATTATTAATTATATTCCCCAAACTGTGTTTCATATCCCAGTGGCAATATTGTAGTTGCCTATTTTTGCTGTCTAATCCCTTCCCCTTCTCCCTCATCCCCATCCCTGTCCCAATTAGCAACCCTGATTTTTCCTCTATATCTATGAGACAGTTTCTGTTTACTTTGCTCATTCATACAGTTTTTCAGATTCCACATATGAGTGAGATCATATGGTATTTGTCTTTCTCTGACTGACTTATTCACTTAACATAATAGTCTCTAGGTCCATCCATATCATTGCAAATGGTACGATTTCATTCTTCTTTATAGCGGAATAATACTCCATTGTGTAAATATACCACAGTTTCTTAATCCAGTCATCTACTGATGGGCATTTTGGTTGTTTCCAAGTCTTCGCTATTGTAAATTGTGCTGCAATGAACATAGAGGTGCATAACTTTTTTTGAATAAGTGTCTTGGTTTTTTCAGGATAAATACCTAGGAGTGGAATTGCTGGGTCAAACAGTAGCTCTATTTCCAGTTCTTTGAGATACCTCCATACTGACTTCCATAGTGGCTGCACCAATCTGCAATCCCACCAACAGTGCAGCAGGGACCCCTTTTCCCCACAGCCCCGCCAGCACTTGTTGTTTGTTGATTTATTGATGATAGCCATTCTGACTGGAGTGAGGTGGTATCTCATTGTGGTTTTTATTTGCATTTCCCTAATGACCAGTGAGGTTGAACTTTTTTTCATATGCCTGTTGGCCATCTGTATGTCCTCTTTAGAGAAATGTCTCTTCATATCTTCTGCCCATTTTTTTTTTTTTTTTTTTGAGGGCAGTGTCACTGGCCCTCATATGTGGGACCGAACCGGGGCCGCTGGCTTCCAAGGCCAGCGCTTAACCACTGCGCCACTCGGCCGGCCCTCTCTTCTGCCCATTTTTTAATTGGGTTGTTTGTTTTTTTGGTGTTGAGTTTCATGATTGTTTTATAAATTTTGGATATTAACCCCTTATCAGATATATCGTTGGCAAATATATTCTCCCATTCAGTAGGCTTCCTTTTTGTTTTATTAATGGTTTCCTTTGTTGTGAAAAAACTTTTAAGTCTGATATAATCCCATATGTTCATTTTTTCTTTTACTTCCCTTTCCCGTAGGGATGTATCAGTAAAAATATTGCTCTGAGTAATGTCTACAAATGTACTCCCTATATTTTCTTTTAGGAGTTTTATGGTTTCAGGTCTTACATTTAAGTCTTTAATCCATTTTGAATTTATTCTTGTATATGGCATAAGGAGGTGGTCCAGTTTCATTTTTTTGCATGTGGCAGTCCAATTTTCCCAGCACCATTTATTGAATAGACTACCTTTACTCCAGTGTAAATTCTTGCTTCCCTTGTCATAGATTAACTGTCTGTAAATGCCTGGATTTATTTCTGGGCTCTATGTTCTGTTCCACTGATCTATGTGCCTGTTTTTATGCCAATACCAAACTGTCTTGATTACTGTAGCCTTGTAGTAGGTTTTGATGTCTGGTAGCATGATCCCCCCGACTTTGTTCTTATTTCTCAGGATTGCCGAGGCTATTCGGGGTCTTTTATGGTTCCATATAAATTTTAGGATTATGTTTTCTATTTCTGTGAAAAATGCCATTGGTAGTTTGATAGGAATTGCATTGAATCTATATATTGCTTTAGGCAATATGGACATTTTAACTATATTAATTCTTCCTATCCATGAGCATGGTAGGTGTTTCCATTTATTTGTATCTTCTATGATTTCTTTCTTCAGTGTCTTATAATTTTCTGAGTACAGATCTTTTACTTCTTTGGTTAAATTTATTCCTAGGTATTTTATAGTTCTTGATACAATTGTAAATGGGACAGTTTTCTTAATTTCTCTTTCCATTAGTTTATTATTGGTATATGCAAATGCCACTGATTTCTGAACATTGATTTTATATCCTGCTACTTTACTGAATTCGTCTATCAGTTCCAATAGTTTTTTGATGGAGTCTTTGGGGTTCTCTATATACAGTATCATGTCATCTGCATATAATGACAATTTTAGTTCTTCCTTGCCCATTTGGATGCCTTTTATTTCTTTTTGTTGTCTGATTGCTGTGGCTAGAACTTCCAGAACTATGTTGAATAAAAGAGGAGAAAGTGGACAGCCTTGTCTTGTTCCTGATCTTAAGGGGAATGGTTTTAGCTTTTCCCCATTGTGTATGATGTTAGCTGTAGGTTTATCATATATGGCTTTTATTATGTTGAGATATGATCCCTGTATTCCCACTTTGCTAAGGGTTTTTAACATAAATGGCTGTTGGATTTTGTCAAATGCTTTTTCTGCATCTATTGAAATGACCATGTGATCTTTATCCTTCATTTTGTTGATGTGGTGTATCACATTAATTGATTTACGGATGTTGAACCAGCCTTGCGCATTAGGGATGAATCCCACTTGATCATGATGTATGATCTTCTTAATATATTGCTGAATTCTGTTTGCTAATATTTTATTGAGAATTTTTGCATCTATATTCATCAGGGAGATTGGCCTGTAATTTTCCTTTTTTGTGCTGTCTTTATCTGGTTTTGGAATCAGGGTGATAGTGGCTTCATAAAAAGAGTTTGGGAGCCTTCCCTCCTTCTCGATATTTTGGAATAGTTTGAGAAGAATAGGTGATAGTTCTTTTTTGAATGTTTGATAAAATTCACTTGTGAAGCCGTCTGGTCCAGGGCTTTTGTTTTTTGGGAGCTTGTCAATTACTGATTCAATTTCCTTGGTAGTAATCAGGGTATTTAGATTTTCTGTTTCTTCTTGTGTTAGCTTTGGAAGGTTGTGTGCTTCTAGAAAATTATCCATTTCTTCCAGATTGTCAAATTTGTTGGCATATTGTTGCTCATAGTGATTTCTTAGAATTTTTTGTATTTCTGTGATGTCTGTAGTCATTTCCCCTCTTTCATTCCTGATTTTGCTAATTTGAGTCCTTTCTCTTTTTTTTTTGATGAGTCTGGCTAGAGGTTTGTCAATTTTGTTTATTTTCTCAAGAAACCAGCTCTTGGTTTCATTGATCTTTTGAATTGTTTTTCTGTTCTCTATATGGTTTATTTCTGCTCTGGTCTTTATTATCTCCTTTCTTGTACTCCCCTTGGGCCTCTTTTGCTGTTCTTTTTCCAGTTCCCTTAGGTGTAAGGATAACCTGTTGATTTGAGATTTTTCTTCCTTCTTTAGGCAGGCCTGCACTGCTATAAACTTCCCTCTTAGGACTGCTTTCGTAGCATCCCAGAGATTTTGGGTCGTGGTGTTTTCATTTTCGTTTGTCTTGAGGTATCTTTTGATTTCCTCCTTGATCTCATTTGTGACCCACTCACTATTTAGAAGCATGTTGTTCAGCCTCCACTTATTTGACAGCTTTCCGGGGTTCTTCTTATAATTGATTTCTAGTTTCATAGCGTTGTGGTCAGAGAATACACTTGAAATGATTTCAGTCTTCTTAAATTTATTGAGACTTGTTTTGTGGCCTAACATGTGGTCTATCTTAGAAAATGTTCCATGTGCGCTTGAGAAGAATGTATATTCTGTAGCTTTGGGGTGAAATGCTCTGAAAATATCTGTTAAATCCCGCTGGTCTAAAGTGTCATTTAAAGTCACTGTTTCTGCATTGATTTTCTGTCTGGAGGATCTGTCCATTGGTGACAGTGGGGTGTTGAAGTCCCCTAGTATGATAGTGTTACTGTTGATCTCCATTTTTATGTCTGATAATATCTGTTTTATATATTTAGGAGCTCCTATGTTAGGTGCATAGATGTTTACTAGGGTTATGTCCTCCTGTTGGATTGATCCCTTTATTAGTATGAAGTGTCCTTCTTTGTCCTTTATTCTTCAATTTAAAGTCCATTTTATCTGATATAAGTATCGCTACTCCAGCTTTTTTCTCGGTTCCATTTGCATGAAATACTTTACTCCATCCCTTTACTTTCAGCCTCTATGTGTCTTTTGATCTGAGGTGTGTCTCTTGTATACAGCATATGCCGGGGTCTTGCTTTCTTATCCATTCAGCCACCCTATGTCTTTTGATTGGAGCATTTACTCCATTTACATTTAACGTTATTATTGATAGGTGTGTATTTATTGCCATTTTGTTATTTGTGTTCCTAGTCTTCCTCAGTTAGGTTGTTTTTCTCTTCTGCTTAAAGAAGCCCTTTTAACATTTCCTGCAAAGCTGGCTTGGTGGTAATGAATTCCCTTAACTTGTTCTTTTCTGGGAAGCTCTTTATTTCTCCTTCAATTTTAAATGATAGCCTTGCTGGATACAGCAGTCTGGGTTGTAGGCCTTTATTTTTCATCACTTTGAAAACTTCCTGCCACTCCCTTCTGGCCTGCAAAGTTTCTGTAGAAAAGTCGGCTGATAATCTTATGGGGGTGCCCTTGTAAGTAACTTGCTGCCTTTCCCTTGCTGCTTTAAGGATTCTATCTTTGTCCTTAACCCTTGCCCTTTTCACTATAATGTGTCTTGGTGTGGGCCTGTTTGGGATCACCCTGGTTGGAACTCTCTGCACTTCCTGGGCTTGTATTTCAATGTCCTTTGCCAGGTTAGGGAAGTTTTCAGACATTATTACTTCAAATATGTTCTCAATCCCTTGCTCCGTCTCTTCTCCTTCTGGTACTCCGAAGATCCGGAGGTTATTGCGTTTGATTTTGTCCCCCAGCTCTCTTAAATTATTTTCAATGTTTTTCATTCTTTTTTTCCTTTTGTTGTTCTGCCTGGGTGATCTCTGCTATCTTGTCTTCTAAGTCACTGATTCAATTTTCTGCTTCGTCCAATCTGCTATTCATTCCATCGAATTTGTTATTTAATTCAGTAATTGCATTCTTAAGTTCTAGCTGGTTGCTTTTCATGATTTCTCTATCCTTCTTTATATTTTCATTAATTTCCTTGAACATTCTAATAATCAGTGTTCTGAACTCTGTCTCCGATAGGTTGTTTACCTCTATTTCCTCTAGTTCCACTGATTCAGGAGGTTTCTTCTGTTCTTTTATTTGGATTGTATTTCTTTGTCTCCCTATTCTGGTTTACTCTTTGTGCTTGCTTCGATATAACAGATAGATCCCCTAGGTCTCTCAGTCTTTTCTGGATAAACTGGTACGGTGTGTGTCCTTTATATTTGAATTATTCAATCTCCCTATTCTCTTGTGTGTGTATATCTGAGGTGTTCCTTGTGTTGTGTCTTCACCTGTTGGAGTTTAGCTTTGATTACTTTTGGCTTGTCAGTAGGTGGGATTGACTTCCAGGCTGATCAGCTGTGAGGATCAGCAGAGTCTGCAGTTTATGAGTTGCTGTGTGAGGCTTGGACCCTTTGGCCCTAGCACCTGTAGCAACTTCCTTTTGGGTGTGACTCCTGTATGTCAAACCCAAAAATGCTCTGGTTTTATCTAAAGTTGGCCTCCAGGTATGATGATTCTTGTGTCTCCAGTGCCAGGCTAAAGTCCACCAAGCTCTCTTGAGTTTGTCCTCTGCTGTACAAATATTCCTCTGGGTCTTGTGTGAACAAAGACGGCCACCTGACGCCTAGTGTGATCCTGGCACTGCAGGTTTGGCATACATGAGTATGGTTGTGACGTGTGATTGGTAGTTTTTACAAAGTCACTGCCGTTTCTGCTTTTGCCTGCCCCAAGGCAGGCTGTGTGCCCTACAGGCTCGATGAGTGTCTTTGGGCACCCTTTGCATTGAAAGCCCAATGCGAAGAATGAAAGATTCTTCACTGCCAAAAGCCCTCTGCTAAGAATCTGTTAGTGCCTCAGCAGCTGAACCTGCCCTGCCTCCCAAGCCTTGCAGGAAAGGTGGGGGCGGGGTAGGTATCTCACTCAGTAGCCTCTTCTGGGGCGGAAATTGTCAACCCCCTACAGGTAAGGAACGCCTTTGTAGTCTGCCCCTACTGCCCCATTTCAGGGTCAGTTTAAGACTCTGGCGTGGCAGGGCCAGGGTTTCTCAGGGACCGCGGGGGTGGTTTTATTTTCTGTTATTTTTGTTTTTCTTTGGGTTTTTTTTTTTTGCTTTCTATCGAAGAGAGGAGGAAAAACAAACAAACGAGCAAAACATACAAACAAACAAAATAATACAACAACAAAAAAAAACTCCACAGACCCAACACTGTTTTGAGCTAAGGCCTTTGCCTCATAGGCTCCGGAAGAGTTCCTGCTGCTCTCCCAAAGAGAGTCCCGAGGTTTAGGGGGCTGCGCGCCCCCTGCAGTGGCTCAAATCTCCCGTCTGTGTCTCCCAGGGACCTGTGTCTCCACCCGGGGCACTGCGTCTCCGCCTCCCCGCGAGTACTCTTTCTCCCCTTGCTTGCCCGGTTTCAGGCTTCTGCCTCTACGTCTGCGCGCTGAGGTGCTCTTGCTGCGCTGGGTGGGACCCGGTGGACGCAGAGACTGATCCCTGAACCGGGTGGGTGCAGGAATTGATCTTGCCCTGTCGCTGTCGGGCTCCGCACCCTGCTTTCTGGGGACCTGGGGAGCTGTGGGTGCAGCTGCACGTCTCCTCTCTCCTCCTCCTCTCGCCTGGCCCGAGGCTTCTTCCTCAGGCTGCAGATCGTTGTGCTTTTGCTGTACTCTAGATGGGCCATGGGGCGCAGGGAGCAAGCAGTGGAAACACTCACCATCTGTTCTCTGGAGTTTGGTCCCTCTGCAGCCGCCGGTGCGGGCTGCACCTCGTGGGTATTGCCCGCTTTCTTCCCCACTTGTCCGGTCTGCGCACCTTCCAGCAATTGTTGTTGAGTGAGAGTCTTAGTTGCTCTGTGTGATGAGTAGACGTCCCTTTGAAGAGTTATAGAAGTTCAAATTGTGGATATTTCCAGAGAAGAACTCAGGGAGCTCTCATCTTTGCCCTCCACTTTTCTTAAATTTGATATAGCAATCCTTTAAACATAATTTGTTTCTTCATACATTTCAAGGGTATATATGTGTATATATATTCATTATAGTATATCTGTGGCATTTGAGGTTTACTATTTGTGATTTCAACTACTTGCAAGTAACCCAATTGGTTAGGTGGACAGGTTTTAGAGACTGACCTGGGTTTGAATCCAGTCTCTACCACTTTATTAAAATGAATGACGGTGGCACTTCACTTTCTATCTATAAAGTGATATCATAATTTCTGCCTCATATGATTTAATGAAACATTATGTATGTAATGTATGTAAAACATTTAGCAGAGTGCTTGGTACCTAGTAAGTACTGAAAAATAGTAACTGACACTTAACAGGTACTATTAATTAGTAATTACTAAGAATTTGTGTGAGCCACATGGCTGGAGAATGAACTCGGCCACATCTCTGAGTTTGTGCTTTTTTGCTTGTCGCATATATAGTTTATCTGAGTGAAATATTGAATAAAGAGGTAAAGAATTTGTTTCTTAAAAGTATTCAGTTGCATCCTTGGAAGTGTCAAGAATCTACTGTAGGGCCGGCCGAGTGGCGCATTGGTTAAGCGCTGGTTTTGGGATGCCAGCGGCCCCGGTTCGGATCCCACGTGAGGGCCAGTGACACTGCCCTCTACAGCTAACAACAGCTCCACCTGGAGCTGGGCTGTGCGAGCCCCGGTGATGGTGTGGGCTGCAGCCCCTGCTGCAGTGGGCTGCCATAGGCTACAGTGAGTGGCCCGCAGCCAGCGTGAGCGGCTGGCAGCCAGCGTGAGCTGCCAAGAGCCGCGATGAGCGACATCCAGAGGCCAGCTACCGATCTGCCTCATCCGGGAAGAGCGCAATGACGATACCAACAGTGAAGCAACGTCCTCCGCAACTAAACTGAAGAGCAAAAAGACAGCAACTTGTCTGTTCCCCTTCCCCGATTCCCCAACGCTGTTCCCCTCCACCAATTCCCCAATAAAACCTTTAAAAAAAAAAAAAAAAAAGAATCTACTGTAATGGTTTTCACATCACAGTTCACAGAGATATAATAACTGTTGATATATCTATGAGTAATATAACAAATTCAATATTCCTGTTTCATTTTCACTCAAGTACTTTAGTGTTTTCTGTGTACACACAAGTATGAAAAATATTAAATGCTCCGTGTATAATAAAGTTTCTTATTTTTCTCCATTTTATATTTCCAGAGAGAATTTATGTTTGTGAATATAAGGGTGATTATAGGAATTGCTTTTGAAGCACGCTTATCTTGCTGTTTCTTTAACAAGGCTTACTCCTGTACTCATGCCTAGTAAAGGAATATCCAAATGAAACTAAGTCACTTTTAGATTTAAGATGTGATGTTATCATATGACAGCTTTTTAAATTAAAAAATAATAATAATACCTCTCCTTTCAGCAGGATTTTTAGCACAGTGCCTGTACAAATTGGTACTCAATAAATACTAACTGAATGAAGGATTGAATGAACAATATGAATGGACTTAGTTACTTATAATACATTCAGAATTTTTGGTTCCTACTGCTGCTATTAACCATAAATTGAACAACATAGATTCTTATAAAGCTGCTTTTTGCTAGTCAGTGAAATTTGGTATTATCTTATTATCTTGGTATGTTTACTGTTCCATGTGACTGTAATTGAAATTTTGATTCAGTAAACAAAATGATCATGAAATAACTGCTAGGTTTTACCACATTTATTTAAAGAGTCACCTTTATCTAATTCTTAATATCTGAAAAAAATTTTTTCATTTTCTTTTCAAAGTCATCTCAATATATTTTGCAGGTAGTTCTTTGTAAAAAGGACTAACATTTTTTTCCAGAAATGTTTAAATTAGCACCTTAATTTTTTTCATCTTCTATACAGATCTCAGGAAAAATGAAGATAAATTGAACCATCATCAGAGAATTGGGCTGAAGTAAGATAGCAAATTTTCTTTTGAAACTTGAGATGTAAAAGTAAAATTTTTATAGCCGTTTTTCTGTACATCATAATATTCTTCAAAGTTAGCTGAACACAACCATTTTTTTTTCTAGTCAGAAATGCTAAGATTTGTTGTGGACTCCTATAAAGAATATGCCTGTATTCATATGTTTTGTTATTGCTTTCTAAATAGTGTGTTTGCTTGTTTTGAGTATTTCCCTCATTCTCTTGACTTTAGCAGGAAACTTCCTTTGAAAATACATAGAACTGAGTGCATTAATCAGTCAGCGGGTGTTTATTTTATACTTACATTGTACAAAGCACTGCACTGGGTCTGGGGTAAGGATAGAAACAGGCTCAATGTAGCCCTGTTTAAAGTCTACCTGAGAAGATAGGACAAAAACATGAAGCAACTAAATTTAAATAAAAAGAAAAGAAAAAAGAAAAACTTCAAACACCTAAGTAACAGTAAAGGAACAGCTAGTAGGCATGTTGTATGCGTATATTGGTATCAGCTGTTATTTTGTGTGCCAGATAAAATCGGAAACTCCCTTTCTAGTTGATTATTTAAAATACATAGTGCAGGGCCGGCTGAGTGGCGCGGTGGTTAAGCGCTGGTCTTGGGAGGCCAGCAGCCCAGGTTCGGGTCCCACATGTGAGGGCCAGTGACACTGCCCTCAATAAAAAAAAAAAAAGTAATAATAATAAAAAAAAAAAAACATAGTGCATAAGCAGTATACATGCATAAGCATGTATCCCCTCTAGTCTTATATAGTCTTGTTGGTGATTCAGTTCTAATAAACTTGGAACTTTCCTGTTGATTCCTTACCATAATATTTTTAACTTTGAGCCAGTAAGAAGAGACCAGGATAGTACAGTTCTCACTTTCCTTGCTTTTAAATAGTAAATAGAAATCTTCTGAAGATCTTGGTTGTTGTGAGAATTGGTTTTTAACAGGTGCTTTATTCTTAGATGTTATTTCATGCTAAGATAATATTTTTATAACAATGTTATTGAAGTAGAAGTCATATACCACCATAAAATTCACCCATTTAAAGTATACAATTCAGTGGTTTTAGTATATTCACAGAGTTGTACAACCATCGCTACAGCCAATTTTAGAACATTTCTGTTACCCCAAAAAGAGCCCATACCCATTGGTAATCACTCCCCATCTCTCATCCCCAAGCTCCTGGCAACCACTAATCTACTTTCTGTATAGATTTGAATATTCTGAACATTTCATATAAATGAAATTATGTAATATGTGGCCTTTTGTGACTGTCTTCTTTCACTTAGTATAGTGTTGTCTGTGTTCATCCATGTAGGATCCTATTAAGATAATATTTTAAAATACGATAATTTTGCAAGATTTAAGAACAATAAACTATCACCTCTTGACTTGCCAATAGGGAGCAGTCTAATTTGGAAAGACACTGACTTAAAAATATTTATTTACTCTTGGTATGGGAAGCTTATAAATAAGTTAAGATGGAGTATCTGGAATATCACAAAGGATGACACTTTAGGATTTTGATCCAAATTAAGGAATAAATCTACTCCCCTCCCCCCCATTTTACTGTTGTTATCTTAATAAATTTTAATCTTGATTTTTGAATGATCTGCTAGTATAAGGACACTTGATATGGTAGGCAATTAAATTTTTAAGAAGATTGAAATGTCACAAAAATCTTTTATCTATTTATTCTGTCTTTATAGATATTTTGAGGACTTTGAGAAAAGAATTCCTCGTGAAGAGATGTTACAAATGCAAGTAAGAGTGTACTGAATTGTATTCTTTGATTAGAATTGAGACTATTACTTGATGAAAAGCCATTTTTAGAATAATGACTTAATTTTTCTTCTATTAGGATATTGTACTAAATGAAGTTAAAAAAGTGGATTCTGAATACATTGCTACAGTCTGTGGCAGTTTCAGACGAGGTAACATACTTCCTAATCTTAGATTATTCATGTCTTGATGTTAAAATTGCCTAATGTATATGAAAAACATGGATTAAAAGATATAATATGTATTATTTTATAGATTTATTCAGATCCAATAGTATTAGCTAGGTTTATTTGTGTATAGATGGAAATATGTATGAAAAATTAGAGGAAATTCATACTGAATTTATTACAGAATGATATTTTAATGACTATTTTCAATAAAAATTTCTAAAATAATTTTAGGTTTTAAAATCTTATTAGTGGTTGTCTGGCTAGATGCTAGGGAAGCTGTAGGTAGTTTTTTTGTTTTTGTTTGTTTTAGTTTTTGTATTTTCTAAGTTTTCTATAATGGATCTAAGAATAATGTCTCAGAAGCACCTGTTCTCACAACAACCAGGTTCTGTAAATCTCCATTTACTAAGTGAAGAAGAGCAAAGCAAGAACCACATAATCATGGTCTCTTACTGGCTCAAAATTTTGTAAGGGTAATATAACTTTAAAAATATTAGCTTTAAAAATTGGAATAGAAAAGAAAACAACAACAAATTGGAATAGAAAAACTTTATTTAAAAGTTTTAGAATTAGGTGTCTGCATCTCTGGCCACCTCTGGAGTGTTCCTTAGAAAGTAGGTGATGGGCTATCAGAAATTATCTGGGAAGCTGCTGTAAGAATCTGGAGTTGGGGAGAGAAAAGAACTAAATCCGTTAACTGCTGATAAGTAGAAAGAACATTGGATTGGGGCCAAAAGACCTGGGTTCTCAGGCCAATCTATCACTATATGATTTTTTTTTAATCTTGATTAAGTTTATGGGGCTAACTTTGGTTGGTAAAATTATATAGGTTTCAAGTGTACATTTCTATAATACATCATGTATATATTGCATTGTATGTTTACCACCAAGAGTCAGTTCTCCTTCCATCACTATATATTTAACCCCTTTTACTCTTTTCTACCACTCCTGTCCCCCTTACCCTTTCGTAACCACTAAACTGTTGTCTGTGTCTATAAATTTTTGTTTCTTTGTCTGGTTTGTTGCTGTCAGTTTTATGTCCTACCGTAGGAAGTCATATGGTTTTTGACTTTTTCTGTCTGATTTATTTCACTTAGCATGATAATCTCAAGATCCATCCATGTTGCCGCCAATGTCAGTATGTCGTTTCCTTATGCCTCAGTAATATTGTATTGCATAGATGCACCACATCTTCTTTATCCAGTCAGCTAATGAAGGACACGTGTTATTTTCTCTCTTGGCCACCCTGAATAAAGCTGCAATGAACATAGGTGTACATTTATCTTTATGGATAAATGTTTTCAGATTTTTTGGGTAGATATCAAGGATCATGTGGTAATTCTATTCTTCATCTTTTGGGGACCTTCCATGCTGTCTTCCATAGTGGCTGTACCAGTTTACATTCCCATCAGCAATGTATGAGGTTTCTTTTTCTCCACAGCCTCTTCAACACTTTGTTATTACTTGTCTTGTTGATAACAGCCATTCTAACAGGTGTGAGGTGGTATCTCATTGTGGTTTTGATTTGCATTTCCCTAATAGCTAGTATCAGTATATGATTTTAAGTTAACTCTGTCTCTCCATATCCTATTTTCCATATTTTCAAAATTAGAGGATTAAAATTAACCGGTTGGGACCAAAAGACCTGGGTTTCAGGCCAATCTATCACTATATGATTTTTTTAAATCTTTATTAAATTTATAGGGCTAATTTAGGTTAGTAAAACTATATAGGTGTCTGTGTACCAGAAATACCTAGGAAGTTTTTAAAAAATATACACATTGCTGTACCCAGCTACAAACTTACTAAATAAGAATCTCCTTGGGTGGGGCCTTGGCATCTATATTTTCAAAATATAGACTTTCATGAACAGCAAGCCATGTGCATGCTCAGTTGAATATAACAACCATTCTGGATTTATATTTTTTTATTTTTACTTTTATTATTGAGTAGGTTATATGGTTATGTACTTTCATATAAGAAAGATATACAGTGAGAAGGCTTTCTTCTACCCTGTCCCTATTGACTCACTTCCCACCCTCCCTACTGTCCCATTAATAACCATTTTCTTGTGTGTTCTTTCCATGTTTCTGCATGTAAATGTGAATATACATTCTTGGTTTTCTCCTTTCTCTTTCACAAAAATAATATTATACATACACAGTACTGTACCTTACTTTTTTCACTTAAAAATACATCCTGGAGATCTTTTCACATCCATATATATAGAAAGCTCCTTCTTCTTTATGGCTGCATAACATTCGATCATGTGGATGTCTAATAGTTTATCTAGTTCTCTATTGATGGGTCCTCGGGTTGTTTCTTGTTTTGGCGGGGAGGGAGGTTTGCTCAAATAGTTTGTTTTTGTTTTTTAAATGGATAGAGTAATACATTTTTGGTCGTAGATGGATGGTGGAAGACATTCAGTTTTTAGGAGAAAGAAATGAGAAGAAAAGAAGACAATAAATTCTTTCGTTGTTGTTAAAATAGTTTCCATGAATATTCTGGGATCAGCACAAATTCAATCTAGTCTTCTTTATGTTTAAATATCTGGTTAGGGATTATTGATGTATATCGATCATGATCCAGAGACACTGCAGGATCTTCAGTGGTTTTTCATTTATTATACTTATAAAAATGAAAGAGAGGCAATAAACAATTATTTTATGCCAGCTGTGGGCCAGGCACTATTCTATCTTTTTTTCTTTTTTCTTTTTTTTTTTTTTTGAGGGCAGTGTCACTGGCCCTCACATTTGGGACCCGAACCGGGGCCGCTGGCGTCCCAAGCCAGCGCTTAACCAGCGCGCCACTCGGCCGGCCCCAGGCACTATTCTAGATGCTTTTACATATATGCTTACTTAGTTGCACAATAGCCTACGAAGTAGTTTTTAGTAGTTTGGGGACAAGGAAATAGAGGTCTAGAGGAATATAGTCGTCATTTTTAACACTGGAAAAAAGGACATTTAAAGTAGAAAAAAATCCATCTAAATGGAGACAAAATTTCATGGTATTATAGTAAAAGAAAGGTTTGAATAACTATATAATCTGCCTGAAGTTACATGGTTTCAGAGTGGAGATCAAAATGAAAGCCTAGGGCCGGCCGAGTGGCACGTTGGTTAAGAGCTGGCTTGAGATGCCAGTGGCCCCCGTTGGGATCCCACATATGAGGGACAGTGACACTGCCCTCTACAGCTAAGATGGTGAACAACAGTTCCACCTGGAGCTGGGCTGCTGTGAATCCCTGGGGACAGCATATCTGCAGCCCCTGCTGCAGTGGGCTGCCATAGGCTACAGTGAGCGGCTGGCAGCCGGTGTGAACTGCCAAGAGCCGCTGTGAGTGGCCGTCCAGAGGCCGGCGACCGATCTGCCTCATCCGAGAAGAGCGCAATGGACAATACCAACATGGGCCAGTGAAGCCATGTCCTCCACAACTAATCTGAAGAACAAAAGGACAGCAACTTGTCTGTTCCCCTTCCCCGGTTCCCCAACGCTATTCCTCACCCCCAATTCCCCAATAAAATCTTTAAAAATAAAACAAAACAATATATTTGCTTTAAAAAAAAAATGAAAGCCTAAGTCATTGCAGTGTGCTAGTATGTTCTTATCCATGATACCATAATAGTAATTTTTACCAATATTCATTAAATAAATTCAAGCATACGAATTGGAATGTTTTTTGATTAAACTTTACATGCAACATATTGTTTAATTGGAGATTTTTAGATATATAATATTTATAGATGCATATTAAAGCTATTTTTAAATGTTTTTACTCATTATCAAACACCTAGGTACATTTTTAATACATTAAATTAACCAATTGTGTGCAATGTCTAATATCTATCTACTGTTCTTATACCAGATTCTGCTATTTTCATCAATTTACCTGAATAGTTGAACTGAAAATTGAAATCTTTTAGCTAATTATGAAAATGAAGCACAGTGAAACAGAAAGTTAGACTGTAAGAAGTAAGGCTATTCTATGTGCATCATCACCTTGGTTCTGTTTGCCTAACAGACAAGTTTACATGAAGAATTCCGTACATCTTCTTTGTTGTCATAGGTACAGAGTCCAGTGGTGACATGGACGTTCTCCTGACCCATCCAAGCTTTACCTCTGAGTCAACCAAACAGGTACCTCAGAATTTATAATCAATGTGATCAGTCTTACACAGCAGTGAATATCGTTTTCTAAATGATAGTTTGGTATTTTCAGGATGTTTTTTTTTAATCTTTATGAAAAATCAATTGAAATGTTTCATACTGATTGAGTTCTGTGAAAGGCAAAATTGTTGAAATGGATACATGTTTTTCCACAAGGAATTGGGAGGCCAGTCTAAGATTTGAAAGAGATAAAATTTAGTAAAATATTTCCAGAGTTATTGTCTATCATAGATGTTTTAGAAATACCCAGTATGATATTTAGGTTTTTATTGAAGGAATATTTTCTATTAAAAATATTATATTGTGAAACTTGACCTCACAAAGGCATATGTTTTTGATTTGGGAATATATACCTTTTAAAGATGAAGCAGCTAACTTTTTGTATTAATGAAACAGATAAACTCAAATGAGGTTTTGGGGTATATCATGACATTGGTGAAAGACTGTGGTGTCTAAAAATAAGTTTCATTTGATAAGATGAATTTTCTGTTAGATGGAAAATGTACTTACTCAGTGTTTTCTTGCCATAACAGAGTAATTGCTCTTTTTCTTATTTCCTAATTATGATTCTACAGCCAAAGCTGTTACATCGTGTTGTGGAGCAGTTACAAAAGGTCCATTTTATTACAGATACTCTGTCAAAAGGTGAAACAAAATTCATGGTAAGTACTCGTTTGAGTTAACACAGCTGAGAAAAAAAACCTTAAAGGTTATTCAGTACTGACTCTGGGTGATGAGCACCCTATGTGACATATAGATGATATATTACAGAATTGTACATTTGAAACCTATGTAATTTTACTAACCAGTGTCACCCCAATAAATTTTAATTAAAAAAAAGAAAAAGATTGTTCAGTAACTGTTCTGAGTGTGTGACCTCACTATAGCTTAATATTACAATCAATAAATATTCACGAGACCTTAGAGAAGAAGAATTAGCAGGATGCTAATCTCATAGTATTTTAGTAAAGAATTTTGTTTTAAATTCTTCACTCATAAATAGTCCCTGCCATTGGCATAGATCACTAGGCATACTCTGTTATTTTAAAAATATCCATAATGACTTTGACATATAATTTTTTCTTAAAATAGCAAGTGTTTTTGTATTCTCTGACTTAGAATTCTTCAATGAGATTAGAATTATTTAAAGAGTATTTATTATAATACCAAAGGAAAAAAAGGAATCAAAGTATGTGATAGAATGCATAGAGGAAGAAATGAAACATGTTATGTGGAATGATAAGTAGAGGACTTACTTAATAGAGAGGGATACTTGCAGAGATTTTCAAATTGAAATCCATCATGATGAACTGTCAAAACCCTGTAGTCTTTCTAGGGAATTAAGATTCAAGACAAATGGCAAGTAGATTACAAACATATTAACGAATAGCCCTATGTAAAATCCAACAGGAAGGCAAATAGAAATCTAGGACTAAGGAAATAAAGTCTTTCCTTTATTCACTTAAATACATCATTTGTATCCCCTTTTCTCTGTATCTCCCCCCTGCCCCTTTTCCCAAATTAGATGACTGAAAGGAAAGAGACTGTGCTTTAGAAGAGTGGACATGCTAGAATTAGCAAGTCTCAATTCATAAACTTGACAGTTTTAACCCAAAGTAGAAGAAGATGGTTGAGAACATTGAAATATCATCTCATTCAGAAAATGGTGGTTGCCAGGGCCTGGGGGAAGGGGAGAATGGGCAGTTAGTGTTTATGGGTACAGAATTTCATTTGAGGAAGATGGAAAAAGTTCTGGAGATGGGTGGTGGTGATAGTTGCACAACAATGTGAATATACTTAATACCACAGAACTGCACACTTAAAAATTGTTAAAATGGAAAATTTGATGTTGCATGTATTTAATCATGCAAAAAAATCATGTCATTAAATTCAACCTGGTGATTTTAATGGGTTACAGAAGTGTATTGCCTAAGTTGGTCACACTTTACCAATGTGTTACTTTGGGAAAGGTAAAAATAAAAATCCTGGTCAGGCTGTAGGAACTAACTCTACAATCTGTTCTCCTGGATCTGTCAAATTTTGCATTCTCACTCTATGCCCAATAGTATATACACACATGAGATCTAATTTGAAATAGGGTTCATATATGCTCCATGAACAACAACCTTTTTAAATTTAGATTAATTTTTAATTCACTCAAAATGAATGTGCATAAATTTTACATTTAAAGAACGTTCAATCAGATAAAATCCTAAAAATAATTGTGGGCTAGACAAGTTGGATTTTTGTTTCAAAGTAGGAGGGTGTCATTGTATGCCTAGGCAAATTCTGGGCACCCCTTCCAGCCTAACTCTCCCCGTCCAATAGTCATCTCTGTGAAAGGCATTGGGACTCCCCACTGGGAAGTGCACCAACTGCTTTCAGAATTAGCAACCAGGAAGGTGTTTACACAATACAATAGCAGAAGCATTTTTTTACAGCCTGAACAGTCTTGCTGATACTCAGAGATCCAGAAGGAAAAATCAACAGAGGCTGTAGTAATCAGCTAGCAAAAATACAAGGAAAAATTACAAGCTGGTGTGCTGGGTACAAGGCAAGGTGGGTAGCTAAACGTGTGAACATAGAGTTGCTGACACTGGTGGAATTGGGTTATCCTAGTAGCTACTCAATCAAAATAGAGAAAACCTTTACCTAGAAAGTGCATGGCAGCCAAATCCCAGTCAGTGACTGCTGAGAGTAGGCCGGTTTAGACCTTATTGTGTGTGATGTGAAAGAACAAAATGGTAAGAATGAGTGTCAATAGGATAATACGGTGTATTCAGTCAGTTCAGCAAATATGTATTAAGCACCTCCTACATTCCAGGCACTGTTCTAGGAGGTTGGGGTATATCAGTGAATTTAGTAGAACTTATATTTGGGGAGAGTGGGAAAGGACTGATAGTTAACAATGAACATAATAAACAGGTCAATTGTATTGTATGTTAGGTGAAGATAATAAGTACTATTTTAAAAAAAGGGAGAGCAGAGTATGGGGAGATGGGCGTGCAGGAAACAGTATTACATAGTATGGTCAGAGGTGGCCTCATTGAGAAGATGAGACTTGGGGAAAGACTTGAGGTAAGGGATTCAGCTAAGCAGATACCTGGGGATATAGAGAGCCAGGCAGGAGTCAGAGCAGTGACCCTCTGTGCATGAAGATTAGCGGAAATAGCCAAAGGTGTTAAGATCTCTCGGCTTCTGAAAGGAAATTGGCTGCAAAGTGAATTCAGTTTATAAGGTGGACTAAAGCATTCTCATTCCATATCCACTTGATTTCAAAACTTCTTGCTGCTATAACCACTGACTATATAATTTAAAGATACGACCATTCGTGTGTTTTTCAAGTTACCTTCAAAACATAAATTCCTTTAATAGTAATCAAACCTTAGGAAAGCCAGGGTTATTCCAAATCTTCTTTTAAAATTATGGTCTTTAGATAATTGAGCTATTTTTCCTGTGAATATAACATTTGGAAGGAGAAAAAAAAATTTCCTCTGCATTTAGATACCTGTTTGCCTTATGTATGAAGAGTACCGTTCAAATTTTAGCATTTTGTGCAAGTTTGGCCTTGGATGATTTCAGTAAAATATTTGCAGTAAGGATTCAAGGGACAATAGAAAATACCTTGACCATCCTGAGAAAATGAGAGAGGCTTTATTACAGACACTCAACATGAAGCTACCTAATTGAAATGCCAAACAAAACTAATCCACTAATCTAATAAAGAATTTACAATAATACAGAGAAATTCTTTAACAGTAGCACTTCAGAAAAGTCCAGGAAATAAAATTTGCCTTGAGGAAAGGAACAAAGCCATTAAACAAAATCCTATTACTGATGTGACAAATGGCGAGATCATTGCCTGTGACATCCAAATACCTGTATCCGCAAGGTAATACCTCATAGTAATTCCAGATGGAAGTCTTCTCTGATCCATTTGAAGGTTGAGTTGGAACTTGTTAATGCCTACGAAGGTAGGTTTCATATTTTGAAAATAAACAGGTTTCATTAATCTTTCAGCCATAGGACAGCTAAAGAAAATACCCATTTTGGATTTTAGATTTCTATGTTGTTGAGTTAAAAGATATGGCTTTTAGTGACATGTACCAACCAGACTACTTTTTAGTACCAGAAGCCTATCACTTGTGTATTTTTGTTAGAATGTGGCATTTGAAAATTTTATTTTGAAATTTGGTGATGTTTGTAGCTCTTTTTACATATTTAAGGGTTGCTGACTAGTCCAGAATTTTTGCCCATTTTTCTGGAAAAGGAAAAGATTAAAAAAAACAGACCTTGTATATCTGTTTGAAAAGTGTGGAAGTGTAATGAAAACTTACCTATTATAGATAAGGAAGAAAATGATCCTCTAGGTTTCTTTTAAATTTTTCTTATTTTTCATCTCTCTGCCTTCTAATTTCTAGGAGATTCCCTCAGTTTCAAACTCTTCTACTTCTGCTATCATATTTTTAATTTTGATTTAAACCTTTTCCCTGAGTTTTCTTTTTCTGTAGTAATCCACACTTATTTCATGGATGGAATATCTTATCTGAGAATGTTGCTGATAGCATTTTTGTTATTTGTTTTCTTCTTCCTGACTTCCAAGTTGCTTTTTTCTGTTTGTTTTGGTCTCTTCCTGTCATGTTTGATACTTTACTTATTAGCTTGTTTTTTAGAATCACACGAACTCCAAATCCTCATAACTAGAATCCCTGTCTGCTGTTTCATGTAGTTCTTTAATTATGAAGTATCATAGGAAGGTCGAGATAATATATAGTGCATAGAAAAGCCACTAAGTTAAAAGTACTCCAAATTCAAAAACTGCCTCCATAAAGCAAAAATAACTTCACTTTAACAACATTTGATTAAAATTAAGCCTTAAGTTTAAAAACATCTTTAAGCATTCTCTCAAATATCCATTTTAGGGTGTTTGCCAGCTTCCCAGTAAAAATGATGAAAAGGAATATCCACACAGGAGAATTGATATCAGGTATTACTCAAAACTCATTGCTGACCCATTAACTTTCCCCTTCTTTCTCCTTTTTCCCTCCTCCCTCTGTATATCTTAGAATTCACATCAATGTCTAGAACCCCTTTTCATCCTGAAGTGCCATATGTTCTGGTTATAGACAATGTTCAGCCTGAAAATATGTAAATAATGACTGTCTAAGAAATTGATTTATTTTCTCTAGATTTGCATCTCATCATGATGCCTTCCACAGCTCAAAGATAGTTTCCTGCGTGGAAAGTTAGTTGTAATAAGTGATACTGCTTTTCATTTCTCCACACCTCTTGTAGAGCAGAGTTTACTAAAACCTAAACTGCAAGGTTGGAGTAATTTGAATGGTCTACCTAATGATGGCCTCTTCTTCAGGTTATTAGGCCACATAGATTTACTATAGGCATTTTTGTTCTTTATTAATTTTGTCTTATTTTTGCTAAATTTGAATTGTATGGTAAAAGATTTATCTTTTTTATTTTTTAGGTTGATACCCAAGGATCAATATTACTGTGGTGTTCTCTATTTCACTGGGAGTGATATTTTCAATAAGAATATGAGAGCTCATGCCCTAGAAAAGGGCTTCACAATCAATGAATACACAATCCGTCCTTTGGGAGTCACTGGTGAGTATTTGTGTCCTTAGGGAGAATCCCAGTCATCTAGAGAGAAAGTTATTTTCAAAGGTATTTTGGTCTAGCAACTTTAGTTCTCTTAAAAGCCTTTAAGTAACTATGATAGTTAATTGTAGTTTCTTTGTATTGTTAGCCCCTCAGGCAACGAAAGGGCCTTTAATCCATATGGGCTCCCAGGCCCTCAATTGAATTGGCAAGAATTATTTCTTTCTAGCCCTATCAGAATGGATTAAATCCTGTCTACTATAATGAACAATAAAACAAAATCTTATTGATCTGAAGTGTTTTTATTTTTTTTAAATGTATGTCCAAGACTTAGGAAGAACCCAGGTATCACTGCTTTTAGTGCCAGGCCCACCCTGGTAGCTTTGGCCCCATGCATTGAAAGTTTAAAGAAGAAGAATTGCTGAATCTCTGTTTTATGGATCTTGTTAACATTTCACAACTATTTTCTGTGGTTTACTATTCTCCGCTAGGAAAATGAAGATTTTGTCATTTCGTCCTAAAAGTATAAAATAAAATAGGGCTTTTGTCCTTGATATACTGGGGCAGTGCTTCTCATAGGTCAGTGTGCATACAAACCACGTGGAGACTCATTAAACACAGATTCTATTGTAATTCAGTGGGCTTTGGAATAGGACCCAAGAGTCTGCATTTCTAGGAAGCCCCAGGTGATGCCATTACTGCTAGTCCAAGGACCACATTTTGAGTTAGAACTAAATAGAGTATATTTCATATAATATATAGTGACTACAATGGATATCCAGCAGAAAGGAAAATCATGAATTAGGATCACTTCAGGGGCCCTAGTTGGGTACTCAGGTTCCTTTTGTAGCACTTGGTACATATGTGACAAACACAAGCTCACGTGGGAGGATGGGGCAGTCAATATCTTTTTTCTAGTGGCTTGGTTACCATTTTCTTTTTCTTCTGAAAGTGAGTCCAGGGAGGGAGGTTGTCATTTTGAGGGTAAAATGTATAACTATTGCACTGTGTTGTACACCTGAAACTAATTTAAAAAAATAATTAAATAAATAAATAATAAATGAAAGAAAGTGAGTCCAATACATCGCTGGGCCCTGAACCCTCCATAACTGAATTCCAAAACTGGTTCATAAGTCCCTTTTCTTTATTTACTTGCAGGAGTTGCTGGGGAACCCCTGCCAGTGGATAGTGAGAAGGACATCTTTGATTACATCCAGTGGAAATACCGAGAACCCAAGGATCGAAGTGAATGAGGCCTATCCTTCCTCCCAGGCACAGCCCAACAGGAGTCTTAATTTATTTCTTAACCTTTGCTATGTAAGGGTCTTCGGTGTTTTTAAATGATTGTTTCTTCCTCATGCTTTAGCTTGCACTGTAGTCAATAAAATCTCTTGGACTGTTATCAGATGATCTTGTTCGTATTTTACTAGTAAATATGTTTAAGTTTAAATTCATGTTCATGATCACACTTTATTAAGAATTTAGTAGAGAGAATTAAGAGGTGAGGTGATAGCAACTCTTTAATGGGAATTTTTTATTTTCTAATTTTCTTCCCTTATGCTATGAACTACATTACCCACTACCTTTCCTCCTATTTACTGATTACAAATTAGTCAATTAAGATACACTCTGGCTAGCCTCTGGACGATGGCTCAATGTTTTTTAGAAACTAGAAAGCTTCATAAATTTAATTTTTTTCTTTGGTTGGCCCATGTTCAATACCTAGAATTTAAATAGAGGAACAAGTGTGTGGCTTACCACTTAAATGAAACCTGTAGCAATTGGTTGTAATCCATCAGAAGAGCTTCTCTAAGAAAAATCACTTCAAATTGCACCCGTATGTACAAAATATAGCCTCTTAAACTTCAAACATTTCATTTTTTTGCCCTACTTTTCCTTTAAGGTAAATTTTAAGTTCAAATGGTAAAAATACATAACTAAAAATACTCATTGAAGCCCTAGCTTTGAAATATAAAAATTGCATAAATATAAGATATAAAAAGCTTATCAAATGGTAAGTAAAGTTATTGAAAACAAAATATGTGAAAATGCTTTGTAATTTGCAAAGGACTGTACAAACACATGCTATTACCTTTTGAATCTTATTTCTTTATTACTCAAATTATTTTGTAGTGAAATGCCATTTCCCAAGAAATGAAAGAAAATAAACAATAGGGTTTTTAAGGAAAAATAGTATTTTCTGTCATAATTTTCACTGGTAAGATATAAGAACTCATTGAACAGCAGATACCATCACTTTTTTTCCCAAGCTACTGTCAGTTACCAGAACTTCACCAGAAATTACTTAAAGATTTATTTAAACTAACTGAATCACTAGATCAAAATTTTTTTTTTGTTATAGAATCATCACCTTTCTGCAGAAGTAGACAAAAGCCAAAGCTAGTTTCCATTCGTCACAAAGCAGCATCTCATTGTTCTCTAGCCCAGTCTGTTTCAGTTGCTATAAGAGATACGTGTATGGAAATATTTAAAAATTCATGTCTGTAATTTCTACTTGAATACAATAACAAGTCCTCTTTATTTTGAAGTATTTCCAGCTTTTTATATTTTTTGGCATACTCTTAACCGGGCATGTTGTCGATTGCCAGTCACTTGACTTCGACATAATAGTCCAGGACCACAGTCACAGCGCTGGAAGATTTCTGGAAATTGAGCAGTATCTTTATGCCCTTTCCTAGAACACACCTGTCCCTCCAATAGGACCGGTTTACAAATTTTAGTCCAAAAGTGACGAGCACAGCAAAGTCCAGGTCCACAGTCAAAAGTTCTAAGACAGCTTTCTCCTTCTTGTCCTGTAACAAGATTAATATGAGCTTTAGCATTAAATGGGGAACGGGGCACGTGGAGGGAGTGCTACTGGGATGAATGCATGTGATAATAGGACTGAAGGCCACGAAGTGAAATCAAACAGCACATGACTCCTGGAGCTCAATTTTATGCCAAGAGCAATAATGAAACGGAAATTTCAGCCCTACCTAACAGAATACATTTTTTTTATAAAGTTAAAACATTTATCGAAGAAAGATGGGATTTCCAGTCTTGAGAAATGAAATAAGTATCACTCATCAGCATTTTCTTGAATGGGATTTACGCTGGCACAAAGAGAGACCATTACTTATATAAAGGGGCCAGTGAACTTGAAGACAGAAACAAGAATGGCCAGTTCACCACCTTCAAACTTTCTAGCTATTTTATGACAAAGATTGGATGAGACTACAATTTGTTAAAAAGCATCTTAGTGAAGTTTGTATATTTTCCGAGAATGAAAAGTTAATGTACCTACACATTTATCTCTATTTTGTATTCTGAGGATCTAAAAAGAGAAACTGACAGTCATTAAATTGTAGACTGTAAAAAGATGTGTATGGAAAGTTCAGTTAAACAATGAAAGGTTTTCTTGCTAACCAGTCCATAATTATGGCTATTCCTCTGTTTTCTTGGCCTGCTGACTACCTTATGCTACTCCCTACCTGACCAACCATAGCTGCTTAGGGAAAGATTAGAAATGGGACACACCTCTTATGTGGTTTTGGTTGAGGCAAGTCAGTTTCAGCCCATCCTTAAGAGACTTAGAAGAGGGGAAAAAAATTTAAAAAAAAAAACAAAAAAAACCTCAGAAACTGCTCTTACCCTTACTGCCTTGTGATTTCTTAACATTTGGCTTCCTTTTGGGTTTTTTTCCCTGAATTGGATGCTCAGTTGTTCCTTTTGTATTGATGTCGTGGTCATCAATCTGCTTTTCCAATATTGGGGTTGCATCTTCCATTGTAGTACAAACATCTGAGAGAAAACCAGGTGGAGTTAGTTATTAACTTCAAGGATTAGAACCAAAGACATGCTAATTATCATACTACTATATCGTTTGGCAGTACCGCTGCCTCCAGTTTATATATAACTTTCTAGATTTCTGGGACACGTGCACTAAATATTTACATGCTCACATATGGCAAAGAAGGTAGTTAAGTAATTAATGGAATCCAAGTGAAAACAGAAGAATTTGAAAGATTGCAACTTGCACCCTCCTTTTAAAATCATCTCCAAATTGCTGGCAAGAGTTGTTGCCAGGAAATACACTATTTTGTTGCATCAAGAAAAGTGAGCTGTATAAATGTACTTCAAGCATAAATCCAGGAAACCTTTAAAAGTGCCTATCTTGGGCCGGCCGAGTGGCACGGTGGTTAAGCGCTGGCTTGGGAAGCCAGCGCCCCAGTTCGGGTGCCACATATGAGGGCCAGTGACACTGCCCTCAAAAAAAAAAAAAAAAAGTGCCTATCTTGGAATATTCTAGGCTATGAGATTCAGATGCTGCAAAGCAGTCCTGCAAGCATTTATGATAGTTTACCATTCCTGCAGAGTGTTCCTGGGCAGCACATGGTGTTACGCTGGCACCTCCTCCGTAATCCACGACAGGCAGCACACAATGGCTCCTGATCTTGGGGCTTGAGGCAGAATTTTCTGGTTTTGCAGTCATTGTCAGACAAACACTGTGAACCCTGTGAAGAGAAACTGTGTCACAGGGTTAGGGACTCCAACAAGATGTAAGATGACAGGAAGTAGAGCGAGCCAAGTCAGAGCCGCACTTTCAACGCAGTGGCAAACCTTAGGCAGCGTCTTAACTTTTCAAGATAATTGGTTTTCTCACAAAGGGGAGAATCACCAATGAAGAAGCCTATGTGTGGCAAAGATTATTGGTGTCTGAAAAATTGTCCTACTTTTAAAACTCAACTTTTAATTCTTATGCTTTATGAAAATAGAAGAAAATATTTTCTCATATGTGCTTTACAGATGATTTTGAGATTTTTGACATATAGCTATGAGCTCTACAAGCTATGCTACAGTTTAATATAAATATCATGTTGGTGTTTGTGGCATTCCTATTCAATTTTTTATTCTAGTGATTCACATCAGTCGTACCCATTTGCCAAAAAGCACCCTGGTGAGCCTTACCTAAGTGGTAAGTGGACTGTCCTTTGATTTTTAGTGATGCCTTGTTTGCATTGAGAAACAGATATCAAAGACCAATTTGTCTCATCTACAGTTGATACTTTTTCATATATATATGAAAGGATCCCTAAAAACAATTCTGCGAAGTGAGACGGTGACAAAACAATGCACCTCACACTCAGTGTTTAAATTCTAACTCCCCAATGTTCTGGTTGTATGGCCTTGGTTAAATTCTTCAGCCTCTCTGAGTTTCATTTTTATCGTCTGTAATTAGGAGGTGTGATGCCTATCTCAAGTTGTAAGGAAGGCTAAAATGAGGTATTATGCATACAAGATCTGGCACATGGCAGAGTTTTCTAAATGTTAGTTTCCTCCCTGATTTATAGGCAAATTTATAGCTGAGTGCCCAGAAGAGCCACTTCGCTTATTTAACATGTTAATGCCTAAGGCCACTGGGTTCTACCAGGGTGTCTTCCCAGTTCCTAAATTAATCCATTTTACCTGCTAGGTAAGAGATTTCAGACAGGAATCTGAAGGACTCACTGAAACCAAGATCCAGCACCCCAGCCGGGAGCGCACAGCGTCCCCTCCTCCCCAGCTGCGTTTTACCTTCTGAGCCCCTTGCACGTCGGCCGAGCTCTTGATGTTGTTGAAGTCCAGAACCAGGGCTCCCAGAGGAGCGCAGAACCAGCTGAGCCCCAGCAAGACCGCCACCGCCATCCTTCAATCGCCCCGTCTCCTAGGCCTTCTCAGGACTCTCCTCGGAAGCTACGCTGCTCTAAACCCACAACAGAACTTTTGCCACAACGAAAACAGCAAGTTGCCGGTGACTGCTTTCCCTGAGAGAAGCAAATCTACGTCTGAGTAAGGTGTGTGAAATAGGAGGAGCGAGGGCTGACCCGTGGTTCTTTCTGAAACTATTTATAACCAGAGATGCCCCCTCGTTTCTCTCTGCCCCCCTCCCCTTCATTTCCTTCCTTCTTACCCCACACAGGCTTCAACAAATCCCCTCAAATCTGTTTGATCAATAGTTCAAAACAAGGACTCAATAGAGGGAGAGAAGCGGCAGGGCCATAGCGGCCTCTCCTCCAGGGGTGAATCCCTCTTAATTATTGCATATCAAAGTTAGTTCAAAGGGCTAGCAGAGAGCAGGATGTCTGTATCAAAGCAAACGCTGATAATCACCTGCATTTCCTACCTTCTATAATCCTTTGGGGGTGGGGAGAGTGTTCTAAGATCTGTTTTCACAGCTAATTGTGCTCAAAGAAAGAATGAATCATATTGGCAATGTGCTAGAGAGGATGCCAAAAACTAATGAGTTACAAAATATCCTGAAAAGCTTTAAACTGTGCTTCATATAGTGAAGACAGATAGAAATGAGAGAAAATGCCTTCTGATTTGGTCTGGCATCCAGATGTAAAAAAAAAAAAAAAAAAAAAAAAAAAAGCAGCTTAAAAGCTGTGAACATAATAGCACCTGTTCTGACTAAATGTCAATGGGAAAATAAGTCTCCTTAAATGAAAATTGAACTGTTTGAAGTTAGGGATATTTAGGAAAACGATGAGATTTATGAAAATCCCTTTTTTTGATGATGGGGACACAGAAAGTCCATTTTATACAGATTTATACAATTCAACAGGAAGCTTTGGATCCATTTTATGTGCAAAACATTTCACTTGTGTTGCATTATATTAGATTGACTCACACAGAACAGGTCTCCAAGTCTAGCTGATTTCAGATGGAAATTCACGTATTTTCAACTTTTCTAATTTGAATTTTTAAAAACTTCTGCTTTATCCCTTTTTGTTAGAGAAGTCAAGCAATTTAGACAAGGGCTTATCGGCTGAATAAGTACTTTAAGGGTAAAACAATCTAGATCGGGGTCACAAAATTTTTGTTTTTCTTCCCTTCATTGTTTTCATTGTTCTCAGTGTAGACTCATCCTAGAACCTGGGCTGTGAGGTGCTGTTTAAAATCTAACGGTGCACCTTTTCTGTGGCATAAATGGCAATCTCAGCATTCCTGGGTCTTCCTCCAGAACAGCCTAACCTCAGTTTATTGAAATGTATGTCGACAGTCTGTACAATGGGACCCTTCTGGCTTGTGAGTCCTGCCTGGCGCCATTCGGCAGCTGATGCTGGTGACCTGGGGCTTCCATTACTTGGCTCTCTTCCTCGTGGAGGTCTGCCTCTCATATGGTGCAATGCAAGCTCCTTCTTATCTGCAAGTACCACTTTTTTTCACTTAAACCGACAACATCAAACACCCTTTGATAGCATGACGCACCTGGTAACTAGGTGTGTTACAGAACTGATTTTGAAGTTGGACAGTTATGACCAAGGATAAAGGAGAAAGCCCCAGGGTTCGCTCTCTTCTTCCTATTACCTAACTGAAGAGAGACTAACAGGGCCCAATGGGTTCTGGTAATATACACAGATGAAACAACTGGTGGGAAATCCTGTAACAGAGCACCAACATTCACTGAGCATTTTGCACGTAGCAGAACCTATGGTTAGATGTTGGGAATAAGAGATGAAATACAGTTCTTGTCCCTGAGGAGAGAGTGTCCAGTCAGAAGACTTATAGTTAGGAATGATTGCATTATATTGTATTATTACAGCACTAAGATAAAGGTATAAATGCAGGGCTGCAGGATCACAGAGAAGGGTGAGAGACCTGGAGAAATAGAGGAATGCATCTACAGAGGAGGTAATATTTGAGCTGGGTTTTGTGGGATGAGTAGGAGTTGAGTAGGTTGAGAGGCAGGGAGTGGTCTCACCCCAGGCCCAGAGGGCGAAGCATGTGCAGGGGCAGAGAGGTGCTTTTCAGTTCTAGAGAGGGAGTCTGTTAGGCTGGGGCAGATGGTGGAGAAGGAGATGAGGCTAGACTGGGAAGAACCTGATATACCACAAAAAGAAAATTGGATGATATTTTACATGCAGTGGAAAGTCATTGGAGGTATTTAAGCTTCAAAATGACCTAATTTGTTCTTTAGGAAAGCAGTGCTGGTGGCAGTTGGAGCTGGAGTTGTAGTGAGTGAAAGGGATGAAGGGCGATCACTTATTCTCCATTGCACTTACTCCTGATGATGAGGAGGAGGTCGAATGTAAGGTAATGACACAGTAACAACGAGAACCAAGCAAAAGATGTGATTCTGAAGTTGATCTCTATTATTTGGGGTTGGGAGTGAGTGACAGGCTGAGCTAACGCTGACATTTCTAATTTTGCATGCTGGGTGCATGGTGATGGCATTAGACACAGGGAAATCAGGATGAAAGCATGTTAGGGGATGTGGGGAGCCAGCCCCCACGAGGACCAGGGGTTCCCTTGGGTGGGACGGCGTCAGCGAGGAGAAAAAAGGAGGGAGACACCGGAAAGAAGTTCACAGGGGCGTCACACACACACTTTATTTTTAAAGCCTGGCCCCTTTAATAGGGGCTTCTGACCATTACCTCAATTGCAAGTTATGTTTCACATGATCAGGATGTTTTTCTCTTTCTCAGAGCTTTTACCTTTTTGTAATTGTATCTCTCCAGGGTACACCGGTTACCATGACTACCTTACAGGGCGTATACTTGAACTTAGTAGCAAAAGAAGTCTCAAACTTTTCCTATCCAATGAAGAGCAGCATATTATTCCAATAGAGGGGAACATCTGTTTCTCAGTCAAAGCTTTAGTTTTTGTTGCTACAGCAATGTACAAAGCAACGAGTTAAAAGAAGGCTGTTAATTAAAATACCTCATGGTCAGTAAATTGTGTCTTACCCGAACTCTCATGGCCAAGAAACCTTGGTCTCCTGATCTCCAAGGAAACCTTCCACAGCTGCATAGGCCAAGGGGCTTGAGTCCCAGATATCTCAGTTCAGGGGTCCCCTCGGGCTGTAACCTGTTTTAGGGAGTTTCCTTTTCTTTAGGAAAGCTTGCCCCATCGTTGACTTACACAGCCAGCTATCATCAGGGTACCACAGGAACTTGTCACAAATGCAGTGAGTATATTGTCTCCTATAGGAGGAAAGGCACATGGGTTCATAGAGACAGGAGATATTACATGACCAACCATAAGGCAGCATCCCAGACATCCAGTGCTGAGCGTGGATCTTTATTTCAATGTGGCCTTGTCAGACCCGGGAGACTGTCAGCCCCCGGCAAGGGGAGGTAGGATGACTGCTGGCCTGGACTAAAGCATCAAGGCCCTGCTTGGTATCTAACATCCAGATAGATGATTAACCCGTGTCTTCCAGGAGCAATGCTTTCCGTTTTGCCTCCTACAGAAAGAAGGAGAGGAAACAGACACCAGACTCCGGAGGGTTATAAACAGGGCATCAAATGAGACCAAAAGGCAGACTTCCCTGTCTCCATCTCTATCTTTGTCTGTCTGTCCCTCTCAGCACAGAAAGAGTACAGGCTTTGGAGTCAGGCTCACTTCATTTGAACACAAGGCTGGCTTCTCCTATATGCTCTGACGCTCCCCTCCCCTGTGCATCTATCTTATAAAACTCTATCACAATTGTCTATGTTTTTGTCTCTACAACTAGATGATAATCTCTGTGAGGGCAGCTTACTCTTCTTTGAATCCTCATGCTTTGAGTGTCTGGCACATGATAGAAGTTCCATACATTTTTCTGTGTGATGGATAAATGCACAAATAAATGGATTTATAGTAACTTGGTGACTTTGGTTAAGTTACTCCAACTTTTTAGGCTGAAATATGCAATCTCATCTATAAAGCTGGCACTACTACCCCAATAATGACTGTACTTTGAGGGTTCAATCTGTAAAGATGTGTAGAAGGCCTGTTACGGTAATTGGCACTCATAAAACTCTAAATAAATGTCTCTCACCCATTTTCCAGGCCAAAACCTTCCATCATCACATAAACTTTACTACCTAGCATAACACATGGCCCTTCCATGGCAGGCTTTCAATAGTAGATGTTCAATCCAATTTATCAACCAGAAGCCTCATTTTGCAATAAGGCTATTTGTGTCTTCTAAAAAGCCAGAGCAATTTTGAGAGAAGTAAGTATGGGGGAAATGACTTGTGGTCTATTTTCAAATCCTCCAGGACTGCTTGCCTGCTAATCATCACAGTGTTCCTTAGCTGGGATGCCAACAACTGAAATGTGATGCCCGATGGCAGCATTAATCATCCGCCATAAGGCTGCATCTTAATTATTTGGGGATTAGGGATGATGGGGCAGTGAAGAAGATGACAGGGACAAGTAAAAGAGGAGAGGAAGGCTTTAAAAATGTTTCTGCTTAAAAGGCATTTTTCTCTGCTCTTAGGTCAGGGCACCAAAGTTCACAATGCAGACTGCAGCATTGCAGAGACCACTCAACATGCCCCCTGCAGCAGTGCCATGGGCTGTGGCTGTCTGTCTCAGCCACAGAACAAAGGGAGCCCTCACGTGCAGTTTTGGCCCAGATGATGCCATTTTGATGCCTCTTGGAAAGCATTATAGGTTAACTGAAAATCTCAAGCTGATCTTCTTAGTTCCACCTGAGCACCTGGACCAAAGGAACACTAAAATTGAGTGATATTGATCGAGCTTAGAGGAAATGAAAATCCATCCTTCCCATCCCACTCACCCCACCAAAAATCCCAAGGGCCCCAGTTTCGACACTGTAGGTCTGATGCCACTCTCTGGGTGAATGACAACCTGGGGAAGAAATGCAGGCTGGTGTGTGAGAGCTGACACCTGTATCCTTCCAAATGACAGTTGGGGTAGTTCAAGTCAAAGCAGAGTGTCAGAGCCCATGATTGATACCCGCTTAGGTATGGAAACTTTTATTTGTTATGGCTCCTGTGTTGAAACCAGTTTGATTTCCTTAAATTTTGCTTTTCTTAAAAGAAAATCAAAGTAACTGAAACCAGCAGGTCTTTGGCAGAATCTCACAGGAAATGTTCAATAAAAAAGAGATGAGAAGGGGCATGCTGATGAGAGTAGACAAAGATTACAGGATATAATCACAAAGCTGATGTAAATGTTACCATTTAGTTACCTGAGTTCAGAAGGTAAAGCAAACCATTTGCAACGGCTGAGGAGTAGAGTGTGTCAGATGTCTTGCAACGAAGGGTGGGGGACGGAATTCAGACAGCACGGGTGGGAGCCAGGGAAACTGGGCTCCAGCCTCTTCCACTGACTGCGTGACCCTGGGAGAGGTCATGTCACCTCTCAGCTTTAGTTCCACATGATCTTGAAGGCCTCTTACAGACCAGTTTTCTGGGAGTTTATGGTGGGGTCGCCCTAGCCACCATGTTGCACAGCTCCAGGGGGCACCATTCAGATAGTAGCCTATGTGAGTGGGCCCCACTTTGGAATTGTGTGACATGGTGGGGCTGGGGGCCTCCCTTTTGTAGCAGCAATAGCCTTAGAGTTCTCCTGACTCCACACCAGGCATCCAACTGGGAACAGCACCAGGAATCCCTGAACCTTCCTTCTTCAAGGATATGTTCTGCCTTCTGTTTGCTAAAAAAATTTTAGGGCCAGCCGAGTGGCGTGGTGGTTAACTGCTGGCTTGGGAAGCCAGAGGCCCCGGTTCGGGTCCCCCATATGAGGGCCAGTGACACTGCTCTCAAAAAAAAAAAAAAAAAAATTTAAATGATGTTGTGTGTAATTTCATAAATCCCAAGTACCTTGGCCGTCTTACTCTGTTTCTGGGCACTCTCCATACTTGTTTTAGTACGTTAGGGCTGATACAACAAAAATACCACAGACTAGGTGGCTTATGAACAACTGAATGTATTTCTCAGAAGCTTGAATTCTGAGATCAGGGTGCCTGCATGGTCAGGCTCTGTCTGGTGAAGGCCTGCTTCCTGGTTCATAAATGACTGTCTTCTCACTGTCTCCTCACCTGATGAAGGGGCAATGGAGCTCTCTGGGGCTGTTTCATAAGGACACTAATCTCATTTGTAGGGCTCCACGCTTAGGATTTAAACACCTTCCAAAGGTCTCACCTCTTAATATATCAACACGTGAATTTTGGGAAGACACAAACATTCAGACCATAGCAATATTTTTCTTCCTCTGTTCCAAGCAGTTTTTGATATACTCACGTTACACAATCCTCACCAGAGGCGAGGATTGAGGGCATGTGATAATAGTGCTGCTATGAAAATGCAAGAAAAGATAAAAAAAAGAAGCCGACTATGTCTCAATACATATTAGTTGGAAAACAAAACAATGTCTTCATTGGTCACTGAAAGAGTCAATATGTTGAGAAAAGGATGTTTGTGTATGTGAGTGGGCTTGAGTCAGTATTGCCTGGACATTTACTTTGATGTCTTTTTATTAATCCCACTATGTGTGCCAGCGGAATTCTACTGATCATGCATGTAAAATTTTGGTGTGTTTTTTTTTTTTTAAACTGAATTATATTTACGTTTCTAGAGTTGTTTACAACTGACTCCTTGAGGCCCTCTCAGCCTTTTTTGGCTCTACGAAATTCTCTCATATGAAGCAACAATTTGGAAAGCAAGGTATTGGGTTGTTGGAAAAGTCATAACGCATGTTTGCAACAGATGACACTAGTTCATTTTTGGACATACTAGAGTCATTTGCATCTATGTTATTGCTATGTCATTTGACAGCTGAAAGTTCTAGCATCATTCTAAAAAAAAATTGAACAATTTGGTTGAGTTTTGGAGATTTTACAACAAGTTGAAGATGGAAGACCAAACTGCATTTTCGCTATATTTTACTGTTTTGCATCCATAAAGGGAAGAACGCACGTCAAGCTTGTGAAAAGTTGCATAAACTTTACAGTGACAATGCTCTACAAGAACGTCAGTGCCAAAAATAGTTCACGAAATTCCCTGCTGGTGATTTTGATCTCAACGACGCCCCTCAGTCAGGGAGGCCCACTGAGGTTGATGATGACAAAATAAAGGCATTGATCGAGTCAAACCCACATTACATGACACGAGAGATTGCAGAAACATTGAACATCCATCATTCAACCATTCATGACCACCTGAAGAAGCTGGGATACATAAGCAAGCTCGATATTTGGGTTCCATATGAACTCAAAGAAGCTCATTTGATGGCACGTGTAAACATCTGCGATACGCTCATTAAATGTGAAGAAAACAATCCTTTTTTGAAGTGACTGATAACTGGTGATGAGAAGTGGACTGTTTACAACAATATGGTGTGCAAACGGTCTTGGTCTCGATGTGATGATTCGCCTCAAACGACATTGAAAGCAGACATTCATCAGAGGGAGGTTATGCTCTCAGTGTGGTGGGATTTTAAAGGTGTGTTTTTCAAGCTCCTACCAAGGAACCAAACAATCAATTCGAATGTGTACTGTCGGCAATTGGACAGTTTGAACGAATCCATCATCCAGAATGTCCAGAGCTTGTTAATTGTAAAGGAGTTGTGTTCCATCATGACAACGCAAGACCACACACAAGCTTGATCACCCATCAAAAATGATGTGTTGCCACACCCACCATACTCACATGACCTTGCGCCGGCAGACTTCTACTTGTTTCACTCTCTTCAAAACTCCTTGTGAGGTATAACATTCAATACAGATGAGGCTGTAAATCAACATCTTGTTCAGTTTTTCACAAATAAAGACAGGTCCTTCTACGAATGAGGAATTATGAAACTCACTGAAAGATAGCAAAAGGTTATCAAACAAAACAGGCAATATATTACTGATTGATCTTTGTTTTTTTATATAAATGAATGACCTTTGAAAAACATAGACAAAATACGTCATGAGTTTTCCGACAACCCAATATTTCCACAGAGTTCACTTTGCTTTATTCTCTTTATTGACTGTAACTTAGCAGTAAAAACAATGCAGGGAGGTGGAAGGCATTAGGAGGACAGAAACCTATAAAATTGAGTGAAGCCCAATCTCCATTCTTCTTTTCTATTAAATCCATTGTCTTCATTTTATACCTGTAGCTTCCATATTCTTTTTCATCATTTGAGTCTTTCTCTTGCCTCATTTCTCCTCATTCTCTTATTTTCTCAGCATCCCCATAACTAACTTCCCTCTTTTCCCTTAATTCAAATGCCCTGTCAAATTTAATGATGGTGTGGTGGCATTCAGAGCCCGAAGGGCATGGTAAGCTGATGGTCAGTTCTGCCTCTCTCACACTGTGGTAGCAATCTAAGTTGGGGCAGTGACCTCTACCGTGTAAGTTTGTGATCCAAAATGTCTCCTAGACACCAGCCCTGGGCCCTTCTGTGGTGTCCGGTAAGTGAGAGGCTGGAAGAGTTGCAGAAGGAGAGTGAGGAACAGATGCCATTGCAACACTGTGTCTGACTTCGGGGGCAGAGGATGGATGTGAGGTGACCCAGAAAGTCTGTTTCAGGGAAGGAGCTAACAACAGGGAATCCTACCAGCCTGCAACCTCTTCCGAGGACAAAACAGTTTCCACCACCTTTTAGTCTGGACCCTGAGATGCAGATCAAACTAGGTCTGATTCTTTTTCCTCCAGAGTAGGAGGTGCATCCCACTGCATTAGGAGACCCCAATCCTGACTGGCGTCTCAAGTTCAAAGAAGCAAAGTTTTAAAAATGAATGGCTGGGCCGGCCGAGTGGCTCAGTTGGTTAAGAGCTCGCTCAAGAGTGAGAGCTGAGCTCTGAGCAACAGCAGTTTGATGCCCAGTCCGAGCTGAGCTGCCGCTGAGCTGCCAACAGGTGGCAGGATGGCTCAGCTAAAAAAAGAAAAAGAGAATGGCTATCTTGACTACTATAGTTCATAATACTGAATTGGGTACTTGAAAGTTACTATAAAGAGTAGAGCTTTAATATTCTCACCATAATAACAACAAAATGATCATTCTGTGAGGTAAAAGATGTGATACCTAACCTTACTCTGGTAAACATTATGGGATACATGTATGTATCAAATCATCACATTGTACACCTTAAACTTAAACAATATTATATGTCAATTATATATCAATAAAACTGGAAAAAAATTGTTACCCATGAGCTCTGTACACATGAGCTCTGGAATCTCCTACTGTAGGGAAGAGGCTTTTTGCCTTGAATTTCCCTGGGGTCTTCTCCAGAGGGGACCACCTGGTTCTAGTATCCCTCCTCATTAAAGCTCCCACAGCCCCATCTAGTCCCCTTCAGGGTGAGGCTTCCTCTGGTTACTCCATCTTCCTGGGTGTTGTATCTGACTCACCGGGTGTGACCTCGCCTTCTCTGTCCCAGACTCCAACTCTGGGTGTATCCTTGGTATGGTGCAACTTTCCTTAGAACTTTTGTCACAGAAAGCTAGGTGTGGCTGGAGTCCCCTGGGTGGGCTCCATTTGACTAGGACTTCACTTCTGAGGTTCTCCATTTTAAAACTGACACTCAGAAAGTAGTTTGCCCAAGGTCCCACAGCTAGTTGCAGACCTAGGATTTAAACGTAAATTTTCTGGTTAAAAACTTGACTCTTTCCCCTATATTACACTATACAGCTCATAGCGGAAATCCAGTCCCAAGCGTATCAAGTAGCTTGAAACACAGCTATATATTCACTAAGAAAATCATAGGGAACACTGCCTGTTGCTATTTTTGAATTACATACAATTGTAGGTGTATGTCACCTTTTTTTTCTTAAATAATCTATCCTTTATGTAAATGTGATTATAGTGCTTCACTAGCAGGTGGTTAAGATGAAAATAATTTGCAGGTTGTGTCAGCCCGAATGTACCCTAATCTACATGTGGTACATTGACAAAATTGGTTTCCTCATAAAAACTACTTGCAAATATTTGAGGTCCTTTTGACATTCAACTTAAACTCTGACTTTGGTAGGGAAGCCCCCAGACTTACCGTCCATTCCTATAGGAGTCGTAACTGTGTTCACAACCTTATGAAAAAATTGGATGAAGCTGTAGGGTGCAAGGGGAGACCAGGGATCATGGCCCTGCCTCTGAATCCCAGGCCCAGGGACTACCAGCATGTTTAGCTTTTCTTTTATCTTGTTTCCTTGCGTCCCCTTGTGGTCAAGAGTGACGCGAACACTCAGAAGGCCCATTGCAAATCCCAAGTACTGGATTCCAGAAGAAATTCCCAGATTTTTAGTGGAAATTCCGCATGGAACAGCACTCTCCTTCTCATAAATCTAGGTAGTTCCCCACCTTATAAAAGTGAGCTTGCTTTTTCTAAGATATATATGTCTCACAATTTTATAAATTGGAAAATACAAAAAAGTGGCAGAGGTAGTACCTATCAAATTTTGCTAAATTTTCCTAATTCTTTTCTGTGAAGGTGTATACACACACACACACACACACACACACACACACACACACACACACACATTTATTTGCTTAATGTACAATATAATTAATCTATCACCAGCTCCAGAATGAGCCATTACTAACGCCTACATCTCTCCTTGTGTACCTCCTCTACCCAATCCTTCTGTCTGCCGTCCCACCAAAGGTAAACACTGATGCTTATAGTTATAATTGTCTTGCTTCTTCTTAACGTGAAATGACAACACACACACCCCACACACTGGATTATACTGTACTTACACTTACGTTTCCTTCTTTTTTTCACTGAGCCGTTTCCCCAAATTATCAAATAATATTATCAGAACACATGACTGTATCATAAGCCAGAATATGGGTTTTAGTTTATTTAATGAATCCTCTGAATGTTGACCATTCTGAATATTTTTGTTTCAATTTTTTCCACTCTAAATCATTCAATCTATTCAAGATAAATCTTGTATAAATCGGTGATTATTTCCTTGAGATGCGTACTTAGACATGGAATTGCAGGGTATGATCTATATTGTCTTTGGTCACTCGCACCCCTCCTGTCCACCTGAGTCATTCCAAGACATCACCTTTCAAAGAAGCTTTCAGTCTCCTCCCTTGACACAGTGTGGTGCTTTCACTGCTGGGTCCCTGTTCTCTGCTGCCTTCTTGTAGAAGCACAAGCACATGGCTTATTCTTCCTCTTCTTCAAAGAAGGCTTCAGCCACTCAGTAACTAGGAGACCCTCACCCCTCACAATTTTGGAGTCCTTGAAAACAAGTAAGTGGTCCCTTTTTCTTTAAAGAAATGGGGAATTAACACTACTGGCTTCAGAATCTTGGCTTTTCTTACACTTAAGGTAATTGAGCTACCAATTCTGCACAGTGGGGCTTCTGTTCTCAGTTGTTTTTTCATTTCTAAGGGTAAAAGTATATAACCTGAGATTGTCTCTCAAAAAGGCAAAATAGGCAGATCAGCAGGTTATCTTGACTAGAACAGGTGACCTGTACTGGGGACTTGCTCACTAGGTGACTTCACCTTCGTGGGCCGCTGGACCCACACTGCACTGACATACTGGGGTGTTTCCTTCTACATCGGCTCTGAGCATGGTGCCCTGTACATAGTAAGCACTTAGCAAATGTCTCACAAATGAAGGAGTCTGAAGTCCCTTCCCTGCTCTAAAATTCTGGTTCTAGATTTTATAGAAGAATGCCATGTTATTAGCATTTGGACTGAGAATGTTCTTTCTACATTTCCCAAGAGTTTAGATCCCAGTGTAGGTGGAGAAAGAAGAACTGGCTGCAGTTTTCAAAGTGGATAAGACCAGGATCAAGATATAAACATTGAATGTTAACATGGATCTAGCTAAAGTGACAAGGCCAGAGGGACAGGAAGCAAAGGAAGGACACCCTCTGCAGCAGCTGTTTTCCTTAACAGTTTCTTTCATCATCTTCCTGCATCAGGCGTAGAGAGAAAGGAAGTCTCATTGCATGACCTCGGACTGGTGTTGTCAGGTCTTTTTAGAAGAAAGATCTTTGGCTAACAGAAGCAGAGGGAAGGACTATTGCCAGGTTGCCATTCAAAGTGCTCTTTACAGTCTTTAACGGCTTGCTGTATCTGACAAAAGCCAGGTCTGTGCCAAAGTACAAGTTGAAGTTGTGGCTCTAATATTCATACACATCTGAATCAATATAGGTTTTGCCTGTATAGCTTTTAAACTCACAGCATGTTAATTTTCATCTGTGTTATTAACTAGTGAATGTTTCCCATGTGCCAAATAAATTTATGGGTACATTATTTCCTTTACTATCCATTACGATCTGGATGAAGTAGATCTTAGTTCTGTTTCACAGATGTAGAAACTGAGGCATAGCACGGTGAAGTTGCATGCCTAAGACCACAGAGTTGGCTGATCTGAGATACCAACCCAGCCTCTTTTGACTCCAAAAGCTCATTTTATTTAGCCGACTAAGTTATTTATTTAGCCAACTAAGTTATGGTGCTTTGCTTATGACATTCACCACATTTTGCCTCCTTTGGCAGGCATTTGTCCAAGTCCTACAGTTTGAGTCCTTTGGGAGCATTTATCTTCTCTTATTAGCCTGAAATGCTTTACACACAGCAAGAAAACAGTGATATTTGCCTATTGAATGTGGACTGAACATCACAGGCTTTCTGTGTGTGTGTGGGTTGGGGGGTGGGGTGGGCAGGGGGGTGGTTGTTCCCAACTTCTCATTGTAAAAATTTTAAACTTACAGGAAAGTTTTAAAAATAATGCAAAAAACACCCATATTCTCTTCTACCTGGATTCATCAATTGTTAACATTTTGTACATTTATTTTTGTTCTCAACCATTTGAGTTAGTTGCAGACACATTCTATTTCACTCCTAAATACTTCAGCATGCTTCTCCTAAAAACAATGTTCTGTCTGCATAACCGAGACACCATTAGTACCCTCAGAAAATTTTATATTCAAATGTTCCCAGTAATATTTCTCAATAACTGTTGCTTTTTGACCCAAGATTCAATTTGGGACCACATTGCTTTTAGTACTATATTTTTATCTCCTTTAATCTAGACCATTCTCTAGTCTTTTTCTTAATCTTTCATGAAATATACATTTTTGAAGAGATTGGGCAGTTGTTTTGCAGAATGTTCCTTGATTTGTTTCCTCATGCTTGGTGACAAATGACACATTTTTGGCCAGAATAATTATAGTGTCCTCTCTGCATCACATGGAGGGAGCACATGATGTCAGCACGCCAACAGATTTGCTTGATGTGAAGGTCCCCTTTTCTCTTTAGTAAGTATTCTGTGGGGTGATACTTTGAATATCCTGAACTGTCCTGCATCCACCTGATAATTTTTGTCTGAGTCAACTACTGCTGATTCCAAAGTGTTTCTTTTCTAGAATTTCTTCTACATTTATTAGTTGGTATTCCCTCCTCCATCTCTTTGCCTTTGAATGATAACGTACCGCTACCTGTGTGATCTGGGATAAGTGACGTCATTCATCGCCCCTGGCGACGTAAGGTTTCACATCCTTAAGATGAGATGACGTAAGTGTCACATTTTAAAATTGTAGTCAGTCGGAGACTTTCCCATAAAGATCTGCAAGGCATGGCCAGAGGAAGCACCAGCGTGGGTCTGACGTCCCAGGCCACAGCGTCCGTCCTTCTGCACGGCCCCCTCCGGGCGTTCTCGCGAGAGCGAGCCCCCTTCTCAGGGACCAAGGAGCCATCCGTCAGGCTTCCCCCGCCTCCCGTCATCCCCCGCCGCCGCCACCTGCGCCCCGGGCCCGGCCGCGCACGCGCGCGCAGCGCCAGACAGTTGGCGGCGGCGGCGCGCCCCGGCTGTTCCGCTCCGCACGCAGCCCCGCGGCGCGCGACCCCGGTGTGACACCGCGGCGCGCACGCAGCGCGGGGGCGCGGGGCGCGCAGGCGCCGCGGGCGACGGGAGGCCGCGCAGGCGCGCACGGCGTTGGTTGAAGAAGACCTTCAGCGTTGCCCTGGCGGAGCGGAGACCGGCTCTCTGGGTGGAGGTGAGAAGAACGGAGACCGCGGGCCGCGCGGGGGTGGAGGGGGGAGACGGGCCGCTGCTGAGCCCGGGATCCGCAGCGCGGCGAGCCTAGCGGAGGGGCTGGGAGGGAGAGAGCAGCCTCCCGGGGCGCGCGGGCCAGGCCGCGGAGGGCACAGGGGACCTTGCTACCCGGGTCGCCGCAGGTGATGGAGCCGCAACGCCCGCGGGGACAGGCGGCGCTCCGGGTGCCTACGCGCGACCTGCCCTCCGCCTGGTGTGCCCACGGGACATTGGGTCCAGGCGCCACGCCAGAAAGGAGGCGGGTTTCCAAGGAAGTTAGAGCCTCGAACCCCAAACCTTCTCCCCGCCCCCAGCTGCCTCCCTGGGATTGTTGTCCAGCCGTTTTTTTCACTCCTCACCGCCACAGGGAGGATGCTGTACGTGCAACTTAAAATGGAGAGACTAGGAACAAAACGGGCTATTGAGTGGCTTTGTAGTTATTGTGTCCAGCAGTATTAGCCACCTCCGTCTAATGCAACCGCGGCACGTTGTGCATGTCTACAGATAAGTGCGTTTTGTAGAGCTAATAGGAATACGTGATGGTAGCTTTATTCTCGAGTACCATGAGGTCTCTGGGGCTTCTCGGTCTTTGCTTGATCATCATACCTGCCGTGCGTTTCCCGTTAGAGCCGTGGTCCTGAGGAAGAGCTTGACCTAGGCAGCGCGGAGGGCGTTTAGTAAACTTAATCACCTGCGCGACTTTTGCAACTTGTCTGGCAGTGGTTTTGCAAAAGAAAGCAATGCTAAAAGACTGTGATGAGTCCCTAGGTGGAGGTTTCTAAATGTTTAGGTGCACCTTTTGTTTGTCAGCAGATAAGAAACCAGACTGCAAAGCTTTAACATCTCTATTTGAATGTACAGTGCCTTACCTTCCCAAATTGTAGGCTTCTGACAAAATTCCAACAGATACCAACATCAGATGTGATCATAAAGAGTCATCTTAGATTGCAGTTAGTTGACAGTGTGAAAAAAAGAATAGAATTGCTCCTTTGAATACAAGGCACTGAATTGTAAGGTAATTGCTCTGGAAGTGAACTCTGAAACCCTGGAGCGTAGAACATGGTTTTATTACGGTGTGAGTCAATACATTTATCTTGACCCTTTCATCTACTATACTCTTTCCTCGTAACTTTATACGTGTATATATTTTTGTAGGACACTTGTTGTCTTAACATAACGTCTGTTCGTATCTGACAGGTTTAGGTTGAGAAACAGATTTTTAAATGAATTCACAATTCAGAAGTTGCATCCGAAGTGTATGTTATGTCCAGATACGATATAGGCAGAAACTTAGCAGAAGGCTACATTAAGAACGAGGCTGAATATAAATATTAGTTTGAATGCGTAGATAGTGCAGGCATAGTACTTCTGAGGGCCTGCCTGCTGGTGCTCTGGATTGTTCTGGGGTAGGTGGGGAATGGGGCTGCTGGAAGTGGCTCCACAATTGTTACACGTGGCTTTTGAGACTGCTGCGGGAAAAGATTTCCCGTTACACAAAGAGGGCAAAGGAGTGCTGTGTTCAGCACTGCTGATAGAACTTCTGAGAATTTTGGGGTGAGAGGCATATGGCAATAGAAAAACTGGGTAAATACTAAGTAGGTAAGAGGAAAAGTGAAGGCAACCTTGGGATTTTGAAGGCTTTAACTTGAGAGTGTACACCAGTTTTTGGTAAGCAGATTAATGCAAGGTAGAATTTATCCTGTTTCTGGTTAATGGGTAAGAGTATAGCACTTTTTAAAGAAGAGCTTTGAGAGGGCGTATTCTGGATGAATATATTTTAATTTGTATGGTAATTCTTATTTTCAGAGCTGAATTTGTAGTGACAAAATGTTAACCCTGAGGATTTTTAATGCATCTAATTTTACAATTCCTTAACAAATTTACCTTGTCTCTTTATATATAGCTCTTTGGCTTAATAACAACCCAAGAAATATTTTTCTAATGTAAATATTGCTTCTTTTTTAAGTAAAAAGTCAAATTAACCCATTTCTCCTTCAGCCTGTGAGAAATTTCTTTCCTTTGGAATCGAATCAGAAAGAGGACCTCTGTGAATCCCGTGAAAAAACCCTTTTATTCTCCAGTGTTCTGGAAAGCTCTTTTTAAAGGAGAATGCCTTCTCAACTTTGCTTGCATTAGGGTATAAGCACTAATGATACAAAGAGAAAACCATATATCTCTTTTCACAGCATTAAACCGTAGAAGGACTACAAGTAAATAAATACTAAATGGTTATTTTTATTCCATTATCCCTATTTTTCTTTATAAGATATGTGTAACACACCGACTTACTGTGACCTAGGAAAGGCTGCCAAGGATGTCTTCAACAAAGGATATGGTAAGTATGCGATTGTAAATTTCCAGTTTGGGATAAGGGCTAGTATTGAATGCCTACTACCCTGTGCTAGTAAAATGAGGTTAAGTCAACAATAATATACTTCACAAGATTTAAGGGGATAACAGGTTATTAGACTTCATTCTTTAGAGGTAGAGTCCCACTGGCATTAAAAGCAATCGTGTGTGTGTGTGTGTGTGGGGGGGTGTCCACACACATAGTTGTTAATATCTGTAAGACCAAATAAAATAAACCTGTAATATGTGTGCCCTGGGGACATTTGAAGTAGGGGGTGCATGTTTCTTTCTCCAAATAATGGCAATATTTTCATGAGAGTCAAACACAACTTGACTTCTTTGGGGTAACACATTCTTTGATCCCAAATAGACATTTATTTTTAGTTTTTAAAGTTTAGTCTTTAAATTTTTAACTTTTTGTGTTGTAAACATTTTGTTTTTATTAATGGTAGTGTTAATTGTATATTTTAAGCTTGTATATATATCTGCATAGTATTTTCTAATAATTTTGGTTCTCAGAATAGTACATATTCCTTTCATTCATTTGTTCTTTAGCTTATATTTTAAAAATATGTCTTTATTATTTTAAGGGGCTTGAAATTATACTTCAGTTATTTCATTATAATTCAGTTTCTCATGGAACTCGCACCTAACAAGAATATTGTGTATTTTCCATGTGGAAGGTTCTATGGACTATTTTCATAATTTCTAAGTTGCAAAAACTGGAGTGAGCATCACATTTTGTACGTTTCTGTGTTTTCTGTGTTTAGGGTTTGGCATGGTCAAAATAGATCTGAAAACCAAGTCATGTAGTGGAGTGGTAAGTACCTAATATATTTTCAATAGATGTAGCATAAAGGAACCTATTTAAAAAATCAATGTTTAGTGTAGTTATGTGAAATAGCATACTTTTGGCACTATGCTGTCTTCCCTACAGCTTTGTTCCACTCTTCCGAGTTCAGTGAAAATCCTCTAATCAGCCACTTTAAACCCATAGGAAATCAGGTTGAATTTTGGGGGACCCTTGTTTTCATCATAATAAGACTATTCTGAGTCTGACTCTCAGAAGATATAGACTATATTATATATATCTATATATATCTATATATATCTATATATCTATATATATCTCCAATGAAATATTGTTACACTTTCATGAATATGTATTTCAGCACTAAAAACTTTACTTCCGTTGGGTTCATGCAAGTTTTATTGCCGTTTTACAAGAACAGGTTAATTTTAGTCTCTCTCTTTTTTTTTTGGCTGAGCCATCCTGCTACCTGTTGGCAGCTCAGCGGCTGCTCAGCTCGGGCTGGGCATAGAACTGTTGTTGCTCAGAGCTCAGCTTGCACTCTTGAGCGAGCTCTTAACCAACTGAGCCACTCAGCCCACCCTAGTCTCTGTCTTTTGATGTTTAGTTGAAGCAAATGTAGAAATAAAATGTATGTAGGTTAGTTTACAGTTTTTATTGATGTTCATAAAGTCTTGTTTACCGAAAGTTAAGAATATAGTAAAGGATGTATGGGCATATTTTTATCGTTAATCAGAGCTTTTATTCAGTAAGTCTCAGCATCTAGATTAACTTTACAGTCACCTCATTCTCTGATTTCTCCTTATTGGCACATCTGTTTTTGGTATTTACCTGTTCAAACCACTGCAAATTTTATTTCTAGATATAATGATTTAATTAGAAGGGCAGGAGGATTGTGGAATTCTTATAATACTTTATCTCATATTCCATATAATCCTGGTTTGTCACTGTTATTCTTTCCCTGGGGTTTCTAGTGGTAAATAAATACATATGCAGCTACCCTACTAGGATGGGCGTATTGTTACATGGTTTTGTTAAAATAGAAAAATTATACTCTTTTTGAGTAGGGTTTCAGAATTTGCTTAAGTTAAGTTTGTGTTGCAAAACCCATCAGCTAAGATTTTATCTCCCTTTCATGCTGCTGTGGTGTGGGAATATTAATTCAGATGGTAAGAAAAATAGCATGTTTGTGTGCTTGTTTTTGTGGCTGCTTTTGGTCTCTGGTACTGATTTAGGATAAATTACACCCATTGCTCCAAATTTCTTAGATTATATCTTGATATTTTTATCATATGCCATTGATTTAACAATAACATTTTAAAGATTGTTTTGTTGCTTTATAGCATTTAATGTAGAAATGTTGATGTTCTATGCATGTTGTAAATGTCTTTTGCACTGCTTGATCTAATTAAGAAATCAAATTCTAGCCTTCTCTTTGAGATTTGTATCTCTAATACTTTAGACTTTTGACAGAGCTTCAAATAAGAAATGACAGTAACAAGAAAGAAAAGTACACTATTTTACCTTCATTTTGTGCACTAAAATTAAGGTTTATATTTGCTATACTTCAAGTTTATGAAAGGTGAATGTAAAAAATAATACACTGGGTAGTTGGATCTACTAAAAGAAAATAATGGTCAAATTAAATAATTGTGTGAACTGTTAAACATGACTAGCATTTTATCATTTTTTACTAAGGCCTGGCCCGAAATGTGCAGCATGATATTCTCTTTGAAAACTTTCTGTGTGGTGGTGATAAACAGATCATAGTTTCCCAGTTGTTTCATCAGCCTGTAGAACTAGAGTTAGGCAGCAGGGTATTTGGTAAAGGGAGGACTCATATTGCAGGCAGTGAAACACAACTGGTCAGGGTTGGCAGCATTTCAGAAATGTTCTTTAAAAACAGGGCCAATCAGAATGTTTCTTTCTTGACAGTTCATAGATTGTCAGTGACAGGTGTTGACTGTTTGCTTCTCCCTAGAAGGAAATCTATTTCTAATTGCTTGTGGTCATATGACTGAAATGACACCTAAGGAGGGAGGAAGATCTATTTTAAGGCACTCATAGTATTTATTTGATAGAAAGTTTAAAAAATAGACGGAGAAGGGAGAAAGAAGGATAAATTATAACATTCTGTTTTGTTGTAAAAAATGGATACTTTCAAATATTAAAATCGTTTATGCTGAAAGTTTTACAGATAGTTTTGTGGACAAACATAATAAAGTTTTCATAACAATGTAAATGTAGTTTAAATGGCACTTAACTGTACACTTAAAAATGGTTTAAATGATAAATTTTATATTAAGTGTATTTTATTACAATAATTTTTTATTTTTTTTTAGCTGAGCCATCCTGCCACCTGTTGGCAGCTTAGTGGCAGCTCAGCTTGGGCCAGGAATTGAACCAGCAACCTTGTTGCTCAGAGCTCGCACTCTTGAGCGAGCTCTTAACCAACTGAGCCACTCGGCCGGCCCCTAAAAATACATTTTTAAAATATGCAATAAAGGTCTGACCCAACTAAAGGAGGGAAGGAAGGCTAGTGCTTCAACTGTATTTAAGGACTTTAAAATTAACTTGAAAGATGATAGAGAACTGATAATTTTTTTTTTAGGCCCTGAAAGTAAAATGTTGAAGATTCTATAGTTTTATCTTTTTAGAAAAGGCATTTATTTTCAGTTAAGATTTTGTTTTTTAAAGGATAGAATTTAAGATTCCATTTAGTAAGAGAGTATACGAAACAAATATCTGTAAGAGAGGTGAAATAATAGAAAGATCTAAAACTGGTTAAGATATTGAGAGATTAGAAAGAAGGGAAGCAGGAAATAAGTTGCTGTAGAGTAAAGCTGTTGTAAAAAGTTAATTGCATTGAACACTGCTTTCTGAAATGAATATTTTCTATTTGATGAGTTGCTTTTAAAGTAGTTATTTTTTATTGCTTATCAGGAATTTTCCACTTCTGGTCATGCTTACACTGATACAGGGAAAGCAACAGGCAACCTAGAGACCAAATATAAGGTCTGTAACTATGGACTTACCTTCACCCAAAAATGGAACACAGACAATACTCTTGGAACAGAAATTTCATGGGAGAATAAGGTAAGAGAAAGTATTAGAAGTTATTTGTAGGTTAAATTTATCTTGTGAGTAAGATGACGAACAAACCCCAAATATAATCTGAAGGAGATCTTACAACCTATCCAGTGGCCATATTTTTTCTCAGCATGTGGCCGTGTTTGGTATATCTTATGTTTCTAGAGAGGCTTTGTGAGTATCAAATTATATAATTTATATCTTTGTTCTGCACTCTTCTACTTATTCTGTTATATAGCTGAGCCTCTCTTGGATAGACAAAACTATTTGCAGTGATTTTATTTAATTTTGTTTTGTAATCATTGCAAAATTGGCTCCACAGAAAAATGTTCTTAAAATTCTATGTTTTCAAAGAGAAAATCTGTCAGATATTTGTCAGGGGTCTGCTATATACAGGGCACTAATTTTTGAGGTCTGTCTATATGCATATTACTGTATATCGGTAAATATATATGTATAGCTGAATAAATTACTTAAGTTGGCTTGTTAAATCTCAGGTTGTCGTATTACAGTAATTTCAAGAGTGTATCAAGATGATTTTTTTGTTCTGGGATTTTGTTTTGTACTGTGATTTATATTATTGTCTGGAAGAGGATTTTACCTTTATATTTTAACCTATTTTTTGGTGAGAGAATTATGATGAAGCCTGGGGTGAGGCGAGAGGGGTAAAAACGGACAGGGAAAGATGAAGAGCTAATTTATTAAATTTAATATTTGGCTTTCTTTAATGACTTCCTTTTTTTGTTAGGAAGTTAGAGAAAATTTTAGAATTGATTTCTTGAGTCAAAATAAGAATTGGAAGTTACTAATTATTTTAAATCTTTATTTTCCAGTTGGCTGAAGGGTTGAAACTGACTCTCGATACCATATTTGTACCGAACACAGGGTAATTATATAAACCCCATTTTATGAAATGTTTCTGTATCCTGTAGGGATAGAGAGGTTTAGAATAAGGAATTTCAATGAAAAGTTTAGATGCAGGAAGATCTTAGGGGGTTGCTGTTTAGAGACCTTGTGTGTGCAGTAAAGAGAGTAAGGAAGATTCCCTTGAGGTAGGGTAAAATTTTGATTTGTAAATTGAACAGATGAACAAAAATATAAATCTAATGCCAAAGAGGCACATAATAGAAAAATGTAGGAACTATATAGAAGGGTTTGTGATTAAATATTTCTTAAGCTATTCTAAAGATTCATGGATGTGGTATTTTGCTGAGAAGTTAATTTCTTAAGAAAACAGTAATATACTGGCTGTAGAACACTGACAAGTAGTTCTGCCATTGACTTGTTTTCGTAGCCTTTATAAATCCCCTAACTTCTCCGCTTCAATTTCTTAATCTAAAAAATGGGGATTGTGTTGTTTCTTACCTGCCTATCATGGGCCAAGGCTATCAAAAGGACAAAGATGCAAGATAAAGGCAAAGTGGCATTTCTTCTCAGCTGTAGCAGCAGCTGTGTCCTTCCTGCCACACACTTTAGGAACCTTCAGGACACATATTCTCTCTCAGAAGAGGCACAATTGGAGTAGAACAAGCATGATTAAGAACTAATTTCACTATTGTCCTTCAAAAATGCACACTTCCTCCATCCATCCAACATTGCCCATGGAGAAAACACTGACCCTAAGGAAAATAAATATGCTTACTAAAGGGCTGCACCCTTTAAGAAAAAAAAAGGACACTTCTCTCCATGGTAGGTTAATAGTTTAGAGGTGAAGTGTGTCGGGTATTTTGCCTTTTGTAGCATTTGGGCAACAGAAGCATTTGAAGAAATTTGGCTTCTTGTATGTTTATGTATATATGTATTCAGATTATTAATTTGGTACTGAAATACCCTTATTCCTTTTTATACTTTTGTTCACACCTTCAAGAAATTAATCATGAAGTACCCTATCATTTGAATTTATAGTGAGGAATTCATAAAAATAGTATGTATATTTTTAATCCTAACAAAATTATACTTTTAGAGCTAAGTCATTTGAAACATTTTTACTATATATATGCCATCTACCAACATGATATTTACACTGGGGGAGAGAGAGGGGTTTTACTCTAAAGATTCCTGGACAGTAATAAAAACTCATGTGTTTTTGTTTTTCACAGAAAGAAGAGTGGGAAATTGAAGGCCTCCTATAAACGGGATTGTTTCAGTCTTGGCAGTAACGTTGATATAGATTTTTCTGGACCAACCATCTATGGCTGGGCTGTGTTAGCCCTTGAAGGTTGGCTTGCTGGTTATCAGATGAGTTTTGACACAGCCAAATCCAAACTGTCACAGAATAATTTCGCCCTGGGTTATAAGGCTGCAGACTTCCAGCTGCACACTCATGTGTGAGTGTTTATCCATTCCTCCTTTCGTGTTGGTGCAGTCATCCAAAAAGTGGGTATAGCCATTAACATGTTGAGGTTACAAGTGATGGTACTTGCATTTAACATGCTTTGGGGGATGTCCAGCTTCACTGAGCTGTTTTCATAGCAAAACAATGCCAAAGGTTCGTGCACTTAGTGCGTTGTGCTGTGCTGCTGGTGGTTACTGGCCTCTCAGCCTGTACCCCAAACTTTACGAAGCTGTAGAATCTGTAGAAGCAGCACTGGGGTAGAGAGAGCCCAGGGCATGGCTCACTTCCTGATATAAGGGGATCCCTGGTGCCCTACTCAGCTTGGTAATATCTGGAAGCAGGTCTGTGTGGATCATGAATAATAATAGCTCCCTAATTGATCTGAGCATCCTGGAGCATCCCCAGTAATTCTCTGGAGGTTTTCAGATACCCTGCGTCAGAGCCCAGCCACCACTATTGTATTCACAGACACTCAAAGTAATTCTGGATTCAGTAGCGTAGGCTGCATCCTGTTGGGGAAGTGAATTTGAACTTTTAAATTGCATTGTATGTCTTGGGCTACTGGCACTGCTACTATACCAGGAAGAGAAAGCAAAGGACAAGCTGTGTGTTTTTCAAGTATTGTAGGTTGGTCTTCTCTAGACATTCTAGTTCACTTATGATGACTAAAAGTCAAGCAATGATATAGACAGTGGCATTAAAATTGATGAAACAGTATTATCATGGAAACCCAGGGACTAACTTGTGTGATGCTTTGAAGCAATTATTGAGGTACTTCTCTGGAGCAATAGGGAGGATGCTTTCAATCTCTAGACTCAGTTTTTTTTTAGTTTTTTTTTTTTAAAGATTTTATTGGGGAATTGGTGGAGGGGAACAGCGTTGGGGAATCGGGGAAGGGGAACAGACAAGTTGCCGTCCTCTCGTTCCTCAGCCCAGTTGCGGAGGACGTTGCTTCACTGTTGGTATCGTCATTGTGCTCTTCCCGGATGAGGCAGATCGGTCGCTGGCCTCTGGATGTCGCTCACCGCGGCTATTGGCAGCTCACGCTTGGCCGCCAGCCGCTCACGCTGGCTGTGGGCCACTCACTGCAGCCTACGGCAGCCCATTGCAGCAGGGGCTGCAGCCCACACCATCACCGGGACTCGCACAGCCCAGCTCCAGGTGGAGCCGTTAGCTGTAGAGGGCAGTGTCACTGGCCCTCATGTGGGATCCGAACCGGGGCCGCTGGCATCCCAAAACCAGCGCTTAACCAATGCGCCACTCGGCCGGCCCTCTAGACTCAGTTTTAAATGAAATCCAGAATTGGCTTTATTCTTGTACCAACCACTATATATATTTTTTGTGGAATCTTTATTGAACTCAATTTTTAGGATTCTAAATTCTGGACTTCTCAAAGAGACCTATAGGTCACATTTACCTGAGGTTTGTGCATAATTTAATTGTGTCTTAAGAAATTCACATCATCTGGAGGAGCCACATAAATAAAGTGTTAACTGCACTTTAATTAGGTGGTTAAATTACATAAGTGGATTTAGCTCCTTGTTTTGCTTGGTAATTTATGCTAGAAGTTTGCTAAGATCTGTAGTTGCAAAATGAGATCTTTATTTAGATAGTTTGAATTTGTTTCCATATAACACTGGTACAACCTATATATTTATGACTTTTCCTTTTACCATGCAAACAGGAACGATGGCACTGAATTTGGAGGGTCTATCTACCAGAAGGTTAACGAGAAGCTTGAAACGTCAATAAATCTTGCTTGGACAGCTGGCAGTAACAACACCCGTTTTGGCATCGCTGCTAAATACAAGCTGGATTGTAGAACTTCTCTCTCTGTAAGAATATGCTACCAGATTGTGTCTGCTCTTAGAGTTTCGTCTAAGTTGTTAATGAATGTTGTGATACAGTTGTACTTTGCATGTTTTTTATTAACTTGAATGAGCTAGTCATTGTGTAGTAAAGAGCATGACACCTCAAGTCAGGAAATGTGGGTTCTAGACCTAGTTCTTCCTGTATTTGACTACTGTCTGATCTTCTCAAGTCATTTTCTCTCTTTGGCCTCAACATTTTCTTTATAGATTCATGGGATTTGATTACTATTCCTGTTGGTTTTAATAATAATTATTAAAAACACTAATTGAGCTCTTAAATTTCAGGTACTGTGCTAAGGGCTTTACGTGTATTATCTCATTTAATCCTCACAACTACTATAGGTGGTGAGTAGTATCCTCATCCCGTTCTACAGATGAGGGAACTGAGGCTTAGAGAGGTCAGGTAACTTGCCCAAGGTCATAAATAAGTGGCAGTACCAAGATTTGAACCCAGATATGTCTCTCACCAGAGTTCATGCTCTAACTACTATTGGGTTGTAAACTGGTATCTCAAAGAATTCAGTACACAGGGGTATTTGGCTGCACAGTGTTTTAAAAATATTTGCTTGAGGCTGTTAAGCATGCATTCTTAAGGTCCCTGCTGTCCATACCAGTCCTCTTAACTTCTTAAAAGGTTTATCTTTTTATTCATGAAATTTTCAGTTTCAGTTATTCTAGATTGACCCTAAGGTGCTTTAGCTTTGGAAATCTCATGCATGAAGTGGTGGCTGTACTGGACTTACATATTATGAAATTAATTATTTTCTTACTGTTTCTATTTATCTTCTCACCTTAGGCTAAAGTAAACAATGCCAGCCTGATTGGACTGGGTTATACTCAGACCCTTCGACCAGGTAAGTAAAAGAATTAATAACGGAGTTGGAGTGGAAGGTGATAGAGTAATAATGAAAATAGCCTACAAAACAACTTACAATCACTGTAGGTTGATTTATACCATTTTGTATTATAACATTTGGTTGTTCATATAAAGTAAAACACATTAAGTACTTTTGCTTAAAAAAATTTATGTATTTCTAACTATAACTTGGTTACTCTGGCTTGTGAGTTTGGTTCATCACTCATTATTCTTAATCCTGAACTCCAAATAAAGTTTGCCATGATTATGCTTTACTCATTACAGATCAGATGATTATAGATAATGTCATGTCGAGTTAGTAACAGCTGTATGCTTGTAACTCTTGCACTCAGTTGTAATCCATTCCATTGACTCCATCCATTGTTTCTAGAAAAATGCAGATCTGATTGTAATACTTGTTACAAGTGACTGTGGTGTTTTCTTCTTCCTAGGAGTCAAACTGACCCTATCAGCTTTAGTCGATGGAAAGAACTTCAATGCAGGAGGTCACAAGGTTGGGTTGGGATTTGAACTAGAAGCTTAATATGGTTTTGAATAAAGCATCAGATTTGTCCCTGAAGGTGAAGAGAAATGAACCCACTATGTTTTGGCCTTAATATTCTTCTCTGAAATTTCGCAAGTGTGAACTTTTTATTCTTCCAAAGAATTGTAGTCCTCCCCATGCTGAGGTCTAGAGATCACAAGTCCATCCTAAGGGAGGTGGCTTGAAGGCATGCCTGGAAGTTGTCATGTTTGTGCCACATTTCAGTTCCACAGTATTGTTTTAAATGCGTTCCTCAGCAACAGTGTAGTGTCATGTTATAAAGGAAATGACCTGATCCTCCAGTTTGTACATCACGTCCTGCATGTCCCACACCACTTTTTCATAACCTGTTAATATATTGGTCTCTGTGCTGTAGTGGAATCTTTGGTTTTGCATCAGAGTAAAATAAAATAAACCCATCACATTTGAACATAATCACTCATCTAACTTGCTAGTCGTGGTTTTCGTACATTTGGTGTGATTTGCTTCGAAAAATACTCTCAGGTGGGATTTATGCCTAACGTGGCATGTCTGAAGTATCTATCTGTTGCCGGTCCCTTCTACTATGGCTTACCTCACTCATTGCTCCCCTGCAGTCAGACCAAGGAGTGAAACAGTGAGTTTTGTTCTGCTGGGCAGAAGCACATCTCCTGAGGTACTTGCTTCCCACTGCAGTGTGATAGAGTATATAAGATTGGTAGTTTTGTGAAGCTGCTGGGAAAGAGTGAGAGTGTGTGTGGGCAAAAGATGAGCAAAGGAAAGAGTGCAATTGGAAGTACTGTAGGGAAGAGAGTGGTAGGAGGCCAGAGCTGGAGAATGCGCATCTGTGGTTCCTCCCAGGCCTCAGGAAAGTGGCTTTGAGTACGAGGTCTAGAAAAATAAGCACCAAAGAATGGAAATACCAGTTTAGAAAAAAAATGATATAGATTATGATATCTGCACCACTTATTGGTAAATCGCTTTGCTTTCTAAAAGTAGAACTTTTGAAAAAAAAAAAACTTAAACATAGATGCTGGTTGCAACAGATTCAGTCAGTTTAGAAGTAAATAAAAATTGCCATTCCTTTCTCCAAACCCTGTATCTTCTATTACTACTAGCAGTTAGATATATATCCTTCAGATGTCTTTTCAGTGTCTTTAGAGATTGCATACATATCTATTTATATATTAAAATGCACATCGTTTATACTTTTAAATTTAACAGAGCCCTCTTTCTGTTTTTTCATATACAGCCTCATATTTTTTATGCTTTAATATAAATGTGACATTTTTTAGCTATTTTGTTTTGCTGTATTCAGTTTTTTACTTTACGTTGCTGCATTGAATATCTGTTCGTTTATTTTTGTCCACTTCTGTGAATGTTTCCGTGGCAGCACTGCCAGGAGAACTTTCTATGATGATGAAAAGGATCTGTCTGCACTCTCCCACGTGGTACTCACTAGCCTCATGTAGCTGTCGAGCACTTGGCATATAACCAGGTCAATGGAAGAACTCAACTTTAATTCTATTTCATTTTAATGAATTTAAACTTAAATAGCCACATGTGGTGAGTGGCTGTTGTATTAGTGCAGTTCTATAGGATAGACCTGTAGAAGTGAGACTGCTGAGTCAGAGGGTGTGTACCCTTAAGTCGTACAAAAATTGCCTTTCAGAAATTTTGTACCAATTTGTGCCAATAGTGGATAAGAATGCCCATTACCCCACATTCTCAGTAACATTGAATGTTATCAAAGTTTACAATTTTTATCAGCTTTAGAGGTGAAAAATGGTATCTTGTTGTAATTTGAATTTCCCTAATTGCCAGTGAAATGGAGCTGTTTTTTATATGTTTACTGATCATTTATAATTCTCTGATTTGCTTGTTCAAATTCCTTGATCAGTTTCCAAAAACAACTAGACACAGTTGCTTTTTAAAAAAATTTCAGTGCTGCAAGGATTTCTCCCTATGACCACAAAAGATTATCTTTACTAGAACCCAAATTCTAACCACCACTTCTGTCTGAAAATATCTGAAACCAATCACTCTGATAGAATTTTCTTATTGTCTGTGTGGGCTTAACCACCATTACAGGAGATGAAGTATAATAGGAAAGGAAAAGGGAGTGAGGGGGTTAAGCAACAAATTCATCGTCTTGTTGGTACCTGTGTCTAGTTAGCACTGTATCTACTGGAAGAACTTTATATACAGCGTGAGTGTGGATGGGATGCTGAGGTGGGCTGACCTGTGCTGCACGTGAGGATTTCTTTATGGTCTGGGGAGGAGGAATAAGCCGTGTGAGTCGGAAGCTAACTGCTGTGTGTTAGAGGAGTGTTGCTGTGAGGCATTTTCTCTTCGGTCTAGTGTTATTCAGGGCAGGGGGGCATAAGGAAATACAAGGAAACACTGATGAGATGTACCTCTGATTAATTTATCTGATGAAGGTCGTTGTATTTATGGCCTGAATTAAATGGGAAGGAGATTGCTGTAAGTTGGTGTTTCTCTCCTTTCTTGTGCTATCCCTTTCAAATGATGTTATTGCACAGCTAAAGAGACCAATTTTGTGTTTTGATGCAGTAATGAACATAGGTAGTTTACATTCAGCTTTGATTCAGTAGTTTTATTGAATCATGGCTGGGTGTCCTAAGTACCCTCATTGTGGGAGCCATTAAGGGTAGCAGGAAGGGAAGCACATGTCTTGAGCTTATGCGCTAGGTACTATGCTGGTCGTCATATATAATCTAATGCTCACAAAAGCAAATGCAAACACCTCGGGAGTCCAGTAGTCCAGGAAAGAAAGCCCTGAGAGGTATCCTAGGATGGAGCGGTTCCTTGTGCTTTCTCATAATGGAAATCTCTATAGCTCCCTCTCCGCCATGAAATGCACGCAAGCAGCTTTCCCCTTCTGCTCCCCCATCTTTCCTCCTCCCACTTCTGTTTCTCCCCACTTTAGCCTCATAACTCCTATGGCCATTCACTTGATTTTGTTTAATTTTCTAAATTGATTCAGGACGCTGCTAGGATCCTCAGTCTTGCCTTTTCAGCCTTACTCTCAAGATGTCTTATATGGCCTTCGTGACAGTCTAAGAGCTTTGCACCTGGGAGCAGAAAACTAACATTCTAGTATATTTGTGTTTAATGCCAGTGGATTCAGTGAATCTACTCCTAGGCGTTGGCCTTAAGGAAATCATCAGAGATTCCCAAAGATTTTATGTAGAAGGTTTCTCATAACAGAAAAATTAATAGCCACCCAAATGTGCAAAAAATAGGGGAATGGTTAGATGATGGTATGTATGTATATTCATTAAGTGGAATATTATTCAGCCATTCAAAATCATGTTTTTGAAGATTAATAACTTGAGGATTCTTCACAATATGTTAAATAGAAAACAAACTAGAAAATGTATCTCAGGTTTGTTTTTTTAAAAAGTACATATATGTACTGGAGAAAATGCTCCAAAATACTTGTATTCATTAACTTGGGAAGGTGGAGTCATAAGTCATTTTTATTTATTTTATAATATACTGTATTTTTGTGGTTTTCTAAAGTGTATTATTTCTGTCATTAGGGAAAACTTCTAATTAGTATTATTGTTTGAAAAAGGCAGTGTGCCTCTGCAGCACATCTAATTGGTGGAGTGATTGTGGCTCTACAGATGGATGATGTGCCCACTAGTCCAGGGGGGCAGCGAGTCCCGTCATTGGCCAAGTCAAGGACACCAAGGCCTGCCACCCTTAGAAAAGTTACCCACATAGATTGTTCACAGCACTGGTGTCGCTTGTGATAAGAAACTAATAGGCATGAGGTTTTTATTAAATTTTGTAATAGCAGATTAAAGTTCACCCGTCATACTTTATTAATTACTGCAAGAGACCAGGAGGACATCACAATGTATTGCTAATCCATCGTTATACTCTGAGCACCACTGCTCGTGGGACAAAGGGGGACAATAAATGTCCCAGAGTTTCATTAAGTTACTAAATGTCCGTCCTTGGGAGCTCTTCCAACTTGGCCAAGCCTCAGGCTCTAGAACCTTGGACAGAAAGAGCTGAAGCTGTTTCTGGGCCACCCTGCAGCACACTCACACAAGATTGCAATTTTCTGCACACGAAGGCTTTTCCCTTTGAGACTAGAGCCTCTGATTACACATGCTTTATTTCCTCTTTGATTTAGTTCCCTCTGCTTATTTCCTTTTAGAAACAAATCCCCTTTTTCTTTTGCCCTCCACTTAAATGTTGACCTTCAGGTTCTGTCCTCAACCTTCTCTAACTCTACACCCTGGTGACTTTTTTGTAAGGAGCTTTTTCAAATTGCACCTGCCTTTCCTTAGAGACCTTCTCAGAGGCCTCAGGGACTTTCTCAGAATAAAGGTGGTCTGATAATAGCACCATTCTCCCTCACTCAGATTTTAAACAAATTGTTAGGACAAGGTGTCAGTGGGTAGAGGCCCAAAATGTTTACCATTGAGGGCTCCTTGTACTCTTACTCGGGGTGAGCAACAGCACTGATGGGCCAGGGCAGGCCTCTCATCCTGCCCAGCTTGGGCGGTGTGGAGGAGAGGGCAAGTCTTGTGCTCCGAGGTCAGTCTCCCTACCAAGAGGAAGACGGGAGGAACTGAATCCTCCATGCCCATTTCCTGTTCCCCAAGTGTACCAAACGGAGGCACTCCTTCCCTCTGATGGGGGAACCAAAAGGGAGAGACACCAGAGTATGATGCTAAAAGTGGCCCAGTCACATGGAAAGAGACATCTAAGAATGGGACACAGCTTCCATAGTTGTGTGGGTGTTTTTTTTTTTTTTGTTTTTTTTTAAAGATTTTATTGGGAATTGGCAGAGGGGAACAGCGTTGGGGAATCGGGGAAGGGGAACCGATAAGTTGCTGTCTTTTTGTTCTTCAGTTTTAGTTGCGGAGAATGTTGCTTCACTGTTGGTATCGTCATTGCGCTCTTCCCGGATGAGGCAGATCGGTCGCTGGCCTCTGGATGTTGCTCACCGCGGCTATTGGCAGCTCACGCTTGGCTGCCAGCCGCTCACGCAGTGCGGGCCACTCACTGTAGCCTATGGCAGCCCACTGCAGCAGGGGCTGCAGCCCACACCATCACCGGGGCTCGCACAGCCCAGCTCCAGGTGGAGCTGTTGTTAGCTGTAGAGGGCAGTGTCACTGGCCCTCATGTGGGATCCGAACCAGGGCCGCTGGCATCCCAAAACCAGCGCTTAACCAATGCACCACTCGGCCCGCCCTGTTTTTGTTTTTTTTTAATGTAAGTTTATTTTCATTTTCCTTGACAGCTGCTGACCTGTGGAGCCAGGCTCCGCTGGTAGGGCTATGTGGTGCCTTGTATCTGTCTGCCTCCTGAAGTTGTTTACTATCTCTAGAAGGCTCAGCTTCTTGAGAAGCTGAAGATATGTTTAGAAGGGTATGTTCCCAGGATGAGAGATCTGGAGCCCAGACTGATGACATCAGATACACTGAATTTATTTCTTGGTCCATCATGTTCTGGCTCCAGAGAAGTAAGAGTTGCTAGTGAGGTTGGTGTCATTTGGTATAGTTTCTGTACCTTGAACTCCCTCGTCACGGAGTCTGGTCTTGTTTCTGTTCTAAGGGCCCATCAAGTTGTCTTTTTTCTCAAGACATGTAATCTAGATCTCGACTTTGAAACCAAATTTGGACTCTTGACCCTGGAACCCCAATTTCCTTGGCAAGTTGCTCTCTGGAATCAATCCCAGGATAAGGGTTGTTTGTAAATGCTGTGATGAGGGTGTGTAATGGAGGAAGTGTAGCTGGTACCACACTGTCTGCTCTGCTATGAATCTTCTCTTCAGGGTGATCCTGGTCGTGGATTGCTTCTAAGGCCTTCTCAGGCTCTGACCTTTTTGGAACTCGGTGCCTGGCTCTTTGATTCTGAAACCAAATCTGGATTCTAGGTTCTTTGGTGTTGACTTCTAAAGCAAGCTTTTGTTTGGTAGCATAACCTGGGTAAGGTTTTCGATTGAATGCTTCTATGAGGGTTTTCAACTGGTCTGTGAATTTGGTGGACTTTGTCTATGATTCCTTGATGTGGTCTTGTTTGGAGAGTTCTCTTGAGCCATGTTGGAATAGAATCCTGAAGCCTTCAACCAGGAGACCAGTATGTGTGCTTTTAAGCCACAGCCAATCTCTGCCTCCTGCCAGAGATATGGCTTGTCACCTAGGAAATACACCCAGACCTTAAGGTAGGGGTGAGTGGCGTATGTGCTTCAGCACATCTTCCTGGTGATTCTCATATACCCATTCAGCTCAGCCTTTGAACACCACTATCGTTGTCTTCCTGGACAGTTACCTCCTAAAGCTAACTAACTACTCCCAAAGCGTGTATCCATCTAAGAAGGCTTTCCTGACCTCCAAATCTTTACTGCCAGCTGCTTGTCAGTATGGCAGGCCTCCTCTTGGATAGTCTGCAGGCATCTAAGACTCATCATTTCCCAATCTAAACCAATGCTTTTACTGTCTACTTTGCACTTGGGAGTCTCAGCAAGATTTCTTCTTCTATGAAAGCTTCTCTGACGATCTTCCGAAGCCACTTATCGGCCCTCCCCAAGGTTCCCCGCTACTTTGTGGAAACATCCTCATGGTAGCAGCAATCACACTGTATTGCAATTTTGTTTATTCACCTTTGTCCCACTTGGCTTCTTGGGCCTCTGCCTATGAACTCCTAGAGGCCTTTTTGCCTTCCTACCTCCAGTGGCCTTCCAATGATAGGCACCCAAGGAAGTTCGCTGAATGAATGAAAATGGGCCGGCCATCAGGCAGGGTGGCACAGGTTGGCTTCCAAGTCACGGGGATTTCAGCGTACAGATTGAAGTTTTCCTCTGGTGGTACTGTAGTTCCCTATGGCCATCAAAGAAGCACAGATAATTCCTGGCATTTCTAGCAACCCTTTGAATTATGATATAATTAACATTCGGTGAGGTGACTTGACTCCTGCTGTTTAAAAGGGCTCTGGAAAGATGATCATAATTGCAATTACACTTGACCCCACTGGGTGCCGCTGTTGTCGCTGCCAGCGGGACGTGATGGTGCAGCTGTTGGGCCTCTTCCTTCTGCCTCTGAGGTCAGCCTATCCTTCCTTTTGTCCTTCCCACGCCCCTCTCCAACACTACCTACTCATAGCTTGGAATCCCTACATTCAGCGTTTGGTTTCAACTCTAAATGTTAAGCCTTGGGGAAAGGCAAGGAAATTCATCTTACTCTGGCCCAAATCCCTTTTACCCTGTTGAAGGTCTTGGTCTAGTCAGTGGAGACGAGAACAGTTGATCGCCCTTGTTGTGTCTGAAATCCCTTACTTAAAAGCAGCTTTTATTCCTGTTTCCTTTATAAAGACAGAATAAACGTCATCCTTTCTTCCTAGGCTGTCTTTCCAAGTTCTTACTCACCTGCCAGTGTTCCTTCTCTGGGTCCTCCTCCCAGGCCTACACACAGCTCAGCTCCCCTTTTTCTCGAGACCCCAGTGTGGACACAGCCTGACAGCTGCCGACAGGAAGAGACTGAGGTGAGGTCAGGAAGCCTGGCGCCTGCCCTGTCCGTTACCGTTCGGCTGCCTAAACTTCTCATTCTGTGCTGAGTTCCCCAGTGCCTGGCCAGCTCCAGCTATTTCAAAAGATGGTAGTGGGATGACGGAGCAGAGGTGGCTTTTTTTCTTTTTTCAGAATATGCTTCAGGGTTGTTTTACTGTCTTTTCAAGTAATAAAGGATGATGTGCTATAAAAATACTTAATATTTTTAATCTGGTCTGACAATCAAAGAATAGGGCTCCGTTTCCCCTTTATGAGAACTGAACCATATTCTACAGTTCTCACCAACATCCTTTTTTTTTTCTTCACCCCACCAAACATGCAGAGAACCCATTCTCCACTTTCTTTTTAGTCTCTAGCTGCTTTGTCTCATTCATCTAACTGGTTTATTTTGTTTCTGTTCTTCATCACCTAATTTAATGCTCTCCTTCAGGCAGTTCTCCTGAGGGGGATCATCCATAAAGTGAGGTCAGGTAGCCATCCACCCACAAGGAAACAAGACTTGTTTGTGGAGCGCTCTTCTGGGCCAGGCCTGGCATGGCCCCTTTCATTCCTTACAGCCCCATGTTATGGTCTCACTGTCCTCATGCAAAGCAACAAGCTAATAGGGTTAAGTGGCTATTAACCCTATGAGCTCCAGCAGACTCCAGGCATCACCCTGGCAGGAGCACTTGAAGGCACTGGGCAAACCTGGTCTCCCTCAGATGAGCAGATACCTCATTTTGAGGACTCGACAAAACATACTACTTCTCTCCCTGAAGTGCCCGTTCTGCCTCGCTTTGTAAATGAGTAAGCTCATCAATGCCACAGAGCTTTACATATCACCATTCGCTGCACGATGGAATGGTTTTTAATTTTTATTCTATAGGAGAGCATTTGAGGTCTTGCTCCCTGACATACGTTGTCAGTTTGGCTCAAATAAAATAAAAAATTGAAAACAAAAATTTTTTTTTTTCTACACCTTATTCTGAGGGGACAGGAGGACTTATTTAAAAAATTATCTTGGGATGACCGGCTAGCTCAGTTGGTTAGAGCGTGGTGCTGCTAACACCAAAGTTGCCAGTTTGATTCCCGCATGGGCCACTGTGAGCTGCGTCCTCCCTAAAAGAGTGAACTGTGCCATTGTAGCATGAAAGCAATGTGTAACCAATGACCATGCCTGTTCCCCAATAAAATTAAAAAAAAAAAATATCTTGTTGAAAATAGATATTTTTACATATTTCCTCTAAAGGTCAGTCCTTTTGGAAAGGTATAACATGAAATAAAGGAACTTGGTCTCTGGAGCTGAAGCGCCCTGACAGCCTGTGCTCCATGCAGATGCACCGCTATGAGCCCGCGGGGGAAGGCAGCGGTCTCCAGGGCGCTCCTGTGGTCTGGGTGATCCCTGGTGACAAGATGCCAGGACGCAGGAGTTAACCTTGTCCAGGAGGGTTTGCACTTTTAGAGGAAGAAGCTGATGAGCTCAGAGGAGACTCCCAGGAGGCCCGAGCAGGCTAGTTTCTCCTCGCACTCTGAGCTGACCCATCCTCTGCCTGAACTCACGTACCTGCCATGCTGGGGGCAGGGGAAGGCGGAGCATCTGATAACAGGCTGGGGAGGGGTGCAGTGGACACGGCTTCTTCTCCACAGTTGTTGGTGACATGGTTGGTGCTTAGTCATTCAAAGACGCAGTGTTGGTGTGACCTTTGTCCCACTTTGCTTCCTGGGCCTGTGGCTCTGCCACCCTGGCTACTGGGCCTGAGATGGCAGCCTTTCTCCCAGGACACAGCTTGCAAAACTGGTACTCTTGTCAGGCTGTTATTTTTCTTATAAATAAATGTAGGAAGAAATTGAGCTTATTGACTATGGTTTTATCAAAAGCAAAATAAAAGGTCTAAAATGCCATTTTAAATATTGGAAAGGGCAAATTTCTTTGTGGAGAGGAGGAACTTGTTATGCCTGGCCCGTGTTCCTCATCTTTTATCATCCTGGCTCTAGAAGGAGCTAGAGCTTGGGACTTGCTGTAGAGGCTGAAGGAGTTTCCACCTGATGCTTAAGTTGGTGTGGTTTTGTTTTGTTTTTGGCTGCTTAGGCCAAGAAGAAAGGCTGTTCATTTTCCTGCTAGGTCCTGAGCCCTGAAGTCTGGCCAACTTCAGAGTGGCGTGGGAGAGGCTGGGCAGAGGTGAGAAACCCCCTTGAGCAGCATTCCCATCCAGGGACAAACCCATTTACCAGACAGCTCATTCCTGAAGGATCAATGTGTGGAAGAGCAGTGGGCCTTTCTGGATGCTGAGCTGTGGGCATTCTTTTCTTGCTCATATGTATTTGTTGCACAAACATGTAACGTGTCATAGTAGTAAAATAATGGGAACAAAGGTATTTGAAAAACAGAAGTAACCAAATTATATATAGCTTTTATATTTGTAGAAACTCTGAACCAAAACCATTATATAGGTATTTAGAAAAAGACTTCAGAGGCAAACTTTTGAGGGGCATTTTTTTATTATAAATTTAATATGGTTGATTAATGAAAAATCACAATGAAGTACCGAGAAAATGTCTGTCAATATAAAAATTTTAGCAGCATTTCCATAGTTTCAGGCTCTAACATCAGTCATACTTCCTCCCGCTATCAAAACAAGAATCCAATGGGACTACAGTAGAGCATCAGGATGTTCAGCTTAGTAAAGGCCTCAAGGAAATCCTCAAATCCAGTGTATTGTCTGGTATTTCAACCTCCCCCCCTCCTGAATTTCTAGAATGTCAAAGCTCTCGCCTCAGTGTTTGAGACAAGAATTCCTTTCTTCCAGCTGCAGGGGAGAACAGGAGCGAAAATATAAACTGGACTTGATATGTAGTGCTTGATCATGTGTCCTTAACGTCTGTACATTCTCTACAGTGACGACAGTGAAGGGCCACTGCTGGGTTGACCAATGTCCAGAGGCAGTGGTGGGGGTGGGATGTGGGATGCGCACATGATGGGGGCTGCTGCCTCACCACACGCTCTCCTCTGGGGCAGCTCAGCGCATGGAGGTCTTGCTACCTCCCAGGTGAATGGTAGGATTAATGAGGAGGGGAGACAAACAATATGAAAATATAATACTGGCAAACTATTCCCCTGCTTCTTTGGTACTTTCCAAAATTCTCTGATCAAAAAGTATAAGGGAAGCACACCATTAAAAAAATTACAGTTTTGAGTATTTACAGAAGCAATTATGATATATTACAGTATATGAACAAATTCTTCAGTGAAAGCACTTGTGAACTGTTCCAGTATTCTTCACTAGCACTCGGACACACGCACACCTCCCAAATTTGTATCATCCATCCTGCATCTCACTTATCTTACAGTAAATTAAATGGCAAAAATATCTTCTTCCAATCTACACTCTCCTTTTAAAAGGTTTTTAAAATTTGCTGCTGAAATCATTATGTACAAAGATTTGTTGAATATTGAATTCTAGACACTTATCTCCACTCCCAATCTGAATATGTTTGAAATATGCTACCTATTCTATGTATACAATATATATTTAATATATAAGTAACTGCACCACGTTATATCACCACGACACCAGCTAAATGCACATTATTATGTACAGTAGTTAAGTTAGCTCTGGAGGATGACTACCGCCTAGGTGGACAGTGTGGTTTGGAACCGTTGGAACGGGCATGGAGAAGCTGGTGGGAAGACAGCCCAGGCACGGGCAGGACGAGTGCATGTGTGTGAAATGTGGGCACATGACTCCCACACATCCTCACACCAGACTGTCCCTTGTTTACTGGTGGGAAGACGCCACGTCACACATACGGAAGGATCCCATACATGAGGAGAGCCATGACAGCAGCACTGAACAGCCCAGCCACAGGGACAGTCACAAACCAGGCCACAAAGATGTTCCGGAAGAGGCGCCAGTCCACGGCCTTCCGGGAGCGGATCCAGCCCACGGCCACCACGGAGCCCACCTGCAGGAGCACAGACATTTTAAAGTAAAAAGAGGCCTGCAAAGTAAAGGTGAGGCACAAAATCGACATTCAGCTGATGTAGACTGTCTAATCTCAAATAGACTACGTTATTAAATTGCCAAATCTTTCCCCTAAACCTACTAGAAGCTTTTAAAATAGTTCAGATTTTAGGTATAATTGATTTAGGATTATTCTTCAGTATACAAATCCGGTGCACTTTTTCACCTATATTCTGCTCTGTTTGAGTGGAAGTTTAGCCATTTAACTGTTGTTGTCTGTTCTCTCTGCACCTTATAAACTATGAATGCCCCTGGTTTAAATATTCCCCATGTAGGATATTGCTTCCGACAGTATGGGAAACTGCTTCAATTACATAGTGAAATGGCAATAATGTATCCTTTTAGGATATCAGCATCATAAAATGTTGGAGCTGAAGAAGACCTTTGAGAATATGAGACCACGTGGCTAATTTCACAGAGGACAGAGCAGAGCCCTGCAGGGCTCAGGGATACTGACTGAGAAGAGCAGACACTGTAAATCACGGCAGGTTGAGGACTAGAACTCAGGCCCCTTGACCACAAACTGGTTTTCACCATCATCTCAAACTACCTTGCAGTCCTGTACTTTAGCTAAGAATAAAAGAGCATAAATGTTATTGGATTGACACTGTCAGTCATACTTCACAAATGACAGATACTTGAAAATCAGAATACTAACACTCATTCAACTTTTTCTAAACACTTGCATTTCATTTTATGGTTTGTTGAAAGTTCAAAAAGGAAAAAAGACACTTTAAGCTAGAAAGCATAAGGAAGAACAGTGGTAACATCTGACACCTCATGCAGGGCCTAGGGAAGCTCGGCTCCACAGGGCGCCTGGGCCACTTACGGCTCTTGAAGAGCCCCATAAAACGCCTTGTCTCCCGACTCTCAAATACTTCAGAATCAGCAGCGGCCAGTGAGGTTCAAATAGCAACCAGTGTGTAACCACAGAAAAATAAAACCCAACACTTTAAATCGCTTATGGAAGCAAACAGGAACACCAAAACGAGCAACATGTTTAAAGGTGGTTAATCTGACATTTGGTCAGCCCATGCCATCAAATCCCCAAGCTTCTGAGATTAAATTCTACCTGTTACTCATCGTCTCCCCAGAGCATGTCTCCTTTGGTGCGCTTTCAGCTGTGCTGGATTATTTTACTGAGAGCACGCTCAGGTTTCCATTTTATCTATGCCCTCTTCCCTTCTTTGAACACTTTTTGAAAATCATAAAGGTAATATAATAATATTATAGCAAGTTTATGTAATAGGGATGGACAATCACCCAGAACCCAACTACTGTCATATATTCCTTTCTAATATTTTTATAAATATACCTTTATTTGTAAATAATAGGGTACTATACTATTTCCTTTGTTAAAAAAATTAACATTATATTACAAGCATCTTTCCATAGTGCTCATGGCCTGTATGATTGTCATGTAAAATGGTACATCCTTCAGGTGGACGGATGTACCTTAATTTATTTAACCATTTCCCATTTGCTTCCAATTTTTCCTTATTAGAAACAGTTTCATGATTAACATATTCACTCACATAGCTTATATTTAGGCTTTGAAAATAATATTCCCTGAAATGGATTATAAATTAGAGATGGCACTTAAAAAACACCTTGAGATAATCTGGAACTGAGAGAAAAGTTGCAAGAACCCCCATTAGGCCCTGTACCCAAATTCACCAATATTTAACATTTTGCCACAATCTATGAAGAAACGTTTTTATATGATTAAAATATCCTGCTCCCCAGCAACCTTCCCCTCCTCTCCTTCTGCTAAAGAGTTAACAATCCAATCTTCATTGCAATATTTGTAAAATGGTGATTTCCCATGCATCAGGTGGAATATTACTTTTTGCTTTTTCAGGTGAGAAGAATTGTTCTTCCCAACTTTTGCCCGCCTTCTAATGGAGGTGGTTCTAAACAAGAAGACTGACAAGTAGATGTGAGAGGAAGCAAAGAGCTGGAAAAATCAAATACAGGGTCTAATCCTGAAAATCTGATGGAATTGTTATGATTGTATGTGGACATTAATGCCCTTTGAATTGTCCATATTCGTGGCTTCGCTCACAGAAGGCCTCATTCTCACCATCCCCATCTCATTTCACCCCACACTTGCCACTTGGGACTGTTGGATGCAGAAGAAACGTGGTACGAGAGAGTAAGGGTGATGGGGTGATGGCAACTGTGAACACTCCTTAGCACTCCCATTATCTGGACTGGATGAGCGTCACTTGCTCTCTTTGTCCACGACAAGGCCTGGAGAGCCAGGATTCTGACCTTGAACTACCGTTATGACCAGCTCTGGGCTTTGTCTGGAAGTCCATGATTAATGATGCTGGACAAACGGACTGGAATCGAAGTTCTGTCTCAAGTCTGACAAATGACACCCACTGGGGTCCCATGTCAAGGAGACTGGTTTTAAGTGCCAACAAGCTATCCTGACACTAATCAACGGCTCTAAGGAAACAAAGCCTATCATCTAATTTGTATAGAGGTTTTAGGGCAGTGATAACATATACATATATTCACTAAGGTCCTGTTCAGACTGCATATAAATTCTTTAGTACACCTCCTTATTATAGTATAAATCTAAACACTGGGGAAATGACATTTAAAGGTAAAAATATAAGAGCGTAGTTTTTATAGACATTTTATACTGTTCATCTATTTCTATAAGTTGAATTATAGAGTTTAGTGTTATTAGCAAAATTAGTATTCTCAGTTACGACACTTTACACATTTGTATAGGTTAGATTGCTAATGGAGTTGGTTAAGTAACAGTAACAACCTGGAAAAACCAAACTTGTGTTGCTTTTCCAGAGATCTCTTCCAGGTGGTGTGGAAGAGTTTGCCTTCACTAGGCTTGCTCATGCGTGGGGCTAATCTTAAAAAGACAGTGTAACATTTATTTCAAAGCAGCCAGAAAGACTAGTTACAGAACTGTTCAAAGCCTATTTCTCTGGGAAGGAATATATTTAGTAACACGTGTTTCCTCTAGGCTTCCACACATCACAGTGAGTTCAAGTTGAGGTGGCGTCGGGGGGGTGGGGGAGGGTGGGGGTGGGGTAGGGGGTGGCGATGATCTTTTCATTCCATATAGTATTGTATTGTTTGAAATGTTTCAGAGAACCTGTGCTGCTTTTGTAATTTTTAAAGAAATGAAATTAGAAAAGCAACAGTAAATGAAAAGTAGGAGCGGCAGGAGTGAACTGACTGCACTGCTTTCCTTCTTTGTACTTGAGAGGCCCTGGCCAGAGTGCTGGGGGGCCGGGCTCCAGGCCACACCGTGCTGGCACTTGGTTTGGCCCATGGCTAGTTGTGCGATCTTGGGCAAGTTATCCAACCGTTCCATGCTTCAGTTTCCTCAGTGGTAAAACAGGGCTGACATCAGCACTCACCTCAAACGGTTCTTGGGAGGATTAAGCAAGTTGATATTTATAGTGCACTTAAAACAGCGCCCAGCAGACAGCACTTGCCCCACACATCTAGCTGTGGTCGACTAGGGTGATTATGACTACACCCCGGAGGTGAAGGTCTGCACCTGGTGCTATCACCTGGTGAATGTATGATCTCGGGGAAGTGACCTAACTCTGGAAGCCTCAGTGTTCTCATCTGTAAATTGGGAAAACCCGTACAAACATTACAGGGTTGTTGTGGGGATTAAATGCCGTATGGTGTATGTGTGAGCCCTAAAGGCAGTGCCTGGCCTGCACACACTCAGTAAGTGGAAGTAAATTTCTACAATGAAATTTTTATAATGAAAATCTGTGGAAACTGAAGTTTTTCTATATTCTGTAGCAAAAAAGAAAACAAAAAAACCTCTTTCCAGTGAGGTTGATTCTCTAGGCTGCCACTGAAAATACTCCCGTTAAACGCTGCCTGGCCTTATATCTGAAGCACTGAGCCATTCCCATTTAGTGATGTCTGTCCATAAACACATTGGTTGGAGTTTTAAAACTTGTGTAAACGTAGGAGGTTGTCTCTGTCTTGGTCGCTGTGGTACCCCTGGTGCCTGGAACAGTATCTCACACACAGCAGGGACATATGAGTTTTTCTTGAATGATATGAACAAATGAACCTAGGAAAAATCTGGAGGTGGCTTTTGCTTTGTTGAAGTTAGTGAATATTTTTATCCATTGAAGGTGTTCTGGAACTCGCTCCAGACACTGGGCAGACCTGGGTCATCAGACTTGGGTTCTAGTTCTGGCTCCACCCTGAGTGACCTCAGATAACTCTCTGAAACTCCTGGGGCCTGTCTCCTCGTCAAGCATCTTTAAGGTTCCTTACAGCTCCAACATTCCCCCACTCCAACAAGGAATCCCCTCGTGCACAGCCCTGGGTTTCAGAGCACTTGGCAGTGAGCAATATTAGGCATTTCCCCCTCACTTGGAATGTACTCTAAGGCAATACAGTCATTTTGACCATCATATAAGGAAAAAGAACTGAAACAACCGTGTCTTACAATTCCATTGAGATGATTTCTGCTTATCTCTAGTTCCACTGTCAACTCCCAGTCCCCTGCAATGGGTTGGAACTGAGTGGCATGCCCCCATTTGAGCTACGAATATGGTTAGTGCACACATGACTCCAATGCAAACTCCACTGTGGAAACAATGAAAGAGAAACAGGACGAATGGAAAGTGTGAAGCACACATCAAAGGAGGGAAAGCTCTTGCCAGGCATGCATTGAACAAGCAGTCTGTATGACAGAAGGTGTCACCCCGCTGAGCAGGAAAGGTGGAGAGGGACAGTCTGAGAAAAGCAAACGCCCACATCCAGCAATGTTCCAGCAGCCCCAGCAAAGCCTGCGATGGTTTGTTTTTTTCCCCCACAAACAACCACATACAAAGCGCACAGCTCTTCTCAGATTCGCTTGGTGACTCTGGGCTGATCCTAGCAGCCTGCTGAAAGGAGGGCGCTGGCAGGGGCCTACCTTGCAGTGTGTGGTGCTGACAGGAAGTCCGATGTTGGAGGCAATCACCACCGTGAATGCTGAGGCCAGTTCAATAGTGAAGCCGCTGTGGAGGGAGCACAAGAGACATCACAGCGCGCTTTGTATCGGCCTCGCGGACACCCCAGGGGCGCCCAAGTCTCACTAGAACATTCTTTGAATCGCCTGTTGACTGCTGACTGGGCCAGATGACATTAATAGAACAAGAAACTGCTGTCTAATAGCCAGAATTCACACCAGGGCTTTGCGTTATACTGTTAACAACCCTAAATAGCCTTGTTTTTCTGATATGTTTTCGAAAACCACACACTGTAATGTAGTAACTGGGTCAGAAATTCCTGCTGTGTAGAAAATGGTAACGAATCATTTCTAAAGTGGTGCAGGAAAAGCCATACTCTCATTTTAAAATGTATACTTATTACAGAAAAGTTAATTTTTTCTCAGATTCTAATTTTTCTTCAATCTTATAAAAGAATGATTAAAATTAATTTCAAGAGGGAAAATATTTCTTACACCAGGTAGTTCCAAGCTTTCGTTGTATTCTTCTGCAGTGCTCCTGTAAGTTTGTCGTTTAACCCCTAATCTAGCTGAAGGACGCACGGCAGAAGGACCGCAGAGAAACCCAGGCGGGCGGGTCTGCAGACCCCACCTTGGATGGCAGAGGCGCCCTCCCGGATGCAAAGTGACCTCAGAACGGTGGCAGGTGGCAGCTGCTTCCATCCAGCAGGTGGAGCTGGTGTGGCAGAGAAGTGTGGGGAAAGGCAGGCCTTGGGCCATGGCTGTCGTTTGCATCCTGTCCCTGCGGAGCTCACACTGGGTAAGACCACCAGTGGGTATGGAAGGGGGCTGCAGGATGGGTCCTTTTTCTATTCCCTCTTGCTCTGCTGCAGCTTCTCCTTCCTTCTGTATTCCCACCTCTCTCATTTTCCCTCCGCCATCTCAGTGCCACCATCTCAGTGCCATCGTGGCTGAGGGCTGAGGAGTGCATGAGAGAGCGCAATGATGGATGGCCAGCGAAGGTGGGGCTTGCTTGCCCTTGGCCCCTCCTCACTGTGACCTCCAGCCGCAGAATGGCTGTGCTAAGGGTGTTGGGGCATTAGAGGAGCATACGACTTTCAGACATCAACCCTGAGCAGGCCTCCGAGGACCAACCCTGTGAATCCAGTCTGCACCCTCTGGCTTACCTGGACGGTGTGATAGGAGTGAGATCTTTCCCCATGGTCTGGATCACTCTTCTTCCCCAAACCCAGAGTCCTGTACAAATTCCAACTCCTCCATAAAACAGCAGCCAGATGGGGGTAGCTGCTTCTTGTAGGACTGCACCTTGTTCATAAATCAGCCACAAAGCTACCAGGGGACCAATGGCATTACTGGGAGAATAAAAAAAGTAGATGAATTGTACAAACATTGTACTTACAAAAGGCGCCGTATACAATGATTTCTCAGTCTTGAGAATAGCTGATCATATTGTATTTGTGGCTTGCTTATATAATCTATTGGTGATACAAATGGTTTATTAATTTTTTTGTTGTAAAAAAATAACAGAAAATCTACCACCTTAGCCATGTTTAAGTGTACAGTTCAGTATTGTTAAATATGTTCACATTGTTGTGAAACAGATCTCCAGGACTTTTTCATCCTGCAAATCTGAAACGCTAGCCATTAAACAATAGTTCCCTTTGCCCCCTGTCTCCAGCCTCTGGTAACTACCATTTGGCTTTCTGTTTCTATGAATCTGAGTACTTTAGGTACCTCATATAAGTGAAATTATACAGCATTTGTCTTAAGATTGGCTCATTTCATGTAGCATAGTGGCCTCAAGATTCATCTATGTTTATGTAGCATGTGTCAGAACTTCCTTCCTTTTTAAGGCTGAGTATTCCACCGTATGCATATACCACATTTTCTTTATCGATCGACAGACATTTGAATTACTTCCACCTTTTGGCTATTGTGAATAATGCTGCAATGAACATGGGTGTGCAAATATTTCTTCGAGACCCTGCTTTCAACTCTTTTGGGTAAATAAGCAGAAGTGGGGTTGCTGGATCATAAGGTAGTTCTAATTTAAAAATTTTGAGGAATCTCCAGACTGTTTTCCATAGTGGCTGTGCCATTTTACATTCCACGAACAGTGCAATTTCTCCACATCCTCACCAACACTTATTTTCTGTTCTTTTTAATAGTAGCCATTTTAGCGGGCATGTAACTTATTAATTTTGGGGAAGTACTGAAACCATCACAAGAAGTGGACACAAAACAATTTCTTTTTTCTCTTCTTCTTTCCATTACTAATATTAGCCATGTCAGGCCCACACTCTAGGATCACAAACACTGCTAATCATTAGTTCTCACACCCACCCTGCAAACTAGGTACTGTCACTCCCACTTACTGACGAGAAAGCTGACACCAAAGTCATGTCACTAACAGGAGGCAAGATTGCGACATGAGCTCAGGACTCACACAGGTGCTCACGTTCTCCCCACTAAATCTGGATCATCACTCACTCATGCCCTTGGCAGCCACACCCTGATTTTTTTGGGAGGATGCCACAACACCTTTTTTCCCCCCAAAATTTTAAATTAAGACTTTGTTCATTTAGAACAATTTGAGGTTGACAGCAAAACTGAGGGGAAGATGCAGAGATTTCCCATAAAATCCCTGCACAGCCTCCCTCCTTATCAGCATCCCCAAGATGGGAAGAAGTGATATCTTGACAATATTGAGTCTTCCTAGCCTTGAACATGGAAAGTCTCTCCATTTATTTAGTTCTTTGATTTCATTCATCAGATTTCCACATATAGATCTTTACATATTTTGTTAGATTTATACCTAAGTATTTCATTTTTAGAGGTGCTAATGTAAATAGTATTGTGTCTTAAATTTTAGCTTCCACCAGTTTATTGCTGATATGTGGGAAAGCAACTGACTTCTGCATATTAACCTTATATTCTGAAATGTTGCAATAAGTACTTATTAGTTCCAGACGTTTTTTATTGATTCTTTCAGATTTTCTACATAGATGATCATGTCATCTGTGAACAAAGACTGTTTTATTTCTTCCTTCCCAAACAGTATACCTTTTATTTCCTTTTCTTGTCCTGTTGCATTAGCTAGAACTTCAGGATGGCGTTGAAAAGGAGTGATGAGAGGGGACATCCTTGACTTGCTCCTGATCTTAGTGAGGAAACTTTGAGTTTCTCACCATTGTATATGAGGTTAGCTGCAGGTTTTTTATAGATATTCTTTATCAAGTTGGGGGAGTTCTCCTCTATTCCCAGTTTACTGAGTTTTATTTTTTTAAAAATCATAAATAGGTTAAATGCTTTTTCTGCATCTATTGATATGGTCATGTAATGTTTTCTTTTTTAGGCTACTGATGTGATGGATTACATTAATTGATTTCTGAATGTTGAACCAGCCTTGCATACCTGGGATAAATCTCACTAGGTCACGGTATATAATTCTTTTTATATGTTGCTAGATTCCATTTGCTAATATTCTGTTAAGGATTCTTATATCTATGTTCATAAGAGGTATTGGTCTGTAGTTTTTATTTTCTCGTAATGTCTTTGTCTGGTTTTGGTAATACGGTAATGCTGACCTATGTAATGAGTTAGGAAGTGTTCCCACTGCTTTTATCCTTTAAAACAGACTGTAGAGTATTGGTATAATTTCTTCCTTAAATGTTGGTAGAATTCACCAGTGAACCCGTCTGGGCCTGGTGCTTTCTGTTTTGGAAGGTTATTAACTTATTGATTGAATTTCTTTAACAGATATAGGCCTATTCAGATAGTATATTTCTTCTTATGTGAGTTTTGGCAGATTGTGTCATTCAAGGAATTGGTCCAATTTCATCTAGGTTATCAAATTTGTGGGCATAGAGTTGTTCATTGTAATGATTTACCTTTTTTTTTCAAAGTCTTTTTTTTTTTTAAATTAATTCCGTCTATTTCTTTTTGCCTTTCAAAAAAAAATTTTATTGGGGAATTGGGGGAGGGGAACAGATAAATTGTTGTCCTTTTGTTCTTCTGTCTAGTTGTGGAGGACATTGCTTCACTGGCCCATGTTGGTATCATCATTGCGCTCTTCCCGCATGAGGTAGATCGGTCGCTGGCCTCTGGATGTCGCTCACAGCGGCTCTTGGCAGTTCACTCTGGCTGCCAGCCACTCACTGTAGCCTATGGCAGCCCACTGCAGTAGGGTCTGCAGCCACGCCACCCCGGGGACTCACAGCAGCCCAGCTCCAGGTGGAGCTGTTGTTCACTATCTTAGCTGTAGAGGGTGCAATGTCACTGGCCCTCATGTGGGATCCGAACCAGGGTCCTACTGCTTAGAGCTGGCATCCCAAGCCAACTATTAACCAACACACCACTTGGCCGGCCCTGCTTTATCTTTTTAATGGCCATAGGATTATAGTAATGTCTCTTCTTTCATTTCTTGTATTAGAATTTGTGTCCTCTCTTTCTTTTTTCCTACTTAGCCTGGCTAGAAGCTTATCAACTTTATTGCTCTTTTCAAAAAAAAAAAAAAAAATCTTTTAGTTTCCTTGATTTTCTCTATTGATTTTCTGATTTCAATTTCATTGATTTCTGCTCTAATTCTTATTATTTATTTTCTTCTGCGTATTTTGGATTTAATTTGCTCTTCTTTTTCTAGTTTCCTAGGGTGAATATTTAGATTATTGATTTTCTTTTGTTCTTTTCTCATATCTGTTTCAATGCTATACATTTCCCTCTATGCACTATTTTCACTGCATCCCACAAATACTGATGTGTTTTCATTTTCATTTAGTTTAAAATATTTAAAAATTTCTCTTGATATTTCATCTTTGATTCATGTGTTATTTGTAAGCGTGTTGTATAATCTCCATTTATTTTTGGATTTTGGGGTCATCTTTCTGTTATTAATTTCTAGTTTAATTTCACTGTGGTCTGAGAACAGTCATTGTATTACATTTATTCTTTTAAGGGTGTTCAGGTATACTTTATGGTCCAGAATGTAGCCTATTTTACTGAATGTTCCATTTGCGCTTGAGAAGAATATGAATTCTGTTGTTGGAGAAGTCTCCAGAAGCAAATGATATCCAGTTGACTGATGATGTTGTTGAGTTCAACTAAGTCCTTACTGATTTTCTGTCTGCTGGATTGGATCTGTCTATGTCTGCTCTGTATGAAATTAATATAGCTACTCCTGCTTTCTTTTGATTAGTGTTAGCAAGGTATATTTTTCTCCTTGCATTTACTTTTAATCTGTATGTGTCTTCATATTTAATGTGGGTTTCTTATAGACAACATATAGTTGGGTTTTGTTTTTTGATCCCTTCTGACAATCTCTGTCCATTACTGGTGTATTTAAACAACTGACATTCAAAGTGATTACTGATATAGTTGGATTAATATCTATCATATTTGTTACTCTTCTATTAGTTGCCCTTGTTCTTTGTTTCTATTTTGTCTTCCACTCTTTTTTTTTTTTATCTTTTATTATTTAATTGAGCATTTTATATGATTCCATTTTCTCTCCTTTTTTAGCACATCAGTTACACTACCTTTTAAAAACTGTTTCTACCAGTGGGTCGGTTCCCTTGGAGTCTTCTACTTTCAGACTGGTCTTCACTGAGTCTCTCGGAATTCATTGTTACCGTTCAGCTTTTCCTACAGGGCACCGGGTCCCATGGCAGCTTCCTCTCGTGAGACTCTATGATACCCCGTGTTTGACTGTCTCCCCAATCTTGGGAGCAGTGGTTTGTCCTGTGTCCTCCTCTCTCTTCTTGATCCAAGAAGTGTTGTTGATTTTTCAGTCGGTTCAGTTTTTCCCTTGTTTTTAGGATGGAGTGACAACTTCTAAGGTCCTTACATGCAGAACCACACACAGGCTTTTAACGGCTTCTGTAGCTCATCTCCTCACAGCTCAGTCTACACTCTGTGTAGACAGAGTGTGGGTTGAGAGTCATAAAGAACTGCCTCCCAGGTCTGCTTCCCTCTAGCTGTGTTATCTTGGGCAAGAAATGTCACATTTCTGAGCTTCTGATTTCATATCTTTGACAGATACCACTTATGATTTCAAAGGGCTATTTTCAGAAGGATTAGAAAAAGTTACAAATGGTTCAGCACTGGGGCCTGGTACAAACTTAATGACCTTTGTTGAATGAACAGATACCTCCTCTTCACTGTCACATTATTATTTCTAGAACCTTGTTTTTATCACACCATATCCCCACTCAAAAGCCTCAAAACCAGCCTCAAAACTATAAACAATTGCTTTAAACTCTGGTCGCCTGTACAGTTACTGCCTATTCTTCCTTTGGCCTTAAAATACTGTTTTGGGGTGGTTTGTTACTTTTCCATCTATATGTATTTCTTATCTCCCTAGCTGGAATTTAAATTCCTAAAGGATAAGGACCCAATTAATAACACTTTGCAAGCACCAGGCCTTCAATAAAGAATTCTTGATAAAGAGGAAAGGAAGTGGGGTGGGTCTGGGGGAGGGAGGGCAGTCAAAAACTTAAGATAAAACAGAATGTGATTCCTTAAACAAAATAACATGGCAGCACCTATGTAACACTGAGCAGGACCAAAGATGTTCAGGCCTCTTGTCTGGCGGAAAGACTTCTTTTAAAAAGAACAGGAATGCAGTTGCACGTGGGTGGACACTGTATGGAAACTCATAGCTGTAAAATGGACAGTTATATAACTGGGCAATAAAAAATGCAACTATTGTTGCAAGTTTTCCTGATTCGGACAGAAACATTAGCCCTGCATGATAATTATAATAATAGTAATAATGAAAATGTATAGATACTGATTCTGAGAGGAGCACTGTCCTAACACCTTATATAATATTATTTAGTCCTTATGGAAAGCCCAAGAGGTTGGTACTAGTTTTACCTCCATTTTACAGATTGAGACACTGAGGCTTTGGGAAAATCCAGTGACATTGCTTCCTAGCTATCCAGCTAGTAAGAAGAGACTAGAGGCTCTCTAGTATTTCCTACACGTTCCAGGTCTCCCTCATCTGCTGGCCTTACAGTCTATGCCTTCCTTCTGGGGCCTCCTTGCTTGTTCTAGAATGTACCAGGCATACTCCTGCCTCAGGGCTTTGTATTTGCTGGTCCCTCTCTGGGAATGTTCTTCCCACAGATGCTCACGGGGCTGGCTCTCTTTACCCCTTCAGATCTCACTCAGCGAGCCCTTAGCTGCAGTCCTCCAGATGTTCCCATCACCCTTTCCACTGTATTTTCCCCTTCAACATTTATCACTGTCTAGCCCATTATTTGTTTACTGTCTGCACCCCACCCCTACCCTGACTGGCAGGGATTTTTGTCCATGTTGTTCGCTGCTGTATCCCAGCTCTCAGAACAGTGCCTGGCACACGGCAGACCCTCAATACATACTTCTGGAATGAATGAATGCACTTACCTTACGTCATTGCCACCGTGAGCAAAGGATCCAAAACAGGCAGTAAGGACTTGCAGAAAATGGAACAGGAGGTGGACTTCAGCGGTGTCTTTCTCCTCTTTTTCTTCTTCTGCAGGGTCCTCTCGAGGCTGGGCAGGGTCAGTCAGCTCAGATGCCAGCTTCATTTCTACACCTCCCTCCTCGGCCTCTATCTCAGCTTCTGCTACCGCATTGCAGTAGCTTGAGTAGCTGTCGTAGCGAAGTCTCTTTTTAGAATAGGACACAGTGTCACCCACCAGCTTTTCACTATCCTCGGGTGCAGATGACGAATCAGCCGTTTTAAAAGTCGAGTGGACTGGCATCCCACAAATGGCCGCAGTGTAGCAGGTGTAGCTGTTGTTTCTTCGCAGGAACCTGTAGTTGTTTTCGGGGGCAGGTTTCTCCTCGGGACCCCTGTCTGTGTGAATTCTGTGTAGCAAGTCTTTGTAGAGCCCCGAGTCCTTGTGGACGGTGTGGTAGACGTGGCCGTCACTCCTCGTGTGGCTGTCAAAGCCAAATGTGCCATTGGAGAGGGGCGACTTGGTAGGGCCTTGAGTCATGGAGAGCGCCCTTCCTGCAAAGGGTAAAAAAAGTCTTATTTTCTAGCCTTTCAAATATCAATCATGTCTGGAAGGAAATGTACTCTCCACTGTTCATGATGGTAATCTCTAGAAAGTTGGAGTAGGGGTGATTTAAATTTTTTTCCACAGGCCTTATTTTCTAAATTAGGTATAAATAGGACATGTCATATGGTTAAAATAAAACTTGGAAACACACTAGAAAAAGGTAAAACTAATAATATGGTATTTTTAAAATGATGTTATTTAATGTCTCTTAAAAAGTGTCTTCCAGAGATGACTACAGCCTTCCTTCCTGGTTCTAGCAAAAAGGGAGAGGCCTTATTAGGAACTTATTTTAGAAAAACTTCATACACAAGGAGCAAAACCCAGCTCACTAGGAGACAGATATTCTGGGTGCTCCTTAGAAGGCCAATCAGGACAGTCAGAGGCGACATCTGTCAGATCAAATTATTTTGCTTTCTTCGGGCGAAATCTGAGACCATACCTATGGAAAGCAGGTGCAAGAGCCCCACTTCGCAAAGAGGCGAGAAGCTGCCCTGACAGGCCTGGCAGAGGCTGGTGCACGCCTATCACTGTCCACAAACATTATGGGACAAAAGGACCGTCTCAGGACCGTCTTGATGTTTTCTGAGGTTTCTGTGATTCTATGGTGGGATGACCACCTTGGTTTCCATTCTATTTTTCTCTTTGCATCTCCCACGATGAAGACATCCTTATTAAGCTGGACAAGCCGATCTTTAGCAGTGAGGTAACTCCACAGCATGGACAACATGCATATACAGCTAAGCGAGCTGCACAGAGGCACCGTGTGTGCCCTTGGCGCTGCCGCTAGGACTATAAATAGTTCTTGGAAGAAAAACACAGGACAAGAGTAAGCCTGCTGTGTTGACTGAATGGTCTCCTGAGTCCTCTTTAGTTCCTGGGTTTTCTTTCTCAAAACAAAACCGGGAGATATTTTTGTGCATTAAAACCTAACAGCACTCAAGCAGGCCCAGATGGTTACCCCAAGAAACCGCTCTCTGCCACCATGCAAAGCCCAACCCTCCAAGTAGGTCTTACCGTAGGAGGCCCGGGGGTGGTTTCCTGCTAAGATGCCTTCTGAGGTCCCAGGCGTCTCTCCAGCTGAGCCAGTGAGAGGGACAGTGCTGTCGTCATTAGCCTTGGCACCTGGCAGCTCTTTAAATACGGGGGACTCTACTTCCTGAATTTTACTGAGGCTTTCATCAGAGACTTGTGATAAAGCACCTTCTTTTTGTAATTTGCCTAAAGAAAACAGAGTCATAACTGAAAAATTTGGAAGAGAATTCTTGTTATTGACAAATGAATATTCAAAATGAATATTTGTCTTTACACTTTGGTACTTACTTTGGACATGAAACAAAAAGTGTTAACAGCTAGATAGAAAAAATGAAGTGGAGAATTCAATCAATTATCTGGGAAGCCCAAGCCAGAAAATTCAGCTATTGAGGAAAAGATGGGGCCATGGGGCCTGAGGAATATCATCCAAAACCAACAAAGAAGAGAGGGTTAGACCTGACTCCCAGGGTCCCTTCCAGGGCTAACGCTGTGTAATTCTACAAGCATCTAGATTGGCTATTTTCTTAAACTAACCTCAGAATCTAACCGCTGAAATGTTTCTCCCTTTTGTCTTCATAGATATTGTTACAGTCTATTTGGTTGTCTTCTGTTCAATAAATTATGGGTCTTGGATTTCTTCAGGTCACCACATTCTAGGAAACCAGTAAGTCATTTTCTTCAGAAGGAACACAGGAGGTCCTACTTACTTTTAAAAATCCTTCATTTTCAAAAGAAACAGGGGACTTTTTAAAAAGTGGTTTTAAAGCTCAACAGCATTCTTTTTAATCAAATCTGACATGTGATGCTGCTGATTTACTCATCTTGCTGCTTGCAAATTTTCCTAAGCAAATTTCTAGGCTCTCACCTACAGAAGTTAAATGGAAATGCTCTTCTCGGTTCCTCTGCTGGATAGGCTCACACATAATCTCCACCTCTGTCATCTCTCTATCTCTGTATCTACCTCGTCAGCTATACAGAAAGGTGTTTCAAAACTAAATTTCTGGTATGTACTACAGGGAACAAGAAATGTACATGCAGATCTCTGACCTCAAGTTGCATATAACCTAGATGTGAGAAGGTAATATTTGTAAAGATTATAATAGGTACAACTAAAATTGTTAACACTTACATAAGACACAGGTATTATTTTCTACATTTTATTAATGAGCAAACTGAGGCAGAGAGATTAAGTCATTTGCCCAAGGTCACACAGGTAGTAAAATTCAGGCAGTTTGGCTCTATGGTCCATGCCCTTAGCCACTGGTCTGTACTTGAAATAACAGAACAGGAAATAAATTGAAATATCAAAATATATGGCATTGACAAAAAAAAATCTCCTAGGAAGCCAGAATGGCAATGTCAGTTTCCTGTTGTGACATTATAACCTAAAGCTGGAAGAGCGAAGAGTTTTATGACCCACTTGACATTAAGATTCAGCTATTAGGAAAAGCCTTTAAAGAAAATCAAAGCATTTCAAGTATACTTTATCATTCCCAAGGGTTTAAATCAAATAAGAAGTATGCTGAAGGGTGGTTCATCTTAGGCTAGTACTTTGTATGAGTAGAGTAGGTGATATTATTCTCTGCAGATACCGTGTTTCCCCGACAATAAGACCTAGCCGGAGAATAAGCCGTAGCATGATTCCTCCAGGATATGGAGGGCACGCACCCCTCACCATAAGGGTTTTATAACCTGTTTCAGGGAGAAGGGTGCCTTTTCCACAAACTCCTTCAGTTTAAAATATTCAGTATGCCAAGGTGCCATATTTTGGCATCTAAAATCATGCTACAGCTTATTTTCAGGCTAGGTCTTATTGTCCAGGAAACAGTAGCAGGGAGCAGTTACATACAAGAGGAAGAAGCAGCTGGCTACCAATCCATCGTTGATGTGGCTTCACTATTTAGTTTGAAGTTGCATGTATTAATGTGGGTTTTATTACTAGTTTTTAAATTTACATGCAGTGGAGTGACTCTGCCTGTGTGTGTACAATCCTGATTCTAACACATGTAGATTCCTGTAACCCCTACCATAATCAGGGTAGAGAAGGGTTCCATCACCCCGCAAAGCTCCCCTTGTAGTTAGACCCGCCTGGCTCTCACCCTTGATACCCACTGATCTGGTCTCTGTCCCTACAGTTTTGTCTTTTTCCAGAATGGCATATAAATAAAACCACAGATACAATTTTTTGGGATTGGCTTCTTTTACTTGGCATAATGCCTTTGAGATTCATTGATGGGGTTATGGGTATCAACAGTTCATTCTTTTTCATTGCTGAGTAGGATCCAACATATGGATGTACCATAGTTTGTTTTTTCATTCTGTGGGTAATCTGAGTTGTTTCTAGTTTGGGGTAATCACAAGTAAAACTGCTGTAAGTATTCATATCCAGATTTTTGTGTCAATTTAAATTTCATTTCTCTAGGATAAATACCTAGGAGTTGGCAAGTGTATATTTAATCTTGCAAGAAATGGCTGAGCTTTTTTCCTGAGTGGCTGTCCAATATTCAGTCTATGAGACTTCCAGCTGTGCCTCATCTTCTCAGCACTTAGCATTGTCTGTTTTTTTATAAAGCTGTTCAAATAGGTGTGTATAATATCTCATTGTGATTTTCACTTGTATTTCCCTCATGGCTAGTGACACTGATCACCTTTTTATGGATTTATTTGTCATCCATATATTATTTTGGTGAAGCGTCTGTTCAGATTTTTTGCTCATTTTTTTAAAGTGGGCTATTTTCTGAGATTTCTTTATATATTCTGAATATAAGTCCTTTATCAGATAGGGAATTTGCAAACATTTTCTCCCAGTCTGTAGCTTGTCTTTTCATTTCCTTAATAATGTTTCTCACAGAGCAATAGTTTTTGGCTTCAATTAAGTGCAATTTACCAACTTCTTTTATGAACCGTGTTTTTGGTGTTATATCTAAAAACTCTTAACCCAAGGACTCAACTGTTTTTCCTTATTGTTTTTCCTAGAAGTCTTATTGTTTTCTATTTTCTATTTAGACATATGATGCATTTTGAGTTAAATTTTTTACAAGGTGTAAGGCTTAGGTCAAGGTTCTTTGTTTCGGCATATGGCTGTTCAATTATTCCAATACCATTTGTTGTAAAGAGTGTTCTTTCTCCATTGAACTGCCTTTGTACTTTGTCAAAAATCAATATACCATATTTGTGTTGGTCTATTTCCGGACTCTATGCCAGTCTATTAATTTAGATGTCTATATGTTCACTAACACCACACTGTTTTATAGCTTTATAGTAAGTCTTAAAGTTGAGTAATATGAATCCTCCAACTTTATTCTTTTTCAAAATTGTTTTGGCTATTCTAGTTCCTTTGCCTTTCTATATAAATTTTAAAAGGACCTTGTCTAAATCTACAAAGTATCCTGCTGGGATTTTTTTTTTAATTATATGAAATCTATAGATCAATTTGAGAAGAACTGATGTCTTTACTATACTGAATCTTCCAATTCATGAGCATGGGATGTCTCATTTGTTCTGGTCTTCTTTGAAATATGGGTTTTAAAATTCAGATATATCCATATTGAAATGATTGTAAGGTATCTTCTGAGGCCAAAACTAAATACTTCTTTTCTTTTGAGAGCCCTGTAAAAACATATGGCCTCAAGGCCTGGAATTCAATTATTTTGCTAATGACAGGAAAATAGCTCCGGCAACTTTCTAAGCCATATTCTTCTTCTCTCTTTAAAAATTGTTTTTATTGAGGTATAATTTACATACAATAAAATTCATACATTTAAAATGTGTAGGTGGATGACGTGGGACAACAAATGACTCCACCCTACAACCAGTCCCCCAATTAAGACAGGGTACATTTCCACATCCCCAAAAAGTTCCCTTGTGTCCCTTTGCAGTCAGTCTCCTGAAACCCACTCCCACTAGTCTCAGCAACCAGTGATTTCTATTGCTATCAATTAATTTTCACTGGAGTCATATAGTAAGTACTCTTTTGTATCTGACTTATTTTGTTCAACATAATGTCTGTGAAATTTGTTATGTTGCCGAGCCTACAGGTAGTTCGCTGTCTGTATTGCTAAGTACTGTTCTATTGCATGAAAACCACAATGTGGTTATCTATTCACCTGTTAATGAGCATTTGGGCTGTTTCCAGTTTTTGGCTATTATGACTTAACAAGGTGTGCACAAGTCTTTTCATGAACAAACATTCTCATTGCTTTTGAAACTGAAAAGAGCATACCTAGGAGTGGAATTACTGGGTCATATGGTAAATGTATGCTTAACTTTATAGGAAACTGCTAAACTAATTTTCAAAGCGATTGTACCATTTTACATTTTACCATAAATAAATGTATGACAAGTCCAGTTATTCCATTTATTTACCAACACTTGATAATGCTAGTCTTTTTCATTTTAGCCGTTCTTGGTTCTTGCAGGCATGAAGTGATATTTTATTGCGGTGTTAATCTGTAATTCCCTGAAGACTAATGTTTTTCATCAGGTCGGTGGCACTTACCTGCATAGTTAACTCCCAGTTATCCATGGCAACTGGGACCTCACTGCTCCCCTGGGTCACAAGTGATCAATAAAAAGTTTGAGCCAGGAAGCAATCAGGAACCAAGAGACAAGGACTGGGCCTGTATCTCTGTGTATGTTCTAGAGTTATCCATGCTTCCACTACCTCTGGTAGGTAAGGATAATTGTGGATTACATCTAAAGTCTAGGGAATTGGGAGCGTTTTTGTAAATCAGAAGAAAAAAAGCCCTTACCTGCTATTTTCCTCCGCATCCATGGACACACGAAGAGCCACACGAAAAAGGCGAACAGCAGGGCTACACCAAACGAGATGAGTGCTATCGCCCAAATGGGAAGGACCAGACCAAGCACTGAGCGATAAAAATGATAGCAGTGGCGTCAGTGGATGCTTTCTGAGAGGTCAAGCCTCATATCAACATACTTTCCATTCCCCAAACCTAAAACTAATCACCTGGATTTTGTATTTAATAAAACTGTCAACCAAAAAAATGTGCTATACTTTTTGGGATAGAAATCTGTGTGTTTAAGACACACCACACCTTCTGAATATGTGGTGAAACGGGTTAGTCATCTAGTTATTAAAATTTTACCAATTTGGCACAAGCAGCATATTAAGTTGGCAATAAGACCATTTACATATTACTTCAATATGTAAATTCCCAAGTGGACGAACGTGGCTAAGGAAGGAGTCCGCCATCTTGTGTCCTAACAGCTAGCCCGCTCCCATGGGCTGGAAGAAAAGAAGCTGAGGTTTGGAACACTGCACAGAGCCACTGACTGCTGCCTCTTCTGGTTTCTCAGTAGTCAGCAGCCTTGCTTTAAATGGACATGATGCTCTGACCACATACACTAAGCTTTTTTAAAATCAGATTTTAAATAAAAGTTGTTAAAAAGGACACTGACCTTCAAACTCAACTCTTTGCAATGTCAAGTCAGGGAATTACAACATAGACAAAACTTTTCGTTAAAAATCCAGTGATACACACTACGTTGCAATGACATTAGCCTCCCCAAAAAAGGGTAGGAGTGCACACGGTTTAGGAATACCATATTTTCCTAGCGCTGTAATGTCTCCAGAACTTATCACTCTGAACTTTGTACATCTTCTGTCACTGGTGGCAACAGGCACACTTCACACACATTCATAGGGGTACAACTTAAACATGCACACTTGCACAGGAATACAAGATATGCATACAAGAATTCCCACAGAAGCATTACTTGTAATAGTAAGAATTTGTAAGACAACTAATATACACGCATCATTATGGAAGCGTGAAATAATTACAGTCCACAGTCATAAAAATGAGGTAGATCTATAAGTACTGGTAAGGAAAGAGGCCCAGGACCTAGTTAAGTGAGGAAGGCTGGTGGCTGGATAATGGCATGAGCAGCATGACCCAATTTATGTTTTAAAAGATAACAACCCGGGCCGGCCGAGTGGCGCGGTGGTTAAGCGCTGGCTTGGGAAGCCAGCGGCCCCGGTTCGGGTCCCACATATGAGGGCCAGTGACACTGTCCCCCCCCCCAAAAAAAAGATAACAACCCCACATTTACACTCCTACCATATGTGTAAATATATAGAGAAAGTTCTGGAAAGATACAATGGCTACTCCTGTGGAGAGATGGGAAAGTAGAGGGGGCTTTCAACTTCTTACTACATATACTTTTGTACTGTTAACTTAAAATATATAATAAGCATGCCACTTTGGTAAATTGTTCAGTTTTAAAAAAGTGTTAAAGGAGTGAACTATTTAAAACTCTGCCCTTTGATTAAATAACTCTTTAACCATGCAAGATTGTTATACTGCTAACTATTTTATACAAACCAACTCAGAGTTACTCAATTTAAGCACTGTTAAACATTTTGGTAATTTTAAAAGATAGAATGGGTAGTTAATACTATAAATGGGGTCAGAATTAGCATATATAAATATGAAAACCAAAAAACCAGAATCACCTAACTTAATTATAGCTAAGGGCTCACTGGTGGGAGTATAGACACTTAGGGGCCAGCCTGTTCCATTTCCAAACTCTCAGGTACATCAGAAAACTGGGGAGTTTTGTGGGGCTGTGGGGGTGTTAGCTGACAGTCAGCTCTGGCCCTGGCTCTGCCCCAGGCTGGGCCCTAGAATCCGAAGCTTGGAGCTGCTTTTAAAACCGCGGGGGCTGACCTCATTGGGCTATGCCTGTGGGCCATGGCTTCCTGGCTTCTGCTTTCTATCTCCATGTCAGTGGCTTAACACATGTGATAAAGAATCACTCCAAAGCGGCATCTTGCCAAACCGAGTGGTAACTGTTAATTACCAACATCAAAATGACCAACTAACATCAACACCAATCCCTCTTACAGCTTAAAAATATTTGGTTTTTGAAGAGGTTTCCTGTTTCCTTTGTGGCTCCTGGTTTAGTTGATGGTAAAATTGTTAACTGTGCTACTTTTGGCTTCATTGTGTTAACCTGATCTAAGAGAGGCAAACCCTGGATGCTGTGGGGAAAAAGAAACCATCGGGGAGATATATAAGTGAGTGACCCCTTCTGCTCTCAGGCCCTCTTTTTTCCATTCATGCTGAGCAGAACCCACAACAAAAGCAGAGAAGGGCTGCTTTCTGGGCTCCTTCCCAGCCCATCGCCATGCTCTCCGCTGGGATCAAGTGGGATTCCAGAGGGGTCGGGATCAACATCCAAAAGGGAGAAACCGAGTTTAGTTACAAAACTTTTGGCCCTTTGCTTAGACAGTGAGTCACAATGTCACCTGCTCCTTGAACCTTTACTATCAGAACCGCCTCTGCCATTGGTCTGGCCTGGGACATGGCCAGAAAGCTGTGAAGTCATCCTCCCAGTCACAAGGAAAAGAGCAGGGGATGCACACATCACTGAGGATGGAATGGGGATGGGGAGGAGATGGAGTCAACATGAAGGAGGAAAGGAGTGAAGGAATGCAGGGAAATAGGGGAAAGCTGTTCACAGTGTGTAAAACAGGAGGGAGGAACAGAATGGGGCAGAATTGGGATGGTACCCAATTATCCCAGCAAGTCAGTAATGTGACAGAGGGGATTTACTTTTAAAGCCTATGAGAAATGCAAACGGACAGTTATGTATCAATAACTTTAAATTGCACTACATATATAAAACCAAGTTCCATGGATTAAAAAAAAATAATTAAATACAAAAATTCAGCCTAGAAAAGTGCTCGAATTAATGCACATCCAAAGGAAAACTAGTTTTCTTCAGAAAAATTTGAGGTTGACATATATATATATAACAACACCATTCTTGACAAAAATACTTTGTATTGACTGATCCTCCCGTGAAGATCTCAAAATGTTTTCCAGGAATTACACCTTAAGAGGGCGGGCCGTAAAGCACGGTGCACAAGTCTCTCTGTGGACAGGCAAAGTAGGACACAGCTTGAACTGCTCCAGTTCCCTCAGCCAAGAGTGGCTGCCAGGAACCAGCATGGGGCGCTCAGCCCCAGCCCTCCGCTCCTGCCACTCAATGGCCTTTCATCTCCAGCTCCTCTGTTTGCTGACCAGCAGAGATATGATGAATAGTGATTTAGCTCTGACCTCAAGCATCTTTACAATTCTATTCCAAATCCCCCACAGATCAGAAGGTTGAAGTGACTCAGGGAAGAAGCAAATATTACTTTTGAGAAACACAGTCTTCCAGAGTCATCATTTGGTTATACTTCTTGTTTTACATATACAACCATCATTATTGGAATCTATAAAATAAATAAAACTTTTATATAACTAGGTAGTCTTCAGTCCATAGCAGCTCCCTTGTACCCCTACTCATAGGACTCCCCCTACAGCCATCTTTCTCTCTCTTTTTGGTGTAATTTTATAAATAATATATTTTTTTATATAAATAACATAAAAATATAAGCAGTACGAAATTGTTATGATGTACAAATAAACTCCTCATTTCCCTCCCCTCCTGAACCCATGTTCCAGAGAAACGCTGTTAACTACTTGGTGTGTACCTTTCCAGGCATTTTCTAAATACAAACCAACACACAGTCTAGCGTGTTTGCCATAATTTTTTTCCTTCTCTTCCTCTTCTTCCTTCTCCTTCCTTTTTTTTTTTTTTTCTTTAACTTAAGAGATGTAGAATCTTTCTGGAGGTACTGCTCTGTGCTTTCGTTTCTCACATAACAGTATATTGTGGACATCTTTCCACACATATTTACCTCACTTGCAGAATCACTTTCACTTTCTACGAATCCTCCCTTATCTGATAAACTGAGTTACCAGTTTCTATTTTGTTTGTTTTACAGTAACATGCTCAAAGCATTAGAGGGAGAATAAAAGGCATAAGAAGAATCCTAGAGCAAGTTCTTCAAGAAAATGAAGCATTTTTTGAAATTTGAAAAAAAAAATGCTATTTCCTAATTTGTTCTATAATTGAGATTTTTTTTTTTTTTTTTGCATATGGCATATGGTACCAACATTCTCCAGCCAGGGTTCATTTCTAATAATTTTGAAAAGTGAATTTAAATCACTGAATCATTGGGCCGGCCGAATGGCTCAGTTGGTTAAGAGCTCGCTCAAGAGTGCAAGCTGAGCTCTGAGCAACAGCGGTTCGAGGCCAGCCCGAGCTGAGTTGCCGTTGAGCTGCCAACAGGTGGCAGGATGGCTCAGCTATAAAAAAAAAAAAATAAAATAAAAAATAAAAAAAATAAAAATAAATAAAAATAAAAAATCACTGAATCATTGAATGCAGCCCTTGGTGATAACAGGAGACTCTTCTCACCCAGGGCTTCCTGACACAGGACCAGGAGTCACTGCAGTCATCGTGTCTGGCTTCTGTGCAGCTCAGAACTTTAAAATGGTGACATGGAAAACATGGACACAAGCCAACAGGGGCTTGAGGAGTGACTGATATGGTCTAATTTTCTTGGGACTGAATCAGAAGAGCTGCAACTGGAGGAGAAAAAGGAGATGAAGGAGGAGTGGGGGGTGGGGGTGAGCAAGGTTAGAAGGAGGAGGGGGAGGAGGAGTTGGAGAAAGCGGGGAGGAGGGAGAAGGAGGCAGTGGCAGCTGGGTCTCAGGTGCAGACTGCTCTGAAGCAGCCAGAAACCAGGCCTGGTTAAGGTTGAGAACTCCTTTGCTGGTAAAACAGAGAGTAAATGTTGCTAGTAAGACTTTCGAAGAGCACTCCTTACATAAGAACCGTGATAACTTAACCATATTTGTGGTAAAGGTATGGTATAAAGAGGTGACTAGAGCAGTGGTTCTCCAACTGTACCATGTATCAGGCTCACCAGAGGGCTCCCTGGTAAAGCACAGGCTGCCAGGCTGCAGGATTTCTCACTCAGTGGGTCTAGGGTTGGGCCTGAGAATCAGCATTTTGATATGTTACCATGAGAAGCTCATTCTGCTGGTCTCGAGACCACACATTGACTTAGAAGTTATATAGTTATATATATACTTAGGCTCAATTAGGTGATCTGCTTTGACTACTCAAAGAGGCATGTGATGAATTTCAACTTTCATTCTTGAAACGCTGAACAAAAACCAGGCCCCACACAACTGAAGACTTTTTCATTAAAAATAAACTTCAGGCTTATATCCAACCCAAGTGAGCACTTTATTTCCTAAAGTTATTTTTGCTTCTTGCAAATTATTTTTTAAAGGACCAAAAAATGTGAAGACAATTTTTTAAAGAGCTACCTAAGTCTTTGAAGTGTAAGAGTGACTTTTGAGAAAAGTCATGCTAAATGCAAAATAAAACAAATCAAACTAAGCCTAAGATATAAACAATTTCAAAATAATCCAGAAGGGAGGAACAGAGGAAATGAAAACAAAACACTATAACTCAACATCCAGCGGATCCTCACTAAATTCATCTCCATGCATAAAAATGCTATTTATCAACATCTCTTAAAGTTGAAACTGCATCAGATTAATGCCGTCACTCATTTTTTTTTAAATAGAATTATGTTTCCTTTTATCCCTGAGGCCCTTATGTGTTGAATGGAAATGTTCTAAGAAAGAAAGGGACATAAGGAAGAATAAACCCCAGACTGGCAGAAAGGCAGACCCATCCTGAAAGGAGCAGACTAACCAAGTCATTGTTGAAGTGACATTTCTCAGCTTAGCCTTATCACCAAATATGACACCATGGCTATTTATGATACATCTGGACAGGCAGAGGCACCCTACATGAGAAACAGCATGTAATAAAATCTAGTTTGAATGGCAAAAGTTAACCTTCAGTGTTTAAATAAAAAAAGATTTGGACTCACCTACTAGAGATTCTGGAAACATTTATCATGAATGTTTATTAGCAAAGTTCTTTTCTGACTTAGTGGAGGAACAAAATGGTGGGTCCTTCAGGATCATGACCTTCTTCTCCTTCCTTTTCCTCTAGGCAAGCCCCCCAGAAAATTTTAAGTAAGAAATTTCCCACACCAGTATGTGTGGAAAAAATAGAAAGATAGAATGACTCAGGATATGTTGGCAACTTAAGGCCAAAAAGATGAAGCTACTTATGATTGATGGTAACAAAATACCCCCCTAACATGTGCTAAGAGTTATTATGTGTCAGGCACTGTGCTAAGCTCCCTGCCAGTATTATCTTGAAGAGATCCCACTACTGTCCTTACTTTATGATGACAAACAGAGAGGTACAGGAAGGTGAGGAAATGGGATGTTTTTGACAGTACAGTCACCCAACCAAAGCACTCAACATTAACTCTAGCACTGGGAATATTGTTTGTGCTTTCAACTGAGTAATGATCTTCAAGATTCCTGTATAGATTTTTTTTTAATGTTCCTAACCAAAGAGGTAGCCCTCCTCTTCATGTTACCTGTATATTAAATATATACAAAAAACATAGCCAGGTTTCCAGATATATTGGAAACCATTTTTAAAGAGACTGACGAGAAAAGAAAGAATGTATTAAGGCTGATGTATTTTGACTGTCATTAATGGTGACATTAGATAGCAAGTACTATACCCTAGGTGGCTTGGGACTAGATTGTCTGCTTCAAATTTTGGTTCTGTATCTTACTAGTTATATGGCCTTGGGAACTCAGTGTTGCCATGCCTCAGTTTGTCATTTGTCAGCAAAGCAATATTACCAATTTCCTAGAGAAGTCTAGATGAGTAAAAGGCTTAATTCATGTAAAATTCAGCTCAGTAAAAGGTAGCATTAATGTTATTTATTTCTTACAACCTCTCTATGAAGCATTTATATTATTTTTAGTGTCTCATCCATTAAACAGTTTAATTTTATCTAGAATAAGTTACTCTCCCAGTAAAATTCTTTTAGCAAATGTGCAGTAAAATTGCAGCAAAACATGAGGAAAAGAAAAAGAAGAGATGGAAAAAATAGGCCAAATGTCAAATTTTAATAATAATAATAATAAAAAAATCACACAGTTGACTTCTGACATTTGGAAGAAGAACCAAGGAGCAAGAAGAATAGAGCAGAAAAAAATAAAATGCAGAAACAAAACATAAATCATCCATATTTATACCAATTCCCATTTCCAGGACTCAGCACTACAAACACATTCCAGACATTCACTGACTCAGTTTCTTTAATCACTAAGCCAGAGATGTCTGGCTAAGGATGGTTGCTTAGCTTTTGATTTGGTTAACTGGACCTCCAAGAGCCTAAACAAAAGTAAGACCAAGGATTCCCGAGCAAGAAGACAGTGGACAAAGGATTCCTTTGGCACAGTTTACTCCTGACCTGGCCCTCCAGGGCCTGCCCACCACTAGGTGAAAGCTTTGGGAGATTCACAGGCTTTGTGGTGGCGTCAACTGGGTGGTGTGGACCTGTTTCGTCCCTGCCTCTGATATTTTTATAGACAATGAAAGCTATCTGTGACAAACATACTTCACAGTCCATGGATTACAAAACCTGAAGGGCCATCAGGCTTCTGTTACCTGAGGCTAGGGTTTCATCTCTCTCATCACCACGACCTTCAGCTTTGGGCTTTTTGTTAACTTAAAACTGTTGTGGTGCTTCACGGCTGGGCTGTCACCCAAGGTCTGGAAGTCCTGGTCATGAGCATTCAAACCTTTCAGATCAACACTGTGAATGGTGCAGATGCCCAAGTCGAAGGCTACATAATGCTAAGAATCACTCAGAAATAGTTTTTTTTTTTAATTTATTATTTTTAGTACTGAAATACGCAAACATAAACATATATACTGAAATACAAAAACACAAAATTATATATGGCTATTAAAATCTGAGAAAAACTGCCTTCAGAAAACTTGGTTTGAGAAATTCATAAGGACTGTCCCCCATTTTGGAAGAGGGCATTTTTTAACTATAGTATGACTTGCCAGTTAGAGAAATTTTATCTTTTGGTCAGAGAGGGAGATTTTTGTCAGATATGAACAATAACTGAATCTTAATCCATAAAGAACATTAACAAGAAGAAAAACGACACAAACTAACATATCTGCAGACTCCCGATAGCCCCACAGTCATGGGTGTATTCAGGGTCTGGCTGCAGGAAGCTCATCGCACAAAGAGAAACAGAATCCTCTCAATCAAAACATGTACAGAAGTACTGAATCAGAATACTGCCAGTTGATCATCAACACTGAAATGTGTGCAAATAAGAATACTGTACCTAAAAAAAAAAAAAAAAAAAAATATTGGGCCGGCCAAGTGGAACAGTAGTTAAGCGCTGGCTTGGGAAGCCAGCGGCCCCAGTTCAGGTCCCACATATGAGGGCCAGTGACACTGCCCTCAAAAATAAATAAATAAATAAATAAATAAATAAATAAATAAATAATTTTTAAAAAAGAATACTGTACCTAAGTTTTTCTTTATCCACTGAATATTTAAAAAAAAGAAAAGAAAACAGAAATTTTATCCCTGCCCCTGCCCAAACCCTTATGAAAAAAGAACAAAAGCCATCAGGATGGGAAGAAAAGGTGTAATTCTAAAAAGAAAATCACCATTGGTTTCAATATCTAAAAAAAAAAACCAAAACATAGTTTCTAGTCACTGGATTCATCAGTCTGACAATTTCCAGGGAGTTCTGTATTTGTGATATTGACCACATCAGAGTGTCCCCTCTCGTGTCACCGATGTGTGAGCTGTACTGCTCACATGTGCTCTGTCCCTGTCCCCAGCTCAGAGAGGCACGAGGAGTTAGGCACGTTCTGAGACTCAGAGAACACAAGGAAGCTACGTAGGCAACATAGCTAGGTAAACCACAGAATGGAAATTCCGATTTTCTTTTCTTCAATCTGGAAGTCTGTTGCCTTTATACTTACATATCTCTTGAGTATTTAAAACAAGCAAATGCATTTACTACTCTTTTCACTACTCCATAATGACCATGAGTAATGCTTTCCACTATCAGCCTAAGACAGTGCCAGCACCAAATAAACCAAACCATTAGACCGTGATACACCTTGCCTGCTGGAAGTACTCTTCTAAGGAATTCTTACCTGGTGCTCCCGTGTACATGATGGAAAATACGTTTATTGCTATTGTAGCAGCATAGAACACTGGAAGTGCCCGGAGGCCATTGGGAACAGGGTCCTCCTGCATGACATGACATAAAAGAGAAGGTCAGGAGTCAAGAAACATCTCAAGCCAGCACAGGCAACACGATATAAAACACTGTTTCATGAAAGTCTTGTCAAACACCAGCATGGCCCAAACAGCCGGCCGAGTCACTGCCCTGTGATCTACTTCACATCTACGCAAACGGCATCAGCTTGGGCCGTCTCTTCTACACATACTGCTATTTCAAACAGCCCATTAGTGTGCCCAGCAGATACGTCAAAGCTAGACGTACCTAGAATCACATGAACTGACATCAGATTTAGAAACAGAGAACTGTTAGGGTAGGCCAGTTCCTGGGGACTGAAGCCCAGGGCCCAGCCATCTACTTCAGAACCTGGGGTGCTTACTACCGTAGCTAAATTTAGGTTTGGCCCTAGAATTCTACTTTCAACAAATATGTTGCGACTCGGCTCTCTGAGGAAGCCCTAAGTAAAGGCAGTGCATTACTACTAGATTTTACATCACTCTACTACACAATACATTTTAGTTCTACTAAAATGACATAAAGCAAATACATTACCATTTGCTATGATTTTCAACATCGTCTTATAAGGTATAGTATTGAAGCTTCAACCATTAAAAGTTAAAAAGAACTGTGGGTTCTTTATCTAATAAAACATTTATCCACAACATGAGGGTTCTGGTACATCATTCCCTAAATCTACTACCTCAACAAGAAAGGTACTGCACATGTGTTAGGCTAAATAACATCTCAGGGAATATTTGAAATTTTAGAGTTTTAAGCAGATCTAAAGAGGACTTTGAAACAAACATATGGACAGGGAACTCCTCGATACAGCACTGGCACATAGATGGTATTTAAATAATTCAAAGAAGGGTTAATTTCTAATAACGACATAAGACACTGGTACATTTGTTTGAATCTGTTACCTTCCCATGATAAAAGGAAAGTTAGATCTAAACGTCGATGTGAACAACAGGAGTAAGGATAAGTAGGGACTATCTCAAAGGTTCCTACTGTGAAATGCAAACATGTAAGGAAATCAAGTGTGTTTGCAGAACAGTCCAACTCCTCCAGAACCTATTGTGGAATGTCTCAAGTAACCATCAGCACTTGTCAAGAGGCTTGAGTTGCATGGTCGTGAGGTGTAAGGACCAGTAAGAGCAGAGGGAGGAAGTGATTCAACAGCATGAGAGTCATACCAGGTCAGGCAGAGGAGGTGAAGGGCAGCAAAGATGAAGAACTGAGGGGCAGAAGCCGGGATGAGAGGTACAGCAGTCTTCTAATCTGTCATGTACTATGTGAAAAGAACCTTGGCTGAACAGAAAACAAAATGTGGGGATGCTCAAATGCCTACTGCCTCTGGTTTCCAAAATGTTTCCTTGGGGACAATAGCTGCAAAAGAAAGACTCCCAACCAATGACTTCTGAAGGTGTATAAGACCCAAGTTTAGGTTTTTAATTACATCACCTGTTTTCTCAAATAACCAATTCTTAAAACTCAAATGACAACTGTCTCATTGAGACCTGTCTCCTTTCTTCTCTCCCTCCCTCTTTTTCTCCCCACCTCTCATCCATCCATCCATCCATCCATCCATCCATCCATCCATCCATCCACTGTTACCTACCCAACTTCTTAACAAATATTCAACCAGTGTCTTTGAAGTGCTAAGCACAGTGCTAGGCACTGGACAAAAAAGTGAACAAGACAGACATGGTTTCTACTCTCATAGATCTTATAGTAAAATAGCAAACGAACCACTAAGCAAGAAGTAAAACACCGCATAACATGTGAGTGCAATGATGAGAAGGTACAGAGTGCTGTGGGTGTTAGAGAGAAACCAATCAGAACTTGGGGTTGGAGAGGAAAGGCTTCCTCAGAAGTGACACCTGGAGGATGAATAGGAGCGGGCATTTGCCAGGCGAGGATGAGTTCCAGACAAAGGAAATAGAAGGGTGAAGGTTAGCAGGCAAGAGGTGGTGGCACCTTCCAAGATGTAAACAAACATTAGCGAGGCGGGAGCCCAGGAAAGGAAAGGTAAGTTTGTGCTTATCCAGGAGGATGAGTGCTTCAATGAACCACTCAGCAAGGCTAAGAAACGCAGCTGCATCTCTCAGCAAGGACACCGCTGAAGAAAGGTATGTTCCTGGTGTGCACTCACACATGATCCATGCTTGCTTTATAAAAAATATTGCTACAATCCCTTGACAGTCAAATAAAGAAAATACAATCAAGTTTTTTTCTAAGATACTGAGCTCAGTAAGTTTTCATTTTAATCTCATTTTATTTTTGATAAACTACACCCCCAATTGGTAGATGTCGTCCTTTGCATCCTTTTAAGGACAGTGTCTCAGGCTTGCTTTCGCCATTAAAAACACAGAAACACCTTACATTTGGGTAAAGAAGCTCTCCAGCTGTTTTTAGTGATAGTTGATTTAAAAATCTTAACACTATCTCATTCTGTTTTGTTTAATGTTCGGGAAATAATTATCTTTCCTTCCTGAGGTCAAAGCACAATGCCTGGGAGTGCTGACTGGTGAGCTCAATCATAGGGCAAGAAACTGTTTACAAGGCTGGGTTCTGGGGGAGCCCCTGGGTGCTGCACCTTAAATGTTTCCTGCTGCTTTACCATAAAGTCTGATTCTAACTCCAGGGTAATGTGCCTTAAAAATGTAAAAATATGATTATTTCTCTGACCCCTCATGAGTAATTTCTATTGAATAGAACCAAAAGTAGTTCTAAAACTTAATTTAAAAAAAACAACAAAAAACAAAAAACTGCCTCACTTACCTTTTTTAAGATGAAAATTCTGATCAGTAAAAACAGCACGCCAGACATGAAACCAGACAACAGTGGAGATATAAACCAAGAAGCAACTGAATAATTAAAAAAAAATCTAATGAATGTTAAAATCCTACATAATTCAAGTCATATTTATATAATACAGTGATAATCAACATGCAGCAACATACATTACTAAATAGTCCTGGAACTATTCACCATAACTCAGAAGCTAGTAAATCCTCCTGCTGTGGCACAGCAGACCCTTCACACATGTACAGCTCTCCCCAGGCACATGCACAGTCCCACAGAGCTGAGTGCTTTCCCAGCACAGTCAGTAAGAGAGCCCTGAGCTCTGGCCTCCGGAGACAGATCTAATTCCCACTGAGCCGCTTCTGCCTGCTCTTCCTATCAATCCACATGGAGACCTGGCGCTTGCTTCAACAGCAAGGGTGATTTAAAAGTTGGGCCACCTTCCATTTCATTCTCCAAGTCCAGCCTGGCACTGCCATCTGGGCATGTTTAACCTCTAGCTGAGTAGTTTCTCAACACTGGCTGCATGTTGGAAATACCTGGGAAATTTTCAAAAACTAGTTACGCTCTGGCTCTGTCCCCAGAATTCTGATTTAAAAGGTTTGGAGTGGGGTCTGGGCATCAATGTTTAAATTGCTACCCCAGGTAATTTTAAAGTACAACCAGAGCTGAGAACCACTGTTCTAGAAGCTAGGATCTAAGGCGATTTTCCTGGCCATCTGCGTGTCCCTCCCTGCTTGGCAGGTCAGGGATCCATTCAACCTAGAGCTCCTGAGGTCACTGTAAGTTTTAAAAGATGAGCGAGCGACCCATGGCCGGCCGAGTGGTGCGGTGGTTGGGCGCTGGTTTGGGAAGCCAGCGGCCCTGGTTCGGGTCCCACATGTGAGGGCCAGTGACACTGCCCTCAAAAAAAAAAAAAAAAAAGATGAGCGACCCAGAAGAGGGAAATGGGGCAAGATTATTTTTTATAGCGAGCGGGTTGGTATTTATGAGGCTGGATGGATTTCCCACTTACTCTAAGCCAGAGCCAGCAAGCAGGTTGTCAGACCTCTTAGGACATTTCCTGCCGGGCAGCCTACAGCCCAGAAAGAACACTAGAGTGCCTCCTTTGTGATCTTTTGAATGCAGTGAGGTAAATAACATTAGGCTCACTTCTTGGCTTCCCTGTGACCATGAACTCTGACTGCTGGACATGAAAGGCATTTTTCTCACGAGGGCCTAGTTTTTCTCTGACTACAAACTGATTTCAATCAGATACATATTTTCACTGCCTAGAAACAACAGATAAATCTTGATTTTCAAAACTGGATGACAATGTAACATTTGAAAAGAGTGCTTAGAAGTAAAAAAAAAAAAATTTCTCTAACACCTCACAGTTCACAATCTCTGTTAGCGGAAATTTTAAGGGAAAATGTATTACCCATATAGGTCTTCTAAACCTTAACACATGAAGGAAAGGGTATATTGTAATGGTAACTTTTAATAAAACTTACTCTAGAGAATGCAAACTTTCCTTCTTATAGGTAAAAGAAAATGGCAATTACCAATCTTGACAAGCTCCATCCACTGCACACCTTTTGTACCAATTGCAACAAGGGAGAATCCTATAGTAGAACCAACAATGCAATGAGTCCCTGAGATTGGAAGCCTCAGGAAGGATGCGATCAGCTGCCACACAGCTGAACCTAAAGGTTGAGATTAAAAAAAAAAAAAGTTAGATATAGAATACAGCGTCTCAAAACAGCCCCAAAAGGAAGAAATCCAAATTATTGTTCTCCATAACAACACTCTCTGGAGTTAATTTTCTGTGAGTTGTTTCATCACAAAGTACTAATGTCCTAATAAACAGTCACTCGATTAACTTCAGTCGAAGAAACAGTCTTCAAGAGTGAAGAGATAATGATGATTTATTTAAAGAAAAGTCTCTTGATGCCAGTTATTAACTGCCTTTGTCACATTTAGGTGAGGGCACGGGTGATGAATTTGTTCTGATGCGAAGAGTGTGGCCAAGAACAAGCAAGAGATTAAGGACTCGAATGAATGCAGACCAACAACGAAGGCTGCATATTGGAAAATATTTAATTGCAGTCATGCCTTGTCGTCACATAATGAGGAGGGCTAGACATCGGCTACATTATATTAGTCTTTACAAGGGAGAGTATAACGCGACACTGCTTTTTTTATTTTTTTGCCTCTCCCGTGAGAAGGATCTATGATTATTTAACCCCAAGACGTGTGTCTGCTCTCAGCCCCTGCCTAGCACAGTGGACTTTATCTTTGTATGCTCCTTCAAGCCTTCTAATTTTTAGGAGTTCTGAGGATCCCTTAGTTTTGGCTGTGTGTCCTTTTACCTCGATTTCACCATTCTTTTCTAGGCTTAATGTTTTTCTAGGCTATAGTTCACGTCAGATTATTTTCATAAGCAGATCAAATTTTGCAGTGAGTATTAAAAGCATCAAGTGGGAGAGATCACTTTCAGACACAGTTGTTGAAAACTTCATATATAGAGAGCTGTAAGGGAACAAAGGGTTTGGCTGATAAGTAGGGCCCGTTATTAATCCCAAATGTTAATTCTGGAAATTTGGTTGCTTGGCAGCAGCAGCGCTTTAAAACAGACCCTTGGCATTTTCTTCAAAAATATCTGGGTTACTAAGGATCATTAAAGATTGTACAGGGCCCAGTTAGTGAAGCAATGCTGACAGCTGCTCCCTGAGCGCTGGGCATGCTGACCTTCGAGCCACAGTGGGCTGTGACCCCGTGTCTATCTCTGAAGCATGTGTTAGAAGAAGAGGCCAACCCTGTGCTGCCAAGCCAGGGATGGACTCCACGGCAGCACCCAGGCTTCCCGGCGCACAATTCCTTAAGCTTTCACATCTAGGCCCAGAGCTCCTCAGAGGCTATGTAGCTGTTTTAAAAATAAAGCCAGAGTTTGGAGCATGTTTCACGGCATAGGACTATTAACTAAAAAACAAATCTTATGATTTATATTCTTTCAAAAATTAAAATAATCTTGTAATGTTAAGAGAATGGTATAAACTCACCCACATGAATTCAGACCATGAGATTTTCTTTCCTGAAAGCTGCTATTCTTTCTCTGGCTGACTTTATAACATACGTCCTGGAGTAGGAGGGTTTGTAAGGAAAAGTAGGGGGGATGGGGGCTGCCTGAGAGGAGGAAGAAGGAAAACCGGCAGGAATGAAGAAGCAGCTGAAAGGAGGGGAAAAGGAGGCAGGTATTTGCAGGGGACCTAGCAAAGTTACAGTGGGTGAGAGACTGCCTTAACCTTAGGGATTTCTGAAGGCAAATGGGATTACGTTAATGTTAAGAAAAACAGTGGGGTAAAGAAAGAGGTATTTTAACCTAAGATAATGATCGCTTACAAAGAGGGAAGGAATTAAGTATAGGATAAGGGTATAAGACAAAAGCTAGGGAAAGTGGGGGGAAAGACAGGTTTCTCTGAGGCAATTTTTTCCTGGGAAGAGGAAAGAATGGCAGAGCAAAGGTTCACAGTTCTAGGAGGCAGGCAGACAGGTGTGAATGAGTGTGGGGAGGGGAGAAGGCTCAGCAGGTACAGGTAGAGAGGGAGCTTTAAGGGGACTGTGCACTTTTAGTGTGGTTCAAAGCGAAGGCTTCTTCATGCTGCTCTGGGTATTTCCATAAGACAGTGAGTTTTGGATTCTCAGTAGTGTTTTGGAACCACTGGTGGTTTTACACTACGTGGACTGATTATTGCAGAGCTAGAGTTCCAAAAGATAACTTGTTCAGGAAGTTTAGCTGGCAACTTAATTTCTTTTGCCCAACCAACTTAACGCTACCACAACTCTATCAGAAAGCACAGAGACCCATGGGCTTGGGGAGAAGTTTCTAAAGAAAAAAGAGAAAAGAAAAAAAGAATAGAATAAAAGGACACGGGGAGAGGGGGAGAGAAAAAAATGGATGTAGAATTTAGAAGAGGAAGATTGAAAGAATTTAGGCATTTGAACAGAATTAGCCTTGGTTTTGGCCAATAATAATTATACCACCATCATAAGTTCACATAGCTCCCATTTGCAAGGAACCCAGTTTTGAAAATCTAGGTAACCCACCCAAATTTCCAAAATAGGCTTTGAGGTTCATCTACACACACACAGACACAAAAAAGAAGAAGGAGAAAGAGAATAGGAAGATGACAACCAAGGCAAACAAAATTAAGTTATTCAAACAAAACCCCAGATTGCTTCAGTTAACCTAAATTCTAGTTGAGGTAAGTATTCTTCATTCTTTCAGTAAAGAGCCAAAGGCCAGTGGTGGGAGAACTGAAAAACTGGACAAGTTATATTGTCTACACAAAACATTAGCAGTGACATGTAGCTCAGCTCACAAGGCTTTTGTGTCGAACTGAGGGCCTCAGTGTAGCCTCACTAACAAATCTCTTTCATAAGCACCGATTTAACTTCATCAGCGTTTTTCTTTATTTTTCCTCTACTTTCAACATATCTTGCCCTCATCATCTTGACTGGAAAAATCATAATTTCAGTGTGATATGGTGATGTCTTAGACATCTATCATGGCTATACAGGAGTGAATTTTACAAGTAAGTTATTTTTCTAAGGGAAATTTCAATTGTATCTGACTGTTATGAAAAATATATGTTCAGTGAAGGGAAGCAAAATTCAGTCATTACAATAGCTGTTGGAGTTAAAGCAATCGTGAACCTGACCTCTTTAAAACACAAAATGTTAAGTTGAGACACTGGAACTCCTCAGCATATACTACCAGCCTATCATACTCAATAGTATTGGTCACCTTAGGACATTGGTCTCCTTTGGATCAAATGCCTCAACAACTTCTCAAACTAATTTGCTGTCATTAAAGATGATGGGCCATCTCAAATTTGACAAATAATTTCCACATTCTCGGTACTTAAGAAATGCCAGTGACGATAAATAACTAGGGACCTGTGGAATGTAGCTGTGTTCTTGGCACACCAGCATCTTACCTCCTGCTGCAGGGCACTGCCTACAAAAGGATAGGTCCTGCTGAGAGCAGAAGGTGGGAGAATTCTCTCTAACCCTCTTCTCCCTAACCAAATTACCCATATAGATCAGCTGTCTGCTGTGACGTCACCTCTACCTAGAGGCAAGCAGAGAGAGTCCTGTCAGCCGCACTTCAGGCATTCCTGCCCGCTCCTTCAGCTGTGGCAGGGCAGTAAGGAAAGCAGCCCCACAGTGCGCCAAGTCTATGGGCACTGTGGGTAGTGGGGAATCACACTGTCCAACCAATCTGCTTATTAACACACTTCACTGCCCTCAACACCTCTCTTTCATCGAGACAGCTTGAAACTAGCAATAAATGTCGTTCTATAAACAGGTGACGTACAAATGCTGTTTTGGCCAGAAAACAAAACAAACATACCAAACGTAGCTTCCAGAGGTAGAATCAGAAAAATCAAAACAGAGACCAACAAAAGGATTACAAATAATGTAGAAGAGTACAATTTCTTGAAACACAAACAATTAAGATTCATTTGGTAACTGCTCTAAAACTTAAATGGAGAATACAAAAGTTAATTAAGTATTGTTTTTTGGCATCCAAGCTTTCAAAACACTGCATCCTAATTGATGTAGAATCTATGAAAAAAATAGAAATAAACCTTAAAGGAAATCTCATAAGTCAATTTTTAAAACACATTCACTTCGACATGTTATTTCTTTAGTAACTTTCAAACAACTTTAAAATGAAAAAGAGCTATTCTACAAATATCTTTTGTATTCTACAAATGTACTTTTCTTATGAAAAGTACTCACTTAGCCAAATCTATTTTAACAACCAAGTTTGCTAAAAATTCGAGAAAAATGAGTGTTTGCTTGATATTTGAACACCAAAAAAATCAATCAAATTAAAATACAGAAAGCAAAAATAAGATATAGTAAACATGAAACATCAAACCAGTTTTTGCAAAGTTAAAGCAAAAATTACATTTATGAATATGACAAAAAAGCACTACAGGAAAGCAGGTTTGTGGACACATTAAAAAGAATGCTACTTACCAACCATTGCACTAACTTCCCCAGCCATTAGTGTTTCTACAGTCTCGTTGTATAGGTTCACATCAATGATACCTTTTCGAATGGTCTCTCCTACTTTGGCTCCCAATAACACTGAGCCGGTGGTTTCAAATATCGAAGCCAAAATGCACGCCTGCCTCAAGGTTACCACGCCAGAGCCCACAGCAGTACCAAATGAGTTGGCAACGTCATTTGCACCAACAGAAAATGCCAAGATAAAAGCTATGATAAAACCCAAAATGACCATCCACAGATACTCAGTCATGGCCATTTTGGAAAGTGGGCTCTGGGTACTTTTCTTCTGCAGAAATATTTTAAATAAACAAAGCTTGAGGTTATAAACGTCGTAAGGCCGAGAGTTCTTGTAAACAGTGAGTTTGCTCTGGAAAGTGCTGGACAATGTTAGAGCCTGAACAAACTGCTAACTGCTGGTTTGCAAACTACTGTCACTACAGTTCATTTGGTTGTGTTCAGTCAGCAGTAAAACACATTCCATATTTTTCCTTCCAATCTGGGAAAGCCGTGATGTCTCCTGTAACAGAAAGAAAACAAAAGAAATCAATTACCCTATGCAACCTGTAACAGTTTGTTCTTTCAGAAATAAATGTTTTAAGCCTACTAATGGGATCTAACTTGGGCATGTCACAGATCTAACCATAAAGCAACTCAAGGAAGATTATAATTATTGTAGGTTAGCTACCCCTGCTCCCCAAAAAAAGCTGGTTTCTAGAATGCCAGAGGTTGAAGCATGCTTTATAATTACAAAAGTGATAGTAAACTTTAATAGGATACATTGTTATGCAATTTGGAAAATATATTCGGTCATTATTTTCAGAAAGGAAAAATTGCCTCAAAGGAACAAAAGGTAAATGAGAAATTCAATCAGAGTTATAGAGTTTTTCAAATATGTGGAATATGCCAAATTTCTTGGAACAGTCATGACCAAATCTGATCCTGTGACACCACAGGGTGTGGCTAATTACCTGCACATTTACACATATGGGATAAGCACTTTACATTATGACTACACCATGTGTGTCTGAAAGGAAGTTCACAGCTTTCTGGTACAAAGTGACTCATCCAGAGGGTGACAAAGGTGGGGGCTGATGGGACTTGCAAAAGACAGAGAAAGCTAGGGAATGATGCCACCCTATTAAAGGAGAAGTCAGATCATGTCACTATTCCACTATTTCCCATCTCATTCAGAAGAAAAGCCTCACCATGGCCTATAGACTCTCCAAGGTCTCCTCAAGGCTCCACCCCAGCTCACTGACCTCTGCTCCTGTTCACCCCCTTCCCTCATTGGCTCCTTGCTTCTCCTTGCAAACACCAACCACTTACCTCAGGGCCTTTGTACCTGCTAATCCTGCCAGGAAAAATCTCCCTGACAGCTGCACAGATCACTCCTTTCTCTACTTAGGTCCTTGCTCAAATGTCACCATCAGAGAGCTTTCCCTGACCTTGTTGAAGAGCAGCCCCTCGCCCATGCCATTATCCATCCTTCTCACCTTACTTTTTTCTTTCTGCTTATCACCTCATTCATTCATTCATTCATTCATTCATTCATTCATTCATTCATGTCTGTTTCCTTGCTAGATTGCAGGGACTTTGTTAGATTCACCGCTGTATCTCCAGTACATAGAACAGCACCTGGCATGTGGTAAGCTTTAATACATTTGTTGAATAAATGAAGAAGCTATAAAACAAACAGAAAAAAGTTTTGCATATTCCTCATTTTGGGATGAAGAGGAAATGTCACAAAATTAATATATCTATGAAGTAAAATGTCACAAAAACCTTTGGAACTACAGTGTTCTATTAATATTATACAGTACCAAATCTGTATATTTTGTTTGAATGGTATAAGGTACATAGAAAGGTGCGTAGCACAGTGTGATTCTTAGTAAATGGTTATTGAATAAATTAGGCTCATATACAATATAATGATCAATCAATATTAAGGTTACATTGGGGAATGAAAGGACACAAAATTTTATGTACACTGTGATTATGGCAATGTTAAAAATTCATATAAAAACTAACAGGTAATAATATATTAACAGTATAACAGAGGTTGAATTTGAGTGGTAGTGTCAGAGGATTTTTTTCCTTTTCTCCAAAATGTGTATACTATGGTATTGTGCCTTTCAAATTAAAATAATATATAATCAACAAATAAACATATATTGAGCACCAACTATGTAGGCAATGACAGGCGTACAATAAAATAGAAATGTACACTGGTAGATCTGACCATTTTCCGAGATTGTAGCCTCTGCAATTCTGGATTCAGATCTAAGCGAGACACATGAAAAGACCACTCTAAAGGAAAACACAATATTCCACAGAAAGAGTAGTTTATTAATATGACAGGCACATTAAATCAATAAATGAAAATATAAAATACAAAATATTTTGGACCAATGATATCTACCTTAAAACACAAAGAATTCAGAGGAAATCTTGTTTGTCAGGTTAGATTGCCACCGGGGCAAACACAAACCACATTCAACAAATATTTATTGAGAACTTCTGTTGTGACAGTCACGAGGATGTAATGACAGGAAGCCTTAATAATAATGGATGTGGGGCTGGCCGAGTGGCGTGTTGGTTAAGAGCTGGCTTGGGACATCAGTGGCCCCAGTTCGGATCCCACATATGAGGGCCAGTGTCACTGCCCTCTACAGCTAAGATAGTAAACAGCAGCTCCACCTGGAGCTGGGCTACTGTAAGTCCCCGGGGCCGGCGTAGGCTGCAGCCCTCGCTGCAGTGGGCTGCCATAGGCTACAGTGAGTGGCCAGCAGCTAGCGTGAGCCACCGAGAGCCACTGTGAGCAGCCATCCAGAGGCCGGTGACCAATCTGCCTCACTCAGGAAGAGCGCAATGATAATACCAACATGGGCCAGTGAAGCGACGTCCTCCACAACTAGACTGAAGAACAAATGGACAGCTAACTTGTCTGTTCTTCTTCCCTGGTTCCCCAATGCTGTTCCCCTCCCCCAATTCCTCAATAAAATCTTAAATAATAATAATAATACTAATAATAATACTAATAATAAATGCGGTCCTAGCATATATGGGGCTTCCAGTCCAGTGAAAGAAACACACAGTAATCAAACGATAATGTATGACCATAAACTATGAAATGTGCTACAAAGGAAGTTGGCAGGTACCACAGAGCGTCATGAGAGCACAGACTGGGGACCGGAGGGGCTCACCTGAAACCTACGGACAGTGGGATTAACTCTGGGACTCCAGGCATTCCCCAGGTGGGAAGGAGCAGAGTGAAGAGAGGAAACAGAGATGGAAGCAGGCCAGTGTGAGGAAATCAGGATGAAAGCTGGGATGGCCATATTAAGACTATGGCCACCATGTGAACAATGGGGTGCCGCTGAAGGGTTTTAATGAGGCGGGAGCAGTTGCTGCCATGACTATACTTTCATTTTTGAAAGATCATTCTGGCTGCAATGTGGACAATGGACTGGATAGAAGGCAAGAGTGAATGTGGAGAGAATACTGCATGGTTCAGGCACAAGAGGAGGTCTCCTGGACCAGATTGGTGGTGGTGATGAAGGAAAGAAATTATTTCAGGAAGTATTTCAGTTAATAAAGTCAACTGAACTTGGTGAAGGTTTGTACATGGGTGTTGACAGGGGACAGGTGGTTACTGACTTACAGAACTGGACTTAAAAATAACTGAGTGGGTTTTTACTTCTCTTTTGCATCACTTTTAGGTACTAGGATGGGATTTGACCACAGGTTCACTTCGGATAATTGAACATAGATGTAAATCACAGGAGAATAGAAAAGTGTGGCTGCTTGAGGCACCAGAGCAGGTGTGTCCTCGGCCTGGTTTTGCTTGGAGAGGGTTTTAATCATCTTTGATTCTTGGGGCACCATTTCAGACTAGGAATCCCCTCTCTTACTTAGATAATTTTAGATAGCTTATTCCCACAGTTGTGTCTGTGTTCTTTAATTTGGCTTCACTTCATACCATCAGTAACCAGATCAAGTCTAATAAACACCTGTCTGAGGAGATGGCTTTGTCACATTTTTGAGACCTAAATGATTTCTATCTTGTATTATATATTTATAAGGCCTGTTTTGTATTGCAAGTATCAACACCTGGACTTTCTCCACTTTCAATTAATTTTTATCAAACACAAGCAAAATAAAACACAGCACTTAAATAACTACAAATCTGCTGCATATAAAAAGATGGCACTGCTGCTGACACCGAGCCACTGGCAGGCCAGAGGATCACCGGCAGGAGGCCAGAATGGTAATGGTAATTTGTCAAGAACATAGAAAGCCCACATTCACAGTGGCCGTGGTCTGAGCAGGTGTGACATCTGAGAGTGCTGGTTGTTTGAAGCAGGATTTTGAAGGTGGGCGATCCAATCAATGGGGCAAGGATGACCTGTCCAGTAAATAATGTTGAGAGAACCTGCTAACTGCTAACTATCTGAAAAGAATAAAAATGTTACATCTCTAACTCACACCAAAATAAAGGAGTCAGGTGTAAAAATTGAAATCTAAAGAGAATAAGGAAAACCCAGGTAAATATTTACTTAATATGGGGTGAGGAAGCCTCCATAGCCTCAAAGGCAGTTAATAGAAAGAATCCACACATCTGAGTTCACAGGAATCATGCAGCTGGGAGACAGAGGGTCTGAAGCGTGGAAGCATTGCATAGGATTATGCTTCTCCTCCTTGGCAATGATTCTCAATAGGGGTACAAGACTGTTCAGAACTTCCAGCTACCGCCTTGGTCCTAACTCTCCTGAAGTGCTTTTCTACTAGAAGTCCTAAGCCGAAAGAGGGTTAGAACAAGCTTCCTAAAGCTCTCTCCTTCCCCTCATATGAAAGCGCCTCTGTGGCTGAGATTCACAGGCCTGAAGATCCCAAGTTACTCTTCAATGTTCAAAGGCCACCAGCCTCTTGCATCTGAGGAACAGAGACCTCCGAGTGCTTGGAATTACTGCAAGAGGTGCTGCAGGGGTTTCATAAGTTCTGTCTCCCAAAGTTGTAACGTGAACAAGATCCTCACACTCTTTTCTCAGTACCCGAATGCCTTCTGAACATCTCAGTACCCGAATGCCTTCTGAACAAGGATCTCACCTTTCAGTGCTGCCTGCCATCACTTCCATTCCTTGATCTCGGAATCATCTCTACTATCACCGGCAGAAGGAGTGCCCTGGCAAGGCTTCCTAAGTGCTTATAGATTCCTTTCCTGTAATTTCCTCTCTATGAGCATCTGCTCCAACTCTATCCTCTTATCCACACTAGAAATCTGAATGCTAAAGTGAAAACAAACATTCTCAGAATATTTCTAGACAGATATGCACACTGTTTAAAAGCAGGAATGTTGTTGAATTGAAGCACTTAATAGATATTTGTGCCAAGAGACATTTGGGTAGGAGAATCTCTGCTCTGGAACGCTGCCAAAGGTAACGTCCAAGATGACTCCTCCAAGCAAACATGCTAAGGAGATGTCTGTCCCGGTTCTCCCATCAGCACTCCTCTCCTCTCTCAGCCTTAGAGGCCAATCATCTCAATTGGCACAGGCAGACAACCAGGTCTGTAGTGGATTGTGGCTTAAGTTCCCAGGAGACTTGCAGTTTTAAAGGACTGGCTCATCGCCAGCCTCCTTTCCAAGCGTTTGCTTTTGGCCTAAGAGGATCTGTTCGCTGAGATTTCATGGATTGTACCCACGCCGACATCCCCAACAGGAGAAGGGAAAGAGCCAGAGGGCCTGGTGCTCACAAGTACTTCTCCAATGCCTCCCCCAAAGCCCAAAGTGCCTCACACTCATCCTCTAAAAATATAACATCTACTTTATTGAAAGCTGGGGTTGAGTCTTGAATTCTGACGCCTACATACACAGAAATAATGAAGACACAGATATCTCTTCGATGGCACAGTGTAAAGTCTAATGACTATTTGCCACATGTGGGTGACCCTGACTACTCAGACATAAAAATTACTAGTTTTTCCTGATAATATTTAAATTAAAAGGAAGATTCATTATTGGAACTTTATTATTTGCAGAGTAGTATAGCAGAAAAATTTTTCTTTCAACATTCAAATTGTAGATCTTGTCATAAGTAGCTTCTATCAACAACATCATTCTTGAATAGTTCATGAAAACATCTACTTTACACTCAAATTTAAAAAAATAATTTAAAAAGTATAGCATGCTAATGTTAGAAATATTGTTTCATATTTTCACAGTAATGATAACAAAAATCAAAACACTACTAGAACAGCTCTGAAACTTGCCTGAACTACTTTTAAATGACATATTTACAAATATGGGAACACAGGAGCCTGGAGAAAGCCAGATGATATTTTGACTGCGGGAGAAGGAAGAAAGCAAGAAAGGAAGGGAGGGGTAGAGAGGATGACAAGGGGAGAGAAAGAAGAGAGAAGGGGAATAGAGAGAGGGGAGGAAAATGATGTCAGAAGAAAAGATAAGACAATCAAGCCAAATATTAGGCCCCATTCGAAGCACAGAGGACACAGAAACAAAAGAACACAGACAAGAGAAGCAGGAAGAAGCAGGTTTACTCACTGGGGACAAACAGCCTGAACATAAAGCCCCATGGTAAAGATGTTAGACTTCCAACGTGTACAGCTGCAGATTTAAAACCCAATGTAAGCTGGAAAAGAAGTGGCAAGAACAGTTTGCTAACACACAGATGCTCACGCCCAGCACCAAATGTCCTTTGGCTTTTTCCATTTCTCCCGGCTGTTACAAACAAAACAAACAACAAAACAAAACAACAACAACAAAAAACGAACATTTGTGTCTTCTGCATGAACAAGGTGAAAGAGCACAGGACCTGCAGTCAGAGGCCCTGGGGCCATTCCAGTCTAGCCAGCTACTGGCCACACAACACTGGGCAAGTCACTTAAATGACTCATCTAAAGAAGGAGAATGATGGTACATAATGTGGTGGTTGTGTAAAGGTGCTAGCTCAGTGCCAGGAATCACTACATGGTGACTTTTATCATTACTAGCAGGTAAAGCACTGGGGCAACGATCAGAAAACCTGAGGCCTAAATCCTGGCTCTGCTACTAACTTGTAGTGTGACTTTAAGTCATGCACACTTTCTGAATCGCGTCTCATCATCTGTAAAATGGGGGTAGTAATAACACGTATACTTCACAGAATTATTGTTAAAATCAAATCTAATGTATGCAATATGTTTTGTAATCTGTGGTTAGCATCAAGCAACTGGAAGTTATTGGTATCATTGTAGTCACAGGTTCCAAAATCCTTTTAGAAGGACCTTATGCCCCCATTCTTATGTCCCACCTCCTCTAATAGTCTGTGGATAGATGTATCCAGCCTACCTCCCTCTAGACCTGTTCTTCTTCCTCAATGTACAAACTCTGGCCTTGTCCTCGGTTAAAGACAGACACGTATTATAAGTTACAGGAACTTTTTTGAGGGAGGGAGGGAGGTGAAAAGGTAGAGGTAAGAAACTCTAAAAGGTGCTAAAACAACACAACAACAACAAAAAATCACACAAAATGGTAAAGCCATTTTGGAAAACGGTTTGGTGGATTCTTATAAAGCATATGCTTACCACACAAGCCAGCACTCCCATTCCAAGGTATATTTACCCAAAAGGAATGAAAACATATGTCTACAGGAAACTTTTTGTTCTATGCTTGAGTATGGTGGTGGTTACACTACTATGCATGCATGTCAAAATTCACGAAACTGTACACTTGCAACTGGAGAACTTTATTGTATGTAAGTTATACCTCAGTAAAACTGATTAGAAAATAACACTAGTACATATAAATATGTGAGGTGATAGATGTGTTAATTAACTAAATGGGAAGAATCCTTTTGCAATGTACATGTATATCAAATCATCACGGTATACACTTCAAATATCTTACAATTTTGTCAACCACACCTCCGTAATGCTGAAGGGGAAAAAAAGAAAACACAACTGGTCAGAAAAGGTAATGGTCACTTTTGATATTTTTCCTTTCCTATATTGCCAGCTTTGTCCCCCTGCCCTTAAGTCCCCTAGGATAAGTTATCTAAGTTAAATAGTTTTTAAAAACTACAGAAAGAGTAGCTCTCTTACTCAGTGAAAGAAAGAACATTCCACTCAGACACAGTAAAACCAATCAGTTCAGCCAATACAGCAAAGGCTTACGGACAGACTGTCACACCTTGTCTAAAACAGTGGCTCAAGAAACAAAGAACAAATACAGGTCAATTAGAGGAGGTGGCTGACTTAGCACGACAAATAGAAAGTTCCTCAGAAAGAGACTCAGATACAACTCTTCTGGGGTCAGAGGTAAGAGAGAAAGGTCTGCTGCTGGGACAGACTACTAACCTCTATTCATACTTTTTTTTTTTTTTTTTGAGGGCAGTGTCACTGGCCCTCCTATGTGGGACCTGAACCGGGGCCACTGGCTTCCCAAGCCAGCGCTTAACCACCGCGCCACTCGGCCGGCCCTACTGACCTCTATTCAAAGCAGGCATTTTATTTTTTTTTTTTTGAGGGCAGTGTCACTGGCCCTCACATGTGGGACCGAACCGGGGCCGCTGGCTTCCCAAGCCAGAACTTAACCACCGCGCCACTCGGCCGGCCCCCCTTCAAAGCAGGCATTTTAGTACTTTTGCGGAGGAAAGGAAAGCCAGGCCTTTCTGTGGAATCAAGTCTTCCACATCGCTTCTACAGGATTCAAAAAGTGGAAACCCATTTAGCATTCAAGTTTAGGGCAAACGTAAACATTTCAGCTGAAACGCACTCCTACAGATTGAAGATGCTTTAAATCTGGACTTGTGGGCACTTCATATACCAAAAGCTTCAAGGAGGTCAAATGAAAGTAAATTAAAAGTATGAGCAAGCAATAATGTATGTCACTTTGGTCTGTAACTCCACTACCAACTCTAAAATCAGTTCTGTAATGTTACCTCCCATAAGTACAGTTAGAAAAGACTTAAACAGTTCTAAGTGACAGCATTTATTTTCATATGGGAAATGGTGCTTGTAAACTTGCCAGGCTGGGTCAGATGCATGGCAAACCCGGTGTTCTATCTTGAACAGGAGTACTCAGGTAGGGTAGGCGTGTTCTTTATGACATTAATCTCAAAAGTTCAAAAAAATAAGCAAATAATTTGCAAGGTGAACTAATACTGATGTACAAAGATGTTTATTACAGTATCATTTATTATGATCAGGAAACTGCCTAACTATTCTCAGACAGGGAAACTACTGAGGAAATACTGGCGACTTCTAAAGATGAAATATTATGCAGTCAATAAAATGATGCAACTTCAGAGTTTTTCCTGACATTGAAACATATTAATATTAAATGAAAAATCAGTACACAAAATAGTATGTGTTACATACCACAGTCATTTCAACTATGTTTACGAATGCACTGGCAGTAAGACTAAAGAAATATGCCCAAGATTGAGCGGCTTTCTCTAGGTGCTCTTTACTGTTTAAATATTATCCAATATTTTTCTACCATGAGCAATGGCCACTTTTATCATTAGAAAAACCCTTCAAAATACAACAAAGGAAAGTACTTTTTTTTTTTAAAGTTAGGAATCTACCATCAAAATATGCTTCGTTTTTGCTAATAAAACAAAATGAGTTTCACTTGAATGAATCTGTTTTCAGCCTGACTCTCAGACAATTCTTTCTTCAAGCTTACTGCTTACAATTGAAGACGTAAAATACACCTTTTATTCTCTTTATTTGTTTTTCACTTTTAAGAATGTCCCTTTTTTTGGGCCGGCCGAGTGGCGCATTGGTTAAAAGCTGGTTTTGGGATGCCAGCAGCCCGGGTTCGGATCCCACATATGAGGGCCAGTGACACTGCCCTCTACAGCTAACAACAGCTCCACCTGGAGCTGGGCTGTGCGAGCCCCGGCGATGGTGTGGGCTGCAGCCCCTGCTGCAGTGGGCTGCCATAGGCTACAGTGAGTGGCCAGCAACCAGCCGTGAGCTGCCAATAGCCGCGGTGAACAACCATCCAGAGGCGGGTGATGGATCTGCCTCATCCAGGAAGAGCGCAATGACGATACCAACATGGGCCAGTGAAGCAACGTCCTCCGCAACTAGACTGAAGAACAAAAAGACAGCAACTTGTCTGTTCCCCTTCCCCGATTCCCCAACACTGTTCCCCTCTCCCAATTCCCCAATAAAATCTTAAAAAAGAATGTCCCTTTTCTCTCGTATAGAGCCTTCTATTACATTCCCTTTTGCAGGATTCTAAAGGTCCATCCTCAGTCACACATGGTCTTTCTCTAGGATTCTTCCTTCATCTTCCTTATGCTTCTCTTGAGGGTTGGCCATCAGGGTTGAAGTTTATCCAAAGAATAAGAAAATGTCCTGATGGAGTCAAGTACTTTGCAGGCCTTTTTCATTGGAACAGTATTTGAGGTTAATGCTTACAAGAAACAACCTATAATTTTGTTTTCATTTCTGCTTTGGCTCACAGAATTAGAGAATCACAGAACATTAGCATTTGAAAGGACTTAGGAGTCCTCTAGTCCAATTTTGAAAATCTGACTGTAATAACTAAAAGCATAAATTAGATAATGATTCCCTAAAACGCATTATCTATTGGGTTGTCGGAAAAGTCATGACATATTTTTTTTCTATGTTTTGCATTGCAAAATGTGTCATGACTTTTCCAACAACCTAATAGTTACTTCGTAGAAGGTACTCAAATGAAAACACTGTGAAGACAGTAGGAAGTGCTACTCCTAGTTGGACCTTCATCAGGCCTTAATGATACTGGCTCCTATTTGGGGAGTTGAGATTCCTTGGTGTCCTGGCCTAAGCTGGGTATGGGGAGGCAGAGACAATAGAAAAAGAGGAAAGAGTGATAAAGAAAATAGATTACTAAGAATGCTGCAGAGCCTTCATCCTTGGAACTTTTCAAGATCAGATGATATCTTTAAGTCCTGTTCAACTCTATTATTCTACATCAACCAGAGACCACAGGACTAGGAAGAGGTAGTTTAGCCTGGAACAATGAACCACAGGATTGTTTTGTGGGGAAAGGGGGTGGAAATTTCTGACCCTTCCCTCAGCAAGTGCCATCAATGGCCTTCGTGAATTTATGGAACACGAACAAACTTATTTTTGTCCTCTATCTAAAGTTTCCACTGCAGACCCTGTGGGCTTAGCCCTTCAAAACCATTTTTCGTCTACAGGCCTCATTCCTGTTATAATCGCTCTCTCTCCTGCATTTTTGTCATTCTGGCATTTAAATACCTTTTGGCTCATAAAGCATTTGTGTTATTTGGATGTTTTCCACACAGGCTTTTGCTCTCTTGGAAGGCATTATACAAATCTATTAAGTAAATGTATTTTTTAAAGGATAAAGAAGTAAAAAGCAAAAATAATTAAAATGAGATAAAGTTAAAAGAGAATGATTTGGCCTGAAAAGGAAGATTTAGAAAGTCCTACATGAAAAATGTTTTTTAAAAATTGAAAGACTTCCTCAGCCGGTAGGTGTTAAGTGCCATTTCCTTGGAGATGTTCAAATGGAATCTTAATGACTGTATGATGGTTTTATTTATTGCTTCCATTTTAGATATATAATTCACTAATTCTGTGAAAAAGCCAATTTATGGAAATACTTATTAACCACTCTTTATCTAATTTAAAGATATAGCAAACAGTCTTTCATTGTAATAAGAAAGACTACACTCGGATAGGAGGAAAAAAATTGTACTTGAACGAGTTGTTGCAGACTGAAATGAGCTCCCACTGGAAATGTGGAGCTACCTGCAGTAGAGATTTTTAAAATAGATTATTACCACCTTGCTGGAGTGTTTTAGGTTGAAAGCAAGGGACAAGAACAGCTAAGGCTGGTACATTTATTCCCACTCTCAGACAGAAATGACCGATAAACATTCTCCCTTTCTGTATGCATTATAGACGGATTGCCCCTCCCCAGATAGTCTAGGTAATTTTTTTCTTCTCTCATAACCAAAAATAGAATCGTTTTTACTAGCAAATCACTTAACATCACTTCTATCAAATGGCAAACCTCGGATGACTTGTTCCCCTTCTGAGCCCTGAAGTGTTGGACTGTTTGGCTAGGTTCCAAGAGCTATATTAGGGAAATACTTTCCCTTCAGCCAGTTTAAAATGAAACTATGTATGTAAATAGATATCTTGTTTCTTACACATTTTTATTTGCTAATTTTGTTCCAAATAAAGCAGAAGCTTAATAAAAATATGAACAATACTTATAAAAACAATGAATCCTATACTACTACATATTCTTTCTGTTAATAGAACAGTAATATAAATAGAAGAGTTAATAGATAAAGATTATTCTCTTAACTATTTTCCATGCTTAACTTACAGCACCATATTTCTTGTGCTAGCATTCCAGAGGTTCTTAGGCAATAGTTCTTAGGCAGCAGAAAAAAGCAGGAGAGGACAAATAATGATTAATTTGGTTTAGTTAAACTTTTATTTTTTGCAATATAGGATAAAGTCTGTTCAAGTTTCTAAAGTGCTTCCTCAAAACTCTGCAAACTTGATTAGATTCAAGCAGTAACTTGCCAAATTAGCAGTGTAAACAATCTCAACTAGGCAAGAAGTCCACAAAATTGTTCATCAGATTGGTAAGTCAGGTAAAAATTTAGCAGTTCTTCATATCTTCCTACTGAGACTACTGTAAAGATCTTTGTACTAAATTAAGAAACCATAACCACTTATTTGATATCACCTTCAAAGAACCATGGAAATAGAAGGAAAAAAAATAAAAGAGATAAGACAGTTTATATGATTTCTTTGCGAATGACTTCGTAATTCTGAGCGTGCTTAATTCCTTATGCATGATAAATTTTCTTGGGCAACTCACTCGCTCCTTTTGCCTGTTTTTCCTTTAGAAAACTTAGAGCTATGGAGGGTGCTTTGATGTGACTACAAAGAGTTTCTTATAATAACTAGAAAGCAACAAGACATAAGCTGCTCTTTAGTGATGTTTGAAATCAGTTAAGAAAAAAACATATGTAATTATACTGTCTTTTATCATGACCTACAATAACCATTACTGGAGATCTTATGTGTATGTATAGTCAAATTACTGTCTAGTGTCGCTTACTTTCGGCCTAATGAACTTATTTTAGTATTTCTTATAAGGCATAGCTGCTAGCAGTGGATTCTCCCAGTTTTTATTTTCTTGAGAATGTTTTATGTTGCTTTCACTTTTGAAAAACAGCTTGGCCAGGATATAGGATTCTTTCAGCACTGTAATTTGTCTTCACACTGCCTTCTGGCCTCTACTGTTTCTGAAGTCAGCTGTTCCTCTTACTGGTGTTCTCTTATACTTGGCCGGTCACTTATCTCTTGCTGTTTTCCAGATTTTCTCTTTCAAATTTTTGACCATATGTCTGGGTGTAGATCTCTTTGTGTTTATCCTAATTGGAGGTTATTAAGTGTTTGGGATGTAAACATTAGTGTTTTTCTTCACATTTGGGAAGTTGTCAGTCATTACTTTGAATTCTTTTTCTGTCCCTTTCTCTCTTCCGCTAATGGTATTCTTAACGGTAGCCTATATTTTTCTGAGGTTCTGTTCATTTTCTTTCTTTTCTTTCATTCTTTCTTCTTTTTTTTTTAAATTTTTATAAGAGTTTATTTGAGTCAAATTGATGACATATGTGGGGAGCAAGATCTCAAATGCTCCCTCATTCTTTATTCTATCTGTTCGTCAAACTGCATAATCTCTAATGTTCTATCTTCAATTTTGCTGATTCTTTCTTCTGACAACTCTAATCAACTAAAGTCCCTGTAGTGAGTTTTCAATTTTGATTATTGTACTAGTGAACTCCAGAAGTTCCTTTTATTAAAAAATATTGTGGTAAAATAAACATAAAATTTACCATTTACCCATTTTTTTAAATTAATTAATTAATTAATTAATTTATTTATTTTAAGATTTTATTGGGGAATTGGTGGAGGGGAACAGCGTTGGGGAATCGGGGAAGGGGAACAGACAAGTTGCCGTATTCTTGTTCTTCAGTTTAGTTGCGGAGGATGTTGCTTCACTGTTGGTATCGTCATTGCGCTCTTCCCGGATGAGGCAGATCGGTCGCTGGCCTCTGGATGTCGCTCACCGCGGCTATTGGCAGCTCACGCTTGGCTGCCAGCCGCTCACGCTGGCTGCGGGCCACTCACTGCAGCCTATGGCAGCCCACTGCAGCAGGGGCTGCAGCCCACACCATCACCGGGGCTTGGACAGCCCAGCTCCAGGTGGAGCTGTTGTTAGCTGTAGAGGGCAGTGTCACTGGCCCTCATGTGGGATCCGAACCGGGGCCGCTGGCATCCCAAAACCAGCGCTTAACCAATGCGCCACTCGGCCGGCCCCCATTTACCCATTTTTAAGTGTAAAGTTCAGTGGCATTAAATACGTTCGCATTGTGCAAACATCACCACCATCCATCTATAGAACTCTTTTCATCTTATAAAACTGAAACTCTGTACCCACTAAACAATAATTTCCCATCCCCACCTCACCCCAACCCCTAGCAACCACCATTCTACTTTCTGTCTCTATGAATTTGACTAACCTAAGTATATCATATGAGTAAAACCATACAGTATGTCTTTCTGTGACTGTCATATACTTAACAAAATGTCATCAAAGTTCATCCATACTGTAGCATGAGTCAGAATTTCCTTCCTTTTTTAGGCTAAATAATATTCCTTTATCTATATGTCATTTTGTTTATCCATTCATCTGTTGATGAATATTTAGGTTGCTTCCACTTTTTGACTATTGTGGATAATGCTATTAAAATGGGTGTACAAGTATCTCTTAAAATGCCTGCTTTCGGTTCTTTTGGGTATATATCCAGAAGTGGAGTTTCTGGGTCATACGGTAATTCTGTTGTTAATTTTTTGAGGAACTGCCATACTGTTTTGTATAGTAAGTGCACTATTTTACATTCCCACCAACATTGCACAAAAGTTCCAATTTCTCCACATGCTTGCCAACATTTATTATTTTCTTTTGTTTTTTAATAGTAGCCATCCTAATGGGAATCAGGTGATATCTCATTGTGGTTTTGACTTGTATTTCCCTAATAATTAGTAATGGTGAGCATCTTTTCATGTGCTTGTTGGCCATTTGTATATCTTCTTTGAAGCAATGTCCATTCAAGTACTTTGTCCATTTTTAAATTAGGTTATTTTCTTGATGTTGAATTGTAGGAGTTCTTTATATGTATATTCTGGACAATGTATATTCTGAATATAAACACCTTATCAGATATATGATTTGCAAATATTTCTTCCCATTCAGTGGGTGTCTTTTCATTCTATTGATTGTGTCCATTGATACATAACAGCTTTTAATTTTGATGTAATCCAATTTATATATTTTTACTTTTGTTGCTTGTACTTTTGGTGTCCTATCTGCACTTTTTTGTTTGTTTGCTTTTATCATTTCTATCTTTTTAAAGCTAGACTCTATTTGATGAGTCACTGCTACCACATCTTCTTTTAATTAAGAATGGTGTCTTTTAGTCTTTGAATATATTTGTAATAACTCCTCAGAAGTCTCTTATCTGGTAAGTTCAATATGTGGGTCCCCTCAAAAGCAGCCTCTATTGTTTGCTTTATTTCTCCTATGTATGTGTCATACTTGCCAATTTCTTTACATGTCTCAAAAATTTTTTTATTGGAAATGACATTTTAGATATATTGTAGCAACTATGTTACTGATATTCCCCTCCAGATTTGTTATTTTGTTGTTTATTTGGCTGAACTAATTCTGTGAAGTCTACTTTTCTCAAGTGTGTAGCTGTTGATGTCCTTGCTCAGGTTTTTCCCCCATGTATTTATATTTTAGTCTGGCTTGCTAGGGATTACCCATGAGACAGCATAAGCCCCTTAATAGTCAAAGGTTGTCCTTAAGCCACTTTAGCTAGTTAAAGTTTCACCCTTCGCCATGAATGTTTATAGGGATAGAAGCTACTTTCACAGTTGAGGGAGTAATAGATGAAGGAAAGGTCTAAATATAAAGGGGCAGCACGAGGTAATCTTTGGGAAATTGGAATTATTATGTATCTTGTCTGTATTTGTAGTAATAAAACCTGAGCATATGTAAAACTCATAGAACTGTACACCAGAAAAAGTGAATTTTACTGTACAAAATTTTTTTTTAGGTGACCAGGATTTGCCTTTAAAAAAAGATACCTTTACACCTGTATTGCTCTTATATATCTGGATCCAATTTGATCACTGAGTTCTTGGAAGTTCACTACTTAATATTTAATTTGGAGACAGAAAACAAAATTTTTCTATTATACTCTTGCCTACTGTGGATCATTTACTCTTAGAACACAATAAAGATTAAACTTCAAAAAAGATGCAACTTTAAAAAAGCATCTTGCAAGCTAGGCTAAACAGTAGGACTCTTGCACCAAACGACCAAGCTATGACTGCAAAAAAAAAAAAAAAAAAAAGATTTTGAAGGAAATTAAAAGTGCTACTTTAAATAATAAGGAAGAAAGAAAAGCCTTATTACTGATATGGAGAAAGTTTTAGTAGTCTAGATGGATAAATTGAACCAGCCACAACATTCCCTTAAACCCAAGCCTAATCTACAGCAAGGCTTTACCTCTCTTCAATTCTATGAAGGCTGAGAAACAGTGAGAAAGCTGCAGAAAAGTTTGAAGCTAGTAGGGGTTGGTTCATGAAGTTTAGGAAAAGAAGCCATTTCCATACATAAACGTGCAAGGTGAAGCAATAAGTGCTAATACAGAAGCTGCAACAAGTTATCCAGAAGATCTAGTTGAAATAATTAGTGAACATTACTACACTAAACAACAGATTTTCAGTGAAGACGAAACAGCTTTATATTGGAAGAAGATGTCATTTAAGACTTTCATAGTTAGAGAGGAGAAATTAATGCCTGGCTTCAAAGCTTCAAAGGACAGGCTGACTCTCTTGTTAGGGGCTAATGCAGTTGGTGATGTTACGTTGAAGTCAGTGCTCATTTACCATTCTGAAAAGCATAGGACCCTTAAGAATTATGCTAAATTTACTTTGCTTGTGCTCTATCAACAACAAAGCCTGGATGATGGCACATCTGTTTACAGTATGTTTTACTATTTTAAGCCCACTGTTGAGACCTACTTACTGCTCAGAAAAAAAAAATTCCTTTCATGCACGCGCGCCTGCGGCCTTGGATCCCCACCCTCTGCCCGGCTTATACTGCGTTGCCAGGGAAACGCAGGGCGGGTGCCCTCCGGCTCAAACAGGCTGCTCACTGAGACCCGGGAGTGCGTGAGCTGCCTCGGATCCCCACCCTCTGCACCCCCACCCTCTGCGCGGCTGGTGCTGCGTTGCCAGGGAAACGCCTAGTGGGAGTGATGCAGCTCCAACAGGCTGCTCACTGAGATGCGGGAGTGCAAGCCGCCTAGGGTCCCCACTCTCTGCACTCCGCTTGCAGAGTTGCCAGGCTGGTGATTGGTTGTCGGCTGCTCGGCCTGATCTGCAAGCGGCTGATTGGGACAGGCTGAGACTGGGAGTTTTCCTGGGAGTGTTGGGCCGTGAGCTGTGTGCCTGCGTGATCCAGCCAGGACTCTCCTGGTCATCTATCTAATATATCAAAGCAATCCCAGAGCTACAGCCAGAATGTGGAAACAAAGAAACATGTCACAAGTAAAAGATCAGAAGAAACCTCCAGAAATGGAACCAAATGAAACAGAGGGATCCAACCTTTCAGAGACAGAGTTTAGAACACTGATGATAAGAATGTTTAAGGAACTTAGCGAGGACATAAAGAAGGATAGAGAAACCATCCTTCTTTAGAACTAAAGAACACAATAACTGAAATGAAGAACACACTCGAAGGAATCGCCAGTAGAGTAGATGAAGCAGAGGAGCGGATCAGCGATTTGGAAGATAAAATAGCAGAACTCACCCAGTTGGCACAGCAAAAAGGCCAAAGAATAAAAAACAATGAAAACAGTTTAAGAGCCCTATGGGACAAGGTGAAGCGCAACCACCTTCGAATCATAGGGATACCAGAAGGAGAAGAGAAGAAGCAAGGGGTCGAAAATGTATTTGAAAAAATAATGAGTGAAAACTTCCCTACCCTGGTGAAGGAAATCAACATACATGCCCAGGAAGTGCAGAGGGTTCCAAACAAGCTGAACCCAAACAGGTCCACACCAAGACACATCATAGTTAAAATGGCAAAGGTTAAAGACAGAGACAGAATCCTAGAGGCTGCAAGAGAAAAGACAGCAGCTTACATACAAAGGAATTCCTGTTAGACTAACAGCTGACTTGTCTACAGAAACTCTGCAGGCCAGAAGGGAGTGGCAGGAGATACTCAAAGTGACACAAAATAAAGGCCTACAACCAAGATTGCTCTACCCAGCACGGCTATCACTTAAAATTGAAGGAGAAATAAAGAACTTCTCAGAAAAGAATAAGCTTAAGGAATTCATTACCACCAAGCCAGCATTGCAAGAAATGTTAAAAGGGCTTTTTTAAACAAAAGAAAGGGGTAAACAAGCTAACCCAGAGAGACAATTTAAGAAGATTGACGTCATATCAAGCAGATATAAAGGAAAAACTGATGGTTGCTGGCTGGGATGGAGTGGGGGAGAGGGAGAGGGGGAAGGTTTTGGACAGTGTATGTGGGACTACAATATTGCCGCAGGGATATGGGGGCAGTTCTGGGAATGTAATTGATAATGTTGTGAAGAGACTATTATGTTGTGAGAAACAAGTCAGTCGGAGAAGGACAGGTACCATGTGATCTCACTTGTGTGTGGAGTCTGAAGAGCTGAGTGAACGATCAAAGTAAACAGACTCGTAGTAAACAGACTCGTAGATGTAGAGGAAAAACTGAGGGTTGCTAGTTGGGAAGCGGGTGGGGATGGGGGGGAAGGGGAAGGGATTAGACAGCATAAAGAGACAACTACGATATTGCCACAGGGATATGAAACAGAGTTCGGGGAATATAATAATGTTGTAAAAATTTTGTGGCGTGTCAGATAGACACAGGTCTTGTTAGGGAGACCATTTCATGGATGGAGTAGAGGCTTGATCACTGCACTGTACACCTGAAGCTGATGTTGTATAGTATTGTATGCCAACTGCAACTGAAGATGTGGATGGCCACGGGATGTGGAGTATATTGTGGAGGGGAGTCAGGGGAGTTGTGATGGATATGTATGATATGGGGGGGGAGTGGGGTGGCGAACTGGGGGAGGGGGGTAAAGAGTATAACTATTGCATTGTGTTGTACACCTGAAACTAATAAAAAAAAAATTCCTTTCAAAATATTACTGCTCATTGACAATGCACCTGGTCACCCAAGAGCTCTGATGGAGATATGACAAGATTAATGTTGTTTTCATGCCTGCTAACACAACATCCATTCTGCAGCCTATGGATCAAGGAGTAATTTCAACTTTCAAATCTTATTACTTAAGAAATACATTTCATAAGGCTGTAGCTGCCATAGACAGTGATTCCTCTGATAGATGTGGGTAAAGTAAATAGGAAACCTACTGGAAAGTTTTCCATTCTAGATGCCATTAAGAACACGTGTGATTCACGTGAAGAAGTCAAAATATCAACATTGACAGAAATTTGGAGAAGTTGATTCCAACCTTCATGGATGACTTTGAGGGGCACAAGACATCAGTGGAGGAAGTAATTGCAGATGTGGTAGAAATCACAAGAGAATTAGAATTAGAAGTGGAGCCCAGAGATGTGACTGAATAGCTACAATCCTTGATAAAACTAATGGGTGGGGAGTTGCTTCTTATGGATGAGCAAAGAAAGTGGTTTCTTGAGATAGAATTTACTTCCAATGAAGATGCTGTAATGATTGTTTAACCAAGTAGTTAGAATATTACATAAACTTAGTTGATAAAGCAGTGGCAGTGTTTAAAAGGATTGAGTCCAATTTTGAAAGAAGTTCTACTGTGGGTAAAATGCTATCAAATAGCACTGCATCTTACAGAGAAATAGTTCATAAAAGGAAGAACCAATCAATGTGGCAAACTTCATTGTTGTCTCATTTTAAGACATTGCCACAGCCACCTCAGCCCTCGGCAACCACCACCCTAATTAGTCAGGAGCCATCAGCATTGAGGCAAGACCCTCCATCAGCAAAAAGACTATGACTCACTGAGGGCTCAGATGACGGTTAGCATTTTTGAGCAATAAAATATTTTTAATTACGGCATGCACATTGCTTTTCTAGACATAATGCTATTGTACATTAATAGACTACAGTATAGTGTAAACCTAACTTTTATATGGACTGGGAAACCAAAAAGTTCTTGTGACTCTATTGTTAGATACTCGCTTAAGTGCAGTGGTCGGGAACTGAACCCACAGTATCTCCAAAGTATGCCCATACCTGATCAAAAGAAGTTTCTTCTAGATTAGGCTTCAAGTCTAAATTCTTTTTTTTTTTTTTTTTTTTTGAGGGCAGTGTCACTGGCCCTCATATGTGGGACCTGAACCGGGGCCGCTGGTATCCCAGGCCAGCGCTTAACCACCGCGCCACTCGGCCAACCCCAAGTCTAAATTCTTTAAGTAAACATTGTGGATTTATTTAATTGTTACTGACAAGCCTCACAGAGCCTTAAGACACCATGACTTAAAGATCAGGGGGAAAAAAACAAACAAATAAACAAAAGTAGAGATGGCAAAAATCAGGCCTGACAGAAAGAGCTGGATACTCTACCATCTTAAGTCCTTAGAGATACTTTATTCTGCACAGTAGGCTGAGGCAGAAAGTGACAGGACATCACAGCAATTCTCTCTTCCTGTTCCAGCCACCACTTTAATTTTAAGTCTAAAGAAATCACTCTTTCTTTTTTAAAACCTTTATAAACAGATGAGCTCATTTTTAACTCTCAACCACCTCAATATGTTGAGTACATTCATATCCTCTTACTTTTGAGTCAAAGCAAAAACAAAAGAAATGAACGAGCAAACAAAAACAAAAACAAAAAAACAAAAAAAAGGAAGAAAATACACTCAGTCTACATCGTAAGCTGAGATTCATTTTCCTCTTGCTCTTACAAAAAAATCCACCCTTTCCCTTCCATAGCCACAAATTTTCCTACCTTTTCTAACTTAGTGTATAGCTCAGGAAATAAATGTATCTGCTCTATATTCCTTTTAAAAAGATGTTCTCTTTCTTCAAGCCACTCAACTTGCAAAACATTCTATTAATCAGACTGTAACCACCATTTATGCCACCTTACTGTGGCATATGGCATTCCACACATCTGTGCTCAGACTGTCTGCAGGGGAGCTTTGTGACTCACCTAAGTTGAAATCACTTGGCAGCTGGGACATGCTGAAGTGGCTACCACAATTCTCACTGGGAACAGTACTCTCATTATCCATTGAAAATCTGACTATTTAGGTTGAAAATGGTTCACGTACATCTTCTGCCCCCTCTCCAACTCAGGGAAGATGAAGATCGACCCAGGAAGTGAAGATGATTATTTCCCCAAGGAAACAATGGTGCTGAGAGGAATTACCTGATTATTCCTATGATATAACTGCAGGAGAAAGTGGTGAGATGATAAAGAAAGAAAGGAGAGGGCCGGCCGAGTGGCGCATTGGTTAAGCGCTGGTTTGGGGATGCCAGCGGCCCCGGTTCGGATCCCACATGAGGGCCAGTGACACTGCCCTCTACAGCTAACAACAGCTCCACCTGGAGCTGGGCTGTGCGAGCCCCGGTGATGGTGTGGGCTGCAGCCCCTGCTGCAGTGGGCTGCCATAGGCTACAGTGAGTGGCCCGCAGCCAGCGTGAGCGGCTGGCAGCCAGCGTGAGCTGCCAATAGCCGCGGTGAGCGACCATCCAGAGGCCGGCGACCGATCTGCCTCATCCGGGAAGAGCGCAATGACGATACCAACATGGGCCAGTGAAGCAACATCCTCCGCAACTAAACTGAAGAACAAAAAGACAGCAACTTGTCTGTTCCCCGATTCCCCAATGCTGTTCCCCTCCACCAATTCCCCAATAAAAAAATAAATAAAAATAAATTAAAAAAAATAAAAAAAAAGAAAGAAAGGAGAGATGAAAAGACATGCACTTCTTGTTAGGATGAAAAATAGTAAGAAGGAAAGGATGAAAACTGGTAAGGAGGAAACTTGAAAAACCAGCTTTCTTAGTTCCATGTATTCTGGGAAACACTTCGCTATGAGTAATAAAGGTTCTGACCCCAGGCTAGGCCAAACTATGGTAGCACATGACACTAGATTCCTTTTGATTTCTCAAGGAACTCTGGCTTTAAATTAAGTTATCAGTCCTGCTAAAAGTGGGTTCAATTCAGTCTCAATCTAAACTTCTGTCCCCAGGTAAACCTGGTGACAGATTCCACTCATTTAGGACCAGGCTTAGGAACATATTTCAAAGAGGGACCCTTTAAATAACTATCAAAAGTACTCATTCTGATGTGTCACCATAGAAAGTGGATTGAAAGGGAGGCCTATGTTTTTGCTCAAGATTTACTTAAATCAGCTGCCACCAGTACCAAAACAGTTACTGGAAATAACCTTCCGATTAAGGCCACAAGGACAGCCTAGCAGCATTTGGCAGAAATAATTGAGAGAACCAGCACTCTGTTAAAGAGCTATCACTTTTAGTAAACACTGGTGAGATACACTTTGATACCACAAAAATAAGTGCTTTGGAAACACTAGCAAGGGAACTAGTTCTTTCCAGCATCCCTCATCATTGTCACTCAATCTGAGGTCTTTAGCATATGGTTCCACCATTTACTATTCTACATCTAAGATCTGGAATAATAATCCCTTACAAAACTTAAAAGGATAATCCTAACACCAGAAGTAGTATTTTAATAACTTCATATGTTGGATTCCCCAGCTCCTTTCCTTTGCTCTCCAAATAACACTGAACCTGTGGTCCTGGCCAATAAGAGATCATATTAGCGCTCATTGCAGTGAAAGCAGACCATTGCTGAATACTTTTCATACTGCAGAATTAACAGAGATAGCCATTTTCTGTAACTGCTACACATCAGTTTGTGTGGACCCCTTCCCAAGGGCCTAGACCTCAAGCCTCTGCCTTAAAAATAAGCCAATGCTTCCATTACAAAAATAATATGCATGCATATAAAATTTTTGATAAATGCAGAAAAGTAGAAAGGAACACTGCTCCTGGCCTGCCACGGTGATGGAACCATTGTTTATGTGCACACTGTGGTGTACTAGTTTTTCCTGTTGGTAGGCATTACTCAAGGAAACCACAGAGGGGCCACTGCCAAAGTAAATAAAATGTAACAGTCAAAACAAAAATGAACTACAATTGTTGTTTTTTGAAACGAAGGTTTTTCATTATTACATAAGTAATATATGCTCACTGAAGGAAAAAAAACCCTAAAATCCAAAAAGAAAGGAGGAAAACATCACATCAGGTCATCTCCTAGAGCTAAGGATTGGTTACATTTGGTTCACAGCATTCTTTTTTCATGTATAAATGAGTGACACCTTGTAAAAAAGAAATGAAAGCCACCAAGCCATTAAAAATGCTTTTCATTAAAAAAGAATGGAGTCATAAACATGTATTTTGTAACCTGCTCATTTTACTCAAAATAGACCTAGCATCATCATTTAAAGTGGCTGTGTAATGTTGCATTATGTGGCAACACCATAAATTATTTAACTAGTTCGTTACTAGATTGTTTCTGGGATATTTTATTGAATTATTAGGTCAGTGATTCTTGTGTAGCTTAATAATAAGTAAAGGTTTCCTCCCGCTTCTCTCTCCTAGTTAAATTTTTTTGACTGAACAACTGTAATGAGACAAAATGTATCCCAAACCACTTACCCACTCTCATTTTATGTATTTATTTATTTATTTATTTATTTATTTTTTGCTGAGCCATCCTGCCACCTGTTGGCAGCTTAACGGCAACTCAGCTCGGGCTGGGCATCGAACTGCTGTTGTTCAGAGCTCAGCTCGCCATCTTTTTATTTTTTTTATTTAATGTATTTAATTTTTTTTTGTTTTTTGTTTTTTGTTTTTTTTTTAGCTGAGCCCTCCTGCTACCTGTTGGCAGCTCAACGGCAACTCAGCTCGGGCTGGCATGGAACCGCTGTTGCTCAGAGCTCAGCTCGCATTCTTGAGTGAGCTCTTAACCAACTGAGCCACTCGGTCGGCCCTTAATTTTTTTTTGAGGGCAGTGTCATCGGCCCTCATATGTGGGACCCGAACCAGGGCCGCTGGCTTCCCAAGCCAGTGCTTAATCACTGTGCCACTCGGCTGGCCCATCTTGCACTTTTGATCGTGCTCTTAACCAGCTGAGCTACTCGGCCGGCCCCCGACTCTCATTTTTAATGGCATATATGTGGACTAGATATGACTGATTTTAGAAACAAAATTACGTCTACCAGGGCTAAATACCAAAAAGAGTGACTATTCAGTCATTTCTTTTTATACAGAAATGAAAATAGCCCTTGTCTGCTACCAGGAACCAAATCAACCAACCATTTGGAATTTTCCCTATTGGATACATAGTTACTGAAAGTTCACATGTTTTTAAGAAAATATTTTATATTCAGAAACTAGTTCAGGGTGTTAAAAATCAGCTATCTCTGCCCTCCGGATTAGTAAGACATATCTGTATCTTATCAGTGTGCAACCATGCTGTTCCCTGGACCTCACACACTCTGTAAATAGAACAGACATAGAAAATAAGTGTGTGCAGCTTAATGTCTGAAAGGTCAGTTTTTCCAAATGTAATGAGGTCCCAATATTGTGTAACAACATCATCAGTATATGCACTTGTCACCTTTATCCCTCTGTCTCCTGTTACAAGGCAAACTAGAGTTTGAGCCAGACTGCCCTCACTTGTCTTTTCTCACTTCAAGGAATTTTTAATACTCTGCAAATGTGTCATTAACTACAGCTATAAAAGCCAAGGATTCTACCTATCCCATTCTTTGGCTAAAATATTAGGGCCACAGGCCCTGGCCACGGTAGAGCCTGTCTACTCTGGAGACAGCCACTTGTGTGACACTTTTTAAGCAGCACTGGCAAAACATGTCCTCAGAGAACCTTTTCTTCATTATGATCACAAAGAGCTTTTATTGCACTAATTGCTATACACAGTATAACAAATAGACACATTCTCAGTAGTTTGTGTTTTCAACCGGACAATTCTGTCCAGCAAAAGCACAAGAAAAAACATACAAGCGGCAAAGACATAACTAAATTAAGATACATTTACATTAGGTGCAAAAAAAGGAGCAGAGGGTTGGGAGCGAATAGAGGGACTCTTAGGAGTAAATGTGTTGGCTGGAAACAATAAGAACTGCCAACTTCTGGACTCTAGATAATTAATTACATGGGAGAGGGCAGAGTACGGCTTTGGACATTTTAACTGCATAACCACTTATTTGTATTAAGTGCCTAATAATGTGTACCACTGGCTATTTCCTGCAGATACAAAAATGTCAAGATGAAATAGGTCCCTAACCTCCATCTCTACTGGAGACCCACCAAGCTGATAATAAATTATTCTGTACTTTCATTCTCTTTAGGTCCTCCCACTTTGTCCCTGCTTCCAGGATACTTGATGGAATTCCCCATGGCAGGGATGGGGAATGGCATTCTTGCAGGTGATAAGACAGCTCACCCACCAACTTCTCCTATGAAAGTGACAGAATTGGGAAAATGGTGTAGAGGTAACTTTCCCTACAGCTACCTCTCTTCTGAAATGGGCTTCGTGAAGACACCGACCCACCTAGCCAGCGGTCAGTGACATGAAATGACCACATGCTAACATCAATGGGCTCCTCATTTTGACCTCTGCCCAAATTTCCCTTCATGTGGCTATGAAAAAGTCACGTGGAAAGCAGGGACTCTATTTAATAACATTGTGATAAAGTAGGATATATCTGATAACATTACATTACTACTATCGCATTATTTCATTTGATCCCCATTTGAAATGGGTACTATCTTTACTGAGTTCAGAAAAGTTAATTGCAAATTTTTCCTGGTTGATTATTAATCTTCTCTAAGTGACAGAGGAAATTCAGAGCAAAGTCAGGGCTAGAAAGGACTTTGAGAGGTCATCTATCTCCTGACTTCAGAGAGAATACTGAAAACATTGCAAAGAAATATAATGCCATTTTTAGATGACTTCTGGAAAAAAGTTTATAATTTCCGGTATCCAAAATCCTCATTTTGTAATATCCTCTTTATATCTCATCTAGTAGTCTTCAAACTTTAATGTGTGTCAGAATCACTTCGGGGCTCGTTAAAACGCAGATCACTGGGCCCCACCCCCACAGTTTCTGAATCAGTAGGTGGTGGGTGGGGCCTAAGAATGCGATTTCTCAAAAGTTCCCAGGTGGTGCTGATGCTGGGGTAATAGGACTGCACTGTGAGGACCATGGTTCTAACCTAACCCTTAATGGACCCTTATATTCTCAATGGAAATAGATACCAGTTGGTCATTATTCCTTGGCACTGAGGCTTACAAATACTTGAATAACAATTCAAGAGTCCCCCCAGCCAATTTTTTTGTCCCTCTAGGCCAAATAATAGTAGTTCCCTAACATCTTATTATAGGTATCATTTTTCAACCCTTTAATCATTTTTTTGAGGTTCTGTTGAGCCCTTTCCAAGTCTCCTTAGTTGTGGAGACATGAACTAGACCCAGATCCTTAGTCAGAGACTGGCTGAGGCTGAGGATAAAGGGGAAATGACTCACAGAAGCACACACTGTACCCCTGTTTCTTAATCTCCAATACCCAGGCTTGCCTTATTAGCTCCCTTCTGATGCATGCTTTTCTGACTCTTTTATGAGCTGCAGTAATGCTTAGTTGATCTTTGTAATGCCTTTCTTCTGAAATGCTCAAAGCAGTTCCCTAATTTAACACTTGACTCAACATCCTAAACCAGTGTAAGGTCAAATGACTTGTTCAACTGCATATCAGTTCAGGAGGGGAGGGGAAATCTAGAACCCAAATTCAGATCTCTATCCAAATATGGTAAAAGATGCTTCTTACATTTATTGGATTTTGTAAGATATCAAGTATACTTCCTCCACATAACAAGTTCCAGGTACAGATAAAACTATTGAATCTCCTTCCCTTTGTGAGGGCACTGGAGCAGAGAACGGGAGTTGTGGATAAGGCTCCTTGGGTCAGTCTTCTCGCTCATCTCCATTACGTCCCCAGCTACTGGAAGAGTGGGTAGCAGCACCCCAGGTGGCACTGCTATCTGTCCTAATCCTATTGGGCAAAAGCCCAGAAGAACTGAAAGCTAACCCACAAGCTACCTACCCCTGATCCTCCTCACACCATCTTGTTTTCCTTTTTTTCATTTCCATATTCCTTTTTCTGCCAGTGAATTCAGTATGTATGTCAAGGGCCCAGCCTCTGTGTACTGCCTAATTTTAGCATGTGAGTTCTTTGAGAATAGGAACTATGCTTTCTTTGTGCATTGTATGTGTTCTGGGGGTGTTTAATACATGCTAAATAGTAACAACAGTCCCAGTATTTCCAGGAGAAATCAGCATTCCTGCCATCAGGCAGATCCTACTACCATTTCCTTGTGTATAAGACAGGCAAGGCTGAAGGCGTCCCTCTGCTTACTGCTCTTTTCATTTTAGATAAAACAGTTGAAATGCAATATAACAAAGCCTATTCCTACAAAATTTCCTTTTGAAAGAGAAGATTCTGGAGACGTGTTCACTGAGCACTTACTTACATTCGGCTCCAAACCAAAAGACAACCTGTTAGACAAAGTAATTTCCCATAAAGCCACACAGACAGGTTACCTATTAAAAACCTCACGTGGATGAACAAGACCCTCTTTGCTTCCCTGAAAAATCCCTCAAAGCTTCAGAGAAGAAGGCTAATCTCTAGGAATAAAGGAACAGTAAAATAAACTGACTGCAGTCAGGAGCTACTCTGTCAGAGCCTCTTAGTCTGTGACTATTTTGAGAGAGTGAGAACTAGGATGAGAGGGCAGGCCACCAGTTAAAGCGGCTTCAACAGGACTGGAGAACAGATAGTGCACCAAGGTAACGGCGGTGAGACCGATGGCAATGGAAGGTGCAGGCGTGTACAGGACATGGTTGAAACCATGGGCTCCTCGACATTTCTAAAGGCCACAAAGCTGCCCGTGTTTCTTGGCAGCTGGACCACCCCCCTCCGCATTTGTGACTGAGTTGAGTTCATTGTGATCTGTCATGGCCAAGGTCACAACTAGTCAACAGAGCCTCTACTCATGAGGGAACCATAAACAGTATCACTTCGTCAGGCACACAGGATAAGAAGTAGAGAAGAGAATCACAGCACCAGCAAACATGAGAAATTCCAACACACTTACATAATAAAAACGATCTCTTTTATTCACTTATATCACTCTCTCACAGCACGTAAATTATTAAAATAAACACTCTTAAAGTGTTTATGAGACTTTTTAGCAACTCCTAATAGAATACGTGCTTCCTAGAGGTAAAAACACCTATGGGTACTTCTTTCCGTTAAATTAACAAAGTGCCTTTAAAAACACTACACTGAGATTCTGGTGGCGCCTTAGTAACAGTTAGAAGTAAGAATAAGAATGGTTACTTTCTTAGAATAAAAGTATATATTTTGAAGCATGTACTGGAACAAAGTATTTTTTAATGCTGAAGAGGACATTACAGGCTTTTCTGTTATAATCACAATTAATCTGGACTGCAAATTTCACCTCAATAAAATACTTAAGTTTTAAAAAAAGTTTCTTTCCAAAAATAGCCTAAGAACTCAGTCCTATTTTCCTTTCTTAACATTCTTTTCCTACTAAATGGACCACTGAAACATTTCCTTTCATTGTTGACACCTTAGGTCATTTGGATTTAAAATCAGACAATACATACTAATAACAAAGAAGTCTTGAAATAAAGCTTTCAAAATGGGGGAATGGCATTTGCGGGCATGTCTCCCCTTCTTGCTTACAGAAATGATAGAGACAGGGAAGTCTGGGGAGCAGCTTCCACACCACCTATTAAAATTGTTTCATTGAAATCAATATTCCTAAGGGGATATAATTTATGTGTTCACTGATAAAGAAATTCCGGTTTGGTTCTGTGTTATAAGCAAGTTGTCTGGAATGAAGTCAGTACTCAATTAAAACACATTTTTAACTAAGTAAGGTGATTCAGATTTAATTAAAAATATTCCATATTAACATCTTTAGTTTTCTACAGTCCAAATTTAAGTTACCAATGACTTATTAAATTAAGAGGGGTTAAAATTAGAGAATTTCATGGCATTTGGTTAATTTTGAAAACTAACTCAATCTTCCAGAAGATGCTTTCCATTACTCTCTAAAGCCTTCCTCTTAAAAGTATTTAATTTTTTTAAGTGCTTCTCTTTAGGAGTATATGGGTCCTAAGTACAAAACGCTTCTTAAAAAAAAAAAGAAAGAAAACTGCCATTTATACATTTTACAAAATTATATTTGACACTCCCATTATTTCTGGGGCAGAAGCTTGTAGTTCAGGGTAAGTATAATAATAGAATAGGAACCCACTTTTAACTTTTATTTTTTGTTTAAGAGTTAGGTTACCATAGAAAATAAAGCTCAGTAACACTGCCTTTTCCATCAACCAAATATTTTAACAGATAAAATAAGTAATAATCTACAGATTGCTTTGCAGAGATAAAAATAGTAAGAATCAAGTACTTACTCTTGGGAAAATTGAATAAGGCAGGTTTCTTGCCGTGGGTTACATTTTTTTAAAAAAACCCAAAAAACCCTTTGGCCACCATTCTTAGAATCCTCTGAAGTTCACAACCCCAAGTTTCCAGTTTTCCCAACACATAAAAAAATGACTATGATAGTAACATTAAGAAGATTTACAGAGGAAAGAACAAAGAGAAATCTTAAAAATTCACCCAGTACTCACAAGCACTTTCAAAGGAAATCTGAGCCGCAATTCTTGAGAACACTGCTCTCCCGATCATGAACACAATCTGAAGTCTAAAATAGATACCCTATCACATTAGGACGAGAAGTGACATTTCAGTTTACTAACTTCTACTTGAGTAAACAGTTTTACAACTCATAGAACAAACCCTGGCTAAAATTAACTGCACCGGCACCAGCACGGCAGGCAGGAACTGGCTGATTCGCATCATGTGTGCTGGGGATTTATTCACTAGGACAACTTCGGTGTCCTCTTAATGGGAAATCTGGCCAAGGGGCGTGCCCTGGTGAACAATACACAGCATCTCGTTTATGCTAATTATTGAATTTGGTCCAATAATACTAACTTCTTTTAAGTTGTTTTCCCAATTACTGACAAAGAGTAAGCTCTTTTTTCACAACAGGCATTCACTTGAATTTTTAAGCACGTTCAAATCAGACTAAACTTTGGCAACAAGGTGGCAGTGCTGTATGCTCTTCGCAAGGAAAAGCCAAGTTAAAAGGACATTCTGTCATTATTTAAATGGTGTGACTGGATGTGATACTGTGTAAAATTAGATAGTCATCAAGCACACGTACCTATAGCACACGTACCTATAAGGCTATCAACAAGTCGCCTTGAATGAGAACTTTTTCCCTTGATACCTAATGAATTAATTTTGTTTACTTGCTTTCTGGCTTTGTCTTCTGCACTTCCCAAGGAGTTGCTATGAGGACACAGGTTCACTAATAAATTACAACTGAGAACAAATATCTCAAATATTTGCAAAAGGCATGGTCCTTGGCAAGAAGCATTTTAAAGTGTATTTAACTGCCTGGCTGGATGGAATTAGTACATTGTCCTCTATAGGTGACTGACCACCTATCAAGCATGTTGAAGCTAAAGTTGACAGCCAAAGACCCCAAGAATACAGCAGATATTTAAAAGAAAATTACAAGGAACAAGGAGCTGTCTTTAAAAAATGTAAACTCCCTTACTAAATACAACTTATATCAAAGACACGGAACTGCTTAACATCTACTGGAGATAGTTCAGGCTAGTTTGTTTTAGACATTTAAGTTCTGATGACATATTTTGCTTTTCTTGGACCCTTTATAAAATATGTCAAACCATGTTATAAACATCAATCAAATCTCCAAACATCTCTGGGAGATGTCATTTTCCCATTTGAACAGATGGGTAAACAGGGAATTCAATGACTTGTCCAAGGTTTCTCTCTGAATCAACACTGGATTGTTCCACACCCCTTCTAATCTCTCTCTGACATGTCTTCCATATTACCCATTTAACTGTAATCCTATAAATATTTTCAGAGCTGTTTTTTTTTTCCCCTCATTTAAAATGTCCTGTCAGTTTAGACATCTGGAGATTTATTCTACTCTAGTGCCAAAGCCCAGGTCTAAGCTCCAGGAGCTAGCTCACTCAGCTCACTGTTGCAGACAGGCGACATGGACAAGGACAGGACCATGTGCTTACAAAGCACTGTCCACCAGTAGCATGCACAACCGAAGTGGCAAATGGGCTGCTTTTCATTGGCATGAGCTGGTAACCATCAGCACAATCCCCCTTCTGGTTGTTTACAATAACTGCTAGCTGCTACTCTGGGATTCCACCCCGACTGCCCAATGTCCGGCAGCTGTAGCCAGCACTCACTCCACCCTCATGGGATGGTAGCTGGTGTGCACTTACCAACGTTGCCACGACCCAAAGTCACTGGAGGTGGGCATTTCCCACTCCATGCCAAAAGGAAAAAAAGTTGGCACTTAACAAAGATGGCTCACCTTTTATTAATATAACTAATCCTCAGTGATCCAAGGCAAACCTACTCTGGAATTCTTAAAGCCAAAAGAGGACATTGTGAGGCTATTTTTGCCACAATCATCCTTATCCTATTATGTCATAGTTCAGGAGAAGAGTTCCTAAGGCAAAATATTATTTCTCCCTTAAACCAGAAAGAAAAAGCAAATACATCGAAGTTTATTTATGTGTCGGATTTTTCATCGGAGAACAGTATGATAGATCCTACATCCGTTATATTGAAGGCAGGAGATTCTGAACACTTTTCCAGATCCTCGTATGTTCATGCTGAGTATGACTCCACTGTTTCTTTCAACAGTGGCCACACCTGTTCCAAAATGTAAGCACCAAAACATTCCAAAGAAAATAGTGTATCCTCCAATTTACATTAGTCATCTGCTGCCTCCTTTTTATTAGTGAAAATAATTTAAGAGTTAATTGTACTTTGTTCCGGGCATACTTATGACAGTGGAGGAAAATCTACGTGCATCATCAAAAGCAAGATAAATTCTTCCTATTCGTTCTCATGAATTTTTGGTGATGGAGGAGAAGGGACAGGCAGCACTATGCCAGTGGAGGATGGTCATCTGTGGGGTCTTAGCCCAATAGACCCATGAAATTAAAACAAAAACAAAAGAAAAAAACTGTTTTTATGAACTTGCATTCAGGAATTAACCTGGATATAGACCCTCTACAGCAAGCTACATATATAATCTTAAATTTTCTAGTAGTCGCATTAAAAAAGTAAAAATAAACAGATGGAATTAATTTTAATGGCATATTTATTTAACATATTTAAAAATAGATTTAATAACACATCCAAGATACTATCATTTCAACATATAATGAATATAAAAATCAATAATGAGATGGTGGGAAAAACGGTAAGCTGAGGACAGCTGAAGAACTAAGACTGACTGAAAGAGGAGGGAAAATGATTTACAAAGGAGAAAGGACTAAAAGGAAGACAAACAGACCAAAAGGAGGGGAGAAGAAGGAAATAATTTTTTTCCTAGGCATGGATTCACTTATGAAATCATGTAACAAACCGGAACGCTCCCGTTCCGGGGCTAGGTGCTAGGGAGCCAGAGAGGAAGACACACACACAGGCTTTGTGTTCAATGACCCTGTATGTTGGCGCCCACCCATGTGAAGGGGACGTTCTGGTATGTGTGAAGATGCAGCTCTTTGCTACATGCTAGGAAGCACACATGAGGATGGGACAGGAAGGCAGCACAGTTTCTTTTTTAAATGAAGGCTCTTTTCTAATGAAATTTTAAATGTACGTTTCAGAATATCTCAGGATTCTGAATTTCATTTTGGAAGCTCAGAAGAGCCATGGATAGATCATAGAGTGGTCGATTGTTCCAAAATGTTTAAAACTCACATCAGGAACCAGCATTAAAGTTACTTTTCTTAACTATTTATCATCTTCAGATTTAAACCTGGTTATTTGGTCAAACTAGTGAAGGTGGTGGGGTAGGGAAAGAGTAGAAAGGGAGATAAATTCACGTTTCACCATGGTTCCCAGCTTTTCACAGGATGACATAAAACACTCAAAGGCTTCATGCTGAAAAAAATCAACATTGCCAACCCGTTAGGGAAGAAACTGTTCTTTCGACTGTAGCTGTGGAGTCAGAAAGAACTTGGTTCAAAATGCAATCCCCTACCTACCAGCCATATGACCTCAGGCCACTTAGCCAGCCCCGGGAGACTGCTTCCTCCCACGTAAAACAGTGTCAACAGTGAGGTCAGGTGCCAATCTCACAGAGAGGGTACCCAGGCCCGCACAGAGGAGCTCTCCATCAATGGCCACACCACTGTGATCCCCCTGCTACCATCAGTACAGTCCTTGCTGAAGAGCAGTTTGGGATATTTACTGAGTGAGGATTAAAGGCTCCCTGCTTTTATAGGTCAAGGCTTGAAAGGGGCTTCAAATGATTGTAAGAATTTTAGGGAAACCCAGGGTCTATAAACTCTCTCTTTGAAAACTCTAAAGCTTTGACAGTCTGATCATTTTTCCTCTATTATATCACCTCTTGTTGCTAGCCTAAGGTTGAATCAGAATTTAGGGGCACAGACTAGATAGTACACATGTACAAATTCCATGCCTTGGTAGATTGCATAGTAATAACCCCTATTTGTTCCCGTTTCCCTGTACCCATTTCCTTGGGTAGTCCCTTCCCATACTGACTTTCAGTTGGCCAGCAGGACAATAGCAAGCACAACCCACAGACTTGAAAACTGCAGGCCCATTGAGGCTGGCCCTCTCTTGCTGCACTCCGGAACCTTGAGACCACCGCATGAAACAGCCCTGTCTAACCTTCGGACGATGTGAAGATGCCATGGAGCAAAGATTAACCATCTGCTGCTGAGGCCTCTACACCAGCCAGTGTGACAACGGCCTGACCTGAGTGAGGCCATCCTAGGCCATTGGCCGCAGCCAGTAGCCAGCTAACCACAGAGAGCAGCCAGGCTCACTTAAACCAGACGAACCATCTAGATGACTTACAACATTGTGAGGCATAATATGTTTGCTTTTCTAAGTCTTAAGTAGTTTGTTATGCAGCAAAACCTCACTAATAGACAATCTTCAAAAAGTCAATAATATTTCATTTACTTCCAAATGAAACCTAATCTATGTGTCTTATTTGTAAAATTCACAATTCTATAAAAAATTTACAATTCTGATTACTGTATTTACTTTATCTGTCATACCAACTATTATTTTAATCGAACTAAAATGAAACAATGATTTGGTCTGATTATAAAATTGCTAAAATAATAAATGCTCTATTTATTTCATCTTATAATTTGAAACAAATATATGTAGCCTTCAATGCTACAACTATATATGCTAAAGAAATGATTTCTCCATCATAGCCTTCAGAGTGATAATATTGGCACAGTTCATAGCTATTCAGTCTATCTTAATACTTCAGAAATGAAATAAGAGTACTAATTTATACACACATGAACAGAGAAATCTAACTCATAGAATAAACAATTTTTTCTTCAGCATTTTTATTTTTTGTAAGCTAAAAAAAGATATACATAGCAGCAAACTCTTCAGGACGGTTCTTTTTAAGGCTTTAATAAACAGCTAATTCAGCATAATTTTATAGCAATTTATGTTAGGACTATGAAAGTATTACATGCTGTTGTTTCAAGGCTTATTTTAATGGGTTATTTTTAAAGTATCTTAGAATTCTATTGGGAAATTTTACCCTCACCATACACTCCTAATAGTCACCCATCTAACAAACATTTGTAAAACAGTTGCTTTCTTCCCTTATGACACTCCCCAGCATTTGCAAGATTTGTATGACTGGCAGGATACCCAGGGCTATGGCAGAAAACGGAGTAATTGACAGTTCTGCCTTAACGAGGCTTATACTCTGACAGGAGATATGACAGTATGCTGTATTTTCCATCCATCCAAAGTTGGGACAGATTTAAGTTACATGTGGATTTTTCTCTATATCTATACTATAAAGTATCCATCGAGAATAAGGAGTCTACAGCAAGATTGCATGGGTTCGAAGTCTAGCTTCATCACTTAGTAGTTGTTGACCTTGGACAATTACTCTCTCTGTGCCTCAGTTTCATCATCTTTAAAATGGGGATACATACTTCATAAGATTATTATGAAGATTACATGCATTTCTATTTATAAAGCATGTAGAACAATTCCTCGTGCTTAATATACAAATGTTTTGTTAAATAAATTAGTAAACTCAGGTTTATGCATACACAGCAAGATAGACAGAAGTGTATGAATATAGAAATACAGGTCTAGCTATATCACTAAGGACAGCACCTAGTACACAGTAGGTACTAAGTATATTTTTAATTTTTTCCCCTTTGTCTGGAGTTCACAGAGAATTACACTAGAGTACAAGGTTCAGACATGTTTTCATGTGCTCCAACATTAGCCTCCACTCAGTTAGAATGTCCCTCCTCCACTTTGAAAATGGCAACTTCCTCCTTCTCCTGGGGGCAACAAAATTCTGCACTTGCTAACAATATAAGATGCTAGGCTTGAAATTGCTAGACAGACACAGCATGGCTGCCAGATTCAAACAAAGGACTATTAATAGTTTATATAATAAATACATCTTAAATGGAAAAATAAACATAGGATTATTAAGTACAATCTGAACTCGCTATAATTTTTAGTAATCAAGCTAATCTAAAATAAGAAACCTTAAATATACTGTAACTTGAGATTTTAGGGAAAAGAAATCATTAGATTTAGAGCCACACTAATTCAAAAGGTAGGTTAACAAAATCTTACTAATTCCAGTCTAATTGGCTTCAAGTAGTTATATATTCAAAACGAAAATACTTTTAAATGCAGTTTTATTCCTTGAATCTAAATATTAACAAAATATTAAACTGAGTTCCCTTCATTTTTAAGATGAAAGTACTAAAGATAGTTAACAGATTATACTACAAACAAAAAGATACTGCTAAAAGTACTTGAAAATATTCTATGTAGAAATAAGTAAAATTTTCCTGCCATCTTATTCTATGTATTTGTTTAGAAAACTTTTTCACAGATAACGCAAAGGTAAACTTCACCCATCACAAATCAAACTTTACTGCCAATTCTGCATTGGTGGATAGAATCTGTGCTGAGCTGCTAATCATAAATGCCCACTTCTCAGCTTACTCATCCCAATTATACAAAAACTACCATGGATCAGGCAACAAGTTTTAACTTCTTTTGGTACATTAGCACCAAATATTAATTTGTTATTTCAATCCACATTGCTTCACAAGCAATCGAGTCTACTTCAAAGGCATCTGCAATCTTTTTAGGGTAAGGGCTACCCTACTTGCAACTTGAAACTTAAGACTTTCTGAGGAACAGAGGTCTGTAGGAGAGTATTTTCATAGAACCATGCTGTGCGTTTATTCAAATCCCAACTCCACCACCTACTAACTTTGCAACCATAGACATGTTAACAGAATTCTCTCTGCCCATCTGTAAAATGAGGATAAGAACCTACCTCCTGGAATTGTTGCAAAAATGAGTTAATGCACAAAGAGCACTCAGAACAGTACTTGAGATGGATTTTTAAAAAAATATGTTTTAGCTATATGAAATAACAATGAAGGGGAATTCCTGGTTGAACCACCTGTATGTGGTAGTTAGAGATATCTATTTGGGGGTTCTGGGTTTTTAGGTTCCTCTCTATCTTATTTCAGATGAACAGGGAACTCGCCTAAACTTGTACAAGAACAGCCCAAAGCAAGGAGTTTTACTATTAATAATTTCAAATATGTTCTCATGGCTCCTGCTATCCCACCATCAAGTCCCTGAGCATTTGTAAGATTTGTTTGAAGGGTAGATGCTGAAGTGTGTGTTAGAACACAACAGTTGGCATCAACTTACCAAGAGACTTGGGAAATCAAAAATCTATTCTCTAAATTTTTAATAGTTTTGTTATAAATGGATGTGGTCTGTTCCCAACCAGACAAACTAAGAAGTGGTCACTTTTAAGATAAGCAGTTCAAAATCACCTCAAATTAAGAGATGAAATATTCCTAAGAGATTCTAAATTCACCTGGCTTCAAGAATCCAGTAGATGAGTAGTTTCTTCAGAGGGTTGGGGCGGGGGGTAAGGGGGTAGGGGTGGTATAATTTAGTGTCTTGATGATAAATGTACACAATTGTATCTCTTAAGCACTAAGTATTATTTTAAAAAATGCTCCAAATGAGTGCTCATTTTTCGAAGTAGCAGTGATAAGCAAAACACCAGAGGGATTAACAACTCCGCTCTAGGAACTATAATAACCCAGTAATTATACTAATCCAAGAGGCCCTTCTCCGAAACACCCGCGACCAGCTCCTTTGCACGGGCCCTGGCTCACAGAAAGGAGAGGACACACAGTGCTGGGTCATCTGTGGTTGACTGTGGACTGAAATCATAGACAACTATCCATTTTAGACCTTAATGCTTCCATTGTAAGAGGTGGTTTCTCCTTTTTTTTGACATTATATTCCTGTCTATCCAATTGCCAGGAACAGATGTATTTCCCAGTTCTTTGACTCAGATTTGTTTTTTAAAAATGACTAAAAGTTACTCTTTTTCATTGCAAATTGATCCTTTCATGTAAATCACATTTAAAGGAGGAACTCTTGATAGATCCAGATTTCATTAAGGCTTAAAAAAAAAAACACTTTAAATAAGATGAATGAGAGCATAAAAGGGTAGCATATTAGTAAATTCCAACTATCATTCTGATTTGGAATAAGAAAAATCTTGTCCACATTATTCAAGCTTATAAGGTACAAGATTATAACATAATAAGGAGCCAGTTAGAAAAAGGGTATTCTATTCGTTCATACACAGCATATAACAATGATGTACGCACCCAAATCACATCAGACTAGTATTCACTATTTTTTGTATAAGGGTTAAATAAGCTATCTCTTCCCAAAAGAGTGTGGTGAGTCAGTGTCTGGGAAAAATAATTAAGATAAAGGGCAGTAACCCAAAACATCCCCCAAATATCTATCCTAAATAATACCTCTGAGATCATTTACTAAAGTAATCTCTTTCAAAATCATCTTTAACTTAATTCTGGGCACTGAAGAAACAGGAAGAATAAATCACATTTAAGTTACAGTTCTTTAGAATATGTTAGAAAATTCTGAGACACACTGAGGAAAAAAAAAAGTGTTAAAAATAGCCGAGAAGAACTAGGCAGCAGTTAAAATACAAAGGCCAGAGGTGAGATCAAAATTAGAAACATATAATGTCTGGAAAACTGTCCATATAAGGGTATCTTTAAATCAGTAACTAAGTAAGGATAATCCACTGGGCAACATAAACAGCTGCCATCATCACAATGGCTGATTCTCCATCTCTCAAAATCTCTGGAGAGCCGCAGGAGACAAATATGACATGACTTTATGCTACTATGTTCAATAAAGTTCAACAATGTTTGGAGGTATTTTTAACACTGGTCTCAACTTTCCTGGTCCCAGATGAGAAACTTTGCATACCTTGAGATCTCCTTTTCATAAAAGTATGAAAAAGCAATGATGGAAGATAAAACTTGTGCTCAGCACTCCTTACCATATAGAGCATACCATATTAAATTCCATACCCCAACCCCATGGATTTCCGGATTTGGCCTAGTAGACCGCTGTTTATTCACTCTTGTTTATCTACAATATTTACTAGACTCACAGGGAGCTTCTACACCCGTGCCAAGTGCTAGAGAAATGAAATAAATATGGATCCTACCTTCTAGGAGTTCATTGTAGTGTGGAAGACAGATACACAAATAATTATAGCACAGTGTATGCCCTACAATAGAAGTTTGTACAAAAGTTAAGGGTTGCAATTCTTTTTGGGGTTTGGGGAAGGTTTTGTGATGGAAATGACCAGGCCAAGAAAAGGGGAAAGAAGGCATTTCGGGCAGAGCAGTCAGTACTGGCAAGAACTCAGAGGCAGGAAACACAACACAGCATATTCTGAAAATAACAACAAAAAAAGTTTGTGTCCAGAGTGCAAGTGATGGGATATGAGTGGGAGAAGATCAGGCTGAAAAAAATGATTAGCGCTAGGTTGCTGGGACCTTTAAGTGCCATGCTGACACCTTAGTCCATGGTCCTGCAGACCTGAGCTTCTCAACTCTGGCTGCACATTAACATCTTCTGGGAAGCTTTATAATCAAATACTGATGTCTAATATTTGTTAGTATCAATCAATGGGTCTAGGATGGGGCCTGGGTATCAGTGTTTTTTAAAAGGCTTCTCATGTAATTCTAGTATGTGGTCAGAGGTGAGAACCACCACTGTGGGCCACAGGGAGGCAACACAACTGCCTAAGTAGGATGGGGATGTAAACACACACACAAAGGCTAAGTGGGCAACAGTGTGAGGAGATTAGAGGCACAGAGACTAGGGAGGGATGTTTGTTTATAGGCTACTGAGTACAGTCGAGAGATAAGAATCTACCCGTAGTTACTAACCTTTTATGGGTCACTGACCTGTGTGAAAGTCAATCATAAAGGCTAAAAGTACTTTCCTTAGGAAAAATGCACACATGACAAAAAATGTACCTCTAATTTCAGGATATTATGAACCTCTGAGTAATGGATTCAAGTTAAGACACCCTGGCCTAAAGGCAGTAATGAGAGCGAGAGAGACTTTGAAGTAGAATCAATAGCACTGGACTTCGAGGTGAGGGGAAAGAAGAATGAAGGATGACACCACCATTCCTAGCCTGAGAGTTATAAATAATAGTCATGTATTGTGCACTTACTTAAGCGTCAGGAACCATACTAACCACTTACATGGATTTCTCATTGAGTTTTCCCAATTCTGTAAGACAGATTGCTAAGCATACCTAGTTCACAATTGAAGAAACAGATTTAGAGACATTAAGTATCTTGTCCAAGGTTACATGACAGTAAGCGGTGGAGCAGGAATTTAATCCCAGACCGTATGACTCCAGAGCTTGCAGTGTTAACCTCTTTTCACACGACCTCTGGAGTGGTCCCCGTTAATGAAAAAGTGGAAACAGGAGGATAAAGCGGGAATAGGTTTAGGATGAGAGGAGGAAGGGATCAGGGTAGAGATCTAAAAAATTAGTTTTAGACATGCTATGTTCAAGATAGTACAAGACACAGATGATGATATCTGGTAAACCAGAAAAAAACAGAGACGAGCTCAAGAGGTAAGAGCATAAGATACAGTAATAGATTTACTGAATTCTCTCCATGTGCCTGGCACCCTGCTAAGTGCTTTCTCACAGCAGTGAAAGCACCATCATTTTCCCTTTACAAGTGAGGAAACAGACGTGGGTCACACAGCCAGAAAACAGCGGAGACCATTTCTTAACCCCTCACCTAGACCTCACTGGTAGGACAAAAGGGAGCGGAAGCCATGATGTCCTAAGTGGCAGCAGCTCCCAACCTGTTCTAAGATAGTTTTTTCTTTTAAAGCTTTACATTAAAAAATGTTGACAATATTTATCCATTTTCATAACCTAAAGAATTTCTCCATTATTTCAACCATTTGAAAAGAAATAAGGTATATCTTTGTCTCAACCAACTTAAAAGAATATTAGAGGTACACTTTCACAGGAAATAAGCAAACTTGGGTGCAAACCCACGTAAATGACAAAGCATGACACAAATTCCATACAGTGTTATAATTATCTGAGTCAGAATGCAGAACAATTAGTCTAATGGAGATAGTGTCTTGTGTTTCCTGAGGTCACAACGAAGCCAGGAAGTGGTGCAAATTCCTTTTACTCTCTTTCAGTAGCTTGAAAAGAATGGTTTTTCTCTTCTCTACATAACAAAAATAAAATCTTGAACCACACTCCACAAGTCTAGACTTTGGATTTAACAGTGAAATAACTGTGTACTGCAGTTTCAGGTTAAATCTTGTTATAATTCAACATTTCAGCACCTTTGAAATACCTGTACTGACAATCATATATGAGTCAAAAACGTTCCTTCTATGAAAGTACCTTTAAAGAGCCTGTGTTACCCTAGAATTTACTCCTGTTTTAGAATTAACATACTTAAAAGAAATACAAAATTCCAATTGTAACCATTTTGAAGTCCTGTTGTACAACCTTTCACTTAGGATTCACAAGAATTCCTTCTACCAGCCCTATCCCAGTCACCTGTCGCTCCACTGATGAGAAGTCATTACTTTCTAAGGGAGCCCACCCCCTTGCTGGAGCACTCTCACCAGGGTTTAGATCAAGTCAGAATCTTTGCCTTGTTACATCCATTTTTTCTTTCTTTCATTCATTCCTTTAAACATTTATTGAGCACTTGTGTCCCACATGCACAAGTTCTATACTTCACCCTCTGGTCTTCTGATTCCCTAATCTACAGGGCTGCCACTGTTGTTCTTTTATACCCTCTCCTTCAGACCCAACCACCAAACTCCTTCAGCAGTGGTTCCTCACATGACATCACTTCTCAATCCATCACTATCCTTGTCTCCCTCCTTTGCTCATGTCTCACCTAAAACATGGTTTCACAGACGTAAACACAGATCATCAAATGTGGTCTTACTAGCTCATATTTTCAGCAGCCACGTCACAGAGATGGCTCACAAAAGCCTGTGGTCAACTACACTCCCAGCTCTTTCCATCTCAGGTGCATCTGAGATTGTCTGCACCCCCAAGCATTTGCTGACTGACTCCTACAAAGGTTCCTCCTTAGTATATTTCATCTTGCTAATTTTAGAACATTATTACAACCTCTTCAGATTTTTCTGAAACTAGAATCTGCTATCTATGGTATTAGTCATCTCTCTTACATTTATGTCGTCTGGAAATTAAGTAAACTTATTTCATCCACATCTTTAGAGAAAGAAGACATTGTTATTTTTTTAAAAAGTGCTGAGAATGGCATGGGAACCCAAAGTACAATTTCTCTAGATTAAATAACTCTCTGATACATATATTACCATTTTTTAATATTTTTAGGGGGCAACAGCCGCTTTGAAAATCTGATGAAATAAAATGTACATCTGTACACAATTTTACAATCAATATTGGATGGTTAATGGACCCCCATGATGCCCATTCATTGGCTTTCTATTCAGGTGCCCTACCTTAGGGGTTCTACGACCTATGAAAAACATTTCTGGTCACTACGGTTCATTAATATCCATTTTAAAAATAATTGCTTCTCCTATCTAAAGCCCAACTTAATACTCAGTAGGAGCCAGTTAACTGGAAATTGACTGACATTTACTCTCTATCAGAGGAGGTTATCTAGAAACTAAGAAATCTGACCAGAACCAAACCATGGATTATAAGAATACTTTAGAAACAAAGCACAAGTACCTAAAGTTATCTATACAAAGATACTCATATGTACTGCACCATTGTTTGTAGTGGCAAAGACAAAACAAAAAACCAAAACCACCACCATCACCACCAAAAAACATCTTCAATGTCTACTCACAAGGTCATGGTTGAAATAAATATGATATATTGAAACTCGTATTCAGTTTTTGAAAACAAAGGGTTAGACCTGTATCTCCTGACCTGGAGAAATATCCATGATACATTAGGGAGAAAAAGCAAGCTTCAGAATAATTTATAGAGTATGATCCTATTTTAAAAAGAAAATACTCAAACCTTATCATTAAAACTACTTTTATGAATATAGAAAAAGGTTATGGAAGAATTCACATCAGGCTGTGAACATGGGTGGGGGGTTCTTTTTTATTCATCCTTGCATACTTTCACTTATTACATGTAAATATTGCTTTTACCAAGTGAAACATAAATAAGATCTATCAATACTCAGATCTCTTATTGCGACTCGCCATGCAGGTTTTCCAAATAGTTTCCCCAAAAGTTTCCCACCCATAGTATATCCTGGATGAAACATAATTCCTTTTGACTTTCAATGATTCTGAGTTCCTCACTGTTTGGGATATTGGACTCCACCTCATAGGCACTCTTCAAGTTGTATTACACAGTTTAAATGTGTCCACAATTCACAAGTATGATTTTTTTTTCATCTTAGGAATATATGCATTTTAGCAGAGCCATAAATAAAAGGTTATGTGGAACCCACATTAGTCCAATACATAGATGGATGCGTGCGATACAAACACTATTCAATTCTAACTCAAAGAAATATGAGCATAGACGCCATTTCTGTTGGTTCAGTGATTCTCAACCTTGGCTGAACATGAGAATTACCTGGAATCATTTTGAAAAATAACAATGCCTGGCGCTACTTCCAGAGATTCAAATTTAAGTAGCCTGGGCATAGGGGCTTATTTCACTTTAAAAGCTATCTAAATTATTTGTATAAACAGTCAGTTAAGGACCACTGCTTATTACATTTCATCCTTTTCCTTCCCAATTTTTTACAAAGAGCTTTTCCTTTATCAGTTAAGGCTAGTAGATACATTTGGGAAAGCCAAAATGGATCAACCAGCTAATACCCGCCCACCATTTGTAATTTATACTGTTGTTATATTGACTTTTGATGCTCACCTTAAATAAAGTTACTTAAATCTACTATGGCTATCATAATTAGGAGCCCTTCACATGTCAAAAAGAGTATTTGTAGCCTCACCTTGATGATGACTTATTTTTTACTATTAACCTTGGAAACAATCATTTTATAAAACATATTAGGACCCTAAGCATTATGTTGGAAAACCAAAATGTTAACACTGATCTACCAATTATTTGAAATGTTGCTGAACATTAGTCAATTAATAGACTTCCTGATTTTTTGTGATTAGTTTTGATAAAAAGAAAAACCATTACTTGAAATATCTCCGCCATTCAAATGCAGTAAATGAGAACAGTAACGTATCCCACAAGAAAAATGTAAATAAAATATGAAAGGAAATACATTAACAAAATGAAATATTTATTAGAACATTTTATATTACAGTACAAAAAGACAGGATTCTATAGTTTAAACTCATACTGCAAATTATCAAAAATATATTTTAAAACAAAGGACAAAGTATGTTATTTAAGACTGGCATTAAGAAATAATTGCCTTTAGATATATCTACAAATATGGACGGCATTAGTATTTTTTTTTTTTTTTAAAGATTTTATTGGGGAATTGGTGGAGGGGAACAGCGTTGGGGAATCGGGGAAGGGGAACAGACAAGTTGCCGTCTTCTTGTTCTTCAGTTTTAGTTGCGGAGGATGTTGCTTCACTGTTGGTATCGTCGTTGCGCTCTTCCCGGATGAGGCAGATAGGTCGCTGGCCTCTGGATGTTGCTCATAGCGGCTATTGGCAGCTCACGCTTGGCTGCCAGCCGCTCACGCTGGCTGCGGGCCACTCACTGCAGCCTATGGCAGCCCACTGCAGCAGGGGCTGCAGCCCACACCATCACCGGGGCTCGCACAGCCCAGCTCCAGGTGGAGCTGTTGTTAGCTGTAGAGGGCAGTGTCACTGGCCCTCATGTGAGATCCGAACCGGGGCCGCTGGCATCCCAAAACCAGCGCTTAACCAATGCGCCACTCGGCCGGCCCTAGCATATATTTTAATAGAAGCTTACAATGGTCCATTAAAAGGTTCTGATCCAGGAATTATACTCTGATGCATTTATCCTAGTGAAATGAAAGCTAAGATTCACCAAAAAAAAACCTGTATAAGAAACGCTTGCAGCAGCTTTATTAGTAATAGCCCCAAACTAGGAACAACCCAAATGTCCTTCCAATGGAAAAACGGTTAAACTGTGGTACACCATACTATGAAAGAATACTCAGCATGAAAGGAACAACCTTGATACAATGCAACAACCTGAGTGGATCTCACAGGCACTATGCTGAGTAAAAAACCAAATCTCAAAAGGTCACATTCTACATGATTCCATTTGTGTAATAGTCTCAAAATTATAAAGCTGGAGAACAGATTAGTGGTTACCAAGTGTTAGCGGGGAGGGATATAATGGGGTAGCATGAGGAGGCCTTGGGTTGATGGGTCAGTTCTGTATCTTGATTGTGATGGTGGTTATAAAATCTACACATGACCAAACTGCACAGGACTACATCCCCGGCAGGCGCATGCACACACACGAGCCCATGTAAAACTGGAGAAATCCAAATTAGCTCTGTGGATTGTACTTATGTGAGTTTTCTGGTTTGGATCTTGTACTGCAGTTACCTTGGGGGAAATGGGTGAAGGATACTCTCTATATTTCTGTAATTTCCTGTGACTCTGTAGTCATTTCAAAACAAAAAGATTTTTAGAAGTTTGACAAAAACGTGAAGTTGGTCACTTATTTAAGATACATTAATCATTATTCTTAATCTAGTGAAGGTAGAAACAAGTAAAGGATAAAGATCTAATAGATGGCTGGAATAATATTTATGGAGTATTTATTATGCGCCAAGCAATATAGCTTATCTCATTTAACTCAACAAACAATTCAATGAGGTGGCTGCCAATTAAATATCCTCACTTTTCAGATGAGGAAACTGAAAGAGAAGAAAAATTCAAGCAAGTAGCAAAGATGTCCAAGTTAAGAAAAGATAATTTCAAAGCAAAGATGATTTTAAGAAGAAATTATCATTACCCTATCAAAAAGGGATTTAAAAAGTAGCCTAAAACAGGTAATGTAGGTGAAATGCTATAGTGGAAAATCACAGCACACCATGCTGAATACTATGCCTTCCAAAATTTAAAATCTGTAATACATATTAGCTTAGAATAACAGAACCCATTTGACCAGACATATTTGAAACTGGTTATTTTTTATTAATCTTTCAATTTTTGCTTAGAAACAAGAAAAGTAACATTGATTTCTGCTCTTTAAAAGGTGTTCAATCAATGAAAATAGATAAAAGTGAACCAAAATTCGGGAATAATTAGAGCACTCAAAATGGGAGGAAAATAAAGCTGATTGACTAAACCTATTCACAAAAGAAAAAGGCCAAAATATTGTCAAATGCAAGGCAGAAAAGTCTAAATTAGGTTAGAAAAAAACATGAATCTGCACATAATAAGGCTAGAAAGATGAATATTTATTTACAATAAAATAATTTTAAATGAAATCATGCAATTAAGATTGGTTTCGGTCTGGCTTAGAAAAAGCAAATGGAAAATTTGTCCTTCAGTATCACTCCACTTCCAATTTAGATCATTGCATATTTTAATAGCATGTCAAAAAACAGGCAATTCTAGGATAAATTTAATGCAAGTAAACGAGTATTTAAAAGTTTGTTATTCTGGTTGTAAAGCCTCTGAAACAGGGTTGCTTTTCTAGAATGAAACAGCATTTCACTTAATTTTAAAGACCCAGTGAAAAGATAGTATTTAAAACATTGAGAGTAATAATCACCCTTTAAAATTGTAGACAGTCAAGTAATCCACTTAAAGGTGCTGCTTGAAGAAAATAAGAGTAATTGTAGTCAGTTCTGCCTTTAGAACATCTCTGATATCAAAGGTATTCTTTCCTCTTAAGTTATCTTTTTTTGTTGCTTGTTTGTTTGAGAGCAGTGTCACTGGCCCTCATATGTGGGACCCGAACCCGGGCCACTAGCTTCCCAAGCCAGCTCTTAACCATCACGCCACTTGGCCGGCCCAGGACGCCAGCGGCCCCAATTTGGATCCCACATATTAGGGCCAGTGACACTGCCTTTATAGCTAACAGTTCCACCTGGAGCTGGGCTGTGCGAGCCCCGGCAACGGTGTAGGCTGCAGCCCGTTGCAGTGGGTTGCCATAGGCTACAGTGAGTGGCTGGCAGCTGGTGTGAGCGGCTAGCAGCCAGCGTGAGCTGCCAATAGCTGCGGTGAGCGACCATCGAGAGGCTGGCAACCGATCTGCTTCATCCAGAAAGCGAGCAATGATGATACCAACATGTGCCAGTGAAGCAACATCCTCTGCAACTAGACTGAAGGACAAAAAAAAAAGACAGCAACTTGTCTGTTCCCCTTCCCCGATTCCCCAATGCTGTTTCCCTCCCCCAATTCCTCAATAAAAATCTTAAAAAAAAAAAGCAAATGCAGTGATGATGTCAACATGTTGGTTTTCCTAGAAGCTTTGGAAATCACAATTCAGGAAGTAACATACAGGAATTTTACTTGACATTCAAAAATCTCTCTATAGATCTGGAGTGGAATGGTCATATCACTCTATTCCCGTCCATGGCTTTGGTTAATATGGTAAAAAGAATTCTTGTTGTCGTACGTCCTTAGAATTTCTTCCTTACACAGAAAGAGGGGCCAAAATGCAAATAAATACAGTTAGGCCATGTCTGTCATACACTCTATAAATTTTTCTGCCTCTGAAGAAATCATGAGGTTTACTTTTTCTAGATAAAACCCTAATACATTAGATTTTGATAAAAGCCCTTAATTGACCCAGGCCATTTTGCATGTTGGATATACAGTAGAACCTCTCTATAATCCCTAGAGAATTATACCAAAAAAAAGTGTATTTGCAATAATGCCAGATTATAACTGATGGTGAACAAACTTTGGAAGTTTTTATAACTGTCCTTGAATAGAAATGTTTCTAAGGTGTGATAATGATAATGTGGTTGCGTTTTGAAAAAAAGGGGTTTTTAAACATATTGAAATATTTACAGATGAAATGATTTAATATCTGGGATATGCTCTGAAGTACTGATAGAGGGTGGGGGGAGTTTTAAACAAGATTGGCCACAAATTGATAAAGCTGCGTAATGGAGACTCATTACACTATTTTGTCTCCTTTGGCATGTTTGAAAATTTCCAGCATAAAAAGTTTTGTATATCTTTGCGCAGGATGTAAAATACACCCATGTAACAAGGAATTCTGATACTTAAGCAGAAATCCAGATTCTTGAGTTTCTGCTACTACATAATCCCATGCAAATCATTTCACCTAATAGTACCAGTTTCCTATTTCTAAATGCAGGGATGGCACATGATTTCTAAGGTTGCTTCCAGTTTGTGCTCATTGAGAATGCTGTTTTGTTGTACTGAACTGAACTGAAATTCAGCTTAACTGTCTATAGTAACTGATTCTCTATTGAGAAGGCAGTCACAGGTGTCTCAAGACAACATATGACCTCAACACAGCTCTTTGGACTTGGTGCCACCCTCTGATCACAATGAAAAAGAGAAAAAAGGAGGCAACTACGGTGATAAACACACCACTCCTACCCATGGGTCTAGTGAAAATGCTCACTCCTCAGAAATCCACTAAAAAATCTTTAAGCAAGTCAAATATCCATAAAATATAAAGTGGGCAGTCTCTTTAATACAGCAATTTTTCCTAAATAACTTATCAAATGATATTTGCATAAATATGTTTTTGTAGACTGCTCATCACAGTACTGTTTATAACAGGGAAAAATCTGGTAACTAAATGACCACCTTAATAAGGGATTAAATATATTATGGCATAGTCTTATAATGGAATGCCATGCAGCTATGTAAAAAATAAAGACGATAAACCGTAACAATAAAGGTATGATAAAGGGACACAGGAACCAAGTGAAAGAGTTCCCAATGGCCAAAGCTGGAACAATTAGAGCAATACAGTTGTACTGGATTATAACCCAAAGTATAAATATCCATTAGTCTATACTGACATAAATGATTGAATAAATAAATTAATGGGGAGGATAGCTAAATCTCCCATGCAGAAGAATTCCAAATAATATATGTAGCTACTCTGCCTCTGCCCTCAAAGAGGTGGCACATAACTCCCGCTCCTTAAGCATGGGCTGACTTCCTTCCCAAGAACATACGATGGGAAGAAGAGAAAAAGAGTAACTTTCTAGGAGAAAAACCTGACCAATGCCACCTCAGCCAGGATAGCAAGGTCAACATCAACAGTGATAAGTCGTGCAGATATACCCTTGAAACAATGTGATGAAAATGGTATTTTGCCTCTGTGGTCTCTCTCCCCAAAACACACAACCCTAGTCTAACCATCAGAAACACAACAGACAAATTCCAAAGGGGGGGGCATTCTACAGTATCTGACCAGTACCCCTCAATATTGTCAAGGTCATTAAAAAAATAAAAGGAAATTCTGAGAAACTGTCCCAGCCAAGAAGAGCCTAAGGAGTCATGATGACTAAATGTAGTGTGGAATCCTGGACGGGATCCTGGAACAGAAAAAGACATGAAGTAAAAACTAAGGAAATCTGAGTAAGTATGGACTTCAGTTAATAATAATGTATCAATATTGGTTCATTAATTGTGACAAACATATCATACTAATGTAAGATGTTAATGATAACTGTTCTAAAATAAAACTTCTAAAATAAAAAGGTTATTTAAAGACATGAAATGGAAAATTTTAAACAAAGATATAAACTTACAATGACATAGAATGATGGTCCATATATGTTTAATAAGTAAGAATTATTAAACAACATGCGTGTTATGAATATATTTTTGTTTTTAAAATTATACATACATGTATGTATATACACAAAGTCTGGAAAATCAATGTCTTGGTGATAGAATTATTAGTGATTTTCACCACCACCCCCCTCTCTACTTTTCTGGTTTTGTTTCTCCACTAAGCATTGATTACTTTTAATATTGAGCCCCACTGCTTCTATAATCAGGAACAATGTTATTTTATTTTGGAAAAAAATTAGGTGTACAGCATAGGATCAATACAGTATATACTCCTTAGCTCAAATTATGTGCATTTATAACCACTAAATTTTAGTGTTTCAAGCAGAAATATTTTTAAAGGCAGTATAGAAAAGTGATTTAATTAGACCTAGAGTAAAATTCTGGTTTCACCATTTACTATCTGTGTGACCTTGAGCAATTCAATAACCTCCTTCAATACCTTCATTTTCACAGTGGGGAAAATGTAATGCTTCCAACCAACCTACTGACCTGCAGAACTGCTCTAACGTTTATTTACTTATCAATATAAACACATATCATGTACTATAATATGAATATATTATATAAAATATATTTCATAATATCAAATTTTATTAGAAAATTATATACGTAGTAGCAGAAAGTTCAATGCATGCCAAGAGTCTGACCCTGTTGAGGCTCCATAATGGTAACTGTTACTGAGATAATAATAGTAATCTAAGAAAAATGAAAACACTATTTAAAAAAACTTGTTTCTCAAATATAATAGGGAGCAGTGAAAGACAAACCAGTCCCACAGCTCATGCTACATGTGCAGCAATTTCCCAAATGTCTCTGCTAACTAGATATTCAGTATGGCAATTAAATATGTTAACATGCCCACAGGACCACTGAGAACCCTCCAGAAAATAGAAGTGAAAGCTACTTTTCTAATCATAACCAGCAAACTAATCTTTGGAATACTAATACACCAAGTCTCCCTTCCTATAGAAAAATTTTTCCATCTATGAATATAATGCCAATACAAATTAACACCAGCCATAAAATACAAACTCAGCTTATTTAAATCTCTTGATTATAAATAATGAACTTTAATAAAGAAGCTTTACATAAGACATATGTTTTCATCTTTATCAAAATTCTGGGCTGGGAGTTCTATCTCAATACTGATATTATCCCAAACACAACCCTTATAATACACAGAATCACAATATAATAGGCAAGTCTAATTACATTATGAAATAGTGGATTTATAACAAAGTCAAACAACCAAGATCAAAAAAATCCCTTTGTCTCAAGTGAAAAGCTTACCCAACCTAATTTATCATATGGTATAGGACACAGACCCATAGTTTTAAAACCTGCTAATTTAGGAAGAAAATAATCAACCATAAACAAAATAATATTAAATCACTGTGCCAATTTTTCAACTACATTAGAATATGCACACTGTTCAGTTTGGCTGTTATAGGAAGTTAATTTAAACACCTTTTAAAATAACAAAAACATAGATATAATCCAGAAACTATATTCAGATTGGTATGTATAAACCAGTGTTGGGATTACAACTATACAAAGACTGATTTTATAACATACTCCAAAGTTTCCATATCCAATAAGTCTTACTCCAACTTCCTGAAAGCAGTCTCACAGAGACTTATTCAAATGATGTTATTTTTTTTTCAAAGATAAATACCACATTTTTTTAATGGACAAAAGATCTAAATAGACATTTTTCCAAAGAAGATATACAAATGGCCAATGACTAATGAAAAAGTGTACACCATTAGCCATCAGGAAAATGCAAGTCAAAACCACAATGAGATACCACTTCACATCCAATAAGATGGCTGTAATAAAAAAACACAGATAATAGGTGTTGGTGATGATTTGACAAAGTCAAACATTCATAGATTGTTGGTTGGAATGTAAAATGTTGCAGACACTTTGGAAATCCAAGTGGCAGTTCCTCCAAAGATTAAACATAGAGTTACCATATGATCTAGTAATTACACTCCTACATATATACTTAAGAAAAATAAAAACATACATCCAAATGAAAACCTGTATAATTTTCATAGCAACATTATTCATTATTGTAAAAAATTCAGCATAACATTTTCAATGTTTACCCATGTTAGACTATATATCAGAATTTTATTTCTTGTCATTGCTGAACTATATTCCATTGTACGAAGATCAAGAGTGGGGAGCCATGTTCATATAAAAGGCTAACAAAGAGAACAGATAGCATTGGACGCCAGTGAAGGAAATACTTTGAGAATGAAGGAATGACCAACTCTGCTGAATGATGCTGAGAAGTTGAATAAGATTAGGATTGAAAATTGACCATTGGATCAGTCAATAAATTGACTTTTAACGGATGTCTTTGAGTAAAATGGTTGGACGGAGTTCAAGAGAGAAGAGGGAAAAGGAGAGAAAGTTGAAACAACAAGCATTGTCCAATCTTCTAAGGACTGTTACCATAAAGAAAAGCAGAGTGATGCCACAGAAGCTGGAGAGGGTATGTGGTCGAGTGTTTGTTTTTGTATTTTTTTAGGATGGATATTATGGTGTATAGAACACTAATGAAAATAATCTTGTGTAGTTGGAAAAGGTGATTGTACAAGAAACAGATAAGTTGATGTACAAGGAGATTCAAATGATGTTATTTTTTGCTGAACACTTTAGAAGCCTGGGGTACGTGTTTGTCAAATATGCTTAATTGTAGCAAATTTGAAATTCTCTGAGACCAGATACGATTTATGTCATTGAAAACTACATCTGGCAAATAGATCAAGCTAAATCAACTTTTGGTTCAAAAAAAAGGGAGGGAACTAACTATAACATTTTTAATAAGGTTAGTTTTCTTAAAAACTGTAAAAGCAAATTTAAAATGGGAATTCCAAGCATTTTGAGCAGCATAGCATAGTATCTCTGCAGTAAGAATATATTCGTATGCCATGTACACAGCCCTGTACTTAGCACATCTACATAGATTTCTTGTATAGTAGTTTAATGTGTTTCTGATATCTTGAATAGCTGTTCATGAGTGGTGAACATTACAGTACCATTATCGAACCATTAACCATTCCTTTAGCTTCAAGATACCTAACAATTACAGAAGGCTCAGAACAAAAAAATATATATATATTCAATATAATCAACCTCAATTTATAGGGCTGTTTTAAAATCTTACTTAGACACTATATTTTGTGGTGTATAGAGTCTTTCTTTTTTGAGTTTAATAAAGCTGCATCTGCACTCACATTAGTCTAACTCCAATAGCTCATGCACATTATAGAAAACCAAATTATAGATTACCACATTCACAGTATATATAATGAAGAAAAAATATAAGACAATGTAAATCATTAACAGCATAAAACAGAATTTTGCCAAGAAGCTACCTTTTCATTACACCACAACTATAGAGTCCAGAGGGGCAAGACTATACAATTTATATATATTCCCACACAAGAAACTAACATGGTCGATTGTTAATGGCATTTTGATAATGTTACAGTATAATTACAAAATGGCACAGGTTAATATTTCAGAAAATATCAAGCCTCTTGAAATAAAATGAATATTTATAAGATTAAACTTGTTTTGTTAAACATTAAAGGGAAGTCTTGGAACTTAAAAGGAAAATGTAAAAATACAGAAGACCTAGTTATCAGAACTCCTGTAAATTTTTATTCTTTTAGGGGACTATTTACCTAATAAATGTTAAAGCATGTGGTTTGTGGTTTCGGTTTTCTTTGCAGTTCTAAAAATTGACTATAAGTCTTTTTATAGTATTTACTTTCCTCTGACCCCCTCCAAACCTGCTTTGGATGTCTTTTTTTAAATCTTTCAGGAGAAGGGAGTAGATTGAAATGTCATGAACTCTTGAATACAAGAGTTAAAATGACAGTATCATATAACTATCCTGACGCTCTTTAAAGTAATATTAGTCTTCTAGAATACCAATCTAATTCTTAGAAGCAGAAAACACAGGAAGCTCAATGTTCCAAGAAAAGGTAATAATAATTGATTCATCCTGGCTATCCAGGAAATACACAGCAAGGATCTGTGTTCTATGCAAATACTGACAACAAAACCATCTAGTAATTAATACTTACCACCCAGGGACAGGAAAATAGAAAAAGAGCTCCCGGAACAAACGCACAATGAGTAAAAAGTACAGGAAGAAAACAACGTAAATTTGGAGATGAGAAGGAATCCGAGCTAGATGAAACACATGACAGATCGGTGAGCTGACAGAAGTAAACCAAGGTGGTGGAAAGATCACCACTGATAAGAGATGAGATTGGAATGTAGGTAGATGTGAAGTGGGCAGAGGTGAGGGGGGAAAACAGGCAAGAGCTAGAGATGACAGAAGCTGAATTTCAAGAGATACCAACAACAAAAGCCAGGAGGTGGCAGGGTAGGAAGGAGGCACGCCCAAGGAAATTGAAGGTAAAGAGAATAGGAAGCATTTTCAATGGGAGGTTGCATCATGGTAAAGGCAGTAAGTGGGCAAAATACAGACACCAAACAAGAAATTATCTATAGACAGATGAGAAAAATGTAAGAGACCAGATGATAAGTACATAGGGAGAAAGAGGGAAAAAGGTCTACTGGAAAAGAAAGTATTTTTTAAAAATTGTTTCTGGGACCAGCCGAGTGGTGTGGTGGTTAAGCGCTAGCTTGGGAAGCCAGCAGCCCTGGTTCAGGTCCCACATATGAGGGCCAGTGACACTGCCCTTAAAAAAAAAAAAAAAAATTGTTTCTGGAATTTTACTTTATTAAATTTAAAAATCTGTTCTTTTGATTAGTTTTCTCTCTGTTGAGTAAACCTTGATACATAAAAATAAAGGTTTCCTCAACTTACAGAGAAGAAAAGTTTTGATGAGGTCAACTGACTTAGTCACAAAAAGTTAAGAACTGAAAACAATAAAATTTACTTATGTTGTTAATTATCTTAACTCTGACAAACTAATTTTCATACCAACAATGTATAATACACATTAACCACCTTAATGACCAATTTAATTGCTTCATGTGTTAATAACAAAACCTTTCTCTCTGTCTCTTTCTTCCCTCCTCCCCTCACCGTGCTTACCAGCATTTGGAAAACTCCTTGCTAAAAAGAAGTTTGATGGAGATTTAAAATAAGGTTTAAAACAATTAATGGTTAAGGGATGCTGTAAATTTTCTATAAATTTCTAATACCCATGTCATTCTGCTTTTCTAGATAACTGAAAATAGAACATAGATGAACTAAAAACAGTTCATCCTTCATTTCCACCTAGAAACAGCAGCGGAAAACAAAACATTAAACAAGAACATAAAAATAGTAAAGAACAACAACTATGAAAAATAACCTAGGTCAGAAGAGCAATTATACCAAAGGTCTATTTATGAAGATATAACTCTTACTTTTACACTGAAAAAATAAGGTCATAAGATCTTTAGTCAAAAATAATTGTGAAAGAGAAAAGGAGGCACATAAAAAAGTTGAGAGTAGATAAAGGTGAATGTCAAGACACAAAGATTGTGACAGCAGCACATCATTATGAAGTAATTCATCAGCATTCTGCACCTTTAGTAATTATTCAGTGAAAGTCAATTTCTATGGGTGACATCCTAATAAATTGTTCCTATTTCTCTCACTATATCTATTTCTCTATTCACATAGAATAAAGCTCTGATCATAAGTAGATCCTCAGCTACTGCAGTAGAGGAAAATATTATACACCAAAGCAGATGGATCAAGAAAAACATAAGAAACACGTAAAGAAATATGCTAAAGTCTTGTCGCTTATATTTTCAGAACTATCTTCTTTCTGCTCAAAAAACCTAAATAGCATGAGGGTCGCTTCTTGAAATTTGCCTTTTCTTCAGTATTTTACCATTCTTCCATGAATATCTTAATGAGTCACTGGGCTATATAGTCCATTCACAAGCATCCACCATTATTATTTACTTCTAGGATGGCTGCTGCTCCACAAGCTTTAGGGAACGTCTTGAAGGAACAAACCTGGTTCTTTGGTTTCTATTGAGGACATGCTGAGACTAGGATTCTCTCTCATGCGCAAAAATGACATGGAAGCCAAATTGTGCTGTTTCCAAGGTAAGATGCCTTAAAAAAAAAAAAAAAAAAAAAAAAGTTACAAATCACCAGATTTACAAACACAATATTCTAAAAAAGCAGTGCAAATTCTCTTACATTTCTCTCTTATATTTAGGCTAAGATTGAAAACTAAGTAATTCAAATAAAAAATTTTAAGAGAGCATCACAGGGTATACAATAAAAGTACTGCAAATTATTGACAGTTCCTGAAATTAATAAAAAATGTCAGTTAAAACTGTAAAGAAATTCTGGTGATTGACATTTTTTGATCTTCACCATCGCCAGGATTGAAGAAGGGCCTTGAGGAAAAACACTATTTCTCTGCATTCTTATCTTACTTGGAAATAGTGTGAATAAGCATGGTTTTACATTCAGCTATAAAATGAGCTACTAAACTGATGACCTAGAAAATTTCTCCCAGTCATAAAATTCTGAAATCTTGGTACTACTGAACCAACTGTAGACAAGTCATCTGACTTCGCCTCGATTTTCATGTCTGTAAAATACAGGGCTTGTTCTTCTTACAAAGGAAGGTGGTTTAAAATACAGATGCCAGGCCATGCTCCTGAGGCTAGACTAATATATCTGTTACTTTTATAATAAACAGTGTCATCCTAATGTACACTCCTACTTAGAGAACCACCACACTAGATTAGATTTAGATTTAGAATCCATCTCTACAACCCTAAAATTGATAAAATGGGACAGTAGAGATTTCATTCAATTATCCAGTTGATAGCCTTAAAATAAATGAATCAGTGTATCATTTTCGTTCCCTAAAACTATCCATTCAGAGAACAGCCTGAAATCAAGGCTAACATGCCAATTGGATAAATTAGATAAAAACTTCAAAACAGATTTTAAATTTTCCAAATTATTTCTTCAGATTTTAAATAGAACACGATGGTGGGACAATGTTCATAGTTATAACTTGCTTCTACAAGACATCCCAAAGTAAGTACTGCTGTTAAAATACAGCAGCATGTCATTTCTTCACTGACTCAAATTATAAAGTTACTCCCCAAAACAAGCGGCACAACCTCCTAGGCAGCAGAAATGATCTATAACACAGAAACTATACCTGCAGAGCGTGTGTCCTCCCTGGCTGCCAACCAGGTTTGTGGCCCATGCTTCATTCAAGGACACTTCCTCCTCTGAATCCTGGGCAGTGGGTGTGGTGATGTGTCACTCCCCTAAATGTGGAGTCATTTAGATTCAGTGACTCTGTTGATGCCCAGCACCCCCAAAATAATATTGTCAGCTCCCAACAAAGGGATACAAAACTGGGCTTTCAGAGAATATCATTTTCCTTCATCTTGCTGGATTTTGTTTGTAGGCTCTGATTTAATTCCATACGGCTTCAAAATGACTTCACTCCACATTTGTTACCAAATCAACAGCACAATTTTATGGTGTATTCCATTAAAGAACTATTACTTGGTCTGAAGAGGCCTCCTGGCCCCAATGTGTTCTCTATTGCCCAAGACAAGCTGAAAAAGTGGATCAAGAGTTTACATAAGAACAAAGCAAATGGACAGAAGTGCACAGTGAACCTTCAATAACACTCACATTCTGGTAAATTACTACCACTAGGAGTTTAAGTCTAGTAAGTGTTTTAAAGAGAAAAGTAGAAAGATATCAAGTGTCATTCAATATTATTTTATTTCATATTAGTTTTCTGATACTAAATTAGTGTCTCAAACAGTCATTGCCCTATGTCCTGGTGAATCATTGTCCTAGAATTCAATACCTTTGAAGAGTTACATATAATCCTCACTCAGCTTTGAGATTAGAAATTCAGGTTCTCTCCCCTTGCCTTCAGTCAGTTTATATACAAAATACAGTATACCCTTAACCTCTTCATTATCAACTTACTCTATCTGGAAAATCGAGCATTGCTTCTGCAGCTCAGAATCATTGCAATATTTTATGCTACTCTGAAATTTAAAAAAGAGCACCTTTTACAGCTGAGAAAATAGTGTGAACTTTTAGGTCTCTCTTCTGTCTTCAATTAAGTAAAACTCCCAAGAGAAAGAAACCACACTGACTCAAGAGTCAGACTGCCCGTGTCTCCCTACTTATTACTTGTGGTATGATTTTTGGCAACTAACTTAATTTCTCATTTGAAATATGGGATTATAATTGTACCTGCTTTAAAGGATTGTTGTGAGAATCAAATAAATTAATATGTAAAGTCACCTGGAACAGTATCTGGCACACTTTAAGCACGCATACTCATATACACATATACTCAACATACACATGTTAACTAGTATTATTACTTTGTTTTACTTTGCTCCAAATTCTCATACTGTTTCACATGTGTACTCAATGTTTGCCCAACTAAAATACTACCTACCTGAGGACTGGGACCACATTTTGAATATCTCTGATATTTCCCCCATGGTATCTAATATTCACTGAATATGTAACATTAACCTACTCAGTATATATTATTATACTGGACGAATAAGGAAATTTTGAAACACAGTATTGTATAAATATATATTCCCTGCCCCCAGTAGCCTGTATTTTGGGTGGGAAAACACAGGAACAATATACAGCCATAAAAGATTAAATACCAAAGTCTGTACTATAAACAGCTAACATTCAAAGGGCTCATCGTGGGCTGCAGACTCTGTGGAAAGCATAAGGCTGTAGTGGTCCTGCCCCTAAAGTTAAGTGGGATCTCCACCAGCGGAAAGAAGCGAGAAGACAATTCCAACGTATTTTTGTTAATTTCACAAATATTCACTGAGCACCTTCCTTATGCCAGGCTCTGTTCTAGATTCTGAGGATATAATAATGAGTGACAAAGAAAAAGTACAGGCACTCTGGAAGTTTTAAAGGGAACTCCATGTGATAGCCAAGTTTTGAAGTGAATGAGAATGACTTGTCTTCCAATCTGATGAAACACATCACTTAAATGCCTTACAAGCAGGAGCCAACATTGCCATTATGGGTCACACCTGCTTTCTAACAATGTGTTATACGTACACAAATGGCTACCATGAAAAATTCAATAACTTTCCATGTACTGTATTCTAAATGTTCCATGTTTCTACAGCACATTAAAGGGATACTCTCCATATTTCTGGATACAAATAACAGATAAGAGACTTACAAACAAACACATACAATGTTATCAGAACAAAATAAAATAAAAAATAAAATAAAACAATGTTATCAGAACAGTTTTTCATAATAGAAGCTGTAATGATCCAGGTCATAAATTTTATCCAAATGAAACCTATTAATGCTTTTCTGTATCCCCTTGTGCTTTGTCCATCCCCCTCCCCTGCCCCCTTCTTTACCTCAACTACTATTGGTTGCCTACAAAAATCAAATATCTACTAGGAGAGTGCTTGACGATGCATGTGGTGGCAAGAATCAGTTAGTAGCAATGGGTACAAGTATTAACTCCAAAAGAAAACAACAAGTGTATCTTTTTCTTCATACATCCGCCCACTGATAAGACTTCTCCACTCATCCCCTCCCTGAAGAGAATGCCCTTAGGTAAAGGAACCCTCTTATTAAGTACTGATTGGCAAAGCATTCTTAATCATTTCCTCTCCAACGAAGGACCACTAGAATCAGAAGATGGGTTAAGTCCAATATGCTCTAATCACAAATAAGACACATTTCCAAGCATTTCCCTCATCCTCTCCAGTCCTTTCAACTTTCACTCTCACAAGACGCAAACTTAGATCCCACCATCATTCTCATCATGGTTATGCCTATATAAATTAAATTTTATCAGTGAAAACAAGTCAAAATAAACTTCTTGATTATAGAAGTCAAAGCTACTGAATTAAATCCAATCAAAAACAACTTCTTAATGCACAAAGTACTAGACTGGACATTGAATGTTTAAGGTATTTATAGGTAAACTGAAAACAGATAGAACCCCTACAATGTAAATAATCTAACATTCTTAACATTCACCTACCCATCAATGTTAGATTCATCAATAAATAGCCAACCGACTGTTTTTTATTTCCTTGGTTTGGTATTGGAAAATTACTTTTCCCTATTTCATTGTTATTTGTTAACCCTTAATTAGGAATTCACTTAGAAACTAAATGTGGAAACAGGGAGCCTTTCAGAAGGGGCTATTAAGGCTTTCCCAAAATTTACCTTTTTCCAAAGTCCAAGCACGGTCTGCTTATTGGGTGACAATGATAGGTAATGTGAACTTACATAAATAAGAGACATTGGGCTTTGGAAACTATTGAATACCCAAATACAGGAACTAATTAATTGCAGTTCTATGCAACTTTAAAGCCATTTTCCAACTTGAAAAACACATTAATTTAGTCTACAAGTCATTTTATACTGCCAACTCCCTTATTTTACAAAAGCGGTAACAGAAGTAGTAATGTACATATTCCATATTTGGACACATTCAAATCAAACTCATGTATTCAAATATTTTTGCATAACCTATACTTATGCAAGAAGTTATCTTGGAATATTAAATGAGATAAAGCATGCAGACCGTTTGGCACAAGCCTGGCAAACAACCAGTACTCAACATTGTCCATTAATATTGCTCCTAATTTTCCACCTTTATAGTCAAAGTAAATAATTATAAAATTAGGGCTGGCAGAATGGCGCGGTGGTTGAGCGCTGGCTTGGGAAGCCAGTGGCCCCGGTTCAGGTTCCACATATGAGGGCCAGTGACACTGACCTCAGGGGGGGGAAAAAAAAATTATAAAATTAAATATATCATGTATATATAAGCTAACAAGTATTAATACTGCAAGTAAAGCCAGTGTATTACTGTACCAAGTAATCCTCTTCATCTAGACAAAGGAGAATTGTAATAGTATGATTCACAAAGCAGAGGGTTAAACATTAGTTCTTATCCCTGCTTATCAATGAAGAATACAACCTCTACATAGTCTAGCATGAATTGTAATTCCCAGTCAGCTGATCCTAGAGAACTAGCTCAAAATGAATAGTTAATTTAAGTATACTTCAAGCACGTGGACAAATGGCCATTTATTTGCAAGGCTGCACCAACCACTCAAATCTGATTACTTCCATATACTGACGCTGAAATCCATTACTGGTCTCATACTTGAAAAACCCACGTTTCAAGTCCCTACACAAAAAGGTTGTAAATACCCCCAAATCATTTACACTGACAATATTACAGCATCCGGGACACATCCAGTTTTGTTTTTTTTTAAAAACTTCAATACTCGCAGCCAACGCATCCTTGATTGTGATAGGGAAAATGGAAAAAACAAGTTTGGAGCGCATATGCTTTCTTAAGTAAATATGAAAAGTGAATATTAAAAGGAACCCTCGCCCTCATTACGAAAAAAAGAGCATCTCGGTGTTTCCCAGCTTCACCCCGATCGGCGGGACCATGCGCAGGCCCCCCTCCCGCGCTGAGTCACGCCTGGGGCGCCCCGCAGCGGGGCGGGAAGAGGCGCGGGGCTCCGGGGGTAGGGCCCGTCCCCGCTCCTGCCCTCCAGGTTCTAGCACACCACGACTAGAGCCACGTGGACTTCTGGGCGGGGGCGACCAGACCTACCGCCACACACAGCCCCCGCCCGCCCCCGCCCGCCCTGCCTTCCCGCGGAGGGCGCGGAGCTCGGTGCCAGGGGATCGCGGAGGGCGGCGCGCGCGGCCCTGGCGAGGGGCGGAGCGCGGCGGTGACGCGCCACGGGGGAGGGGAAGGGAGCCCGGCTCCACTCACGCGCCCGGGGGCGGCACCGGGGCCGTCGCTGCGTCTCTCCCGTTCAAAAAGTGAAAGGGGGGCGGAAAGTGGGGGGGAGGGAAAGACCTGGCTCCTGGTCTCCTCCGGAAACCGACAGGCCGGCAGGAAATGACGAAGGCAGAGGTCGTCCCGGTCCGTGCGGTAACCGGCTCCCGCGAGTCCGGCCCCGACGCCGGGGGAAAGGGCCCCGAGCGGAGCAGCCTGGTCGCCTGCCGCCTCCGGAGCGCGCAGCGTGAGTGGACCCGCGTCCCAGAGCCTCTCGGGCCCCGAGGTCGCGTCACCGGCCCCGCCCCCCGCCCGCGCCCCGCCCCGGACTCTCAGGGGTGGGGGCTCGCCTCCCGCCGCACGCCCCCACCCCCGGGCCCGGCCGCTCCTTCTACCTTCCTCGCCTTGGCTCGGCGCTTCTCCGGGTCGTAGGGGATGGTGGGGCTCCGAGGTCCAGAGACGCAGACACAAAGTGGAAGCAGCGCGAACCTCGGGCGGGCGCCACGGCCCCCGGGATGGTTGGGGTTTTTAGCAGGAATGTTTTAAGGCTGAATCACAGGCCGCCAGCCTACGAGCTGCGAAAACGCGTAAGATCTCCCGGCAGCTCTGCAGGCTCCTTCCTGCCTGCGGCCACTTGAAAAGGAATGATGGTCCCTACCCGCTTGACTGGATTTCTTTCCGGGAGGAGCCGGTCTCACAGGGTTGGGGGTCAGGGCCCGAAGAGTTAAGGTTTGGGAGTCAAATGCATGTGACAGCCCTCCCCCTCCACTCCCTAGGTTGTGACTTGGGGCGGGTTATGCTGTGTAACCGCCACCATCCCAGTTGCTTCTGTAAAATGGAGCTTTCGTGCCTCCCAGCAGAGTGGTTGTAAAGATTCAATGGATACGTGCATTGCCCAGCACTTTGAAGCCCTCAAACGTTAATGGCCTTCCTCCTGTTGGTTGCTTCCTCCTGGAGCCCTATGAGCTTGTCCCCTCCTGCGCTTGTACCCTTGTGCGTCAGGAACCCAAACTACTATTTCAGAGGACTGAGAGAGAAAATCACATTTGTGCAGTGGATTGTGTTTTAAGGAACTCTTGGAACTGTAAGTGATTCTAATCTGAATTTGTATCAAAAATAACAAAGAGACGACAATGATAACATGAAGACCTAAAGACAAGTGATATTCAATTTTAGAACCATCTACACATGGGATCAGGAACCCCCAATCAGGAAACTAATTTTAAAACTTATGATGTAGTCACTTGATCCCTAAAAGTTGATCAACTAAAACCAAACCTTAGTTGTCATATTTTGGCAACTTTATCTCTGGATATGAATGTTTACCTGGAACTTCATTCAGCTCGTCCTAGCATCTCCTTACTGAAGTTGTTCACTCTCATTACTGTACAGGAAACGTATGTGGGAAAAAGTTCAGTTTTCTCAAATGACAAATTTGAGAAATTGATGCATCACGATCCAAGCACGTGGCTAGCTACATTAGTGGTTTTGATGAAACATTAACTTGCCAGGAACGAACCACTGTAATGCCTGCCCTTGAGTGTTTTGCTTTAGACTCAAAAGAAAGGCTGTTATGTAGTGACACTCAGCAGGTGTATGTGGGCACACTTGGTTAGACTGTGGCGTGCTGGGAGGGAATGGTCATAGTTCAGGCCACATGTGAGTCATGGGTCTGCACTGATTTTGGGATAAGACCATTCCTTATTCCTGGCAGTCTTACAAAGTCATACCGCTGGTCATGATGGAGGGCTGGGCAGGAAAGACCTACCCTCAGTGCAAATCTTTCACAATGACACTACTACAAATAACTCCAGTGCGTGTCCCTGGAACTGGAACAGTAGTGTCACTGCATACCAATGATGTTGTATTATATAATGTATGTTATATAATTCACGTTAAAATTTTACCATCTGGGTCAGCAGTAATTTGAAATCCTCTGTAATAAAAGACTGACATGTTTGGGGCAGGAGGAAGACAAGCTCTGTAGGAATACATAATTTATTGAGTGGCACATGAACAGAATTTTGTGAAATAAGAAAGACAGAAATTAACATGGCTCACATCCACGTAGATGTCAGAAAACAGGCAGGAAACACTTTCGTAACTTGTCAGATAAATGGTACCTGCAAAATGTTCTAGTGGCCATTGCTGTATGTTTCCTGCTTCTTTAGTTTGTTAATAACACCCAATCCTGAAAGCTACCACCCTTGCTCCATAATTATCCAGGGCCCTCAACAACTTCTCAAATCAGAATCTAAAGTCATCTCTTTTTGCCAAACACAGTCGTCGTTGTTATTTTTATATTTTGGCACCAAGAAAATTCTAGATTTCATAAGTCATAAAGACAGTTATTAGTCTCTGATCTTCCAGAAGTTTCCATTTCTAAAGTAGGGTGATTATGTACTATAAATCTTGTTATATTTAGGAAACCTGGAGTTCAGTTTTAAGGAATAAGAATTGAAACTTTAATATGCCAAATCCTCTTGTGCCTCTTACTCTCTTTTAAAAAAAAAAAAAAATGATAGCCAGACTTTAATATGTAAGAATTGGTATGGTCTAATGTTTAACTAATGTTCAGATCTCGCATCTATAAATTTTTATAATTTAAACTAAGTTCAGTTTTCAATCCCTAGCTAATTTTTACAAGACCAATCTTTATATTAATCAGATACCAATAGATGTTTTCAGAGATACTATTCTTACCTTCAGTGTCTAAAGTTTAAGTTGAATGGCCATTCATGATATTCACTTTATTATAAATGAGTATACAGTATGACCCCAAAACATCTGACAAAGACTTGAGATGTAGAATGCCTAAAAAAAGAAAATTGCAAAATAATTTCTTGGACGTTTCAGATACTCTTTTTCTTAGTATTAGAAAATGGTTGTCTTATTCTTAGAAACTATAGTACAGTTATTACCTATCATTTGTTCAGTTTGTCTTTTTTTTAATGGAATGTCTGAAATAACACTTCTGGATTTCTTTCGCATATTAGGTCATTTTACTTAGACTTACCTTTTATGTCCAACACAGGGAAGGAACTTTCTCTTTAAGGAAAAATTTAGTTACCTTCCCAAACAAATAAGAAACCGTTACTCTTTTACTTGCTATGTGATACCCTTGCTATTACCACTCTTACTTTCTGTGGGAATGTCGAAAGAATGCATTTCCTTGAATAGAAGTCACAGCTGTGTAAATAGCAAAAAGTAAATTTTTATCCCATAGCTTCTTTCAACCACATTTGGCCAGCAGGCCAAAACTAGATAAAGCTCCCAGCGATTTCCAGTTGCAGGGGGAGGAGGCATATGGAAGAGCATTGTTTTGGCTATCACATCTTTTCTAAGCTGCTGTCATGACTGCACACTATTGTCTTATTCTCTTAGCATCTCAGCCAGTTGTTTGAGTCTGTTTCAAGTATTCAATTGCTTTAATCTGGATAATAGTTCCAGTTTAGAAACTGCAATGACAATTCAACCTGGATCCTTTTAGTAATATGACTTTTTCTTTTTTTTTTTTTTTTAAGATTTTTCTTTTTTAAATTGGGGAACTGGGGGAGGGGAACAGGCAAGTTGCTGTCTTTTTGTTCTTCAGTCTAGTTGTGAAGGATGTTGCTTCACTGGCCCATGTTGGTATTATCATTGCGCTCCTCGGAAGATCGATTGCCGGCCTCTGGACGGCCGTTCACCGTGGCTGTTGACAGCTCACTCCGGCTGACTGCTGGCCACTCATGGTGGCAGCTGGCCACTCACTGTAGCTTATGGCAGACCAGTGCAGCAGGGGCTGCAGCCTATACCATCGCCCCAGCTTCAGGGGGAGCTGTTGTTCACCATCTTAGCTGTAGAGGGCAGTGTCACTGGTCCTCATATGTGGGATCCGAACTGGGGCCGCTGGTGTCCCAAGCCAACTCTTAACCAACGTGCCACTCAGCTAGCCCAGTAATATGATATTTTAATCCCAAATTTTAACCTTTATGTAGAAGCCTTAATGTTTCAAAGTTGAAAATAAGGGGAAATATATTATATGCCTAGACCTGGGGTTGGCCAACTTTTTCTTAGAGGACCAGATTGTAAATATTTTGGGCTTTGAGCACTGTGAGGCAAAAGTCAAGGATATTATATTGGTATTCATAACCATTTAAAATGTATCCATATAGAAATGTAAAACCATTCTTGGCTCCTAGGCAGGCTGGAGTTAGCCAGCAGGCCATATGTTTGCCAGCCCTTCTCCAGACAGTCATACCATCACTCACTAAAAGAAACCCTGCTCTCTCTTCTCTCTTACAGCCAGCCCCATGCCTGGGAGTTACGGAGTGATGGGTGATGATGGCTCTATCGATTACAGCGTGCATGAAGCCTGGAACGAAGCCACCAATGTTTACTTGGTAGTAATCCTTGTTAGCTTTGGTCTCTTCATGTATGCCAAGAGGTAAATCTTTGATATCTCAGGGTAAATAAGAAATAGGGCATTTAAAAGCTTTGCAGGTTTGTTTGTTTTATCTGAATTAAATGCACTAAAATAATTTCATCAGCATTTTTTGTTCCTGCTATGAAAGCACTGTCTACTTGGGTCTGTCCTTGAGCTCATCAAATACCAAGGTTTGGCTTTGAAAACCCCATTGCTTTTTATTTATTTATATATTTTTTTTAGGGCAGTGTCACTGGCCCTCACATGTGGGACCTGAAACGGGGCCGCCGACTTCCCAAGCCAGCAGAAAACCCCATTGCTTTAAGAGAAAGAGGTTTAAGAGCAGCTCTTGGCACCCAGACCAGCTACTCCCATTCTATCATTTCTAATATAATTCAATTTTATCCTCTGGCCTCTGTTCACTGTTACCCTTGGATGATCACATTTTTTTTAGCCTCATCCCTGAAATGCAGAAACACTAACTCTTATGTGTTCAGCAGTTCTGACTTCACATTTTAAGCTTTCCCTTCTGTTTCTTGTGCATGACTATATCACAGCACTACTTGAAAATATTGATATTATCTGATTGCTTGTTTGTCTATTTCACAAAATCTTCAGTTAAACTTGAGAACAAGAACCTTTAACCTGTATGTTCCTAGTGTGCCAGGTAGTGTAAATCCTCAATAAATATTTCCTACATTAATTCTGAATGTTGTAGCAAAATTGAACTGTCCTTTTCCACACTTGCTGGGTCCTTTAAGTACAGTTAAAAAAAAATGGAGGGGTGCTTTGAAGCAGAAAAGCAGTTGAATCGAGTTGCTTCTGCTTATAGCCACATGCTTCATAGTGTCTTCTACCACAGTAGATAGTTGAAAATAATTAGTAATCCAAAAATAATGGATCTTTGGCCTTGGGAATTGTTTAGAGCCTACACTTTGTCTTAGACATGCAGTCTCACCCTTCCCTGCCTTCTGACCCCTGAAGCAGCTGGCCCCTTGGCCACCTGGACTCCAGGGAGTGGGTGAGAGAAGGTTCCACATATCATCACTGGTCCACTTGCAGGAAACAGCTTTCCTCTGAAAATAGCAACTGCCTCCTTCCCAACCCACTTATAAAAGCAGAGGCACACTATCGTTATGGCCCCACTAGTGCCATGCTGTTGTATTGGAGAAATAACGTTTATTCATTGTTTTCCAAAATTAAGGTCTGCTCACATTCTGTTTATTGTTGAACCCAGAAATTTAGCTTTATTTGGATGACATGAGAGGGGGGCGGGAAATCAGGTACTTAACTTGTTTATGCATTTTTCTATACAATATTTGGCTTTTTGGGGGGAGGGAGTAGAGACACAATGGAGGTACAATCACTTTGTTGTATTAAGTGGATGTGTTCAGCTATTATACTTTCTTTTCTTCCTTATAGCCCTGTTGCTATACTTGTACAGCTTCATCTATTTAGTGAAAGAAAGAATACTTGAGCCAAGGAAGCATCTCACAGAGACAAAATTAGGATGGATTCCGTGCCATTTAAGTCCTTTTATGTAGTTTTTGATTACAATGGTCATGAGAATATTACAATCTATAGATGTTAATACAAATCTCTCTTCTGCATTTGTTTTGTGTTTTAGGAATAAAAGGAAAATTATGAGGATATTCAGTGTACCACCTACAGCAGAAACTTTGTCAGAGCCCAACTTTTATGACACAGTAAGCAAAATTCGTTTAAGACAGCAACTGGAAATGTATTCCATTTGTAAGTATATTCTGTGCTGAACTATATACATAAGCATGTTTAAAATAGATTTTTTTCTGCAGTTGAGTCCAGCTAGCAAAAGGTTATCAGAAATAGTTGGTAATGAAAACTTAGTGCGTTTTTCAGATGCTCAACACAGTATCAGCAAAGACAAACTTGTACGAAGTCAATGCTTCAGGACCCTGTACTTCTACGGAGCCCTTTCCCGACCCTGAGAAAAGCCCTAGCAGTATGTTCGTGTAATTGTACTTTTGTAAATTTGGCAAAAATTAGCTGTTTTAATAATCAGTTAAGATTGCTATTTCCTCTTACTTGGTACTTCTCTCTGTGTAGAATGGCATTGAAGTAGCCAAGAGTATTTTGGGGACTAAGGAGAAATTGAGTTGGAGCTACTTTTAGTTGGGATTTGAATTTTTTTGTATTGGTGGAATTTATAGTCATTTCTATTGCAAATAAACTACTGCACACCAAAGCAATATAGGAATGGCTTCCTATATGCTTCACATGTGACATCAATGTGCAAGGCCAGAGGTCATTTCTCAATATTAACATATTCTATAGTACTGAACACAGTGAGTATGTAGGTAGTGGAAAAGAAACAAAGTCCAAAATTTACAGAGCCAGAAGGAATTGTACATCTAAGCCACAGGTGTTTATGCTGTCATTTGAAAGAATGAGGTGTGGTTTCCATGATGTATCATTAAGTGAGAAAAGCAAGATACACCATATTTTGCTGTGTGTAATGTGTACCCAGGTTTTTGGCCCAAACTTGCAAGGAAAATAATCTTTCGTTTTAATTTTTTAATTCAAATTTTTATTTGTTTACATTTAGGTACTTGTTTTTTGTATTATAAAGGAATTTTAGCATTTGTTTTCGTTTTTTTTGAGGACAGTGTCAGTGACCCTCATATGTGGGACCGAACCGGGGCCGCGGGCGTCCCAAGCCAGCGCTTAACCACCGTACCACTTGGCCGGCCCTAGCATTTGTTTTTTAATATATTATGGTACAAGAAATTTTAGGTAACAAATGATTACAAAACACAAGAGCAGATACAAGGTACAAGAGATTTTATGTACCAGTAACAAATTTACGATATTTACGCATCATAGAAAGCCAAGAACTCTTCATTGTTGCAAGATTGTCGTAAGTTCAACAAAACTGATTATCATGTCCCAGGGCATTGTTTTGCATATGAATATCAGTATTGATTTCTAGAGTTACATTTTTAATTCATAAGCGTAAATAAAAGAATTAAAAACATTTATATAGATACAGAATTAGGACTACCCATGTATAATGAGCATTCTTATTTTTCCCTCACAAATTTGAGCAAGAGTGCACATTATACATGACAAAATGCAGTAATAGTATATATACTATGATGTCACTTTTAAAATCAAATGACAAAAACATCTATGTGTAATATAAATGTTCTATATAGTTATGCAAGCATAGAGGAAGGCTTGGAGAGATACACAACAAATTATTAACATGCATTACCTTGATGGAGACAGGGTGGGATTTAAGGAAAAAAGACTGGACATTCTTAAAAGAAAGATTTCTACAGTAAGAACTCGCATGCGCACATACACATTCAAAGAAGCAAGGAGTGAAATTTTAGGTGAAGTGTACAAAAAAATATATGTACATATATACTTTACACAAGTAGAACCTCTAAAAACTTCTTCAACATAAATTCTAGGGCCGGCCGAGTGGCTCAGTTGATTAAGAGCTCGCTCAAGAGTGCGAGCTGAATAAATAGACAACTACAATATTGCCACAGGGATATGAAACACAATTGGTGGAATATAATAATGTTGTAAAAATTTTGTGGCGTGTCAGATAGTCTCATGTCTTGTTAGGGAGACCACTTCATGGATGGAGTAGAGGCTTGATCACTGCACTGTACACCTGAAGCTGACATTGTATAGTACTGTATGCCAGCTGCAACTGAATATGTGGATGGTCACGGGATGTGGAGTATACTGTGGAGGGGAGTCAGGGGAGTTGTGATAGATATGTATGATATGCGGGGGGAGGGGGTGGCGAACTGGGGGAGGGGGGTTTTCACTTTGGGGGGTAAAGAGTATAACTATTGCATTGTGTTGTACACCTGAAACTAATAAAAAAAGAAAAAAAAATTAAAAAAAAAAGAGTGCGAGCTGAGCTCTGAGCAACAGCGGTTCGATGCCAGCCCGAGCTGAGCTGCCAACAGGTGGCAGGATGGCTCAGCTAAAAAAAAAAAAAAAAAATTTTATCCTGAGTACTAGTAATAGTTCCCTTGGGAAAGGGACTGGGTGGACAGCTGGAGGCCTGGTCAGGTAGGAGGCAGGGACACTTTTCACTGCTTCCTCTTTTGTTTCTTCTGCTTTTTGTACCATATGCATATGTTACCAGTTCAAAGTAAGAAATAAAACTCACATAGCATTATTCACAGTAGCCAAAAGGTGGAAACAATCCAAGTGTCCTTGAAGGATGAAGGGATATGCAAAATGTGGTATATAAATATAGTAGAATATTATTCAGCTTTTAAGAGGAAGGCAGTTCAGACACTTGCTATAACAGATGAACCTTGAAGACATTATGCGTCATAATTATTTTCTTATAATGAAATGAAGTAAGCCAGTCACCAAAGAACAAATATTGTATGATTTCACTTATATGAGGCAAGTTCATAGAGACAGAAAGTAGAATGGGGGAAGAGAAAATGGGGAGTTAGTGTTTAATAGGTAGAGCTTAGTTTGGAACTGGGGGAAGAGAAAATGGGGAGTTAGTGTTTAATAGGTAGAGCTTAGTTTGGGATGATCAGAGGAGTTCTGTGGGTGGGTGGAGGGTGGTGATGGTTGCACAGCAATGTGAATATAGTTCATGCCACTGAACTGTGCACTCAAAAATGGTTAAAATGGCAGATTTTATGTATATTTTCCCATATCAAAAAAATTCCTTAAAAAAATAACCTAACTTAAGTATTAAAATATGGAGCCAAAGACCTGTCTGGAAAATTACGAGGAAAAAATTAAGTTTTCATAGATGCCTGGTCAAAACAGAAGGTATCTCCTAGCAGTGATGTGTTCAGCAGTATAGAATATACTATTATAAACCCAGCGTAGTTTTTTTCTTTTGGGATGGGAAGGGCATACAATAAAATTTATCAGAATTCCTGTGTTTGTAAGGTGTCCTAGTTTTCTATTGCTGCTATAACAAATTGCCACAAATTCAGGCTTAAAACAGCACAAATGAGAAGGTGAAGGGATTAGCAAGTACAAATTGGCTGTCACAGAATATTCACAGGGATGTGAAATGCAATGGAGAATATAATCAATAATGTATAAATTACATAAGGTGCCAGATGGGCACTGGACTTATCGGGGGAAGGCACTGGACTTATCAGGGGAATCACTTCATAGACTGTGTAGATGCCTGACCACTGTGCTGTACACCTGAAGCTGACTCTCTCTGTATATATAGTCATGGAATGTAAAGCACAGCATAGGGAATAGTCAATAGTGTTGTAACAGCTACATGCAATGTCAGAGGGGTAGTAGATTTTGTGGGGGTGGTTATCACTTTGTGAGGGGTGTAAATGTCTAATCATGTTGTTTTTATACACCTGAAACTAATATAAATAAATAAATAAATAAATAAAATATATACGATGAGAAGGGAAAAAAAACCCACAAATGTATTATCTTACAGTTTTGTAGTTCGAAAGTCCTACAACAGTCTCACTGGGATAAAATCAAGGTGTCAGCAGGGTTCCATTTCTTTCTGCTCTAGAGGAAATCTGTTTCTGCCATTTGCGGCTTCTAGAGGCTACCCACATTTCTTGCCTTGTGGCTCCATTCCTCCAACTTCAAAGCCAGCAGCACTGTGTCTTGCTGATCGTTGTTCTATTTTTATATCTCCTTCTCTCACCGAACTCACCCAGGAAAGGTTCTCTCATTTTTAAGGGCCCATGTGATTCGGTTGGACCAGATGGTTGAGGGTAATCTCCTCCTCTCAGTGTCCTTACCTTAATCACACCTGCAAAGTCCCCTTTGCCCTGTAAGGTAACATGTTCACAGATTATGACATAGATATCTTTGGAAGCCATTATTCTTATAAACAGTGAGTATATGTATGGGTTTGCACATTTAATGAATTCCATAACATTGGATCATTCTCAGTGTTTGTGACATACCTAATCGTGAAAAAGTCTGATGGTTCAAGAGGAAATAGCAAACAAAATTATTTTTCTTAGAGAAGACTACCAAAGCTGTATAAGCTTTAGGCCACAAAAGTCTGGATTCACCCTGAGTAGCATAAACAAATAACATGTCTTTCTTGGCTAGGAAAAACTTAATAGGCTGAAAGTTTTAAAGCTAAGCGGTGAGGGACATTCATAAAGATTTTAGCCCTATACTTGCCCTAGTTTCAGGTTAAGACCATTCTTCAATAAACATTGAAGTTTACTTACAAAGAGAATATAAAGAGAATTTTACTCGGAAGTACAAAGAGAATATAAAATTACATATCTGTCTTTTCTTCTAGTTTATGTCAATGACAATGTTCAATAATAGGTCTCTTAGGCTTATAAGTTAAAATATAGTCAAATTCCTTTTTTTTTCTCTTTTTTCTTTTAGTCAAATTCCTTATGATTGGACAAAAGCATTATTTTATCTTAATATGGAAATAGGGGAAAAGAAAGAAGGAAATTATAAAATGTTAATTTAATAGCTTAACCTTTACCCTATAATTTAAAGCTCTGAATCATCCTGATATACAAATAATAATAAACATATAAAAATGGATATCAGCAGTGTTGAGAAATGATCACAAAGTATAAGTTTCCTCATTAAAAAAAGACTGTTTAATTTTAAGCAGATTCTTTACTGAGAATCATGACTTGTCTGATTTAATGTTAGCTAGTAGTTATTTTGTTATTTTATTAATTTTATCTTTTTTCCTTGTTTTTTGTTTTGTTTGTTTTTAATAGCAAGGAAGTATGACTATCAGCAGCCACAAAACCAAGCTGACAGTGTACAGCTCTCATTGGAATGAAATCTCAGAAAATGAGCAACACAAGTAATTGTTAAAATAGTACAGTAGCAAGTTCCTAATTCTACTAAATCATGAACAGCATTTTTTTAAACTTCTGTCTCCATAAAATCATTTTACTTGTGACTTTTTCCCAATTTTTTGTGTTTTGTAGTGCTTTTGAAAATTGAATCTCCAAGTCGTTTGTTACACAAATAAAAAATGCCCAAAGGCCTGAAAACAGTCTGCACATACCTAGGAAGATAGACTATAACCAGAACGGTGATTTTATGTTGTGAAGACCTTTCGTTTTTTCAGGATACAATCAGTCAGAAATGAACACCCATCATGGATGCAAGAATCCAAAGCTTATGCCACTATGATTTGAACATTTTTACAAAATTAAAAAATGAAAATCCAGTCATTGGAATAATTTTCTCTCAGACTATATTCTGTGATGGATAATGGACTAATTTGTGTTCTTACTGCTGTTATTACCACCCTTTAATTGAGTTAACTATTTGCTTCTTCAGAACTTGCACAGTAGACTGTCTTTTCTGCATCATGAAGCACACCCATCTGCTAATTGTGGAAGCTCTCTGTGACTGGAATTTTTTCCCCTTTAATTGTTTTCTTATGAATTTGTTTGCTTTTTATTTTTTTAATCCCACAGTTTCATTTCATATCACAAGAGCCTTCTTTAGACCATACTGGGGCCATGCTGCTAAATAAATGGGCACTTCTATATTGGAATTAGCAATGGTTTACGGTCATGGAACTATCGATGTTTATTTAATGTCTGATTTCTTACGCTTTTTTAGCATAAGCTTCCCTGAAGACTGTCATGTATTGTACCATTTCATACTGTACATTGAAATGTTTTTACCTAACTTGTAATATTTATTTAGATAAAAGCTGGTTGGAGGTAGTGACAAGGAAGTTTAACTGTCCATGTAAATGGCCAGGAATTAGTTTTTTGAATTAAAGCTATTCTTAATTTCAACAGTTAGAGTTAATATTTCAGCATTACTTTCTTTTCCCTTTATAATTGTGAAATAAAAGAATTAAATTTAAATGAAAAGGTTTAGACCAAATAAAATCATATAGGGAAACTGCATTTACTTTTAAAATTTAACTATATTACTCAAAAATGTATATATATTGTATAAGGTGAATTGTTGACCAAGTGGAATAATTCTTTCTTAACTCACAAATGAGCGAATGCACCATGTATATATAGAATGAAAAATAATGTACAACTCAAAGGATTGTAAACAGTTATAATTACAAGCCAGGGGTAGGAGAGCGGCAAGGAGACAATCTTCTTAAACTTTGTTTTGCTCTTAGGAGACCACTGTATATTTCCATGAGCAGAAAATGTAATCAGGACCAGGAACAGTTTACTTGCTGTCACTGACTTGTGGCACAATCTGGACAAATTACAAAAACTGGCTATCTCAGATGACTTGTAAAAATAGTGTACATAAATAAATATAAATTACTGTGATTGTTTTTATTTGCATCCACTAGATAAAGGCAGCCATGACTGAAAACTGGTAGATCATTTGGTGAGCATCAAACCTTGCCAAATAAGAGAGAAAAATGAATTCCTCATTTTTGTCTAAAGCTAACTGATGGGAATCACTCACCCCCACTGTCAGGAACAACAGAGAGCCTGCCTTTGAAGTGTCTTCTCTGCTTCAGCAGCTGAGCTGGAAAAGGGGTGGAGGGCTGTGCACTTCAAAGCGGCACCAGCTGATTGTTCAGCTTCTGCCCCCCAAATCCACCAAGGATTCAACGAAATTATTTTCTTTGGAAGAAAAATGGAATGACTAATAAACTGGTTACTAACACTTATGTTCTCCTTTTCCTTGTTCTTTTTTTTTTTTAATGCGTAAGATGTCCAGCAGTAAGCACCAGTCAGCCTCTATTGATACACAGCTTGAGTGTGTTAAATAATTGATGTGTAGCTGATGCATGAAGGAAAGAAGTTGGCCTCTAAAGGTCACAGATGTTTGCCGTTGACCTCACACTGTTTCAGGTGGAGTTAGTTATATGATTCATCAGAAAATGAAATGCAGAATTTATGGTAAAATTGATGTCATAACCAGTCAGAAATATTTTAAGTATTGAGTAGCAATAACAAAATAGTGGTAATAAAAATAATTTCAGATATAAAGATAACAAATGTATCTTACAAAATATAATTAAAGGAACCAAGTAATTCATTCAAGAAATAGTTGTTATGAACTATAAACTCTGCTAGCCATTTGTGAACTATAGGATATTCGATTCTTATAACAATTAGAATGGGAATAGGTGATGGAAAACTAAATGGAAACAGTGGCACTTATTTGCATACTTCTCCCCTCTATGCAAAATAGTGAGGATCCTAGAATAGGGACTAGAGCTTAATCTGTTTCCCACTTCGTTTCCTAATAAAACCAGAGCCAAACTTACACAAAACCATAAAGCAAGAAAAATTTCCCACCTTTCTGTCCCTCTTCAGTCTCCCTATAAGTCTGTGTGGGAGAGACAGGTCTTGAATGAGGATTTAAAAGTAAGGATGAGGAACTATGCTGAGAAGGTTTTAAATCCTACTGACTGCTGTAGCACATATGGGAACTTTCAGCATCAGGTCATGTTTCTCCTAGCATTGACCTCTCAACCCAAAATAAATGAGTGGCATTTAGCATTGAATTCTATACTGATGTGTTTTCTACCTTTATTTCATTTAGATATAGTAAAAAGCAAGCCATTTATAGAGATTAATACCATTTCACATTCTAGGTAGGAAGATGGGATGAGCCTAAGGGGAGACTGCTCACTGTCCTGGTTCACTGGTAGTAGCTCAGCCCCAAGTGTAATACTGAAGGAGCACCATATTGTTCACTTTTTTTTTTTTTTTTTTTGAGGGCAGCATCACTGGCCCTCATATGTGGGACCCGAACCGGGGCCGCTGGCGACCCAAGCCAGCGCTTAGCCACCGCGCCACTCGGCCGGCCCTGTTCATTTATTTTTTATGTTTCCAGTTCCTGAGTTTCTTGAAAGAGTGGTTTTGTTCCAGGGATTTTTATTCAGAAATATTTTGACAAATTTCAAACTAGCTGAAGAAGGTTGGGGATTTCTTCACTGCAACGTATTGGTGAACTTAACTGCAAATGCTTTTGACCTCAATAATCTGAATTAAAAAAATATATACATCACACAAATGTAAAGTAGTTATGACAGGACAAGTAAATGTATATTTATTGTATTCATTTGGGAGGAGGAAGGATTGCAAATATCTGAATAATATTTTAGTTTGAGGTTTAAAATCCAGGCCCATTCAAGTTGACTGCAATCTAATATAATTCTTATATCTGAAATGCTTTCTAGCACCTAGTGTTAGCATAGTCACTAGCCCAAAGTAAATCCTTGGTAAATACTTGTTGAATTAATTTACTTGTAATTATTTACAGTATCAATTTTTTTTATGTTTAAAAAGCAGTTTTAGGTTCTGTTTCTGGGAATGGAAGAGTAATTGTGTCAGACTCACAGATGATTATGAGTTCAGTACAAAACATAAAAAAACATTTGAAGGTAATTCAAGCTGACAAACCAAAAGGAGGATGACCCCTGAAAGGGGACAGCTCTGCTTGAGATTTGTGCTTACGTGATTCTTTGTCTGAAGGTATTTCCCAGTCTACCCATTAAGAGTAGCTAGACCTCAAGCAGAAAGTTACAGTGAAATTGGTTTGAGGAACAGGACAGAGTTCAGGAGTCTGGAGAGAATGGAAAGTGAGGAAGAACACCACAGAAGTGAACCAGAGGAGGGGAACCCCAAAATCTGCATATAAATTCTGCCAACTCCTAGGCTGATCTCTGAACTACAGAAGCTTTTAGGAACCTGGTAGAAAGAAAGAAAAAAAATTAGCTATAAGGCTGAAAGAGCTAAGCAAGAGTCTTCAGCTGCTGCCCATCATAGGAGATACAGTTTGAGTCCTGCCAAATTAATTGCCTACTAGAACAAAAACTAACACTTTTCAGAGAAAGATAACTGAATCTAGAAACTCTACACCATATCATCCACAATGTCCAATATACAATCAAAAATTACAGGAATGAGAAAAACAAGAAAACGAGATTCATAGTCAAGAGAAGAAATGAGGCAATGTGGTCCACAGTCAAGAAAAAAACAGTTGATATCAACTGACTCCAAGATGACCCAGATGTGCATTGACAGACAAGGACTTTAAAAGTATTACAAATATGTTTAGATAAACACTTGCAGGTAAATGATAAATGTTTTATCACCAGCAGATCTGTACAAGGAAGGCTAAAGGAAATTCTTTGGGCAAAAGAAGTGATAACAGATGAAAACTCAAATCTAAGCAAACTCCAGGCATGATGTGTGATCAGATGGTGAGAAACAATGATAGAACAAGTAGGGGCTTTTACCAAGTGAGGAGAAAGAGTATATAGGAGTTTCTTGTACTATTATAACTTTTCTATGAACTTGAAATTATGTTTTTAAAGTTACAGAAAAATATTTGCAAATCAATTTCTTGTAAACCCAATTCTATTTTTTTTTTTTTTTTGAGGGCAGTGTCACTTGCCCTCATATGTGGGATCCGAACCAGGGCCACTGGCTTCCCAAGCCAGCGCGCAACCACTGCGCCACTTGGCCGGCCCCCCAATTCTATTTTTTGTGTCATACCAATCATTGTCAAAACTAAAAAAACAGGCAGGAGGCCCAAAAGTGTCTTAGACAACATTATGCTTCTTTCTTCTGTACTTCATCCCACAGTATCCAACATCATTCTGTTCTATATCAAAATCTACTTCCATGAAAAAATTTAAAACACACTTCCACAAAGTATAAATGACTGATAACAGTTAAGTGTTGCTTCACAGAGTGTTTATTCTGTGTTTTAACAGAGGGAGCCTTCAGTTGGAACGATATTAAGCTCAGACAATACAGAGCAGTGGTAATTTTCAGGGATAACAGAGCCTTAAAAGCCGATGAAATTATACCACATAAGCAATTAACTAAACTCCACCTAATCATTTGGTTAGCACTTCCAATCTGCCTTCCTCCATCATCTGAGTTTAAACATTAGCTATCAGAATTTCATCTCTGCCCCACAAAAATTATTAAATGCATTGGAACTCCTAAAAATAAGAATGATTCTATAATTTTATATCTGCTTAAAATGGGGCACAGCCAGCTCTGTTTTTATTGTCTCTGAGAGGTAGGAAGGTAGATGGTAAGAGACAACAATGATCTTTTTTTTTAAAATTTATTTATCTTTTTAAGATTTTATTGGGGAATTGGGGGAGGAGAACAGACAAGTTGCTGTCTTTTTGTTATTCTGTCTAGTTGCAGAGGACATTGCTTCACTGGTGCAAGTTGGTATCATCCTTGCGCTCTTCCAGGATGAGGCAGATCGGTCGCCGACCTCTGGATGGTCGCTCACCGTGGCTATTGGCAGCCAGCCGCTCACAATGGCTGCTGGCCACTCACTGTAGCCTATGGCAGCCCACTGCAGCCGTTGCCGGGGCTTGCGCAGCCCAGCTCCAGGTGAAGCTGTTGTTAGTTGTAGAGGGCAGTGTCACTAGCCCTCATATGTGGGATCCGAACTGGGGACGCTGGTGTCCCAAGCCAGCTCTTAACCAATGCCCCACTCGGCTGGCCCAACAATGATCTTTTGATTACCATTTTATAAATGAATAAATGTGAGCAATGTGAATGATCTTCCCAGTCCTGAACTTTTACAATGTTGAGAAATGTGAATATTGGATGGAAAGAAATGTCTCCAGGGGCAAACAGAGAGGTACAAACGTGGGTATATAAAAAGGCAATTTCTGAAAAAAACATAGTAAATAACATACTGTCTTAGTAATGCTTTTTGAACTTAGAACTGGTATTTAAAACACATACATGTAATAACTTGATTTTCTTCTCTGATGTCAAGTTTTTCCTTAATTTACTGTACTACTTTGCAAGTACTAGGTGTTTAATAAATATGTACTAAATTAAATCAGGTTGAATCCAGTGCTGTGCTATCCCAGAAAACAGACCTATGGAATAAAGTGGTTTCAATAATTTCATTTTTTTGTCTTTTGTTTTTCTTTTCCAGTGCAACAGAGAGCAACTGTGACTCTACAGTTCTTGCAGCTCTTGCTGGCAGTCCAGTATACTTTGTGAAAGTGGTTACCATATGATATTTTATTTACCTTATTATTTTTTTAGTGGAGTAACGCAGCAAACATTATCTCACAGTTGAAGAATTCAAGAGCAGACCAGGTGGGTGGCTCAGGGTCTCCCCTAGGATTGCAGTGAGGATGTCATCTGTCAGCTGGGGCTGCATTTCAGCTGGAAGAGCTGCTTCTAAGATGGCTCCCTCACACTGGCTGTTGGCGGGAGACCTCAGTTCCTTTTGCTTTCCTTGTGGACTATATGATATTAATACCCTCCAAAAAGAAAAAAAAAAAAAAGTGGATGGATTTTTTTTTCCCAAAAAAGTATTCCAGAGCACAGTATACTCTATATTTTTAAGGTGTTACAATTAAAACTATATATTTAATTATTTATAATTATCCTTCAAAAAATTTTTTTTTTTTTTTTTTCTTTTTTGAGGGCAGTGTCACTGGCCCTCACATGTGGGACCCGAACCGGGGCCGCTGGCTTCCCAAGGCCAGCACTTAACCACCGCGCCACTCGGCCGGCCCTCCTTCAAAAAATTTTTAACAATTAATCTCAATTCATCATATCAATGAAAGTAGTTGCAAGGAAAAATCCAAAAAAGCAAACAAGCCAAAAAGGTTAACTTTTCTTCCTGTTGTTACATGCTTGCCTTTCCAAATTTGTTTTGCTATACCAGTATCTTAATTGTTTGCAATTTCTTAAACTCATTACACCTAATGATAATTGCCAGCATATGCAAAGCTATTTGACTTCTGAAGGAAGAAATCTGGCCTGGAACTGTGAAAGGGTTGCAATCTACCAATCTACAAATTTTACAAATTTGCCAGTTGGTATTCAACCAATCTTGAGTGCACCAATTCCATTTTTTAAGAGTTGTCATGGTGCAGGTGATTGTTTTCACAAATTAATTGTAATATTCCATTGTAATATTCAAATTTAGCAAATTACTACAGCATCACATTATGAATTTATTTAACTCACCATCTTCCACTATTTATAATTCTTAAGTGAAATCTAATGTCATTACTACTGTCTTATATATTAGCAAAACATCAATTAATAAAACACTGATTGGAGACCATCTTCAACTGAGGAAATATGTCAACAGTCCAGATCATGGGAGGGGATGCTGGCCTGGCTAGTTGCAGACAAACTATATATGCACCCACTTTGGACTGTCAAGGCTTTTATCAGCAAATCTTTTAGGGAAAGGAGTTGCTCCCTTTCTTCCTTGAGACTTTTGATCATCAGAGTTAGATTTCTCTTTCATCTTCATCTGCAGAGAACTGGAGATTGAGTTTTAGAAACACCAGTTTCAAGGACAGATTTTCAATTATCTACAAGTTATAAATGAATAAAAGTGTTTGGAAGCTTAATTACTTACACTTTGCTTGTTTAGTTGCATTCTGACCTTACTTAAGATTCTGGATATTTTGGGCTATTTCTTAGGTGCCTTACTTAATGGCCTGTGGCCCATTGCCATGGTGAAATAGAATTAATAACAATTCTTACTTATGCTAACTTAATACTTGTAAAATATACCCTTTCTTTGTTTATTAAAAAAGAAATAGCACCCTGGCAAATCTAGTATGCTTCAAAAGGATTATAAAATTTTTAGAAACACTAGTCCTAAATTATAGCTATGGAGAAATTTGAACTGAATGTATTAACCAACATATGACAAATGTAGACACTTACTGTTCTGCTAGCTGACAACTTTGACTAAAGCTTGAAGTTTGCTTTTTCAAGATGTTTGGGAGTAAATTTAGCTTGAAACAATCCTGAATGGAAGGAAGTCACTTTATCGTCCAAATAATCTTTTTTTCTGAACTTTAATATAACTTGTCAGTTTTGGCCAATCAAAAGCATGTTGTTCATCTTTCTCCTAAGAAATTAAAATAAAATTTGAATTTGATTTAGTTTGTATAAAGTCATATTTAATACAACCAAAGATAACTCTACATTTTGGTAAGTTTTGGGACAATTTTGAAAGCACCAGTGTAGATAGAAAATGAACTAGTTAACAGTTTAGTTACTAGAACACAGACTTTGAAACCTGACTTCCAGCCTGTTTCAATTTATGCCGTATCTATTTTAATTAGAGCATGTCATTAATCTTACTAGACTTCAATTTGTTCTTCTGTTAAATGGGAATATGATGGTCTTTACCCCAGGGAGGTCAGATTCTAAATGATATACCACCTGAAGGCAATGTAATGATCCTTGGTGATGTTGTTGTTCAATATTCTTTTACTACGAAACCAATTTATATATTTAAGAGTTCTGAAGAGGAAAACCAGACATGGATGGAGTCCCTAATGCTTCCAATCCATCTGAGTATGTATTCTTTAGCTTTCTCTGCAGTCCCAAGAAAAGCAGCGAGCTAATAAAAACTTATAAAGTACATGAATCAAGTCATCTAAACAAAATTGCTATCTATGAACACATAGCTAGGTATCACTCTGACTACATTTTTAAAAACCTTCAGTCTTCTGTGTCATTCTTCAAGTAATGACTATTATTTCCATTTTTCAGATGGAAATATGGGCACAGGGAAATTAGGGGACAGGCCCAATGTTAAAAACCAGAATTATGTTATCTCTTGAGATTCTTTCCTCTCTGTTCCTAAAGACAGGATGGTTTGGAGGTTCAAGCTGTTTCCAGTAGAAAATAACACAGACATCATTGCTGGAAAATAATGTAGAATGCCTGATTTATCAGCCTTTTTCAAGTCTCATAGAGATAAAGAAAAGTCAAGCAAATGTAAGTTTCCCTTATAATATTTTTAAAGTATCACTGCCAAACACTCAAATGTAGAGGATTCTTTTTTTTTTCTCTTTGTATTCATTTGATTACCCCATAGTTCATAAATCACATGTCTGTTTTGTACACTTTGTACCAGACAAGTCTGGGCACGCAAAGACTGTAGCGAGTTCACAAAAGCCACTTAACATATTTGGTTGTCATTTAAGTTATGACTTTGAAATCAAAAGAAGACAAAGCCTTTTACAGTGACAGGCAGGTATATGTAAATGACCACACAAACGAAATTCAAAATAACTTCAGTTCATATTGAAAGTTATTCTTTCATTGCCATTCTGCCATAATATTCTTGGATATATTTTTAAATGTCCACAGTAATTAGTAAGTATGACACAAAGGTTTCAGTACCTCTTTGCCTGTGTATCCTTTTGTAAGTCATGGCAAGTGCAGCCACCTGGGCTTTCTAATGACAATTGGATGAAGTCTAGCTTTTCCTCCAAAGCACTTATCCTGACACATTGTAGATCAGAGAAAGAAAGCCAAGAGACAGCCTCAGGAGCACAGATAGGACTTGGATTTGTTCATTTGCTTCACCTAGTAACTCTTTTTGCTATAGCTTTAGTTCAGTGACTCAAAAATATCCAAGTTAAAAAAAAAAAGAAGAGAGAGACTCTTGCAGTTCAGATGCCATCAGGGGCTCAGTGAACATGGAAATAAAGAGGTATGTTCTGTGGGCATGTGCCGGAGGCACAAGCGGCATGAGCTGTGACCAGAGAAAGACCTGGTTTACATCACATCTCTTTTCCTTACTAGCAGTGCTCTGTGCCCTCATCTATAAAATGGAGATAATAATGCCCACCTCAAAGAACTGTTTTCAGGGTTAAATGAAATTCCCCATGTTAACTGCTCAACATGGTGTCCAATAGACTATGTATTCTGTAAGAGTTGTTATTGTTGTGTACCCTCTTAGAGCCAGTCTATATAATTTATGCCAAAAATAAAATGAAGCATTCCTAAGATGACTCAAGAAAAAAAGGCCATTCTAAGAGTGAAATATATGTATCATATAATTTTAAAAAATAATTTAAAAAATCATATTATATAATTTAAAAATATGTGTATTGTATAATTTTAAAAATGTTACTTTCAATAACATACAGTAACAGAACTACATGTATAAATTATGGCAAACTTGTCGTAATGAAGAAATAAGAGCCACTTAAAATTATCATAACAGGATCTACTGGAAAGGGATGTTAGGAAGATCTGCTTGATTTCAATTCTAGCTTTGTCCCTTGAACAAATTTCTTTATCTTTAACCTTTTGCTTCCTCCTCAGTTAAATTAACACTTTGTAAGGGTGTAGTGAGGGGAATATATTAAAACTGTATATATGTCTGTCTATGTATCTAATTATATTTATCATCTATCTATAGAGAGCACACAATAAGCTATATAAAGTAATGAGTATTCCAATAGTATAATAATTGTTTCTCTGCAAGTAGAATTTTAAAATTATTTTAAGTGCTAAAAAAGTCAGATATATGTAAACTTTCTCTTTGAAATTATTTGTACTTTTTCTCACTCAATCCCTTTGTCATTTATAAAATTAAAAATTAACCTCAACAGGGATGTGATTATGATGAGGCACATGCAGGGGCTTCTGGGGTGGGCGGCAAAGGTCTAGTTCTTGACCTGGCTGGTAATTACAAGGCTGCATCTGCCTTAAAATATAATCATTAAGCTATATATTTGTTTTGTGTGGGTTTATAATTTAAAATTTTTAAATAAAAATTTACTCAACCCAGTTACTATAATAAACTATTACAAAGGTGAAATCATAGACGACTAATTTAGTGAGATTTTATTATATTTTTAAAACACATACAATAGAATTGACAAACAAATAAATGAGTGATCTTGAGTTCTACCTTTTTTTTGGGTCCTTCTACCAACACTCCAAATTTCTATTTGAGTTCTCCATGTGAAAAATTTTGGATGCAAACAACTATAAATATAAAGTAGAATTAATGTCATCTTAGATGATAACAGAGTTTATATGGCAAATGTCATTTTTGATGATAACAGAGTTTGCATGACAATGTACATAATCAATGTTGTTAGTTCAAAAAGATGAATTGAATTGTAATGAGGCCTCATGATTTCAGTCACGGTAAGCATGGTAGTGCCCACTTACAGAATAAAAGTGTAGACAGTTTAGGGCTGGCTGCATGGCACGTTGGTTAAAAGTTGGCTTGGGGGCACAAGCTCTGAGCAGCAGGGCCCCAGTTCGGATCCCACAGGGGCTAGTGACACTGCGCCCTCTACAGCTAAGATGGTGAACAACAGCTCAATCTGGAGTTGGGTTGCCAAGAGTCACTGGAGATGGCTGTAGGCTGCAGTGGGTCTGCAGTGGGCTGCCCTGAGCTACCGTGAGTGGCTGGCAGCCAGCATGAGCGGTTGGCAGCTGGCATGAGCTGCTGTGAGACGCTGAGAGCAGTGACCGATTACCTCACCCAGGAAAAGCGCAATGACAATACCAACATGGGCCAGTGAAGCCACGTCCACCACAACTAGGCTGAAGAACAAAAGGACAGCAACTTGTCTGTTCCCCTTCCCTGATTTCCCAATAAAAAAAAATCTTTAAAAAAAAAAGAAAAGTATAGACAGTTTAAAAGAAATCAGTAGATAACCGATTGAACATGGGTCCACTTTTGTGTGACTATTAAAGGAATAAAAAGATGCCTTAGCTATAATAAATATTCATTGAGCAAGTTACTATTATCACTAGTAAAAAATGTGAAAATTGCAATTATTCTGTTACTATGGAGAAAATATATAAACAGGTATCTTTGGGATACTTTGCTTATAATGAAACCTACTCAAGCTTCCTCTAGATAAAGGAATATAGAGGTACCATAGGACATCCAAAGCTTCATGAAAAATAGGAAGCAGGAAGCCTGTCGAGAACCAAGGAGAACCCAGTCTCTCTCCCTTTCCCCCTTCTCTTCTTTCTGCAGACTGCTCTCACTCCTTGATGATCAGCACGTGTGCCCCTGAATAGCTGTCTTATGCTTCCGAATCTCCTGGGGCCAGCATCTGATGCTAAAGCACTCAGTGTGTCTGAGCCCCAGTGCCTAGTAACTGTGGGCAGAGAAGACCATAGGAACAAAAGTTTCTCTGCTAATGCATTGTAAGGGTAAAAGGAAATGACTTTTTAGAATTCAACACAAACAAGGACATGGCCACTAAAATGGGCCATTGATTCATTCATTCCACCAACACTGAACTAGCATGAGTCAGACTGTGCTGGGGATTCAAGGATGAATAGTGTCCAGTCCCTACCCTTAAGAAGATGAAACTTCAGAAAATATGACAGAACATCTAAAGAAATCCCTTAAAGAAGATAAAATAAAAGAACTATAAATAAAGTCTTTCAGATCCTAGAGGAGGTGATGACTGATTTCATAGAGGAGATGATATTCATAGTAGAACAACCTTGAAGCACTAGTATTAAAACTCATAAAGCACAGTCAAGCAAAATATATATATACTTACATCAAAATTGGGAATTTCTCTTCAATAAAGGGACACTATGGATAAAGTCTTGATAAGTCCAAGGGAAGATTTTTGCAATATCTAAAACTGACAAGGATCTAATGCAAATCAGTAAGAAAAAATGATGGGTGCTCCAATGGAAGTTGGGCAAACATTAAGAACAAGCAATCACCAGAGGAGAAAAACAAAAGCATCAAGCATCATTCATCTGTAATCATTTTACACCAGTTAGACCAGCAAAATCAGCAAGCTGGATAGTACCAAGTGTGGGCAAGAGCTGTGGGGCTATAGGCTCTGGGATGGGAGTACTAAGCAGTGCATCCATCCTGAAAAGCACTCCAGCAGTGCTTATCAAAGTCTGTGTTAATACTCTGCATCTAGTGCAAGAGGAGGGCACAAACTGGAAGAGTTTTCTGTGTGAGGAGTTTGGTTTTGATTCTAAAGACAATAGAAAACCAAGAGAAGATTCTAACCAGGCCAGTGACATGGCCAGAACAAAACTGATGGCAGTACGAGTTTAAAACAGTGAGGGGAAAATGGCAGCTTAGAAAATGAGTTCATGGGCATACATGTATATATATATATATATATACACACACACACATATACACATATATATAAAGTGACATACAGTGAGTAAAGCAGAATGCAAAATAGTATGCAGAGACAAGCTACTACTATATAAGAGTGACAGAGTACATTTCAGAAAAAAGCAGAATGCAAAATAGTATGCAGAGACAAGCTACTACTATATAAGAGTGACAGAGTACATTTCAGAAAGATCAGAAGTGAATCTGGAACTAAGCATATATTTAACATTTGCAGGTTTCTTTTTCCCATGCAGCAGCTTGTTTATGATTTTTTTTTTTTTTTGAGGGCAGTGTCACTGGCCCTCATATGTGGGATCCGAACTGGGGCCGCTGGCGTCCCAAGCCAGCTCTTAACCACCGCGCCACTCAGCCGGCCCTATGATTTTTTTTATTGTACAAAATATTGTTTAGAATTCTGGAGTCTAAATATTAAAAGCATTGCTTTAAAATATACATACATAGAGATTTAAGAATAGAGCCTTTATCCTTTGATCCTCTCTGGAAGGTGAAGTCTTGGCAGCTTTTGATGGTTTCAGACAGTTTATTTTTATACTATTATGAAAACTTAGAGCATAGTTATATATAAATTACTCTTGAAAGAATGTAACTACACTGAATTTATGGGATTATGGATGATTTTTCAAAATATGTTTTCTATTTTCTATGGTTTGTACAACGAAGTTGTACCCCCATAATTTACCTTTTTTTCCAACTAAATTTTGATTTTTAATTTAGGGTTTGTTTTAAGTAGAGGTATAATGGGATTTTAAACCTTTAAGCTGAACCTAGTTTCTCTTGTGAAATTAATTGGTTGGTGCAGCTGTTAGATAATGTCACTGCTGCCTCAGCCAATGAACAAAGCAGCCATCCGTGACCCTGAGGGGTGTGGGAAAGTCAGGCCCAGGGCCATGAAGTGAGGTAACCTACAGAGACCCTGTGATCTTGAAGACATGAAACTCACCAGCCCAATGAAGTGGACAGTCAATAAGTGCTTGTTAGCTACTCTTTCGTATGTGCAGAGTTAATTACCTCTACTTTTAGAAACTTCATTTTGGCTTCTGTAACCTGAATAGTAATTAGCATCCTTTTCTCTTCTTTATACATCTACCCACCTCAGGGCAATGCCAATACTGAGAATACAAAAGTCCTTTTTCTTACTTGCTTCTAGTTTTCTAACTTTGCTTTCTTCCTGTGCCTCGCTCCCTGTTTTTTTTTTTTGTTTTTTTTTCTCAGCCCCAATCTGTTGTGTTTCCTTTTGTACCAGTGCCCTAGGCTTAATGGCTGTTTTCTCATTCATCTTTGAGAAGTCTGCATTGAGAACAAGGACAATTTAGACAAACAGACTCTCTGGGTAGAGTGTCTGTGTGTTCTTCTTCAACAGGGCTTCACAGAGATTTAGTTGGGATGTATTTAGCCATGATGTATTCTAAAGCTGAAAAACCAATGTAAACACTATGTTGCTTGCTAGAATGTTAAAAAATGGAAAAAAAAGTTCCTTAGGATACAAGCTAGCCCTTTCTTTCTTTATTTTATTGAAAATATCATCCAACTACTAGAAATGGTATACAGTGTGTCAGAGATTATGATATGTGCCACATTCTGTCAGGCCTAATTTCCTTACTGGTCTTAACTTAAGCACCTTCAAAGATCTGTTTCATACTTTTGGACCACTATGATACCATGTACTATGTTAAGGTAATAAATTAATAATAAATAATTATCACAGCTGTACTCTACTTAATGTAATAGGTAAGCTCCTAAAAAGTAATATGTAAATAAAATTATGAATAGAAAGAATAGGAAGTACTAAGCTTTGTGAATAAATTCTATTGTTAATTGCTTAAAACTTAAGGAGTCCTCTTGTAAATGAGGTGGGAGCATTATAAAGGGGGGAAAATCGTGGAATTTGGAGTTATAAGAGCTAAGTTTCACTTCTCATTCTGCAAAGTATGAGGTATATTACATCCAATCTCTCTGAGCCACAATTTTCATCTGTAAAATAGGCATCATTTCACAATGTTATTGTACTTTGCAAATTATAAAGGACTATACAGGTGTGAGCTGTTGCTATGATTACCTGCAGAACCTTTTAATGTACATGTTCTCGTGCAATTCTCTTGCTGCTTGTGGTTGAGACAGAACTGATTTTGTTGTACTTTTCTATATAGATGGGGAAACTAACCATCAGAAAAAATCTAGGGATTGATCTGAAGTAACATCACCAAAGGTGACAGAGGCAAAACTAAAATTCTATACCACAGTACCTCAGACTTTGGGAGTAGAAAAGGGGAGGGGGAGGGAAAGAAGAGGTGAATACTTATACATTAATATGTTCTCCACTGCAAAATGGAAAAGTATAAGAAACGGGTTTTGGTTGAAATTCTAGATCTATCTCGTATAAGCTGTGTGAGCTTGGATATAATACTTAACCTCATTGAGTCTCCATATATAAGGTAAGGATAATGATATCTAATTTAAGCATGGCTAGGATTAAATAAAATGATGTGCATGTGACACATGGTATGCAAAAAGCATTCATTAAAGAAAATATTAATATCAAATTCAGGGCTACATGTGGAAGAAAAGAGACCAAATACATCTAACATGGCTTGGGGAAAGTCAATAGTTTGCCTGTCCAGATCCCTTAAGGGGCCTTTTTGGTGACCAGGGGAAGAGAAATGTTCTCATTTTCTATGAATTTCCTCCACGCCAGTCATTCCAGTCATCAAAATCTCCTGCAGTTCAGAAAATCCTTTCCATTTCTTCCTGTGAAGCAACAATGAAATTATTTCTTACTAAAGGAAATGGAAGATTTTTCAGTCTCAGATGGCAGACTGAGTACATAAATTTGTAAACTCTGCATTAAAGTGCTAATAAATAATATATATATATATATATATATATATTTTTTTTTTTCACACGCATCTGCTCAGGAGGCGATGGTCCTATTTTATTTTATTTTATTTATTTATTTTTTGAGGGCAGTGTCACTGGCCCTCACATGTGGGACCCGAACCGGGACTGCTGGCCTCCCAAGCCAGCGCCCAACCACCACGCCACTCGGTCAGCCCCTAATAAATAATATTTTTAGACTCCAACAATGAAGACAATAGGAATAGGGTGTTATCAACAAACAAAGGAGTTCAATAAATTTCCACAAAACAAAAAAATGTATGGAAGCAGCCTGACCAATGAAGTAGACCCTAGAAAGCCTAGATTGTTGAGCGGGACTATACTGCAGGCATTGAATGAAGTGAGGCTGAACACAGGGGGATTTGTTAAAGATCTGTACATTAAAATCAACCTTGCCCCATAATTCTCTTCCACTTCCCCATGCAGGGTAGCCAGGAGTTTTACCCTCAAGCAAAGGAAAACTACCTTTTCTAAAGAAATCAAAAGAACTCTCCAGGGAGCAGTAAAGTAGTCTGGGGGGCTTGGGGATCCAAGTGAAACCTCCTCTTTTCAGTGAAACCTCCTCTTTTCAGCCCTGTGCATAATGACAGCCTCCCCCCACCCCCAACCTGTCTGCCCAGTCCAAAGCAAAGCGTACCCAGATGACAACTCCCATCTCTGTACCATTCTCCCAGTTTAACTTTCAATTTCCTCATTTTTATTTTATTTTATTTTTTCTCCCCTCCCCCTCACTCCTCCTCACCCCCAGAAATACGTGAAGAAATAGCTAAAAGCGTTGAACATGGTTTCTTGTAAAAAGTTTAGGAATTAGTACCTCATAAAAAGACAAAGAAACACAGGTCTGTGTCTTTTCTGTGAAATGTGAACGTAACCCGGAAAATAGCCATCACCCAAAACCCAGCCATGCTGGCCCTGGCACCCTGATCTCACTCTCAGCCTTCAGAACCTTCAAAAAACAGTTTGTTGTTGAAGCCACTCAATCTATGGTAATTTGTTAGAGCAGTCAGAGCTGACTGAGACAGTGTAAGACCTTTCTTCTTTTCTAATATAATCATTTAGTGGTATGAATTTCCCTTATGTTGCTTTAGGTGCATTCTACAAATTTTGGTATGCTGATCTCTTATCTTTATTCAGTTCAAAATCTTTTCTAATTATCTTTTAGACTTCCTCTTTGACCCCCCATGCAGGTTATATATATTTGGTTTAATATTGAGATTTTTCTTTAGGTATTCTCCTATTATTGACTTGTTTTATTTTGGCCAAGGAATACATTTAATATGATTTCAATTTTTTAAAATTTGTTGAAGTTTATCTTATGGTACACAATATGGCATATGTTAATGAGATAATAACTTTCTTGTTTTTTCTGTTTTGTTTTTTTTGAGGGCAGTCGCTGGCCCTCCTATGTGAGACCCAAACCGGGGCCGCTGGCTTCCCAAGCCAGTGCTTAACCACCGCGCCACTTGGCTGGCCCAACTTTCTTGTTTTTTAAAAAAGAATAGGAAGGGCCGGCCGAGTGGTGCAGTGGTTAAGCGCTGGCCTGGGAAGCCAGCGGCCCCGGTTCGGTCCCACATAGGAGGGCCAGTGACGGTCCCACATAGGAGGGCCAGTGACACTGCCCTCAAAAAAAAAAAAAAAAGAATAGGTTACTACTTGTAGGCAAAAGCATCCCAGTTGATATACCATTTTACTCTTAGCTTTGACTGAAAGCAAAAAACAAGGTAATGGAAGTAGTTCCAAACAAATTATAGGGCATTTAGTTCGCTGCTTCTCTCTGCTGTGAAGTATTCCATGGTGTGCATCTACCACATTTTTCTTAACCACCCCCTCTGTAATGGATCCCTAGGTTGTCTCCAAATTCCCACTATAACAACTAATCCTGCAACCAACATCCTCGTACATGTCTCCTTGTGGACCAGTGTGAGAATTGCTCTTTGGAAGGGGGACTGCTAGATGTAGGCAAAGAGAGAATACCTTCCTGAATGGCTCTCTAGGATCCACACCATTCACAATCTCATTGCAGTAGCTCATTTCCATTGGCTCTCAGCATCATCGGCTTCCTACCTGATGCCAGTCTAGCAAGTATAAAGGGATATATTCTTGTTGTTGGGTCTCATTTTTGTCATTGAGCATAGTTTCATATGCTTATTAGTCTTTTGGGCTTCCTTTACTTGAATTGCCTGTTTTGTTGTTGCTGCTGTTGTTTGGGTTTGTACTCCACCTCTTTTTCAATTAAAGTTCCTGCCTTTTTTCTTTTTTCTTTTTTCCCTGTAAACTCTAGGTATTAGACCATGTTTGGTTGAAGATACTGCAAGTACCCTCCCTCTGTCTGATTTTGCTGTTATTTTTTCCTATAATCTCTCATTTTCCATGTGGTTAGAAAAATTCCAATTGCCTGCACCCAAATCCAGTGCCAGCCGATGCCACAGACACTCTCACCAGCAGAGCACAAGGTGGGAGAGATGCCCTGGCCACTGCCACAGTTGGTGCCCTGCCCCCGTCTGTCTCCCATGTGACAACTACTATGAAAACTTCCTCACACCTGCACCCCAACCGCTGAATGACCAAAGGTAACTTGGACATCCAGTGAGGTAGTGAGGGACGAGAACCCTCATGGGAAGGGGCAGAGAGCTAAGCCCACAGGAAAATTTTGAGTTGGTACAGTAGACACAAACACTTACTAGGTTTTCAAATACAAAAGACTTTAGTGAAGGTAGAAATTGGTATAGACAACAGGTTTATAAGTAAACAACCCTCAGGAAAAATGAGGAGTTGGGGGCTACTGTGGATCCTGCCACCTGCCCTCCCTGCCCCCTCCCCCCAGAAAGGAAGCTGGTAATCCACTGTAAATCAGCAACGCAGGCCTCAGCAGATCATAGCCCTCCTGAAGCTAAGGCTTAAATCAGACTCAGAACCTTGAGTCAAAAACATGTCACTTGAGCAAAGTGACAGATTCCAGACCAGGTGGCTTGCTGGACACAACAATAAAAAACAAAGCCAGATATTGGAAAATGCTGAGATCCATTCTAAAAATCATGTCAAATTACAATAACTAAATTCCATACTTTGCTCCCACCTCTACTGCTAAGATTTGGAGTCTGACGATTGCTATTGGGGTATATGGCAGAAGCCTGAACTACTAGGAAACCCAAAATCCTAGGCCTAGCTGGGCCTCACCATACACTTCTGTGGGCAAAGGTAACCAGGCCTCACTTTTGAAATCTCTTTGGATGGTAGGATTGAAATGCAACATAAGTGGATGCTTATGCAAAGGAAATACCCCTTTGGCAACCTCCCAGTCTATTTTTTTCTATCCATAACCCAAGCCCAAGAAGTTTTAGTGGGAAGCAAAGCTTAGCCTACTCTTTGCATCAAAATCACCAGAAAAGAGGGTGTGGCCTAACTCTAATTGTTTAGCTAACAGGTAAAGCAATTCATAGAACTGACTGGCCCAGCATGACAAGATGACAGCCTCTGCGTTGGATTTGGCAAATAAAATGACCAAAAATAACATTGACAGGCAGCCCGCCTTAAAGACTCCATGAAGTTATGCCAAAAAGAGTCTGCTAAGTGGGGTCTATGGTTAACTTAACACCTAGTGTACCTATCTGAAAATGAGAATCTCACAGGAAGAAGCAGAGCCAAAGGACAAAGAGACATTGTTTAAGATATCACACGAATCCCCTAATTTATCAACGATGGAAGCAACTTTTGTCTATTTTGGTGTTTTCATTTCTTGTTTAAGACAGTTCGAGTTGGATTTCCACTGTGGGCAACCAAAATCTTCTGACTGATATAAATGTTGTAAGGAGGAGGGAAAGGAGAGTCAAGTTTTCACGAGTTACATTTACTACCTGGAAAACTCCAGAAAATCAGCTGAAAACATATTCAAACAAGTAAGAGAAAAGATGAATTCTTTTTTCAGTAAGTGGTGTTGGGACATTAGATCCCTACCTCACACCAGAATAAATTTCAGAAAGATAAAAGAGTTAATTAAATCATAAAAGAAATAGAAGAAAATATAGACAAACTTTTACCTGATTTGAAAGTAAGAAAAGCCTTTCTTAGCATTCAAGCCAAAGCAGAAAACAAGAGAACCAAAAAGACAGACTTGTAAAAATTACCTCTTCTGTTTTAATAATAGTAAATAACAGAAAAGCACAGAATAAAAAATCCACTAAGATAGGAAATTTGAGAGGATGATTGGATTTGGGGTTTCCAGGGCCATCTCTGGAAGTGGGGAAGATAATAGATTTGATTTTGGACACGTTGGTACTTGTGGGAACAGGTCTCTGTCTAAATGAATTAGAAATAGATATACATGTATAAAACTGAGGGGGTGGCCACAGGGTAAAGACATATGTTTGCTAGTAACATATAGATGCTAGTTAAATATGTTAGAGTAGATGGGATTACCCAGGACTGAGAAAAGAGGTGGTTCCCAGAACCTTGCAAAACACTGATATTTAAGAAACATGGAAGAAAAAAAACCAGGAAGCCTTAGTTCTTTCAAGGCAGGAGATATTACAAGTCGGATATGTCCTATGGCCTAGCATTGTGCCAGGTATGTACTAGATATTCAATACACATCCTTTTGATTGTCCCCATTTGTTTCTTAAAATTTATTAATTGAAATATAGGTTAATTCATATGATTTAGAGTTCAATGGATGGGAAAGGATTTTCTTGGTACCCCTGTCCCTCTATTTTCCCTCCCTGGAAGCAGTGACTATCAACACTTTCTTGTGGATTCTTTCACAAATATTTTATGCATATAGAAGCAAATAAGCATGTATTTTCTTTATTTAAACCCTTTGGTTTCAACTCCCAGTTTTAATCGACATAATATTTTAGAGACTGTGTCAAGCCAGTAAATTAAGAACCTTTTCATTCTTTTATGACTATAGTATTTCAGTTTATAGATTGCCATAATTTGTTGAACTATTTGTGATAGCATCAACTCTAACTAACAATGATGGAAACTTTAATTACATGTCATTTGATGGTGGTGGTTTTGAGATGTGTCAACTTAATTAAGCTGAACCACAGGCTTTCTTCCTTGTATATTTCCTGCTAGGCTGGGACACAGGAGACATTTTTGTCACATCACTTTGGAGGGCAGAAGTGAAGATCTGCCATATTGTTTTTACCTTAGAAGGTCCAGAGAGGATAACCAGGTGCTTTTGTAGCTCTTAAAAGTTGTTGTTTAGGGCCAACCAAGTGGCTCAGTTGGTTAAGAGCTCGCTCAAGAGTGCAAGCTGAGCTCTGAGCAACAGCAGTGCGATGCCCAGCCCGAGCTGAGAAGCCACTGAGCTGCCAACAGGTAGCAGGATGGCTCAGCTAAAAAACAAAAAACAAAAAACAAAAAAGTTTTTGCTTAGCTGCTGGCTCACCTCCTTAGAGTGGAGCAGTGAGTTATACCCACTCTAATTTTAGAAAAAATTCTGCTCTTTTCTCATCTGCTTTTACAACTTACTTTTTTACATTTAAATAAGTAGTTCCTTTGGAATTTATCCATGTGTTTACTCAGAAGTTCCAAGACCATTCATTGAATGCTTTATTTTTCCCCATTGATTTTAATATCATTTTCATCATATTATACATTCCTATATATATTTGTGTTGAGGGCCGTGTAGCCCAATATTGAGGGGCATACAGTGTTGAGGACCGTGTAGCCCAATATTGAGAGGCATGCAGGCTGACTTTAGTGGGCTTGGTGAATCATAAACTTGTTTATCTGCTTCTTTTGTTCCTTGCTGCACCTGGAGGGTGCTTACTACTTACTAAGGCATGTGGTGAGGATGGCAGAATCCTTGGGACACAAAAGGAAGATGGCTATCTGGGTTAATGGAAGAAAATGGCTTAAGAAAGTAACCCCTAAGATTTCACTGACTTTTAGACTACTGGTAAACAGTTAATGATCTACTTTATGCTGAGGTAATGCATATTTTCCCTGCTCTGTTACATGTACCCCTGCACGTACCCTATAATGAGAGAATGTATATAAGCCTGTGAAAAATAAACTCGGGAGAGCTCACTCTCTCATTTTCTGCCTTTACTGTAACAAAAATTTTCTGTCTTTCGTATCGTCGATGCCGTGTCCACCTTCTTGAGCCCTGGTCAGCGGAGGCTGGTCCCCTGCATATTTGGGTCTGTTTCTGGACTTTCTCATCCTTTCTACTGATTTGTGTATAACACATTATTTTACTTATTGTAATTTATAATATTTAAAAATATCTGATTAGTCCAATCCTTAATTACTCTTCTTTTTCAGAACTTTACTGGCTAATCTTACTTGTTTATTTTTTATACAAGTTTAGACTCAACTTCTCTAACTTAAAAATCCACTTAAAAATTTTATTGGAATTACATTAAATGTATACATCAACTTATAGAGACTTGATATCTTTATGATACTGAGTCTTACAAGCACATATATGTTCCACTCAATCAGTTTGTCTTTTGCTTCCAAAACTAAATTTAAAAAATTTGGAGAAACTGCACATTTATTAATAAGTTTATTTCTAGATATTTTATCTTTTTGTGAGACAATTGAAATATGTTTTTTCTTCCATTATATTTTCAAATTGGCTATCATGTATATATTTTTCCCCCCATTGTGCTCTTAAGTGGGACATACATGAACTGTTTCAGGCTGGTTATTGTAACTCTTTTCCCCTGCCCTCAGTAAGTTTCCCATGCAGTCTTAACACTGTAAATTAAATACTGCAGCCCTCTTGCAAATTTCTCTCCTAGCCACTAGTTCCAAAATTCCTTAGCAAGGTCACAGATGCTGTCCCTCTCTGCTGGTATTTTAGTTAAGTCAAGATTTTGTTTATGCTTTTTTCCTGTGGGCCAAATAGGGGAGATATTTTGGGTTAAAAATTTGAGTTTGATCTCATCAAGTCTACAAACTGAGCACTCAGGATGCTGGCCAGCAGTGCTGTTATCTGTTCTGAGGACCCCACTGGTGTGACTAATTGTGCAAGTCTGTAGAAATTGCTAAGGCTGTGTTTTCATACCCTCTTGTGAACTGATACATCTCTGCAGTGCTGAGAATATAAATATCACTGTGATCTCATCACATGAATTAATTAGAAATTGTTCGAACAGCTAGGGATTTGTGATCACACATCTATTCTAAAGCTTTCATTTTGCAGATGAAAACGGGCATGGTGAGGAAACTGTAGTTAAAAAGTGATGAATTAAAACTGAAGACTTCAGATGCCGGGGCTGGTGCTCTCTCTTATAACTTAAACTGTCCTCTCTCCTTTATTAAAATGTCTCAACATTGCAAAGGAGCCTTCTACAACAGTCATTGTTTTCCATGGTAAGTCCCAGAGTGAAAAGTACCTGGTCAACTACAAAATGCACTCATTCGTAAGCCAGGCCAAGTGGCTGTGTTCGACTTCTGTTTGTCTGTATCTGGACCTTTTTGCTAATCTAGCAGTTCTCAAAATGTGATTTGGGGGTCCCCTTTGAAATCACAGGCCCTTTCAGAAAGTTTGCAAGTTCAGAAGTATTTTTATAATGATAGTTAAGCATTATTTGCCTTTTGTATTCTCATTTGCTCAAGAATGTTTTTTAGAATTTTCCAAGAAAGTAGGTTTAAGATACAAATTTGTCATCTTCTGAGATTACCTATGTTCTCAGTACTTTTACTGAGCCCTTACTTCCTTCATTTATACTTGTTATAATCTCTTTAACCTCATTATTGTCCAATAAATTGTTATTTTGAAATCTTGAAGTTTGCCTTGAGCTTATGTGGAATCCCAAGAAGTAAGCACATTCTGTTGTCTTGATTTACAATCATTTTTTTTTTTTAAAGATTTTATTGGGGAATTGGTGGAGGGGAACAGCGTTGGGGAATCGGGGAAGGGGAACAGACAAGTTGCTGTCTTTTTGTTCTTCAGTTTTAGTTGCGGAGGATGTTGCTTCACTGTTGGTATCGTCATTGCGCTCTTCCCGGATGAGGCAGATCGGTCGCTGGCCTCTGGATGTCGCTCACCGCGGCTATTGGCAGCTCACGCTTGGCTGCCAGCCGCTCACGCTGGCTGCGGGCCACTCACTGTAGCCTATGGCAGCCCACTGCAGCAGGGGCTGCAGCCCACATCATCACTGGGGCTCGCACAGCCCAGCTCCAGGTGGAGCTGTTGTTAGCTGTAGAGGGCAGTGTCACTGGCCCTCATGTGGGATCCGAACCGGGGCCGCTAGCATCCCAAAACCAGCGCTTAACCAATGCGCCACTCGGCCGGCCCTACAATCATTATTTTTAAAATGTTAAGAATCTTCTAAAATTGCTCTAAAAATAAAGTTTATTAATTAAAAAATTGAAAGTATGATGGTGCCAATTAAGTGTGGTATCACTTGGAGACCGATCACCCTGTGTTTATAGAAAAAGGAATTAAATGTTTAATGTAGGTGTGATGAGCTCTTAAAAAGCTAAAAATTATTTGTTACAGATTTTCATATTAGAAATGAAAAAGCCTCTAAAAGACCTTTCAGAGTAAGTTATTATATTATGTTGGCTGGAGAAGCACACATAGTGGTTCAAAGACTTAAAAAACCTTTACAGTTGACATTGCTGAATGCCTATTGGATGAAAAGTCAGCAAAGGAAATCATGGTGGTGCCACATTCCCGTGGCAGAGTGATAACTTGTTGCATTAAATATTTGGCTACAAATATTATAACTGAGTCATATCTCATCTGCAGAAATCATACTTTTGCTTTTCTAGTGGGACAAATCTATTGATGTGGCTGGGCTTGCTGTTTTGCATGTATTCATCCATTATCAGCCCCAACTAATAACCATTGAAGATTTTTGATGAGAACACTTGGCAACAAACACAACGAACCTGTTGCTTGGCAAAAAACACAAAGTGTTGAATAACTGTTTTGAATCTCATGGTTTATCCTGAAACAAGTCTATCGACATTTGCACAGGTGATACAAAAGCCCAGATTAGTAAACCTGCTGGCACCTTAGCATGAATCAAGGCAGTGGCATTAAACTGTACTCACAGTCTTTGTATTCTTCATTGCACAGTTAAAACAAAAACAACCAACCAGTTTCACTTAGTAATGTCCTTGATGAAGCTGTAAAAGTTATTAATTTCATTAAATCTCAACTCCTTGAATACCCATCTTATTAACACTTCTGCATGACAAAATGGGAAGCACTTGTGCTACCTACTGAAGTAAGATCGTTGTTTCAAAGAAAAGCACCTGTGCAACTGCTAGAGTTGTAAGCTGAACAAGCTATTTTTGTCATGGAACATAATTTTTACTTGAAAGAACAGCAAACAGACAAATTATGATTATTCAGACTTGGGTATTTGTCAGACATTGTGTTGAAAATAAACAAATTGAACCTTTTGTTTCAAGGTAAATAATTGACAGTTTTTCTTGCCAACAATAAAATTAAAAAAATTTTTTTGGTGGGGGGCGTTAAATACTGTAAAACTTGAATTCACCGCCATGAGTTTGATGGCTTCCAAATCTTTTCCTTATAGGATAGGTGTTAATGAATCCTATTGTATTGCACAAAGCATGTCAACATTTAGAAGATCTGTATAACATAGCAAACCAATACTTTCCAAATGAGAAATGTGTGTGAAACATCCATGAATAAAATATCTCTTTGAGTGTCAAATAGGCTAGTGGATTTTAATGTAACAAAGTATGAAAAATTCATTATTATGGTTTCTGATTCTACATTACAACTACCATTAAATTCTACCACTGTCAAGTTTTGGTGCAGTATCAAAGAATATCCACAATTATATGAACAAGCTATTAAAATACTCATCCCTTTCCCAAATATCTATCTGTGTGAGGCTGGATTTTCTTCAACCAAAATAATACATCGCAACAAATGGGATGCAGAAGGAGATATGAAAGCTGTCTTTTATTAACTCAGACATTTAAAAGATTCATAAAAATGTAAAACAAGGCTACTCTTCTAACTAAATTTTCTTTTGTTTTTGAAAATACAGTTTGGGAAATGTCATGTGTGTTACCATATAACGGGTTTATTATTGTCATTCTTAAATGAATGAATACGCGCTGAACGTTTCAGAACTATTGTGCTCATCTAGTCCTGGTACACCACTTATCACATACCTAACAAATCAATAAACTGAAGTCATGAAGATTTGAGGCTCTTTGAATTGCCTAAGCTTTCCTCATCTATGCACTGTAGTCCTCATTTCAGCTCCACCCCTGACCAGTTCTAAACTTTTGGCTTCATCTTCTGCAGCCTGCTCTGTACTTATCTGTGGCAGACATTCCCCATCTTCTTTCCTGCTAATAGAATCCCGGTTTTGTTTTCCTCCCCTCTGAATAGTCTTGACCTTCAGAGCAGTTTAGGGCCCTCTTTAGCCCTAGGGAGAAATCTAGTTTTGTCTAATCCAGTCATGGCGACCTCATTCCCTTTGCCAAGTTGTGAGACAGTGCTTAATGCAATTTCTGACATATAAGATGTGAGAAGTCTGTTGAGGGGCCTTGGGAATGCTTTCCTTGATCTTAACATGGATCATAAGACAAGGTTGATTACCTCTTTCTGCACGGATATTGTTGTTGGCATATGAAGCCTGGAATCACTGCAGCCATGCGGGGCCCATGAGAAGAACCAGCCTAGTATAAGCCAATGTGTGGAGGATGGCAGAACATAGAGGCTACTTGGCCCTTGATGACATTCTTAATCTATAAAACTAGCCCTGCCCTGCCCAAGCTCTAGATTTCTCATTAGATAGCCAGTATATTTCTTATGGCTTAAGCCATTTCAGTGAGGGTTTACCTTTACTTTTAGCTGAAACTATCTAAAGCCCTCTGGATATTCATACAAATTGTTTTTCCTTGCCCCTGCCTCACTCCATTGGGCTCTCCATTCTCTGGTTTCCTCGGGTGAGAAGACAGTGCAGCAGTGAAAAGCATAAGCTTTCGACCCAGACGGCCCAGGCCCAAAGCTGGGCGCAGTCACATGCTAGCTGGTGAAACAAGGGTGAATTACTGAATCTATTAGGCCTTGGTTTCCTCATTTGTAAAAGGTGGCTAATAAGGAGCTAAATTTCATGAGGTCGTCGTGAGGTTTAAAAGAGCTATTGAAAGCATTTGGAATGCTTTCTATCTTGTCCACAATCCATTAAAGGAGGATTCAGACAAGGCGAACTTTCAGTGAATGGCTGTCTTTGGTCACAAACTTTATTTAGACCAAAATATTAGGTTGGACCATCTGAAGTTACCAATAACCCAACATTTCTGACTTACAAAAATGGTAGTTTCACTTGGTTCAATCTACTATCCCTGGAAGTTGTGCATTAGAGCTGTGAAAGAAAGCTTTCTTTTCTTGCAGAAAAGTAGAGCAGCTCCACAAAGCAGGAGACATTGGAGATTAAACAGGAGCCTCCAGGGAGCCACAGACAGACTTACGCTCAGGCAGCAAGATCCGAAAATCAAAATAAGCAAATGAGGTTATGTGTATATGATTTGAAAAGGGTTAAGTGCTCCACAAATATTATAAAAATTATTGTTTTGTCCTATAAGCAGTCTTTGGTGCCTCATCCACAAAAAAGATACATTTCAATAGTATGTATTTGACATTTCAGTTTTCCACTTGAAAGTACCAAAATGGTAAAGGAATTAATTGGCAGCACCATTGACACTGTGAATTTTATTCATCTCATGATCCTGGGTGGGTCACAAGGACTGGAGTAAAATACGTTTTCTTAAGCTTTTAGAAATCTGATGACTCAAGTGTCTTTTTCACTAAATTGGTTAAAATTTAAATTAGAGGATAATTCCATAGTAAGAAATGCAGTCTTTTGACACCCTGTCCGTGGGATAATAACATACCAGCCACCAGCTAAAATGAAGTTAATTTTTTCAAAACACCAAGAATTTGGCAAATGCTGTGCGGAACCACTCACCGCCATGCTCGGTGAAGGCCGAGGGCTGGAGATCCCCTGTGATGGCTCTGCCCTAGTTCATAAGCAGAAGTGTCACAAATGGGAGCTAGACAAGGTGGTCCAGAAAACGAATGTAGTGGCGTCACATTCACTCACAGTCCCTTTCCCCTAAGGACAAGGATGGGCCTGACCAGGTTTCCAGGGGCAATGCCCCTCCCATTTGATGCACACAAGGAAGAGAGAGCAGGCTCCCAGGTGTGGCTTCTCCTCCAGTGAGCAAACCTGGAGGTGATGAGGGGTTAAGGAGGAGCAGTGTGGGTGCCAGGATGGAGGATGAGGGCTTGGGGAAGACATGAGAACCCTCAAAAAGGTTCACTCTCTGTGCAGAGGGTCACTTTCTGTTTAGAATCTGCATCTGTGCCCTGGAATTCTGATGTGGCCCTATTCATGTCCATGGAAACCACCCTGCAAGAGTCCTGGCTTCCGGCCACAATGTGAACTACACTTGTACCAGGAATGGAGCCAGCTCAGGAGCTCCCTGGTGGTCCAGAGTCCCAACCCAAGGCTTCCTTTTGTTTCCCAACTGGCTTTTATCCTAAGTTCTGGGAAACTAATATAAGCACTCTTAAATGAGAAACACTTATGAAGTCTGTAGAGACTCCACTTTGACTCAGAGCCTGGCCTTCAGGACTGGCGCCCTAAGCCCAGTGTCAAGGTCCCTTGGCTCCTCCTGAATGGAGCCCTCAGACTGAGCAGCCTCCGTGAAGACTGCCTAAAGCTTGGCTTGCTGGCTGGCTGGCTGTTTAGGGCTTTTGTGTTCACCTATCTTCTTCTGTCCTCCTCCTACTTGACCCCTCCTCCCCCTCTTCTTGCAAGGGAAAAGCCCAGGACTGGGGATAGAAAAAAGTGACTTCAACTTTATTTGCAATCTTCTATTTCTTTTATAAAATTAAATGTATCTGCAAGGATTTTTATGACCAAATATTAACTTGATATTTTGGAGGTGATTTAAGTACTCTGTATTTTTCTGAATCTTTAAACTTAATACAGTATTTCAAATGTTAACTGGTGAAATTAGTAGCAATAGTTTTTCTCTCCCTTTATGTGTTTCTCACATTTCTTCTAATGAGCATATTTTTCTTTTCTGATCAGAAAAAAAATCTTTTTGGAAGCGTGAACTGAGCAATTGTTTATAAAAGGCGCTGTGAGATCGGCACTATGTGTAGAGTTATTTGGACACGGGCTCTGTGCTTTATAAAGAGATGACACTGTACGGCACAAGTTATATGTACAGAGTTATTTGGGGAGCAGAATAAAAATATCTAACATTATAGAATTAAATGAGACTACAATGTGTTAAACTGACCAGGTCAAAGGTAAGTACATAAGCAGTATGTGGGAAGGGTACAATTTTCAGCTTGTACTTCAATCAGAAAGTTCGTCCATCATTTGAAAAGAGGTTACAACAGCCCCTCCTGTGCTGCAGACCCACAAGGGAGGAAGCAGAGCAATGGAACTGACCTGGGAGAGAAGCCATGCTCAGGACAGGCAGTAAGGAGGCACTCAGTATATAGCAGCAGCTGATGGACAGTGCAAGAAACTGAGAATCAGATCAAAGCAGAGCCAGAGCTCTGTGCTTACTGACAAAGCCTCCATCATTCACTCAGAGCCTGAAGGGTTGGAGTAAAGCTTCTTTGTACAGTCTCTTTTATATAAGCCTATCTTGAATTGTGTACAGGAAAAGCTAAGTCAGTCGTTAGACCTCAGAGTTGACGTTCACTCTCAGCAAATACTTTTCTTACTTTAAGATAGTCTCAAGCTAAAGAATCTGGCCAGGTATTGTTGAAGGTTTTGACTTCCCCTCTCAAAATTCAGCTTCTACCAGTGAATAAAACCAAATAATTTGTCCTGCCTTCCTGATTTACGGAATGTTACTTTGATAAATTTTGTGTCTCCCAATTGTGGGACATGTAACAAAAGCATCTGGCATACTTTCATTCCACCAGTCCACACATATAAATTGAGCAAAAGTTGTATATGCCAGGCAATGGGTTAGACATTGGGATGCCATAATAACTAAAACAGATACAACCCCTGACATCTTGGAGGCATTTCCTAAAAGGATGTTGATCTTATTTTCTTTATAAACATTCTACCTGGCTTGCACCAAGAATTCAGAGGAATCTTGACATTGTTGAGAACAAATTTTTTTCTCCATTACAACTTATTTCTAGGTGAAACCAGCTGATACACATTGTAATGGTTAATTTTATGTGTCAGCTCGGCTAGGCGATGATGCCAAATATTTGGTCAAACATTATTCTGAATATTTCTGAGGTGTTTTTTGAGTGAGAGTAACATTTAAATCAGTGGACTTTCAGTAAAGCAGATTACCCTCTGTAATGTAAGTGGACCTCATCCAATCACTTGAAGGACTCAATAAAACAAAGAGACCTCCCCTGACAGAGAAGGAATTCTGCCAGAAGACGGCCTTCAGACTTGAACTACAATGTTGACTCTTCCCTGAGTTTTCTGTCTGCTGGACACTCCTGCAAATTTTATACTTGGACCTGCACAATTATGTGAGCCAATTCTTCAAAATAAATCTCTCTCCCTCTCACACACACAATCATATACATATATATACATATATATTAGTATATATATATATATATATATACACACACACACACACACACACACATACACACACACATGCACACACACACCATATAGCATATAATTTATGGTATACATACATATACACCATATATATATATATATATATCCTGTTGGTTCTGTTTCTCTGGGGAAACTCTGACTAATACACATGTACACCCATAAAACCTCACATAACACACACTAAAGACAGTGAGATGTCAAGGAGAGTGGGGATGGTAGAGGCTCCACAGCTACCAATAATTCCCAATGAAAACATATGGGTTTCAGTTGTTAAAGCTGAAAGGATTCTTAGAAATAATTTAGATCTGTAGTACTCAAACTTCTGTTTTCTAAACATAACCTTACGCAGAATTGCACTATACCAAAATGGTGTAAAAAAAATCCATTTATTTCACCTGTCTCCTGCCCCTTCCCACTCCTCTCCCAGGGCACCCCCACTCCTCTCCCAGGGCACCCCCGGAGGCTTGTCTCCTGCACTTGAACGCTCTGGCTCACTGTTTATAAACAGGATTAATGTATATGCCCCTCCCCCCAGTAACATATTCTTGCATGCCCCCAATTTTATTTTTATTGTAGTGCTACTCAAGTCTGTACCAATAATTATTATCGATATAAATTCCTTATCCTCATAACTCTTGAACAGCTATAATAAAACAGTTACAAATTCAATAAAAACATTACTACCAAAAACAGTAGAATTTAACTTAATAGCATTAATTTAATTTGCCAAATGATGTTGTTTTGCTCAAACTAAATTGCTACTGGTTATATAAATATGGTAATGACATCTATGAAGAAGACTTTTGTGTGTTTGACATGCCCACTCCTTTCTTTGTTAAAATTACTGGGCAACCTTCATTTCTATGGGGCCCTATGATACTATTTGGCCTTCACTCGATGTGAATATGGTTGAGACCCTTTAGTTCTTTTCTGGGTATTTCATGAAAATTAAATCGTGATATCTGACGTCAAAGGGAAGATAAACACACACAGACCCCAGGCTCTGGTGGTGGGCTGCAGCCCTTGGTTAAAGGCGAATGGCTGAAGGATTCACACAAAAGCTTTTAGGAGTTTTCATTAACATGAAAAACTAATAGAAGACAAAAGGCTAATAATTAGTGAGTCTAAATGAAGGATACGTGGATGTTCTTATCTTATTCTTGTGACTTTTTTGTAGGTTTGAAATTTTTAAAATTAAAATGGGAAAAAAAGAAATCTTCACAGAAAACTTGAAGCTCCCAAGAATATGTCTAACTGCCCCCAATGTGAGAAATATTGATCTACTTCAACCCTTTATTTTATGGATTGGAAAACTGAGGTCGAGAGAGCAGACATGACTTGTGGGAATATTACTAGGCTAATTAGTGGAGAATCAAGATTAAAACTTCAGTCTCCTAGCCTAGACTCTTCACCATACTATGAATTGTAAGGTTTAAAACCCTATAATTCTCACAGGATTGTATTCTGCTATTAGAAATAGGTGGGGATTTCACAATAGACCTGTGTTTTGAGAATATTACTAAGCTGACCTTTTGCAAAGATACCAATTTGTATACTCCAAACACATCACAGGCATAATAGAGTCCAGCATGCATGGAGAAGAAGCCGAGACTTCACTCTGCTATGAAGCATTTCATTCTTAAACGGGGGGAAGAAAAATCTCTTTGCTCTTGAAGTCCAGTGACTTCTAATTCCTCCTTGAGTCAGTGACACTTAAGGCTGGGTAGGGCCAGGGGACATGACCTACCTGACGGCACCTTTTAGACTCTAAATTCTGCCTCAAGCCTGCACTTTAATTTTGCATTAGTAAAAAGAGGTAATATAAAGCTTAGGGAAAGAAATAAACAATAGTATACATAAAAGCACTTTAAAAATAAGAGTATAAAATAAAAGGCAAAATGTTTCAGGATATGCTCTTCATTTAAACCATCATTTTCTCCCAAGAGACAGGAATCTGATTCCAGGATTAAACAGCTGAGTGACTGAAAGATGTGATTACTGCCAAAAGGACTAAAATGCCTAAAGAGTTAAGAAGAATTTACAAAAGGCTTGAGCAAGTAATATTGTCTCTAGCATACTAAAAGGGTCAAGTTCCTGGGAAAAAAGCCAAGTCATGTTTAATGTGAAATACAGACAGTGTAGGTACTCATCAGAAGAAATCACATGCAGGAAGGGCTATTCAAAGAAAACCTTATTCTCCCCACTGCAAATACACAGAAGTGCAAATATATGGCCAAAGTGAACTATCTTTTGGTTTTCAATAAACAGTCAACAACTTCTGTAAGCTATGATTTAGTTCTTAAGAGTCTGCACTTACGATTAAGTTGTGGATGAACCCATTTGACCACAAACCTTAGAAGTTGCACAATGTTTTCCACAAATGTTAGGTTCACAGTTCATTAGAAGAATCCTGGATGCTAGGCCACGGTGCCAGCTAGCACTGCGGTGCCTTTGGGAGAATCTGGTGGTGGGAAATCAAAGTCTGTAAACTGGGCAATCGGGAAACAAAAGTTCATAAACTGCTTGGCAATTCCACTCATTGTTCTTATTGAAGCACAAAGGAAACCAGTCTGGGCTGGAGCAACCAGGGACTGAAAGTCTTGGAATGACTTTCAGGGGAATGGCTGGATGGGTCAAGAGGGTTTCTGGAGAGAGGGGTTTCTTTTATATCCCTAAAAGTGTTGTTCCACTATACTCATTCTTCTTACCCATACTCCCCCTGGGTATGGGTTATCAAACTCTGTGGTTGCATCCACCATCCATTTGCTCCTAATGCACATTTCCCAGTTTGGATCTCCCACCCAGATCTATCCTGTACACACACATTTTGATAGGTCCCCTTGGAGTCCTGCAGGCAGCTCAGGCTCCTGTCCCAGACAGAGCTCAGCAGTTTCTCAGCCCCAGGCCTTCTCTTCCTTCTGTGTTTGCTGTCTCGTTGGAAGGCCCTGCTGGACACCAGAGAGTCATTCTTGGCTCTCCCCTCTTCTCCATCTATGACTAGCTGTTTTATCCCCTCTTCCCACACTCCTGTACTATCCCAACTTGGTGCTCCTGCCTTGAATGTATTCTCCTTGACTTAGTGCTTCAGTTGTCCACTGGAACAAATTAAGTATTCAGGGCAGCAGTGAAGGCTTTTTAGTCTGATGTCTACCTTTCCTCCACTCAACTCTTACATTTCACCAACACCAGAATATTGGCTTTCTGCACACTCACTGTGTCAAGGCCACAGACTTCTTTCGTTTCCCTCTGTACCTGAAATGCCCACGTCCAGCCTCACTTCCTTACCTTGTCCGGCTAACTACTAACTCATCCTCTCAGATGTAGTTCGGTGTCTGCTCTTCCTGGAAATGGTCCTTGCCTTCCCTTGTGGGATTGGGTGTGATCTCTTTGCACAGCTTTAGCACCCACAATATGCCTCTGTCGCTTTGTGGATTATAATGCTCTTTTTATGTCTCACTTATACACTCATCTGCAAGCTTCATCATGAGCAGAGACTTTGTATCCTCAGCATTCAACAAAAGCACCTCAAAAATGTTTGTTGGATAAGTGAATAAATGATCTAAGTTTAATTTTCTGCATCTCAAGGAACTATTTCCAAAACAAATATCCACAATATGATACACGCATCTCCAATAAGGTGCCTGCGGGACACCCCTTGAGAGAAGGTGAGCTCAGAGCTCTACTATTTGCATCCCAGTAAACAACAGCCCTGGGAGGGATGCACATTGATGCCATGGGCCAAAGATCTGAATGACAGACTGCCACATTCCGATGCCTTAACTAAATTAGGCGGAGATAGGCAAGGTTGATTATTCTGGACAAAATTGTGCTGTAGTCAAATTTATAATATCCCAGCTACTCCTAGTGAACTGTCCATTGTCACATTGGTTCCTGCCCTCTGATCTAGTGGAGAATGTGACACTTGACTGGCCACTTTCCCTTTACCTTGGAAACATTTCCATGAAGCTTCCCAGAACACTGGGAAACCCTCTTTGATCCCTCTCTGTCTCTCTTTTTTTTCAAACAAACTTTTAAAAAAAAATATATTGGGGAAGAGTGTGCTTTTCCAGGACCCACCAGCTCCAAGTCAAGTAGTTGTCTTCAACTTAGTTGTGGAGGATGCAGCTCCCTGGCCCATAGTGGGAATTGAACTGGCAACCTTGGTGTTATGAGCCTCCACTCTAACCACCTGAGCTAACCAGCTGCCCCAATTCCTTTCTCTTTAATTCCATAGTTCTTGTGGTTTGTTCTGTACAACTTAGTTACATACAGTTTGGTGTTTATCCATTGAAAGTATCTGTAACCATAGCCATATTCCTAACTGGATTACAAGTCTTTCCAGGGATGTCTGTGGCCCCTCACCACACCACTGAGTCTGTAGTAAGAAATTTATTAAAACTTTTTTTGATTGATTTCTACCTTCTAAGGAGATAATTAGCTAACTACAATAAAATAAATCTTGCTAATGAAAAGACTCTGGCTCTCTCAAGTTAATTCTTAATGATTTCTTTTCTTTGAACATCTCCCTTTTCTTTGCAACCCTACCATATTTTAGGAGTTATAGGCTGGGTAAGAGGAGGTAGCAGAGAGGAAGATGTTTGGGCCACCAAAAGTAGGAAGGCTCCTTTCCTTCATACCTGGCTAGAGTGGGAAGTTGACAGAGGGACTCTTTCCTAAGCCCCTCTCCCGGTCCTATGGGAAGTGGCTGGGGCTTTGCTCTTTTTGCCTCCTTTCTAATCTTCTAGTTGAAATAGAAACCAAAGAGTGCGTGGACATGGTGAAGCTGTGACAGAACCAATTGATGGGAAAAGGACTTGTGATATCTTCGCCTCCTTCTCATTCTTCTCTTTCCAAGCAGGTGTTCAAGTTATTACTCAAGTCTGCTTAGATTAACAACTGGAGATTTTCATGGTTATAACATATAAGACTCCTACATTTGCAATGATACTGGCAACACCTGTTACTGTCATATACTCTTGCATTAGCAGAATATATAAAATTTTCAGGACCACTGCCCACTTTCCAAGTCTGTGAACACAGAGTGGGAAATACTTTTAGAAGCCACCTGGTTAGAGCTTTAGGACTACACTAGTCACAATATGGACATTAAAATGACTATTTTCTGTAATTGCTTGTATTAGGTAGTCACTTTGGAATACTGGCTCATCAAAGCATGATTGAGGAGGTAGCAATTAATGCCAGATCCCCGCCTTCAAATCTTCATTAAATCACATGTGCTAATTAAGATGCTTATACATAATTCTAAGTCTTGCTGGAACGAATCCTTGACTAAGAGTCAGGAGACTTGGAACTTGATCTGTGCTTTGCCTCTGACCTTTATTAAGTCACAGTACCGCTCTAGTCCCTTTTTCTGAAATGTGGTTACTCACACCTACTCTACCTCCCTCCCAGGTTTGCTGTGAGCATGAGCCGAGTATATGGCAAAGCTCCCTTCCTCCCCATCCCCTATTAAAAAGCTCTCTTAGAACCATCTGCCTCTTTTCCTCTTGTAAATAGAGTTCCTCACCTTAATATGTTCTGCATGGTTATCACAAGAAAGAACAGCTGGAGGAAAGTGCCAAAGTGGGCTCAGCAGGACAAGAAAGAAGGCCCAAAGCCAGGCTGCACCCCTTCACTCCCTTCTAGCCTGTTGCCTTCTGTTTGCAGGCTTCCCCTCCTAGCCATGGGTCTCCCAGCCTACCCTGGAGAGTTGGAGACTTAGCTAGTACATCACAGATGCTGACTGTTAGCAGCCGATGTGCTGTGTTCTCAGGGCAGCAGAGTGAGGGGGAGAAATGCCTATCCTGAGAAGCTCCTGCCCAGCGCCCTCTGCTCCTTCCCAGGTGGCTCAGGGCTTCCATTTCACACTGGGCTTCCAGGCTCCTGCGGAGGTGGAGCCTTCCTCCCAGCCCCAGGCTCTCCCACGGCATTGCCCGCCAGCCTGGCTGGGATCCTGCATTATGCTGAAGATCAGGGAACTAAGTATTGGTGGGAAATATTGTGCAATTCTGAGGGATTATGGCAATGTGTATTCACTCTCCATTTAATCATTAGTAGAGACAGTTAAACACTAGATTATAGACATCAGAAGTTGTTGATTGTTTACTAAAACCCAAGAGGGCAGTCCAATGTGATCCAAGAGTACATATTCATTAAGGGAGGAAAAGGAAATGCTTTCCAACGTCCCCACTGCATATAATTTACTCTGATGAATACCCGCAGAGTATGTGTTTCATGTCAAATACAAGTTAATTTTCCCTCTGGCTCTTTCCCATGAATTTGCCACTAGGCCATAGCTATGTAATCTCGCTAGCACTGGGATTCTAGGAAACCCTTACTAAATTATAGTACTGTGATACTCCCTCTAACCTTATCCCTATCCCTTATCTCATTCTGTCAGAACCTACCTTTGGCCAAATAAAAGGCATAATAGCCTTTTATTATGCCTTCCTGGGGCCCACTCATGAGACATCTTCAGAGTCACTTCTCGGTGCTGCCATCTCCTCAACAACTTTCTTCCATGAGTCCTCTGTCTGGCCTCCAGAGAACCCATTCTTATTTCCACATTATATACATAACCAGCAATAAACCCAGATATGTTTGCTTAAATGTTTTGACATACAATTTTTGGGATTACCATCAAACATATTTCCCAGCCTTCCCTGTTGCATGGGATCCCTCTGATTTACATCTTCAAAATCCCCTTCAATTGGGGATTTCAAGTCTCATGAACAGATCCATGATGTCTACTCTGAAAGAGTACAGAACTGCTCCTTTTAGGAACAGAAATTAAAATTCCAGGTGTTGAACTGAATTATTAAAATAAAATAATATGACATTGATGCAGGAAAACCGTTATCTGATGATATAATTGAGTGGGTGCCTGTTCTACCAAAGGCCATCCCTTCACCTACTACATGTGCTCTGGATCCTTTTGCCTTTTCAAAATCTTCATTCTTGCAGCTTCCTCTCTCTACCTTACAACATCATTTCCTTTCCCTCTATTGGATTACACATAAACAAACAAACATGCTCTAGTATCTCTCATCTTTAAAAAAGCAAAACTGTCCCTTGATTTGAGGCCCCCCTCTAGCTGTTGCCCCCTATCTCTTCTTGGTGGTTTGTCTTGGCTCAGGTTTTTTACTTCCCATTCTCTCCTTAACCTGCTCCACTTGGAAGTTAGAAAATGGTTGTCTAGCTGGGTAGCCATGTGCCGGTTGAAGCATGAGGTAGTGAATTCTGTTACTAGAAAGAAGGGCACACATACTGTGGAACAGTTAGCGATCTGCCATAGTATGCTTCTCTAGAATACTGCAAGGACCTCAGAAGGCTTGAACTTGATTTAGGGTAAACTTGCTTTTTTTTTTTTTTTTTAACTGAAAATATCTTCTTTGTCTTTGTTCTTGAATGAAAGGCTATATACTTTATCTAGGCTGACAGTTATTTTTTTCATACTTGAAGAATACTATTTCCCTATCTCATATTGCAAATAAGAAATTAGTTGACAGTACAAGTGTCATCCCTTTATACATAAACTGCCTTTTTCTCCTTGGCTGCTTTTAATATCTTCTTCTTGTCTTTGGTGATCTGCAGTTTCTTTTTAAGATTTTTATTAAAATATAGCTAAAATACAGTATTATATTAGTTTCAGGGGTACATCATAGTTATTCAACGTCTACACATCCTAAAGAAGTTGATCACCATGATAAGTCCAGCAACCATCTGACACTGTACCATGCTATCACAGTATTATTGACTATATTCCCCATGCTGTATGTTACATCCCCATGACTTATCTGTTTTATACCTAGAAATTTGAACCTCTTATTCCCCTTCACTTTCCCCCACTTTAAAAATTTTCAATTACAGTTAACATTCAATATTATTTTATATTAATTTCAGGTATACAGCATAATAGACATTTATACAATTTAAGAAGTGATCCCTCTGACTAGTTTAGTATTCATCTGGCACTATACGTAGTTATTACCATGTTATTGACTGTATTCCCTATGCTTCACTTTACATCCCCATGACTACTGTGTAGCAATAAATTTGTGCTTCTTAATCCCTTCCTCTTTTTCACGTACCCCCACCCCTCTCCTGTATGGCAACCATCAAAATGTTCTCTGTATCTAGGAGTTTGATTCTGTTCTGTGTGTTTGTTTATTATGTTCTTTAGATTCCACATATAAGCAAAAGCACATTGCATCTGTCTTTCTCTGCCTGACTTACTCCACTCAGCAGAGTACCCTCCAGATGCATTGATGCCATCACAGATGGCAAGAACCCATTGGCCTTCCATGCCTTCCATGGCCAAGCAATACTCCATTGTATTTATGTACCACCTCTTTATCCATTCATCCATCCACAGACACCCAGGCTGCTTCCACATCTTGGCTATTGTAAACAATGCTGCAATGAACATATGGATGCATACATCCCCTCAAAGTAGTGTTTTGGGTTTCTTCAGATAATTACCTGGAAGTGGGGTTACTGGGTCCTTCTTTGTCTCTTGTTATAGCCTTTGTTTTAAAGTATATTTTGTCTGGTATGAGTATTGCTACCCCAGCTTTTTGTTGTTGTTGGCATTTCCATTTTCATGAAATAGCCTTTTCTATCCTTTTACTTTCACTCTGTGTGTGTCTTTCAATCTGAAGTGAATATCTTGTAGGTAGCATATGTAAGGGTCTGGTTTTCTCATCCATTCAGCCACCCTATTTTTTTGATTGGAGCATTTAATCCATTTACTTTTAAAGTAATTGATAGATATGTAGCTATTGCCATTGTAGTATTCATATTTTTTATCTTTTTTTTTTCATCTTAAAGAAGTCTCTCTAAGATTCTTTGTAATACTGGTTTGGTGGTAATGAACTCCTTCAGTTTTTTTCTTGTCTGGGAAGCTCTTTATCTTTCCTTTAATTCTAAATGATAGCCTTGCTGGGTAGAATAAAATTGGTTGTAGGTCCTTGTTTTCCATCACTTTGAATATTTTGTGCCAATCCCTTCTGACCTGCAAAGTTTCTGTTGAGAAATCAGCTGACAATGTTATGGGAACTCCTTTGTATGTAACTAACTGCTTTTTTTGCTTTTGAGATTCTTTCTTAATCTTTAAACTTTGCTATTTTAATTATGATGTGTCTCAGTGGGAACCTCTTTGGGTTCATCTTGTTTGGAACTCTGCACTTTCTGGTCTTGTATATCTATTTCCTTCACCAGGTTAGGGAAGTTTTCTGTAGCTATTTCATCAAATATGTTTTCAATTCCTTGCTCTCTCTCTTCTTCTTCTGGTACCTCTAGGATGTGAATATGCTTGATGCTGTCCCAGAGGTCCCTTAAACTATCCTCGTTTTGGGGGGTTCTTTTTTCTTTCTGCTGTTCTGTTTGGGTATTTTCTGCTGCCTTATATCTTAAATCACTGATTCAAACTTCTGCTTCATCTACTCTACTGTTGACTCCCTCTAATGTATTCATTTCAGTTATTGTATTCTTTATTTCTGACTGGCTCTCTTTTTATGTGTTTCTAGGTGATCTGCAGTTTCACTACACTGTGGCTTGGGGTTGATTTCTTGTTATTCAGCTTGTGGTTCATTTAATTCCTAAATCTGAAGATTTGTTTTTTTTATCAACTCTGGAAAATGCGTTGCTTTCTAATGTTTGACAATTTTTTTTCTTTTTATGGAATTCCAATTCACTGCTTTAAATGTTTTCCTTCTCTCCTTCATCATGGTTCTTTCTTTTTCTTCCATTTTTCATTTCCCTGTCTCTCTGTGCTACATTCTTTGGGTAAGATTTTTGGGTATTTTTTCTGTTCATAAGTCTTCCTGTCTTTTATGTTTACAGCAAAATTAAGTATTCTATTAAAGCATAGCAAAGTCCTATTTAAAATTTTACACACAGAAACACACACTTGCACATGCACGCGTACACACACAAAGCCTAGAAGCCAAAGTACCTGGATATACAACTGTCATTTACATCTTGGATTGAGCTACAAACCCAGACAAGGTGATAGAGGAATGCCTAAATCAGGCTGTACTTCATTTAGGCAACTTCGATTTACACAATTTCATTTTAAAAAATTATACATCCTTGCTTTCTAACATGAGTTCCTTCCTAGCATTAGTGTAATTATGTGAGCCAAATGGAAGACTGGTTAAGAAATATACAGGATCACAGAAGAAAAATAATATTGCTAAGTAAGAGAATGAGTTGGATGTCTCAGAAATCCCTGGTGAGTTTAATGTCACTGTTATGTGAGAAATGGGCACCTAACCCACTATTATGTGGGAAATGGATGCTAACCAGATCAGACCTACACTTAGTCAAATTTAATTGTCACCCAGAAGAATAATTTGCATGGTAGCACTTGCAGCTGCTGGTGTATGATTGTCCCATTACAAATAAGGACCCTGTGGTTGCCTGGGCATAGATAGCTACCTTGGTAAGCATACCTCTCAATTTCCATAGTAGACATTTACTTAAACAGTTAGTTCCCAAAATACCTGATCTATTGACCTTGCAAAACAGAAACTGCTGCAAGTATAGGCCGCAATGGGGTTCTTTAGAACAGTTCTAAATTATCTGATGGAAAACTTTTTTATCTTGGTGAGAGAGTATGCTTAGATGCTGAGGCAGGGCCTTGGAGAAATGTTTTCAAGACTCATGGTTCACTGGATTTGCTCCCTTGAGTGCTAAGTGGGTCATTGTGTGTGTGTGTGTGTGTGTGTGTGTGTGTGTGTGTGTGTGCTTCCATTTTCATATCACCTTTTCTCTGTCGGCATTGGCGATTGTCTTGGGAGGCAGTGGAAAGTAATAGTTGGACTTTGATGTCACAGAGTTGGAGTAAAAATCCCAGGGCTGACACCACCTATGTGAACTTAGAAAATTACTTAACCTCCCTGAGCTCAGTTCTCTCAAATGGAAAACGTGGATAATAATAGGGCATATCTCACATGAGGACTGACTAAGATAACACAAAACCTTTTACACATTCCTTGGCACATGTTAAGTGCTTGAGAAATGTAAGCTCCTCGTTTTATGCTTGCTGGTGTGATTAAGGGTAGAGCAGCTGTGGAAAAAGTGACCAAGAAAAAAGCCCCAGGCTCTGGTTTCACTTGACCTAGCACTCTGTGTTGTTGTTGTTGTTGTTGTTTTCTTCCTCCTAATTAATTCCTTATCCATAGCACAGGACGTGGAGCTGTCTGTATCCTGTTTAAATCTTGGTCCTGCCATTGACTAGTTAAGTGTTCTAAAAGAAGCATATTGCTTAGAATGGGTCATAAAGTAACACAACTCTTAGCTGGACACCTGAAAATTTATTTTGCACTCATGCGGCTGTGAGTCTGAGAAAGCAGTCTTCTCTATAGTCACTAAGCAGTACAGGCTGTTCACATCTCATGCCTCCCAACATGAAGTCTCCACAATGACCCTGGCAGAGGAAGAGGGAATCTAGGGAGACCACTCCCCTCTTCTGTGTGTCTAGATCGTACTTTGGGCAACCCAAAGACCGGAAGTAGTCTCATAACCTTTCCTATTGCCAGGACACTGGGATGGAAATTAGGGTCATTATAATTGATGAGCATTACTGTTTCTGCCACAGCATATCTCAGCCTCTCTGTGCCTCATTTTCCTTATCTACAAAATGTAAACAATGCCTCCCAGGGATGTCTGATAGTACCTTTGTTGGTCCTGGCAGGAAACAGGTGGCACACCAACAAGAATTGTTCCCAGAAGACAATGAGTGATGGGACTAGGTACAGAGATGTTGGCAGAATTAAGGAAACCATTAAAAGATGGTTTCTAAGGTCTGATTCCTTAGAAGCAGGTCAAGCACACTCAAAACAAGGGTATTGCAGCCCTAGGAACACCGAACAGGGCATATCTGAGAGGGATGTGCGGATTGACAAATAGAGAATAATCAGCACAATACATAATAAACGTTCATTAGATCTTCAACTTACATCACCATTCAGTGGTGTTCATAGAGTGCTGGTGACTTACCACCACCCTACAATGAACTGACTTCATTCTCTGGTCTCTTTACTGAAGCATGTAGTAGAAAGGGTGTGACTACAGACCCCAGGTTGTAGCACAAATCCAGACAGCTGTCACAGTCACTGCACACATGTGTCCCTTGGATGATATTTGGGTCCACTGTACTTCTTGGTATGGAACCTTAGGAATCCAGTCCCAATAGTTCAGGGCCTCATCACCTTTCTTCTAGACTCTAATAATAGCCTCCTAACTGGCCTCCGTGCTCCATGCTGACTCCATTCTAACAGTGTTACTCCCATTTAAAAAAAACTTTCAACACTCCCTCTTTCACAGAGAACTAAGTCCAAATGCCTCAGCCTGTTACCCAAAGTTACTGTTCATTCTTACCTTCTACCACACCCTCCACTTAAGGACCATGCCAGCCACACCTAAATATTTCACAATTTCTTACATTTCCCTTCCTTGGACCTTGGCTCCAGATGGAGTGCCCCTCCCACACCCATAATCATTTGCTGAAGTCCTACCCTTCCTCTAAGGGCCAAGTCAATATCAACCTGTGCCAAACTCCCTCTCTTGATCCTCTTAGCAGGAAAAAGTCCTTTTTTTAATCTTCCATGTTCTTATGTGACTGTTGTCTGATTCTTGTAATGTATGTATGTGTTTGTCTCCTTTACTGCCTTATAAGCATTACAGAAATCATCTTCATTCCTGAATCCTCATGATGTTTGGCACAGCATTTTGCCTGCAGTAGATATCAGGAAGTGCTGGTGGAAATGAAATAAACCCATTTTGAATCTTTTTCAAAAGGAACTCCCATAAGAGCTAGGGACACAGACGGCTCCATTGGCAGCCCTTAATTTACATCTCTCTTTAAAAAAAAAAAAAAACAAAAAAACCCCCAAAACCTCAAACTTCTACCAACAGAGGGATATGGAGCCATAGGCGATATAACTTGGGGTGTGGGGCTTGGTTTATGAGGCAGATAGGCCCCATGAGAATTGTTAAAAGAACTTGAAGGAGGCTGTGCTGCTTTAGTTTGCACTGGTGTCAGGGTTCTGAGAGGTGCCCCCCTCCTTTTGCCTTCTGCTTTACAGCCTTGCTCTTATGTTGGCTTGTGACCTTCCATGTCAAAATCAGCATGGCATGGAGACAGAAGGTCTGGCTCTCCCTATGGTGCCTGTCAAGATGGACTCATAGATTCTCTTTAGGAAGTTTGCATACACAGGACTCCCAGCAGGAAGGTGTCCGCTGCCAGGATCTCTGCTTACCTCCTGCAAGCCTTCGAGCCAATGCTATAGTTGCAAAGCTGTCTTCATCTTTATAACTGGATTGCTAAGGAGGCTTTGCTTCCCTCCAGTACAGTCTGGAAAATGTATTGGTTAACACATTTACCTTCTTTTCCGAGATGGTTAGAGCCTCAGCCTCCCACTGATCTACTCTCTCAAGTGCTCTGGGAAGTTGCTGGTCATTTCCTGTTCCCGTGACCTGCCCCCTGCTGCTTGCCCAGAACATTAGAAGACCCATCCTCCCTGCCTCTCTCTTCAGTTAGCAGCAGCTTGGAACTAATATCCTGTGTTTGTATAGCGTGTTCCAGCAAGACTTCCAAAGCCCTTTGCAAACATCAGCTCATCATTACTACACCTCTCCCTTTTCTCACCATGTCATGGCAAGGAAACTGTTGAAAGGTCACAACATATTATGGGATGGGAAAAATAGCGTTTGGAATATAAAATAGGAGGTTAGAAGATGGGAAGGGCAGAAAGCTTAAACTCCTGAATAAAATTCACTCTGGTTCTAAATCAAAATTTTCTCTTGGACGCTCCAACCACCTGGCTGCTTTCTTGGTAACATTTCAGTATGGCGCAACTGTTTTATAACACTGTTTTGGGGAACAGCAGTCTCACTGTGTTTGGCTAGCCTGATGACAATTTTTTTTGTAGAACAGATTCCATATACTTATGAAGCCTGTTATAATTCTGACTCAGCTTGTAGGAACTTAGCACCTACTACTTTTATATACATTAACTCATTCATCTTCCTAATAAATTCTCCATTTTACAAATAAAAAACTGAGGTCTCAGAAATGAGCCAGGTCCTTGAGTCCACAGCTCTTTCCATTGGACCATAGGTCTAGGTTCTGCTAAATTTGGGACCTGTGAAATGTTTTGCGGACTATACAGGTTACCATCTGCTTCTCCACTTCAGTTGCTTGGCCTGGGGTCTGGGAATAGTTAAGCGGACTTCTTCTGTTTCTAGCTGCTTTGCCTTACTGCTCTGCGTTGGTCTTTGAGTGTCTGTAAATATGAAACCCAGACCTTCATTCTCTGCCATCAGCCTTTGGACTTGTCCTATCTTAGAACTTTAGAAGTTCACCTGGCTCTTAGCTCAAACTCCATCTGTCCTGCCCAGCACAGTCAGATAAATCCTATTAAGGGTAAGTCAGATCACCATACAACCTGCTCAAAGCAGGGGCCTGGCACCCTCCTACAACCTACCAAAATAAGGAAATTTCACCTTTGGCACTCCATAATATAACCTGAGTCTACCCAAAGGCTGATTTCCACTGTTCCTGTATACGCAGCCTGTGCTCACATTCCACCCAGGCTTCGTGCTAGCACCAGAGACGCTCGAAACCTTGCCAGTCCGTGCGTTAGTATCCACGTGCACTATTTTCTCTCCCTGGACTGCCCTTCACAAACCACATTCCACTAGCCAAATCCTGGTTTTTCTTCAAAGCCTATTTCAAATGCCACTTCCTTCATGAAGCATCCTCTGTGGGTCCAATCCAACATGCGTCCTTTGAACCCCAAAACACTGTATTTTTTAAAAAAAATTTATTATTATTATTATTTTAATTAATTAATTAATTTTTAATTAGTTTCAGGTGTACAACACAGTGCAAGTTATACATTTTACCCCTCAAAGTGATAACCCTCCACCCCCATTCGCCACCCCACTCCTCCCCCCCATATCATATATATCTATTACTCTTCCTCTGACTCTCTTCCACAGTATAATCCACATCCTGTGACTATCTATCTATCTATCTATCTATCTATCTATCTATCTATATATATATATATTCAATTACAGTTGGTATACAACCTCCACTTCAAGTATACAGTGCAGTGATCAAACTTCTATTCCATCCATGAAATGGTCTCCCCAGCAAGACATGTGATCATCTGATGCCCCACAAAATATTTACACCATTATTAATTATATTCCCCAAACTGTCTTTCATATCCCAGTGGCAATATTGTAGTTGCCAATTTTTGCTGTCTAATCCCTTCCCCTTCTCCCTCATCCCCATCCCCGTCCCAATTAGCAACCCTGATTTTTCCTCTATATCTATGAGACAGTTTCTGTTTACTTTGCTCATTCATACAGTTTTTCAGATTCCACATATGAGTGAGATCATATGGTGTTTGTCTTTCTCTGACTGACTTTTTTCACTTAACATAATAGTCTCTAGGTCCATCCATATCATTGCAAATGGTACGACTTCATTCTTCTTTATAGCGGAGTAATACTCCATTGTATAAATATACCACAGTTTCTTAATCCAGTCATCTACCGATGGGCATTTTGGTTGTTTCCAAGTCTTAGCTATTGTAAATAGTGCTGCTATGAACATAGGGGTGCATAAATTTTTTTGAATAAGTGTCTTGGTTTTTTTCAGGATAAATACCTAGGAATGGAATTGCTGGATCAAAAGGTAGCTCTATTTCCATTTCTTTGAGATACCTCCATACTGACTTCCATAGTGGCTGCACCAATCTGCAATCCCACCAACAATGCAGCAGGGACCCTTTTTCCCCACAGCCCCGCCAGCACTTGTTGTTTGTTGATTTATTGATGATAGCCATTCTGACTGGAGTGAGGTGGTATCTCATTGTGTTTTTTATTTGCATTTCCCTAATGACCAGTGAGGTTGAACATTTTTTCATATGCCTGTTGGCCATCTGTATGTCCTCTTTAGAGAGACGTCTCTTCATATCTTCTGCCCATTTTTTAATTGGGTTGTTTGTGTTTTTGGTGTTGAGTAAAAATATGGAATGCTTCATGAAATTGCGTGTCATCCTTGCGCACGGGTCATGCTAATCTTCTCTGTATCGTTCCAATTTTAGTATATGTGCTGCCGAAGCGAGCACCAAAACACTGTATTCTCTTACACAATTCATTTTATGTTATCCTGTAGCATAACTCTTATTGTCTAATCCAAATGCTACTTGTGTTGTAAATTTCTGAAACCAAGTCTGTGTGTCCTTCCTTTTTGATTTTTTCCACAGTACATAGTTTGGTACTCGACACACAATAGATGCTAAATACATGTTGATTACATGGATGAATATTTGTTTTACTAGATACTCAATAAATATCTGCTGACACTGATTTGCCAATGACCCCCAACTCCACTTCTCCTTCTAAGCTCCAGGTTTTTATTCCAGATGCGTTCAAAAATGTATCTGGTAATGTCTTACCTTTACCTGGAGCATAGCAGATCAAAAACGTAACTAATGGTTCCCCCCACTACAGACGTGGGCCCAGCTTCATTACTTTTGTCTTTTTGCCTCACAAATCTTCCCAGCTAGTACTTTTGTAAGTGTTACTTCATATGGGCTGGATGAGCATCAGAAATGATCAAGTAGCTAAGTTCACAGCACCTAATATCCACGGATTAATCCATATCACAAAATTATAAGATGTCAGAGCTGGATGCGACTTTGGTCCAACCCCTTCATTATAGATGAAGAAACCAAACCCCCAAGGGGATTTGCAAGAGCCAGAGGAGGACTATCATAAGACTCCAGTCTTCTCACTCTTGGCCCTGGTCTCTGTCCTCATTAGATACGTCATGACCTTCTTAAGCTCTTTGGTTTTTCCAGGTGCTTCAGGTGGTTATTTTTCAAGTGACTGCTTGTTTCAGCATCACTTTTTCCCTGGCTCCCACAGAGTGACATTTGACAATACAGGCCTTCAGACGCTGCGGCACAGAGTGCAGACAAAGCTGGTGCCTTTCCCAGGGCATTCTGCTAGACTGTAACCCTCATTAACTCTGCCCCAGCATCTGATAAGCCTGTTTCTCTAGAAACCTCCTAGCAGTTAGCCATTAGGAATTTTCCATTACTAACCCAGCAGTAAACTCAAATTCTCCTCACTTTATCTAGTATCCCATAGAAAGCTAAAGATAACTCAGGATACTTTAGAGTTTTGAATAGTTAAATAACTCAAGAAGAGTTATTCCAACCATGATTAGAAATGACCGAAAGTTCACAGAATACAGTTTGAACCAGACAATAGGCACTTGGGCTAAATCATCTAACTCACAGACAGGCTCAGAGTGACACTGATTAGAAATTACTCATGTACATCTGCTCTGCTGAGCTAAACAAAGCCAGAGAGTCTTCCAGCTGGCCCTTCTCTCTCCCAGGCAGGGAGATGGGAGAGAAATACCACTTTTGAGAGCTATTTATGCACTTTACATATGAAGTGCATAAATCTCATTGAATTTGAATTTGATCTCATTGAATTTGATCTTCTCAATTATGCTATGCGGTAGTATCCTCATTTCACAAATAATAGAAGTGACACATTAAAAATGTAGTCATTTCTCAGGCTGACATAACTAGAAGCAGAGCCAGCCTCCTAGCCCAGCTCTGCCTCTGGCTCCTTTTTCTATTTCGCTGGTGAGTTCCTTCCTTCCTTCCTTCCTTCCTTCCTTCCTTCCTTCCTTCCTTCCTTCCTTCCTTCCTTCCTTCCTTCCTTCTTCCTCCCTCCTTCCCTTCCTTCTTTCCTTCCTTTCTTCTAGAACCCAAATGTTTTTTAAACTGAAACGATACACAAACCCAAATATATAAAACATGTAATAGCTAAGCTGCCTTGTTTATTCATAATTGACAAAAACAGGAAACACCCGGGCCGGCCGAGTGGCGCATTGGTTAAGAGTTGGCTTGGGATGCCAGCTCTGAGCAGCAGGCCCCAGTTCAGATTCCACATTAGGGTCAGTGACTCTATGCCCTCTGCAGCTAAGATGGTGAACAACAGCTCGACCTAGGGCTGGGCTGCCGTGAATCGCCGGCGATGGCATAGGCAGCAGTGGGGCTGGCTGGCAGCTGGCATTTGCTTTCATGAGCTGCTGTGAGCAGCTGTCCAATGGCTGGGGAGCAACTGCCTCACCTGGGAAGAACGCAATGTTAATACCAACATGGGCCAGAGAATCAATGTCCTCCACAACTAGACTGAAGAACAAAAGCACAGCAACTGGTCTGTTCCCCTTCCCCGGTTCCCCAACGCTGTTCCCCTCCCCCAATTCCCCAATACAGTCTTTTTAAAAAAACAAACAAAAAAATGGGAAACACCCTAAATGACCATCAAAAGCAGATGAACAAATAACCCAACTGTGGTACTTCCATACAATGGACTATAAGTCAGCAATAAGATGAAGTACTGATATACACAGATTGTGGATGAATCTCAAAATAATTATGCTGAGTGAAAGAAGCCAGACACAAAAGAATATATACTGTATATATATATATATATATATATATATATATATATATATATATTTGCATAGAAATTTAGAAAAAGCAAAACCAATCTGTGGTGACAGAAAGCAAATCAGTGGCTGCCTGATGCAGAAGGCAGAGTGATTACTGGAAAGTGGCTGCGAGGAGCTTGGTGTACTTTGTGGGGGTAAGGGATTGTTCTGCATGTTGATTGTGGTGTGATGTATATATTTGTCAAAACATTGAACTTTACACTTCAAGTGGGTATGATTTATTGCGTGTAAATTATACTCTGATAAGATCCACTTGTTTGTTTTGTTTTTGTTTTAAAGCATAGCTACTTTAATTCAGGAGGAGATGCTCAATCCATCCTAGCCGCCCTAATGACTCTGCGGCCCCCAAAGGGACCCTGGTTGTGCTCTTTGGAAATTTATGTCTTCCGAAAGCCATTTGACCACCCCAAGCTGCCTCATGCAGTCATAAATATTGTCCAGACAGTAGAAGCTTTGTAAAGGGCATAAGATCTGTTCAGTTTCCAGTAAACTCCATCATCATTACTTTTTAAAGATTTTATTGGGGAATTGGGGGAAGGGAACAGACAAGTTGCTGTGCTTTTGTTCTGGAGGTTGTGGAGGATGTTGCTTCACTGGCCCATGTTGGTATTATCATTGCGCTCTTCCCGGGTGAGGCAGATCGGTAGCCGAACCCTGGATGGCCGCTCACGGCAGCTCTTGGCAGCTCATACCAGCTGCCGGCCTCTCATGCTGGCTGCCAGCCACTCACCATAGCTTCCGGCAGCCTACTGCAGCTCCACTGCAGCCTACGCCATCGCCGGCGACTCATGGCAGCCCAACTCCAGGTTGAACTGTTGTTCACCATCTTAGCTGTAGAGGGTGCAGCGTCACTAACCCTCATATGGGATCCAAACTGGGGCCCTGCTGCTCAGAGCTGGTGTCCCAAGCCAACTCTTAACCAACACATCACTCGGCCGGCCACCCATCAGCATTCTTACTCAGTGCTCCAACTAGATCACTGACAAGCCCTATCATTGGCAAGGAGAGGCTTCCGGCCCAGTTTTATTCTCTGTACCTAGAAAAGAATGATAATGCAGAATTAAGAGTTAATAAACGGAATAAGAATTTCATGAGTGTGTATGTATGTGGTGTGTGTGTAGTGGGTATAAATTTGCTTCGCATTTGGATGCAGGAAATGTTATACTTTATTTTCTTAAGTCAAATTACATCCGGCTATATCAGTCTGCACTGACCAGAGGAATGAGACGGAAGTGTAAGTTTTTATTGCCTGAGGGCCATGCAGGAATCTGGAGTATTTGTCAGTCCAGAGGATTTAAAGAAGATCTCTATCCTTGAGTCCACTCTGCTCCCAACTAGGTGTCCAGTGCACAGCCTCTGGGGGTCCATTTCAAAGGTTGGTGCCTTTGATCCATGGCTGGGGCAGAGGGACTTTGCATTAGGCCCTCAAAGGGACACACCTAGAACTCTACCTCCCCAGGCCACCTTGAAATCAGGAATGTTGGGTGAGGAGGGCTTGGTCACTGCTACCTCTAGTGGCCCTCACATCCCTCCCTTCCCCTTCTCCCTCCTCCAGGCAGGCTGTTTTGATCTCCTCTGGTCCTTGGAGCCTTCTCCAGGACAATCTATCCTAATTCCCCTAATGGGCCTGAAACACAAAAGCTGGCAATGGTGGAGTTGGTGGGGGGTAGATCAGAAAGGTTGGGGGAGAGGACAGCACATTCCTGCCCTTCCTTCCTCTGAAGGGAAATGATAAAGATTTTTTTGCTCTTCCTTGGTGAATCGACAGCAGGAAAAGAAAGCAGAGATGGGAATTCGTGTTTTTATTATAACTCAACTAATTGTGTATGAGAGTTTATATTTGTGCAAGATCTATGAAGTAAAGAACCACATTGGTCTCATTCACATTTGTACTTCCTGAACTCAGCTTGAGACAGTATAGGTGATCAATAAATAGTAGATATTCATGCATGAATGAATGAATGAATGAATGAATAGGAAATGGCTCAAAGGACACACACCACACAAGAATTGGTTACATTTGGGAAGTGGAATTCAGTAGAGGGGTATCAATACTATTAATAGTATTGTTTGCACTGCATAAAATTGTGTTTAGTGATTATATAATATTTATAGTTTATATTAAAAATTGTTTAGACTGTAAGTAATAAAAACATGTAAAAGTTTTATTATAATCTTGCTGTAAGAGGGAAGCTATCAGACTGCCTTGATTCACATTTGGTAGTTATGTTATTGGATGATGCAGGGGTAGAAAAATTTTCCTCCTGCTCCTCTAGGTTCTTTGGCTGGCCTAATAAATAAATTGACATAGGACAGATTAACAGGAAAAAAGCAAGTTTAATTTCATATGTACAAGAGCCCCAAAGCTATGAGAATGAAGGATGAGTAGGGCAATTGAGGCTTATATGCCATCCTGAGCTAAGGAATGGGATAATGGCCCGGGGCTTTAAAAGGGAGGAGGGTAATTCGAAGGAGGATAGAAGAGCAGATGTTTGGCAATTAGAGGTTTTCCTGCCATACAGATAGGTCTTTTAGATGAAAAGTTATCTCTGGTAATAGCTCTCTTTCCGAGTCAAGCCCCCATCTAAATTCTTTTAGGTAGTTTAAGGGGAGAAATAAAAGTTTTTTCTGAGTCTGTTGGGCCTTGCTTGTCTTCAGCTCAAAATAATCCACATGCAAAAGGGGTATATTTTAGCGTGGCGTATTCTGCTTCCATTCAATGAGAAAATGTTAAGATAATCAACATTAGGCCAGATTCAGAAAGGTCAGTGTTTGGTTAAACGTCACTAGATATGACCCTGGCAGCTGAGTGGGTGACTGGTTTCTCATGGCACAACTTAATCTTTCTAAATGCAATGAGAAAATTACTTAAACATTTTATCAAGAATAAATTATATTTCCAGAAGGTGTGAATTAATATCAATGAGCATAATACCTTTTCTAGATCAGGTAGAGAACAATTGTTCTTTTTCATTTGTGATGTTTTAGCCACCCTGGGGAGTTCAGAGGAGAAAGAACATGTGAACTAAAATCCATACAAATCAAAGGCGCCTCATGGAAGCTATGGGTCCTTTGAATGTCATTGTCATGAAAGCATTTTATTCCCTCTTAACTCATTAAACTATTGTTAGAGGAAGATCTTTGCTTTCTCTGAAACCCCAAGAGAAAAACAATGCTGGAGAACCAGGGACAGAGATGCAGCTGATCAAACCTAGACCAGCAGAGAGCAGCAGCTCTCCATCCTGGTACTCACTGGAATTATCAGAGGAACTTTCTCAGTATTCCAAGTCTAACTCAGATTGATGAAATCAGAATCTTTGCATGGGTCCAAGCATCCTATATATTTTGAAATAGTGAATCTTAAACTCTAGCATGCATCAGAATCATCTGCAGGGCTTTCCAAAACACAGGTTGCTGGGCCACTCACAAAGTTTGGTGAATCCTAAGTCTGGGGTGGGGCCTGAGAACTGGCATTTCTAACAAGTTCCCAGGAGACGATGACCTAGAATATTCTAACCCTCCTACAATTCTAGTAGATTCTAATATTGGCTTAGAGCAGTGGTTCTCTACTTGGGCTCCCGCACTGGAATAACCTGGGCACTTGTTAAGCTATACACACTAACTTATCACTAAAATCGAAAATGGAACATGACATTAGTTGTTTACATCATGAGCAACCTTTACTCAAATGGAACTGGGCTGGTCAAGGAACAACAACAACAAAAAGTTTAGCCATTGTTCCTCATGATTGGACATTGCACACAGGATGTTTATTGAAAGACAAAGGTGCAGGTCAGGGAAGAGAGTGTGGACTAGGGACAGAATCTGCAGGGGTGTCTGGAGCTGATGGATGCATTATGGGCCACAGTGTCTATGACCAGCTCGAAGGGAACGCTGAAGCTTCTGTTAGTTCGCTGAGTGAGATGAGCTTCTTGATTGCCTGCTCACTTTGAGAGCCGTAGTTATGGCAGGGCCAGAACTGGGGCAGGCAAGTGAGGCACTTACCTTCAGCTCAAAACTGAATCAGGTGCCAAAGAATTCAGTCATTTATACAAATGATTATTTTCAAAACTTTTCATTTTAAAATATTTATAGATTCACAGGAGTTTGCAGCAACGGTATTCCCCCAATGTTGACATCTTATATAGCTATAGTACAATATCAAAACCAAAAAAACAAAAAACACCCTGACATTAGAACATTACTGCTAACTAGACTACAGATGGCCATTTTTAAACCTGTATTCATGTGCATATAGCTGTATAGTTTATGTGTATAGCTGAATGCAATTTAAGATGAATAATATTTTAATGCAATAAGTAAAGCTCAGAATTAATGTCAAAAATCAGTGATGAACAAAACATCGAAACTTTCAATACAGGATCGGTAAAAGCTCTGCTAGTAAAATTGGAGCCCAAGGCAAAAGAAAAATTAGTAACGTTTTGTTCATCGTGGATATTTTTTCCATTAATTTTGATCTTTTAAAATATTGCACTAAAAGATGACTTATCTTAACCGCACGGGCCCCTTAGCTTTTGTGCCTGAGGCGAATGTCTCAGTCTGCTCACCCTGCCCCAGCCCTCGAGCACGGGCGCCATGGCAGTTAGCGCTCTGCGCAGGACCTGATGAAGACAGGGCAGGAGGAAAGGAGTCTTCCTGCTGCTCTCGCCTGCGCCATCTGCTCTGTTTGGGGCCAAGCTGGGTGGTGCTGGCACTGTGATTCAGCCTTAATTACATGCTGTAAGACATAGGGCTTCCTTCTCGAGGCCAGCCGGATCACAGCAGTGTCGCTGTCCCCTCCTCCTAGCCTCCTGGCCTCTTCTGGAGCCAAGCATAGCTCTGCACCCAGCTAAGCCAACATGGGCCAAGTAAGGCAGCCCAATATCCTTATTTCTCCACCCCTCCTTCTCTTCCCTGATAGTAACCAAAATCACACACTCTCTGCTAAAAGCAGATTGATTATCTACTTATTTTAGCATGGGGGTGGGAGTGAAAGACGGAATCCTAACTTTGAGTGAAGGCTGAAGTATTTGATTAATATGTTAGGCTGAGCATTCTCATTTCTGAGAAGCTGCAGTGACTACAGAGCTGTCTTTTATCTCAGAGTGAGCAGAGAAGTCAGGGGCCTACCCAATTTTCTATCCAAGATCAAGGACAATTATATTTAATAAATACATTTAAAAGGGCAATGGGAGAGAAAACAAGTTTGTTTGAGCACATCCCAGGTGTCAGCAATTAATAAAAGGTTCTAATGTAATGGTGTTAAGAGCTAAATATCAAAAAATAAGTACGAGTACAAAGCAAGCAGCCCTTATTCAACATAAGGCATTTTCTGAGCACTTGCTATGTGCAAAGCAGTGTCCTGGGACTACAGATATTTATATCAGGTAGTTTTTGACCCCTGGGGCTGGCAACCTACAGAAGAAAGACCACATGGGGAGGAAAATTTTTCCCTCTTCCTTTCTAGGTTCTTTGACTGGTCCAATAATTAAACTGATATAAGATAAATAAATAGGAGAAAAGCAAATTTAATTGCATGTGTATGGGAGCCCTATAAAAATATGAGATACAAAAGGCAGAGGCCTGTCGAGTGGCTCAGTTGGTTAAGAGCTTGCTCAAGAATGAGAGCTGAGCTCTGAGCAACAGCAGTTCGATGCCCAGCCCGAGCTGAGCTGCCGTTGAGTTGCCAAAAGGTGGCAGGATGGCTCAGCTAAAAAAAAAAAAAAAAAAAAAAAAAAAAATAGGCAGCCAGGTAATTGAGGTGTATATACCATCCTGAGCTAATGAAAGGGGTATGGGTCGGGATAAAAGGGAAGGAAGGCCTTTCGCAGGAAGACAGAGATGTTTATAAATCAAAGTTTGCCCTGTTATACAAATAAATTTCTTAGGTAAAAAGGTATCTCCAGTAATAGCCCTCTTCCTGGTACAGGCCGCCTTTCCAATGTAGATTTAGGCAATTGAGGGGGAGGTAAAGAGCTTTCCTGAATCTCCTGGACTTTGATTGCCTTTAGCTCAAAATAATCTTTATGCCAAAGAGACATATTTTAGGATAGCAAAATCTGTTCCACTTCAACCAACACAAACGTGAATAACTCTAACCCCAGGCTGACCAGGACAGTGCCGATTAAGGTACACACCTCCTGCTCAGGAAAGCGTTGGCAGCAAGTGTGTGCTCTGACAAGGGGTGGAAAGCAGCCAGGGAAAGAGATAGCTCATGCCTCTTTCAGCTATTTATCGTCTGTCCTGCTATTTGCAAGTATGCCATACTTGTGTTGATTTTATCAGTTGGTGTTATTTCACAAACAGAAGGCCAAGTTCTTATTCTTACAAACAGGTCTTTGCAAGCTCATGCACAAGAAGAAATTTAAAACTTCTGGAGACTCAGAGTCATTCTGACAAGATCATTGTTAATTGGTCCCAACATTTTGGGGACACGATTTATTTTTAAACCCAAATGACAATGGAAAGCAAGGAGAGGAATCATAAGTTTAGCTAAGTCTTCTGACCAACATCCATCTAGTAGAGGCAAGAAAGAGGGCTGGCAATCTTCTTCAGTCATCTTGTCCTGACCACTGCCCAGCCACTCTCTCTCCAGGACACTCCCCCACTTCTGAAGGGCATTCATCCTATGCTTATACCCCGTGTAACTAGTACAAGAGGATATGGGTGTGATACCGCCAGAATGCTGAATGCAATAAAGAAGAATCTAAATCTAACCAGTAGTCACAAGGATGTAAAAAACAGCATACTATACTATATAGGATAGTCAATCTACTCAATAATATTATAATTACTATGTGTAGTGTCAGATAGGTACTAGATCAATCAAGATGATCACTTCATAAGTTATATAAATGTCTAATCATTATGTTATACACCTGAAACTAATATAATATTGTATGTCAACTGTAATTGAAAAAAGTAAAAATAAATGCAATCAGTAAAAGTTTCCATCTGAGAAACTCCAGAGACAGTTGGTTCTAGAAATGCGTGACTGTGGTGATTTAATAAATGCATATATTGAATAAAGAAATAAAGAGTTAGCAGGAGGGAATGGTCAACCTGAAGTTCACGAAAAGTGGGGGTGAGACACAGCTCTGTGCAGGGAGAAGTTTCAAATAATCAACCAACGGGAGCAGTATGGTGGTGTTGGTGGGTAGAACCACCTCGTAAAGCTGACTAGTTGGGCTTCCAGGACAGGTATGTCAGACCATTCACACTATACAGATTTGCCTTGCCCTGTGTATTAGTTTCCCATGGGTGCTATAACAAAAGATCACAGACTGGGTGGCTTAAAACAACATAAATTTATGTTCTCACAGTTCTGAAGGCTAGAAGTCAGAAATCAACGTGTCAGCAAGACTGTGTTTCCTCTGAATCCTTCCTTGCTCTCCTACTTTCTGGTGGTTTGTTCATGGCTTGTAGCTGCTTCCCCCACTTCTCTGCCTCCATCCTTATATGACCTTCTTTGTGTCTGTTTCTCTTCTGTCTCTCTGGGTGACCTCTTCTCTTCTTACAAAGATTCAAATACTGGATTTAGGTAGGCCCCACCCTAATTCAGTATGACTTCATTTTAATTTAATTACATCTGCAAAGACTTTATTGCTAAATAAGGTCACATTCCGAAGTTCTGGGCAGATGTGAAGTTTGGAGGCATACTATTTACCCTGATTCCACATTCACTGAGCAATGTTCTGATTTTGTTATGTAGAGCTGACCACATTGATCTGTCACTTATTAGTTAGGATTATTGATACAAACTTGAAGTATCATTCTGGCTTTATACAATAGATGCGTTTCACTAAATTTTTGCAGTCAGGCTTTCCCAGACCAGACTCCTAAGTTCCTCAATTGGGAACATTCACCTCTTGCACTTACTATTTCCTTGGTGGCATTACTAAGAGCTTCATGAAGCTCTGTTAGTTTTATTTGCTATTAGTTTTATTTGCTCTTAGTTCTTTTTTTTTGAGGGCAGTGTCACTGGCCCTCACATGTGGAACCAAACCGGGGCCTCTGGCTTCCCAGGCCAGCACCTAACCACCGCGCCATCTGCCGGCCCCACTGTTAGTTTTATTTGCTGATGTTTATATTCACACTTAGCACAGTACCTGGTATACAGTAGTTCAATTATTTTGTTGAATAAATAGTAATAATTGACATTGTAGGGGAGCATCTCTATATCTCTTGATCCTTTCTACTGCCTCCATCTGGCTTCATCAATTATCCCATTTTCTTCCATTTTCAGTTTCTTGTTCTCTTCAGTCCACAAAAAAGCTCAAAAGAAATTCTTTCCTTGATCCTGCTATTCTCTCCATATGTCATTCCCTCTTTCCTTTTCCTGATAAGAAGAATGTATGTTGCAGGAGGCAATCCCGGTCTGGTATGAGACATTATCTGTGTGGTGGAAGGAGGGGTTGGGAAGATGGAGCCCACAGAGGGAACACCCAGAAGGCAAGAACACATTTAACCCTTTTTACTGACTCCACTCAAATTTGGCTTTGACCCTGACCCCTGTTTATACTCCTCCTCGGTAGGTAGAAGGTATCTTAGAAACTAACTACCCACTCACTCCTTATTTTATTTATTTATTTATTTACATTATTTATTTATTTATTTATAATAGACACTACATCAGTTGGGAATTCATCTCATTGCAAGTAATAAAGTATTCAAGTTAACAGTGTCTCAATATAATAACATTTATTGTTTACTCAAAAGAGGTAGGCTACCTAGGGCTTGTTTAGCAGTTCAGTAATTTCACCAAGGACCCAGGTACTTTCAAATCACCCTCCGTATGACATTTTCTCCTCATGCTTGTTGGTTACTAGTCACAAAATGGCTGCCATTGCACCAAATATCATGTCCTCAACACTGCATTCAAAAGCAAGAAGCTACAAGAAAGGAAGTAGGCAGAAAAGGACTATCTTTTAGCAGGGAGAAAAACATCTTCACAGAAGTCCTCCAATAGTGTCATTAGCCAGCACTGAGATATGATTACTGGTCCTAGCTTCACTTTTTTCTCTGGACTTCTAAACATAGGTATGTTTCTTATTCCTTCAGGCAAACTTAAATTTATCATTTATATGATTTTAAACTTTACAATCAACTTTACCTCCATGAGATCATCAAGACTCCTGGCTATCTAGTCAGTTCCAACATCCTGTATCAGCCATTAAGGCTTGTAGTTTCCACCTTCACAACAGCTCCATGTTTTCCAGGGTAACAGATCAGCAGGACCTCGAGGTTCTAACCATGTGGTCCCACTGGCACCCAGATATAATTTTCAAAAGAAACACATTCTTTCCAGAGCCAACTCCGTGTATATATACACACACATGCTCCTTTAACCAATTAACCTTAAGGGGCATAGTGTACCAAAATCCCATCATGGTCTTATCTGTTCACTACACAGCATAAATAGTGATGTTGTTTGCTGTATGATTTTAGAACAAAACAATGTACCTTCTCCAGACTGGAGCCAGTCACAGTTAAAAATCCATTTTCTGTGGGCTGTAGATAGAGCTCTCCTTAATAAATAGCTGAACAAAGATTCAGAGATTAAAAGCTAGTGTGTTTTATCTGGGAACATTTCTAGAATCCAAAAATACAATTAGATTCTACTCCTAATTGTGTAGCCAGAGTAATCTGCACACATGTTCACCAAAAGACATGTACAAGTATGTTCCTAGCAGCTTTAGTCATAATAAGTCCATAACAACCCAAATGTCCACCGGCGAGAGACTAGATAAATAAATTGGAGTGCATTCCTCCAATGAAGTCCTACATAGCAATAAAGAGATCGGACAACAGCTAAATGCATCAGTATGGATGACTTGTAGACATAAGCATGGGACAGAGGAGCAGACAACAGCAACAACAACAATAAAAGAGTACATACTACCTAGTTCCATTTTTATGAACTTCAAGGCAGTTCAGGACACCACTTATGATGATAAAATCAGAATAATATTTATGGGAGGGGGTATAGCCTGGGAATCAGCACTCAGAAAACTTCTGCAGGGATTGGAGATATTCTATATCTTCATCTGGGTAGTGTTTATCTGATTGTATAGCTATGAAAAAATTCATTGAGTTCTATACTTAAAATTTATACGCTTATGCTATACTGAATAACAAAAAATCTCATAGAATCTCCCTTCCCAAATCTCCAAAGATAACAAACTTCTCTGAAATCCCCTGATCCCCGAATATCTGGCACAGGAAAGGCCATGTTCTCACACACCACCAGGAGTCACAGACCTAAATGTATTCTATGCAATGGTGCCCCCTGGAGCACAAAACAGATCTATATTTTACATTCCAATTAAAATGGAATTTCTCAGCTTTTTATTTCCCTGTCTACTCCAATCACCATGCGAATGAGGGAAATTTGGCTCAGTTTATGGATCAGGAACATGACAGAGTTAGACTGGAACTCCTATACAGCAAAATAGAAGTTCTCATGGCAAGCACATAGCTGACTTCCCAGACATTGTCATCCTATGAATTATTTCATCCTTCCAGCCCTTAGCACTGTGCTTTTCCTGAACACAGTAGAAAATCAGAAAAAATGAACAAATGAATGGATGGATAGATACAACCTTACATCCTCAGTCACACAGTTTAATTATCATTCCTAAGTGCATGTTTTCTTTGTGGGAAGTCCTCAGGGCTCATGATCAGAACAAGCCTCATCTCCTCCCTTTCCAATTCTATTGCATCTTTAATGAAATATAATTATATCTAAAGTGGTATTTTTCTCAGCGTTCTTCCTTGTTGAAATACATCTTGTTCTCATGATTTGTGTCCCATGGTGAAATTTTACAGTGATAAGAACTTGCGTATAATCTCACATTTTCTTTTCATGGGAATTGGAACATTAACAGTTAGAGTCAAGTTAGTTTTAAAATACACAAAATATATGGAGATTGGGATTTCTCACCAAAGCTTAATGTAAAACTCAAGCTGTCAAGCATTTCCATCTGAGAAAAATGAACTCTTTGAGAGCCAGCTGTGCCAAGGCCCTGCCACCAAGGGAAGGGGCGTGAGATAACGAGGCTTTCTTTTTCCAGGTGGTGGGGGCTCAGCCTAGGACTGTAGAAGAGACTTGTTTGGCCCAAGGCTGCTGCTGTATCTCTAGAGTTTGTTAGAACAGGAATGTGTTTTTTTTTGAAGTGGACATGACTTGTCTTTAATTAAGATCCTTCCTACATCTAGGTTTCTTCTGGTGACTTGTTTCTCAGGGTTTATGTCTTCTATTATATATTGTTTTTGTTTGTTTGTTTGTTTTTAATTAGCTTCAGGTGTACAACACAGTGCAATAGTTATACTTTTTACCCCTCAAAGTGACAACACCCCACCCCCAATTCTCCCCCCCTCCTCCCCCCCATAGCATACATATCTATTACAATTCCTTTGACTCCCTTCCACCATATAATCCACATCCTGTGACTATCTATATATTCAATTACAGTTGGCATACAATGTTATACAACATCAGTTTCAGGTGTACAGTGCAGTGATCAAGCCTCTACTCCATCCATGAAGTAGTCTCCCTAACAAGACATGTGACCATCTGACACCTCACAAAATATTTACAACATTATTATATTCCCTGAACTGTCTTTCATATCCCTGTGGCAATATTGTAGTTGCCTATTTTTGCTGTCTAATCCCTTCCTCTTCTCCCAAATCCATACCCCCCTCCCAACTAGCATCCCTGTTTTTCCTCTATATCTATGAGACTAGAACAGGAATGTTTTTGAGACACCCTTCTATCCCCACATAAATGTTTCTGATGTCCTTAAACTGCAGGCTGAGGAAGGAAGATCAATGGGTGCTTTCTCTTTGCCACTTCCTAGGACATCTAGAACATTTTTTCCACTTTACCCCTATCTTTAACCCTCCAGAGAACTGGACTGCTGCTGTATATTGTATTAGAACCAGCACTTAACCCCAGCACATTGACATTTTGGGCAGGATAATTCTTTGTCGTGGGGTTTTCTTGTGCACTGCAGGGTGTTTAATAGCACACTTGGTCTCTATCCATTGGATGCCAGTTCCACCTCTCTTCCTAGAGTGACAACCAAAATGTTTCTAGACATTGTCAAATGTCCCGTGGGGGACAAAATGGCTCCCAGTTGAGAAGTACTGGATTAAACTGATCAGATATGAGGGCCAACACTAAAATCCAGGAACCCAACTGCCATTTGTTTCTGCCCCATACGATTTCCAATACCATTTTACCTCTATGCAACTGGAAGGAGAGCAGTAAAACATCAGCTCCATGACTCCATGACAGCCACTGGGTCGGGGGTAGAGGCTGGCAGATATAAGAAAAGAGGGTCACAAAATGCAAAGTTGATGACAATATTTTCATGTCCACATAGGATCACTGAGTTGGTGAGATCAAAGAGTATGTTTAGCACAAAACTTTCTGAATTTAATCTAAGAGTTTTAACATCTCCTTTGTGGTCACTCTGATGTAAAAAGAAGGGAACCCGGGAGCTCCTTAATTAAACGTTTTCTGTGATTCAGTTTTTGGATTTCAAAGACTACCCAGTGTTTCCGCAATGCCACAGTGGGGTGTGGTAGCAGTGAGCAGGCGCAGCCAGGAAAGGAGCACTTCAGTTGTACACTTCCTTAGCCCATGGTGGCATGCTCCCACTGCTGCTTCCTGTCCGGGGGTCTCAGCTTGCCAGAATGACTGTGTGGTGACGTGACTTAGTCTGATACTGTACTAGGATCATAGAAGTGGGGGCTGTTAGAAGGGATAGGTTTCCAGATTCAGTATATGTTTTCAAGACAGAACAAAATATGACAGTGATGGATTGGATGAGGGATGGAGAAGAATCAATAGGTTGAATAGATACTTGTTGATGAATGACTGTCTTTTAAAACTGTTCTGCTTTAAATTTTTCTCCATTTCACTAGAATCAGAAAGGAAAAAAAACCCCACCAAACCCAGCATGGTTTCTCAAAGCGTCAGGTTGGAGAACAGGAAACAGGCTAAGTTGGTTGATATATATAATCTTTAGAAATCTGTGCAAGGTAGGTTTTACCCAAATGTATAAACTATAACATGGCAATTATGTAGCAGGTGAATGACAGAGTAATACATTTGCTTACTGACAGACCTGGTGAAGTCACACGCAAAACTCACACACATAAACACAGAGAGAGTTCTGAGCATATCTCCCTTCTTCTTTTTCTCTTCCTCCTTCCCCTTCCGTTGCCCCTCCCCTCCTCCTCTTCCTCTTCCTCCTCGTCTCCCTTTTCCTCTCTCTCTCTCCCTCTCCCTCTTCCATTCCCTACACCACAGTCCTTTTGTAGATAATAATTACCGATTAGTTACCTGTGATCAACCACCTGCCAGGTGCTGTTAGTTAGGCAACTCATCCACACACCACCTCTCTGGCCCTCAATAAAATAGACCCTTGAGCTTCTGGCCATGTGCACTCATGGTTCAAACCCAGGACTTTTCTTTCTTGCTCCCTTCCAACTTTTCTTCCTACCACCTGCTATGTTCCTAAGTCCTTCCAGTTCCTGAGAAATTCAGATTCTGGTCCTGTTCCTTGCCCAGGGATCCCCACTGTCCCTGTTTACAGATTTGACCTTAACTGATTTGACTCCAGTACTCTCTCACTTCAGCCTCTGGCGGTCCCTTAGCGCATGTGTGGTGGGCACCTGGGATCACTCACCTGGGTCCAGGAACCCACCTCAGCAGCAGCCTGTTTGGCCAGCACCCCACCAGGAGAGCTAAGATGAAGCTCCTTTAATTACAGAGATTGTTCTACACAATATTTTTTCTACAGTTTTGTAGAACAAGCAAGATCTGCAGCAACCTAACCTATAATGTAAGTTCCCCCTCCCTGTTTTCCATGACAGGGTAAGCCTGGCTGTCTGACCACTTGCTATAAAGCACTAAACAAGCTCCACTACTGAAGACATAGAGTCTAGAATGAAGTAAAACCTCTGAAAGCTTAGGGGTGGAAACCCAAACTTCAGGCCTGGCAAACCTGACCAGGGATGACTCAAAGGTTACCCAGGCCAGGCAAAAGTACTGAAAATTGGTAGTAGTGATGATGACACCAGTGAAGGAAGTTTGCATCATTTAAATTGAATGAAGTAAAGCCTTAGAAAATAAACAGAACAAGAACAAGTAAGGAATGAAATGAAAAGTGTTGAAATAAATTTCTAGGTTCAGGGTGGAGCCCTTCCTGCCTGGGATGCCACATCAGCAAACCGAAACTTAGATAACTTTTGTGTCCCTGTAAATACTCCACTCAACCAGAAATGTATATTCAGCCAGACAATCCACAAACACCAAGCCACTCAGGTTGTCTCACCCCAAACAAGGTTGACTCTGTGGCCCCAGCCAGTCAGATGTTTTCTATTTGCCTCATCCTTGTTCTTTAGTCTTTATCCTATAAAAGCTTCCTGCCTCTCTCTGCCACCCCACACTTTGTAGTTCTTGGAAAAGAGATGGTATTCTACATGAAGTGTTAAATAATGTTTGTTTGTACCACCTAAATTGTCTTCTTTAACCGTTTTTTAACAGAAGAATAATGAGAAGAACCCCCTCATCCAGGGGTCTCCATGCTGGACTCCACGCCCCTCTCCCTTCCAAGATGCCTTCCTGAGGACACTATGGTTCTAGGGCCGTCTGTGGCTTTGCGCCCGTGTGGTCATGGGCACTGTCACGGCCCCTCCCCCTTGTCTGCAGTGGCTGAATGTGGTTTGTTGCACTGTCATCAAGTGTTTCTCCCTGGTCTTTGTGGTGGCTTAACATGGAAGAGGATACCGGTCAGTGGTCTGTTGTGGTCTGTAAACTTGACCACTCTTCAAAACCACGTGGGCCGGCTTCCAGACCCACAGAACCAGAATTCCAAAGGAAGCCATCCAGGAATTTGTGTTTCTCAAAAGGTCTCCAAGATGATTAGGAAACGCAGGTAGGTTTGGGAAATGCTGCTGTGCATTAAATTTAGAGATAGCTGCTCTCTGTTCAAACCCTCCTTCCTGCAGTAAACCCCAGGGTCCCGATGGTGGGTGCTTCCACTTCTATGACTTGTCTGACTCCAACATCGTCATGGGCATCAACTAATTTACCTTAATTAAGTTCTCCAGGCTGTGAGTTTGGAGCTACTCTCAGTGTGCACTTCCTTCCTTGAGAACTGTGTGTGAATGGGTGGGGCCGTTAGACCAACCACCCACTGCCTTTTAGAGCTTAGTTTTGGATGTAGGCCAGCTGTTTGTGTTTTTAATTTAAAATTTAAGGAACGAATATCTAACGCATACATTCTTTCAAAAGGAGCCTGTTGGCATAAGTCTGCAGTATGATCTACAATCCACCAGGGGCCCCCCAAGTCCCATACCGCACCTTCAACATCACTTAGACCTTTCTCCTGGCCCTAGCCTCTGCTAACACCAAACCTGGGGAAATTGCCAAGTACTTCCCGAAGCCTTTGGCTTCCCTGGTTTAATCTCAGGAAAGAATTTGACACTTCTTTAAAAGCCATGATTTTCATCTCTCTACGAATAGTAAGAAATGTTGCTGTTGGGAGGATGTCATACATGTGAACAATGCAGAGGAAGAAAAAGGGTGAGAGACTTTGGATGAAGGTGCTACCCGTCCCAGGGTATTTGGATGTAATACATTTTTAAACCAAATTAAAGAATTCACTTACTAAAATGCATTTAAATTAAATTATTAAAATAAGTTTTAAGCAAAATTAAGAATTATTTTTAGAGTGAGATGTTAGCCATCAAAGGATAGAAGGTTATTTTGGAGATCAGTGAGACTTTTAAGTTCAGGCACTGAAATTCCAGGCCTTCTGACTCCTGTGAACACTAACACCCATCATTAATTCCTCCCACAAAACATCCCACTGGTGGTAAGGAGAAGATATGAGTATCTGAAATTCTGACTAATGCTGACGAGACACAGAGGCAGACAGGCTGCAGCAAGAATGACTGAGGTGAGACATAAGGAAGGACCCAGAGAATGGAGAGTAAATCCTAGATGGGTGACTGAGGAGAAGTAGAGTTGAAGAGCCTTCAGAAGGCAGAGTGTGTGTCCTCTCCACTGCCATTTCTCTATAAAACGATGCACTCTGTTTAATGGGATAACTTATTAAGTGATTTGGTACATGACTCTGGCTTTGATCCTACCACCATCTATTATCGCTGTGTGACACCCAAGGACTCCACCTCCCAGGGTTCAGTTTCCTCACTTGTAAAATGGTGCTGGTGTAGAGGGGTTAACTGTCACATGTAAACTTTTCATAGCAAAAGGACAGTTCTCTATGGTGGGCTATGCACCCCCGCAACTAAGATTGAACACTGTGCCTTGAGCTGAGCAGCCGCAAGCTGCTGACCGGTGGCCGGATGGCTCAGTTGGTTAGAGCGAGCGCGTGCTCTGAACAAGGTTGCGGGTTTCTCTTCCACATGGGATGGTGGGCTGTGTCCCTGCAACTAGATTGAAAGGCGCAACTGGACTTGGAGCTGAGCTGCGCCCTCCACAACTAAGACTGAAGGACAACAACTTGACTGGGAGCTGATGGGTCCTGGAAAAAACACAATGTTCCTCTTCCCCAATTACGCAATAAAGTCTAAAAAGAAAAAAGACAGTTCCCTGAGACTTCTGTTTTTCTAACCTAGACTCCTTGCTCTTTAATCATTTCTCATTTCTAGATCTTAGGTTTCTCGACTCCCCTGGATGGACATACTTAATTTTCTTAAAACATGTTGCCCTAAACAAGGACAGTGTTCCAGACAGCGTTGGCAGAGCAGAGCTGCTGCTCTGGGTGCCCTTGCTACAGTGACCAAGATACTCTCAATACTGTGTAACTATATTCTTCGTGATAAAGGAAATTAATTAAGGGAATGCCCCAATATAATTTAGTTTTTCTAGTTTTGTAAGATTTTTTTTAGAAATAAAATCATATGTAAGACAACCCCTCTTCCTGTTCGTTTGATGTCTGCTTTCACCAAAAGTCTAAACTCACTGAAGCGAGTTTTTGGTTTCTAAAGTGGGATGGAGACAAGGTGAGTGGATTTTTAGGGACAAAGGAGCTGTAAAGAGAGACAGGCAAGAGATTCCCAGAGGCTAGCTAGTTTCCTCAGCAGCCGGGATCACCTCCCTGAAGTGGCAGCGTTCTGCAGAGGTGACCTCCTCAGGAGGCAGTGGCAGTGCCGGGGCTCAGAGGAGGGTGCTATCACCCAGACCTCCCGTCCTGGCAGAGTTCTCAGGTTTCAACCACGCACAGGGTAACAAAACTGCCACTTCGAAGGGAACATGTGGGCTGGCGGTTGACTCATCTCCAGTGATCCAAATGCACTGGAGGCTACAGGACCTGCCCTATATTTTGGGGTCCACAAAAGCTTTCCCATTTCTTTTGCTACCAGAGGCAAGAGAGTGGAGCTCCTGTAATGACTGAGGCTGGATTTCCTGCCAGTTCAGTGGAATGGAAAGCTTTATTTTAATTGATTTATTGAAAATAAAGAAAGGTCATACTTCCTGCACACCTGAGTTAATGGCTAATTTATTCCTGAGGCAGTTGTGAATTCATAGCAGGCCTGGAACACAATTCAGATGGATAGGAAATGAATGTCTGATTGTTTGCTTTCTCTTTCCTTTTTTTTTTTTTGGAGGGCAGTGTCACTGGCCCTCACATGTGGAACCGAACCAGGGCCACTGGCTTCCCAAGCCAGCGCTTAACCACCACGCCACTCGGCCGGCCCGCTTTCCTTTTTTTTTTTTTTTTACAGTTCTTTTTTTTTTTTTTTTGAGGGCAATGTCACTGGCCCTCATATGTGGGACCGAACCCGGGCCGCTGGCTTCCCAGGCCAGCGCTTAACCACCGCGCCACTCAGCCGGCCCTCTTTTTTTTTTTTTTAAAACAATCTTTGGCCTTACTATGTACTTCTAAGAAGCCTGGTAATGCCAACGTGGTGGGTGCTTTTTGTGACAAATTCCTTTTATGATTTATCTTATTTTAATTTACTGGGGAACAATGTGTTTTACCAGAACCCATCAGCTCCAACTCAAGTAGTTGTCGTCAATCTAGTTGTGGAGGGCACAGCACGGTGGTTCATGTGGGGATCGAACGGGCAACCTTGGTGTTATGAGCACTGCGCTCTAACCACCTGAGCTAACCGGCTGTCCCCTCCTTCCTCTTTTCATTCAAGCAACATTTTTAAGCCTTTGTATGTGATAGGCACTGGAGACACTGTGGAGATACAGGAATAAGAAAACACAGCCCGTCCTCAGGAGCCCGTGGTCGAGGATGGGAGACAGGTAGGTAAGCAGCCAGGTGATGAAAGGCGTTTCTCTGAGAGAGGTGGGTCATGAGGAGGGGACAGAGTCCTGCCTCCTAAGCCAGAGCTCTTTTCATTACATGTTGGTACCTTACTGAGTACTACCTGATGTTTGAAAGTTGCTAACCGCACACAGTGGGGTTTAATAAGATATCTTCAAGAAATTTTAAAATTGAATCAAATCTGTTTCACTAAAGTTGAGTTCATCTGCACCCTGGAATCCATTGCTCCAACACTCAGTCTCCATCCAGGTAACTGTTCCCACTGGGCCCTCTCCTCTATCTAGCCCCAACTTTCATGTACTCATTCAATAGATTTGCATTCATGAGGAGCCCTCTGGGTACAGGCAGAACTCAACTGCATGAGAACCTGATCGACTGTGAAGAGGGTGAATCAAATTAAGGGTAGCACTAATAGTCTCCAAGTCCTCTAAGAGAAACAAGACTAAACTCACCTCATGTTTTTTCCGGTAAGAGGATAAGATGGACCCTGTGGCCCAATAGAACTACAGAGGATACTCCGACACTAAGACACTTGACAACCATTAGACAAGGGAGCTAAAAGGCATATCCATTATTCTTTTTTTAAATTGATATATAATTGACATATAACATTATATTAGTGTTAAAAAACACACACACAAGACAATAGGCCCAATGTGGAGCCACTTATGCTAAGCCCCATGCCACCAAGCAGAGATTTAACTTAATTACAGTTTCAGCTCTCCCAGAAATGGAATCTTAAACCAATCAATCAGAAATGCCCTAATCAGCATTTGTTAAATAAGCTGCTTTATAGACCCCGTCCATCTCCTAAAGGAAAGTGACCTTGCCATAACCAAATCACTTTTGCTAGGACAGCTTCCTTGTTCCAGCTTTCTTTTCTACTTATAAAAGTATTTCATTTTAAAAGGCTCCTTTCTAGCTGTTAGATTGGATGCTGCCTGATTTATGAATCATTGAATAAAGCCAATAAGATCTTTAAAATTTACTCAGCTGAATTTTGGCTTTTAACATTAGTATCAGGTGTAAAATATAATCAATCGATATATGTATATATTACAAAATGATCACCACAATTAGTCCAGTTAACATCCACCACCATACATAGTTATAAACTTTTTTTCTTGTGATGAGAACTTTTAAGATCTATTCTTTTGCAACTTTCAATTAACAATACAGTCTTACTAACTATAGTCACCATCCTGTACATTACATACACAGGAATTATTTTATGACTGGAAGTTTGTACCTTTTGACTCCCTCGGATTCATATTCTTAAGCTCCAAGTCTAAAATGAAGAGATAATAGAGGAATAATATGTATAAGAAAATTTTCACCGACTCCCATGATGCAGATTATAAAATGCAGTTTTTCTCTTTTACACAGGACTCCAACCATAAGAAACATTCAGAAGTTGTCTAGCTTCATCCTTTCTCCATTGCTCTGCATCTCTTTGCAAGAGAGTAAATTAATAAGTCAGGAGTTAGGACCCAGAGACTTTTTTTTTAGGCTTACATGACCTGACAGCTAACTGGAAATCAATGAAGTGTACTTCAAGAAACATCACAGTGATGTGAGATGGTCTGAAACTGTTTCATCCCACTTCACGTGTCTATTTTCCCCTTAGGTTCCACTTCGGACTTTGAACCACTGCATTTTTTTTCCAAACCCCTTTTCAGATGGAAATGCTCTCTTATTAAAAAGGGAGAAATTATCTTTCTTAAACTGACATCATGACGTTGGCAGATTTTATCCTGGTGCTCATCTTCCTTGGTGTCACTCCCTCAGGTAAGTTCGAGTTAAGCTAAATTAGAACTTTATAATTGTAGAATTATTTAAGCAAGGAAGGTGAAACTATGGTGTCCATAATATTAGAATTACAAAAAGTAATGTATAGCTATCTCTAGGATAACCTTTAAAATGTGGCTTTGATGAATAATTTTATGAAACCTGTATATTGCTAAAGAAACCATCTTTATAAATTCTATAATGTTATGCTTTTGTCATTTATTGTATTATGCCTTTTGAATCATTATGAGCTTGGCAGGAAGATATAAAAACAGGAAAAATGGTACCAAATGCACTGAATGTTACTCAGAGAATTGTTAAAATATTTGGCACAGAAATCTATTAGATCAACATTTTCAAGTCATATCTACTACTAATCATTATATCTATCTACAGGTGCTTTTGTTCAATATATCCTGTAGACTTATATAAATATTTTAATAAATTTGTGTATGTAGATATATTTAGTATGTTTGTACATCACAATTAAACAAAAATATATGCCAAATGTCTATGAACATGTGAGTTTTCTGTGACTGTTATCCACCTGAAAATAGAGGAATTCTTAATAAAGAAAGAGGGCAAATAAAAGGGGTGGGGGAGAGAGAGAGGAGAAAAGGACAGAGGAAGAAAGTAAATCTTTAGGAGAAAGTGGTGATTTTTACTTGCCGGTTTTCTGGGTTTTGAAATTATTTCACTTTTCTTGTAACTTAAGAACGAAAAGCTTCTCCCACCCCACCAGAAACTATAGTTAGAGCTGGGAGCCAGAGATAGTGAGAAAGCAGTGTTATTCCATTAGCTATTTGTATTCATTTGTTACCAGCATTTTTGCCACATTTGGTTATTGCAAATTTCAGATGGAGAACCAGAGGCACTGGCATAGATTTGCTCAAGTCCTGAAATAAGTCCTAGATTTAAAAATTGTAGGGCAATGAGATACACACACCTGAACACTATCATGTCTTCAAAAACATAGCCTTTCCTCATACCAGGGACTCAAAAACAGTAATTTCCAAGTGTAGAAAGCATCAAACCCATTTTTGAATAGCGCTAAATTTGGTCTCTGAAAAGTCTTAAGTGCAACTTGCCAATCACAAAAATAATAATCAACTGTGTTTTAGGATGTATCTTTTAGCATGTATATTTAACAATTAGTGTACATGTATCTAATGTTTGTTTTTTTGTGTTGTGTTTTTTTCCCTTAACGCTAGAGTATTCTATTACTTACTATGAAAAACTTGATTCCTATCATTCTTTCTCCTGGGAAATCATTTCACAGGTTAGCAAGGGTGCTTAGCACAAACCCTCCTGGTTCACCCATGCATCCCCCTCTACATAAAAAAGTTGGAATTGGAGGAGAGCCTGATACTCGTTTTCCATCATGTAGGCTGTAAGAGTTTGGCAGTGTGTACCAAGCTATATACATTTGTCATAGATCTATAATAAATCTATGTCATAACCTATAGCAACTCTCATATTTATAAATATTTCGAGATCCACTGGAGTCTATTTCTATTTTTAGATCTAAATCGCCTTTCCTTAAATTCTTTAACTTTATTATAAAGAAAATGTGGGGGTTTTTTAATCACATAAAACTACCTTTTTCCAACTATAAGGGGCAACCCCTCATTTATATATTTCTGGCTTTGGTGAAAAGGATAATTGTGTATGGCCATGTGACACCTCTTATATTGCTATTTCATGCTCTGTGTGTGTCTGCTCCCAGAAATAGGGACTGTATCTTATTTATCTTCCCTTCACTCTTACCACATAGTGACATGTGCTTATTTATTCAATAAATATTTATTGAGGATCTCTCGTATCTGAGGAATGGTTCCAGCATGTGGGATTGCAAGAGGGGATAAAACAAAGGCATTCTACTAACCTCTTATGCTAGCAAGAATCCATTAAATATTCATTATTTGATTTCACTCTGTGGGCTAGCTCTATGTGTTGACAGAAAAGGCTACCATATCTGCAGTATAACTTTTTTGGACAAGGTAGTGTTAATGGAAGGTAAAGCCAAAATATATCAAAAGGTGTCAGAACAAAAAATACGCCTCTCCCAACTAATCTTGCTGAGGTTTAAAATTATTTAATTATTTCTTTACTCTCTCAGCTGAGATGAAGCGATGGTATTGTCTTCACTAAAACCATACATAATCATGGGAAGTTTCATCTATTAAATCTTATCAGTTCTTTATACCTCGGCGTGAGTTTGTCTAAATGTTGGTGAAGGTGGGTGTTGATATGAGGGTGCGGAACAAGCAGAGGGTCCCAGAGCCTGAAGAAAGGAAAGGAAACATGATCAAGAAGAATAAAGAAACCCAGAAGGTCAAGTCATAGATTCCAAAGAAAAATTTCTTTGTCTCAAGCTAGTACTGCGCTCCTCATCCAAATATCTCATGATTCCACTTACTGGGTTGAGAGATCCCTGGCCTCACAGGGAGTAAGCTCTGTCCAGCCCCTTGATAGCTTTAGTTACCTTTACTTGGGTGCCTTCTCTGTTGCTGTAAATGGCAGCCAGGAGTAAAGGGCTATTCCCCAATCAATGGTGCATCTTAAACTCTGGCTCTCTCTTGTACCATTGAAACAGCAAATATTTGACATTAATAGGTCATTTTTTTGTGGCCGTTTCATGGACGTAAACATCCTAGAAGCATAAGACACTTGAGTTGTAGGGGCCATACCAATCGCTCACTCCCTGTTTTTATTGGAAGAAGTTAAATGCTTTGTTTAAGATCCCACTGCTTGGAATTAGGACCAGAATTCCTGTCTCTGAACCTGAGTCCAGTGGTTCTCGATGTTAAATAAATATTTGTTGGAATGACAAGTTTGACAACAGACTCAGCATCCTGAGCAAGATCAGTGTGCCGCCTCCCCCAGGAGGTACTCCTGGGGGCACTTTCTGAGCCTGAATTCCACATGGAGGAAAAAACTAGGATCAGACAGAGCGTTCTCCATCTCTGTCTGTCTGAATCTCTTGCATTTTCTCTCTCTGGTTCTCCCTTTTCTTGCCCTCTGCCTGTGGAGTTGCTTGTCTAGTCCCAAAGGAAATATTTTGACAAAAAAATATGAGACAAAGATTAAGCAGGGGGAAGAACTGGGGTTTAGGGGAAAATCAAAATTTATTATTTTTTTTTTTATCAAAAGAAATGGCGAAAAGCTTTAACAGGGGCACACATCCTTTGAAGACGTGTGTCAGACTAAGTTTGTGTGTTGGGGGTGGGGGTTGTGTGCAAAGCAGGACTCAAAGCAAGGAAATATGGGAAGACTGTCGTCAAGTCTGAAGGAGGATTACTCTCTGAGTGTAAAACATTGGGTGTCCACTTCCAAGGAGAATGACCACAGAGCATCAAGAACCCCTGACCCTTGCCCCCGGCAAAGCAGTCTGCCAGGTGCCAACTGTAGCAGGAGATTCGAGTAGGATTACAGAACATTGTCACCAGTGTTGAATATCTCCTTAAAGCCTAACAAATATTATCTGTGACCTGGTTTATCATTCTTCCCTGCAATAGACTGCTTTAAACAATGCTAAAAACAACACAACAGCAATAAAAATAGCAATAACAATGAACATATGTTCATAGAGGTGAATTGTTGAAATTGTTTTTATGTGGCAGTAAGGAGATCATAGTGGAGAGAACAGCCTTTTTTGTCTCTTCAATCCTCAGTGAGTCTCATGGGCTGGTGGAAAAACTGTTGACTTAAGGAGTCAGAAGGCCATACCTGCCACTGACTAACTGAGTGAGCCGGGGCAAGTCACTTCCCATCTCAGTACCCCAAGAGCTTCACCCTCGACATTGACTACGTGGCTTACAATATCGTGTAAGCCACGATTATGCCTTGGCTTCTTTATCATTTTAATTTTGCTTCCCCTTAATTAATATTGTAATTATTAATGAATACAAATGCTCTCCCAACTCTCCCCTTCAAGAAGTTGAGAAACCCAAGCACCCACAGTGAGAGTGGGCGTGGGGGTGTCACTCATCTTCCAGGAGCAGTTTCTTGACTTGCCAATGAACTGCTGAAATGTTTCTTGGAATATTGGCCTTCTCTAATTAATTTAAAATATTAAGTCCAGAGGCTGGCCGAGTGGCGTGGTGGTTAAGCGCTGGCTTGGGAAGCCAGTGGCCCCGGTTTGGGTCCCACATGTGAGGGCCAGTGACACGGCCCTCAAAAAAAAAAAAAAAAATTAAGTCCGTTTGCAAAAATTTGGTTTACTCACAGCTTTTCAGGAATCTATTTATTCCTTAAAACAGAGACCCCCTGTCCTGGAACTCCTGAGCGTATCTGTGATTCTACATCCTCTAGAGCTGTGAGCTGGGTTCACTCTGCCTCTTTCCCCTGTGCACAGAAAGTGCTGTTAAGGCCTTTTGTGTGGTTTTTCATTAATTTGTTCATTCATGGTCATCAAATATTTATTGAGGCCCTGGCTCAAAGAATCAATGGTGGAGGCACTTGCCCTTCCTCACAATGTCCTATTTCACAGAAAGTACTAAACAGAAACACTTTCAGGCCTGTGCGCTGTGTCTGCTCCAAAAACGGCAATGACTTCAGCTTCTATTTTTGGGAAGGTTCAGGGAGCTTGAAGATATTAGGCAGAAAACACTAACACTTGGGCCTTTCTCTTTTTTTTTTTTTTTTTGTAAGGTCAAGACAGATTTGTAGTAGTCTTCTTGGGCTGCCATAATAAAGTATTATACTACAGACTGGGTGGCTTACCAGAAACTTATTGTCTCACCGTACTGGAGGCTAGAAATCCATCATCAAGGTGCCAGGAAATCCAGTTGCTGGTGAGAACTCTCTTCCTGGCTTGTAAACAGCTGCCTCTTGGCTGTCTCCTCACAGGGCAATTCCTCAGGGCCTGTGTGGAGAGAGATCCTTGGTCCCTTCTCCTCTTCTTAGGAAGACACTAATCCTATCAGATTAGGGCCCCACTCTAATGACTTCGTGTAGCCTTAATGACCTCCGATAGGCCCTTTCTCCAATACAGTCACACTGGGGCTTCAACATATGAATTTGAAGGGACACACACATTCAGTACAGATTTGTGCTGTTTCTTCCTCAATTCAGCAGCTCATGCCCTGACAGTGACAACATGGATCGAAACATACACAGGTCCCTAAAAGAGCAGGTCTGCTCGTTTCCCTTTGAATACTGGTGAAGAGCAGGAGTCAACTCTCCTCACAAAGGCTATGGCTTTTGGGTGACCAATGCTGGGAATGTCAAGGTCCTAATATTAGAAGCTCTCTCCCAACATGCAACTCCATTTCCCTTCAATTGACAGTAAAATTTTCCTGCTACGGGAGGAAGTTCAAAGGTACAATCTCTATTCTTCTTAGGACTCCTCTTATATGTCCAAAATTATAATTGCTGAGGGCTGTCCGGGGTAAGAAGACTAGACTCCGTGTGTGTGTGTGTGTGTGTGTGTGTGTGTGTGAGAGAGAGAGAGAGAGTTCAGACAGGATTCAGTGTCCTCAGTTTTTTTTATAGTGTCTCCATCTGTTGGAGAGTTTGGGCCAGAGTTGAATTGCTTGACAGAAGACAAGGGTAGGGAGGCCACAGCTGCCCTTCTGTTGAGACGGTGTCTTTAGTAATTTGTGTTCATTATATCAATACCCTGGCATTCTCAGCAGTTGGGACTGCACTTAGATGCACAGAGCAGTGGCTACAGTGGCTTAGCCAAATAGGGAGACTGTTTGTCTCAAACACCACAAAATTTGGAGGCAGGCAGTCCAGAGAGGGTATGGGAGTCTATAATGCTATCAAGGACCCAAGCTCGTCTGTCTTTCTATTCTGCCATCTTTTGGGGGTAGCTTTCAATAGGCTTGTTTGCCTACATGGGTGGCCGATCTCTAGACAGCTTGTCCTAATTCTAGGCAGAAAGGAGAAAGGGAAAAAGGTAAAAGATGAAAAGTAAAAGGTGCATGTCAGAGTGAGTCCACACTTTTCAACAATATTTCCTATAAACCTCACTCACTGGCTTCTGTTTGTATCGTAATTGGCCACGCACATGTCATACGGTCATTCCAAGCTGTAAGGAAGCTTGAGAGGGGAACATTTTAAGTTGGCACCATGTGATCCTGAATAAATTTAGCATCTGTTACGAAGGAAGAAAGGGAAAATGGCTGTTGCGCAGGAAATTAGCAGTGACCGCCACAAACACTATTCTTCTCCTCCGAGGAGGGGATTGCCTGCACAGGGGAAGGCAAGAGAGAAAGTTGTGGCCTGCCTGCTTCTTCTCTCTTCTCTCTTCATCTCTGGCTCAGATTCTCCAAATACCACTGAGCAAACAAAAGCGAAGGAGCTAACTGCATTGTTAGTCAAGAGTTTGTTAGCTCTGCAGCCACTGTGTCCCTGGCACTGCCCTAATCTGGGGAGACAGCAGTGAAGAAGGCTTCCTGGAGCTGGCACTTTCTAGCAGGGCAGACAGACAATAAGCAAACAAACATATAATAGGATAAGTGCTCTGATGCAAGATGCAGTATGATAAGGGGATAAAGTATGGAAAGAGATTTTTAGATTGTGTAGCCTGAAATGACCTCTTCACGGATGACATTTGAACCAAGATAAGACAAAGTGAAGGAATGTGAGTGGGGCAAGAGCCATCTCAGAGTGAAGCATGCTGGCCTGCTCTGGAAAGATGGGGTAAGGGCAGAGTGGGAGGGGGTAGGCGCCACAGGGTCCCTGGGAGACCACAGTAAGAAGTTGGGATGTTTTTTCTAAGTTTAATGGGAAGCCATTTGGAGGGTTGGAGCAGGGAATTGACAGTCTGCTTTTAAGAGATGGCTCTAAACTGCTGGGTGGAAAATTAACTATGAAAGGGGCAGAAGTGGAAGAAATTAGGGAGCAGCACATGAATCCAAGAGATAGATGATGGAGTTTGCGTAGAATGGTACCAGTGGAGACGGTGGGGAACAGTGAAGAGTTGCAATGTATTTTGAAGGAAGTTAAGACCAGATGTGGGGGAGAGAAATTCTTGATGTTCAGCCTGAGAAAGTGAACACTTCTCCCCCCAGAAGGCTTCAGGGAATTTCAATTCCCTCCCTTCCCCTCTTTTTCCAGTAAGGTTTTAGTTGCCTTTATAGAGTGCTGCCCTGGCAGCCACCCAGCTGACCAGCTCGTTAATGCAGCTGTGCTTACTAACAGTAATCGAAGCATCAAAGTTTGAGAACGGCTCATTTTTTAAATAAATAAGCACAAATGTAAGGTTACATTTCTCTGGATCACTCATTTGCTTTTGTGTTGTTGTTTTTTTAAAGATTTTATTGGGGCATTGGGGGAGGGGAACAGCATTGGGGAATCGGGGAAGGGGAACAGACAAGCTGCTGTCCCCCTGTTCCTCAATCTAGTTGTGGAGGACGTTGCTTCACTGGCCCATGTTGGCATTGTCATTGCGCTCTTCCCGGATGAGGCAGATTGGTAGCCGGCCTCTGGACGTCGCCCACCACAGCTATTTGCTCACACTGGCTGCCGGCCACTCAAGTTGGCTGCCGGCCACTCACTGTAGCCCTTGGCAGCCCACTGCAGCAGTGGCTGCAGCCTACACTGTCGCTGGGGCTCACACAGCCCAGCTCCAGGTGGAGCTGTTGTTCACCATCTTAGCTGTAGATCGCAGCGTCACTGATCCCTCATATGGGATCTGAACCAGGGCCACTGGTGTCCCAAGCCAGCTCCCAACCAGTATGCCACTTGGCTGGCCCTCATTTGCATTTTAATATGCTTTGTAAAGCAGAAGAGAAGAGAGTGTTGGCAGACAGAACACACAGCCTATCTTATCCACACCTCTGTTCACCTCAGGAGCATGAAGGGTGCATTTCAAATTGCTACTTCTTTAATGAATTGAAGGTCTCATGCACATACAGGGAAGTGTGCTGTTATGCTTTTTTCTTCCCACTAAGAATCTTTGGGTTTTGATCTAGTGAACTTGGGGGGTGTCTTCCATGTAATCACTGCCTATCGTGTGTTTCTATCAGGGGGGTAAATAAAGGGTTTTCTATGGTAAAGCAAACAGTGCAGAATGAGTTGCTGTATGATATTACTGGGGTGCTGAATATACAAAGAGAGGGGCTATATATATAAAACAACAACAAAGAGTTTCCTTGTTTTAAATTTGGTAGTATAGCACAAACAAAATGTATCTCTAGACTGCATTCCTTAACCATTTCTTCAACTTGAGGGGCAAAGCTTGTAATTGAGGTGTTTCTTAGTCTCTTTGCCTGGGGGTAGAGAAGAGTGTGAGAACATGGTTGCTGACCAGGAAGGTCTTCATGAGGGAAGATTTCCTTGAGAGGAAGGCAAGGGAACAGTGCAGGACGCATAGCAAGTGTTCAATGGATATGTGCTGAATGCATGGAAAAAGGCCCCGACACAGTCCCTTCATTGGTTTATTCAGTAAATAGATATAAAATGAGCACCTGCTGTGGGACAGGCACTGTTCTAGGTTCTGGATAAACATCACCAAAAAAAACGGATACTGTTTCTGTCATCATGGAGCTCAAGGAGAGGACAGACAGTGACAAATATATAACAAATGGTGATAAGGGATGTGAAGGAGCCAAATAGGATGCAGTGATGGAGGACAGCATGTGGGCAGAGAGCACATCTGAAGGAGGTGGCATCTCAGGCAAGATGTGAGGTAGAGAGTAAGGGGTGACTGCAGATGACCTTCAATACATTGACTGCCAAGGTATTGACCTCAAGATGGGAAAATCCCACACGAGTAACGTTCTGGGTAAAGTATAGTCTACACTTAGCTTTCTGTTGTGGGTGTAGAGAATGGTTAAAGGGATCCCCTGTACCTTGAAGACTGCCTTTGCTGAATTAGGCTGTTTAGAAATATGTGAAGGTTGGGGTTATGGGATGTGAAAGCAGCCATTATGCCTGTCCCATTAATTCAGGTTCCCTCATGATTTTTGCAGCCTCTGCAGGATTCAGTTCAATAGCTGAAAATGAAGATGCCCTCCTCAGACATTTATTCCAAGATTATCAGAAATGGGTTCGCCCTGTGTTAAATTCTAATGACACCATAAAAGTATACTTTGGATTGAAAATATCTCAGCTTGTAGACGTGGTGAGTAATCCTTGGCACTAAGCTAAAAAGAACATGCATTCCTGAACCTGTTTGTGAGTCTAAGTTTTATTTTGCTTTCCTTCCCCATGTTTGCCATTCAATTTTAAAAATAACACTGTGAGAGAAAATCTCTCTCAAGAAGTCAGTGAAATGACCCAAGGAAAGAATGAGAATGTCATGAAGTACATTTTCATTGCAACACGATTAATGTAGGGCCTTTTTGCTGGAGGGTGGATGTGGTTGCTAGGACAGGCCTTGCCGCTGGTGTGTTTGCTGTACCGAGTGAGCACCCAGGGTGAGGACTGGGGGCTGGAGAGAAGGGAGAGCTGAGCCCGGGCCTGACCCTGTGTCCTCTCAGCTGCAGGAGGGCGGGCAGGGTGTTTGCAGGAGGGAGGGCAGATGGATAATGACAGCACCAGAGCGAGTGACCACACCATCCTCCTGGACCCTCTTAGGTCCCCATACCTTTCCCTGACCTCAGTAACATTGTCTGCTAACTTTCTGGGCTTGCGTTTCTGCCATGATTGCGTTCCTGGAAAATCAGTGAACTGTAACAACCCAAATTCTGCAAAATCATCCTGCTGTGGTCCCCAAAGTCCCAGAATAATCTTCCCACGTTGCCCAAATCTTCCACCCCACCACACATGCACACACTCACCCACCTCGGCTGACTCAATGCCCCACGATTTCTTCTAGAAAATCATGCAAAGCCCATCTCCAATCTAGCTAATATTTCATTCATTCTACTTTGCACCCTAAAAGTGCTTTCTGGGTTATGTAATGTTATATAAATATCACCACAGTGAATTGCTACTTGCTTTTAATTATTATTTTTCATTTTAAGCAAAATGTACATATTTTAGTATGCCATGCCATTGAACTCTTCTTAAGTTGAGAGTCCTGTACACTTCAAACATCTCAAAAGTAAGACTCAGAGAGTTCTTTCTGACAAAAAAAAAAATTAAAAAATTAAAAATAAATCCAAAACATGACTTCTATTAAATTGAATTTATATCTTATTAATTGTCATTTTCTTAGGATGAAAAGAACCAGCTGATGACAACAAATGTGTGGCTCAAACAGGTAAATGTCAATCCAAGGATTGTATCTCTTGACCTATTTATTTCCATTCTTTTCTATTTAGAAAAGCGTCTATTTGAAAAATAATTATTTTAAACAGCATATTACATTCCTTAGGGAGTTATTTGGGAATTATTGGGTCTATTATTTGGATGATAAAACCAGTGATGTTAAATTCTCCCTCACCCCACTGGTCCTCCATGGGAAGACTGTACCACTGATGTTTCTTGTTGCTCCCCAGAGGGGAAGACCGAGGCCATCTACCATCAATTTCAGAACAAAGTGCAGCCCCAAACAAAATAATAATTATATGTTTTCCTGATATTACTAAAAATGCGTTTCGCATGGTCTCCAGCTCCCTGCTTAGATGATCGCTTTTAGCTTGGCTATAGCCTGTTTCCTAAAACAGAAGCGTCTATTCAGAGGAACTCAGCCCAGAGCTGTCAGGAAATCATTACCTTTCAAAGCCCAATTTTGTGGAAGGAGAAAATACTGATACTTCCTGGATAGGAGGCTAAAAGGTTGGTTTAATTGCTTAGTTTTTGTTTTTGTTAGCAATTAAACTTCCTGTTTAATTAATGTCCAGATACTCCCTGATCTCCCATAGATTTAAAATCTTCCTGGTGGACTATCTTAAATATCTCACTTAATTTTAACATATAAACAAAATACTTTTCATTGGTTTATATTGAAAAAAGTTATCTCTTATAGTTTCATACACATTGTTTAGTTCTTTCTGCTAATGGTTTGTAAGGAACAGTAGATAAAAGAAACTGTGAGGAGATTCCACAGGCTTCATTTAGTGTCATCAAATTTCTCCCACCCAAAAACTTTGATCAAAGTTAGAGAATTATTATAAGATTTACCACTTTCAATTCTTTTTATTCTTTAATTGGTAGCAATATTAGCAAGTTATGAAAGAGATCTGCACATTATTTTACTCTCATATAAGAAATGTCCAGGAGAAAATTAGCTGGGAGTATAGATATACGAATACAATTTAAATAAATGTATTTTTTTTAAATATACCTATCTCATTGCACAGTGACTTATTCCACGTTAGCAGTTTAGAGGCTGTGGAATTTGGAGGTATTTTGAGTTAATAAAAATAAAATCATAGTCAAGTCCTGTATTTGAGCATGCAGGAGAGAGAAGAAACTCTTTTCTCTTAAAGTGTAAATAGGCTTAGGAAGTCAAGAAAAATACAACAAAAACTTTCACTGCTTCACACACATCTCCTTCTCCAATTGCTCTTTGATTAAGCTCTTATTAATCTCTCGCATAAAACAGTGGTCCAGGGCCCCTTGGTCTATAATATTGAGATAGTAGGTGCTTTTCACTTTCTTGAGATTTTGAAAATAAGAAATCATTTCAGCCAAAGAGAACCAGGTTAGACATGAAGGGAAGAAGCCACAGATGGGCTCATCGGGCCTAAAGTTTTGGAAATGATTTCCAGCAAAGTTATGCCACCAGAATCATAGCGGCCTAGTGAGTGCCTCTAGGTCAAGATAGAATCAAAACCTAAAAATCTCTAACACCCAAAACAGTGGGAGTGGGGCAGTCTGACACCTGGAAAAGCCAGCCTGCTGACTTAGGTTCCCATTTCATATAAATGATGAGAATAGTAGACTTTCATTGCATATAATCTGCAAATGGTTGTCATATCTCTTATCTTGTTTACATTTCTCAATCACTCTGGATGAGCAAAGCAGGTATCATTTCCCCCATTTACAGAGACAGAAGAGTCTAGTAACCCATCTGGCTAGAATCTGTGTTTCCCTGGTTCAGGTCTTCTCTGTCATATCCAACCTCTGCACTGAACATAAGGCTTGGTTCTAAATCACAGGAGGAGCCAAAGTAGGGAAATAGCTGCACATTTTATGGAACCGCAGAGAATATTATCAAAGCTGTTCTACTCACACAGGTTGGATGTGGAGTGATAATGTCACAATAAGTATTAATCACTAAGTACTATATCATGCACAAACAATATGGGAGCAGAAAGGAAGGATGAATTCTATGGCATGGGTGGCAGGCCAGGAAGGCAGCACAGAACAGGAGGGATTTGATCTCTGCCATGATGTTAACCTTTATACTTTTTTTTAGAAATTTTATTTGGGAAACAGTGTGTTTTTCCAGGACCCATCAGCTTCAATTCAAGTCGTTGTCTTCAATCTAGTTGTGGAGGGCGCAGTTCCTTGGCCCATGTGGGAGTCAAACCAGCAACCTTGGTATTAGGAGCCTGCGCTCTAACCACCTGAGCTAAACGGCCGCCCCATTTTTTTAGCTTTTAAAAATAAAAGGGTATACCATATGATCTCACTTATATGTGGAATCTAAATAATTGAGTAAATGAGCAATGTAAACAGAAATAGTCTTAGAGACACAAAGGAGAAACTGAGGAGGGCTAGATGGGATAGGGATGGGCATGAGGGAGAAGGGGAAGGGATGAGGCAACAGAAACTGATAACTATAATACTACTGCAGAGACAGAAAAGACAGTTTAGGGAATATAATCAGTAATGTTGTAAATATTTTTTTAGGGGATCAGAAGGACTCATGTCTTATCAGGGAGACCACTTCATGGACGGTGTAGTGGCCTGACCACTGCACTGTACATCTGAAGCTGCCGCTGATTAATATTAGATGTTGACTACAATTTAACACATATACAGTCATGGGATGTGGAATATAGTGTGGGGATGTAGTCAATGGAATTGTAATTGATATGTATGATACCGGAGGTGGGGAGGCAGAGGAAGAGGGAGGGGTAGTCACTTTGTAAGGGGTGAAAAAGATAACTATTGCATAGTTTTGTACATCTGTAACTATTAATAATAATAATAAAAAGATAAGAGGGTAAAAGAAAGATGAAAGATAAAAGGAAATGGATGATAAAAACACAACAAAATTGATATTTAGAAAGAAGCTACTGGGAGCTGGCCGAGTGGCACATTGGTTAAGAGCTGGTTTAGGGATGTCAGCGACCCCAGTTCGGATCCCACATATGAGGGCCAGTGACGCTGCCCTCTACAGCTAACAACAGCTCCACCTGGAGCTGGGCTGTGCGAGCCCCGGTGACGGTATAGGCTGCAGCCCCTGCTGCTGTGGGCTGCCATAGGCTACAGTGAGTGGCCGGCAGCCAGTGTGAGTGGCTGGCGCAAGTTGCCAAGAGCCACGGTGAATGACCATTCAGAGGCCGGCGACCCATCTGCTTCATCCGGGAAAGCGCAATGACGATAGCAACATGGGCCAGTGAAGCAATGTCCTCCACAATTAGATGGAAGAACAAAAAGACAGCAACTTATCTGTTCCCCTTCCCCAATTCCCCAATAAAATCTTTAAAATAAATAAATAAATAAAAAGAAGCTACCACTGTTGTTTTATACACGGATCTCAGTTTCCGAGCAGCTAATATTGTTAATAACAATACCTGAGATTTATTGAGCACTTACACGCTGGTAGGGAAGTCTGGCTTATATGAAGAAATCTTTCCCTTCCTCAGTCTAAAGGGAGCTGATGGAAGATTTCCAGTTCTCCTCTTAGCACTGGGCCTGTAGAGCCTAGTTCCTAACTCTGGTCTTCCAAGGTTTTGATTTCTCAACTTCTGGAACATATCATGGAGCTAGTCTAGAAAGACATTCAGTAGAGAATGAAGCGAGGATCCAGTTTCATCCATTCCACAGGGTTACTGAGAGCCTACTAAGTACCTGCTAGATCCTGGGTATATAAAGAGTAAAACACAGCCCTCTTCAAAAAGAAGACATAATGTTAATTGTGTAAAAAATAACTACGTGGGGCCGGCCGAGTGGTGCGGTGGTTCAGCGTTGGCTTGGGAAGCCAGCGGCCCCGGTTCGGGTCCCACATATGAGGGCCAGTGACACTGCCCTCAAAAAAAATAAATAAATAAAATAACTATGTAATATGATAAACACCATAAAGAATGTATATGTAAGTTACTGTGTTGTTACAAAAATGAAAATGAGACAGGGAGAAAATCAGAGAAAGCTTCAAAAGGGAAGAGATATTGGGTCTTACAGGATCAATAGAAGTTGTGTAAGCCAAAAAGGTGAAGTTATGAACCATCCTATATAGTATTTCCAATAATATGACTTCCCACAGCTCTGATTCCAGAACAAATCTATTGGAAACTCCAATCACTTTGCCAAAATAAGACAGAAATGATCACATCCTCCTGTTTTCTCACTTCTTTTCCAGACACTGAAAAATGCTCCCTAATTTATATCTACAGAGAGAAGAAAATTCTCCCTACTTGGAACAAAAGTATGTTCCATAGTAGCATATAACACTGAGATGTTTGGATTTTTTTTACCCAATTCTGTCTTGTCTATGTTGATAGTTCTCCTTTGGTATATTTCAACATTTCTCTCCAGCCTCTCAACCAAAAGACATTTATCAAACACAAATTTAGTGACAGCCTGAGAAAGTCCTCTATGTGGAGCTATTTTTATTTTATTGATTTTACTTTGCAAACTCGTATGTCTTCTCCCTTTGTGCTTCCATAGAGTAATCAAAACCCTATAAATCATAAATAGATTATTAACACTGACTCACTAAAACTGCATGAGAAGGTACTTAATGCCCTAGCTGCTCAGATTGTTTCCTCATAGTCAAGGCTAGGAAAACTGCATCTCGAGCACCTTAAAGGTCATGGGAAATGAAACCAATCTTTCCTTATGACCCAAGGGTTGGACCCTTTGCCTAGATGTTATCATGTGAATAATCACTATGATGACAGATGTCAAATTTCCTCACTCAACAACCATTTACTGAACACCTACTATGCATCGGGTGCAGTATAAGGCATTGGACTAGGCACTATTGGGTGTAAACACCAATAAGACAATAAGATTCTAGTGAGCCAGCTTCACTGTGGCTGGGAGCAGTTTATTCTCCTTTCCCCATGACAATTCTGAGGAAATTAAAGCTGCCTGAATGTCTGCCATGGCCAACATCTTAAACTGGTGTTCCTCCAACAGCTGATTCCTGTCTTAGATCAACAAAAATTTCAGCAAACATAATGAAGAATGGGGAGAAATAAAAAAACTTGCTATGGAAGAGACAGCCTCACTGTAAAGGTCTGGATGATCTCCTCAAAGCCTAATTATCTTGCAGTGGAATTTACAATTCTGTGAAATTATCTCAGAGCCTCACTCTGACCTTAGCAAAGGTGGCCATTTTGGTCTTCTGATTCAAATGGAGCCTAAATAAGAGTCAAGCAGAGTGAGTTAGGAGTCAAAAGGCCTGCTACATAAATTTCGGCAGGTCGTTTCACATCTCTCACCCTTAATCTCTTCATCTATAAAATAGGAGCAATGTCTAGCTCACAGTGTTATTGGGAGGTCAAATGAGATCATGTGTGTGAATATGACTTGTACATTATCTGGCATATAGCAAGAATGCAAAAAATGTCATTTCCTTGTGCCATCTTTGTAGGTTTTCTAACCCTTAATGACAAATCCCATCTCTTTGCACTGACAACTCATGGATATAATGGGAATATGAGACATATATGTCATGTTGCTATTTTTAAGATTAAAATGAATCAACATTAATTTGGTGTTAAGATTTTCTTGCCTGATCTTAAGATAACTGAAGTTCCCAGAGGCTGCAAATCAAGGCAATAGCAAGGAATTTGTCTCTTACTATCTATTGGTCTTAGAATTAAACTAAAAATAATTTGATGAATTTATTTATAGTAAAAAAAAGTCTTATGATTAGGTTCAAATGAAATTTGGTTCTGAATTGTGGAAATAGCTAGACATTTATGAGTGATATTTCAGGTAATCTATATAAGAAAAGACAATTTTAAGGAAATATATATGACATGGATTTGAAATTGCACTTTTCAGAATTAAGAAACCTAGACTTGGAGTATTATTCCATTTTTTTCTTAGTCTTAGATTAACTTTGATATTTGGCCCTGCCATATCCTGTGCTCTCCGGTTTCTGGCACTAACACAGCTCTTCACCTGGGAGCTGCTGCAAAGTAGAGCTGATATTTGTAAAGGGCTTTGAGAGTCTTGGTTAGAACATGCTAGATGAACACAGGATATTATTTCTAACCTCTTACTTTAAGAAGGGAGAGGCAGGAGATTAATCTCCAGATACCCCCAGGGTTTCAGAAAGAACCAGGAAGTGCCCAGAAAAATCTCACAGCTCCTTAGAGAACAAGGTAGAGGATTTGGGCTCTGAATCCTCATCCTGCCTCTAATACAGGTAGGCATCCTGGAGTATGGGGCTCAGCCAGCCTCGTGGTGGACACACATCCTAGTAGAAATTCTGTGAGCCCTTCTGGATGGCATGTCAGGGACAACATGTCGGATTCCTCAGGTCTGGCTACAGAAGGACATCAAGGTTGTGAGGAATGATTCTCAACCCCACAAAGGAATGCAACAAAGGACAATCCAGGTGTGGGACTCCCAGGGCTTCAGTGCTCTTTCTCTTCTGGGTACACCAAAGTAAGCAGCATTGACCAAAAGTCCTAGCCCCTTTTTCTTAACTCATCAGAAATGCAACCTAAATCCACCATAGATCTCTTTATATCTTCCTCAAGGATTCAAACATCCCTCGTTCATCCAGTCACTCTTTTTTGCCTTCCCACATATTGTTCTATCTACAGTGGACCTCCCTGGCCAACACCCTCCCTCCCCCAGATACCTCCCCCGCACACACACACACTCTTCCTTTTTACCCTTCATGTCTCAGCCTAAATGTCATCTCCTCAAAATTACCTTCCCTGTCCACAACTCAGTGTCATTATACCCAACCTCCCCCACTTGATAGCAAGGCCCACAGGGGTGGTTATTATTTGCCATTAGTTAACTTGTTTATTGTCTGAGGCAGAACCAGGCTAAAAGTACATGACAGCGGTGTGTTTGGTAGGAGCACAAGTCTGGCATATTTGTGGAATGCATTAAATCCCCCCAAAATGTGAGCCCCGTAATATGCCACTACTAACTCTGTGTTACCTCTGGCCATAGCTGTTCATCCTGCTTTGGAGGGCCAGCAAGCAAGGCAAATCTTTCTGACTAAAAACCCCTTGCCCTGTGGGTTGGCCCAATGTTCTTGGAACACCTGGTGAAGCCAGTGTTTGTTTGCTGGGATTTGTACCAAGGCTGGGGCTCCCAAATATCAGCTGTGCACCTTCCTACTTTGCAGTGGAGAACTGGGCATAGGTAAAGGTTGGTTGTGCCTGGAGATGAGAGAAAGCTGGATCCAAGAAGGAGGCGATTTTGTTTCCAGCAATCTTCATGTTCCAAATGGAGGAACTATGAGATTGAATTCATTAGCTGTGCTCACTAACATTGCTTTTCAAGATGGAGCTAGAGTGTAAGAGCACAGCTCCAGTCAATCTGCCTGAGTCTCTGTCCATCCCTGGGGCTCATTGCCCATGGGCCTGCAGCATACTGCCTGCTTGAGATCTACTCAATTCTTCCCAGGATCAGCTGAAAACTTTTTAGTTCTAAGTGACAGAAAACCCAACCCAAACTGGCATAAGCAAAAATAGAACGTATTGACTTTCACAATCTGAAAAGTCCAGGGACACAGTGGGCTTTACATGCAGCTTGATCCAGGGGCTCAAGAAAGATTTCCAGGGCCTGGTATTCCCTCTGGCTGTCTCTGGGCTCTTCATCCTCCAGGTAACTCCATTCCATCCAGGGCTTCTCCAGTGGAGCAGGGTGGCTACATCAGCTCCAGCCTCAAAGTGCTTCCTATGTTCAAATTCAGCAGGAGAGAGAATGCCGGCCTCTTTTCCAGTGGTCCCAGAAGTCCCATGATCCCCCTGAAGATCATGGTGGGCAGGACTGAGGGGCAGGCCCACTCCTGGAGCAGAGAAAGAATTAAATTCTTCCACAGCTGGAGGGTGAGAGTGGAGTGATTTTTCCAAAAATTTATATGGAAAAGCAAAGGAACTATTGGGTTGTCGGAAAAGTCATGACGTATTTTTTCTATGTTTTTTGTTGCAAAAATGCGTCATGACTTTTCTGACAACCCAATAAAATAGCTAAAACCATTTTAAAGAGGAGAATACAGTTGGAGGACTCATATTATGTGATTTCAAAACTCAATAGAAAGTGTTGGTAATCTGAATTCCCTTCAATATTTCTGACAGTGTCGTATTGGGGAAAGAGGAGACACATAGATGAATGAAACAGAACAAAGAACCCATAAATAGACCCAGACACATATATGGTTAATTGGTTTTGACAAATGTCCAACGGTAATTCAATGGAGCATGTTTAGTCTTTTCAACAAAAGGTGCTGGAACAATGGACATCTATATGCAAAAAAAAAAAAAAAAATGAGCCTCAACCTGTATTTACACCATAATAAAAAATTAACTCAACAAATATCTTAAATCTAAATATAAAACCTAAAACTATAAAATGTATAGGAGAAAATCTTTGTGACCTTGGATGAAGGAATATTTCTTATATATGATACAATCCTTAAAAGACAAAATTGGCAAAATGAACTTCATCAAAATTTAGAACTTCTGTATTATGAAAGACACTGTTAAGAGAATAAGAAACACAGATTCTGGGGAAATATTTGCAAATTAAATATTTAACAAAAGCCTTTTATCCAAAATATATAAAGAGCTCTAAAAACTCAGTAATAAGAAGACAAACAACCCTATTAAAAATATGCAAAGACTTAACAGCCACTTCAAATAAGATATATGGATGGCAGATAAGCACATGAAAAGAAGCTCAAAATCATTAGTCAGTAAGAAAACATATATTAAAAACCATAGTAATGTACCACTTTACAACTATTACAATATACTTAAAATAAAAATGAGACAATACCGACTACAGGAGAAGATACCAAACAACTGGATCCCTCTGCTATTGGGAATGTGAAATGCCACAGCCACTCCGGAACACATTTTGGCAGTTTCATATAAAGTTAAACATATACTTGCTACATGACCCATTCAACCCACTCCTAGGTATTTATCCTTAGGGACAGCGGAGAATGTTTTTCACCTAAAACACCGTACAAAATGTTTATAGTGGCTTTATTTATTACCATTAAAAACTGGAGAGAATCTAAATATTTTACCTGGCGAATGGATAAACTATGGTATATTCATACAATGAGATATTACTTACTTATAAAAATAAACAAACTACTAAGACAACAATAGAAGAATCCAAAATCCATATGATAAGTAAAAGAAATCAAAATCAAAAGGCTCTCTGCTGTATGATCCCATTTACATGACATACTAGAAAATGCAAAATTATAGAAATAGAATCTAGATCAGTGGTGCCAGTGATTGGGGATGTGGGAGGGGTTGATTACAAATGGGAAATTTGTTGGGCAACAGAGCTGTTATGATATCTTGACGGTGTTAGCGATTATACGACTGTTTGGATATAGAACTGTACACAAAAAAAATGCATTTTATTGTAAGTAATTTTAAAACATAAGTGAGGTGAAAGTAAAACAAACAAAAAATGCTACTCTGATTTCCCTTCAACATTTCTGACATTCAGACCTGCTGCTGATAGCAAAAGTCTCCTTAGCAGGAGACAAATTATTCATAGGAAGGAAATTATATTTGTTTTTAAAAATGGGCAGAGGAAGGTGGGTGGGGGGAGAAAGAGAACCTTGTGATTACCAAGTAAACATGGTAAATACTTTGTTAGTTTGGGCTCTTAAACTGTCAGTCTTCATATGTATGGTTTTCGATAAATAGTCATGCAATTTATTTTATCCTTTAGATTGTAGCTTTTTAAAGACCTATATCATTTAAAAGTTGTTTTTCAAGGATTGTGCCTCACAAATATTGTCTAAACTAGATAATGTCTCAACTAGAGTGTATAATTCCATTATTTTTCAGGCATCATGCATGTTTCAATATTTTACCATCTAGTGAAGTCATCCGTCTGCTGGCTCCTGATTTTTTAATGACAAAGTTGGCATCACTGGGCTTCAGGAAGCTTCATGCTGGGCATACCCTTCTAATTTTCTGAAATGTCATTTAATATCATCCTACATCATTACTCAGCTGTCCACATGAGGGACAGTGGATAGCAGAATTTAATTATCAGGTCAGATTTCATAAGATTCTGGATCTGAAATCTTTTTAAGAAAGTCCACTTCTACTGTAATTGGGTCATTCATACATCATTCACTTAACCTTCATAATCCAATCAATTAATGGTCAGTTTTGTTAATATGGATCCATCAGCCCCTGTAAAATATGATAAATGATTTCATTCTATTATGAGGAAAAATATGTAAGCATTTGGAGGTTAACAACATTAGAAATATAATTTAAAACTGTAACTGGGTGCTCACAAAATAAGTTCAGATTAGAATTTAGGAAGAAATTCTTGGAAAATATTGTTTTCACTGGATAAAATTATAATGTCATCAAGAGTAGTCAGCGAATATTGGATGTTTCATATTAACATACTTAGCATATTAGGTGGATGTTTGTCCAAGGCTCCTGAGTGATATTCAAAATCGTTTGTACCCTTTATCATTGTCATGAGATTAAAATACCACTAGACCTGTAACAGCTATATGATATCAGAGGGGTAGTAGACTTGTGGGAGTGGAGCATCACTTTGTAAGGGGTGTAATGTCTAATCGCTATGTTGTTTTGTAACCTTAAACTAATATTTAATTTAAAAAAAAAAAAAGAAAATTCAGGAGTAACTGTGGCAGGAAGCTCTAGTGGCCTATCCAATATCCATTCTCTCCTTCTGCTCAGGGGGCATTTAAAAATTGCACTTAATTTTTTTTTATTATTGCTTAAAAACTATAATTTTTTGTCTCCATTGGGAATAAGTATGGCCATGTGACTAAGTTCTGACCAATGAGGTATAAACAAAGGTTTTTGCATTGGACTTTTGATAAAGTTCCAAAAAAGGGCCTTTTTTTTTTTTAATTGCCTTTTTGTCATTGCCTTTCCACTTATTTCCTTCTAAGACCAGGACCTGATGGCTGGAGCTCAAACAGCTCTCTGCCACTGCAGTGGCACCTTGAAGATGAAAGCCAGGTACTCAGAAAGGTAGAGTGAAGAGGTAAAGGAACCTGCATCCTTTATGCCTTCTGTAGTTTCCATGCTAACCCTGAACTGCCTATCTCTGGACTTCTTTGATATGAGAAAATAAACTAATTTTTTAGGCCACTTCAGTGAAGTCTTTACTAACAGTGGAACCCAATCCCTAACTGATACAGAAAATGAAAGATATTAATAATGAATGCATGCCACACAGGTCAACTAAAACCTGTTGAGTAGAGTGCCCAACACTGAAGATAGAAAATAAAGGGTTTTAATATGAATATTAAATATATATATGACTAGACCAACTCTCCTAGAATAAACTGAGTTATATATATATATATATATATATATATATATATATATATATATATATATATATATATATTTTTTTTTTAGTTTCTTAAGAGAAAATAGGCAAAAAATGGATCATGAATCAGTGGTGTTTGTTGCTGAGCCTCTTCTTCATGAAGTAGATGTGGCAATTTTGGAAATCCCAGCCAGAGCAGGTGTGCAGGTATGGATAAGATCAGAGACTAGGCTGGTTCCAGCGCTAGCTCTCTAGCTGCCACAGATAGGGTCATAAGATCAAAGTGGATGAATTTCCCTTTTTAAATAAATCACTGGATTAGAGGATTAACATAAATTTGAAGATTCCAAAGCCTCATACATTGACTGTTCAGAATAAAATGACAGTATACTAATTTTATGCAGGAATGGACAGATCATAAATTACGCTGGAATCCTGATGAATATGGTGGAATTCATTCAATTAAAGTTCCATCTGAATCTCTCTGGCTTCCTGACATAGTTCTCTTTGAAAAGTAAGTATCACAGAAGAAAAAAACACTGGGCAGATTAGGACTAGAAGTAGAAAAGCCTGGTTTTGGCAAAATAATTAAGAAAAATGTACAACTTTAAGTAACAAGAGAATTATTTCTTTTTAAAATATTGTTTGACTCTGTGGTAGGAAAGTGATAGAATACAAATGATACAAATAGTACAGTGGTGGTTTAAAAAAAAATCTAATTAAGAAAGTGTTCAACTAACCATTAAAGTGAAACTACTTTTACTACAGTGCTGACGGACGTTTCGAAGGCTCTCTCATGACCAAAGTCATAGTGAAATCTAATGGAACCGTCATTTGGACCCCTCCTGCCAGTTATAAAAGTTCCTGCACCATGGACGTCACATTTTTCCCATTTGACCGGCAGAATTGCTCCATGAAGTTTGGGTCCTGGACGTACGATGGTACCATGGTTGACCTCGTTTTGATAAATGACAATGTTGATAGAAAAGACTTCTTTGATAACGGAGAATGGGAAATACTAAATGCAAAAGGAATGAAGGGAAACAGAAGAGATGGTTTATATTCATATCCATTCATCACTTATTCCTTCGTCCTGCGCCGCCTGCCTCTGTTCTACACCCTCTTCCTGATAATCCCCTGCCTGGGGCTCTCTTTTCTAACGGTTCTCGTGTTCTATTTACCTTCTGACGAAGGAGAAAAACTTTCTTTATCAACTTCTGTTTTGGTTTCCCTGACAGTTTTTCTTTTAGTAATTGAGGAAATAATTCCATCTTCTTCAAAGGTCATTCCTCTCATCGGAGAATACCTATTGTTCATTATGATTTTCGTTACCCTGTCCATTATTGTTACCGTGTTTGTCATTAATGTTCACCACAGATCTTCTTCAACTTACCATCCCATGGCCCCTTGGGTTAAGAGGCTATTTCTGCAAAAACTTCCTAAATTACTTTGCATGAAGAACCACGTGGATCGCTACTCTTTCCCAGATAAAGACGAGAGTAAACCAGTAATGAAAAGCAAAGTCCTAGAAAAAAAGAAGCAAAAACACATTAGTGATGGAGAAAAAGTCCTGGTTGCTTTCTTGGAAAAGGCCACTGATTCCATTAGATACATCTCAAGGCATGTGAAGAAAGAGCATTTTATTAGCCAGGTGAGTAAACTGATATTCGTTATAATGCTGCCATGGAAGCATCCAAGAATGAATATTTTCACATCTATTTACAACAAAATGCTGTCATTGTTTAAAATATGATGTTACTAGCTATCTGTTTTGTACCTATAAGATTTAAAACAAGCCCTGACATAAATTAGGAATTTGGGTATGGATTTTTAGGAAGAGGTTCACAAAAACAGAATGAGGAAAAATGAAGCAACTATAGATTAAGCACTATTCCTTATGGTAAGTCTTTATTTAAAATCATTCAATTCTACATTTTAAGCTGGCCATTCTGGTTTCTGGTAATTTCTCTCTCATTTTTTTATGGGATGATGGATATTTCTATCCATAGTATTTGAAAATAAAGGAACAGAAAGAATCAAATGTTTTGATCAATATAAAAAGATAGTGTTACAACAAATATTTTGGTAAGAGAAAAGAGTGCAGTTATTTAGCTTACAGATTAAAAAAAAACACACACAAAAAAACAGTGTGGCAAGGGTGTGAATTTCAGACTCAAAACAACCCTAGACTCAGATTCTACCCATATTCTATATGACTTGAGACATGGCACCAAAGCCCCACGTAGTAGAAACAGGACATTTATTTCCCCTTGAAAGATGAGAACTGGCCCCTGTTCTTCAGATTTCCCTAGGCTTGCTGCTTGTTCTTCCTCTGACCTTGCCCTTAGAGGCTTGTTGCCCATTTTCTGCAAAGGGACTTGGTCTCCTCTCTCCCTTATGAACTCCTGTCATTTCCCAGTCAGTTCTCCTCAGCAGTGTCCATCATTTTGGAGCTGTAGCAGCCACACCCACAAGAGGAGTGGAAGGAAAGATGACTGGTGACACTGGGCCATGAAAATTCTTAATTTATAAATTTGCAATTTCATATGTAATATCAGGAAGCATCAGACTAAGAGACACTGACTTTTTATTTGTGTAAAAAACCAGACTTTTCCCATTTGAATCAGTAATGTTTACAAATGCATAAATGATTCTGTTGTTCCAGTTCTATGTCTTCAATGTTGATAAAGCGCTCACAGGCTATTTTCTTTGGGCACTGTTAGCGAAGTTAAGGGGAAGATTCTGAGCCTATGTTTTGGGAGATGTGTTAGGTGTGTTTTAAAAACAGATGTACTGTAAATCTGAATATTACTCTTTTTAAATCCCTTGAAATGAATTCAGAACAGTTGCCCAGTATCATAAATGGAAAGCATCTCTTTCTCTTTTGCAGGTAGTACAAGACTGGAAATTTGTAGCTCAGGTTCTTGACCGCATCTTCCTGTGGCTCTTTCTGATAGTGTCAGTTACAGGCTCGGTTCTCATTTTTACTCCTGCCTTGAAAATGTGGCTGCACAGTTACCACTAGGAATAAGTCTCCAGAGCAATGTAAAATACATACCACAATACGAAATGGCATCTTGAACTGATATCCTGCTAGCATGTATATACACCATGTGCTTATTGGAAGGGCCTGTCATCCTCATGAAAATTGGTAAAGGCGGCTTTGCCCACAGTAAATCCATGGTTGCCGTTAGAGTGAGTTAGGTTTAACCAAAGCAGAACCTCCACAGGTCCCTGCCTTGACTTCCACAGATGTCTGGGGAGCAGTCATATGTCCAGGCCTGAAGTCAAAAGCCAGGATGCATAAAGACTGTTACTGGTTGTTGAACTCATGACCCTAGAAAGCTGGACTAAGAAGGCCCACCAAGAATTCAAGGAAGTCTCCAAGTGTAGCCATCTGTGTGGGCAGGACCTGGGTCTCCTGTATCTAGTGATGTCCCTGGTGGTTTTGCCCGAGTTGAACACTGGGGCTATGTGTTGTGCTTCTCTTGCAGCGAGGATGAACAAATCTCAACGACCGTTTAGGAATTACACTGGTATGACAGCATCTAGCACAGCATAATTGTTATTATGAAGATTCTAAGATGCCACCCGTCAACTAAAGTCCCCCTCAAACATGGCATTTGTTAAAAATGGTCTCACTTGAAGGTGGTAAGCCTGTAAGGCAGGTGTTATTCATCGCGTTGCAAAGGTTTTCAGATGGTGAAACTAGAACCTACTGTGAGTTGCAACCTGCTTTAAGGTCATATCAAAATAACTAACAATAGAAACAATGTCATCTGCTACTAGAAGTACAGTCATTAACACCCATTATCTTTTCCTTGAAGCACCTGTACTGAACAGTCTCTTAAAGCAGGTTTTTAAGCCAACTTTCCAGTGTTGTTTTGAATTCTTTTTCATTTTACATTTTTTTTTCTGAAATATCAATAGGATTTGGAAGAGAAACAAAGTAGGAAACACATCAGCCAGCCATTTTATACTAGAAATCTTTTTAAAATCCCAATCCCTGTAGACATATCCAATTAATTATTCATGGTAACTAGAACACTAAAGACCAAAGGTGGCACCATACCATGAGAAGAGTGTGAATCTATTTGAAGTGCTCTGAATAACTTTGACTTTGAAAACTGGTGGATGCTGGACATGGATGGGGACTGAAAAGATGATTCTGTTAGGAATAGAATGGCTCTTTAATGGCAAAAAAAAAAAAAGGGGGGGCAGGGGCATGTCTTGAAGTTAATGATGCACATATTGTTAGACTTGGCAAGGTGCCCATGCCCACTCTAATAGAGTTCTTCCCATCTGGCTGTTTACAGTCTCCTGGACATTTGTTATATTCTCTGACAGCTATTCCTGCTTCCAGTCAGATATCCATCCATTCTGTTCTTACCAACTAGCCCTTCTCCTTTTCATACCTAATCTTTTCTTCTCTTGTGCCCTTGATCATTCTCTCCTGCCTGAAGTTGTTCCTTCAGTTACCCTCCCTGTCTTGTATGGCTCTCTTTCATAGGCCTACAAAGTTCTCAGATCTGCTCTATTCTTAGAACAAAAGAACCACAGTGAACAAAAGTAATAGAGTTTTTTCAAATAGCCTGGACTGCTTTTTTAAAATAGAGTCATGCCATTCAAATCACCCTAAACAGCAATTCTAAATTCCAAAAAAGAAATCATATTTATATATTTTAAATGTTTAAGTAATATTTAATATGGTCAATGTATTTGTTTTTAATAGATACCAAATTTTGTACCATAGAGCTGTATTTTTTTGTGTTATGTAAACACATTATAAAATATTGGGGTTCCTTGTATGATCCACATATCCATTACTTTCCTGCACATTTCACTGAATTTTTAAAAGAGAAACAACATGGTAAAGTGGAAACCAGGGCACTGGGACTCTTGCATTCTAGACCAGCCATTACCTAGGTGTGAGCTGTGGGGCCTTAGGTGAGTCATTTGTCTTCTCTGGTCAATAATAAGAGGTTTTGACTCATGACCTTTGAAGCTCTCTCTTGTTCTAAAATTCTGTACTTTGGAGCTTTATACTTGAGTTTTCACAATTTTTAAACCACACAACTTCTAATTATAACTTTGTTCCTTTGTAATCTGCTTAATCACTACTTTAGGCCAGGATTTGCAGGAGTACATTGTGATGCAATCAAGGGTTCAATGCTGTAAATCCCTGATGGGATTGTGAAAATAAAGGGCAAATCACTGTTCTTTTTATTGCTAACACTATTGACTTTAACTCATTACTTCACTTTATTTAAGTCCTTAGTTTGCTATAGGTAAATGACAATACTAATCTTAGAAAAATGCATTTCAATTAGAATTCAGTTTTAAATTTTGAAAAATGCCACATGAAACACTTCCCACAGCAAGCCTCTTTCTGACCAGGCACAAATACAGCAAAGGTCAAACATTTATATGTTTACATGCAGCTTAAGCCTCCTTGCAGCTAAGTTGGGAAATGATAACAGATTCAAATATGGAAAAGGATAAAGGATAAATATTTATATATCACAATAATCCTAATGAAGTAACTACAAAAGATAACTTCAAAGCAAAGAAATTTTAATTTCAAATGTATAGCAAGAAAAATCTTCTGTGGGCAAAACTTGCCAGCTAATTCCAACAAGTGGACTTGCAAGACCCATACAGCTCTCTATCACATGAGTGAGCATGTGTTCACATGTGTGAACAAACACACAGGAACAGGCACACTCACCTAGGCACACACACATGCGCAGGCACACAGAGAGCTGTCCTAAATACTTATTCTTCAGATCTCTGCTCACACCCACCTCCACATGAAGACTTCGCAGAACACACAGCTCCTCCTGAGCTCCCTGTCTCTGAAAGCCTGTGGTGTTTTCAGTCTCTGCTGTAGAGTTTGGAATGTAATTGCTCTCTATTATTTTATTAAGTGAATTTTATTTCCTTAGCTATATCATAGCATATCCTCCATTATATCCTCAACAGCATCTAATAGAGCTGTGTACATGGTCAAGGCTTAATTAATATTTGCTGATTAATTAAACCAGTACCAGAAAGTTTGAATTGGTTTTTTTGCTTAAAACGAAGACAAATTTGTAGCCTTGCTCAGCCCCTTAATATTTCCAGCTGTGTGTGTGTGTGCGCACGTGCATGCACACGTGTGTGTGTGTGTGTGTGTGTGTGTGTGTGGTTTTCAGTATGCAGCTTAAAGAAACATTTTCTTGCATCAAAATTTTTCTAAAATATTATTATTATATTTAGAAAAATTAATAATTCAATATTCAAATTTCCCTATCTCAAGAACAGCCTAAATTTATAGCTTGTCTAAAATAGGATTCAGCCCATAGTGTTGTGCCTCTGAAATCTATTTTAATTTCTTTCTTGTCACTGATTTGTTGAAAAGACTAAATCAGTTTTCCCCAAGAATGTCTCATGTATTGGATTTATCTAGTTGGTCACTTCTGGTGTCATTTAACTTGTTCCTCTGTCTCTTGTATTTCCTGTAAATTGGATGTTACAACCATAATTCTAGTTCAATATTTTTCACAAAGTATATTATAGATGGTGATGCATAGCTTGTATTACATTGTACAAGGAGACATATGCTATCTGGCTATCTCATCACTAGTGTTAAGACTAACTTCCAGGTTAAGACGATGACAGCCTGATCTCTTCATCAATCCAATGGTAAATTTAGTGGTATAACCTGTGGCCATAGCACACAGCAGTTATAAAGACTCCTACCTATGACCTTGACCCCTTTAAAGATGGTCTGTAACCAGCTATATTAGGACACTGTAATTTCCAAAGGGTAATATTTTTGTGCTGGGATGGACATTTTGGTTGTGTCATAATTCTTTCTTGGAAGCACCTACCATTATGTATTAAAATGAGTTTGTTTAATTAACAGCCATGGTGACTACCATGTATGTTTAACCTGACATAGATTCCTTCTTTGTACTAAGACTTTCTGTTCAGTATGTCAATAAAATAATAGTGAAAATAAAAGTGACATGAGTTCTTTGGTTCATGGACAATATTAGGTTTGGGAAAACTAGCCGAGGGCAGCAATATAGCCACAGATGTACATTGCCAAACCTCTAGGCAGAGTAACCACTGTCAGGACAGGGCAGCCTGGTCTGTTGTAGAATTAGACATGGCCTCTGAATGCTCAGGGATGACCCCAGCTTTGGGTAACAAGAGGAGATCCAACTAGGCCACAAGTATACAGTATCCAAAGGGAAAGCATAGAAAAATTATAGATTGAGAAGATTAACACAGGCATCCTTCCAGATAGCCCTATGAAGAAGGCATCATCATCCCTGTTTATGGATAAAGGTCCTCTTCATCTGTAAAATTCTACTATCAGGAGAAAAGAGTGAAAAAGTTTCAGCCTTACTGTTTCTCCAAAAGGATGGATGCTCCTGCCACCAAGAAGTACCCAGTAAGGGTGTGTGGCTACCCCTTAACAAACCTGTTAAGCATGTGCCTGTGCTCCAAAATAGTACCCTTAAAAGGGCTCCAATTTTTCATAGGGAACCTTATGGGTATTTTAATAGGGAAAATTCTACATTGGACTGTCCCATACACTACAGGATGCTTAACTTCCTTATCCTTAAGCCATATGTGACAATAGCATCCCCAGTCATTGTGACAACCAAAAATGCTCTTTTAGACATTTCCAAACACCAACTAGAAATAGTGTGTATGTGTGTGTGCACATGCACGTGCATGCATGTGTGTAAAAGGGGAGCAATAGCATCTCCAGTTGAGAATGGCTGGTACTGCTGAAGGGTTTAGATGATAGTTTCAAAGTCAAAAGAGGGGATGGGCAACGAGCTATGCTCAGATTTTGCATCACTCTTCTTACTGCCTTTTCCCCTCACTCCACATAAGAAGCACACCCTTGTGGGAAGGGTGCCAAAAAAGAGCCCCCTTATAACAAGAGACCAAAAAAAGACCCAATAATTCGAAAGAAACCCAAAACACTTCAAGAGGACGTGCATCCATAAGTTCACTGCAATTATTTACATGGCTATTATTATTTACATGGCTATTATTTATTTACATGGCTATTATTATTTACAATAGCCACGATATGGAAGCAACCTGGGTGTCTATCAGTGGATGAATGCATAAAGAAGAGGTGGTACATATGTACAATTAATTATTACTCAGCCATAAGAAAGAATGAAATCTTGCCATCTGCCACATTGTAAACCTAGATTTTATAGAAAAAGCTGAATTTTCAGTTTATCTCAAAAAGCTGGAAGATCATGCACTCAAATCCAAATTCCAGCATGATGAAAATGGATTGGAGCTCAGTGGGGGCAAATTAGCCTTTCCATGAGCACATGTTCCAATGTGGCTCCTGTAAACTGAGTGATGACTCAGTGGAGCAGCCTCTTTGCACTTCAACATCTGCTATTTTCAAAGATTTTTATTCTCTACACATCTTCTGCTGCCTCAGCCAAAACAAGTACAAATTGGTGGGGCAGTTAGAGAGAAGAAAACCTTAGATGTTTCCACTTTGACCAGAGACTTATAGTCCCAAACATGTGTGCTATTCAACTCAGCAATGATTGATCTTATTCTGAAGACTCATATGTAGTCCACAGGAGTAACTAGTATCCCCTACCCCCATTAAAATAAATGTTAACATTACAAGTAGCCCTGACCTTTCTAAAATAAGAGAACATTTGCAGCTTCATCTCTCTTAACTGATTTACATTTCAAAGCTTTCTTCTTCCTTCTGACTACTTATGCTAAAAGATGCTTTCTTTCCCCTGATCTCATAAGGTGGGCATGAGATCAGGAGGAGAGAAGGTGGGTCATCTCAGTTGATTTACTGTCTTTTTCTATTTCCATCTCATGAGACTAAATTGTACAGGGGTCAGGGAAATAGTTCAAGAGTCAAGAGATGTGGGTTCTAGAGTTAAATTTTTCAGCTATGTGATCATAAGCAAGCCACTCTACCACTTCAGATTAAAAAACAAACAAACAAGAAAACAAAACTTATGCTAAATACTCTTGAGTTCCATTCCACCTCTGAAAGTCATCGATTCTAGACCGGCCCAGTGGCACAGTGGTTAAGAGCTGGCTTGGGACGCCAGCGGTTCTATAGTTCAGATACACAAAGGCACACACACACACACACACACACACACACAGATATTGATAGTTAAATCATAAACAAGAGAATTTCAAGTCAATGCTAAAAGTTAAAATCTCAATTAACAGGGCCGGCTGAGTGGCACGGTGGATAAGAGCTGGCTTGGGATGCCAGCAGCCCCGGTTTGGATCCCACATATGAGAGCCAGTGACACTGCCCTCAAAAAAAAAAAAAATCTCAATTAACAAAGAAATCTTTAATCCTTTACTCATTTCATGACACTTTACAAAATTTCATTCTTTGCTTCCTTTTGCTCTTCTGAAGAAATGCTGTAACTCCCATTTTATTCAAATGTTTCTTTCATTTCTTTTAAATGTATGTTGCTAGTTTGTTTACTCATGAGTACAAGATCCTCTCTCTCCTGAGGATCACTAAGCAATTTCTGGAAAGCTGGGCTGGGAAGTCTGACATATGTTCATGTATAAAAGAATCTGTTAAGAAGTCAGGATCCGGGTTTCCTTACCCCTGGCCAGAAGTACTTTCCTACCATCTTCCTACTTTGCAGTTCTTAAAAGTCTTATTTTTATATCTAATAAGGGGTTAGCCTCAAGAAAATATATAGAATTACTACATCTCAACAACAAAATAAAACAATCTGATTTTTAAAAGGGCAAAGGAGTTGAATACATATTTTTCCAAAGATATACAAATGGTCAATAAGCACATGAAAAGATGCTCACCATCACTAATCTCTAGGGAAATGCAAAGGAAACCACAAGAGAATACCTTCCACCCATTAAGGTGCTACTATCAAAAAATAGAAAATAACAACTGTTGATGATGGAGGATGCGGAGAAAATGGAGCCCTTGAGACTCCATTTGGGTGGGACTGTGGGTGGGAATGTAAAACGGTACAGTCACTGTGGAAATCAGTATGGTGGTTCCCCAAAAATTTAAAAATAGAATTACCACAAAACCCAGCAATTCTGCCTTTGGGTATATATACTCAAAAGAATTGAAACCAGTGATTGAAAGAGATATTTGTACACTCATTCATAGCAGCATTATTCACGGTAGCCAAAAGGTGGAAGCAACCCAAACCAAGTTTCCATTGACAAATGAATGGATGAATAAAATACAGTATATAAAAACAACAGAATATTATTCAACCTTAAAAACCAAAGAAATTCTGACACGCTACAACACAGATAAATCTTGAAGACATGCTAAGAGAAATAAGCCAGTTACAAAAAGAGAAATATTGTATGATGCCACTTACATGAGATACCTAAAACTGTCAAATTCATAGAGACAAAGTAAAATGGTGGTTTCCAGGGGTTGTGGAGAGGAGAAATGAGGAATTGTTTAATGGGTACAGAGTTTGTTTGAGACGAAAGAATTCTGTGGATGAATGAATGGTGGTGATGGTTATACAACAATGTGAATGTATTTAAAAATGGTTAAGATCAGGGCTGGCCGAGTAACGCATTGGTTAAGAGCTGGTTTTGGGATGCCAGCGGCCCCGGTTCAGATCCCACATATGAGGGCCAGTGACACTGCCCTCTACAGCTAACAACAGCTCCACCTGGAGCTGGGCTGCACAAGACCCGGCGATGGTGTGGGCTGCAACCCCTGTTGCAGTGGGCTGCCATAGGCTGCAGTGAGTGGCTGGCAGCCAGCGTGAGCTGCCAAGAGCCACTGTGAGCGGCTGTCCAGAGGCCGGCGACCAAACTGCCTCATCCGGGAAGAGCACAATGATGATACCAACATGGGCCAGTGAAGCAACGTCCTCCACAACTAGACTGAAGAACAAAAAAAAGACAGCAACTTGTCTGTTCCCCTTCCCCGATTCCCCAATGCTGTTCCCCTCCCCCAATCCCCAATAAAATCTTTAAAAAAAAAAAAAGGTTAAGATCATAAATTTTATGCTATGTGTGTTTTACCACAATTAAAACACTTTAAAAAACATTTAAAAAAAAATATTAAATATCTATTTGGTTTGATAGTAAAGAAAAAAACTATTAAGTATAACAACCAACCCTCTGTCAAGATAGAAAAAGAAAATATAGGTACTTCAAACATAAATATGAGAGGGAGCAAAAATAGTTTAAAACAAAGTAATTCAAATTCAAGACCTCTGCCTGGTGTATACATAGTGCCTTATGCTCCAGTATGACAGACACGGAAGAATTAACATATGGTAATCGAGGATATGGTGTACCAACACATCAGAGATTACACCATCTTAAAAATTATGCTTCAAGACTATGCAACCTCCTGGAGAAATGTTGCTACTACGATGCTTTGAGGAAACAGCAAAATACGAAATTAAAAGGTAAAACTGAAGTGTGAAATTACATGTGCGTATAGACAAGCAGTAGAAGGGAAAAGGCAAAAACGAAATGAGTTCCTTTGTTAGAGCAGATTTATTTTTTCTCTGCTTCAAAATACATCTTTTAAATAGCTATAGTAATATTTATAAAACACATGACATAATAGAGTGAAATAAAACAGAATTCCTAAGGTGTTCCCTCTCAGAAAAGGAATTGCTCTAAAAGGCACAAGATCACAATTTCTTAGAGAAGAAATAATTTTATTTTCAGACTCAGCTACAATGAACAAACGGAAACTGCTGATGAGAAAAGACAACAGGTGTCAGTCTGCCTGGCCGCACCACATCATGTACTCCTATTTTGATTGCTCTAGTCACATTCCCCACATGATACCTGGTCCTAGAGATCTTTGTGTTTATGACTTTTCCTAAAAGGCTGCAAGTGCCTGGGGACAGGACCTACTTCTGTTACCTGTGCAATGCCTAGTACTGTGCTGGGTTACCACTCAGCGTTCTTGCCCGACGAATGCTAACTGCATACAGCCTGCTGAGATTGACTCTGGCTATCTGATTTACTTTTCGCCAATTAAAGTATCAAATAAATAATGCTGGTGTGTGAGCTACATCACAGAGACATGCACAAGAAAGCAAGCCTATAGGAGTTCACAAGCACAGAAAATGTCAGCAAAGTTCATGTTTCAGAGTTTCATGTCTGGCATGTGTGATGATACTGATCAGTGGCATAAACTGGAGGGACCACAGAACCTGTTTTTAGTGTGGCTTGATGTTGATTACATGGTTTGCTGTTTTATGGATCATCACATCTCTGGAAGCTGAACATGTCCAGACACGACAAGCCTGTGGGTGCTGCCAGCTCTGTGCTCCAGTGTTACAGCACATCTATCTCACAACCCTCCTTCATGCTACAAAGGAGGGTGTTCAATCTCCTCATGTGCAATAAAGTCCTCTTTTTCCATCTGGTCATCAGCTTCAGTAGATGAGAGACTTAGATGGGAAGCTTTATGTCCCTTTCCTTGCTGTAGGAAACACAGAACAAATACAGTGTCTGTAAATTGTAGAAGATAAAATCCTTAGGATTTTCCTGTGTTTCCCAGTAGTGGCTGTAGAAATAGCCCTGCAGTTCCAAACACACAGACAGCTATAAATATCCAAAGAAATACTCTGTCCACCACCATAGCTGCATATTTCCAGTCGTCTTCTACCTGAAAAGCAAACAAAAGTCAAAGCAATTTTTAAAAATCAAAACCATAGGAAATATACTCTGTTTCATAAATAAGCTTCTTCCTTTTCAAATATTTTCCGGGCAATTTTTGAAGCAAATGTTGGTATTATTCTGGTTAACCTGTGTCTCCTATATATTGGGTTGTTGGAAAAGTCAAAATGTATTTTATCTATGTTTTTCATTGCAAAAATGCGTCATGACTTTTCCGACAACCCAATAGTACACAGAAGAACTTTTGTTTCATCTGAAGAGGGTAGATGCACGAGTTCTGTTAGTTCCTCATGCAGCTGGCTGCAGAGTATGCAGATCTCAATAAGTCAGCATTCTGTGGGTCACAAAGGACCTTGCCTAACTGCAAGAAGTGCTCCCAAGAAAGAGCTGCTTAAAAAGAAGAAATGCAACTCTTAGGTACTGGCCAAGTGGCTCAGTTGGTTAAGAGCTCACTCAACAGTGTGAGCTCTGAGCAACAGGGTGGCCAGTTCGATTCCCAGCCTGAGCTGAGTTGCCAACAGCTGCCAATAGGTGGCAGGATGGCTCAGCTAAAAAAAAGGAAGAACTGCAACTCTTATCATTGGAACCACTGCATACCTGACCCCTTGGCAAGTCTGGGAAATAGGTTTGAGGTAGGGAGTGTAAGGTATGCAGTATGATGGAGGACCTCCTTATCAGGAACAGGCAGCCCTCTAGACCTCAAGGTCATTCTGTTTATGGAGAGTTCCTTGCACTTCTCACATCCTTCCAGGTCCTAACCTCCAACCTTCTGTCCAAGTCTCCCTGGTTTTGTCATAAGAGTCCTACCTGGTGGTGATCAAGTCAACAGCAACCCTCCCCTAGGTTTTATGGTGTCACCATGAAGGTGAATCCTGGGTTTATTTGTCCTGTGATGCATCCCCCATGCCCTGCCGGTGTGACATGCAGTCACAGTATCTTCCTCTGCACCAACAAGGCAGGCTTTAGTTCTAGCAATATCCTTTCACTAGGAGATGTGAATGCTGGCAGGTGCAGTATGAGGTCAAACCAGATACCTGGCATGAGTTTTCAGATGTCCTCAGCTAGTCATCCTTATGGTATGGAAAACTGGCATGATTTTCTTGAACTCTCTTTTTTTGGAGGATGGGGGAGATCATGCTGCTATAGTTAGACTCTGGGCAGCAGGAGCAGAATATGTTGATGCTAAATTTATCTCTGAGGCTCAATCAGCACCTAAGTCCCTCTCCAGTAGTATAAGTGGGACTGGAGCTGTGGAGGACTCACTTCCGCTTTCCTTCTTTGCTCTCAGGCAGCAAGCTGCTCTGTGGCCATTTCTTCTTCCCCTCTGGGGGCAGCTTTTCCCTCTCCATCCTTTTGTCTGCCATTGTTTCTTATGAAGAGCTCTTGCTTTCATTAACCAAGGTCACCCTGAATGTTTATTTTAGCCAGATTTCACTTGAGTTAACATTTCTGGAGGTGGAGAATTGTTTTGGGGATACATATTACCCCACTCTATCCCAGGACAGTCCACCCACACAACTGCCTAATAACTGAACAGGATCTTAGAATAATGCTACCTGACCATCTTATAAACAGAAACTACACTGAAGGTATGATCATATCTACAAAGTACCTCTAGGCCTGCTGCAGGTGGACAGGCTAGAGAAGACATGCATTTACCTCCTTTGTTTCATTTTGGTTCTTCATATTTTCTGCTATGAACTGAACACTATTAATCACATCTTCAACTTCAGGCGAATGCTCTGAATTTTCTGTCATCCACTGTAAAGGCTGATGACTTAATCTTCTCTTGCTGGTAGCAAGATGACGTGATTTATGACAGTGGTAGCATTCTTTAAGAAGTTTGGGTTCTCTGCGATTATCAAATGTGACTTTGGCAGGACAACTGGAAATGCCTTTAGGGTTTTTATCATAACTTGTCTTCCTTGTCTTGTCCAGAGGCCTTCTCATCATCAGGATATGGGGTAACAGCTGGAGGAAAACCGTCTTCACCCACTTGGGCATGGTATGAGTTGTTGGGGTGCGATAGTGTATGTTCAACACAAACACAGTCACCACGATGGACAGGGTGACAAAGATCATGGTGAACAGTAGGTACTCACCCACCAGTGGGATCACAAGAGATGTGGACGGGATGGTTTCTGTGATTACCAGCAAAAATACAGTCAGAGAAAGCAGAACTGAAATGCAAAGCGTCACTTTTTCGCCACAGTCAGAAGGAAGGTAAAAGACCAACACAGTAAGAAATGAAATAAAGAGACAGGGAATGATCAGGTTAATGGTATAAAACATTGGCAGTCTTCTAATATAAAAAGAATAGGTTATATCTGTGTATATCTCTTCACAACAGTTGTATTTTATGTCATGCTTGTAGCCAGAAGCATCAACAATTTCCCATTCACTGTTTTCCCAAAAATCATTCATATCTACTTTAGATCCAATGATTAGAAGATCAATTTCAGCTTTGTCATATGTCCAGGAACCAAATTTCAGAGAACAATTTTGATGATCAAAAGGGAAAAAAGTGATATCCATAGGACAGGAACTCTTAAAAATAGCTGGTGGAGTCCAGGTTATCATGCCGTCATATTTAAGAAGAGCTTTGGTTTTGTCTTCGACTTGAAAGTCGCCAACAGCACTGTAAGGTAAATCAGACGTTATTAGTAACATCCCCTTTGCTATGGGTCAGCATGCACCCAAGGCAACTTTGGAAAGAGACGACTTCTGTCAGACACCCCTACTTGTTATAGAGAACAATGTCAGGCTTCCAGATCTTATCCGCAGGAACACGAAGAGTCTCAATGCCATCATATTCCACTGGGTCCCAGCGCAATTTATAATCATTCCAGATCTAAGGGAAATAGAAGTCAATTTTTAAAAAAATTTCTTCCAGTGTTAATTCTGTTTGTTCAGGGTTTTTTTGAAAATTAAATTCTTATTTGAAGAGTACATTGGTTTCTATCAAAAGTTGGGAGATTAAATCCATGGAGAGTAGGGGCTAGGTAGATGAGCTGATTTTGAAAAATATGAATTAATGAATATCAGATAATTATCTATTGTTTATTAATTATCTGGCCAAGGTTATAGGCTCAAATTCCATGTTCCATGGATGATATTCATATTGGAGTAGCAACTCAGTTCTAATATTAAAAAAGATAGTTCAAGTGTACGATGATGAGTTTGTTACAAAATCTGTGTAAAAGATTCAGACAAGAAGAAAGAATGAGATGGTATAACATAAAGCCAGCTGGTGAAACTCTAACTCACAATCTATCGTGCTTAGCTACTGACTTCTCTAGGCCTAGTGCAGCAGGATCAAAGAAAGGGCAAGCATCTGACTCTGGAGTTCAAGGTACAGATAAAAATAGAAGACTTGAGAGCAGAAACCAGAAAGGACAGAATCTTTATATCCCAGAGAACTTTGTCACTCAGTTTCTGCACCTGCAAAGCTTGCATTAAGCCAGCTGTTACTAGAGCTGAACTTTAGGCTTCAGAGATAAGTACTATTCTATGCTCTGCCATAAGCTGGAGTCAGAAAGAGGGAATGCTAGTAGATATTATCCATTAGGCATTGTTTGGCTGACACACAAGTAGCACAGGTCGAAGAGAAGGACATGTGATATAGACACATACGTGACGTAGCCACAAATTGGTTTCCATGATCTGGTTTACTTCATCCTGTGAAGAAGAAACAATATTTTTAGCCTCAAATGTACTTGCTAATAGAGGTGGATCCTAGAACAAGAATTACAACTAAAAAAGCCAAATCTGAGTTATTCAAGCTATTAGAGGAAAACAAAAAGTCTAAAGAGGCAGCTTATAAAAAAGCAACTAGAAATACAATATTTCCACATCTGGTCTCAACGCTGTTCACTTTGAAAGGAAATGTGACTTTAAGACTGTATTTCAAAACTGATTTAAGTCTCATCTTAAATCTTTTGTGAAGCTTTTCTGATCACCACGGCTCATAATGTTTTCTGATTCTATGAAAGGAAAAAAAGGGAGAGAAGAGAGAGAGCAGGAGGGAGGGAGGGAAAATATTGTAGATGGTGGTGGTAGGTATCTGACCCTCATATGAGGGTTACCTTGTGACCTGCAGATTTTAGAAGAGGCCATGTCAGTAAGTCTATGGCTGTCAATAAAAATCAACTAGCTTGGCAATCCAGAAAGGTCTCAAAAGTAACTGTCATAACCATCTCTCAAAGACCACTTCCTGGGCCGGCCGAGTAGTGTGTTGGTTAAGAGCTGGAGTGGGATGCCAGTGGCCCTCGTTCGGATCCCACATATGAGGGCCAGTGACACTGCCCTTTACAGCCAAGATGGTGAACAACAGCTCCACCTGGAGCTGGACTGTTGTGAGTCCCTTGAGATGGCATAACTGCAGCCCTGCTGCCATAGGCTACAGTGAGTGGCAGGCAGCCAGCATGAGCGGCTGGCAGCCTGTGTGAGCTGCCGAGAGCTGCTGTGAATGGCCGTCCAGAGACCAGCAACCAATCTGCCTCACCCAAGAAGAGCGCAATGAAGATACCAACATGGACCAGTGAAGCAATGTCCTTCACAACTAGACTGAAGAACAAAAGGACAGCAACTTGTCTGTTCCCCTTCCCCAGTTCCCCAACACTGTTCCCCTCCCCCAATTCCCCGATAAAATCTTTTTTAAAAAAACAAAACAAAAAAAACACTTCCTCTCTGTCTATTAGTACACCGTGTTCAGAGAACTAAAGTCAGGTGACAATATTGACCTGACAATAACCTTGTCTTCCCACTTATACTTCCACAGGTTGGTGAAGCTCCCATGTGGTATGAACACACTCAGAGGTGTCAGCCAACTTAATGAATCAGAACCTGGTCTGGCAAGTTCTGTTTTCCATCCAATTTCAGATCACTCCAATGTCCATGGGCACTGTCATCAGACAGCCCAGCCAGAGAAAGTCAGAGACCTACAATACCACTCCACATTTCTGGGACCATTATCCTGTATCTCTTTCTTGGGAAAATAAGTTAGATGACACCCCATCTGCATTAAACGATTTGAGTTACAAGTTTTAGTAGATTTGCTTTCTGAAGTAGCAGAGACTGAGATAAGAAAGGCCAGGTGGGCTGCATTTTACAAGGACTTTAAGTTTGTCATTTCAGATATGCCAGGCCATCAAAAACACTGCCTTTGTTCTATGTCCTCGTGGGGGAAACAGTGGACATATTCCTCTACTGAAAGACCATTCACACAGGAAACTTTGTGGCAAAGGTCATTCTGTATAGCAGCAAACACACTTCCATATAGAGCTCTCTGGTGCTCTAAGGCCATTGCCAGAGCTCACCATGGCTCAGTGACAACATGAATATGACTTACAGGGACTTCTAGTGTCCCCATAGGAGAACAGATAACCTTCATACATCAATAAGAATGGCTATGTTAATGCTTGACAAAGTAGACTGAAATCTTTCTTCTGAAAAAAAAAATTACTAAAGACAAAGAGGGACATTACATAATGATAAAAGGATTAGTCTACCAGGAAGACATAATGATCCTAACTGTATACACATCAAACAGCAGTCTCAAAATACATGAAACAAAACTGATAGAGCTGAAAGAAGAAACAGACAAATCCTAATTATAATTGGAGGCTTCAATATCTTCCTTAGCAACCAAAAGAACTACTAGACAGAAAATCAGCAAAAACAGAAGATCTGAAAACATAACCAACCAATAAGATCTAATTGACATATATAGAACATTCTACTCAAACCATCAGCAGACACACTTTTTTTCCTTATTATATGCCATCAAACAGACCTCAACAAATTTAAAATAATTGATATCATGCAGTGTGTTTTCTGACCATAATGTAATCAAACTAGAAATCAATAACAAAAAGACTACATGAAAATCTGTAAACACATGACACTTAATTCCATGGGTTATTTAAATTTAATAATCCATGGGTCAAAGACGGCATCTCAAAGGAAATTTTAAAAACTACATAGAACTTGCCCGGCTTATACTGCATTGCCAGGGAAACGCAGGGCGGGTGCCCTCCGGCTCCAACAAGCTGCTCACTGAGACCCGGGAGTGCACGAGCTGCCTCAGATCCCCACCCTCCACTCGGCTTGTGCTGCGTTGCCAGGGAAACGCCTAGTGGGAGTGATCCGGCTCCAACAGGCTGCTCACTGAGACTCAGGAGTGCGCAAGCCGCCTCGGGTCCCTGCTCTCCGCACACCGCTTGCAGAGTTGCCAGGCTGGTGATTGGTTGTCGGGCTGCTCGGCCTGATCTGCAAGCGGCTGATTGGGACAGGCTGAGACTGGGAGTTTTCCTGGGAGTGTTGGGCCATGAGCTGTGTGCCTGCATGATCCAGCCAGGGCTCTCCTGGTGATCTATCTAATACCTCAAAGCAATCCCAGAGCGGCAGCCAGAATGGGGAAACAAAGAAACATGTCACAAGTAAAAGATCAGAAGAAACCTTCAGAAATGGAACCAAATGAAACAGAGGGATCCAACCTTTCAGAGACAGAGTTTAGAACACTGATGATAAGAATGTTTAAGGAACTTAGTGAGTACATAAAGAAGGACAGGGAAACCATAAAAAACAACCTGTTAGAACTAAAGAATACAATAACTGAAATGAGGAACACACTCAAAGAAATCACCAGTGGAGTAGATGAAGCAGAGGAGCGGATCAGCGATTTGGAAGATAAAACAGCAGAACTCACCCAGTTGGCACGGCAAAAAGACCAAAGAACAAAAAACAATGAAAATAGTTTAAGAGCCCTATGGGACAAGGTGAAGCGCAACCATCTTCGAATCATAGGGATACCAGAAGGAGAAGAGAAGAAGCAAGGGGTCGAGAATGTATTTGAAAAAATAATGACTGAAAACTTCCCTACCCTGGTGAAGGAAATCAACATACATGCCCAGGAAGTGCAGAGGGTTGCAAACAAGCTGAACACAAACAGGTCCACACCAAGACACATCATAGTTAAAATGGCAAAGATTAAAGACAGAGACAGAATCCTAGAGGCTGCAAGAGAAAGACAGCAGCTTACATACAAAGGAACTCCTGTTAGACTAATAGCTGACTTGTCTACAGAAACTCTGCAGGCCAGAAGGGAGTGGCAGGAGATACTCAAAGTGACACAAAATAAAGGCCTACAACCAAGATTGCTCTACCCAGCACGGCTATCACTTAAAATTGAAGGAGAAATAAAGAGCTTCTCAGAAAAGAATAAGCTTAAGGAATTCATTACCACCAAGCTAGCATTGCAAGAAATGTTAAAAGGGCTTTTTTAAATAAAAGAAAGGGGTAAACAAGCTAACCCAGAGAGACAATTTAAGAAGATTGAAGTCATATCAAGCAGATATAAAGGAAAAACTGATGGTTGCTGGCTGGGACGGAGTTGGGGAGAGGGAGAGGGGGGAAGGTTTTGGACAGTGTATGTGGGACTACAATGTTGCCGCAGGGATATGGGGGCAGTTCTGGGAATGTAATCGATAATGTTGTGAAGAGACTATTATGTTGCGAGTAATAAGTCAGTCAGAGAAGGACAGGTACCATGTGATCTCACTTGTGTGTGGAGTCTGAAGAGCTGAGTGAACGATCAAAGTAAACAGACTCGTAGATGTAGAGGAAAAACTGAGGGTTGCTAGTTGGGAGGGGGTGGGGATGGGGGGAGGGGAAGGGATTAGACAGCATAAATAGACAACTACAATATTGCCACAGGGATATGAAACACAGTTCGGGGAATATAATAATGTTGTAAAAATTTTGTGGTGTGTCAGATAGTCACATGTCTTGTTAGGGAGACCACTTCATGGATGGAGTAGAGGCTTGGTCACTGTACACCTGAAGCTGATGTTGTATAGTATTGAATGCCAACTGCAACTGAATATGTGGATGGTCATGGGATGTGGAGTATACTGTGGAGGGGAGTCAGGGGAGTTGTGATGGATATGTATGATATGGGGGGAGAGTGGGGTGGCGAACTGGGGGAGGGGGGTTTCACTTTGGGGGGTAAAGAGTATAACTATTGCATTGTGTTGTACACCTGAAACTAATAAAAAGAATACATAGAACTGAATGAAAATGAAAACACAACATATCAAAATATGAGGAACATAGCTAAAAACAGTGCTAAGAAAAAAGCTTGTAGCCTTAAACACTTACATTAGAAATGAGGAAAGGTCTCAACTCAATAACTCAGGTTTCTACTCCAATAAATTGAAAAAGAAGTACAAAATAAACCCAAAGCAAGCATAAGAAGGAAAAATAAAGACAAGAGTAGAAATCAATAAAATTGAAAAGGAAAATGATAGAGAAAATCAATGAAACAAAGAAGGTGATTCTTTGGGAAAAAAACAAAATCCATAAACCTCTAGCAAGACTGATTGACAAAAATAAAAAGAGAGAAGTCACAAATTCAAGTTCCACCGTTTTGTAATTGTACGACCTTGGGAAAAGTCCCTTAACTGAGCTTCTGGCTCCTCAGCTATCAAATGCAGCTGATAGTCACAAGTGTAGACACAATATCTTGTGCATCATAGGTGCACAATGGAGTTAGCTCCATTTGTATTCTCCCTACAACTTCCCCTTCACCTCTTTGTTTCATAAACTGATTCTGAAAACTCTTAAAAAAAAAAAAAAGCCTTAATGTGAATAGTTACAGCTTTGATGGGGAAACTGTCTCCCTCCCAAAGGGACGGCTTCGAAGGACAAACAGCCATGGAGATTTTGGTTTGTTCATATTTTTTAATTTCCTGTATTTACCATGTACAATAAGTGGGACAATGTTTGGGAACTGCTCTGACCTCTCAGAATCAGGGTTCCTTGAGGTATTGCACATGGTGAACTTGAGACACTTACCACATTGGCCAGCTGTGTGATGGCCACTTCAAAATGCACTGTGACAGGGTCAGAAACATTTTCCACAGGCCTGATGAATTGGTTATAATGAGAAAACAGTTTGCGAAAGAGTCTCTCCTCAGATGCACAACCTGCACAGTCTGCATGGCCAAACAGAGGGAAGAATTAGAGAAGCAGAGAGGGTGCTGGCAGGTGGGAGGATCTAGCAGCCTCATTCGGGAAGATCGAGTGAGAACGGTGGGGTGTCCAAGATCAAAATAGTAATGCCTTCATCTCAGGACTAGTGTGATGGCAAACAAAATAATGTTGGTAGGAGCACTTTTAAGTTTTAACTTTAAGGCACCACAAAGGTAAAGGAATAGATGTGAGCTCCAGTTTTTGTTATGTCACCCAATGTAACTCACAACCTTACTGATCCAGTAATTAAGGAAGAGTCCTGCCCTTTCTTGTCAAAATACTGATCCAACTGACCTATTTCTACCACTAGTAAGGTGTTTAGCTGGGGAGGCTTCACCAAGCAACCTGAAATAACTAGTAATATCACTAAGGTCTTCACAAGCCATACTCCTTTTTAAAATCAACTTTGAAATTCAATTATTTTGGGGGAAAAAACAAAAACGAAAGAAATTCAATTATATTGGAGGTTTTTGAGAGTACAAGGTTTTTAAGGCAAATTTACTTAAAATGCTTTTTAAAGAATTCAAACTTGTTTCTTAAAAAATAACATTTTTAGTCATTAAATGTTAGAGAACAGTTTAATGTATATCTCTTTGGATTTTTCCAAAAATGCATTAAGAGTAGGTTACTTGCCTTCATTTCACAAAATTCATTAATACTCCCCTCTATGCTTTCCCTTCTAGAATTCAAATTTGACACCTGAAATATTATTCTATAAATTTCACAAAGGGAATTATATCCTGAAAGAAAAAGAAAATTAAAGGGATTGAATAACTCATTAGGCAAAAATGAACAAAAAGACAGGTGTTATATTACAAAATAAAGAGTTTTTGACAAATGCATTTGGAAGCACTGAGATTTCAACAGGAAAGAACAATATTAAATGTAAAACAACATTCTTGCCATCATAATTAATAATGATAGAAATATTTCTACATAAAACAGACAATAAAAAAATCCTCCCAATTACCCATTTTCTCCCTTTTGAGACATTTTTTCCCTTTCTAGGCGTTTTGGATAAACCTTCCTTGAGTCTTGAAGAGCAAGTCCCCTGCAAATACTCCAGCAATTACTAATGTGCTTTTGTTCAGGCAGAGCAGTGTTGTCTGTTTTTAAGTCTTAACTTTGAACATGAATGATCTTACTCTTAGGACATATTTCAGCATAGTCATATGACATGTTTCCCAAAGCAAAGATGATTACCTACAAAATGGAATGGTTCATAGACTGAGAAATGGTATCAACTAGCAAATAAATTACAGTTTTGAAAAAATATTAAATACAAATACAAACAAATAGGTTGAATGCTTCCATAGCAGAGATGGATAGAAAACTGCATCATTATTATTATTACCATATTTTAATTGGGAAAATAAAATAAAATAGGGTTTACAATGGTTAACTGTCCTCCCCGCCCTAACCCCCAAATCCCACCTTATATGTTAAACCCAACCAATAAAAAATACATTAACAGTTGCAACAATCCTAATTCCTGTGCAGACACTGTACATATTTACCCATAAAATATTTATTCTCTCTGCTCAATCAAGCACAACTAGAAAAAAGGAGTAAACACATGTAACTAAAAAGGGAATATGAGATAAAGCAGAAATCAAACCTACCTTTAAAGAAAGGTATGAATATACACAAGCAGAGACATAAATCAAAGGGAAGGCATCCCTGACCCTTGCTGGTCAGCATGATTAAAACACTTTGATTCCTTTTTCTAATCAAAGGATTGTGGAAAACAAAGAGCTATCAGACAGCCATGCGCATCAGACTTTACATCATCAGAATCCCACTGCAATCCATGCATGTCTTCTGTGAAATAAAAACATCCACATCATAACACGGTTGCTCCCAATATCAGACTGAGGCCAACAAAAAGGGCAAATAAAAAGGGCCCAATCTGATGTCAGATGAGTCATCACATTTCCTGTCATCCTAGATCTCTTTTCATGCAAGAACGGTGAAGAAAAAGCAGTGAGGGAATGCTGGGCAGACAGGGCTGAGGGAGGACAAAAACATTGCCTGGCTTAGTAGTTTTCTGTAGCGCAGCCTCAACCATAATCCCTAGGGGAATAAACACGTATTTACTGAGCGTCAACTGTAGGTAAAGGGTATGGCAATTCCCAAATAGCGTATTCCGATTCATTGAGTTTTCTGGTTAATCAAAACCTAACCTTGTTATTATAAAACTTTCTAAAATATGAGTCCCCATTCCTGTCTTAATAACTGTAGCTTAGAGAGAACAGAAATAATTTGGTGTTGTCTGACTCCTACGCTTTTAGTGCCTTGTCTTTCTGAGTTCAGTGACCATTATTCAGGACTAGAAATTAGATGTCAGACTGAGAGGAAAGACACTGAACACAGGATGCCACCTGGACAGTTCTGTGTTTGTTTAAACATCCTTATCATCAATTATTATATATAATATATTCCCTTGTCTAGAATGGTTCTTTGAGCTGACAAGTGATGGTCATAGAGAAAGAATATTGGATACAGCAAAAGATATGAAACAACAGTTTTCTTGAAAAGTGGCAGTGTGTATCTATTTGAAAGTATGAAGAACAAATCAATTAATATATAATATATATATATATAATATAGCTACATGTAATTGAATATTATTCAGCCATGAGAAAGAAGGAAATCCTACCATTTGCAATAACATGGATGAAGCCAGAGGACATTTTGCTAAGTGAAACAAGCCAGACAGAGAAAGACAAATACTGTATGGTATCACTTATACATGGAATCTAAAAAAATTGAACTCCTAGAAGCAGAGAATGTTGCTCGAAGCTGGGGGTGGGAATAATGGGGAGATATTGGTCAAAGGGTATGAACTTTCAGTTGCAAGATGAATAAGTTCTAGTGATCTAATGTATAGTATGGCGATTATAGTTACTGTATACTTGAAATTTACTAAGAGAATAGCTCTTAAGCGTTATCACCACACACACACACACACACACACACACACACACGATAACTGAGTGAGGTGACGGATATGTTAATTAGCTTAATTATGGTAATCACAATGTATACGTATATTGAATCATCACATTGTATACCTTAAATAGATACAATTTTTATTTGTCAATTATATCTCATTAAAGCTGGGGAAAACCAAGAGAAGTTAGACCCAAAGTTGATCCTTCAGGCCCTTTCCATCCAAACATTTAAGACATCATCACAAATATAGCACATTTTGAAATTGTACAGAATTCAGACTAATGACTTTCTTCAAAATTCTATTAGCCTCATATCTCTTGAGAGAATGAAAGGGGAGCTAACATTTATTTAGCACTCAGCTTAGACACACTGGGCTGCGTGCTTCAGATATGTCACCTTAAGATGTTACTCCTGGTCTCCCCTTAGCAGATGGACTTTTGTCCTTGGTTGAAGTGTCCTGTGAAGTTCGGAGAGAACCTGAGATGGTAGAATGTCTAGACAAAATTTTACCATGATAGACAAAGTACCACCTCACACTCCAAAAGGGGGCAGTGTCCACTAGTTTTAGGATAAAATCCAAATCACGTTGGCTGGTTTTCAAGGCACCAGTATCACACTCAATCATTCCTATTGCTCAGACTTCATTGATTTGCTCTTCATACTTTTGAATAGATACACACTGCCACATTTCAAGAAAATTGTTGTTTCATGTCTTTTGTTTTATCCAATATTCTTTCTCTATAGCCATCACCTGTCAGCTTAAAGAGCCATTCTAGAGGAGGAAATCCTCTAAAATGCACCCAAAATCAGCCCTGGCTTTCTTCCAGGAACATGCTGAATCTTTTTTTGGGGGGCGGGGGCAAGCTGCAGAGCAGGGGGATGGGGGGCTTTATTTGTGAGGGTCAGAGAGGAGCCTCACACAGAGGAAAAAATATGGACTTTCGAGTCAGACAGACCTCAGTTTGGATTGTGGCCCCGATACTCACTTGGAGGACATTGAGCAAGTTACTTAAGCTCCCTCAGCCCTGCCCTCATAAGGAAAACGTGATTAAATTCAGTAACATAAATCATTTAATCTCTCCCTACCCAATTTTTCAAGTAATTTTCACTCACTTTCTAACCACTACAAATAGGTAACACAATTAATTCTCAGGGCCTGAACTTGTAGGAAGGACATATTTTAAATGCTTGTTAAGAAAATACATTCTCCTATTTAAAGAAAATATTTAAACTATCCCCTCATCATCAGAAAAATGCTGGGGTTTTATAATTGAATTATGGATTTATATCCTGCTTCAAACTCTTTTTGAAAATTGCAGAGATTGGTGTTAAAACAAATATACACAGAAAAATAAGCACACTTCCAAAAAATCAAAAATTCAAGAAACAAAAGAATTCAAACATTTTGTTTTTTCCTGATGTTTCTGTACTGTTTCATGTTCATACTCTAGTAATTAGGTTTTGCTTAGCCATATTGTTGCACCAGCTGAAATTCAGAGTGTTGCTCATAGTTTATGGAGGTGGAAAAATTGAAGGGAGGTGAGAGGTTAATTAGCATCAGGAGAGCTTCATTTTTTCCCTACCCTCCTTCACCACGCTTCTCACCCCTCCACCCCATCCCTTTCACTCCTCATTCCTCTTAGCCAGTCACAAAAGGAAAAAGGAAGATGCAATGGATCTTAACTTTTTTTTTTTTTAAACATTTTATTGGGGAATTGGGGGAGGGGAACAGACAAGTTGCTGTCGTTTTGTTCTTCTGTCTAGTTGCGGAGGACATTGCTTCACTGGCCCATGTTGGTATCGTCATTGCGCTCTTCCCGGATGAGGCAGATCAGTCACCGGCCTCTTGATGGTCGCTCACCACGGCTATTGGCAGCTCACGCTGGCTGCCAGTTGCTCACGCTGGCTGCCGGCCACTCACTGTAGCCTATGGCAGCCACTGCAGCAGGGGCTGCAGCCTACACCATCCCCCTGGCTTGTACAGCCCAGCTCCAGGTGGAGCTGTTGTTCACCATCTTAGCTGTAGAGGGCAGTGTCACTTGCCCTCATATGTGGGATCCAAACCGGGACTGCTGGCATCCCAATCCAGCTCTTAATCAATGCGCCACTCGGCCGGCCCGGATCTTAACTTTTTTCAAGGCCGTAAATCTGATGAAACTATGCATCTTATGCCTATCCCTTATACCCATATGCATATCAAACAAAACTTGACCTATAATTCCTGGGTGCTTTCAGACCCATAGAGGGCAACCCAGGTGGAAAGTAACCATACCTGGTTTCAGAATTTTCCTACTATCCGTCCTCAGTTACTTTCCATCATCCCTTTTTAAAATAACTTACTCTGAAGACCTACTGTGTCAGTAAATTGATAGGCTTCAGAGAATAAACGTTGGGTTCCTCTTTTGTTTTTATCTATAGAAGGTTTTCTAAGAAAAAAATGATGCTATTTAATATGAAACTTTTATCATGAATATTATTTCAAACTTCCCCTCCCTCAATTGCTCAGTTAAATCCGTTGCCTCATTCTGCTTTAAGAATAAGGTATAGTTGGTATAGTTTAAGAATACTTGGTATAGTAATATAAAATGGTTCTTATTTGAAGTTGGAGGGATTTTGGCATAAAAACTGCATGAATGAACATTTTGTTGACCTTTTTCCAACTGTCAGTTCTCTTTAAACTCAAACAAGAAGGCTCGTCGGTTGTCCCTAACTAAATGTACAGGAAATAACCCTTTAAACATGCATTATGTATAAATCTACTGCAGCAAAAACATCATCAATAATTTAATGATCCCATATGCTTGGTTTTTTTGTTTTGTTTTTTTTTATCGTTAAAACTCTCACATGTTCAATATCTCTAGTCAGTAGTATTGCACATCTACCTACACAGGAAAAATAAAACAGCAGTAGAGTAAGTATTCAAATTAAATGCTAATTTTAGACCATAAGGAAACAGTTAATCAATAGCTCATAGGAGAGGCTAAAATATACCCCTCAAGCCCACTTTATGTCCACCTAAATTTTAAGACAAATAGAAAGCCTTAGGACCTGGAGTGAAGTAAAACAGCGAAAGTCAAAAGCATGTTGAAATGTATGACACTGAATAATAATTACAGCTATCTCTCAGCACTTCCTATGTGCCAATAACCACGATAATTCCTTTTCATTCTCTCTTTTAATTGTCACAGCAACCCTATGAAGTAAGACTCAATTTTGTAAGTGAGAACATTGACACTCAGGCAGGTTAAATAACTTGCTCAAAGATCTATATCCATCATAGGTATTAAATGGTTGAGTTAAAATTCTAGTCTAGGCCTGTCTGAATCTAAAGTTAATGCTTTAGGGCCGGACTTGTGGCGCGTTGGTTAAGAGCTGGCTTGGGATGCCAGCAACCCCGGTTTGGATCCCACATTATGAGGGCCAGTGACACTGTCCTCTACAACTAAGATGGTGAACAACAGCTCCACCTGGAGCTGGGCTGCTGTGAGTCCCCGGTATGGCATAGCTGAAACCCCTATTGCAGTGGGCTGCCATAGGCTACAGTGAGTGGCCAGCAGCCAGCATGAGCAGCTGGCAGCCAGTGTGAGCTGCCAAGAGCTGCTAAGAGCGGCCATCCAGAGGCCGGTGACAGATTTGCCTCACCCAAGAAGAGCGTAATGATGATACCAACATGGGCTGGTGAAGCAATGTCCTCTACAATTAGACTGAAGAACAAAAGGACAGCAATTTGTCTGTTCCCCTTCCCCAATTCCCCAATAAAATCTTTTTTTAAAAAAATTAAATTTAATTAGGGCCGGCCGAGTGGCGTGGTGGTTAGGCACTGGCTTGGGAAGCCAGCGGCCCCAGTTCGGGTCCCACATGTGAGGTCCGGTGACACTGCCCTCAAAAAAGAAAAAAAAAATAATTTAATTAAAAAAAATAAAGTTAATGCTTTAACCTGAAAACTATACTCAAGTTCTTTTTATAACCATCAATGCTTTGTAAGTTCAATATATTTTTAGAGGGCTATTAGTGAAGTGGGCATGGTTAGCACTAACTTCACTAACATTCACCATGGATCCCTCCCATGAAGTGAGGAAGCCAAGACTATTGGTAAAGGGAGTTGAAACAGTGGACATAATGCCGGACAGAAGTGAAAGCCCAAGAGATCGTCCCACTTAAGGACAGGCTAACATCAGCAAGCTCCCAAATCTGGGGGAGAGAGATTACAACGGCATCTTCGGGAGTTCTGTAATTTCTCTCCAGCCTTTTCAGTTCACTAAATGGGCAGCAATTATCTCTGGGTCCATCAGTGTAGAAAAAAATGTGCTTAAATCATAAATCCCTTGAAAGGAAGAATCAGGGCCGGCCGAGTGGTGCGGTGGTTAAGCGCTGGCTTGGGAAGCCAGCGGCCCCCGTTCAGTCCCACATATGAGGGCCAGTGACACTGCCCTCAAAAAAAAAAAAGGAAGAATCAATTAAAGGTCACCATTGTCCCAGGACCTAGCAGTTATTGTAATACAATTTATTTCACTACAGTGGACCCAGCTGTATGATTGTAAAAGGAGATAGCAATATCAGTCTATATTAGCTTTCTAGGGCTGCCATAACAAATTAGCACAAACTTAGTGGCTTAAAACAACAACAACTCATTCTTTCACTGTTTTAGAGGCCAGAAACCCCAAATGAAGGTGTCAGCAGGCCATATTCCTTCTGAAGTCTCTAGGGGAGAGTTTTTCCTTGCCTTTTGTAGTATCTGGTGGTTCCAGGAGTTCCTTGGGTTATAACAGCATCACTCCAATCTCTGCTTCTGTTATTCACTACTTGGCTTTCTTCTCTCTGCCTGTGCCTTCTCTTTTGTCTCTCATAAGGAAGTTGGTGGTCATTCAGTTTAAGTCCTACTGGGTAATCCAGGATGAACTCATATCAAGATCCTGAACTTAATTGCATCTGCAGAGACCCTTTTCCAAAAAAGGAAACATTCACTGGTTATCAAAGAGTGGAACATGGACATATCTTTTCTGGGGCCACCTTCAACTCACTCCATCATCTCACAGGATTGCGGTGAGGATTTAATTAGAAAAAATATATATAATAGCAGCTACTGAAGTGTTATAGGGACAATGCACATTGATATTCTTCTTTCAGAGAGCAGCATTCTGATATGTACAAGAACCTTTAGGGGCCAGTGAAGAGGCCCACAAAGTATGACTACTTCCACATCAAATAATACAGATTTCTCGTTCTTTCTAAAGAGAATATCTGGGACTGGCTGTGTGGCTCACTGGTTAAATTAAAAGTTAGCTTGGGAGCGCGAGCTCTGAACCGCACAGGCCTCCTGTTTGGATCCCATATGCAGATCAGTGATGCTGTACCCTCTATAGCTAAGATGGTAAACCTCAGCTCGACCTGGAGCTGGGCTGCTGTGAGTCACTGGTGACAGCATAGGCTGCAGTGGGGTTACAGTGAGTTGCCATAAGCTACCGTGAGTGTCCAGCAGCCAGCAAGAGCCGCCTTGAGCAGCCGTCCAACAGCCTGCGACCAACTGCCTCAACCAAGAAGAGCACAATGATCACAATACCAACATGGACCAATGAAGCGATGTCCTCCACAACTAAACTGAAGAACCAAAGGACAGCAACTTGTCTGTTCCCCTTCCCCAATTCTCCAACGTTGTTACCCTGCCCCAATTCCCCAATAAAATCTTTTAAAAAATAAAAAAGAAAGAAAGAAAATCTGAAAAGTTACTTATATGATGATCCCTGATCAGTGTTCTCAAATTTTAGTGTGCATCAGAATCAAGGGTAGGAGACAGTCTTAAAATATCAGATTCCAGGCTCCATCCTCAGAAATCCTGATTCAGCAAGTCTGGACTGAGACCTGGAAAACTGCATTTTAAAGAAATTTCCAAGGTGATTCTGATACAGGTGGTCATCACAATTCATCATCAGAGTGCTAAAGAAAGATCTCCACGCAGTCCATCTCCAGTGTGTTTCTGTGATATTATAAATTTAGACATTTCTGTGACATACATGTCCCCACCAATTGTATGTCACAAAATAAAAAAATGTTACATGGATTCTGAAGTTGCTAGACCGACACTGCATTTCATATGAAAAAGCTAATTCAACATAGGTAGTTACAAAGTTCTACTATGTTCTCGGCACAATGGTTTATGCTGAAAAATAGTTGTAAAAAACACACATTTATTGTGGGGGAACCAGCCCCCGCAGACCAGGGCTCAAGAAGGTGGACACGGTGTCGGCGATACGAAAGACAGAAAATTTTTATTACAGTAAAGGCAGAAAAAAAGAAAGCGGAGACACCGGAAAGAGTTTCTCAGGAGTGTCACACTTTAATGTAATAACAGGTCCGTTTTATAGGGACTCTTGACCATTACCTCAATCACAAAGCATTTGGTGGTTTGTAGTTCTCAGGATTTACACAGTCTTTACTCCCCTGTAAGTGCTCTCTCCAGGGTGCACTGTGACTCACTCTTCCATTAAAGGATTTATCTTGTTTTACACTGTGATAACCTCTGAGACTCAGACCCAGTCTCTGCCTGTCATCCAAAGAATATTTATCATAACTATCTTATGCTAAGGATAGACTTGTCTCTACATATCTCCTAAATAATGGTTACCATGACTACCTAGTCATTATCCCAAATTCCAGCAGCTAGACTCTCAGGGAGTATACTTGAATTATTACTAAAAGACTAGCTGTTACCTTGTTTTAGGGTAAAAGCATCTAAAGTTTTATTCCTATGTAAATACAATACCTAGCAACTAAAGGGGTCTCACACCACTCTATCCTACAGAGGGCTGCATCTGTTTCTTAGTTAAAGCTTCAGTATCTGTTGCTGCAACAAGGCACTAAACGAAGGAATTTACACAAGGCTGTTAACATAACTCATGGTCAGCAAGCTGTCTGGAACTCTCATGGCCTGGAGACCTTTGGCCTCTGAGGAGACTTTTCACAGCAGGGCCCGTAGGCAAATGCATCAGCTTCTCACAGGCCTGAGTTTTCTGGCCTGAGTTTGTCAGAGGTCTGTGCCTCAGTTTCCAAGGGGCTTGAGTCCCCAATATCTCAGTTCAGGGGTTCCCCATGGAACTACCGCCTGGCTTAGGTTGTCTCCCCTCTTTTAGGAGATCTTACCCGTCTTTGGCTGTGTAGTTAGCTCATTGGGGTACCACAGGAACTTGCCGTAAATGCAGTGAGTATACTGTCTCCTATAGGAGAAAAGGCACATGGGTTCATAGAGGCAGGAGATATTACATGACCAACCATAAGGCAGCACCCCTAATATCCAGTGCTGAGCAGGGCAATGTGGCCTTGTCAGACACTGGGGGGCTGTCAGCTTCCCACAATTTATTTCTTTCAAGTACCCATGGAACAGTTGCAAAAATTGACTTCTTGTTAGGACTCAAAAAAATCTGAACAAATAACAAAGAATCTATACCATACAGAACATTCTCTGTTCACAAAAAAAAAGGAAAATTGAAATCAGTTCCAAGATAATGCCCCAAACTTACCTTTCTTGCTAGTCTTAAACATTATCTCAGCCTTATATTGTTTAGGAGGTGGAGAGATAAATCTAATAATGGATAGAACTCATATGGCTCAGTTTTCGCCAGTTTGAATATAACTGAGATCAAATGAATCCTAAGGTCCTGATCAACCAGTTGTAACCCCCTCCAGCCGTGCAAAATGCAGCCCCCTCCCAAAGCTGCCCTGTTGTTCAGGCTGCTGTCAAGGCCCCTATGGGAGCCTGACTGCTACTTTGCTAAGTAAGCATGGCTGTCTTCCCAATGCCAAAGCCACCTTACAGTCAGTTAGCAGGAGAGGGATAAGGGATGGGGCAGGGAGGAGGATCTGAGCTGGAGGGTGCCAGAAAATTCCCCTCATACCCCCCTCACACCCCATGTGTTGAAGCCGGGCTACTTGTGCCCACAGCTTTATCCAGACGTTCATAAGCCTGCCAGTAAGGGTGCCAGCTAGGCCCTCCCAACCGCAGCCTCCATTTGCTCACCCTTATGCCCTCTTTTTTGAAGTCCGCTCGCCAGAACACTTCCCTCTTCCCCAAACCACAAAGGCAGCGGCTTGAATGCCTATCTGCCAGGAAGAGGGATGGTATCGGGAGGCACCAATGTCCAGAAGCAACAAGTGAGAAGGGATTGAAAGAGAGGAGTGGGGACCCCCCCAAATGGGGACATTGAAATCCTCTCAGAGCAGAGAGCTGGTTCCTGCCTGGTTGAGCCACTAAATGTGCCATTACTCATAAATACAGTCAGAGGGGGAAGAGGGAAAAACAATCAGGCTTATGGAAAAGGAAGTATACTGTTGCCTAAAACAAACAAACAAAGCTAAAAATAAACACACAAGAGTGAAACTAATTGAAAACTACAGTGAATCTTTGATCTTGCCTCCATCTTCTTTACATCTTAGAGCAGCCTCCTTAAGCCTTGAATTTTATCATTTAATTCAGACACTTTCTTGAGACTTCCATTAAATCATGGAAAAATTATAACATCTCCTGGGAAAATATTTAAAATAAGCCTTTGGGAGGGGCATATGAAAGTTCCATTCAGATTTGGACTACTTATCACTTTGTGTAGTTTAAAATTTTAGTGTCAAAGCTTTGAAAACATACAGATGTTGTTTTTCTTTAGAAAATTTCCCCAATATCTCTGGAGTATTTTGAATTTGGCTAATTTTGAGAATTCTCACTTGATTAAATAATTCATATATGGACATTTTTAATATGAAAAGATGAGCTGCCTCCAATTTCTTGTAATGAAGAAGCACTGATATTTGAAGGAACAATATCTCTTGCTAAGGAAGCATATTTTTGCTATCAGAGGACTGCAGTTCTAAATTTGTTAACATGAGTTTAATATGCAGTTTGAATGCCTGTGCTTACTGCTAATACAAAAATAATTTTAATGTATTCATTTTTGGACTAATGGATGCTACAAATGTTTGGACCTATACTGTGAACTTTGTATTCTTTTAAAGGTGTTTTTACCTATTTGAATTTGTTAAAGAAAAACTTCACCAAGCCTCTTAGCAGCACATATTAATTATGCCAGTTATGTGACCCTGAGGCTGTAAGAGTCTTAAACTACCTATCCCAGAGGTCCTTGAGAACCATATTCACAGTTGTGGTGACCAATTGAAAAGGAGAGTTTAAAATCTGCCTGGCGAGTCAACCAGAGGCCTGATCTCAGAATCTTGCCTTTTTCGGTTTACCTCCTTCTTTATGTCTTATATTTAGCTATTTCAATTTCTGGTCAGGGAGACTCACTGTGTTTTGTTTTGTTTTATTGAGAGATATAGTTCTTTCTTGCCCAGGAAGCAATAAACTCAGCTTTGGTTTTCTTCAACATTGGCGGTGTTTTGATTTGACAGATTCAAAGGAAGAGTTTTTGAAAAATAAACTTGATAAACCCTGCATATCTACCATAAAATTAAACATATAATGTAAGCTAACAGGAAAGTTATTTTGTGTAGATTGTTTTGAGCACCAAAATTTATATCAATTGACAAGTATTTTCCGTGAATTCGTATGTGAGTCCTCTTCTCTATTCCTCACTTCACAGAAGAGAAATTTGTGTTTGTATAATAGTTTTTTGTTTGTTTGTTTGTTTGTTTGTTTGGTTTAAAGATTTTTTTATTGGGGAATTGTGGGAGGGGAACAGACAAGTTGCTGTCCTTTTGTTCTTCAGTGTAGTTGCGGAGGACGTTGCTTCACAGGCCCATGTTGGTATCGTCATTGCGCTATTCCCGGATGAGGCCAATCGGTCACCGGCCTCTGGATGGTCGCTCACTGCAGCTATTGGCTGTTTGCGCTGGCTGCCAGCCACTCACGCTGGCTGTTGGCCACTCACTGTAGCCTTGGCAGCCCACTGCAGCAAGGGCTGCAGCCTACCATCGCCGGGGCTCGCACAGCCCAGCTCCAGGTGGAGCTGTTGTTAGCTGTAGAGGGCAGTGTCACTGGCCCTCATATGTGGGATCCGAACCAGGGCTGCTGACATCCCTTAACCAATGCGCCATTCAGCGGCCCTGTATAATAGTTTTTTAGGGTGCTATAACTTCTTATAATGCACCATGTTGCAGTGAAAGGAAACGGTAATGATATCAAATAAATTATCTAGCAGACTTACTTAGAAGGTACAGATATTTTTCAATCCAAAATTGTATTTCTCTCTTCAAAACATTCTGGTGTGGCCGAGTGGCTCACCTGGTTAAGAGCTTGCTTAAGAGTGCGAGCTGAGCTCTAAGCAAAGCAGCTCAATGTCCAGCCGGAGCTGAGCTGCCGCTAAGCTGCCAACAGGTGGCAGGATGGCTCAGCTAAAAAAAAGAAACAAGGGCCGGCCGAGTGGCGCAGTGGTTAAGCGCTGGCTTTGGGAAGCCAGCGGCCCCGGTTCAGTCCCACATATGAGGGTCATTGACACTGCCCTCAAAAAAAAAAAAAAAAAAGAAAAGAAAGAAACAAAACATTCCATCTCTACCAAGACTACTAAGAGAATTGCTGCAATTTATTCATTCCCAGTGCTAGTGTAACAAATTGCCATAAACTGAGTGGTTTTAAACAACAGTTTTGTGAGACAACAGTTATTGTCTCACAGTTCTGGAGGGCAGAAGTCTGAATCAAAGTGTCAGCAAGATTGGTTTCTTGTGGGGGCCCTGAGAGAGAATCTGCTCCATGCCTCTCTTCTAGCTTCAAAGGCTGTCAGCAACCTTTGGTATTCTTTGACTGTGGCAGCATAACTCCAATTCTACCCCTGTCTTCACATGACCTTCTTCCCTCTGTCTCCTTGTGCCCAAATCTCCCGCTCGAGTCATTCCATTTAGGGCCCACCCTAAATCTTGGGTGCCTAATATATGTGTAACTAGAGTCCTCATACTGTATTGGGGGGGGGGGGGAGACAGAAACAATATTTGAAGAAATAATTGCTAAAGTTTTTCCAAATTCGATAAAAATATATATATTTATAAATACAGAAATCCAACAATTATAATAAATACGAACTCAAGAAACATGAAGAAAAATATACTAAAATACAACAAAATAATAGCGGGGGTGCCAAACACATGTATACAGATGGACACTTTGGTCTATGTTGCTCAAGCAGTAGTTTGCCATAATCAGGTGTCTGGATGTTGAAGGTAACCACTTTGAGTACCTCTTGTAATTGCAGAAATCAAACATGACTTGTATTCATCTTTTGTTATCAGTATATATTGAGTATTACAATTTTAATACAGTTTTCCTTTCTTAAAATGTGCATACATTTTTTTGAGTATTCTCTGTATTGCTTAAAATCAGTGATGAAAAAAGAAGCCTTCAAACAGAGAAAAAAGGCACCTTATCTACAAGGTGACAAAGATTAATGATTGACTTCTTGCTGGAAATAATGCAAGCCAGACACAATGGAGAATACCTTTAAAGTACTGAAAGAATAAAAAGTACTGTGAAGATAGGATTCTATTTCCAGCAAAAAGTATGTGACACAAGCAAAGGGGAAATAAATATTTTTGCAGACATATAAAAGCAGAAAAACTGTCATCACCAACTAACCTATGCTATACAATAAATGCTAAAGAAAGCTCATCAAGTAGATGGGAAATATGAATCTACACAAAGGAATGAAGAACTTGGTATATGGTAAATACATGGGTAAAAATAAATGATATTTTTCTTATTTTTAAAATCCCTTGAAAGATAATCGCCTTTTTAAAGCAAAAATAAAATATATTCTACTGGGGAGGTTATAACTACGAGAATGTAAAATGTATGACAATATTACAAAGGTCAGGAGAGGAAAAGTGGAAATATACTGTTGTAATGTTCTGATACTATGTGTGAAATTGTATAATATTACTTGAAGATAGACTGTGATAAGTTAAAGATGTATATTATAAACCCTAAAGCAATTAACAGAAGAGCATTCCAGGTATAAGAAAAAACAAAGTGAGAAAGCAGGAGTGCCTGGTGATAGCAAGTAGACAATTTGACCCACTTGCTTGAGGAATAAAGATGGTACATTAGCTGCATAGCTTAGAACTAGATTTTGGAAGAACTTGAATAGTAAGCTAACAAATTTGGTTTTGGGGTAGTAGAAACCACTGAAAAGCTTGAATAAGGGATTAACATGATGGAAATTATATTTAAGAACATTAATTTCCACCTTATGTTGTCTTTGTTTTGATGTATCAGACTTTTTGTTTTTAATAATTTATAAGTAGCTTCTATAGAATATCTTAAGGAATTAAAAATGAATAAAATTCATTAAATTAATTCACTTAAGACATCCAAAGATTTTAAAACCCAGTGCTCTCTTTGAGTCCAATGTTTTCATAACTTACAATAAAAATTTTTAAATCTTTGGCAAACTCATAGTATACTAATAATAATTTTTACATTTTTGTTTAAACTTAAGGAATATATAACTTAAGACTTGAATTATATGTTTAATTAGTTTCCATATGCTTTCCAGAGAGTTCAAAGCCGACAGGACTAATTTACTTGACATCTTATAGTTCAGGTGAGACAATTGGCAAGACTGATTTTCACTTTCCCTAACAAATATTAGGTTGAACTGAAGGAAATCCTGCCATTCAACTGTTTTGACCTACAACAATGATAATTTTATATGGTTCAGCCTAATATATTGTTTTGTTTTATTACTGTACATTTAAAGTTCTATTTTCATTTAAAAGTGTTCACAAAGTATATACTACATGTAAGGTATTGTGGTAGAGGAAAAGGTTACCTGAGTGAATAATAGTGATTTTTATCCTCATATACATTAAAATCTAGGAGCTTCTCAAACTTGCAGGAGTATAAGGTTCATCTGAAGATGATTTTTTTTTTTTTTTTTTACGATTTTATTGTGGAATTGGAGAGGTAACAATGTTGGGGAAAGAGGGAAGGGGAACAGACTAGCCATTGTCCTTCTGTTCTTCAGTCTAGTTGTGGAGGACATTGCCTCACCAGCCCATGTTGGTATTGTGACCATTGCATTCTTCCTGGCTGAGGCAGATCGGTCGCTGGCCATTGGACGGCTGCTCAGGGCGGCTCACGGCAATTCACGCTGGCTACCAGCCACTCGCAGTAGTGTATGGCAGCCCACTGCAGCCCCACTGCAGCCTGCCATCGCCCGGTGACTCACAGCAGCCCAGGTCCAGGTGGAGCTGCCATTCACCATCTTAGCTGTAGAGGGCAGTGTCACTGGCCCTCATGTGGGATCCAAACCAGTGGCCCTGCTGCTCAGAGCTTGCGTTCCCAAGCCAACTCTTAACCAATGAGCCACACGGCTGGCCCCCTGAAGATTTCTTTTTATTAGTGTAAATACCACAAGACCAGCCCCAAAAACTCCAATTTTTACCAAACACTTAGAGCAGAAGTTCTCAGAGTATCCTTTCTCAAACACTGATCTACAGAATTTTAATGACGACTAAGTTGTGTGGAAGGTAATACAGTAGAAGCCAACAGAAGGCCATTTTCTTCCCAAACTCTGAGAAACTCACAGGACATTTACAAGTTCTTATTTATTCAAGACCTCCCAGAAACATTCAGGAATGACCTATGAAGAAAAGGATTAGGCAGAAAGAAAAATCAACTTTGGACTGTTGATAAGACTTCCCTTGACCCATGGGTCTCCAATTTTAGTCACATTCTATTTTTCAAAGGTAGTCCAGAGATATATCATCAACCTAACTAGTTCAGCTTGCTAAAAGTATTTTAACTAGCCAAACTTCTATTTTCTAAGTAGAAAGTCAGATAATAATTGCTAATCCATTACGGTACAAAGCATCTGCTTGTTCGAGGTTGTCTGGTCTTTCACAACTTAATAAATTGTCTTTTTGTCTAGTGTCCTTGATCTTTTTGGTGCTCTTCACCTTCACGCCGTATCTTGGGCATAACAACAATCAACTACATCCTTAAAACTGGTACTCCTGTCTCAATTAAAATTTCCTTTATAATAAATCAGTTTAGAAGTTGATAATAGTCTTATTGATTTCACTGTAATAGCAAGACCTGAGGCATACTTTCAGTGAAGTTAGATGTGCTTTGGATAATAAGACTTAATGGAGGACTTGGATCTGAGGAATTACACAAATTAGTATTCTCAGTAAAAGTTAATCAGGGGGCTAACACTGATGCTTTTCAAAGTATAACCAACCATAGGTTAAAAAAAAAATCAATAAAAAGAAAAAAATACAGAATTTTTATTTCTAGTATGGGGACTAAAAACATACTTTTCCTCTTGCCTTCTAAATGGGCTAATAATCAAATTAACAGAGACAGATTAGCAGATTAGAGGAAAATCAAATTTTTAATAGGTAAGCACAGGGAATTCACATAAGCATGAAAATTCCAAAGGCCTTGAGGTAACATTGGGTATATATGACATTTTGGACAAAGGAGAAAAGTGGGGGTGGAGGATGGGGTCTTAGATTTCAGAAGTGGAATGGGCAACTTATAGGTAGTCAAGGAAGAGCTGAACACACATGGCAGGCAAATGCTTGCTAGGCACCTCAGAAACAAGGGTACACAGTGGGTATCTAGGCTAACAGACTTCTGCCAGAAGCTTTCCTATTTATCATACTTAATTCAAATTAGATTATTGGGGCTAAGGTAAATATCCTAAGATTTCCTTTCTAAAACAGGTTTTTCTGTCTGAATCTCTTGGGCAGGAACAGGGTCTTTTGTTTCTTAATAATTAGCTTAAAATCAATATCTCAAAAGGCATCTTCAGGGTGGCAAAGCTTAGGTTCCCTTCACCACCACGGGTAAGAGGACAAAAGACAATAAACTACAGAATAAAACTTGCAAAGGTTTAGTCATTAACGTATTTATCAGATACAGATTCTGAAATATATTTCATATGTTTTAAAAAAACAAAATAGGTTATCATAGGGCCGGCCGAGTGGTGCGGTGGATGAGCGCTGTGTTGGGAGGCCGGCGGCCCCGGTTCGCGTCCCACATGTGGGGGCCAGTGACACTGCCCTCAAAAAAAAAAAAAAAAGAAGAAAGGTTATCATAAGTATGATGAAGGAACAAAAGACTGTCAAAATGACCTGACAGATATTAGAAAGAATCAAATAGAACTTCTAGAAAAGAAAAATATAATAATTGAAATTAGAAACTACATGCATGGCTTAGACTGAAGTTAGTTATAATGAAATAATGATTTGAAAAATTATTTAGAATGTACCACAGAGAGACAAAGAGATAGAAAATATGACAGATAATCAAGAGACATGAAGTATAGAGAGATCTCAAATACTTCTGATTAGTATTCCAGAAAGAGAGGATAAAAAGAAGAGAGTTGATGCAATAGGTAGTGATAATGACTGAGACTTTTCTAGAATTTATGAAAGACATTAGATTCAGAAGTTGCTATAAATACCAAGCAGAATAATTAAAAAGAAATCCACCTCACAACAAAAATTCAGAACACCAACGGAAAAAAAAATCTCAAAAGCAAGCAGGTTGAAAAGATATCACGTACAAAGATAAAACATTTAGACTGAACGTACATAAATCAGAAGGTGGTAGAACAGTATCTTCAAAGAACTTAGAGAAAACTATAGTCAACCTGGAATTGTGAACCCTGTAATAGCATCTTTCAAAATCAGGGTGAAATAAAGACATTTTCAACAAAGAGATAACAAAACCTAGGAGGTAACTAAGAGACACTTACTGTAGTAACTTTTAAAGGATGTTCTTAAGAAAGAAGGTAGGTGATCACAAAAGATCAGAGATGAAAGAAGAAATGGTGGACAAAGAGAATCATACACATGTGCATTGAGGTAAACAACTGTTATTCATCTTGATTTCTGAGTTTTCTTGGCATTCTGGGCCCGAGGCCAGTGCCTCACTCACTTTACCTCTCACCCTGGGGAAGAGTCTCATGGTTTAATGTGAAAAGTTGCACTTTCTTTCTGCATTTTCACCATGGTATCCTCCTCCTTTCCCCATCTTTGGCTGGACCAGAGTCCCTTTGGCTCAATATTTTAAGAAAATGAAATTTAGTCTCTTGCTTAGAGAAGCAAGGGAGGTCTGAGGTCAAGTACTTGTTGTAGTGGCATTCCAAATTTTCCTGCTTTTATCCTCACGAGCACCCTTCAATTCATTAGTATTCAGTGCCTCTGATTCCTGCCATTTATGGTGTTCTGCTGCCAATTGTTTTAGGGCTTTCCCCACTGCTGGCTTAGGTTTAGGTTTCCGCTTTCTTGGGTTTCATTAAGTCAGTTACCATTCATCTATCTCTCTTCTGTCTTCCAAAATTTTGTCTTTTTTCCCCATCATTTTTGCCCTTATGATTATACTGTTTTCATCCATTTTCTAATATTTTAATGGCGTTTCAGTTAGATGAGAGGCATTTTTTCAGTCTACCATATTTAACTAGAAGTCTATCTCCTGTGACTCTTGGGAGAGAGAACTTAACCAGAGACCAACCCTCGCCCCCACCCCCAGCAAAGATTTCCCTTCATCTCAACTGTCAGAACTAAGTCACACTTCTGATCCTGAGCCAGTCACAGGCGACGAGGGTGGAACTGCCATACTGGTTCACAGCCTAACCATTGGGAGTGGAATGGGTGTGTAAGATCAACCACAGCATTCACCCTCATGATCCTTAATTAGGGCATGGACATTCCAACTCCAAACCACTTACTCAAACCAGATCACCTCCTAAAGGCAGCAGTTATCAATAAAGAACTAATTATCTTTAATTAGACATGCATGTATACCTTTAGACATGTGTATAGGTGTTTATTCGACTGAGATAATGATCTATTACATAAACACAATGTGTGGAGGTCCTATGCATAAAACAGTGAGATGGTAAAGGCAAGACGGTAATAAAGGTTAGCCACTCAGACAAGACCTGGAATCAATGGGAGGAGGAAAGCTTTAAAGCTTTGCACTGCCTGGATCTTGCTGGGCTCACCAGTGAGCCTTTCTTTCTGTGTAAAGAAGCATTTTAAATGTCAAGGAGCTACAAGACAGGATTATGATAGCTCGTGAGCTAAACACTACAGCAAATTATTTCAAGGGCTCTAGTCTTAAGGTCATATTTGTACAACTGTGGACAAAAGGGGTCACATATTAAACCTGACAAGCTCAGGGGAGGCCAGCGTGGTGGGTCTTAACGAATTCGGAGACACAAAGTAGCCACATAGGATGGTCTGGACACATAAATTCCTAACTAAAAGTGGGTCATGGTGCATAATCACATCCTAGGCCTGTAGCTTTCTTGACAAAAGTCAGTCTTTACCTTAAGTGAGCCTGACTATTGTCTTTTTGCATTTAAAATAACATACCTTTGGAATGTCAGTGTAATCCCCATTTTCTGGTCCCTAAGGGCACACCCACTGCACCAGAGCACACAACCACGGAACCCCTCATTGTTATCTTGTTCCCTAATACCATCACTATGTGATGTAAATGTTAAGTGTTAACTCTCCTGTACTCACCAATATTAAAGAAGTATGTCTCTCTTCATTTTACTTTTTATTCCCTGAAATTTCCCCACTTTCCTTTCTCTTGCCCCCTCAATCTACCACCAGTGGACTTCATGTAACCCTCCTTATGTCTCTTCCTTTGACTCTAATGTATAAAATAAACTGCAAAACTACCATTCTCTGGAGTATTTTTTCAATCCATTGAGATTTTGGTTCCTGGCAATTGTCATCAGTTTGGTTCAAATAAACTCATAAAAATTCTATACAGGTTTGGGCATTTCTTACATCGATATAACAATAGCCAAAGTACTCTGGACAGAATAGTTTGATGTATTTTGTTTCCTGTGGTTTATACCAGGAGTGCCCAAAAATGTATACACATGACTTGTATTTATCTTTTGTTATTGTATATATTGACTATCACAATTTTAATACAGTTTTTTTCCCTTTCTTAAAATGTGTATATTTTTTTTTTTGGCACCCTCTGTACATTTGGGACACTTATTTGGAAAATCCGGTTCTATTCTGCAAGGCATTAAGAGAGCTTCTAACAAATGTTATCAAGTGATATTTTGGTCTGAAATGAAAATTTGCCATAATCATAATGTTTGGGTTTAATATAAAATTTTAAGAGAAAGTCAAGTTATTAAAAGAGAATAAAAGTTGTGGTTATATTGGTTGCCTAAAAAAATAAACCACCAAAAACATGAAAGGGTGTTTTCTCGTTGTCCTGAATTTTCTGCAAAAACCTTGTAGTTTAAGAAACAGTATATGAGAGTAAAGAGGTTCCACTTTTTCCTCTCTTTTTAAATGTCTCATTAAGAGCTGTTTAAGTACATTTTTAAATGCGTGTTTTACCATAGACTTGGATGCATAACTGAAAAAGAACTTGGCGGTCTCTGAGAACAGTATTATTTATCTAAGACTGTTCGTTGAGCTTGTTTTGCTAATTCAGAAACACAGGAAGTCACTGGCCACTTCCAACTTCCAAAGCTGCTGAGGCATAAATTTTTGATAAAATGAAGATCCATAAAAACTGTACACTGTGACTAGGAGAAAATTCTGAGATGTTCTCAATTACATTAAAGTGGCCCGAAAATAAGAGAAAGAGACAGAACTGTTCGTCTGTTAAGGGCTGTTAACCAGTTAAGAAAATATTTCTCACATCCCTGTTTTGCCTGTGGGAATTTCGGATTCATTTCCAGGTGGCTATTTCCGCAGATTATCTTAGCCAGGCACCGTCTAACTCCAGGACCCCCCACATAGTTATACGTGGGGCTTCTGAACTGCTGCCACCCCTAATCCTCAGGAGTGGACATTTCATTATGTGGGCTCTGCCTTGCCAGAACCAGCCCTGCTTCACCTTACACACTGCTTTATCTGTAAACTCATGTAAATTCTAATGACCTCCTTCTTCCCCCTTTCCCCTACTTGATGTATAAAAACATTTGCAAAACTCTGGGAAGGATAGACATGCTGTCTTTTCTACCTAGCTATGCTGCTGGTTGTGGGAAGCTGACAGCACCCCACCCCAGTGTCTGACAAGGCCACATTGCCCTGCTCAGCACTGGATATTAGGGGTGCTGCCTTATGGTTGGTCATGTAATATCTCCTGCCTCTATGAACCCATGTGCCTTTTCTTCTATAGGAGACAATATATTTACTACACTTGTGATATGTTCCTGTGGTGCCCCAATGAGCTAACTACGCAGCCAAGGACGGGTAAGATCTCCTAAATGTGGGGAGACAACCCAAGCCAGGCGGTAGTTCCATAGGGGACCCCTGAACTGTGATATTGGGAATCAAGCCCCTTGGAAACTGAGGCACAGGCCTCTGACAAACTCAGGCCAGAAAACTCAGGCCTGTGAGAAGCTGATGCATTTGCCTAAGGGCCCTACTGTGAATAGTCTCCTGAAAGATTAAGTCTTCAGGCCATGAGAGTTCCGGGTAAGAGGCAGCTCTAAGACATCCGCTGACCATGGAATTGTTAATCAGCCTTGTGTGAATTCCTTTGCCCAGTGCCTTGTTGCAGCAACAGATACTGAAGCTTTGACTGAGAAACGGATGCAGCCCTCTGTAGGATAAGAGGTGTGAAACCCTTTTGGTTGCTAGGTATTGTTATTTACAAACGAATAGATTTTAGATGCTTTTACCTTAAACACAGCCACTCCTAGTCTTTTGGTATAGCTCAAGTATACTGTGAGTTTTATGATTGTGTTTAACTGCTAGAATTTAGGATGACTTCTAGATAGTCAAGATAGCTTTAGTAAACATTCTTTAGGTGACTTACAGAAACCAAGTCTGGGTTTCATAGCAATTATCATAATAAAGACAAGGTAATCCTTTAACGGAAGAGTAAGTCACAGTACACCCTGGAAAGAGCACTTTCAGGGGTGTAGAGGACTGTGTAAATCCTGAGAACTACAAACCACCGTTAATGATTTGTTACAGTTTGCTTCCTTGAAAATTCTCAATAAAAGCTATGCGCTGACCCGATTCGGGGCTCAGTCTTCTTTGGCTGAGTCCCTTGGGCTCAGTCGTCCTTGGCTGAGTCCCTTGGTCTCGCTCTTATCTTTCTTCTGTCTCTTGTTTTTCCTTAATCTGCGTCGCCCCTCTCGTGTCCCACTTGCCCTTGCCACGCAGGACGTGACAGCTGGTAGTTTAGACCTCACACAACTTTAGAACCAACCAAGTTAACCATCCAAGAGTGAAAGGGCTCGGGAAGTTGATCTGCAGAGATACTGGCAGCCCTGCTCTGCTCCTGCCTATTGGGCTACAGGGAATGTTATTACCAGAATTTCTGATTTCTCAAGAGAAACATAAAATTTCAATTTTATGTGATCTCTCTTGACTTTTACTTTTGACAAGTTAAAGAACACTTTAAATAGCTTGTGGCCCCACAAATATTTCTGCTGGCCAGATTCAGATCAGGACCCTTAATTTTCGAACTCTGTTCTAGGGAAAAAGCAGCATATCTGTTAAGTAGAGGATTGTTGTGTTACTTAGGAAAACATGCAGATGGACCTTTTTGCTGAGCTAGTCCACATTGCTTAGACGCCCTACAAAACAAAGCAAGATAAATGTTTAATGTCCAGGGAATTTGGGGACCCCCCCCCAAAAAAAAAGAGAGAAGAAAGTTCTTAGGAATGAGTATGAAAGTAGATTTCAGCAATATGGTTGGTGGTTTGTACTAAGGAGAAGGAGGTGGTAAGAAACTGAGTGATGAGATGGCTGAAACTTTGTGTGTGTGTGTGTGTGTGTGTGTGTGTGTGTGTGTGTGTGTGTGTGTGTGTATGTGAAGCATGCTGCAATAACCCTCTGTTATCATAAACCTTCAGTGCAAGGCTGTTTCACAAAAGCATGGCAGTAGTGACGCTAGGAAAATAAAAGCCAGAGTTGCCCCAGTGGAAAGTTAAATACGTTTTGAAAGAAAGACTACAGTGTTATTATTAGGAACGATGAATACCAGAATACAAATGTGTATGAAAAAGGAAAAGAATGGTGTTAGCTTATTTATTTTAATTTAAACAGTGACATTTGACCACAGGGACCCTAAAAGACATTATTTTTTTGTGATTAAGGGAAGAAAAACCTGTTTTCTTCTTTTAGACATTGCTGATACCAAGCTTTTCCTGCCACCTACTGACTGTTGGTTGTAATTTTTAAAAAATTTCTGAATAAGACATAAAGTATAAAGAACAACACCACAAACAATGTGCCTGCTTAAGAAATAAAATATTACCAATAAAGTTTGAAATCTCCCTTATATCCCTCCCTGACTAAATCTCCCTCCTCTTCAGAAGTCTCCATTATCTTCAATTATATGTATATCATCTTAACACATTTTAAGGTAATTTTTCTACACATGTATGTATCTCTAAGCAATGCTGTTAGTATTTTGCATGTTTTTAAAGTTCCTATAAGTATCATTCTGCATGGGATCTTCTGTATGAAATTTTCTGTAGGTTTATAAACCCACATTATGTTTATAAGATTCATTCACGTTGACCAGTGCAGCCATTTTCATTGCTGTATAGAATTCTATTTAATGGATATGTCATAATTTATTTGCCCATACTCCTTTTAATGGGCATTTATTTAGATAGCTTCCAATTTTTCACGAATACAAACATCACTTCTCTGAACATTCGAGAATATGTCCCCATGTGTAAATGTTAAGTTTCTTAATTAGATAGCAATAATGTAATTACTTTGTCATAATATTCGCACAGCCTATCTTTCTTGTCATTTGCCAGTTATTCCTCAAAATGGTTGTATCGATTTATGCTCTGACCAGCAATGTATAACGGTCCTCATTGCTGCGCATCCTTGTCTCCACTTAGTGTCAGGTTTCTGAATTTTTGCAGTTCTGGTGGGTGTGCAGTGATATCTCTTTGTGGTTTTCATGTCCTTGATGGAGTTTTCACAAGATATATGAATCAATGTGGGGAGAAGCTTTGCTATTGAGTCTTACTAGAAACAAACGTGTTTAGTTTAGATAGTTTATAATCTCCTGCATAAAGATCTTGCATTTCTTTTATTAAATATATTCTTAGGTATTTCATATTTTTATTGCAAATGTATTGTTTTAAAACTGACATTTTCTAACTGATTTTTTGGTGCTGGGGTATATTAACGCAACTGATTTTGTGTCAATTAACACAGAATATGGTTGTTAGAAGACAACCATATTTCCTATGAATTTTGATTTTTTTCTTTTTAAATTCTTATTCCTCTTACCTGTTTTTCTGATCTTATTACATTGTCCTGTAATGTAATATAGTGTTGAATAGAAATAGTGAAAACCAGCACCTTTGTACAATCCTTAATCTTATTGGGAAGTAGTATTTTATAGTCTGTTTTTTAAGCCTTTGCTGTTTGCTGTTTTTTTTTTTTTAAAGATTTTATTGGGGAATTGGGGGAGGGGAACAGTGTTGGGGAATTGGGGAACAGCCAAGTCATTGTGCTTCAGTCTTCGTTGTGGAGGGCGCCAGTCGCCATCTGGCTTCCCATTGGCAGCTCGTGGCCTCTAAGCTCAAGGTGCTGTGTTCAATATTAGTTGTGGGTGGGCGTAGCCACCATCCCATGCTGGAGTCAAACCAGCAGTCTTGTTGTTGAGAGCGCATGCTCTATCCTCTGAGCCATCCGGTCGGCATGTTGCTGTTTTTTAAATAATGAATGTGTGTTAAAATTTATCTTTCTGGCCCCACATATATTGATAATTCTATTTGGTTTAATCTCCTTTATCCTGTGAATCTAATAAATTACATTAACAGAAATTTTTAGACGTAAACCATTCTTGCATTAGGGGGATAAACTTGAGTTTATCTCAGAATGAATGAGCTCAGCCTGTTATTTTCTTTTGTTTCACTGTTTTGTCTGGTTATAGTACATCAGCCATGTGAAATAAATCGGGGCATATTCTCTTATTATCTGTTCTCTGCCATGGAAACTAAAATAGGACTATTTATTCCTAAATTCTGAGAAGTCAGTGAGAACATTTATAGAATTCTTCATTTTACTTTACAAATGTGTAGTCTACTAAATTATGTTAGAGGAACCTACAGAAAGAAGAAAGAAAAAGAGCTTTCTTGTATGCCCATGAAAAATTAAGACATTGTTGAGCCAATCTGATTTGTCCAAAGACTCACACTGATTACATGAATTGGTTTCTTATATTAAATTGCTTCTGAACTAGCAGTTTCTGTGAGAAGGATATTTTTTTAAAGGCTATTACAATCGAAGTTCTGTTTCTTTATTTTCTAGGAATTCTGGCAGCACTAGAAAGTGCTCAGTTTGTATCTAGAAACCAATCAGAACAGAGCTCCTACTTTAAGAGACTATCATCTAATTTGTGAATACCTTCCAAGGGTAAGGAAATGTTTCATATATATAAAGAAGTAAAGGCTTTCTCAATTATAGCCACACAAACACCCAAAAAGCTTACAGCTTCAATTTTACAGCATCAGTCAAAAACTCATCAGCCCAGATGACATGATATCTTTCTAATTAATTTGGACTCACAAATAGACAAACTATTAAATAAAAAGATACTCTGTTATCTCTCACTCAGCAGAGAATAGATTCCCATCATCTCAAGAGATCACAAAATCTTGCTACTACCAGTGGGGACTAACTTGTTGGCCACATACAAACCATAGTCATATACACATGGGGTGCTGTCTTGCCACTCATAGAGACTGACTTAGTGGTCCATTACATGCCAGTCCCTGGACCCAGTTATAGAAAAGGACAGAGGCCAGACCATGAAAGTACTAACATATGACCAAGAACCAGACACAAAATAGAAACATGGAATCAGAAGGAAAAAGAGGAAGAATCAGAGTCAATGAAAATTAAGTTGTTTCCATTTGGGATTCATTCTCAGAGTCAAGACAAGATATGTTAAACAGCCCCTGAGAAGCACTTCTTGGGTAACCCAGTTTAACTGGCTCTGACAGGTGAGTCCATGTAGAAATCCTGGTGGGGCCTCCAAAGCTGTCAAGAGTTTTTTTTTTTTTTAATTAAAAGCATAACCTGTCACACAAATATGAAGTGAGCATATGTCAAAGATTTATTTGACTTCTTCATGAGGCAACTAGCAGGATGATAAAGCTGGTTCAGAGTGTTTGAAAGACTGAATGTGTGTAGGTACTGAAGCCAGACTCTGGACTACTGTGGCTAAATTAGAGACAAAACAGGTTAATATCCTCCAGCGTAGTAAAACTAAAACCTTTGGGATTATCTCTTCTATCAAACAACAACCTCATGCATCCCTACAAGGAAAAAATCTATAGGTTAGCAGGTGACTTCAGTGTTAGTCCTAATCAATAGTAAAATCAAACAAAGATACCATTTCTTAAAGAATTGAATAGTCTTTGGTGGGCCTGTTAGATAATGCTCTGGTGTAAAACTGAAGGGACTTGCAGCTATCCTTTGCCTTATTTCTACATTTTGGATATTAGTTCTTAACAACTGAATGCCTATTATGTGCTGAGCACCCTATTTAGTCACCTTAGTGACTGAGATGAATGACTTGACCCTTGCTTTCTTGTATCTTACCGTTTAACAGAGAGACAGCCATGGAAAAGAGTACGTCAGTGCTGTATTACAGTACTACGAGTCCTAGTCTGCACAGAGCACAGGAGGGACACAGAGGAGGGGGTAATCAGGTGCTGCTAGGAAACCAAAAAGGCCAATGGTGTCTCCCACGTGCTGGGGAAGAGAGGACATTCCAGGTAAGGAAAATAATCAATCAAGGGCAAGAAGGTGTAAAAAGCCAGTCATGTTACTTGTCACGACTACTGATTATGGCCTTTTTTTGGGGGGGGTGGGAGAGGACTGGTGGGTGGGAATTAGGGGAAGGGACAGTGTTGGGGAATTGGGGAAGGAAATCAGTCAAGTTGTTGTTCTTCAGTCTTTGTTGTGGAGGGCGCCAGTCGTTCTCTGGCTTCCTGTCAGCAGCTCATGGCCTCTAAGCTCAAGGTACTGTGTTCATTCTTACTTGTGGGTGGGCATAGCCACCATCCCATCCAGGAGTCGAACCTGCAGCCTTATTGTTAAGAGTGCATGCTCTACCCACTGAGCCATCTGAGTGGCAGCTGAGCTCAAGGTGCCAAGTTCATTCTTAGTTGGGTTCCAATCCCAGCACAACCATTTGTTGGCTGTGAGACCTTGGCTGAGTTAATACTGTGATTCCTTTGTGCATAAAGATCCCCAGTCCCTCTATTACTAGCACCATGAGGTACACATGAAGAAGAGTGATTTTTTGGAAACTCACAGGCGGAAAGGCAGCAGAGTCCAAAGACCTCCTATGCTTTTGTCAACCTGTTGGTCAATGTGCTGGGCTGGGCAGAGTTGGCTGCGCACACCACAAAGGGCCCAGTAGGGGGGCTTTACTCCTATAATAACATTCTAGCTATGTAGGGGAAAGGAGAGGTCCAGAGGGAACATTTAGGTGAGGCCATGATTATGGTAACTTCTTCGGGGAGGAAATGGCCTTTTTAGAATGGTTTCAGCCTGTCAGACCTGTGTTCTAAAATGACACCTGCAGGATTTAATCGATGAAGGTGACTGAGTTTCAACACCCAGAGATCTATGCCATTGAAAAAAGAGATTACCTACATTTCCCATGAGAAGGGGACACACCACATGATGCAGGGTCAGGGGAGAAAAACCAGTTTTGGTTAGGCAGCAGCAGATGGGAGCGAGGGGAATGCAGAGGCCAGAGCCTTTATTGGGGTTTCCATGGTAAAGGCAAGACAGGGCAGAGTGTACAGTTTAGGTCTGGCTTGTTTGAATAATTCTGGTGGGCTTTGGGCTATAGGGAGGGTCTCCTGTTGTCCTATTCCTGGCCTGGGCTGATTCAGGGCAGCGGACGTTTGACTTGGTGTGTGAGTTAGAGGCTTTGGATCTGCCAGTCTGCACAGGGAAGGTGTTCCAGTCCAGCTGTCCACCACCCCCAGGAATTAGCTAGCCCTGGGAACCACAGGCTCTCCCCGGGTGTCAAACATCGTAAGGCAGAAAATAAAAACCATGAATATAACCTGCTGAGTCGGCTGCTTGCTAAGATATATTGATGCACCTTCCATGCCACCTGGACTTGTCTCTCCTCACCTCATCGATGATCTTGGGGCATTAATCTTAAACTTGTATCACAAGGTCATAATGAGATTTTAGTATGGCAGCAGACACTTCGAAAATGGTAGCTGTATAACCTGTTTCACCAGCTTGAGCTTCAATCATCCCACATTAATTTTTACTGTATTATTGTAACAGTAAAACACACATGAACATAAACTTTGCCATCTTCACCATTTTTAAGTGAACTGTTCAGTGGTATTAAATATATCCATCTTGTGCAACCATCACCATCATCCATTCTCATATATCCCTGTTCATCTTACAAATCTGAGGCTCTATACCTATTAAACAATAACACCCATTGCTCTACTCTCTCAGTACCTGTCAATCACCATTATATTTTCTGTGTTTATAATTTTGACTACTTTAAAGTACCTCATATAAGTGGAAACATACAGTATTTGTTCCTTTGTGTCTGGCTTATTTCCCTTAGGATTACGGCTTTAAAGTTCATCCAGGATGTGTCAGAATTTCCCTCCTTTTTAATCTACATTTCTTCTTATGGATTCTCCTTACCATCTGATGTTATTTCCTTACTTCGACACAGTTTCCTTCCCGCCCACTTGTTATTGTCAATAGATTACCTTCTCTATGTTATAGGCCTAACAATACAATTATACACAGAGTTTTATGCAATTGCTTTTTAAACCAGGTAAGAGGGAAAAAAAATATGCAGTTATACTGTCTTTTATAATTACCTACACAAGTACTGGCAATCTTTGCTTTTTTGATTTAAATTACTTCAGGGTGTCATTTGCTTTCTGCTTCCTCTAGTACTTATTTTAAGGTGAGTTGGCTAGCAATTGACCTTAAAATAAGTACTGCAATTCCCTCAGTTTTTATCTGAGAATATTTTTACTTCACCTTTATTTTTGTAGAATTGTCTATTTCTTCATTTAATTCTGTCAATTTTGCTTCATGTATTTTGATGGTCTGTTATTAGGTGCATAAATGTTTATAATTGTGATATCTTATGCTATATTAAACCTTTTATTAATATAAAATGTTCTTGTAAACTTTTTTGATTTAAAGCCTATTTTGTCTGATATTAGTATAGCCAGTGCTCTTTTTTGGTTACCATTTGCATGGAATGTCTTTCCATCCTTTCACTTTTAATCTATTTGTATCTTTGGATCTAAAGTGAGCCTCTTAGAGACAGCATATAGTTAGATCATGTTTTTTTTGTTTTTGTTTTTATCTATTTTGTTAATCTGTGTTTTGATTGGAGTTATCCATTTACATATGAAGTAATTACTGATAAAGAGGGATTTCTGGGCTGGCCAAGTGACGTGTTGGTTGGGAGCTGGCTTGGGGGGCCGGCGGCCCCGGATCGGATCCCACATGTGAGGGCTGGTGACAGCCCTCAAAAAAAAAAAATAGGGACTTCTGTCATTTAGCTATTTAATTTCAATGTTTTATGGCACTTTTGTCAATTTCCTGTACTGTTGTCTTCTCTTGGGTTTCACTGCTTTTTTTATAATGAAATATTTTAATTCCCTTTTCATTTTCTTTTGTGTATATTTTAGAACTATTTTCTTTTGGTTGCCATGGGGATTAAATTTTACATCCTAAAGTTATAACAATCTAACTTGTCTTCATACTGCTTCAAGTTAGTGTTTCCTTTTATTTCAACCTTCAGGACCCCTTTTGCCATTTCTTGCAGGGCAGGTCTAGTCATAACAAATTCCCTCAGCTTTTGTTTGTCATAATTTCTCTCTCACTTGTGAAAGGGCAGTTTTGCCAGATACTGGATTCTTGGTTTACAGTTTTTTTCTTTTAGCACTTTGAATACATCAGCCCCATGACTTTTGGCCTCCGAAGTTTCACATGAGAAAACTTCTCTGATTTCATTCCTTAGAAGGTGCAGCCTTAGACATGCAGTCACCTGGGGTGACAAGAGGTTTCAACAGGTCTTCCTGTGACTATTTCCCTGACTTCTTTTTTAAACTATCTGCCTTTATTGGTATTACACTCAGATATTTGCTCCAATTGCCAGTTTGATTCCTCTGTTTTTGATGATGCTCTGGGGGCATAAATTGCTCTGCAGTCTGATCCAATTAGATTTGGGCCGTTTCGGAGAGGAAGTTTTTGAAGTTTGTTATGACTCCAGGAGCACTCTTCTTATTGCTCTTTCCCTGATTGTCTCTGGTAAATTAGCTAGCCCATAGTTAATTTAGTATGTTGCTCTAGTGGAACAATCGGCCTCCTAATTGCTTACCACTAAATTCTCCATTGTTCTTGAGCACCCTGAGGTTTGAACTTCCCCATATTCTTCCATATAAAATCAGTTCCTCTGGGAAGAGCTTCAGAGCACTTGGTTTTTATGGGCTGCCTCTCCCCTGGGAATATTCTGAGTCACTGCTCTAGAGCTGGAAGTGAGGTCCATGGCCTGCTTCTCTAGGATTGACAGGCCAGCTTTATTAGCAGAGCTGTTTGTACGGAAGCCTTGTCTTGGGTTGGCTTGCTTGGCATGAAAAGTTTAACCTGGCAGCAAGCTAGGGAGAAGTGATCAGGGGCCCAATACTCTTGGCCTACTGCACCTGGGGTAGAACCTCTATCCTGAGTGGGAGCTGGGCGAAGAAAGGGGGTCCTGATCTTCAGGCTGCACTTGCCTGAGTTTAGCATTTGCAATGTAAAGTCAGAGGGACCTGAAAAACACTGCCTGCCCGCCCCTCCCTAGGAGACACCACAGTCCATGATTGGAAATTGGGAAGAGAGGAAGCATTTTCTTCTTGGCCATTATCACTCAGAGTGGACCAGAGGTAGCACTGAGCTGTGTGGGGCGGGGAAGAAGGGGGAGAGGGTGTTGACAGAGAATAGGTTGTGGCATAAATGTCACAGACTCTTGATGTTCTTACAGAGATTTACATTTTCCTGAATGTTTCATTTGCTGTATGCCCTTACGACAATATGCAGAGACTTTAAATGGTCGTTGAAATTTTTTCACTAGTTATGGTAGTTATGGTTGGGAGCAGGAAGGAGCTCTTCATGTAGCTATTCCAGAAGTCATTTGTCTATTTATTTTATTTTTTTTGAGGACAGTGTCACTGGCCTTCATATGTGGGACCTGAACCGGGGCCGCTGGCTTCCCAAGCCAGCCCTTAACCACAGCGCCACTCAGCCGGCCCTGTCTATTTATTTTTAATATTGGAGTCTGTCTCACCAAAAATAGTTTAAAACAATGAAAGTTTATTCATATCCCTTAGGATATTTAAAAATGAAAATATCAATCTCAAAACCCAAAATACTGTTAATTTAGAAAATAAAAATTCTCAAAAGATTTTTAGTTTAAAAAATATTTACCATTCAAAAAAAATCTCAGTAGACTAAAACCACATCAAAGGTAAAAAAAGATATCAAGACATGGAATTGTAAGAGACTATTACTTCGAGGAAACCTTTGTTATTTAAGTACAATAATTACAATTGCTTTTTTGCTTATCCATCACTGTTTACACTTTGATATTTTTCTTTCATACCAAGGATTGTATTTTAATACACAACTGCATTAAACCATAATGCCCAGAAACATCAGTTACCATCAGACAAGAGCAATGTGCTTCACTGATTGGTCATCCAATTCACTTCCCAATATTAGAAAGAGTAAGAACCGAGCAGGCAAATTTGTTCATTTGTTTCGTTTAAATGCTATTCATGGATGACTATCTTTTAAAAATTCTGGAATACAAATGGAGTTTTCTTTTTATAGATCATATGGTATTTTAAATATATTATTTTATCTCACTAGTGACCTTATAAAAGCCATAGGTGTTGGGTATGTGCATGTGTGAATAATTTTTTGATAACTAAAGATGATCAGAGAATTTTAACTTAAGCTAAAAAATCTTTATCAAGTGAAACTTTAATTTGCCTTCGCCATTAGTATTATAATTCTAAGAAAGGGATTACACAAATTATAGTTAAAAGAAAGCAATCTCCTCATGTACCTGGATTTCCAAGTAAAAAGATTTGCTAATGATTTTAAATATTTTTACTGCAGTGACAGAAATATTTTTAGCACACATAACAGGTATACACTAAAATTAGTAAATATTTATTTTACAAAAATTTAAAACTTTAATTTGGAATTCAAACTATGCAGCAGTTCAAAGTGAAGTTTATATTTGCATTATAAACAAGTATAAAAAGAGTGGCAACTAATTCTATTCTAATCCAGAAACCCACTTTAAAGAATCTAAGCAGAATAGTTGCTTAAATGTAAATGGCAAACAGAACAGGTGACCACTTGTAAGGGATAGTTTGCAAGGAAATTTCTTCGGGGTTTTGAGGTTGAGCTAGTGTTCAATGATTTCTAAGCCCCTTCTAATTCTAAAATCTTATGATCCTAAAGTTTTCCAACAGTTCTCTTAAGAAACATTTATTTCTTCTCACCATTATTACCAGATTATGCGCACATAGGTGGGAGTTTTAGTATGTTACTATTGTATATGTACTTAAAATAAATGTCATCTTTCCGAATATGCTGCCTCTTTTCCACATTTGTTTCAGATTGAGACCTTGTCGCTGTCTCAGACTGTTTCACTATGCTTGAACAGGACCTATTTTAGCCTAAATGTTCTTTTTTTTCTTGGCAGTGTCATAAACAATATACAAAATGAATTTTAAAAACAATCAACATGTTACATGTCAAAATCAGAAATAAGCACCTACACCTCAAACTCCCTATTTTAAAAACTATGAGGAATTATTTAAATGCAAACAGTTGATATACATGTTGCTTGATCAGTCCTCTCCAAATAGGAATTTATGTCCATTATGAAAAGAAAATAGCTTCAGGTTAAATCATAATGCAAAGATGTTAAATAATTATGATTACAACTTTTACAATTCAATGTTGGGTTCTTGGTTCTGGAGACACACACACATTTTCTTTTATGTAGATGACAATTTAGATAAAAAATATATACTTTGGCAAAATATTTACCCACATATTTTCCAGGAATTGCTAGAGAGATGAAATGTAAAAACAAACTACTTGGAGACTTTGTAACTTTTCCAAAAACAGTGACGAAAACCATGAATAACTAGAAAAGGTTTCTGATTCATTAGTTAGTTCTAAATGTTATCAGATTACATGACTTCAAGTAATCTTCTAATCATAACTTTCTATTTTTGAAATACTGATTCACCAAAAATCAAATCTCCATAATTCAAATCTCCATAAGTCAAAGTACTGGCAGCCTGGCAGTGAATTACCTGGAAAACCAAGTCTTTTTGTAGAAAAGACACTTTTGAACATCGCTGTCTCACATCTTTAATACTGCTTTAAAAGGTATGTAACTCTTCAACTATCTCAGTGTACTCTGAAAAATAATTATAGTTGGAATAGTTATTCTAAATCTAAGTAGATAAGTCCTATGGCAGCATTTGTTTACTTGGAACATGTTTCATTTCAAATATATATGAAATTTATCACAAAGTCAGAATATAATTCACAGTTTGAACAGAAACCTCAGTGTTTAAATCTCAACATTCAGGAAAATAAACACTACATATTGGGTTGCTTTTGAATACAAGTCACTCATTTAAGCAAATGGGATATAATTTCTAACTTGTATTAGAAGTGAAGAAATAATTTTTTATGCGAAGCCTTGACCAAAATCAATTGGTGAAGTTCAAGATTACCACATTATGGTACAAATCAAACTCTACTGACGCAACCAATCTGTTAGAGATTTGGATGCAATATTAACTACAGCTGGGGAATTGGATGTCCCTTACTTCTTAGCTCAGGGATAATGAGAGACAAAGGCATACTAAGCATCAGGCCCCCATTTTTAATACTTCATTGATAAAGCCTACTTGTTTATTAAAGAGTGCTTCTTCCACTGAAGATATATTTCTAGTTTTATAATGCTAGACAGTGGGGAGGGAGTAGGGGAAGAAGGACCCATTTAAAAAAGTCCATTCTTTATAAAGTTACTTACCCATATTAATTGGGTATGGAATGACTCTTCATTTTCTGTTCTGAAGACAACCAGTCTTTTTTTTAAGTATTGACTTGCCAATTTATCTTTGACAAGTGATTCAGAAAGAAAAACGAATCTTCTGATTCTACAAATAAGAATGTGTGAATACGATTATACATATTATGAGAAGTTGTGTACCATAATATAACTGATACTTCTGATTTAAAATATAACTAAGCTGTCTCAATAAACTGCATTAATTTTACATTTTAAACTTAAATAATCCTTACTGTTCTATTCATTCTTTTTCCTTTTCATTTTTACATTATTTCTGTAAAAACTCAAATTAAAACAAAACAAAACAAAACCCAATCTTGAAACCAACTTACACTGGAACTCTGAGGTTAATTTTGTTAAAATGTAAAATCCCTGAAATTACAAACAAAAAATTAACAATTTTACAGTACATAACTAATTTATTTTTTTAAAAAAATATTCTGAATTGGTTTTGTACAAGTAATTGTTTCATTTTTTCAAATGAAACTTCTTTATAGGCTACAAGAGGGTATGTGGTATCGCCCCATTAAAAATCAATACATATTTCTTTTTCATGCTGGTACTTCAACTATTTCAAAGTAGTCATTTGGTAGAATCACATAACCTCTCTCTGATACATCGTCTTTCTCTTTCTGGAAGTGTACAACCTCCTTTAATTTTTCAAGCTGTCGTTCTTGTCTTCTGCATCGCTGCTGTGCAGTCTTGAGCTTCTTTCTGAGTTTTTCCACTTGTTGTTCTAGCTGATGAATCCTTTTTCTCTGGTGCATTGTGTCCTCCACAGTGTAGTTGTGATCACAGAAAACTGAGAGATTGTCAGGGGTTTGAAGAGGAGGCATTAGTAATCCAATAGCAGCATCAACCTGGGAAACGGGAGGTGTCAAAGGAGGTGGGGGAAGCTGTTCTTGGGGCTCCAGAAGATCGTCCTTCTAAAACAATGCAGAGTATGTTTGAATTTAGTAACTAGAAATAACAGATTAAAAACATGCATCCTTGGTAAAGAAACATTCCAAATAGAGAAAATAGTTTAAGTTTTAATTATACTTTTCTACCTGAAGTAGAAAGGGAGGCAAGAAAGAGACAGAATGATTAACAAAATTTAATTAAATACTAAACACTTAAAACTGAGGAGAAAAATACTTGCAAACTAAACTGTCATTGGTCTTAAAATAAATTACAAAGTTCATTTGAATTTCTTAATGTGAGGATATTTAACTTTAATAAACTGCATTTTGTATTTTTTAAAGGTATATCACTATTAACAGTGGTTATTTACAAGTGATAGGTTCCAGGTAACATTTATTTTCTTAATACTACTCTGAATTTCCCACAATGAACATATTAATTTTATATATAGAAACCAACCCAATATTTTTAAACACTTATTACCTTGTCATGTGGTTCAGTACAAAGAAATATTGTGGGTACAGCATTCTCTTTCAGTAACTTGTTGTTGCACTCCCTCTTAAAGCAGTCTGGAGTAAAGTGTTCCGAGCAAATACTGCTATACTTGGTAGGTTTAAAGTTTTTTCTTCTGACAGCTGCCTCCCATTTTTTACAAAGACTAGGTCGAGTAAGAGGAAACCTAAGAAGATGACACAATTCAGTCCTCTAAATTTATTTAAAAAAAAAAAAATGGTACATCCAAACTTTCCTACTTAAGAAAAGAACTATCTTACATTGGTGTTAACGCACTAAGGAATATTTGATTAAAACACTACTTCTGCTTTTTATTTTTTTTGACAGTTTTAATTGTGCCTTATTCACCTTAGTTCATTAAAACTGTACTTGTTTTAAGAATCCTATAAATAAAATGACCACCCACTAATGTGGGATATGTCACCCCTCCTAGCACAGTAATTTTGTTTTTTTATATAAAGCAGTACTTCTTATAGAAATCTTACTGATCACACAATAGTTTAAAGAATGCCAGATATAATGATGTATACAATCTAAACAAGACAGGCTGATTAAGAATTTACATAATGTAAAGATACATATAAGTTGGCCATGCAGTGCGAAAAGTAGGTGATGAAAAGTTGGGGGTAGAGGGCCCATAAATAATATATTGTTTTTTACCCTTGATTATAGTAAATAACTTTCAATAACAAATGCAGGTATTCCACACACTCCTAAATCACAGGGGTAAATTGTGTAGCTCTCTTATCTATCTCATTTATTATTGTTTAAATTTTTACATTGAAGACACTAAACGTTTCAAGTGAAATATATACTATAGGGTGACACTGTATTCATTTTTTTTTTTTTTTTTTTTTTTTTTTTTGAGGGCAGTGTCACTGGCCCTCATATGTGGGACCCGAACCGGGGCCGCTGGCTTCCCAAGCCAGCACTTAACCATCACACCACTCGGCCGGCCCTGTATTCATTTTTTTACCAGTGATTTTCTGTGTACTGCAAAACAAAATTGCCTGTTTCTATCTACATACTGAGAAAAAGAAACTTCTAGCTCTCTCAGAATCAGTCTGACAAAAAAGGAATAATCAAATTATATACTTAAATCATTAGATGAAGAATTTAAAAAATTATTTGATTTACCTCTTGATCCACTGGAATATGTCCGTTAGGCCCAGATAAAGGGAGGTGGGAAGAGTTTAAATTTATTGTGATTTTATTTTGCCAAGTCAAGGAATTAATAAACTGGGGGATTGGAAAGAAGCCAAAGAAGGATGTTTCCACTCTCCGTTTCAGTTTCTTTTCCATGTAAGGTATGTTAGAGCCTTGCTCTACGATTATCATGAGAATCTAACCAATCTTTACAAAAATCCCTTTTCTTTGCCCGGCACAGCTCTTCCCACTGCCACCATGTTTTTTTCTCCTGATAACTGAGGAAACTGGGGAAAAGTGCTCCGAGAAGATTCTTGCTAGACATGGCCTCTAGCAGTACAAACCAGGTGAGTAATCGCTGGTAAAAATCAGCACACAGGGACTTCTGACTCAATGACTACAAATGCTCAAGTTGTTTGTGAGGTTTTGTCAAGATCTTTCCCAACTCCTCCCCCAAAACTGTCCTTTTTGTTTTTTTGTTTTTAAAATTTTTTTAAAAAATATTTTACTGGGGATTGGGTGTTGAGGGGAACAGCACTGGGGAATCGGGGAAGGGAAACAGACAAGTTGCTGTCCTTTTGTCCTTCAGTCTAGTGTGGAGGACGGTGTTTCACTGGCCCATGTTGGTATCATCATTGCATTTTTGCCGGGTGAGGCACTCGCCGGCCATTGGACAGCCGTTCACAGCGACTCATGGCAACTCACGAAAGCACACACCAGCTGCTGGCCAGCCCCACTGCGCCCTATGCCATCGCAGGTGACTCAGGGCAGCCCAGCTCCAGGTCGAACTGTTGTTCACCATCTTAGCTGTAGAGGGAGCAATGTCACTGGCCCTCATGTGGGATCCGAACCGGGGCCCTGCTGCTCAAAGCTGGCATTCCAAGCCAGCTCCTAACCAACGTGCCACTGGGCCGGCCCCCAGAACTGTCCTTTTAGATAAGGGGTGAGATGTAGAAGGTTAGCCCTTTTTTTGATTGAATTAACAGCCAGCAGAAACTCAATAATTCTGATGTATGAATGTCATCCTTAATTAGTTTGCAGTGGCAATAAAGGATTTTCCTTATTTTTAGGTTCACTCTGCCACATCATGAGAAATGGGGAGATGGGAAGCTGAACACATATGATTGTTACAACCTCCTGACCTCGCCCTACACTTTCAAACTACTGGAGGGTCGAATCATTAGCTTTCTGAAACTCCAATAATTCAAGAGGTAATATTAGGATATAATGAACTGAATCCTAGAAGTGTTAAATGTTCTATTCCATTCTCATAAGAGGGAAGCAGCAACACTCAAGATCTCTCTATGCTCTAGGAACTCTTATTTCTCTATAGTCCCTCTCATATTATATTGAGCATGTAAAAAATGCATCCACATCCGCCTTTTCTGGGGGGGCCCGGGTGGAGCATGGGCTGTGGCTGAACTTGACCTACAGCAGCTCCCCTCCAAGGTGATCCTGGGGCTCACATCCGCTTTTAAACATAAATGACTTCCACCAAAAAATAAAAAAATAAAAAAAAAAATCCTTAAGAAATATTTAAAATTTTGCTATTGTAATTTTTCAACTATGAACTCATGCAGTTCACCACTGGTTCTAATTTCTTAGCTATCATCATTGACAGCAGGGAATTCTTGCAAAAATTTAACATAAATTAATAAAATTTGTAAATATTGTAGAATTTGAATGAAAATGCCATCGTGTCACATTTTGCAGACATTTATCATGAAGTCATTTCCACTTTGCGGTTTTCTTTTCAAGAGAATATTTTCCCTCTTAGGACTCAAACTGCCAGCACCTTCAGGAAGAAACAGTCCTGAAAGCCGTGGGGCAGGTTCTATTCTAAGAGCTTCCTCTCTGCACTCTGACCTTGATGATGGCACTTGATCATGGTCCGTATTATTATTGTCCATGGTATCATCACAGTGTGCTGAAACATACATTATTCATCTTAGCAGTACCAGAAACTGTCTCTAAAACAAGAGGTCCTTAAATGGTTGGTTCCTTGAAATGAGGGCAACATCATTCTCCCTGAAATCCTGGCCAAAAATCAATCCATCCTGATGCTGGCCTACCATCCACAGCAAGGACGAAAAGAGTGACTTCTTTTGCAAGGTCTCCGTTTCTATTTCAAATGTATTTCTAAAGAGTTATCATCACCTCGCTTTTCTATGAACCGGTCGTGAAATCCAGATGCCTCTCCGGGCCTGGAGACCTCACGACCTGCACGGCCGCAGGCTCGGAACCCGCCAACCCCAGGCAGCATCCTCGAAAGTGAGAGTAGACCAGCGCGGCGACGCGCGCCGAGTCTCGCAGCCCCGGGATACCGGGCGCAGGCGCGGAGGACCAGCGGACACGCCCATCGCTCGCAGGCCTGGCCCAGACACCGGGGAGCGCCCGGCCGCGCCCCGCCCCTGCCTTCGCCCCTCTCGCTAGGTCTCGCGCGGACTCGCGCCTGGCTCCGCCCTCGAGCCGAACCGGCCGCGCGCCCCCAGCCCGAAGTGGGGCCAGCCCCGCGAGGCGCGAAGGTACCTACTTGTGGAAAGAAACGGGCTTATCCTTATCATATCGGTTCTTGCAGCCGTAGGCGGAGCAGGACTGCACCATCCTTCTGGTCCTCCGTCGCTTCCCTTCTGCCGCCTCAGCAGACCGGTGAAGCTGCTATCAATGTCGCTGCGGTCGGCTTTGGCACACTCGCTTCTTCTGTAGCTTTGGCCAACCGTTAACAATGAAAATAGCTTCACACGGAAGTGACTAATGGGCCCGTTTTGTTGTTTCCAGTAGCAGGAGGACCACAGCCATCTCCCCTCTCCCGTCTCCAAGATGGCGAAGGCAGCTTCAACCTCACTTCTCGCGAGAAGTTCGTCCTACTGTCTCTGATTAGCCCTGAGGTCAGAGGTAACGTTCCCTGAGAAGCAGACCATTGGCTGAGGCCCGGCGTGTTGCCCGTCGGGCTCAACGTTGCGGAAGTGGGCGGGGCCTGAAGGTTCCGGAAGGAAGAAACAAACAGCTTGTTTAGAGGAGGCGAGGGAAGCGAAATGCGAACCTAGGGCCAAACTCTGCCGCCGATGGTTTTTTTTGGTAATTTATCTGGGGCGGTTTAGCTTAGAGAATAATAGGGTCTATTGTGTCCGCTGGCTTAAAGGAGGACAGGTGTAAAGGTGAGATCGTTGGGTAATTGCGCCCATTTCTTTAAAAGGGCAGCCACTAATTGTATATGATTTGTAAACATGGGAAAAACCCAAATGCCCATTATTGAATGAATAAATTGTGGTATCGTCATACAACGGACAGCAATCAAAAAAAGTAGTATGACTCACACAATAAGGATGGTTCTTACATAATGTTGAATAAGCCTGACAAAATACACTATACAATCCTTTTTTTAGGTAAAATTAGTCTGAAGAGGTTACTTTGGGGGAAGAAGTAATGAAGCTGGGGTTATGGGATGGTGGTCATGTGTCTTGACTGAAGCGATGGTTAAACTGCACTTTATGATAATCATCTGACCCTTATTTATAAAATGTTTATTCCACTTTAATAAAGCAGCTTATTAAGCAAATTGGCCACACAAGATACGCAGAACTGCCCTTTATTAGAGAATGAGCGATATTTGTATGTTCATTTGATCTCATTTGACCATTTAAGGGAAAGACAATACATAGGGATAAACTGAAGGTTAATTAGAAGTTTGATGTTTTTCAGCCTTAAAAGGCCAAAAGCTAATTATTTACTAATATAACACTTTTTAAGGAAAAAAGAAAATTTCACCCTTGACATTTAAAATAGTAAGTTTTATACGATTCTAGAATGATAAAACTTTGTCTTCTTGTTTGACAAACTGAAGAAAAATAAGTCACTTGTTTTGACACAGGAGAAGGCTAAGGGCTAAAGATGTTTTTAAACTAATATCTAAATGTAGATTTTTTTTTTTTAAAGATTTTATTGGGGAATTGGGGGAGGAGAACAGACAAGTTGCAGCCCTTTTGTTCTTTAGTTGCAGAGGACGTTGCTTCACTGGCCTATGTTGGTACCGTCATTGCGCTCTTCCCGGATGAGGCAGATCGGTCCTCTGGATGGTCGCTCATGGCAGCTCACGAAAGCGCAAGCTAGCTGCCAGCCAGCCCCACTGCAGCCTACGCTGGCGACTCATGGCAGCCCAGCTCCAGGTGGAGCTGTTGTTCACCATCTTAGCTGTAGAGGGCACAGCGTCACTGGCCCACATGTGGGATCCGAACCGGGACCCTGTTGCTCAGAGCTGGTGTCCCAAGACGACAACTCACCAACACGCCACTGGGTGGGCCCTAACAGTTTAGATTTTAATTTCTACCCAACTATGCTCTTTTTCTAGAAACAATTTTTATTTGAAAAGATACTCGAGGATTCATTCTCTATGGGCCTCATTATCTTCATCTGTGGAGTAAGGCTGTAGGACTAAATAAGGAATTCTTAATTTTGAATCCATGAATGGTCGGGTCTTAAATCTCCTGAAAAGAAACTGAAATTATACATACATGTGTATATCATTTTTCTGGGGAGCTATCCATAGCTTTCACCTGATTTTCAGAGAAAATACAAAAACTAGTTAATATGTAAGGACCCTTACAACGCTAATATTCTAGGATTAGTGAAACAAGATTTTCATGTAGATACAAATTACAGGTTTTCTCTAATATTGAATAGAAGAAGGGTGAATATTTTGATTTAAATATCCAGTATTTTAAAATAGTTTTAAATTTTGTTTTAATACATTAAAATCTAAACTGTTAGGTATCAGTGAGTTTAAAACTACTTTCCCAACAAAAGGCCTAAAAAAAGCTAAAGAACCACTAGTCATAAAAAGAGAATAAGTAAAGTACCCAAACATGCTCAGTGCTTTCTGACAGTGTTTATTCCTCTCATGCACCAATCTGGGACATGGGATGAGCCAGAGGATTCAAATGGATGAAGATGACAGTGACTGGTAACGCCTCAAATTTGCTTGCAGTTAAGGACTCAGTGCTTCAACATTGATACCATAAAAATGGTCTGGTTCTGACAGAACAACAAAATGCCAATGATTGTCTTTATCTCTGTGATTGTCAACAGCCCTTAAAGCCATTGGCCTGGTCCTGGGAGACAAGCTTTAGGGCCGTCAAACTTGGAGTGCCCTTTCCTATTCTGACTCAGTCCCAGGTTTATTGATTGCTGTTTAGCAAAACAGGAGAGCCTGGAGTACATTTAGTGTTTCAGAGAGAAGGGAGACAGTGCTGATGCAAACATAATGACACAGACTCAGAAAAGAACATTTCAGTTATCAAATACAAACTCAAAAGGAATAGGTGTGGAGAATCAGGATGCAGGCCTAATCTCTAATTCCAATTCCACCTTCTTGTCCAGAATTAATAGATTGCCCAGATTAAATAGTTTTCCTCAAAAACATTTCTGTTTTAAATTTAAAAAAGCCTAAGCAAAATTAATTAGAAATGTGACAAAATATTGGATGTTCATAAGTGAAAAATAAAGCCATTGCAACCATTATATTGAATACTATTTCAGGAGTTTGGAATTTTAAAGCAAACAATATTAAAGAAATAGGACGATAACAAGTACTTTTTAATTTTAGTTATGTTGCTTTTATTCAAAAGAATAACTGCTTGACAAACTCTTAAATCATGAAGTTTGAACCAAACCGTCAATCTTCTGCAATAACTCTGTGAGGTAGGTATCTGCACAGCCACAGGGACCAAGAGTCCTTTCTTCCCTTGTTGCTTTCAAAGGCAGAAACCACTGTCCTAGTGGGCAGTTAGAACAATTGTTTCCTCCTTTTGTTCCCCACAGTCCTGCCCAAGTTACCATCTGTTCCTGGGGTTGGACCATCTGTGTTTGTGAAGGTTACAATATTGTTTACAAAAATCCAAACTGTTGCTTTGATTTATATGATCTCGCACTCAATCATACAAGTATTTCTTATGTTTAAAACACTGATTGACTCTACTTGGTTTAAAGACTCTCTTAGATCTTTTCTACATTTATTATCAGTGATCAATAAAGATGACATAGTAAGCAGGTCTAAAATTCTGAGATGTCAGCATGTATCCTTTTCAACTTAATAAGACCTCAGATCATACAGTATTTCTGTATGTTACAAAAGTTGGTACAATACAACTCTACCAGGAAAGTCTTAAAATGAATTTCAAATATTACAATAAATCATTATAACTAGAAATGTGACATTTGAAGCAGAACACATGTACAGAAAATGAAATCCTTTAAAAAAATGACATTGCTACATAGCCCCACATCAAATTTGTAATTGGTAGGAAATGCATTTCTAGTCTGGTGTAAGAAACTCCTACTATTAGCTTTTGAAGTTGGTAACTGCAGCTGAAATGTTTTTCTATGAAGTATGCTACCCTATTTGATATTTGATCTGGAAGTGCAAAATTAGGATTCATGAAGTCTTGATATGTCATCTTTCTAGAACTTTCCTCTTAGGAGCACCACGCTATCCTATGCCAGTGTGTTCCAAAAGACTTCCAAAGGACTCCAGTTTCTCTCCTGCCTCCTCTCTTCGTAATAACCTTCACATCTATCTGAACCCATGCAGGAGTCCTACAGAGAGTCTAATACCAGTTCAGTCACTTATTTGTACATGGCTTCAGAAAAAAAAAAAACTCATCTGTAACACAAGGATTTCTTCTATGAGAAGGAAGACAATGCCTTGCCTTCTTCACATAACTGTCTTAAGGATAAAATGAAAAGTGTGTGCAAGAAATTGCTTTAATTATAATGTGCTATATTTAAGTATTGTTTTCTATGACATGCAACAGCTTTGTCCTAGACCCAAATTAGAAAACACTTACTGATATTTTATTCAGCATCTCATTAATTGATGGCTAATCTGATTAATTTGAGAGTCTGTGACAGATGTTCTTTTTCTCCCTATCTAATCTATACATAGTGAGACTCATTAATACATGAATGGACAGTGTGATTATCAGTGATTGCAGGTGACAGAGCCAACACTCCTGGGCATCAACAACAACACTGCTGTCCACTTTGCTAATGAGCAGTGCCAGCTGAGGGAGTTAGGATTTCATAATACTTGAAGTTTTGACTCTTCTCAAACAGAAAACTGCAGAAGAGAACATTAGACACTTATGCTGTAGCCATTAAAAAACTAAGATAACTTGCCTGTTGAATCACCTCAGACAACATTTACTCATTCTGCACAAGACCTGAGGAACCTGGGCTATATGTTGTCATCTAGGAACAGTATTACAAAAGTTTTCTGATTAACCAAATTTGTCCTTTCTGTTGTTCTAGCTCAGTAGTAATTTCTCTTGTCAAATGTAAAGTGTTCCTAGTATCCTCCTAAGGTCTTACTGATATGAAAGCCATGAAGAACTGCTTTCCTCAGAAATGCATCAAGCTACTATGTGTTCTGCAGTATCACCCAGGTTCCTGAAAAATTCCCTTTATAAGTTACTTTGATATACTATTCCTATAAAAGGATCAAACTCTTGTTTAATGTCATAATTAAGAAGATAAGTGTGCTGGCTGGAAATAAATGTCTTACATCTTGTTAATTCTTCTACTGATTAAGAGGTGTTGTGTAAACCAGAATGTGAAATCAAATTATAAAGTTCAAGTTTCTTTAACTTTCAGCTGATAACAAAGAATTACATCAGAATGGAAAAGCAGAACTGCTCCAAATGCACAAAAGCTAGCTAGTCCTAAAAGAAACCGTTTTTCCCCAACATTGTACAATATTTTATTGTAACAAAAATATTTAAATCAATCTCATAATAATATGTTATATAGGTACTCACTGAGAAGGATAAATTCGATAATGTGTACATTTAACAATATTTTACTATACATCCAATTAATCTTGAGTAATTTGGAGGAAAAGAAAAAGATATAAATCCCTTTTTATATAATTCCATATTTTTCCCAGAGACTTTATAGATAACACAATCAAGATACAGCTGTAAATTATAATTCTAACCTTAATATTAGAACCTGCAACATGTAAAAATTCCAGTCATGTACTGCTAGGTATTTGCCAAAAAAGCTAATCAAATGTTTGTCATACAGCGGTTTTAAGTTTGTAAGATAATATTCAAATGCTTTATACTGCCATGGGTCCTTTTGTTTGAGTTTACACAGTAGCTCAAATACTTCAATACACTTTTTTTCACCTGTTTAGTCTCTGTGTTATCACTTCTCGATACATAATAGAGATGTAGATAAGCAACAAAAAGATGACAAAGAAATCATCTAAAAAGCCTAAAATTCCAAACAGGGCTTCAGGTACAAAATCTAAAGGTGATATAAGATAGAAAAAAGCTCCCATTAAACAAAGTATTATCCTGATACGGAACATCCAGAAAAGGCCCCCGACTGAAAACATTTCCCTGAATGCATGTCTCAGTAAAGTGGGTAGATCCATAATTCTTTCCATTATCTGGTAGGGGGAAGAACAAATATTATGATTTGGCATCTAATGTGTCAGACTTCAAAATAACATAATTTTCTTACAACATGCAAACTCAGTTAACATGAACTAAGTTTCACATACTGATTAAACACCATATTTTCTAGCTATGCATTTTATTTTAAAATAGTTCTTTGATTACTAAGTTCTTATAGGCCTTATTTCAGATAATTGTAAAGCAACTAAAATAACAAACTTAAAATATAGGATATAATAAAATAAAACTCAAGCTATCTCTAATTTAAGTTAGTAAAATAAACAAAATGAATAACCTAGTGTATAGGATTAGAGTCTGAGGCTTGAGCTCAAGTCTCAGCTTTAAAGTCAGATCTGGGTTTGAATTTAAAGTCAATCACTTATTAGCCAGGAGACCTTTCAGCCAAGTTGTTTAACCTACTAGAGATACGTGAGTCAAAAACTCAGTACCTATGTGTCATGAGGACTTTCAAGAACTAAAAGAGGTATTGTGCATAAAAGACCTTTATAAATTGCTAGATAATATATAAGTAGTATACATTAAAGATACATTAACTTTGATGGCTTTGACAGTCTAAGAATACCAATGAAACTGACCCCTTCTTAGGGTGTTTATTCTGTTTAGCTTAAGCGAATTACTAATTGCTGCAATGATTTTTGGAATGCCAGACCCTACCTTTCTGAAAAGGATTAAGTTTCTGAATGTTTACAGAAACACACATCAATCTTTAGGTTTTTATACAAGTGAGCATAATTTTCACAGCTGAAATTTGACAGATTACATGAATTTTTTAAAAATTGAAGGACATGGAGGAATTGGAACTCTCATACACTGTTGGTGGGAATGTAGAGCCTCTTTGGAAACAGTTTGGCCGTTTATAAAAATGTTAAACATAGAGTTACCATAATATCCAGCAAATATTTGCACAGTGAAGCATATACCCAAAAGGAATGAAAACGTGTCTATACCAAACTTGGTACCTGAATGTTATGCCAGCATTATTCGTAACAGTCAAAAAGTGGAAACAATTCAAATGTCCATCAACTGATGAATGGATAAATAAAACGATAGATTATTTGGCCATAAAAGGCAATGAAGTCCTAGCATAAGGAATATATTCAATAATACTGTAGTAATTATGTATGGTGTCCGATAGGTACTAGATTTGTTGGGGTGATCACTTCGTAAGTTATATAAATGTCTAATCACTATGTTGTACACCTGAAACGAATATATTGTGTGTCAACCGTAAGTGAAAAATAAAAAACAAAAAAAGTAATGAAGTACTGAGATGTGTTACAACATGAATGATCGTTGAAAACATACTAAGTGAAATAAGCCAGAGACAAAATATATTGTATGATCCCTTTCAAATAAATGATGAAATATCCAGAATAGCCAAATCTATAGAGACAGAACATAGATTAGTGGCTGCCAAGGACTGGGGAGAATGGGAAGGGACTGCTAAAGCTTTTGGGAAGATGAGAATATGTTCAAATTATATTATGATGATAATTAGATTATATTTACTCTGCAAATATACTATAAATTATTGAATTGTATACTTTAAACAGGTGCTCTTATGGCATGTAAATTACATCTAAATAAAGCTGTTAAAAAAAAAAAGTACCAGTATCTGTATGCCCTTGAGTTTATTCTCTGACTGCAGATTGCTCATTTGTTCTGTGTAGTTGTTAGTTGACTACGTGATCTATAAGGTCCTGTGTAGTAATGACCTACCATGACTCCTTAACGTAACTTCCTTTGTTATCTCATTGCTCAGGGGCTGGTAGATGCAAGAGAAACTGAAGAGAGGATGTAGATCACTTCCTGTGGTCATCCCACTGCCCACAGTTCAGCTATTTTTAATAATCTGTATAAATATCATAAATCCAACTCTAGGTATGCATTTTATTTGTTTAACAAGTGCCAAATAAACTGAGCGGGAGATGGATTTAAAAATGGCAAGAATTGAGAAAGTGATGAGAAAATAGTTTTAAAAACACCACCAGGTAAAGAAAATCTTGTAACTTAGAAAACTTGTCACAAAAGGACAAAAATGATGATTTTAGGATCACTTCCTATGCTAATTTTCTATTCTCTCTGGAAGAAATATAATATTTAAAGCAAAACAGCTAAACAGCCTTTGCAAGGTCTTTGATAAGTATTCTAATAACTAGCCAGTATGTCTTTTGAATACTTTTCTGTCCTTTATCAGAGCTATTTTGTTCACTTCTCATCTGGTATCATTTATACAAAATTTGTAATAATTAGATAAATATGAAATCGGTTATTAAAAAATGTATATTAATCACAATCTCACTCCAACTTTGAATGAGGTAGCATATCAAAGTAAGAGCTAAATGTCTTTATTATATTGTAATTTCATCACATACCAAGCTTTCTTACTCATTAAATATATGTATCTGACACAAGAATAGAGCAATGGTATGCTTCACACTTAAAAACATGAATGGATATCTTAAAATTATCTTTTTTTCTAGTTCAGTAGTAGGTCTTAAATTTGAAATATTGATTTTAAAGGATCATCCTATAGATGTCACTGAGGGATATGTGAAAAAATCGCTGGATGAAAAATAGCAGAAACTCCCAGATAACTATGGAGGACAACAGTGATTAGATTAAGTTTTTCTTGTTGTTTAAATACCTAAAAGATTTACTTACCCATTCACAACAGGTGAAACTATACCTTTATTCATGACATCACAGAATAAGGAATATAAGCAAGGGAGTACAAGAGCATATAGCTGTTTAATACTGAAGCTTTTTTTTTTTTTGAGGGCAGTGTCAGAAGCCCTTATATGTGGGATCCGAACCAGCACCGCTGGCATCCCAAGCCAGCACTTCACCACCGCACCACTCGGCCGGCCCATAATACTGAAGCATTTTAATAGCTTATATTCTTGGCTGGGAGTAGTAGTATCAATTCTTAAGGATTATTCATTAATTTATTCAACAAACATTAAGGGCCTACTCTATCCCAGACACTGAATTTAACAATGAGAATATAGCAGTGACTAAATAAATAGTCCTTGGTCTCAGGAAGCCTTTAGTCTACTGAGAGAAAGAAAATGAACAAGATGTGAGTACTGTTTGTGACAAATGCTACTGCAAAGGAAATTTACAGAGGGCGCTAAATAGAGAATACCTTAGTTGTGGGGAAAGCCACTCTGAGGGAGGTCTATATGGACTGCCTAAGGGATGAGAAGTCGGCTGTGAGCAGAGCAGAGGGACAAGCATTCCAAACAGGGAACGGCACATGTGGAGGCATTAAGGTGGAAAGACGGGGGGCATATTCCGAGAGCTGAAAGGTGGCCAGTGGAGCTGAGGTACAGTGAAAGAGAGGGCGCAGGATGCAAAGGTGTTAGGGAGGGAGGGACCAGGTCACGCAGGGCCTTATAAACCACAGGAAGGAGTTGGAACATTATTCCAAAAAGTTCTAAGTTTTAAAACACAGCATCATGGCCTTACTTATGTTTCCAAAATATTACTTGGGCTGCTGTGCAGAGAAAAAAGTCAAAGTGAAGAGGCCACAGTAGTTGTCCTAAGCAAGAGATGATAGTGACTTTAATATGATGGCTACAGACACAGGACATTTTGATGAGGTAAAAATGACAGGATCCCCAAGAAAGAAAAGAACTGATACAACTTATTTATAGATCAGATGAGGGGAAGTTAGGGAGAGGAGAAATCAAAACTGAACTCTGTAAGACTGAGAAAATAGTTAACTGAGTTAGGGAGGGAATCAGTTTAATATTGTACATGTTACGTTTAAGGATGCCTATGGAACATCCAAGGTTGGATATAAGCTAAGTAGTTAGATAGTCTAGGAGGAGGGGTGTGGACTTTCCACATACTAAATTTGTACTTAGCCTATTCTAGCGTATGAAATACATATTCAGTCATACACACACTTCTAGAATTCTTTGTTAGGTTTTTGAGAAAACTGAAATGAGACAGTAAAATGCTCAGTTTTTAATCTATCAAATACTTTTTTTTTAGGGAAAGGGTCAACCATAAAATCAATGTTCTTTAAAAATAGAATGCTTTTGAATAGGTAAGATGACATACAAAAAAAAACCCCCAAAACCCCAAAACCTAAGGTTTAAGGCAACATTTCAAATGGGGGCCAGGGTAAATATAATAGAGTAAAATACAACTGTAAAACTCCAGAAATTGTCAGTTGTCAGTTTCTCATAAACACTATTTTAGAATAACATAGGAGTTGATGATTTTATATTTCCCTCCAATATTTCCTATTGCTTTCTCACTACTATGTCTTTCATAAAAGATTTTTATAATTTTTTTTTTAAGATAGAATAACTGTAGTCCTTGAAAAAGCTGTATCTCAGTGAATGACAACAAAGATGAAGGTAAAAACTTTACCCAACACACGTAAGCAATGAGATTTTTCATAGTGAAAGAATATTTGTCGGTAAATCTCACTTTACAAAAGAGACATATCATTATACTCTAACTTTGCACCTACTATAACATTACTTACAGATCTGGGCTGCCCTGAGAATCTCCGGTTATAATCATTAATATCTTGATGCAATGGTGCAACATCCTGAGACTGGTCATTGTCACCAAATACTGGTAGCAGTAAAGTTACCTGTATATTACGGAAAAAAATTGTTATACATTTCTGCACCATTAATTTTTTTCATTTTGTGTTATTCAATAAAATGAAAAAAGCTGAATTTATATTTCACTCATTTCCTTTAGGAAAGGCAACACGGGAGGAAGTAAGTTATTATTGCCTTACAATAAAATCCAATGCAAAATGTAATTTGAACTCCTATAAAACAAACAGGCACCTTATCCAAACATTGGTTCTAATCTTTTCCAGTCCACACCAGGGATAAAGTCAGTAGTTCTCTGTTTGGGCTACCAGATATTTGAAGATATAAAAACAATGAGAAAACATTCAGGAGCAAAGTGACATAAAATATATACCTATTACTTTGAGAGAAAAAAATAAGGGATTTCTTTTTCAATTAAAATCATGATTCCTTATCCTCATTGGTATTTAAAATTTCTTTGAATGTTACCAACCATAATACAGAGATTAACTTATTGCAGAAACCAGCTCTCAATCACCTATCCCCACTATAATCAAAACAGGTAATTCTTGATACTGTTACATAAGATAATACATTTAACCCTTTTTCCTCCAATGTAAAGGTAAGAATACACAAATGTCTCAGGACCACACTCGGTAATCTGAAGAAGATAGTACCCTGAAAAATACCTAAACATATGGTAACTGTACAATGGGATAAAACTGGGAAGGAGTAGTGACAGATTTAGGTTTACATCATCTAGCTGCTGCGTTTATCCTTCCTCAGTTCAGCTGTAAAACCAGAGCTTCTCACTGTTCAGATGCTCTCCAAACAGCTAAACAAAGGAGTGACTCGCAATAATAGGTGGTAGGAACAGCAGGTACAGTTATCCCTCCACAAATTTGTTAACAAAAATGCATCCTTTCAATAAATATTCATTGAGTACCTACTGTGGGCAAGGCACCGTGCTAAGGGCTTGGTATATTAAAAAATGAAGACAAAGCCTTGTCCGCTGGTGATCACAATCCCCATGGTAGACCGGGTGACAGACCTGTTCAACAGCCTGCACTAAGGCTCTCTGGTAGGTGTTCTAACAAAGCTGAGAGTAAGGACTTCTCCCTAAGGTGTCTAGAAAGCTTGAAACAAGCTAGCCCTTGACCCACAGGTCAGACCATCGGTGTGTTAGCGTATGCATTCAGGGAGAGAAGTGCTCAGTGTGCTGTAGTCAGAAGCAACAGCATATGCATTATTCTTTCCATTGAAAAGGAAGTGGAGCCATTATCTGCCACTTGTCTTGCCTCCAGGATGAATTACTCTGCAGTTAGGAAACCAAAAGCTATTATTTGAAACCAAGTTTATCTCCGCCTTTCTAGCCTCTAGCCAATTAACGTGTGGTCCAAAGGCTACCACCTGCTAATTTATATATACCCTACGAAAGCCATGGGTGGGGGAATCCAAAAATCAGGCAGAACTAATCAATAATCTTAGAGGTGCAGGCTAAGGTAATAAAACTATAAAGAAAATCCAGGAAATGCATATCATTAAAGTGAAATAGTAGTTACCTCCGGGTGAGGAAGGAGGGGTAGAGATTTGGGAGGGGTACTGAGGAGGGTTCTGGGGCTGTTGGCTAGTTTCTGTTTCTTCATCTGAGGAGCCATTACCTTAGTGTTGCTTTGTGATAATTCAATGAGCTTCTTTGTTTTGTGTGCTGTTCTGTATGTGTGTTATATTTTACAAAGAACTTTTAGAAAATTGTTGCCATTTGTATCATTTTGTTTTATTTTTTGGCCTGTGGTTTTATGTCTTTATAGTGTGGTTGCAAGAGGGAGCAAAATATGCATTCAATTTAGCATCTTTACTTAAAAACTCTGTATCCTTTTGGGGACTTTATTTTACACACTGGAAGACTTCCTAAGGAGATGCTCTCTCTTCACATGTTCATAACTCATTATTTGAAAGATATATCTTTTTATTTTAAATGGAAAATGAAATAACTATTGGGTTGTCAGAAAAGTCATGACACACTTTTGCAATGAAAAACAGAAAAAATATGTCATGACTATTCTGACAACCCAATATAAAGGACATTATGAAAAACCATACACACCTGAAAGAGTGTCTTATTTTGCTACGTTTACTAATTTAAAAACTAAGGACTTCAGTTTCTCAGGTTTTTCAGTATATTGCTTCAGTTTGTCAAAGAAATTGAGAAAATTTGGCAATCTCACCTGTGCTGACATTTCAGTCTTCAATATATGTTTATAAAAATTTATTGCCTCCCTACTGAGGTAGCTTCTACACTAACTATAATGGTCAAATCTCTTCTGGTTAATTCAATGTGGTTATGTTTCCAAAGGAGACATTTAAAAAAATTATTATTCCTCATTTAAAGCTATCTGGACCTTTACCCGAGAGAGGGGCAGATTAAAAATAAATCAAAAAGAAAAAAACAATTTTTTCAAAAGAAGTATATGTAGGGGATATTTACTTAAGCCTGAGTAAGCTAGTTTAGTTATTCCTTTGCAGGTATTATAACAAAGAGTTTCTAAGATTTGGGAGAGAATTCATTTATCATTTGTTTTCTACTCAAGGATTTCAAAGGAAATTCCCTTTTTTTGAGATGTCTTAAAGATGTTAAAAAAATAATGGAGTAATACCATAGAAGCTTTGGATAAAGGAAATTTGGCTAAAAATATCAAAATAATTCAAAAGTTAGATACAGAAACTATAAAATTTTACAAAACAAACTAGCTTAAATGATACTTTCTGGATATAAATATTACCGTTTGTCTACAGATTGGACAACTGATTGCCCCAAGCCATGAACCATATCTCCAGTATGCAATAATGCAGGTACCTAATGGGAAAAAAAATATTAATACTGGTGTTTTAAAGTCCATATATCCTGAGAAAATTTAAAATAGTTTAACAGTATCACCTTATTTTAAAACACTTTTTACTTCATCCAACACATTCTTCAGGTAAATTCAAATCTAGTAATTCCCAGTCATTAAAAAACATTTTTAATTTAAACTATCAGTTAAGATATAGACATTTTTTTTTTTTTTTTGAGGGCAGTGTCACCGACCCTCATATGTGGGATCCGAACCAGGGCTACTGGCGTCCCAAGCCAGCACTTAACCACTATGCCACTCGGCCAAGATATAGACATTTTTATTTAATCAAAAGCAACCATGTACTAATCGCTTCAATGCCACTGGGCTTACTACAAAATACTGCATTTCCTATATAAAACGAACAAAATAATTAAACATCATTGTAAATATGACAACAAGTCACAGCCTCAATTTTCTGCTCCAAATTTGACATGTATGTATCAAAAACACAACTTTTATTTTTTATGAGTTTAGAAAGTCAAGTTATGTAAGTTTCAATAATAGTAATTAAGTAATATGAAAAAGGAACCAAAGGATACAAAGATTACATTCTCTCTGCCCTAATAAAGTTTATAATCCAGTTCAATAATTGAATCAACTTTTGTACTGGTTGGGTTTGATTTTTCTGCTTGAAGGTGTCTGTAACAAAACCGCTAGACACAGTCTAAAGGAAGACCTCAGAAAGTGATAGGTGAGGTAAGTATAGAAGCACACTAAATGTTAGGCCAGTAACAAGTAAAGAAATATTTTTAAATACTATGTGATGTTTAAGTGGCCAGTTTATTTTCTTCTCTGCAGGACACCTGTTTCTTAGGTCATTCAAGTCCCAATGTGAATCTGAACTAAGCGCTTCTTATCTCCCCATCGCCAGGATTTTTTCTGTATTCTCAGTCTTGTCTTAGCAACGTGGCTTACCCTTCTGTGTTTCTTATTCCAATTCTTCCAGATCAAATAATTGTCTAGTATTCAGCAATGATGATCAAAGTGAGGAGACCAAGGTGACACACTTATATCAATCAGAAGGTAGTTAAATCTTGAACTGTGTAATATTAACTTTAAGCACAAAAGGAGTACAGAGAGGGAGAACTCTGGTATTTGTTTGAGAAGCTGGTAGAGAAAGAGTTTGAAGTACACTTTGGAGGATAGCGAAGATTTAGATAGGCAGAAATCAGGTGGGATTTTAAAAATCCAGGTTTATGAATAGCAAGAGCAAATGCAGGAGGCAGAAATAAATGGTATACAAGGAGACTGGTAAGCAAAACAATGAGCTCAGCAAAGACTCTCCAAATTGGACATTACAGTGACTGTGGGCAAAAACTGGTCCAACAATTAAAAGATGAATTTAAAAGCTAAACAGTTTTTATCTTATATTGTGTTCTTTCTCTCAGCATGCTGTGTTAATTACGTACTATTAATACTTTCAGCAATCTAATTTCATATATAAACTACAAGAAAGCAAAACTTATAAATCTGTTAGTATTATTACTGCCATCTGTAATGATACCTTAGATTTATCTACTACCTTTTAACCCAAAAGTTCCATGTGTTTTGAAATATATTAATTTATTTAATCCCACATCTCCTTTTCACACATTGGGGTGTTGGTGTCCTTGTTTTGCAAATTATGTAATGGCCACTTGCCTGCACTGGAAAACTATGGTCCAGCAAACGAAACATTTCAGTTCATACACATCTGCTATGATATATTTGATGTTTTCCCTTTTTCTCACCTTTCCCCCTCTTTAAAAAGAGAGATTCACCTAAACAGAGGAGAGATGACTCAATGACTATTCTGGAACACGATCTCTCTAAATCTGTTTATTTATAAAATAGGAATAAGACTCCATAAGACTGCTAGGGAATTAAAATAATGAGGGGTACAATGCAAGTAAGGTGAAGTCTGTTGCTGTATTATTCTTTTTTTTTTAAAAGATTTTATTGGGAATTGGGGGAGGGGAACAGTGTTGGGGAATCAGGGAAAGGGAACAGACAAGTTGCTGTCTTCTTGTTCTTCAGTCCAGTTGCGGAGGACGTTGCTTCACTGGCCCATGTTGGTATCGTCATTGCACTCTTTCCGGATGAGGCAGATTGGTCACTGGCCTCTGGACGGCCGCTCACAGCGGCTCTTGGCAGCTCACGCTGGCTGCCCACCACTCACGCTGGCTGCCGGCCACTCACTGTAGCCTATGGCAGCCCACTGCAGCAGGGGCTGCAGCCTACACCATTGCCGGGGCTTGTACAACCCAGCTCCAGGTGGAGCTGTTGTTAGCTGTAGAGGGCAGTGTCACTGGCCCTCATACGTGGGATCAGAACTGGGGCCACTGGCGTACCAAAGCAGCTCTTAACCAATGCGCCACTCGGCCGGCCCTGCTGTATTATTCTTAACTCACAGAAAAGGAACAGAACTAGTTCCATACACAGGAATCATGCTAAAGTGATCTTGATATACATGGTATCAATATAATTAAACTATTATTCAAAGAAACACACTGCTGTTTATTGAAAAGTTGAATAACTAGTTTTTTTAAACTTTTGAACCTATAGATTGTAAGTAAAAGTATCTAATAAGTAGAGCAGGATATCAGAAGCAATCTACCCTATTACCTTAGACCCAAAGGTAAAACCAAGAACACAATACAGCCATCTTTCAATTGACTGGGCTATCCACTCATTGAATGACTTAAACCTGGGTTGGCAAAGAGACTTCATCTTGCCTGCCAAGCCTCACTGATTCCTAACACTTTTCTGGAGTACTGTGTTAGAGGATATTTGAGGCCATATCAAGAGTCAGAAAAAGAGGGCCGGCCGAGTGGCGCGGTGGTTAAGTGCTAGCTTAGGAAGCCAGCAGCCCTGGTTCGGGTCCCACATATGAGGGCTAGTGACACTGCCCTCAAAGAAAAAGAAAAGAAAAAAAAAAAAGACTCAGAAAAAGGGTGTCCAATTGATTAGGAATATCTATCAGAGGTTTGAGAGGAGAGGAAAGTATCTTTTTCTCTGTGATAGCTATTCAATTCTCCCTATCTGATTTTTCATTATTTTGCTGCTCGTTAGCATTTCCAACAGATAATTAAAGATAGACACAGAAATCAGTGTTTTATAATTTGTTAGCTACTTAGACAAAAATATTAGGAAAGAAGTTGAAATTAATGGATGAGAAAATAATGGTGCTGGTCAGTACTTAATGAGTACAAGGTATAGGAAATCCTGCATTGAATGGTATAGATTTAAAATATGCATGTCATCCCCAAAAGCATAAACACTAACATATACCTAAGAATTCCACATAATCTTAGACAAAAGATACAAGGGCAGAAAGCAATTTATAGGACCACTGTATGCTACATTTTAAATTGATCTTTATATGGAAATTGGGTACATTTTGGAAGCAATTAGAACCCTATCTTGAATACAGCTGTTCAAACAGAAAGAAATACTATCAATGAAAAAGCAGGTCTAGTGATTGGATAAATCTTAAAGAGAGTAGTTGTATTAGCCACCAATTACAGAGTGGAATTTAGCATAGGGTTTGAGGTTGGACCTGGGTTTAAAACCTGGATCTGTCCCTGGGTTACCCTTCCTGAATTTCTTCACATATCTAAGCCTTGGTTTTGTGGGGTTAGATGAGATGAAGTATATTAAGTGTCATGTAATAACTGACTCTCCCTAATCTCATATGACCATAAGAATTGACTATATGATATGTCATTATTCTCTGTGAAATCTTTCTGGAAGGTCAGGAAAATCGTGCAGGGGTAGAAAGCATGCCGTACTGATACTAAGTAAATGTGAAATCAACATTCCTTTCTTGTCCCAGTACATGCTCTAAATTTTTCATTCTCTATCACCAAACCTCTTGAGGTCCTGAAGAAAGAGAGGCTAAGACCTTCTGTACTAACTCAGAGTAAAAAAAGAGTTAGTAGACCTAAGAGAAGGTCTTGGATGGCAGGGTCCTAGAGAGAAGAAACTTCCTGCATTGGGAAGGATGAATAATAAATGAGACTACTAAAAAGTGATGAACAATGAGGTATTTGGTGAATCCCTCATGGTATTGATATACTTGAGTTACTATTCAAAGAGACACATTTCTGTTTATTGAGAAGTTGAGGTCCTGCCGAGTGGCTCAGTTGGTTAAGAGCTTGCTCAAGAGTATGAGCTGAGCTCTGAGCAACAGCAGTTCGATGCCCAGCCTGAGCTGAGCTGCCAACAGGAGGCAGGATGGCTCAGCTCAAAAAAAAAAAGAAGTTGAATAACTCATTTTTGTTTTGTTTTTTAAGTTGCAGAAAAAGGACAGTTTATTAGAAGAAAAAATACATTTCAAAGAAACGGAAGCGGGCCTGAGAATGGCTCAAGGGCCTTTATTAGAAAAGAAAGTACACTCCAAAGAGTTTGGAGTGGGCCCGGAGCAGAGGCAAGGCTCAAAACACTCAAAGGCCAATCACTTGTTTTTTAAATCTTTGAACCCTTAGACACTAAATAAAAAGTGGCTGATATGTAGAGCAGGATATCAGGAGCAATCTACTATACTCACGAAATACAAAATGTGACAGAGAGAAACTTAGGAATCCAGTCTATGTACATATATGGGTCTTGGTCTAAACAGTCACCTTTTACCAAGTACAGCATTGTTCACTTACCACAGAAGAGATGTCCACAGTTTGTTTCAACAGGGAAGGAGGCCTGATGTAAACAGATCGGACAGTACATGTCAGTGTAGAATTGCTGTCGAGCAGCCGCAGGTGCATCCTGATGAAAAAATATGTATTCATATTTATATAGGACATGCACAGGCTTTTCAAAACATCTTTATGTTAAATTATACTTAGGAATACAGTCAGTACAGTGTAACCCTCATCAAATTTTAGATATGTAATATTTCAAAGTCTTACAAGTTTGATAAAGTTATGAGGCTATCTGTTTATTTTATTTATAAACTGCACGGTCTCTACCTTCCTTCCTGAACACAATTTAAAGATAAAAACCTAGATTAACTCAGGAGTTTCTCTTTATTCCATTAGAAAGAATAAGTTATTTTGAGTAACACACCGCTGAGCTAAAGCATAAGCTGAATAAGAAATGTCAAACTGTTTCCCAAGTACGTATTAGTTTCTCATTTTTAACATCTTTTTCATTTATACATTCCTGACAAGTGTTGCATGTATACTCTCTCACACAAGAAACCAGAATTAAACTTTCTGAGAAGAATACTTGGTTATTTTGGAAGTAGAAAAATGTAAGACGACTGGTAACATGAACTTAATCCTTCAGACAGTCAGATTGGTAAATTTTAATGTTTCTGAGTTACATCACTGTTGAAAATGTAATAGGAATGCTGATTAGGAATCATCAATACAAGAAGAATCCAGATATCAAAGAACCCACTGGAATGTGAGTGCTATGAGGACCAAGCACTTCATCTTCAAGACTCATTGTAGCAGTACCCCAGAAACTACAAAATTATCTAGTACTAGTATGTAATGTACACCTTTTTAATACTTATCAAAGCCTGTTTTTATAGCACCTAGCGTATATCTTATAAACAAAGTAGATGGCATTAAAAACATTAAATTACCAAAAAAAAAAAAAGTATCAAATTTGGGCCGGCCGAGTGGCGCGGTGGTTAAGCGCTGGCTTCAGAAGGCAGCGGCCCCAGTCCGGATCAAACATATGGGAGCCAGTGACACTGCCGCTTTAAAAAAAAAAAAAAAGTATCAAATTTGCTAAATATGAGCTATTATTAATTGTAAACTAAATCAAAGATTTTGGTCATTCAAAATTAATAAACCATAACGAAAATCTCGTGTCCTAAAACAGTCCGAAAATACTAGAATACTCTATAAGCCAAAGTCACACCTTGATGTTAGAGCCTGTTTTGTCATTTTTAATGGTGCAAAAAAGAAAAACATACAGCACTTAATGTTCCCCTCTCAGCCTTTTTTCTCATTATTGTTCTTTGGAAATTAACTGACAAAAAAAACCAATTACCAGTGCTGTCTAACAGAATTTTATGCAATAGTGGAAATTTTCTTAATCTGTGATGTCCAATATGGTTGTCACTTGTTACGTGTGGCTACTGAGTACCTGAAATGTGGCTAGTGTGCCTAAAGTCCTGAATTTTTAATTTTAATTAATTTAAAATTAAACAGCCACATGTGGCCAGTGGCTACCATACAACACAGCACAGTATACGCTAAGTCACTAGCTTTATTCTAACTAGAGCTATATGCCAATTTTGAGGAAGATGTGAGGTAGATGAATGGAACAGTGATACAAAAAATCTGGAAGATTCCCTCAATCTGGGACTCCTGTATATCTAGATCTATTCATGTGATCCTACTGGGAATTTAAGCAGGTCTTAGTGAGCAAATATGTTAAATGGGGATAATAATAGCTGCTTTATTTATGTTTGAAGATTAAGTAATAGTTGTATGTGAAATCATTTTGCCAGCATGATTCTGGAAGAGAGTACTACTAATATGCTTAAACTATTTCTGAATCAATGAATTTAAGTTATATGAAGCAGGAATTCTTGTCTATTTAGTTCACAATTGAAATCCCAATGCCTAGAACACTGTCTGTATGGTAGATTTTCAATAACTATTTGGTAAATGGATAAATTATAAAACCCTCTTTGGAAATAAAGTTTGATTGGTGGGTAGGAAATCAATTTTTAATTTTTGTTTTTTGATGTTAGCTATCTTGGCATGACAGTGTACGATATCCTACTTAATCCAGCCTTCATAAAATGTATTACATTTCTGGTTCTTGGAGAGTCCATCTGGCTAAAAGCAAAGAAGAGGCAGAGGAGTGGTTTTCTTCTTTTCTTTGCTTAACTTGTTCTGTTAACTTTGATTATTGAAGGAAAAGAAAAGAAAAAAAAGCCACCCCTAATAGTCATTTCTTTGTAGGTCTTAGGGGAATACGTGTTAGAAAGAATAGTTTTTCCACTACATTGCATTAAATCCAATTAAGACTGATTATTTCCTCCCAAGTAAATAATAGGAAAACTGCTCTCTTTTAAAGCAAGTTAAAAAATAAAGAACACAATGGGGGGGATGGAGGGAGGGAGAAAAATAATTAAAAAATAAAACAAACAAAAAACACAACATATGAAAACATCTGAGTAGATTAAGACTTGTCATTTGCCTAATATACAATTGATAGAATAATTTATGGTAGTATAAAGCAGGAAAAAGCCCATGTTTCCAAAAAGTCATTTATTAATATTTCATCACGATTTCATATGCAAGGGGAATTATAATATCTACTCCTTACATAAATGCACATATTTACATAAACAGTACCTGTTCTGTTTGAAGTTGTTCCCGAAGCACCCTTACTAGTTCTTGGTTGTCTGGGTGAATGTTTTGATGTGCATTTCTGTTGAATAAAATATAATAAACTTTGAATATAATATATTGTCAGATGAATCAGTTTTATTTATGGGTCTAATAGTCAACCTAGTACTACTGGTAACTTAATAAATGTAAATGATGGCGTACAGCTCTACTCCAATTCCAGAACTGAACACTCCAGGCTATTTTGAGATCACTGATTATCGGCTCATTTCATTATTTTTTTTTTAATTCAGCTGAGCCATCCTGCCACCTGATGGCAGCTTAGCAGCAGCCAGCGCAGCCTGGGAATCGAACTGCTGTTGCTCAGAGCTCAGCTCGCACTCTTGAGCGAGCTCTTAACCAACTCAGCCACTCGGCCGGCCCGGCTCCATTTTTAACTGGCAAATGATGAAATCCAGAGTCCTAGTACCTTGGGGATTTAATGTAATTCACATTTACAAACAATAAAAGAACAATTAACATACTTAATTCTTTTGTAAAATTCCTTCAAAATAAGCAGCTATATAATTCTATATATTATTATGCATTTGAACACTTTTCCATATCTAATTAGGTCCTTTTCCCAACTTTTCACCTATGAGGGGAGGGGGACAGAGAAAAACAAAAACTAAAATTATATAGTGTAGAAAAGTCAAAAGCTAACATACCACTAATATCTAAACATTAACAATTAAAATGGAGAATCAAAAGCAAGAAGTTAGTAGCTGATATAACAGGATGGGATAAGACATATGAGAATTGAAAATCAGAAGTGGTGGTTAAGTTAGTAGATTGGGAGTGAAGATTTACATCTGAATCATGGCTTAATTTCATTTGGCTGCAGAAGTTTTTTCTAAAGTGAAATCTCTTCAACATCAATATTTTAAGTATACACAATCCTGGTATCCCAGTGTCACTCTATAGAGAAGCCTTTACTCTCTGGGTGAGCCAATATCCAATAGCAATAAGAATTCTAAATCAATATACTACTGGGATAGGGAAAATTAAAGAAATCCATCCTATGATTATTCAATTTTTAGTAAAAAACTCAAATTTTAGAAAAGAAAGCTGACAAAATATAACGATTAGTTCACAGAGGACATAATTACAATTTAAAACCAATCTCTAATCAGCTGCTGTCATGGAGAACTACTTGGTGTGGGGGGAAAACCTCCAAACATTTGGTGACCCAAAGAGAAGAGTTCTGTGTAAATATAAAGGAGACATACAGGAGACAAATACAATAGGGTAGACCCAGGTTTTTCCCTACTCCGGAAGGAAAAATCTACAGGTTCTTCCTTTACACCCTGGTTCTGTTCATGAAGCTACACAGAATAAACCTAATTCTTCCACAACAAAACAAGTCCTTATCATATTTAAAGACAGCTTTTATGTCCTACGGCCTTTTTCCCTAAGCTAGATATCCCGTTACTTCAAGAATTTTTGTTTCCGTAGCTTTACCCATTCTGATAACCTACCCTGAATGTTTTCCAATTTAAAATTCTTGACCCAGGGCCAGCCGAGTGGTGCGGTGGTTAAGCGCTGGCCCACATATGAGGGCCAGTGACACTGCCCTCAAAAATAAATAAATAAATAAATAATTTAAAAAAGGGCCGCCCGAGTGGCACATTGGTTAAGAGCTGGTTTTGGGATGCCAGCAGCCCTGGTTCGGAACCCACATATGAGGGCCAGTGACACTGCCCTCTACAGCTAACAACAGCTCCACCTGGAGCTGGGTTGTACAAGCCTTGGCGACGGTGTAGGCTGCAGCCCCAGCTGCAGTGGGCTGCCATAGGCTACAGTGAGTGGCTGGCAGCCAGTGTGAGCAGCTGGCAGCCAGCGTGAGCTGCCAATAGCCACGGTGAGCGACCATCCACAGGCCGGCGACCCATCTGCCTCATCCGGGAAGAGCACAATGACAATACCAACATGGGCCAGTGAAGCAACGTCCTCCGCAACTAGACTAAAGAACAAAAAGACAGCAACTTGTCTGTTCCCCTTCCCTGATTCCCCAACACTGTTCCCCTCCCCCAATTCCCCAATAAAATCTTAAAAAAAAAAAAAATTCTTGACCCAAACTGAATATATTCAAAATGTGACCTTTATCTGGTTATTTTGATTAATGCTGCCTAATTCTATTTTTTTTTTGGCATCTACAATATACAATTGCCTTATTAAGTAGAAACTTTTAGTTTGGGCTTCACATCATTCCAGTTTATGGGAAAAAACTTTTATTATACAAGTAATAAGTATCCATAGTAAGTAAATTAGAAAAACAAATAAGGGAAAATAAAAGTATTTAAAAATAAAATTAAACTTACAAAAAGATTTTAAAATAAAATGGTCTACTTGAGTTGTGGTTTTATGATGTCTTTTACTTAAAAATTCTCACTCAACAGTTTACCATTCTTAATAGGTAAAGAACGTGTATTTTGTATTTGCCTGGTCATGGTCCATATTTTAAAAAAGATTTATTGAGATATAATTCACCAGTCAATTTTAAAACATTTTCATCACCTCAAAAAAAAAAACCCTATACCCTTTAGCTATCACCCCCTAGAACCCCATCTTCCACTCTAGTCCGAAGCAACCACTTATCTACTTTCTGTCTCCATAGATTTTCCTATTATGGACACTCATATGAGCAGACTCATATGTGGCCTTTTGTGTCTGGCTTATTTCACTTAACATAATGTTTTTAAGTTTCATCTGTGATGTAGTATGTAATCAGTATGTCATTCTTTTATATACCATTCATTATATGGATATATGGCATTTTGTTTATCCTTTCATCTATTGGATATCTGTTGTTTCCACATTTTGAATATTATGAATACTGCTATAACACTCCTATACAAGTTTTTTGTGGGGAAATATGTTTCTATTTCTCATGGGTACATATATCTAGGAGTGAAACTGCTAGGTCATATGGCTACTCTATGTTTAATCAATTGAGGAACTGAGTTTTCCGAAGTGGTTGCACCATTTTTACACTCCCACCAGCAGTGTATGAGGGTTCTAAATCTCTCCATATCCTTAACAACAACTGTATCTGACTTTTTGATTCTAGCCATCTCAGTGGTGTAAAGTTGTATGTCACTGTGGTTTTGATCTGCATTTCCCTAATGACTAATAATGTCAAGCATCTGTTCCCAGGCTTATTGTCCATTTGCATATCTTCTTTGGGGGAATGTCTATTCGGATCCTTTGCCTATTTATTAATAGGGTTATTTGTCTTTTTGAGTTCTTTATATATTCAAATACAAGAGCCTTATCAGATATATGATTTGAATGAAATGTTTTCTCTCATTCTGCAGATTGTCTTTTCACTTTCTTGATGATGTTCTTTTTTTTTTTTTGAGGGCAGTGTCACTGGCCCTCACATGTGGGACCGAACCGGGGCCGCTGGCTTCCCAAGCCAGCGCTTAACCAACGTGCCACTCGGCCGGCCCTTTGATGATGTTCTTTGAAGCACAATAGTTGTTAGTTTGATGAAGTCTAATTTATCTATTTTTCTTTTGTTGCTCATGCTTTTGGTGTTATATCTAAAAATCCTGATGATTTATTCCTATGTTTTCTTACAAGAGTTTTATAGTTTTACCTCTTACATTTAGATATTTGATCTATTTTGAGTTAATTGTTGCATATAATGTGGTATAAGTCCAATTTCTTTCTTCTGTATGTGGCTATCCAGTTGTCTTAATATCATTTTTTGAAATCTTTCCCTACTGATAGGTCTTGGAACCATAGGTGAAAGACCAGTTGACCATAGATATATGGAATGACCCATTTTTTAATCATTTTTTTTATTTTTATTTTTTTTATTTTTTATGAGGTCAGTGTCACCGGCCCTCATAAGTGGGACCCGAACCGGGGCTGCTGGCTTCCAATGCCAGCGCTTAACTGCTGCACAGCCCCCATTTTTGAATCTTAATTCTGTTGTACCAATATATTACCTATCCTTCTCAACTGACAATTTAATTAACATGTTCCTTTTCTTCTTCAATTAAGTTGCTAATAGAAATGAGTAGAAAAAGAATTAATCTTTTTTTATTTTATATTTTTTTGCCTATTTCTGTTTTCAATTTTATATTTTGCATTTATATCACCTACAAGTTGATAGATTCAATTATGAAAATTAAATTTTTAAACTGTGATACTCCTGTAGAAAATATTACTATTTTATGGATAATAAATTTAAATTTTATCTGATATAACGGTTGATATCAGGAAAAATATATGGTAGCATTGAAGGCCTAATGGAAAATAAAATGCCTTAGTAATCACTGAGATCTATTATTTGCTTTTCAAACTAACTACCAGTGGTGCCAAAAAATGTATACACATGACTTGTATTCATCTTTTTTTGTTAAAGATTTTATTGGGGAATTGGGGGAGGGGAACAGCATTGGGGAATCGGTGAAAGGGAACAGACAAGTTGCTGTCATTTTGTTCTTCAGTCTAGTTGTGGAGGATGTTGCTTCACTGGCCAATGTTGGTATTATCATTGCGCTCTTCCCCGGTGAAGCAGGTCAGTCACTGGCCTCTGGGCAGCTGCTCACAGTGACTCTTGGCAGCTCATGCCAGCTGCCAGGCACTCACGCTGGCTGCTGGCCACTCACGGTAGCTTATGGCAGCCCACTGCAGCAAGGGCTGTAGTCTACGCTGTCGCCGGCGATTCATGGCAGCCCAGCTCCAGGTTGAGCTGTTGCTCACCATCTTAGCTGTAGAGGGCAGTGTCACTGGCCCTCATGTGGGATCCAAACCAGGACCCTGCTGCTTAGAGCTGGCATCCCAAGCCAGCTTTTAACCAACACGCCACTTGGCCAGCCCTGTATTCATCTTTTGTTATCGGTATATATTAAGTATTACAATTTTAATATAGTTTTTTCCTTTCTTAAAATGTGTATACATTTTTTTGGCACCCTCTGTATTAAAGGTTAATGAAGCAGTCAGAAAGATAGTGGCCCCTGTAAATAAATATACATTTTTTTCAATTCATTTGTGCTTTAGTCTCACCTGAAAAGTGCATATACCAGGGTAGCAATCAAGGCGAAACTGACCACAACTGCCACAAGTACTTGGTCACTTACTCCTTCTATGAATGAATCATCATCCAGTTTCAAACTTTTAACTTCACCCAGATATTTGGCCATTCCAGGTCTAAAAAATAAAGAAACAAGATGAAAGTTACAAATGACACAGTGAAAACGAACTAACTAATAAAACCAATATAAATTTAACTGACTTATACTATATTTAATTTTTGTAGTATTTACTTAAATAGGTTGCATTAAGTACTACAGTGTGGATTACCCCATTAATGAGTTCTTTAAAATTTGCCACACATTATTTTGGAGAGTACAGAATTCTATTTCCTTTAAGGAAAATAATTACTATAATGTGTCATCTAATTACATTTTTTAAAAACAAATTTTTAAAAAATACCCTTTCAACTTCAAGCTTAGCTCCCTTAATTTTAAGAAAAAAGGACATTTCTCATGTCCAATTGCTCTTTTCTTATTCCTAATACCGAATAAATTCTCCATGTAGATCAGATCCCTCTTCTCCCTCATAACACTGACTGTGCATCTTGGAATTTATCATGTATAAATAGGGAAGGAAACATATTGTCTTCCTGTCATGCCTAGTTTAGTACCCTGTATGTACACAGTAGGACCTAATAAATATACATTTAAATACAAGTGCCTTACCTTATTTTAAGTGTTAGTACTCTGAATAGTAAAAAACAATGAAGCTATAGGACATTTATATCTATACTGAGACTAGCTGAAGTAATGAAAATTCTGGTGCTTGAAAAACTATTAGCCTCACCTGGGACTAAGCTCAGCTTATGGTTCAGAATTCTTTGGACTGTCTGGAATATGGAATCACTCTCAGGTTGCATTTCCTTATGAAGAGAAAAGGAAGGCTATGAAACTCTCTTTCCCATACACTAAACTTGAGAAAATGGTAATACCCAATTTCTACAGTTATGAGGGGAGACAGCCCAACCACAATAGGGTCCAAGTATCACAGGTAATTCTTATTTTTTTTCAGATGGCAAAAATAGTAAAGTTCAAAGTCTTCTAAGACACCTAAAAGGAAATAAAGCAAATAAATATTCAATTAAATACATATGACTATTCATAGTTAAAATATAATTCTGTATTTATGTAACTTACTGCACTGAAAAGTTTTATTCAATATCATGAATCAGGTGAGTCTTAAGTGTTAAGAGGAAAATGAGAAGAATCTAAACTGGCTGCTTGTAAGAAAATTACCTCTCATTGAAGAAACCTAAACACACAGATCAAAGGCGGCTTTCATTAGCTTTACCCATAGTAATGGCCTGATATATGAGGAACTTTCTAATGACAGGTTTCAAATATCCATGTTGATGGCTCATACCAGGAAACTTAGAGAAAGAGCCTCAACTTCAGTATTTTTATTCAAAAGAACAGTCAAATAAATTGCCAACTGAAACTGAAAAAAAGAGCATCAAATAATCTAGGGGTGGGCCATGTAGTCAATTTAGATATTTATTTATTCAGGTTTCCTCTTTTTAGATTAGAGATGCTATGGCTATGTCAAAAACCCTAAGGGCAGTGAGAATTACTTAACTGCTCAAAGATATCCAAAATGTTATCCCCTGTGTCAAGATACCCAGCTTCTAATTACTGAATCTAGTTACTTCAGAGTTGTGAGGATTTTCTCCTGTGCTACATATTTAGGGGGTTACTACTCTGTACTTTTTTAAAAAATGGGTTACATTTGTTTCTGTGTCCTTCCAGGTGTAATCAGTGATAATGTGACTAAATTCTACTGTATGAATTACATGTACAGAGGGTACCAAAAAATGTATACACATTTTAAGAAAGGAAAACTGCATTAACATTGTAATACTCTATACTGATTTAAAAAAAGATGAATACAAGTGACGTTTGACTTCTACAATTACAAGAGGTGCTCAAAGTCCAGACACTTCTGATTATGGAAAACTACTGCTTGAATGACGTTGGCCACAGTGTCCACTTGTATACGTTTTTTTGGCACCCCTGGTATATGACTTCTACATACACTCTTCAGATATTGCTGCATGAATACTTCCAAGAGCGTAGAGATCCAGGGTATATTTAAGTACTGTACAGCCATATTATGTTATTTGCATCATTTTACAGCAGTTCCCAATGTTGTTGAAGAGTTATTTTTTATTTCCACAAACTCTATAGTATCACCAAAGAAGGTGCCTGTGCTGAGATAGGGTAGGAAGGAAGACTGCTGATAAATTTCTGAGAGGAACAGATAGGTCAGCTGCATTTTCCTGTCATGTGGAAATCCCAGCTAAACCTGGGGGCTCTCACATGGAAAACTACTAATGGTGTCTGACCTACTAGTTGGGGGCTTCAATAGTTCAGGTCCCAACAGTAGTTTTGTTTATAATCAGAGTAAAAAAGAAAAAAAAAGAAAAAGAAAAAAGATCTGTGTGTAGGAGGTAGTGGCTCAAAAATGAGGTATTATAATACGAGCTCAGTTTGAAAAGAGCCCAATCTAAGATCACAGGGGTTAAACAATAAAAAGAAAATTTACTACTTGAGATGACATAAGCCCCAATCTTGAAAATGAATTCCAAAGTCAATCTGAAATTTAGCTGTCCAACCAACTTTTGCTTTTCACAGTCAGGTTTTTAATCTAGAACAGAACAGTGCTATTGATTTTGGCCAATAGTACAGGATCTCAACTGAAGCCCAAGCACTGCCCGGAGTTTCGCTCCAATCCTGCTACCACAGCTGTGACCCCATATAATCTCTTAGAACCTCTCACTTTCTGCAAATGTAAAAGCTAGACCTGAAGATTCCTTAAGTCCCTTCCACCACTACATTTCCCTGATTCAGAGTTTTTTGGAATAGAACAACAACAAAAAAATCAGGAAAGATAAATACCAAAGGTTAAGGTGGTTACAAATGGGGAGCAGGAGCAGGACTGGGAGAGCCAGATCTTCACCTTTCCCAGAATACAGTTTTATAGTTTAAATTATTTTCAAGTACATATTATTTTAATAAAAATAAAGGCCAACGCCTGTTTCTTCCCGTGACATGAAAATTAGGATTCAGTGCTCAGATTTAAAATGTCTGTCTCCAGTCCCATTCTGACCTACCACCCTAATCACTCCCAGCTTCCTGATGGTGCCTTAGAAAAATCTCAGTGAAGGGCACTGGGAGGCACGCACAGGGACTACATCTTATTCCCTTGAGCAATGTTCAGGAAATGTTTCATGTTGTAGGGGCCTAAAGTCTGCTTACTTCAAACCCAGAAACAAGGTTATTGAACTTATAGAACATGGTATCTAATCATTTCATGGGATCCTGTCAAATATGAATATGACTTACTAATATTGTTTTTAACTATTTGAGATTTACAGAAACAAAACACCATATATCTTGGAAACTGTTGATAATTTATAGAATAATTGATAGATAACTGATAGAAGCAGAACTGGTTTCTAGCTTTTGCTTTGTTATTGTATAGCTGGCTAAGTCTTAGTGAGGAATAGCTTAATACATTGAAGAGCATAAGCTTTGGAATCAGACGACTGTGTACTTATGTAAAATCTGAGCCTCAGCTTCTTCTTATGTAAAATACATAAAATTATTTGAACTGCATCAAATGACCATTTTTTTGGCAAAAAAAAAAAAAAAAGCTTGTCTTATGGAGCTGAGATAATGAAGGTAAAATATTTAGCATATTGCTTGGGACATCATACAGGTTGTCAGTAAACGGAAGCTATAATATTTTGATTACTGTTATTAACAACTGTTATTATCAAAGAATCAGCAGAACCATCATAAAACTTAGCCATAGCTTCCCTGTAGCTGCACTATATGGTATCCCAAACCATCTTTAATCAAAGCTCTAAGTATGTATTCCCGGGAAGAAAGGATAAAATTGGGAACATTGCCACACAGGACACCACCATGTTCACTTGAACATGATAAACAGCTGTAGATGAGAAGGAGCCTCCAACTAACTGGAACAGCTAAGTTCCGCTCACTTTTCTTTGGTCTTTTCCAAAGTTTTCAGGAAACACACACACAGAAAAATAAGGAAAATATAGGAAATTCCATAACTTCAAAGGATAAACTCAATGTCTTTGTACCCAAGCTCATGTAGAAACGTGATGGCCACATGGCTTCTGAAGACAATTACTAACATCCAAGAAGGCTGTAAAATAACTTCCTTCGTGGAGGGTGATGGGAGCTACAAAAAGGAAACCTTAAGAACACTGCTATATCATGCACAAATGCTTTGGGAGCAGTCAAGCGTGAAAAAGGAGGCTTAGGTTGTGTCAAAGCCTTGAAAACCTGAGCAGCTGGAGCACAGGTGCTCAATATATTACAGTCCTTCCAAAAAAGGCTAGCATCTTGTTCTCCTTCACATCCAATGACAAGTTGCAGGGGAGTCAGGCTCATGTACTGACTTTACTTGCCTAACAAGGGTAGTGGTCAATTAAAATGCAACGGATTCTACAGGAACAACCCAGCATGAAATGTAGGAACTCGGGTGTGACAAAGATCCACAGACACCAAAGGAAACAAAAGCAAGTAAATGAAATACCTATTTATCATTTCTAAAGGTTTCTCTGCCCTTGGAGTAGAGAACAAGGTTTAAGAGTAAGACCACTAAGAAAACTTTAGGTACGATTTTTTACAGTCACAAAATAAATCATCATATGAACTCTTAACGGGTACTCTCGAAAGCATCATTCAAAACTCAGTCTCATCTTAATAGTTCTGAATGCTCAACGACAAAAACCGACTCTTAATGAGAAAAGGAGGGGCTCCAGGAACTGAAAACCAAAGTAAAGGTGTGTCCTGGGAAGTTAAATTTGCTGCATCTCAAATAAAAGTGTGGCATTGGGCCGGCAGAGTGGCGTGGTGGTTAAACGCTGGCTTTGGAAGCCAGCGGCCCGGTTCGGGTCCCACATATGAGGGCCAATGACACAGCGCTCAAAAAAAAAAAAAAAAAAGAAAAAAGAAAAAAAAAAGTGTGGCGTTATCTGGTCAAGTTATGCATACCCTCAACAATTCTCTTGGGACTCCAAGACACGTATCCTAAAAAAAGTCTTACACATTTGCACTCACATCTAGGTATAAGAATGCTGACAGCATTGTTCTTAGTATCCCCAAACTGGAACAACAAAAGGCCCGTCAACATTAGAATGAATAGTTACAGTCATGCAATGGAATACTAGACAGCAATGAAAATTGCCTACATACACAAATTTACTATTCAGAGCCACAACATAATACAATATGATCCCACTCGTAAAAGTTGGAAAACAGATCAAGTAAAACTGTACTGTTGAGGCATGCATACCAGGCGGTCAAGCTTTCAGGAAAAGCAAGACAAGTGAGTCAGTCCGGAGAGGGGATGTGCTCAGGAGGGAACACAAGGTGTGGGCGGAACTCCTGGGGTATACCAGCAATGTTCTGTTTCACCTGGGTGTTTTATTATTAATTATTCTTTACACAAGTACGTTGCATGCACTTTTCTGCATGTTACGTTGCATAAACATTTATGGGTAACGCTGCAGAGATTTACACCTCTGAAAAGGTGCGCTCTCGCTAGCCATTAAGGAAGGCCAACTCTTAGCGGGCACTGGGAGAAACAGGCCCCTGGAGCTGTCGGGTCCTCGGGGATTGGCGAATCGGGGCACACCCTCTCCCGCCTTTAACTACAGTTGTCAGGGGGTCGCGGTTCCACGCGCTCCCAGAAGGATCGGCGGCTCTCCTCACCGCGGGCCGCGTCCACTTAGCACCACCGAGACGCCCGCCACTTCGGTCCTTCCACCGTCTCCGGGGGATTCCCGACGGGACCAAGCGACTCTGCGGCTCCGTCCCCGGCTTTCCAGAAGGAAGGCGGAGCCTTGGGGTCCGAGGCAGAGGCTCCGCAGCCCCGAGGTGACCCCCGGGGTAACCCCCGGGGGGTGCCGCCCAAGCCGAGCCCTGCCTGCCTGCAGCCCTGGGGGCCCCGAGCCGGGTGGGCGTGGCTGGCCGCGGCCCGGATGGGTGGGAAGGGGGCTCGTACCTCTCCACCGCAGAGGCTACCTCGCCAACTCCCGGTGACTGAGAATAGAGATTATTTCCGGGGGCTGCCCCCGCCACCCGGACCAAGCAACCACTAGCTGTCCCCTTTCTACTGGGGAGGTCCGGCGCAGGCGCACGCGCACTGCCGCGCTTCCGTGAGGGGGCGCGCGGGGGCCTCGCCGCCCGGGCCCGGCGCGCGCGCGCTCGCGGCGCCGAGACACGCAGGGGCTGGCGTCCGGGAGCGCGCCGCGGGGGGGCGGGCCGGCCGGAGCGCGACTGCGCGCCGTGGCCCGTCGGCGGAGGCTCTGGTCGGGGCTGGGGGCGGGGACGCGGGGCTGCGGGCGTGGTCGGGGGCGCGCGTCCCGAGTGAAAGGAGAAGGAGGGGCGCCGGGGGTGGTGACGGTGCGGGAGCCGCTGCCAGCGCGGAACGAGAGCCGCCGGCCGCGGCCCGAGGACAAGGTGGGCCAGAGGCCAGATCGGCTGCCCGGACCCTCCGACGCGGCCCCAGCCCGAGCGGCAGCGGTTTCTGGCGAGGTGGGGAGGCGCTGCCAAGCCCCAGCAGGGGAAGATGTTCAACGTGGAGTCGGCGGAACGGGTGGAACTGGGCGAGAGCCTTCTCACTTGGGTATGTGAGGACGGGCGGGTCGCGGGGAGACCCCCTCCCTCCAGGCCGCCTTTCCGGGGTCCCCCCATGCCCGTGGCGGGGGGCGAGCGCCGAGGGCAGCGGTGCCGTCACATCCGGGCCCTGGGGCGGGCGGAGCCGGGGCGGGCCGCGTCTACACCCGCGCCCGGGCGGGGGTCGCTGGGGAGTGGCGGGGCGCGGGAGGGTCGGCCCAGGGTTAGAGGGGGACTTGTCGGGCTTAGGTGTGGGCCGGGTGGAGGCTAATGATGGGGTGCAGGCGGCACTGTAATTAGGGTTGTTGGCCGCGGATGCGTCGCTGGCGCTTCACTCTCGCGCTCCCAGGGACAGCCCAGCGTCGCGTCTCTCGGCGCCCGTGGCAGCCGATAGAGGCCCTCGGGACCCCTGGTTACCACGCTCCCCGCCTTTGTTGTAACGTTCAGGAGGATGGAGCGCAGCCGCTTTAGGGGTGAGCCGGCCCGCTGGAAAGGGAGAAGTACTTTTCAGGGAGGGTGGGAACCATGCGAAAAAGCACCCAGATGGCTGTATTTAAAATGCGAGATGCACTTTAGCGGTTACAAAAGCAAGCGGTGTGGTTGTTTCAAGCAGTAAGGATAAAAACACATCTAGAAGGTTTTTGGGAATCAGTAATGGAACTCGATATTTCAGGGGCAACATAGTGGGGATTCTACTTTTGTATTAGTAAACGCTTATTAAGATTCTCACGTTTTAAAGTAAACATGCATTCGATTCTAATACCAGCAATCGTGCCTTTGGCAGCCTCTTCAAGAGCTGGCCCTGAAACTCATGCTTGTGTGTTTCTCAAACTGTCAGTTCCTGGGGGAAGGGGGGGTGTATAGACGCAGGTCTTCAGAGCCACGGATAAACCTAGTGCTTCTTTCGGGAACATTCGTTTTACTCATTGCTAAAATGTTAAATATTATTTCTAGACCAAAACACTAGTGTATTTATGGAGGTGACTACCGCATTTGTATTAATGTTAAAGGTAAAATACAAATGTCAAATTCTTTTAGTGGTGCCTTGGGTTATAAGTTCAGGTCCCTGGAGTGTAGACGTCCATCTCTTGTGTGGGGGTGCTTTGGGGTGGTAAAGCTAGAAGCATTGCCTTAGGTTGGTTGTAACAAACATAATGAAAATAGTCTGAGATTTTCATAATTTGGCTTATGTCACTAATCAAATTGTGTCTTCTGAAACAGAATACGTACAATGGCAGAGCCTTGATAATATTTATTAACTTTTGTATTAGGCCATTTTTGGGATTTCAGATTGTTTGCATTAATATTAACATACAGCTTACAACTGTAATGGATTCCAACTTCAGGAGGGGAGATGAATTTCACTGCTGTTTTTAAGAGAAGAGAAAAAAACTGATAAGCTTCACAATGTGGCCAAGGTTTGACTAGGGAGAAGAGAGATAAAAGAAAGAATTACCACATTCTTTGATACTGTGGAAGGAATAGGTTTGGCAGAGGTTGTAAACAGAAGATTGAGGATCTTAAGATGTGCTTTTTTGAGTCTGTACAAAGTAGTGCCTCTCAATGCTAGAAAAAGAGGCAAGAGGGCAAAGATGAGGAAGCGAACTGAATAGGAAGTAGGGCTACATTGTTTAAAGCCGAGAAAGACAAGTCAGGGAAACAAAGAAATGTATTTGAAAGCCATCTGCAAAAAGATGGTAGTGCAGTTGAGTGAGAAATGCTAATAAAAACATTGAAGAAGAGTCATAGAGGGACATTTGAACAGAAGTACACACTATGAGAGCATCTAGTTAGAATCTGGTAAAATGTCAAAACAGGTAATCCAGGTTATCAGCTGTAGAGAGAAGTCAAGGAATATGGTATTGTAGAAAAGACTTTTTGAAATGTTACTGGAAGGCTCATCCAGGAAATTTTCTGGAGAAACTAACAGATTATCAGGAACAAACCTGGAGAGCAGGGTCCACACAAAGATGTATAATTCTAAGATTTAGAAACATTTTAAAACATTGTATATTGAAATATTTCAAAATAAAGTTGAGTTTAAATGCTTGGTGTGTTCTTTTAGTTGTCATTATAAAAAGCAGAATAAATGTTTATGTGGAAAATGATTGAGGTAGCTGAAAATGTACATTCAGTCTCATAGCTCCCCTCATACCTGGAGGTCAGTTTAATGCTGAACACAATTCCAAAACCAAATGGAAGGGGGAAATGTGTACAATACACTCCAAAGAAATGACACCCATTTAGAATAACTCCTCTATCTTACATAAACTTCTAGCCAACTCAGTTGTGTGGCTCCTTTACACACAACACGTTAGAGGGTAACTGCAGCACTCAGCAAAATACAGACAGCTGTCAGTAACAGAAGACACAAGAACTCAAAGTTCAGTTTGGGTGGTTTCAGTCTGTGAACTGACAGCCGTAGATACTTCAAGAGCCTCTATGTTCAATTATTGCAGATCATAATTTTGATCCTGAATCTCAAAAGTTTTCACTAAATAGCATTTATTTTGAGGTAAGAGGTATATAGTATATTTTAGAAATTCTTCCACTAGAAATGGTAAAAATAATAAAAGCTCAGACACTTAAAAGGATGACTGTTAGTCACCTATGCAGAATTCATTTCTGTAAATCTCATTGCCCCAAGTATTGGATAAATTGCTGTTGTATCAGAGAGCTTACTGGCCCAAGAACTAAATGTTCCAAATTTTTGTTGGAAGAGGAATGCTCATGAAAAGACAAAGTATCATCCTACTGATGGAAAACATCTTAAGCTGAAATTCCAAATCAGAGTTTATGCAGCAAGCAAGTTCAGCAGGACATGCTTGAAAATTTCCACTCTGCTTCCTCTCCCCACCCTCTGAGTCAAAATGTATTTTTACCTGTTACAAAAATCTGCCCTTCCTATTATACCTGTCAAGCCTAACTTCTTGAGCTGTACATAAAAAGATTGCTCTTTCATAGGTTTTAGAGTCCAAAACCCAGAAAGAATCTGAAATGCTACCAGTTAACGGGCAAGAAACTAAGTGGACAAAGAATCATCGCATAGGCTCAGTACATTTCTTCTGGGAAACCCAGAAACATTAACATATCCTTATAAATGCACACTCTTGTGTAAAATTAGAGAGGGTATGATTTTTTTTTTTTTAAGATTTTATTGGGGAATTGGGGAAGGGGAACAGCGTTGGGGAATCGGCGAAGGGGAACAGACAAGTTGCTGTCTTTTTGTTCTTCAGTCTAGTTGCGGAGGATGTTGCTTCACGGGCCCATGTTGGTATCGTCATTGCGCTCTTCCTGGATGAGGCAGGTCAGTCGCTGGCCTCTGGATGTCGCTCACCGCGGCTATTGGCAGCTCCCGGCTGGCTGCCGGCCACTCACTGTAGCCTATGGCAGCCACTGCAGCAGGGGCTGCAGCCTACACTGTCGCCGGGGCTCGCACAGCCCAGCTCCAGGTGGAGCTGTTGTTAGCTGTAGAGGGCACCGTCACTGGCCCTCATATGTGGGATCCGAACTGGGGCAGCCGGCGTCCCAAGCCAGCTCTCAACCACCATGCCACTCGGCCGGCCCAAGGGTATGATTTTTATGGTGGTATTTTCCCCATTTTATTCCCCCTGCTCCGCCTAACTCCATTCTACCAAAAATTTTTGTCCACTAGTGGAGGAATAAAGAAATCAGATGTACAAAAGTTAAAGCACATATTTTTTTTGAAGCTTTAATTTTCTTTTTTTTTTTTTTTTTGGAGGGCAGTGTCACTGGCCCTCATATGTGGGACCCGAACTGGAGCCGTTGGCTTCCCAAGCCAGCGCTTAACCACCGCGCCACTCGGCCCGCCCTAATTTTCTTTTTAAATTAAGGGTCAGTATAATATGGCTGTAGTGTTGATCAGCATCGTTGGAAAGCTCGTTGAGGCACTGAATGCTAGGCCCCATGTCCAGAGTTTATAATTCAGTAGGTTTGGATTGAGGTCTGAGATTCTGCATTTCTAATAAGTTTTCAGGTGATGATGCTGTTGTTAGTGGCTTGGGGACCACACTTGGAGAACCATCACTGTACAGCAGGGTTTGTTGACTTAAGGATTATTGATATTTTGGGCTGGATAATTCTTTGTTATGGGCCCTGCCTTGTGCATTGTAGGACATTTAATAGTAGCATCCCTGACCTCCACCTGCTAGGTGCCAGGAGTCCTGCTTACTTGTAACAACCAAAAATGGCTTGTAGGGAGCAAAATTGCCCCTGGTTAAGCACCACTGCTCTACAAATACTAATTCCAGGTGATCTCATGCTTTATACTCTTGTCATGCTTTTGCAGAGGATGGTGGTGTAGAGGTTTGGTGCTATTAACAGAGCTTGTTGAAATTAAAAGAGAGGTTAAGACCCTTTAGGTTGAATTTCATGCCTTAATGCAGTTAGGTGCCATTATCTTTAAATTTTATTGTTCTGCTATCCTGAAATATTCTGTAGATATATAACCCAATCAGTGAAAATGTAGTGAAGACAGATGGTCACCTGAGTGTTAGTCCCAATATTTTTCCGTTGTCACTACCTAGCTTGACCTCATCTGTGTTAATACATAAACCTACTAAAATAGGTATGTATCCCTGCCTCTTGACTACCATTCCTTTCTTCATACTGCAGCCAGTATGACCTTTATATAATGCAAATCTCATGGCCTCACTCTCCTGCTTACTCCCCCCTGCTCTTAGTCCTAACATGGCTCCTGAGGTTTACACAGTAGTGCTTCCTCTTTAACCCTATCTTTCACCATTGTACACTTTTCCGTGTTCCATCCCTTCCTCCAATTCCCACCCCCCACCCAAGCCATACCAAGCTGCTTTTCATTCCTAGATTTGCATCCCACTCTCATTTCTAATAATTGTGGTTGCTGTTTATATTTCCTATAATACTCTTTTATTTTACTAAGTTATAAACTGTGGGATCATAGCCTGCATCTGTCTTTCCTCAATGATTTATTTCTTTCTAAGCTTTGGTTGCATTGCTGGGTATAATCATTGCTGGCTCAACTGTGTTATTTTACTCACAGAAATAATTTCTACTATTCCTCGGCCACATCATGTTGACCAGTACAAAGTTAGTTCTAGTTCAGGATACAATTTAAAATCAAAATGAATTGAGTATCTAACCTGACCGTTGTGTGACTTCTACATCTGTATAGATACTTTGGCTCTGTGTAAAAGAAATCTCAACATGGCCAGGCTTACACAAGAGATTTATCTCACATAACAGGAAGCTTCAAGGTTTTCTAATTCAGTGGCCCAATTTTGGCCTCAAGGACTTAGTTTTTCTATCCCTCTTTTCTGCATTCCACTGCATTTGACCTCATCTTGAGACGGATTCCCTTAAGTCATAAGAGGACTACTAGTGGCAATTGAGGCAACATATTTATTCACATCGAGAGGAGATTGGCTCTTCTTTCCCAGCAGTTTCAGTGAGCATCCCCTTGCATGTCTTTGGTCTAGACTGTCTTTGCCCTGTGCATCCCTGAGGCAGTCATTGGGAGAGGGGCTGGAGGTACCGTGACCTTCTTAGACTCATCACCTGTGAGGAACGTGGATGCTGGTACATCACCTAGTGTCCTCCACAATTTTCCTTTTGCCAAAGGAAAAAAATTACAGTAATAACCTGCAGGAAATTTCCCATAAGGGAAAGATTTCCAACTCTTCTGCTGTTTAAAATTTATTACAACTCCCAAGATGAGTTACTGACCAAAAAGAAGCCTAAGAAATCTTCTATAAAGTTAATCACCATGGAATCTTTTTTTCCCCTTCAGATCCAGACATTTAATGTAGATGCGCCATGCCAGACCGTGGAAGATTTAACGAGTGGGGTTGTGATGGCCCAGGTTCTTCAAAAAATGTAAGAATAAATTTGCTTTATCTTTTCATATGTTCCTGTACATTATTTACTAGATTGAAAACATGGACAACACAAAGTGCTTCCAGGAAACGTGTGTTGCATGTAAAATAAGAACCGTAAGCTGCAGCATTGGTTTTGGTGGCATGCACTTGTCCAGGTGCAGATGAACTGGGCTGCAAGTTTCATTCGGGCTGTAATAGTTACAGTTCTCCAGTGGCTTTAACAGAATTGTTTGTTCTTGTGTTTTTCAGCATAAGCTTGGCAGAAATTTTCATGTTAGTGACCAGATTTTGCCATTGTAGAAGAATCTGAGAGGCTTATTCCTAATAATAATGCTGAACTGTAGCAGCGAGGCCTCCCCCAGCTGCCCATATAAACTAAGTGCCAGTCATTCCCCAGTGCTCTGTATGTCTTTCAACCATTTGTGTTGTTCTAAGTATGTTAACATCATCTAATGTACCGTATATTTGCTTGTATATTTGTTATCTGCTGCCCACCCCCCCCACACACAATGTAAGCTCCACATAGAGGCAGCGTATTTGTTTTGTTCATTGTCATGTCCTAGCACTTAGGGCATTGCCCAATATTTGGTTGAACCATATGAAAAATGACCTTTTTTATAGATAAAAAATGATCAAATGTCAGCAATTTCTTATGGTTCGGTCTACATCATGGGTGCTCATATTTACTGAATGATGGATGAAGAGAATGAAATATTTGTTTGGGATATATAAAACATACCTGATTCTTTCCTTCTAAGTACTTTGAAAATATAATAGTATGGCTGTCTTCAACCTTTGACCTAGGAATTTTTTAAGTAAAGGCTTAGCTTTGACGTGATTTGGGGGATACTTTTGTTTTTTAGAGCCCTGAGCTCTTGTCAGCCTGATGTTACTAAAAGATTTACATATGACTACCTGGAATTTCCTGCAGTTCTGTTGAGAATCAGTATTATCATTAAATGAATTCTTGCTGCTGCTCACCTTGCAGTGAGCTGTATACAATTGCCCATCTGAGAAGTAGCTGAAATGCTTGCATTTCAGAGAATCTATCTGTGTGCCTTTAGAATTGGGGACTCATGCTTGAAAAGTATAGCTTGTTATATAGCTTCCTCCTGTAACTTACATGGCATATCTCTCCAAATATATGTATACACACACAGACTTTTGATGGAGGTCGAGAAGGTACATTTGAAACCTGACCAGAATGATCTTGTGATTTTCATGGTCACATCTGAGTGGTTCCTTAATAATGTTTAGCCTTTGAATGGCCTAGAGAGTTTCACTGAAGTTCTTAGTAAAAATTATTTGTGGGTACCTGGGCCTAGCTAAGTGAACTTTCCAGGTATGTGTCAGTAAATGAATTTTTTGAATTCAGTTAGTTTGGGTAGGATTTTTCTCACTTGCAGAAACCAGAAGAAAGACTGTATTATTTTTACCAAATCAAGATCATAGCATACATTATGTTCTGCAGAATGGTTATTTTAATTTACCAAACTCTTGTGGGCATATTTTTCATTAGTACTTAGATTTTTACCTTTTCTCCCCCGCCGAATGACTTTCTTTCTTCTTTTTGTTGAGGTATATAACACATACAAGCATATGAAAAAAAGGGATGCATTTATGTGTGTTTGTATGTACGTGTATATGTGTATATACACACATCCATGTAACCATCACCCAGATTGAAATATATAACATTTCCAGCCTCAGGATGGAACCTGAGATGGTTCCTTTCATGCTCCTCCTTATTCAATACCCCTTGCTTCAGAGATTATTCTGACTTCTACAACATTATATACGCTTTTGTGTCTGACTTCTTTCACTCAACATTATGTCTCTTGAGATTCACTCATATTGTTGCATAACATCTATTTTATTTATTTATTTATTTATTTAATTATTTAGTTTAGCTGAGCTATCCTGCCACCTGTTGTTGGCAGCTCAGCGGCATCTCAACTCGGGCACAGCTCACTGGTCCATGTGGGAATTGAACTGGCGGCCCTCTTGCTCAGAGCTCGCACTCTTGAGCAAGCTCTTAACCAACTGAGCCACTTGGCCGGCCCTAGCATATCATCTATTTTATTTATTAGTTTTATTTTTATTTATTTATTTAGTTTTTTTTTTTTTTGTATATCATCTATTTTAAATAATTGTGTAATATATACAAGTTCAGGGAAGTTCAATTCCTCGTTTGTATTTGATATTTATTGAATGGCTACTTTGTTTCCAGTGCTGGTGATTCAACGATAAGCCACAACCCACAGGGTAATTTACCTTCAGAGAGTTTATAGCCTGGGGAAAAACAAATTTTAAATAACTGCAAAACAAAATTGCTACTGTAACAAGTTCTGTAGAGGAGAAGCACATAATCCTATGAAAGTTGTCAGTGGCATATTTAACTTAATCACGGAAGTCATAAACATTTTATATGAGTAAATAAATACAGATTAGGGGGCGACCGGTTAGCTCAGATGGTTAGAGTATATAGGTCATAACACCAAGGTTGCTGGTTCGATCCCCACATGGGCCACACCAAGGTTGCCGGTTCAGTCCCCACATGGGCCAAGGAGCTGTGCCCTCCACAACTAGATTGAAGATAACTACTTGACTTGGAGCTGACGGGTCCTGGAAAAGCACACTGTTCCCCAATCAACTTTGAAAAAAAAAATGTTTCTTTAAAAAAATAAATAAATAAAGATAGATTAAATCTGAAAGATGACTGGAAACAGATTTCTCAGCAGAGAGAAGAGCATATGCAGAGGCCATATAGGCTGATGGAATATGGTGAACACTACCATAGAAAGAAAGAGGGTTTGAGTTGGCAAAGCGGAGCGGAGGACCATGGTACAAAATGAAGATCAAAGATAGATGGAGGCAGACCGTGTAGGGCCTTGTGTCTTCATCCCAACGGCTATGAAAAACAATTGAGACATTTTCAAAGAAGAGAGGGTGTTAACAGGTCAGATTTACGTTTTGAAAATATTCTGCCTTCAGGTATAAAATGAACTGGAAAAGATCATAATGATGAGGGATGATCAATTGGGAAGAAATTTGTAGTAACTCAGGAGGGAAATGATGATACTTTGGGCTAGAAGGTGGCAAAGTTGATGAAGTTAGGTGGGTGGACTCAAAATGGTATAGAAAATCAAATTTGGATGATTGACATGGGGTTGTTAGTAAAAGGGAGGTATCTAAATTGATTTTTAAGTTTCTAAAGCAAATACACAGAAGAGGGTGCAGACCACCAATGTGGGGACACTGAAGGGTGATCTGCTATGGAGGAGTGCCAGATGTATTATGAGTTGAGTTTGGGAGACATTGAATTTGAGTGGTGTTAAGACATAATAGAGGTATGCCAAGGTATCCGTTGACCACACAGGTCTAGAGTTCAGAAGAGGAGTCCAAACTTGAAATATCAGTTTGGGTATTTCTTTTTATTTTTTTGGGCAGTGTCAGTGGCCCTCATATATGGGACCCGAACTGGGGCCGCTGGCGTCCTAAGCCGTCTCTTAACCACCGTGCCACTCGGCTGGCCCTTCTCTTTATCTTTTTGTTCATGTCTTCCCAGGTTTTTTTTTTTGGTTTTTTTTTTTATTTTTATTAATAGACTGTTTTTTAGAGCAGTTTTAGTTTCACAGCAAAATTGGGTAGAAAAGAATTTCAGTATGGACTGATGAAAAAGTTTTAGAGGTGAATAGTGGTGATGGTTTCACAACAATGTGAATGAATGTACTTAATGCCACTGAATTGTACCTTTAAAAATGGCTTAAATGATAAATTTTGTTATGTATATTTTACTACAATAAAAAAAGTTTTAAAAAGTATGGCAGTTCCCATATAGTCCCTGCCTCACCACACACACAGCGTTCCCCACTATCAGCATCCCACACCAGAGTGGTACATTTGTTAAAATTGATGAACCCGCATTAAAACATTATCACCCGAAGTCCCGAACTTAGAGTTCACTCCGTGTGACATTTCATGGGTTTTGACAAATATATAATGGTGTGTATCACCATTATAATATTATACAGAAGAGTTTTACCACTCTAAAAACCCCATTGCTCTGCCTGGTCATCATCCCTCCCTCCCTCCAACCCCTGGCAATCACTACTGTTTTCACTGTAAAGCTTTGTCTTTTCCAGAATGTTATATAGTTGGAATCATACAGCATATGTAACCTTTTTCAGATTGGCTTTGTTAAACATTTTAACTTCCATGGCTGAAAGTCTTTTTAAAAGAAAGGGTTTATTAGACCATTGCTAGCAAAAAAAGGAGACTGGTCTTGGGGCATGGAGTCTAAACCACCAGCAGCATGGCTAGGTAGAAAGGACAAGTCCTTTGTCCCACAGTTTTGCAAGAATTTTCTACATCAAATAGGGAAGAGAAAGATGGAAGCCATTCAGAAAGAATTTACCTTAGTTATAGACAGAGGGATGAGAGAAGGTGAAGCAGACGTTTTCTGGGCTAGGTGTACAGCTCAGGTGTAAACAGGAAGTGGAGGGTTCTGGGGTTGGGTGCCACCCTGGCTGGCTAGTCTCTCTTTTTAGATATAGCCACCTGGAAATTAATAATTCCAACCTACACTAAGGAGTGTGAGCAGTCTATTGGTTTTGCACTGTAGTTGTTAACTAATTAACCCCTTTTTGTCTCTTCTACCCTCCAGCCTTCTTTCATTTAATTTAGGGCATCCCAGGATTTTCTCCCTTGTCAGCATCTATCGCTTAGCAATATTGCATTTAAGGTTCTTTCATGTTTTTTTTGTAGCTTGATAGCTCATTTCATTTTAGTGCTTCCTACCCTCCTTTTTTCCCCACAGCTTTATTGAGATAAAATTGGCATACAATAAATAACACATTTTTAAAGCATAGAGTTTGATAAACTTACCTGTGTAGATGCCCATGAGATTTATCACCACAGTCAAGATAATGAACGTATCAGTTACTTCACAAAGTTTCCCCAATCCCTTCTTTCTGCCACCCCTTTCCCATCCCCAGGCAACTAATTTGCCTTCTGTCACTATAGATTAATTTGTGTTTTCTAGAAATTTATATAAATGGACTCACACAGTATGTTTTCTTTTTTGAGAGAAAGGGTGTAGCTTTCAAGCATCACAATTTTCTGATACTCGTTAATGTTGTTGCCTGTGTAGTTCATACATACACTCTGTTGTGTGGCTATTGCACGACCTATTCATCTGCTGATGAACATCTGGGTTGTTTTAGTTTTGGGCTATTACAAATACAGCTGCTGTGAGCATCAGTATACAAACTTTGTGTGGACATATGCTTTCGTTTCCCTTGAGTATAGCTAACTCTCCATTAAACATTTAATGGCAGGCAACCAAAATATTTTTGTAGGTAATTAAAAGATCATTAGAAAATAGACCTAAGAAACAACATATCTATAAAAATACGAGGGTTTGTTAATAAAAATACCATATTAAGAAATGGAATCAAAATACAGTATTTGGACATCATCTTAATTTGAAGGAAGTCAATAAGAATACCGTAGCATTTAAATAATTTTAGTAGTAGAAATAAAATTTAACTTTTTGGTTTCTGTGAAGGCAACTGACTCTAGGCAGACAGTATATTTCTGAAATTATATTAAGGATTAAGGGAATGGGCTTTTCCTTTAGCTTATGCTATGACTGATACAGAAGTTACAGCCAAATATGACGTTACTGGAAAAAATCTAAGGAAATGGTTTTGTAAGTTCCGTGGGTTTTTTTTTTTTTTTTTACCCCCCAGCAGTAGTTAGGACATAGTAAGCTATCTTTAGCTTCTTACTCATGAAGAACACTCCCAGTAAGATTAACAGTTTGTTATTTACATATCTGTGCAGAACTACAATCTATTGAGATTTTGGAGAAAATTACTTTTATATTTTTTGATACTAACCTGAAAGCATCAATTAAGGGCTACCTAGAAAACATTGCTGAAATTGTAACTGCTTATCAAAACATAGTTATGGCTAGATACCTGCAGAGTGAGTCAGTTTATTACTAGGAAAAGTCACACTGAATATAAGAAGGCTGTAGACTACATTCTTGCTATGTTCTCCCAAGTAGTAGATTGGAATCTTATTAAAATTAATGTGCTGTCACTTTCCAAATGTATTTCAGTCCACAGATATTTATGGAGAAGTTGCACTGTATCAGACATGAGGTATTGGGCAGTACCGCAGTGAATGAGAACAGAGAGACATCGGTATTCAATCAATGGTCTTGAACAAATAATTTCCTAGAGCATCGGTTCCAAAACCTTTAAAATGAGGATCATGTTGGGCTAAAAAGTTTTTTTTCCTTTCTAGTATATATAGAAGTTCGGGAGGTTTTCCTAAGAAAAGTAACCATAAATATATCCAGGTTCTATCCTTATTTCAATTTGTCCACACCAATGTTATCTTAGCTTTTAATTTGCCAACAGAAATGGTGTCCAGCTTTTTCCATTGCCTAGTAAGATAGCTGAGAAAATAGGTTTCAGTTTTATGTTATTTAAAGAAATTGAAATTTTAGAAACAATATTTGAAGTACTAAATGATGGAGATTCATTGAAATATTAACTGAAAAGTTTATATTAATTTTCATAATATATTTCTTTTGTCTATTTAAAATTGTGTTGTTTGATTTTGACTGTTTTTTATATTAGTGTGGTATCTACAAGTTATATTAATTCCAAGTTAGTATATTTATCTATAGTTTGTTTTTAAAATACATTAACTGTTTGTTACTATTTTTCACCATTTAGTTTGTTTTTTGATCAAGTATAAATGTTTTTTAATGAGCTGGTAACAGTCACGTTGGTTTTAGAGAAATCTATTATTGCATCCTTTCTTATGTACTGAGTTATTTAGTAGCTAATATGTGGCAAGTACATTTTTATATTGCAGTTGTGATGATATGGGATGGGTTTCAATTTTCTTTGTTTTAGTTTTTTAGCTTGATGGCTACCTGATCTTAATATGCTAGTTTTTTCTTATTTGTAGAGATCCTGCATATTTTGATGAAAATTGGCTAAACAGAATCAAAACTGAAGTGGGAGATAATTGGAGGCTAAAGGTATTTTATTTTTATTTTTCCATCAGTAAATTAATCTTTACTTGTTTGTATATGACATGTGTTAATTTTTGTTCAGATGTGTCCAGTGAGCTTTAGAAACTTAAGTAGTCTCTAGGGAAATAACCTAGACTTAAAGATTAGAGGTAACCTGAAATTGCTCACCCAGGTACAGTGTAAATTAGTAAAGCATAATGACTGAGGTCATGAACTCCAAAGCGAGAGTGTCTGTGTCCACATCAACTCTACCATGTACTGTCTGTGGGAAAGTCTCTCAGCCGTTCTGTGCCTCAGTTTCCCCTTTGTGAAACAAGGATTGTAATAGGATCCAGCTCATAGAAATAAGTGAGTTAATGTATATATATAATGTACTTAGGATAGTGCATGGCATATGTAATCTTAGTTGCTAGTGTTGTTATTAATGAGAAACTTGGGAAATAAACTACCATTTTAAATGAACACATTGATTTTTGAGACATTCTATTTTTTTATTTTTTTATTTTTTTTTGCGGGCAATGTCTCTTGCCCTCATATGTGGGACCCGAACCGGGGCTGCTGGCTCCGTAAGCCAGCGCTTAACCACCGTGCCACTCGGCCGGCCCAAAACATTCTATTTTAAAATGTTAAAATATGAAAAATGCACATACTGGAATAAAGGAAATAAAGTATATTTTTCATGTCTCTAAATTTTCCTAGAAGTATAAACATGTGAGTTTATTTATGAGATTTTCTTTTTAAATAAAGTTTTTGGTTTATTTTCTTTCTTAAAAATAAATATTTCTTGGGGCCGGCCGAGTGGCACGGTGGTTAAGAGCTGGCTTGGGACGCCAGCGGCCCCGGTTCAGATCCCACATATGAGGGCCAGTGACACTGCCCTCTAAAAATAAATAAATAAATAAATAAATAAATAAATAAATAAATATTTCTTTAATTAATCATTGGATCACACTGCTATGATTCAGCCTCTTTTATTTGATAGCCACTTCTACTATCTTCTGTCCTAGGATATTTTCAGGTCTAACATTGGCTAGACTAGATGATCAACAAAATCATGCCATATGATTTGAGTCAAAAAAAAAAAAAAGTGGCTTAGCAGTAAATAGTCCAGGTGATTCTGCCTGTCATTTCACCCAGATGACATGTAGCCAGGGAGCCTACTCTTAAGTGAATGTTGGGAGATATCTATAGGTTGGTCCCTCATCCTGTATGTTTCTAGGATTCTTCTTCTAGTACAAGTGTATTGCAATGCTGAGTGTTACACTACCATTTTGAGATATAATAGATTTTTTTTCTTAACTTTGTGGGCTTCAAAATATTTACTTTGGTGCTCAGCTGAAGAAACAGCAGTCTTTCCTGCCAATGGAAGAATTTGGAGATATACTTTGTAGGTTACTTTAAGAGATTTCCAAGGGTAATTTTGACTATAATTTTTGCTTAAAGCCTTTAATCTTACAACTTAAGCTGTCTGTAAGATGTACCTCCACTTTTTCCGGGAAAACAGCACTGAACTCAAGTCTTCAATTAAGGATGGCACATTTTTTTCTTTACCTACAGAAAAACTGAATAATTTAATGTTACTGTTAAGTCTTACCCAGTTACCCTCCAATTTTTGTCAGTGGTCATAACGTTTAAAATTTAACATAATTGGAAACTTAATTTGTTATATAAATACCTTAGGTCACATAAATTAAGCCATTGAATGGCCTTTTTTGATAAAGGTAATTGAAATATTCTATTGCATTTTATTTTTTATATTTACTTTATGATTAACTAGAATGATTAGTTGATTTAGAAATGTTTTATGTTAAACTGTATTTTCATCTGTGTTTGTCTTTTACCCAGTTGTTTTCTCTCTCTTTAAACAGATAAGCAATTTAAAGAAAATTTTAAAAGGAATTCTGGATTATAATCACGAGGTAAGGACTTTTTTCTCATTCTGCTTGGCAGTATTATTATAGGAGAGTTTAATTTTATAATATTTTACAATTGTTCCAAGTAAAGGAAAAATTACCTCAAAATTAATAAGCAGTTTATATTCCTTTGTATAGTTTCTAGGATAGTTTAAACAACCATCTATTAGGTGGTTACTAGATAAATGTCTTTTTCACTGTAAATGGATAGTTTATAGATAAATACTAATTTATGTTAAGTTTTGCTTTCTGTTATCTATTAATTCTCTCTCACATGTGAAGTTAATTTAGAGTCCGTGCATTATAATCAACGCCCTTGCCTACTCCATTTTTTTATTTTTTATTTTTTTAATATGCAAGCAGGATTCATTAGTGATACTTTCTCAGGGAAGAGAACAGGCCTGACAAAGTTTGGAGAAAGAGGCCTAAACCTCCTGTATTAGTGAGGTACTAGTGATACATTCTCAGGGAAGAGAACGGGCTTAGCTGAGGTCGTGAGAGAAAGGGGTTGAGAGCGAGGGCCAGAGAACACTAGGTCCATTTTATTTCTTAGCAGACCCTCTACCTCCACTCCATCCCTTAATTAACTCATTTTATTCTCTGAGTCTGCTTCAGAACAGTCAAGACATAGCTGGGGAAAAGAAATCAGGCAGTGAAACTAGTTTTACTTTAAATTTCATGATCACAGGCATCAGATGGACACAACACCGCCTAGGAACCTGTGTTATTGCCTTACTAGTTGTTTCTCTACAAGCTTACCTGCATTTATACCTACATCTATACTTATATCATCTATCTTCACCATCTCAGTAAGTGATCCTACCATCCACCCTACTTATTGCTTGAGCCCCAAACCTGTAAATCATCCTATAGTCCTTTCCTTCTTTTGATACCATCAGCAAGACGTATTAGTTAAACCTCCAAAATATAGCTTTCTCCATCTCTGCTGCCACCCCCCTATACCAAGCCATCATTAGCTCTTGCTAGGAATGCTAGAGTAGTCTAGTTGATGACCCTATTTTATTCTTGCCTCTCTACAGTCTGTTCTCCACTCTAAAGCCAGGATGATATTTTAAAGTACAAATTAGAGGGCCGGCCGAGTGGTGCATTGGTTAAGCGCTGGTTTTGGGATGCCAGCGGCCCCAGTTCGGATCCCACATGAGGGCCAGTGACACTGCCCTCTACAGCTAACAACAGCTCCACCTGGAGCTGGGCTGTGCGAGCCCCGGTGATGGTGTGGGCTGCAGCCCTTGCTGCAGTGGGCTGCCATAGGCTACAGTGAGTGGCCCGTAGCCAGCGTGAGCGGCTGGCAGCCAAGCATGAGCTGCCAATAGCCGCGGTGAGCGACATCCAGAGGCCAGCGACCGATCTGCCTCATCCGGGAAGAGCCCAATGATGATACCAACAGTGAAGCAACATCCTCCGCAACTAAACTGAAGAACAAGAAGACGGCAACTTGTCTGTTCCCCTTCCCCGATTCCCCAACGCTGTTCCCCTCCACCAATTCCCCAATAAAATCTTTAAAAAAAAAAAAAAGTACAAATTAGATTATGTCGCTCTCAAAGTCTTCCGTGGTTTCCTATTGAATGAGAATCAAATCCTTACCTCTTATCGTGAGATAGCAGGTACGGCATTGCCACTCCAACCTCTTACACTGTTGTGCCCTAACAAATAGCACTACAGCCACATTCATTCTGCTTCTGTACTTTTAGGATCTTCATTTTTCACTGTAGGGTTATTAGACCTACCTATTTGTTTGCATATAAGTCATTCCATTTAGGGCCACTCAGCTTCCCCATAAAAGAATCTTCCATCCTCCTTCCTGGTACAGGTATGTTGTTATCAGCATTTTGGAGTCAAATGGAGGAAGTGAAGGTGACTAGGAGCATTCTTACTGTTGGGGGCATAACCCTATATTTAATCTCTGCTCTTTCTGGTGACCCCTGGATCAGAACCTCTCTGGCTCTACTTCAGAGAGTACACATCCAGTCTTTCTGGGAATGGTGGAAGGATCAGTAGTACCTAAGTTTCTTTTCTCAGTGTGCATAAATGGAAATTGGGAGTGAGATTGACATGGCAGTTCTTTCCTTAACAGTGAATTTCTGTTGCTGACTATCTAGTATCAGTCAGATGCTTTATTTCGTCATATAAATGCAAATACAGTTCTAACACTTTTACCTCTGTTCAGATTTTAGGACAGCAAATTAATGATTTTACCCTTCCTGATGTGAACCTTATTGGGGAACATTCTGATGCTGCTGAGCTGGGAAGGATGCTTCAGCTCATTTTAGGCTGTGCTGTGAACTGTGAACAGAAGCAAGGTAATTTATTTGAAGTTAGTGTATGCATTTAAAATAGTAAGTAAAGTAATATATATAAAATATATTTAAAAGCGTATAAATGTGTATTTTGTTTATAAATAAATATTTAATAATTTATAATATATATAAAAGTAAAATATGTTGTATATTTTATTTATGAATCTCCAGTACAAACAATAACATCTTTTTAAGGCTACCCTCAAAGGTCGTTTTCTCCCATTTTGCTACGAATTTAATGTCAAGTGTTAAAAGTTTTGCAAGTTGGGGTGGATGGGTGGGGTGGGAGGCAGGCAGGGGAAATTTAAAAAAAAAAAGTTTTGCAAGTTGGAATAAATTTGATTGTGATAACTCTTTCCCTTCCTGCAAGACTACGTAATTCTTTAAGTAGATTATTTTTAACTACACTGAATGTGATAAAATTTGTTAATTGGACAAAGTCCAACTAAATTAAATAATAATTAATACCAGTAATAATGGTAATAATATACTGGATTGAATCAGCTCTGGAAACTTAAAATTGGATATTTTAGATTACAAGTACAAAAGATTTATTACACAAAGATTTACTGAACTCATACATTATGCTCAGGCTAGGAACACAGTGTCAGACAAAACAGGTATGGTACTTGCCCTCATAGAACTTGTAGTTGAGTGGAGGGGAATGGCAATAAATAATGCCACTCAGAACTATGTAATCTGAACAGTGGGGAGTGCTGTGAAGGTAAAGTGTAATAGGGGACAGTTGAGGTTTGGGGAAGTTAGGTTAGGGAAGTTATTTACTTCCCTAGGGGACAGTCTAGGTTTGGACAGTCTAGGTTAGGGAAGTTATTTACTCAAAGATATGGAGACTAATGGGTTAAGAGTAATCTGAATAGTAGAAACTGAATGTCAGAAAGGCCTAGGTTACCTTTGAAGGATTAAAAATTTAATTGGAGAATAGTGAGGAGGATAAAGGGAAATGAAACAGGTAGATAGGGACTATTCTAAATGATGACATCAAAGTATTTTAGTGTTATTTACATGACCTTTGAAGAAGATGGACTTTTTTTAAACCTGAAAGTATTTTTCTTCTTTCTCCTATCCTACCTTTGGTAATGCAAAACAGATTTTTATTAACTTGCTGTCTGTACTTTTTTGGTGTTCTAGTTATAAGTTTAATAACAGTAATCATTGCTTTTTCGTAAAGCTATTATGGCTAGTTTTATTGGTGTGTGATTCAGGGATTTTTTTCTATCAGTATATTTATTTCTCTCTAGCCCCATTCCTTTTAGATTTTAACACACCATACTCTTACAGTCAATTTTAGCTTGTTTATTCCGTTTAACTCAAGAATTAAAATAGAGAATTTTCTACATTTGTGATTTTTGTTTGTTACTGAAATGTTTAACAAGTTTGTTATCAAAGATTTTAAGAGTGGTATAAATAAGAAGATTCAAGACACATTAAATCTCTAACTAGATGTTTTGATTTTAAAAGGTGCATGAAAAATTATTTAATGTAGTTTATTGAATTCAGATAATGGCTTCTTATGTATTTATTCTGTTAGGAGATTCATCACCTCTTGGGATTATCGTTAGTACATAAGGGTCCTTGGAAGTATACAGCTGTTAAGATTTGGCTAACGATATTTATTAGAGGGTAGGAGTAGGAAACTACAAGGAAACTACTATATCCATATCCCTGTGGAGAAGAAGACAATCACAATATTTTTTGTGTGTGTGTACGATCATTGTGCTCTTCCCGGCTGAGGCAGTCAGTCGCCAGTCATTGGACGGTCGCTCACGGCAGCTTACTCTGGCTGCCTGCTGCTCACGCTGGCTGCCAGCCACTCACAGTAGCTGCAGCCTACACTGTAGCCGGTGACTCACAGAACCCCAGCTCCAGGTCAAGCTGTTGTTCACCATCTTAACTGTAGAGGGCTCAGTGTCACTGACCCTCGTGGGATCTGAACCGGGCCCTGCTGCTCAGAGCTGGCGTCCCAGGCCAACTCTTAACCAATGCACCACTTGGCCAGCCCGACAATCACGATATTTGTAGAATGTCTCATACTGACCAAGTGTTCTGTATAAAACCTAAATTCAGTTTTTCCCCTGAAATTGTATGTAAATGATGAAAACTTTAAAACAGGATTTTTAACGTCTCACTTACCCAGAGGGCGTTCTCTGCTCTCAGGAACACAGTTGAGAGCTAAGAATTAAATTAAATTAATTTCTGAATTGTTAAGAATTACTTGTCACCACACATTTATGATATATAAGGCTTACTAAAGTAGCACTGTTAGGGCCGGCCGAGTGGCGCGGTGGTTAAGCGCTGGCTTGAGAAGCCAGCGGCCCTGGTTCGGTCCCACATATGAGGGACAGTGACACTGCCCTCAAAAAAAAACCAAAAAACAAATAAATAAAGTAGCACTGTTATTTGCTGCCTGACCAACATTGGACAAGATACTCAGCCTGTTTCGTCATCTACAAAACGAGGATGCAAAATAGTTATGAGGAGTAAATGAAATTGTCTTGTGTTCCTTCTAATGTTTATTGAGTGTCTCTCTTCTGCCTGGTACTCTACTAGGCACTACCAGAACAAAAATGCTTTTTACAGATTAGGAAATGAAGACTAAGTATTATATGAATTGCCCAAGATTTCTAGCTTGTGAAAGACTAGGCAAGGACAAAAACCCTTCTGTCTTCTACATTTAAATTTGATACTCGTTATATGAAACTGCTGTAAACTTTCAACCTAAAAGCTAAGTTTTCAGGATAAACTCCTTGACATGGCATACTTCATTCTCCAGTATTGCCTCATGGATCTGCACTTAATAATCATATGTACTTGTATTTGGACTTTTAAGATTTGTAAATTATTTTTATATTTTTTAAAAATGGTACATTAATGTAGTTCTCATCATCATTTTATCATTTGGCATTTTACGGTGTTCGCGGGGAAGGGCCTTGACGTGGCAACACCGCTTCTTAACTAACGCTTCCCCTCTCACACCTTACTAATAACTTCCTAACTTCCTTATTCCCGCTGTTATTTTCTTCACTTCTAGTAGGCTGTCATGAAGTTTTCCTTCCCCATTATCAGTGCCACTGCTTCTTTTCTTCCATGTTCACAGTCTTTATTTTGAGGGCTGTTCAGTCATTCTAGCTGTGCCATTTTCTCTATAGCCTTGGAATTCCGTGTTTGGTACCTTTGAACAGAATATCTAAAAACACTGCTCTGCATCCCAACACTCATAGGGTGCTCCTCATTAACAAACAAAACAAAAAATTGAGCTTAAACTAAAGGTCTTGGTTTTTTGGGGGTTTTTTAAAACTAAATAGTGGTTAAGTTATGATATATTCCTACTATTGATCTAAAAACTATGCCTTTGACTTAAGTGTGTTGTGTATATTTATATGTTTAAATACATATTTGACTGGGTATAAAGTATCCTTACGACAGTATTCCCTTTAAAAAATGTTTTTGATTAATTAACCGAAAGCCTTAGCATTCATAACCGGAATGTCATAATTTAATAGTGCTGTTAAAATATCTTTTTTTTTTTTTAAACAAGTTATAATACCTGTCAAGCACAGGATTACAGCTTGATGCTCCAAAGACATGCGTCTGCTGCCAAAGGTCACTTTGTAACAGTTTCACAGTAGGACTCCTTCATATAATACTTGGAGTTCTGAGACAAGTTCTTGTTGTTTGTTTTTTGGATGTATGGCAGGTTGAGGCTAAAATTTCCTAATTATTTTATCCTTTTAAATGTTTCTTATTAAAATATTTACCATATTTGTTGAAATCCAGCTGGCGTATTGATTGTTTCATGCTTAATGTCACTTTCATCATCCATTGTTGGATTTGAAAAGAATGAAAATTACTTCCAGGGCTATTTAGAAGGCAAGAATTATTTTTTTTCCAACTTTGTCAATACTGGCAGCTAAGTGATCCTTCTTTTTTCTGGCAGTGGTGAAGATCAGATTAACGAAATTGGTACTTGAGCTTATTAGAGATGGGTCCTTATTTTAAAGCCCAGGGTTATCCAATATATTTTTAACTATGGTATCAGTTTCTAAGGTATTTCTTTATAATAGTAGAAAATATTAAGTTTGGCATTACACACAATTCAGTGCTTTGATGTCACGTAGGAGTAAAGCACAAACTTTAAAGTTTTTTAACATGTAGCAAAGAATAATGTGAAAGTACACTTGATTTTTAGATTTTAAGAATGGTAATACTTGTATGGAGTCCTTCCCACCCTGGCTTTAGTTTAGGCTTTATCATTTCCTTCCATTTACATTCCTGAGAGTCTGCTTTCCTGTGACCTTTAGCTGTAGCCTCAACATTATAAGGAATGGTTCCAGGTGGGTGTGGATGATATATCTAGGAAAGATATATACTGTGATTTTCAGCCTTTACCTATGGCACATATGTTTAACCATATACAAAGACTACCTAGGAAGACTCACAACACTGGAAACTACATATAAGAATTCATGAAGTGTTAGCCTGTACTCCCTTGGCTGTCTTTAACTTGAACAGTGACATTCCAGATTGTTCTTGCTTTCAGAGTACATCCAAGCCATTATGATGATGGAAGAATCTGTTCAACATGTCGTCATGACAGCCATTCAAGAGGTACGTTGGAGCTTTGTGCTTATAATTTGTGAAAAATTAAAGGAGCAAACATGAGTTTAAATAATAGAAGTAGAAATTTTTAAAAATTCTCATTGAGAATTTTTCTTTATACTTATGATATAGCTTGCCTCATTTTTACTAAAGAAAATCATACTCATTTAAATCTTAAACATTTATCTTATAGGTATAGATATTCAGTAACTATTCCCAATTTTTAAAAAATGCCCTAATGAACTAGGACTAGTAGACTAATTCCTAAAGCCATTATAATTTCTGTCTTAAACTAGCAGTCGGCCTCGTATTTAACCATTGGTTTCTTGTTTGGAAAAAAATGGGTATTTCACTCCAACCATACCCAAAGCAATTTCTAGATGACTATTTTTATTGAAACTATGGGGAAAGAAAAATATCTTTTTCCTCTACCCTTCCAAGTTCTCTGCTGGGGACTTTGTAACAAAAGACAGATTAACAAAAGAAAACATACAAATTAATTTAATATAAATTTTACACGACACAGGAGCCTTCTCGTAAGGAAATGAAGACCAAAGAAGTATTTAAACTTGAGTGTTTTAATGCGTGGTTTGATGAAGAGTGGAGAATCATGGAAACTAGAAAGTAGCCTAGGGGAACTAGAAAGTAGCATAGGACATGAATATGCAATTAACAAACAAAAAAGTGCTAAATGCAAATTAAGATTAAAGCTTTTTTTTTTTAATTTGACCAATTGACTAAATTCAGAAATTTTTACTACACCCTCAGGTTTGATAATTCATTAGAATGATTAAAAACTCAGGAATGATGACTGTTTTATTATAGCTAAGGGACACAAATCAGAACCAGCCCCCTGTACAATGCATAGAGTGAGGTCTGGGAGGATTCCCTAATACAACCTTTCTGTTATCCCCTCTCCATGGAATCAAGACTGTCACCCACCTAGCATGTTAACATGTGACAATATACAGAGTGCCATCAAGCAGGGGAGCTCTCCAGAGTTGCCATGTCCAGAGTTTTTATTGGGGTTTCATTATTGTAGATAAGATTGATTGAATTTTTGGCTATGAGGTTGTACTTGATTTCCAGCCCCCTTTCCTCTCAGAGGTCAGGCTGATATCAAATGACTCAAAGCCTCAACCCTGTAACACATGGTTCTTTTTTCTGATTTGGCCAGCCCTCCAACTGGAGCCTTCTCCTCAGCTTAAACTATCTAGGGGCCCATCATGAATAACAAAGACATTCTTTATCATTAAGGAAATTCCAGAGATTTAGATGCTACCTCCCAGGAACTAGGGACAAAGGCCAGCCAAATACTTCATTACATAGGACCTTTCAAAAAAGCAGAGGGTTGTTCTTTTTTGTGGGGTTTTTTTTTAAAGATTTTATTGGGGAATTGGGAGGCGGGGAACAGACAAGTTGCTGTCCTTTTGTTCTTCAGTGTAGTTGTGGAGGATGTTGCTTCACTGGCCCATGTTGGTATTATCATTGGGCTCTTCCTCGGTGAGCCATTGGACGGCTGCTCACGGCGGCTCACACCAGCTGCCAGCCACTCACGGTAGCTCATTGCAGCCCACCGTAGACCCACTGCAGCCCATGCTGTTGCTGGTGACTCACGGCAGCCCAGCTCTAGATTGAGCTGTTGTTCACCATCCTAGCCATAGAGGGCACAGCGTCACTGGCCGTCATGTGGGATGCGAACCAGGGCCCTTCTGCTCAGACCTGGTGCTCCCAAGCCAACTCTTAACCAACGCACCACTCGGCCGGCCCCTCATAAAAGCAGAGCTTTTAAAAGATGATCAGTTTGGCAGTGAGCACTGATGGTAGAAGGGTAAATTTGTGCATCTTTTAAAAAATGTTAACAGACTTTTATATCATGTTAGATATAAGGTCATTAGTGTTTTAAAAAAGGTATCTTATGACAAGGGCAAAGCACTTAAAATGTCAAGTGAACAAGGCAATATATAAAATTGTATGTACAATTAGATTTTAAGAATTGTCGATGGAAGAACATGTAGCTTAAGAGAAGCTTATAAGAGTTTATTTGAGCCAAACTGCCAACCTTTGCTGAGAAGCAAAATCTCAGTGGATTGAGAAAATACTCTGCATAATGGCGGTTTGCATCTTATTTTATGCACAGAATCAAAGGAGGAGGGTTACGTGAAATCCATTGGTGACAGGGGGTGGGAGAAGGAAAAGCAAGGAAATCTCTGGAATTGGATAAAAGTACATTGAAGAGACAGCTACTACTTTCACCTAGGTGGGTACAGGATAGTTAATAGTTCACTTTTTGCAGCCATAGAGATGGTAATCAGGGGACAAAAATAATAATGAGGGTTTCTGTAGTTTCCTGCTCTGGTCTGGAAAAAGGAATACTGACATTCCAAGGGCATGTTATCCTATACAAAAAAACAATAGACAGGTTTACTTAAGGTAAAGATTGACCTTTGTCAAGGAAGCCACAGGCTATAGATGTGACTTTCTACCATGGCCCACCTTAGGGATTTTTATGTTCATGCCATCCTATGTGGTTATTTTCTGTCCCCTGAGCTTGTCAGGTTTAACCTGTGGCTCCTTTTCCGTCCACAGAGTAGATTATGTATTTAATATGTGCATATGCCTTTTATTCACTTAGCAAATATTTACTGAGCACCTAAAGTGCACCAGGAGCTATGGTAGGCATTATGGATACAACTATGAAAAAAATAGACATGGTCTCTTGTCTCAGAAAGTGTAAGTCTCATGGGAGAAATGGCTGAACAGGCAATTGAGATACATTCAGAGCATTCAGAATGAAAAGTGAGTGCAATGATGAGAGAAAATATAAGAGTACCTCAACAGAGTATCTAATTCAAGTTGGGGATATTAGGGAAGGCTTCTCAGAGAAAGCTGCATCTAGACTGAGCACAGAAGGATGAGATAAGGTAAGGAAGGGGCAAAAACTGTTCTAAATCCAGGAGGCAAGAGAAAGCAAGACCTGCATGGCATGTTGGAGGTAATGAAAGATGAGTGCGCCTATAGCAAACATTGTGAGGTAGAAAGTGCTTAGAGATGAAACGAGAAATAAGGTCATTAGCAGTTTGTTAAAGTGTGGGGTTTTGGAAATCCATGAATTTATTTTTAAAGAGAAAATACATTGAAGTCTATATCTGAGAAAATACATGCAATGAGAAGAATGGGTTGGAGAAAAACAAAGCTAGAAAAAGGGAGAGCATTTAACAACCTTAGTAATCATCCAGTGAAGAAGGATAGAAGCTCAAAGTAGGGTATATAAATCAGCGGCAGATTGAGAATTATCAGAACTTGAATCAGTCAGCTTGGTGAGTGATTGGACTTAGGAGGTCAGTGAGTAGCTTGATAAAATTCTGGGATTGAAGAAGAGCTTTTGTTAGATGGTAGACTTTTTTTTTAAAGGCACATTCTATTTATGTCTTTTTTTATTGTGGTAAAATACATATAACATAAAATTTTCCATTAGTGACATTTCCCAAGTATATTCATAATGTGCAAAGATTACCACTATTTGGTTCCAGACCGTTGTCATCACCACAGAAGGAAACCGTGTACTCATTAAACAGGCAGCCCTCATTTCCTCCTCCTCCAGCCCTTGGCAACTAGTAATCTGCTTCCTGTCTCTATGGATTTCCCTATTCTGGTATTTCATTTAAAGGGAATCATGATATGTGCCCTTTTGTGTATAGCTTTTTTCATTTAGCATAATGTTTTTAAGGGTATGTTGTAGCATGCATCAATACTTCGTTCCTTTTTATGGCAGAATAATATTCCCTTGTATGGATATTCCACATTTTTTTATGTATTCATTCAGTGGATGGACATTTGGGTTTTTTCCACCTTTTGGCTATTGTGAATAATATTGTTATGAACATGTGTGTTTTTTTTAAAAAACAAAACAAAACACCTGTTTTTAATTCATTTGGATATAAACCCAGAAATTGAATTGCTGGGTAATGTAGTGATTCAGTATTTAACTTTTTGAGGAAGTGCCAATCTCTTTTCCACAGGTCCTGCACCATTGTACATTCCCACCAGCAACGGCACTAGGATTCTAATTTCTCTAACTTCTTGCCAACCCTTGTTATTATTTATCTTTCTGATAATAGCAGCCTTAGTCGGTGTGAATTATACCTCATTGTGGTTTATTTGCATTTCCCCAAAGTCTAATGATGTTGAACTTATTTTCTTGTGTTTATCATCTTTGGAGAAATGTGCATGGTCAAGTAAATGATAGTTTTTTGTTGTTGTTGTTGTTTTTTAAGATTTTATTGGGAAATTGGGGGAGCAGAACAGTGTTGGGGAATCAGGGAAGGGGAACAGACAAGTTGCTGTCTTTTTTTTCTTCAGTCTAGTTATGGAGGATGTTGCTTCACTGGTCCATGTTGGTATTGTGATCATTGCGCTCTTCCCATTGGAGGCAGTCACTCGCCAGCCATTGGATGGCTGCTCACGGCAGCTCACTGTGGCTCTTGCCGGCTGCCGGCCACTCACAGCAGACTGTCACCTACCACCCACAGCAGTCCAGCTCCAGCTCAAGCTATTGTTCACCATCTTAGCTGTAGAAGGCGCTGCATCACTGGTCCATGTGGGAATCGAACCAATGGCCCTGCTGCTCTGAGCTCACTCTCCCAAGCCAACTCTTAACTAACTGAGCCACTCAGCCGGCCCCAAAATGATAGTATTTTAACTACTTAAATGCTGATAGGAAGAAGCCATAAGAAAGAGAAAGATAGAAATTGAGGTATAAGAGAGAGGGCAATAAATAGAACAGGGTCTATGAGAAGCTGGGAAGAGACTGGATGGAGAGCTTGTAGAGGGATTTCCCTGGTTGGGAAGAATAACACTTGTATTATAACAAGATTGAAGAATGAAAGGATTGGCATGTATGTTCCAATTTTGTAGGTTAAAATATGGGGAATCTAATCTGGAAGCAAGGTTTTCTGATGAAGAGTACTGGGGAGCTGGTGAGACTTGAGAAAGAGGAAAGGTTTAGAATAATCTCTAAAAGGAATAAAGAGACTACTTACTGGGGAAGCATAACTACTTTTGGGGCAACTTTGAAGGTGATGATTTTAAAAAATGTTTTATTTTTACTCTGTCAGTATTTAGCAGTAAGGGTATATGGCCAGAAAAGATAGGTGGTTGGATTGATCTTGGATTTAGATTTTGCCAGGAAGAAGGAAGTGAGGCAAGATAATTGATTATATTGACAAAAGTCATCAAAGTAACAGACCATGAAATCTAGGCTAGAAAGAGAAGGTAATTGATGAAACAAGTGAACCACAGAAGCTAAAATAGGAAGGTTGAGATTCCTAAAAATAAGATGATGTTAGCAGAGGGAAGAGGAATTAGGCAGGCAAAACAATAATGTTCGCTAGAGTCTAAGCAAAGAAAGGAATAAGGTGAATATAAGAATGATAGACTCTGACTGAAAAATGGAGAAAGACATAGGGCCTGGAAACCTCCATGAGGTTGAGGAACAAATGCACTTGGTATAATGGAATGAGACACCTAGAATAAGAGAACGTCTTGTTCAGAGAGTGGGTTTTTATTCAGAGGTGATAAGGTCTAAACTGTAACATTGGGAAAAGGAAAAAGACTGGAAGAAAATACTTCCACTGCCTCCTGCCACCGCCTCTGAAGTAGATACTTCTTCTCTGCATGGTGTGCCCCAGCCCCATCACACTCGAATGTATTTGTCTTTCTTGAACTGTGCTAGGCCTCTGGTTGGCATAGGTAGCTTCTTAAATACTTCAAAATTATAAAGACGATTATTTCTGGACGGTAGAACATTTTTTTTCTCTTTAAATTTTTTCTGAATTTACAATGGATATTGTTTTTTGAGCTGGAAGAAAAGTCTTTAAAATCTTATTTATATTCTCTCAATAAAAGCATAAATTTGAAGCCAGTATTTTTTATTCTTCCTGAGATTTTTTTTCACCCTTTTTCAACTCTTCTCATTACATTAATATAGAACAGTGATTCTAAAACTTCACAATGCCACAGAATCACCTGGAGGACTTACTAAACAGGTTGTTGGGCCCTAACTGCAGAATTTCTGACTGCATAAATCTGGGCGGACACCCAAGAATTCTCATTTCTGACAAGTTCTCAGGCAATGCTGAGGCTGTTGGTTTGGGTACCTCATTTGGAGAACCACTGATATAGAGAAAAAGGTACAACTGCACATAACACTTCATTATCTAGAGTGTGGGTAAAGGTGAAAATTACAAAGTCTCTCAGTACATCCCTGCATTTCTAATTGTCCCCCTTTTTTTGTCCTTCAGACAGAACATAAGAAAGAAACAACAGAAAATTGGGACCATTTGAATCTGCACCTGACATTTATCACAGTTAGAATTTTTTTTTTTCACAGTTAGAATTTTATCCCCTACTGCCTGAAACCCTCACGCACCCTTTGAATCTTCTCTCTTTGCAATACAAGGGTGAGAGATGTTAAGGCATAGATTTGTGTGTGCCTGTGTTAATATTAAACATTAACCAGTTAATTTGGTCTAGTATTGATGTTGCCCACATTTAGTCTTTAGAAATATTCAGTGTTGCCATTTTTTATGGAAAAGTCAATATTTTAAAATATTTAACCACATTTTAAACTTAAAGACTTGTCTTTTGGTGATAGGAATAAGTTATACTTGATTCTTGTGATTGGGTGGGCCTACAATGAAAATGAGCATCAGAATTTAGACCTGTAATTTTAATTGAAGGCATTATCTTGGAGTGAAAAAAGTTCCTGACTGAAAGGCTTTAATGTATAAGAAAATGTTCCTTTTACATTTGTATCTTCATTTTAATTTGTATAATTCTGTAGTGGCTGGGTGTTCATGTTGTTGTGTAACTATATTATATAGAATGTCTTTTTTGCCACTTAATTATAATCATTTAAATCTTAATTTCAGCTGATGAGTAAAGAATCTCCTGTCTCTGCTGGAAATGATGCCTATGTTGACCTTGATCGCCAGGTATCTAATTTTGTGTTGTTTTGATCCATGCAACGATTGAAAAGGATAAACCTTAGATATTAACGAAAAGAATTTTCAGTTGAAATTGCTTATGGAGTATATTGGTATAATTCTAAACTTTAAGAACTTAAGCCACTTTAGTCATGGATGTTACACATTTGTAATTAAATTTGTAGTTAGTATTGTTGTATAACCCATTTTAAAATGAACTGATTTCTTTAGCTTATTGTAATTTGTGTTTTCTAGTCATTTTTTTCCATTAGTGAAATCTTTCTGCATGCCATATTTAACACAATAGATGCATTCCTGGAAAATGGCATGCATTTTCCATTGGCCTAAATCATTTTATGATTTATTTATGATACAAAAGATATTTTGCCTTTTATTTCACATTATTCAATTGAGCATGTCTTCTCCACCCTTCATTGTTCTGAAGCCGTGAACAACCTGTCAGGAGATATTTAGATGCACTAAAGAACTAGTACTCTATTTTATTCTTTTTTTAGTTGAGCAATCCTGCCACCTGTTGGCAGCTTAGGGGCAGCTTGGCTCGGGCTGGGCATCGAACTGCTGTTGCTCAGAGCTCAGCTCGCACTCTTGAGCGAGCTCAACCAACTGAGCCACTTGGCCAGCCTTTAGTACTCTATTTTTAAAGGAACTCTTCAATGTATTCTTATGGTTTTATTGCAAAAATTATTTTGTAATTTTAATTATTGCTTTTAATAAAATCTGTTAGTTACGTTGCCGATTTCTGTGTTCCAGCTATTCTGGGACATCTGTTCCAAAGCATGAACAGAAATTTTTCTGGTCTTTGTCTCCTTGCATTTATTCCACATAGTTTCTACATGTTTTGCAGGAAGGTCTTTGGACATGCTGTAATTTTAACCCAAGTTGTAGTTTGTCTTTTCCTTACTTTGTGATGTTTGGTTTTAAAGTTGCTACCCTGAATGCATTTTTTTTTTGTATCTCTATTACACAAAGGTTTGGTTACATGAAGTGAAAAACCAGTATAATTTTATTTTAATCCATTTTTCCTTTTTGATATTAAGTGATTAATCAATTGATTAATTGTAATTATTTTATTCATACTTACAGCTTATGTAATAATGAGACACAATTTGGGAATGTTTGGTTTGTGTTGAGAATCAGAATAATAAAAATATTTTATTTTAAAACTGATATATAAATTAACATAAAGGCTTAATATGACTAAAAACTTGTATTGAAATATACTACTATATACTTCAGCAATCGAAACTCTTATCCTTTAGCACATACATACTTTACTAAGGTAAAATTTCTCATTTATTACACAGTCAACATTACCAAGAACCAAGTATCCCACATAGAAAGTGTGTAAGAAAACTTGATATGAGAAAAGAACCAAATTCAAAGTACAGAAAAGACGAGATTTAGGACTAAAAGATATTTAAAGCTAGAAGTGCCTTCTTTTGACTCTTGCAGAAGGGTTTTTGATTTCTCCCTGTTCCTCAGAAAGAAAAAGGGGGGAAATGTTTTATTCTATGCTGTACAAATATAATTATTAATTATAGTTAACTTCACATTAAAATGTTTATTGTATCTCTTTTTTTTTTAACCAGTTAAAGAAAACTACAGAGGAATTAAATGAAGCTTTGTCAGCAAAGGAAGAAATTGCTCAAAGATGCCATGAACTGGATATGCAGGTAAGAGGTCTGTTCTGTGTACCACCTGTTTGAATTGCACCGCTGCAAATACCATATGTACTGTATACGGCCATACAGCACAGTTTGACTACAATGCAACCCTAATTTAAAAAAAAAAAAGAAAATTTTATAATATTTTATACTGGAAGCATTTTACTTTAAAAGGCAGAGTTGGTCTTTGCTTTGGATGAATATAGGAGGAAGTATAATCATAGCACCTTTGTTGGGTTATGTAGTAATATTTACTCATAATGTAAGTGCTAGAATTGCTTTTCAAATTTTAGAATTTACACAAAATCTAAGAGTTATAAAAGTAAATAGATGTTGATTAAGTTTACAAGCAGAATATAAATATTATCTGATGATATAAATTTAAAGTTATACACTGAGATTGGCAATACAGCTTGCCATCTGTTTTTATAAATAAAGTTTATTGTAGCACAGCCACATTCATTCATTGGTTTGTAGTCTGTGACTGCTTTCATGCTAGAATGACAGAGTACTTAACTATAGAGACTTACGATCTCAAAGCCTAAAATACTCACCATTTGATTATTTACAAAAATGTGTATCAATCCCTGGTATAGACAGATTGTAAAGTGAATGGCAGGATTGTAGAGGTTATGAGAAAAGAAAGGGTAGCCCTATAATGCACTTAGCTTTGCAGAAAACAGTACTAACACAGTAATAATAATGTGATCTCTAATGTAAAAATGTAAACTTTATTGATTTTCAACATTTAGAATCATCCTATAGAGACATGGTATTATAAAAGTAAAGGTACAGATGATAAAAGGTGAGACTTGGAATAAGACAGGGGTGACAAAGGAAGAGTAGGGCCAGTAATGTTCTTGTCCTACCAAGAAGGACGTCAAGAACCACTTCTGTGGGGCAGCGGTCATTACATAGTTGGCTGCTTGTCATCCAGTCTCAGGTCAAAATTACTTGGTTTATTTATCATAAAATATTTATTAGGCACTTAGATGTGCCAAGTACTAAATTAGACTTCCTTGAACAGTTCTTCTATGGTCAGCCAATCTAAAGTAATCTCCAGTCTCTCATGTTACTCTTGTTTTAACCCTCTACATAGCACTTTTTACTCTAGTTTTTGCGTGTATTAATTTACTTTCTTAATATGTTTCTGTTGATATATTTAATATGATTTGTTTTGAATGTATAATTTACATAGAAATAAGAACTTTCCCTGCTTTAATCATCATAGTATGCCCTACACCTAGAAAATTGCAGCAGTGGCTAGCATGTAGTAGGCACACAATGAATATTTGAGTGAATGAATGAATGAATGGCTGGTGATTAAGTGAAAAGAGTCAATAAGTAGTTATTTTAAAGTGCAGATGTGACCAGTGAAGGAAGTGAGAATAGTGATATAACTATATTTGCAGAAAGCAGGCACAAGTTGGTATAATTTAACATCTCAGAAAGAATCACTAGATAATGTCTAAGGCTGAGAAATCAAGAAATAGTGGCACATAACATATTATTAAGAGATGTAAAGTAACAATGGAAAGCAATAAAATTAGGAACAGTTAAAACTAGTTGTCTCTTGGAAGTGAAAAAACTCAACAGGAAATTAGCATTTCCTTATAAGTCCTTTTGTCCTGTTTGAGTTCTTTCTTAAACCATGTTTATGTATTATTTTTAGTCTCCTTTTTCTGTGTTTGTGAAAAGAATTTCAGCCAAATATATTGAATTAAAATATTTTAGCAACATTTTCTAGTCTGTTAAGTCTAATACTAAATTTTGCATTACACATTTAACCTTCATGTAAATTGACCTTATACGAGGTTATAAAGGAATTTTTAATAAAATTTCAAAGAATCTGTGTCTTTAGGTCATGCTCTGTGACAAAGTGCAATTAAAGTCAGAAATTAATAGCAAAGAAATTAACTTTTAAAATTTAAGTTTTCAAGCCTTAAACATTTATTTTAAAATGAAGAATGAAAGATCAGAAATGAATGAAATAGACCAGCTAAAGCTCTATTCTGAGAAAAGACTCATGCATTTATGGAAATTAGACAAATTTCTGAGCAAGCATTTGAGAGTCATTCATTTAGTCAACAGACATTTACTGAACACTTACTATGTACTATCCACTGTTCTAGTTGCTGTAGATACAATAAAGATGCGGGGGGGACAAACAGATAAAATATCCCTGCCCCCAAGGTGCTTACATTCTAGTAAAGAAGACAGACAATAAAATAAAAATATAGTCTGTTATGTGGTCATAAGTATTCTAGAGATAAATAAAGCAGAGAAGGTAGAATAGGGAGTGCAGGGTAGGAAGAATTAGTAGTTTAAAATTGGATCATTGATATTGGTGCACCAGAAAAGATGACATGTTAGTAAAACCCTAAAGAGGTTAAAGGAGCAAGCCTCCCAGATTTCCGGACAAGAGCATTACAGGCTGAACGCAAGGCTGGAGTGGGGCTGATGTACTCAAGAAACAGCAGGAAGATGAGGATGGCAGGAGTAGAAGGGAGTGCAGAAAGAGGAAATCAGTCTGGAGAGGCCTGATAAGCCTTTGGAAAGACTCTGACTTGGAGTAAATGGGAAACCACTGGAGGATTTTAAATGAATTAGTCCTATGATCTGAGTTTTGTTTTAATGGATTATTGTGGCTGCTGTGTAGAGAATAGACTAAAGGGAGGAGAGGGCCAAATCAAGGAAACTAATTAAGAGGTCATTGAAGTAATCCAGGAAAAAAATTATGTTGGCTTAGATCATCAGAATTTAGGGCTGGTGAGAAGTGGTCAAAATATGATTGAAGTAGAGCCAATGATATTTGCAGGCGGATTGGATGTGGGTATGATGGAAAGATGTTAAGGCTTATGACTGAGCAACTGGAAAGATAGAGTTACTGTTTACTGAAATGGGAAAGTCTGTGGAAGGACTAGGGGTGGGGAGTAATTAAGAGTTTCACTTGGACAGTTTAAATTTGAAATGCCTATTAGACATCCAAGTGGAAATGATACCCAGTTCAGGGTTCCAAGCTAGAAATAGAAATGTGCGAGTTGTCAGTGAATAGATGGTGTTTATAGCTATGAAACTGGATGCTATCTCTGTATATAGAAGAGAAAAGCTGTGGGGTACTCTAGTGGCAGGGAAATTAAGAGGAATTGACTAAGGAGAAAGAGAAAGTAAGACCAGTGAGTTAGTGCAGAAACCAGGAGAGTAAGGTGTCCTGGAAACCAAGTGAAGAAAATGCTTCAAAGAGGAGGATGTCATCAGTTGTGTCAGATGTTCTTGAGAGATCGTAGTAACACGGAGGTCAGCAGTGATCCTAATGAGCAGTTTTGGTGGAATTGTAGGGCCTATAGCCCAATCAGAGCAAGTTCAAAAGAAAGTGGGGGATGGAGAAGGAGAATCAGAAATGGCTGGCAACTTTTGTTTTTACAGCTTTATTGAGATATAACTAACATACAATAAAGTATTCATATTTAAAGTGTACAGTTTTGATACATGTTGACATGTACGAGGAACATGTGAAATCACTACAATCAATATAGTGAATGTATCACTCCCCCAAAACTTCCCTCATAACTCTGTAATTCCCGAGTCCCCAGCTCTGATTCTGTCACTGTAAATTGGATTGTATCTCCTAAAATTGTATATAAAAGGACTCATACAGTGTATACAGGTATTTTTGGTATGACTCTTATTATTTTGAGGTTCACTTATGTTGGTCAGTATCAATAGTTCTTTTTTATTTCTTAATAATATTCTTTGTGTAGATATAATTTATTCGTTCACCTATTGATGAACATTTGTGTTGTTTCTAGTTTTTCTTTATTACAAATGACACCACTACTATAAAAATTCTTTATAAGTCTTTGTATGGACATAAGCTTTTTTTTTTAGATTTCTTTTTTAAAATTGGGGAATTGGGGGAGGGGAACAGACAAGTTGCTGTCCTTTTTGTTCTTAAGTCTAGTTGTGGAGGACATTGCTTCACTGGCCCATGTTGGTATCATATCATCATTGTGCTCTTCTTGGGTGAGGCAGATCAGTCACCGGCCTCTGGATGGCTGCTCATAGTGTGCTCTTGGCAGCTCACACCGGCTGCCGGCCACTCTGTGTAGCTTATGGCAGCCCACTGCAGCAGGAGCTGCAACTATGCCATCCTGAGGGACTCACAGCAGCCCAGCTCCAGGTAGAGCTGTTGTTCACCATCTTAGTTGTAGAGGGCAGTGTCACTGGCCCTCATATTTGGGATCCGAACTGGGGCCGCTGGTGTCCCAAGCCAGCTCTTAACCAACGCGCCACTCAGCCGGCCCAGATATAAGCTTTTATAGTAACCGGTGAATAAATAAATACTTAGGAGTAGAATGGCTGGGTCATGTGGTAGTTTCATGTTTAGCTTTGTAGAGAACTGCAAAACTGTTCCAAGAGTAGTCAAAACATTTTATATTCTCACCAGAAATGTATGAGGCTTCCATTTGTACACTTGGTACAGCCAGTCTTATTAAAATTTAGCCATTCTAGTGGGAAACTATACTGGTATAACATTGTGCGTTTAATTTGCATTTCCTTGTGACCAATCCTGAGTATCTTTTTCTTCTTAGTTACCACATATATTCTTTGTTGAACTGTTTTTTCAGATATAAAATAATATTTGCTTACTCTTATTACTCTGCAATATTTCAAAATAATGGAGATATTTTAAGTGGGAGTTGATTGTACTTCTTTAAAAATAGGCTTTAATTATAATGGTAATTCACAGGTGATTATGCTAATACCAGTATAATTGGAAGAAATAACTGCTGTCTTCTTATATTCTAACAGGTTGCAGCATTGCAAGAAGAGAAGAGTAGTTTGTTAGCAGAAAATCAGGTATTAATGGAAAGACTTAATCAATCTGACTCTATAGAAGATCCTAACAGTCCAGCAGGAAGAAGGCATCTTCAGCTCCAGACTCAGTTAGAACAGCTCCAAGAAGAAACGTTCAGGTAAAAGACCACTCACTAAAATCTGATTTTTAAAAATTTGGTAACTGTCTTTTAAAGTTAAGAGTGTAGTTAGTGTTAGGACCTCCTGGTAGCTGCAGACTAAGGGGGCTGTGTAATAAACAATGTCCCCCAAATCTTCCCACGCAACATGAAATAACTTCACATCTAGGTAAAATTCTGTTGGCAGAGAATCATCAAAACTACATGGTCAATATTATTTGAAGACAGAATGCCTCAACTGAAATATACTGTAAGTGAAAGGAAGAAAACAAACACCAGCCCCGCATCCCACACATCTGTCCCACCCCCACTCTGCCAGGTGCTTTGAGCAAGTAAATGCAGACTGAGGAGAAAACTAGAGGAAGACAGAACCACACTAGTGAGGGCATTTGTGGGTGAGTTGGAGCAATCACCAGAAAGATTACATTCATTCAAACTCTGAAATCACTTTTAAAACAAAAGAGGAGAATAGACCACAAACTTCAGGGAAAGAATTTCAAAGAAAGCGCATCTTCTTAAAGAGCTCAATGCCATAAAAAGATAATTGGCATAGAATTTTAAGAGATTGGTGCCCTTCTCAGGCACTCAATTTAAAGATAGGTGCATGATTTCTAGAGACAGACTTATTTAAAGAGCAAGCTGGCTTAAAGAGATGGTCTTCTAAATACATCTGAGAGAGGAAAAGACCAAAAGAGAGAAAGAAGGAACGTTTGGTAATTGGATATTGAAAGGGAAGAGAAGAAGGAAAAATTTGGTGTCCTGCAAGACAAAACAGAACCACAAAATTGAAGGGCTTAGTGGTATGATAAAAATATTTTGTTGTGACTTAATAAAAATTGTTATAAGCTCTTTCTTCCTAGTCACAGATTTCCAGTGTTAAAATAGTAAGAACTTAAATCAATTAGATTTCTACTTTAACTAACTTAGCATGATAACATATCCTTTATTATTATGCAGTGAAACGTTTCTGGATTTTTTTTTTTTCTTTTTGCCTTAACAGGAAAACATTTAAAAACTTTAGTCTTTTCAGAAACTTGGAAACACTCCATTCCCTATGGTCTACATCAGCAGTTCAAAGTGTCGTCTGAGGATCCTGGAAGTTTCACTGAGACCCATTTCTGGTCCTTTCATTTCCAGCTACATATCTGTGGAAAGCTGGATTTCCTTCATATACTTTAGTCTAAAAACTATAACAACAGATGAATGTAGAAACAGATATGGCAACCCAGCTGTCTTTTATTAAACCAGATTATTTTGAATCACAAAAATGTAAAACATTGTCACTCTTCTCAGTTTTTTGTTTTAGAAAAATGTTTATTTTTCATAAACAATATGTTATCTGTATTAACATAATTGGTTTATTAAATATTGATAGATAAACTCTATATAAACAAAGGTTCTTTTAAATCTCAGTAATTTTAATAGTAAAGGGATCCTGAGACCAAAGTTTGAGAACTGTTCATCTTGACTTGACAAATGCATCTTGACTTTTTAAGACAGAATTAGTATAGTCAAAACTAAGTGTGACTTTACCTTTTGTTTCTAAATTGTGGCTAGTTTTTTTTAATTTTTTTTTTTTTTTGAGGGCCGTGTCACTGGCCCTCATATGTGGGACCCGAACCAGGGCCACTGGCTTCCCAAGTCAGTGCTTAACCACCGCGCCACTTGGGCGGCCCAGTTTTTTTAAATTTTTAATTATAGTTGACGTGATATTACATTAGTTGCTGGTGTAAACATAGTGATTCAGCATTTATATCCCTTACAAAGTGATCACCGCAATAAGTCTAGTAAGCATCTGTCACTGTACAGAATTAATTTTAGAGTCAGTATTATTGACTCTAAAACCTATACTTTACATCACATCCCCATGACTTATTTTATAACTGGAAGTTTATACTTCTTAATCCCCTTTTCCACCCATCACCTTCCGTCCCGCAACCATTAGTTTGTTCTCTTAGTGAGTTCCTTCCTATTTCAATTTGTTTCGTTTTTTAAGATTTCACAAATAAGTGAAATCATACAGTATTTGTCTTTCTCTGTTCAACTTATTTCACTTAACATAATACTCTGTAGGACTATTCATATTACAAATGGCAAGGTTTCATTTCTTTTTATGGCTAAGTAGCCATAAAAATATGTATATATTGTATATATGTACCACATCTTCTTTATCCAGTCATCTAGGTTGCTTCCATATCTTGGTTATTATAAACAATACTGCAGTGAACACAGGGATGCGTATATCTTTTCAAATTATTGTTTTTGTTTTCTTGGGATAAATCCCTAGAAATGGAATTGCTGGGTCATATGGTAGCTCTATTTTTAAATTTTTTGAGGAACCTCTATACTGTTTTCCATAGTGGCTGCACCAGTTTGCAATTCCAACAGTGCATGGGGGTTCTCTTTTCTCATTCTCACCGACACTTGTTCTATATTGCTTTTTTAATACTAGCCATTCAGACACATGTGAGGTGATATCTCATTATGGTTTTGATTTGCATTTCCCTGATAATTAATGATGTTGAGCATCTTTTCATGTGTCTGTTAACCTTCTGTATGCCTGGAGAAATGTCTGTTCAGATCCTCTGCCCATTTTTTAAATCGGATTGTTTGGCGTTTTTGATGTTGAGTAGTATGAGTTCTTTATATGTTTTGGATATTAACTTCTTATTGGATATATTATTTGCAAATATCTCTTCTCATTTAGTAGGTTGCTTTTCATCTTGTGAATAGTTTCCTTCCCTATGCAATAGCTTTTTAGTTTATAAGTCCTATTTGTTTATTTTTGCTTTTGTTGCCTTTGCCCAAGAAGACCTATTCAAAAAATATTGCTGAGACCTATCAAAGAGTTTACTGCATGTTTTCTTCTAGGAGTTTTATGGTTTCAGGTTTTACATTTAAGTTTTGAATCCATTTTGAGTTTTTGTTTGTATATAATGTGAGAAAGTGGTCTAGTTTCATTTTTTTGCATGTATCTGTTTTCTCAACAACATTTATTAAAGAGACTCTCTTTCCCCCCATTGTATATTCTTGCCTTCTTCGTTGTAGATTAATTGACCATAAGTGTAGGTTTATTTCTGGGCTCTTTTATGTTCCATTGATATATGTGTCTGTTTGTGTGCCAGTATCATGCTGTTTTGATTACTAGCTTTGTTGTATAGTTTGAAATCAGGGACTGTGATACCTCCAACTTTGTTTTTGTGTTGTTGTTCTCTAGATTTCTTTGGCTATTCAGTCTTTTATGGTTTTATGTAAATTTTAGCATTATTTGTTCTACTTCTGTGAAAAATGCCATTGGTATTTTGATAACAGATTGCATTGAATTTGTAGATTGCTTTCGGTAGTATGGACATTTAACGATACTCATTCTTCTGATTCATGAGCACTATTTATCTTTACATTTATTTGTGTCTTCATTTTCTTTTATTAATGTCCTGTAGTTTTTACATTACAGGCATTTTACAACATTGGTTAAATTTATTCCTAGTGGTGGTGTGTTTTTTTTGATGCAATTGTAAATGGGAGTTTTCTTGATTTATCTTTCTGATAGTTTGTTATTGGTGCATAGAAATGCAACAGATTTATGAATATTAATATTGTTTGTATCCTGCAACTTTACTGAATTCATTTATTAGTTTGAGTAGTTTTTTGGTGGACTCTCTAGGTTTTATATGTGTGTGTGTGTGTGTGTATATATATATATATATATATATATATATATATATATAGTATGTCATCTGTGAATAGTGACAGTTTTACTTATTTTTTTCCAAATTGGATACCTTTATTTCTTGTCTGATTGCTGTGACTAGGACTTTCAATACTGTGTTGAATAAGAGTGGTGAGAGTGAACATCCTTGTCTTATTCCTGATCGAGAAAAAGCTTTCAGCTTTTCACTGTTGAGTATGATGTTAGCTTTTGGTCTTTATCATATATGGCCTTAATTAGGTTGAGGTATATTCCTTACGTCCTTGTGTCCCTGTAATAAACACCACTAAATCATGTGCATGATGTTTTTGATATATAGTTGAGGATTTTTGCATCTATGTACAACAGGGATATTGGCCTGTAATTTTCTTTTTCTTTTCCTTCTTTTGTTTTTTTTGTAGTGTCTTGTTTTTGGTGTCAGTGTAATAATGCTGGCTGGCCTCATAGAATGAGTTAAGGAGCTTTCCCTCCTCTTTAATTTTTTGGAATAGTTTGAGAAGGTTAGGTATTGATTCTTCATTGAATTCTTACTAGAATTCACCTGTGAAGCTGTCTGGTCCTGGACTTTTGTTCGTTGGGAACTTTTTGATTACTTATTCAATTTCATTTCTAGTAATTGGTCTGTTCAGGTTTTATGCTTCTTCCTGACTTAGTCTTAGAAGATTATGTTTCTCGGAATTTATCCATTTGTGTGTTGTCAAATTTTTGGCATATAATTGTTCATAATATTCTGTTATAATCCTTTGTATTCCTGTGGTGTTGGTTGTCACTTTTTTATTTCTGATTTTATTTATTTTGGCCCTCTCTATTGATGAGTCAGGCTAAATGTTTATCTATTTTGTTTTTCTTTTCAAAGAACCAGCTCTTAGTTCTATAGTTTTTTTAGTCTCTTTCATTTATTTCTGCTCTGATCTTTATTATTTTCTTCCTTCTACTCACTTTGGGCTTAGTTTGTTCTTTTTCTAGTTTCTTTAGGTGTAAGGTTAGATTGTTTATTTGAGATTTTTCCTGTTTCTTGAGGTAGACCTGTGTGTCATAAGGAATTTTTCTCCTAGAAATGCTTTTGCTGTGTCCCAAAGAGTTTGGATTGTTGTGTTTCCATTTTTCATTTGTCTCAAGATATTTTTTTTATTTCCTCCTTGATTTGTTCATTAATCTATTGAATGTTTTAGTAGCATGTTGTTTAGCTGCCATGTGTTTGTGTTTCTTCTTATAATTGATTTCTAGTTTCATATCATTGTAATCAGAAAAGATGCTTGATATGATTTCAGCCTTGTTAAATTTACTGAGACTTGTTTTGTGATCTATCTTGGAAAATGTTCCATTTGCACTTGAAAAAACATGTGTGTATCTGCTGTTTTAAGGTGGACTGTTCAATAAATATATATTAATATATCTGGTCTAATGTATCATTTAAGGCCCATTTTTAAGGCCTGTTTCCTGGTTGATTTTCTGTATGGGTGATCTATTGATGTAAGTAGGGTGTTAAAGTTCCCTCCTATTATTGTAGTACTGTCGATTTCTCCCTTTATGTCCATTAATAATTACTTTATGTATGTAGGTGCTTCTTCATTGGTGCATAGATGTTTACAAGTGTTACATCCTCTTGCAGGATTGATCCTTTTATCATTATGTATTGCCATTCTTTGTCCGTTACAGTCTTTGTTTTAAAGTCTATTTCGTATGATGTAAGTATTGCTACCTCAGCTTTCTTTTTACTCCATTTGCATGAAATATCTTTTTTCATCCCCTTCTCTTTAAGTCTGTGTGTGTCTTTCAAACTGAAGTAAGTCTCCTGTAGGCAGAATATCAGTGTATCTTTTTGTTTGTTTGTTTAAATGTTTTTAGCCACCCTGGGTGTTTTTATTGGAGCATTTAGTATACTTATATTTGAAGTAATTATGGATATGTATGTACTTTTTGGTCATTTTATTAATTATTATCTGGTTGTGGTTCTCTGGTCCTTCTCTTGCTCTCTTTTCTTATACATTGATGACTTTCTTTGTTTTAGTGATTTATTTGGGTTCCTTTTTCTTTCTTTTTTTGTGTATCTATTATAGGTTTTTGGTTTGTGGTTGCCATAAAATTCATATATAACAAGCTATGCTTATAACAGTCTATTTTAAGTTGATGGTCGCTTAAGTTTGAATGCATTCTATTTTTTTTTTTTTTTTTTTAGCTGAGCCATCCTGCCATCTGTTGGCAGCTCAATGGCAACTCAGCTCGGGCTGACCTCGAACCGCTGATGCTCAGAGCTCAGCTCTCACTCTTGAGCGAGCTCTTAACCAACTGAGCCATTCGGCCGGCCCTCTGAATGCATTCTAAAAGCACTACATTTTTTACTCGCCCCCACATATATTTATGTTTTTGACATACAGTAACATTTTCCCTTGTATTTCTTAATTTATTATTATATTTACATGTCCTCTTACTAGTTTTGCCTTTTAACCTTCATACTAGCTTGGCAATTGGTTGATCCACTACATTTAAATTTGCCTTTATTCGTGAGATTTTTTCCTTTCCTATATGTTCTTATTTTTAGTTTTGGCCTTTTCTTTTCCATTTAAAGAAGTTCCTTTAACGTTTCTTGTAATTCTGGTTTAGTGGTGATGATCTCCTTTAGCTTTTGCTTGTTTGGGAAACTTGTCTTCGCTTGTGAAGAACTTTGTTGCGCAGAGTATTCCTGGCTATAGGTTTTTTATCTTTCATCACATTGAATACATTATGGTAATTCCTTCTGTCCTGCAAAGTTTCTGTTGAAAAATCAGTTCATAGTCTTTTGGAGGATCCCTTATATATAACTAGCAGCGTTTTTCCTGCTGCTTTTAAGATTCTCTTTATCTTGAACTTTTAGCATTTTAATTATGATGTGTCTTGGTATGGGCCTCTGTGGGTTCATCTTGTTTGGGATTCTGCTTCCTAGACTTGGATGTCTGTTCACCAAGATGGGGAAGTTCAGCTATTATTTCTTTAAATAGGTTTTCTGTCCCTTTTCTTCTGGGACCCCTATGATTCTAATTTTGGTGTGCTTGATGTTGTCTCAGAGGTCCTTTAAACTATCTTCATTTGTTTTTCTTCCCTTTTTGCTGTTCTGATTAGGTGATTTCAACTACCTTGTCTTTCATCTCTCTGACTGATTCTTCTGCATCATTTAATCTGTTGTTGATTCCCTCTAGTGTATTTTTCATTGCAGTTATTCTATTCAATTCTGGTTGTTCTTTTTTATATTTTCTGTCTCTTTGTTGAAGTTCTCACTGAGTTCATCTTTTCTTCTCCCAAGTTCAGTGAACACCCTTATAATCAGTGTTTTGAACTCTTTATCCTATAGATTACTGGTCTGTTTTATTTAGTTCATTTTCTGGGTTTTATCCTGCTCTTTCATTAGAAGATATTTCTGTGTTTCCTCATTTTGGCTGTGTCTGTGTATTTGTTTTGATGAATTAGCAAAATAGCAACCTTTCCTGGTCTTGGAGGAGTGGCCTTGTGTAGGAGATTCCCTTTTGTAGACTGTGTGCTGGATGTCTTTGGCAGGCCAGCTGGAACTGAAGTAGGCATAGGCCGCAGGGAGATTGCACCAGGGCTACCTAGGCAGGCTAACTGGAGCTGGAGTGGGCTGTGGAGAGTTGCTGCAACTGCCGTGGTGGGCCAGCAGTGGCTGGAGCTGGAGCTGGTTAAGATCATGGGTAGTCATGGGGTAAAGTTGCCCTGGTGCCATTTTGGCAGGCTCTGCAGAGCTAAAGTTGTGGTAGGTACAGGCCGTGTGAGGGTCCACCCTGGGAACAGGGACAGTCCACACTGGAGCTTCTTTGGAAGGCTAGTTGTACCTATGGTTGGAAAGGGCTCAGACCAAGAGTAATCCTGGGGGCAAGCCATACCAGGGCTTACAGCTGTAGCTAAAGTGGCATGATCTGCAGGTTATCCTGGTGATTAGCCACACCAGACTGGCAGTTGTAGCCAGAACAGGTTCCAGTTGTGATGTGCCCCAGGGGGAAGCCATTATAGGGATGCTTTGACAGACTTGCTGAAATCTGGAGCTGGAGCAGATAGTTGGGACACCCAAGCCATGTGGTGGCTCAGGGCTGCAGTTGGGGTGGGCGTGGGGCTGACAGGAGCTCTAAGGACAAGCCAAGCTGGCACCCAAAGCTGTAGCTGGAGAAGGTACAGCCATGGGGAGTCCTGGCGGCAAGCTGAGGAGCTGGTGTGGGCCTAGGGTCTGATACACATGCCGAGAGACTTGGCCTGCTGGTTGGAATGCCTGCATCATGCTCCTTCCTGTGAAAGCAAGGTGGAAGGGGAGCACAAGTAGTGCTCCTTCGTACCTCCAACAATGGAAGCGAGTTCCCATAGCTTCCCTTCCATTTGGCAGATTATCCAGAGTTGGTAGATGTATTTCCTTTCCTTATAGTCTAGGTGCCCTTTCAAATACTGTTTTTCCCTGAGCCCCAGGGCAGGAGAGTCAGTGATCCCTCCCTCCTGCATGTTGGTGTGTTGGGGGGTGTTCTCATGGTATCATGTCTGCATCTCGCCTACCTGTTTCTATGTGGCCTTTCTCTCTCATTTATTGTGCAGAAGCTGTTCATTTGCCCCCAGTTCTTCTTCAGGGGTAATTGCTTTGTCTGTAGGTGTAAATTCAATGTGTTTATGGGGTGGGGGTCAGTTGTGTTCAGCTTCTTCCTGTGCCACCATCTTGAACAGAAGTCTCTAAATTGTGGCTAGTTTTTAAAGTATGGTTTTGGGAAAGTGATATTTCAAATTGTCTTACATTTTAATTATAAATGAAATATTTCCACCATACATATTACAGTATTATATTTTGAAGTACTTTAACAATTCAACTGTTTTATCAATAGTATACATTCATATGTCTTAGTAATTTTTATTATTCCTTATAGTCAGATATAATATGAGGATGGCCATTAATCTATTATTTGACTTCTTTCTAGACATTTAAAAATACCCTGGCTTTGCCATCTTTTAGTTGTGTAGGTTTAGGCATGCCTCCGTTTCCTCCACTATAATATGGTCCAGTAGTATCACCTACCTTCTAGAATTTTAAATGAGTATTAAATGCATTAAATATTAAATATGTAAATTACTGAGAATATTACCTGGCATATAGATGCCATATAAGATTTAGCTGTATTACTTTTCTAGAAAATGAAATAAGAAAAATAAATGAGGTAAAAATATTAGAAAGAAAAAAAGATTGTAAATAATGTTTGTCTACATACAATATATAAGAGAATCAACTGAAAAGTTCTTAGAACTAATAAATATTTAACAAGGAGAGTGTAACTAAGACTTTGCATAGATATGAGCTTTTCTACCAATAACTAGCATCACCAGGAAGAACTTCCATTTATAAGTATCTAAAAAAAAAAAAATTAAAATACAGTAGTCCTCCTTATCTGCAGTTTCACTCTCTGTGGTTTCAATTACCTGCAGTCAACTGTGGTCCAAAAATATTAAATGGAAAATTCTAGAAATAAGCAATTCATAACTTTTAAATTGCACTCTGAGTAGCGTGATGTAATCTCATGCCATCCCACCTGGAACATGAATCATCTTTTTGTCCAGTGTATCCACCCTGTATATACCGCCCACCCATTAGTCACTTAGTAGCTGTATAAGTTACCAGGTCAACTGTTGCAATGTCACAGTGTTTGTGTTCAGGTAACCCATATTTTACTTAATAATGGCCCCAAAGTGCAACAGTAGTGATGCTGGCAATTCAGATATACCAGAGAGAAGCTGTAAAGTGCTTCCTTTAAGTGAAAAGTCATATATGTATAGGAAGAAAACATAGTAGATATAGGATTTGGTACTATATGTGGTTTCAGGCATCCACCAAAGGTCTTGGAACGTATCCCCCATGGATACCTGGGGACTACTGTAATATTAAGGATTTATATGATGAAAACTTCTAGGTTATACATTAAAAATATTTTAATATGGGGCTGGCCAAGTGGCTCAGTTGGTTAAGACCTCGCTCAATAGTGTGAGCTGAGCTCTGAGAAACAGTAGTTCGATGCCCAGCCTGAGCTGAACTGCTGCCGAGCTGCCAACAGGTGGCAGGATGGCTCAGCTAAAACAAACAAACAAAAAATATTTTAATATATATAGAGAGGTAACATTTTTACATGTTCATGGAGTTTTGTAAGAATGCCATTTTTTCTTAAATTGTGTAATTTGAAATTGATTCCAATTCTAATTTTATGTTCATCTAGAAGTGTTAATGAGCAAGAGATTCCCATAATATTTTGAGAACAAAGTATAATGAGGAAGTACTTACCATATCCGGTGTTGAAATATGTTATAAGCCTATGCTAATTAAAATAACTTGGTACTGATGCAGCAAATTACAGACAAACCAGTGACACAAATTAAGATCCAGAAACCCATCCAAGTGCATAAAAAATGTGTAATATGATAAAGGTGGCATTTTTCTAATCAATATAGAAAGGTTAAATCATTTATTAAATGGTTTTGGGATAGTCAGTAGATATTTTGGCAGGAAAAGTTAGATTCCTACTTTATATCATACACCAAAATGAATTCCAGGGAAATTGAGAACTTTAGTGTTAAAAATGAAACCCTATAATATAATACTAACTGAAATGTAGGATTAAAAGAAAAAAAACACTTTCTAATATACTAAAAGTGAAAACTATATAGTGTAGGATTCGTCAATTGAGTTACATAAAAACTAAGAATTTATGTATATTAAAAAGTTAATACTAAAGCTAAATAATCAATGATAAATATTTGTGACATGAGAGACACAAGAATCTTATAAATCTAAAGGATTTATGTTAAGCAAAACAAATTAATAAGAAGTAAAAACAGTATTATCCGTATTTGGGGGGGAAAAGACCTATGAATAGAAATCAGTCTGGAGGATATACTTCAAAAATGTTAATAGTAGTTATTATTTAGATTAATACATGATTTTTATCTTTTTAGCTTTTCTCTATTTTATAAATTTTCAACAAGGAATATAAGTTTCGTAATTAACACTAAAATTTTTAAATTATATCTGCTGTATTTTTACAAATTACTTGATGTCTAACTTTCTGAATAGAGAAATGGTAATTGTTATCTTGCTACAAGCCTTGGAACATTGGAATCCATTTGTAGGATAGCTAAAACTTAGTTCATGGTCACAAAAGTAGGAGACAAATTCAAGAAGAGTTCTCATGCTTTTTATTTACTATTACTGTTCTAAAGAGAATTATTAGACAGTAAATAGTACTTTCTTGGTTTATTTTGTTTTGGTTACAGACTAGAAGCAGCCAAAGATGATTATCGAATACGCTGTGAAGAGTTAGAAAAGGAAATCTCTGAACTTCGGCAACAGAATGATGAACTTACCACTTTGGCAGATGACGCTCAGTCTCTAAAAGATGAAATAGATGTTCTTAGGTAAACAATCTTCCCATCTCTGTAGAATCTCAGACCTATCATCATCCAGTTACAAATTCTAGGATTTCTGAGAATAACAGGGTGTTTTAAGAGCCAGCCACTTGGTTTAGATCTCAGTGCTACCATTTATTTAACCTGTATATAATCATTTTCTCATTTGTAAAATGGAAATAATACACATACCTACCTCAGATTTATATGTGGAATTAAGCGAGTTAATATTTGTAAACACTTGGAACAGTTATCTGGAAAATAAGTACTATATAAATGTCATATAGAAATTAATCTCTGACCATCACTTCATGCTTGTATAGCTCTGGAGATTTTCTGATTACTACTCCTTTTCTTTAATTTTGAGTCCTCTAGTCAACTTGGTCTTCCTTTTTCTCACATACTGTCACACCCCACATGGCTTCATTTCCTTACTAGACCTTTTTATCTTCACCTCAACTGTTCTCTCACTAGGCACCTCACTCCCTGCCACCCCATTTTTCCACCTTTCCACTTGTACAGTCTGTTCTCTGTTGGATCATTCTGACCATCTATATTTTACACTTGGCTCTTTGAATACTGAGAACGAATAGAGAGATCACATTGTGATATAATTCTGTCCTACTACAAATTAATGATCTTTACTCTTCACTGGGTTCTTATCACTGGTCCACCATTCTCCTGCTCATCAGTAAGTAGATAGCTTTGTCTCCCATTTCTCTCATATCTGTTGCATATTTTCATAACTCTTCTCTCTTGCATGCCCATCCCATCCCACCGCTCCCATGCTTCAGCCTCAATAGATGGCGTTGTCTCTGGCTGCATAAAAGAAAGAGGCCATGAACTGTGGAACTCTCCATGTCCTATATCTCCTGCACTTCCTAACTTCTCTGCACCACTAATCTTTTCTTTTTTGCTTCTAGAGTGTAGACTTGTTATTCTTCCTCCTGTCCAGTGCTAATTTCTTGTTCAGTGCTCTGGATCTCAACGCTTCTTGCTTTCACAGAGACTGTTACTTCAGCTATCATTTCTTCTTACATTTGAATCTCCCTCCTTCGTATAGATTTATGTTTAGTTCTCCTTCATCTTAGAAAAAGAGAAACTTATCACTCTCTACTTCTCTCCAGAACAAATTTAGATTATACAGGGTAAAACTTAAGTTTTCTCCTTAACCCCTAAAATTGCCACTACCTGCCCTCACTGCTCACTGAAACAGCTGTTCCTATGGGTACTATTAACATTCTACCTACCAAGTCATTTGAACACAATTTATTTTGCTTTTGTACTACCTGGGACTCTGCTGGTACTCCTCCTCCCCCCGCCCCCCTGCTTTCCTTAAATTATATAACGTTCTCCATAACAATTTTTGCTGTAATTCGATCATATTTTTTAACCTGAGTAAAAAGTTAACCTGGAATCACTTAAGGTCTGTAATTTATAACTGTGGATGTGTTTGATTTCTGATTTCCCATCTCATTTTAGACATTCTTCTGATAAAGTGTCTAAACTAGAAGGCCAAGTGGAATCATATAAAAAGAAGCTAGAAGATCTTGGTGATTTGAGGCGGCAGGTTAAACTCTTAGAAGAGAAGAACACTATGTATATGCAGAACACTGTCAGTCTAGAGGAAGAGCTAAGAAAAGCCAACGCAGCTCGAAGTCAACTTGAGACATATAAGAGACAGGTAAAAGAATAGTAACAAAGTTTCCTAATGATATTCTCTAGCAGATTCTCCATTATAACACTATGGCTTATCAAAAATCTACCGACTTGTTTTCATGGTATTCTGAATTTTACCTATGAAACTTTGTTCTTATCCAGAGCTTAATGATTATTCTCCATAGCAGATCCTTTTATTGCTTTTTATTTTTAATTTATTATGTAATACTTAAGAAATGCACAAATAAAAGAATAAAACTGTAAGTATCCATGCTTAAAAAATAAAACATATTCTATTCCTCCTCATTATAGTAGCAACTATGCTGTTTTGTGGTTTTCATTCCTATGCATCTTTTTATTCTTTTGCTGCATATATATATATTTGTATGTAAAATTTACAACATTTTGATACGTTTTAAAACTATATAAATTATAAAATGAAAGGACTCTACTGTAATTTACTTTTGCTCAGTAGTATATTTGTGAGATTTGTTTATGTTGATAGGCATAGCTTTATTCCATTTATTTGTGCAGCTTTATAGTATCCATTCTATTGAGTGACTATAGTACAATTTGTCAGTTTTGCTGCTGAAGGACATATAAGATGTTTCAACTTTTTATTTATATTACAGGAAATGCTTCTATGAATAGTATTGAACATTGCTTCTTTTATACATGTGTGAAAGTTTTACAGCTATATGGAGTTTCTTCCGTAGATTATGTTCGCTTAATTAGATATTGCCCAGTTCTCCAAAATGATTGTATTACCAACAAAAGTTTGCACGAATTCCTGTTGCTCCAAATCATCACCAACACATAGTACTTGAAATTTTGCCTGTTGGATAGATATGAAACGGTGTCTCCTTATGATTTTATTTTGTATTACCCTAATTACAAATATACTTACTGATCACATTTCTTTTGTTAATTACTTATTTTTATCTTTTGGGTTATTTATTTTTATTATTGATTTCTGAAAGTACTTTATATGTTCTTGATATTAATCTTTTATCATTTATACATGTTGCATTTATTTCCCACCAGCCTGTAGTCTGTCCTTTTACGTTTTTTGAGATTGATAATTTTAATGTAATGAACTTTAAATATCTTTTTCTTTATGATTTGTGCTTGTTATATCTTGTTTAAGAAGTCATTTCCTACATAAGGATGTAAGACTAATCTCTAATTTCTTAACAAAGATTTAAAGTTTATTCTGCACATGTAGGCCTTTAAGCCACATGGAATTGATTTTTGTATAGAGTGCAAAGACAACTAGTCAACCTAGCAACATTCATTTAATAGTATCTTCCATGATGGCCTGCAATTCTACCTTATCATGTATCTGAGGTTTCCATGTTATATGTTAGTTTGCATTGAGACACTCTCTTCTGTTTCATTGACCTATTTGTCTATTTTTGCACCAATATCCCACTGTCTTACTAGCTATAGAATTTTAGTAGTGCAGATACACACACCTTGTTCTTTTTCAAAATTGTCTATTCTTAGACCTTTTCTTTCCCTTTATACCCAAAACTTTTGGGAATTGAAATTACATTGAATCTGTTGATTGATTTGAGGATAATTGAAATCTTTATGACAATAATGTTCCTTTCAGTGAATATAATATCTTTTTATTTATTTAGGTCTTAAATGTCTTTCAATTAAGTTTTATAATTTTCTTCTAAATATGCACATATTTTGTTATATTTATTCTTGGTATTTTATGTGTTTGGGTTTTGTAAATGCAATTAGCAAAAGAAAGGATACCATTTTCAGTTTATTGCTCATTTATATAAATGAAATAGATATTTATACATTGATTTTGCAACTTCGCAAAATTCTCATATTACTTTTAATAATGTTTGTTGGGTCTCTTGGCAGAAATGATATAGTATGCAAATAAAAGCATTTCGTTTCTTTCTTTCTACTCTGTACTATTTTTCTTCTTAATCAGCATGTCTGACCTTTAATACAACTTTGGATAGAAGCAGTGATAGTTGGCAACCATTTGTTTTTTTTTTTTAATGCAGAATGCTTTAAATGTTTTACCAGTATGAGGATTACTATAGGGTTGTTTTTTTAGCCACCTTTTAAGGTACTGTTGTATTTCTAATTTGCTCTGGGTGCCCATCTTAAAAGGATGTTGAATCTGATCAATTACATTTCCTGCACCTATTAAGTGGACTCCTATGCTGCTTCACTTTTCTGTTAACATAATGAATTGTATTAGTGGATTTTCTATGCTCTAACCATCCTTGCATTCCAGAGTTAAATTTAGCTTGGTCATAGTGGATTTACTTATTGTTTACACATTGTTACATTTGCTTTGTTCATTCTACATAGAATGTTTTGCCTCTTTGATTCACTTGAAGTTTTCTGTTTCATGCTTTCTTTATCTGATTAGAGCATCAGAATTATACTAGCTTAATAAAATGAGTTTGAGACGTTTTAGTGGAACAGCTCTGTATACCTTGAATAGCTGGCAGGTTTTTTTTTCTTTTTTTGGTGGAAACATTTTTTTCCCAATATTTTATTATGAAATTTTCAACATACAATAAAGTTGATATAATCAGTGAACTTGAAGATGAGTGGAAATTACCCAAAATAAATGCAAATGAAAGAAATTATAAATGAGATTAAAAAGTGTTAAATTAAAATAGGAAATGATTTAATTAGAATCCAGAGGAGAAAACAAATTGTAGGAAGACATTTGGAAGAAAGGATTGCTGAATATTTTTCAGAACTAATAAAGAATATCAGATTTAGTGTTAATTAATTATATGCAATGTAAACAAAAATTTTGAAATCTACACCTAGAAATAGTGTAGTGAAATTGCATAAGACATTAGTTCTCTCTGTTTCTGATCTGGGGCTTAATATAGTTTATTTTTCTTTCTTAATATAGATAATATTTTCTTTCTACAAGTTCTCTTTGGGTGCACTTTGAAACCTACTTGATCATTTTTGATGGTTTCTTATTTTTATAAATTAGATTTCCATCTTTATTTATCTTTAAATATTATACCTGTATTTTTTATCTGATAATTCCAATCTGAAATCCTTGGAGGTCTCGTTCTACTCTTGTTGTTATTGTTATTAAGTTTTTCTGCTGATTATTGTTCTGCTTATTTCTTTTGCCGTTTGCTGTTTCATTTGGCTCCTCTTTATCTTTGGAAATACAACTGGGCCAGAGTTTGAGGTGGTAGCCCTCCAGACAGTGTGTTTTGCTTAGGCCAGATTTTCCACAGCATTATCAACCATGACTATTTTATTTTATTTTTTTAATTTTTAATTTTTTTTAGCTGAACCATCCTGCTGCCTGTTGGCAGCTCAGCAGTTGCTCAGCTCGGGCCAGGAATCCATCCGTCAACTCTATTGTTCAGAGTTCACACTCCAGATCGAGCTCTTAAGCAACTGAGCCACTTGGTCAGCCCCAACCATGACTATTTTAAATTAATTGGTTGGCTTAGGATTTGCCAGAAAAGGCTTGTAGTATAATTTTAAACACAAATCCATGTATTAGCAGGTCGTGGTTAGAAATTTTTAAACCCAGAGTACTCACTTTAAGATAGGCAAATTTCTTTATTAATTTTTCCAGTTGATGAAGTGTTTTTCTGAACCCATCTGTTTACTTACCTGTTTACCTTTTAGAGTCTAAGGTGGTTTGATAACCACCTGCTTCCCATTAAATTCAAAGCTCTGGGTTCCTGGTGTGGGAAATACGCCCTTCATGGCTTCCACACATACTTTCCCTTCCAGGTTAGCCTGTGAGGATTTCACTTTCTTGTAAGCTTACCTATACATTTAGATTTTTTTTCCCTGTAGCATTTGTTTTGCTTTATGAATAAAAGGATTTCAATCTACCCAGTTATCCGTGTTACAGGAAATGGAAATCCCATATGTTCTTCCATAAATTTGAACATTGTTGTTCTGGATGATCTGGTTTTAAAACCAATAGTAGCAGATTTTTGTTCCTAGTTCTCTCCATTAAGTTAGGTTACTGTATAATATACATTTTTTTTTTTTTTGGAGTATTTGTGGGGAAGAGGGTTTTCATAGATCTGTAAAAGAAAATAGTGGTAATTTCTAATGTTTCAAATTGTAAAAATTAATGGTACCTTTCTGTATCAGGTAGTAGAATTGCAAAATAGATTATCTGAAGAATCGAAGAAAGCAGATAAATTAGATTTTGAATATAAGCGGCTAAAAGAAAAAGTTGACAGTCTTCAAAAAGAAAAGGATGTGAGTATAAGGCACTTTGGTTGTGAGCACTGCTAAAATTAAGACAATGATATTTAATTTATATTTTGACTACATTAATTCCTTCTATTTATAAATTTAAAAATTAGAGATCCTATTTATTTTTAAATTGAAGATTTACATTTGTGCTTCAGCAATAGATCTAAACTAACAGATTAAAAAAATGTTTTTACTTCCATTCTAATTTGTTTTATATATGAGGTGTGATTGAAAAATACGGTGTCTGTTTTAAATTTTTTTAAAAATTATTACAGGACCGGCCAAGAGGCGCGGTGGTTAAGCGCTGGCTTCGGAAGCCAGCGGCCCCGGTTCGGGTCCAACATATGAGGGTCAGTGACACTGCCCTCAAAAAAAAAAAAAAATTATTACAGTAAAAGACTCATTGCCATCAATCCCCCTCAAAACACTCCCCTTCACTTTGAACACACTTATCGCATCGTTCTTGCCACTTTCTGAAGCAGTTCTGGAAGTCCTCATTCCTGAGTGTCTTTAGTTGTGCTGTCGTGAATAAGGTGGATGAGGACCGTAGTGTTTTTATTTGACAAAAATTGCTGTATACCACACACGATGTGTGACACAGGGCGTTGTCATGATGTAGGATGAAGTAAAGACACTCATGAAAGAGGACCTTCAGAATTGCTTCAGAAATTGGCAAGAATGATGGGATAAGTGTCTTCAAAGCGAGGGGGAGTATTTTGAGGGGGGTTAATGGCAATGTATTGTCTTTTACTGTAATAATTTTTTTAAATTTAAACATTCACCATATTTTCCGAATAAATCTCATGTATTTACTTTTCTACCACTGTTGCTTCGTTTACATTGTTCTGCTCATGACGTTCTGTAAATTTATGTAGATTTTTTTTGGTTTTTTGTATGATTATTATACAAGACACAATTCTTTTTGTTGTGCAGCATTATTTTGAATCTCTTAAAAATATTTTCTTTGTTATGATTTTGAATATTTAAATTCTTTGTTTGATTTTTTATGTTTAATGAAAATTTTATTTACATAATAAGGTACTTATTGTTAAGGATGGAATAGACAGTTTTGTTTCTTCTGTTTAACTGTGGATAGCATATTACCTTGCTTATAGTATGTATTCAATATTGTTAAATGGGAAAAATTATTGTAATCTTTTCCTTCTGTGATCTTTCTATAGAAGATCAAAACATGCCCATGTTTTCTGCTATTTATCATTTTATTAGATAAAGCAAGGATCACTGATGAATAAACTCATAAAACTTGAAGCTAAGTTTCCCTGTTTTTAATATCCTGCAGAGGTTAAGAACAGAAAGGGACTCTCTGAAGGAGACCATTGAAGAGCTTCGTTGTGTGCAGGCTCAAGAAGGGCAGCTCACAACTCAAGGTAAAAACATTTCTGTAGCCCAAGCAAGATTATTTGTTTCTAATATAATGTATTAGTAAAAATATTAGATTCATTTTAAGATGATTGCACCAATATATGAAATTGAAAAATTGGTGAAGAGGCCGTGAAAGTGATATAAATTTTAAACTGTTATCCAGTTATTATGGGACTTAAAAAATTTACTTGGCTACTTTATATTGTAATTATATTTAAATATTTGATTTTATTAGGTCAAAAGTATAAACATTTATTAAATCATCTCTGTTACTAATAAACCTGGAAATGTATTCTGGAAAGTTTCTTGTAACCTTTTTAAAAGTATATCAAACTTTCTAAATCAGTGATTTTTTTCTTTCAGCTGAGATGTGGGATACATAGCAATCCATTAATGGACTTTATCCAAAGTAGAAAGTGCTTTTCTCACAGGAAAATATATCCCTTGTTCATTTAAGACTTGATATTATTACGATGACAATACTGCAGAATGCAGTCTACAGATTCAATGCAATCCTTATTAAAATACCAACAGTATTTTTTGCAGAAATAGAACACCTATCCTGAAATTTATATGGAATCTCAAGGAACCCCAAATAGCCAAAACAATCTTGAAAAGAAAGAAAAAATTAGGAGGGCTCACAATTCCTGATATCAAAACTTTAAAATAAAGTTAGTAATCAAAACAGCGTGCTGTCAGCTTAAGTACAGGCATATAGACCAATGGAATAGAAAAGAGTGCCCAGAAATTTTCACATATGTGGCCAATTGATTTTTCAGCAAGAGTGTCAATACCATTCAGTGGGGAAAGGAAAATCTTTTCAACAAGTTGTGCTGGGAAAACTGGTTATCCACATCCAAAAGCATGAAGTTGAGCCCTCAGACCATATACAGAATGAACTCAAAATGGGTCAAAGACCTAAATGTAAGGGATAAAACTATAAAACTTTTAGAAGAAAGCATGAAGGAAAATCATCATGACGTTTGAATTGCCAGTGATTCCTTGGAATTGATACCAAAAGCACAAAAGGAAAAACAGATAAATTGGACTTCATCAAAATTAAAAACTTTTATACATCAAAGGACACTATCAACAGAGTGAAAAATCAACCTACAAAATGGAGGAAGATATTTGCAAATCATGATATCAAATAATTAATATCCAAAATATATAAAGAACTTCTATAACTCAACAACAAAAAAACAACTACATCCACAAATGACCATAAGTCTTGACTAGACATTTCTCCAAAGAAGATACACAAGTAGCCAATAAGCACATGAATAGATGCTTAACATCAGTAGTTATTAGAGAAATGCAAATCAAAATCACAATGAGATACCAGTTTACACCCATTAGGATGGCTTTATCCAAAAAAAGAAAACAAAGGAAAATAGCAAGTGTTGGCAAGGATGTGGAGAAATTGGAACCCTTGTGCCTTGCTGATGGGAATGTAAAATGGGGTAGCCACTGTGAAAGAATTGGGTGGTTCTTCAAAAAATTAAACATAAAATTACTATATAATCCCGCAATTCCTTTCCTAAGTATATTCCCAAAAGAAATCAAAGCAAGGATTCAGACAGATAGTAGTATACTAATGTTCATAGTCTCATTATCTGCAATAGCCAAAAGATAGAAACAACCCAAGTGTCCATCAACAGATGAACGGATAAAGAAAATGTGGTGTATAAAAAAAATTAAAAAAAAAGAAAATGTGTATACATAAAATGGAAATTATTCATTCATTAAAGTGAAAGATTTCTGATAAATACTGCATGGATGAAGTCTCAAAACATTGTGTTCAGTGAAGTAAACCATACACAAAAGGACAACTGGTATGATTCCACTTATATGAGGTATCTAGAATGGAAATTTTTTTTTTTTTTTTTTTTGAGGAACCAAAGAAAGAGCTTTACTTAGAAGATTGGATGGGACATGGGAGAAGAAACACTTATTTTTCAGAGATTATATTTTTTTAATTTGGGGGGTTGGGGTAAAACCTTTAGAATGTGCCTTAAAATAAACTGTTCACTACCCTTGCCCATCAGGGCTCTTCAGTGAGTCTCAACCTGCCTGGTTTGGTGAAGGGTAGAGGTGCACTGCCTGATCCACAATTATTTTGGGGCTGGCTGGGTTGGCTCAGAAGAGGAGGAGCAATCTAGGGGTGACCGAGGTAGGCCTTAAAAAGAACAGAGCTTGGATGTTGTGAAAAAGAACGTTAGTTAAGTTCCAAGTACTTCCTGACAGGGTTAAAAGGACCAGAAATGTGAAAAAACATCTCCGTCCTGAGAAGAGGGTCTTTGCCTCCTTTGGAGCAAAAAGCAGAAACACCAGCAGGCTGCAAACATAAAAGGCTCAAATGGCCTCAGGAAGGTGGCTCATCCGCCTCTCACTTCTCCACAGCTGGCACACAGAATCCCCAACTCCCATTCTCCATATTCAAACTAAACCAAGTTAGCACACTTGCTCTTTAATGGGGGATGGAAGGGAGGGCGGTCGCGGCCTGCGTCCGGGTGTCAGAAGCGCATCCCCCTGCGGGCTAAGTCGGCGCGGGCCTCCTCTGTCTGGCGCTGCAACTCGCGGGCGGCGTCCTCGCAGTCCTGAAAAGTGGCCACTTGATAGCCCACGGCGCCCAGGGCATAGCAGCCAGCGGACACCAGCAAGTAGGCGGGTAGTGGCCACAGGACCTCCCGACAAGACGAGGGCAGCTCCAGGCCCAGGGCTCCCATGGTCAGAGCCGCCCAGGCGGAGCCCAGGAGCGCCAGTGCCCAAAGCCACTGCGCTAATTTCGTCATGGTCGCCTCAGGGCCGCTCCGCCATCGCTTCCGACCGCTTCATTCAGCGTTCAAGCTGCTTGTATTCTGCCGCGTGCTTCCTCTCTAGAATGGACATTTTTATTGAGACAAAGTAAAAGTTTATGAGGGCTAAGGGAGAAACGATTAAGGGTTATTGCTTAACGGTTACAAAATTTGTGTTTTGGGTGATGAGTATTAGAAATAGATAGTGGTGATGGTTCCACAACACAGTGAATGTACTTACTGCCACTCAGTTCTACACTTAAAAATTGTGATATATCGGGCCAGCTGAGTGGTGCATTGGTTAAGAGCTCGTTTTGGGATGCCAGTGGCCCCGGTTCGGATCCCACAAATGAGGGCCAGTGACACTGCCCTCCACAGCTAACAACAACTCCACCTGGAGCTGGGCTATGTAAGCCCCGGCAACGGTGTAGGCTGCAACCCCTGCTGCAGTGGGCTGCCATAGGCTACAGTGAGTGGCCGGCAGCCAGCGTGAGCAGCTGGCAGCCAGCGTGAGCTGCCAATAGCCACGGTGAGCGACCATCCAGAGGCCGGCGACCGATCTGCCTCATCCGAGAAGAGCTCAATAACGGTACCAACATGGGTCAGTGAAGCAATGTCCTCCGCAACTAGACTGAAGAACAAAAAGACAGCAACTTGTCTGTTCCCCTTCCCCGATTCCCCAAAGCTGTTCCCCTCCCCAAATTCCCCAATAAAATCTTAAAAAAAAAAAAAAATTGTGATATAATAATAATGTAAGGCAACTGTGACATGGTCTTTTACTTGACTAAGACAAAGATTATAGGTGTTAAAACTGATGCTCAAAGTAGGATTTCATATAGAAACTAAAGGAAATACTTGTGCTCTCTTAACCGTGCATTCATGTTTATATATTTTTAGGATTAATGCCTCTGGGAAGTCAGGAATCTTCAGATAGCCTGGCAGCAGAGATTGTTACACCTGAAATCAGGTAAGGAGATCATAAAGCTCACAGTCACACCGCACTCTATTCCTGGAGAAAGTATAGTCTGCTACAATATAGAGAAGGTCATTTCTATATTCTTTATTACTAACACTTTCAACATGAACTCAATTAAGTGTCCATGGTTTCCGTGTGTTGAAAGCTTTTTTTAAACTGGTCCAAGAGACTTGATCTCAACGTCAGTAGGACAATGTTTCACACATACACAGCAAACTGATATATCTGTGCTTGGGTATCCTTAGCAAACATTTAGCAGTAAAACCACTTGGCGCAAAGACAAAGATTATGTTTAGCCATCAACCTGCAAAATAATTAGTCGCTAAAATTTATTTATTAATTATGTAGCATGGTCTGGGAAATATATAATGCAGTAGGCAGGAGGAGGAAATATTTCTACTACTCTTCCCTCAGTAGCACCTTACATTTTTGTTTGTCATATTATTTTAAAAATTCCATTTAGGGCCAGCCGAGTGGCGCGGTGGTTAAGAGCTGGCTTGGGACACCAGCGGCCCTGGTTTGGATCCCACATATGAGGGCTAGTGACACTGCCCTCTTTAAAAAAAAAAAAAAAAAAATCCATTTATTTCAATATATACCTGGGTTTTTTAAAGATTTTTGTAGGGGGAAGAATTGGGAGAGGGGAACAGCATTGGGGAATCAGGGAAGGGGAGCAGACAAGTTGCTGTCCTTTTGTTCTTCAGTCTAGTTGTGGAGGACGTCGCTTCACTGGCCTATGTTGGTATTATTATTGTACTCTTCCTGAGTGAGGCAGTCGCTCACTGGCCGTTGGACGGCCGCTCACGGCATCTCATGCCGGCTGCCTCGTGGCAGCCCGCTGCAGCCTACCCCATCGCCGGTGAGTAATGACAGCCTAGATCCAAATTGAGCTGTTGTTCACCATCTTAGCTGTAGAGGGTCCAGCGTCACTAGCCCTCATGTGTGATCCGAATCAGGGCCCTGCTTCTCAGAGCTGGCGTCCCAAGCCAACTCTTAACCAACACGCCATTCAGCCAGCCCTATACCTTGTTTTATATAATAGATTGAAAAATTGATGACGAGGTACTAAGTTTCCAACACATGAAGAATTAATCTGAATATTGTTTTTACCTTTAGGCCTTTTTGCCCTGTTTTCATTTTTATTTATTTATTTATTTATTTATTTATTTATTTATTTATTTATTTATTTGGAGGGCAGTGTTACTGGCCCTCATATGTGGGATCCGAACCTGGGTCGCTGGAATCCCAAAGCCAGCTCTTAACCACTGCGCCACTTAGCCGGCCCAACTGATTCTTTTTTTTTTTTCTTTTTTTTTAACTGAGCCATCCTGCCACCTGTTGGCAGCTCAGCTCGGGCTGGGCATCGAGCTGCGTTGCTCAGAGCTCAGCTCACACTCTTGAGCGAGCTCTTAACCAACTGAGCCACTTGCCTGGCCCTTTTGCCCTATTTTTAAAAAATGAACACTAGCCTTGATTCTTTATAACATCCTTGGGGACATTAATGGCTGTGTGAGAGTTTTAAAAACTGCAAGTTACAATAGGCATTCAAATACTTGTTGAATAAAACAAGACAATATTAATTGATTGTTGTAGGCATTTATTTAAACACAAACAAAAGAAGTAGAATGCAACACCAACTCTGGAAGCATTTTGTATGTCTTTAACTTTTTGACTATCTGATATGGTACTTTTTATTGGACCAATGAAATTTGTCAAATTAATGAACGCTTATTAATGAATATTCATAATTAAATGGTTATGTCCAAAAACACAATTTTAAGGAAGCTTATAGGTAATGCAGTTGGATTTTTAAACTGAGGAAAAAAACAATGATAAAATGATTCAATCAATAAAGTGGCTTTTGTTAGGGCCAGCCGAGTGGCACATTGGTTAAGAGCTGGTTTTGTGATGCCAGCGGTCCCAGTTCAGATCCCACATATGAGGGCCAGTGACACTGCCCTTCACAGCTAACAATAGCTCCACCTGGAGCTGGGCTGTGCGAGCCCCGGCTACGGTGTTGGCTGCAGCCCCTGCTGCAGTGGGCTGCCATAAGCTACAGTGAGTGGCCGGCAGCCAGCATGAGCAGCTGGCAGCCAGTGTGAGCTACCAATAGCTGCAGTGAGCGCCATACAGAGGCTGGCGACCGATCTGCCTCACCCGGGAAGAGCGCAATGATGATACCAACATGGGCCAGTGAAGCAACGTCCTCCGCAAACTAGACTAAAGAACAAAAGGACAGCAACTTGTCTGTTCCCCTTCCCCGGTTCCCCAACGCTGTTCCTCTCCCCCAATTCCCCAATAAAATCTTTAAAAAATAAATAAAAAAATAAAAAATAAAGTGGCCTTTTTGAGTATGACTCAATACAAATTAAAATATACTCTGTGTCCAGAAGAGATACCAAGACAATGAAATGATAAAAGGGATGAAAATTTGCAATATGTTATAGACAGTTGGATAATATTCTTAATACATAATGAAATTTGCCTATTAAATTTGTAAAAACTTATTATAAGTTTTAATTTTCACAGATATTGATGTGGAGAATTGGAAACCTCATAAACGAGGAGTAAAAGAGTAAAATGTTACAACGTTTTAAAAATTAAGATTTTAGGGCTGGCCAAGTGGCGCGGTGGTTAAGCTCTGGCCTGGGAAGCCAGCGGTCCCGGTTCGGTCCCACATATAAGGGCCAGTGACACTGCCCTCAAAAAGAAACAAAAAAATAAAAAAATAAAAATTAACATTTTAATAATTGAGGTAAAATGGACATATTTTATTAGCTTTACATATACAACATAATGATATTATAAATATATATGTATATATATATATATGTAATAGATAGAGAGAAATAATTACCACAGTAAGTTTAGTTAAGATCCATCACTATATATAATTACAAATATTTTTTCTTGTGGTGGTACAACTTTTCTTTTGAGCAGTTTGCTAGAATATGTATGTTGTCTAAGAGTGCCTGTCTTCTGACCCCAAATTACTTTTTTGGAAATTAATCTTAAGGAAATAATCAAGAATATACACAAAGATTTATTTATAAAGCTGATCATTATTAAAGCTCATATGTTAAAGCTCAAAATTGGTAACAATCTAAATGTCCAGAAATTGGGTATTGATTAAATAAATACAATTCATCTATGTATTTTAACATGTTATTTAAAATATAAAAACATAGTATTTAATGATATGAAAAGATTGAGAAAATGTTTTTATAGATAGATATCAGTGTAACATGTACTGTGTGATCCATTTTATGAAGTGTTTGCATGTGTGTACATATGCATAGAATTAGAAAGTTGTATTTCAGCAGTAATTATTTTGCCCATAAGGTTATGGAGTTTCTAATTTCTTCTCATTTATCCTTTTGTCCCCCTAAATGATTGTGTTTTACTTTGTAATTGAAAAATATGTTAGTCATTATTGTCCATATACAAAATATTGGGTTGTTGGAAAAGTCATGACATATTTTTGCAACGACAAACATAGACAAAATACATCATGACTTTTCTGACAATCCAATATATCAAGTTCTATCTAATTGCCTGAGTTGGGCCATATATATGACTTTCTTTTTTTTTAAAGATTTTATTGGGGAATTGTGGGAGGGGAACAGACAAGTTGCTGTGCCTTTGTTCCTCAGTCTAGTTGTGGAGGACGTCCCCTCACTGGCCCATGTTGGCATCATCAGTGCTCTCTTCCTGAGTGAGACAGATCAGTCGCTGGCCTCTGGACGGCCACTCACAGCGGCTCTTGGCAGCTCACGCCAGCTGCCGGCTGCTCATGCTGGCTGCCGGCCACTCACTGTAGCCTATGGCAGCCTACTGCTGCAGGGGCTGCAGCCTACGCCATCCCCAGCGACTCATGGTAGCCCAGTTCCAGGTGGAGCCGTTGTTCACCATCTTAGCTGTAGAAGGCGGTGTCACTGGCCCTCATGTGGGATCCAACTGGAACCCTGCTTCTCAGAACTGACTTCCCAAGCCAGCTCTTAACCAGTGTGCCACTCGGCCTGCCCTGACTTTCATTTTTTGAACAACAAAAGTCAAAACACTTCATAAGAGTTGTGGTGTGTACAAAAACAGAGAAGAGTGTTTTGTGTGTTTATTTTACTTTTGCTTTTTCTTTTTTTACAAGAAGCAAAGATTTTCGTAGTATCTTGTATCAGTATCTTAATAGGGCCCGCTAAAGATGACCCTATGTAAAGAATGAATTATATTTTCAACAAGTAGACCTTCAATTATATCTTCAGATGACTTAGTGTATTATATTATCCCGGTAGTAATCATAGTGTCAAGTTTTGTGTGGCTGTTGCTTTTAACATCCTTCAGTGTAAGCTTTCGGTATAACACAAAGAGCCCAAAACAATGCAATCCAATAACTTGGTTCTGATAATCTGGCTTGTTACAAAAATACCATTTTACATATCTATAGGAATGGGTGGACTGCATATCTTGAAGGCATTCTTCATAGAATATTGTATCTTGCCATCAAGTGATTTGTCATTTAAAAGCATAATATGAGAGATTGTTCGGGGTTTTTTTGATGAAAACTAAAGAACTAATATCTAAACGCATTTATAGCTTAAATATTTAAATCAGAAATATTTAAATCTTTCACTAGAAATCATATTTGAAGAGTTTGTTATCTTCAGATTATCCATTTCAAAAACAAAGTGCTTAAGACCTGATGTAATGTCCTAGCCAGTTAAAACAGGAGCTACATTCTTTGCAGATACTTTGTTTTTCACTTCTGTTCTATGTATTAAATCTGCAACTATGCATAGCTGGATTTGGTAAGTTTATGGTATTAATATACCAGATAATCAGTTTTTCTTTTGCTCATTTAGGGAGAAACTTATTCGTCTTCAGCATGAGAATAGGATGTTAAAACTTAACCAAGAGGGTTCAGACAATGAAAAAATTGCCTTATTGCAGAGCCTTCTAGATGATGCAAATCTACGCAAGAATGAACTGGAGACAGAGAATAGGTAGGAATGTATATTGGCAACTGCATTTAACCACAGTTTTTCTCTACTTGACTTGATTTTGATTCTCTTAAACAAAGGTGTGAATTGTATTTTGAACAATGATGATGTGTTATTCCATTTTCTGTAAGAGAAATTTAATCCATTTCTCTATTCATGGACAGACTTGTGAAAGAGTATTGTGCCTCTTTACAATAAATAATATTCCCTTCTCTATTTCTTCAAGCAAAATGATTCCAAGGTCCTACCATTTTCCCTTTCTAATCACTAATTAAAATTAGAGGATTGAAAAAAATGCCCATAATTCACAGTCTTTCACAACAATTTCAATTCATAGTCATTTTCAAATTAATAAAGTTTACCCTGTTTTTATGAGCTAATGTTTCAAACAGTCATTTGGCATGAAGAAAGCCGTAAGATCCATCATAATTGAATTAGCAGAGCTTTTTTATTTATTTTTTTTAGCTGAGCCATCCTGCCCCCTGTTGGCAGCTCAACAGCAACTCAGCTCAGCAGAGCTTTTTTAAAACAAAACAAAACAAAACTGTATTTCTTGTGACCCTAAAATGAAGTCATTCATCCCATGAACAATTCAATTATTTTGAGATTTAGAATTTGCAAATTTCACAAGAAAAGTCACTTTTCTGCTTATAAGTTTTCAGTGTTTTACATTGTACAGTCATTGAAGGCTAAATACTTTAAAAGCAGTCAGTAGCTTACTCGGGCAAGAATTACTTTTGCCTTGTTATGACAATCTTTTGGTTTATTTTTCCTCTTGGGAACTGTTTCTGAGATAACAAACATATGGTGTGGGTGTCTTTTCTTTTTCTTAGTGCTGTGATATTCTGTCATTTTTGAGGAATTTGATATTTTTATTAATAGTTTCATAATTTGCTTGATGTTACAGATTCCCTGTTTATTATGCCTGATTGATTTGGCATTTCCCAGGTGTGAGTTGATTTTATGAGTCAAAATTATTATGACAATTTTATGTACCCTATTCTTCTTTCTCTAATTTTTAAAGCTACTGGGGTAAAATCCACAAACAGTATAAATACCAGCGCGATTATTAGAACACAATTAACCATAAACCTAAGGAGAAAAATTATATATCAATTCTTAAGAACACAAAGTATGAATATTTTTTTAAAACACTTAGAGAACATGGAAAACGAGAAGGGGGAGGAAGGAGAATTGTAGAAAACAGCTGGCAATCATGCAGTGCCTGTGGTGAGAGCATCTTGTGTTCATCACCCTTCTTTGCCTCTGGGCTATATTTCAGTCGTCATAGCCAGGAAAGCCTTTGCCCTAATTTTTTAGTGAATACCAACTTCTTTTATAATGCTTTGCATTGTTTCTCACAGGCTTTACAGCCATTGCTCTTTTCTCATGAGAAACAGAACAGTTACTTGTCATTCCTACTGTACTCATGTATGTAGATGACTCATTACCTCCCAAGTCCCTATGTTATTTACAGCTGTTTACAACTTAGTATCATGTTTATATCTTAAATTACAACACTGATGATAATTTATGTTTAAGATTATAGCCATCTATGACCTATAACAGTAATAATAATTTCAAATAACATTTAGTAAGCTCCGGTTTTTTCCAAACATTGTGCTAAGTATGTAGTCTTACTTTATTCAAGTTTTACCAATGAGGGGATTTGGGCTCAGACCCAAGCTTCCTGATTCCAAAGCCTCTGCCTAACCCATACTTTCTTTCTTGCCAATTTAGCTTCTGCCATGTTTGTAAAACATTTATTTTTTTCCTGTCTTCTCACAGGATGCTAATTCTCTTCAGTGAATTACCCTAAGTTTGTTCTTATTGAGTTTTATAAGTATTTACATTACTTTGTCTCTAGCTTAATGTCTTAATAGTTTGCAGCACTGGACTAGAACCAGGAAACCTCAGTTTTAGTCCCACTGAGTCTTTTAAAGGTATGACCTTAAATGTAATTTGCTCACCACTCATATATCATCTGTTAGAAGGAAAGGTTTGTAGTAAACCTCCAAAGTCCTTTCCAATTGGTTTTCCCAATAAATTAGCATTTTTTTTAACAATCTGTAATACCTACTGACCCTCAAACAATAGTAGGAGAGGTATACAGGCTTGAGAGTAGAACCATATCAGAATTGCTCAGGGAGTTTTCTCAAAGCACACATGGTCTTTTTGCCTTACCTCTCAGAATATATTGTGATCTCAAGCTCACCCTCTCCTTACACCCCCTTTACCACTATGTGTAATTAGACTTGATTCAAGTGTTAACTAACTGAACTCCTGAATGAGGAGAAAGAAGGTAGAGGCATTTATAGAGCTCCTATTATGTGCAGACGCTGCACTAGACACAATATATTATCTCACTTAATCTTCTAAACAACTCATGAGACGGGCATTATAATCCTAATTTGTTTTGTAGATGAACTTTTTTCTTATATATTTACATATATTTGTATGGCTTCATATTTGCGTGTGTGTGTGTGAACACTCTTCATGGTTTAACAGTTATAGTTCTATGTTTTCTTGTCCATTCCCCATCGCTGGTCTTCTGAGTTGCTTTCAAATCTTTCCAAGGAACATTTGGTATGGACTGCTTATGTTTTATCACATTTACAGTGGTCTCCACCTAGTAGGCTTGCAATATTTGTTGACTAAATAATTTCAAAAATGGCTAAGATGGATAGTTGAAATAGTCTTATAGTTTGATATATTTCCATATCGCTTTCTGAAAAGATTGAACAGAACTACAGTGTCACTAGTAATGAAGTTATATACCTCTCCATATTGAATATGGATTTTTCAGAGAATTCTTTCACTATTGAAAAACCACTCAGATTTTCTCTTTTCTGATTAAAAAAACATCAGTTATTATAGATTTGATTGTATTTTTACTGTGATTCTCACTGAATTATAGAACCTAGGTTTATGGTCAGAATTTCTTATAACTTGTTGAGTAAAAAAAAATGTCTTAGTGAACTTTCTAGCTGTTTGGATTCTAAATACTCATTGCCCTATTTTGTCCTTAATTTGGGGCAGCCTGGTTTTTATTACCACCATTTTACTAAAGCATTTCTTACTGAAATAACCAGTCCTCTGTTAAATGGCCAATCCAGCGGGGGCATTCAAGATTTTATCTTTCCTCATCTCTCGGAGGTATTTCATTGTTGTTGACTATTTTCCCCTTCCTCAAACTTTTTTTTTTAAATTTCAGTAACATGCCTCTTTAATGTTTTTCCTGATTCTCTGATTATTCTCCAAGGTGAGGTTTCTCTTTCAACCCTGTGGTTGGTGATCTGCCACAGACCATCTTTGTTCCCCTTCTACTCTTCTTCACGTTCTCCCTAGTCAATATCCTAAGTGTTATTTTTTATTCCTTGTGTTCTTTTGCCTTTCCAATACATTTTCTTCTCTGTTCCCTTCTATTTCAGGCATATTTCGTAATTATTATAATAGCCTCCTTCCAGTCTTCATGCCGGCTCTTTGAGCTTTTTAATAACATCTTCCACTCTCACAGCAATGTGATCTTTCTAAAATACCATCTGATCATGTTGCTCCCTTGCAATCCTCAACATTACCCAAGACCTAGGAACCAAACTGGTCTACTGAATGTTGTATCATAATGACCTGTAGAGAAATTACGAAGATCCAGCTCCAGAATCAGCATTGTTAAAGGCTGGCTGGGTTATTCCAGTTCCAGCCAAATTTTAGGCCAGATTATAGTTTAAGTTCTAAATACTTTTGCATTTTACATGAAGTTGTACCCAACCTCTCTTTTTCTTCCCTGGATTCATCTCCAGCTGTTCTTACCCCTCATAACTTATTTTTCAGCCCTCTCATTTTTCTGTGTGCTTTGGACATGCTGAATTCTCCATCCTGAATCCCCTTTTTACTCTTAACCATGTAAATATTTTGTTTATTGTTCTAGACTCAGTTTAAGTCAAGCCTATCCTAACTCCTTCACACAACTAGGTATAATTAATTATTGCTTCTTTGAGCAGTCATCATTCCTTTTGTATACATCTGTGTACTCTTGTTATTTATCTCGTATTTTATTTGTTTATATTTGCCTCCTCACTAAATTCCTTGAGTGCAGAGATCTTTTAACACTAGTGCTAAGCATAGTGCCTGACACACAGTTTGAATAAACATGTTGAAGTGAATTTTAGATAGATATGCATAAGTACATCAGTTTAACAAAATGCGTGCACAAAATGTTACATTGGAAATAATCATAGAAATTTCAAGCAGTATGAAAAATCATCAGTGAGCACTACTATAACATTAGGCTTGGTTTTGCTAATTTCCTATTTCTGTAACCAATATGACAACGTAAGGAAAAAGGCGTAAGTTAAGTCAGAATGTGGAAAATTAATGTACATTTAATTTCTAGGCTGGTTAATCAAAGACTCCTGGAAGTACAGTCACAAGTCGAAGAATTGCAAAAATCTTTGCAGGATCAAGGATCAAAAGCAGAAGATGTAAGTTTTAATACGGATCAACCATGGTCCAACAGTTTCCCAATGTTAACAAAAGCTATACCTTTTATTTTTTTATTTGAAGGTCTCTATCAAAAAAATTTACAATTATATTGGTTATAGAAAAGAAACAGTGTTTTCCTTTTACTAATAGTTCATATAAAAAGGGCCAGACAGTACTTTGTTGTCTCTTTCAGATTTACTCTGCTGGGAACTAGAAGTTTGTTTGTCATTATCAGCTAAGGAATTAATTGAGGTTTTGTGTTTTATATGTGCTCAATTGAGTATGCAAAGCATAGGATTTTCCCCTGTGGTCAAAAAAAAAAAAAAAGTGCTGGTAGAAACTTAGTATGTTCAAGTGGAAATTTTTCATGTAAAATTGATGTTTAAGAAAATAATGGCATCCCTAGAATCCCATCTTCTCTGAATTCTGAATCCCTCTTACTACCCCTATCACATACCCAAATATAAGTTCACTGATTTTTTTTTTGTATTTCTTTAACACTCTGTATATCTATGATAGCCATGCCTGCTGGACTGGCATGCTCAAATCCAGAATACAGTAAATATGTTGAGCCAGGAACTAGGTCTTCTTTCATCTCCTCATACTTACCATCCATCGCAGTGCTTTATGTAGCACATAGTACATTAGTCACCTTTAGTGACCAATCTTTGTTTCAGCCAGATGAGTTTTTGTTGTTGTTTTTTTGTTGCCAGTGTAATTTGCTCTCAACTAGACTTCGAGTATAAAGCTATTTGGTTGTTTCCACTGATAGTCATCTTGGGGATCAGCATCAAAACTATAGCTATATCCAGTTTCATCCAGCCTTATTAATATAAGAGGATATAAAAAGAAAAAGGAATCAAAGAAAGGGAGTTAAAATAGTATATATTACTTAAAACCTGAAAGTACTCAATAAAAAAAGCTCATCAGTGAGCTAATTTTATGAGTTTCTTAAACATACATCTAGCTAATATTGGCAGCATACTCTTCTTTCTAAGATGTGTGATTTTAGTTTATCTTTTAATTTAAAGTGCTGGTAGTTCTTTTTAGATCCCCAGATTGGTTTCTAGTTCCTAAAATTGTCACTGACATTTAAGCACCCTTACTCCCTTATTAAAGTGGAACTAGTTTGAAATGTCATGGTTTACTTTTTAGACATGTGTTTATCCACAATACTAAGAGGTGAAGCAAAACCACCATAAATATATTGAAATATTAGTAATCCTAACTAAGAGTATTTTAGAGATGAACCAAAGTGGGTAACATTTCTTATTAGTTCAATGAAATCTGTAGGTCTCTTAAATTGAGGTAAATGTAACTTTGTTTTGGTCTTTGAAATTTTGAGGAGACTTTTTGTTGATTTGTTGTGGTCGAGAGGGGAAGGACATGTGGTAGATAGGAAGTAAAAACGGTGAAATACCAGTATCAGATCAGCCTTAGTGCTACAGCAATAACCAGTGTACTGGATTCTCTTATATTAAAACATACATAAAGGATCGCTAAACTGCCAACAGGTGGCAGGATGGCTCAGCTAAAAAAAAAAAAAAGATACATAAGGAATTTATTCTGTAAAAAATAATTTTGCATAGCCTGGTTATGTATCACATATTTAGTCACTAATTTAATATGCTGTGGGCCATTACCTTAAGCGAACATATTTCAGAAGTGAAATACCATCCCTATAAAGTATTATTTGCATCAATTTGACTGCCCAGACTCCAGTGAGATGTCTTGCTCCGAATTCTCGAAAATTGTCAGAGCTCTTTTCTATATGTAGGAAAGCTTCAGTTAGAAACTTGGCTTATTCTGATGACATGCCTCAAAATGGTTTAGAGAAATTATGTAGTACAGAATATGTGGTTCTTTCCCGCAGTGGATTTTTGATGTTCTTGTCTTCTCTCTTTCACTAACCTACAGCTTTGCATCTCAAGAATATGTAATGTGTAGAACAACCTGTCGAATGGAATTGGTCCCCTCTGAACAACAACATAATTTCTATTTCTGTTACAAAAGCACAGCCCTTTCATGTGACCTTTAGTCAGAGTAGGATGGTTTGCACATTTTTATTATTATTTTTATGTCATTTATTTTTAGCATGGAAGCAGAAAAGCATTGTTATATCCAGTCATATGGATAATTTGAGCTAGCCAAAGTGTATAAAACTCCAGAGAACAAGACAGGATGAGGAGACCATAGAAGAAAGAAAAATGTATATTTTTGAAAAAAAAATTGCATATCTTTTACTTTTGTTCATGAATTACTAAATCGTTCCTTCTATTGGCTGCTGTGTTTGCTTCATACTAATATGTCCTCTCTGTCTCTTGGCATGGTTTCTGCTCAAGGCTATTGTAAGTATGGCTTCCTATTCATTTCTATGTATGAGCAGTTTTTTTATTTATATATTATCTGCCATCATAGTTGATGTTATTAATATTTTAAATTATGGGAATTTTATGCAAAATGAATACTTGCCTTATAGGCTTATGTATGTTATCGTTGACACTTAGAGGGTATCTGCCACTGGAAAGCTACTGAATGTCTCCCCAGCCTCACCTTCCTCAACTGTCAGATGGTCTAATATTACTCAGAGTTGTGAGGTTAACATGAGACAATCTCTATGACATGCTTTAGTCCAGTGCCATATTAACCACTCATCAAATCATTATTTTATTATGTATTACCTCAGAGTAAAATTAATTTTATAGAGCCTAATCACTACATAAATGCAAAATCAAATTTAAGGTATTTAGAAAATATTTCCATTTTACCCTCTGTACTAAAGAATAAATAAGCAATGATTGGAAGTTAATAGGGTTATTATCTTTTTTTTTTTTTTTTTTATGTTTGGGGGAGGCAGTGATAAAGGACATTGTGGTCCACTGATCTAGCTATTATCTTGAGCTAGCATATTGAGCAAAGAAATGAATTTGAAATATTCCAGAGATGTGTTAGAATGGACTTGAATAAACACTTATAATAATCATTATTGAATAAGGTGACTTAAAATCAAAGAACTTAGTGTGAGGAGTTCTTTTCCTCATGTCACTGTTATTGATTGATTGAACAATTTGTGTTATAAGGATTTATTAATTAGGTTTGACTGAATTAATTTTGTAACCATTTATCTCAAAACAAAATGTTTCATAGAATCCATAATTATATGTATGTTAAGTTTAAATATGAAACCTGGTGGTCCTATTTAGAATGCCACTATTCTTTATGGTTATTTTTTGGTCAGTTCTGATTTCCTGCTTTTCAGGAGATCAGAGCTGCATTCTCCAGCATATTAAGTTCTATGCATATACTATCCTTCATGTTCCCATACTTATCACATAAATTATTTGCGGTGTGTACATAGTTGTATATCACTGATTAAGTCAGTAAGTATTTGTGGAAATTGAGCCCAGACTTTATTATGATACAAGGAAAACAATATGAAAAGTGTCATAGGGAAAGTCTAATTAGTAGAGTTCAACCTTCCTATCAAATCCAAGAGTACTAGTCTACATAAGTGGCTTTTTTTATTCTGACTATAAATAGAGAATTCAGATACGTAGTTTCTGGGTATTTTATACTGATTGCTATTACTTATAAGCTGCTCTCTCCCTTAGCAAAGAGAAATAAACTTTGGTACATTGTGTGTCTTGAGCTCTATGACCAGAGAGATTACGGAGGACTCACTCAGACTTAGTTACTACTGTGCTCTTAGTTTTTAGAAAATAAATAATTTATTAGTAAAAATGTTAAGTAATAAATTATTTTTTTCCATTTTCAGTCCGTTCTTCTAAAAAAGAAGCTTGAAGAACATCTGTAAGTATAAAAGCTTTGAGGTTTATTCTTATATTATGTAGGGAAACATAGTGCTTTCTCTTAGGTGGTTACAGAGTATCTGGGCAATGGCATGGGTGTCCCATGTCCCTTGACGATACAGAATGTGATAAGATGTTTTAATGGTGTCTAAAGGGTCGTTTCCAGCTAAGGTTCTCAAATCAGAACAATGAGTGTTTTCAAATGAGATTCCAGGGTTTTATATCTTCATGATAGTACTTACAATCATAGTTAGGCGTTTGAGACACTATAGATCAGGAGTCAGAATCCTTTTTTTTTTTTTTGTAAAGGGCCAGATAGTAATTACTTTAGGCTTTGCAGGTATGGTGTGTGTCACAACCAATTAGCTCTGTAGTTGTAGCTTGAAGGCAGCCTTAGATAATACTTAAACTAATGTTGTGACTGTATTCCAATAAAACTTTATATACAAAAGCAAGGACAGGCTGAGTTTGGCCCACAGGGTGTAGTTTGCCAGCTCTAGAGTATGGCCAGCTGAGTCTTCCTTTTTAAGTAAAATTTTTAAAATTATTATAAAGTTTACCTGTGGCAGATTTTCAAACATTTCCTTGAATTGCAGACATATCTGAACATGACTTTTAATCTGAATGATGAAATAAATTTTTAAATATTACATTTGTTTTCTCATGAAGAAGTCTTCATCCATCTATCTTTAGCTGAGATTGACATTGCTTTTCCTAGCACTCAGTAACAAATTTAATAATTCCTAAGTAACAAAACTCTGTCCTTGTACACATTGAGTATAGGTGGCTATAATCTTACATTATGGTAAACCAGATATCCTCAGTACCACAGAGATTAGTTTGACTTGTTCTAAGATTGGAAAGAAATTCTATAGACTTGACAGTTTACCTCATGCTGATTTTTTTAAATGTGGGGAAGGGAAGATACCCCTAGCAACTGACACTTGCTGGCAGGTCTAACAATGGGTAGGTTTTTAATGTACTAAAACAGACAATGTTACCTCCTAGCCATTTGGGAGTTTACCTAGAGTCAGAATTTAGTATTGAATTCTACCCTTTTTTACCTCCCATTCCTTTATTGCAAAAAACATAATACCTGTTTCATAAAAGTACAGCCTGACCATTTTTCTGTGTTCAGTCATTTAACCTGGTAAAAATCATCAAAAAGAATTTATTAGTGAAAATGAGGCCTATATTCATTTCCTGAGGTCGCTATAACAAATTAGTATAAACTGGGTGGCTAAAAACAATAGAATTTTATTCTCTAACATTCTTGAGGCCAGAAGTCTGAAATCAAGGTGTTAGCAGGATTGGTTCCTTCAGGAAGCTCTAAGGGAGAACCTGTTCCATGCCCCTCCCTCTTCTGGTAGCTGCCAGCAATCCTTGGTGTTCCTTGGCTTGTAGATGTCTCACTCCAATATCTATCTTCGTCTTCACATGGCCTTCTTCTATCTGTGTTTCTGTGTCTCCTTATGGCCTTCTTATAAAGATGCCAGTCATTGGATTTAGAGCCCACCCTGATCCAGTGTAACTTTATCTTAATTAATTACATCTGCGTAGACCCTATTTCCAAAAGTCATGTTCATAGGTATCAGGGATTAGGACTTCACCATATCTTTTTGGGAGACACAGTTCATTCAACCCACAGGGCCTGTAGACATCTCAAATGATGGTCATTCTCAAGCACACTTAAAACAACAATGGAAACCATTTTACAATATACATACCAGCTTCGTAAAATTTAAAAATCAGACATACTAAGTATTGCCAAAGATGTTGACCAATGTTAATTCTCGTGCACTGCTGGTAGGATTATGTAGCCATTTATTTGGTAAACTTGAACATGCACATATTCTGTGACCCATCAGTTCCACTCCCCTATATGTAATCCTAGATTCCCAGGGATGCTGTTGTCCATGTATACCAGTAGAAGAAAGTATGGAAGAACATTTTTTGTAATCACAGAAAAGTAGAAACAGTACAAATACTACCAATTGTAAAATGATAGAATGGAGCACATTTAAATAATAGAACACTGTACAACAGGAAAAATGTGTAGACCAGGGCTAACAACAGCATAGGTGAATCTCAAGAACATAATGTTAAGTAAAAAATGAAGTCACAGAATAACACATACAGTATAAGTAATGTATGTATAAAGTAAAAACTGAACAAGATTAAGCAATATGTTGTTTAGGAATACATATATAGGCCCATCATAAAAATCATGAAAATGATTAAAATTCTGAATTTTGGTTACCTCTGGGAAGAGAATAGGGACACATGGTTCTGAGATAATTTCTGTTTTTTAATCTGTTTCTTCACTGGGCTTAGTTTTTCTTATTTAAACTGTATATATTTATTTTGTCTGTATGTCTGTGTGTGTCACACCCTCAAAAAATAAATTGTTGAAAAAGATTTATTAATGTATTATGCATTGAAAAGACCAGAAATAGAAAAAGCAAAGTGCTGTGTTAGTGTTTTTCTATACTTTCCATTTTTGGTGGCCTCTTTTCCCTCTTATAGAGTGCTACCCTAAATGCTACATAGGGAGAATTACAAATATTATATAAATACTAGGGAAAACTTTCTGTTCATTTTTTTTTTATGTTTGTATCAGAATGTAGCTTAAATATAGTAAAGTATACAAATCCTCAATTCCTAAGTCTACAGCTTGATGACTGCTTTTCTGTATACATAGGTAACTCAGAATAATGTATAGAATATTTCTAACACCCCACCAGGATTCTTTTCTCCCTTCTAATTGATTGATTGCGTCCCCAAATAGCCACTGTGCTGATCTCAGTCCCTTTTCATTAGTTTAGACACTTTCTGAACTTCATATAAAGGTGATCATTCAGTATTACCATATTAAGTCTGACTTCTCTCATGTTCAACATCCTGTGATATTTACCCAGATGGTCTCATGTATCAATTTATTCTTTTTTATTGGTATAGTGTTCCTTCTGTTTTTATTTTTAGAACTTCACTTTTTTCCAATAAGATTTTGCGTTGTAAAACCTCCGCAAAATTTAAAATTTTTATAATGTCATCATTCCCAGGAAAAAAAATAAGGATCATTAAGTTCTTTCTACCTCATGCAGATTTATGTAAAAGAAATGACTGCTCTTTCAATCTCTGAAGTTTTTGTCTATCTTTTACTTATTTTAAAAATATATTAAATTCCTGTTGGATTAGTCTTTTCATCTTAGTTTCATAGCATTGTGTGTGCTATGCAAGTGTATCCCAAGAATTAAGATTTTTCATTCGACATTTTAAAAAAATAAATCAGTAGTAGGTGACACAGTGTGATATATTTTGTTACAGAGAGAAGCTGCATGAAGCCAATAATGAATTGCAGAAGAAAAGAGCCATTATTGAAGATCTTGAACCAAGATTTAACAACAGCTGTGAGTTTTTTCTAATTAGCATAGTTTTCAGTTGGGTAGCCATACATTACCCTAGTGGTAATAAGTTTATATAAAAGTGTTTATTTTAGAAATAGGCTCTGTTACCTATTCTAACAACTAAAAGATTTATTTTGTTTACAAAAAGCGTGTATTATCTTCTTCACCATATTTCTTAAATTTCTGTTATAGGTTTGAGTTTTTCCTTAACTATGAATGCTAATGAATATTTTATGATGTTTGCTATTTTCTTCGTATAGTTGAATGTAAGTCAGCCAAACTTGTATTTTTGTTGATATTTACACATGTAGATAGTTGGACTTCATTAATTCTTTTGTGTGGAGGTGGGAGCAAGACAGAGACTTTTACTGTTTTTATTGTGATAAAACATACAAAACATAAAAATGACCATTTAACCATTTTTAGATATATAGTTCCCGGGCATTAAGTACATTCACATTGTTGTGCAGCTAGAATCCGTCACTCGGCTATCCAGAATAGCGATGCTGTGCAACCACCGCCCATTCCAGAACTTCCTCATCCCAAACTGAAACCATACCCATTAAACAAGAACTCTCCAGTTCTCCCTCTCCCTCGCTTCTGGCAACCACTAGTCTACTTTATGTCTCTCTGAATTTGACTATTTTAGGTAACTCATAAGTGGAAACATACAATATTTGCCCTTTCATGTCTGGCTTATTTGACTTAATATGATGTCTTTCATTTTCACTTCGTATAACATCTCCACGTTGTAGCATGTATCAGAATTAGGCTGAATAGTATTTGATTGTGTGTATATATCTCATTTTTTTAATCCATTCATCCATTAATGGATGCTTTGTTTTAAAAAAAACTGAAATGAATTTTAATACAGAAAATGAAGACAATATTTTGCAAATTTATCGCTCAAAGGGATATCTCTATTTGCGGAAATAAGCGTGTTACACTTTGAGAGATGAAATGTTACAGCTTGTACACCAAAATTAAAAAATGAAATTAACAAATGAAATGGTTACCAAGGTAATGCAGGTCAGCGGATCAAAGGTGAAGGGTCACACATTATTAAAAAGAAATCCAAAAAGACAGCTGCGGCATGATCTCTCATTAGTGTTCCAGTGATGCCTCTCTTTGGGTAAACTTGAACGTTTCGGCAGGCATTCAAGCAGCCTTTTCGGTAAAAAGATTTTTACATGACTACTATTGCTGTTCCCATGATCATCTTCTAGAGGTGGCATGGCGTTGAGAACACAGTAGGTGCGAGTTCCGCAGAATGCGCTTTGGGAAACGCTCTTCAGGCTTGTTTTCGGCAGCATTTCCCCTCTGCGCGCCACATCCTCTTCCTCCTCGCCTAATGGATGCTTTTTAACTTAAGCATTTCTATACCGGAGTTTCTGTTTACATGAAAAGCTTTTTGTAAAAATTAAAAAATTATGAATTTGTTTTATTTAAATAAAATTATTTATAGGAATAGATTAAACAATCTCTCAAAACTATTAACTGTTTACTGTTTGGTTAGTTGAAATATTTTTAAAATTGTTGCAATCTAAAATATATTTTTTTTACCGTCTCATCTGCAGCCTTAAAAATTGAAGAATTACAAGAAGCTTTACGGAAGAAAGAAGAAGAAATGAAGCAAATGGAAGAACGATATAAAAAATACTTAGAGAAAGCCAAAAGTGTAAGTATGCATTTGTGGGCATCTCACTCTACTTTCTGATCAAGTTTCACTGACTTCTCAAATTGGGCACAGGCACTTCTCATGCAGAGAGCTATATCAGGAGAAGAGCAGAAGTACCGCGAGGAAAATATACCTTTATGTGGGAAATAGGTGGCAGTCACCACCTTAACTAGTAATCAGAATTAACGACACTAGTAGTAGGACAACCAGCATCTAATGCCTCCTGCTGAAGTATCATTGCCAGTAATATTTAACCTGAATCTAAGCAACCTTCTAAACCCAGGGAACTTTCAGTTCTTGGAAAATGAGGTTATTGGAACAAGTTAAATAAGACTTTCAGGAAATCATCAGATAAATGCAGAATTTGGGATCAAAGTGAATGTTATGGAAAACCAAAATAGGCATTGGAGTGTGGGGGAGCACAAGAAGCTGTTATAATTTTTAAAAGCCCAGAAGGACCTAAGGACCAAATGCAGTGCATTCATCTTTGGGTCCTGGATTGGAGGTAAAAGGGGAAGTTAGACAAGACATTTTGGAGACACCTGTGGAAATGTGGATTTGGATCGAATAGTGATGATTTGTAAAATTACTAATTTTCTTAACAGATGATAATGGTATTGTGATTATGTAGGACAATGTCCTTAGTCTTACAGGGATGCATGTTGAATTATTCAAGGGTTGTGTGTCATGCGGTCTGCAAATTGCTTATTTAGCCCCCCAAACAAGCAAGCATGGCGGGGGTGCCTGTGTGTGTGTCTGTGTGTGTGTGTGTAGAGAGAGAGAAAGAGAGAGAGAGAGAGAGAGAGAGAAATCAAATGTGGCAGCGCAGCAATTGGTGAATCTGGGTTAAAGGGAGTGGGTTTTTATTCTGCTCTTTAAGTTTTTTATAGGTTTGGTCATTTTTGATAGCAAAAATATTGGGCCAAAAAGCAAAAAGACCTTTCCGGGAAGAGCTCTAGTTGGCCAGCTAAAATTGCATTTCCTGCCTATGCCTAAACTGAGCCACTGGCCGAAGAGGAGATGAGCCACAGTGATAGGCTTGTAAACCATCGGGACCCACTTCCTAAGTATAGATAAAGGGTTAGCTGAACTAAATCAGAAGAAAGGAAAAGAGTAAACAGCTGTCAGTAGTGTCTGCTGTAGTATCATTTGTTAATTTTAAGCCAGGATTACTTCTTATAATTAATTATTTTACGTAATTAAAAAGTTTTATATAATTAAAATTTGCAACTATTGAATATTATTTCATACATTGAAAATTTAAAGTACCTTTGTGCTAGCTTTTGATTCTCATAAGGATTATCCCTTTTTTTTGTAAATGAGTGCTTCCTTAGATGTTACATTCCTTAAGTTTGAGACTTTTAAATTTTTTCTTTTATTACTTTTTGCAGGTTATTCGTACGTTAGATCCTAAACAGAATCAAGGAGCAGCACCAGAAATACAAGCTCTTAAAAATCAGCTCCAGGAACGGGACCGGCTCTTCCATTCATTAGAGGTACATTATTGTACTATACAATAAGATACTTGATTTTTTTATTCATTTTTTTTTTCTAAAAGTCGTTCTATTTGCAGCTGTATACATTTAATTTAGACAGTTAATTGTGACTATTCTATTTATATCGAATTGTTTTTCATCTCTGCATGTTTTCATGTGCTTGTTTTTTAGAAAGAGTATGAGAAAACGAAGAGTCAACGAGAGATGGAGGAGAAATATATTGTTAGTGCCTGGTACAATATGGTAAGGAAATAACACTTCAAAATGTATCGCAAAGTTCAGTGAACATGTAAGCTTTATTATATGCCCTTTACTGTAGGAGTAATTCTACCAAATGAATCTGAAAGTAATTGCTATTCTAACACACACTAACAAAACCTTAATGCTGACCTTAGGACTGAAAATCAGAAATGAGAACTATCCTAAACCGGATTAGGGTATTTTTAACACATCATTATTCCTAGAAGATAGGAAGATAAATGACAATTTGATTTCTGTCTCTCAGAACTATTTTATTCTTGGGGAAGGAGACTTTAATAATATCTAATTACAAATGCAGTAGCTTTTATTTTGTGGGACTATTTCAGTGCTTGTGCAGAAATGAATAAATTCTACACTGAGTAGAATTTAACTGTCTCATAGAGGTTGGGAAATGTTTAATGGTTGTTAGACCCTGAGTGACTACAGGCTTTGAAATTTGGATTTTCCAACACAGAAAAACCTTAAATGTATTGCAGGGGAAAATAAATGCTCATCAACATTCTGGGATTCAGTAAGATTTCCTGGATATATGAATAGCTATGGATTTTGAAGAACTCTGTACTTTTTCAGTAATTTTTCCTGAACTTTTTGTTTTTTCCTTCTTTTTTATTCTTATTCCCAGTAAGACCACTTCTGCCTTTCAAAATGTTAGTTGTGTGAGATAGGAAACCAAACGAGATTTCCTTTCATCGACCTCCTTTGACCCTATAATTGTGTTATTGACACAATGGCATTGTTTCTATTTTACAGTTAAAATTGATACTGTGTCTCAAAGGATAGTGCCCAGGGCCTCCTATTAATCTAATTTAATCTTTTTCAAAAATTCACTGTTTCATGACATATCTACATTTATATTTGCCTTGGTTAAAACTACATGTTTAATATTTTATCACATTTTTTTAAAAAAGATAAAATCATATTGGATTTAGAACACTATTATTGTTAACAACTATCGGTTTCTTGTAAATTAAAATTTTTAAAATAGGACAAAAATTATTAAGGAAGTTCTCTGGGAGCTAGTCCTGACTCCACCTATTCTGTTTCCTCTTCGCCCTCCTTAAAGGTTAGTAATAGCCATCTTGGAGCTCTGCCCCTCTCAATCCTTATTATTAATTTCATATTCTTGATTTTCTTGGGGACCTGTATCCTGTGATACAGTATTAAAGAATACTCCTAACTTTTAGCCCTCCAGACAATGGAGGAATAATTCCATGTACTCACACAAGTTATGTTCAGATAAGATAGCCAGTATAGCTTCATACATATTTTCAGGAAGTTCTGCATCTCAGATAATTGAAATGAAAGTGAAGATGATGAATGCTGGGAAAAGGTATTAAGTATCTCAGAGAATGTCCTTTTGATAGATGCTGAGGTCTTAAAAATGTATGAAGAATTTGAATAAGCTACTTGGAATGTGAAATTGAAAAAAATAGTATTTTTAAACAAAATATTGTTAATATATGTTGCCAAATTAATAAATAAAGATTACCAATAGATATTTATCAATTTTATTCAAATCCTTAAATGCTTTGATTTCAAATAGAGTGAAAAAACTTCTGGATTTTCTCATTGGTAAAAATGGAGGAATGTTGGGTATATATGATAGACTGCAATTCTATTAAAAATGCAAAGCCATGGGGCCGGCCGAGTGGCGCGGTGGTTAAGCACTGGCTTGGGAAGTCAGCGGCCCCGGTTTGGTCCCACATATGAGGGTCAGTGACACTGCCCTCAAAAAAAAAAAAAAAAAAATGCAAAGCCATGACCAGAGTGTTACCTAGAAGATAGGAAGATTTATGTTTTAGGCTTTTGTCTTCTGTGCCAGTTGGTCCATTTCCTTCTGGAGAAGCCGTGTGTCTTTTCACATAGCTTGGCTTATCTGCCTGACTCTCCTCCTGGCTCCCAGTTGCTCATGTCTTCATTGTCGCCACCTTCCTCCCATCCGTTTATTGTATCCAGTCACTGGTGAGATTAAACACCCACTCTCAATTGTTAACGTTTCTCTGGCGAGGGTTCTTCACTAGCTTATTGAATGAGTACCCAAACCACCTTTTTGCTGATCTCACAGGCTTATTGTTGTTATTCCTCCATGCTCAGAGAGCATGCCCCCAGAGGTGACCTTCCTCCTGTTAAGGTGCTCTGGGCCCAGCAATTGTGGCTTCTCTCCCTTCTAAGCTAGTAGGCCATCCTCCTGTCTTCGAGAAACACCCCCTGCTCTCTGTTGGGCCCTCTGTTTGGGGCTGTCAGGAACTTTTCTTAATCTGTTTGAGAATACAAGTCTGCCTGAAGTGAAGAAAAACAGCATGCCGGTATGTGTTATACCTAATGTGCCTTTCCACCTTAAGAAAAGGCAAGTGCATTTGTCGTTTTCCATTCTAAATATGCCTTGTTATTTCCACAACCCTTTGAATCAACTGCTACCAATCAATTGCACTTTTTTTTTTTTTTTGGAAAATCACTTCCTATATTTGATTTGAAAGGGAAGTATGAATGATTGAAAATAGCAATGTAATCTAAAAATATGTAATTTATCTATTATTTTGGTTATTATAAATTCAGAAAATTAAGCCTTAATTTTCCTAAAGGAAGATTTGTACCTAATTGTTCAAACTAATATGTCTCTATAAGATTTTAATATATAATGAGCAGAATTAGCATTCCTAATTGTGCCTTATGATGCAATGTAACAAATTCTGCATGATGAAATTTTCTTTTGTGAGAGTATGTTCCACTGTTTTTTCATTGATTACTTTTTTTTTTCTTCTATGTTATATAGGGAATGACTCTGCATAAAAAGGCGGCTGAAGATAGACTTGCTAGTACAGGTTCAGGGCAGTCCTTTCTGGCCAGGCAAAGACAAGCAACCAGCACAAGAAGATCTTACCCTGGCCATGTTCAGCCAGCCACAGCAAGGTAGACAAGTCTTGCCACTAGAATAAAAAACGCCCTGCATTCAAAACATACTTCTGTTACATATAACAACATTTCAGGAAATTCAGCCAGCTTATTCTTTGTCTCTATTTTATGTTACTATTTAGTTGTTTCCTACTTGAGGACGTTCTCTCTCCTGTGTCTGTATGTTTCAGTTTCTTGGTCCTTTATTTTGTAGCCCTTTCAGTTCCTTTTAATGTGCCAAAAAATTTTAAATGCCCAATTAAAAGTGTTGTATAATAGTGTAGTACTTTTCTTTGTATGAAAACGTCCTTTTCCCCAGTGGTGTAAGCTTTGTAATGAATTAGATTTTCTGCCAATAATTGATACACAATTTATATTCTTTATTGTGCCTCTGTGTTACCATGCTTTATAAGAATGTCTTTGTTTAAAGGGAATTAATCTTTCTATGATGTATTAATCTGTGTTTTCAATTGTTTTTCAAATGCACTTCAGATAACTTGCATACTTACTATATAAAATGAACGGTTGGCAAGGGCACTTTTTGCAAAGACATAAATACATTGGCCGAGGTGCTAGTCAGATCTCACCCAGGCACCTGATAGAATTATTTAGTGGGGAAAAATGAGCTTTCACATTGTTTTATAAGAAATTAAATTTGTTTGAAGATTTGGAAACTATTTTTAAAACATAAATATATAGAATGTTATTATTTCCTGCTATATTATTGCTGGCATGGTTAGGTTATTTGGGGGAAATTGCAGAAGAAAAAAAAATCATGCAGTGCATTAATTTTGTCTTCTTTTGGAGTATCACAGTAACTAAGGATCAAGTTCTGGCAATGTGGCTGACATTTATGGTTTCAGTTGCCCTCCACATCTAAAATATTTATTTTTCATATACTTACAAGTAACTTCCTTTGGGGCAATTTCCTTGTTGCCTTGCAGTTCATGTGTTTTACTTATTCATTCATTAATATAAACCCTTCTATGCTTAACATCTTAGCATCATTCATTAAGATCAATAAGTGACTTTTTATATGTGATGTTATGACAAGTCTGCTTTACATTTTTTCTTACTTTTATGTATTAGTCCAAGAATTTGCTACTGAACAGATTCTCTTAGGTATTTGGTTTCATCAAAGTTCTTAGATTTATAGATAGATTGTAAACCCTGTTATTTACATTGATGAATGGCTGCCAAGTCATAATGATTGTAAAGCACTTTGACTATAGAAGGTGCTATATAAATGTAAAATATCATTTATTTGAAAATGGAATGCCTCTGCCTGACTTTACATATTGACTTAAGTATTTGGTCCCCAATTATATTTAAGCTCCCCTCCAGTCTTTTTCTTACACCATAGCCCATTTTTTAAAGCAAAAAAATTAACTGAAATTAGGTTGGTTGTTGTTGTTGATTTGTTTGTTTTTGTTTTTAGATAGGTCACCTAAAAAAGAGGATTTTATTTCATGTACTTGCTATGTGAAAGTTCAGGTTTCAAATACAAATTAGTAACTTGAAATCAAACTAAAAGAAGAATTTTCAGAAATTATATTGATATGTTTGATTTTAAATCCTTCCTTTTTTTAATAAGAAAATTGAACTAAAAATTAGTAATGTTTTCATTTGTCCTCAGAAGCTACTTGAAGGAAGGATTAGAATATACACACAAATGACGCTGTGCATTTGCTAATTTTTACATTAAGTACAGAAGTCTATAAATGTAGTGGAATACTTCTGCCTGATAAACTGTAAAGCAGGAAGAATTAGTAATAATTCTTCCATGTGAATAGAATGCATTGTGAGAACCATGTGAATAGAATGCATTGTGGGGTTTCAGGAGGCAAAGCAGACCTAATCAACATAGAAAGTTTTGATAACAAAGGATCAATAATTATTTAAGGTGGTTCTAACCCTCCCCTCCTCATTTCACAAATATTGTAGCATAAAGATTCAACTGTTTTAAAACAGGTCATGAACATTAACCTTGGTTAAATTAAAATTATTGGGAAATTATACCCAGAAAGTAAGGTTGATGAACATAAATGAGTCAATGAACTAGTCATTAAAATGATTATATTCCATGAGATGAGAGGTTTTAATTTTAGTTCTCTATTTACTGTCCCAGTCTTGGTCTCCTTCCCACCTACCTACTCAGATATAGTCCTCTAAATGGGTTAGAAAGGTCCCAAACTTTTAGAAGGAAGTTTTACTTCTTATTTTTCTTCAGCATCTGTTGCATGGTATTATTTTGGTATTTACATTCATAACTTTCACTCCTTATAGTATATTACTTTCATTACATAGAAGAAATTGGATTTCTAAACATTCTATGATATTTAAAAACAACAGAAAAGAAACTGAGATGTAACAGTGACAACCCTGTTTCCCATGCTCAGCTTTGGACAGGATTTATGAAATTTCTGTCATAAATCCAGTAATGATTAATAATGTCTCAGAAAGTTTGTGATGATCCATGGTCTATCTGGAAGTTAAAAGATGTTGGGTGCTTTATTTAAATGTGAGCTCTGCTGTGCTATATTTTCACAAGCTCCTTATCTGTAGGAGCCTCATTGAGCCAGGTTCGCTTAGACAATGGAGCTAGCCCTGGCCTCAGCAGTGGAGTAAGTACAGTGTTATTGCCTGAGATTGGTGTGAGCCATCAGCCTAGTGTTTGAATTCTTACAAACAAAAAGCTTATTTTCTGTTTCCTTCTGACAAGGGTAAAAAAATACAAAGTAAATAACTAAGGAATATTAAAACATAACTTTTATGTTCTGCAGTGTGTATTTAAGAAGTTCATAATGGGGAAAAAAGCGAGCAAATATTGTAGTTTATCATATCTAAAAAGAGAATAAATAGTACAGTTGTACTTAAAAGAAGCTTCAAAAATTCAGTCATAGCAGTTCAATGCCCAACCCAAGCTGAGCTGCCAACAGGTGGCAGGATGGCTTAGCAAAAAAAAAAAAAAAAAAAAAAATTCAGTCATATCTTTTTATCATTTGTCCAATTACCTGATAATAACTAAGAAAAAGAAATCCCTAAATAAAAGACCCATGTTCCAAAATTGAGCAAGATTAAATTATTTCTATTAGATAGTCTTAGCCTGGTAAAATTGGCTTAATGGAGTGATTAGATTATAATAGAAACTACTATCTGTAGTTTTCTTGAAATTTTGCTGTTTTATTTACAAAATTAAAGGTCAGTTGTACAAGATTAAGCTAAATGTTATTCAGTCACCAACATCAGCCTATATATTTCATTAGTTTTCACAAAGGCATGAAAATCCATGCTGTGCCAGTAGATCAACAGTGAGTGATAAGTGAAAGAGGTTAAGTTGAAGAAAGGACAGTTTATTTATGAGCTACTTTAGTAACAGCTCCTTTTCAATAACTGTTTTGTTCATTCTTCTTAACTAATGATATGAAATATTTTTGAGTGTCTGTTACTGTCAGACAAGTATTCACCTTTTAAAGATAAAACCATGTTAAAATTTTGATAATGTTTTCCCCAATGTAAGAATCTTAGTCTTGAAACAAAAATCTAAAATTTTTAAATTATCTTAACTAGTTGCATCTAATCTCCAATTATCCAGATCTGACTACAGGAATGTTGCAGTTATCCTCAGTTGGAACCTGTGAGATTTATCTGAAAAAGTATCCACAGCCCACAGCTTGTATAAACCTAGCAAATTCACAGACACAAGGATCAAAACATCTGTGATCCTAAAGTGAGAGGAAAGGGCCTGGCATTTTGCTTTTGCTAAGGGCAAAATAACCTTAAGACAAAGTGCTTTTTATTTTCTATTCATTAAACTATGGAAGGATGTTTTGACTTTTTAGCCTTACATTATGAAGGGACTCTTTCACTAGAAATGGATGTAGCATTGTACTTCTTTTCTCAACAGGAAAACCTATGTGATATCCTAAAGTAGGATGAAGGAGTGTACTCAACAACAGAAAAATGGGATATCAGAAACTTCGAAAATTATTTTTGCATTTTTTTTATTTTTCTCTTTTTATAAGTTAAAAGGGTTTTCCAAAACATTCAATAATGATAATCTCTTTTCCTATAGTCCCCACTGTCAAAATGGCAGCTTATTTTGGTAGTTGTACAACCCAGTTTCATTACATTTAGAAAGTGGTTTCAGGCCTTATTCTTTGTAACTATAATGATTTAATATTTTATATCATGGAGTTTTTATATGAGGAAGGCTATTCTCAATGTATCTGTCATCCAATTTTTACTTTCTATAAAGCATATTTAAATAATGATTGGTGTATGCTCCTTTTATTGAAAAATTTGAAAAGGTTTTGTTGTCTAATTTCAGCACAATCATTTTTTTGTCCTATTTTTTTTTTTTTTGCAGTAAATATTCATTTATCAAAAGCCTAAAAGGGCCAGCTAAGTGGCTCAGTTGGTTAAGAGCTCACTCAAGAGTGCAAGCTCTGAGCAACAGGGCCCCCGGTTCAGTTCCTGGCCTGAGCTGAGCTGCTGTTGGCAGGATGGCTCAACTGAAAAACCAAACAAACGAAAAGCCTAAAAAACATGAAATAATTCGTTACTGACACAGCTAATTTCTACCCCTCCCCATTCCCTCAAATCACGGAAGCCTTAATATTTAGCTTCCTTAAATCACTGATTATGTTCTTGGGAAGTATGTACTGATTAGTTTGTTTTTAAACAGCATTTTATCAATCCAATTCACTTGTATTATCTTTATGAAAACATAATATTTGTATTTAGCGTTATCTTGAAATATACTTGGATTTTTCCCATTATGCTTACAATAATAGAAAAGGGACATTACATTAGTTTATTGGAGAAACTAGAGACCTGAACCTAATTATGGCAAGTATATGAGTGTTGGCAATTGTGAGGGATCTGCAAGCATTTCCAAACAAGTATATATCAGCAATTATGTAATGTCTGTCTTCAGTATTTTTCTGTTTTCTAATATTTTCCAATAATATTCTGTAAGATAACTTTGTATGCTGTATATAAGTGAGCATAGAAATCTGACAAAGAAACAGAACTGTGATTAAGGCAAAGCCATTGCTAGAGAGTAGAGTGGATTATCAGAATAAGAAACGGCCTAATTATAAACAAATATCCAGACACATGGAAATACTGACTACAGTTAAAATTTACACTGTCTTAACCAATGTTCCTAAAGTAATAGTTTACATAAAATCATTTGACTTTATTACATGATCGTTTAAAATGAGTAGACAAAAATAGAATTTTTTCATTGTCCTTCCCTTCTTTGGGTATGAACTGTGCATACAGTATAAACTGGATATGTTATCATAGGAAGGGAAAGCATCTTTTTTCATTTTGAAACTGTTAACCTATTACTAAACCTAAGGTGATGATTTAAGGCCATTAAAGATACTATTGTGTAATTTGATGAGATGAGAAAAATCTATGGTGGCTGAAAATCACTACCAACTTCTAACAGTTATCTAGATTTGCTTCTTTATCTAGTTTATAAACATAAGCTCAATTTTATGTTTCCCCTTATTAATAACATAAAATTTTGTTTAAAGTGAATGCAAAAGAGGACATTTAAAAAAATATATTCAAGGAGAGCCCTTATGTACCTGATACATTACCACCAGACTGTGAATTAGATGTTTAGGGTCTGAAGATGAAATCATCAGAGAAGGTATCCATAGCCTCAAAATTTTAGGCCCATGGGGTTCTCAGATATCCTGGATTATATCTACTCAGAGCTTAAAGGGACAATTAAGTGTCATGAGAAGAACGATCTCAAAATGAGAAAAAGAAAACTAACAAAGCATGCTTGGGCTTTAATAATGTACATGGGAGACTTCTGAGCAGATGTTATCATTTTAGAGATCTCTAAATTGACAAAGGAAAATAATTAGTTTAACAGTTATATCGTTAGGGCCGGCTGAGTGGCTCAGTTGGTTAAGAGCTCGCTCAAGAATGCGAGCTGAACTCTGAGAGCAACGGCGGTTCGATGCCAGCCCACGCTGAGTTGCCTGTTGAGCTGCCAACAGGTGGCAGGATGGCTCAGCTAAAAAAACAAAACAAAACAAAAAACCTGAACAGTTATATTGTTAAATTAATGAAAGGGACTCATTTATTCTTGGTATATTTGTCAACCTATGGGCAGTGAAAACTGTATATACTTTGTATCGTATGTTTATATATGTCACTATTAGAGATGAGTATCTTAATATTATTTACTATTATTCCTAATCATTTATGTATTATTTATACTTCACTGCAAGATTCACAGCACTTTACTAATATTAGATAATTATTGTCCTTGTACCTTTCTGTGGCATGTTCTATTTAAATCTTTTCCACTGGGGTTCTTTTCCTTATTTTGGAACACTCACTAAGAAAAATATGAGAGATTGCCCAAGCAAATGGGCTATGTACTCTTCCTGAAATTTTTAAAGTTCAGTCTGAAGTTCTAAGTCTGGAAATCTAGTTGAAGCTGGGTTGGGGCTACTAGGCATGCATTAACATTTTGTATTTCACATTAATAAGACTCTTTTTATAAAAAGTTAACTCATGAAACTAAGTTCTCCGAATGCAGAAACCCTTGAAACTTTTTATTTTCGGGAGTTGCAGTAATAAAAAGTAAACAGTCCTCTGGTGAATCAGAAGACTTTCCTAATTTTTTCATTATTGCATATACCCAAGGACAGGATAAAGATAGCCAAGTTCCAGGAACTGAATTCAGAGAATCTGGAAAGGGGTGGGGTGAGCTGATGGGAAAAGGCAGACACTAAACATAGCAGAATACTACAAAAATATTCTTAGTTCTACATAACAAATATGCATTATGAACTTGGCCATTTGTTCTAATATAGCAAAGTTTTTTGGCTTGTTCTATTATTAAGAGATGTTTTTAGGTGCCAGGACTCTTCCATTTATAACGAATATGTTGGTATTCAAATCATAGTCCAAAAGTACTGAAATATTTGTTGTTATATTGACACACATGATTACTGCCAAAAAATAGAAAGATTTGCTCATAAGAACATTCTGTTAGAGTTTTGTTTTATTTTGTGTTTTCAGATTGAAGAAATGTTTTTATAGTGTGAACAATTTCTGAAATATTTTCTTCTGCGGTACCCCCTACTCTAGTGGTATGCTTTGCATAAGCAGGTCCCCTAGAAGAGAGCAGCACTGAAATAGAGAAGTCTTAACTCTGACCTTTGAGAGAAGAGCTGCTTTTTGTCCTCGCAAAGTAAAAAATTAAGCACTCTTCATCGCGCACAAAGACAAAATACGTTTTGAATATCTGCTAATTAGTTGTTGAATAGATAGTTCTCCTAATTGTCTTTATTATCCGTTGGCTTCTTGTTAAGCTAGATAAGAGGAGATTTCTAGACCTGCATTATCTAACTCATTACCCACTAGCCACATGTGACAATTTAAATTTCAATTAATTAAATTAAAAGTTTGGTTCTCCAGTCACTTAGACACACTTTAAGTGCTTCAGTAACCACGTATGGATAGTGGTTATCATATTGGGCAACACTAATATACAACATTTTTATCATCACAGAAAATGCTTTTTGCCAATGCTGTAATACCCAAAGAGAAAATAAGGACAAAATAAAGGCATTCAGTTAACTTAGGATAGCTCTTCGATTTTACCACAATTGTTGAATAAAGCTATTTTTCTTATTAAAATTGACACCAGCCCTTTTTAAAGACCTTGGAAAAATTAAAACCCCATTCTTTGAAACTATTTTTCAATATGTATTTTTAAACAGATTTTCAGCACTTTACTTTTCAAGTAATATAATTAAATCATTTCATAAGTCATAACTTAGTATCTTCAGGGTTTTTTCGTCTATATGTAGTGTTTTAACATGGAGGATACATGGTTTCTAACCCTTATGGAGCAGAAACTGATGAATGCTTAACTAATTTACAAATAAAAATTGATAAACATGTATTCTTTTTTTCTTTTAAATCTATATAGATCTAATGAAAGTTGTCAACAGTTTTTTGTATTTGTCCCTAAAATCACATTCAATTATTTTCCACTTTAAAGGTACATCAGGATCCAGATAATTTCTTGGGTTTTCTTCATAGTTTCTTGCTCTTAATAAATTGGATTATAAATGAAATTAAGTTTTATGTATACAGCAAATATTTTATTCCAGTGACATAGCTAACAAAACATTTTTTAATATTTACTAATTTACTTGGCCTATTGCAAAAGCGCTTAACATACCTAAAGGGATATATAGTAATTAATCTTTGAGTTTTTTAATGAAAATAAGAAACTAATTGTAATTCTTTTGAGTCAGCTTAGTACTTAGTTAAAACTATCCTGTTAAGGAAGTCATGATGCTTTCCTCTTCCTTTTAAAATTTTTTTAATCAAGCAACACACTTGTCACAGTATGTCAAATTCCAAGCAAATTATGATGAAATTCTTATTATATCGTTCAAATTCAGATGAGTAAACAGTGTGATTTGAGCTTATGATTTTCTTGGTGGCCTAATTTAATATGTGTTCTACAGAGACTCATATTAGTTAAGGGAAATTTTCAGTATACTTGAAATAAATAACATTTTAGTATAAAACAGGAAATAACTGTACTCAAATATCAATCAATTATTTGAGGCCTTCTAATTTTTTTTAATAATAGCCATTATTTTTTAATAGCCTTATTATTTCACATGCACTAAAATGTTATTACTATCACCAACTTTAGTTATTTCACATGCACTAAAATGTTATTGCTGTCACTAACTTTGCTGTTTACAGGTTATGTGTAATTCAGAATGCTTTGTACTCTGAGGAATAATTTCTAGGTTTATCGTATTTTGCTTTTCATGTTTTGACAATTGCCCCACCATTTATAACACCCAATTTTTAGTTGTATAATGAATGGTAAAATTCAAACACATTTAATAATTTGCCTTATTTTGATTAATAAATTCTATTAAAGATTTGGGGATAGAAAGAGCCTTTTTTTTTTTCTAGAGTATTTTTTAAACTTTTCAGATGAGCTGGAAAACACCTTAGTACATTGGAGTTGGAGTTGTGTTGATTACAGTCCCAGCTCTGAAGCCTTATACTCATGTCTTAAGTATTATTGATCTGTGAATTGTTGTTAGTTTCCTATTTGACATTGTAGTTATTCACCTTGCAGTTTAGCCTTTGCAAGAAAAGGATATTGCTAGGTATATTTTTATTTCTGGTTGACTATTGAATTTATAATTTCACAATTTCATTCTTTGTCGTTATAATCCAGAAATGAAATCCACACAGGACTCTAAATTTCTCACTTTACAAGTGGATTCAATACAGATTTAGCAACATTGTACATAATGGCATCCAATATTTTCCACCTGTTTACCAAGTTTACCAGCCATTTACTGTATGTTGGATTGGTGGATTTTCTCACTGTTTACTGAGGTGAATGACTTGTTAAGAGAGCCTCAGTAAGAAATTTTTACTGAAGTCACAAAATATAAGGTCCAAGAAACCACAGAAGACAGATTTTTAATTGTTTTGAAATCTTATATTTCCTTTTTATATCACTTAAATCATTTTAATTTTATGACTGCCAACTTGTTATGGTATTAATTATATGTATATGTTTATATGTATGCATATAATATATGTATATGAAGAATAAAGTTAAGATTTGGTCAAACTATATTTTCCCATTCAAGTACAAAAATGTTTTCAAGGCTGCAAAAAGTGTACAGTTGTTAAAACAAGTTGTAAATAAAGACTTGTATAAAAATTCAGCTGAGACTTTTTTTGTCTGCTCTTATACTGTGACAAACACATATTTAATAATTGTTTAATAGTATTTGTCCACTTGCCTTTAGCAATTGACATAGTATCCTATCAATTTAAAGATTATGCCATTGATTTATTGTAAATCAGGAATATTCTCTGAATCTTTTTTCTAGTACTTATGATAGGTTTTGTTTTCATTTCGGCTGGTACTTAATGTTTGAAAACTGCTTGTCCAGACTCTTAGGGATAAAAGTTAAGCATGGCTTCTCCCCTCTTACAATTGCCATGTTATCATGATCAATCTTACCACAGACAGTACAGGAAGAACTAATGGTAGAGTATTTACATTGTTTAACAATATAAAGCATTGTTAGTTTTCTACATAGGCAATAAGTGCCCCTTTTCCTGCCTTTAGACCCTTACAATGGACCCTTTTTCCCACCTCCACCATAAACATTGAAATAGGGCATCTTCAGTATTATGTAAAGTAGTAATAGTGTGGAAATTGGTTATATTTACATTGAAGCAATCAGCTAAGTAATTCAAAAGTAAACTTAGCGCTAAGATTTAGAAAACTAGTATCGACATAGCCCAAATATGTCTCATTTTAATGCATTTAATGTGGTGTTTTAATGTTGGAAAGATATATGTTTTCATTGCTCATTAACATGAAGGCAACCATACTAAGTTTAGCATTTACTGAGTGTCTGTCCTGGGTATTTAATACTGAATCAAAGGAGGAAGGGATGAGATGGTAGGTTGAATCACAAATTAAACCAAAAAATGTCTTTGCCTTCAAAGATTTGTATGATCAAATGGGGCACACTAGAAATGTTCTCAAATAGAAGTATTGCAGCTGAGTGCTGGCCGAGTGGCTCAGTTAAGAGTTGGCTTGGGAGCTCGGGCTCTGAGCAGCAGGGCAACTGGTTTGATTCCCACATGGGCCAGTGATGCTGCGCCCAAGCTGAGCTATCGCTGAGCTGCCAACAGGTGGCAGGATGGCTCAACTGGTGTAACAACAAGATTGCCTGTTCAATGGTAGGCTATGCCCACCCACAACTAAGACTGAACTCGGCACCTTGAGCTGAGCTGCTGCCCGGATGGCTCAGTGCATAGAGTGTGCGCTCTTAACAACAAGGCTGCAGGTTCAGCTCCCGCATGGGATGTTGGCTACGCCCACCCACAAGTAAGACTTGAACTCAGCACCTTGAGCTTAGAGGCCATGAGCTGCTGACCGGAAGCCAGATGGCCACTGGCGCCCTCCACAACGAAGATTGAAGAACAACAACTTGGCCTGTCCTCTTCCCCAATTCCCCAACAGTGCTCCCCTCTCCCAAATCCCCAGTAAAGTCTTAAAAAAAAAGTATCCCAGCTGAAACTCGAGCAATTTGCCTTAGTACATTTATGCTACTGTTCTAGTTATTGCTACATCACAAACCACTCCAAAACTTATGGCTTTAAACAATTTATTGTCTCTCTGAGGTCTGGAGAAAGGCCTCATTCAGTTGCAGTTAGATGATGTCTGAAGTTAGAGTCACCTGCAGGCTGTTCTGTAACCTGTTTGGTGCCCTGACTCATATGGACAGAACACCTGAGGGTCAATCAGGCAACTCCACATGACTAGTTTGGACACACAAAATGAAATCTTGGGGAGATGGACTTAACACACTCAGCTAGCAGTCTTCTCATAGACCCAGGTGAAAGTTTCAAAGTTTCTTAGGACCTACCCTAGGAAACTACATAGCATCACTTGTCTTATTTGTCAGAACGGTCACAGACAAGATCAGGTTCAAGGGGCTGACTGCATATAATGGAGGAATAGCCAGGTTACAACAGCTACAGTTCTGGATTCAAAGAGAAGAAAGATTTCTGCTAAGATTGTACTGCTGAAGTCAAAGTCTTTTCCCATTTTCTAATCGCTGTGCCAAATACATTAACTGTCATGCAGATCAACTAGGTACGTATTATAAATTAAGTGTGAACAAAACCTCAGGTGGATACTACATAGAACTCTGGTAAGTTTGAAAAGCACATACCACTAGTGCTTATTTTGATAGGTATCTAATTGTATGTAACGAGCTATAAAGTGTTTCTACCTCCTACTCTGGTAGGTAATTTTGGGGACTATATTTTAAGGAAGTTGTCCAAAATATGAATGAATGGGTAGTAATGAACATTTGCCTGTTGATGGGCATTTGAGTTGTTTCCAGTTTTGGGCATTTGAGTTGTTTCCAGTTTTGGGCTCAGCAAACAAACTGTAATGTTTGTTTATAAGCCTTTGTATGGACATGTGCCTTCATATCTCTTGGGTAAACACCTAGAGTGGAATGGCTGGGTCACATGATAGGCATGCTTAATTTTTTTTTAAACTACCAAATTGTATTCCCAAGTGGTGCATTTTACGTTCCCACTAGCAGTGTATGAGAGTTCCAGTTCCTCTCTATTCTTGCCAGGTAATACTTGCGTCCTTCTTTTTGATTCTAGTCATCCCACAGGTATAAGTGGTATCTTACTGTGGTTTTGATTTGAACAGTTCATGTAATTTTAACCACTCTAACAGGTGTATAATAGTATCCTATGGTGTTCATTTGTATTTCACTAATGACTCATACAGCCAGGGCTGTAATCATCTCAAGGTGGACTGGGGGCGGATGTACTTCCAAGTTCACTTATGTAGCTATTAGCAAGCATCAGGCCCTTGCTTGCTATGGGCCAGAGATGTCGGTTCCTTGCTATGTGGACCCTCTCCAAAGCACAGCTCACAACGTGGCAGTGTGCCTCCTTCAGACTGAGAGCTCTGAGACATAAAGGTGGGGGGAGGGAGTAAACATGTTGGAAGTCACAGTTTTGTAATCTGATATGACATCCTGTTGTTTTGCTGTATTTCATTGTATATTAGTGAGCTGAAGTCCCATAGCTCAATGATGCTCTGTTAATCTCTTTTCAGTTATTTTTTTCTCTTTCTTTTTGGGTTAGTTTCTATTGCTATGTCTTCAAATTCATTAATCTTTTGTAATGTCTAGTATGTTATTAATGCCATCCAGTGTACTTTTTGTCTCTAAAGATTCTACTTATTTATGTGCACTTAAAATCAACCCCACAAGTGGCCAATAAGCTTATTAAAAAGATGGTCAACATCACTAATCATTAGGGAAATGCGAATCAAAACCACAATGAGATACCACTTTCATAGTCAGGATGGTTATCAAGAAATAACTAGCATTGTTGAGTATGTGGAGAAATTGGAGCCCTTGTGTAGCTGCTGTGGAAAACAGTTCCTCAAAAAATTAAACAATTACCATATGATCAAGCAACGCCATGTTTGGGTAAATACCCAAAGGAAGTGAAAGCAGGGACTAGCATGTTTAATTATTCACAACAGCCAAAAGGTGAACACAACCAAAGTGTCCATTAACATATGAATGAATAAACAAATGAATAAATACATTTTGCCCACAACAAGAATGGAATATTGTTCAGCCTTAAAAAGAAATTCTGACACATGCTACAACATGGAAAATTATTGGAACCTGAAAAGCATTATGCAAAGTGAAATAAACCAGTTACAAAAGGACAAATATAATAACATTTCTATGAGGTACCTAGAATTATCAAATTTATAGAAACAAAGTACAATAGCGGTTATTAGGGGCAGGAGGGAGGAAGGAATGGGGAGTCGTTTAATGGGTAGAGTTTCATTTAGGGAAGGTGAAAAAGATGGATGGTGGCAATGGTTGCACAAGAATGTGTACTTAATGCTAATGAACTGTACGCTTAAAAATGGTTAAAAAGAAATTTATGACTATTTTACCACAATAAAAATAAAATCCCAAGTTCTTACCATCACCTCTGGTTTCCTCTTTAATCTTTTCACCTGCCATCGCCTTCCCCTCATTCACAGGGCTTCAGCCATATTGGCATCCTTGCTGAACCAAGGACGTGCTAAGCATGCACTTCCTGTCCTGTCTACCTGGCATGCATTTTCCTCTCTCAGGTCTCTGTTCAAATAGTCCCCACAAAAGCTTTTCTGACTATACTCTACAAGGTGAAAAAAAAACTTGCCCTCTACCCTTCTGAGTTGTTGGCTGAGACCCCTGTAATAAAAGACAGATTAACAAGAGGAAAATAAACAGATTTGTTAACATGTATGTGGTAGATAGATACCTAGGGGAAAGTTAGTCATTCCCTGAGGTTGCTCACAATTCAAGCTTAAATACCATCTTAATGGGAAAGGGTAGGGGTGATGTAGACCTCTTAGGGGAGAGTAAATGATTTTTAGGAGAGATGAATTAGCCCTTAGAAGAATAGATCGGAGATATGATAGTTTGTGACAGTTTGTCTGAATGTGGTGTTCACTTCTAGTCTCAAAACTGGGGAGGGTATTTATGACCTTTAAATTCCTTTCGGAGGATCTGTCTTTAGGCATGTACAGGCAGGGAGTGGGGAGGTGGAGGGACTCAGAGAATGCTTGTCCTGTCATTTGCTGTTTTTTAAGTACCTACAGCTCAAAAGAATATACCAAAGCAGCATATTTTGGAGCAGTACATCCTGAACATATACAGACGTTTTAGGGTGGCATATTCCACTACCTTTCACTAGAATGTAAACTGTGTGCCTGAAGAAACTTTATTTAATGCCATGGCACAACCCTGGCCATCATAGGTAGTAAATAGTTGTTAAAGAAATGTTTATCTTTTCTATAGCTTTACACATAGTCTATATTGGAACGTTAATTTCAAAAGACAAAAACCCTGGTTTACTTAAGATCTGCAGTATAAACTCGGCATCCAAAAGAAAATAAGTGTACAAGAAACTTAAAGGCCCTTAAAAAGGTTAATGTGGGGCACTGGAGGCCAGTTCCTCAAGATGGAGGAGCGAGTGGGGTTTCACCTTGAGCTGCTGGCCAGCTGCCTTTATCCACTGCCCCTAAGACTGTCCAAAAGAATGAAGAACCATCACCCCTCTTTAGGGGGTCTAACAACACTGGCATGGTCCCAATGTCGATGTAAGAAATGTCCAAACCAGGGCCGGCCGAGTGGTGCAATGGTTAACCGTTGGTCTTGGGAAGCCAGCGGCCTCGGTTCGGGTCCCACATATGAGGGCCAGTGACACTGCCCTCAAAAAACAAAAAAAAACAAAAAACAAAAAAAAAAGAAACGTCCAAACCAGTAGAGAATTTTTATGAGTTTATTTGAACCAAACTGACAATTTCCAAGAAGCAAAATCTCAATGGATTGAGAAAATGCTCCGGAGAACGGCAGTTTTGCAGCTTATTTGATACATTAGAATCAAAGGAAGAGACATGAGAAATCATTACATGAAATCATTGGTGGTAGATTAAGGAGGCGCAAGAAAGCCAAGCAGGGAAATCTCTGGGATTGGATAAAAGGAAACCAGAGACACATGCTTCTTTTATACTGGTGGGTACAGGAGAGTTAACATTCACAGCACACGGAGATGGTATTGGGGAGTAAGGTAACAATGAGGGGTTAGGTGGTCTTGTGCTAGTGGGTGGGTGTGTCCGGAGGTATCTGAAAAAGATTTCTCAAACATTTCAAAGGTATGTTGTTTTAGATGCAAAAAGACGACAGGCTCACCTAAAGTAAAGGCTGACCTTTACTCAAGGAAGCTACATGACTCCCCGCCATGACTAGCTTTTAGTTGGGGATTTTTATGTCCAGGCCGTCCTAGTGTGGTTACTATTGGTCTCCGAGTTTGTAGAGCCCACCATGCAAGCCTCCTCAGAGCTTGTCAGCTTTAGTATGTGGCCCCTTTGACGTCCATATCAAGTACCAACTATAGGCATTGGGGAAGGCCTGCAGATGGGATGAGAGTGGGAAACCTGCACCCTCTAGAGATAGGGGCCAAGCCTCGCTCCCAGACAAGAGCCCGAGGAGTACAGCTAAGGCCAGGGTGCCAGCCTGGGGACTCTCTGGCCCGCGTCTCTATGACAGGAAGGAGGAAACCGGAAGCGAGGCTCCGCAGGCCGCGAGCGCGAGCCAGAGGCGGGACGTGGGGGGGCGGGGCCTCCGCCGCCAACCCCGCTGCGGAGGGAGCCGACATGGCGGCCACTGAGGGGGTCGGGGAGGCCGCGCCGGGCAGCGAGCCTGGCCAGCCCGAGCCGCCACCGCCCCAGCCGCAGCAGCAGCAGGAAGAAGGGATGGCGGCCGAAGCCGGGGAAGCGGCGGGGTCCCTCATGGACGACGGGTTCCTGAGCCTGGACTCGCCCACCTATGTCCTGTACAGGTAACGCCCACCGCCGGGTCTGCGAGCTTCCCTGGAAGGCGGGGCCTCCACCTGGGCGGCGGCCCCCGGCCGGCTCCTGCGGCCTCGGCACGTCTGGCCGAGGTGGCCGCGGCCTGGGCGGCGCGCCGGCGGGGGGCGCGCTGGGCGGGGTCAGGGCCTCCCGCGGCCCCGCGCTCCGCGCTCCGGGCTCCCCTGCGCCCCAGACTCACGGCAGAGGCTGCGCACCGAGCCGCGTGGCGGCTGCCGCGCACCGGACAGCGCCGGTCCTTAGGCTGCCGGGGAGCCGCGATTCGGGAATGGAGGGAATCTCCCGCTCTCTCGCCTGCTCCCACCGAGCTAGCCCGATACTAATCTGAGCGCCTCAAGGCTCGGGAGCGCGCTGATAACCTGGCAGGCGATGAGGATTTAAATAAGGTCCAGATTTGCCCACTTTAAAAACCAGGTGTCGGGGGTTCCCACGGTGGGTTCCGCGGAAATGGGGAGAGCTAGGATAAGATCTTTAGGAGTGGGGCACTGTCATGCTACACTTGAGCCCCTAGCGTCAGCCAGGCATCTAGTAAGGCTGGAAGAATGACAAGATAGTTATTTGTTCCTTCAGCTCTCATATGCAACCCTGCACCACCTCGTACATCACACAAGTGATGCGTAGTAGGTAGTGTTGCCTTTCCTCCCCAGCTCTGCCAGCTCCCAGCCCTGCCCCTGTCGGTTCTTTGCTTTCTTTTTTTTCTTTTTTGAGGGCAGTGTCCCTGGCCCTCATATGTGGGACCCGAACCGGGGCCGCTGGCTTCCTAGGCCAGCGCTTAACCACCGCGCCACTGGGCCGGCCCAGTTCTTTGCTTTCTTACAATCATGCTGGTTCCCCAGCTCCAGTTGAACCTGCAGAGTGACAAGCGAGACGTCCTTGGGTCTTAGTTTTCCTTTGTCTTATTTTTCCTTTTGGAGGTCGAGGTAAAGCCATTCGATGGCATCTTGGCCTTGTTTTTATGAATGAGTGAAAGTCGCTATCCAGATTTTGTTATTAGAATTAATGGTCTACCGATTTAAATGGGTTAGGCGGGCCCTGTAACTCTCAGACCTCTCTGAATTGTGAAATGTTCAGCGTAGTCACGTGGCTGTGTCTGATTCCCCAGTGGCTCATGACAGACTTACTTTTCTTATGCCGCTCCCCCAGACTGTAGGTCTCACACCTCAAGTAATTGTTTCAAACCCTGTATTTCTTCTTATATACTGGACACAATTTCGAGATTGTCTGGATGCCACAGAATCTTTGCCGTCAATAGCTGATCAGTATAGAGAACTACAAAATTGGTGAAAGGTAAAGAATACAAAAGAGTGGTTCAAACAAATTTGATCACACTGGGCAGTTCACACAGAAATGTCTGTAGGCACCCATTGTTGCCACTATAATGTTATTTTATAATGTTATTTTAGCATCGACAATGAGGGTATTCACTGGATGACTACTATATGCATTTATTATATGCTATATTTATAATACAAGCATATAAATACTTAAGCACAGTAATATATAGTATGTTTACACTAAATGCTAATATGTGTATATTAGTGTATGTATACAGTAGATAGTGTATTTACTGTATACTACATGCTTAGCATGCACATTTTGAGTGCTTGACATGTTATCTCACTTAATCCTCCAGCCTTATAAGGTTGGTTGGTAATGCTATCATGTCCATTTTATAAATGAAGAAACTGAGGCCTAGAGAATTTAAGTAACTTTTTCAAGATCACACAATTAGTAAGTGGTAGATAGAGCCTTTTTCAAGGTCACATAGCTAGTAGGTGGTAGAGCCAATATTCCAGTTCAAACAGTGGTCAGATTCCAGAGTCTACTCTCTAATGACCACTTAGACCACCTCTCAGTATGCAGTTAACTAATAGTGTTGACTTTGATTTTAAAACGTTAGTTTGTTGTAAATTGTTATTCAATTTTTTTTTAAATTCTGAATGACTCCAAAGAATCTTGTTAAAATGATGAAATAGATTGATTTCTAATTTAAAACTATTGTGTACTTGCTGCAAAACCTGTTTTTTCACTTATATAAAAACTTTAAATATGAAAGCTATTAATTTATTAACTTATTTTAATTAGAAGATTTTCGTATTATTTTAAAGTTTAATGTGTAAAGCAAAGTGGTAAAACCCAACCATGGTTACATTAAGATATTTATGAGCTACTATTAGTAAGTATTTATAAGTATCAGTACTGTTTATAAGTATTGATGTGATTGTAATTGTTGCCATTTTTGAAAACACCAGAGTTCTGTTTCTTCTTATGTGTTTGAATATAATCACTGAAAATATGTATATATTTCAGGGACAGAGCAGAATGGGCTGATATAGATCCAGTGCCACAGAACGATGGCCCCAATCCGGTTGTCCAGATCATTTATAGTGAAAAATGTAAGTTTATTTTTATTAGGAAAAGCTCTGTAAGTCAAACTTAGTAGTAGAGTTGAAATTCACAGTTATATGGCTAGGTAGATGACAGAGTTTTGTCTAGTAAGGATCTAAAAGACTTAAGATAAGCCAGCATTGTGTTGTTTTGTAATTTATTTTCATGATTAAAGTTTTATTTTGTACAAAGAGTGGACATATTCTAAATATAAGTAATGAATGTTATGTTATAATACATAATAGCTATTATGTGATTGTGCTTTTCATTTATTATTTAATCTCTATATAAGATACAATATAAATGAGTTACTGTTTAATTTAGAATGAACTTGGGTTGCTGAAACATGAGCATTTTGAAATATATTTTGGCAATGAAGTGTTAGGCTCAGTTGGAATACATTTACTGATATTAAAATGAGTGGGTTATTTTCTTTGACAAAATATTCTTTCATAATGAATGTGAACATGCTTTGTAAATTGAAGGTCATGCAAATGTTAATTGTTAGTTGTTCTAGGAAAAATGAATAAAATGGAATGCTAGTTTATTCGTCTGTGTGTGTGTGTGTGTGTGTGTGTGTGTACGTGTGTACTTCTTTCAATTAAGGCTTTGTTACAAAAGGCATTTATTGTTTTTTCTGATTATGAGGCAATGCCAAGAAATGTTTGAAAAGGAAGGATAATGATGTAAGGGTTTGCTTTACCAAGTATGAATGTACTTCTAAAAATAATTAACATGTGAAACTGCAATAGAAATGAATAGATTAATAAGGAATCTAAAAATACATCATCAGTATAAATGGGAACTTAATTTTGATTAAAAAAAGACATACTTATATAAAAAAAAGATGGATAAATCGGGCCAGCCGAGTGGCGCATTGGTTAAGCGCTGGTTTTGGGATGCCAGCGGCCCCGGTTCGGATCCCACATGAGGGCCAGTGACACTGCCCTCTACAGCCAACAACAGCTCCACCTGGAGCTGGGCTGTGTGAGCCCCGGTGATGGTGTGGGCTGCAGCCCCTGCTGCAGTGGGCTGCCATAGGCTACAGTGAGTGGCCGGCAGCCAGCGTGAGTGGCTGGCAGCCAAGCGTGAGCTGCCAATAGCCGCGGTGAGCGACATCCAGAGGCCGGCGGCTGATCTGCCTCATCCGGGAAGAGCGCAATGACGATACCAACAGTGAAGCAACATCCTCCGCAACTAAACTGAAGAACAAAAAGACAGCAACTTGTCTGTTCCCCTTCCCCGATTCCCCAACGCTGTTCCCCTCCAAATCCCCAATAAAATCTTTAAAAAAAAAAAAATGTTTAAAAAAAAAAAAAGATGGATAAATCAAATAATGGTTTTGTAACAATTGGCCATGTATTTTGATAGAAGCAAAATTATATCCCTATCTCATATCTTACATGAAAATAAATTACAGATGAATAAAATTCTAAAACAAAACTATAAACATACTAGGAGCAAATATTAGAAAATGATCTTTCATTCTTGGGGTGAAGAAAAGTAATAGTAGGCAAGATATAAAACTTAGAATCGATTAAGGAAAAGATCAGAAGATGTACTTGCATAAAAATGCAAAACTTCCACACTGTGAGCGATATTATATATGAAGATATAATTCACTAGAAGAAATAAAAATGCCTGTGAAGAGAAGTTAACCTCATTAGTGATCAAAGACATGAAAACCACAGTTTTTTCAGATTCATAAGGTACCTATAACAAAGATGTTGGAGAAACTGATACAATCATATATTTCTCTTAGGGTTAAAAATAATTTAATAAGACCTTTGTTTTGCAGAGTAAAAAAAATCAACCTTTTAAATTCTTAAATATACCAGGGATGCCAAAAAAATGTACACACATTTTAAGAGATGTTATCTATGTATTACTTTACAAAGTTGAATTGAATTACGGTAGCAATGTGTAGTACGATGTTCTCTGAAAAGATGATGTTAATCAAATGAATGCCAGCAGCATCATGTGACAGGCAGGACAGTCAAAGAAAATGGTGGAAGCACAGTTGTTCGAGGAGCTCAAGATCATTTTGAAGTGGTATTTGAAATTCAAGAATGCTGTGGAAGTGCAACGACAATGGAGGTGTATGTAATAGGACCTCCTACACGCCTAACAGTTGCATGCGTTCGTGATGAGTTTGAAACGCATGGCACTGTGAGTGATGTGCACAAGGGAACATCCGGAGGCCTCACACAGCAGCAAGTCCTGGTTCTTCTGCTCTGGTGTTGGAACAGTTCATACACTCGCCACAGAAGTCTACCAAACAATGTGCATGTGAGACAGGAGTCAGCAGAACAAGCATACAATGCATTCTTAAAACAGCAAAATTGGAAGTTTTTTCCTTTCTTAAAATATGTATACTTTTTTTTGGCACCCTCTGTATATCATGATTAGAAAACACAAAGGAAAATATAGAGAAATATAGACCTACTGATTGAAAATTGATAAGTATATCAAAATTTAAAATTTGCACAACAGAAGACACGATGAACAAACTAAAAGGCAAGTAGCAGTGTGGGAAAAGATAGTACCATACAAAACAGAGGATTGATATTTAGAACTTTTTTTTTTTTTTTTTTTTTTTTTTTAAAGATTTTATTGGGGAATTGGTGAAGGGGAACAGCGTTGGGGAATCGGGGAAGGGGAACAGACAAGCTGCTGTCTTTTTGTTCTTCAGTTTAGTTGCGGAGGATGTTGCTTCACTGTTGGTATCGTCATTGAGCTCTTCCCGGATGAGGCAGATCGGTCGCTGGCCTCTGGATGTCGCTCATCGCGGCTATTGGCAGCTCACGCTTGGCTGCCAGCCGCTCACGCTGGCTGCGGGCCACTTACTGTAGCCTATGGCAGCCCACTGCAGCAGGGGCTGCAGCCCACACCATCACCGGGGCTCGCACAGCCCAGCTCCAGGTGGAGCTGTTGTTAGCTGTAGAGGGCAGTGTCACTGGCCCTCATGTGGGATCCGAACCAGGGCCGCTGGCATCCCAAAACCAGCGCTTAACCAATGCGCCACTCGGCCGGCCCGATATTTAGAACTTTATGAGGAATTCCTACAAAAGGTTAAGGGAAATGATCTAACCAAAAAATTAACCAAGGGTATGAACTGGCAGTTCACAGCAGAAAATATTCCACTGGCCAATAAATAGGGGGGAAAATCTATTATTCTGAATCAGAGATATGCAAAGTAGAATGGGAGTGCTATTTTCTACCCATGAGTTAAATGGCAAAGATTAAAACTGTCTATGATATCAGGTATTAGGATGAATGAACAGATATATACATTTTAGATGGTAGTTGTCATATGTTCAGCCATTTTGGAAAGCAGAATGTAAAACTGGAAAATATCTGTATCTTACAACCTTGAAGTGTTGCTTCTGTGGTACATTCTGGGTTCACTCTGGCATATGGCATCAGACAACATGTACTAGGAGGTTAAGAGCCAAACCACCTGGTTCAAATTCTGTCTCACCATTTTATTGGCTCTGTAACCTTGGACAAGTTATTTAATATTTAACCTGTCTGTACCTGTTTCCCGCTCTACATCTCTGTTTTGGAGAATGGGTAAATAAAATGTATCACTATCATACAATTGAATACTATATAACCATGAAAAGGATCTAGATCTGTTATAACATGGACAGATTTCACAAACAATGTTGAGTGAAAAAAGACACAAGTTTTAGAAACTGTGGCTGTGACACTAAAGTGTTAGCAGGGTGGCATTCACACAGTCATTTGACTTTGTTTTGCTCATTCTAAATAATGCAGTAAAATGTCCTTCCTTGAAGATACAACATATTGTATAATGATGCTCATTTTAAACAACGAAGACAGTCCTAATGCACTTTTGTGCTCTGTTTCCAGTTAGAGATGTCTATGATTATTTCCGGGCCGTTCTGCAGCGTGATGAAAGAAGTGAACGAGCTTTTAAACTTACCAGAGATGCTATTGAGTTAAATGCAGCCAATTATACAGTGTGGTAAGTAATACACATTATTAATATTCCCTGTTTAAATATCTCATGTTTTAGTTTGGATGGCTTTCTTCTTCTTAACTGGGCTTTAGTTTTTATCAGAATAATAATTCACATACAAGTTTAGAAGTCAGAGACTCAATGAAAAATAGCAGCCTCTGCCTCATTCCTTCTCACTCCCAGAGTCTCACTCCCCAGAGGCAGTAACTCTTAGCTGTTTTATTCTTGAATTAAAGTATAACTTGTTTTTCATTTTAGACATTACTCCTTTTATGGAAGATACAGAGTTCATTCTCCACTACACTTGTTTTATTTATTAGTAACATTTTTGTGGCATGGTTTTAAAAATGATAATGTTTGTAATGGAATTAATTTATTAAAAAAAAAATTATCTAAAAGAACAAGCTGTACCATACAGGGAAAGAGAGGCCTTTGATTCTCATGTAATAGGACACAGAGTATTACCTGGAAAAAATACAGGGAAAGAGAGACCTATGATTCTCATGTAATAGAACGCAGGGTATTACCTGGAAATAATCATTAGTTGGTTGTCGTGTCTTCTATCACATTTGTTGCCTTTCACTATTTTTACTTCAAAATGCTTGATTCTTAGGGAAAATAGTATGGGGATTCCTCAAAAACTTAAAAATAGAGGTGCCATATAATATAATCCAGCAATTCCACTTCTGGGTATTTATCTGAAGAAAACAGAAACACTAATTTAAAAAGATATATGCATCCCAATGTTCATTGCAGCATTACTAGTAATAGCCAAGATATGGAAGCAACCTAGATGTCCATCAGTAGGCGAATGGATAAAGATGTATATAGAATAGAATATTGTTCAGCAATAAAAAAGTGAAATTTTGGGCCAACCGAGTGGCGCATTGGTTAAGAGCTGGTTTTGGGATGCCAGCGGCCCCGGTTCAGATCCCACATATGAGGGCCAGTGACACTGCCCTCTACAGCTAATAACAGCTCCACCTGGAGCTGGGCTGTGTGAGCCCTGGTGACAGTGTAGGCTGCAGCCCCTGCTGCAGTGGGCTGCCATAGGCTACATTGAGTGGCCGGCAGCCGGCATGAACTGCCAATAGCCGCGGTGAATGACCATCCAGAGGCCGGCGACCGATCTGACTCATCCGGGAAGAGCGCAATGACGACACCAACATGGGCCAGTGAAGCAACATCCTCCGCAACTAGACTGAAGAAAAAGACAGCAACTTGTCTGTTCCTCTTCCCCGATTCCCCAACGCTGTTCCCCTCTCCCAATTCCCCAATAAAATCTTAAAAAAAAAAAAAAAAGTGAAATTTTGTCTTTTGTGACAACATGGATGTACCTAGAGGATATTATGTATGCTAAGTGCAGTAAATCAGAGAAAGACAGATACCCTATGATCTTACTTATGTGTGGAATCTAAAAAACACAAGTGAATAAACAAAACAGAAACAGACCCATATGTAGAGAACAAACTGATGGTTGCCAAAGAGGAAGTGTTAGAGGAATAGGAATTAAAAAAATGTGTTTTTAAATGCTTGATTCTTGCAATCACCACATAGTTGTGTGAGTTTAGATAACCACAGATACACAAAGTCTAATTATGTGGTTGTAGCTTTATTTGATACTGTGGCTTTATTTGATACTATGTTTATGTGGAGTAATGAGACTTTGAATGCTTGGTATTTACTGTAGGCATTTTCGAAGAGTTCTGTTAAAGTCACTTCAAAAGGATCTGCATGAGGAAATGAACTACATCACTGCAATAATAGAAGAACAGCCCAAAAACTACCAAGTTTGGTAAGATGAAAATAAGAAAAAAACACGCCACTATGCTAATAGTACCTGTCAGTGCATGATGAGAATACAGGAAATTATTTGTTTCTTTATAATTTTACTGCTTTGGATTGGAGCTAATGTTACCTGTCTGATAGGGTTGTTAGGATTAAATGAGATAATTTTATGTTTAAAATGTGCTTAAAGTGGTGCCTGACCCATAGTTAACACTCAAATGTTTGCTGCTACTATTATTTAAAATTTCGACATTAGCGGGCCGGCCGAGTGGCGCGATGGTTAAGCGCTGGCTTGGGAAGCCAGCGGCCCCGGTTCGGGTCCCATGCATGGGGGCCAGTGACACTGCCCTCAAAAAAATAAAAAAATAAAAATTTCGACATTAGCATGTAATACTGCGAGAGTCAGAAAGAATTTTGAGTAAAGCAAATGTGGTAAAATGTTTTCTATTCAGTGTTTCATAAAAATGACTTTTTGATATTTGATCTTTTATTCATTTGTGTATTCAAAATTTTTATATTGATGCTGAAGATACAAAGATGAACCAGACACAGTATAATAGGGAAAGCAAATAATCAAGCCAGTCATTTACAGTGCAGTGTGAAAAGCATAATGGTAGAGTTTTTCACAGTATATTTATTCTAGAAATTAAGCCCCTAAGTTAACATAGACAAGAGTATGACTAATTATTTGTTGGGGGAGCAGAATACAATGGGAAAAAAAAGAAGTTATGAAGCAAGAGGACAGAGAAATAAAGCGTTTCAACAGCACCCAGGATATAGCGAGCACTCCATGAAGGGAAGCTACTATGGCTGCTCTTCTTAGAGTAGAGAAAGGGTAAGAAGAGATGCTATTGTGGTGGTGATGGTGCTGATGGTGGTCATGGTGGTCATGATAGTGTGGTGGTGGTGTCACGGTGGTCGCAGTGATGGCGGTCATGGTGTGTGGTGGTGTCATGGTGGTCATGCTGGTGGTGGTCATGGTGGTTGCAGTGGTGGCGGTTATGGCGGTGGTGGTCATGGTGGCGGTGGTCATGGTGGTGGCGGTGATGCTGGTGGTGGTCATGCTGGTGGTGGTCATACTGGTGGTGTTCATGGTGGTGTGGTGGTGTTGTGGTGGTGTCATGGCAGTGTCATGGTAGTGGTCGTGGAGGTGGTAGAGGAAGATGTGGTGGTGAAGATAGTGAAGTAGAAGCGACATGGTGTACCATCAAGAGGTGTCTCCACTTTCTGTGCCACTGACTGCTTGCTCATAATACAGGAATTAACCACCATTTTATTTTTTTTCCAATATAATGACACACATACCACCCTATTTTGATGTACGAGGCTGAAGGATGATTTCTGAGAGGAAAGACCTGAGGCAGATTATTCTGGGGAGAGACATTGAAAGAAAGAGCACAGTGGAATATAGTTCCATGTGATTTGGTATATTTAGGGAGTCATGAAATAAGACCATAAAGGGCCTTATGAAAACTGGTGAGGGGTGTGGATTTGACCTTGGTGGCAGTGGAGAGCCACTGATAAATTTTAATTAAGAAAGTAACATGATTCAGTTTGTGTCTTAGAAGGTTTATCCTGACAGCAGGGTGGTACCTAAATGGAATAGGTTCACAGTCCTAGTAGGTCATTGCAGAGAGTGTGGTGGGGAGGGAAAGATAAGGATAAATATAAGAAGGTTTTGCAGACAAAAACAACAGAATTTGAAGTTTAAATGACTGGAGGAGTGATTGAGAATAATATCTATATATTTGGCTTGACCACTGGGTGAATGGTGGTGTCAACCATTTCGATATTTGGGAGATAAAGCAGCATGTTTCTGGGAAAGAAGAATGGGTTTAGTATTGGACAAATGGAGTTTGATGTGCTTATGGAAAACCTGTGTAAAACTGTCTAGTACATGGTTGAAAATGCTCACCTGGAGTTGAAGTCATAGCTGTGAAGAAGGATGCCTAGAGAAAATTAGAGAAGGTGGACGATAGACTATGGATGAGCATTATTACTTAAGAGGCAGAAAAGTGTTCCAGTATGACTGAGAAAGGAAACCAAAAGTTAGTATTGTCACAGAAACCTAAGAGAAGAGATGACAATATCAACTACTGCTGAGAGGTCAAGTTAAGTAAGGACTAAAAGATGACCAGTGGATTTGTTAATTAGGTAGATATTACTGAGTGACCTTGGCATGAGCAGTCTTCCCACAATGGGTGAGGAGGGAAGTGGTGGGAAGAGGAAAGAAACCACATAGTGGGTTGAATCATAAATGGGAGATGAGGCTTGGCTGTTGAGAAAAGAAGACATAGCAAGTAGATAGGGTTATGTTTTTTGTTTTTCCAAGGTGGAAAACTTCTCTTTTGAAAAACTTGTAACTTGTCATAGCTACTTGCCAGAGTAGAAGTGAATTCAGTTCTAACCATGAACTGGTGGAACAAGTAATTGCTTGTATGTTGACACTTGGACTTAAGGATTACTGACAGCCTATTTATAACGATAGCTTCTATACTTAGAAGAGTGGTATTAAGTTTCCTATAGTCTCATTATGCCATCTGGGAATGTTTCAGAATTCTTTGACAGAATTTTGTGGCTGTTAGAAGATTACTGTACTTCAGATTTATCTTGAGATAAACCTTCTCTAAGCTGTAAACTATTTGGTTTCATTTTACACACAAATCACTGTTTTATGTTTTTCAACTTAGTGTTCTGAAATTTTTTCTCTTAGTGTTTCCTTTGTGTTACATTTTCTCTCCAATAGAGTCTTGAGAATTACAGATGGATTTGTTTCTTTAGTGTCCCTCCACATCACCTAGCATAGCACATGCAGTTGATTGTTTAGTTACTGGGTGAATTAACACAAACCTCTCTCCCTTCTCCTGGCTTTAGGCATCATAGGCGAGTATTAGTGGAATGGCTAAAAGATCCATCTCAGGAGCTTGAGTTTATTGCCGATATCCTTAATCAGGATGCAAAGAATTATCATGCCTGGCAGCACCGACAGTGGGTTATTCAGGTATTGCCTCGCTTATTACAGTGCTTTTCAGATTTTCATTTTAACTCAATTAATTACAATTCCTATTAAATTGTAAGTATACTTCTGAACTGAAACAAACATACAGATCATTACAATACCTGTATAGTTATTAATAATTATTAAGATACTTAATTAAAACCTGACATACTTCATGTTGGTTAACCTTTATAGTCTCTTGAGATATGTTGGTGAGTAGCTTCATATTAAAGAGGAATAATAGTAACTTCTTAATATTTTTTAGATCAAATTTGCATCACATATTTGTTAGCAAATTGAATAGAAAAAGTAGTTGTAATTTTTAAATAACAGCTGTGTTATTAACACAGGTGTAGTACACACTAAGGTTTTTGCATACATAAACTTTGGAATATGATTTTAAAGTAACTATTATATATTTTATTTCTACCTACTTGTTAAAATTCTGTACTAAATCCTGAATGGAAGAGAATAGTTATAGCACCTACTATGGGCATTTTATTTACTCTAGCAAACAATTCAAATGTTGTTTCCTGTGAATTTTTTCCAGCAATTGCTACTTTCTGTACTGTTCATTATACCAAAGTATTTCACCAAATTTTTTTTTACTTAAAATTTTAACTTTTCTAAATTTGATTAAAGGGATACATTTTCTAAAGGTATTCAGTATTTTTATTTTTTATGAAATTCTACTTTTTTTTTGCTATTATCAAATAAGAAATATAATTCCAGTAGCTTTTTCATAATCTCCCCAACTTTTGCAGCATTTATAATCATTCTCCTCTTTTTTCAAATTGCTTCTCCCCATAATTTTTTAATTAAAACAGCTTTCTAATGTAAAGAGTTTGTCTAAATCTAATTGTGTGTAGTTCTTTACATGTACTTTAATGTAATTTTGTCATTTATGTGCATTTTGAATATTTTTGTTGTATTTAATTATATATTAATATCAAATCATCAAATTAATATACAGTAGGTAATAATTTTCGTATTACTGAGTTTGTTTTTTTCCTTCTAAATTTTTACCATAAACAGTGCATTAGCATTTAGTTAGGTATACTACTTTTTGCTTTTGATTTAGTTCTATAGAGTAACTTTTGGGTCAAATAGTATAAACATGCCTCTTGGTATCTAAATTTATTCTCAAGAAGATGGTACTGAGTTACAGGCCACTTTGGCTTCTGTCTTCCTAATTTTTTTCCTTCCTCATGACCATTCCCTTGACTTTGATTACTTTTTCTCCCTCCATTTTCTTGACCTACAATTGTCACTTCCCTCCAAATTTGAGCTGAGTCCCACATCTTCAGTTCAGCTTTCTTAGCTTTGCTGAAATTTGATCTATTTATTTTTATTGTTTATAAATAATGGGACATTTCTAATTGGATAATTTATTATTTATTTTCTTTTAGGAATTTAAACTTTGGGATAATGAGCTGCAGTATGTAGACCAACTACTTAAAGAGGACGTGAGAAATAACTCTGTCTGGAACCAAAGATACTTCGTAATTTCTAATACCACTGGCTACAATGATTGTGCTATATTGGAGAGAGAAGTCCAGTTAGTAACCTGCTTCATTATTCATTCATTAAAAAAATATTTGTATGCCTACCATATCTCAGGCATTGGGGATACAGCAAAGATCAAGACTGCCCCCAATCCTACCCTCATTGAACTAATAGGACAGAATACTTACATGAAATCTATAATGATAAATTTACAAATCATATAGTATACCTCTACTTTGTAATGTCTTAACTTTCTTGAAATATTCTTGCTACTACAAATTGAAAAGAAATTAGATTTCTAGGAAGCTTGCTTCTCTCTAGATAGATAGATAGATAGATAGATAGATAGATAGATAGATAGATAGATCTCTCAAATGTATATCATTAGATTCTGTTGCATTTTATTTTTATTTTTATTTTTTTTAAAGATTTTTATTGGGGAATTGGGGGAGAGGAACAGCGTTGGGGAATCGGGGAAGGGGAACAGACAAGTTGCTGTCCTTTTGTTCTTCAGTTTAGTTGTGGAAGACATTGCTTTACTGGCCCATGTTGGTATTATCATTGTGCTCTTCCCGGGTGAGGAAGATCGGTTGCCGGCCTCTGGACAGCCGCTCAGGGCAGCTATTGGCAGCTCACACTGGCTGCCGGCCACTGACTGTAGCCTATGGCAGCCTACTGCAGCAGGGGCTGCAGCCCACACCATCGCAGCGACTCGTGCAGCCCAGATCCAGGTGGAGCAGTTCTTCACCATCTTAGCTGTAGAGTGTCACTGACCCTCATATGTGGGATCCAAACCGGAGCCATTGGTGTCCCAAGCCAGCTCTTAACCAACGCCCACTCAGCTGGTCCAAATTCTGTTGCATTTTAGATGATAGTCCCCAGCTGCCACGTTACTCTAGTGTATAGTTTTTAGCCAGATGCTTTTTGTTGTAGGGGGGTTGCCCTGTGCATTTTAGGATGTTTAGCAGCATTCCTGGCCTTTATGCCCTCTCAAGACAGTCCCTGACTTAATGATGGTTCAACTTAAGATTTTTTGACTTTAGATGTGAAATCAATACACATTCAGTAGAAACTGGCTTGGCTAAGGTATGTTCTGTAGATTAGGTGTATTAAATGCATTTTCGACTTAAAGATATTTTCAGTTTACGATGGGGTTCATAACCTCATCGTAAGTCAAGGAGCATCTATATATCAGTAGTAACCCCCACCCACCCCAGTTGTGAGTTGTTAAAAACAAAAATGTTCCCAGACATTGCCAGATGTCCCCTGCGGGGGCATAATCGTCCCCAGTTGAAAACTACTGGTCTAGCATACATAAAACTGTTATAAGAGCTAGAAATTTCTGAATTGGCATGAATTTCTATATTATATCCATAAACATTAAAAGCCACCTCTTTTCTAATTTTGTCCATTTTGTCTCTGTCTCTTAAATTTGAACATGTTTATTTTCATAGATTAATGAGACCATACTCATAATTTTAATTATAAAAGTTACTGTAATAGCTCTTGGGAAGAGCTGATTTTTATGGCACATCTGTCATCTCCCTTGTCTTACTTCTGCTTGGATCAGGGCCACTAGCTCTTTTATCTATTCTACACAGGGGTCTGGTGATATTAAAAAAAAAAAAAAAAAAAAAAAAATTTAGCCTACAATCCAGTGTCCTGTACTAACTCTGTGTTCTAGGCTTCTCTCTGGAGCAGCCACATACCCCTCCAGCTCACTTATGCTTTCTTTCTATTGCACTATTCTCCAAAGCTGTACTATCCAATATGGTAGTCACTAGCCACAAATAGCTCTTAAATTCAAATTAATTAAAATTCAGTAAAAATTAAAAATTAAATTCCTTAGTTGCAGTAGTCACATTTTAAGGGTTCAGTACTCCCATGTGGCTAGGACTGCTATATTGGACAGCACAAATAAAGAACATTTCCATCATCATAGGAAAATCTATTGAATAGTATTGATGTAAATAAAGAATAACTGATCTTACTGAAATAATTTTATTATTCTTAATCAGACCTAAACACTAGGGCTTAACTATAGAAAACTCAGACTCATCTTTCAGCATTCTATTAACTACTTGTTTTTTCTTTTAGTGTTGGTATTCTGTTGTGAGGATTAGAAAAATAGTGCTTTGAAAGAAAGCAAAGTGTCATCCTTTAGAAAGTTCAGTAGCTTCCTTGCCAAAAGGTAGAATGCTTCAGGTTACCTTGAATGCTACCTTGAATTAACCTAATTAATAATTAGGGATTTCAAAATATTACTTCCTTATTTACTATAGCTTACTATATTAGGTTAGGAGTAATTAGGTATTTAAAAATTGAATATGAAGAGTATGGAAAATGCAAACTTTCCTCATAGCCTTCAAAGGCAGATCACTAGATTTCTATTACCAAGTAGAAACAGAAATAATCAGCCAAGAATCCAAGTTTTCTATACTTATGGTTTATTATACCCTTTAGATCGATGAAAGAAATATTTAAAATGCTAAGAATAGCTGTAGTTATCTAGAATTTCATTTAATTTCTTTTAACTCCAATAATACAGATAGATATAGCTGATTATTTTCTGTATTTTTTTTCCCATTATTATAAAAGTAATGTAGTCTAACTGTGGGTGAGAATTGTACTGAATTATATAAAATGAAACCTCAAAATTCTCTTATTCTCCCTCTTTCCATATCCCATTCTTTAGGGTAAGCTACAAGTAGTGTGAATCCTTCCAAGCCTTATAAATATATTTGCAAACATTATGCACAGTAGCCTAGGCAGTCATATTATATACACTTCTTTTTTTCCACTTAATGTATCATGGCCATATTTCCATTTGAGTACATAATCTACTAGTACTATTAATAATAGTTACCATTTATCAAGCATGTACTGTATGCCAGGAATTCTTATTTAATTCTCATAACAACACTGTGAAGTACCTGATGAAAAACTTGAGATTCAGAGTAGTTCTGTAATATTACTAAGAGCACATAGATAATAACTGATGGGGCTAAGATTGATGCGAGGCAGTCTGACATCACAGTCCATGTTTTAACCATTAAAACAGATAGTGCATGTATGTAAAAACACTTTTTTTTGGTATTGTCAAAATGAAATTAATCTTCTTCTACAAGAACCAGTTATGATCTGCAGGGACATGATTTAACAAGTAACTAAAACATTAGGTCATGTAAAAGTAGTTGGAAAAAACCTCTTGCTAATGTTGAATGAGTTTATTACTCTCTGTGGAAAAAAAAAACCTATTGTATCAGCACTGCAACAAAAGCAAGATTATAAACTATAGTCAGTGACTTACTCATTTGAGCAAGTATATAGTGAAGCAACGTTTTTTAACTTCCTTGGATTGAAATTATATTTAATTATATTGGATCTGAATTATATTTAATCATCTGGTTCAGAAGAAGGGAAAGGGAGGGAGTGTTCATTTTGACTGGGAATCACATCCTAGTTTACTAGTAATCTTGTTTTGGAATATAAGGAATACACATTTGTGTTGGTTTCTTATTTTTATTCTTTGTCTATATAATTTCCATGCTATTTTTTTTTAAAAGATTTTATTGGGGAATTGGGGGAGGGGAACAGTGTTGGGGAACCGGGGAAGGGAAGCAGACAAATTGCTGTCCTTTTGTTCTTCAGTCTAGTTGTGGAGGCTGTCGCTTCATTGGCCCATGTTGGTATCATCATTGCACTCTTCCTGGCTGAGGCAGATCGGTTGCCAGCCTCTGGATGGCGGCTCTTGGCAGCTCACACTGGCTGCCGGCAGCTCACACTGGCTGCCAGCCGCTCACACTCATGCTCACTGTAGCCAATGGCAGCCCCCTGCAGCAGGGGCTGCAGCTACACGGTTGCCCAGTGACTCACAGCAGCCCAGCTCCAGGTGGAGCTGTTGTTCACCATCTTAGCTGTAGAGGGCAGTGTCACTGGCCCTCATATGTAGGATCTGAACCGGGGCCCTGCTGCTCAGAGCTGACATCCTAAGCCAGCTCTTAACCAGCATGCCACTCGGCCAGCCCCATGCTGTCTATTTTTTATTGTATCTCCTAAGATTATATAGTTCTTTTTCAGTAACTAAGGATTTGTCAAGCATAAGTAGATCTTAGACTTTTCCCCCAAGATTGTTTTACCAATAAAAGGAAAATGTCCTTGTTTTAGATGATATTTCCTTTAAAGGGAAAGCCTAAATTAAAATCTCGCACATTAATTTATTTTTCATTTGTGTATTGAGCCTCTTTCATATTAATTAAATATCCTTCCCCAGGATTAGACACAAATATACAGTAGGAAGGAATTATGTAAATAAGAATTGACAACTGCAGGGGCTGGCCAAGTAGCTCAGTTGGTTAAAAGTTGGCTTAGAGTGCGAGTTCTGAGCAACAGGGGCCGCTGGTTTGATTCCCACATCGGCCAGTGAACACTGCACCCAAGCTGAACTGTCACTGAGCTGCCAACAGGTGGCAGGATGGCTCAGCTGGTGTAACAAGATTGCCTATTCGATGGTGGGCTACACCCACCCACAACTAAGACTGAACTCAGCACCTTTAGCTGAGCTGCCACCCTGATGGCTGAGTGGATAGGGCGTGCGCTCTTAACAAGGTTGCTTGTTCGACTCCTGCATGGGATGGTGGCTATGCCCACCCGCAACTAAGATTGAACACAGCACCTTGAGTTTAGAGGCCATGAGCTGCCGACGGGAAGCCAGATGGCAACTGGAGCCCTCCACAATGAAGATTGAGAACAACAACTTGGCTGGTCCCCTTCCCCAATTCCCCAACACTGTTCCCCTCCCCAATTCCCCAATAAAAATCTTAAAAAAAATAAAAAAAGAATTGACAACTGCAGACTGGAGGGATTCTCTAATTTAGATGAGACCTAGAGAAGTACCATAGCCCAATAAGAGAGATAAGTGAAGGCACATATCCAAGCCACAATCTTGTTAAAACTGTTTTAAAACTCTGCTCTTAAAAGGATACACATTTGTGTATAAAATACACATATTTTTTTCTTATAGGTACACTCTGGAAATGATCAAACTAGTACCACATAATGAAAGTGCATGGAACTATTTGAAAGGGTAAGAGGTTTTTGCTTGTTTTATATAAAAAACAACCTGTTAATATGACACATCATGGAATATGGTCCATCATCGTATTCCAAAAGGATACTCAAGAATTTTCAATTTTTCTCTAAGAGCTGAAGTGTAACAATATTTACTTCTGTGTACGGTTAAACCCACTTCTCTTCACCTTCCAAGCATACACCAGCACAGTTTTTAGAATAGACCGTGAGTAAACAATAACAATTACAATTGTATTTATGAATCATGTAGTCTTTATGTCAGAGAACAGAATACACACAGTTTCTCTTCAGCTCAGCAACACAGCAAAGGCCAGGCTATTTACAAGCAGGTTACACAGATAGCTGCATAACCAGCTTCTCTTTTTTTTACTTTTTGAGTTCTGTTACAAGTCTTACTCCTTAAATTAACAAGATTTCATTTGTCTGGCCACGACATAACCAGGCTCCTTGACAAACTTAGAGGTCTCCAGGGAATCTAGACACAGACAGCACAAAGGATGGAGTCCAATCACATTGGGAAATGTGTCCAGGGTAGGGGCTTATATTATGTGAAGAGCTAAAAGAACCATCTCAAGAAGAAAGAAACATCTCTCCTGTATTTTTCCTTTGCTTTTTACTATTAAGAATAGTTTATTTTTTGCTCTAATTTTGTGTGTTGTAGTTTGAGTTAAAAATGATCACTTTTAAATTTCATTATTATTTTACCCAGCTCTTAATTATCCATGATAAAGCACACATGTAATTTAAAATTTTCATTTCGTTTTGACCTCAATCATTCAAAATAAGTCTCCTTTTCTTCCTGTTTCACAGGAGCCATTTTCTCTTGCTCTTTCTACTATTTGTATTCTTCCTTCTGAAAACTGAGAATACTATTTTTTTTTTAGGATTTTGCAGGATCGTGGTCTTTCCAAATATCCCAATCTGTTAAATCAATTACTTGATTTACAACCAAGTCACAGTTCTCCCTACCTAATTGCCTTTCTCGTGGATATCTATGAAGATATGCTAGAAAATCAGTGTGACAACAAGGGGGACATTCTTAATAAGGCATTAGAGGTAAGCTGGTGGAACTCAGTGCTTTTCTGTTGGTTATCTCAGAATTGGGTCTGCTCAGTGCCACTAATATTCAGGCCCTTTTCAACTCAGGCTACTCAGAATTCAATGCAGGACAATTTCTGTTGTTTAGGGCAACACCCATGTCATCAGTAATCACAGTATATGACTCTAGTGGTGTATCTCATTTGAACATGATCTGAGTTCAATTGTATTAGCTAAAAAGCATTTGCCCTAGAGGAATTACAGATTTTCTTTAATGAGTTTTTGTTTTTCATTTTTAGTTATGTGAAATCCTAGCTAAAGAAAAGGACACTATAAGAAAGGAATATTGGAGATATATTGGAAGATCCCTTCAAAGCAAACACAGCACAGAAAGTGACCCACCAATGCACAGCAATAACACCACCTAGAAGAACTTGATGGAGTGCTTTTATTTTTTTAAGAGACTCTAATGCAGGAGTTTAAAACTAGAGTGATCATTCCCTTTGCCTGTGGTGTAAAATGTGCACTGCACAGGTATTGCTTTTTAACTAGAACTAAGTACGATGCTCCTTGGGTGCTGCTGCTATTCAGACTAGCTCTATTGTTTTAAAGCAAAGTAATTTGGGGAGAGGGAGAAGAAACAGAAAATCCCATAAAGGAACTTTGGTAGTCTTATCAACATTTACTCTAACCCCCTAGCATCAACTCTTCCTTAAATGGTATATGCATCAGGATATGCAGCATTAATGATTGCAGGTAACTGGTAGTAATGCACATGAGGTAACTTAAATTTCGGTTCAGGAAGCAGGGAATGCAATTGTTACATTAGAGCTGCTATGCCACACTCACGATATCTTGCTATCACTGTAACCAACTAATGCCAAAAGAATGGTTCTGTAATAAAATTATAGGTGTATCCTAAAACAATGCCATAGTAGTTTTTTTTTAATAGCATTTAACTGTATACAAGGGACATTGTCTCAGCTTAGAAAAGCAATTGAGGAAGAAAATATTGCTATAAAACTGTAGAAACTAGAAACATGATTATGTTAAAGAAAATGTCATTAAAATTTGAATTGCTCAGTTCTTCGTATATGTAACAAAATCTACTAGAGGTAGTTTGAGGTATGTAGATAGCTCACAAAATAATTGCCGAACCGTTCAGAAATACATCTCAAAGCCACACTACAGAACTGGACCATCACATTGTTGCCTGTGCTGGGATCAGGAAACTGCTGAATGAGGCTACCAGCTTTAGGACTGCCTACCTCTGCCACATTTCATGGGAGCTCATCTCCCCTTCTCATGTAATGCAGCTCCAAGTTAAAGGCTCACTTTAGTGCATCTCATTGGAAAGAACCTAAATGACATCTAAAACTTTAACTGCCAAGGAATTTGGGAAATACAGTGTATAGCTTTCCATCCTCTGCATTTCAGGAAGACAGGAAGGAGTTGAAGTGTTAAACAAGCTACCTGCACATAATTAAATCTCACTTTAGCAATAAAAAATGTTTGTTCAATGTTCAAAACGCCAAACTACAGCTAATGAAATTATATAGAGTAGAATAGTCATCTCTTAATTCAGTACATAACAATATTTTAATATTTTAATTCAAAATTCCTAGAGAAAATGGGATATTTTTAACATTTTCCATGGTTTTTTTTGTTTTTAGTCTCCAAAAATCTCTGATTTTGTATTTGAAATTGCCATAAAGTATCATCACTATGTAGACTTTCATCAGTGTCATAAGGAACAGAAACAATGTAGAGAAATCTTCCTACCATAGCATTTACTCTCAGAAACTGTTTCATCACTGTGCCAAAATTGATTGGATTCAGGTCTGCTGAATCTCAACAAAGCTCACAGATACTGTTTAATAAAAAGCCTAATGGCAGTTTACTAATTTTCTTTGAGAACTGTAACTGAAGCTGACCAGTTATATCAGCCTAGCCTCTTGGCATTTTTTGCCTGAAGTTTAACAAGGTGCCAGTTCATTTATCAGAAGATTGCTTAGTGAGCATGGAATCAGGTAAGGAGGCTCCATGGTTAAAATGTACAAGTATAATGATTTTAGGCTCTGATACTCTTAATGAGGGCCATCTCCTAATGGGCAACTGGATACGTAGACCCAGCAGTGCCCTTCTTTCATTGGCCCTACATTAGAGGGGTCTGCTAGTTCAAAACTATTTGCCTAATAGTGTCACTGTGTTGCTATGTGATAGTTGGTGCAAAAGCAATGGTGGGTAAAACGGCTGGTGCCTTAGCACTAATCAAGGCAATGGTACTTAGTAGTCGTATTCTGCACTGCCATGCATTCACTGAAGAATGTACTCGATGAATCAGTAACTATATTCACAATACTCGATCTGTCTTTTCATTATTTTGTGTGACTGAATGGAAGTATGTAGAAAGCATATCTTTCTGGTTGTCTTGAAGAAAAGCATTTGTGCAATGTGTAAGTTGTGAGCTGATCGGGCTGCTTTTCATCGAACGCCATTTACTTGAACGAACAACTAATAAACTAGTTATTCATACTTGGATGGCTGGCATGCTTTTTCTCAAAAATGAATGAAGTAAGTTTGTCACTTTAAGGAAAACAACTGAGTGTTTTGCCAATGATAAAATTTGAGTTTTCAAGTGAAAATTTTACTCTACCATGGTAAGCTTTACAGCTTCCTAATACCTAGAGACCTTTCTAATGAAATCAAAGTGATAATATTAATAAATGCCATTTTTTATATTGTATAATTAAATGTGTCAACAATTGGGAGATCTGCATAACTCAATATTTTCCAAATGACCTATCTGTGATATTAATATGCACAGTTAAACAACCTAAATTACAAGGTATAACAGTACAAAAAGTGCATTGATGAGTTCGTAGATTCCACATTGCAACTAACCTTTGAGAAACTTCCAAATTTGGAAGTCAAATTTGGATGTAGTATCGAAGAATATCCACAACTTCTGAAACGACTATTAAAATACTCCCTTTCCAACTATATATCTATGTATATGAGTCTTGGTTTTCTAAATATACTTCCACCAAAACACCATGTTGCAACAGATTGAATGCAGAAGTATGAGAATCTAGATATTTTCTATGAAGTCAGACTAAAGAGATTTGCAAAAATGTGAAACTGTCGTTTTTCTTTTTTTTTTTAATTTGGAAAATGTAACTCAAGATTTGTTAACAGGTAATGGGTTTATTGTTTTATTAATGAATTAATAAAAATTTTTAAGTTTATGGTAAATAGCAATAGATACTACCCACATAAAAGCTGGAGTTAGAAAAGAGTAAGACAGCACCATCTCTACGCTCAGAGACCTCGAGTGTGAGACCAATAGTGTGCCACTCACCTCAGTACCTTGAAAATATTTACTGGCTATTTGAAGAAATACTATTTGGGGGCCGGCCTAGTGGCACATTGGTTAAGAGCTGGCTTGGGATGCCAGCGGCCCTGGTTCAGATCCCACATATAAGGGCCAGTGACACTGCCCTCTACAGCTAAGATGGTGAACAACAGTTCCACCTGGAGCTGGGCTGTGCGAGCCCCGGCGACGGTGTAGGCCGCATCCCCTGCTGCAGTGTGCTGCCACAGGCTACAGTGAATGGCCGGCAGCCAGTGTGAGCTGCCAATAGCTGCGGTGAGCGATCATCTAGAGGCCGGAGACCGATCTGCCTCATCCGGGAAGAGCACGATGATACCAAATGGGCCAGTGAAGCAACGTCCTCCGCAACTACTCTGAAGAACAAAAAGACAGCAACTTGTCTGTTCCCCTCCCCCAATTCCCCAGTTTTTTTTTTAAAAAAAGAAATACTATTTGGGAACACAGAAGCAGGAGGGATTTTCTGCCTGATGGGAGTCAAGAAGTGTTCACAAAGGATGAATTTAATTACTTAGATCCTTTTGTGAGGGCTTAAACTCAGTGTTATTGTTGATTATATCCTAAATATTAACTTATAAATTAACAAGGGCCGGCCGAGTGGCACGGTGATTAAGCGCTGGCTTCAGAAGCCAGCTGCCCCAGTTCGGGTCCCACATATGAGGGCCAGTGACACTGCCCTCAAAAAAATTAACAAGAGAGTCCAGAACATTTCCCTCTGGAGGTTATGTTACAAAAATCAATGTTTTTCAAACTGGGTTGTAACCCACTCGTGGACAATTACATCAAGTCAGTGGGTCTCAGCCAGCATCTCTTATTGAGGTGAAATATGCATAGCATAAAATTTACCATTTTAGCTATTTTAAGTGGCATTATGTATATTCATATTGTTATGCTACCATCACCACCATCCATTTCCTGTACTTTTTCATCTTCTCAAACTGAAACTGCCCATTATAAAGATCATTTTTAAAGGTTGCATGGATATAATTTGTCTCAGAAAGCGCTACTCTTAAACATGTAAGGGTTTTTTTCCCCTTCTATAAACACCCTTTATCAACTATACTGTTGCACATACATGTTGCACACTTATTCAGTTATTTCCACATGATAAATTCCTAGAAAGGGAATTTGTTAAGGCTTTTTAAACACAGGAGGAATTGGTACTGGTTATACAAATTTACTCACTTATGTGTGGGAAAACGTTTAGATTCTGTATATATCAATAGTAGGCATTACCATTCTTTACAGTATTCGCCAATTTGATAGGGAAGTAGTTTCTAGTTATTTTTAATTTTCAGTATAAACTCGGTTTTGTTTTGTTTTAGAGGGCAGTGTCACTGGCCCTCATATGTGAGATCCGAACCCAGGCCGCTGGCCTCCCAAGCCAGCTCTTAACCACCGCGCCACTCGGCTGGCCCTACACTCGGTTTTTTAATGCGTGTCTTGTTATTCTTTTGATTCTAAACTTAGACAATGTGTCAGTATATAGGTAGAAAACTCTTCTGATTTAAACAAAGTTATAGAATCCTATGGCGGATTTTCAATGTCTCAACCTTTCCCCCCTCATTTCCAACAGGTACAAATACCTGTGCGACGGGATGACCCTTCTCGCTTCCCTACCTTTTTCCAGACAGAGCGCCTTCTTTGGGGCCCTTGAATGAGGGAAGCTGAGCTTTGCTGCTCTGGGCCTAGCCCGAGTTTCCTTTCCACCAGTGGTTCTCAACCTTCAGGGCATGAGCGTCGCCAAGAGGCCTGGGTAAAGGAAGCACAGATTGCTGGACCCTTCTACCAGTTTCTCCAGGGACTTCTACCAGGTTCTCCAGGGATATGAAGTATCAGCGTCCGGTCTGAGGACTATTCTCTGGAAACCACCGCTTTGCACTGACTGGGAGCTTTATGATGGGTCTCGATGTTACAACCGTACCCAGCTCCCGCCTGGGCGTGCGGACTAAACCAGTGATATGTCAACACATCCTCATGCTCACACGCTCGGAAAGAAGCAGAAGAGGAGACTGAGCGATCCGCGCCCCAGCGTTAGGATCCGGGGTGCGCTCAAGCTCCGGCTTCGCGGGGCCGCCAAGGGCGCGGCGGGAGGCGGACACCAGGGGGCAGCCTCGCGCTCGGCCTGCCGGGTGCCGTTTCCGGCCGCGCAGGCGCAGGCAGCAGCGGGCCGGGCCGGGGGACGCAGGTAGGCGCGGCGTGCCGGGGCGGGGACGGGGGCTATAGTCACCGGAGCCAGGGAAGGCGCGCCGCGGGCCAGGAGCGGGGGTCTGCGGGGCGGGCGGGCGCGGCTTCCTGCCGAGCCTGGCGTTGGCGTTGGCCCTGGCCCGGCCCGCGCCGCCGCCAAGCTCAGGTTGCTGCGCCGCGCCTGTTGCACGGCTCGACCCGCGTCCCGCCGGAGGCCCCGCAGCCGGGAGCAGCCAGCAACCCCCGCCCCTCTTCCCCCACGTCCTGCCCGCGCGGGAGCTTCGCTTTCCATGGCCAGCCCTCCGCGGGGGTCAGGCTTCTGCCCCGTCTCCCTGGCGCTTGTTCTGCAAGCGAACATTCGTGCCGCACGGCTCGCTTCCTCAAAGTGCCAGCTCAGTGTCAGGGGAAAACAGATGACGCTCCTTGTTAAAAAGCAGGATTTAACCATTGTATTGAGTAGTCTTGTCTTCTCCATCTTCTACCTTTACTATAGATAGAGCCTGATGGCTACGTCGGCATCCGGAATATTGAAAATAATCGTTATATTGTACCTTGTGCTTTATTGACAAAATGGGATCCTAGTCCAAATTCTATTGGGGGACACTAATCCGTTTCTTCTCAGGTTATATAAAATATTTTATAAATTGGTAAAAGAAAACTAATTTTATTCCAGTGCTGCTATTCTTATTACTATTATTATTATTATTAAATTAAGCTATGAGTATTTTTTCGGGTTTACCAGCTTTTTCCTATCAATGTCAGGAATCCTTTGTGTCTCAGCAGTGCCTGAATTTCTTCTACCCAACTAGCCCCACAATCGTTATTCCTTAAATTGCCAGGTATTTTTCAGAACCAGTGACTATAAATGTCTTTTTGCTTATTTCTGGGCAAGAAATTTTCCTTAGCCGAATGGCCTTATCCCAAGTTCTGGGCAGCCTACTCCAGAAATATGCCTTTAAAAGAAAAAAGCCCATCAGATGTTGAGGTGAACTAAAACATTCTTTAAAAAATGGGCTCTGCGCTGGCCAAGTGGCGCTAGTGGTTAAGTGCTGGCTTGGGAAGCCAGCGGCCCCGGTTCGATCCCACGTATGAGGGCCAGTGACACTGCCCTCTACAGCTAACAACAGCTCCACCTGGAGCTGGGCAGTGCAAGCCCCGGTGACGGTGTAGGCTGTAGCCCCCATTGCAGTGGCTGCCATAGGCTACAGTGAGTGGCAGGCAGCCAGCGTGAGCAGCCAGCGTGAGCTGCCAATAACCATGGTGAGCAACATCTAGAGGCCAGCGACCGATCTGCCTCATCCAGGAAGAGTGCAATGAGGATACCAACATGGGCCAGTGAAGCAACGCCCTCCGCAACTAGACTGAAGAACAGAAAAAGACAGCAACTTGTCTGTTCCCCTTCCCCAATTCCCCAACGCTGTTCTCCCACAATTCCCCAATAAAATCTTTAAAAAAAAAAAAAAAAGGAAAAGAAATGGGCTCATGTCATGAAAATAAACACATGCATGAGAATTATATGCACTACTGATTCTCAAATTTTAGTATGCTTCTGAATCACCAGGAGGGCTTGTCAAAACACAGGTTTCTGGGCCCCACCTCAGTTTTTGATTCAGTAGGTCTAGAGTGAGGACTCAAGAACTTGCATTTCTCACAAGTTCCCAGGTGATACTACTACCGCAGGTCCAGGAACCACAGTTTGAGAATTACGGGCATACACCAACTTGTGAGTGGTGACTACTTGGGAGGGAGCAATACAGGACTGAGAGGGGTCCAAAGGGGCTTCAACTGAGTATATTTTATATCTTTAAAAAAAGGTCTTGGGGGGCCAGCCAAGTGGTGCGGTGGTTAAGCGCTGGCTTGGGAAGCTAGCGGCCCCAGTTCGGGTCCCACATATGAGGGCCAGTGACACTGCCCTCAAAAATAAATGAATAAATAAATAAATAAATAAATAAATAAAGGTCTTGGGCTGGCCGAGTGGCTCAGTTGGTTAAGAGTTGGCTTAGAGCATGAGCTATGAGCAACAGGGCTGCCGGTTCCATTTCCTCAGGCTAGTGAATGCTGCACCCAAGCTGAGGTGGCAGGATGGCTCAGGTGGCGTAACAAGACTGCCTGTTCGATGGTGGGCTACGTCCATCCACAACTAAGACTGAACTCAACACCTTGAGCTGAGCTACTCCCCAATGGCCCAGAGGATAGAGCGTGCGCTCTTAACAACAAGGCTGCTTGTTTGACTCCCGCATGGGATGGTGGCTGCGCCCTCCTGCAGCTAAGATTGAACACAGCACCTTGAGCTTAGAGGCTACGAGCTGCCCTCGGAAAGCCAGATGGCGACTGGAGCCCTCCACAATGAAGACTGAAGAACTTGGCTGGTCCCCTCCCCCAACTCCCCAATTTAAAAAAAAACAACACATTAAAAAAAAGGTCTTAAAAATTATGATGCATTGTTACCTGACAAAGCTGAATGGATGCTCATGATCCTATATTTTAGCTTTCTCTGTGCTTGATACATTTCAGGAAAGAAGAAAAAAAAATCCTGTTTGCTATGTGGAGAATGGTTTGGGAAACAGAAAGGAGGAGACCATGCAGGAAACTGTTGCAGAAGCCCAAGTAAGAAATGCCGGTGAGTTAGACCAGGGCAGGGTGCCAAGAAAGGGGAGAAGTGAACAAATTAAGAGAGATCTGGGTGATTGACAATACATGGTGATTGCTTGGTTTAGAGATTAGGGGAGGGAGGAGTCAAGTCATCTATTTTGTGACGTATGTGAGTGGGTGGGGTGCGTGCCTGTCACAGAGAGGGACCCTGGAGAAGGGCATGCTCAGGAGAGGAGAGCCACGTCCCAGACCTTGAAGAGCCAGATGAGTGAAGCATAGGGGAGAGAGCTGGGCCACAGCAGAGACTTGGCAATCAATGTTTACATGGCCCTGAAAACCATGTCTGTGGATGAGATGACATAGAGGGAGTGCATGGAATGGCAATGTGGCCTGCAGTGGACCCAGAGGAATATCATCACCTACGGCAGGGCTTGGCCAGCCACTGCCCACCACCTGGTTTTGTATGGCCTGTGAGCTAAGAATGCTTTTTACTTCTGAAATGTTGGGGGAAGGGGGTAGGAGGGGGGAAATCAAAAGAAGAACAATCTTTTATAACATGTGAAAACTATATCAAATTCAAATTTCAGTGTCCATAAATAAAGTTGTATTAGAATAAAGCCATGCTCACTTGTTTATGTAGTGTTTGGGGCTGCTTTTGCATTCTGATGACAGTTGAGTAACGGTGACAGAGACAGTACATAGCCTGTCATCACTTTGCACTGCTGCTTGGTGTACGACGAGTCACAGTGATGTGGTTATCAACTCAACTTCTGGCCACTACACCTAAATAATTATTATCTGGCCCTTTACAGAGAAAAGTTTGCTAGTCCCTGGCCTCAAGTGTAAGGGAAACACATTTCGTTACTTTAAATGTTGTAGAAGAGAGATGGCGCTTGTTTATCCATTTCCTTGAGAGCACCTTCTAAATATCAGGTACAAGTGGAAGAAGCTCAAGAGACTGTGAGGCCTGAGGGGTAAAATTCATAGTAGTTCAGCTGAAGTCCTTAAAGATGACAGAAGGGGCCACAGAGAAAGATGTGAGCCTGGAATCTTTATAAGAAAGGGGAGCGAGCAACCATCAGAATGTTGCTGGGCTTCTCTGGAAGGACCGAGGGGGTGCGATGAGCAGGTGGCATCAGCTCAGGACAACGAGGTTGTTGAGTGATGCTGGAGCAGTTCAGTAGAGCCCAGGTTTACTGAGCAACTCTTTGCTTTCTTTTTTTTTTTTGAAGGCAGTGTTACTGGCCCTCATATGTGGGATCTGAACCGGGGCCGCTGGCGTCCCAAGCCAGCTCTTAACCACCACGCCACTCGGCCAGCCCTACTGAGCAACTCTTAATGACAGCAGGGATGAGCAAAGCAGCATTTTCTTTAATTAATTAGGAAAAAGTACACGGAACTGTAGAAGAGTCCATTATTTCTAAACTTGTCTGCTTAGAGGGAGCAGTGTCACTGTGCTGAGCCTTGACGGGCAATCTCTCTGGCCTGGTATCTTGAAGAATCGAGTTATCGTTTCCTCAGATTGTGAACACTGAAAACAGCAATTTGTGGGGTGGGGGATGGAAAGAACAGATGTTGAGCTTGGAAAGTATTTTTATCTTTTAAAGTTGAGATATAATTCACATACCATAAAATTTGCTATTTTAAAGTGTATAGTTAGTGATTTTTAGTATATTCACAACCATTACTACAAATTCCTGAACATTTTCATCCAGAAAGAAATCCTGTGCCCAGTAGCAGCCTATCCCCATTTCCCATTTCACCCAGCCCCTGGCAACTACTGACATACTTTCTGTCTCTGGATTTGCCTGTTCTGAATATTTCCTATAAATGGAATCAGGATACATGACCTTTTGTGTATGAATATTTGGCTATTATGATTATAACACTGCTATGAATATTCATGTACAAGTGATTATATGAATGTATGTTTTCTTGGATATATACCTAGCAGTGGATTTACTGGGTGATATGGTAACTTTTTGTTTAACCTTTTAAGGAACTGCCAGACTGTTTTCTACAGTGGCTGCACCAATTTGCATTCTAGCCAACAATGCATGAGTGTTCCTGTTTCTCCATGTCCTCATCAATACTTGTTATTGTCTGACTTTGATTACAGCCAGCCTAGCAGTTGTGAGGTGGTGTGGTTTTGGTTTGCATTTTTCTGAATTCTAATACAGTTGAGCATCTTTTCATGAGCCTATTGGATGTCCGTATGTCTTTGGAGGAATGTTTATTCAAGTCCTTTGCCCATTTTTATTATTTTATTTTATTTTTTTTTAAGATTTTATTGCAGAATTGGGGGAGGGGAACAGCATTGGGGAACCGGGGAAGGGGAACAGACAAGTTGCTGTCTTTTTGTTCTTCAGTCTAGTTGTGGAGGATGTTGCTTCACTGGCCCATGTTGATATCATCATTGCGTTCTTCCCGGATGAGGCAGATCCGTCACCAGCCTCTGGATGGTCACTCACCGCAGTTATTGGCAGCTCAAGCTGGCTGCTGACCACTCACTGTAGCCTATGGCAGCCCACTACAGCAGGGACTGCAGCCCACACCGTCGCCAGGGCTCGCAGCCCAGTAGTGGGCAGTGTCACTGGCCCTCATATGTGGGATCCAAACTGGGACCGCTGGCGTCCCAAACCAGCTCTTAACCAATGCACCACTCGGCTGGCCCTGCCCATTTTTATATTGAGTTATTTGTCTTTTTTGTTGTTGAGGAACAATATTTTTGAGTTGTCCTTCAGACATCTGAATAGAGGTGTCAGGGAAGCAAGTCTAGATTTCAGGAGGCTGGACTTTTGGGAGCCATCAGCACGGGCAGGTGGAGAGTCATGAGTCTAGATGGGTCGCCCTAGGAGTGAGTGAAGTGGTCAAGTCTGAGCCCCAGGGCGGGCAGTCCAGCATATAGAGTCAGACAGGAGGAGCCGCCAGAGAGCGGATTCCAGGCAACCAAGTAAAGAAAGTGTTAAGAAGGAGAGAGTCATCAGCTATGCCAAATACGGCTGAGAGGTCAAGACTGGGATTGTGCATTAACTGCTGGGTTTACCAGTGTGGAGGTCACCTTGATACCATCAGTGTGGGTGGAGTAGCAGTGAGTTCAAGAGAAACGGAGAGAGATGGAGACAGTGAGTATAGATAGTTTTTTAAGAAGTTTGCCAAAAGAGAAGGAGAGAAATAGGGCAATAACTGGAGCAGAAAGTGAAGTGAAGAGCTGGTGTCTGAAATGATGGGGGAAGTTCGGACACACTGGTCAAAATTGGAGACGAGGGGACCCCTGCTAGAGCAGGTGGGGAGGGAGGGATCTGTGCACAGGCAGGGAGCTGGGAACAGGGCCTCCTTATTCACAGTCACAGGGAGCAGGAGCCTGTGACACAGTGTTGGAGGGTTGTGGAAAGTAGGAAACAAGATCATCAGCTGAGAGTAAGGGCAAGGAAGAAGGTGATACGGTTTGAAGAGAGGGAGACCTAGGCCATAGGAACAGGCCTGTCAGGTTTATTGACTTATTGCAATGAGTGAGCCTGCACAGCAATGGAACTTGATGTCGCAATCCGAGGAAATGAGAGAGTTATTATACAATTTGGGGGACAGGTGGCTTTAGGTAAAATTGAAACAAAGCAGTATTTTGATGGTCTCAAAGCCAAGCAGAGCTGTCTGTAAAGAGGTCAGTATTTGGTCTGAATTGAAAAGTGCCCTTGGAGACTGCATGGTTCACACAGATGTGTAGTGTGGTCTCTAGAACTGCTCACCTGCAGCTCTGTGCCAGGCTGGAAACAGAAGCGGCTTCTCTTTGTGGGAGCCGCTTAGCTCCGCCAGGCAAGAGCTGGATGCTTCAGTCTCCCTGACAGGACTTTGAGCTGCAGAATTTCTGGCAGCCTGTGACTGAAAGAACCAAGTTTCTGAGTGAGTGAGAAAGCCACCATCATTCACAGAAGGGGGTTGTTTGACACTTACCAGCTGCAGTGTGTCCTCAGTTGTCTGTTGTCCCTCGATGAATGGCAGGTGGATTTTACTTTTTCCAGGGGAAGGTATGAATGAGCTCTCATCTGAATTTTTGTGTGGCTGGTTCCTCTCCGCCTTCTGGCCTTAGTGTGATTGTCACATCTCAGCGAGGTCTTCCTGGACTGCTTCATCCAGGGAACCCCCTCCCAGTTATTCTCTATCCTTGAACCCTCTTCACAGTATATAATGATAAGCTTTTGTTGACCTGTCTGTTGGCTGTCATCCCCACAAGGTTTCCCCATAAGCTCCAAGAGGATAGGAACCACACCTGTTTGATTTGCTCACATATCCCGGGTGCCCAGAGCAGGATTGGGCAGGTAACAGCTGTTTCATATGATGTATGTGTTGAATGAACGGCCGGAAGATAGTGATGGAGGTAGAGAGAGCAGACTGGGACCAAAGAGAGGCTGGTGAGGATATGAGGGGCTCTAAGCCCAGACAAGCTTCAGTCATGGTGGCAGGGCTGCAGGAGGACTTCCCTGTGGCCGCGGCACCATCCTGAGGGTGTAGAGCCTGAGGGACACCCAGGCACAAGAAGGGCCCCTGGGAGAGGTGGACCATTTGGATTATTGCCATTTGTCGGTATATGGAATTGCAAGTTTTATTTAACATACCTCCTCTTTGGTGCTTTGTGGCAGAGTACTTTCAAACCAGTGCCCAGAGCCAACCGGAACTGTCCCTGACCCAGGTGTCTGGATGGAGACCTGAGCTGGCACAAGGAAAACGTACGTGGTAGGTAACATTTCATGTCACAGGCATCTCAGACACAAGAAGCACAAGGTCAGTTCTGTCACTAGTGTCCCCCATGCATCCTAGTGCTGATATTCAGCCATCACACACTGGTGTGACCATATTCCTTGTCAAAGTAGTGACACACTTCTGGTTCATAAATAGTCTCATAAATAGTCTCTGCCTCTAGCACCCTGAGTGTCAAGCACCTCATGTCTAGGTTTCTTTCCCAGCCTTCTTCCCTCCATCACCACAGGCCTCACACTGGCTCCAGAGCCAGAGCTCGAGTCCGTTCGATTAGGTAATGTCCATACCTTGTCAGTGGTCACTCGGTGCAAGGATCACCTCTGTGTTATCCTGTCTCCATTCTCAGCACCGTTATTCTAGTTCACATATTCATCAGCTCTTATTCCAGATCATTACTGCGGCCTTCTAACCAGCCTCCCAGCCTCAGCCTCTTCTACCCCAAGTGCACCTCTCACACCTGCTGAAGAGCAGCCTCTGCTGCTTAAAAATATTAAGGAGCTTTTGAGTACCTTCCAAGGAACATCCTAACACCTTAGCTAGGTTTGAGAGGCCCTCAGCATTCCAGCCTCCACCCACCACCCTAATGCATCTATTGTTCTCCTTTGTCCATATTCTGTCCCGGTCCCACTGGAATAACAAATCCACAAATTGCATTCGTTTACTAACTCTTCATTAAATATCTGCAATGTGAACACTATGAGAGAGTCAAAGACAAAGTCAGACACACACAGGGCCGGCTGAGTGGCGTGTTGGTTAGGAGCTGGCTCTGAGCAGCAGGGCCCTGGTTCGGATACCGCATATGAGGGCCAGTGACACTGCCCTCTACAGCTAAGATGGTGAACAACAGCTCCACCTGGTTGCCTCTATAGCTAAGATGGCCAGCGACGGTGTAGGCTGCAGCCCCTGCTGCAGTGGGCTGCCATAAGATACAGTGAGTGTCCAGCAGCCAGCGTGAGCTGCCAAGAGCCGCGGTTAGTGGCTTTCCAGAGGCCGGCAAGCGACTGCTTCACCCAGGAGGAGCACAATGATACCAACATGGGCCAGTGAACCAAGGTCCTCCACAACTAGATTGAAGAACAAAAATGGACCACAACTTGTCTGCTCCCTTTCCCCGATTCCCCAATGCTGTTCTCCTCCCTCAATTCCCCAATAAAATCTTTAAAAAAAACAAAAACGTCAGACACACACACAGACACCTCCCTTCTAATCAAATCTAAAGTCGAACCCAGACTATGGTTTGTAATAAAAAATAATGATGATGAGACAGCTGACACTGAGCATTTAGCGTGAGCCTAGTATTGAGTACCTTCTTTCATCCTCACAGTGACACTAAAGCGTACAGGATCCTTGAGAATATGTGGCATAGAGGGTGTGTCACCTTTAATCCTTTGTCATCAAAACACCGTAATGGAAACAAAAACTGACTGTTATTCCTTCTTGTTCATTTTATGTGTTAGGAAATCACAGAGGATAACATGGAAAACAAACGTCAGGATGGCAGAAAAATCCCCACCCGCAGAGGAGTGCCCCCAGTCGTGGGGCTGCTGCTGGCCACGGCCGTCATGAACACACTTCTCTACCTCTGCCTCAATCACTTTTTTATTTCCCCTCAACGTTCCGCCGTGGACCCCAGTCACTGTCCCTATGGTTACTTCAGGATGGGACAGATGAAAAACTGCTCACCATGGCTGTCCTGTGAGGAGCTGAGGACAGAAGTGAGGCAGCTGAAGCGTGTTGGGGAAGGAGCCGTGAAGAGAGTAAGTTCCTGCTTGACCTCTGTGTTACCACCCAGTGTGAGGGGAGGCCCCTTGGGAAAGCAGCTTAGCATTATTAGGTGTCAGGAGCCAATAAAATGTTTCTGCCCCTGAGCCCAGTGATCTCACATCTGGGACTTTATTTTAATAAAATAACCCAGCTGAAGAACCAAAGCTAAATGCATAAAGGACCACTTTGCTTTATTATTTATCATTATAGAAAACTAGAAATAATAATTATAGGGGAATGGTTAATTGGATTCCAGTCCAACCACTTGATAAAATATTCTGTAGCCATTAAGTTAGGAGCCTGTGCAGTGTGAGGAAAATCATATTGATGATAAGTGAAAAAAGCAAAATACAAAATTATACAATACACTATTTTCAACTGCAAAATTATGTGTTTGTGTAAAAAAATATAAAAATGATAGAAATTGTGCTACAGTGAAAGACGATTATGGGCATTTTATTTGTTCTTATTTTTTAAAACTCTCTGATGGTGTTATTTTTATTTTTTAAAAAAAGCTTTTTATTTTAAAAAGAGAAACCAGAGGGGTGAATTCATTTCTCAAACAGAAGCCTCAAGAGCCCTTGTCTTATTGTCAACCAGTTTGGGCTGTATTTTGATGCTTCTCATTTCTATGGCAACTGAAGCCTCCTGATGAAACAAAGAGTGACTCTAGAAGCCAGTAAAGGCTTGTTGAACAAAGACAGTTACTTTGTGAGGGTGTATTGAATGATTGATAGAAGGAAGGGAGGAAGCAGCTTGATAAACAGCCCTTATTTTGGGGAGACTGGGGCACAAAGGCAGCTGCTCCCATGAAGGTGGAAAGATATCTTAAGTCAGTCAGGGAGAAGGAAAAGGAATGTATATAAAGTAAAACCATAAAACAAGGTAAGTCGTTCTCTTAAAAGTTCATTCATTCATTGTCGTGGGTGGTAGGGAAGGAAACAAAGACCCTTGAAGTTTGCTTTCTAGTTGGGGAGTCAAACAATCACGAAAATACGAAGCAGTGTGTGATAAAATATGTTTGTGACACGCGCTATGAAGACAAAGAAGGGCAAGCAGCAGTCTTGTGAACGATCTGAGAGTGAGCTGTGTGGATATCTGGGGAAAAGATGCTCCAATAGGAAAGATGAGTACCAGCAGAAGCCCCAAGATGGAGCATGTCTCATTGTCTGGGGACCAGGAAGAAGCCAGTGTGCCCTGAGGGCAGGATGAGCAGGAAAGGGTAGCACATGAGGCCAGAGAAGGGCCTATAGTGGCGGGTCATGCTGGGCCTGGCAGGACTTGGAGAAACGTTGGAGCAATTTAAGGCATTGGGTGAGGTGGTCCGTCTGGAGACTAGACCAAGGCATGGCAACGGTGGAAGATGGGCTAGGCCTTGCGCATGAGAGATTGTCACAGCTTGACAAGGGTGTTAGCAGTGGCATAGTGAGAAATCAGTGGATGCAGTCATATTTGAAAGGTAGAGCCAACATTATTTCCCAGTACATTGGATGTGAGGTATAAGGGAAAGAGGGTGACTACAAGGTTCTTGGCCTGGGCAGCAAAAAGAATGGGGTTGCATTACCAGAGGTGAAGAAGATGGGAAGGAACAGATTTTGTGTGGGCATGAGGCAGACAGTGAAGGCTATGGAGATGTCCACATGGAGATGTCACACAGGCAGTTGGTTGGGTGTACCGTACAAATCTAGCATTTGGGGTGAGGTCTTGGTGGTGGGGCATGTAAATTTGGGATGGTATTGAAAGCAATAGGTGAAAGAAATCACCAGGAAGGGACGTAACAAGAGAAAAGGACTTAGCAGTTAATTTCTGCCTCCTTCAAAGGGATGACCTTGAGGGGCTGCCCACTTGTTTCTGTGTTGTTGGAGTCTCGTGGAACATTTTTTAATTTCTCTTTTTGGAATTGCTTTTAACCTTGAAGGATGTGTTTTTTTGTTTGTTTGTTTTTTTAAAGATTTTATTGGGGAATTGGGAGAGGGAAAGAGTATTGGGGAACCAGGGAAGGGGAACAGACAAGCTGCTGTCCTTTTGTTCTTCAGTCTAGTTGTGGAGGACGTCGCTTCACCGGCCCATGTTGGTATCATCATTGCGCTCTTCTCGGGTGAGGCAGATCAGTCGCCGGCCTCTGGACGGCCGCTCACAGCAGCGTTTGGCAGCTCACACCAGCTGCCGGCCACTCACGCTGGCTGCCAGCCACTCACTGTAACCTATGGCAGCCCACAGCAGCGGGGGCTGCAGCTATGCCATCCCCAGGGACTTACAGCAGCCCAGCTCCAAGTGGAGCTGTTGTTCACCATCTTAGCTATAGAGGGCAGTGTCACTGGCCCTTATATGTGGGATCCGAACCGGGGCCGCTGGCATCCCAAGCCAACTCAACCAATGTGCCACTCGGCCAACCCAAAGGATGTGTTTTTGAGTAGCTTTGATGGTGGCAGATCCTTGTTGTTTGAGGACAGACTTAATTTTAGGGAACTTCTACAAATCATGACCATCCAACTATGAGACTTAATAGTGTGGGTACCAGCTCTGAGGGATGTAGTGTTGTTTATTAAAGAGTAACTAAGGGGCCGGCCGAGTGGCGCATTGGTTAAGAGCTGGTTTGGGGATGCCAGCAGCCCCGGTTCGGATCCCACATATGAGGCCCAGTGACACTGCCCTCTACAGCTAACAACAGCTCCACCTGGAGCTGGGCTGCGAGCCCCGGTGATGGTGCAGGCTGCAGCCCCTGCTGCAGTGGGTGCCATAGGCTACAGTGAGTGGCCGGCAGCCAGCATGAGCGGCTGGCAGCCAGCGTGAGCTGCCAATAGCCGCAGTGAGCGACCATCCAGAGGCCGGCGACCGATCTGCCTCATCCAGGAAGAGTGCAATGACGATATAGCAACATGGGCCAGTGAAGCAACGTCCTTCTCAACTAGACTGAAGAACAAAAATACAGCAATTTGTCTGTTCCCTTTTCCTGGTTCCCCAACCCTGTTCCCCTCCCTCAATTCCCCTCCCTCAATTCCCCTCCCTCAATTCCCCTCCCCCAATTCCCCAATAAAATCTTTAAAAATAAATAAATAAATAAATAAATAAATAAATAAATAAATAAATAAAGGGTGACTAAAAGGCTGTTACACTGATATTTCGGGTCTTTGGCGGGAGCCTTCTCTCAAGGCTCAAGTGTCTTGAGCACTGGCTGTTATCTGTGAGGATCAGAAGCCTCGCCTGTCTTCCCCCATTGAACCTCAGTTCTTGTGCAGGTTCTGGCCCGGGGCCGACTCCCGTTATCCTCCCTACAGACCCCTGCACCCAGCAAGCTCCCTTCCACTCCATGTGGGGGTTCCTCCTCATTGACACCCCAAGCTGGGAAACAGGGTTCTCAGTAGGAATTTCTGTAACCAGACCCCCACCTGGTCTCCAGGCACCTTTGCTTCAAAAATTCCCCAGTCTCATTGAGACCTCCAGTTCTTGACCCCATTACATATTCACTTTCTGACCCTCTGTCGTGTCTGCACTCCCTGATTTACCCTGCAGCAGAGATTCCGTGGCCATTATCCTCATCACTTTTGCACAGATGCTGGCAGCAAGTCCCTTGCATCTCTTTCTAACATGCCTGGTTGGAGAGCCTCAAACCCGGAGGATCCCACTATGCATCTGAACTTGAGCTCAGCCACACTGTTGAGTGCGTGACCACAAACCTCAGACGTGCACTCAGCACAGCCCAGCGGGCCTACTCTCTTCCCTTAGTAAGTTTTCCTTCCTGTTCTCTGAGACAGATATTTCCTCAACACCCCCCAACCCCCCGTCGTAACTACTGATCTTGTTACATAAGTTATTATGAAATTAGAAGCCACCAAAGGGAATTTCCTCGCCTTCCCACCACCAGACCTATGCACCTTCCAGCTCAGGTCCTGTCCCTGACTTCTCACGGCTTCCCTCTTTTCCCATTCTCTTGCGTCATCAGTCTTGTCTACTCTGAGGATCATTCCTCATAGCATACAAACACAGACTCTAAAAAAGGAAATCCTCTCCCCTGATTCCCTCTCCCTCTGTAGCTGCTCCTCTGCTTCCTCTATGGTAAAGCTGCCATAGCTCTTTCCTCCTCCTCTTCTTCCATTCATCCTTTCGTTTCCCTCCTAGGATGCTTTCCAGACTCCACCACGGCTCTTCCCCAGAGACCAGCAAGCTCCCAGCTGGACGGTTCCCTGTCTTCCTCTTACTTGATCCTCCTCGGGGCCCTTGAGCCAGTTGACGCCTCCTCTCTTCCTTGCAACCCTGGCCCTCTGCGCTACCACATATTTCTGGTTTTCCCCCTCCCTCACTGGCCCGTCCTAATTATTCTCCTTTTCTGCTTCTGTTTCCAGTCTTGCTTCCCAATCAGCAGTTGTCAGTTAGAGGTGATTCTGCTGCTCAGGGGGACATTGAGCAACAAATAGAAACACATTTGAGGTGGTCACACCTGGGGGTTGAGTGGGTGCTACTGGCATCCAGTGGGTAGAAGCCAGGGGTGCTACTGGCCGTCCTACAAGCACAGCACAGCCCTCACCCTCAGCAACTAATAGCTGGCCCAAAATGTCAGTGGTGCTGAGGCTGAGAAACCTTATTCCTCTTGGTTCCTTCCTGGATCCTCTTCTTTGCCTTCTTGAGATATTCTCTTCAGTGATTTAATCTAGTTCTTTTGCTTTAAATACATTTTATATGCCAGCAACCCCCAAATTTGTATTTCCCGCCTGTACCTCTCCGCTGAGCCACAGATTTGTATATCCAACTATTTATTCGACATCTCTACTTGGAGGTCTCTAAAGCGTAAGTCCATCCAGTATGGAACTCTTGATAATTTCCCCCTCTGAAAGCTGTTCTTCTCCCAGCCTCAATATCTCAGTAAATGCCATCATACCCCCTAGTTGCTGGAGCCAAAACCTGAGAGTCATCTTGAGTCCTCTCACCCCCTCCCCCTTAACTAAGCCAAGAGCAAGTTCCAATAGTTATATTTTGAAAATGTGCCCCAAACTTGTTCGATAACCTGTGTCCTCTGACCCATTTTAGTTAAGTCACTATTAGCTGATGCCTTGGAACAGTTGTCCCTGCTTCCACTTCTGCCCTTCACCATGCACCTGGCAGAGTCATCTTCTAAACACGGTTCAGATCATGCCACTCTCTTCCTTAAAACCCTTTTGGGGGCTTCCCATTGCTGTTAGGAAAAAAAGTCCAAACTTCTTACCATGATCTGTCATACTCGATGACCTGGGCCCTACCTACCACCTGAACTCATCCAGACACCCTCACTCCCACCCTGCAGTCACCCTGCCCTTTCTTTGGTTCCATGATCAAACAGCCCTTTCTCACCTCAGGGCCCTTTACAGTTGTCTTTCTCTGACTGAAATTCTCTTCCTCTGTCTCTGACATGGTCAGCTCTTCGTCATCCAGGTCTCAGCTCAGGTATCACTTCTCTAAGAGGTATGCCCTGATACCCACACCATGTACTTCTCTTCTGCCGTCTGGTTTGTAAGTTCCCTGAAGGCACAGAGGGTGTGTCCTCTGCATCCAGCCCGGTGCCTGGTTCATAGAACAGGCTGGAAGTCAAGGGCTCATTAGTTGAATCCTCATAAAATAAAATATTGGCTTAGCTTGGATGGTTTCCTTAATATACAAACACCCTACTTCCCCGTCATCCCCAGACTGTGTATTTCTAGTTTGTGTTTGGAGTTGCTGGGGTCATGTGTCCTCTGCATTGATGAACTTTGCCCCTGAAAGGCAGATTGGACCCATTGCTTTTCCTTTTTTCTTCTAAATATAAAAGCAGTACATTCCATTCAAATATTTAGAAGGAGGCAAAGTACAAAGTAAATGTTCATTTCTACCTCTTGCTCTCTCCATCTCTAATACCCTGGGGACAACAGTTGGGGATTCATCCCTTTTAGATTTTTAAACCCAAGTGCATTAAAAAATTAAGTAGATACTCTGTCGGTTATTTCAAGGACAGCAATATCCTTGTCTTGGGGATTGCCCATTTTCTGAAACACAGATTTGGGGCAACGGTACTAGTGAGAAAGAAGGAAGATTCTAGCAGAACCGACTCTTCCAGAAAACAGAAGTCCAGCCATGTTGCTGCAGACCGCCAAAGCATGATCCAGATCATACCATGTTCTGATCTGGAATGAGCTGAAGACAGTGTGGCCTCCGGTATCATTTCTTGTGCCCAGCCCATGATGATGACTTTAGGAGATCACAGATCACTGTTAGAGTTTTTACAATTGCACGCTTTTTTGTGTTTGGTGTTTTTTTTCCTGTTTAAATTATAGTACATTGAAAAGCCATAAAATTTGGATTGGATCCTATCAGAAGAATGGATTTGATTCTTTCTCTGCAGCCCTCTAGTTTTATGTAACCTTTAGAAGGATCTTATGTAATGTATTTTTAATGCTCAAGGCTGTTTGGAGAACAGATGTTACATGAATTATATATTTAAAAGTATGAAATAACAGTGTCCACTTCTCAGTGTCCTCTGCAGGGTCCACCTCATGCCTCTTACCCTTGGGCCTTTCTTCTCCTTCTGTACGTGCTCCCTGGTTGGCCTCATCCAACTGTGGGCCTGTATCTGTCCCTGAGAGCTCTCCCCTGGACTTTCTAGTCTTTTCTATCCAACTGCCTGTTCCACATCCCCACTTGGATACCTGGAAGGCTTCTGAAACCGATTATGTCCCAGATCGGTCCCCTCAGCCTGCACTGCCTTTATTCTTCCCATCGCCGTTAATGACAACTCCATCAGTCCAGTTGCTCAGGCCTCCAACCTGGGAGGCCTCCTTGATTTCTATCTTTCTCTCATATCCACATTCAGTTCATTAGCAAATTGTAGTGTCCCTACACTCAGAAAAGGTTGGGAATTTGACCACTCCTGGGACTTCTACTGGTATCCCCCTCCTCCCCGCCAAGCCACCATCATCTTGTTCCTAGATTATTTCAGTAGCCTCCAAACTGGTCTCTGCTTCCACGTTTGCCCCACTCCAACCCCTTTAGTCTATTCTCAATGCAGCAGCTGGAATGCTGCTATTAAATTATAAGCCAGAGAGCGCCTCTCTCCTGCGCAAATCCTCCAGTGGTTCCCTGTCTCTGGGTAAAAGCCAGAGTCCTTTCAATATCTGAAAGGCCTTACAAGCTCTGCGCCCCTTCAGCAGCCTCTGCTCATTCCTCTCCAGCTGCTGTGCCCTGGCCTTGCTGATTGGCAGCCTGTGGGCTTGCTTCCTCCCTGAGCCTTCGCCTAGCGCTTCCTTCTGTGTGGAATACGGTTCTTCCAGACATTGTGTGGCTTATTCTTCTACCTCCTTCGGGTTCTGGCTCAGCTGTCACCTCAGTGAGAGCTTCCCCGACAAGATATAAAATTGTAAACCCTTCCTTGCTTAATTTTTCTCCAAAGCACATTTTACCTTCCAATATACTTTGTACATTTCCTGTTTATTTTCTTTACTGTCTGCCTTCTGCACTAGAATGTAAATTACATAACAGCAGGGATTTATTTCAGTTTTTTGCTATTATAATTTTTGATATAAATACAGTTGACCCTTCAACAAGGTGGGTTTAAACTGCATGGGTCTGCTTATACGTGGATTTTTTCAATTAACCCACACTGTTCAGTTGACAACAGTTCAAACTTGAGTTGTTCTAGGGTCAACTGGTGATGGGAATCCCTGTATGTAGAGGGCCCATCTAAGTTGTACATAGATTTTTCACTGCACAGGTGGTGAGCGCCCCTCATCCCTGCGTTGTTCAAGGTCAACTATACTTGTTAAATGAATGAAGACACATTTGACTACAGAACAGTTGAATTCTTTGTGTAAAAGAACATATAAACTAAGCTGATTTATTTTTAAAGCTTATCCTTTACGTTTATAATAAAGGATCACATGGACAACATATAAAGAGTTCCTAGAAGTTATTAAACACAAAGCAAACAACCCTGTAGAAAACTAGATAAAGGACAATGAACATCTTTCCACAGAAGACGTCAGAAATGCCAATAAAGATGAAAAGTGCTCAGTTTCTTTAGTAATCAGGGAAATCCAAATTGGAAGAGTAAAATGTTTTTCATCCATCAGATTGGCACAGATGACAAAGATTGATAACATCTAGTATGATTAAGACTATGGTAGGGGCCGGCCGAGTGGCTCAGTTGGTTAAGAGCTCGCTCAAGAGTGAGAGTTGAGCTCTGCGCAATGGAGGTTCGATGCTAACCCGAGCTGAGTTGCCATTGAGCTGCCAACAGGTGGCAGGATGGCTCAGCTAAAACAAACAAACAAAAAAATTAAAACACAATAAAAACAAAAAAACCCCACTTTTATAGATAGTCACGGGATGTGGATTATACTGTGGAAGAGAGTCAGAGGAAGAGTAATAGATATATATGATATGGGGAGGGTGGGGGGTGTATTGGGGGTGGGGGGTTTGTCACTTTGAGGGGTAAAATGTATAACTATTGCACTGGGTTGTACACCTGAAACTAATTAAATTAAAATAAAATAAAATAAAATAAAATAAAATAAAATAAAATAAAATAAAATAAATAAAATAAATAAAATAAAAAAAATAAAAAGACTATGGAAAATAAGAGCCTCTCCTGCTCAGTTTGCGAAAGGGCATGTTAGCACAGACTTTGGAGGGCAGTACTATTCTTCATTCAGTAATCCACCTACTTACTTGCTTATGAAAATATCAATACTTGCAGATATTTGCAGAAATGTAAATATGAGCCATTTATTGTAGCATTGTTGTTAATAAGAAAAAATGGGAAATTTAAATGTCCATCAAGTTTTTAAAAATAGATCACATGGGCCGGCCGAGTGGTGTGGTGGTTAAGCGCTGGCTTTGGAAGCCAGCGGCCCTGGTTCAGGTCCCACGTATGGGGGCCAGTGACACTGCCCTCAAAAAAAAAAAAGATAGATCACATAAGATCATGTTAAAGAGCTATACAAAATTATAGAGCTAGATGCAAAAGAGAACCCAATCCATTCTGACAGCATCTGTGCCAAATTTTACGAATTTTTATTACATTATACTTTACTTTTAAAAAAGAAATGATCATCTGTAAAACGTTACTAGAAATACATTAGCATAGGTAGTACGCCCATACTATGAAATATTATACAGCTTTAAAAAGAATGACCTAGAATAATGTGTGTGTGTGTGTGTGTGTGTGTGTGTGTGTGTGTGTGTGTGTGTGAAAGATTTTTGAAGGATCGGTTAAATGAAAAAAGTAAGTTGCAGCATGATATGTATGTTATAATTCCACTTTATATAACAGCAAATTCAAATGCTATTTTATAAGTGTACATTAATATATATAACAGCATAGAAAACCTTCCAGTAAGTTACCAACTGAACAGTTAACAAGTTTCCTTTGGGTGGGTAAGTAAATGCAGGGGCAAAGAGGTCTACTTCTGTATTTGGATTTTTACCAAGAAAAGTAATAATTAAAAAAAGAAAGACAAAAACGCTAAGGCTGTTCTCTCCAAATAAGAGTTTAAGAAAATGTTAAAAAGCAACTAAATTGGAGATTGCTGAGAAATGATTCTTAAACAGTCCCTGTCTTGCAAATATTTAATATTTGGATAATTTTTCACTTATCCGAGACACAAAATTGAATTCTACATAAATGAGGGAGTCATGAGGTGTGCGGTGGCGCCTCTGCCACCATCTATTGTTGAAGAAATGTAAAAATAAGTTGTAGCAGCTCCCTTAAAGTGGTCACTATTCGTATGTGAAAAATGGGCCCAGGAAAGCAAAGCCATCTGCGTGTGCTGGTGATGACCATGTGGAGGGAGGTCTAAGGAAGGGCTGGTGCTCAACAAAAAGTAAGATTTTTGTGTTAGAGTCAAATTCAAATTCAATGATGCTGCAAATCTAAGGAGAGAATGTGTTCCGTACAAAAATAAAAATATATTCATGAAATCTTTAGTGAATGTAGCAGCCAGAGCAAAATGGCTTTAAAAAATTGTTTGTTTTTTTTTTCAGTTACAGTTGACATTCAATATTATTTTATATTAGTTTTAGGTGTAGAATGCAGTGCTTAGACATTTATATAATTAATGCAGTGATTCCCCCATTAGTCTAGTACCCCCCCTGGTATTATACATAGTTGTTAAAATGTTATGGACTATATTCCCTATGCAGTACTTTATATCCCTGTGACTGTTTTGTAACTACCAATTTGTATTTCTTAATCCCTTCACCTTTTCTACCCAATCTCCAAACTCCTCCCATCCGGCACCCATCAGTTGTCTTCTGTATCTATGCGTCTGATTCTGTTTAGTTTGTTTATTTGTTTTGTTCTTTAGATTGCACATATAGGTGAGATCATATGTTATTTATCTTTCTCAGTCTGACTTATTTTACTTAGCACTATACCCTCTAGGTTCATCCATGTTGTCACAGCAAAATGGCTTTTCAATAGAAAATATGATACATAATGAAATTTCTCAAGTGTGGGTTTTTGGGAGGGCCTTGAAAACTTTCTCTTTTGAATATTAAGGATCAACTATAGTTACCTGGGTTTTTGCATTAATAAACCACCCTTCTCAGATTCAAAAGAAATCTTCAAAGTCCTCTAGCCCACCTCCATTTGATATAATACATCTGAGTTCTTTTAAAAAATGTTTTAACATAGAAAAAATATGTCATGACTTTTCTGACAACCCAATACAAGCCCGGAAAGCGTACAGAATGCCAAACAAAATGAACCTAGGGCCGGCCAAGTGGCGCATTGGTTAAGAGCTGGTTTGGGGATGCCAGTGACCCCCGGTTCGGATCCCACATATGAGGGCCAGTGACACTGCCCTCTACAGCTAAGATGGTGAACAACAGCTCCACCTGGATGGAGCTGGGCTGTGCGAGCCCCAGCGATGATGTAGGCTGCAGCCCCTGCTGCAGTGGGCTGCCATAGGCTATAGTGAGTGGCCGGCAGCCAGCGTGAGCGACCAATAGCCTCGGTGAGCGACCATCCAGAGGCCGGCGACTGATCTGCCTCATCCGGGAAGAACGCAATGACGATACCAACATGGGCCAGTGAAGCAACGTCCTCCGCAACTAGACTGAAGAACAAAAAGACAGCAACTTGTCTGTTCCCCTTCCCCAATTACCCAATAAAAATTAAAAAAAAAAAATGAACCTAAAGAGGCCCACACCAAGACACATCATAATTAAAATGCCAAAGGTTAAGGACAAAGAGAGAATTTTGTAGCAAGAGAAAAGCAATTAGTTACCCACAAGGAAGCTCCCATAAGACTATCAGCTGATTTCTCAACAGAAACTTTGCTGGCCCGAAGGGATGGGCAGAAAATATTCAAAGGACCTACAATCAAGATTATTACTCTACCCAGCAAAACTAACATTTAGAATCAAAGGATAGAAAATAAAAGCTTCCCAGACAAGAAAAAAACTAAAGGAGTGCCTCACCACCAAACCAGGAATGTTAGAGAAACTTCTTTAAGACAAAAAAGAAAAATAAAATGGCAATAACTACATATCTATCAATAATTACTTTCAATGTAAATGGATTAAATGCTCCAATCAAAAGATAGGGTGGCTGAATGGATAAGAAAACAAGACCCTTACATATGCCGTCTACAAGAGACTCACTTCAGATCAAAACACACACAGAGACTAAAACTAAAGGGATGGGGAAAAGATATTTCATGAAAATGGGAACAGAAACAAAAAAAACTAAAGTAGCAATAGTTACATCAGATAAAATAGACTTTAAAACAACCACATTTTGATGGTTGCCATATGGGGGGACTTGGAGGTACGTGAAACGGAAGGGATTAAGAAGTATAAATTGGTTGTTACACTGTAGTCGTGGGGATGTAGGTTATAGCATAAGGAATGCAGTCAATAATATTGTAATAACTAGGTATGGTGTCAGATGGGTAATAGATTTATTGGGGTGACAGATGGAGGGGGTTTGGGGATAGAATAAAAAAAGTGAATGCATTAAGAAGTAAAAATTGGTAGTTACAGAATAGTCATGGGGATGTAAAGCAAAGTATAAGGAATATAGTCAGTAATGTCAACTGTAATTGAAAAATTAAAAGTGGGAGGAGGTGAAGGAGAATAAGAGTTTCAAATTTCCAGGTATAAAACAAATCATGGGGGTGTAATTAATGTACAGCATGGGGAATATAGTCAATAATATTGTGAAAGCGTGGTACGGTGTCAGATGGTTGCTGGGCTTACCATGGTGATCACTTCTTTAGGTATATAAATGTTGAATAACTATTGTGCACACCTGAAACTAGTATAATATTGTAAGTTGGCTATATTTTAATAAAAATCTTTTCAAAAAAACAACAAACAAACAAAAACAAAAAACAAAAAAAATGTTTTAAAATATAAAAGTAAGATATATTCATTCTGGTAAGTTGGAAAATACTAAAAGATATAAAGAAAAATAATCACCCAGATTCTCACCATAAAAAGAGAATGAAACATTAGCCTATTTCTTTTTTTTTTTTTTTTTTTTTTAAAGCAGTGTCACTGACCCTCATATGTGGGACCCAAACCGGGGCCGCTGGCTTCCGAAGCCAGCGCTTAACCACCGCGCCACTCGGCCGGCCCTAGCCTATTTCCTTTTATTTCTATGTAATTTTATCCTGTTTTATACAATTACAACAATAGTATAAAAATGATTTTGTATCCTCTTTCATTTGCAGCACTTTTATCCGTGAAAACTCTATCAATCTATACATTTTGCTGTCCACGTAATATTCTTTTGAGTGATCCTACCATAACTGAATTACTCCCCATTCTTTTTTTTTTTTTTGAGGGCAGTGTCACTGGCCCTCACATGTGGGACCCGAACCGGGGCCGCTGGCTTCCCAAGCCAGCGCCCAACCACCGCATCACTCCGCCAGCCCTACTCCCCATTCTTTGATGGATGGCTAGGTTCCAGTTTATGCTTGTTTATGCCAGATTTTCATTCCTAGAGGTTTTTTTATTAATCTATTTCAGATTATTGTCTTCGATAGATTTTAGACTTATATGTTAAAAGCTCTTGATAAATAATGCCCTAAATTGCTTTTTTTTTTTTTTGAGGGCAGTGTCACTGGCCCTGATATGTGGGACCTGAACCGGGGCCACTGGCTTCCCAAACCAATGCTTAACCACCGAGCCACTCGGCCGGCCTGCTAAATTGCTTTTGAAAACCATAACTTTATTTTTATTAGTTTCAGGTGTACAAAACAACATAATTATTAGACATTTACACACCTAATGAAATGATAACCCCCTCCAAGTCTACTCCCCCTCTGACATCATACATAGCTGTTATAATACCATTGACTGTATTCTCTATTCTGTACTTTACATTCCCTAACTATGTATAACCTTTATTTTAACAAAGAAGCAGAAGCCCCGAGAAACACAGCCTGTTGTGGGCAGAAGCAGCCTGCGGCAGCGATCTAACCTCCAAGCCTATTTTTTGTAATCTTCTGCCTTTCCTTTGGGGATTTAAGCAGCAGAAGAGAGGTTCTTAGTTACATACTTCCTGCAAGCCTTTCCTAGCTAATAACGCTGCAGAATTCAAGGCAGTGCTGTACAGTTGCTCTTCTGGTAGCTGTGTACTCGATAGGCGGTATAGTGTTTGGCATTTCAGCTTCTGCTTTTATAGCTGAAGTCACACAAACCCACAGACTGTGTCAAAATGTTTTCCTTACATAGAACTATTCCTATTTGTGGTTTACTATGTTACCTTTTAAAATGCATGAGTAATCTTGTTACTTGTGGTGGGCTGGCTAGGCTCAACCTTCTGTGTAGGATTTTCCAGTCCTCCCTCCCTCTCTCGCTGTGTGCTGCAGAATTTGGGAACTGGCAGTCTGTTTGCCACTCATTGCCTTTGTACATGCAGTCCTGTCTCCTGGGAATGTGCTCTCTGTGCTTTACACCCACCTACAAGCCCCCATCATCATGTAGACCAGCTCCCAGGAGCCTTTGTGACTAGACTAAGAATTACTCTAGGGCTGGGCTGTGTCTCACTCATTTCTGTACACTCTGCACCACACCTGGCATTTAAAAGGTGTCTGTGGAGTTGCTTCCTGGCTCCCTAACATAAGTGAAGGTTCTGAGTTTGATGTTTTCTGTGGCTTTGTTTTAGGTTTTTCTTTCCGAGTGGAAGGAACGCAAAGTCGCTCTCTCCCGGCTCACTACTCTGGAGATGAAAGACGATTTCCTCCACGGGCTGCAGATGCTGAAGTCTCTGCAGAGTAAACACGTTGTCACTCTGCTTGGCTACTGTGAGGATGACAATACTATTCTCACTGAGTATCACCCCTTAGGTTCCTTGAGTAGCCTGGAAGCAACGCTAAACCTTTCCAAGTACCGAAATGTGAACACGTGGCAGCACAGGCTGCAGCTGGCCATGGATTACGTTGGCATCATCAACTACCTGCACCACAGCCCCCTGGGCACACTGGTCATGTGCGACTCCAGCGACCTGCCCAAGACGCTGTCGCAGTACCTGCTGACAAGTAACTTCAGCATTGTGGTGAATGACCTGGACGCCTTGCCCCTGGTGAACCGCAGCTCCGGGACGTTTGTGAAGTGTGGCCACAGGGAGCTTCACGGGGATTTCGTGGCTCCAGAGCAGCTGTGGCCCTATGGAGAGGACATGCCTTTTCGTGATGACCTCATGCCCTCGTATGATGAGAAAATCGACATCTGGAAGATTCCAGATGTCGCCAGTTTTCTTTTGGGGCACGTTGAAGGGAGTGATATGGTCCGATTCCATTTGTTTGATATTCATAAGGCATGTAAGAGCCAGATGCCTGCAGAGAGACCCACTGCCCAGGAAATTCTGCACACTTACCAGAAGGTTTTGAATTCACTCAGAGACACCACGATGTCCCAGACAAGAGAAATGCTATAAAAACTGGTCCAGCCACTGAAGAATGGGATTTAAGGGACACGTGACTAGTTGCAGTGGTTCTGCTCTGACGGTGAGCTTGTGCTGTTCAGCCACATGGCTCTTCCTCTGCGTCCATGTGCGCAGGTGGCTGTTCTGCCTCTCCAACAACGTGGATGGAAGTTGCTAAGTAAGAACAAACCAGACTTGATATAAGCCTGGCTTCACTTTCTAATGCTGCTGGCTCTCAGGTGAAGATGCAGAGAAGCAGTGAATCTAACCAGTACCTGAAGGACGTAACAAAAATATCGCTACAAAGAGGCTCCCCCTACCCTAATAACTGAGTTTGTAAGCTTGTAAGAAATGTAGAGATTTTTAAATGGCATTATATGAAAGAATCATAGAGTAGTTCTCCAAAGAACTATTTTTTTTCCCTCATGTTTTTAGATGGTAATCAGCCTATGTGGTTATGGGAATATTTCTGGTCTGTTTCACATGGTAAGGGCGAAGCCATCTTTACTGTTTTAAATGATTGTTCTGTGAAGCTCCTTTGCCATCCTGCCTCCCATGAGCTAAAAGAGAATGATTAAAGCATGCCCTTTTACATTTTGAATGGATAAGGAATATTTAAAACAGCAAGTATAAAGTATATGTGATACTAGCTTGGATGGCACTTCCGAAATTCCTATTTACCTTCCAGCCAAGTTTTCAGTATCCAAAACTAATTATTTTGAACATTTTACATCAACACTGTCATTTATAACTGGAAAATGTGAAACCCTTCCATTCAAATTGCACGATTGAATCCTTCAAAAAGCTCTTGGTCACTATCATCGTTTGCAGGGGATGATGGATTTGGTACATATTAATCACCCCTAATAAGATGGTTAAAGCTGACCCAAGAGCAGAATTATGGGAATCACAGGGACCTGGGCCCCACTCCAGAGTCTCTGACTCAGTAGGGTCCGGGGTAGAGTCTGAGACTTTGCATTTCTAACTGGTTCCCAGGTGATGCTGGTGCTGCTGGCCTGGCGACCACATTTTGAGAACCACTGCCACTAACTGTCAGGGAGGGCGCCACAGGCAGTAGGCTAGACCAGTATTACCATTATTATCCCCTAGTCTGCCTACCTCCTGTGGTTGACTGGGTGCTATGGTTGATCAGAGAATATGCTTGCCCACAGTACTTTACCTGTTGCATTTATTATAAAAACATGACAGCCCACTAGGATGGCTGTAATCAAAAGGACAGACAATAATAAGTATTGACAAGGATGTGGAGAATTGGAACCCTTATACGTTGCTGGTGGGAATGTAAAATGATGCAGCTGCTTTGGAGAAACAGCCTAGCAGTTCCTCAGAAAGTTAAAAATAGAGTTACTGTGATCCAGCAATTCTGCTCTCAAAAATTTACCCAAGAGAATTGAAAACATGTCCACCACACAAAGAACACCTCAAACTCAACATTTCCCAAGTAATTCTCCTCTTCTCTGAATTTGCTGTTTCAGCTTCGTGCATCTGTAAATGACACACCATCCATCTGATTTCCCAATGTAAAAACCTGATTTATATATAAGGTGCCAAAAAATGTATACACATTTTAAGAAAGGAAAACTGTATTTAAATTCTAATACTCAATATGCAAGGCCTGACAAGTTCGTGAACCTGTTACAACAATGTCGCTAACCGTATTTTGATATCAGAGGCATTATTCATTATGAATTTATACCAACTGGACAAACAGTTAACCGAGTTGACTATTTGGAAGTGGTGAAAAGGCTGCGTGAAAAAAATTAGAGGACCCGAACTTTTCACCAAAATTTCATGGCTCTTGCTTCACGACAGTGCACCAGCTCACACAGCACTGTCTGTGAGGGAGTTTTCAGCCAGCAAACAAATAACTGTATTGGAACACTCTCCCTGCTCATCTGATCTGGCCCCCTATGATTTTTTCTTTACCCAAAGATAAAGGAAATATTGAAAGGAAGACATTTTGATGACATTTCAGGACATCAAGGGTAACATGATGACAACTCCGATGGCTGTTCCAGGAAAAAGAATTCCAAAATTGCTTTGAAGCGTGGACTAGACGCTGGTGTTGGTGCAGAGCTTCCCATGGGGAGTACCTTGAAGGAGATCGTAGTGATATTCAGCAGTGAGGTATGTAGCACTTTTTCTAGGATGAGTTTGCGAACTTAATTGTCCGACCTCATATACTGATAACAAAAGATGAGTAGAAATCACGTTTTACTTCTGCAGTTACAAGAGGTGCTCAAAGTGGTTACCATCAGCATCCAGACACTTCTGATTAAGGTGAACTACTGCTTGAGCAATGTTGACCAAAGTGTCCACTTGTATACATTTTTTTGGCACCCCCAGTATACAGTAAAATGCAGCCATTTTAAGTGTACATTTCAATTAGTTTTTTATATTGTTGTTGTTGTTTTATTTAAAGATTTTAGGAAGGGGAATAGCCAAGTTGTTGTTCTTCAATCTTAGTTGTGGAATCTTAGTTGTGAAGGGTGCAGGTAGCTCAGCCCCAAGTCCGTCACCATCCATTGGGCACTCCTGGCAGCTCAGTGTTCAGTCTTAGTTGCATGTTCAATCTTAGTTGCAGGTGGGCGTAGTCCACCATCCCATGCGGTAGTCGAACCGGCAACCTTGTTTTTAGGAGCACATGGTACCACCAGCTGATCCATCCTGCCATCTGTTGGCAGCTCAGTGTCAACTCATCTCAGGCGCAGCTCACTGGCCCATGTGAGAATTGAACCAGTCACCCTGTGGCTCAGAGCTCACGCTCTTAACCAACTGAGCCACGTGGCCAGCCCTCAATGAGTTTTGATACATGTATATAGTCATGTCACCACCCCTGCAAATTAAACATACAAAATTTCTATCTTTCTTCGAATTTCTTGTGTGTCTTATCTCATTCAATCTTTCTCCACTGCTAAGAAAGATTAGAATTTTTTTTCAGAGTTTCATATAATTGGAACCATGCAATATGGTATAAACCTTTTTGTACCTGTCTTTTTTCATGCACTGTAATGTTTTTGAAATCCATCCGTGTTGTTGTATGTATCAGTAATTTATACCTTTCTATTGTTGAGCAGTCGTCTATTGGTATGTGTATACCGCACAGCCTTTCATCCAGTGGGCTGATGGACATTGGATTGTTTCTAATTTGGGGTTATTATGAATAAAACTGCTGTTAACATTTAAATGCAATTCTTTGTGCAGACATATATTTTCATTTGTCTTGGGTAAATACCTAGGAGTGCTCCTATGTTTATAAGTGTATGTTTAAGTTTATAAGAAATCTCTAAACTGCTTTCCAAAACATCTATACTATTTTATATTCCCATTAGCAATGTGTAAGAGTTCAAATTGCTCCACACATCTTACAACACTTGTTATTCTCAGCCTATTTAATTTTAGCTATTCTAGGGCCTGTGTAGTGACATCTCATTGTAGTTTTAATTTGTATTTCACTAGAGATAAATGATGCTGAGAACCTTTTCATGTTTATTGGCTTCTCACATATCTTCTTTGGTGTAGAGTCCAAATCTTTTTCCCATCTTTAAATAATTTGCTTATTATTCAATTATAAGAGTTGATTATATATTCTGAAATTAAGTCTGTTACCATGTATATCTTTGGAAATCTTCACAACCAGAGGCTTGCATTGTCATTTTCTTAACAGTGTCTTTTATTTAAGTTTGTGTTTTTATTTTTTATTGTTTTTATGTTTTTTAAGATTTTATTGGGAATTGGGGGAGGGGAACAGACAAGTTGCTATCCTTTTGTTCTTTAGTCTAGTTGTGGAAGACATTGCCTCACTGGCCCATGTTAGTATCATCATTGTGCTCTTCTCGGGTGAGGCAGATCGGTCACCGGCCTCTGGACGGCCACTCACAGTAGCTTTTGGCAGCTCATGCTGGCTGCTGGTCACTCACTGTAGCCTATGGCAGCCCACTACAGCAGGGGCTGCAGCTATGCAGTCCGGGGGACTCACAGCAGCCCAGCTCCAGGTGGAGCTGTTGTTCATCATCTTAGCTGTAGAGGGCAGTGTCACTGGCCCTCATATGTGGGATCCAAACCGGGGCCGCTGATGTCCCAAGCCCAGTTAACCAACGCGCCACTCGGCCAGCACTTAAGTTTGTGTTTTTAAATGGTTCATATACTATTTACAAAATCTTTGCTCATCCCAAGTTCATGAAGATTTTCTCCTGTATTTTCTTCCTGAAGCATTATAGTGTTAACTTTTATATTTAGGTCTATAATCCATTTCTAGTTCAGTTTTGTGTATGTTGTGAGGTGTAAGAGTCAAGGTTTGTTTTTTTCCCCCCAGGTGGATGTTCAATTATTCCAGCATCATTTGTAGAAAAGATTATCCTTTTCCCCATTAAATTGCTTTGGCAGCTTAGTGAAAAACCAGTTGTGTGGGTTTACTTTTGGATTCTCTTCCTGATACTATTGACCTATATTGCTATCCTTGTCACTGTCTGGATTACTACAGCTTTATAGTAAATCTTGAAATCATGTAGTTCAAGACCTGCAACTTTGTTCTTTTTTTTCAAAATCATTTTTCATTTCCTTATAAATTTTAGAATCATTTGTCAACTTCTGCACACACCTACCATACACACATAACCTATTGGAATTTTGATTTAGATTGCTCTGGGTCTATAGACCAAATTGGGGAGATCTGGCATTTTAATAATAAGGATTCTTCTAATCTATTGAACATGGTGGATCTCTTCAACTATTTAGGTGTGTAATTCTTTTCATTAATGTTTTGTAGTTTTCAGTGTTCAGGTCTTATATCTATTTTGTTAAATTTATATACTCATTTTAAAAATTCTATTCTAATTGCTATTTTTAAAAAGTCAAGTTCCAATTTTGTTTATATCTGGGATATGAAATTACAATTGATTTTTGTATATTGACTTTGAATTCTGTGACGTTCACTTGTAAGTTCTAAATTCACTTACAAGTTCTAGTAGTTTCGCGGGGTGGGGTGGGAGGAGATTTCTTAAGATTTTCCACACAATCCTTCATGCCATGTTTAAATAAAGCCAATTGGTATGCTTTTTAATTGCCTTGTTGCACTGACGAGGACCTCCAGGACAATGCTAAGTAGGGTGGTGAGGGCAGATATCCTTGCCTTGTTCCTGATCTTAGACAGAAAACATTCGGTCTTTTGAGTGTCATGTTAGCTGTAAGTTTAGTGTTTATCTCTCCCTGTGTGTCTTTACATTTTTATTACACATTCATATATCCCTAAACAACACATAGTGTTGTTTTGCTTAGCTTTACACATTACGTATGTTACTAGGTATTTTTGCAACCCACATTTTCCCCCTCTGCCTTATTTTTTATTTTCATCCTTGTCAATACATACAACTGTAGATCATTTCTACTGCTGTATATATTATACCACAATTTATCTATTTCTTCCACTGATGGACACTTAAGATTGTTTATAGGTTTTTGCAATTTCAAACCATTCTGCTACAAGCATTTTTGTACACGTCCTCTTATATGTATGATAGTTTTTCTGGACGTACAGTATAGCTAGGAGTACAACTGCAGGGTCATGTGTCCTCGTGCGTTTAATTTTATCAAAGACTGGCAAAAAGGCTCCTTAAAGTAGTGGTACCACGTGATGACTTTTGAGTGTCATCTCTCCCTCTGGATAGTAAACGCCTTGGGACTGGGCCTCTGCCTGTCGCACTTAGGGCATTTCCAAAACAGTGGACAGCGGACACGAACACCCATTTGTATGGTGAATGAATGGCCGGATGCAGGAATTGAGCAGAAATGTCGTTCAGGGCAGTGGTCAGAGGCCTGCCTTCTGGATGTTTTTCTCCCCAAGCACAAAAGGCACCGTGGCAAAGAGAACCCTGGCTCTTCCCTTAGGAAGTGCCCTGAGCGCAGGGCCGAGAGTGGCCTGGCCCTCGGACGGCACCGCCCTGGGCTCCCGCACTCCCCCACCCTCCGACAGTGACTCAGGCGGCGGTGACGGCATTCGAGAAGGCGGTGATGACGGGCGCGCGGTGGCGCGCCGCGGAGAAGCGCAGAGCTTGGGAGCGCGGCGGCGGCGGCGCAGGAGGAGCAGGGCCTGCAGCGAATGCGCCGCCCCGGCGGGAGCGGCGGCCCGTGGAGGCGGCAGGCGGCATGAGCGGAGCGCGCGGCGCGGGCCTAGCGATGGCTGCGCTGCTGCTGGCCGCGTCCGTGCTGAGCGCCGCACTGCTGGCCTCCGGCGGCTCCCCGGAGCGCGGCGCCCAGGCCGAGCCGCCGCGAGGTGAGTCTGGCCGGGTTGGCTCGGCAGTGCCCGCGCCGCCTGCGCCCGCGGGCCGGCCAGGTGTACGACCGCCCCCTCCCTCGGGGGGAGACGGCGCCCCTGCCCGGCGTCGGCGAGCGCTGGGAAAAGCGATTCTCCGAAAGTAGTTTTTGTTTCCACTACGCGGTTGTGAGCACCCCCGGGCCAGGAATCTTGTGCGGCAGCGCGTTTGGCTGCTGTCGCGGGCACCGTGCGGGACTGAATCGCGCGGTGCGGGGCGCCAGTGTCCAAATAGCACCCACCCCAAGGAGAAAACAGGCGGCACACGGAGCGGGGCGGGAGTCGGGGCAGAGCAGCCGGGCGCTCCGCCCGCCCCCGGATCCCCGCCCCGAGGCTGCGGGGCGCCCTGCGTCTGCAGGCGATCGTTGTCTAAGTAGTCAAGTGTCTTTGATCGGGAGACCCATTCCCCCCCGGACGCAAAGCTACATAACAGGCAGAGTAGCCAAGAGGGGTGCCTCCGCCACGCATCCCCCATCCAGTCCACTGTGTGGGGGGACTTCCGCACAAATGAAGTCCCTTCCCCAGGAGAGCAGAGGGCTTGGTGGGTGGCACGCTGCGGGGAGGGAGATCTGGAGGAGGGCGCCGCCCTGCCCGGAGGCCGGAGCTGCGGGGCGCCCGAGTGCATCCGCCCGGCACCGAGCAGGACCCCGAATGGCCTTGATCGGCGCTGGGAGCACACTCCGGAATGAACGGGCCGACGACGTGGAATTGAACTCAGCAGGAAGCGGTGCCGGGAGGGTGGTAATTGCAGGAGCTGCTGGTTAGAACTTGAAATCCGAGCGAGCCTCCCCGCTAGCCTCCTTTAGGCGGCTTTTACTTCCTAGGTGGCGCGACGAACGGTTGAGGTCGTGGTCGGGGGGCACCCCGCTTGTTGCTGAGAAGCCACAACGCGAGTTTCGCGGCCTGGAGGGCCCAGGCCGGGGAATTTTTTGCCAGGGAAGATGGGTCATTCTACTGTGTGGCGAGGAGGAGAGGCACTCAGCTCATCTAGTGTTTCCCTAACTTGCTTGGTCTCCGAACTCACTGGGGGAAATGGTGAACAATACACATTCCAGGGCCTTCCTTTAGACCCCATGAACGAGGATCCCACAGTCCTAGAGGGTCCTAGGCCCAAACCCCTCCCCAGGGATGCTCTGGTCAGGGGTTGTGGGATTAGCCAAGTGCAGCAAACCTTGTTCCATCAGCGTTTGGGGAAGGTGTGAATGAACTGCCTCTGTTACCCCTCCTCTCATCCCCTTTTCTGTATCAGAACTCGAGGGTTTTGGTATCCGTGTGTAGTTCAAACTGCCGCTCCTCCCCAGTCAGAATCTTGCAGAGTGATGACAGAATGAACTTTGAAAAAGCATTTTAGCTGATTATGTTTTGTATGCTGCCTCTCCCACCCCCGAGCTCAATCTCATCCACTCCTTTTTGATGAAACAGATCCCAAGAGGTTACATAATCTGCCCGTCACAACTTCTCAGGGACAGATGCCATCCAATGCTCTTTCTTTGTATTTTAGCACCAATGCATAAGGATAACTATTTTAGGAAAAATACGTAGTTTGTAAATAGTAATTCTCTGTAGTGAGTGAGAACATAGTATTCCTAAGTGAGCCATCCTAGAACCTTTGCCAAGCTGTATTGAGAGGACAACCAGAATTTCAGTGCCACCAGGTTTGGGCTGGACAACTTCCCACTAAGAACTCCATATGATTTGAGGACTCAAGTTTACATCCAAAGAAAAAAAAAATAAATAGAATATGTCTTTTTAAAATAGGCCCAGCAAAGATACGCCTGAGCAGAGAACTAGAACCAGAAATTAAATATTTGGAAATGAAATAAAAGTCTAATATACAAACAGCACAATTACCCCAGGACTATTGAAAGGTGATTTAATTTGGTTTATTTCCCACCAAGACATTGTAGACAGGAAGAGTAGGGGGGTGTTCTTCTTTTGTAGATAATGTTCCTTGGGTGTCACCCTGGTATTTCGAAAGTCATCTGTGTCGGAAGTTGGCAGCTTTTTCTTGAAAGAGCATCAGGTTCAATTTCAATGTCATATGGCTTTGGAATTGCATCCTTTGTGTAAGAGAGATACAGACTCATTGGTTAAAAAAAATATGTTCAAACAATGCAAAAAAGTACAAAGGTGTCAAAATCCCTTGACTTTGCACTCAGTTTTTCTAGCTATTGTCTTCAACCTTGGCTGCATATTGCAATTACTTAAGAGTTTTTGTTGTTTTAAGGAGGAAATTTTTAAAATCATGGTTGGGCACAGATTCTGATTTAATTGGTCTAGGGTGGGGCCAGGACTTTAATATTTTTTTGTTTTGATTTACCTCTGAAGCAAACTTTCATATTACAAAATAAAAAAGGCTAGATTATTACCTTCCCAGGTGTGCTATTAAATAGTTTCCCTTTATTTCTCCTTTGCCTAGAAGCTAGAGGGTAAGTTAATTTTTCTTTCATATAATAGATATGAATAGCCTGCTTGGTCTCAATGAAACATTTTGCTTTAACTTTATCCGAAAATAGTTCACTTAGTTTTCCTCCAAATTTGACAAACTTAGAATGTACATGTCTTGGTGGACTCCTAAGAGCATCTAATAAAGTGGGGAGCTCTAAGCCAAGGAAATACAGAGCAGTGGATCTTTCTGCCCTTCAGACTGACTTATCCTGTCTCCTTGCCTGCCCCCAAACTGCCAATGAAACTAGGAGATTCAGAACTCCAAACCAAAGTAGTATAAGCAGAGCTTCTCAGACTTTAAAGAGAGTGCAAATCCCCCAGGGATCCTGCTGCCCTTTGTGCCCTAATCCAGTAGGTTTGGGGTTCTGCAGGTCTCATGCTGGCCATGCCGCAATCAGAACTGAGTAACTCAGTTAAGGAAAGTTTGGACTTTGGAATCACACAAACTGGGTTCAAAACAGTGATTTCACAGGAAAACTCTGTGGCCATGGGCAGTTATCTAATCCATGTGAGCCTTAATTTGATCACATAAAATGGAGAATATACCTCACTCATGAGATTTTCAGATGATCAAATAGAAGATATGTGGAAACTACTAAATTCAGTGCCCATCACATTGTAGCACTTGATGAATATAAGGTCTCTACATGGTCCCTTTACACACTGGATGTGAATGGTGTTGACTTGAGTCCTCATTTGTAGTATAGGCACCTGTGCAAAAGGGTGTGTGTGTGTGTGTGTGTGTGTGTGTGTGTGTGTGTGTGTATTCATGTCTATACAAAGTTAGGGGTTAGAGACCCCAAAGAACCTAGAGTGCAGCCATTTGAGAAGTACTCCTGTGAAGCCACTGTTCACACAGGTATACTTTGTAACACACCTTTCAGGTGCCTTGGTTTTTTTTCAGTTTTTTTTTTCTAATTCTTACCAGACTTAGACAAAAAAAGGCATATAGAGCTGAAGATGGACCAGGCTTTGCTGCTTATTCATAATGAACTACTCGGGACAAGCTTGACTGTCTACTGGAATTCTGAACGCTGTTATCATGTAGGTATAGTGTTCACGCTCACCATTTTGTTTACTTTGGGGCTAGTTTGATATGATCCTTGATGCTGTCATACCTGAAGCCCTCCACATGTTAACTTCAGTTTTATAGGTAAGGAAACAGTCTATATAATCAAGAAATATTGGGTTTTCAGAAAAGTCATGACGCCTGTTTGGAACAGATGGCACTAGTTCATTTTTGTAAGTCATTCGCATCTATGTTATTGCTATGCCATTTGACAGCTGACAGTTCCAGCTTCACTCTAAAAAAAAATTGAGCGGTTTGATTGAGTTTTGGAGATTTTACAACCAGTTGAAGATGGAAGACCAAACTGCATTTTCACCATATTTTACTGTTTTACTTCCGTAAAGGGAAGAATGCGCATCAAGCTTGTGAAAAGTTGCATAAAGTTTACGGTGACAATGCTCTACAAGAATGTTAGTATCAATGATGGTTCACGAAATTCCGTGCTGGTGATTTTGATCTCAACAATGCTCCTCAGTCAGGGAGGCCCACCGAGGTTGATGATGACAAAATAAAGGCATTGATCGAGTCAAACCCATGCTACATGACAGGAGAGGCTGCAGAAACATTAAACATCCATCATTCAAGAGTTCACAACCACCTGAAGAATCTGGGATACATAAGCAAGCTCAGTATTTGGGTTCCGCATGAACTCAAAGAGGTTCATTTGACGGAGCATATACACATCTGCGATATGCTCATTAAATGTGAGGAAAACGATCCTCTTTTGAAGTGACTGATAACTGGTGATAAGTGGATTGTTTGCAATAATGTGGTGCACAAACGGTCTTGGTCCCGATGATTCGCCTCAAATGATAGTGAAAGCAGACATTCATCAGAGGAAGGTTATGCTCTAAGTGAGGTGGGATTTTAAAGGTGTCGTGTTTTTTGAGCTCCTACCAAGGAACCAAACAATCAATTCGAATGTATACTCTTGGCAATTGGACAGTTTGAATGAATCCATCATCCAGAAATGTCCAGAGCTCGTTAATTGTAAAGGAGTTGTGTTCCATCGTGACAACATGAGACCACACACAAGTTTGATCATCCGTCAAAAATTATTGGAGCTTGGATGGGATGTGTTGCCACACCCACCATACTCGCCTGACCTTGTGCTCTCAGACTTTACTTGTTTTGCTCTCTTCAAAACTCCTTGCGTGGTATAATGTTCAATTCAGATGAGGCTGTAAATCAGCACCTTGTTCAGTTTTTCGCAAATAAAGACAGGTCCTTCTATGAACGAGGAATTATGAAGCTCACCAAAAGATGGCAAAAGGTTATCGAACAAAATGGTAATATATCATTGATTGATCTTTGTTCTTTATATAAATAAATGACCTTTGAAAACCAGACAAAATACGTCATGAGTTTTCCGAAGACCCAGTATAATCAGGGAGAATGCCTAACAATGAGCAACATCGGTTTCTTATCTTTTCCACTACCCATCTTTTTAAAAATCCAGTTCTTAGTGATAAGCAAAATTGATGGGCCATATTTTATTTTACTTCTTGCCTAATGCATAACCCACTTGCTGGACTAGAAGGGAGTGAGACACCTGGATATTCTTCAAAGGCATGAGTGGTGAGGATAGTGGGGAGACTTATGTGGAAGCAATGGCAGTAATTCCAGGGATCCGCCTCTCTGATGATAAAGAATTTATTTTTTCTGAAGGTTTTACCCTCATTCTAAGCCTTATTGCTTTTTGAGGATAAGGCTATTCCATGTAGAATAAAATATTCTTTATTTCCAAATAAAACTGAGAGCTTGAATGTACTACCTTCAGAAGAGGAATTTTATGTAGAGTGTACTCCTAGTATGAGTACCAGCTGGAGAGATGATGCAGCAATATACGAGACTTCCTCTATTTGGCTAAACCCATTGAAAGCTTTGTAAAATAATGTGAAACAAAGAAAATCTGTAATATTAAAAAAGGCAGTTTAAGATAAAGAAAAGATTTAACGTACAAGAAGGACCTAGAAGAACCCTGAAAAAATCGACAATAGCTAAATTTAAAAGACATAAGAATCAGAAATAATTCAGGAATGAGCAAAATATCTTCTAAAGACTTAATAAAGGTATTAACAAAATATTTGGAAGTTGAAAGAGGAAAAGACTGCATTGTCAGGTATCAGCCATAGGGTAAGAGCATCTTTAAAATAAAAAAAAGTAGCATCATTGGTAGAAAACAGTGATACTGGTGGCAGATTGAAGAATAAAAAAACAGGACAATTGAGCTGGCCGAGTGGCATGCTGGTTAGGCGTTGGCTTGGGACGCCAGCTCTGAGCAGCGGGGCCCCAGTTTGGATCCCACATGTAGGCCGGTGATGCTGTGCCCTCTGCAGTTGGGATGGTGAACAACAGCTTGACTTGGAGCTGGGCTGCTGTGAGTCCCTGGCGATAGCATGGGCTGCAGTGGGGTTGGCGGCAGCTGGTGTGAGTTTTCGTGAGCTGCCGTGAGCTGCCTTGAGCTGTCCAATGGCCAGAGAGCAGCTGCCTCACCCGGGAAGAGCACAATGATCACAATACCAACATGGACCAGTGAAGCGACATCCTCCACAACTGACTGAAGAACAAAAGGACAGTTCCCCTCCCTGATTCCCCCCAGTGCTGTTTGCCTCCCCCAATTCCCCAATAAAATCTTAAAACAACAACAACAGGACAATTAACTACATAAGACTAAGTCAAGAAAAAGTTGCTCATTTAAAAGAGCATTAAAAAAAGAGCATAGAAATAATTTTGTTTAAGGAAAATATAAATATTGTATAGAAGAAACATAAATATTTCATATAAAAAATCTTTGATCTGGCCAAAGCAATTCTTATAAAAATGTATTTAAATGTTTCTAATGATAATGATGATAATAGAAGTTGCAGCTTCTGTTTACTGAGGGCCTGCCCTATGTTATGTTATATCTCATTTTAATCCTCACAACAATCCAGTAGAGATATACCTGGATCCTGCTAGTGGTGATACTGAGCTGACATTAAAGAAAATAAATCGACTTTTTCCTGGATTACCCAGTTATTATGTAGCAGTGCTGAGACTCACTTCCCTCCATTCTCAGGATCCTGCTTTATGTTAATCAGAAAGAAAAGGAGACATGCAAAACTACTGAGTAGGGATCTCAAGGTTTTTGAAAGTAAACCGTGTCATCTTCCAAACAAAAAGGAAAAAAGGAAGCAATAAAAATAATAAGTAAGGGCCCGCCAAGTGGCTCAGTTGGTTAAGAGCTTGCTCAAGAATGCAAGCTGAGCTCTGAGCAACAGCAGTTCAATGTCCAGCTCGAGCTGAGCTGCCACTAAGCTGCCAACAGGTGGCAGGATGGCACAGCTAAAAAAAAAAAAAATAATATAATAAGTATGTGAACTGAAAAATGAGAAAAATAATTGAAATAGGAACAAGTCAAGAGGTGATTTTTTAAAAAAATAAAAAACACAATTGGTAAATTATTGATAAATTTAAGAGAACAATGGAAATTAATAAAATTAGAAATTAGGATATATACATAACCATTGTGATTAAAATATTTATGGTCCAATGAACAATTATAAACTGATAAATTTGAAATTCAAATATTGATTTCCTTCAAAAGATATGAAGATTAATTCAATAAATTGAGAACAAAAATTGATCAACTGATTAAGAAATCTTGAAAGTTATAATGAATTTCTCAACTTAAAAATAGGTAAAATTTTCTACATTTTCAAATAAGTAATTCTCAATCTATATAAATTGACACTAAATATAACTATCAATCTATATAAATTGACACTAAATATAACTAACTTCCTCCCACCCCAAAATGATGGCTTGATATCTAATTTATTCTGCAATATGGTTAGGACGTTCATCTTAAAATCTGGCAACGATATGAAACAAAATGCAGGCCAATCTTTCTAATTAATATGAATTCAAAAATCTTCAATAAAATTCTATCAAATAGAATAAGTTAGCATATTGAAAGATTCATTTATATTGACATTTTTATCCTTGAGGAACCATTAGAGCTCATATTTAAAGAAAATGGTGAAATTTTAATAGGGAAAATATAGGTTAAATTGAGTGATAGCCAATGCAGTCTGATAAGACTAAACGTAGGGAAAATGGCAGTACTTCACAAATTAATTCATACATTTAACACAATTGCTGCTAATATATTAATGGATACTTTATAGAATATGCATAAATAATTCCAGAATTTGTATGAAATAGTAAATGAGCAAGAGAATCAAAGGACAGCCCAGAAAGAGAAGGGGCAATGTGGAGACCTGCTGTACCAGGTAAGATCTATTATAAACCACAATTGTTTATGTAGCCAAAAGAGAGAAATGAACACCAGGCCCAAAATAAGTGTAAGAAGCAGAATCTAATTTACGTAAGAATTTAACATATTACAATTAAAACCAATGGGAAAGGTATTTAGAATTATTGTATACCATCTATCAAGTGCTCCAAGTTTAAAAACTTTCACAAACTTACGAAGTACTAAAAAAGGGCTGGGTACATTTTTAAACTAATGAAGCAGTAGAAGAAATAACAAGCCACATTATTATGACTGTATAAAACTTTAAAAACTTGTAATTAAAAAAAACAATATAACAAGATGAAATCCTTTTCACTAGAATGGGGAAATATTTGATAGTTAAAAATTCATTGTTGGGCTGGCCGAGTGGCGCGGTGGTTAAGCGCTGCTTGTGAGGCCAGCGGCCCTGGTTAGGGTCCCACATATGAGGGCCAGTGACACTGCCCTCAAGAAAAAAAAAAAAAAAATACATTAAAAAAAAAAAAGTTCATTGTTACAGTATATGAGGGGAGCATATTTCTACACTTATGGTCAAAGGAATTTGGTGTCGTAAAAGATGGCTCGCACCATAGGAAACAAAATAGCAAAAGAATATTGAATTATTTAATCTAATTTAAAAATGTAATCTTCATGCTGTGATGTCATAAATAGCTAGTACATGAACAAAAAGAAGAATGATTTTTAAATCCTGGGAAGGCTAATGAGAAATAAATATTGGGTTATTGGAAAAGTCATGACGTATTTTTTTCTGTGTTTTTTGTTGCAAAAATGCGTCATGACTTTTCCGACAACCCAATACATTGTTGTAATTTTTCTTATTTGAGTACTATATGACACATGAATAAGGACCATTAAAATGATTATTTTTTATCCAGTAATTTCATTTTTGGAAATTAGTCTTAAGGAAAGAATTTAAATAATTAAGAACATCATGTGTAGATCTTTTAAAGTAATATAACATATAAATTACATACACTATAAATTTTAAATATAAATATATTTCTGTTATATAATTAAATTATATATTTATTTTTAAAAACAATATAATTTATATAAATTACATATAAAAAGATCAAAAAGCTTTGAAAGCATCCCAAAAACTCACAGTTATAATATTTGATAGAATATAATGTAGCCATTAAAAATTATAAATATGCAGGCCAAGTGGCACATTGGTTAAGAGCTGGCTTGTGACGCCAGCAGCGCCAGTTTGGATCCCACATATGAGGGCCAGTGGCACTGCCCTCTACAGCTAAGATGGTGAACAACAGCTCCACCTGGAGCTAGGCTGCTGTGAGTCCCTGGGATGGCATAGCTGCAGCCCCTGTTGCAGTGGGCTGCCATAGGCTACAGTGAGTGGCTGGCAGCCAGTGTGAGTGACTGGCAGATGGTGTGAGCTGCCAAGAGCCGCTATGAGTGGCCAGGGGCTGGCGACCAATCTGCCTCCCCCGAGAAGAGCGCAATGATGATACCAACATGAGCCAGTGAAGCAATGTCCTCCACAACTAGACTGAAGAACAAAAGGACAGCAACTTGTCTGTTCTCCTTCCCCGGTTACCCAATGCTGTTTCCCTCCCCCAATTCCCCAAAATCTTTAAAAAAAAAAAATTATAAATTTGCATATTGCATAGCATCATGCAAATTTGTTAAATATCAATAGAATGCAAGATTTAGCATATGCTGTATTTGTTTATTATGTGAAAAATTTACTTATGAATGCAGGTTGTACAGTTGCACAGCAACACAGTTATACAGGGAAATTTTATCTAAAATACTGAAATTTAGAAGTTTTTGCGTAAGTATGAAAGAAAAGTCATCTCAGGATTTTCAGTTGGATGTTCATGGCCTCTAACAACCACCTCTGACAGTTTGCTTGTGGTTTTGTTTTGTAGTGTTTGCTTCAGGCTCTGGTAAATGTCTCTGGGAGTGCAGAACATGGGAAGCCTAGCATTGCAGCTGCTGCTGTGAGCACCCAGCACAGTTCCATCCTGCAACTTAACAACACCCTGGAAGAGAAAGAAGTTTGTAGGTTTGTGCCTGCTTTGCTGTGACCTACTGAAGTCTGTATTTTCTATATATTTTTTTCCTATTTGGTTTTAACTTATTTTTCCCTTCAAATATTTTTCTAATCTTTCCTGGGGTGCACTTGGGAATACCTATCACTATGCCTTCATGACATAATGAAAATCCAACTCCTTTCCCACTTAATCTAATCAACTTTCTTAATTTTACCTAATCTTTATAGGCTGGAATACAAATTTGGCGAATTCGGAAACTATTCTCTCTTGGTGAAGCACGTCCATAATGGAGTCAATGAAATTGGTTGTGACCTAGTTGTCAATAAGAACCCAGTTGACAGTAACCTTCGTACGTATATACTCTTTGTTGATTTTTTTTTTTTAAAGATTTTTATTGGGGAATTGGGGGAGGGGAACAGCATTGGGGAATCAGGGAAGGGGAACAGACAAGTTGCTGTCTTTTTGTTCTTCAGTCTAGTTGTGGAGGACGTTGCTTCACTAGCCCATGTTGGTATCATCATTGAGCTCTTCCCGGGTGAGGCAGATCAGTCATCGGACTCTGGACGGTCGCTCACCGTGGCTATTGGCAGCTCACGCTGGCTGCCAGCTGCTCACGCTGGCTGCTGGCCACTCACTGTAGCCTATGGCAGCCCACTGCAGCAGGGGCTGCAGCCCACACCATCGCTGGGGCTTGCACAGCCCAGCTCCAGGTGGAGGTGCTGTTAGCTGTGGAGGGCAGTGTCCCTGGCCCTCATGTGGGATCCGAACCGGTGCCGCTGGCATCCCAAAACCAGCTCTTAACCAATGCACCACTCGGCCGGCTCTCTTTGTTGATTTTTTTAAATTTGCTTTTTCAAAGGTTTTAGTTTTTGAGTACTGTTTGCAACACTTCATGTAATTTAAAACCTGGATTATAGGTTGTCTATCTCATAGTTACGCTACATTTATAATGTATGTATTGTCATTGGTATTTAAAATACCAAGAAAATTACGTGACATGTAAAAAAATTATATGATATATCAACATATTCTTATAGTTGTTTAATTATGAAGCATAAATAAGACAAAAAGTAATGCAGGAGAAAGAAACTAGAAATAGAGCAGTTGACTGTGAAGTATCTGTCCTTGTTTTGGGGTTTACGGTATAGGATTTCTTATATGTGTCTTACACTGACAGTCCAGAGGTCTCCTTAGGTTAAGAAGGGGCCCTTCATTCCCTAATTACTCCACTGAATAAAATCTGTCAGTCTGAGCCCCCCATTAGGTAATGTAGTAAGTCCTTGGGACATTAGTAAGTACTGTTTATGGTGACACTATTGAAGACTGTGGGATTATGTCAAAAGAACATGAGAGCCAGGACCGGCCGACTGGCGCGGTGGTTAAGTGCTGGCTTGGGAAGCCAGTGGCCCCGGTTCGGGTCCCACATGTGAGGGCTAGTGACACTGCCTTCAAAAAATAAATAAATAAATAAATAAATAAATAAATAAATAGATAGATAGATAGAACATGAGAGCCAATATGAAAGTGCCAACAGGGGGCAGTTAAAGTATTAAAAAGAACAATGAATTTAATCGATGGAAACACATCGAATAAAAAAAAACCACTGAGTTCCTTAGGAAAATAAAAAGAGCACGATCCCTCCCCAAAACAAAAACCATACTTTGGTTTCCTTTGGAGGTAACAGGGACACCTGATGTTAACTAGTGTGATTTAAAATGTTCAGTTGAAAGATCTAAGCATTTATCCTGCCTTTCCTGTTTTAACTGTATTTTAGGATAACCAAAGAGTCCTAGATGATGAGGGTAAATTCTTTAGAGAAGAATTCCAGCTAATAAATGGCAGAATATTTTGTGATCCCTAATGAATGAATTGTGATAGGCAAAAATCATGAGTGGATGAAACCATCAGATGAAAGAGGAACTTACACGGGTGGGGTCAGGCTTTCCCTAACTGAACACACACATCAGGCACGTGGTCAGTCGTGGGAGGACCTCCTGATGTGCAGTGGGAAGGACACAGTACTATGTGGGGAGTGTTCTTCCCAAGAAAGCTGAACGTTTTTCAGTCAAGCCTTTGCAGCTAATCTCCCATTGACAGAACCTTTGGAGCATAGACGAACAAGTTCAGTGACACCATGAGGAAGCACACTGACAGATCTAGAACGGGACCTGGTGATTAAAACAAGTTACTGGCTGGGTCGGCCCAGTGGCACGTTGGTTGGGAGTTGGCTTGGGAGCGCAAGCTCTGAGCAGCAGGGCCCTGGTTCGGAACCCACATATGAGGGCCAGTGGCACTGTGCCCTCTATAGCTAAGATGGTGAACAACAGCTCAGCCTGGAGCTGGGCTGCTGTGGGTAACTGGCGACGGCATAAGCTGCAGCTTGTGCTTTCATGAGCTGCTATGAGCCGCCCTGAGCGGCCGTCTAGTGGCCGGCGAGCAACTGCTTCACGTGGGAGGAGCTCAATGATGGTGCCAGCATGGGCCAGTGGGGCGACATCCTCCACAACTAGACTGAAGAACAAAAGGACAGCAACTTGTCTGTCCCCCTCCCCCGGTTCCTTGGCACTGTTCCCCTCCCCCAATTCTCCAATAAAATCTTTAAATAAATAAATAAATAAATAAAGTCAATGGCTGCTTACCACTAAACGAGACTTAAGAGATACGACTTAAGCAAATGCAAGATGTGAATCTTGTTTGGATCCTGATTTGAATACACTAACTACAAAAACATTTTTGGGACTAGAAAAATTTGAATATGGACTCAGTGTTAGCCAGGGAATTATTGTTAATATTATATGATGTTGTAGTTATATAACAAAAGGTCCATTTCTAAGAAACTTTTAGTTTTGAAATAGCTTTAGACTTATAGAAGGATTGCAAAAAAGAGGTCCCATATACATTTACCCACCTGTTCCTAAACTCCTAAATTATATAATCATAGTATAATTATCCCATATACAGTTATTGAGACCAGGAACTTAACATTGATACAGTGCTAGTCACTGATCTACAGACTTCAAATTTCTCCAGTTGTCTTTTAATTTTTTTTTTTCTGGTCCAGGATCTAATCCAGGATCCCACAGTGCATTTAATTCTCAGGTTCCTTATTCTCCTCTAATCTAGGACAGTTCCTCAGCCTTTTTTTGTCTTTCATGACCTTGATACTTTTGAAGAGAACTGGCTACTTATTTTGTTATTAGGATTTACTTTCTATTTTCTCATAGCTAGGTAGAAGTGTTGCATTTGTGGTAGATCATTACAGAAGTACTGTTGTGCCCTTCTCATGTTAGGAGTTGCATGATGCTGCTATGCCTTTGACAAGACCCTTGCTTTAGAGATACATACTGAAGATGTAAGGATAAAATGACATGGTGTCTGGCATTTGCTTAAAAACATTTTATGCAAAAAAAAACAAAAAAACTGGAGAGTGGTAATAAAGCAAGAGTAATAATATCTTGATAATTCTAGAATTTAGGTGCTGAGTGTATGTTTGTTAATTTTACAATTCCCTGTATTTTTGTGTGTATTTGAGATTTTTCATGATAACAATTAGCACTCCCCTCATGAAGCGTGCTCTCAGTTGTTTATAGGAAGTTTAGCATACAAATGTAGGCCTTTCCCTCATTTGTTACCATATTTATTTGTTTGCATTTATAGATTAAATATAATGATGTGACTGATACCTTCAATGCTTATGATGGCATTTTTGGTAATACTGTGTTTTCTGTTATTTTTGTAGCTGTGAGTATCGCGTTCCTTGTTGGTCTAGCCGTGATCATTGCAGTGTGCTTCCTAAGGTTCTTGTTGAGGTAAGCAGATGTTTGGGAAGAACATGAATGGGGGAAAGAAGAATATCGAATAAATATATTGAGAAAGGGTAGTTTGCCCCTGTAAAGGGCCATTATTCTTTGAGTAAATGAATACTTATTGTGTCCACCATGTCCAGTCAAGTCCTAGGCATTAGGGATTCAGTGTAGAATTAGAGATGACCCCTGACTTCAGGGAAATGATAACCTAGTTCTAATGGATCTTTGCCTTCCAACTTCCCAAATGGCTGAAAAAGTAGAAGAAAATGCTTGAGAAATAATTATTTCCTAAAAGAATCTCATATCCTGCTTCATAGTGAGTGGAAGTGGGCTGTGATGATAGGAGGCGGCTGTCATGCTGGACTTTTCTTCTCTCCAGCTCTGAGCCCTGAAGCCACCCCCATAGGCTGGCTTCCCAGCTCCTGCCAGCCTGGGCCTCTGGCCGCAGACATGGAGGTTGAGGTGCAGTGCCTGTGGACCTCAGCATGGAGTCCTTCCCTTAATTAGGGTTAGCGGCTTAGGGAAGGAATTCTCCTCTGCCTGGGTACCAGTGATTCTGATGAGAGCAAAGTAGTATGCTGGAAAAGAAAAAGTAAAATAAATCCAGGGCTGGCAAATTGCCTTTCAAAGGAAAGTTCTTTCATGTTTTAAAAGGAATAAGATTGGCTTTCACAGGCTCAGCCTGTTAGTGTCTCAGGAAAGACCACAAGATTTTACTGGTGAGCTGTATCCAAATTAGAAGAAAGAGAGCCTAGCTTTTAAGTGCTAGCTTGGGGAAACCCTACTACTTTGGGGAGTTTATGCACTCTGATGCTCTCCCTTTGTGCATCTTAGAAATAATCCCATGTAGGAGAAACCTGACTGCGTATAGGGGTAGAAGAACTACGGGATGCTTAGAAGCAGAGTTTAACCTAACTGCTTTTGGGGGACAGAGTATAATCCTAGCAGAGGAGTTTCATTTCTTTGAATTAAGATATTATCTTGTTAATCTTTGGATAAGATGCAAATACTGTTCCGGTTTATTAGGGTGCTTTCATTTGGTGCCTTTAATATGAATGGATCAATTACATCACTTTTTAAAGTAATTGATAGCTGATATCAAGCTCTTGCAAAGGGAAGAAATGCTACCTCACCCCACCGTGGAATTGAAACTCTTTGCATGTGATTCTGCAGCCTGCGGGCAAAATGCTGTTGTTGGCAAAGCCAGAGCCCCTTGTCCTTGCCCCATCACTTTCCAGCATGCCCATGAAAGTCTTAGCAAGGTCAGGTTTGTCTGAACCAGAAAAGAACCTGAAAAAGTAGCAAGAATACAACTTATTGGGAGAACAAGCATATACAAGAAAATTAAGTGCTTTTGAAAATTTTTTTACTTTAAAATATTTTTAATTTCTCCTTTTCACTTTTCTGTTTTTTTTTGTTTTTTTTTGAGGGCAATGTCATTGGCCCTCATATGTGGGACCCAAACCGGGGCCGCTGGCTTCCCAAGCCAGCACTTAACCACCGCACCACTCGGCCAGCCCTCACTTTCTTTAGATGTCTCTATTTTCATGTTTTTCATGTGATATTGATATTATCAGTGCTGAATAAGCTAGAAATAGGAGTTGAGTTGTGGGGAAAAAAAGAGAAGAAATTAAAAATGTATGCACTGAATATATGGCTCAGGTTTGGATACTGATTTGAACAATTAAACTGTAAGAAAAACTTATGAGACAGGCTATTTGGTAATATTATGGAATTATTGATAATATTTTAAAATATAATGGTAATAGACTATAGTTATGTTTAAAAATAAAAGGAGTCCTAAAAAATAAAAATAAAAAATAAAATGAGTCCTTAACTTTTAGAGATACATGCTGAAATATTTATGGATGAAATGATACGATGTCTGGGATTCCTTAGAATAATCAATCTAAAGATGGCAGGGAAAGGCAGTAGGTGGGAGTATAGATGAAGTTAGACTGACCAAGTGTAGATATCTGTTGAATCTTGGTGATGGGTACATGGAGATTCATTATACTGGGTTGTGTGTTTCTGCACATTCTTGAAACTTCCCATGATAAAATAAATATATAAATAAATAAATAAGGAAAAAAACGCTATGCATTGGATAATTCATATGTGCAAAGTTGATATAAAATGTGTGTGGGGTTGTTTTGCCAGGCTAAGATATACTTTTTCAAGGATTGTTTTCCAAGTAGAAATCTCATTTTAAAGAAAAACCAATTAATATATTTATCTTTTATTCATCATGTAAATTTGTTTAAGATCACCTGGATATCTTTTTCAACTAAAGTAACCTTCTAGAAAAAAGAACCCAACATATGAATTATTTAAATTATTCCAAAGTTACTTTCAAACTTTCTCAGTATGCATACATGCATTTTTATTTAGTTGTAATTGAGTCTGCATGTTGGGTTTTTGCTTTTTGTTATAGAGCCCCCATTCTAGTTATTTAAATAGCTATATCTCATCCTGTCATAGCTGTCATATCCTGTGTTTAGTCATTTTTGTATTGAGTGCATTTGGTTGTTTGCAGTTTTTTTCTATTCTAATTTTAATAGTATTATTAATAAGAATTCTAGCTACAGGGAATAAAAATCTCATTAAACCCTCACAACAACTCTTGAATGAAGGCTGTATCTTGATTCCTATTGTTATGATGAGGAAACTGCTGTAAGGGTCAAGCATTTAAAAACATTGCTGCTGGGACTTCCGGTAAAATGGCGCAATAGACAGACGCTGTGCTAACTGCCTCCCAGGATCACACCAAAATTACAAGCAAATTATACAGCATTCAACCCTGGAGGTCCCCGGAACACTGGAGGAACAGAACCACTAAACGAAGAACTTAAAGAGGAGGCCACGTTGGGTCTGGTAGGACGGGCGGAGACGAGAGAGGGCAAGCCCCGTGAGGGAAGCCCCAGCCGTGGGAAGCTTGTCTGGTTGGGGGAGAGACCCTCCGGCCGCACCCCAAGCTCACCAGCCCAGAGCTCCTTTGCCGGGAAGAGGAGTTCTAAGATAGCCAGAAATAAATTAGTAAGGACTCTCTTTCCTCAGCTCGGTGAGGCTAAGAGCGGCTGGAGAATCAGTGGGGCCGGCGCCCGGGCTTGCTCGCCGGTGAGCACTTACCTGGTTCCTGATGGAGGGAGTGGCTGTGTGAGCCGGGAGCCTGCAGGGACGGACTGAGCTGAGCACCTTTGGTGCAAAGGCTGGAGGTTTTTGGATTGTTGTTCCCGTGGTGCGGAGCTTGCACGCGAGTGGTGTAAGGAGGACGCCATTTTGTCGGGCTTGGGCCCTCCCACGAAGGATCAGGTCCGAGACCTAATTGGTCTGGTGAAATTGGTGAAGTGTGTGCGTGCCCGCGCCTGCGGCCTTTGATCCCCACCCTCCGCCCGGCTTATACTGCGTTGCCAGGGAAACACAGGGCGGTGCCCTCCGGCTCCTACACCTGCTCGCTGAGACCCGGGAGTGCGCAAGCCGCCTCTGATCCCCACCCTCCGCTCGGCTTATGTTGTGTTGTGTTGCCAGGGAAACGCCTAGTGGGAGTGATCCAGCTCCAACAGGCTGCTCACTGAGACGCAGGAGCACGCAAGCCGCCTTGGGTCTCTGCTTTCCACACTCCGCTTGCAGAGTTGCCAGGCTGGTGATTGGTTGTCAGGCTGCTCGGCCTGATCTGCAAGCGGCTGATTGGGACAGGCTGAGACTGGGAGTTCTCCTGGGAGGGTTGGGCCGTGAGCTGCGTGCCTGCGTGATCCAGCCAGGGTTCTCCTGGTGATCTATCTAATACATCAAAGCAATCCCAGAGCGACAGCCAGAATGGGGAAATAAAGAAACATGTCACATGTAAAAGATCAGAAGAAACCTCCAGAAATGGAACCAAATGAATCAGAGGGATCCAACCTTTCAGAGACACAGTTTAGAACACTGATGATAAGAACGTTTAAGGAACTTAGCGAGGACATAAAGAAGGATAGGGAAACCATAAAAAACAACATGTTAGAACTAAAGCATACAATAACTGAAATGAAAAACACACTCGAAGGAATCACCAGTAGAGTAGATGAAGCAGAGGAGCGGATCAGCGATTTGGAAGATAAAATAGCAGAACTCACCCAGTTGGCACAGCAAAAAGACCAAAGAATAAAAAACAATGAAAATAGATTAAGAGCCCTATGGGACAAGGTGAAGCGCAACCACCTTAGAATCATAGGGATACCAGAAGGAGAAGAGAAGAAGCAAGGGGTCGAAAAGGTATTTGAAAAAATAATGACTGAAAACTTCCCTACCCTGGTGAAGGAAATCAACATACATGCCCAGGAAGTGCAGAGGGTTCCAAACAAGCTGAACCCAAACAGGTCCACACCAAGACACATCATAGTGAAAATGGCAAAGGTTAAAGACAGAGACAGAATCCTAGAGGCTGCAAGAGAAAGACAGCAGGTTACATACAAAGGAACTCCTGTTAGACTAACAGCTGACTTGTCTACAGAAACTCTGCAGGCCAGAAGGGAGTGGCAGGAGATACTCAAAGTGACACAAAATAAAGGCCTACAACCAAGATTGCTCTATCCAGCACGGCTATCACTTAAAATTGAAGGAGAAATAAAGAGCTTCTCAGAAAAGAATAAGCTTAAGGAATTCATTACCACCAAGCCAGCATTGCAAGAAATGTTAAAAGGACTTTTAAACAAAAGAAAGGGGTAAACAAGCTAACCCAGAGAGACAATTTAAGAAGATTGACGTCATATCAAGCAGATATAAAGGAAAAACTGATGGTTGCTGGTTGGGAGGAGTGGGGAAGAGGGAGAGGGGGAAGGTTTTGGACAGTGTATGTGGGACTACAATGTTGCCGCAGGGATATGGGGGCAGTTCTGGGAATGTAATTGATAATGTTGTGAAGAGACTATTATGTTGTGAGAAATAAGTCAGTCAGAGAAGGACAGGTACCATGTGATCTCACTTGTGTGTGGAGTCTGAAGAACTGAGTGAACGATCAAAGTAAACAGACTCATAGATGTAGAGGAAAAACTGAGGGTTGCTAGTTGGGTGTGGGGTGGGGCTAGGGGGAAGGGGAAGGGATTAGACAGCATAAATAGACAACTACAATATTGCCACAGGGATATGAAACAGAGTTCGGGGAATATAATAATGTTGTAAAAATTTTGTGGCGTGTCAGATAGTCACATGTCTTGTTAGGGAGACCACTTCATGGATGGAGTACAGGCTTGATCACTGCACTGTACAACTGAAGCTGGTGTTGTATAGTATTGTATGCCAACTGCAACTGAATATGTGGGTGGTCACGGGATGTGGAGTATACTGTGGAGGGGAGTCAGGGGAGTTGTGATGGATATGTATGATATGGGGGGAGTGGGGTGGCGAACTGGGGGAGGGGGGTTTTCACTTTGGGAGGTAAAGAGTATAACTATTGTATTGTGTTGTACACCGAAAACTAATAAAATAAAAAAAAGTAATAAAACAAAAAAAAACAAAAAAAAAACATTGCTGCTATAAACTTTGATTTCTACTTTTGTTTCATTAAGAAACTTTAAAATGTTTAATTCTTGGACTTGTATGGAATATGGACATAAATTTTCTTTCCATATGATATCCAATCATTTTGAAGATTCTGCCAAAGAAAATAAATTAACTGAGCCATTTATTTATTTACAGTTTGGATGACTTTAATAATTGGATTTCTAAAGCAATAAATTCTCGGGAAACTGATCGCCTCATTAATTCTGTGAGTTATTAGAATGCTTTTTGTACGGTCTGGGTGGTTTTCTACATTTGGAATTTATAATTTCCTATTTAGTAATATTTATTATCTGGTTTAATTAATCTTATTTATATTATGGAAGGCAAGGTCGCGTGTCCTATACTCTTAATAGAGGGCAGCCTCCTCTCCTGTGAAGGGCACTTTCCCCTTGTGTTCTTCAGTGAGGCTGGAACACTGGGCTGTACTGTGATGCACGTTGTGGAGACATTTTTCTTTGCAGGCAGCACTGTTGAATCAATCCAGTTAAGTCGAGAGTGTCAATATTAAAACAAAAGAGACATCAATATTAAATCTATAAATATGATGGCTTGCTGAGATGATTAAACATATTATTTGTGTTAATAAGTTCATTTATGGACATATTTGTTTGTACACTTGTGCCAGATGCACATTTGGGCCAGTCCTCTGTGGTCATTTATCAACATGGCTACTGCAAGCTCAGCAGAAGGCACACAAAAAAAGATAAAGTGAAAAAACAAACCTCTAGATGGGATCTTCACAAAAACAAATTAAAATATTGTTCAGAACAATGATCTTTAGCTTTCCACTCTGTTAATTTCTTCCCTAAAATATACAAAAATGAGATTTACTCCTTAGGATTATGAATTATCGTGTCTTTCTTTTTCTTTCTCCGAAGGAGCTGGGCTCCCCAAGCAGAGTGGATCAGCTTAACGGCGATGCCCAACCAGAAGCCTGGCGTCCATCTGCTGTGCGCCTGCGCCTCCACAGCGTGGACACGTTCAGGGGGTACGTGGGGCTCCCTTGTAACACGGTGCACACAGGCAGTCTGGGATTACGTGTTTGCACATGAACACACTTATAACCTTACATATTTTATATGTCTTTTACTTTCAAGGCTAGAAAGGATTTCTTGCGGTAAAAATAAATCAGCAGCCTCTCCTCACTTGAAAACTGCCATGATAGCCAATTTAGCGTATTGCTAAAAAGGAGTAGTGGGACAAGGCCAGAACCAGTTTCCAGTGGTATGTAGATTCTGCTGGATTAAGCTCATTTACATGGGGCAGTAGCTGTACATGGGGCCCCCATGTCTGTCTGCACCCCCATTCCTCACCAGTAGTTTGGCAAATGAGTAGATGTGCCAGTCTAGATATGAAACACCAGCACACAAAAGAGTCAGTCCCTACCCTTCACCACAGCATCATGTAGTAAATTGTTATAGTTTTATAGTTCTAGTAAAAGAATGGTGGCCAGGACCAAACTCTGATAATAAAGTATAAAACTATATAGCTGAAAATAAATTTCTAGGTATCAAGTCTTTGATTTCTACCCACTGGGGTCTTTTAAACTCCAGTGATAACCTTATAATTCTCTCCCAGCCTCTTCAGAGCTCTGAATGCTCCCAGTGTGTGTATTTCAAGCTAGGTAATAATAGCAATGATAATCAGAATAACAATCGCTAGCAATTTTTGAGTTCTATGTGCTAGGCACTGTTCTAACTTGTCTTAGTTTATTTATGACCATTTTATAAGGTATATACTTTTCATATGCCTATTTTACAGATGAAGAAATTAAGCCACAGAGTTAAGTAACTTACCCAAGGTCACTCAGACTGAGCAGAACAACCAGGATTTGATTCTAGGCAGTCAGGTTCCAGGGTCCCCGCAAATTACCCCATCAACGTACTCAAGTGTTCATTTCCCATATTCTGCAGAATTAGCATCAAACAATAGCGTATTCAGAATCAATTTTATTGTATGTCTCTTTATTTTTTTCTATTCTCATTGCCACTTTTAGAGATGAGATTTTCACAGACAGACAGGAACTAACGTTTATTAAGTACCTAAAACGTGCTAGCACTGGTTAGGTGCTAGCATATACATTATTCTCCTTAATAGTCCCAGCAGCCTCTATGTGAGGCATGTTCCCTCTTTTACAGAGAAGCACTCCGAGGTAACTGATGGGAGCCTTGCCCAAGGTCTTATGAGTAATAAGAAAGAAGGAACCAAGATTGGAACCCTCAGGTCTCACTCTAGTGACTATGCCTTCTACTACAGTTCTTTAACCTGAGACATCTAAAAATTAGCACAAAATTGAGCGATTGGAAATGTTTTGCTGTGTTTTCTAGTTACACAGTTCAGTGTCAGTGTAAATTTTTAAGACATCATCATCATGTTGGAAATGTTGGCGACAGAAGGACTTTAGTGTAGCATCCTAATTATAGTGACTGGAAGTAATAGTTTCTTGCTCTTTAAGTGTCATCTCGTATCATGAGTGTACCTTGTGAGTATGAGTGTGTCTGGCAGCTGCGCCATTCCTGGTCACTTGTGCAAGCCCTGAAAGCATGCTCTTTCTTGCTTTACAGGATAGCTCTCATCCTCATGGTCTTCGTTAATTATGGAGGAGGAAAATATTGGTACTTCAAACATGCGAGTTGGAATGGTAAGATATTTACTGAAGGTAGCATTGATTGCATTGGACCCCTCAGAGAACCGCAAGCAGGAGAATCACTCAGCATCTGCAGGAGCCCCAGAGATGAGGCCGCGGCAGCCTCCTCTGAGCCGCCGAGCTCCTGCCTCCATAGAATGACCTTTAGATTATTCTGTTAGCCTTTTAGTTTTGTTTTTCTTTTTATGTGTTGTGACTCTGTAATGCTTGGCTATTAACAACACATAGTCTCCAAAGGTCTCTGCTGTAGGACCGTGGGACTCCATAGAAGATGTTAAGAACTTAGATGTAGGGCCGGCCAAGTGGCGCAGTGGTTAAGAGCTGGCTTGGGACGCCAGCGGCCCCGGTTCGGGTCCCACATATGAGGGCCAGTGACACTTAGATATAAATGATCCTTTGATATTCTGGATGTGCCTTTCAGTACAGCCATGTACATGCCATCTAAGATTCATGGTCCTCCTTGGGGTGCCATTGACCTGAGGTTGGTGTGAATGGTGCTGAGTAATAGCTGAGCATCTGGCCCGACAGTTGGTTTAAGAATGGATTTTTAATAGCACTGCTTAAAGATACAAACTTGTTGACAAATTTCTCCGAGGTCGGACAATTAAGTTGTCGAAAAGGTGTTACATACCTCATTGTTGAATATCACTATGGTCACCTTTGAAGTACTCCCCTTGGGAAGCTGAGCACTGATGCAGCACCTAGTCCACCCTTCAAAGCAATTTTGGAACTCTTTTTCTGGAATGGCCATCAGAGCTGTCGTTGTTTTATCCTTCATGTCCTGAATGTCATCAAACTGTCTTCCTTTCAATATTTTCTTTATCTTTGGGTAAAGAAAGAAGTGATTGGGGGCCATATCAGGTGAGCACGGAGGGTGTTCCAATACAGTTATTTGTTTACTGGCTAAACACTCCCTCACATACAGTGCTGTGTGAGGTGGTGCATTGTCATGATGCAAGAGCCATGACTTGTTGGTGAAAGTTCGGGTCCTCTAAGTGTTTCATGCAGCCTTTTCAGCACTTCCAAATAGTCAACTTGGTTAACTGTTTGTCCAGTTGAGACAAATGCATAATGAATAATCCCTCAGATATCAAGAAAGGTTAGCAACATTGTTGCAACACGTTCACAAACTTAATTGTCAGACCTCGTATTTCGTTCCCCTGGGTCCTGTTACATTCTTATTTTCCATACATTATATATCAGAATATAATGGGACCATTCTAGATTTAGGAATTATTTACTTTCTAGAATCCTTTTTCTTACTCTTTGTGCCTATGTTTTTCTGCAGGACTGACAGTGGCTGACCTTGTATTCCCATGGTGAGTTGGCGCTCTACCATCAGCTCTTCCGTAGGTTATCTCCAATTTTTTTCTTTTCAGCTGATGCTAGAGCTTTTCTTTGAGACCAACCCTGAATTCTGGGCCTCATGCCTGGTCACTCCCAGGTCTCTGCTATTATGAGGTCCTTCTGAAAGTTAGTTACTGAATAATTCTTATCCTTGGCATACTGCTTATCTGAAACATGTGCGTATAAAAGATGAGTGATTTCAGAGGGACTGTTTTGTTAGTGTAGATATGATATACAAGATCCTGGAATTGTGCAGAAAATCGTGAATTCTAAATATGGCTTAAATTCCACTAATCCTGAAAGTAAGTATAAAAGTCATATTTCCTAAAAGAAATGCTATATATTGGTATCAGGGAATTCTGGTAAGTATGTAATAGGGCAATGATAGTAAATAAAAATTTAGGATAATATTACCCAACTCTGTCCCTGATCATCTCAGCGACTCTGACCTGTACATTGTGGAATTTGTGTCTTTTCTGTGACACTTTAAGCAACTGTGTTCCATCATTAGGAGGTGGTCCTGGCTACTGGTGTATGTCTTTGGTCCCTTGTATTTCATTACTAATATGAACTCAGGCTTTTTTTGTGGAGGAGGGCATTGCTGGATGTTCTTTTTTGAGATGGGTTTGGGTAGCAGGGAGCTTTACATGCCTGCATACCTGGTATTTATTTATGGATAGTCACTGTGAGGTTCTTGTACAGGAAAGTGGTGTGGTTCCTGTTCCTGTTCCTAGAGGTTTTTAACCTGAGCAGGTGACCCTAAGAAAGGAAACCATGGGACACCAAGGATGCAGCAAGACTAAACCTTCATCTCTGTTAAGACCTTGCCAAATAATTAGAAAAATTACCATTCCAACTTTTTACCATTCCAACTTTTTTTTTTTTAAGAGATAATTTAGTATAGTCAAAGAAAGGGGGAAAAACACAGTTTTCATTCTTCTTTCAGAATCGAGAGTGAATTTAGAAATGATTGAAGTGTGTGGTTTGTTTCTCAAGGACTCAGAGTGAATGTCGAGTTATTTGGATTATAGCATCTTCACCATCTTATCTTTCTGATAACTAAATGGGACAGTTGTCCTTGAAAATTGCACCTGGTACTGAATAATTTCCTCCTAAGACAGGACTTGAAGCTGCACGAACCTTACAAGCCCCACAGGATTACATTCAGATTCTTCCTTCTCTATTAACCTGATGTCATTTCAGTAATTGGCTACTTTAAAAAGTCATGTGTTGCTTCTCCTATGTAGTAGATTATAACCTATTAATGATGTATAGACAAAAATATTGGAAATGGCCATCTAGTAATAGCCGTTTTTTTTTCTAGGTTTGTATTTATTATGGGATCTTCAATTTTTCTGTCAATGACCTCCATGCTGCAGCGGGGATGTTCGAAACTCAGGTTGCTGGGGAAAATTGTGTGGAGGAGTTTCCTGTTAATTTGTATAGGAGTTATCATTGTGAACCCCAATTATTGCCTTGGTCCATGTAAGTATTTTTTTCCCTCTGTTAGCATATATTCAGGTTGAAATATGGAAACTACATGTTGTAGTTCAAAAGAAGTGTAATTCCTCCACCTCAAGTATCTGCAAAAAAGAACAGTTATTAAAAAAGTATGTATAATGCTTGCATAACTTTGGGTGTTTTTATTGTTATCTTGGACTTTGAGACCTGGCAGAAGCCTCCAAGATCACCCAAACCCTTCTCTTGTACAAAGAAAGACAGATCACGAGGGACTGCAGTGCCTCCTTCAGATGATCTAAGTGTCATGAGGGGCAGAGTAGGGAACAGACCAGGTCACCTGATTCTCAGACCCTGTCCTCCTGCCACTTTGTGGTTTCATCAGCTTTCATAATAAGGCTGTTGTGTGGTAGTTCAAGAATTCACCTTTGTCACCACCCCTATGTCAGCTGGGTTACTAGGAAGGAATGCCATCTTTGTCATTGTTTTAGCAGTGTGAGGGAGACAGGAAAACTCAGGGAAAGATGTAAGCCCTGTGCTTGGTACCAGAAGCAGTGATTGATGTTCTCAAGTGTCCTTAGCTAAAGAAGACTAATTATCTAGACAATAGCCAAAGGAACCCCTCAGGCAAGAAGCAGTAAGACTTTAGGCATTAGGAGGAGGTAGAGGTCACTTCCAGTGGGGGGTCACAAGGGAAGATGTCACATAAAAGTTGATTCATTGGGTCTCTAAAAGTGGGCCACTGCTCCTAGGAGAATACATTATAGGGTTCATTATAGGGTTACACTCTTCTAGTGATAGTCATGTAGCCTGTAGAATCAGTTGGTGGCCTGTGCTAGGTCTGCAAGTTCCTCATGGATGTGAAAGTTGAATCTGTGACCCTAATGGGAAAGGGCCAGGAGATGAACTTCAGGGTCAAGAGTAGTCCTTGCTTCATCCCCACACCTAAGGAAGACACTTTTGTTTTCATCCCAGTCTCCCAGCTGACTGGCTTCCTGCTGTGAGCTTGAGCCATGTGTCCTGACCATATGTAGTATTTCCATCTCTAAGAGCTTAAAAAAGACTCATGTGCAATATAGGTGTGCCTTCCCCTTTAGAAAAAAGTAATTCTGTCTTGGGATGAAATGAGATGTGCTGGCTAATTACCTAACTTGTACCTTCGGCAGTGTCTTGGGATAAGGTGCGAATCCCTGGAGTGCTCCAGCGGCTGGGGGTGACGTACTTTGTGGTTGCTGTGTTAGAGCTCATCTTTGCAAAACCTGTGCCTGACAGTTGTGCCTCGGTGAGAAACCTTATTTTAAAAACGGGAGGGGGTGGAATATCGGTATATAGTTTTCAGAACTCTCTTTAGTTCTGGGTGCAATACTGTACTTCAGTAGATTCTTTAACTCTTAGTTGAATGCATTATTTTTTCCTTCAATTAGTTATTTTTATTTAGTCTTTATATCAGTCTTTTTTTTTTAGAGGGCAGTGTCACTGGCCCTCATATGTGGGATCCGAGGGCCACTGGCATCCCAAGCCAGCTCTTAAACACCGCGCCACTCAGCCTGCCCAGTCATTTTTTTTTTTAAAGATTTTATTGGGGAATTGGGGGAGGGGAACAGACAAGTTGCTGTCCTTTTGTTCTTCAGTCTAGTTGTGGAGGACGTTGCTTCACTGTCCCACGTTGGTATTGTCATTGCGCTCTTCCCAGGTGAGGCAGATCAGTCGCCTGCCTCTGGATGGCCGCTCATGGCGGCTCTTGGTAGCTCACACCAGCTGCCAGCCACTCACTATAGCTTATGGCAGCCTACTGCAGCAGGGGCTGCAGCTACGCTGTCACCAGCAACTCACAACAGCCCAGCTCCAGGTGGAGCTGTTGTTCACCATCTTAGCTGTAGAGGGTAGTGTCACTGGCCCTTATATGTGGGATCCGAACCCAGGCCCTGCTGCTCAGAGCTGGAGTCCCAAGCCAGCTCTTAACCAACGCGCCACTCGGCCGGCCCACTATATCAGTCATTTTTTATTGTGGTAAAAATCACATAGCATGAATTGTACCCTCTTAACAAATCTTTAAATGTCCAATAACCAAATGCATATAGATGGCATTAAATAATATCACCATCTTTTAGTTTGTTGGTTCAGTCTCTTGGGGCATGACTGCTAACTTTTCAAATTCCTTGCGGTATAAGATATATTAAAAAACTCATATAGGGCCGGCCGAGTGGCTCAGTTGGTTAAAAGGTAGCTCAAGAGTACGAGCTGAGCTCTGAGCAACAGCAGTTCAATGCTGAACCAAAAAAAAACAAAAAAAAACAAACAAAAAAAACTTCATATATCATATTAGTATCTGTACAAAGGCTGCAAAGGTTTAACTTGGAAAGAAAGTGTCAAGCTAGGGTATGGGAGACTGACAGTATACCATTGATTATTTCTTCTTTGTAACAAGTATGAGAGAGTCACCTCTTTTGTGATTACTTTCTATCTTGGCATAAATTGCTAAATTTACCTAGGTGACAGCTATTCTTTTTTCCCCAATGGAGGTAAAAATTCAGGTGGAAATGTTTAAACTCTTCCATTTGGTGTTTACTTAACAGTAAATTAATACTAGTACAAAACCAGTAAATTAATACTACTCTATTTTCTAGCTTCTTTCTGTACATGTAACCAGCAAATTCATCATCAAATCTCAGATTTTCTTGTGTCTTTCTGTAATGATTGCTCGGTTATATGTTCTTGAAGTGCATTTAATCGTTACTGTTTTACCTCCTCTGCCCTCTCCATTTGCATATCCGTACCCTCTATGGTAGATTTCCTTAAGGTGAAGTGAAACTAGGCATGTGCAGGTGAACATGGACTTGGTTAGCTGCATGTGGGACCTGAGGGTCTGTGGAGACTCGTCCAGGGCCACCACAGTGGAGCAATGGTTGGGTGGGACACCAAGAAAAGGTGGGTTACACTCTTTTTCCATCAACCAGAATAGCTCCCAAAGTTTAAATTTCATTTTCCTCTTAAAATTTATTTTTTAGCTTCCTTTGTAAGAATAGCTTTAATGAGATATATTTCACATACCATAAAACTCACATGTTTGATGTGTACAATTCAGTGATACTTAGTATATTCAGAGTTGTGTGATCATTACCACTATCTAATTCTAGAAGATTTTCATTACCCTGAAAGAAACCCCATACTCACTACCAGCCATTCCTCTTTCCCCCCAAACCGCCCCCAGCCCTAGACAACCCTAATCTACTTTCTGTCTCTATAGATTTGCCTATTTTGGGACACTTCATATAAATGGAATCATAATGTGTGGCTTTTTATGTCCGGCTTCTTTCACATAGCATAGTATTTTTCAAGATTTACCTATGTTGTGCCATGTACTAGTACTTGATTACTTGGTGGATAACATTCTATCTTGTGCATGTACCGCATTATGTATCCACTCATCAGTTGATGGACATTTGACTTGTTTCCACTTTTTGGCTATTAACGCATTGTGATCATTCCATATATATTTGTGTACAAGTATTTTTGTGAACATCTGTTTTCAATTCTCTTGGGTAAAGAAATAGAATTGTCCACTGATTTCTTTTTAACTAATGTTTCACTGTGATATTTCATAGAGGGGGAACATCTAGACCACATAATACATATGAAATAAACATGCATCCCTTTTTATATTAGTACCATCAAGTCCAAGAGAAGACTCACAGGGAATTTCCTAAATATACATACTGCATATCATTTCCCATTCTATTTGCATTTAGTTTGCATGTTTCCTTATGTCCTTCACTCAGGAGAGAAGGTGCTCTTCCTTTCAAGACGTCATATCCAGCTGGCCCCAGTGGCTCTTCATTTTGATGCTGGAAAGCATTTGGTTGGCCTTGACATTCTTCTTACCTGTTCCTGGATGCCCTACGTAAGTGAACCCTTGTAGGTAAGCCCTTTTTGCATGTCATTTTCTGGCAAGTCACAGCTTCTGGGGCTATAGTTTCAAATTTCCCAAGTCAGAGGAATCCTCTTCTGCCCTTTCTTCTCCTTTGAGGCATACTTAGTATTGGGAGAGGCATTTGGGGTGTGTCCAAAGGAAGGTCTCCATGAGGTTTTTTCAGGGCCAGTTTGAATGGACTTTGGGCCTCTAAGCCTTACCGTGGGGGGGCGTGAAGAGAGATTGGTGAGAGAGCATGGGTCTGGAAGGTTCCCCAGGCTTGTGCATGTTTGAGGCTCTTTGTTGGGCTGCGTACACAGCCAGTATTTATCCCGTCCCTTCTGAAGTCTTGTCAGCTGAGTGCATGTTCTCCCCTCCCAGTGGTTACCTCGGCCCTGGTGGCATTGGAGATCTGGGCAAGTTCCCGAATTGCACTGGAGGAGCTGCTGGCTACATTGACCGCTTGCTTCTGGGCGATGAGCACCTTTACCAGCACCCCTCCTCGACTGTGAGTGACACTGGCTTGCACTTACAACTGGACATGTAGGCACTCCTAAGTGAAGGAAACTGGAAAGGCCTGGGCAACTTTAAACTATCCATTTAATAAACTGTGCTGAGGACTCATTTTTGTTTGAGAAATGGGCTGCTTCAGTGAGAGTGCATTGTATCAGAGGTGTAGTGTAGTGCTTTTCCATATGTCTCAGGTCGGATTTCCTGGCAGCAGACTGAGACAGGGATTCATACGCAGAGGTTCATCAGGTGGTCCAGTGCAGATCAACCCCTGCTGGGGAAGGAAGGGCAGAGGGAGCCTCAGCTAATCTCATGGCGGGCTGGGGTGGCCCTTCAGAGTCATTCTGAGTTGAGGGGAGGGATTGGGCCCTTCATATCCCTTGTTGGATGTCGACTGCCCCCAGCAAGGGTGCAACTCCTGGAGAGGCAGCTCTCTTAAGTCACACACAAATCCAGAAGATGGATTTGGCTGAGAGCTACTGGCCATTAACACTGCTCGCAGCTGGGGAATAAGGCTTTAGTCCTGACAGCAGCGGAGTGGGCGGGGGGAGGGGGTATCTGGTGGTACACTGCAGCATCCACTACACCGTTTATTTCTAAATAGCTCCTGTTTCTACAGTAACATTTATAATGAAATAATACAGATATATGTTAAAATGTTATTTGCCTTAAGAAAAGAAAAGAAGCTGTTTGTGTTCCAATAGGGTTGACCAAAAAGAATACACTAGAAAATTACGATGGTGTTATATATAGTGTTTGAAACTGGTCAGGGATGTCAGCCAGCATGTCCCCTGAGCCACCTGAAGTTGAAGTGGCTGCACTGGACCATGGCTCATCCTTGGGCTCTGGGTTCCCTTCTGAAGTGTCACGCATCACACACTTTCTTGACCAGAAATATTCTGCCTATAATCCCCACAAGCTGGCAATGGGTTTTTGCAGCTAAAGCAAACGTATCAAATATTGGAGTGTATTCAAGTCTGTATTTAGTCTGTGAGTTGCCGCGTGCATTTCTGTGGTCACCGAGTGAGTGCTGTCCTGTTGTTCTGTTTTGTTGAGGTGCTTTATCACACCACGGTGGCCTATGATCCCGAAGGAATCCTAGGGACCATCAACTCCATCGTGATGGCGTTTTTAGGAGTTCAGGTATTTGTTCATTTCATTCAGATACATTTTTCTGACTGTTTGTGATTATTGCTTCATCACTAATTCAAAAAGCTCTTTCATTAAAATAGCAAATTGGAAGCATATCAACTGTGTATTACAGATCTAATAAATTCTGTTTATTTTTTGACAGATTATCATAACCAGAAGTTGCTAAAATTCAGCACATTCAAATAGTTAGGTATAATTTCCATATTCTCAAAAGAAATTCTTATTATTCATGTGGTTTAGCTTAGAAATAGAAGCATAGCAGTTTCTGGATAAAAGATTTCTCTGCTAGACTGTGCAGAGTGTTTGGGTGCTGGTGATATTGGGAAGCCACCATCTCACTTGTCATGTTTCTTGTGTACACTGTACATGGTTTCAGGCTGTGCATATTTTTATGCCACAGTCAATACAGGTTATTCTTGGTTTATCTCACATGAAGTTTTGTTTAAATTCTGAACAGTCTAGATTTTCTTCTTAAGGTTTTCCCAATTGGTGGTTGAAACCACTGTTTGAGGGGAGCTAACTGGGAGAGGAAAAACCTGTGAAGCAGTGCTAATGGTACCCTCTGTGATGATGAAAATACAATCTGTGCTGTCTGTATGGCTACCAAGTACTTGAAATGTGGCTACCATGACTGCGGAACTGAATTTTTATTTTAATTTTTTAATTTTTTATTTATTTTTTAATTTCATTTCATTTTAAATTAAATTTTAAATAGTTGCATGTGGCCAGTGGCTCCTGTATTGGATAGTGCATGTCTAAAGGGTATACACCTTGGTGATTAATTTCATATTAAGAAACACTGCCTTGGTCTCTGTAGCACGCCATGGTTTACACGTATCCATTTAATCCCTGCACACACTCTCTAGGGGAATGCACACCTGCAGGAGCCCCTTGCCTGGGGGTAAGCGTGCAGACCTGGTGCACACCGCCTGGGCTCACACCCCGCAGGGCCACTTCCTAGCTGGGGCACCTGGGCCTTGTTACTTGGCCCCTCCCTGCTTCCATAGCACCTATTCATAAAGGTGAGGACAGGATGAAATAACTTAATTCGTGTAAAGTTCTAAGAACTGGCACATAGAAAACATTCATAAAATTTAGCTGTTATTTTAAATGATTAACATTTTCTTATACTTTGATGTTTTCAGAAATTAATTCTTAATTCGGGGAGAATTTTATGCAAAGTTCAGAATTTACTGTTTTTAAAATATGTTTCTGCTTCCGGTTCCACCCGGTCCCTGTCCCTCTTCTGTGCTGCTTCCAGCCTAGGCTGTCTAGCAGGCCAGTCGGAACTGGTCCCTTGGTACTTTTGGGGGTAGGGGGGTGACTTTCATTGGCTCTCCATCACCTATGGGAGAAAGCCTGCACCTTGTCGTGAAACCTACAAGCCTGCCTGCCTGCCATCTTCCTGCCCGCCCCACCCTCCAGCCTTTCTGAATTACCTAGAGCCCCTCAGGGATGCCGGGCTTTCCCACCCGTTTTGACATGCTTCCGTGCATGCTGTTCCGGTCTGCCTGGACACTCTTCCGCCTTTGTGCTCGTGACCTCAACCTGACTGCTCTTCTGTAACGTCGCCCTCCCCACTAGGTGATCCCAGGTGCCTCTCACAGTCTCCTGTAGTCAAGAGCAGTGGTGATATGTCATCCTTCTTTGTAATCCCAGTGTTCCAGAGTGGGCCTGGCAGATGAGTCTGTGAGTGACTAAGACAATGGATGGATATGAAATAAGAAAATACCTTAGGCAATTCTCTTGGTCATACTGCATTTTCTTTTCCAGGCAGGAAAAATACTCCTGTATTACAAGGATCAGACCAAAGACATCCTGATTAGATTCACTGTTTGGTGTTGTTTTCTAGTAAGTAACCAACGTTCCTCACTAAAATTCCTTTTTTCTCACACGTACATATTTAAAAGAAAAAAGTGTTTAGCAACACGGGTATATCAGCTGTCACCACATCACAATAGGTAGCATTCTTCACTTGAGTAACAGAGAGGAACCAGTCTTTACACCTAAATTCTCAGGTTTGTTTTCTTAGGAAAATGTCTTTACAAATAAGTCAGCGTTTGCCATCAAATAGCCAGCCAGGAATGTTTGAAGAAAGGGAGCCAAGGTGTGGGTTCTGATGGGGAGCCAAACTAGAAAGACCAGGCAAATAACAGGTTTCCAAACACCGGCTTCCAAATTTACAGGTGACAAATGAGTTGTAAGATTGACTGTTCCTTTTACCCCTCTGACCTTGCCATCATGTTGCCTCTCAAGATTGACTCTGATTTATCACTTACTTTACCTTCAACTCAGAGGAATGCTGAAACAATATTTTTTTGGAGAATATTTTTAGTTACACATCTTAAAAATATTTTTCCAGTTCAAAGAATAAAATACCAGATGCCATTTTCAGCCCTCCCTAAAAAATTAAATAACTAATATTTTTCAGTTAGGGAACATTGTTGTTTTTTCAGATGATATGAAAAGCTTTAACATCTTTCTCCCCTGTTATAGGGGCTTATCTCTGTTGCTTTCACGAAAATTTCTGAAAATGAAGGCTGTATTCCAGTAAACAAAAATCTCTGGTAGGTATAGAACACAGTGTCATTTTAATGATGATTAGTCGTGCTCACACTGGCTGTGTTCCCAGGAGCACTGAGGCATCTCGTTCCCCCCATAGGTCCATTTCATACGTCACCACACTCAGCTCCTTTGCCTTCTTCATCCTGCTTTTCCTGCACCCCGTAGTGGATGTGAAGGGACTGTGGACAGGAGCCCCATTCTTGTACCCAGGTAAGTCACCTCTAACCCAAAGGGAAGTGGTGATAGTGACCAAGTTGACTGGCCCGGAGACCAGCTGAGCATATCCAGTGCTGGGTCCTTGAGCCACAGCCCTGGTGGCATGTTTCCGTGACGCAGGCTGAGGGAGAAAGCAGCAGGGACCACGCCGTCCCAGGCTATCCAGGATATCACTGGCCTGTTCCTAAGCAGTGCACCCCATTTTACCCACTGAGACTGTGGGGTCATAACGAGCTCCACTTGTTTCCTCAAGCAATATGAAGTTGTAGAGGGTCGGAAACAACCCGGGGCATATCATCCAGCCTCTCTGATGCTTCAGAAATGGAGCCATACTTTCTTAATGTAAATGCATGACCTTACAGATGATGTATAAGAAGTAGCAAGAGACATTATCAAGAGATAGATGGAATGGTTTTAATAGGTTCTACATGGAGACTGAGAAACAGACCAGATAATTTCAGTGACTCATTTCAGCCCCCTGATTCTAGTAACAGCTACATTATTTGGATCTCAAGTTTTCTGTGAGAAAATATAAGTTAATGATTTTGGCTTTCAGATTTAACATTCAAGAATTACATTGTTTGATAAGCACACTCACAACTTTTAAGAGATTTGTTTTGTGTAATGTTTGAGCTGAGAACAGATTAAAAATACTTCTTATAGGTAGAGAAAAAATATGAATTACTCTTTCAAAACAGGTGATGGTTAAAGGAAGTTAAGACATAGGTTATAGCTCAAAGAATTAAATGAGTTGCAAGAGAAGCATCTTTTCTTTTTAGTGTGTAAAAGAGCTACCATCCTCTAAGCATTGTAAAAATAGGCCTAGCAAAGAGATAGGTAACTTGAAACAAGTCCTAGTAATTGGTAGCTTGAAGAAAGAAAGTGAGAAGAACCAAGATTTTTAATTCTAGTTCTACCTGATTCATTATATGACTTGTGGAAGTTTCTTAGCTGCTCTCTCAATCTCAGTTCCTTTATATGTAAAATCTGGAAATAATCGCCTCCCTCGCTGGTTTTCAATAATGGGCTCAAACTTTCCCTAGCACTATTCAAAGTTGCTAAATAGATCTTTAATAAACTGTAGAGTGGGTGGTCCTGGCATAGTGAAAGTAAACACTGGAAAAGTTATACCAGTTTCAGATTCAGAGTTGACAGCAATTAGTGGGATCAGGTGTCAGATAACCTCAATTTTCTCAATAGAGGATATAAATAAATGGGTGCAGGTCAGGTACCTGTAGTGAAGAAGGTTTGGGAAAGTCACTACGAAAAATTTGGCAAGAAGTCAACAACTGAAAATTTTAAAACTGTTGAAGGGTTGTACAAATTGTTATCAGGACGTTTCCGGAGGTTTTTCTATATCCATTAAATCAACGGTCTGTCTATGCTACTGCTGAAATAGAGGTCCAAAAGATAGGAACCTCATACCAACAGATGCAACACTGAGTTCCAGTCCCTTAACTTGTCTGGGTTGTCTGAAAATTGCCTATAAAATGTGCAATTGGCAAGTTTTTGTAAATCAAATATAAAGGAGAAAATTTCTCTTTTCAAGATCTTTTTTTTCTTACGAAAATTACTTAAAGAACTTTGCAGATGATGTCTGTTATTAAAAATACCACAGCTTGCAAAAAAAAAAAAAAAAAAGACGTTGGGCCGGCCGAGTGGCATGGTGGTTAAGCGCTGGCTTGGGAAGCTGGCGGCCCCGGTTCGGGTCCCACATATGAGGGCCAGTGACACTGCCCTAAAAAAAAACAACAACAAAAAGACATTGTTATAAAAATGAATCTTTTCTAATAATTTTTTGATACAGTTGACATTTAAGTGTCTAAGATACGCATCACTTATATTTGGCAGTAGCAGGGCGTGATTTTTGTTTTCCTCACTGAAGCGAAGGTCCAATTTCAAGAGTTAAATAGGGCCGGCCGAGTGGCGTGGCGGTTAAGCGCTGGCTTGGGAAGCCAGCGGCCCCGGTTTGGGTCCCACATATGAGGGCCAGTAATACTGCCCTCAAAAAAAAAAAAAAAGAGTTAAATAGATGATCAGATGTGACACAGGAGAACATGATCGTCTGCGTCTCTCCTTCAGGCATGAATTCCATCCTGGTGTACGTCGGCCACGAGGTCTTCCAGAACTACTTCCCCTTCCAGTGGAAGCTGCAAGACAACCAGTCGCACAAAGAGCATCTCATTCAGAATATCGTCGCCACTGCCCTCTGGGTGCTCATTGCCTACATCCTCTATAAAAAGAAGGTGTTTTGGAAGATCTGACAGCTGCAGCTGAAGTGTGCTGCTGGCAGACTCTAGTGGGCCTTGGGGCCTTTATTAAAAGGACTCATTAATTGGAAAACCTTTAGGATATGTGTTTCCAGATTGTTGGGGGAAGGTGCTGGTGCCCTCAGGCTAGCGCACTGCGACCTGGCTCATCAGAACTCCACTTGTGTGGTTGGGACTTTTAAATTTGGAATGCAAATTGTTTTTTTCCTCCATCTTCTCTGTAAATGGATGGATTTGGAACTTCATTCTGAGGATTTCTCAGTTAACTTTTCAAAAGGGAATTACCATGGGCGTTTTGCTTCTGCGACAGGAAAAAAAACAACAACTATGGTCTGATTCTTACTGATCTCGTTTTCCTGCAAACTGCCTTTCCATGTGTATACGTGCCAACCAAGAATACCATCATGTCTGTTGTGGCTGACTATAAAGCTTATTGAATGTGATATGCAGTAAGATAGTCTAATATTCTTTGGTTAAGTGAAGTTGAACATTGCAAGAAAGTCAGGGTAATTTCCATTTCAGGTCTGCAAGGCATTAGTGGGTCCAAAAAAAATTGCCTTTTTATCAAGCCATTTTCTCCTTTTCCCCACTTGAAAAAGTTGAATTATGGATTCAATTATGGGTGTTATTTTCAGCCACTGTTGCTTAGTTATTGGCTTATGTACCAATCTATTTACCTATCAGTCATCTGTCTGTCTGTTTATCTATCATCATCTCTCCATCCGTCCTGACCACCACCTTCTTCCCTGTCTTTCTGTCTGAGTACCTAGATGGTAGCTGGTACCCAGGGATATAGCTGTGGAAGAGAGAAAGGCCGACTGTCTTGCTTTGGCTCCAGCTTTGCCAGCCTTGCATGTAAGATGGTGCACAAGTCCCTTGGCCTGTGTGGGCCTTGGGTTTGTCATCTGTGAAATTAGAGAGAGAGTGACTACCTCTCAGGTCCCTTCTAACTCTTAGTTAGACCCAGTGAGGTGGGATACATCAGTAGCTTTTCTAAAACCCTTAAAAAAGAATTTCATTATGGAAAACTCTTCAAAATAAATGATAATGAAAAGTTTTAAAAACTCTCATTGGAGTAAGTATTTTCAGAATGACCCTCCACAGTGGAGGCACCTTTCCTGCTTGGAATCACTAAACTGAAGAAGTAGTTTCTCGGGAGTGAGGATGGGAGAACACACAAAGAGAAACAGCGCTTTTCATATGATGCATCATCATACTTACGAATTTTCTGTGAGAATTCCGTATTTAAGGAAAACATGACAATAGCTTGTACTTTAGAGCATCCTTCTGTGGTGAGACAGGGCCATCTCAACATCGCTTCGACGGTCGCCACTGCGTGGAAGACTTGCTAGTCTGTGTTTCCAGCTCAGACCTCTACCCTGAACTCTCAGCCCAACTTTAACTGCCTGCTGAACCCCTCCACCTGGACATCTGCCAACATCCAGGCTCACCTCTTCCCTGCTTTCTTCTTCGGAATTCACACCTTTTCCTCTCTGGATTTTCCTAGCTCTGTGAGTGGATTGTTCGCGACTCGATATAAAACTGCCATCTTTCACCCACCTACCTCCTTTTCCTATATTTAGTCATTACCAAATCTTCTCAATTTTGTCTCCATCGTCCCCTGTATCTTCTTCATTCTCACTGTTACTACCTTATTACTACCTTATTACTCTAGTCCAGACCCTTGTAATTCTTTTTAAACTGGCCTCCTTCCCTCAGTCCCTCCTTCCATAAAGCAACTATGTTAAGCTTTATGAAGCCGAGCTCCGAGCAGATCACCTCTTTGGAAAAACTTACACTGAAGTTGAAACAGCTTTGCCTGGCATACATAACCACCCTCAGTTGAGCCCAACACATATTCCCAGCTTTCCTTCCCCACCCTCTAGGCCCATCCTACTTATTCCACCCAACTAAACACCTCCACCCTCCATCACTTAGCCAGGACCTCCTGGTTCTGACTTTGATTAGAATTTTCCTGGATTACTTCTGCCTCTTAATTTTCTCCAATTTTTTTCCAATAAAGTGACATTTGACCTGTCACTTTAGACCCCGTACCTCTAAGGCATCTCTTTTATATTGTCATCCAAAAATAGTATTTTCTTCCTCGGGGCTCTCATAGTATCTTATTGGGATCAATCTCATGGCACTCATCACTTTATGACTTGTATGATAGCTATTTGTGTACATGTCTAGTTTCCCATGCTGAACTGTGAGCTTGTTAAGGGCAAGAATTATCCCCTGTTCATCTGCGTATTTTTCATGGCACAAACACAGTGCCTCATACATAACTGGCACTAAATAAACATCTATTAAAGCAAAGCAATGGTTGTTTTGTTTTTAATATTTAAGTGCTAATAAAGTTAGTGTCTGGTGTGCCCCATGAAAATGTTCTTGGAGCTAATGTGTATGGGGACAGTCATCTTTGAGGAAACCTGCTGCTACTCTCCTCTTGGTATGAGTCATTATGGATGGTCACAGCTGTGTCATCCCATATCTTAGTAAGTAATGCTGGTTGGGCCTCTTCAGATGAGCTATCCAGAAGCATTTCTCAAATTGAGGAGTATATCAGTTAGGATGTCTTGAACCCTGAAGAACATGAAATTCTGATTCAGCTGGGTTATAAGGAAAATTCATCTCACATAAAAAATCCTGAGGCAGGCTGGCTCCTATCCACTTACCCTCAGCCAGCTCACTTCATTTCCTGGCTGTGAGATGACTGCCACCATGACAGCCCAACGCATTCAGCAAACGAGACACTCACTGGAAGGGGATGGCATTCCCTCTGTGTGTCTCATAGTTACATTGGCCAGAAAACCCTGCCCAGAAGCCTCAGCGTCTTTCCCCTTGTGTCTTCTACAGGTGCCTCACTTGATTTGCGAACCCAGCACTGACTAGGGAACCTGGATTGACCAAGCCCATGATTAAGTGGAAGATGGTGAAGACCTTTTTTGGGAGTGTAAAATTAGATGGGAAAGCACATTGCCAGTGTTTATCTTTAATTGCATATTTGTATAATCTAACTTTTTTTTTTTAGGTTTTTAAATTTCATTGATATAAATTTCTACATTATGAGGTCCAACAATTAAGTTTGTGAACTTGTCCTAGAAAAAGTGCTACATACTTCATTGCTGAATATCACTATGCTCACCTTCACAGTACTCCCCTTGGGAAGCTATGCACTGACGCCAGTGCTTAGTCCACCCTTCAAAGCAACTTTTGGAACTCTTTCTGGAATGGCCATCAGAGCTGTCATACAAAATTTCAAATTGTATGTTCTTTTATTTTTTTTCTTGATCCTATTCGAAAAAATTCCAGCTGTTTTATTATGCCTTTAAAGAAACGTTTTATTGGGGCTACTGATTAAATTAGTTCTTGTAGTTTGTTTCTTTATATCTTCAATTTTAGCTTTTTTTTTTTCCATGATTTTTCTTTTTCTTTTTTATTTTTTTAATTAGCTTCAGGTGTACAACACAGTGCAATGGTTATACTTTTTACCCCTCAAAGTTACAACTCCCATCCCCCAATTCTCCACCCCACTCCTCCCCCCCATATCATACTATCTATTACAATTCCTTTAAATCCCTTCCACCATATAATCCACATCCCATGACTATCTATATATTCAATTACAGTGGGCATACAATATTATACAACATCAGTTTCAGGTATACAGTGCAGTGATCAAGCCTCTACTCCATCCATGAAGTGGTCTCCCTAACAAGACATGAGACCATCTGACACCCCACAAAATTTTTACATTATATTCCCCAAACTGTCTTTCATATCCTTTTGACAATACTGTAGTTACCTATTTATGCTGTCTAATCCCTTACCCTTCTCCCTCATCCCCACCCCCCTCCCAACTAGCAACCCTGTTTTTCCTCTATATCTATGAGACTGTTTCTGTTTCTTTTGCTCATTCATTCAGTTTTTCAAATTCCACATATAAGTGAGATCATATGGTATTTGTCTTTCTCTGACTGACGTATTTCACTCAACATCATAGTCTCTAGGTCCATCCATATCGTTGCAAATGGTACAATTTCATTCTTCATAGCGGAGTAATACTCCATTGTATAAATGTACCACAGTTTCTTAATCCAGTCATCTACCGATGGGCATTTCAGTTGTTTCCAAGTCTTGGCTATTGTAAACAGCGCTGCAATAAACATAGGGGTGCATATATTTTTTTGAATTAGCATCTTGGATTCCACTGGGTAGATACCCAAGAGTGGAATTGCTGGGTCATAACGGCAGTTCCATTTCCAGTTTTCTGAGATACCTCCATACTGATCTGCATAATGGCCGCACCAATTTGCAGTCCCACCAACAGTGCACCAGGGTTCCCTTTTCTCCACAACCTCACCAGCACTTGTTTGTTGATTTGTTGATGATAGCCATTCTGACTGGAGTGAGGTGATATCTCATTGTGGTTTTTATTTGCATTTCTCTGATGATTACTGAGGTTGAACATTTTTTCATATGCCTGTTGGCCATCTATATGTCCTCTTTAGAGAAATGCCTCTTCATATCCTCTGCCCATTTTTTAATTAGGTTGTTTGTTTTCTTGGTATTGAGTTTCATGAGTGTTTTATAAATTTTGGATATCAACCCCTTATCAAATATATCATTGGCAAATACCTTCTCCCATTCAGTAGGCTGCCTTTTTGTTTTATTGATGATTTCCTTTGCTGTGAAAAACATTTTAAGTTTGATGTAATCCCATATGTTCATTTTTTCTTTTATTTCCCTTGCCTGAGGGGATATATCAGTAAAAATATTACTCAGGTTAATGTCTGCAAACTTACTCCCTATGTTTTCTTCTAGGAGTTCTATGGTTTCAGGTCTTACATTTAAGTCTTTAATCCATTTTGAGTTTGTTCTCGTATATGGTATAAGTAGGTGGTCCATTTTCATTTTTTTGCACGTGTCAGTCCAATTTTCCCAGCACCATTTATTAAATAGACTATCTTTACTCCAGTGTAAACTCTTGCTTCCATTGTCATAGATTAAATGACCGTATATAGATGGGTTTATTCCTGGGCTCTCTATTCTATTCCATTGGTCTGTGTGTCTGTTTTTATGCTAGTACCATACTGTTTTGATTACTGTAGCCTTGTAGTATGTTTTGATGTCAGCTGGTGTGATGCCTCCCACCTCATTTTTTTTTTTTTTGAGGGCAGTGTCACTGGCCCTCATATGTGGGACCGAACCGGGGCCGCTGGCTTCCCAAGCCAGTGCTTAACCACCGCGCCACTCGGCCGGCCCATTTTCTTTTTTTTTTTTAGCTGAGCCATCCTGCCACCTTTTGGCAGCTCAACGGCAACTCAGCTCAGGCTGGCCTCGAACAGCTGTTGCTCAGAGCTCAGCTCGCACTCTTGAGCGAGCTCTTAACCAACTGAGCCACTCGGCCGGCCCCCACCTCATTCTTATTTCTCAATATTGCCGTAGCTATACGGGGTCTTTTGTGGCTTCATATAAATTTTAGGATTCTATGTTCTGTTTCTGAGAAAAATGTCCTTGGTAGTTTGATTGGAATTGCATTGAATCTGTATATTGCTTTAGGTAGTATTGACATTTTAACTATATTAATTCTTCCTATCCATGCGTATGGTATGTATTTACATTTATTTGTATCATCTTTGATTTCTCTCTTCACTGTCTCATAATTTTCTGAGTACAGGTCTTTTACTTCTTTAGTTAAATTGATTCCTAGATATTTTATTGTTTTTGAAACAATTGTAAAAGGGATTGATTTCCTGATTTCTTCTGATTGTTTATTATCGGTGTATAGAAATGCAACTGATTTCTGAATATTAATTTTGTATCCTGCTACCTTACCAAATTCTTTTATCAGTTCTAGCAATTTTTTGGTGGAGTCTTTGGGATTCTCTATATATAGTATCATGTCATTTGCATATAATGACAATTTTACTTCCTCTTTTCCAATTTGGATGCCATTTCTTTCTTTTTTTTTTTTCTTTTTGTCTGGTTGCTGTGGCTAGAACTTCCAGAACTATGTTAAATAGCAGTGGTGAAAGTGGGCAGCCCTGTCTTGTTCCTCATCTTAAGGGGAAAGCTTTTAGCCTTTCCCCATTGAGTACCATGTTTGCTGTGGGCTTATCATATATGGCCTTTATTATGTTGAGATATGATCCCACTATTCCCACTTTGCTAAGAGTCTTTATCATAAATGACTGCTGGATTTTGTCAAATGCCTTTTCTGCATCTATTGATATGATCATATGATTTTTATTTTTCATTTTGTTAATGTGATGTATTACGTTAATTGATTAGTGGATATTGAACCAGCCTTGCATACCAGGAATGAATCCCACTTGATCGTGGTGTATGATCTTTTTAATGAGATGCTGAATTCAGTTTGCTAGTATTTTGTTGAGAATTTTTGCATCTATGTTCATTAGGGATATTGGTCTGTAGTTTTCCTTCTTTGTAATATCTTTGTCTGGCTTAGGATTCAGGGTGATAGTGGCTTCATAGAAAGAGTTTGGGAACCTTCCCTCCTGTATTTTTTGGAATAGTTTGAGGAGAATAGGTACTAATTCTTTTTTGAAGGTTTTGTAAAATTCACCTGTGTAGCCATCTGGTCCAGGGCTTATGTTTGTTGGAAGACTACTGATTCAATTTCTTTGGCAATAATCAGTCTGTTCAGAGTTTGTGTTTCTTTTTGGTTCAGACTTGGTAGATTGTATGCTTCTAGAAATTTATCCATTTCTTCCAGATTGTCAAATTTGTTAGCATATAGTTGCTCATAGTATTTTCTTAAAATTTTCTGTATTTCTGTGGTATCTGTTGTCACTTCTCCTTTTCATTTCTGATTTTATTAATTTGGGTCCTCTCTTTCTTTTTCTTGGTGAGTCTGGCTAAGGGTTTGATGATTTTGTTTATCTTTTCAAAAAACCAACTCTTGGTTTCATTGATCTTTTCTATTGGTTTTTTTTGTCCTCTATTTCATTTATTTCTGCTCTGGTCTTTATTATTTCCTTCCTTATACTCCCTTTAGACTTGTTTTGCTGTTCTTTTTGGAGTTCCCTTAGGTGTAAAGAGAGTCTGTTGATTTGAGATTTTTCTTCCTTCTTTAGGTTGGCCTGCACTGCTTTGAACTTCCCTCTTAGGACTGCTTTTGCTGCATCCCAGAGATTTTGGGTCGTGGTGTTTTCATTTTTGTTTGTCTCGAGGTATCTTTTGATTTCCTCCTTGATCTCATTTTTGACCCACTCACTATTTAGAAGCATGTTATTTAGCCTCCATGTATTTGTAAGCTTTCCAGATTTCGTCTTATAATTGATTTCTAGTTTCATAGCATTGTGGTCAGAGAAGACACTTGATATGATTTCAATCTTCTTAAATTTGTTGAGACTTGTTTTGTGGCCTAACATGTGGTCTATCTTGGAGAATGTTCCATGTGCACTTGAGAAGAGTGTATATTCTATAGCTTTGGGGTGAAATGCTCTAAAAATATCAATTAAATCCAGCTGGTCTAAAGTGTCATTTAAGGCCACTATGTCCATGTTGATTTTCTGTCTGGAGGATTTGTCCATTGGTGACAATGGGGTGTTGAAGTCCCCTACTATGATAGTGTTACTGTTGATCTCTGCCTTTATGTCTGTCAAAATCTGTTTTATATATTTAGAAGCTCCTATATTGGATGTATCGATGTTTACTAGGGTTATGTCCTCTTGTTGAATTGATCCCTTCATTATTATGTAGTGCCTTTCTTTGTCTTTTATTATAGTCTTCATTTTAAAGTCTATTTTGTCCAAAATAAGTATTGCTACTCCAGCTTTTTTCTCGTTTGCATTTGCATGAAATATCTTATTCCATCCCTTTACTTTCAGTCTGTGTGTGTCTTTTGATCTGAGATGAGTCTCTTGTAGACAGCATATGCATGGGTCCTGTTTTCTTATGCACTCAGCTACTCTGTGTCTTTTGATTGGAGCATTTAGCCCATTCATATTTAAAGTAATTACTGATGAGTGCATATTTATTGCCATTTTGTTATTTGTATTTCTTGTCTTCCTGGGTTAGCTTGTTTTTCCCTTTCTTCTGTTTAAAAAAGCCCTTTAAACATTTCCTGCAATGCTGGCTTGGTGGTAATGAACTCCTTAAGCTTATTCTTTTCTGAGAAGCTCTTTATCTCTCCTTCAATTTTAAGTGATAGCCGTGCTGGGTAGAGCAATCTTGGTTGTAGACCTTTATTTTGTGTCACTTTGAATATCTCCTGCCACTCCCTTCTGGCCTGCAGAGTTTCTGAAGAAAAGTTAGCTGTTAGTCTTATAGAAGTTCCTTTGTATGTAACCTGCTGTCTTTCTCTTGCTGCTTTTAGGATTCTGTCTTTGTGTTTAAGCTTTGCCATTTTAACTGTGATGTGTCTTGGTGTGGGCCTGTTTGGATTCAGTCTGTTTGGAACTCTCTGCACATCCCGGGCTTGTATGTCGATTCCTTCACAAAGGTAGGGAAGTTTTCAGTCATTGTTTCTTTAAATACATTCTCAATCCCTTGCTTCTTCTCTTCTCCTTCTGGTATTCCTATGACGTGACGGTTGTTGTGTTTCATGTTGTCCCAGAAGTCTCTTAAACTATTTTCATTCTTTTTTATTCTTTTTTCTTTTTGTTGTTCTAGCTGGGTGATTTCTGCTGTTTTGTCTTCTAATTCCCTGATCTGCTCCTCTGCTTCATCTGTTCTACTGGTGATTCCTTTGAGTGCGTTCTTCATTTCAGTAATTGTATTCTTTAGTTCTAACTGGTTGTTTTTTATGGTTTCCCTGTCCTTTATGTCCTCACTAAGTTCCTTAAGCATTCTTATCATCAGTGTTCTAAACTCTGTATCTGAAAGGTTGGATACCTCTGTTTCATTTAGTTCCATTTCTAGAGTTTTCTTCTGATCTTTTACTTGGGACATGTTTCTTTGTTTCTTCAATCTGGCTGTCGCTCTGTGAATGCTTTGATGTATTAGATAGATCACCTAGAAAGAAGAGAAAAGAAAAAAAGAAAACAAAGAGGGAAAAAAGAAAAGAGGTGTGTGGGGGGCTCTCCATCCTCTTTAATCTGCAGACCACTTGCTCAGGCTTGCAATGAGCTTTCCACAATTAGCTGCTGTGTGCTCTGGAACCGTGCTCACTACCAAAAAAAAAAAAAAAATCTTCACAGGTTGTTGCAGGTGGTCCGCTACTGCAGAAAAAAATCCCTCTGTGCCCTGTCGAGATGTGGGCCAGGCTCCAGAGGCTCAGGGTGCCTCTGGCAACACAGCTCTAGGAGGGTGGGGCAGGCCCCCAAGGCACCACTTGATGTGGTCAGTGGCCCCCATCAAGTCAGAGCAGCATGCACTCTTCACCAGCAGTCAGTCCACACAAACTCACCAGGAAAGCCTCGATCGGATCACACAGGTGCATCGCTCCTGGCCCAACACTCTCAGGAAAACTCCTGTCTCAGCCTGTCCCAATCACCTGCCCGCAGATCAGGCTAAGCAGCCCAACAGCCAACCCCCAGACTTGCAACTCTGCACACAAACAGTGCGGAGAATGGGGACCTAAGGCGGCTCTGGCACTTCTGAGTCTCAGTGAGCCGACTGATGCAGCTGGAGAGCACCCGCCCTGCGTTTCCCTGGCAACGCAGCACAAGCAGGGCGGAGGGTGGGGATCCAAGGCAGTTCGAGCACTCCTGCGTCTCAGTGAGCAGCCTGTTAGAGCCGGAGGGCACCCACCAGGCGTTTCCCTGGCAACGCAGCACAAGCAGGGCGGAGGGTGGGAATCCAAGGCCACATACATACACACGCACGCACTCCTGCGCTAAATTCACCAGACCAATGGGATCTCAGATCTGACCCTCTGTGGGATGGCCCAACCCTGAAAAAATGGCACCCTCCTGTACACCACTCGTGTGCAAGATCCACACCAGGGGAACAATGGTCCCAAAACTTGCAGCTTCTGCACCAAAGGTGCTCAGTTCGGTCCTTCCCCACAGGCTCCTGGGCCCGGCTCACACAGCCACTCCCTCCAACAGGAACCAGGTGAGTGCTCACTGGTGAGCGAACCCATGTGCCGGCCCCACTGGTTCTCTAGCCGCTCTCAGCCTCACCGAGCAGAGCAAAGAGAGTCCTCACTAATTACCACTGCCAGCTATCTTGGAACTTCTCTTCCTGGCAAAGGAACTCTGGGCTAGTGAGCTCATTGTGGGGCCGGAGAGTCTCTTCCCCAACTGGAGAAGCTTCCCACGGCTAGGGCTTCCCTCACGGGGTTCGCCCTCTCTCATCTCCGCCCGTCCTACCAGACTCGACGTGGCCTCCTCTTTAGGTCCTTTGTTTAGAGGTTCTGTTCATCTAATGTTCAGGGGACTTCCGAGGTTAAATGTTGCATAAATTGTTTGTAATTTTGATGTCATCCTGGGAGGCAGTTTGGAAAGTGTCCGTCTGTTCCGCCATCTTACCGGAGCCCCCTTCAATTTTAGCTTTTAAATTTCTTAATTCCTTTCTTTGGATTATTTTATTCACTTTCTAGATTCTTGAGTTGATGATATATTTTATTTATTTCTAATCTTCCTTCTTTTATTGACATTCAGTATTATTTATTATGTTAATTTCAGGTGTATAGCATAGTGGTTAGACATTTATATAATTTAAGAAGCGTAGGACCAGCCGAGTGGCGTGGTGGTTAAGTGCTGGCTTGGGAAGCCAGCGGCCCCAGTTTGGTCCCACATATGAGGGCCAGTGACACTGCCCTCAAAAAAAAAAAAAAAAAAGACAAAGGAAAAAAAAAGAAGTGATCCCCCTGACTAGTCTAGTACCCACCTGGCACTATACATAGTTATTACCATATCATTGACTATATTCTCTATGCTGTACTTTACATCCCATGACTGTTTTGTAACTACCAATTTGTACTTCTTAATCCCTTAATCTTTTTACCCTGTGCCCAGCCCCCTCCCTTCTATCACCCCAACAAATCCAGTACCTATCTGACACCATACATAGTTATTACAGTATTGTTGACTATATTCCTTAAGCTATACCTCACATCCCCAGGACTACTTTGTAACGATTAATTTGTACTTCTTAGTCCCTTCCCTTTCTTTCACCCATACTCCCCACCTGCCTCCTATTTGGCAACCATCAAAAAATTTCCTGAATCTACGAGTTTGTTGCTGTTTTGTTTGTTAATTTTGTTCTTAGATTCCACATATGAGCAAAATATTACTGCATCTGTCTTTCTCTGTGTGACATCCTTCACTCAGCACAACACCCTCAGGTTCATCCAAGCCACCACAGATGGTGAAAACCCATTCCCTTCCAAGGCCAAGCAATATTCCATTGTATATATGTACCACCTCCTCTTTATCCATTTTTCCATCGAAAGACACCCAGGCTGCCTCCACAATAGTCATTGTAAACAATGCGGCACTGAACAGATGGATACACATGTTTCCTAGAAGTAGCTTTGGTTTATTCTGATAAATACCCTGAAGTGGAATTACTGGGTCCTTGTTGTCTCTTCTTATAAACTTTGTTTTAAAATCTATTTTGTCTGGTATAAGTATTGCTATTCCATTTTTTTTCTGTGTTTGTTTTTCATTTCCATTTTCATGATACATCTTTTTCCACCCCTTTACTTTCAGTCTGTGTATGTCTTTCAATTTGAAGTGAGTCTCTTGTAGGCAGCATATGTAAGGGTTTTGTTTTCTTATCCATTCAGCCTTGCTATGTCTTTCAATTAAAGCATTTAATCCATTTACATTGAAAGTAATTGTTGATAGGTATGTAGTTATTGCCATTTTATTATTCATAATTTTGATTTGTTTTTCCATGTTAAAGAAGTCCCTCTAACAATCCTTGTAATACTGGTCTGGCGATGATGAACTCCTTTAGCTTTTTCTTGTCTGGGAACCTCTTTATCTGTCCTTCGATTCTAATGATAGCCTTGCTGGGTAGAGTTGTGTTGGTTGTCGGTCCTTAATTTTCATCACTTTGAATATTTCCTGCCAATCCCTTCTGGCCTGCCAAGTTTCTGTTGAGAAATCAACTGAACTCTCTTATAAGGTCTAGTTAGTTTTTTCTTGCTGCTTTTAGGATTCTCTCTTTGTCTTTAACCTTTGCCATTTTAATTATCATATGTCTAGGTGTGAGCCTGTTTGGGTTCATGCTTTGTGGGACTCTCTGCACTTCCTGAGCTTGTATGTCTATTTCCTTCACCAGGTTAGGGAAGTTTTCAGTCATTGTTTCTTCAAATAAGTTCTCCAACTCTTGCTTTCTCTCTTCTGCTTCTGGTACCCTGTGATGTGAATATTGTTACACTTGATGTTGTCCCAGAAGTCTCTTAAACTCTCCTCATTTTTTAGGATTCTTTTCTCTTTTTATTGTTCTGATTGGATGTTTTCTGCTACCTTGTGTTCCAAATCGCTGATTTGATCCTCTTCTTCATCTGGTCTGTTGGTAATTCTTTCTAGTGCATTCTTCATTTCAGTTATTGTATTCTTCACTTCTGACTGGGTCTTTTTTTTTTTTTATGGTTTCTATGTTTTTTTAATGCTTGCAATCACTTTGTTGAAGTTCTCACTAAATTTCTTGAGCATCCTTATAACCATTGTTTTGAACTCTTTCTCTGGTAGGTTGCTTGCCTCCATTTTTTGTAGTTCTTTTTCTGGATTTTTCCCCTGTTCTTTCATTTGGGATGTATTTCTTTGTTTCCTCATTTTGGCTGCCTCTCTGTGTTTGTTTCTATGTATTTGGTAGACCTTCTATGTCTCCCAGTTCTGCCTGGGTGGTCTTATGTAGTAAGTGTCCTGTGGGGCCCAATGGCACAGTCTCCCTTATCTCCTGCACCAGGTGATCCAGGAGTGCCCCTTGTGTGGGTTGTATGTACTCTCCTGTTTTAGTTGAGCCTGATTGCTATTGCCTTTTCAGTGGGTGGGACTAACCCTCAGGCTGATTGGCTGTGGGGTTTGGCCATGTCCACAGCTTATGGGCTCCTGTGTAGGGGGCTTACTCCAGTGAGTGGGATTTGCTCCAGTGGGTCATGGTGCCTGTTGAGACTGCCCTTCATGTATTCCACTTGTGGGGCTAATTGGGTGGTATTCTGCTATGGTCTGAAGCCAACCTCCAAGTATATTTGTTCTGGGGTCTCTCAGGAGGGATTCTGGTGCAGACCCGGGTCAGTCACTGCCTGTGACCGAGCAGGGAGTACATGGTAGGAGCTACAAAGCGATCCATGGTTAGTCACAATTGTGCTGCACTTGGAGGTGAATGGGAGAAGCCATGCTGTGAACCGAGGATGGCTGCCACCAGTACCAGGTTTGGGGTAACTCTGCAAAGAACCAGGACACCTGGAGGCCGGCTTCCACCTGCCAGCTGCCTTAAGGTTCAGCCACTGATAAAACCTGGTGTGGTATATGAGTTAAGTGAGATAGGGTCTTAGGGAGTCACTAGAGTGGGAAGAGTTGTGGTCACCAGGTTAATATAGACTCTGTTTGGATGCCAGTGCTGAGCCTGGAGTGACTCAGCAAAAGTCTCAGAGCACACCGAGGCCAATTGCCACCTGCCTTGGGCCCGTGGACTCCAACAGTTTTCCTAGAGAGAGTGAAATGTGGGAGTGGCTGGTTGCTCTCAGAGAAAGTGCTTCCTGCTGTGCATGAGTTGGATGAGGCAGGGTCCCAGCTGAGTCAGCAGGGCAGAGCAGCAGAGCTCACCAGGCCAATTAGATTCAGATTTGGCCTGTAAAGGTAGGCTCAATATAGGAAAGACGGCGCCTGCCTGTGGGTTGCATGAAATAGGACCCCTCATTGGAAAAATGCCGACTGTCCTCCAGTCCTCCCCCTTAAGTCACATTCCTCAGTCTGCCCCCCCCCCCATGTCTCTAAGGCCCCCCAAGTCACTGTCCCACCGTTGGAGCCCAAGGTGAGTGCCTGCGAGCGAGTCTGTGCGCGGGCTGTTTAAGAGGACATTTGGGTTTCTTGCAGCCTTCAGTCCCACCCCAGTTGGAACCCCCACTGATTTTCACAGCCAGATATTGTGGGGGCATCTCTTCCTGGCACTAGTACTCTGGGCTGGAGAACCTGGTCCCTCGCTCCTCCCGGGAGGAAACTCCACAGCCGAGGTAACCCTCCTGATTTTCAACCGCCACAGGGAGTTTTGGGGCCCATTTGGCTTCTCTGCCCCTCCTACCAGTCTTGACGTGGTTTCTTCTATATATTTTCAGTCATAGGATTTCTATTCAGCTAGACTTCAGATGGTTCTCCAGGTTGATTGTTCTATAATTTAGTTGTAATTTTAATGTGTTCATGGAAGGGCCCTGGCACAGTGTTTATCTACTCTACCATCTTGGATCTCTCTCCTGTATAATCTAACTCTTCTCCAGAGTGTAGCAAGCCCACATTTTTCTCGTGGAAATCAGTATTTGTTGGGGATTAGTTCCAAAGTATTGTTTTTCTTTAGGATACATGCATTTCCAAATTCAAAGTTGGTAGAAATCTAGATATTTGCATTATGTCATAAATTGCCTCAGTCTTCATAAATGCCTTATCTAATTGTGTATGTCAAAACTCTATCATAGACAAAAGATGCCATCATCATGCTGGCTTTCCTTTGCAAAATTCCATCCAAAATGCTTGCTTTAAGGACAGGTGGCCTTGGTCCCTGCAGTGCCCATCACATGGCTTGCCACAGAGTCCGTTACCATTTTGGGTTCTGGTGGAATTCTCTCCTGACTTGCTGTCCTGGAATTCTGTCCGGGGACTTCCTCCATAGTTTGTTTTTGTATCTCAACCCATTTGTAGTCACACCCTCCAACTTCACCTGCAATTTGGCACACAGAAGTGGCACCAGTAAATTAAGATGAAAAAAAAATGATTCTTTTATCTGGTGCCTAACCATTTGGGTATTAGAGTCTTGTTTTGATGTATGCTGCTCCCAAATACCAATCTGAGAAAGGTGTTATAAAACAAAAAGGTAAGAATGTTTAATTTGAGAGTTGTTGAAGGACAGTACACTCCATGATAAAAACAACAGGATGGTTTATATATTTGTAATCAATTCATATTACATTGATACACTGTAAAATGAGCTAGATTCTTGAGATCAGATGTCTCTGAGTTAAACCACTTTATTGGCTTTTTAAAAATTTATTTTTTATTGGTTTTAGGTGTACAAAGCAATGTAATAGTTAGACATTTAAACCCGTCATAAAGTGATGACCACCCCTCAAGCTACTACCCCTCTGACATCTTATATAGCTGTTACAATACCATCAACTATCTCCCCTGTGTTGTAATCCATATCCTGTGAAAATGTATATATATATATATAATATATATATATATATATATATAAATATATATATATTATATATATATATTATATATTATTCTACTTCAGCTTTTCAGGTGTATAGCACATTGGTCAGGCATCTACGCAATCTATGATGTGACCCCCCTGATAAGTCCACTGTCCATCTGGCACCTTACATGATCTCTACAACATTGTTGACTATATTCACCATACTGTATTAACTATCAATTTGTATTTCTTAATGCCTTCACCTTTTTCACCCTGCCCCCAACCTCATTCCCATATATCACCCAGATAGATCTAGTACCTATCTGGCAACACACCTTTTTATTACAAAATTATTGAGTATATTCCTTATGCTATACCCTACAGCCCCATGACTCCTGTATAACAACCAATTTGTACTTCTTAATCCCTTCCCCTTTCACCCATCCTTAACACCCTCTCATCTTAAAGAAATTCCTCTAAGATTCCTTGTAATACTGGTTTGGTGGTGATGAACTCCTTCAGCTTTTCCTTGCCTGGGAAGCTCCTTATCTGTCCTTCAATTCTAAATGATAGACTTGCTGGGTAGGGCAATCTTGGTTGTATGTCATTGCTTGGAATATTTCCTGTCAGTCCCTTCTTGCCTGCAAAGTTTCTGTTGAGAAATCAGCTGACAGTCTTATGGGGGCTCCCTTGTAGGTAACTGCTTTTCTCTTGCTGCTTTTATGATTCTTTGTATTTAACCTTCGGCATTCTAATCATGATGTATCTTGGTGTTGCCCTCTTTGGGTTTATCTTGTTTGGGACTCTCTGCAGAGTTATATGTCTATTTCCTTCCCTGGACTTACATGTCTATTTCCTTCATCACTAAGTTAGAGAAGTTTTCTGTCATTATTTCTTCAAATAGGTTTTCAATTCCTTGCTCTCTTTTCTTCTGGTACCCCTATAAGGTTTTCAATTCCTTGCTCTCTCTTCTTCTGGTACCCCTATAATGAGAATGTTGGTATGCTCCTCAATTTTTTGGATTTTTTTTTTTTTTTTTGCTGTTCTGGTTGGGTGTTTTCTGCTACTTTCTACATCGCTGGTTGGATCCTCTGCTTCATCTAATCTGCTGTTGATTCGCTGAAATATACTCTTGGTTTCCATTATTGTATCCTTTATTTCTGACTGGTTCTTTTTTATGGTTTCCATCTCCATTTTTATGCTTCCTATCTCTCTGTTGAAGTTCTCCCTGAGATCGTTAAGCATTCTTATAACCAGTGTTTGGAATTCTGTGTCTGATAGATCGCTTATCTCCGTTTTGCTTAATTCAATTTCTGGAGCTTTATTCTGTTCATTTAGTTGGAATGTTTCTTTGTCTCCCCATTTTGGATGCCTTCCTATGTTTCCATGTATTAGGTAGGGCTGCTATGTCTTCCAGTCTTAGTAGAGTGGCCTTATGTAGTAGGTGTGCTGTGGGGTTCAGTGGTACAGTCTTTCTGGTCACCTGAGCCAAGCACTCCAAGGTGTCCCTTGTGTGGGTTGAGTGTGACCTCCTCTTGTAGTTGAGCCTTGGTTGATAATTGCACATCAATGTGAGGGACTGACCCTTGGGCTCACTGGTTGTGAGGACTGGCCTTGACTACAGTGGAGGAGTTGTGCAGGGGCTGATCTTACAGAGCTGGATCTGCCTCAGCAGGTCTCTGGTGCCTGCTCAAGTGCCTCATGGGTGTGTCGTACTTGGAGGCAGCTGGGTAATGCTCCAGGTTATTTTGAAGCTGGCCACTGGGGGTGCCAGTCCCACAATCACCTTGGAGGGGATCTGCTGTAGGTGTCTTCAGCCACAGACCATGCCCCACCTGGGGCCACCCAGTGGAAGCCAGAAAGGAATCTGCAAATGGCTGCCACCCATGCTGTACTTGGAAGCACCTTGAGAGGCCAAGCCATGAACCAAGGCCAGCTGTCGCTAGTGCCAGCTTAGGGCTGCTCAGCCAGAGGTACAGGACACTCTCAAGCCAGATGTTGCTTCTCTGGGTTCTGCAAACCTTTGAGACCCTAGGAAAGTCTGCAGCTTGAGCCAAGGCAGGTGGTCTACATGAAAACGCCACTGAAAGCAGCCTGGACATGTCTGAAAGTTAGGCGGGGCTGAGTCTCAAATCATCAGGGAGGTGCAAACTAAAGACAGAGACTCACAAATGGTGGCCGCCTATGTTCACACTCCGAGAAGGGGGAGGGTTCAACCAAGAAACAATGGCTTCTGCCAGCTCCTCGTCCAGGAGAAAGCTGCCTCTCCAGCCCCCGTCCCAAGCCAGACAACTCAATTCTCCACCATGTCCCGGCTGCCTTTCCAGCTGCTGCCCCAGCGCTGGATCTTGTTGGTGGGTAAGTCCGTTCACAGTCCCTTTAAGAGGAGCGCCTGTGAGTATAGCCACACTCAGCCACAGTCGCTGCTGGTTTTCACAGCCAGAAATTATTGGGACTTCTCTCCCCAGCACTGGAACCCTGGGCTGGAATCTCTCACTCCTCTAGGGTATGGGACTCCCCACAGCCAAAAATAGCCCTCCCAATCTTTAATGGTCACAGATAGGTGTGGAACCTTCCTACCAGTCTGGAGGTGGCTTCTTCTGCATGTCCTTAGTTGAAAGGCTTCAGTTCAGCTTGATTTTAGGCAATTCTCAATAATGGTTGTTTTGTAGGTTAGTTGTAAGTTTGATGTGGTTGTGAAAGAAGGCAAACACTGTATTTACCTACTGCGCCATCTTGATTGTCCCTTTCCTGATTTTAATATACTTATAAAAGGGTCTTATTTAGATTTCTAAAACTTTTTATGCAAAGTAACTGAATAACTTCTTAGCTCCTTCATTCTTAAATAGCCCCTAGAAACAAATGTTTGTTTGCTGTTTACCTGATATATTTCTGGGAACAGCAAAAGAAAAAAAAATAAACATGACAGCTAACACTGGTTGAGCAATTACGATGAGCCAGGCAGTTGTCTAAGCATTTCTCGTGACGTCACATTTAGTCTTTACAACAACCTATGAGGTAAGCGCCATTGCCTTTGTTTTTCTGACAAGCTTGAGGCACAGAGAAATTAACTTGTCCCTAATACATGGCGAGTGAAGGGCTGTGCAGAGCCAGGGTTGGCAGCCAGGGAGTCTGGCCCCAGAGCACCTGAGCAGACACCAGCAGGCCACCCCTGGCACAGCAGCAGGGCCATCTCGCAGCCCGAGCTGGCTCTTTCAGTGGAGTTCATTCAAGTTCATTCTGGCATAACGGATTTTGATATTAAAACTTCCCAAATGAAAATATAATGTTGGTATGTAATATTTAACCAAAACCTAACTATTGAAAATCAAATCTTGAGATCATGAAAAGAATGTCTTTTTTAAAGTAAAGTGCACCCTTGTTCAGAAACTCATAAGAATTGAGATAAAAATTTAAAAACTGCAAATTTAGGATGACTTTTATTTACAAAACAGGTTCATTCTTTTGTTTTACAAAAATTACAAAACAATAACTCTTAAAAATAGAAATAGCTTCTCAGACTCTTGGGAACTACTTTAAAGCAACAAAGGAGTTAGAACTCAGATAGTTCTCTTTAAGAGTTATAAAGCAAGATTTGTCAATGCTTTGTGTCTCCCCGCAAAAAATTACACAGGGACGCCTTGTCTCTGGCCAAAAGGTCTCCAGTCAGGCCAGAGTCTGAAGCAGCAAGATCTTCTCGTTGATGCAGAACCTGTGCAGCACCACCATCAAGTTCTCACCGCATCGGGACACTTGGCGCTCCATGGCCAGGCGGAAGTCCTCCTTCACGCCCTTGGTGATACCCCGAGTGACCGTGTGGTGCCTGAGGGCAGTGACAGGGAAACAGATGGGACACCACGGTTAGCGCTGGCATCACTGGTCGGGGTCTCTGGGGTAGGAGTAAGGCCTGCCTCAAATCTAAGTATAAGTAAACAATTTAAAAAGAACCACCTTAACCATCAACCCCCTTTGCCCATTCCTTCTCAGAAAGACTTAAAACTAGAGAGGAATCTTTCCCACTCAATAAAAGGACATTTTAAACATCTAAATGTTTGGTAAAATGTCACCTGCTTCGCTTCTGAACTCCTGCAGCTTTGATGTTCTGCATCCCTATGCTAACTTGTGCACAATTCCGTTACTCTGGGCCGACTGGGTCCCTTTCACACTAGCCACCCAGCTCGTGTCCAGTCAGGCCAGCTGACTGCAGAGGCCGCAGCAGGGAGGAGAACTGCTATGCACCAGCCACCAAACTGAGCTTGGGTCCCTGGCCCGTCGGGCTGGTGCTCCATGAAAGGTTTAGGGATTATGCACAGCCACGGGGTTCAAGCATGTCTCTGTCCCCGTGCTGCCAGAGCAGGACAGCTCCTCTAAGTGTTGAGCCCAGCCAGACTCATGTCTGCTTGAGAAGAAGCAGGAGTTGGGGGTCCCGAGAAAAGGTGGGCTTGGGGAGAGAGAAGCAGAATCGATGAAGAACAGCCAATGGCCTGCGAAAGCCAAGTGAACACCAGGTCTGGTCCACGTGCACAGTGGTGGGAGGGGAGGGGAGGACACAAGCAAGGTTTCTAATTACACCCCAAAGAGTTGTGCTTTAGAGAAGGAAATCACAAAGGAAATCCCACCAAAATGAAGAAAAGAAAAATCTAGCAAAATTCAACAGGTTCGGTTAAAAGGAAAGGAGTTTTAACGACTAGTTCAGCAATTTGGTGGATTTAGACAAATAGAAGCCATCTCCATTCCCCACCCCTGCTGCTTCACTTTCGTCAGACACAGTGACAGAGATTTAAAACTGGATTTGTATGTATTGGCCAAAATAAAACTGTTGAAACCACTCTAAAATGCTCGTTTTTAAAAATGTGTAGACTTTTAAAATTTACCATAGAAGTTCCACAGAAGCCATAAGGCTGCAGGGCAACAGGAGAAAAACACCTGGCTTTGTCAGACTAGTAAGGACACCACTGGCCACTCCACACTGCCCATGGACATTTTAAAGAACACGCAGTGAAACGGCCAAGCCATGGAGCAAACACACAGTTCTCTGTGGACATTTCTAGTCAAGGCCAAGTCCCATTGAGAAGAGATGCAACATTTTTATGCTCATCTTCTGGGTCCAGACTGCAACCCCATGTTGGAGCTGACTCACTAACCAACCAAAAGTTACTGGTATGTGCAGACAGTAAGCTCAAGGGTATTGATGCTTCAAAGCAAACTCTCCCCATAATACTAGTAAAAACATAATAAAATGTGTCCTGCTGGTCATGGTTCAGTGGTACTGTAGCCACATCGACAGAGCAGCACAACTCAATCATATTTCTATAGGAGCCTCTATTCCTCTGGCAAATTCGGATGAAGAAGAGAATTACTTAGCTTTTGTGGTTTAAGAACAGGATAAATCAGCTAATAAACATGACATTCTAGCCTACCAAATACTTTCAATTCATAAAGGTCAGGTCTATAAAACGGTATTGATGGCAGGCAAATACTATGCTAACGCCTGCTGAGACCAAAACCTCAACACTGGTCACTAATATGAAAATGTAAGAATAAAAACTTACTTAAAATAAGCTTCAGCATCATTAAATGTTTATAATTGAATGCCTAATGTTTTATAAAAAGAGAACCATAGTTTAGTGCTTAATCTAATGTGCACTTAAATCTGACAGTTTTATATAACTTCCATTTTTTTCTAGATCCATAATGATTTTTAAATCGAACACAAAAACACTGGCAACTTATGGGAAAAAAATAAGAAATGTTACAATATTACAACCAGATGGTTTGCCAAGGAATGCAGAACAAATTAAAAAAATAAAGCATGAAAAAGAGCACTGAGGAACAAAGAGCTGAAAACCATGGGCAGTAAAACATGTTGACAAAACAGCACACTATGAGCAGGTGTTTTTCCACTTGGTACCTGTCAGCAGTCTGTATGCTGGGCTGAAGCACAGGTAAGAATTCCTGCTGCAGTAACCCCATGGGAGGGCTAGAAGGCCTTTAAAAAACAGCAAACAGCAGCATTCAAACACCCACACCGACTCACCCTGCACTGCAAAAACAACACGCCAGAGAAAATGCACAAGACTGGAAGCAGACTATACAGAAACCCTTTAACCTGCAGCCCCTGGCTGCAGCTGTCAGGACGATGGGGAGAAGCTAGCGAGCCCTCTCACTGCACCCGCTGCTGGGGCCTGTCCAGAGGCATCTTGGTTCCTGGTCTCCGAGCTCAGCCCGCTTGAGATTTGGCATAAAAAGCAACCACTGAGGAAGGACGATGAGATGCAACTGAATGGCGGTGGGGAGAGGGGTTAACATTTGAGAAGGCATGTTTTCAAATCCAGCGTCCTTCACTCTCCACTCTTCTCATGCCCATGCCAATCCCAGAAATAAACCTGGTGACTTTTTGTAACCATCCTTGACAGGATTGAAGCCCCAAAGTGAAAAGGCCCTTTTGAGAGGACTAGAGGGGCTGGCAATTTTTCTGATAAAGAAAGGTTGAGTTTGAATTTCAAAAAGTACTGAAAAAAGGAAAAATAGGGGGGGAAAAAGTCTGGGACCCATGGCTTTGCAGAATTCTGTAACAACAAAGATTCAGTATATTAGCTGGGTGATCAACTCACAGAATATTATTATCCACCCTATTCAAAGCATACACAAGACACTTTTCCATTTTCATCCAGTCTAATGCAACTAAGATACCGCAAATATCAGCATAGAAATTTTTCTCTATTTTAAAATACGTAAGAGCAAAATGTCAGGCAGGCCCAGGTGCCCCCGTGTTCGTACTGTACCTGCTTGCATCAGAGATGCCACAACTAGGACGGCCTCACAACCTTACCCCAGGGGAGGGGCTGTACACTGTTCACAACATCTCTGCCACTCAGCCGCAGGGGCCACGCCACCCAAAAGGTCTTCAGTGGCTTCGGAGAATTTGTTTGCACCCCAAAGGGAAAAGGAATATAGTTTTACTAAAGATTCTAGCCGGCCCAGTGGCTCAGTTGGTTAAGAGCTCATTCAAGAATGCAAGCTCTGAGCAACAGGGTTGCCGGTTTGATTCCTGGCCCAAGCTGAGCTGCTGCTGAGCTGCCAACAGGTGACAGGATGGCTCAGCTTAAACACAAACAAACAAACAAGATTCTAATAGTACCTCAATTAGCAAGAGTGTGCTGGCATACGCAGCTTGCTTCTCCCACTGTAGTTTAGGCATAAGTAACTTGAAATGCAGGTTTCAAATGAACCTTGAGACTCACACAGTGAAGACTGGATAAATTCCTATAATGTCAACTCACTGAGTAACAATGCCAGTTCCTGTCTCCAAACTGATGGAAGAGCAGGTTTTCTATGAGGCTTAATGGTCTTCTACAGGGGAGTTAGAAGAAATTAAGGGTTACAATGACCAAAGTAGGAGCATGGAGTTATCCCGCAAAGCCTAGAAATGCATGCTGTGTATCAATGCCTTGCCCTCAACAATCCTTAACAGTGATATTATCTGGGTGTCCAACAGTCCATTGATTTCATTCCTTGTCCTGGGGGTTGTCTGCATGTACCCAGGTCACTGTTTAGCTCAATAAAAACTGCCTAAAAAACAAAGGTTCCAGTATAATAACCTGAGACTCAACAGTTGATTTTTTGGCAATCCATTCTCTCCCACTTTCAGTTAAGCATTATCTAAGTAAAGTGAGAATCATCCGTAGGTTTCATCCTGAGTAAATGAAGTTGGTCTATATAATAATTTATATAATTAGTGTTAATGGAAATTAACTAAAAAGCTACTAACGGTATATTTGTATATCCAGCCTCAAAACCTAGAAAGAAATCACAACACAAAAGGGGTTACCTAGGCTCCCATGTCAAAAAGCAATTTTCTTCTCAAACACTGTTAAGAATATGTTGAACCTGCAATTATTGTTCCCATAGTTTGTATTCACAGTCTTAGGGAAGTAAATGGAGATGGGAAGATGAGCATGTCCAGTCCATCTTGCTGAAGCAACCTAATGTATAAAGGTCTTGTGTTTAAAAAAAAAAAAAAGCATTTTTTTATATGTTTAGAATATTTAATAACATTTACAAGATGAAGGACAAGAACCCCCCTTAATTTTCCCATTCTTTAGACTGGATTCCACAAGACTCTATTATTGATCGGTCATGTTCCTATGCACCAAATAACTGAGGTTATAGATACCCAGAATGAACATCTCTTATTGTCCTCTTTCAACACTTCTAAGACTCTACGAAGATAGAACAAGATGTGAATTTTGGCTTTCAATGACTGGAAACTTGTTCATTTCACAATTGAGGGAAAGAGGAAAATGTTTTCAGCCTTAGCAACACTTTCTTCTCATTCACAGTTCAGTCTCTTGCAGTGGCTCTAACACTGACTGAAGACACGCTGAATACGCAGGATGCAAAGGAGGAAGTATGAAAATCAAACTATGCGTGGCATTTCAATCACAGAGGGTATATTATCCAAATTACAATGAGGATTGAAGGAGAGAAGCAAGATTTATGAGCTATTTAAAAATCATAAATGGTCACTAACTTCCTCTAGGTGTGTGTGTGTGTGGGGGGGCGTGCCTGAGACCAAGCACCCCACCATCATTTCTTGGGGCAGGTGTGTTCTTGGAGTTCTAGACCAGGAGATTTTTCTTGGTGCTATGTAAGCAATGAGGATAGCTCTGGTAGGCTTCAATTCAATACTGAACTCCAAGTACAAACTATAAATAAAGTTTGTAGTTTTTCCTAATGAATTATCCTAATCCAGTACAATTAAACATGGCTTTTCTTAATTGACAGCACTCTTAAGTCTAATTAGAAACTCATAGAATCAAGCTGTAAATTTTGGAACACAAAAGATATCATGAATGAGACTTTTATCTAGTGCAAAAGTTTCAAAAGTAATAGAAATACCCCAAGTTAAGCAACATCTTATCAGAAATGTAGCTAAGGAAACAGGAAGTCTTTGGAAAGGTATCCAGAATCAAACCTACTCTCAAAAACAGAGACCAGGTTTGGATTCCTTTCTATGAAATTTTTGAAAGGTACGGACATGTACAAGTATATCCTACAAGCACACAGAAGGAGAGCACTTAGCATGGGCGCAGGGCAAGAGACAGTCTGCTTACTTGATCAGCATTCCTTGATTGGGTAGTAATTCCAGATGAATTTTCCCACCTTCCTGAGTTCTTAAGTAGGCGAATTCCTCCAGCATATCAATGTCTGCAGGCCAGATTCAGGTTAACCACATGTGAGAGCAAAGCGCCTGGTCTCTCGGATGAGGAAACAGGTTTGTAGTGACTGAGTAATCCCCCTAACAATTGTAGTCAGTATTGGAACCCAGGTCTGCCTGATTCCGAAACTATCGATTTTTAAACCAACCAAACTACCTTATAAAGATAAACGTTTTTCACATTACATTGATGATAATCAAACATGCTATGTGGTCCTAAGAGCAAAAGCTTCTATTTTCTTAATAAGAGATGAAAGAGGCGGAGGGATGTTGTATCCCCCCCAAAAGGTTAAGAACTATTGCTCTGGGCACTTGGACAAGGATATTAAATTCCTTCCAACTCAAAATTAATGTGTTAAGATAAGCAATAAAGTATAAATACCAAATGGACGCATAACCTTTGATTCAAAAGTGGTCTCTCCCTCACAGGCAGTATGAAATACAACATTCTATCACTGGAAGCAACTTTTGGGTTGGGCGGCACCTGTGGTGAGTACCCCGGGGCAGCTGTGACAGCTACTGTGCAGTGCTCCAACAACTGACCCCAGGGGACAGCCAATGCCCCAGGAGAGGCCACAGGAGGTCCTCTTCTGTTCGACGAAGACCAATGGCCAAACCAGTGGCTCTGGGCCTGTCAGGAACCTGCAGACGATTATTTCAGGCATCTTGGGTACTTTCCTGAAGTCGCTGGAAGTGGGAAATGGAACAGGGGTTTTGACATTCCCGATTCCTTGCATTACCTCCTTGAAGTCTTTTATGACTTTCACAAGTCCCATTTTTAATCCTCCATTCCTTCTCCTTTTTCCCCAAATTGTGAAAACCATTATTTCTACCCAGAATGGTTCGTTCATCAAAATAAAAAAATCAGAATTTCTTATGCTTAAACAAGAAAAAGGATACTTGTAACATAATTGAAAAAATTCTCATATTGGAAATTTCCTTGTTGGCAAATCTTATTGACCGCTTTCAAGAAAAGGTTCTCTCCCCGTGGCCACTCCTGCTGAAGCAGCACGATCACATGCCCCAGCGCCATGTCATCCCTGCTGTCCGTGAACGCTCTAAGCTGCAAGACAAGGGTGTGTGCACACACAAAAGGAAAAGGAATCACGGGGTCATCTAAAATAAGGAATCAAGTATCACTTCCTTAAAAAAAAAAAATGCTGGTCTATGAGTAAGAAGGCAGCAGAGCAGAAAACAAACCTTGCAAACATCACAACTGCCGACAAAGGGGGCGGGGGGGTCCTAATCAGAGAAGCCTTGGTTACCTCTGCGCAGTGAAAATGGTCGCTGGCAATGTGTTTACATGAGTGTCTTGATGGAACCTGGCCATGCATGGTGGCCCTGAAGCTTTGCATTTGGAAATAAGGGAAAAGAGAAGTCTGTATAACAAAGAGAAGAATTTGGGGATTTCTTTCAAGGAGACGATGTGGGTGGAAGGTGGGCAAGAGGCCATCTAGGAGAGACGGGATTGAGAAGCACACGGACGGGAGAAAGAAAGGCAGTGAGCAACAAGGAAGGAGGCAGGAATGTGAACCGGAAACTGTCAAGGACTTCTTGTTCTAAATGAGCAGCTATGCCTAAAATCACCTTTAAGTTGTTTCTGTTGCCCAAGTGATTCTGATGACGAGTTAAGTTTGAAATTACTGCTTTAAAGTAGAGACCTAATACTGTCGTTCTCTTGCTCATAAGCCTGTCTAAGGCTCCAGAATACCTGCAGCCAAGGGCCTGGCTCTTTCAACAGTCTTGAACCTTTCCCACCCCTGTGGGACCTTTGCTGGTGTTCATCCTGATGCCTAAAACGCTTTCACCCACCATATCTTTATGATAATAAACTCACCATCCCTCTATGAACCCAACATTTGTATTCCCTTTTTCTGTAGCTAATATATTCTGACTTGTATATTAATTTATAAAATATTTACTGGACACTACTCCAGGCAAAAGTTATTTGTATATTTGTCCCACTATTATTTGTAAACTTCTCAAGGATGAGATCACTTCCTACTCATCTTTGCTTAGTGCAGTCAATATTTAATAAATATTTGTTAATTCTTAGCCCATGTAACTCTTCTTTACACCAACCTGCACTTTGAAAGGACTAAACTAGCATTTGTTCTCAAGGCTCTCAATTCAAGTCATTCCAGATCATCAGAACAATGCAAATTAAATTTCTTTCGCGATAAATGAACATTCACGCGAATCACCTTCATGCTTACCTTGAAACAAGCTAACATTAAATGCAGGCAATATGGCATGACAGCCTTGCTGGTACATGGCAGAAGCTTCAGGTCCGAACCTAATAAAAGTCCACATATGTTTGTTATTACCAAAAAAACCAGCTTTGGAAAGCAAGTGTTTAAGACGTTTTCCTAACAAAAAAGATAAGCAACAGTCACATGATTTCATATATAGGTAAGCAACGATTATATTTAATGGAGGTAAAATTGGTTTTTGAATGGTCTCTAGAATTCATTTATCAATCTTCTTACCTAAGCTTGCTTAAATATTTATTTATTTATTTATTATTTATTTAGGAATTGAGGGAGTGAAACAGCATTGGGGAACCGGGGAAGGGGAACAGACAAGTTGCTGTCTTTTTGTTCTTCAGTCTAGTTGTGGAGGACGTTGCTTCACTGGCCCATGTTGGTATCATCATTGCACTCTTCTCGGGTGAGGCAGATCGGTTGCCGACCTCTGGACGGCCGCTCAGAGTGGCAGCTCACACCGGCTACCGGACGCTCACGCTGGCTGCCGGCCTCTCACTGTAGCCTATGGCAGCCCACTGTAGCAGGGGCTGCAGCTATGCCGTCCCCGGGGAATCACAGCAGCCCAGCTCCAGGTGGAGCTGTTGTTCACCATCTTAGCTGTAGAGGGCAGTGTCACTGGCCCTCATATGTGGGATCCAAACTGGGGCCGCTGGCATCCCAAGCCAGCACTCAACCAATGCACCACTTGGCTGGGCCCTTAAATGTTTTTTATTAGAAAACATTTCAAATATATAGAAAATTATATAGAGAGAATATTACAAACACCAGTGTGTTCAGCAATCAGTTCTATAAAATGTTAACATTGTGCTTTAATTTTTTTTTTTTTTTTTTTTTTTGAGGGCAGTATCACTGGCCCTCATATGTGGGACCGAATCGGGGCCGCTGGCTTCCCAGGCCAGCGCTTAACCACCGCGCCACTCGGCCGGCCCTTTCTTTCATTTTTAAAGGTTTTAATATAAGTTATCACAAATTCAGTTAAGTCTCTTGTGTACCTTTTCCAAATCCATTCTCTTCCTCCCTCCATAGAGGTAAATTTTATTCTGAATGTGGTGTTTATAATTCCTATGCTTATTGCATACTTTTAACACATAAATTTATATTCATACAACACAGGAATTTTTTCCATGTGTTTAGTCTACCACGTAAATGGCGTCATATCGTTTGTATCCTTCTGCAAATTGCGTTTTTGATACTAATACCTGTAGCTCTAGGTCACTGATTTTTTTCTTAATTGAGGCATAATTGATGTACAACATTATCTTAGTTTCAGGTGTACAACATAATGATTTGATATTTGAATATATTGCAAAATGATCACCACAATAAGTCTAGTTAACATCCATCACCATACATAATTACAGAATTTTTTTCTTGTGATGAAAACTTTAAGATCTATTCACTTAGCAACTTTCAAATATGCAATACAGTATTATTAACTATAGTCACCATGTTGTACAGTACATCCCCAGGACTTATTTTATAACTGGAAGTTTGTACCTTTTGGCCATCTTCACCCATGTGCCCCCTCCTCCAATTTTCAATGTTATACAGTATTCTTGTTGTTTACATATGCCACACTGATTTACCTATTCTTTTATGGTAGACATTGAGATTTCTAATTTTTCACTATTATAAACAATGCTGAATTAAACATTCTTATATATATTTTCTTGTAGGCATGTGGAAAACACTTTAGGCAATGGTTTTCAAACCAATACCTTAATCATTACCTTTATGGTGTGTACTCTTGTAGCCTAAATCTTTCTCTACCTAGAAGGCACAAAGATTTTCTTCTAGAAGTTTAAAAGTTTTAGTTTCCATATTTAGCTCTGTTGGTTTTTTTTCTTTTTTCTTTTTTGAGGGCAGTGTCACTGGCCCTCATCTGTGGGACCTGAACTGGGGCCGCTGGCTTCCCAAGCCAGCGCTTAACTACCGCGCCACTCAGCCTAGTTTCCATATTTAAATCTTAAAATTTAAAAGACTTTTGTGTAGCATGAAAGAAGGATCTCATTTTCTTTGTTGTTGCTTTTACATTTGGATAATCAATTGTCCCAGTATCACTAATTAGATAAATTCACTCTTCCCCCACTGAACTGTAATGCCATTTACAGTTTCCATTTCTTGGCTCTCTATTCTGTTCCACTGGTCAATCTCTCTGCCAATACTACACTATCTTAATTACTATACCTTTAAAATAAGTCCTGATGTCTGCTAGGTCAAGTCTTACCCACCTGATGTTTCTGTTCCACAGAAATACTTAATTTTTGAAGGGGTCTGGGATGTGTCTCTTTCTAAAACCTTTTATTATAGAAAATTTCAAACATGTACAAAGCAAACAGAAAAGCATAATGAATTGCCATGTGCTCAAGGATCTTTAATAATGATCAAAACTGTCATGCTTTCTTCTTCTAGAAAGGTTTTAGTGTCCTAAAAAAACCTATCTATTATCAGTTGCAAAGATACCTTCTAAAAAATCTTATCATTTTAGCTTTTCCATTTAGTCTTTATTCCATCTCTAATTCATTTTTGTGAATAATATAAAGGTTGAGGCTCCTTTTTCTTTCCACATAAAAATCCATTTGTTCCAGCAACATTTGTTGACAAGGCTTTCCTTTCTCCATTGAATTACTTTGGTGCCTTCACTGAAAATGATTTGATCACATTTGTGTGGGTCTATTTCTGGGTTCTTCATTCTTATGCCAATATTGTCTTAATAACTGTTGCTTTATATGAAGTCTTACTATCAGGTAGGTTAAGTCACATAATTTTATTCACCTTTTTCAAAACTGTTTTGGCTATTGTAGTTTGTATTTCCATATAAATTTAGAATCGGCCCTGTCAATTTTTACCAAAACAAACAAAAAAATCTTTTGGGATTTTGACTGAGATTGTACTGAATTGATAGGCACATTTGGGGAGAACTGGTGCCTTAACAATATTGAATTTTCTGCTCTACAAACATGATTTTGCATATTTTTCATTCAATTTATCCCTAAGTATGTTTCTTGATATTATTCTATTTGGAGATTTCCTACGCATTTCTGTGTTGCCAAATACGTAGCTGTGAATAAAGGCAGTATTTTTAAACCTTTATGCCTTTCTTTTTCTTGCCTATTGTATTGGCTAGACTGTAGCATGTTGAACTGAAGTGGTAAGAGCAGACATCCTTGTATTGTTGTTGCTCTTGGGGAAAACATTCAATATTTCATAGTTAAGTATGATGTTGAAGAAGTTTCCTTCTATTTCTAGTTTGCTAAGATTTTTTAAATCAGGAATGATAAATGTAAACATTATTGAATTCTGCCGGGATGTATTAAGACAACCATATGATTTTTCTCCTTTAATCTGCTAATGTGGTGAATTACAGAGATTGATTTTCAAATGTTAAACAACTTTTGTATTCCTGATATACTTGGGCATATGTATTACTCTTCTCATTTTGTTAAGGATTTTGGCATCTATGTTCATGATGGATACTGGCTTTTAATGTTCTTTTCTTATAATGCTCTTGTTTGGTTTTTCTTATAATGCATAACTCTTATAATGCAGAGTTATGGTGGCCTTAAGAACTGAATTGGAAAGTGTTCCCCCTTCCTCTATTTTCTTAAGACTGTGTATAAGATTGGTGTTATTTCTTTCTAAATGCTTGACAATTCACCAGTGAAGCCATTTGGACCTGGAGTTTTCTTTGTGGGAAGGCTTTTGATAACAAATTTAATTTCTTTGAGCAATATTGGAATAGTCAGATTTTGTATTTCATTTTGTTTCCGTTTTGTTAAGTTGTGTTTTCAAGAAATTTTTCCATTTCATCTAACTTGTTGAATTTATTGGCATGAAGTTACTCAAAACTTACTCTCTTAATGGCCTTTTGATTTGAGCGGGATCTGTAGTAACGTTCCCTCTTTCATTCCTGATACTGGTAGTTAGTGTCCACTTTCTTTCTGATCTATCTTGTTAGGAGTTTATCAATTTTATTAATTTTTTTAACAAAAACAACTTTTGGCATTATTAATTTTCTCTATTTTATTGATTTCTGCACATTATTATTTCCTGTCTTCTACTTTCTTTGGGTTTAATTTGCTCATCTTTTTCTACTTTTAAGGTGGAAATTAAGATCAGTCACAGTGAGTCTTTCTTCCTTTCTTATATAAGCATTACAACTAAATTTATATAGTTTTCCAGCAATGTGTAACTTGAAGTGAAGCTCAAAACAGCCCAAGAGGGATATGCTACAACATACTTAACGAATCATCTACAAGTTCCCTTAGAATTGGTTAAGGCAGAAAAGAGATAACAAACCCGAGAAATGAAAGAGAACTTTGGAGGAAAGACAGGTTTACAGTTGCTTATGAAATCAGAGCCAAGAAAAAGCTTGACAAGGGATCAACTTTTTTATACAGTTTGTTAAGCCCTGTAGATCACACAATATTATCTTATCAGAAATTATAAAACATTTCCCAGACTTGGGTCCTAAAGCTATTTTTACAAAATGAAAATAAAACTTGTCACTGTACCTTTTCTAAATTTGGGCTTTATTTTTGAGGGTTCTTCCTGTGACTTGCCTCCATCTTGAATGGGGAGTACCATGTAGCACATCAAATCAAGGACTTTTTCACATGTCAGCTAAAGAAAATAAGACAAAAGTGATTAGTCTGAAGTTTCTGAAACTGAAACCAAATCAACATCACACTGAAATGTTTGCATACAACTGGGCAACATGCGCACATGTGGGCTGCAGTAATGATCGAGATTCTTTATGCAATCATTACTGTGTGCAACAGCGCCCGTAGAAAAGTAACAGTAAGATTAAATCTAGGTACTAGACCTTTGAGAGACCATAACTCATTCTCTGCTGTTAAGAAAAAAGAAGAAAACTTAAAAAGTAATCAAGTATTATTTAAACTCCCAAGGTGTTGAACAGCACAGTGGCATTCAAAATAAGTATGTCCCTGTCTTAAAAATATTTACTAACTCACTGAATAGAAAAATTAATAAAACAGGAACTATAGTAGAAAACGGAATACCATGATACAGAACATAATTTAAAGCAAAGTAGAAATACACCCAGGCCAAACTAGCACACATGAAGGTTCTCCTGATCTAAGGCTTAAAGGGGGAAGGATTTGGAATGTGGAAAAGAGAAAAAAGGGTTTTCAGAGGAGGAGAGAAAGATGTGGGAAAGGGCTGGCTATATATCAGTTTAGGTGATTTTCTTGAGGGGGAGGAGGGTGTGGTTTAGGAAATACAGGTAAAAACGACTGGACAGATGCAGTGCTGGTGGATGACAGAAGGCCTCCAGGGCTCCACTGGGCAGGCTGGTCTCGGTCCACAGAGAGAGGCATCACCACTCACCTCTCATCTACCCATTCAGATTCTAATAACTGAGAGGGCATTTTCTATGTGTCAGGCACAGCCTTCTTATTTGCTCCATTTTGCAGATGAGGAAGTGGAATCTTTTTTTTTTTCTTTTTTTTCTTTTTGAGGGCAGTGTCACTGGCCCTCATATGTGGGACTGAACCGGGGCCGCTGGCTTCCCAAGCCAGCACTTAACCACCGCGCCACTTGGCTGGCCCCGAGGAAGTGGATTCTTAAATCCATGATTCTCAACTTTTTTTTATGTCTTGGCACTTACAGAAAATAGTATTTGTAAGGCTGCCAGAGCTGGCAGGAGGTTCTATAGCTGCCTTAAGCCACAGCTAACTGACCTCAGGGCTGAGGGGTTGGTACCTTGGACCTCTAGAATCCCCCCATGGCCACAGCTTCAAGAAGTTGGCAGCTTGGTACTTCAGAACTTGAACTTGAATTAGACAGTCCTGGTGAGATAACTTACCCCAGGTCATAAGGCTAACATGTGGTGAGGCCAAAACTTGTACTCCAGTCCTTGCTGCCATCCTTCAAGGCCCATCTCCAGCCAACCTCTTCTTGACTACATGGACACTGCTGAATGCCTACTGTGCACATGTCTGAGGCATACCACTTAATATTTGATTCTTAACTGTCTTGAACTTTTCTCTCAAACTCAAATTATATGTCCTTGAAAGCAATGATCCCACATCCTGCTTTGCTCTCCACCCCAGTTTAACTCTGAGCACTTAAAAAATCAAACTTTTAATTAAGTAGAATTAGGACAGCAATTATTTTAGGGATGGAAAAAAGGTTATTGGCAAAAAACTCAGTTAAAAGCCATGGATTAGGGTAGTGGCACTGGAAATAAAAGGCACTATAGCAGGGAAGGCTGAGGGGTGCAGTGGTTAAGTGCTGGCTTAGGAAGCCAGTGGCCCCAGTTTGGGTCTCACATATAGGGGCCAGTGACGCTGCCCTCAAAAAACAAAACAAAACAAAACAAAAAAAGGCACTACAGCAAAGACATTAGTATCATACTGGAAGAATCAGAAGGATTAGCTATAGTAAGAGTGTCAACCATGATTTGACTATTCCATGTGGAAAGGCCAGAGAACTAAGGAAACTCACATCTGGATATGCTGAGTCTGAGCTGAAGATGGCAGTAGTTAGAAATCAAAGACATGGGCCCAACAGTGATCAGCTCCGAGGAGTAACTGAAGCCCTCAAAGAGGAGTTTGCCTAGTTTAATCAATCTACCAGTGTATTTTATAATTACTACTACAATGCACAACGGCTGTCTAGTTCTACATGATGTATGTATATCTGTGTGGGTAAACATGTGCTCTCTTAAGTTCTTGGAAGGAATTGATTGAAACTTAGAATCAGGCACCTAATTACATAAATGATGGTAGAAAAGCATTTTCAATTTTAAATGCACATACTCTACATACTTTCTAATTTTTTTTTCTGAAACTCATTGCAAATTATAAATCGTATTTCAAAGTTCAAGTTAAAAAAATTTAATTTAGGGTTTTTATCACATGGTAATCAACTTAACATACAGACAGATGAGAATCAGAGTTTGTGTGTTAGGCTGTGGTCTTAAATTCATACAGTCCCTATATATATAAAGAACGTACTTACCACTTTAATTGAATTCAAACATTTATTAAGTATTGGAGCTGTGCAAACTACCACCATGGTGCTGTGAGTGATCTAAAGATAAGGAACATGTCCCCACCCTGTAGCAGGAGGACTCACAGTCACAGAGCAAACGGGCTCCTTTTTCCATGGGCTCCTGCAACACCCCTAGGAGGTGTCATCACCACGAAAAAGAGAATATGAGGTTCGGATAAGCTAATGTAAATCCTCATCTCCTGCTTAGTAAAGGCCCCTTCTGTCCAAGTACAACAGACTGATTCTACTTTAAAGGGATTCCAAGCAATAAAATGGAATAATAAATAGGAAATGTGAAAAGCACAGAAGCCTAATTTCAGGGAAGCTATATAGTAAAGAGAAAATTAAGTAAAACAAAATCCCTGTGCTTTTTCAGAAGATTAGGTAATAAATCTAGGCAGAAAGACCAAATTTCAAGCAAACATGCACTGAATTAAAAAAGGCACTCTAGGAAAGAGAGAAAGCCCAGGGCGGCTGTGTGGGCTTGCAATACTCACTCTGTACTCTCCTAGAGCAAAGTGGCATGTTGCTAGCTGGATGAGTGCCCTCTGGTGTTCCAAGGTCCCCTGTCCCGTGATCTGGGGCTGAGGAAGTGATCCCTGGAGAGCTGCTAAATGATGCAGGCTGGCTATTGCCTTTTTATACTGACCCTTAGAAAGACATAACAGTAAGGAGAGAAAAAACACTGCCATTAAAACAAAAAAAATCTCCAGTTAATTAAGCAACTAGCAAGCAACTACAAATAAAGTACCTCTGCTTGATCATCTAGGATGAAAAATGAGACTTAGCAAGTCTTTCTGGTTTTAATGCTTAAGACTAAATAAAATAACACAAGCCCTTTGATAAAGTACATCTGAATATACCATTTCTTTATAAATATTTTACTACTAATACCACTTCTCATTTACGAAGGATGGAAGCAGTAACATGTTCATTTCAACAACAGAGGCTGGAAGCTCTCCATCCCATTAGTGAATTATCTAAAGAAGAAATATTCATCTTTTATTAAAAAGTAAAAATCTTACTGTTATAAAGGAGTGGAATGGGTCATACCAAGAGTAACAGAAGATGCAGCCTTGTCATCCTGGAGTTATTTTGAAATGAAAGTGGACCATAATCCCTCTGCCACTGAAGACGTAACATGTCTTCAGAGCATGGACTAATAATCCACAAAGGGACATCACATTTTGCATGTACAGACACAAGTACTTAAAACATACATTATTTTACCTGATAGATGATCATATCAGTGAGGAAGATTCTTAACCAAAGCCAAGTATCCGTCTTCCATGCCAAACAAATTCTTGTGAATTCTGAGTGAGAATTCAAAGTAAATTTACCAAAAATATGTATGTAACACAGAAGCAGAAAACAAAACTAACAAACCCAGCAAGGAGTAACAGTCAGAGACAAATTACCAAAAAATGGATAGTAACTTTAGACTTTGATTTCTTAAACAATGGTCTAGAATTTCAATTAGATGTCAAGTTAGAATATAATACTTATCAGTAAAACACAAGTAATGTTTTTATTAGGCACCAACATTTACTAAGCACATACCATATGCTAAGCAAGAACTGCTCAAAATGCTTTTCACATATTACCTCATTTATTTTTTAAATTACTCTGCTTTCCCCAGAAAAGGGTCTTATTTTATTTTCACCCAGTTAAAATAATACATATATGACACTAACAGTTTTAGTCGTTTTTTAAAAAGTCAGTTTATAACAAAAGGCAAACTTCCCTCCAAGAGTCACATAAAAGTTCACAATTGTAGATGTGACAAGGAAAAACCGAATGATGCTATGTTTACTTAGAAAACATGACATGACACATCTAACCAAGGGCTCTGTGTAGGCATTTGACAAGGGCAGGCCAGCAGATGAAAGTCTACTGGCTAAATGGCAAGTAATGGGCCTTGATTTTAAAGTGTAGTAAAAATACGCTGGTTAGCAAAGTGCTACTGACTTCTAAGTAGTGTTGAAATACTTAATAGTTCAAATACTATACAGATAAAACTCCCTGTAGTTTCATGTCTATACTGAAAAGAAAACAGGCTTTCTGTAGTGTTTGGCTTTTGAGTTTTTCAAGTTGTGCAACTAATGCAGATAACAATATCATTACCTTTTGTATTCTTCGTTACATGTGGCTTAAGGAAGATTGAAAGCCATAGGACAGAACAATTAAAAGCAAACAAAACACAAACCAAACCCCTGACAAAAACAAAAAAACAAAAAACAAACTTCCCAAAAGATTTAAAGCCATAGGACAGAACAATTAAAAGCAAATAAAACACAAACCAAACCCCTGACAAAAACAAAAAAACAAAAAACAAACTTCCCAAAAGGCCAGCAATACAAATTATAAAAGAAAAACCAAAAACTCCCCCTCAAACTTCACCCAACCCTGATCATAATATACCCTTAGAATGGAAACTAAGAGGTAAATTGTTATTTGAACATTAATAACTGATTAGATATCTTGCTCAAAAAGATACCTTGCTCAAAAAGAATCCTATGTGTGAACCACTAAACTACTATAATCAATTTAATTAGCCACAAGTGACTTGACATTTCAAATATTAATAGAATGATTTTTTTTTAGCATAATGATTTTATACAAAAAAATTAAACAACACTAACATGACAAACATATTCTTACCCTTGTCAAGGAATTCTAGGGAATAGAGCAACTCCCAGCTCTCCCTGGCCAATTTGAAGCTTTCTAATACTTCAATTGAGTTAGTAAGTTCTGCTTTATTGATGACAATGTGACGATTCCTTCCTTTTGCAGAACAGTCCTCATCATCTGAACTCTGCTTAGAGAATGTAAAGAACATGATTGAAGTTATCAATATAATCATATACCATAACATTATGTTTATTGCTGCCAATTCTGGTTATTATATGGATTATATATCAAAGGATATAATCATGAGTATAATACTTTTTTTTTAAAATTTTTATTGGGGTATTGGGGGAGGGGAACAGCATTGGGGAATCAGAGAAGGGGAACAGACAAGTTGCTGTCTTTCTGTTCTTCAGTCTAGCTGCAGAGAAAATCGCTTCACTGGCCCATGTTGGCATCGTCATTGCGCTCTTCCTGGGTGAGGCAGATCGGTCGCCGGCCTCTGGATGTCGCTCACCGTGGCTATTGGCAGCTCACGCTGGCTGCCGGCCACTCACTGCAGCCCACGGCAGCCCACTGCAGCAGGGGCTGCAGCCTACACTGTCGCCGGGGCTCGCACAGTCCAGCTCCAGGTGAAGCCGCTGTTAGCTGTGGAGGGCAGTGTCACTGGCCCTCATATGTGGGATCCGAACCGACTGATCTGCCTCACACGAGAGGAGCACAATGACGATACCAACATGGGTCAGTGAAGCAATGTCCTCCACAACTAGACTGAAGAACAAAAAGACAGCAACTTGTCTGTTCCCCTCCCCCAATTCCCCAATAAAATCTTAAAAAAAAAAAAAAAGAATGAAAGCATGGGGACAAGGTGCCGACTCCGTTGACCCAGGAAAGAGACGGGGATGGCTTGAACAGGGAGGAAGTGTAAGACACAGAGAAATGGATGGATGTGGCTATGTTATACATACGGAAACATATGGGGATGTGTCATTGCTTTTATTTAAAACTAATAATATGTGACCTATTATCTACATGGGAGAAAGAGGTGTTTTATCTACATGGAAGAAAGAGGTGTTCAAGGCCTTAATGCGAAGTACCTGGATATACCACACACCCTCAAAAACGAGTTGCCCACCCTGGGAATGTCAGGAAAGATGGAAAGAGAAAGTAGACAGAGAGCTTCTGGAAGCCTGTGGAGCAGAGTTCTCAACTTGGGGGGCATGGTCGGATTTCAAAGAACCTGTCAACCTCTGAAATATCTGCAAAATTGTGCATGTATACATTTTCTGTGAGGCAAAACATTTTAGTTTGTTAAAAGGGTTAACAAACGTTTAGAATGGCTACATCTTCCCTGCTCCAATCCATTCTATATTATATAGTCTATAGAGACATCTATGGACATTTACAGATTAAATTGATCTTAAGGTATATCACTCATTATGCCAGGGTCTAGCAAACTGTTACTCAAGGACTGAAGAAGAGGGGTGAAGGGGACTGAAACGGAGAGAGGTGAGGAGGGAAAAAGTGGGTGACACTCCAGGATCCCCTTGGGCATTTCAACTAGAGCAAACTATGACCTGCAGGCCAAACCCTGTTTTGTAAATAGTTTTATTGGCACATGGCCAGTTTATCCTTTGATTACTATTGTCTATGGCTGTAACAGAGAGCTGAGTAGTTGCAAGAGATCCTATGACCTGTAAGCCAACATATGTACTACCTGGCCCTTCATATCTCCACTTTCACATTACACATTGGCTTTCCACTAAAGAGTTTAGAGAAAGATAGGATTCCCCTGGTTTACAAAAAAGTTGGGAAATCAGTGTCCTGCACAGGCCAGCTGCCTGGCCAAATGAGAAGACTGATGGATCTGTCCCCTCTCGACAAAAATCTACTTCTCAATTCCAAATGACAAAACCCTATATATCCTTCAAGGCCGATCTGACCTCTTTCATAAAACCTTTCCATGTTCTCCCCTGGGTTATAATTATTTCCTACTCTGAATGCCTAGGCACTTGCCATTCTGAGAGCTATACTCATTACAGCACCCTGCTCTAGATGTCCAATGTAGTTTATTTGGTTTTGCTTTTTAAATTTAACTGATGCCATTCAGTGAAAAGAGGTTTAAGTAACTTATACTAGGGTTTCTCAACCTCGGCACTTTTGGCCTTTTGGGCTGGATAATTGTTTGTATCCTATACATTGTAGAATGTTTAGCACACATCCCTGCCCTCTACTCACTCCATACTAATAGTGACCGTTCCCCACCCAGCCATGACCATCGAAAATGTCCTCAGACACTGCCAGAGGTCCCTAAGGGGGCAAATCACTTCTAGTTGAGAACCACTGGTTTATACAGTAATTATATTCTATAATTAAAAGATCTAAACTTTATCAATTTAGCTCCAAAGCCATATTTTACAAAGATTTATTTCTAGCTAACCATTAACATATAATCTGTTAAGAATCATATCAGAAAGAATTACCATGGTCTTTTCTCTTCCTTCAGCCAGCTTCCTCTTTTTATGTATATGTTTATTACGGTCAATTTCTATATCACCATATACATTTGATATATCCTCAAGAAGAACCAGTGGAACTTGGCTTGGTGCATTAGGACCTATGGATAGAGGAAAACACCAACACTTAAAAATGCGGCAAGGAAATAGGCCGGCCGAGTGGCATGGTAGTTGAGAGCTGGCTTGGGATGCCAGCGGCCCCGGTTCGGGTCCCGCATGTGAGGGCCAGTGACACTGCCCTCAAAAAAAAAAAAAAAAAAAAAAAAGTGTCAAGAAAAAGAATACTCAATATCAGGAGGAAGTTTACTCAGGTATTGTGAAAATACAGGTCATTAAAAAATATGTTCAGTGTGGCCCCAATTAGGTAAACAAACAAGTATATACCACGTCTGACAATTAAGTTCGTGAACTTGTTGCAACAATGTTGCTAACCTTTTTTGATATCAGAGGGATTATTCATTATGAATTTGCACCAACTGAACAGTTAACCAAGTTGACTATTTAGAAGTGCTGAAAAGGCTGCGTGAAAAAGTTAGACGACCTGAACTTTTTGCCAACAATTCATGGCTCTTGCATTACGACAATGCACCAGCTCACACGGCACTGTCTGTGAGGGAGGTTTTAGCCAGTAAACAAATAACTGTATTGGAACGCCCTCCCTACTCACCTGACCTGGCCCCCAATGACTTCTTTCTTTACCCAAAGATAAAGGAAATATTGCAAGGAAGACATTTTGATGACATTCAGGACAAGGGTAATACAATGACAGCTCTGATGGCCATTCCAGAAAAAGAGTTCCAAAATTTCTTGGAAGGATGGACTGCGAGTTGGCATCAGTACATAGCTTCCCAAGGGGAGTACTTTGAAGTGACTGTAGTGATATTCAGCAATGAGGTATGCAGCACTTTTTGTAGGATGAGTTCGTGAACTTAACTGTCAGACCTCGTTATGTATAGCAAAAAAGACTGCAGATATACACCAAATTTTTTTTTTTTTTTTTTTTTTTTTGCTGAGCCATCCTGCCAACAGGCAGCTTAGTGGCAGCTCAGCTCAGGCTAGGCATCCAACAGCTGTTGCTCAGAGCTCAGCTAGCACTCTCGAGCGAGCTGAGAGTGCTAACCAACTGAGTCACTTGGCCAGCCCCTACCAAATTACTGAGTTTCTCCCTCAGTGGTAGATTACAAGCAAAAGTTCCTTTTTCTTTTTCTTTTTTTTTTTTTTGAGGGCAGTGTCACTGGCCTTCATATGTGGGACCCGAACCAGGCCCGCTGGCATCCCAAGCCAGCTCTTAACCACCGTGCCACTCGGCCAGCCCAAAAAGTTCCTTTTTCTTATTTGTTCTTACACATCTACAAATTTCTTACAATGCTCTTGAATCATAAAATTACCAAAAAGAATAAGGCTACAAAGTTACACATACATTATAGTTGCAAACAAATCTAAATATATGGAAGACGGGCCGGCCAAGCGGCGCAGTGGTTAAGCGCTGGCTTGGGAAGCCAGCAGCCCCGGTTCAGTCCCACATATGAGGGCCAGTGACACTGCCCTCAAAAAAAAAAAAAAAAAAATTAATAAATAAATAAATATATGAAAGACTATAAGGCAATACACAAAAAGGAGATCTGTGTAATACTGGAAGGATGATGGGGTATTTCCCTATCTTATTTTTCTATTTTTCATATTTTCTAGAGTTTATATGCATATATATTATTTTAAAAATCTTTGTTGCAAAGTCTTTGTGAAATCTATTTCAATACTTTGTTACATCTGCTGCTTTTTCAAAGAAAAGGCATTTAATATTTGTATTTTCATTGTACCACTACATCCTTTGGTACAGAAATTTTTAATGAGTATGTACTTACATAAAAGCCAACAATAACTAAAAAAGCACTAGCATCATCCCACCATTATCTGGATCTAAGAACAATGTTAAGGTAAACATTTTCATCTTCCTCACCATCCTCACTGAGTCCAGTATTTTGGGAACTCTAAAATTCTTAAACCAACCTTGGAAGAGAGATGGTTGTATGCTATTGACATACTGGAATGCATTCTTGAAGAAGACCAACATGGTGGAATAAACCAATTGGTTTTTATATTTTGCATGAGCTTCATTATCAAAGTTGTTCATGTATCTGCAGAGATCCTTCATTCTATGCAAAATATCACCATAACTTCTGAAAGATGAAGGATGATAAAACTTACTTAATTACTCTGGGCACGTCAGCAAAGGGTCTAGAGAAATGCCCCAATAGAACCATAACATTTACCAAATGTAGCTCGAGGCATGTAAAATTATTCTTTATGTCTGCATATGGATACAAATTTCCCTTCTGAATTAGACAGTGATCACATCAAGATTTCATGACATAAACATGCCAATTAGCTTTTCTTTCCTCTGAACACCAAGGAGTACTTTAAACTCAACATCATCTTAAAGAGTTCATACTTCTAGTGGGAATCTTTTAATAAAGTAAATGGATACTGAGTGTTGCACAATTTGCCCAAAGAGATGCTTTTAAAAAAAAGTGTTTTGTTTTTTAGGATCCTGAGATCATGCTAACAAAAGATTTGTTAGGCAGTTCTAAAAATGAACAATTTTTTACCGTCTTCCTTTTTCCATCTGCCATTCACATCTCATTCCAACCACATTCAAAATCTTAAACAACCTCTCCCAAGGGTCCACAATCTGGGATGATTTTTCAGTCAGCCCTTCTATTATGTACTTCTGAGAGCTACGTTTGCTAGGCGACATTAAATCAGATGTTTCTTGGGCACCTGAGACATGAGAAAAAAGCAGCCTACAGTTATCATTACTACTTACTATTTACTACTTACTATTTATATGGTATTTGATAAGATATAAAGTCTGACACCCCATTCAAAGCAAGAGCACAGAATTTCAACATGTTACGTGTTTTGTTTAAGGACCCACAACTGGCCATTGGTACAGCAGGCAGTGACATTTGAGCTGTGGTACATGTACAAAGCTCAGTGTATGTTACAGTTAGAGAACTGACTTTTTCTATTAAGGGGTAAAATCGGTTCCAGAAAAATCTCATCTCTTAACTACAGTATTTTTTTTCTAGAAACCATCTTTTAGAAACACTATCAAACTGGTCTGTATCCAGAGAATAATGAGAATGATGAGGGATTTCTGACTTTGCAATTTTACTGAAGTCTGTCTAAACAAACTTCTAGGCCATTCCCACTTACCTTGATGCTGATTCTCTATTTGAGTAGACCTAGTAACATAGTTGATATAAAATTCAGCTGCTTTGTTCAAGTACTTATATAATAAATTGGCAGGCAATCGAACATCATGATTGTTAATTATTAAAGGAAGGACATCACAAACTGTTGAAGAGAAAAAAAAAAAATTAAGTCACCTGTCTACCCTAGGGTAGACAAAACAAAATTTATTTTAGAGTTCACTTAATGTAGCATCTAAAACATATCAGGAAAAACCCTTATGGCACATTTATTTGAAAATTGCTGTGCAGAGGGACACCAGCAGATAGAGTCAGAGAGGCATACACAAGCGGATTGTACACTATGAGTAAAGGTCTAGTTCTTATATTGGGTGATAATTCAGATGTTTCTTTATTATTATACTTCATACTTTAATATCTAGTTACACATATTCTTGGGGAGGCATCAAATAATATATAATAAAAATTTAGAAGTTGTTTAAAATGCTTTCTGGACTGAAAAATTAAACAAAGATCTAAACTTCATAATGGGAAAAGTCCTGTGCTTTCCACAAATGACCTGATCTCTGAAATGGGGCTTACCCCCATATATTCTACTTACTGTAAAAAATTAATACAAAATACAATTTTCCTTACCAAATAATTTTCTAAAGCAGTTAACAGGAGATTCTTGTTCTTCAATAGTTTCCGCCTCTAATAGTGCCTCCCCAAGGCCAACCTGTCTCAAAATACAATTAATCATTTAAATGTGTTACAGTTTAAGACATCAAAATTATTTGAAGAAACAAGGTATTTTTTAATTTACCACATAGTTTGTATATTCAAACTTCCCTGAGAAACAAATATTCTCATTTTAAAGACTAGGAAACAAAAGAATGCATCAGCAACACAGCCCAGAAGGGAACCCCAAATTCACCTGATCACAGACCACTTTGTCTCGGTTATTTTCCTCTGAACTAGTGAAATTAAAATGCTAACAAAATGTGTAAAAACTTAAAAGGAAGCACTGGAACTACAGTTAGAATGGTAATACAGATGTAGAGATTTTCTAGGAAATCTGGAAACTAACTTTATTCTCCAAATCAAGATGTATTATGTAAACAAAGCTTATCACTTTCAAGAGCTGTCCAGAGTAGCCACTCATACAGTCTCGGCCAGGCTGGACATAACTGAGTTTTAAGGCTGCCTTTCCCTTGTTGATGCTCTAGCATAGTAGAAAGGTAGCTTATCAAAATCTACCAAGGTGTCTGACTGAGTAGCTTCCTTTCAACCACTTGGGATGCACAAGGTAGACTATGTGAACGATTACATTACACAGAAAGTTAAATCAGAGTAATGATTAAGGAGTGTACTGCGGTGAATAATGTCTCCCCCGCAAGAATTCATGTCCATCTAGAACCTCAGAATGTGACCTTATACAGATTTTATCTTATGAAATGGTAAGCTCTTCATAAATGCAATTAGCTAAGATGAGGTCATATGGGATTAAGGTAAAACCTGTATCCAATGACAGGTGTCCTTATAAGAAGGTCATGTAAAGACACTGGGACTCAGACACACAGGGAAGGCCATGTGATGATGGAAGCAGAAATGGGAATGGTGTAGCTGCAAGTCAAGGAAAGACAAAGGTTATCAGTGACCACCAGAAGCTAGGAAGGGGTAGGAAAGATTAATGATCTGAATCCTGATTCTCCTGCTTACTGGCCATGGGAAGTTACTAACATATTAATTAGATTTTTTTTTTTTGAGGGCAGTGTCACTGGCCCTCATATGTGGAACCGAACCGGGGCCGCTGGCTTCCCAAGCCAGCGCTTAACCACCATGCCACTCGGCCGGCCCTAACATATTAAGACTCCGCTTCCTCATCTGTAAAGTGAATGTTATCTACTTCAAGGGGTCTGCAGAGAATAGGAGATTCCTAACACTTTCCAATGCCTGCCAGCAGCACTCAATAATTATTACAGATATAAGGGGAGGAACAGAGGCAAAACAGTGTCCAACGTGAAAAAGCATGTCTGTTAAGACCATAAACAAACTATGGTTCTCATTTAAATTCAAACATGTCGTTGAATACAGAGGAATAAGGTTCTTTTTCAAAAACTTTACTTTATAGATTGTACTGTCAAAACTTGGTGACTGCTTCCTTACACTGATAAGACAACTTCTACTGGAAATGTATAAAGTTTGATAACAGTGACATCCCTTTAGCTTTACCGACAAAGATTCCTTGAGTTAAGTTCAATCTTATCCAGTGTTCCTCAGAATTTCTGCTTTATATTCATATATACAAAAGCTCCTAAGCACACTAATATATTTGTTGATCAATTTTATTTTCTCTTAAGAAAAGAATCACGTTACCCCATGTTGCACCACTGTTTCAGGGAAGCGTCTCAAAAGTAGAAGCAACATTTCTGATCGTTCCAACGTGTTGAAGCATTGTTCCGTAACCTTCAGTAACATTTCACACTGGACCCGACCAGGAAGAGTCTCAAATAAACCTGTATGCAAGACATTTAATTTTAAAATAAGTTTCTTTCAGAAAGACCATACTGAAGCAAAGGTGGAAGTTAGGCATTTTCACATACAGACCATAAACTGGGTTTCACCTATAAGCTGGAAGGCTTTTAGATCAGATAATACTGGGCACAAGATGTTTGCTGAATGACCATAAAACATATGGAGGCCTTATTGGATCCAGAAGACAAGAATGATATATGAGAAGGGTCACAACAGTGTTTGTTACTGGCTAAGATAATGAAAATAAACTTGTTTAAGTTGAAATAATCTTAACTGTCTACTTTCTTTTTTATTCAGGATTTGAAATTTGGGGCTGGCTACAGCAACCAACATAGAGTATAGGTTTAAACAAAGGTCACAAATTATTACAAGTTTCTTTCCTGTTTTGTGGCAACCTGCCTAATCTACTGATGCTTTCTGATTACTGTAAAACCTGTTAAAAACTTATCTGTTCCCTGGGTTAACTGATAAATTCTCATCCTTTAGGAAGCTTACAGGGTTCTAAGCAAATGCTTAAGGGACCAAGTGACATCATTTGTACAGACTTCATGGGTACCAATACTACAGATGTGACTTTTTGTGAAATTACTATATTTAAGTTGGTATTCCAGAAATGGTAATTTATACACCATTAAATTAAGTCACTCCATTCTTACTTCTTAAAAATTGGGTTTGTTTATCCTGTGAATCGTTCCTCAATGCTGATGTAATAATGCTGATTTCTCTCCACACCACTGGCTGATCTGGGAAATTCACAAACCTAGTTTTAAAATGAATGCATTAAATTAAAATGTCAGATTTTATATAGTATCCAAAAAAGAAAAAAAATTAGCATTTGGATAATAACACATTTTTCTTTATTCCTAATAAATACATAGATGTATCAAAACAAACCAAAATAAAGATATAAAAATAAAAACTAATTAAGAAAAATGAGGGTACTCACAAGTCTTTAGAGGTTTTTATAAGTGAAAAGACAAGTGACCATAATATGTAAAGCACCTCTAAATATCAACAAGAAACAAAACTACACAAAGAAAAAGTTAACAAAGTCAAATCACAGAAAAAATACAAACAGCTAAAGACAACATTTGGAAAAATACCCAGTTTTATTACTAATACAATGAACACAATTTTTTTTAAATAGCAAGATACTATTTTCTCCTATCACATTAGCAAAAATTAAAATATGATAAGACTGATAATATCCATTGTTGGCAAAGGTGGGAAAATGGGCAATCTTATACATTGCTGGTGGAAATATAAATTGGAATAGTATTTTTGGAGACTTATTTGATAGTTTATCAAAATTTAAAATGGGCATTCTCTTTGACTATGATAATCAATGTCTAAGAATCTATTCTACAGAAAAACACCAAAATATCGGTACAAAATTACTTACTGATACACTGAATATAATTTCAAACAATTGGAAACTACCTAAAAGTCCACCAATAAAAGAGCGGTTATGAAATACTCAGCAGAAGTGAAAAAAAAGAGGTAGATCTCTACCTACTAACATGGAAAGAAGTCCATTACAGTGGGTGAAGAAAGCAAGCTGTAGAATGAGTAGTATGATCTTGCTTTGTAATTCTCCTCTCCCCAAAAATCTATTTATATGTATTGTGTATGTATGTATAAACATACAGGTGGTCCTCAAATAATGCCATTTCATTATAACGTTGATGAGAGAAAAAAAATTGATTCCTGGTTGGGGCCAGTGTATGTGTGGAGTTTGCACATTCTCGTCACGTCTGTGTAGATTTTCTCTGGGTACTTTGGTTCCCTTCCACATCTCAGAGATATGCACATAAGGTGAATTGGCATGTCTCAATTCTCCCAGCCTGAGTGTGTGTGGGTGTTGAGTGTGCCCTGCATTGGAAGGGTGTCAGGTCCTGCCTTGAGCCCTGAGCTGCTGGGATAGGCTCTGGCCACGGGCGACACTGAACTGGAATAAACAAGTTGGAAAAATAATTATTTGTTTTTATTAAACTTTCCTAAATGTGTGTATGGCTCACATTTACTTCAATGTTTAATATTAGAAGAAGTATTTTGGGTCTTTATTTAGAAATTTGGTGATGCTTTTGTGAATGGAACTATGTCTAGTTTTTGTGACTGGAAACATGTCTAGGAATTTAACTCTGGTTTATATCTGTCTATTGTGAAACTTGGTTTCCTTATACACTGTTTCACTTAAAATCATCGTTGTCAAGAATCTACTCACCACATTAGTGAGGACTTAACTGTGTACACAAAACTTAACTCTGGTTGAGTTTAGGATGGACTTTCCCTTTTTATTCTCTATGCTGCATTCTGGATTATGGCTGCATTCTGGATTATTGCTGCATTATGTAGCACATGTATTATTTCCAAAATAAAATAAATTCTGAGATAGGGAAGTTTTACCAAAAAAAACATAAGAGGAAGACTTCTCTGCAGAAGACGTGCCGGCAGTTAACGGGAGGACTAGGCTGGAGACTACATGAGCTTTAGGCACCGGGGATGGGGATGAACCCGAAGCAGTTCCTCCCATGCCCACTTCCACAGGCAGAAACAAAACCTCGCCAGAGATCCAGGGCAGCAAAAGTCGCAGTCCACAGTCCCCACTCACATGTCGTACAGCAGTCTCCCGGCGGTGGCAGTCCGCTCCGCGTTGCGCTCAATGGTGTACATCTCATACTGCAACACAGACCAGACCCGTGGGTCACCACCTCCGTGGGGGCTGCTCAGCGCGCTGCCCACGTCGCTAGTTGGCCTTCACCGAGCCCTCGGCTCCCCCACACCCCTGATGGGGGATGCAGGACCAGAGTCCTGCAGGACCAAAGTATCACCTGGTGGCACAGGGCCACAAGGCTGAGGAGTGTGATCCTGGGGGGTCGCTTACAGCCCCTCAGTTCCTGGGATTAGTGGAGTCATGTCTCCCAAGCACCAGGCGCTGAACAAATGGCTGCCATCATGATGAATGCAAGAGCGAGGGGCCTTCCCTAGTGGCGCTGATGTGCTGTCGGGGCCGCACAGCTGCAGAGCACACCCCACGCCTCCTCCCAGACCCGACCTCCAGCTCCAGGTCCTGGCCTTGCGGGGGGGAAAAGGCTTGTGCACGGTGTGGGAGAAGAGGGCAGTGGGGGTGTGTGTGCAGAGAGAAGCGGGCAAGGAGAGGGCGAAGGGGGCGGGCCGGCAGGAGGCCACCGGCCCCGGCGCAGCGCCAGGATCACATCTCCACGCAGGCGGCCACACGCGCGGCCTCGCCTCACCTGGATGTTAAAGTCGGCGGGGTAAAGGCTGCGGGCCGTGATCAGCCAAGCCTTGGCTGCCCACAGGTCCTGCTGCACCAGCTCCCGGGCTCGCTGCACTAAGAACTCACAGTCACCCTGGGCCGACATGGCCCGCGAAATGTTGGGCCGCCGGCCTGAATTGGCCGAAGCTTCCGGCTCCGGAGACGCTGGCCAACCGCCGCCACGGCCGGGGCGGCTAATGCGCATGTCCGGGGTCGCCAGCACGCCGTCGGAGTGGATCCGGAAGGGTTTTCCGGGTTTTGTAGGAAACCGTCTTCTGCTCTCCTTTACCTCCAGGTCCCGTCCTCCTTGGCGGAAGTAGTGTATTTGCACGGTCTCTTCCAGGTCACCTCCAAACTATGGATAAGTGGATTTTCACTCCTCCGGGTTTCGGTCGAGCCACGGAGCATGTGCGGGATCCTGCAGTTGCTAGGCTACCTTTGCCCGGCGCTCCAAGCCTCTCTGCACCAGTTTTCGGGTGGCGCGGGGTGGACTGGCAGTCCTGGAGGATGCGCGGTCTCTGGGTGTCCCCCCGAGGTCCTGGGGCCCAGGAGCAGGCCGGGAAGTTTGAGAGGAAAAAGCAGAGAGCAGGCCGGCAGGCAGCGGGAAGGCGCCCCCTCGGCCCCGGCCCGGTTGAGGGACCGCCCCCTGGGAATAGGTTTCTGAGCTAAGTTTAGGGCCCGGCTACGGTGATGGACACCGAGGGGAAGAGTGATGCCCAGCGTTTGGTCTTAAGTACGTCCACATTGCACTGTTACGACTTTATTCGCAGGTTTTTCCAACAGACGATTTATTGAGCCATTGCAGTAATTAGTGCTTGAAAAGTGCTTTGTTGCTTCCTGTGGGAGCTACAAAGGTGATTGTCCCTATCCCAGAAAGGAATTTACAATGTTATGCACACGTGACTTACAGAAAAATATGCTGTTGTAAGAATATCCTCCAACCAGAATCAATGACATTTTCACAAAAACTCCAACATTTCTTTTAAATGTAGAGAAGGAAAACAAAATAATCTCCCTGCTCACGTGAAGGGAAGCCGCATTTACGAGCCAGGGGAAGCAGTATTTATTTGCTTGATAGGCATGTACCGAAATGTGGGCTCTGAATAGTTCATTAGCGTTTTCAGCCTAAGTTCTGTCGACAGAAATTTTAGCAAGTTCTATTACCACTGATAACTTCGACTTAAAACCAAGCGATTAAGGATTCAAAGCTGATTTGTTTATAAAAGAAATTAATATGTACCTATATACATGAAATATAAATATTTTAAGTAAACATGGATAGGCACTATTTCCAATGGTTATATGTAAAGTATAATATATACTTTTGATAATTTATAAATAAACATTCTTCAAATTAGTGTGCTACTTTTAGAGGTAAGTACTGAAAAGGGCAGTCACCAAGACACATTGTAAAGTACCAATGCTATCAAATCATGAATGCCCAAGCTCTTTTGTTTTGTTCTTTTGCTTATTATACCATTCTAAAAATGGTAACTTTAAATATCTTCCCCTTACTCAATTTTTTTTTCTAAATTTCATTTTGTTTCATTACTATTCTCCATGGTATCTTTGCGTAAGATTCACTGCTGCACTAGCCTGTCATTCTGTGATGCAGTGAATATTAGCACTCACGGGAGCACTGTGGCTCCAAAGGTGCTGTTTAATGTCCTCTGATTATGCACAGGAACAGCCTCATTTTGTGATCACTTTGTAGGCCAGGATTGCTCAGTGATAAAATTCTTTTGGCTTTGTAGAAAAGAAGGTAGAAAATTGAATTTAAACAGATCCGGATAACTTTTGTAAAGTGTAAGTCATAAAAACAGATTGCTGGCTTAAATATTGTTTTCATTATTTCACTGATTTTTTTTTTTTTTTTTTTAAGCTGAGCCATCTGGCCACCTGTTGGCAGCTAAACCACAACTCAACTCAGGCTAGCATTGAACCACCGTTGCTCAGAGCTCAGCTCGCACTCTTGAGCGAGCTCTTATCCAACTGAGCCACTTGGCTGGCCTATTTCACTGATTTTTTTTTTTTTTTGAGGGCAGTGTCACTGGCCCTCACATGTGGGACTGAACTAGGACCGCTGGCTTCCCAAGCCAGCGCTTAACCACCGCGCCACTCTGCCGGCCCAGTTTCACTGATTTTTAATGTACATAGTTTACACAGGGATTTTTCTAACGGCAAAAATGATTGACTTGGTAATTAAACGTGATGTTTTGAGTCTAGAATTATCAAAACAAAACTACACTTGTTCCTGAGTCTTTGGTTCCTTAGTGTTCTGTAAGGTAACCATTGTAAATTACAATTTTAAATCTAGGGGCTAAATAAGGGAACTCTGGATGTACTTTAGATACCAATCGGTTAAAATTGCTTCTGACTTTTTGCCAGAATGCAGTATAAGATTTGTGCCTATTTTCTACCCAACTTCTTTTTTTTTTGAGGGCAGTGTCACTGGCCCTCATATATGGGACCCGAACCGGGACCGCTGGCCTCCCAAGTCAGCGCTTAACAACGTGCCACTTGGCCGGCCATCTACCCAACTTCTTGATTTGTAAAGGTCTCCAGCTAAACGTTTCTTCCAGGGTTCATGTGGGCATCCCAAAGTAGAGAAAGGAGTGTGGACAAAAGGGACCACATATTAAACCTGACAAGCTCAAGGGAGGCTTGTGTGGTGGGCCTTACAAACTCAGAAGTGGAAAGTAACCACATAGGATGGTCCATACAAAAATTCCCAATGAAAAGCGGGTGGTAGCTGGTTGTCATATCCTTGATCTGTAGCTTCCTTGGCAAAGGTCAGTCTTTACCTTAAGTGAGCCTGTCGTCTTTTTGCATCTAAAATGACATACCCTTGGAATGTCAGAGTAGTCCCTTTTTCTATACACCCCCAGGGCACAAACCACCCCACCAGGAAACTACAGAATGCCTCTTGTTCTTGTTCCCTGATTACCATCTCTATGTGCTATAAAATGCTATAAACTATCCTGTACCCACCAATGTAAAAGGAGTACCTGTCTCTCCAATTTACTTTTTATCCTATCTCAGAGATTTCCCCCCTTTGCTTTCTCCCACCCCCAATGGATTTCACATAACCCTTCTCCTTTGATTCTAATGTATAAAATACATTGCAAAACTACCATTTTCCAGGGCATTTTCTCAATCTGTTGAGATTTTGCTTCCTGGCAATTGTCAGTTTGGCTTAAATAAACTCTTTCAGCTTTCTCTTAAGCTGGATGTTTTTTCGTAGACAGAAGGTACCATGCCAAGTGAATTTATTACATCTTTTGGCCACCTTGCTGTGATCTTGAAGCCTCACTGTGAATCTGGGCATCTGTTTTACCTTCTCCACAAAAACTTCTAAGTCATGTAAGTTGCCCCGGATCCAGCATCCTGCCTCAAGTTCTTTGAATTCAGTTCAGTGATTTGTATTAAACACTATATTGCTTTTTACCTTCCATTTCAAAACCTTCCATTTTAAAACTCAACAAACACAACCTCTTAACTTTCCTGCCCTCAACACACTCCTTGGTTCTTTTCAGCAGTCTCCCTGATTTTAGTTTCACAGACCTTTAGTCCCTTGATTCTTACATTTTTCTCCTAGTGTATCTGCCTTCTCCTGGATTTACCCCTTCCCTGCTCATCTAAAGTCTGTGCTTGAACACTCATCATGTTCAATGTCTTTGCATTGTTATTGGTTTTTTTAAAAGATTTTATTGGGGAATTGGGGAAGGAACAGCATTGGGGAATTGGGGAAGGGGAACAGACAAGTTGCTGTTCTTTTGTTCTTCAGTCTAGTTGTGGAGGACATTGCTTTACTGGACCATGTTGGTATCATCATTGCACTCTTCCCGGGTGAGGCAATTCGGTCTCTGGCCTCTGGACGGCTATTCACAGTGGCTCTTGGCAGCTCACACTGGTTGCCAGCCACTCACGCTGGCTGCCGGCCACTCACTGTAGCCTATGGCAGCCCACTGCAGCAGGGGCTGCAGCTATGCCATCCCTGGGACTCGCAGCAGCCCAGCTCCAGATGGAGCTGTTGCTCGCCATCTTAGCTGTAGAGGGCAGTGTCACTGGCCCTCATATGTGGGATCTGAACCCAGGCCGCTGGCATCCCAAGCCAGCTCTTAACCAGTGCGCCATTTGGCTGGCCCTGCAGTTGACTCTTGAACAGCGTGGGAGTTAGGGATGTCGACCCTTTCAGAGTTGGAAAATCAGTTATAGCTTTTGACTTCCCCAAAAACTTAACTATAGTTAGCCCTTTGTACCTGCAAATTCAACTATCCATGGAACGAAAACAGTATTTTCAATCCATGATTGGGAATCTGTGGTTGGAAAGTACTGTTTTTGATTCAAGGTTGAATCTGTGGATGCAAAGAGCTGACTTTATTGAAAAAAAAATCAACATATAAGTGGACCAGGGCAGTTCAAACCCATTCAAAGGTCAACTATATTTCAAGTCTTGGTCATTTTCCTCAAGTGCTCATGCCTCTTCACCTTGAGCTGAAGACTTTGCCTTTTACTAAGATTGAGGTAAGCCTTAAACACCTTCAGTTCTGGACACCACAGCCCTATTTTATGTTTCAAGACCAAACATCTGATCATGTATGTATTCTTAAAACCCCTTTATGGTTCCCAATTGTGCTGGTATCTGGTGCGTAGCCACCACTCTGCCTTACCTTTTGCTACCATCCCTGACCCAGAACGTCTTCCAGTTCTTCAGTGTGGTGCATTCTCTGTCATCTCCACGCACTCATGGGTACCATCACTCTGCATAGAGCACTCCCCACTGGCAACATTAAGGGGCTAATTCTTTGCTTCTTAGATAACACTTCCTCAGGGAAATCTTCCCTGACCCCACCCCTCCTCTGTTCCATGGTGCTTTATACACTTTTATAACTGACAACTTAACAGATATAAACTCCATCAGATCAGGGACCTTTCTTTTATACTGTTACTTTCCCAGCCCCTAAGATATGCCAAATGTGTATTAAATAGTAGGCTATCAATAAAATTTAAGTCTATTTTGAGTTTCTTCACCCTTTGCTCAGAAATTTGCTTAAAACCTTTAATTTTACACAAAATTTCATTCCCTCTAGTTTCAGAGGATAAAGGGTCCCTTTTATTCAAGGCCAAAATCTTCCCCTGTGTTCAGAATTCCCACACCTTTGGCTTCCTGAGGAAATCTGCCTTATCAATTATCCCCACATCTATGGTTTCATTCTATTTCTACTGGTTCTTTCCAGAAGACATGTTTTTTTATTGGGTTTCTCATTGATTATAGTGGATACAGTGCGTTCTGTGCAGATCCCCTATACCAGGTTTCACAACTGTTCCCTACTGTGTGAGTACTGGCTGCTAACTGCTCACAGCTGCCCTTCTCTAGAGAAATGCTTTCAGCTTCCTTGAGAAGTTAGCGACTCCTAAAGGGATGATTAGGGTACAAAAAATTAGTGCCCTTGCCTCGAGAGGGGCAAATCTACAGCATAGTTTATGTGCTAGAGCTAGATTTGTCTGAGACCACATCCATGCTGAGCTCTTTCCCCTTCCTTTCCTTATTTCCCCCCTCCATAGGTTTCTCTTAAAGGGCACTCCCCCAATAAAATCATATGATCCCAAATCCCTGTCTCAGGCACTTCTAGGTAACCCAACCTAAGACCGTAAGTTTACTGGAATGGGAGTAGTACTATGAGGTAGCTCATGAATCCTCTGGATTCCAGACCTCATTCCTTTGCATCATTTGTATAGCAGCTACTATTTTCCCTTGGTATTTGGGTTCAAACGTTGGCTAATAAAGTAACCTCCTTTCTTTTCTGCCTATTGGTTCAGTGGTATAAGGAGCCCCAAATGGTCACGTGGAGGTCTTGCTTCTGATTCAATGGAATCATGACTGTGTTCCCTGGTGGAAACACTTCTCCCTTGGGAATTAGGACCTCTAATTCTCAGAGCACAAGACTGAGGGGGCAGTTAGGAAAAATTCCATTAGCGGAGGATTAGGTATAATTTGAGAGGCCACTCTCTCCTCTTATCCTTGGTCACTTTAAAGCATATAATGTGTCTATAGGGTAGTACCCACCCCAACCTCACAGCATGTGGTTTAGCTGACACCCTAACTAAGCCTCCAGTAGACCATATTCCACCATTCTATTGGGCCATTTATTTTGGGTGATGAGAATAGGATAGGACCAGTGAAAGCTTTGGGCCTTTTCCTTGGGTCTGTTTCCTCTGCCATATTTCATTTGCCATGAAATGAACTCTTGAGTCTGAAGTGGTATCGTATGGGATAGATACAATGGTAATGAATAAGGTGGTTTGTAAATGTATGAATAGTATAATAGGCAGAAGTGTTATCGAGGCAAATCTGAATCTGTAATAGCACGAATTTCCATGAGGACAAATCACTCCCATCTTCATCCCCGTGATGTTAAAAGGTCCAGTGTAATAACTTTCCACCAGGTAGCTGACTGATCCCCGTGGGAATGGTGCCATAGTGGGGGTCTTGTTTTGGCTTCTACCATTGGTTGTTTGGGCATTCAGTGGGAGCTCTAGTCACATTATCCTTGGTAAGGGGAAGTTCATGTTAAGTCCACATATAGCATTCTTGCTGCCATGGCTACTTTTTCCATGGATCCATTGAGCAAACACCAGGAGGCTAGGGAAAGAGAGTAACTGAATTCACAGGATGAGTCATCTTGTTTCCACCTGATTAGTGAGTATTCTTTGCTGTGTCCTCTGGGGAGTATTTACATAGAGCACAACTGCCTTTACACTTTGCACCCATTCTGAGAGTCCACATACTTCTTTCTTAGACCTCTTCCAATCTTCCAATTTAGTTCTTTGCAAGTCCCTGATCTGTCTGACAATCTATCAGCCATTTCCTATGTCAGTAGAGATTTATACCTCAGCTTGTCTTTCCAGAGTGGACCATCTGATGAACTGCCCAAAGTTCTACCTACTGGAGACATTTCCCTCATTGTGTTTTTGGGCTGCCCCCGAGTACAGCTTATCATGTGGTGGTCACCCACTTCTATATGACAACATATTTCAAGTATGTGGTAGTGGCATTAATCTCTGCAATTCCCCCTTGAGGCTACGTGTTGATTCTGTTTACTGTTTTGACAAGTTAGGGAAGTTCCCTAGTCTCTCACTCTACCCTTCCTACTCAATGGCTTCTACTCCATTAGTCAGGGAACCAATATGAGGATTCTTTCTTCTGGCTGCTAAGCATGTCGGTGGGAAAATAATGACAGACTCCTTTCCTGTGAAGTGTGTCAGACACACTGTGAGTTGGACTTGGATCAATATACCACTTATCACCTGACCAGTAGACCAGTGTAGTTCCCAGGGGCCCTCAGGAGTCAACCTTAATTCCGAGTCAATATATAATGGCCCTAGGAAGCCTGGATTTTCCTTTTCCCGGTCCCTCTGTAGAAAGCTTTAAGGAAGATTTATGATACAAAATTGTGGCTGAATTGCAGAGTCCTTTCTTAAAGGAATCTGGCCCCCAACTCAGTTAAGGACCTCTGGATCTATAAGTTGACTGGAGTCTGGGAATTGGGTACTTCTCTTTCAGTCACTAAAGTCAGATTTCCGCTCACCTGGCTTAGACCCTGATTTTATAGATCAAGCCGTACATGCTTACCAGGCTGCCTAGCTATTTTATTTCTGGGAACTTTATGATCAATTAGCCATTTCCAGGGACCTTGAGAGCCCAAATGCTCTGATTGCCACTCTGTTCCTGTCTTTATTATGGTAATTGTGCTTACTTAGTCTCAAATGGTCAAGTGCTGCCACCTAACCTCCACGTCACAGGGATCCCATTATTCCCATGGAAGCCAGGAAGCCCAGTTCCCTGGCAGTACCTCCCACCAGCATCTCTGCCCTACGGAGGTCAGCACAAGGATTTTTATGGCTGCTGGTGCTCCCTTCAATAATGCATTTCTGTGCCTTCCTTCCTGGGTTGTACGGCAGGGATTGGCTGAGCAGGTTGCACGTAATGAATTTATTCCAACATTCCTACATTCCCATCTAGGCCATCACACAACTTTCTATAACGTATGCTAGAAAAATTACAGCATCTCAGTCTAGGCCATCTTTGAACCAGGCTTCAGTCAGCTATACAAGTAAACTGTTAGTGCCATGTGGTATTCTAACAGCCATTTGAGGGCCAAAGCAAAAGAGGAATCTGTGACTGTTGTAACAGAATTCAAAATGTCTGTGATGGATGAGGATGCTATTTGGGGCCTCTGACAAGGCCTATTGGAGCAAAAGCATACACATTTGAAAAGCAGTTCCTAGATCGCAACTGGACACTTTGAATCTTGAGTTCTTGGTAAGTGCACTCACATTGATAAATTTGGCCTTATCTAATTTTATAATTTGTCCTATTTGGTCAGTGCCCTTATTATCTATTCTGAGGATCTTGTGGATGTGAATTGGTAGAATCTTGCAACTCTTTTGAGATACGCTTTGTCTCTTCTTGGAGCAAGTTTTGTAATTCACTCTCTGGGCCATACAGGAATTTCTTTTTCTTAAAAAAAAAAGTTTTACTTGGAGATAATTTCTAACTCACAGAAAAGTTACAAGACTAAAAAGAGTATACAAATTATCCAAATACCTATTATGGGTTGAAATATGTCCCCCCTAAAACAGATATATTGAAATCCTAACCCCAGTACCACAGAAATTTCACCTTATTTGGCAATCGGGTCTTCACAGAGGTAATCAAGTTAAAATGAGGTCATTAGGGTGGGCTCTAATGCAATGACTGCTGTCCTTGTTCTAAGGGAAAATATAGACACAGAGACAGCAGCACACAGAGAAGCTATGTGAACATGAAGGCAGAATTAGGGTGATGATGTATCTACATACCAGGGATGCCAAAGATTGCCAGAAAACCACCAGGAGCAGGGAGAATGGCCTGGAGCAGATTCTCCCTCACAGCCCTCGGACGGAAACAACCCTGCTGACACCTAGATCTTGGACATCTTCTCCAGAACTGTAAGACAATACATTTCTGTTGCTTAAGCCACCCAGTTAGTAGTACTTTGTTATGGAAGCCCTAGCAAGCTAATACATACCCTTTACCCAGATTCATTTATTGCTTGGATTCTCTTTCTCTCTGCATAATATGTATTTTTACAATATAATTTGAGAGTAAATTGTATATGTCATGGCCCCTTACTCCTAAATATTTCATTATGTGTTTTCTAACAATATTGATATTCTCTTACATAGAGTTACAGGACAGTTATCAAATTCAGTAAATTTTACTGTAAATAAATAGTTTTATCTAATATCTCTATCCCAACTTTTAAAATTGACCCAATAATGTCTTTTATAGCGTTTTCTCCGCCTAGTAAAGAATCTAGTCTTGGATCAGGTGTTCCATTTACTTTTCATTTAGCGTTCTTGAGCCTGGAGTATCCCTGCAGCCCTTGTTTGTCTTTTATGACATTGACATTTTTGAAGAATATAGCTCCCCTCCATTTTCTCTTAAATACAAAGACCCTCATTCTGGGCTCCTCTGACCCTTCCTCACTATTTGATCCAAATATGCATCTGCCTTCTTCTAGGGTGTCACATCTGGAGGCATACTGTGTCCATTTGCCCCTCATTGGTGATGTTTATTTTGAACACTCTCTCAAGATGTTGTTTGATTATTTCACTGTAACTAGTTTCCCCCCTTGCAACAATAAACAAACTGTGGGGAGACTCTTTAAGGCCATGCAAATGCTCTGCCATTCTAAAATTTAACTCTATTTGTATGCCTGGAGACAACGAGGCATAATCGGATGAGTCTTGCAGAACAGGCACCCCATCCTCAGCCATTACATCCTGGCAGCAAAGACATAGCACATTCCTTGGAGGTTATCATAGATGCTTTCTCATTTCAACCCGTGCCTTGAGTTGAAAGTTCAAGTCACCAAGTTTATCATTTTCAAAGTTGCTAATCTACTTATCACTGTCACAGTAATCAAATGATTTTCCAAGTCTTTTCTCCCCACTCTACTCCCTCCCATGCGATGGTGGGCCACAATTTGAGCAATCCTGATGCCACAGTAGGCTATAGATTTCCAGTATTCCATTTCTTGCTGGTAGATCCATGTATGGGAAACCCAGAATTCCATCTTTAGAGTCTGTTTTCTGAGGCTATTCTTTATATCATTTACTCTATCAGGCAGAGTCCCAAGAGAAAAAAATGATATCCTCGAAAGGATTTCTGAAGGATTTAGTGAAGGGACTATTTACAGCAGTGTAGACAGAATTAAGGGCACCAACAGAGGATATTGAAGGACAGGAACCAGCAACAGCTGAATTACCTGACCTTGACCTGAAGGATGAGAGCTGAGGTTGTGGAGGAGAGGCATCTGAGCAGGAGCTGTTGTCATAGAGGGGTACAGCCACTGCCAAAGCTCTTGCATTGATACAGGAAGAGAGTCAGCAAGGAATACTCTAGTTCTCCTTCTGTCCTCTGAGACCCTGTGGTGCTCCTATTGGATAAGCCTAATCAGAAGCTAGAGGACAGGGAAACTCAGCTAATGCAGTCCATAGAGGTCAGGAAAGGGTGCAGAACTGGAAATAAGCAGCCCTCTGCCCTTCACTATCTGGTGAAGAGCTGAGGATTATCCTTTGTTGTGCTCCTTTTGTGTGCAAATCCCTTATAATACTTCTAACATCTCATTGCATTTTTTTTCTTTGTGATACCACTTTGTGAAGTTTGTAAAAACAAAGCAGCAGATTCCATTTGCCCTTTCTCCTGCCCTTGGTGCTACTATAGTTGTTTATATTACCTCTGCTACAATATATTATTTTTATTTCCTTAAATATTTGAGTTTTAAAGAATTTACGAAACAAAATAAATTACTCTTTTATCTTTACCAGTATATTTAGCATTCCCAGTGCTCTTTGTTCCTTCTTGCAAATCTAAATTTCTATATGGTATTTTCCTTCAACCTGAAGAATTTTCTGTAGCATTTCTTATAGTGCAAGTGTGCAGGCAGCAGATTATTTAAATGCCCATTTATCTGAATACATCTCTATTTTGCCTTCATTTTTAAGGGATATTTTCACTCAATATATAATTTTGGGTTGATAGCTGATAGTTTTTATTTTGTTCTGGCATTTTAATGATGCCCTTATTTTGTCTTCTGGCCTCCGTTAATTCTAATGAAAAGCCAGCTTCATTTTTATTGTTGTTCATTTGCATGTAATATACCTTTTCTTTAAAAATTTTTTTGCTTCTTAAAAATTTTTTAAGAGAAAATTTTAATTGTTGTGAAATACATATAACATAGGATTTATACTAGTTTAACATTTTAAGTGCACAGTTCATTTGTGTTAAGTATATTCACTTTGTATAACCAATCTCCAAAACTTTCTCATTTTGCAATACCTGTTAAACAACAGCCCATATCTCATTCTCTCCAGCCCTGGCGACAAACATTCTCCTTTTTGTTTTTCTGAATTTCACTACTCTAGATACTTCATATAAGTGGAATCATACAATATTTGTGTTTTTGTGACTGGCTTATTTCTTTCTTTCTTTTTTTTTTTTTTTGAGGGCAGTGTCACTGGCCCTCACATGTGGGACCGAACCGGGGCCGCTGGCTTCCCAAGCCAGTGCTTAACCACAGCGCCACTCGGCCGGCCCTTGGTTTATTTCACTTAGCATGATGTACTCAAGATTTATCCATATTGTATCACATGTCATAATTTCCTTGCTTTTTAAGGCTGAATAATATTCCATTGTATGCATATACACATTTTGTTTATGAATTCATCCATTGATGGACACTTAATGCAGCTATGAACATGGAATACAGATATCTCTTCAAGCCTCTGCCTCTGCTTGGTTTTTAAAATTTTATCTTTATCTTTGATTTTCAGCAATTTGACTACGAGGTACCTAATCTGATTTTCTTTGTATGTGGATGTCTTTCTAGGGTGTGATTGCTTTTCTGGCTGGGGTTCATTGATTTTCTTGTCTTTGGGTTTCTTTTTTGAGCAAATTTGAAATTTTGATTAAAAAGTTCTTCAAATATTATTTGTGCTTCATTTCCTGTCTTCTTTGCTTCTGGAACTCTAATTACACATATGTTAAACCATATGATACTGTCCCACAGGTCATTGAGGCTTTGTTATTTTTTTTTCTCCTAATATTTTACTCTTTGTGTTTCAGTTTAAATTTCTTTAGAGCTATCTTCAAGTTCACTAATCCTTTCTTCTGTTGTATTGTTTTGAATTCCAGAAATTGGTTATTGTTTTCAGTTTTAGAATTTCCATGTGGAAACCATATATGTAGATTTTTATAACTCTCCTAAAATTCCTTATCTCTTCACCTGTTATACCCACCTTTTTCTCTAGATTCTTTTACATATAGTCATCTTTGGGTTTGAGGCATCTGTGTGTCTCTTTCTATTGATGAATTCTATTCTATTGATGGACTTTTTATTCTAGATCACTTTGTCGTTCTTTTCATTTTTAGTAATTTTTTACTGTATTCTGGACACTTGATTTGTTTTAGAGGCTCTGGATTATTTTATTTTCTTCAAAAAGTATGTTAAATTTTATTTTTTCAAGTATCTAAATTAACGTGGACCACATTGATATTATCAAGGCTTCATTCTAGGCTTTTAAAGGTTGGTCAATTCAGTTTTTGCCCTCAATGCTAAGACATGGTCATTATTTCTACAAATTGGGGCTTCTGGTGTCTGAACTGAATGGCAAGGATATTGACCAATGTATTTGCTTTTTGGCTGGGTCATTGTCTCACCAGCACTGTGAAATCCCTGATATTTCTCTTCATCATTCCTCCTCAGCATCTTTTCTGTAATAGGCTTTTCAGAACCTCACCCTTCACATACATAGCTTAGGATTTGTAAAAGGGCTCCAGGGGAACCCCTATGCAGATTTTTGGGATTCTTTCTCTACACCTCCTTCCTTTCCAAAAATCTACTCCCCCAATTTCACCTGCCTTAGCTACTCTGAATTCCAATATCTTTTTCTTTGTCCAATTCTCTGGTTGGGCCCCATTTTCCTCACTGTTTTGGAAAATGCCTCCAGAGAAAAAGTCTGGGTGGATTTGGAGCTTACCTCCTGTGTATTTTCTTTCTGCAAGAATTGAAGTCCTATGCTGTATACTGCGCAGTGCATGAAGACAGCTGTTTTATATGTTTTCTAGTTTTTTATATTTTTTATAGTTTGTTTTTTTTGCTATTGAGTTGCATGAGTTCTTTATATATTTTGAATACTAAACTTTTGTCAGATATATGATTTGCAACTATTTTCTTCCATCCCATAGGAGTGACTTTTCATTTTGCAGAGGTTTCCTTTGCTGTGAAAAACTTAGTTTGATGTGGTTCCATTTGTTTATTTTTGCTTTTTTCTTTCTTTGCTTTGGTGTTAAATCCGAAAAGTCATCACCAAGACCTATGTCAAACAACTTACTGCCTATGTTTTCTGAGAATTTTATGGTTTTATGATCAAGTCTTTAATCTATTTTGAGTTCATTGTTGTGTATGTTGTAAGATAGGCTTCAGTTTCATTCTTTTGCATGTGGCTGTCTAGTTTCCCAACATCATTTATTGAAGAAAATATTTTCTCCATTGTAAATTTGTCATAAATGAATTGACCATATCTGCATAGGTTTATTTCTGGGCTCTCTATTCTGTTCCATTGATCTATGTGTTTGATCCTATACCAATACCATATTGTTTTGGTTTCTATAGCTTTGTAATATAGTTTGAAATCAGGAAGTGTAATGCCTCCAGGCTTTGTTCTTCTTTGTTAAGATTGCTTTAGCTATTTGGAGTCTTTTGTGGGTCCATATAAATTTTAGTATTGTTGTTCTTTTTTTTTTTTTTTGAGGGCAGTGTCACTGTCCCTTACATGTGGGACCGAACTGGGGCCGCTGGCTTCCCAAGCCAGCGCTTAACCACTGCGTCACTCGGCCGGCCCCCCCTTTTTTTTTTTTTTAATTTAGTGTAGGTATCTCTATGTCAGGGATCAGCCTGAGATGTAAACTTGAGGCCTTAGGTATTTTCTGAGCCTACATTTTGGGCATGAGTGGTAACTTTCTAAATTTCCTCATGTATGTAACTAACCCTTAAATGTCTGGTCCCCAAAAGGGACAAAAGGGAAAAATGAAGGGAATAAAATAGCCACTGTTTCCTTCAATCCCTTGAAAGTTGCCTCAGCTGGAGGAACATAAATCATGGTGGAGGGAGTTGCAACAGTGGCTTCCTGCCTCTGTGGCTACACCTTCATGATCAGAAGCAGCAATTTGTGATCAGAACAAAGATTCCTGTTATTTGAAGGACAAAGTCCTTATTGCCACTCTGGCTCCTACAAGCACTCTAGGAACGCTGATACAATTGCTTTCATGGGCTGGGGAGTGGGAAGATGAGTAGTCACTACAGCACTAGGCTGAAATTGATCAAAATTAACCACAGTTTACCAGGCACGTTTTTCCCTGGAAGCTACAAACCTTTGAATAGACTATAGAATTCTAAAATAATTACATAAGACAGATTTTGCCAATATAATGTTATCCAGATGAAGAGACAAAATCCTGGCACTTTCTACACTACCATCATCACTGACATCCCAGGCTTATTTTTGTCCTATACTCTGGAATAGTTTATTTTAAATTCCCAGCATAAAAATTCTAATTTAACAGTTATAAAAACTGGCATCAGGTTGCTGTGTGGAATTTAAAATTATTGAGAGTGATAGCTGGAAATTAAGTTTTAGAAAAATTGTAAGGGCTTCTCTGAGTTATATTCCAGATTATGAATGGGCATACTTGGTATTTTGGCCAAAAGAAAGCATGTTTTTGTGTATGAATAAGATGTTGAGCACAGCAAAGCAGTAGAGAAAGGACTGGGATTCTGGGGAGTTGTAGCTTAGAGTTCATCTTGGAACCATTTGATCTGCCACTATAATAACAGTAAGAGGGTAGCAAAATTTTAGACCAAAAATTACATTGTTGTGTGCTCAGTCTCAATAATAAGGAAAAAATACTTACCTAAAGTTTATTATGTGTCTCTTGTATTACTCATTCTCTTAAGGCTTTGTGCTGCTGTAGGGAATCTGTTTTCCTTAGCTCCTTACATCATTTATATATTCTCATGCATTTTGTTATTTTCATAAGCGCTTGATTTATTTCTCCAATTACATGGCAAACTCTTTGAGGTCAAGCATCACGTTTTAATTATTTTTTTAAATTCTGTATACTATTGGGAATAGTTATTATTCAATTAATATTTGTAATTAATTTTTCAGAGTATGAGAAATCTATAACCTTTTAACTTGTGATTTGTCAAGATGCAAATACTTTTGGGCTGGCCGAGTGGCGCATTTGTTAAGAGCTGGTTTTGGGATGCCAGCGGCCTTGGTTCGGATCCCACATATGAGGGCCAGTGACACTGCCCTCTATAGCTAACAATAGCTCGACCTGGAGCTGGGTTGCTATGAGTTCCCAGGACAGCATAGCTGCAGCCCCTGCTGCAGTGGGCTGCCATAGGCTACAGTGAGTGGCTGGCATCTAGCGTGAGTGGCCGGCAGCCTGGGTGAGCTGCCAATAGCTGCGGTGAGCGACCAGCCAGAGGCCGGCGACCAATCTACCTCATCCAGGAAGAGCGCAATGATGATACCAACATGGACCAGTGAAGCAACGTCCTCCACAACTAGACTGAAGAACAAAAAGACAGCAACTTGTCTGTTCCCCTTCCCCGAATCCCCAACGCTGTTCGCCTCCCCCAATTCCCCAATAAAAATCTTTAAAAAAAAAAAGATGCAAATACTTTTATTTTAGAAGCTGCTACATTAATAGGAGTTCTGATAAGAATGAAAGCAGAAATTCTTCTTGACACAGGAATCTGATTGTAGTAATTATGGCTCAAACTTCTTCCATAACTTTTGTTTTTGCTAGATTTGATTTGGCATATTAATAATTCATTGATGTGTATATAGGTTGATAACTTGATGTGTTAAATTCAGTTGTGAGGCATTAAAATAAATAAAACCATTGAAAATTGGAAAAGGGCACTATTTTTCAATTTTAGCTCTAGAAGACCTTGGAATAGTTTGTGAATCATTACCGTAAATCATCTAAACATTCCATAAATTTAACAGTTAAGTATTCAAACTTTATTTCTTAGATAGTATCTTTTCAAAAATCCAGTTTTTATTCATTAGAATTGTGCAATGTTTAATGTTCTGAAAATAAGACATACATATTATAGGAAGTTAGAAAAGTGTAGAAAAGTACAAGGAAGAAAGTATAAATAACTCATGATACCATCACTCAGAAATAACTATAATTACCATGATGGAATATCTAAGCAGTCATTTTTTTAAAAAATCTTTTTTTCTACTTATAGTCTACATTTTTAAAGAAGAGAAATAATCCAGTAGAAAAATTGGGCAAGAGATTAGAACAGGTACTTAATAAAAGACTGTCTAAATGGCTAATAGATGATTAGAAATAAGGAAAATAAATACAAATTAAAATCATGAGATACTGCTCTATAACCACAAAACTATTAAAATTTATGAAGACTGACAATAACCAGTATTATTAAGAATGTAGAACCATGGAAACTCTCACACTGCTGATGAAAGCTTCAGTTGGTTACAGGCGATTTACAGAACTGACACTACCTACTGAAACTGAAGATCCACATATCATTTCACTTAGCATTTCTACTCCTAAATATTTACTCAACAGAATATGTGCTCCTGTTCAATAAAAGACACATAGAAGAATGTTCAGAATAACATCATTCATAATAGCCCAAATGTCCTTCAAGAACAGAATGAATAAATAAACTGTGCTATATTCACGCAGCTATTTAGAAAGGCTTTCTCCATTCTAACATACAACAATGAAAAGGAACTACTATGCAAAAGAACAGGGAGTGAAAGAGGCCAGACATAAAAGTACACATACCATATCAGTCCAATACATAAAGTTTGAAAACAGACAAAACTATATACTACAGCATATACTGATATATATATATATACACAGTGATAAAACTATAAAGAGAAGTAAGGAAATGATTGCAGTTATGTTAGGAGTGTGATTTATTTGTGGAAAAGGGAGGAAGTAAAGCTTGGGAGTTGGCAGAAGGACACTTCTGGGATGCTTGAATGGTTCTGTTTCTGGACCTGTGTGATGGTTATAAATACTCATTTTGTGATAAATCAGCTGTTTCTTTTGTACACTATTATTTATGTATGTTATATTGAACAATAAAAATATTTAAAAGGAAACAAGTATTGCACTAGACATTTCTTTTTTTTTAAAATTAGTTTCAGTTGTACAACACAGTGCAATAGTTATACTTTTTACCCCTCAAAGTGACAACCCTCCTCCCCCAATTAGACATTTGTTTTAAATTTGCTTTTTGTAAAACAATATCTTATAAACATTCTCAATGTCATTATATTCTGTGGCTGGAATTTTACGGCTGCATAATATTCCCTTGAATTGATTATTTAACATGTTCATTATTATTGGGCATTTAGTTATTTCTAGTTTTTTAAAATATAAATAAAGGTTTGCTAAATATCTTTGTAAACATACATTTTCAAATGTTCATGATACTTTCTTTTGGCTAAATTCTTAAAAGTAGAGTTATTTAAATAAAGTGCATACATTTTTAAAGTTTTTCTTTTTAAGGTTAAATGTTGCCAAATTGCTCTCCAAAAAAATTATGACAAACCAGATTCTCATCAGCATTGTAGGAGAATGCTAATTCCCTCCATCTTCAGTATTAGGTGTTGTCATTTTATTAATCTTTTCCCAGCTGAGCAATCAACATTCTTATTTTTGGTTGAATTTGAATTTCTTTGATAATTAGCATGGTTGAACATTTAAAAATATGTTTATTGGGCTGGCTGAGTGGCGTGTTGGTTAAGAGTTGGCTTGGGACGCCAGCTCTGAGAACCAGGGCCCTGGGTTTGGATCCCGCATGGGCCAGTGATGCTGTGCCCTCTACAGCTAAGATGGTGGACAACAGCTCGATCTGGAGCTGGGCTGCCCTGAGTCGCCGACGACAGCAAAGGCTGCACTGGGGCTGCAGTGCACTGCCTTAAGCTACCATGAGCAGCTGGCAGCCAGAATGAGCGGCCAGCAGCCTCCGTGAGCAGCCATCCAATGGCTGGCTACCAATCTGCCTCAGACGGGAAGAACCCAATGATCACAATACCAACATGGGCCAGTGAAGCAAAGTCTTCCACAACTAGACTGAAGAACAAAAGGACAGCAACTTGTTGGTTTCCATTCCCAGATTCCCCAATGCTATTCCCTTCCCCAATTCCCCAATAAAATCTTTAAAAAAAAATGTGTTTATTGACCATTGTAGGTCTCCTATCAATGATCTTTGTTCATTTTTTAATTGAGATGTTAATATTATTCCTTTTTTTTAATTTAATTTAATTTTATTTTATTTATTTATTTATTTTTTTTTGAGGGCAGTGTTACTGGCCCTCATATGTGGGACTGAACTGGGGCCACTGGCTTCCCAAGCCAATGCTTAACCACCACGCCACTCGGCCATCCCAATTCCTTATTAATTTAGAAAAGATTATTATAAAATAAGAATATTAATCTTTTGCTACCATATATATACTTTTCTCAGTGTACCTTTTAATTTTGCTTATGATGTTTAAAACAATTTTCATTGTAAAATAAAACACGGATATACAAGACCACATGAAACAAACATATAGCTTTGTCAGTTATTCTGAGGCAAACATCCTTGTCACAACTATCACCAGGTGAAGAAATAGAACTTTTGTCTCCTTAGAGGCTCCTTCGTATACCCATTCTTATCTTTCTCCTCTTCCTCCAAAAGTAACCACTATCCTGACTTTTATAAAATTATTTCCTTGTGTATCTGCCATACACTGAATGTTTGTGTCCTCCCCCACCCCAAATTCGTATGTTGAAATCTAATCCCCATGTGATGATATTTACAGGTGGGTCCTTTTAGGGATGAAGACAGCTGTGCATCAGCCAGGAAGTGAGCTCTCACCAGAAACTGAACCTGATGGCACCTTGATCTTGGTCTTCCCATCCCCCGAGAACTGTGAGAAGTAAGTTTCTGTTGTTTAGAAGCTCCCCAGTCTATAATACTATTATATATATTATACATTGTGAAAGGAATCTTCTCAGCTAGTTAACACATCCATCGGCTCACATGCTTATACACACACATATTCATAAGTAAGTATATATTAAAAACCATAAATTCACACCGATATCTCCAATTTCAATCCACAACCACAAGTTTCACAGTAGTTTTCTCCCTTTCCACGTGAGTACCATCCCTATCTAACTGAAAACCCCAGTTCCCATGATCCTCAGTGTAGTATTAGTTTAATCTGCTGTGTGTATGCAGACAGTCTCCCTTCACTGCTGCTGCCCCACCCCCTCACAGGTGCCCTCCTCACCCTCTTGGGCTCCAACTCCCTGTGAGGGGCCACTGTGCATCATCAGGCTGTCCCTCTTGCTGCTGTCCTCTCACCCACTTGGCTTCTGACACTTCACATCATGCCGCCAATGTCACTCCCTATGCCCCCGTCCCCTCCTCACTCTGACATCCGGTCTGCTGGGTGACTCTACCCCACCCCACCATTCACCCTCAGCCACATTCATGCCTGTCTTGCTCAGCACCACGTAATGATCGAATGACTCATGAACCAAATTATTCAATAAGGGAAGGGGAAAGAGAAGAAGAAGAGAAAGGAAAAGAGAAAAACACAATATATATTTTTAAGTGATAAAAAGTTTATAAAATAATATGTTTGGGAGTGAAATTTGTACATGTGAAGAAAGGAATCTGGACTCACATATGCCAAGTGGCTATAGTTAAGTGATTAGGCCTTGTGTTCATTTTCTCGTCGCTTTTTACTTGTATCAGGTTTGGGTTTTTTGGGGTTTTTTTTGCCCTCCTCCCCTTCCTTCAAGACTTCCTCCTCCTTCATTTTTAGGAGGGGAGGACAATGAGTATAATTTATTTTTGGGATAAGAAAAATAGCTGGAAACTTCATTTTTAAATATAAAAAAAGGCCTATAATTAAACTCAAAGTTTTTTCTTCCTGTGTAGAGTAACTCAAAAAGTATGGTTCTTAGGATGACCTGAGTTTCTTTTTTCTTTTTTTAAGTTAAAACAATTTTTTTCAAGTTAAAGAGAAAAATTTTGAGATGTCCCAAATTAAACTACAGTGGGTCAGAGAATGAGAGAGACAGGGAGGTTAATCAGTTAACAGAGGAAACTAACAAAAGACTGCTCACGTTCCTGAATGTGTGTTGAAAATTGGAATGAGCTTCCAGGAGGCTGTTTCAGGTCTTATCTAGAAAGAATAGCCAAGCACCAGATGCCACCGCATCTTTCTTATGCCTGAACTTTTTGGACTATTGCCCACAACCAATCCAAAAGCAGCAAATGCTTTTTCCTTGCGGACTTTCTCCACGTCACTTTTTCCTTCCCCTTTTATCTAAAACCAACGTGCATTCTTTCAAAACAACTTACATCTTTCTCTTCCAAACCCATTGTATAAAAGAGCCCTGTCAGGTCCAGGATGGCAGACATGTTTGTCTTCTCCATCTAGCCCTACTGCTGCTAGTGGTTTAGACTTCATGCTCCAGGACCTGGTGCTTTTTCTGGCTACCATATGGCTCAGGAAAGTTTCAGGAAACTTTTGGCATCGAAGATGTTTTTTTTTTTAAATTTTGACATTGGAAATATGTATTTGAAAGAGTTTAGATTTAAATAAAAACAAACGTACATCCACACAAATCATCACAAAACAATACCCTATCATCACAAATCTAAAACAGAAGCCGGAGGGCCCGCCGAGTGGTGCAGTGGTTAAGCGCTGGCTTCGGAAGCCAGCGGCCCCAGTTCGGTCCCACATATGAGGGCCAGTGACACTGCCCTCATAAAAACAAACAAATAAGTAAAATAAAACAGAAGCCGGACCATGAAGCATGCAGTGTGCGCTGGCTCCCTTCTTTCCGCCTCTTCGCACACACAGAAACAAACTCCATGTTTGTTTCATGGGTGTCTACATGGGCGCACAGTTCATAGTGGTCTGTCGACTGGAAACATCTTTGGTCTGGAAGATTTTTGTTGAACACCACCCTACCCAGATAATAATGCTGCTCATTGTATCTGTTAATTGATTGAGTCTGAGGACATCTCTCTTTCAATTGCTAACTGATATCTCTGACATTTTCCTAGCTGGTTTATTTATTCACTAAAAGAGTAATCATACATCTGTGTTGGGCAATATGGAGAGTGGAAAAAAAAGTAAAAAACAAACAAACAAGTTCCCTAATCTTTTCTACACCCTAAGTCCAGTAAAAAGTTGCTAACATTTTTAATTACCTCAAGTTTGGCTGACTTGAAACAAGCCAAAAGTTGAACTAAAAAAAGAGCAATCTATCTTTGTTTACATTTGCACTTCACAGCCATTGGTGGAATCTGTATGGTTGATTGTAACTGACTCGTTTTAGAAAGCTACGTACATGTAATGCTTAGTGATGTGTCCTTATAATAATACAGCCCTGTAGTGTTAGTTGCATATAAAGGTTTGTTTTCTTGATTGCGTTACTTCTGGTAGAATTAATTTCTCATTTTACACATGGCTTTTGAAACACAGACTCCATTTAGAAGGGTTTATCCCATGAAGTCATACTCTTTCCTCTTTGAAGCTTTACCAGTGGCAGTTTTATTTCTTTGTATTAGGGATTTTGGCCCCAGAAAGCTTTTTCCCACTCTGACTGGTTTCTGAGTAAGCTTGCTTGGGCCTCCTTATTTCCAGCTGTAGAGATTTTTGGCCAGTCGCAAAATTTTTCATATTACTGTATAAGAGGAACCAAATGTGTAACACTCTTTGGCTTTAGTCTTATATTTTTCTAGTTCTTTTGTTTGATTTCATTTTTATCCTTAGGTCTGCTGACATTGTTTTAATGGGCCACTTTCAGGGCGATTAATTATACCCTTGGCACATCTGCTTTCCCATTTGAAAATTTTTCTCTTTAACAGGATTGGAAAATAACAGAAAACAGTTCATACAGCTGCCTTCGTTACCAAGACAACGAACAGAAGAAATAACTGGCTACTTGGCTTTTCTCTCTTTTTCTGAACTACCTTCTAAATACTAATTAATAATCTCTTCCCTAAAATCTGTGTATCTGTTTGAGATTACCAGTTGAGTAGTTACTGTATTAATTTTTTTTTTAGCAAGAGTATTATGTGCCCCTGATTATAATCTGAGAACAGGGGGTTTTGGTGATTTCCTTAAGCTTTCTTTTAAATTATTTTGAAAGTTATGCAGTTAATAACACATTTATACATGTTCAGTATAGAAATGTAAAACTTTACAGAAGTATATAGTGTAAAAAGTATAAACCTCTTTTTCCAGAATCCTTACCTTGACCAATATCAACGTATTGTAGTGAATATGACTCAGTATATATTGGCTCAGCGTGAATTTAAGGACAGCAATGTATTCAGATCAGTAAAAACCACATGTTAAATGTATGTGTTTTTTAAAAAAAGGCCTTTAAAAACCTGTAAAATTTATATAAGCAAAATGTGTTTCTTTTATGAAATTTAGAAAAAACAAGCAAAAAACAATACATAAATTGCCTACAATTCTACTACCAAAAGTCACAGCCACTAAGATTTAATTTTGAATGCTTTTCAAAAGGATTAATATTTGTTTTAAAGTAATACATGTTTGTTAAATAAAAATACATTAATAATGATTATAAGAGCAATAATAACGGCTACTTTTTATTTAACGCTCCCAATGTGCCAGCCCTGTGGTAAGACCTTATATGCATGAAAACAAAACCATTTTTTTTGGGTAACATTTGAAACATTAATTTCTGACCTTTCTTCCCTTCTGTGTATAGGCATTTTAAAAATTATGTAGTGATAATTGTAGCATATAATTAGTTTCGAATTCTGATTTTTCATAAAAGTTTTTTCTGCGATGCTATATACTCTTTGATCTCACTTTGATAGTATGTTATCAGATAGCCTTTTAAAGTATCCTTTTACTGGCTGTCTAATATTTCATTGACTGCACATATATAATTCATTTAACCATTTCCATATTATTGGACATTTATTACTTCTACTTTTTAATATAAAGCTCTTTATATATTAGTTCTTAGATGGATTACTTCTTAGAATGAATTATTTTTTAGAATGGATCTGTCAGAAATGAAATTACTGGCTTCAGGTAATAGTTTTAGAGCTCTTGAATGTATTTTCTTTTTTTTTTTTTTTAATGATGTTTGCCTTTATTAACTGGAGACTTAACTAAATAAGAACCTTTATTTTGTTAACTGCCACCAAATAAAAACGAAGGTTTCTATTTGGAAAGGACATTTTCTATTTCCTGTTAACAAACAACAAAAAACCCTCACCAGAATCAGACCTACTTTAGCAAGGCACAAAACACTTAAATTATTATGTCATTAAATTTAGAAAGTTGCCATTCAAACAATCTAAAAGTTTGCTCATGAGGCTAGTAAAATTTTACAATCTTCAAAGTCTGAAACAGTATAATTTGAATACATGGATTTGCTGTGTGCCACAGGCTTGAATGTATTTTCAAATTGCTTTATTTACCAAAGGGTTGTGTCAATTTATACAGTCGTCATCATCATTATATAACAACCCTGGGAATTCTGTTTCCTAGTCTTTTCTAATTTGATAGAAACAATGATAATTTTGTTTTTTTAATTTTGTTAATTACTTTCTCTTTGGTAATGATGGAGTTTAATCATTTCCCCATGTTTACTGGTATTATTTCCTTTTTTATGAATTATTTATTTCTTTGTCATGATGTTGCATTTTATCTTAAAAATGTATTTTTTTAAATAGCAAGAGTAATATACACTTATTGTAAAATTAAGATGATATAGGATACATACAAAAACAGAAACTCAACTTCTTCACTACATCTCTTCAATCTCACTCCCTCTGGACTGGTTTGGTATGTACCATCTCCAGACCTTCCTCTAAGATTTAGGAGCTAAACTTTTTCCGTGGTGGTCATGGTGATGTGGAGAAATGAGTTTGATATGAGTTCTTTATGAAGCAAAGATATTCACCTTTGTCTTTTGTACTTGCTAGAAATACACACACACACACACACACACACACACACACACTTTGGTTTGTTTTAAATATTTCTTTTTGTTAGCCTTTAGTTTTGCCTTTGTTACTGTTGCAGTCAAATTTGACGATCTTTTCTTTTGTGCTTTAAAAAAAATCTTTTCAGCTTAAAAAAACTTTTCATTTGAAGACTCAATAAATACTAAGGTTCTTTATTCTGCTAATTTTTATTATGGTTTTTATTTTGGGATATAGTGTAGAGTGATGATCTAAATGTAATTTGATTTTTCAAGAACTTAACTTTGAGATATATATATATATATATATATATAGTGAGATATATATATATATATATATAGTGAGATATATATATATATATATATATATATATATATATATATATATATATATATATAGTGAGATGATGATCTAAATGCATTGTTTCCCCAAATTGTGAGCTAAGTGTTCCCATAATCTTGTTTTTTCCCAAAGATTTGCAGGGTCTCTATTATCATGTTTTAAATTCTGAAGTATAAAGTATAATTATAAAGTATGGAGTTTCTTGGGATAGCCGAGTAGAGCGTTGGTTAAGAGTTGGCTTGGGACGCCAGCTCTGAGCATCATGGCCCGGTTCAGATCCCACATATGGGCTAGTGACACTCTGCCCTCTACAGCTAAGATGGTGAACAACAGCTTGAACTGGAGCTGGGCTGCCGTGAGTCGCCAGCAACAGCATAGGCTGCAGTGGGGCTGCAGTGGGTTGCCATGGGCTGCCGTGAGCTACCGTGAGTGGCTGGCAGCCAGCATGAGAGGCCAACAGCTGGCGTGAGCTGCTGTCTAGTGGCCAGCGAGCAACTGCCTCACCCAGGAAGAGCGCAATGATAATACCAACATGGGCCAGTGAAGCGACGTCCTCTGCACTAGACTGAAGAATGAAAGGACAGCAACTTGTCTGTTCCCCTTCCTTGATTCCCCAATAAAATCTTTAAAAAATAAGAAATAAATAAAAAATAAAGTATGGAGTTTCTTGTACTATTGCTTTGTGTGTTACTTAATGTTATTTTTAAAAAGTGTTACATAAAGATAGGTGTTATACTTCAATAAGACTAGATTTCCCTTCATACAAACACAGAAAAATTTATGTGTGCATCCCTGGGAAAAGTGCCTTTTTCCTCCCCAGAATTTGCCCAGAATTAAAGAAAAAAGTACTATATATTTTTTAAGATGTGTATTAAACATGAATTAATGTAAAAAAAATAAGATTATCCATTTCTTGTTTTCATTTGAGAGCCTGAGTTCTGTTCAGGTATTTACCCTTCTGTGATGGTGCGGGGAGGGACAAGGCAGAGAAAGAAGGTCCTGTAGAACAGGTGATGCTAACCCCATTTTACAGATGAAGAAGCTAAGGACTTGTCTGTAGTCTGTTCCATATATGTGGCAGAGTGCTAGTATTAAAGTTATGCCCTATTTTTCACCCTTATTTTTCTAATTTTTTTTTTTTTTAGCTGAGCCATCCTGCCACCTGTTGGCAGCGCAGCGGCAGCTCAGCTTGGGCTGGGCATCGAACTGCTGTTGCTCAGAGCTCAGCTCGAAATCTTGAGTGAGCTCTTAACCAACTGAGCCATTCAGCCAGCCCTCACCCTTACTTTTCTAAGTGCCTCTTTTTAAGTATAAGAACTAAGTCCTCGTGTTTCCTAATGAAGAACCACATCTTTTCCTTTTAGAAAATGGTTAAGTGCCTAAATTTTGTCATCTAAAGGTTTAAAAGAATGTGCTGTGATGGAGTATCTAGCTAAATCATGTAAGACCAGGGTTTAATGATAGTCAACTGACCTGTGGGTGAGCACATTTTCAAATATTGGTTTATTAATTAAAAATTTGATTTCAATGTTTCGCCTTGATTTTGATTTTGCCTAATTGTGCAGTTGGCATCTCAAACTATCTGTTCATTTTTAAAAATTGTGTAAATATACATAACATAAAATTTACCATTTTAACCATTTTAAGTGTATATTCACAATGTTGTACAACCATTACCATATCTATTTCCAAAGCTTTTTTCATCATTTCAAACAGAAACTCTGTACCCATTAAACAGTAAGTCTCCCTTTCCTCTTCTCCTAGCCCCTAGTAACTTCTGTTTTACTTTCTGTCTCTGTGAATTTCCCTCTTCTACAAATCTAATAAAATGGAATTTACATACAATTATATACAAATACAATATTTACCCCTTAGTGCCTAGCTTATTTCACTTAGTGTAATGTTTTCAATATTCATCCATGTCATAGCATGTATCACAATTTCAGTCTTTTTATGGCTGAATACCATTGTATGTATAGACCACATTTTATTTATGCATTCATCCGATGATGGACACAGAAGATGTTTCCACCTTTTGGCTATTGTGAACAATGCTGCAATGAACATTTGTGTATGGGTATCATTATCTGCTTAAGTCTCTGTTTTCAGTTTTTTAAGGTATGTACCTAGGAGTGGATTTGCTAGATCGCTTACTAATTCTATGTTTAACCTTTTGAGGAACTGCTAAAATGTTCTCCACAGCAGCTGCACCATTTAAAATTCCCACCAATAATGCAGAAGTGTTCCAATTGCTCTATATTGTGGCCAAAACTTGCTTTTTTTTCCTTTTAAGTAATAACCTAATGGGTGTAGGTGATATTCTCATTGTAATTTTGATTTGAATTCTGTAATGACTGATGGTGCTGAGAATATTTTCATGCGTTCATTGGCCATTGTATATCTTCCACAGAGAAATGTCCATTGAAGTCCTTAGGCCATTTGTGAATTGAGTTGTTTTTTGTTGTTGTTGAGTTGAAGGAGTTCTTTATATATTCTGGATATTAATCTATTATCAGATACTATGATTTACAAATATTTTCTCCCATTCTGTGGGTTGTCTTTTTACTTTCAATAGTGTCCTTTGATGCACCAAAGTTTTAAATTTTGATGAAATCCAGCATATTTATTTTTTCTTTTTGCCTATGCTTTTGGTGTCATACCCAAGAAATTATTTTCTGATCCAAAGTGATGAAGATTTTCTCTTATGTTTTCTTCTAAAAGTTTTATAGTTTTAGCTCTTATATTTCGGTTTTGGATAACATGTTTTAAAATTTTTGAGTTAATTTTTTTGCATATGGCATTGAGGATATATAGTTTCCCTGCACCATTTGTTGAAAAGACTGTCCTTTCTCCCTTTGAATGGTTTTGGCACCCTTGTGAAAAATCAGTTGACCACATACGTGAGAGTTTATTTTTGGGCATTATGTTCTTTTCCATTGGTTTATGTCTGTCATTATGCTGGTTCCCCAGTCTTTTGATTGCTGAAGTTTTGCAGTAAGTTTTTTTTTTTTTTTTTTAAAGATCTATTGGGGAATTGGGGGAGGGGAACAGACAAGTTGCTGTCTTTTTGTTCTTCAGTCTAGTTGCGGAGGACGTTGCTTCACTGGCCCATGTTGGTATCGTCATTGTGCTCTTCCCGGATGAGGCAGATCGATCGCCGGCCTCTGGATGGTCGCTCACCGCGGCTATTGGCAGCTTGTGCTGGCTGCTGGCCACTCACACTGGCTGCTGGCCACTCACTGTGGCCTATGGCAACCCACTGCAGCAGGGGCTGCAGCCTACTCCGTCACCGGGGCTCACATAGCCCAGCTCCATGTGGAGCTGTTGTTAGCTGTAGAGGGCAGTGTCACTGGCCCTCATATGTGGGATCCGAACCGGGGCCACTGGCATCCCAAAACCATCTCTTAACCAGTTCGCCACTCGGCTGGCCCTGCAATAAGTTTTGAAATCAGGAAGTATGAGAACTTCCAAATTGTAAAAGATTTTTATTAAATGTAGCTAATATACAATAGTATATTAGTTTCAGGTGTAAACAGTAGTTTTTTAAACATTTATAAAAAAGTGACCACCATAAGTACAGCAATCATCTGACACCATACTATGCTATCACAATATTGTTGACTACATTCCCCATGCTGTAGATTATATCCCCACGACTTATTTGTTGTATAACTGGAAATTTGAACTTCTTATTCCCCTTCATCTTTTCCTCCATTTTTAAAATTTTCAATTATAGTTCACATTCAATATTATTTTATATTAATTTCAGGTCCACAGCATAGTGGTTAGACATTTATATAATTTAAGAAGAGATCCCCCTGGCTAGACTAGTACCCACCTGGCACTATACATAGTTATTATCATATCATTGACTATATTCTCTATGCTTTACCTTACATCCCCCATGACTATTTTGTAACTATCATTTGTACTTTTTTTTTTTAAGATTTTTATTGGGGAATTCGGGGAGGAGAAGAGTGTTGGGGAATTGGGGAAGGGGAACAGACAAGTTGCTGTCTTTTTGTTCTTCAGTCTAGTTGCGGAGGATGTTGCTTCACTGGCCCATGTTGATATCATCATTGCGCTCTTCCTGGATGAGGCAGCTCGGTCGCTGGCCTCTGGATGTTGCTCACCACGACTATTGGCAGCTCACGCTGGCCAGCCGCTTATGCTTGCTGCCGGCAGCCCCAGCTACACTGTCACGGGGCCTCGCACAGCCCCGGAGCTGTTGTTAGCTGTAGAGGACAGTGTCACTGGCCCTCATACATGGGATCTGAACCGGGGCTGCTGGCATCCCAAAACCAGCTCTTAACCAATGCGTCACTTGGCCCCCATTTGTACTTTTTAACCCCTTCACCTTTTTCACCTTGTCCCCAACCCCCTCCCATCTATCACCCCAACTAGTACCCATCTGACACCATACATAGTTATTACAATATTGTTGACTGTATTCCTTATGCTATACCCTACATCCCCATGATTACTTTGTAACAACCAATTTGTACTTCTTAATCTGTTCTCCTTTTTCACCCAATCCCAATCCTCCTCCCTTTTGGCAATCATCAAATTGTTCTCTGTATTTATGAGTTTGTTTCTGTTTTGTTTGTGTGTTTATTTTGTTCTTAAGATTCCACATATAAGCAAAATCATATTGCATCTGTCTTTTGCTGTTTGACATACTTCACTCAGCACAATACCCTTCAGGTCCATCCATGCTGCTGCAGATGTCGAGAACCCATTTCCTTCCCTGGCCAACCAATATTGCATTGTATATATGTACCACTTCCTCTTTATCCATTCTTTCATCTTGGCCACTGTAAACAATGCTGCAATGAACATATGGATGCACATGTACCCTTGAAGCAGCATTTGGGTTTCTTTGGATAAATACTCAGAAGTAGGATTACTGAGACCTTCTTGTCTCTTGCTATAGCCATTGTTTTAAAGTCTATTTTGTCTGGTATAAGTATTGCTAACCCAGCATTTTTTTTTCATTTCCATTTTCATGAAGTATCTCTTTTCATTTTTTTTACTTTCCATTTTTGTGTGTGTTCTTTCAATCTGAAGTGATTCTCTTGTAGGCTGCATATGTAAGGGTTTTGCTTTCTTATCCATTCAGCCCTCCTATGTCTTTTGATTGGAGCACTTAATCCATTTATGTTGAAAGTAATTATTGGTAGATATGTGGCTATTGCCATTTTATTATTAATAATTTTGATCTTTTTTTCTTTCTACCATAAAGAAATCCCTCTAACATTCCTTGTAATACTTGTTTGGTGGTGATGAACTCCTTTAGTTTTTTCTTGTCTGGGGAACTTTTTATGTGCCCTCCCATTTTAAATGATACTCTTATTGTGCAGAGTAGTCTTGGTTGTAGGTTCTTACTTTTCAACACATTGAATATTTTGTGCCACTCTTTTCTGGCCTGCATAGTTTCTGTTGAGAAATCAGCTGACAACCTTATGGGGTCTCCCTTATAAGTTACTAGTTGTCTTTCTCTTGCTGTTTGTAGGATTCTCTTTTTGTCTTTAAACTTTGCCATTTTAATTATGTGTTTTGGTGTGGTCCTGTTTTAGTTCATCTTGTTTGGGACTCTGTGCTTCCTGGGCTTGTATGTCTATTTCCTTGCCAGGTTAGGAAACTTTTCAGTCACTATTTTTTCAAATAAGTTCTCAATCCCTTGCTTTTTCTCTTCACCTTCTGGTGCCCCTATGATGCAATGTTGTTACACTTGGTGTTGTCCCAGAGGTCTCTTAAACCAGCCTTGTATTTTTGGATTTTTTTTTTTTTTTGAGGGCAGTGTCACTGGCCCTCATATGTGGGACCCGAACTGGGGCCGCTGGCTGCCCAAGCCAGCGCTTAACCACCGCGCCACTCGGCCGGCCCTGGATTTTTTTTTTCTTTTTCCTGTTCCAACTGGATGTTCTGCTACCTTATCTTCCAAATTGCTGATTAAATCCTCTGCTTCTTCTAGTCTCCTGGTGATTCCTTTCAGGGCATTCTTCACTTCAGTTATTGTATTCTTCACTTCTGACTGGTTTATTTTTATGGTTTCTATGTCCTTTTTTATGCTTGCTGTCTCTGTTGAAGTTCTCACTAAAGTTTGTTGAGAATCCTTATAACCATTGTTTTGAACTCTGTATCTGGTAGGTTGCTGCCTCCATTTTGTTTAGTTCTTTTTCTGGAATTTTCTCCCGTTCTTTTATTTGGGATGTATTTCTTTGTTTCCTCATTTTGGCTGCCTCCCTGTGTTTGTTTCTATGTATGAGGTAGATCTGTTATGACTCCTACTCTTAGCCAGGTGGCCTTATGTAGTAGGTGCCCTGTGGGGCCCTGGCACAGTCTCCCAGGTCACCTGCACTGGGTGCTCCAGGAATGTCCATTGTTTGATTTCTGTGTGTCCTCCTGTTAGAGTTGAGCCTTGACTGCTGGTGCCTTGTCAGTGGTGGGATTGACCCTCAGGCTGATTGGCTATGGGGTTTGGCCATGTCCACAGCTTACAGGCTGCTGTGTCTGAGGCCTTACCCCAATGAGTGGGATTCACTCCAGTGGGCTCTGGTGCCTCTTGAGGCTGCCCTTCATGTATTCCACTTGTAGGGCTAATTGGGCAGTGCTCGGCTATGGTCTGAAGCCAATCTCCAGGTATGTTGGTTCTGGGGCCTCTTGGTAGGGGCTCTGGTATAGGCCTCGGTCACCCACTGCCTGTGACCAGCCACGAACTACCTGCCACTGCTGGCTCCCTTAAAATCATCTGCTGATAAAGCCTCATGCAGTATGCAAGTTGGGTGAGGCAGGGCCTCAGGGAGTCAGTAGAGTGGAAACAGTTGTGTTCACTAGGTTAATGTAGATTCTCATTTGGTGCCAGTGCTGAGCTTGGAGCTACTCAGGAAAAGCCTCAGAGCACACCAAGGCCAGTTGCCTCCTGCCTCGGGCGTGTGGACTTCAATAGGTTTCCAAGAAAGAGTGCATTTGGGAGGGGCTGGCTGCACACTGAGAAAGTGCCTCTGGTGTTGGGGGAGTTCAGTGGGATTGGGTTCCAGTGAATCAGCAGCGCAGAGTTCAGGAGCTCATCAGACTGATGAGATTCAGATTTGGCCGTAAGTGTAGGGGAAGGGCTCAATACATTAAAGATGGCAAACGCCTGCCGGTTGTTGGCTGCTCAGAAGAAGGACACCACACAAGGAAAATGGCGACTGTCCTCCAGCACTGGCCTTGTAGCCACACACCTCAGCCTGCTCCCCGTATGCCACTGATGCCTGCCGAGTCACTGTCCCTCCTCTGGAGCCTGAGGTGAGTGCCTTCAAGCAAATGAGTCTGTACGAGAGCTGTTTAAGAGGATGTCTGGGTTTCCTGCAGCCTTCATTATCTGTACCACCTGGATGGTCAGACTCCCCAATGTTTTTCACAGCCAGATGTCATGGGAGCTCCTCTTCCTGGCACCAGGACTCTAGCCTGGGGTGCCTGAAGTGGGCCTGGAGTCCTTTGCTCCTCTGGAGGCAACCTTTGTGGCTGAGGTATCACTACCTATTTTCAACCACCACACAGAGGTTTGGGACAGCCTGGCTCATGTCTCCACCCTTTCTATCAGACTCAATGTGGCTTCTTTATACCCTTAGTTATAATACTTCTGCTCAGCCAGACTTCAGATGGTTCTTCAGGTTGATTGTTCTATAGTCTAGGTGTAATTTTAATGTGATTTCTGAAGGAAGCAGGCACAGTATTTTTCTACTCTGCCACCTTGGTTCTCTCCTCAAATCTGTTCTTTTCTTAAAAAGCGTTTTGGCTATTTGGGGTTCCTTGAGGTTCCATATGAATTTTTTTTTAAAAAGATTTTATTGGGGAATTGGGGGAGGGGAGCATTGGGGAATCAGGGAAGGGGAACAGACAAGTTGCTGTCCTTTTGTTCTTCAGTCTAGTTGCGGAGGACATTGCTTCACTGGCCTATGCTGATATCGTCATTGCACTCTTCCTGGATGAGGCAGATGGTCTCTCACTGCGGCTATTGGCAGCTCACGCTGACTGCCAGCCGCTCATGCTGGCTGCCGGCCACTCACTGTAGCCTATGGCAGCCCACTGCAGCAAGGGCTGCAGCCTACACCGTTGCCGGGGCTCGCAGCCCAGCTCCAGGTGGAGCTGTTGTTAGCTGTAGAGGGCAGTATCACTGGCGCTCATATGTGGAATCCGAACCGGGGCTACTGGCATCCCAAACCAGCTCTTAACCAATGCGCCACTCGGCTGGCCCTCCATATGAATTTTATGTTGGATTTTTCTATTTCTGCAAAGAAAAAAAAAACAACAAAAAAACACCAACAAAACATCATTGGGGTTTTGATAGGGATCACACTGAATCTGTAGATAATTTTGGATGGTATTATCATCTTAGCAATATTAAATTTTCCATTTCAGTAACACAGAGTGTCTATTTATGTCTTATTTTCTTCCAGGAATATTTTATATTTTCAGTGTAAAAGTCTTTTGCCTCCTTAAATAAATTTATTCTTAAATGTTTATTATTTTTGATGCTATTGTAAATGAAATGGTTTTCTTAATTTCCTTTTCAGATTGTTCATTGCTCATGTATAAAAACTGAACTGATTTTTGTGTGTTGGTTTTGTATTCTGCAACTTGGTTGAATTCACTTATTAGTTCTAACATGTTTTTGTATGGAATCTTTAGAGTTCTCTACATATAAGATCTTGTCACCTACAAACAGATACTTTTACTTCTTTCTTTCTCATTTGCATGCTTTTTATTTCTTTTTCTTGCCTATTGGCTCTGGTGAGGATTTCCAGTATTATTTTGAATAGAAGTGGCAAGAATGGGAATGGTTGTTTTGTTTCTGATTGGTGGAAAAGCTTTCAATCTTTCATCATTGAGTATAATGTTATTTGTATATTGCCTTTATCATGTCGAAGAAATTTCCTTGTAGAAATTGGGTTTTTTGAAGTAAGTTTCTAGAAATTGGAAAGTATTCCAAACAACTGAGATAGCCAATATCCTCAAGGTGGTTGGAAAAAGTTTTATTTTTTTAATAGAATTCTCTAGTCTGTTGTATTATTTCAGACCAGAGATGGTGGTGTTACAAATTGGCATAACCCTTTGGTAAAGGCAGTACATTCAAGAGCTCTAAAACTATTCATATGCTTGAGCCAATAATTTCATTTCCAAAAAGTTCATTTTAAGAAATGGACTTATCATAAATATATAAAGAGCTTCATATAAAAAAGTAGAAAGAGGTGCCGGACGAGTGGCACAGTGGTTAAGCGCTGGCTTGGGAAGCCAGCGGCCCTGGTTCGGGTCCCACATATGAGGGCCAGTGACACTGCCCTCAAAAAAAAAAAAAAAAAAAAGTAGAAAGAAAAGTTTCTGCATAGTATTTTGTAGTCTATGACATAATTGGAAAAATTTAAGTAAAAGCATAGATTTTTCCACATCTGCAGAAGACTAAAATTTAAGGTTTATTACCAGTACAACACAGACAATCTCAGGTGTTTTCTTTTCACTCTACATCCACAGCTCTTTTGTGAAGTAAAAAGATTTAAAAAAAATCGAATTCAGTTATTACTAGTATTTAGTGTGATGATATAATCAGCACTGTTTGGATGACTTACATTAAGCAACAAAGTTGATTTTTTTGGCAAGAAAGGAAATTGGAGTAAGATATGAAAATATTAATTCCAGTGTGGGGTATCTAAGTGTCATTGCATCAGAAATACTCTAGAACAATAGTTCTGAACCACAGGTCATTTTGTCCCAAGGGACATTTGGCAATATCTAGAGACTTTTTTATTTTATTTTTTTTAATTGTAATGACTTGGGATAGAGGGTAGATGTGTGCTACTGACATCTAGTGGTAAAAGCCAGGGATACTGCTAAACATCCTACTCTGGCACAAGACAGTTTATCACAATAAAGAATTATCTGACCCACAGTGAAACAACATCCTCTACAACTAGACTGAAGAACAAAAGGACAGCAACTTGTCTGTTCCCTTTCCCCGATTCCTCATTACTGGTTCCCTCCCCCAATCCCCTAATAATATCTTAAAAAAACCAAACCAGAATTATCTGGCCCAAATTGTCAATAATACTGAGGTTGAGAATTCATCTCTAAATAGACAAAGTAATCAGTATGCTTATACTATCATAATAATTAATTTGCAAGGATAGGGAGATGAAAAGAAATAATCTGACTATGCTATTGCTATGCATGGTATAAAATCATAAACGTATTATGTTTGATGTGCAAAAGAGGGGAAAAGAATCTGATATATAAATAATCATGTACAAGAGACACATTCTAGTCCCTACAAAGAATTCTTATAATTCTACACCACCCTCTAAAGTATTCTAAGAATATAACAATAAATTAGGACAACTATAAAGTCATATAAATGAGTTAGAGACATTCCCCAAAAAACTACATGAAAATATATTATCATAAGAGGTATTTTTTTTTTTTTTTGAGGTCAGTGACACTGGCCCTCATATGTGGGACCTGAACCGGGACCCGAACTTGGGAAGCCAGCGGCCAACCACCGCACCACTCGGCCGGCCCATAAGAGGTGTTTTTAATACTGAATATTACTAGGTAATATTTGACACATATAAAAGAATATGGATAAGTAATTATAAGCATTTATATTTTATATATATAAATATTACATATATGATAATATAAGTATATTCAAGAATTCACTATCTTGAATTTTATCTTTATTATTTCTCTGCCTTTTAAAAGGCACATGTAATATATTTTTTAGTTTTGCTTTTCTTTTCCTATATAAGAATGGAGGTAGTCTTTTATGACTTGCTTTTTCCATCCAACATTATCCATCTTATGTAGTTGTAATTCATTCATGTTACTGCTGTATAACATTTCTTTGAGTAATTATTTCAAATTTTATCTGTTCTCCTGTTACTATACATTTGGGTTTTATTATGAGTTGAGCCATATTCCCCCAATTCATACATTGAAGCCCTAACCCTTAGCACCTCAGAAGGTGACTAGATTTGGAAATAGGATCTTTAATGAGGGGATCAAGTTAGAATGAACCCCATAGGATGGCCCTAATCCAATCTGACTAGTGTCCTTATAAGAAGAGGAAATTTGGATGTTCACAAAACACCAGGGATATGCGTGAGCAGAGGGAAGACCATTGTAAAGCAAGAAGGGGGCCATCTGCAAGCCAAGAAGAAAGAGACCTCAGAAGAACCATAACCTGCTGACACCTTGATCTTTGACTTCTAGCCTCCAAAGCTTTGAGAAACTAAATTTTTGTTGCTTAAGCTCCCCAGAGGTATTTTGTTATAACAGGCCTAGCAAACTAATATAAAGCTGTTTCTAGTTTTTAATATTATGAACGATGTTGCTAAAGACAATCTTGTTTCTATACTTTTTGTGCATGAGATTTTCTACCAAACACACCAGAGTGGAACTGCCAGGTTGTAGAGTACACTTATTTCACTTTTCTAAAATAATGCCAAATTTTCAAAGCATGTATAAAAATTCCCATAACTCCACAATCTTGCCAATACTTGGTGTCATCAGACTTGTTAATTAGCGTCTTTTTCTCCCAGGGTTCTTGCTTTTGAAAAAAATTATTCTAATCTAATAATTTGACTTTTAATTGATGCTCATAGTTAATTTTATTGTGTAGAATTTATGAGGAGTCTTAATTCCTAAACTGAAAAATTTCAGTAGCATTATTGATATAACAATTTATTAATAATTAGATGAATTAAAAAATTACTAAATTAATCCACAATATGAAAGTTCTAAATGTTGCCTAATATTATTTAGCATGAATAGCTAAAAATGTTTAAGGTTACCTATATTCCACCAAATACATTTATTGAACGTTTATTATTTGCTTAAACCTGTATCAAGTGTCAGCCTAGTTGAAACAAAGAAAATACTCTGTTGACTTGCATTATTTTACCCTTTACTATTTTCATTCTAAAAAGATCAGTGGAAATGCAAGTGATACAAGCAGTTTTTCAATAGCCTAAACCCTACTTAGAAGAATCTTTGTGATTGGGTTTTTAATTGCCTGCAGTAATGTTTGCCCCCAGTTTTGCAGGAAGTATTTCAAATAGCATGTTAAAGCTTGACGTGGCAGTCAACATACGCATTTTGCTCTTTTTCTCTGTGTTCCATCCAATACAGACTTGGGACAGCAACACCCTTAGGTGGTTGGTAAAACTGAAGTAGCTGCATGGGCTTTGTAGCCCAGAAGTCAGGGGTTAGAACCCAGGCTCTACCCATTGATTTTCTTTGCAACTTTGAGGTAGATCACATTCCTAAGCATCAAATCCATAGTAGATGCTAATTTCTTTTTTTATTTCTTTTTTTATTTTATTTATTTCTTTATTTATTTTAGAGGGCAGTGTCACTGGCCCTCATATGTGGGATCCGAACCGGAGCTGCTGGCGTCCCAAACCAGCTCTTAACCACCGTGCCACTCAGCCGGCCCAAGATGCTAATTTTTGACCCCTGTCCCATTAAAGGGTTTAGAAACCCAAGAATAATGTGAAACATATTAAATTTTTTTTTTTGTTTTCCCTTAATGCTAGATCAACAAATGCAATTTTCATACATTTACCATCATGTCTTGTTAAGTCTCACAGCCTTCAAACATTGGGCCTATGCAATTTGGGTACTCTATAAAATAAAATAAAATCTAAAGTTAACAAAAATGTTTCAGTATTCCCAATTTGCATACATAGTATTTAATTCATGTGAATTTCCAAGAGATTTTTGTGAGGAAAACTTCAAACATAAAAATAGAGAAAATAGTGTAATAAATCCTCATGTTCTCATCACCAAGAGAGTTTGCCAATCCTATTTTATCTACCTTCCAGCCCAACTTTTTTTTCTTGGTTGCCTAAAGTATTTTAAAGCACATCATAGCTATCAGATCATTAAACCCATAAAGACTTCAGTATGTAAGTCTTTTGAAAATGACATTTACTAATCCGTTCTTAGTCCCATTCCCTCTTTATTAGATTAGGAAACTAAAACCTTTAGTGATTTGCCCAAGGCCATATAATTAGTGGCAGAACTAGAGTGAGAATCTAAGTGTTCCTAATACTTAATCTTGTATTCTTTCCCCATAACATGTTGCCTCTGAAGATTACCTACTTACTAGCTAAACAAACAAACAAAAATTGTAATTAGATTTTCTACCAGCATCTTATATCAGAATCATCTTGGGAGATATTAAAATGCAAATTCCTGAGCCCCAGTCTGAGAGGATCTAATTCCTTAGGGCTGAAGTGGCGCCAGTGGTTTGCTGGAGCCAAATTATATTTGGCTGAGAGCTAACTATTAAATTTTAAGAAATTTTATGAGCTAATTACTAAAAATCATTAAAAATTAAATTATATAAGCTTACCATTAAATACATTATATTAAAAACAAAGGTAATAAATACTCAAAATTCATCACTTCCTGTGGACTTTTGTATGCTTTACTGTTATCTGTGTTCCTGAGTTTATTTATGTCCATTGTATTTGTATGGTGGAAGTACTATATAATGGTGTGCCATTTGTTCAGTGATAGCTAGAAATCAGTCACGTGGGAGCATTTACAGCATGGAAATTTACACCATGGACTCTGGGTTTGGCTTATTGTTTTGTTGATTGTCCACACTTAAGAAAGTGATGGAGAAAAATGTTAATAACGCAGATTAAACTTTGAAGTGTGTCATGTCTATGGCCATTATATTGTGAGTAGTATAAAATATGAGGAAATATTCTTCCAGTATTCAAACGCTATTATTCAACTCAGCAAAAAAGCCTCTCAGATCATTAATAAGCAATGTTTTACTTTTGTTTTTTGCATTAATGTAAATGAAAATGATCAACCAACATTCATGTTAGAACTACACATCTTCATCAATTGCAACCATAGGTTGGCTATAGGTAGAGTGTGGCAAAAATCAATGTAAGCATTCTGTAAGAATGAATTAACCGTATGAAATTTAGAAAAACAAATTTAGAAACATTGAATGTTGTATTATTTGTAAATTTGGTACTATACATTGTCATTATTTTGCTTTTTTTTTGGAGAGCTAGTTGTTCAATATTTTCCAGCACACCTCAGAGTGAAACACAAGAGTCTGCATTTCAATGAGCATCTCAGATATTCTTATGCCTACTAAATTTGGAGAACCATTGTTTTAGCCATTGAACAAAAATATCAGGATCATTTAGTCTCCAAAGTTTCTTCCTGATTCTTACTGACACCAAGATACAGAATGTGTCCTTTCAAATGCAGAGGCCTATTTGTAAATTTTAAAACTTTTTTAAAAATAGTTTCATAGAGGTAAAATTAATATACAAATACGTATACATATTTGGAGTGTACGTTGGCTAAGTTTTGATGTTGCTAAATTTTGACAAAACCATCTCTACAATCAACTGTGAATATATCCATCACCCCCAAAAGTTTCTCACGCCCCTTTGTAATTCTTCCTTTCTATCCCTTTCTGCCTACCTCATACTCAAGCAATCAATGATCTTTCTGTCACTGCAGGTTAGTTTGCATTTTCTAGAATTTATGTAAGTATACAGTTTTTGGTCTAGTTATTTCACTCAGCATAATTGTTTTGAGATTCATTCATGTTGTTGAGAGTCTGAATAGTTTATTCCTTTTTATTCTGAGTAGTATTCCATTGTATGGATAGACAACAACTTCTTTAGTCATTCAACTGTTGATGGTCGTTTGTGCTGTTTTCAGTTTTTGCCTATTACAAATAATGTTGCTATGAACATTAATGTACAATTGTAGTGTGGAGATATATTTTCTTTTCTTTGGGGTAAATATCTAGGAGTGAGATGGCTGGATCTTATGGTTGGTATGTGTGTAACATTTAAAGAAACTGCCAAACTGTTTTCCAAAGGGTCAGAAGCCAAGTTTTTCATTTTTTTTGATGGCAAAGAAATGAGTGGTTCTGAGATTAGCTCGATTTTCATATGAATACTCCAAGCAAGCTAGTAATGCAACACCACTCAAATTATATTCTTTAAATAATCACTTTGCCTTTATTTAGTAGGAATGAGAAGAAACTAGTGTACAGTAATGAACATTGTATAGAGGTAGACTCGCTTATGTAATTACTTCATTGTTGGATGATAAATTTGTTTAAATTTATTTTCCATTTTTTTGCAGTTCTTGTTTGTACTTTCATTTCCTTTTGTGATTTTCTGAACTAGACAACATCATAGGAGATATATTAAAAAGGTTTAAAGTTTTAGATAATATACAACTCATTCACTTTAAAACATTATGCCATACATTATTTGATTTCCAAATTTTGGCTGAAGTCAGCTAATTACTATTTCTTACATATATATTGACAAAATACTCAACAGAGATAAATTAGGGGTGTATGTGTGGTGTTTGTTTTCCCATTTCAGAATGTCATCTATTTCAAGGGTAGTGAGACCAACTACATTTTACTCAGGCTAACTGGGGCTATAGTTCTGATTTATTTTAGTGATTTGTTAATCTCCTCATATAGACTGTTACTCTAAGAAGCTGCCTGACTGACCTCTCTATTTAACTGGCTCTGAGTGATCCCTTTGAAGAAAGGCAATCTAAAAGCTAAGACTAGGTATGCTTTTATTATATAAATAGACTTTGGAACTCTCTCCTCCCAACCTGCCCCAGTCTAAAATGGCCACAGATAATCTCCAGTTAATTATAACTAGAAATTCAGAGCTGCACTGGGGCTTCTGCAAGGAGATGACCACAGGGAACCCTGACCGGGAAGCATTTTCCTGTGTAAGTGTGACAGCATCTTAACCATTTCCAAATGTGGTGTTATTTCCCGGTTTTCTTTTTTTTTGGAGTGGGTTGCTGGGTGGTAGGATTGGAAGAGAGGACAAATCTAGCTGCTGCTGACACTGGTTGAGTTTTCTAGAGACTTTCTAGGAAGAGTTGGCTCTAGCAGCCTTTTCCTTCCTTGGGGAAAGAGGCAACATGTGTCAATTACCCAAAAGTTAAAGGACAAATGCCTAGTTCTTTTGATGAAATTTATCTGCAATGTGGTATTGTGAAATTATTTCTTATGTTATCTGTTTGTTTGTTTGTTTTTTTGAGGGCAGTGTCACTGGCCCTCATATGTGGGACCCGAACTGGGCCCTGGCTTCCCAAGCCAGCGCTTAACCACTGCGCCACTCGGCCGGTCCTCTTATGTTATCTGTAATCACAATATTACTCTGAAGAAAAAATAGATCTGTACATACAGCAATAAGCAATGTACCGCCCCCCACCCCCCGCCCCGGGCATTATTCTCTAATGCATAACAGAAATTATGTAAGAGGCTTCAAAAAGCCCTTTATCAGCGAGGGAGCCATCTACCTTTCTCTGCCCAATCACGATCAAAGCTCTATCTGGAGGGAAGTTCTGTTTATAGATCCGGGGACTGGTAGCCTTCCAAGATGCTAGAAAAAAAAAAAAAAGGAACAAGAAGTATCTGTTCTGTGAGAAGGAAAAGAAACACAAAAGCTTCTCTATTTGGTTAGGTAAACACTGTTAGATGACTCTACTTGTTGGCCTAATAAGTGGAGAATACATAAATTATGTTATCACCTCAGAGTACAAAACATGGCATCATGTGACTAAAGAATAAAGCAAATGATGAAGCAGATATATTAATTAAAATCTTGTTTAACTTTCCACTGTATTACTTGGCTTCATTCCCTAAAAACTCAGATCAGTTGTACTTAAAATGTTAGAGCACATGTGGCACAGCGGAAGGGCACTTGTTTGCGAGTCGGATGGACCAGATCTCAATTTTGGATTTTCTTTGTGCGTAGAGGGAAGTATTGGAGAGAGTGTGGTTCCCAACTTTTCCACCACAAAGAACCTATTTCATTATTTTTCCCTGTAGACATGATGTTGTGAAAGGTTTTATTAGTTATCTGAACTCTTTTATCTCAGGCTAAGACACGGGTACCCCAAGGGTGTGTCTGAGGGGAAAGAAAGCTGGTCTGGGTGTGAATCCTGGCCCGATGGCTTACTAGCTGTATGACCTTTGGGAAAGCTATAGAACATCTCTAAGCCTCAGCTTCCTAATAGGATGTGGCAAGTATATAAATATATATATGGCTTAGAACAGTGCCTGGAACATGGTAAAAGCCAAAATATTAATAATAGTAGTAATAATAATATTATTATTATTTGAACTGACCAGATGGCAGAGCTGGCCCTTCTGAGAGTTGGCTAGCAGCTCCGCCCACAATGCCCAAAAGGATACAGCAAACTTTGATCAGAGCGATGTTGCTGTACCTTTAAGGGAGTGTAGAGTGGGCAACAGGAGTTTGGGTGCAGAGATCTAAACTACTTTTGCTTGAGTGGTCAAGGTCGGAGCAGGATTCAGTTAGAGAATAGTATTGCAGGTGGAGGAATGAACCTGGAAAACAAAACAAGAAGGGATCAGGGCCCAGGTCAGGTAGTCAGGCTTCAAAGCAGAGGTTCTCAGAAAAGGACTCATACCTCCAGAAAACCAAGCCCAATCCTTGAAACTGCCTGTAAAAAGCAGGTGTTGAGGGAGATGCTCACGGTGGATACAGATTGAAGGCAGCAAGTCCAATGGGACGCTTTGTTCATTGGTGGGGCTGTGGATCCTAACAGACCACCATATTAGTTTAGGACAAACTCAGGACTTGAACATACTAGCTAGGTCTGCAGATTGCAGATCTCGAGATCCTATAACAAAAATGACAATTTCCATTTGTAGTCACATTATTTTTAGGCCCGGCCGAGTGGCGCAGTGGTTAAGCACTGGCTTGGGAAGCCAGCGGCCCCGGTTCAGTCCCACATGTGAGGGCCAGTGACACTGCTCTCAAAAAAAAAAAATATTTCTGTAGTCACATTATTTTTCTATTTCATCTTTGATCCGATTCATCATTATCAAAGGGATATAATACACTTACCTTATATTGCTTGAATTACTGACATGATTGTGATGCTAAAAAATAACTAGGATAAGTAGACGTATGCCCTTATGCCCTGTTCATGGCTCTGGCTACTTAATTCTGGCTGTTGATTTCTAGGCCAACATTGATGTGCTAGATACTCTGTGCACAGTGACAGGGTCACCATTCACATCCTGAAACTCCTATGATGTCATCAACAGCGAATCAGCTTGGGCCTATTGTGAAATGTCAGTATAAGCACACAGATTGTATATGATTCCAGTAAAACACAGAGAAACTTTTTATTTTTAGTTAGCAGATGGAGTCCCATTGAGAATAAATATACCTTTTCTGTTGGCTTCCTGAAATGCTGATAATGGCTTATTTACAGCTAAAGTAGCTTCTTGACGAAAACCCATAGATACTACAGAATTTTATGTTTGTAACCATCACCCACCTTTTGAAGCTCCCTGGCTCCTAAGACATACATCACTGGTTTACCTATCTTTCTTACCATTTCTTTCTAGTTTTCTCTGTAGAACCCTCTTTTCTTGTCCTGTTAATTCTAATGTTCCCAGAATTGTGCTCTCAGCCACCTTATTTCACATGAGACACTTTAACTAGTTAACCTTTTCATTCTCATTTACACGATTACATTTTTACATGGAGAACTCCGCATTCTCTGTATATCTCTGGCTCTGGCCTATCCTGAGTTCTACATCTCTGTATCTAATTGATAACTAGACCTCTCCTCTGGGGTATCCCACAGATACCATAAGCGTAGCCGTTTTTCAGATTGATTTTCTTGTTGGTTTAAACCAACTGTGATTCATCCCCACACCCTCACCCAGAGCTGGGGGCATGTTTACCACCCTTTCAGGGCCTTACAGAAATGGGCTCTGAACAAAATTAGGGTTCTTCAGTAAGCAAGAAAAGCTTGATTAGACAACTAACAGCGCCTGTTCATATATACACATTCTGATCGAACTGAAATTCATAGAATAAATTAAGAAATTTATTCTGGCATTCAAAGCCACCCCCCCCCCAATCTAGGCTCAGGCCACTATTTATTTATTTATTTATTTATTTATTTATATTTAATATAGGGGAATATAATATAGTATATGGGTTTCCCAAAAGTAGTTTAATGACGTCTCCACCCCCCACTCCCCACCCCGCACACACAATCTTGAACTGGTGTTAAATGTGTCTTCCTCTGGCCTGGTTCAGGGAATTTCAGCATATATTCATATCCCTCACCTTTCCTTCTCCCAGCGTTTTGTTTTTTTGTTTTTTTTTTTAGCTGAGCCATCCTGCCACCTGTTGGCAGCTCAGCTCGGGCTGTGAATCGAACCAGTGACCCTGTTGCCCAGAGCTCACAATCTTGAGAGAGCTCTTAACCAACTGAATCATTTGGCTGGCCCTCTGGGCCACTTTTTAGACTCTTACTTTTTTCTCCAAATGTCCCCTATGTTTGGACCATTGTGAGTCACCATTTTCAGGACATGCGCAGTGCTTTCCCATTTCTACTTCACTGGTCAGGCTTTGCTTTGTGGGTGTCACCCTCCTATTTTCTCTGCCCATCGAAATCTTACTCATCTTTGAAGATCTATCTGAAAAGCCACTTCTCACATGAAGCCATCCATGGGCACCTCAAGGACCTCTCTTTTTTGCCCTTTGAATTCCTACAATATTATGTTGGGTCTTTTCTAGTAGATTTTAAGTTCCTTGAGGTTAAGGACTGTGCAGAGTCATTTTGTAGTTCCCACAGTGCCTGGCACACACTCACTGCCTAATGTACTGTTATTGGATGAATAATAATTTAATGAAAACATCTGGTTGTTTTTACAAAATCTGTCTCGGATAACAAGGGCAGCAACACTGGCATCTACTTGGAAGGCCAAGTTCATCTTCAAGATGCACACATGTGTGGTTATACACAATGACTCCCTTGCCTGTACAGGTTTGAAATGCATATGAAAAAAGGAAAGGTAATACCCGTTTGAAATTGGGAAGATTTTCCCATATCACCATCATCTTTGCCTTTCTATGTCTTTTTCATTTTTTTGGTGGGTATCTCATTTGTTGCTTCTCCTTTAGGCATTTTTTATGTCTGGATCTATTGATTTTTAACTATACTTGCCCTTCCTATCCCTGGGCCATTTTCCCTGTTCAGTGTTAATATTTTATACCATTGCTCCCCTCTTCTAACATCCTTGAGTACATCTTTGTACTTCCTATTTCTACTGTCAGCAATAAAGATTCTTACAATAATGTGTGTTTTGAAACATATTCTCTTATTAATGGAGATCTTACCATTGTTTATATTTATAGCAGTGAAAGAGCACAGAGTGAGGCCTGAAAATGGAACAGACTTTGCGGATATTGACTGAAATGATAAATGATCTAGTTTTTTAATTTTAAAAAAAAGATGCTAATAATGATTGGAAGTAAACAATGATAATTTAAAATAGCCTATCCATTAGAGTTGAAAAAATTAAACTGGAGTGAAAGAGAGAGGACCCTTTCTCTGTAAACCATAGAGACTTGAGTTGTTCAAGGGAAATGTTTGAAAGCCAGTACTCCTGGTTCTCAAAAAGGAGAAAGGCCTAGGTGAGCTAGGGTACACATGGGTGAATTAGTGCTACTACTGTAGAAAAAAAAATACAGTTTTGACCTGATCTGTGTTTAGGTATCTGGAATTTTTGTCAGGCAGATACAGAGCAGATATGGATTAGACGTTGGTGCCTCCCTGCTCTTGTTCTTCTATAGTTCCCTCTGTAACCCTATTGTCTTCTTCTTTAAACAAGGGGGTGGTGATGTTGAGTGCACAGAAGTATAATAGAATGGAAAACTTGAGCTATGATGCACTTGGTGTACTAGATGGATGTTAATGTGAAATCTCAGTTATACTGTTGACAGCGTCGTACTGCTCCAGTCACCTGTTATTTGGAGAGAGACAACTTGGTCAGGACGCCATGAGGAGAGCACGTCTTCTCCTTCTGGTCCTTCTGGTATGAACAATGGAGAATGTAAGATTGAAAACATTCTGAACAACTCATTGATTTGATGTGTAGACTTAAAGTTGTCAGTGTAAAACATCCAGAAGAAGTTAAAAGCATCGCTTATTCAGTCCACAAATATTTATGAAACCTGACTATGAGTTACAGCGCTTATGGAATGAGGTCTTTCCCACATGTGATTTTTTTTTTTCCTAGAAAAACAAAGTTTGCCCTTTTGGGTCCAACATTATTTATTTTACTCATTTTAAATGAAAACCTATTTGGAAATATATTGCATATTTTCAAGATTTCAGAAGTAGACTATACAGAATATAATTAGATCCTATCTCAATGACTCACCGTTCACAGTAGTATCGTCTGGCAAGTCTTTATGCTTTACTACAACAGACCTCTCCCATCTAATGAGCTACCTCTGACTACATAGCACATTTGCTGCCATCTAAGAAATCAGATAAGCCTGGTTATCAGAGCTATTTAAAGAATCAACACAACTGAAGTGACGGCCTGAGTTCGTCTCTTAGAAAGTAGAGTGATTGAGTTTTATGAATGAGCTTCACAACTATTCTTTCAGCTCCTGGACCTCTCTCTGGGTCAAGGTTCTCAAGGCTTCTGGTGAGGCTGAGAAGTCTGATCTGGACCTGTGTGAAAAATTCTTGTACTTAAAGTTTAATACCTATGCAGTATATATTTGAAACAAGTTATTAAACAAATTATATACCATAATGTGCATATTATGCATTTTATAAGTATAAAAGTTTGACATTGTATGTATTGTTTTAGAATATATTTTTATATGCACTAACTTTTGCCCCCCAGGGGATAAAATCACTCTGGCACCATGACCTTACTTATTTCCAGAAACTTCTATATATTCTTGACTATTGCCACATTATTAGCACCATATTAAGGTACTTTATAATGTGCTTGGAAATTCAAATAACATATTCTGATTCCTAAATCATGATGTTAATGAAAAATATATAACTATATAAGAACACTGCAGCTAAAAGCCAAAATCCATGTAGAAAACATTTCTTCTTCTTTCTAGTAAGTTTTAAAAAAATTGGTTTTTAACATCTGACTTTGATGTTCAACCCAGTTTTTCTGGTCCTTTGGTCTTTGAAGTATAAAAAAAAACCCCATCTTTCCACTGGTTTCACTGTCTCAATTCTGCTAGGCATCATTTCAGAATGGGAACTGCAGAGGTGAAGGATTGGTCTTTCCCCTCATATATCGATATTTCTGCTAATGATGGAGACTGAGGATGACTGACACTATAGAATGATGGTCCTTTAGAATGATGGTCCCCAAAAGATAATCCAAATAATATCTACTAAATAACAATGGAAATATCTACTTTCTTTCTAGGTAGTACATGCAGAGAAATGTTTCTTTTCTCACATTATGATATTACTTAGTTTTGCAGTGTTATCACTTTTTCAAAACCCTTATTTTTTCATATCATAATTATTGTCAAGAAGTACCTAAAGGCACCAAGCGCTTAGCTAGCATTGGCTTAATGGCTCTTGTTATGTATTGATGTATATTGATAAGCCACATATTCATATGTACATTGCTATGCTGATATATGAGTATTTGTATGCTAACTGAAAAAGCTTGGAAAACTCCATCAGGTACCCTGATAAGTATGTTAAGAGTCCCTAAAGGAAATGTAATTGATCACTTCAGGGTTGATTTCCCTTTTTTTTCTAGATGACAGGAATGGAGACAATTGTAGCAACAGGGGCGCCTTCTCCATCTTCCCCAAGTCAGTCCACATGAGCCTAGAATTTTAGTCCATTTATATGCTTGGTACAGTGGCCTCTACTTAAGTCTTTGCCCCTACTCCCCATCCCCTTCCAAACCAGATTCCACAGTTAAACACTATTATTTAGAAACTTTGGAGACATCACTGAACATAAAGATGGGAAATACCTCAGGAGAGGAAAGAAAATCAACGCTTTAACAACTCACCTATCAATAATACATGGAGGAGTGGGAGTGTTTTGGTGACTGTTGGAAGGTTCTGAAGAGGTTACTTGTTTACCCAAAGAGTGCTGGACTGTGTAGGCTCTAATCCTTACACAACTCACTAACCCCACCTCCATGTGGCCCCTCCATCTGCAAAATGGGGATTGTCATATGATTTGCTACACCAGGCTGCTCAGAGATCATGCATGGAGGAGGCTTGGCCAATGACTTGTATCTACATATATGTGGATGCTGGATTAACTATTTATGGCATCAATCATTAGGAAATACTTTGGGGGGGGCAGTAACAGAATAGGTGTTGTAGTTTTCATTTATTTGGTAAACACCAGCTTCTTCTCTCTTTCCCAAATCCCAATTGAGTTGTTGTGGGGACAAGTCATAAGGATGGTTAACTCACTCAAGGGTGTAGGGATGGGACAGAGCCAAAGTTCCCAGGACAGCCTGGATTGGGAGGATGATGGACCAGGTGGGCTGAGGAGATGGTAGGAAGCAAGGTTTGCTTATAGGATGCTACCCATGGGTAAATAATTGCTTACTGGCTGCTTCAGGACTGCCTATTGCCTCCACGACTCCAACCCTGTACCGACCTAAAATCTGGTACCTGGAAATCTTCCAGATGGGAATTTTGGGCATTCTGATGGACAGGCGGTAGAAGGAGCACTGCACCAGGAATCATAGGACTGTTTACTACTTCTGGTTCTGCTATGGCTCAGCTGAAGGGCCTCTGCATCTATAGGGGTGGAAGGATGACCTCTTCTAGCCTAACACCGATTCCTTCTGGGTCTCGTTCATTATAGTGGGAATTGGGGATCATAATACTCTCAAACTCCCTCCCCCTCAGAGAAGTGCTGCAGCACTTAAAAATCAAAGGCACCTGTGACCCCGGAGGGTGTATGCCTCTGTGTGTGTGTGTGTGTGTGTGTGTGTGTATGTGTGTGTATGCGTATGTGTATGTGTGTGTGGCTTTTATTACTCAATTACCCCACTTACCTGTTTTCCATCCTTTCCCTCGTCTTCTCCTAGGCCCTCCAGTGGCCATCAGGAGTCCCTGCAAACAGCACTTCCCCACAGTGGTGGGGTCTCCGAGCTAAAGTGGTTCTGACCTTCACTGTAAATAAAAGCTCTCTAGTAAAGACGTTATAACTAACCAGAGCCGCAAAGACTGACTAAAGAATTAATTCTCCAAGGTCCAATTTACAAAGTTTTTGTAAGTAGGCTCATGGAGGGGAGGGCAGCCCAGTGAGGGCAAAGGAAACAGGGTCGGAGGCAGGGGTTTGGGGAACTCGGTTCTGAAAGAGGAAGGACCACCCTCTCCTGGGGCACCCGCAGTGCACCAGTGTCTTAGCCTCTTCCCTCAACTTTTCCGGATGGCAGTGACCAGCCACACGCAAAACTGCCCAGTTGCAAGGGATCCCTGGTCTCCAGGCGTGTCTCCGTCAGACAGGGACAGGCTTTGGCCAGGGCGCCCGCTGTGACCGGGCAGAGGGACGCACTGCAGAGGGGCACTGGGGGAAGCTGGTGGGCACCGTCCAGCACGATCCCCGCTGGCTGCCACAGCGTGGGATCACGGCCCGGCAGCCCCCACTCAGCCCGCCCGCTGCCGCCGCTCCCCGCCCTCCGGGTCCCCGGAGGCTCCGCGGCTGCTGGAGCGGGAGGTGGAGCCGAGCTCGCGGCGGCCACGCAGGACGGAAAGTTCAGCGGCGCGGGAGCAGCAGGAGCTGTGGCCGCGCAGTCCGGGGGGGCTCCTCGGGGTGAGTGGGGTCCCCTTCGGGGCCGGCAAGGTGTGGCTCGCCGTGCGGGGGCGTCGGTACGACTCGCTCGCGCTTCCCAGCCTGCGACCTCCGGGCAGCTCCTGCAGCCGGGGAGGGTGGTGCGGCGCCCGGCCTCCCGCCGTCCTGCCTGCTGGGGCTGTGGGCAGCCGCTCGGGGTGCAGGCTCGGCGCCGCGGGGCTCCGGCTGCTCTGCCCCGGGAGGGCGCGGGACGCCGGGGAGGCTCCCAGGGAGGGGTCCCGACTGCTGCCGCGCCAGGGGTCGCTTGGGCGTCACCAACCTTTCTGGTAGCCTTTAACTGTTTAATGACTTTCTCCCACACCCACTAAAAAGTAGCCCTGACATGTGTGCGCGCGGCTACTTTGCTGGTACAGGTGTGTTATTTGTGCTGTGATGGAAACGGTGGAGGGGGCGTGCCGAGGGTGGCTGGTGGGCAGCCTACTCTTCTGCCTTGGACACAAGCTAGATTCATCGCGACCCAGGATGCCCCCGAGGAAGTGTGTTGTGTGTCCAGTGGAGAGAATCTACTGGAAGGCTGGTGGGTGTGTGTGTGGGGGTGGTGGTGGTGGTGGTGGCGGTGGTGGGGGTACCGGGGTTGGAAGGGCCGGGAGGAGGAGGAAAGCTGTACAAAGAGCAGGCAAAGTTGTTGTTTCCGAGACACTTCCTGCACCTGCACTACCCTCAATGATTTTAAAGTTCTCATGTCATCGATGAGCTAAGAAACAGTAATGGGAGAGGGAAAGATTTTAATAGCACTGTACATGCTACAACAATGAGCCTTGGGGACAACTAAATGATAGTTGTTTTGCAAATTCCACTTTTATTCTGATTTTAAAGCCTCGGAGTAGTTTTTACTTAAATGTCATTAGATGGGTCTAGATAATAAAGACAATTAACTGTTCTTTCACATCCTTTTACTACAAATTTAAATGTAATTCTACCAGATTTCTTGGATTTTGTGAACATTTTTCATACAAGAAAGTCATAATTGTCATAGTGTTACTTGCAACAGTGAATATTAGTAAGCCCTGTGAGATGCTGTCATGTTGCTAATTGGAAGGAGAAAAGTCTTTCAAACTTGGAAATGGGAGCATAAAGCAAAAATGTAAAACCTTAGTCATAACAAGGGATCTGAACACTTACATAATAGGATATGGGATACTGTGTTGTGTACCCTGAGAATGTCAATTCCTGGTAAGCAAGAGATGGGCCATACCCATTGTAGGGCATACCCTACCATATACTACCATACTATATGTACTCTAAGTTATATAGTATTGAGATGCTTTAATTCTGTTCATCTTTGTGTTCCAAATCTCATGTCTGTTTGCAAACTGTATTGATGGGGTTCAAAGCAAACGTTCAACATTTGGACTCACCATTTACACTATCGCAAAGTGAGCATTTGCTTTGCCATCCCTGTGGCCCCCAAGTGGCCTCTCCCATTTATTAACTGTATGACCACGGGCAAGTCACTTACCCTTTTCAGCCTTGGTTTCCTACTTGGTAAAATGCCAGTAACATCCCTTACCTTATGGTGATGTTTTTAGGTGGAATGAAATAACATTTAGGAACTTAGTCCTGTGGGCACAGTAAGTGTGTCATCAATGTTGTCTCTTGTCTTTTGTCTTTCTTTACTTTTAGGAATCCCCAACTCTGGCATGTTTCAACATATTTCTTTAAATTTAAAATTCCTTCTTTGCAATCTTAACTTTCATTCATTTTTTTCAACCATCATCTGTTGAAGAACCTCAGATGGTATTTGAAAATGAGGAGCTGACACTTTCAGCTTGGTCTGGGCAATACATCAGGTTTTTCCTGTTGGTAAAAATCCATCATAGGGTCATATGATGATGAATTGTACTTCCCAATCTTCATATTGTTCTAGCTCTGTCCCTAATGTAATGTTATTTCTTCAAAAAGAAACAAAGGGTGCTCCATGAGGGTGTTTTTCTCTCCTATTTACCCTCCATGTCCAGCTAAGTGCCTGGCAGGGCATCAGGGCTTAATAAATATTTGTTGATTTGAAATACAGAATATAATAGAGTTATTCTTCAGGTCACATCCTTTTTTTTAGAAAAAAAAAACAATGAAAAAAAACTATTGTTGAAGAAAGGACCTTGAGATTCTAAATGATAGCCCTACTATATTTTAGGGCTAATAGAGGTTATTAAAGAAGCAAAGCTCAGGTAGACCTTATTACCTATTGATTTTGCCCTCGTGTTCAAGCAGCCTTATAAAATCTATAAAGCCAAATTGGAGAGGTGGCTTCACCACTAGGGGCCTCCTCTGCTTCGTGTATCACCATAGGCTGGCATTTATTGCCATTATCCTGTCCTTTAAGGTAGCAAAGGAATTTTAACTTCCTGGGTTCTTGACACAGAATGCTTTATTAGAAAAGAGCAACCTTGTGTGAAAAGCATTACCAGAGGCCTAAAAATAAATGAAAATGGTCTTAAATGACAAATTCGGTACCGTTTTACAATAACTTTAGAGTTAAAGGCTTAAAGGAGATTGAAGAATTGTTTTTTTTTTATTTTGCGCATCCTTATATCCAAATGTATGATTTTAAAAAACCTTCTAAAAATCAAATATATTATTTTGGTTTAGTATTTTTAAGGTTTTTTTTTTGGGCATGTCTTTGGTGGAGCTAATTTTTATCTTTTAAAATGGCTTTATTTCCTAGATAAGTACTTGTAGCAGTAACAACATGAATTTTGTTATAGATAAGAAGGAATTTTATCTGGTTAGTGGAAGCTCCTGGTGTCTTTTCTTTTTAAAAAAGGGGCCACATTGAACTCCACCTTTAAAATGTATGTTTTATTACGTTCCAATTATGGATTATGGATGCATTATTGAAAGGCATGTTTCTTCTGTGAGTTTTTGAAAAGACCTCTTATTTCTAAATTCTACTTTGAATGAAGTTAGTCAGGCTTGAGACTTGAACAACTTTAAGGTGTATTGGTGTATTTTTTTTAATTTTTTTTTTAAGAGGGCAGTGTTACTGGCCCTCATATGTGGGACCTGAACCGGGGCCTCAGGCTTCCCAAGCCAGTGCTTAACCTCCACGCCACTCGGCCGGCCCAGTGTATTGGTGTTTTTATTTGTCAGATATAATTTGTTATTTGGTAGAAAAAAATACAATATTAATAAATGCAAGCAAACATTATTACTGAAAATATTGCCATATTGTTTGCAAACGAATAAGAGAATACTATATTTTCAGGTTTTCAGTGAAATTTAATTACAGTGACAAACTCAACACCATTAATTTCTAAAAATTAACAACAGAGAAGAGTTCAGTACATTTCAGGCCCTAAATCTTACCGAGCAGTTTCTCTTCTCATAGTTAGCAGAACACCTCTGAGTTCAGAAAATTATTAGACATCCAATTCTGATTTTTACATGGTGGGATTTTAAAACAGGGCAATCTGATTCTTGCTGTTTTTCTACCTAAGTCTAGATCAGTACTCTTCAGGGAGCCAGGTAAGAGGCATAACTTTTTTTTATTTATTTTTTATTTTTTTAAATTATTTATTTATTTTTAATTAGTTTCAGGTATACAACACAGTGCAATAGTTACACTTTTTACCCCTCAAAGTGACAATACCCCCTCCCCCATTTATCCACCCCACTCCTCCCCCCCATATCATATATATCTATTACACTTCCTCTGACTCCCTTCCACATTATAATCCATATCCCATGACTATCTATATATTCAATTATAGTTGGTATACAATATTATACAACCTCAGCTTCAGGTGTACAGTGCAGTGATCAAGCCTCTACTCCATCCATGAAATGGTCTCCCTAACAAGACATATGACCATCTGACACCCACAAAATATTTACATTATTGATTATATTCCCCGAACTGTATTTCATATCCCTGTGGCAATATTGTAGTTGCCTATTTTTGCTGTCTAATCCCTTCTCCTTCTCCCTCATCCCCACCCCCCTCCCAACTAGCAACCCTGTTTTTCCTTTATATCTATAAGACAGTTTGTGTTTACTTTGCTCATTCATTCAGTTTTTCAGATTCCACATATGAGTGAGATCATATGGTATTTGTATTTCTCTGACTTATTTCACTTAACATAATAGTCTCTAGGTCCATCCATATCATTGCAAATGGTACGATTTCATTCTTCTTTATAGCGGAGTAATACTCCATTGTATAAATATACCACAGTTTCATAATCCAGTCATCTACCGATGGGCATTTCGGTTGTTTCCAAGTCTTGGCTATTGTAAATAGCGCTGCTATGAACATAGGGGTGCATAAATTTTTTTGAATAAGTGTCTTGGTTTTTTTCAGGATAAATACCTAGGAGTGGAATTGCTGGGTCAAAAGGTAGCTCCATTTCCAGTTTTTTGAGATACCTCTATACTGACTTCCATAGTGGCTGCACCAATCTGCAATCCCACCAACAGTGCAGCAGGGTCCCCTTTTCCCCACAGCCCCGCCAACACTTGTTGTTTGTTGATTTATTGATGATAGCCATTCTGACCGGAGTGAGGTGGTATCTCATTGTGGTTTTTATTTGCATTTCCCTAATGACCAGTGAGGTTGAACATCTTTTCATATGCCTGTTGGCCTTCTGTATGTTCTCTTTAGAGAAATGTCTCTTCTTATCTTCTGCCCATTTTTTAATTGGGTTGTTTGTTTTTTTGATGTTGAGTTTCATGAGTGTTTTATAAACTTTGGATATTAACCCCTTATCAGATATATCGTTGGCAAATATATTCTCCCATTCAGTAGGCTTCCTTTTTGTTTTATTGATGGTTTAAGAGGAATAACTTTTGTGTGAATGTCATAGACAATTTTTATTATCACTTCCCTCTGATTAAGCTAACTTTTTGGGATTAATTTTAGGATTCTGAACATATTAAAAATTACACAGATCCTATTTGCAACAATTGATGCTTCTCTAGAACTGGAAGAGTATTGCTTTCACCTTTAAACATCCAACTAGTGAAGGCCTTGTCATCTCCCTGCTTCTCTTCCTTCTTCCCAGAATGAAGCTGAGTCTAAGCCAAAATGACATGTATAAAGCTGTATGTGGAACGATGCGTTTTAGTTTGGACAAGAGCCCTTGAGCTGACCAAGATTATGGATGCCTGAGGTGGGAGGAAATGAATGAGTCTTTGTGTGTATGGGAGTCATTTTTAGGAACCTGCACTTGGGAAGTGCCTCCTGGAGAGACTGCTTGCTAGAATTTGCAATGGAATGTTTTGAACCTATTACTTAGTGAAACATGGCTTTGCTGGACAGATAATTTTTGTTGTTGCTTTTAAACAATGAAAAACATAACCTTTGGTTATCCTGGGGTCACATCTGATGCTTTGTTTAATTTTCACACAGAAGGACATTTGAGATGATGGAGGAAAAGGGAAGCAGGAAACAGGGAGGAGGTAGATGGGAATTGTCTATACTGAACACTAGGGCCTGCCTATTTTCGGGTTCCTAAGGCACCCAATTGGGTACACACTGTGTGGCTTAATAGTTGTTGTTCACTGGTGATTTGGGGTATACTTATCTACTCTGTTAATGTGATTATAGTCACGTGCTACATATTTTGTCAATGACAGATCAAATATATAATGGTGGTCCCGTAAATTATAATGAAGCTGAAAAGTTCCTATCACCTACTGATATTGTAGCCATTATCACATCCCAGTGCAACATATTACTCGCATGTGTGTGGTGATGCTGATATAAACAAACCTACTGTGCTGCCAGTCGTATAAAAGTATAGCACATACAATTACAGTCGTAGGCTATAGCCCCTAGGTTTCTGTAAGTGCACTCTATGATGTTCACATGAAATCACCTAATGCTGTATTTCTCAGACTGTATCCCCACTAAGTGGTGCATGATGGTACTAAAATGATGGTCTTCAACTTAGGTCCTGGGTACTCTCAAAAGCGATTTTCTTTTTTTTTTTTTTTAAAGATTTTATTGGGGAATTGGGGGAGGGGAACAGCATTGGGGAACTGAAGAAAGGGAACAGACAAGCTGCTGTCCTTTTGTTGTTCAGTCTAGTTGGGGAGGACATTGCTTCACTGGCCCATATTAGTAACATCATTGTGCTCTTCCCGGGTGAGGCAGATGGGTCGCCGGCCTTTGGATGGCTGCTCACAGCAGTTCTTGGCAGCTCACACCGGCTGCTGGCCACTCACACTGGATGCCAGCCACTCACTGTAGCCTATGGCAGCCCACTGCAACAGGGACTGCGGCTATGCCATCCCAGGGACTAACAGTCCAGCTCCAGGTGGAGCTGTTGTTCACCATCTTAGCTGTAGAGGGCAGTGTCACTGGCCCTCATATGTGGGATCTGAACCGGGGCCGCTGGCATCCCAAGCCAGCTCTTAATCAAAGCACCACTCAGCTGGCCCTCAAAAGTGATTTTCTACTTCTGTCTCCCATTCATTAGAAACTTGCTCACGTTAATATATCAGTTAATGTATGTTAATAAGGCTGCTGCTAGTGCACCAAATGCCCCTTTGTGTTGGATAGCCTGTGTCAGGGTGCATGGTGTGGTAAACAGTGAGTGGACTGGACCTTAGCCCACTCACCACCCTCTGAGCACTCTTGTTTGACACAACCTGCACAACTGTGTGTTGCTCTTGTCTGTAAAAGTGGGTAGAACAGTGCTTGACACATAGTAAATGAGAAATATATCTCGTCTTGTTATTATATTATTATTATCATTATTATTATTGATGGCATTGCTTTCAGGGTAGATCTTTCTAGTAATCACAGTCTAGAACAGAGGGTTTAGGTGAATTTAGTACTTATAATAGTGTTTTCAAAAGCAAGTGATTCATTTCGGGTTTCTTGTTGCACTGCCATGACAGTTCTTTTCACGTGATAAAAATGGCTAACACCTACGGAACATTTAACTGCCTGGCAGCTGCTCTGCTAAGTGTGGGCCATGAGTTATTCATTTAATCTGTACAGCTGACTTAGGAAGCAGCACTGTTATTATTGGCATTTTACAGATGAGAAAACCAAGTTTAGAGAAGTGAGTTACTTGCCCAAGGTCAGCTCATAAGTAGTGCACTTGGGCCTGGAGTCCGTATCTGTCTGGCTTCAGACTTGAGCTTATAACCTTGGTTATTTTTTCCAGCATAAATAGTCATTGAATTGGCAGCCTAGAAAATGTTGTAGAGTTCTGAGGGTTAACAAAATGTGAAAGCATTGATTTTCCTTAGATTGTTTTATTTGTATCCATTTCTGGACATGATGGAGCAAGATGACAAATGAATTTTTATCAGGTGTCTGCTTTAGCACTTTTTATTTATAGATTTTTATATATAGCTTTCTCTAGTAGCTCAAAATACAATACAATGTAGTACACTTATTTCTGTACAACATTTAACTTCTTATTAAGGCACTTTGCAGGCATGTTATAAGCAGAATATATGAATAAAATCAAGAGTGTGGGTTGCAGAATATTAAGGTGTGAAGGCTGGAGTCAACCATTCATACATTCATTCAACAAATATTTATAATTTAGCTCTTATATGAAGGCACTTCGCTAGTACTCCAGAGATTACAAAATGGGGAAGATTGCAGTAGATGGGAAAACATTTGAGCCTTTGGAGCTGGGCAATCCTTGGGTCTGAACCCCAAGTCTTCCACTTACTGACTGGGGGTCCTGGTCCCACCATTGAACACCTTGAGGGTTAGTTTACTTGTGCACATAATGAGGATAATAATACTGTATAGGCTGTTGTAAGAATTAAGAGATATAGAGAAAGCGCCAAGCCACTAGAGGTAGGAGGTGGTACCTTTCCTCTTCTTTCTTATCTGTCTCTCCCTCCCCCAATACACTTACAGGGGTAGAGAGATAAAAATATCTAAAATCCAAGGTAGACTGTGATTAATTCATTTAGCATGTTGCTTTCTATTTCTCTTTCTCGGAGGTTGTGACAGACCTGGCTGTGGTGTTCGGTGATATATGAGCTAGTGCCAATGTAGGGTTCCTGTCACACTGGGTTGTTACCCAGGCTGGCCAGAAGAAGAGGAATTCCAGGAGGCAATAGCATCTTTGAACCCAGGACAGGTCCCTGTGGTGCAGAATAATGTTTGGGTCTAGGGGGTGAGGGTGAGGCTATTTAGGGGAGCAGCCAAGAACTCAGATCTTATAGAATTTGGAATAAGCCAGAAACAAAGTTGGAGGTGAGCTAAATAGAAAAGGTTTGGGATCTAGGTGGAGAACAAGGCAAGAATATGAGGAGCTTGTTCTTGAGGGACATGAGGTTGGGTCACGTGGCTCAGGTGTGTAGTTCCAGGCCAGCTGGGAGCTGCTGAAGAGCTAGGAAGAGGTCTGCAGCGCTCCTGCACCTTGCAGCTGGAGCAATGCCTGTTATATACTTATAGCTCCCCGGTCTCCTGCTGCAGGGTTTTCCCAAAAGCAGTGCCTTCTCTTTCAGCAGGGAGCTAAGCCAAAATTACTAGTTGTTGTCAGTTTCCTCTCTAGATCTTCAAGGTGTAGCTGGTATCAGGGACATAAGCCATTTTTATTTTTTCCAGTTGGCGGTTTGGTTAAATATACCCAGATCTGTTTCACAGTGTGGCAGGGAGCCAGGTCCATGGGTCCCCTGCATGGAGCCCTGCTGGCATTTCTGTGGAGTGGGATGGGTTCTGAGATCAGAGAATGTTTTTGGAGTGATGTTCCTAGTGGTCTTATGATAATGAGCCGCCTTGTTTGGTGTCCAGGGTAGATACGGTGGGTAGTAGGGAGGGAGTGTGGGTTTCACAAAATCATTCCAGTTCAGAAGCGGCTACCTCAGCTAGAGAGCAGGAGACCTTGACTTATTATTTATTATGCGTTGGCACATAGTCATGACCCCGCTCTTCTGTGAATAAGCAAACAGGCCTGCCCAGGGGCTAGAGAAGCTTGATTCAGGGTTTTTTAAAAAGTGCAAAAAATTTAAAAACAGTATTGAAATGGGAACAGTTTAAAGCAAGTTACTGTAATTTTCAAAAGCCCATTTTATAGAATTAATAGAGTGTATTAAAATGAAATGAACAAGCAAACTTTAAGAAAACAACACAGGGAGAGCTTTGTAGGAAGAGGAATAGCCCTTGGAATGAAATCCAAGTTAGTTCATATGGTTCTTGGGGGGACTAGTGGAACGGATGTATGCTGAGCACTCTAATCAGTGAAAAAAAAAACAGGGGAAACAGCGCACTGAGTGAGGAAGCAGTGCCCTGTGAATGGGCTTGGGAATAAAATCAGTGCACCCAGGTTCGCGACTCCACTCTTTCTTAAGTGTGATCTCGGGCAAGTTATTTAATTCTTGAGATCCCAGTTTTCTCATCTGTCAAATGAGGGTAATAGTGCCTATGTATCTTGATGGATTTAGATAATTTACCTAAACTATTTAGCACATGGTCAACACTTAATACATATCAGCTGTTATTATGACAGAGGCGCACAGGAAGGAGGTATGGATGAGAAGACAAGGCATAACTGGAAAACAAGGAGGAGGAGCATTTTATGAATACATTTGTCCTGCGCCTTGAAGCTTCTAATTCTAGTCTTGGATGTTTTTTTTTTTTTTTTTTTTTTTGAGGGCAGTGTCACTGGCCCTCACATGTGGGACCTGAACCCAGGCCGCTAGCTTCCCAAGCCAGCGCTCAGTCACTGCACCACTTGTCCAACCCTAGTCTTGGATACTTTTTTAATGTCTTGAATTCTAGATGATTACAACCCAATGTGTCTTGAACACCCACTGTGTACATGTCACTCTGATAAGGTCCTTAGGTATGGAAACTAATCCTAGAAAACCACTCTCAGTATCCTTACGTAGCTTGCTTACAGTCTTGGACTGAGGGGAGCAAGACAGTGAGTGATACTTGCTGTGAGAGAATGAATTCCTAATGTCCGTTGGCTCCTTTAATTAGCTGTTCAAAGGATAGTAACTGCCCTTTTCTTATTTCTCATGTACGCTATATGCAAACGGATAGGAAGGAAGTACTTCTTGAGTTTCCTTAGACATAAGTAACTCAAAATACCCACTGTAGTGGATATCTTATTTGCATAGAATGAGATTTATTTAAGTACATTTGTGACTACATAATGGGGAACCAAGGAAAGAGACTTGTGTTTTGGGTGGGTATTTCTTTGGATGTACCTATGACCTGTAAGCTCTAGCTTGTCTAAAGCGTGTCTTTGGTGGGGGAAGTTCTTTTTTTCCCCCACTAAACTCATGGCCCTTAGATTTCTGGGCACATAGATTTCTGTGCCCGCATAACAAGACAGAGCTGAGTTTGAGGATTAAAAAATAAAAAAAAATCTCTCCTCCAGATGGAGGTGTTAGACAAGTTGCTACAGGAGGCAACTAAGTTGGTGGAGAAAGGATTCCAGAGCTGACTCACTCTATGGCCATGAGCAAATTCTTAATTTCTAAAGTAGGAATTTAATCATTTAGACTCAGAGTCCATTCAATTGCATAGCAATGAAATTTATGGACTGTGAATGGATTCATCCATCAATCCAAATAGTGACCGAAGCCAAAAACTGAGCATGGAACTAGTTACTTTTTGGATCTGATTCAACATCTTAGGTCTTGGGTTGTCTTAAAAATTATTTTTCTTTATAGAGAATATATTATTCACTTAAATAATTAAAAATTCTGAAGATATTTTCCATGAATATCCTTGGGTATACAAGGGAATTTATCCAGCTTTACTGGAATTGCCTTTTTGTCTTCCTCTGAGAATGGGTCTGAACCAATACCTGGGCCAATATTAGTACGGATAACAGAGGCCATGAGAGCACCTCCTTAGACTCTTTATGCAGAGAGGGTGTCTTCATGTTCATGTTCTAATGGAAAGAGGTAGGAGATGCAGGAACCATACAGGCTTTTTGGTTTCTCTCCTAGTCAAGACAGTGGCCTCAGGAACTAACTGTAGAAATGATTTGCTTACTGATGACCAGGATTACAATATCTTTCCCATCCTCTTGAAATGGTGAATTTTATTGGTGGCCATGGGGTGACCAATTGTTTTCATTTTTCACCAGGATGGGGCAGGTGGGAGGTGGGTTTTGGTCCTTTGTAGAACTGTCTGGTTGCTTGAAAGCAAGCAGAGGTACTTGTTTCACTGCAGAGATGGTCTGGCCTTAGGTGAAGTGGTGTGGGAGGTACCAGCTTCTTTAAATTCCTTTTCTGATCTTCATTAGTGACCATTTGATTATTTCGGGGGCAAATGTCTTGCTAGTGTGAAGTGAACAGGTATTACTGCTGCTCCTCATCACTTAGCAATGAAGGTCAGAAAATGAATGGAGAAGCTTTGAATAAAGCTGGCCATATTCACTTATTTTATCTATGTGAACTAGAAATCTTTGCAATGGCATAATCGCATAATCATGCATTTGAAAGCGACACTTGTGTCCTGGAGGATTTGTAGACCTCATTTAATAGTCTTGATAATGACTTGTTGGAATTAGAAGTAATGGGAAGACTATTGGTTAGCAAGATTACATCAACAGAAATATCATCTCTGTGATCATTTGGTCTAGCATTAGTATTTTGAGGAGATAATAGCATGTTTGAGATCATTTGGATTGTCGCCATATCTTGCAAATGGACAGACAGAAGCCCAGAGAGGTGAAAAGACTTAACAAAGATAGCCCAGCTACTTAGTGGAATCACAATACTAGGAATGGAACCCAAATCCCTTTTGTTCCACGCTCTCTTGATGGGCTATGCATTATCCTTAAGTAGCCTCTGGCAGGTTATTTTAGGTTTCTCTACAGTGATGCCACCTACATAACTACCTGGTCTAAGAATCTGTTCAGAATGGGGGTTATGAAGCTCTTACCATGTGCTTGGCACTGTGCTCAATGCTAGAACTATGTAGATGAAAAGACGGGAGTTTTTGACCTCAAGAAGCTCACAGTAAAGTGAAATACAAAGTAGGGAATATATTATCAAGTTATGGTTTACTGACATGTGAAACATCTTCCCTGGGGATGGGAAGCTTTCAGTACCTACTTCTAGGCTAAGGGGATTGGTTTTTATTTCTTGTTGATTTTACAACACCAGTAATGGAAATGATGGCGATAAACTTCATGAATCAAATCGACTCTAAATGATCTCAGCTTCATCTGTATACATCCAGCTAGTGTGTTAAAATTTGAAATCCTTTGTTCTCTGCACTTCAAATCCATGATTTTTTCTGGAAAAAAATGGGTAAGAATAGCTCTGGAGGAGTTTGGTTAGGGACACAAGTATAAAATGGGATTGTTTGTGCCCAAGCAGAGATAAGATCCACATCTTCTCTGGGTATCATTGGAAATGGGTATCTTGCAACTAAGTCAGGGGTTGAATAATTGTTTTTTCAATGAAAACAAGGCCCATTTTCTTCTGGGAATACAGAAATGGCAGAAGGTTAGGAAGAAATCTACATGTTCAACACTCTTTGAAGCACTTAATTTGTGGAATTAAAAAAACAACCCATGCAAAAATATTTGAAGAACTGAGATTCAGAGAGATGAATCTCAGTTCTTGCCTGGGTCAGATGACTGACAGGCAGAACCAGCATTTGAACACAGGCTTGCTTGTTATTAAAGCTCCTACTCTCAAGACTGCCATGCTACCTCCATAGGTACCATGCGTAACCAAGGGTTACATGGCGGTAGACTTTGTGTTGCTTTTATGTCATACTTGGACAAGATCCTGGAGCATAGAGACCCTAGTTTACACAGTTTTCTGATGTTTTCCAAGGAGTGCACCACAGTGCATAGGCGCAGTAGGCTCTCAGTAAGTATGTGTGGAAGGAATGAATGCAGCATCTTAATAGACAACCGGATTAGAAGAAACTGTTCACGAATGTGCAGATTGCCTTCTAGGATACCTGTATTTGAGGGTCATTCTTGTCACATTATTGCCTGCCTGTCTGCCCCCATGCACCTCTCCTTAAAGACAGATCATAACTTCAATATTATGCTTACTGTATGTGTCCCCACGTGGCACCCAAGGATGGCCAGTTAGTCAATCACGAGTAAGATTTCTCAAGGTAGAAACGACCTAAGCCAGACATGGCTGTGTGGGTGCTCGTGGGTGCTCATGGGTGCCAGTAGCTGGAATCACGAGTTAACAGAAATAGGGCGTGAACCCCTTGCTTCAGGGTCTGGCAGCCTGCCTGTGAAATGACCTATTGATGTGATAATATCTGTCCTCTGTGCATTCTTATCAGTAAGCCTTGGCAGAGGAAGTTTCTGTCTCTTAAGAGGTACATGACAATAACTTCTTGGGACCTCCAGTAATGGCAGCTTGCAGGCGTGGGTGATTTGGCCCTGAGCTATGTTTTTGGGTGTGAGACACACAGACTGCGTGGTGCAAGCTACATTGACCCTTGTTTATGTGTAAGATAATAAAAGGAGCAATCAGGCCCTATTCAGGCCTTCCAGTCCACAAGGTTGAAGTTCCCTGGCCCCGAAATGCATTTTTCTCTCATTTGTGTCTCCTTCCTTTTTTTTTCTTTTTTTTTTTTTTTTTGAGGGCAGTGTCATTGGCCCTCATATGTGGGACTGAACCCGGGCCGCTGGCTTCCCAAGCCAGCGCTTAACCACCGAGCCTCTCGGCCGGCCCTTCTCTCTCTCTTTCTTAACCTTTCGCTGTCCCTTCTGCACTCCCACTGCTCAGTCATGCAGGACGCGGCAATTCTGACCTTGGAGAAACCAGGTAAATAACCTACCCTTAGAAACCTCTTTTACTATAATTTCCAGTTCATAAGCATGCCTGTTTTGGCTGTATTCCTATGTACTATCTTCTTATTTTGTGTTTTCTTAAAAGCCATCTATAAACAAATTATGTATTCATAATCTTGTGGTATGCTGGGTGGATTTAATAGTGTCAGGAAGGCTTCCAACACATTAAGTGTTCTTGAAGGTAATAAAAAGGAGGACTAATTATCTAAGTGAAATGATTATAAGAGGTGTTGGACATCTTGACTCACTGGGATGTTGACAGTGGCAAAAGTGGCTAAGAAAAGACAGCTCTGAGAAACAGCAAAGATTCTCTGTTTGAACCAAGTTATTTTGTTAAACCTATGGTGTGTGTGTATCTATAGTCCACTGAGCAAGAGGACTAAATAATGCATGGAGTGTCTGGGTTGGAGTGGTAATTTGAAAGTACGTGGCTTGTGTTCACAGTTGGAGCTGGTGAGATTTTACATTTAATGACTGACTATACCTTTCCCTTAGCCATCTGTCTCTCTCTCTCTAATAAGCAATATTCCTTATCAGGCCTGATTTGTGTACATTGATTGCATCATTATGCTTGTTAAATGTTAAAGCATTTTTTTTTTTTTTTGCTTTGTGTGAAGTCTAATTAGGCAAAATGTTCAGTGCAGGCCTGGCGTTATCATTCAGAATAGCCTGGTCATTACCTATGACATACTTCAGATTCCTGGATCGTTTGTCTTTCTTTTCTGCTCCTTTCCGAGTCCGGTGTACCAAATACAGGGCATGAAAGTTTGATGAAGGACTTAACACTGTTGGGCCATTAAGAAGGGTCCTTCTACGAAGATTATGAAACCTTTTAAAAACGAGTGCAGAAATTTGTTATCTATAGTTTGCATTTTTTCATGAATCAGGCTTCTGAACAAATATGTCTGATAAAATTAATTTTACTAATTAAAGAATCTTAAAATAGGATAAAAATACAAGCTACAGTGATGTTTGGAAGAAGAAAAAACTAACCAGTAAGTGGTGTCATTTTATACATGCTACTGATAAAAAGAATAATTTTAGATATCTAACCACTATCGCCTGAAAGTGCATGTGGTAGTCCATTCTTATTCTTTCAACTTATTTCTTCTGTGCAGTCTAATTCAAAAATTTATTTGCATTATTGGTTTCATAGCAAGCATTTTGTTAGTACCGGGCCAAAAATAAGATTATGAATCACTCTAGCATTTTTGATGAGTTTCTAGCATTATTTTGAAATGATCATTATAATGAATGTTGTCTTTTTTTGAGGTGTTCACAGTACTTTCTCATTTATTATTTACATTGAATAAAATCTGCAGTCTGCTATGAGCATGCTCACACACACAGGCACACACATACTCACACATTGATGGGCATGAGCTAGCTTAGGAATAGGCCCAGTTTATTATTATTCTCAAGGAAAAAAGCTTAAACCATAAGTTTCATATAATGTATTGTTCTCAGGCTAATAGGTTTTCCCCTGACAGGGGTCCCAGCAGCTCATCTTGGGGTTTTTGAAAGTGCATTTGTCCCTTCACGGTTGCAAATAGCAACATGGTTTTCCATTTATGCATTATGGAAAGCCATGTATCTCCTTAGAGTGAAAATTTATTTTGAGTTATTTTTGAATATGGTCAAATCAAAATGAGATTTGTCTCTGAATGAAAACATAGATCTAAAGATCAAAGAATGGAAGAGAACTTAGCGATAATCTGGTTTAATTGTTCTGCTTCCCAAGTGGGAAAGCTGAAACTCAGACAGCCAAGTGGCTCAGCCAAGTTCACATGGATACTAGCACCTGGTTCACTGCACATTTTCTTCAGGACCGTGGGGACCCATCCAAACAGATGATGATGTTTGGACCTGTTCCCATTTCCTGGGCCCTTCACAGGTATAGCAGACCTGGGCCTGGATAGGTTAGAAAGGTTTTGAAAGAAAGATTGCTGTCTTACAACCAGCTGAAGACAAAGTTGGTATAATATGAATCTATTTGGGGTTACAGAAGAATTTATATTTTACATTTGTTAACTTGCATATTGCTAGAAGCTGCGAAGTCAAAGCCAGTGCCTGCCTTTGAGAATCCTTACAGTTCAGTAGGGAGTCAGGCAGGATAACCAACAGCAGTTCAGTGATTATCCCAGGGACAGTTGCCTGCTACTGAGCCAGACTAGGCTCAGCTGGAGAGTAGAATCCTGTGTTTCAAAGGCCCAGAGTTGAGCTCTTTTTAGCCTGCAGTGGTCACCATGAGGCCCTGAGTAAGTCATGTAACCAATATGGTCCAAGGTGGAGGAGGACCCAGAAGGCACAGGGGTTAATTTACCTTGACAAATAACTCACAGTTGTTAATAACAAGCATGGTGGTTAAGCACAGGAGTTTGAAACCTGACATATTTGGGTTAGACTAGCTGTGATATACTAGCTATGAAATTTAGGAAAGTCACTTTACCACTCTGAGTAAAATGAGAAAAATAGCAAACTTTTATATTGTACTCACTGTGTGACAGCTGCTGTCTCAGGGTTGCAGGCATATGAACTCACTTAATTCTCACAACAACCCTATGAGTTGGGTACTACTATTAGTCCCACTTTACAGATGGGAAAACTGAGGCCTAGAAAGGCTTAATGTATTGCTCAAGGTTACACAGTTATTAAGGGTTAGAGCCAGGGTTTGAATCTTGGCAGTCTGTTGCTCTTCATTACTTTCCCATGCTGCCTTTCAATAGAATTAAAATTATTGTACGGATCAAGTGGGATAAGCACAGAAGAAATATTAGCTGTCATCGTTAATGATAATAAAATTGACATTGCCTTAATGACAACAATAAAATCGACATCATCAGCAGCTTGTTTTCCCATAGACAAGTGCCACAGAAGCCAGATCTTAATCAGAAAGTTGTTTTTGCAATTACGAAAGTAATGCCAAGAGAATCCAGAAGACTTTATAAAATGTCCCTACTGCTCAGACAACCTTGGGTAGATGCAGTTGGCCAGTGGGGTCAGCTCGCTTGAGTTTTTGGCCTTGTCAGCTCTGAGGGCTTGCAGACGTTTTCTACTACTGATAGCTCTGAGGTACCAGGGATCATCTCTGTAATATTTACTCCTAATCAGTCATCCGGACAACTAAGTATTATAGATTAGATGTGCTAAAGGCATTGTGTATGCCACAGAACCAAGCACCACTACAGAAGTCTTTAAGAGCAACACCAATCCTTCGAGAAAATCCTTCAGGTACTTGTAGAAGTCTTTTTTTGACTAGCTCCCTCCATTTTATTGAGTTCATAGGCTAGTTTGCAAAGTGCAGTCTTATTTCCAAATTGTTTTGCTGTGGAGTTTAGATATTATCTTTTGTCTTTTCTTTTCTATACTTTTAAATTCATAAGTTATGAATAAATATATGTATGTGTAATATGTGTGAACATTTTAACTTGTAATAATAAAGTGAATAACTATCCAGATTAGCATCTAGAACATTCCCTTCACATATACTTACTGGTCATGTTTCCTTCCTTGCTCCTACCCCCACTCCCACTCCAGGGTAACAGCTCTTCCAAATATTATGTTAATGGTTTCCTTGCTTTTCTTTATAGCTTTACTACAAATGTGTATTCCCACATAATTTATTGTTTTTGTGACAAGGTGTTGAATTGGAAAATTTGACAAACGCCTCAAGGTATCTAGATGGCAGTTACTAACATAAGTTGTGAGAAAGACCAAAATGGGGATATTTTCAAAGGAAATCACTGAACACCAAGTACACAGCTCTTGAAAATCCTCCTCACTCTGAGGGTATAAAAAGCATCAACACAGGATTTGTAAGGGGATTTGTTTGGAGAGGCCTCTGCTGTGAGTCTGCAACATCCCTTCTTCCTGCAGGAAGTGCGAGGAGGGTGTGCTGCCCCTTTCACCCCAAGCCTGGAGAGAGGATGCCTGGAGAGCATGCTTTGTGTTCCCCAAGCAGGGAACATGGAGAGCTGGCTCTAACTCTGGCGAGATGTTTTGGTGGTGTGGCTGAGTAGACAGCAGCTGGAATAGGGCTCCTTCCATTGCCAAGTTTGTTGGAGTGATTGTGTGTGCTTCCCAGGGATCAGATGTGGCCTATACAGAGTTGGAGAGCCAGTCTGCAGGGGTGGAGGAGGTTAGGGAACCCATTGACCTCTCTCTACTCAAGAGGCAGAGCTAGCAGAGAGCTTGTGGAGTGAATTAAAGGGGCTAGGTGATGGTCGTGGGGCAGTGACAGGAGACTTGAATGCATCACCCATATCACAAGGAGTTTGAGGGCAGCCCCTGAAGCACCCACAAAAGTCCCCATGAGAGACAGACTTGGGTTTGAGTTTCTACTGGTCCAGAGAGTGTGAAGTCGTCTATACTAATGAGGAGTGAGTTTGCCTGCATATGAGTGATAGAACAATGGTAACACAAAATGGAAGTTTATTTCTCTCTTGCATAGAATAAGTCAGAAAGTAGACAATTTAGGGATGGGAACAAGCCTCCAAGGTCACTGCTCCCACGGCCCATGAATGTGGTCTTCATTCTCATGGTCAGAAGGAGCTGCTAAAGCTCCAACCATCATATTATGTTCCAGGCAGCAGGAGGAAAAGCAAGGCAGAGGAAGGGTCTGCTCTCTCCTTTTTAAGGATACTTTGAGGATATTGCACCCAATATTTTTGCTTATATCTCAGGAGTTCAGTCATGGGATCACTCCTAGCTCTAAGAGAGGCTAAAAAATAGGACCTTGTTGCTGAATAGCAATGGGCCCGACTTAAAATTGGGATTCTTTTTGTAAAGAGCAATATTGGGAGGCAGGCAGCAGTCTGTCACTCCATTTTTGTGGCAGTAGCAGTCAAATGATCGTTCTCCATTTGTTCCAGTAGCAGATTCTAGCAAGTGGGGAAGGAGGTGCATAGAGAAGACAGAAGGCCTTGGTCCACCTATACCGATCTTAGCTGGGTGTATGGGGTGGAGCAAGCAATCTTTCTTTTTCGAGGACCCTTATTTAAAGGATCAATTAATATGTTGACCTGAACATTCTATTTTTTGAATCACAATTGTGTTTTGTGACTTAAGGTAGCTTTAGGATTTTCTGTTACCTGTAAGTGGCCAGAGAATTATGGAACCTACTTGAGTTTCCCTTGAGTAGCAGAAGGAAAACATACACCCTGGGGGGCAGGGATACACACACACACACACACATTTGAATTTGATAAGGTCTCTATTATACTTCACCATCACGCCATTTTCACACCTAAAAATTAATAATTATTCTTTGAAAATAACCTAAAGCCTACAGGCCATGTTACAATTTTCCCAAAAAGTATCTCTTTGTTTGAATCTCACTTGCAAAAATTCATTGTATGTGTAGGTGGATTCACCTGTGTGGAAAGGCCAGCGTGAATTAGCACTGGTGTCCCTCTATCAGCAGGAGGACCTACGCCTCTGAGCACACAGGGTGCCCTTGTGCATCGCCTCTGTTTCCCTTTGATTCAAATTCTGTGATGGTGGATGAGGTTTGGGATAATCCACATCAGCATAAAACTTCATGTGTCACCCAGCTGCTGACTCCTAAATCAGAGAGTTTGAAACAATGGAGTTTAACTTGGTGGTTATCCTGGACAGGGAATTGATTTATTCTTGCTAATAGAAACTATACGTCTTTGAAGTGGAATATAATGGAATCTATTTTATGCTTAAATAGAATTTCCCGTTGGCAATGGTAGCGTGTGGGCTTTGGATGTGATCTTGTAAGGTAGCATACCTCAAGGAACATGTTCTAAATTGACAAGAGTGCTTTATAAAATTGTGTATTTAGAATATATGGATCGGATTTTATTTTTATTTCACCTGAATTTACTGGATACTTTCCATAGAAAGAACACCTGGGTAAACCAAAAGAAATAGGAAACAATGGACTTTGTTGGGTTGGCACTGCCTGTTCTCCCCACTTCTGCCCAAATGTTCTACTCCTTATCAAATTATGTTATTAACTCAGAAGTCCTCCTTTAGTTCTATGCCCTTCCCCAATATGTCATCATAAAGGATTGTTAAGGAGTGTCATTTGAAAATATAGGCACTCCACTTTTTAGTTACTTATATTTTATCCTCTTCATTTTTCTAAATTAAATTTGAGATATATATAATGACCTACTTCCAAAAAGAATAAACCATCATCAATAAGAACAACAAATCCAATATCATCAAAGTTACAAAGTAGATAAAGCAGCAAATTACTCACATTAAAAAAAACCCAACTCCTATTAAGGAAAGCCACCAAACTTTCCTTAATAGGATGCAGTAATGCAAGGTAAACTACAGACAGCAATTCATACAACAAGGCAGTGTGTATGGAAATGACATAATTTATAAAGAGCTACAGATGTAACGTTTTTGCAACTTGATCTATTGCCAAAAGTAAGGTGTCTGTGAATACTTCTTACTTATTGTAAACTCTTGAACCTTGATATTATTTTCCTTATTTATTATTTTACCATATGTTCATTGAGCCCCTGCTATGTGCCTGGCTATTGTGCTGATGCTGGGGAAAAATCACATGAAGATATAGCTGCTTTTTATTCTAAATTCAGGGTTGCGGAAATTTAATATCTAAGTGAAAGGTCAAGTACTGGCAGTCAGAATTTATTTTTATGTTCTGGTTTTCAAGAGATTGTCCTTGAGCACAACAACTAATTCTGGTATGGTAGCTGTTTTATGGTAGTTGATAAATAGAATTAACCACAACAGATATTTATTGATCTTAAATTGGTAGATCTTGTGGTAAAAATGTTAAAAACTTTTTAACTTCTGTATTTCAAGAAATAGATATAGTATTTTTTTGTTGTTTTGTTTTGTTTTGTTTTTGAGGGCAGAGTCACTGGCCCTCATATGTGAGACCCGACTGGGACCGCTGGCTTCCGAAGCCAGCGCTTAACCACCGCGCCATTCAGCCGGCCCTAGATATAGTGTTTTGGATTGCAGATTTTTCTTGTTAGTTACTATCCATCAAAGACAGTAGGAGGAATCCAATGAACCATTATGTTAGTTTATTTGAAAACTTGCTATTTTTAGCACACTAATTTCTACAAAAAGGAGAGATGGGATTAAAGGTAGACTGATCCAGATTGTAATATTCCCTAAGTCTCTTAACTTGGAAGTTTTAGAATTGATTGTATTGTAAGAAAGGGATTGGCAAATGACACTTAAAGAAATGGCCTTGTTTCCTGCTTATTATCAATGCATTATGGAGATAAAAACTCCAATGCCATACATAATTGCAATGCCAAAGATAGAGTTGCCACATGGCCTGACAACTTGGTTATTATTTGATTCAACATTTTAATTGTTTTCTAAATTATTAACCACGGCAACAGTTTAAAAGATCTTCTTAATGTAAAATAACAGAGGATGCTGATGAGTAAATATCTGCTGTTTTGTTGATCAAGAATTAAAGCCTAAGCAAGAGCTTTTTAAAAAGTTGTGTTTTTTTGTTTGTTTGTTTGTTTTTTTGGCTGAGCCATCCTGCCACCTGTTGGCAGCTCAGCGGCAGCTCAGCTCAGGCTGGGCATCGAACTGCTGGTGCTCAGAGCTCAGCTCTCACTCTTGAGTGAGCACTTAACCAACTGAGCCACTTTGCCGGTCCCCTGGTATTTTTTTATATTGAGGTAAAATACATATAACATAAAATTTAACCTCTTAACTATTTTTAAGGGTATAGTTAAGTGGCATTAAGTACATTCACATTGTTGTTCAACCACTGCCACCATCCACCTCTGAAACACCTTCAGGATCTTATTTTCATTACTGTTTATTTCAAGGCACTGTGTTCTAGCTAGCCTGCTGGAATTTTATTATGGAAAGGAGGCATCACAAGTTTCTGAGGTCTTTAAACTGTAAGATGATGTGTTACAAAACACCCATCTTTAGAGGGCTCATGATTCCCTTTCTTTAAGGGACTCCTTCCACCTTTTCACACTCCCCAATTCCCGTGGGGAGCCCTGTCAAAGTTAGTTCTCCATGATGCTTCCAGGAGTTCTCCCGGCCTTCCATCCAGGGGTATTTGTTCAAAGTCCCCGAAATCTTTAGAACGTGTTCTGGTGGCAAAAGAAAGCAGGAGGCCAGGCTCTGGTCATTGTCCCAGGCGTGGTGCATGACAGTGAATTCAGGCTGTCTGGGAACCCGTGGTTCCCTGTTAGTGAGGAAGTTCTGGCCAGTGGCAGTGGGAGTCCAGTTTGCAAGATGGTTAGAATGATGGAACACAGAATTATTTCAGTGTTGCTGACAAACACCAGTAATTTAAACAATACACTGCTCTAGGGACAGTCAGGAGGATGAGCAGGGACCCTGTGAATGCTCTGCGGACCTGTGGGCTGTCGCTCCTTCTCAGCAGTCCTGGCTTTCCTGGAAGCTCATTTGGCCTGGGAAGGACAGCTGCCAGTTGGACCCACTTCCATGACTTGCACTCAAGGACAGACAGCAATCAGCTCAGGGCAATGACCTATTTATTCTCTTCTGTGGGTTCACCTTATGCATTTTGCCTTTTTTGTTCATCTCCATTCCCCTCCCTACTTTTTCGATCAAGTCCATTCAGAATAGCAGTCCACTTAAACAATGTAATTCCGACCTCAGCATGTTCATAATACAAGTTGAACAATGCAGAACATTTTTAGTCATCTAGCATAATCAGTTTCTCTATTAGCAACTTGATTGGACGTCGTCTAGTATGCAAATTCTCTTAGTGACTGCATTTTAAACCTCTCCACAGCCAGCCAGAAACTGTGGGGAGCCACGTGTCACATTTCCCAGTAGTTCTATTTCTGCCTTCATAAGCTTTTGGTTAGAGCATTTGGATATGGGAATGGTGATGCTGAGAGTCTCAGGAAGGAAACTTGGTGACTTTTAATGTGATTTTGGCTTTGCATTTCTTAAGGAATTAGCTTTCTGCTTTTCTATAACCCAGGCAGTGAGAGTTGTGATTGTAGATTGGGATCCCTAAATATTCTGTGGGCACCATCAGATTTGAAAGGATTCACCTAAGAGGGCTCCACAGGCACCTCCAGCTTGAGGTCTGCCCCTCTGCACACAGGGGATGGCAGGTGACACCAGCATTGTGGCCCTGTTCGTGTCCTGGTTTCTCCAGAGCTCCTGAGAGCTCATTTGAGCTCCCTGCAGGGAGCTGAAGGTGTTGGGGAAATGAAAAATGAGTGTATGCATTAATTTTCAAAAGATATTACTTTTCTTTCTTGCAACAGTGGTACGTTTCAACTCACACTTAGTCGAATATGGTAAGTCTCTTGCTTAACTGGTTTATGCTGTTATGGAAATATCCATGGGATAATTTGCGAGAAGAAATAAGAGGAAATTTGTGTTAATTGTCTTGGGAAAATATATTCAGCTTAAAAAAGTTAAAATGTTTCCCTCAGTAAACTCGTTTAGTAGCATGATATTTGTAAACCCAAAACTCCTTAGAAATCAGGTTGCTTACCTGAAGGACAATTTTAATTCTTTTTTATTTCACCTACTTGAAAGACCCAGACTTAAGGCAAGTTAAGTTTCCTGGGGTTGAGGAAAGGGTTAATTTTTTTTCCCCCCGCAGTGCAGTAATACACACCTAAAAACATTCCAGAATTTTGGGGAGAAGCTGTAAGAAAGTATTAAAACTGTAGAAATGAATTAACAAGCCACCTTTTTATGCAGCAACACCATGCCTCTTCGTTGAATGAATAGCACTTTATTCCACAACTGCATAAATTGTGGGCTGAAATGTAGAGGGAGCATGTGGTCTCTAAATCAGTGAGTGTGTGCATGCACACGCTCAGATTAGAATGATTGTGTGCAAATAAGATAAAAGTCTGACCTAAACTCAAAGAACTCCGAAACATAAGAGTTTAGAATAAAACTCTTCAGCTAACACCAATGAGTTTAAGCATTTCTTTGGGTTTCTGAAAAAGATCATTCTTACTATAGCATTAGTAATTCCTGCTACACCAAGAATGCTCCATGTTTTAGCCTTCATCCTGTTTACTTTTTATATTTAGGGATGACTTCTAGATGTGTCAATTTTTTTCCAAATCCAATAGCTGGGATATGACTGTAAAATTGAGACTATTTTTTTGGGGGAAATAATGAAGAAATGATACTAGTGATTCCTTTGTGCTGATCACTTTTGTTTTATGTAGACTAATTCCTTGAATCTTCATAGCAACCCTGTGAGGTAAGTACGACCGTTATCCCCTTTTAACAGATGAGGAAACCGAGGCACTGAATGGCTACATAACTTGCCTCTAGGAAGTGGTGGAGCCCCTAAGCCCTGGCAGTGTGTCCTGAATGTGCACTCTAATCACTACTTGGCACAGCCTCTCAGAGCATAGCGAGCAGAACTACTGTCACCCTTGTAACAACATCTTGCTTCTGTTGTATTAATCAGAATAAAGCCAGGAGATCACAGCAAAAAGACTCAACAATAATTTTAGTGCCTTAAGGAAATGTAAGTTTTTATTTTCTTCTCATTGGGTCTGAGGGAGGCATTCCAGCTAAGTGGGGAGCTCTTTCATGGACTTGGGTTCCTTGCAAGTCATTGCTTCCTCTTCTTTAGGAAAGAGTTGTCATCCTTCTGATGGGAGCTGGGTGGCAATCATGCTTAGATAACATCTGTTGGGAAAGGGAAGAAAGTGTAGAGGTTTCATGTCTTGTGTCCAAAGGCCTCCTTGGTCCAGGTGTGTCATGCAGCACTTTCACTCATCTTTCACTGTAGTGAACTTAGTCACATCTACCTTGGTCACGTGGCCACACCTACCTACCTACCTGCAAGGAAAAATGGGAAATGTAATCTAGCTGTGGTTTTATGACAGAGGGAAAAGCAGTTTTTGATGGGCAACCAGCAGTCTCCAAGTGTACAAAAAGGGAGAACATATATTTTTTTAAAAAAGATTTTTATTCAAACATAGCTAACATATGGGCCTGCCAAGTGGCTCAGTTTGTTAAGAGTTAGCTTAAGAGCGCGATTTCTGAGCAACAGGGATGCTGGTTTGATTCCCACATGGGCCAGTGACGCTGCATCTGAGCTGAGTTGCCAACAAGTGGCAGGATGGCTCAGCTGGTCTAACAACAAGATTGCCTGTTTGATGGTGGGCTATGCCCACCCACAACTAAGTCTGAACTTGGCACCTTAAGCTGAGCTGCCACCCAGACGGCTCAGTGGATACAGCGTGTGCTCTTAACAACAAGGCTGCTCGAGGACCAGCCGAGTGGCTCAGTTGGTTAGAGCTCGCTCAAGAGTGCAAGCTGAGCTCGGAGCAATGGCGGTTCGATGCCAGCCTGAGCTGAGTTGCCACTGAGCTGCCAACAGGTGGCAGGATGGCTCAGCTAAAAAGCAAACAAACAAACAAAAAAAAACAAGGCTGCAGGTTCGACTCCTACATGGGATGGTGACTCTGCCCACCTGCAACTAAGATTGAACACAGCACCTTGAGCTTAGAGGCCACAAGCTGCTGATGGGCAGGCCAGATGGCGACTGGCGCCCTCCACAACTAAAACTGAAGAACAACAACTTGGCTGGTCCCCTCCCCCAATTCCCCAATTAAAACAAAAACATAAACAAAAAACATAGCTAACATACAATATTATAGAGTTTCGGATGCACACCATAGTTTTTCAACATTTGTATGAGGCCTGACAATTAAGTTCGCAAATCTCATCCTAGGAAAAAGTGCTACATACCCCATTGCTGAATATCGCTACTGTCACCTTCAAAGTATTCCCCTTAGGAAGCTATGCACCAACACCAGTGCCTAGTTTACACTTCAAAGTAATTTTGGAACTCTCTTTCTGGAATGGCTATTAGAGCTGTTGTGGTATTACCCTTGATGTCCTGAATGTCATCAAAATGCCTTCCTTAAATTATTCATCATCCTCTCCTTCCCATAAGCCCTCTGATTTCCTTTAGGAGTATTACATCTGTCCCCAGAAGATAGAGCCTGCTGGGATTGAAAGCAGGTGACTTGCCCTCTCCTAGTCATGGGGTGGGCGTGTGGTTCAGTCTGTTCCTCTTCAGGGATATGAGGAGAATGACAAAGAGATTAAAAATGCTGGAGCTCAGTTATTCTGGGTTATGGTATCCTGACCAGCATTCCTGTGCGAGGACATTCCTGAAGCTGCCACCGGGAAGTCCTGAGCTGCCTTAGTTCTCACTTATTTATAAGCTAGGCTTCCCATCTTTAATTCCCCCAAGCTTCCAGTTTTGTAATAAAAACCCTGTTGTCAAGTTAGTCAGAACTGGGCCTTGTTGTTTGCAACTACAGAAATCTCTGCCAGCATTTCCTTCTGTTGTCTTTTAATATATTTTTACATAGTCAGTATTATATTGTTCATACAATTTTATGCCCATTCTAAAAATAAGCACTTTTTTCCATTTCACAAAATAATATTAAGATTGCATAGGACTGGCCGAGTGGCGCGGTGGATAAGCACTGGCTTGGGAAGCCAGCGGCCCCAGTTCGGGTCCCACACATGAGGGCCAGTGACACTGCCCTCAAAAAAAAACAAACAAAAAAAACCAGAATAAGATTGCATGGATGTTCCATATTGATTTAGATGGCTAACATTTTTTTGTGTCTTAAATAAACATCATTTTCTTTATTTTGCATCATTTTAGGACCATAATGCTGTTTCATGTATTAAGGTCCTGAATATTGTTGGATTAAAATTTAATTTTCACTTATGTTTGCAACTACTTACAATAACTTCTTTAATCCAAACATGTGGAGCTCATGTGCTTCCTGACATATACGTGATTCAGGCAGAATTGCTACTATTTTATTAGGATATTCGAGGCCCCATGACTTTTCCTAGGTACATAGCCACAGAGTCTTTGCAGAAATTCAGGTCTGTCATTCATGGGCTTGGGCTCTATCTTATTTATCGAGCTGCCTTCCAGAACCACACTGCCTGATCCCCAGGGTCTTGGGCAGCCAGCAGGTAATGATTCTGATAGCTGTGCCTCCTAGAACTCACCCAACTCTTTAACTAGTATGGAGGGTAGGCTGCACTGACAAGATGCTTGCCAGAGATTAGTGTGTTAGAATAGTCCACCCATCTGAAAATGGCCCATCACCCACACTTGCAAACAACTCTGTACTTTTTTTTGATCTGATGTAGTTTATTGGGTAAGGATGAAATCAAGGTCAAGCTAAACAGCAGCAGTCATGGGTAGATGGAGTCATGGGCTAAAGCAAGGTTGGGCATCAGACAGACCACCATGAAGCCCCATCAGAGGCAGTAGGGGTGAGGCGCAGGCTGTGTGTCAAGCTCTCTGCTCATTCAGGGTGGGTCTGGAGAGCTGTACATCACCAGCTGAGGAAGAGTATGTGGGCACCAAGTGCATACAGTGCTCTCTCTCTCTTTCACCTGACTCCCCGACCTCATGCCAGCCCTCTAACCTCCTGAGAGGTCCTGACACAAAGGCATGACATGCAGAGCACATGGCATGTCTACAGGTGCACCCCTTAAGGCTGTGGAACCCAGGACATCTGAGCAGAATAGACTTATATTTGTGCCTTGTTTTGAACTCACTGAACCTTCATTACAATTAGTCAATCCTTATTTTATTTTATTTATTTATTTTTTTTTGAGGGCAGTGTCACTGGCCCTCATATGTGGGACCCAAACTGGGGCCGCTGACGTCCCAAGCCAGCTCTTAACCACCGCGCCACTCGGCGGGCCCAGTCAATCCTTATTTTAGTTGAGAGTGTTGTGATAGGCTGAATAATGGCCTCCTAAAGATGGTCACATCCTAATCTCTGGAATTTGTGAGTACATTACCTGCCATGGCAAAGAGTGCTTTGCAGATGTGATGGGGGAGATTACTCTGAGTGGGCCCAATGCAATCACAAGTCTTAAAGGAGTCAGAGAAGGAGACCTGATGAAGAAAACAGAACCAGATGATGCAATGTGAGAAAAACTCTACCAGCCATTCGTAACTTTGAGGATGGAGGAAGGGACCACCAAAGAGTGAAGGTGGCTTCTGGGAATTGGAAAGGGTAAAGAAATGGATTCTCCCCTGTGTTCCAGAAGGAATGCTGGCTGACACCTTAATTTAGCCCAGTAAGACCCATTTTGGATTCCTGACCTCCAGAACTGTAAGAGGACACATTTGAGGTTGTAATTTGTCACAGTAGCTAGAGGAATGAATACAGGTGTGCTGCTGGATGGGTCTTGCTTCTCTGGCTAAGCCTTGCTCAGGTGATAGGAAACTGGGAAGCCTGCAGGTGGCTTTATGCAGAAACCTCACTTTGTGGGGAGGGGGGCGGGAATTTAGACACAAATATATCCAAGAGACAGAAAACCCTAGGGTTTTAGAAATGGTATATTTGAAGCCACCCCGCTCAAAATAAATGGTAATATATTACTACTTCCATTGATAGAAAAAAGTCACATATCTTTTAAGAACAGACTCCTTGGTTAAAAGTAGAACTGTAGGGGGCTGGCTGAGTGGCACGATGGTTAAGCGTTGGCTTGGGAAGCCAGTGGTCCCGGTTCGGGTCCCACATATGAGGGCCAGTGACACTGCCCTCAAAAAAAGGAAAAAAAAAAAAGTAGAACTGTAGGTGAGAGGTCTATTTCAAACCAGCTGTTTTTATTTTTATTTGAATTTGTTTACAGATCATAATACAGCCACTTGAATTTTCCAAAGTGTTTATAGAATTTTCTCATGCACAGTACCATTAAATGGTGAAGGTATATCATTAAGCTTAATTATGAGCTTCTCAAAGGAGGTACTTTTTCCAAAAAGAAAGTTACACAGTGTAGGAGGAGCTAACCATTACCTCTCTACCCTTGAACTAGAAAATGAACCTGTTGACTTACTTTCTCCCCCTGCCTTCATCTTCTCTTTTTATCCAAGCAGCATCTACTTGTTAGTGGTTAGTTTAATAAATTCCATTGCCTTTTTTTACTCTTGCTAACCTGAAAACCAATAAGGCAAGCTACCCTTGAGGTTTGAGATAAACTTTTATTCTTTTTCAGAATAGTACTTAGTATTTTCACAGCATGAAAATAATGTGATATCTTCACAGATATAATTTTAATATGTAGTGCTAATATGTAATGCTAATATATAGTTCTAATAGTTAGATTTTTGTTGTTATTGGCATGTTTGTCTTTTATTAGCATGTTAAAAATATTGAACACACACGGATGATATTGTTTTCAGTTCTTTAGGCTTATAACAAAAGTCCTCCCAAATATAAGAACTTGAAAATAAGGGAAGTAAGAATTGACCTTGAATTTTGATATCAATTTGTTGGGTCTTCAGGCCAGAGCCTAGAATGCTATGTCCCTTTAAAGGGGTGAAGGGTTCCCAGGACTTCAGCTGGACAGTAACCTGACTGTAAATGGAGGAGGCTTGCTCTAAAGTGGAGAAAACAAAAAGGGAAAATCTTCCCATAGATATTGGAATTGCCTCTTCACACTTCCCCAGAGCAGGGATTTGTGGCAGCCAGTGAAATCCAAACAGTCTAGCTGCTCTGAAAGGAGTTGTGAAATGATTGCACCCGCCCTTGTTCTGGTTTCCCCAGCAACCTTCTGATGATTACTAGGCTTCTCATGTCGCAGATCTTGCTACTTTGGAGAAATGCTGGTCCCTGTGATGTTATTTCCCCTCACAAAAGAATCAGTGCTCCCGTCATGCCCAGCGCTGTGGGCTTGGTTAATCTGAGTCTGTTTGAGTGATGACTCTGCACTTGCTTGTTAAATCAGGTTTCCGAATGTGCAAGGCCAGTGCCCTGTCAGGACTCTGCGCTGTGGCGAATCACCAGGACTGTGAGGGCTCCTGCCGGGGTGGCTGGCCAGACCGGATCGGTGGCCACATGGTCCTGTCTGCACACTCTCCAGGAACTGCACACGGGCACTTGGAGAGAGAAGTGATGTATAGGAGGTGGTGAGGGTTTTGTGGCCACACTTACATTTGTATCTTGGCTCTATCACTTAATAACTACTTGACCTTGGGCACATTATTTAACCTTGCTGGGCCTCAGTTTTCTTTTTTTTTTTTCTTTTTTTTTTTTTTTAGCTGAGCCATCCTGCCACCTGTTGGCAGCTCAATGGCAACTCAGCTCGGGCTGGCATCGAACCGCCATTGCTCAGAGCTCAGCTCGCACTCTTGAGCGAGCTCTTAACCAACTGAGCCACTCGGCCAGCCCTTCAGTTTTCTTATCTGTCAGTTGGAGAGACGACCTACATTTTAGGGTACCTGGAACATAGGAAGCATCCAAGAAATTTTAGCCATTAGCATTTTAATTAGCTAAAGCCATCATAAGACCCTGAAGACAGCTCATTTATTGATGTATCGATATAAAAATATTGATTGAACCCCTCTCTGTGCCAGACACTGTGCTATGTGAGTTTCTGGGAGAGAGCAGTCAACAGGGCAGGCAGTGTAGCCTCAAGGCCTGATTCCTTTTGCCCCATTATTGGCTTTTATGTTCTTTTTTTCATCTAATTATAAAATAAGTAAATACTTATTTTAAAATATTTGAACTATAAGCATTTCAAGATAAGCACTTAAAGCAGAATCAATCAGTTAGCTTTAAATCACAGAAAAAAAACTTCAATACAAACTATATTTTGCTTGAGTTGATGACTCAGGTGTTGGTAGCTAGCATGTTAAGACACTGTACTATAGCGACATTTTAGTTTTAAATCGTTTTTTTACATTGGTTGCACCAAGGGATTTGTTTTTATAGCCATTGATTTTTTTCTTTTGAAATTAATATGCTAAGGAATACACTTCATGATCCATAAAAATATTTATGTGAAAGAAACAGCCAAAGCCAATTAGCATGTATTAATTTGCATATGTAGTCCAGCTCATTACATGTAAGTGTGTTTTCAATGTAATGCATATTTTTCTCCTATGTGATATGGTGAGAGGACATGGCTGCCTTTCCAAATTTAACCTTTTAAGATGACAAGCAGAATTCTGTTTTCTTGTTGATCCTAGGTGTTTTAGGTAAAATATTTTTATAGTTACTGATTTCATAGTGAAACTGTTTTCCATACTTTTTGGAGCAGACTCCTTCTATGTGTGGGGTGGGGTAGCAGAGGCACAGGCTTGAGCTCTTGGCTGCGGAACTCGGATTTGTTCAGTGTGTCTGGAGGACCAGTTTTGTAGTCTCCAGGGTGTTGTTTATAGTGAGGCCCAGGAAACCTCTGGAGAAACCGTGCAGACCAGGCAAGATGGCCCTGAGGGTCAGTGGCAGTGGTCAACATTGGAAGGGAAAGTGGAATTTACACCCAGCACATGGCCCCATGGCTGGCCTGAGCTGAGTCCCAGTGGCAGTGGTACTTTTCAAAACAAAGAGCATGAACACTAAACGGTATCTGTGGGGAGACAGAAAGCTCAGGGCAGTGTTGTTGACGGCCTGTGTGGAGCCTGGGAAAGATGAAGGGTGCCCCCAGTTGGGACTGTGGGTGAGTCAGGGACTCAGAGTGGAGGAGGGAGAGAGGCCCGCATGCCCTGGTGGAAGGTGCAGCCTCAGCAGTAGGTTGGGGAGGTTGCCGATGACAGAGGACTCACCTGGTGAGTCGAGAGGTAGACATGACAGATATTCGCCACTCAGTTCATGGGTGCCAGCCTTGGATGGAGAACCCAATGGGGAACATTTCAGGGTGACAAAGTTTTAGCAGGGAGGAAGAGGTCGAGTTGCACTAACAGTTTGTTTGCTGTTTCTTTTCTTTTTTTTTTTTTTTAAGATTTTTATTGGAGAATTGGGGAAGGGGAACAGCACTGGGGAACCAGGGAAGGGGAACAGACAAGTTGCTGTCCTTTTGTTCTTCAGTCTAGTTGTGAAGGATGTTGCTTCACTGGCCCACGTTGGTATCATCATTGTGCTCCTCTCGGGTGAGGCAGATCACTCGCCAGCCTCTGGGTGGCTGCTCACAGCAGCTATTGGCAGCCCACACCAGCTACCGGCCGCTTGCCCTGGCTGCTGGCCACTCACGGTAGCCTGTGGCAGCCCACTGCAGCAGGGGCTGCAGCTATGCTGTCCCGGGGACTCACAGTAGCCCAGCTTCAGGTATAGCCGTTGTTCACCATCTTAGCTGTAGGGGGCAGTGTCACTGGCCCTCATATGTGGGATCTGAACCAGGGCCGCTAGCGTCCCAAGCCAGCTCTTAACCTACGCACCACTCGCCCAGCCCTGGTTGCTGTTTCTTGAGAACTCATACTTACCGCTCAGGTCTCGTGTCATCTGGGAAAGCAGCCCTGCTGGTATGTTTTCTTGGATGTCCAGCCATGCAGCTCCTTACAGATGAGCTCAGGGACCCTGAGCACAACTGTCGTTGCAACCATGGCAGGTCCACCTTCATTGCCGGTGTCAGGCTCAAATTCCTCATCAAGGGTTTTGCTGCGATGCTTTAAAACGTGGGACGAAACCCTTCCCCAGGGAGCTGCTCTGCCAGGGCATTCTTGGGCATGAGCCAGCGGTACCAGGATCATCGGGAGAGGAATGGAGGAAAGATTCCCCCCTCTGGGCCCTGAGAACAAATATTTAGGACTCTGAGAAAAAGTGGGCGGATGGAAGGGAGGAGGGGAGGGAAAGTGGAGAGAGAGAATCAGAGTGACATATTCTCATGTCCAGGCTTGGCCACAGCAGGGGAGAGCTGCTCAGAAGTACCCCCTATGATTCTTAGATGCATACAGCCCCACTAGTAGAGATTTATTCTCTTGGATTGAACAGTGTCTCTCTAGGTGGAGTAAAGGTGATATTTTAGTGTGAAGTGGCCCAATTTAAGTGCTTTTAGCTAGAAGCCATGTCTCCCTCTGCTGAACTCTTTAGCGCGCCCCAGCTCTGTCTCCTGTGCTTGTTATGTTCTATCTGGTCTTATGATTATTTCTCTGAGTTTCTTATCTCCCCCGATACATTATTACCATCTGAGGCTGGCATCCGGTCTTATTTATCTCTCATTAGGAAGTACACTGGCTTCCCTGCATCACTTGGGGACTGAGTTTGGATGCATGTTATAGAAAACATAAAACTCTGGCTTGAAAGGTAGGGGTTCATTTTTCTCCTGCAGCAAGATGTACAGATATTGTATGCAGGACTGGTGTGGCAGCTCCTCCAAGTCTCAGTGTTCCAGGGTCCTTTAGCTTTCCACTCTGCCTTTCCGTCATTCTCAGGTTTATAGAATGGCTCTCCCACCTCTGTCATTACCTCCGCCTTCCAAGTAGTAAGAGTGGGAAATGGAGAGGTCAAAAGCCCTCTGCGAGTGAGTGTGCTCCTTATGTCATTAGGAAAATGCTAGCTGTCCCGGAAGGCCCAGTCAGTAGGATTCTGCCCACCTTTCCCTGGCCACAAGTAGGCCACCCTTAGCTGCAAGGCAGCCGAGAAGTGAATTTTTTTTTTTTTTTTTTTTAAAGGAGGGTACATTGCTGCCTGGAGCAAAACTGGTGTTCTGTTGGTGAGGGAGAAAGGAGAATGTAGGCAGCTTGCATTATCAGACATGTTCCCACATAGGAATGATTCAAATAAACACTTGCTTAATGAGTGGCTTTAACTCTGGACCAGAAGCTACATAGCAAGAGGGACGATCAAGGTCTAGACCCAGTAACAACACAGGGGTTTTTGCTGGAGGCTGCTCCTCGCATCATCAGATGACTATTTTGAGGGTTTAATTTTTGGCATTCCTTATGTTCTTGTAGTTTTTCTCCCTAGCTTTATTGAGGTGTAATTGATGAGTAAAATTGTATTGGGTTATCGGAAAAGTCATGACGTATTTTGTCTATGTTTTTCAAAGGTCATTTATTTATATAAAGAACAAAAATCAATCAATGATATGTTGCCCATTTTGTTCAATAACCTTTTGCCATCTTTCAGTGAGCTTCATAATTCCTCGTTCATAGAAGGACCTGTCTTTATTTGTGAAAAAGTGAACAAGGTGCTGATTTACAGCCTCCTCTGAATTGAATGTTACACCACACAAGGAGTTTTGAGGAGAGCGAAACAAGTGGAAGTCTGATGGCACAAGGTCAGGCGAGTATGGTGGGTGTGGCCACACATCTCATCCAAGCTTAAATAATTTTTGATGGGTGATCAAACTTGTGTGTGGTCTCGCATTGTCACAATGGAACACAACTCCTTTACAATTAACAACTGGACGTTTCTGGATGATGGATTCGTTCAAACTGTCCAACTACCGACAGTATACACTCTAATTGATTATTTGGTTCCTTGGAAGGAGATTGAAAAATACAACACCTTTAAAATCCCACCACGCTGAGAGCATAACCTTCCTCTGATGAATGTCTGCTTTTGATGTTTTCTGAGGCAAATCATCACATCAGGACCAAGACTGTTTGCGCACCACATTGTTGTAAACAATCCACTTCTCATCACCAGTTATCAGTCGCTTCAAAAAAGGATCGTTTCCCTCACGTTTAATGAGTATATTGTGGATGTTTATATGCGCCATCAAATGAACTTCTTTGAGTTCATGTGGAACCCAAATACTGAGCTTGCTTATGTATCCCAACTTTCTCAGGTGGCTGTGAATGCTTGAATGATGGCTGTTCAATGTTTCTGCAATCTCTCTTGTCATGTAACGTGAGTTTGACTCGATCAATGCCTTTATTTTGTCATCATCAACCTCGGTGGGCCTCCCTGACCAAGAAGCATTGTTGAGATCAAAATCACCAGCACGGAATTTCGTGAACCATCGTTGGCACTGACGTTCCTGTAGAGCATTGTCACCATAAACTTTATGTAACTTTTCATAAGCTTGACGTGCATTCTTCCCTTTATGGAAGTAAAACAGTAAAATATGGCAAAAATGCACAGTGTGGTCTTCCATCTTAACTTGTTGTAAAATCTCCAAAACTCAACCAAATTGCTCCACTTTTTTTTTTTTAGAATGAAGCGGGAACTGTCAGCTGTCAAATGACGTAGCAATAACATAGATGCAAATGACTAGTACTTCCAAAAATCAACTAATGCCAACTGTTGGAAACATGCGTCATGACTTTTACAACCCAATAATATATTTGAAGTGTCAGATGTGGTGAGTTGACATTGTGAAATGATTACCACAGTCAAATTAATTAACACACCTGACACCTCACATAGTTACCTTTTTTTTTTTTTTTTCTGGTGGGAACTTAGTCCTCTTATAACTGGAACTTTATACTGTTTGACCAGCATCTCCCCACTTATCCCCAGACCCTGGCAACTACCATTCTACTCTGATTCTATGAGTATAGATCTATGAGATTCTATAATTATTTTTTTCTTAAGATTCCACACTTAAGTGATACCATACAGTATTTTTTCTTTCTCTATTTGTCTACCTTCACTTAATATAATGCTCTCCAGATTCACCCATGTTGTTGCAAATGGTAGGATTTTCTTATTTTTAATGCCTAATATTTCATTGTGTTTGTATGTATATTATATATATATACACACATGTATATATAATTTTCCCCTATGTTTTTTCTAGGAGTCTTTCGGTTTCAGATTTTACATTTTAGTGTTTAATTCACATATATATATGGCATATAATAAATGCCACAGTTTCTTTATTGATTCATCTCTCCATGGACACTGGTTGTTTCCATATTTTGGCTATTATGAACAATGCTGCAATGAACCTGGGATTGCAAATAACTCTTTCAGATAGTGATTTTATTTTCTTTGGATAAATACCCAGAAGTAGAATTCCTGGATCATATGGTAGTTCTATTTTAATTTTTTGAGGAACCTCCATATTTTTCATAGTGGCTGCATAGTTTACTTTCTCACCACAGTGCACAAGGGTTCCCTTTTCTTCACATCCTCACCAACACTTGTTATGTGTTGTCTTTTTTTGTTTTTGAGGGCAATGTCGCTGGCCTTCATATATGGGACTCGAACCGGGGCTGCTGGCTTCCCAAGCCAGCGCTTAACCACCGCGCCACTCGGCTGGCCCTGTGTTGTCTGACATCTTAATAGGTGTGAGGCAATATCTCATTGTAGTTTTGATTTGCATTTTGATGATTAGGGAAATTGGGCATCTTTTCATATACCTGTTGACCATTTGTATATCTTCTTTGGAAAAATGTCTATTCAATTCTTTTGCCCATTTTTATTTATTTATTTATTTTGTTGAGGGCAGTGTCACCGACCCTCATATGTGGGATCCGAACCGGGGCCACTGGCATCCCAAACCAGCACTTAACCACCGCGCCATTCGGCCGGCCCCTCTTTTGCCCATTTTTAAAATAGGCTTATGAGTTTTTTTTCTATTATATTGTAAGAGTTCCTTATATATTTTGGATATTAACCCCTTATCAGATCTATGATTTGCAAATATTTCCCCCCGTTATGCAGTTTGCCTTTTCATTTGTTCATGGTTTCCTTTGCTGTGCAGAGTTTAATGCACTCCAGCTTGTTTATTTTTGCTTTTGTTGCCTTTGCTTTTGGTGTCAGATCCAAAAAAATCATTGCCAAGACTAATGTCAAGGAAATATTCCCTTATGTTTTCTTCTAGGAGTTTTATAGTTTCAGATTTTATATTTTAGTGTTTAAATCATCTTGAATTGATCTTTGTGTATGGCATAAGATAAGGGTCCAATTTCATTCTTTTGCATATGGATATCCAGTTTTCCCAATACCATTTATTAAAGAGACTGTCCCTTACTTATTGGGTATCCTTGACACCTTTATAAAATATTAGATGACTATATGTGTATGAGTTTATTTCTGGGCTTTCCTGTTCCATTGATCAAAGTGTCTGTTTTTATGCCAATACCATATTCTTTTTTTTTTTTTAAAGATTTTATTGGGGAATTGGGGAAGGGGAACAGACAAGTTGCTGTCCTTTTGTTCTTCAATCTAGTTGCGGAGGACATTGCTTCACTGGCTCATGTTGGTATCGTCATTGCGCTCCTTCCAGATGAGGCAGATCGGTCGCCGGCCTCTGGATGGTTGCTCACCCTGGCTATTGGCAGCTCACGCTGGCTGCTGCCCACTCACGCTGGCTGCCGGCCACTCACTGTAGCCTATGGCAGCCCACTGCAGCGGGGGCTGCAGCCCACATCGTTGCCTGGGCTCGCAGCCCAGCTCCAGGTGGAGCTATTGTTAGCTGTAGAAGGCAGTGTCACTGGCCCTCATATGTGGGATCCGAACCGGGGCCGCTGGCATCCCCAAACCAGCTCTTAACCAATGCACCACTCGGCCTGCCCAATACCATATTCTTTTGATTACTGTAACTTCGTAATAGAGTTTGAAATCAGAAAGTATAATGCCCCTGCTGTGTTCTGCTTGCTCAGAATTGCTTTGGCTATTGGAGGTTTTTTCTGGTTCCATACAAAAGTTAGGATTGTTTTTTTGAGGGCAGTGTCACTGGCCCTCACATGTGGGACCTGAACCGGGGCCGCTGGTGTCCCAAGCCAGCGCTTATGCACTGCGTCACTCGGCCGGCCCTAGGATTTTTTTTTTTTATTTCAATAAAAAAATGCCATTGGAATTTGGATAGGGAATGCATTGAATCTATAGATTGCATTGGGTAGTATGGACATTCTTGTCGTTTTTCTGAAAATACTTTAAAAGGAACAGGAAATTCCTTACTTTGGGTCAGATCAGGGCCTCAGTGTGGTTTCCTGCCACAGGGTCAAGTACTCATGAGTCCTGGTTGGTCACAACAGTGGCACTCTGAAGAACTTGTGCTTACTTACAGGTACGTGTTTATATAATGACAAATATCAGCCAGTGAAGATCCCTCTTGCCAACTTTGCATCGTAGATAGCACAGATTGTCTGTAGTAGGCACAGACGGTCAGGAAGCGTCTCACTCTCTCGTACACATTCTCATCCTCTCTCCAAAGAAATACATGCACAATAATAGCAAGATAAAAGTGAGGAAGACTAATGAGTTGAAGAGAAAATAAGGGTAGGGACCTATGATTTCAGCCAGGGCTGAAGCTGAAGATGCTATACAAAATGTATGCCATAGAGTCCGGTTTACTTGTTGGAAGTAGGATACAAATTTTGCTCTGAGCTTTTTAGTAGTCAGCAGATAGAGGGAAAGAATCCCTTATCCAGGGCCGGCCGAGTGGCGCATTGGTTAAGCGCTGGTTTTGGGATGCCAGCGGCCCCGGTTCGGATCCCACATGAGGGCCAGTGACACTGCCCTCTACAGCTAACAACAGCTCCACCTGGAGCTGGGCTGTGCGAGCCCCGGTGATGGTGTGGGCTGCAGCCCCTGCTGCAGTGGGCTGCCATAGGCTACAGTGAGTGGCCCGCAGCCAGCGTGAGCAGCTGGCAGCCAAGCGTGAGCTGCCAATAGTGGCTGGCAGCCAAGCGTGAGCTGCCAATAGCTGCGATGAGCGACATCCAGAGGCCAGCGACCGATCTGCCTCATCCGGGAAGAGCGCAATGACGATACCAACAGTGAAGCAACATCCTCCGCAACTAAAACTGAAGAACAAGAAGACGGCAACTTGTCTGTTCCCCTTCCCCGATTCCCCAACACTGTTCCCCTCCACCAATTCCCCAATAAAATCTTTAAAAAAAAAAAAAAATCCCTTATCCAGTTCACAGTGTCCATAAGGCAAAGACAAGCAGTTACTCAGGAGAAATTCGAATCTTTCTGATCCTTGTCGAGATCTTGTATGGCCGAGAGGAGACCTGTCAACAGCCATAACAGCTCAAGGTGTCGTAGGATGATGAGTTTGGGTCTTAGAAATCCAAGAGAGGGAGGAAATTTATTCCTAATTCATAGGAGTCTGAGAGGGCTTCATGGAGGTGGTGGCACTTGCAGTAGGGGCAGTGGCAGAGTAGGTAGAAATAAGTCCCATTTGGCCAGAGCAGAGCTTTGTGTGGAGGTGTCATGGGAGATAATGTGGGCAAATGTAGGGGTGGCTAAGTGGTTTGGACTTATCAAGTCCACAGTGGCAATATTCTGAAATATTTTGGGGCAGGGAAATGACATGATCAAAGCAGTGTTTTGAAAAATTACTAAGTGCTCATGATGGGAAAACATTATGTACAATAATTATCAGTTCATATAAAATAAAAAAAGTACACTGATGGCAAGAAAAAAAAGAGAATGCGTTCAGTTTGAAAACAGATGCATTTCTATTGAAAATAGATAATTTTGAAAACAGATGCATTTCCTGTGGTCATGCATTTCTGTCAGTAGAATAGGAACTGTGCAAATTTGCTTCAACTTCAGCCTCTGGCTCCTACTTAGTAAACAGGAAAATGGATAAGAAATGAAAGTCTGTTATGTTTCAGACCTTTCAGGCATTATAAATGGGGACTGTCAACACTAAACTCTGGAACTCCAGGGAGGGAGTATGCTGAGGTCACTGCCCATCGTGCTCTCGTGTGTGACTGTCTGGACAGGGCGGGGGCATTGTAGGGCTTCTTAGCCACAGGGATACGTGGTGTGTGCCACAAAGCAGTGCCCGAGGCTAGACTAGGGAACATTTATGGGGTTCAAGTGGGAGAAAGTAGAAATGATCTTTAGCCTTAAAGAAAATAGCCTACAAAAATAAGATATGGCTTTGTGGTCCCTGGGTGATTAAGTTGGGGTTGTTGCTAACTTGGTCCCAACCAGGAGCTGGGGAAACTGGGTCCTGATAACCAGGAACCCAAGTCAAGCATGATACCTGTTTGGTGTCATCCTAATCCCCAAACCATGTAAAGGAGCAACATGATAGAATTTTTGGAGTAGTGCAGCCGTTTTTTTCTGGTATTGTGGTGGTGATTACATTTGACAAGCGTTGCATTTGTCAAAACCCATATAACTGTAAACACAGTCTAGAGGCCTGGCAGTGGACTCATTTTGTGTAACTTGAGTATCTATGCCCTCTCCCCATCCCCAAGAGATTTTCTGCAGTGGTAAGAAGAAAGTAACAATCCATTGCTATATAGGCCATGTCAGCAGCGACATAGTAAATTTCTTTGTACTTCACTTTTGTCATTCCGTGGTAACATTCTCTTGAACCTGTTCTGAATGAGATATAATTACAGTAGCTTCCTCCAAGTAAATTAAAGTTGCTCATTAGCTACTCAATGAGCCTGGTGGGGCAACGCAAGAGGAGGTAAAGGAAAGATCAGTCGTACACAGATTTCCTCTGTGGTTGTGTGGCATGCTGAGCTCTCTGTGCCTGCTCAGAAGGCATCGTGTCCTTCCCCACTGCCTACGAGGTCACCTGGGCTGAAGCCTGGCAGAGGCGATGGATCCCAGGGATTTGGATTACACATTCTGTTTCTGTAATGGCCTTTTCTAAAAGGAGTATGGGTATTTCACTACGCAGCCCCCTACCCACCACACCGATGCCTCATGAAATGCCATCTTTACAGACACAAGGCTTTGTGTCAAGTGGCCAATGCTGTGTGGTTTAATGAGGCCTCGGTGTTCACCGTGAACAGAATCACTGTGAAATCACCACACAGATCTCCGGGCCCAGTGGGACTGGTGGGGCAGGGCTGGGTGGCAGGAACCACCTTCGGAGGGCTAGACTTGAATGTCGACTTTGCCACTTATCAGTTATGTGACTTTCAGCAAGTTACTGAGCTTCAGTTTCCCAATGTTAAAATTTGGATGATAATACGCGACCTTTGAAGTTATGAGGCTTAAATTAAATAGTGAATGCAAAAGCACTGAATACTGTGTTTGAGACTTAGTAAAATCTCATTCCATTCCTCCTCTCTGTCCAAAGCAATTATTTCTTAAAATGGTAACTATACAAAAAAGTTAACATCTGTACAGTGCTTAAAAGTTAACATCTGTACAGTGCTTATCACATACATTATCTCGTTTAATCTTCACAACAATCCTGTGAATTAAGTATTAACTTTCTCCCCATTCATCCTCACTAAGGCTTAGAAGTGTAAGTCATTTGCCTAAGGCCACAGCTCCTGAGAGGAGAACTGGGGTTCTAACATAAAACTGATGACCCTTAATCATGTATAATTATGACTATATTGGTCTGGCCGAGTAGCGCGGTGGTTAAGTGCTCGCTTGGGACGCCAGCGGCCCCGGTTCGGATCCCATATAGGAGGGCCAGAGACACTGCCCTCTTAAAAAAAAAAAAAAAAAAGAGAAAAAGAAAAATTATGACTATATTCTGATAACTAGCAGAAAGGATCAGGTGAACCTTAACTTCTGTGCTTTATGTATTTGGAGGTTGGAGGAGAGTATAAGATATGTAAAAGGGAAACATGAATTTTTCAAAAAGGAAAAGTTTGTACTGTATTATCAAAGAACAAATGATTTTGCTTAAGATACAAGATAAACATATGTAGAATAATTATATAGTAATCAGACAAGATTGATACCATAGGAAAACCTTATATTCTATTACCTGAGGTAAAACGCACTATGTACCAGATAGCATATGCTAAGTGCAAAAAAGAGAGGTACAAATACAGTGCTCTGAAACATGGAGGAAGGGGAGTTGACTTATGAATGGGAGAAATGAGGAGCACTTTGAAATGGATTTTGGTATTTGGAGATAGGTAGGAAGCTCATTCTTGGTGGAGGGAATAGGATGAAAATGCAAAGAGGCATTTTAGTTTCTAGGTGGAGATACAGAAGGATACAAACACCTGGAAAAAGCTTCAGGGTCAGCCTTACAATGAGTAAAATCTGGACAGATAGGAAGTTAAAAGCTGTTGTTGAACTTGAGGGTACAAGGTCCAGAATATAGGGAGAGCCAGGCCCCTGCAGAGAGAGATGAAACACAGTCACTTATCGAGGCAAGAAACTTCTGGACACTGGTAAAAAGAGTACAGCTGGGATGACTGGAGAATTGGTGAAGGCTGGCTGAGTATGCACTGGTGAAAATGAGGCCCTGAAAGGATGCAAAAATGGGGAAGGGGGAGGGATCCACACCCTGTTGGAAGTTTTTTTCTCCATGAATCACATCAATCACTCATAGAGAAGATTGACAAAGTCCAGAGAAAGTCTTCCTTGTTAGGCAGCACTGGGGGAGGAAACAGAAGCTGCTGTGGAAAGGGCAAGAAAATTTGCCAAAATTCTACTCCTGTATCTTTCCTACAGAACAAGAGCTTTACTTTGGGAGAGGGGCAGCAAACACCATCATCTTTAGTGTACTGGTGCAATCTCACTATAGCTGGGGGAAGAAAACAGGAAAGAAAATCTCAACCCCTGGGAAAGAGGCAAGATTACAAGCTGGACTCAGGAGAGGGCAGGATCACTGAATAGGCCACCCCCACAAGATCCAGGGATACAGTACCTGTGTAAGACTGAGATTTCATCAGAACAACAGAGAACACTCTCCACCTCCCCCCCGCCCCCCATCAGGTTAATAAGCATGAAGTGATAAGTAATTTGCAAGAGGCAGACTTTCTCTGAGGCATAATGCAAAAGAAATACCCAACGCTGAGGGTGCAGCAGTCATCAGAAAATAAATAGACTGGCATTTGACCCTCACCATGAACACAGGCTGTCAGTAGCCTGTGGGGTACTGGGGATAACCAAAGTATGTAACAACAAACCCCAAAGCCAGCCCAACTCCTAATCAGATTAGCTCAAACCCTCACACTAAGGCCTAACAGAAGGAAAGTGTTCCTATTTACAGGCATTAAAATAATATTTGCTGGGGCCGGCCGAATGGCGCGGTGGTTAAGTGCTGGCTTGGGAAGCCAGCGGCCCCGGTTCGGTCCCACATATGAGGGCCAGTGACACTGCCCTCAAAAAAAAAAAATAATAATAATATTTGCTTCAGTCTACTCTTCTACACAAGATGTCCAACTTTCAATAAAAAATTACTAGCACATGAAAAGGCAAGGAAAAACCCAGGAGACAAAGCAATTGTTAGAACCAGATTCAGATGTGTCACAGCTATTGGAAGTATCTAACAGAGAGTTTAAAATAACTATGATTAAACAGGCTAAATGCTCTAATAGAAAATGTGGGCAATGTACAAGATCAGATGGGTCAATAGAAATTACCCAAACTGAAACACAAAGAAAAAAGAAAGTAAAACTAGCAAGAATGAAACAAAACAAGAACAGAACAGAATATCTAAGAGCTGTTGGATAATATCAGACAGTCAAACATATACTGGAATGTCATAAGGAGATGTGAGAGAGGGAATAAAAAAATATTTTGGGCCGGCTGAGTGGCGCATTGGGTAAGAGCTGGTTTGGGACGCCAGTGGCCCCGGTTCAGATCCCACATACGAGGTCAGTGACACTGCCCTCTACAGCTAGCAACAGCTCCGCCTGGAGCTGGGCTGTGAGCACCGGCGACGGTGTAGGCTGCAGCCCCTGCTGCAGTGGGCTGCCATAGGCTACAGTGAGTGGCCAGCAGCCAGCGTGAGCAGCTGGCAGCCAGCGTGAGCTGCCAATAGCCGTGGTGAGTGACCATCCAGAGGCCGGTGACCGATCTGCCTCAATGACGATACCATCATGGGCCAGTGAAGCAACGTCCTCCACAACTAGACTGAAGAACAAGAAGACAGCAACTTGTCTGTTCATCTTCTCCGATTCCCCAATGCTGTTCCCCTCCCCCAATTCCCCAATAAAATATTAAAAAAAAGTATTTGAAGAAATAATGGCTGTGAAATCCTTAAAATTAATGACATCAAATCACAGATTCAAGAAGCTCAGAGAATACCAGACAGGATAAATATAGCTAAACAAAACACACCTAGGCATGTCACATTGAAACAGTTATAAACAAAAGAAAAAAATCTTAAAGGCAGCCAGAGGAAAAAAAGGCACATTACAGAGGAACAAAAATAAGACTTACAGCAGAGCCCTCCTCAGAAACTATGCAAATTAGAATACAGTGGAGTGACACTTTTAAAGTGCTAAAAGGAAAGACCTGTCAATCCAGAATTCTATGCTTAGTGAAAATGTATTTAAAAAATGAAAGAGAAAGGTTTTCTGAAACAAACAAAAACTATGGAAATCTATTGCCTGCATACATACTCTACCAGAAATGTTAAAGAAAGGAAATCAGGCATAAGGACGTGGATACCAATTAGACTCTTGGATCTGTACAAAGAAATGAAGAACACTGAAAATGGAATAAATGAAGGTAAAATAAAATTCAGATTTTCCCATTTTTAATTGCTCTAAAAGACAACATTGTTTAAAGCAAAAATAGTTGCAACCTTATTTCCAACCTACCTTTTAAAAGATATGACAACAATAGCACAAATAAAAGGAGTGACGAATTAGCAACATACCATGGTAAGGTCCTTACATATGGAAGACTTTGGAGTAGTAGTAATATAATATTACACAAAGGTCTTCCCAACAGGAAACAAAAGTGTAAAATAATTAGATATTGAAATGAGTATAAGTAATGGGACAAAATTTAGAGGTAGAAGAGTTAGTCTTTGAGAGGAGAAACAGCTCATTTTTTTAAAAGACAGGCAAAAGGAAGGGACATGAAGCAAAAGAGTCCTTTGGACACTGAGAGGAAGATATTGAAAGTAAGGTGGTTCTAAGTAAAGTGAAGTACAGTACGACACAAGTCTTCTGCGAGTTGGAGGAAGACACTTTCCTGAAAATGTTCTGTGATTTCCTCTTACCACACCTTGTTTTTTCTCTTTCTTTTGATCCCCTCCAGTATTATGTTTTTAATTTTATTTTTTTAGAGGGCAGTGCCACTGGCCCTCATATGTGGGATCCGAACCAGGGCCATTGGTGTCCCAAGCCAGCGCCCAACCACCGCGCCACTCGGCCGGCCCCTGCATTATTTTTTAGGGCTGTCATTACAAAGTACCATGCCCTGGTGGTTTAAAAAAAACCCCACAAATTTATTGTCTTACTTCTGGAGGCTAGAAGTTCAAAATCGAGGTGTGGGCCACGCTCCCTCTAAAACCGGTAGGGGAGGACCCTTTCTTACCTCTTCTTAGCCTCTGGGGGGATGCCAGCACGCCCAGTGTTCCCTGGTTTATAGCTGCAGCCCTTCACTCTCTGACTATTGTCACCTGGTGTTCTCCCTGTGTATCTGTCTTCACATGGTTGTCCTCTTATAAGGGCGTGAGTCATGCTGGGTGAGGGCCCACCCTACTCCAGTATGACCTCATTTTTTTTTTCTTTTGAGGGCAGTGTCACTGGCCCTCATATGTGGGACCCCAACCGGGGCCGCTGGCGTCCCAAGCCAGCGCTTAACCAATGCGCCACTCGGCCGGCCCTTTTATATGTTTTTCTTTCTTTTTTTCTTTTTTGAGGGCAGTGTCGCTGGCCTTCATATGTGGGATCCGAACCCTGGGCTCCTGGCTTCCCAAGCCAGTGCTTAACCACTGTGTCACTCAGCCGGCCCCCCGTATGACCTCATTTTAACTAGTTATATCTGCAAGGAGTGTAATTCCAAATAAGGTCACATTCTGAGGACTGGGGGATAGGGCTTCAACATATTATTTTTTTTTGGTGGGGGTGGGATGGGGGCACAATTCAACTCATATATTTACTAAGTCTTCGTCTCTCTTACAAAATTCTCTTTTGGGGAAATCCACTTCAGCACCTGAGGCCTGTTGACATGTTAGCTCTTACCTGAAGCCTTTCATGAACTGCTGCTCTCTCTTTCATGCTCCCCAAATAATTGTATCTCATGTGGCTCATTATCCCTGTCTGTTCAGTGTGGCTCACCCTCCCTGCAGGCAGAAATCATCCAACTTCTGTCTATACCTTCACAGGCTCCAGAGGCACTTCCTTGTGAAATAGCGTGGGATCTCACAAGCCAGCACAAACCATTATTTAGGAATTCAGAGATAAAGAAGAATTTGGGAATTCAGGATAAAGGAGCTATCTGAGTGGATGGAGAATAACCAGGCAAGCTTTCCTGAAGGAGATGGGCTGGCATGCTAGAAGGTGGGAGGAAAAGACATCATTTCAGGCTGTAAGACAGTCAGTTTTTCTGGTGGAGCCGTAAACCACAGAGCCCATCTTCCTGGGAGAATAGGGAGACTGTCTTATTAATCCTTCTTTCTGCAGTATTTTTAGGAAAAATGTCAGAGAGAAGCTTAAGGCACTGATTTAGTTGAATAAAAAAGGAGAATGTGAAATAGACAATCTCTGAAGTATTTAATAGCACTCTCCTTAGTGCCCTCATGTATAAATATATCAGAAGCACAAATGCTAACGATGAATTCAGGAGCATTGGCTCCCAAACTGGCACACGGTAATGGTAAGAAATAATTACGGGGTTTCCGCCCAACTGAACACATTATTCAAGAAGTGTTAAATGAAGAATTTTTACCCTTCAAACATGTTCCCTTTTCTTTCTTTTCTTTTTTTTCCCCTACAGAAAAGTACAGAGACTAATACAACAAATACTCATGGGTCACTCCCTAGAATTGATAAATATTAATATTGTGCCATGTTTGCTTCTGATTTTTTTTTAAATGAAAAAAATAAAATATTTTGAATAAACGTACTGTTTTCCTCCCTCCCTCCCAATCCAGAAGAAACCACGATGGTGAATTTGGTGTGCTTCCTGTCCACGCATAGAATTGTTAAGGTGATCTACTTCTTTTACAGGATCCATCTTTTTTTACAGATGATTGTACTGCTTTGTGATGTGCCATAAACTAAATGAGAAAGCTGCCCTAACCTTGCCCAACTGACTCTCAGCTGGTCATTATTTCTTGACATATAGGTTATAAACCCTATTCACTCCCCATACATAGTCAGGCTGTGTTAGCTTTTAATTTTGCATTTTGTGGAATGACAGACATTAATTAATTTATGCTTTCTTTTCCGGTATTTTTTTAACACTTTAAATCAGAAGTCGCAGGTAATTTTCAGGAATATGGATTAAGCTGATTTAGTTGCAGTGTTTTCCTAGAAGCATTCCTTAAAGGGGAACAATCTAGCCTCTGAGGAGTAAACATTTCACACACACTGTCTTGCTTCCTTCCAGGCTGAGGTGAAAATAAGTAATTATTCACTTACACCTACTGTGGACGTGCCCTCTTACCTGGCCTTCACTCCATTTTGGGTGTAGTTGCTGACTGGAGCATAAGTTTTGAAAGAGGAAGGCCTCAATCCCCAAGGGTCCCCAAGAACCCAGAATCAGTGCTCTGTCCTAATTCTACTTACAGTCTTACCTGTGGTGAGTCACCTTGAGCAGTGCCTCAGAGATACCTGGGGAGCCTGGAGAACTCCTCAAGGCCAGGCCACACCCAGACAATCACATTGGAATTTCTGGGGCTTCCCAGGTGATGTGATGGGATTGATGCTGCTCTGGCTCTGAGATGGGTAGTGGGCTTGTGGGTGCTGAATTGACTGGTATGCTTCATAACTTAGATGTATGCACTGTATATGTTCCTTTGCATGTAGGAAATAGTGCATTGTTCAACCGTTAAAACATAAGAAGTAAAACAGGACAACGTGATCTGTTTGTTACCTTGACCTTCCCTCTGGTTCCACCTCCCTCCCCCTCCTCAGTTCTTACCTTTGTCCCTGATTCTGCTTAGCTCATTATCTTTTCTCAGCAGGGAACTATTGTGTATTTTTGTTGTTTGTATTGAATGTAGTTTTAAGGGTGAATTTAAAAAAGCTTGTTAGTTAAGCCTTAGTCCTCCATTATTGATTTTATTTGTATGTGGCTCCTGAGCAGGGTGACTTTACACCCTAGTTTGCCTGGGACAGTCCCAGGTTGTGTCTGCTGTCCCAGTATGATTATTAATAGTGACGCCTTTGCTCTTAGAGATGTTCTGATAGGTGATAAATTACAGATATCGCCTACTCCAGCATGATCTTGTCCCCAACTCCCCTTTTTTTTTTTTTTAAAGATTTTATTGGGGAATTGGGGGAGGGGAACAGACAAGTTGCTGTCTTTTTGTTCTTCAGTCTAGTTGTGGAGGACTTTGCTTCACTGGCCCATGTTGGTATCGTCATTGCGCTCTTCCCGGATGAGGCAGATCGGTTGCCGGCCTCTGGATGGTTGCTCACCGCAGCTATTGGCAGCTCATGCTGGCTGCCAGACGCTCACGCTCGCTGCCAGCCACTCACTGTAGCTTATGGCAGCCCACTACAGCAGGGGCTGCAGCCAACACCATCGCCGGGGCTTGCACAGCCCAGCTCCAGGTGGCGCTGTTGTTAGCAGTGTCACTGCCCCTCATGTGGGATCCGAACCGGGGCCGCTGGCATCCCAAAACCAGCTCTTAACCAATGCGCCACTCGGCCGGCCCACCAACTCCCCATTTTTGATGAATGACACTTGAAATAAAAACCATCCCCATCTTTGACACTGTATTACTTAGGCTTGTAGAGGTATCATTCTTCTGGCTGCTGACCTAGCCCCCATGTATGTCGTTACCTTAAATTAGGCAACTTTAGAGGAAGTAGGTTGGTGACTGTCGTATTCTTGGGTCCCTGAGTTCACAGAGCTATTAATTGGGATTTGAACATTGTAATTGGTGATGCTCAGTTATACTTTTGGACATAGAACTCCTTGATCTGTCAACCATCTGAGGATTTCTTGGTTTTGGTACCAGTATTTCTATCCATACTGTCGATGTTCTCGAATCCTGTTTAACCTCATGCCACTATTCTCTGGATTTCCTGACTTGGATGCTTTCAGTCAGCAGATAGGAGAGGCAGCAGCCTCATGTTGGTTGGACCCCTTAGTGCTGGTAATAGCTTCTGCGGGGCCTCCCTGCTGCCTTTTTCTCACACATCCTTAAAGTTCCGAATTTCCTTGTTGTGAAGTATTTTTAACTTGAGTACCATCAGTGGTGTTGATTTCACTCAGATAAGATTCAGGGGGAGGTGGAGGCCCACCACACAAGGCCTGTGCTTGTCATCACACCCTGGTGGGGAGCCCTGACCTCCAGGTGCCCTGAGATGCTGCCACTGCAGACATTTGTTATCCCTATATTATTCTTTCTCCATTACAATTATTCCTTTTCTTCTCTCGTGGTTGGAGGCTAACAAGAGGTTCTTTGGGATGTTTTGTGGACTTCAGGCTAGGAATAGGTACTCCTTTAAAACCGATTCAATGTATTCCAGTGTCTGATTTTAGTGCTTGGAGTTTTTCACATTCTTGATGGCTGGTGTGACAGTGGCCTCCCTGCGGTGACCATTGGCCTCCATCGCAGTTTTCCTTTTAGGAAATAATGTTTCCTTTGAGGATGTTGAGGAAATTCTTTTCCCCATAACACAGATATGGATGGAGCTGGGCTTTCTTGTTCACACACCACAGGGACAATGACTCACTGCCCTTTTGTGAAATAGCTTCAGAGCCAGGAACAGAATTATCCCAATCAAATGAATTAAATATTAAACCAGGGTGGGATTGGTGGGTTCACTGACAGACAAAGAAAGAGGGGTAAAAATTCTCCTCCATGTTATGGTTTACTTTTTAAGGGCTGTGTGTGATTGGGGGTGGGGTAATATGGGGAGTGATTAGAAATTCTATTTTTAAACTAAAACAAACAATCAAACAAACAAAAAAACAATATTAATGGTGCTTTGGAAAAAAAATTCATCTAATCCCCAATTAACAAGAATCCAGGAGAGTGTGTGACTCAAATGCCCTATTACTTTTCGTATCTCTGCTTTGGCAGCACATTCATTTATTGCCTTGTTTTTCCAGGGGTCAAGGAGGTGAGGGGAGAGAAGAGAGTGAGAATGACCAACTGAATCGCCCAATTAGCCATGAAATGTGGCTTATTCGGAGCATTCCCGTTCTTCCCTTCATTCCAAACTTAAAAACCCTCCCATGTGCAGTGTAGCGTGTTAGTCTTACTGGGGGCTAGAAAAGCAAATCAGAATAATCAAATAAAAGATAAAAAAGCAAATCTAAATAATCAGGAGCCGATAGTTAGGAAGATGGAGTGGTCAGATACCCACACGCATATGAGGCTTCTGAGAGTGGCATGTGAGATGAGGGAAGAAACGCAAATCTCAGTCATCCTGTGAGTGGGCAGTTTCCTAGAGAACACAGTTAGCTGTAGTTTGTCTTGAGGTTTTGTTATTGTGCATGAGTTGGTTTAAAATATGTTTTTTTTTTAAGTAAATGAATCTAATAACTTTGTATCAATCAGTGAGACTCTCAAGCCAAAAAAGGATTCTTTGTATTTGGTTGAATTTGTTTCCCTGTACAAGATTTTATGCAGTCAGCAGTCGTCAGTCCTCCAGTTGCCCGAGGATCTTAGGACAAGTAGCCCCTTCTTATGAGGTAACAACCTTGAATGAGCTACCTTCTGGATTTTCCTGACTTGGATGATTTTGGCCAATGGACCAGAAAGGCCCCATGTTGGCTGGACCCCTGGGCACTGATAGGAGTTTTTCTGTGACCTCCTTCCTTCCCCTTTCTAACACAGGTTCCCTTTTGTGAAGTACTTTTTAGCTTGAAGACAGTCCGTGGCATTGATTTTGATCAGATAAAATGTGGAGGGAGGTTAAAGCACACCAGGACAGGGAGGGAGTTGAGGAAGGTGAGCCGAGGAGAGGGATCCAGTCCTTGGCCCAGGTCTACATGGGGGATGCCGCATGGCTGGATAACACTCTCTTTAGGGGCAATTCTGAAACCCAGTGCTTCTCCTCCTAAGTCAGATCCATGGCAACTCAGCCTGGTCCAGAAGGAGTCACTCATGTGGCATGTGAGGCATTGACTTGGGTGTTGAGGATGGGGTCCGGTGAGGACACAGGGAGCAGGGAGATGGACTGGACAGGCTGTGCATCCAAGTGGACTGGGCAGTAAGTGTTGAGGTCTGAGATGGAAAAATCCCAGGTGAATACAGGGCACATCAGTGGCGTAGTTTGGCTGGAGAGTTTGGTGTGTGAAGGGGAGTGGCTGCAAAGTGGGAAATGGGCTGGAGCAGATGTAGGCTAAAGACTTCGGACTTCATTTAGGCAACAGGGATCCACTGAAGACATTTGTGAAGGGCTGCGATATGGTCGAAGCTCCATTTTCAGGAGATTAATGTTGCAGTAGTGGATGGAGGTAAGGAAGGACTTCTATCAGGAGACTGTGGTAATGGTCCATGCAGCATTTAATGTAACATGTACAGCAGCTAGGAAACCAGTCAAATATTTTGCCAGACCTACAAGAAATAATTTCTCAAATAGAGGAGCAATTTAGGGATGACGTGTAATAAGAATTTTTTTTAATGAATTGATAAAACTTTTTAAAGATTACTGTATTTGTGGAGATTAGTTTGTGCAGTATATATTAGTTTGTTGTATTTGGTATTATTGTCTTGTGGTTAAAAGCTTGGACTCTGGAGCCAGACTGCCTGGATTCAAAGCCCTTGTTTCACCACTTATTAGCTGTGAGGCCTTGGGAAAATTACTTAATGTTTCTGTGCCTCAGTGCCTGCCACCTAGGATGTGCTTCTTAAAGGTTAACATCATCACCATCATCATCATCATCTAGTAACATTTATTTATAACAAGTTAAGTGTCTTCAAAGAAATACAGAACCTTTTTGGTATTCTAAGTAGACCCTTTAGAAATTGCATTTGGTTGAAGAGTAACAGACTTTGCACCCTCCCTCCCCCCGTCCCATTATATGGTCTTAATTAAACTTCTAAGAATTTATTTCCTTAACATAATGAGAAGACTGGAGGTAGACAATTGCTGACCATTAAGGATGTCAAGGTAACTGAGATTCTCTTGCTTGATCTCCTTCCTTCTTAGGCTCCAGCCATCATGTCTGTCTCACTGAAGGAAGAAGAATGAAGGGTAGGATGTGAAAAGGGTACCTGCGAGTTGATAAATAAGCTCCCTTTAAAATTCTTTCCTAGAAACTCCACCCAAAGACTTCTCCTAATATCTATTGTCCATCTCTCTCTTTAAGAGATGTTGGGAAAAGTAATTTTTTCCAGGCATTTTGCCCCCCTCAAAAACATAGATGTTCTGTTACTACGGAAAAAGGGAAGGATGGATATTGTATGGGTAGCAGGTGGTCTCTGCCACAGTGGGACCTCACGTCAGGAAAGCTACCTCAAGGCCTTCAAAGAATTTCGTCTATTTCTAAGTTAGCAATTGATTGTCTTCTCCAGATTGACAGCTTCTGGTAGTCCAATCATTAAAATTCTTTAGTATATATTAAGTTTTTTCCTTTAAGAAGTTTATTCAAGAAAAAAAGACAATTACAGAAAGAGATGGGAACATAGGATATGTCAAGCTCATTAATTGTCAGTATAGGTATAGGAGGGGGTCTTAGTTTATACCCAAAGACACACTTTGTGGGTCACATAATAGGTGCTCTCTAATGATGAGGAAGGCTTTGTCGTATGGTCCATATCCTGTCTATCATATTTCCATCCATAGACAGGTCAACCTTACAGTAATAGGAAAAAAAACACTGTAGATATTATCATGAAGCATAGAGAAGGAAGGAAATTAGCCTGATTCTGTAGATAAGAAAGATTATCAGGCAAGGTTTATACATAAAGAAGCACCATGGCAACAAGTTACAATGACTTGCTTAACCTCAAGTCAGAATCAAAGTTGAAAGCAGACACGTGAATGTTATGTAATAAGATCATATATACTAGGAAGTAGGAGGTAAGTTCCAGGCCCTGATATGTATAGTAAATGATTTATATAATTTAAAAAATGACCCTCTTTGTACCTTGTATCTCATTTTAAAAGAGAAATAATACCTACCGAGGTTTTTGTTTTAATTGTGGTGAAATACACATAACACAAAATTTACCATTTTAACTATTTTAAGTGTACAGTTCAATGGTATTAAAGTGCATTCATTCACATTGTGTAACTATTACCATAATCCATCTCCAGAACTCTTCATCTTGCAAAACTGAAACTCTGTGCCCTTTAGATAGTAATTGCTCATTCTCCTATCACCAATCCCTGGTAACCAGCATTCTACTCTGGCTGTATGAATTCCTACTTTAGATACAACATATAAGTAGAATCTTACAGTATTTGTCCATTTGTGACTGGCTTATTTCACTTAGCGTGTTTTCAAGATTCATCCATGTTGTAGCTTGCATCAGAATTTCCTTTCTTTTTAAGGATGAATGATATTTCATTGCACAGATAGACCACACTTTGTTTATATATTCATTTGTTGATGGACACTTGGGTTGCTTCCACGTGTTAGCTATTATAAATAATGCTACTATCAGCATGATGTACAAATATTTCTTTAAGATCCTGCTATCAATTTATTGGGGTATATATCCAGAAGTAGAATTGCTGGATCATGTGCTAAGTCTATTTTTAATTTTTGAGGACCAACCATACTGTTTTCCATAGTAGCTGCACAGTTTTACATCCCCACCAGCAACTTTGCCAACACTTGTTATTTTCTGTTTTTCCTTTTCTTTTCTTTGTTTTGTTTTTTGATTGTAGACATCCTAATAGGTGTGAAGTACCTACCTGAGTTTTCTTTTTTTCCTACCTAAGTTTTAAAGTCACATCAATAGTGCCTCCAGATTAACTTCTTTTTCAATAACTGCTCCTCTGCTTAATTCTTGTGCCTCTTTGAGCAAATTACTTAACCTGTGAGCCTCAATTTCACTTTCCGTACAATGTAAATGTCTGTCTGGAAGGGTTGTATGAATATTGATGAGATAACACCCTATGCTCTGTGCTCACTCAAGTATTAATTCTATTGCCCTGGAAAAGCTAAAAGCATTAATAAACGTAAATTATTGTTAATATTCCCATTGTTCCTACCTGTAGGTTTCCTCCCACATCCTAACCCAAAGCATGATATTTCCAAAGTATTATGGTGGGAAGAGCATTCGTCTTGGAGCTAGAAGTCATGGAACTGAATTCTAGATTTCCCTCATGGAACTGAATTCTAGATTTCCCATTTTCTAGCTGAGGGACCATGGGCAAATTTCTTATTTTCTTTACCTGTAACAAAGGCATAGCAGTGGGCACCTCCCAGGGCTGGTCATTTGCAACTACCTTTCACTGTCCGTGCCACCTCCCCGACAGGCTAGATTTTTTCCACCTTCACTGAGATATTGTAGACATATAACACATGTAAGTTTAAGGGACACGATGTGATGATTTGATACATGTATATATTGTGAAATCATTACCAGAATAAGGTTAGCGAACACCTTCATCCCCTCACATAATACCACTTTTTGTGTGGGAGTGGTTATAACATTTCAGATCTACTCTCTTAAAGTATATAACAGTATTGTTAACCATAGTCATCATGATGTATATTAGATCCCCAGAACTTACTCATTTTTTAGCTGGGAGTTTTAACCCTTTGAGCAATGTCTTCCCATTTCTTCCATTCCCCAGCCCCTTGCAACCACCATTCTATTTTCTGTTTCTATGAGTTCAGCTTTTTTATATTCTGCGTGTAAGTGAGAATGTAAAGTATTTGTCTTTTTTCTGTCTGACTCACTTCATAAGGCATAATGTCCTCAGGGTCCATCCATGGTGTTGTAAATGGCAGGATTTCCTTTTTTTTTTCCCCCTATGGCTAAATAATATTATATGTATCACAGTTTTTTTTTTTATCCACTCATCCATTGATGGACACTTAGGTTGTTTCTGTGTCTTGGCTAACATGCATAATGCTGCAGTGAATATGGTGGTGCAGATATCTTTTTGAGATAGTATTTTCATATACAAAAGTGGGATTCCAATGGTTTACATTTTGCCACCACCTTGTAACTTCCTATTTATTCTTCACTCCCTGAAGTTGAAGCTTCCCTGAAAACTTCTCTGGCGCTCTCGCTTTCTAGTGACCAAATCTAGAGATGCTCTTGGCCTCTAGAGATGCTCTTGGCCTCCATCTTTCTTGACTTTTTTGCAGTGTTTGACAGTGTTTATCACTCCATTCCTGACCTTCCTCCTTGGTTCCTGGACATCATTGCTTTGTGATTTTCCTTCCCCTTTCGATAGTTCTCTCAGCATATGATTTCTCCCCTTCCTCTAATCCTCCTTATTCTCTCCAAGGGGCACATTACTCACCACATATTCTCTGATGACCCTCGAATCTGTATTTCTAGACCTCCTTTTCTGAGCTGCAGACTCCTCCTTACAGCTCCTTCTGAACTCCTTAAAATCAACGTGTCCCAAAGTGAGCTCATTACTGCCTGCTCCACTGCACCCCAGTGACGCCCTTGAAGCATCTGGGCCCACAGTTTTTATAGGCTTGCTGGCACTCCATTCCTGGGAATGCCGGTGCCCATCCCCACCCTAGATGCACTTGGTCCTGTCTCTAGATTTTCCTGATTGTTAATCTTTGTGTTCCTTGTGTTCTACTTCTGTCTGGCCCTGTGATTTTTGTGCCTAGTTATCTTGCAGGGAATAGTGCCAGTGCTAATCTGGGTCACTGTTTTGTCTGGACCGCCTCCATGTTCATTGCTATTCCTCCACCTGAATTCTGATTATGGAGGTCAGTCCCACCATTCATCTTTTACCAAGGCCAGAGATCTGGGTGTCATTCTAGACTCCTCCTCATCTCTTTCCCTTGTGACCTGTAGCTAAAGGTCACTATGACTGTGCAAGTGCCTCTACATGGCTCCCAAGTCCTTACCTCCTCTGTATCTTCACCACCACTTTTTTTTTCAGGCCATGATCAGCTCTCCTTGTAGCCCCTTATCTAGCCTTTTTGCCTTCATCTTTGCCTTCTCCTGGCCATCCTCCACTCTGCTGCTAGATTGTATCATGCTGATGCTATCAGCTGCTTAAAACTCAGGTGTCCTCTTGTTTGTGTGATCAAGGACCAGTTCCTGTGAATGACACACCCAAGCCCTCTGCAATTTGTTCTCACCATCTTCATCTCCTGCCTCTCAACCCCCTTCACTTTCGAGCTACACCAGGCCACCCCAGGTTGTTTTTCATGCTTGTATTCATTTGTTTCCACTGGAAAAGCTCTCTCTCCACCTTGTCTTCCTGGAAAATTCCCACTCTTCATTTAAGATTCAGTTCCGCCATAGCCCTCTTTGTCATAATGATAGCAGCTAACACTTGCATGTGCTTCCTGTGTGCCAGTCACTGTTCTAAATGCTCTGTAAGAATTTGCTGTGTCCTCACAACAACCTTCTTGTGGTACCCGTAGGGGAGTCATTTTGCAGTTGGGAAATGGAGGTACAGAGAGGTTAAACGTTTTACTCAGAGTCACACAGCTAGCCAGTGGCACACTGGGACCTGAAGCCTCCTTCTACATTCTACACTGTGGGCTTGTAACCACTGGCTGTGGTCAGATGGAGGTGGCCACTTCCTCCTTGTGCGCCCTGCCCCCACCTGACTCAAAGCTCTCTCTCTCTCTCTCTCTCTCTCTCTCTCTCTCTCTCTCTCTCTCTCTCTCTCTCTCTCTCTCGTCATTGAGTATACTCTCTTCCAAGTGCACAGTGAGCCAGCCCCTGGAGGGGAGGCCTGTCTTTAAGTCATTCTTGTATTCCTGGTGCAGGGACCCCAACTTGCCCATTTTTATGTCTCCATGGTCTCGTGAAGCACCTGGCACGTGGCACAATACATGCTCTTCAGACATTTTTTTTTGAAAGAATAACTGAGGAAATATGATGACTATTACTAGTTGGATGAATGATTAGTGAAAACATTTTGCAATGTGTAAAGCAGTGTTGTCCTATTATAAGCAAAGCTGGCCGGTTGCCTGTGTCTGCACTGCCCACGAGCTAAGAATGGCTTAGAGAGATGAGTATTTACAGTCTATCTGACAATAGGGAACATTGACTCTAAACCTCGACTAAGTGAAAGGCTATCCCTCCCCAAAGAATTCTGTTTTTCCTAATCAGTAGATCTATGTTATATTCAGATGTTAGTATCTTTTAAATATTGTCAATAACAAATTTGAGGAAATTGGTATGCTCTCTTGTTTTATAAATATCTCTTGTTTTATAAGTACCTACATAATATCCACAATTTTGCCTCTTGTCCCACAACCCCTAAAGTATTTACTCTTTGGTCTTTTACTAGAAAAATTTGCTGATTCTGTCTCAAAGAGCCATTTAAATAATGTTACTCCTATGTGCTTACTATGATGGGTGGGTATTTAAAAATGTAAAATGGTCTGGGCCTTCTTGTCTCATTAAATGGGATAAAATTTGTTAAACATCGGGTGTAGCAAGTGCTAAACAAATGTTGTTTTTCTCTTTCCTGTTTCTAGACCTAATTTAGGCTAATGCATAATTAGTTGGTTTGAGGGTAGGTGACTTAAAAAGCATGGTTCACAGGGCCGGCCGAGTGGCGCGGTGGTTAAGAGCTGGCTTGGGACGCCAGCGGCCCTCGTTCGGATCCCACATATGAGGGCCAGCGACACTGCCCTCAAAAAAAAAAAAAAAAGTATGGTGCACAGTATCTTGCTTCACTGGGGTTATACTGGGGGTTAGTTAGTAGGGTTTAGAACAGACCGTATAAAATATAAGTTAGAGACAATCTTTTTCACATTGTTATGTCCCTATCTTGGAAAAAAGGCAAAACTCAAAAGGAGCCATAAGCAATCCTTTGTATACATTTTTGGAAAAAGACTATAGGCTTATGTCTACATATATATTTTTGCTGCTGGTCTCGGATTTTTGAAGTCTTTAAAAATTTATATTCAGAGTGTTTTTCTGTTCATTTTTTATTTTATTAAGAAGAAACTATAAATAAAACTGAACAATGCCATAGTTTTTCATTAGCTCTAATGGCTTTGTGACAGGATGAAAGCTTATGTAGTGTAATGTTTGATTTTTTTTTTCTTCCTTAAATGCTGTTGGGCTAGATCATTTAGAAATACTGAAAAATCTTCTGTACTGAAGGAAAAAGCTTTTGACTCCAAATTAAAAACAAAAAAAAGCATGTGCATTACACCATGTGAAATCTTAGTAAGTTTTGGAAGCTATTCTATATCACACATAAACCTTTGTCTTCACGTTGTTGTTTCTTTTATATTCACAGCCTCTGCCCAAGCTGCAATGTAGCCTCCAAAATAATTCTAGAAATCTAAGGGCCAGTGTTTTTATTTCATCATGCTTCATATTTATCTTGAATTAAAACCGACACCTCTTAGGTTATTATTCTGGAGCCATTTGTAGAGCCATTTGATTTATTTTAAATTTTTTTTTATTCAGGTGATATTGGTTTCTAATATATGTTTCAGGCGTGCAACATTATAATTTGACATCTGTATACAGTTCGCTGCACTCACTGAGGTCTAGTTTCCATCTGTCACCACATAATTGACTCCCTTTAGCCATTTTGCCCTCCGTCCATTCGGCTTCCCCTCTGTTGTCTGCCACTGTGAGTTCTTTTTGTTTTTTTTTTATGTTCCACATATGAGTGAATTCAAATGCTCTTTGCCTTCTTCCATCTGAATTATTTCACTTAGCATAATACCCTCAAGGTCCATCCATGATGTCCCAAATGGCAGGATTTCACCTTTTTTTTAGGACTGAGTAGCATTACACTGTGTATATAAACCACATGTTCTCTATCCATTCATCTTTTGATACTTTGTTTCAAGCAATATCTTGGCTATTGTAAATAATACTGCAATGAACATAGGTGTGCATATATCTTTTCGGATTAGTTGTACAGTCATTTTAATCAGAACATTTTAGGCCTGGAGGGGGCCACCACCTTGTTTACAAGGAAGAAAACAAAGCCAGGAGAGTGATTATGAAATACACCCATGATCATACAACTAAATAGTGGCAGAGCAAAGAGGCAGGACAAGACGCCATTTGCCAAAGTTTCCTAGTTGAAAAATTTTCCCCTTTGTAAATTTTCAGGGATGAAATCATCCAGAAACATGAGTGGGGAAAAAAATAATAAAAGTTTAAATTCTTATTTTTGAAATTAAGTTACTATGATTTAAATTATTTCCAATTCTGTAGATACTTGAAATTAAGTCAGTGGTTTTAGGAAAATAGTAACAACATACTTTGAAAGTGCACTGAATCAATGTTTCTGTAGACAGATTTACTTGGGACTTCACATGATCACTTCCAATGTTAGCACCCAAATATGAAGTGAGATGGGGGTCCTGTGCCAGCCCAGGGGCTCCTCAGCATCTGGGCTCCTAGGCTTGTCACATAGGAGGGGCATTGGCTGTTCGTAGACATGGTGCGTCTGTGTGCCATCTTTGCTGCACAGACGGCAGGGCAAAAACTCTTGGAGACCTTGTGCATTTGTGCAGTGGATCGTTTTAGAAAATACCTGTAAATCTGTGCCTGTTTTTTTGTCTTTCTTCTTTTTACTAATGTGATTTTTCTTAAGACAGTTGTCTGCATTTGGTTGAGGGCAAACTGAGAATAGCTGAGTAACTACAGAAGGGCTCAAAACACATTAAGGTAGTCCATCACTTGTAGCAGCTTATTTAACATTTAAGGAAACCTGTACCCTTTCCTATTCTAGAAGGCCTCACGGACACTTGTTCCCAAAATGGTAGTGCAGTATGCAACACGTATAAATATAGTGCTTGTCTGCCCAGGAAAGTCACTCACTGCTTTTGCCTGTCCGGGTTCTGATCCCAAGCAAACAAGATCATGATCTGTGTTATATGCAGTTGTCTCTGTTTGTTTTGTTTTTTTAACTTTTTGAAAAATTGAGAGTTGAACTTGCTAAGGTTGGTCATTAAGGATAGTTCAGTGATTTGTTTTTGGAATGTAAGACTTGAAATGGGGGCAAATCTCTCTGCAGAACAAGATAGTATCCAGCAAGGATAGTCATTAATACTGTACTTACTGTACTTATGTGGGTAGTTGCCAATAGCATCGTCATTTTCTGGAACACTGTGTTCTGATGCTATTGTAGTTTGTTTATCTGTTGAATCTTTCTAGCCAAAAGGAAGTGGAATGTGGTGGAAGTGGAAACTATCAGGTGAGTTTGGGGCCTGTTAGATATTTCAAATCACATATTTACTTTTGCCTACTCATTAATGGTGTATGGTTGCTCCTGGAAAAAGTTTACAATGTAAAACATGTATTGAGAACCTCAATGAGTGTGTTAACTGTAGTTACCAAGTTCAAGGAAGGACAGGTGGCAAATGCCAGTAGAGACTGTCAAATCCCCCATAGAGATGGAGTTAGGTGGGTATCAAGCCTGGGTGGTCAGGGCTGGGGCTGGTTGCATGGGCTGGTATCAAAACTGGTTGATCATAGACAGGTAAGAACTAAAGACCTAGATATGAACAGGGGCTCCCCATAGGACAAGATGGCCCCAAGAAAAGTGCTGGGTAGGGAGCTGAGTCAGTTGGGCAGGCATCAGGTAAAGCATAATGGAGACTGAAGATGGGAGAGGAAGCTGCATTAGTCATGGCCCATGCCATCAAATAGAAGCCCTTTAATGCCAGGACTTAGTTATAAAAGTCTATGGAAGATCTGAAAGCCAAATCGGGGCCATTGAAGTCAGCCAGAGATGAGCAATAGCAGGAAACCACTGCCACCCCTGAGGCTGGTGGGAAAAAAAAGCAAAGGGGTGGTGTGTGGTTACTGGAGGCTAAGAGCTGGATCTGCATGGAAACTGGTGGGAGCTGAAACTGTGGAGAAGACAAAGCCACTGCTGGAGATACCATCCAAAACAGAGAAAAGGGAAGAAATACTGTGGCTTCTTCTTCCCTCCTAGCCTCTAGTTTTTCACCTAAACCTGGCTGGAGTCAGTTGGCAAGTAAATGTAGAAAGGTAGTTTGCAGCCGGGAACGGCAGGGAATGGGTCAAACTGCACACAGGCAAATGACCGGCACATAGGCATAGGCCGGGGTGGAGGGAGGCTCACTCGTGCTGATGGGAGCCCATAGCCTAATGGATTCCTACTGGAACTGTGGAGCAAGCCTTTCAGGGAGGGTTAAAAGACCCGGAGCATCGGACTTCTCTGATTTTCCAAGGCCTGTGCCTGAGAGCCCTTCTTGTGTCAGGTGACCGTGGTTCTTTTCTGGCCCCCTGGAAGCTCAGTTAGATTTGGCAGAGGGGTCGCCTTTTCAGGATGCAGACACTCTGTTAGATTCCTGCCCCATGTGAAGACTCAGTAGCTGGCCTTTGACCAGGGCTCCCCAAAATCTGCCTTTAAGTGGGTAAAACTCTCTTGAGTGATGATGGATGATTCTGTGATAATGAGGACTAAAGGAAAAGTTCTGCATAAAAAGGCTCCTTTCATGACTTTATATACTGGATGGCTACAGAAGCAATACTTTTCTGAGTTATATACAAATATTCAGCCATAAATTGGAACATCTTCTGGTCTCTGTCTCCCTTTCAGTTATTCTGTATAGAAAAATTGCCATTTTTAATCCTCCCCATCATCATCATCACAGACATTGAACACACTGCAAGTAGAATATTATATTACCTGCATTGCAGAGAAGGGATGAGCTAAGCTGACTGAGCCCAGCTATTTGTAACAATGAAAATAATTGCTTATTGAGCTATTAATATGTACGGGTCATTGTTTGGGTCAGCTGCTGGTAAACCCCCCAGACCCGGACCATCATTAAGGCTTTGGTGCTACAGGACCTATGGCTGCAGTCCTTGGTGTGTCAAGCCATTGATCACTTGTGGAACTTGTAGTTTGGTCTTCCAGCTCTAGTGAATTTCTTTCTTAAATTTTATTCTTTGGTGAAAATGAATGGGTGGGTAACAGTTTTCCTGTGTGGATGGATTAGTGGATTTTTGCCTTTTGCTGCACATGCCCCTGTTGGCTGAGGCTGGTGGGTTGTCCGAAGCAGTGAGATCTGGAAGTCCCACTTTTTACATTCAGGGAGGAACCCTTTGCACGACCAGCTGAAATGAACTCTGTGCTGCAATGTGGGGCATTTACCACCATGCTCAGGCCTCTCTTCTTCTACCTCAGCATGTGGCCTGTTGCCAGGCATTTTGTTTCACAATGAAGCAAGGATATCTTTAATAAAATCAGTCTCCCATGTTGATGGATGTTGCAGCCGCCCCCAGTGACCTTCACAGAGCCATGAATTCTCCTCATCCCTGATCTCAGACATCTCACCAACAAACGCCACCTAATTTTCCAAGTCACCCATCGAACAAAATAGTTCACAGGAAGACCCCAGGCTTGAAGGATAAAAAAAAGGTGAGACAGTGTGCGTAACATACCACCTCCTTCCCTACTGGATTTCGATCGTATATTAATAATTAATTCAGAGTGTCTTTATTTTTCCATCTACAAACTGCAAATGTAGATTCCAGCCATGTATTTTTAAAGAACTCTATTATGATCATGCAACTTTGAATATCTCATATAGCTTATTACAAGTGGGCTTTGCTTATAAAGGAAAAAGCTGTTTTATATATGGTTTCTATTTTTTCATTTTGGTAAATTGTAGCCAGATTCTGAGTTAGGAGAAGTGTGAGCTGTTTGCTGTTGACTAGTTCTATATATCACATTTGCAGTAGCTCTATCATGTTTCCTTTGCAGAAATAGTGAGTTAAGACCCAAAGTGGAGAAATCTATGTCCTGGGACCAGGGTTAGATTAGAAAAATTGATGGATTTCTAACAATATAGATAATCTGGATAATAAAAATGTAAAAACAGTTTTACTTGGCTATAAATGCATTTAATGCTGCCATCTGGAAAGAAAAGATGTAAAATTATATTTTCTGTTACTTTAGAAATCAATTCCAAAAGTATTCATGCATAAATTACCCAGTCAATATTAGCCAATCTGTTAGAAAATAACTGCTTTTGACCTTTTTTCGAGGCACAGTTTTATTCAGATTCTGGTAAATTTGTTCCAGTAGTTTTCCAGTTGACTCTAAAATATAATATTGTATTTTATATAATGGTTTTAATACATAGAAAGTTCTCACCATATATATATATATATATATATTTTTTAAAGATTTTATTGGGGAATTGGCGGAGGGGAACAGCGTTGGGGAATCGGGGAAGGGGAACAGACAAGTTGCTGTCTTTTTTTTGTTCCTCAGTCCAGTTGCGGAGGATGTTGCTTCACTGTTGGTATCGTCATTGCGCTCTTCCCAGATGAGGCAGATCGGTCGCCGGCCTCTGGATGTCGCTCACTGCGGCTATTGGCAGCTCACGCTTGGCTGCCAGCTGCTCACGCTGGCTGCGGGCCACTCACTGTAGCCTATGGCAGCCCACTGCAGCAGGGGCTGCAGCCCACACCATCACCGGGGCTCGCACAGCCCAGCTCCAGGTGGAGCTGTTGTTAGCTGTAGAGGGCAGTGTCACTGGCCCTCATGTGGGATCCGAACCGGGGCCGCTGGCATCCCAAAACCAGCGCTTAACCAATGCGCCACTCGGCCGGCCCTCACCATATATTTTTTAGAATTTTTACTGAGAAGCTAAGGTCTTCGATAGTCCTGTATATTAGTTATTTACTGCTGCATATAGCAAACCTTCCCCAAACATAGTGACTCGAAACGGCAAGTCATATTGAATTCACATATAGGTCATTTGGTCAGAGTTTGGCATGGAAGGCTTGCACATCATGTACATTGGGGGTGGGGGATGGTTCGACAGAGGGAGGGGGGTGAGAAGGATGGGAGGGCGTGAGGAGGAGGGGCTTGAGAATTATCTTCCAAGATGGCCACTTACATGGCTGGTGAGTTGACTCTAACTGTAGACTGGGAACTCAACTGGAATTGAGGGCCAGGGGGCCTAAGTCCCTGTTCACTTAAGACACTCCATGGCTTGCCTGGGCCTGTTCATACCACAGTAGCTGGGTACCAAGAGCGATCATCCCAAGAGAAGCAGGTAGAAAGCTCTTATGTGGTCTTCATGACAGACTTGGAAGTTTCATGACATTACTTCTGCTGTGCTCTATTGGTGAGCCAGTGGTTAGGGGTGGGGACCATAGACTCTACTTGTTGATGAGAGGAGTGCTGAAGAGTTTGATGACATGTTTTAAAACTGCCACACCCTAATAGGAGCCTCTGATGAACATTTAACTGTGGCTTCTGAATGAAAGACTTTCGGTTGCTTATTGATATAGGGTGAGGCTGCACTGCTACCTGATTGGACTCCATCTTGGCCTGTTAGGTCCATGCTGAACAGTGTTCATCAGGTTTGCAGATTGGTGGGCCCAGGTGAGTTTGGTGAGGGCAGTCTTGTTGGGTGACAGGGGTAGAAATCAGACTGCAGGGCTACCAGAAAAATTGGACTGATGATGATGATGATGATGATGATGATGATAATGATAATGATACAGTAGTGATGGACCGTGCTTTCAAAATGCTTAGCCGAAATAAGAAGAGAGAAAGGGCAATAAGAACAGGGTGATGGTGGGCTATGAGAGTTTTTATTTTCTTTTTTCATTTTTTCTTTTTCAAGGATGGGAGAATTTGTAGGGTGAAGGAAAGGAGCCAATACAAAATGTAAGGTGGTATTTTCCCCATTCACCTATGTGACTTAATTTCTCTTCTAGATTTTCTTAAGTGCAGGGATCTTGGCACAGTGCTGTAGGCAGTAGGCACTTGATAAACATTTGCTGTAGAACAAAGGAATTCCACTAGCAGAAAAACATTGTGCATGGGGATTGCTCACCACCTGTGGTAGCCTTTTTCCTTCCCCTTTGGGGTGTGGCTCTTTGCCTGCTGTTTTGTTTCACAATAGACTAAGGAGATTTTAAGTGAAAATCAGTTTCCCACATTGATGGATGCTGAGCCACCCCTAGTGACCTTCACTGGAGTTGGTGAGTTATCTCGCCCTGACCTCAGATACCTCGCCAACAAATCACTTATTTTCCTGAATCACATAAAGCACAACAGGCCTTAGGAGACCCAGGGCTTGTCTGGCTTCAGGGGACCAAGTACTGACCTCGTGAGAGAATCATTTTCACTGGAATGCAAACTGGTTATTCGTAAAGTGGGGAAACGATACCTATTTCAGAGGGACTTTGGGAGTGAAGTTGTGAGATTGATGGCTTTTGTAAAAGTGCTTTCTAAACTGTAAAAACTGTAAACTGCAGAGCACTATCCAAATGTAAGCAACTGATTATTTTTAGTTCCGTAGGCCAGTGTGGGTGTTTACATTTTATTAGAAACATGATTTTTTTTTTTCTCTGAGGGTCATATAGTATCTGCTTCAGTCACTTTTTCATTTTTTGACTTATCTAAGAAATTGGCCTGGAAGTGTCAGCAATTGAAAAATTGCAATGGTTTTTTTTGCTTCATGACCTACCGTTGTAATGGACGCAGTAATAACAGTGCTCTCTATATGGAGTCTATTTCTTTTTTTTCCTAAGGAATAAAAACCACTGACTGGAGTAAATAATGGAAAAGTAACTTTTCATTTGTGAACTGCGTATCTTTAGAAGCCAAATTTTTCTCTGACACGTGAGAAATAGCTGAAGACATTTCAGAAATTATTCATATTAGTGTGGTAATGGTCTGAGGCACACCACGTGTACAGAATAATATCATTCAGTTTATAATTTGTGCTAATTAACTGCTACACGAAATGAACTTTGGGTTTAGTTCATTTCCTTTTTCAATATTTGCACCACACCTGTACGGCACTATACATTTAGATTATTGTTGTGATACACACATATATAATATTTTTAAATAAAGCATCTCTTTTAGAGCAACTATACTCTTTTCTAAACCAAAATTTCTAATGCGAACAAAGAATGAGACAAGTTGTGCATTGATTTCCTAAGTGTTTCTGTTCAGCTGAGGAAGCGTGTGTGTTGAAAATGATCATATATAGAGATTGATGAGGAAATGTTTGGTTAAGGAATTTGTGGTTTGGGGTGATAACTGGAGAAAAGCTCATTGATGGTTTAGAGGCCCCAGCGATGTGTACTTCTTTCTGGTAGAGCAAAAGGCACCACATGGTCATACTGTGCACGTTTTCGCAGTTCTCAATGCAAACAGAGGCCTTAAAACTGAGTATAGAGAAGAGTGCAAGAATAAACAGCATTTAAGTAACAGAGAGGGCATTTACAAATCGTATCACTAGTGTTTGCGTTTCCTGGTGTGTGCACTTCTGTGTTGTATATGATTTTGTCCCTGACTGAAATTTCTGTGCCAAGTGTGACAGGTAGACATGTGTGACCAATTTGGCCGTGGAGTCAGACAACGTAGAGACAGATGTACCTGACTGACCACGGGCCCCATTTCTAGCCCTGCAGCCATGATGACCCTGTTTCCTGTTGTTTCCGCAGGGTGTTACTGGATTGATGTTGTCCTGCTCTGGGGTTGCTACCTTCCCGAATGTTCTGGCCTGGCCAGCTGGTCTTCTTTTGTGCTAACAAGGGGTGAGGAGAGGTGGTGTGAACCCCAGTCTGTGGGGCAGCCTGAGTTCCATGTGGCTGATATTTCCACGTGAACCGAGTGTGGCTTTCAGACTGGAGTGCACATTTGTTTTGGCTTTTGCTGTAATTTCCATTTCCATGATGCCCCTTCTGTATGTCATCTTGGTAGGAGGCGGGCATTGGCCCTGACTGGGCACAGACACACCTCCCAGCATAGCCAACTGGACTCTCCTCTCTGGAACGCTGAGTCTTGAGTGAGCAGTTCAAAGAGGAAAGATGATGGAATCTGTTTGTGGCAGTGACAGCAGCACTACTGTGTACTGCCTGGTTCCTTAGAGGGGACTCCTGTGGATAAAGTGAGAGTGAGCTTTTGCTAGTCTTCTGATTATTTCCTAAGGTGTCAAGTGTTAGTTTTGTTGTTGGAGAGTGGGCCTTTCTCGGCACAAAGTCCATGTCCTTGGCAACTAGAGCAGAGAACTGAACGAGATACCAGAGTAAAAGTAGTAAAAGAAGTAGTTTATTAGAAGAAATAGTACATTTCAAAGAAGTAGAAGTAGGCCCGAGCAGTAGAGGATGGCTCAAGGGCCCATTATTAGAAGTTACATTCCAAAGAGTTTGGAGAGGGCCACGCACAAAGGTGAGGCTCAAAAGGGAGGAAGGGAGTCAAAAAGGAAGAAGCTGTCAAAAGGAGCAGGGCAGCGGTCAAAAAAGAAGGGGGGACTTCCCAGGACTTGGGGTTTTTATCCCTTTTTCTCTACAATGGGCTATTCCCCTTTGGGCGTGGGACCACTTGACTGGCACCTGTGATTGACAAGAGGACTGCACAGGTGTGAGTGACTGGTCAGATCTAGTTAGGTATTTTGTGCCCATTTGTTTTCCCACAGTAGTAGATAATTACAATACAAAGGGGAGTTTTGGGTGGAGAGGGGATGTCCCCTTGGTGGTCCCACTCTGTGGGATGTGCAGGAATGCAGGAATGCAGAGACCCAATGCCTGTCTCTAACTGTCTGCCTACTTTTTCCTTTGAGAGACTGTGATCCCCATAAAATCCCCATGGGAAGTTGAGGGACAGGAGGTCTTTTCTTCTGTATCTGCTTCCTGCTGGGCAGGGGCGTAGAGCTGTCCCTGCCTATTGGGGTTTCAGAGAGCTCTCAACCTGTCTGATCTCAGATGAGAAGAAGGGGTCTCAAGCGTCACTTGGAAGACTGCGCTGGTTTCTTTGGTTGTGACTGTCAGTCTTGCTGGGGTGTCATCTGTATCCCCAAGGCTCCTCAATGAGGAAAAATAGATTTTAATTAATAAATCTGTTAGTTCTTATGAAACCTGTGGCCATTCAGCCTGTCACTCCGGTGACATCAGTTGTCTGGGCCCAGAATGGGTTTGGCATTTAGTTTACTGGGGGGTGCGGGGGAGGGGGGGGCTGAGTAGGAGACTCCTATTGTTTAGGATTAAGAAACTGATTTACAAAACAATCAAGAAGCAGGGGGGATCTTTAGTCTAAGATTCACAAACTGGTTAGAATAATCAAAGCGAAGAGCTAAGAAACTAAAGAACTAGGGAGGAGACTAAACATTTCTCTAGGAAAGAAAACTTAAAAGTTTCTCAGTGGTGGTGGTGGTGGGGTGCTGCTCAGTTTGCGGGTAACAGTTTCAGCCTCTTATCAAGAGTCCTGACTGACATAGAGACCTCTATGTCGCCTATGGTTTCGTGCTCTTTGTGCCCCCCCCCCCTTTTGAGGCATCCCAGCCGCTCCTTGGGTGAAGCAGAGCACTGATGTTTCCCATCCTCCATTAGCCATGGTTGGGTTATCGGAGGAAAAGAACCAGTGTGCTCTCGCCTTTGTTGTGTCTGGCTGACGGGTGTCATCACTGTTGTTTCTACCTTTGTGAGACACCTCACAGTTCACTAGAACATGTGTGTACCTGATTGTTTTGATGTCGTAGTCTAGGCAGAGACTATTATTCAAGTTGGGCAGGTGATCAAATGGCCTCAATGAAGTTGAACAACTTGCCCAAGGTCATTCGGTTGTTAACTGGCAGAAATAGAACTTTAACCCAGCCTTCCTGACCCCCAAACCACCTCTTCCTGCTCATTCTGATATGTTCAAATTAGCCATGTAATCAGACATCCTTTGTTGAATGACCAAACCTCCCAGATTCAGAAATCTCAGCCACCAAGAGTTGCAGATGAGGAATATTTGAGCAAGAACAGATACCAGTGGGTGTGGGTGCCACAGGCAGTCCTGTTCTGAGTTCCTCCTGGAATGTGTGGCTCACATTCAGCCCCATGACCTGAGAAGATCAGGGGCTTGGTAGGCTGAACACCCCCTCTCTCACTTCTCCATTTGAGACAACACTGGGCCCTGCAATGGTGATGGGCAAGGAGCAGGGTCTATACCTAGGTCCTTCCTTTTAGTCCAAATCCATCAGCAGTTCCTTCAGTCCCACTAACAGCATGACAGCTCAGCTCCCAAGTCTGGGTGGTTTACTTAGAAACTGTTTTTTTTTTACAGAGCCATTTCATACCAAGAACTAGTTATTACTAATGAGATCAAATAACTTTTCTTTGTTCTCTCAAAAAGTATGTGCTTATTGCCTAAAGATTACTAATAAACTAAAGGAAATAAAGAAAAATTGGAAAATGCAAATAAAAGAAAGTAAAGAAAAAAATTCTTGTTATCTTGCCACCTGGAAATAATCACTTTAAACATATATTTTTCCAGACCTTCTTTCTGTTAAATATTTATTACCATGTGTTGGGTACTGTTCTTAGTATTTTTACATACCTAATATCATCAAGTCTTCCCAACTTGCAAGGTATTATAACCTCCATTTTATAGAGAAGGGAACCAAAAGCTCAAAGAGGTCGGCCTGATTTTAAAAGTTGTGCTCTTAACATAACCGTAAACGTCCAAGTTATAAAAGTATAGCTATTAAATGAACAGTTATCAACCACTTCTTCCAAAATGCACTCATTCTGTAGCAAGGTGGATTGTGCAAAATTTGTGAGTGCTGGGCAGAAAATGTGCAAGCAGGGATGGAGTTAGGTTTTGTGGGGCCTGACCCTCATGCAATTTTGATTTCACTTTAAGAAAAATTTTGAATACAGAATTAGACACAACAGTGAATATCTACTTAGAAAGAGAAGTGGAATCACAAGAAATCACTGAAGCTTTGAAGAGTCAGGTGCCTGTTTTCCTTCTGAGCACTCTTTAGGCAGTTGACTGGAAAGCTTAGGTCGTAAGGCTTCCAGATGGGAACCTGCCTTTCCTCCCTGCCCAGATTCTCCATCTTCCCAGAGCCTGTGTCAGGGAGGTGCCCTCTGCTTAAGCTCACTGGCTTCCCAGGCTTTGTGGGAGGCAGAGTGCAGAGGAGACCCTGGATCCCAGGGGTGTGGCGAGGGGAGGAGGCACCTCTTCTAAGCTGAGAGCCTGGGAGTGTGGAACGTCACCCCAGCAAGAGTGACACAGAATCCCTGTCTTACTCCAAGATGATATAAATATTTGCTGGCATTTTCTTCTCATAGTTCTATGGTTTCATGTCTTTTCTTTGTTAGATCTACAGTTTAATTTGGTGAGTGTTTTGAAGTAGGGATCTAATTTATTATTATTTTTTTCCCAAATCTTAATCGATTACTTCAATACCATTTGTTTGCAAATGTTTTAATGTTCAGTTCCAGGTAGTTAGTTTTCATTTTTCTTATGAAAGGGATTCATATCCTGTCCCCTAATCTTTTCTAACTGCCTATTGCTGGTGTGTAGAAAGGCCTTTACAAAAAAAAAAAAAAAAGAGAATTTGATATGTTACCAAATTCTTAGTAATTCTAATAGCTTTTCAACTGTCAGGCCTTTTATCTTCTTTCTTTTTAAAACTCACTTTTGGAATGGCATCTGATTTTTTAAAATTATTATTATTAATAGTTACAGATGTACAAAACTATGCAATAGTTATCTTTTTCACCCCTTACAAAGTGACTACCCGCTCTCCGTCCCTAGCCTCTCCACCCCTGATATCATACATATCTATTACAATTCCATTGACTCCATCCCCACACTATATTCCACATCCCATGACTATATGTGTGTTAAATTATAATCAACATCTAATATTAATCAGTGGCAGCTTCAGATGTACAGTGCAGTAGTCAGGCCACTACACTGTCGATGAACTGGTCTCCCTGACAAGACATGAGTCCATCTGGTCACTTAAAAAAATATTTACAATCTTCTTGATTATATTCCCTAAACTGTCTCTTCTGTCTCTGTGGTAGTACTGTATTACCAGTTTATGTTGCCTCGTCCCTTCCCCTTCTCCCTCATGCCCATCCCCATCCCATCTAGCCTTCATCAGTTTTTCCTTTGTGTCTCTAAGACTATTTCTGTTTATTTTGCTAATTTATTCAGTTCTTTAGATTCCACATGTAAGTGAGATCATATAGTATTTGTCTTTCTCTGACTGACTTATTTCACTTAGCATAATGTTCTCTAGGTCCATCCATATCGTTGGAAATGTTATGATTTCTTTCTTCTTTATAGCTGCATAATACTCCATTGTGTAAATGTACCACAATTTCTTAATCCAGTCATCTACCGATGGGCATTTCAATTGTTTCCAAGTCTTGGCTAGTGTAAATAGCGCTGCAATGAACATAGGGGTGCATATATTTTTTCAAATTAGTGTCTTGGGTTTTTCAGGATAAATACCTAGGAGTGGAATTGCTGGGTCAAAAGGTAGTTCCATTTCCAGTTTTTTGAGATACCTCCATACTGACTTCCATAGTGGCTGCACCAATCTGCAATCCCACCAACAGTGCAGCAGGGTCCCTTTTCCCCCACAGCCCTGCCAGCAGTTGTTGTTTGTTGATTTATTGATAATAGCCATTCAGGCGGAGTGAGGTGGTATCTTATTGTGGTTTTTATTTGCATTTCCCTAATGACCAGTGAGATTGAACGTTTTTTCATATGCCTGTTGGCCATCTGTATGTCCTCTTTAGAGAAATGGAGTGGCGACCGCTTAATACAATGCTATAATGACTGGCCCTTAGGCTGTGGGAGGTGGTCAGGGTGTGGTGACCTGATCAGGCAGGATTACTGATCATAATAATCGTGATTGAACAAAGGAGGGTGAATGTTAGGATGAAAAAAACTTGTAGAAGTTATTATACATCATCAAAAGCCTGACGAAGTGTGACTCACACAGTACAGGGGCACTGATCAAATCATACATCCTGTTCTGACATTTAACTTGATTACCTCCCTGCGATAGTCCACGGCTGCTTCCCAGTTACCTTGTCTGTCCTGTCTGACATGGCAAATCTGTTCTCCAGGACTGTTTAAAGGGATCCTGTGCTTAGGATGAACTTGTCCTACCTGCTCTCCATTGAGTAAAGGACTGCACTGAACTGAACCAGCCAGAGGTAAGCACAGGTCACAGGGATTTCCTAAACGTTGTTGTGTTTGCTGGGTGGCGATCTGTTCTCGGACGTGTGGGGTCCCTGCTGCAGCATCCTGTGTCTGAATGGCGAACAGGGCTGTGTTATTCCTTCTCCATTCTTGCCGGGAAGCCTGCTTAGACCCAGATCCCAAATGTGGGCAGACTGGCTGTCCTGGCTCAGACTGTGTTGTGGCATGGCCCTGAATCACATGGAGGTGAGTAGCCCGAGACCTGTCCCTGTGACTTACCTGTGGTTTAGACCACTTTACTTGCACATTGTTTCACAGTGAAGCAGCATAATCTGTGGGCTTATACCTGGTATGCATTAGTGAGTGCTCTCCTTCAGGAGAACCACAAGGGGAAAGACCGCAGTCCTGTGGGTGTGGCAATGACAAGTCATCTTTGTCGTCTTACGTGTGTGGATGTGTGGCAGAGGGAAGTGTCCCTAGTGGAAGTGAAATTTGGAGACCTTCTGTTTGGGGAGGGCTGGCAGCCATTTATTTCTAGTGAAGAAGACCCTTCCCTTCTAAAGAAGGGGAAGTAAGTTAGCTTGCCAATTCATTAGCAAACATTCTGATTAGACCTTCATAGTACATTGCTTGGTGGCCAAAAGTAGGGAGAGGAGAGACAGCCCCCAACCCACTAACATTTGCTGGGTCTGGGGAAGGGGTTCAAATGGAGGCTCCAGTACCATGTGTCTAAATATTGGGTTGTCAGAAAAGTCGTGACGTATTTTTTCTATTGTATCTTTTTCGTTGCAAAAGTGTGTTATGACTTTTCTGAAAACCCAATAAATATTTCAACATTTCAATTAAATCTATCTCTAAATCTAGTTCTATCCTCCTATCTTGGTACATAGACCTTTATAATGACCTGGACAGACAGAATTCTAAATTTAGAATTCTCAGACTCCTCAAATTTTTGTCCAGAATCACCCTTGGGTACATGTCAACATCCTGGCCACAGGTCCCAAGCCTGTCTGCACAGTCTGCAAACAGCCTCCCTGGTACAGACCAGTAGAGTGGTCCACCCATGAGAGAATGGACAGAGACAGACACTGAAGCATGTCCCAGGGTCCTGTAGTATGGCCTGGGAAATGGGGCAGGGTCTGGGTAGGAGCATCCCAGGGCCCCATGGATGTGGCGTGGCTGAAGGAGGTGTGAGTAGGGCCCTCCAAGCATGGTGTCTAGGGCCTGTGCTCAGCATCAGAATCATATGGTGGGGGATTGGAGATGGGAGGAGTAGATGGAATAGGTGGAAGCTTGGAAGCTTGGAACCTCATCCAGGGCAGGTGGGGTTCTATAGGGGTGAGATTAGGCACCCTAGGCATGAGGGCCCTGGATATGCCAAATTGTGTTCCTAGAAATGCCCTTTTATTACATTCTAATTGTGGGCAATTCATGTACAGCTTCACTACTCATCTGATGTAGGCTCACTGGATGTCTCCTGTCCCTGTCTCAGACCCCTCTCCTTCCCAGTCCCCAGTTCTTCCTTGTAATGTGGCTTTGGTGTTGGTGGTAACAGAGGTCTGCTGTCATGAAAGGAGCCAGCAGTGGGATTGGGGTAGAATGGAGGGCAAATGGTTTTTCTCTTTCTCTGCTTCTGTCCCCTCACTGCTCTCTTAGAAATCTGCTGGGCTGGTCCTTATTCTTTGCCTCTGCTCCCCACACTCACCCGATACCTGTCTTTCCATTTTGTTTCTATTCTTGATTTCTGTTCCTTTTTTTTTGCCTGAGAGTTTCTTTCTTCCTGTTGGTTGGTGGTGGTGGTGACGGCTTGGCAGAGGCAGTGGGGCATTCCAGGGAGGCTGGAGATACTTTCCTGACACCCCAGGGAGCTGTGATAATATTGTAGTAGTCTGTATTTAGGTATTTTACAAGTTACATAGGCTTTTGTGGGTTAACATGGAGACCTAACTATCCCTAATAACATTATTTCTGTGGAGAAGTACTTTCCCAGTTTCAAATAACTGATTTACAAAAGAGCTTTCAGAACAAAACGTGTTTGTCATTGTGGCTGTTATTTTTAGAATTTTGGATCTGAAAGGTGCCCTGTGTGCATCAGTAAATGAATGGAATTAAATTGAACCTGATGTGTGGGGCTCCTTCCAGTTCTAAAGTGTCTATGATTTTAGCCCACTGCCCTCATTTTAATAGGCGAGGAAACCGCTGTCAGGGAAAGTGAAGTGATCTATAAAAAGCCAAGCACGAGGTGTGGTTAGGAGCTAGGCCTCTGATTGTACCTTGGGTCCTCTCCTATCCCTGTCAGGATGTCCGAGTGCCATGTTGATTACCAGAGGACTGAACACCAGCATGTGTTTGGGGCAGGAGGACGTACAGGGGGCATGATGGCCTTGGACCTCAGCAGATGCTGCTGGTATCCACCCGTGGGCACAGGAGCCTCAGCACCACAGGAGCTTCTTAGAGTTTCATCCATGTGACCGTGTGAAAATGAGACCATAATTGAAGAGAAGAAGCAAGAATCATAGCTCTTTGGAGTTTAAACGTGGTCACAGGGGTCATTTGGTCCACATTCTCAAGCAGTGTCCTTGTCCGTATTTTACAGTGAGATCAAACTGCATGTGGAGTTAAATCTTTGGAATTTTTTTTATGGCATTGCAGCAGTCTTGAACTTCCTTACCTTTAAGAGTTCTAGTACACAGAATAATAACTAAGGTTTTTTCAGAACTTTAAGAAATTTGTTTTCTGTGGTATTGATTGCATAACATGCACGAGGCTGTTTCCTCACATGTAAAAGCTCCTAACGCCGTGCATGCTGTCTGCAGGGACTGATCACTAATTGTGTCCATTCTTGTTGTCGCCATAATCAGGGATCGATCCCCTGTCTCTGCCAGAAGTCTCTTCCTATCTGCTCCTTAGCAGGTTTCCTGTTTTCTGGTGCCTCCCCCTTAATTTGGGAGTATTTTCTGTCACTCCAGGGGAACCTGTTTCATATTCTGAAAAGCGCTCTTCATGGGTCAAGAGGTACAGGATTTCTTCTTTTAAAAAATGTTTTTAACGTTTTTGATTTGTTACATTCCAGGAATTAATTTTGATTCCTCTCTGAGGCCTAGTAGTCCTTTCAGTTATGGCTTTTTTTCTTGACCTTTTCCTGTACACTGTTAGTCTTGGACCTTCTTTTTAAAAATAAACTGGGGGCATAGGAACATTCCTTATTTACCTTCTCTATTGGGTGTCTGATTTGCATTTATATCAAATACCATCAGTAACTGCTCAGCTACGGGGACAAAGTAAGACAAAACTTTCTAAAGTTGAGTTACCCCTTTTTTGTGTGTGGCTTCTCCTGGAATAGCTTTTGTGTTCTGACCTTGTTATCTGAAGACTTCTCAGTCTGGAGTTTCCTTCCCCCTTTTCTGACCTTTGTCTGTTGGCCAGGTTTCAGTATTTCACACTAATTTTCACCATCTGATCTCCTTTAGGCCACAAAGCAAATATACAGAGACCTCTTTCTACCTCCTGCCCATCCCTTTGCCCTTGAATGCTGGGTGTTAAGGTTAAAGTGATTGTCTAACGTTTGGGATTAGTCCCTGAGGAAATGACGAAGGCTGTGTAGCTGAGCAGTATTTAATAGGGTAGATTGTTTTTTAGACAATTTGAAAATCCCAGTCATCTGTGACTTTTAATATTCCCTACAAAGGAATCTTGCCGACAACCCTGCTGAGTTCCGCACTACGCTTCCCCTGTTCAGGTACTCTCTCACTCTTCAAAATGATTTTTCACACCTTTTCTTTTCTCCTCAAACCTCCAGCTTCTCCTCACCTCCCTTAATATCAGCTGGTGACTTCGCTTCTTATTTCACTGATGAAGTAAAAACACTTTGAAGACAGTTCTTTCTATGTTGAAATGAAAACCTCACCTCATCTGTATTTGTAGACTCTGATTTCCTTCTTACTAAACCATCCATACTCATCCATATTCTCATCCATATGCCTGTCCAAGGCCTGCCCTTCTTCTTGCACTGGATTTTATCTCCTCACTTACTGAAGAATATTCCTCTAAAGTTGGTCCTTTTCTCTCTGCATCATTCATTTTTCCTCTATATTGGGTCAACCCAATCAGTAGCAATATCTTCTATCTTTTCTTTATTTTTTTATGGATAATAATAATTATTATTATTATTTATTATTAGTTTCAGGTGTACAATGCAATAGTTATCCTTTACACCCCTTACAAAGTTACCACCTCCCTCCCTCCATCTACCCCGATATCATACATGTCTATTACAATTCCATTGACTCCATTCCCATACTATACTTCACATCCCATGACTATATATATGTTAAATTATAGTTGACATATGATATTATTCAGTGGTAGCTTCAGATGTACAGTGCAGTGGTCAGGCCTCTACCCCGTCCATGAAGTGGTCTCCCTAAAAAGACATGAGTCCATCTGGTCCCCTAAAAAATATTTACAACATTACTGATTATATTCCCCAAACTATCTCTTCTATCCCTGCAGCAATATTGTAGCTACCAGTTTATACTGTTTCGTCCCTTCCCCTTCTCCCTCATGCCCACCCCTGTCCCATCTAGCCCTCATCAGTTTTTCCTCTGTGTCTCTCAAGACTTTTCTGTTGACATTACTCATTTATTCAGTTCTTTAGATTCCACATATAAGTGAGATCATATGGTATTTGTCTTTCTCTGACTGACTTATTTCACTTAGCATAATGTTCTCTAGGTCCATCCATATCGTTGCAAATGGGACGATTTCTTTCTTCTTGATAACTGTGTAATACTCCATTGTGTAAATGGACCACAGTTTCTTTTGTGTGTGTGTGTGTTTCTATTTTTTTTTCTTTTTTTTTTATTGTGAAATAAACATGTTTTGAAAAAATGAGCTTCAGGTGTACAACACAGTGCAATAGTTATACTTTTTACCCCTCAAAGTGACAACCCCCTCCACCATTTTGCCACCCCACTCCTCGCCCTCGATATCATACATATCTATTACAATTCCTTTGACTCCCTTCCACCGTATAATCCACAACCCATGACTATCTATATATTCAATTACAGTTGGCATACAATATTACACAACATCAGTTTCAGGTGTACAGTGCAGTGATCAAGCCTCTACTCCATCCATGAAGTGGTCTCCCTAACAATACATGTGACCATCTGACACCCCACAAAATATTTACAACATTATTCCCCAAACTGTCTTTCATATCCATGTGGCAATATTGTAGTTACCTATTTATACTGTCTAATCCCTTGCCCTTCTCCCTCATCCCTACCCTCCTCCCAACTAGCAACCCTGTTTTTCCTCTATATCTATGAGACTGTTTCTGTTTGTCTTGCTCATTCATTCAGTTTTTCAGATTCTACATATAACTGAGATCATATGGTATTTGTCTTTCTCCGAATGACTTATTATTTCACTTAACATAATAGTCTCTAGGTCCATCCATATTGTTGCAATTGTTACGATTTCTTTCTTCTTTATGGCTGCATAATACTCCACTGTGTAAATGTACCACAGTTTCTATTTTTTTTTTTTTGAGGGCAGTGTCACTGGCCCTCATATGTGAGGCCGAACCAGGGCCGCTGGCTTCCCAAGCCAGCGCTTAACCACCACATCACTCGGCCTGCCCAATGTGCCACAGTTTCTTAATCCAGTCATCTACCGATTGGCATTTCAGTTGTTTCCAAGTCTTGGCTATTGTAAATAGCGCTGCAATAGACATAGGGGTGCATATATTTTTTCGAATTAGCATCTTGGATTTTTCTGGGTAGATACCCAAGAGTGGAATTGCTGGGTCATATGGCAGTTCCAGTTCCAGTTTTCTGAGATATCTCCATACTGATTTCCCTAATGGCTGCACCATTTGCAGTCCCACCAACAGTGCACCAGGGTTCCCGTTTGTCCACACCCTCGCCAGCACTTGTTGTTTGTTGATTTGTTGATGAGAGCCATTCTGACCAGAGTGAGGTGTATCTCATTGTGGTTTTTATTTGCATTTCCTTGATAATTAGTGAGGTTGAACATTTTTTCATATGCCTGTTGGCTATCTGTATGTCCTCTTTAGAGAAATGCCTCTTCATATTCTCTGCCCATTTTTTAATAGGGTTGTTTGTTTTTTTGGTGTTGAGTTGCATGAGTGTTTTATAAATTTTGGATATTAACCCCTTATCAGATATATCGTTGGCAAATATCTTCTCTCATTCAGTAGGCTGCCTTTTTGTTTTATTGATGATTTCCTTTACTGTGAAAAAACTTTTAAGTTTGATATAATCCCTTATGTTCATTTTTTCTTTTATTTCCCTTGCCCAAGGGGATATATCAGTAAAAATATTACTCAGGGTAATGTCTGCAAACTTACTCCCTATGTTTTCTTCTAGGAGTTTTATGGTTTTAGGTCTTACATTTAAGTCTTTAATCCATTTTGAGTTTATTCTCATATATGGTGTAAGTAGGTGATCCATTTTCATTTTTTTGCACGTGTCAGTCCAATTTTCCCAGCACTGTTTATTAAATATACTATCTTTACTCCAATGTAAATTCTTGCTTCCATTGTCATAGATTAAATGACCGTATATGGATGGGTTTATTCCTGGGCTCTCTATTCTGTTCCATTGGTCTACATGTCTGTTTTGTTTTTTCTTGAGGGCAGTATCACTGGCGCTCATATGTGGGACCCGAACTGGGGCCGCTGGCTTCCCAAGCCAGTGCTTAACCACTGCGCCACTCGGCTGGCCCTCTATGTGTCTGTTTTTATGTCAGTACAGTACTGTTTTGATTATTGTAGCCTTGTAGTATGTTTTGATGTCAGGTAGTGTGATGCCTCCCACTTTGTTCTTATTTCTCAGGATTACCGTGGCTATTCGGGGTCTTTTGTGGTTCCATATAAATTTTAGGATTCTATGTTCTATTTCTGAGAAAAATGTCCTTGGTAGTTTGATTGGAATTGCATTGAATCTATATATTGCCTTAGGTAGTATTAACATTTTAACTATATTAATTCTTCCTATCCATGAGCATGGTATCTATTTCCATTTATTTGTATCATCTTTGATTTCTCTCTTCAGTGTCTCATAATTTTCTGCGTACAGGTCTTTTACTTCCTTAGTTAAATTGATTCCTAGATATTTTATTGATTTTGAAGCAATTGTAAAAGGGATTGATTTCCTGATTTTTTCTTCTGATAGTTTATTATTGGTGTATACAAAAGCAACTGATTTCTGAATATTAATTTTGTATCCTGCTACCTTACCAAATTCGTTTATCAGTTCTAGCAGTTTTTTGGTGGAGTCTTTGGGATTCTCTCTATATAGTATCATGTCATCTGCATATAATGACAATTTTACTTCCTCTTTTCCAATTTGGTTGCCTTTTATTTCATTTTCTTGTCTGATTGCTGTGTCTAGAACTTCCAGAACTATGTTAAATAGAAGTGGTGAAAGCGGGCAGCTTTGTCTTGTTCCTGATCTTAAGGGGAAAGCTTTCAGCCTTTCCCTATTGAGTACTATGTTTGCTGTGGGCTTATCATATATATGGCCTGTATGATGTTGAGATATGATCCCACTATTCCTACTTTGCTAAGAGTTTTTATCATAAATGGCTGCTGGATTTTGTCAAATGTCTTTTCTGCATCTATTGATATGATCATATGATTTTTATTTTTCATTTTGTTAATGTGATGTATTACGTTAATTGATTTGAGGATATTAAACCACTCTTGCATACCAGGAATGAATCCCATTTGATTGTGGTGTATGATCTTTTTAATGAGATCTGAATTCGGTTTGCTAGTATTGTGTTGAGAATTTTTGCATTTATGTTCATTAGGGATATTGGCCTGTAGTTTTCCTTTTTTGTAATATCTCTTTCTGACTTAGGAATCAGGGTGATAGTGGCTTCATAGAAAGAGTTTGGGAGCCTTCCCTTCTTTTGTATTTTTTGGAATAGTTTGAGGAGAATAGGTATTAATTCTTTTTTGAATGTTTTGTAAAATTCATCTGTGCAGCCATCTGGTCCAGGGCTTTTGTTTGTTGGAAGATTGTTGACTACTGATTCAATTTCTTTGGCAGTAATGAGTCTGTTCAGAGTTTCTGTTTCTTTTTGGTTCAGAATTGGTAGATTGTATGCTTCTAGAAATTTATCCATTTCTTCCAGATTGTCAAATTTGTTAGCATATAGTTGCTCATAGTATTTTCTTATAATTTTCTGTATTTCTGTGGTATCTGTTGTCACTTCTCCTCTTTCATTTCTGATTTTATTAATTTGGGTCCTCTCTCTCTTTTTCTTGGTGAGTCTGGCTAAGGGTTTGACGATTTTGTTTATCTTTTCAAAAAACCAACTCTTGGTTTCATTGATCTTTTGTATTGTTTTTTTGTTCTCTATTTCATTTATTTCTGCTCTGGTCTTTATTATTTCCTTCCTTATACTCCCTTTAGGCTTGTTTTGCTGTTTTTTTTTTTCAAGTTCCCTTAGGTGTAAAGAGAGTCTGTTGATTTGAGATTTTTCTTCCTTTTTTAGGTAGGCCTGCACTGCTATGAACTTCCCTCTTCGGACTGCCTTCACTGCATCCAGAGATTTTGGGTCGTGGTGTTTTCATTTTTGTTGTCTCAAGGTATCTTTTGATTTCCTCCTTGATCTCATTTTTGACCCACTCACTATTTAGAAGCATGTTATTTAGCCTCCATGTATTTGTAAGCTTTCCAGATTTCTTCTTATAATTGATTTCTAGTTTCATAGCATTGTGGTCAGAGAAGACACTTGATATGATTTCAATCTTCTTAAATTTGTTGAGACTTGTTTTGTGGCCTAACATGTGGTCTATCTTGGAAAATGTTCCATGTGCACTTGAGAAGAGTGTATATTCTATAGCTTTGAGGTGAAATGCTCTAAAAATATCAATTAAATCCAGCTGGTCTAAAGTGTCATTTAAGGCCACTATGTCCATGTTGATTTTCTGTCTGGAGGATCTGTCCATTGGTGACAATGGGGTGTTGAAGTCCCCTACTATGATAGTGTTACTGTTGATCTCTGCCTTTATGTCTGTCAAAATCTGTTTTATATATTTAGAAGCTCCTATATTGGATGCATCGATGTTTACTAGGGTTATGTCCTCTTGTTGAATTGATCCCTTTATTATTATGTAGTGCCTTTCTTTGTCTTTTATTATAGTCTTCATTTTAAAGTCTATTTTGTCCAAAATAAGTATTGCTACTCCAGCTTTTTTCTCATTTGCATTTGCATGAAATATCTTATTCCATCCCTTTACTTTCAGTCTGTGTGTGTCTTTTGATCTGAGATGAGTCTCTTGTAGACAGCATATGCATGGGTCCTGTTTTCTTATGCACTCAGCCACTCTGTGTCTTTTGATTGGAGCATTTAGCCCATTCATATTTAAAGTAATTACTGATGAGTGCATATTTATTGCCATTTTGTTATTTCTATTTCTTGTCTTCCTGGGTGAGCTTGTTTTTCCCTTTCTTCTGTTTAAAAAAGCCCTTTGAACATTTCCTGCAATGCTGGCTTGGTGGTAATGAACTCCTTAAGCTTATTCTTTTCTGAGAAGCTCTTTATCTCTCCTTCAATTTTAAGTGATAGCCGTGCTGGGTAGAGCAATCTTGGTTGTAGACCTTTATTTTGTGTCACTTTGAATATCTCCTGCCACTCCCTTCTGGCCTGCAGAGTTTCTGAAGAAAAGTTAGCTGTTAGTCTTATAGAAGTTCCTTTGTATGTAACCTGCTGTCTTTCTCTTGCTGCTTTTAGGATTCTGTCTTTGTCTTTAAGCTTTGCCATTTTAACTGTGATGTGTCTTGGTGTGGGCCTGTTTGGATTCAGTCTGTTTGGAACTCTCTGCACATCCCGGGCTTGTATGTCGATTCCTTCACAAAGGTAGGGAAGTTTTCAGTCATTGTTTCTTTAAATACATTCTCAATCCCTTGCTTCTTCTCTTCTCCTTCTGGTATTCCTATGACGTGATGGTTGTTGTGTTTCATGTTGTCCCAGAAGTCTCTTAAACTATGTTCATTCTTTTTTATTCTTTTTTCTTTTTGTTGTTCTAGCTGGGTGATTTCTGCTGTTTTGTCTTCTAATTCCCTGATCTGCTCCTCTGCTTCATCTATTCTACTGGTGATTCCTTTGAGTGCGTTCTTCATTTCAGTAATTGTATTCTTTAGTTCTAACTGGTTGTTTTTTATGGTTTCCCTGTCCTTTATGTCCTCACTAAGTTCCTTAAGCATTCTTATCATCAGTGTTCTAAACTCTGTCTCTGAAAGTTTGGATACCTCTGTTTCGTTTAGTGCCATTTCTAGAGTTTTCTTCTGATCTTTTATTTGGGACATGTTTCTTTGTTTCCTCATTCTGGCTGTCGTTCTGTGAATGCTTCGATGTATTAGATAGATCACCTAGAAAGAAGAGAGAAAAAAAATAAGTAAAAGAGGTCAGGGGGTGGGGCTCTCCATCCTCTTTAATCTGCAGATCACTTGCTCAGCAATAGAGAGTATCTGGGTGACTCAGCACCAACTATTGGGGGGAAGAGCTTAACGTGTTATGCGTCGGCATCCCTCTCAGGCTTGCAGTGAGCTTTCCACAATTAGGTGCTGTGTGCTCTGGAACCATGCTCACAGACTTGACGTGGCCTCCTCTGTAAGTCCTTCGTTTAGAGGTTCTGTTCCTCTAGTGTTCAGGGGACTTCCTAGGTTAAGTGTTGTATAAGTTGTTTGTAATTTTGATTTGATCCTGGGAGGCAGTTTGGAAAGCATCTATCTATTCCACCATCTTACCAGAACCTCCTCTGTACCACAGTTTCTTAATGCAGTCGTCTACCGATGGGCATTTCGGTTGTTTACAAGTCTTGGCTATTGTAAATAGTTCTGCAATGAACATAGGGGTGCATATATTTCTGCACCAATCTGCAGTCCCACCAACAGTGCACCAGGGTTCTGTTTTCCCTACGACCTCGCTAGCACTTTTTTGTTGATTTATTGAGTATCTTCTATGTTAAAAAATGCTCTCTTGAACCCACTTCTCTTTGTAGCTACCACTCTAGTTTCTTTTCTCCTTTATCATATAACATTCAAAAGAATATCTACACTCTTTCTGACTTTCTCTCTTGCATCCTTATTAGTTTGGCATTTGTCCCTACCACTTTACCAAAAAGGTGTTATCAAGGTCATTTAATAACTATTACATTGTGAAACCTAATGGTTGGTTCTCAATCCCTACCATACTTGATTCAATCCTTACCATACTTGATTCAATCCTTACTTGATTCATACGCAGCATTTGACACAATCCTTCATTCCATTTTCCTTGATTTTCTTCCTTGGTTGTAGTACCCAGCCTCTTAGTTCTCTTCCTCTCCTTTTATTCCTGTGTGTGTGTTGATGGTTTCTCTTCCTCTTGCCAATGTCTCTACACTGGACATCCCCAGGTTCAATTATTGGGTTCCTTCTTTTCTCTCTTTACTTACTTTACGGACATTCTTACTACTTACTTTATGGACATTCTTACCTAGTTCCAAGACTTTATTTCTTCAAATATTTAATTGTTGGTCTTAGTGTCATTATCTGCTCCTTCTTATCTAATGATATCTATTAGAGCTTTAATATTGTCCCATAAATTGCTGAGGCTGTATTTTTAAATTATTTTTGATATTTGTTCTCTGTTCTTCAGATTGGTTAATATCTATTGATCTTCAAATTTACTGACTTTTCTTCTTTCATCTCCATTCTGCTTTTGCAACGACCTCATGAGTATTTATTTATTTATTTATTTATTTATTTATTTATTTATTTATTTTTGAGGGCAGTGTCACTGGCCCTCATATGTGGGACCCAAACCGGGGTCGTTGGCTTCCCAAGTCAGCGCTTAACCACCGCGCCACTTGGCCGGCTGGACCCCATGAGTTTTTGATTGTAGATATTCTAGTTTTCAGTTCTATATTTTTTATTTGGTTCTGATTAATAATTTATATTTTTCTGCTGGGAATGCCCAGCTTTCCATTGATTTCAAGAGCATGTACCTCATGGAATATAGCTATAATAGCTGCTTTAAAGCCTTTGCTTGAAAATTCTATCTTGTGGGTCATATTGAGTTGGCATCTATTGATTATCTTTTACCTTGGGAACTGGTCATATTTTCCTGTTTTTTTTTTGTACATCAAGCAATTTTGTATTGTCCTGAATATTGTGAATATTATGTTGTGTAAACTCTGGGTCCTTTTGTAACCCTGGAAAATTTTGGTGTTTTTTGTTTTAGCAGGCAATCAACATGGTTCGGTTTAGGCCAGAAATTCTGTCTGACCCTCTTTCAATGTAGGTTCTAATATAGTTGAGTTTTCCAAAACCTCTGCGTTCTGTATTGGGTTTATCCTGCATATGTGCGACTCAGGGGTGAACCCAAGACTTTGGTGGGTTCACACCAGAATAGAGGATTCCCCTTTTGTAGCTCTCCCCTCTCTGTTTGGTTCAAGGGGTGAGACAGATGGGTTTTCTATCTGAGATTTATCTTGACTGCAGACCTCTGTGAATGGGGCCCACCCTTGAGGCAAAGCCTCAAGAGGAGAGAGAGAGAGAGAGAGAGAGAGAGAGAGAGAGAGAGAGAGAGAGAGAGAGGAATTAACCATTTGCAGGTCACTTTTCCAACTTTTGCCTCCTTTCCACACTCTGCCTCTTTTTTCCCCCCCATTTTTTTTATTGTGATAAAATACATGTAGTATAAAATTTACCATCTTAACCATTTTTAAGTATATAGTTCAGTAGTTTTTAATACATTAATAATGCCATGTAGCCATCACTACCATCCATCTCCATAGCTCTTTTCATCTTGTAAAACTGGAACTCTATACCCATTAGATAATGAGTCCTCCTTGCCCCCCTCCCCCAGCCCCTGGAAACCATCATTGTACTTCCTGCTTCTATGATTTGAACTATTCTAAGTATCTCATATGAGTGGAATGATACAATATTTGTCTTTTTTAGTGACTGGCTTATTTCACTTAGGATGATGTTTTTAAGATTCATCCATGTTCTACCATATGGTAGAATATCCTTTTTTTTTTAAGGCTAAATAGTATTTTGTCTTATGTATATACCACATTTTACTTATTTATCTGTTGATGGACACTTGGGTTGCTTCTACATCTTAGCTATTGTGAATAATGCTGCTATGACTATGGGTGCACAAATACCTCTTTGAGACCCTGATTTCAATTCTTTTGAGTATGTACTCGTAAGTGGAATTGCTGGATCATATGGTAATTCTATTTTTAACTTTTTTTAGAAATGAACATACTATTTTCTAGCTGCACCATTTTATGTCCCACTAACTGTGCACAAGGGTTCCGGTTTCTCTCCATCTTTATTTATTTATTTATTTATTTATTTATTTATTTATTTATTTATTTTGAGGGCAGTGTCACTGGCCCTCATATGTGGGACCCAACCGGGGCCGCTGGCTTCCCAAGCCAGTGCTTAACCACCGCGCCACTCGGCCGGCTCTCCACATCCTTATTAACACTCGTTATTTTCTGTATTTTGTTTTTGTTTTGTGTTTTAATTAGTTTTTTTTTTTTTTTTTTTTGAGGGCAGTGTTACCAGCCCTCACATGTGGGACCCGAACCAGTGCCGCCGGCCTCCAAGCCAGCGCCCAACCACCGCGCCACTCGGCCGGCCCTGTTTTGTTTTCTGATAATAGCCATCCTACTGGGTGTGAGGTTGTATCTCACTGTAGTTTTGATTTGTATTTCCCTAATGATCAGTGATGTTGAACATTTTTCCATGAGCTTATTGATCATTTGCCCATCTTCTTTGGAGAAACACCTATTCAAGCCCTTGGCCCATTTTTGGATCTCGTTTTTGTTTTTTTGTTTTTGAGTTTTAGGAGCTTTCTTTATATTCTAGGTATTAATTCCTTATCAGATATATGATTTGCAAATATTGTCTTCCATTTTGTAGGTTGCCTTTTACCTCTGAGGTTATCTTTTGATGCACAAAATTTTAAAATGTTCTTAAAATCCTATTTGTCTATTTTTTCTTTTTTTGCCTGTGCCTTTGGTGTCACATCCAAGAAAACATTGACAAATCTAATGTCATGAAGCTTTTGTCCTATAGTTTCTTCTAAGAAAGAAGTTTTGGTTTTTTTTTTTAAAAGATTTTATTGGGGAATTGGGAGAGGGGAACAGTCTTGGGGAATCGGGGAAGGGGAACAGACAAGCTGCTGTCTTTTTGATCTTCAGTCTAGTTGCGGAGGACGTTGCTTCACTGGCCCATGTTGGTATCGTCATTGTGCTCTTCCCAGATGAGGCAGATTGGTTGCCGGCCTCTGGATGGTCGCTCACATGGCTATTGGCAGCTCATGCTGGCTGCCAGCAACTCACACTGGCTGCCGGCCACTCACTGTAGCCCATGGCAGCCCACTGCAGCAGGGGCTGCAGCCTACACCATTGCGGGCTCGCACAGCCCAGCTCCAGGTGGAGCTGTTGTTATCTGTAGAGGGCAGTGTCACTGGCCCTCATGTATGTGGGATCCAAACCGGGGCCACTGGCATCCCAAAACCAGCTCTTAACCAATGCGCCATTCGGCCGGCCCAGAAGTTTTATACTTTTTATACTTTTAGGTCTTACTTGTAGGTCCTTGATCCATTATTGAGTTAATTTTTGTATACAGTGTTAGGTAAGGGTCCAACTTCATTCTTCTGCATGTGAATATTCAGTGTTCCCTGCACCATTTGTTGAAAAGATTGTCCTTTCCCCATTGAATGGTCCTGGTACCCTTGTCAAAAATCATTTGACCATATATGTGAGGTTTTATTTCTGGGCTCTTTATTTTATTTTATTGGTCTCTATAGCTGTCTTTATTCTGATACCATACTGGTTTAATAACTGTAGCCATAATCTGCCTGCTTTTGTTTCCTTTTTATACAGCAGGTCTTAGGTAATTGTTTATTGTATTTTGTCCAGATTCTCTAGTTGTAGTCAGAGGAAGGATGCATGTTGTGAGCATTCACCAGTGAAGTAGTTTTATGATTTGGAATGCCTTTTGTCCACATCCAGATTCAATCTCTTGCCTGAACCTCTCTCCTGAACTGAACTTCTCTTAACAGTCATTTGCTGTGGCTAGAATCCTTACCTTCTCTACTTGCAGCATCTCTGAAGCACAGCCAGGTATACAGTAGCTACGTAGCTCAAATACTTAAACCCGGAAATCCAGTGAAGACTCTGAAATCCATCTCACCTTTATTCTTTCCATCAGAATCCATTTTCAGTGCAGTGAATGAATGGTCACATGGGTTAGTCACAGCAAGGACAGTTGTCGCCCCAGGGCATGTGTTCTCACTGCTGGTGTGTATAAGAGTACATTTGCCTCTTGTTCTTTCTAAGGCTACCTTATAAATTAGGATATCTATTGAGATGGCTTTCTGGATGTACTTCTAACTTCTGAAAGTGGACTTTAGAAAGGAAGATTTCGGGGATGTTATTCTACCAGTGAAATATGGCGTTGACAACTGAAAGTCTCTTATTGCTCCAACAATGAAACTATGATTGCTCAGTAGCATTATTGCTCAGAATGAACCAGCTTAGGTGGTAAATAACTGATAAGTCTTGTTATTCTTTGTTTTGCTTTTTTGAGTTCAGTATTTTCTTGTTTGCCAAGTTTTATACACGTATGTAAGGCTTTTTCCTTCCACTTTATGTGGCAGTATAAGTTTTTTATTTTTATTTATGTGAGAGTAGCAGTTTAATATTGCCATGGTTGGAATTTAGGATGAATAGTGGTTTATGAACTTTTAAAAGATCTACTTCTCACTTATGTTTTGAGAGTACGATATTATATAATTGTTCTCTGTGTAACCAGAAAGAGGGAAGATAATGGAAGTGTTTTTTGCACAGTCTCTGTGTGCTATTCAGCATTTAATTTAGATAGTTAGTAGTATTTTTTTTTTTTTTTGAGGGCAGTTTCACTGGCCCTCACATGTGGGACCCGAACCGGGGCTGCTGGCCTCCCAAGCCAGCGCCCAACCACCGCGCCACTCGGCCGGCCCTAGTAGTATTCTTTAGCTGTCCAGGTCATATGGCAGTTTCCAGCATCTTAAAGGCATTAAGGGAAATACTTTGCGGCTTTGTTAGTAAGATTCTAAATATGCCTGAGATCTGACTTACGTCTCTTGGTGGAAGGAAGCCTTAGTGGGAGGGAACATTTCTAAGCATTTCCCTGGCTGTATGAATTCTAGAGTGTGTTTTGAGTACTCATTCATATTTCTGTGCATTTATTAATCCAGTACATTCTTGTACCTTTTTTTTTTTTTTTTGAGGGCAGTGTCACTGGTCCTCATATGTGGGACCGAACCTGGTCCCAAGCTAGCGCTTAACCACCACGCTAATCCAGTACATTCTTATTGCATATTCTGCTCTATACCAGTCACTGTGCTCGGTCGGCATGTAGGAAAGAGTACCTCTCTGAAATACAGAGCCACTGATGGAGGCGAAATGGGAAACCAGAGCACTGTTGTGAGCCTGATGAAAAGATTGTCAGGTGGGAGGCAGGAACCCTGACAGGAAACCAGGAAGCAGAGTCTGAGCACTGGCTTCAATATGTTGCTGCCCTGATTAGTTGAAGTATACACGCGCCTTAACATTGTTTGTACCCAATTCTGTGTAATTTCCCTTCTTTGCAATTCTCTTGAAGAAACAGAAACAGTGTTTATAATAGTTTTTTAAAAAAGGAGAAAATATAATTCCCCCATAGATCAGATTGGTGAAATGAATTACAGTACATTCATGAGATGGAGTTCTTTACAGTCATTAGAAATCATATTGCAAAAGAATATTTAATGTCATGGGAAATACTATCTAATAAGTAGGGGAAAAGCCTACAAAGCAGTGTGATCTCAATTTGGTAATGCTGCATTCCCAATCCAGCCCACCTAGACTGCCTTATTGAAATTGTAGCCATCCCCACCCCCCATCCTATATGCACTCCCTTAGCCTGCTCTGCTCCACACCCCTCCATACTTACCACTTTCTAACATACTACAGAATTCACTTGTTCATATTATTGCTTGTTGTCTTTCTCTTCTGATGGAATATAAGTTGTAAGAGGGCAGGGATTTTTCTTTTTTTTTGGCCTGTTTTGCTCACTGATGCATCCCTGATGCTTTTGCCTACAAAGTGTCTGAAACATGACAGATCCCAATAAATACTGTAATTGTTGAATAAATGTTGAAGGAAAGGTGGTTGAATTATAACATAAATGGTTGTTAATTTTTTTCTCTTTACTTTTCTGAAGTTTCCATATTTTTTTTTTTTTAAAGATTTTATTGGGGAATTGGGGGAGGGAAAAGCATTGGGGAATTGGGAAAGGGGAACAGACAAGTTGCTATCCTTTTGTTCTTTAGTCTAGTTGTGGAGGATGTCGCTTCGCTGGCCCATGTTGTATTGTGATCATTGCCCTCTTCCTGGCTGAGGCAGATCGGTCTCCAGCCATTGGATGGTTGCTCATGGCTGCTTATGGCAACTCAACCTGGCTGCCGGCCACTCACAGTAGCTTATGGCAGCCACTGCAGCCCCACTGCAGCCTATGTTATTGCCAGTGACTCACAGCAGCCTAGCTCCAGGTGGAGCTGTTGTTCACTATCTTAGCTGTAGAGGGTGCAGCTTCACTGGCCCATGTGGGATCCGAACCAGTAGCCGTGCTACTGAGAGCTGACATCCCTAGCCAACTCTTAATCTATGAGCCACTCAGCCAGCCCTGAAGTTTCCATATTTTTTTAAAACACGGATTACCTCTATAATAACAGAGAAAAAGCTTAAAAAGAAATTGTTGCCTATGAAATCCTACATATAGACCTATGTAGTTTATCTGGGGGAAATGGCTGAGGGGATGATTGAAGAGGGCAGAGCCAAAACCTTCCATCTGTGTGTAGACAGCATTGGTTAACTGTATCTTAGGACCTGTGGGCTCTGGTCTGGGTTCTGTACTTGACTGGTGGCTGAGTTTTGGACCATTTCTCCTGCTACCCCCATGCTTATGGCTGCCTCCACATCTTGCTCCTGCTTTTCCCTTCCTAGGCTGTATTTTTCCTGGTTACCATTTTAAATTCTGTGTTATCTTCAAATGCCAGCCCGAGTCATGATTTCTTTTTATGGTCTTCTGTCACTACACCACATTGTCCCTTGAATTCCCCATGGCATTCGCAGAGTGTGCCAAGCGCACAGCACTCAAGGAGGTCCCACCTGACATTCTCAGTTCATGGCTCTCACAGCTAGCCTCAGGGAAGCCATGTTTGCAATGCACATTAACCGAAGAAGCCACAGCTACCATTGCTGGGAGCCAAGTGGAATCTATTTTAAGACAAAAACCATAGGAATACTTTAAGCACATATGCTCCACTTGTCTCATGTGTTATCTTTTCTCTGCAAGTAAATGACAAGCTGCTTGAGAAAAGGGTTTCTATTTTGCACTTTTCTTGTCTTCAGTAGCACATAAACAGTTCTGGTCTCCAAGTTGATATCACATACTTGTTGGTTAGTACTTGGTTTCCCATATATAAAATAAATGTTTCTGACTCTTCAGAAATGGCGTAAGAATAATATAGGGGCAGTGATTCGAGAGCCTTAGAAGGCATTATATATGTATGAACATATATATTTAATGACATTTTGTTATTAATAATTTAAAAAGCTAATAAACTAAAGTGAAATGTTCAGGATATAACTTGGCTGCAGTAACTTTCTGCTGTGAAATTGTACAATTTTCATTCAGGGAATACAGATTGATTTTTAGAAAGCAGGGTATTAGACAACAGATTATTCAATTTGGTAAGTGTTTATTGAGATTCTATTTATAAGGTATTGCAATAGTCACTGAAGGGAATGTAGAGGTCAGGGAGAGATTACATGTAATTTGGGGCAGGTTAACATGCATGGAGTAGGACACACTATGATGAGCCCAGAATTATGAATTTTGTTAGATGAGAGATTATAGACATGGGGGAAATAAAGGATTGTAGGTGGAGTAAAAAAAAAAAAAATAGGGGGAGGGGAGAAGGCATTTGGGGGAATAGCAGGTTGTTCCTGGGCAGCACTGCAGGGAACATCTGGGTGATGTGGTGGTAGCAGGGGGTGGGTGGGGGTGGGGTGGAAGGTGGGAGGTGAAGCTAATAGGTAGATTTGGGCAACATGGAAAGCCTTCATGCAGGAATAAGAAGCTCTGTTATCAGCCTCCCAAGAGACCTTTGAATAGTCTACATTAGAAATAGGTTTTCAAAGAAAAGGCTTTACAGGTTTTGTGTGGTTTGATAAATAGAAGAGTAACCATGTGCTTTTGATGTCTGTGGTATTTATGGCAGCGTCTTTAATCTCATAAAGAAATTTATTAAGCAAGTATACATAAAACCAAAGAGAAAATTATTTGATCCCAGAAACAGATTTTTTTTTCCCCTTGTGGTTGCATAGCTACTGGATTGGACTAATGAGTGCTTGAATTGACAAATTTACTCAAACTACTATTGGGAAAATGGAGGTAAATTTCACATGGTTAAATTGTTTTTTCAAAGCCATGTAGCAAAATTTTAAAACGCTTTTGAATAGAATCCATCTGTCTGGCCTCTAAGAAGCCTGCTCTATCAGAAACCTTGTGATGATCTTCAGAATGTTATCAATATGATTGATGCCACGAATGTTCTGTGAGTGTCCTGATATTGATGCTATTTCTGTCTATTTCTTTGTGCAGAATTTGTTTCAGAGCCAATAGTTAGTCATCTACAAAAAAAATTTTTTTTTAAAGCTTTTTGGGGAGGAATCCATACTGTGATTACTAGAACTTCATAAATTATTTTTCAGAGTATTTCAAGAGGTTTAAAAAGTATGTATTCCTAACCCTATGTGACTTATACAATTTTCTTATTAAAATTGATTAGCAGTTTAGAAGCATATAGCTAAGAATCTTTGGGTTTGGGTTGACTCAGAAATTAATTGATATCACTTGAGTTCTTTTTTTGTGTTATTTAAAAATATTCAACTTGTTCCTTGTTTTAGTTTTTAAATTTTGAAATATATTTAAAGAAAGCAAATTGACTCACGTGGAATATTTGCCTATTTTTGTAAAATTGTGTGTGTATATATGTGTGCAAGTGTGTGTATGTACATATGTGTGTACGTGTGTGTGTGTGTGTGTGTGTGTGTGTGTGTGTGTGTGTGTGAGAGAGAGAGCTGGGGCTCTGTGAGTGGAGAAATAAGCTGAGGAGAATCTGTCCCCAAACTCCATCCCCTAGGTGGCTGCCAGGATAAGGGTGGCATTAAAGGAATAGAAGAGGGGACAGTCTCTATTTACATACTTTTAAATGAAATGGGGAGGTTATGTGTGATTTTACCTTGATTTTTTGCATTTTTGAAAGAAAAATAGAAAGAATACTAGTCAAAATTGCTTTTCATTGTATAGATTACTATGTTTTACTTTTTGGGACCAGTGTTTTTCCGTCCCCATGGAAAAGTTAAAGGATACAATATATCCTGCTCATATTTTTACTTTCTTAATGTATTCCCAGCTTCTCATAATATTTTAATTACTACAGTTTCATTTAATTTCACGATGCTCATTTTCAGAGGAGTTACAATCTGTACTTTAATTATATTTCCTTTTAAAATATTTAGGTGAACAGTCCATGATCATTCATAGAATTTAATATTTTTTTTCACATGCTTTATAACATTTTTGAAATCTTACTAATATTTAATACTTTTATAATGAAAATATGTGGATGCTATAATCTTACATTCCATCCTGTGTAGTGTAACTTATAGTGATTCATGTCCTATGATTTTCACATTCTCTCTCACAAAGCAGCAAGTGACCTTGTTAGCTTTTTGAAAGTACTCCTCATTTGAGGGAGAGACATTAGATTTTGAGTTGCAAATATCTTTTTCTTACTGTCATTTTGTGTCATGTTGCATTTAGAGTCTTTACTTACCTGTGCTCAGTCATGTTTTGTTCAAAGGGAATGTCACGGTACTGACCCGTTTCTTTCGTTGTTGTGTGAAGTAACACTTCAGTCATTTCACATTTTAAGTATTAAGGCAGAAGAGAAGCTTTGTCTTTTGAGGAGAGAGTATTATAAATGACTTGGGTGAAGTCGCTAACTATTAGGTTGTCAGAGAAGTCATGAAGCATTTTTGCAACGGAAAACAGAAAAAATATGTCATGACTTTTCCGACAACCCAATAGAATAGGAAAAAGTTAGAGAGATGGGGTTTTCTTCATAGGACCTGAGGCAAGCTATTGAATTTCTCTGGGCCTCCATTCCTGTTGTTGTAAAGTGAGGGAAATGGATTGGGTGCTTTTAATTTCCCTATAGCACTCATACTTTATGGTCTGACTGCAAAAGGCCAAGAACTTGGGCTTTGGAGCTCTGGAAGAGCACTGATACAATATCCCGTTCGTTCCTCTTCCTCCAGCGTGTCCATCTTAGTTCTGTGAGCTTTCAGAGGGCATGGAACATCCTTCTTTTATTTAACATTTCACACGAAGTATCTTGAAGGTTGCCCAGATTTAAATTAGACGAACCATTGGAAATGATTCCGAAAGGAATGAAAATAACCTAAATCTGGACTGCTGTGTGAAAGCTGTCCTGAAGAAAGTGTAGAAAGATGAGGAATCTTTGGCTGGAAAGATGAAGAATGAAGATAAGAAGTCTGGAACATCATCAGGAATGTGATTAGGTGATGGTGGCTGTTTGACCTCATCCAGGGAGCTGAGACCAAGAGGTTACTTCTTGGAAACTGAAATAAGTTTAAATGAAGAGAGGATATGCTCTGTAATACATTTTTAGTTATCCATTATTCCAAATGTAACAAAACTACATCCTTACATAATATGGGGGAAAATTCATGTCCTACGGGAGGTTAATAGGGGAGAGGACCATGTCTTCCGAGGCTATCTGTCTATCTTGCTTCTGATAGTAGAACCAGATTTCGTGCTTGGTGGACCGTGGTTCTGCTCCAGGGTTGCAAGCAGTGATGATGGTGGTGAGTGAGGTTGGTGGCCTTCCAGGCGCCATGTCGAGAATAGGCATGGTGAGTCACCACTATGCAGGGAGATTTCAACACAGGCTGTGTGTGAATAAGAGCATTTATTTCACCAAAAGTCTACTCATAACCTGAGTACCTTTGAGACAGTTGCCTTTTCTTGATTCTTTCTTCTGAGTTCTGGCTCCTGTGTACTGTTTTAGGAAGAAAGCTGGTTATAAATAGATATTTTTGCAACTATTTTAAACCCTATGTTAACAGCTTGAAAGAACCATGGTATTTAACGCAATTTAGTAGTAAATAATTTTACAAACAAACTTGCATTTTATTTTTATAAATTCTAAATTTATCAATTAGCATAGTTTGAAGCTGAGCAAAATGCCATTTCTTTATCCAGCAACCCTATAAAACCAGTAATGTCTTCATTCCACTTCTAGATTTACGGTTTTGAAAATGTTTTCAGCATAAATGTGAGTCTGAGGAATATTTGGGGAGAGCATATATCAATACTAAGAGGTAATGAGAACAAAACTGCTTTATTTCCAAGGGCCTAGTCTAAACCATTGCAGAGGCACCTCCAAGGTCATGGAGAGTCTCCTGGTTGTGGACATGTCTTCAGCTGGGAATCCCTCTTCTGGTAATTGGAAAAGTCTTTGCTATTAGGAAAGTGTCATGTTTGGTCTTGTGCAAAAAGTGACATTTGTCTATTGTTTTAAAATTGCCATCTTGTCAAAGCCAGATCTGAAGGCAATTTCAGGGTCATATCGAGCATTAGGAGGAGAGAATTGTCGTATTGGGGAGGAGGACTGAATTACCTCCTTGGCTCTTCTCAACTCTCATTCCTAAGATTACTTCTTTGATGAGCTGAAACTTTTTACACAACAGAAATGTAGTATTTATTACATTTTCCCTGGATTGCTTCAGGTAATACATTTGTCTCTTTAAGTACAATACAGTATACACTTTCTCCTAGTCTCCCCTCCCCCATTCACAGTTGATAATCATTCTTTATATCTTTATCCAGGGTTTGAGTTGTTGAAGCTTAATCAAATGCCTCCATCCCTGGCCATGTATACCTGACATGTCCATGCGGCCTTCTTTCAGCTTCCAGGATTGTCTGGTCTCAGCTCATGAGAACATGAATGCTGTGCTGTTTGGAAGAGAGTCCATTGTAGGAACCCCCATCATAAAAAGAAAGGCAAATCGGGGTATTAGGTTACTGGTTGTTTTAAATTCATGATTTGCTCAGGATATATTTAGTTATAGTGAGTGACTTTCATACATTTTGCTTTTAGATTTTCTGGGGGTGGAGGAGAGATTTAAAAGCAAAATCACCATCCATATAAAATATGGGGTTTTCATAGTATTTTAACCTTAAGCCATGGTAGGAGATAAAAAACATACCATAAGTGCAGACCTGATCTTAAGTCATGGAAGATGGAAAAATCCATCTTTGTTATCTTTAAATATGTTGATGTTGTACCAGGGAAATGGTTTCCTAACTGCTGGGAGTAGCGGGTTGATTTGTGGCATTGTAGAGGCACAGTGGTCATGACTGATGAGAAACATAATAGATACACAAACAGAAAGCATTGTACAGTAGCCTCCTCCCTCCCCCCGCCCTCCACATCCATGGACAATACATTCCAAGACCTCCAGTGGATTCCTGAAAGCACAGATAGTACTGAACCTTATATATGCTATGTTTTTTCCTATACACACATACCTTTTCACTTAAAGGAAGCACTTTACAGCTTCTTTGCCATATCTGAATCACAAGCATCACTACTTTTGTGCTTTGGGGACATTATTAAGTAAAATAAAGGCTACTTGAACATAAGCACTGAGATACAGTCTATCTGAACACCCAGATAGCTAAGTGACTAACGGGTGGGGAGCAAGGCAGCTGGACAAAGGGATGGAGATGGATTCATGAGGTTTTATCATGCTGCTCAGAACAGCAGGTAATTTAAAATTTATGAATTGTTTATTTCTGGAATTTTCCATTTAATATTTTTGGACTGTGATTGACTGTGGATAACTGAAAAGAAAGCAAAACTGAGGAAAGCAAAACTGTGCATAAGAGGGGACTACTGGACATCGTTCCGTTTGTCCTCTTCCAGGCATGTGCAGCGCTAGCTGTTTTTTTCTTTTACTTTTGTTGTTATAAATGTGCTTGGCACTATGGGCAGGTAATGCCTGGGGTTTGGCCTTTGGGGGTACCCATTGGGTGGAGAGCCTGAGGTAGAGGCATTTTTTTTTTTTCTTGGGAGTGGCTCTTGGGTCAGAGTGGCTGGATGCAGAGGCAGCCTCCTGAATTGGGGGAGAATATGGCAGCTCTGCTAATGCCACAGCACATGGTTTTGCCATCCCCCTGTCACGCACAATGGAAGGTAGTGACAGAGCCTAGTGAAGGTATTACCAGTGTTTGTCACTGTTACCAAAGGAGTGAAATACCAAGCAAATACCTCTTTCTAATGTGTTTCCTTCACACAGGCATGCTTGGGGTCAGTTGTTGTGTTTCATTTTAGGGTTTAAAGGTTTCTGATCAGGAAAGAGGAAATGATAGACTCAGGAGGATTTTCCGTGAAGAAGAAATACTGTTTACAAACTATTCATTTACTAACTATTCAGATTGCATACAATTATTGAATGATGCAAACCTTTCTAACCAAAACATCACTGTAACATTTTAACTTTGAAGTTTTTTAATCAGTAGGAGTGTTTGGAACATACATTTATGTTGTACTTTTTTTAGTTACTAAATTTCAATGAAGAGCTGTAGCCTTGAAAATGCAGAGAGGAACAACTTTAAATAATAGGTGGAAAAGGCGTTGCTGCCAGTAGGCAGATTCTAAAAATATCTAACCTCTTAATCCAAGAATAGTGAAAATTAGGAATATGTTAGTGTACCAAATCTTGAAATATTAGGATGAAAGGGCATTATGTGATCAACATAGGTTTAAGTTTCATAAGAGGAGACACTTTTCACACATGAAGCTTGTTACTGGCGAGAGGCAAAGGCAGGACATACCTGTGACTTCATGTGTCAGGGTAGATCCATAAGGACTTATGTCTATTAGAATGACAGATGTATGCGACTTTTAAGTTTCATGAAAAGGGATAATCATATCCTTCCACAATCACAATACTCTAGGTATCTGTCCCATTAATTTTTTTATGTGGGGTCTAACTCAGATGATTGTGAAATAGATCAGGAAGGAATGAAAATCCTGATGTCGCTTCCAATCCAGGCTATATGTTGCCTGTGTTACTTAAAAAAAAAAACAAAAACAAACTATATAGCAACATTAGTGCTATGTTACAGAACATTTGAAAAATCTCAAAAGAAAAAAAAAGCATGAGCCATGATACCAGAATCCTCACACAGACAGTTTGGTTTGGTGCATTCCTTAGATTTGAGATAGTTTTTTTTCCTTTTGAGTTTGTATCTTCATTTTGTAAACAGCTTTGCTCAGTGCTGCAGAGTGAGTGGGTAAAAGGACTTTGCAGCATTCCACCAGGGAGCTTCACAGGTGGTGACTCATCTCCACATGCTCAGAGCGGAGAGACTTTGCTCCTTTCCAGGAATGAGGAATGTGGCTGCGAGCACTCTTCGAGCACTCCTCCAGGGTGGGAGGATTGGAAGGCCCTCTCCCTGCAGAACGAGGTCACTCTAGGAGGTTTGGGGGACACACACACTCTACTGAAGGATGTTGTGTTTTGCTCTGTGTAAGACGGAGTGTGTTTTTCTGGGCAAATGAGGCCTTGGTTCTCCAGGTGCTGGTAATTCTCATCTACGATGCTGTCCCCTTTGATAGACGGGAATTGTATGGATGTGGGCTCTGAGAACACTCCTTTAGCTAAATGGAGCTGTTGTGAGGAAGAGGACAGCCTTTCCTTGCTTTCTAGTGTCTGTGTGATGGCATTCGAATTCACTGGAATCCCAGACTTTGTAAATGTACTGGGGCCAGGAGGTTCTGGTTGGAGGTACAGTTGCCTCCAAACCAGCCGGCAGCAGGGAAGCACTGGTATTCCCCACAATTTCGCAAGATTATAACCTTCTGGAGGCTGTGGCATCACAGTGTTATGGAAAGATTATGGGGTTGAGTCTTACTTCTGCCACTCATCAGCAGTGATAGAAGCTGTAATTATCTCTAATTTACAGATGAGGAAATTGAGGTTTAGGAAGATTAAGTAATTTGCCTGAGGTCCAATAGTTAAAAGAGCCGAGATTATAACTCAGGACTTTAGGCCCCGTCTGCACTCTTAAATCTGCTGCACCCTTTCATATTTTTTCTTTTTCTTTCTTTTTTTTTTTAAATTGTGGAGCAGACATTTTTATCCTCTCTGATCCCATGGCAGAATGGATGGGATAGTACAGTACACCCTTTATAGTCATGTGTAGAAAGTATGGCTAAGAAGGTGAGCTTCAGAGCCCAACAGATGGACCAGGTTTAAATCAAGTCCCAGCCACATCCTACCTGTGAGACTGGGCAAGTTACTTAACTTCTCTCTGCCTCGGTTCCCCCCATCCAGAGGCCAGGGACAATTACAGTACCTACCTTGTAGTTGTTAGAGTATTAAATGAATTACTACCTAGGAAGCACTTAGAACAGCGTCTAGCATTTCTTAAGCATTCAATAAATGTGAGCCATTATTTTTTTTTACCATAATTTGCTGCCATCCCTTCAGGCAAGAGAAAAGGTGGGCGCTTTGTGATTGGCAGAAAGCATAGTTATGTCCCTTTGCAAGTGCCTTGCTGGAGGATTATTGCTTTGATGGTCACAATCTAGGATGACAATGTTCTAGGCAACACATTAAGCAATACTGAGGGATCTGCCAGCCTTTAGCCAACAGTCTAGGCAGAGATTAACAGGGTGTGCATTCTATACTCTTACTATGCAACAAAGAAAATGAGAATTTAAGCTGATAGCTGATTTTGATGAAAACACACTTTCATGGTAATTTATGAGGTCTGGCAGATTCAATTCAAATATTTTTAGAGCTAGTACAGAGATACAAATTCTGGGTGATTCTTATGATTAATTATCTACTCCCAAGGAACATTCCATTTTGTGGGAAACACACAATTACTTGCAGGAGGCTTTGTGGAAGTGTTTGAATTGGCGTTGAGAATTAATGTTTTGGGTTGATGCAAAGAGCGTGTGGAGAGCATCTAGGACAAGGAGAAGGGCCCCAGGAAAGGATTATGATATAGTGAGGGCAAAGAAAGTGTTGCTTTCAGGTCAGAGTTATAGATGGGAAATAATGGACGACATAGGCTATAGAGACATGGGCTATAGATTTCTGTTTTTCAGTGTGACTTTAAGATGGTGGGCAAAGAAATACCACTACACACTCTTCTTTTTGGAGACACCTTGATAAATTTGCCCAAAATGTATACTTGTATATTCCCATAGAGGAGCACTGCACATTAAAATGCCAAAACCATCCTGCACAAAATGTGCATGACAAAGATATGTAAATTGGAAAAAAAGAAAAAAAGCAAAACCAAAAAAAATAAACCTTTGCCTTGTCAGTGAGAATTGAACAAGTGATTCCATTAATTAGATTAATAGAAACACCATTTAGGAAGCTAGTTATTCACAACTTCAGCAAATACAACCAGCCATCAGGTATTGGCTTTTGAATATCACACCCCAAGAACCTATTCAACACAAATAAAGTTTTATAGATTAGAAGGTGAATGCTATGTATTACCGTTTAGCCTCAAAATGGCCTTAAAGGAGTTGAAGCCTGCTACAGCTGATGAAAATCTGGTGGAGCGTACAACTTGCTTGGATTTTGGAATTCCTCTTGACTTTCTTTGGTCGTTACTGTCTTGAAACATATCTTAATAAAGTATGGTTGGGTGAATAAAAATTAACCATAATTCTTTCATTGTTGTTCTGCCTAAATAAGATTTGAAGGTTGAAAGGAGCCTTACGACCAGCTAGTTAGACCACAAAGCTGATACCTGAACCTTTATTGCATCAGCCCATCTAACTGATGTCTGGACACTCAGTATGGTCCTCAGCCAATGTGGTTTATTGGACCCTCCACTGCCTTTCTCAGTGGAGAAATTCAGGTCCTTAAAATTAGCTTTAAAAGCCCATAAAACTCCTAGAAGAAAACATAGGCAGTAAACTCGCTGACATTGCTGTTAGTAATATTTTTTTCTGATAAGTCTCCTTGGGCAAGGGAAAAACAAAACAAAAAATAAATAAGTAGACTACATCAAACTAAAATGTTTTTGCACAGCAAAGGAAACCATCAACAAAATGAAAAGACAGCCTACTGAATGGGAAAGATGCTTGCCAATGATATGTCTAATAGGGGTTAATATCCAAAAGTTATTAAAAACTCATACAAATCAACACCAAAAAATCCTAAACAATCCAATTAAAAAATGGACAGAGGATCTGAATAGACATTTCTCTAAAGAGGACATACATGTGGCCAATAGACATATGAAAAGATGCTCAGTGTCACTAATCATCAGAGAAATGCAAATTAAAACCACAATGAGCTATCACCTCATACCTTTCAGGTTAATTACTATCAATAAGTCAAAAACAACAAGTGTTGGTGAGGATGTGGAGAAAAGGGAACCCTCATTCGCTCTTGGTGGGATTGCAAATTGGTACAGCCACTATGAGAAATGGCTTGGAGGTTCCTCAAAAAATTAAAAATAGAGCTACCTTATGATCCAGCAATTCCACTTCTGGGTATTTATCAAAGAAATCTAAAACATTAATTTGAAAAGATGTGTGCACCCCTATGTTCATTGCAGCACTATTTACAATAGCCAAGGTATGGAAGCAACCAAAGTACCCATCAATGAATAATTGGGTAAAATTGTGGTACATATATACAATAGTATTACTTGACCATAAAAAAAATATGAAATCTTAGTATTTGCGAAAACATGGATGTACCTAGAGGGTATTATGCTAAGTGAAATAAGTCAGACAGAGAAAGTCAAGTACCATATGATCTCACTTTTAATGTGGAATCTAAAGAACAAAATAAAAGAACAAACAAAATAGAAACATACCCACAGATACAAAGAAACTGATGGTTGCCAGAGGGAAAGGCTGTGAGGGAGCTCGGTGAAAAGGTGAAGGGATTATGGAGTACAAATTTGTAGTTATAAAATAGTCATGGGGATGTAAAGTACAGCATAGAGAATATAGTCAATAATGTTGCAACAACTGGGTATGGTGTCAGGTGGTACTAGACTAATCAGAAGGATCATTGCATCAATTATATAAATGTCTAACCACTATGTTATACATCTGAAACTAATACAAAATAATAATGAATGTCAACTGTAACTGAACAAAATAAATAATTTTTTTTTTTTTTTTTAGCTGAGCCATCCTGCCACCTGTTGGCAGCTCAACAGCAACTCAGCTCGGGCTGGCCTCCAACCGCTGTTGCTCAGAGCTCAGCTCGCACTCTTGAGCAAGCTCTTAACCAACTGAGCCATTTGGCCAGCCCAAATAATTTTTTAAAAGCCCATATAATCTGCCCCTATGGTGCTGCTCTGTCCTTATCTCCTAGCACTTCTCTTCATTTACTCTGCCTGTGTCACACTGCCCTTCCCCAAATATCCCAAGCATGTATCTATCTCCAGACTTTCTGTTTGTACTTTCTGTTCCCTTTGTCTAGAATACTCTTTCTATGATGTATTTATTTTGTTCTTTTTTTTTTTTTTTTTTTTTGAGGGCAGTGTCACTGGCCCTCACATGTGGGACCGAACCGGGGCCGCTGGCTTCCCAAGCCAGCGCTTAACCAGCACACCACTCGGCCGGCCCTTATTTTGTTCTTAAGATGTTTCCTTAGCCTGTACTAATGCTAGATTGACGGTTATTTTCTCTCATTACACTGAAAGTATTATTCCACTGGTTTTTTGTTTTTTTTTTGAGGGCACTGTCACTGAGCCTCATATGTGGGACTGAACCGGGGCCACTGGCTTCCCAAGCCAGCGCTTAACCACCGCGCCACTAGGCCGGCCCTCCACTGGTTTTTGACTTGCATTGTAGCTCTTGAGAAATCAGTTTTTTTTTAAAGATTTTATTGGGGAATTGGCGGAGGGGAACAGCGTTGGGAAATCGGGGAAGGGGAACAGACAAGTTGCTGTCTTTTTGTTCTTCAGTTTAGTTGTGGAGGATGTTGCTTCACTGTTGGTATCGTCATTGCGCTCTTCCCGGATGAGGCAGATCGGTCGCTGGCCTCTGGATGTCGCTCACCGCGGCTATTGGCAGCTCACTCTTGGCTGCCAGCCGCTCACGCTGGCTGCGGGCTACTCACTATAGCCTATGGCAGCCCACACCATCACCGGGGCTCGCACAGCCCAGCTCCAGGTGGAGCTGTTGTTAGCTGTAGAGGGCAGTGTCCCTGGCCCTCATGTGGGATCCGAACCGGGGCCGCTGGCATCCCAAAACCAGCGCTTAACCAATGTGCCACTCGGCCGGCCCCGAGAAATCAGTTTATTGTTGGTCCCTTGAAGGTAATCTGTCTTTTCATTCTGGCTGCTTTTAAGATCCCTTTGTCTTCGGTGTTCTGCAGTGTCTCTACAATACATATATTAGGTATGGAGGTCTTATAATGAATCTCTTCTGGATTTTTTGGAGCTTCTGTATCTTTGGATGGGTGCTCTTCCTCAGGTCTAGAAAATACCCAGCCATTCTCTCTTCATATGTTGCCTCTGATCATTTCTTTATTTTCCCATGGAAATCCAACTGGATCTCTCAGACATCATCAATATCCTCATATCTTTTAACTTCTCATTAAAACTTCCCTCTCTGTCTTTTTCTGCTTTATTCTTGATAATTTCTTCAGCTTTATCTTCAAGTTCACAAAATGAACTTGAATTCTTCAAGTTCAAGAATAGTTTAAAATGAACTCTTCATAAGTGTGTAGTCTGCTAATAAACATGTACTTTGTGTTTTAAATTTCCCTTATCTTACATGCTTTTATTTCTAAAAGTTCTATTTAATTATGTTAAAAATATGCTAGTTTTTTTTAAAAAAGATTTTATTGGGGAATTGGGGGAGGGGAACAGCATTGGGGAATCGGGGAAGGGGAACAGACAAGTTGCTGTCCTTTTGTACTTCAGTCTAGTTGTGGAGGACATTGCTTCACTGGCCCATGTTGGTATCATCATTGCTCTCTTCTCGGATGAGGCAGATCGGTCTCCTGCCTCTGGATGTCACTCACCGCAGCTATTGGCAGCTCACGCTGACTGCCGGCCACTCACTGTAGCCTATGGCAGCCTACTGCAGCAAGGGCTGCAGCCTACACCGTCACCGGGGCTTGCACAGCCCAGCTCCAGGTGGAGCTGCTGTTAGCTGTAGAGGGCAGTGTCTCTGGCCCTCATATGTGGGATCCGAACAGGGTCTGCTGGTGTCCCAAGCCAGCTCTTTTTTTTTTTTTTGAGGGCATTGTCACTGGCCCTCATATGTGGGATCTGAACCAGGGCCGCCGGTGTCCCAAGCCAGCTCCCAACCACTGCGCCACTCGGCCAGCCCATGAGCATTTCTTTATGTCTTTATCATTTCTATATATAAATAGTAGCACACTTTGCTTTTTTTTTTTTTAATTTACCAATGTGAGATTTTTCACCTGCAAATGTAGAGATTGGTCCATTTTATTATGTATAGAACTGCCTCATTCTTTTTAGTGGCTCCTTAGTATTCTGTTTTATGAATATAATTTATTTATCCAGACCCTTATTGGTGGACATTTAGGTTGTTTCCATTTTTATGATATTATACACAGCTTTGGGGAAATGGCATGTGTACATGGGATAGTGAGTTTGTAGAGTAAACTTCTAGAAACAGAATCTAGAAATAGTTTTAGCTTTGCTAGATTGACCTCCAGAGAATGATGTACTTCTACCAGCAAAGCATTCTCATATTTGGTTTTTTTTTTTTGAGGGCAGTGTCACTGGCCCTCATATGTGGGACCCAAACCGGGGCCGCTGGCTTCCCAAGCCAGTGCTTAACCACCGCACCACTCGGCCGGCCCTCATATTTTCTTGACAGTCAGACTTAACTTTAATTTTTAAAAATATAATTTTGTTCATGAATATATTTAAAAACCCTATACATATTTGGAAATTTGATTAAGGTTGCTAGGTTCTTTGGAATAGGTTGGTGGGTAGGACTGGGAACATATTACTTTGTTTTTAAGTGCTTGAAGGAGCAACAAAGTGGTATAGTGAGCTGTTTTTAAAGAGGAACTGTGTAATGTGCAACAAACTGTCATTATATTCACTTACTCCCCAAATATTTTTGAGATGTTGAAATAAAACAAAGAGTTTGGAAAACCTCTGAACAACAATGTATCTTATGTTTTAGTTTGCACTGGTGCCTGGCCTCTCCATGCTCCTGGAAGTGTATTGGCTTAGCTGTGCTGTCTATTGCCTTTGTTTTCCGAGATTGGCCCGACACAGAGAGTGTTTTTCTTTTACTTAGACATCTCAACTATACAAATTCTTGCAGCCAGCCAAGCTGACCATACAGCTTTTATTTAGGATGTAGGCAGAACTGTTTCTCCTAAAGACTTTTAAATATTAATATAATCTCCAAAGTAAATAGAACCAGAATCTAGTATTCTGTAACACGTTACCTTCACTTAATATTTTGAGCAATCCACAATATTTGCAATCTTCTTATCTATTTTACATTTTGTAAACAATTCAGTCTCTGAACTTTACATCATCTACTGCTTTTCTGAAACACAACCCTAGTCTGTGGTGAGAATTATGATTAGCACCGAGATGCACATTTTTAATCCGTTTAGCAGATGAACACTAGGTTCTTTTTGAATATTCAAATGAGCTGAGGAATTGAAAGAGAAACAAACATAACTTTAAGTTCCAAGAGGCATATAAGCACACAACCATTTTTAGTCACTGGCTTCGATCAGAAAATACTTGTGGAGTACCACATGTGTTGAACATGGCACCTGGTGAAGGTGAAGCGAGAGCGCACTCAGTTAACCTCTTCCAGCCTGGTAGGAATGCCCTTGTTGCTGTGGGACTCCAGGAAGTGACTTTCAGGGTGGCCTGTGATGCCCAAGGTTGGTTGCTGTGGATTTGTGAGGCCTCCTGTGGGGGACGCCATGGGGTAAACAGAAGATTTGCTCTTATTTAGGGGACCAATAGACACGCAGGATTCACAGATGTTTTGTGGTGAGCTGAATCACTCAGCTATCTATCTAGTGCTAACCTTGTTGCTAGGATGAAGGAGATAATGCATGTATTCTCTGAGGAGTTGAGCACCAGACTATTTGTCAATATTGCTGCCATTCTTTCCTCTTGGTAACTTGACAAGATCTTGACATTAAGAAAGTATGTCTTTTTCCTTCTTTGGAATCTAGCTCAACACAATAGATGTTGTTAAGCTTCACAGTCGGTACCATTTATTCAGCTCTTACTATATGCTAGGTCTTTTTGTCAATTAATTGTTAATTGTCATAAACACGAATGAGAAAGATGAAAAATTCAGGCCTAGAGAGATTAACATGTGCAAGCGCAGGGAACAGAGCTGAAGTTCACAACCAGAGCTTCCTCACACATTCTTTCTCACAATGCAGACAGTGCTTCCTTATCCACTATGCTCTTCAGCAAGGGAAAAACAGAAGTGTCTATACCGATGTAAGGAGCCATCACATTTGTCTGACACAATTGCTTTTCTAAATAAGGGCTCATTATTTGCCTTAGTTTAACTACCCGTACTATAATTACAATCAATTTTAATGTTGCTAATGATTTTCAGTATCTCCTCAAATTATCTTTATTCCTTACTTCTCTGAAAACAGGCTTTAATCCCTGGACAAGTTGTCAGAATTGCCCTTTGACTTTTCAGTGATTGGCAGTGCCACCAAAGATCTTTCCTCAGCTTCTGGTGATGGCTGGAGCTTTGTAAGTGTCTCCCTCTCTGTCTCTCCTTCTCTCTCAGCAAGGCCATTGTCTAATTCTCTTAGGATCCTGATGCACACCAGGCAGCATTCTTATCTTACACATACATACCGTGTATTTCTAGTATTTTTCTCTTGTTTCTCTACTGAGTAATATTGATTTTTGTCTTCATTAATTCTTCTCATCATTGCCAATTGTCTTCATCCTTTTGTGTTCAACATCTTTTTAAAAGTGTTTTTCAGTAAGCTTATTCTAGATTTGTCGATTTCTCAGTCTTAATTTATTTGTTAGTTGTCTTGTAATTATATGGCTACTGTAGTTTTATATAATGTGCATTCCTGCCACCCCCACTTCTATGGTGATTTTGTTCTTTCTATGGGAAATATTTTTGCTGTTTTTCCATCCCTTTTGCCCCTAGTTCTGTTCCAGGCAAAGCCCAGGCCAGCCCCACCAGGGGGAACCCACAGGGAATGTCAGGGCCTGGGCTCTATATAACCACTCAGGATTACTGCCTATCATTCTCTGCAAGTCTGCCAGGAAAGTGAAAGCAGTGCCCACAGCACCAGGGACACATGGTTGGATGCTGTAGCCCCTGGTCTTTCAAAGAGAGTAATGGACTCCATTCATTGTTAGGTGTACTGGGCTTTGAACCAGGCATCTGGTAGTTACCATCTCAGACCTTACACCCCACCCTGCAAGGTTAATTACTATCTATGTTTGGCAGCTGAGGAAACTGATGCTCTGAGAGGTTAAGAGTCTTGCTAAGGAGCACACAGATTGTAAATGGATGCACTGGGATTCCAGCCCCTATCTGTGTGACTCCACAGTCTACACTGTTTTCACCACAGCCAATCTTTCTCTGTTAAAATGAACTTGTTACTTGAGTACTTTCTACACTTTTTGTTATCTGCCTATGGATTAGGTCCTTTGTGTCCCCACTGGAGGGTGTGTTAGGTATTCCCAACTGTTGTATCTCATACTATTGCACCACACAACCTAGTGTTGTTCATTTGTCTCTATTTGATTTGTTAGTAATCCCAGTACTAGGGCCGGCCGAGTGGCTCAGTTGGTTAAGAGCTTGCTCAAGAGTGCGAGCTGAGCTCTGAGCAACAGCTGTTCGAGGCCAAGCCCGAGCTGAGTTGCCGTTGAGCTGCCAACAGGTGGCAGGATGGCTCAGCTAAAAAAAAAAAAAAAAAAAATATTGGGCCAGCCGAGTGGCGCGGTGGTTAAGCGCTGGCTTGGGAAGCCGGCGGCCCCGGTTCGGTCCCATATGTGAGGGCCAGTGACACTGCCCTCAAAAAAAAAAAAAAAAAAAAAGTCAGTAATCCCAGTACTTTGTTTCCTTTGTTCATTATATTAGAACCAAGTAACTGATGAATGTTATTTCTCATATGTGGCTTCTTGCCACAATGAGAGCAGACCTAAATTAATTATAACATGTTGCTCTGATAATCTAATAATATAAAATCAAGGTTATTGATTATATTCCTTTTAATGAATTGAACTTTGCTGCTTATAGGATTTTTACACGGATGCTTTCTTTTTATTAATACTAGTTTTCTTCCTCTGAGACTTGTGTCTTGCCTATGCATTCTGCTGATTTTACAGAGGAGTCTTATTAATATTGGGCTGACTGCATGTTGGGATAAGACCTTGATAAATTTAGGATAGTCTCAGTTTTATAAAATATTAATAATGATATTTAATCTGCAATACAGAGTCTTAGGTTAGGTGCATGAGGTCATTTTCAGTTCTATAATTATGGTTTAGAATAAGTTTTGGCTTGATGAGTATCAACATTTCCTTTCTTACCGTCTTTTTCTGGAGGAGTCGAGGGTTGTCTTTAAGGTGTACTTTTTTCTGATTAGGAAATGAATATATATTGTGGGAAATGTAGAAATAAATAAAGACTAAAATAACCACCTATAATCCCATTTCCTAGTGATAAATGCTATTGACTATTTTGGCATTTTCTTTTTTTTTTTTTTTTTTGGTGTATGTTGTGTGTGTGTATGTGTGTGTGCATGCATTTTATAATATCTGACTTCACAACACATACACAATTTCATATTCTCCTTTCTCATTTAATGTAGAAATTCTCCATCATTATAAAGTCTTCATGAGTCTGATTTTAATGGCAATATAATATTTCATTGCATGTATATGCCATAACTTACTAACCATTCCCCAGTGTTAGGTGTTTAAATTGTTTCCAGTTTTATGAATGTACATCTTGGTGCATCCATCTTTGTCCGGATTTATGATTGTTTCATTTAGATTGAGTCCACAGAGTAAAATTAATAAATCAAAGAGTATAACCACTTTAAAGAGACTTGATACATAATGCTTGTGAAATTATTTACCAGAGTGGATTTCCGTTCCAGCCAGCTGTGGGTGAGAACTTAGGATTCATCACTCCCAACTGGCGTTGTGTGCTACCATGGCTCATTTGATGAGCAAATACTAATGATGCTGTTTCAACATGCATTTCTTTGATTACCAGTGAAGGAGAACATTTTAAAATCTACATATTAAATTTATTACTCCTTAAAAAAACTTTCTACTTTTTATTTATTGAAGTCTACTATATTTCTTACAGTTTATAAGGGCTCTTTATATTATTATGGCTATTGATACTTTCTCCATTATATTTATTGAAATATTTTCTTAATTAATTGTTGGCTCTCACTTTTTGTTTTTTTCCTTTTCCTTTTAAAGATTTTATTGGGGAACCGGGGAAGGGGAACAGACAAGTTGCTGTCCTTTTTGTTCTTCAGTCTAGTTGTGGAGGACGTCACTTCACTGGCTCATGTTGGTATTGTGATCATTGCGCTCTTCTCGGGTGAGGCAGTTGGTCTTGGGCCATTGGACGGCTGCTCATGGTGCTCACGGCAGCTCACGCCTGCTGTCAACCACTCACGGTAGTTCATGGCAGCCCATACAGCAGGGGCTGCAGCCTACACCGTTGCTGGTGACTCACAGAAACAGAGGTCCAGGTTGAGCTGTTGTTCACCATCTTAGCTGTAGAGGGCAGTATGACTGGCCCTCATATGTGGGATCTGAATAGGGGCCCTGCTGCTCAGAGCTGGCGTCCCACGCTAACTCCTAACCAACAGGCCACTCGGCCAGCCCGGCTTTCACTTTTAAATAATTTTTTGATGTTTACATGTGTTTGATTTACTAATTTTATTTAGCATCTTACTTTACTAAATAATTCATAATATAGAATATATAATTTACTATGTAAAAATACATTTACTAACTTTAATTTTTAAGTGGTCATTATATTGTGTGTGTGTGTGTGTGTGTGTGTGTGTGTGTATGTGTGTGATTTCTGCCATAGTTTTATAAAGTCTTTCCCCATAAAGAAGATAAATATGCTCATATATATATTTAATGAGGTATTTTTTTCTAGCTCCTCTAATTGAATTTTAAAACTTTACCTCTGTGATTGACTTGGGATTTATTTTGGAGTATATTTTAAGATTAAAAAAAAAAATCTAACTTGAGTTCACCCCATAGATGATCAGTTGACCCAGCAATATTTTTGTTGAATAAACCGCCAAAGACTTTTGTCATTGCTTCATCATGTATTCATGTTTTATATATCTTAGTGTCTGTGTCTATGCTGTTTCGTTTTATTGATCTGTTTCTCATTTACCCTAAACCACACTCTTAATTACTGTGGCTTTATAATATGTTTTATTATTTGAGGGTTGTATTTCTCCTTCTTATAGTTATTGTCCAGAACTTACCTATTTTAACCTTTTAATTTTTAAAATATAGAGTCATTTTTGTCAAATTCTTTATCTTTTATCTCCCCTGACCTTCTCTGTTCCACTCCAAATCCAAAACAAAATAAAAACCAACAGCTCCCAGACAGCTCAGGGAGTTCTATTGGAATTATGTGAAACCAATAAAATAATTTAGGCAGTCTTAAACTCTTTCAGTGACTATCTAGAAAGGAACTTTCCTTTTAAACAAAAGCTTCTTAATTTTCTTTATTTTGCTTAATCAGTAATTTTGTCAGGTCAGAGGTGGTCATCATGCATCGCTGTTTAAGCCCCAGAGAAGAACTGTGTGACTACAGCCTGCAAATGGCCAAATGTGGCCAAATGCTGCCAGTAAATGGCTCTTAAGTTGAAATGGTTTTTGTGCTTTTAAAGGGTTGTAAAATAAACCAAAGGAGAATGTGAGATGGAAACCTATGTACCCACAAAGCTGAAAATATTTACTGTCTGACTCCTTACAGTTAAAGTTTGCTGGGGGCACTGTGCAGCGAGGCATAAACAAAAATCACATGGAGTTCACATGTTAGTTCTGTGTCATAGCTTTCATCACTTGCTACCTCTTCCGAAGCACATTGACCAGGAAGGTTTTTGTTTGTTTGTTTAATGCATTTAAGGTAACCTTATGTGAGAATATGAGTGAATGTTTACAGGTTTGGTTTCTTTCTTCCCTTGTTTTTTTCCCTACATTTCAAAATGTTTTTTATACATGTTGTAAATATTTTGTAGGGTGTCAAATGGTCACATGTCTTGTTAGGAAGACCACTTCATAAATGGGGTAGAGGCTTGATCATTACACTGTACACCTGAAGCTGATGTATAATATTTTATGTCAACTATAAATGAATATATATATAGTCGCTGGATGTGGAGTGGAGTGTGGGAGTTGAGTCAATGGAATTGTAATAGATTGTATGATATGGGGTGGGGGTGGGGCAGTGGATTGGGGGAGGGGAGTTTGCACTTTGAGGGGTAAAAAGTATAACTATTGCACTGTGCTGTATACCTGAAACTAATTTAAAAAAAAATGCCTTGAGAGTGTGTTTCTGAAAAGTACTTCTTTTTGAAAGATCTCATCTTCTTGCTGGAACATCTCATTTTAATGACATATCTCCTGAAGTAGGGCTGGTGAGGTCAGCAATTGCCCATGCAGGAACATTTGAAGGACTCCAATTAGGTGTCCCCAGATCGGCCCCAGCACTCCAAACCTTAGTTGTAGTGCTATTTCTTAAGCATCTTCTAGTAGATTGAGGCATTTTGTTAACCTGATGTGATCTGGTTTATTATCTGATTAACTCCTGTTAACCTAAAAATAAAGAGCCACAATGAGGGCAACGAGCATTTATCTGGGATTAAAAAGAATTGCAATTCTGGATGCAAAGATTCATGCAGAAATCCAAATTGTGTTCCTATTACAAGGTGAAGGCAAGGGGTTTTTATGAGAAAAGGGAGGGAAATGCTTACATAAGTAGAAGAAAGAAATTTCTATTGGTGCTAATAAGTTGAATTATTCTTTAGCTATACATGATTGATACTGATTCTGTCTTCAGACAGCCCATAGTCACTAGTTCTTGTGATCAGATTATCTGCTTTACTGTTAGCTTTGCAAACAGTTGTGTGTAAGATAATGTTGCTTTGCCCCAATTCAAAGGTGATTTTGCCCAGTGCAAAGATTCCAGACGTTCAAGGAGCAAGACGTGTGAGGCAAGTCCACTGGAATGGCTGCTCTGGCTCTATTTGGAAATGGCTTCACTTATGTCAGTTTTCACACTCCCATCAATTATCACTGGAGAAAGCCCAGACTCCTTTGGGGATGGGACATGGAGTGTGTGTCTACCAAGGCTGAGGTGACGAAGCAGTCCAGTATCGGCTTCCGGGTTTCCTGAAAGAGCTTGAAGATATTTCCAAGATCTTGGAGCAGATGTGAGGAAAGGAGTGATGGTTGGAAAAAGAGACCGACAGGATTTACAGGTCATTGTTACTGGCAATGGGGAGACCCCAAAACTTCAAAGCAAGAGAGACTTAAGGGAAATGAGACAGAAAAATGACACGGATTCTGCCCCTGCTCCAGGTGCTTGCATTGTTGCTGAAGAAAGGGCAGGAGAGGACCAAGTGAGACATATTTTCATCTTTAAGCATCCTAAGTTTCATGGGGTGGGTCCAAACTAAGGGCTTTCATTGCGGTTTCTCATGTGTGTCTTGGAAAATATGATTGTTCGGGCATTGAATCCAGCCTTTTGGATCATCTGAAGGGAAAAACAACCAATGTTTAAGTCTTAAGCTCATAAGTTTACTTTCTGAAATATAGAAGGTGTTTGCTAGAGGTTTCATATCCCCCCCCCCAAGTGTAGAATTATTCAAGAGTAGTGTAAGGCCTTCAGAGTTTGGTTAATAGAATTTACAGCAGGCAAGTCAGGCGAAGACCAAATTTCATGGAAAAACTGCTAAAGCAAAGTTGTTGGAAATTTAAATTAGTTTTGAGTGTGACAGATCGACTACTGAGAAATGCTATAGTGCCTCACTGTTAAATTCAACAGAAATATGCCTAGAATTAATAGTGTTTTTTTCTGTTGCAGAAGGGTACTGATTTTGAGTTTCGAGTCCAAGTATATACATTTTCCAGATGTAATCATTTTGCCCAAGTAAATGAAAATATGGCTGTATCAGGAACTCAAGGCTATGACATTGAGAACATGTTGAGCAGCAGTTTGGTGTTCTGTTAAGAATATACTAGCAGCTGAATTCCAAGGAGTCTTTGGAGAATTTCCTGCTTCAGAAAAGTATAGTTTTAAGAATCAAGGAGAAAACAATAAGATGAAAATACTGGGTTATTTATATGTGTATTTTATATTTACATATAAATACAAATACATATTTCATCAAGGGAGCTGTATATGCAAATATTTCTTATTATAGTAATGACATGCCTGGCAAGTGCTATAGGATGTGCTGTGAGATGTTAATGCTAATAAGATATTTGATCACTAGAATACCTTTCATGGAAATCAGAGATCTTTCACTTGTATATCTTTGCAATGTCCACCAGCTGCTTGACATGTGGAGCTCTCATCAGCAGGCAGGATGGGTTCAGTGAACCCTGTGTGTGCACTGAATTGAGGCCTTGGGAGCTTCTGAGGAAGGTGCCATCATACCTCAAATCCTTGCTAGGGCAGGCCTTCATTTCTTTCCAAGTCACTAGAACATACCCATATATATTTATGAAGAATTGTACCTAAACTCCCTCAGAAAGGAGTATCTAGACAATTTTTAAATATTTTTTTTAATTTTTCAATTTCTTATTTTTTGATTCCGTTGACATACAATATTATATTAGTTTCAGGTGTACAACCTAGTGATTAGACATTTTTTTAACATATGAGGTGATGACCTTGATAAATTGAGTGCCCATCTGACACTATACATAGTTATTACAATATTATTGACTATGTTCCTTATGCTATACCCTACATCCCCATGACTATTTTGTAACCACTAATTTGCACTTCTTAATTCCTTTCCCTTTTTCAGTCACTCCCCAATCCTCCTCCCATCTGGAAACCCTCAAAATATTCTGTGTATCTATGAGTTTGTTTCTGTTTTGTTTATTTTGTTCCTTAGATTTCACATATAAGTGAAATCATATGACATTCATCTTTCTCTATCTGACTTACTCCACTCAGCATAATGTTCTCTAGGTCCATCCATATTATTGCAGATGGCAAGATTTCATTCTTTTTTATGGCTGCATAATATTCCATTGTATATATGTACCACCTCTTCTTTATCCATCCATTCATTGGTTGCCTCCAGGTTGCCTCCATATCTTGACTATTGCAAATAATGCTGCAGTGAACATGTGGATGCACATGTCCCTTCAGTAGTGTTTTGAGTTTCTTTAGATAAATACCCTGAAATAGGATTACTGGGTCCTTCTTTGTCTCTTATTGTAGCCTTTGTTTTAAAGTCTATTTTTTTCTGGTGTAAGTATTGCCACCCCAGCTTTTTGTTTGTTTGCTTCCATTTTCATGAAATATCTTTTTCTATCCCTTTAATTTCAGTCTGTGTGGGTCTTTTGATCTGAAGTGAGTCTTGTAGGCAGCACATGTAAGGGTCTTGTTTTCTTTTTTTTTGAGGGCAGTGTCACTGGCTCTCATATGTGAGACTCGAACCAGGGCCGCTGGCTTCCCAAGCCAGTGCCCAACCACTGTGTCACTTGGCCAGCCCAGGGTCTTGTTTTCTTATACATTCAGCCACGCTGTGTCTTTTGAGTAGAGCATTTAGTCCATTTACATTTATTTATTTATTTTACTCCATTTACATTTAAAATAATTTTTTTTTTTTTTTTTTTTTTTTAGCTGAGCCATCCTACTACCCGTTGGCAGCTCAGCTCGGGCTGGGTATCGAACTGCTGCTGCTCAGAACTCAGCTCGCAATCTTTTTTTTTTGAGGGCAGTGTCACTGGTCCTCATATTTGGGACCCGAACCGGGGCCGCTGGCTTCCCAAGCCAGCGCTTAAGCACCACACCACTCGGCTGGCCCTAAAATAACTTTTGATATGTAATTATTGCCATTTTATTATTTATACTTTGAACTTTTTTTCTAAGAAATCCCTCTAACATTTCTTGTAATACTGGTTTAGAGTTGATGAACTCCTTTAGCTTTTTCTTGTCTGGGAAACTCTTTATCCTTTGATTCTAAGTGATAGCTTTGCTGGTATATTAATGTTGGTTGTAGGTCCTTGCTTTTCATCACTTTGAATATTTTGTACTAATTTCTTCTGACCTGTAAAGTTTTTGTTGAGAAATCAGCTATAGTCTTATGGGAGCTCCCTTGCGACCCCACAAAGCAGGATTCCTTTAGTGGGACTCCAGTGCTCTTCCAGTCTGCCCTTTGGGTGTGTCATCCTTAGATCCAGCAGGCGTGCTGGCCCCAGGGCCTGCTAGGAGGGGCCCCGCAGCAGTCCAAGTTCAGCCACAGCCTGTGCTTTTCCCGGGGCCACCTGGAAAGAGCCACAAAGCAATCTGCAGATGGCTGCTGCCATGCTGGGCTTGGAGGTTACTGGGAGAAGATAAGTTATGAACTGAGGTCTGCTACCACCAGTGCTGGGCTGCTCAGCAAGATGCCCAGGGCATCCTGAGGCTAAATGCTTTTTGTATGGGGTTTGTGAACCTTTGAGAGATTTTATGAAAGTCTCCAGCATGAACCAAGACAAGTTGTTTGCATGGAAAATCCACGGGAAGTGACTTGGGTGGGTCTGCAAGTTGGGTGGAGCGGAATCTCAGGGAATCACCAGGGCAAGTCAAACAATGTCAATGTTAGCTAGATTGATGGAGCATCAGATATGGCGTCCATACAAGTCTGCATCCTTGGAGTGGGGAAGGCTCAACAAAGTAACAATGGCTTCTGCCAGCACATCTGTCTGGGAGACAAGCTGACCCTCCAACTCTCACCCTATAGCCAGATCATTCAGTTCCTCCCCGTATGTCCCTAATGCCTTTTGAACTGCTGCCTCAGTGCTGGAGCCAAGAGTGAGTGAGTCCATCAGTACATAATTCTATTCATGGAAATTTTAAGAGAACACCTGGGACTCTTGTTGCACTAGTCTCACTCAGCTGTAATCTGCTCTTTTTTACAGCCAGAAGTTGTGGGGATTTCTCTTCTTGGTACTGGAACCTTAGGCTGGGAGTCTGGTGTGGGGCTGGGAGCATTCACTTCTCCAGGAGGGACCTCCCCAGCTGAGATATCCCTTCCAATTTTTAACTGTTACAGGGGGTTGTGGGACCAGTCTGTTCTGTTTCCTCACCCTTCCTACCAGTCGAGGTGGCCTCTTCTGTATGCCCTTAATTGTAGGACTTCTGTTCAGCTAGACTTTAGGTAATTCTCAGTGATGGTTGTTCTGTAGTATAGTTGTAATTTTGATGTGGTGATGAGAGAAGGCAAGAACAGCATTTACTTACTCCACCATCTTGACTGGAGAATCTCTAGACAATTTTTGAATACTTAATTGTTTTTGGGGGGGCTGTATGAGCTACAGTGTCTGTCTTGTTCGTCTCTATATATTCAGCTGCAAGCATAATGCCTTGCAAATTATAGATACTCAATAAACATTTGTTGAGGGAATAAATGGACTATAAATTAGGTGTCTTGAGATTATAATCCTAGTTCTCACATTTAGACAGTGTACAACTAGAAAAATGGGGCTGACTTTTATTAATTGGTGACTGTACAAGGCACTGTATCAAGAACCTCCTCTATAATTTCATTTGATCTTCACAAAAAACCATGAGGAATGCATTAGTCAGCATATGTTAAGTTATGCTGTGGTCACAACCCCATAGTTTCAGGGGCTTTACTCAACAGGGCAAAGTTCACTGTAGTTTGGCCACTAACACTCCATGAAGTGACTCAGCAATCCAGGCTGCTTCAACCTCAGCATGATTCTGCGATTGCAACAAGGCTGGGTAAGAGAGAGGCTGCAGCATCATACATGAACTTTTCATTGTGCAAACATGGAAGTGACCTGCCATACATCTGTTCACATTTCATTGGTTAGAGCTAGTCATATGGCACTATCCAACTGCAGGGGGACTGAGAAGTCCAGTGTTCTGTATGCTGGGAAGGGGAGGAAAACCAGAAATGGGTGTATAATGATAATAGTTACTGTAGGTCAGTTATACAGTTATCCCCATGTCAAAGATGATAAAGCTGAGGCCAGAGAGGATAGGTTACTGGCCCAAAGTTACCCAGTTGATATATGGCAGAGCAAGGCCTAGAATTAAGGTTTGTTTGTTTTGAAAGCCCAGTCCTTAACACCATGCAATACTACCTTTATTAAGGAAATTAATTTTCTTTTAAAGAAAACTTGGCCTTAATAAGGAGGAAAATAATAAAAGTATTGGATTTAAGTTTTGGCAACCTTGTTTTATAGGACTGATCCATCACAGACCCTCTTTTACATGTAGCTAAGTAACTTCTCTGGACTGATTTTCTCACATGGGAATAATAATTACTGTGATGGTAATATAAAGTAATGCATAAAATGGTACCTGGAGAAGCACAAAGTACTGTATGAACAAGGTATGATGTTGTTGCTATTGACACCTGCTTTATGCATTGGTCTTGTGCAGGTTTTTCACACATAGTAAGTTTCAAGATTCTTGCAAAAAACAAGTAAACCCTATAAATAATCTTGGTACATTTAGTTGTTTTACAAAAGAATATATTATATGTTACAATACAAAGCTTATTTTTATTGGTATAATCTTTTAGGCATTTCATTAGACTAAAATGTTAAATTTCAACTAAATTTTATTAACTTTCACTTTCTAATCACCCTTTCTCCCCATGTTTTTTATTATATGTTTCTAAAAACTGTTCTTTTAAAAGTGAGTGTATCAAAGAACATTTATAGATAATGCAAATGTAAATTCAGGAAACTCTTTGATATTTTGCCATCTGTTTATGGTGACATCGAGTGGGTCAGCTGCACGTTTTTTTGGCCTAATTAAGAAAAGCATCCCTCTTGCTTTGCAGGTGTGGGAGGAGAGGAAAACTTTTTTTTTTTTTTTTGTCAAAATGTGTGAAATTACTGGCCCCAGCTTTCCAGCTCTAAAACTTGGGGTAATGTTGTAGTTCTCAGTATTCATCTCCCATTTTGAGTATCTCCCAAGCTTGATGTTTTATATGTACCTCTCCTCCCCAGTTCTCCTGGTAGTTCAATCATACCGGAACACACAGCCCACTGGGGGTACCCTCGTTTTATGTCTGCCTTGTCCCGCTTTGCTTCAGATGTGATTAATAGATTTTTACAATCCTTTGACTTCTTCTTGGCAATGGTTCACAGTACAATGAATAGCCAGACTAGAAAAGAAAAAGGTTTCTGTGGAAATTCGAGAGCAAAATTTCCATTAATTAAAAACAAAAAACCCAGCATATTTTTCTCAGACTTCATCTTATGGACATGTTTATCCCTCATTGTTTAAATATAACCTTTTTTAACCAAGGGTAAGCATGCTATGCCTTTCTCCTCCTCTCCCATTTGGACATAAAGCCTGTTATTGTTGACTGTTCTGCAGTTGGATCGCTTGAAAATGAGATTTCATTTGAGTAGAATGTTTTCATTACAGGATAACGGGCCTCTTTAATTTTGTACGTTTAGAGGGCCTAGGAAAACATTTACATTTACTCCCAATTTCCCCTTCTCAGAGTTCTAAAGAGACAGAGAGGATTCATTAGCGAATAGATCATCATGACACATCTCTTTACTGGTGAGCCATAAAAGATCAGAAAAAGGACAGAGAAAGTAGGCAGTTAGAGTATTCAAAGCCTTTGGCAGATTATATATGTGGTGGTTTTAACTGACCTTGGAGTTATATAAGTCTTTGTATGTGCTTTTATATTAGAATGTGGTCCATAAAAAAGGTAATCATTTCTTGAAAATAGAAAATATCTCCACAGAGGCCTAGTTGAGCTGGTTCATGGTGGGGAGCAGGGAAAGGACACTATCTCTTAGCTTCGGGAAGTAGCTACTCAGTGGTGGCACCTTTTTGTTATTCCTGTTTTTTCTAGTCCACTTACATAATCACTTCTTGCAAAGATCTCCTAAAACTGTTTAAATGCCAGGTGGGTCAGTCTTTTGTTCAATTTAAATTTCATTCAATTATAATACATTTCAAATACCTCTTTCCTCTTTATTCTTCTTCTTTGTATTGTTTCTTTCCTGTTCCTCCAGTTTCTTTTACTTTATGTTGTGACCCCTACTTGATGCCACTGAGAACCAAAATGAATTAGAACAATGAGCCAAGTGAGATTAAAAATCACACAGGGCAGAAAGAAAAGGCCAGGGCTAGGTTGAGTCCAAAGACAAGTAGGCATTGACGGGGTGTGGCTCTCACTCTGGGCAGCCTCCTGTCCGTTTCTTCCCTGCAGGGTGTCCTTGTCTGTTTCGCATTCTCTGCTCTGACATTTGTAGCAGTAAATGCAGTTGGGGCAGGGGCCTGTGAAGGTAGGCCTTCCTTAGGTGCTGAAATTTCAGCTGAGACCAGAAGGGAGAGGTGGACCCAGGTGTGCTGAGACACGGGAAGGAAATGTTTCACCATAGACCTGGCGCTGGGAAGCCTGAGATAAATCTTAGTGCCTGGTCTCAAGGAATTGACAGTTGGGTTGTCAAGCCACTAAGCTTGGTCCACTGCCACTTCCTGCCTTCCTGAAACTGACACTTCCTGTAACCTGTCCTCTGGCTTCAGGTAAATGAGTTATTTCTTTCAACCTGCGAGTTGGCTCCAGGTAACCTTAAAGGGAGCTGTGTAACAGATTTCTTTGGCCAACCTCAGCTAATGTCTGCAAGGGGTACCAGTTCTGGTATGTTTGTTAAAAAGTAACAAGAAAAAACTGGTCAGGTTAATTTAGAGTAGATTCTCATAAAATGAGAATAATTCATAGGCTGCAATTTTCTATGTCAGATAAAAATGATATTCAGAAGTCAGTTCCGCAATGGCAGTGAGAAGCTGATGCCTAGTTATGTGCCCTCGCTCTTACATTACCTCTTTAGATCTTTAGTCTCAGTTTTACAATTAGATCAGCCCTGAAGGAAAGCTGCTTACTACATGTGCTGCATTAGACTTAATTTGCATGGAATAATATTAACAGTATCCGTAGGCTTGTTTTCCCATCTATGCATGTGACCACATAAACATTTTGCAAACATTAAGTTTTAAATGCTTTCATTTCAAAAATCAGCCTTTGGGGGAATAATCAAGACCTAACAGAAGGGAAAATGAGGCTTATGACATTATCATACAAAAAAGAGCACATTACCCTAAAGTGGAAAGAAAAACAGTAAAATAAAAATCTTACCAACTGCATATGGTAAATAAAAAAGAATGATTGCTGCTATTACTAAATACTAAAATCACCAATGTTAGCTTGAGAAAATAAAGGTTTTTTCATGGTAAAGAATAGGGCGGTTTTGTTGCATATCAACTAGGAAAGAGAGCCTTTAAAAGGCAGAACAATTTCCTTAAGACATTATAATGAAAATAGATGACACAACATAAGTCATTTCTTTCTTTAATGAATGATACATTTGAAACCATTGTCTCAAGGACTCGGTTTAGCCTATAAAAGCATCCATATTCAAATGGTATAAAATGATGCATTACATAATCAAGTTAAAAAACTTCATAAAGCCTCTGAGAAGAAAGACTCTCAAGCTGTTTTTGTTGAATAGAGAATTCTAGAAGGATGTTACAAAGGTCTCTCTAGAGTTGGGGAAAGCACTAAGAATGGCTGCACATATGTGGCACCGGTGAACCTCTACTGCGGTGAATGCTGGTTTTGGCCAGATGGGCTGTGTTATTCAGGTGTATAAAAAATAATAAAACATTTGTGTCTCTGTAGGACCTGTCAGTACTTTTCAGAGACCCAGAAACATAGAATATAAAAGAAAGGCATCCCTTCTCTATGAAGCCACACCAACTACGCAAAAGTGGTGCTGATTTCAGAGGATTATTTTCTCTGGGTGTTCTGGCTTCTCTTTAATGTCATTTCTGGAAACACTACCATGGAATTTGAGAAATTGTGTGACAAACCTTCTAAAAAGCTTGAAAGAAGCAGGGAAGTAAAAGGATGATGAGGAAAGTGGGAAGACTTCTAAATGTCCCTTTCTGGGTGCTTCACATCTGTTCCCTTCTGCCCATCCCTTTATGAAGTGATATCAGTAAGCTGAGGTAGTGGAGCTGATTTCAGAAATGCTTGGGGCTTGGTGAGGGCGGGGGCTTTGGGCATTTAGCTGCTATGGACAAGGAGTAAGCATCAGGGAAGCTGCGCAGAAGCAGCCTCAATTCACCCAAGCCCTTGACCCTAACATGCTGTGGCCTTGCACAGGCATCGCTGACGGTGAGGCTCAGGCAGGCGCCCAGCCACAAGCCAGAGCTTGTCAACCAGTGTGTGCTCAGAAGACAGGAGGGCCCTCATTTCCCCCGTTCCCCTCTCCTGGTCTGCACTGCCCTAACAGCCAACCTCAGGCACAGGAAATTACCATGAAACACGAAACAAACAGACCTTATTTGTTATGGAAAACAAAGGAGCACAGAAACTTAAACACAACCATTTAGACATTTGTTGTATTTAAATCACCTAAAACTTCCAAAGAAGGAGTTCTCACTCTGTTGATAATCTGATTATTACCACTGTATTTGAGGTGTTTTCATCATTTTATTAACTTGTGTTCTCATTTATATGACAACTGTCTTAGTCAACTCAGGATACATAACAAAAGACCATACACCAGGAGTCTTAAATAATAAAAATTTATTTTCTCACAATTCTGGAGGCTGGAAGCCCAAATATGGTGGGTTTCTGGTGAGGCTGCTTCCTGGCTCTTGGGTGCCCTTCTTGGGTGCCCTTCCACCTTTTTGGGTGCCCTTCCATGGCAGAGAGAGAGAGAGAGAGAGAGAGAGAGAGAGAGAGAGAGAGAGAGAGCGCGAGTTCCCTGGTGTCTCTTCTTAGAAGGACACTAATCCCATCACGAGGGTCCTACTCTTGTGACCTCATCAACCCTTATTATCTTCCAAAGGCCCTCTCTCCAAATGCCATTTCATTGGGAGTAGAGCTTCAACATATGAATTTTGGGTGAGCACGATTGACTCCATACAAATAATTTTTAAGCCAAAGCTATTTCATATGTATAAAATGAGTAAAATATATTTTGAGGATTAATAAATATGGCATACAATATCCTAGGTACATTCTAATTTTAAAATGAAATTATTAATTTCCCAGCATATTTTGTGTTTATTAAATATCAAACAAACAAAAAACAAAGTCTCAAGTCCCATGGGCTCTGGCCATAGACTTTTAGGCTGTATTCCTGGAGGCTATGTTACTGCTAAGAGAAGTGTGGGGACAAGTAGCACAGTACCTCCTCAGGTATTGGGCAGGCTTCTGGCCCCTAGGGAGGGGGTTGCTATAGCAAGGCAGTCCCATGGGAGCTTCGAATGCCATGAGAGCTTGTCCAGACAGCAGCGTTTGAACCCTCATATGACTCAGAACCCATTTTTCACAAGGTATGTGTATTAGTTTTCTTTTTTTATTGTTAATTTTATTTCCCTCTCCCAGATTTATTGAGATATAGTTGACATATAACATTGTATGAGTTTAACATATACAGTGTGTTGATTTGATATAGTTATATATTGTAAAAGGATTACTACCACAGCATTAGATAGCACCTCTATTTCATTGCATCATTCCTTTTTTTTTTGGTGGTGAGAATATTTTAGATCTACCCTCTTTGCAACATTCAAGTATTTGATACAGTATTATTAGCTATAAACACTGTGCTGGGTGTTAGAGCTTCAGGACTTGTTAATCTTATAACTAGAAGTTTGTACCCTTTAACCAACATCTCTCCACTTCCCCTACCCCCTAATCCCTGGTAGCCACTGCCCTAATCCTTGTTTCTCTGAATGTGGCTTTTTTAGATTTCACATATACAAGTAAGTGATATCATACAGGATTTTGTCTTTCTCTGTCTGATTTATTTAATTTAGCATAATGTCCCCAAGTTCCACTCAAGTTGTTGCAAATGGCAAGATGTCCTTATTTTTCATGGTTGAATAATATTTTCTTGTGTGTATACACCACATCTTCTTTAGCCATTCATCTATTGATGGACAGTTAGGTTGTTTCTATATCTTGGCTATTGAGTAATGCTGCAATGAACATGGGATTGCAGATATCTCTATGAGATCCTGATTTCAATCTCTTTGGATATATACCCAGAAGTGGGATTACTGGATCATGTGTTAGTTCTTTTTGAATGTTTTGAGGACCCTCCATACTGTTTTCCATAATGGCTGGATTAACAAATTAACTTGCATTTTTACTGACAGTACGCTAAGGTTCCCTTTTCTTCACATCCTCATCAATACTTGTCATCTCTTATATTTTTGATATCCATTCTAACTGGTGTGAGGTGATATTTCATTATGGTTTGACTTGTATTTCTCTGTTGATTAGTGATACCATACACCTTTTCATATACCTGTTTTGGATGTCTGTTTTGGAAAACTGTTCAGTTGCTCTGCCTATTTTTATATCAGGTTATTTGTTTTCTTTGTTATTGAGTTGTATGAGTGCTTTATATATTTTGGATATTAAGCCCTTATCAGATATGATTTATAAATATTTTCTCACATTTGTCTTTTCATTTTGTTTGATGGTTTCCTTTCCTGTGCAGAAGCTTTTTAGTTTGATGTAGTCCCACTTATTTATTTTTGCTTTCGTTGCCATATCCAGGAAACTGCTGCCCAGACCAATGTCAAGGAGCTTTTTCCTCTGTTTTCTTATGGAAGATATATGGTTTTATGTCTTAATTTTAAGTCTTTAATCCATTTCTAGTTCATTTTTGTGAGTGGTAAGATAGGAAGTCAATTCAATTCTTCTGCATGCAGTTATCTAGTTTTCCCAACACCATTTAAAATTTTTATTTGCTTATTTATATATTTAATCATTTAAAAATTTTTTATTAAATTTATTGGTTAGTAAAATTGCATAAGTTTTAAGTGTATAATTTTATAATACATCATCTATATATGGCATTGGGTGTTTACCACCCAGAGTTAGTTCTCCTTTTTCCATCACCATATATTTGACCCCTTTACCCTCTTCTACCCTCCCACTCCTTACCTTCTGGTAACCACTTATCTGTTGTCTGTGTCTATGAGTTTTTATTTGTTAGTTTGTCTTGTTTATTTGTTGCTTTCAGTTTTATATCCCACATATGAGTGAAGTCATATGGTTCTCGACTTTTTCTGACATATTTTGCTTATCATGATAATCTCATGATCCATCCATGTTGTTGCAAGTGGCAGTATTTCATCTTTTCTTATGGAAAAATGCCATTGGAATTTTGATAGGCATTGCATTGAATCTATAGGTGGCTTTGGGTAATAAGGACATTTTAACAATATAACATTTTTTTATACATGAGCATGGGGTATCTTTCCATTTGTTTGTGTCTTCTTCAATTTCTTTCATCAATATCTTAGTTTTTAGTGTACAGATCTTTTATCTCCTTGCTTAAATTTATTCCTAAGTATCTTGTTTTTGATATGATTGTGAATGGGATTGTTTTATTTCTCTTTTTGAATATTTTGTTGTTAGTATATAAAAAAAACAACTGTTTTCTATATGCTGATTTTCTATCCTGTAACTTTACTGAATTCGCTGATTAATTCTAGTAGTATTTTTTGGTGGAGTTGTTAGGATTTTCTTTATATAAGATTGAATCATTTGCAAAAAAGACAATTTTACTTCTTTTCATATTTGAATACCTTTTATTTCTTTGTCTTGCCTGATTACTCTGGCTAGGCCTTTTAGTACTATGTTCAGTCAGAATGGTGAAAATGGGCACCTTTTCTTGTTCCTGATCTTAAAGGAAAAGCTTTCAACCTTTCACTGTTGAGTATGGTGTTGGCTGTGGGTTTCTCATATATCATAACCTTTATTATGTTGATGTATGTTCCTCCTAACCCCCCAATTCATTACCCATTTTTATCATGAAAAGATGTATTTTGTCAAATGCTCTTTTTGTGTTTTTTGAGATGAACACAAAGTGAGTTTTATCTTTGATTGTATGAATATGATGTATCACCTTGATTGTTTTGTGTATGTTGAACTCTCCTTGCATCCCAGCGCTAAATTCCATTTGGTCATGGTGTGTATTAGTGTTCTAAAGCTGCCACAACAAACTATCACAAACTAAGTGCCTTGAAACAATGCAAATGTATTGTCTTACAAATCTAGAGGTTAGAAGTCTGAAATCTGTAAGTCTGACAGGTGTCAGCAGGGCCATGCTTCCTCTGAAACTTGTCGGGGAGAGTTCTTCCTTCCTTCTTCCCTTCTGGTAGTGGCTGTTGATTCTTGGCCTTCTTTGGCTTGCAGATGCATCTCTCCAATCTCTGTCTCTGTCATTATGTTCTCTCCTTGTGTCTTCACATCATCAAGCCATACTGGATAAAGGGATCCACCTTACTCCAGTATGGCCTCACTGCATCTTCAAAGACCCTGTTTCCAAATAAGGTCACATTATTAGGTACCAGGGGTTAGGACTTCAACATATCTTTTGGGGGGACCCAATTCTACCTACTAAAGTATGCTAGAAAAATTTCCATCTTTGGTGTAGATGGAAGTAGTATGTTTATCGAGCTGTAGGGTGAAAAAGGAAAGAAATGGATTACAAAAATTCTTCCAGTTACTTGTACTGTATTAAACATCTGCAACTGTCCTGTCCTGGAGACTCCCCAACACAATGAGTAAGGATATATGGTTGATCTTGTGAAGGTACCTTCAGTTCAGCAACTTTTTTTTTTTTTTTAAAGATTTTATTGGGGGAATTGGTGGAGGGGAACAGCGTTGGGGAATCGGGGAAAGGGAACAGACAAGTTGCCGTCTTCTTGTTCTTCAGTTCAGTTGCGGAGGATGTTGCTTCACTGTTGGTATCGTCATTGCACTCTTCCCGGATGAGGCAGATCGGTCGCTGGCCTCTGGATGTCGCTCATCGCGGCTATTGGCAGCTCACGCTTGGCTGCCAGCCGCTCACGCTGGCTGCGGGCCACTCACTGCAGCCTATGGCAGCCCACTGCAGCAGGGGCTGCAGCCCACACCATCACCGGGGCTCGCACAGCCCAGCTCCAGGTGGAGCTGTTGTTAGCTGTAGAGGGCAGTGTCACTGGCCCTCATGTGGGATCTGAACCGGGGCCGCTGGCATCCCAAAACCAGCGCTCAACCAATGTGCCACTCGGCCGGCCCAGTTCAGCAACTTTAATCAAGTATTCTCTGGGCCAGACGTACATCAATGGAAATTTTTAAAAAGTATGCTATATTTTATTTTTACTAGCCCTAAGCTTCCTTTTAAAAAACTCTCAGCAGAATGCATAGTCACTCTACGTATATTGACAGCCAAATAATGGGGAGAATTTTTTGGGCATTACTAAAGTGTGGGTGTTTCAGCTTGTTATTTGAATTTTTTTTTTTTTTTTTTTTTTTTAGCTGAGCCATCCTGCCACCTGTTAGCAGCTCAGTGGCAGTTCAGCTTGGGCTGGGAATCGAACTGCTGTTGCTCAGAGCTCAGCTCGCTCTCTTGAATGAGCTCTTAACCAACTGAGCCACTCCGCCGGGCCTTGAATTTTTTTTTTTTTTTTTTAACACTAGACGTTGTTGCTATACAAAATATGGAGACATCTGGCACCAGTTCTTGTATGTAGTCAGTGGTTAAGAAGAGAAGTATTTGGATGTACTCTCCAAAATGCAGTGATAGAAACACAAAGAAAAAGTATTCCAAGTATTATGCTTATTCCTGGCAAATGCTTTTTTGATATTTTCTTAAATGCTTTGCCATTTGGTTTGGAGAAGTTTTCAAGCATCTTTGCCACCTAATCATGGACTATTTCCAAGGCTTTTGAGGAGTTGCCACAAACAGCAAATCTATAGTTGAGGAAAAAGCACCTGTTTTGTATGGTTATATCTTGCTTGTTAAGAATGGGACCATAAAACAGGCCATTTAAAACTTTAAGATGCTTGCCAATAATTTTCAAGGTAAGTGAATGATGTGACTTTTGATTATATTAAATTTCATAATCATAAAGTCTATGGCAAGTTCACATGTTTGTAAAAATATGACATTGAATGACTTATCTTTCTTCAAGAATTTTTTTTGTACTTTATTGCCTGAATCTTTGTAGAGGTAATGAACATCAAAACCATTAAGTAAACATGCTGGGAAATGCTGCTTTGAAATAAATATAGTTAGAAAATATCTTTCACTTTTTGATAACTCAAGCCATAACAGGTGTAATAATACACAGCAAAAACTTTTTTCCCATCATTCTGTTGCTCCAGTTTCCATAAAAGTATGAGAAGACATCTGGATAAGCTATAGGAGAAGGAAAAAACCCAGAACTCCCTCCCCTAAGCCATCCACAACTTTTGGTGTCTTAGAAACAGTACAAAGAAATTTAAGACTGCACAATATTTGTTTAAATCAGAGAAGAACTTTAAACAAAGCCAAATCCAGCAATATCAAAGGAAATGCCTGTATGTGGCTAGTGATCAATAGAAGACAGTTTTTATCTCTGCACTTCAGGTGTCCTCATGCCTTTGAAAGTTTATTTTAGTATGTTAGTGATGAAGGGAAAAATTTTGCTTTGGCATATTCAAGCTCAGTGCATTTCGGTCACCAGGTGATACCAGCTCTGCCTTTAGCACTTGGAATTGTTTTAAAGAATTTTTTTTTCCCTCTCTCTCTCAGCAGAGCCTTCTTGTTGATTGGAATTTCTGAGAATCACAATTATGGGCTGAATCCTGGTAGTGTATTGTGCAGTTTATCCGGACTTCCTTTTTACTTTAGAGAATTGAACAGTGTGCTTTAAAAAAATACACACTTTGGGTTAAAACAACAATGAGATACCACTACACATCTATGAGAATGGATGAAATCCAAAACACTGACAACATCAAATGTTGGCAAAGATGTAGAGCAACAGGAACTTTCTTCATTCATTGCTGGTGAGAATGCAAAATGGTGCAGCCACTTTGGAAGACAGTTTGCAGCCTTGTACAAAGCTAAACATAGTCCACCACATGATTCAGCAATCGTGCTTCTAGGTATTTACTTTAAATGAATTGAAAACTATCTCTCCCCAAAAGTCTGCTCGTGAATATTTATAGCACTTTTATTCACAATTGCCCCAAACTGGAAACAACCATACTACCATCCAATAGTAAATGGATAACTGAACTGTGGTACATCCATACCATGGAATATTACTCAATGATGAACAGAAATGAGCTAATGATAGATACACATCATGATACATTTGTCAAAACCCAGTGAACCCTAATGTTAAAGCATGAACCTTAGTTAATGATGTATCAATATTGGTTCAATTGTAACAAATACAAGTTGGAAATAATAGGGGAAACTATATGTGGGAAGAGGCAATATGTGGGAACTCTGTACTTTTTAATCCATTTTTCTGGAAACCTAAGACTGCACTAGGAAAAAAAAAAGAGTTTATTAATTAAAAAAAAATTGTCAAGCCATGAGAGGTCAGGGAGGAACTTAAATGCATATTACTAAGTAAAAGAAGCCAGTCTGAAAAAGCTACCTACTGTATGACTCCCACTACATGGCATTCTGGAGAAAGCAAAACTCTGGGGGCAGGATAAAGATGAGTGGTTACCAGGGGCTGGGGTGGGGAGGGATGAACAGGCAGAACATACAGGACTTTTAGGGATTTTTCGAAGAATAATGAATCTATTCTGCATGATATCGTTGTAGTGGATACTTTTTGTTATGCATTTGGCGGAACCCATGGAACTGTACACCACCAAGAGTGAATCCTAATTTAAAGCATGATCTTTAGTTTATAAGAATGTATCCATATTGGTTCTTCAGTTGCAAGGAATGTACCACACCAATGCAAGAAGTTAATAATAGGAGAACCTAAGGGAGGTGGTTAGGAATATATGGGAACTCCGCTTTCTGCTCAATTTGTCTGTAAACCTAAAACTTATCTGAAAAATGAAGTCTGTTCCTTTTTTAAAAATCAGCAAAATATTATAGGGACTTCAAATGTCAGTGTTCATAAATAAAGTTTTATTGGAACAGACACACATAGATACACACTTGGGGAACTTCGGTGGCATACCTTTTCTAACCATGGTACAGTAGCCATGTGTGCAGAGAGGAGGAGCTCAGGAGCCAATGGCTGTCACCGAGCCCCTGGTGGCTGGATGAGAAGAGTCTTTCCAGTTGGCCATTTGCCCAGCCGTGGTGGCTTCCCCTGGGCTGGACTAGTTCCATTTTGAAATCTTCAGTAGGTTGCACTCCCCAGCCCCCCACGTCTCTTTCCAGCCTTCCACAATTTTGATTCCACGCCTGACTTACTGGAGCAGTTGAGTTTCTTGTCTGTAAAATAAGAGTCATTGTGCTTACTCTTTCTCTTCAGTTTCTTCTAATTCAATTTGTCATACCCCACAGAGATGTTGTGAGAAGAATGATAATTAGAAACATAGGTTAACTTACTGGACAAAATTGAGTTCGGAAAAGAAGAGGCTGATAGAGATGGAGCTGATATAAAATCAGGTTAGTCGCATTTGAGGAATAGATATTTTTACAGCTGGAAGGGACCATAATTGATTATTTGATTTAGTTTTCTGCTGGCAGGCAGGGCCTCTTCAAGTCCTTAAGTCTCCAAGCTTAGCAGTGTGTAGAATATAGTGGAAAGGTCTGGGCTGTGAAGGCAGAGAAGCCTGAGTTTGAATTTCACACATCCATTCTTGGGCAGCTGAAGGGCCTGAGTCAAGGATTCAGCCTCCCCGAAAGCTCAGTTACCTTATCTGTAAAATGGGAATGAATGGTCACACGTACTTTATAATTAGCTGATTAAAGCAGATAAACACGTATAGAGTGCCGTCTGTGGGGCCCTGGCACAGGACAGGCTGCACTGTCTGCACAGGTTGACTTTTCAGTAGAATGAGATGCCAGTCTCAGTTTCTTTTCTTGAAGGTCACAGAAGAGTCAACTGCCTTCTAATCTGTTCAAGCTTTATCGTTCCTCAAATGGTCAGGAAAACGTTTTTTAATGTCGGACTAAACCCTCCTTTTTTTCAGTTTAAGTCTCCTTTCATTTGTCCAGTATCCTCTGGACACATTCTCAAAAGCCTTCATAATTGGTAATTAAACCACTTCTTGATTTCCTCTAGATTAAATAACCCCATTTGCTCTGACCTATTTTAATAGGAGCTGTTAAACATTCCTTTTAAATGTTCCTTCCCTGTCTGCAGCCTTTCCTCAGTCCTTTAGAAATACACTGATCCAAATGATTGGAAGGTGTGTTTTCCTAGGGAACTGACATATAGTGTGCTAAAAAGATCACTCCCAGGGCTTTTACATGCCTTGTTCTTTTTACTTTGCATTTTTGTGTTCCTTTTCTTTTCCTCCATATTATTGACTTTTATTCTGAACTTTTCTTTGTCTAGCTTTTTTTTTTTCCCCCCTCAAAAAATGTTGCTTAGGGGCCGGCCTAGTGGTACATTGGTTGAGAGCTGGTTTTGGGATGCCAGCAGCCCGGGTTTGGATCCCACATATGAGGGCCAGTGACACTGCCCTCTACAGCTAACTGCTCCACCTGGAGCTGGGCTGTGTGAGCCCCGGCGACGGTGTAGGCTGCAGCCCCCGCTGCAGTGGGCTGCCATGGGCTACAGTGAGTGGCCGGCAGCCAGCGTGAGCGGCTGGCAGCCAGCGTGAGCTGCCAATAGCTGCGGTGAGCGACACTGCACCTGGGAAGAGCACAATGACATACCAACATGGGTCAGTGAAGCAACGTCCTCCGGAACTAGACTGAAGAACAAAAAAACAGTAACTTGTCTGTTCCCCTTTCCCGATTTCCCAGCGCTGTGCCCCTCCCCCAGTTCCCCAATAAAATCTTAAAAAAAAAAAATGTTGCTTATTGGCTAAGACGAGAGCTCTAGAACTGGATTTCCTGGGTTTGAGTCCCACCTCTATTATTTCTCAACTGGATCCTTGCCCAAATCATTTAACTTTTCTGAAGCTCAGATTCCTTATCTGTAAAATGTGATGAATGCAATTATCTTTTGCAAAAACTTAAATATTTTATGTTGATTATATATATATCTCAGAACAACATGGCTACCTAGAGAGTACTCTACAAATATTAGCTATTCTTAACTTTGTATTTTGAAATCCTTTAGACTTACAAGAAGTTGAAAAACTAGTGCAGAAAGTTCTCATGTACCTTTCCATTCAGCTCCCTCTGATGAAAGCATCTTCCTTAACGATAATACTTTGTCGAAACCAGGGAACTAATTTTGGTACACTATTAACTGAACTACAGAGCTTATTCAGATTTCACCAGGTTTTGTGCCTTCTTTTGTATGTTTATGTGTATGTGTGTATAGTTTTATGAAATTTTATTCCATGTCTAGATCCATGTAACCGCAACCACAGTCAGGATGCAGAATTGTCCCATTTTCACAAAGGGTGTCCCTGTCTAGTCCCACCCTCCCTCCGCCCTCTGATCTATACAACCACTGATCTATACAAGTGGAATCAGACCTTTTGAGACTTGCTTTTTTTCACTGAATTTAATGACCTTGAGATTCATCTAAGTTGTTTGTGAATCAGCAGCTCTTTTTTTTTTTTTTTTAAATTACTGATTAGAATTCCATTGTATGGGAGTACCACATTTTGTTTATCCATTTACTCCTTGAAAGACATTTGTGTTGCTCTCAGTCTTTTCTCTATTATGAATAAAGCTGCTATGAAAATTCATATGCCTTTTGTGTGAACATGTCTTCATTCTCAGGAATAAATACGTAAAAGTGTGATTCCTGAGTCATACTGTTAAATGTATGTTTAACTTTAAAAAAACCTGTCAAACTATTTACTCTAGTGGCTGTACCACTTTACGTTTCCACAGGAATGGATGACAGATCCAGTTTCTCTGCATCCTTGCCAGAATTTGGTGTTATCATTATTTGTCATTTTTTGCCTTTCTAATAGATGTGAAGTGGCATCTCATTGTGGCTTCGATCTGTATTTCCCTAGTGGCTAATGATATTGAACATCTCTTTACGTACTTATTCGCCATCCATATATTCATTCTGGTGAAGATCTGTTTGAGTCTTTTGCCCATTTTGAAAACTGATTTCTGTGTTTTCTTACTATTGAGTTTAGAAAGTTCTTTATATATTCAGAATACATGTCCTTTGTCAGATATGTGATATACAGATATTTTCTCCCTTTTTGTGCTTGACTTTCATCTTCTTTGTATGATCTTTTGCAGAGCAAAAGTTTTTAATTTATTGATTTTTTTTCTCTTAGTGATCATGCTTTTGGTGTTGTGTTTAAGATTTCTTTGCCTAAGTCACAAAGATTTTCTCTTAGTTTTTTTCCTTAAAACATTTATATTTTCACTTTTTACATTGAGACCTAGGATCCATTTTGATTTAGTTTTTAAGGTGTCAGGTTCAGATTATTATTATTATTATTTTCAGTGGACATCCAGTTGTTCCACCATTTGTTAAAAACAATCTCCTTCCATTCAGTTGCTTTTGTAGCTTTGTAAAAAAATCCATTGGCCATACTTACATAGAACTATTTCTGGGGACTTAAATCTTTTCTATTGATCTATGTGTCTATTCTTCTGTCAATAGCACAGTTTTGATTACTATGGTTATATAGTAAGTCTTAAAATTGGATATTGTGATTCTTCTAACTTTATTCTTCTTTTTCAAAATTGTTTTCAGCTATTTTAGTTCTCTTGCCTTTCTATATAAATTTTAGAAGAAGCTTGTCTATATTTGAAAATAAAAACAAAAAAAACCCCTTCTGTGATTAGCTATTATTTTAAATGTTACTGTTACTAGTTTCTTCATTCTGTGTTTTTGTTTTATTGTTTCACTTCACAGCTCTCACATTATCTTAGAGACTAATTGGGTTTTAGAGATCATTTAGCCTTATTCCAACATTTTTCAGTAGAAAAAATGTAATCTTTCTTTAGAACTGATTCTGAAGGTGAGGGCAAGTGATTTCCTGGGTCACTCAGGAGGTTAATTGGTTTGGGACAATTGTCCATGGCTTCTAACTCCTTGTCTGCAGGATTTTCAATTTGCCACAATGCCCCTCTCTTAAATCTACTGAGTCTCTTTTTCTACTTTTTTGAAAGGGATTATTTAGAATTTCACTGTTGTAATCCAGAGAGAACATGATGCAGGATAGTCCCCTTGGAAACTTGTTAAAAGTATAGGTTCCTGTATCCTGGAGATTCTTCTTCAGTAGGTGTGGAACTCAGGAACCCACATTTGGAAGAGGCACTTTGATTGTGATGCAAATGGGCTATAGGCCGTACTCAATGCAACCTGAGATGATCAAGAAAGAAATTTAGGTCCTGGAAAAACACACTGTTCCCCAAACAAATAAAATTAAAAAAATTACTGTTTTTTTTAAAAAAAAACACAGAAAGAAACTTGGGCCTCGGAGTCAGACAGATCTGGGTTCAAGTCCTCACGTGTTTGTAACTCTGTGCTTCAGTTTCTTCATGGATAAAATGGGGATGATGGCATCTGGCTCACCAGTTTTCTTTCTGTTTAAACACCGTGTGTGTGTGTGTGTGTGTGTGTGTGTGTGTGTGTGTGTGTGTGTGTATGTGTAAGTTCTTAGCATTACACTTGTTATTCCAAATTAGTGAATACTGCTTCCTTCCTTTCTTCTTTCCTTCTTCTTTCCTCCTTCCTCTACAATAGACTATGAGGTTTGATATCTTTTTGAGTCAGGGACAGTATTATGTATTTAACAAACGATTTCACTTTCCTCCTCATCACTGGGAAGACCACCTGCCAGCCCCTTTGCATCTAGGTAGGGTCTCGTGACTACTAGTCAGTGGAATGTGAGCATAACTGATGTGTGTCACTTACAGGCTTAGAGGTGAAGGACCTGATTTGACCTTCCTGAGTGCCCCTCTGCTTCTGCTAGCTGCAGGGTACTAGGATGGCACTGAAGCCTGAGGATGGTAGCTGCTTTATTCCCTGAGTCACCGTTGGGAGGAGAGTGCCTCCATTACTGACATTAGATGGCAATGCAAAAGAGAACTCAACCTTTGTTGAGAGTTTGGGGGATGGCTTAAAGCACTTAGTGGTAATTCCTCCAATGAATATACTGTTGGATGCTTAAAAACTTAAAATTATGGTTTGAATATTATATTTGTTATAACATTCTAAATACTTGATGATTTATATGAGTTACAGGAAATACATTACAAAGCATGTAAGCAATCCCGTGGAGGCTAACTGCATGAGGAGATCCTCATTTGTGGTGAATAAAAAATGTTTTTCGAGCCAGAATGTTTTTGTGGCTTTTGTGGTTTTTTATGTATGTTTTGTGTATAGATGTAAGTTCCCAAACACCAGAGAGCAGAACTTTCACCCAGGTGAATGTCAAGAACATCAGGAACCAGAGTGGCATCTACAGGTCATTGACCCTGTTGAGGAGGTGGTGCCAATAGTCTAGATGGGGGTGGGCATTCTACCACTGGGAGAGTAATGCTGGGCACTGGAAGGAAAGACACAATGTCGTTAGCCCACAAATAACTACACCATCTCTCGCTGAAATAGAAGAAGATTCTTGTATTCCCTGGGGTGGCTGCCCAGGCTCCAGATCCAAGGTATTTAACCATTTGCCTCAAATGACTTGTTAGACCTAGGATTGGGTGGAGGGCCCTTCTTAGGCCTAGGCTCAGTATATCGTCCTTTAATAACAATGACAAATACTCATATGTCTGGTCAGCACAACATTGAAAGGAAGCATATATCCCCCACTTTTAATGGATGGATCAAAAGACCCTTCTAGGCTTACAGGTTTCTCTCTGGAAGGATTTATATTCTCATCATTGTTTAGTTCTAAGTAGTTTTCATTCATGAATTGTTTCAAAGTTTATTGGTTAATATCCAAACACTTGGGGATTTTTTCAGTTTTCTGTTATTGATTTCTTGCTTAATTTTGCTGTGATTAGTGAATCTACTCAGTGTAATTTCAGTCTTTATAGATTTGTTGAGACATGCTTTCTGGTCTATAGTCAATTGTTATAAACATTGTATTTACTCTTTAAAATTATGCATATTCTACAGTTAGGTATAGCGTTTAAGAGCGTTAATAGTATTGTTCAATATAAAAAAAAAACATTCAGACCAAATTTATGCTGCCTGTAATAGGCACTTCTTAAATTAAGTACATAAAGAGATTAAAAGTAAAAGGATAGGAAGATTGATTTTTTTTTCTGTTTATTAACCTCTTGAGAGAGGTGTTAAAATCTCATTATGATTATGGATTATTGCTTATGATTATTTCTCCCTTTAGTTCCTTCACTTTTTGCTTTATATATTTTGAAGCCATATTATTACATGCACACAAAATACAGAAGTGTTCTATTAGTTTGATGACAATGGTTTTTCCCTTAGAGCCTACTTTGATTAATATAGCTCATAACTTTCTTTTGGCTAGTGTTTACATGGTATATCATTTTTAAAAATCCTATTACTCTCAAACATTCTGTACCCTTATGTTTAAAGTATGTTTCTTAAAAACAGCATAATTAAATTTTATTGTGTATCTAGTTTGTCAGTTTTTGTCTTATAATCAGATGATTTAGTCTGTTTGCTGTTCATGAAATCTATTGAGCTTCAGTCTACCATTTTACAGTCTGATTTCTATTTGTCCCATCTGTTCTTATTCATTTTTCTCTCCTTTCTTGCCTTATTTTCAATTAAGCATTTTAAAACTTTCTCATTTTTTTCTTATCTATCGGCTTATTAGTTACATATATATATATTTTTATTATTAGTTTCAGGTGTACAAAACTATGCAATAGCTATCCTTTTCACCCCTTACAAAGTGACATTCCCCTTCCCACCCACTGCCCCCCCGATATCATACATATCTATTACAATTCCATTGACTTAATTTCCACACTATACTCCACATCCCATGACTATGTATGTATTAAATTATAGTTGACATATAGTATTACTCAATGGCAGCTTCAGATGTACAGTGCAGTGGTCAGGCCTCTACACTGTCCATGAAGTGGTCTCCCTAACAAGACATGAGTGCATCTGGTCCACTAAAAAGTACTTACAACATTATTGATTGTATTCCCCAAACTGTTTTTTCTATCCCTGTGACAATACTGAAGTTACCAGTTTATGTTGTCTCATCCCTTTTCCTTCTCCCTCATCCCCACCCCCATTCTATCTAGCAATCAATATCCCCTCTATATCTCTGAGACTATTTCTGTTTACATTGCTCATTTATTCAGTTCTTTAGATTCCACATAAAACTGAGATCATATGGTATTTGTCTTTCTCTGACTGACTTAGCATAATATTCTCTAGGTCCATCCATATTGTTGCAAATGGTACTATTTCTTTCTTCTTTATAGCTAAGTAATACTCCATTGCTTACTTATTTTTTTTTTTTTTTTTTTTGGCTGAGCCATCCTGCCACCTGTTGGCAGCTCTATGGCAGCTCAGCTTGGGCTGGGCGTCAAACTGCTGTTGCTCAGAGGTCAGCTTGCACTGGTTACATTTTTTTTAAAGTATTTTTTCCTACCTTAGAAAGGGTAGAAAATTCATGTTTGACTTATTAAAGACTAATACAAATTAGTACTTTTACCATTTCCTGAACAGTACAAGGATCTTAGAATACTTTAGTTCTATTTATACCCATCCCAAACTTATATGCTACTATTTTCATGTATTTTGAATACCTCCAAGAACATAGATATTAGTAAATTATGGGAAATCAATAGGAAATGAAAAATCTTGAATCTTTAATATTTTTATTTAAAAATTTTAAATATTTACTTAATTATAAGTTTATATAATTTATTTTTATTTTTATTTTTGACGGCAGTGTCACTGGCCCTCGCATGTGGGACCCGACCCAGGGCCGCTGGCTTCCCAAGCCAATGCTCAACCACTGCGTCACTCGGCCGGCCCTAATTTATTTTTTAATTTTTTAATTTTTTTATTTATTTATTTTTTTAAAAGATTTTATTGGGGAATTGGCGGAAGGGAACAGCGTTGGGGAATCAGGGAAGGGGAACAGACAAGTTGCTGTCTTTTTGTTCTTCAGTCTAGTTGTGGAGGACGTTGCTTCACTGGCCCATGTTGGTATCATCATTGCGCTTTTCCCGGATGAGGCAGATCGGTCGCTGGCCTCTGGATGTCGCTCACCGCGGCTATTGGCAGCTCATGCTTGGCTGCCAGCCGCTCACGCTGGCTGCGGGCCACTCACTGTAGCCTACGGCAGCCCACTGCAGCAGGGGCTGCAGCCCACACCATCACCGGGGCTTGCACAGCCCAGCCCAGGTGGAGCTGTTGTTAGCTGTAGAGGGCAGTGTCACTCGCCCTCATGTGGGATCCGAACCGGGGCCGCTGGCATCCCAAAACCAGCACTTAACCAATGCGCCACTCGGCCGGCCCCTAATTTATTTTTTATAGTGGTTGTATTTAACAACCAGCTTGCAAAATTACTAAACATTTAATTATTATCTATTGTGGGCCACTATGAGCTAGCTTCAGTACACCACTGAGTGAGCTCATGTCTTAGAGTGTAAGCCAAGTATAATAAAGATAATCCTTGGAATTACAAACATCTCAACATCCAAACATGGATATTTATGACCCCTAAACAATAAAACAATCACCATGTTTTGTCAAGTTGAACAAATAGGGACACATTTTTACTGATGACCTGGATGAAGGCATTGAGAACAAATTTGTAAATGTGCACTAATGAAGCACCTATATGGTAGAAATGCTACCTAATGGCATGCCACTGCGTATTTCTTCTGAAGAATGTTCAGGGGTAGTCATGTTGTAGCTTGAAATTGGCCATGTTGGACTATTTACTTCATGGGAGTATTGACTATACATCAGGACATAATTTATTGTTTTGATGTCTAGACCTAAGGAAATGATGAAGATAATTGCCCACTGAACCTAATAGTGTCTCCTGTCTGTAGCATGACATCATGAATAGCACAAAAAAATGTGGAAATATTCTTCTAATATTCAAAACCAATTATCTGACTTAGTAAAAAAAAAATCACTCTTGCCATTGATAAGTGAGTGATGTGTTGTCTTACTCTTTTTTTTTTTTTTCTTTGAGGGCAGTGTCACTGGCCCTCATATGTGAGACCTGAGCCAGGGCCGCTGGCTTCCCAAGTCAGCGCTTAACCACCGCGCCACTTGGCCAGCCCAGTGTTGTCTTACTCTTAATGTAAAATAAAATATCAGCATTCACGTTGGAACTACACTTATAGGTTTTCTACAGACAAGAGAAATTGGCAAAAATGAATGAATGAATCAACTATATGGAAGTCATGGTAAAGAATAATGTATATTTTATTTTTATTTTTAAATTATGTACTAATATTCTATATCCATAAAATTTATAGAGCTATGTATAGGCTATAGATATGCATGCATTATTTTTCCTGGAGAGCTAGCTGTTAAACATTTGTTAGCACACCACTGACCCCATTCCTCCAAAACTGCAGTAGGAAGCACTGTTCTTGTATCTATTAACTTCCTTAAGAATCCTAGGATGAAAGTTAACAGATGTTACTGACCTACATACAGCAATTGCTTCTTTATATATTTCTTTAATCTAACAGGGTTTTCCTGGAACCTGGACTAGAAGTCTCCATTTTATTTCTGTCAAAACTACCACAACCTCAAGGTTTTCACAATAGTTTTGCAAATTTTTAAGATAGTATTGAGTTTCTCTGCTTATTCAAAATATAAATAGATGATTCCTCTCCTTCTGCCTAAAAGATTTTTGTTACCATGTCATCATCTTTTAAGCGTTAATTCCCAGAGTTCTTCTGAGAGATTCTAGATGAGGGAGCATCTCACTGTCCCCATGGGAAGACCTTTGCTTCTTCTGACGACCCTACTTGAAACTGAGAAGGAGCATCTGACAGTAGCTTTAAGTCAATTGCTACCTACCAGGGTGTCGATGCTCTTTCTTGCACAATACCCAGAACTCAGGATATCTTAACAATAAAATCTAATGTTTGTTTGTTTGTTTGTTTTTTAGAGAGCAGTGTCACTGGCCCTCATATGTGGGATCCGAACCCAGGCCGCTGGCATCCCAAGCCAGCTCTTAACCACTGCACCACTTGGCTGGCCCTATTTTTTTTTTTTAAAGATTTTATTGGAGAATTGGGGGAGGGGAATAATGTTGGGGAACTGGGGAAGGGGAACAGACAAGTTGTTGTCCTTTTGTTCTTCAGTCTAGTTGTGGAGCACATTGCTTCACTGGCCCATGTTGGCATCATTATTACGCTCTTCTTGGGTGAGGCAGATCGGTCTCTGGCCTCTGGACAGCCGCTCACAGCTGCTCTTGGCAGCTCACACTGGCTGCCTGCTGCTAATGCTAATGCTGGCTGCCGGCCACTCGCTGTAGTCTATGGCAGCCCACTGCAGCAGGGGCTGCAGCTATGCTGTCCCAGGGACTCACAGCAGCCCAGCTCCAGGTGGAGCTGTTGTTCACCATCTTAGCTGTAGAGGGCAGTGTCACTGGCCATTATATGTGGGATCCGAACTGGGGCTGCTGGCGTCCCAAGCCAGCTCTTAACCAATGCGCCATTCGGCCAGCCCCAAATATAATATTTTAAATTAAAAAAAAAAAAGTATTCCAGCCCTAGGAAATCCTCTGTACTATATAATAATCGTGATCATTTAATGAGTGCTCATTGTATCAGATGCTACATTTTGCACTTTCAACTTCCTGATTAACCTCCTTAGGTAGTTTCTCATCATTATCCTCATTCTAGAAATGAGAAAACTGAGATTTTAAAAATGATAACATCCAAGGTTTCTAATGGCGAGACTGAGATTTGAACCCAAGTTATCCTGGTCCCGTAACCACTATATTATTCTGTGACTTGTCAACAGGTCTCTGCTGTTTCTCCTTTGTTGCTCAAATAAACTAACTGACCTCTGCTTCCCCTTTTGATTGTCAGAATTTTAGTCTGAGGTCACAGCCATTTTGTTATTGTGACATGAATATGTAAAGACTCAAAAATATTTATTTTGAAAAAGAAGAATCTTGAATCTTTGAATAGACTCGTCCCTTTTCCTCACCCTTCATGAAAATGATCACCAGGCCCAGATTGCACACCTAGATATTTCTTAAACCTGTCTGTTGTCTGGTTTCAGCTCTCCTTGGTGCAGGCCCCGCCATCCTCTGTTGGGTAACTGCTGGAGCCTTCTGGTTGGTTCTACCCCTTAAGCTTCACCTCTTTCGCCTAGCCTCATCATGGCCCGACAAAGAGCATTTTAAAGCACAAATCTGACCACCTGAATGTCTCACTTAAATTCCTTTAGTAGCTCTGTTGCCTTTAGGACGTGATTCCTTCACTTAGTGGAGGTCTCCAGCCTTCTCTATTGCTTCTCCTGTTTCCACTTTCCCATAGGCATCTGACATCCCAGCCATGTTGAGCTCTTTGCAGGTCCCAAACTCTGCCATACTTCCTTATGTTTGCACTTTTCCATGGGTCCTGTTGCCCAGAATGCTATTTTCCTATCTCCTATTTCTTACCTCATCTGCACTCCCATCTGGCTTTCAGGTGTGAGTCTGATTAGCCTAATCTCATTAGGTGCTTTTCCCTTCTGCTCCCATAGCACCCTGTGCATGCCTCCTCATACTCCATGGCTTTTCTGAACTATATAGATGTGGGGGAACAGATAATCTGTGAGCGCTCTGAGGGCAGGGACTGTAGCCCCATCATAGGACTTGACACTCCACATTCCTGTTGAATGAATGAGAGCTAAGAGATTTGCCTGTTGAATGGCCTGCCTCCACTCCATTAAAATTTTGTCTTTCTTTACTCCTCTGAGATAAAAAGTTTAGTGTGGAAGAAAATGGATGTTGGTGATAATTACATTATGTAAATCCAGCAAAAAAGAAAATTTGAAGAGGTTACAGATGCAGCTGTGCTAGGAAAAAGTGCTAGCTGAGAACTTGGGCCAGTCAGTTCACTCTTCTGGACTGTGGTTTCTAGGAGAATGGGAAGCTGGATGCCATGATGGCTAAGGTTCTTTTAGGTCTGTAAATACCAACCTTAGTCACACTTGACTCTTTGTATTATTTCTTTTTGGTGTATATTGTGCAAAGAGATAGAACTTTCCAAAGGAATCTGATTATTTTCTAATCATGATAGCTAGTACAAATCTCATTTTAAGTATATAGGAATAAAGTGACATTTATTGAGCCTCTCTTTTAAAAGCTTATCTATTCTTCCTTCAAATTGTTAAACAAATGACATGTTAACATAAATCAGTGGAATTTTATTTTAAGATACCCTAACATGTCAAAATATATACATCAAGATGAATGCAAAGTAATTCAATGAAGATACTTTGGGAGGCTGCCTTCACTGAAAATATTTTTGGAACTTCTTGTTCAGAATTATTCTCAAGCCCTTGCGCATTCTTTTTTCTAACATTGGCAAATCCACGTCTTCGCAGGACAGGTTTTGAACAAAGTGGGTGATTGAGCTGTAATATTATTTTATTTATTTATTAGTTTACTTACTCTGCCTAGGAAAGTAGTATATGTTCATTTGGAAAGCATAGACTAAAAAGGAAAATTAACATAGTCTATATTCCAATGAAATATTAACCAGTCCTTGGAAGAAAAACACTAAAAATGATAGGGTTTTAGAGGCTGAAGGTGATAAAAGGTTTAGCAGTCTAATCCAGTACAAAAAAATCTTTTCTCCGACCCCTTTAACAGTGTCCTGAGATGGAGTTTGTTGTCAGGAGGTCTGGGTGCCTGAATTCATTTAAGGAAGCAAATTCCCCTCATCCTGTCTTTTCATTTATTTTGGACTTCAGGCCCTCTTTTTTTTTTTTTTCCTTTCATAGGGGAAAGTAGAAACTAAAGATGTCCCTTAATTTAATTGGAGTATTATTTTGGTATATTTTTTCTCATATAAAAAATATCCCACATGTATATTTTATTTAAGACAAATTGAAGTCCTCCTCTATATATGTGCCTCTTTTACTTAGTATTATATGATGAGTACATTGTTATTCATTAAATATATTTTTTAAAACATGACTTTTAATGGTTACATGTTATTTCATCATATGTATCCATACTGTATTGACCATTTTCCTATTGGCTTTTTTTTTTATGAGTCTATTTCTGGACTATTCTGTTTTTCTTTTTGAGGGCCGTGTCACTGGCCCTCATATATGGGATCCGAGCTGGAGCCGCTGGTGTCCCAAGCCAGCTCTTAACCACCGCACCACTCAGCTGGCCCCCTATTGTCTTTTTTTTTGAGGGCAGTGTCACTGGCTCTCACACGTCGGACCCGAACCAGGGCTGCTGGCTTCCCAAGCCAGCGCCTAACCATCGTGCCACTCGGCCGGCCACCCTATTGTCTTTTCAGTGTAGCATATGGATATGTCTATTTGTCTATACCGTCAGTGATACAAATATTATAATTAAAATATATTTGTCAGTTTGATAAGTTAAACTGTTTTTTCAAAATGGAATTTTTATTATTAGTGAGGTTGAAATTTTTCACAGATCCTCTGTTTGCTTAAATGTTCTTTTGCCTCAGATTCTGCTTTGTTTGATATAAATATTGCCATCCAAACTTTCTTTTCATTTGTGTTTTCTAGATACCTTTTGCCCTTCCTTTTATTTTAGATTTGTGAGTCATTTGGCTTTAGGCTTGTCTTATAAACAGCTTATAATTAGACATTGAGACTGTTTGTCTTTGTTGTTGATGTTTAATCCATTCATATTTATTGTCATATTTGATAGGTTCTGTAATCAAAATCACAGTCTCAGTGATTTTGCTATATGAATTCTTTTTTTTGTTTTTTTCCCTAGCGATTTAAAAGAAACACATCCAGTTTTTATTCTGTTATTGCTAATTTTGTGGGTTTTAAAAGTAAAGTTGGTTTATTTGTTTGACTCAAATTAGCTCTGAAAGTTCATCTAAAAGGAGGCGTTCAAAAGAAGTCATGAGCAATGGAGCATTACTGGAATAAATGTCTTTCCTCCCAAGTAGACTACGCTGAAGGACAAAACTCATTCAATTTCAAGTATTGATACTTCTATGTAAAAAGAGTAATGTTTTAGAGTACGGTCACTTAATGAGCCATTCTCCACCAATCTGACCCTTTGGTTACTTCAAGACTAACTTAAAATGAAGATAACAATAAAAAAAACCCTTCATCTTGGCCCCCTTTCTCTGGTATGCACCCTACCCTCTTTGTCACCCCTCACTATGTTTTTCATTTGAAGGGTGGAGGGCAGCATGGTGTAGCAGAAATAGCTCTGAATTGTTAGATCCTGGATCAGTCACTTTCCTTCTGGGCTTCATTCAGTTCGCACATCTGGTAGAAAAGAGATTGGAACACCCAATCTCTGAAGTCACTTCTAGTTTTGGCCTTTACTAGTTAAATAGAGTTTATTTAGCACTATTTGCATAGCTTAGGTACCAGGCCCTATATAGAATGAGAAGCACAAAACCAATCTATGTTAGAAAAGGAAAGGAAAGAAAAGACCTAAGCTAATAAAAGTCTCTGTATCTTGGTTCATGTGGTGGTTACATTGTGTATAGTATGTAAAATTCACTGGGTTATACCTTTAGGATGAGGACACTTGAAACACTTTATCAGTGTATTTTTTACCCCAGTGAATAAGAAAAGTAAAAAACAAAACAAAACAAAACAAAAAACAAGAAAAGGAATGAAAGGAAATAAAAGAAAAACTGTCAAGATGTTTAAAGGTTGTGACTATAAGGCAGGATGATGTAATGGAGAATGCACAGGAGGTAAATAGTGAGTTTGAATCCTGACAACATCACATATTAGCCGTGGAATCTTATGCACATTATTTAACCTTTGAGACTCAGTTTCCTTAGTGAAAATAAAATTTGTAGATTCTACTTTATGAAGCAGTCAGGAGCATTGAATGAGCTATAAGGCGCATAAAGCACCTGGCATGTAGTATGTAATCAATACATATTTTTCAAAAAAGGCAGTAAGAGAGTATTAAACAAACATATGACAGATTCAAAGAACTTTAAGACTTTACATCATTCTTTTGAAATCACCCCAAAATAGATAAAACTGAGAAAGCCCAGTGTTACAGACACTAGGAAGAAAAAGCTAGGCTCATATTTTTCTGGTGATATTACAAATTGGTAATACCTCTTTTGGAGAGCCACTTGGCAATTTATAATAAAAATCACCCAGCTGATTATGGTCTTTAAACTGATCATCTCATTTTTCAGATTATAGCCTGAGGATATAGTTCAAAAAGGAAAAACAAATTTATTTATTTAAAAATGTTTGATTGGGTCGGCTGAGGGGTGCGGATCCCAGCAGCCCCTGGTCAGATCCCACATATGAGGAGAGCCAGTGACACTGCACTCTAAAAAAAATTAAAAAATAAAAATAAAAATGCTTGATTGGATCATAATAATGTGTGGAAACAACTAGCTGAAAGATGACTGATTAAACCACTTAGCAAAACAAAGGAATATCACTCCATTTAAAATGACAGATATATGGTCTAAGTAGATATATGGAGAATTTGAGCAGAAAATTAGGCAATAGTGTGAACACAGTGAACACAACCACATAAACCTATGTTTGTGCAATGATGAAGGCTGGAGGTGAATTTTGTAAATCTTTGATTTTATGTGGGAAAGGGGTGATCTATATTTTAACTTTTGGTTTATTATACAGTAGTCTCTACTTATCTGTGGGTATACTTTTTTTTTTTTTTTTGTTTTTGTTTTTTTTTTTTGTTTTTTTTTTTGTTTCTTTTTTTTTTGAGGGCAGTGTTACTAGCCCTCATATGTGGGACCGAACCGGGGCCGCTGGCTTCCAAGGCCAGCGCTTAACCACCGCGCCACTCAGCCGGCCCTGTGGGTATACTTTCCAAGATCCTAAGTGGATGGCTAAAACCACAGATATACTACTGAACCCTATATATATTGTTTTTTTCCTATGCATATGAGGTCTGACAATTAACTTCGCGAACTTGTTGCAACTATGTTACTAACCTTTTTTCATACCAGAGGGATTATTCATTATGAATTTGTACCAACTGGAAAAACAGTTAACCAAGTATACTATTTGGAAGTAGACGACCTGAACTTTTTGCCAACAATTCATGGCTCTTGCATCACGATGATGCACCAGCTCACACGGCACTGTCTGTGAGGGAATTTTTAGCCAGCAAACAAATAACTGTATTGGAACACCCTCCCTACTCTCCTTATCTGGCCTTCAATGACTTCTTTCTTTACCCAAAGATAAAGGAAATATTGCAAGGAAGACATTTTGATGACATTCAGGACATCATGGGTAATACGACGAGAGTTCTAATGGCCATTCCAGAAAAAGAGTTCCAAAATTGCTTTGAAGGGTGGATTAGGCACTGGCGTCAGTTCATAGCTTCCCAAAGAAGGTGACCTTAGTGATATTCAACAATGAGGTATATAGCATCTTTTATAGGATGAGTTTGTGAATTAATTGTCCAACAACATATACCTATGATAAAGTTTAATTTATAAATGAGGCATTGTAAGAGATTAACAATAATAACTCATAATAAAATAGAACAGTTATAACAATATACTGTAGTAAAAGTTATATGAATACCTTTGGGGCCATTACTAAGTAAAATAAAGTTGACTTGAACACAAGCACTGTGATACCATGAACTTTGATCTGATAACTGAGACGGCCACTAAGTGACCAAGGGGAATGCAGAGTGTATTCAGCATGGCTTTTCTGGACTAGGGATGTTCATGTCCTGTGTGGGTTGAAGCAGAACAGTTTGAGATTTCGTCATACTACTCAGAATGGCCTACAATTTATAAATTGTTTATTTATGGAATTTTCCATTTAATATTAATATTTTCAGACTGAGGTTGACTGTAGGAAACTGACACTGAGGAAAATGAAATCTCAGATAAGGAAGAACTACTGTAGTATAACGATTGCCAAATCAATCAATAAAAATAAAGTTAAAACAAAAATTATATGTTCTGCGATAGAACAGGGTGTAGTGTATAAAATACAGAATAAAAATGTAGAGCAGATATATAGAAGGAGTTATAGAAAAATAAATTATTTTCCTTGTGTATATTTTTAAGAGTTTGCCTCAGGGGCCCGGCCGAGTGGCACGGTGGTTAAGCGCTGGCTTGGGAAGCCAGCGGCCCCGGTTCAGGTCCCACATATGAGGGCCAGAGACACTGCCCCCCCCCCAAAAAAAAGAGTTTGTCTCAGCAATGCATTGTGAAAGTAGTTATCACATTTGAGAAATGCTTATCCTAGAAATAATTAAGTCAGCTAAAACCCCAAAATATGAAGATGAAAATTCATGAGAGAAGTTGTTGTTAAGATATAAAGTCGCCTGATAGCTGCATTTTTTTCCCCTTGCTTTTTCTTTTCTTTTGTGATAAAAGAGAACGTTTTATAGGTGCAGAAATGGTTTACAATTGCCTTATTTAGTTGCTCTTATTTTTATGTCTCCCCAAAGGGTCACAAAATCCATCATTTAAAAAGAGAAAAGGATGTGTTTTTAGTGCAAAGAGAGAGTAGACACTTTAGAGAACCAACAGGAATGGAAATAAATGGAGCCTGTCACCTATAGCCACAACATACTAAATACTTCAGATCATCTCAAGTCAGAAGCTTTACAGGGAAAATGGAATGAGCTGCTTGCAGGGCAATGGGGGTGCCTGCTTTTCACCACCTGAAAGCCCAAACCAACTCTTTAGTGTTTTTGAAGTGAAAAAGATTGTCAGAGTGCACTGGAGAACATGGCTGCAGTGGTTATGGAACCTTCCTCCTTTGCCTTGGGCCTTCTGTTAGGGCTGGCCCTTGGAAACAGAGCACCTTTGGGAAATAATGAAGGCATTTGCTAGGTTTGGGAGGCATCCTAGTGTTTCAGGGGATGGAGGAAGCTATGCATCTGAAGTGAGTGTGGTGTCATGGAAAATTTTTGACCGAAGTTACAAAATGTAAGGAGTACTCCCCAAAAGTGGACTGACAGAATCACAAAGTTTGAAGGGTTCTTAGAATTAGACTAATCTAAACCCGTAAGTTTACCAAAGAGGAAACAGACTTGAAGAAATGGCTTGCTCAAGCTTACTGTCAGGGGTAAGCTTACAGTTTTTGTCCATTATTGTTCCCGCTCCACCCTGCTTCAATTCCCCCTACCTTCCACCATTACTTCATTACTGACCTTTTCTGCTGCTACCATGCAACAGATTAGACTTCAGACTTAGAAATGGAGCTGTTTGATGCACAGTTTTTTAAGTCATCAAAAATGTGAGTCAGCAAACCACGATCTACAGCTTCGTTCCAGGATCCCATTGGTCTAGAGAGGGAGTGAAGTTTAATTTCAAGAACTCTGCCTGGGTTCATATCCCAGCCCTACCACTGGGATGGTGGATGACATTAAGCAAGTTATTTAACCACTTTGAACTTTGATATCACCATCTGTAAAACAGAATATCGTAATAGTACCTACCTCTTAGGTTCCTTATGATCATCCATTAGATTGGGGCCTGGTTTAGAGTAAATCCTCAATAAATGCTAGCTATTGTTGTTTCTACTCTGAGGGTGGTTGGAACTATTTATGTCAAAAATCTTAAGGAAATAGGAAAACATATTTTTTGTAAGGGAGAGATGGGTATTGTTTAGGCATAGTACTTAGGTACTCAGAAAGACTTCCAAAGTTCCAAAAATCAGAAATCTTTCACCAGTAGTCTAGTGTAGCTTACTTTTTCTGTAGCTTTTCATCCACCAACTATCTTAATTATCCCCAGATTTTAACTGCTCCTTATTTAAAACTTTTTCCCCTGATTTTGTCTCTCTACTCAATAATTTTTATAGCTTTACTGAGGTATAACTGATATACAATAAACTCAGTATACAATTTGATTAGTTTTGCTATGCACATGAAACTATCACCAAAATCAATATAATGAACATGTATATCACCAGGAAAGTGTTCATGTGCCCTTTGGTAATCCTGCCATCCTACCCCTTCTGGTCCCACCCAATTCTCCAACCCCATTCCTAGGCAAACACTGATCTGCTGAAATTTTATATAAATGGAATCTTCTGGTATATTTACTATTTATCTGGCTTTTTTTACTCAGCATAATTATCCATGCTGATATGTGTACAAATATTTTATTTCTTTTTATTGCTGAATACTCCAATAATTTTTTCTTTGTTCACTCTTTATCCTGTCTTGCTTAACTGGCCATGATATGGAGTGAAAACAAATTTTAAATATTTAAAAATATTTATTGACTAAACATGTTTCCTGTTTATTTATTTATTTATTTATTATTTTATTGTTATTCAGCAGACATAGTAAATAGTATACAGCAATTTTAGGCTACTTGAGAGTAACACCCATTTACATTCTGTATGCATATTTTTAAAATGGTGTCTATAAGCAATATTACTATTTATTTGAATGTTGAGATTAAAATGTTCTCCTGTCTCCTTGGCTGTCTGTATAGAGAAAGCATCCTTCCATTGGCTTAACCCAATGAGTTGACTTAATAAATTCAATAATATAAATATTTACACATAATTTTCATTTCATGGTGAAATATTTTTCCTGCTAACGTTAGCCTTTTTTTGAAAATGTGGACAGTGTGTTCTCAATTCGCTCTCAGCTGGAGCATAACGTGAAATAAACTAAAAAATCGATACAACAAAAGTAATGCATTTGCAAGATAATGAGAGATCATTTGGGAGGCAAGTCCATTTTTGTAATGACTTTTTGCCAACATCATTATATCTCTCAACTGTTGACATTCTTGCATCTGGGAAGGAAGAAGAAGAAAATTCCCATTCAAAATGCCTGTTCAAGTTTGGTGAAAGATTTAATTTCTTCATCTATCACAGTGTCACCAGCCCTATGAATACTATAGATCAAACCTCAGTGCCAGAAGTATGGAGACTTGGCAGGTTAGATAGTAGCATTTAGCCAGAGGGAGTCATAAAGAAGCCAGAGAAAACAAATGTTACCCATTTTGCATCTGAAAGTTGTGTTTTGGGCAGTTGTCCTGAGTGTACTCTGCCTGAGAAGTCTGGGAATACAGGAATTTAAAAACTGAGCCCGTAATGGAGATGTATATACTGACCTTAAAATGCTACAAAGGTTCTAGTAGCAGATAGATTTTTATGGAGAACAGTAAAAAGTAAGTGCAGTTTCTGTACTGGAAGGTAACTTGGAGATTATCTGGTCCACATTTTTATGTGGCAGGTGACTTTCCCAAGGTCAAACAATAACTCATCGGCAGAACTGGGGCTAGACCTGGAATTTAGGAACCATACATTCATGCCCTTTCCATGTTGCTACTTCTGTCCTGTTGGTGCTGGTGTGTTAGTGTGCAGGGTGTGGAAATGCATGATTTGTTCTTGTTGAGCTGCCCCATGTAAGGGTCCCTGTTGTCTGGGACATCATCTCTTTGATGAGCTATTTTCCTTGAGCATTGTGTCTTCTTTGGGGGTGAGTTCACTTTGCTGAATGGAGAGTTGTGCTTGCCCAACTCTGCCAGCCAGCTGTGTGTCAGAAAGGCCACAATGAGAGGTAACAGTTACTTAATGGACAAATCCATGGTTTTGATTGTCAAATGACCTGTTATCAACTAGTCTGGTAAAATCTTTTCATTTAAGAATGCCATAACTTTAATTCTTTCAAGAGCTTGTATGTTTTTAACTTCCCCTTCCCTAGTCTTAACATCTAAGTTTAAATTGTTATCATTGTTATCATTTGTCTGTGCAGCGTGTTCCCATCTGTAACGTATCTTCTTATACGCAGGCATCCTCAGTGGCAGGTAGGGAAGCAACAGATAAAGATCATCATCCTCTTTCACTGAAATCCTCTTTCACTGACTTAGCCCAATCACCCCCTTTATTTTTCAGATTTGAAAACAGAAACTCTGACTTTATGGACTTGTCTGAAGTCCTGTAGTAATGCATTTAAGACGATATCTTAGTTAGCTGGGGCTGCTATAACAAAACACCATAGACTGGGTGGCTTATCAACAACAGAAATCTATTTTTCACAGTTCTGGAGACTGAAAGTCCAAGATCATGGTATCAGCATGGTTGAGTTCTGGTGACGGCCCACCTCTGGGTTGTGGCCAGCTGACTTCTTGTTGTAGCCTCACATGGTGAAAAAAGAACTAGCTAGCTCTCTGGTCTCTTCTTAGAAGGGCACTAATTCCACTCACTAGGACTCCACTATCATGACCTAATTACCCCAGCCCCCAAGGGTACCACCTCCAAATACCATCGCATTGGGTTTAGAATTTCAACATATGAATTTTGAGGGGATATAATCAGTCCATGACAGATGCAAACCAAGTCTCTAGTTCTGCACAGGATTAAGTTTAGCAGATCTTCCTGAAACACTGTTCATGCCTCATTGGCATTTGTGATGGCATCCCACATGTGTTGAGCAGCTGCAATATCTAATAGGGGCAGGCCTGGCCCAGAAGAATTTATTGGAAGAGGGTGTCTCATAAAATGAACAATTGCATGTGAGTGAAACTGTGACACTATAAGCTGTGTGCTGGAAAATTGCTCTCTTTTATGGAGGTACATCAACCATATGTCTGCATCTTAACTGATTTATGAGAAAGATTGTGTTATTAGTCTTACAACCAAAGGCAAAAAGAGAATTTAGTTTCTTTCCAAGAGGCTAGATATAATTCTGATCCTCTCCAATCCAAATTAGACTTTCTTTATGTTCCAACAGTATATTATTTGTATCTCTAGTTAGCATGTGAGTCATTTCATTCTTCATCATGTTTGTGGTTCTGATGTTGTTAATGTGAAAATGGCTCCAACAGGGACCTCACAGGCATCCACTGCCTAGCTTGAGAGGCACTTGCTAAATCTTTAGAGTATAAGGAAAATATAGAGGGTGCCAAAAAAATGTATACAAATTTTTTAAGAAAGGAAAAAAGCTGTATTGAAATTGTAATACAATGAGTGACGCTAGCACTCATTTGATTAATGCCATCTTTGGAGCAACCATCATACTACACATTGCTATGTAATCAATTCAACTTTGAAAAGTAATACACAGATAACATCTCTTAAAATGTGTACATTGTTTTGGTACCCCTGGTATTACTTAATACCCTTTAATGTGATCATGAGTCCATACATTCTAAAAGAGAATTCAAATACTTTAGCAATAAAATTTTGTTGATAGCCTTGGTAATTCTGCTAATAGTATCTGAGATTATCCCCATTTATCAGAATGAGAAATTGAAGTGAAGAAAATAATAGTAACCTTCACAGGAAAGATTAAGAATAAAAAGAAATATTTTTCTAGTCTGTTTCTGTACACACAAGACCAGGACACAGATATCCTGTTTTTCATTTCACAGGATAACAGAGAACAACATTTGGGGCAAGAACTCATGACTTTTAAAAGTCAGCTGTGCCCTAAAACATGCTATTTTCAGTATAACTATTAAATGGGAAAGGAATGTGGTCAAGAATATAGTAACATGAAATATTTAATGTGTAGCACCCAAGGGGACTTCCTTTTCTGAAACATATTGTTGAGAAAGATAATTTTAGAATTTGGTTGCACAGTTCCTGCCCCTATCCCTGGTCTGCCTCTCAGTGCTATAACATAGAGGGCTCTATTTATTTATTTATTTATTTATTTATTTATTTATTTTTGAGGGCAGTGTCACTGGCCCTCATATGCGGGACCCGAACCAGGGCCGCTGGCTTCCCAAGCCAGCGCTTAACCACAGCGCCACTCGGCCGGCCCTCTATTGATTTATAAAAATAAAAACATTACCATCAAGATTTAAAAACATATATATTATTATACACATATTCACAAAGAAAATCTCACCAGGCATCTTTTGTTGGCAGATACATATCTAGTCTCTTGATGCTTTTCATTTTTTATTTTAGGCACGCTGATGATGAAAGGGCTTTTCAGTCTTCCCTTATTTTTCATATTTCAGGAATCAATGCTCATATGGTTTAGATGGACTAAAGAGGTAAAGGTGAGGAAGCCTTGCAACTTAAGTCACATGGATGGGTATTGTCACACCATTGGACCAGTTGTGTTATTGAAGTTCCTTGGAAATGAAAATACTGGGAACGTTTACTTATTAATTGCACTTTAAATAGAGTGGGTTCTTAGATTGTTAAAATATTGTTGATCTCAGTGTCCTAATTTCAACTGCTCTTTTTTTTTGAGGGCAGTGTCACTGGCCCTCACATGTGGGACCGAACCGGGGCCGCTGGCTTCCCAAGCCAGTGCTTAACCACAGCGCCTCTTGGCCGGCCCTGCTCTTTTCAATAGTTGATTTTTCGTAGTCTTTTAGCACGATGAAAAGTTGACATATTTATGGAGTACTGCTAATTGTGGTATGTCAAAATCTTATTATTGTGGGGTGGGGTGGGGCAGGCTTCCCAACCTTTAGAATCTCAACTGGGACATTTCCAAAACCCAAGTATGTGATTTTTCCATGAACGTTCTCCCAGCAACTCTCATGCACGCCTTGCTTTCTCTTGCCCACTTGTTACCATAACTAAAACCCATAAAGCCACCACAGAAGCTCCTCCAATAGTCCTAGGTCTCTATGCCAAATGAACGAGAACGCAGAGCATCAGGTGACAGGAGAGGGAACCTCAAACCTGGATACAAGTGTTTAGACTGAGGAATATCATTGGGAACTGTTTTCTGAGTTGGACAAAACAAGGTACTAAATCTACTCTATGTTCCTTGAGTTGCTTTCCTGGATTTTGCTTGTATTTTTAGCACATTCTTATTGTCTATTTCTTTGATACTCAGGTTGTATTGTCCAAGAATGTGTTTTTGTCACTGTGATTTCTTATGAAGCATGTCACTGTGATTTCTTAAGATTCAGGAGATCGGGGAAGTTCTGTGTTAGTATTTGCTCCAATGTCAAGAAGTCCACACAGGACCTAGTACTTGCAGATAAGGCAGTGTTGCATAATAGAAAAAACAAAGGCTTGCTTTCCTTTTTCTTTTTAGAGCTTTGCTTTTGAAGTCAGAAAAATCCTGGCTTTACCATGTACTAGTTGGCGAGGTTTCTTAACACCTTTGAACCTCATTTCCCCATTGGTAAAATGGGAATATTAATGTACATATCCATGGGGGATCATTGTGGGGATCAAATGGGTTCATAGGTAATGCACCTAGTATAGTATATGGCACATTGTGGGTGTAGAGTTGAGGTTCCCTGCCTTTCTTCTAATGGGAGATGTGTCCAGTTGAACACACCTACTTCTCCTTAGCATACCTGTGGTTCACGTTCAGTGATTTTCCACGATGCTAATCTCAAAGGGAGCCTTGTCAGTGGTTCTGCCTCCCTGTCTCTTTCCTTTTCTATTACTAGCTTGAGATGACTACCTTCTTGGGGAACATGATGTTTGTAACTGCTAAGGCGACAGTGTACCAGAGTTTTAATGAGCTCTTGACTAGGAAAACAGGGAGGCTCTGAGCCATCCTGTGGCTCTTACCCTGCCGTGTGGCATTGCTAGGACCAGACACTGAGAGGCTGGATGAATGTGGATTACTGTGTGTAGATGAAAAAAAACTGAACGTTTTGCTTCAAGTTGCTGGAGTGAGAAGAACAAATTAGATTATTAATGACCATGACCATACAGAGGTATGAACTGACAGTCTACTTAGTTTCATTATTAAAACAAGTGTGGTTTTCAGTGATGTAGATCTCCCTCCTTTTTATTTAGATGGCAAAGAATATTCATTAAGGATATCAGTTAAGACCACATCAGTGATTTAGCCTCCAAAGCTGCCCCCTGCATGCTAAAAAGACAAAGAAAAAAATTGGAGTGGTTGAGAATGAGAATGTGAGATTTGAAGCCAAATTAGAAACTCATTTCAACTCATGGCCTGCAGGCTCTGGAGTAACATTATTTGTTGTCAAGGATGGAAAACAACTCAGATTCGGGTCCAAGTGATTATTCCATTTTGGCATTGCTGCCTTTCTGCCAACTGCAATTCCATTTAGACATAGATTAATTAGCCAGACAAGGACGGAAGTGTGTTGTGAGAGCAAAGCCAGAAGAGAGGCAAGGCTGCAGCCCCAACTTGCAGTTGGTGCAGGCCCCTGGAGGCTGAGAGAATTGACTGGCCCAACCCACGTTAACATTAAACCCACAGTAAACCCGTGACAGTGTGTGGATAAAAATGGACTCTAAACTTCTATAGTAATACACCGCACACTTCTACTGACTGATAATATCAATGCCTTTAGGAAAACCTTTAAACTGAGGTGTAGGAAGACACAAAAGCGGGGGAGATCTGTTTTAGTCACCAGGAGGCTGTCCCCATGGAGGAAGGGGGCTAGTGGGCGTAGACCTGAGCCATTATGGCCTTGTGTCACCATTCTGCACCTTTTTTATGCATGCATGTAAAGTGGGAACAATCATATTTTTCACTTTTTGCTGTTACCTGAATTATAAAGACAGACGAGATAAAATCATGAAAACTCTTGGGAAAGACGACTCTGCATTCACTAACTGAAGGTAGCATTATTAACATTTATTTAACAGGAGGCGTTTGTCCGTTTCCAGGATATTTTCCTTGCCTTTGCTCCCAAAGTCTAGTGCCTTGCACCTCTTTTCCATCTGCTTTTATCTTCTTAGACACATCTGTGTCTTCCAGTGGAATTCCTTCAAGGCAGGGATGGTGTGGGGCGCGTGGCTGAACCCTGCCTGCCTCACTGCTGGGAAGACAGCGATGGGGGAGCGCGGCCGGGGCGGGCGGGGCTGGAGCCCGCTGTCCCGCAGGGGCCCAGTGCGAACGCCCACCCTGCAGAGAGCTCACGCTCCTTGCCAACCTCCGGAGCCGCCGGGCGGGGCAGTGCCGCAGGCCGGACGCGCGTCCCGGGGACCAGGGCTTTCCTGCCAGCCTCCGACCCTTTCGAAACCTGTGGACCCTTTCCTTCCCTCCGGGAGAACTTCCAGAAGGATTTGCTATTTTAAAACATTTCATTCCATAGAACCATTTAAAAAGAAAAAGAAAAAAGAAAAAAAAAAAGTGGTGGCGCTGAGCACAGTCCCTTCAGAGGGGGGCAGCACTTTTAGTCTTGCCCCCGAGCTGGCAGCCCCCAAGCCCAGCAGCGAGTTAGGACGCAGCGCGTGGGCTGCAGGCGCCTTTCTTTCTTGCGAGGTTTGCTTTTTTTTTTTGGTTCTTTATCAAGTTAATGTGACTCTGCTTTGCTTTAACACGCACTTCTACATGGCTTTTACCATTTATGTTTTATTTTAAAGAATTTATTTATTTTTATTTTATTAAATAGGGAGGGGAAAATACCATTCTGCTTTTTGGGGCAATACTTTGGATGAATTGTATTTTATATCCTAAATGATTTAAAATTTTATCATTTTGTAATACCACGTATATTTAAGACATGGAAATTCACCCAGGCCACCTCCTATTTTTATTTTATTTTATTTTTATATTTTAGGTTCCTTTCCATTTCAAGGAGAGAAGCGAACGTATTTTTTACCCAGTGGAGGAATGATGTAGTTCCATCCATAACCTTTTCTTATACTTCCAGGTAAGTAAGCCTGTTAATCATAAATCACTTAAGAAACAAACCTTTGTTTGGTCATAATTGTATTTAGTATTCTGGCTATGTCTGAAATGTGTTAAATTTCATTTTACTGTCAATAATTTGATTAATAACCAGTTATTATTTTAAGATAGGAATACTTTTTCAAAGTAATACAATTACTTGATTGCCTTGAATCCTTTTATTCACTTTGTAAAGCCTGTAATCAACATTTAACTTTACCAGCTTCTTCAGAATTTATCTCTTCTCAGAGTGGCAAATGACTTAAACCAATAATGTAATTAGAGAAATGATATGTTTCTTTTTAAAAACTGTTTACTTGAATTGGAACATTAGTTCTCTTTTTGGAAGTTGTGACAGAATATTAAGCTTTCTCAAATACTTAGCCTATTATCATATGGACACCATAATTTCAACCGTACTACAAAATAATTATTTTAATAAAATGGTTTAAGAAATTGAAGAATGATCTTCCTTTCTAACTTATAGTACTATCTTAGGGGTATATTTTCTAACGCTTGGAGAATAGGACTCTGATGGATGATATAGTTAGTTTTAGTCTGGGGACAAATGTAACTCTGGAACGTTGTTTTAGTTCTGCTCTTGTAACCAGTAATTTTGAGTTTCTCTGTAATAAAATATTTTATTACATCTGGCAAGACTAAACTTAAAAAAAAAACAAAAACCAAAAACCTTAGGGACATCATTAATGTTGAAATACAACAGTATGAAATGGAAAGCTGTATATATGGATTCTGTCTTCAGCAGAGTAAACCTTTTTTGTTTTCTTTAGAAATTAGTCAATGCACATAAAAATGAAAATAGGTAAGCTGTGCTTATCATATACATATCTTTAAGAAACTCCCTTTGCCCTTCCTCTTCATTTAACATATTTCTATAGAGGTTTTGTTCATGATTTTGTTATGTTTTTTTGTTTTTACTTTTGTTATACTGATTGAGATAAAAGACTGGGAGTCAAAACATTTGATTTTGTATTAATGAACTGCCTTATATTAAAACAATAGAGTACGAGGAGCGTAAAAGGGATTGCATCTTAGTTACTAATAATAGAAAAATAAAAACAACCTTGGCCAAAATTTAATACAAACAAAAATAACCAAAGAATAATCCTTCGCAAATTCTTTAGTGAGTAGAAAATCAAGTGGCTAAGAGGCCTGGGAGATTCAGGGCCAACTTGAGGGCCATAGGGAATTGTTCTAATCTTGGGTCTTGTGATGTTTACTGTTTTTTGTGAATGCTTTGGATGATGTAGAAGAGAACAATGTCATTGGAGCACCACGTAGACCATAATTATTAAAACCTTGAGATAACAGTAGGAAAGAACCAAAATAATCTTTACAAAGCAGAGAAGCAATGAAAAGCTGACTGAGGTCTACTTGGGCAAATGCAAAGTTATAGGATGTTCATGCTCTAATAAGAAGCTATCAGAGGAGCAAGACGGGGGAATGTTCGGGTGGCAGGAGGGCCGAGCCTTACAGCCCAAGCTGGGTTTTAAGGGGCTGTGGATCCCTGTGCAGAGACACGGGCTGTTGCCAGGAAGCCGAGGCTCCACCTTGGCAGTACTAGCTTGGGAAAGCCAGTTTTCCAGGAATTGCCCCTTGCTGCCTGACTTCCGTACGGAGTCAGAGTGTGGCCTTCAGCAGTGAACCCTCACCACACCTGCAAGACACAAACGTGTAAATTGGGACAAGAGTTACGGGGTTGTGTTCTCCTGATATGCAGAAAATCCACACCATGCATGGTGGTCATGGAATCCAAGCAAGGAGAGATTAGATTGTTTGATTCAAATATTTAATAGCATTAGGCCATAGAAGGGTTGCAATAGAATGTCCTACACATGTCCTTCTTAGAGCTTGTTCCATCACGGTTCCGGTTCCTTGTCTGCGAATTGCTGCTCACCATGTTTTGACCCCCACTCTGTGCCCTGTTGATGCATTTCCTGTCTCTCCCTACCCTGAAATGTATTCACATTTCCACATACCCTTAATTCCTTTCTTCCTGTCAGTGGAGAGGTGCGCAACCTGTGCTCCTGGTCACCCGCCCCCCCCCAGGTCTCCCACCTCCCACCCGCTCCTGTATGTCCCTCCTCCACTCACTGCAACTGCTTGAAGCTGTGTTGATCTCCTGGAATACTTTCTGCCTTGAAGTTGTGTTGGTCTTCTGGAATATTTGCTTCCCATGCCCCCCCACCTCCACTCCCCACCCCCATCCAAGGAACTTCCATTCATTCTTCAGCAGCCATCTGTGGTGCATTCCTGTACAGGCATCTCCAACATTTAGAAACAGCTCCTGGTATCTATGAGGCACTGAAGAAAGGAATGAATGGGTGAGTGAGTGAATGGAAAAGTGAATAATGGAATGTCCTAGCCTGAAGGTGCCTCCCCTTGTTCCCCTGGCCCCTTCCACATTCTTCTGTGCTGGCACATGTCATTGCATTTTCATTACTGTTTGCACGATGGTCTCCTGGACCATCCCTGAGCAGGATGTAGATCTCTCTGTTCTCATTTTGGTGGTCTAGCTAGTTCCTGGTGTAGTCTCTGTGGAGTAGAAACTTTGTTTGCTGACAATAACCTCGTAGGTCTTTGCAGTTTTATGAGCCCATGAAATAATACTACCAGATAACATACAGTGGTAGCCAATTCAATCTTTTTTTAGAATGAAGGGGGTATTATAAGCAAATACTAATATAAAACTATAATGTGGTAACCTGGCAATTTGAAAAACCGGAGAATTGAGTGGGTTAATTTGTATGTTATAAAGTGCCTTCTTTTGGACATGTTTTAGCCTTTTAAAATATTTCCACTTAATGGAATGAGATGTGACATAAGGGACTGTAAGCTTTTAATGAGTGTCAGCATTTGCTGCTATAATTTTAATTTATACTTCTGAGCCACAATTTGTTTTCAGTAGATGAAGGTAGCACATCCAAGGGCCAGGAGAGTCACATTGGCACCATAATGGGTAGCTACTGATGCATACCTTCCAGTAGGTTTTCATTTCTTCCTATTAATTGACAATTAGGCCTTGTTTTCTTTGTCTTTTCTATTCTGTTTTGGTGCTCTGCTTGTTGAGATTCCCTTTCTTTCTTTCTTTTTTTTTTTTTTTGAGGGCAGTGTCACTGGCCCTCACATGTGGGACCGAACCAGGGCCGCTGGCTTCCCAAGCCAGCGCTTAACCACCGCACCACTTGGCCGGCCCCGAAATTCCCTTTCCATTGAGTTAGTTTCCCACCTGTGAGCCTGTGCTTTGCCCTGTCACCTCCATGTCTTATTCTGCTGTCCCCTTTCTGCAGTGCCTTCTTCCTTTGTGTCTCCTTGACTCTGTTCCTTCTCTAGGACTCAGCTCTGCAAAGTCTTTCCAGAGCCCTGGCCTAGAGTGAGGCTGGGCCATTGTGCCCCCACCCCTTACTTTTCCCCATTATTACAGTGTTTACCTGTTAGAAGTCTGTCCTTTCATCATCAGTGCCCTCAAAGGAGGCACTGTCTCTGCATTTTCAGCAGCCGGCATATGTTTGTTCATATTCATATTGACAAACAAATGTTTGCATAGATTTCTGGTATCTGAAAACTCTCATCAGAACCTAGCAATGTCAATGTTTTAATTTGCTGAGCCTTTCACCATGTATTTATCTTCCCTCTACCTTCTTTCTTTTTAACTTCTTGTATTTTCTGTGCTACCATGGAGGTGAGGGATTTGAACCCAGGTGATCTGACTCCTGTGCCAGTGCCTGCTTAGTTAAATAAATTGTTTAAAAAGTAAGTCAAAGAAGGTTGGAAGCAACTCAAGTGTGCATTGATAGATGAATGGATAAACACAATATTGTATATGCATACAATGGAATAGTATTCAACCTTAAACAGGGAGAGAATTCTGACATGCTACAACATGGATGAACCTTGAGGACATTATACTCAGCGAAATAAGCCGGTCACAAAAGGACACATATTGTATGGTTCCACTTATATGAGATACCTAGAGTAGTCAAATTCATAAAGACAGAGAGCAGAATGGTGGTTTTCAGGGGCTGAGAAGAGGGGAAGATGGAGTGTTACTTAATTGGTATAGAGTTTCAAATTTGCAAAATGAAAAAGTCCTGGAGATTGGTTGCAAAATAATGAATATACTTTATATTCACTAATATACAAAATAAGGAATATACTTAACACTACTGAACTGTATACATAAAAATTGTTAAGATGGTAAATTTTTATGTTACGTGTATTTTACCACAATTAAAAATAACAAAGAGTAAGTCAAAGACCTTGCTTTAAAAAAGGTAATTCTTTTAAAACTAAAAAGAAAAAATCAAAAGAAATTTCTTTGATTTTGAGACTTTTCCTTCCTTGAACTTTATTTTTCATTTGCTCAAATTTTTAAACCACTTTTTATTTAAAAATGTATTATGTAATAAAAACAAACTGTGTTTACATTGGTAAGATCTTTGGAATTTAATTTTAGACTTTGTTATCCTTTTTTTATTGTTGCCTAAATTTGCAGTTAAAATCTGATTCAAAATTACCTACTTCCTCACCTGTTTGTTGTCAATGAAGATAATAGGATCTTATTACTCATCCAGAAATACTTGTATGACACTTAAAAAATTACTTTTATGACTAAGAGCAGAAATGTTTGTTCTGTCACAGGCAGAGGGTATGATAAACTCCAGGGTTTGATTTGATTGCTCATAAGGAGCAGCTACTTCAGTCATTTCTTTTTTTTTTTTTTTTGTCACACTAATGGACCTTTCATGTGGAAAATCATGACTCTAAAATGGTAAATTACACTCTGATGCTTGAAAGAGCACAATTTCAAAATGTTCAGCTGACACTTAGGAAGCAGTTTTTTTTTTACTCCAAGGTTCTGACCTGCTACGTAATATCTTTCCTGAAGAATTTAAAGCAAAACTTGAATCCCATCAGCCTAGGGACGTGTTTGCTGAGAAGGGAAGGCAAGATTTGATGGAGCTGTGTGTATGGGTTTGAGGGAAAAGTGAGGGTGAAAATTAGAGATGGAGAATGGGCGAAAAAAAGAATGTCTAACCTTCTGGAAACCTCTAGCTCAGTTGTTACTCAGATTTTATAACATTACAAACATGATCATAAGGGCAAGTCCACCTGAAAAAAACATACAAAATTCATCTCTATTACTGGGAACTGATCCAAGTTGATACTTTAATTTTTTTCTGAAGTTCTTTAAAAATATATGGTAATTAGAAATATTAGTTAGTGTTTACACTGAAGTGTTTTAATAAAGTGTTGCATAGTTTCAACTCAGCAAACATATATTGAGACTTACTATGTGTTAGACTTTAAATGCACTTTGTGGTTACCAAATGCCAGTTCTTAGGTTGGAATCCAGTCTCAGGTGAAGGTGAGTCATCTGCAGAGAAATGAGAAAAATACGGTGATGTTTTCAAAGAACTAATACTTACTTTAAAGGACTAATCGTTACTCTGAGGTTTTGGCCTTTTTTCTTAAGTATTAAAATTTAAACTGTCTGTTCTTTTAGACTATAATGATAATTAATATTTAGAATTCTACTTGTTGACAAATTAAAATGTTGTATGTTATTTAATAGGATACTTGTTTGCAAGGAACACAAATTGACTAGGCCAACTTAAACAGGAAAGGAATCTATTCGAAGAATTTCCCACAGAATTGATAGGAGAACCAAAATCTCATATACAGTATAATAAAAACTTGTAGCCAGGGCTACTTGTATCATTAAATGTGTTTCCTTATAATCAATAATATTGTAAATATTTTTTAGGGAGCCAGATGGATTCATGTCTTGTTAGGGAGACCACTTTATGGTCAGTGTGGAGGCCTGACCACTGCACTGTACACCTGAAGTTGCCGTTGAATAATATTATATGTCAAGTATAATATATAGAGTCATGAGATGTGGAGTACAGTGTGGGGAGTGGAGTCAATGGAATTGTAATAGATATGTATGATATTGGGGATGGGGGTATAGTGGAGTGGGGGAGGGGAGTTGTCACTTTGTGAGGGGTGAAAAGCATAACTATTGCATTGTTTTGTGCACCTGAAACTAATAATAAAAGAAATAATAAAAAAAATGTGTTTCCTAAGTTAACGAAATATGTGAATAGCCAATTTTATCCCAAGTCTGAGGTATATGCCAAGGAATAGAGGTCCAGGTTGGGGGATGGGCAGTGGGTGGATGGAAGGATTATGTTAAAATTAAGTACCATCATGTGATTTATAACATTTGACTTCTGTGATAATTTATTGTAACAAAGCGAAATAAAACAGTGATAGCCTTGAAAAATTGTCCTAATTTGAGTCATGACCTAAAATTGGAATGAAGATTGTACCTGTGTGCGGATTATTTGATTATATGTGGGCTGGTTGTGTTGTTTTTGTGTTATATGATTACTTAACTTTTATTTCTCTGAAGTCCTTGTTGTGTGTTTTGGTTTCAGTGTTATTTTCATCTCACTCTAATTTGATACAAGGCATTTTAGCTCTTATTTTTAGTACTTAGAAAGCCAGATTATGAATATCAGGTGTGACTTGATTTCTCTCTAGCATTTGACAATTGGACCACTATTCTTGAAACTCTCATCCCTTGGTTTGTATAATGTGACAATAAACTCTTTTAGTTTTTCCCCCCTACTTCTCTGGCTGTTACTACATAGTCCCCTTTCCTATCACTTACATGTTGATATTCCCTTAGCATTCCATACTTTCTGTTCTTTCTTTCTGTGTCAGGTGTGTAGTTTTTTTTCCAGTCTAAATTGCAAACTTTCATCCATTTACTGCTGACTTCCAAATGTGTTCCCACAGCTCGCATTACTCTCCTTGTTGCAGACTCCTGGCCATCTCTACCTCATATCCTACCAGCACCCTCCACTCTTTATGTCCCCAGCTGAGCTCTTACCTCAGTCACCAGCCCAATCCTCCTCCTTCCACCCAGTTACCTGAGCCAGAAATCCAGAAGGCACCCCTGACTTCCCTACTTTCCTTCCCCATGCTTATACAACGTGTCGCCAAGTGCCATCATCTTGCCTACCACTTCTCAAATTTGCCCACCTCCGCTTCTTCTCCATTATCTGGGATTGGAGTAGGCTCATGCCCTTAATTATCACTTTTCACTTGGACTCCTGCTGTGTTCTCCTAATGCGTCTCCATATCTTCTCCTCCCTCCACTCTGCCATCACAGTGGCCTTTCTAAAGTGCATCTTTGCTCAAAATCCATGAGTGGCATCCCAGCACCTCCAGGGTAACCCGTGTGCCAACCGGGCTCCGGTGTGCCAACTATGCCGAACCTCCTGCGGGTCCCTAGCATGACTCTCTCTCCCTGGGTCCAAGGCCTTTGTTCTTTCCTCTCCCTGGGATGTCCTTCCGAGCTGATTGACTGGGCCAGTTCCTACTCACTCTCTAAGACTTGACTTAGGTGGTGCTGCTTCCTTGCCACCTTCCCCCTGAGCTGACTTTCTGGGTTAACTTCTCCATTTATGGCACTCACTACATGGTGTTATTGCCATTTGATTTTTTATTTTTTGCCTTTCCTATTAACTAGTGTGTGATTTTTTTTTTTTTTTTTTTTTTTTTTTTAAATTGGGGAATTGGGGGAGGGGAACAGTGTTGGGGAATTGGGGAAGTTGCTGTCCTTTTTGTTCTTCAGTCTAGTTGTGGAGGATGTTGCTTCACTGGCCCACGTTGATATTATCATTGTGCTCTTCCTGGGTGAGGCAGATTGGTCGCCAGCCTATGAATGACCGCTCACAGCAGCTATTGGCAGCTCACTCCAGCTGCCAGCCACTCACGCTGGCTGCCAGCCCCTCATTGTAGCTTATGGCAGCCCACTGCAGCAGGTGTTGCAACCTACACATTCTCCGGGACTCACGCAGCCCAGCTCCAGGTCGAGCTGTTGTTCACCATCTTAACTGTAGAGGGCAATGTCACTGGCCCTCATATGTGGGATCCTAACTGGGGCCACTGGCGTCCCAAGCAAGCTCTTAACCAACGCACCACTTGGCTGGCCCTAGTCTGTGATTTTTTTGAGGGTCCTGGGCCCTACTGGGACTATGCCTGGCACATAGTAGATGCTCAACTAATGTTTACTGAATAAATGATTAATGAGTGAATATGATTGAATAATGAATGGAACCTCCTGCTGTTCTGATAAGGAAGGTGGTAAAATGTACAGTAAAGGATCTAAGCCTTTAAATAGTATCTTTCCACTTACCTCTTTTGCTAGTCCTACACCATTGCCCTCAAAGAAGTTCTCTTAATTTTTTGCTGAATAAAATCATGGGAGAAACAAGTATATGAATGAAAGAAACTAACTTTGAGGAAGAGTCAAAAGTGCATCAGAAAAATAACTTCTTTATTATCCTATTTATCACACTTCTAATTTCCAATTACCAATTGTCTCATTTGGTTTGGGGAACAAAAACAAAAGTACATAGCCACCAATGTGATAACTTGCAGTCTGCACATTGGTGTCTTCCTAAGATGGATTCAGGTAGTTTAATTCCCTTCAGAAGCAGACTAAAGGTATTATGTAGGTACTCCCTTTCTACTGAATTTCTTCTTTAATTTAGGGACATACTTGGTTATGCCCATGGCCCTTCTCCCTTCTTGTTATTGGGCAGTTTGGTGTTGGGGGTCATTATTTGACTGTTTCTAGAGCAGAGGCACTTGAGCTTTGCAGGGGCTCTCAAATCAGGATGGGAACCTCAGTGCCATTCTTTATTTAGCGATGTGAGCATGTACAGCTTATTTAACACTTCTGCCCTGCACTTTCTGCATCTGCAAAATGGAATGAATGGTATCTTTTGGAGTTGTTGTCAGGATTGAGATTAATGTTTGTGAAGGACCTGGCACATAGTAGGTATGCAATAAATATTGCTCTCAACATTAACTAACATGATGCAAACTTTTCAATTATTCTAACATGGAAAAAAATAAAATCTCTGATCACTACCCTCTCCCTTTTCCTTTCCCAGCTTATATAATTGAAAGAATTCAATTGTTCATTGGTTCCTTAGTTAATTAAACACATGTTGGCTTGGATATTCACCATGAGTCAGGCATTGTGAGATGCCGGAGATTCAGAGAGGAGTGTGGCAGTCCTTGCCTGTAAGGAGCCCATAGCAGGGTCCTTGAGCCACTGCAGCTGAGTTTTCTGGGGTGCTTGGGAACAATCCAGATCTCTCCATATTTGAACCCTCCAGAAAGGTGACAGTGGCCATACAACGTGAGGAGCTGATGATGTGGTGGTCCTGACCCTTTTACTGGGGCTACTTCAGCTGTTCCTGCCACTGTGACTGCTCAATGAGAAGGCCCAGGAGCTGATCTCTTTTTCCAAATATCTGCTCTTTGAAAAAGAAACTTTCCTATTCCCACCCTGTTTTGGAGCTTGACCAAGACGTTTAGGTCAGAGGTTTAATTTTTGAGTTCATGATGCCATTAGTGCCTCATTAATTTTTCCAGCACCCTATGACTAAAAGAAATGGCTAACAGTTTTATTCATTCAGTATATAGGCCCACTAGCTTATGAGTATGTCCTAACAACTTAATAGCTGTTTGGAAAAAAAAAGTTCAATAAATTGAAAGAAAAATAGTTTTACCTCATTCTTAACTGCAATTACTCAATAATAGGATGTGTTATAGGGCACTGCACAACTCCTAAGTCTTTGGAATCAGATTAGACACCACCACTTCATTTTGTGTAGCAGTTGCTTTTTGTCACAGTAACTGCTGAAAATGTAGTTTCGCAAAGATGTGATATCATCAAAAGGAATGTAGCTCGATCTAATATTGAAATGTGACTACTTTGAGCTAATAGTTTACATGATATCCAACAGATGTCTAGCATCACAGTGCTTTGCTTGAAAATGTAAAATATTCTCAAGCACAATGGTGAACTCCTTTCGGTGCCCTGAGGTGCCTCGGTGCATAGTCTGGGAATCATCGATTTAGGTGTAAGAATCTTTCTGGAGATGTTTGTAATCCTTCTGTAGCCTTTGGCCATCCAAATATATGCCCTAAAGGTAGGTTAGAGGTTAAAGAACTGTCAAGGGCCAGATTATAATTTCACCACGCAAGGACAGGAGGCAGAGATATCTCAACCTAATTGACAAAAGGTGAAAATTCTGTCTTTCATTTCTGATACATCTCAGGTAGAGAGGCCTGATTATCACCGCTCACATCACACCCTGCTTACCAGTGAATAGAAGATTAGCTACATTGTTTATTTGATAAGATTTTTTTTTTTAAAGATTTTATTGGGGAATTGGGGGAGGGTAACAGCGTTGGGGAATCGGGGAAGGGGAACAGACAAGTTGCTGTCTTTTTGTTCTTCAGTCTAGTTGCGGAGGACGTTGCTTCACTGGCCCACGTTGGTATCATCATTGCGCTGTTCCCGGATGAGGCAGATCAGTGGCCGGCTTCTGGATGGTCACTCACCACAGCCTTTGGCAGCTCATGCTGGCTGCCAGCTGCTCACACTGGCTGCCGGCCATTCACTGAAGCCTATGGCAGCCCACTGCAGCAGGGGCTGCAGCCAACACCGTTGCCGGGGCTCGCACAGCCCAGCTCCAGGTGGAGCTGTTGTTAGCTGTAGAGGGCAGTGTCACTGGCCCTCATATGCGGGATCCAAACCGGGGCCGCTGGCATCCCAAACCCAGCTCTTAGCCAATGCTCCACTTGGCTGGCCCTTGATAGGATTTTTTAACTTAAGTTTTTTTTTTTTTTTTGGTTTGGTTTCCTTATTAATCTCCCCACAATCTGCTTATTTTCTATGGATTAATGATTTGCTTGTAAAATATTTTAGCATTATCCCCTTCCGGCTTTGAAAGCATGCCTTAAATCTTCTAAAAACCAGGGTTATAATAAGGTTTATATCTTTGTGTAACAAGATACTGTAGCTGTGCAAATTAGCTAGATCCTAGTAGAAATTAGATCTAGGCGACATAATAATTTTAATTTTATGTATTGAGCTTCGGCTGTGAAAAGACTTTCCTGATAGGAATCGGGATATTTTGAAAATCTAGGTAGCTTTTAGAACAATAACTAGGGGTGACCTGCTCTGCCCAGTCTGAGGATTTCAGCATAGATGATCTTGGCAGACGGCTTTCTCACTCAAGGCACCTCCACTGCCTTACCTGGCCTATTTCAAATAACCAGAAATCAGGGAGCATGTCACCCTAGACAATCCTTCAAAGAATGAAATGTCATGATATCCTGACAAGGGCCCCAAACTGAGTGTAGCAGATCTTGGTCCGCCCCCAGCTCTCACAAGCTCTTTGACTGGGGCTGGGCTTGTCCTGTGACATGCAGAATATTCAGAATTCCTGAGCCCTGTCAGCCATTATGTCAGCCAAAATGTCGCCTGTCTCCCCAGTACATTTCCATACACCCCTAGACTACTCTGCTTGAGTGACACTTTAATCTGGCCCTTGTATCACATCTGAGAGACTGAGACTCAGATAAGCAAAGGGACCATCTAAGGTCATACATACAAACATAGCTACCATCTAGGTCCCCGGCCCACCTGCCTGGAATTCATGCCATGCACAGAGCTGCTGAACACATTTCTTTTAGCTCTAACAATCCAAGATTTTGGGGATTAAAGGGAGACAGGAGTTATACTTGTGAATAAATCTTGGAAGAAAATGGAAATGACAGAAATCCAGTTATCTTGCTAAAAATTTGGATTCCTAGATCTAAAATAAAAGCTTCATGAAGGCATGGCTTTTTATTTCTTGTTCACTGCTGCTTTTCCAACTCCTAGAAAACTGATGGTGATAGGAGACACTCAGCAAATGTGTTGATTGAGTTCCTGGGCACACTATAATTTATGGGTAATTTTTATACTTAGGTGATCAGTATTCTGGTAAGATGTGAGTTACTGGATTCTTTTTAAGTTTGCTTAGATGAACTTAATTTCATGTTACTCAGAATCAAATAATGATTTACAGAAGTAATACTGCCTGTAATAAATTCTCACTGGCTAGAATATATTAAGGGTAGTAGTAGTAGTATGATATTAATATTTTTGTCATCACCGAATGTATACCCTGTCTATGGCTTTTTTTTTTTTCCTTTGGTAGTTGTGCATTTGAAAACGCTGGTCACAAAGCGAGTATAAGTATGGACCCGATCATAGTTTGAAGTCTGTTGCTTGTGCGGAGATTTTAAATTTCTGACTCCCATGGTGGGGAACACAGAGAAGAAAGCTATGCCCCTTGGTAGCTGTGGCATTATCTGACCCAGGCTTGGAAGGGACCTCCCTTTTAAGGATCTGTCCTGTAACACAGATGCATTTATGGCCTTACCAGCTCCTAGAATAACAGCATACGGGGCTTCTACAGCATCATCTTTACAGAAGGTTTGCAGTATTGCTGAGAAGGTGAACACACTTGGCAACTTTATCCCAAGAAATTCAGTGGTGTATGCACAGTCTCATTTTCATTCACAGTTTGGTACTTCTCATTTTGCCTTATGTTTGTTTATATTCAGGCCAAGTTAGAGAAGCGCTGAGTTGCACCTGAGGTGGGGAGAAGTGGGAAATAGGATCCTCATCACCTGATTCTAAACTCATCTCCAAGTGGAGTCAGTTTGCAAAGATTGCTCCTCCCTTGCTTGAATATTTTCACCATACTGTTCTTTCAGGAAAGCTCTAGAGACAATGATTAGAGGACAATTACATCACACTAGTACTTCCCAAAGTGTTTTCCAGAGATTACTAGGGCCACAGGGATGCTTTTCGAAAGGAGATTTTTTGACCAGATTACGTTTGGAAAACACCATATAATGTACTCCTTTCTTATAGGGTACAAGGCACCTTGACTATGAAAGGTTCTCACGGTTCCTGGCTTTCTTCAACAAAAACTCTTTTCCAGCATGACATTTCTTAACCTTTATAAGAACAGTGTACAGCCACCCAGGCTTTGAGAAATGCTGTCCATGATTGAAAACCAGATTCCAAGTTTGATTTGTACCTCCTAGTAGTCATAGACTAAGCCAGTGGTTCTCAACCGTTGCTTTGGAGCTTTAAAAAATACATATGTCCAAGCCCATCCTCAGAGTTTCAGATTCTGTGTGTCTGAGGTGGTGCCACTTACCGACCTTTTTGAGAAGCTCTGAAAATAGTCTTACATGTTCCCGAGGTTGGAAATCACTCTACTTGGAAGAGGTTTCTAAGTTCGATGTCTTTTCTGTAAGGCTGCAGTAGATGGTGTCTCCACTTCATAATTCTTTATGACATTGAGCCTGTTTCCTAAAGGGAATTGGTTTCATGTTGAAAGAAATCTGATGTGACAGTATGGCTCAGAAGTCCCTGGGGCCTCTCCCGAGGGTTGCATGTCTGGGCACTGGCACCGTTCCTTTGCAGGTGTGTTCCTGGAGGTTGCTGAAAGGGCGTAAGGATGTGGTCAAGAGGAGGAGCATGTCAAAGGTCCTGTTCCTGAGCTCCTCAAGATGGGTGCTGCTCAGACCCAGTCCTCTGCTTTGTCAGTAAGCTGGTCATTGGGTAATGTTGGAGCTTGAGCTGATGTCCTCTTGGAGAAATGCTCTCTGTTATGGTGCGTCTCATCATATACCTTATGATTTAGCATCCTCTAGAATCTCTGTTCTTCCCCATCATACCATGAGGAGCCAGGCAGGAAATAGCTCCCTAAGATTAGTGGGTTTATAGTAATTACTCAGGGAATTAATATATAGGGATAGATAAGTCATCATGTGATGCAGCCCTGAGCTGCTCTAGTGGATTTTTCTAAGAAAGGTCCCAGGTGAGAAGGTAGGAGACTGAAATTAAGTCAGAATCGACCAAATCTACCTATGCTGCAAAGGTTGTGTCATAGCTTGTGGAAAAGGCCTCAGTAGCTAAATGTTTAATCAGAAGCAAGCTTGTCTTCTTGTGGTCGATGAGGTGCTTTGCTGCAGACCCTTTTGTACCTTTCCTTCATTTGCATGTGGCCTCTAGTCTTGCCACAGAAATTATGCCAATAGTTACTAGAGGCTGTGAAATCAAATGGAAAGCAGACCGCTTCCTGTTAATTTATGGTTGGAGGGGAGAACACTTACTTTTCATTCTCTCTGGAGTGCTCCAAAGTGATTCGCCTAAGGGTGGGCCAAAAGAAAATAAAAGGGAACTAGTTTCTGCACAGTGTTCCAAGCACTACGTAATCTATTTTATGTATGTATAATTTCCTCATTTATTCCCTACAACAGCTCTAGGAAGTACTCCTTATCAGTTCTTTAAATAAAGATGAGATATGGAGTCTCAGAAAGATGTAGTGCTTCTGTCATGGTACTGAAAATGCTTTCTGTTACCAGTCATTCTGAGACAGACTCTGGAACAAAAAGAATATGGTGGCAGGGGATCCATTTATTTTTCTCTGCCAGGTATATCTAGATTATACTTCTTTTGAATTTTTTATAAATAGGCAATTGGTTTTTGAATAAGCAACTAATAATATTCACTAGCAGTGCATCTCATGTCTAGAATTTAATGTCATTAGCTAGAACTTCGTAATGGCATAAACGTTTTCATGTAGGAAATAGAATATCACAATATCACTGTGTGATATAAAGCTAACATTAGTAAAATAAATATTAATTCAAGGTTAACTGTTAGCCTAAGCTTTCTCTTAATTCAAAATCCAAACTAAGCCTTACTCTGTCAAAAAATACTTTATTACGGCTCAGTTTGAAATTTTAATGTGAAAATCGCCATAGAACGGCAAAAAATGCAGCATGATTGATATTGTCTCCATAGCTTAATTACAGACTACCAAATACCATTGCCTCTGAGGCACATGACGGTCAGCTTCCAGGTTTAGGGATCACAGATTTCTCAAATATTACCTCTGGCTGGTGATCACTTAGTTTGACTCATATGTTCTACAGAGAAAAAAGCATAGAGTTGAGCGATCTTTCAAAAGTCCCAAGGCTTTTGGGGTGGCAGGCACAGCCTCTTATTTTATCACCGTAGATAGTGTTGCCTTTTGTTGGAGGATTTTTAAGACATGCTTTAGCCAAGCCTGTGAATGTAGCAGGCTATTCCACTTGTCCCAGTTTATGCTTCTTATGTGTCATTTAATCATAACCAAGCAACATAAACATATCCCAAAAGCTTCAGGCTGCATAGAGTGACAGTTGTCAGTGTTCAGCCTCATTGGTTTGTGTTCTCTCAAACCCAAAGGAAGGGCAGGTGGCCAACAGAATTTGGAAGACTTTGACATTTTATTCCAGTTGCTCTGTTACCGCAGAGCAATCATTGGTTCTTGGTTGGCAGTTTCAACCCAAATGTGGAAGCTCTGTGGCTTGTCTAGTGCAAGATAGCAGGAAGGTTAGTGGAGAATTAAATAAGCTGACACTGACTGCCTTCGAGTGACCATAGTCCCAAGCCAGGCCTATCCAATCAAAGTAATTGGATTTATAGTGATTGTTAATTTTAGTGAAAATTGAATGTAGTTCTCTGCTGTTACGTTGTTCTGAATTATACTTGCTTATTATTATCAGAAAGGACTGAGACATTTTGGTAGCATAGTAAGTTTTGGGAAGAGGTCACTTAGTATGGAATCAAATGACCTTCCTTTAATTTTTATGTGAAAGGCTTGTCTGATGTCATATATACTCCATAGCTTTGCATTGGGTTCAGTGCAGCTTAGAATTTATTTTTTTCTCCAAAGTTTATGTGTTTTTGTCAGTGTCTGCCCTCCATGGTCTAATTTGGCTATTGGGCCCACTCCAGACACCAAGTCTCCCAGCTGAGACATCTTTTGAGGCATTTCACGATACCTGTTAAAATGGTTGCCTTTCTCCAGAGTGAGTAAGTTAGTTGAGACTCTTTCTATTACAAGAGATAGAAAACCCAGCTCATACTGGCTCAAGCAAAAAAAAGGAAGGTATTGGTTCATGTAAATATACAGGGACAACTGGCTTCTGGGATTCCTTTTCAGGGATTCAGATCTCTTGGCTCTGCCCTTTACGTTGGCTTCATTTTTAGGAAGTAGAAAAAGGTCACAGCATCTCTAGGTCTAAGCCTAGCTAAAGGCTGAGCATGCTTTTCTCATCCCAAGAAGGACTCCCACTGGGTTTGACTGGGTCATGTGTCCATCTCGAAACCAGTCACCGTGGCTGCGGGATAGAATTGCTCAATTGACCAGGTCTCTGTTAGGTGTATACTCCTGAAGCTGGGTGATTTTTTTCACACATGAGCTAGAGAAAATGTTGGATTTTAGTAGATGCTCTCCTACTTTTTAAAGTAACATGTCAGGATTTTGAGGGGAAATGAGTAACAGGGATTCTTTTCCTCAACCTGCACACTCTAGTGTTGCCAAGGTGCATGCCAGATTTCGAATGGTTTAAGTGTCATATTCTTCTATTAGGCTCTCATTTATCAGGACAATATCTAAAATCCCAGTAAATGGGGATACATAGTCAGTTATAGTGCCTAGTAACAGTAATGGCCTTCTTGAGGAACGACTAAGTGACAGGACACTTGTGTTTTCAAGCCTTGTTTTTCTGGCCCAGCAGTTTCAGGATCTATTTGGGCAAGACAGATAGCGCCAACAGAACCTGGGCTGGTAGATTGTTATCATAAAATTATCTTTAATCTTTTGCATCTGTTTCTTTTCCTGTTAATTGATGAATAATTTCCTAAGTTGCTGGAAAAACCAGAATAAATTTCTGAAGCTTTTGAAATGATGATGAGCTCACCACTCTTAAATATCTACAAGAACAGCTCCCTGTCTACATGTTAAGAGATCAGTCTCACCAGACCAGAATAATAATTCATTTTTATTTTCTACTTTATGGGCCTTGGTTTTCTAAAAAGTGAAATTATGAGAACATATTAGTATACTGTTGATACTCAGTAGCTGATGTGTTTTTATATTCATTTTAGGACTTAGAAAAGCATCAGACTTTAAATCTTCGTTTTTATAGAGTAAATGACAGGTTTTTAAAACTTAAAAAAAGAAAGAAAGAAAGAAAAGAATTTACATTTCACAACTGATACCTTGCAGAATTCAGCCCCAAAGTAATAAAAAAAATTTTAACTTGGAGACTTTAAGAGGGCATTATCTAACCTTTTATCCTTAGTTTCACTTAATAGCTAAATGGGTGAGAGACAGTATCAGAATTCTAAAATTGAGCTTGAAACTATGAGTCAGGCCTAATCATGCTATTTATATGTGCCATTACTACCTCTCCCCACTCACCCCTAGTTCTGGGTGCTTCTAAGATCTTTTCTTTATGTTTGTTTTTCAGCAGTTTGGCTGTGATGGGCTTTAGGTGTGGCTTCTTTATATTTACCCTAATTGTGGTTCATTGAGCTTCTGTGGTTCATTGTGGATCTGTGGCTCATATCTTTAATCAGTTTTGGAAAACTCTTGTTGAGTATTTCTGGGGCCATCACTTCTGTCTCTTCTTTTCTCCTTTTGGGATTCCAGTAACAGGTATGTTGGTTCTTATATTCGTGTCTCACATGCCACTTAAGCTCATTTCTGTATTTTCAATTCTTTTTCTTCTCTCTGTGCTTCTGTTTGGGTATTTTGTACCGATAACCTCTTTCATTCGAAAACCCCCTTTTTTTTGCTATGTCTAACCTGCTGTTAAACTAATCTGTTGGTTTTTCATTTCAATTATTATATTTCCCTTTGATTCTTTTATGTAGATCCAGGCATCAGATGAAATTCTGCATCTTTAGTCTATTTTCGTGAACATAGTAATTGTAGTTATATTAAAATTTCTTTTTGATAATTGTAATATCTAGATCACCTAGAAATTACACCTGGAGTCTATATGTTATCCAAATTTTATCTTAATTTTTTGTCATTTGTTTTGGTTTCTTGTCATGCTTTGTGATTTTTTTTTATTCAGTGCCTGACATTGTGTATGAAAATTTGCAGGATCTCTGGAAGCTGTTATCTTCCACGACAGAATATTTTTTATATAGAGATATATATTTTTTATTTTCTTTTTCTTTTTTTTCTTTTTTTTTCTGGTGGGCAGTAGAATAAAGCTGTTCATCTAGATACAGTAAACAATTAAACAATTATAATGATTGGAGTGGAGTTTCAAGTTGGTGTTTTTCTGTTTTCCTGACTCCTAAGGCATCTGACATTCAGGTCTTTGGAAAGGAAGTTAGGGGTGACCTCAGGAAGAATGGTTGGAGTGCAGTGGTGGAAGTGTAAGTCAGACTGTGAAATTGAAAGATGAGAAAATGGAGACAACCAGGGCTGATACTGTTTTGAGAACTTGGCTAGAGGTGGATGTCTAAGTCATACAGAATGACATGGCCTACAGTCCTATAGAACAGAATCTCTTCATTTTGCTTGTGTATTGCTTGTACAGGCTAAGCTACCACCCAATACAATGACTTAAATAAAAATTATTTTTTTTTTCACTTAAAGCCCAGAGTTAATGTTTCACTGTAAATGCAAGAGAAGCTGGGCCAATAAATGTCTTGTTTCTTGGGTCAGCAGGCTCATAGGCTGTTGATTTGTAAGGATAGGAAGGGTGTACACAAAGTTCCAGAGCATGGCAAATGCCCATTGCAGTGGGTTATCCTGGAGTCCTTTCAGCTAACTGTGCTGACTTAGCTCACATAATAGGGCTGGGCTTTGGAGAGAGACAACATCAGAGATTATGATAAATTATTCTAAAATGCCAGTGGCAGAATGATTAGGGGAATAGAACTTGGGGAAGGCATCTGCAGCCCGCATGCTGCCTCATGCCTGAGACATGGCCTGTACACACCACCTGCACCTGAACCAGGGAGGCTGTGGCTGACCTGGACCCGCACCAGCCCATCTGCCAAGTGAAATCAGGCTGTGGATGTGGCATAGTGTTTTCCACTGCTCCATTCAGTGCAACCACACCTACAGGATCCACTTATCTTGCATGATACCTAGCTCTTCCTTTTCCTTTCAAATTAACTGTGGCAGAGATCTGCACTCATATGTTTCCAGTACTTTCATCCTGTCATTGGTTGACAGTGCTCCTGGATCTGGGTCATCTTAGCTACCTCTCTCATTTTCTGGTTACAGACACAAAGCCTTAACTCCAATATCAGCTCTAGTTTCTTACTCAAGTAGACAGCTGGGAAGTGGCAGATCCTGTATCCAGATTTCTGTCTGTGATTTCAAAGCCAGTGAGAGTGTGTTTTATTTGCCTTCATATTTTCATTGCCTGACATAGTAACCTGAAACCTGATAGATGCAGCACGGTGGTGGGAGGTGCTAACTGAGATATATTTTATGCCACTGTCCCCAGCCCCAACAGTAGAGCTAGTATCCTGCTGAGAGCAAAATTATAAGTTCTCTAAAGTCCAATACAACCCTCAGTCGATTTCCAAGTGCATGGAGGGGCACTAGTTTGTCAAACTTGTACCAGTGACCAGCTGAGATGTAGGGTAGAGAAGGAGGGATGTTTCTGAGTACAACCTTTGTGAATAATGATTACTCCTCTCTTGTTCCCAAAGGAGGGCAAGGAGGATAAGGAGGCTTGGAGGTTACCATGTTTCCAAGTTGAGGTGGAGGAGGGGGGCAAGAGAATTGTTTATAAAATTCTGGGGGGTATCCAAGAAGTTGAAGACTACTTGTGTGCTTTTATTGGATGTCTACTGAGCTATAGGACTTGTTTACCTACTCCAGTGCTAATGGAGTGTGGAGGAGAGCATTGTTGAAAGAAGATAGGGTGGTATAACCAATTACAGAGGAAATAGGACATCTTCCTCAAATTCATGGTTTCTGAGAGATATGCAAGTACGATTTCACTCATGAGCTTGCCAAAGTATTGGCCTCAGCCTACATAAGGAGGACTAATTTGGGCTGTCACTGAGTGGGTGAAAAGGCTCTCATATTAACTCAAGGGTGGCATGATGCTGTCAACGGAAGGTCAGCTGGAAGATGCAATCAGATCAACAAGAGACATCAATGCCCAGAGTTGCTGCTCGGGATTGAGAGCCCCGCTAGCAAGGATTGTTGGAGCCTCCATATGTCTCTCTCTTATCAGCTGCCATGGTTGTTAGTCATGTAAAGAGCAGGGTACCAACAAAGAAAATGACAGCTAATTACTGATGGAAAAGTCTTCTGCTATCCTTTCTGGGCTCTGTCTTTAAAGGAGTAAGCATAGGGAAGAGAGAGGGAGTGTGGAGAGCAGACAGCACCCCTTTCTTTGACCCTACCCATCCTTCTGAGCCATTAGAACCATCAGTTTGGCCTGCTCTACAGAGAGGAAGGGAGCTAAGAATTGAACATGAGATTGAAATGTATGGATTAAAAAGAAAAATTTTATTATGAAAATCTTCAAATATACACAAAAGTAGAATACAGCGAACTCCCATGAACCCATCACCCAACCTCAACAATTATCAACATTTTGCCAGTCTTGTTTCACTATTCCTTCTCCAACTTTTATTAAAATATTTTTGTGGGGATATTTTAAAGCAAACCCTAGCCAGTATGTTATTTCACGTGTAAATGCTTTTGTGTATATTTCTAACAGATAAGGACTTTTTTGAAAAGCCATTATACCATTATTGTTTCTGCCAAAATTAATATTAATTCCTTAATATCATATAACACCCAATCCACATTCAAACCTCCCCAATTGTTTCTTTTTTTTTTTTTTTTTAAAGATTTTATTGGGGAATTGGTGGAGGGGAACAGCGTTGGGGAATCGGGGAAGGGGAACAGACAAGTTGCTGTCTTTTTGTTCTTCAGTTTAGTTGCCAAGGATGTTGCTTCACTGTTGGTATCGTCATTGCGCTCTTCCCGGATGAGGCAGATCGGTCGCTGGCCTCTGGATGTCGCTCACCGCGGCTATTGGCAGCTCACGCTTGGCTGCCAGCCGCTTACGCTGGCTGCGGGCCACTCACTGTAGCCCATGGCAGCCCACTGCAGCAGGGGCTGCAGCCCACACCATCACCGGGGCTCGCACAGCCCAGCTCCAGGTGGAGCTGTTGTTAGCTGTAGAGGGCAGTGTCACTGGCCCTCATGTGGGATCCGAACCGGGGCTGCTGGCATCCCAAAACCAGCGCTTAACCAATGCGCCACTCGGCCGGCCCCCCAATTGTTTCAAAGGTATCTTTTCACAGTTGCTTTTCAAATGTTTTTTTTTTTTTGAGGGCAGTATCACTGGGCCCTCATATGTGGGACCAAATCGGGGCCTCTGGCTTCCCAAGCCAGTGCTTAACCACAGCGCCACTCGGCCGGCCCTTTTGCTTTTCAAATTTGTAGATAATCAAGGGCCACATTTTACATTTGGTTACTACGGTTTTGTAAGTCTCTTTTATTATGCAGTTGTTCCCCTACTTCACTTTTTTTTCTTCTTCATGACATTGATTTGATGGAGAAACATTCATTTGCCCTAAAGAAAGTTTCACCCTCTTGACCGATTGTTTCCTAATGGTGATGTTTAATTTGTTTTCCTATCCCTGATATTACCTGTAAGCTGTAAGTAGATTTAGAAACTCAATTAGATTCCGGTTAATTATTTTTAGATAAGAATACTTTATGGTGGCGCTGTATATACTAGACTATTTTAATAGCCCAAAATAACTAACACATTTTGGGATGGACTGAGAATAAAAGCTGCTCCCTTTCCAGGGAGGAGAGATACACAGTGTCCAGCTAGTGGTAGCAGTTATTGGCAAAAACAAAACTGCTGGTTTTATTACTCAATAAGTTGAGGCTCTTCAGCCACTCTGGTTATAAAGGAGAGGTGTAATAGAATTTTAAAATTGTATTTTCCACTAAGGATCCAAATTTAATAGACGTGTGAGTTGGCAGACACGGCCGTTTTGAAAACCAGCCCCATAACTCTCAACCTGTCTAAAACTGTGGAGAGGAGGGAGGATTTTAGACACAGCCAGCCCTTTTACCCCAACCTCGTGGGATGGGGGCTCCTCTCAGAGCAACAGTTCTGGGGCTGGATGGCTGGCGAGTAAGTGCCATCGGGCTCATGAGACTCAGGTGGCCAGGGATGGGCTGGCTGTAGCTTTGTGCTTTGGTGTTTTGATTCGCCTGCCCCAGCAACATTAGTGGAGCCAAGAGGAGCTAAATGATTGTGCACTAGCGGTGAGTCACATACAAGAGTGCTGTGTTTCTTTGGGGTCTGTCTGATAAGTTGGGCCAGGAGCAAGAGGGTGGAAATAGATGCTAGCTTCTAAGGGTTGTAGAGGTTGACGGCTCTGAGATACATTCATCCAGGTCAAGGGACCTGGAAGAGAGGGGTTTTCAGCAATGAGATCTCCCAAGAGCTCACTAAAGCAGCTCATACAAAGAAGAATGAGCTTTAGATATCTGCCAGGCCCAGAGGATGAGATACCAGCTTATGATGGAATCGGGTTAGTAAGAACTTTCTTGTTCCTTTTCCCTCCTCCTTTCTTGCGGGGATCAGCAGCTGTAAGGAGGAAAGCCTGACCCACACTTTCCCCAGGACCTGGGTCTGACGCCAGCCTCGCCCTGGAAGGGAGGATGAAACTCCAAATCAGATTTGGAGTATTGATTATCCAAAGGGACTGGGAAGTCTAATTTCCAAAATAAGATTGTTTTATGAGTTTAAGTGATTCTAGTTACCTAAGAGTGAACAGAAGGACCCAGCCCCTGCCTAAGTTTTCATCTGGAGCAAGGGAAGGCCACCTCCCACTGACAGATTTTTAAAAGGGCAGAGGGAGAAAAAGGTCTGTTTTGATTACATTCTGCAGTGTGGTTGTTCAACATACTGGTTGCTCAGACAGTCCGTGTTGGAATGAAGGAATGGTCAGGGCTAATGTGCTGTGTCTGGCTGGGTAAGGAGAAGGTGAACCAAGCTGACTTCATCTTTTTCATGTCTTGAAATCAAAGTAAAACCTCCAGAGGTTGCAGCTGTGGGAGCATGTCCTTTTAAATGATCTACTGGTGGGATGTGTAAGCCTTCTGCTTTTTGTTCATTGCATCCTTTGTCCTCTAAGTACTTCTCATTTAGTGTCATTTCCACAGATCATGACAAGTACAGTTTTGGCTCTGAATCTCCTGTATTATCTCTTGTTTTTAAAATATATTTTAGGACTATGTTAGTTTTCTAGAGAAAGTGCTCAACTATATCTCATTTCATGTTATTTATCTTAACTGGGTCACAGTAAAAAATAATATCGTTTGTCTTTTATAGACTACCATGAAAAACTTGAGTATTAATTGTTATAAGTGACCCCAAATAACAAAACATTAAGTTGTGTAAACATTTAATAGTCCTTATAAAATGCCATTTATAGCATTTGCTGTTCAGTTCCCTTACTCTTGTATAGGAAGTATACCTTATCCTCCCAAAAGGTAAAATTATTTATTTGGGTAAATAGAATTAGTTTTTTCCCCCCAGTTTTCTATTTGGGTAAATAGAATTGGGCAGTTGGGTAAATAGAATTAGTTTGGACTACTGGAATGATTTATATATTTGCTGAATTAAAACGTTTTCTTTGTGAGTAATATGTACAAATAAGCGATTCTTTGGCTTTATTTCTTTGGCTGACCAAAGAAACCTTTGTCCATTTATTGATATTTGGGTCTTAATGTCAGGAAGTCTAGTTTCCCAGAAGGGACTCTTGAATCTTTTTGCTTTCTTGACTACCTGTGTTAACCTGTTCTGAAAATTACTGTGATTTTTCTCTTGGAATCAGTATTAAGCCTAGGATACTAGTTTTCTTTCATTGTATAATATCCATGAAGAATGACAAAAAGGGAGAAAATTAATGGCACGGATTTTAAAATTTTAATCCTTTTCTTCATGGGAGATGAAATTTTATAGATAAGCATTTAGGTTTTCTGGGGAAGTGGCTCTTCAGTGCTACAGGTGGTGGGGATATGGAACTCTAAAATTAAAAGAACATAAAAATGATTATTATTTTAAGGGGAAGTACTTATATATTTTTTTGTTGTTGCTGGGGTTTTTCCAGTTGACTGTCATATTTCACTGTTTTCAATATGAGAAAAACAGTTGATGGTGGATGACGTTAGTCATTTAATATGAAATTATGATGTGACATGTGATGAGCATATTGCCATTCATGAGGGAAGCCAGCCAAAGGGGGGAAAAATAATGTAATGACTTGTTTTTTGATGAAAATGAGGCACACAGTTTTAATCTAAAGATTTTGAAATGAATCCAATGTACCTATCTAGGCCCCACAGAAAACTTAACATCTTCTAAGAAATTCAGATGTATCACATAATTAGCTTTTCAGGTAGCCATTGCCTGGTAATAAAAAGAACAAAGGTTTCTATTCCCATTTTGCTGATGGACTGCAGGTTGCTTTCAAGTTCTCTGAAAAGTCAGTGGCTAAAATAGTTGAGGTCATTTTTTCCATGGGCTTTGGCCATGAAAGCTAATGTCCTTCTCTGTGGCTTTTCAATAGAATTTTTTCAAATATCATTAATTTTCACCTGGAGTTTCTGTCAGAAAAACTCCTTTCTGTCTTAATCATTAACTTAAAATATGTTTAGCACCTTTTTAATGCAAATGCCATATTGGCTGCATTAGTCAATGGAGACAGAGGTGGCAGTGGATAGTGACTCTTTCCCTGGTTCTGATTGCTGACTGCTCTCAATTGCCTTATGTACATGCACCATGTAGACACCAGACTATGTCAATAATAATTCTCAAGAGCTTCCTGCTCTAGATTTCTATGACTCCCTCTTTAGCTTGGGACTGGCTCATATGAGACCGAGGGTTTAGCTGATGAGTGTTTCATGCATATCAAATACAGAGCTTCCAGAATCAGAGACATCACTGTACCTGTTTTATTGAATTAGTAGAGATCTCAGGGATAGCGTGAGCTACTGCCTTCAACCCTGTGGGGTCCTTCAATCATGAAGTTGGCTGTGCTCTCATATCTGCACCTCTTGTCGTCACTTCTTGCTCTCTATTTATGTCTACATTTTAATTAGGACTCTTTTTATATATTAATGAAGAGCAAAGTATTGAGACGGTTAGAACGGCTTATATATCTGTGTAAGGGAGAGAGTACTATTTCTTATTTGATTGGCTAGAAGGTCCTATCATGTGTCCAGACACTCAAATTGTAGCCAACAGCAAAAATACATTTAAAGAAAATTGGCTTGCCATAATTAAAGTGATTAAAACAAATATTAAGCATTGGAAAACAGCCAGCATTTTTTATTTACTTTTTAATGAGGTGTAATTTATATAAAGTACACAAATCTTAAATGTACAGCCAATGAAATTTTGCATGTGAATATACCTGTGTAATCACAATACAAATCAAGATTTAAGTTTCGAATACATTCAGCATCAAAACACGAACTTAAAATCCCTCCCCGCAAAGGTAACCACTACTCTGACCTCTAATCCAACATCTTAGATTATTTTTGCCAGGTTTTGAATTTCATATAAATGGCATCATAAATTATGTATTCTTTGGTGTCTGGCTTCTTTTCCTGTGTCTGTGAGACTGATCTGTGTTGCTGCATATAGCAGTGGTTGGTTCTTTTTTGTTGCTAAGTAATATTCCATTGAATGACTATACTGCAATGTATTTATCCATTCTACTGTTGATGGACAATTTGTGTTTTCTAATTTTTGGCTATTACGAATAAAGCTGCTCTGAATATCCTTGTATGTGTTTTCTGGTTGATATATCTGTTCTTGAATTACTGGGTCATATAGTGGGCCTATGTTTATCTTTAGAACACACTAATAAACAGCTTTCCAAATTGGTTGTGTCAACTTGGACTCCCACCATCAGTGTATCCAAGTTCCAATTGTTCCACATCTTTGTCAACACTTAGTATTGTCAACAGCCAACCTTTAATGTTAAAAAATACACTAATTTAATGGGCCGGCCGAGTGGCGTGATGGTTAAACGCTGGCCTGGGAAGCCAGCGGCCCCGGTTCGGTCCCACATATGAGGGCCAGTGACACTGCCCTCAAAGAAAACAAAAACAAAAACAAAAAATACACTAATTTAAAAATACAATTTTTGTATCCCCAGAACTCAGTTATTGGTTTTTAAATTAATTTTTAATTCACCAAGTGGTGTTATTAAGTACCTCTTGGGTTCAAAGTGCTTTATTGTGCTAGGAGGTCTATAAGAGAATAAAACATAACTCCTGCTTTCATGGGTTTGTCATATTTCACTAGGGTGCTGTAGAGAATAGGCCATCAGCAGTGCAAGTCAAGATATGGTAAAGCACCATAATCAGTAGTCTCTCAAATATGTCTTGACAGCAGGACTGCTTCCTCGGCTGAATTGTCAAGTGCATTATGCTTGTTTCTAGTGTCTTTCCACTTTTGCTTTAGCACTGTGACGTCATTAACTTTGTACTTTCCAGGATACATCACTGTACCAACCCATATGGCCAAATGGAAGCACCAGGTATTCTGGATCTGTCTCCCTAAAAGTGCTCTGCCTTTTTCTTCTACATTGTCAGAATTCTCCAAAATCTTGCTTCTGAGTTGGGTAAATTAAGTTTGGTATTAAGATTGGATAGTGACTTATTTATGTTATCACCTTCAAGAAGTATTTTTCTTTTAAAAATGGATTCCAGAAGACATACTGTCTTATCTCAAAGTAATTAACCATTGATGCTTGGATTCTTTTTTTTTTTTTTTTTTTTTGAGGGCAGTGTCACTGGCCCTCATGTGGGACCCGAACCAGGGCTGCTGGCGTCCCAAGCCACTGTTTAACCAATGCGCCACTCGGCCGGCCCTGATGCTTGGATTCTTGATGCTTTAAGGCTAATGGAGAACTTTGAGGATTCTACTTTATAAATATCACAGTAAGGGAAGTTGTTCATTCCACCTAAATTTAAAGGTAGCTCTAACAGGGGAAGGACTGAAAAATAAGGCAGAAATTTCAAGTGATTCCCGCGCAAGGATGAATTGACCTGAATATATATTGATTGGTTTGGACCACTTATTCTAAATAGATTGACTTAGTAGGATCTCAGATGTGTTGAAGTTTTATATATATCCGTAAAATGCCACTTTAGGTCTTATATTCCAACAGACTTTTCTTTATATTCATTATAAAATTAAAGGACAAAGTCTTTGTTTTTCACAGTTAATATAGTATTTAGTGTGGAAATTCAAATGTTTTTTTCAATGTTTAATTAAAACATAGAATAATGATAAGAATTCTGGTCCACCAAGAAAACATACACTGCACCTGTCTGAACAGAATTCTTCTTTGACATATCAAGATACCTCTAGATTTCAAAAACCAATGTTTGATTAAGAAGATATGGCGATAATTATACCCATTTTATTTTTCTTTCATTTGTTGTGACTAAAACCTATGCATACACCTGAGTTGCTTTTAGAAAACTCAGTAAAGTGGTATAATTTTCCTAGTATAGGGTTTGTACATCTTTTGTTAAATCCATTTCTAGATATTTTATGTATTTGATGAAATAATGGTATCTTTTTAAAATATCTTATTTTTTATGTCTCTGTGCTGGTACTTTGAAATACAATTGACTTTTTGTTTGTTTGTTTGTTTGTTTTTTAAAGATTTTTATTGGGGCATTGGGGAAGGCGAACAGAGTTGGGAAATCAGGGAAGGGGAACAGACAAGTTGCTGTCTTTTTGTTCTTCAGTTTAGTTGCGGAGGATGTTGCTTCACTGGCCCATGTTGGTATCATTATTGCGCTCTTCCCGGATGAGGCAGACAGGTCTGCCAGCCTCTGGAAGTCGCTCACCGAGGCTATTGGCAGCTCACACTTGCTGCCAGCCACTCACGCTGGCTGCCTGCCACTCACTGCAGCCTACGGCAGCCCACTGCAGCAAGGGCTGCAGCCTACACCATCGCCGGGGCTCACACAGCCCTGCTCCAGGTGGAGCTGTTTTTAGCTGTAGAGGGCAGTGTCACTGGCCCTCATATGCGGGATCCAACCTGGGGCTGCTGGCATCCCAAAACCAGCTCTTAACCAATGAGCCACTCGGCCGGCCCTACAATTGACCTTTTCATATTGAATTTTGTATCTAGCAACCTTATTAATTCTAATATTTTATCTATGCGTTCTTTTGGATTTCTTATACATATAATCACACATCAGTAAATAATGACAATTTTGTTTCTTCTTTTCCATTCCATTTCATTTTTATTTCTTTTTCATGCCTTACTGCATAAACTGAGATCATTAATATAATGTTGAAGGGAAGTGGTGGTGGGTGTCCTTATCTTATTCTTGATCTTAAAGGGAAAACTTTTAACATTTCACCAATAAGTATGATGCTTGTTGTAGGTTTTTTGTAAATACCCTTCATCAGATTAAGGAAGTTGCCTCCAATTCCCACTTTTTAAAATTGTTATCCTGATTGGATGATGGATTTTATCACACACTTTGACTGTTACACTGTCTCTTTAGTGGAAAGATGGCAATAGTGATGCACACTCATTAAGACACTATCTTGTAGATTGTTTGTTACTCTCTGGGATGGGTTCCAGGCAGATCCTTTCACTTTCTTTCTTGGCTAATGACACTGCAAGAATTGATGTTTGCAATTGCCTAAGGCTTCCTTTTTGTGGTGGTAGAAATCTGGTTCTGAGCTAGCACTGGCTCATTATCATCACAGTACATTTTGGGTTTTTGTTTTGTTATTCCCCAACACCGCTCCCCCCTATCCCCCGACACCGCTCCCCCCTATCCCCCCCACTCCCCCAATCAAGCCTAGGCTTGAGTCTTTTCAGTTGAAACAATCTGTATGTCAACCTGACATTTTGCCATTAGCCCTGAGGTTGAATCAGAGAAAGCTCACCCCTGTTTCTGGTAGAAGAAGGCAGAGTATGTTTGAATTGAGAATATTATCCTTATCCTTCTGTAGGCAGCATGTTGCTGTGCAAAGGGCTCTGAGCCAGAATCGAGGTACCTATAGTCTTTCTGGCTCCATCATGTCAAGGGTCTCACCCTCTTGAGCCTTAGTGTTCCCTTGCCCAGAATTGATATCGGACCCTGGTGTCTGGTGCCTGGAGATCACCGCCTCATGTACCTGAAGAATGAGAACGCAGACTTGGAAGGAGAAGTAGAGGAGCGAAGATTTTTATTAAAGTGAGAAAGTATATCTCTCTTACAAGAGGGAGTACCCCAAACTGGGATGCCCACTGGCTAAGGCAAGAAGCTCTTACTTTTATACTTTCTCTTGCATGCTTAGGGGAAGGGAGTTGGTGCTTTCTAATGGATTTATCTATCAGATTCTCTCTGTTGCCCAGCCTAAAGGGATTTACAAAATAACCCTTTTACCCCCAGAAGCAATTACATTTTTGCCCTGCAGTACCTGAGTCATTTCAGAACCTGGATTTCCAAGATATGGCTGCCTTTGTTTTATTCTACCAGGGACTTCCCTGTCTATCTAGCAACATGCCAGCTAATCTGTCTCAGAATGAAGGTTGGCATTAAATACTCTTCGAGGGCTATTTTAGCTAAGCTTCTATGAATCTTTGAGGGATAGTGGTTGTCATCCTTTTCCACATTATTCCTACAGCCTTCAAAGAATCAAGAATTTTCATCTTATATTTTCAGATGGGAAATTACCTTTCAGAGACATAAGTGCATGGCTTCAAACAATAATGACAATGGAGCACCGTATTCTAGATCGGTCCTGCAAAATGGAAATTGAAGATATTTAAATTATACTTATTTAAAATGTAAATGTTAAAGAAATGTATTTACTTTGATACCAAAACATTTTTTGATAGCTGTCGAATTTCTTATGTCATGCTTTTCATAATGTCTAGTACATATTACTTATCAATTAAGTGTGTATTAGATTCCTTTGGCTGTTGTAACAAATGACCTCAAACTGGGAGGCTTAAAACAACATCAATTTATTCTCTCAGTTTTGGAGGCTAGCTGTCTAAAATCAACATGTCAGAGGGCTGTGTTCACGCTGATGGCTCTCAGCAAGAATGCATTTCTTGCCTCTTGTAGTTTCTGGAAATTCCAGGCATTTGTTGGCTTTTGGCAGCCTCACTCCAGTTTCTGATTCCATGATCACATGGCCCCCTTCTTTTCTGTGTCAGAACCCCTCTTCCTCTCTCTTACAAGGATACATTTAGGACCTACCAGGATTATCCAGTGTAGGCTTCTCCTGTCAATATTATTAATTTAATCACATCTTTTTTTTTTGCCTTATAAGGTAACATTCACTTTTTTCCCCATGTAAAATAATATTCACAGGTTCTAGAGATTAGGACGTGGGCATATCTTTTTGGAGACCACCATTCAGCCTACTAAAAAAATAGAAGCTATTTTTTGATGATGATGGTTTTTCTCAATATACCTAGAAATGGGCACTTAGAGACTAGATCAACCTTGAATTTCTTTAATATATCAATAGAGGCACCTCTACTTTTAGTATCCAAGAAGTGGAAGTAGAGAAAATAATATTTGAATATCTCTCTCGTTTAACCTTTGGACTTCCTGTTGTTGTCACTAAAGTTGATTAATAGAGGACCTTGAACTTGAAAGGTATCTCTAACAACTTGATTATGTAAATGAATGTCATAAATATAGGCTAAAGGATTTAATTTAGAAAAATACATGATGTTGAAGAATGTAGTAGTAGCCTGGTGAGTAAGCAGCCATGCTACATTACCTAGAGACAGTTTATGCCAGAGGAAATTGAAAGGTTACTTTATTTTAAATTTATTCACTCTGGGTGTCAGATAGACTGGTAATTTTTTTATATGATGTTCATCAATTTTAGAACTTTCCCGAAAGTTGGATTTTAGCCTTTAAAGTAATAGTTTATTCTCTCTCTATAAGATAGGAAAAGGATATTTTTCAGTAAGGATGACTGTTATCTTTAGAGTTTAGCCAAGTTTGTAATATAATGGTTATTTTCAGTTCCTGAAGTGAAATGGACTCATCGAGGCAAATCACAGTATGATATGATAGGTAGAGGTGACCTGGACATGTTCACTTGCTTATCACTCATTTATCCAACAAATATTTACCAAATTCCTACTATGCATCAGGCACTGTTCTAGGAACTTGGGAAACTACGATAGGCAACACAGGTAAGGAGTTTACTTTCGTGGAGTTTATTATGTTTTAGTGGGGAGAATAAACAATAAATAAACAAGAGAAATATTAGAGAATGATAAATGCTATGCAGAAAGTTAAGATATGCTACAGAGTGATCTATGGCTTCTTTTGATTGTGTGATCCAAGTGGGCCTCTTTAAGGAGGTGATATTTAAGATGAATTAGGATTGGATGTGAGGGAGTGAGCCTTATGGATGGGCTAGATAGGGTTCAGAAACATACAAGGCAGTGGGAATAGCTCTTCCAAAGGCACCAAGGCAAGAATGAGCTTGACCTCTTTGAGGAACCAAATAATGAAGCACAGTGGGTGAGGACTCTGGGAGAAATGAGGTTAGGGAGGGAGTTAGGGCCGGTCATGTGATTCAGTGGTTCTAGCCCAGGCTTCACATTAGAAACCTCTGCAAAAACTTTACAAACCTACCTGGATCTCACCCCAAACAAATTAAATCTGAATCTCTAAGGGTGGAGCCTGCCATCCATTTTTGTTGCTGTTTTTTTTTTGTTTTGTTTTGTTTTGTTTTGTTCCCAAGGGAATCCTAATATGATGCCAGCATGGTAATTCAGGGTTTTGAAAAGTAAAGGAGTTTTATTTTAACATCTATGGAGTGTCAACAGATCCTTTAGTAAGGGGAGTGATATGATCTGCTGTGTGTTTTTAAAAGGTCATTCTGCTTCCTTTGTGGAGAAGAGGTGAGCGGTTGCAGAACTAAAGCAGGGGAGGCAATGGAGCTGGAGAGAAGTCATCACTTGGGACAGATTCTGGAGGCCGTGCTCACAGGACTGTTGATGGACTGCACATGGGGGGAGAGAATGAAAGGCATCATGGCGGATGAGTCCTAGCTTTTGGTTTGGGCCACCAGGTGGATGGTAGCTCCATGTACTGAGATGGGGAAGCCTAAAGGAGGAGCAAATTTTGGGGGGAAAATGGAGTTTGGCTGTGGACATGGTAAGTGAAACAAATACTTCACCTGGAATTTAAACAAAGTGTTGTGGGTGCCCAGAACACAGGATCAAATCAGGACAGGGGAGTTCCCCATGGAAGGAATATGATTTGAAGGAGTAGGTGTATGGTGAATAGAGCAGTGGAGACACACCTCCCAGGCTTGGAGTCACAGAGGGGAGGGCAGCAGCTGTGGAGAGCAGTGAGGTGGGGAAGAGTCTGAGAGGGTAGGTCTAGGCCTTTGAGTGTTATGCAAGGAGGCTTAATAGACTGTGAGCCTTGGGGAGTCAGTGCATGTGAGGCTTGGAGGTTGCTGAGCAGACTTGTGGTTAGGAAGTTTGGCCCAGTGACCCTGCAGGGAGATTAAAGAAACAATTGGAGGCGGGAAGGCACTTAAGAGGCTACTGTGGTAAGTCCTAGAGCCTCTGAATGAGGACCTGAAGTGGAGCAGTGGCTGGGGGAATAGCAGAGAGCAGTAGATTTCAGGGAAATGGTGGTGACAGTTGGACCAAACACTTTGGATGATGAATGTGGAGGGCAGAGGTTGGTGAGTCCAGGTCATTTATGACTTGCTAGTGCTTCTGTATGTTGCAAATGATTTTTTGGGGGGTGGGGCTCATTACTGTTCTGTGTAAAGGGGGACTTCAAAATAATTTTTTATGTGTGGGAGCCTAAAGAGTTTTTACGAAATGAGCAAATCAGCCTAAAGAACACATACTTTAAAGGACCATGAATGGCCTTTTCAAAAATAAAGATTGAATGAAATATTTTAAAGCCTGAGTTCCATTTGATAACAAACAGCTTGCCAAAATCCCAGCTAATTCGGCGGTAGGAAAACTGAGGGTTGTGGCAGGATGGCAGTGCTCAGAGAGGGGCCACAGCAGCTCTTGCCCCCTCAGCCCTCATGTGTCAGGTGAGGCCTCAGCAGCCCTGTGGGAGTTCAGCAAGAGGGGAAGCCTTGGGGTGGAGGGTGAGGGAAGGCCAAGACACTCAGGGGTGAGAAATGAGGGAAATAGGGTGCCTCATGCTGGGACAGCAGTGACTTCTCCCTAACCTTTCTGGGCCCTGGTTTGGCTCACAACCCCCTTATTTTCTTGCTACCTTGGTCCCTACTGGCTTCTCCTCTTGCTGCAGCCATCTCTTGCTTCCATTGGCCCTCCTTACCCTATTGTTTTACGGCAAGTAGAATTAGCTTCTCAGCAAATACCTTTTGCTTTTGGCCTTGTGATAGTTTCTAGTTAGAAGGCAAATGGCATTTATTTTGTTGTGTGCAACTATAGTTTTTGCTGCCATATAGTATTTCATTTAATGAAAATATGACATGTTTATTCACCTCTTAGGGTTGTTAATAGTTTGGGGAATACAAATGATGAAGCTGTGAATATTCTTATGCATATATGCCAGTGCATGCTAGCATGAGTTTCCTTCCCAGCCTGGAAGAGGAATTGTTTTTTTGTTTGTTTGCTTGGGTTCTTTTTTGGATGTGAAATGTACAGTTGCACTGAAATAGAACTACTTACCCATGCATGTAGCTGAAGGAATATCAAATATTTGGAAACAGGTTTCTTTTGGAAAATTTCAAATCGTGTTCAGAATGTTTCAGATTGGCTAATGAGAAAATTCCTTTATATAAATTGTTTCATGGAAAAAAGAGTTCTTTTCAAGATACCTTCACAAGAATGTTGGTAACATGTAGATAATGGACCTATCTATTTATTTATTGAACAAAAAATAATTTCTTTATATAAACTATTAATAGATACCTAAATACAATATGGTTTTTTAAATGAAATCATGTGTATACAGTTGTATTCATAAAGGTAAGTACACCAATCAAAAGCTATACAACAACATTAACAGCAAATCCAAATATGAAGACATTCCTCTGAAATCCATGTTTCACCGAGCATCAAAAACCACCAATCTTTCAGTCCTTTTCTTGTACATTATTCTGTATCCACATTCTCTGCATCTGATTGGATCCCTGGATTTTATTTCATTTTCTGTGTGACATTCTCCACAGATATATATCATTGGCTGCTGCTTTGGGGGTTGAACATCCTTCTGGGTGTCCATTGTTAGTCCCAATTTAGCACGGAGAAATTCTTCACACACCACCCTTCCAGATTACAGCGCGTCATTGTGTCACAGCCAGATTCCTGGACCTATTTTTTTATAAAACGATTTTTTTAGATAATTAGATTTAAAACTTGTTCATTATTCCATTTCAATCTCTAAATTAAATGTCAGTGTGGAAAGAATTTTTCTTGTCTTGGATAACTCATGACACTAATAATTTGAGTATGTAATTGAGTAGTGTATTTTCTAGAAATAGTTCTCAGTTTTGAAAGCAGAAGACAAGTGTTGTAAGTTCAAAAAGTAAAATCTACATAAAAGCCACATGATATAAAATATATAATTGATTGATGTTAATTAACTTTCCGGATCATCTACACATTTCTTTTTCTGTGTTAACATATCCTGTTTCAAGCATGTGCAGAAATTGCCTGGAAATCTTGATGGTATAACTTGCTCAGGTATAGGGACCTTTGGATTCCTAATTATTAAAAAAAAAAAAAAAAAAAGAAAGAAAGAAAAAGAAAAAATTGGGAAGAACAAAGAACCAAGTAACCAGCCTGAGAAAAGTGTTACCACCTCACAGGAGTGGCTATGCAGTTGAGTGTGTGTATATATAATATATATATATGTGTATATACATATAATATATATAAATAATATATGCATACATATTTATAGACTCATATATGCATAATATAGTATATATAAATATATATAAATACATATTTATGAAATGATACTATTGTCAATTGAAACAAATTGGATATGTTGAAAAACTATTAATCTATAAAAAAGGAAAATTAAAGTGTGTTAAGAGTAGTTTTAATGAGCACCTGAGCTATTAATATCATTTACACAGACATGATACAGATACTAATCAAATGGTAGTTTCCCAATGTTTTGTGGTGGTGATACGCCGATTAAGGAAATATTAAAATTTTAGAATGAGAGAAGACATTAGCAACCATGCGGTCTAATTTTCTTCTCCCAAAAATGAAACCAGTGATTTACGTAAAACTAGAAAGATATTTATTATTACAGTTGAGATTAAATTTGCTTATTTCTTCATTTCTCTGTTCACCACAAATTTATTGAGAACCTATTATGAGGTGAGAAATTGTTGTACGTACTGGAGATATAATGGTGAAAAAATGGCCTTCTTTTCTCGTGGGGTTTATTTTCCAAAGTAGGAAATTGGCAACAAACAAGGAGCTATATAATAAAATGGCAGGCATTGGGAAGTGGCGAGAAAAAAAGTAAAGCAAAAGAAAGGAACAGAGGTGATAGGGAATGCTGATTTAGGAGGATGCCCAAGAAGAGCCTCACTGAGGACATGATTTTTGAGCAAAACCTGAATGAAATGAAGGAATATCTCTGTGGATAGTCTTGGGGAAGAAGGTTATAGGAAAACAGAACAGAAAGTGCAAATGCTCAGTGTGTTCCCAGAACAGCAAGGAAGTGGGTGTGGCTAAAGCAGGTCAGCAGGGGGAGCCATGATGTGGGAGATGAGGCCTGGAGGCCATGGGCAGTCCAGTTGACCCTTCAACAACATGGGTTTGAACTACATGGGCCCACTTATGTGCAGATTTTTTTTTCAAGAAATACAGTAGTGTAAATATAGTGTCTGTTCCTTATGATTTTTCTTAACATTCTTTTCTCTAGCTTACTTTATTTTAAGAATACAGTATATAATACATATAAAGGGTCACCTGTACTTGGGGAGTTATTCTCAGTGTGCAGGGAAGACTGTTGGAGAGTTTTGAGCAGGGAAATAACACAATCTGACTCCAGTTTTGAAAGGGACACCCTGGCTGCTGTAGAATACGCTGCAGAGACACAAATGGAAGAGGCCTGGTGGTGAGGTGGCTACTGCAGCTTTATGATCAGAGACTAGGAAGATGGGGAATTGGGGGTAATGAGTAAGATAGTGACAGCTTGATGACTTGATAAATTTTAAAGATTCAAGTAGCAAGATTTTGAAGGAGTATTGGATGTGGGATGTAAGGGAAATCGATGCTCCTCACCAGTTTTGCCTGTACCCTGTCACATGATTATATTTTAGAATGGTTTTCCAGGATTTAATTTTGCTCTTGTTTTCTGAAAGATGTTTAAGTCAAAGTTTAAGACTGTATGCTGGGCAGATGATCCTTCTCATCTGTGGTAGTGTAAGGTTTGTTTGCAGCACACCTGCCCCCAGGTGTCACTGACTTGGTATCAGGTTTACATAAATGTCTGCACCTGGCTCAATTTTAGTTTACATCTGGAAACTTCATAATGTTCTACTGTAATCTCTGCATTGACCTGAAAATTGCTTACTGTTTTTGAGGTTAGATTTGCTTCAAGATTGATGATACATTAGTATGACTACTGTAGCTCTATGTATTGGCACCAAAGAAGTTATCCTGGAGAAAAGAGAGAGAGAGAGAGAGAGAGAGAGAGAGAGAGAGAGAGAGAGAGAGAGAGAGAAAGAAGAAGAAGAAGAAGAAGAAGAAGAAGAAGAAGAAGAAGAAGAAGAAGAAGAAGAAGAAGAAGAAAGAGAGAGAGAGAGAGAGAGAGAGAGAGAGAGAGAGAGAGAGAGAGAGAATGAATCTGTTAGTTCGTGCCTGCTTGCAGCAGATAGGAGCATGCATACAGAACAGTCCCAATAATGCAGAGTTCCAATTGTGCCAGCTCATTAGCGAACTGAAGAAGGACACTATCGGAGAGCAGTCTCCCTAACTGTGGTGCAATGACACTGAATCTTGACTCTGAATTGATGCCAAAGGCAGACCCATTGGGTTTCTTGAATACTGATTGTCGTCTGTTTTTTTCCCCTTCTAAAATAAAAGGAATACAGGTTAAATCAGCTAATAAAATATTCCTTTTCATGTAGTTTGTTCATGCAAGATGTTGTGCATGCTTATCATCATAACTTTCAGTGCTATTGATGGTTTTACCCTTGAGGGAAAAATATACCACTGAATATACATTCCAGATGGCGGTTTTTAAAAATGGGGCTCCAGAGGCAAAATGAAGAGGAGCATTTTACTTTGTTGGTTTCTGTGACTCGCGCCCATTGCTGAGTTACCGGGGGGGCGGGGGGGTATGTGCAGAGTGGGTGTATTTTCACAAAGTTCCGTTTTCAGTAGTTTACACATCAGGTTGAATAGTTCCCACAAAGCAGCCATACCATATTTTTAGGCAGACTCTATATAAGGGTGACAATAACTTTGTTTTGTAAGGAAATATGAGTAGAAATGGATCTCTCAATTCCCCTGGAACCTAACCACCTGCAACATGCCAAGTGAAATCTGCGAGTGCATAGTTTGGAGCATTAAACAGCACCTTATCCACACAGATGCATTTGAATGCTTACAGATGTTTCCAGTTGAGCCAGTGTCAAGGTCTTGTTTCAGTTCCTTATTGGATATGTGGGAATTATGCTTCAGTTTATTGGATAGACTTCAAATACTTAGGTCAGAGAGTACTTATGGGAAACATATGAAATCTTGAAAAGTTTGGGAGTTATGGCCCTTTAAAGTGGACCTCTCTATTGCATCTGATAGTTTGTTACTTTCCTTTTTCAGCTCCACCCCTTTGGCTTCCATAACACCCAACATTCCTGGTTCTCTTTTGCAAGCTTCTCCCTCCATTTGACATTGATATTTTCTAGGGTTTCATCTTTGGCCTATTCCTTTAATCCCACCACATTTTCTTCCTGGTAGTTAGTCCCCCTCACAACCTTGGCTTTAACCAGCCTGTAGATAGATGACCGTCAAACTGTCATCAGCAGCCCAAACCTCTCCCTTACACTTTTGATCTGCACGTGCAAGTCTGTGTGGTCATTCTTCCTGGGTGTGCCACAGGCACCTCAAACTCTACAGCTTCTCAGCCAGGCGCTGCATTTCGCCCTACAGCCTGGTCTTCTGTCTGAGTGCTGTCTCGGTTGGTGGTTCCCCCATCCATCTCTCAGTCACTGACAACCTTCCTTACAACAACAGATCAATAACCAAGTTATAAGTATGTTTTATAACAAAGTCTCTTTTACATATTTTATCAAAGTACCTCATGCCCATGGTCAAAGAGTCAAATAGTGTGGAATGGCTTACAATAAAAAAAAAAGACAATGGTTTCCTTGCCTCACCTCTTCCCACCTCCATTCCTTCTTGCCCAAAGGAACCACTTTTAACTCCTGTAACTGCTTTTTCTGGTAGGTATTGTGATACATCTAAGCACTACACTTACAATGCTATGTCCTCATTTGTCAATCTGGATAGACAGTGTCTCCTGGTTTCCTGCCACACTTTTCCACCTCTCCCCACTTTCCCTTTACCCACATGATTGCATCACAATTTTTAGTTCCTCTATTTAAGTATTTTTTTTTTTTTTGAGGGCAGTGTCACTGGCCCTCACATGTGGGACCCAAACCAGGGCCCCTGGCTTCCCAAGCCAGCGCTTAACCACCGCGCCATGCGGCCGGCCCTATAGTTCTATTTTTATATTGTGCTTCATCATCTTTAGATGGGATCACTTGGTCCCTGATTTACAGGGTGGGTGAGGATCTTAGCAACTCCTTCCTTTCCTTTAGCTTTTCTCTTTCCTTTTCCCCATCTCCTTCTGTTATGTGCACTGACTTTCCAACTATCAAAATTGATGCTGCTTATTTGATTCATTAATAAATTGATTTTCTCTGAGAGCTTTGAGATATTATTTCCTTTTGGTATCCAATATTACCAATAAGTCTGATATCAATCTAAGTGCAGGTGATCTGTGCTTTTTCTTTGGGAAACTTGAGGATATTCCCTTTCACTTTGGAGTTCTGAAATGTTTCCATATTATGTTCCAGGGTGTGTGGGTGTGTGTGCGCGCGCTTGCATGTGCGCTTTCTTTCATTCATTTTCCAATTTTCTCTTACTAATTTTCACCCACTTTTTTTAGGTTTCCTATTGAATGATGCACAGTTGGAGAAACTGGAAATTATCTTTTAGATGCCTTTATTTTCTTATTTTGTTCTGTTCTGGAAGGTTTTCTCTGCTTTATTGATTTAAAAAATTTGTTTGTGTATTTGTTTCTTTATGTATTCAATTAGTTGATTGATTTTTCTGTAACATCCTGCACTTATTTTATGAATAGAATATTTTCTCAGCTCTCTGAGAATAATAACTGCATTTTAAACCTTCTTTTAAAAGTACAGAGATTTTACCATATACCCTCTGTTCCCACACATGCATAGCTTCCCCCATTATCTACATCCCTCACCAGAGTGGTAATTATGGTATAATTGATGAACCTACATTGACACATCATAATTACTCAAAGTTCATAGTAAAGATTAGGATTCACTCTTGGTGTTGTATATTCTATGTACATGTAATGACTTTTATCCATTTTTATATTATCATACAGAGTATTTTCACTGCCCTAAAAATCCTCTGTGCTCCACGTTTTCATCCTTTAAGCATCTGTTTCCCCCTCAACCCTCACAACCACTACTCTTTTAACTGTCTTCATAATTTTTCCTTTTCTAGAATGTCTTATAGTTAGACTCATAGTACAGTATGTAGTCTTTTCAGATTGGCTTCTTTCACTTAGTAATATTTACGTAGCATTAATAGTAGCTATTCAAGTACATTTAATAGTACTTAGTAATAATAGTAGCATTCAAGTTTCTTCCATGTCTTTTCATGGCTTGATAGCTCATTTCTTTTTAGTACTAATAATATCTCACTGTCTGGACCTACCACAGTTATTTATTTACCTACTGAGGACATCTTGGTTGCTTCCAAGTTTTGGCAGTTATGAATAAAGCATCTATAAACATCCATGTGCAGGTTTTTGTGTAGACATAAATTTTCAACTCCTTTGGGTAAATACCAAAGAGCACAATTGCTGGATTGTATGGTAAGAGCATGTTTAGTTTTATAAGACACCACCAACTGTCTTCCAAAGTGGCTGTACCATTTTGCATTTCCAGTGAATAAGAATTCTTGTCGCTCCACACCACAGCATTTGGTGTTGTCAGTGTTACGGATTTTGGCCAGTCTAATAGGTATGTGGCAATATCTCATTGTTGTATTAATTTTCATTTCCCTGATGACATGTGATGTAGACCAACTTTTCATGTGCTTATTTGCTATCAGTAATATCTTCTTTGGTGAGGTGTTTGTTAAGATCTTTTGCCAATTTTTAATTTATTTTATTTTGTTGTTGTTTTCTTGTTGAATTATAAGAGTTCTTTGTGTATTTTGGATTACAGTCCTTAATGAGATGTGACTTTTGCAAATATTTTTTCTCAGTCTGTGGGTTATCTTATTCTCTTGACATTGTCTTTAGCAGAGCAGAAATGTTTAATTTTAATGAAGTCCAGCTCATGACTTATTTATTTTATGGATTGTGCTTCTGTTATTGTATCTAAAATGTCAGTCACCAAACCCAAAGTCATCTAGGTCTTCTTCTATGCTATCTTCTAGCAGCTTTATAGGTATGCATTTTACATTCATATCTGTGATCAGTTTTGAGTTAATTTTTGTGAAAGGTGTGTCTAGATTAATTTTCTTTTTAATGGTGGATGTCCAGTTGTTCCAGCACCACTTGTTGAAAATACTGTCTTTGTTCCAGTGTATTGCCTGTGATTGTTTGTCAGAGATCAGTTGAATATATTGTGTGGGTTTATTTCTGGGCTCTGCAGTCTGCTTCATTAATCTATTTGTTTATTCTTTCACAAGTATCACACTGTCTTCATTACTGTAGGTTTATTGCAAGTCTTGAAGTCAAGTAGTGTCAGTCTTCGAACTTGTTCTTCAATATCATGTTGGTTATTCTGGGTCTTTTGCCTCTATCTCTAAACTTTAGAATCAATTTGTTGATGTCCATAAAATAACTCACGGGATTTTGACCGGAGTTGCATTAAATCTATAGATGAAATTGGGAAGAAATGACATCTTGACAATATTGAATCTTCCTATCCATGAACATGGAACATCTCTCCATTTATGTAGTTCTATGATTTTGTTCATTAGAGCTTTGCAGTTTTCCTCACATATATCTTTTACATATTTTGTTAGATTTATACCTAAATATGTCATGTTTTGAGGCACTCATTGTAAATGGTGTGTTTTTGGTTTCAAATTTCATATGCTCATTGCTTGTATATAAGCACATGATTTACTTTTGTATATTAAGCTTGTATTCTGGGACCTTGCTATAATGGTATGAGTTATAGGCATCTCAGTAAAATTTTGATTCACTTAGATGAGAAGGCAGTACATTGACACCTATCACACTGTAACACCTCTGCAGTGAATTTGATTTTGCATGATTCTGTTTTGGATTCCTTCTCAGTAGGTTTTTAATTATTTTTAATTTATTTTTTTAAAGTTATAAAAAGCATGCAAGCACATCTGGAAGGATACACCCCAAATTGTTAACAGTAGTTACTTTGTGAGGATGGGATAAGGAGCCAGAGAATCTACTTTATGTAATACTGTATTTATTTATCTTAACTATTCATATTTTGAAATATAAGCTAGTAAAGAGAAGTACATAAAAACCCAAACGTACAGCTGAAAGAATTATTTATCGTGCACAGCTATGTAACCACTGTCTCGATTAAGAAAGAAAACACCACCAGTTTCGCAGAAGCATGACCATGTCCTTTTCCAATCTGTCTCACCCCAAAGGAACCACCAGATTAGTAAAATTATTAGTTCCTTGGATTTCTTTATAGGTTTACTTCCTAATGCATTTTGAATGACTTTTTTTGAAATTAATTTAACTAGAATCATAATAAAGAATCATTTAAATGGAGTCATTGTGTCTGGCCTCTTTTGTTTAACTTCATTTTTGTGAGATTCAGTCCCATGGTTACATGTAGCTGTAGTTCATTCATTTTCATTGCTGCAAAATATTCCATTATTTGATAATTTATTTAGCCAATCTATTTATTATTCATGGACATTTGAGTTGTTTCCATTTTTACACTTCTAAATAATGCTTTTAGGAATATTCTTATGCAGCTATCCTGATAAATGTGACTCATAGTTCTTCTAATTATATAGTGAGGAATGGAACTGCTGGTCATAGAGCATGTGTATCTTCAGTTTTCCTACATACTGCCAAACAGTTTTCTAAAGGGATTATACCAATTAATGCAACATATTGTCAGGTTAAAAATTGTTATTCTGGTGGGCATAGAATGGCATCTTATTGTAGTTTTTGTTACATTTTGCTGATGAACAATGAAGTAGAACTCATTTTTACATGTCAGTTAGACATTTGGATTTCTTCTTCACTATTGAGTTATCTTTTTTCATTTGTAGGAAGTTTTTAAAAATGTGTGTTGGATTTAAATTATCTGTCAATTATAAGTGGTGCAAACATCATTTTCCACTCTGTGTCTTGCTTTTTTACTTCTTTTAGGGTATCTTTTAATGAATAGATTTTTTATTTTATTGTGGTCCAATTGATCAATATTTGTGTTTAGTGATTTTTCTGTCTTATTTAAAAATACTTTTCTTAATCAGAGGTCATGAAGGTATTAATTTGCACCTTTTTTTTTTTTTTTTTCCTAAAAGCTTGGCCTCTCACCTTTAGGTCTTCAGCCTACCTGGAATAGATCCTTGTGTGTGGTATGAGGTCATGTTCAAATTTTTGCACTACAGACAAATAGACACAAACCTGTTTCTTTAACAACAACATAAATATCAAGCATGTGATGGAGGCAGGGCCTCATGTGGCCGAGCCTTTGCCATGTCCTTGTGATGTATCTTCCATCTATCCTGAGGACATCCTCCTCTGCCTCTGTCTCTCCCCGTGGCCCCCTTATTAGTTACCGTCCTGCTCTTGGTCAGTATATTCTCGGAGGTAAATGGAAAGGAAAACTCTTTTACCTTCTGATATTATAAGCATTTTGTTTAGCTGCTGTTTGACTTTACTTTCCTGACGTTGTTTTATACCAGGAAACTTATTACTTTTTTAAAGTGCAACTTATTGCAAAGCAAAATCTAAAACTTGAGTGATGCTTATTTTTGTCTCACTATTGAAGTGCTACCCACATTTTGAATGTAGTCATGCTTTTAACATCTAGAAAGTCAATCTTTAATTTTGCTAAAAAGTTATTAGAACTTGCAAATATGAATCTTGAAATTGAACTGAACTTGTTTTAGAAATAATCTTTCTTATTCTAAGGAAAATGCTTCTATTAGCAAAAAAAAAAAATTAGGCAGCTTGGAATAGCAATGATTATTTTCTACATACAGATGTGTTGGAGAAAAAAATGAGAAACGTACAGCTGGAAGAAATTTAAATGTCATCTAGTGCAGGATTTTACCTCTACAAAGTGGACCATTCTCACTTTTAATATAATTCCAGAAAAGAAAATTCCATACTCTTTCTTGGTAATATTTGATATACTTCACCGTCAGTGAATTATCCTTATGCTATGTCTTAAGTCCACTTTCTTATTCTGTTTCAGATGGAAACAGAGAAATTGGGCCAACCATCTGTGTCTATAATAATTCCTCAACCACTTGCTGGTCATTACTAAATCCATCAGCCTTCTCTTTGTGGTATAACCTAATACATTTTTTTAACCCTTTCTCTTAAGCCAGTTTCCAATTCATCTATTTACTGTTTTTTATTTCATCCAAATTCTTCCTATGTCATCTATAAATTATGATGTATAGACTCAAAAATTGAACATAACACTTTTGCCAGGGTATGACCAAATGCTAGTTAACCAATAGGGATGATGCTCTATTTTAGAGAGCTATCTATCCAAGACTTCTAACTTGTGTTATTTTTCATGGTAAAAAGATTTTTGGACTTAAAGCTGTACATGGCAGTTTGAACATACTCGTTTGTCTCTGCTTGCTAAGACTACCCCAAATGATAGGTAACAAATAAAAAAGGTATAAACCCACATGGACAAAGAAAATGGTAGATGAGGCTTGGTGCATATAAGGGATGTCAACAAATTTTTGGAACATAGAAAGCAAGTGGATAAATGGAACTTGGATTAGCAGAAAGTGGAAAATTGAAAGCCAAGTGTCCAGAGAGAAGGAAGCCAATTTGAAGAGATGGATTTGTAGTCCAGACATGGAAGGCTCTACACTTGGAACCACAAGTTACGCTAGAAGGCAGATGTGAAGGGTGCAGTCGAAAACTGGTAGGTGATGGGTGGAAATTCCAAATAAGGAGTAATTAGACCCCCCTCCTGCCTCAGATGGCTGGACAGATAGCTCTGGTGGGTATATTTTCTAGAGAAATTAGACCAGAGTAGCTCTGAACTTGCAAACAAGAAACATATGAGAATATGGGTAAGACAACTTAGAGAAAATAGGAAGATTACATGAAAACCTGCATGTGGAAAAGTACTATCTTCCTTCAGGGCACCCAGAACTCTGACAACCAGGTTTATATTTCTTATCCCTGGGTTAGAGGATTAGAAGATTCTTCTTCTAGTGAAACTGACTGATTGAGGAGAAGAGACATTTGGAGTTCTCCCATAAAATGGCTGGGTTCCCATCCAATCATACCACATAAGTTCAGCATCTTAGGTCTCACATTAGACAGACAAGAATCACCACATATTTATGGGTTATGAAGAAATGGGATCAAAACAAAGTCAGGAAAGGAGGCTCAGAGGGAACAGAAGGAAAAGCAGGGAGGAAGAAACTTCAAAAATCATAATAGATGTTCTTTAAGAGATTAGAGAAGATATTGCATTCAAGAAAGAGTTTGGAAATTCAAAATATAATAGCAGAAATTTAAAATTTAGGGGTGGCTGGTTAGCTCATGTGGTTAGAATGCAGGCTTTTAACACCAAGGTTGCCAGTTTGATTCCCACATGGGCCCAGGAGCTGTGCCCTCCACAGCTAGATTGAAGACAACTAGTTGACTTGGAGCTGATGGGTCCTGGAAAAACACACTGTTCCCCAATAAAATAATAAAAAATAAATTTAGTGAAGAGTTGGAATATTGATGACCCTTCCCAGAAAATAGAATGAAAGGCAGAGATAGCAAACTGAGAGAAAAAGGGAAATAAGAGACTTCTTTTAGGAAGTCTAAAAATCTGATTAATAAGAGTTTTAGAAAAAAAATTGCATGGAAGAAAATCATAGAAGAATGATATAGAATAATTTTCCAAAATTGAAGGACATAAATTTTCATAGGGAAAGGGTATATTGAGTGCACAGCACAATGAAAGAAAAAGGACCAATTCCAAGACACGTTTGATAAAGTCTGTGAATAAAATAAATTTTTCCTGAAAGTTTTAACGGAGAAAAAAGTAGGCTGGTATTGGGCTTCTCAACTACAATAATGAAACCTACAAGAAATAGAGCTATATCTTCCAAATCTGAAGGAAAATAATCTCCAATTTGGAATTTGTACCTCGCCAAACTGTCAATTAAATGCAAGGGCAGAATAAGGCTATTTTCAAATAGACGTGAAAGGTCTCAAAAATTGGCCTCCCATAAACACTCTTTCTTGGGTAGTCCTGGAGGAGGTGATCTACCAAGATGAGAGAATAAGCCAAAAATTATTCAGGAAGTAGGAGAAAGTGAAGGAAGTTCCCTGATGGGAGGTAAAGAGAAATTCCAAGGTGACACCTGGATATCACTTATGTCAGGCCTGGAGTACGATCTTTCCAGATTAGACACAAGGATCTGATTCCAAGAGAGAAGGAAACAAACAACAACAAATCAGAAAGATCACCTAATGTGTTTATATTTGATGAGATGAGTTTTCTATTTCTGTACTAGAGTATGGGGAAAGTGTTAGATACATAAGAAAAAAAATCAGGGCCGGCGGCCGAATGGCAAGGTGGTTAAGCACTGCCTTGGGAAGCCAGCGGCCCTGGTTCAGATCCCACATATGAGGGCCAGTGATACTGCCCTCAAAAAAAAAATTTAAAAAAATGAAACAAATGGAAAGTTGAGGTAATTATTCTTGTTAGAGGAAAAATAAAAGGTTGTACAAGAAATGAAATATAGTATTCTATGGGGTTCAGTTATGAAATATTTAAACAGACATAATAATGTAATAGAAATGCTGAGTATTATTGTAACCAAAAATTGTGATATGTATATATTGAGAGGATTTTGGTGGGGTGCACAGAAGTATGTGTAGAAGAGAGCTGAATTTTCATCTTCCACAGCAGGAATCCAATAGATATTGAAAACTGCCATAAGAAAAGGTAAAATAGTGCCATTTGCAACAACATGGATGGATCTTGAGAATATTCTGCTAAGCAAAATAAATCACACAGAAAAAGTAGGGAACCATATGCTTTCACTGATATGTGGTATATAAAACTGAAAGCAACAAAGGAAAAAGACAAACAAATAAATAAAAACTCATAGACACAGACAATAATTTAATAGTTACCAGAGGGTAGGAGGGGTTAGGGATGGAAGGTGAGGGTAAATGGGGTCAAATATATGGTGGTGGAAGGAGAACTGACTGGGTGGTGAACACACAATGTGACATATAGCTGATATATTACAGAATTGTACACTTGAAACCTATGTAATTTTACTAACCATTGTCACCCCCAATAAATTTTAATTTAAAAAAATGCATAAGAAATAGCAGTTGAAGAATATTTGTTAAAATAAAATGTAAGTACTAAATGAAATAGCTAAAAGGATTGGAAATGACTGCTTTTGGTTCCTGGGACTCAAAAATATGGAAACTGGGTTAAAATCCTAAGAAGTAAATATTTTACTCTACTGAATTTATCTACACACATCTATTTATGTAACTGAATTAAATATGTAAAACATATTGAGCCTTGTTTCCTTGTAACATGTTTCCCCCCTTGTGTTAAATGAAAAGTACTATAGTGATTTTATCCGGTACTATGGTAATATGTGTCCCACATTTTTCTCGGTTATTTGTATTTCAAACTCCATCACACCCCATAATTATATTTCCAGTTTACATACTATGTGCTTTGCTTGTTTGCTTTTCTTATGTTGTGTTTTGTTGTTTTAGAGAAATGGGGTTTCCATAGCTGTTCCTCGCCAGTTCCCCTCAGAATCTTCCATCCTTGGCTTCCTGGAGACTTTAGGAAGAGTCTATTGTGGTTTAGTCTGATGATTTGACTCATTTACTTCTTCAGAGATTTTTCTTCCCTATTGTTTTACTACCTGTCTCTTTAATATACTCATTTCATTCATGCAGAAGCATTTATTGAGGGCTTATTATGTTTGAAGCACTTTGGGAGGCATCAGGAAGGAATAACACAAGGCAAGGTCCTTGCAGTCAGCAAACTTGCCATCCAGTAACTCATCTGGCAAGATCAGTGATGGCATTTTATACTTTCTCAGCATCAGTTATCATCAAAAAAAAAAAAAAAAAGAGTCATAAGCAAAAGGCTGGTTTTTCAGGATAAGTCTGTGAGAACATTCTCACAATCTCACTTTTTATGGAAGCCTTATCTATGAATTTAAATCTTCAATTAAATGTTAATTGTCCTACAGAAAAATATTTATTTGGGATTTCATTCATTTCGTCTCTGCTCAACCAAACAAATACCCTACATCCTGCTGCAGCAGAGGACATATCAAATGGCGTCCATTGCACTGCTGTGAATAGGTCTCCCTGCACAGGTGAGATTTGGCCTTTGGTCAGTTAAGTCCAGAAATATGATTTTAACAGTTCCACTGGAGAAAAATGTATTTCTAGCCTCGGGAATGATATGGGAATGGCCTTGTTTAGCTTCAGCCCTACCGCCAGGAATCCCTGGGCAGCTGTAACTTCAGCCTCATCCCAGAAGCTAAGGTATTAAAAATAGAAAGTGTCTGAAAGAATGGGCTAGCTTTTCCCATGGTTTCCATTCTTTATCTCTGAAAGGTTCTCTTTTTGAAAGGAAAGAAGCCTAAAGTCTCTTCTATGAACTGTAGTCTATTTCTTTGTAGTCTCCTCAGAGGACTTTTCTTATTTCTTAGATACACAGCCTCCACTTGGAGGACAAGGTTGTGCATCCAGAGTTTCCGGCAGGATGGGTAAAGAATATCAGACTTACTATATAGTCAAAACTCTATGCAAGAATTGATTGAACTTTTGGCTGATAGAGGTTTACTAATCTACCCTTGGCCTTCTCTCAGCATTGCTATGGGCCATATTGAATATTCCTCTAGAAATATAATGAAATATTTGGAAAAGCCAGTTTTATATCCTCTTTAGGATTTGTAACATTAGAGTGATTAAAAAAAGGAAAAAGACCATTCAAGCAAGTGCATATTTATTTGGGGTCATCTTTGGTTTATTTAGTTTTATGTATTTCTAAAGTAGTAAAAAACAGTTTTCTTCTTTCAGAGTTATCAGGAAGCTCTCTGTAGTCTTTTTGCTTTACCATTGAAGAAAAATTGTAAAATTTTGTATTCTTATTTTAAACATCTGAGTGTTCATGTTTACTATGTTTAGTATTTCAGTAGTAAAAGTTATTCAGCAATAATTTGTTTCCAATACCTTTTAAACTGTATATTTAAAAAGTAATGGGTTCTATTAAACTATATTTTTCTGAAGACTGAATTGAGAAATGAAACCTTAGTCTCTGTGGTCATGGCACATATTCCAGCTGTCTGCTCTGCTTTATTTTGTTGCCTCTGGCAAGGAACAGATTTATTATTTGGGCTCTGTCTAAATCTGTAGTTTGACAGTCATGTATGTCCTTGTGGTCACAAAACTATTCTTTTTCCATGAACTAAATAGCAGCAAACAACCTGTAAAAGGTTATAGTCATGTCTCCATAATAGAAAACCAACCAAATACATTAGTATCAGGTGATAATGTAGGCTGGATTTAATGATGGCAATCTTTTCCCCATTAGAAAAATTAACTAACACAAAATATTTACCTAGTAAGAGCTAATATTTTGTTTTAAGCATTGTTTTGGGGGTCCTCAAAACCATTCACACATTTATTTGGTGATTTATTAGAAGGACTCACAGAATCAGCCTATAGCCAAACTGTGGCTAAGATGGATTATAATGACACAGCAAGGAAACCTAGCCAGGTGTAAGGGAAAAAGACACAGGTGGGGGCTGGAGGAGTCAATGCGTAGTCTTCCCATGCGTGCTATCTGTATTAAAGCTCACGCAGAGAACCCCCCTAATCGTGAAAAAATGCAGCTTACTGTCTGCAGTGTTTCTGGCCAGACAAGCCCATTTGAGACTGAGTTTGGGTTTTTATTGGGGGGATGGCCATGTAGGCATTATCTGCCTTGCAACCCCTACTAAAATTCCAGGCTCTCAGAAAGAAGGCAGGTACTCACCATAAATCACATTGTTTATGCCAATAGCCAGAGACACATCAAAACAACCATATCAGTTAGGGAGTTCTTCATATTGGGATAGGGAACTTCTTACAAGCCGGGTTCTCAGATGCCAGCCAAGGGCCAGCTTTGCAAGCAGATCTTTCTAAGGACAGCAGCCTCAGGTCTGCTATGTTAATGCTTTCTTGCACACAGGCTTGCATTTCATTTGTGTAAACAGTTTACAGAAATACAGAAATATGAATTAAATGATAGCAATGGGGAAAGGCAATGTGATTGTTTCTCTGAACTGTCATCAAGATCAGACTTTACATTTGATAAAGGTATCTGAGGCCAAACATGAGAAAATGTGAGGATTCTTTGTATAATATACTTCTAATTTTACAAGTCTCATGAACCTAATATTTTAAAAATTACAGTTCAGTCATAATCTGGGTTACATTTTGCAAATGCAGGTGACGGCTTCTGAAATCACTGGACTTCAGATACAGTTTAAATTGGTTTTCTTGCCAGTAGCTTTGTCTAGACGTAGGAATAGCTCTTACCTCTTCGATGTTTCATTATTTAAGTATGAAAACTGAATTGGATTTATCAGGAAACAGAGCTGGAATCTAGGGAAGGGCTTTGTAAAGTGCTTCCAGTTACTTTTATAAAATTGACTCAACAGTTTTAGAGCCATTCAGGCCATTAAAACAATTAAGAAATTATGTTTTATTCTTATTTTGAATAACAGCTATTCTAAAAAAATCTAACGATTTGAGAGGCTTTTTGGTAGGTAAATAAATAAAAGTGATGGAATGGTGAAGAAATGGCTAGCAGAAGGGACTGCCTATTTTCCTTTATACTAGAAGACAGAAATGTGTTTTGCTTCTCCACACAGATTCTTAAAACTCCCCCATGCAAATTAATCATCATCTCTTGTCTCTGTAACTCCATTAGGATTTCTCAAGATGTCATTCAGAATCTGAGGAGGTTGAAAAGTGGGAGGTCAGAAAGCACTTGTGGAGGAAGGGAGGAAAGTAAGTTGAGAGATCTGGGACTTGGGAGACTGTCATAAGGAACCATACCATTGAGTCTGTTGTTTAAAATATTTAATGATCCCTTTGCCACTGACACAGTTTCAGTCTTTTGTGAAATGAACATCCTTTCCTTCTTATTATGGCTTAAGTGACACAGCTCTGATGTGACTGACGGCATCTTCTTTATAGGGAATTTAAATGGCTTTTCTTGGAGCTTACCTAATAGGCTTCAGTGAACAATAAAATGTGTGTGTGTGTGTGTGTGTGTGTGTGTGTGTGTGTGTGTGTGTGTTTCCTTGTGCTTTCTCTCTTCTTTCTTGGGTATATTCAGAAAACAGTTCCCTTTTCATTTAAATACTCCTTTTTCTTCTGTCAAGCACTAGACAATCTCCTTGGATAGGAAATATTTTCCATAATAAAATCTACCCACGCCAAAGTTTCCTCTTGCCTCCATTCCAGTATTTGTTGATAACTGAAGACCTTTTCTGTCAAATGCTATGAGATTCAAATGAGAACTGCCAAGAGCAATATTTGACACTAGCCCAAAGGGATTCTTTTTAAAGTGGCCCTTCATTCTTCCATTCCAGATGCTCATTTTAAGGAATGGGAAAATGGAAACATTCAAGAATTATATTTATTTTCTACCACAAAATACATTTTTATGAAAATAAATGTTGAAAACCTCTAAGAGCCAAATTAACCACAGTAAAAATTCTTTATTACCCTACAACCCAGAGAAAATATGTATGATTTTCCCATACGTACTGATAGGGACATGACTTACAGTGGAGGCAACAATGAAAGACACAGCTCTTGCTTTAAATAACCTATAGTCTGAAGACAGGGTAGGGGTGGAGGTTGAATGAATAGACAACCACAGCGGAGTTGTAGTTGAGGAGTGCTATCTTAGGTGAGCACATAGGTGGGGCATTTAACCTGGGGTCACTGGAGGCTTCTTGGTGCCAAGGGGTCACTTGAGGCTTCCTGGAAGGTGGCATCTAAGTAGATGCTGAGAGATGCATGGGGATTATTCAGGCAAAGACGGTGAAGGGAGAGGAAAGACTTCTGAGGCAGAGGGAATAGGATGAACAAAGCTCTACAGGTGAGGAGAAAGTGTGACACATTGAGAAATCTGTGACATAAATCAGTATGGCTGAAGCATGGAATCCAAGAAGTGAGGGCTGAGAGTTGAGACAGAAGTTAAATGGAGATCAGATTACAAAGAACCTGGCTCACACAGTTAGGAAGTTTGTAAATGACCATTTTGGTGTTTTTCCTTCCAGTCTCTTACTTATGCATAACAGTCTCTCCTTAGGTATAATCACAATGCACACACTTATTCACCGACAGAGATTTATAAGCATTTACTATGTGCCAGAAACTCTGAACTCAAATTTAGTCATTTTTGTATTGGCACAGTGAGCCTGTGTGTTGGGAACGTAGGGGGTAAGGGAAGAGTGGTAGGTGGAAGACTTATTTTATAATCCTGACCCAGGTGACATGAGAGCATCACTATTTTTTCCCCCCATGTTGCAACACAGCCCTTTTAACAATCATTTTAAGCATCCATTTAATAATCTGACAGATGGAAGGACCATAATTAACTTGATAGGACATGATTTTCTGGCTGAATATTTAGGGTGTTAGACTATTTTGGTAACAAGGAACAAATTCCCACATAATGCGTGGAGCTGAGAAATTGTTGAGAAACACATGAGGGAGGCAGTTATCCCACAGGGACCAGCAATATCCATTTTTCAGAATCTGGGACAATTGTAGAGATATTGCCTGATTACCTATTTAGTGCCAGGAATTTGTGATCTTTAATCTAATGTTTTGTGGCTGTGCTACCCTCTTTGTGTCTCTAACTTCTACCAACTAGTTGACTAATTTTCTCAATATTTTTTCATTCAAGAGGGGTGAGTCTGAAGGGCCCAGCTATTCACCACCACTCTGAAACAGAGCTGTCCTGCCAGACCACCTCATACCACTTTTCTTCTTCTCCTCCCAAGGCCATCTCACTGGCCATCTGTGTTCAACACCCAGGACTATCCCCCCAGTAGGGGGTGTAGGAAAGGCATCACGGGACAGAATGAGTCAGGAAGAGTCACATTCACCATGGCTAACATTGCTAATATCAGTCATTTCAGTTTTTTTCTCAAGGATAAATATTGCTGTGTTGTCTATCATATTCCTGGTGTGGTATTTAGTAGAACTGCCACTTCCTTTAACCACTTCCTTTAATCTGGAAAGCATATATTTATCAGGACAGTCTTGGTTGCATTATGTTGCTTGGCATTTTTTTAAGAGGACATTTTTCTACTTAACAATCCTTCTGATATTCATGATTTATAGAAACCTTGGTCTAAATTCTCCCCCTGGCTCCCTTCCGTCTAGTCAAAAAGGACTTACTCAGTGCCTTCTATATACCAGACTCTGTTATAAGCGCTAAGATTACAGCAGAGAATAAGACAGCAAAGATCCCTGGTCTAATAGACTTAACTTTCTTGGGGAGAAGGCAGACAGTAAGTACGAAATTTCAGACAGTTTCTTCTATGAAGAAAATGAAACAAAATGTGATAGAGAGTGCTTGGGAGTCACAGTACTACTTTCTGGTATACGACCAGCCCTGAGTCTTTAAGGAGAAAATGTCTCAGCTGAAACCTGACAGATAAGAAGGAGCCAGTAGGGTAGACGTCTCAGGTAGAATATTCCAAGTAGAGAAAAGAGATATATACAAGCATGGGGGCAAGAGTGAGCTTGGTGGGCTCAGGGAAGAGGCATCGAGTCAGTATAGGCGCATTATGGGAACAAAGGGACAAGTAGAAGACTGACTTTAGAACCCTGACCCAAGTGTGCAGAGAGAATTATGCAAAACCTATGATTTCCACTAATTTCATAGTCATCTCCAACTTGCCCTGCCCAAAGCACATTTTGTTGGTTTTTTCCTCCCAGCCTGTAGCCTCCCTCTCCTTCAGCTCAGGAAATTAAACCCTCCAAAGGCTCATGTTATCTATATCTTCTTCTTCTCACTTGCCCATCCAAAGTGATCAGTCCTTCAACCCTATATCCAACAAAAAGCTCAAGTTCATTCACTTCTGCTCATGTCCATTGCCCTTATCCTCATTGAAACCACTGTTATCTTTTGCTTGGAACATTGCCTTGGCCTCTTGGCTGATTTCCCACCATGGCAAAATGTTTGTTCATGTCATTTTGCCCTTTTTCTTTTTTAAGATTTTATTGGGGAATTGGGGGAGGGGAACAGTGTTGGGGAATCGTGGAAGGGGAACAGACAAGTTGCTGTGGTTTTGTTCTTCAATCTAGTTGTGGAGGACGTCACTTCACTGGTCCACGTTGGTATTATTGTGCTCTTCCCAGGTGTGGCATTCGTTTGCCGGCCATTGGATGGCCACTCATGGCGGCTCATGGCAGCTCACAAAAGCGCATGCCAGCTGTCAGCCAGCCCCATTGCAGCCTACGCTGTCACCGGCAACTCATGTCAGCCCAGCTCCAGGTGGAGCTGCTGAGCGCCATCTTAGCTGTAGAGGGCTCAGCATCACTGGCCCTCATATGGGATCCGAACCGGGGTCCTGCTGCTCAGAGCTGGCATCCCAAGCCAACTCTTAACCAACACATCACTCGGCCGGCCCATTTTGCCCATTTTTTAATTAGATTATTTGTGTCTTTTAATGTTGAGTTTTGAGAGCTCTTTATATATTCTAGATACTAGTCCTTTGTTGGATATGTGGTTTGCAAATACTTTCCCATCTGTAGCTTATCTTTTCATCCTCTTAACAAAATCTTTTGCAGAACAAAAGTTTCAAATTTTGATGAAGTCTAATTTATCAGGCTTTCTATTTATTCATCATACTTTTGGTGCCAAGTAAAAAAAAAAACTCTGTCTAGAGATTTTCTATCATTTTTTCCCCCCTAAAAGCTCTCAAGTTTAACGTGTTACATTTAAACCTGTGATCTGTTTTGAGTTACTTTTTGTGTAACGTATAAGATTTGGGTTGAGATTGTTTTGGGGAGGTGGGGGACAATAGATATTCAATTGTTTTAGCATTATTTGTTGAAAAGGCTATTGGTCCTCCATTGAATTACTTTTGCACCTTTATGAAAAATGAGTTGGGCCTATCAGCTTGGTCTATTTAAGTTTCTCTATTTTGTTTCATTGGTCTGTGTGTCTATCCCTGTGACAGTATCGCAGTCTTGATTATAGTTGCTATATAATAATTCTTGAAATGGGTAGACTGATTCCTCTAATTTTATTCTTCTTTTTCAATTTTTTTGGTCTAGTTCCTTCACCTTCTCATATACATTTTAGAATAATCTTGTGTATAAAATTTTTGCTGAGATTTTAGTAAGGGTTGCATTAAATTTGTATAACAATTTGGGGAGAATTTATATCTTTCCTATGTTGAGTCTTCCAATCCATGAATATGTTTTCTGATCATGATCCATTTTTTTAGATCTTTGAATTCTTTTATCAGCATTTTGTAGTTTTCAGCACCTAGGTCATGTATGTTTTGTTAGATTTACACCTAAGTATTTTAGTTTTGAGTGTTTATAAGCATTATTGTGGTTTTAATTTCAGTGTCCACATGTTCATTAATAGTATGTGGAAATACAATTGATTTTTTAAAAAAAATTTTCTACATACACAATCATGACATTTGCTAATATGGGCAGTATTTTCTAGTTTTTTTCATTTATTTTTATTTTTTAATTATAGTCGACATACAATGTTATATTAGTTTCCAGTGTACAACATAGTGATCAGACATTTATATAACTTATGAAGTGATTAACCCAATAAATGTAGTACCCACCTGACAATATATATAGTTATTACAATATTATTGACTATATTCAAATACAGGCAGTTTTATTTCCTCACTTCAAATCTGTATGCCTTTTCTTGACTTTTGCACTAGCTATAACTCTCAGTAATAAAAATGTGAAAATGGGCATAATGCTTTGTTCCCAATTCAGTATTTTGCTATTAAGTATAATGGTAGTTGTATGTTTTTTGTAGATGCTCTTGATCAAGTTGAGGAAGTTCCCTTTATTCTTAGTTTTGTAAGAGTTTTTAACATGAATGGATGTTGAATTTTTTTCAAACGCTTTTTTGCACCAATTTGATAAGATTGCATCATTTTTCTTTTTTAGCCTGTTAATGTGATGTATTACATTAGCTTACATGCATGGGTTAAAGTCACCATCTTGCATTTGAATAATCATGTTTAGTCTTCAGATTTGCTGAAATTGATTCGGAGCACACATTTAGCTCAGTTATAAGAAACAAAATCTTAATTTTCAGTTGTTAACCTGGGTCTATTAATCATTACTGAAATGACTGCAAATGTTTGAAATGTTGTTATTATTAATGCACATTTAATTGAACGGTGATTTTGAGATTGCATGTATGTTTTTTTCTAAACCTTCTAACCAGAGACTTTAGTTAATGAATCACCCATTACAAGGAGGTCTATTTTAAATATCAATCAACTTTTATCTCATTTTTTAATGCTGCCATTGGAACAGAAGTTGTAAATTACTACGTTATCTTTGACCATCAGTTTTGGAAATAGTTTAAGGAGCAGTTTGGATGATGAATCCTTTTTTTCAGGTGCTGGGGGAACACCCATAGAAGTTTTTAGGAAGCCTTTAGAGAGCTGGAAAGCTTCACTCATTATTCCATAAAATTAAACATGGGGGAGAATGTTTCTTGTTTAAAATTTATTTATTGTATGATGTAGTCTACTTGGGAAAAAGAGCACAGGGCTTACAATTTGGAAATAGGTTTAAATTTTTTTTTTTTGAGGGTTTAAGGACAATCTTTTAAAATTTTTATTTATTTTTATTTTTTATTTTTTTTTAGGGCAGTATCACTGGCCCTCATATATGGGACCCGAACCGGGACCACTGGCTTCCCAAGCCAGCGCTTAACCACTGCGCAACTCAGCCGGCCCTAAAATTTTTAAATGTATTAGAAACCTACCTTTTACACATTCTTTTCCTTGTCCTCGGTTGTTTCAAGCCTTTGCTATTCTTCTTTCTAAACACTTCTCTGGTCCTCGCTGCTAATTCTGTGTCCTCACCTACTGTAACCCAACAACATCTTTTGGCTGTATCAGCTGCCTCGTATATTTTAGCAGCTTTCTGAGATTTTAGGCTTTTCCTGGGAAGAACTATTGTGAAGTGCAATGGATATACACAAAATGTATTGTTATAATCACCAAAACTGTTTGGATTACAAAATTCCCACTTGACTTGAAGAGGAAAAAATATTGCCCCATGCAAGATTAGTTCTAATAAACTGTCTATTATTATTATTTGATTTCTTCCAGGCACTTTTGTGCCTCTTTAAACTGGCATTCCCTGTGCATTTTAAATATATGTGAGTAAGTTTAGGTCACTTGGGAGCTTTCCCATTTCTGATTCAATTTTCTATTCCTTCTGCCTTTAATTCTGCCAAGAAAAGTTCTTGGTGGATTTCATTTAATCTTTTCTGGCCCCTGGCTTAATGGCTTCTGCAGGGTCATGATCAGTGTGTTTTCCCTACAGCAGTGCAAGGAATCGGCATTTGATTTCCCTGCAGTTTGCTTCTTTATTATATAACTACCCTTATGCAGTAGTTATAGCCAGAGTATTACATTATATCCAAATGTGAGCTTGCTAATATCAAGTGTGTTTTTAAAAATTTTCTGTTTTGCACACATCACTGAACAGGATATATTTTCATTATTATACTTATTTTTAAATTTAGGCCTTTAGGAAAATAGACTGCTGAATCTGAGTACCTCAAAACAATCGATTTGGTGTTGGAGGAGGGTGAGGGGAGACTTGCCAGAAAATTTTATTGAATACTAAAGATTCTTTTTCTCCCTGCCCTCATAGTTTTGGAAAATCTTATCAATATGACATTTTTAAGAAGTTCTGTTTGAACTTTGTTTTTCATATATCTAACTTTTTTTCTCCTCAATTAGATTGCATATTCCTCAAAGAAAAGGATCTTTACATATTTCTTCTATACTCCCACAGCAAGGAGCATTGTAAATATATTGTAGATGCTCCCCACATTGAAACTGCATGTTATTCTGTGCTGCTGGTGTACAAAAGGGACAGATCCAGTCTTTGCTCTCAAAGGGCTTACAGCCTGTTAGGAGGATGTGGAGTACATAAAAATGTATGATGTGAGACAGAATATGTTATGAGCCATGAGAAAGAGGCAATCAAAGTGCTTGAAGACTAAGCAGGATAGATCATGTAACAGTAAGGAAAAGCTTCATGAACAATTAGGCATTTCAGATAGTCTTGAAGAAGGAGTAGGATTCGGAAAGGGATCAATTAAAAGCAGGAAACAGAAAAGAAGAGAAGACTGTTTTGGGCAAAGATGACAGCATGGACGAAGGTATGGCAGTAGGAAAGTACTGAGCATGATTGACAAGCAGCTTGTTTTCTAGTTCAGCTGTAGTACAGAGAGGTGTGTGTGTGGGGTCTGTGCAAACATTGTCCTCAGGGCTAGATGGTTCCTAGTGTAGGCATGTTAGCTGATACCTAGTTCTCTATGCCAAGGGGTTAACCAGCCTGAACGTGCGCATCTGTGGGGCCGGGGAGCTCCTTTTCAGGCACCACCTGTCATCTGAGCACTCCTACTGTTGGACTATGGCAGAATGCAAGGCTGGAAGTCTGGGAGAGGTCCAAATTTGAGGGACTCTAAAAGTCAGCATGAGGATTTTCCAGTTATTTATTTTTAAAAATTATGTTTGAGGCTGTGAGTTCAGTAAATCTATAATGGCAACTGTGGAGGAGGATGTGGTGTGGGAAGACCGGTTAGGGAGCTCCTTGGTAGTGAGCACAACCTAAAGTAGGGAGATGTTTAAGGAAATAGAAGAGAGAAGATATATACAAAAGGCTTTTGTAACATGGATGGTGTTTTGGAAAACCCCAAATCTGTATGTTCTTGTTCCCAGTAATCCCTAATTGTTCCTCATTGGCCTGCTTTCCTTTCACTCATACTGGGATCTTTACTGGTTCTGGAGGAAGGTGGGTTCTGCCTGGATAAAGCAGCCATAGCTAGGCTTCCAGGATCAAGACTAGAGTTTGTTTTAAGGTCCACAGTGTGACAATAACCTGAAAGCAAGCATTTTATATTTCCAAAAGCTCAGCTTTGTTGAGAGAGAGAAAGAAGGAAATGACATAACAACAACAAGAAAGGATCTATGCTTTTCTACAAGCCAGAGCTGACAGTGTAAGCATAGAAATTACAGTAAGCCATAGTATTGATTCAGGATGTGACATCAGGACTGTTTTCTTGAGAATGGAAAAGAAAAATGCAGGCAGCAGGCAGGATGTTGGGGAGAGGCTCTTCCACTCCTTCCCAGGAGCCTGTGCGTCCAGGGAGAAGGGAAGGTGAAGGCAGGAGAAAACTCTGGGCGCTGTCTGCTGGAAAGGGATTGAACTTTGGACTGGATGGTGACTGATACAATAATACTTGAATCTAACCGAGAAGAAAACTGGATTGCAGTGAGTACACCAGGACAGGGTAGGATGGGCGGTGATCTGCTCCATGCAGCCTAGGGACTGTAAAGCAAAGTTGAATTGAGTTGTAGAAAATAAAGTTCTTTTCTTCCAAAGAAGTTATAGTTGATATTAAATTTCACCTTGGCTACATCTTAAATGGTGAGACTTTCAGGTCTGCCACCTGGAGGTGGCTAAGGTTTTACCTCCATTTTACATCTGAGAAACTTAGACCCAGAGAAGGCCTGTGGTTTGCCAAGGTTATTTAGTTGGTAAAAGAGGTGGTGGGAAGGGGAGGCGGAGATGCCATTGAATCATAAATTTTGATTGAGAACGAAGTGACATCAGAAATTATCTAGCCCAGCTCTAGAATTTTTTTTTTTTTTTAAATAAGGGAACTTAAGTAAATGAAGTGATTCACTCAAAGCTGTATATCTGGTTATGGCCGAGCATTCTGGAGTTTCTTCACCTGGCCAGTATACATCTGATTGGCATGGAAAAATTCATATCTATTCCATTTAACATACATCTCCTTTCTTAATCATGTGCACATATGGGTGAACATTCTAGAAGGCTGATTGATTAATTATTTTACATTCATCTAGAAAGGTTGTGCTTTTGGGATTTAAGGTTTCCCATCTCTAAAATAAGGAGGATAGACAGGTGATCTTTTAGTATACTAGCATATCATGAGGACTTAGAAAATAATCTTGTCTGTGAAGAGTTTTGAGCTCCCTAGAATTAATCTGATGTTTTTAATTTATCACCATCATGTTTTCATTTAGTAGAAAATGGCAGCTGGACCAAGTAACCACTGATTTGGGGTCTTAGAACCCAGAGCACAGCTCAAGTTCCAGGCTTGAACTTGAGCCCAGCTGGCCTCAGTTGTGTGAAGTGAGCTGCTATGGAGAGTAGCGGGGAACACAGCTGCAGCCACAGTCCAGCTGTGCTGGCAGCAGTAGCTTCATAGATGCCACATTGCAGTGAAGTGTTTGTGTTGAACAAAACTGCATCCATCACTCATCTTGTGGGATTCTTCTTTTCACCAATCCCTTTCTCATTACAGTGTCTATGAAGCGAGATGTAAAGTCTTGCAAACTTTGTGGACAGTCGCCTTTTTTCAGCTTTCCTATTGGTTCCATAATTATTTTTATTTTTATTTTTATTTTTTAAAGATTTTATTGGGGAATTGGCGGAGGGGAACAGCGTTGGGGAATCGGGGATGGGAACAGACAAGTTGCTGTCTTTTTGTTCTTCAGTTTAGTTGCGGAGGATGTTGCTTCACTGTTGGTATCGTCATTGCGCTCTTCCCGGATGAGGCAGATCGGTCACTGGCCTCTGGATGTCGCTCACCACGGCTATTGGCAGCTCACGCTGGCTGCCAGCCGCTCACGCTGGCTGCGGGCCACTCACTGTAGCCTATGGCAGCCCACTGCAGCAGGGGCTGCAGCCCACACCATCACCGGGGCTCGCACAGCCCAGCTCCAGGTGGAGCTGTTGTTAGCTGTAGAGGCCAGTGTCACTGGCCCTCATGTGGGATCCGAACCGGGGCCGCTGGCATCCCAAAACCAGCGCTTAACCAATGCGCCACTTGCCCGGCCCGGTTCCATAATTATTGAAGGCAAGAGTTTAGCATCTGAATTTTAGTCAAGTTTACATATCACAATTATAATTTATAAATGCAGAGACTAAACTATAAATGTAAAGTCTGTTACTTATCTATGTTAATTAAGCGAAGAGTTGCAGATATTATGAGTTTGGGTTTGGCCTTTTAGTACATAAGCACCATTTTCCCTTACCATCTTTTCATTCACTCCTATTCTTGATTTCTTGATGTTTATTAGTCAGTAATAGGGACTGGGAGGTTGTAATGATGATCAACTCAATGTTATTCAGAACCAAATCCTAATTTCAAATGAACAGAAGGAGACAGAGTGCTCTTCTTGATTTAGGTTCCCCTACTCGTGACCTGTCTTGAGCTGAAGCCCATAGATCTCATCACTTATGAGGATGTCATGGGGTTCTCCGCTAATGCACACCTTTCCAACTATTGTTCGCTCTCCCACTCTTCTAGTAAGCTTTTTGAAAAAAATTTTCTATTGTCTCAATTACCTTGCCAGTCTTTCAATTCACTCTAATCTTCCTTCACACCCATCTGTCCACTAAAAGAGGTTTTTCACTAAATTCCCAATGACCTCCATGTTGTTCAACTCAGTGGCATTTTTTTTAGTTCTTATCTTATTTGATTTCTCAGCAGCATCTGACATTGTTGGTCATTTTGCATCCTTCTTCTTAGAAGCATATTATTAAAAATTTAAGACTTAAACATTTTAAGAATATGACAACCCCGTATATTCATCACCCAGTTTAAGAAATAAAATCTTAGCAATGTTAACACCTATTTCCCTGTAGTTTCTAAAGGCTCTAATACCCTTCCCCAGTCACATTCGATTTCTCCGCTCCTACAAGGTAACGACTATCCTGACCTTGGTATTCATGGAGCCATAGGGACTCAATATATTTATCTTCCACATCTGAGCTCTGTCAGTTCCTTCTAGTCAAAGGCCATCAGGAACATAGTGTTTGGACATGCTGGGTTTATTACTCATTGCTGTGAGGCAGAGCACATACCGTGGAGAACCATGGGCTGTCTCAGCAAGAGAGTGTTAGAAAAAACCTACTAGTTGGATTTGGGTTTTAGTTGGATCATATGCAGGAGGGTCCAAGTAAGGGGAGATTTGCTCTAGATTGGATACTGTCAGAAAGCAGGGGTAATTCTCTGATTAGGGATCTCAATGTATCTAATCTATCGGGTGGGAGGCTAGAATGAGGATAAACTTTTAATTGGTGAAGAAGCAGCAGTCAGTCATTTTGGGCCAGAAAGGGGGTGTTTGGTATTTTTTGGATGACACACTGACTTTGGTTTTGTTTTGATTAGACAAAATTTTGACATGGCCTTATTTCTTTTATCATGGCCTCAGAGCAACCTTGTCTGAGGCTGGTATTCTTTGAAATGGTTTATGTGTAATAGAGAATACATGACCTTGCTGTGGATGTCAGAGTAGTTTCTGAGTGTCAGGGGTTGCTTTCCTTTTTCTTTTTTTTTTTTTCTTTACAGTTCTGAATAAGTTGAGAAATTGTATTTGGGCAGATAGAGACAAAAATACCAGCTTTGTTACAAGGTTAGGTTGGAGAACATGGTTTGGGTATGTGACAAACATGGACTTCCTAACTTTGAACCTCGAATAGGTCATGGATAGCACTGGAAATGCTTAGGCTAAAAGCCACTCAGGGCCTGTTTCCAAGTTCATCACAGTATAGTGAATTTGGAACTCTGGAAGTGCCTTCTCGGTCTCCTTTGCAGGCTCATCTCCTTTTCTTGACCATTTAGGGTTTGAAGTTCCTCTGGTTTGGAGACTCATAACCAGATTTTCTTCTTGCTCTGTACTCTCCCCAAATTGTCTCATTCTGTTGCGGGGTTTAATTACCATCTATATGCTGATGATCCTGAATCTCTCTCTCCAAGCTAGACTTCCTCTCTGACATGCTTATTCACTATCTCCACCAGGATATTTCAGAGGCACTTCAACTTGACATGTCCAAGGCCAAATTCATAGTCTCCTCTATAAATTTGATGTCCTATGTTCTCCGCAGCCTAACCCTACAGCTCCACCTTATATTCCAGCCACCCTGGCCTGACTGCATATGGTGGTCTGTATGCACAATATTGTGTCATGCCTTCAAGCCCTGACATTCACTTATTTTGTTGTTGTTTTTTAAAGATTTTATTGGGGAATTGGGGGAGGGGAACAGTGTTGGGGAATTGGGGAAGGGGAACAGACAAGTTGCTGTCCTTTGGTTCTTCAGTCTAGTTGTGGAGGACGTCATTTCACTGGCCCATGTTGGTATTGTGATCATTTTGCTCCTTCTGGCTGAGGCAGTTGGTCGCTGGCTGTTGGACGGCCGCTCATGGCGACTCACCGCAGCTCTCATGGCTGCTGGCCACTCATGCTGGCTGCCAGCCACTCACTCACGGTAGCTCATGGCAGCCCACTGAAGCCCCGCTGCAGCCTACTCCTTCGCCGGTAACTCACAGCAGCCCAGCTACAGGTCAAGCTGTTGTTCACCATCTTAGCTGTAGAGGGCACAGTGTCACTGGCCCCCATGTGGGATCCGAACCAGCGGCCCTGCTGCTCAGAGCTCATGCTCCCAAGCCAACTCTTAACCAACTGAGCCACTCGGCTGGCCCCGACAGTTGCTTATTTCTTTCTCTGCCTTGCTAAGCTCCCTCAAGACCTAGTTCAGGTGTCATTTCCTGCAGAAAGTTTTTTCTGAACTCTCTATGCTGGAATGAATGCATCTCCTCTGTGTCAAACTCCTGTTACCTTTTTCATTCCTCTATCATGACAATTAGCTCATTAATTTATCTGTTCAAGGGTCTGTCTCCTTCACTATACTTTAAACTCCTTGAGATCAGGGACTCTATCTTATTCATCTTTATATCTTGAGATACTATCTTTGTCTATGTATCTATATTTAGTCTATATTTATATATTTATATGTATATCTAAGTATCATCATATAGATATAGATCTACATCTATATCCAGGTAGATATAGATATCTAATGCCTTGAACTATAGATATAGATATAGATCTACATCTATATTCAGGTAGATACAGATATCTAATACCTTGAACTAGACTTCATGAGTATTCAGTAAATGTTCGTTAAACTGCCTGTTGTCTAAAGACTTTGTTAGCATTTTGTCCAGTTCCAGAATGACCATAGCTTTGGTAATTTTAGTATTGAAAAGAGTTAATCCAAGTATTTTTTTAAAAATCTGGTTATATTTTACTTTACTCAAGATATATTCCAGGAAAGTAGTATCTAGATTGAAGTTTGTAAAGTACACACCTATTTTTTAAAATTAAATTACATGATATTTTCAGAAATGGTTTGTTTTCATTTCTGATTGACTGCCATTGGATTATGACTCTGAATAGCTTAAGTAATAATATCCTTATCAGTCAAATAAACATTTTCCAGTTTTTTCTATAATTTTTATCTATATATCTTAAATTTATCTACAGGTTTAAAGTTGAGGGTTCTTAAATAATGGCTATGGTACCCTCCAAGTTAAGGGATGCATGCCTCCGGGGTGGAACCCAGGGCTCCGCCTCCCAGTGCCATGTTTTTTTCCCCTAGAACCTGTTGGATTTCAGGGGACAGGTGGACGGGAGGTGGAATTTGACAACAAATAGCAATAGTGGGCCCTGACAGGAGTCCCTTCATGGGCAGCAGAGAGGAGACACTTCTGACCTCACCTGGCTAGCACTCAGAAGGGGCTCTAGCTATGGACCTGGGGCTCACCTCTGCTCCCAGGACCAGCTGCTCTTGCCCTGCTCCCAAGTGGCAACTTCCCTCTGGGCCATTTATACAACTTCCTGAGTGAGGCTTATGAGTGGTCTCCGCTCATCTTTTTGAGCCAGACCACACACTGAGCAGTCTCTGCCAGCTGCCTGCCCTTTCTTTGAGGGGAGGAAATGCTGAGAGTGGCTGTCAGGACAGGGCTCTGCAGGGACGGCCCTCAGAACACACCTGGTGCCAGGTAGGGATAGGCAGTGTGCATAGGGCTTGCTGCTGAGAGGGAGCCAGCAGGAGGAGATAGCTGGGAGGGAGAGGCAGGTGCCAGTGATCTGAGAACAGACCTGGGCTTGAACTGCAATTTCTGTGTAAAAAGGGATTTTTGTTTCCTGCTTCTCACCTCCTCATTTGGTTTTCTCTGGAGATATCCTTTTGAAACTTCTACAGGTGCTTAGTGCCAGTCATAATGAAGATAAAAGCAGTAATAATACCACCCATTGTGAGTTTAAGTTTGTACTCTGCAGAGCATTTTCACATGTGTTCAAAGAAAAGTGACGTTACTTTTGAAAAAATTTTTTTATCAACTTTGCAACTGGGATTGTGTGGCCTGGAAGGAGACCTTGGCCTGGCAAATAAATGAGACAAAGAATACAGACTTTCTGTACTGAAGGGGCCAGCATGCTTTTCTGAATTGCTAGAGATAAAGACACAACAAAGCAATACATTATATGCAATGCTGAGGCCTGAAGCTGTGGTCTGTGTGTGTTTCATACTGTTTATAGATTTCCCTGGTTGCTTCTCAGAGCTAGTGTGCTGGTTTACAAGTGTTTGCAGTGAAGATGGTTTCCTTTTTTTCTTTTCAGCAGCTTTTGTCTGAGTCTTAAGCTGAGGTTGTAGAATGTTTGGCAAAGATATCCTTCGTTGTATATGCTATGTAAGTCATATTGAGTGAGAAAGTTGGAAATAAACATCTGCCAAGTGTTAGCAAGCAACAGTGTTAGCTCTCAGTAGCTAAGGAAACTCCCTAAAAACCTTCCCTTATCATAGGCTTTTAATAGAGATAAAGCAGTGCTCCTTAAATGCTGAGCCCTCCTTAGACTCACTACTCCATGGGGTAATTGCATTTATATCAATCGTGAAGCCCATTAGCTTGGTTTCAAGAAAAGAAAAAAATCCAACTCTTCTTTCTACATGGAGAGAGCTAATATTAAAAAAATAAATAAGGACCCTGACAAGGTCCATTGCATCCTCATCTTGCCATGGGGCTTATGAAAAAGGTTTAAACACTTCCAGAAATAATTAGATCAGAAAAATATCTAGAAAAAAAAATTAGACACTGTCAATAAAGTGGTGAATTTTTAGAGTTCTCTATTTTTCCCCCCTTTTTATTAAGACAGTATGCATCCTTAATTTAGTGGAATTGGAGTGGGAGTGGAAAAACCTTAATTAGATCTGCCACGTATTTTATACTTATGATCATTTAGGGTTTCTCCCCAGCATCCTCATCTCTACCCAATAAATGGTACCCACCTTGAAAGGTTCATCTGAAACTTCTCTGATCTTTTCAACCAGAACAGTCTTTCCCTCATCTGAAGCCCAGCAGCTTTTTTGCTTATATTACTAGTGATTGATCACATTGCCCTGGAATCAGTTACTATTTTTATACCTGTCCCTCCCTGGCCCATTATCTTTATAAGGACAAGGACCTCAGCTGATCATTCTCTTCATCTCCTACCATAGGTGACAGGTCCCTTTCACACAGTCAACCTTCAATACATATTTGATGGCTAAGGGGATAAAATTCGTGTTAATTGTAACATCATTGCCGAATTTCAGAAAAGCTATTTTCTGGATTCATGTTACTATGGCGTAGATGCTTCTTAGGAGAGTCCCAGATGCCACCTTTCCAATAAAGCAGGGTGGGTGAGAACAAGCGTGGGTGGCTTCGGAATCACTGCTCGTCTTCCACAGGTGCCCGCTGCAATGCAGGTCCTTGTTGCAGCGTGGGATGGAGCTCTGTGTTTGTTTTGTTCCTTGGAGATTGTGTAGTACAGTTGTAATAATTTTAGCAATTGTTGCTGAGTCACGTGGGTAGTCAAAAGGATGCTATTCCAATGTATCTGGCAGGAAGAGGCATTTTATGCTCGTCCTGGACAGCTCGGAATGGAGCGCCGTTATATATCAGGATAATGATGTGGGGTTAAAAGAGGGGATTGAGGAACTCCTCTCACCAGACACATCTTGAAGCCCTATTTTGGGGAGCAGCTTTTACTGTTGTTTTAAATTTTCTTTTGAATCCCGGTAATAATCTTTAGTGCCAGCAGCTGAAATTAGAACACTGATGATTTGAATCATTTCATTTTGAGCTACTGGAAAATTGCATTTCAAAATATCTTTGGAGGTTCTGCAATTTCCCCCAAAGAGTACCTGCTGTGCTTTTAATAGTCACGTGGCAGGTCTAAACTTAGCTGAGTTTTGCCATGTCCAAGGGGTCAGTCGTCTGGTCACAGAAGTTTGCTTGCTGCTTACAGTTTCATGGCTACAACTGTGAAACGTATCATCCTGAGAACTAAATGGTGTCAAAGAAACATAAAGAAAACCACCTCCCGTACCCTTCTGCTGTGCCTGGACACTGAGCTAAGCCTTCCACATGCAATTGCCTTTTAAAATTCTCCCAGCAACCTGAATGAGATCAGTAGCGCTTTGTTTAAAGGTAAACAGTGTGGGGAGAACTTTTCAAATACACTACTGTTCTTTTCTTTTTAAAAATAAACTGGGCTTTTGGGGATAAGGATGTGAGAGAGTTACTTTGATTTAAAATTTGAGGCTTGATTTAAAATTTGAGGCGTGCAATTTAGAGACGTAAAACCGGGAGCCTAGAGTTCTGGGTTTTAGTTCTGACAGAGCTTTAAACCAGTGTTGTAATTTTTGTAAGAACATCAGCTATTTCTTTGTGGTTAATTATTCTCATCACTAAAACGTGAATACCAGGCTTCTCTCTCTCATACAGTTTTGGCCTTGTTTTGGCTCACATTGACTGCATATTAACGTTGTGCCAGGCGCTATACTGAGTACCTCATACGCACTGTCCCATTTACTCTTCACAAGGACCTTAGAAGATAGGCCCTCTGTGCTTGCCTTGCTGGGGACACAAACACTAAGGGAAGCCATATAACTGCAGGACTCAAATGGGTTGAACTTAGAACCTGTGCTGTCAACCACTGAACTACACCGATTGAACAAAAGGAGGTCCAAGATAGGAACGTCTTTTAGGGAGTCAATGCAAATCTCAGTGTGAAGTCTTATCACGGTCCAGGAATTGGCAGAGCAGATACCAATTTCAGGAATGCAGGCAGAGCCTTCCTTCCAAAGCTCTCTCCTCCTACCTGTCATTCCTGCAGGCAGCGCCAAGTCAGCATGTCCAAAACCAAACTCATGTTTCTGCTCAGTCTTCTCGTGTGTGTGCTCTTTTGCAATGGTGGCTCCATTCTCTGTCACATAAGCCAAACCCTGGGCCTCATTCTCAATGGATGCTCTCTTTCTTCCCCTTCAAGCGAATGGTCTCCAAGTCTTGGAGATGGTACCCAAGAAATAGTTCTTGAATCCACATTTCGTCCTACATTCCTTACATTTAGAGCTATGGCATCCGTGTCCCTTACTTAGAACACCGGGGTGGTGTAGTGGCCTTAGACCTGGTCTCCCCGATGCCAGCCTTTCCCTCTCCAGTCTGTCTCAACACCGTCCATTTGCTAAAATTCATTTCTGATCATGTGACTGTCTTGTTTCAAAACTTACATGGCTGGTGAACCATCGCCTATAGAATGAAGTTTAAATTCCCTATCATGATATGACAGCCTGTTGTAGTCAGCTCAGGCTGCTATTATAAAATACTGATGACTGGTGTCTTAAATAACACACATTTATTTCTCATGGCTCTGGAAGCTAGAAGTCTGACATCAGGGTGCTTGCATGGTGGGGGTCTGGCGAGAGCTCCCTTCTCTCCAGGGCCCTTTGCTATACAACCTGTCCAACTCCTCTCTTGCCCCTTACACTCTGAACAGGCATTTTGTGTTTGCAGGTCAACCTTCTCTAGCTCTGTGATTTCCCTTTACAATGAATGCCCCTCTGTTAAAGCTCATAGTAAATTATGAAAAAGCAGTGTGGCCTAGTGATCAAGAGCACAGACATCAGAGGCCCACTGCCTGCGTTAGAAACCCATCTTTGCAATTTCATTGCTGGGTGACTCGGGCAAGTGAACTAATGTCTGCCTCAGTGTCCTTATCTGTGAAATGGGTAGGATATTAATAGAACCTGTCTCATAGGAGACATCAGAGAGGTAGGAGGAAGATGCATAGAGTGGGGTCATAGATAGGAAGGTGAAAGTTTACAGAAAGAGCATGGAGTATTTTAAGAATGATGCAGAGAGGACATGTTTGTGAAATGTTAAATCGTGTTAAACTGTAAAACAAACATGGATTAAATAAGTACTGTGTCCCATCTGTCTTGTGTAGAAGTCAGACAATGCCTATTGCAGATAATTTCTTTTTAGGAGTAGTATTGTAAAATGTTTTTAGTGAACCCCTCACTAATCAGTTAACCCCCCCAGCAGAGATAGTTGACTACAAGGTAGGGTTGGCACTAGGCGTTAGGAGTGGGAACCTGAGGAAAGGGTGAGTAGGGAACGCCAGAAGAGGTGGTGGGCTGGACCCAGAGCCTTAACGATATGGTCTGCAATAAGCTCTAGGTTTTTTTGTGGAAAAATAATAATACATCTTGCATTTATATAGTAGTGGGCATCCCTCTGTTAATTTTTTCTATATTACTGGTTCTATTTCAGTACTCAGATAGATTGCACAAAGAGAGAAAGCTTCACTGATCAAGTTTCAAAGGGTTTCTAAAATAATTCTGTACAATCCGTGCTTTCTCTAGTCCTGTTATATAATAACCACTTTCTAAAAGAAAGCCCCTTATTTGTGTGCTGATGTCTTCCTTGTAGGTTGGGAAGGAAGAGGAGAACGGAGAGGAGATAGGCTGTTTATTTTGTCTTGACTAAGAGTAGCTGTTTCCTTCTTAACCCTTTTCTCACTCCAAACACTCCAGCAAAGAACTCATGAGAGTGGGTGTGGGCACCTTTCGATTCCTGATGTTTTCAGGGGCTGTTCCTTTGGGCCATGCTGCTGGGGAATGGAGACCCAGCTGTGCTCACTCCCTTTTTTCATGAGATCTGGGGCAGACCAAACTCATTGATGCCCAGGATTGGGGATGAAGAGGACAGAAGAACATCTCTGGGAGAAGGCAGCACACACTGGCCACAGGGTGTACAGATGCCAGAGAAAAACAGTCTTTGGCCAGTTCCATGGTTTGTCACTATTTGCACTAAAGCAGAGAGTCTACCCGAGGGGGGCCCAAGATGCAGAGGAGTGAGAGTGCTGTATGCAACCCCCCAACTCTCGTCTTCAAGTCCAAGCCCCATTTAGCATCTTTTTTTTTTTTTTTTTGAGGGCAGTGTCACTGGCCCTCATGTGTAGGACCCGAACCAGGGCCATTGGCTTCCCAAGCCAGCGCTTAACCACCGCGCCACTCTGCCGGCCCAATTTTGCACCTTTAAAGACTGGTTTCTGTGTGCCAGTTCTCTTTAGAGGCTATGGTTTGTCCTATTTCTAGGATTTTCCCCGCTGCGTGTGTTCTCAACTTCCCTGCTCTTTCTCTGGAGCCTATTTGTAGGCACTGCCTCCCCTTTCTGGCTTTAATTCTGCAAGATTGTGTAGTTCTGTCTACACTCTAAGATGTCAGGCTGATTGAAGTAGATGACTGTGGTGACGTTTTGGGATGTGGAGGCCACTAGCTATGTGGACAAGTCACCCGGCCTCCCCAAACCCCAGTTTCCTAGTCTTGGAGAACAGGGATTCATGACTCACATGAGGTTTAGGGGAGACAGCAGGTAATGCACAACAGTACGATTCCCCGATTGTCCTTGGTGGAGCCCCCCCCCCCCCTTTTTGGAGCAACCTGCCCGAAAGGACACCAGGTGACTGCCTTTGACCCAAAGTGAGCATTTTTTCTTTTAGCTATTAATGAATTGGTCTTCCCATAGTGCTTTATTCTAGAAGTTCTGTGTCTAGGAATGTTAAGACCATTGCTTGGCACATGGTAAAGACATTTGGTAAACCTTCTTTCTCATCCCTTTCTTCCTTTCTCCTCTCTGCTCATAAGGTGAGTGGATCATCTTATTGTGAAGGAGGAGGCTGGCTCCTTGTTTCCTCTCTGTGCTGCCTTCCCTCTAACTAAATCTGAGCCCATCTACCTGGAGCCACCTCAGCTTTCGCAGCACATTGAAGTGTGATTCACACTTTTGACCTCACCTCAGAGCTGGTGTTTGCCACTCAGCAACTCTACCTGGCATCTCCCTCTATTAATGCTTAGCTAGAGGACACTTGGCTGTTGAGCATTCCTCACTTTTAATTATTCCCCTCCTTATTAATTAACAGCATGCATCTCCCTGGAAGCTGTGCTGGGTGCCCTGGGACCTGGTTTCCCTGGGGGCGTGCTTCCCTGAATCTCCATGATGTCAGGACTGACTTCTGCCTGCACATGAGCATGTTAGTTGCCACATCGTGTGTGAGACTATTGCATGGGCATCTCATTCTGTCCTCATCTGTAGGACAGCAGCCAGAACTCTGTCTGTTTGGCAGCAGAGAATTCCATAGTGATGCCAGCCAGCCTCTTAACCCACCGAGAGATGTTCTCCTTTCCCCTTTTTAAGAAGGACATCCCTCCGTTGATTAAAAATTCCACTTGCCAGGATGCTTTTGAGTTGAGCTAACTTAAAGCTGATATGTAGGTATAAGCTCCTGGCTTCTGCTCAGAAGCCCTTGAATGTTGCAGAGGAATTCTGTCCTGCCCCCAGCAGTGGGGCCAGAGCAAGGCTTGCACCGGGTACAGCAGGATCGGTGTTATTTACAGCTGGTAAGGGATGTGGAAATGCAAATCACAGGTAACTGGGGAGGCAAAAAATTACATAGAGAGGAGCAGTGATTAGTACCACATCTGAAAGGCCGGGCAAGCTCATAAGTAGAAAGACTAATGATGAGTTCAGAAGCAAGAAAAAGTGGACACATCGGGTGCAGAATGACATGTCAGCTTTAGTCAGGATTATTAAGGGCGTTGAACAGTATAACCTAGTGGGAATGAGCAGAGTTTTAGCATCAGACTGAGCTGGATTTAAAAACTGGGTTTGGCCACTTGCCAGCTGTGAGCCTGGGGCAAGGTACTTCACTGTTTAAGCCTCAGTTTCCTTATCTTTTTTGGGGATAATGAGACTTAGCTCATGGGATTGCTTTGAGGATTAAATGAGATAATGTTTAGAAAGTATTTAGGATGATGCTGGGCCCAAAGTAAATGCCCACTCAGTGGTTGTAATTATGAGCCTGGTTTCCAGGGTTTCTCACTGTGGTTCAGGGCGGCTCCACCAGCCACAAAGAGCCCTGCAGGACCAAGGTCTGGTCTCTTTGTAGGGTTTTGATAGCTGTCTTAGCCCCGCCCATATGCTTGGGACATCTTCCTGTCAAGTTCATGCTACTTATTCTGAAGTTGCTTGAAGTGCCTTCTTGGGCCTTCTTTTGTCTCTCCATCCTCATGGCCACCTCCTGTGCCGACCCACTGCCTTCCATCCTCCATGAAACAAGGTTGGAGGTGGCACAGGGGTATGAGGGGAATGGAGAAAATCTATGCACATTCAGGAAGAACTGTCTCTATCAAGTCTTCTCTATAAAGGGTCACCAGCAAATTAAAAACCAAAATGAAAACAAAGGAGGATAGCAAAAAGGATTTGCACCTGGTTCCTGCCTTTGTGCCACGTGGGGTTATAATTCGTCTCTGTGCCTTCATTTTCTGATGAGCAGACCCCAGTTCCTTTTGCCACATTTCTCTTTTCTTGCTTCAATGTAAAGAAAAAGGACTCAGAATGATTCTTCCAGAAGGCCAATGTGGAGTTCAGGGCAATGGCGGGATGGATGCCTCCCAACTAGGAAATTCCTGACTGAGAAAGAATCAGGCCATTTCTTTGGGCGCTCCGTGCTGGTCCCTGAATCTCAGAGCTGGGTTATAGGGAGGACCTCACAGAGAAGACCTTCAAGGGCCGTCTTGAGGGCTGAGTCCAAGTGTCCCAGGTTAGGAAAGGAGGGAAGTGTGTTTGTGCAGAGGCCTGGCAGCAGGTGTTGGGGACCCTGGGTGGGAGTCAGTGGTCCAGAGGCAGGAAAGTCACCCTGAGGAGCCTGGTGCAGGGACCCTGGAGTCAGCTGTGGCTGCAGCTCTGTCCTGTGGAAACTTGAAGCACAATCAGGGGATGAGTTTTGTAGGCACCTGGAGCAGGGTCCCTGGGGTGCCCAGGATGGTCCATCAGGGCGAGAAAACATCAAAACCAATTTACACTTCATTATTTTAGGGACATTGTTTTGTGAATATATAATACAGCAATACTGTAAAGCTTGTATATAATTTATAAATGAAAAAAAATTACATCTATATATGTACTTGTTCAAAAGTTATTTACTCCCTGGAATGTGCTATTTATGTTGGATAAGTTTAGAGACAGCTGATCTAGAGTGCCAAGGTCAAAGGCGGAAAGCAGCAAAACTGCTGGGTCTGACCCATGCTGCACCCCACCCTCAGAGATCCCTTTCTGTGTGAGGGGGGAGCCTGGGGTCCTGGCCAGGTAGCCTGGTGCCAGGGCTGGAGGAGGGCAGGAGGAACACTTCAGACTCTTCCTGGCCAACGCCACACTCTGGATGTTTGATTGCTGACTTCCTGTGGCAGCCCTGTCCCTTCATGGGGATGTAGCTTCAGCACCTCTTCATGTATAGTACCACTGATCTGCTGCCCTTCTTGTTTCAACTTTTCAGTTGCTACCAAGAATACACTTGAGAATAAAACACTTGGCACATGAGTAGACGCTGACTTAAGACTCACTGGAAAAAAGAAACCTCACAAGAGAGTATAACAGATTTTGTATTATGAAGTTGAACACCTGAAATTTATATAATGATATTAACCAGTGTTACTCCAATCAATTAAATAAAATAATAATAATAATAATAATAATAATAATAAGCCTGAATTCTAGAAAGATTTGGTCCAGAGGCAGGAAAGTCACCCTGAGGAGCCTGGCCCGGGGGCCCTGAAAAACCCTGCCCCAGAGGCTCCAGGTTGATATGGTTCAGGGAGTTTATGAACTTTTGTACTGATTTTCAGGCCATTTAAACTTCTTTGCAAGTACCTCAGCCCTAAATTATGTGTGTACCAGAGGCAGATTATTGTGGATACAACAAGGCAGGTGGAATTGGTTGTATAGACTCACTTCCTTTAAGAGAAGGCAGGTGGAGAAGCAACTCAGAAAGGAAAGCCTGTAAACAGAATGTATAACTGAGAGTAGGGCTGGGAGGTTTGGGGTCTTTCAGCTATTATAGTGGCGTTTGTCTGCCTGCTGTTGAATCGTGCAGGACTTTTCTCCACTTCTGCCATATGTTGGTGGTCACGCATACCATCCCTGCCGGACAGTGTGGGAGGCAAACACAGTGTGTGACAACCAGGAAGCCAAGATCCTGGAGGGCCATCCTGGAAGCTGGCTACCACACCCTGCATCCAGAAGTTAACCTGTGGTACAGGGTATTCTAAATGAAGCTGCATGTTGGAGTACAGTTGACAGTGCTAGCTTTATGTACATTTTTGAGAGCATTTAAAAACTCTTGGAATAAGAATCCTTGTGTGACTCCTTTGCCACACACATTCAGGATGGTATGTTTATTCAAGAGATATGACCTCAGTTTACATTCTGTTAGTACAGCTAATTCTTTGACTGAAGGTTGTTAGCTTGTACCCTTGCCATCAGAGAGCTGATTGTGTGTGCCAAAGTGGGATGGACTCACATGGCATTGCTGGGCTTTGGTCTACCACTTCCTGGCTCAGTAGACACTGCTTGGTTTTTTTCCCCACCAGCCCCTTTGGCTGTGTCTATGCATTGGATGGAGATGTCTTATAGAATTTATTGCCACTCCTTGAATAGTCTTCTTTATCGCTCACAAGGCCTGTCATTGTAGTAGCTGCCTGACCTGGTCTCGCCATGAAGCCACCGTCCCTTCTGCCTGCTGCTGACCCTGACAGCAGTACATCAGTGGGGCTTTTCCCGGAGCCCTCCATGATTTATGAGCTTCTTGTGGACATGAATAGACACATCTTGGCAGGTCTCTGTCATAGTACACAGCTCTCGTTATCAAAATGTTCACCAGCATCTGTAGAGTAAAATGCATACATCTATCCTGATAGCCATAAAAATTTTAATTCCCACTGCCCCCATTTTGGGTAAGTGTTAGACCTTGGACCAAACTTAGATCTGTCTTGGTTTCACCCTCTAAAAGCTTCCATTTTAAGATGAAATGGTACACAGTTTTTGTAGCCACTTGCCTATCTTGTCTTAACAAATGTTGTTGATTCCTAACATTTAAACTTTTGTCATTTTAAAATGTATTTATTTATACTTCTCAAACCGTCTCCCCTTCCCCAGTACACATACGTTTGATAGGTAAGAGCATGGTATTAACACTATATCTTTTTTAATGTCATTTGTCTCTTTGAGGATCATAATAGTTATCTGAGAAGGCCTTAATTAATTCTTCTACAGGCTTACAAACTTGCTGATGTTGGAATTTGTGCTTGGCTCATCTTTTTATCTCTTGTACCTTCTTGCACAGTGCACTGAACATAGTAGGTGCTTAATAACCACTTGGTAAAAGGATGAATAACGACAGTATCCTAGATAGAGCAGACCATGCCTTTGACTCATGGTTGGGTCATTGCTGTGTTATTTGGAGATCTGGGGGATATCCAGGATGCTTCCTGGTCTGGGCAGAATGTCAGAGGTGTCAGACAACTTGCACCTGGAGTCTGAGGAACCCACTCCATTTTGGACCCCTTGGCATAGGTCCATTTGTCTTTCAGACTCTGCTTTCAATGTACAGAAAGTGCTGTAACTTCCTTAAGCAACCCCCTACCTATACACCCCAAGGAAGGGTTATTCTGGCCGGAGGATGATGGAACACCAGTCTGCACCGAGAACTATTTTGCAGCTGAAGAGTTTTTGGAATAACCTTATTTTAGGTGGGCTCAGATGTGGGTGGGTACAGTAAAGCTTTGCTCTGCAACACTGTTTTGCCTTCAAAGTGGACAACGAAGAAGGCTTCTTCCCGCATTGTGTTCAAAACAAAGATTGCAAAATAGAAATTGTAAGCATGGCAGCAATACCATTGTGCTTGAATGTTGTTCCCTTCAGCCTGATCAATGAATCCAGTGTTTTGGACAAGGTGTGTTGCAGTCACAGAACCATCCTCGGGGATTTAGCCAGGGACAGGAAGTATTGGGGAAAGCAGTTAGTAAGGATGGACATTCAAAAATTAAAGTGGCAAGAAGCCTGATCGGCACAAAGGATTTTCTATAGTTAAAAAGAAATACAATATGTACCTCACCTCTCTTCTCCCAGAGGTCCTAAGATTGGTTATTGACAGGGCTCCTTCTTGTTCTGCACTCCTTCCCTATCCCCAACCCCTCCTCCCCCCACCAAAGACCAAGCTGGTCTAAAACCTGGGTGCCTTTACTAAGGTTTTAAAATAGCAGCACAATGCTGCTGGGAGCCCATAAAGCTATATTTTCACTGTCATCTCTAACTTGTAATAGTGCTTGGTAATTACATGGTGCTTTCCATCTGCAAGTCTGTAAACACATTATAACTGTTAACTCTTTAATTCTCTGAATACCTCTGCAGAGAGAGGGAGAGCTTGCACGGTGCCTTTGTGGCTTAGCTGTACGTTTGGTCTGGTTACGTCTCGTCGAGGTGTTCTTTCCTGTATGCGACAGAGCTGGTAAAGCACCATCTGCTCTTAGAATGGCGTTCTGTGCTGCCAAATGAAAAACCTATTGTCTTCGTAGACAGGAATCTGAAGGATAAGGCTCCTGACTTCAGCAAGCAGGTGCTCCTAGCCTCTCTACGTTGGCCAGTTGTTACCATTTTGATTACAGACTAGATTGCTAGAATCATTAAAAAAACAGTTTGTCTGTTAAAGGATGCAGAATTTTGTTTCTGACATACATTATCTGCTCCTGACATTTAAAAAAAGAAATTCATTACTGTTTTTTGGCAATAGTTTTTAACTATTCCTTTTAAAAGTCATTTCTTCCTAAAATCCATTTTTTTCCTCCTTTTATATCCCAGAGAATAGAATATTAAATAATGTTGAAATTTATTCTAGTGAATTTCAAAAGCCGGACTAAACTTTAAAGAGACTTATGGATTAGAACAAAATAAATATAATGCAGTTTTAAGTTTCTTTAGCTGTAGCTTTAATACATTGCTTCAGTTAACCAACATGATTTCAATTTATTATGCAAATGTGACAATTGTTTTATTAAAAAAATCTGTTAGAAAGATTGCATACTTTGTTCCCGCAGCACAATCAATTGTGTTGAACGTTCCATTTTTGTTTTTTGATTTGCTTATTTTGTCTTTAATGACAACCCATTCAAAGTAAAAGTCTTTAAAGTGGCAGAATAATGTGATAACATGTCTTCACTGGTAATTTAATACTTGGATATAATGAGTTCATCTGGAAGATTTCATTAAAAACAGCAAGGTGCCTGAATACCAAAGCTGAGATGGTTTTAATCACAGAATTATAGTAATTATACAAATCCCAAAATTTTCATCAGACAGAAAAGGCTTCCAGGGCTAAACATGCACTTTAAACTTAGCACTAATAACTGTGTATTGTTCTAAATTATAGGAGGGAGAATCCTCAGGCCAAGGGAAATAGTGGAGAGAATGTTCTGTGTTGAATTTTTAAGGGAAATTATGAAATAAACTACTTTGAAAATATAATGGTATCTGTAAGAAATACATCACCAGGGTAATGAAAGAGGAGTACGCCTGTGTGGCCATGGTCCATAGCAGGTGAATAATCACATAGTCAACGAGCCTTCATTGCTTATTGTATTATCAGTGTATTTGTTTATTGTATTATCAGAGAGAATGCTAGAAGGAACATCTCTCTCTTCTCCTAAGGGTCCTGAAATTGCTAATTGACTAGAGTCCTTCTTCCAGTCAGTAAATGGGATAGATCACCAGTAAATGAGACGACTATTTTTGTATCGGGAGAAGACTATGGAAAGATTAATTGAGTTATCACATGTCTTATTGAAAATGTCAAATTTTTATAGAAAGGCCAGGATACAGTACCCTCAGAGAGCTTGTTTTTAAGAGAAGTAATAGAAAAAGATGCATCTAGGAAGATTTTATAAAATCTCTCTAAACAAGAAACCTTATTTGATCTATTTTCCATTTATCATTCTTTCTAGCTCAGATGGGTGGGTGAGGGGGATGAGGAAAGGGATTAAGGAAGGGTGAGCACTGAAGAGGCAGAGTGTTGTGGGATGTCCATCAGGGGTGCAGGAGGGAGGGAGGATGCCTGGGGAATTGGGAAAGATGAGAGTCAGGTTGACTCATTATTACAAAGGTTTGGAGCTGAGGTGCAGAGCATGAATTCAAATAAAAGGCCCTGAGATCTGTCTGGATATTCCTGATGCGCGGTCAGGACCCAGAATTCCTCCTAGAGGCTGGAGCAGAGACATGCCTGGGATTTGAGTCCTGATAAGATAGTATTTATGGTCTCTGTTAGAATCCCAACTCCATCCCTTTCTATGGTAAACTCATTATCCTCTGTCTGTAAGCAGAATTGGAGAGTTAGCTGGAACGACTGCCTCCCTTACTTCTGAATGTGTTATCATCTACATTGATTATTGTAATATTTGAACCTCCTCATTAGTAAGCTTGAGCATCATTTTGAGGCAGCTTTTAGCCCCGCCCTGATGAGGGCACACAGGTTGGCCCATGCAGGCCTCACATTTTGCAGCCACCCTTTGTGGGCAGGCCCTGAACGGAGAAGTCCTTGTCAGCAATCTCAATGTCATTAAATTTTTTTTTTAAAGATTTTATTGGGGAATTGGGGGAGGGGAACAGCATTGGGGAACCGGGGAAGGGGAACAGAGAAGTTGCTGTCCTTTTATTCTTCAGTCTAGTTGTGGAGGACATTGCTTCACTGGCCCATGTTGGTATCATCATTGCGTTCTCAGGTGAGGCAGATCGGTCACCGGCCTCTGGACGGCCCCTCACAGCAGCTCTTGGCAGCTCATACCGGCTGCCAGCTGCTCACACTGGCTGCCAGCCACTCACTGTAGTCAATGGCAGCCCACTGCAGCAGGGGCTGCAGCTATGCCGTACTGGGGAGTCACAGCAGCCCAGCTCCAGGTGGAGCTGTTGTTCGCCATCTTAGCTATAGAGGGCAGTGTCACTGGCCCTCATGTGTAGGATCCAAACCAAGGCTGTTGGCCTCCCAAGCCAGCTCTTAACCAACGTGTCACTCAGCCGGCCCTGTCATTAAAGTTTTGCTTTTTTCCTTTTAACCATCAAAATAATATGTGCCATTGTTGAAGATTTACAGGCTGCAGAAAAATCACCATGAATCCTCCTACCCAAAGAGGATTCACATTTTGCCATATTTCCTTCCAGTCTTTTTTCTGGATCCTTTGTTCTTTATATGTGCCACTCTGCAAATGCCTATTTTCATTCTGAATTACAAACATTTAACAATATTTAATCACCTATCATAAGCATTTTTCATAAACCTTATGGGAGGTCTATTGAGTATTGATTGCCATAATGAACATAAGGGTGTTGTTATCTTGATTAAGTGTTATTGTCTTTTGATCTCTTCCCAGGTCCCCTCTTGTCATCTGATGCACATCTGGAAGGCTATGATGGGTATAAAAGTGAAAACTCAGAGGTTTCAGCTAACTTCTTGCTTCTGCCTGGAAGACCAGCCTTTAGAAGTAGGAAAACTGCTCCACATGGTGGTTGAGTCCATGGGACAAGACGCGTTGTAGAAAGTCATGGATGAACGCAGCTCAGGGGGGCCCAGACGCACGTCTCCTGTGGTCTAGTCCTGGGAAGTCCTTTCGTGGCGCCCTGGCATTCTGGGATGTCGCCAGTTCTGGACGCATGGCTGATTCCTGAATGACGATGGTTCGTCGGGGGTTGCTTGCGTGGATCTTTCGGGTGGTGGTTTTGTTTGTGCTTCTATGCTGTGCTGTCTCCGTCCTCTACATGTTGGCCTGCACTCCGAAAGGCAATGAGGAGCAGCTGGGGCTGCCCAGGGCCAACAGCCCCACGGGGAAAGAAGGGTACCAGGCGGTGCTGCAGGAGTGGGAGGAGCAGCACCGCAACTACATCAGCAGCCTCAAGAGGCAGATAGCGCAGCTCAAGGAGGAGCTGCAGGAGAGAAGCGAGCAGCTCAAGAATGCGCAGTTTCATGCCAGTGATGCGGTGGGCCTGGGGCCTGAACGGGGCCCCCCTGAGAAAACCCAGGCTGACCTGCTGGCCTTCCTGCACTCCCAGGTGGATAAGGCGGAGGTGCATGCTGGTGTCAAGCTGGCCACGGAGTATGCCGCCGTGCCTTTCGATAGTTTCACCCTGCAGAAAGTGTACCAGCTGGAGACGGGCCTGACCCGCCACCCCGAGGAGAAACCTGTGAGGAAAGACAAGCGGGATGAGTTGGTAGAAGCCATTGAATCTGCCTTGGAGACTCTAAACAGCCCTGCGGAAAGCAGCCCCAATCAGCGTCCTTACATGGCCTCGGATTTCATAGAAGGTTGGCAAGTTTGTGAATTGGGGTGGAAAGTAGAAGAAAAGGCCTCTGGGTCCAGGCACCCAGGCAGATCACAGCTGCGGGAGGCTGGCAGTTGGCTCTGGGGATGGTGGGTAGAAAGTTTCATGTGAATGACACCAAAAGTATATAGCATAGATTTTTATTTTTCAGAAACATCTGTTCCCACTTATTTTCTCATGGAAACCACAATCATTGAGTGGACAGATTCATTGTTCCTTGGCAGAAGAAAGTAAAACTTCTTGCTTTCATTAAAAAAAAAAAGTGAAATAAAATAAAGCAAAATGTAAACATAAAACTTTGAAACCCAAATAGAGCATGACAGGCAGTTTTACTTGATCCCTTCTCAGAGGCACTTCTAGGGATTGGGCCCAGTGATCAGGCCCATGAACAGAAGAATAGCAAACATGTACTATGTATAGCACTTACCTGGACGCTTGGCACACACTGTTCTAGGAACTTTTACACTTACTAATTCACTTTTTCCTCTTTAGGGCATAAGGAAACAGAGGCTCAAATGAAATAAGTCAATTTACTTAAGGTTGCTCAGTTAGCAAGCGACAGAGGCAGGATTTGAACCAGGGAAGTCCGCTTCCAGAGTCCATATCCTTAGCCACTAGGTTATATTACACAGATCACCAGAGAACCTGGGACCTAATGAGGTGAATGGCTCGGTTTTTTTCATAGGCATAGCACAACTTAGTATTACATTTGTGTTTGATTGTGTCTAACTTTAGGAGAAAGCAGCCTTGTTTAGTTTCTCGGAAGACTCATTAGTATCATCTTCTTATCAATTTTCCCACTGTTACTGGTTCACAAATCAGCTAATAATTTGAGAGAGGAAGTACCTTCCTTTCTCATTTCTGGATGGAATCTAATCCAGCTTCCCAGACACGTAGCTGTGTTCATATTGCCCCACTCCCTACGTTGGTGCTATAACCACCATCTCATCAGCCTACACATAAGACAGACTCTCTTCAGTCATATCAAAAATCCTCCCACGGCTCGTTATGCCTCTTCTCTTTGAACATTTTCCTGTCTTAGGATTTCTTCCCACTTTATTATGTGCACCCAAATTCATGCAGTTTTGCTATAGTATCATTTTTCATATACCTACAGCCAGGTAAAGCAATCTTTTACAAGATCAAGCTTTTGGTGTTAGGATTTCTTTTTTTTTACTCTTTTATATGAGGCATTAAAAATGCCCAGCACATTCGGCAGCTTGCAAGTATAAGCACAAGGTGAGTACTGGGTAAGAGTTTGAAATACGTGATGATGCAGCATCACTTGTTACAGTGCTTTAAAATTTATGAAACATTTCTACATATATTATCTTACTAGCTGATCCCCAAGGAAAAAAAATCATTAAACATCCTTAAAAAACCGAATACTGGTTGCTGCCCACACTGGAGTACGCTACGAAAGCTGCCCACATACAAAGCAGTTTCAAAAGAACTTGATTACAAATCGATGCCTACAATTGGGAATGTTTACCCTTGTGATTCTTCATCTGCATTCATATTGGAAATCTCTGTCTGCTTTTTTGAGTCCAGTATCTTAATACATAAGCCCTCTCGTTCTCCATCAGCAGTGACACCTGCCTCTTGTCCCTGAGTTTATTTGCTCTGATATGACTGACTTCCCTTCAGAGGCACTGTAATCATAGGTACGCCATGTTGCTTTCATGTGCAGCACACAGCTTGTGTTTTAAGGCAGATCAGTCCATACATACCATCCAAATTTGGTGAAAGTCTAGTCAGCTGTTTTCATATATATGAGTAAATAGGCACACACACTTGAAATATATTTATACATATCTGACTGTCATAATAAGCACTGTTTATTTCATGTTTTTCATTCTTGTCACAAAAATTGTGGAGACAACCTTTTATATCCTCAGGAAACAGGGCATTGTGAAGGATTTCACGAGTCAGAGGAAGCTGCAGGAAGGTAGAGATAAATTCAACATAAGGAGTAACTTTCAAATAGTGATGTTGCTGAGCAAAGTGGGATTCCCATTGCTCTAAGAATTCTGTCACCGACTGATGAGTACCTGGCAAGGCGATTATAATTTATGGCTCTTGCCTCAGAGAGGCGGCTGGACTGAATTATGTTTGAGGACCTTCTCAATCTTGGTTCATGATTCTTTGATCTACACCTTGTTAAGGAGAAAAAAGGGAATAGAAAGCGTCTGATTTGAAATCGGTTTTCTATAATGAGTTAAAACGAGTGATGGGACCTTTTAAGTCTGAAGTGTATCTTTAAAATAACTTATTTGGGTTTTTAAACATAACCTTAGAGAGACTGATGTTGTGTTTGGGGTGTCAGTAGTCCAAAAGTTGGAGTAATTTAGTAGAAGCCCATTGAAAATTTTAGGTTACAAGTGGAGGGTGTTCCAAACTCTCTGAGTTCTAAACAAGGGTGACAGGTTTGCTGAACCCCAAACTAGTAGGATAAAAATGGAGATTCTTTGTGTTTAAAGAGATAATAATAAAAGCCCGGAAAGCTCCCAGGTGGTAATGGATATGTAAAACTGAAAGCTAACCATGAGGCAGGTGGCATGATGACAGGACCGTGGGGAGCTATGTGACTTTGACAAAGACCCTTAAGCTCCTTGAGACTCAGTTTCCTCACCTGCCAATAAGAGACTGGACCTCCATGTCCTCTAAAGCTCTACCCAACCCCGGCCTTGTGCCAAATACAAAGACTGCGTTCCTTCTTATTTCTTTCCTTCTTAGCTTTGTCAAGCAACCATTCCTGAGGGATGCTCTGCCAGCCACTCTGCTGGTTGACCCAGGACACGCCATCTACCCTTTAGGAAAGGAACAATTCAGATAGATTATTTATACCATCTGATCTTACTGTGGCCACTTTCTACAATTCTGTGAAGCTTGCAGGGGGAGAATACCACATTGACGACTATCTAATTTATTACCTATATTGATTTAATTCTTATCTATCTCTAAAACACACAGGGAACATTTGTCTCCTTTTTGCTTTCTCAGATGTTTCCTTGGCACTGATTTTTGTGTTGGATTCTCACATGAATTTTTTTTTTATTAGTTTCAGGTGTACAAAGCTGTGTAATAATTAGACATTTATACCCCCTACAAAGTGATAGCCCCCTCTCCCAAGCTATTAGCTCTCTGACATCTTATATACCTGTTACAATACCATCTTCCTTATGTTCTCTACATCCTGTGACTACATATATACAGAGGGTGCCAAAAAAAATGTATACACATTTTAAGAAAGGAAAAAAAACTGTATTAAAATTATGCTGATGGTAACCACTTGGAGCCCCTCTTGTAATTGCAGAAGTCAAATGTGACTTGTCTTCATCTTTTGTTATCAGTATATGTTGAGTATTACAATTTTAATACAGTTTTTTTTCCTTCTTAAAATGTGTATACATTTTTTTGGCACCCTCTGAATATATATTTAATCATAGTTGACATGTAGTATTATTCTACTTCAGCTTCAGGTATACAGTGCAGTGGTCAGGCATCTACACAGTCTATGAAGTGATCCCCCCGGTAAGCCCAGTGCCCACCTGGCACCTCACATAATCTTTACAACATTCTCACATGAATTTTTTCACAACCACCTGGGAAAAGAAGTCAAAGTAGAAAAACGTGATCAGATTCTGAGCCTTAGGACGCCTAACTTTTTATCTCCTCAAGTAAATAGGAAATCTTTATATATTCATGGTTTAGTTATTATTTCAGTATGGGATATACAGACTCCGACAGGCACAACTTTTGGCTTTGATTTAAAATTTTTAAGTAGAGTTCTTGGACATAAATTTGATGTCATTCCATAAAACAGACCAGCTTTTTGAATTATTCCTCTTTTACAATCCGCATATCTGATAAACGAATCCTATGTGAGGCATTTGTGACAACTGTCTCCATGGCATTGCTCTTCTGTCACCAGCCTGTGCAGCTCACCCTCCTGCAGCTTTTGAATGGTTAGTGTGGCAAGAGTGGGTCAGATACTAAAAGACTGATTTGGGGAGTGAGATGGAGCCAAGCCATGGTCCACAAGAAGCTGAAGGTTTTGAGGGCACCCTGTGATATATTTTAAAACAAGGGGATAGAGAAATCACTATAAAACCTTAGTAGCTGTTTGCATAGTAATCCCAACCTCCTATGCTCTACAGCCAAGCCCTCATACTTTCTGGGGAATTAAAGCAAGGTGTGAAGGTCCTGAGATCTTGACTTCCATTGTTTTGTGTCTCACCCTATATAATCTCTAAGAGGCATCCTGTGATCACTTTACTAAGGGTTTTTTAGTCAAGTCAAATCCAGTTCCAGGTCTTGGGGTTTGGAGAGCAAGGTGCTTGGAACTCTTGAGGACAGGAAATGGCCATTTCCTCAGCGTACATTTCAGTGATGTGCTTCTTTGTGACTTGGGGTAGAAAAGGCTAGGCAGGCATTCAGATGCATTTTGGGGCATTTGGGAAGCATGGGGGTCTTAGTGCAGAAATAAAAGAGAGTGAGATTCTGCACAGCGGGTGGGCCTAACCTGTGTTTGGGGTGTGGACAGAGATAAAATGGTATGGGGAGACTAGTTACAGGAAGGACAGTAAAAGGACTGCAGGTCCTGAGTTGGGTTTCAGTTCTCAGCCAGCATCACCAGGGAAGTGAGGATGTTAGAAATCAGGACAGTCCTTCTGAACATCCCTTCACTGTGCACTGGAACGAACACAGTGGTTTACTGTTAATTTCCCAGCAAGCCTGCATGATACCAGGTTCCTCAGTGACCTCACCCTGTCTCCTCCATCCCACTTCCTCCCACAAATCTCCTCATTTGTTTGCTGATGCTTTAAATTCCTTTAAAGAGGGAAAAATGCTTGTTTTCCTGAAATCAGAGATAAGAGGCTTAAATTCAAATAAATCTTTTGAGGCTATGCTTTGTAGAGTGAATTCTTCCTGTGGTGATGGTGAGATAGAAAGTTGCCCAGCCTTGAATTTCTGCCTATCAGCAAGAACCCAACCCTCCATCAGGACCAGCAGAAGAGCCTCATGCTAGAATAAATGCTCTGCTATTGCTGACTATTTTGAAATTCTTAATAATTTTTGAACTTTGTGCCTACATTGCCATTTTGCACTGAGTCCTGCAAACTAAGTAGCCAGTCCAACCTCCAAGATTGAGAGGAGAGGAGGAAAAGGTAAAGAAAGAGGGAGGTAGGATTAGATTAACTGTCTAGTCCTGACACCTGTGCTGAGGGTCAGCTCTGTTGACCTTCAATGAGCTGGGACAAATGGAGCCTGTGTTTGACATGTACCTATGTGTACGGGGCATTTTGGTGCAAGGCTGCAGAAGCTGGCAAGTCTGACTTTGTTTTATGATGCTTTTGTTAGTATTTTTATTGTACTCATTCAAAGCAATTTGGTTCCCAGGAGATTTTTTTTTTTTTAAAACGTGAGGTATCACTGTTCTTCCTGCCTTCTGTTTCTTATTAAGAATATGCTATAGGAAAGTATTTATGATGCTCTGAGTTGTCCAAGATGGAGAAACTTGGCTTTCACTGGAGTGGTGAGCAAAGGCTCAATGGAAAGAGGGCCTGAACAGGGCCTCACACAAATTAGAAGGATGCATGTGAGTGGGAGGGGTGGGGGAAAGCTAGGCAGGCAAGGGGCCACCTTCACGTGAATGGTGCAGCCCCAATGGTATGGTGGGGGTTGCTGCTCAGACTTCAGCCTGGTCAGCCATGTTGGGTAGGAAGTGGTATTCACAGAAAGGATATGTAGTTTTTTTAGCTAGCCTTCTAGCTTGTTCTTGGTTAGAGTCATGTGTGAGCTTCTGCATCAAGGCTTAATCAATATGCATGAATAGGACATCTACTATGTGTGCAGAATGTCATAGCTGCTTTGGGGGCTCAGAAAGGAGGATAAAGCTAGGTCTTAGGTGCGAAGGATTTGATTACCTATGTGGGGAGACAAAACTCTGAGTGATTGAGGGCTTGGTGGGATGAACTAACTCTTGGATCTGTGGGCTTCAGAATGGGTGGCTGGATGCAAGTAGATGGTTGAGGAAAATGTTGGGGAAGGTGGGACTGAGCCAGCCTCAAAGGGTGAGAAGGGATTACTAGAAAGAGAATGAGATAGGGGATAGGGAACAGATTGGCAGCACAGATGGGCTATCAAAAAGCCAACTGACGGGCCGGCCGAGTGGCGCGGTGGTTAAGCGCTAGCTTGGGAAGCCAGTGGCCCCGGTTCGGGTCCCAAATATGAGGGCCAGTGACACTGCCCTCAAAAAGAAAAAAAAAAAAAGCCAACTGATTCACAAATAGGATTGGAATGTAGGGTTAGGGTGGAGACCAGTAAACAGGACCCAAAAGTCCCTAGGAAAGTAGCTCACAAGGACCCTGAGAGCTGGGTAGAGAATTTCAGCTCGCAGGGGTTGTCTACATCTGGAATTAGAAGGTTCTTCCTTCCCAGGAGGCAGTGAGCTCAGCTCTTGTGTCCCAAATATCTCTCCTCTTTCTCCTGCTTGCTATGGGTTCACAAGTGCTCAAACAATTGCAGTATCTTGGAGATCTCAGTGGTCAGAGATGGGGACTGCCGTCATTTTTTTTTCTAGCTGACCTTCTGTCTGTGCACTGAACACCATCTTTGACATTTCACAAACACTAATTTCTAGTATTTAATTCCCTCTTCCACCAGTGAAGTAGACACCTTTATTATCTTCATTTTGTCAATGTGGAATCTGAAGCCCATAGAAGTTTATTAATCCTCAAGGTCACTCAGCTGGTGAGTGATAGGGCCAAGATTCTAGAACTTTAGATCTTAGTTCCTCACTATGCAGCCTCTCACCTCCCAGGGTTTCTGCCCCACCACACATGCTTCTCTGGCCAGAATGATGTGAAACAATCTTTTAAAAACACGTCCAAGGTTGCAAACACCCTTGGGAGAAGTCCTACACGGGTGAGTTGTATGAATTTTCTTGGGAAGAAGGTCTGATAGGAAGAGAAGGAAAAACATGAGATCCGGGGGAGGCAAGCAGAGACACAGGAAGAAGCAGCAGAAGACAAATTGTTCACTTAACCAAGGGAAGAGCATGTGGCATGGAGGAGCCTTTAGCATGAAAAGCTTTATTTAACCCTCTCAGACATGTGTTTATTCTCAGAATCATTACAGCATTATGGAAAGGGGCAGGGGGTTGAAAGAGTCAGGAAAGAATATTGAATTCAAAACTTCTAGTTGAGACCCCTTAAGGAGCTGTTTGGCATGCTTGTCTGTTCCTAAAGGGAAGAAATAGAGTCTACATTTCTGTTATATTCTCCAAAATACACTACTTTACTAGATTTGGATTTTATATAAATCCACGGTATAGGTAACCCTGGAGGATTCCACGATCTGATCCCAACCTACCTTTTCAACTTCATTTCCTACTGCTCCTTCCAGCCTCTCCCCTCCTGCAGCTGAACTTGCATGCTCTGACATTGCTCCCCTGAGCATGTTTCTTCACTCAAAAAGCAGGGGCTCCCAACCTCTCTACCGAGTGTCTTACATTCTGCAAGACATCCCTCTCAGAAATCGTTTCTGATTCTTTCAGCTGGAAGTTCTCTCTCATTCTTCCTAAAGTGGTATATTATGCTTCAGGGTCCTTCTCATTCCCCATGTAGGCTTATAGTTCTTCATTTATATTCAGCCAGTTTTTGAGAAAAATTTCCAGCAACAGTAATCTGTACATAGTACGTTTTCTTATGCATTAATTGCACAGCCTTCATAGCAGTCTTTCCAGTTTGGGAACAAGCTAAGTGAGCCTTAGAGAAGTCTCACTCTACCAGGGCCCACGGCCATGACATGCAGCTCCCTGGCCTCCCAGCCTCTTACTGCCCTTTGTATGCGGTGCACTCCCAGGGGGCTGGATCTATATCTCATTCAGCTTTCCACTCCCATACGCATTGTATACACAGCACAATCAATGTGTGTAAAAGAAATTGCTTGAAACCTTTTGGAAGAAAAGTTTATATAAAATCCAAGGTGTACACAATGCTCACCTTGCAAATCTGCTTTGTTCTTGAAGTTCCACTGTAAATTAGTTGTTTGGATTGGAGGATTTTTTTCTATTGAAGTAATACCATAAATAGTGCTTGTGTTCCTGGGACAGACCACAAATTTGATTTTCTTTAAACTCAAGAGCACAAACGTCAGGGGTCAGGAGTATGTGGGTGTGCAGAATAGCTTCTTTGGAAAGTTATTTTCATTTTCTGTCCTAGGTATAACTCATACATTCCCAATGTAGTATCTAACACTAAAACCATTTTCAAAAACTTCTTTATTTTGAAATATTTCAGAATTATAGAAGAATTGCAAAAATAGCACAGAGGGTTGCTGTATGCCCTTCATCCAGCTTTCTGTACTGTTACCATTTTATATAATCATGGTACAATTATCCAAACTAGGAAGATAACATTAGTGTAATACTATTAACTAAATTATGCCTAGGCTTTGTTTTGTTTTGCTTTTGTATATTTCTAAACTTCTTAGATTGTGGTTTGGTATCTCATTTTTTCGGGAAAATCTGAGCCAGTATATCTTCAAATATTTCTGTGCCCTGTTCCTTCTCCCTTCTGCTGGAATTTCAATTATGTGTATGTCACACTGCTTGACATTGTCTCACAGCTTTTGGATGCCCTGTTTCTTTGTTTTCACTTTTTTTTTTCTTGCTGTTTCAGTTTGTGTAACTTTTATTGACCCACCTCAAATTAACTGGTTATTTCCTCAGTAGAGAGTCTACTGATGAGCCCATCCAAGTCATTCTGTTTTTTTCTTTTAAGATTATATTGCAGAATGCTGGGAGGGGACCAGCCAAGTTGTTGTTCTTCAATCTTTGTTGTGGAGGGTGCCAGTCGCCATCTGGCTTCCCGTTGGCAGCTCGTGGCCTCTCAGCTCAAGGTGCTGTGCTCAATCTTAGTTGCAGGTGGGCGTAGCCACCATCCCATGTGGGAGTCGAACCTGGCAGCCTTGTTGTTAAGAGCGCATGCCCTATCCACTGAGCCATCCGGGCGGCAGCTCAGCTCAAGGTGCCGAGTTCAATCTTTAGTTGCTGGTGGGCATAGCCCACCATTGAACAGGCAATCTTGTTGTTAGGAGCACATGCTCTCATTAACTGAGCCATCCTGCCACGGTTGGCAGCTCAGAGACAGCTCAGCTTGGGCACTGTATTCACTGGCCCATGTGGGAATAGAACCGGCAGCCCTGTTACTCGGAGCTCATGCTCCAAGCCAACTCTTAACCAACTGAGCCATTCGGCCGGCCCTCAAGTCATTTTTTTTTTTTTTTTTTTTTTTTTATTGGGGAATTGGTGGAGGGGAACAGCGTTGGGGAATCGAGGAAGGGGAACAGACAAGTTGTTGTCTTCTTGTTCTTCAGTTTAGTTGCGGAGGATGTTGCTTCACTGTTGGTATCATCATTGCGCTCTTCCCGGATGAGGCAGATCGGTCGCTGGCCTCTGGATGTCGCTCATCGCGGCTATTGGCAGCTCACGCTTGGCTGCCAGCCGCTCACGCTGGCTGCGGGCCACTCACTGCAGCCTATGGCAGCCCACTGCAGCAGGGGCTGCAGCCCACACCATCACCGGGGCTCGCACAGCCCAGCTCCAGGTGAAGCTGTTGTTAGCTGTAGAGGGCAGTGTCACTGGCCCTCATGTGGGATCCGAACCGGGGCCGCTGGCATCCCAAAACCAGCGCTTAACCAATGCGCCACTCGGCCGGCCCCCTCAAGTCATTTTTGATCTCCATTACTGTATTTTTAATTTCTAGCACTTCCATTTGATTCTTATAGTTTCTATCCCTCTGCTGGAGTTACCCATCTGATCACACATGTTGTCCACTTTTGACACTAGAGCCTTTAATATATTCATCTTATTTTAAATTCCCTGTCAGATAATTCCAGCATCTGGGTCATATCTGAGTCTGGTTCTAATGGTAGTTTTGTGTCTTGAATTTTTTTTCTTGTCTTTTCTTATGCCTCATAATTTTTTGTTGAAAGCTGGACATTGTGTGTAGTTAGTAGAGACTAAGATAAATAGTGTTTATGCCAGGAAATGGCACTCTTTTCTTTCTCCTAGGTTTTTAGTGTTTGTGTGGATGTGGGGGCAAGTTAATCTAATCAGGAGTTGGACTGGGTTTGAACATTGTTGCTGCTATGGTTACCCTCAGTACACCCAGGCTTCAAATTCCTTTAGTGATACCTTGTGTTTAAGGTGGAGGTGTCTTTGAGAGATGTCTGCTCAGCCCTGCAGTTTAGGGCTTCCCTTTGCATTGCACCTCTGAGGACCTCTTCTTCTGTTTCTCTCCTGTCCCATCCCCGCAGTTCTGCTGTGACTTGTTATTCAAGCTTGTTGGCTTGGCTGTGCTTGGCAGTGGGAGTGGGGCCGTCTCTGATGTTCTGATTAAATCTCAGTCCTATGCAGGCACTGGGCCACAGGGTCTTGGGGAGTTTTCCTGGCCCCTCCCCAGGAATAAGGCCTTTTTACTTCTCCTTTTCCCCTAGCTGCAGTGAGTTGTCACAAATTCCCTGAGGGTGAGGATGTTTGTTCCATAGGGGAGACAGGATAAAAGTGTCTAGGAGGAGTTTCTTGCCCCCTCCCACATGGCTGCTGTCCCCTTCCCTGGGGCCTGCACTGCATGGACAATTTTTTATGGCTCTTTCTGAATTTCCTGCAAGTACCCAGTGAGGTGCCTGGAGAAAGATCCTGCAAGAGAGTCCAGACTCCTTTACTTTTTGGAACCCCAGGGGTTGCCCTGTCCTGCCAGCCTGCACTTGGCCTTCACCATTTTGTTCTTTTTTCCCTTACCATTGTCCACTTACATCTGCCCCAGTAAGCAAGTGCTCACATGTCTCTCCTTTCCCTGCAGGTTCCTGTCTCATCTCAGATTTTGGGCCAGCAATTTATTCTGTGACCTCAGCTCTCCATTAAGCTCAAAAAAAGTCTTGCATTTGAAATTAGTCTGATTCTTTTTCATTTTAAGTGATGCTTCTTCAGGCTCATTATATCCTGGAGTGGAAGCAGAAGTGTGAAACCAGTTTTTAAAGTAATAATTTAAAACCTGTTGATTACGTTGTCTACTTCCATTTCTCTACAAGTCAATAATCTCTTCTCACAATCTAGTTTCAACTATCATGCACAGTCCAACAGTGGAAAAGAACTGAATTGAATTGATTTGGCTTATAAGTGGGAATCTTATGGTCATATCCCAAGTCTGGAAGTCCGTTTACTTTCAGCAGAAACCTCAAATCCCATAATCTCTCTTCTGCGGCCATCCATCAAAGAAATGGCCTAATTGTTGCCTAAAACTCTGCCTTGTATCATATCTCTCTTTTTTATTTGAGTGTTAACGTTGATGTGTTGGGTACTTGGATTTCTTCTCTCAAATGCCATATTATCATAAAAAGTAAAAGTATTCTTATTTTGACAATTTATAATTTACAAGCATACTTCCCAAACTGGGGTTGTTAAGCCATCGCTGTCTTCCTCATTTCTAGAATTGGAGGATATTATTTTCCATCCCTTTTTTCCTTTCACCTTAATCTACCTAAAAGCTCTGTTTCCCTCATGCCAGTGTTGATACAAGTCCTGTGTTAGCTGAATTAGAGGAGATAAAAGAGTAGGAGAGGGAAGGGAAAAGGTAATAGCTTGTTCCATCCTCAAATATGCACTTTTTTCTGCATTTCCACTACCCTTGCAGGCCTACGGTGACATCGGTGGCTGAAGTGTCCACATCTGCTTCCCTATCTCTCTATCCCCACCCTACACAAACCCTTGGATAGGAAATCAAGCCAGGACTTTACCACCCCAGGAGGCTATGCACTCCCTTCTAATTCTGTTGCCCTGTCCCAGGTAATCCCCTCTGCTAGGAAGCACCCATCTGCATGGTCTGGAGCCTGTGCTCTAAGGAGCCATCATCAGTTCCCTAGTCCCCAGTTCTGCCACCTGTCCTGTGAGGGAGCGTTAGTCCCTTCTCCCATTCAAAATGTCATTCTGACTTTTGAAATTATAACTGTGAGTGTATTTCACAGTTAGATGCTTGGGTTGATTTATATATAGCACTATAAATGCTTTGCCGCGGACACATAGTGGGTTCAAGAGGTTTTTGTGGGCTGGTCTGAGGACTTCACCACAACAGATTATATTGTTTCTTCTGAGTTACAGATAAACATTTGAACACAATCCAGTTAAATACAGGACTACCCACCTCTCCCCCTGCCGGTATTTCCTCTGCATTGTAAATGTTGTAGTGCAGCCAGCATTTCTCTGTACCGCAAGTCAGAATCCATCTGATTTACACAGGGAAAGGGAGCAGCAGATGGATGACAGTGCTGAGATTATCCTGACTATAAGCAAGAGACGTGGTATGTGAAGCGTCTTCCTCTCTCTTCCCATCTGTTTCCATTGAGGCTGCTCATCAGAGGTCGACATCCACAGAGAGATGTGGACTTGTTCTTGAGAGTGAACGGTCTGCTGAGCCTTTTGCCCAGGTGACTTTATTCTCGTTATTGGACCTGTAGGAGCTGAGATGGGGGAGAGAGATAAACACCAACAAGAGTGGCTCCTTCGTGGAAATGCTTACCGGAATCCTACCCAGCTCCCGTTTTGCTCCCAGCCTCTGATTTTTACTGTGGGCAATGATGAAGGGAAGGAATAGACCTTTCCAACCTTGGAGAGTTCTATTTGGTTTTTCATTTGATATGGAAAATGCAATTCTGAGAGGTGACTTCATCTGGAGGTTTTTGTAGAGACTATACTGATGGTGGAGAACCGAGCCAAGAGAAAATTAAATTGCAGGAGTAGGCAATTAGGTTAAGAACTACTTGAAACTTCGTAGCTTGTTAAATATAAGAATAGATGACTAATGGGAGTCAGTGAGACTTATGCTTTGAGATTTATAAAGACTTGGATATTCAGTTGTCTATTCATTCATTGGATGTGCTCTTGTGTAATAGGCATTGCTAGTGCTGAGGATGGACAAAGTTACACACGTCATCCCTGCCCCCTCATAAGCCCCAGAGCCTGGTGGGACACCCACGTACACAGGCAATGACTGAACAGAGTCATACCTTAAATAAGTGGTACAGAGGGGAAAGAATTAGCTGTAAAGTGGCATGGTCAGAAATTATCAAGGGCTTTACATGCTATCTAAGGGCTTACAGTTTATTCTACAGGGCAAAACATTAAACAAAATGTTAAACATAGAATTACTATATGACCCATCAATTCTCCTACCCAAGAGAAATGAAAACAAATATTTACACAAAAACTTGTGCTCAAATGTTTATAGTAGCATTGTTCATAATAGCCAAATGGTGGAAACATCCAAATGTTCATGAATGCATGGATTAATAATCAAACTGTGACATCTATACAACAGGAAATTATTCACCATAGAAGTAAATGAAGTACTGATACACCCTACAACATATATGATGTCCCTTGAAAACATTGTTGAGTGAAAGTATTCAGCCACAAAGACCATATATTGTATGATTCCATTTATATGAAATGTCCAGAACAAGCAAATCTATAGAGACAGATTATTGGTTGCCTAGGACCCCAGGTGGGTGGGGATGAAGAGTGATTGCTAATAGGCATACGGTTTCTTTTTTAAGGAGATGAAATGCTCTAAAATTAGATTGTGGTTGCATAACTCTGTGAATATAGTAAAAATGTTGACTTGTATACTTTAAAATGGTAAATTGGTTTGTGAATTAAATCTCAATAAAGCCACTTATAAATAAATAAAAATTTATTTTTATTTATTACTTATAAATAAATAAAAATAAATATGACATGAACTCTGTCCTTAAAAAAAACCAAAAACACACCAACAAAAAAACAACAACACAAGACTGACTGAAGGCTGGGAGACTCATGGAAAGATTTTAAAAATAGTTAGGAGATGAAGGCTCCTGAATTGAGGCTCTGTCAGTGGGATAGGAGGATAGGAGAGATGCAAAATTTATTCAGGGAATGGTAATTCTTTAGGTCTAACCATAGACACCCAGGGTTTTCCATAGACATTTTTCAGGAGTGTTTAATGAATAAGTTACTATAACATATTTATTTATATCCTGGCTTTTTCACAAAAGAATTTAAGGCAGCTATGGTATTTATTGATGTCAAATCTCTTTCCCACTTATGTAAGTGCTAAATCATACCCTTCTTACATAAGACGCAAATATGGGCAGACCCTGGGCAGGGGAGCTGGGGTGGAGGCTGAAAGAGGGAAGATCTAAATCTTGCTTTTACTATAAGATTAATTCAACAGACAGAAGTATGAGAAATATGAAAAATCTCTGTTGACATGTTTCTGACTATAGCCAACTGATTGCCTTAAAAATGAATTTCCAATTTGGAAATACTTTTCTAAACATGCTATCATTGGTTTGAGGCTAAACATTCAAGCATAATAACCGAAGGCATGTATGCTATCGCTGGGTGGGTGGCTGTCAGTGAGGAGACCCAGAAACTGGGCTGGCAGGATAGAAGAGCCACAAGACCAAAACACAGCTGGGCCTCCAGCTGGTGTTGAAGTGGAATATGCCATTACTATGAAAGCCTTTAGGGCAAAACCAAGTCAGATGGGGATATTAGACCCTACACAGGCAACACTTGAAACAGGTTGGCAGGCTGGCCCAAGCAGATGGCACAGAAATCAAGGATTGGACATGGATAGAGGTATGGGGTTCAACGAGACACCAGGAAACAGGCAAGAGATTAGATCTGAATCAGGAGACCAGGTGTAGTGTGCTAGGACCTGTAGAGGCTAGTGCATTAATCATCCAAAGATTTATTGAATGTTTACTGCATGTCAGGCAGAGCCCAGTGGCATGTTGGTTGATCTCAGGATGAAGGCTATATGCTTCTCTGAAAAGGAGCCTTCATGATTCTCATGTAGTTAATAGTTTTTAATTTAAATCCTCTGACTTTCTAGGCCTTTTCTAAAGGATTCTTAAAAGTTATCAATGTTCCTATAAGGCTATAGTTTATAAACACGTTATTCATTTTCAAGTTCATAGCTGAACCTCCTCAAATTATGGATATGTTTGTGGTCAATAAGTAAAGAGAGTCTATTAATAGTACAGAGTGTACTTTGGCCTTTCCTCCATGTTTAATGAAATCATTAATCTCTTTAATCTCTACCTACAAACTAAATTGCACTGGAATTCATGAAATACAGCAGACTATATAGCCTCATTTAAAGTGTATGGATATACTGACGGTCCTCAGTCTCATAGAGTGTATGGATATAAAAGTATGTCTTGGTACTCTTTAATTAAGTTCCAAATTTATTCAGAATCAGTTATATCCTTTGCAGATTATTGGACAACAGAGAGAGACACCCATGAAACACTAATGGTAAAATCTAAAAAGTCCTTTATGTGATTAAAGATACACATGAGCATGATACAAGTACTTGCTTAAACTTAAATCTAGACAAACATCATGCAAGATAAATGGGCAAAAGATATGAACAGATCAAAAATGTGAAGTGTCTAATATACATATGAAAAAGTGAGAAATAGATAAAAGATAAAAGTAGAATATTAAGTTGCCATTGTTTAAAAAATGATAATACATAGCCTTGGTGAGGGTGAGGTGAAGTGAACATTATACTGAGTAATGAAGTGTGTATATTGGTACAACCATTGTGTAAGATAATTTGTGTCAAGAGCCTTTGAAATGTTCATGCCTTTTCCCAGTATTTTCATTTCTGAAAATTTATCCTCAGAAATGCCCATGAATATTCATATCAAGAATGTTCATCATAGAAGTATTTATAATAGTGAGTAAGTAGAAACAACCCAAATGTCTGACAATAGAAGACTGGTAAAATCATGCAGTATCTATATAATGGAATATCGTGTAGCAACTGAAAGTCATTTACTCAGTAACTCTTAAAGTAAAATGAGGAAAGCCTATGCCTTTTAGTTGTGAAAATAATTATAAAGTTTATATCTATCTGTGTAAAGAAGAAAGACTGAGAGCATGAAAAGAACTATATCAAAGCATTTATGGTTTTATTCCTCGGTGGAATTATAAGTGATGCTATGTTTGCCAGACATTCTACTTTGAAATCTGTTGCTCTTATACTTTGCAAAAAGATCTAACAGTGCTTGAATTACGTTGAAGTGATTAAAAAAGAAACTATGTTTGACCTCTTCAAAGTGACAAGTCTGGTGGTTGAAACACACAGAATTTCAGGTGGTGGTGTTAGTGCACTTCCTTCCTGCTTCCTAGTCTTTCTGGAAAATTAAAAAGAATGAAAAAAAAAATGGTAGGTCACTTTCTAAGTGTTGCCCAATCTTCATCCTAAATATGAAGACTGGAAGAGGCAGTAAGCCTGCAAAGGAGAGGGTTGCCTTTAGGAAAGTGATTATCAGCTTCTTGCAAGTTTGGAACACAACTTCTTTGTGCCCTAAGTCCCACTTCTGCCTTCATCGTGATGGGTTGCAGGTATCCAGGCCATAGGGAACAACTCATCTTAAAGCTCCAAGTGGGTGTAGGTTTCCCCTCATCAGTTAGCACCAAAGGAGGGTGGCTCTGGGTCCACATGGCCCCGGACAACAGATTGACAGAAACTGCGTTCGACTGACATTGCCAACAGCTGTGGTGTTTTCTGAGTCTCTTTCCTTGTGGCATCTTTCACTGCTTTCTGACTTGTTTACAAGCCCTCCTAGTAGTCCTGTGAGAGGGATAGGAGTTTTAAATGTCAAGAAGAAAGAGAACAAAACATCTCTTCTTCTCTTTGAAAAAGACCCTACTGTCAACAGTGCCCTTTTTTTTTTTTTAGCTTGTCTACCCCGTTTTCCTTCTTTCTTTAAAATATGTTTCACAGTCAGTTTGCGAAAACTGGTGTGAGCTGCAGCAGCCTCTCATACGTGGCCTTCCTTCTGTAGCTCGGTGTGTATTATGTGCCATATATTTAGAATGCCTAAATTAGTAGCGTTCCATGTACTATTTAAAGATGAGCTGGAAAATCGGATGGAAGAGCAGGGCTATTGATCAGAATTGGCTTCTTTCTGAATGGCATTGGCTCTTGTCCTCGAATCCCAGAAGTTAGAGATATTTTGGGGACATCAAGTGAACAGATGATCTGTGAAGGCAGCCGGCCCATGTGGTATAATTAGTCCATGGAAGCAAATTGGTCATTTTCTGAGCTTGGAGCAGAATTTCACTTCTGTTTACGCCATCCAAATTGTGGACAGAGTAGAACTCGTAGGGCTAGGAAATGTGTGTACATGAAGCATCACAGCTGAGAGACAGCAGCTCAGTGTGGCTTCCCTGATTAAAAGGTTCCTAGCACAAAGATGAAAGGAGAGTTTTTATGTTTGTTTTCATTCAAAATTGGAGATACGTCCTCAACTCTGTTTCACAGGGCTAGGGAAAGATGTTATTGTCAAGGGAGCCACTGAAAATACAAGATAGGATACTTGATGTTGCATACCCCACTGACTTCTCTTTCAATGTGTGTGTATATTGGGGTTTGGCAGGGGGCTTACCCATCCAACAAGCAATTCCCTGACACGAGCTGGGTGTCCTACTCGATTTAATTCTAACACTGTCTACCTGGAGATGGCCTCAGACTCCACAGGTTCAGGGTCCAGTCCCACAAAACTACAATCCCATAGCCCCCCGGCTTCAGATGTCAGCAGCAAACCTAGGCTATCACCTGGGCTTCTGACCATCTGGCTACAGATTGGAGATTCCAATAACCCCCTCCTTGGGTTCAATTAATTTCCTAGAGCAGCTCGCAAAACTCAGAGAAACATTTTAATTACTAGATTACTGGTTTATTGTAAAGATACGATAAAGGATACAGACGAACATCTAGAAGGAAAAGATACCTAGGGCACGGTATGTGGGAGCGGTGTGAAGCTTCCATGCCCTCTCCTTGTTCCCCACTCTCCCTGCTTTCCCACCTGTTCACCAACCTGGAAGCTCTCCAAACCCCATACTTTTGGGGTTTTGTGGAGGCTTCATCACGGAGGCCTGATCCATCATTAACTCCATTTTCAGGCTTTCTCCCTTCTCAAGAAAATGGGGGTTGAGACTGAGAATTCCAAACTTCTAATCATGATTTGTTGGGTGAGCAGCTGTCACCCAGGAGCCATCTGGGAGCCTACCCAGAGCCGCCTCATGAACATGGAGACACTCCTATCACCCAGGAAATTACAAGGGTTTCAGGAACTCTGTACCAGGAACCAGGGGCAGATGCCAATATATGTATTTTCTACTATCTCACAGCAGGGAACATTTGTTAGACTATTCTATCCATATGCTGTCTTCTCTCATAAGTTTGGCTTTGGAGTCTGGCTTCCTGGATTTAAATCTCAGTTAAACCACTTAACTAATTGGTCATGTGGACAGGGTCCTTAAACCCTCTGCCCCTCAGTTTCTCTATTTGTAAAATGGACATGATTAATACCTTATGGGGTTGTTGCAAGGAATATATGGGTTAATATACACAATGCTTTTATAATAGTGCCTGGCACAATAAAGGTTAATAATAATTATTGTTTTTGTTATTTGTTGGTAGGCTTGGGAAAAGCATTTTCATAGCCCCAGAAAGTTTTTAGACCCCTTCCCTGGCTCCTCAGACCTTCTTGAATTATGGTTGATTTTCAAAGACACCACTGAGATAGTGGTAGGTTCATTTCCCTTTCTTTCTTTTTTTTTTTCATTTCCCTTTTTGACTCCTCAACATATTGCTTAATTAAACAGAATTACAAGTTTTTCAGTGAAACAGTTTTGAGAACTTTTTTTCACAAAGTTAGAATTGTGATCTTACCCAATGTTAATTTTATGGTTATCAGTGGTCATATTTAAAACATCTGTAGTATATTCATCAAAGTTCGTGTGCATACAGCATCAGTTGAAGTAACATGGTGTCTCTTGGGAAGTGTATGATGTGGAGAATTTTAGATCTGGGATGAATATCAATATTTATTCACATTTATTTTAGCATACCTTGGAAGGTGGTTTTTGTTCTTCATTTGTTTCTTTGGGCTACTGTTCCATTCTAAAACCCCAGATCATCTCTGGCTAGAGTGCTATGATTTCATGATTCCTACAATATTTTCCTAATTAGAATCCTATTAGATGGATGGCATCAGCAGGATAGCACAGTTGGCATGTGAAAAGACGCTTCTGAACTGAGAACTATGAACTGCAGACGTGCACCAAGCTCCTTAGCTGAAGCTGCAGGTAAATTTCTTAGGGCTGTCTCTTCTCACCTAAAGGAGTTCGAAAGAGCAGCTGAGTCCTTCAAAGCCTGACCATATTCTTGTTGTGAATTTTACCCATTATTTTTATTGACTTTCCAGTCATCCTGTTAATTGCTATTATATTCTAATTTCTCTGGTCCAGGGCTCATTTGTTTTGACCTTTGCACCTGGTGAAGACTCCTCCAGGGTCTTGAACTGTGGCAGCCCCTTCCTCCTGTGGTGGCCCTTTCCTCCTGTGGTGGGCTGTGTCTGAGACCTCCCTGCCAGGGAGACAGGCCATCCAGTGATCTTTGGATCTGGCACTGGTTGGACTAAGTAAGAGCAGCACTAAAAGAAACTCATTCTTTTATTTCCAGACACCATACCTACTTACTACTGGGAGGTGAACTGGTGATCTCTTCTGGGTGTTGGCTGTCTTTTGTGACATTGTTTGTCTTTTTAAAGTAAGACTGTGTTTTAGGACCTACTTGATTTCATACTGTTTTTCAAATGTTAACATGATAGATGAGTCCTTGGGGCAGAACATGAGTAAGTGTGAAAGCACAAGCTCTCAGGATTAAAATTTAAGCTCTTTAGAGTTGTCAGATTGAGAAAAAAATTGAGGTGATTTTTCAGAAGAGAAGCATCATATAAAAGTGTGAGTTGGCATCTGAATGTAGGTTAACTTTCTTTTCCCAAAAATAATGGTTAAAAGATATCTCTTTGTGTTGGCTTCCTAAGAGGACATGTAGTAAATCCTGAGACGCATTCACACAGCCATTACATAGTAGATAGTCTTTTTTGTTCCATGCATTCAACAACATTACTGAATGCCCACTGAGTGCCAGGCACTGTCCTAGGCACTGGGGATCCAGAAGTGAAAAACCAGACATGCAGCCTGGCTCGTGGAGTTTACGTTCTAGAGAATAAACATAAACCTAAATAAACAAGTTATACAGTAAGAGAAAAAGTTATTCCCTTTATAGGGGAAAAATAAAGGAGTTTAAAGGGAGTGGGGGCTGCTGGGAAGAATGCTACAATCTTAAATATGACAGTCAGCTAGGCCTTGTTGAGAAGGTGACAACTAACAGAAACTTAAAGAAGGTGAGGGAACAAGTCCTTCGTACCATGTTTCCCTGGAAAAAAACCTAACCAGAAAATAAGCCCTAGCATGATTTTTAGGGTGCTTATAATATAAGCCCTACCCCAAAATAAGCCCTAGTTAAGATCATCAGCCAAACATGACTGTATTTGAATACATGTAGATTTTTGTATGAATAAATGAATAAAATGCGTCTTTTGGAGCAAAAATTAACACATTTTTTGCGGGAAACGAGTAAACTCGTCATATAGCTTTTTATGCCCGATTACAAAGTGTTAATATAAGACCCGGTCTTATTTTCAGGGAAACATGGTACACCTGGAGGACAAGGGTTCCAGAGAGAAGGAGCAGCTTGTGTGCACGTGGAGGAACATGGGAAGGGCTGCGTGCTGGGGCCGAGTGGGTGAGAGAGGAGAGGAGGTCAGAGAGGGGAGGGGCACACCGTGTGGACGTTGTGGGGACTTTGGCTTTTACGCTCAGTGACTGGGAAAGACCCTGTCTGGTTTTAAGCAGAAGGGTAACATGATCTGACTCACATTTTAAAAGGATTATTTTGGATGCTGTGTTAAGAGTAGATTGTGGGAAGGCAGGGTAGAAGCAGAGAGACCATTAGGTGACAATCACAGTAACCAGGCAGCAGATGGTAGTGGCTCGGACCAGGTGACAGTGGAGGTTGTTAGCAGGAGTCGGATTCTGGGCACATTTTGAGGGTAGAACCAGCACGGTTTGCTAATGGGTTGATGAGCGGGAGAGAGGAGTCAGAGATGACTCTGGGGATTTTAGCCAGTGTAGCTGGAAGGGTAGATTGTTATTATTGGAGTAGGTAAGACTCGGGTGGGATGGGGCGGGGAGAGGTGCGTGTGTTAGGGGAAGAACAAGGGTGTGGTTTGTCTAGTTGCAGATGTCTAAACTACATGAAGCTTGTTTTTTTTTTTTTTTGAGAACATTGTAAGAAACATTCTGATAATAGATTTCCTAACACGTACAGACACACAATTTGTTCGTGGGAGGTAGAACCCTCTCTAACTGATGGTGAGCATCATTGGTTGCTGGGTTGGTGAGAACATTTGTAGTGGTATGGCAGGGCAGAAATAAGATGGCAGTGAGTGGAGGAAAGTAAGGAGAGGAAGTAGAGCCTTTGGGTATAGACCACAGGATCTACAGTTGCTCTGTCCAGCATGGCAGCCACTCGCTATATGTGGCTATTTAAAATTTAAATTAATTAAAATTACATACAATTAAAACTTCAGGGGCCGGCCGATTGGCGCAGTTGTTAAGAGCTAGCTTGGGATGCCAGTGGCCCCGGTTCGGATCCCACTTGAGGGCCAGTGACACTGCCCTCAAAAACAACAACAACAACAAAAAAAAACCAAAAACAAAAAACTTCAGTTCTTCACTTTCACTAACCACCCACTAGCCATTTTTGAACATTCCATCATGGCAGGAAATTGTATTTGACATCAGTGCTGGTCTAGGTGCTTAGCAGTGAAGGAGAGGAACACAACAGCAGTAGTTATTCTGAACTTTGTGTGTATGTAGTTAGGGTGTGTGTGTGTGTGTGTGTGTGTGTGTGTGTGTGTGTGTGTTTAATAGAGAGATAGAAAACATGGGAAAGAGCTCATTGTGAATGTGTGTGTTTGCCTCTGTCTGATCAGGTAGCTGTAGTGTATAAGAAAAGAAAAAGAAAAGCCCCACCACTCACTCCAGCCAGTATTTTGATACACTTAAAAGTTATTTTGAATTCTTCTAGGTGTGTTAAAAAATTTTACTTAGGAAGAGAAAGTATTCTTTTATTTCCATATCTCCATAATTTTTAGCTTTGCATATAAAGGGTTAATACGTGTTTGTTAATTAATCTCTGAACGGCTGTTGGGGCATCAGCGGTCTAGTGAGGTAACATGAGCATAATCACACAGCAATGTGCTGAGCACGTTCAAGGCTCCAGCTGCTGTGCTGTGCACTGAGGATATGGAAACGAATTTTGACTCTAAGAATATATCTGTGTCCCCAGTTTTGTACTGTCTTCCCCCAGGATGGTATTAAAGTCCACTTGGGTGTTGCCTCGTGCTGTGATTTGTGGGTCAAAGGGAGCTTGCGTAGCCTTGCTGAAGTCTTGGGCAGGGTAGTTAGCTAGAGACCTGTGACGATGTATCCCCGACTACACTGCCATCCCTAAGGTCACACCTGTCCACATGTATTTAGTGAGCTCCTGCTAAGTGTCTACCCATCTGTTAGCTTGTAGTGGGTAGCAAAGATTAGAAAAGAAGATCAAACTCCTCCTCTAGTTGGCAAAATGAGACATTGTAAACACATGAAGATAATAACAGAGCAGTGATTAGGAAGTTCCATCACCATGTATTTGACCCCCTTTGCCCTCTTCTACCCGCCCCCTTTCCCCTTCTCCTCTGGTAACCACTAAACTGTTGTCTTTGTGTATGATTTTTTGTTTGTCTTGTTCCTTTTGTTGCTTTCAGTTTTATTTCCCACATATGCGTGAAGTCTTGGTTCTCAACTTTTTCTTTTTTTTTTGGTTCTCAACTTTTTCTGTCTGACGTACTTGGCTTAGCATGATAATCTCAAAATCCATCCATATTGTTGCAAATGGCACTGTTTCATCTTTTCTTATGACCGAGTAGTATTCCATTGTATATATGTACTGTATCTTCTTTGTCTGGTCATCCATGGAAGGACACTTTGGTTGTTTCCATGAATGACAGCCTTTAAAACTTGGAAAAAGAATTTTAACTTGACGTATCCAGCAATGGGGAACATTGTAGGGACTCGTGTAGGGAGATGATCTGATGCAGGGGCATCTGCTAAGCACATAGACATGGCATCCCTCACTAGCATGCGAGGCCAGAGCAGCAGAGAGCAGGGGTGGAAAGCATTGATCTTGCCTGTGCTTGATGCTGTGTGAAAATTTCAGTGGCACTATTTAAGAGAAATTAAAGATTTCTCCTTTCTCCTCCTAGTGTTGTCAGCATTGCTCCTAGTTTCACAGATAGATCACTCACTGGTGGGGGTGTGAAACAAGGAGAGACATGAGCCGATCTTTATAAATACTCAGTTCACTCCTCAGTGCTAGACACTCCAAATCATTAAATTACTCAGAGAATTAGAGATTCCCAGGGATGCTTCAGCATCTGTGCGCTTTGCTAGGTTTGTATAAAATGTACTACTTGTTTCCTAATTGGAATTTAAGGAGGCAGCTAAAATATGTATTGATGTAGTTATTTATAATGCAAACTGAAAATAAGCCTACCTACCACATTGAGAATTATTTTTTTAGGGCTTTGCTACAAAGAGGTATCTGTCATTCCATTGTTTATATCACATCTGGTTCTTTCAGATTCCCAGCATGCAGGGAAAAGTTCTTTCCTGAAGATAGGCACTGGTGTGATTCATGGAAAGGAATCTTTTTAACCTGTCAGGAAATGTGTCTCTCCCTCAGGTCCTTGATAAATCTCATGGCTTTTGAGGGTACTTAATGAGCAGTACTAATTGTTCATGTTTTCTGTATCTGTATCTGCACAGATGTCCCTTAATTTTGGATATTTGCCTTGGTATAACAGTACCTCTAAACACCTTTTGAATGGTATTCATTTTGTGTGCACCAGGTTTCTTCGTAAGCCTTAACTACAACAGTTATTATGTCATTAGCATATGAAGGAGAAAAAGACAGAATTAATGAGAAAAATGAAGCATGAAATATCCAGAGTTTACATATAATAATAACGAAAGAAAAGGAAGAAGAAATCCAGCTATATCAAAGTACTAACATTGATTAAACCAAAGGCCAGTGCAGGGCACTAGCTTACAAATGACACTTTGAGAACCCTGGTTCTCACCATGGATTGAGCCTTCCCGTTCTCTTGAGACGCTTCCCCATGGTGTCCCTGGAGAATAGACTCTCCTACAAAGGAAGACAGAGTCTCAAGTCTTTTCTTTGTAGCTGTGGTCCTGCAGGTGTCTTATTCTGTGTTAGAGACAGCTGCGAGGACCACCATCTTTATCGGAATGGATGGGACCCTGGACCCCGAAGACAACTTACACAAGTTTCCCAGATGGGGCTCTGTCACGAAATATAATATTTTCTCATATCTCTTCCCAATTCCATCTCTTCACATCATGACAACCCACATCTCATAAAGCAGTCATTCATAAGACCATTCACCATTTGGGGTTTTCTCTTTGTGGTCCATGTTTGTAACACTGTCAAATAAGCCGTGCTCCGGGCATTCATGATTTCCTCCTGCTCCCAGTATTTCCTCTCCATGTTCTTTTACAAATGCCCACCATCCAAACACTAACCTGAAATGGATTTTATGTAATGGGGAAAACCAGGACTTATCAAGATCATTACTGTTACACACATGGCAAAGATGCACAGTGTACGTGAGGTCATTTTTAAGGAGAATAACAAGCACAGAGGGCTTGAAGCGCTTCTGATTTCTATGTTGTTCACTCCAGTTTTATTTGATTATTTGGCCTTCAAGGGATAAAAACCTCTGTCACATTAGGCCTCTGCTACATTAATGCTCCTTTACCAATGCAAGTTAGAGTCATGGAGCAATTCGGTGGTGGAGAAAGGGGAGGTATTATTTTTGTCATTACTTAACTTCTAGAGTCATTCTGAAGAGCACCAGTGCCCCTTGACTGCCTGTGAATGGGACTTTGCTCCATTTGGGAATCACTAGATTGTAGAAGCATTGCAATCATGTTCCTTAAAGCAGTGCTTTCCAACCTTGGCTGCACATTACAATCTCTTGGGGGAGTCCAGGCTGCTCTACAGACTAATTAAATCAGAATAGGACATCAGTATTTTTAAAGCTCCCCAAGGTGATTCCAATGTGCAGTCATGGTTGTAAACCATGGCTTTAAGGGAATCGGAAGATCTAGACCTGGAAAAGCCTTACAGGTAATAGTCCTCAAACCTATGCCTATTCAGGGGGATTGGTCCCTGGAAATGGTAATACTCTTTGCAGAACATTGTGACATATATTTGACCTTCTCTCTTTAATGAGTATATGACCTTCTTTGGGGGGAACTGAATATTTTGTGTATTAAGTGCTATATATATGTACTTCAATTCCCATCACAGTCTTCTGACATAGGTCTTTTGTTACTATCATTCTTATTTTATGAGTGAGAACTCAGAGGCAAAGAAAGGTTCGGTCACTTGTCCAAGACTACACAACTGGAACTTGAGCCCATGCACCCTGGCTGTGGACTCTGTCCTCCTATCTACTGCCTCACAGAGAGTCCACACAGAGAGAAAGTCAAACATTGCTTCATTCAACAAATATTTACTGAGTGCCTATCCTGTGCCAGGCACTACTCTAGAATGTTCAAGCACACGTACTCATACTTTAGATGTGAATGGCTTCACAGATACCAGACTGGTATATCACTGTCAGAAAAGTGACTTAAAATCAATGGTTTCAAAAAATGATAAATTTTCATTCAATATCCTATAACATCAACTCTTCTATGTGTAACAACCTTATACAGCAAGTTAACCATTAAGTTGAATGTATTTTTTTTTTTTTGAGGGCAGTGTCACTGGCTCTCATATGTGGGACCCAAACCGGGGCCACTGGCTTCCCAAGCCAGCGCTTAACCACCGCGCCACTCAGCCGGCCCTGGATGTATTTTTTTAAATTTTCTTTGAGACTCCCTTTTTGACCCATGGATTAGTTAGGAATGTATTGTTTAATTTCCATGTGTTTCAAGATTTTCTTCTCTTTCTGTTCTTGGTTTCTACCTTGAATCCATTATGATCAGAGGATACTCTATAGTTTCAAGTCTTTTAAAATTGTTGGTTTGTGTCATATACCACATATAGTGGGTACTTGAAAAATATGTGTATTATGCTATTGTTAGGTGGAGTATTCTGTGTATGTCGATTAGATTCTGTTGGTTGATTGTGTTCACATCTTCTCTTCTATATCCCTGCTGATTTTATATCTAATAGTTGCATCAGTTCCTGACAAGGGGATTGAAGTCCCCAGTTATGAGTGTGGAGTTGTCCTTTCAGTTTTATCAATTTTTGTTCTATGTATTTTGAGGCTCTGTTGTTTGGTGCACACACATTTAGAATCATTGTGTCTTCCTGGTGGATTTATCCTTTTATCATTTTATAATGTACCTCCTGTATCTAGTAATTTTCTTTGTTCTACAGTCTACTTTATCTTGTATAGCCAATTCTTTTTTAAAATTAATGTTTGTAGGGTCTACCTTTCTCCATCCCTTTTCTTTCAACATACCTACCGTGTTTCCCCCAAAATAAGACATAACTGGAAAATAAGCCCTAGCATGATTTTTCAGGATGCTTGTAATATAAGCCCTACCCCAAACATAAGCGCCAGTTAAGATAGTCAGCCAGACATGACTGACTAAATGTAGAGTTTTGTACATGAATAAATGAATAAATGTAGATTATTGGAGCAAAAATTAATATAAGGTCCGGTCTTATTTTTGGGGAAACATGGTATGTCATTTGTTGAATTGAAGTGCGTTTTTTTTTGTAAATAATCCATAGTTATTTTGTTTGTATGTTTTAAAATCCACTCTGCCAATTTCTTCCTTTTAATTGGTGTATTTAGACGATTTAGATTTAAGGTAATTATTGGTATGTTAGAGTTTATGTCTCCCAAATTAACTATTTACATAACCAGGGTATATTTTTTATTTTAGAGAGTTCATCAAGAGATTAAATTAAAATAACTATTAGTGGGTACTTTACCAAGGGGTATTTATTTATTTGTGATTTAATGGCCAAAGTAAGAGTTTAATATAATCCACTTGAAAATTTTCTAGGCTAAATTTATTGCAGCCATGCTCAATTGCATGGGGTTTAGGGTCTCAGCTGCCCATTTATCCATATGTTTAGTGGGCCCAGAACTTTTTCCTGAGGAACTTTTTAGTTCTATCTGGGGATCTCCCTTTGCCCAACTCCATGCAGAGTTTGGGTAGCTTTATGTTCTGGCACATGTCTAGTGTGTCATAAGAGGCTGTCAATAATGCCGCAAGCACAATAACTGATAATGAATGCATCTACTCTTAATGAGCAGCATTGCGTATTTACATATTTATATGTCACTATCAGTTACTCATGTCTCAGTTATTATTGCTGCATTACAAATTATTCCAGAATTTAGATGCTTGAGATCACTATTTTCATATGCTGACGGATTCTGTGGGTCAGGAATTCCAGAACGACACAGTGGGGATGGCTTGTCCTTGTTCCTGCATGTGTGGGGCCTTATCTGGGAAGGCTAAAAGGCTAGGGGTGATTTGACAGCTATAGGCTAGAATCATCTGAATGCTCATTTACTCACAGATCTGGCAGCTGGGCTGTAATAATATGAGGACCAGGACTGCTCACTAGGGTGCCTCCATGTGATCTGTCACTGGAGCATGGCTTCTTTACAGTGTGACAGACTCATGGTAGTTGAACTTTCCTGCATGGCAGTCTGGGCCCCAAAAAGAAATGTTCCGGCAAACACAGTGGATACTGCATCATCCCTTTGCTGGCCTTTTAGGCAAAGCAGTCATAAGCCCACTCATATTCAAGAGGAGGGGACCTAGACTCTTTCCCTTGATGGGAGCCTTGTCAAATGATTTTGGGGGTCATGATTTACTTGAGAAGAACATTTAGGGAGTTCTACCTAAATAGGTTAAATGTTCTTATAGTTCTCTGAGTTTGAAAAATTCCTTATATTAAACTATCATCTGAAAACTGTGTTTCTAATAGACCACATTGTTTTGATACCCTGTGAAATTGTTTTTATACTTTAGTAGTACAGCATCAGTTTTAGGATGTTACTGAAGTTACTGTAAGAATTTTGTAAAGGCAGTTGCTCTCATCATCTGAAGATTACAGTTGTATTCCTTCTTGTTTATTGTTATTTTGTGGACATAATGAGTTGTATATTGTTTAGTGCCTGTCTTGTACCATTGGGAAAACTGATGCTTTGAGAATTGACTTTGTTGAAAGTTAATAGAGCAAGTTAATGGCTGAGTAGAGTTGAAATTCAGGTCTGTCTTTCTCCTGGGCCAGACTGTCTTTATAATAACTTTCCCTAGCTTTGTTACCTAAGGTATCACTGTATGATTTGCCACTTTACAGCAGTTTAGCATGACCAAAACATCGCTCAGCGTTCTGAGCAGATTATTATATTAAAAAGAAGTTCCTGTTGGGTTGACAAACCTCATACCTCCCAATTGTCACTATTAAAGTTATTTCCTAGTGTGCTTTTATCACCCCAAAGGAAAAATGCTTTTTACACTCTCATTATGTGTTGTGCTTCCCTTTGGGGATCAGGTTGAGGTGTGTGTCTACGTTCGAGTCTGTGTTTCTAAGGACACAGAAAATGTGGTATAGGACGTATTTTTCCAATTGAAAGCTAATCTGTGGGGGTTTTTTTTCTTCAAAACTTTATGGTGGTTAGAACTTACTTTTTTATAGTTTAAGATTCAGATTGTTATATTTTAGCTATAGCAATTGTCAAAAAGAAAAAGAAAGATAATCCACCAACCAATGTCCAAACAAAACAAAAACCTCCTTAGGGAAGGAGGTTTAGCTAAGGTAAGACTCCTTAGTGAGATTCACAAGGCTTTCTGAGAAGCGGAAACTGCTTGGACCTTCAGCTTCATGTCTTGCCATATTCTTCACCGGGCCCATCTCCAAGCCTTCCTGAACTTCTGTAGTTTTCTGAATGTATCACATTCTTCCTCTGTACTGTCGTACACTATGTCATATGTTGGTCAAGCTGCCTGGAGAGTTCTTCTTGCTCTTGCCTGCTGCAAGCTCCTCCCCCTCAACTTATCCCTGATACTTGCCTCTCTTGGGCGGCCAACCCTAAAGCTCCCAGACAGAGTTAGGGGTTTCTGATCAGCTGCCCTGACCTCAGTGCTATAGCTGCTCATTTCTGTTTCTGTGTTTTATTTATCTTTATTTACTCAAGTCCATTACCAATAATGGAAGGTGCTTATTGAGGGATCGTTGCGTGGATTAATGGGTTAACAGAAGCAGAGCACATCATTCACTATCATCCTGTCTTTACCAACTGCCCTTGTTTGTGGTCCTTAAATGTTTGCAAGAAATGATACATTATTCTGATTTCATGTAAAATACTATCAGGGTTTGAGCCATAGCTCCGAACTTTCTCTATGGTATAGCATAGGTGTTCAAAAGACAAAAAAAAGAAAAGAAAGAAAAAAGGATTGGGGTCCGAAAGTGTACTTTTCATGTTATTTTTCCAGATTGGTGACAGCATTAGTTCCTCTCCCTTTTGTGACCACCATAGAAGCAACAGCAATAGCAGATCCAGCCTTGTCATAGTGTGTGTTTAGCAGGCGTTTGGTCATAACTTATCTCTCATTAGAAACTCAATTGATTTAGACCATTATTACTTATTACAACGGCTAGTTTTTCATTTTTACTGTCTAACATTTGTACCAGTTTGGAGTAAACCAGTGGTTCCCAAAAGCTAGTTCTCAGACCCAATTTAATAGGTTTGGTGTGAGGCCCAAGAGTCTGTATTTTATAAAGCTTGGCTATTTCTACTGACATACACAAATATAGGTCAACTAGTGTCTATTATGGTAGAAAAATGTGACCTGTATTCTAGGCCTTCAGGGTCTTCTCTTGCTTTTCGTTTGCTATGGTTGATTGTAGTTCAGAAGTTCCACACTAATACATATTTCCCCCACCCCAACCCCTAGATGCCCAGTGATTCAATCTTGTTGTCTATTCGTAAAGCTAAAATGAATTCTTACCACTGACTAATTAGATGAGTTAGTCAAATGAAGTAAATGCCTATAAGAGGTGAAACTTATGATTTTCCTTGAAACACAAAGTAGTTGATGTTGGTGCTTTCAACATATACTGTGATTTGATTTTTTTTTTTAAAGATTTTATTGGGGAATTGGGGGAGGGGAAAGCGTTGGGGAATTGGGGAAGGGGAACAGGCAAGTTGCTGTCCTTTTGTTCTTCAGTCTAGTTGTAGAGGAGGTTGCTTCACTGGCCCATGTTGGTATTGTGACTCTTCCCAGATGAGGCAGTCACTTGCCGGCCATTGGACAGCTGCTCATGGTCACTCACAACAGCTCATGCCGGCTGCCAGCCACTCCCGGTGGCTCACAGCAGCCCACTGTAGCTGGGGCTGCAGCCTATGCCATTGCTGGCAACTCATGGCAGCCCAGCTTCAGGTTGAGCTGTTGTTCACCATATTAGCTGTAGAGGGTGCAGCGTCACTGGCCCTCATGTGGGATCTGAACCGGGGCCCTGCTGCTCAGAGCTGGAGTCCCAAGCCAACTCGTAACCAATGTGCCATTTGACCCACCCTGTGATTCGATTTTTAAGACCAGGAAGTAGGACCCCAGAATCATTCTATATTTTGTTTTAGGTGGTACAAAGTCAGTGGGATAGTCAGGGTTAGACCTGAGTTTGGGCACAGGTATTGGCCAAGCACAGAGGCCGTCTGGAAAAGCCAGGAGACGGCATGTCGGGCAGCAGGAAGGAGGCTGTTCTAATTATGTTAATGATTGGGGGGGGTGGTATAGGTGTGATAAGGTGCATGGTAGTGCTAGCCAGTATGAAGGAGCAGTGTAGTCAGATAAAAGGACATGGTATCTGATAAAGGGCTATGGGGTCAATGATGGGAAAATTCCAGTTGATATCATACATTAGAAATGGGTTACTCAAGCAACAGCTGAAAAACACCCTATTGCAACAGTGTTAAAAAATGACCTCAACTCAAATGTTATATATACTAATTTGTGTATCATAAGGCTTTCTACCAGAATGTCAAGAATCCTCACATTTCTGGATCCACTGTGATTGGATTCAGCTTCCAGACATATTTAATGCCAGTACATACATAGCCCAGTAGGAGGAGAGCTTGCCCTTGAGCCCTGACCTGTCTGACCCAAAGCAATAATACATTAAATAGCTCATGGAGCAAAGGGGGATGTAACAATAATAATAGTAGCAATAGTTGTTATCGTTACAGCTGTTGCTGACATCACTAACTCCTATGTACCAGGCTTGCACATTTACATATATTAATTTAATCTTCACTGCAGCCCTATGAAGAAGTAGATATTAATCGCATTTTTTTTTAAAGATGAGGAAATTGATGTCAATGAATCAATCAGTAATCTCTTAATCTTCTAAGGTGAGTTTTAAGACTAAGTTCTGATATACTTTGGAAAGTTAATTAGCTTTCTGAGGTATCTTTCTTGATGTTTTTCTATCTTCAAAACTCAATCTTGGGCCGGCCAAGTGGCACGGTGGTTAAGAGCTGGCTTGGGAAGCCAGCAGCCCCGGTTCGGGTCCCACATATGAGGGCCAGTGACACTGCCCTCAAAACAAAACAAAACAAAAAAAACTCGATCTCAAAAAGAAAGGAAGAACAGAAAGGAAAGAAGAGTTAGAAATATTCTTTTGATGGTTAAGTTAATTTACCTTTGAGGAACTTGACTATGACATGCTTTTAAATTTAGTCATTATGCCCATCACCTGGTGAGCATACCACTTGTAACCTTGAACAAGTTACTTACTGAACTTCTATAAAAGCCTCAATTCACCCATCTGTAAAAGGAAATGGGTCAATGGCTTACTTCTTCAGAAGATTTTTTAGAATTAAGATGATATTTGTGAACGTGGTTTGAGAAGTAGACATGAGACGGGATAATGTAAATACAGTTAGGCTGTATGGTCCTCTATTTTGGAAATAAGTTGCTAAGTAGTTATACACAGACAAGCTCAACACTTAACCAAACACAACATTCCTTGCTCTTTGACCTTTTAACTCCTGCTTGTTGTTGCTGCCTATATCTTAAATTTTCTGCTTTCCCACAACATCCTGGATGTACTGTCCACAATGTTTTGAGAGGAAGTCTCACAGCTGTTCGGAAACATACCCTGATAATGGCTGCTCTGACTTCCCTTCCTCGGATGTTTGTTCTGGAATCCCTACAGGATTTTCTACTATCTCAGTCTCCACCACTGCTGTCTAGACTCTTAAACTCTAGTTAGTCCAGGTAGGTGTCTAGTCTGTGTAATTATTCACTATTGGTTTCTTAAAGTAAGGTTATGGAAAAAGAGAAAGCTGCCATTTCTTCATAGAAGCCTGTTATCCTTGAAGAATAAGAACTCAGGCTGAGAAAGATATCTGTGTAGCTGGGGTCTTGAGCAGCACCTCCTCTGGTCTGGCCAACGCAACAGCACTGAGGGAGAGAAAGCGCAGAGGCCTGGTGTCCAGGGCAGCCACACCCTGGACCTGTTCATCTCCAGGAAGAGCCCCACTTTTTCATTAATCTTAAACATCCTCAGAAATCAAATTGTTTCCCCTGTGCCTTCTGTTATTACCCTTGACTTCAGTCTCTTTGTTGTTTATCCTTATTTTGATCCATTTCGCATCCTTTGACCCTGCCTTTCCTTAGGGCTTCACTCTTCCCTCTCCTGGACCCCATGTGTCTTCCTTCAGCCACTTTCTTCTCAAGCCCCTACTTCCTTGCACACCACAGCTTCCTTGCAGAGCCCAGCCCTAGATCAGTGAGTCACCTCTTTTCTCTTCCCTTCCCTGTTCTTCATGCTGCTGGTGGAAGGTTCCTGTGAATGTACGTGTTGAAGTTAGTACAAATGAATGCTCTCTTGCCCAGCAGAGCCATTGTGCTATTTTGTATCTCCTCTCCACGTATTTACCCCGTTCAGTCTCCCGTTCTCCACTGCCACCATCCCAGCCCTTTATCACTCCTCTCAAAGCCTGTACCTTACCCTGAACCCTCTCGCTCTCAGCGCTGCCTTTCTCTTGCTTCCCTGAGAAATTATCGACGTTCGTTCTCATGTGTTCCTTAGGCTCCTTGCCTTAAACTTGCACTGTCTGTACCCCTGCTGTCCTCCTCCTGTCCTATTTTGGAAATAGGCGACCCTTCTCTGTCCAAGACCAGGTCCTTCCCTGGGAGTAGATTCCACTCATCTGTCACTTTCTCATTCCATCCCTGTATCCTCATTACTTCTGTTCATTCCTACCTCTCAGTGTATGGTGGACTTGCGTCTTCTTCCTATTTTTTTAAAAAAGAAAACACTGTTAACTCTGTAAGTTCCTCTGGCAACTACTTTTGGCATTCATTCCCTTCTTAGTGGAGCACCTTCCTTCCTCCCTCCCCGCTCCCCCCAGCCCCCTTCCTGATGCGCAGCAAATACTCACTGGGGCTGGAGGAACAGGATCTGGTTTTCATGGAGCTTCCCTTCTAGTGGTGGGAACAGTAATAAAGACTTGGGTAAGTAAACACATTCAGTTCATGTGCTATGGAAACACTGAAGAAGGTGACAGAGAGTGACTGGGGTGGGATGGAGGGGGCAGCTTCAGAGAGTGAGACTAGGAAGGCCTCTTGGAGGAGGTGGCATCTGTGTTGAGACCGAAAAGGGGAGAAGAATCAGCCATGCTGGGACCTGAGGGGAAAGCATTCCAGGCAGAGGGGAAAGAAAGGGCAACACAAAGGTCCCCAGAGGCAGAAATGAACTTGACTTCAAGAAAATGAAAGTAAAGTTCTCAGCTCACTCCTGCCATTTCGTCTCTCATCCTCTTTCAAATCTGGCTTCATGCCTATCACTTCTCTGAAACCATTATTGGTAAGATTGCCAGTGATCCCTTGCTATCCAGTGGTCTGTTTTGTCTTCATTGTACTTAACCTTGATGTAACAGCTGCACTGTTACAACAACCCGTCCTCACCACTGGGGTGGCCTCCCTGCTGCTCTCCTCTGCCTTCCTCTTTCCTTCTCTCATTGCCAGAGACCTCTCTGTGTCCTTTGGGGATCTACACACTCTGCACCCACAGGGTTGGGATATCCCAAGTCTGCATCCTGGGCTCCCTCTTCTCATTCTACAGACTTCCTGGCTGATCTGACCCACACCCACGTCTTCATTTTATATGCTGGGGACTTTGTTTAAAAAAGGCCTGTCTGCTGAGGTGCAGACCTCCTTATGCCGCTCCTCAAATTAGCACAAAGCTCAACGCGTAACCCTTTTCTCACCTGTAACTGGAGTCACGCTAAATTTCTCCTCCCTCACCTGCCATCCTATTTCTAAGCAAGTTCTCTTGAGTTCTTTCCACTTCTCATCAGCTCTACTGCCTTATTTCATGCTGTATCATTGTGGTTCTTGCCTTGCTCTCTGATCTCATGCCCTGTCATTTATCCATGCTCCACACCACTGCTCTCATGTGCTGAAATGATCTCCTCTCTCCCCTGTTAAAGACCAGTTCCAGGACAGTTTGTTCTGTAGGATGCCTAGTGGGCCTGCGTGGTACCCTACCTGACTTTCCGGCTCCATCTCCCACCTCTCTCCCACACCCACCTTCTATATACCTCAGCCTTGCTGAGCTGCCTCAAGTTTGCCAAACATAATAGGTTGGCATTTGTTTTGTTTTCTCAGTATCTTTGCTTATGCTGTTATCTTCCCGGAGAAAGTCCTGTCCGCTGTTGTAGGCTTGGCAGACACCCACTCAGTCTTCAGTTCTGCTGAAATATCTTCAAGATCAAACTGTCCACACCCTCCAGCAGGTGGAGACGCCCTCCTCTCTCTTCCCTTACACCTTGGGCAGGCTCCTAGGTGCTTCTATGATTTATGCCTGCTTTGTTTACCTACCTGCCTTCCCCTGTAGAATGTGAATTCTGAAAGCACAGTGATGTTTATCATGTTCATCTTTATATCTCTAGTATAGAACACAGTCCATGGTAAGTAATAGCCATAAGAAAAATCAATAGGGATAAAAATAACCATGTCTAGTGAATATGAATCGTGTGAGGCTGGAGGGTCACCTGGTTTGGAGCCCAACCCACTGCTGCCCAGGAATCATAACACATCTTCACTTCTTTTTGTTCAGTAGTGAGAGCTTTCATGGAGTGATGGGTAGGTTGTAGTTTTGTGGGGGTGGTGGGGGAAATGGCTCTGAAAAGAAAGGTCAACAGCTAGTCCTACTGATGAAGTAAGGAGGAACTCTTAAGTAAGTGAGGGTCTTAGAGACTTCTGACTAAGAAGCAAGTATTAAATTTGTCTGCCTGGCTCTATGGCATGAACAAATACATGCCAAATGCAAAAAGTAGAAATAAGAAAAGGCGACTCATGAATTGTTTCAGCAAGGACATCAGTCTGTGCAGCCATTTTTTATCAAATGAAAGAAAGGTTTAGTGAAAGTTGACCATGGTGATAAACTTGAGTCGGGACATGTCCAGAAGCTGCTATGAACTGAAGCTCTGAGATGCAGGAGAAAGCTGCATACAGACATTTGTGTAACCCAGCAGATGAAGAAAAGCTTTCAAGTGGTTACTTTGTATTGTTTTTTTAATGGGAAGAAATTATTGATGTTATAGCACCTGAGCATTTAGGGATTCACAGCAGTCTGAGGACATCTCTTTCATAAATGTCAAATGTCTACTACTTTCTCTAAGAAAATAGAGCTGATAACACATGGCACTGTAATGATGTCTCATTTATCTCATGTGGTCTGGGAATGAGATAGTCTATCTAAGCAGAATTTTCTAGATAACTGAATCACCAATATAGTAAAAGTTCTATTTTGGGGTAAAATCTTTCTCAGTATTTTTTTCCTTCTCCTCCTTCCCCTCCTCCTTCTGTTCCTCCTCCTCCTCCTCGTCCTCCCCCTCCTTTTCCTCCTCCTCCTCCTCTTCTCCTTCTTCCTCTTCCTCTTCTTCCTTTTCTTCCCTTTCTTCTCCTTCTCATTCTCCATTTATTGGGGTGACTGCTTCTCTTCTTGAACAGACTAAGAAGAATGTGCTCTTGCAGTATAACAGTGTAAATAGGTAGGTACTCTTGCAGTGATAGCTTCAAAGGCAATTTACATGGGTAAGTGTTTTTTCTTTATAGTACATAATTTCAGATATTCAAATTTCTTTTAAAAATAATGTTTTGCCTCCTCCTCTGCTGATAGGAAGTGATGTGTCACTATTTACAACTGTCAGCATTTCTCTGCCTGTTACAGATTTCCTTTTCCTATATATTCTTTTTTTTTTCTTGTTAGAAACTTCTCTTTTTCATGAAAATCCCCCCTTTCAAAATTTACTAATTTAATCTGTTATAGACTATGAATTCAGATGATTGTTATTTAACAACTATTACTATTGTGTGTTAAAATAAAAGAAAAGGCCTAAGGATGATGTGAGGATTCTCTGTGGGTAAATGAGCTAAGAACAGTCGTTTTTAGTATGGACTTTCTGTTGTGTATTCTGACTTCTGTTTTTCACATTTCTGCTTCTTTTCTATGCTCTGAGTTACTCATGTTGCATGTGAAAGGTTACTCCTAGGGAATAAACCCTTGCATACTGGGTATGTTCCAGTCATTCATTAACATGTTTGGTGAACACAGGCAAATTACTACTTTTCTGTGTCTCAGTTTGCTCATCTGTAAAATGGGAAGTCTGGACTAGATGATCACTAAAGTCCTTTCATGTTCCCATGTGCCAAAAAAGTATTGGGTGTCAGAAAAGCCATGATGCATCTTTGCAACAAATGGCACTAGTTCATTTTTGGAAGTACTAGAGTCATTCGCATCTATGTTATTGCTATGTCATCTGACAGCTGACTGTTCTAGCTTCAGTCTAAAAAAAATTGAGTGATTTGGTTGGGTTTTGGAGATTTTACAATAAGCTGAAGATGGAAGACCAAACTGTGTGCATTTTTGCCATATTTTACTGTTTTACTTCCGTAAAGGGAAGAACGTGCATCAAACTTGTCAAAAAATTGCATAAAGTTTATGGTGACAATGCTCTACAAGAACATCAGTGCCAATGATGGTTCGTTAAATTCCGTGCTGGTGATTTTGATCTCAACGACGCTTCTTGGTCAGGGAGGCTCACCGAGGTTGATAATGACAAAATAAAGGCATTGATAGAGTCAAACCCATGTTACATGACATGAGAGGCTGCAGAAACATTGAACATCCATCATTCAAGCATTCAGGACCACCTGAAGAAGCTGGGATATGTAAGCAAGCTCAATATTTGGGTTCCACATGAACTCAAAGAAGTTCATTTGATGGTGCTTATAAACATCTGCAATACGCTCATTAAACATGAGGAAAACGATCCTTTTTTGAAGCGACTGATAACTGGTGATAAGAAGTGGATTGTTTACAACAATGTGGTGTACAAACGGTCTTGATCCCGACGTAATGATTCACCTCAAATGACATCGAAAGCAGACATTCATCAGAGGAAAGTTATGCTCTCAGTGTGGTGGGATTTTAAGGGTGTCGTGTTTTTCAAGCTCCTACCAAGGAACCAAACAATCAATTCTAATGTATTCTGTCGGCAGTTGGACGGTTTGAATGAATCCATCATCCAGAAATGTCCAGAGCTTGTTAATTATAAAGGAGTTGTATTCCATCGCAACAACACGAGACCACACACAAGTTTGATCACCCATCAAAAATTATTGGAGCTTAGATGGGATGTGTTGCCACACCCACCATACTCGCCTGACCTTGAGCCATCAGATGTCCACTTGTGTTACTGTCTTCAAAACTCTTTGTGTGGTATAATGTTCAATTCAGATGAGGCTGTAAATCAGCACCTTGTTCAGTTGTTTGCAAATAAATACAGGTCCTTCTATGAACAAGGAATTATGAAGCTCACTGAAAGATGGCAAAAGGTTATTGAACAAAACGGTCATTAGATCATTGATTGATCTTTGTTCTTTATATAAATCAATGACTTTTGAAAAACATAGACAAATACTTTATGACTTTTCCAACAACCCAATAGTTCAGCAAAGAAGAGTTTGAGAGCTCTAAGACCACAGTGTCTGGAGGATTGAACAATCACTTTGGATTGAGAGTGTCATGGAATCTTCCCAAAGGAGGAGGGTCAGATTTAGAAGGGGTAGAAGGGGGAAAGGTAGACTGGTGGGAAAGTGTCTTGAGAAAGGCCTTTTCAGAGGAGAGCAGTTATTATGGTAAAATATACATAACATAGAATTTACCATTTTAACCAGTTTTAAGTGTACAGTTCCATGACATAAAATACATTCACATTGTGGTGTAACCTTCACCATTACCCATTTCTGGAACTTTTTTTTAATCATGTGAAACAGAAAGTCTGCACCCATTAAACACTAGCTCCCCATTCCCTGCTCCCTCAGCCCCTGGTAACCACCAATCTACTTTCTGTCTCTATGAATTTGGCTATTCTGAGTACCTCATATAAGCGGAATCCTACAACATTTGCCCTTTTGTGACTGGCACTTAGCATGTTTTTAGGGTTCATCCGTGGTGTAGCATGTATCAGAATTTTATTCTGTTTTAAGGCTGAGTAAAATTCCATTGTATGGATCTACTATGTTTTGTTTATGCATTCATCTGTTGATGGAGTTGTGGGTTGTTTCCATATTTTGGCTGTTGCGAATAATGCTGTTATAACATGTATGTACACATATCTGGTTGAGTGTTTTCTTTTGGGTATATATTCAGAAGTGTAAATGCTGGATCATATGATAATTCTATGTTTAACTTTTTGAGGAACTGCCAAATTGTTTTCCACAGCAGCTGCATCATTCACGTTCCTAACCAGTATTGCAGGAGGGTACCAGTTTCTCCTGGGGAAAGAATAGTTGTATATGCTTAGTATAAATCAGCTTGACTGGAGCCCAGATTTCACATGAGTCAGGGCAAGACCTACAATTAGAACAGTAGATGGGGACCAGATTATGAAGGGTCTTGAAGTCTGGCCATGGTATTCCATCGGCTTTGGGAAGCTAGTGAGGGCTCCTGAGCTAGGAGGAAAGTAGGATTAAAGCAGTATTGTAGGAAGGCAAAGGGTCACGGGATATGTGCAGGATGGATTGGGCCCTGGCATTGAGACATGGGACAGCAGAAGATCACAGTTATCCAACTGGGAGACCTGGGATCCATGTAGGAAGGTAAGAAAGGCAGGGATGAAAATGGAGACACTTCTGGACTCAGGAGTGCAGCATTGGCCACAACCTGTGTCCACTCATATTGAATGAGGGTAAGGAGTCATACCTCCTTGACCTTCAGCATCATGATTTCTGAGGTCCTGAGTTGAAGACAGGATGTAGAGTAGACACTTGTGTCTGGTTATCCCCTTGGCTCCTGAAGGAATAGCCATTTGCAGCAGATCATGGAGCTGTATCTTGCCTCATCTGGAGGTGTCCACACCTAGTTGGTCCTCCTAGGGCCTGGCCCCCTTGAGGAGGATAAGAAACATTAGGATGCCTGTACAGAGAGCAGAAACACAAAACTCAAAGTAAGTATGGAGAGAAAGAAGAGAAAAGAGGGTGCCAGTTAGGGGGTCTAAATCAAAATTTAAGCTAGCTTCAAAGTTCCAATTTGGTCTTTGATTTCCACAGTGCCTAAAAATGATACCATCTTATGAAATATTACAAGAAAGGTGTTTGTGTGGCTGATTTGCTTTGCATTTGCTACTGTGCATGCCAGCTTATGGGCTGGAAGCCATTCCTGCCTCAGCATGCTTCAGCCCCCGCTTTCGTCAATTTCTATGTGTTTCTACCACTAAAGATTTCCAGGAGGCACAGGCTCCATTTAAGTTGTTGTCCTTCGTGTTACAAGAAGACAGAGTGCTGAGTGTGTGCATGTGCCTGTGGGTGTGGTGGATGGATAGCTGGGTGTGGGTTTTAGTGGCCATAGGTTGCAAGAGAGTTTTAAATAACACTTGAGATAGATGGAATGAAGGGATCTAAAATCAGATTTCTAAGACATAATTAATTTAATTAGGCAGAGGATGGGGAACAGTTGCGTAATAGTTGTTTCAGTTGCGTAATAGTTGTTTCAAGGCATAGGATGTGGGAGACAATGAGAAGGCAGCTGAAATTGGGGTGTGCAGGTGAGCCTGGGGGTCCTGGCCTTCCTGACAGCAAGGAGCACCATGCCTGGAACCACTAACAAAGGCTGCTCCCTGTTATACTGGGCTGATGATGCCTGCTCCACAAAGGCAGCTATCCTGACGTGGTTATAGGAATCATTATTAATAAGACCACATTCCCTGGGTTCTTTCTAAATAGATGTCCATCTCTTGAGATGGCTTTGTGAATATTTCTACCTGTGTTTTCAAACCTATGGATTTAGATTTTAAAAATTAATGATTCTTTTCTTGGTGCCGAGAAAGAAAATGACTCAGTTGAAAAGAAAACAATCCCCAGCCCACATACATTTTTATCTGCCTGTTAAACTGTCAGCAGCCGTTTCCATGTTTATTGCTGCGTGGAGAGGGTATGCTTGCTGACACTGAATAACAGAAGCTTGACAAGGCGCAGCCACCGACCCCAGCAGGCCTATTCTGGTAGTTCAGATAATGCTGCTACCGAATGCTACTCCTTTCTGACTGCACAGCCTTATGTGGGCCCTGGGAGTTGGTGGCTTACCCTGCTGCTGCTGTAAACACATTAGAGGTGGGGATGAGCCTGTTTCCTTGATAAGTACTCCTTGCCTGAAAGAATTAACAGGCTTTGAAGGGAACCGCTTCACCTTTTCACATGTCCTTTGAGCTTCTTAAGAAAGGAACCTCCTCCTCTTAGACTTCTATGAATGGCCCCTGCAGGGACTCTCAATTCTGTTCCAGCATGAGCTCAGCAAAACTTCTGTCAGCTCCCCTGACTTTGAGGACTGCTGAGCAGTATGCCTGTCACCCAGCAAAGTGATGAAGGCTTCAGAAGGGGACTCAGTCCTTGTAACTGTCTGCTTCAAGTCTTTCAATCACCCAGTCACCCGTGCCCACTGCCAGCAGCTCACACATTTTGCATCTCCAGGCAGGCCTGTGAGAGAGCTGTGAGAAATGACACTGAAAATTCATGGTACCAAGCTCCTCTTTGTGGCCCCTGAAGGAGATCCAAACTGAACAGGAACAAAGAAGTTGTGAGACCGGGACTAGAGGATGAAGAGCTCCTATGAGGCAAAGAACAGAGAAGAGAACTTGGCAGTGTTGGTGAAAAAGACTTGTGGTTCCCACACAAGAAAAGAGGAGGGAGAGTGAGGAAGAAAAGAGAAGTGGTTTGTGAGACCTTGGAAACTCTATCTGACTGTACGCAGATATTTTCCCTGGAAATTCACTTTTGTAGCTACTCAAAGACTGGGAGGTGCTTTCAAGCTAATGTGGGGATTAAGAGGAAGGAAGAGACAAGGAATAGAAAACATGGCAAATCAAAGATAAGAGATGAGGAAGCTTACCAGGTGATTTGTTGAATGTTATGGTTTTTTTTTTTTTTTCTGATTATAGAAAAAGCCCCACAATACTGGTGATATTGGGAAGGCATTGGAGCATAGGTGCCTGAGGATTGTGTGCTTATTAGAGAGGGAAGTTCTGTTGGGCTAGGCCCTCGGGAGGCTCACCCTGAGTTGAGCTGAGTTGCTGGGTCACATCTTCAACCTGACAAGTGAGAATGTGTGGAGTTTCAGTAATAGTGACATGGGGTGGAACATAGTTTGGAGGGTCCATAAATAGACTTTCCAACTAGTCTGGCTGTGAAGCACTGAGCTCTGCTGCTTTTCAGAGGTGGGAAGGCTGATATGAAATTAAATAAAATGTGTGCTTGCTGCTATGCTGGGTACTTTATTTTTTTTTGTATGTGTGTGTGCTTTAATGCTTCCAGAAGCTTCCAGAGGGGCACATGACCCATGGAGCTTGCCCTGAATAGATTACTGTAGTCAGTTAATCTAAAATGGCTATAATTTCTGTGATAATTTTAATACATTTTTTAAATTAAATAAATGTATCAATTATAATAATTATTTAATCATTGCAGAAATTGTAGATAATAGCAGAAAAGATAAAAATATATAACCCTATTCCACATCACAGCCAGTCTTATTTTGACATATTTTCTTACAGTCCTTTCTTTGATGCCTCTAACTACAGTTTTGTACCCAACATTACAAATTTCTCCCTATGTTTTATGAGGTCTTCATGACTGTGATTTTTAAATGAGTGGTATTTCAATTTCTTTTGTAATTTTTAAAGTGGGAGCATTTGGCATTTTCTAATAATTATTAGTTGTAGGGATTTAATCTTAATTTTTAAAAAAAGACATTTTGTGCTAGATCTCAGCTATTAAAATACTCAGCAGGCAAGGCTAATTTTCTTTTTCAGCTCACCAATTCAATCTTTATTCTCATTTTTATTTTTTTAAGTTTTCTTTTTGCCTTTCATGAATATTTTTATGAGATATTAAATGGAGCTATATATACAAATGCTTCATTAATCATTGGAAAACTATGTTTTTGTTGTTGTTAAGGCTAATTTTTAAAACTCTCTCTTCTTGTGTTTCTGTTAACAGGGATCTACCGCACAGAAAAGGATAAAGGCACTTTGTACGAGCTCACGTTCAAAGGGGACCACAAGCACGAATTCAAAAGACTTGTCTTGTTCCGACCATTTGGCCCTATCATGAAAGTAAAAAAAGAAAAACTCAACATGGCCAACATGCTTATCAACGTTATTGTGCCACTGGCAAAGAGGGTGGACAAGTTCCGACAGTTCATGCAGAATTTCAGGTCTGTTTGTTTGTACCTATTTGTCTTCCTCAGCATGGGGTGTGTTAAACGCTTATATCGTTTCCCGTCATCTCCCTCATTTCCCCTGCCAAATACAAAGGCCCCCTTTCTCTTCTTGTTTAACTCTTTTTCCTTCATATAAAGTTTATCATTTGCCTTGCCTTTCCCTAAAGCAATTAGAAAGCTGCCAGATAAGTGCATTTACTTTCAGAAGTGAAAAGTAGGAAGGACTGGGTTTTCATCAGGACCTGCAAAGATGGCCTCCTGCCTGCTGGGCTTTTTTTTTTTTTTTTTATAATTATTAGTTACAGATGTACAAAACAATGCAATAGTTATTTTTTTCACCCCTTATAAAGTGACTCCCCCCACCCTCCTTCCCTGCCCCTCACCCCCGATATCATACATATCTATTACAATTCCGTTGACTCCATCCCCACACTATATTCCACATCCCATGACTATATATGTGTTAAATTATAGTTGACATATAATATTGTCCAGCAGCAGCTTCAGATGTACAGTGCAGTGGTCAGGCCACTACACCGTCCCTGAAGTGGTCTCCCTAACATGACATGCATCCATCTGTTCTCCTAAAAAAAAAATATTTACAATCTTATTGATTATATTTCCTAAACTGTATCTTCTGTCTCTGCAGTAGTATTGTAGTTATCAGTTTATGTTGCCTTGTCCCTTCCCCTTCTTCCATCCCCGTCCCATCTAGCCCTCATCAGTTTTTTCCTTTGTGTCTCTAAGACTATTTCTGTTTACATTGCTCATTTATTCAGTTCTTTAGATTCCACATATAAGTGAGATCATATGGTATTTGTCTTTCTCTGACTGACTTATTTCACTTAACATAATGTTCTCTAGGTCTATCCATATCATTGCAAATGGTACGATTTCATTCTTCTTTATAGCTGCGTAATATTCCATTGTGTAAATGTACCACAGTTTCTTTTTTTTTTCTTTTTCTTTTTTTTATTAGTTTCAGGTGTACAACACAATGCAATAGTTATTCTCTTTACCCCCCAAAGTGACAACTCCCCTCCCGCAGTTTGACACCCCACTCCCCCGCCATATCATACATATCTATCACAACTCCCCTGATTCCCCTCCACAGTATACTCCACATCCCATGACCATCCACATATTCAGTTACAGTTGGCATACAATACTATACAACATCAGCTTCAGGTGTACAGTGCAGTGATCAAGCCTCTACTCCATCCATGAAGTGGTCTCCCTAACAAGACATGTGACTCTCTGACACACCACAAAATTTTTACAACATTATTATATTCCCCGAGCTGTGTTTCATATCCCTGTGGCAATATTGTAGTTGTCTATTTATGCTGTCTAATCCCTTCCCCTTCCCCCCATCCCCACCCCCCGCAACTAGCCACCCTCAGTTTTTCCTCTACATCTACGAGTCTGTTTACTTCGATCGTTCACTCAGCTCTTCAGATTCCACACACAAGTGAGATCACATGGTACCTGTCCTTCTCTGACTGACTTATTTCACGGAACATAATAGTTTCTTCACAACGTTATCAATTACATTCCCAGAACTGCCCCCATATCCCTGTGCAACATTGTAGTCCCACCTACACTGTCCAAGACCTTCCCTCTCTCCCTCTTCCCCACTCCCTCCCAGCCAGCAACCATCAGTTATCTGCTTGATATGACTTCAGTCTTCTTAAATTTACTGAGACTTGTTTTGTGGCCTAACATGTTCTATCTTGGAAAATGTCCCATGTGTACTTGAGAAGAATGTATATTCTGTTTTTTTCAGGGTGAAATGCTCTAAAAATATCAACGAAGTCCAGCTGGTCTAAAGTATCATTTAAGGCCCCTCTTTCTGTGTTGATTTTCTGTCTAAAGTTTCTGTCCATTGGTGACAATGGTGTTGAAGTCCCCTACTATGATAGTGTTACTGTTGATCTCTGTCTTTATGTCTGTTAAAATCTGTTATATGTAATTAGGAGTTCCTATGTTGAGTGCATAGATGTTTATTAGGGTTATAGTGCCCTTCTTTGTCTTTTATTGTAGTCATTTTAAAGTCTATTTTGTCCAAAATAAGTATTGGTACTCCAGCTTTTTTCTCTCTCATTTCCATTTGCATGAAATATCTTATTCCATCTGTAAACAGCATATACATGTGTCCTATTTTCTTATCCACTCAGCCACTCTCTGTCTTTTGATTGGAGTATTTAGCCCATTCACATTTAAAATGATTATTGATAGGTGCATATGAATTGCCATTTTGTTATTTGTATTCCTGGTCTCCCTGGGTTAGCTTGTTTACCCCTTTCTTTTGTTTAAAAAAGCCCTTTTCACATTTCTTGCAATGCCGGCTTGGTGGTAATGAATTCCTTACGCTTATTCTTTTCTGAGAAGCTCTTTATTTCTCCTTCAATTTTAAGTGATAGCGATGCTGGGTAGAGCAATCTTGGTTGTAGGCCTTTATTTTGTGTCACTTTGAGTATCTCCTGCCACTCCCTTTCTGGCCTGCAGAGTTTCTGTAGACAAGTCAGCTGTTAGTCTAACATGAGTTCCTTTGTATGTAAGCTGCTGTCTTTCTCTTGCAGCCTCTAGGATTCTGTCTCTGTCTTTAACCTTTGCCATTTTAACTATGATGTGTCTTGGTGTGGACCTGTTTGGGTTCAGCTTGTTTGGAACCCTCTGCACTTCCTGGGCATGTATGTTGATTTCCTTCACCAGAGTAGGGAAGTTTTCACTCATTATTTTTTCAAATACATTCTCGACCCCTTGCTTCTTCTCTTCTCCTTCTGGTATTCCTATGAGTCGAAGGTGGTTGCGTTTCACCTTGTCCCATAGGGCTCTTAAACTATTTTCATTGTTTTTTATTCTTTGGTCTTTTTGCTGTGCCAACTGGGTGATTTCTGCTATTTTAGCTTTCAAATCGCTGATCTGCTCCTCTGCTTCATCTACTCTACTGGTGATTCCTTCGAGTATGTTCTTCATTTCAGTTATTGTATTCTTTAGTTCTAACAGGTTGTTTTTTATGGTTTCCCTATCCTTCTTTATGTCCTCGCTAAGTTCCTTAAACATTCTTATCGTCAGTGTTCTAAACTCTGTCTCTGAAAGGTTGGCTCCCTCTGTTTCATTTAGTTCCATTTCTAGAGGTTTCTTCTGATCTTTTATTTGTGACATGTTTCTTTGTTTCCCCATTCTGGCTGCCGCTCTGGGATTGCTTTGATGTATTAGATAGATCACCAGGAGAGCCCTGGCTGGATGACGCAGGCACACAGCTCACGGCCCAACACTCCCAGGAAAACTCCCAGTCTCAGCCTGTCCCAATCAGCCGCTCGCAGATCAGGCCGAGCAGCCCGACAACCAATCACCAGCCTGGCAACTCTGGAAGCGCAGTGCAGAGAGCGGGAACCAAGGCAGCTTGCACACTCCTGGGTCTCAGAGAGCAGCCTGTTGAAGCCAGAGCATGCCCACCAGGCGTTTCCCTGGCAACGCAGCACAAGCCGTGCGGAGGGTGGGGGTGCGAGGCGGCTCCCGCACTCCCTAGTCTCAGTGAGCAGCCTGTTGGAGTCGAAGGGAACCCGCCCAGTGTTTCCCTGGCAACGCAGTGTAAGCTGGGCAGAGGATGGGGATCCAAGGCCGCAGGCACGCGCGCACGCATGCACTTCTGTGCCAATTCCACCAGACCAATGAGGTCTCGGACCTGATCCTCCGTGGGTGGGCCCAAGCCCGACCAAATGGCGCCCTCCCTACACCACGTGCAGGCTCCACCCCACGGGAACAACAGTCCAAAAACCTCCAGCCTTTGCACCAAAGGTGCGCAGTTCAGTCCGTCCCCACAGGCTCCCGGGCCCGGCTCACACAGCCACTCCCTCCACCAGGAACCAGGTAAGTGCTCACTGGCGAGCAAGCCCGGGAGCCGGCCCCACTGATTCTCCAGCCGCTCTTAGCCTCACCGAGCTGAGCAAAGAAGAGTCCTCACTAATTTATTGCTGGCTATATTAGAGTTCCTCTTCCTGGCACAGGAACTCTAGGCTGGTGAGCTTGGTGTGCGGCTGGAGGGTCTCTTCCCCAACCAGGCAAGCTTCCCACGGCTGGGGCTTCCCTCATGGGGTTCGTCCTCTCTCATCTCCGCCTGTCCTACCAGACCCGACGTGGCCTCCTTTTTAAGTTCTTCGTTTAGTGGTTCTGTTCCTCTGGTGTTCCGGGGACCTCCAGGGCTGAATGCTGTATAATTTGTTTTTAATTTTGGTGTGATCCTGGGAGGCAGTTAGCACAGCGTCTGTCTATTGTGCCATTTTACCGGAGTCCTCTGTACCACAGTTTCTTAATCCAGTCATCTACCTATGGGCATTTTGATTGTTTCCAAGTCTTGGCTATTGTAAATAGTGCTACAATGAACATGTGGGTGCATATATTTTTTCGAATTAGTGTCTTGGGTTTTTCAGGATAAATGCCTAGGAATGGAATTGCTGGGTCAAAAGGTAGTTCCATTTCCAGTTTTTTGAGATACCTCCATACTGACTTCCATAGTGGCTGCACCAATCTACAATCTGCTGGGTTCAGTTTTAATTGAGTTTGGGCTCAGGTGTGAGGACAGCAGGGGCCATGCTGTTTCATCAGTGGAATGGGCCATCCCCCAGACTTTCAGAGGTGAGTGCCCATGGGCCCAGGGACTTGTGCTAGAGGATTTGCTCCCTCACTCAGCTGCAGACTGGCTTCATTTGCTGTCCTGCTCTAGCGGTGGCTGGAGTGGATTGAATCTGAACTTATTTTTTTATTTTAACCTACGTCTCCTCAGAGATTAAATTTAGAATTGCGCCAAGAAGTTTCCAAGTACTCATTTTTGTAGCTGCTCATGAAGACTAAGTGGGGTTTTATTTTCAGATGCAGTAATGTAGTTTTTATATGTGTGTCTTTAAGCTCTTGTGCAGTGTTGGATCTTATAAGCTATTATAGCTAATATTCACTTACTGGTTGAAGTTAATCAGCTAACTTATATAGCTGATTATAAAGATAGAAACTCATGCGTCTAATTATAAATCTTGGAAGATCGAACTTATTTTTATTTTTATTTTTATTTTTTATTAATTTTTTTTTTGAGGGCAGTGTCACTGGCCCTCATATGTGTGACCCAAATCGGGGCCGCTGGCTTCCCAAGCCAGCGCTTAACCACCACACCACTCGGCCAGCCCCAAACTTATTTTTAATGTTTTATCATTGAATTCACATTATTAAAAGCCAGTAATGCACAGCATGAGGGTGTGGTTGATACTTCTCAAAATTCTGGACAATGAATGTACTCTTTTTAAAATTTTTACCTTTGGTGCTCGCTTTGGCAGCACATATACTAAAATTTTTACATTTGAAGAGTAGCCCTTTTCTAATTAAATTTTAAGGTCAGAACCCAATAGTCTTAGAAAAGACCTTTTGGTGGTCATCTGGTCTAATGTTCCTTTAGTTCAGAATCCCTCGATAGCATTCCTGACATACAGTTCTCTATGGGTGTGTGTGTGTGTGTGTGCGCGCGCGCACGCGCATGCATGCGCACACGCCAGATAACTACCTGCTTCACAAGGTAGGCTGTCTCCAGGTTCACCAGCTCTGGATAGAAAGCTTGCTTTTATTAGGACCCAGAAGTCTGCCTCCCTGTAATTTCAACCCAGTGTGTCAAGTTCCAGCCTCTGAAGAAATGACTGAACCAATCCATTTTCTTAAACATCATAGCCTTTCAAATATATGAAAAAAGATATCACAGTTCCCTTTGTCTTTTCTGTTCCAGGTTTAGGAGTTGTGCCCTTAGTGGTGATATCATGCAGATTAGGGTAGGCCAGTCTTTCCATCTGCTCCCAGTTTGTAGAATACCCCTATGGATACATACAATCACTTGACTGTTGGCTGTGATCTGCTGACTCCAGTAACTGAAGTGTCTGTGTCACTTGGGCTTCTTTCAGCCTTTCTCTGATGTTTCTGTGTTCTCTCTCGGTCTTCTCTTTGGAGTAGCAGAGTGCCGCTGGTTGATTATGCATTATGTCCTAAGAGGGATGGGACCTGAGGCTGCCACTAGGCATTAAGTCAAATCATTGCTCTCAGAGGCTGGTGTGCCCATTTCTAGGACTTTCTAGTACAGTTTATAGTAAGTTCCTTTGGCTAGGAAGCTGCCCAGAGCTTGCCAGATTAAGGGCCCTGAGATTTGCTTCAGCACGTAGGCCAGTCTCTGAGTGTGTTGGGCTTGGTAAGGTGGTGCTTGCACTTAAGTAATGTCTGCTCAGTGAAGGCCAAGTCCTCTGCATAGGATTTTGGTATAGCAGGATTCTCTTTGGTATAGATGACTGGCTGTTGTTTTAGTGTCATGAGGATTCCAAATAATTAATAATGGGGAATAAAACTAGAAGGGAAATATTAGTGAAAAAAGTCTACTTAGTAGCTTACAAATCTCCAGAAGTAAGATGGTGAAATGAGATGTAATTCTAGTTGATGTTTTAAAAACAAACAAAAATCCTAGGGCCTTTTCTCTTGACTTTCACTTGGGATTTTTGCATGTAGACAGGAGAGGGTGGGTGGGAAGACTTGTTTTAGAGGGCCTGTGTGTGTGCTGGGCACTCGACTAAATGTAAGGCTAAGAAGACGAGTTGGAAATGCAGTGTTTGCCTTCATGGAGAGTAGGATCTAGTCATACATACAGAGCTAGAAGCTACAGCAGAAATAGATACAAGGGACAGTGGACCATCAGCAAGACTTCCCAGGATAGAAGATGTTTGAGCAGAAGGTTGAGTGGGGAGTTTGCTCTGTAGTCTAGGGGTTTCTGAGTGTGTTGAGGTCTCTGAAAAAAATGAGGTGAGAGAGAGTACTCAAACCTGAGGGTATTTAAATTTATGTGGGAACCCAGTAGAAGTGGCATTTCGAATCAGCCATCAGAGAAAGCACTATTCAGTGCATGGCTTTAACACAGCTAACCAAACATAGCAGTAAAAATTTAACACTTACTTTACACCAAACCCAAAGTAAATGCTGGTCAATTAAATATTTAAATGCAATTAATATGACCATAAAAAGAATTGGGAGGGGTGGCTGGTTAGCCCAGGTGGTTAGAGCATGGTGCTAATAACACCAAGGTTGTCGGTTCAATCCCCATATGGGCCATGGTGAGCTGTGCCCTCCTTAAAAAAAAAAGAAAAAAAGAAAAAAAGAACTGGGAGAAAATATTGTCATTATGAAGTCCCTTCCATCCCATAGTTGGAAACTGTTACTGTGGTAGGCACAGTACTGAAGATGGCACAATGAGTGATTTTTATCTCCTTCTTTTGGATTCTATATGTTTTGTAAATTTTTATATAGTTAACGTGTATTTTATGTTTTATTAAATATTCAATGAAAATTATTTTGGGCTCTTATAATTTAAACGTGACATTTTAGTTTATAAAAGTGACACATGGCTATTATAAGATATTTAAACAATATAGAGTACACCAAGGAATAAATTATTTAAAAATTCACTCTTGGCCCTGCTCCCAAAATTAACCATTTTTAACATTAATTGAGCACCATCCTAGGTACCTTTCTTTGTATATATGCAGATAGAAGAATAACTTGCTAGCTAGGAATAAATTATTTAAAAATTCACTCTTGGCCCTGCTCCCAAAATTAACCATTTTTAACATTAATTGAGCACCATCCTAGGTACCTTTCTTTGTATATATGCAGATAGAAGAATAACTTGCTAGCTAGGAATAATTTACTATAACATGAGATACACTATATATCCTATTTTTAATTAAAGGTTGAAATTTACTTTACTTAAATTTATAAAAGAGAACCTGAAATATAACAGAAGAAAATGTTTCTTTGCTGTAGGAAATACCAGTTCCTAAGAGGGCTCTCTAAAGTTAAAAAAGTGATTTTCCAAAACAGAAAAGATTGGAATTATTATGTATTTTTACTACACATTTTAATTTTAGATTGGGTTGATTGAAAAAATTACAACAGGAGGAGGAAATCAGCACAGCTATACTCTCTCCCTCTCTTATGTCTCATCTTCCAATTTTGTTAGCTATCTATTATTTTTACCCTGTCAGGGCTTGGAACCCTTATCTTCTGTATTATAACCACAGTTCCTATATTAAAGTGAAGTTAGTGTGTTCATTAGCTGTCCTCCAACAATAGCTTCTACATTCCTAAGGTCTTGGTAGGCAAGACTTTATGGTCAAGAAATTTTTTCAGTAAGGTCCATAAGTGCTTGAGAATAGAACGTCTACTTATTATCTGTATGGTTTAAGTATAGCTTCGCCAGACATCTGGGACCCTTTCCTAGGACTCTGTAGATATTCTTAATGTATCTAATGATGCCATGGAGAAGTGTTAGGACAACTTTATTTTGTCTGCCCTGAAAATGACTTAGTTGTGCTTTTGCCCAATGCACCAAAAATTCTTTTGTTAGTCTTGAATCATAATAACTTAATCATGATATGTCTCATCTCAGTGTTTGTTCTCGCTCAGATTTTCCTATAATTCAGTTTTCTTTTCTTTTCTTTCTTTTTTTTTTTGAGGGCAGTGTCACTGGCCCTCATATGTGGGACCCAAACCGGGGCCGCTGGCTTCCCAAGCCAGCACTTAACCACCGCGCCACTTGGCTGGCCCTCAGTTTTCTTTTTTGTTTTGTGGATTCTTTCATTTCAGGGAACTATTTTGGGTGTTCTAATTTTTTTTTTTTTAATTGGGGAATTGGGGAAGGGGGAACAATCAAGTTGTCCTTCAGTCTTAGTTGTGGAGGGTGCAGCTAGCTCAGTTACAAGTCCAGTCACCATCTGGCTGCCCATCAGCAGCTTCCAGAAACTCAGCTCAAGGTGCTGTTTTCAATCTTAGTTGTGGGTGGGCGTAGCCCACCATCCCATGCAGGATTTGAACCGGCAACCTTGTTGTTAGGAGCACGTACTCTCACCAGCTGAGCCTTCCTACCACCTGTTGGCAACTCAGTGGCAGCTCAGCTTGGACGCAGCTCACTGGCCCATGTGGGAATCGAACCGGCGATGCTGTGGCTTAGAGCTCACGCTCTTAACCAACTGAGCCACTTGGCCGGCCTCTTGGGTGTTCTAATTTTGAGTATTTAAATATTCACCGTATTTTTTTTTATCACACCTCATACTTCTGCTTTGTCGGATTCCCTGCTTTGCAGACACTGGTGTATATTCTCAGGTCTTCTCCACTTATTAGCTTCTCTCTTTTTTTTTTGATGGCAGTGTCATTGACCCTCATATGTGGGACCCAAACCGGAGCCGCTGGCTTCCCAAGCCAGTGCTTAACCACCGCACCACTCGTCCAGTCCGCTTCTCTCTATTTTTTAAGGCCTTTTTCTTTTATCTGCTTTCACATAAGCCTTTCCTTTATGTGAGGAATTTGATTTTCACATATATCTATTCTGTGCCTTGCTCATTTTATCTTATTACTTCTGCTTGCTTTGTTTACCAATGTATTTTCTGAACGCAGAATGTACCTGTTAACCTTAATCTGTTGTTTTTGTCATTTCCTCTTTGAACTTTTTTTTTATTAAATTCACATTTTTTTAATGAAAATGTGAAACATTTGTAAGACATTTTCTTCTGTTTGAGTTCTATTTTCTTTCAGACTACATTTTCATTGGCTTTTGGAACACTATTGCTTTCTTAATTCTCTCTCTCTCTCTCCTTTTAATTTTGTTGTTATTCTTGAAATGTGGTAGGTATGATGTTGCTCTTTATCCTTCTTCTGCATGGCACGCAGATGGCCACCCACATTGTTTGCTTTGACGTAATGGGGGATCCCCCTTGGCTGCCTCCACATCTTGACCGAGAACTAACTGTTTGTGCCCCACTCCTAGCTATATTCTGAGGACGGGGTATTTATTGTTATAGTCACTTCATCTGTAGTCTGAAAGAATGGGTAGAGGAGAGAGAGAACTCAGCAGAGGTTTTGTGCAGCCTTTGTTGGAGGTTCCCAATTCCTGTGGCTCTTCTGAGCCCTGGGATGGATCTGTGAGTTGTACCACACTCATGCTCCCTAGTTGTGGGTGGATCTTTTCCCCGATGGGTAGAGTATTTGTTCTCAGAATGGGCTGGCCCTCCGTTAAGGCCTAAGTCCTGGAACATCCGAGAGAATCAGCCCCATTTATTTACTTCTCTTACCTCATTTCCCCGTTGTCTTCAGCAGCTCTTTCCAAAACTCACAGAAGTGGAAAAGAGAAGAGATAAGGTTTTGGCCCTTTATTTAATGTGTGTGTGTACAGGAAAAGAGTAAAACACTTCATCTGGCTGTCAGCGTCTCTCATCCCTTGTCCTCTTCCCGCTCTTACTAAAGATCTTGGCTAGTGATGATCTTTTATCCTTTGGTTCTGCCAAGTCCACCTTTTGCTGGGGTTAGTTCACAAAACACAATTAGGTTAGTTCTACCTTCCTTCTCTACTATCTACATGATATGGAAAGACCAAATATTCCACTGTGGCTCTTCCGCTGTGGCTGAGATCCTGAAATAAGAGTTGGGGCTCCTGCCTCTCCCCAGACCAGCCATTCCCCTAGGCTGCCTCCTCCCCACCCAGCTACTTCTCCAGATCCTCTTCTTATTCATTTTTTAAGATCCCCTGGTAGTGTGTCTGGCACATGGTCTGTTGTTTGTTTAGTTAGTGTTTGCTGAATGAAGCAAGGAATAAATAGATAAATGGAATGGACCCCGGGAGGTGGACCTCAGAACAAACTCTGCTTTGCCTTTTTGGGGAGCTTTGGCTGCTGAATGAAGAGTAAAGGTCCAATGTACCTGTTTTATTCCTTGAAAACAGGAAGTCCTTTTTTACAATGCCAGCAAAGATGTTACTAGAAAAACGAAAATCTTTTTTATTCAAGGCTCCACGGGTGACCTTCTCCTGATTCTGGGATGGACATTTTTTCCAATAGCACACACAATTTTAAAGCACGGTTTTTTGGGTGCTTGGTGCTGTATGTGCTTTAATTCTATCCTGGCAAAGGAAGTTAAAGCATTACCTGGCAAGTTTGCAGAAGGGATCTTTTATGTACACAGAAGTTTATTGTCGGTAGGTGATGATTCAGTCTGCAAGAACTGGGGCTGTGAGGGAACACTCAGTTTTGAAGCACATTGTCACATCCGGGGCCTCTGCTTCTAATCCCTTGCCTGTTTCTAAAGAGCCCTGCCCACAGTTTGGGCTTCAGAGGCAGCTCTTACCTTACTTCCACAGGAAACATACAAGCCAAGCCTGTGACCAGGGTGATCCCTGCATGCCCTTGCCCAGGGTCAATATAATTTTTCCTGATATTTCTTCCACCAGGAATTCTCTTCTTCCTCCTCTCTACTTTTTTAAACCCCATCCATCCTTCAAGGCCCTAGCCATTCTAGCCCACAGGATTTGCTGTGCTTTCTGAATTCTCCCTACTTTTTATCAGTACCATGAGGGGTCCTTATTTTATTTGAGCTCATTTTATTTCTTCTGTAAGTTTTTTTAAGGGAAGGAACCATACCTTCTATTTCTTTGGATTTCTCCCAGCCACCTCAGCTAGACAGTCACTCCTTTTCAGTGTCATTATAAAAAGGATAAATTGGCCTCTGCAATTAGAGCTCAGGGATTTCTGAGAAGCTATGATGTGGATTGTTGTCTGGGGGTTAAGGAAAGTTTAAGGAAAGGAGCTAACACAGAGACAAAAGGAATAACATGGAAGGACAAGCAGCATATTAAAATATCACAAAATATCCCACCAGTAGAATCTTTCCATTAACTTCCAGAAAACTGCTGTTAAAATTATGTACACACATATACATTTGTGTACATACATACATGCACACATAAATATATATGTACATACACATGTATTTGCACACATACATTCACATACACGTATCTCCACATACATTCACACTCATATTTCTCACATATATATGAAGTAAACCCTTAGCAGAGGATCTTACTAGGTTAGCTAGGTATAACCATTGAGAGAACAGGTCATGGGCAAATACCAGGTAAGCTTTGGTGGGAAAAGCAGGTCTAGACATGCCGAGAGCCAAAGGCCTGGACCTGAGCAGGCTGTTGGGACCTTGGAACATGAAGTGCCAGGTGCCTGGGGCAGTCAGAGTTCCAGAGAGGAGAAATGGAGAAATAGTAAGGATGATTGTGTCTTCTTGGGAAGGTGAGACACATCAACTGTGCTTCTTCCTCTTCATTCTTTCAGACGGTCATGCCACTGGGTGTTACCAAGGGTTTCTAGAGTCATAAACAGAAGAGTGTCTTTTAACCTTTATTCATTCAGTCTTTAAGACTATTTGTCTTTGGCACACACAAGAAAAGCCATAGACAAGGATTCTGGCCTCACCCCCTCTGGGCTTTAGCTTTCTCACTTGTAAAGTGGAATTTGTGCCTTCTATATTGCATAGAGTTCTGATGGCAGTGAAGGGTTAGATCCAGTGCCCTCCCCATGACACTGGATGGCCCCACTGGGCCAGACCTATGGTAGATTGGACTTACAGCCTCTTGCATCTGAGTTTTCATTTACCAGATCTGCACATTTAAATGTCATTGTTTCCTTAGTAAGATCAATACAAACGCAGGTAATTGTGATGGTCAGCCAGAAATGTCTGACTGCCCTACCTCTGCTCTTCGGGCAATTCACTCAGTCTACTTCAAGACCCTTTCGCACTTTACAGAATAGGCGTTTGCTTGGTCGTTGCCTGTTATTGTGCAAACAGGTCCAGACATACATGTCTTTTGTTTTCTAGGGAGACGTGTATCCAACAGGATGGGAGAATTCATCTAACTGTTGTTTACTTTGGGAAAGAAGAAATGAATGAGGTCAAAGGAATACTTGAAAATACTTCCAAGTGAGTACAATATGGAGCCATAATTGGGAGTAATGGTAACCGAGCTCATAGGCATCCAAGGCTGAAACTTCTGCTTTTGTTTTATTTTCTTCAGTACTGTGGGTGAACTAGGGGATTGGTTGGTCGCTGGCCAGATTTAGGGGCAATTCTGCACTCTCCCTGCCTGACACTAGTCCTCAGTGTGCAGGGTGTTGATTTTAGGATAAAAATTGCCCTGAGTAGCAAGGGTGGGAAGCACGGGCTTTTTTGGGCTTCCACATGACTGGATGTCATCATTCTGAGAACTGCAGATGTGGGGTCTTTATGTTGCCGAATGGGAATTAAGGAAGGCACAGCTGTGCAGTGAGCTCCCTCTCAGCCACAGCTTGTAAGGCTAAGAGGGATAGCCATACTTGGCTCTCGTCCACTTAGCAAGTGGCCACACTCTTCTGATTTTTCATTCTTTGTGCATTTTGAGGGATTAGGGGGAAGCCAGAAGTGATGGCTGGGGCAGGATCCTTGATGAAATGTACTCAGTTGAACAGAAAATATTTAAACTAAAAACTTTAGACTTAGGGTTGTATGTTTATACCTTGTTGATCGGTTACATGGGGGGAGTAAATGTATTCAAAAGCAGCAGAGATGGATTTCTTTTCCTACCACAATAAATATACAAGTAGTTAGTAGGTAAATTTCTATGGTATTTTCTACTAGGAAAGAGGCTGGAATGGTACTGCCACGCTCCCCTCTGGTTTGCCATGGAGGTTGGCAGGGTTTCAGTTGAGTAACTGGGGAGGTAGTTTCTCCATAAGTCAAGCTTGGAGGGTGGTCAATAATACTCAGTGGCAGAAATAGTCTGAATAGGTCCATATGGTCTAAATATAGATAGGGCCTCTGTTTTGAGCTTCTGGTAAATGATAATAGAATGATAGTCAAAGGATAGGATTCCAAGATTGTGTGTACTTTTTTTGTTTTGTTTTGTTTTTGTTTTTTTTTGAGGGCGGTGTCACAGGCCCTCATATATGGGACTGAACAGGACCCCTGGCTTCCCAAGCCAGTGCTTAACCACCACGCCACTTGGCTGGCCCTTGTGTATACTTTTTGTATTTATTTTCATGCTTTGTTACTAATTTTGTATTAATGGGCACAAGTTCAAAATACTAATTATAAGTATTCAAACATTCTGAAGCAGTCCACTGACCAAATTTTGTCCATCATTTGTTTTTGTAAATAAAGTTTTATTGGAATGCGGGCATGCTCATTTGTTTACATGTTATTTATGGCTGTTTTGGGGGTATACCTGCAGAGTTGGGTAGTTGTGACAGAAACTGTATGAGTCTCAAAGTCTAAATTTTACTTTCTGGGCCTGTACAGAAAAAGTTTGCTGACCTCTGTTCTCAATCAATAAGGAGTTCAAAGTTTAAAACTAGTGACAGCTTAAAGCTATGACCCTTATCAAAGGGAGACTAAAGAGAATAAAGTAGTTGAATATCCTAAATGTACATGAAACAGCAATCTCTCAACTGCAGTGCATTGCAATCTGCTTTTCATTTCTGCTTAGGATTGAGGAGCATGCATTATTAGAATTCACATGCTTTGCACAGTGGATAGGTTTTAACATCTCTGAAAGTGTCCATCCCTGGGCATAGATCTTTTAAAAATTTCCCAGATGATTCTAACATGCAGCCAGGATTGACAGCCATTGTCCGACAAAGTGGTGGTCTACTACTACAGGGGCTTTCCATGAGAGGCTTTGGTTGCAGCCAGCTGTCCATTCGACGTACTTTTTTATTTTATTTTTTATTTATTTATTTTTTTTTGAGGGCAGTGTCACTGGCCCTCATATGTGGGAGCTAAACTGGGGCCGCTGGCTTCCCAAGCCAGTGCTTAACCACTGTCGACGTACTTTTTGAAAAGTAGCTATCCGGGTGACCCTAAAGTGCAGCCAGAATTGACAACCTCAGTCCTATTGGGTTTGACAGCTTCTGAGCACATCAAAGGGTGACCAGACATTTGCGGATGGATACATGTAACCAAATTAACACGAGGCTGATGGATAAGTGGAAAGCCAGTTTAGGCATTGGTATTGGAAATACCCTTCCTAGTGACTAGAATGCTTAAGGACTTATTATCAAGGCATTCTTCTCCATATCAAATTTCCTGGCAAGCTTTGAATTCTCAATCAGAAGGTTGCTTGGTGAGCAAAGAATGAACAGAATCTGAATAAGAAAAATAAAATCATTTTGAGTGGTAGGGCTTACTTCATGCGAGAGACTGCTTCGATCAGTGTTTTAAAGCGCTACAGAAACTTTGACGAAATTAATTGCAATCGCATTTTTTTCCGTGTTGATGTCCTGGTTCTGTTGGCTGGTGACATCTGCAGGGTTGATGTCACTGGAGCCTTGGGGTGTGTCCTGCCCTGTCCCGTCAGTGGTTTGCATTGATCAGATTGCCTCTCCTAGGAATGCCTCCCCTCTGCAGCCAGCCTGGATTGATTTCACACTGCTGCACTGCCTCTCTGCCCTCCAGATGAGTCTTTCTAATTACCCATCACCCCAGCCTGGTACACATAGTAATCTATATGAAAACTTAAGTAAGAAGTAAGTTTTAAATATCATTTTTATCATTCTTTTAGGATGATAAAACTTTTGTTCAAATGCATCTTTGAATAATACTAATCATTATTATTATTTACATGGATTATCTTATTTAATACAACAACCTTACGTGATAGATGCTGTTATCAGCCCCATTTCATAGTAAAGAAACGAGGCTTAGCAAGGTTTTACTCAGATTGTCATCTCTTACACATGGAGAACTAGGATCTGACTCTCCTCTGTGAACTAGGACGCTCAGTCTTAAAACTGCACCAAATTTTCACTCCAATGTGCTCTCTTCTAAAATACATAATTGTTAGTTGAAAGTAATAAGATTTGAAATCAGTTTAAATGGAATTTATTTCATTTGTGTGTCAGTATTGTGATTAAATGGTTCTAGATCCAGCTAAATGTATATATATTAAGAACATCTTTTAAAAATCTAGTTTAATGACTGTTCAGTGTTTTATTCACACAGTTTATGCTTACTCAATTGAGATTTACTTTTCAGTTGATTGCTATAGATCAGTGTTTTGCAAACTGCCGTTTGTGATTCATTAGAAGATTGTGAAATACATTTAGTGGGTTATGTTCAGTGTTTAAAAACATAGACATAGAATAGGATAGAAGATATCAGAGTGCCTCACAAGTGGTAAGGATAAATATTGTTTCATGAGACTTTAATTTCTGTGTGTGCCACAGACACACACACGGTCTGACAATTAAGTTCGCGAACTCATCCTAGAAAAAGTGCTACATACCTCATTGCTGAATATCACTATGGCCACCTCCGAAGTACTCCCCTTGGGAAGCTATGCACAGATGCCAGCGCCTAGTCCACCCTTCAAAGCAATTTGGAATTCTTTTTCTGGAGTGGCCATCAGAGCTGTCTTCGTTTTACATTGGATGTCCTGAATGTCATCAAAATGTCTTCCTTTCAATGTTTCCTTTATCTTCAGGTAAAGACAGAAGTCATTAGGGCCAGATCAGGTGAGTAGGGAGGGCGTTCCAATACAGTTATTTGTTTACTGGCCAAAAACTCCCTCATAGACAGTGCCGTGTGAGCTGGTGCATTGTCATGATGCAAAAACCATGACTTGTTGGCAAAAGTTCAGTTTGTTTAGAATTTTTCACGCAACCTTTTCAGCACTTCCAAATAGTAAACTTGGTTAACTGTTTGTCCAGTTGGTACAAATTCATAATAAATAATCCCTCTGATATCAAAAAAAATGTTAGCAACATCGTTGCAACAAATTTATGAACTTAATTGTTGGACCTCTTTTGTGTGTGTACTGTGTCATAATGTATAACATATTCTTTTGTAAGAGTTGTGGTAAAAATATTTAAAAGTCACTGCCATCGAAAACAGTACAATCAGTTCTCAACATCTGGTTGTTATCACACAGACTTTTCCATGTTAAACTTCAGTCAATCCCAGATTAAAGCCTAGCTCAGTGGCCCTCAAATATAAATGTGCTTTAGATAACCTGGGGTGCTTTTTGAAATGTACTTTGCTGGGATCCAGCTCCAGAAATTCTGAGTCAGTGGGCCTGAGATGAAGCTTCAGAACCAACACTTAGAATGAGTTCCACATGTGATGCTGATATGGGTGGCCCATGGGCCACACTTGGAGAAATGCCAGCTTAGATAAACGTATGCTTTGAGCTGTGTATAACAAGTCCTCACTTAATGTCATCAATAGGTTTTGTGGCTTTAAGCGAAACAATGTATAATGAAACCCATTTTATCACAGGCTAGTTGGTGTAAATAAGAATTTAGTTTCCATAGCATCTCACCAGCATTACAGTGAAACAATATTGACTGTCCAGTGTTATTAGAGGACCTGCTGTATTAGGAAATTTAGAAAACATTGTAACTGCTAGATTAATTGGCATGAGTTGACATTTACTACATTGTAAATCTATCTTTGTCTAGTCATAAGGACACAGAAGCATCTTTCAGAGGAATTAGCTCTGAGACTGAAGTACTAGAAATGAGACACTGCCCTGCCATTACAAGTATGTGATATAAGAGAGAGATTTTTTGTGTGTTGTCAGCATGGTATGTGTCAGCATGTAATACCTCCTTGAAGGGATTTATTTGACACATACCATCAGGAAGATTTTATCAGGACATCCCAAGAGAGAATGAAGGTGTGGGGGGGGGCGGGCAGGGTGGCAGGAGTTTTCTTCCTGTTCTGTTTTGTTTTGATTTATTTCTGAAATTTGAGCAGAATTGTTGCTTTGTTTTAATTTTTTCCTTAAATGAGGAGCTTTCAGATAATCTCATCTGCTAAAATAAGAAAAGCAACACAGTGAATCCCTCCCAAGCACATAAGGAGTCTTGCATCCTGGGAAGCACCTTGCACTTTAAGGCAGCATCTCAGTCCTGTGGCAATTCACCAGTATTTGCCAGAGGCTAAGTGTGACCCTGCTTGGTGTATCAGCTCTGTATGGTGATCTGCCTGTATTTTATGTATTCTAAATTGTTCGTAGACTTTGAACTTATAGATTATAGTATTGTGACAGTGTAAAATTTCCTAAGTGTGATCATTATATTGTTATAATGCTATAAAGGAGAGTGTCCTGTTTTCTGAGAGTAAAGTTGTTGTGATGTCTGTAACTAACTCTCAAATGGTTTAAAGGAAGAAAAAAAGAATGTATGGCATGAATCTAAGTGAAAGGTATGTGAGTACTTATACTCTTCTTATATTTCTGAAGATTTAAAATTTTCCTGACATATAAATGTCAGGAAAATATATTATGAAAAAAATTAAACAAGATTAAATTCATACAACAGAATATAATGGCAACAGTTAAAAGAAAGAAATGTGAAGTCAGCAAAAATGGTGAAATAAAGACCTCTGCAAACATTCTCCTCTGTAAAAGCAATGAGAACATTGTTTAAAATGGTCAGAATCAGCCTTTTAAGAACTCTGGAAACTAAACAAAGCTTGCAACAATCTGGAAAGTGTTTATCCTAGAAAAATGATTGAATTTTGTTGTGAACAGGGTGATGTGGAGCTTTAACTTGTTAAGGCTCCCTGTTAATACCTCAGCTCTTCAGAATCCTTGAAGTCCAGCAGCCCAGGAGGTCAGCAAGAACCCCAACCTGGCAGCCACCAGGGGCCAAAATGGCGCTAGAGCTCCTTTAAAGCATCATTCCCACAGAATTGCCATTATCTGACCTGTCTGGGGGTTCCCTGGAAGACTCCACTGACAAGATTGTCTTTATTTGACCTGACTCAGAATTCTCGGGTATTTGTCACAAAAAAAAAAATTATAGAAACTTTTTGGCTGCCAAAGGTGTTAGGTAAGAGTTGAGGCAGACAGTAGACTAATCAAAATGCCTCAAAGGTGAAACTGGGGAGTGCGATTTTCTCAGGGGCTTTGAAAAGCTCCAGCACAATCCTGGGGATCTAGAAAGGCAGGCACATGTCTAGGGTTGTGCTCATACTTAGGAAAGACCTGAGCAGGCCCTAACAGCTCACCTCTGGGTGACTTTGAGGCTCTGTGCAAGAAGGAAGTAAGGCTAAGGGAAGTTGTTAATTGCTTGGCTGAGTGTTGGTGGCATGCTCCAGCATGCACACGAAGTCCATTGGCAAAGACTTAGAGACTTATTGGTTCCAGAAAATTAGGACTCTGTCTAATCATTTGCTTACCACCAAGTGGTCACACACAACAAAGACTACAGACTATAGAATTAGTTCATGAAAGTCACTAAACAAGCAAAAAACAAACTACAACAACACAACCTGGGGAGATTATGATTTCTAGGGTTGCCACACTATATTGTTTAAAATTTTCAGTTTAAAAAAAATTATCAGGCATACAAAAAAAAAATGACTCATGTACAGATTAAAAAAAAAATCATTAGAAATTATCTCTGAGGAAGCCCAGGTGTTGGACTTACTACACAAAGACTTTAAAACAGCTGTATTAAAAATGTTCAAAGAATTAAAAGAAACCCACCATACTTATAGCACTAGAGAAAAGTATGAAAACCATGTCTCACTATATAAAGAGATAGAAGTTATAAAAATAACAAATAGAAATTCTGGAGTTGAAAAGTAAAATAACAAAAATGAAAAATTCACTTGGTGGGGAGAGAGCTCAACATCAGGTTTAAAGAGGCAGGAGAAAACCTCAGTGAACTTGAAGAAAGTTCAATGATATGATCCAATTGGAGAAACAAAAATAAAAAAGAATGAAGAAAATGAACAAACTTCAGAGGCTTATATAGTATACCATTGCACGTGCCCACATAGACATAATGGGAGTCCCTAAAGGAGGAGAAAGAGAAAAAGGGGCAGAGAAAGGATTTAAGAAATAATGGCCCTGAACTCCCCAAATTTGATGAAACACCTTATACAGCTAAGAAGCTCCACAAACTCCAAATAGGAAAACTCAGAGAAACCTATACCAGCATATGATACTCCAATGTTTGATACTTCCAATGCATTGAAAGACACAAAGAGAGAAAGAATCTTGAAAGCAGCAAGAGTGAAGCAACTCATGAGGTCCAAGGGATCCTTCATGAGATCCCTAGCTGACTTCCCCTCAGAAACAAGAGAGGCCAGAAGTGGAATGGCACATTCAAAATGCGGAAGGGAAAATACTTGACCAGGAGTTCTATGTTCAGCAAAACCATCCATCAACAATGAAGGCAACATTAAGAGATCCCCAGATAAACAAGACTGAGAGACTTCATCACTTGCAAACCTGCCTTACAAGAAATATGAAAAGGAGTCCCTGAGGCTGAAATGAAAGGACACTAGACATAAACTCAAATTCAGGTGAAGAAATAAAGAGTGCAAGTACAAGTAACAACGTAGGGGGATATAAAGTACAATATACGTGTATTTTTGTTTATAGCTCTTTTCCCCCATGTGATTTAAAAGATAACTGCATAAAGCAATAGTTATAAATCTGTATTGACATACACTTACATAAGGATATTTTAATAAAATAACAATACAAAGGAGAGGAGAGGGAATGGAGAAACAAATTTTTGTACACTGTTGAAATTATTTCTTCAAGAAGAAAAGAAGATCTGACTAGACCTATAGCAAGTAAATGAATTGAAATAGTAATCAAAAAACTTTCTGTAAAGAAAAGCCCAGACCCACTACGGTAGATTTACTACTGATTTCTACCAACCATCAAAGACGAGTTAATACGAATGGTTCACAAACTTTTAAAATATAGAAGAGGGAACACTTCCCAACTGATATTACCCTGATACTCTCACCACATAAAGACAGCACAAATGTAGGGAATATAGTCAATATCGTAATAACGATGTATGCTGTTAGATGTTTACCAGACTTATTGTGGTGATCACTTTGTAAGAGATAGGTATCTACTCACTGTGTTGTACATCTGAAATTAATATATAATATTGTAAGTCAACTATAATTAAATTTTAAAAAGACAAAACAAAGGGAAAAAACTACAGACCAATATCCTTTATGAATATTAGATGCAAAAATCCTCACGGAAATGCTAGCAGACTGATTCTGGCAACATATAAAAAGGATTATACACCATGACCAAGGGAAATGTATCCCAAGAATGCAAGATTGACTCAACAAAAATCAATGTAATGCACAAAAACACATGACCATCTCCATATACAAAGAAAAAACATTTGAAAAAAATATGGATTTAACTATTTGTGCTATTTCATATAAATGGAATCATACAACATATGAACTTTTGTGTCTGGCTTCTTCACTTAGCATAATGTTTTCAATGTTCATCACATTGTAGCATGTACTGATATTTCTTTTTATTTTATTGTTTTTGATGCGATTATAAATGGGTTGCTTTCTTAATTTGTCTTTCAGATAGTTTATTATTTGTGTATAGAAACACAACTGCTTTTCATGTGTTATTTTGTATCCTGCAACTTTACCAAATTCCTTGATTAGTTCTAGCAGTTTTTTGGTAGAGTCTTTAGGAACACACACACACACACACACACACACACACACACACACACACGGGGTGCCAAAAAAATGTATACACATTTTAAGAAAGGAAAAAAACTGTATTAAAATTACGCTGATGGTAACCATTTTGAGCACCTCTTATAATTGCAGAAGTCAAACATGACTTGTATTCATCTTTTGTCATCGGTATATATTGAGTATTACAATTTGAATACAGTTTTTCCTTTCTTAAAATGTGTATGCTTTTTTTTTTGGCACCCTCTGTGTGTGTGTGTGTGTGTGTGTGTGTGTGTGTGTGTGTGTGTATTTGCTAAAACAGAATTGTATAAGCAGGCTTATATAAGCTCAGACTCTAGAAAGTTCTAAATTAATTATTTAAAGTGCTTACTTTAAATTCTTTACTGTATTCAAATGTCTTCAGTAAGTAGAACTCATAAGCGGTTTCAATATTTATGACTGTTAGATTTAAAATTGTAAATTATACATTGACTATAATACTGGTTTCTATGTAAATTTTTAAGTGCTTTTTTAAAAGTGGAGGGCTATTGTGGGAAGTGTCACATTAAGAGACTTTCCTTGCAGTGATGGGAAGACGTGTGTATTAGAGTAAATCATATTAGACAGGAAGGCCTTTTATCATTTTTAATCCAGCAATTCTGGGAAACGTAAGTCAATTAGAGAAATTAAATCTCCAGTAGAACCAGTCGCTTTCTTGGGTCATTAAAACCTCTATCAGAATGACTGTATATAATGTAGAGGAGTCCCCATGCGCCAGACTTTTTATATAAAAGAAAGGGATTGAATGAGATTCAAGCGTTTCATCAGCAAATAATACAAGTCAAGAAGAAAAGAAGTAATTATGAGTCATCACGTGGCCTTTTGAATCTGCAGACTCTGATTCATAATAGGAAATCACACAATATAGGGTGTACTGCTCTCATTCTGTCATGAAAAATGCCCTTTCCTTACTAGGCCGTTTCTGTAGGCATGCCACTAAATATTATGTTTCTTTGTCTGGGGGAATTAAATATTTCGAACCAAATTGCATCTTATTTTCCTCAGCTCTCTTATTTGCTGTTATTTATGTATTTGTCACCTTCTTAAAAGCTTGGGTTTGTGCCTGTCCTGTGGTCCTGTGCAATCCGTTGGTTGAGATTCTTTCTGATGTGGGAGGTGAGCTTAAGTATGGAGACTCCTCCAGTGCCCGCCTGAGGGAAGAAGGCAACATCCTGGGGCATCATCCTCCAGTAACGACAGATCTGAGACATGCCTCAGTATTTCCCATCGATTCATCTCTTGATTCATGCAGTGAATCACCCACTCTGTCCCTGCGTGTGCCACTTCCTGCACAGTGCCAGATAGCCTCTGATGTGAGAAACATCAAGTAAGGCAGCTTCTGTCCTAAAGGTTTACAGCCTAGTGCTACATCGTCCTGTGCATGTCTACACAAGCAAGGGCGCAAGAGGGCACTGGTCACAGGAGGACAGAGGCAGGACTGGGCAAAACACCTGGGAGCCCAGAGAGGGACTTCAATTTGCAGCAAGGCATGAGAAGCAGAGGCACCTGTCCTGGGCCATGAAGTGGGACTTTCACTGGAGAGGATGGAGATAACAAATTCCTGGGGGTGAACTGCACACACAGACAGGAGGTCCCAGCTGTGTCCATGGCATCAGCAACCATCTTTTGGCTGGTCACTGTGGGATGGGGAGACAGAGGATCAAACAGGGTCCCTGCTTGTGCACCTCTATGGTCTGCATTTTGGGGTTGTAGCCTCAGGGCCATGTTGTATACATTTTTAAACCCCAAACTGCCAGACCGCTTTGAGGCAAATCAGTGTTTTTGCATTCAAATGTGTCCTGGCTTTGCATGACTTAGCTGCCTCTTTTTTTTTTTTTTTTTTTTTTTTTTTTTTGTCCTTAGGGCAGTGTCACTGGCCCTCACATGTGGGACCGAACCGGGGTCGCTGGCTTCCCAAGCCAGCGCTTAACCACCGCGCCACTCGGCCGGCCCTTTAGCTGCCTCTTAATGCCCTGTTTCATATACTGTTGAGCTGGGGATGCTCTGGCCTCATGAGCAAGTCCCCTGCCTAGTGAGTAGTGTTTCTGAGTAATGAAGCTATGGGATGTGTTGAGGGAAGGGGCGTAGCTGTCGTGCAGAAGCCAATTTCTCCTCTTCCCTTTGCATTCTGAGTCCTGGAGCTGGTGCTGATGAGTTTGAGGCGAGAGGAGGACGTCCCATGTCCAGGCCCAGGGACCTGAGAGTGTATTAACCTCTCTGTCCTGGAAAAGAGGGGTCGTGAACTTGTTCCAATTTTTTTCTAGTGTTTTCAGCTCAGCCCTCTTTCTTCATAAAGAACACTTGTTAATGATCAGAGGCCCTTCCTGATGGCAAGAGAGGAGGAGGAGGGGTTCTCCCAGATAGTGATTAATTATAAGAAGTGATCAGGAGGAAGGACAATACCATTATCCACCTGCAGGCGGACTGCTAACAGCAGAGTGACCTGTCAGCCACTCTGGGAACTGCAAGTACATGACACAGTTATTCCTGGGCCTTCTCCAGTGCTCATGACCGTCTGATGTTGCTTCCCAGGCCAGCAGTGACTCTGTCCCCACCCTGCCTCTTTGTGCACTGATGTGCAGCTCCCTAATTAGGCCTGCAGTACAGAGCCAACATATATGTGTGCTGCCAGGCCAACAGTAATGATGCACATTTCCTGCTGGCCAGAGGAAGCCATGCAGCTCTGGACCAGGCAGAGTTATGACCAGGTAAGGGGGGGAAATAGAAGCTATTGGCGCCATGTGTGCGCTGGCTCCATAGGGTGTAGGGGTAGCTGTGTGGACAGTGAATGGACAGTACTGGGTGCTGTGTCCTGAGGCTTTCTGTGCAGCCTGTGGACATGCTGGAGATGGAGTGTGAAATGCATAGCCAGGCTTGGAAGTGCCATGGATATAACATGGATCATCTCATCCTTGCAGAGAGGTTGGATGAAGAGAAAGGAAACAGATTGCCTTTTGCATTAGGCTATATGGAGGGTTCTACAGCATCCGTTTTCCTGAATTCTCTTTCCCTAAAGGCAACATATTGAAGTATAGAGATTGATGTTTTATCACTTTTTAAAAAGGTCATCCGAAACACTAGGTACAGTGTTCTCCCCATCCATTTTCCCAATGACTTTGACTGACAGGCAAACCCTGCTCCCCCCGCCCCCTGCTGTGGCAGAGCAGAGAAGAGTAGCTCAAGCCAGGGTTTGGGAAATTTTGGGACAGAGCAAACTAGATTAACTTACGTTTTGGGTAAGTGTATATGCCAAATGACCACTCTCCCCTCCAAATTTGTTGCACTCAGCTGTCTCCCATGCATTCCAAGATTGATCACCTACAAGCTTGTCATATCTTTAATGCTGTTACCCCAGTTTCAAATGTTGCCTTATATTCTTATTTAAGCATTCAACATGGCTTGACTTTTGTAAATACTTGATGTATCTACACAAATGGACCGTAGGGTGTTCCAAGAAGAAAATCCAGCAGTTTGTGTAACGCAGTGTGTTACGGAATTGCATTCCTCTTCCCTTGATGAAAGTTGCTTGCTGTTGCTCAAATATAAAGCATTTTTATATTTGAGCTCTTGAATGATAGATCCTGTAAGACCTCTTAGAGGAGGTCCCTGAATTATGAGTCAGATACAGCGTCACTGAGGAAGGCCTTGCTCATTCATTATGTTTGGGTATGTCAGTCTTCCCTGCTCTGCAAAGGATAGCTAACAACTCTCCCTGCAGCCTGGGAGGATCTCAGAGAACATGAACCTTGAGACAAGTGAAGAATGAGACCTGCCCCTGACTGGGAGAGAAACATGGGCCCCTGGACGGTAGATGAGTCCTGTGCGACGTGGTGAGAGACTCCCTTAGATGAACAGGGAAAAACCCAGGCATCTCCAAGGGTAAAACTTTCCTAAAAACTGAGCAAATAGAGAAGTTGGTTGAGTCTGACTTACAGGAGCTGGGTTGTAGAAACCTCCGGAGGAGATGACGATGACTGCACCTGAACATCGTTGGAGACAGGCAGCTGGCTGTCCTTATCTAGGGCCAGACCAAGGACTGAGGAGACTGAGGAGCATAGCCTCCGTGCTGCACACAGAAAATAGGAACTGGGGCCACCTAGCCAGAGAAAGGAATCACAATAGAGCACTGAAAGAGGAGGTGAATCCCACCAAATGGAGAGCAGTGCTGAATGGAATGCAAATCGCAGAAAATAGACTTTTAGAGTGTAAAGGGGCCTTGGAGTGCTGTAATCATCAGATCTTACAGTGAGGAAACTGAAACCAGAGAAATGAAGTGACTTGCCTCTGATAAATCGGAGGCTGAACTAGGATTAGAATCATTCATCACATGTTTATTCACAAACATCTATCAAGTGCCTCATGCGGGCCAGGCGTGGGTCTAGGCCCGGGGTCCAGGTTTCCTGACTCACACACCAGTGCCCTTTCCATCACCAGGCTTCCTGCCTTGATCCAAATCTGAAAAGCATGTCCTCAGACAAGGTTAGGCCCACAGATTCCCAAGCTGAAAAACTAAGCCCACTCATGGATCTGAAAGAAGATGCTAAGACAAGGAAGCGGTAGCAGAATTAGTTCCACTGATTAAATGACCAGATACAAATACAATTTAGCATTTGAAAAGTTTATGACTCTATATCTGTGTTGACTTTTATCCAAGGTGATTACCGGGAACACAAAGTTTAAAAAATGGAAATGGGTTGTTTACTTGTTTTGAATACACGAAGATTAGGGAGAAGTTGGGGGTGGCAATGGGCCAGGTAGAAGGGAGGGAGGGCTCAGAATGCGAAAAGAAGGGTGATATCAGCAGGAAAATGGGGATATGCCAAATGCCCTTCCCCCACACAGGAAGCATTAGGAATAGGACTAAAAAGTGGTTCTCTAGTAACTCTGTCTGGTAGAAGACAACCCCTGTCCCATTAGGTACTGAAAAAATTCCTGGATCTTTTGCTCAGGACATGCCCCGCTTTCAGAAGGTTCTGCCGTTCCTGGGAAAGAACAGCCAAATGAAGAAACATCTTGACTTCACTGCTACAGGCCTGGGAATCTTTGCCTGTGCCATTATAATAATAGCAATAGCTGATGCTTACATAGTACTTTATATTCTTGGCAGTGTCTATCTAACTAATAACTCTGTGAGACAGTTAAAGAAGGTGTTATTATTCCTATTTTGCGGATGAGGCAACTGAGGTTCAGGGAGATTAATGGGCTTGCCAAGATCACAGAGTTAATCTATAGAAGAGCCAGGCCTAAGACCGCCCTAGCCTTCTGAATCCAAGTCTGTCATTTTCTTTATAATGCTAGGCTGCTTTACCTGAGGGTGGGGAAGGAATCCAGGTTTAAATCTGTTTGAGGATAGATTTCTATCAAGACCATCATGTCTGGCTCCTGGAGTTGAGTAGAGATGAGACGAGGCTGGGTGGGGTTGTTCCAATGGGATTTTATTTCCTTAGCACAGTGGTTTCATTTGGGTGGCTCAGAGGTCATGGAGATTTTCCTAGTTTCTGTTGACCTAGTCTTCACTGGTTCAAGTTTTCTCCATCACAAGAAATATTCATTAATCATGACAGCACAATTTTCAATTGGGGGAAATAACTAGAGAAGCAAAAAATAAACAGATGTGAAAATTCAGTAGGTGTTCTTTCTTTGGGACCTTTAATCCCAATGAGTTGCTCATGAGTCTGGATTGTTCTATAACTGCTGGGTAGTCTTAGTGCCCTCCGGGTTACAAAAGAAATATGGCAAGATGTGGATGGACCTTGGTCATGTATTTCCCAGGGGATTCTGTAGGCCTGGGAAGCAAGGGTGCATGAGTGACGGTGCCTGGTCCTCCCTTTTAGAGCTGCCAACTTCAGGAACTTTACCTTCATCCAACTGAGTGGAGAATTTTCCCGGGGAAAGGGACTTGATGTTGGAGCCCGCTTCTGGAAGGGAAGCAACGTCCTTCTCTTTTTCTGTGATGTTGACATCTACTTCACCTCTGAATTCCTCAATACGTGTAGACTGAATACACAGCCAGGTAAGGGTCTGTGGAGTTGGGTCTTCGCTTTTTCTCCCTCCGGGTGACATTTAGCCCTCTCATGCTCACTCATGCTCTTCACAGTCCACTCTGATATTCTGAATCAGCCTTATTTTACCCCAGCGACCCAGAAAAGGAAAATCATTAGGTTTGATTTCTCCTTTGGTGTCACAGTGTACGCTTGTCAGCCATCATGATTCTGGGACTCTTTGTCCCCAAGTTCATGTTTATTTTCAACTGGGTGGTCAGCGTGAGTGAACATCCACAGGAGAAGGTGTGATGGGGAGAAGTCGTGACCTGGAAAACCTGAAACCAATGGGAAAAGGATAGTTGTGGGCAGTTACAAGGGAGGAAGGGCTCTGAGTAGCAATAACCAAGAATATGAAAATAATTTTCATAGAGTTTGACTCATGGGGAAGACTGATAGTCAGCTGATAACTAGTGGAATGGGCATGTCAGTTGTTAAAATGTTGAAACTCATCATGTAAATTGGTAAAGAACAACTGCCCTGGGCTCCCTAAGTCTATTGCTGGGCTCCCTAAGTCAGCCCGGCCTCTGGCAACTCTTCAGACTGCCCCACGAGCCAGCAGTTAAAGGGTTAATGTCTGACAGGGTAGAGAACCCCAGGACTCTCTTTCACACCCACTCCAATTGGTTGGTGCCCAGTGCCAGAGCACTGTCAATATTTTAACATTACTCCTGTGCTAACAGGTCAGAAATATTTGACGTTCTGTCCACCTGGGCTACCTGGTATAGAACTTCTAAGATCTGCTTTAGACTTGAGTGAATGGAAAAAGAAAGTGGATGCAAATATCTCAGATGTTTCAGAGGACTGAATATAAATGAACAAACCTAATAGTTTTGTATCTGTTGCTTTAAGTGGATGTTTGTTTTCTGGTTTGCAGGGAAGAAAGTATTTTATCCAGTGCTTTTCAGTCAGTACAATCCTGGCATAATATATGGCCACCACGATGCAGTCCCTCCCTTAGAACAGCAGCTGGTGAGTAATTACCCTGCGGGTGCCTTTGTGTGACTCTGTTTCATGTCTTTCATTTCAATGGTCAGGGGCACCTGACCATTAGTAAAGGTGAGTGGAAATCTGTGCATTGGTTCCCATAGTAATTTTTAAGTTTGGCAGATGTTCTGGCCTTTGCTCCCACTGCCTTGTTGATTAAAAGTGCTTGCAATATTTAACAATGGAAAATACATAGGAACAGTACCTTACAGAAAGGTAATTTCACACCTTCATAGTTTTCTTCTATAGTCTTTGGAAACTAATATTATTGCATTATGGATGTGACACATTTTCTGTCTTTTTTTTTTTTTTTTGAGGGCAGTGTCACTGGCCCTCATATGTGGGACCTGAACCGGGGCCGCCAGCTTCCCAAGCCAGCCCTTAACGGCTGCGCCACTTGGCCGGCCCACATTTTCTCTTTATTTTTACAAAATCCTGCAAGGTAAGAAAGGTGAGATTTATGTTCCCATTGGACAACAGGAAACCAGAAGTCAGAAAGGGGTGGCTCACCCCAGGGCATGAGTGAGTGAGTGAATCCCTGGGGGAACAAGAACTAGATCCAATGCCCTTCCCATCAAGCCACCACACAACCACCAAGGATCTCTGGAAGCTAAGTCTCCCTGGTGTTGGCAGCAGTTACTCCATTCAGCAGAGAAACAGCGTAGGCAGCAGGCAGATGAGACAAGCCAGAAAAGCGTCTCAGTACCACACGTAGGCAAGCCTCTCTGAGACTAACTTTCCCATTATTGTTGTCAGTCCCCAAGTTGGGCTGTGATCTTTTCCTGCAGAGAGATCAGGGCTTGTTTAAAGCTGGGTTCTAGCTCAGGCTGAATCTCACTGAGCATCTCACCTGGGGGCTGCCTGGTCTTCAGTGCCTTGAGTAGCTCTGTCCCTTGTTGAGGCAAAGCCATGTTTCTCCCCATTGAGTACCTCATAGGCTGTGGAAAGGAAATCTGCCATGTGAACATGAAGTTGGGATAGGACCAAGTCTCTCATGCTTCTGTGCAATGGGAGAGCAAAGCTGATTTTCATGAAAACATGCGTTTTATGAAATTCTTTTGGAGGATAGATTCTGTGTTTTAGCTTCCAGAAGTAGCAAAACCTGTTTCTCCAACCATATCCTGTGCCCCTCTCCAACTAACCTCTGACAGTTGATGTAATGATCCGTTCCAGAAAGTTTCAGCTTGAGTTCCTTCAGGTTGGACAAGGTGTATTCCTCACCCATGTCCTTGCATGGTTTTGCTTGGGATCCAAGCCATACAGTACAGTGATAATATTGTGTTCTCTTCCCCCAATGAAATTCTAATACCACAGATGTGCCGAATGTCTGTTTATGTACTTTACAGTAAACACAGTGAAAGGTTTTTCACTCCCCCCAAACTAATTTTTATCTACTTTGAGGCACTATCACCCGTGTTGAGACAGAAAACCTTATTTCCTTTCTGTAAGAGTTCTAAGCTTCTAACAGGGTTTGAAGGAGAAATGGGATACAGCATTTATTTTCTTTCAACCAATCAGAATAAAAGTTTCTTTGATTTTAAAGAAAGTACCAATTTACATTTAACATCAATATGATTAATGCTTTGACTTCAAACTCATAAAGACCTTATTTGCTTGCAAGGAGTTCTTTCCATTTTTCAGTTTAAAAGTTGTATCCTTTTACTACCATTCCTACAGGAAAACAGGTGCAAAGGGAAGCCAGAGGTATGGCGCCGGCAGAGGTATGGCTGTGTCCACAGCTGGAACTTCTGAATTACCCCGTAACCTTTAACATTTACTTCTAAATATACCTTAGGCCTTTCCCAGACCACATAAGTCTGAACTTTTAGGGTTCAGTATTTGTGACTCTTTAGTCCAGAGAAACACAGCAATTGTCTCTGAGATGAAGCAGTCTCCATCCAAAAAAGAAAAATGTGGATTATGGTCTTTACTGGATGAGCCATTTCTTGAGCACTTGCTGCCTACAGAGAACTAGTGTAGGTGTTAGTGGAGGGAGGGGTCAGAAGAACTGAAACAGTTTCATATACTCAGAGATGATTGTGAGGTCATTTTGCCTAGTCTCTTCTTTTTGATAGATGTGTCCAAAATCACACAGCCAGCAAGTAGCAGAGCTCAGGCCAAAACTAGGATCTCCTTACTCTAGTGCAGTAGAAATAGGTTTGCTTAGGGTCTAGGTGAGAGCTGAAATATAAGTGAAATGACCTGACAGAAATTCCAAAGGAGAACATCAAACTACAGAAACTAATATACTGGGGGTAGAATGTATAGGGGCTTAGAAAGAATAAAATAAAAAGTAATCATTCGAGATGGGTAAATTAGGAAAGACTTCCTACCGGGGGTTCAGTTTTGCTCAGTCTAGAAAGATATGGTGCATATATGTTAATACATTTTGATAGCCTTCCCTGGAATACATTAGTGTCAGAGGTGAAGGGAGAACATAGCTCCAGCATGTAGCTATAACATAAGTTATTTATGTATGCAAGCAAAAGACAACCTTTTCCAACAGCCCTGCAAATAACGACTTCATAGTCAATGAGCTAGTTATTACGTCTGGCTTCTGCCACTGTCATTTGATAACATTTTGCCTGCAGACAAAAGCAAGAAATCAAATTTATGATTTTTTGGGTGTGTTCAGATTACTTGTTTCTTCACTTTTGCATACAGACCATTAGTAATAAGTAGTAAGTGAAATCATGGGCTTTTATACTAGTATTTAATTTTGTGAGTTTTAAACCAGAAATGAAACTTGCTGATGCTTTCGTGTAAAGCTGAGCAAGGAATGGCTCTAATTTCAATAATTATTCACTTTAGACATTCCACTTTCCTGGTTCAAGCCTGGTCAGTTCTTGCTGGGGCCAGTTACCGCTTCTGTCTTGATTCCTTCACCCTCTGCCATAGATGCATTTCTAAAATGCAGATTAATTCCATTAAAAAAAGCCTTTTATGGCTTAAAGCCAGTGGTGTGCTAGTAAATGTTTAACAACCCACTCTCTGAAAGGGGGCGGGGGAAAGCCCTGATTCATAACGTTTGCCATTTTCTGAGGTGTCAATACTCCCACTGTGGCCTATTTCAGGCTATCCGACGTGATGTCACTGAACACCGAGTTGGCAAGAAACTTGCACAATCCTGCTGAGCTGTCCTGGCCGGCTCAGCACAGCATTGCCACCCCTATTCCTTGCTGGGCCTCCACAAACTGACTCTAAAACTGATTCCAGAGAAAGTGTTTGCAAACCTCAGCACCTGGCACATGAGTCCAGCTTGATAGACACCCAAGCCAGCCGCTCTGCTGGGAGCACACTGCTCAGTGGCTCATCATCACCTTTCACCTCAGGGCCATCTCTTCACCATTTCTACTGCCTGAAGTGCCCCACATCTCAGTCTGCCCTTTGTTCCATCCATTATTTAAGTCTGGTGACTTTGTGCCACTCTCTTCATTGTGCGAATGGTATGCTGTCTTCTGTCCTCACCCTTTCTCTGATTTTTAAAAAATTTACTTTTATTTTTTTATGTTAGTTTCAGGTATACAACGCAACATAATGATTAGACATTTATACCCCTCACAAAGTGATAACACCCCCAAGTGCTACCCCTCTTACATCGTATATAGCTGTTACAACCCCCTCTCTAATTAAACCCTTACCTCTCTATCTGCTTCCAAAAGGTATTTTACCACTAACTTTAATTTATTTTAAATTTCTAATAATTGCTGACCAGATATAGTCTATCCTTTCTGTCTGTTTTCATGTATTTGGGAAGCAGTCCAAAAGTAACCGAGTACCAAAAGTGACATTAACAGATGCCATCTATCAGCTTTTGTAAGCCACACTGTGCCAATGTTACCTTGGGTACTACTCAGTAAGGTGAGGAGGCATTATTATGCTCATTTCCCAGGTGAGAAACTTGCAGCTCACAGGCATAAGTCACTTGCCCAGACTGCTAAGTGGCAGGGTTGGGAAGAAAGTGCCATCCGTGTGATGGAGACTGGGCCAAGGATGCCGCGTGGACACATCCTTTGCTGTCAGAGTGCTTCTAGGAGGGCACAGAGTCTAGCTTTAAGTATAGATTCCTAGAACAGAGGGAACCTGGACGATTCCTTGTCCAACATGACACCCTTCAGAAGACACTTCATTTTTTTTTTAATGCAGATAAAAGAAGATTTGCAGAGAAATGTGGGCTAGTACAAATCTTGGAGGAGGTGGCGTTTAAGTCCACTCTTAAACCAATTCTTTGAAAGCTGTGGCTTTAGAATACTTTATTTCTCAAGAAATAGAAACTGTCACAGCACTGTGCCTTACCACGGGGCACATGCGTACCCTGAAATCCTGTGCAGTGTGATCATGGAGCCCTCATGGCCCAGATAATAAGAAATATACAGCATCAGGTCAGGGGGCACCCAGCCCAGCCACAGAATCCCCCGAAGCTCAGGGTGTCTCCCAGTCATGGACAGGGTTGGCTACATACATGGCATGACCCAGTGCACAATGAAAACTCAGGGTCCTTGTTCAAAAATTATTAAGAATTTCAAGATGGCAACAGCAGAGCATTAATCCAGGCCTGAAGCCTTCTTAGCGTGGGGCCTGTGGGCTGCATGCGTTGCTTACACACCACTGGTGTTTCTGGTGCATGTGAAGCTGCTCAGACACAACCTTGGTGCTTGAGAGACTCTCTTTGATTTAGAGTAAAAACTCTGCCTGAGTATTTTATTTTAGGGCCCAGGTTGCTTCATGGGAAGTTATCCAAGTCAGCGCCATTAAGCCATGCAGCTGCAGGACTGCCGCCTTTCCATGTCTTTGGGGGAGAGACACTGATGTGTGCTTTGTGTTTTGGTCCTAATAGAAAATAATCCCTCCCTGTCACGTGAATCACCCACAGAGCTGCAGGTCTGGAAGCTTCCTGTGAGAGAGCAGGCTTGACAAGTATCCTTTTGTGGAGTCTTTATGTCCTGCAGTGCTCTGCTGAATCTAAGGAGGGGAAAGCAAGGGTGCTGGGGAGAGCGGAGAGACCAGCCCTTAAAAGACATTTTTAAAACTGAGGATAGCACTTGAAACAACTGATCTGTGAAATTCAGGACAAGAGGAGGAATTATTTTCTTTGAAAGTTTGGTCTGTCTCTTAGGGTTTCTTTCTCCTCTAAGCATCATTGATTTGCATCTTTTCAGTGTGTGGATGGAACAGTGGGACTCCTTAAGCTTGGGCAGAGGTGCTAAGTTAAGCCCTCTTAGCCTAAAGCCGGGAAGATGAGAACTTTTCTGTCTGTTGGTCCAGAGCCATACAATTCTGAGAGTTTTCCCACTGGAATTCCTAGGCCTTCGCTGAGCCACTCGCTGGCAGGAGTTCCCCTCCTTAGATTATGTCTATTTCCACTGTCTTGATGCTGTCTCTGCCCTAGGACTGCTCCTCATTTGTGCATTGGAGCGGTAGAGCAGGTCCTCAGATGACATTGTCTTGTTCAACAACGTTTTGTTATAATGTTGATGAGAAACTGGAGGAACTCAACTCCTGGTTATATCAGTTTAGCCTCTGGTAAAACTGATTTTGTTATATGTTGTTTCACTTAACGTCGCAGAGCCTATTGAGTGGCTGTTCTGTGCTGAACAGTGTCCTGGATGCTAGAGACACAGCCGTGAACAAGCCCAAGGCCCCAAGCTTATGTTTACCAGTGATGGTGGGTGAAGACAGTCAGCAAACAGAGAAACAAATGCAACAGGATAATTTCAGAGAGCCCAGTTTATAGAGAAAATAAACCAGGTGACAGAGTAGAAAGCAACATGGATGGGAAGGGCTGACATGGGCCAGGAGGGCCGGGATGATGGCACTGAGAAATGACATGGGAGCAGAACCCAGTAGCGAGCAGGGAAAGGCTGACCCAGGCAGAGGGGACTGCAGTTGTCCAGCTGTGGAGACCTGTGAGCCTGGTTCACTGGAAAGGGCAGAATATAAGGGGTCGGTATAAAAGGGGCATATGAGGTTGGCGAGGTGGGCAGGCGATGTGGGGCCTTTGCAGGCTAGACGTTTCCTTGTGGATCTTATTCTAATTGCATTATGGAGAATGCAGTTAAAACCACTGCAGGGCTTTAAATGGCAGCATGCTGTGATCTGATGTACACTTGAGACTGCTCCCTCCCAGCTAGACTGCTTGTTGAGAGCACCACTCCAGTTAGTGACTCGGCACGGGGTTGGGGTGGGGGATGGTAGGACCTCTAATAAATTAACTCTAATAAGTGCACTCCATCTTGCCCCGACATCACATGCTATGAGCATGACCAAATCAGTTCCCACCAAGGGCTAAATTTCAATGAGCTCTTCAGATAGTGGCTTGCCAACTTTAAAGCTGACGTTAATAAGTGTTTATATAGCTCATTCTCCAGCTCACAAATCAGTTTGTTTCTGTCACACTGTCCCCAGCTGAAGGTCACTCTTCACTTTATTCAGCCTTGCCAAGCATTGCGTTCACTCAGCCCTGGGATGGCTACCTCTCGTAACCCCTGCTTGTCTTCCTTCCTAAGCCACAACCCATTGTTTTTCCTGCTTGGAGCTTTCTTTTTTAGATTCCATGTATACCTCAGCCAAATGTTTGAACTTTTGGATACTGACACTTCTCTTTGACTCCATTTTTATTCAGAAGCTTAGAGGACTTGTCTGTGTCCTGCCTGGCTGAGAGGATATTAAGCCATTAGCTGCACCAGAAACAGTGTACCTGGTATGATGGGGATGAAACAAACCATTTTTTAAAAAATGACTCAGTGGAGATTTTTCCAGATTTTCCTGCTCTGAAAAAAACCTTTCCGGTTGATTCTAATGAAATTGTCTTGTCACTTGGGAGATATTGTTCTGAAGAAGAATTGGAGAGCTTGTGCTGGGGACCACGCTAACCCACAAAACCTCTTTGGGTCTTAATTTTCCTTAGGCCATCCTGATGCGTGCTAATAGTAGTACAAGTGACATCTATAGGTTGGAGTGAAAATAAGATGGTTTCATGAGTTACATGGTAAAAGAGTTTTTAAGTTCATCAACCCTGTTGCAAGCCATTTGTCAAATACAATTTAGCCTGTGATATAGATAAAGGGAAACTTCAGGGAGATAGAATAGCAGTAATAAGATAAATGTTTGGATGTTAGGGCTGGAAGAGACCTTAGGGGTAATTTAACTCAACCTTCTCCTTTATAGGAAAGGAAATAGAGGTCCTAAGAAGTGAGGGACTTGCCTGAGGCAAAAAAACCAACCAGCCAGTGGTCAAGTTGGGACAAGACTGGTGCTCCTCCCCACACACTGTTTCTAATTAGCAGTGAACAGCACAGATGTCCCAGACCGAAAGCGCAGAAATCCGAGTGGATGGGAACCCGCTGCAGCCTCCCCCCACTCTGTCGTCAGGGCACCTATGTTAACTGCAAGAATGAATCATGAAAAATAACTATTAAAGTGAGTCCCAAAACCATTCCCAGAATTACCTCAGTCAAAAATATATATAAGCAATTTTTTTTTTTTTAAGCCTTGCTGCTTCAGCAAGTACATTGGAGAGACTGAGCAAGGCCAGGTTTTGCTTTTTAAAGACAGTCCCTGCTTGGATGGCCTCTCAGTAGCCCTGCAGCCTGGTACCGCTTCCAGTGCTTTTTGGAGCAGTTTGGTTTTAAAATAGTTTAAAGATGAATGGACAGTCTTTCTTCAGAACCTGGACTCTTAATGCCCTTTTCCTCAGCAAGCGAGAGTTTGCAGAGCCGGAGTCACACACTGAAGTCTCGGGTTTTCCTTTTATTCCCTGAGGGAGTCCTGTTTGTGCACTGTGCCAGGGCAGCTGAATTCTGAGTTGTTTTCTATCCCCTTTCTCAACTTCCTGAGTCCTTTGTTGGCTTTCTGCCCAGCCCTGTGTGAGGGGCTGAAGCTTCCAGTTCTCGCTGGCATTGGTGTTGGGCCAGACACGTAGGTGGCTTTTCCATGGTGCTGCTCAAAAGCTTGCTCTCCAGTGTGTGTGTGTGTGTGTGTGTGTGTGTGTGTGTGTGTGTGTGTGTGTGTTCATGCCTACACCCTAGAAGCATTCCAGCCAGAGGTGCCAAAAATCACAAGTCCTGTTTTGGGACTGGTGAGTTGACTATTCCTAACCATCTGAAGGGACTCAAATATATCTGCATTTCCCACACAGGGTTGTGGCTTGTATCAGTGCTGGGATGGGCTCCCTATTTAACATTGCTCAGATGAGGTTGTGAATACTGTCTATGTGATCCATTTTGTCCTTTCCCATCAAATGACTGTGCTTTCCTTGCAGGTCATAAAGAAGGAAACTGGATTTTGGAGAGACTTTGGATTTGGGATGACATGTCAGTATCGGTCAGACTTCATCAATATAGGTAAGACCAATGAACTTGCAACAAGTCTGCATCTCTACTGCCACCTAGAGGGCAGTGAGAGGCCGTGAGGAAATCGTGTCAGGTCCTAGGGAATCTGTGGCAAAGGCCATTTGTCTCACCATGGACTTGAGGCTGGACCAAAAGGGGCTTGAGAGTATGTGGCACATTAGCCCCTATAATCTCTACCAGTGCCTCTCAGTCACCCCAAATAAAGCACATAATCAGAAGGGAAAAAACAGCTTGTTGCATACAGGCCGCTTCTAAGCAAGTCCTCCAGCGCTGCCTTCTTCTAACCTGGTGTGGCTCCTGCGCCTTCTCATGTAGAACATCTTGGGCCTCCACAGTAGGCGGATACATTACAAAAAAATAAGGGCGACATGGAGCATTTTGGAAAATCGCATATCAGAAAAGATGCAGATTTCTCAGCTGAACTTTTGAAAATTCCAGATGTCACTTCAAGCTCTAAGTGTACAATTGCTATCAACACGCACACAACACTCAAGCACACATACATGGGTCACCAGTGCACAGAGAGGAAAGGTCCTTTGGATGCAGTTGAGGTGATCAAGGCTCTCACAAACAAAGGGATCTCACAGCAAGTGGGGGACATGGTCAGGATGAGAATACAGTGTCTCCTGTTCCCCTGGGAAATTCCATGCCACCTTCCATGGTGGTACTTACTCATGTGTCTCTGGAGGGACTAGAATTGTGGCTTATACGAGAGCTACAGTTGTGAATGAACAGGTCAGAAACCTTGATCTTGGGCTTAGAGCTCAGCGTGGAGCCAGGATGAGGTTGGGGAGGCTTTACTCTTATACAGCATGGAGACTCCCACTCCTTGTGGCCCTCCCAGAGCCTGCTCATCTCGCTGTCTCCTGGTTTACCCACCCTCCGGCCAGAGGCCTAAATTTTTCTTTTTAAGATCAGTGAGTCTAGCTGAGCATCCCCAGGTTTTTATTCAGAGATAAGGTGGTGGTCTAAAGTGAGTTCTCATAAGAAGCAGCAGTGCACACAGGATGTCGGTCTCTGAGTGGTGGGTGCCCTCAGACACTTGGCAGTGAACCATAGATGTTCTTTGATTTCTCCAAGAAATAATCTTAAATGATTATGTGCAACTCAAATTTCCCAAAATGGCATATTTAAAAAAAAAAAAGAATTCTGAAGGAGATTACCATTTCCATAAACTCTGTTTTCTTGCTCTATGTACAGGGAAAGATTATTTTGTGATGATGTATGTTTCTCAAATTTATAAATTTTTTTTGTAAAGATAGGGCATAGCTATAATTGAAACCCGTGGGAATGGCAGGCTGGGAAGGATGCTCCTCCTCAGTAAGCTGTTGCTATGATGTCAGAATTCATCTTTGGGTCACACCTATACCCCAGTCATTCTTTGCAATCTTGTATTTATTTGCAAGTGTTTTACTTGAGCACCTTCTGTTTAATAAGTTGTAATGACACCGAAGAAAACAATAAATCAATTACAGCTAACCAAGTTACACTATTATCTCGTTTGGTTATGACACCTAGTTCATTTCTGGATAAAGAAACCAAAACTCAAGAAAGGTAAGAGAACCAAGACTCAAATTCTAGACCCTTGACTCAGAATGGTAGACCTTTCTTCACCTGCACGCCACTGAGAGGCCACAGGTCACTTGTATGCATAGCCAGTGGCTGGGGTGTAGCTTTCCCCATGTGTGAGCCCCCCTTCCTTTTGCTAACCTCCATCAGAGCAGCACAGCTTGGGGGCTGCAGGGGATAAAAGGGCTGGCTATGTGATAACACTGAGAAAAGTTGTTGAGAATCACTACGCTGTTTCTTGTAGGGGTTGGATAAATAGCCTAGGCTAGAAAGGAACAATGACAAAAGAGACCAGTGTTTCTTTGGTTCTACCTGGGACATGGTGAGCCTTGGGTTAGGAAAAGACTTGGGGCATCTCAGTTTACAAAGGTGAGAGTTTAGGGGACCATGACTCACTTTATGAAGGAATCCATTATCAAGTGGCCCAGATGTTCTGAGTAGAGTGTCAGACCTGGCTATGAGGCCAGGCCCTTTAACATGACTCATTTCATCAGCCTGTGGTGGGCACACAGCTTTTCAGGGCCACTTTAGTCTCTAAAAGGAAGAATGCTTTTAAGGGATGTGATTTTTTTCATACTGAGATCCTGTTTTACTCTTTCACGCTGCAAGCCTCTGGTTTATTCCATTTGGCATGGCACGGGGAGGCCATATTCACACTGAAACACAGGACTTTTCACTCAGAGGTTTCAGGCTGAAACGTCGTTGGGATGCTATTGCAGCTCTTCATCTGAGACTAGGGCTGATCATTAGCATTGCGGATCGCTCTTGAAGGCAGGCAAACACTGGGGATTCTGTCTGCAGTCTTGCTATCTGCAGGAGTTAGTGCGGGCTGCCCTGAAGGTCCTCTCTGAGAATTCTGAGCTCTCTGACCCAGATGGACATTCATAATCTGGAGGGCTGATGAAACACCGCTCCCCTAAGAGCTTCTTTTCATGTGGGAAAGCAAGTATAGATCAGGCGATGCAGGCGCAGCATGCATGACTCAGCAGTGTGTTCTCTCCTGACAGGTGGGTTTGATTTGGACATCAAAGGCTGGGGTGGAGAGGATGTGCACCTCTATCGCAAGTATCTCCACAGCAACCTGATAGTGGTGCGGACGCCCGTGCGGGGCCTCTTCCACCTCTGGCACGAGAAGCGCTGTGTGGACGAGCTGACCCCCGAGCAGTACAAGATGTGCATGCAGTCCAAGGCCATGAACGAGGCCTCCCATGGGCAGCTGGGGATGCTGGTTTTCAGGCACGAGATAGAGGCCCACCTTCGCAAACAGAAACAGAAGACAAGCAGCAAAAAAACATGAACTCCCCGGGACAGATTTGGGGAGATGTTTCACTTTTTTTCCTTTTGCAATTACCAGACGAATGGCTGCAACAGGAAAAGATGTCTATAGAGGGCAAAAAAAAGAATTTGATTAGTCAGAAATTGGAGCGAGCCTCCAATTTCTGCCTATTTGGCTTTTATGCAGCAGGAATTAAAATTTCCCACTTTCCCTGAAGAGTAGCCCAAATGCCTCCCGTGCAGTGTCTGACAAAGGCCGAATGATTGTGAGACTCTAAGCGGAATGGTGCGAAGGTTTCATTGTGTTTGCGACAAAGTGAGATCTGTTGTTTTCTATGCTCACTGAAATATTCGTGAATTAAGACCAGTTTTATAGAAGGTTCATTGGGATGAAAAGCAAGCCAATTTCTCCTCTTATGAGTGATTATATCAGTAGGGCTTTAGTGTCCAGGAATGCTAAAACATCAGGTGGCAGGCAAGGAGACCATGTGAAATTCAAAGATACCCTCATTGTGATTCTTGTGAGTATATTAAGCAGAACCAAACGGACTAAAAAAGAAAAGAAACCATAACTATTGTGTCTTTCTCCTTAAGATTAACCAAAAATAATGTTTATCTTTTTGGTTGTAGTTTTAACCATCTTCATTTGTTAATTTTATTTAAAAATGCACTTTTTTTTTTGCTTATGAGTTAATTTTGCTTATTTAATGACCAATTTACAAATCTTACTAAGAGAGCACAAGTTAGCATATACTTTTATATTTTTAAAGAAGATACTTTCAGATACATTATGAGAACTTTCAGTTCAGAGCATCAGACTGATACCATATCAGACTGATACCCATCCCAGGATATGCCAAATGCTGATCCTCTCGGGCACCAAATGTCAGAGCTCCATCATACAGAAGGCATGGTGTGGGGCTACTAATGGATCAAGACATATATGTACTTTATCTGAAGAGCATTTCTGAAGAGGAGCAATGGAACACTGGAGGGAAAGGAAAATATACTTTTTACCTTAACAGAAAAGGAAACTCATTCAGACTGGTGGTATCTTCATTAATTCAAAAGTCAGAAAACACATATCCTCCTCAGGAGAACCGGGGACCAATTTTCTTACCTGTTTAAATAAACCAAAGTATACTGTGTGAACCAAACAATCGCTTTTCAAAGCAGGGTGCTCTTCCTGGCTTCTGGCTTTCATGAGAAGAATTGCAGAAAAATGTGTCATGTGAGAGATCACTCCATCTGCCGGAGTCTAGTGGGATAGAAGATTTTGCTGTCTGTTCACCCACCCCAGTCTAGGGGGAAGTAACTATATTATTTTTTAAATTAAGCAGTCCTACTCAGTCACTAAGATGCTTCTGAAAATTGCATTTTATTAAAGTTTCCAGCTATTTAAAAATAAATAAATACAGTTAACATTGAGTGGTTTCTACATTCATATGAAAATTATTTATTTATTAGCCAGCACCGGATGCATGAGCTAATTATCTCTCTGATTCCTTGTCTTCTGTTTGCCCACAGTCAACTCATTGTTTAAAGGCTTCAAGAACATTCAAGCTGTTGGTGTGTTAAAAAAAAAAAAAAATGCATTTGTATTGATTTGTACTGGTAGTTCATAAAATTTAATTAAAACACAGGACATGAATGGAAGGTGGCATTGGACAGCTAATAAAATATGATTTGTGGTTATGATTTCTTCCTGGAGTAAGAATGCCATTTCTTTAGTTTTTGGAAAATAGACTTTTGTGTATAAGGCATGGTTTCTCAATCTCGGTACTATGTACATTTTTGGGGTAGCTCATTCTTTGCTATAGGGCTAACCCAGGCGTCAGCAAACTTTTGAGATGGAAGAGCCAATCCTGTCCCTCAAAGTTTTGCGAGACCTACTGGGTTGTCGGGAAAGTCATGATGTTATTTTTCTATGTTTTTCAATGCAAAAATGTGTCATGACTTTCCCAACGATCCAATATAAAACAAATGAAATCACCATTATGTGAATAAAATCCTTTAAATATTTTATAAATGAAACTATGATAGTTTTATTTTCATTTTCAATTTTACTTCAGAGCCACATGTATGTACCCAAAGAGCCACATGTGGCTCGCGAGCACAGTTTGCCGACCCCTCGACTAACCTATGCACTGTAGGATATTTAGCAGCACCCAGGCCTCTACCCACTAGATGCCAGGGACATCTCTCACCCAGGCTGACAACCAAAATGTCTCTAGTCATTGCCAAATGTCCCCTGGAGGGCGACACCACCCCTGGTTGAGAACCACTGGTCTAGAGGGTGGAGAGAACCATAAAGATAAACCTGGCCATTAATACAACTTGTCCTTTTTATTAGAAGAAGTTGAAAAATTATTTCTAAGGCCCCTTTTGAATTGAATTGTTTCATATTTTCACATTCAATGGTGACACTAGAGATTCAGGGCACATGTCTGGTCTCTTCCTACTGGTTGTGATGTCTATGTGGGACTGACCTGCACACTCCTGCCTGTATTCTCCCAGGGTCAGGAGGATGCATTTCCAACAAGGCTGGCAGCAGGGAGCAACTGTTTTGACCATGGAGTTAGGCAAATCTAAGCATCCCACGATGATTCAGTCTCAGAATGTACTCTGTGGGCTAACAGGCCACTTGTGCTTGTTTAAATGGTGTATCACAGGTGCCCAAGACAGTGGTTGAGAATTGGGGTTTACAAGTTGCTGAGGGTAGCTGAAAAGAAGAGGAAACAGCATAATGTTAAACTGATCTCTTTCTTTTTAAATCTTAGCCAGACAAACAGTTTTATCAAAACGTAGGTGCCCTCTTAAAACCCTGCAAAAGGGGATCTGTCTTAGTTTGGGCTGCTCTACCATAGACTGGGTGGCTTACACAACAAATATCGATTTCTTAAGGTTCTGGAGGCTGGGAAAACCAAGGTCAAGGCTCTGGCACAGCCGGTGTCTGGTGAGGACCCCTCTCCCTGTATCCTAACATGGTTGGGAGCAGACAGAGGGCCGCTCTCCTCCTGATCTTAAAAAATTAATCTCATCATGGGGTCCCACTTGAATGCTATAATTACCTCCCACAGGCCCCACCCCTTAATACCATCACACTTGGGCTTCAATGTATGAATTTTGCAGGGGTACATTCAGTCCATAGCAGGACCTTCCCCTATTCCTTCCCCAAGACATACACACACACACACACACACACACACACACACACACGAAGGACTGGCGAAGGCCACACCAAAACATAATTAGGGGCTTGGAATTTAACCTTAGACAGCAAAGAAAAGTGGTAATGAACCTGAAGCTTGAAGGACCCAGTCACATTGCATCTTCTGAAGGGAGGAAGCTGCCGAGGAAGCAGAGTCTTAGGCTTGTGTTAGGACCCTTCCAACTCTGCACCCTCCCGCTGTTCTAACTGTGTATAAATCTCCTAGTAAATAGCCCCAGTCATCTCAGTGGAGCTGAGGTCGTTAATATAAACCTCAGGTCTCCTTCAAGGAGCAGTATGTTGACGCAGCCTTATGAGATCCAATTGTTAGCCCCTCTTCCCACTCCTAAGTAACAGCAGGTTGGGAGCTTGAAGTCAAACATGGTGGGAGTATTTACATTGTGGAAATTGGCAGTAGGCAAAGGCTACACACCAGGTCTCGCCTTCTCACCCTCCATCCCCAACCCACTTCCAGCCCCATTGTTATCTATTTACCAGCTTCTGAGCCATGTCCCTGTTCTCCTTGGCCCAGTTTTCCCTCATCTCCTTTCTAGCCCCTCCTTTGTATTCATAAATGTGGCCAACTTGCTTCTCTCTACACATCAATGATGAAGACAAAAATCAGGCCTAGGAATTTTCAACAGGTGAACAGAACTTCACACGGCCCTATTTTTAAGGTTTTGCCTAAACCAAGTAGATATAATACACAATCCTGAAAGGTAGGAAAATAGTTACCCAGAACCTAATTTTAATGAATTTTGTTTCAAAGAAAATCTTCCAATGTTGTATCAGGGTTCAGTTCAATGTAGTAGATAGTATCATAGCTTTTCCAACCAGACTACTGGGTTCAAATTCCACTTGTTTCACTTGCAACCTCTCTGATCTTATACCAGCCACTCAGTGTCTCTGTACCCCAGTTTCCTCATTCGGGGTGAGGAATGCTATCACACTGATATCATAGGATTGTTGTGAAGGTTAAATGAGTGAATATGTATGGAGTCCTTAGGACACGTCAGGCATGTGGCAGGTATTCATGTCAATGGTAATTCCCCATGCCCAGCACCACTCGTGTACTTTTTAGGCTATCATGGGTCACACACAACAGATCATGAACCATCATGCATGCACTATTGTTCTTTATTTTGTCATTCCCAAAACAATTTCAATCTATCTGAAGAAGGGTTGCTAGGAGTGTAAAATATAATGGCTAATTTCTCCCTTGTATTCCATGCTCAGTAATTTGGAGTTGATGACCCCCTGGGAAATGGAGAGCATTAGAGGTTTCTGAAGTATGTAACGCCGCCAATCTTCGAAGGTAGGTAATATCGTTACTTCCATTTTCCAGGTGCAGAAAACCGAGGCTCAGAAATGGTAAGGAACTGGCGCAGAGGCCTTGCGTGAAAGTGGCTGGCTCTGGGCTCAGGCATCATTGTCCCATCCCGGCCAGCTCCAGAGGGCTTGAAGGTCCTGGTGGGTGACGGGGCCGGAGCTTTGGCCTGGGGCGAATCCAGAGCCTATCCTCTTGAGCCTGTTTCCCACTGTTTCTTTTCTCTCCAGCCGCACCAGGGAATCCCCTGACAATGACTGAAAACTTGTTAACACAGTGAACATGGGAACACTGAGGCGAGCCGGCCCCCCCCCGGCCTTCAGCTGCTGTGTAACTGCCAGCGGATTAGGGCCCTGAAGGCTTGGAAGCTGGCTCGGCAGCAGGCTCCCAAGGCGTTAGTTAGGCTTACACACTGCCTTGAGTAGGAGGGAGACAGGTGGGAATATTTGCTGTCTGAAAAAGATTTGACATTGTTTCTGAGAATTGATAATGCCCTTGGGGGGTCCCTTAGATGAGTGGGTGTGTTTTACTCCCAACACCCATCAAATAACTGGCAGCTTTGTGTGATCCATATTCTGATTAGCTTTATATTTGAATTCAAAGCTGTTTCTCCTGGCAGGACTCAGTGCTTTGTTATTGCTGCCAAAACCTATGGGGACTGTGCCAGTTGGTTAGGGGGTTTGGTTGGTGGTTTTTTCAACACAGAAAATGTTCTCAGTCAGCAGAGGTACCTTTCAGAATGTCTCTGCATTACTGATCTTTGCACACGCCCTCTGGAGCAGTCAACCTCAATGCCCTGGGCTATGTCTGCCTTGTCTGCTCTTCTCAGGGAGGGGGCACAGGTGGCTGGCAGCGGGGAGCAGTGGGAGTTGTGCTGACGCAGGGCCATCTCTGCCCACAGTCACCCAGAGGTTCAAGGAGAGCCAGGCCAACCCTCAGCAGCCTGTGTCCAGGACTCACTAACCGTCCTTCAGCCTGGAGGCTGGGCTGTGCACCTGGCCTGCTGACTACAAGTAGTCCCCAGGTGGGATGCTTGGTGAACTGGACTGACTCTTCACCACCTGAGAGTCAGACACCTTAGCTTGAAATGAGGGGAGTGTGTAGTACTGCTGGCACCTCCCTCTACCGCAGCCATTAATCCCGCCGTTTCCAACCCCACCACCAGCCCACTACCAAACCGCGCTCCAACTCCAGTGTTTCAAGAATGCCAACTATAAACATCACCTGGCCTGCTAGGATGTTGAACCCCATTTGGAAAGGTTAAGAAAAATAAAAGTTTAAAAAATAAATAAAAATTAAAAACAAGGAGTAAAAGCCTCAAATTCAAAAAAAGGCTAAAGGGGAAAAAAAAAAGTGTATAACTACGTGTTCTTCTAATTATTAGCCTCAAACGGAGCCATGAAAAAAATCACACCTATGGTGTGTGGGGAATGGTAGGGAAGCCTTTCTTACAGTTTCCGCACACCACTGAGAGCCCCCCAGAAGATAAGGTGCTGGCCATGTTGTTTGGTTGTTGAGGACAGTGCGTCTAGGGCTACCATGATCTTGACTCAGTTGGTGGGAAGACTTCATGAAGGAGAATCCTTTCAGCTGAAGAAAAGTAAAAGCTGATTTAGACTGACAGGGGCTTGCCCCCTCCCTGGTAATCCGGTTTAGCATTGGTACTGCCTGACCTATTGGGGAGACAGGGCAGTTAATCCCAAGGAGACCTGGGTTTATAATAAGTCTTCTGGTCAAAAACGGAAGGAAATACTTGGGGTTTTGAGATCAGGAATCCCAGAGCAACTGAATCAAGTTTGTCAATGGCCAATTTGGGGGTAAAGACTGGTCACTGCTAACTTGGGGGCTGTCAAAATCAGACATTAGAGAATGCCCTCTCCATGTCATTTCAAATCCAAACTCAGCGAGCCATTTCTCAGCAAGTCAACTGGCTAATGTATTGTGTGATTCATCACCATGTCCCTTACTCTTTAAAAGTTTCCTTTCTCCCCTTAAAATTCATCCTAGAAACTCTTTAACAAATGGGCCATTAGGCTACATGGGTCATTGGTTACATACGCTGAGTTGATAAAGAGGGAGAATGGAGAGTGGGATCGTGGCTTTGCTGGACCCACGATTCACTAGGAATAACTACCATTTGTGGGGAACTTTATATAAGTCAGGCACTTTACATATTTCTTTTCTAAGCTTCAGAATCCCATGGATGACTTTAGTGACTCCCGTTTCAGAGATAAAGAAGCTGACACTCACAGACTTAGTATTTTGTTGTTGTTTTTTTGAGATTCCACACAGCTGGTTAATGATGTAACCAGGATCCCACCCCAAACTTGCTGGGCTCTCTCATTACCAAATAATGTGTTTTTACCACACAATAAAAAGAGGGCACTTTTATCATTTAAGCCTCCTGACAGTTTTCAATCTGGGGCAGCAGTAGGAAGTCTAAAGATCCCTGCATAGGGTGATAGGGAAGCACATCAAGTAAATTGGAAATAGAAGTACACTCGACCCTTGAACAACAAACATGGTTTGAGTTGCAGAGGTCCACTTCTATGTGGATTTTTTTTCAATAAATACTGTAAATTTCTCTTCTTTATGATTTTCTTAATAACAGTTTCTTTTCTCTAACTTAAGAATACAGTATATATTTATAACATACAAAATATGTGTTGACTGTTTATGTTATTGGTAAGGCTTCTAGACCACAGGCTCTTAGAAGTTTTTGGGGGGAGTCAAAAGTTTTTTTATTTGTTTGTTTGCTTTTTTTGAGTCAAAAGTTATATATGATTTTTGACTACCTAGAGGGTCAATTCAAAGGTCAACTGTACTAAAATCCATATAGGAGGTAGTAAGAACAGAATTAACACTGCAGAAAATTCTGTGATAATGGAAAAGAAAGAGATGAGAAGCTCTCCTAAAATACAATGGAAAATGATGGAGACATGAAAGCAATGAGGATGTGATTACAAAAATGAAAGGCAAACAAGAGAAATCTAAGTAAGATTTATAGCTACTCTTGAGGGAGGGAAAAAGCACAGTTCAAACAGCAGTATTATTTAAAAATAAAATTGTAGAAAACTTATGTTTCGAAAAAAGACATAAGCAATGCAGTCTGAAATGAAAGCATTTATCATATTCTTGACAAAAATGAAAGCAAAGTGACCCCACAGAGACACATTCAAGCATACCCATCAGTCATATTTGTCTCCCTACGCACCAAATGGCAGGAGTCCCAAGGTATATATGTGTGAGGGCCATAACACCTGTTTGGTCTCTAGTGCATGAAGAAAGCTGCCTCTAAAGAAAGTTGTAATTGCAAAAATTTAGGCAGTGAATTTTTTTCTTTTCTTCATCTAAAAACAGATTTCATGCCACATTAGCACATGCCATTACTTTACACTGAAAGGATGGTTTATTCCAAAGTGTTGGTTCAGATAGGCAATTTTTGGTATAAATGGCCTTGAGATATTTTTAGTGCTCTGTCCATGCCCTATTTCCATTTTTTCTCCTTTTTCTTCTTCTCTGTCTCTGTGTTTTTCCTCTTCGTAGTATAAGGTTTCAGCCTACTAATACTTCTTAACATTGCTTAGCACTGCTGGTGACACTGAGAGACAAAGTAAATTTTTTGTGCATCCTACTGCAGAAGGGTAGGCCAGGAGCCCAGAATCAGGGGCCTTACAGGTGACCTGGTGGAGGCCTGATGGGTATGTGAGGGTTTTGCAGTTGGGAGGTGGCAGCCAGAGAGTCTGGGATGACTGTAAGAGGAGAATCCAGAATCTTACTGAAGGAGCTGAAAGGGAGAAGAATCAGCATGGTCAGGGAGTGGCATTTGCTCACAGTCCCAAAGAGGTAGGCAGGTTGGAGGACCTGGGATTGGGGAACATGACATAATATAAGAGGAATATCCTGGATCAAGATGCATTGGGCAAGCAGTTCATGGTTGTGGGCTTGTTGAGGCAACAGGAGTGGGGGACCAAGGTCAGGGTTTAGACAGCACCGCCTTAGGCCATGACTAGGGTCAGACACAGGGAGACTGAGTCTAATAGCAGAGCTAGGATGAGAATTCAGGCCTCTTCAACCCCATTTAGTTGCAACCAATTTCTGATTCTGTAAACCATTTACCTCCCCTAAGACTTTCAAGTTTACTCATCCCCATCATATCATCAAACACGGAACAGTTTATTCTTCTGAGTGTCAATAACCAATAGGATAAAATAGTATAGAATTCAAATCTGCTTTTCCTTGTAATATTAGGTTAATTCAGTCAGGCCATTTCCTGTTTTCTAAATCTTCCTTCAGTAGGATCTCATTTTGGTGTGGTTATATCTTGATGTAACTGTACTTATTTCCCCCAAAATAATTTTAGGCAGAGGGTGATGCTGGAATCTTACATGTCTTCATAATTATTAGTGACTATAGGGTACTTTTCTATTCATTCCAAAACCTTAAGATTTCAGAGCTAGATGGAAATAATAAAGATCACCTAGTTAAAACACTCTATTTTATTGCAAGCAAAAACTGAGGTTCAGAGAGGTAAAGGGACCTATCCAAGATCACGCATCTAATGGTGGGAAGAGATGGGGACAGAATAAAAGCTTCTGACTTCCAGCCCTGTGCTATCTGTGCTATTCTATGGCATGATTGTTGAGTTACATGACTTGAAATAAGAGCTGAGAGACAGATTCTCTTAAAAAATTGTCTAATTGACAGTTGTCCCTCAGACAGTAGAAATCACATGGGACATTTCAAGAAAGACCTAACAGTGACCCGTGTTTAAAAACTTCCTCATTGAAGCACACACATATGCACCCATGAAGACACACATACACATGCACACACATGCACCCCACCCTCGGCTCTGGTGACATTTTACACTACCAATGAGTATTTTACACGCCAACAGCATCATGAACAAACTGCTGGTACCTTCTGCTTCCTTTAAAAGAATGGCTGGAAGTGTGAGTAAACCTCCATCTTCCTGGAAGAGTGACCTCAGTGCCTCCTTGGTCAGGCCGTCCCTCTTACTGGGGCTGGAGGTTGGGTTTGGGGCACAGTGGTGCATAAGATTCCTGACTGAGCAAATCCTCACCCCAGAGATGAATAGAGCCAGTGGGAGGTTATTCTCGTCTCTGATTTTTCCTTCATTATGAGGAGGGTGCAATGTACATCAATAAATGGTATATAATGCAGATCATGTAGTGTAATTACACACACTTCTGTATTAGTTTCCTAGAGCTGCTATAACAAATTACTATAAACTCAGTGGCTTAAGACAACATGATTTTATTTTCTCATAGTTCTGGAAGCTAGAAGTCTGACAACACGGTGCCGGCGGGGTCGCGTTCCCTTCTGCGCTCTGGGGAGAACCTACTGCATTCCGCTCTCCTGGTTTCTTGGGCTGCCGGCGATCCTTGGCATTCCCTAGCTTTTGCAGCCGCATCCCGCCAATCTCTGCTCTGCCATCCCATGGTCGTCTTTCCTGTGCATCTCTGTTTCCAAACCCCTCTGTCCTTACAAGGATGGCAGTCTCAGATTATGGGCCCACCCTAATCCCAGTATGAGCTCATTTTAACTTGATTACATCTGCAAAGACTCTATTTCCAAATAAGGTCATATTCACAGGTATAGGGGTTAGGACTTCAACATATCTTTTGGGGGGACAATTCAACCCACAAGAAGTAGTATCCACACAGCTCACTATTCTGTTTGTGTCTGTCACCACTAATAAGTAACACCTCACATGAGCCTGTGCTCCCTCCTTGTTGCACCCTTGGATAGAAACAAAGTAGACAGGGCCAGCAGGGTCCTGCTTTTCCAGAATGAGGAAACAAGCTCATAGATGCTTTCTCACTCTCGCAGTCCATAGTATTTTTGTACATGTTAAGCCTCTCATCTTACATTTTAAAACTCATTCAATTCACACTCCCAACTTTGGTTTTCTATGTCTCTTACTTAACATTCTGACTCCAACATGCACAATAAGTGAAGTGTGTTTGGAGGGTTATCTCAGCCATCAGTAAAAGCTTTTTTCCAGCTTCGCAAAGCCACCATGAAACTTTAAATAAACAGGACCCTGAGGCTTTTGAGATGGTGCAAAGAGGGAGTGCAGAGATCATAAAATAGTTCCCATGAGCTACTGGTTTCTGAAGTACACCTTCATTCCTAAAAGGTTTCAATTCCTTCTCTGTTCATTTTATCTTACATACATTATTAAGGTTGTATCCTTCATTTTAGGTAGTTGCTGAAATTAGGAATCATCTCCCTTTACTTTTGGAGTACATACAACGAATGCAGAGGTAATTTCCTCTTAGCATTAAACTCCAGTGTTTGTGCAGAAGAGAGATTCCCATAGGATCGCAAGGATACTTTCAGTTGATCAGTATTGGCTCTGCTGCAGGGTGATTTTTGGCCTCACACATGAATGTCCATTTCAGCAGTGTTTGTCCATAGGAAAGCCCAGCTGGAGGCTGCGGGATGATGCGATGTGGGCTGTCACTCAAAGAGCTCCAGGTAATCGGGAGGCTGGTCCTGCTGACCACAGGGGTACAGAAGGAGCTCTTTCCTTAGGGAAGTGATGGGTTCCTCCTGTGAATTAGACGGCACATCAGGCTAGGCAGGTTGTTAAGACACTATACATAACGATGTCATGCCATTCTTAACTCCTCAGAGTACATAACTTCCTGCCTACCTTTGACTGACACAAAGCTTTATTGGTTCATGAGAATTTTAAAAGAGGTTTTCCTCATCCACAGACTATTGTGTATGCTCCTTCCCATGCTCACATTCTAACTTAAGAGTATGCTCAGATGTGATCAGTATATACACAAGTTTCTTAGCATCTCCTATATGCTCTGTCCCAGTGGGGTCACCCTGAGTATTTGAAGAGGAAGTGGGCTCAGTGGTAAAGGAAATGCAATTAAGAATCCTGATTATCAGTTGGAATTATCAAAGACTAATCCCCCATTACATGTCTTAATCATTTTTCTTGTAATTGCCTTTCATTGTTAGAGCTGCTGCAGGACAATGGTTCACAGAGCAAATTAAGTGTGTGCATCGTCTCACCTTATGGTATTCCACCAACTCAGCCAGGGTGGCGTGCTGCAGCTGGTCCACGCCCAGGAAGCTGTAGGAGTCCATAGAGGCGTCTATGAGGAAATGTTTGCAGCCCTCCTCAGACATGTAGGACAGGGCATAGCCTTTGATCTTTTCACTGACTCGTATCAGAAAACTGCCCGGCACGCATGTGCTCAGAAGGTCCTCTGCTCTCTTTACTGTGAGAATCCCTGTGGAAAATAAAAGCAGGTATTTCAGCCAAATCATTTCCAAAACTCACTCTGTTAAATATAGCTGTGTGGATAAAGTTTGGGGAAAATAAGTGTAACTTTATGGTGTCCATTTTGCACTCCTTAGGAATACAGTAAAATATCATTCATCTACTGGTATCTGGTAACTAGGCAGGGCAGGTTCCATAGTAAATGAATAGTATAAACGAGAGCATAAATGTTTACCCTTCAAAAGAACTGATTTCCATGTGTCCCAGTTATAACAACACAGGGGTCAGATGGCTTCTGAGTCTGGCTAGACCCCTGACAGTTATCCTGGGAGTATTAGAATTAGATCTGGAAGGGGACCTGAAGACTCCCTCCTCAGTTTACTGACGAGAACTATATGGCCTAGGGAATGATCCTACTTGGTCTAGAAGAGTGGTTCTCAACCAGGGCAATGGCTGAGAGACATTTAGGATGTCATGGGCAGGGGCTGATGGGGGTGGGGGGGGCATCAGTGCTATCGATAACCAGTATGTAAGGGCCAGGGCTGCTAAACATCCTCCAGTGCACAGGACAGCCTCACACTACAGAGAATTATCCAGCCCAAAATGTCAACAGTGCTGAGGTTGAGAAGCTCTGGTCTAGGAGTCAGCAAGTTAGTAACAGAACCAGGATGACCCAGGTCTACAAAGTGCCCTCCACTGTAGCTACTCCTAAATGATGCTCATTGGCATAAAGGAATAAAAGTGTGTGTACCTTTATATACCGGGGGTGCCAAAAAATGTATACAAGTGGACACTTTGGTCAGCGTTGTTCAAGCAGTAATTCACCATAATCAGAAGTGTCTGGACACTGATGGTAACCACTTTGAGCATCTCTTGTCATTGCAGAAGTCAAACATGACTTGTACTCATCTTTCGTTATCAGTATATATTATTACAATTTTAATATAGCTTTTTCCTTTCTTAAAATGTGTATACATTTTTTGGCACCCTCTGTATATATACATATATCTTCATGTATATTCAAAGGAATGAAACTCTTCATATATATGAATACACACACACACACACACACACACACACACACACACACACACAGGGACTGGCCGTGTGTGTGTCTGTGTGTATACAGAGGGTGCCAAAAAATGTATACACATTTTAAGAAAGGAAAAAATTATATTAAAATTGTAATACTCCACATATACCAATAACAAAAGATGAATACAAGTTATGTGTATACATTTTGTTGGGAACCCCGGTATATACATATATATGGAGATATATATCTTCATATACAGCTATCTCTTCATGTGTGTGTGTGTGTGTGTGTGTGTGTGTGTGTGTGTGTGTATATATATATATATATATATATATATATATATGGTTTAGGTGCCTCATGAATTCACACTAATCCAGACCAGACTTTTCCCCAATTAGTCAAAATTCATTAGATTTGGTTCATATTCCAGATTTCCCTTCCTATTCCTATTGTAATTCTTCAGATGAATCAGTAATGTTATAAAACATATAGAAAGTACACAAGCACATCTTGGAAAGATAGCAAAGTCATTGAATTATTCAGTGAGCTTTGATTTGGGCGCAATGAGCAGCGTTCTCCTATGTTCCTTTTCATTCCAGCAGACAGAAGCCCTTGCAGCCCTTGCCTTCTCCCACAACTGCTACTCAGTATCTTTTTATTAGATTAAAAAAAGAGCCTCCTGATGAAGAGGCAAAGGAATATCACAGTGCTTTAGTCTTGTTGTTAGTAAAGTTAATTGAGAATTGAACCCCAATTATACAGAGTAAACCGTAAAATAAGACCATTTCTATTTTCTGTTTTGTAAGTAGACCTTTAATACATGGAGGATTTTTATAAATCACCTGTTCTCCCCCAGCCAAGAACAACGACCAGCTCTTTTCCTGCCTTCTCGCCTCTCATGCACCATTCAGGAGGCCCCAGGGTCTGCACCTCAAAGTTGCCGCACACGAGGTTCAACCCCAGACAGTCACCGGGGTAAGAAGTGGGGCTAGTGATGGGCCAGCCAAGTGGCTCAGTTGGTTAAGAGCTCGCTCAAGAGTGCGAGTTGAGCTCTGAGCAGCGGCAGTTTGATGCCCAGCCCGAGCTGAGCTGCCACTGAGCTGCCAACAGGTGGCAGCATGGCTCAACTAAAAAACAACAACAACAACAACAAAACAAGAAGTGGGGCTAGTGAAAACACCTGGCAGTTCCCCCCACTCACAGGCAGGACTCGTCCCTGAAATGTAAGGCCACTTATGGCCTCCCTTCTAGGGCCACCAGCTGTACAGCATTCATGCCCAGTAGGGTTAACGGTGCCTACACATGCCTCCATCACATCGGGTCACCTTTCCACCCTTTCCCTGAGGAAACCCAGCTGCTAGAAACTGCAGGCACCGTGGATGCTGAGTGAGCCTGTCGGGTCAGCTGCACTGTCCACTTAGATGCTCCAATGATATCTGTAGAAGCTCTGACAGATACGGACTGCAGCTTTTATTTGCCTGTGTTATCTTTCTAAACACACTTGGTCCCACTGATAAATTACAGACGACAACCGTAAGCTGAAACAAGGCAGCAAGTAACCAGCCTGCCCAGGGACTGCACATGACTAAGGCATGAAGACTCTGGACTTGACTGTGTGTGAAACCAGGGATATCTTTCACTGACGCTGGACACTTGCTGATAAACCATGAGTGAAGGAGAAGCAGCATTGTGGAAAAAGGTTCCTCTCCCTTCCCAGACTTACTGACAGGCTAACTCTGAAATCCCAAGTGACTTCAACAGATGGGACAGATATTATAATTTATAACATCTGGATGTTATCCAGATGGATCTGGATTCCTAAAATAGCTATTCTGGAAAATTATAACCAAACCTGGGTTAAGGTAAAATTTCTTTTAAAATCAGGTCATATGGTACCTGTAAATCAGACTGCCTACAGCCTGTCAATCTGCAATTATTACCCATTCCCCCAGATCTTGGCACTGTCTAATCTCCAGAGAACCAGGACATGATAAAATGATTTTGTGGCAAGTCACAAGTGATAACAGAGATGCCGTGCACCAGTGCTGCTGATGGCAGATTAAGAAGGTAGGTGCTATGGAGGCTAGGCTTTGTTCTTTCTGCTTTAAATAGAAATTTTGTTTTGTTTTGTTTAAAGCAGCTTGATATATAATTGTTGAAAAAATTCGACAATTTTAAGCATGCAATTTGATCGGTTTTGACAAATGTACAGTTGGGTAACCACCACCACAATCATAATATAGACTGTATTTCTATTACCCCCAAAGGCTTGTGGCCTTGAGAGGCATTTTATTAAAGATTTGAATGTTAAGTATCTGCTTCTTGGAATTCTACTTGGGAATGAACGACAGAGCATCCAGACAAAAGCATGCTTTTTTCCTTATTCTCCCAGGTGGGGATGGGGCAAAATGTATGCTGAGTGAAATTTCCTTGACACTTATACTGCACCACTGACTGAGATTTAATGAACTAATTCATTTATTGGAGAAACAAATATCAGTGGTATTATTATTCACTGAATTAAATCTCACAAGTTAAATAAAAAGCACGATATTTCCATTATTTTAGTTGTCAGACATGCTGTGGCATTAGAGTTAAATAGATGTGGGTCTGAATGTTGACTCTGCCACCACTAGTAGTAGAAGCCTGGAAAAGAACTTAACATCTTAGTTCTGAGGTTCTTATTTTATAGTGGGAATAAAAATTACTTCCTTTATTTTTTTTCATTTTTTTATTGTTTTAGCTGAGCCATCCTGCCACCTGTTGGCAGCTCAATGGCAACTCGGCTCAGGCTGGCCTCGAACCGCTGTTGCTCAGAGCTCAGCTTGCACTCTTGAGCGAGCTTTTAACCAACTGAGCCATTCGGCCGGCCCCTAAAAATTACTTCCTTTAAAATCCTTAATCTGATGGTTGGCACATAGTAGGCCCTCAAAACATTACCACTAAAACAGAATCTTCTGACAGAATTAATAAAAGACTTCAACAGTGTCACTAGATTCAAGATTAATATATAAAAAGATAGTTTCTTTACACCACTAACAACTACTTATATAATTTTTAAAGATTAGTTTCAGGTGTGCAAAACAACATACTAGTTAGACATGTATACCCCTCACAAAGTGATAACTACTTATAGAATTTTAAAAACGCTTTTCCAAATAGAAAACAAGAACACTGTAAAGACATGGGACTAAATATTGTTTGCTTTTTTTTTTTTCTGGTAAGGATGCACATTCTGTATGGGGAATTTAATGATTTAAAAAGAAATGTAAGTGGCCGGCCGAGTGGCGTGGTGGTTAAGCGCTGGCTTGGGATGCCAGTGGCCCTGGTTTGGGTCCCACATATGAGGGCCAGTGACACTGCCCTCAAAAAAAAAAAAAAAAAAAGTAAGGAGAAATTTATCATGTTCATGGATGGAAAGATACAATAACATAAAGAAGGCAATTATCTCTCCAAATGAATCTACAAATTCAACAAAATCCCAACAAAGGTTTTAAAACTGAGTATGTTGCCCCTACAAGCCATGTGAGCACATAAGCGGGGCAAAAGAGAGTTAACTCAATTTCTAAGAAGTAGGAGGAGGGAGAAATTGCCCTTCTAGATATAAAGAATTATTATAACTGTATAGTAATCCCCATATACAGGATCTTGGCAAAAAACAGAGGTAGCAATACAAATCACTGGGGAAAGGTAGGACTATTGAATGATGTTGGGACAACTGGTCTCTCATATGAAAAAGAATAAATTAGGTTTCTATATTGCATATCATATACAAAAATAAATTACAGGTGGATTGTGTATTATAGAAGTAAAATCCTAGAAGGAAAAATAGCTAATCAATCTCATTGAAATGAAAAACTTTTATGACTTAAAAATGTGCCAAAAAGTGAAAAGGCAAATCACAGACTAAGAGATGAATGAGCAAGAAGGAATTCTGCCAGCGGACAGCCTTTGGCCACGAGCTGCCAGTCTTCCCTGAGTCTGTAGCCTACAGGCCCACCCAACAGATTTTGGACCCACAAGGCTTCTGTACTCATGTGAGTCAATTACTCAAGAAGTTGGCCACGAGGAGAGCAATTTCAGGAACAGTAACTGCCAAGGCCCTAAAGAAGGGACAAGTATGTGTCAGGGACAGAAGGGAGATGTGATGGAGAGCAGTGAACAAGGCAGGAAATGTGGTTTGAGATGAGTCCTGAGCAATGTCGGGGACAGAACAGGTAGGCTCTTGTGGCCACAGGGAGGAGTTTGGGTTTTAAGGTCATTGCAGTTGGATTATATTGAGGACAGAGGACAGCAGAGGAAAGATGGAGAGCAGTTAGGAGGCTGATACAGGAGGCCAGACGTGAGACTGACATAGTTGATCTGGGTTATTCACATGATGATAAAGTCCAGAATTTTTTCCCACTGACGGGTCTTAGCAGGGTAAGGTGCTCTAGGACATACATTGAAGTATATTCAACAGTCTTCCCAAATGATTGTGAGTAAAACATTTCCAAATTAACTAATGTTAATTTGCATATTATTTAAAAATTAGAAAAATACCAACTGCAAAATTCTTTTACAAGGCTTTCTGCCAAAACTGTTGGGGATTCCGTATAGACTGTGTGATTCTGTGATTGCACAGTGTAGTGAGCTGGGCTACTACGAATTTGCAAGGAGGCTGAGGGGGCAGCTGGAAAAGCATCCTGGGGAGGAATGAGTGCACATGACCTGGAGTTGGATCCCTGGTCTCCAACCCACTAGGAATACGGGAAGCAGATAAGAGATGGCTGGCAGGTCTCTGCATCATTCCATCTCGGTCCGAACACCAAATTGATCCATGTGAAAGTTAGAGATGTGCTTTGGCTCTTAGGAAAATTAGCAAAACATGAAAAAAACCATGAGGATATTTTCAATATCTTCTCCAACAAGCCCCACATAGCCAGTGGGACTAAAAGTCCAGTGAAAATTGAGACCCATGGTCTCTGTGAAAAAAGCTTTAAATTCTTGCTGAGAGATTAGATGTGGGGAGACTTTGCAAATTTAGATTTGCTCAAGGTCATGAAAAGATGCTCAGGAAGTAGAGTTCCATACTTCATTTCAGGATCTCGCTTGCATTTGGGATGTTTCATCAAGCTCCTCCACTTAGGAGTTCAGCGGCAATACCCTATTTCACTGATTCCAAAACTGGCATCACAGAGCCTGCAGCCACTGCAGGATATTTCAAAGCTGTATACCATTTTGCCTCATTTTGTCCCCATGTAGGAAAAGACCTGACACAGATCTGAGGTCTCCACTCTTCTCTGCCATTGCTCTGAATGTTGGGGTTCCCCAGGGTTTTGTCCCTGCTCTTCTCCTATTCTTCCCAACTCACTCCTGGGAAATCTCTTCCCCTCATGCCTTTAATTATATGCTGATGATTCCAGTCTGTTATCTCTAACACTGACCCATTAATCCTTGCCAAAAGGATAGTTTATATGACTGCTCCAAAGATATTTCAGAATTAACTTATCCCAAATGAGCTCATTATCTTCCCTCTTCTCCTCTTCCCAAGGTCTTCTCATCTCATCTTCCTATGTTGCTTCTCTCAATTGACAGCATGCTACCTTCCACCCAGTCCCGCAAACCAGAGATCCAGTAGTCTTCATTTCCCTTGTCCTCTCCTACCCATGCCCATCCTTATCTAAAGCTAATTAAGAGAAAAAGATGAAAGTATCAACTTCTGTGGGGTGAAGAGTTAGGCAACTAAAGCAGTAACCTAAGCAGGGTAATTTATGGAGTGTATGACAATGAAAAGAAGAACTTCCATCCCAATATTTCAAAACAGGGTTTGAGATAAATAAACAATTATACTTCCAGAAAATATGTCATCCATCTTCTCTTTATGATAGAAATATGTGACATTTTGTCTTCTTAAAACTGAAGACATTGATTTATATTGACAACATGACTGTGTATTTATTACATTGTTACGGGTATATTATATGTTATTTATTTTGCTTATGACTAGGATAAATATTTGTATAAATGAAAATAAACAAATAACAAAGCAATTAATAAGTTATTATATGGAAAACGCAAGAGCCTTATTTTTAAACCAAAGTTCCAACTGGATTTTTAGCCCAACTGAGTCTTCCAAGCTTTTAGCAACTGTTTCAAACAGAACTGTCTGTTAAAGTACCAGGATTTTTAATAACATCAACTAACATTTTCAATTTCTCACTCCCTGCTGTTAAAATAAACTACCACCCTTATAATCAGGGATGACAGTCTCTTCTGCCCAATGACACAGAAACTACGAAGTGACTGATTTCCTCAGTTGTTATCTTAAAAGGGAAAATATAAAAGGCAATATGAGACAAGCAGTGATAGCCATGATTAACATGTAATTGAAGCACGTTCTATTCATCTTCTGACACTGTTATCACCCTTTTTGCCAATGTCTTCGGAACAAAATGGAAAGGAAGGAAGCATATGGCTTGGTGCTGGGGGGAGGGGAGTTCTTTGAGGAAAGGACACTTACCAAAGCCTGAAATGCCAAAGCACACATATTGTCAAAGAAAACTAGACAGTTCTGCAGTAATCTTCTGACTGCAAAAGCAGCCCTTTACCAGGAAGCCTACCCCCAAATAGTTTTGTTTTTTTTTTAAAGAGTTTGCTATGTTTTGTGTTTGGGGGCTTATTTTTGCAGATATATTTATGTGTCAGATGATACTACTTAAAAGAGAGAAACTTAAACATAATTCAAACCAAGATACCCTTTAGGACATGTGTCCTCTGTGTGAAAACTTTGTTTTTGCTTAAAGTACTTTTATTGTACATAGAGCCGATTAGTCCAATTTAGCCACAGACTTTATAGAGGCCAATTGAGGCAAAAATCCACATCCTTTACTTGAAGTCCAAGAAATTGAGAAGTCAGTGAAATGTGAGCTGGTTAGAGGGCTTGAATTAATCAGGTTTCTAGGGTCAAATAAAGAAATGGTTTATTAGCTGATACCTGATTAGACTTCAGCAAACTCACCTTGCAGCCTTAACTATGTATTGGAAATAAAGGTCAAAACCACAGAATTTTTAAGTCAATGATCACAAGTTCCACTCCTTCATTTAATAGATGAAAATGATGCTCAGATAAATTGATTTGCTACAGAGAAAGAAGATGATTTGCTCAATGTCACTCAACCAGCTATGGGAGCGCTAACCTTTTGACTGCTTGAATGGCTTGACTGATGCCCTGCCCACCCACCCAGTGGCCATATCGGACTCTCCCTCGATGGAACGTGGACTGTAGGCAGTGCCATTTGATGAAAGTCACACTCAAGCGCCCTGCTGTAGGTAAATAGGAGGCACTGCTTTCCCTATCCACTCCGGCGTGTCTTATTTGTGGTGGTAAATTAACCCACAGGGCATGCAATAACTGTGACTGCTGACTGCTTTCTAAATGCATCATGAGAATGCAGCTCACTGAGAAACCTTTGAAAAACTGATCTGTGAAAATCATTTCAAAGACTCTTATTTAGCAGCCCGAATAAAAGGAAGCCTTTATTCTTTTTGCCTTCCTGGTGATTAGCAGTTTCATCCACCATCAGATGCGGTTCCATTGAGGGAAGCTCTGTACTCACCATGGAACCAGGGAGCTATGGTGTCCGAGGCTTTCTCATAGCCTGCTCGCAAAGGCAGCTGCTCCTCTTTAAACCATCGGATGATATCCTCCTGGGCAGAGTTGGTTGCTGTCCTTGTCACTCCTTGATTTCTGTTATTTATAAAACCATTTTTCAAGTTAGATTTAACTAATTTGAAAACAATGCTTTCAAAAATCTTTGTGTGTGTGTGTGTGTGTAGAGAGAGAGCGAGAGAGAGAGCGAGAGAGAGCTACAGACATCTGAAATCTAATTACATGTGCTGAGCTTATGGGAGCTTGGACCCTTACACACTGACATTCTACAGCTCCTCAAGAGCAGAGTATAGAAAGGGACATAAGTCTGTCATTTGTCCTTCCAGTCCTATAGGGCTAGTCTTGGGTATGAGCTACTGCTATGTTAATACATAGATTTTAATTGATTTTCAGTATGAATTAGAAGCTCCATTAACTCCCAATTAAAATTTGAGAAAATAAGCATTAAAAAGTGTAGTCGACCCCCAGCACCATTTTCCTGGAGAGCATACACTTGCAAACACAATAAATCAAATGCAATAAAATAAACATTGTTCCTAACATTTTCATTATTCGATTTTCTCTTCTTTCTCTGTCACCAACCTCCCTGACTTGTTTTTTTTTTTTTTATAGTTTGAAGAGGGTTAGTTCTGTTAAAAGACAGTCTGAGAAATATAAAGTTAAAGAAAGAAGAGTGTTTCAAGATTGGTAAGAAAAAGGTATATGCAGCAGGAGCATTTGGAAATCAATTCAGTGGCAGAACATAAGTTCTGGTGTTAAGTCAACTTCCATTATAAAAAGTACCACTGCAAGGTCATAAATGTATTTCCAAGTCCTATGCAACAGTGCATTAATTTTGAGCAGAATTCAATGTAAGAACAACAGTGAGTTTGAATAAGCTACTGGAATGTCCTGTCATGTAAATTATATTATAGCTCTTTATGCTTTTTATGCTACCATGAGTTACATGTGACATATTATTAGATGGACAGATATGAATATACATATGCATATACATACATACATAGCGTTTTGGAGAAAATAGCCTATAATATTTCTTGGGGAGGAGACACTGCACACACATGAGGTTATATAATAAGTTCTCTTATTAGTTTTCAAATTAGGTTCATTTATATTTCCATGGGAAGTCTTTAGAGATCAAGCGAAAACTCCCAAAGACAGCTAGTCTCTGTGTTTTCCTGGGCTGGCTTGTACCTGACCTTGGTCATCCCTCTCTAAAGTGCCAGCCCTAAAACCATCCAGTCTGGCTGCCTCACAAGAAGCACTTCATGCAAATGTCTTAAGTCAGAAAAAATGAGCTAACTGAACTCAGCATAAAACAAGTATTGCCCTTGTTAAAGGCTACCTTCATTGCTGTCAGTCACATACAATATTTTAGTGTACTCTAAAAATATTACAAGTGAGGGCACATTACGAGTCAGACTCTCACCCTTGGAAGAGCCTGGGGAATGGGTCGGTACACAAATCACCCTGCCAAGTACATGGCCAATGCATGCAGACAAGCTCAAGCAGGGGAGAGGGCCCTGTACAGGAGCTCACACCTTTGTGACCTGGTCACAAAACTGCAAGGAGACCTGTTTCCTGATTACCTTTCTTGTTTTGTTGTCCATAAAAATCATTTCCCAAGCTGTCACTTTGTAGAACATGGTCATTTAGCATTGGTCCCCAAGTCCCAAAATGGAACCTTTCCGTTGAGTAAATAGAAATAATTATAGGAGAGGAAAAGTCCACCTTCATGTTTTCTCTGAGGTCATAATTCCCATTAGGAAAAAAACCTTGAAGATAACTATTGACTCCAAGCAGAGGGAAATTTTTTTTTGTTTTTTGTTTCCCCATTCTCATAACAGAGGAGTATTTTTAGTTTTTATTTCAGAAGGCAAGGCTTTAGACAGTTCTGTTTCATCGAATCAATATCTGATTTATCTCCTGGTTATTTTAAATATTGCCTTTCTATATATTAGAACATGAAAAAAACATATATCAATAACCAGGAGAAAAGAATTTTATAATCAGTTAACATAAAAGGGATAGGGGGTGTCTGCTATGATGTTATGGTATTTTTCTTTTTTTTTAAAGATTTTATTGGGGAATTGCGGGAGGGGAACAGCACTGGGGAATCGGGGAAGGGGAACTTGCTGTCCTTTTGTTCTTCAGTCTAATTGTGGAGGATGTTGCTTCACTGACCCATGTTGGTATCGTCATTGCGCTCTTCCCGGGTGAGGCAGTCACTCGACAGCCATTGGATGGCCACTCACGGCGGCTCACGGTAGCTCACGCTGGCTGCCAGCCACTCATGGTAGCTCACGGCAGCCCACTGCAGCCCTACTGTAGCCTATGCCGTTGCCGGCAACTCATGGCAGCCCAGCTCCCGGTCGAACTGTTGTTCGCCATTTTAGCTGTAGAGGGTGCAGTGTCAGTGGCCCTCATGTGGGATTTGAACTGGGGCCCTGCTGCTCAGAGCTGGTGTCCCAAGCCAACTCTTAAACAATGCGCCACTGGGCCAGCCCAGATATTTTTCTTCAGGAATTTTCCAAAACAAGTTGTTTTGCCTAATTACCCACAACCTAGGAAGCAAAGGTACCATCTTCACCAAATAAGTTCATTCAAAAAAGGAACATTTCCAAATTCTCAACATGTGAATGTGGCTGTGTATCCCAGAGTGAGAATTATCATCAAACCTTTAATCCTGAGCAATGAAAATGTAGCTCTACTGCTGATGTGAAAGTCAGCTAGCCCTCAGGTTCCCATTGTGATAAGCTTTCACTATTAAGAATGATATTGGGAATTGTGTCCCCTTGTCCCTTCAGTGGCTCACCTGTTGTCACCAGGTGGAGGTGGGCTAGTGGCACAGGAAATTAGCAAACTCAATGATCATGTTAACAAAGATATTGTTGGGTATATTAATTATAACAACTGTGGATATTTTACAGGGTATCTCAGGAAGACAGGCTTAGAGGTGAGGCTGAATTTAATTACACAGCCAGCCAGCTGGCCCTCCACTTCCCGAGGCCCATCATGCAATTTGTCCTTAGCTCATTTCAACCCTTATTCTTACAGCCACCTGCATGACTTCTTACCCAAGAGGCTTTTGAGGGTATCCCTCTGGGTTTAGGAAATTAGGCTTGGGTGGAAGCGGGGGTCTTTTTGGTTTCTGTGGAACACACTGCAGTCCCTCACCACTTCTCCCTTTTTGGCATAACCTCTTGTAGTCTTCCCGGGCTTGTTTAGCCAAGGAGCGTCTCCTCTCATCAGCTGCTTTGGATTTTCGCACTAGAAAAAACAAAAAGGGTTTGAGATAGGCCCTCATCAGTCCACAGAGATGGTCAGGAGAATCAGCAGTGCAGCTGGTGAACAGATTCTGTCATCTGATGATAATAATGAGCAATCACTATCAATGCCTATTATTCAGATGGTTAGAGCCTGCATAACTGCCCAGCGTTCACTGCAGAATTCCTCTTTCTATGGGTTTTTGGGGACTTTCTGAGAGGAAGAGAGGAGGAAGAGGTGGAAGAAGGGACAAGATAGAAACGTAGAATTATTTGTTTGAGAAGTTCCTGCAGTTGGTAAGACTAAGTGATGAGTCACAGCCTGAGTGAGGATTCCAGTTGGCAGGGGGGTCTTTGAATAATAAGAAGTGATGTCATATCCTTCACACCCTTGTGTTCAAGATGTCACTTGCCCTGAATCACTAGCAAAGATCAGGCTGTCAGGAACTCCTTCCTCAGTGACTCAGGCTGTGCATTAGGTGAACAGGCAGTGAGGTTCACTGCATGCTGCACTCAGAGTCACTGGGAGCCGAACTCACTGGAAATCAGCCTGCCAGACCAAAGAGTCAAGTGACTGTTACCACAGCCAATCAGAGAACGGGCTGGTACACATCACAGTACCCCAAGACTGCCTTTTAACATCACTTTGTAAGATAGAGGGTTTACTGTGTTATTTTGCTTTTGTTTTAGCAACATGCTGTTAAAGGACTCCAATGCAGGATGTAAGAATCATTTTTATGGAGTGCATTTACACTTCAGGCATTATTGGTCAAATGCTGTTATGTTTGACTTCAACGAGATGCCAAAGATGTTCCACTACGCTAGGATTTCACTGCATAGAAGTGACTGGATCTTGCAAATATTTTCACTTCACAACAATTGTCATTGTAATGGAACTGAAGATCAATTCAGGAATCTCAACATCCTGCGAACACTGCTACTCCTCTTCTTCAAGCTGCGTCCAGGGCTGATGTGGCAGCTGAGGCTTCTTTGTCTGAGTCAGATGGAAACCCTAGTCCTATTTCAAACCTGAATTCACTTAGCATCTTTGATCATGCTCTGCTTTGCCGTCACCTGCACTGACTTCTTTCAGAGGGGTTTACCTCTGGCAATGCTAACTCAAAAAGGAGTCAGGGGTGGGTCACAGGCGCTGGATAACAAATCCAGCCTGTTACTCCTGTGTTCTTCAGATTACAAAGTTGTGTTCCCTATTGAAAATTTAGACAACTACAGACTAACAATAAGAAGGATTCAAATAAGTAAACTTGAATCCCACCTGTCCAAGAAAACTAATGTTAACATGTTAATAGCCTCCCAGTTCTTTTCCTTCATCTACCTAGACATTTGGAAATAGGGGCATTTTTCATACTATTTTACGTTTTTGTTTTTTTTTTCTCTACAAGCTAAAAAGATGTAACATATTCCAAGGTCATAAGACACTCTTCTGAAACATTTTTTCGTAGCTATATATCACTCCATCATATAGATATATCACAACTTTGATGGAATAAAGATGAATTGAGAACCTTTCTGCTATTCAACAAGTGGTTCGTAAGCCTTTGGGTAAGAATTCAGTGTTAAAACATACCTCAGCGACCACTTGAAGTACTTTCTAAATTGCTCATTTTATTACATCAACCAATCTGCTTCAAGAGTCCTCTTGAGTACTCACGAGATGCTTGCCACTCTGAATCCTCCTTCCAGCTCTTATAAATCTGCTTGGCTCTCTCTTCATCAATTTGTTTTATTTCTTCATCTTGTGTTTTCTTGGTGGATTCTTTCTTCTGTTAGAAAAACCAGAAACAAACACTAGTGAGCGACTCTGGCAGTTTCCTTGGATGAGGAGGGCACTAGGCACACCTGGTTTCTATCTAATGCCCTCTGGCCCCTGAGGAGGCACGTGGGTGCTGTGGAAAAAGCCTGGTGACAGCCATACCTGAAGCCAGCCCTACTGCTACCTGGTTGTATAGCTCCATGGCTGGTTACTCAACCTCTCAGGCTGGTTCCCCCTAACTAGAAATTTAAGGATATTTCATAGGGCTATAATGAGGGTTAAATATTTTTTTTCAAAGTGCCTAGTACAGTGTGCAACAGATAGTAAGAATTCAACAAATATTCATTTTCCTCAGACATAGCACTTATTTGCTTTAAATTCAGTCCTCTGACATAGTGTGTAAACTCTGTTTCATGGTACCAGTGTAAACACGACAGTACCTGCCAGGTTCCACAGAATAACAGTACATTCCTAGAGTGATCTCAGCTGTATCTCCAAGTGCTCTTGAACCATGTGTGTGAAAATGTGACACTTACACATGATTTTAGGTGGCTTGGAAAGGAATTTTTTTGGTTTAAAAAGATAAAACAGAAAAAAAATTTTGAGATGGGAAAAAATATATAAAAAACCACGAGTCTTCCTTTAAAAAGGAATTCGGTGTTATTTTTGTGGTAAAATATACGTAACCTAAAGTTTAGCATCCTATTCATTTTTAAGAGTACAGTTCTGTGGCATTAAGAACATTCAAGGGAATTAGTTTTCAACTAATTAGAACTAACATATCAAATCCCTTGGACCTAAAAAGTACTTTGTTTTTTTGGGTACAGCCTTCTGAGCATAAGAAAATCGAACTTGCAACTCGGTGAAGTAAGTAAAAGCCTTGGTAAGGTAAGTAGTGAAACAAGCTGAGAGGGTCATGTGTTTCATTTCATTCTCCATCACAAAAACGAGAATTTTTTTTCCTTTTGTGTTTTCATAGAAAGATAAAGACTTTCTTGATGTGAAATTATTTCACCACAACTAAAATATAATCCTTGATGTGAAACTTTGCAATCATTGTGGGAGGTCATAAATCATAGTTAATATAAACGGGAATAATTCATAAACTGTACTTCACTTCAGATGTAACTAAACTTTTGTGTATTTATTGTCTTCATTTTTTTCTGTTTTAAAAAAGATTTTTATTAAAAATACAGCTAACATACAATATTATATGAGTTTCAGGGGTACACCATAGTTGTTCAACATTTATATACCTGAAGAAGTGATCACCATGATAAGTTCAGCAACCATCTGACACCGTACCATGCTATCACAATATTATTGACTGTGTTCCACATGCTGTATATTACATCCCCATGACTTATTTGTTTTATACTTGGAAATTTGGGCCTCTTATTGCCTTTCACCTTCGTCCCCCTTTTTAATTTTTCAATTACAGATGACATTCAATATTTTGTATTAATTTCAGGTGCACAGCATAGATATTTATATAATTTAAGAAGTGATCCCCTGATTACTCTAGTACCCATCTGGCACCATACATATTTATTGCCACATCATTGATTACATTCCTTATGCTTTACTTGACATCCCCATGACTATTTTATAACTACCAATTTGTACTTCTTGACCCCTTCATCTTTTACACCCTGCCCCACAAACCCCCTCCCATCCCACAATTAATCTAGTACCCTTCTGACACCACACATAGTTATTACAATATTGTTGACTATATTCCTTATGCTATATCCTATATCCCCATGGCTACTTTGTAACAATCAATTCGTGTTTCTTAATCTCTTCTCCTTTTTCACCCCCACTCCCACCTGGAAACCATCAAAATGTTCTCTGTATCTATGGGTTTGTTTCTGATTTGTTTGATTATTTAGTTCTTTAATTCCACATATAAATGAAATCACATTGTATCTGTCTTTCTCTGTCTGACACTCCACTCAGCACAATACCCTCCATGTCCATCCATGCCACCACAGATGACAAGAACCCATTCCCTTCCCTGGCCGAGCAATGTTCTATTGTATATATGTACAACCTCCTCTTTAGCCATTCTTCCATCAACAGACACCCAGGCTGTCTCCACATCTTGGCCATTGTAAAGAATGTTGCAATGAACATATGGATGCATATGTCCCCCCAAGTAGTGTTTTGGGTTTCTTGGATAATTACCCAGAACTGGGGTTACTGGGTCTACTTTTTACCCCAGCTTTTTTTTTGTTTTGTTTTATTTCCATTTTCATGAAATATCTTTTTTCATCTCTCTACTTTTCATCTGTATATGTGTCTTTCAATCTCAAGTGATTCTCTTGTAGGCAGCATATGTAAGGGTTTTGTTTTCTTATCTATTCAGCTCTCCTATGTCTTGTGATTGGAGCATTTAATCAATTTACATTGAAAGTAATTGTTAATAGATATGTATCTATTTCCCTTTTATTATTCATAATTTTGATCTCTTTTTTTTTTTCTCCCCATTTAAAGAAGTCCCTCTAACATTCCTTGTAAGACTGGTTTGGTGGTGATGAACTGCTTTAGCTTTTCCTTGTCTGGGAAATATTTTATCTGTCCTTTGATTTTAAATGATAGCCTTGCTGGGTAGAGTAGTCTCTTTTGGTTGCAGGTTCTAACTTTTCATAACTTTGAACATTTCCTGCCATTCCCTTTTGGCCTTCAAAGTTTCTGTTGACAAATCAGCTGACAATCTTCTGGAAAGCTCCCTTATAAGTTACTAGTTGCTTTTCTCTTGTTCCTTTTAGGATGCTCTCTTTGTCTTTAACCTTTGCCATTTTAATTGTAATGTGTATTGGAACCCTGTTTGGGTTCATCTTGTTTGGGACTCTGCACTTACTAGGCTTGTATGTCTATTTCCTTCACCAGGTTAGGAAAGTTTTCAGTCATTATTTCTTCAAATACGTTCTTAATCCCTTGCTTTCTCACTTCTCCTTCTCGTACCCCTATGATGAGATTGTTGTTCCACTTGATGTTGTCCCATAAATCTTTTAAACTATCCTCATATTTTTGGATTCTTTTTTCTTTGCTGCTCTGATTGGGTGTTTTCTGTCACCTTGTCTTCCAAATCACTGACTCAATCCTCTGCTTCATCTAGTCTGCTGGTGATTTCTTCTAGTGCATTTATCATTTCAGTGATTCTATTCTTCACTTCTGACTGGTCCTTTTTTGTGATTTCTATGTCCTTTTTACCTCTTTCTACCTCTTTCTTGAAGTTCTCAGTTCCTGAGCATCCTTATAACCATTGTTTTGAACTCTGTATCAGGTAGGTTGCTTGCCTCTATTTCATTTAGTTCTGTTTCTGGAGTTTTCTCCTATTCTTTCATTTGGGACATATTTCTTTGTTTACTCATTTTAGCTTTCTCCCTGTGTTTGTTTCTATGTATGAGGTAGATCTGCTATGATGCCCAGTCTTGGCCAGGTGGCCTTATGTAGTAGGTGCCCTGTGGGGCCCTGGCACAGTCTCCCTGGTCACCTGCTCTCGGTGCTCCACGAGTGTCCCTTACGTGGGTTGTGTGTGCCCTCCTACTATAGTTGAGCTTTGATTGCTATTGGCACATCAGTGGGTGGTACTGACCCTCAGGCTGATTGGCTGTGGGGTTTGGCTATATCCACAGCTTATGGGCTGCTGTGCAGGGGCTTACACCATGGAATGGGATTTGCTCAGCAGGAGTGATGCTTGTTGAGACCATGCTTTGTATATGCTGCTTGTGGGGCTAATTGGGCAGTGCTCTGCTGTGGTCTAAAGCTAACCTCCAGGTATGTTGGTTCTGGGGCCTTGGAGGGGCTCCAGTGCAGGGTCATCCACTGCCTGTGACCAGTTGGGGACTACCTGGTGGGAGCTACACATGATCCCTGGGTTTTCGATGCCTGTGCTAAATCTGGAGGCGTGTGGGCGAGGCCTCACTGCCAACTGAGAACGACTACCACCAGTATCAGGTCTGGGTAGCTCTGCAAAAAGCCAGGACACACCAAATCCTGCTGCCACCTGCTGGCTCCCTTAAAGTTCAGTTGCTGATAAAGCCTCATGTGGTATGCAAGTTGGGTAAGGCAGGGTCTCAGGGAGTCAGTACCATGGGAAGCATTGTGGTCACCAGGTTAATGTAGACTCTGGTGTAATGCTAGTACTGAGCCTGGAGCTACTCAGCAAAAGTCTCAGAGCACACTGAGGCCAATCATCACCAGCCTGGAGTCCGTGGACTCTGACAGTTTTCCAGGAAACAATGTAATGTGGGCAGGGCTGGTTGCTAACCGAGAAAGTGCACAGTGTTAGGGGAATTGGGTGGGATGGCGTCCCAATGAGTCAGCAGAGTGGAGTCCTGGAGCTCATCAGACCAATGAGATTCAGATTTGGCTATAGGCGTAGGGGGAAGGCTCAATACATTAAAGATGGCAGCCGCCTGTTGGCTGCATAGAAGACGGTCTCCTCCCAGGGAAAATGGGACTCTCCTCCAGCTCTGGCCTCAAAACCATACACCTCAGTCTTTTTCCGTATGCCTGTGACACCCCCTGAGTCACGGTCCCTGCACTGGAGCCCAAGGTGAGTGCTTGTGAGCTGTGAGTCTGCACGGGCCATTTAAGAGGATGTCTGGGTTTTCTGCCATCTTCCGTCCCACCTGGATGGTTGGAATTCCCACTGTTTTTCACAGGTAGATGTTTTGGGGGCTCTTCTTCCCGGCACCAGTACTCCAGGCTGGGGAGTCTGGAGTGGGGCTGGGGTCCATCGCTCCCCCAGGGGGAACTTTTGTGGCCGAGGTTTCCCTCCCAGTTTTCATCTGCCAGACTGAGGTTTGGGAGCCCATTCGAGTTTTTGCCCCTCCTACCAGTTTCCTCATGGCTTCTTTATATCTGTATTTATAAAACTTCGGTTCAGCTAAACTTCAGTTGGTTCTCCAGGTTGGTTGTTGTATAATTTACTTGTAATTTTGATGTGTTCATGGAACGAAGCAGGCAGTGTCTGTCTACTCTGCCATCTTGGGTCTCCTCCCTGAAAAGCTTCATTTTTTTTCTTACCTTCTTTTCCTGCCTAGAGCTAAGCCACCTTGGCTTGTCAATATTATAAAAACAAAATGACTGCTAAAATTTGCCATTCCCTTACTGAAGCTGTTTACAAGCCTGAAGTACATAAAAAGTCCTGTTAGCAATTTTTAAGCTTAAACATAAAAAAACGAAACTGTAAAAGTGGAGCTTTGTTCATCTTCCATATGCATATTTTAAAATTATTTAAAATTATTAGAAAAATATAGTTATAACATTAAATTATGATACCATGGATATTGTTGCTTAGGAAAAGCAAGAAGTTTACAAAGTGAGTTTATCTGAGGAAAAATATTAAGTGAAAAATAATGCGGATGATACTCAAACATCTGAGTGTGCTATATTTAGGAAATCATATTCCTTTTTAATCTTCAGTGTAATCATATATGGGCACAGTGGGAAAGGAGACAAAAATAAATGACTTTCACAGAATAATAGATGAGATCTGGCCCTGACCACTGTATTTATTCAAATCAGCTAGAAAACTTAAGAAAGTAGAGTTGATCTTTACTTTTTCTATTTAGAAAACCATCATTTCTTCTTTAAAATGTTTTGCTGGAAGCAGCTGGGTCCAAGACGGGGACTGTGAACCAGGCGTGGGAAAGGCAAGGTGAAAACTGGGAGAGAAGAGGCAGCAGGGCTAAGGCTGGACACTAGACCAGAGGCCCAGGGGCCGAGGTATGGAGACGAGGCAGCAGCTTGAACTGTCACAAGGCCTCCTACGGAAGGCATTCTTATCTGACCTGTTGATGGAAATACTTTCCAGCCATTCCTCATTAAACCCTCCCCAGTTCCCCTAAAGTAGGAAGACTCTATTTTGTTACCTTTGTTCTACAGAGAAACTTGGGAAGTTATCTGCTCATTCATTCTCTTGAATTCTGATATAATTTCTTAGAGAAGAAAAGAAATGGCGCATGGCCCTGGGCATTCTCGTGAGAGGGTGTGAAAACTGTGAAAGTCTGGCTCTCTCACATCGAAAAATGTTTGAGAACCACTGGTCTATTGTACTCCCCACCCCGTTTGACGCAAGGAACCTAGGGCCCAGTCTAAACAGTGATGTGTTTCAGACCTCAGACCACTTTTCTTTTCCATCTAAACTCATTCTCTAGATGATCTCATCTTTCATCATGGCTTGAAATAACACCTAGATACTAAGTTCCTTATAAGGGTCAACATGTTCTCAGCCCTCATTTCCCTCTCATTTGCTGACCTCCCTGCCATTCCTTGACAATGTCAAATGAGCTCTGGCCTCTGTGCCTTCATATTTGCTGTTCCCTGTGCCAGGAGCATACTTCCTCCCCTGCCCTCCGCCATCCACATAGCTCCCTCTTCATTCCTTCAGGTCTCTACTTTAATATCACCTTCTCAGGGCAGCCTTCTTGACCACCTCTCTAAGAAACCAATTCCCACCCTCCTAGCATTCCTCAGCTCCCTTATCCTGAATTATTTTCTTCCATAGCAATTGTGACCCCCTGACTTCCTAGAACTGTTTATTATCTGTCTCCTCTAATTGAAAGACAAGCTTCCTGAGGGCAGGGCTTTTACCTGTTTTGTTCACTGTATTTCCAGTGTCCATAACAGTGGCTAGCACAGGGAAGAAACTCAGTACACACTGGTTGAATGAACACATAGATCCTCTGTCTTTCTCACCTGTCTTCATTTAAAATGATATAATGTAATCCAGGCAGCATTACTGAAAATTTCCTTAGGTACTCTATTGCTGCTGTTTTAGAAAGAGGTACGTAGGTATTACATCAGTCATATGCACACCAGGACTACCGCTCCACAATTTCATTTTTTTTTTTTTTTTGAGGGCAGTGTCACTGGCCTTCATATGTGGGACCCGAACCGGGGCTGCTGGCTTCCCAAGCCAGCGCTTAACCAGCGCTCCACTCGGCCGGCCCTCATCATGATTTCTTGAAGTGTCAGACATATGAGTTATCCTAGTTCATGCATGTCCCTACAGATTGGGGAATCGACTGCACTCTCTACCGAACTACAGGTCTCAACCACGAGACTCCATCTCTGACCTGTGGTCACTCAGAACCTCTCTTTACAGCCTCATACTTTTGAGCTCTCTGCAGGTCAAATCCTAGTATGGTTTCCAAGTACCAGTCTATGCCTCATTGACTGTGAGCAATGCATGATGCAATGACAGTCAAGCATGATATAATGACAAACAAGCTTGATGCAATGACAATAGAACATGACGGAGGAAGTAGGCTTGGCCTGTAGGAAGAATCTCATGCCTGGATGGATGAGAGAGATCTGAGTGCCTGGAGGAGCTCTGGCACAGTGGATGTGGGTGACACAAGAGGCTACCCATTGTAAAGGGACAGGCTCACAGGAAAAATGAACACATAAGGAACTTAGTCATAAATCACTATTTCCACAAAGTTTAGTGCTTCATTTATCTCTCTCTGAAATCAGTCTGCCCTCAGCATTTGCAGCAGCCCAGGATATCAAGTCTGTTTTAGATCTTCGGTAAGGAGTCTAGCAGACACGGCTTGGCATCTGTTCTTTTCCTGATACTCAAGACTTTTTCAACTCCAGATAAACAGGCAAAGATGAATAGCTATGTTCACAAGCTTTTAAAAAATAGATTCACATTGTGCTGCTTAATTTCGTTTCTGCATGAGACTAGTATACCAATTTGTGAAACATTAGTGGGAATGATGATGCATTTAGCCCCCACAAAGACAGAATGTAAATCTTTTACCTGGTGAAATCCATATGACTTCATACGATTGATAGAATCTGCCAGCATTTGTTGAAGAACTCTTGAGGAACTGGAGGATGACTGAAAATTAAATGAAACACATTTTATACCATTTAGAGCTGCAATGCAATTTCAGAAAATAATCTGTTAATGCTTCCCGTTTTTCAACATCCCCTAATGCTGTCCCCACCCTCACAACTGGGTCCACAAAAGTTTCCCACCAGCAACTGTGTTCCTGAGTCGATCCTGACTAAGGAAGCAGGGAAGTGAAGCCTCAGCCTCCCCACTCAGTCAGACTTAGAAATGAATTGCTGCCCATGAGCCAGGAGCTGGTAGGTTGCTTATGACACGTGTGTTTGTGTGTCCTGCTCCCAGCAGGTCCCAGGGCCCCTGGGATGACTTTTAGATGTCAACATTACTCTTTAAATTCCCTTCTTCCTCTCTTAATACCTGCTCCACTCATCCCCCGTTTTAAGTGAGACAAGAGAAATGCTTGGTCTCTACCATAACTGCATAAGTCTCGCTCCCCATCTAGGACTGGAGGCATGCCTGGAATACCAGTTTGGTGCCTGGGCACACTGCCCATTTTCCCTTCCTGATCATATTGCTCCCCTCTCCTTCCTCTGACCCCATTACCCAGCTCGGTATCTGGATTTCTGCTACTCTAGATGGATTTCCCAAGAGGCAATTCCTGCCAGTGGGGCTCCCAGATCTACTGCCTGGATTCCCTGGTGTCATTCCTGCCTGCCACATGCCAACCCTTCTGGCACTGTGACAGAGCTGGCATTTCACACCAGCTGCCTCTTAAAACCAGGTCAGTTACACAGGCCTCTGTCACCCTGTCCCTGGCTTGAGTGCAGAGTTTGGCCCAAGTCCCAGCATGAGCAGCCACATGCCCTATATAGCCTGATGTAGCCACCCACAACCCACATTACCATGACTTTATGCCTTGTACCTAAGGACTCATTCCTGAATTTTGGCATAGATCAGAAATTGTCCACAAATTTTCAGCCAAAGGTTGGTACCACGATTCAGCATGGAGCACAGAGAGGACTTTGGGGTCATTAGTATGCTATATACTTAACCAGTATGGCTACCTCAATTTTGCCACCCCCCGGCCCTATTTTTTTTCAGAGTAGCTGGGCATCTACACTGCATTTCCCAGCTGCCCTAGCAGTTAGGTGTGTCTATATGAATATGTTATCTCCAGAATAATGCAGGTGATAACAGGTTATTAGCCATTTTTATCTGAGCCCTACAACCTCCTTCACGCATGCCTCCAGGACACTTCTCTTCCTCTGGGCTGGAATCATGATAGCAGTCATGCTGCCACTAAAGACAGCAGAGCCACACAAAGCCCAAGTCCCTGAATGGCTGTGTAGACCTGAGCCCGCCTATACCAGAACCCCCATCCTGGAGGTTACAAGGGAGAAAAATGAACTTCATTGTGTTTTAACCATTGCCGTTTTGGTCTATTTGTTGCCAAAGTATAGTCTACCTTAGCTGATAAAACTGGCCACTACAATAGTTGGAGCACAAAGCTCTCAGCGGAGATTTTTTTAATAATCATGGGGAATGACATTAATGCTAATTCCACTAATGGCTACTAGTCACTGGAGGCCTGCTATGACCAGGCAGTGTTAATGACTTAGTATTATTTTTATTCCTCACAACATCTTGGATAGATGGGCAACATAATGTCCAACTTTCAGATGAAGAACAGTGACTCTCAGAGGAGTTGTGTAGTTTACTTGCATCATACATCTTGGGCCAGAGTTTATGCTTTTTCCAATAAGTTAACATTATAATAATTGTAAGAAAATGAATTGCAGGTCAAATATTCCTTATGCTTATCACTTGGCAAAGTAATGAATCCTGTAGGTTTCACAATTGCTACTTAGCATATTCTGTCTCATTTTTTCTTATTTTAATATTACAAAAAGATATATGGCTGCTATGCATCTAAAATAGAACACTACAGTAACCAGTTCCTCTATTTATAAACAGGTTAGAACTGTCCCAACAGGTTTGGTGTAAGATTGTCATTCAAAACTCCAAGATGACTTTGAAAGGATCAGGCTTGCAGTCTCCGAATGCATTACCAATACAAAAGAGGCTCACTCTCACTCTCCACTTTAAAAAAAAAGGCTCAGTCTCCCTTTCCTCAATGATATAAGATCTATAAGGCATCAGTTTCTTCTATTGTTGAAAATTAGAGGCAGGTAACCTCCACAAGTAAGGCTCCAACCATGCTAGCTGCACTCCCAGCCTCTCCACTTGTTTTTTCAAAATGACCTGGACCTGTGCATCTAGCAGAGCTTTGCACCAGGGTTTTATCACCAGCACCTCCACCATGCTCAGTCTTTACCATCCAGAACAAACTGTTAGTTGTTTCCTGAGTTAGCACCAGGCTAATAGGCCTCTGACATTGTTCTTCTAACCCACATTTTCCAAAGTGTTGTCTACTTGATCAAACATTTCTTCCCTCATCACTTGCCTATTGCTGTTATCTGCATGGGTACAAAACTTGGACCATATTGTGAGTTATTCTTAGAATTATTCCTTCAACTGGACCATTCATCTATATACATATACAACATTGTCTTCTCACCACCTGCTTTATTTTTAATCTTTATTTTTTTTATCATTGTCGTATCCCTTTTCTTACTAGCACTTTCAATATACTCACTGCTTTTGTGCCTATTAGATATGATGGGTTATTGATATTCGTAAAATAACTCAACACTCAACATAGACACGTGAACCAGACAATGAAAAGGACGTGATGCCAGGTAGTGAAGGGACCACTGTAACTGTCAGCACCATCTACTGTTGCCAGTCAGAGTTGACATCCTTTCCTTGAAGTCTTTGGTTTTGTTTTTAGATACTAACACTCAAAGTTGGCTCTTGAATATGAGTGTTAGCATAAGTTCTTGATTAGTTTCACAACAGCCCAAAGATCAATACTCTATTCAAGTACTTCTGTCTATAACATATATAACATATTATAAACTCAAAACCTATTCACACATACTAGGAATCACATTTATAAAAATACTTTCAAAATGAACCAAAATTTGCCGTTATTCCAAAGTGTTAAAATAATATGAAGAACTAAATCAAGACTTATGTAAAACAGGTTCAATCAGGTACACGTACACGTTCTACAAATCCATGAGACACACCAAGTGCAATATAATAAATAGGCTGAAAATAGTGCAATCTACAAGAGGTTTCTTTATTAAAAATGGTCAGATTAGTGGCTCCAAAGTGATCATTTATGACAGCAATACCGGAGGGAGACAACCTCAGGAGTACCATGGCCACACTGGCGAGTGAGGATGAAGAGGCTTCTTGGAGAGGGTACTAGGCCCTCTCTGAAGCATCCATATGATGTTGTGTTCCAGAGATCTTTAGTTATTCCTATTTGTAACACAAGAAATGGATGAAAACTACCCATCTACCTTTATAACTTTTATTTACAAAGCACTCTCAAGTCCAATATGTCATTTGATTCTCATGTCAACCCCACAAAAGAGTCAAAGCAGGTATTGTCGCTTTATCAGAGAAGGTGACCTGTTAATAGGAAAGCAGAGACTGAAAGCCAGGTCCTCTCCATGTCTGTAGCTTGCTCTTTCTGTGGGGTGTCCCAAAGAGAACATAGTTCTGCTCTCATGCGTGCAAGCCACTGCAGTTATTTCCCATCTGCTACATTACAGAGACTACTGCAGCTGCTGAAACCCTATGGGCAGAGTTCAAGCAATCTTATCTGCTTCATATTTGCTTTATTTAAAAATAAAAACTGTGACTAATGCTACAATAAACATAGGCATTATTCACAATTGCCAAGACATGGAAACAACCTAAGTGTCCTTCAATGGATGACTGGATAAAGAAGATGGAATACTACATGATGGAATGCTACTCAGCCATAAAACCATGGAATAGTGCCATTTGTGACAACATGGATGGTTCTTGAGTATTATTATAAGTGAAATAAGTCAGAGGGAAAGGGATAAGAACCATATGATTTCATTCATATGTGAGATATTAAACAAAAAGCAACAAATGAACAAACAAAACAAGCAAAAAAACCAAACTCACAGATACAGACAACAGAATGGTGGTTACTGGAGGGGAAGGATATGGGGGGAGGATGAAGAACGGAAAGGAGATCAAATACATGGGAAAGGAGACTAAGCTTGGGCTGGTGAGCACACAATAGAGCATACAGATGTATTATAAAGTTGTATACCTGAAACTTATATAATTTTATTAACCAATGTCACCCCCAATCAACTTAATTAAAACATAAAATAAAAAGTGCCATGTAATATTTATGCAAAAGCTCCAAAAAATAAAGGGAAAATTTGAAAGCCAATGACATCAGAAACTAGTGGGCTTCCTGCGGACACCAAGTCCTCTCTAATCAGCACAGACCAACCAGATCTGGGAGTGGAGCCCATCGGCATTGACTGAAGGATAGTATATATACATGTGTGTGTGAGTGTGTGTGGACATATACATATATATATACCTATACACACACACACACACACATACACACACACACACACACACACAGAGTGCCAAAAAAAATGTATCCACATTTTAAGAAAGGAGAAAATTTGCATTAAGATTACGCTGATGGTAACCACTTTGAGCACCTCTTGTCACTGCAGAAGTCAAACATGACTTGTATTCATCTTTTGTTATTGGTATATATTGAGTATTACAAGTTTCATACAATTTTTTCCTTTCTTAAAATGTGTATATATATATTTATTTTTGGTACCCTCTGTACATACATATATTTTTTAAAAATTACCATTAAACTTAAAAGCATGACAATTCAAATCTATATAAGAAATTGGGTTATTTAAAAATGCTGCTAGCAACATTGATATTACATAGTTACAAATTATATTTTCCCCAGAGGTTGTGTATCATATGAGAATTATTCTACTTACACTTTTAAAACTGGTTTGAACAACAGTTTATTCTGGCTTCTAAGCTAATATTCACTCTGTTTAAAAGTAGGGCTCTGCAATCAAACAAATGCCAAGCAACTTTAATTCCAAAGAAACCAGAAAGTTCCAATAAACAGAACATTTATAGCACTCAGTTTTTATGATGAGGATGAAAATGATGAATTAATGAGTTCAAATCAAGAGTTTACTTTTGAAAACGAACTACCAGGTTAAGTATTTACTCATCCTGTTCTTACACCTCTCAAGTTGTTGGTGTTCCTTAGTAGACTGATAGAATAATAATCTCCCTGAGGGCAAAGACCTCCTCAGCTTAATTCACTGAAATCTGGAGTCTCAGCAAACCAACAGGGACTGGCTTAAGGCCTCAATAAATATTTGGTGAATGGCTGAACACATTATAAATTCATGAAACACTTCCTCTTTAATTAAAAGATATTTAGTCTAGTCTTAATATTAATCAAGATAGACTGGATTCAATTCTCTGAAAATAGATGGCTGATAACTCACCCATTTTGTTAACTGGATCACTGGAATAATCGGATCTTTCTATTCGCAGCCATTGTAAATAAAAGGAGAATTTCCCAATGACAACTATAATATTCAGGTTTTGAATATACTTGGATTTAGCTTTTTCTTTATAAAACAATGGAAGAGTTACAATAATGGAACTGTGCTTTTATAAATTTATAAAGAATAAAAATAGAGAGAGAGGGAGTGGAGATATTTGCTTAAGGCCAACTAGACAAATGAAAAATGGGACAATCAATTTTACTGCTGAAAATACAGTACACAGTCCCTGTGAAATGATTTTACTGAAACACAAATTAGGACAATGGACACCTTAGGGACTCTTTTCCCTGCTTCTCTAATATTGTTTGTAGCAAAATCTATGCACAGGGACTACTGGATATCCTGACTTAAAAGTACAGCCCACTCGAATATGATGTGTAAATTTAGCACAACTTCAAACAATACATTGTCTTTTGTGTCTGGGTTTATTCTGAGCATATGAAAGCATAGAACTGCCATGTTAGATGAACATCTGTCCACTTGCATCACAGATATTGCTCCTTCGTCCTATAGCCCCTCAAAGCAATGTGCAAACAGCAGAACTGGGCAGTGGCATCCCTAGAAAATGCCATAATGCAGAACTGGTAAGGGCTGTTAGGGCAAGGCATTTCAGATATGAAGGAGTTTCAAATGCCGCTCTTAACATTCTCAACAGAGAGAAACCTGACATGTGACCCATGAAAAAGTAAAGAAAGATGAACAGGGGAAATAAAGTAATTATTAAATATAAAGTATAAGTATAAAGTAGTAATAAAAGATCGTTAAGAGAATAAAGAGTATTAAAAATATGATTGATTTGGGAAGGCTTGACACAATGGAAAATAGGAACCTAACAATGAGTAATGGTAGAAAATAATGTTTATATCATACACAATACTTTGCACAATACTTTTATGTATAGTATTTCGATTCTGACATCCAATCCAGTGATATGTAGCTACTGCAACCTTCATTTCTTAAAGGTTTTTATTAAAAATATTGTTAGCATACAATATTATATTAGTTTCAAAACAGTTTATATTATATTAGTACACAACAGTTATTCAACATTTATATACCTAAAAAAATGTTCACCATGATAAGTCCGGTAACCATCTTACACCACACCATGCTATCACAATATTATTGACTATATTCCCTATGCTGTACATTACATCCCCATGACTTATTTTATACCTAGAAATTTGGACCTCTTATTCCCCTTTCCCTTTTTGTGTTTTTTTTTGTTGTTGTTTTTGTTTTTGTTTTTGTTTTTAGCTGAGCCATCCTGCCACCTGTTGGCAGCTCAACGGCAACTCAGCTCGGGCTGGCATCGAACCGCCGTTGTTCAGAGCTCAGCTTGCACTCTTGAGTGAGCTCTTAACGAACTGAGCCACTCAGCCGGCCCTCCCCTTTCCCTTTTTAAATTTATCAATTAAAGTTGACATTTAATATTATTTTATATTCATTTCAGTTGTACAGCACAGTAGTTAGGTATTTATATAATTTTTAAGAAGTGATCCCCCTGACTAGTCTAGTACCCACCTGGCACTATACATAGTTATTACCATATTATTGACTATATTCCCTATGCTTTACTTTACATCCCCATGACTATTTTGTAACTACCAATTTCTACTTCTTAATCTCTTCACCTTTTTCACCCTACTCCAAACCCCCTCCCATCTATCACCCAGATAAATCCAGTACCCATCTGACACCATACGTAGTTATTACAATATTATTGATGATATACTTTATGTTATATCCGACATTTCCATAACTACTTTGTAACAACAAATCTGTACTTCTTCATCCCTTCCTCTTTTCACCCACCTCCACAACCTTCTTCCCACCTGGCAACCATCAAAATGTTCTCTATAAGTCTGTTCTGTTTTGTTTGTTTATTTTATTCTTTAGATTCCACATATAAATGAAATCACATTGCATCTGACTTCCTCTATCTGACATACTCCACTCAAGACAACACCCTCCAGGTTCCATCCATGCCGCTGCAGATGGCAAGAACCTAGTCCCTTCCGTGGCTGACCAATATTCCATTGTATGTATGTACCACCTCTTCTTTATCAGTTCATCCATTGATGGACACCCAGGCTGCCTCCACATCTTGGCCATTGTAAACAATGCTGCAATGATTATATAGATTCACATGTCCCCTCGAAGTAGCCTGTTTTGATTTCTTTGGATAAATACCATGAAGTGGGGTTATTGGTTCCTTCTTTGTCTCTTCATGTAGTCTTTGTTTTAAAGTCTGTTGCACCTGGTGTTAGTATTGCTACTCCAACTTTTTTTTTTTTTCATTTCCATTTTCATAAAATAACTTTATCCATTCCTGTACTTTCAGTCTGCGTGTGCCTTCCAATATGAAGTGAGTCTCTTGTAGGGAACATATGTAAGGGTTTTGTTTTCTTATCCACTCAACTAGTCTATGTTTTTGATTGCAGCATTTAATCCATTTACATTGATAGATATTATTGCCATTTTATTATTCATATTTTTGATGCCTTCTTCCCCATCTTAAAGAAGTCCCTCTAAGATTCCTTGTACTACTGGTTTGATGGTGATGAAACCAGCTTTGTCTTGTCTGGGAAACTCTTTATCTGTTCTTAGATTTTAAATGATAGCCTTGCTGGGTAAAGTAGTCTCTCTTGGTTATAGGTCCTTGCTTTTCATTACTTTGAATATTTTGTGCCAATCCCTCTGGCCTGCAAATTTTCTGTTGAGAAATCAGCTGACAGTCTTATGGGGGCTCTCATGTAGGTTAACTAATGGCTTTCCTCTTGCTGCTTTTAGGGTTCTCTCTTTGTCTTTAACCTTTGCCATTGTAATTATAATGCGTCTTTGTGTGGGCCTGTTTGGTTGGGTTCATCTTTTTTGGACTCTCTGCACTTCCTAGGCTTGTATGTCTATTTCCTTCTCCAGGTTAGGAAAGTTTTCAGTTATTATTTCTTTAAATAGGTTCTCAATCCCTTGCTTTCTCTCTTCTCCTTCCGGTACTGCTGTGATGTGAATGTTGCTATGTTTGATATTGTCCCAGAAGTCTCTTAAACTATCCTCATTTTTTTGGATTCTTTTTTCTTTTTGCTGTTCCAATTGGGTGTTTTCTGCTACCTTGCTTCCAAATTGCTGATTTGAACCTCTGCTTCAGCTAGTCTGCTGGTGATTCCTTCTAGTGCATTCTTCATTTCAGTTATTGTATTCTTCACTTCTGACTGGTTCATTTTTATGGTTTCTATGTCCTTTTATATGCTTGCTGTCTCTTTGTTGAAGCTCTCACTGAGTTCCTTGAGCATCCTTATAACCATTATTTTTAACTCTATATCTTGTAGATTGCTTGCCTCCATTTTGTTTAGTTCTGTTTCTGGGGTTTTCTTCTGTTCTTCTGTTTATGACATATTTCTTTATTTTCACATTTGACTGCCTCTGATTGTTTGTATACATTAGGTAGGGCTGCTATGTTGCCTAGTCTTGACAGGTAGCTTTATGTAGTAGGTGTCCTGTGGGGCCCAATGGCACAGTCTCCCTGGTCACCTGCTCCCAGTGCTCCAGGATTGTCCCTTGTGTGGGTTGTGTATGCCCTCCTGTTATAGTTGAGCCTTGATTGTTGTTGGCATGGCAGTGGGTGGAACTGACTCTCAAACTCACTGGTTGTGGGGTTTGGCCATATCCACAAATTATGGGCTACTGTGTGGGGGGCTTACCCCACTGAGGGATTTGCCCCATTGGGCTCTGGTATTTGTTGAGGCTGCCCTTTGTGTGTGCTGCTTGTGGGGCTAATTGGGTAGTGCTCTGCTGTGGTCTGAAGCCAACATCCAATATTCATTCTGGGGCCTCTCGGGAGGAGGTCCAGTGTAGGCCCAGGTCAGCCACTGCCTGTGACTGGCAGGGGAGTACCTGCTAGGAGCTACAAAGTGATCCATGGTTGGTTGCTGCCTGTGCTGTACCTGCAGGTGTGTGGGAGAGGCCACACTGTGAACTGAGAATGGCTGCCACCATTACTGGGTCTGGGGTAGCTTCCCAAAAAGCCAGGACACTTCAAGTCCTACTGCTACCTGCCAGCTGCCTAAGGTTCAGCCACTAATAAAGCCTACTGCTATATGCAAGTTGGGTGAGGCAGGGTCTCAATGAGTCAGCAGGGTAGAGGAGCAGAGCTCACCAGGCCAGATTCAGATTTGGCCTGGAGGGATAGGCTCAATACAGGAAAGATGGCACCCACCTGCCGGCTGCACAGTAGGAGGGCCCCACACAAGGAAAATGGGGACTGTCCCTCCAGTCCTCACCCCAAAGTTACACACTCAGTCTCTCCCCATATATCTCCAAAGCCCCCAGAATCACCGTCCCTCTGCTGGAGCCCAGGGTGAGTGCCTGCAAACGCCCTTTAAAAGGATGTCTAAGGGCCGGCCGAGTGGCGTGGTGGTTAAGAGCTGGTTTGGGAAGCCAGCGGCTCCGGTTCGGTCCCACATATGAGGGCCAGTGACACTGCCCACAAAAAAAAAAAAAAAAGGATGTCTGGGTTTCTCTACAGCCTTCCATCCCGTCGGGATGCTCAGAATCCCCACTATTTTTCACAGCCAGAAGTTGTAGGAGTTCCTCTTCCTGGCACCAGTCCTCTGGGCTGGGAGTCTGGTGTCATGGGCTGGGGTCCCTTTCTCCTTCCTGGGTAACCTCTGTGGCCAAAATGTCTCTCTCAATTTTCAACCACCACACATAGGTGTGGGACCATCCCATTTCACATCTCTGCCCTTCCTACAAGTCTTGACATGGCCTCTTATTTATATCCTTAATTATAAAACTTCTGTTAGCTAGACTTCAGATAGTTTTCTAGGTTTACTGTTCTATAATTTAGCTGTAATTTTAATGTGTTCATGGGATGAAGCAAGCACAGTGTGTATCTATTCTGCCATCTTGGTCTTTGTAACCTCCTCAAGGAAACCGAACCCCAGAGAGGTTAAATGACTGACTCTAAGTGGTCAACAGGACCCCACATTTTCTAATTCAGGATTCTATATTTTCTCCCCAGCACACTACTTCTAGTAAGTTGGATAAATGAATGATTGCAAGTATCACTTGCAAACATACAAAATAAAGTTGTATTACCAACTTCATAATGTACAACTCTCAAAACTAGAAATGTTTTCCTCTTTTGTAATTTACTTTATATTAAATTTTTTATGTAACATACCATTTAAAAAAATACAACAGCTTAAATGGCTTTTAAGGCCCTGGGTTTGTGAATCTATCATATATAAAATTTTATTCTACAGACTACCATGAAATTCTATTATAGTTACATAGAACTGCTTGGATAATTGTGTAACTCTCTGATTATGGCTCTACCCTTGAATTAATAAAATAAACACAATTAATTCTTCATTTGTTTTTTACCTGGTATACCCAATGCTTTACCTATCACAAAAATAATATTGAAATGCTACCTACATGCATACTAGGAGGGAGTATGTATGTATACATAAGGGAAACAGTTACTGGTTTGGGATTATCTTTTTTTTCTTTTTTCTTCACATCCAACTCAATCCTCCAAATTCTAACTTGCACATTCCCATCCTGTTTACAGTGGGATTCCTTAGTATAAGTGTGAATACAACTTCCTTTCAGGGTTTGGTAATATGGCTGTCTGCAGACAAGAGCCAGACTATCCCAAGATGGTTCCACGAAGCCCAGGCACAGAGCATCCTCTCTGGGGTGGGGTGCAGGTTTCTCCACCCTGCTTACTCATCAAGCTTTAGTATTCACTTCCAATTAAATCACCTAAGGAACTGTGCTCAAATACCGCTTGTCATCCTTTATATAGAATGCCCAAACTACATAAAACCCCAAACTTTGGTTGCTATGCAACAACACCTGGAGATGAATAAGGGTCAAAACAAACAAACAAACAAGAAACAAAAACAAAAACCCCAGAACAATTCAACATATTGTTTTCTATTCTTTTAAAGACATAGTCTGATCTTTGTATCTTATTTCTGAATCTCTCATTTATAAAGGCAAACAACTAAAATTCAGTTTTAGAGAACTGTTAGTTTCTGAGTAGACCGTAAGCTTAACTTTGGTTTGGAAGAGATGTAGGGAAGAAGGAAAACCTAAGTGGAAGTCTATCATTGTATCTGAAAATCATTTTATGGGTTGTTCCTTCACTGCCATCTACTAATGGGAACATAATGCTATGAATTAGAATAACACTTAAAAACATAATTGAAAACCACCATGGTTTCAATGTCATGTTTACGATCAAAATGTGCATTTTAGTGGCAAATTTTTATAATCAGTTGTTATGATGAAATGACATATTTATGAGCTAGTATCAAAGCCCTGTAGCAGTGTGAGGTATGTGTGTTTGTGTGTCTGTGTTGTGTGTGATGTGTGGGTGTGTCTGTGTGCACACGGTAGGGCTGGAGGGGCAAGAGGTCTCAATTGTAACTCCATTTGGTTAAAGATGATATGAAGGGGAAGCATCTCGGTCAAGGCTTTTTAATCTACTAGCTTCAAGGTCTTTATTATTATTATTTTTTTTTGGAACACTTGGAATTCTAGATGTTTGTGTTCTAATTTTTTTTTTAATCTCACATTTTGTAGTCTGGCCCACTCTGAAGGCCATTTCTGTAAAAATAATGAATAATTCTCTGGAGATAAAATCTAAAAGTAAGTAGATATAGTTTTATTCAAGGGCCCCTTTGGGGCAGGGACAGTGCAACCTCTGATTAATGAGTTCCCAGCCTACAAATTACATATAACAGAGAAACACAAAGGGGCTTATATTTGAATTAGCATTCCCGGCAGTTCTCCCAACCACATTCAGAAGTGTTCTGTTCTCCCCCAAATTCTCTTGCAGGAGAGGGAGAAGCACACTGGCTGCATTCAGAGGGCTTTCTACGCTGGGGGTCCCTAAGGATCTCCATTCAGCCATGAGTATGCCATGTTCTTATCCTAACTCCTTGGGTAGGGGTAAGAGTTGGGGTGGGGAGCGTCTGCTTACAGAGTGCATCGCCTGTCATTTTCTCTGGCTCCTATGAACTCCCCATCAGACTTGTCTTTGCCTGGAAATGGCATCTGCTTTCCAACCTGCATGTCTCAGAACCTGGCTGAGTGACAGCTAAATCCCAACACACGCCATCACCTCCAATTCAGTGACAGGCACCCAGTAATGCTGAGTGTTCACTGTGATCCACAGAGAACCACAACAATCTCACTGAATATTAAGCAGAGCATCATGTCTGAGTTTCCCAAGTGCTATCAGCACTGCCAAAAATAAGGACACGGCAGACATTTTGCAGAGGGCAACAGCTTTTCAGAATAGAAACCATACATTCAACTCTACTCTTAACATTATTTCAGCCTACTCCTCAGCTTTCACAAACCACCCAGCCTCTCTTTGCTTCCAGCTCTTCATCTGAAAATTGAAAAGGACTAAGGCTGGGCTCATGATAGGACTTCTTTTTTTTTTTTTTTTTTGAGGGCTGTATCACTGGCCCTCATATGTGGGACCGAACCGGGGCCGCTGGCTTCCCAAGCCAGTGCTTAACCATCGCGCCACTCGGCCGGCCCTGGGCTCATGATAAAAACAGCATTTATAATTAAAGGAATTCAGGGGACAATTCTTGCCTCTTCCATCAGATGATATTGGGCAAGAGGCCTCATGTTCATAAATAGTCTCAGCTTCCTTTCTAAAGAAACAATGCTGTTAATTTAATCCCTGTTTTATAGAGGGAACAAATTCCTTCCAGGATACTGCCCAAGAGCTGGTTCTAAGGACTAAAACCTCCATTCCCCGACTAGAGGTCATCTGCTGTGTCAGCAGTATGATTTCAAGGCATTTGGCACTTAATTGGGCAGTCTTACTTTTGATTATCTTTTTGTTAAAAAATATTTTAAGTCAACATAAATATATTCCTAAAAAATATTTTGTAAAGATTATCTTGAGTGTGTGGAAAGATGCTCTGAGACTGGACCCCACATTTTCTAAACCCTGAATCAGGGATCAAACAACTTCTCAAAACACTCAGATTTGCTTCTTGTAGTTCTAAGGGTGAATATGAAATTCTTCACCTTTTAGAATTGGGGCAAAGTCATTCTTCTAGAAGAGGGCTCCTTGGATGAAGCCATCTGCTAATGAAGATATAAAATAAATCACTGGTATAAATATAATCCAATGCAAACCTATATATTGGACTTTTTAGTGTCATGGTTCCATGGAGGGAAGGGTACAGCTCTCTAATTTTTAATATGTGAGAAGATTAGCTATGTCCCAGGTGGGCCAAGAGATACAGTTTTGAGTCTGGGGGTGGAAGGCTGTGGTGAAAAGCTCAGGATACGACTGCCAATTGATTGAGGAAAACGTAATTTGTGCCTTATTTCCAGAATCAGATTGGGTTAACCTCATTCTCTACTACTAGGCTTGGACCTCTACCCTTGTCTAACTTCTGCTTGAATACGAATAGTCCAGACCTAATGGTGTAGCTTATCCACTGAAAGAGTATGGAAACCCTACTTAACAACCATGGTGATATGAGAAAATATTTTACCTTAGGTTATGCAAGCATGAGTATTTGTTGTTCAGGATCATGAGTGTGCAGAGCTGGAAGGAAACTTATGAGGAATCATCTCAGCAAACATATTCTGTCTCTGCAGCTAACTTCTCAGACCAGTATGGCTGCCAAAGGCAGTCTGTGGACAAGGATGTGAGGGGAAGCCCTGGCTGAGCGGGGAGGGGTGCTGTATCAGTTACTGATATCTGTAATAGGGGCAGGCATGTGTGGTAACTGCACTTACGCTCTGTGGCTATACACCATTTAAAAGTCTCATTTTATAGATAAGGAAAACAAAATCTTGCAGAGAACGAGTCAGAATGAACACCCACTTCTGACTACATTTTACCATACTTGCTCTCATTGTATTGCCATCGCTCAAAAAGCTACTATAGGTCCACAGTCCCTTATTAACAATTCTGAAATCCAGAATGCTCTGGAAAAAAATATATAATTTATATTGAGGGGAAAACCTGACTTGAACAAACACAGGGTTCAGTATTTACAGCAACTGATTACAGATCACTGCCCCAAAACTTGCTGGGGGACACTGGCTGATACAAATGCTGAAGTCAGTTTTCTCTGATGCCTCAGCACAAATGTAAGGGGTTGTCATTAACTAGACATACTACATCCTCTAAGTAACTGACTCTGACAAAAGAGCTTCTGCAGCGCTGATCAAGATTTAGGTTGACTTTCACTGGGGCACGTTTTCTGATGATGATCTGTTATGTAGAAATTTATTACAAATCTAACAAGCCCATTTTATTTTGGTAAATCTACAACTGATTTTTCTTGAATATCGTTTATAATTCTGGAAGACTGATTGCTCTCTAAATCCTTCCCATCATTATTCAGATAAGCATCATGGTCACTAACCTCAGTAAAAGCTGCTTGATAATTTTTCTTTTTATAATAAATGTTAGGCCTTGTATAGACAATGAAATTTTAAAGACATGACAATACCTTTCTAGTTACTATAGTTAGAATAAATTATGGCTGACACATGGGAATCTTTACTGTGCAAACCTGAATTGCATTTTGGAAACATGTACTGGATGACTCCCAAAGCTTTAGCCTTCGTTTCTCACGAGAGTTTTTGTCTAAAGGAACAGATATGGGGAAGATGATGAATTCTGTTTTAAATACATCAAGGCTATGATGAGAGTGGGAGTTAAACAGCTACAAAAAAATGAGGGCTTTCTGTGATTTGGGGGCAAATCATTTAATCTCTTTGAGCATGAGTTTCTTCATTTGTTCAAAAGAAATAATACATGGTCTAATTCATAGGAATATTGTGAAATGAAATAACTGTGAGAAAAAGCTTTGCAAACTCTAAGTCAATTTGCATGTATTTTATTATTATGTATAAAATCAATTATATCAAGCACTACTACCTCGAGTAGTCTGGGTGCTTCACTGCAGACATGAGAAAGTACCCAGGATTGACCCCGGTATGTAAACCAAATTTCAGAATTCTGTACTCCTAAATATTTTGAGTCTCATATTTATAGCCCTTTATAAAACCTCTTCACCTTCCTCATATTATAAAGCAATTGAGTACAATAGTTAAGGAGTGACGTACGTAGGGGCCCTGCAAATCTAGGTTTGAATCCTGGCTCAGTCATTTATCAACTATACGACCTTGGGCAGATGGAGTAACGACACCTAACCTCAGTTTCTCACCTGTAAAATGGACAAATACAAACAGTCCCTAGGTCATAATGTCATTGTGAGGATTAAATGAGACACTCAGCAGCTTGCTTTGCCACATAATAAGCCAGTGAAGTAGGCAGGACTGATAACTGTACCCCCATTGACAGTCTCAAAGATGTCAAGAGGACACACAGCCAGCATCACAGAGCTGGGGACCTGAACAGAAGTCAAACAACTGCAAATCCTCTGTTAATTGTCAGTGTAATGAAATTCCTGGCAGAAGAAGTTACTTCATAATATAGTAGTATTATTCTTCCAAACCATAATCCAAGCAGCAAATTATGTTTGAGCTTTTTAAACCATCTGAAACATAAGAGGATTCCTTCCAGATCTGAGTATACAATCCTGTCGTGTTGAGGAAATAGCTGTCCACACAACCAGAGGCAGAATCTAAGAAGCCAAAGAGGCACTGATGTTTGTCCTCAACAAAAAGGGGAAGACTCAGTTGAATACAATTTAGATCACAAATAGGCCAGCACAAGACAGGGGTCCGCAAACTACAGCCTGCGGGCCGAGCCCGTCCCTCTTTGGCCAGTCTTGGGGAGTAAAGTTTTCCAGGAACACAGCCATGCCCATTCATGTGTGCGTGGTTGTGAAGGAGACTGTATGGCCCACAGAGTGTCAAGTGTTTACTATCTGGCCCTTCACAGAGAAAGCTGGGGGCCCCTGTTATAAAAGACATGTGACAGAGGAAAATAAATCTTGAAAATGTCTTCACACGAAAAATTTTATTCCTAAAGTTCTTTCTTCTCACCTTCAGTCCCCTAAAAAGGGTGTTTTGTTTTATTTACCTGTTTTGGAAAGTAGCAGGTGAGCCAAGTTCCCTGTTCCCCAAAATGAAGTGAACAGCAGGGCCTTTAATTTGAGAGGGATTTTTCTGAGAAAAAGTAGTTTAAAATCCTGATACTCAGCTACATTCACCTCCTCAGTGGCCCTAATGTCTTTATCTCCCCCAGTGATAAAACTCGGCACATGTACAGACAGAAAAGACTCACTGCAATCTTCTCTTCTTTAAGGGCTGCTGCTGGTCTAGAGCCGGGCCCTGACTTCTCTTCTACTACTTTCTTGCAGGCATTCTGTGCCTCCTGGGTATCTGGTGCCTGCGCATCACAGTAGCCCGATTTTGTCGTCAAGCTATTGGTGAATTCTTTGGACTTCGTTTTGCTGAAGAGAAACAAATGTAGAATGATCAAAAGCATTCTTCAACATAGCTTTTCTAAAGCAGATACCTACATTCAAATTATGTGAAAAACAGTAATAGATACCTTTTACTGAGTGATTATAATATGCCAAGCCCTTTGCTAGGTATTTTAAAAGGCGAAAGATTTACATGATCTGAAGAGAAACCAGGGTATTTTGCTAGGTATTTTAAAAATGTCAATTTAATATTCATAACAATCCCATGAGGAAGGCATTCAAATAATTATATAATTATTATATATTATATAGAGTTATAATATATAATAATTACATGCTATATAATGTATAACATTATATAATCTATAATTATATATTATATAGTAATTATATAATCTAAGGCCACATAGTGGCACAGCCAGGATTTGAACCCAGGTCTGTGCAACTTCTGGCTCAGAAGCTAAACTGCTAGAGCATAATGCTTCCTATGATTAGCAGGAAATAATTATCTCTGAATGCCCATTTATAGTTTTAAAGGTACAGGAGTTGATGGGCAGCATCACCAGCCCTTGGGAACTGAAGCGAGGTCCATGAGTCTGTTTCTATTTCACCAGCTCAGATAGGGTTATCAACACTCAGGGGATAGCAGGCTTCACAGAGGCCACCCCGGGGGACTGGCTGAGGGGATCCATCGTCTGCCTCCCCGCTACCGCCCAAGTTTCCCTCCTCTATCTCCAGTTGGTGATGTCAATTCCTTATTCAAAAGCTTCTTCCCTTTCCACAGAATGAAGTCTGAACTCTAATCTCCTGTTGCTTCCCTGTGCACCCCAAATGCTCAGAAGAACTCATTATGCCCCCCAAAACCACACATATTCAAGTCAAAGGTTTTAATTATGCCTTCTGCCTGCAATTTCCTTCTGATCTTCCACAGCTGGAAAACTCTACTTATCTTCCAAGGTTCAATTCAGGTTTCCCCTCCTCTGTGCATCAGAATGACAGGCTCAGTAAGTGCTCTGTTTACAACTTGATTATAGCACATACACAGCCTGTATTGGCTGCTGATAGCTGTGTGTCTGCCTGTTTCTCCTAGACCGGAAGCCCCTTGTTTATCTTTGCATTCCTAGTGCCCAACACTAGGGCCTGCTTATTCAGCTGCCCACATCTAAGCCATCTTCTTTGGAGGCCTAAAGCTTGAAGAGTTGCTGCGTTTCTCGCTTATACCCCTGATGCTCCATTGTGTTGGCCTGCATTACTCCAGCACGGTTCTAGCGAAGCCCGTGATACCTGGGAAAACCATATCCAGATCAAAACGGAATGCCAAGTGAGGAAAGGAAGCTGCTGATTTGGTAGCCTTGTGGGAAGGAAGGGAATCACCAAGAGTCTAAAGAAACTCTCCAGAGAGATGTAAGTTACTTTTGTGACCCTGAAATCCCACCCCACTCTCCCACCGGATACTGTGAGCTAGAGGCACCTTTGCAGTGTCTCTCACTGGTTTGCAGATCTCCTACCTGAGCTCTTCTGCTTCCTTCTCTGCAACAATTTCATTACAGAGCACATCGTAGGGTTTGTCTAGATGGTGTTCGCCCATCACCCAGACCCAGACTTCCTTATCGGCTCCCAGTTTCCAATGAACAGATTTGCTGTTCTCTGCAAGCAAAACAAAATTCGGATTGAACAAATATCTTTAGCCAGGGGTTATTATGTTTCCCATCATTAAAGTATGTAGGGTCTTTGGGGGAAAAAAAATAAAAATAAGGTGAAGCAAAGCACTTCCTACCTGCCCAGGAACAAGCAGCCTTCCCAGGGAGCAATGGAAGTGATAGCAGTGAGTGGCAGCTACAGTAATGTTTGTTTTAAAATAACGATGGATATGGTTTTTGAACGTGCCCATTTTATAAATGAAGAAGGTGAGATGGGAAGAAAGCATGCATTGTTTGCATCAAACTTTAGGCCAACAGAGCTACTGTTGGATACCAGAACCTCTAAAGCCCAGGCATCCCCTGTAAGCCAGAATTACACAGTGCTCCAGGGTTTGGTGTTTCCACTATCTTTATAGGAGTCGTTGCTGCATAAAAAGAAAGCACTTTAGAGTTAGACTGGCTTTGGTTTAAACCCTAGCCCTGCCACTTACTAGCTGTGTGACTTGGACAAATTATTTAATCTCTTTGAGCTTCTACTTCCTCCTCTGCAAAATTGGGATACTCATATCTACTACAGAGGCCTGCTGTGCGGAGGAGGTTGACCTAGTGCCTGCCACATAGTAGGAGTTCAAGAGAGGTTAACTGCTTTCATCACCCTCCTATTGTTTACCTATATGGCTGCTGAGAGATTCACACCAGCTTGTGAGAAGATAATACTGCTGGTAGTGTGATACTTGGTGAAGCTACTTGAATAACTCTTGTTTACAACTGGTCACAGGGATTGTATTACACTTTAGTTCCCTTGCAGCCACACAGGTCATGCTCCCTAAAACCTAGGGAAGGTGGAACATACCTGGGGAAGGCCAAGAAGTGCAATCCCTAAATCAAAAGGCCCCACAGCTGATCTACCCAAGGCCATGATGGTCCACAGTTGGTTCCGGTCAAGATCCCTGGACCCTGAAACCCCCAAACCAGCCAGTGGTGTTGAGTATGTGACAAGGGCACCTGACTGCAACATAGGCCAGGCCAGCTTATAGGTTAGAAATCCACACAGGGATTGTGTCTTGTCTCCTTACATTAAGTAGGAGAAGGTTTCCAATTAAAGTGTCTTCTGTCCCATGTATTTTTGACCTACTTCCTACTGTTGCCTGAGGACATGTTAAAAAAGCAGACTTCTCGAAGTCAGATTTTTTCTTTATTTTGGGCTTTCCGCTCTTTGCAGTGCAGTGGAGACTTTCTGCAGGATAATAGAGTTCTGAATAGGATACTCGGGGTGGGGGAAGAGAATCACAGTCTTCGCTATAAAAGGAGTCAAATGTAACATACGGAAGGAAGCTGACCTTCCACTGTTTCACAAGTGGAGAAAATCAGAAGGGAAGACCCATCCCGAGTGTGCCCTCCTGGGAATGGGCCCAGGCCAGCTCAGGCTTTGTTTGAGGAAATGCCAAACAGCTCATTAACTTTAGAAAGCTGTCATACCTCATAAAACTCCCTTTATTACACTCTCTCAGGACAGCTAATAATTTTTTTTATTATGTCCGTCTCTCAATATTCCCCTAAGTAACTCTCTCCCCATAGTGTGGACAGCAGGGGAAGATACCCTGAGAGGAGATGGGCAGAGTGCCAGGAGAGGCAAACGGGGGAACCCAGGGATTCCAGCAGCTCTGCTCAGTACAGCGCAGCACAGGCTCCCCGTAAAAACCGTCTCCGGAGAGCCCAGCTGGCTTTTTCAGAGGGTGGGGGAGAGAAATTCAGAGCTGCCTGTGAACAGAGGAGGATGCTTTGAAACTAAATGTAGGGAAGAAGCCAAAGGAGAGAACCAGAGTCTTGAGTTTTTAAAACGGGGTGGGTGGTGCGAGTATGGGGAAGATGAAGACATCATGGGGAAGCAGAAAGAGAATTAGACACAGAATGTCAGATGCAGCCGGATGCCAAGAAATGGGCTTGTGACACAGTGACACTGATGAGAGGCTCTGTTCTGACTACTTCTCACCTTCAGGGTCTCTTAAATGGGCCTGAAAGCAAAGAGATTGGAGAGGCTTCAAGTGGCCTCCTACAATGCTCTGAAACCTCAGGGGAGGGTGGCGAAGTCATTGTAGTAGAATGAGGGTTAGCTCTGACACCCTCAGCTTCATACCAAGACAGGGAAAACTATTAAGGCCTCTGTGCCGTTCGTTTCCCCCCCAAACTTACTGAGTTCCTAACTCTGAGCACAGTGCAGACAAAGCTAGATGCTGCAGGGGAGACAGGGATAAAACAGATATGCCCATTCTCCCACAAGTCACCGAGAGTCTGTGAGACAAAGAGTGAGGCATCGGGTTACTTATTTAATGAATTGTATTGCATCCCTACTATGTGACAGGCTGAGGTAGATGCGTGTAAACACTTATGAACAAGGCAGACCAGTCCCTGCCCTCGGGGAACTTGCATTCTAGTTGGAGGAGGCAGACATTGAACAATTAATTAATTATAAAAGTAATACACTTGGGGAGGGGTGTTAAAGGATGCTATGGGAACGCTTAAGAGGAGCTAACCAGTTTGGAAGGCCAGAGGGACATACTTCACAGCCACATTAGACTTTAAGTCCAGTGAGGATTCAGAGGGTGGAGAAATTGTTTTGGAAGGACAGAGAAGAAATCAGGGGAAAAATTCTTTGAGTTGAATTTTGGACTTTAGACAGAGAGAAGGAGTGGGTTTGGTGGCCAACTCAAATAATGACACGATCAAAGATCATAGAAGGAAATCAGTGGGAGTCTATGGGGAAGCAGGTATTCAACCAGAGCTGAAAAGTGTTTTAGAAGTCACCTGGCTGAGGGTCATGCATGGGAGCAGAAGGCTACATGCACAGGTCCAGACAGCTGGCTAACGGATTTAAGCTGCATAAAGTCAGAAAGCAGTAATAAAATTCCAATGTTTCCACCAACTCTTTATGTGACATGTTTCATATATATATATCACTTTACTTCTCTGAGTCTGAGTTCCTTTTTTGATCAAAATAGAGGTACTAAGTCTGACCTCACAGGTCTGTCACATGGCAAATGCTCAGAAAGTGTTGGCTCCATGCCCTTGATGGAGTGACCAGGGAAGAGTCCATGATTGTCTGTACTTTCAGTGCCAGGATCAGGGGAGTGATTTGGGAAGCGGTAGGGCACTGCAGCATGTAGGGTGGATCAGGGGAGTATGAGGTGGGTTTTCAGTGAGTGAATGAGAGAGAGAATGGGGAGAGACAAGGGGTAAAAAGACCAGCAGGGAGGTAACCAGGGCCTGAGTGAGGGAAAGGATAGTGTTACACAGGACAGGAAGGTCCAGGTGGCTAAAGCAAGGAAGAACTCAAAGATGATGCTAACATTCTGAGACTTACTGCCTAGGAGGATAGCAGAAACAGTGACTTTAAGAAAATACATTTGTTTGAGGGGCAAGATAATGTGCTGTTTTGGAAAGGTAGAAGTAATTATTTTTAATTTTACTAAAAATCTACATGGAGAGTTTCAGTAGATATCTGAAATATGGAACTGGAGCTCTGAAGTGAGGTGGAGATTGACCACATGAATTTGGGAATTGCTCTATAGGTGGTATCGTTGAAGCCGCTGGCATAAAGAGAACAAAGCCTAGAAGAGAACCTTGGAAAAGCATGTGCTCCATCATTTGGGAGACAGGAGAAAAGGGAGGAAAAAGAGAGTCTTGATTCAAAAAAAAGGATTCTAATTCCTAAATAACTAAATAAGGTAGCAGTAGACTGGGAGAACTCACTGCCATGCAGCCATGAGAGGAGAAGGGAGAGAAAACAGAGCTGCTGAGATGAGGGGGAGGGGTGATGAAGACTGAGCAAGATCTTTGAAAGTCTTGACCTCAGAGAGGGTAATTTTGGGGAGACAGATCAGGGACAGGCTTCAAAAGTGGAACAGAAAGGATGGTAAGAGGTGGAAGCTGTAAGTATGTGCTCTGGAGAAGTTCAGTCATGAAGAAGGAAAGGAGGATTCAGTCATTTGTTTACCAAACATTTACTGAGTATGTGCTATGCTCCAGGCACTGCACACAGGACTACGGGACAGAAGGGGCAGTTCAGGAGCATACTGGGTTCTTGGGAAAGTCATGGCATATTTTTTCTATGTTTTTCGTTGCAAAAATGCATCATGACTTTTCCAACAACCCATTAGATGGTTGCAAGATTGCTGTAAAGAGGGGAGACATGACAGCTTTACACCTGGGTTGTTGGAAGGGGAGAGAGGAAGGGTGCCCAAGTGCTTCCTTAGGTAAACTTACGGGATCCTAATGGGGCAGGCATTGCATCTTGTCAATATTTAATGCTATCCAGACATTCTGGATTTTGTCTACTTCACCTTACCATTACATGCACTGTTTAATCAGAGGACACCGAGAGGGAACTTTCCATAGCACTCACATTTAATTATAAGCTTTTCTCCCAGTCCTTGAATCATGTCTGGATACTGCTGTGCTCTTCCTGGTTGCTATCTTGGGGATTCTTGAGAATTTCTTCTAAAGCCAACTTTTCTAGAACAGCGGGTCAGTCCTGCTCAGTACCCCAGCACAAAGAACCGCTGTGCAGAGGCTCGCATTCACACCTCCTTCCTCATAGAAAGCCTCTAACTAGGCAGTGTTGTAAAATATCACTCAAAGTGGGGTGACACTTGGCAAAAGAAATGTCCTTGGCAAAGAAATGGCCAGGCTTATTCCAGTCTTATATCACAGCGTGATGTTGCTCACATCTCATTGTGTCTGATTTCTTCCTTTGTGGCAGGCCCAGCAGGGGTGCAGGAGGGAGAGGCTGGGGCTGTCAGTGTGGATCATCTCCTCAGGTGCCGGTCAACACCTCCCAGGGCCCTCCTCGGGCTAGACTGTGCTTCAGAGAGTCAGCACCTGGTCTCCACCTGACTGGACCCAACTCAAAAGGAAAATAACAGCAACAGGCGAGGATGTGAAAGGGAAAGAGAAGAATTATAGAGTGGTGCCCCTCCATCCATGGGGGATTCGTTCCAAGACCCCCAGTGGATGTCTGAAGGCGGGGATAGTACCAAACCCTACATATATAGTACCAAACCATATATATATTTTTTTTCCTATACATACCTATTTAATTTATAAATTAGGCACAGTAAGAGATTAACAACAATAACTAATACAAAATAGAATAATAACAACATACTGTAATAAAAGTTATGTGAATGGCTTTGGGGCCATTACTAAGTAAACAAAATTACTTGAACATAAGCACTCGATACTGAGACAGTCTATCTGATACTCAGGAAGGCTACTAAGTGACTCATAAGCAGGGAGCATATACAGCATGGAGACACTGGACAAAGGGGTGAGTCACGTCTCAGGCAGGACAGCACGAGATTTCATCACGCTACTCAGAACAGTGCACAACTTAAAACTTACAAATTGTTTATTTCTGTAATTTTCCATTTAATATTTCCTGGCTGCAGTTGACTGCAGATAACTGAAATCTCGGAAAGCAAAAAGTTAGGGGGACAGAGAAGGGGGAGACTGCCGTATACCCTATTCCCACAAAGACAAGGCCAAGGACGGAATTAACAGAAGACAGAAGAGCATCAACAGCAGGGGTGCCCCTAACAAATTTAAATACAATGGGGGTATCATCTGGGCTGATAAATGCAGGTTGTTAAAATATTGATATAGTTCTCTAAACTCCCAATATCCCAAATATCTCCCACCACTCTGGCCTCTCCTCTAGGACACCCCACGCTTTGATCCAGAAACTAAGAGGAATGGCTAGCCAGCAGGGGCCGCTGGGAATCAGGTGCTCTGGCCATGTCCCTTCTGACTGATGCCTGTGCCATGTCTGCCATTAAATATTGAAAGTTTCACCCGAGGCTATTATAACCCTATTTTACCATGAGGAAATTGAGGTTTAGGGAGTCAAATAACTTGCCCAATATCACAGAGCTCGTGAAATCGAAACCAAAATTCAAAACTGGTCTGCGTGACTGTAAGACCTAAGGTGTGTTTAGGGCAGCCTCGTATTGTATTGTCCAAACTGAAACACTTTCGAGAGCAAAAGGTGAGCCCTACCCAAAAGGGATGCCAGGATAAGGAACAAAAACAGAACTCAGGTGGAGCAGCCGGAGTGTGGGGTCACCCACATAGGCCCCCCAGGGCTTCACACAGCAGGGTGGGCCAGGAGAAATGGAGATTCAACCCTGTGTGCATTTTAATGAAGACCAAGGAGAGTCCTCTCTGGGCTTCCTGAAATGACTCACGGTTGTCGCTTTCCCTGTAGTTCGCTAGATTTGTTAACCTGGGTGATAATCCTGTGGCTACTAATGCTCAAATCTCTGCGTCAGGAGGCAAAAGGAAAACACAGCTGTTATTAGCCACGCCTAGCTGCTCGGCACGTAAGGCACCACGCCCAGTTAAACTATCAAGCTCCGAGTTAGGGGGACAGGCGAAGACCAGGACCAGGACTTCAAAACAGGCTTGGAGTAGACCTGAACCCGACTTCCAATCCCGACTTCACCAGTGACCCACACAAATTACTTAGTTTCTAAATCTGTTTTCTTGTTTCTGAGACTAAGGAGGAGGATGTTTACCTCCCTGTACTCTTGTGAAGGTTAAATGAAATAACATAAATACAATGCACATACTAACAGACCAGGATGATGGGGTCGGGGTCTCTATGGAATGGAGCAGAGGAAGTAAAATCTAGGTATGTGGTGAGGGTCAGGGAGTAACCGGGTGGCTTCCAGGTTTCTAACTTTGGTGACTAAGGAGAGAGCAGTGCCCCTGATCATAAGAGAATGAGAGGCAGGAGGTGGGGAGAATTGGGGTGCCTCAAGCTTGCAGGGCTTATGGGTCTTCTGAGTGGAGGTGCTCATTAGGCAACCGACCCTGAAATGGAAGCTCAGGTGAGGTCTGGCCTGGCAATATGGGTTTGAGTCATGATGTATAGGTAGTATTTAACCGTAGGAAGTAGAAGAGGTGCCCCAGGGAGATAATACAGAGACCCAATGAAACAAGTGCTGGGCAACCCTCTTACTAAGTAAAGGCCTGCTCTGTTTGTGCTACCAGGAAAAGTCATACAGAATAAAGACACCATGGCAGGGCCCCAGTGCATGCATATGTTTTAGATGTGCACAAGGCACCTACAAACAACAGTAACTGTTATTAAGCTCCGGGTAAGCTCGACATGTAGCATATTTATTAACACTCCAGCTTTGGCAGAGTCAGACTCAGGGTCCATTCCAGCTCTATCACTTACTAGCTGTTGTCCTGGTCAAGTTAGTTAATGTCCCTCAACCTCACTTTCGTCATCTGTAAAGTATGAAGAATAATTCAGCCTCAGGTTGGCTGTGATTATTTAAGGAGATAATATATTTAAGCACTGAACTCGGCTCTGATATACCGTCAGCTCCATAAATGCTGGCTCGTGCTACTTTGATAGAGTAGTGCTGTCCAAATGTGAGCTATGTCTGTAATTATACATTTTCTAGTAGTCCCATTACAACACCAAAAGAAGAGGAGTAATTAATTTTAATGTATTTTATTTTAACCAAGATATCCACAATATTATCATGTCAATATATAATGAATATAAAATTATTAATATGGTATTTTACATTATTTCCTTCCTACCTCGTCTTTGGAATCTGGTGATTTACACTGCTAGCACATCTCAATCCAGACTAGCCTCATGGCATGTGCTCAGCAGCCACATATGGCCAGTGGCTGCCACACTGGACAGCCCAGCTCTAGACTCCTAGTTATGTTATGCCCCAGCAGGAAGAGGAGGTCCATAATTCTTCCCCTCTCTAAGAATCACATTTTTGAAGTGATTTTCTGATCTATTACTAAATTAAATCCATATTTCTGGTTGTTTTTCAGTCCCTTCTACTTTAGCCTTCAGATTACTAAGAGGTGGACAGGTACCTGGGATGCACAGTATCAAACATTTTAGTGATGCTCTTTGAAAACTCACCACAGTGGACTGTATAGAGGTAAAAATGAGCAGATGACAATGAAAGCATGGTTAAGTGGTGAGCTAGAATGGTGTAAAGGAGTAGAGGGCTAGACTTAAGATCTATTTATTTAAATTTTTAAAATTAAACTTATTGCACTAACAAGTGAACTAACAAAATGAAAAAGCTCAAAAATATATTTAAAGAGCCAAGCAAAGGACAATCTTCAAAGCTGCAGCCTGGCTAAGAATTCCTAAGAAAAAGCAGCCTTTAAGTCAGCCCAGTACAAGCTGGGTGGGGGCAGGGCAGGACAGGCAGGGAGCACAGGTCTGAAAGGAGCCCAAGGACACAGTGAGATGTCTCAACAAACAATGGCCAGGGGCTAGTAGGTCTGCAGCCCAAACACACCTCTGGGGAGCACCTGCCATGATAACACTGCCTGTACCATCTGTGGCTTTTTCTTCAGAGACAGAACAAGAAGAAATATAGAGGGCCGGCCAAGTGGCGCATTGGTTAAGAGCTGGTTTGGGATGCCAGCGGCCCCGGTTCAGATCCTATGTGTGAGGGCCAGTGATACTGCCCTCTACAGCTAACAACAGCTCCACCTGGAGCTGGGCTGTGCGAGCCTCGACAACTCTGTAGGCTGCAGCTGCAGTGGGCTGCCATGGGCTACAGTGGGTGGCCAGCAGCCAGTGTGAGCTGCCAATAGCCACGGTGAGCGAGCTTCCAGAGGCCGGCGACCGATCTGTCTCACCTGGGAAGAGCGCAATGATGATACCAACATGGGCCAGTGAAGCAACGTTCTCCGCAACTAGACTGAAGAACAAGGGGACAGCAATTTGTCTGTTCCCCTTCCCCAATTCCCCAATGCTGTTCCCCTCCCCCAATTCCCCAATGAAATCTTAAAAAAAAAAAAAAAGAAATATAGAGAAGTGTTGTCTTTTTAGGGGAAGCAGGGAAAGAATCTCAAACACTTTCCTTTTTGTAGAGAGAACTAGCTTAGTGCAAAATATGTTTTTTCAAGTGTTAAATTTAAGGGAGTAATAAACTTTTCCCATGAACTACTAACTTTCATGTGTATATTAATATACTTTTTCATAATCATTTAATAAAGTAATATCTTCAGGTGGATTCAAAGAGAGGTAGATTCAAAACTCTTCGAAGGAAGAATTTAAGCAAGGAAATGGAAACAGTCATCTGAAGTCACCACAAGGTGATCAATTCAGCAAACATAAGCCTGAAGTCGGGCAAAGAGTCTGGGCCATTAATGCTAGGGGCAAGGACCCTTCAGCTCTCACCCATCCGCAAAGTCACCCACCATATCAGTGCTATGTCTACAGTGCACATGGTGCCCAAAGGGGCCCAGTTATATCTGATAAACTCTGACTAAGTAATGCAAGGAGAGGCATAGACCAGCTCAGAAAGTTAAAAGGGTTATGCTTCAGTTTGCACATGTTACTTGTTGCAGGAAAAATTCTACTTTGGTTATGGTAGGGTACCATGAATTCCAACAGATCTGGGCACCTACTGGAGATGTGACCTTGCATATCTCACTTCTCTGATTGTAGTTTCTTTCTGCAGAAGATTTGTGAAGGTGAGACATACGGTGTGTAAAAGTGCTTTGCATAGTGTCAGACAAAGCAGGTATTTAGCAAATAGCTGCTATTGATAATAACAATAATAATAATAAATGAGATACTCATATTTATTTCCATATCATTATAAAGGCTAAATTGGAAAAGGTTCTAACAAAAAACAATATAAGGCAAAGGTCACTAAACTGACTTCCTTTTTGAGTCTCTTTACGAATATATACCAGCATGCAAGTGAGATTCATTTACTCAATCTTTGAAACTCCAAATGGTTTTATTTGCCCTAGCTTAATAAAAAGATGAGGAGAGATTGGTCTTGAATGCCTGTGTAAGTGACCTTGAAATCTGTGGGTTTTTAAAAACAAGTTAGGAATTCATCCATGACAGAATGTGACGGTGCTGGGGAGAGGGCAGGAGTGGTTAATGTGTGCTTTTTTATGCCTGGGTGTGTATATACTTTAAGTCTTGACATACAAAGAATTCCTCCCCATGGTCTCAAAAGGCCCTCTTAAGCTACCAAGGGATTCCTTGCATCAGGAAAAAATACATCTGAAAAATTAACTCACACTAAAAAATTAGTATTATGATTTTTTTCCTTAGAGCAGCATTTGTATTTTAAGAGGGAATTTCCTTTAAAAAAAAAAAAGATAACTCAAAGAAAAATCTCTTTAAGTCTAAGAAAATGCAAATACAATTCTATAAAGATGCTGATACAAGGACTCTGTATGCTGACAAGTAGACTGCTAGGTATCTGTAACAATAAGGGGGAGAGAAACCTTCCTTAGCACCCCTCACATCAAACTCCACAGTTGATTTTTTTACTTCAGCCTAAGGTCAGTCTGATTTCAAGTGAGAGATCTGCTTACACAACTCCTGGGTAATTGCTCTCTCTCTCTCTCTCTCTCTCTCTCTCTCTCTCTCTCTCTCTCTCTCTCTCTCTGTGTGCGCGCGCGTGAGTGTAGATTTCAAGTTGATAAATTGCACTATTAGAATCTCAATAACTTTTAGAGTGAATCTACCAAATTGGAACTCACACCTGGCTTGCTTCTAACTAATGTGAAATGTTAAAACAAGCCGGGGGCCATTCTCCTAACACAGTCACAGAAGAGAGGTGGCTAAGTTTACCTTTCTTTGGTCTGGATTTCACTGGCAAGGACTCCTTTTTTTCCATTGCCGCTTCTCTTTCTTTCCATCGGCGGATCTGTTCCTCCCTCATCTTGAAGAACAGGATCTGTTTCTGTTCTTCGCTGAGCTCTGCCAGCAGATCAGGATCTATGTACATCTCTGATAATATCTGTTTCAGCATCTTTGCAGGTCTGGAGTCTTTTACACCTGTGGCAAAAGTTCTTGAAAATGGCTTCCTGGGGTGCCTCCACCTGGCGAGGCACTTTGGACAGACCTTCTCCGAGACTCGCAGCAATCCCGAATGACTGGGATGGTATTTCAGCAAACTGATTCTTGGTCCCCTGCACCAAATATCCTATCCAAAATTCTGTTCATGAACCTGCAAAGAGCAACAGCCAAAAATCAGGCAGTATGAAAATGTGTAAACGCTGGGCTCATGAATACAGCTTGGAGGAAATATAGTATAGCTTTTCATTCCAGGGGAAAAGAGAAGAAAAGCTGAGGCACGCTTTGTTAAACATTTGTGTAACCTCTATCCGGTAATTTCCAAAGATACTTTGTCAACAAAACAAAGCAGCCCCTAACTTTTCACAGGTCAATCTCAGGGAAACAAAAAAAAATTTCAGAGGTTTGGCCTTCTCCCAACCAAGCAAACATTTTATTACCTCAGAGCCTAACACACCACCAACTGTATGGCTGAGAGAAGAATTAAAGAAAAAAAGGCACAGGAAGAACTTAAAAGACTCTTCCCAAACTTATTTCAAAACAACATACTGTTTTTGAGATTACATAGAATTACCCATCTCAAACCAAACCAAAACAGAACCATGCTCAAGGCAGAAAAACAGAAGAAATAAAGATTAGACCACAATGCAATTTTCCCATTTCCCTTTAAAAGCAGCACTGAATACGCACATTTATGTACTTCCATCCTCACAGAAAGACAATACAATTTCCAGACAACCCACAAGAACCATTAAAACAGTGCAGGTGCAGGTGCAGGAGGGAACATTCACGTGTATTCTGGAATGTCACCAGGTTTTAGCTGTACCTCCTCCAGGTAACTTAATAAAATCTAAATTTACAGACCAGATAAACCAGGGGAATGGAGAGGTGATTAGGTTCATCACAAAGGATCCTTGCTTTATAGTTTATTAGGGGGTCCTTTAAAAAGCAGCCATGGACTGGTGCATGCTCAAGAGATTTCACAGTAGTTCTACTTGAAAGGGGTGGTGGCAATTTCACTAAGGTGTCATTCTACTGCACACATTTCTGTTTGTTTTTTAAAATATTTTTGGAGTCAGATGGAAATTATGTTTACATTTCCAGTCTGGAAAAAAATTATTTAAATATGATAGGATACATGAAAAAGCTTGCTTTCTGAGACTTTTCAGGATTGCCTAAATTCTTAAGAAATTGACTAATAATTTGGTGCTAATGATGCCTCAGTAATCTCACCATCTACTCATGCCCTCAAATCTCACTTCTGCAAACTAAGTTCAAATGCTCTTGAACTTCAGACTAGTCACAGCGTCCTAGTTCCTTCACCTTATCATCCACACAGCCAGATTGTGACACTCTTCCAACCCCTTGGGAGTGTCCTTGGGCTCCCCTTCTTTCTCCTCTTCCTTGCAAACGATTTCTCCATTTACACCACAGTATTTTGAGGCAGGCCACCTCAACAGCTGAACCTCAGAGTGGTCTGCATACATAGCACATAATTCCATTCACTAGTCATTGTGGAGCAGAGACCTTTACTGAGGCTGCAACTATTTTTACTAACTGGATCCTATAATCTCCTGCAGCAGTCCACTACCAGAACTCAAATAGAACACAATATTAAGAGAAAATTTAAAAAGAATTAAAAGCAGTGTCTGACTCCCAATTCAGTCAGGCATGCCTATCCCAGGCTCCCTTTTAACCTTTGAATTTTGCTTGAAAGGCTATAACAGCCACAGAATTGATGTCCTGTAATGCTTTCTTGACCTTTGGGTTCTAACAGCTCCTCAAGGGGTGGGGCCCTAAATTCACACTAAGAGAGGTTTCCGGAGGCTTCACTCTTGTCTGTACTTGATAGGGAACCAGAGGAAGTATTCGGTTCCTCAGCACACTTCATTCCAGTGCTCTGAGATGAAGTGGTAAGAAGCCAAAGTGAATGACTCCTTGACATTCCAAAGAATGTCCTCCTGCTAGCCCAGTCCATGACTCCAGAACAGCTGACTTGCACAGAAATCAAACACTGTAGAAAACGAGGAGCCCAATGATGCCTGAGGCTTCTGCTCTGTCTCCCATTTTGAACGGGGTGAATCCTAGCAACAGCGATGATATGGGCGGAGCCTAAAAACTAAAATCCTGGAAGTGCCAAATTCACATTCTTTCCCTCTCTCCAATCCAGAGCACTCCTGGTACTAAGAGCGTACAGACACTGTGCCAGCCACTGCCTTCAGCAGTCGATATGTATTAAGTCACTTAATCTTCACAATAGCCCTTGGAGTTCAATCCCTCACTAGCCCCATTTCACAGATGAGAAGATGGGAAGTACAGAACTGAGCAGTCTGGCTCTAAGTACTCTAACCGTACAGTGGAGTTTCTTTGTAAGCCCAGAATCAGAGCATCAAGATGTGGTACCACATGTGAAATTTCCAAAGGAAGACCAGCAAATTCTTGCAGCAATGAAAATGCTGAACCAAAGGTGCATGACACAGAATGCTTCTTGGGCAGAAGCCTCATCCTGGTAATTGTGGATAAGCTTAGGGGAGGCCAGGTGTTGAAAAGACCCCACCGAGAAGGACAGCAAGGAACTGAGGGTCCTACTGGCCTAGGTGTGGATGTTGTTTGCTCATTTTTTTCTCCTCAGTTTCCCCGTTCACAAAACCACTAGGAGTAGCACAAATGGCACAACCTCTCACAGGTGTGAGGAGCTCCACAGCACCTCTGTGATGAATTCCTCAAGATTTTTCATGGTTTTAATTTTTTCTTTGCCTTTTGTAGCAAACATGGATTTATCTTTAGCGTGCAAGTTAACTAGTGCATCTTGAGGGAAAGACACTGGCTTCCCTATGTCCTAGGAAAATACTTGGGGACTCAGCTGACAACTGCCTGGTGATCAGGCTGCTGACTAATATGCATGCCATTCATTCTAAGGCTGTCGATTCCTACTGGTGTGAACAAACTCTTTCCTCCCCTGTGCTTATCAGATGGAAAACTCAAACACAGCACAGGGAGCTCACAGGACAACCAGTGAGGGACCCCAGCTGGACTCCCAACATTGTTCTCATGAGCTGTGTGACCTTCGGCTGTAACTTCACTTCTCTGAGCTCAGTTTCCTCATCTGTGAAATGAGGGCCTGCACTGTGAATCTTTGAGAATTATGCAGATAATCTATGTGAAGTTACAGAGAGAAGTGGAGCCAGGGTAGAGGTAATAGAAATGAGGAAATCAGCTAATCAGGTTTTTCCCACTTTCACTCCCTGACAGGATAGTTATTACTGACACTGATTCAAATTCGAATGACTTTCCACTAACATACTGAGTGCAGCAAACTTCCGGTTATTCAAGATCCAATAAAAACAAAAAGCTCAGCTAACCTGGTTTTCTTCTTCTACAGCATTTTTCTTAAGAGAGAAATGACAAGCCACAAGCCCACATCTGCTATTTATTCCAAAAATGAATTTCTAAAGGGTCATAGGATCAGTTGTTTTCTAGGATACCCATAGATTTAGCCTTACTCTCATACCATCCACAATCCTGTTTTACAAAACAAAAATTGTGTTTTTGATGACTCTGAGGTAAAAAAATATAATAATAAAATAAAAACCCAGCCTGAGATACAGCCTAAATCATAAAAAGGTTGAATTTCCAGATCTATAACTTCAATGTTAAAAATATAGCTTGAATTTTAATTATTTTAGTACAGTCAGCTCTGTTTTCAGATTTTCAGTTATCTTATTTAGTTTTACTTTATTAATCTATCAGCAAAGGGGCCATTTTTGAGGATAAAGTGAATTACCGGAGGTGACAGCAATCTGGTAAGTTTTGTAAATACAGTATATACCATTCTTCAGTATGATATTTCAATTTGAAATTACTGGACACACGGATTTATCTAGAAACTCCACTCACATGCCAGTCTATGCCCACATATGCTTCCACTTATTTATTCACTTAAAAAAATAATTGTATCTAAGTCGTTTCTATGAAACAGGCATTCAAGTAAAAGCCTTGTAGGAGGTGAAGTGACTAAGTTTAGAGAGGGGTGCCATGCTTGCTTCTTCCCTGTGACTCTTGGGGAAAGAAAGACAACTCTGAGAAAACTCTGAAAACCAGCAACTTCTCCCTGTGTCTCCATGCTCACCCCCTTCGGGCGCCAGCGGGAAACCCGAGGCAGGAACCGGCCGGGGTGCCCACTGGGTGGAGGTAGGTCATCGGCACCGAGCTGACCGGGGGTCACCGCCTGAGTCCGAAGCAGGGCCCGCCCTCGGCTCCCCAACCTCACTGGGCACCCTGGGTGGCGGGGCGCTGAAGGTCTGGGACGCAGGAGGCCCCAGGGCTCTACCCACGTGTGTGCGCACGCTTGTCAGCGGGGCAGTCGCTGGGACGCCACGCGTGGGGCGCCCGTGGCGGGGCCGCGGGAGGCCGGGGCAGCTGGGGAGGCGCGCGGCGCCGGGGACATTTCGACAGGAGCCTAGAAAATGTAAACCAGCCCAGTCCCTCCCACGCGGCCAGCACCCCGCCGCCCCGCTCCCTTCGGGGGCGGCACCTCGCCCGACCTGCGTGCACACGCCCCTCGGGGACACGGGGCGCTGCGCGCAGCCCAGAGCTGACCCTAGGCCTCCCCCGTGCGCTGCGGCCGCCCCGCTGGGGGCTCCCCCTCACCGCCCCCGCGAGCCCCTGGCCCGCCCGTGTCGCCGCTCCAGTCACCGGACACCGGACACCGGACACCGGCCACGCTGGCAGCCCAGCCTCGCACCTGAGCCTGGCCCGGGCGCGGCCGAGGGGCCGGAGAGGGGCGCGGGCCGTGGGGAATCCGCCGCCCGCCTTCCCCAGCCCCGCATCCTCCGCTCTCCCCCTCGGGGGGACCCCGCTCCACGCCCAATAAAACGCTTCTCTCGGCCTTCCCTTCCAGGCCCCCTTCGCCACCCCGGCACACACCTGCGAAGGGCTCTGCGCTTACCTGGCAGGGCGACCCGCGCACCTGCCACGTCCAGCTGGGCCTCCGAAAGCTGTCGGGGAAGAGAACGAGGGACTGGGAGAAGCGCCTGTGAGCGGCACAGGCTGGCTGGACAAACACTCCGGTGAGATGTTGGCAAACAGCGTCCCTCAGCCCCGGCCCGCCCGCTCCGCCCCGCCCGCGGCCCACATGCCGGGGTGACTGGCTGGGCGCTGGCGGCCCCACCCGGGCGCCTGGACACGCTCCAGGGCCGGGCGGCGGCTGGGCCCGGCGGCCTCCTGCATCCCAGGCCTGCTGTCCTGGAGGCACTCCGACCTAAGGGGCGGCGGTTGGGGGGCCAAGCCACCCCCCAAGCCACCTGCAGTCTGCGATGGCTCGTCCTGCCATCTCGGGTCCTGCAGAAGTTATTAATATCAGCGGCCCTGCCCCATCTCCACCCTAGAGCTCAAGGTTTCTTGCAAGGTGGAGCCTGCGGAGGCGGGCAGGCCCTTCTCAGTTACACTGAGTCCCGCAGGCCAAGTCGGCTCACCTCTCAGGTTCTGCTCCTTCTTTCTTGGAGCTTACTCCCCCCCCCCCTTTTGTTGCCATTAAGTAAATGATCAAACTCTTGGGCACTTGCCAGTATCGGCGTGGCTTTATAGGACAGGATCAAGGAGGAGAAAGGCTGGAAAGATGGAGACTGAAAACAAAAGCGACAGGGAAAGAAAATCAAAGAAACCCGGAATCCGGAGGAATGGTTAAGAAGGTCAAGAATCTTGCGAACTGCACCAGACAGAACAGGTTGGGGTGGTGCATGAAGGAAGAAGTTGACGGAGGACAGGAAAAAGAAATCTTGGAAAAAATGGAGAAGAGCAGAGTAGAGATATTGAAGGGCATGTCCCACTGAAGAGGAACATTCAGAATGTGTGCAGAGAAACAGCTTGATTTGGTGAACCCCAGATTGCATGTGTTGGGAAGAGATGCAATGAACATTAAGCTTTCAGCCTTCCTCTTCACAGCCAACCTATAAAGTCAGGAGCCTGACTTGCTCTGTTCTGAAATGAAATTTTCTCATTCCTAGCCTCTCCAAAGTTCAGAAGATACTCAAGATTACAAAGAGCCTTGGGGCAGAGATCAGTCCTCAAAATCTAGCTGTTTAGGAACCAATCTAGGGATCCTATCAGGGGAGAATTTCTGGTTCAGGTTTGGTTCCCCTGCTTATTAAATGGATGGCCTGTGGGGTGTTTTTTTTTTTTTTTTTTTGGCTGGAGTGTCATTGCCCCTGGTTAGCCAGCTCAACATGAATTCTAACACTTCATAGATTGAACAGTTGAAGAACTATATAGGGTGCTTCATCAGCCAGTAAAAATTTCAAAGGATACTGATAACAGCCAGTTACCTTTCTCCACACTCACTCTTTTTCCATGTACTGACAAGTCCCTATAACAGCATTCCCACATTGCTACTAATCTCTCTGTTCTCTGATTCCCCCCTCTGGATAATAGCAGTGCCTACTTCATTAAGTTGTTGTGAAGGTTAAATGAGATAATACATTCAAAGTTCTCATAACAGTTCCTGGAAGCGATAAGTGTTTAAACATATTACATATTAGCTCATATTATTTCACATTGGATACTATAATTTCAAGTTGCCACTTTATATCTAAGCCTCAGTAATCTTCACCTTCTAGTATAGTAGCCCCCCCTTATCTGTGGGGGATACATTCCAACATCAATACAGCAGGTATGCAGTGCATGTTAGTTGAATGGCGGTTAACAGCCCAAATGAATTCAGAGCCCAGTATCTCCTTTTCTCTCGCCTCCTTTCCATCCTTCTTGCCGTGTGCCTCTTTACTCTATCTGTAAATATCTCCCTTCTTTTCCTCTTATTTCTGTAGTTCTATCTCCATCCTCTTCACTTTGTCTCCCCTCTCCTCTACCACCTTCTCTTTTTGTTCCCTCTTTTTCACCTCCTGACATTTCCTCTTTCAATTGGCATAATCTGGAACAGGAAATATTTTTTTTCTTAATTTCAAAGGTAGATAATTAAAATGTTTCATAGTGCTTTAAAAATCATCAAGCGGCTCTGTTACTTACTTACGAGGCCCACTACGCTCTTTCCCTCCCTTTGAGTCAGTGCTCTCAGTAGACAACCTTTCCCCACCCTGTGGTCTAGGATGCATTGTGGGGAGGATCGCTGCCTTCACATAGTGGCAACGCTCCTGATAGAATGTGAGGTCTGGGCAACCAGGCCTTGGCAGGGGACAGATTCTGAGTATCTAGTGCTGGCTGGCCACTGGCAAGTAGAGGACATGTATGATGAGTGTTACCAGCACATGTGTTCTTGGGGTGCCCGAATGTCCATCCAGGACAAGTGTTGCAAGAGAAAAGCTAAATATCTATTTACCATATAATAACTTTTTAAATTTGTCATTTCACTTTTCATATGGTCAATTTGTATTTAGGTCCTACAGAAAATAAAAGTTGCCTTCAGATGTATTTCTTTATAAAAGAATATAGGATAAACACCAATGTTTTTCCTGCCATATTTTATCTTCAGCATCAGAAACCCCAAACACATTTTTTTAATTCTTAAAGAATTATGTTATATATTTGTCCACAGTGAATATGAAGTAGATGTGAAAGAAAAAGACTAAACATTTCAACTTTATTAAAAATTGATCGAATCTCAAAATAAGTTTGTCAAGCCATCAATCATAAAAAAAATTTACTGAAAGTCTTTTACGTTTTCAGTTTTATGCTAGCAGTTAGAATTGATTTTGAACTATTTTCATTTCTTTGTGACTCTACGTGGGCTTTTATTTTTTTATCTACGTAAATATCAAGATAAATTGGTCTTTGCAGTCAATTTATTAATTAGATTACTCTAATTTGTCATGTTTTTCCTTGAATTACCTTCCTGGAATTGTTTCCTCAAAATCCATGCTCTGGGTTGCTGAGAAGACATTCCTCATTTTTTTGTGTTTCTGGAATGCAGTGGTCAGCAGTCTGTAGCCCACAGGAACTGCTGATCTGAGGCTTGTGGATGGAATTGGACAACCCATACCCTAAGTGACATGGGACATCTGTGCAGAGCTTGTGGTAGCCAATACTTTCTTACACGTCAAAGCTCCCAGAAGGGAGTGGAAGCAAGCTCTTGCTAGTAGTCTGGCATTCCTGGGATATTCCCAGGCAGCTTGGAGTAGGTCTCCTAATGCTAAGGAAACCAAAGTCTCATCTCTTCCTTGTACCAGATTCAGAATCAGGTTTTGATTTCCGAACTTCTCTCTTATATACAATCCTTGCAAAAAGTACACACATTTATTTTAGTTTTATAAGCGTTTACTGCTGATGAGCACACAAGTGGTTCTCAAGTACATATTAAAATAACCTAGGAAGATTTAATGGTTGTCCCTTTGTCCCTTTCCCCAAGGGGTTCTTATTTAATTGGGATAGGATGGAGCACAGACATCAACATTTTTTTCAAAGCGTCCCAGAAAGTTCTAATTTGTGACCAAGGTTGAGAATCACTAAATGTATGGAAACAAAGTTAATTGGTTATGGGAGATTTTGAAGACATAGTAATGGCAGCCCCAGTATGCTTTACTAAAATAAACATGAAACTAGATGTTCGTCTTCTTGGTTCTGGTCTTGACGTAAGTCCCAAAACCTTGTCTGGGGATACATGTTCCACCAAACCCAGCCTATCATTTAATTGGGTGGGAATTAAATGTTATGCACAAGACAACAGTGTAGCTCACTATGCCCTCCCAATATATCTAAGATTTGCTACTTTCCTTCCTTTTACTGCTACCTGAAAACATTCATAACTGAGTTATGAAACTCAGGTGTTCCCTCTGGCCTTCTAGTTGAAAAGGGTACTTCCCTCTGTGGCCCAAAGACTCCCTGCCTACACCCCTTGGCTCCAGGTGTTCTCAGTTACTTCCTTGTCCTCCCTGGAGGTGGCTTTGACTTCTACCCCTAAAAACTCCTACCCTCCCCACTGAACCATTTCCTCAGTGATAGCCTTTGCTTGAAGACTTCACTAACTGAAAGTTGAAGTTCATTCTACCCTTGGGTAAAATAGGACACTTGGCATCTTCCTCTAAGTATGTTTAAATAAGAGTCAGGTTATGGCCTCAACAGTGCAGGCCATTGTTGAAGTTTGAGACAGAGAGTTGGTTTTTAATTGGCATGTTAGTATTTCAACGACAGGGAAATTTGTACAGCATCTAGTGTAGTGGAAAGTTATGGCCAATAAATGACAGGTCATACTATACAAATAAAGAAATATGAAAGAAGGCAATCTCCCTTTGGAGAAAGAAATCTATATCTATTTAGAATTTACATAACACCCCCCCCTCATTGAGAATGAACACAATGTCTTTATAAGTCCTCATGAAAAGACAATAAATCATACAACTTAGGACTAGAAGGAACCTGGACATTATTTGTACCTCATTATTTGTACCTTCTACAGCTGAAAAAAAATGGGGGGAAAGAAAGGTTAACCATCACAGAGCTATTCAGTGCCATATCCAGAATTAAAACAAGGAGTTTCTGACACGTAATCTTTACAGAGTTATTAAACTACGTTAAATGAACTAGCTCATTTATACCAAATTCAGGAGTAAGAGTGAAAGGAACCATTACCCGTGTTCTCTGCTAACATAAAGCACCTGTCTCTTGATGAAGAGGCAGACAGGAGTTGCTATCAGGGCTGCACTAGTTCAAGGCCAGGTGTGAGGAGTACGGGACTTCACTCCAGTCTATTCACAGCACTAGAATCACAGTAGAACACCTGCAGGGCCCACATTAAGCTTTCAAGGCCCCTCTGGAGAAACCAAAGCTGGGGCTGTGAGTCAATTAAGTATTGATGGAACAGTCCATCAGTTACGAGCGTTTCCTTAGGTCAAATCCTGACCAGATGAGGACGCATAAGGAGAAGGAAGGAAAACAGCAGAAGGAACAGAGGCATCAATACCAGGAGAATAATGAGAATGCAGGTGGTTTGTTAAATGAATACATGACCCGGGTGATGTCTTAAGTAAACTTGAATTTCCTTTGGTGCTTTCCTGTGAAGCCTCAAATCCACACCTTTCTTATAGGAGAGTGGTTCACACAAGAGAGAAAGGAAGAATGCATCTGGCATTCAGAAATGATTTAGAGAATCTTTCATGGAAGAAGAGGAATTTCTGGTCAATGCCGGTTGAAAAACATGGATCATATTGCTTGTTTTGCTACATGGTGAGTAGCCCTCCTAAGCTGGCCAAGTAATAAGTCTAATTAAATGCCCAGGAAGAACAGACTCAAATCTTACTGTTTTTTCAAAATACTGTTTCCTAGTTAGACTCCAAGAAAATAGTGTATGTCACTAAAAAGATGACACTGCCCTGTCAGATAGAAATAGCTTTTAGTCTTCTGAGTGTGCTATAAATAATAATGACACCATAGATCTGTACAGAACAACATTTCTGAACATTTTTAAGCTATTGTTTCATTCAATCCTCACAATAAGTTTGGTGAGATAGGCCTTTTGATCTTAACTGACAAACGAGGACACTTGCAGACCTATTCGATAATTTGACCAGTATACACAGGAGCTTGGTTAGTGGTGGGACCAGGACTGAGACTCAGGATTTCTAAGAGCCAGTCTCATGCTCTTTCCCCTATACCCTACTGCCTCTAGCAGCTGTCATTTCCCCTACTTGCGTAGGAAGGCTGGAACTTTGTCTCATTATGTTCATATCCCCAGAGCCTAGCCCAGTGTATGATAGAGTAGGCACTTGATACATGTTTGTTGAAGAAATGAATGAATCTAAATTTGGACTTTCCCAGAGAGAATCAGTGCCTCCCTGAATAGTCTGGGTAAACTCCTTTTTGTAAATTAAGGTTAAGTGGCTTTGTAACCTAAGAAACTATCAATATGTTTTGTGGAATTATCTTAACCCTAGGAATGGCTCTCATAATTTGAATGCTATGAGATGAGATGCTATTCTGTATGAAAGGAGGGGATAGTCTAAAGGGGATTATATTATTATCTTGCCACAGGATCATATGCCTCTATTTTCATTTTCCCTTGAAATTTTCTTATTTTTCAAATTATCATTCATTATATGCAATGATATAAATCTTTTATCCCTAGGATGTGAATGACACACATCAAGTAATTACAGAGCGTGCCAAAAAAAACCTGTATATACATTTAAGAGAGGAAAAAACTATTAAAATTGTAATATTCAACATACACTGATAACAAAAGATGACTACAATTCACATTTGACTTCTGCAATTACAAGAGATGCTCAAAGTGGTTACCATCAACATAATTTTAATATAGTTTTTTCCTTTCTTAAAATGTGTATACATTTTTTTTGGCACCCTCTGTATTATTTTAAAATACATAGAATTTTTAGAACTCTGACACAGAGGGGTCATTATTTACATGATTTGTCTTACAATTTTAATAATGTACCATCTTGAATTATTCTTCAACAGTTTCATTGTTTTTGGTTCTCCAACTAGATTATATATATTCCTTCAGATCGACTTGTGCATTTTATTTCTTGTATATCTCCCTCATCTCCAATGAAGGACTAACTGCACAAAGATGGATTTCTGAGCACACAAATCAAGGCAAAGAGTGTAGCATTCCCTTGATGGTGCTCTTAATGTGGCCTGAAAATGCTCATGAGAGAATATTTGTTTTTAAACGTTCATCTTGATTTTACTTAGATATTATATTAGAATGGAATTCTGTTTTCTTAAGCTCCTCATAGTGTTTCCTAAGAGTTACATATTTTTATCATGAAACTTTTTGTTGGTAGAGCAAAAACCATAGACAGAATTGAAGGAGCCACTTCTAGGATAGTTAAGAATAGAAGCCACATGTGGCTCTTCTCTTCCTTCTCTTCCTGCTTTTCCTTCTCTTCCTACTCAGATAACAAGCTTAAAATCTGTGGTCTGTGGTTTCCATTGCTCAAGTGAAAAGGATATCAATGATTGCTTCTGTTTATTTATCAAGCATGTAGTAAATTCCTGTTATTGCTTGGGGAGAGGAAGTAATAAAAAGAAATAGTACCTGATGGCAAGGAGCATAATATATAAAGGGGGAAATGTCATGAATAAAAACAATTATAATAATTTTAATAAAGGGGTAGAGAGTGTAAATATCACAATGGTCACAGAGACAAAGCTGTGAGTGTTCAGGAGACGGTATGTTACGTCGACTTGCAGGGACCTGCGTCCTATCTATGACAAGCTCTGATAGTTATGATAAAATTTATCTCATATTCTCTCCATCTTCCCATAGCTTATTGGTAAGGAAATGCTGGAAATTCATGGGCAGTCACAGGGGCAGTTGGGATTGTCACTGAGGCTGAACACATAATAGGATTGTAAGGCTCTAGGATTTTAGGAACATTTTCTCAATTAGAAACTTTTGGTCCTCTGGTTTGATCTTTCCAGCTGTGTCAGTTATCTTTTGCTGCATAACAAAACTCTGCAACATTAAACAATAACACTTTAATATTTTTCATGGATCTGTGGGTCGGCCGGGTGGTTATGCTGCTGGTCTTGCCTGCACTCACTCATGCAAGTCAGCTGGAATCTGGACCTGCTGAAACATCTGGGCCTCTCCCTGCATGTGGCCTTTCACTCTCCAGGAACCTAGACCCTTTTGTTCACAGGGCAGTGACAGTGTTCTAAGAGAACAAGCTCCAATGTATTATAGCACATGTGTTGATGTTCTGTTGGCTGAGGCAAGCCACATGGCCAAGTCCAGAGTCAAAGTAGGAGGGACTACACAGTGGCACAGATATGGAAGGTGTGACTCACTGGGAACCATTAGTGTAACAATCTACCACACAATCTAATACAGAGCTGTCTGGAATATGAACAAAGCTCAGAGTTTATTCCCCTGTGTCCTGGCATGGCTTGTCTCTGCAGAAGTCTGATGTGGGGTGTCTGAACAACTTATAAATTAGAATAAACCACTGTAATACTTCCTATAAAGACCTTCCTTTCTTTCTCCCTCTGTCCTTCCCCTCCTCCTTCTCTCCCTCCCTTCCATCCAAGAGGGACAATGACTTGCCCATGCCAATTTAGGGGACATTGAGGACTATAATTCAGATCTCAGTCTAATGATCTTTGCACAAACAACCTGTCTCCTTCTCTATCTTCTGTGGGCATGTGGTCTCAAGTTTCATTTACTTTAAACTATACTTTTGGGGGCTTCTAATCTAACATTTTATAGGATGGTCAATGTTTATAATGAATGTTTTTAATATTTCCTTTACTTTTCAATGGTATGAAGGACCCCTCATTACTTCAGAATTTCTCATTAATTTTCTTTTCACTGTGTTGGACATTAACTAGTAGAGACACTGAAGAAGAATGGTCCCAAACCAGATTTTGCAGCACTGAACTTCACATTCCCAAAACTATGTTACCTCCTGTTTATTATTAACTTCAATTTACCTTGTTTTGTTGGTATTCTGACTATGAGACGATGGTCTGATGTACAATAACTTGGGTTGTTTTTTAGAAAAGAGGTGATCATTCTACATCAAACACACCTCAACTTGTTAACTGTAAGTGAATACAGAGTATGTTTTTAATAGATTTTATTTTCTAGTAAGCCTAAGGGTATAATTTAACTAACCATAGAGTGCCAAATAGGAGCAGGATGTTGAGGACTTCTTTCGGTTGTGCCTTTGTATGAATCATGATTTCCCAGTTGTACGCAGATACGTTAGGCATCTCTGGAAGCCAAATTAAGGCTCTCAGTTTGCGCTAACCTGATTTAAACCAGGAAGTAGCTTGGGCATTAGGATAGCACGTCTCTGAGCAAGCCACATATTCTTTGTTTTATACATAAGGTTCAGGTTAAACAAACAAAACAAAATCTGAATATTTATGACCTACCTCCTGAGTGCTACTGCAAGTTCCATGAGACTCCTGTCACCCATGCATTGGCTTTGAACTTCATCATCATCACCATCGTTATTATTCATATTGTTCTCCTCACTTGTCATCAATGAGCAAATTATTGTCCAGGCACAAGTACATATGAAAGGAATGGAGAGAAGAATGAGGACATCACAGAAAATAATGTCGAGGTCTTTCGTTTGGCTCCATGAAGCTATTTCATGATACAGAGAAAAAAGGTAAGATAGTTCCACTATATTTTCCTTTGGTGAGATCGCCTTTGGAAATTTTTGTTGGTTTTTGAATGCCACATTTTAAGATGACATCAATCACAACCAAGTGTAGCTTTTCCAGAGAAGAATGAATAAGTTAAGAGGAGGATAGTGAAAGGAATTGGGGATGGTTAGTCTGAACAAAAGAAGGCTTTGGCGTATGTAGGAACATCTTTAGATATCTGAAGGAGTCTCGTGTTGTCTCAGATGTGACCTAGTTAGTTCTGAATATTAGTCCTAGAAATACCTTAGACAAAATTAGACCATTTGAAACTTGAGATTAGTTATTGCTCACCAGGCATCTCATCTCATCTTCTGGTAATATCATTTACCAAATAAAGGACAATCAGAACCTTACCACCACCTTCACTCTCTCCTGGTCCATTTCCTTATTTATTGCTACACTGGGTTTTATTAACATCAAAATGAAAAGCCAAAGTAAGAGACAACACACATTTACTTGTGATCACAGAATTGCAATTCAGGGATACAGATTCAGGCAGAAACCCAAATTGTGTTCCAATTACAGGGTGAAGGCAAGAGGTTTTTTTATGAGAAAAGGAAGGGAAATGATTACGTGGATAGGCAAAGAACTTTCTATTGGTGCTAACAAGTTGAATTATTCTTTAGCTATACATGGCAGATTACTGATCCTATCTTCAGAAAGAGTGTCCACAATCAACAGTCTTTTTGGTCAGAATGTCTGCTTCGTTGTTAGTTTTACAAACAATTGTTTGTACGACACAGTTGTTTTTCCCCACTCCAAAGGTTATTTTGCTCAGTTCAACTATTCCAAAGCTTAAAGGAGCAAGATGTACAAGGCAGTTCCTCTGGAAGAGTTGCTCTAGCTCTCTTTTAATATGGCTCCACTTATGTCAACTTTTCAGTTTCATAATCCTTAGTTCTGGCTATGTCTCCTTTCTGAATATTGTCACCCACCACTGCTGTTTCTAGCCTATTATGTTTCTTGTATTAAAGCTCATTTCACAGTTTTAGATTATCACATTAGGCTATACCGTTTTGTCCCTTCTATCACTCCCAAGCACTGCCCCTCATTCATAGACGTTGTGACTTGATACAAAGTCTTTCTCTCCATTCCAATTCCTGCCATCATTCTAGGAAATTTCACCATCTACAGAAGTGGAAGATTCATCCTACAGCATAGGTCACACATTCCTGGGTCTCTTTGATTCCAGAGACATCTTCTACTCCTTTGGACCTGTCCTTGACCTGCATCTTGTCTATCTCTGAAACCTAATATTTTAACAATTCCACTTCTGGCCACAACCTACTGTTCTCCCAGCTTTTTCATGAACTCACCCATACTATACTGCTCTTTTAGTGCAAAGAAACTTTAATTCCCTTGATTCCCCCAATTTTATTGGCTTATCAGCCAACTTCTGCCCTTTCCTTCTTTTCTCTCTAGCTTTATCCTCCTTGATTAATTTCTTATCACTGCTTTCAATTCCCTTACTCTCTGCCCTATTCTGCTGCAGAAAGAAAATTACACAGTAATGAAGGTGAGGGTTGCTCTGGGTCATGGCCCTACCTTTCGCTGGACTTTCAGGCTTCCCATAAATTCTTGTGCTAGTCTTGGGTTAGCTTCTCCAGGTGTTTTCATGAACTATTCTAAACCATTATTGCACCCTTCAAGTCCTCACCTCTCGATTTCAGCAAATGACCTTGTCTCCTCTCTTGAGAAAATTGATGCTTTTAGACTTGCTTGGTGTATCAGTCAAGGTTCTTAGTTACAAACAACAGTATCCAATCTACTGGTTGAATGCCTCGTTTGTTAAAAGTTATTTTGTAGCTCAGAGAATCTCCAGAAGGGCCAAAGAGCCAATTTGAAAGCTACTCAGCCTCAACCATGTTATAGGGGTGGTTATAACAAACACCACTGTTGGAACCCCAACTTTAGCTTGCTGCATGCACTAATGATGCTCAGAACTGGACATTAGAAGTTCTGTTTCTACTATGTTTGAAGAAATAAACACTTCACCTCACTTGCCAAAATATGGAGTCTGCACATACCTATCTCCTCACGTTACTCACTTCTAAGTCAACATCTCATGTGATCTGGTAAAAGCCAGATCCGGTAGAAGCCAGATCACATGCCTGCACCTTAGTAGCAAGGGAATGAGATCTGGTTTCTACCTTGTGGAGGCAGGATTTCTATGTAGAATATTCATAACATGATCAAAAGATACTTGACAGCTACAAACATGGTAAACATTCCCTATAATCTCTTTCAGTTTCTCATCCCCCTAACTAAAAATTTATCTGCCTTCATACCCATCATATCTTCTTTCTTCCAATCATTTTCTACTTTTGAAAGTCATCCTCTTTATGTCTACACTTAACTTCATGCCTTTCTGTTTCTCCCATGCCTTATATCTTAGCCTCTCCTTCCTATATTCTGAGTCTTTCTCTATTTTGACAATTATCCTAAGACAATGAGTATACTCAACCTTCTCGCATCCTAAAAATCCCTTCCACAACTCCCTCAATTTGCTTTTTCCTGCTTTTCAAGCTAACTTCTTGAAATAATAAATTAAATGGAGTACTCCCATTTCATCACCTATTCAGTCCCAAAATATTACTCTCAGGCTCTGGCCCACTTCTCAATACTCCCAACCATGTCCCCCCACTAAAACTTCCTTTATTATGGCGAATGAATGCCCACCAGTTTGTCAAATTCAACAAACACAAATTAATCCCTAGTTCACAGTACCTAGCTGGCGCTTCTTCCTTCTTGAAACTCGCTACTCCTTTATCATCTGTGAATACCCACTCTCTTGGTCTTCCCTACCTTTCTAATCAGCTCTTCTTGGCTCTTTCATGGACTTTTCATCTGCCACTTTCTTTTTCAGTGTTGGGGGTCCTAAGTCCATGGCCCTTCTGATTCTAACGGCTCTAAAGAAGTTCTTCCTTTTCATTAATTATCTGATTTGGCATGGGCCCCTAAAGGAAATCCCTCTACTGGTGGAATCTGGGCTCTCAGAGCAAATGCACCAGGTAAAAAGACTTTTACTTTTTATTTAATAAACTGTCCCCTCTACAGGCTACAGCCTGTAAGTACTATAGCATAATGAAGAAGACAAACATATTACAGTGCAGCAATATAAAGATTTTAAGGCACAAATCTTATGTTTGAATTGCAAGCATGTAATTAATTCGGTTTTACTAAGGTAATTTGAAAGGATTAGTGGGTTATTTTTATTTATGAGGTATGTAGCTCATGATTAACTGGCCATTCTCAATAAAGAACCATTAGCTCCAAGATGGCAGGAGTCTTTTGGTTCTCAGTTTATAGAGCGATGTGCACTCTGGTTCCTACTGTTCTGTAAAACTTATTGGAAGTTCTAAGGAAACCGCTTCCTTCCCCTCCCTAGGGACGTGCCAGCTATTGGCCTGAAGCCACCCTGCACTGTTTCCATGTGCTACCCTCTGCTTGGCATGGGGGGACTATATTCACTGTGGCTTGGAGCCCCACTCCTTCCTCAAGTGGATCTCAGTGTGACAATCCACACACTGGACTGGCTTTTGTTTTCCCACATCTGGTGTGGTTGTGTTCTTTGGCAAGAAACTAACTTCACTATAAGACAAAAGAAATACTTTGTAGCTCGAGTTTTGGAATTGATGAGTTAGTCATTAACTAAAACACCTATGCTTTTGAAAATGAGTTCCTACAAGCTGAACACTATTTTCTTGTAGAAATGGCCTATGATTAAAAGAGAGATGACAGTTTGTAGCAGAATAAGACCAGTTGAAGAATTGAAAGAGGAGTGGGGATACTTGGAGGCTTATCTTGGCTATAACAGAACAAATGGGGGGAACAGGGCTCAGTCACTCCTTTCTCCAGCCCCAGTTTCCTCGTCTACATAACGAAAGACTTACAAGGAAAGGAGCCTGAAAGTCCAAAATTCTACAGTTTCATGAAGCTTGAGAAGCAGACAATGAATTAGCCTGAGATTCTGAGTTAAATGTAATTAAAAGCATATGCCATACATTTCCAAGTTCCAACAATTATTCTATATCTATTTATAATAAAGAATAAATGGGAAAGATTTTGAAATGCCAGTAGTCTGGTTCTTTTCCAGTCCATGACAAAATTTATCCAGCTGTCAATCAATTTCTTTTTCCTCTCATAAACTAGGAACCTAATGGTTTGAGGTTTAAATGTGGAATGATTCAAAACTAGGCATTCTGGTTGTGTGAGTAGGGCTAGATGTGTATTCCTATAATCATTTAACTTATTTTTCATTCTTAAACATCAATCCAAAATCCACATGCAGGCCAGTTATATGTAGCATCCATGTGTCAAATAAACATCAGTGAACGAAGTTTGCTGGAGCCTCATTAAGAAAAAGGGTCTGGGAGGATATAAGGGTCCTTCTGGTGTTTTTCATGATGATGAATTTCAAAACTACTCTGCCATCTGCCCAAGGTCAAATGACATCAGATCCATGTCCCATCATACAGTGATTAGTGAAGGGCTGATAACATATAACATATGAGGTTTTAGAGACTAGAATCCTTGATGGGTTTCCAACATTTGAAGAGCCTTTCCAATCCATTGCACATTCCCCAGCTTGGCTCCCAGCACTTCCAAAGGAAGTGGACACCCATGTTAAACTGAAGTATCTGAATTAGCAATAATTTTTCAGGACCCAATCCAGCAGTCAAGAAATAAAGTGCTGAGTGTTAGTATGGTCTAAGCATAGTGATAGGTAGGGGAATATGTAAAAAAGCAAGACAGAAAAGGTTTCTTCAAAGTGACATAGCAAAGACTTCAAGGAGATTTCTACTAGGATCCTATAGAAGACTAGGATTATTTGGGCAAAAAGATTACCCAAACTTTAAATGTTCCAGTCACCATCTACTTTTGTAAAAAGTCCAATTAGCTACTGAAATGTCACAGGATTGATTTAAGTACTCAAAACACTGATGAGGTAGCATCTTTTCTCATCTCTGTAAGAGGCTCCTATGCCCTCTCCCTTCTGTCTCTGCTTGGCTCTATTTTTGTCCTCTACCTACCATATATTTTGAAATGGAAAAAAACTGACTAAATAATCACAGTTTATTACCTCCATCCTGGAGGCTATCTACCTTGAGAGTTCTGTGGTTCCAGATAACATAGCATGGGTAGACAACAGAATGTAAGTACATATGTAGACAGAAATGATATGTACAGTGGATGCAGCAAATAGTCACATTGATGTTGTCATTCCTCACCTTTTCTTTTCTCCTGCTGATTTATACGATTGGATGTAGTCCTAGTCCAGAGACCATGGTCCAGAGACCACTGCCCTGTGTAGACTGGTGTCTCTTTTAGGAAACAATTGAAATAGCCCTCAGTGAAAACATAGCTTACATTGATTTAGTGTTTACTGTGTGTCAGGCCCCACATGTCTTACATGTTTCAATTCATTTAACCATCATAGTAACCCATTTTTTATCTCCATGTTACAGATAAGGAAACTAAGGCAGAGAAGTTACTTACTCAAGATCACATAGCTAAAGAGTGGTAGAGCTGGGATACCAACCCAGGCCAATGGACTACCAAGTTTGTGTCCTTAACCATTAAATATTCTGCCATCCTGGAGTGAAAAATAGATTGGGAATCTTCTTTGTCACATTTCACATTCCTCTTGAATTTGCATCAACCAATTTGCAATTCTAAAGTATGCTTGGTGTCCACAGACAGTAATCTATCTGTAGTGCTGGCCTCCCCTGCCATGAAACAATAAGAATATCCCTGAGTCACTCATGATGTGAGCATCTGGCTGGAGCTTACACCTTCCAAGCCAGCATACCTGTCTGGAAGCGAAGTTGTCTAACTGGCTTTTCAACTGACATCACACAGGGAAGTAATTTTTTAAGGTACTTCTGTACTTTTCTAACTTCCTTGAATAATGGTATATTTAAGTGGTTATGAAACATGGCTTAAAAATTCTCTTTTATTTAAATAATTAAAGGTATAATTAATTTGTAAATCAAAACCACAATGAGATATCACCTCATACCTGTCAGAATGGCTATTATCAAAAAGTCAACAAACAACAAGTGTTGGTGAGGATGTAGAGAAAAGGGAGCCCTTGTACACTAGTGGAATTGTAAATTGGTGCAGTCACTATGGAAACAGTATGGGGGTGCCTCAAAAAATTAAAAATAGAACTAACATATGATGCAACAATTCCACTTTTGGGTATTTATCTGAAGAAATCCACAACATTAATTTGAAAAAAATATGTGTACCCCTATGTTATTGCAGCGCTATTTACAATAGTCAAGGTATGGAAGCAACCTAGGTATCCATAGATAGATGAATAAATAAAGAAGATGTGATACACATATACAATGGAATATTACTTAGCCATAATAAAGAATGAAATCTTACCATTTGCGACAGCATGGGTGGACCTAAAGGATATTATGCTATATGAAATAAGGCAGGCAGAGAAAGTCAAATACCATATGATTTCACTTATATGTTGAATCTCAAAAACAAAATAAACAAGCAAACTCATAGATGCATAGAATAAACTGATGGTTGCCAGATGGGAGGGGTTTGAGTGATGGGCAAAAAAAGTGAATGAGGTTAAGAAGTATAAATTACCAGTTACAAAAATAGTTATGGGAGTGTAAAGTACAGCATAGGGAATATAGTCAATAATATTGTAATAACTGTATATGGTGCCAGATGAATACTAGACTTGTCGGGGGATCACTTTGTAAGGTATACAAATATCTAATCACTATGTTGTACACCTATATATATAATGCTGTATGGCATTATACATGCTACTAATAGTTTCATTATACATGAAACTAATATAATGTTGTATGTCAACTATATTTGGAAAATAAATTTTAATTTAATTTAATTTTTTTTAGTTGAGCCATCCTGCCACCTGTTGGCAGCTCAGCAGCAGCTCAACTCGGGCTGGGCATCAAACTGCTGTTACTCAGAGCTCAATTCGCACTCTTGAGTGAGCTCTTAACCAACTGAGCCACTCGGCCAGCCCTTTGAAAAATAAATTTTAAAATTAAAGAATCAAGGGTATAAAGACCTAGCAATTGACAAAACTTAAATCCCCTCCCCGCCAAAAAGATACAGTTAATATAGCATGTCAGCTTTTAGAGTCATTGTATAATGTCTTCCCTCCTTAAGTGTGCTTTATAAATTGGATTGTTGAATGGTCAACCAGTATAATGCTTTTGAAAGGGAAACCATTCTCTGAAAATCATGAACCTATTTATATAATCACCTCTTGCTTCTTGACCTCCATGAAATGTAAGTCTATTTTGTCTTAGGTTGTTACCTGATTGTTTCATGTGTGTGAGTCTTGTCTCTACATCCTGATTTTAAACTCCTTAAGGACACATTAAGACAGCTGGGGACGCAGTCAGTACAATACCTAACAAATACCACTACGAAGTTGAGTAGAAAATATGCAGATACTAAATTATCACTGGGTACTAAAAATTAATCTTTAAAACAAAACTTCAGAATTCATTTTGAAAATAAATATTGTCCTTTACTCCCCAAATGACCTCAAGTCTTTTTTTAATTTCTGTTTTAAAGTTAGAATTAAATGGCCCATCTTTTTAAATATAATGGAGTAGTTATTGTAAAAAAAAAATCTTTTTTAAAAGGTCAGAGAATCATGTGAGTTTCTGAAAATCATTAAGTCTTATAAAAAAATATGTTAGTTTTTCTCACAGCAGAATTTAAAATAAATAAATAAAATATAGTTTAAATTTTAATTTATTTTCTTACTTTTGTGAAAAGGACAGTTTCTATTCCCATTCATGAGAGCTGGATGGCCATACCAGTATCTTTCAGTTCTACATAAAGTTCTACTTAAACAACCATAGCTCACAAGATTATTTATATCAATAGCTAAATAAGTACTTTAATGGTATAATTATCAGGAAAAAGTTCTTAGAGGGCAGAAGTTTTGATTGAATGGGGATTTTAAAAAAAGATTTTTGTTAAAATATAGCTGACATAGAATATATTAGTTTACACTGTACATATAGTTATTCAACATTTATATACCTAAAGAAGTGATCACTGTGTTAAGTCCAGGATCCATCTGACACCATACCATGCTATCACAATATTATTGACTATTATTTCCTATGCTATATGTTACATCCCCATGACTTATTTGTTTTATACCTGGAAATGTGGACTTCTTATTCTCCTTCACCTTTTCTGCCCTTTTAAAAATTTTCAATTACAGTTGTCATTCAATATTATTTTATATTAATTTCATGTGTACAGCATAGTGGTTAGACATTTATATAACTTAAGAAGTGATCCCCCTGACTACTCTAGTGCCTGCCTGGCACTATACATAGTTATTACCATATCATTGACTATATTCCCTATGCTTTACTTTACATCCCCATGACTATTTTGTAACTACCAGTTTGTACTTCACCTTTACACCCTGTCCCCCAAACCCGCCATCTATCACCCCAACAAATCTAGTACCCATTTAACACCATACACAGTTATTACAATATTATTGACTATAATCCTTATGCTATACCCTACATCCCCAGGATTACTGTGTAACAACCAATTTATACTTCTTAATCCCTTCCCCTTTTTCACTCATCCCCAACCCCACCCATCTGGCAACCATCAGTATATTCTCTGAATCTATAAGTTTGTTTCTGTTTTATTTGTTTATTTTGTTCTTTAGATGTAAGCGATATCATACTGCATCTGTCTTTCTCTGTCTGACACTCCACTCAGCACAGTACCTTCCAGGTCTATCCGCAGATGGCAAGAACCCATTCCCTTCCATGGATGAGCCATATTCCATTGTACATATGTACTACCTCCTCTTTATCCATTCTTCCATCAACAGATACCCAAGCTTCCTCCACATCTGGCCATTGTAAACAATGCTGCAATGAACATATGGATGCACAGGTCCCCTCAAAGTACTGTTTGGGTTTCTTCAGATAAATACCCAGAATTGGGATTACTGGGTCCTTCTTTGTCTCTTGTTATAGCCTTTGTTTTAAACATTATTTTGTCTGATATAAGTATTGCTACTCCAGCTTTTTTTTGTTATTTGTTTCCACTTTCATGAAGTATTGTTTTCCATCCCTTTACTTTCTGTCTGTGTTTGTCTTTCAATCTGAAGTGATTCTCTTGTAGGCAGCATGTGTAAGGATTTTGTTTTCTCATTAATTCAGCCCACCTAAGTCTTTTGATTGGAGCATTTAATCTATTTACATCAAAAGTAATGTTGATAGATATGTATCTATTGCCATTTTATTATTCATAATTTTTATCTCATTTTTTCATCATAAGGAAGACCCTCTAACATTCCTGTAATATTGGTTTAGTGCTGATGAACTCCTTTAGCTTTTTCTTATCTGGGAAGCTCTTTATATGTCTTTTGATTCTAAATGATAGCTTTTCTGGGTAGAGCAATCTTGGTTATAAGTCCTTGCTTTTCATCACATTGAATATTTTGTGCCAATCCTTTCTGGCCTGCAAAGTTTCTTTTGACATATCAGTTGACAATCTTATGGGAACTCCCTCATAAGTTACTAGTTGCCTTTCTCTTGCTGCTTTTACCATTCTCCCTTTGTCTTTAATTTAACCTTTGCCATTTTAATTATAATTGTCTTGGTGTGAGCCTGTTTGGGTTCATCTTGTGTGGGACTCTCTATCCTTTCTGGGCCTGTATGTCTATTTCCTTTGCCAGGTTAGAAAAATTTCAGTCATTATTTATTCAAATAGGTTCTCAATCCCTTGCTTTCTGTCTTCTCTTTCTGATACCTCTATGATGCAAATATTGTATGCTTGATGTTGTCCCAGAGGTCTCTTAAACCTTCTTCTTTTATTTTGAATTTTTTTTTTCTGTTCCAAATGGGTGTTTTCTGCTAGCTTGTCTTCCATATTGCTGATTTGATCCTCTGGTTCATCTAGTCTGCTGGTGATTCCTTCTAGTGCATTCATCATTTCAGTGATTCTATTCTTCATTTCTGACTGGTCCTTTTTTGTGATTTCTATGTCCTTTTTATTGCTTGCTACCTCTTTGTTGAAGTTCTCAGTTCCTGAGCATCCTTATAACCATTGTTTTGAACTCTATAGCTGGTAGTTTCTTGCCTCAATTTTGTTTAGGTTTTTTTTTTTTTTTTTTTTTTTAGTTTTCTCCTGTTCTTTCATTTGAGATATATTTCTTTGTTTCTTCATTTTGGCTGCCTCTCTGTTTGTTTTTATGTATTAGGTAGGGCTGCTATGTTTCCCAGTCTTGGCCCAGTAGGCTAATGTAGTAGGTGCCCTGTGGGGCCCTGGCACAGTCTCCCTGGTCACCTGCTCCAAGTGCTCCAGGATTATTCCTTGTGTGGGTTGTGTGTGCCCACCTGTTATCATTGAGCTTTGATTGCTATTGTCACATCTGTGGGTGGGATTGACCATCAGGCTGATTGGCTATGGTGTTTGATCACTTCCACAGCTGATAGGCTGCTGCCTGGGGGAGCTTACCCCACTCAGTGGTATTCACCCCAGTGGGCTCTGATACCCTAAGTGCCTTTGTGTGTGGCACTTGTGGGGCTAATTGGGTTGTGCTTTGCTGTCGTTTTAAGCCAACCTCCAAGTATGTTGGTTCTGAGGCCTCTTGTGAGGGGCTTCAATGCAGGCCCAGGTCAGCCACTGCCTGTGATTAGCTGGAGACTATCTGGTAGGAGCCACAAAGCAATCTGCAGCTGTTGCTGTTTCTGCTAACACTGAAGACGTGTGGGAGAGGCCATGTTGCAAACTGAGGACAGCTGCCACCAGTCCTGGGTCTGCGGTAGCTCCTCAAAAAGCTAGGACAGCTTAAAACCTGCTGCCTCCTCCTAACTTCCTTAAGATTCAGCCCTTGATAAATTCTCATGGGTTACATGAGTTGGGTGAGGCAGGGCTCAGGGAGTCACTAGAGTCGGAAGAGTTGTGATCAACAGGTTAATGTAAACTCTGGTTTGGTGACAGTGATGAGCCTGGAGTTACTCAGCAAACATCTCAGAGCACACAGAGGCCAGCTGCCACCCACCTAGGTCCTGCAGACTCTGATAATTTTCAAGAAATAGTGAAATGCAGGTGGGGCTGGCTGTTCTCAGAAAAAGCAGGTGAGTTGGGTGGGGCTGATTCCCAGTGAGTCAGCAGGGTGGAAGAGTGGACCTCACCATGCCAATCAGATTCAGATTTGGCCTGTGGGGGAGGGCTCAACACATTAAAGATGGCACCCACCTCCCAGAAGCATGAGAGAAGGACCTCACACCAGGAAAATGGCAACCATTCTCCAGCTCTAGCTTCAAAGCCACCCACCGTAGTTGGCCCCCTGTATGCCTCCAACATCCCCTGAGTTACTGTCCCTCCACTGGATCCCAAGGTGAGTACCTGCAAGTGAGAGAGTCTGTGTGTGGACCATTTATAAAGGATGTCTGGGTTTCCTGTAGCCTTCAGTCTCACCTGAATGGTCAGAATCCTCACTGTTTTTTCACAGTCAGATATTGTAGGGACTTCTCTTCCTGGCACCGGTATTCTGGGCTGGGGAGGCCAGTGTGGGGCCGGGGTCTCTCACTCCTCCAGGGGAAACTTCCATGGCCTACATATTCCTCCTGGTTCTCAACCAGCACAAGGAGGTTTGGGGCTTGTTTCACATCTCCATGCCTCCTACCAGTCTCCATGTGGCTTGGCTTCTTTATATCCTCAGTTATAAGACTTCTGCTCAGCCAGACTTCAGATGGTTCTCCAGGTTGATTGTTCTATATTTTAGTTGTGATTTTAATGTGTTCATGGAAGGAAGCAGACACAGTGTTTTTCTATTCTGCCATCTTAGATCGCCTCCAATTGAACTGGGATTTAAAGGGACAAGGTTTGGCAAGGCAATGCCTGTTTTAGATAGTGAGAAGAGCAAGCAGAGAGGCTCAGAGACAAGAGTGAACAAGTCATGTTTTGGAGAGAGGAACTGCTTTGCTTGACTACTCCAAAAAATTGAAGTCAGAGATTAAAGAGCTTTAAAGTAAATCGGGTGCAAGGTGAGATAACTTGTCAAGAGCCTGAAGTTGAGAGGCAGATTGGAGGACAGGAAGACATGTCATGGAAAGAACATTGGAGTGGGAGCCAGGGAGCCTGGATTTTGCCATGAGTTAGCAGTTTCTCTTTGGGTAGTCAAGTTCCCTTGGCCTTAGTATAGTCACCTATAAAAGAAGTCAATGGTTCTACCATTGGCAATTGTGTTTTATTTATTCATTTAAGAAAATTTTTCAGTGGCGAACTGGGGGCAGGGTGTTGTCACTTTGAGGGGTAAAAAGGATAACTATTGCACTGTGTTGTACACCTAAAACTAATTTAAAACAAAAAGTTTATTTCACAATAAAAGAATTAAAAAAAAAATTATTCAGCAACTACTAGTGCCAGGCAGATGCTAAGTGCTGAAGATTTCAGCAATGAACAGAACAAAGTACCTTCCCTCATGGAGCTTCATACCTAATTGATAAAGTAACAATCAAAACAATGTTTAATTGTTTAATTGTCTGTCTTCTTGCTCCAGTACACACTTCCTTTCACAGAGCCCCTTCTTAAGGCTATGTTACTCCTTTGCTAGTTCTCCCTGCCATATCAGATGGCATTGTCATCATCACAAAACATTTACCAGGCTCTTAAATTGGAGTGTTTGGAGGTTTTCAATAATACCATCCTTTCTTTTCCAAGTTATGAACCAGTTAAGAAATAAGACAAGAGTAAGACAGATCGGGCACCTAAAAGACTCCTTAATTACTGCTAAATACCAGAATACCAGGACATAGTTTATATCTACTGTGAAGAAGGCTCTCTGACACTGAGCTCCAGAATTAGACATACACACTCATTGGGTCAGTTCAGGCTCTCCTGTGTGGTTTCTGGACAGAGGAGAGAGCAGGATGTGTGCTTCCTACAGGCAGCTAATTTGTAAGAGGAGAAAATCTGGCCTCTGCATTTCCAGTTCCTCTCCTAAATTCAGTGAGTCACTCACTCCTCCCTGAACTTACTTGTTGTAGTTATATTACTAATCTATCTGCTGAATTCTTTTCTATCTGGATAAAGGGGAAATTTTTTTGTTTCATTTCCCCAACAGAAACAGAGCAGAAATGGGGACCCTATGAAACAATTCCTGTGTAATACTGTTATACTTGCCCCAGACTATAGGAAGTCCAGGGTTCTCTCTCATTACTCCTATTGCAAACCCACTTTGGCAAGTTGTCTAACCTCTTTAGACAATCTTGATATAAGTCTTGGGGACTATGGTGAGTTTTCCATCAAAAACTTGGAGATTAGGAAAATTGCTACCATAAAAATGAGACACAGATATGTCACTTGAAGGACAAATAACTAACTACCAGGCCAGTAGTTCTTAACTAAGTGGCTAGACCTGTGCTGTCCAATATGGTGGCTACGTCTGGCTATTTAAATTTAAATTAATACAATTAAATAAAATTAAAAATTCAGTTCCCCACTAGTCACATTTCAAGAGCTTAACAGATAATGTGCCTAGTGGCTATTATGTTGGACAGTGCAAATCGAGGACATGTCCATCAGTACAGAAAGCTCTATTGGACAGTATTGATCTAGAAAAGGTCCTGTTGACAGGAGAGTTGGTCAGTTTACTAACCTTTGAAGTACAGGCAAGAAAGAAACTTCAAGTCAAACCTTGGCAGTGAGCATCCATCTGGGTCCTGAGAGAAAACAGAGGATTCACTTAAGGGTTCATTGAAGGGAATTTAATAAACAGATTATTTATAAAGGTGTGGTTAGGGATAAGTGAACCAACAAGAGATGGTGAAGCATCTGGAGACTTGGCCCAGTGGGGGCTATTACCACCCTAGCGATGGAAGGCCTACGGGAGGAATGCATCACCGGGCCTAAGCCACTGACAAATTGGTAACCCTTCAGTGAGCAAATTTGGGAAATACCCTAACTCATTCTCTTTCTACCTTTCAATTGTCTTTCTGGTGCCTCCCACTGTCATCTGATTGGAAGAGAACCTGGGGATATAGGCTGCCAAGGCAGCCTCCTGGGGCATAGAAAAAGATGGAGAAGAGAACACAGAAGGTAGAGAATAGAAAGAGGGGCAAAGAAGGGGGATCAGCCCTCCCTCCAAATGCTATCCAGGGCAGAGAGAGATTTGGCCTGGCTGATGGTGGTGTGAGCTTCAGGTGAGGTTTCAGGTGGGGCAGTCCTAACGTAGAGATGGATGAAGGAGGGGCGTAGTGTTTGGTAGGTGGTTTAGTTCCCGTGTGGGCCTGGCTGTAGAGGGAAGAATATCCACTGAATGTGGCGTTCATTCTGTTCATGAGGCAGTTTTCTCTCTTACTGTAAATGAATATATTGGCAGTTTGGAAAACTTGGTCAAGCATTTCTGAGCTTGCAAGGCCAAAGGCCTTATACCAGAGTAAGTTTACTAAAGTGATGAGCGTAGACTACCCTGTGAAGCCTTTTGGGAAATGTCCAGTTGGCCTTGCCTTTATGAGGGTTCCGAAACATTACCATGGCCTTAAGGACAAACATTTTGATTCCTACAAAGAACATCCGCCTCATGGAGTTGCTGAGAGGGTTCTAATAATGACTCATGTAAAGCGCCTAGCACAGAGCAAGGAACACAGAGGCCATTTGTTCATTCATTTGATAAATATTTATGAATGTATGCCACGAGTTGGGCACTGTTCTAGGCTCTGGAGATGTAGCAGTAACAAAACAGACAAAATTTCCTGCCCTCATGGAGCTTATACTTCAGTGGGGGATGAGGATAATAAGAAATATAGATAAATTAACCATATATTATAGTAAACAGTATGAAGTGCTGAGGACACAAACAATAGGGAATGTAAGAAAGGGGGTTGCAAATATAGATAGGGTAGCCAGAGAAAGCCTTCCTCAGAGTGTAAAGTGTGGGTAAAGCCTAAAGAACATGAAGGAGCAAGGCATAGACATCTGGAAGAGCATTTCAGAGAGTGGAGAGAGCCGGTACAGAGGCCCTTAGGTGGGAGGTAACAGAGAACAGCAGGGTGGCCAGGATGATTATAGCAGAGGGTAGGAAGGGGAGAACTGGAGAGACAGGTCAGAGTGGATGGTGGTTGGATAGAGGATCATGTGGGCCTTGCAATCAATCTGTGTTAGTGACTTTCCTACTCAACAGCCATAAATTTCTCACACTGTCCTCTCACACTGTTATTGAACTCTTCTGTTTTTACTTAATGTTCTATCTAATCTCTCTAAGATGCCCAGTCTGAGCATTTTGAAGGCAGGGCTCCTGCCATGCATGAATAGCAGATTTAACTTGCCTTGTCCAGGACTGTGCCTCCCATTGACTTTAAGCCCAATGGATCCTGACTGACTGATCCAGAAAGTCCCCTGCAGTCTTCAATCTGCTGCAAAAAATTCAGAGGCGTCCTTGTCCCAGTGTCATAGGAACTCTTGTACACGATGGCAGAGCTTTTAAACTTGACAGCCGAGTGAAGTAATCTTAGCTTATCTGCATAAAAACCCAGGCCATAGCCTTCAAGGATGGTATCTTTGTTCATCATTCAAGCAAAAAAATAAAACGCAGAATATGGAATTATTTTATGTGCCTGTTGAAGCTTTCAAGTCATCTTTTGGCCAGTACCAAAGCCATATTCAGCAACCTAACAACAGAGGCTGCGAGTGCCAGTCGAGGGCCAAGATTGACAGGCTCACATGCTGTCAGGGCAGCCTCAGAACTCAGTGTGCAGAAGGCCTGCGTCAGCTGCGCTCATCCATCACCTGTCTCTCTCAAAGAAATGACAACCTGGATGCTGCGCTGTGCTAAGAGACTTGATTGAAATTTCTAAAGTACATCAAAATGAACAAGATGTGTTTACACTTGAAGCAAAATGGAGTTTCCTAGTATCTCAAATAGGAAGCAGGGATACAAAGCCAAACCAAAACTCCATTTATTTTATAGCGGTACTATGAGATCTCTCAGGTTCTGTGGTCCATAGGCAGCCTGTCTCCCTAGTATGCCTTTTTTGAATTTTGGTATCTCTCCCAGCCCTGCAGTCCCCTGTCCCTTCTCTTGTCATTTCCTTTTTCTCCTTTATCTAGTAGAACTTGGGTCTTCATTTGTTCATCTCCTGATTTAATGTCATATCTCCACTCTCATACCTGCTTCCACTGCCCCTGTCTCACCTACCAGATGTTAGGTCCCCATGAGGGCAGGCCCCTTGTTGAAGGGTTCCACCACCCAACCTCCTACCAGAATGCCCTTGATTGCGCTGCATATAGAGTTGTTCTTGTTGTTTTTAAAAATCTAGATGCTATTTATATAGATAATCACCTGATTCCTATAGGAATTTGAAATGGCTTATAGAAATACACACAGTTCAATAGGATATTTTTGATCAGGACATGGTAGTGAGAGATTGAAAACACTGGTCTATCCCATTTATGATTCTTCTTTGGGTCCTTCTCATACCTCTCCATGATACAACAAGACCTTGGATCCCACGAGACAGGTCTCCCCATGAACACTGTCCTCCCTTAAACCCATCCCAGGTTGGGAGACAGGGCAGCCCTGGGGCTTCACTTATGTGGCATGTGCAGTTGTGTGGCCTGGCCTGCTCTATGCAGTGGCCACCTTGAGATAGAATGTTAGCTATCATTTAGTCATTTAGTCAGCTTGGTTTCCAAGACACTCAACAAATGTCTTTTTTTTTTCTTTTTTGCTAATTGTTGTCTCATCAACAATTGTTAACACCTTAATTGTTGTGTCAACAATTAAGGGAAAGAAACCTAACAAGTGAATAATGACATTTGGCAGGCCAAAACATTTTGCCCTTCATTTTGATGTGGTTACTTGGATAGCAAAGAGAAAAGTATACTTTTCTAACTCAGCTATGGTCTGATTTTACTTTTATTATAGCAGGAAAATTTTAAAATATTTAATAAGGAGAAAGTCACCTAGTCTCCTAACTCACAAAATGTAATTTTCTTTTATATTATTATTATTTTTTAAGTTTCAGGTGTACTAAACAATGTAATAGTTAGACATTTCACCCCTCACAAAGTGATAAGCCCTCCCCCTACCTACCACCCATCTGACATCTTATATAGCTGTTACAATTCCATTTGACCCTATTCCCTATGCTGTAGTCCACATCCCGTGACTATATATATATATATATATATATATATATATATATATAAAAAATTATAGTTGACATTCAACATTATTCAGCTTCAGCTTCAGGTGTACAGTGCAGTGGTCAGGCCTCTACACTATCTGTCTCCCTAATAAGACAAGTGCCCATCTGACACCCTACAAAACCTTCACAACATTATTGATTATATTCCCCAAACTGCCTTTTGTATCCCCATGGCAATATTGTGGCTACCAATTTGTGCTTTCTAATCCCGTCCCCTTCTCCCTCATTCCCACTCCTCTCCCATCTAGCAACCATCAGTTTTCCCTCTATATCTCTGAGACTATTTCTGTTTAGTATGCTCATTTATTCTGTTATTTAGATTCCACATATATATGAGATCGTATGGCATTTGTCTTTTTCTGCCTGACTTATTTCACTTAGCATAATGTTCTATAGTTGCAAAAGGTAAGATTTCATTCTTCTTTACAGCTATGTAATATTCCATTGTATAAATGTACCATAGTTTCTTAATTCAAGTCGTCTACCTCTGGGCATTTCGATTGTTTTCCAAGTCTTGGCTATTGTAAATAGCACTGCAGTAAACATAGGGGTGCATGTATTTTTCAAATTAGTGTTTTGAATTTCTCTGGATAGATACCTAAGAGTGGAATTTCTGGGTCATAAGGTAGTTCCATTTTCAGTTTTTTTGAGATACCTCCATACTGACTTCCATAGTGGCAGCACCAATTTGCAACCCACCAACAGTGCACGAGGGTTCCCTTTCTCAACATCCATATCAACACTTGTTTGTTGATTTATTGATGGTAGCCATTCTGACAGGGGTGAGGTGGTATCTCACTGAGGTTTTTATTTGCATTTCTCTAATGATCAGTGAGGTTGAGCATTTTTTCATATGTCTGTTGGCCATCTGTATGTCTTCTTTAGAAAGTGTCTTTTCATGTCCTCTGCCCATTTTTTAATTGGGTTGCTTGATTTCTTTTGGTGCTGAGTTGAATGAGTTTTTTTTATAAATTTTGGATATTAACCCCTTATCAGATGTATGACAAGTATCTTCTTCAATTCAGTAGGATGACTTTTTGTTTTATTGATTGTTTCTTTTATTGTGGAAAAACTTTTTAGCTTGATGTAATCCCATTTGTTCATTTTTTTCTTTTTAGTTTACTTGTCGGAGGGGATGTATCAGTAAAAATATTACTAAGGGTAATGTCTGCAAATTTACTTCCTATATTTTGTTCTAGGAGTTTTATGGTTTTGGATCTTACATTTAAGTCTTTAATCCATTTTGAATTTAATAAAATGTAATTTTTGAACATCTGCTTCTTAGCTTTTTACTGGTTATAACAAGAGAGCCTTGTGCTTTGTTCTTTAATGTTATTTCCTGTGCAATAATTTTAATATCTGCATAATATTCCTTCTATGGTGTACCATAATCATTCTTTATTGGTTAGCATTTAAACTTCTTCCAATTTTTCATTATAAGTACTGTAGTGAGTATCTAAGAGCATGTGGTTTTTCTTATAGTTTGGATTATTTCCTTAGGATAGATTCCCAGAAGTAGAATTATGGGCTGAAGGGCTTTAATATTTTTATGATTCTTTACACATATTGCCAAATTGCTTTCCAAAGGATTGTACAGCATTACAAAGCCACCATTGATCATTGGAGGTAGTCAGCTTCATAGTACCCTGCCAGCTTTGTAATTGTGGGGATTTAATCTGTAAATTAACGAGAGGAGAAAATTTCTCCTACTAAATTTAGTCTTGAATTAAGAAGTACATCTATTGGCTCTATTTGTTATTTTGCAGTCTTATTTTCATATGTAGTTGACCTTTGAGCAATACAGGTTTGAATTGCGGTACACATATATGCAGATTTTTTTTTTTCAATAACTACCTGTACTGTTTTCGATTGGCAGTTGGGAGCCTGCAGATACAGAGGACTGACTGTATGCATTGCTCTAAGCCATTTTATATAGAGGACTTGAGCATTTGAAGATTTTGATATCTGCAAGGGTCCTGGAACCAATCCCCTACAGATACCAAAGGAAAAATAAGTTTTGGAGGAATCAAAAGTTATACAAGGATTTTTGACTGCATAGGGCTCGGCACCCCTAACCCCTGCATTGTTCGTTTGAGTCAGACACCTTATGGACCTGTGCTGGGAGGAGGCACAGGGCCTCTGTGGGGGTTCAGTCTCCCAGGCATCTCTCATGGGCGGACTTCCTGGCCATGCCCAGGGGCAATGGGAATGTGTTCGTTCCCCCTGTCATCTGGCTTCAGGGAAACAGGCAATTTTGTTTTAAAATCAGAGTGGGCATGGGCATCACTGCGAGCCCCTCAGAGTCCTCACTGGGGCACAGTCCATCCCCTTAAGTGCCAAACCAGGGGACTGATCCCAGGGTGCCTGGAGGCTGTTATAGAGGGTGGTGTACAAGCATTTGGCTCTCCAGGCATCAGGCCCCTGGCCTTTTGGATAGGGCCTGCCCTCACCCACCAGCCCACCTTTTTATTTTTTAATCGTTTTTTATTTTTCAATTTCAAGTTGACATGTTCTCTTAGTTTTAGGTGTACAATATAGTGATTAGTAGGTCATCTTTTTGAAGCAGCCTAAGGAAAGAGTGAAGAAACAAAATGAAGTCACTATAACCAAGCTAAGAAAATCACTTAAATCGGAATAAGCAGAAACATGAGGAGTTGATTTTATTTTACTTTAACTAGCCTGAGGACTTAAACTTTTGAACTTTTCAGTTATGCTTCAATGGCTGGAGGTATATATAAATCCGATAGATAACCCTCGAAGAACTTAGGAAAGAATGTTACATGTCCAGACCATCTGACATTGTTATCCAGACCACTGGACATCTGGAAGAATATACCATCCTGGACCAGGCCAGAGGCTAAGCATGCAGGACTGATTCTTCTCAATGATGTACTTCTTTCTCTCTCTCTCTCTAAGAACTCTTAACTTTTCTCCTTTCTTCAGAACAGTCTGGGTGTTACCTGGTAGAGTTTTCAATTTGCAAATCTTAAGACCCTTGAAGAAAGTTTGTCATTTAAATCTAGCAATGTCCCTGCTTTATTTATGCTCAGTAAACAAGCCTTTCCCAGCACTGCACCATTGATGAGGATGTTTGAATGGTGATTACTGTCAAACCCCATATGTCCCTGCCATCCTAATGGGAATAGGGACCTATCTGACAATCATGATTTCCAGGTGTCTGCCATCCCAAGCCGTTCTGGTCAGGCCCAGAATGGTTTCTTATGCTGGGAGATCTGGTTTGGGGATATCTTAAGATCTGGCATCAAGGGGAATTAGCTATTCTGTTAAGAGCAGGGTGGACGTTGACAGCCCAATGTGTCCCTCCTAAGTCTTTATCTGTGACCCAGATTTGAGGACCAATCTCAGGGAACCTGGATCCTAAGTCACAGCAGCTGACACATGCACGGTTTGGTGCACCCCCTGCCCTCAGGTATCATGGACCTCTAGGCCCAAGAGAATAGGGGCCACTTCTGCCTAGTGGGCCATCTTGGAAGTGATATGTCCCCCAGAAGTCCCTGCCTGTCATCTGGCCTATCCCTACGTAGACTCAGGGGAAGATCCAGGGAGGCTGTGTGCTGGGTTGCAGTGCATGTGCTCGTGGAGCTGGCTCCGGCCACAGTCCCTCTTGGCCTGTTTGATAGGGCCTGGCCTCTCCCACCTGGACAAACATACATAATCAGGTAAAGGCAATAAGAGGGTACCTTGGGCCAAGCACTGTGTCCTGTCTCCTTGCCTTCCATATGCTCCCTCACTATCCTCCTGTCTTATTTCTGCACAACATACCCTCCATACCTCCTCGGCACACATACCAAACGGTGCCATAACACTTCACAAGGCAATAACTAAGACTCAATAACCCAATGGCAGAGATACCTACTGATGCAGCCATGGTAAAGCTTCATGCTAGAGGCTGAGACGCTGGGTCACACATGTGTTGACTAGGTCACACACCCCTGGAATTAGATGGCAGGAGCTTCAGAACCACAGCACACTGGTGGTGAGAACTGTGGAATGTCCAAAATGAGGGTGTCATATAGTACCTGGAAAGAATCTTGATCCTTTTGTTTTGTGTATGTGTGTGTGTGTGTGTGTGTGTGTGTGTGTGTGTGTGTGTGTGTACACATGCCTGCATGCACATGTGTGACCTGATGAAGTGAGTTCTCAGCACACTTCCTTAGCACCACTCTCTAGTTTTAAGGGCAGACTGTTCTAGTTGCATGAAGGCGTTTTACTGCTTTGAAGCCAAATGATGAAGGAGGTGACTTTTGTGATGCTTTCACACCTGCCCTCACTTCCTCTTGCCTGTGTCCTGACTCTCCTCTCTTGCTCCCAGCCCGTGGTCAATGAATGCCTTCACATGGCCCCATCACAAGGTCTGAGTTGTAGAATTTCAGAGCTGAAAGGCATCTCAAAAATCACCGGGTCCAACCCTTTGCTTTTGGATAGATGAGAAAAGTGAGTCCAAGAGAAGTTGAAGTGACTTGACTCAGGTTACTATGTGGCAAAACCAGTTCTAGAGCCAAGGTGTCCAGGGAGAAAGGGCTTTCAATAAAGGGTCAAAAGATAAAGCTAAGTCCTAGTTCTGCCTTGTAGGATGTGCATGGCTAAGGGTAAGTCAGTCACATGTACTTGTTTATTTCCACAATTGTTCTAACCACCTCTGCCTACCCAAGGGGCTGTTGCAAGGACCAAATTCAATAATGGGTGTGAGAGAGGGCTTTAGATATTGTAAAGCATCCAATCGTAAGATTTTACTCTGTCCAGTCAGTGGGGTACCAAGGCCAGCTTTGTGTGCAGACATTAAGAAGATGCATTGTCTGTAGAGAATTAAAAAACAATTAGGAAACCAACTAAAAGTTAGATTGCTTTTTGTTACCACTGTGTTTGGCAATTCTAAATAATGTCTAATTTTTTTTTTTCCTGAAAATTTCTTTTGTAAGTCTAAATTCCAAATAATTGTTGTGGTTACTCTTGAATTTTAATAATACATATGAAAGCTTTAACTTACCACATTTTTGTTTCTTATCCTTTAATAAACCTTGTATTCAACATGAAAATTCATTCAAAGATTTCCCAGTTAGGGTTGCCAGATTGATTAAATAAAAATACAGGGCACCATTTACATTTGAATTTCAAATAACAGTGAATAATCTTTCAGCATAGCTATATCTCATGCTTATTTGGGACACACTAAGAAAAAATTATTGCTTACCTGAAATTCAAATTTAACCAGGCAGCCTGTATTTTGTCTGGCAACCCTATCAGTTATGCATGAAGATGCAACTACATGCTTTCACTCAGAGAATAAATTCATAATGGTTTTGAATGATTTGAACTTACTTGGGGCACAGCGGTGTCTTCAACCCTGGTACTTATACATATACTTCATTTTAACAATAGATTTCAAAAAAAAGATAGCACAGAAATGGTAAAAAGCAAAGAAACAGAATGTGATTCCTTCAATTCTGTCGTCCTGTGTGGTCACTTGGAATTTTTAGATGTTTTTAAAAAATTAAGAGTAAACAGTGTGAACTTCAAGGTATGATACTTTTGTTTGGTAAGTGCTAATTTTAGTTCCCATGACACATGAAATATTTTACCAAATGTTATGGGTTGAATTGTGTTTCCCCAAAAGATATATTGATGTCCTAAACCCCAGCACCTTAGAATGTGACTTTATTTTTTGGAAATGGTGTTGCTGTAGATGTAATTAGTTAAGATGAGGTTGTACTAGAGTGGGGGTGGGCCCTTAGTCCAATATGACAGGGTGTCCTCATGAGAACGGGAGTACACAGGGAGGAAAAGGTGGTGTGAAGACAGACACATAGAAAGAATGCCATGTGACAGTGAAGGCAAAGATTGGAGTGATGAAATCAAGGGGCAAGGAGCACCTTGGATTGATGACCCCCACCAGAAGCTAGGGAAAGGCAAGGAAGAATATTTCCTTAGTTTTCAGAAGGAGCATGGCCTTGCTGACATGTTGATTCTGGATTTCTACACTCCAGAGCTGCAAGAGAATACATTTCTGTTGTTTTAATCCGCCCAGTTTCCGGTACTTTGTTATGGTGGCTTTAGGAAGCTAGTGCCCTAAATCTGAATAACATCTGCAAAGTTAATATTTTTTCCTCCCTTTAAATATTATTTTTCTTTATTTTGTTGTTATTAAGTTTCAATATTATTTATCACATGTGTGTTCCCTTTAAATATCCATAAACATAATTAGTATGAATCCATTTTTTTTTCCTTTTTTGTACTGTAAATTTATTTCATTTTTAAATTTATTTTTAATTAAAGTTTATTGGCGTGACAATGGTTAGTAAAGTTACATAGGTTCCAAGTGTACAATTCTGTAATACATCATCTATATATCACATTGTGTGTTCACCACCCAGAGTCAGTTCTCCTTCCATCAGCTCGTATTTGATCCTATTTACCTTCATCTACCACCCCCCCACCACCACCCCGCCCCCCCCCGCCACCCCCGCCTTCTCCTCTGGTAACCACTAAACTATTGTCTGTGTCTATGAGTTTTTGTTTCTTTTTTTTTTTTTTTTAAGAGAGCAGTATCACTGGCCCTCATACATGGGATCCAAACCAGGGCCGCTGGCATCCCAAGCCAGCTCTTTACCAATGTGCCATTCAGCCGGTCCGAGTTGTTGTTTTTTAATTTATTTGTCTTGTTTCTTTGTTGCTTTCAGTTTTATATTCCACATATCAGTGAAATCACATGGTTCTTGACTTTTTCTGTCTGACTTTTTTAGCTTAGCATAATAATCTCAAGATCCATCCATGTTGTCGCAAATGGCACTATTTCATCTTTTATTATGGCAGGGTAGTATTCCATTGTGTATATATATAATATCACATCTTCTTTATCGAATCATCCATTGAAGGATACTTTGGTTGTTTCCATGTCTTGGCTACTGTAAATAAAGCTGCAATGAACATTGGAGAGCATGTATCTTTTTAATTTTTTAAAATTCTTTTATTGTGAAATAAACATTTTTTTAAAATTAGCTTCAGGTGTACAACACAATGCAATAGTTATACTTTTTACCCCTCAGAGTGACAACCCCTCCCCGAATTCGCCACCCCACTCCTCCCCACCTTATCATACTATCTATTACAATTCCTTTGACTCCCTTCTACAGTATAATCCACATCCCATGACTATCTATATATTCGATTACAGTTGTCATACAATATTATACAACATCAGTTTCAGGTATACAGTGCACTGATCAAACCTCTACTCCATCCATGAAGTGGTCTCCCTAACAAGACATGTGACCATCTGACACCCCACAAAATATTTACAGCATTATTATATTCCCCAAACTGTCTTTCATATCCATGTGGCAATATTGTAGTTACCTATTTATACTGTCTAATCCCTTTCCCTTCGCCCTCATCCCCACCCCCTCCCAACTAGCAACTCTCAGTTTTTCCTCTATATCTATGAGACTGTTTCTGTTTACTTGAGTCTGTATCTTTATGAATAAATGTTTTCAGATTTTTGGGGTAGATACTCAGGAGAGGGTTTGCTGGGTCATATGGTAATTCTATTTTTAATTTTTTCTATTTTTTTTTTTTGAGGGCAGTGTCACTGGCCCGCATATGCGGAACCCGAACCGGGCCGCTGGCTTCCTAAGCCAGCACTTAACCGCCGCGCCACTTGGCCGGCCCTATTTTTAATTTTTTGATGAACCTCCACACTGCCTTCCATAGAGGCTGTACCCATGTGCATTGTCACCAATAGCGAATGAGAGTTCCTTTTTCTCCACAGCCTCTCCAACACTTGTTATTATTTGTCTTGTTGACGACAGCCGTTCTAACTGGTGTGAGGTGATATATCATTGTGGTTTTTATTTGCACTTCTCTGATGATCAGTTATGTTGAGCTTCTTTTCATATGTCTGTTGGCCATCTGGATGTCCTCTTTGGAGAAATGTCTGTTAATGTCCTCTACCCATTTTTAAAGTGGGTGGTTTGTTTTTTGGTGTTGAGTTGTAAAGAACAAAATATATAAGCAAACAAAACAGAAATAGACTCAGAGATATAGAGAAAAAAACTGATGGTTGCTAGATGGGAGAGGGGTGGGGATGGGGGAGAAGGTGAAGGGATTGGAAAGCACAAATTGGAAGTCACAATGTAGTCACAGAGATATGAAATACAGTATGGGGAATATAATCAATAATGTAAAGATTATCTAGGGTTTCAGATAGGCACTGGACTTATCAGGGGGATCACTTCATGGACTATGTGAATACCTGACCACTGTACTATACACCTGAGGCTGAAGTAGAATAGTATTGAATGTCAAATATATATATATATATATATATCCACAGGATGTAAACTACAGCATAGGGAATATAGTCAATGGTACTGTAACAGCTATATACGATGTCAGAGGGGTAGTAGATTGGGAGGGTTATCACTTTGTTAGGGGTATAAATGTCTAATTATGACATTGCTTTATACACCTGAAACTAATCTAATCTAATCTAATTAATTAATTAATTTTAAAAAGTTGTGAATGGCACTTTAGGCCTGTGTAGGTCCTCTGGTCCCAGCATGCCTTTTGCTCTCTCTTGGTTCCTTGGCCACATTTGCCCTACGAAGTAGGAGAATATTGACAATTTTCTTCCCTCTTTCCTGCATTAACTCTTTATCCTCAGGACCATTCTATGAGTCTGGCACCAGGCCAAGCATATCATATTTTCTCATTTACTTTCCATAACTTGTTAGGCAGAACTCATTAGGTAGGCACCACATTGTTCCCCGTTTTACACAGGAGGAATGAATATGTTCAGAAAGGTGAACTACATTTGCCTAAGTCACCCAGCTAATTAATGACAGAGCTGGGATTTGAACCCATCTCCCTCTTCTTCAAAGCTTATGTTCTTTGTATGAATCCCTACTGACAGTTAAAACCATTTAGACCGAGAGTGGCTAAGAAAGAAAAGAAATACAATCATACATTGATTCAACCTTTAAAGTTATTGCCAATGCCTTCCCTTTCCTTTTCTTTCAAGGTTAGAATTACTAGGCCACCAGCAACAGCACACGTCCTAAGTTATTAAGTAAAGTTGAAGAGCCTGAGAAGGGTTCTACATCCTTCTGAACAAATGAAGTGGCCCAATCTGAGAGGCAGGGAAAGCTGTGGAAACAAAAGGGCTTCACAGGGATCTCAGTCTCTGTAGAAACTTTAAAAAACCATTGAAAGACGTTAGACACTTTCATAGTGTTCATTAAGGAGTCCCAAATTCTTCGATTTTCCCCTCCCATCCCACTCTGTTGGTTCTCAGTAGCATTGTCAGCTTTGTCTTTAGTAGTAATGTTATTGTTTTACTTGGGAAATCTATGCTACCGAAAAGAATAAACAGAATGAGTGACTTTCCTAGATGTGGAATGAGGAAGTAAAGCATTTGCACTTTTTAAAGCTGGGTTTTACATTCCTATACCTAGGCCTAGACATAGCAGTGTCATTGTCAAAAAAAAAAAAAAATCACTGCTCCCACACTATACTCCACATCCCGTGACTATACATATATTCAATTATAGTTGACATCCAATATTATACAACAGCAGCTTCAGGTGTCACTTTGAGGGGTAAAAAATATAACTATTGCACTGTGTTGTACACCTGAAACTAATTAAAAAGTACTACTACTAATAATTTAAAACTATTAAAGCATGAAACACACACATACCAAAAAAAAGACCCAAATGCTATAAAATGTATTCTTACACAAATTTATTCATATATTTACTCATAAATAAATGAATGTTAAGAATGATTATTGTTGCATTAATCCAACTCAGATATTAAACAAAGATTAAATAAATATATATAAACTTTCAAAATAAAATAAAATAATCCCTCATTGTTTAATCTGATTATCTCTGATAGCTGATAAAGCTAAAGAGAATTTAAAAGTCCTATTTCGGAACTCTACTTTATGTTCACTTCAAATAAAAGCTTTTCATCAAAAGAGAAAAAAAAAACATCACTGCTGTGAGTGACAATGGTGGTGATGGCACCCCACGCTAAGGGCTGCATCAAGTACTTATAGTCATACAACTGAAAAAAATCCCAGCTTAAAATTCCCAGGGTCTTGTTCTGTGTTTTATTTAAGGTTTCTGGCTTATCCCAAAATTAAAATTTTCCTAGGTGTAAAATAGCCATTTTCGTTGCTTGCGAGATGACAACTCCTCTGAAATAGTGCTTTTTGTCCCCCCTCCTCAAAACCTGTCAGAGCCCATCATTATTGCATGTAGCCGGAGTAGTTCCTAGGGCTGTGCAATTTCCTTGTAGTTATTTTTAAAAGGCTTACTGAGCAGAGGGTTGTTTTGATTCGGTTAGAGCCTCTTGTTGGTACAAAATGGAATATTTATTGATTGTAGAGCAGGTCCATGGGTTTTTATATCTTGCTTTTCCTGTTTTTGTTTAATGGGCATGTGTTTTCTATATAATATTGGTAGTGCTACTCCTGGGCATCTCACAAAGCTGTCTAAATATGTACTGGCTTTGGAGATAGCACGTGGAGGAGGGTAGCATAGCGACTGCCTACCTGAAGTGTAATAATCCATTGTCCTTTCTTCTTACTTCCCTCTCTCCTCCCCTCTCATCCCTCTAGCCTTTTGGCAAAATTTCGCTTTATAAGCTGGCTCTCTATTTGCCTACAATATATGGGCACAAATGGGGTTGGCTGACCACTTCTGTATTTTTGTGTTTTTCTGGGTTAACCACATTCGACTAAAACTACATGAAATAAAAAATTCCTCCAGCAGGCGGCACTGTAGGCTTACAGAAGCTCTGGAAGTCGCGGACTCCAGGACCAGGTGCACATCCTACTGTCCCAAAAGAAACTTGACTTTTTGGGTTTGTTCAAGGACAGCGTTGCCAGCCCAGGATTTCATCCTGGAATCCAATAGCGTTGTCATGTGATTCTTTTACAGACAAGGCAATCAATAGAGGCCAGGTGGGAAATCAGCACATATAGCCTGCCTCATTACTGCAATCGTGAAGAAACAGAGGGTAGGTTAGCCGAAGTAAGCATTGAGAATCATCCTGGTGAAGTACCAAAATGTTGGCTCCAGATATGCTGTGTTAACAGGAATTGGACTGACTACAAGGGGGAAACTAATATATGAACCAACTCAACCAAACAAGTTAAGTATAAATAGAGCATAGGCCGAAGCGGTGCTTCTTAATCAGAGGCACTCATCAGAACCACCCTCAGAGCTTAAAGTAAAATGAGCATTCCTTGATCCCACCCTTGAATGCTCTGATTGGTAAGTTTGGGTGGGATCTAAATACCTGTGTTTTCTTAAGTTCCATAGATGATTCCAGTATGTACTCCTAGCACAACACTTCCAAGGCCACTGTGTTATTCTTGACCCTCCAGTTAGAGTGATAGAAGGGGAAGCATAGGTCATGTCTAGTGAGCTTTCACTTTTCTGAATCAGCTTGCTCATCTTTAAATGAGCAAGTTGCAGAGATGGACTAGTTCCTCAAACCCAGAGAACAGACTTTAGCTTTGATCAGATGCCCAGAACTTCTCACATTCTGCTGCCCAACGCCCGCTCCCCACCACAAAAAAAAAAAAAAGCACTGGGTACATGCTGAGTGGAGAGACATCAACTATGGAGACCCTTGCCTTCCTCAGTAATCAATTATAATATAATGATGTCATTAAAAGGATTAACTTGGTCCTTTCCCTAAAGCTGGTAAGCATGAAGAAATTGAGCCTCTTTCATCTTCTAGTCTAAGAAGCAGCAAGTGAGTCTTAAAACAGTGCTCATTCAGGTCACCAATTATTTAATGATTTGGAACTCAGAGACTCTTCAAAGGAATAACGAAATCTGTTGACAGTAGGAGGAAAGTAATACAGATGGTCCTTGCCTTCCAATGGGGTTACGTCCTAATAAACCCATCATATGTTGAAAACGCATTTAATATACTGAACCCACTGAACATTATAGCTTAACTTATCTGACCTTAAATGTGCTGAGCACAGGGGCTGTGACTCATTCAAAGTAGAATGAATGAATTAATGATGTACGATTAATAGACAAGTAGGGCTTTCCTTACCTGCAGGAAATATGGGTGGTCATTTAAGGGGTACATCTGAAATGCAGAGAAGTAACCCCCCCACACACACACACCTTCCAGTATCCCGTATATCAGTCAAGCAGGAATTTAATTTTAGCAATAATTATTTCTTTGGGTTAAACATTGCCCATGCCTCAGGGCCTCTTTGAAAATATAAACATCCCTGGGAAGAATGCACCATCCCCGTGGAATAGGAGTGATTACCAAATCCTTTCCTCTCAGGCAGGACAGGGGTTCAGGGTGGCTCATGGAACTGTACCTTGGGAGCACAGAATATGAGACACAAGTGTCATATCAGGCTGTGCAGAGGACCAGCTCTGGGCAAAAGGATGTCCTGCTGTGAAGGACAGATTTTGGTACAAGGAAGCACGGCAGCTGGATTATGAATGAATAGAATGTCCAAGTTGGAAGGGAATCCAAACCTTCATTTCAGGGAAGCTGAGGCCCAGGGCCAGACAGAATCTTGCCCAAGGTCAGCGTGAGGACTTCACAGTCAACACGCCACCCGGTTTCAGCAGTGACGTAAGCAGTGCCCTTGTGCAGTGTCAGTGCCGCTGGCAAGACCACATTCCCGAGGCCAGAGATCGCTCCACATTCCACCTGCTGCTCGGGGCTCTTAGTTTCAAAAACAAGGGGACTGTGTTTTGAACATGGATCTGCATTTTGAACAAGCACTTCCAGGTGGGTCTGATGTACAGCAGGTTTGGGAACTGCCTGTCCAGGTTATCGGGACTGTTCATATAGGTCACCATAGAGGGTTCTTTTAGTGCTTAAAAGGCCCTTAAACATAGCATGAATCCTTTTAATTTTTTTTTGTTCATTACAGAAAAGCTATACATTACTAACCACTATATATTACTAACCACAATCTACTTCCATGAAAAAAAAAAATACAGAAATCCAAAAAGGGACAAACTCAATAAGAAGTCAGAGAAATAAAGTGCTTACTAATGTTGTATCTTAGTGTCTCCTTCTTCACTTCCCAAAGGAGAAAAGCAGGTCTATAGGTGTTAATGATTTTTCTCCAAGTCACACAGGTAGTTGATGACAGAGCCGAGCCTAGGAATCTGGTCCCTCTGTCACGACTCTCCCAAATGCGTAGGACTGCATAAGCTTAGAGAACAGTCTGTGGGAAACAGACCACACAGTTCACAGTGGTTAGCTCTAGAGACTGATAATGTCAACATAGAATTTCATGTTATACACATCTGTTGTTTGAATTCATTCCAGTTATAAGCAACACAGCAGGCTAAATTACCTGAAAATCTGCCTACTTCAATTTTTTTACAATGCTGTATTGTAAATTGCAAATGGCCCTTTTGAAACAGGACTAAGCTTGCAGAAAAGGAAATGCAATGCTCAGGTGCTAGAATGAAAGGGGTGCTGACAACCAGGGTGGCTTTGCCTGATGCCACTGCTACCCTGGGGGGACAGGAAATGGAGCTTTTGGCCCACAGCCAGCGGAGGTATGAGTGAGCCCCTCATATAAACCAGGCTGAGAAGGCTGAACCCACACAGGAAGGGAGCAAGGAAATGCTGCTGTGTCTGCCGAAGCTCGGGATAGAAAGTATCCCTGAGAACCTGCAGCTTAGAATTTATTCAAGTATAAGTTGTGAGTGTAGTCTGTAAAATTAGAAATTAATAGCAAAGATATAACTTAAAAAAAACCCCTCTATGTTTGGAAATATAGTAACACATTACTAAGTAAACTTTGGTTTTTAAGAGAAAATAAATTATTAAATGCTTTAAATTAAGAGATAAGGACCTCTTCCTCTGTATCTCTTCATCCGGCTGCTGACTTGTATCTTTTTTTTGGGGGGGGGGGAATTGGGGGAGGGGAACAGCGTTGGGGAATCGGGGAAGGGGAACAGACAAGTTGCTGTCTTTTTGTTCTTCAGTTTAGTTGCGGAGGATGTTCCTTCACTGTTGGTATCGTCATTGTGTTCTTCCCGGATGAGGCAAATCGGTCGCTGGCCTCTGGATGTCGCTCACCGCGGCTATTGGCAGCTCACGCTTGGCTGCCAGCCGGCCACTCACTGCAGCCTATGGCAGCCCACTGCAGCAGGGGCTGCAGCCCACACCATCACCGGGGCTTGCACAGCCCAGCTCCAGGTGGAGCTGTTGTTAGCTGTAGAGGGCAGTGTCACTGGCCCTCATGTTAGATCCGAACCGGGGCCGCTGGCATCCCAAAACCAGCGCTTAACCAATGCGCCACTCGGCCGGCCCCTGACTTGTATCTTTTATAACCTTGTAATAAACTGGTAATCTAATGAGAAAAAAAAAAAAGATAATGAAAACACTACAGGTTAAAATGTGTGTAACACCTAAAGAATTACTTTTAGGTAAAATTATAACCTTAAATATGGTTTATAGGAAATTTAAAAAAAGGTTAAAAATTATCAGTAAATTGTTCAATTAAAGAGCTTGGAAAAAAAGCAATGGAACAAACAAACATCAGGAAAGGTAATAAGAATAAGGACAAAAGTTAATGAGATAAAAGAGGAAAAATGCCAACAGAGATTAACGAAACCAGTAGCTGTTTTGAGAAAAAGATTGGTAAGTAAGGTATATGAAGGAAAAAAGAGAAAAGATGAAATAGACATGGTACATAATGAGAGGGGGAAATCATTACAGACACTTAAAAATTTTTTGAAGGTTGTTATGACTATATACACTATTGCGTTCGACCCATTAAAGGACTAGCCATTGTTGCAGAGATGAAGGCTATGACATCATGGACACCCTCTCACCAAGGCTGCTCTGTCTACCTCTGCTGCTAAATGTCTGACACACCAGTTACATATTCAATATGCTGTACCACAGCACCCACAGTATATAGTTCATCCCTCATGGTGACCCATCAGCCTTTTGATGGCAGGTTATTATATTGGATTGTCTCCTCCTCCTTAATTCATCCTTGGTGTCATTGATATGTTTTCTATTGATGCGTTTCTCTTTCCTGGAGTAAAGACTACATTCTTAGAAATAAGAGTAAAACAAATACATCAGTATGATGGCCAACACCACTGTCTGAGGTCTCACAGAGGGTCTGATTTAATACAGTCCCTCCTGACATTGCCTCTGACCAAAGGACCCACTTTAAGGCAAATGACTTGTGACACTGTATACATGACTCTGTAGTCTACTGGGCCTGTCATATACCACACCACGTAGAAGCTGCTGGCCTGAGAGGGTGTTAGGATGCCCTCTTAAAGGTGTGCCTAAGGCATGGGCTTGGGGTTGGGGAGCTGTCCTTCTAGATGAGGTGTGATATGGTTTTCACCAAAGGCCATTGTAATGTGTTATTGCCTCATATGAGCTCGAATGCATGGATCTGAGAACCAGAAGGTGGAATAGGCTAGCCCCTCTCACCATCACCCCCTGGTAACTAACTAGCTTGGGGATTTTGGGCATCCTGTCCAAAATGTTTATCTCTCCTGGGTCCTCATTGCCTGAAAGGACTTGAAAGTGGGTGAGATACTTTTAACATGGGACATCGTAAAGTTTCTCTAAACCTAAGCTATAACCTCAACCTAATCATTTCAGATTCCTCCTGCCAGTAGACCATTTGGCAAAGAAAGGAATTACTATAGACAGGTGTAATTTACTGTGATTATCATGAGGTGATAGAACGGCTGCTGTGTAATGGGGCAGGAAGAAGTTCATTTGAAACTCAAGCATGCACCTGGATGCATTTTGATCCCTGCAGGCCTAGTGCTCCAAACAAAGAAATAGGCGAACAACTGCAGTCCCCATACCATGACAAAGGCATGGTAACGGGTCTCAGACTCCTCGGAGATGGAGGTCTGGGCTATCGTAATGGGCAAACAACCCAGACCAGAACTGCTGGGCAAGAATGAGAGGAGCCTAAAGTGTGTATTAGAGGAAAGGGTCAAATATAAATTATGGCGTTAGTACCAACTGAACAGCAGGGTCTGTAGCATGTCCCACTAACTCTCCTGTAAAGAAAACCTATTTATTTAGGTATTTAAATATTGTGACTGGCCACTACAATGACAGAATGAACTCAGTGTAGAGTATCCGTGGGTGTGGGTGGTGCAAGGGATACCCTGTAATAGATACGCGGGTTCTCCATCCATATTTCCTAGGTATCCACCAAACTGGTCCTCTGTGACTCAGTTGCTTGGAAAAAAAAGCCTGAGGGCTTTCTCAAGCTGCTGCAGCACAACTGATCTGCATACATGAACTAAGGCCTAAATATTGAAGGAGTTAATGCCTCTTGGGATCAGCCCTGAACTAGTTACAGATGGGAGCTATGAATACATGAGTATGCAGCGTTTGTTATTAAGAAGACAAAGTGAGCATAGCCATCAGCAAATTGAACTTGCCATCGTTATGGATAACTGTGACCTGTGGAATTGACTCTTCTTTGGTCTTGGCAATGTCTGAATCAGCTGCATTTTGACTTCACTCTCTTGGGCTGTTTTGTCGACTGTTTTCTTTAGGAAGAGGCCTGCTTTCGAGTTAAGGTCGACCGTAGTCCGCAGTCATCTAGGACCCGGACAGCAGGATGGGGTTGCGGGTTGGTGCCGTCTTCAGCATGGTGAGGGCGCACTCCTACATTTTCAGGTGGTGCCCCAGGACCCGCAGATTATGGCCCTAGGGGATCTTACCATGTCGCCCACCAAGAGGTCCACCACGGGCCCCCCCTCACCTGGCAACCTTATTGATGAGTTGGCCCAGGCTGTGGAGCTGCTCTTCCATGTTCCAGTCACTGAAGCTGTCACAGGCACCAGGAACACCATCCTCAGCAGCAGCAGGGCGACGCCCTAGGCAGTGGCTTCGCCCAGCCCCTGCGCTCTGGAGCAGCTGGCAAACCTGGCTCCCCCGTGGGGCTCAAGCTCCTGGGACAGAACCGGCAGCCATCTGCAGGCTGATGAGCTCGCACTCCAGTTCCGGGACTGTGGTGAACTCGGGCAGTGCGGTCTAGCTGCAGGCGCAGCTGAGGTTCCACAATGCTTCGCGTGGTGCAGCCAGTCTGCTCCTGCAAGGCCACAGCCACCCGCAATGCCGCCACCACCACCACCATGCGTCCCCCTTCCCCACACAAGCCTAGTATATTTCTTTCCCAAGGTGGGTCGCCACTGGGCCACTGCGGGGCGCGTTTCTTGGTCTCCTTCCCCATTTCTCCAGAGGCCTCCAGACCTCAGGCAGAGGCATCAATCACCCTGTGCCTTTTACAGGCATCCCCAGCCACTCCCACCAAACTAGAAAGGTGTCCCTTCTTCCAATTCCAGACCCCACCTCCTCACCCCGCACCTGTCCCCCCAACAACAAGTCCTCCTCCTATCACATGTAGCAGGCTCATAGGATGCTTCAAAGACACCCAGGAAGGAAACCAGGAAGACCACCCCAATGGGAACCAGCAAAGGCTATTCATGTATCCAGACCTTGCTATGGCACAGGAGTCAGCCGCCATCACTGGGCGCTGGACGGAGACTTCAGGGCAGGCTTTACAGTGGAAAACAGGGGAGGCTACCTGTAGACCCTGATTGGAGGCTGTTGACTGGGGAACTGGAAGTAAGTTTTCTACAAGATTGATTAGGGAAGTCTGTTTAGCTTTCTCTGGTTGGTCCTGAGTTGGAAGAATGGGGGTGACAGTGAAACATTAGGGAAGTTTGAGTTCATTCATCAAATCTTGGCCATTTTGATCCGGTTGCTGTAGAGTTTGGGGGTCAGAGTTCTATTTTTAGATAGTCAGGCCATGATCCCTTTGTACATTCTCCCCACCACTCATCCCCTTCTTCCTCTGACCACATACACCTTTCCAAGTGAAAGCTGTCATTGGGAGGCCTAACCTTCTAAGGTACTGGGCTTTCATTAGATTTTTCCTGAGGGCAAAAGTTTCAAGGGGTGGGCATCTGGCATGTGCAGCCTGTGCCTAGGGCATGGCTTTTAGGCCTTCAGCTCTGTAATGCAGATGGGCAACTGAGCTCTTTGGTTTTAAAATTGTGAACCCCCCACCTTAGTTCAATTGTAGTACAGACAGCCAGTGGTTAATAGTCTGATGAATAGCAACTAAAAACTGAGCATACAGCACATGCAAGCTCTGTGCTACACAAGGATGAAGTAGGGTGTGGTGGACATTCTGTGGCCACAAATTTGGTATTAAGCCAGTTTCTGTATTCACACAGACTTCCCAATTCATTTTCGTTATGACCTTTCTTTGTGCCTGAATTTTCACCACAGAGGAGGGAAATATGCAACGTCCTGATACCCAGAGCTTTCAAGCATCTTACAAAATCTTCTATCGATAAAGAACGATCTTTTTTCTCTGTCCTTACTCTCTTTCCCTGCATCTAGTCAGCAGCAACTGAAATCGGTCAACTGGTGATTCACTGTATTTAGTTTGTTCTGTCAGCTGTTTATTAAGCTGAAACTTCCTGTTAAGATGCAGGGTGTGCTTTTTAAAGAAACCTTACACAGCATAAGTTTTATTTTGGGATTGGCTATATTAATATACAAAGAGGATCTGTGACAGTTAAATTTACTTAGGCCCAGACATCAGCTTTTTATTCAGAAAAATTCTGTGGGCACACACTATGTGCCAGCAGCCCTGTTCAGTGTACTCGTGGTACAAGGATAAATGAGATAGTCTCAACTTCCAGAAGTTTTCCTTCTACTCCAGGGAGACAAGCGTCATAAAGTGTGGTAAGCACAACCATAGATGTGCAAGGTATGGTGGCATACAAAGGAGGAACTGGAAAATTCTAGGGGAAAAGAGGAGTGAGAAAGCTTTTACAGAGGAGGCTCTAGAAGGGAATCTGGGAACATTTTTCAATGGGTGGATGACATGACAAAAATGTTATAGTTTTTTGACAATATAGAGGGACAGATTGGGCAAAGAGCTTGAAAGTAGGAAAATTATTTGAAGGTTATTTCAGAGGCTGTTGCAATGATGTAGGCAAGAGATAAGGGCCTAATTGCAGACAGAGAGTGGTGATGCAGAGGAGATTTGAGAGAATTGTTCATTGGAAATCCAACTTTGTAGTCAGAGAAAGAGGTTGGGCTGGAAATACAGATGTGAGCAACATCTAACAATTTGGAAGAATGATTCTATTAGAAGTAGAATGTGTTGTTTTCTTTTTAAGGTGCCTGACAAATGACTAGTGCTTCAAAAGTATATAGTGCTTATTTTAAGATATGATTTTCAGGTAAAATATAAGTGGATTCCAGATCATGGCTTTTTTTTTCTTTAATAGTATCAGCTTTTATGTTGGTAGTTGGTCATAGCAGAAGAAGAGAGCAGTACAAACTGAATACAGTTTACACATTGAACTTTAGGGCGTAACAATGACATTAAAAGTGTTACTTGCCTTTTCAGCATTAGAGATTTAAAAGACACTGATAAACTATGGAAAACTGTATAATTGCATTTAATCTTGGAATGCTGTGAAGTGAAGTTTCTTTCCCAACAGTGCTTTACTAGTTCCTGGGAAGTTGGTAAAAATGTGAAAAGCCTGTCGTCTTTTGTCACACAAAGTGGAATGTTCAAGAATATCTTTTGGTAAAATTGTTCTTTGTATCTAGGAATCTAACCCAACCCTAACCTTAACTCTAACCCTAAGCTGTAGCCTTAACCTTAACTCTAGCCCCAATCCTAAACTTAAGTGTAACACTAACACTAATTCTAGCATGAATCTACACCTACATGCCCAAATCCATACCTCATCTTAAACTGAATCTTCACACTAACATTAATCACAAACCTGATTGTAATCCTAACTCTAAACCTAAATGTAGCACTGACACTAATTCTAGCCTTAACCCCATTTCTTGTTAATAACCTAACCCTAACCCTGGAACTGGCTTTTTTAGGGGTAGACCTATTAGGGAAAAATGTTCTTTAGGTCTCTAATAACTAGTAAACAAAACTGAGAAATGAATTTCAGATTAAGTGAGCAATTTATAAGCAGATCATCAGCAGACCATCTTTAACAGCATATCATGATTAGGTAGCCTAATCTTTCTGAGAAAGATATCCAAAGGTCTGGGTATTATTTCTGGAAGTCTGTAAGACATCCTTGCTTCTGCTCTCTGCTTTCAGTAAGTGTACCTAGTAAGGGTTGCTGTGAAAATTCAGCAAATAACTCTGAGAGGCAGGATCCAAATTGAGGATACATATTCATAGACTTCACGAAGATATATGCTAACCTTAATCCCAGCCTTCTTGGATTTCCAAAAGTATAAGTCCTTCCTGTGCCAGGAAACTTACAGAAGGCTGGGACTCTTCCATTTACTTGTATTTCTAAATCCCAATGTGACCCAAATCCAGACCTTACCAGCTAGAACTCATCTAGATTAGACTAGCAGTCATTAAGGCAATGTGCAGTGTTAGACTCTGGGGGATACGGAAGTAATATGAGATACTGTATTGCATTTGGAGACTTTACGGCCAAGCTGAAGAAAAATTATTGGCATATATATAAAACAATGAGAAAGTAGGGCCGGCTGAGTGGCACGTTGGTTAAGCGCTGGCTTGGGAAGCCAGCGGCCCCGGTTTGGGTCCCACAGATGAGGGCCAGTGATACTGCCCTCAGGAAAAAAAAAAAAAAACAATAAGAAAGTATGATGGGACAGAATGTAATTAGTGCTACGTTATGTGGTACAGACTTGGGCATGGAACTGGTTCAAAGTGTAGACAATATTTTCTCTCATTTGTCTAGTACTTAGTAGCTTATAAAAACTTTGTAACACACATTCAAACTTCCTGCGATCATAGGAGGTTAATATAGGGCAAGTATAGTATAATCATTCATATTTGCATGTGCAGAAATATGCTCACAGGGTTAATTATTTCTTCACTATTCCCTCAGCAAAAGCAGAAAAGCAGTTTGGAACTCAAGTTAGCCAACTTCAAATTCAATGGGAAGCAAGCTCTATATTTCATGGAGTAAATAAGACTTGAACTGGGCCTTTAGAGGGTTGAGTAAAATTTGAAGAGATGAAGTGAGGCAAAGGAGTAGGTATTTTGAATGGGGTAAATACTAGAAGGAGAAGGCAGGAAGCCAGGAGAAGGCAGGAATGGGATAGTGGGCACGTGAGGAATAAATAGGGTAAGATTGGACAGCAAAATTGGGGCTTGATAGCCAAGCAAAGGAATTCATATTTAATGTAGAGTTTCACTAAGAGGTCAATGAAGTTTTTGCACTGGTTAGTGGCATAATGATCCATCTAGTCGTGGTGTGCAGGAAGGAATCAAAAAAGAAGGTCATGTAGGTGGCTTTGGGTTACATGCAAAGGCCTGGAATTGGGTGGCAATAATACAAAACAAAAATAAATGGGTTAAAAAAGTAGCAATTCAAAAAGATAGACTTAGTGTTTGAGCATGGGAGATGGAAAAAGGGGAAAAAAAATCAAAGGATTCTGAATTTCAAATACAGTCATGTGCTGTTTAATGATGGGGATACGTTCTAAGAAATTTGTTGTTTGGTGATTTCGTTGCTGTGGGAACATCATAAAGTGCACTTATACAAACTAGATGGTTTGTATCTATTATAATTGTTTGTGCTGTGCTTTTATATGACTGGCAGTGCAGTAGGTGTGTTTACACCAGTGTCACCACAAACATGAGTAATGCATTGTGCCACGAAGGTACGACATGACTTTACGACAGCTATGATGTTACTAGGTGATATGAACTTTTTTGCTCCATTAGAGTCTTATGGGGCCCTCTTCTTATATGCGGTCTAACACGGACCAAAATGTCATTATGTGGAACATGGCTGTAACTAGTTATGTGGCCTCAGGCAAGTCATAGAATCTCTCTGGGACCCTCATGTGAAAAAAATGTGATGGCAACCTTCGCCTCACAGGTGACTGAAATTTGTTATGTATGTATGTTGTTTTAACTAAGAGAGATGATTTAGAAGTGTCTACAAGGATATTCTCATTATTCAAAATAATGAAAAATTGGGAAATATCTAAATGCTCTACCATGAGGAAGGAGTAAATAAATTATGAGAATATAAATCATATTTGAAGAACATTGGGACATAAATATTCAAAATATAAAGGTAGGTGGAGAAAACAGGACATGATACTATCTGAATATTATTTAAAATAAATATATAACTGGAAAAAAAGGACTGGCAGAAAACATTAAGAGTGATTATCCCTGGCTAATGGTAGGTGACTGATTTGTATTATAACTTTTGTACTTTTCTGGAATTTCCAAACTTTTTACAATAAACCTTTATTACTTTTATAATGTGAACACATGTTTAGATAAAAATCAGATCAACTACTACCGTTTAAAATCTTTAGATGTGTTGTGTCCCTTATAACTGTTTCAAAATATAATATGTAGAGAGATAACATCCTTCTAGATCTGACTTTGAAAATATCATTGAAGTGGACTATATTCTGAGACATGGCAGAGATGGAGAGGTGACCTTCATGGGAGAAAGGGAGTAAAGCTGAAGAAGATAAAACACTGCAAAAACAGAGCAGAGATATATGCCTTAACTGAACAGAAATCAGAGTACTTCTCTGTAAGGTAGCCTGACCTTTGTAAGCTGTTTAGAGCTCAGATAAATACAAAAGCAACTCCGGAAGTAGATAAGAATACAGTTATGTCACAATTGCAAACAATGCTTTATTGTACAAAGTATTTCATCAGGTTTGCTAACCTCAGGGAGACCTTTGCCACTGATTCCTCTTGGTTTTCTACTAGGACTGTGAAAATGTTTTCAATGAACATGCATTCAGACATAATGAAAATTGACCATCCAATAGCATTGTGAAACATTTATGTGTTGAGAATTTTTTATGAATTTATATGTTATTAAATAAAATAGTTCTAGAAAATAAGACCACAGATGTGCCCGTCAAGAAAATAATAATTGAAAACCAATGGAATAATTTATTTAGAATCTTGATATTGATACATGATAATTCCTGGCTTTATGCTTAATAAACAGATAATATGGCATGACAGGACTACTTATTTGAGGCAATATGAGAAGCAAAATGGGTTTTGACTCAAAGTTTTCTGCTAAATGTGTCATTTCACATGATCTTGTGCTCACTTAAATTGAAAACCAAGGGAATTTAACAAACAGGTCAGTTTCTGAAAAATGGAGCCCTCCTTTGGGTTTTTGTTATTGTTATTATTATTTTTTTTTTGAGGGCAGTGTCACTAGGCCTCACATGTGGGACCCGAACCAGGGCCGCCGGCCTCCCAAGCCAGTGCTTAACCACCACACCGGTGATTCGGCCGGCCCTTGGGTTTTTGAATTTACTTTACCTGTGTGTTGTTTTCCACCAAATACATGCTACTCTAAGTTCAGGGAACTCTCCTCAAATGTTTTATCTCCTCCCAGCATAAATCCACTGGCCTTGCCCATGTTTATCATCACTATGTGCTCTGGATGTCTCCCTACCACATCACAGGGGAAACACTAGGTCTGCCTGATAGAGGTTCAGAATTCTCGAAATACAGATTCTCGAAATACAAAACCCAATAAATACCAAATCTGAAAAGAGTCACGGTGCAGCCTCTGCATCTGGTTTACGTTAGGATCAACTTGTTAGTAGACCCACATGTTATAATTTTCTTGGCTGTACTGACATTTGTAAAAAACAGCATAAAAGAAAATTAATGAACATAGCAAATAGTGGAAGAACCTGAATTTCCCAACCTCTAGTCACCCTCCAGGGTTTGTGATTCCTCCCTGGATTTATTTGCCTAGGGCAAAGCTACTCCATGTAGAGATAGGAGATTTTTCTCAGTTGTAAAATATTTTTCAATGTAGGTTGTTAAAGTAAACACTGTAAGATTATTTGCTTATGATATCACCATCAAAGATGCCAGCAACATTAGGAAAACAAACATTCCTTTTTCTTTTTTTTTAAAGTTCAACCTCATTCGAGTATGTATGCATCTTTAAAATGTCTATGAGGAGGATGGTAAATACTCCTGGGAAGGAAGGATAGGGGATAAAAACAGAATGGGAACTTTTTTACCTTATTTATAAAAATGAAATAATTAATTCTGAGATAGCTTTCCTGTTGTAGCCCTCTCATCCCATATTTTTACTTGAAAGACTCAAAATAAACTTCAAGCTACCAGGCTATAGGTAATCAGTGTGACATCTGGGACTCCATAAGAGGCCACTGTTTCTCTAACTTTAGCTAACCAGTGCACTTCCTGTAGCACTCTTTGGATTAATTATCAGAGCCAAAGAGTCCGATTACCCTCTGGCTTGTTTTAGAATCACTCTCCCTTTCACTCTCGGCTAGCAGAAGTGTTCCTTGCTGCTCTTAGATCATCCCAGCATTGAAAAAAAAACGTATTCTTTTGAAAAATACAAGCAGAGACCTAATGAGGTTAGCTACAACTATTTGAAGAAACTTTTACATCATTTTGTAATTGACAATTCTTAATTTTCTCTATACATGTACGTTTTATACCTCTTTGTTGACAAATAAGCCAAGGTTGTATGGTTTCCATCGTGGCCTGAAGTGTAAGAGAAAAGGAAACTGAAAAAGAAAATAATTTGAAGATTTTACAAAAAAAAAGAGGTTGGGATTTTCATTCTGTGTGGAGTCCACTCAAATAAACAGAGTTACTCACACCAGGCAGCTTAACTGAATACATTTTGTATTTTATGTTTCAGACACAACTTCAAAGCAGAGGAACCTCTCCCAGAACTTGACCAGATGCAAGCCTGGTAAGTCACTGCTTAGCATTGAAACTTTCATGTACAGCAAAACACTAGCAAGAATATATTTAGGAGAAATGTTTGTGACCTTAAAAAATCCTATTCTTTCTATAACCATGACTGTGTAAAAATAAGAATTCTCACACATTTGGAGAAATGATTTAGGGTATTTTGCTGGGCTAAGAAAAATATTCTTGGTTTTACTATCTAAATTTACTTTAGCATAGAAATCAAATGGCCAGTGGCTTGGTGTTTGAGGATCTAGGCAGGTTGATGACCTGTGAATTATGTTTTTATTTCAATATAATCTGAAATATTGACTGGTTGGATACATAGAATTTTCACAAACGTATAACTGAGGGATGATTTTATTGGAAAATTCAAGTCTGTCCCCATTTAAGGAGGTCTAGTTCCATTTAAAAAACAAACAAACTGTGTTTTACTCTTTATTTAATAATATCTTCAGTATTCAAGAGAAGAAAGTATAAGCAAAGCATTGAGTTGATGACAAATACATTATAAAGAAAAACTGTAAATAGTAAACGTGTTAGAATAAGGTGTCATGTATTTCCAAAGAAAAGCTGTATATTTAAACTTTAAAAAAAAAAAAGAGGTAGAAAACACAACTTTTAATTTTTTTATTTACCTGTAAAAATTGCCTTTGTTTTTGTAACTGGACCCACTGAGTTGGCCTTTATATGCTTCTTTGCCCTCATCAAGCAAGTGGGGACATAAATCATTGCGATTTATTAAACGTCAGAGAGAAACTTGTTAACCAGACATATCAGATAACCAACTGCCGTGCAGAGCAGTTCCTAACTACAGCAAATGTCGGTGCTCCTTTTAAAGACAACAGATGACTACACAAAATGCATAGTTTGTGAATCATTAGAAAAAAAATTATTAGAAAACATGCCACTTGTATTATGCTATATGTTCCTAAGAAAAATATTACAGTTAGTGTCTTTAATAGCAATGTTTAAATATCACTCTGTTAGAAACTGTGAAAGTAGACTCGATTTCAGCCTAACTGCTTAATCTCAGTTAGATAAATGGACAGGACATAAGCATAGGAGTGAGATTTCAAGGACAAGCATTGGGGAAGGAGCAGGGACTGTTCAGGGATGTACGTTTTGGGATATGAACTGAAAAGGCAAGTTTTGCAGGAAGGACTCTTTCAGTCATTAGATGTGACTTCCCTCCCAACCTCTTTCTTGGGAATTTTACTTTCCCAACATGAGGGAAAGAAAAGAGCCTTCTCAGTCCCTTTTCTGGATGTTTTATCTTTGTGTTTGAAAAGGAGGGAATGAAATTTCTAGGAAGGGATCCTGGCCAAGTTAGAGAAATCCAAAAGGGATCTATGGGATTGTAGACTGTCCATCTTTGGCTTGGCCTAACAAAGCCTATGAACCCCCTGCAATTTTATGCAGAATTGCTGTGTATGGAAAGAGATAGGAGAAAAATGCTTCCTGCCCTTTGTAAACAATACAGGTCTGCCAGTGAAATTGAAGAACCCTGTATAGCCATGAGCCACATAACGACATTTCAGTCAAAGATGGACCATGTCTATGACAGTGGTCCCATAAGATTCTAACGGAGCTGAAAAATCCCCATTGCCACATGATGTTGTAGCTGCTGTAATGTCTTAGTACAATGCATTACTTACATGTTTGTGGTGATGCTGGTGTAAACAAACTTACTGCACTGCCAGTTATATAAAAGTATAGCCTGTACAATCATGTGTAGGACATAGTACTTGATAATGACAGTAAACGACTATATTACTGACCTACCTATTTTCTGTACTACCCTTTTATCATTACTTTAGAGCGTGCTCTTTCTACTTACATATATAAAAAAAGGGGTTGCTGTAAAACAGTATATTGTGTTACATCAGCAGCAGCCTCATATATCTCCTGTTTATTGTGTCTCTTGATTGTGTCATTTTCTCTTGTGTTTGATTTAATCTCATATTGTTTTATAAATTTAGTGTAGTCTACTTATAAACGCATTACAGTGTGTGTTTATAAGTCTACAGTAGTGTATAGTAATGTCCGAGCCCTTGGCATCCACTTGCAACTCACTCGGAGACTCACCTAGGGTAACTTCAGTCCTACAAGCTCTATTCATGGTACATGCCCTATACAGGTTTCTTATCTTTTACACCACATTTATACTATATGTTTTCTATATATTTAGGTGCATTTAGATACACAAATACCATGTGTTACAATTGCCTACAGTATTCAATACAGTAACAGGCTATACATACAGGTCTGTAGCCTAGGAGCAATAGGCTATGCCATACAGCCTAGGTGTGTACCGTGTTCCCCGAAAATAAGACCGGGTCTTATATTAAGTTGTGCTCCAACAATCTACATTTATTCATGTATAAAAATCTACATTTATTCAAACAGCCATGTCTGGCTGATGATCTCAACTGACACATGTTTGGGGTACGGCTTATATTTCGAGCATCCTTGAAAATCATGCTAGGACTTATTTTCCAGTTAGGTCTTATTTTCAGGGAAACACAGCTGATTTCCTTTCGTGGGGGATAAGGGCGCTTTCATGAGTTTTTAAAATATGTCTTCTGGGTACCTATGACTGAATTCCGGTGAGGTTGTCCTTGACCTGCCTGGTTGGTTATTTTCAACTTCTACTAACCTTCATCCCCTTTGACTAAGGCCTGCCTCCAGTTTTGTTCTGCTGAGGTGAGGTAGGCTTGCCCCTGGCAGATGGTTTTGGGGAAATATCCCCTTTTGTCAGTGGCCCTGTCTGGCTGTCACTCCAGGCTGCCCACTGACCCAAGGGAAGAAATATGCACCTGGGCCCAGCCCTTGGTGGGGAACACTGAACTCCCAGTGCAGCCCTTTTCCTTTTCTGCTCTGCCACGTCAGGCTGACCTAACACCACCACCTCAGATCACCCTTTATGTTTGGGCCAAGCTCTCCATGTGGTTTCCCACTTGGCTTATGGCTGGGGTAAAGCCTCCTCCTCTCTTCCCTCATGGCTGGGTGAGGGTGGTGGAGGAAGCACAGTGCATCACAGCTGGACCCAAAGAAATGTCCTTTCTCTTCCTCTTCACATTCAGTCACTTTACAGTTGGAGTTAGGGGATGGGTTAAGCTTAATGAAAGCAGTTTTTAGCTCTTACATACCTTGTCTGGGGGATCTTTGAAATTTGGCAGTACCTGGGACCTAATTTTTTTTTTCTTTTTTTGGACTTTGGGGAAAAACTGAAATAAAGCAAGTCACATCCTAATCTTCTGTTAAAATTAAAAACAGAAACCACTAATGGGAAAAAGGAAGCACACATTAGATATGATGAAATGTGCTGAGACTCCAAAAACTTTCAGAAAAAACATATTAACCATCTAAAAAGTTAGTCAAACACTAATTTTTTTATAACCCAATTACAGCAGCAGTAACACCTATTGTCTTAGCAATTTAATGCCATTTCTATGCGCACAAGTCAGCTCAGATATTCTAATGCATCAAAAGTATATTAACCCAATAATTTTACTGTTGCTTACTACCTTAGTCAAGGCAAGAGTTTGGTGTTATTCTTTAATATGATAGAATAAAATTATTCTTGAGCTGTTTTACGCACACCATTTCCAAGTTTCTTTTTAAGTTTAAACTCAGTAGAGAATTGGAATTATCTTATTTTGTTAGGTTGGGTCAAAATCTGTTCACTTTACCTATTGCTGCATAATAAATAATCCCAAAACTTAATATCTCAAAATTGCAACTCTGATGTAGTATTTCTTGTGGTTTTTATGGATCTGGAGTTTGGGAGTGGCTCCACTGAGTAGTTCTGGCTCTCAGTGTCTAGTGGTGGCTGCAGTGGGACCAGCAGTGTGCTTCTGCTGACCAGGCATCTCTCTCTTCAGGTGGTCTCTCTTCATGACCAGTTTGTGCTTCCTCATAGGCAATAGCAGCCTAAGAATTTTTACATGGTTGTTCAGGACTGCAAAGGCTAGTGGAGGGAGGGAGGGAGGGAGGGAGGGAGAGAGAGAGAGAGAGAGAGAGAGAGAGAGAGAGAGAGAGAGAGAGAGAGAGCCAGCCATGAGGAAATTGTATTGCTTATAATGACATTGCCTTGCAAGTCATCTTCTGTCACTTCTGCCATATTCTATTCATTGAGAGAGTCTTCAAGTCCCAACCAAGTTCAAAGACAGATTCTATCTCTTGATAAGAGAGTTGAAAAATTCTCAGAGAATGTGTGGGATCAGGAATGTTGTTCATTATTGGAAAATACAATATGCTACAGTTTGTTCTCTGGCTACAATAATGCACATCCCAACCATAAGGAAAATGCATTCATCTCCTCTTGCAAGACCCTCAGAATATCATGCAATAAGGTACCAGGCTTAAGCTTCAGGATCAAGTTATATAAATCAAGCATAGGTGCAGCTAGTGGGGTGGTGATAATAATTATTCTGGGACAACAGGCATAAACCGGACTGACCTGTGCCAATAGAGACCCATGACTACCCTAGGTTGGATGTTATTAAGGAGTCACTCAATTCTATTAGATGTTGTAATATCAGTTATGGATGCCTATCCATATTTACAGGTGGCATGACATAATGTGTGGGATTTGCTTGCAAACTTCACTTCTCAAACTTGTGCATGCATCAAAACTACATAGAGACTATGTTGAAACACAGGAGACTGAGCCTCATTTCCAGATATTCTGATTCAGTTAGGGTGGAGTAAAACTGAGACTTTGCATTTCCCAAAAGGCTCCTGGTGATGCTGATGTTGCTGGTTTTTAGACTATACTTTGATCAATGCTATTTTAAAACACTTCACTTTGGCTCCTCTAGACTAGTTTGTATGTGATATTGTGTTATGTATCCACACTTAAAATTACATAAACACACGCAGACACATCAATCATTTCATCTTCACTACCTCCAAGAGAGAGAAAGAGAGAGAAAGAGAAAGTAGAGGGTAGCTGCAATAAAATTGGCAATGTGCTGATCATTGTTGATGTTGGGTGATGAGTACATTATTTTACTATTCTCTACACTTTTGTGTATGTTTCAAATTTTTCTAAATAATAAATATATATATATATATATATATATATATATATATATATATATATTCAATTCAGGAGGTTGAGATCCAACTCAAATGGGACTTCCTGTATTGCTTTGATCCCTTGATTAAATCACAATAATTTTTCTGTATTTTTATAAGAATCATATTTATACTTCTGCCATAGCAAAAGCCAATAAAAGTGGAAACCATAAAAAAATTCACCCTAAGTGCTATTTACTGTGATCTGCCTTTTATGATTATGCATACGATTGTGACCCAGTGTAATGAAAAACCCACAAAATTTATCTGAGAATGAATTCATATTTACCCATGGTTTTGTTTTTTATCTGAGCCATCCTGCCACCTGTTGGCAGCTCAACGGCAACTCAGCTCTGGCTGGCCTCGAACCGCTGTTGCTCAGAGCTCAGCTTGCACTCTTGAGCGAGCTCTTAACCAACTGAGCCATTCGGCCGGCCTAACAGTATCTTTTTTTTGTTTGTTTTTGAGGGCAGTGTCACTGACCCTCATATGTGGGACCGAACCGGGGCCGCTGGCTTCCCAAGCCAGAGCTTAACCACCGCGCCACTCTGCCGGCCCGAGATTGAGTTCATATTTAAAAATAAATGTTGAAATTTTAAAACAGATGTAAAAAATCTTTCCATTCATTATTCTTAATGTAGAAGGAGCTCTTCAAATTGTTTTCCTGTATCACTTTGCCTCTTTTATACCTTTCCTAAAGTTTTTTTCTTCCCTTTTATGTGAAGTGTTTTTGTTCTTATAATTCTTTTCCTCTCCCCTTTTTCCTTCTCTTTTCTTGATCCTCCTCCTTTTGTCTCCTTTGTACTTTTCTCCATCCCTTCTGCCTTTCTAAATATATTTTAGATTATTGCTGTTATTAAATGAGGTTCTGCATCATCGGTTCTTAATTTGCAAAATGGTTGGGGTTTTTTAATATTTTTCTTTCAGAAATTGAGTTGCCTTTTGGATTTATATAAAGCCTTTAGTTGGATTCTTTTTAAATACCTGAGTATAGTCAGTAGACCTTCATAGGAAGAAAAAATCTCTACCATTAAAGTGACAGACTACATATCTGGGCTTCTGTAAGCGATTGCTTTTCTTCCTAGATGTGCCTCTGGAGATAATAGCCTGTAGTATCACTGAAACATGTATTTACAAGGTATAATCACAAAATACAGTACATGATTAAATTTTTAAAAATTATTCCAGTAAAAGATACATTGCCATTAATCCCCCTCAAAATATTCCCCCTCACTTTAAACACACTTATCCCATTGTTCTTGCCACTTTCTGAAGCAGTTTTGGAAGTCCTCTTTTGTGAGTGTCTTTAGTTGCACTGTCATGGCTGCCTTAATGTCCTGAATTGATTCAAAACATTTTCCTTTCATGGCCATTTTGACTTTGGGGAAGAGCCAGAAGTCCCACGGTGCCAGATGTGGTGAATAAGGTGGATGAGAACACACTGTAATATTTTTATGTGACAGAAACTGCCATACCAGAAGCAGTGTGGGGTACAGAGTATTGTCATGATGGAGGATGAAGTAAAGACATTCACGAAAGAGGACTTCCAGAACTACTTCAGAAAGTGGCAAGAATGATGAGTGCTCAAAGCGAGGGGAACTATTTTGAGGGGAATTAATGGCAATATGTCTTTTATTGTAATAAATTGTTTTTTATTTAAACATTTACCATATCTTTTGATCACACCTCATACACTAAACCATGCAACCCCCATGTATGAAAGGTTTATGCCCACATTCTGAAGACTAGCATAGTATGGTAAAATGCTGCATTATTTTACAATTTTTACAAAATTTTATATTTTGTAACAGTTACAGAAGAGTAGACTATGACTCACAGTTTTCCTGGAGCCATACTTTAGGAAAATTCATGAATAATATGACCTCAACAATATTTTATTGGATGAAACATCAGCAGGAGCTGATAATTTAGAGTTTGAGAGATCTGTTTAGGAAATGATAACAAGCATAAAGTCCCTCTATAGTCTACATCTCATGTTTAGCCTTGCAGTTTAATCTATTCTATATACACACGTCTGCAGTTTTTTGTTTTTTTGTTTTTTCTGGTTAACCACAATTCCTGCTCACTTTTAAATATGGAGTTCAATATCTTTAAACAATTTGACTTTCAAATGACTTCTTGGAAAAACAAAAATGCACAAACATAGATTTCTTAGGAAGAAAATATAGGCCAACTATCAGAATAGATAAACAATATTTTCCTAATCTGAAATGATAGTAATAGCAGCAAACATTTTTCTAGCACTTGCTTACTTACGTAGGCACTTTCCTAAATGTTTTATATTACATGTAATTAATTTATATTAATCATATAATTTTCACAACTATCTTATGAGGAGGGGACTTTAGTCATTAAGACAAAAATAAATTTGCCTCAATAAGTAAATAAGTTTAGAGATAAGTATATTTGCCTTAATATACTCATGTGTAAAGTGGGTATATTCAATAAATTTGGTGGTGTGAAAATAATGGGAGAGATAATAAAATGGTTTAAAGTATTTTTTTCTAAGCAGATATTTTAAGAAACTATTTTATAGCTTGGCTAAAAACACTTCTTGGGTGTGCTTTGATCTTCCGTTCGTATATCTTTTTTTTTTTTTTTTTTAGAGGGCAGTGTCACTGGCCCTCATATGTGGGATCCGAACCGGGGCTGCTGGCGTCCCAAGCCAGCTCTTAACCACCATACCACTTGGCCGGCCCTGCTTTGATCTTAAAATGTTCAGAAAAAAAAAAAATTTTACCCATTTAAGAAATCTCTCAGTCATTTCATGATATATGTAAGTCAAATCGCTATGCTATATATCTTAAACTTGTACAATGCTGTATGTCAATTATATTTCAATAAAACTGGGAAAGAAAAAGTTTCTTCAGACTAATAGTCTCAAGCAAAGAAATTATTCAATGCAACATACAATTTGAAAATATAGAAGGGAGGCATTCGAAGGAACTTAGTAACTTAATTGTCAGGGCAACTCTTTTATGATGGAACAAAAGGAAAATTCAGAAAAATACAGTGTATGCCATGGTTTTCTGTTGTTGTTTGGCTAGCTATAGAAGAGCACTCAGGGTTTTGGAACAGAGAGGAAGAAAAATAAGTTTCTGCTAGAAAAGAAGATTCAGGGAATTTAGATTCCTGAAACAATTATAGGATAGATACAGATAAAGTTCTAGTAATTAGAATGAGGAAGTAATTAAAGGCTTGATAGCTATCAATAGGTTTCTTGTCATAGTATATGTTTGTTCTCTGTATATATAATATACAAGTCTTAGATATTATAATTTCTGATCTTAAGAAAAGGCTCAGTGAGTCTTAAAGTTGGAAGTACTAAATTTGAATTCTAGTTCATTCAGTACCAAAATATACCTGGGTGTTTGAGTTTCTTTAAATCTTGCTCTATTATCGCTTTTCTCTTGGTTATGCAAGAGTTGGTCAATATTTTTCCTCTCTTAATATATTTTTAGAAAAGAATAATTGGCTGATTTGTGACTAAGTATATTATTTTTTAGCTAAAAGTATACACAGCTCACCTGTGTATCCAAACTTCCAAACATCACTTTTTACCTTATGGTCGCTTATCTACTAGAGACATAATCAGTGTTCTAAGCAGTATTTGTATACTCAAACCTTTTGTAATACCATTTTAGGCTTGGTATTCTATAAAGGATCATTACACATACTGAGACAGTGTCTATATGGTGGGCTGAATATTTTCCCATTTCTAATGAAACCCCAGCTTCTTAGAGCTTACTGTTTTCTGAGCTTTGTGGAAAGCAGTCAGAAAGCAGTGTATATTACCTTGTATTCTGCTGAGACTTATTTCCTTTGACTCTGAAATGAGTTTGGGATTGTGTTCCTCTTGCTTTGGCAGAAGTCAGAAATTAGAGCCTCAAGGGGAATATAAGTGCAGCACTTGGGGTTGTACTCTGCTTCCCTGTTTTGAGCCAAGCAAGCAGGCCAGGGACACCCGAGGTGAAGTTATGATAAGGTTTCCCAACAGTGATGGCTGAAAGAGTCCAAGAGTCGAGACACTAAACACCTTGCCTTGGGATAATGTCATTTTTGTCCCCTGAGACTGCCATGAGAGCAGTTGAGACTACGTGTCCCGTGTTCAGATCTGAGGTCCCAATCAGCTGTGATTTCTCTGTCAGACAAGTGGTGCCAAAAAATGTTACTTGCTCCCGCCTCCTCAGCAATTTCCTCCTCATTTTAAAGTGCCATTTTACCAGAAAATGTAGTGATTGAAGGAGGAAGCTTTAAATAACAGGTTTTTTTCTTTTCTTTTCTAAGCTTTGGTCCCTAGAGGCCAGTGCCCGTACATCTCTGTGTAAACTCAGTTTACCCCTATTCCCACCTCCATTAACCATGTCCATTCAAAGTTGTTCAGAAAAGAAACTACGAGGTATCCTCTTGCCTCAATTTCTCTCTCGTGCACTTCCAAAGTGACCGTATGTTTACCCATAGTTACTTCTATGTTAGAGGAAAAGAAATCCTTCATTTTTTTTCCCAAAACCATTTTTTTTTCACCTTTGCTAATGATCTTTCTCCTTTTTCACCCTATGGGGATTTATCTCATTAATTTTCCTATCCTATTTCTCTCTTCTGTTTATTCCTTGCTCCCTGCCTATAAAGGTATACAAGTGTTCTCCTTGTACAAATCCTGTAATTTCACACTCTTCCATCCAGTCACCTCTCTTCCCCTCTCCTTCGTTTCACCACCAAACTTCTTGATAACATTTTCTACAATCACTGCTTTCTCATCTCTCATGTACTTCTCAATCCCTTGAAACTTGGTTGCTGTCCTCACCACTCAATTGAAATTGTCACAGTGAAGGTCATCTGTGATCTCAAATCCAATGTCCTTCTGACTGGTCGTCTTGGTGGACCCCTTCTGAAAACTCCTCCGTTGGGCTTATGAAGCAGCTCTCTCCTCCTACCATGTTCTTTCCAGTGACACTTCTTGGCAAGGATCATCCCTTGGTCTCCATTTTCACTTCCTCCCTCGGGTATGATAGAAATGAGAATGTTTCCGATGATCTGACACTCACATCCAGAAGCTGCCATTTTTGTTTCCCTTCTTGCCTCGCCCTACTAAAGGAAGGTAGTTTTGGTGACAAAGTCATTCTCTTTGTTGTGTATTGACCATTGAAATGGATCAGAACAAAAGAGGGTGTTATGAGGATGTGTGAAAACTTGGCTCAACTCTTGCCTCTGGGCCCTTTCTATTAACTCAAAATGAATACAAGCACCACATTGCACTGTGTTGAGTCTATGAGCCACTGTGAATCTGGTCCCTCCATAGAGGATGTGGCATTCCAGTGCAGAGCCATTCTATAAAGTATCTTTGAGTCATAAGAGCTGTATCTTTTATTTAGAAAATGGTGGTGTTTATTACACGGTACATGATGCCTCTTTACCAGAGCATTGACAAATGTCCAGGAAATCACCCAGTGAAGACTTCCTGTAGTTTCTAGGTATATTTCCTTAAAAGCTTTTCCAAAATCAGATCATTTGTTTATGTTGCAGATTTATGTAAAGACTGCAGTTACTTGCCTACTTCTCATTTTAACTAAGCCTTCCTTCCTCCTCTATTTTTTTTTTTCTGCCCTTCCTTCCCTTTTGCTCATGGGGCTGTTTTGCTAGAAACCATTAATAACCCTTGAAAAATTGCACTTTCAACTTTCTTGTAAAGAACAGATGACGCAGGTGACAGAAGTTGTGCAAATATTAAACCGAAAGAGAAAAACTTGAAAAGTAGCAAAGAAGCCCTGATATAGGGTGTAAGACTTGTGTATATCTCATGATCCTTAGGGAGAAGGAAGCAGAAAACCTGTCGTGGAAGCTCTCAGACTATTCCGCAGGCCTTTCCCGCCCCCCTGACATCAGTAAGAAGGAAACCTAATCCCCTAGAGAAGTAACTGAGAGTTTGAGAGTTTCAAAATTCATTTAATATTGCACTCTTCCATGTCTTAGTAAAGTTTCTTTTCACCACTCATAAAAAGCCCAATGTACTATTTTTTTGTTTTGTTTTGGAGGTAATAAAGATACTGATTTTATCAGGCTCAAATGGTCCCTTGATTTTCCTTCTTCTAGACTTCATTCTTAGAGCAATGTGAATACTCTTAATAATTTTCTGAGGAGTCTTTATTTACACTTACTCTTTTACATTGTCAAGATTCATTAGAAGATGCTTCCTTTTCTTTATTTTCTACTTTTGTATATTCTAGACAGTTTCAAGGGTTTACATGGGAATAAAATGGAAGTGACTTAGGTGGGAAGCGATGGATCTCACTAATGATACTGTGTATTGTTTGTTCTTTCCTTTGGTCTCCCAAATATTTCTATCCACTTTTTTCCAAACAAAAACTTGTTTATTCCTTTGTGTTTAGTTCTGCTTCACATTCCCTTTTGGAGTCAGAGTACTCACTAATTACTCTGGGAGTGTAAACTGCCCAGTGGAATCAGATGCCACCCAGAAATTATATAACACTCATCCTTTAGCATAATCTGCAATGTAAGAAACCCAGCTGCAAAGCTTTTTTTAAGGATTTGATGTTTCTTCAGAAGTTGAATGGCAAACAGCACGGAATCTATCTATCCTTTCAGAATCCTCTTTTCAGTAGAGTGAATCTAGGATTCATATTTTAGATACACGTGAACATAGCAGTTCCAAAATTTTCTATCCCGGTGAATAGCAGATGCGAGAAGAGACCCAAAATGTGCAATTCAGTGGTTTCCTTTTGCTTCACTTATAATAATGAATCACTGCAATCGGTAAGAAATAATGATGATGAATTTTCTCAAACGTTGCCTTGTACTAGAATCACATGTCACACAGATGGCTGGGCCTCTGGTGCAGTTGTTCTGGGGATGCCCGGGAACCTGCATTCCCAAGTTCCCAGGTGATGCTGACGCTGCTCACACAGAGGCTGTCCTTTGAGAACTGCTGTTCTAATTATAACATTGCATTGTTATCATTATACATGGGGATAGAAATCAGTGTCTAGTTTCACTCTCTGCCTATGCAAGAGAAACTAAAATGCTAATGTGGGAATTTACATTTTTGATGAAGAACACATATGGAGAAAACTTTGTTCTTTAAAAAAAACCTACTATCTCCTGTGACCTCAAAAGTATAACACAGCACATAAAAAAATGCCTCAGACGAAGAAGCCAAATCATCTTTTCCTTGGTGATTTGCTGCTACAGGGCTCCTTTACCTGGTTTTGCCTTTGCAAATGGACCGTAAGGTTTGGCTATTATTTGAGGGTGGATCCATTTACATACAAAACCTGTCCTATCAACAGTCCAGTTGCAACTTTCATCCGGTTGGCTTATTTGACATCACAATATTTAACTAATTGTCATCCACTGAGCTGATAGGATTGAATCAAGATGCCCTCCTACAGCAAAGGCATAGGATGTTAAGTGCCATTCTTTGTAAGTTTCACCTTTGGAATTCAAACACAACTTGGATTCCGTGAGTCATTATTCAAAGAAATGGTGCAAGAGCACCCAAGAATGTGGTTTTGTTGGTTTGGCCTCGCTTTTTCCTTTTAAAGATTTAGGTATCTGTGGCTTTTGAAGCACCCTTACAGCCCCAGTCTTCACTTTTACTATTCTCCACATGATATTTCACTTGTTTTTAAAGCCCACGTGTCAAAAGAGATAAGAGGTTGAGGAACTGTTGGAAGCACAAGCTGAAACACTATTTAAAAAAAAAAAGCAAGCAAAAACAGCACTGCCATAATTGAGCCGTAAATTGTGGCTGTGGCTATCCGGCCAGGTGACCGACGGACTCGTGCCCCAGGAGGAGGAGGAGGAACATGATGGCACACGGGGGCTGTGCTCTTATGGGACTATTAGCTGTGGCACTTGCTATACAGGAACTGGAGAAGAGCTTGAATTGGTTTGAGCATTAAACACACACAGCAGCAGAAGATCCTAAATATCTTTCGTTCCAGACATTTTGTGTCCGGAGTCTAAAAGAGCTGTGCAATCTCTTTTGTTTAGACCTGGCTCTATGTTAGCAAAGTAATCATAGGGAAACCTTGGGGAAACAAGTCAAGAATAGTCCATTGGGTTATGATTGTCAAGTGTGTTCTTTCCTTGACCTGCCTCATCTCATTTGTCGCGCCCCTTCACTTTTCAAGTGGGGATTGAGGGCAAAGGTAACAAGTGCCACCAGGTAGAGGCAACAAGAGCCAAGGAAGTCCTTTCAACCTTTGCCTCTTTCCTTCTCCTTGTGTTTGGTCTCTGGTCCTACCTCCAAACTCTCCCTTTCATCATCCTCTTTCTCTTCTAATATAAAAAATTACTATAAAGTCATATACTGATTATTCAAACTGCACATGAGAAACAATCCTTTTATTTTATAGCTAAAACTAGAATAGGTCTCAATTTTATTTCTCAGGTTATTTAGTCTCATATATTTTTTTTCTTTCATTTTTTCTTTAGTTTTTTTTCTCGAAGTCTCCTCTGGTTTTCCCACAAACTCTCAGGTTGTTTTCTTTATTGCCCAACTGTGTGTGCTCAACTAATGGAGCTCTTAACACTAGCCTCTCTAAAATATAGCTTTAAAAATAATCTGCAAGGCCAGCCCAGTGGCTCAGCTGGTTAAGAGTTGGCTTAGAGAATGTGCTTTGAGCAATTGGATTCCACATGGGCCAATGAACGCTGCACCCGAGCTGAGCTGTCGCTGAGTTGCCAACAGGTGGCAGGGTTGCTCAGCTGGTGTAACAACAAGATTGCCTGTTCAATGGTGGGCTATGCCCATCCACAACTAAAGATTGAATTTGGTACCTTGAACTGAGTTGCCACCTGGATGGCTCAGTGGATAGGGTGTGCACTCTTAACAACAAGGCTGCAGGGTTCGACTCCCGCATGGGATGGTAGCTACGCCCACCCACAACTAAGACTGAACTCAGCACCTTGAGCTGAGCTGCCGCCTGGATGGCTCAGGGGACAGAGCATGCACTCTTAACAACAAGGCTGCTGGTTAGACTCCCACATGGAATAGTGGCTATGCCCACCCACCACTAAGGTTGAACACAGCACTTTGAGCTTAGAGGCCATGAGCTGCTGGCAAGAAGCCAGAGGGTGACTGGCACCCTCCACAACGAAGATTGAAGAACAACTTGGCCTGTTCCCTTCCCCAAATCCCCAACACTGTTCCCCTCCCCCAATTCCGCAATAAAATCTAAAAAAAAAAACACCCAAAAAACAAAAAACAAACAAATAATAATGATCTGCAAATAGCACATGCAAAAGCCAATAAATATACGAGCTGAGCTCTGAGCAACAGCAGTTCAATGCCCAGCCCGAACTGAGCAGCCGCTAAGCTGCCAACAGGTAGCAGGATGGCTCAGCTAAAAAAAAAACAAAAAAACAATAAATATATGACTTTTAATATTATCTGTGATTTTGGATTTTGAGAGACTCTTCTCCATGATAATAGATAACAGCATATTGCATTGTATTTTTAGCAGGCATTAAATTATTGATTGACTGTCCTCATGTCCTATTAGTTTAATGATGCAAAAAGTGAATGCTTGTGAGTGTATTTTATTAGTGTTCTCAACAATGGTTTATTTAGTAGCCTACATTGTAACAAAATTTCTTGAGTTTCACAAAGGCTAAATTACTTTTCCTTATAAGCTCCTAAGGCTATAGTTTTATAGTTATTCAAAAGCAATGTCCTGTGAGGGTGCTAAGACTAAAGACTAGTAAGCAAATCAAGTTGAAAAGAGAAATAACATGGATTCAATCTATTAAGGTATCAATGAGGAGTTAATAATCACCAGACTCATATATTGGGGCCTGAAGTTAGAAAGGCAAGGCGAGAAATTCTCTTCTTCTTAAGCATTCATATTTGAAACTACATAAACATCCCATAACAAATTCAATTTGCCTATACACAATTTACTACCTTGTTCTGGCTTGACATCATGCCTAACCAGTGACTTTGAAGAAATAATTGCTCAGGAAGCAGACCATCCATGACATTCTATCCTGTTCTGAAAATGAAACTGAGCAAATTCTGAAGAGCGGAATGTCTCTCCTGACACTCACTACAGGGCACTCTTCCCGGGCTATTTGGATTCATGTCACACACTCCCCACTAGGGAAGGGTGTCATGTCAAATGGGCTCTGACTGAGGCTCAGAGGTTAAAGACCAAGTCTATTTGGAGGAAGATCCTATAAACCCTGAGAATTCTCAAAGGTGAAGGAGAGCAATGTCAGAATAGGCTAGAATTCTACAGAACAAATATTTTAGAGACTTGGGTTTCAGGTAAGGATTCAGGGCCTGACATCTTTTGAGCTGTCTGAGGTCCTCCCGTCTCAATTTGGAAGATAGTGCCTTTCGTGACAGCCTTTCAGAATGGTGACTTTTGATCTCCATAACTTTCCATATGACTTGTTAGAATAAGATAGAATGGTGGTAATATAACAGGACGTGCTTTCCAATAGAAAGAAAAATGAGAGGAGCATGAAATCCTGAGTGTTTTAGACACTCAACAACTACTTATTGATTGATTTAAGTCTACCTTTATTTTATACTTTATTTATTTTGATATTCAACACTATTTTATGTTAATTTCAGGTGTACAGCATAGTGGTTATACATTTATATAATTTAAGAAGTGATCCTCTGATTAGTCTAGTACCCACCTGGCACTATACAAAGTTATTACCACATTATTGACTATGTTCCCTATGCTTTACTTTACATCTCATGACTATTTTGTAACTACCAATTTCTACTTCTTTTTTTTTTTTTTTGAGGGCAGTCTCACTGGCCTCATATGTGGGACCCGAACCAGGGCCGTTGGCTTCCCAAACCAGCGCTTAACCACTGAGCCACTTGGCCGGCCCTTGATGACTGAGGGTTTTGGTACCCCTTGATGTGTGCACCCAAGACGAGTGCCTCACTGCCTCACCCTACAGTTTTCATCTTCTGCTACTTCCCTTTGTAAGACCAGGCAACACAAATCCTGTGTTTGTGGCACTCTCAAATAATGAGGATATTTAAATATGCTCTTTCTTTTCCACCCTCAGTATTTTTCAGTATCATAATCTGTATCTTTGGCAAGTAAAAATATAGTGTAAATGTTTCAAAAGATTAACCTTTCCTCAGTCTCTTCCCTGCTCCCTTACACCCAGTCTGCTCCACAGCCTCTTTCTGTCCTAGAGCCCAGAGAAAAAACAGTAGATTTTCTCTTTTTCTGTTTTTGGAGGGGTCATCAAACTAGTGGAGACCCTATTTTTCTCTGGATTGGCAAGGTACATTTACTGGCTTCTGGTCAAGATGGAGGAGTAGGTAGAAGCTGTGCTCACCTCCTCTCAGGACCACATCAAATACAACTAAACCACAGAACAACCATCATTGAGAATCACCTGAAGTCTAACTAAGCCAAAGTTCTGCAACAACAGCCACACAGAAGAAGCCACCTCGAGACTGGTAGGAGGGGCAGAGACACGGGATGAGCTGGTCCCACACCTACGTGTGACCATTAAAAAGTAGGTGGAAAAAAAATTAGGACGGATATCTCAGCTTGGAGTTCCCGCCTCCTAGCCCCTCCCCAGCCCAGGGTATCAGTGCCAGGAGGAGAAGTCCCCATAACTTCTGGATGTGAAAACCAGCACAGATTGTGGCTGAGTGAGACTGAGGGTGACTACACTCCCAGGCACTCATCTGAATGGGCCAAAGAAACTCAAAACACTACTTTGAAGTAATGAATGTATGCATATGTTCATTGCAGCATTGTTTATAATGGCCAAGAGGTGGAGACAGCCTGGGTGTCTGTTGATGGAAGAATGGATAAAGAAGAGGTGGTACATATATACAATGGAATATTACTTGGCCATGGAAGGGGATGGGTTTTCGCCATCTGTGGCAGCATGGATGGACCAGGAAGATATTGTGTGGAGTGGGGTATCAGACAGAGAAAGACGGATGCAATGTGATTTCACTTATATGTGGACTCTAAAGAACAAAAGAAACAAATAAACAAAACAGATACAGAGAACATTTTGATGGTTTCCAGATGGGAGAGGGGTTAGGGGTGAGTGAATAAATGGGAAAGGATTAAGAAGTACAAATTGGTTGTTATAAAGTAGTCATGGGAATGTAGGGTACAGCATAAGAAATATAGTCAGTAATATTGTAATTACTATAGACGGTGTCAGATGGGTACTGGATTTATTGGGGTGATGGGAGGGGGATTGGAGAGAAGAATGAAAAAGGTGAAGGGATTAAGAAGTAGAAATTGGGGCCGGCCAAGTGGCCTGGTGGTTAAGTGCTGGCTTGGGAAGCCAGCGGCCCCGGTTCGGGTCCCACATATGAGGGCCAGTGACACTGCCCTCAAAAAACAAAAACAAAAAACCTCAGTCATCAAGATAAGTAATATTTAATAAGGTTAATAACTGTTACTTATGTTGATGACTGAGGTTTGTGGCACCCTCTTAAATTTTGTGCCCTAGGCAAGTTCCTCACTCCCATTTCCCTAATCCTGTCTAAATGAATTGGACTAATCTGCTATGAGGAAGATTATAGTAGGCAAAGTTCCCTGGCTGGAGCCAGGGAAGCTGTCCTCAGTTGTTTTTTAATTTGTAATCGGGACATCTGCGATATAATTATCTTACGTAGAAGTGACTCAACGGGATCTTTGAAAATGTAATGCAGAAATCCCACGCTTTCAGAAATGTAGTTAGAAAATGTAAGCTTAATTTTAATAGGTGTAGTGGGTTGAATGGTGTTCCCCACAAAAGATCTGTCCATGTCCTAATCCCTGGACTAAAGATTCTGAGACAAAGAGGTCATCATGTGTAATCCTGGTTGGACCTAAATGACAAGTGTCCTTCTGAAGGTGAAATGGAGTTAGATTTCACAGGCAGAAGTGGAGAAGTCCATGAGAAGAAGAGGTAGAGATTGGATTGGTGTGGTTATAGGCCAGGGAACACCAAAGGATGCCAACAGATAATGGAAGCAGGAAGAGAAAAATTAGATTCTTCCCTATGAGTCTTAGAAGAAGGAATGCAGACTGGCTCGTGCCTTGATTTTGGACTTCCAGCTTCCGGAGCAATGAGCGTATAAATTTCTGCTGTGTTAATCCATTAAGTTTTGGTAATTTGTTACAGCAGTGAGAAGAAACTAATACATTATGGCAATGACTTGACAAACGATAGCATAGATATCAAGATTTTAATGTTACTGATGGCGCTACTTGAGGAGTGTTGTCATTGATATATTAAAAAATCTTGAAGATTAGACAGAGGGTGGCCCTTAAGTAGGGTGACCATAAAATTTATTGACCAGATTGGAGTACTTTTGAGGAAAAAAGGGGATCCTACCAATGATTACCTAGACAACTGGAGCAAAACCTGGATGATCTGCCCTGTGTGATTAATGGTTTAAGCTATTAATTTCCAGAAAATTAGTGGTCACTGGTGAGCATGTTATTGGAGCTACAATCTTGGTGTATTAATTATAGATGTTCAAGGAGTGTATGATGCAAACACTACAGGACATTTTTGTTAAATAGATCAATTAGAGAAATGAATACTGAGGGGCCTTTGAAGCAAGGGTTTTATGTTGCAAAAATCACCAAGCAGACATATTTATAAAAGTAGGGAACCTGACTGCTGGGGAAGGAGAGCTTTGGAAACCTGGAAGACTAGCAGTGCCTGTCTTGGAAATTTGGCAGGCACCACAGAGAGTTCCTGGGCCAAATCTCCAATGCCTTCAAAGGTGGCGTCACTGATACATTTGTGCATGTTTATCATTAGTTGTTGCATTTGCCATTTCATCTAAGCCTCATGATATTTTAATTATTAAACAGCCTGAGGAGATTCAGCATTTGGACAAGAAAAGTGGAACAAAGAATTTTTTTCCCAATGTTAAGGAGTAGTCAAGATCCTTGTCTGAATCCATTTAGTAGGGAGAAATTATAACTTTGTAATCCTACAATACTATTTGGCTCTGACATTCTTTTTTTTCCTGTGTTTATATATATTTTTACTTATTAAATTTATGGGGGTGATAATTGTTAGCAAAATTACATAGGTTTCAGTTGTACAATCTGTAATACATCATCTATATATCACATTGGGTGTTCACCACACAGAGTCAGTTCTTCTTCCATCACCATATATTTGACCCTGTTTACCCTCATCTACCACTCCTGTCCCCCTTACCCTTTTGTAACCACTAAACTGTTGTCTGTGTCTATGAGTTTTTGTTTCTTTGTTTGTCTTGTTTGTTTGTTGCTTTCAATTTTGTGTCCCATGTATCAGTGAAATCATATGGTTCTCAAACTGTTGGAGAGGCTGTGGAGAAAAAGGAACCCTCATACACTGTTGGTGGGAATGCAGATTGGTGCAGCTGCTCTGAAAGGCAGTCTGGAGGTACTTCCAAAAATTAAGAATAGAATTACCAATAAACTTTAATGGAAAAAAAAGATAATTGTAACTTTCTGAATTACACACTAAAAAACAAATTAAAATTTTAAAATTGACATACAATTTGACGAATGTTGCTTATATCTCTATGTGATGTTATCTATGTATGTAAAATTTGTATTATTTTAGCTTAGTCAGCAATAAATGATTTTATAAAAATTATATAAATATATATTATATAAATTATATAATTTATAAAAATTATATATATATATATTCCATTTATTTTGTAAAATATCCCTCAGTTTAGGCTTGTCTGATGTTTCCTTATGATTAGATTCAGGTTATGCAGGCTTGGCAGGAATACCACAGAGGTTGTGTTCTTCTCCGTGCATCATATCAAGAGTCACATAATATGTGTTTGTCACATTATTGGTGATTAACTTTAATTAGTTAAGGTTATTTATGCCAGAAAGGTAATAGTTTCTCTTTGTGATTACTAAGTATCTTGTGGAGAGATAATTTACTTTCATATTTTCTTTATATTTTTATAGTCAAAGTGAGGAAAACAGGGAAATCAAGAATTTAGTTTCAGATAAGTTAAATTTGGGATATCAAATAGTCACATAAATGAATATGAAACTCAGAAGTGTCCTAAGATAGTGTGGTACAACATAGAAGATAGATTTAGTGGATTGAGAAAAAATGATAGATAAGGGAGTCAAGAGCCTTTGTAGAAATCTTTTATAAATTTTGGTGTGAGAAAAAGCAAAATAATGAAATTGGTAGGTGATAGGGAATACAAGGTCAAGACAGGATATTTTTAATGTTAGGAAATACAAGAACATTATTATATGATGATAGGAATGGGGCAGCAGAGAAGAGAGATGGATAATGCAACGAAGAAGGGCATAACAGTCGCTGAGGAGAGCTGGAGTCTAGTCAGGGAGCATGGCTCACCTGGGTTCCAGTCCTAGCTCTGCCACTCACTGGCTGTACCTCAGTTAACTCATTTGAAAAATAGGATTGTTATGAGGATTAAGGGAAATGATATTTGTAAAGAATAGTATTGCCCAAAGTAAGTGCTGTGTAAGTGTAGAGTTAAACTCACTTTCATTTAATATCCTAAAATTGTTTTTATCTCTAAATTCTGGGGGTATTTTCTTAGGTCTTCCTTCTCCTTAATTATATCTGATTTGTTATTTAACCCATATTTTGAGCTTTCAACTTCAGTATGTATTTCATTTTTAGTTTTGTTTAGATTTTCCTTTCTTTAGATAGTATCCTGATCTTTCATATGGTTTCTATTACCTCTTTTAACTTTTTAATTATTTAAACATAGTTATTATATATGCCCTTTCTAATATTTCAATTTGATGGCGAGCACATATTTTCCTGTATATTTATATCTGCTGACTTTCCCTTATGGTGACTTTTTTTTTTTTTTTTTTGTGGTTTGTAACTTTTTACTGTGAGCTCATCTTCACTGAAGTTGTTTGTTTCTGTGGGTATCCCATGAGCTTTGGTAGAAAAAGATCCCTACAGATTTGTTTTGCATGTTCTTTTGCCAAGTGTTCCATGGATTTCACTAGTCTGGAAACCATTTTTGTGTTAATTTTGCAGTTTATGATCCTATAAATTGAGACACTATATGTGCACATGGCTCAGAACTGAGATTTCATTTCTCATAAGAGAATTTTTTTCATTTATTTGACCTTTTTTTTTTTTTTAATCAGAACCCTTTCCAAAAACAAGCTAGTAGTCTAGTTTTTCTAGAACTTCTTTTCAGAGTCTTAGCTATATAAAGCCTTTCCCAGTTTCAGCTCTCAGTTTTACAGAGGCCTAAGACTACCTCCAAATACTCTTCTTGGAGCATGAAAACCTCATCCTTTGGACCTATATTCAGGTGGAGGTCCCGCTGGACCACCAGAGGCAGTTTTGTAAGACTACCACTCTGCCTGAGACCCTTCTCACTCTTATTGATAACTGGAGAAAGTTCTTTCAATCTTGGCTGTGTGTTAACATTTTTGTTGTTGTTATATTTTGTGTGTTTGTAGAAGGGATGGAGTCTATTTTAGTTGAAATGACCATGCTGAAACTAGAACTGCCAGTTCCTATAGATAGATATATAGACGTAGGTATAGATATAGAGAGAGACCTAGCATAGAGATTTTCCTGAAGAATATGCAAGCCATTGTTTTCTTTAGATTCTCTGACCTCCACTCCTGGGCTAAGCCAGATCAAGAGCTGCGTACTAGGAATGCATCTCACCAGGTCCTTTGTAAAACCACGTTTCCCAAATTGCAGTTTGGCACAATACTCTCAGCTTGTATAGGCAGATTTTTATAAGAAACAGCTTTGTGCAGCCCCTCCTTGCCTTTATTGTAAAATTGTTGGAGACCACATTATACCTTTCTGTCAGTACCACTCCTGAGTAACTGGGTTGGTTTTCTTTTATGGAAACTCTGAATTGAGTAACTACTAGTGTGTTCTTCTCTGAATGGACTTCAGAAAGCTTAGAGCCAAGTTTGTGGCCAACTTCTAATAAGACCCTAAGATTCTTGGCATGCATTACTGGATTCTAACCTCACTCTTGACTCCATCTTCTTTTACTCTTATAAGACTTATTTTCTCTTTTATCCTCATATATTTAACATGTACTTTCTCTTGTTATATTTTATCTCTCTGTAAACTATTTTACATCTTTGACAGGGTGGGGTGAATCATGTGTCTATGAATAAATGGCATTAATGTACAAGGGACCAAGTTAGTTTAATGACACAATAAATTGATCTCTGTGAGTTTCTATAGGGGGAGGAAAGAATTTATAATCCAAATGCCACAAGAAAGATAAAAACCACAGAATAGCAGGCAACCATTAAATTTTATAATTGAGGAATATTTAGAGAAACAGGACACACAACAACCGCAAACTATCTAATGCTCCCCTCCTCACACATATCCACAGGAAATACACAATAAATGAGTCAATAAAGATGATCTCTTTTTGGCAGGATTCTGGTTGGTTTCTATTTTCTTCTTTATGTATCTTCTTTATTTTCTAAAATTTTCATAATAAACATATGTTTTTTACTGTGATGATAAAATGGGGGAAAAGATGAATACCACTATATCTCTCAGGACCATAAGAGAAAACAGCATTCGCCCAGAAAGGTCCAAATGAGGAGATTTGACTGATGAATTATTTACAGGGGTGTGTGCTGGGTTAAAGAAATCATCAAAGATTGTTCAGTCTCATAACAAAGGGAGATGTTACCATTCCTGGGGGATTAGAGGAGTATGAGTTAGAGCCTGGAGAGTGAGGGGCCGTTCCCCCAGAGCTGCAGTCACAGAGAAACACAGCTTAACCATCAGAGACACTGTGCCCAAGCAGGGAGGCAGTAGGAAAGAAATGCTCGGACCATTTTCTCCTTTATCTTCCATCACGGCTAATTTTATGTGTCACCTTGACTGGGCCACAGCGTGCCCAGATATTTGGTCAAACATTATTCTGGGTGTTCCTATGAGGGTGCGTTTGGATGAGATTAACCTTTAAATCTGAGCAGAATACCCTCCATAATGTGGGCAAGCCTCATCCAATGAGCTGAAGGCTGGACTAGAACAAAACAGCTGACTCGCCCTGAAGTAAGAGAGAATTGCTCCTGCCTGACTGCCTTTGAACTAGGACATTGGTTTTTTTTTCCTGCCTTTGGGCTCAGTGGAGACATTGGCTTTTCCTGGGCCTCAAGCCTGCTGGCCCTCAGGCTGGAACTACACCATCAGCTCTCATGGGTCTCCAGCTTGCTGACTCACCCTGCAGATCTTAAGACTTGTCAGGCTTCATAATCATGTGAGCCAATTCCTTAGACTGTACCTCTCTCTGAAGGGATGATGAGAGAGAGAGAGAGAGAGAGAGAGAGAGAGAGAGAGACTTATACATATATACACACACACACACACACACACACACACACATATACACGTCCAGCTGGTTTGTCTAGAGAACCCCAATGTCTGACTGATACACCTGATCTCTTGCTGGTACCTTCAGCCAGCTGAACCCAGCCAGCAGAGGATGTGGGTGATGTCACCTCCTGTGACCATGCAGACGACAGTGCACGATCCCCAGGGTTGTGTGGATTGAGGAGGGGGCAGGGAGGTAGACAAATAGAGACAAATAAAATGCTATGGTGGTTTAGAGAAGAGGGCGATTGGAACCAATGGGGAAAAAATAATGTAGAGTTAGATTTTAAGCTATTTTTCTGAAGGTTGAATGGGATGGTGGCTGAAAATTATTTAATAGCTGTAAAATTCTGTAACAGTCCAGCTCTTACGAAGATTAAGGTATATAGTACTATGTACTATAGGATTGAACCAATTACACAATAAAAATTATAGTAATTATATTAATAGTTAACTGTACCTAGCACTTACCCTGTGCCAGACACTAAACTAATTATTTTACATGAGACATTACATATTTCTTTTTAAATATTAGATGATGAGGCACCATGGACCCCTCAGTGGACCCTTTCACTGAGACCTAGGTGTACACGTACAAATCCAGCAGGTAGTTGGAGGAATAACTTCAGTCTGCTCAGGTATCCCAAGGATTGAGGAGCTTCCATTTGGGGTTTCACGTTCATCCAATGCAATCCAGTAATTGCCAGAGTACTACTGCCATTGTGGTCAAGCCAAAGCCACTTCATGTGTAAAGAAAACAAATGCTCAAAGCCCTGCACCAGGAATGGTTTAAGTCCTTGCAGGAGGACAGACGCTCCTCTCACTAAGGTGCCCTGCTGATTACTTCCTATAGGTGTGGCCCATGGCCAAACCTAGAAAATAAGTAAAACAAAGAAGATAGCTCAGAAGTGCATATCATGAAAGATAGGCCATCCTGAAAAGGAGATAGGAGGTGCTTAGCTTTGTGCGCAGATGAAATCTTCTTTCTACCTGTTTGGTCTGTGTCTTGCCAAGCCTTTGGAAGAAGGAAGGTGGTGGGCATTATGCTGTCAGGTATCCTTAGGTCCCTTGATAGCAAGAGAAAAAAGCACAGGTGAAAGGAAGCCAAGTGAAATGGATCAGATCATCCTCTGCCAGGTGACGATGCCCTTGGCAAGGCAGAGCAGCCACTCCCCTGTCCCTAGACCTCTCCTAGGCAGAGAGTATTGAAGGTCAGCATGAGGCAGAGCCTGCCACCAAGGCTGACTCATGCCTGCCTTCAGCTGACTCTTGTCACTGACAGAGAAGAGGAATGAGAGGAATGCTGGGCTTGTCTAGGGTTCTCTAGATGCAGGTCAAGAAGATCCAGTTTTGTTACTTACAAGCTGTTCCTTATAACAAAAGACCCTGTATTCCATCCTGAGCTTTGACTGGGCACCTAGGAGCCACCTAATTAACTGGGCACCTGAATTAACATGCCTAGGGAATCACTGGATCCTGAAGAACAAGATAAGGTCAATCCTGTGACACCAAAATGAAGCAGGGACAGATTCTGCAAATGCAGCTGGCCAGCAGCCCGGAGACTGCAAGTACCTAGAGCTTTAAGACTAATTTGACATGGCTCCCCAGGACATGGGGCCAGCGTCATGGGGTGGGAGTAGGAGAGGGGCTTCCTGTTTTCACAGAGCTTCAGGTTACAGGCCTGGAACCCAGGGAGCTTGGGTTCTGGTCCCAACTCTGCCTCTAAATTGTCTTATGTCTAATGTCTTATGGTGAAATCGCTTCTCTGGCCTCAGCCTCCTAATATTTAAAATGATAGCATTGTGTAGAAAGGCTTCCAAGGACTTCCCTTATATGGGGTATAGCTCAATACACATCCATGAGTTCCAGAGCCTAAGGTAGTGGCACCTAGAACCTGGATTCTGGGGCTCTTTGCTGCTGCTGGTATCCTTTAAGGGAGGAGCAGTGTCTCAGCTCCAGTCTCTGGTACAGGATGTCCATACTGTCTGGGGTATCTTGGATGCTGACCTCTAGTTATGGTCTAAGAGTGTTGCTAGCCTATCTTATGCCATGGCAGACCTCATTAATAGATCATATTAGTTTTCTAAAACACTTCTCAACCCAGAGCTTCAAGAAAACACTACTAATAAATCAGAGTAGGCTTTCTAGATGAAACGTATTTACCATCTCCGATCTCATATCTTTCTTTCCAGTTTGACATTCTTCATAGGATAGCATCAAGATTAACTGCCATACATGGAAAATTCAGCTATTGTATGAGATGACAATATTTAATCAGAGCCTTTAAGTAACTGAGCTCTTTAGGTACCAGTCTTTGTATTTAAAGTATTATATAAAAGAAGAAATTTGTCCTCATAATTTAGTACTCGATTAACAAGGATGCAGTTACCAAGAACCATGCATGGTCTGTGGAGAGAAGAAACAGTAAACATGTGTCTGGACATCCCTATTGTCCCCTGGAAGGAACACAGCGCAATTACTCATAGCACATTCAGTGATAATATTTTTTTCTCAGTTGTGAGTAATGGTGTTACTTGCATTTCCTTTGGGAGATTTCCATAACCTAATGGAGTTTCACAACATTTGGCCTTAATTATCTTTAAATTAATTTAATTCATTTGATTTAATTTAGACTGCTTTGCACCAAGCTAAGTTATCCATCTCTTTCCTTGTAAATACACAAAGCAATTATTGGAAGGCAGCTATCATATCCTTTTCCCAAATGTCACAACTGGGTTAAAAATTCTTTTGGGCTTGCATTACATCATCTGCTCTGATGTTTGATGCTCTTCCCAGAATCATTTCTAACTTGTCTACATTCTAATGAATAGCATTAGATATTTGGGAACTTTTTTCTCTCGTAGTCAACAAACAATGTGTAGGTTTTGTGGAGTTTCTTTGAATTTTGCTTGATAAAACTTGTGTTTCACTTTTCACATTCTTCACTCACTCAGTGGTAATTTCTTCTATAATTCATAGTGAGGACCAGAGAAGACCAGAAGTAGGGAGCTTGGCTGAGGCAGCCTGGATCACCAGAATAAACCAGGAGGAGACCTGTTTGCATTAAGATGCAACAGACCACCTGGTTGAAACTGAGAATGCCAAGGACTTGTTAAGAGGGCTTCTCCACTCTGATTAATGCTCCTGAGTATAAGGGAGGCCAAAGGTGCCCACAGCTGGATAAAGAGCACAGTAGGTTGGCATAGAATGTCCTCTGACATAACAGAGAACTGCGGGACCTGGACAATGCCCTGGAACTCTCGCTCAGGGCTGACATAAGAGTAGAAGCTGACCCTTTGTGAAGCTAATCAAACCTATGGGTCAGGACTCCTCTCACTTAAATGAATCTCTTCCAAGACTCCAGGAGGGGTCTTACCAATGTGTTCACATGGTCAGATGTTCTTGTAAAATATGTCTCCAAAAGGGCAACAAAAAGATATTTTAAGCAGTATCAGTCAAGACTTACGTCTCTGTCCACTGTCACTTTGCCTCTCTCCCTCTTTTTCTCCTGTTGAATAGGTTGAGAGCTCATGGAATTTTGAGGCTCCACCTCAGGGCAAGTTGAATTGGATCCATTTAGTTGGATTAGTGGGAAATATTTATGAGGATCACAGTCACTTTTGTGCAGGACTCAGTGGCTGTGAGCTGTCCCAGTGTGGGGATCACATGCCTTCACACCAATGTGGCCGCTGTGATGCGATGGGACAGGGCCAGAGATCAGATTGTGATAATGACATGCCCTATGTCACCTCACTTGTACAGCCAGATCGTGGAGGAGAAGCTAGGATTTCAACATGTGGAAACAGAAACTGGTCTGTGGAAAACTCTTCCAACTCTCAGACATGCAGAGTGGTAGGTAGGGGATTCTATCTTCAATAACATCAGGTCAAAATGGAAGTGCTCTGCTCTCAGGAGCAGCCTCAATAATCTAGTGTAGAAAATAATAAAATTACCATAAAATGTGTGTTGATGGAAATCAGCAGAATGAATTGATCAGATTTTTTATGCGTGAAGGGCACAAACCTGTGCCAGCACTGCATACAGGGGAATTGTCTGTGTGGGAAGTTATGTGCTTTATGATTTTGAACACATTGCACCATGTCTACAGCATCTTAATGTATCTTGTTAAGGAGGAAATGACGTGCAAAATAGTCACTGACACTAGTGATCCAGGGACAAAACTCCTGAATGCAATCATCAATAAGTCAATGTATATAACAGAAGAGTGACTGGATTCAACAGCAAAGCAGCTCAATACAACAAAACAGCATTGCAACCGTTTAAAATTGCCTTCAAATTGCTCTAGTGTATGCCTTCATTTCAAGTTAATTTGGTATATTTTTTCAGATTTATTGTTCATACTAAAATTCAAATACATCAAGAAAGAAATAGCCTCTTGGGAGCCCAAATTGTGAGCTGAAAGAAAGACTAGCAGAATTCAAAATATTAAAAAACGCTCCTACAAAGCACCATAGAGACTTAAAAAAAACCCACAAACCTCTGATGGTTAAATCATAAAGAGAAGGATGATTTAATAGAGCCAAGAAAATATAGAAAATAAAAATGAAGAATTTTAAAAGATAATGAAGGTCAGGCCACTGTTAAATGGGAAAGAAAAAAAAACAGGAGTAGTAAAATGTGAATAAAGTAAAAAACAGTGAAACAGTACATAAAGACCAACAGCAGCTTCATTTTGATGAATTTGGTGACTTTGATAAATGCTGTGATCCCCCTTTATGGCTTATTACAATGAGCAATACTTTCATTTGATACCTTTTAATAAAACTATAGTTGTTTTTCTTTGTTTGTTTTTCTCTTCAAAATTATCATCCCGATAACATTTACAGAAAATCAAACAGAACATACATGCCAAAGGATGTTTCGGAAATAGGCATTCTGGAAAAACATTTTAAATGATCAAAACTGTCATGAGATTCTGGTTGGCCTGTTACAACACTGCATGTGTCATTTTGCTTATAAACTGCTTCCAAAGAGACAGACATTTCTTCTATGAGATCAGTTTTTAGACTGGATGAACATGTTGAGAACCTTCAAAAGTTATAAAGATTCTACAAAGCACTAGAAGGCTATGTTTACTTGGATCCCATATGGATCAAATAAAAATGAACTATGTCCCAAAAAATAGAAAAAGAAATACAGTATTATTTTGATTGCTATAAAGAGTTGTTTTCTTCTCTAATGAAAATTCTAATTCAACATTAAAATCCTTCTAGTGTTGCAATGAAAAGTGGCTTTCTTCAAGTAATGAAACTTTCATGGGCATCATTGGGCTACTTCCTGAATTTGATTCATTTTTGAGTGAGCAATTGGCAATTTAAAAAAGTGACTTGAATATCCAAAATAGTTTACGTAATATTAATCAAAATAACTGGAAAATGTATGAGTTGGACAATCAAATAAATAAACCAGAAAGCAAATACTACTCCACTATTATAAATTCTCCACTGGATATGATAAATGCTTTATCAATTGGTGATTATTGTGCATTACTTTTATAACAGAAAACTCTATGTATGATTTTTAAAGGATTTTTTTTTTTTTTTGCCATTTGTAAAGCATTTATCTGTGACTATTCAGTAAAGTAAAAGAAATGGTCAGTAATAGAAAAACACCCAAAAGATGAATACAAAGGGCTGCAAGTATTCTTTGAAAATGTTAATAATTATGCAGGGTGTATGAAAAACATAGCTCATTCCCTACTCAGAGAAAAAGCTGCCCTAGTAGTACTGAAGTTGTTGATTACTGCAATATTTCTGCAATAGTTAATATGTTTGCTTTCAGTTTGTCTAGTATAGTGCTTCCCAATGGAAACATAAGATGAGCCACCTTAAAATTTTCTAGCAATCACATTAAAATAAGTAAAAAGAAACTGTTGAAATTATATTAATGATATCTTTTTTTAATCCTATGGATCTTCACCTGGAATCAATAAAAATACTTAAACATTTCAAATTCCTTATTCTATACTAACTCTTTGAAATCTGGTGTGTAGTTTACTTCACAGCACACTCAGTTCTGACTAGTTACATTTCAGACATCCAATAGCCACATGTGGCCAGTGGCTACCATATTGAACGGTGCATATAGTAGCTGGTGTGTTTTAAACACATATGACAACTCAGATTTTTCTTTATGAAGAGTCTAAATTCAATGAAATAATTTTCCCACAGTGAAATGTTCAAGCCTTGCAACAAGGGTGCAAGCTACTAAGAAGTTAGATCATAGGAGGCTGACGTCTGGGGCTGAACTTCCCCCAGGTGATGACAATAAGAAAACACAAATAAGTGGGGCCCTTGAAGGAGTGGCCAGCCAAAAGCAGCAATAGTGGGGCCACCAGTGACAGCTGGTGATCAAGCAGCTGCACTACAGGACCTCAGAGGGGCATCCTGGGCAAAGCTTCCAAGACTATGAAGGAGACACGGGAGGCTCAAGGGGGAAAGGAGTAGACACTAGGAGAACAATAGATGATTAACCTTTTGGAATGCCAACGAGGGTATCCCAGGGCCCTGGATGTGTTGTATAGATGGGACAACTCACTGAGCCTCAGAACACTCTACAGTTAGGCATTATTCCCCTGGATTTACAAGAACACCAATAAAGCCAAGACAGGTGAGCCGTTTGTCTGACATCACATGGTAAGGAGTGGAATCGGAATTTGAACGCAGGTCTGTATTGCTTCACAGTCTCCGCATTCCACACTGTGACATAACACCCCTTTCAGGAGGAATGGTATTCCAAAGATTGTACTGGAGGTCTCAGGAACCAGAAACACAAAAATTTATCTCACCATCCATGGAGAACTGACTCTTAAGTAGACTTTTTCCCAGAAGGTGACTTTCATACCTAAGTGTTAATGTTTGGGATAAAAAGAATCAACTTTGAGCACTCCTTAATTAATCAATACAAAGGCTGTGGAGTTGGAGAACCTGGGTTCAAATCTTAGCTCTGCCACTTACCAGCTATACCAACCTGGGCATAATGAGTAAAATAATGGCTATTAATATTTAGCTTATTGCCTAGTACATAGTAAGTGCTCTATAACATTACGTATTATTCTTTTTATTATCATTAATAGATTTTTGTTGTGCACCTATCATGGATTGTTCATTGGTACTCAGTGTTGGCTCTAAAATTTTGATATTGGGGAGATTCAAGGGTAGCATTCTTGTTAGGGGGGAAAAAGTAGACAGAGAACTTGTCTTAAAGCTGCTTTACATAACATTCTGCTTGAGAAACATCGGTTTCACATACCGACTACTTGAGAGGGTAGACTTACAGAAACCACTGAGGGCCCAGGCTGCTGCTAACCACAGGGGCCATATTGTAGATTCTATAGGGAGTGCATATACATATCTGCATGCCCCCCATTGTGCTAAAGGAATGCGGAAGGACACCACCTTCGGAGCCTAGCCATCTTGTTGAAACTGTGGGCATGTAAATAACTCATGTGGTAGGAGGCTTTTGAAAGGGGGGGCTGACAATACTTTGTGGAGTTGGTTTCAATATCATATGCTTAGATATATATTTTTTCTTTTTTCTTTTTTATTAGTTTCAGGTGTACAACACAATGCAATAGTTATATTCTTTACCCCCCAAAGTGACAACCCCCTCCCCCAATTCGCCACCCCACTCCCTGCCCCATATCATACTTATCTATTACAATTCCTTTGACTCCCTTCCACAGTATACTCCACATCCCATGACTATCTATATATTCAGTTACAGTTGGCATACAATATTGTACAACATCAGCTTCAGGTGTACAGTGCCGTGATCAAGCCTCTACTCCATCCATGAAGTGGTCTCCCTAACAAGACATGTGACTATCTGACATGCCACAAAATTTTTACATTATTATATTCCCTGAACTGTGTTCCATATCCCTGTGGCAATATTGTAGTTATCTACTTATGCTGTCTAATCCATTCCCTTTCCCCCTTCTCCCCACCGCACTCCCAACTAGCAACCCTCAGTTTTTCCTCTATATCTATGAGTCTGTTTACTTTGATCATTCATTCAGTTTTTCAGATTCCACATATAAGTGAGATCATATGGTACTTATCTTTCTCCGACTGACTTATTTCACTTAACATAATAGTCTCTTCATAACACTATCAATTACATTCCCGGAATTGCCCCCATATCCCTGTGGCAACATTGTAGTCACCCACCTATGCTGTCCAAAACCTTCCCCCTGTCCCTTATCCCCACTCCCTCCCAGCCAGCAACCATCAGTTTTTCCTTTAAATCTGCTTGATATGACTTCAATCTTTTTAAATTTACTGAGACTTGTTTTGTGGCCTAACATGGTCTATCTTGGAAAATGTCCCATGTGTACTTGAGAAGAACGTATATTCTGTTTTTTCAGGATGAAATGCTCTAAAAATATCAACGAAGTCTAGCTGGTGTAAAGTGTCATTTAAGGCCCCTCTTTCTGTGTTGATTTTCTGTCTAAAGGGTCTGTCCATTGGCGACAATGGGGTGTTGAAGTCCCCTACTATGATAGTGTTACTGTTGATCTCTGTCTTTATGTCTGTCAAAATCTTTATATGTAATTAGGAGTTCCTATGTTGGGTGCATAGATGTTTATTAGGGTTATAGTGCCCTTCTTTGTCTTTTATTATAGTCATTTTAAAGTCTATTTTGTCCAAAATAAGTATTGGTATTCCAGCTTTTTTTTTTCTCATTTCCATTTGCATGAAATATCTTATTCCATCTGTAAACAGCATATACATGTGTCCTATTTTCTTATCCACTCAGCCACTCTCTGTCTTTTGATTGGAGCATTTAGCCCATTCACATTTAAAATGATTATTGATAGGTGCATATGTATTGCTATTTTGTTATTTGTATTCCTGGTCTTCCTGGGTTAGCTTGTTTACCCCTTTCTTTTGTTTAAAAAAGCCCTTTTAACATTTCTTGCAATGCTGGCTTGGTGATAATGAATTCCTTAAGCTTATTCTTTTCTGAGAAGCTCTTCATTTCTCCTTCAATTTTAAGTGATAGCCGTGCTGCGTAGAGCAATCTTGGTTGTAGGCCTTTATTTTGTGTCACTTTGAATATCTCCTGCCACTCCCTTCTGGCCTGCAGAGTTTCTGTAGACAAGTCAGTTGTTAGTCTAACAGGAGTTCCTTTGTATGTAACCTGCTATCTTTCTCTGCTGCCTCTAGGATTCTGTCTCTGTCTTTAACCTTTGCCATTTTAACCATGTTGTGTCTTGGTGTGGACCTGCTTGGGTTCAGCTTGTTTGGAACCCTCTGCACTTCCTGGGCATGTATGTTGATTTCCTTCACCAGGGTAGGGAAGTTTTCAGTCATTATTTTTTCAAAAACATTCTCAACCCCTTGCTTCTTCTCTTCTCCTTCTGGTATTCCTATGATGTGAAGGTGGTTGCGCTTCATCTTGTCCCATAGGGCTCTTACACTACTTTCATTGTTTTTTATTCTTTAGTCTTTTTGTTGTGCCAACTGGGTGATTTCTGCTATTTTAGCTTCCAAATCGCTGATCCGCTCCTCTGCTTCATCTACTCTACTGGTGATACCTTTGAGTGTGTTCTTCATTTCAGTTATTGTATTCTTTAGTTCTAACTGGTTGTTTTTTATGATTTCTCTATCCTTCCTTATGTTCTCACTAAGTTTGTTAAACATTCTTATCATCAGTGTTCTAAATTCTGTCTCTGAAAGGTTGGCTCCCTCTGTTTCATTTGGTTCCATTTCTAGAAGTTTCTTCTGATCTTTTACTTGTGACATGTTTCTTTGTTACCCCATTCTGGCTGTCGCTCTGGGATTGCTTTGATGTATTAGATAGATCACCAGGAGAGCCCTGGCTGGATCACGCAGGCACACAGCTCACGGTCCAACACTCCCAGGAAAACTCCTAGTCTCAGCCTGTCCCAATCAGCCGCTGGCAGATCAGGCCGAGCAGCCTGACAACCAATCACCAGCCTGGCAACTCTGCAAACACAGTGCTGAGAGCCGGCACCCGAGGCGGCTTGCGCACTACTGAGTATCAGTGAGCAGCCTGTTGGAGCCGGAGTGTGCCCACCAGGCATTACCCTGGCAACGCAGTACAAGCCGTGCGGAGGGTGGGGATCTGAGGTGGCTCGCACACTCCTGGGTCTCAGTGAGCAGCCTGTTGCAGCTGGAGGGCACCCACCCAGCCTTTACCTGGCAACGCAGTATAAGCCAGGCCGAGGGTGGGGTGCTTAGATATATTTGAGCTGGATCTTGTAGGATATGTATTAATAACAATGTGCCAAGTGGAGAAATGCAACAGCCAGCTAAGCAAAAAAACCAGTATGAATAAAGACCTGATAGCATGAAAAGACATGGGATATTCAGGAAATGATGTCTTGGGGAATGGCCTAGGAGGCAGTTTGGCTGCGAATTAGAACATAGGTTGGGGGCACAGAATACCAGGAGATTAACCCGCAAGAATCTATTGGACCAGACAGCCTACCAGGGTTAAGCATTTGGACCTCATTGTTTAGGTAACAGCAAGTTCCTGATAATTTTTAAACAAGGAAATACCATGATCAAATCCTTATTTAAGAGTATAAAAAGATCAGGGTATAAAAAGATCAGGGTATAGTACCAACTGAGAGAGTGTCTCCAGTTGTATTAGTTAGAATGTGCTAGATTGTGCTACAATCATAAGCAAACCCCAAACTTTAAAGGCTTAAAACATGTTTATTTCTCTCTCCCACATGACATGTCCCACATATGTCAGCAAGAGTTTTGTAACACATTGTCCCTCAATATTCCATCTTGTAGTTATACCATCTGGGTCAAGGGAAGAGATGGTTAGTCACACAGCCTTGTTTATCTGCAGAAGAGCATGGATTATTGATGAACAAGTGAAATGTTTGGTGAACATGAGTTTCTGTCATGCCAGTAAAAAATGAATTTTAAAACTCTCTAGATAGGTAGATAAAAGCCATTGGAGGGGCGGGGGTGGAGTTACGTGCAGCACCCAGAATTTGTAACACTCAGCCAGGGCCAATGAGCTATGGAATAATTAGTCCTTCTGTATCCTGTCCATGTACTTCTTTTATTTATCCCACCCCTGCTCGCAGATGATTGTCAGCTAACTTCTGTCGAGATAGTTGTGGATAATTAAGAAATAAGCCAATGAAGATGCTAGGTCTAGTGGGGACTGGAAAGACATGGCGTGTGGAGATCCAAGGCCATGGCAAGTTAGCAACCCCTACAGCTTTTCAAAAGTGGGGATCCCATTGTACCCTTGTCATCTCTGTCCTTTCTGTGAGAGGAAATAACTAGGTGACCTCTGGATGAAGGAGGAAAGGAAAGGGACAAAGAGAGAGGAGGCAGAGAGCAAAAGAACAAAATACTTTATACTGGGAAAAAAACATGACCATATATTAATAGTGGTTCTTTGGAAGTACTGAGATTATGGGTTACCTTTTGTCTCTATTTTACCTCCTTTCCTTTCTGTATTTTCACATTTTAAAACTAAGTATTATCGATTTCCACCATTTAAAGGCAACTTGTTTTATTTAAAACACACTATGGAAGCTTTACTGTTTATTCTGACAATGGCTCTGTGAGGTTGACACAAAGCTTTGATTTAATTTTTACACTATGCAAGTAAAGGATAGGAAAGATGAAAAATGATTTCTCTGTGAGACTAGTAGTGGAATCCATTGAGGATCTGAGGACAGAGTTTGGACCACTGCCAGGGAAGGGGATCTCTAGGGAAGAGGATGGAACCTGGCTGGGGCTGATGGTGGGGGTGGGGGGCACGCGAGGGCCTACTCACTGCAGTGAGGATAGGGCCAGAACCAGCTTCTGCCTTCCTGGCATGCACTCCTTCAGGGCTGGGTCAACATCGGGACCTTCATCTATTTAGAGAAACTTTTCTCCCCTCTGCCCATGATTGAATAATGAAAATAATTACTTTTTGATTGTTCAGAATCTTATATTGATATGAATACTTTAAAAACCCCTTTGTAAAGACAAAATGGATGTAATAATAGCACTGTGACAGGAGTTAGCAACACGGGGGCAATATTAATTTAAACAGACATACAGACACTGAATGGACAAGAAGTTTGGGGCTTGTAATTTAACTAATGTAAATTATTTCTCTGCCTGAAATCAAGCCAGTGTGGTAACCTGTGGTTATGTCACTGAACGTTCTTTCCCTCTGTGTCATTGGTGAGATTATGCAATCATTCTGACTTTCCAGCTGTTCCTAATGAAATGAAAATTTGAAAATATACTCTGAAATGAACCCACACCTTCACAGTTTTGCTTCAAGCAACCTTGGGGAAGTGGAATCTCCTTATCACCTGCTTATTGCACTTGTATTTCATTCCTGACAGAGAGAAAAACATACAAAGAGCTATAATTAAGCAGAAAATCTTCTCTATTCTCTCTCTGGTCCCTTGTCTTGGTAGGTCCTGCTAGAGGGATTGTGTGCCAAGTTCAGGCATTTAATGGTGTGTTTGAAATGGGCCAAATATTATAATCCTGAGCTGTATTAAATATTTTGAAGAAAATTGGAGAAGTATGACCAGAAATATCTTCATGGTGATGGGTAAAAAGAGTAACAGAAATAAATGCTATGAGTGGAATGCTCTCCCCATTATGCACATAGAAAAACTGATATTTAGGAAAGTTAAATTATTCTTTCACAGACGTCCAGTAAATGGGAGATGGCATTGAGCACCACTTCACCTATGTTTTTACGAATTACGCTTATGTTAACACTGATTCACCCCTTATAGCATTATGGGGTTATAATGCTACAAGGATCTTGTCATAATTCTCTTTCATTTAAAAAATATTTTATAGCTATAAATGCTGATAGCAAATCTGTGATTGGAGGAGTAGGGGTGGACTTAGGAAAATATATATGTGTAAAAATTTGCTTATGTTTAATTTGCATACTTTAAAAAAGATTTTTAATAAAAATGTAACTAACATGTAATATTATATGAGTTTCAGGGGTACACCATAGTTGTACATTTATAGATCTAAAGAAGTGATCACTGGGCTGGCCGAGTGGCGCGGTGGTTAAGCGCTGGCTTGGGAAGCCAGCGGCCCAGGTTCGGTCCCACATATGAGGGCCAGTGACACTGCCCTCAAAAAAAAAAAAAAAGAGTGTGAGCTGAGCTCTGAGCAACAGCGGTTCAATGCCCGCCCGAGCTGAGTTGCTGTTGAGCTGCCAACAGGTGGCAGGATGGCTCAGCTAAAAAAAAAAAAAAAAAAAGAAGTGATCACTGTGTCCAGCAACCATCTGACACCATACTATGCTATTATAATATTGTTGACTATATTCCCCATTCTGTACATGACATCCCCATGATTTATTTGTTTTATACCTGGAAATTTGGACTACTTATTGCCCTTCACCTTCCCCCGCCTTTAATTTTTCAATTACAGTCACATTCAATATTATTTAGTATTAATTTCAGGAGTACAGCATAGTGGTTAGACATTTTATAATTTAAGAAGTGGTCCCCCTGATTAGTCTAGACCTACCTGGCACTATACATAGTTATTACCATATTATTGACTATATTCCCTATGCTTTACTTTACATCCCCATGAGTATTTTGTAACTACCAATCTGTACTTCTTAATCTCTTCACCTTTTTCACTCTATCCCTCAACCCCCTCCCATCTATCACCCCAACAAATCTAGTACCCATCTGACACCATACATAGTTATTACAATATTATTGCCTATATTCCTTATGTTACAACCTACATCCACATGACAACTTTGTAACAACCAATTTGTACTTCTTAATCTCTTCCCCTTTTTTTTCACCCATGCCCCCAACTCTCTTCCCATCTGGAAACCATCCAAATATTCTCTGACTATGAGTTTGTTTCTAATTTGTTTGTTCATTTTGTTCTTTAGATTCCACATATAAGTGAAATTACATTGCATCTGTCTTTTACTGTCTGACATACTCCACTCAGCACAATACCCTCCAGATCCACCCAAGCCACCACAGATGGCAAGAACTCTTTCCTTTGTATGGCCAAGCTATATTCTATTGCATGTATGTACCACCTCCTCTTCATCCATTCTTCTATTGACAGACCCCAGGCTGTCTCCACATCTTGGCCATTATAAACAGTGCTGCAATAAACATATGGATGCACACATCCCCTCAAAGTAGGCGGTTTGGATTTCTTTGGATAAATACTCAGAATTAGGATTACTGGCTCCTTTCTTTATCTCTTGTTATAGCCTTTGTTTTAAAGTCTATTTTATCTTATATAATTATAGTGATCTCAGTTTTTTTTTTTGTTTCCATTTTCATGAAATATCTTTTTCCACCTCTTTGCTTTCCACCTGTGTGTGGTTATTCAATATGAAGTGATTCTCTTGTAGACAGCATATGTAAGGATTTTGTTTTCTTATCCATTCAGCCCTCCTATGTCTTTTGTTTGAAGCATTTAATCCATTTACATTAAAGTAATTGTTAATAGATATGTAGCTATTGCCATTTTATTATTCATAATTTTGATCTTTTTATTTCTGTCTTAAAGAAGTCCCACTAAACTTCCTTGTAATACTGGTTTGGTGATGATGAACTCCTTTAACTTTTTCTTGTCTGGGAAGCTCTTAATTGTCTTCGATTCTAAATAAAAGCTCTGCTGGATAGAGTAGTCTTGGTTGTAAGTGTCCTTACTTTTCAACACACTGAATATTTTGTGCCACTCCCTTCTGGCCTGCAAAGTTTCTGTTGAGAAATCAGCTGACACTCTTATGGAAGCTCCCTTATAAGTTACTAGTTGCCTTTCTCTTGCTGCTTTTAGGATTTTCTCTTTGTCTTTAACTTATGTCATTTTAATTATAATGTGTCCTGTTGTGGGCCTGTTTGGATTCATCTTGTTTGGAACTCTCTGCACTTCCTGGGCTTGTATGTCTATTTCTTTCTCCAGGTTAGGAACATTTTTCAGTCATCATTTCTTCTAATAAATTCTCAATCCCTTGCTGTCTCACTTTTCCTTCTGGTACCCCTGTGATGGGAGTGTTGTTATGCTTGATGCTGTCCCAGAAATCTCTTAAACTATAATCATTTTTCTGGATTCTTTTTGCTGTTCTGATTGGGTGTTTTCTGCCACCTTGTTTTCCAAATACTGATTCGATCCTCTGTTTCATCTAGCCTGCTAGTGATTCTTTCTAGTGTTTTCTTCATTTCAGTTATTGTATTCTTCACTTCTGATTCCTTTTTTATGGTTTCTATGTCTTATTTTATGCTTGTGTTCTCTTTGTTGAACTTCTGAGTTCCTGAGCATCCTTCTAACCATTGTTTTGAACTCTATATATGGAAGTTTGCTTACCTCAATTTTGTTTAGGTTTTTTTCTGTTCTTTCATTTGGGATGTATTTTTTTGTTTCCTCATTTTGACTGCCTCCCTGTGTTTGTTTCCATGTATATCTGCTATGAACCCCAGTCTTAGACAGGTGGCCTTATGTAGTAGATGACTCGGGGGCCCAGGCACAGTCTCCCTGGTCACCTGTCCTGGGTATTCCAGGAGTGTCCCTTGTGTGGATTTTGTGTGCCCTCATGCTATAGTTGAGCCTGGATTGCTATTGGCACATCAGTAGGTGGGATTGACTCTCAGGCTGATTGGCTGTCGGGTTTGGCCATGTCCATAGCTTATAGGCTGCTGTGTGGGAGGCTTACCCACTGAGTGGGATTTGCCCCATTGGCCTCTGGTGCCTATTGTGACTGCCCTTTGTGTGTGTGCTGCTTGTTGGGCTAATTCAGTGGTGCTCAGCTGTGTTCTGAAGCTAACCTCCAGGTATGTTTGTTCTGGGGCCTCTTGGGAAGGGCTCTAGTGCAGGCCTAGGTCACCCCTGTGACCAGCTGGGGATTACTTGGTAGGTGCCACAAAGTGATCTGCAGTTTTTTTGGTGCCTGTGCTAAACCTGGATGCATGTGGAAGAAGCCACACTGTGAACCTAGGTTAGCTGCCACCAGTACCGGACCTGGGGTAGCTCCACAAAAGCCAGGCATCCCTAGGCCTGCTGCCACCTGCTGGTTCCCTTAAAGTTCAGATGCTGATATAGCCCTGTGCTATATGCAAGCTGGGTGAGTCAGGGTCTTAGGGAATCACTAAAGTGGGAAGAGTTGTGATCACCAGGTTAATGTAGATTCTGGTTTGGTGCCAGTGTTGAGCTTGGAGCTACTCAGAAAAAGTCTCAGAGCACACTGCCCTAGTCATCACCCGCTTGGGACCTGTGGACTCAGATAGTTTTTGAGAAAGAGTACAATGCTGATGAGACTGATGCTAGCTGAGAAAGTGCCTCCAGAGTTTGGGACGTTGGATGAGATGAGGTCCCAGTGAGTCAGCAGAGCAGAGCCCAAGAGTTCACCAGACCAATCAGATTCTGATTTGGCTATAAGCATAGGGGGCAAGCTTAACACACAAAGATGGTGGCCACCTGCCTGGCTGCATGGGAAGAAGACCCTACAGAGAAAATAGCAACTGTCTTCCAGCCCCGGCCTCAAAGCCATACACCTCAGCCTGCTCCCTGTATGCCTCTGATGGCCGCCCCCTCCCTGCCCCATTGAGTCATCATCCCTCCACTGGAGTGCAAGGTGTGTGCTTGCAAGTGAGAGTCTGTTTGCAGGTCATTTAAGAGGATGTCTGGTTTCCTGTAGCCTTTCATCCCACCTGGGCAGTTTGAATCCCCATTGTTTTTCACAGCCAGATATTGTGGTGGCTCCTCTTTCTGGCATCAGTCTTCTAAGCTGGGGAGCCCAGAGTGGGGCTGGGGTATTTTGCTCCTCTGGGGGAAACTTCCATGCTGAGGTATCACTCCCTATTTTCAGCCATCACACAGAGATTTGGGACTAGCCCGGTTCGTATCTCCACATCTCCTACCAGTCTCAATGTGGCTCTTTCTTTATATCCTTAGTTGTAAAACTCCTGTTCTGCCAGACTTCAGATGGTTCTTCAGACCAATTGTTCTATAATTGAGTTGTAATTTTAATGTGTTCACAGAAGAAAGCAGGCACAGTGTTTATCTACTGTACCATTTTGGATCTCTCATGCATACTTTTTTTTTTTTGAGGGCAGTGTCACTGGCCCTCATATGTGGGACCCAAACCGGGGCCGCTGGCTTCCCAAGCCAGCACTTAACCATCACACCACTTGGCCAGCCCATATATACGTTTTTTGAATGGATTTTAGAGAAATAATACTTTGGAGAAAAGTTAAAGAATTGTCTTTAGCTCCACCTCAATTATCTTAATCTTCTGTTAATTAATTTACACATGTTGTCTAATAGCTATTCATTTGTTTATTTACCTGTCTGCCACTTTAAGAGCATATTAACAAAATATTTAAATACCCTGTAACAAGATAGTCATAGGTTAAATCATGCCCAAAATGAGAATAAATATAGAGATGTAGACATAAGTCAGCTATGCTGATGAGAAGAATATTAATATTTATGGATTATTTTCACCTTACTTTTCTGGAGTACTAGTTCATTCAGACTAGTGATTTCTCACTTTAATTTTTTTACTTCTACTTCTCAAAAGTCATCCCTTTATTTTTATTTTATATTTACTTTTGATTTTTATGTCGTATTCTACTGCTAATTGAATACCTTTCCCCATTCAGGCTTTAGATGCTGTTAAATTTGGGTGGGGGCAATCTTTTTAAATCGTCTTATTTTTCTTCCTGGCTCTCCCTTTCTTCTCTGTATATTGCGGCACTCTTTTCTCGCTGTGCCATACTTTTTTACAGAATTACATCAATTGCGAGTTTCTGAGCTTTATATTTAGCAAAACTGTGTTGAAAGCAAATCACCAATACTGTTAACTGTCCCTAAACTAAATGCTACCTTTGAATCTGCCAGTAAAGCTGTATGGGAATAAAGGGATTAGCAATGGTTTGTACTGTGCAGTCTCTGCTACAATATTACTGGTTCTCTTCCTAATGGAAAATCAGGCTTTTTATTTTCATGGGATAATGCTTTTTCTTACTGAGTGATCTGCCATCACTTGCAATCAACAAGAGAGAGTTAATTGATCTGAGATGAAAGCTGCATATGATGGTGCAGTTCCTCCAGCATTGACAACCCCTTTGTGTTTGTGAATATAAAGATAAATTCTGCATCAACATTTGGAAAGATAAATAAAATGAGCTCCAATAGACTTTGATCAAAACATGTTATCAGGAGAAAAACATTTAGGTTCTAAAAGATTGAGTTGTCAAGCTGTGTATCTAAAAGTTTCGTTTAAAGAAAAAAAGTACATTCAAAGAATGTGACAGCTGGAAAAGGCCTAGAGATCATCTAGGGGCCCACTCATTATAAGGATGAGGAAATGAGGTCCAGAGGCAGGAAGGGAGTTGCCCAATCCTCACAGGGAATTACTGGTACAGCCAGGAAAGGACCAAGCCCACTTCAATGCTCCCACTGGAGTTTGTTGGAGATGCCAGTCACTCTCCTAAAACCCACTGATACAATAGACTGTACTGAAACCTTCTAGAGACCTTCTAAAATTGAATGAAAGAAATTGGAGGACATATTTTCCAATTGTTTTGATTTCATAAAAATGTACTTAAGTAAAAGTTAAAATTCGGACTGACAAAAATGTCCGTATATTTTCACTATGGTTTGGAGTCTTTCAGTGTATCTGTGGTCTGTTTTAGTACACTGTAGTAAAGGTACATTCAGGTTTCCCTTATTATAAATGTAGTTTTTAAAACAAGGAGGAGTATGCAAGTAGGGGTGTTTTAATAGAAACATTTGGGAGGAAATGTTCCCAAAGCATGCCTTCAATACAAAAAAAAAAGCAAATGTGTTGACTTTTCTCTGAGGTTTGATGTTTCTGCTTAGGTCTTAGTCATTGCACAATATATGGAAAGCGCATAAGACTTTATTTTAGCAAATGGACTGAAATGGAACAGTTATCTAAAGGAACAACATATCTGGGCATGAACCCAAGCACCTGGCTTTCTAAGATATATAGCCTCATTTGGAATCAGCGCTCGGTTCCTACGTGTGCAATGAGTATGACTTTCATAGACACAAACTTAGATACAAAAATCTAGTGGCCTAAATGTTCCTATAACTAAATCTAATGTCTATATTAAGCTCCCATGTTTCCTGTAGGTAGACAATCTAGTCAGTTACAATTAAACGTATCACTGCAAGGCTTTACCAGTCATTTTCAGATTTACCTTGCCCCCTTCCTCCTACTCTGAGGATGATATAAATTCCAGAGGGTTGTCTAACAATATAGCCAGGGCAGAGGTGGCATGTGGGAAAGCATGAGATCTCTAGTTGTTCTCTGTCCTGCAGTGGCATCCAGTGAGGGGAGCAATCCTGCCTGGTCCTTGTGTGTGGACCTCTCTGCACACTGGCATCTGCTGGGGTGCATTTATCTCTATCTCCCTATGGGATATAGGATGCACACATTTATCTTGACCAAGAGACACTCTTCAGATATCCACAGATCAGACCTGGCTTTTCTCTAAGTACATGTTGCCATTTTTCTGTTTTTATCCACGCTGTTTCCTCTATTTGTAAAGTTCTTCCCTACTCCAATAACCTTGTCTTAAAACATTATTCAATCTTTTAAATGGGCCCTTATGCCTGTGGGACCACAGTCCACCCAAGTGAAATCTCAGCTGCCCTCTTTGGTCCAGGCTCGTATAACTGTCCAGAGCCTATAGGCACTTGTGACTTGGGCCCTAAACTATTAACTTTTACATTCAGTTTTTAAATTGAACTCATCACAAGACAAGGTGGAAAAAAATATGATTAGGATTATCACAAATAAAACAAAAGTAAGACCAGGATAGAGAATCAAGGGGCCTGCCCTCATATCCTGGGGCTGCCACTGAGCAGGCTGTGTGACTTTGACTGAGTCTCTCAGCTTCTCTGTGCCTCTGTTCCTCACCAGTATGTACAATGATGGAACGGGATTAGAGTAGTGAAGGCCTCTTCTAATACTAAAACCAGGGAGACAGCTTTCTGATGGGCCAGCCTCTCCTCTGGCATCTTCCCTCACATGTGGTTCTCTCCATGCAAGTGGCCTTGATTTATCTACTCACCATGAAGCACCTCTGTGCTCAGAGAGAGTAATTGCATTATCCCTGCAAATATTTGTGTGTAGGTTTTGTGTAGACATGATTTCATTTCTCTGGAGTATTGTCATGATGGAGGATGATTTCTGGCACACTTTAAAACACACCTTCTCTCAACCGTAGCTCACACTCTTACTGACTGCATTGAACAAGTTGAAACTTGTCACACACTGTTACTAAGGTTCGATATGTTGCTACCTATATTGAAGATCCCTGCCTTTCTGCTGGATGGCATCGGCAGCAGCATTCACCATATTTGTTGATCAAAATGGAAAGGCTCCGTGTCACACATTGCTTCTGGTATATGGCAATTTCTGTCAAATAAAAACATTTGTGAGGTGTCCTCATCTACCCTATTCACCAGATCTGGCATCCTGGGACTTCTGGCTTTTCCCCAAAGTCAAAATGACCATGAAAGGTAAATGTTTTGAATCAATTCAGGACATTGAGGCAGCCAAGACAGTGCAACTAAAGACACTTATGAAAGAGGACTCCCATGATAGGATAAGTGTGTTCAAAGTGAGGGGGAGTATTTTGAGGGGGATTAATGGCAGTAAACCTTTTACTGTAATAATTGTTTTTTAATTTAAACATTCACTGTATGTTTTGATCACATCTGACATAACAGGCAATGGGATTGCTAGGTAATATGGTAATTATATGGTTAACATTTTGAAGAACAACCAAATTGTTTTTCAAAGTAGCAGCACCATTTTATATTTTCGTCAGCAATGTATATGGTTCCCAATTTCTTCACATCCTCACCAACATTTGTTATTATCTATCTTCTTTTTTTTAAATTAAAATTTATTGTGGTGATAATGGTTAGTAAAATTATGTAGGTTTCAAATGTACAATTCTGTAATACAGCATCTATATATCACATTGTATGCTCACCACTCAGAGTCAGTTCTCTTTCTATCACCATACATTTGACCCTGTTTACCCTCTTTTACTATTCCTCCCATCCTCTTACCTGTCTTGTTCATTCTAGCATCTTGGTGATGTCACATTATGGTTTTGATTTGTATTTCCTAAATGGCTAATGATGTTGAACATCTTTTCATGTACGTATATATCTTCTCTGGAGAAATTTTTTGCTCAAAGACTGCTCATTTTTAATTAGTTATTTGTTTCTTTGGTATTCAGTTCTAAGAAGTCTTTATTCTAGATACCAGTTTCTAGAAGTAAGACATATTTTTCTCTCACTCTATGGATTTTTTTTTCACTTTCTTGAGGGTTTCATAGAATGAAGTCCTTTTGCCTTAGCTCTTAAGCATTATTTCTTTATAGCCAATGCCTATGTACTGCGTCAACTATAATAAGATGCTGGACTGTGGTGCACCTGTCCCTAAATCTTGACTTCTATGTTTATTTGTCAGCATGAAGAAAGTTAAATTAGCACTAGCTGAAACTACCTCCTTAAACAGTAACAACAATTATGCTTCCTCTGTTTGTGCACCAACTACACTGGAGGATCCTGTACAACAAGCCAACTTGGCGATGGCTTGATCAGCAGCCCCTAATGCAAAGTCTGCTCTCACTAACCCAAGCTCTTCCTGCTTTAACTGGAGTTCAAGGTCATCAGAGTCTTTCAGCCTAAAGTATAAGCATCATTGCTAATTCTCCTCTGGCTCATGTCACCATGAGAATTCATTTTCTGTTGTGTTAAGAAATTATTTAACTCTTCACTGTCAGTCCCAGATAATATAATTAGGGAAGGCACAGCCCATTGTATGGACTTTGAATCAAGTGTCTCCCTTGGAGTGGTTCAGAGGTACCTAAGACAGCTTCATTATTTCCAATTAATGTTCCATTACCATATCTGTGTATTCCCAACCCTCCAATTTAAAATCTAAAGATATGAAACAACCTGATTGAATATACAAACCCATAAACTTCCAAGCATGAATGCACCTTTGTAAACCTGAAATCTCTTGAGAGCCCTTTGTTTCTGACATACAAGAAGGCCTTGGTGTGTGCAAAGCCTGCTGTGAGTTTCACGTAGCCTTTTAATTAGCAAATTGTAAGCTTGCATGGAGCTATTACAGGTCAGATATTCTTAAATTCATTAATAAGTCTGACTGGAAGCACAGACAATCTAGGAGCCATTTATGGAGCTCTCAGAATGGTCAGATCTGCTGTGGACAGATTTATGGATATTCGTTTCACCACCTCTGACCCTAATTTCCCTTTTGAAATACATGAAAACATTTAAAAACATGAAGCTGTATTCAAATAGCCAGACTCCATGAGATGTTGACAATACTTAGCATTTTCCAGAACAGGCCCTGAGACAGAGATTGGCTCCCAGGAGTGTGCTCTTAGTAACCACCCCTTGTAAGAGTGAGGGACACAGGCTCACACTGTATTCTCAGCAAATGGGTTATGCTGATGCTTAACCTAGATATAGGATTAGGGGTAAAGAGGTGATGTTGAGGCAGGATCTGATGGAGATACACGTCTTGTGGGTAGAAGTCTCTATACTTGTCTTCAAGCAAGGGGGTGTACTGCTCTTAATAGGGGGAGGTGACCCACTTCTGCAAGCCCAGAGCATTTGGGAAGTTAGGGGCTTCCAAATTGAAGAGGGGTGCTGACATCAACCCGGATGTCGTCAGCTGGAAGTTTCACCTTCTTTGGACCTCTGCCGCCCTGAGCCTGGTAGTCAGCTTTCTCTGCCTTCTTCCTCTATGAGATGAGAGCTTCTCTCTATGCTGCAAGGAGTCATCTGGCTTCTACATTAGGCTCTCAGTCGACTGTAAATTGTTCTCAGGTTTTCATTAGTTTTTCTAGAGTGTCAGCCTAACTTAGTATTATTAATAGCTATTGAATTCCATGGTCGTTATAGTTACTGTTTCCTTTAAACTTTTCACACGTCTGGTACTTTATACCAGTACTGCGTTTACCTCCATCTGGTATAGAATCTCAATTTGTCACTGGCAGAGGTTTTAAGAAAACCAGATATTCATTGCCTAGGGCAGCCATAAAAACTGGGGAGGGGCTGAAACAACAGAAATGTATTCTCTCACAGTTCTGGAGGCTAGAAGTCTGAAATCAAGGCGTCAATAGAGGAGGTGCTCCCTCTGAAGACTGAAGGAGAATTCTTTTTTGCCTCTTCCTATGTTGGCTGGCTTCTGGAATTCCTAGGCTCATGGCTTCATGATGCCAACCTCTGCCTACATCATCACATGCCTTCTTCCTATGTCCCTGTGTTAACTTTCTTCTCATAAAATTGCCAACCATTGAACTTAAGGCCAATCCAGGATGATTTTATCTTGATTGAGATCATTAACTAATTACATCTGCAAAGACCCTAATTTCAAATAAGGTCATAATCTGAGGCTCTGGATGAACATAAGTATTGGACGAACACTATTCAACCCATTACAGATAGCCACTTTGTGCCAGGGGCTACTTGACTGACCACCACTGAAGCGCTCCACATTGCCAGCCATGTGACAGCTGATCCATTTCCCAAACCCCATATTACCTCTGTCAGCCATTACCCATTCCTGACACCAACTTCACAGGTTAGGTTTTCCAGGAAGCAGACCCTGAGATAGACTTAGCCTGCAGAATGTTTGTTAGGGAATGCTCTTAGTATCTGTGGAAGGGAGGGGGAAGTCAAGTTGCACTGGCCTCAATCAATCCCTTAGGGAGCTTTGGAGCTAAAACCACCTGTCAGAGTTGTCCTGGGTTGACCAAAATTGTTGGATGTTTATATATACTCACCTCTATCAGTCTCTGGATATGGGCTACGCTGGGGAAAGCTTTACCTTGAATGAGGTGGCTCTTTGCAGCTGAGGTAACCCCTAGACAGGCTGACAGCTGAATTGCCTGCTGATAGTACTCAAGCAGTGAGCAAGAAGTCCTTCCTGCAAGGAGGTTTTTTGGTGGCATCTCACCATATCCACCATAACACCCAGAGGTAAGGATAAGTGGATGAATATGGAATTATAGCTCATTGAGCATCCTAGGCATAGCAAATTCTGACATTCGTGACATAGGACCCTTTCTGGGCTCTCTTAGCTCCTACAGCCTACCAAACCTCAGTCAGGATTTGTTCAGTAACTGAACCAGGTCAAACATACAGCAGGAAAATCTCTGTAAGGCAAGAAAATGCAGCCAGCGTCGCTCTGACTTGGGAATTAATATCAGTACTTTCGAGAAAAATAGACTAATATTCAGGAAAAGTCAATTGACTCACCCAAAGTCATTTGACTATGGAGGTGAATATAAATTTTGTTAATTTTTTTACTTGTTTTAAAAAAATTATGCAATATTCTAACATACATAAAACTATGGAGAATAATTTAACTAACACCCAAGTGCTCACAGTTCAACTTTAAGAAGTGTTAACACTTTGTTGTATTTGCTTCAGATACTTTCTTTGAAAAAACCTTAACAAACAGTTAAGTCTCCTTTTACAGTATCACTCTGACCCTGTTTCTCTACCTTCTTTTGCAGAAAGAATTAATACCTTGAATTTGGCATTTATCATAGCCACAACTTTTTTTTTTACTACCTATGAATGTATCATAAATAATATGTAGTATTGTTTCATGTTTTAAGCTTTCTATAAATGAATCATACCAAATGTATCATTTTGCACCTTATTTTGTTCACCCAAAGTTATGCTTTTGAGATTTATTATGAGATTTAGCCATACTTATATATGTAACTCTATTTATTTTAACCATTTTATAATATTTTATTCCATGAATGTGCTGTATTTATATATGTGTCCTTCTACTGATGGCCGTTTAGGTTGTTTCCAATTTTCACTTTTATGGACAATGCTGCAATGAATCTCTTGCTTCTGTGCGTGTGAACGGACTTGTGGATATACATTTAGAAATGGAGTTGTTAGCTTTTAGGATATGTGTGTCAGGGCCAGGACCAGCGTGAGGCAAGCACAGCACCTAGCGTAGTCTTTCGGGAGAGCCCCACTCTCAAGAGCCAACCTGCATAGCAGGATGCCCAGAGTGAGACCTCCTTCAGGACCTGCCCGGACACCTGGCCTCCCTGACCTCAGGTGACCCTGAAGAACACACCTATCCACTTTCAGAAATGTTGCCAAATTGCTTCTCCCTGTGTTTGAACCAATGTGCATTCTCATTGGCACAGTGTGATAGTCCTATTTATGACTCATTCTTGTTAAATTTGATGTCACACTTCTAATTTTTGCTAATCTGATAGATGTGATCCAGATTGTTAGTTTAATTTACATTTTACCTACTACTAGTAAATTTGAACACATTATCCTAAGTTTATTAACCACTCAGATTCCATTTTTTTTTTTGTGAACTGTCTTTCATATGCTCTGTCTGTTTATCGTATTACATATATTTTTCTTATTGGTTTATAAGTGTTCTTCTGTCCTGGGTCCTAACCCTTTTGTGTTACATGGATTGCAGATATTTTCTCCCAGACTGTATTTTGTCTATACTATCTTTTGTTCTACAAAAGTTTTATATTTTAGTATACTCAAAATTGTGTATTGTTACCTTTGTTGATTATATTTTTCTCTCTTCCCTAACCTGATGTCATAAAAGATATTTTCATAAATTTTATTCTGAAGTTCAGAAGTGATGCTTTTTTGTATTTAAAACTTTAATATACTTGAAGTGTATTTTTGTGTATAATATAAAGTTTTCCACATGAATAACCAGTTTCCATAAAGATAAGCAGCAAAAAAAGTTTGAAGAATATTCATAATTTTTGACTCAGGAATCACATTATTAAGATTCATCCCAAAGAAAGAAACAGAGATACATGCAAAGATAAACTGTGGTGATGATCCTGTGATGATGGAAGAATTGCAAACAATCCAAATATTTAAGAGTGAGAAAATAGATGAAATAAATTTGATTAGTTATGTAATGCTATATAGCTATAAAAAAACAACACATTTGAAAAAAATTTAATGGCTTGGAAATATGTTAATGGTAGAGTATTAAGTGAAAAGGCTGGTTAAAGCAGTGTATGTAGTTTAATATTTTGGGGAAAAATATATAAATAGACACAAAATAAGCTGAAAAGTAATTTATTGAACTATTTGTGGTTATCTGTAGGTCATGAAATTATGGGTAAATGATTTTCTTTTCTTTTCACATCTACATTTTCTATGTTTAATATATTTTACTCTGTCATAACAAAAATTGGAAGCTACTTTAAAATAATCATTCTAAAGATTGAGGTTAACAGAGTATTCACATGTGACGAATGACAAATAAATTGTCTTTGTTACCTGGTACTATGGTCAGAAGGAGTGAAGCCCAAAATCTTAATGATAGGACAGGACTGAGGTCAAACATCCTTCCCACAATCCTCCATACTTATATAGCCACGTGTCCTGACTTGAGGTTCAGAAGATAAGATTACCATAACCATAGGTTATGGATGCAGAGGCCTGCTCAAACCACATGGAGTCTCAAGGCTATATTGTAATCACTCTAATCTAGATTTATTTTTATACGTGTAGGAATCAAAATTGTGGTTCAACAACTGGAATTTAGTGAGGTAAATGTAGGCATCCTGGCAGTTACAAAAGGTGTTATCTTTAAGAAAAGGCAGGAAACCTCTTATCATATAGGGGATGTTATATATGATATGAAGATACTTGCTGCTGAATTTGTGTGATAAGTAGGAAGTTCAGAATTTTCTCCCAGGTTTTCTCAAAAGCCAAATAAAAACCTGACCTTTGGTTAGATCTTTCTGAGGGATGCTTTATGTTTTTTTGTCCCCAGCAACACACACATGCCAGTGCTTTGTGCAAAAAGCATAATCCTGAAAAATTAGATAGAGTTTTAATTTTTTTATATTTTGAAAAGTTTAAAAATCATTTTAAAATACCAAGATTAGTTGGATGCATTGTACCCATCAATGTGCAGGTCAGTGTTAACAACATATTCTCCAGAGGGGGAAAATAAGTTCTCATTTGCAGCATTTGCTGGTTTCTGTAGTGTAAATACTTTCACCATGGCTGATTTGAAGCCATCATGGTCACATCATTGAGTGGGCAGTAGGAAGAGATGTGCACAATCCACTCTTCCCAGTGTGACCTAACTCCAGCATACCACTGATTATGCCTAATAGCCGTAGTTAGCAAATATTAACAATTTTGAATGACATTTTTTTTCAGAAAATAAAACGTGAACAATGCTAAAGTCCTCCTTGTTTCTCTCCACAGATCCATCTCCTTACAATCCTTCCCCAGAGACAACTACTTAAGAATCTGGTATGTACTCTTCCATACTATATTTTAACACTTTTACTACACATATATGTAGTCAAAATAATACATAGTAATGCTTGGCATATTTTGACTTTTTCCTAATGCTATCATATTATACATATTTTTCAACTTCCTTTTCTCTTCAATATGTGTTTGAAACTTCTTTGTATTGATACATACAGATGCAGTTCATCCATTAAAACTGCTGATTGTGCTCAGTTATATGAAAATATCACAATTTATTTATCTGTCATCTTATTCATAGACTTTCAGGTTGTTTCCAATTTTTTGCTAAGTGATGTAACCACCCTACATATGCAATCTCAGTATGTAGAGTTACCATACCTAAAAGTGAAATGAATGGTTTGTAAGGGATGCTCATTTTCAACTTTAGTAATATTGACAAATTGTTCTCCAAGTGGTTGTACCAATTTATGCTCCTGGCAGAAGTATATGAGGGTTCTTGTTTTCCAGATTCTTGCCAATTCCTAATATCATCAGATTTTTTAAAATGTAGCCAAACTTAGGACATGAGATGGTATCTTGTTTTAACTTGCATTGCTCAGATTACTAGTTAGGTTGAACATTGTATTAGTTAGGGTAAAGGCTAAGCTGCTGTAACAAATATGCCCCCAGATACAGTAAGTTTAAATAAGAAAGACATTTTTCTTTTGTATAACAATCTTATATTGGGCAGCCCAGGCTGATAAGGTGGCTCTGCTCCACACAGTTATTCAGGGATCCTTCCATTTGTTGCACTGTCATCCCTTAGGTCATTGTCCTCCTGGTCTTTATGGCTGCAGTCAGGCTATTGCTAGATACTAACTTGTAGAAAAAGATTAGAGAATTCCTGAGAAAGCAATTTTCTTATATGCAAATAAAGCGTAAGTTGCACACATCTCTTCCACTCACATTCTATTGGAAAAACTTAGTCTTGCAGATGCATAGGTGCATCCTTGGGAGGAGGCTGGGAAATATAATCCCTGGTTGGACAACGATGTGTTAGGGAGGAAGGGAAGAAGGGGTGGGGGACTTGCATTTTTTTCTAAAGCACGTGTTTATTGGTTTTCTGGGCTTCCTCTTCTATGATTCAGCTGGTAATATGTCTTACCCATTTTTATTATTTTGTTTTTCTTATTGATTTATAGGATTTCTTTATATGTCCTAGTTTGCCTGTCTAATTTTTACAATCAATTTGATCATTTAAAATGTACCAGTATATGTACATCAAAAAAAATATTTTAGGGGCTGGCTGAGTGGTGCGGTGGTTAAGTACTGGCTTGGGAAGCCAGCGACCCTGGTTCAGGTCCCACACATGGGGGCCAGTGACACTGCCCTCAAAAGAAAAAAATATATATTTTAAAATATTTTAGTGTGCATTTAAAGGAGTTTGTTTTTTAAATAAGTCATATCATATTATTTTTACCAATTAAGATTCCTCTTATAAAATGAGTAATTACTATCTAACCCAATTTTTCCCTTTCTGGAAATATAGAATCTTACCTACTCAGTTTATTTAAAATGAGATAGAACAATATACTCTACTGTCTTCTTAAAAATCAGTTTTAAGTCAACTTTTTCAGGCTCATGTAAGTTACTCAAAGTTAAAACTTAAAACTTAAAAAATGTGATTTCTTAGATTCAATTGAACCTACTGAATCTATAAGGGAATCTGAAAATGTGTGACATTGTGGCAATTTTCTTAACCACTCTGAGTTTCCATTTTCTCAACTGTAAGGATGATATTATTTGCTATTGTCTACTAAAGGGGATTATTATAAGAATCAAGCAAAATAATGTGGAGAAAATACTCTATAGAATTCAAAGTTTATATAATTGTTAGGAATTAGAATCATAAATAGGTTTCAGCACCATGCATTAGATTTCCTTTGAAGTATCCTAAATCCTGTTTCCAATCACTGCCATACGCTGTGTACTATCTACACAAATATTTCATAACAGGGTCTGACTTTTGACAGTCCCTACCATGTATGTCTGGGTGTGTGTGTAGGTATGGTTGGAATAACAGCCGACCAAGGTCCTTAACCCACCATGTCTATGTGAGATGACTCTCCTGCAAGTGGCTGTTGTTCAGAACTGCTCCTTTCAGACTGGTTTTCCAGCCTGTTTTGAGCCAAGCAGCATCACTTCAAGTTGTGCCCTGGAGTTTCCTTCTACCACTGACTCAGGCCAGCCCAACTTGTCATTCATCACTGCCTTCATTAAGGGCTATTTTCAGTCTCCTGGATTTTTACATCCAGTCTGTCACACACATTTAAAGCCCACTGCAGTTAGGTGGGCAGCATGGAAATGGCATCTCCCTGCCCCAGTCCCTTTCCCCAGTATCTCTTTTCCAGCACTGCCCTGCATGGCAATCCTCAGGCTTGATCAAGGGAAAAGAGGGCTGGTGGAGGCAGAGAAAAAAACGAATGTCCTGAGATGTGATTTTTTGCTCTCTTAGAGATAAATTAACTTTTAAAAGTCAGAAAGGAGACTTTTAACAATGTGTTGAAGAAGTTGAATATGTAGTAAAATTCTCATTATTTTATTGATGTACTTGAATTTTATTTAAAAAATGAGAACAGCAATGTTCTTGTGACAAAATGCAGGACAGTTACTTTATACTGTGTAGCCTACACCTGCAATGGGAAAGAGGACGTGAGCTGAGGGGACTGTGCGGTGGCTAAGGTGAGGGACTTAGCAGGGTGAGGGTCTCTGTCCTCCCTCTTACCCAGGATGGCGTGAACATCCATTCATTTAATAAGCATATTGAGCAACTCGTATATACTGCAGTATCCTAGGTGCTGGGATATAGCAGAGGCTGAAACACGTGAGATCCTGCTCTCATGGAGTTAAAATGGTAGTATAAAGAGAAGGCTAAGAGGCAAGAGATAGACAAAAAGACACATGATAATTAAAATAAATAAATAAAAACATATTAGTGGTAAATACTACATAAATATTCTTTTTAAAAAGAGTGGTATGAAGGAGACTGGGGACACCAGGGAAGGTCTTTCTGAAACAGTGACATATAAGCTGAGATATAAATGATAAGCAGGAGAAAATCATGTAAAATTAGGTGGGAAAAACAGATAGGGAAGAGTGCTTGGCTAGTGCAAAAGAACATCAGTAGGACCAAGTTTAACGGTCCTAGTGTACAAGAGAGAAGGCTCAGTGGGGAGGTGAAGGCAGATGACAAGGAGGCGCGTGTGCAAAGGTTGGCTGTGGCCAGATCACGCAGAGCTCTGTCAGGAAAGGCCTGATTCATAAGTCCAGGGGATTAATCCAGGATGGGGTCCACCTTGGGGAGCCTCTGGGGCAATGAGAAAGCCATGCTTCTCAGAATCAGGTAGCTTCCAGATCCAGAGAGTTTCTTTGAGTTGACTCAAGGACCAGTGTTTGGAGGTAAAAGGCAGACCTTGGGGAGATTGGAACCATTACAGAAACAGCATCCTGCCCTGGAAGAATAGACTAGTGGGTACTGGGTGAGTTGATGATGGTCTAAGTCGATGGAAGTGAAACCCCAGAGCGAGGTAGGACAGCTATATTCCAGGTGAAGACTGAGTGGAGATACTGAGGCTCTTACCACACATGAACATCACATACACATCAGTTTAGTCCCTTGTATCCCATACTGCAGACCTAGGGCAGCAAATGGGCTCCAGAGCCCTCTCACTGGTGCGGGGGAGCTCCAAATGTACGGCAAGGCCTGACTTTCATTGGCTTACATCCTCACCAGGGCTGACCCTCAAGTTGGCAGGTTATTTTGGTGGGGAAGCAGCAGCTATATATATACAGCACTGGAGTAGGCTGAGAGTGACATCTAAGATGGACACAATCTTGCTTTTGAAGGCTATGATCAAATTCCGGATTGAATTTAGGTACCACTCAAGGAAACCTTTCATATTTTTTTGAACATTGTAGAGCAACCACCTGGTAAAGGAACAAAGGTAAAAGTGAATAAGACTTAATTATACATTCCACAGGGAGATATGCCCTGGAGTAGTTCAGGCACAAGTTGAGGCTTTATGTGCCAAGGGACATCTTAGGATAGCAGAATATGTCCCTGTATCAAAGATGGTACCATGTCTAACTACAAGGCCCTTAATTTTTGCAGCCAGGATAACCTCCAGACAGCCCGAAAGCCCATACTTTGCTTACTAGACAATCCTGTCTCCTAAGGAAACATGTCCCTAAGCTTTGCATTTGTTGTAGTAAAATTAGACCATAATTATGAGGAATTGAAACAAGGCACATTTCATAGAGAGATACTATATAATATTGCATTAAAATGTACATGTCTGTTTGCTCAGTGGAAACTATATAGATAGACACTACACCCAACTATGTACATCACATGAGGAACTTTCTATAAAAATTAAAAAATCATTATTATTATTTTTTTTTTGAGGGCAGTGTCACTGGCCCTCATATGTGGGATCCGAACCGGGGCCACTGGCTTCCCAAGCCAGCATCCAACCACCGTGCCATTCGGCCCGCCCAAAATCATTATTATTTTTTATGAGAAGCACTCATTTCTTGGTGCCTGTGTTACAGACACTGTGCTGAGTTCATGTTATATGATCTCATGTCCCCTCTACTGTGCCATCATTTTTTTTAAAAGATTTTATTGGGGAATTGGGGGAGGGGAACAGTGTTGGGGAACTGGGGAAAGGGAGCAGACAAGTTGCTGTCCTTTTGTTCTTCAGTCTAGTTGCGGAGGATGTTGCTTCACTGGCCCATGTTGGTATCATCATTACACTCTTCCCGGGTGAGGCAGATGGGTCGCCAGCCTCTGGACAGCTGCTCATGACGGATCTTGGCAGCTTACACTAGCTGCCAGCTACTCATGCTGGCTGCTGACCATTCACTGTAGCCTATGGCAGCCCACTGCAGCAGGGGCTGCACCCATGCCATCCCAGGGACTCACAGCATCCCAGCTCCAGGTGAACTGTTGTTCACCATCTTAGCTGTAGATGGCAGTGTCACTGGCCCTCATATGTGGGATCCGAACCGGGGCCACTGGAGTCCCAAGCCAGCTCTTAACCAACAAACCACTCAGCCGGCCCTGTGCCATCATTTTTTTTTTTTTTGAGGGCAGTGTCACTGGCCCTCATATGTGGAACCCAAACCACGGCCACCGGCATCCCAAGCCAGTGCTCAACCAATGCGCCACTCGGCCAGCCCTGTGCCATCATTTTTAAGTAAAGATAATATACTCAGGAAATCCCAGGGTTTGGAGGGTCATCTGGTCTGACTTACAGCAGCTTTTCCATGAATGTAATCTTTACCTCATGGGACTTGAGTAATCACTTAGTTGTACTGTCCTTTTTTTTTTCTTGGGAGGATGAGAGCAATAACAAATTAACTAAACTAAGTGCTTGGTTCATAGCTATTAGAGATAGAAGGGACCTTGAGAGGCCAGAGCTGCCTTTCTGCCTTCAGTTATGTACAGGAGGGTAGGAGCCACCTCCTCAAGGCCATATAGCTAGACAATAGTAGGATGGAAGCCACAGCCCAGGTCTCCTATTAAGATCATGTCTCCTATGAAGATCTCCTTCCCTTACACTGAGCTTTGGAGTGAGAGTGAGTCTATGTGTACTGAGATGTAGCACCTCCATGCAATTGGTGTTCCTTTCATAAGTTGCATTTTTACAGCATAGGATGAAATTAGGGAGGGATAAAGAGTGGTTCCTGCAAGTGGCAGAGTGTGCTTTGAACCTGCCATTTTGGAGGAATTTAGGAAAAGAAGCGAAAACTAAAGAAACAGGATCGTAGGCTTCTTATCCCAGCCCCACATGTACTAACATTCTAGCCAAATGTTGAAACAAATGTACCTCTTTCCTGCTTCACCTCTTCTACTCAAGCATGTCCGCTCCATCCCTCCCATCTGCTTATATCCCAGACCTCTGGATGGCTTGAGGATACAGCACAGGATTAAAGAGGGAAGGTGCTACGGGGAACTTGCTGCCAGTCTTAAGTGATTTTTTAAATGCAGAAATGGTAATTAGCAGCCCTGAAGGGCTTGTGTGTGTGAGTGTGAGTGTGAGTGTGTGAGTATGTGTGTGTGAGTGTGGGTTGGGGAGGGAACACTCTTCCTGATGACTATACCTGAAAGCCAGTTGTTCCTGACCTACAAATGAGGTTTCCTGAATGGCAGAGAAATAGTCTCTCCCACCATGAAAGGAGCCAGTCTCAGAAAAATCTCTGGTGAGACAGAAAGGTCTGAACAAACATAGACAAGACATTGATTTAATGCAGATGCTGACACCACAAGGCAAATGAGGAGAAAAGGGAATATTTGGGGAGAAGCTGCATCTCTTGAAAAGAAAGAGAAAGCAAAGGAATAAATTAAAAGGCCAAGAATTGGCAGCAAGGGATTGATCTTGTACATTTATAACCCTGTCAACAAGAGCATACAAAGAAGTGACCCTGGAAGGAATGAGGAAACTGTGGAGCTTTAGCGGAGGATCAAGAACCCAAAACATGAAGCCTGCTCACCCAAGCTGTGAAACCATCATCTCCCTGGTTAGGACGGGTTGAAGCTCAAACTGCCCTCACACCAGAATGATTTATTTACAGATAAATTATGTAGCTATAATTAAGCACATAGATTGAACTGAAATGTTTATTCAGAATATCGCTCATACCATGCTTGTTGAATTGAACTTAAATGACCCTCTGCATTTAAAATGCCATTGGGGAGCTGGGTAGTAGGAGGAGGAATAGGGGAAGTGGCAGGAGGGGACAAAGAACCCCACGAATAGGCTGCATTCCTCACAGCAAAAGACCATTCTCGATTGGGGCTCTCTGTACTTTGCTGACTTGCTGGAGAGGAGGGTGTGACAGAGTTAATATCCCCACGTGGAAGTTCCATCAGCATACTTGAAGGCATGCTGGTGAACTGAGTCAGTGAGTTAGTCAAATCTCCGCTCCACCCAGGAGCGAAACGACAATAGAGTCTTTCAGGGCATAGATGTGAGTCATGCTTGAGCATCAACCATGCAGTGCAGCCCATGACATCACCTCGACCATTTACTATTTGGCCCACAGAATGGCTGTGGGAGTAGTGATTGAATCTGAATCAAATTCAACTCCATTAGGTTAACCTTTCCAAGGTCAACATCTGCTGCTTGCTTTTTGGCCAGCCAGCAATCTCGAAAATGAGTGTAGATAGCTTAGTAATGAGGCTTCATAATAGGAATCTGGGTCCTAATTACATTTTATGCAGCATGTACTTGCGGACAAGAGGGTATCTATCTTGCTAGGTTTCTCAGAGTTGTCAATTATATGTCAAAAATTACAGCAGCAAATGCCCTTTCAAAAAGTATCCTACAGATGGTTTCCATTAAATATGTATATGAACTTTGTGTACATATACACGTATGTACCTATATATACATATACAGATATATTAGCATTAAGTACTTATAATACATCTATGTAGGTATCTTTACAGGTCTATATGTGTATATGTACACAAAGTTGTTCACTGTGGCATTTTTTGTTACAACAATAAACATCTAACACTAAATTCCCAACAGTAAAATATTTTAAATTAGATTATGGCCCATCTATACAGTGCATGAGATGTTATGAAGCTGTTGACAAGAAAAAAGTATGTTGATATGAGCCCATATGCTATTATTGCATGCTATTATTCTTTTAATGCTTAAGATAAGTGGAAAAAAAACCAACCTATGTGACAGACAAAAATATACAGTAGATCCCATTTATGTAAAAAAAGGGTAGACATAAATATATAAATTAAACCTTAGACAGTCTATGAAAAAATGGGGAAAAGAGCTTTTAACTGCGTTATGCTCCCGAGAGGGACTGGCAGGCTTGGAAAGGTAGAGAGCTGTCAGGGAAAATTTGTTTGTTAAAATGAGGTTTTTTTTTCCTTAATGTATCTTTTGAAATATGCTACACATTTAAATAAAGAAAGATACAATAAATGCATTCAATTTTCAGAAGCCAGAGTATCATTACTGAGTTACTGGATGAAAATATACTTTAAAAATGATTCCAAGTTTCCATAAATAAGGATTCAAGTACCCCCAAAGCAATTTCATTGTTAATCTTTTAATACTGCCATGTCTTCTCTTTAGCACCATTTTCAAGGAGTTGGGGCATTCTCTTTCTAGAAATTTCCTTTCTTAATGGTTCAGACAATCATTAATCTAATAATAGAAGGAAGCTATTAGAGACCCTGTGTGCCAGATATTACTCATGCTTGATAAATTGCATGCCCAAAGGAATACAAAAGAAAAGCACGTCAACAAAAATAAAATTTAATTCACATTTATTAAAACAATATGTGCCAAACAGCTCTTTTTTTTTTTGTGGGAGAGGAAAAATAGCAACATGTATCAAGAAATCTAACAACTGAACAAAAGATTATACCCCATAGGTTTCAATTATTCAATGAACTTTTCTTGATTATTTACTTTGTATCAGGCATAATGCTAAGAATGAGTAGCAGGGCAGTATGGTGAAAAGAACAGATGAATCAAAACAATAATTACAATGCAATGCAGTCAGTCAGTGGTAAAACAGAGACCAAGAAGAAAGTACATTTAAGCAAGTGCAAAACAGCATATAAACATGAAAGAATGAGGTATTGAGGGAAAGACAAGAAGTCTGCTGTTACTGGGAGAAGGATACATATCTCCAACTGCCTCTGCCTACTCACCATGTCCATTGGATATCAAATAAGCACCTCAAACTTAATGATCCCAAACTGAGCATCTTATTCCTACACACACACACACACACACACACACACACACACACACACACAGAGCCTTCATCAACTCCTTCCATGGTCTTCCTCTTCTGAATTCATGGCAACCACATCCTTCAGTTGCTCAAGCCAAATGCCAAGGAGTCATTATTGCATCCTCTCTCTACCCCATATTCAGAGTGTCAGCAAATCCTTTCGGCTCCACTGAAAGGATCCAGAACCCGATCGTGCCTCATCAGCCCCATCACTTCCACCTTGGTCCAAGCCCTTGTCATCTCTGGAAGGGTTGCCTCGCTCCAACCTATTCTCCGCATAGCAGACCCATTGATCTGTTTATGAGGAAAGACAGATCATGTAATTCTCCAGCTCAAAACCCCCCAGTGACCCTCTTTTCGCATTGAGTAAAAACTAAATGCCTCCCTGTGGTTGACTGAGGCCTTGAATGACCTGACGCGTCCCCTCCCCTCATTCTGCTCAGGCCCCGCCACTCCTTCTGGCCCACGCTTCTCCACCCACAGGAGTCTGGCTCTTCGTCCAGCCTCCCCCAGGCACACTTGCTTTGTCCCCTGCAGTTTTTAGTCAATGACCCTTCTCAGCAAGTCTTGCTAATCTCCCACATTAAAGTGCAGTGTCTTCTCTTACACCCTATCCTCTTCTTTATTATTTTTATCATACCATATGTAACTATCAAACACACTCTATATTCAAAATATTTAGTTTATTATCTGCCGCCTACAGCCCAGAATATAAATCCCAAAAGGGTAGAGATTTTTGTCTGTTTTTTTTTCACTACTGTGTTCTCACATCCTAGACTAACCCTCAGAATATCATAGACATTCAATAAATATTTGTGAATTCATGAATGAATGGGTGGGGTCTGAATAGGGTATGAAATGATCAACGTTCAGATTGAAGGGATACAAAAAGGCCCAGTTCTTGAAGGTGCCATGGTGAGAATTCTGAACCTCATCACTATAGAAAGCCATAGGAACAAGAGTGGTGATTATACCATTTGTGTATATATCACACACACACCCACACAGCATAAAGAATGCAATGGAATGGGGGAAAGGCAGGAAAAAGCAAAGCTAAAAGATGATTGCAATGATATTTGACAGTGAGGATGGAAAAAAGGATGCAGATTTCAGAGACATTTTAGAATAGAATTCATGAAACACAGTGGCTAAATTAATGTGGAAGGTGAAGCAGACAAGGATTGCCAAGAGGTAACCCTGAGTTTCTAGTCTGAAAGTTTGGACATGTGTTTGAATATCATTAAATAAAATTAGAAGTATGATCCGCAAGGAAGGTAATAAAAGCCAATAGCTGTGTCTTCCAGGAGGAAATGCAAACTGGATGCCTTCTGGACTTTATAATCGATCTCGTGCTATGATTCCATCTTTACATCTTGCGTGAGTGATTTCCTGCAGCAGATGGTGGGCATACTAAGCTCTGGTCTGTCTTTCCATTTCTTAAATTAGTATTTCCTAATATGAACTGGAATCTATGGCTGGAAATTTGGGGATATTTAAAATGAACAATTCACATGTAAATTGCAGGTACTTGAAACTTATTAGATAATACTACAAAATTTTGTGATTGAGTGCTTCTAGGTCACAGAGGAATTTAATGACCTTAAAAGCAATTCATAGTTTGCTAAATAGAAAAGAAGAAATAAATAATATATAAATGGATGCTGCCATAATACTTGGTAATATCATATAAGATGTTAGAGTAGGCATCCAAATATTCGGGCTGGATTTCATTTTTTCTTTTTTTTTAAGATTTTTTTTTTTTTAATTGGGGAATTGGGGGAGGGGAACAGCTTTGGGGAATCAGGGAAGGGGAACAGACAAGTTGCTGTCTCTTTGTTCTTCAGTCTAGTTGCAGAGAACATTGTTTCATTGGCCCATGTTGTTATCAGCACTGCGCTCTTCCCGGATGAGGTAGATAGGTCACTGGCCTCTGGATGGTCACTCACCGCGGCTCCCGTGGCTCTTGGCAGCTCACGCTGACTGCTGGCCACTCACTGTAGCCTATGGCAGCCCACTGCAGCAGGGGCTGCAGCCTACACCATCACCGGGGCTCGCACAGCCCAGCTCCAGGTGGAGCTGTTGTTAGCTGTAGAGGGCAGTGTCACTGGCCCTCATATGTGGGATCCGAACTGGGGCCGCTGGCATCCCAAAACCAGCTCTTAACCAATGCGCCACTCAGCTGGTCCGCTGGATTTCTTTTTATACAGGCATTTTAGAACATGCTGTGAATACAGTTCTACATTATTTGCATACTAAACATGTGAACATCTTAACTTCTGCAAAGACTCAAGCTTCCTCTCGTTTTTTTCTGAGCTGTAGGATCCCCTCAGTCTCGCTCTCATTTTCTACCATTTGATAAAGACATGGATCTGAGAAATGCTGTACTTGCCTCTTCACTCTATTACAGAAAAGATTCCAGTGTAAGAAAAACAGGAGGCAGGCCCAATGGTCAACTTCAGCTGTCACCTGGTCCCCATGGCAGGTGGGCAGTCCCAATGGTTACGCTCCTGGGAATGTCAGTCCAGGGCTGCCAACAGGAAACAGAAACCCAGGTTTCCATATGAAATCTTTCTTGCAAGAAGGTTAGCAAGCATGTAAAAAAAAAAAATAGTTAAAGTACTGTGTGGGCCAATAATATACACAGAAACTAAACATGTCTATTGGCTTGAATGGAAGTTTGAACTCTGCTTTAGAGTTTACAAAATTCTTTCAGGTACATCCTCTCTCTTGACCTCATAACAAACTGGAGAGATAGGACTGTTATCATTTTCCTTTTCTGATATGGTAGTGACCTGAGAGAGGATGAGAAGCTTGCCCAAATTGCACAAATCTAAGCCTTCTCAGGTCTAAGCCTCTTAATCCAAATCCTGTGCTCTTTCCTCAATTCCATATTGTTATTTTAAATGTTTAGAAGATTGAGACAAACTTTAGATTCTGGTTGCCTTCCTTTTCCTTCAAATTATACAAATTATTTGCAATCAAAGTAAATATACAAAAATTTATTGTATAATATATATGTAATTTCATTGAACTTGCCTTATAGGTTTAAGAAAAAAATAGACTAATCATGAAAAATGCAGCAAAGTTTATGATTCTTTAAAACCTTAGATAACATAAGTCTAACCCTAGCTGGGTGATGTGTATTTGTTTGTCTCTTCCTTTAATATGTAGATATTACATTTCAAAAAATAAGCACAAGAAAAACAAGATACAGAACTAAATACCTATAGCCTGTCAAAAAAGCAAGTGAGAGACTTCATATTACATTGCATACAGCATTTTATACTTTATAGTAATATGTCAGTTATACCTCAGTAAAAGACTTTATAAATCCTCTCTACCACATATGATCCTATTTGATTCTCATAACAACTTATGACAAATATAGGGAAGGTATTACTATTCACTTATGGGAGAGGAGGAAATTGTAGCTCAGAGAAAAGAAAAGATCTATTTGCTCAAGGTCATACTGCTTATGAGTAGAGACCAAGAGACTACCATCAAGGATGAGATTTTCATACAGTCTGCCACTACATAGCTCTGTGACTTAAGCAAGACACATTTCCCTGGGCATTGTCCTCTTTTCATGAAATAATGGATTTTACCTATATAATCTCTATGTCCCCTCCAGCTCTGACATTCCAGGGATTAACAACAGACCCAAGGCCTCTGATTCCTAGCCCGAAACGCTTTCACCCTTCCACCCTGCCTCCCACGCTCTTCCCACCTGAAGGCTCTTACTCTGCTAGGAGAGCTGTGATATCTCTGATCAAATTTGGACATAGAGGCACTGCCCTGAAACATGAGTAGCAAAGGAGTCAGGACAGTCAGAAAGGGGCTGCTCTAATGGTTGCTACAGGTCAGAAGAGATCTAAGGAACTAAGATCCAGGACAATAGGCAGCAACCAAAAACACTGGGTTCACAATAGTCAAAACAAGGCAGACACTGGAAACGGAGAGATACACGCTAAGGCGGAAGGTGACTGGAGTTGCTAGCCACGAGCTGGCCAGAGATAAAAAAAAAAAAAAAAAAAAAGATGTCATGCTAAGGAAGGAGACAGCCATGTGTCAGCAGTCCAGAAGGAAAAGTTAGCCAGATGGGTGCCAGGTGCTGAGCTTACCTGTGGTCTGTGATGCTAGCAGTAGCTGGCCAGGGCGAGTCAGATGCTGGATGAGGACAAGGATGGCTTCCTCTCGGGTCTTTGTATTATTTTTAATTTTTTAGTACATAAAGTATGACCTAAAGTGATCATGGCAAACTTGGGAGCCGAAACTTTCTGGATGAAGTTATAGATCAGGGATGAGTGGGATCATAGAGTGTGTATGGGGCAGGAGAGTGGAATTGCTGCATTCATAAGATTGTTCTTATGTCTTGTGTCCAGGGACAGCATATCATATCCACTGTTCCAGCCTTCATATAGAGGAGAAGGTTCAGGCCTGTGCTCTTTACTCTGAGTGAAAATTGGTGAGAGTTTGGCACATGGAAAATTGGTGAGAGTTTGGCACATGGATAACTAGTGAGATAAGCCTACCTCCCTCTATGTCAAGGTTAAGTCTTCCATAAAACTTATTTCACCTTAACAAGTGTGGAGAAAGGAATTGAGAATTCACCACTTTGGGTTTATGAAGAAATATTAACAGATGTGACTGAAAACAATTTATATTCTAATGGCTAATGGAATGTGTGCTTGTGTATTCTTATGCTTTGTAAATTTCCCAGATTTAATTTACAATATACATCTAATATAGATATATGAGTAATAACATTATGGAAAACTCTACTGTATATGTGTGATAGAATGAGGGTAAAACAGGCAAATGATGTCTTAGAATTATTGTGAAGATAGTTTTAATCTCACAGACTGTCTGAAAGAGACTTAAGGATCCCCAGCGAGCTCCAAGAAACAGCATTTTGGAAATTGCTCTTCAAGACCTCTATAGTTTCAACCTCCGCATAATATGGCATTAGGCTAGATAACCTTTAATATTCTTTTTACTGATTGTCCATGGTCTCTGACTTCCTTTTTTTCTGCCCCTTTAAGTTCATAGAACACTCTCCCACATTCATTGACTTATTTTCTTTCCCAATCTTGTAAGACAGTAGATTAAATCATGTTTTATATTGAGAACCTGGAAACATTATGAGTGAAAAACTGATATTTAGAAATCAACCCTACAGGCTGCCATAACCTCATCGATGCCACTGAGCCATGGGATGCATCCTACTCTGATCAGAAACATGGGGTTCCCATTCTCCTTCACCAGGGCCCCTTCAGGTTTGTCCATTTTATGTAGTGGGGTTCCACATAGATTTAATTTTTAAAAGAGTCCTCCAAGCAAAAGCAACCAAATATATATAAATTGAACCTCATCAAAATTAAAATCTTTTGTGGATCAAAATATACTATCAAGAATTGAACAGGGCCGGCCGAGTGGCACATTGGTTAAGAGCTGGTTTGGGATGCCAGTGGCCCCAGTTCGGATCCCACATATGAGGGCCAGTGACACTGCCCTCTACAGCTAACAACAGCTCCACCTGGAGCTGGGCTGCGAGCCCCAGCGACAGTGTAGGCTGCAGCCCCTGCTGCAGTGGGCTGCCATAGACTACAGTGAGTGGCCTACAGCCAGCGTGAGCGGCTGGCAACTGGATTGAGCTGCCAATAGCCGCGGTGAGCAACATCCAGAGGCCGGTGACCCATCTGCCTCATCCGGGAAGGGCGCAGTGATGATGCCAACATGGGCCAGTGAAGCAACATCTTCTGCAACTAGACTGAAGAACAAAAAGACAGCAACTTGTCTGTTCCCCTTCCCTGATTCCCCAACGCTGTTCCCCTCCCCCAATTCCCCAATAAAAATCTTTATAAAAGAAAAAAAAAAAAGAATTGAACAGAACAGAAGAAAATATTTGCAAAACATATATAAGAATCTGACATTCAGAATATGTAAAGAAGGGTCGGCCGAATGGCTCAGTTGGTTAAGAGCTCGCTCAAGAGCGCAAGCTGAGCTCTGAGCAACAGTGGTTCGAGGCCAGCCCAAGCTGAGTTGCCGTTGAGCTGCCAACAGGTGGCAGGATGGCTCAGCTAAAAACAAAACAAAACAAAACAAAAAACAGAATATGTAAAGAACCCTTGAATTCAATAATAAAAAGAGAAATAATCCAAAATTAAATGGACAAAGGACTTAAATAGACATTTCTCCAAAAAAGATGTATAAATGACAAACAAGCACATAAAAAGATGCTCAACATCATTAGTCATTGGGGAAATGCAAATCAAAACCACAATGAGATATCACTTCATGCCCACTAGGATAGCTATATTCAAAGAGAGAGGTAATGATAAGTGCTGATGAGGCTGTGGGAATTGGAACCTCATACATTTCTGTTTGGATTATAAAATAGTGCAGCTGCTATGGAAAACAGTTTTGCATTTGTTCAAAAAGTTAAACATAGAGTTACCATATGACTCTGCAATTCTACTCTTAGGTATATATCTAACAGAATTTAAAACATGTTCACACAAAAACTTGTACACAAATGTTTGTAGCCAATATTTCAAAATATCCCAAAGTGTGAAACATCTATTAACTGATAAATGGATAAACAAAATAATATAATAATATGGTATATCCATACAATGGAATATTATTCTGCTGTGTAAAGGAAAATACAGTACTGTTTCATGATATAACATGGATAAGCCTTAAAAATATATGCTAAGTGAAGAAAACTAGACACAAAAGGCCACATTTTGTATTATTCCATTTATATGAAATTTCCAGACTAGACAAATCCATACAGAGAGAAAGTAGATTAGTGGTTGCTAGGAGATGGGGAGAGAGGAGAAGGATGAGTGACTGCTAAGAGATATGGAGGCTCTTTCTGGAGTGATGAAATGTTCTGGGATTATATAGTGATGACATTGCATAGCACTGTGGATATACTGAAAACCAATGGATATATTAAAAACCACTTTAAAATGGTGAATTTTATGTTATATGAATTATATCCCAAATATAATTCAAATATGCCAAAAAGTGGTATCCCCCCAAAATCATTATTTGGAGATTTAGAGAGAACTTTGTGATCTAGAAAACAAACAAATGAATAAAGGATATTGTACTGTAGATTCCCATTGAAGAAGAATGTGTGATTTCTTGTTGCCAGATGGAGCGAGCCTCCCAGATAAGCAGAGGATAGCTTAGTTCTCAGGTCACTGCACTCCCAGGGCAGCTGCTATCATGCTCAAAGTTTGAAAATGTAGTTGTTCAAACTGAGTGACACAGAGCTGGCGGGGCACATGAGAACCCACAAGAAAATATGGCTGGCCAGTGTAAGGGCTACCTACCAATGCCCTTAGCCTGAGTTAGGGCAGAACTTTCCTATGTTCTTCTAAAACTCAGGCAGAAATGGAATTATTAGAGAGAAGGAAACAAGAACAACAACAAAAAATAAACACCACCATAACCATGAAAGCACATGGGTCTCATACATCACAGACAAACACAAAGGTGCAAGAGTTGAGTTTAATGGCAAAATACAAAACCTTTTTTAAAATATGAGCCAATTAAAAGCTCATTACCCAGAAACACATCTGATGGTGTGCAATGGTATAAGTCTTGATAGGCAATGGTGTGATGAACCTTTTCTTGAAGCTATCATACCTCCTGATTTACACCTGGAGTAAGAACCATCCGAGAGACCGGAAAAGCAATGGAGGACTCAAGCTTCAGGTAGTCATTCCAAGTGAAAGACCGGATGAGCCTGTCATAAGGTAGAGTAACTTTCAGAAAAGTAGTACAAGGGTGGTTTTCAATATACCAAGTAAAGGGATGCTGCCTGCTATAAGGGGAGCAGTCTTCAGGGGTTGACTTCCACAGGGGACCTGGGATTGCAGAGGGGACCTGATTAATAGGTAACATTGTTTGGGTTTTCAAGTCATGACTCAGATGACCCCATGCAGGCAGGAGGGACAAGGAAGTTCCAAAAAAAAAACGTGACATGTAGAAATTCTGTGTAGTGCACAAAGTTTGAAAGGTACATTATATTTTGTGTGTTATGTAGGCTGATTATACTAGAGTTCTGAAACTAGACTAGAGCAGTAATACTCAAAAGCAAACAAATTTGACAGACATTTAACTATAATCATTGCATACTGTAAGCTATCTATAGAGTTACATATTTAACTCACTCCTGAGAGAGGTAGAAAGTTTTATATTTTTTCTTAAGACAAGAAAAGTATACATTCTTTTGATGAGTTTTCTCATGTCCTGTCATCATGTAAAATGAAATTTAGGTCCAAAGGGCAGTAAGCAGTAACAAATATGCAGCATCCATCTGGAGTGGTGTATGAATAGTCATAAGGAAATGATTCCAAGATAAAAAAAACCATACATGCTTTCACCAAAGCCAGATAATTAGAAGTTTTGTTAAAGAAACAGTGTAAGATTTTTGTTGAACTTCCTAGTGAAGGTAAATCAAATTTAATTATATTTCAGTTGTCAATTCCTACCCAAATCCTTGAAATCTTTCATGAAAATAAATTAAAACCATAATTCTGAATCAGAAATTTGAGATCAAGCTCTCTCAATAGATTAGAATGTTGCATAGTTTCTCAAAATAACTTAAAATCTTAACAAGAATACATCATCTTCACACATTACTCTCTTTTCATAACTCATAGGATTCTTTCTTCCTTTGTAGTTATAGTAAAAAGGTTGTACATATCCCTTTTCTATTTTAGTAAGATTAGAGAAGGTAAGCTTAGTGACTGTAATTGGATGTAGGTTTGCAAAGGCGGGGCCACATCAGAAAGAGACAGCATTCACATTATCACGTGTGTCTGAAACACATCTGATAAGCACTGAGTCATCCACTAAATTACCTTCGAGTTAAGGCAGGATTGTGTGAGTGAGGAACTAAAGCACAGAAGGAAAAGGTAATTTGGGGGTAAGTGGCTGAGTCAGGTGAAAAAGTGACTAGGTGCAGAGCTCTGTTACTCCCTTGCCCTCCAAGCTGGCTTACAATCCCTTATCTGAAATTTGTAGGGTCAGATGTGTTTCAAAATTCCAAATGTTTTGGACGGCATGCAGATGAGCTATTTTGGATATGTTGCATATGATGAGACACCCCCAGATGGCTGGAGTAGCAGCTCATAACCAAATATATCAGCATATCTACATTCTAACAGCATATCTACATTTATCTCACTAAGTGTAATAAAGAAAGACTGAAAATAGCCTCACGTCAGTTTGGGTCAGGTTGGCCTTCAAATTCTGAAATATTATTAGTTTTCAGAAATTCTTTATGAAATGGTGGATAAGAGATTGTGAACCTATAATTAAATGTAAGAGCCTATTCTCTCTTCTTCCTGCAAGGAAGAAAGTCCTTTCCGGGGTTGTCGGTAGAAAATCCCTTCCGGTATCTTCTTTGCCCTCTGTCTCCCCTTGACCCTTCACAACAGAGCTTTAGCAAGAAACAGCAGCAACACTCACCCGAGTGTGACCCTGGCTCTCACTTGTCAGTGTGTCTTGTACGAGGTGAATTTCACGTCAAATACATAGTTCCTCATTAATTATACTCCAAAGAAAAAGATTTTGTAATTGCTGGATGTGGTGAATCATGGTGAGTATGTGAGTATCCAAGTAATTACCTTGAGGAATCTTTCATTCTATCATTCACCTTTACCTAAATCATGTATATTATTTGTCTAAGCAGTCCAAGATAATCTGATGATTAAAAAGAATAATAATTTCCCAGTGAATCTGAATAAATGAGGTGTCTTTTCTCCTTCTATTTGCTCCCTTTCTTTCCCCACTGAACCCTCTGCTCCCAATCCAAGTTAAATAGGATTAGAAGTGTGAGCAAATTCTGAAAAATGCTATTTTGGGTGTTAAGATAACGAGCACCTTGTTCATAAACATAGCGAATATAGTCAATTTGAAATAAGGCCATCTTTTTGGCTGTAAGCCAAGTTTGCACTGGCAGAGCTGTCAGCTTGGGAACTGAAAATGCCATTTTCTTGGTCTTCAGTCCTACTCAATGAAGGGGAGCAATGAAGAAAGAGTCTTAGCTGTGAGGACCAATGGCTTTGTCAGAAAGGGTTCAGTGTATGTATGCAGATGGGTGTTGTCCAATAGAAACATAATGTGAGCCACACTTGTCATTTAAAATTTTCTAGTAGCCGCATTAAAAAAAAGTGAAATTAATTTTAATAATATATTTTATTTAAACCAGTATATCCAAAACATTAACTTTCTGATATGCAATCAATATAAAAATTAAACATGAACTATTTTATTGGGTTGTCGGAAAAGTCATGATGCATGTTTGCAACAGATGGCACTAGTTCATTTTTGGAAGTACTAGAGTCATTCGCATCTATGTTATTGATAAGTCATTTGACAGCTGACAGTTCTAGCTTCATTAAAAAAAATATTGAATGATTTGGTTGAGTTTTGGAGATTTTACAACAAGTTGAACATGGAAGACCAAACTGTGCATTTTTGCTGTTTTACTTCCATAAACGGAAGACTGCGCATCAAGCTTGTGAAAAGTTGCATAAAGGTTACGGTGACAATGCTCTACAAGAATGTCAGTGCCAACGATGGTTCACGAAATTCCGTGCTGGTGATTTTGATCTCAATGACGCTCCTCGGTCAGCGAGGCCCACTGAGGTTGATGATGACAAAACAAAGGCATTGATAGAGTCAAACCCATGTTACATGACAAGAGAGATTGCAGAAACATTGAACATCCATCATTCAAGCATTCACGACCACCTGAAGAAGCTGGGATATGTAAGCAAGCTCGATATTTGGGTTCCGCATGACCTCAAAGAAGTTCATTTGACGGCGTGTATAAACATCTGCAATATGCTCATTAAATGTGAGGAAAATGATTCTTTTTTGAAGCGACTGATAACTGGTGATGAGAAGTGGATTGTTTACAACAATGTGGTGTGCACAAACGGTCTTGGTCCTGATGTGATGATTCACCTCAAACAACATGGAAAGCAGACATTTATCAGTGGAAGGTTATGCTCTCAGTGTGGTGGGATTTTAAAAGTGCTCTGTTTTTCGAGCTCCTACCAAGGAACCAAACAATCAATTTGAATGTGTACTGTCGGCAATTGGACAGTTTGAACAAATTCATCATCTACAAACATCTGGAGCTTATTAATTGTAAAGAAGTTGTGTTCCATCGTGACAATGCAAGACCACACACAAGTTTGATCACCTGTCAAAAACTATTGGAGCTTGGATGGGATGTGTTGCCACACCCACCATACTCACCTGACCTTGTGCCATCAGACTTCCATTTGTTTTTCTCTCTTTAAAACTCCGTGCGTGGTATAACGTTCAATTCAGATGAGGCTGTAAATCAGCACCTTGTTCAGTTTTTCGCAAATAAGACAGGTCCTTCTATTAACAAGGAATTATAAAGCTCTCCGAAAAATGGCAAAAGGTTATCAAGCAAAACGGGCAATGATTGATCTTTGTTCTTTATATAAATCAATGACCTTTGAAAAACATAGACAAACTATGTCATGACTTTTCCAACCACCCAATACATTCTTTTTTTTTTCACCCCAAGTGTTCAAAATCTTGTATATATTTTGTACTTGAAAAAATTCTCAATCTGCACTAGCTACATTTCAAGTGCTCAATTGCCACATGTGACTAGTGGAGGCTGTATTTTGACAGTGCCAGGTATGTGAAAGTTTAGAAAGTGGAGCTGATGCTCAAACCCTCAGCAATGTGTGATTCTTTGGAGGAAAAGAATCCTACTTTGATTTTCCTTTCACATTTATTCTCCTATATATTATGAACAACAATAAAGACCATCAACTAGTGAAGATCTTTCCTAGTATTGCCAGTAAACTAATGAAATGCACTGGATTCATGCTAAAAATTGCATGTTATTGCTTGGTGGGTAGGTAAAAGTCACAATTTGATGCAAAATGGGAGGAAACAGTTTAATTGGAGAAGTTTTGCCCATCATTCTTTTTGCTGAACTTTTGTTGGTAGCAACTTAAACTGCTTGAGGGAAAGCACGCTGCATGAATATAGTAAATGCTAATAAGTGAATTTTGAAATTATTCAAAAATAAAATCCAGGTATGTTTAAGCAGTTAGGCTTCCTCCCCTTTGGAACCAGGGAATTTAAATTTTACAATCTTGTTTTGCAATAACCAGCGACGTCTAGATTTTCACAACTATAAAATGAGAATAATATCTAGTGTTTATTGCAGGTATTGTTCTCAGGGTATTTCATGTATGACTTGTTTAATCCTCACAATAATTGCGTAAGGAAGATACTGTATTTTATTCCCACTTGAAAAATGAAGAAACTGAGGCCAAAACGGTAAAGATTTTTGGATCACACCACTAAAAAGAAATGAATTGAATTCAAACACATTTAATAATCATTGTTCTTTAACCTACTAGATTTTATAAGATTAGGTGAAAATAAGATCTCATTATCTTAAATACAAATCATAGTATAAATGCAATATATTCAAAAATAACTCTTTATTAGTGAAAATCCCTTTGTTAAAGAAAATCTTATTTTGTTTTATGTTAAATTATATATATTGGGTTGTCAGAAAAGTCATAACACATTTTTGCAATGAAAAACAGAGAAAAAAATATGTCATGACTTTTCTGACAACCCAATAATCTATCTCATGTTGTATCAAGACAATTAAAATGTAAACTCATTCATTCATTTATTCTACTCAAGTATTGTCTATCAGTGAGACTTTCCCTTAAAGTGAAATAATAATAACCTTGCCCATTTTATTTGTCCTAAATATTTAATCATTAAACTGCACAATTCATTTATCAACTGAATACTTCTAGATTAAGGGGGTTCCCATATACATTTTACGCATGCCACTCAGATTTTGAACATACTATTTCTTGGTCTTCTTTGCAGGCTGAAGCATTGCTCTCTTTTGCATGTCCTCACATCATACCACCTACCTTCCTGATCATTTTATCTGACTTCTTTCCTGTTCTTTTTGAAGAGGGTAGAAGGCTGGTCAGTTGGTTGGGAGTTAGAGTGGGGATACAGCACCTTTGGACAAAGTCTCAAATTGGAGTCCTAGATTGAAATAGAGGTGCTCAAAAATACCCAACAGGAGACATCCACAACAATAACCAGTGTTACTTATATAGGGAGTCCTTTGTGCCATGCACTTTTTCTTTCTTTGTTTTTAGTTTCAGGTATACAAAACAACATAATGATGAGACATTTACACCCCTCACAAAATGATAACCCCAACAAGTCCACTACCCCTCTGACATCTTACATAGCTATTACAATACCATTGACTATATTCCCTATGCTGTATTTTATATTCTGTGAATACACACACACACACACACACACACACATTCAATATAGTTCTTATTACTTTCAGGTGTACAGTGCAGTGGTTAGGCGTTTATATAATCTATGAAGTGATTTCCCCCAGTAGGTCCAATACCCATCTGACACCCTACATAGTCTTTACAACATTATTGACTATATTCTCCATACTGTATTTCACATCCCCATGACTATTTTGTGACTACCAATTTGTACTTCCTAATCCCTTCACCTTTCACACCCATCCCCCAGCCTCCCTCCCATCTAGCAACCATCAGTTTATTCTCTGTATCTATGAGTCTATTTCTGTTTTGTTTGTTCATTTATTCTGTTCTTTAGATTCCACATAACTGAGATCATCCGGTATTTGTCTTTCTAAGTCTGACTTATTTCACTTAGCATAATGTTCTTTAGGTCCATCCATGTTGTTGCAAATGGTAAGATTTCATTCTTTTTTTATGGCAGAGTAAAACTCCATTGTATAAATGTACCACAGTTTCTTAATCCAGTCATCTATTGATGGGCATTTCAGTTGTATTCATATCTTGGTTATTGTGAATAGCACTGCAGTAAACATAGTGGCACATATATTTTTTGATTTAGTGTTTTGGATTTCTTTGGATAAATACCCAGGAGTGGAATTTGCTGTGCACTGTTTAATCACAATATGTACAGTAGTGCTTACTGATGAGTCCATGAAGGCCTTGAATACCTGTTTGATTCTTCTCTTCCCTTCTGTTTCTAAAGAAATCAGAGCCAAGTGACTAGGCATTCAGGCCCCTTTCCTGTTTGCAGAAGCTATGGAGTTGGCATCAATACTTCCATTCATCTGCCTCTCTTCTGGGTCAAGAGGGTACAATGACAGTATGGATTATGAAACAAAGGGGTGTTAACTTGGGGGCAGGAGGCCAAAAAAAATCCAAGTAAATAAACCATAGAGGTCAATGCTAATGAGCAGAGAACAAGCTTATAGCTAAGACTCTCCAAGGCTTTGAGGAACTTAATAAAATTAGATTATGTTTCAATAACTGGCATCACAGCAAAGCTAAATAATAATAATTCAGTTAGTGCAGTATATACAAATTACTTGATTTATGCAAACTAATGAACCAGATGAACTCCTCCCTCTTCTCTGACTGTGAACCTTTTTGTTTTCCTCTTGGGAGTTGGAAACAAGTCAGTGTGTCAGCGATTCATCTATTTCTGCCTGTTGGTTCATCATCCAGAAATTAAATGAGGTGCATAATGTGAATTTAGATGTCACCATTCTGTTGAATTCTAGAAAGATGCACAAAAATGTTTGTTGGCATTATATTTCAACACATTTGTGCCATTCTGAGTTTGTTAATTTTGAGCTATGGAAAATCGAAGATTTGCATAAATCTAAATCCTATTAAGGACCCTGAGCTAAAATTTTTATTTTTCCAAAGGAGAAGCTTTCATCTGTTCAATCCAATCTTTAAAATCTTCGTTATATACTTTGGAAGGCAATATTCTCTTCGATCTCAAATATTCAGTCATTAAATTAATCTTTTGAACAGGTCCTAAACATTTTAGTAGTTTTATCTATCATGATGTATTAAAAAAGAAATTCAAACAAAACAAAAAAACAGAGTCCATGCTGTTTATTATTTGGCTGGTCTGTGCTAGAGTCCTTCCTAGGTCCTCAGCCAGTGCCTCCTGACAAATGACACATACCTGGGACTAGAGGCTGGTCAGGCCCAGAGATCTGGAGCTCAGCCATGAAACTAAGAACATCTAAGTGGACTGTCCTGAGCCCTACCCATCTGATAACAGCAAGAATTATGATGACTATTTAAACTAAGAGAGTTTTAATATTGTGCAATATTGTAAAGCAGCCTACAGCATGTGCTGAATATTGGTTCATTTACGTAATAGCTCACCTGGAAACTGGTTCCATTGGTAGCTAATGGCCCCACTACCCTCTTAAATATCAACACTGTCGATAACAATCTAATCTAAGTCATCATCACCCAGACTGAGGCTTCTGTAACTCTTTCCTCATTTTCTTGCCTCAGCCTCATCTCATTTAAACTGTTCTCCAGTCAAATTAATCTTCCTGTAATAATGATATTGTCATGCCATGCCACGTCTGCACAAGCTAGAGTGGCACGCAATTGCATATTGAATCAGAATCCAGGTCCTCCTTCTGCCTTTACAATCAGTCTTTCCTTTCTTCCTCACTCTCTTCTTCTTTCCTTTTGACTTTTTATTGAATTATATTGGGTTGTCAGAAAAGACATGACACATTTTTGCAATGAAAAACAGAAAAAATATGTCATGGCTTTTCCAACAACCCAATAATATACATACAGAAAAGTGCCTGTATCATACAATAACTCAATGGATTTTCATAAACTGGACACACCCATGTAACATCCAGATCAAGAAAGAGAACCTGACTAGCACTCCAGATATTTCTCCTTGCTCTCATGCACATACTACCCACACGCCCTTAAGGTGACCACTGTCCCGCTTTCTAAGAGTAGGAATTAATTTGGCTTAATTTTTACTAGTCTTCTCCTACATGCAGGACTCAGGAGAAGGCACTGACATGGGGCACATGAGGATGCCTTAACCCTGGACCTTGCAGCCTATGGCAGCAAATCTAATTCAAGTCCCTACATGGATGGATCTGAATATCCTGAGGTATCATCTGCCTTAGTCAGAATTTGCTCAGGAACTGTCAGCTGGAGGCGCCAGGGTGACAACTGAAGAAGTTGGGCAGACAGCAATGGCAATGGTAGTGTTTAAAGATAATGACATGAAGCTAATATCATATGCAACTTCACCTCCCTCCCATTTCCCTAATCCTGCTCCTTACTTTCTCCTTCTTCCTATGCAGTTGCATTTCAATGAACAAAGTCACAAAAGGCCTGCAATTGTGGCATTCCACCCCTAGAGTCCTCAACTAATATCTGAGTGGCCTTCTGCATCCCAAGTGAAATGCCTTCAGTGTGGGAGGGCCCTGATGCTGCTCTCACCTACAGAGCATTCTTCAGTTCTTCATTGTCAGTCAGGAGCACACGCACACACACTCACACACACACACACTCACTATATATATATATATATATATATATATATATATATATATATATACACACACACACACACATTAACAATAGTTTACTGGTTACCAGAGGGTAAGGAAAATATTTTTTATCTGACTTTTTAACAGCAATTCAACAAATGCTATCAGTTGTTTCCTTATTGTAAAATCGAGATTTTTCTTAAGCATCTGTATTGAAAATATAACATAAAAATAGTAAATTAAATATGGAAGGAAAGTCATGGGGGATTACTCATAATCCCAACCTAACTCTACAACTACTTTAATTTCTCATATCGTCTCCCAGGTCCTGTCCACATCCAATTCTTACTGTTGTTATTGTGGTGTTCATATCAGGAACTTATCTATAAGTGGCCTTTAGGCAAATGAAAGAGATACGTTTTACAGAAAATTCTGTCTTTACAAAGAGGATAATTTGAATACAGAATCATTAAATCCTGCCTTTCTTTTCTGTCACACCCTGTTCTGTTTATTCAGGGGAGCTGGATGGCTGGGCTAAAACCAATGGTGATGATGCTGGTCTACCAGGAGCCTGGGTTTTTGCTCTTGCTCTGTTAGTTACTGTTTAAGTAAACATACAGATGTCATCCTTACCTTGCTATGCCCTAGAATTTCCCACAGTACAGAACAGAGGGTGAGAGGATGATAGCTACCCCACCTACCTCACAGAATGTTCTATTAACTCAATAAACCTGTGCTGAGCACTTCCCACCCATGCATGAGGCTCCTTGCTAGGGATTGTGTCAGCAACTGCAGCTACCTGGGCAGTGGACAGGTGAGGGCTCTGGTACAGATGGGCCAATGCTCCCACTCAGAAAGGTCTCAGGTCAGGCCCTGGTCCAGGTTCGGGTTCTGTACAGTCCCTGCCCTGTTCTCCTCATCGTAGCTCTCTCTTAGAGCAGGCTCCCATGGCCCCCAGGATGGATGCAGGGATCTGAGCTCTGAGCTGGGATCCCACCTCAGCCTTTTCCCCAGCTCCCTCAGCTCCCTCTCCAGCTTCCACCACACCCTCCTTAGCCCTCCTTCACCAAGGTCTCATTCTCTGCTTTTTCTTAGGTGGGGGCTCAGTGGTCTATCAAACTGGAACCCTGATCCTGGGCGACACGAAGCTCATTTCCTTCCTGGAAGGGAAGTGTAGAAACACAGTGGTCTCCCTTTAAGGCATATCGCTCTCCTTCAAGAGTGCCCAGAGAAAAGGTTTTCTGCTGAGGAAGGGAAAAAGTTGTTTTAAAACATTCCATTCCACTTCAAATTCCACTTACATAAACCCAGAAGCAGGAAGAGTTGTTTCAGTTTGCAAATGTCTTGCAGCATTTTACAGAAAGTGTGGCATTTGTGTCAGACATTAAAGATAGATGGAACTAACCTAGTGCATCTCACGGGGAAGAGCACAGGGCAGAGTTCAGAGGTGGGAGAATCCAGAGTGAGTTTGGAGAATTGCGAGGACCCAGTTGCAGATGAAGCACGCTCTGCAGATGTCCCCAGGAGAGCAGCTGCCCTGGATGGCAAGGCAAGACTGCAGCCCCAGACAGACAGGTGAATCTCCCTCTAAGAGGCCAGCTGGCCCCTCACATTGGCACACCTCCCTCTGCCTCAGTCACTCCAGGGGCCCTGGCATCCCCACCATCCATCGCCTGACGTCTCACCCACACTTCCATATGCCCTGGTCTGGTCCAGTCCACCTTCTGTTTCCTCTTGAAGCTTTTCCATACCACAGTCCCTCCTCTGAAATACAGAAGTTCTCTGAAGACACTTCTCCCACCACCATCAAAGGCTGTTCTTTCTTCCACATTTCATGGAACCAGGGGCTCAGAGGTAAGGTGGGTGTCTTCCTGGCTTCCCTCTGCCACCGTCAGTCTGTTATTCCCCTTTTCCTGCAAAGCCTTTGCCCTTTGATGTTCATGTGACTTGGACACACTACTTCCCTTATTTCTGTCATCTCCCAGTCACTCCTCTTCATTCACTCGTTCACAACCTTCCTCTGCACTCCAGATTCTGTCACTCTTTGTAATTTTTCCATTCTCAGGAAAGACAATTTTAATTCCTTGGCCTCCCAGTTCCTTTGCCTCTTTGTCTCAGATGACCTTTTCTTCCCTTCTATTTCAGTCATCAACTCCAATAGTTGCACCCTGCTCCACTGCACCATGTCTAAAATCTTAAATGCCAACATCAAGCTCACAGACCACCCATTTCCTTCTGGCTTCATTGTTCAAATATTTCTACCAGAAAGTCCTTCAATCTCATCATGACTTTCACTTCATTGATCCTCCCACTTTCTCAGTATCCGTCAATATGCTAAGTGCCTCCCTTCTTATCTAGGCTCAATCCCATATTCTAGCATTCTAATCATTTTTACAAATGCCATAAATTCCTCTATCTGTCATAGCTTTGTGGGTGTGTTATGGGCAAAAATAGCCCTAGCAACAGTATAAGGGACAGATTAAATTAAAAAGAAATTGGAGGCAAACTTGCTGAGATGATAAAATGATTCAGCAGACACACACTCACACCCATACACACACACATACACATATATGTGTATATATGTATATATATATGTATTCTTTGAAAAGGTTAATGAAATTTACACATATAAAATGTATAGTTGTACTAAGTTACACATAGTAATTATATGCTTCATGAAGAATTAACAATGCTCGACTTGATCAAATAGGTTAGCCTTGGGTTTGTCGTGTTCTAATTTTCATAGTTTTTGAATAAATGTCCCAGATTATCTGAGAATGTATTTATGCTTGCAGGCTGTAAAACATTTATAGTGTGTAGTCTGGAGCAAAACAGGCCCGGAAGTGTATTTCGACAGTAATTGGAAAAAGCCTCCCATATTCAGCTGGCTATTTTTAAACATAAGCAACCTCTCACTCCTTCCAAATCAGATTGCTTTAAAGTTGGAGAACAAGCACTCTTATTCAGGACATGTGTGTGCCAGCTCTGAAGTTCTAAGGCTCAGTTCCTTCAAAGTATCTGGATTGAAATGGTGCCTGGAAAAAGTGATTAAGGTAGTATGAGTTTTGAAAACTTCAGAAATAGTCATACAGATTTTAAAGATGTATTTAAGAACAAATAAACAAAAACTAATACTAACTCTCCCCGAAGTATCTGGAAGAAAGAAAGAGGCCAAGAACAGCTTTACCCTAAATACCAAGAAAAGTGAACAATAGAGAAGGAAATGTGATAAATTGTATTGATGCCAAGAGGCCCGCCTGTACCAAAGGGCTTTCAATGGCAGTTTTATTCATACATTGTCTCTAAATCCAAAAGTTTGAAGTGAAGCCACCACGCTGGGTGTGTTTGGTTCTATGGTAATAATGCATGAAGGGATATGGTGATGAGAGCAGAGTTTGCTGCCCCTTGAAATGAGGGTACGTGATAAGTACCCCACTCCTTGGGCTGTTCGGATGTGGGTCTGCCTCTGTATTCACCTACTGAGGCTTCCTCAGCACCGTGAAAATGCTGGAGAAAAGGCAGGGCTCCTCTGATGGGGAGCTGAAGAAATTCATTTTAATTGTTAGAACAGAAAGCATTATATTAATCCCTGGGTGGTTTTAGGACTAGAGTGGTTTATCTTGAAGAAACAGGGTGGTGAAAAGGAAGGAAGGAAGAAGTATAAACTGCCAGTTATAAAATAAGTCACGGGGCTATAATGTACAGCATAGCAAATATAGGCGATAATATTCTATGTATGGTGACAGATGGGTACTAGACTTACTGTGGCAATCACTTTGTAAGGCATGTAAATGTCTAGTCACTATGCTGTATACCTGAAACTAATATAATACAAAAAATTTTAAAAAGAAAAGGAAGGAAACAAAATAGTTCCAGTAAAAGAAATTTGACAGGATACTACCAACAGATATTTGCAATATGACGAGGTAATTTTACATCAGTCTAAAACAATGCATGCATGTGTCATGGACTAGGATCACCTCCTGAGAGGGTCGGCATGGTAGCGCGGCCTGAGGAAAGGGCCTCACAAGGGCGGCAGGAAACTTGGGTTCTTGCCAGATCCCTGCCTCTTACTAGCTCTGACCTCTAACAATAGCCTCCCTTGTCTGATGATTCTTTCCTCTTTTTAGACTAAAATGCTGCCATCCACCTTTGGAGAGAGGAACATCTTTGGGAGGAGCTAGGACAGTCTGTAGAAGTGGAAGTTTAAAGAGTGGAGTGGAAGGCCAGCCTCCAGCATGGACTTCATCCTTTCTGTAGAGTAGGAAGCAAATTCATTCACTGGGGGAGAAGCATGTAAAGAGAAGGTTTGGAGAGGTGTCTGGGTGGGCAGACAGAGATCAGAAAAGACTGCAAAGCCACAGTCACGTTTACAAGCACAGGCATGCACTGAACCTGACAAGTTCCTTGCAGTGGGTGGCAGCGTTTCCCAGCATGTGGAGCTGGAAAATGGAAACCCTGCAGCAGTGGGAGTCCGAGAGAGAGTGAGGGTCAGGAAAAGGTCCTGTGGTCAAATGTGAAGACACACTGCAGAGTACCTTCCTTTATTGGTGAATAAAAAGCTCTGAGAAGTCCTGCAGTAAAGAAGAGGATTAACTATTTAATTCTGAACTTGCTTGACTCTAGCAACTTTAAAAAATAAGTTTGTTAAAATTTCACTGAACACCACAGATAAAACATTGTTCTAGAACAGGGGTTGACAAACCTTGAGATGGAAGAGCTAATCCTGTCCCTCACAGCAATTTAAAAATTATTCGAGAGCGAAAAAACAAATGAAATCACCATTATGTGAATAATATCCTTTAAAAATGTTATAAGTGAAACTATGATAGTTTTATTTTCATTTTCAATTTTACTTCAGAGCCACATGTATGTACTCAAAGAGCCGCATGTGGCTCGTGAGTCGCAGGGTGCCAACCCCTGTTCTAGGGTATAAAATCCAAGCTTCCTAACAAGGCATATAATACCCGCAGGATCGAGTTCCTGCAGCTACCTGCCTCAAACCTTATGTTTAGTACGACTGAGCCCAACCACCTGGGCTGGTCTCTGCCCATTCCTGCCCCTCCACAGTCTGCAGGCCCCAGCCTGTCCTACAAAATACATGCCTCATGCTCATGGGAGACACAAATGCTCTCTTTGCTCAAAAACACTCTCCCTCCTCTTTGACTAGCTAATTCCTCTTCGTCTCTTAAGATCTGTGTTAGAATCCAGGAGAAATTGTTTGTTAGGGATGTTTTATTAGCTTGTTTGGAACCATCGATTCAGAAAAATAACTCACCTGTGCATAGCAATATCCATTCTATAAATTGCTTTCTTTTACGTATTATCTCATTGAGTCCTTGTTTCTATTCTGGAAGGGAGACATTATTATCATTGTTTTATAGGTGAGAAAATGAGGATCGGAAAGCCCAAGTGACTTGCCCAAGAACCCCTGACCAGGAAATGGCAGAGGCAGGGCATTCTTACTTCAAAGCTGAAGCTCGCCCTTGCAGTGGGGATGTGAGTCATCAGGAATAGACAGACTTGGAGCATTTGGGGAGTTTCTCCTCAAACAGATCATCTAACTGCTTCTCCGTCCCATCTCGTTCTCTAACACTGTCGCTGCCAGCGCCATGGCGCCTGCCTCTCAGACTGAAAAGGATGGACACTCTAGGGTGGAAGAAAACTCATTTGCACCCCATGCACACGCCTCTTCTCACAGCTGCTGCTGCTCCCTATTTTCTGCTTGGCTGGAGTTTTTGGAGTGTTAACTGTTTTTTCTCCTATTGCCAAATGCAAAACAAACAAAGGGCACAGTCACGTGTGTGTACACATACGAGTATATGTTTTTAGAAGCAAATATTTGTAATAACCAGGAGCTGAAAAGGATGAAACTTGACTTAAAGAAAATGTACATGGTTTACCATATTTTAAAAATAGAAAGGACTAGAGGAAAATTCTTCAACAACCGTTGTAAACACTGAGCCCTGTAAGCTTGTGTCATAGGACTTGACCTTTATTAGCTGCCCCATGTCCTTGACTTGCGTAGAGCTCACCTGGGATGATGAGTGCCAGGAAGGCTTTGCCCCAGCCTGCTTATGGCTCATTCTCCTGCCACATCTCCACCTCCAGGAGCCAATGAACCTGGACAGTCTATAAAGAAGCAGCCTAAGAAAATGACTTGCACCAAGAGATTAGGGGTACGGTGGGTTGGCTCCTCCCAGAGTAATTAGTATTTTTAAAGAGAATTCACCATCACCCCCAAGGCAATGATTAACCTGGAGAAATTAATCTATAAGGGTAGAACTTTGGGGTCTAGGTTACTCTGATGAGCATATCTTTTAGGCCAAGTAGGCCCCTCTGGCATCTTTCAATTTACATCATATGAAAGATTACCTGTTCCTCTCCTACTTATAAGGTCATCCTGACCATGGGGGGAGATAAGTGATGCTAAATTGAAAAAGAGGTTCTATTGCATATGTATGTTAAATGCAATAAACAGTCATCTTCCATTATTTAAACAGCTGCACAGACCTAATGAAAAGCATTCTGTTTTCAAACAGTTCTACTTTTAAGTGTTGCTTTCTGCCCCCTGCCCCTTACTTTTCTCATACTTCATGTGGCCTTTCAAGATAAATAAGGCCTTTTTGCTGCTATTGCCAGACTTTTCTCCTGAAAGACATACAGCGTGTGCGAGAAGTGCATCCACTCATGTGAGGCTGAGGTTTTCAATACTGCCTGGTCTGTCGGGCGAAGGTGAACCGGATCCGCATGCCGTGTCCGGCGGCATCTGGCAGTAGGGCATGACCACGTGCCCACCAAGGCTTTGCGCTCCATACTGGCTCCATTCTTCTCCTAGCAAAAAGGATACACTGTGTTTTACGGGCGGCTTCCTAAGAGGAACACAGCTTGAATGCTGCAGAGAATGGCTTTGAAGCCTGGCAGACCCCTCCACTTACTAAGGCTGCTGCTTGATCAAGTTACCCTCAGAGCCTCTATTTACTTATCTAAAACTGAGGCTGCCAGTGGCTACTGCAGGAACTGGTGAAATGCAGTCTTTGAAGGATTGGCACATGGTGGCTTTGTAGCCACCATCAGCCCTGTTCCCTCACACACAGCAGTTTGGAGAAGTAGCTTTTGCCTGATACCTGAGAAAGGTTTGTTGGGCCGAAGGACTGAATTGAATATACTAGCAAACTGCCTTTCACAAACCCAAAGACATCTTCTCTTCAGAAGCCTCAAGAGACCCTCCTTCCTTGGTTTTCAGGACTCTCTGTGGCCTGGAATGAACCCCGCCAGCCTTATTTCCCGTCGTGAACCCCACATGCTCTCTGCAGACGCTCCATCACTCTGGGCCACATACCATGCCCTAAATGTACTATATAGGTTCCCATTTCTTTCCTCTAGTGTCCTTAGCCTTAAATGTGTGACTCCCCAGTCTTTACCTGCTGAAATGCTGGCCTCCAAGGCCTGCCTTATATGGCACTTCTTCCATGAGCCCTCCCTGATGGCTCCATCAGAAGTAATCTCTCCTTGTACCTCTATTTAGTATTTATCACATCCTGTCTTGTATTAAAGCTGTATACTTATATGCCTTCCCCATTAGATTACAAGCTGATTAAAGGCATGAATTTGTCCATTTACACACCATTTTTTCATTTAACAAATATTTATGGAGTACTTACCACGTACTAAGCTCTGTGCTAGGGTCTAGTATAGGGTGGACATCAAAACCACACAGTGCCTGCCCTGGTGTTGGGGGGGAAACAGACTTCAAACAATTAGGCGAGCAAATAACTGCCTAAGGACACATTGTGATATGTGCTGTGAAAACTTCTGTTGCATAGACTCATCCATGAATAAGTAAATGTTTGCTAAATTGCCCTCTCTCCCCTACTCTCATCTCAGCTTGATCTTCAAAAGTCTAACATTTATGATGCTTCTTACATGGCTGTTCACACCCATAACTAATCTCCTTATCAAACGGCTGTTTGGCTACACCCCACATGGTCTTTTCCAAGGGTGCTTTCTCATTTTTGCAGTATGAGTATTTTTCCAAATCTTTCAGTTGTAGTTACTTCTTGCTGAAAAATTCCATCTTCAAGCCATTTCTCTCTTCTCATATTTTACTATAAGAAGTCGGGAGGAATTGAGCTGCTCTTTCAATATTGGGTAGAAATTTGCTCAGCTAAATACTCAATTTTATCCCTGGCAAGCTTTGCCTTCCACAAAATACTAAAACATAACTCAGCCGAGTTCTTTGCCACTTTATAACAAGAATTGCCTTTCCTTCGTTGTTTAATAACTTGTTCCTTATTTCCACCTGAGACCTCATCAGAATGGCCATTATCGTCCATATTTCTACCAATATATTGTACATGATTATGTATGTCATCTCTAAGAAGATGGAAGCTTTCTCTACAGCTCTCCTTTCCTTTCTGAGCTGTCACCAGAATTGCCTTTAAACCTCCTTTTATGATAATCTCAGCTTCTTCCAATATACACCTAAAACTCTTCTAGCCTCTATGACCCAGTTTCAAAGCTGCTTGCACATTTTTAGGTATTTGTCATGGCAGCACCCCATTTTTTTGGTAGCAATTCTATCTTAGCTTGGGCTGCTATCACAAAATACCAGAAACTGAATGGCTTATGTTACAACCAAAATTTATTTCTCTCAGTTCTGGAGGCTGGGGGCTCAAGGTGCCGGCTAATTTGGTGCCTGATGAGAGCCCTCTTCCTGGTTGCACACTGCCGACCTCTCTGTGTGTCTTCACATGGAATAGAGAGTGCACTGACCTCTGGCCTCTTCTTATAAGGACCCTAATCCAACTAAAGGCACTCCACCCTCATGATGCAATTACCTCCCAAAGACCCCACCTCCAAATACCATTGTATTGGAACTAGGTTTCAGCATATGAACCTTGGGAGGACACAAACATTCAGCCCCAAATGGCAGTCTTCTAGCGACTCTTCCTAACCTGATCTGATGTCCCCTCTTCTGAGCCCTGTAGTGCTTTGGCTTTATGTTGTCCCTAAGGACATTGACTTGCTTGTCTGGATTGTCTGGATTCACAGTTATCTAAGTAGTTAGCATCCCACTAGATCTAATATCTGACTGGTACATACTTACCTCAGAGTCCCTGTAACTCAGGACTCACAGTGCCTGACATCTAGGAGATGCTCAACAGCACTTGTGGAAATAGCGAACTTATGTCACTTTATGGCAATGACATATGTGCCACTAATGTTAGACCCATCAGTTGTTCAGTTGATTTGTCTTATCTTAAAAGAATCAGGATTCAAATTTTCCTTTATAGTCTTAACATGGTAATTTTCAACAACACTCTGAGTTAGGGCAGGTATTTTTATATTTTACATGTAGAAGTTGAATTTTCACATCGGTGCTATTGATGAGGTGTACGGTTAGTATTGCAACCTGGTCTAGAGCTCTTTCTTTTTCCCGACTCTTCTCCAAACCAAAGCCTAATTCTGTCTCCAATAGGGGATAATCCTTCAGCCTGAAGCATCTGTCGAGAAGTATAGTAGAAGTTTAGAAACCAAAACACCAAAGTAGGGAATCCACTTTGGACAAGTAAGGATTCCAAATATTATCAGCCTTATTAGATTCCAGGTTTCTCCCTTCCTGTTGCTGAAGGGATCAATCACATCATGCCTTTCTTGGGACAGAACCTGGGTTTATCACTGATCCAGGTGACTGCTTCTTGACTTCTGGATTATTTGATCTTTGCAGAAATTAGGGCAAAGAGCAAAAGACCAAACTCGCCAAAGAGAACTGAGGATCACTGTGTTTTCCCTTCAAAGCCTTCATTCAGGGCCATTCCTGGAGCATAATACTACTGCAGGGTAAAAAGTGGGTATTCAAACAACATGTGTTTAATAATTGTTCTTATTAAGACTTGATGAAACCTCTTTCACTTCTATTTAAACAGTGCCTCATTGTGCAAGCTGGTGTATCAGACACATCGCTTTCCAAACTCACTGCTGAATTAGTCACGTTTTGATAGTGTTTCAGTGAATTTTATTGTCTGGTATATATTTAAAAATTACCAATATGTAGTTCTGATCAGGGTTAACAATTGAATCAAATGTTCTACAAATGGGAGAAGAATTGCAACATTAAAATATTTTGAATGGGTTTTGAGACTGAGTTGGGAGTTAGAAAAAAAAGAAATTTTCTAAAGCCTTTCAAAAACTTCTTTATTCTTTATCTTTTCCCTTTCTTTCACCATAGGAACACTATGTGGTTGACATCAGAATAAATGTTATTGGTTGGAAGTGCTAGAAGGGGGAGGATTATTGATAACCGGAGTGTCTGGTGACAAGGTCAGAGAGATGGTGGAATATAGACAGGATCCGGAAGGCAGTAGGATTTGTGTAGGTGGGAAAGACAGAGGAGAGAAAGAGTTCCAGCAAGGGTCTGAGTGGAGGGTTTGCACGGTAGGCCTGGGGCACACATCCTGTCTGAGGGGGACACATAGAGGGGCAGTGGGAGAAAAGTTACATCACCGGCTGTGGAGCTGATCTTTATGTTGGAGACACTGGTGACTGCTGGTCACGACGTGACAGGCTTGGGGTCTTAGAAGACCGATGTAACAGCATTTAGTAAAATTGGTTGAGTGGGATGGGGGAAGCACTAAAAGGACTTGACGAGGTGGGCTGGGAATCAGGACACGGGTGGCGCCAAGAGGCCCTAGGATGGAGCAGCAGCACTTCAGAGCCGGTTTGGAGTTGCAACAAAAAGCCCTGAGTACTGGCTTGGCCTCTTGTTAATGACCGTGGGCAAACTGCTTGATCTCTCTGGGCCTCAGTTTCTTCATCCTTATGGCCTCTTGAGGACTAAATTGGATAGCAAATGGGAAGTCTTGGTACATGGGGCACTAGATAAAATTGCAGCCATTACTGAGTTCAATAGAAACAGGCCATTATCTCTGATTACTTATGAAATGTGCACTTATAAATCATTCCTATTCAGCTAATCAAGCTTTTTTGAAGGCTGCTCCCAGTAAACTCATAACATTATGAGGATGGTTTCACTGAGGAACAATCTACACAATTAGAAATTAAGTGAGGGAGATACAGCTTCTGGTTCTGGCCTGGGCCTCAGAGCACACACCTCAAACCCGGCTCCTCACACCTCACACCATCCCATTCTGTCCCACCCCACCTGCTCCCTGATCCCTGTCTGCCTGAAAGATGCCCACCTCTAACTGCTCAGCATTGTCATAGATGAAAGGGCTTTGGAAACTATGAGTGAGAGGATGACCACCTGGGCATGACACCGGACAGAGCATTTATGTTCCTCACAGCTGGTGCTCTGGTCTGTTCAAAAACTTTTACCCTTTTCTTCAAAAGCAGTCAGCCTGTGTGATCAGATGCCAGGGTAGGCACATGGCAACTTGAAATATGAAGAATCTCTCAAAGCACACCAGTGTGTGTATGGATTTGGGGTGGCAGGCGGCAGAGAAAATAGAAACGGGATGAAAATGAAAGACTTTCTAATTAGAATATTTTTCAAATGTTCCCATCTGGTTCTTCCATAAACAATCATCACAGTGGGGTATATCTGACATGGTGTCACCTCCTGAAGAAATGAGCTCAGCTTGTTTTTTGGGAAGAGACAGAGAATGGCCACAGGGGAGTGAGTTTGGATAAAGTAAGAGGTGGAGATGTTGAGGGGACCATGTGCTCCTGGGATTTGGAAAGGGTGTAAAAAAAGTTTTCTTTTTTTTTTTAATTAAAATTATCGGGGTGATATTGATGATATTAATAAGACTATCTGAGTTTTTAATGTACAATTCTATAATACATCATCTATATGTTGCATTCTGTGTTTCACTACCCAGAGTCAATTCTCCTTCCATCACCATGTATTTGACCCCCTTTACTCTCTTCTATCTCCCCCCATCCCCAAGTTTTCTTTACTTTACCTCTCCAAATCTCAGGTTTATGTCTATAAAATACAAGATAAAGTTAAATCCCTAAATATTTGCATTGGGAAGCAGTGGCATCATGGAGAGCATAGACTTTGGAGCCTGGAAGATGTGGGTCTGCATCCTCTTAACTGCTATGTCACTCTGGGAAAATAGTTTAATTTCTGCAGATTTTGGCATTCATGTCTTTGAGACACTGCTTCTAATATTTATCTCCTCTGAGGATTAGAAGTTATATAGACATAATGACCATGGCAGTGTCAGGCATATGGTAGACAGTTCATGGTAGCTACCCTCATCACCATCATCAAGCTCACAATTACGTAAATCTCTTTATAATAATGGAGAAAACTAAGCTACAACTATGTAGGCATATTCCTAACCAGTAGACAGAATAGCCTGGAAACTCTGGAAGGCTTATTTAGTATGGTAGGAGTAGGCATGTTAGTGCTTATTCTTGCTCTGACTCTCCTAGGTCATATCCTTCAGTTCAGTCCCCATCTCCATGTCCTTGAAATGCCCTCTCTTAGCCTCTTCATGTCTCTGTAGCCACTCAGGTTTCATTTCTGCCAAGCTCTTCCTCAGTGCCATGCCCCATCCCCACCTCTGCCTTGTCTCTGTCTTTTTTGACTTAAGACCACATTTTCCAAACATATCCTTAAAGCAGGAGAGGGCTGTCGTTACCACCTTCTTTTGCTTCTTATCAGGCTGTGAATGCCCAACAGATCACAACCAAATTGAGCACAGTAACTCCAGGAGACTCCTATTATAATTTAATTGTCAGAGACAGAGTGCTGTGGACTCTACCTTCTGAGAGAATGAATGAGTGTTGACTTCAGACTCTGAATGGAATATTCAGTGGAATTTCCTGGGACACAAGCCTCTAACACTTGTTCTCTGAAATTGCCACTCTTGGGAGAATTACTTTGCTTTAACTCAGAAGCTCTTAAAAAATACTAGGGAAACAACTTTAGAGATGGTAAAGCTCCCCGGGCAGCAAAGGCAACACATATGGGGTGGGTGGGTCTTTCCAGGGAATCCAGATTTTGGAGATAGGAAGTACAGACAGGCTGTGTGGAGTAGGCCTGCCAGTCGTAGAGAGGAGTGGAAAGAATCAGACCTGGATGAAAATCTCAGCTACTGCCCTCCCTCACCATGTTGCTTTAAGTAAGTTACTTTATCTACCGTGTTCTCTCTGCATTTCTAAAAGGGGAATCACGTTGCCTACTTCATAAGATTGTCATAAGATTTAAGTGAGGGAAGTGAGTGCTCTGACATCCCTCCCCAGTGCCCATTCCCTTCTCACCCTTATTGAGATTCTAGAATGTTCTTTTTCTCTCTAGAAATGATAAGAAGAAATCATTAGCAGAGAGAGAGTACAGTTTAAATGATCTATTGTTTGCATTCACACCTTATGAATCTTGAAGGTCAGTGGTGGTGGAAAAGTATGATGTCAACTTAGAATCCTTTCAGACAAAGAAATCTTGAGTCTTCAGAGAAATCAGATACAATGATTTAATTTAGAGTTATTATTAATCAGGATATTATTATATAATGACATCCTGGCTAAAAGACTTAATAAATTTTAAATAACTTATATTAATCTTGTGTTTACATAGTACTCTTAGATAGATTATCCTATTTGACCTTCAAAACAATTCTAGGGCCGGCCGAGTGGCGCGGTGGTTAAGTGCTGTCTTGGGAAGCCAGCGGCCCCGGTTCGGTCCCACATGTGAGGGCCAGTGACACTGCCCTCAAAAACACACACACACACACAAAAACACAATTCTATAAGTCAGGAAGGGCAAAAATTTATTTCACTCAGGTAAGTCCAGTGAGGTTCAGAAACTTGCTAATTCACATAAACACGTGTCTCCAGACCCCAAATTCACTGCTGACTCTTCCCTCATCCCAATTAATTCCTCTGCTCTTAGATGCCTACCCATCAGATAGGGAGCATAGAAACATGCATGTAATTGTCCATTGCAGCTTTTATAAAAGATATTTTATGCAAAAGCTCAAATTGTTCCATTGGGTCAACCAGTTTTCTCTAGGCCTCAATAGTATGTGGCTATAAATTCAAGGAGTTGCTAACATTTATGGAGAAACCATTATGTGCCAGATACTATTACAGTCCTTCTCATATACTTTCATTTAATCCTCTCAACAACCCTATGAAGTAGGTACTGTTACCTCATCTTACAGAAGAGGAAACTGATTATCAGAGAGGTTAAGTAATTTGCTGAAGGTCACACAGCCGCACAGTGGCCTCAGAGCTGTGCCCTTTACATCAGGGCAGAAACCCAAGTTTCTCTGGCACTTACCCCTGCTGCTCATACAGACCCCCAGCTTTCTAAATTTGCCCCCAAATACTTAAGGGTATCTTAAGGAGTTGTCGTCCATGCGTCATCCAGGTCAACCCTCCTGTTGAGTCTCCAGTGGCACCCACTATTTCTCTTCCCCTATTCTAGCCTGCACAATGTAGAAATGAAATATTTGGCTGTGCTAGGCTTGAAAATGAAAAGTTAGAGAGAGAAGTGTCCTGAACATGCCATGCCACCACAGTTTTGTTTGTTTGTTTGTACATTGTTTTATTTGGAGGTTAAAGTGAAACTTCTCATCCAACAGCTGTTTAAATCCCCCCCACTTCCACCCCTGCCTATCTGGGCAGTTTGGGTACAAAGGCATCAGGCAGTTATTTCCCTTCCCTGAGCCCCACCCTCCTCATGGCCTCACGGGATTGTGTTGTGCCTTGAATAACATGAAGCATGTAAAGCACCTAGTATAGGCTTCGCATCACAAGAAATTAAAAAGACGGTTCCTTCTCACCCAAACCCCTTTTCTATATGAAGACATAGCTCCTGGCCTTATTAATGATCAGTTATCAAACTAGTATTGGTTGAGTGATTACAATGTTCAAGCAAGTTCTTTTATAGGGGAGTAAGAAAATTATTGGGTTGTCAGAAAAGTCATGATGTATTTTTTCTATGGTTTTCATTGCAAAAATACATCATGACTTTTCTGACAACCCATTACATAAAGAGGATTAGATATCACTCACACAAGGTTTTACTGAAAATTAGTGTAATCAGATAAACATCATTATTTCAATGGATGAGTCTAAGACTTAGGCATAATATTGTTTTGCAGAATTTTTCTCTGTAATGGTATTTGTTATAAAGGGGGCTATAGTGACCCATGCCTGGCCCAGGGAGCTCTGGACACCTCTCTGAGGGAATGTCACGTACCTGTCTGGAAATGTGGGCAAAGCTTCCATAACCCTGGGTGAAAACCTGTGTAAAGAGGTTTAAGAAGGAAAACCAACACAGAACCCCACCCACTCATCCTGAGAATTTCCTAAGACGCACCCTGGCCAGCTGTGGTCAGCCAGGGCTGAGGCCCTCGATTGCTCCCAGGGTACTGCCGACGTGAGGTCATGGCCAGGTGTCAGGTAGAGACAGCTGTGGCTCTTGTGCTGCAGAGCAGCCAACTTTCTGGGCTGCCTGCTCAGTTTGTCTCAGAGGATGATTTCCTGGTTCCCTTTCAGTGAAGTTCAAATTGATTTGAAAAAAAAAAAAAATGCTTTCCCACCCCAGGAACAAAGTCAACAGGACTCAAAAGCTTCTATTCTATTGTGAGAGACAGTGAGTCTATATAGTAACACTGAATGTAAATTATCCAGTGAGGTTTTCAGGTGATTTGCTATTGTTCTCAATAGTTAAGAAAGCTAACGTATGTTCTAAAACAAAACAAAAAAAAACCGCTCCTGCCTGATTTGTTACCTGGATATATTTTTTCTTATTTCATCTTTCCCTCTTCTTTTTTTTTTAATATTCTTTTTTTCATCTTTGTCTTTTTTTTTTTTAAATTTATTTTGTGTGTTTGTGATGTCAAGTATTTTGATATAGGACTGCAGGGACTACCCACGGGGAACTCCTAAATAACCACAGAATTTAAAGTGAAAGTTCACTAAAACATTAGTTGTTTAAATTCGCTAAAACATTAAAGTTGTTTAAAACTGCATGTTATCAGTGCAAGCAGGATAGATTAAAAGCACACTGTGAAGTGACCTGGAGGCTTCATCTATAAATCCAACAGGTGTAGCTAATACGGAGTTTAGGGTTAAACAACGGAACAAATAATTTTAGTGTTTTCATTTCAAATATGGGAAGGCGACAGTTAAGAAAAAGGGAATTCCATCTGCCGCTCCAAGGTGAGAGAGCCGTGTCTTCACTGTCCCTGCCCACGCTTTGCTCCTAGATGGTTCTCCACCTGTCTGTCTGTGTTTGTGATTCTGTGAAGTGAGTGCAGAGCCCAGTTCTGTGGCCAAGGTCATCCCCTGATCCCTGCTCCTTGAAGATCTCCCCTGGATGCTGAACGTGTGTCATTTGCTTCCTCAGGTGGAACCATGGGGCCATCGAGTCATCTCTGCCCACCGCAGCTGCTGGCGTTTGCATCCCTGGGCACTGAGGTCTGAAATGCGACCCTGGCAAGGACCAGCCCTATCCCCTTGGAGGAAATGGCTGAGCTGCCTGAGCAACAGCAGATGAAAGCTTCCTTCCTCTTCATCCAGCTGCAGGCCCCCCCTGCCGGAGCTCTCCCCGCCCAGTCTCCAGCCGCAGCCTGGACAGCAGCCCCAGGGGGCCCAGAGGAGAGACTCTTTTTCCCAAGTCCCAGGCCTGGGTTCTTGGCAGGCCTGGACCTCAGGCACACACAGGGCTTGGCTGTTCCTCCCTCACGCCTGCTACAGAAGGACGGCTCTGGGACACAGAACTCGGCTGCTTTCAGTTGCTCTTCTCCAAAGGAGAAGAATGAGGGAGAGGAAAAACTCCAGGATCTGAATGTAAGGAGGGGTGGTGTTTTCAGATCCCCACATTACAGGCCTTCTCCGGCCCCTGCTGCCAGGAAACTTGGCCGGCTCCAGCCCCTGTCATGCAGACTTCCTAGCCCAGATGTCATCATGAGCAATGGAAGCAGCAGTCCCTCCATGGGCGGGAAGCATGGGCCGGTCATCAGTGCCTCCCAAGACCTTTGGGGCACAGACTCTCAGTCTTGGAATGCTTTGGGATGCTCAATCCCACAGGCCACCCTGGCCAACTCTGCTGACAGGGGTGAAAGGGCCATGCTGAGGAGAGGTGCTGCCATCTGCCAGGTACTTCCAAAGAGCTGTAAAGAGGGCACAGGTACCATCATGCAAGCGCAGAGGGCAAGGCTGTACAGATACTGTCCTCCCATCCAGACCAGCAAGAGCTACCTGGCCCCACCTACTGCTCTGCCTCTTAAGGTAAGAAAGTGTGTGTGGCTGAATCCCCCAGACCTCAGCTGTTCCCACTGGAAGGGAGAATGGAGAGAGGGGACAGATGTGCCCACAAGGGCTCCCAGCTTCTCACATTTGGGAGTACCTTCCCTCTGGATGGGGTACATCTTGATAGCAGGGGTACCGCCAGCCATAGCTCTCCTGGGCCTCTCTCCCGGGCCTGTCTCTTCCTCTGTGTTCTGCCACCTTCCCAGCCACTAACAGCATTTTGTTTGGGAAAAGAGAATGAATAACTGTTTCCCAAGGTTTCTGCCAAAGATAGAAGAAAAGTCAGGCCAGGAAGTGCATACTGTATAGTGAAGACCAGAGATGACAGAGGAGCTGTAGATATATACCAGCCATTATGCTAGGTCTTGTCTTACATCCCATTTATCCTCATAACCACCCCGAAAAATAGAGGCTCACATCCTCAATTTCAGATGCAGGAATTGAGAGGTGACTCAGCAAAAATTCCCCCCCTCCTTCGAAAAAGGCAAGGGCAGAAGCAAAACCTGTTCTTCAGAGCAGGCACTGGGGACTTTGGGAAGTCTTCAGGGAGTTTTGTGGAGGTTTCCAGCACTGGAACACAGCCTTGGAGCTCAGCTACATCCTTGCACATTTGGCTTTCTAGGGCTCACATCCACCTCCCACTTACCCCTGAGTAGATACATAGCCCTGGGCATCAGCCTCCTGCCCTCCATTTTCCATCAGAAAGGGAAAGGGCAATCCCGTGTGGTCTCCAGTGACTCTCCCAGCTCACATGGGCTCTATCTCCCAATCACAGCCATGCCTGCTCTTTGTTATTAGCATCTTATTCTGACTCAGCCTCCTCATCATGCTGATGCCTGAGCCCAGCCTGCCTTCTCCACCCAGCTCCGCTGTCCCGCTCCCAAAATAGGTGGACAAAATTACAAAATGATGCTTTTATTTTCCCTTCCCCAATAACATGGAGATCTTGCTATGCTTTGTGCATCTAGGTGATGGGTGTGAGGGTGAGGAAAAGTATGTGTGTTGGGGTTGGTGAGCTGAGACAGAGGACAGGGGAGTCTTATTGGAGTATGTGGAAAGTGACATGGAGAGGACTCTTGGGGAAGTCATGGGAGAAATGGGGAAAATTCACAATTTCGGAAAAAAGGTCTTCTTCCCTGGACTTGGAAGTGATGCTGCTTCATCTTGATTCTGGGGCACTCCCCTACGTGCTTCTACACACCACCCTCCTTCCCCTTTCTCCTTTTAATAGGGGGCCTGTAGAGCCACACTTAAGAATCAGGGAGAAGGAATGAGCCCAAGTTCTCTTTGGAGGGGAACTCTTGGAAGAAGAGAGATGCTAGCATGCTTCCTTAACAAATAGTTTGCATTCCATCCTGGGTTTTGTATCACTCATTTCCTACTGGGATTTACGAGGAATGACATACCCATGCATCAGAGGCCAGCCTCTGCTTTTGGGGTCATACAGTAGTTGTTTGTGTACTGGAATGCTGTTTGGATGACTTGAAAACTCCATCTTCCCCTATTCCCCCTTCCCGCCTTTCAAGTGTAAGCCAAAGCCTCAGAGCTGCTGCCGTTTCTCTAGGAAGAGATGCTTTGGGAGTTGGTCCAAGTAGGTAGATTTCTGCCTTGTCTGCAGAAATCTAGTGGGCCTCCAGACACCTGCCCCATCTAAAGTGAGGACTGCACTATTCACCGCTAAAAACTTAGAAACTTTAGGGTCAGGTCCTAACCTTGAGCAGCCCACCAGAGTTCTCGGTTTTCCCATCTAGAAAATCTGCCTCACAGTTGCTATAGAGATTTGCTGTAGGGATAAAGTATTGGGTCAGTAAAAGGAACCCTCAGTAGCCCTGTCTTAAGAGAGAGTAGAGGAGAAGAAAAATCAGTGGGACACCAGGTAGGACCAAGGGTGCCATGTAGTTAAGAGGTGTCAGTGTAGGATGGGCGTGGTAAGAAAGCAGGGCTACAAAAACTTCTCTTTAACCTTGCTGTGATTCCCTCTGCCAAGGGAAGGAGGGGAGTTGGGAAATTAGCTCCTTTAGAACCACATGCCCTTTGAATACATTATGGCTATTATTTACCAGGTGAACCCTGCCTGGTCTTGGGTGTTAGAGAAAGTAGCAAAATCAACAGAAATAGCTTTTCCATCTGCCCAGCCATGAGCAGATGAAGATATCCTCTGGGTTTGATGGATTAATGTATGAGAATGACCTAATCCTCCCAGGTTTTGCAATTTAGCTTTATGAGTCACAGCAAAGTGGCAGAAGGCTGATTTAAAATGTCTTCTCGTTCACTATGAATGGTGAGGCCCTTGATTTCCTAGGGTGGGATCTTTCACTTGACATCCTCAGGAAAATGTGATCAATTCTATTTATTACAATGAAATGTTGGTTACATGGAAGCAAAATCTTTTCCTACATGGGTATCATAGGACTGATACTTTCCGCAGAAAAATCTGGATCTTAAATATAAACTCTTCTTTACAGTGCTCCACATGGCTAAATGTATTCTTTCGCTGTCGAAACAAATCGGCTTCTGAGTGAAAATTGTTAACTTATACCCTTCCAAGTATCACTAGGAGTGACTGCAGCGAATCAAATGACTTGGTTCTCAATTTATGCTATGACTAGGCTTTAGTAAAAACAACTATAGTACTCTTGACCTACAGAGGGCTTCCAGTACACTACTTCCTCTTATTAAAACCTCAAAAACTCTGTGAGGATGTCCATTATTATCATTCCACTTCATGGATGAAGAGATAGATGCCTGAGGATGGTCAGCAACTTGCTGAGACCCAAGACTAGGACACGGCAGCTTAGGACAGAGCTCAAGTTGTCCACTCTGAGGTCAGTGTTTGTTCAGCCTTCTCTCACTGTCTTTTGAGAAGCTGAAATTTTTTTGGAAGGCAATCCACCATTTCCTGGGATCTGGTGGACTCTACTGTGCACCTGCTTTCTCTGGTGGAGAGCATGGGAGAAGGACCCTCTGTATCAGATCTAATGTCCCGGCCTTGTATAAACAAGCACTGCTTTCTAGAAGCAGTGAAGGCCTGGGTTTAGAAGGCGTGGCATTCCAACTCCGGCCAATGCCAACTGAGGGCTGTAACTTTCCTGCGAGGAGTCCATCAGTATGAATCAGAAATGTTCCATGGTCTGGGGCCAGGCCCTCACAATTCCTCGGACCCCATGTTCTGCTGCCTCTCTGTGGGAACACGAGGAATTGTCGATGTGTGACTTGAATTTGGGTCTAAAGGTGCAAAGCCCATACGAAGACACAGAAAACAGACACAACTCAAAAGAAAGGAGAAAAAGCTTCCTCTACAATAATTTTGGGCAATTTACAATTTTTTTACTAGATCTTCGTATTTTATATATTTTATTTGAAATAACAATGACATTGGCGTGTCAATGACATTAGAAAATTAGTAGTGAATATAATTTTTAAAATTTCCCCCCAAATACCATTTTTCCAAATCCCACAAAATTTCCACCTGTAGCTTTAAATTTCCCAGAAATTTTACCTCTCTGTTTTGGTCTTCCTTTTTCTCTTCTTTTGTTGTCTGAAAAACAATCAACTTTTTGAGTTTCGTCAGCGGCTTCTAGGGGTGTTCAGGGTTTAGAAGACAGGGTGGGAGTGAACAAGACAGACATGGAGTCAGTGAAGACTTGAGTGGAAGGGAGACAGGGATGAGTCCGTTATTCCTTAAGGTAGTGAATGGAAATCAGTGCATGCCTGTTTTCTTATAAACAGGCCCTGTCTAGCAGTCTAGGGAAAATAGTTTTAACTCTTTGTGTCTTGGATTGTTTTGCCTTAAAATAAAACCAACGTTTGAAATATAAGTCTAAAGTCTGTTACATTTTTGATAGAAAGTTTTTATTTAGAGTAAGGGTCATTTAGGAAATGAAAATGAAACTGCTTCTAGCTAACTAGCTAAGTGACCCCCTGACCACTCATTGAGCAAAGCTAAGCTTTCACACGTGTTTTCCGAGGTCTTTTCAGTTCTGACATTCTATGATAAGTGTGAGGATGAATCCAGAAAGGGAATGAATCTGGTTAATGAAATACAAGTGTTAAAATAATTTAATGTCATCTGACTCAGCCTGTCTCTAAAGATTAATTATTCTGTCAAATGACTTCACTGCAGGGAAGCTATAGACTGCGGACTCTCCTCCCGCAAGGAGATCTGGAATTTCATGGTTACATACATGAACAGCACAGTGCCTGGTACATAGCAGGCACTTAACAATCAGTTGAATAAATGAATGAGTGAATCTTTGAAAAGGTGATTAACATTCAGTGATACAAAAGAGTCAGTGCCTTTTTTGAGCAACAACACAGATTCCCACCACAGAATTTTAGGGCTAGAATTGCAAGGCCTCTGTCCTCTAATGATTGATATTTCCTTTTCTGACCAGATTCTATTTGAATGCAATTCCCTTGTGGAGGTGAAGACTGACCCCCGGGTATACTTAACCTCCAGAAAGAGGTCATTTATCTCATTTGGGGTAAACACATTTACTTACCCACGTGGGTTTGGCTTTTCTGGCCTGTCTCGGTTTAGAAACTGTTATGCTCAGAGAATGGTATTCTAGATAATTCTGTCTTTATATTAATCCTCTTGGGGAGCAATTTAGAATTTAGAAAAAGGAACTAGAACAAAGAGAGAACTTGCACAAATGCCTTATAGTAACTTTAACAGCAATATAGATAAGTGTGCAGAGGTGTCCCTTTTGAAAGATTTTGGTGTTTAGAAGACAGTATTGATTAAATTGAAAAGGTTATCTTCAGTTTGTTTTACACTGCATTGGTTTTGATACAGATGTCTTGATTTATTACTTGAGTAAATAAAGCCTGAGATAGCAGTATGGGTTTCAATTCTTTTTCATCTTGTGATTTGCCTTGGTGTTCCCATGACAACATTCTCTCACTTCTTTTCTCTCCTTACCCTTCCCACTTCACACACGGAAGTCCTGTGGATCATTGTACAGGCTCTACCCTCATGCAACTACCTCCACCTCAGCATCTTGACTGGAAGAAGAGGGCAGAGAGCAAGCACATGGGCCGCTTTAGAGTTGTGTGTCCCTGTGCCATGTAGAAGAGCAGCATGAGCCGGAGCTGGGACATAGGGGCTCTAGCTCTTTCTTTGGTTCAGGTTAGCTAAGTAAGGACAAGTCTCTTCATTCTGGGTCTTAATCCCCTGTCTGTAATGTGAAAAGATTACACTGTGGTTTCTTCCCTTCTATTGGGTTGTCAGAAAAGTCATGACGTATTTTTTTCTATGGTTTTCATTGCAAAAATGCATCATGACTTTCCCGACAGCCCAATAGCTATGGTTCTAAATTATGCCAATTTATTTGTGCCTGTCTTTGTGATAACTCAACTGAGACTATAGCTTTTGATGACAAATCTCTAAAAGTCCATCATATTTAAAACTCACTACTTTTAGGAAACTTCTTTATTCGTAAAATTAGATGACTCTCTAGTATCCAGAGGATAAATAGAAACTAAAATACAGTTTTAAACATTTTATGTCAATATATACCCAATTTTCTAATCTTGAGTGTTAATTTTTTTTTTATAAAATATTGGTCAGTATTAATCAGTATTAGGTTTTACGTGGCGATTTGGACACAAAGACTAAATTGTTTTTTATAATAGTTTTTTACAACTATGCAAAAAGAAGTTGTGTTTTGTTATTCTCCCATATTAAAAAGAAGTAAATTTGCTTAAAAGGTTTCTTCTGTGTTTTTAGCCTCATGAATCAATTACTCAACAAAGGGAATATTGAAAACCAATTCCACTCAGGAATCAAGACCTAGAATGATGAAGGGACTTGTCCTCACTCAGCTAGTTTGAATCAGTTTCAATAGGTTGCGTTAGTTTAACTTTAAGGTTTGTGCCCTTGAGCAAAAGTCTTCTATCACTTGTAGATTTAGTTAGGATTCTTGGTTATGTATAATAGAAACCCTCAAGTCTACTTAATCCCAAATTAGGGGGGTTCATTAGAAGGAGAACACCTGTGTGAAGTGTAGGGTCTTGTGGGACCCAAGGACGGACATGCAGGTGGGCATCAGGGCCTCCAGAGTATTCACATCTCTCTCTTCATCTCCTCTCTCTGTTGCTTTCTGCCCTCCTTTGCACTCTTCTCTGAATCATTCTTTCTCTTTCTGCACGTATGCTCCTTCCACTCCGGACTCCACAAGGAGGAATATGGCCACCCACAGTTCCCAAATTTACATATCCTTTCTTTAGAGACAATCCAGACCAAGACTAGAATCCTTTAAGCCTGCCTCCCAACCCCCCTGGGAAGAGGATCCTTGGTTCAGTGTATGTTGGGTGGGGGTAGGGCAGGGTGCAGCTCACACACACCATCAGGTCTGCCCAGAGCCCGGAGATGGTTGGTTATAATCATGTAAATCTTGGAAAGGGACAATTTCTAGAAATTAATGGGACATGGGGAGGAGGGGAGCAAGTATGAACACCGACCCAAAAATGACCAAAAATAATTTCAGAGAGTTATCAAGTAAAATTTATAAGACAATTCATTGCTTTGTATAGATGTCCTACCTGAGCCCTCTCACATTTTATGGAAGCCAGTTTTTATAGCCTTTGGGGAGATTTTTAAAAAGAGCATTCCCTGAACTAAGCAATATATTGAAATCAAATTATTGCCTACATAGTTTATAAATAGATTTGCTTCCAGAATCTATTACTAGTTGTGATATGGTAAATTTTCTCTTTCAAAGATTTTTTTTTTTTTTTTTTTTTTTGAGGGCAGTGTCACTGGCCCTCATATGTGGGATCTGAACCAGGGCCATTGGCATCCCAAGCCAGCTCTTAACCACCACGCCACTTGGCCGGACCCTCTTTCAAAGATTTTTTTTTTTCCCTTGTAGATTTTTAGAAACTATAAATGCTACAAGATTTACATAAACATAAGTCCTTAGGTGACAGTGGGGTTCTGTAGTAAACAGGTTGTCATCTTGGATTCTGCATGTGATCTCTTCAACTTTACATCAAGTATCGGGGACTCCTGACCCAATATTCAAGGCATCAGAACAACAACAATTAAAAAAAAAAAAAGTGAAGATAAGCCATGTTCTTTGAACTGAATTCCTTGAACCGAACCATATCAATGAAAAACAAAATATGGCAAAAGCGAGAACGCTGGCTCCATTGCTGGGTTATTGCAGAGCTGCATTTTTAGGAAGTTCACTTTCCTTCATTCTAAAGTCATCAGCAGCTGTGATTTGTTTTTGGCTGCCCCTTGTGTTGTGCATATTTCCTGTGATTATATTTAGTCAATTTTAACTTTTTGGAATTTTACTTTCAATTTTCAGGATGTGTGATTTTGTATTAACCTTTCAATTACCAGGTCCAGATTATGAGCTAACATGTTCCAGCTCTTAATGATGTTTTCTCATTTGAAAATCCCATTTGAGCAGCAAGGAGCTTGATTAGTCTTCATTGAGTGCTCAATCTGATTGTGTGATGAAATAACAATTAAAATGTCACCCCATTTATTCCATACCATAAGAAGAGAGATCTCAGGAGAGTTTTTTAAATATACACCCGATCTTTTTCCTTAAAGGGTTTCAAGGTCCCCACAACTATATCACAAATAATAAATTAAGACAACGGTAAAAGTTACTACAGAAGTAATAAAGAATCAATTCTAGGAAAATATAAATTAGGGTCTAGATGAAGAAAAGATCAGGTCAAGATCAGGAAAAGAACCCAAAAGAACATGCCATAAAGGCCTACAGAACTGGCATGTTTGAAAGTCAGATTTAGTCTTGTGCTTCTCAGCTGCCCAAACTTAAAGAGACATGGTAGCTACACAGTTCTGATTGTGAGAAGGGAAGGAGGCAGGGAGGGAGGAAAGAGGGAAGGAAGGAAGGAAGGAAGGAAGGAAGGAAGGAAGGAAGGAAGGAAGGAAGGAAGGAATTCCTTTAACATGTTCTGCAGAAATTATCTTAAAAAAACAAATTTTGCTTGCACTTTAAAATAACAATAAAAAGTAACATACTGGATAAAAAAAACTTTTCTAAGGAGCACTTAATATTTATTATTTTCTTCATAACCTAAGTAGTCACTATGGTAGTAGTATTGCTTGCTGATAACTTTAGATTTGTGAGACTATTTGCTTTTATACTTTATGCCCAAGTACGCTGCTGTCTGATTGCTTTTGGCTTTTCTGTAATTCTTTAGCTTCCTCCATGAGGACCCCTCCTTTCTGTCTGCTATTAGTGTGCCTATCTCTAATATACATCTTTTAATCCACCCCAGGCCAGGAAATGAGACAAAAAAATTTGTTGAAATCATAAAGTAAGTTTGTTAATTATGTAAAGTAAAAGTAAAAAGGCTCTATGTGAGGGGATGAATGGCTCATCTCAGCAGAAAATCTCATGAATTTTACTATGGATTGTTTTTTCTTCTGATTTTGTGTGTTCGGATGATGCTTTTGCTTTCTGTGACTATGGTCACACTATGGATGAGAAAAGTTGCTGAACAACTAACTTCTGGATTTATTCATCTGGTCACTATTTCTTGACCACCAGCTGTGTGGCAGGCACTGTTCTAGGTATGGGGGATACAGCAGGGAGTAGGACTAAGTCCCTGCTCACACATTCTGGTAGGAGCAGGAAATGATAAACAAGTAACCAAGATGGACATGGAATGTAAGATTGTGACAAGGCTTGAAGAAAATAAAACAGGAGGGAGTGATAAGAGGAGGAGTGCGAGAATGAATAGTTTGTGCAACGAGAGAAGGCATCACAGAGACAGTGACTCTAAATTGAGACTTGAATGACCAATGGGAGCCAGCCATGGGTAAATCAGGGAGGGGCAGGTTCTAGGTAGGGGGTTCCAGAAGAGTCCCATTTACCTGCAGGATCATTAGTGAGCGTAAGTTACTGGACAATCAGGTAGGGCCAGATCACACAGGGCCTCGGTGTCTCAGATAAGGAGTGTGAATTTTATTCTAAGTACAATGAGGGGCCTTTGGAGAGTTTTCACTTAAGCATGAAAGAAACACAGAAACTAAGGGAAGGGTGGATGCATTTATGAAGTGACTTCCCTATAGTTATTCTGCAAATTGCAGGATTTACTATCCCCGCCTTCCACTTCTTCATTTTGTCGAAGAACCCTTGAGGCACACAGTTTAAATCCCTCTGAATGATAGGGAGCTCTCATTTTTTCCCCCAAATCCTTTAAGTTCCGAACTGTAGAGGTTTGATAAACTCATGACGGCTTAAGACTGGTGAAGTGGGGAGAAAACTCCAGTTACTCAAGGATTTGAGATTTCTCCAGATGAACCTGCACTCTAATGATAGACAATAGAGAAGATGCTTTTAATATTTATAACCTCGAACAATTTAATTTGTTGCAGTGTATAATGTTTAGGATTTAAATAGAAAAACATTTTTTTATCATTCCAAAATGCATTATATATAATATAGGTGCTCCATAAATATATTTTACCTTCCAGATCACCTGTGGCCAAGCCACTCTAAATGACCTTCTCTTTTACTAGTTCTCTCCTGGCGTCCTTTAGTTGCTTCATTTCACATTCATGAGTCACTGAACTGTGAGTCTGTCCAGGCTGGTCACTTGTTAAGCAGGGGGTGGATGGCACTGTTGGAGTCGATTCAAAGTTGAATAACATTTCGATCTATCTTTGTGTTCATAAATAATGGTGATTTATGAAAATGGATTTCTCTTGTGGCTTAGACTAATGTTTAAGACGCTCTTGGGTGGGCATGTGGCCAAGGAATTTCAGTCGTATTTCTCTTTGGCTAAGCCGGTTTGACCTAGTTTTCTAGATCTACTTTGTGAATGATCTTTGTGAATAACGTCCCCCACAATAGCAATAGCTATTCTCTTAAAGAACTAGCTTTACTCCAGGCTTTAAACAACTTATAAAATAAATCTTTTCAACTTAAATAAATCATTACTGCTTTACATGCCGTGTTTTTTTTTTTGAGGCCAGTATCACCGGCTCTCATATGTGGGACTGAACCGGGGCCGCTGGCGTCCCAAGCCAGATCTTCACCACCACACCACTCGGATGGCCCTACATGCCGTTTTAGAAAGCAAGCGGTACAGTTCTTTCCTTTCTCATCCTCCATCTGTTTTAGAAAGTGATCGTTTTCTTATAGTTCTCTGCAAACTGCCCTTCCACCACTGTTTTATGCTGTGTCTGAACCACTTGTGGCTGGCTGCTTTTTCTTCATTTATTGGTTGTCTTTTTGTTTGTAGCCTCTGAAATCCTTTGGGGCAACAAACGATTACATAAATCCAATTAGAAGTAATTGCAGGAATTATGTTATTGACTACCTGTAAGTTAATCTAAGCATTATTAAAGGAATTTATTAAATGTTTCTGTACGTCCGTTATAGAGCACAAAATCGAAGGACGATCCTTTTCCTGCTTTCTGTGAAGGAAGCTTGAAGTGTGCGGCAAACATATATGTAAAGAGGCATTTTTTAGACCTATATAAGAAACATCAGCAGAATAAGGACAAGGGTTTGCTACATGTCCTTGTGAAGTTATTACTTATGTAATAATTAATGTAGGACTACAGTGGGGTGATGGCTGAATAGGAAACTTATGCAAATTACCATCTGCAAATCATAATTTGAGAAAAGTCACCATCTCCATTGCATTTAGTTAGGGGAAGAGTCTTAAAGGAAATGAGATTTAGGGGCCATGTGAATGAAGGAAGGAAACTTGATGGACTGATACAATGTAAAGAGAGTTTGAGTTTGGGGTTTCTCCTGAGTTTGTATGTGAATTTCAATATTTATTATGAAGGAACATAAGAGCTATGTGATAATATATACAGAGAGTGAATGTTTTTCAAACCAAAAATTAGGATTTCTGGCATACAAGTCTATACCTTTTATTCAAAAGTATAAAATACAAATTTTAAAGAGTAAACTCCATTTATTAGAAAGAATAAAATATCAGGAAAAGAAACACATATTTCAGCAAAAAAAAAAAAAAAAAAAAAAAAGCATCCTTGAATACTACCGTGGAGAATTTGAAATCGGGATGAGAAAATCTGGCCCTACACTGACTGCCATGTCTGAGTGTTATAGAGTGGTAACATCCCACGAGGCCTAGATGTCTCCTTTCCCAGGGGGCAAGTGGCGATGGCACCTGAATAAGGCTACTCTGTAAGGCGCTGCTAAGAGATGGCAGGAACACAGGAATGGAACCTGTAGACTCAATCACAGTCAGTGAGTCTGAAGCTATTTCCTGGTCAGAATGTGCAGGGAAGTGGGGAGGGGAGGCGGGGCTTGGGATGTTTCTCCGAATGGGGCGCCTTTTGTAAGGACTGTGATTTTGTAGCACAGGAAAGATTCTACTGTTTGGAGAGAAAATTCAAGTAGCTGGGCCAGGTTGAGTGCAAGCAGATTGTGACCTCGGAACAAAAATGAGGTTTAGAAATTTGTGACACTCTAACATGCTCAGAAAAAGAGCCATTTCATTATTTTTAATAAAATCACATTAATATCCAGCTCCAGAGTCCCATCCTACTGGACTAGCAAGAAATTCAGCCTTATATGCTCAGGGCTCCCTGTCCACTAAAGTTAGGCCAAAGGTCAAGATATTTCCAGGATAGGAGAGCATTCACGAATTCCTAAGGTCACTTGTTCCTTCAGCACACGGTCAGCATAGCACCAAGTTGAAGAGCACAGAGCCTGGAGCAAGGCTCCCAGTGTGAGTCCTGACTCTGCCTGCCCCCTCCTAGCTGGCCAGCCTTGGACAAGTTACTTGATCTCTCTGTAGTTCAGGTTCCTCATCTGTAAAATAGAGGTTAGTGAGTCCTCATAGGTAAAGTACTTGAAACCGTGCCTGGCACAAAGGATGAAGATGCTGGGGAACCTTCTTGCTTTGATCACCAGTTCTCCACCCTCTCTAAGCTTTGCCTCCCGTGTGTGCTTTCAGATCAGACAGCTCCACTGAGTCTGTGTCCCAGGGCCTGGGGTCCGGAAGAGTAACACCTAAGAAGTGTACAAGTTAGGAGTGGAGAGGGGAGGTCAGGGGGTCTTCTCTCTCTGTTTTACGTCTAAGTAGAGATGACTTTTCCTTACTCTCCCCCATCTCCAAATACAAAGACAAAGCTTTTTTTCTTTGTTTAAGCATAAATTCTGTGTTGTAGTTGCCTGATATTTGAATTCTCTATAAATTCACCTTCGGCTGCAGTTCAGAACTGATGGAATCCTGAGAAAAAGAAAACTATTATTGAAACTTAGAAATCTTCAGAAAAGCAAGAGAGCTCTCTGTAGTTGAAAAGAGTCAACTCTGGTGCCTGAGGGTCCTAAAATAAGGTTAGAAAATGGGAGGCAGTGATATGGAAGCCTGTAAAATCCTGGCTAACAGTTTGCAAGCCATTTCATTAACACACCCACGCTTCCCTTAATTTCTGCCATTCTCCTGCTTAACGCTTGCCCCCAGGCACTGCCTCTGAGCAGCCCCTAGGATTTGCTTTCTACCCTTTTCCAGGCTCAAGCCAATACTCTCCTCTCCCCCAGACACTTGTTAGAGCATCTTCAGTGTCTTCTAACAGAAGGGAAATGCCTTGAAAGGAGCTTGAGCCCTGGGGGAAGAATGAAGCTTTGTTCTTAAGTAATGTCAAGCAAGCTAAGCCCTGGTGGAAACTGCTCTACTCGGTTTTTATAGGCTAGTAGATCCCACAACATGTATAAGATTTATCATTCATACTGAATTGAAAGTCTCCCCTATGTAACTCTTTGAAAGTACAGATGAAAATGAATGGCATTCACTAGAATTGTTGTAAAGATTTAATGACATGTGCATTCAAGCCACTGAAAGTAAATAATTATGATGCTGGCTGGCTATTCTTCTGTCAAGTTCAGACAGTTTAAAACAACGTGCCCTGTGTCAGCTTGACATTAATTCAGGGTGTGTGAATATCCCCCATCAGAACTGTGGGCAGGGTGTGATGGAAACTTAGACATGTCTATGGAATTATGAACCATAACAAAGGTTTGGGGGCGGGGAATCCAAGGACAGTGGCAGGGGATGGTGGGAAGGCCTTCCTAGAATGTTCACCTGTCTAGACCACCCCTTGAGAGGAAGCAGAGATGCCCTGGAGTAGGCACAATTGTTCTTGCAGTCCCAGGGAGCCCAGATCCAGATAGCCTTATGTCACTACACCAAGGTATTCGCCCATCTTCCATGTCAGCTCTTTGTCCCACCCCCACTTGCCATCAAGAGGGAAGATTAAAATGATAATTAAAGACTAGCCCAGTCTGACTTTATTTTTGAAAAGCCCCTGACCTTAGTTTTCCAAACCATGTCAATCCTGCTATTACTAAGTATCCCACGCCACCTACTCTCCAGGTGTTCTGGGGGCTCTGGCAGGTATCCCCCATATGCAGGCTGCAGAGGAGCCAAAATCAGGGGACTGGGCAGTCAGTACAGTCCCAGCACATGGGCCTGGGCCATAAAGGGATTAACTTAATTGAACCTTTGGGCACACAGAAGATCATTCTCTTCCACATCATGATCAGAAAGCATTTCCCTTATGCCTAACTGATGGAGGGGCTTGCCTTCAGACTCCAGGTGTTCCTCGTTGGAAAGCTAAAGGGAGACATCTGCAGTCCGCAGAAAACACAGAATGCACAGGCACATGCCAGGAATGTTTTTCTAAGCTGGCCAGAAGACAGGGCTGCATTTGATAAGCCCAGCAGTCACCCAGTTGGCTCTAATGGGGGGACATGAGTCATACAGAGGCAACTGCTGTGGGTCTCTTGGGAACAGCTCCTGCCTGATTTGCCAAGCCCTGCTGGGGGTCACATCAGTTCAGAAGACAACGGCTCCTGTCCTGAGCCTTGAATGTGGTCACCCCTGGCTGCTGGCTTATGACACCCTAGGTAGGGAACATGGCATATGGACCACCAAACTGTAGTTCCACCTTCTAGTTCTACCTGCCCATTTGTGTGGGGTTTCCTATTCTTTCACAAGCTAGTTGAGCAATTTTCAGGAAAGTTATGATTCATACTTTTGAGCTCATTGGTCACATGGTCAGAGAGCCCAACGGATTTTCTGGTGCCCTTTTTGTGGGAGGCATTTGAAGAATGCAGTGACTCTTGGTGCAATTATGGCTTTCGGTTTCCTTATCTCTCAAAAGAAGCTTTGGATGAGAGGACTGTGGGCTTTCTTCCAACTCTTATATTCTGTAAGCCTCTGAGATGGGATAATAAGTATGAACATAAGAGGATATGGAAACTGTAGGTAGCACTATTGTTATTATTATTATTATGTTTTCCTTTGAATTATATCACAAACTAAGGTGTAGCATAATACCCATTTCTCCCAATTCATAGTTCCTGCAAATTAACCAATTTTAAAAGATAATAATTGAATATTTACCCAAAGAACTCACAGCCTATACTGTAGCAATTCACTCATAAAAGAAATATTCATTTTCAAGCTCAGGGTTAGACACAAGCTCAGTGTTAGGGAGAAAACAAAACTACAATGACAATGACAAAAAAACATGTTCTTGAGAAGACTGACATTGAATAAATAATTAACAGCATGATGAGTGTGACAAGGAAGATCGAGATGCTATAGAACTGTATAATGGGGGCACCTACTCTGGTTTGAATGGGTAGGGAAAGCTTCCTGCCAGGAGTAACTGTCCAGGTTAATAACAGCTAACATTTATTGAGCACTTATTATATGTCATCATATTGTGGGCATTATTTCATTTAATCTTCACAGAAACCCTACCAGGTAGGAAGGATCTATTACTGTTTCTCCTTACAGACAAAAGGAATCAAGCACAAGAAGTGAAAAACATGGCCAAGGCTCACAACTAGCTGGGGTGAACACCAGGTTGTGAGGAGAGGCAGTTATACACCTGGCTCTCCACTGACTCTGGGGTTGAAGGGAAGCTTGGAGACGAGGTGGGGTCAGGCCTTGCAGGGTTTGATGGACTGCATGAAATTATGCTGTAAGAAAGCATCCACTGGTGGCCCATGAACTTGGGAGGACGTTTCCGTACTGCCCCTCTCTTTCTTGAGATAGTAGTATGTTTGTAAAAGAAAAACAAACTGCTTTTTAATTCAAGAGAGAGAAGAAACAATGGCTTACATACAGTCAGAGGTATGAGGGTTTGTGAGAAGTAAAATTTCATTAAAGTAAAATTTTTCTCATAAGTGAGATGGATGGCACAGTCTAATTTTCTGATAAGCCTTCAATAATAAAACTCTATAATGTTTTTAATGAAATTCTACCTGGTATCTATCAGGTAGCAATAACAGTAGATGTTTTAATAACAGAATAATTCTAGGTAAAGTCACAAAGGCATTGATTCTAGCAGATTCTTTTTCTCAATTCTTAGAATTATGTGTTTAGTTTAAAGGTAGGAATAATGAGGAAGTATAATAGTGGGTGGGAGGAATTTTATCCCTGGAGTTTTAAGCAGAGCTCTAAATGGTTTCATTTGAACATTCTTGGCTAGGGATGACATAATATTCAGGAGACGGATTTACTGGGCAGCATTTAGATTCTTTCAATACTAGTCAGATGTTTCCACCTTAACTACAAATGAAGCAGTTTATGCATGCCCATGTACAATATTACTTTATCTAGGAATACACCAAAAGCATCTTTAATTATTAGGAATTGCATGCTATTAAAGCTTAATTAACTAGAATTCAGCTACCTGGAGTTCTCAATTAACTTGAATTTATTTTTGTGTTGTATCTAAGGCTTAAGGGAAATTTTCAGATTATAAAGTGTTAAAAAAAAAACCAGTCAATTCATATGTTTTAAGACTAAGGACTGTCATGCTGACTGTGCATCTCAGGCCAGGATTCTGTGCACTTCAATTCTGCCACACTTGGAATTAAAAGATGAATTTGGAACGCAGACGGACCTGGCTGAAAATCCTTATTACACTCGCTATGTATCTCCAGGCAAGTTATTTAATTTCTCAATAGCTCAATTCATTCATCGGCAAGAGGAGATAATAATACCTCTCTCGCTGTGATGTGGGAAGAGTCAAATGGGATTGCATAAGGAAAGCAGAGAGCCAGCTCATGACAGATGCTCGGGAAACTAAAAGAAATTAAAATCAAGGTTTAGTCTGAGCCATCACAGTATCACAAATAATCAAAGAAATGTGACAGTGCATTTCGTATTCTGCACTAGCTCTGACAGAAAATTATGTCTTCATATTTTCAAAGTTATTTTTAACCATGACCGTTAAAATTAAAATATTTTGTTGTTAATTCTCGTGAACTCCAATTAAAATCAGCTAACTAGAATGCTCAATTTAGAAAATACTCAGGTAAATAAAGACTTGATTTTTCCTGTATTCAGACTACACTGTTTTATCTACACAGAAATAGGAAAATCAGAGTCAATAGAATTGTCAACTCTGATTTTAGCAAAGTTTAAATAAACTTCCATGTAAGAATTAGCACTGTTTCTCTCTGCCTTTCTAAACAAATTCTGAATTCTTCAAGTCTTACTGACTCATACACGCCTTCTAATTAATTTCTTTGTTTTGTTTTTTGCTGAATACCTTTTAGTGCCTTCACTTTTGCGCATGGCTAATGGACTTTGTTTTTGACTGGTTTTGAATGGTTCTGAATTTACTTTTCTTTTGTATTTGGAACAAAATAGACTCAAATAGATATGACTTCTTCAAAAATGGTTTTCCATACATGGATCATAACATGTAATGTCTATATGAAATACACACTAATTTATCTTATTGGTCAATATGGATTTCAATGCAATGTTTCCCCAAAATGTGGACTTTAGGTAGTAACACAACTTTTACTATTTTCATTTTAAAAGTTATGTATTTGAAAATATTAATAGGTACCTTCTAGTTATAGAAAATGATACTGGCTTGCCATTTATTGATAATAGTTCTAAAGATTCCTCTTGAAATTATTTAAGTAAAAAATATTGGGAATTGAACAGATGTTATTTATATTCAACAAAAATTGGGCAGATGATGTGAGGGGGATGAAGCTGGAGAAACAGTGATTTACTGCTGCTTTTTTACTGCATGACTTGGGCAAGACATTTTACTTTTCTAAGCCTCAGTTTCCTCATCTACATAATAGGAAGTGGACTCGATGACCACCCATCCTGAGCTTACAAACCACATTTCCATCATCTTTCTCTCCCAGCTCCCAATATAGTGAGAGACGCACTGCCGTGTGACTCAATGTATGTCTGTAATTCAGTCCATTAACTGACACCCTTCCAATTCTACCATTCGAGGGTCCCTCTAAAGTCTATAGTAATTAGCATTTATATTCTTGTTTCAGTTGCCTACTCATAGAGATACGTTGTGTAGCCACAGCTTGACTATTTCAACCATCGATTTAGTTTAATTGTGCCCTGGACATTTGAGGTTCAATGAAGGAAATGAGGTGCCAGAAATGGTGACTGTCCTCAAGGAGTTATAGGTCCCTTGGGAAGACACTTAGAGGGCAAGGAAGGCATTTAAGTGAGCAAATATAACTGGATGTGGAGATTCTTACCCAAAATGGGAAGGGAAAGTTGTCAGCATGTTAGGGGGGAAGATGAGACACAATTTTGAAGGAAATGGAGTTTAAAATATGGGGTAAGAAGAAGGGGAACATTCTAAGCTGGGTTAGTCATATGTGTAATGTCTGGGAATTGATGTTCTTAATTGCATAATTTAACAAATTCATCAGCAAACAAGAAAAATACCAATACATGCTATTTCTCATTCAAGCACAGTATTTGCAATCTAACATACTTGTTGATTGAGTCATTTTGTCAATTTTGTCTTGTTACCAATGATTAAATGATTAACCACGTCCTTTTTTTTTTTATTTCCCAAAATATTCTCTAACTATAAGGATCTTAACCAACAGGTTACTTTATCTCTTTTGCTTGTTTGTTTTGTAAGGGTGGTGTGGTTTTGTGTGTGTATGTGTGTGTATGTGTGTTTATTTATAAGGACTGCCAACTATGATTTCACTTTTTTTTTTTTTTAAGAAATCCTTTGCTGTTACAGGAGAAGGGGAAGGAGTGAGGATAAATGAGACATGATCAGATGCCACTGATAGAAGCTGGCACCTGTCTGATGCCTGTAAAGTATGCCAGACTATAAAGGAAACCTGGGCTAATGAATGTGCCCCCTGTATTTTGTGACTGATTGAAATGGGCCAAAGAAAGGGCCAGTCAGAGAAGGTAGGAGCCAGGAGCCTTTAACAAGGGGTTGTTGTTACTCTGCCAAGGTAGATGTCTTGATAAGCAGGGACAGGCCCCTTCTGAGTTACCTGCCATCCTTAAACCCCATGCCCTTGCATGGCTGTTTGCTTCCATGTATTTTTCATTCCCCTCTTTTCTCGTTTTATTAACTTTATAATTCAGGGGATCAAAAAGAAAAATTTCATCCTAGCCCAAAAAAGTAGGCATAACAGTGAAACAGCTATCTATTGGGCTTCATCATGAAAGCATATTTCACACTAACAAGATTCATTGAAGTATAGTACTATGTTAATGTTGAGCTAACTCAACAAGATTCATTGAAGTATAGTACTATGTTAATGTTGAGAGACCAGATCTACAGATCTCTGTGATTTTATATATATAAGGAAATCAATACTCCTGTAAGTGAAGCTGTAGATACCAATATATTGACAAATAAGAGGGATTGATTGTAAAATCTCTATATAGATATTTCTAAAGCTGCTTCTTGGAAATCAATTAAATCTGAAATTGTTTTTTTGTTTTTTTTAAATTTTCTTCTGGTCACCTGAAACTATATACTCCTTAAATCCCCAAACTTCAAAATGTATTCATTTCCTTCAGCTGACATTCATAAACAGGGAAGGAAACATCACAACAAAAGCTGATGTTTTAGGGAGTTAGGGCCCTCCCTCCAAGCATCCTCACACAATGATGCAAGGCCAGTGACATTTAGGGCCGCCCTTGGCCTAAAGCACTCACCTCAAGCACAGATATGAGGGCAGCCCACCATACAGACCTGCTAATCTATAGCTTCTCAATGCAGTTTCTTGGGATCTAGCACTGGGCAAAACCAGAACCTCCCATGGTTACGGGAGACAGAAGTTGGCCCCAGGTGAGCATCCTAGACAGGTGGCTGGCTGCAGAGAGCTGACGGGGAACCTGGCTGGCTGGAATAAAAAGACAATGGTCCAAGAAAAAGAAAAGCCTTAAACTTTATATGAATTGTTTCTTTGCTGTCTCCTCCTTTTGTTATCGTCTTTATCTAGTCCGTAGCCTTTTTTCTTTCTGTTATGAGAGTGTCTGAAGGTCTCAATTCAGTACTCTACAAACATAGAAAATTCTTAATTTTTTGGAATAACTGATAATAAACTTGCTCTCATAATCTCCCTGCCTAGGTACCAGGGTCGAAGGAAGACGGGGGAATCTATTTGATCTCATCAAATAAAGTATCTCAGTTCCATCTGATACTGGTTTAAATCTTAAACTTTCTAAAAGTTTAAGCCTCTCACTCACCTCCGCTCAAGCTAGTTTTTGTTTTTTGTTCAGGAGCAGCAGCTACTGCTGCTGTTGGATATAGCAAGTTGCAGAGCTTGACATGCCCTGCTTTCTTCATCCGACTTATGATCTCCACATTTTTTTCCATTTAAATTGCACCCTCTGCAGAAGCAGCAATAGAGCTGGAGGGTAGGGGGACCATCTTCCCAGAAGGGGGAAGGCAGCCTACTGTGTCCTGAAGCCTGGGTGTGGTCACTCCTTTGTTGGCCACTGCTGTTCCCTGGTCTGGTTCCTGGTGTGACAATGCAAACTTGGCCACACCTGGGTGCTCTTTGGTGGGGGGAAGTGCCCATGACTTAAACCTCAGTCATTCTGTTTTTCAAGGTCACTGCTGAAATGGAGACTTCAGGGCAGGTGGCATACAGAAATTTCATGGGCAGCATTCAGCTCCAATACAGCTGGTGGGAGGATAGTCAAACCCTCTTGCGGCTCTTGCCCGCAGGACATGTTGTATCCCTTCAGGATGGGTGACTCTGCTTGGCAGAGTGTTCACAGGGCAAGCTATTGAATCCCACCCCTCAATGAACGTCACTTGGCTTGCAGAAACCAGTTGGGGTTTTGCCTTGATCCCCAAAGCCTTGCAGAACTGAGATGGCAAGGTCCTCTCTCCTAGGTGTGCTCCACGCTGTGGCCCCCTCTCACCCACTGGCCTGGGTACTGATGAGCACGTGTCACTGAAAATATTTAGATAAGGAGCTGACACCATTCCCTGAATTCCAGAAACATCTCCAAACTGTAGTGGATTTTTGTACAATGTGCTTAATCACTTTGATTCAAGGAAAGGGAAGGGATACTGGTAGTATTGTAGTTGGGCAGAGCTGGCAGAGTAGAATACACTCAAAAAAAGAAAAAGCTATTATGAAGTAAAATTAATTTTTATGAATTTTAACATCTACACATATATACACATATACAATACACACATAACACACATACATAATATAAATTTATGCAAAGATCACCATTATCAGGAAATAGAATAGTTACATTAGCCCCCAAAACTCTCTTACTCTATGCCTTTATAGTTATACCTGCCTCCCACCCATAATCCCTAGAAACCATTCATCTGTTCTACAATACAATAGTTTTGTCTCTTCAAGAAGGTCATAAAAATGGAATCATAAGTATGTAACCTTTCGAGACTTTTTTCATCCAGCAGATCTCAATGATTTTGAGATTCAACCAAGTTATTAGTTATTGCATGTATCAACAATTTGTTCCTTTTTATTGCTGAGTATTCCATTGTATAGACAGATGTTCCATACTTTGTTTTGTTTTTTATTCATTTACTCTTTGAAGACATTTGGGTTGTTTCCAAGTTTGGGTGATTATGAATTGAGCTGCTGTAAACATTCATGTACAGGTTTTGTGTGAACATAAGTTTTCATTTCTCTAGGGAAAATACTCATGAGGGAGATTGCTGGGTCATATGGTAAGTGTGTGTTTAACTTCATAAAAACACTGCCAAGCTGTTTTTTCAGGATGGCTCCACCATTTTGCACTCCCACCCGCAGTGTATGAGAGAGAACGTTTCTCCTCATCATTGACAGTATTTGGTGTTTTTGTTCGTTTGTTTGATTTTGCTTTGCCATTCTAATACATATATAGTGGTAACTCCTCATTGTTTTAGTTTGCAGCTCCCTAATGGCTATATTTATCACCTGTTTAGTGAAATAATTATTCAAGTCTTTTGCCCATTTTTTTTCTTTGCCGATTGAGTTTTCTCCTTTTTGTTGAGTTTTGAGTGTTTTTGTACATATTCTGGATACAAGTCCTTTGTCTGATATGTGACTTGTAAATATTTTGTCAGTCTGCAGATTGTCTTTTCATTTTAACAATGTCTTTCACAAAACAAAAGTTTTTATCTTTTGATGAACTACAATTTATCATTTTTTTCTTTTATAGATCATACTTATGGAATATCATGTCTAAAAACTCTTCACCTAATCCTAGGTTATGAGATTTTCTCTTGTTTTCTTCTAAAATTTTTATAAGTTGTAGGTTTTACATTTTGGCCCCAGCGGGTTGGTATCACTGGTGCCACCACTGACACAGAATTATCTGGTGGCTGGGACCTGAAAGATTGCAGAGAATAGAAAGTGAAGGGATGATTTTTCTCACACTCTCTGAAATTTGGTAGATTCTCAAGTGAGAACCAGAGCGTTTCTCTGATCTCTCCCCGTCTGCATCACAGGGCTCACTTCTGCATTGCCAGCTGCCTCAGATTCGGGTTGGGGGATCTTGGAGGGAAAATACAGTGGTAAACTCACTACCAGCTGAGTGTTATTTTGAATTCTAGTGTTCTTCCGTGATCTGCCTGTTAGTGTATGTCCTTTGTAGGGTCTTCAAATATCTGAGCCATGCATTCTGTCCAGGTTTCATGGTTGCTCTCAGCAAGAGAAAGGGTGGCATGTGCTTACTGCTTCATACCTGGAGCCAGAACTGACAGCTTTTCTGCATGATGAAATTTTTTTTTTTTTTTACTCAACCAACTTTGTTTTGAAGAAGTATGGTTAATTAAGGCAGCGTTGTATAGAATTGAAATGAAAGATTGCTAGCTCTATAATCTCTCTGTGCCTCAACTTTCTTTTCTGTAAAGTAGGTATAATGATAATTCTGACTTTACAGAGTTGTTATGAGGTTTAGATGAGGTAATGCAAGTGAAACACTGAAAATGGTGACCTAAATGTAGTGTAATATAAGCATGTGGTATCATCATCACACAGCATTAACCAGAGAGATATTAATAATTTTATGATATGAGATCTATTTTTGAATATTTAAAATATATATGCAATGTAAGAGAAACAGATGAACAAACATTAAGCAATTATATGGAATGTAGGAAAAACATAAAATAAACAAAATATCAATTTTTGTACTTATGTGTGGAAGTCAAGCAAATAAAATCAAGTGAAATTTATATGTGAAAGTTAAGCAACTAAAATGCCAGTGAAAAATTGGAAATTTCCTTTACTATAGATACCTATTTGTAAAAACAAACCATGATTTTCCTTGAAACTTACTGCAAATATGAGTTTTCTTCTTGGGTGAATATATAATTTCTCATTGTGTCTCTGAAGAATGGTTTAGCAAGAATCCAGAAGTTGTTCAATTCTAAATACTGAGATAAATTATGATTCCCTGCTAAAACCACTCCCTCGACTTGGGAAAGCACTAACTGGGTTTTATTTCTCAAACTAATAACAGTTTACATCTGCTTAATTGAATGTCCCTGAAGCTATCCTGCCTGAAGTACTTGAGAAGTGTCCCTTCCATCCTTCCCATCATTTGGGACCCATTCTACACAGAGGGACGGTCACAATAACAATTCTATATCTTTTCTCAGACTATTTATTGCTTTCAGACATTCTTGGCTTATTCTTCTTAAATCAGGGACAGGACACTCACTTGCAGTTTTTCAAAGGAGCACTGGCCACAATTTTAAGTGACATCATTCTCTACTTTAGTTCTTATCTCTAAAATGTCAGTATAGACCAACTCTGTTTCTCCTTAGAAATATTGGGTTGTTGGAAAAGCCATGACACATTTTTGCAATGAAAAACATAGAAAAAATATGTCATGACTTTTCTGACAACGCAATATTTTTCCAAATGTAAAGAAAATGAACCCTTAATTCTCCAAATTGTGGCTGCTTGAATCACACCAGTACTGTACATATAGTCATGGTGGAAAAATAACAACAACAGCTCTTGTACTTCCTGTCCATCTGAAAGAGGCAGTCTCACTAAACCCTTCTACTTCCATATTATAACTTACCTGAGGCCCTCTTCCTACTCTCAGTAGTCATCACCCCACCTGTATAGTCAGTACTGGAAGAGAACAACTGTCATGTCTTCTGGATTCTGTCACTCTTTTCTCATGCCAATGGGGATAGATCAAGAAAAGGCCTACAGAGGAGAAGGCAACCTCTGAACACTGGAATCCACCTTCCCTTATGCTGGGAAGGAGAGGGCACAGGGTATATCGTTTATATTCTGATCTCTGGAGAGCAGTGAAAATTGCAATGGGATCTGGGCTTTCAGGAATAACCTCCAAAACTTGGTCTGGAGTCCTCAAATCTCCCTTCCATCATGCTCTTATACAGTTAGTTTGTCTGCTCCTCAACTTATGAGTTTGAGAAAAGAGAGAGATACACTAGCTGCTAGTCAGTGAGTGAGGGGTGACAAATGGGGAGGTGGCCTTTTATTAAGAGAAGATAGATGCTAACTAGTGATTCTAAGAGCCTGGGTTCTGCACTTCCTCACTGCTGGATATCCTGTCCACTTAAGCCACCCATAAATGAATAGCACTGCCTTTCTGAAGGAAGCCTTCAGAATTTCTACAAATTGGATTAGACACAGTCAAAAGTATCAAGAGTTTTCTGACTTCTATGGGAAGATTGCTTGGCCTAACAGTGTTTTCAGGAAACTTCAGTCATTTATATACTGTGATTTTTTTTTCCATAAATAAATATCCCTGAAGTCAAAATTTATTTATTTATTTATTTATTTATTTTTTAGCTGAGCCATCCTGCCACCTATTGGCAGCTCAGTGGCAGCTCAGCTCGGGCTGGGCATCGAACTGCTGTTGCTCAGAGCTCAGCTCCCACTCTGGAGCAAGCTCTTAACCAACTGAGCCACTCGGCCGGCCCTTGAAGTCAAGGTTTGATGTTCTAATTACATGTTTCCTATTACATGTTAACATAAGTACATAATTGACTGTTGTGAGGAAAACAGACAGGATATGGGCAAGAAATGGAAGTGGGGAACACACTTTGGAGGTTATTCAGTGGTTCAGAAGAGAAATGATATGAAAATGAACATGAGATATATTGGGGAGTAGGGCTGACAGAAGATGGGAAGGAAATGAGTGAGTTTAGTGCAGGTGAAGGACGAATCTTGAGCAACTGGGCTGTGGCGAGGACTACATTCATATTGGCTGGTGGTGGGGGCGGGCAGGGGTGGTGAATGCAGAGTTCAATTGGGATGTGTAAACCCTGAGATGTCTCTGAGTTCATCCGAAGGAAATGTTGAGGAAGCAATTGAATTATGAGCAGAGGAGGGGGCCGAAAAAGCTTTAGGAATCAGCATCATGTTAAAGATATTTAAATCAACAGATATAGGTGAGATCACCCAGGGGGAGAATGTAAAGGGGAAAGAACAGAAGTTCAGTACAAAGCACTGGACCTATAAGACACTTGGAGATCAGGCAGCAGAAGAGTCACAAGGGTCAAGCACAGACACTGGCCAATCAGAGCAGATGCCAATGGCAACTCCTAAACGGAGTCCTGGAGGCCCTCTGCTGTGCTAGATGAAGCAGAAGTTTAGGGCCGACCGAGTGGTGCAGTGGTTAAGCGCTGCCTTGGGAAGCGAGCGGCTCCAGTTCGGATCCCACATATGAGGGCCAGTGACACTGCTCTCAAAAAACAAACAAATAAACAAACAAACAAATAAACAGCAAAGAAGCAGAAGTTTATCAGGCTCCACAGGAGCAGCCAAGATAGCAGGAAGGCTGGGGCAGGATAGTAGTTATTTACAACGAATATGAAGTGTTTCAGTATAGCTATTTACAATGAATATGAAGTATTTCAATATTTTAACAACTGGCATAACCAAACTGGTACAGACCAGTTGAATATCAGTTCTGGATCTGGCAAAGGTATACAGAAGGAAAAATTAGAGTGGTAGGCAGAGTTTTTGGTGTCATAGAAGCTTGAAGTGTTAATTGTGCTTAATGTTCTGAGATGAAGCAACATGAGGACTTTGACAAGAGAAATTTCAGTGGAAAGATGGAAGTGATGCCAAATTCCAGTGGGTTAAAGAGTTCATGAAAAGCTGTATACATACACCATGCTTTCAGAACTTTGGCTATGAAAGAGAGAAGAGAAATGAGGCAGTAAATGGGGAGATGTGTAAAGAAAACAGTAAACTATGTTCTCCTTGCTAGTGAGAGCAATACAGGGGAGTAGCCATTGGTGATGCAGAGTCAAGGGGAGAACCAAGGGGACAAGTTTTGAGAAGGAGAGAGATGAAATAGCATCAAGAGCTCATCAAAAGCTAACAAGAGTGGTGACACTTAGGTTTGGTGGTAACCAAGATGAAAGACAGTGCCAGTTACAACAAAACTCCCAGGTGATCCCAGTGTGCAGTGAGACACCCCCCGCACCCCCTACTACTCCACCTCCCAACCCCCGCCCAGTGTGGGTGACAGGGTGGCAAGTGATACAATAAACACATCTTTAGGGGGAAAAAGCTCTGAGAGCTTATATTTGTTTGGTGACGAGCATGCCGAGGTCATCACCAACAGCCCGGAAAATAAACAAGCTTTTACCCAACCTCTTTTTGTGAATATTCACACAGTGAATCCCGTCATTTTATATATATATATATATATATATATATATATTTTTTTTAAGATTTTATTGGGGAATTAGGGGAGGGGGAACAGCGTTGGGGAACTGGGGAAGGGGAACAGACAAGTTGCTGTCTTTTTGTTCTTCAGTCTAGTTGTGGAGGACATTGCTTCACTGGCCCATGTTGGTATCGTCATTGCGCTCTCCCCGGATGAGGCAGATCGGTCGCCGGCCTCTGGATTGTCACTCACTGTGGCTATTGGCAGCTCCTGCTGGCTGCCAGCCGCTCATGCTGGCTGTTGGCCACTCACTGTAGCCCATGGCAGCCCACTGCAGCAGGGGCTGCAGCCCACACTGTCGCCGGGGCTCGCAGCCCAGCTCCAGGTGGAGCTGTTGTTCACCATCTTAGCTGTAGAGGGCAGTGTCACTGGCCCTTATATGTGGGATCTGGACTGGGGCCGCTGGCGTCCCAAGCTAGCTCTTAACCAATGCGCCACTCGGCCGGCCCCCTTCATTATATTTTTATCTCTGTGTTTTATTTTATTTTTGTCTTTGTTCATTTATTTTGAATCTGTGCAACTGAGGGAAGGGTTAGTGAGGGATATGCTGGTATATTTATACCAGACAGATATCAGTGTTCACTTAGCTTCAATATATGATAACTAGAAAACCAAGGAAGGGGTTTGGAACAGCTGGTGAAAAAGCCAGACTGATCATGGAAAAAGTGTACAGGCACAATATGAAATTTGGAGTCTGAATAGAATGCTTGCTGCCTGCTGAAATTTGAAAATGGTAGCAACTGCCTTGTTAACATGGACTCCATTTAGCCATATCTTGTTTTGCCCATGCATTTTTCTGTGCTGTTAGATTGCATATGTGGAATGTGTCCAATCTTTCCATCAGGAGCCTTCTCTTTACCTTGTAATTATACAATGAGTCAAAAATCTGGCTTGCTTCTCTTCTACTGAGAGGAACAGTTCCAAGACACATTTCAGATTTAGTACAAGCATTCAGAGGTCAAGATTCTGCCTAACCAATTAATTAGGGTACAAAAGGGTCATCATAATTTATTTGAAAAGCTGCACCCTAACAAACTGCCCAAAAGCCACAACAGGTTTTTTTTGTAGCATCTGAGTTTTAGTTTTTGCATTGAAATAGTATCTCTTGTCTGCTTGTATCTGAAAAAGATGAAAGGGAAGGAAGCTATCCCATGAGAAAGTTGCTATAAATGATCACATTTTAATGACATTAAAACTCAAAGAACAACAACAAGGGACACAGTATTTAATATCAAGGAGGAAAAAAGACTTAGACCAAGAAAAACAGGCTTTTAAGATAATAGAATTACCTTTCAGTATAATGTATCTTTAATAAGGTATGTAGCAGCATTTTTAGTAGAAGAGCAGATAATTTTGAAAAGCAATGTATTCTCTTGCCATGTGTATCAGCATGGAGACTGAAGTTGAATTGTATTGAATTCTGTATCTACCTTTGTTTGGTAGAATGGCTTTCCAGTCATGGTCAATGTAATCTGAATACAGGAAAAGGAACTATTGAGGAGATTAAATCTCTGTGGCCACAGGTCACAGAAAGCGGTGCTGATTCCGTTCAGTTTAGGATTTCAACATACTGTTCCTAATTGTGTAGTTTTGCTTTGTCAACACCCTTTATCATGAGCAGCAACTACACTTAACCTTTCTGAACTTTATGCCTTTTCTTGCTATCTTGAGATTGAAATACATAACCTAGTCCTTTCACCCTAGGACTGACTAGTGATGTAAATGAAAATGTCTACAAGTCATCTAGGAAGTAGAGGTGTCATTAGTTATGCATGAACTGCCTCTTTAGCTATTGTATTAGTTAAACTAGGCTAATCTGAGAGCCTCAGGTGTATAATTGCTCTTAGAAAGCTGAAGTAAATATGACTTAATGTTTACATTATATAAAGCTGGATGTAAGCCTATGGGTGTTCTACATACCACTATCTGTTTTCATTATTATATTTGAACTGTTTTGGTACCCTTTTTTATTTTTAAAGGTTTTATTGGAGAATTGGGGGACGGGAACAGACAAGTAGCTATCCTTTTTGTTCTTCAATCTAGTTGTGGAAAACGTCACTTCACTGTCCCATGTTGGTATTATCATTGCTCTCTTCCAGGGTGAGGCAGATCGGTTGCCGGCCATTGGTCGGCCACTCACAGTGGCTCTTGGAAGCTCACACTGGCTGCTGGCCACTCACACTGGCTGCCTGCCACTCACTGTAGCCTATGGCAGCCCACTGCAGCAGGGGCTGCAGCTATGCTGTCCCGGGGACTCACAGCAGCCCAGCTCCAGATGGAGCTGTTGTTCACCATCTTAGCTGTAGAGGGCAGTGTCACTGGCCCTCATATGTGGGATCCAAACCGGGGCCCTGCCTCTCAGACCTGGCATCCGAAGCAAGCTCTTAAGCAAACAGCCACTCGGTCGGCCCATTTTGATACCCTTTTTAACTAGACTCATTTCCTACTATCTCCTTCCCACATTGCCCCCTCCCCAAATATCCTACATGTCCTACGACTAATATCTCAACTACTGGTCTTGACAAGGAGAGACATTTTCCTTTCTTGCCCTTAGGTGACACATCTGAGGCAGTGTAGAAAGACTGCTAGTGGAAAGGAGGGAGGAACAGGGTACAGATGTTAGGCTTACTTCCAAGTGGGGAGGGACTGGTGTGTAGGAAGAGGGTCATAGCTCTTCTAATGGGGGCACCCCATTCATTGTATTATTTTCAAGAGAATTCAACAGACTCAAACTTTTGTGACTTGAAGAGTAGCAGTTCATATGTTAGGACTTCATATCACTATGCTCTTCTCCTTGGGATATATGTTTATATCTTTGTGGGGGGCAGATGCCAGACCGTCTGAATCACCTTGACTGAGCAAGCTTATTCTTGTACCAGCAAAGCCATTTTAACTGTACAAGTCTGACTCCCTGATCTCTATCATGTAGCCATGCTCACCATGAGAGTGGAGTCCTTCTTCTTCAGCCCAGGACAGCACAAGCACACAAGCAGGTGACCTGAAATAAACTGGTGGGCAAATGCCAATTTACCAGCTTTAGCTCCAAGCATGGAACCTAGACTAGAATAGGCCAAGATGATCTTTACTCCAAGGTACTTCTTAGTACCATGATCTTTTCATGGGTTATGTTCTCTCCTGATTGTGCTTTTCATGCTTGCCATTTCATTGCAAATCTCTTTCTATCCTTATTTCATCTCCTCATCTTATAAGAAACGTGCCTTTCTCTAAGTAACTCTTTCCCAGGATTCCCCTGAGGACTTCATGTTCTCCCACTGTTTCTGTTAAGGAGACAGAAGTGTGTGCATGTGTGTGTATGTGTGTTGGGATGGGGGTGCCATAGAAGGCTGAGGTCCATCCATGTAAGGTGGAGAGGGCCTCACAGGCTAGGATAGGAAGCTATATGTTTCCTCAAGAGCCACGGAGCTGTTTAAGATCTTTAAGTAAAGATGGGACCTGATCAGATACATGAATAAATGCGTACTCCAACTGTAGTATGGGGGGACAGTATGGAGGGATTTTGTGTCAATTCTGGTGAAACTGGAAGAGCACTGAACTTGGAATTGGGGGGAGTCACAGGTTCTGTTATGAACCCAATGACCTTGGGAACTCTCTTTCCTTCCTGAGACTTGGTTTCCTGTTCTGGACCCTGAGACTGTTGGGAGAGATTGTGTGACTAGGTCCTGGCCCACAGGAGGTTTTCAGCCCATTTGTTTAATCCTATATTCTTTTCATTTTTCTGAGCCTCATAGCTGTTATTTTCTCTGAGAGAGGCGTAGAGATGATGGATATAAACTGTGGAGCCCATCACATTTTTGTGGCTAGTTCAAACAGCATATTTGGGCCCAACACACAGGCCCAGGAGTGGTTGAGTCATTTAAATTAGAATATTTTCTGTTTTCTTGTTTGCAAATGGCAGCCCTCGAAGACTCACTTAGCAGAGCTGACATGGCCTCCTTGACCTACATCATAAGTAATGAGCCCTTGATCTAAGAATTATTGCAATCTCCATCACAATTTGGCTGGCTTGTGTGAACAAAAGTATTGTGTTTTTTTCTAAATCCTGGCTTCTCCAAGACTTTTAATTTTCTGCTAGGTACTAGCTAGAACTAGGGATTTTAATTGTTCCATTTCTTCCCTTGCTGTGATTTTCTTCTCCCCGCCCTGACCCCCATTAATGGGTTAGTCCAGTAAAAAGTTAAGCTAATAAGTGGCAGAGAAGAGATTCCAATGCAGAGAGTCTGGCTCAAGATTCTGGGATTTGGCAGGCCGCTCTGCTGTGTCTAGTCAATGCAGGCTCTGGAGCTGAGGAGAAAATACCGAGGTTTTCACCTTTTAATTAGATGAGAAAATAAAGCCACCTTCATCATCATCCTCTCTCCTAGATCTTAGAGGCACAGAAAAGTCCACACATATGACTTAGGTTTAAGGGGTTCCTGACCTCTTGCTTGCGTAGGTCTACAATGATGGGAGATAGTCTCCCCCTTCCTCCTTGGAGAGGATCATTTCCTTTTGGAGCCTGTTATGGGATGAACTGTGTCTCCCACTACCCAAAAGTCATATGTTGCAGTCTTAACTCCCAGAACCTCAGACTGACTATATTTGGAGATAGGGCCTACTGGTAATTAAGGTAAAATAAGGTTATATGGGTGGGCTCTAGTCCAATGTGACTGGTGTCCTTATAAGCAGACAATACAGAGACTATGTGAGGATACAGGGAGAGGGTGGCCATCTGAAAGCTAAGGAAGAGAGGCCTCAGAAGAAACCAAGCCTGCTGACACCTTGATCTTGGACTTCTAGCCTCCAGAACTGTAAGAAAATAAATTTCTGTTATTTAAGCCACCCAATCAGTGGTACTTTGTTATGGCAGCCCTAGCAAGTAATACAAAGCCTAACGTAGCTCTTCCAAATCTATGTAGACTGAGAAAACCTGATTACGTTTCCTTGCTTCCCTGCTCATGTAGAATAAATCTGACTCTAAAAGTGACAGTTTTCTCTGGTTTGAATGAAGCTGCTTGCTCATTCATAAGCGAATTACATCTCTACATCTTTCAACTCAACATTTCACAGGTCTCATGTTTGTTGACCATATTGATGATTTGGGGTCTCCTCTGTTAATTCCCTCTCTTTTCTCTTACAAGGGTATATGAGCTAGCATTTTGGCAGTTAAAATTGCTTGAAGTACATAAAATATTAATTCAGCATCTCAACACCTTTCACTCTTTTATCCACATATCTTTGTAAGCTAAATGGTTTTTACCGTGCTCAGGGCTGTAAACCATTTCTCCAGGAATCTGACTTTCAAAGGTGTAGGCTTTAAGTGGGGAGACAAAGTACACTCTGTCCTCATAAAAGGATCCCATAAAAAAATGTCTCTAGCTGCTCTTGTCTCCAAGGTGATATGTCTGCCTGGACTCTGTGGCTGGTAGGAGAGGGTGTGGCCACTTCTCTTTGAAGAGCCTAAGAGATTAGCTTCATTGTCCCACCACACTCACTGGCATTGGAGTTAACTTTACTCCCAGAGGGCAGCCATTAAGCCTGGAATCACCCTGGCTGCCAATCCTGGCAGAGGCTTTGGAGAATGAACTAGAAGCTGCCTGCCTTGTTCTTTGAAGTCTTTGGATGTGCACACACTGCTTGTTTCTAGGTCTGGGCAAGCCAAGGGTGTTGGCAGGTTGGTCAATAGACCTGTTGCATAGAGGAGGATAGAAGGAGGGTATCCATGAAGCTTCATCAAAAAAAAAAAAAAAAAAAAATCTAACCACAAGACACTCAATGGCCATACTATGCTGCAATTACATGTCACCTGACAGCAGACACTTCAGGGCAGGTGATCCGTGTGACCAGACATCAGATCCAGGGGAGTGCGATACCCAGCTTTGCCTGGAGCACAGGCACCTTGAGACCCTTGTTCAAATGAGCCCCATTCGTAGGGAGGAGAAAGCTGGTTCTCTGCCTTGTTGATTCACATCATCCAACATGTCTCTACTGAATGCCTACCCTGTGCCAGGTATTATGAAAGAGCAGCAGTGGATTGACAGATGTGGTCCCTGCCCCTTGGGCTCAACGCTGTAGTTGTACAGGAAGCAAAGGTGTTTCCTTCCCCCATCCACACTCTCTAGTTCCCTTTTCTTTGCCCTTCCATTCATCTGTCTTCTGCACACTCCTACTCCCAGAGGTTTGCATCCCAACAGCAAGCTGCAGAAAGAGTGATGCTTATCCCAAGGCATGAGTCCCCAAGGCAGGATACCTGGCTAGAAGATATTTTATGATGAATGAGCATCTTGTGGCCCCTCCAAATGTACCATCCTGAGTCTCTTGCTTGCGATGAAAGCTGTACAGTGTGCTTGTACTGCTGTAGTCTGGAGGCCACATGGAGGCAGGCATAGGAGGGCTGCCCTGGAGTGCCAAGAACTGCAGAGCTAAAGAGAGACCTCCGGGTTTGCAAATCAGCAGTGCATTTTGTCATTAGCAAATAAACAGCTGAGCTGCACTGCATTTCTCTGCTGAGGCTCTTAAGTAATTGGTCTACTCAAGCACCTAGCTTAGTTCCAGCTTCCTACAAACAGATTTATGTCCCCACATACACAGGAATAAGAGGCCTGCTGGCAGGGAGCCCCAGAGAGGTAGTGGAGTTTGCAGAGGATATGCTGACAAATGTAATTGCTGGCAGCTGTTGGTCCCAGGGCTGCCAGCCATAAGATTTAACCCCTAGCTGTCCAGGCACTATGTGAGTTTAGGATGCGTAGAGACCACTCTGACCAAAGACAAGTGTTCACCTGAAGCTCACACCTGAGAATTTTGTCCCTGTTCCTACCCAGTGTAATGCCTTTTCTTCTATTACAGGACTAACCAATCATTTCACTTGCTGAGACTTGAATGACACTAAGCTTCAGTATTAAATACTGTTTAGCATGCCAACAGTATTTCTTTGAAACTTCTTTTGTCAATTTTAATAAAACCTCATCAGATCATACTAAAAGGATTAGCATCTGGAGTTTTATTTGAGTAATACAACATTGCATCAAATTTGGAAGAAAAAAGAAGCTTAGCTTGCCTTGGAAATTCAAGGCAAGGTTACACTTGGGCATTTCAAGAGGTGGAAGGAAATGATAAGGGTGCAATGCCAGGACTGAGTGAGAAGGAATAGGCTTGGCCTTGGTTAGGACTGACCTAAGTCAGATACATGGTGCTGGGACCTTAGCTCATTTTTGTTAAGTGAATAAGTGATGGCCCAAGAAAGGAAATTGGTCAATCTAAAATGATAGATAAATCAGGATCTTCATCAGGTCTGAGAGTGTAAAGTGTAGTTATTTCCTCTCTGTTCTACGAAGTCTGACACTTAAGTTCACGAACTCATCCTAGAAAAAGTGCTACATACCTCGTTGCTGAATATCACTATGGTCACCTTTGAAGTACTCCCCTTGGGAAGCTATGCACAGATGCCAGTGCCTCGTCCACCCTTCAAAGCAATTTTGGATCTCTTTTTCTGGAATGGCTATCAAAGCTGCCATTGCATTACCCTTGATGTCCTGAATGTCATCAAAATGTCTTCCTTTCAATATTTCCTTTATCTTTGGGTAAAGAAAGAAGTCATTGGGGACCAGATCAGGTGAGTAGGGAGGGTATTCCAATACAGTTATTTGTTTACTGGTTAAAACCTCCCTCACAGACAGTGCTGTGTGAGCTAGTGTGTTATTGTGATGCAAGAGCCATGAATTGTTGGTGAAAAGTTCAGGTCGTCTAACTTTGCCACACAGCCTTTTTAGCACTTCCAAATAGGAAACTTGGTTAACTGTCCAATTGGTACAAATTCATAATAAATAATCCCTCTGACATCAAAAAAGTTTAGCAACATCTTTGCAACAAGTTCACAAACTTAATTGTCACACTTCTTATACAACATTTTCTTGTCTCCTGGTGGTTAATCCCAGGAAAAGTTACCCAATCTAATTTGAAATTGATATCATCAACTGTCCTTGGTAACCATTCATTAAGGACAGAGCATAAGGGATAATGGTTATGGCCAAAAAGAAGACTTAAATGGAAATATTTGAGAATCTAGCAATGATTAGATTGATTCAAGCCCTGAAGTCAACTAGGAATAAAAACACCTACCTGGAAGGTTAAATGAGGGTTAAATGAGATGGCGTGTATAAATCATCTAGCATAATACAGGCACCTCAGAGATGCCCAACAATTGTTGATAGTGTCCTCTCAACCCTCCAAGCACTAGCTGAGTTTTGGATGGCTAGATTCTTTCACACTCTTCCGTTTCTAAGAGTTCTTTCCCCTTTTCATAGGAAAGAAGTTACCAAGCTCGGGGATTAATACCTTTCTCTCATGCTATAAAGAGACTTCATCTTTGTAAGAGCAGAGAGTTTTCTAATCACTTGGGTGATCTTTGGTAGAATCAGTCCTAGAAAACAGCTACTAGGAACTGCTATTTTCAATAGCTCCTTGTTGTTGCTTAGAAATTCTTATTTTTCCAGGAAAGATGCTTGGCTGTGTTCAAGGGAGTTGGCTACTATCAGTCTCAATTCCCCTAACGCTTCTGACATATTCAAAGTAAAAGATATATGAAAGGAACATCCAAGTCATTCGGTCAATTTTTTCAAGGAACTGTGAATCTCTTCATTTTGTATCATCCTCGTCTTAAAATGCTCTCCCTATTGAATGTAACACATAAGATCCAAACCCCTTATAATATTCAAAGATTTTTGCAATTTGAATGTTAAAATCCTTAAAAGTCTCATCTCTCTCTCTCCTCAGAACATACCTAAGCCTTCACATTTTTCTATTTAGCCTTCCCCATCTCTTCACCAAACTCCTATTCATCCTTGAAGAATCTCTTTTGTGAAGCTTTATGTTGTACCACAGAGCAGGGTTCTCATAACACTGTCATAATTCTTTCAATCTCACAGTACTTTTCACATTTTATTGTCATGATTTTTATGTCCTTGTCCTCACTAGGCTGCAAACTCCTGGAGACCAAGACCTATATGTAGAAGGTCTTGGTGACTAGATTAAGAATTATGGAATAAACTGTTATTGAACAGTAAATAGAGTGAAAAAGAACAGATGATAATTTATATTCATTTAATATCTGCTATAAGCTGGGTAGGTACTGTGCTACATGCTTTCTAGGATATAATTGATATAATCTTATTTAATCTACTCAACAACCATGTGGAGATCAACACATTTACGGATCAGTAAATGGGTTTAAGGATAGAGTGACTTGTTTAGAGTCATTAAGGCTGGAGCCTAGCTTTGAATCCTATCTGATGCTCCAAAGCCCAGGCTCTGCCTTTACACCAGGCTGGCTCAGAGAAGGGAAATGCTACAATTCGAGACATAGGCTGGCATTAGTAAGCAGCACGGAGTTGAGAGGGGAGGAAAAGCAGCTAGGAGATTAGTGGAGTAATTCAACTGTGAGGTAATAAGGGCCTGGATGAGAGTAATGAAGAGAGTAATTGAGGACAGTGGTAGACCCTGACAAGGAGGAGTCAAATTGAGAACCACGCAAATGTGAAGCAGATTTATAGAGATCATCAGTGCAGCACAGCACAGCACAGCTCTGTCCTGACAGTGGCTGTGGGGGAGGGTGGGCCTGCAGTGGGGGTTGGACACAGTCCTGAGTGCAGATCCCCAGAGGCAGCTGCTGCTGACCCTGGGTTGGGATACTGCCCAGCAGCATGAAGAGCAAGAAACAGAAAAGACTCGGGTCCTGCAGAAAAATCATGTGGTTAATGCCTATGTGAGTATTTGAAATTTGACACTTTATGTGGTCATGGTATTTTTACCCCCAGCTGTGAACCTAAGGGTAGCCTACAAAAGTAATAAATAGGTGGGATCCCATTTCTGTCCCAGCTGGGATTTGTCAAATCCTCAGGGGATATTGGCCACTGCACAGAGAGTGTGATGCCTCTGCTCCTCAAAAGCACTAACAGATGAGGGTTGTTTGGGAGCTCTGTTTGGCTGGCTCTCACAGTATATGGAAAGGTTTTTGACCCTGAACTACCCCTAAAACTGTTTTGAATTCTTGTTTATGTAGCATGATTCCACAATATGAATTCTTACCACAGCTAGTTTGGCCAAATGTGCTATTTACCAGTTTATAATATCTGACAAAAGTGTGTGGTCTGATACTGAACACAGAATTGACCTCCTGGTAAAATATGCTTCAGGTCTTGGGTCTTTACTCTTTTTTTCTATTCTTTTCTGTTCCATTTATATATATATACACACACATATATAGAGAGAAAGGCTTTTTGGTTCTGTAAAATCAGAGTGGTTTATGGATAGGAACCAGATTATTGGGGAGAGAAGACAGGATGAAGTCAGGACTGTCTGTTTTTGTGAGTCATTCCCTCCTATGTGCATTATTGGCCAATTCCCTGGTAGAGTATTCCTTTATTTGATCTTACCAAGACGGAGGTTGTATTTAACCGGAGACGAGAACAATTATTCTTCTCTTGTAAAGTTATGCTGCATTTTAGGAAGTAGGATTCTTTCATAGGCATTTAATTCAATTGAAAAAGAGAGAGAGAGAGAAAAAAATTGAACTTTTGGCAGCGAGCTCCAGCATTATGAATGAAGTTAAAATGCCCCAGCCTGTGCTCAAGAGCGTATTGTGAATTTATGATGCACCTTTGAGGGATTCATGAATTCAGTTCTTTTGAGTTTCAGTGACCCACGAAAAACAAACTTTCCTGAGGGGCTTCTTTGTTTATGTCCCAGATTTTTGTTTTGGTTTTGTTTTTCTGTTTAAGAAAACGGCAGAAATTCTGTTGGTGTCTAGATCTGGTCAATCTTCTAGACACTTAGTCTGCTGGCACCAAATTGAAGGTTTTTCATATTTCAATCACTGATATTCTGCTGCTACATATGATTTTCTTCACTTCATATGTGATAGACCTAGATTTATCATGCCTGACATTTTTGCTTTTCAATATGTGCCTGGGTTTGCTTGGAGAACATGTTGGGGACTTATATGGGAGCATTACGCCACATCTCACTAAGCATATGGAAGGGAAATACTTTGTAGAATGTAATCCTAGAAGCTGGGTCACCTGTGAAATCACTTTGGAATTTGATATCCTTAAAAAAAAAAAAAAAGGAGCCTATAGGGACGAAATACCATATGTTAGGTGCAATGTGGGAATCTGAATCTTTTTCTTCTCTTTTATTATGTAACATTTTTAAGACCACATATTCATCCAGCTGTTTCTCATCAGTTTTGTTTTGTTCCCATATAAACACATACACATAAAATAAAACAATTTTAATGAAAAGAGAAATTCCCTTTTTCCCTTAAAGTTCCTTTGACGATGGAATTCATGTAAAGCTCTGTATTATAAAAATGTGCACGTTAAAGAATCCAGAAGAGAATTTAAAATCAAATGCAGTTTTGATTGTCTCTATTGTCTTGTCTCCTTCTTCCAATATGTTCCTTTATTCTTTTAACTCTCTATAAAAGCACATAGGAAAAGCACAATTTTGAAATAATATTAGCAATCAAGGGTTTTGGTTTCTTTTTAATGAGAAAAGATAAAATGGCAGAAAATTTTTGCTGACAAAACCAAAACAGAGAGGTGTGCTGATTGTTCGGAGCACATTGAGACATATCCTCATTCTTTTCTCATCTAGCATACAGGCCAGTGTGTTTATCTGACACATATTGACTTATAGTTTTTAGCTGTCTTAGTGTATGGCCCAGGTAAGTTCAAGAGATGCAGCATTTGTAGCAGTTAAGGTTTGCAAAGTGACACAGGACTTTAGAAAATATTTGATATCATTTCACAAAGAATTTAATTTAAATGAAGAATAGTAACTTAGACTTCTATAGAACTTTATAGCTTTATGGTTTTAACATACACTCTCTCTTTTAATCTTTACAAATTTATACCTTTTTTCTTTTTTTTTTTTTTACCATGAATTTAATGCTTAGAGGACTGTGATGCTACATTGATAGCTAAAGTGACTGTCATGCAAGGGGGCCCATTCACTGTGGCAGTGCACCCTACCCCATTAGGGTCACATGAGCCACTGAAGGAAAGGTAGTTAGCTAAGCCAGCTCATCCTTCTCTGAGTCAATGCTGTTCCCATTTGGCTTCAGATTTACAGGATGTAGGGGGCCATAAAAAAAAGGTAGACAAGGCAGGTTCTACATAAAACAGGATCAAGTCTCACAGTGTGTAGAATGTTGGAGTAAAGAAACCTTACATACTACATGGTAGAAGCACAACTCACAGACAATATTCCTGATTTTCTCCCTTTTTCTATGACACTTCCGAACATAAGGGACATAGCACCTCACAAGGTAGCTTGTTCAGGAAACTCATCATCTGCATTGATATTCTACTCCAAGCTGTCACAATCTCATACCCAGCTGACTGAATCTTGTTTGGGGTTTTTTTTTGTTTGCTTTTTTGAGGGCAGTGTCACTGGCCCTCATATGTGGGACCGAACCGGGGCCCCTGGCTTCCCAAGTCAGTGCTTACCACCGCGCCACTCGGCCGGCCCTTGAAGCTGACTGAATCTTAACAGGGCTTCCTGCCATCACTCTCACCCTGCCCCAATCTCCCTGATCTAGTCCCCACACAGCAACAAGTGATCTTCTAAAAATGTAATCAGGCCCAGTTATTTTCAAGCTTAAAATTCTCTAAGATTTTCCCATCACGCTTAAAACCTGAATCCAAACTCTTACCATGGCCTTGAGGCCCAATGACCAGCTTCCTATTGTGTCTCCCATCTCCTCTCCACCTTCAGAGCTCTGCACTGACCACGTGGTCTTCTTGCTGTTCCTCCTACTTTATGACCTCTGCATGGTTCTCCCTGTGCCTGAAGGGGCCCTTCCCATGCATCTTTGTGTGGCACATTCCTTCTTTCAGTCAGATCAGTGCTCAAATATCATGTCCTCAGGCCACTAACTAAAATCGACCCCCACCACCACCACCAAGTCACTCACAAGCCTTTGAGCTGCTTTATTTTTCTTCATAGCTCTTCTTGCTCCTTTGAATTGTTTAATATGTTTATTTGTGCAGATGTTTATTGTTAGCCTCCCCACTAGACTGTGAGCTTCACAAGGTAGGGACTTTGTCTCTTTCATTCTCCAGTGTTTCCCAATGTTGTCACATAGAGGAAGTCTATAAATGTATGTTGATAGAATGAATAAATAGAGAAATTTCCTTTCTATTTCAAGACTGAATTTATGTGGGATAAAAAATGACTCTAAGATTCCATCCTTTAATTAAAACAAGTAAAACAATGATGGAAGTGGGATATCAGGAGTTGTAGGAATACAGACTTGGAAGGCATCTAATATCATCCAGTCCAATCCCTTACTCTGGAGATAAGGCTGAATGATGACCTCAAGATTATATAGCCAGTATGTCAGGGACTGGAAGCCATGTCTTCTGATTTCCCTGGCTTGTGTTCTTTCCACATCACACCATCTCATCAGAATCAGCAAAAGGCAATGAAGTTGGGAAATAGATACAATGGTAAAGGGAAGACTATAAATTCATCTTTGGACATGCTGAGTTTGAGGGGTCACTGGGATATTTAGGTTCAGGTGTCATGTGCTATTAAATGTAAAACTCAGAAATGAGCTCAGATACCTACATTGATTTTGTAACTGTGGGAAAGGATGAAATAAAGAGAAAAAAAAAGAAAAGAAAGAGAGAGAAAGAGAAGAGAGGAGAGAGGGGGAAAAAAGGTAAAAAAGTAGGCAAAACCCAGAACCTTTGCATATGGAAGAAGTTTGCAGAGAAAAAAGGACCCACATGGTCTCATAAAAACAAGAAAGAAAGAAGGTCAACCAGGGGGAGGTCAGGTAGGATGAGGACTAGGCAGGAGGTAAGGCTGCTTTAGCTGTGTGGGATGAAAGGTCAGATTTCTGGGACTGACTTAATGAGGGTGAGGGGCTCAGTGGTTAAGAGATCTGGAGTTTAAACAGCCTGGATTTGGATCCATCATTCACTGTATGTCTTTGGGCAAGATTTTTAATCTCTCTAAGCCTTATTACCTCATATATTAAATAGAGATAAAGTTAATATCCATCACTTAAAAGTGTTATGAGAAATAAATGCAATACTCCATTTAAGTTCTTTAGCCCAGTACCTGACACGTGATAACTGCTCAATAAATTTAGATATTATTTCTCTTGATAAAAGTTTGAAATATAAAGGAAGTAAAAAGATAAGATATAAACTTGGGAGATTAACAAGGTTAAGGGAAGATTTCTCTCCAATAAACAAAGTCCTGTAAAGAAAGGAAAAAGGATCACAGATTTAGGTACAGGGTTTAGTTGTAAGGAAAAGAAGATAGATTTTTTTGAGATAGGAGAACAGAACAGGTTATAAGGAAGAGATATGAAAATTTTGATCAAAAGAAATGTGTTCCATTGTTAGATCAGTCCATGGCCCCAGCTTGGTGAGAGCTTTTGAGTCCCTTTTTCTTACAGTGCCACAATTTGGCTGATAATCCCAACAGGCTGCAGTATTAGGGTTTGATAAGCACCTCACAGGGCTAAGGATGGATCCTTACAGCATGCCATGAGCAAACCTCTCCATGCTGCCATTGATCAACAGTGAGTCAGGTTGCCATTAATTCAGCACAACCTGTTTAGAATCTCAGGGCTGGAAGATATCTGAAAGGCCACCTGGCTCAGTGTCACCTGAATCCCTCCCCAGCATCTCCTGTAGGCAGTTTTATATAAACTGTTTTTGCACAACATCCCATTTGGTATAAGCCAGACCTTTCTACCTCAGGTTAGCTTCTTCAGCACAGTTCTCCCACTGATCTGCCACAGGCCTTGAAATTACCACCTTCAATCATGGTATTCTTTTAAACCAATAATACATAATACAATGCCTCGTCCAAAAAAGTCCTTCGAGGGTCACTTAAGAAGACAATGGGTAAGTTCAAATGTGTGATGGGAAGTGCGGGAGCAAAGGAGCTGGGAAAGAGTATAAGACTCTGCTAACGGAGTCAGTCTAGAGACTAGCAGCACGAAAGCACCGGATATTCAGAAGAAGGGAAATATTAAGTCATATTCACCCTTCTTCACGCTTGGTTTGTACTGGCCCATGGTGGGTATTGGGGTGATCTACCATCTAAAGAGGAGCCCAGACTAAGCCATAATGTAAGGGAGGACATTTCAGTTACTGGTGATGAATAGTCTATTTAATCCATTTAAATGGAGCAAACCAGGGGTTCCTGGATCTGGTCTAAGAGAGGGTAGCTGAAGGTATTCTGAGTCTACCTGTGGGTAAGACTTCTGACTCCAGCCACATAGTCCTACCACAATCCAGAAGGAGTCCAGCCCAGCCAGTCCAGCCCAGCTATGTCTGAGCTCAGCTAACTCTGAAGTTTGTGTTTCCTTATCTCTAAACTACCTTACCTGTTAGAAGGGAGGGAGCAGGATTAGAGAGGGCCTCTGGAGGGTTTTAGCACTTCTAAATTCCATGTTAGAAGCTCACCTATAACATCTTCCTGTTATAGACTCGTGAGGTCATGCAGGAGGCATGTAGGAAAGAAACAGTGGCAGCTCCAGGATTTCAATCCAGGCAAGACTTGGGGCCCATCTATTTGGAGGGGAAGGCAGGAGAGCTTGTCACAGAGCTGTGTCTGCATGGCAAGCAGCTGTTTTTACTTTGATTGCATAAGCACTGAGGGGAGTTAGGGGAAGTTGACAAGATTTAGGGAGATCTAACGCTGCCCACAAACAACACTTGTGCCATTTCTGGAAATAGTTCCTGTAGTAATTCCTCCAGCTCTGCACTCCTGCCAATCTCCATGTTCTTTGTTCAGCTTTGGGAAACTAAAAGGCTTGGTGGTATTTGAACATTACAACCACTGTCAGAAGATACTCTTTTTTCATCAGGAAACTTTGTTATCATTACATGCATTAATTTTCACATCTGCCTGAGCATGTAATGTGAATTGGTTAAGATTTGGCCTAGAGAAGCACAAAAGAGAGAACAGACAATTTGCTTTTTTTTTTTTTTAAGCAATAAACCTTTTTAAAAATCTTCCTAATTCAACAATGAAATTATTACTGTTAATGGAAAGTGAATTGATCTAGTCTGACCATAAACATTTTACCATTTATGATAATAACATAGCATTAATACTAAACACTGTACATCTGTTATTAACAGTTTTCATGTTCATAATGCTTTATCAACAAATAATTAATTAAACAAACCTATTTTAATTGGTTACCATGGTAGTAAATAGAGATGCACAGAAATGGTTGCATCCATCAAATTCATTCTTAGCTCCTGAAACATTATTCATCTTGGATAAATCATCAGTGTGTGGTGCTATAATGTGTTTAGAATAATAATTACTGTGTTAGTAATGAAAAGATTTGCAAGTATATGTAAACACATGCAATAGCAAATATTTATAAAGATGTTTGTTTGTCAGTCATAAAATATTTTCCTTCACTTGAATCTGATAGCCAAAAATGAAAATTTCATCTGTAATTATTACTCCATTTGTGTCTTATCTTTTTGTGTTTGTTCCTGTGTACCCATCCTGAGAAGAGGGTTATCAGAATGAAAGAGGTTTCTAAAAATTTGTGTTGAATTAACAGTGAGGAGAGAAGTTGTGGGGGAAGGGCAGGAGATGACACAGTCACCATCTTCAAGTGTCTGAAGGGTTTTTGGAGTCAAAGAGGAATTGGAGTGATGTGTCCTCTGGGGTGGGGGTTCCAGACCAGAATGAACTGTGGAAGCGATGTGGAGTCAAGTATGATCTGACTACATATATGGCATAGTGGTTAGGTGGAATGCTCTGGAGTCAAACAGACTGGGCCTAAACCCAGACCCTGTTCCTTCAGTAGTAGGTCAGGCTTCTTGGTCCAAGCCTGTTACATGGGATCATGTGGGGATTACCAAAGTAATGCACTGCGAATGCACTCGGGCCTATGCCTAGTACACAGTAAATAGTACATGAATGTTGGTTCTTTATTAGTGGAGGATTTTCCTTTAAAAGGCTGTTGAAAACAGAATGGGCTGCTTTGTGAGGCAATGACTCATTGTTCTGTCACCAGAAGTAAAGAAGCAGAAACTGGATGGCCACCTATTGAAAATATTGTATAAGAGCTTCCTGCTTTGAGGATAAAGTTGAAATGGATGATTTCCAGGTCCGTATGATTCCATGAATTTGGGGGGCAGGCAGGAAGCACTTCTATTTCCATCCTTCAACTTTTTCTACACTGGGGGGATTCTTGCTGTTAATGTAACCCTTGGGGGCCCTATATATGTGCCATAGTATTATTGGTTGAATGGTATATATGGAGCAAACTAGTCTCTTCCAGACCTTTACCCTGACTCTGGGAAAAAACATTTACTAATTTTGACCATCCAGTCTCTGCCAGGTTTTCCTCTTTGACTCCTTAGATCCTTCTCAAGTGGGATTTTTTTTTTCCCACTTAATGTCCCTAAGTCTGGCTCACTATGTTCTAAAATTACAAATTATTCCCTTAGTATCCAGAACGTTCTCTGTTTATAATCACATTTCCCTAAATATTTACATCTACCTTTACCTTGTCAGTGAGCAGGCAATGAACCAATCTAGTGTTAAATAGTGTGGACTTCTCATAAGGAAAATAAATAGTTCTCTCAGTTTTCTTTCTTTCTCCCTAACAACACTATATGGTGACAGTCCTGGCTTAGCTGTGAAACATCTGCACAGAGCGGCTGAAATTCACACATTGACAGGCTTGTTTGTGGGATGTGGCACCAGGTCCATCCCAACCACCCATGAGACAGGTACCTTTGGGAGTGTGGCTGTCACTATGACAATAGACTGAGAATAACAGGGAACTGACTAAGAACCTTAAAAGGAGGCCGAGACGGAGCCAAGGGAAAAGGAAATGAGAAAATAAATCCTAGTGAGGTAACCAAGGTGAGGGTAAAAGGTTGGGTGTAAACAGTACAAGGGGAGAAAGGAAACAGAAGGAAAAGAGGAGCACAAAATGGAGAAAGAAAGAAAAGGTTTCAAATCTGCCCTGATTTTTACCTTTAAGCTTTACATCTAGAGATCCTTTGGCTGCAACAGAAACACTATTCTTTAGGGAGGTTAAAAAATTAAGGTTTGAAGAAACAAATAGGTAGTAAAAGAGAAAAGAAAAAATGTCCTTTTGCAGATAGCCATTCGAAAATCAATCATTTACCAGAAGCACTATAACTGCATAAGTAGTATAAACTAGTATGTCCGGTATGGGCACTTTCCATAGTAAGCCACAAACGAGAAAAAAATTAAAGGAGGAAAACAATCTCATATCCCAAAATATGATGAGTGTGTACCTCTATTTATTACATAACTTTTTTCTTTTACATAACTTTTTAAAATCACGTAAAAACTCTTTTTTGGATGGAACAAAATAGATTTAAAAATACGTCTTTTGGTTTTCTTTTGTGTGTGTATATGACATCTGTGTGGCATTTTCACCAAATGACTAATTTTAGAGTATTAAAGTAGACCTCCTTCATAATGTTCAAAGTTTCTGACATTATTTAGCCACAATATGGGCATATTCAACTTATATTTACAACAAAAGGAGAGGCAAGTTCTAAACTCTGACATTAATGCTGACTATTGATCAACTACAAATTACTAGTACTTTTTTGGAAATATTTTCCTACCTGAAAAAATTCCGTATCAAATCAATATAGCTTAAATTACAAAATCAATTTGTTTTTCAATTTTGTTCCTATATTTTACATATAGACAAAAGGGATAGATAAATCATATCTTATTTATAATTTTGTGTGTGTGTATGTGTGTGTGTGTTTGGAGGTAGTCTAAGAGGATGAAATGTTGATTTAAAAAAAAAATAAAAACTGTTCCACAGATCTTAATGTCATTTATATAGGGTAAAAGCATTTTGAGTTGTAACTCATTTGACAAAAATGAAGATAGTGATTGGAGTAAAATGGCCAGATAGGACTCATTGGCTTCAGATTGTCACCCTCAATAGGTCCCCTCCCTCCAGGTATCCAGTGGTCTGAGCATCCCATTCCCAAGTCATGCTGAATGGCAGGAGGAACTCCTCTAGGAAAGTGACCATTTTTCTAAAATAGAGAAGACTGTGGTATGTGTCCAATTAGGACATTTGTAAAGTAACATATTATGATGACTTTACACAAATATTTGTCTTGTAACCTGTGCCAAGAGTCTACAAAAGGGTTCTCTCATCTGTAAAATAAAGAGATTGAAGTAGATAGTCTCAAATGCCCTTTCAGCTCTGTCTACGAAGTTGAGTCTTTTGCTTGGAGTTTTATTTTTCCACCCCCTATTTAGTTAACAAGCAGAAACAAATCCATCATCAGAATGTCACCCACTGTCCTCACAAGTAGCACCCACGTGCACTATTATGCATCTAATATACTTGTTTTTATCGACTTTCATCCTGAATCTCATTGGAGAGCTTCTAAGTCCATTTGTTAGGGAGGTGGGGAATACCCTCACCTACATATGTGTTTAGTACTCTCTCAGGCTGTTCTCGATTTTATTGTGTCAAATAACAAAGGTCAATTCAGCAGCATAGATAAAAGAATGGCTTTAAATCTGTTATATTACTGCTCTGTTCTCTGCTGTGATTTTTCTTCAAAAAATAGTGCAGCAAATGTGATTAAACTGATAACTGATAATAAGAATATATGATTCACATATTTTTGAACAACAAAATTTTCTTACAGGTTTGAAAATAATATGCTTAGTATTGGTATTTGATTGCATGTAGTTTGGGCCAGGTATTAGTCAGTGTAAGTAATGTAATAGAAAAACCCATAAATGTCAGCAGCTTAACACAATGGAGGTTTATTCCTCACTTCTTCACAGAATGTGTGTTAGTAAATGATCTGGTTGCCCTGGTTACTGACACCTCTCCAGTAAACAGGGAAGAGAACATGAAGCATCTCTTGGAGATTTTAGGTTCCAGGGCTTGAAGTGGCATATGTTAATTTCTGGTGACATTCCATTGACCAGAACTGGTACCACAGCCTCACCTAGATACGATTGGTCTAGGAAAGGTGCGTAGGAGGAAATTGCAATGGTGTGGTAAACACATAGACTTGGTTCTGTTATTGTATTCCATAACAATGAGCCATACTTAGAAATGAGTGAAGAAAAGGGACCTGAGGGAGAAAACAGCTTATCCAGGTACGTTTTCTTTCTTTCTTTTTTATTATTAAATTTAATGGGGTAATAATGGTTAGTAAAATTACGTAGTTTTCAAGTGTATAATTCTGTAATACACCATCTATATATCACATTGTGTGCTCACCACCCAAAGTCAGTTCTCCTTCCATCACCATATATTTGACCCACTTTATCCTCTTCTGCCATCCCTCCTCCCCTTTTACCCACCATTAAGTTGTTGTCTGTGTCTATGAGTTTGTATTTGTCTTGTTCCTTTTTTGCTTTCAGTTTTATATCCCACATATGAATGAAGTCATATGGTTCTCGACTTTTTCTGTCTGACTTATTTCACTTAGCAAAATAATCTCAAGATCAAGATCCATCCGTGTTGTCACAAATGGCAGTATTTCATCTTTTCTTATGGCTGAGTAGTATTCCATTGTGTATATACACATCTTTATTCAATCACCTATCAAAGGACACTTTGGTTGTTTCCATGTCTTGACCACTGTAAATAATGCTGCAATAAACATTAGAATACATATATCTTTACAGATAAATGTTTTCAGATTTTTTCCATAACTAAAATTAGGGTGGTCCTCAGAAGTTGTGACAATTACTATGTTGAGTTTCTTCTCTTTGGGTTATTTAGAAATGAAAGACTGGTAGAGGGCTAGAAACTAGATAAGGGGATGAAGAAGATAAATGCTCAGTAGAGAGAGTGTGCATTATTCTGAGAGACTGTGTGTGTGTGTGTGTGTGTGTGTGTGTGTGTATGTTTGGGGGAGTATTTACAGAATCTAGTGATATTCTCTGTCAGATATTGGCTTCATATTTTTGCCTGGATGCCCACCTAATACCTTTCTACAGTCTAAACTTGCTTCTTATCTACCTTATTTTCTTTGCCATTAGCTTAAGCTTGAGCTATTTCTGAACTGCAGTCTTAAGAAGCTAGAAAAGAAAAAGCAAATTAAATTAAAAGTAAGAAGGATGGAAAAAAATAATAACAGAAACCAATAAAACAGGAAACAAAAACAATATAGATAATCAATGAAACAAAAAGTTGATTCTTTGAGAGGATCCATAAAATTGACAAGCCTCTAGCTAAACTGATGAGGGAAAAAAAAAAATAGAGAGAAGACACAAATGACCAATATCAAGTACAAAAGAGAGAACATCAGTAGAGATCATAAAGACATTAAAAGGATAATAAGAGAATTCTATGAAAAACTTTATCCCAATAACTTTGACAACATAGATGAAATGGGAAAATCTTTTAGAAGCTTACCCAAGAAGAAATAGATAACCTGAATAATTACATATATGTATATATTTTTATTATTATTGCATATAATTATATATATTTCTTAATAAGTTGAATTTGTAATTAAAAACCTTCTCACAAAAACTCCAAGTCTAGGTGGCATCACAGGTAAATTATACCAAACACTTAAGGAAGAAATAATACTGATTCTACACAAACTCTTTTAGAAAGTAGGAGAGGAGAAGACACTTCCCAACTCATATTATGAGGCCAGCATTACTTTGATACTCATACTAGAAAGGTACATTGCAAGAAAGGAAACTACAGATCAATATCCTATATAAACATAGATGCAATAATAGGAAAAAAAAAACAATTATCAGATTAAATCCAGCAATATATAAAAGGTATAATTGTTGTGAACTGAATAATGCCCAGCCCCCCCACCACCACCACCAAAGAACCATATGTTGAAGACCTAACCACCAATATGTCTGTATTTGGAGATAGGGACTTTAAGAAGGTAATTACAATTAGATGACGACATAAGAGTCGGGCCCTATTCCAATAGGACTGGTGTGCTTTTAAGAGAGGAAGAGACACTAGGAGTGTGATCGCACAGAGGAAAAACCATGTGAGATCACCACACAAAGGTGATTGCAAGCTAGGAAAAGGGGTCTCATTAGAAACCAACGCTGCTGGCACCTTGATCTTGGACTTCCAGCTACTAGAACTCAAGAAAATAAATTTCTGTTGTTTAAGCCACAAAGTATTCTGTTATGGCTGCTTTATCAGACTAATATAATAATATATCCTAATCAAACAAGGTTTATCTTTGGAATAGAAGGTTGGATTAACATTTGAAAATCAATCAATGCAATTCACAAAAATTACAGCACAAGAAAGAAAAATCATATGAATATCTCAATGGATGTAGAAAAAGTATTTGACACTAGCTACCTAGGTATCCTACCCTTCAACTCAATTCTGACACTATCTACCCTGAGATAGCAGGTTAAGGGCTTAGTCCTTAAGGAACTAAGGGCAAGGTTGCCCCTAAACCCCCACTTCAGAAGTCACAAGTCCAGGTTGTCTCCTTGGGCTTCTGATTGACAGGGTATAGATTGGAGGCTCCTACACCCCCTGCTCAGGTTCAATTAATTTACTAGAACAGCTCACAGAACTCAGAGACAGTTAAGTTACTCGATTACTGGTTTATTATAAAAGGATTAACTCAGGAACAGCCAGATGGAAGAGATGCACAGGGCGAGGTATGGGGGAAGGGGAAGGCGCTTCCATGTCCTCTCCGAGTGTGCTACTCTCCCTGAGTCTCCACTTGTTCTCCAACCCAGAAGCTCTCTGAACCCTGTCCTTTTGGGGTTTTATGGAGGTGTCATTACACAGGCACAATTGATGAAATCCTTTGGCATGGATTCAGCCTCAAGTCCCTTTCCCCTTCCTGGGGGTCAGGGGAGGAGTGGGACTGAAAGTTCTAACCCTCTGGGAACCAGCCCTCATCCTCAGGTGCTGTCCAAAGGCCAGCACATTAACATAACAAAAGACAATTTATGCTGTCATGGTTAGGAAATTTCATGGATTTAAGAGCTCTGTTCCAGAAATGGAGATGAAGACCAAATATATATTTCTTATTATGAATCACATATCCAACACTTAAAACTGGTGAGTTTTACAGTATGTAAATTACACCTCAATAAAGCTGATTTTAAATGGAAAAAAATCCTTTTTTTCAGGCTTCCTTAACGTGGATTTATATGAATCAATAGACCAAAATTGCTGGGCTCAGAGAATTTAGGAGTGAAGTGACTTAAAAAGAGCCAATCTGTCAGAATTCAGCTGCAGGAACTTGTCACTTCTTACAAGTAATTCAGCAGTTATGTCCAGAATCAGAGTCTTCAACAGGAAATAGAGAGAGAACTGATAGATTTCTCTCCTTTTGGAAACTTAAATTTACAGAAATTTTTAAATCTAAGAATTCATAACACATGTATTTTAAGACGAGGGTTCTATTTGAAGTCCTCCTACTACTTAATTTGTTGACAGTTGTTTCAACAACATTTCTCTCTGTAAGCCACACAAATCAAAGTTCTTAAACAATATGCTATTCCCTCTCAAAATAGAATTCATTCATTCATTCATTCATTCATTCATGCATTCATTCATGCATCCATGCACCATTCATTCATGCCTTCAGTGAACATTTGTTGAGCACCTTCTCTGTGCTAGAAAATACCCCTTGTGCTGGAGATAGAAAGTAAATAAATAATTTGTGGTCTCTGCCCTCTGGACAGTGCTATCTAGTCTGAGTTTCTTGGGGTCACAATTCACAATGTTTAAAGATTCAGCTTCTGGGGTTTGCCATTGTCGCTAAAGACTAACAAGAAAGACTCTGAGGATCATGAAAATTAAGATTGCTTTTAATTGAAAATTGTTTAAATCCCAGAATGCTAGAATTTTGCAAGTGGGAAGGCCAGTTTTTTCCCCATTCATAGAAAAGGAAACAGAAGCTTAAGAAGATGGAGGCCCCATCCTATGGTTAGACAATGAGCAAGCTGGGACCCTGTCTGTCTCCTGACTCCCAGTGAACATTCTGGAGGCCCCTGGGACTCCCTTCATTGTCCCCCTGTCATCACCCATTGCAGGGCAGTGTTCCTATGCTATGCTGTCCTCTTGGGGAAATGCCGGGGCACTTTTACTATTTGAACACACACAGTCATCAGTAATTTCCATAGGTCATTTCTTTCCTGGAAGAAAAATATTATAAGTGAAATGCTTATTTCAGCAAAGAAGTGTTTTTACATGGAATCCCCCTTCAATACAAATACTGCTTTAGAAACAATTCCTTTCCATTCGTTGAATAATACTGAAAAAGTGATTTGTTTTTTGAGGGAAATAGGGACTTTTTCCCAAATATTTTCAGCAGTTATTCTGATGATAAAGCATGTTCTGGTGGAGCGGAGGGTGCCGATAAGTTTTCAAGCATGAAATAGAAAAGCAGCGATAGCTATCATTGTATCTACGTAAAGATTTGATTTTTATTTTTAGTGGTTGTCAGTACACGGTACTGTACTAAAAAGCTTCTCAGAAAAATAAGCCAGTGCAATCATATGGTTTCTTTGGACTCAACTTTCACTTGTGATTTATTCAGTGCCTCCCATGTGCCAACCCTATGTGAGGCAGTGCTTTCTACTAGAACTCTCTGATGATGAAAATGTTTGTTACCTAAGTTGTCTAAACATAGTAGTCATTAGGTGGCTAATGAGACTGAAAAACTGAACTTTTAATTTAATTTTAATTCGTTTAAGTTAAATTTAAATGGCTGTATGTGGCTACTAGCTATTGAATTGGGCAGGACAGGTATGAGGAATAGGTAATATGAAGTGTCTCAGTTTTCACAATGTGGTTGTGGTGGATTGGGCTAAATGTAGATGTAGGATTTTTTTCAGTGATAACTGCCCACAAGGGTACCAATCTTTCAGAATTATCACCTGCACACATATAAATTGACAATGGAGGTGATTAATATCCAGAGGTACAATATATACTCTATGTACTTAAATGTCTATGTAAATATATGTGCACGTGTATTAGTGAAAAAGCAAAATACTTTGCCTCTTCAAGCTAGGAAGCGTAAGAGGATGGTAGAATGGAGCTCTTCCTGTCTCAGGTTCTATGCAAGTGTCAATGCAATCAGCATCAAACGACATCAATGTGAATATAGACAGACCTCCATCTCATGCCAGATTTTTAAGGAAATGGTCCTAAAACTCTGTTCCACTATCTTGGGTCCCACAGTCAGATCAAAGCTATAAAAAAAAGTGAGAGTATGAAGAGAGTGGGGATGGGATGGGATGAGAGCTGCTGCTCCTTCTACTTCCTGTTAGGGGGAGGTGGGTGGTGCTACTCTCTAATCCCAAGCCTAGTGAAAGGACTTCAAAGGGACCCTTGGGAGAATCTTGAAATTGTTTCCTGTAGCTGGAAAATGCTGAGAATGGTGGCCTCACTCACTCCTGTCCCCGAGAGGTAATGGAGAAGCTTCTTCCCAGGAAACTCACTGTGAGAATTGACCAGTGCTTTGTGGGCTGGGCCAGAGAGCCCATGCTGTGTGGTTGGGATTAGCCTGTATTTCCGGAGTGGCTGAAGCAAGGGGCCCGTGAGTGTTTCTTGTGGGCCACGTGCAGTGCAAGAGAGTTAGAATGGAATCTACCTTCTTGGGGTCTATCCAATAGGGAGGGCTGGAGAAAGAGACTCAGCAGGAAGGGGAAGTGTCCCTCTGGGTACCTAGGGCTGAGGAACAGGATCAGCAGACCTCACCCACCCTCTCTTTCCCACTGCACACTTCCAGCTAAACAAGGAAAAAGATTTAATGCTCGGTCAAGTTTGGACTGGCTGGTTGAATTACTGAATAGACACTGTGTTTAGAGAACCTATGAATGAGCTGAGCGACTTCTGGGCCTGACAGATTTTCATTTAATGCCAAGGAAAAGTTTCCTCCACTGAATGGAGCAATCGTGAACACAGTTTTGGTTACACCAGGAATAGAATTTATTTAACAATAAGTTTAATAGAATTTATTTTAATATGTATATTGATTTCATCAGATTTCTCATGTTACAATGGAAGACACTGTGGTTGATAGTTACTTTCTTTTGTAACAAAAAATAATTAATACCTAATTTCTATCACCCTGGAAACCTATATATTAACAAAATATCTTTTTAGTTAATTCTAGAAGTCATTATTTTTGCAAAAAATTCATGAACAAATATTAGTGACTAGGTCAGGCATTAAAAATAGATTGAGACAAAGTGAGAAATTGCTAGAATTACAAGCATACCACATTCTCCTCCGTTCTTCTTGAAAGTAATAGAGTGTGTTGATAAAAAGAGAAGTGATGTAACACAATGCAGGGAGAGAGCAGACTAGAGAAACTGCTAATTGAAAACTTTAGAGAGAAAAAAGTTTCATATGAAAATAACCTGAAAACATTCCATTAAAGAACGTGTATTTGTTTTTCTCCTGCTTCACTGGTGGTTCCTTTTCTGTCCTCTGCTGGCTGGTTCTTACCCATCTCCCTAATTTCTCAGTATTGTGTGGGACTCTCCCCTTTTCTCTTTACCATCCACTCCTTTGGTGATCTCACTCAGCTTCAATGGTGTAAATACCATCTCTACTGTAACTCCTAAATTTATAACTCCAGCACCAACTTGCTCCCTGAATTCTGATCTCATATATCCAACTGTTTGACACTTTAGAGTCAAATGCCACCTCTCACTGGACATGTCCAATCCACCACCTCCTTACCCCCCGTCCCTTGGCTTCCCCAGCTCAGTCAATGAAACTCCATCTTTCTAGTATTGTAGCCCCAAACCCTTGGAGCCATCCTTGACTTTCTCTTACACCCTCCATCTACCAGTAAATTCTGTCAGGTCAACAACTTTCAAAATATGACCAGAATCTAAACACTTCTTACCATCTCCTTTGCTACCACCCTGGCCTAAGCCACAATCATCTCCTGTTTGGATTGTTTTATTAGCCTCTTGATTCACTTCCCTGCTTCCAACACATCATACAGGCTGATTCTAGGAAAATATAAATCAGTCATACCACTCCTCTGCTCAAAATCTTCCAAAGTCATTTAAAGACCCAGATTCTTACCTGACTTGCAAGATCGCACACATCCCATCTCTTGCTGACTTTCCTCTCACTCACTCAGCCCCAGGCACACTGACCTCTTTGCTGTGGCCAGAGCCCACCAGGCAAGCCCTCAGGGCCTTTGTACTTACATACAGCGTACTTACCTACTGTACTTACATACAGTTCCTCACATATCTGTCTGGCTTACTTCTTCACCTCTTTTAGGTCTTTACTCAAACTCCACCTTCTTAGTGCAGCCTTCTCTGAATACCCTTTGCAACCACCGACTCCCTTCCACCCACACTCCTTACTCCTTATTCCTATTCCTTGTTTTAGTTTTCTCTAAAATACTTATTACCATATTACATATATATTTATCTTGCTTAATATGTCTCCCCAAGCTCCCTGTAAGCTGCCTGAGGACAGGGATGTTTTATTTACTGCTATCATCAGTAAACTACACTTAGTATATAGTAAATGTTCAATAAATATTTTTCACAGGAGCTAATGAAAGAATAGGTATTCATAAGAAAGATAATAAAAAGTAAGCTGAAACCTTTATTGTGTATATTCTTCTTCTAACCACACTTAGCCACCTTTTTTTGCTAACGAGGAAAAGGTGAGCTGAGTGTACCCTGTGCCTCAGGCCACCCTCTGATCTAACCTTTCCTGAGCACTTGCCATAGGGCAGGCAGTATCCCCTTCCTCTGTCTTTCCCTGCTTCTCTGCTCTTGTCAGTCACCTAAGCACACGGACCATATTTTTGGTCTCTGCGTCTTGTTTCCCAATACTCTTATTCATCCAGTACCCATTCAGTATTCAGCAGAGGCAAATGCCACGGTGAATCCTGTCTTAGGCGTGTCCTCTTAGTTTCACCTGGGACAACTGAAATTCAAGTACAACATTATTTTAAATTATTGTATATTTGAGTTGACAATTTGTAGTTTATTTAAGTTGAACATTCCTACCTTAAATAATGGCAATTTTTTTTTTTTTAAAGATTTTATTGGGAAATTGGGGGAGGTGAACAGCCCTGGGGAATCAGGGAAGGGGAACAGACAAGTTGCTGTCTTTTTGTTCTGCAGACTAGTTGTGGAGGACGTTGCTTCACTGGCCCATGTTGGTATCGTCATTGCGCTCTTTCCAGATAAGACAGATCGGTCGCCGGCCTCTGGATGGTCACTCACCACGGCTATTGGCAGCTCACGCTGGCTGCCGGTCACTCACTGTAGCCTATGGCAGCCCACTGCAGCAGGGGCTGCAGCCCACACCGTTGCCGGGGCTTGCACAGCCCAGCTCCAGGTGGAGCTGTTGTTAGCTGTAGAAGGCAGTGTCACTGACCCTCATATGTGGGATCCGAACAGGGCGGGGCTGCTGGCATCCCCAAACCAGCTTTTAACCACTGCGCCACTCTGCCGGCCCAATAATGGCAATTTTTAATCCAACAGTTATTTACTGAGCACTTACTATAGACCAGGCACAGTGCTAGAAGCTAGGAATACAACAATAAATAGGATACTGTTCCCTATTCTATCAATTGTTTGTAAGCAGTTGGTATAGAATTTATAAAACTTCCTATCTATGCACTGAAGCACGCATAAGTAGCCTTCTAACTGAAAATGCTGTAAAGGTTAGAGTTTTTGTATACAGTAAAACCTTGGATTGCAAGTAATGTGTTTTGCAAATGTTCCGCAAGACGAGCAAACATTTCTAAAACATTTTAATGTGTTAAACGAGCGATGTCTTGCAATACTAGTAGTTTGTTTCCGGAATGAATTATGCTCACAAACCAAGGTATTACTATATTTCAAATAAAAACTTTAAAAAAAATGCATATTCCAAGTCACTTGGATTATCTTAGAATTTAAATAATAAAGAGGAGTGAGCCATAGAACAATATGAAAAAATATTTTCCTTTTGCTCTTTTGACATGAAATAACTGACATCAAAGAATTGACGAAACTTACAATAGTAATAAAAATGAGTTAATGAGTTTCAGTTTTGAGCACTGAATATTAATCATTGCATAAAAATCTTGAAATGTCCCAAAATCCTTCAGTTCACATATGAAACTTGAGAATTCTTCTCAAATTTGACACTACACTAAAATTGTACATATTACTTTCAGTAATGAATGTGAAGTAGAAACTTTTCTAAAATGTCAATAATAATATAAAAACTTTTGTTCAACCATGTTAGAGAAAAGACTGGACTATCTTTCTATTCTACCCATAGAAAATGATGTTACAGAATCATTCTACCACTTCACACCCACAAGGATGGCCATAATAAAAAAAACAGACTATAACAAGTGTTGGTTACAATTAGAGAAATTGGAACCCTATTGCTGATGGGAATATAAAATGGTGCAGCCACTGTGGCAGTACAGTTAAATAGAGTTACCTACAACCCACAAAATGCTACTATAGGTATATACCCAAGAGAAATGAAAGCCTAACAACCACACAAAACTAATACATGAATGTTTATAGCAGTATTATTCAAAAAAGCCAGAAATTGGAAACAAACCAAATGTCAAACAACTGATGAATGGATCAGTATATAACATGTCGCCTATCTCTATGGCAGAATATTATTTGTCTATAAAAAGGAATAAAGTTTCGACACATGCTGTATGTGGATTAACATCGAAAACATTATGCTAAATGAAAGAAACCAGTCACAAAAGGACCACTTATTGTATGATTCCACTTATATGAAATGTCTAGAATAAACAAATCTATAGAGACAGAAAGTAGATTAGTGGTTGCCAGGAGCTGAGAGGGTTGGAAGGAAGAGAGGAATGACTGCCAAGAGCATAGGGTTTCTTTATGGGGTGATAAAATTTTTTTAAAATTGACTGTGGTAGTGATTGCACAAAAACCATTGGGTTGCTCACTTCAGATGGGTGAGTGGTGTGGCATATGAATTATATCTCAATAAAGCTGTTTTAAAAAAATCGTTCCAAAGAGCTGATCAAGAGTATGCAGCGGAAACACATGGGGGAAAAATTTTATACAAGTATTTTAGAAAGTTTATTAATAAAACTATTCTGAAGGCAGCTAATAAAAATGTGTGAGTTTTCTGGAATTGGTCATGTTTGTGGAATTTATCAACTCTTTAAAATTTGTTTTTGAAAGTTTTCTCCAATCTAAATAAATATTTAGTTTTGTGCCGAACAAATAAATAAATATTCCACAATCTGATATTTCAAACTGGCCTTCAGAAATATCATAGTAAGGATTAACTGCCTGCATGAATAATGCATGAGAGAATTTCAACTTCCTTTTCATTTCTTCTTTTGACCTCCAGTATCTAACATCTTGCCTACTTTATAGTTTTTCTTTCTTTCCACCCCATATACATTAGGCTCATGGGCAGAGGGATGTAGTAATGGATCAATATAGACCAGCCCATCACTGTTAGAGGCGGCTGCTCTCTAGTTGGCTTATGTGCCACCTTCCTTTTTTCACCAAGGTAGATGTGTGTGTATCCTAACACTCACCTTGAGCATAATCGTGATCATTTGAGCTGGGTGTCTGCGATCTCTGGGGGCGACAGTATCGGACATGGGGTTTTTACTCTATTTTCAATATTTCAAAAAGCCCAACAAAATATTTATATACAAAATACATGCTGGCAAAATGAAATGTCAACCTTTATTTGCTTTGCTTTGGGCTTTTATCAACTCAGAAGTGGTAACACTGGTTAATTTATGCTGATCAGAATTTCCGATCTTTATACGTTTGACTACTTAAGGTGGGAAAAATGAATGATTAATGGATCACGTTTGTAAGTAAGATTTTAAAACATTTTGGATTCAGGGAGAAAAAATAAAAATTTCCTTCGTGATGACAACAGGAAACATATTTCTGTTGCTTGACTTTTGAAATGCCCCTGTATTGAACACTTACTATCAGGCCAGGAACTCTACATACTTTGTCATTGTAATAGCAATTTTGCAAGATATTATTATCCTCATTTTATAATTGAGAAAACAGAGGTTCAGGTTACAGGTGTCTATTCCCAGGTCTTTCAACTAGTAAAGTCATGTAAATCTAGGTCCACTCTGCATCCTATTTGAATAGTTATGTGTGGGAATAGCTATTATGGTTTTAGATTCAGTTTAAAATCCTTGACCTTCTTCCCCTTATGAGTTGTTGGTTAGTTTTCCAAGTAAAGGCCACCGGACCAGTGATCAAGTCTCAGCGGACAACTCTATTTCCTACATGGCCTTACTCCTGATTTTTGCCAACAAAATCACTAGACCTCAAGGTTCCAAGAAGGCTGGAATTTCCTGGGAATAGGCTGTCTTTTTGGATATTTCTGTAAGGGTGAGGGGAGTATCCATAAAGGAGACATATACCCAAGTAACTGGGGTGTTTAAAAATCTACCCATCTGTCCAAACTGTTGCTCTGGCCTGGGGAGTATGGGCGGAGGTAATTTTTCACAAGTTGGAATGGATTTGTAAAAAAATGCATCCATTCCCTCATTCTGGTTCCGCTGGTGGGTCCTACTGGCTGACGGATAGATGCTAATGGGACAGTCAAAACAAAAGTAGGTGACTTTTGTGCCTCGCTGCATCCTGACCTGGTGCGAGCGCTCTTGGGGCCACCAAGGAACTTGACCCTCCACCCCCAACTCAAAGCTTGGCCAGGTTAGCCACTTCCCTGTATTTGGGTATCTTTATCCGTCCCAAGAAGGCTCGTCTTCGTGACATTAACGCTGCAACACACACATACCAGAAGCGCCGGCCACGTGGGGTTCTAACCCCAGGCGCTTAGATCTGGTAAGCGCTGAACTTGAAGGTGAGGCGCTCTTTGCGGCCATAAGCCTTACAGAGAGGGTGTTTTTTAGGTCTCCCTCTGCCTTTGCCAGAGGAGGGCGCCTTTCCAGCTCCTGCCTCTGCCACAGAGGGTCAAGAGGAAGAGGAAAAAAGGCATCACCAGTCTGTGGCACTTTCTATTGAAAATGCAGTTTTGAAGTGAGCTCTCTGCCGGTGTCTCAAGACCAGGCTGCAGGGTGCATGCAGGCGCCTGTCCTCCCAGGCGGCACCCGCCTCTGAGGGCCATGGGCTCTATGGATCGCCCACGGACAGGCAAACAAAACAAAGCACATCGCGGACCCACGAGGCCTCCGCCCGGCCGTCCCGGGCCCCAAGGGGACGTGTGCGCGCTCGTCCCGGGGCCAAACGGGACGGCGCCCCGCTCGCCGCTTCCCTCACTTTGGCCCTTCTCAGAGAAAACACCATCGAAAGCGCCTCTCACTTTTCTCTTGGTGGGAAACCTGTCAGGCAGCGAGACAAAGCAACAGGCAGGTTTCCGCCGGGCGGAGGGGGAGCGCGGCGCCCGGAGGCAGCGGAGAGCCCCTCCGCCTGGCGTTTCCCCGCAGGCCGCCTCCTACCCGTCTCCCCCGCAGGGGGCCCCGCCCCCTCCCATCCCTGGGGCCCCGCCCCCTCCACCCCACTCGCACCACTTCCTTTCCCCTGCCACCCCCGCGGCCCCATCCCGTCTCCGAGGCTCCTCCCCCTCCGCCCTGCTCCCACTCCTCCCCACCCACTCCAGCCCCAGAAGCCACTCCCTCCGCCCCCTCCGCTTCCCTGCTCCCCTCGGCCCTCCCGCCCCTGCCCCGGGGCACCGTCCCTGCGCTCCCCGCCCCGCCCCCCCGCGCCGCTGCAGGACCGCCGCCCCGCCCCCGCCCCGCCCCCGGGCCCGGCCCCCGCCCACCTCCGCCGGCTCCTTCGCTTTGATACAGCTGGGGGCCGGGCAGGCAGCCTCCAGCAGGGAGCGCGCCGCCGCCGCCGCAGCCGTCGCGGGTCTCCTCGCCTGTCGCCCCTCGGCAGTCCCGGGAGCCCGAGCAGGAGCGCGCTGCGCCGGCCGCCAGCACGCCAGCAGTCGTGCCCTGCGGCTCCCCGGCCCGGCGGCAGTTTTGGTGCGGGCGATGGAAGATGGAAGGAAGAAGTGCCGCGGTGAGGCTGGCTATCGGCCGGGGCGCAGGGCGTGTGGGGGGCTGCGCGCGGGGCTTGCCGTCCGGTCGGGGTCGGGGTTTGCTTGGCTTTGTCGCTGCTCAGCTCCCTCGGGTCCCGGGGCCACTGGTGTGTGTGTCCTCACGTCAGGATCTGGTAGCGATTTTCCTTTTGCTCTTTCTTTCTTTGTGTTTGGTAGGAGCCCAGACGGGTCAACTTTGTGGTGTTAAGGTTTAGGGGTTTCATTTCAGCCCCCCGCTTTGAAAAACCTAAAACCTGGAAGAACAGCCAGAGTGCTCCTTCTTGCTTAATGATCAAAAGAAGGAAAGCACTAAAGAGGACCTGATGTGCCGATGTTACTCTGCCAGGTCAGCCCTTGTATTTTAGGGACGATCACGTTTCTCTGTCAGAAAGAAAAAAACCTCACAAACTTGCATTGAGCGATAAGGGAAGATTATTCGGTTTAATATTTCCAGTAGCTTTTAAAGACGTCTCAGTCATTCTATTGTACATGCGTTTAACTTCGTCCACTGTTTTCAGCAGTAAGTTCTGGCGAATGATGTTCTGAGATTTAGAAACGAAAACAGGCTCACACGTAGAGAACGTGGTTTTCAGAAATGCTGTCGGTGACCTAAATAATAAATGTGTAGTTTTACCGTTTCCCTGGATGTTAAACACCCAGTAGACAGAGGATGTCATGAGTATTACTATTTCATTTTCCAGAGACTGGTTTGCCGGCCGGTAGGATTCAGGATTTCCACTGCGGGATAACTCTTGAGTGGGTCCAGGTGTTGGCATAGGGCGGAGGGAGATCTGGAAAATTACTCTAAGTAGGATTCTGGGAACAAATACTTCAGTTCATTAACGGTAATTGAATACAATATGTAGATGCAAAGGATTTTGCAAAGCCCAGCAGCCCGGTGAGGAAGATAGGATTTCTGCTGTCAGGGAGCTTGCTTTCTAGTAGGAGAGACTTCTCTGCAAAGGTTATGATGAAGGAACCCAGAGGGAGGAGAGGTGCTGGCTTGGAAGTCCCCTGAGAGGAGCTGGCAGTCGAGCTGGACCTTCAAGGGAGGGTTTGGCTGGCTTTGGGGGTGTGGAGGGGGCCATGTTCCCTGCTGAAGGAAAGGAAATGCACTTTCTATCTTCTTCCAAGAAATCATTTATCATCCTTTCTTTTCTTAGAGTATTTAGAAATCAAGAGATAGATATTCTTTTAAAAAGTCATTCAATTCCTCCTCTTCAGCACTTAAATGCAACATGCTCAACAGAACCAGCAAAACAAATTTATACCTTCTCAATCAATTTTTCGTGGCTTGATGTATGTCTTTCTACAACTTTCTTATATCCATCCACAAACCATGTGTTACAAATATATGATTTTGTCTTGTTAGATATTTCATGAACATGCTTTTTGTGCTAAAAGGAGCAGAGTGGTACCATGGAAAGCACTTGGACTCCTAGGTAGAACCCCCTGGCTTGTAGGTTTTGTCACTGACTGGGTGAATTTGTGCCACTATCTTAGCAAATCATTTAACCTCTAGCTAAAATTCCCTCCTCTATAGGATGAGGGGATTGGGTAGATGCTCTCTGAGAGCTGTCTGGCTGTAGGATATTACCGTTTCATGTCTAAATGTGAATATACATTCAATGATGTACCCTTAACTTCACATTTTGAATGTCTGTCAGTTTGTATGTTCTGTGAACAGGTCAGTGCTCTTATCCTGGCCATTTAATGTGGGGAAGTGATTAAAGCTGCAAAGCAAAAATCACCTTAATTTAAGGTGAAATTCCACAGTTAAATGTTTTTGTTTTTCTTTTTTAATTCAAGCATGAGAAGCTTGATTCGGAAATCTGAATGTGTGTTGGCTTTAAGAAGTTTTGCTGGCACTGTTCACTTTATTTGTGGCCAAAAAAATAATACATGCTTTACTATGCGCATTGTACTTAAAAGGTTCAATTTTGCTTTAATTAAAGTAAATACTAGCAATTAAAAAAAATGGAGTACCTTGGAAATCCTGATAGGCTAGTAAATCTTGAGAATTAGGAAATAAAAATAAGACAGAAAATCAGCTCATTGAAAAAGGAAAATTCAGAGATAATTTCCATCAATGCCTCTATTCAATTTCTAAAACCTTGAAATTGACCTGTTTGCTAACCCTGATGGAAACTATGTGAGTGGGATTTAGCCTGGCATTACATTAAAAAAAAAAAAAAATGCCCAAAGCATTACTACTTTTGGAGGTGAGTTTTTTTTTTTCTTTAGTAATTCTGGAATCATCTGTCACACATTATTCATAAATTAAGACATCATTATGGTAATAGGCTAATCTCAATGTTGGTTAAAAAGTGCTGAGGCCAAAACCGTGTGAATATTACAAGGTGTGTGTGCTTTGGCCTCCACACTGGCTGTTTGAGGTTTACCTGAGGTAATGTCTCATTTGGCAGTTACAGAAAGAGCATTTCTCTGGGCTTGGGTTGGATTAGGAGGTGAGTCATGGACTGCGATCCTTCCCAATTTTTAGAAATGAATTCAGACGTGATTGAGATTTAGGTGGTCTGTGAAAAATAATTTGGGGTTCAGTAGGTGGCCAAAATCTGCCAACCTGAGGATGTGAATCAGGCTCACAGAAGGCTGGGGTCCAATCTGTCCTCAAATCACTGCTGCTTCCAAGGTTCCAACATTCAAGGATCCTTCCCTGCTCTGGGCCAAGCATAGATGTCCCTTGCTTCCCTTTGTTACGAGTGAAGGTGTTCGCACCTTGAATACTGCCTCTCAGTTCTTCCTGAGTTCTTTTACAGTTCAACCAGCCTTGCCTTATTTTAGGGCAGTACAGGAGCCAGATGAAATTCTCCAGAGCATTTGTTCAGAGTGTCCATCTCTGGACAGCTCGTGTTGTTTGTGATGTTGTGTGTAGACTCAGAGATTTGCTGGAAAGCATTTCCGCGGTGGCATTATTTTGTAAGAGTGTGTCCCTTTGTACCTTTCCTGTGTTTCCAAACTATAAGACCATCTTCCAAAGACATTTTTTACACGCCTGCAAATTCAGTAGCGTTACTTACAGTGACACATGGCAATGTCAATCACTGTTGTAGTTTATAGTGGAGAAAAAGCATACTTTGCAGCATGTAGTTAACAAGTTATTCTTAAATCCAAATTACCAAATTTCTATGCCTCCTTCAAATATAGGGTGTGATTCATGTCATTAATAATAAATCTTTGCTTATGTTATCTTATTTATATAAAAATAGCACATGTCCCTGCAAGAGTTTTTCACTGGGACTAGAAGGTCAACAAACTGGGGCCCAACAAACTAGTGGGCAGGGACTTGTTGACATTCCAGGGCACCAAGGTGGTAGAGCATTTTCTCTCTTGGGGATTGCTTAACAGTGAACAACCATGTTATTTGCAACTCCCTTCCTCTGGCCACAAATCAATGAGATGAATAATGTGTATATGCCAATGGATGTTTTTAAAAGTTCATCATTGAAGTTCAGGAGTTAGTAGGAAAGTGAACATTTTGACCTGAGCCTGGGGCTCTCTTTTGTTTTCGTTTTTTTTTCACATAGTATTTTCATGTAGGTTGTCTGGGAAGCATTTTCCTTTAAGTTTCATGTTAAATCCTAATTTTTGGAAAATGTTTAAGTGATGCTTTCAGGCATGATACATTGTTAACAATCACAATCATTGTTAACAATCATGTTTATTGAGATATTATTGTGTGTTTTAACAGATTACCTCCTCTAGTCCCCATGACAACCCTATACGGTCAGTACTGTCATTATCTCCATTCAGAAGTCGGGAGAGATTAAGTAACACAGCTAATAAGTGGCAGAGCTGAGATTTAAGCTAAAGTAGTCCAGTTTTCTTAACCGCCATTCTATTTTTATGTCCTCAGAGTTAGCATTGTGTGTTGCAGAAACTAAGCTCTTTGATTCTAATATTTAGACTCTGTGGGTCTTGGAATCTGAAATTGGATGGCTAATTTATCAACAAGCTTTATTTTACATATCTGTTGGCTTAAATAGTGGGACAAGTATTGTTGCTTGGCTCAAGAGATGGAAATTGTGTAATTTTCTTCTAAAAACACACATAGTGTCTAAAGGGATCACTGTAGGACCACATGTAAGGGGTTCCATACAGTTATAAATAATTGGAATTCAGAATAAAGCGGATTAACAACTTAAAACTGAATGTAAGGCTCACCTATTTTAACTTCTAATTACATCGCCTCATAGATGTGACCTAGACTTTTCTACAACTGTGGTTGTTGACACAGGGAAGGCTGTTTTTCCTTGTTCTTTTCCCCCCCACAAGCTGGGACTTTGGTTGGTGAGAAAAGGAGTCTGAAACAATGAGGAGGAGGATGGGGAATGAGCCCAGGGTATTCACAAGGAGATCAGGCAGCAGCTGCTCCTGCTTTCTTTTGCCTTCTGTCCCCAGACTTTTGCTTAGAAAAAGTGAATTATAGAAACAGAGCAGCTTGGTTCTTCCTATGGCTGTTTGGTTTGTGAACAAGGGAAGTAGAAAAATTTCAATAGAAGCAGCTGTAGCTTCTTTTGTTGGGCCTCCAGGAGATTATTGGTTAAGGGCCAGTAGAATTGCTTTTCTTTGTATATGAAAACTGACACGCTTTTTTGAATGTTGATGTTCAGCAACACTTATTTTCCAAGAAGTTATCTGATAGGCGTGGTATAGATTGAGTCATAAGACACGGAGGGAAAGGCGAGATCTAGGTGGGAGTGAGCACAATTAGATGATTGCTGCCCATGTGATTATGTTGTTTTCTAGCAAAATTATTCAGGGAAAATAATGAGAAATGGCAGCAGGCTCTGTGATCTTCCAGAGCATCTTCCTTGGCCTTTCCTTCATGTCTCTAAAAGCTACCAATAGTGGATGTTTGAAGAAACAAGATGTTTCCTTGAGTCTGAAACTTCCCATTTGAATATGAGTCCCTTTGCAGCAGATGTGTATGGGGTTTTTGGTTTTTTTGTTTTGTTTTGTTTTGTTTTTTTGTTTTTTTTTAGCTGAGCCCATCCTGCCACGTGTTGCAGCTCAGCTCGGGCCAGGAATCAAACCTGTGACCTTTTTGCTCAGAACTCACACTCTTGAGTGAGCTCTTAACCAACTGAGCCACTCGTCCAGTCCCTGATGTGTATGTTTTTCAGCTGCATTTCGTATGGCTCTTAAAGGTCCATGTATTGTCTGCCCCACCTGCTTATACTTGCTTCTCCATATAGAAATCTCCCGTGTGTGTGTGTGTGTGTGTGTGTGTGTGTGTATGTATGTGTGTGTGTATATATATATATATATATATATATATATATATATAAATCCTCTTGCTTTCTAAGAGCTAATATCTTGTAGAAACTAAAGTACGGACATTAATATGCTCTTCATTCATTCATCCAGCAAATATTAAATACTTACCATGTGTCAATCTCGATGTTAAGCTCCAAAAAATCTGTCCACTGACCACTAAGAAAACCTGCCAAAAATCATTTAGAGCCACTCTAGTCATACTTCTGAGAATCAAACCTCATGATCTGTAAACACTAAAACTACTGTGTCTGAGAACTTTGAACTTACAAACTTTCATAGAATCCAGGAAGTTACTAAGTCAGTATTGTTCAGTAGAATTTTATGCTTTGATGGAAATATTCTGTATCTGTGCTGTCCAGCATTGTGGTCAGTAGCCACATGTAGCTACTGAGAGCACTTGAAATGTGAGTAGATTTAAGGACTGAGGATTTAAGAACTGAATTTTATTTTATTTTATTATTTTTTTAAGATTTTATTGGGGAATTGGGGGAGAGGAGCTGTGTTGGGGAATCGGGGAAGGCGAACATACAAGTTGCTGTCCTTTTGTTCTTCAGTCTAGTTGTGGAGGATGTTGCTTCACTGACCTATGTTGGTATCATCATTGTGTTCTTCCCCCGGTGAGGCAGTTGCTCACCGGCCATTGGACGGCTGCTCGCGGCGGCTCATGGCAGCTCACGAAAGCGCATGGCAGCCTTACTGCAGCCTACACAGTCGCCGGCAACTCACAGCAGCCCAGCTGCAGCTAAGAGGGCGCAGCGTCACAAGCCCTCAGGTGGATCCGAACCGGGGCCCTGCTGCTCAGAGCTGGCATTCCAAGCCAACTCTTTTTTTTTTTTAAGGATTTTATTGGGGAATGGGGGAGGGGAACAGACAAGCGCTGTCCTTTTGTTCTTCAGTCTAGTTTTGGAGGACATTGCTTCACTGGCCCATGTTGGTATTGTGATCATTGCACTCTTCCCAGGTGAGGCAGATCGGTCGGTCACCAGCCTCTGGACGGTGGCTCACACTGGCTGCCGGCCGCTCACCCGGGACTCTTGGCAACTCACACCAGCTGCCAGTTACTCACATTGGCTGCTGGCCACTCACTGTAGCCTATGGCAGCCCACTGCAGCACAGGCTGCAGCCTACGCCGGCAACTAGGGGCAGCCCAGCTCCAGGTTGAACTGTTGTTCACCATATTAGCTGTAGAGGGCAGCATCACTGGCCCTCATATGTGGGATCTGAACCAGGGCCCTGTTGCTCAGAGATGGGGACTATTTTGGGGAAAAAAAGAATTGTGAAACAGGTAGTGAGCAGTTGACAATACTCAACAAGATGAAGGCAAAGCTTTTGATGAAATGGGTAAACTTGAATGTCTGGCTGAGAGTCCACTATTACATCAGTGCAAGGGATGGCTGTGAGTTGTTTGAGAACCCTTGGAGATAGTGAGAATGCTGTAGCTGACCTTTTTGCTGTAAGCTGTGGATAGTTCCATAGCACCACACTCCCTTTGAAACTGCATGGCATCACAGTGACTATCCGGGTGGGTAACCCTGAATATCTAAGGGCAGAGGTCTTTCCTGGGATGCCCTGCTAAGCTTTCTTAGAGGCCTCATCGCTTTCCAGTGTAGGTGTAGATGAAGCTGACTAAGAGAGATGCCTGAATAGCATAAATATTATCAAGGAGTGTGCCTGGTTTTAAAACTACATGGTTGCAGAGGTGCTTCTGCACACGGTTAGAGACAGAGGACACACTAAGACCATGGAACGGAGAAAACAAGTCTTAACTCTTTATCCCCAAATACTTTGCAGTGACAAGCCTGGGAGGTGACAGCCACATTTGCATGCTCCAGGGCTTCTCCAGGGGCAGGCATATAGGAAGAACCTTGAGTTTAGCGTGTGTGAAATCATGAGAGATTTCTCATGGTTAGGCCTCTGTTGGAATACATTCCAGTTTTGAGTTTTGTGACTTGTGGTGAAGACACAATGATATGAAGGCATAACAATGCCAACACGTGTGGAGAGGAAGAGGAGAAAGACGACCAGGTGTTCTGTATTATGTGCTAGACACTATGTGAAGCATTGTGTGCGTGTATGTGTACATAAATGTGTATCTTCTTATATGTTCTTTACAATATTGTAAGATAGGTGGTATCCCCATTTTCAGAGGATGAAATTGAGGCTCATGGAGGTTAAATGGGATTTTTAAAAAACAACTTTCTTGAGATAAAATTTACATACCACACAACTCATCCATTTAAAGTGTACATTCAGTGATTTTTAGTATGTGCACAGAGTTGTGCATTCATCATCACAGTCAACTTTAGAGCATAGTCAAACATATTTTGGACCCTCTAGCTGTCACCCTCTAATTCCACTATTGCCCCTATTCTCTGACCCAGGCAACCGCTAATCTACTTTCTGTTTTTGTGAATTTGTTCATTCCTCACATGTCATGTAAATGGAGTCATACAATATGTGGCCTTTTGTGTTGATTTCTTTCATTTAGCATGTTTTCAACGCTCATCCATGTTGTGGTATGTATTAGCACTCCTTTCCTTTTTATTGCTGAATAATATTCAGTTGAATAGATAGGCCACATTTTATTTATTCATTCATCAGATGATCGGTTGTTTCCACTTTTTGGCTATTAGTAATAATGCTGCTGTGGACATTCGTGTACAGATTTTTGGGGGGACATATGCTTTCATTTCTCTTGGGTATATAACCCAAAAGTAGAATTGCTGGGTCATATTGTAACTATGTTTAACACTTGGAGGAATTGTTAAGCTGTTTTTTCACAGTGGCTGCACTATGTTACATTCCCGTCAGCAATGTGTGAGTGTTCCCATTTCTCCACAGTCTCAATCAACAGTGGTTATTTTCTGTGTTTTTTATTTTAGCCGTCTCAGTGGCCATGATGTGGTATCCCACTGTGGTTTTTCAATTTCCCTAATGATGTCGAGCATCTTTTCATATGCTTGTTGGTCATTTGTATATCTTCTTTGGAGAAATGTCTATTCAGATCCTTTGCTTTTTTTTTTTTTTAAATTGGGTTGTCTTTTTAAATTGGGATATGTCTTTTTTGTTATTGAATTGTAAAAGTTCTTTATATATCCTGGATACAAGTTTGTTATCACATATATGCTTTGCAGATATCATCTCCTATTCTGTGGATTGTCTTTTCACTTTCTTGTTCCTGTTCTTTGAAACAAGTACTGTTCTTTATCATAAGCAAAGCCTGAGAGAGGGCTAAGACACTTTTAGGCCCTCACATAATTGCATAAGTCAGTCTACAGAATGATTTGTAAAATGATTTGTGTAATGAATATCATTCTTTTTGTTTCTGGTTGGAAAGAAGGATGGGTTTAGCCTTTGCCTAAGCTAATTTACCTGGGAGGATTGCACGCAAAGCACTGAGGATTTGAGACCCTTATGTGTATTGAAAGGAAATTTGGAAGTCGTTTCTCTGGAGACATTTATATATAGAAAATAGTGCTTTCCTCCTGGACTAGACAGAGAACTAACTGCTTGGAAAGGAAGAGGACACCTACCTAGAAGAACCCTCTTGGTATTTTTAGGTCCTAGTATTTTATGATCTAAGTCGTGTTTCCCAAACTTGTCTATCACGAGAATCACCTGGTTTTAGATTTATGGGACCTCCTGAATTCAGGTTCAGGTTCTGTAGTTCTCATGTGGCACTTTTCATAATCACCTCAGTGACTAAGATTAGGAATATCTGAGTAACTCTGATCTGGTGATAATAATGACCTTTTAGTGGTTGCTCCTAGAACTTAATTAGACCTCTGTAGTGGGTGTGGCCTCTAGGTGACAAAATCCCTCACCAGAGGTGATTACAAAGAGCTGATCCAGCCAGTCTGGCTACTTGACTTACTGCAGCTACTGATCTTGGTCCCAGGCAACCCCGGTGCTCCCGCCCTCCTCTCCTGTAATAGGGATGGTTCCACTATAAAAATTTAAACCAGGTTCATAAACACTTTCAAGTCATAAGGTTGTCAGCACCCTCTTGTGAGTATTCCTCCCTCCCCCTTTCCTCCCCTTTAAGCTGTGTTCGTATTTTCTTAGCATTGCTGAGTCCCTGGAGGCTCCCCATAGCCACATGGAACCCAGTGGGGAGAAAAAGGCCTGGAAAGAAAAACAGATTGCATTCTATATCATCCTACACTTTGCTTGTTTTGGGTTGTTGGTCAGAGTCTCCTAAACGATTCGATAAATGTGAGTTTGGGTCAGCTCCTTTTAACAGGGGAGGGGGTGACTCCTTTGCCTGTCCTTCTCTTATTGGATATTCTGTGTCACCAAGTCAGCAGCAGTGCAGTGTAATGGTTAGAGTGTGGCCTTGAATCTGACAGTTTGATTGTCATCCTGGCTCTGCCACCTTCTAGCTGTGTGGTTTTTTTTTTTTTTTTAAGAGGGCAGTGTCACTGGCCCTCACATGTGGAATCCAAACTGGGGCCGCTGGCGTCCCAAGCCAGCTTTTAACCACCCACACCATTCGGCCGGCCCTTGGGTAAGGTATTTTAATGTCTCTGTGCCTCACTGCCTCATTACCAAGTGGAATACCATGCTTAATCGTTGGGGCTTAGAACAGTCCTTACAGTAAAGAGGCAGTAAGCCAGTAAGTGGACAGTAAATAGGTTCTGATGGTAGGTGATACTTAACCTGGGTTGGAGGCCAAATTACTTCTATTCTTAAAGCCACACAGCTATTAAATGGTAAAACTGGCCTTTCTCGTACCCTATGCTGTGATTGCCTGTAAGTATGCAGGCAGTGTGGAAGCCAAGAGGAAAATTCTACTATGTTGTGTGGTGCCTTGGCGTATTAGTTGCTTAATAAATGTTTGTTCCATGAATGAGTTAAGCATCCCAGGCTGCTCGTGGGAAGGGCCCACAAGCCCTTCCAAGAACGTATGGGCAGAGGAGGCGCTTTGATATTTAGCCTTGTCTTATGGTGGAGTAGAATTTTTAGTTAGCAGGATTTCTGGCCTACTTATTTTTTGCCATTGGCGTCACTGTGGGGTTTGTTGCACCTCCTGTTTTGGGAAAGTGGAGTTTTCCCCACTTCACAGCTGGTGTTCATGGGCTGCTTTTAGAGCTCCAGGTGTGTGTCTCTCATTATAGCTTTCTTACAAATGACAACCTAGGGCACGAAAGATAAGAGTCATGTATTACTGTGAATTTCCTCACGCAGATCTTTGCCTTCTGGCAGAGGCATCTGATAGAGCAGATAAAGGCTGGGACTGTTTGCAGGGTGTGATGTAACGGTTTCAGAGTCCTGTTTCATTAATTCTTTTGAGTTTACCATATTTTTTCATGCTTGCTTCATTTCTTCCTACCTCCTTCATGTGGTTTGTCTGTCAGTTGATTGTCTCTTGTGTTGATGGGTCCCATTTGAGGGAAAAAAGGCTTGTAAAAACACAGCATACTATTCTAAAACTGGAGCTTAAGTAAAGATATATTTACTCTAAAAATATATTCATATTTTATTGTATTTATATACAAAAATATTTATATCTTTAAAAGAACTTGATAGTCTCAGAGCATTTAAAGCCAAAATTTTGAAAGCACCTCTAAAATAAATACATCTGTGATTATTTAGTCAATGAGAAAATATTTTAACTTATAAAATTAGGATGTATTAAGCAGGTTCCCAGGAAAGTTAAAAGGATAATGGTAATTTCTTGGTGTATATCAGGATAGTTGTATGATGAACCTTCATATGTGACAATTTATAATTTATATTTTTCCTCTAGTTAGTAAAAAAAGAGAATTGCTAGTAGAATTCTCTTATGGTTATTTAATGCCTTGTTTCTCAAGTATTCCACTTAGCTTTCATGGAAACAGCTCTTTCTTATTATACCCATATATAATCGTTGGTAAGCATCAGCTGATTCTTCCTGACTGTCACCTTGATGATAGGAGCAGAATTACATGACTTTGCCAAAGTCTTGATTTTTTAGCTATGAGCACCGAGTACTAAGGGACACCAGGCTAGGAATCTTTACAGGGTGACTGTCCCTCCTGGAGTTGGTTAATTGGAGGTTGGTTAAGAGCTTCTGCGCCATACATAACTTCCAAACCAAACCTGATATAGTATGTGAGAATTTTACCAAGAGAAATGAGGACACTCTTTCCATTTTTGTTTTAAAATCACTTTGGGCTTTTATCTGCCTCATAACATGTCTGTTACTGTACAGCGTTACTTCATTCCTGAATTATTTATTTCTGCATCTGAAGGACTTCTGAAATTATTTTGTTTACCTTTTATCTGGAAGAGAATTTTAAGTTCTTTTAATAAAAATAGGACCCACCCATGTCTATCCATTGGGGGACTGCATTACGAAAGTCTAACCCAATAACAGGTTTTTTTTTTTTTTCTCTCATAGAGAGTCCAGAGGTTCCCTGGAAGTAGGTTGCACCCACATTTTATACATCATTAAAACATTAAGTGCTCTGTACTTTGTGTCATAATTTCTCTACCATTTGAGGAAATCAAAGTCCATTATATTGGCCTCGCAACTTCCTCCCGCGTTGGGAAGGGTGGACATATTGAGACCATCTTTTCAACATGTTCTGGTGAAGCAAGATCCAAGGTTTTGACAAATCCTAGTACCTTGGAGTCTTTTAGAGCATCTCTCAATTTAGAGAGAACTATTTCTTTGCAATTATTTAGGTTTTGTATGAGGTTCATATACTTATCAAATTGGATCAGCTTTTCCCCCCACAATATCTGAGTATGTATATGCATTCAAAGTGCCCTATTAAAATATAACCCTTTTAAAAGGCTACAAGGTATATACTATCATAGATCATATGCAGCTCTGTACCACTGTTATCTCTCATTCATTCATATGTTCATTAAACATATTTATTGAGTGTCTTTTAATGTGCCAGGCATTATTTTAGGTACTGTGTATACAGTGGTCAACAAAGTAGATGAAAAATCTTATTCTTGCAAGGTGAGACAGCCTGTGTGTGTGTGTGTGTGTGTGTGTGTGTGTGTGTGTGTGTTGGGGAAAAATAAAGCAGATGAGGGAGGTTAGGAATGGGGCGAGTTGTGATTATAAGTAGGATCGTCCAGGATGGCCTCACTGAGGTGACTTGTGATGAAAGGCCTGACGACAGTGAAGGGAGTCATGTGACTGACTGTCTTGGGGAAAGAGTGTTCCAAGAAGAGGAGACAGCAAGTATGAAGCCCTGAGGCTGAGGCATGCTTCCTGCCTTCAAGGAGCTGCAGAAGACCAGGTGATGGAGGAGAGGAGAGAGGAGAGTAGACGCCAGCTCCTGTAAGGCCTCTGGTCCTGTAGCCTACGGCAAGGGCTTTGGCTTGTATTTAGAGTGAACAGAAAAGATGGTAGAGAGCTTTAAAAAAAGATGACATGATCTGGCTTATATTTTAAGAGGACACATTGCTGCTGTGTCTCATGAGACTAGACTTAGGTGGGGAAGGGCAGAAATAGGAAAACCAGTTAGGAGGCTGTTTTAACCTAGATGAGTGATGGTAACAGCTTGGACCAGAGCGGTATGTTTTGAAGGACACATGGGGAAGATTTCCTGATTGAAGGTGAGATGTGAGTGAGAGAGGTCAGCAGTGACTTGCACAGTGTTTGGCCAATGCAGCTTGAAGAATGGTATTGCATTAACTAATACAGGAAGAGGCTGATTTGGGAGAGAGACCAGGAGCTCTGTCCGGAGACGTCCGGTAGGCAGTTGATATACTAGTCTGCATTTCAGAGGAGAGATCTGGGCTGGAGATAAACATTTGGGAGTTATCAGACTAGAGACTGGATGAAGTCCACAAGGATGTAAGTGTAGATAGGAAAAAGAGAGCCAGGACCAAGTACTTGGGCTGCTTCACCGGTGATGTTGGGGAGATGAGATGGAATCAGGAAAGGAGGGGGAGAAAAAGCAGCTAATGAGGAAGGAGGGAGACCAGGAGAGTTTGATGGGTTGGGAACCAAGTGAAGAAACTGTTTCAAAGAGGATGAGTCAGACACTATCAAGAGGTGAAGTGAAATGAGGGTAAAGCTTATTTTGCCATAAGGATTTAGCAATGGGGAGGCCATTGGTGAGCTTGCCAGCAGCAGTTTTGGTGGAGTAGCGAGGACCAGCTGTTGCTTGAGGATTTGAGAGAGAGAACAGGAGTAGAAGAATGGAAACCTCTAATGTGGACAAATATTTTCAGGACTTTCGCTGTAAAAGGAAGGTAAGAAATCTAGCTGAAGGGAAAGTGAGGTGAAGAGGAGTTTTAAAATGAGGGGAAAAAAAGCGTGTTTGCTAATGGGAAAGACAGTAAAGAGGAAAAAAGAAAAGATCCTTCATGTGGTAGCATAATTTCCGTGCAGAAGAACTTTGGTTTAGTTTAAAACAGCTAAAATCATTTAGCTTACTGTTGTAAACACCAATTTTTGATAATGCAGTTTATATTTTCAACATACCAAGCTCTTCTCTTCCCATCGTCATCAAAAACCAAACCTTTAAATAAATTATTTGGGGGCACGGACAGTTTTTGTTCATTTTATTCAACCTAAGACAATCCCTAATTCTGCACCAGCATGCTTGGGCCTGAGCTGCCCTCTGTCCACACACTTTCAGTAACTGAGAACTTCTATTTTTGAAGACTTAATTTTTAAGAGCAGTTTCAGATTCATAGCAAACTTGAGAGGAAGGTACAGATAGTTCTTCCTTACTCCTTAACCCCACACATTCATATCCTCCCCGATTATGAACACCCCTCATCAGAGTGGGACATTTGTTACAGTTGATGAATCCACGTTGACACAGCATAATCACCCCAAGTCCATACTTTACATTAGAGTTCACCATTGGTGTTGTACATTCTATGGGTTTGGACAAATGTATAATGACACGTGTCCTTCATTATAGTGTCACACAGTATTTTCACTGCTCCCCTAAAAATCCCCCATATTCTGCCTATTCGTCTCTCCCCTCTACCCCAGCCCCTGGCAACCATTGAGCTTTTTATTGTCTCCATGGTTTTGCCTTTTTCCAGAATGTCATACAGTTGGAATCATGCAGTATGTAGCCTTTTCAGATTAACTTCTTTCACTTAGTATTAGAATTTGAGGTTCCTCCATACTTTTTCATGGCTTGATAGTTAATTTCTTTTTAGCACTGAATAATATTCCATTGTCTGGGTGTACTGCAGTTCATTTATCCATTCACCTACTGAAGAACACCTTGGTTGCTTCCAAAGTTTTGGCAATTATGAATAAAGCCGCTATAAACATCCATGTGCAGGTTCCTCTGTGGACATAACTTCTTTGGGTAAATGCCAAGGAGTACTGTCGCTGGATCATATGGTGAGAGTATATTTATTTTGTGAGAAACCGCCCAACTGTCCTCCAAAGTGGCTGTCACCATTTTTCATCCTCACCAGCAATGAATGGGAGTTCCTATTGCTCCACATCCCACCAGCATTTGATGATGTCAGTGTTCCTGATTTTGGCCATTCTAATAGGTGTGCAGTGGTATCTCCATTGTTTCACTGATGACTTCTTTAGCTGTTATCTCAGGTACGGATTCCCCAGTATCCTTTAAGCATGTATAGTTCTTCTGGTTTTTCCAAGAATTTATTCAGTCAATAAAATAGGCCTTATGTGCATTATACATATAGCCCTGTGTTGACAGATATCAACCATGGGGCAATAGATGGGGTAGTAAGAAACAGTAAGAAGTGAAAGATGTAAGAGTCTCTGGATCTTCTCTGGATTACCAGTGGCTCCTGTGCACACTGTGGGACTCACCTGAGGACACTGTTGAAATGCAGATTTTGACTTTAGGTTTGGGGTGGGGCCTGAGACCCTGTATCCTTCATAAGCTCCCTGGTGATGCTAGCACTCCTCGTTTTGAGTAGAAAGATATCAGAGGTGCTACTTCTAAGCTTATTTTTTTCCCCTTTGGTTTTGCTTCCGTTCTCTTCCTCCTTTCCCTTATTTCTATACTGGTCCTCAGTAGCAGGAACTTCTGACTCCCAGAATGTACAGCATTTCGGTATTGTCTGCCTTCCAATCTTTGCATTTTTGTTGACCTCTGTAAAAAGGCTACTGGCTTCTGGGTGTTTTTTTTTTTTTTTTTAATAATTAGGTAGCTGAAGAGACTTGATGCAAGATTCACTTGTGTGACCTATGGAAGGCCAGACTCCTGGGTCCTATTTGAATCTCGGGGCCATTTTCCTCCTAGCTTCTGGACACCCACCTGTGTGCTGTAAGACCCAAGGCAAAGTCCCAGCACTGGAGCCGATTTGCCGGTTCAAGTGTGTTCAAGTTTGTCAACTGTCTATTGATTGCTCTGGACGCTTCCATGCTAAGGCTAATTCTCTTGATGGAGGTCAGTCGCTGAGCTGTGTTATATAAGTAAATTTGATCAGCTTGTGGAAAATAGAGCAAATCTTTTACATTCACCACATAAAACTTCTTAGATGGCTCTAGAATTAAAGGAGTACTTGTCAAAGATTATTATTTTTGGGGGCGATGGGGAGGAGTTTGAAATTAATTATATATAAACTGAAAATTCATTTAACTTCTACATTTAATTTCTGCTGCACTTTATTGTTTTTCTTTTTTGAGGGCAGTGTCACTGGCCCTCACATGCGAGACCCGAACCGGGGCCACCGGCTTCCCAAGCCAGCGCTTAACCACCGTGCCACTTGGCTGGCCCATTCTGCTCTACTTTAGATCATATATCTTGTCCTGAACTTAATTTTCATGAGGCACATTTTTTTAGGATCATCTATGCAGTGGTATCCAATAGAAATATGTAAATTATATATAGGATTTAAAATTTTCTAGCCACCTTATTAAACAAGTAGCCACCTTAAACAAGTAAAAAGCCATGTGAAGTTAATTTATATAATGTATTTTATTTCACCTAGTATACCCCAAATATGTAATTGATATAAACATTATTAATGAGATAATTTGTATTCAGTTTCATACGAAGTCCTAGAAATCTGGCGTGTATTTTATGTTCACATCTGTCATATTTCAGGTGCCAAATGGCCCCATGTGGCTGCCGTATGGGGCAGTGCAGAGCCCTGTCAGGGCAGTTGCAAGTAGAATAAGTAGTTTTGTTTTTACCTTTATTTCACCATTTACTGTGCATATCATCAACACACTGTTTGTTATAGTGATAGCATTTACGGTTAGTACAGTATTAAAATTGGGATGGATTTTTTTCCATTAATTTAAACACCCCTAAAAATGAATAGATGAGTGTAGGGAAAACAGGTAATTATAAACATGCAAAACACAGTAAGCTACTGATTGACTTGAGCAATGGCTATCAGAGGTGAGGGGCTACATAAAAAGTGGCCAAGGCATTCAAATAATAAGTTTACCAAAATTATTTAGGATAATTTGTTTCTTTAGATAACTATAACTTCACGAAAAGTTTTGAAAGGTGAGATGCACGATCCCAAACATACTTCACATCCATTTTCATTTGATTCCCACAAACTTCCATAAGGTAGGTAGGGTCCTGACTCACATTTTACAGATAGGGAACCTGATTGACCAGAGAGGTTTAGTAATTTTCCCCAGCTCACACAGTGGGTAAACAGGATCTAGGATTTGAATGGCAGACACTGTGATTCTAGAGCTTTCTCCCTTAAAGTCTGTGCCAGGCAGTTTCCCTGAACATATCTCAGCCATGCATCTTTGAATTGCATAATTACGGGGTAAAGAGTAGGGATTGCTTGGGTGTTCTGGAAACTTTAGTATAAATTAACTCTTTAAATAAATCACATCCTGTTTGCCAAATTTGCTTTAATTTCAGAGTTGCTTTATCTTGATTTCTAACTGATCCTCAAAATAAATTGAGCCTCAACACTTTATTTCCTTGCCCAACCCTGACTTGGGGAAAAAATAGCTAATAATATGTAAGGCAAATCTTCAATGTAATAGAGAACTAGAGGGTACAGCTTGATTGAGGAGATAAAGCTCTAATACTAATGAAATATTATTATAACACTATTAACATCAGTCACATCAGCAACAACCATTTATTGAGTGATTACTGTATGCTAAGCATTATGCTAAAATTTAGCACTCATTATCTTATTTAATTGTTAAAATGATGCTATTAAGGTTGGTTTTATGTAAATAAGTGTCCAAAGCAGTGCCACTCTAGTCTGAAACAATTAGACTCTATGAGAATTATTGTATTTTATTCTGGGTGTCACATTTTAAGAGAGACATTAACAATGAAAGGACAATTGGGTAAGAAAATCATATGATGTTAAGCGAGATTGTAGAAACGACCTTTAACCTAACGAAAGAAGACTTATTGTGTGGAATAGTTGTCTTTAAGTATTTGGAACAAGAAATAAGATCTGAAGAGAAACCTGACTACAGAAAAGGAATATATTTATCCTGTCTTTCTCCAAAGAATATAGAAGAGACATTTATAGAACAGCAGATTTTTACTTCAAAATACGGAAGTACTTTCTCACAGAGTTGTTTGAAAAATTAAACCAACCTTCTGTTCACATGTGTTTGGACAGAGAGGAGGTCTTTACCTGGATGTTTCAGATTAAATGCTTGTATTTGGAAGTTCTGGATTATAGGAATTGGCCATTGGGGGAGTTGCATAACTGTTCAAATGAAAGACCCCTTACTTCTTTCCAGTCTTGGGGTTTTGTGGTAAATTGTATTCTAAAATCACATTCTTTTTGTAATGTAAATAATTATTATCTCAGTTCTTTTGTAAATTAGTAGAATATTAGAGCTAAGAAGGACCTTAGAAATCTTATAGTCTAATCTCATTTTGCAAATGAGGAAACTGAGAAAGTTAGAGAAAATAAACACCCAGTTGGATAAGTACTCAGGGATCCACTTCAGCCCTACTGCTTTTTGTCCCATTACAATTATTAATGTGTAGGGGAAACAGACTAAACCACTTACAGCACATTTTTAAAGGTCCTTTTTAATCTTCTCCAGAGTTAACATAATGAAGCAGCCTTAGTTCATTTTGTTCTAACTGGGGCACACTTGAATGTTTTGTTTTTTTTCAATCTCATCCGAACTTGGAGCTCAGTGATTTTACTAAAGACAAGCTTTCTGTTCAATTTAGTCAAAGCCACAGTGTTTGATTTCTTTGAAAACATAAGCATCTTCACATTGAAAGCGGAAAGGATACAGTGGCTCTGATAATTTAGTTCATTCAACAAATATTTGTTGAGGGCCCCTTGTGTGCCAAACATTGTTCCAAGCACAATTGTTAAGGTCATTGGTTTTTATTCTGAGATGGGAGGCCGTTAAGTAGTTTTAAGCAGAGGATCAGGAGATCTGCTTTTTTTAAAGTATCACTAACAATTTCAAAGGATTCCCTGGGAGTTATAGCCAGCCATAGTCTGCCTTGAGTTAGTGAGACACACCTTTTAGCCAGTTGACACACGATTGGAATGACTGCAGTTAGAGGTTTGATCCTTGTTTGTTACGTAAGTAAGTTCACAATAAAACAAGTACAAACCTCTTGAAACTATTCTATCATATTCCAGTTTGAAAAACATTATAACTTCATAATGGAATCTGACAGACCTGGGTCTGAATCCCATCTCTCAATGGTGATCTGATTTTGAGCAGATGCATTGATTCTGAGCTTCAGTTTCCTCATTGGTAAAATGGGGTAAAACTTGTTTCATGAAGCTTTTTTGATGGCTAATGATTCCATGTATTAAATGCTCAGCTAAATGCCTGACACATTGTAAACATTTAATGAAAGCATAGCTATTATTATGATAATTTAGTCAAGGGAATTTTAAGAATGGGTAAAAAGTTATTTTAAAGATAGAGTTAGGGTGCTAACTCAGAGCCTTAATTTATTTTTAGTTTAGGCTAAGTGTCTTAAATGCCTTTGTCTAAAAGTGCTGACATTGAAACAATCGTAAAACAATGCCTCTATCTTAACACTGTTTGTTTTACGTGTGTATGAAATAATCCTTTTAAATTCATTCTGAGCTGTTTTTGTGGTGTCACAGTTTGGCAAATTCTAGAGCTCTCCTCCACATTTCACAGGCATTATCAGTTTTGGCCCAATTCTGGAGTTTTGGCTATTAATCAAAGCAGGCAGAAAAGGTTGTGTCTGTAAGTCACATTTGACCTCTAGCCAGAGGACACCCAGGGAACTGGTTCACTGTGAACTCCCCTGGGTTTTAGGGGTGTGTGCGCAGCTGTGTGCCATGTGCATTCTATGACCCACGATCTTTGTTCTCCCAGAGGTTTTTTTTTTAGTAAACACAGTACCTTATGATTCTGTGGTGGGATTCACCTCTGTGATGTTTTTGTTTGCATATTTTTACACATGGAAATTCAGTTGGACTTTTAGTTCACTATTGTATCTATGACAGTGCCTGGTTAAAAGCACCACAAGTTTAACTTGCCAGTCTCCAAGTGATACCAGGAGGGAGTGCTATTTAAACCTGAATTGGACCTCTGTAAAACCTGTCTTTGTGGTGCCCTACTTTTCTTGGGCAATGGCTGTCAGCTTCTTCCATCCCAGCTGTACCTCTAGCTGAATTGATAAATTCATCTGGGTTAATGGGAGAGGGTGAGAGGACCATGTGGATGTTTTAACTGTCTTTGGAGGCAATGTTTTGCTTCCCTCTTCCTTCAATCATTTAAAAGTACATTAGCAAAACTAAGACCAGTGTGTTAATATAATATTTCAGCATTATTTTCAGTGGATCCATCAGTGAATGTAGTCATCAAGAGAACCCTAGATCATGGAAAAGGTAGGTACATGACAGGTCTCCCTTCTTTTTTTTTATTTTTATATTTTTTATTGTGTAATTGATTTTTAAAATTCCATTTTGAAACATAAAATTTTTAATTTTAATTTTTTTCCTGATTATGAAAAAGGCCTGGTAGTTAAAGAGATTAGGATATATAGAAATATTTAAAGAAGAAAACAAACATCAACTATAATCCCTCTATTCAGAGATAAAAGACACAATGTTTTTGAGGCATTTCTATTCTCTAATTCTGAGCCTGTGTGTATTTACACAGTTTTACATGTTGTTTTACTTGGCTTAATATTACATTGTGAACATTTCCCTATGCCATTAAAACTGTTTGCAAATATGTTTTTTTAAATGCTACCTGCTATTTAATCTTGGAGCCCTTCTGTAACTTATTTAATCAATTCCTTGTTGTTGGATACTGAGGATATTTCCAGTTTTTTATTGTGATGACATACATATATATATATATGTACTTCATATATAAAAGCTTTGTATATAAACTTTTGTCTGTATCTGATTATTTCCATAGAGCATTTTCCTATAAGAGGAGTTTGAGAGTCAAAGGTGGAAACTTTTTAAGGCCTCTAAATCCATATTGCCTTCTGGAAAGTTGGCACGATTTACATGTACATTTTACCTACCATAGTATGGTGTCAAGACAGAAAGAAACTCCTGTAGTTTTTAAATGATACAGGATGGGGCTGGCTTTGTTGTAGACATTATCTAAGTTTACATCTTTAAAAGGAGATTGTGGACTCACAGGGCTAAAATCTTTAGTTCTAGATAAGGTCTAATCCTACTTTGATATTTTACGGATGAGGAAAGTGAGAACCGCAGTTACCTAATTGATTTACCCAAGATCATAGCTAGTCATTGGCTGAGCCAGGATTAGAGACTTTACTCCTTGTCCTGCATCTTTTCTTCTTCATCAAAACCGAATCTTGATGAACCAACCAGAGATAGTTGTCCCCCAGGACTTAGAGAGGGGAGTAGAACCTAAGGCCAAATTTTTTTTTCTGCCACGGCATGGCCTCTGCTTGGTGTATAGTCCCATGACCCATCGTCTGACCACACGGCATGCCTGTTTTCCAGCACAATCCCTGGGCTTAACTTTGATAGGCCTGGCTTGAATTGTGTGTCTATCCCTGTGGCCAAGGTGATGGAAGGCCTGTGTCACATGCCTACATTGCATGGCCCTGGTTGGGGATAAAGGGAAGTTGCCAGTTTAAGCCTAAGTGCATGGAGTGAGAATAGGGGAGAGATGATTTGAAGAAGAAAAGAGGTGTTCTGTTAGAAGAAAGAGTGCCAGGCAGGCGGAAACCACAGATGTCCATAGCAGATGAAATGAAGCTGGCCAGAGGGAGCATATGCCATATGAGGAATAGCAAACACAGAGGCCAGGGGCCATCAAGAGCTTAGCAAATGGAGAACTGAAAGATGTCCAGGGGCCTAGCCAAGTGCATAAGGGGGTGTCAGGGTGGGGGAGATGAAGAATGGAGGGAAGCGAATTGGAAAGGAAAGCCAAGGCCAGATTGTGCAGGATCTTATAGTTAAAGGAGGGTGTTTGGATTGCATCCTATGAAAATGGGAAGTCACTGAAGGTGTTTAAGCAGTTCCCGTCTTTTGGAAAGATCACTCTCCATTCCATTCCTTCCACTGTAGAAGGGAAGCAAGGAGATGTATTAGAAGGCATTTGTAGGTGAGAGACAAATATTTCTTGGACAGGAATAGTGGCAGTTGTGATATAGACAAGTGGAAGACAAATGAACCACACTCTCTGCAGATCAACAGAGCCTGATGATTGATGGCATTTAAAGAGAGAAAGAATGACATCGATTCCTGGCTTGGTTAACACAATGGATGGAGTTACCATTATTGAGATTTAACACTCTCGTTAGATACTTTTTTTGTGTGTTACTCAGTTCCTTCCACCTAGACTGGAAACTTGTTGAGAACAGGATTAGATGTCATCTTGTCTTGTCACCATTGATTCTAGCACAGCGCTGGAACAGTGCTAGAGTGCATATAATGTGCACTTAATTGTACATGTATCAGGTGGGTAGTTGATCCTAAACCCTACTCCCAGGCTGGGCCTTGAGAGGAGGCTTAAAGGAACAAACCCAAATCCTATTTGTTAGGATATTTTACTTGTTCAAAAGGAGATAAGTTATGTGGGAAGAAGTTACCGTGAGCTACATTTTATGGAAAATGAAATTAGACTCAAGAGCTAAAGAAATCTGCCCTAGATAATTTATTGATAGGGCTATAAAATTTTCTAATTCCTGGTATTGTCACTAAATCATCTATCTTGTTCTTCTGGGTAATTTTTTTTCTGCCTAATATTAGTGGGTCCCCCTCATCCCCCAACCGTTTGGTGGTGGTCTACATAGTAAAAGTAAAACAAAACACCAAATAACCAGCTATGTCGTTTTTGAGTGGACTCTGCACCTTCGATGCCACTCAGATTTTCTCAGTTCCTTCACATCTCTTTTTTTCCCCCCCACCTTTACCGAAAAAGCTCATTCCTTCTATAGTGGCTGTGAAAAGGGGCCAAAACCAGAAATTCTCAGTCTGGTGGCCCAGCAACAGTTCCCTGGGGTTAGAGGGCAAACTAAACCTCTTTCCAGAATGTGCTTCCTCCATGTAAGCACCGTGCCTGGTTCGGTCTCAGGAGACGCTCACCCATGCCGGCTACTCAAACTTAGCATCGCTTTGGTTTGTTTTATTCATGGCTATGGCAATCTCTGGCTTTTTAGTTCCTCACAAGAGACATTTTACAACAAAAGGAATTGAATAAAAGTAGTTTTTTTGGGAAAAAATGCATACAGATCCCAAGCTGCCCTTACTGGGAGGCCTCACGGCGCAGGCGGCTGTTTATGGAGAACATGGCGACCGCCCTGGGGTTTGCCTGGCCCAGGCCTGCAGCCGATTTTGAAGCTTGTTGGCCAAATGCCAGGCTCCAGTCCAACAAATAGTCACCTTCTGGGGCAAAAATGTACCTTTTGTTTTGTCATTTCTCTATTTGCTACCAATTTTTAAAACAATGATTAAGAGAATTTCAGAAATCGAAGTTATTTTCTCAACTCTTCTTTGCATACTTCTGAAGGACAATTAGAACTTTTTACTTCTGTTCCTTATAAGTTTCTAAGGAGAAAATGTCCCAGAACTTTGAGATCCCTTCCATGTCCCCATATCAATACTTGTTGTTTTACATGTGATGGTGTCGTTAAATGTTCCTGTGAAAAAGTCATTTCGAAAGTAGAGCTGTGCAGGGGCTTGGCATGTGGGGGTTGGGGGAACATTTTCGAGTTGGGTAATTAGGCAACTACAACCATGTGGCACAGAAGCAATGATTACACTAATTAGTTAAGCCTTTTTGTAAGTGCCATTTCTACCCAAGGGTAATGGCCTAGAAATGCTGCCTTTCCTGATTTATTTGATTGATGAAAAGCAGGTTTTACATTTGTGGGTTTACTTATTTTTAAAATCAGAGATTTATTTGCCTGGTTTTCATCTGTTTCAGTTTTCTGTCATAACAGAGGCAGGCCTATCTCATTTTGGAGTTTTATTTCCATCTCCTTCACTATACTGTTCGTGGAATAGATTTAACAGGGCGCCTTAGTCAAGTCTCTGTGGAGAACCAGTGTTTTATTTGGTCAGTATGTTAGCAACTGTCTAATGACAGGTCTCTTTCTGGCCATTTTTATGCATCTAACTTTTTCATGGGTATATTTACTTACCTAACATTCCTAGGTGCCTACGGTGTTCCAAGTACTGTTAGATGCAAAGGATTCAAAGATGTCTAGCAGTTAAAGACTTTGTTTTGTTCAGTGTTATTGCCTCACTGCTTGGTGCATGGTAGGCATTGTCAGTCTTCTTGGAAAGAATGAGGGAGTTAAATGTTAGGCCTTTGCTTTGTATTTTGTGTGTAGGCTCAGATTTACTCGTAGCTCATACAATTGTAGCTCATTTTGCAAAAAAGTTTTTTTTTTTTAAAAAGAAAAACATTTCTGTAAACCTAATTCCATTTATTTCCTTGTGGTTTAAAATTTAAGCTAAATCTCTTCAAAGAATTTGCTTCTAAAAATAATATGTTGTAACAGGAATGCTATAGATCTTTTAAAAATTATATAAAGGGAAAATTTTTTTGCCAGATTTTAATGTGACACTAGGTATGATTTACCAAGGACTTTTACACACATTATTGTTGTTTGATCCTGCCATTAACCTGCCTGAAGTAGGCAGAGCAAGCTATCCCCGCAATAGCACCTTTATAGTGGGCGCGTTGTGTGGGGTTCAGAAAAGTTAGCTGATTTTCCTCAAGTGTTCATAACTAATACATAACAGACTCAGGACATTACCTCATCTTCTCACTCCTGGCTCAGTTTAGTTTTCTCTTGAGGGGAATACTCTCTTCTGTACCCACCTCACAAATGGCTCGATTAGGCCTGCTGGGTTTAGAAGCACTCAGTGATAAGTAAAATGTCTAACTCTCAAAACAAACATTAGTAATATATATACCAATGAGGTCAACAAAATATAGCACTGTTAAAAATGCTTGTGAGACTGTTTTCAAACATTGAACTTTTTGTGCTGATTTTAATGATTTTGTACTAATTTGACCATTCTCAGGTACGAGCTGTTGGACTTGATGAACATCTGTAGTGGGGTAAAGAGCCAGGCAGACCTTTTTGAACCCTTTGATCCCTGAGTGTATTTTATAGTATACAATGAAGTAATAATACTAACCTCACAGGAGTGTTCCGAGGATTAAATGAGGTCATCCATGTAAGCATAATGGTACTCATATGAGATATTCAATATTTGATAACAAAAGTAAAATAAAACAAAGATAAGAAAAAAACCTAAAGATCAAATGGGAAAATAAAAGCATTTTCAGGTGCCTGTGTATATTTTATAGTTCAATTTTTAATCACAATGATTTTTATCTTTTAATGCAGTTTCTCTAAGGAACTCTACTGTTAACCTAATTTCAGTTATTCCATGTATGTGAAAGGATCAAAACCTTTTTTTCTTTTTTAAAGATTTTTTTTTTAATTGGGGAATTGGGAGAGGGACACAGTGTTGGGGAATCAGGGAAGGGGAACAGACAAGTTGCTGTCTTTTTGTTCTTCAGTCTAGTTGTGGAGGACGGTGCTTCACTGGCTCATGTTGGTATCATCATTGCACTCTTCCCGGATGAGGAAGATAGGTCACTGGCCTCTGGATGGTCGTTCACCGTGGCTATTGGCAGCTCACGCTGGCTGCCGGCTGCTCACGCTGGCTACTGGCCACTCACTGTAGCCTATGGCAGCCCACTGCAGCAGGGGCTGCAGCCTACACTGTCACCGGGGCTCTGACAGCCCAGCTCCAGCTGGAGCTTTTGTTAGCTGTAGAGGGCAGTGTCACTGGCCCTCATATGTGGGATCCGAACTGGGGCCACTGGCATCCCAAAATCAGCTCTCAACCAATGTGCCAGTTGGCCGGCCCTCCTTTTTTTTTTTTTTTTTTTTTTTAATCTCCCCAATTTGCTATGACCGTTTACAATTAGTCTGAGTTAATAAGCCTTTATTATTTATTACATCATTAGCAATTGAGTATTTTCAAGACCTATTGCTGTGGTATCCTACATCTTAGGATTTGAGACATAACTGGAATCATAGTCTTTAAATAGAACTTTGGGTAATAAAATGAGGTAGATTATCAACAGCAAAGCTTGGTAAAATATGATTATAACATAGTGTTAGTAATTCAGAATTGCAAGATTCCCATTAAGATTGAACTAATTAAGAAAAATTTAATTAGCTTTTAGGAAAAAATAGAAAATGTTAGAGTGAACTGCTCCTCAAAATCAGAAACAGAGAATTAGAATTGATTTTGAGGCTTTTTCATCCTACTAAAATACATCATTGTAAACTTAAATATTTAGAGAGAAGAATTCCAAAACAACTGTTTAAAATTTTTGTCTGTCTTATTGGATAATAATGAATAATTAATTTCATTATTTGGATAATATTTTTGGATAATGCAGAAGTTTAAAAAACTCAACACTTTTATAGCTACAACTAACAAATTATAATAAAATTCAGTAAGACTTCAAAATTCACAAACATCTCATTTTAAAAACTGAAACTTGTTCCTTCAAATACTGAAATGGATTCTTTAGATCATTTTTTGATGGAATTCTTTAAAAAGATATATTATTTCTCCCTTTTCTGTATTTTTAATGCATGTACTTAGTGCTGTTTAGCTTTTTTTTGATGTTTTATGTTGATTGTTTTCCAGTATTGAAATACAGTGATGATGTCCTCATGGGATGTAAATCTTTACCTAATTATGTAAAGGTATTATGGTAAATCATTTTAAGGTATGAATACTAATCAGGTTTTAAATAAAGATCTAATCACAGTTTCAGTTAAATTATACTATTTAACAGCTAGACATTCAGCCTCTGTTGTAAACATACTTAGAGAATCTTAATCAAAAGCATTCTACGTACTTTTCAAGTATTAGCTAATTTATTCCTTATAACAACCCAATGAGATTGTCTTATGGTTATCCATCATTTTCCAAAGTCACAGGGCAGTTAAGCACCTTGTTCAAGGTCACCCACTAGTAAGTGGTACAATCTGGATTTGAGTTCTTTCAGTCCGGAACCAGAGCCCACACTCTTAGTCACCATGGGAGTCTTTTGGCTCTTTAATGACTGGACTTGTTTGTTTTTTTTCATTTTGGCCCGTTTTCATCTGTGGCCTGTTTTGCTTCTATCCTGATTTTTCTATGTTTTAAAACTGTTTATGTTCACTCATTTGTTCATTCAGCAAATACTTATTGACCACCTATTCTGTGGTGGTGAGGGCTAAGCAGTGGTCTAGGTAGGCCTTTATCTGTTGGAGTTTTATGTCAACAGTCTTTGACTGTTGCAGCTTCATGTCTAGGAGGAAAGACAGATGTAGCAGAGTTAACTTTGGGGATCAGAAAGAACTCCTTGAGAAGCTAGGATGTGAGAGATGAGCAGGATTAAGCCTGACTGGGAAGGATGTGTGAGAAGAAGAGGGGCAACATTCTACAATAGTTAGAGGGAGCAGCCAAGTGCAGAGGCCAGAGCTGAGAGACCGTGCAAGGGGATCAGGGAACTGCAAATAAATCCACTGTGGCTCAAGCTTCGTGTTGTGAATTGGGAATGGGAATGGTGACAATGTCGATAGTGTTAAAGTGTTCTCAGATCAGACAGAAGAGTAAAATAATTAACTTTATACCTAATTGTAATTTCTAGGATAAAAAACCAACAACGTAGAAACAGCATATAGCTTCCAAACATGAAGGAGTCATGGAATAATAAATCAATTCAAAAGGAGGCAGGAAAGGAGACTAAAATAAAATAGATGGGATTTTAGCAAAAATAAGAAGGTAGATGTAAACCAAATGTATTTGTTATTACATTAAATGTATGTGGACTAAATGCACCAGTTAAAAGGCAAAGATTGTCATACTGATAAAACCCAACTAACCAGACGAGGCCCTGCTTTTACTCGACAGAGAACAACACAATGTGGGGAATAGCAGGTGGTGACTATGAGATAATACATCGCATCTCTTCACCTCCCCCTGCTCAGGGGAAGCCACCGCCTTCTTGGAAAGGGCACTGGGCTTCGCACTGTCAGGGAATGGAGGCCACACTGGGAGAAGGCCCGTTAGCTGGGCCTGGGTTACGCAGGCCTGGCTCCCCACTGGTCAATAAGACCTTTCTGGCAGCCATGGAGTCTTACTCACATTGCTGGTGACTTATGGAGTGTTTGGCATACAGCGGTGTTTGGCATACGTAACTATAAATACACTAAAACCTTGGATTGTGAGTAACATGGTTTGTGAGTGTTCTGCAAGATGAGCAAACATTTCTAATACATTTTAATGTAGTAAACGAGCGATGTCTTGCAATACGAGTAGTTTGTTTCCAGAACAAATTATGCTCATAAACCAAGGCGTTGCTGTACCTAGTATTTATCCTGTGTAGACATTTGATTTCCACATGAGATTGTACACCCTTTACAGGCAGGGCACCTGTTACACTTTTGACTTTTCCATAATATCTGCTAAAATGTGTAAGTTTATACAAACTATTTCTTGTTTAATTCAGTCAAGATTAAATCTGACTTCTGCATAAGGATACTATTCTACCTCTGTGTGCTTTGGAGGTTTGTTTTCACAGCAGAGAAAAACAAAACAACTTTATGCAATAAAGGACCTCTTTTTTCATAAACACACTTTTCAGGTAGATGATTATTCTTTCGTATTTTGAGAAGCATGACTTATTTAATAGCAAAACAAGTGCTTTACTCATATGAAAGCTGTGATAAAATATTAGTAGTGAAATAAAAATATTTTTCTTGGAAGAAATATTGGGCCTAACATACCAAAATAGCAATTGGATTTTTTTGACTTTGAAAGCTACTCTTGGCTCTATTAGTCCAAGCTCCTAAAGTTCTCTCGTTGAGTAAGAATGTGCTGCCTAATAAAATCAAACTCAGTTGTACACTGCTTCCCCCCAACATCCTGCTGCTTCTCCTGTTTGGTGACCTTATTTAGCTATTGTGGAATCACAGAAGTTTAAAGCAGCGAAAGAATCTCAGAAATTTCTTCTTACCCTCTCATCCTTTAGATGAGGAAATAAGCTGACATTGGCTAAGGGTCTTGGCTGAGGTCATATAGCTAACTCTAGAAGGAACTAAGCATTCAGGCTTTCTGTCTGGTGTCTTGCTTTGAGACTGAACTGCTTTGCTGCTATCTAGAAGTTCTGCTGTGGTTGTGGCTTCTTGCCAGCCTTCGTGTAGTGATAAGAGGGGTGGGAGCTAGGGACAAGGAAAGCAGAGAGGTTGAGGGAGAGAAAGAGAGAAAGAGAGAAAGAGAGAAAGAGAGAGAGAGAGAGAGAGAGAGAGAGAGAGAGAGAGAGAGAGAGAGAGAGAGAGAGAGATGAGACGGGGATTTCTAGAAGGAAACAGAGAAGATGATGAAGAAAGAGCATGCTTGCTTTGTTTCTTCTCAGAAGTGGTTCCAGTACAGCAGTGATCTGAAGCAATGTCTGGTGTCTATGTGAGGCAAGGGAGAATGGCACAGGTGAGATCTAGGAACACCTTAATACCTACCTGCAGTATACAGCCCATCTTGAGCTTACTTTATCTATAGGCTCATTGGCTGTAGGTCAGTGCAACCAGTATATCTGGCTGTCTCAGGTTATGGGGAGATGTTAAGGAAAGAAGAGGCAAATTGAAGTTTGCATGGCCGATAATTCATCAGTTTTCACATTTTTCAAATCTTAGCAAAAGAGTATAACCTCACGTTTCCCTTTCGACTTTCATTCAAATCTGAGCAAAATCCTATGACCTTCCTTATTTAGTCAGGGTTTCACTTGTTTAAGAGAAGTCATAATGAAACTTATCTTCAGAAGGTATATTGAATGTTTTAGTTACCTTTTCCCAGTTCACTCAGGGCTTGTGATAGATTTGCTGCTGTGAGCCAAGTGTTGAAATACCAGTGTGTGGGCGTGTGGTTGGTGCTGCTTTTTCATGGTGCCCACAGTGCCTTCTGGACACTGCGCCTGTGGCATTTACCAGGACCAGGTTCTATTCTGAAATCCCAGCATATCTCCCCGAAGTCAGGTGGGGGCCTGGCCCAATGGAGCATGGCAGTCCTAGCTGCTGATTATCAGTTGTTTGCTTTGCTGTTATTGTGCTATCGCAGGAGAACATGTGCTGTACTGTTCATTTGTTTTTACTCTAAAGTCCATCTCTGGTTACATCATTGGAAGTCTCTCAGTTTAACCTCTTCCTTTGTAGGTTCCAAGATGGAAATAAATTCTGACAGGTAAAAAAGTTTTTATTACATCAGTAATGTAAGTTTATTTTAGGAAAATCAGAAAATAGGGAAAGCAAAAAGAAGAAAATGGAAATAATCTATACTCCACCTCTTAGAGAAACCACTGGTAACATTTTAGTGCATGTCTAAATGTTTTCCTATGTGCATTTATTTGCATAATATTAAATATATTTTATTAAAAATGAGTTTTGCTGTACATATTGTTTTGTACTAACATTTCTCACTTAACAATATTCTATACATCTCTCATGTCAAGAAATATAATTTTGTATTTTCAGTAGACAAATCTCTTTGTTTCTATCTTTTAAAATACAGGTGAGTACAAAGAAAACAAAAAAGGCCCATCATGTCACAACCCATATTGACATATTCAAATGATTAGTAATAAAACAGCTAACATTAACTGGTTGCTTACTATACGCCAGGGGTTGTTTCATCTGTTAGTTCCTTTAACATTCCCCAAAGCTGTAAGAATTAGGTACTATTATTAATCCTGTTTTACAGGTAAGGATACTGAGGCTAAGTGTTTAAGTACCTTCCCAAAGTAATAGAGCTGGTAAGAAATGAGTCCGGGTTAGAACCCAGGCAATCTGAATCCAGAGCCCACTTCTTAACCATTCAACATACGGTGAAACTTTAAAAACAAGTAAACACAGAAAACATGCTTTTATGTCAATTTTAACATCCATTCATCCACCATCCGTTTATACAAAAGAGGTCATACACATTTTTCTACATTAGAAAAATAAACTTGGAGATCTTTTTTTTTTTGTTAAAGATTTTATTGGGGAATGGGGGAGGGGAACAGCGTTGGGGAATCAGGGAAGGGGAACAGACAAGTTGCTGTCCTCCTGCTCCCCAGTCTACCCGCCGAGGTTGCCGCCTCACTGTTGGTATTGTCATTGCGCCCCTCCCGGATGAGGCAGATCGGTCACCGGCCTCCGGATGGCCGCCCACCGCCGCCACTGGCAGCTCACGCTGGCTGCCAGCCGCTCACGCTGGCTGCGGGCCACCCACTGTAGCCCATGGCAGCCCACTGCAGCAGAGGCTGCAGCCTACTCCATCACCGGGGCTTGCACAGCCCAGCTCCAGAGGGAGCTGCTGTTAGCTGTAGAGGGCAGCGTCACTGGCCCTCACACGTGGGATCCGAACCGGGGCCGCTGGCACCCCAAAACCAGCTCTCAACCAATGCACCACTCCACCGGCCCTAAACTTGGAGATCTTGATCAGCATGTGCAAACTCATTCTCTGTAACAGCCGCATAGGCACCCTTTTGGTACCTTGGGTTAGTTATTCTTGTTCACTGTGATGCACAGTTTGGTTGTTTACAGGTATTTGCAATTATAAGCAATGCAGCAATAATAATCTCATACTAATACAAATATTTCTTAAGTGATAACTATACGTAAGGCTTCTAGAACAGTACCTGCTACATATTAAGATAGTTACTGCTATTACTGTTAATACAATGTGCCATACATTGTGCTCAACTTTAATCTTCCAACTATCCTATGAGGTAGAGAGTGTTATTATTCTTGTTAATATTATTATCCAGGTTAGAGATAACTGGAACTCTTTAAGGCCTGGGAATGAATATTTATTAACTGATGAATATAAGCCCACCTTTCTACATGTTTATCTCTTTCATCTTTGCATTTTAATCTTACTGATAAAGAATAAGAGGCTTACACAGGCCAAGTAACTTCTCCAAGGTGCCATAGTTGTAAATGGCAGAAGTAGGATATAAATCCTGTTTTGCCTGTCCTCAAAGCACATGTTTCTTCCACTCCACTGTGTAGCCTTCCACCGCTTAAGGCCATGTCTTAAGAAGACATATTTATATTAGGCGGTCAGTTAGTTGGTTGAACTCTTTAAGATACACTTTGACCAAAGAGATGACATTTTCAGAAAATACCTATTTAGAAATATTCTCATGTCTTATAGAGTCCTTCAGAAACTAGATGTGTTATTTTTATTTTTCTGCTGCCTGTTAAGAACTCTGATGTATTAATTAGGACAGAAGATGGGGAGGGATTAGGCAGAGACCTTTTCCTTGGTAGCTCTGACCTCTTCCCCTTCCCCACACTTCCATCTCCTGACCCTTTGAAAGCTTCCTTTCCTGCCTGCTGCCCAGAGGGCTTCAGCACTCCCAGGGAGTGAAACCTCTACTGGGCCACTGTCCTCTTCTCACTGGTGCATTTCTCTTCATGCTCGGGTGTTGGATTGCTGCTTTCTCTTTCCCCAGAGCCATGGCAACAGTACATGGCAACGCTTTCCTTGTGGTCAAGGAAAAAGACTTCCTACTTTTCTTTCTCTTTGACCTGCTGTTTACAATTAGCCCTGTGGTCCACCCTTTCCTCCAGTGAAAAGCAAGGAAGTACGGAACTGTAGTCAAGATTACAGAACCTGCTGGATGCCACAGCCAGCCGACCTACTGCGCTCCTCTGTGGCAGTTTAAATTCAAGGCTTCCCTGACCACCTGAAATAGCCCCTGATGCATCCTATGCCCCTGCTCCTCTGTACCTTCTCCTTCTGTGTGTTGTGTATTTTTAACTTGACATGTATATTAGAAGTTTATATGCTTGTTCAGTCTCCTCCCACTAGAATGTAGGGTCTACGTGAGTGGGGTTTCCTTTTGTTCACTGCTCTCTGTGTTCCCTGGGACTGGCACATAGCAGAGGCTTTGCTCTGTAAAGGTTTGTTGAATGGGCCACAGGACTTGGTGGTGAAAAGCCTGATTTTGTTTCCTAGGATTTGCCCTCCTGGCTCTCTTCCCATTGAAGGCAGGTTTGGATTATATTTGTGAAATATATATCCCTGTGAAATATGATCAACTTCAGGGGATTTTAAAGTCTATTAGGTCCCAGGGTTTGAGCCCAGTGAGAGCCCGAGAGGAGTGGCTTAGAGTTGAAATAGAAGATTGGTAGTGGGATAGCTGACTTTGGTTTGAATGCCGACCCTGGATGTTTTTAGTCCCTGTGTGAGTTTGAGGAAGGCTTCCTCAGCTTGTTTTCTCATCCATGAGATGTGCATATTAATACCTGCTTCCTTGGTGTGCAGTGAATATATGGGTTGTACAATGTATGGAAATAGCTGGGATATAGGAAGAAAAATGAAGCATGGCGTTACTGTGGTTATTCGTGTTTTAGAAAGTTCTGTTATTTTCTGTTGCTACATGGAGTTATTTCCTCAGTTGTGTACTTACTGTCTTTTACTAATTTCAGGAGGCTGTTCAGTATAATGGTTAAATGCTGGGTGGGTGACTTTGGAGTTTGACTGCCTGGGGGCCGGGCCTTCTTCTGCCACTTACCAGCACTGTGACACTGGGCAAGAGCGAGCCTTAATTTATAAACAGCAACAAATGACTATAATAATAGTGTTTACCTCAGAGTGGATATAAGGGTTCAGTGAGATAGTGCTTAGCACAAAGTTGGGTCCGTAGGAAGCACCCAATGACTTATATCCTATAGTTTAATAAAATAGCTGTAATAGCTAGTAGAGTTGAAAGAAGCTTAGACTTCATCTCGTCCAACTCAAGTACTCCTCTGTTTCTAGTTCGGCCTCTAGAGTAATAAAGAATAAATCAATGTCCTTTTCAGTCACAGTCTGTCATATACTTAAGATTGGACTCTGTTATGAACTGCATTATGTCCCCACCAAATGCATATGTTGAAGCCCTAATCCCCAACATGGCTGTATTTGGAGACAGAATGTTTAGGGAGGTAATGTAGGTTAAATGAAGTCATAAGGGTGGAACCTTAATCCTATAAGTGGTGTTCTTTTTAAAAGATTTTTCTTGAAATACAGCTAACATACAATATTACATTAGTTTCAGGGGTACATCATAGTTATTCAACATTTATATACCTAAAGAAGTGATCACCATGGTAAACCCAGCAACCATCTGACACTGTACCAGACTATCACAATATTATTGACGAGATTCCCTATGCTTACGTTACATCCCCATGACTTACTTGTTTTATACCTGGAAATTTGAACCTCTTGTTCACCTTTTTTCACCTTCACCTTTTTTCCCTTTTTTAATTTTTCAATTGCAGTTGGCATTCAATAATATTTTGCTTCTTAAATTATATAAATGTCTAACCACTATGCTGCACACCTGAAATTAATATGAAATAACACTGGTGTTCTTAAAAGAGGAGGAAGAGACACCAGGGATTTATTTCTCTGTGAGGGCACAGAGTAAAGGCCACATGAGGACATAGCAAGAAGGCTGTTACCTATAAGCCGGGAAGAGAGGTTTCACCAGAAGCCAGCCCTTTAGCACCTTGATCTTGGACTCCCAGCCTTCAGAGCTCTGGGAAAATTCTGGAGACTGTTTCTTAATCCTCCCAGTCTGTGGGATATTGTTATAGCAGCCTGAGCAGACTTGTATAGATCCTTTTTCTTTTCTCATGTCATCACTCTCCCTTTTCTTAGCTCTCCTCTTGGGGTGGTTCTCAGATGTCTTGCCATCCTGGTCACCACTGTCTAGGTATTTTCAAGTGTGTCAGTATCCTTTTTAAAATTATGAAATGCTGAGATGAACTCAGGACTCCCAGGTGGTCTGAGCAGTTTGGGTACTGGACACTCCCCTTCTAATGAAATCTAAGATGTGTTAGTCTCCTGAACAAACTCCCAAGACTTACATCTACCTGATCCTATCTATATTTGTCTGTTATTTTAGTTCAAATTCAAAATTTTATGTTGGTAATTTCAGTTTTTTGTTTTTGTTTTATTTTCCAGACTATTGAGAACACTTTTAGGACCCTAGTTGGACAGGACTTTAGAATCTAGACCGACCAGCCCACCCACTTAATGCCAGCAGTTTTCATGCTGTGTGTTTAAGTCAGTTCAGGCTGTGCTAACAAATTACTATAGACTGGGTGGTTTAAACAATAAACGCGTAGTCTCACCATTCTGGCGGTTGGAAGGCCAAGATCAGGATGCTGGAAGGGTTAGGTTCTAGTGAGGCCTCTCTTCCTGGTTTACAAAGGGCTGTGCTGTTGCTTTGTTCCCTTCCCATGATGGAAAGGTTGCTGCCCAGATGTCTGGCCTCTTCTTATAAGGGAACTAATCCCATTCATGAGGGCTCCACCCTCGTGACCTGCTTATCTCCCAAAGGCCCCGTCTACACCCTGGGATTACGGTGTGAGGACACAAGCACCAGGCACTGTGTTCCCAGCAGTGGCGGCCTGCTGTGCTCCTGTCCGTCAGTGCTGGGGAGCTTGCTATTCTGCTATGGAACTTCTTCTGTTGTTGGATTCCTTCGAGTGTTCAGAGCATTATGTACGTTGAATGAAAGTCTGACTGGAGCTTGTATCTTCGATCACACTTGATTTTCTAGGGTAGCAGATATGTCTGTTCTGCCTGCATGCGGCAGTTTCTCGCAGACACTCTTCACCTCTTCTGTTATTTGCTCTAAGCATTATAGCAGTGTTTTACTTAGTCTCATTGCAGAAAATCAATTCCATTTGGTTTTCACAAGCCAAAGTTAAATAGATGAAGGAATCTATAAATACATATATACAGGAGGAGCCTAATTGACAGGGATACCGTATTTGGTTTGTTTTAATTAATAGCTTCCATCAGATAATTCTCTATCAACATAGATTTAGGAAATGGGCTATTCATGCCTTAATATTTGAATCAGTAAGATTGATACCGTTCTCTGTTTAGTATGATAAGCGATAAGCATTAAATCTTTATCTGAACTCCTCATGGTATTTTAGGACTGGTAGGTACCCTATAATTCATTTCTTCTAGATGCGTCTATGTCAGACGTTTATCTGTTTTACTTTTTTTTTAAAAGATTTTTATTGGGGAATTGGGGGAGGGGAACAGACAAGTTGCTGTCCTTTTGTTCTTCAGTCTAGTTGTGGAGGATGTTGCTTCACTGGCCCATGTTGGTATCATCATTGCCCTCTTCCTGGATGAGGCAGATCGGTCGCTGGACTCTGGACGGCCTCTCATGGTGGCTATTGGCAGCTCACGCTGGCTGCTGGCCACTCACAGTAGCCTATGGCAGCCCACTGCAGCAGGGGCTGCAGCTATGCCGTCCTGGGGACTCACAGCAGCCCAGCTCCAGGTGGAGCTGTTGTACACCATTGTAGCTGTAGAGGGCAGTCTCACTGGCCCTCATATGTCGGATCTGAACTGGGGCTGCTAGCGTCCCAAGCCAGCTCTTAACCAACGCACCACTTGGACGACCCTATCTGTTTTTATTTTTACCTGGTTCCCTTCCTTTTCTGTGAGACTCAAAGGCAGATGTCTTGAAGCCCGAGTGGGGGAAGACCTTTCCTGGCCATCAGAGAGGGCCTGTCATTTCCGGTGGCACTGAGTCCTCAGGAGAGTGGTTCTGAGCTCCTCCTGCCTGTGAAGACTTTTGGGGGTACCTGGGCCAGTTGATGGGCCAGTATCTTGCTGACAGTGTGTAGGGTCCAGAGCCCAGGAGAACGAATGGCAGTGACTCCCCACTGTGGAGAAGCAGTGGCTCCAGCTCCCCACTGTGGAGAAGCAGTAAGCTGCTCTGTGGTAGGACCATGGCTGTGTTTTGTTTGTCCCACTTGGTCCCAGCCTGAGCCTGAGTCAACAACCTGCCTGAAGATAGAGAGCTACCCAAAACCTTGCCAATAAACAAGTACGTTTTCTGCCTTACCCAACCCAAGTCAGTTCTTGTTTTTAACCAGAAACTAGACAGGTGCATCCTTAATTGACTGTTTTGAAGTCATGGTGTAGGATCCTGGTGTTTAATCATCCCTGCCTAAGCAGCTCTGAGATGTGCATGCACTGGTTAAGGAATGTACTCCCTAGGGTGGATAATTGCTATTTATGTGGCAGTTGGGAGTTATTTCTTCTCATCCTTAACTGATTAGTTTTAGGAGTACTCTTCTAGGGAAGATTTAACTTTTTTGACCCTTTCAAAGCAGGCACTGTTAAGAAAAGGAGGTCAGGCAGGGAACATGCTAGGATGCTGGAATTCCGAATGTGAGAAGTATTACAGAAAGGTAAAGCTATGTCTGATTGGCTGGTAGGATGGTTACATTTAATTAGGAACACTGAAGTTTTTATTAACTGAGCTTGTGGAAGGGCTTTAATCGCAAGTATAAGAAAATGAGGGAAGTTGGTTTATCAGTGATTGGATATTTTGGGGTAAATGAATTGGCTTTTCTTTCCTTTTGTTTTCTCTTACCTAGTGTATATTACTCTTTTCAGAAAACTAGTTAAGAAATTACTAATGTTCTCATGCATATACATGTATTGTATATATATTTTATTAGCAGGAATAAACTTTTTAAATTCTTAAAGCTTATGTAATCTGGAGGGTTTAAATAAACCTCCCTGTGGGCCACTCAGATGGAGACCATGTGTATATGGAGTCTGCACATCCATAATAATAATCCACCCTTCCCCCTGAATATTTACTCCTCATGACTAGAATTTTCAGGTTTTTAAAGATCCTTGGGTTTACTTTAAATTTTGCCACAACTTCTAAAGCTTGCTCTGTAAGCCAGCAGGTAACAAGCTGGGAAACAGTGTTTATCTGTAGTGAGAACTGAGGCGTGTCTATACAGAAACCTCCTTTTCAGTATAAGAATTCTAAATGGTTTGCTCAGGGTTGCTTGAAATAACATGTGTGGTTTCCTGGAGTGACTCTTTGAATGAGGACAATTCATTTAGACATACAAGTTTTGTTTTAAAAAATAAAGTTACGTTCAGTGTACTTTTTGACCTGCTTGTGAAATGTTCCTCAATGTCTGAGTATCCTCATTGGTCAGAATTGGACTTGAGAGATGTTTTTCTGAGTTGGGAAATCTGTTTCCACTGAGTTGGGTGGAAACAGAAGGTGAGCATAACTGAGAGCAGTGGCCACCCTGAGCGGTGTAGGTGTGTGTGAGTGCTCTGTTTCCCCCTGAGGAAAGGTGTTCAATTTCTCTAAGGGGCTTGGGACCCTAAAACAAATGAGACCCAAGAAGAATTTCTTTTTCTGGCAATTTCAGGAGCTGTAGGAACGTGGACATGCATTTCTGCACCTTGGGTCTTTCATAGGTTTAGAGCTGTCCTGAGGAGTGGAAATGAATGTCTTCCAGGGTTATAGTGGCTCAGTTAGCTCCCCCCTCCCCTCAGTGGGGTTATCAGTTTAGTTTTGGTGGTTCAGACTTAGATCTTTGACTAGCCTCTTAGTGAACTTTGTGGATGTTGGAAGCAGTTCCCCTCATAGCTTCCGGGAATATTTGCATGGGTCCTCAATACCTCATCCGAATTCTATTCATTTGGAAGTAAGCAAGTGTCAGAAGAATCCTGTGTTTGACCCGTCAGCTGATTTTCCTGATAACCTGCATGTTACTTTTATGTGCCATCATCTTTCGTTACTAACTTGATCATGTGACTGTTTTGGCAATGAGTAGCTATGTTTAGTTGAGTGTACAGGGATCAGCCCTAACCAACCTATGTGGTCATTTGCCATTCCTTTATTTTCTAATTTCCTGGTTGAAATAGTAAAGAGAGCCTCATCCTGATCATCAACTGTGGACTAGCTCAATTAGAGGATTTCAGCAAGGTTAACCTGCTGTGTGTCCGGCATTTGGAATATCGTTAACTGAACAAATAAATAGCTTTTAATTCTGTCTAGGTTTAATGTGGATATAGCATTTCACCACTGATAACCTTAAGATATTTTTATAGAAGATCTGAGGTAGAATCCCATGCAGGTAAGTCTTTTTTAAAAAATTTTTATTATTATTATTATTAATAGTTACAGATATATAAAACTATGCAATGGTTATCTTTTTCACCCCTTACAAAGTGACTACCCTCTCCCCCTCCCCTGTCCCCCCACCCTCAATATCATACATATCTATTACAATTCCATTGACTCCATCCCCATACTATATTCCATATCCCATGACTATATATGTGTTAAATTATAGTCAACATCTACTATTATTCAGCAGCAGCTTCAGATGTACAGTGCAGTGGTCAGGCCACTACACCATCCATGAAGTGGTCTCCCTGACAAGACATGAGTCCATCTGGTCCCCTAAAAAAATATTTACAACCTTATTGATTATATTCCCTAAACTGTCTCTTCTGTCTCTGCAGTAGTATGGTAGTTATCAGTTTATGTTGCCTCGTCCCTTCCCCTTCTCCCTCATGCCTATCCCCATCCTATCTAGCCCTCCTCAGTTTTTCCTTTGTGTCTCTGGGACTATTTCTGTTTACATTGCTCGTTTATTCAGTTCTTTAAATTCCACATATAAGTGAAATCATATGGTATATGTCTTTCTCTGACTGACTTATTTCACTTAACATAATGTTCTCTAGGTCCATCCATATCATTGCAAATGGTATGATTTCTTTCTTCTTTATACCATGCTGGTAAGTCTTAATAGAACCTATGTTAAAGAAAAAACAAAAACAAGCCTTTATGGAAAGATGTATTCCCCATTACCTGGAATGGCTTGGGCCAGGCAAGTAAGTAGCTTAGAATTTTTTTTTTTCTCTTAAGTCTCTTTGTTGTTTTTCAGAGCTTCTCAAACATGTCACCTGAACTGCCCCTAAAAGCAGAATACAGGTAGCATCCCTTCTACTTCTTCCCCTGTCCTGCTGGAGGTCATACCCGAGCTGCGTGCTGCAAGGGCGTCAGTTCGTTTATTACTCATTTAAAAAATTCATGCCAATTTTGTGTTCCATTTAGAAAAATATATTTATTTTAATGTAACAATCAGGTTTTAAATGGCCATCTATTCACACTGAGCTCCCAAAAATGTGCCTGTTGGTTCTGAGATGAGGTGCCCCCCTTGGCACACTGCTGAGTAACCCTGAGGAGTTGAGGGTGTCCCTGTTTGAGAAGCATACCCGTAGGGCATCTTGGGAAGCTAAGAGGTCTGGGGAAGTACAGATTTTTAAAAACTAGTTTGCTAGTCTAGTGTAGAGTGTAAAAGCGTTGTGAAAAGTGCAATGGCAATCCAGTTAGAAAGTGTATAGTACAGAACTGCTTCATTAACTGCATCTTATCTCCGTGAGAATTATTCCTTTAAAATAGACCAAGGTATCCCACTCTTTACTGAGTCAAGTCCACTATTGCCTTGACTATAATCAGCTGTAACCCTGGGAAAAGTTGCACAGTACATTTTTTTTTCCATTTTAAAAAACGAGATTAAAATACTTGCTGCCTATCCCCCTCATCAGATGTGAGGATGAATGAGATCATGCTAGTAATATGCCTTAAACTCACTTCAAGAAATGGGCACGGAAAACACCAAGTGTCATATTACCAGGTGTTTGACCCAGGTATGGCTTCTGCTCTGCTCTGAAGCGTCCATTAATTTTGTTCCCATGTTGCTTTAAGCAATAAAGTACTATATTAAGCTGAAGGCCCATTTAATAGGTGTGATGATATCCATATGATGAATAGACCTGTTGGCTTCACATGTTTTAACTGGCCGTCCATCTCAAGAACCCTGCAGGCTGACCACTGCCTATTGTATTAGACACTTCTGTAGATTGCTCATGGAAGTTTGCAGCTTCAGGGCTGTTTGTGGAGGCTCAGCTTCTTCAATGAACTCTAAGCTGTATTTTTTTTTTTTTTTTTTTTTTTTTTAGAGCATAGTTTAAGCCTTGTGACCCACTTGGGAAATAAATTGTCATTCTGGCAAGCTGATGTGCATTTTCTCCAGGGGATATGATGATGCATGCTGTCAGTGCCTCTGTCAGTGATGGTATGAGAGAGAGAACAAAGCTTGGCCTATAAAGCCTGTGGCCCTTCTGTGAGTGGCCCAGTAGGGATGCTGGATCCTGAAGGGCATAATCCCCTGTCATAGGTACATTTTCCCTTGATTTCAGTTGAAGAAACTTCCCACGGGTTTTGGCAGGATGTGCTCATACATCTTTAGGCAGCCCCAACCTGACTGGTTTAACTGAATTTAAAAGTCAGATGCCAGAGTGTTCAGAAAGGGGTATCTTAAGGACCAATGAATGAAGCCACTGTTAGTAGAAAACAGCAAAGTTTAAAATAATGTTGATATTCAGGATGGCAGAATTGGGGGAAGTGGAAATGAGATGGGAGAAATATAATTTTAAACTTTTAAAATTCCACTGAAGTATAATACTTGCTTGTTAGTGGATCCTAAGCAACGAGGCACATTTAAAAATAGCTTTTTAACATGAATGAACCTTTTAGGAGTTGAGCTTCAATGAAGAATAAGTTGGTCATGCAAATTGTTTTTTAGTGGCCTGTTTTTAACAGTTTAAGACTGGGATTAAAAAACAAAAAACAAAAACATTTTAGGGCTGTAAAAGCAAAAAGTCTAACCTAAAAGCAACGCTAAATCTAATAATAGTTCGGTCATATAGCCCAGTGAAGAAATCTGTTGGACTTTGTTTCTAATGTTATGTTTTCTTTGAATTTCAAAATATGCAAAAAGGGGTGCCTTGGATGTAAAACAGAGACCACTGCTGCTGAGTGAGTTGAGAATATTTGTAGACACAGGAGTCCTTTGTGCCTCTGAGGAAAGAACAACCAGTTCTGAGCCCCTGGATACATCACTTTGGCTGTTTTTGGAAATCAAGGGATACCTCACCATAGAGAAGTTAAGAGTAGTTGGTTGCTCACGAGGGTACCACTGTCAGGAGAGAATCACGCATGGCCTGTGCTATGAATTAGCTCTGAGACCCAGTCCTTGAAGTAAAAAAGTAAGTGCTTCAGGTTTTAAGGTGTAAAGCATCAATTTTGAGCTACATAGCAAGAATTATTAATTCAAATTAGAAAATAATATACCTTAGACCTTATTTTACTTGAGCTATTTTGCCTGTGAATACAGGCGAGTACAAGCAGACATTATGCATATGTGTGCTGAGTTCTTAACGAGGTATTAAGTTTATTTTGTAGGAAGTGCTGAAATGCACACATTCCATATTTTTAGTAACTTTTCTTTCTTCTGTGCTTGAAGAAGACCTACTTATTGGGACTAAATTACCTGAACTAGGTACCAGCATCCAGAGAGGTAACAAGCAAATAGTGTACACACATATGGGATGCCTAGGCTAAAGGGACACATTTGATGGGGCCAGCTTGATACTTGCTGCTCTTTGCAGCGATGTATTTCCTTCATGTTGTCATAATGTGGCCTCTTTATCTCAGCTTTAAGCAAAGCCTTAAAATATTGCTATTTCATTAAATTTGGAGGGCTATTAAATAAATCATTTATACCTGAAACATCATTACTGTTCATTCATTTTCCCTTACCCTTTATTCTGATTTGCTCCCAGCTATGTGATGTAACAGAAATTTCCAGGCAAGATAAATGTAAGAAACCAACTGGTTCTAATTTTTAAATGTTTTGGTGGTTTCTACTTGTCCTTCTGAGTAATTTTGAAAAAGGATAATTTAATTTTTTCTTGTTGATGCTTTGCATTTTAGTTGATGCTAGTTAGGTATATGTAAAATAATAATAAAAAAGCTAAGTTTCATTAACTGGGAATCCATAGCACACAGAAACCTTAGACAAAGTGGTATGTGCATGAGGAAAATTTTGAAGGAAATTTTTAGTGTTTGCAGCAGAGTATAAAGGGGTTAAGTTTTTTGTGGTTTGTAATATATGGGAATATATATGGTGTTTAAGCAGAACTCTTCCAAAGATCATGGCAAATTTTGGCTCCACTGGTTGCCTAGTGTGACTTTTAACCTTTGTGTGTCTCCTTGTCATCCAGATAGGAGTGACAATAGAGCTTACATCTCAGGTGCTAGTAAGGAAAAAAGTGATATGATATATAAAGTTCTTAGCATGGTGCCTGGGTTAAAGTTCATAATCATGTATATCTTTTTTACATAAACATTAAAAAAAACCCATAAGAGCTGTCCAGATTCAAGCATCAGCTCGATTGTCCAACCTGAAGAACTCAAGTTCCATTTCAGCCTAAGACCGATCGTTTTACCCAGAAATAAGAGACACCTCACCGGAGACACATTAGCAATATGGTTCGTTATGTTTTTTTCCCAAAACAACAGTATCCCCCCAACTTCCCCCTGCAAAGAAATGCCTTTTGCTGTGTGTCTGTATTGTCTGTCATAAATTCCCAACCTTAAAGCAAACCTAAGACTTCTAAGTCTTTTAATGTTGGAGAAATTTGTAAAGGGAATTATTTTTTTTTTTAAAGATTTTATTGGGGAATTGGGGGAGGGGAACAGCATTGGGGAATCGGGGAAGGGGAACAAACAAGTTGCTGTCCTTTTGTTCTTCTGTCTAGTTGCGGAGGACTTTGCTTCACTGGTCCATGTTGGTATTGTCATTGCGCTCTTCCCAGATGAGGCAGATCGGTCGCCGGCCTCTGGATGGTCGCTCATCATGGCTATTGGCTGCTCACGCTGGCTGCCGGCCACTCACTGTAGCCTATGGCAACCCACTGCAGCAGGGGCTGCAGCCTACACCGTTGCCGGGGCTCGCACAGCCCAGCTCCAGGTGGAGCTGTTGTTAGCTGTAGAGGGCAGTGTCACTGGCCCTCATATGTGGGATCCGAACCGGGGTCGCTGGCATCCCAAAACCAGCTCTTAACCAATGGGCCACTCGGCTGGCCCTAAAGGGAATTCTTGATAGGCATCACATGGTTTAGGAATCATGTCTTCATTTTGAGACTAATATAAAATTTCTGCAAAATGAAAGTGTCATACATTTTTTCATCCGGAAAACAAGTGATGTCTGTCTTGGGCTTGAAGGAGTGAGCTCTGGGCAGTGAGGGAAGCACATATACTGCTGACCAGGACTTAGAAATATTTTGTTAGAGAGATATCTGATTTATTAGGCTGTGTGACTCAGGACAAACAAAATACCTTTATGACAATTTTAATTTTTTTTTTTTTTTTTTTGAGGTCAGTGTCACTGGCCCTCATATGTGGGACCGAACCGGGGCCGCTGGCTTCCCAAGCCAGCGCTTAACCACCGCGCCACTCGGCCGGCCCCCCTTTATGACAATTTTAAAGACCTCTCTAGAGGAATACTTATATCTATAAATACCTTGTATATATATTTAATTGTTATGGCTCTTCTGTTGTTGCCTTTGTCTTCTTTCGTCTTTAAATAGCTAAAATGCTAACCTTCTCTATGTTATGTATTGCTGTTCCGTTGTGTTGACAACTGTAGACTCCTAAGTACTGAGTTAACTAATTAAAAAACATGGTATTGTTTATACCACTGCTTCATTAACAGTGTTTATGCTTAGAGAGTTTCTCCTTTATATTTTATAGCTAAAATTTCTCTGTTGCTGAATTTCTCCATTTTCATTGGAGTTGTAAAATGTCTGGTTGCTATATCCTCTTTAACATATGATCTTCAAGAATATGATTGCCCCTCAGAATTTTTTTTTTTATTTGCCCTAAGCTTTTTTACTTGCTCATAGAAGTCTCATTTTCAGCTCTTTAAATCATCTTCATTGTTCTTCTCAGGCAGGCTTAGCACTCTGTAAGGATACAATTGAGATCTGTTGGTTATACATAGAAAGAATACAAAAATGACTTACTACCTCCCATTTTTAACAGCCCTGTTATTATGCTACCAATATCATGGAAATATCAGTTTATTATCACTTGGTGACCTACAGCAACCCTTAGTGTGTTTAAGAATTTTCTAATATGTTTTCCTGATTGGTTTTTTTTTTTTTTTTTTTGAAGATTTTATTGGGGAATTGGTGGAGGGGAACAGCGTTGGGGAATTGGGGAAGGGGAACAGACAAGTTGCCATCTTCTTGTTCTTCAGTTTTAGTTGCGGAGGATGTTGCTTCACTGTTGGTATCGTCATTGCGCTCTTCCCGGATGAGGCAGATCGGTCGCTGGCCTCTGGATGTCGCTCATCGCGGCTATTGGCAGCTCACGCTTGGCTGCCAGCCGCTCACGCTGGCTGCGGGCCACTCACTGCAGCCTATGGCAGCCCACTGCAGCAGGGGCTACAGCCCACACCATCACCGGGACTCGCACAGCCCAGCTCCAGGTGGAGCTGTTGTTAGCTATAGAGGGCAGTGTCACTGGCCCTCATGTGGGATCCGAACCGGGGCCGCTGGCATCCCAAAACCAGCGCTTAACCAATACGCCACTCGGCCGGCCCCTGATTTGTTTTTATTCAGTTCTTTGTTGAACAACTTCCCTTTATTTTATGATTTCTGCTTTAATTTATTACTCTAACTTTCAAAGAACCCTTTTCCAAATTACATCTAATAACTGTAGTTTTCTCTCTTGCTTCTCTTTGTCTCTTGCGTCTTCTTTGTATCTTGTATTCTAACCAGACATGCCTTTGACTGTTAATCTTCTGAAAACACCTCTTGGTCATGTTTCCCCCTTAATTAGGATTCCTTCTTACCTATCAAAAACTACACTCTACATTCTGACAATACTTTTTCAGAATCAGTGGATAGTTGAGTGTTGTCCTTGTTTAGGGCATGCATCTAAGTGATGAAAATTCAAAGAGATAAAACAGAGTCCCATGATCAGGAGACTTATTGTCTGTTTTATCTTGATAGACTACTCATTAGTATGTACAAGAGATATTATTCTAAGTGTTGAATCCAAGGAGTACACAGGTATGAAATGCTATAGGAATTCCAAGGAATTCCTGTTGTCTGGGCTGGGATTGTTTCAGGTCAGGAGTGTGACTTGTACTGTGCCTTGAAAAAAAAAAGAGTTGAGTATTAGTGAGGCAGCCTATGTTTTTGCTAGGGCTCATGTGGAATTCTTTTTCCGCCATGGGAGAAAGAGTGAAGATCCTCAGCTCAGCGCCAGCTGGGCCTTTCTATTCAGAGTCAGGCTTTGCCAGAGTGGCCTGCGGTTGTCTGGCTCTGTCAGTGACTGGCTGAGGACGTCAGGCCGATTCTTGTCACAGACCTGCAGCCGTTTTTTTCTTGTCAGCTCTGTCAGTCATCAAGATGATGTCTTGACTCCCATTTCTCTCTTGGTTGAATGTGAGCTTGGAGAGGAGGGTGGAGGATAAGGTTGGTGGAGTCCTAAGGCAGTAAACACGGGGTAGACAAATGCTGTTGGTTGGCCTGGTGGAACAATGGCAGATAAAAGTTGGAAAAGGAGACTGGAGCCAAACTGTGCACGGCTGCAGAGTATGGTCTTGATTTTATAGGCTGAGGACCCATTCACATGTTTTGAACACTAAGTATATGTAGTCTTGTTTTAGTACCATGAATCTGACAGCACTGCAGAATGGATTCCTGTTTGTACACATGTTTTTCTAAACTTTTACTTTAAGGCTTCTTCATTTGGGATTCCTGAACTTCTTTCTGGCTTTGAAAGTTCTGAAGTGTATGATGTCATGAAATACCCTGATATCAAATGTAGGATGGTTTAAAGGAGCTATCTTCCAAACAGGGATTAAGAGCCACCACTAAACTCCTTTCTGTTGTTTGATTATAGGACATATAGGTAGATAATTTCACTTAAGTATGATGTTTATACTCTGGATTGTTTTGTAATATCTTTATCAGATTCCAAAAGTTTCTGTCTATACCTAGTATACTAAGGCTTCTTCTTCTTCTTCTTTTTTTTTTTCTTTAAAGATTTTATTGGGAAATTGGGGAAAGGGAACAGTGTTGGGGAATTAGGGAAGGGAAACAGACAAGTTGTTGTCCTTCAATCTTAGTTGTGGAGGGCACAGGTAGCTCAGCTTCCAAGTCCAGTCTCCATTCTGCCTCTGGTCAGCAGCTTGTAGCTGCTCAGCTCAAGGTGCTGTATTCAATCTTAGTTGCTGGTGGGCATAGCCCACCATCCCATGCGGGAGTCAACCAGAAACCTTGTTTTTAGGATCACGTACTCTCACCAGCTGAGCCATCCTGCCACCTGTTGGCAGCTCAGCTGCAGCTCAGCTCGGGTGCAGCTCACTGGCCGTGTGGGACTTGAAACAATGATCCTCTTGCTCAGAGCTTGCACTCTTAACCAACTGAGCCACTTGGCTGGCCCCTAAGGCTTCTTTTCAAAATGATAAATTGATGTTGAATTTTTTTCAAATATTTTTCTGCATGTATTCGTGTAATCATCTAGACTTTTATGCTTTCACTTGTTAATGTGGTAAATTACATTAATCAAGTTCTAAAATTAAACAGCTTTGCATTCTTGGGATAAAGCCAATTTGGTCTGATGGGTTATCATTTTTATATATTATTGAATTCACTTTGCTAATTTCTTGTTTTAAGATTTTTACATTTAGTTTTGTGAGATTGACCTGGGATTTTCAAAGTTCATGGGATAATGTGTAAATGGTTTTTGTAACTTCTTGAATGCTTAGAAGGAATCCACGCATTGGAAAATCTTAAAAAATGAAATAAAACCAAATAACATCCCAAATTGGCCATAATAATACATGGTGTATGATACATACATACATACATACATACATACATACATACGAAAGGGTAGGAGCTATAAAACTTCTAAGATACCAAGCCATTGAATACCAAAGTCCAAACTGTTTAGCCGAACATTTGAAACTCTTGTCTGCTCATTTGCCTCTTCTCTAATCATCTGCCTCCTTACTATTTGAAGCACAGCCATGGACCAATAGCATCAGCATCATCTGGGGAGCTTGTAAGAAACGAAGAGGTTCAGGCTCCACCCCAGATCTACTGAATCAGAACTAGAATTTCCGTAAGATCCCCGAGTGTGTGGTGTGCCCACTGCAGCGGAGAAGCACTGATCTGCTTCGAGTACTCTTCTCAGCCCCACTCCATGTCCTACAATCAGCTTAAATGGGCTAGCTGTCACTTTCTGAACATGGTATGCAGTTCCCCAGTGGCTGCCTCTCCTCAAATGATATCATTTTCCCAGAAATGCCCTTTTCTCTCCATTTCCTTCTGCCTTCCCTCCCATTCATTTAATGTATTAGCTGTCTAAAATGTTCTAAGAGCTGCGATTTGGAGAGGGGTTCAGACGTCATTGAAAATATAGTTCTTGACCACTCAGTGCTGGTCCAGGCTCCCTGGAGGACAGTTAGGCAGCACCTATGAAGATCTTTAAGTGTGCATTTCTTTTGACCCAAATTCCATTTCTAGGAGATTTTCCTAAACTAATAATCAGCAAAGAATGTAAAGTAACGTGTAGAAACTCAATCACTGCAGCATTATTGATAATAGTAAGAAATTGATAAATTAATAAATTATGTTACATTCGTACAGGAGATTATTATATAGTCAAGAAAGAAAGCTATATATGTATTACTGAAATGAAAACATTTCAAAAATATTCTAGAGTAAAAATTATATGAAAAATAATACACTAATTCCTGTACTCCAAGAGCTTATCATTGAATAAGAGGGAGATGTAAACCAAGTCATACAGAAATACAAATGTAAATGATAATGACGCTAATGATAACAGCAGCAATTAACATCTGTTGGACATTTATTATGCTCCCGGCTCTGTTCTAAGCGCTTCCCATATGTTGGCTTCCTTTATCCTTTCAAAGCGTTTCTCAGTCAGACTATTGTTACTTCCAGATGAGGAAATTATATTAGTTTCATACATTTTAATCTTTGCTAATATGAAAATGGTAACTTTTGTTTTAACATATATTTCACAGATTATTAGCAAGGTTGAACATCATTCAATGAATATTGGTCATTTTACTGATATGTCTCAGATTGTTTTTATCTTCTGCTTATTTTTCTGTTGTTTTTTTTTTTTTTTATTGATCTTTTGGAATTTATGGTACCTTGGATATTTTGAATATATGTTGCATTTGCTCCAAGTCTGTGTTTACCTTTTATCTTTATGTTGTCTTTTATTGTTTGTCTTTACTGCCAGACTTGAGGTTGTCATTCTTGATTTTTGATAGTGTCTGCTTGCCATTAGTCCTTCTCTCTAATAAACTGTTTGGAGTCTTATAAGAGTTAGAAAATAACGAAATTTCCCCAAATTGCCCATATGTAAGAACCTTGAGGGGCTCTCCTGAATAAAGTATATATACATTTAATTACCTGGACTTTTAAACATGTATACTCTAGCCACTCTGAAAAATCTACTTTCTATGTTGTGAATATGTGTTTGCTGGATTATTGTGTTCCAAATAAGGGGTGTGTTACATTAATAATACCACCACCTCCTTATATTTTAAATTAATTTGCTCTTGTACAGGAGGCAATTTGTTCTCAGCTCCCTCAGTCAAAATTAGGGATCTGTAATCAGACTCAACATCAGTAGTTTTTGTTCATGAATTGATGTGAAGGTAATCAGATTTTGTCATATGTCTAAATAAAATGCATAGGCAATCTCTGACTTTCATAGGTGAACCCCAGAAATTTATTTATAATTTAATTATTTGGAACCCGGCTTTTATTTTTTCACAGAAACAAGTCAGTTTCTAGGTTTGCAGCAAGCCCATGCAAGCATTCTTTTTTTTTTTTTAAAGAGTTTATTGGGGATTGGGAGAGGAGAACAGCATTGGGGAATCAGGGAAGGGGAACAGACAAGTTGCAGTCTTTTTGTTCTTCAGTCTAGTTGCGGAGGATGTTACTTCTCTGGCCCATGTTGGTATCGTCATTGCACTCTTCCTGGATGAGGCAGATGGGTCGCCGGCCTCTGGATGTCGCTCACCGTGGCTATTGGCAGCTCACACTGGCTGCCAGCCGCTCACGCTGACTGCCGGCCACTCACTGTAGCCCATGGCAGCCCACTGCAGCAGGGACTGCAGCCTACACCGTCGCCGGGGCTCGCACAGCCCAGCTCCAGGTGGAGCTGTTGTTAGCTGTGGAGGGCAGTGTTACTGGCCCTCATATGTGGGATCTGAACCAGGGCCGCTGGCATCCCCAAACCAGCTCTTAACCAATGCGCCACTCGGCTGGCCCAAGCATTCTTAAAATTAACCATTAATAATCCTTAGTAAAGCAGTAAACATTATTCAAATGCATCCTAAAATATATAATTTATCATATAGTTTTTATATTCTAATTATAGATATAAAAATAGAACAAGCCTTTAATTCTCAGTTCTGATGCACAGAGACTGTGAGGTATGCAGGTGGGTGGGGAGTAGGGTGTATGGAAACACCTTTAAAACTATAAAAGTGAGGAAATCTCTTTATGAATCATTTATTCTCCAGTGTTCTAAATTTAAGAACAGAGGTAATTTGCATTCACTCCTTATTCTTTAGCTCGTGCATTGTCTAATGGAAATCCAGTGTTTGTGAGGATAACTTGCCCTGTGCTGCAGGGGGGGCACTTCCCCATACTATACTCCTTACACTGCATGTCCAAAAGCAACTTTAAGGCTAATAGCATTGTTCTCACTCACCACACAAATTTAAAGTCATTGATAAAAGCAACCAACAACTTTCACATCAGTAGTGAAATATCCACAATAAGCCGGAAAGCCCAACGGTACACTTCCCAAGGTGTTTTGGTTGTTAAGTTGTGTTGCAGGGATGGTGGAAGTGGCTTCAAAGCAACTGGCTTGGTTCCTTATAGTCAGCTCGCCTGCCGTTCCTTAGGACTTGAGGGCTTAGGCGTATGCCCCCTAAGAGCTCCAAAATAGGAGCTCTCAAACGTCAGCGTGCCCCAGAATCAGCCAGAGGAGTTAGGGAAAATTTCAGGGTTCTCCAGCACCACTTCCAGGAATCCAGTTCCTTGGGCCCAAATAGCTGAGCAGTGTGCACATGTTCCCCAGGCACCCCGGGACCTCCGTGACAGGTTGACCCAGGACCAGCAGAAATGTTTCTGCTCTAGAATGTTTCACTCCTCCTATGCCACCTTTCTCAAGTGTGAGTCAGAACAAGACAATCCTTGGAGCACCCGCTTCAGTGGGTGAGGCTGATGAGCTCTGCCAGGGCACCAATGGACAACTTGGTGTTCCTGAAGAGGTAATTAACCACATGGGATCTGCAAGTCCTCCAAGTCCTGAAAGAATTATTTACTTTTGTAATACGTATGTAAGCAATTTGTTTCCAAAGGGCTGGCTGAGTGGCTCAGTTGGTTAAGAGCTCGCTCAAGAGTGCGAGCTGAGCTCTGAGCAACAGCTGTTCGAGGCCAGCCCAAGCTGAGTTGCCGTTGAGCTGCCAACAGGTGGCAGGATGGCTCAGCTCAAAAAAAAAAAAAAAAAGAATTTTACTCAGTTTGGCTTACAAGTGAGTAGTTTGTCTTTGTTAAATCTAAATATATAGGGCCGGCCGAATGGCGTGGTGGTTGGGCGTTGGCTTGGGAAGCCAGCAGCCCTGGTTTGGGTACCACATATGAGGGCCAGTGACTCTGCCCTCAAACAAAACAAAACAAAACAAAAACTTAACATATAACTTGGGAATTTTAAAGCACTTCCGGTAATGTGAGTATCCTAGCGATATGCTTAAGTTTAAAGAACAGAGATCTCTGGAAATCAAAGTCCAGGTTACTCTGTCAGTTTGTGTGTATGTCTTTCACCTGTAGCCTGCCCATCATGACTTTCCTGAAGCTGGGATGCTGAGAAGTTACCCATGGAAAATTGGGCAATTACTACATCTTGCTTTGTCAGGGCATTTTGGAGAAATGGCTTTCCTGGTAATTAACAGGGGTATTAAGCATTCACATAACATATTTCATTTTAAATTAACATTTGATGAAATGAATTTGTTGAAAAAATTTCCTCAAGACTATTGATAGCTCATGTTGTTTGTCTAGAATTGACTTGGAATTGTTTGTTAAGTTCCTATTTTGAGGACCTTATATATATTCTCTTTGGCGTCCTTCTTTACCTTGACGTGACAGACCCGTGATTTATGGATCCCTTTACCTCTCAGCTCGTGCACATTTCTTCATAATAGGCATCTGTTAACAGCCAGGGGTGAGATGCTGTGTACCCTCGGGTCAGGATTTATGTCCTGCAGGCAGAACCATATGCCTCCCAGGGGGGTGAGCCCACTCTCTTGATTTTCTTTATGATACCAAACTCACGGTGGCTTTCAAAGGGGCATGTGCTTGGAGACATTTTGCTTTGATAAAAATGTATTTTCTTATAGAAATTATTAGTACAATGATTATATTATTCCTAATATTTCATGTACTATTTTAGCTTAAATTACAACATGGATTTTATGACTATCAGAATGTTTGTATTTGCCCAGAAGCAGTTTTTTTGTCCATACCATGGTGGTTGTGTAAATGCTTGTACTTCTCAAGTAGAAAAGAATGTTGGGTTAATTTACTTGATCACTCACATACCTCCTTGGAAGAGAAGAAAATTAAAGCTGAGTTTCTTACCTGAATCGAGAACAATCTTTAGCATGTCATGTTTGTTGGATCCAGTCCTAGGTATTACATGTTTCACTAAAATACATAGCTGCTACCCAGAGGTGACTTTCAAATTAAGGGGAATAAAGATGTCGCAAACTAAGGTGAGAAGACACCTCTCATGATTCCCACTTGAATTCACATCTAATACCTATTTTTCTTTCTTGTGAAAGTTTCAAATGACGTGTTTTTAAAAAATTAGAGTGGATTTCATTTTGTTTCAGAAGTAGTGGAACCTTTGAAGTACTTAAAGATACTTTTATATTTCACAAAACTTAGATTTAGGTGAATAAGGCTCGTAGTTTTCATTTATATACTTTCTTTGTGGCATTTCTATCAAGATTTCAAGGGCTTTTTGAGGTTGCTGAGTTTTAAGGACTCGGCATAAACATGTATGAACACTTACTGCGAGCCTGTAGTCCCTGCTTTGTGTGGTACTTGTTTTGATTGTTCTCAGTACCTAGCCTTCCTTCTTTATTTGCGTACGTAAGGGAGGATTTATGAATCTTATTTATTCACAGTCTGGTTGATTTCCTCAGAGGGATACTGATTATGCTGGGCTGACTTTTAAAGTCCTCTGTGGCTTTTCAGTCTTCCCTCGTGAATCTAACTTACATCCTCTGATCTGCTCTCCATAGGTGGAGAGCTCCCGCTGCCTAAGTAAGAACCCGGAGTCTGTAGCAAATGAGATGTGTTCAAAGGCTTAAGAATGTGTGTTTTTCTTTTGAAAATCGGGATCTTTATATTGTCCACTTCATTTATGAGTTTTAAACATCAGAAGCATGTAGGTCCAAAGCTCGAGGAAGGTGAAAAAGGTAGGTAGTAAGTAGGGAAGCAAGAAAGGCAGAAAATAGGCTTAACTCACTGGGTCTATACAATTGCTAAAGCCTCACCCATTTGTCATTACCAATTGTCAAATGCGGGAAAGGCAGAGGATATGCTGTGAACTAATATTTTTTGGTAGGCAGTTTGCTTTTAAATTCTTTGTTTGACACTCTCTAATACTTTAGTTACTTGGTGCCTTAGTGAAGAAGCTGTGAGGAAAACATCATCCCTATGTCTTAACATTTGTTTTATGGGAGGCTTTGTTACAAATGAATGTTTATTGTCCTAACTTTCTACATCAAACAAACAAACAAAAAAGCTGATGTCGCCATTTATAATAAATAAGTCATAATGTATTGTGAATTCAGCGCCTTGCTCAGGGTAGGCACAGGTTCCAGAAGCAGGATGTAATCTTCCCATTGGGTCAGAAGAAAACTGAAATGGTTTCCAGATGCAGGTTTCTGAGGGAAGAGCCCTTTGAGTGGGCAAAGGCTTTCTTTCCTGTCCTTTCCTCTGACTTCGCATACATGTCAGTGGAAGGCAGCTGGTGGCTCCGTCTCTCTGTGCTATGACTCCCTGCCACCCTCCATGAGGCTGGCTTCCCTGACTCCATGATGCGAAAAGCAACGGAACCCTCACTTGCCCTGTCCCAGGGGCAGGTGCTTGCAGGAAATGGGCTGAGTGAAGAGACAGCAGCTGGTGGGAAGATGAGCATGGACCTCCAGGGGCTTTTTAAAAGGCCATGGATTCAGCTCTTGTCCCTGTGCTCCCACAGTTAAAACAAGCTGGCCGCGGGGCTGGATAATGAGTAGGTGAGGGGCTGAATCGCGCTTTTCCTGCTGTCTTCTCTGTCTTGTAGTTCCATTTCCTGTTCTGCCCTTTGGTTTCAATGCTGTTTCTAACCTTTAAAAGTCAGAGATTTGGCTTTTCTGTTACCCCATTTGTCTTCTGGCTGTTTTTGGCTTCGTTCTACTCTTCGGAGGCTCTGTCCCCATTGTACCCGGTGCTGTTCCTGGTTTTGGAATATCTGTCTAATTAGCCTGTCAAGGGTTTAGGGGCTGGTTGTAGGGGAATTGTAAATCACGCGGGCCAACACCTTCTCAAACACTGCTGTGTTTTTCTGCATGTTTATACGCAGGCATATGTCAAATATATTTTTAAAGAGGAAAATGCTTCACATGATGCGATTTGAATCTCTGTATAAAACCAGGTAAACTGAAGGAATGAATTTTTTCCCCCAACAATACCAAGTTTGTAATTATAATGGGAGGGCAAAGTATTTTTGGATGAACTGCAATAATAAGGAATAACGATAGGTGGGATAACAGTTACTCATTGTCTTGTGACTATTTCATTACAACTCCTTTGTACTTGAAAGCAGCAGATATATACTTAAGGAAAAATATGAGAGTGAACTCATGATTTTTTTATTAGATAGATTTAGAAATAAACATAATAGATATAAAAGCATGTATTTGTATATATAGTTCTGTATGTCTGTATTAGTTTCCTATGGTTGTTATAACAAAGTACCATAGATTGGATGGCTTAAAACAACAGAAATTTATTCCCTTATAGTTCTGGAGGCCAGCAGTCCAAAATGACTTTTAGGGGCTAAAATCAAAGTGCTGGCAGGGCAGTGGTTTCTCTGGAGACTCTAAGGAGAATCTTTTTCCTTGTCATTTCCAACCTCTAGAGCTGCTATGTTGCCTTTGCATTTCCTGCCTCTTGGCCGAACCTTCCTCCATCCAGTAGCCTAGTATCTTTTTGTTTTAAAAGAATTAGTATTTTATTTTTAAAAATGAGTAACTCATTTTTCACTCCTTCTAACCTCATCTTTTGCTGATAAACTGATTACCAGTTAATTGATTACTACTGGTATATGTTCCTTTTTAAAAGATTTTTATTAAAATATAGCTAAAGTACAATATTATATTCGCTTCAGGTGTACACCATAGTTATTCAACATTTACATACCTAAAGAAATGATCACCATGATAAATTCGGCAACCATCTGACACCGTACCACGAATAGAATAGTATTTTTTCTCTCACTCTGCTTTCCTGAGTATCTTCTTTTCTGTCTCACATCTGCCTCCTGAACTGGTCTACAAACTGGTACCCGCTAGTACAATCAGCACACCAACCACCCGGTGTCTGGTCTGATTCTTATATCTAATTGCTAAATAATATTATTCACTAAAAGGGAACCAAGTTTTTTTGTTAATTTTTTTTAAAGAAATGGCTGATACCAGAGAGAAGAAGCCTGGAACATCCTATTGTACCAGAAAGTAAAGAAGTGCTCAGAGGATAATAAGGACATGTCAAAAAGATACAAAAGCCAGTTTGAAAGAGCTTCCCTTGGCCCAAACTGGGCAATTTGAATATTGAAATAAATAATGAAGGTAGAGGATTACAACGCATTGGATAAAATAGTAAATTCTGCCCATATTGATAAAAGTAAATAAACTTATAGTTTGGACTTTTGATAAGAAACAGGATATTTACCCAGTTTCTAAGTATCTTTCCACAGCATACTGAATAATTACAAAGAGAAAGAGTTTAAGTTGACGTGGAGAATCCTGGCAGAACAAAGTGACTCTGATCTGTAACGGGACAAATTGAAATCCCTTGCCTCTAAACAGGATGCACAGAAGTGATAACAGCATCACTTCTGTAATATTCCTGTCACAGATGCATAATGTGATTTTAATTGTGAGGAAATGTAAAGACAAACCCACGTTGAAGAACATTCTACGAAATAACTGGCCTATAATTTTAAAAAACGTCCTAGTCATGAAAATTAAGGACTATGAGTGTAATGTAATAGTGGGGTCTACCTGGCCATTTGGAGGTTCTAAACTTCACTGTGGAGGACCTGATTAGGCTATTGATTAGTGGGCCCCAGATTTAATTATTTAGGCCTGTCTTTTTGGGCTGGCTGCATTCTGTGGAGAATGTGCTTCAGATCTGCCTGCAGGGTCACATCTAGAGTGCATTCCACAGGCTGGGTGAGAGAAGAAGCCTAAGCATCTTAACATCCAGCAAACAAATCACTGTGTGCACCACGGTATCCTTGTATCAATTGTGCCTGGTCTCCCCTAGGCCAGAACTGTTCTTTGAACAATCTCACCAGTGAATAAAGCTCCATTCTTTTGCCTGGATGTAGGAGGTACAGTTGCCAGTGAAGTAGAGGTAGGGATCTAGGGATCTAATTGCTTGATAGCTATTCATTTTCACCAATCCTACTTGTTTTAGCCACTCCTCTCTCTACCTTCCCCCGTCCCTTGGCCTTTGAGTGTTCTGTGGTGTGACTTGGATTGGTCCTGTTCCCTTTTAACAGGATTTAAGTTACCTGTCGTCTCACACAACTTCCCATTTGTTCCTTACTCTGTGAGCCTTCTGTAATGTATCAGTTTGCTAGGCTGCCATAATAAAGTACCACAGACGGGGGTAGCTTAGACAGCCAGAGAAAAAATTATTTTTGAGCAAAGTGTCAGCAAGGTTTTTTTCTTTTAAAGCCTCCTTCCTTGGCTTGCAGATGGCCGCCTTTTCCTTGTGTCTTCTTCTTTTTTTTTTTTTTTTTAAAGGTTTTATTGGGGAATTGAGGGAGGGGAACAGACAAGTTGCTGTTCTTTTGTTCTTCAGTCTAGTTGTGGAAGACATGGCTTCACTGGCCCATGTTGGTATCATCATTGTGCTCTTCTCGGGTGAGGCAGATCGGTCGCCTGCCTCTGGACGGCTGCTCACAGCGGCTCTTGGCAGCTCATACCAGCTGCCAGCCGCTCACACTGGCTGCCGGCCACTCACTGTAGTCTATGGCAGGCCACTGCAGCAGGGGCTGCAGCTGACACCGTCACTGGGACTCACAGCAGCCCAGCTCCAGGTGGAGCTGTTGTTCACCATCTTAGCTGTAGAGGGCAGTGTCACTAGCCCTCATATGTGGGATCCGAACCGGGGTTGCTGGCGTCCCAAGCCAGCTCTTAACCAATGCACCACTCGGGCGGCCCTCCTTGCGTCTTATTATGATCCTCCTTCTGTGTGTGCCTGTGTCCTAATCTCTTCTTAGAAGCACACCAATCATACAGTACGAGAGCCCACCCTAATGATCTTATAGACCCTATCTCCAGATACAGGCACATGCGTTCTAGGGGGACATGTTTCAGCCCATAACACTGCCCACTGCTTTTTGCAGCATTAGCACTAAGCTGCTAGTCCCTGCCTGCACTTGAGTTGGCATGTGTGGTGCCCCGTTTCCATGGGCCTGACTTCCACTGGGTGCTGAAAGCAGGTGGGGTTGAACAGGGTCAAGTGTGCAGTGTGAATGTTGGAATCAAGTGTTGGTTTTGAGTGAGTTGTTAAATATTTTTTTTGTAGTCTTTCATTTAACTTTTAATCTTCTCTGGCCTAAAGCTCTTTAGAATACTTGGACTGACTAGGATGCTCTGACATTCTTTGAACATCATACTGAAATAGACATGATAAGGAAATGAAGTAGCATACCACCTTCCCCAAACCCTCAACCCTCATCTCCACCACACCCTCCCTCTGGCTAGAGCCGTCCCCTCCCAAGTCAGTTGAAAATTACTTTTAAAATTTTCTTGATTCCAGCTTTCTGCTTTTTCTTGTTGTTTGTTTTTTTTTGTTGTTGTTGTTGATGTTCTTTTTTGGGTTTTTTTTTGTATCTAGGCAGTTAAAGAATTATTTTACATCAATAGTGTTTCCCTTGTGTCTAAAATAGGTAATTATAATCAATAACATGTTGAGGGGTGGATAAATGCAAGTGAAATTGTTTTGTATATTTGAAAAACCATATAAAATGTGAGGCTGAGATTTGCTTTGTCCCACATGTAATGGTGGACTTGCGTCTTTCAATGGAGGCACGTTTTGGTGATTATGTCATTGTAATTTCATCACAAGGCAAAGATTTGTGTGCTTTCTCCTTAATCACATATCTGTGAAAGTGGTTCAGAAGTGTGAGGAATCTTTGTGCATCAGAATTAGAAGGGACCTTAGAATAAATTTGAATAGCTCTTTTTATCAATAGGGAAGCTGAAGTCCAAAGACCAAACATTAGTGTGAGGCTGAGTGGAAGTCCCAGCTGGGATTTAAGTCCAGATTCTCTGACAGTCAGTCCATTTGCTAATGTCACTTCATATCCCATATTTATTAATAAGATTTTTGTTTCTAAAATGACTGTAATAAAACAAAAGAATATATTTGATTCAATTAGCAATGCAGAGGGAAAAAGGAGGCTGCATTATATGGGTCTTCCATCAAGCTGGTTGTTTTAAATACCATTTTTCAAAGACCTGCAAAACATGTAGAGTGTGAAGATTTATAACCGTGGACGTAGGAAGACGATGCATCAGTGGGGCTCACAGCTTTAAGAGTAACTAATGTAAGCAAAGTAAATTTTATTTCATGAGGCAAGATGGGGGATGTTAATGCTTTAAATGGACTTGAATGTTGGGATTTAGGGTCTCCCACAATTGCCATAGTATGGAATGCTTTATTAGAATGGAGCCCTTTAGTGTGTTTTACTGCTGGTTAAAGCATCCGCTCAAAATGTTTTGTTTTCTAGCATTATAATATGGGATTTTTTCTTTAGAATTTTCTTTTCTGTTGCTTTCTGAGAGTGTGAGTATGCTTTGGACACTGCTTCACAGTCAAGCCTCTGCACAGGGTTCTCTGTGTGTCAGCATCAGCATCGCCTGGGAACTTTTTAGGACTGTAGAGCCTGGGCCCACCCCAAGCCTGCTAATCTATTTTGAATACAATTCCCAGGTGATTAGTATATATAGTAAAGTATGGGAAACATTCATCTAGAATAGCAGTTCACAAAATTTGGTCTTGGGACCAGCAGTATCAGCATCACCTGCAAACTTGCTAGAAAATGCAAATTCTCAGGCCAAACTTCCCAAACCCACTGAATCAAATCTCTGAATGACCCCTGCAACCCCACCCCGCAGTATGTTTTAACAAGCCCTGTAGGTGACGCTCATTCATGCTCAAGTGTGAGAATCTAGAGCAATATGTTTCCAAAAGTTTTGATCATGACTCAAATGTACATTTTATATGATAGCATGACCCAACACACATATACACATGCACACATGCACATGCACACATTTTATAAAACATTGCTTATCTTACTATGTGGTATCTACTCTGATCTTTTCAGTTTTATTCTTTGAAATATGTATGTGTGTGTATAAACTTATTTATATAAAAACCTGGTCACGACCCACACAACTGATTGCACAAGGCACTAATGGGTCGCGAACTGCCTTGAGGCCAGATGCCTTGACCTGGGTCTGTTAATCTTCTTTTGTGCTGTGGCCCCTTGTGGCAGTCTGGTAAAGCTCTGGATCTCTTGTCAGAATCATGCTTTTTAAGTGCATACAGTAATATACGTGGAGCCATAAAAACAACAAAACGATTACATTGGCTAACAAAATGTTTAACAGATTTGCGATATGGTAATATATTGTCTGTCTTTATTCATAATAAGATTTAGTGCTGGGTCTAGTAACTACTGTTATGTCAAAGTAGTAGGAGTATAAATGATAATTCAGGATATCTGCAGTAACTGTTATGTGATGTAAACATGGCTATGATTTCTATTGGTGACAAAGTTAGTGTTACTGATTATAATACTGTGGTTTGTTGCATACATTCATATTTGAAAAAAAATTTCAGCTTAAGGTAAGTGAAAGTAAAGTTGTATTTTTTTCCCCCATTTGACTTCAGACTTATAGAATTCCATTGACAGACCCCCGTGGAACCGAGATTAAGGACCCTGCTCAAGAGGAACCTGTCTGTAGAGAGTAGTTCTCAGACTTTAGGTTGATATTGACTCAATAGTACGCCCCTGAATTATCTCCAGGAAATTTCTTAAAACTGGTGCTTCATCAAGGGCATGTTTTTCTTTTCTTTTGTTTTATAGCCCTATGGTAATGATTTTTTCTTTAGAATTTTTTTTTCTGTTGTTTTACGGAGACCTTGGGAGATCACCTGGAAGCCCAAATTCATACTATCAATAATGTTCCTTCTCTAGTCTCCCCCATCGTAATCCGTCCACCCAGCTGCTCAAGCCAGATCCCTGGAAGTCATTGGGTTCTGGATTCAGGATATGAACCTGGGATCCAGAATTTACTGGCCGTATAACCTTGGTCAAGTTATTTACCCACTCTTTTTCTGGAATGATAGTAGTGCCCACTTCAGAGCCTTGTTCTCAGCATTAAATGAGAGATCCAATGTTTTGTGGTAAACAGTGCCAGCCTTGGAGTAAGTAGTTAGTGAATATTATCCATTATAGTTATCCTTGATTTCTTCCTTTCCCTCATTCCTTAAATCCAATTTATCAGAAACTTTACGCAGATGCAGATCCTCCCTACAGAATATATTTCTTTTTTTTTTTTTTTTTTTTTTTGAGGGCAGCATCTCTGGCCCTCATATGTGGGACCCGAACCGGGGCCGCTGGCGTCCCAGGCCAGCGCTTAACCACCGCGCCACTCGGCCGGCCCCAGAATATATTTCAAATCTATCTTCTTCTGTTTCCATCGCCATCATCCTACTCTAAGCTTCCATACCCTCCCCTGTAGACTCCTGATGGGTATCTCTGCTTCATCTTGACTCACTCCAATCCATTTTCCCTGTAACAACCATAGAATCTTTTAAAAGTGTAAATTATGTTTTAAAAATATTTTTAAAATGTATGTTGAAAACCTTTTGGATCTTCCCATCGAACCTTTTCTTGACGTGCACACCCCGTGTGTTAGTCCCTGCCTCCTCGCCGGTGTTACTTCCCACTGTGCTGTCCTCCTGATCAGGCCTGAACTTGCCCATTTACCCACCATTCTATGGCCACAGTGGCCTTCTCTCAGTTACTGGAGTAGTCTAATTCTTTCTTTAAGGCCGTTGCATCTCACCCTCCCTCTGCTGAGATGGATGTTTCTGTCCTTCTTCCCCAGCCCCTCATTTTCCTCAAGTCTGCAGGTATTAGCTCCTCAGAGAAACTTCCGTCACCACCCTACCTAAATTAGGGCACCAAGTTCCTCTTTTACCAGCCTGAAAGTTCCCTAAACACATCAAAAAATTAATATTTCCTCTCTATTGGGGAAAAGGATAATGACCAACCTCTGATCATCAAGCAGGGAACTTCAAGAGGAGCCTACACCTTTTCCAGGAAGATAAGTTTTACACATTGTGAACATTAGGTGATTGTAGAGCTATTACAAGAAATTGCTGATCTCACGCTATACAAGCTAGCTCTTTGATATTGGTATAGAACAAAGAGAGGTCAGCCCGCTGAGCCCGTCTGTAGTGGGGTGATGGAGTTAATCATAACCCAGTCATGGGCCTTCTCTGCTGTCATTCATTTCTGGTCCGAAGGGTATAATAGAAGTCATAAAATTTTCCTCTTTGAAGTAGTTGCCTGGTTGCTGATAAAACTCTTCATGTTTCTTTCTCCTTAAGTGAATGGCCATTTGCTGCTCAGACATGAGAAAAAAATGTCTCATTAAATTAGAGGGTGGAAACCAGAGTGGGTAATGTCTGGCTCCAGGTTCATTTTTGAGTTTGGAGGAAAGAGGCAGAATAATAACTCCCTGATTGGACTCTTTCTTTCTAGGTCAAATTTCTTTGTGTTTTGAAATTTCTACCTTGCTATTATTTTTAATTAATCCTAGGCCAGAGAAGGGAGGCACTTTTGATTTTTGTGAGTTGTCTAAAGCAACAAAGAAGAAAGTTGCAGAAACTCAGAATCATGATGTGAACCACTTTCACAGTCACCTCTGTAGGTTTTCTTTCAGATAGGGGACTTTTAGTAATTTTTAAGGCCACTGGGGGCAGATGTTCAAATTTAGGCCAATTAATATAAATGGAATGCCTGACTCTTCTATTCTATGCCCTGTCTGGCAAATGGTATTTCTGATTAAATAAAAGAGTGGTCTCTTTGGGGGCAAGACTACTTTTTGTTGGAATACTTTAGCAGAACCTACACACAGAAATGTTCCTGATATGGGCTGTGGGTAATGATAATCATTTGGAAAATGATGTGTCTAAAAATAAAATATAGTTTTCTAATTACAGAAAAGTAATATAAAACTAATTTTTAAAAAAATTCCACCATAATCCTGCCTGTCAATCAAGCTAAACTTCATATTTTTCTTACTCCCCTGTAGATGTTCATGTTTCACTTTTTTTTATAGTTCTAATCTTGTATTTTGAGTTTTGTCATGGTATGTTTTTCATGTTTCATTTTTAATGGCTGTGTAGCATACTGTCAAGTAAGTAGATATGTCATAATTGCTTAACCACTCTCTTCTTGGTTGTTTTGCTTTATGATGTGTTTTTAATGATATCTCTGTTTTGTTCTAATTTTGCAGGCAGAGACATTTGTTTGGGTTAACAATGCGTCAGCACATTCCCAGAGTGTTGCCAAGGCCAAATATGAATTTTTATTTGGCAGATCTGAAGAGAAAACTCCAGATACTAGTAAGTGTTTTCCTGCTTTCCTCCTTCTTATAACACATATGAAGCATTAGTGAAATTCCAAATCTCAGAAGCTGAGAATTTTTCAAACCAAGAGCTGGCCTGAGATTACGTAGACCAGGGTACAAGAATCACATCCTATATTTCTGAATTCTACATCTTAGGGCGATTTTATTTATGTTATGAATTATTAAAACAAAGAGGTTTCACAGAGCTAGAAAGGCAGAAATGCAGGTAAAGAAAAGCACTCAATCAGGAGATGATAAAAGCCATATCAGCATGTCTTGAGAGTTAGACAGGAAAGGGATATTGCATGTGGTTAAGAGCGTGGCCTCTGGACCAGAGGTAGACTTCCTGAGTTTGAATTCTGGCCTTGTAACTTATGAGAATGTGTGACCTTGAGTAAGTTACCTAATCTATGTGTGCCTCAGTTTTCTCATCTGTAAAATGGGATTATAGTGATACATGTCTCAGAATTCTTTTGAGGATTAAGTAAATTGACATATGTGAGGATCTCAGAACCATGCTCTGCATGTAAAAACTGCTACAAAAGCATTTGCTACTGTTATGATGTATCATAATGATCACCATCATCATCATCATCATATCCTTTGAGGTTGACATTGAGAAATCCAAACCTGACTTGCCTCAACTCGATCATGGTCTGAGACTGATTTCTGTTTTGGGTAGACAAAGCACCTGACCTAATGTAGCTGTTGTTCAGTTGAAAAAGTCAAATAATCACTGTACATTTTTGACATGTTAGATGGGATTATATAATGGACCCCATAATATTTGGGGATATCAAAAATGCAGTGCACATGCAGCCATTTAATAATTCCTTTTACCTTAATAATGAATATTTATTAGATAATTCGATAATTGCGGACTGTTAATGAAGTATAAAACAGCTAAGTTACTTTTAAAAAAATCATTCTGCTTTTTTTTTTAAAGATTTTATTGGGGAATTGGGGAAGGGGAACAGCATTGGGGAATCAGGGAAGGGGAACAGACAAGTTGCTGTCTTTTTGTTCTTCAGTCTACTTGCAGAGGACTCTGCTTCACTGGCCCATGTTCGTATCATCATTGCGCTCTTCCCGGATGAGGCAGATCCGTCGCCAGCCTCTGGGTGTCGCTCACCGCGGCTAATGGCAGCTCACGCTGGCTGCCAGCTGCTCACGCTGGCTGCTGGCCACTCACTGTAGCCCATGGCAGCCCACTGCAGCAAGGGCTGCAGCCTACACCGTCACTGGAGCTCGCACAGCCCAGCTCCAGGTGGAGCTGTTGTTAGCTGTAGAGAGCAGTGTCACTGGCCCTCATATTTGGGATCCGAACCGGGACCGCTGGCATCCCAAAACCAGCTCTTAACCAATGCGCCACTCAGCCAGCTCAAAATCATTCTGCTTTTATCACAGTGTCCCAACTTACTATTTATTGTGTGGCATAAATACCTGACTCTTCTAGGCTTTAGGTTTGGGACACTTAATCATCAGTTCACTGTTTCTCGGTCGGGGTAAACTGATTATGGTCACGCCAGCACTGTTTAAAACTACTTCTTGGCATAGCCTTAGCTTTGAATGCCACATTGTGATTTTGTGTTGATTAAGGTGTTTTTTTTTGTTGTTTTTTTTTTGTCTTTGAGAAAACGTTATTACTTTGCTATGTAGAAATAATATCAAATGTCTGCATAGTCCTCTGACTTATCGGCAGGTGAGTTTGGTTCTTGTTTATTCATAGGTTTTGAGTAGTTTTTCTCTGTATACCTGAGGCAAATCAAAATGTTTTAAACCTCCTGTTCCTTGTTTGCCTTGGTAAAAATGGTTGGTATTATTTGCTTAGTGTGATGCTCTTCTGTAGGTGTGAATGTGTGCATGCATTTACTGAACAGTTAGGTTTAATGAGCACTTATTATATGCTGGGCCCTGTGAGAGTGCAAAGAAGTAGAAGACACAGTTCTTGCCTTTTGGGAGTTTATTCTTTGGTCGAGGAGAAACATGTCCGTGACTGGAGGGAGGGAGTGATCACTTTCCACATGCTGGGGATGACTTCGTGGAGGAAGTGGAAGTAGAACTTGTTCTTAAAGAACTAGGATTCTGACTGATAGAGTTTTGGGGAGGGCATGTCAGATTGAGGGAATGGTATGAGCGAGTGTGTGGTGGCAGGAAATATAACTTGTTTGAGGACCAGGGAGGAGACTAGCCTGGTTGGTTTTTCTTTTTTTTTAAAGATTTTATTGGGGAATAAGCGAAGGGGAACAGCGTTGGGGAATCGGGGAAGGGGAACAGACAAGTTGCTGTCTTTTTATTCTTCAGTTTAGTTGCGGAGGATGTTGCTTCACTGTTGGTATCGTCATTGCGCTCTTCCCGGATGAGGCAGATCGGTCGCTGGCCTCTGAATGTCGCTCATCGCGGCTATTGGCAGCTCACGCTGGCTGCGGGCCACTCACTGTAGCCTATGGCAGCCCACTGCAGCAGAGGCTGCAGCCTACACCATCGCCGGGGCTCACACAGCCCAGCTCCAGGTGGAGCTGTTGTTAGCTGTAGAGGGCAGTGTCACTGGCCCTCATGTGGGATCCGAACCGGGGCCGCTGGCATCCCAAAACCAGCGCTTAACCAATGCGCCACTCTAGCCTGGTTGGTTTTAAAGCATATCAGTGAGAGATAAGTTTAGAAATATAACCATTAAGAAAGGGGCAGAATCATGTAGGGCCTTCTCAGGCAGGGTAAAGAGTTTGCGTTTTATGCATGTAGGCAGAAAGGAAGTGACTAGTACCCTTTCACATAGACAAATCAAGATGGGTTGATCTGGAAATTGGAATTGGCAGCTTAAGTTGTTGCTTACCGTAGCAGGGTAAAAGATGCCAGTTCCTAATTGACTTTTAGAAAGTACTCTTTTCCTGTCTTCACAAAGAAATGGTGGCACATTTTTATCATTTCAAAAAACTCTTGAAGTTTCTTTATATAGGTCATTTGTCTGTCATCAAAACTGCCCCCAAAGGGAAAGGGAGTAGAGAGGATAGGACAATATTTCTATTTGAATTTGATTGCTAGACACCTCTGCCCCCACAGGATATTTTAAAAGTGGATTTAATAAGTGACTTTACCTAAGTGCTCTAGAAACAGCCTGATGGGGAAGTGGAAATGCTGACAATGACTTGAGTGTGTCCCCTGTGATACTCAGGTGGCCTCACCTGAGGCGAAGGAGGTCAGTTGGTTCACGATCCCCAGGCAGGCCCAAGAAAAGTGTCGGTACTGTAGAAAGAGAGGCTTAGACTTTACCACTGAGCAGGGTCTTAACATAGATTGTGTCTGGGAGATCCTAGGGAAAACTATTCAAGGTTATTTGCAAGCTGTTGCCTTTTGCAGGGATCTTGAATCTGGGACAGGAGCTGGGGGTGTTGGATGGGGTAGATGAGAACATGCGAACAGTGGGAAGAGTCCCTTGTGGGAAATTAAGATCTGGGTTCTCATTATCTGTTCATCAACATAGCGAAAGGAAAGAGGGGGCCGTGCCTCTCTGGTGTCTATGCTCCCCGCTGCTTTCTGGGAGCTGTCCTGGCTTTCGCTTTCCAGAGCTTGTCAAGGGGTAGAGCAGCAGTTGGTAGTTGTTAAGAAGCTCTGGGCTGTGGGACATCAGCTGTGCTGTGATTTAATGAGGAGGCCGCATGTGACCAGAGGTAGGCTCCCCTCCTCCGTCCCAGTCAGCTATTGGAATATTCATGGAGCTGTACTGAACGGCAAAGAGATAAAAAAAGAGATCCCATTGGAGCCTCACCTAACCATAAGGTCTGTATTCATTAGGGCTTGGGGGACAGTGCCTTCCTGACGTCCCACTCACCACACCGTCTCTAGGTTGGTTCCCTTAGATGATTCAGTGTGGCTTTCCTACGTGGTCAGGTTGAGGGCACTCTAACAGGAGGCTGGCTTCATTTGGGGAAGTACGTACTTTGAAGTGTTCCTAAGGTAGTGTCAGATGGCCCAGGCCAGCAGGTCTCTCTTTTTTGATCAAAATCCAGAAGAAGGAAATGCTTGAGAGAGCTTTTGAAGAAGGATTCTCAACTTGTAGGGAGAGCAAGTGACTTATGGAAGTGAAAGGGCCCATGCTAAGAAGGGGAACCGACTTCATATATTAGCTCTTGGAAGTTTACAGAATCTCACTCCTATGTTCTTTATTGATTTATAGACTTTTTAAAGATAAGTGGGTGAGGAAATGAACTTCAGACATATTAAAGAACTTGCCGAAGGGCACATAGTTTAGATACTTTAGAATCAGATGGAAGCCAGGGAGGAAATAAGAGGGCTGGGGATGGATACACTGATTTCCAGAGCTCTGAGGGGCAGAAAACTCACCCATTTGGAATTGAAACCTCAGGCTGCAGCCCAGACAGGGTAGGGTCCCACTGGATCGTCACATGATACCTATATAGACAGTGACACAGAATGGGTGTTGGACTCGTGAAACCCCACAAGTTATTGCTGAAGTAAATGTAAAACCACCCTGAGGGACCCTTTCACAGCCCAGGACTTAGGCGGCTCCCATATTCATAAATACATCAGTGATCCCTAAAATAAAATGGGATAGACTGCAAAAAGGAAGGCACTTCCATGGGACGGAAAGTCAGCGCACACAACCGATAGGGAAATCGAGACCCAAAGAACTAGAGGCAATAGAGTATTCTGATACTATAAAATAGGTTTGTTTAAAAGATAAAAGAGGGAAAAGAAACCATTATGATAAAAGAGGGAAGTGCGAAGGAGAGATGTGCCTATTTGAAGAAGAACCAAATATAACTTACAGAAAATGAAAACTATAGATAACGAAATTTTTAAAAAATGGTTGGTTAAGTGCACATTATTGGGTTTACATTTGATAGGGACTGATGAACTCTTTTTGATCCATGCTTTTTTTTTCTTGTTTATTAAATGTTATCTGTAAAAAAGTGAAAAGAAAGGGGGAAAAAAGACCATCCATAATTCTAAGCAATATGCTCTCACTTTGGTAAAGTTTACTTCTGATTTTTTTCTGTTTATATGTTCCATACCCAAACATGCATACCTGTTTCTCCATTATTCAGTAAGAATATGAGCGTATCCTCTGTGCCGGGCATTGTCCTAGCTCTTGGGGACAGTCCTGAACAACACTGAAGTTCCTGTTTAACACATTGCTTAACAGAAAGATTGTTCCAGTTCAGGCTCCAGTTCAGGCTCCCCTCTTCAGTGCATTAATGCTCACCTCCCACACAGTCTTCAGCATTCATTATCTTAACACCACGCTGTACTGAATTTGATAGGGAAAATGGATAGATTAGCCTTTCATTCCCCCCCAGATGTAGGCATTTATTTCTTACTTTAAATACTCATTTTAAGTTTTTATTACCAGAATAATACTTGTGTATAATCTGAGAAATAGAAGCTTTACCACAGTGTCCACAGCCCAAAGCGCGAGCCACCCTCTGTCCCACTTCCCACGCCCTCTCTGAGGGCACACAGAGACCACTTGGGACTCTCCGTCACCCTCATGAGCCCTGGCTCTTCATGAAGCCACGACTCCATGCCTCTCTGCTTCTCGGTGGCAGTGACTTTTGATTATTGCTTTTTTCCTTCTATTCTTTTTTTTGCCTTCTGCTTTTGATTTTAAAGTTTTTGTGGTAGTTTCCTCATAGATAATATGCTTACATCTGTATTTCTTATCTTTAAAAAAAAGTATTAATTCTGTAATATGATGCATGAGGAATTTGGCTCCCATTCTATCTACCCCCATACCAAAAGTTCTATTTTTATTTTCTTGGTTCCACTTATGGTTTTTAAATATTTAAAACTGTTTCTTCAGCCACTCATTGACACTAAGGGTCCTCTCAGGGCACTCTTACGTAAAATGAGGGCGTGGTGAGTGGCTCTGCGTTTCCCTACCAGCTTTCCTCCCCCATGCTAAGCCTCCGTCCACGCTACCTCTACTTTTACAAGGCGCATGGCATTCCCATTCTGTTCTGTATCTATCATAGCAAAGTCTTATGTGTGTTCAGTACAGCTGGCTCTGAAACTTTCAAACCTACAGCACCAGCGTTTACAGAGTGCAGCATCCAAGTCGCATAGTGGGACCTGAAGTGAAAGAGAAGTAGGTCCTATGTTCCTGCCCTCCGCTGCTCAGGAGCTAATCCAGCCAACCAGAGCAGGGAGGCAAAGGAGCGCGGGGAGGGCCCTGACAGGTTGTCATGTCCTCACGTTATCGCCAGGTGAAACTGTATCATTTGTAATGGGCAATTCATTTTCATCTTGAAGTCATTCTTCTTAGAACCTTCTGACAGCTTGGTCTAACTAGTGCCAAAAGTTTTCTAAGCCTTTATATAGCTGTTCTCCTTAGACTTCAACATTTTTTTTATTGAATCCTTGGTTAGATGGTCTGCTTCTTAGATTCCACAGCGCATTCTTGGACTATCTACCATCTGTCTGTCTATCTATCTACTTAATCGCTAGAGTATATCCTTTAGTAATATTTTCGGAGAGGTTCTGGGATGGGGGACATTCCTAAAGAGTTGTATGGCTAAAAATTACTGTTTTGTCTTCCTGTATCATTGCTCATCTCCCTGGAATTGAAGTCTAGGTTCAGCTCACTTCCGTTTAGAACTCTGAAGCATCACTCTCCATTGGTATCCATGGTTACTGATGAGACTGATGCTAACTCCTTTGTGTGTAATCTGTCCCTTTCTGGACACTTTGAAGGGTTCTCTTTACCCAGCCAGCCCTCTGACTTGTCAGGAAATGTGAGTCTTTTTTTTTTTTTTTTTAAAGATTTTATTGGGGATTTGGGGAAGGGGAGCAGATAAGTTGCTGTCCTTTTGTTCTTCAGTCTAGCTGTGGAGAAGGTCGCTTCACTGTCCCATGTTGGTATTATCATTGCGCTCTTCCCAGGTGAGGCAGTCACTTGCCTGCCATTGGACAGCCACTCATGGCGGCTCACAGCAGCTCACGAAAGTGCAACCCAGCTGCCGGCCAGCTCCACTGCAGCCTAAGCTGTCGCCGACAACTCACGTCAGCCCAGTTCCAGGTTGAGCTGTTGTTCACCACCTTAGCTGTAGAAGGCATTATCACTGGCGCTCATATGTAGGATCTGAACCGGGGTCCTGCTGCTTAGAGCTGGCGTCCCAGCCAATTCCTAACCAACGAGCCACTTGGTCGACCCCAGGAGGCGTGAATCTTGACTTGTTCTCTCTGCATGGCACTTGTTGAGCCCATTCAGTCACATCATTCCTTAGCTCTGGAAACATTTGTTCTGTTATTTCTTTTTATTATCCTTCCTCTACTTTTTTATGGGTTTTACTTCTGAAATTTCTATTAGATGGATATATGTTCTGGATTAATTTTCTTTTGACTCTCAATTTTTTCTCTCCTATATTAAAATAGCATCTTCTTTCTGATAAAATTTTTATTTTGATAATTATAATTTCAAGAGCTCCTTTCCAGTCTCTGATCACTCAGTTGACTCTCTCAGAAGAATTAGATAGAATTTTCTTAATAAGATTACCTTCTGTTTCTAGAATTCTTGCTTCATCCAGGGTCCATTCTGTTTCATTACATCTTGGAACATCTCTTAGAAGCCACTGTTTTTCCTTAAGTGTCGGTTGGAGTTTGTTTTTCCTTTCATATTCATGAATGAAAACCTGAGTTCCCAAATACAGATAGCTAGGATTTCTCTGTACATGTGGAGTATATGTCCCCAGCAGGCCTCCTCCCTGTATACAGAAGGGGGCTGAGAACAATCTCAGTGAGGTGAGGTGTGTGGCCTGGCCCAGGGGTATTACACTATACCCAGGCTAAGTGCCCGATGTCAGCAAACCTCTGGGTAAGGGCAGGGGGAGGTGCAGACAGGCCAACATGGGAAGCTGTTCTGTAGCTAATTCTTCAGTTAATCACAGTTGACATCTGTTCTGCTTCCCATTCCAGGTATGGTTACTTGCCAGTTCTGGGCTTTTAGCTTCTCTGTGGCTCTACCATTAGATTAACTGAGGCCTTCTGGGATAGTATGGGTTGTGAATTCACCTTTACTTTGTCGATGGTTGTAATCCCATCCTGTTTAGTCCGACAAACTCATTAAAATCTGTGGTTTAATAATGTTCCTCTTTTTCTTGCCATTGTTATGGATTTATTTTCTTTTGAAATTTGTTGTTGTCATTTTAATAGGACTTAGAGAAGGAGAGGAGGCAAATCGTATCCGTCTGCCATAGTGACCCAGAAGCCCGAATAATTCTTTTATTTCTTGAGTTTTGTTGTAATGAACAAATAACATTGTTTAAGGTGCACAGTGCGATGATTTGATATATGTGTATATATTGTGAAACAATTGCCACCATAAGGTTAGCCAGCATATCCATTACTTCACATAGTTGCCTTTGGGTGTGTGTGTGTGTGTGTGTGTGTGTGTGTGTGTGTGTGTGTAGCACATTTAAGATCTATTCTCTTAGCCAATTTCATGTACTCATCTTTTAACTCTAAGTTTATATCCTTTGACCAGCATCTCCCCATTTCCCCATTCCCCAGCTTTGCTAACCACTAATGTACTCTGTTTCTATGAGTTTGTCTTTTTTAGATTCCACATGTATGTGCGATCCTGTGGTATTTGTCTTTCTCTGTGTCACCTATCTCACTTAGCATAATGCCCTTAAGGCCCATCCGTGTTGTTGCAAGTGACAGAATTTCCTTCTTTCTCATGGCGGAATAACATTTCATTGCATATATACTGCATCTTCTTTATCCATCTGTGATGAACACTTCAGTTCTTTCCATGTCTTGGCTATTGTAAATAATGCTGCAATGAACATGAAAGTGCAGATATCATTTTGAGATACTGATTTCATTTCCTTTAGATAATATACCCAGAAGTGAGATTGCTTTTCAATAGCTTTATTGAGATAAAACTTGTATACCATACAATTAACCCATTTAAAGTATAAAATATAGTGGGTTTTAGTATGTTCGCAGAGTTGTGCATCCATCACCCCAGTTAACCTTAGAACATTTTAATCAGCCCCCCAAAAAGACTATACCCATTGGCAGTCACTCTGTGTCCTCCTCCCCGCCTCACTAGGCAACTACTAATTTTTTTTTGTCCCTATAGATTTATTTATTCTGGACATTCCATATAAATGTAACTGTACTTGTATAAAATGTGGTCTTTTGTGACTAGCTTTTGTCACTTATCATATTGTTTTCATCCACGCCATAGCATTTATCACTACTTTATTCTGCAATAAAAAATAGTGGAATAATATTCCATTACATGGATAGACCACATTTTATTTTATCTATTCATCACTTGATAGACATTTGGTTGCTTCCACTTTTTGGCTGTTATCATTCTTTTATGAACATCATGCACAAGTTTTTGTGTGGATGTATGTTTACATTTCTCTTGGGTCTGTACCTAGAAGTAGGACTGCTGGATTGTATAGTGATTCTATGTTAAGCCTTTTAAGGAATTTCTAAATTGTTTTCCCAGCGGTTGTACCATTTTACATCCCCGCCAGCAGTGTATGAGGGTTCCAGTTCCTCCATATTCTCTCCAGCAGTTTTTATTATCATTTTTATTATAACCATCCTAGTGTGTGTGAAATGGTATCTCATTGTGGTTTTGTTTTGCATTTCCTTAATGACTCCTGATGTTGAGTTTCTTTTCATGTGCTTATTGGCTTGTTTATACCTTCTTTGGAGGAATGTCTATTCAGATCCTTTGCCCAGTTTTTAATTGGTTCGTCTTTTTTTTGTTTGTTTGTTTGTTTGTTTTTTGAGGACAGTGTCACTGGCCCTCAGATGTGGGACCCAAACTGGGGCCGCTGGCTTCCCAAGCCAGCGCTTAACCACCATGCCACTCGGCCGGCCCTTGGTTCGTCTTTTTATAATTGGGTTGTAAGAGTTTTTTGTTTTTTTTAACCTGTTGTGTGTACAGGTCCCTTAGCAGATATATTATTCGCAAATATTTTCTCCCATTATGTGGGTTGTCTTCAATTTCTTGATAGGATCATTTGCAGTGCAAATATTTTTAATTTTGACTAAGCCCAGTTTATGTATGTCTTCTTTTGTTTCTTATGCTTTTGGTGTCATATCAAAGAAACTATTGCCTAATTCAAGGTCAAGAAGATTTACTCCTGTATTTTCTTCTAAATTTCATAGTTTTAACTCTAACATTTAGCTCTGTGATCCATTTTGAGTTGTTTTTTGCTTATGGTGTGAGGAAGAGGCTGAATAATTCTTAATGATATATTATGTTAGGTAAGTGTAGCATATCTTATTGATTTGGATGGACACCTCTCCAAACACACAGAATTCCTGGATAGTAAGATGCAGAAAAAAGTAGCATTGCAGTTTAACCCTACTCACGCCCCTATTCTAATCTTGGATGTGGCCTCAGGACCCAAGAAAGCTAGGAGTTCTTGCTTTAGGAAAAAATGTATGATGGTGTAGAAAACCATAGATATACAAAGCAAGAAATGACAAATCCACTAATTCTAGGATCTTCTATTGAGTTATTTTCTTGTGTCTACCACAGATACAAGTTGGTTTATAATTTTATGCCAAGCCCTTTAGTAAGTCCTCTATCTTTGACACATATTATTTAGTTTACTCCTTCCTTTCTAATTCCCAGTCTCCTTCCCAGCTATTATGGAGAGCAGAAAAATGATTTTAAAATATGATATGCAAGTATATATTAGACTAGCTCACCACTCCTTGGCATTTATTAAATTGGCCAGATATCCTCTATTATTTTAGATATTCCACAGACCCTGTTTGATAGGCAGTAGTATTTAGTGGTCTGTTTGGGTTTGGCAAAGTGGGCCAGGAAGTGGCTGTACACTTTCTCTTTGGCTAGAGTGATAAGTCAGAGCTTTCCATCTCACCCTACATATTTGCACGCTGAGCTGTATGCTGGTAGCCCCAGCTACCTCATCAGAGTTGCCTGGTGTTTTATATACTGAGATAGCTAAGGAATGTTGCAGATGTTGCAATATGGAAGGCATTATTTCTACTGTCTATTCAGTACAGTATTTTAATTTGGCCTAGGAGACCCATTTTTTTGAACTGGTGTTCATTGCGTTTTTTTTTTTTAAAGCAGTTATTGAAGAGCTAATGAGCAGGATTTGACTATTTTTGAGAGTGGGATCAGATCAGCGTTAGAACAGCATTGGAACCATGCATCTCAATTAGATCAGAGTGCTTTCATCTTCAGAAACTTGTGGTACCAAACATAATTGAGGTCAAAGTTTTTTCTTGTACTTATTAGCCATTAAATGATTCATTTTTACAGATGTTCCTCTTTGTGTGTTTTATATTGGAGAGCTAGTCTTTTCTTGACTTACAGAACCTTTGTGTGCCATTAGGATGTTGTAGAGTAAATTTGGGCCCTTGAGATGAGTCCCTTAATAAAATTGTTTGTCAGCTGTACAAACTGCATTACAAAGTAAGCTTTCAGCAGTCTCTCTTCATTGTTCCTTTAAATAAACCACCTAATCTTAAGTTTCCTTTTATTTTTAGATAAGAGGTATCTTTTCCCTTTTATTTTGTAAAGCAGAGGTCATATATTGGCATCTTTCATGTTTTATTTGGCCTAGCCAATGTTTTGCTAAAAAACTGAGCTGGGAGATTTCATGTTAAAAACCCAGATTTCAAGCTTCTGTTGAAAAATCTGAGGCTGCAACACTGAGTGGGCATTTTCACTGGCACTAATTGGCACCTTAGAGCTCAGATGTTCCCCACTTTCTCAGTCAGCACCCCTCCTGTGTTGTCTCCTACTTTACACTTATGTTACCTCCTGACGCATGTAAGCATTGGGCTTATGGTCTCTGCTTTAAAGTCATACCAGTATATGAATTTACACGTTTATTCATGTTTTCCAGTAATGATTTCTATTATGTCAAGCTTTGCAATCCTGACTAGCACCCAAAGGTGGATCTACCATGCAGCTAATGCATGGGAGTTTTTCCAAGGCTTTGAGAGAGCTAGCAGTTTTTTCTTCTTTCTCTTAAAGAGAGCACCCAAATTGTTTAAGTTTCAGAAGCCACAAAACTGAATCTATCCCTGCCAGCATGAGAACCACTTGCAGACCTTTTTAAAAGATTAAAGGTTCTTGGGCCCCATCTTACGCAGGCCTGTGCAATCAGAATCTGGGGGCAAGGGATCTAGGCATCTCTCTGTTTCTAAGCAGCTTCCCAGAGAGTGATTATGTTGCACACACAGGCTTAAGAACTACTGTATTTTAAAAGGTAATTACTTGAGCTATTTATAAACCATGTTAATATTAAAAGGATTCATTGTGGAATCCTTTAATACATGTGAACTATAGTTCGATATATTTTACTGACATTCAACGCTGAAATGCTTAGGAACCACTGCCAATGGAAGATCAATCAGATAAATGAGAGAACATCTCTGAAATTAAAATGTCGTGTCAATAGGAAAACGTGATTTGATTGTAAAAAAAAGACAGTGTACATTAGTTTTTCAGAAATTTACGAAGGTTTCTCATATCTGTGATGGTTGTCCAATATCTGTGATTGTTGTCTGTGGAATTTCATCAGCAATTTCTGTTCTGCTCGTATTCATGTAAATATTTGTTTTGAAAAAAGTTGTTGTATAGGTGGAATCAGGCAGAGATTCTGGAATCACTGTAAGGTAAGTTAGCAACATAGGGTTACAATAATATTGCAGCCTGATATTAAGTGCCTCTATTCTTATTGCTTGGGGAGGTTGACTGGTTGTTCTAAAGCACTGGCTTTGGAAATCTGTGGGGATGTTTTTAATTGTCATGTGACTGGCGGTGAGGGTTGGCTACTTGCCTTTAATAGGTAAGGGCCAGGGACACGCAAGGCATCTTGTAGTGCGTGTGACAGTACCACACAAGGAAGATGTGATCCACATGCTGCGTGGCTTTGAATGTCCCCTTGGACCTTCATGTAGGGGAAAAACATGTTTCTAATGATCTGGGTTTAGGATATATAAACCAGATGGCTTTTGCATGGTTTTAAGTATTGGTGAATTTTCTAGGACTGTAACTACCATGTGAGTCAAGGGAATATTTTACAGTAGCCGCCCCTTATCCTTGAGGAACATGTTTCAACAGCCCCAGTGGATGCCTGAAACCACAGATAGTACTGAACCCTATGAATACTATGTTTTTTCCTATACGTACATACCTATGATGAAGTTTAATACATTTAGGCACAGCAAGAGATTAACAACAACCACTAATAACAAAATAGAATATTATAACAATACATTGTAATAAAAGTTATGTGAATGTGATTTCTCACAAAACGTTTTTTTGATGTTATACTTGAAGTAAGTTTCTAAAATAATTTTTTAAGTGTAGTTGGTATACAATCTTATATTGATTATATTAGTTGAGGTGTGCAATACAGTGACTCAACATTTTTATACCTTAAATGGGATCACCCCACTAATTCTAGTGGTCATCTGCTACTGTGTAAACTTATTACACTGTTATTGACTATATTCCCCTTCCTCTTTTCACCCTCTCCCTACCCCCTTCATTTTGGTAACCATCCCTTTGGTTTCAGTTTCTATGCGTCTGGTTTTGTTTTGCTTGTTTAAAATATCTTACTATACGGTACTCACTCTTCTTCTTGTGATGGTGTGAGATGATAAAATGCCTCTGTGATGAGATAAAGTGAGGTGAATGGGACATTATTAAGTAAAATAAGGTTACTTGAACACAAGCACTGCGATATCGAGACAATTGATCTGATAACCAAGAAGGCTATTAAGTAACTAATGGGGGTGGGGGGGTGGGGAGAAGCCTATACAGAGAGGGGACCTCGCTAGGTCACGTCCTGGGCAGGACAGCGCAAGATTTAATCTACACAGAATGGTGCACAGTTTAAAATTTACAAGTTGTTTATTACGGAAATTTTCCGTTGAATATTTGTACCGTGGTTGATTGCAGGTAACTGAAACCATGGAAAGTATAATTGTGGATTAGGGGGTACTACTGTACTTTGTTTTGTTAGTAAATTTACTAAAAATTGTTGGCCATTTAAAAATATGTCCCACAAGGCAGTGCCTTGCTGCCAGAGATGTATTGACACATGCCTGGGATGCTCATTAAAAAATTGGATTCTTCCTTTCACAATGTTTATGTATATGAAATCACCATCTTGTATACTTCACTGTCTTACAGATTTATCAGTTATACCTCAATAAAGTGAAACAAACAAATCAGATTTTTGAACCTCACCGCAGTAATTCGGATGTTGGAGTGTGACCCAAAAATCTATTGCCGAAATGAGCTCCCCAGAAGATTCAGACCCAGACAGTCTTTGGCCAGTCCAGTCAGCAGCCCTACCCTTCAGGGGTGGGTGAATGCGATACCTATGGGTGTCTGGCAAAGATGGAGAACGAGCAAAGGCCGGGCTCCCTTCTAAGGCCACGTGTAACGTTGAGAGGTTTCTGAGACAAGGTGGAGGTGTGGAGCTCCTGCCTGGTCGGGCTTGCTCTGTCGTGGAGGGCACGTGCCATGTTGGGAACAGCAGCGCAAACACTTCCCTAAAGCTAAAGCCCGGAGGAGCTCATCTTGTTCCTGTTACATGAACTTAAACTCTGAGGGATTATGTCCTAAGAAGCTGAGCACATTTACAGATAAGGTATAGACAGATCCACTCTAGGAATTCTTTGAAAATCATTAAGAAAGGGGATAAATGCTTAAACGTTTTGAGAGGCAAAACCTAATTTTAGAAAGGAGATTATAGAGATTGGTGAGTTTGAGGGTAATCTTCAGCCAAATTTTGGAGGATTGTTGCAAGTGTTGAAAGAGTAGGGAGTCTTCCCCAGATAGGAGGTGCTGCTGAGGCCTAAAGGCAGAATGGTGGGGACCAGAGCCTGAGGTAGGATGCCTTCCAGGCAGAAGATACCCAATTGGGGGGTGGGGGGAGGAGCGTGGCGGGGACTTTGAGGGCGGAGGGAGTTTGACAGGTTAGTGGAACTGAAAGTCATCTGGGGGTGGCTGGAAACCCACACATTACGAACATTATTAGCGTTCCTTAAACGGATGTTATTGGAACAGAGCTGGGGAAATGCTGATATACTGGAAACAGGCCTGGGCAAAGAATCAAGAGGCCTGGGTTTTCTTTTATGTCAGGTATCAGATGCCGAAAAATTCCTTCAAGACAAGTGAAGGCACTCCTGAGGGTGTTTCCTTTCTCAGCATACTATGAATATCGATAGTTGCTAGACTGGAGATACAGAGATGAAGCATACCATCTGACTGTGAAGTCCGCTTGGGGAAATAGACAAGCAACATGGCGATTCCAACAGAGTATGATACCTGCTACAGTAGAAGTGAGAACAGCAGGGGGCTTTGGGAGGCTATTGGAGACACACCTAAGTTAGGCTGGAGGGAAGGCTTCCTAGAAGAGGTGATTGAGCAGAGGTTTGAAGGCTAGATGGGATGGGTGGTGCGAGGAAAGATGTTTCAGACAGTGGGAGAAGCACATGTGAAGATGTGCTGCCATGAAAACCATGGCTTGTGCTGCGCAGCTGATGTCAGCAGGGGAGGAATGAGGCAGGAGGCTCAGGGCAGGCAAGGGCCAGGTCACAGTCTTATGTGCCATGCCGAGGAGGATATATTTTACTGATTTTTTAAAAATAATGGATTGACTCTTCACATTTGGGAGTTAGGAAATCAGTCTGGAAGGCGTGTACAGATTGGTTTGCAGGTATGGAGAGGTGAGATTGGAGGCAGTGTACCTCGTTAGGAAGGTACACACACACGCACGCTTCAGTAGTTCCATCAAAATAAAATCAAAGTTTACTGTTCCATGAAAGAAATTCAGTTACATGATTCGGAGCTCGGCTGGTGGTTCCACACTGTTGGAAGCTCCTGACTGCTTTGGGCTGCCTGGTCTGCCATCCTTTGAACATTTTTCATCTTCTGATGTGGTTCCTTGAGCTCTCGTCACATTCCTGAGAGCAGGAGGGAGGAAGAGGAGAGTCAGAAGGGCAAAGGAGCAGGTGCTCTCTGTAATTGAAGGATGTTTTTGGAGCAATTGCCACAGAACACTTTCAGTTACAGCTCCTCGTTTCTAACCTAGTGCTGTGGCCACAGATAGCTGCAAGGGAAATGCCGAAAATGTTATCAGTATTCCAAGTGGCCGTACTGAAAATTGGGAGCTCTATTACTAAGAGAGGAGGAGCATACAAGGAAGTTCAGCCACCTGTGCCTGTGTCGCAGGGAGGAGTGCAGGAGAACAAGGCCCCCTTGATGACGGTGGGACTAAGGATGCAGAGACAAGGAAGAAGAGACATACTGCAGAGGCTGAGGTGCTGCTGTTGGCAACTGATTGGGCGTGGGCAGGAAGGTGGGGGAGGCACCCAGGGTGGTTTCTGCTCTGGGCAGCTGGGTGAATGGGTACCTTTCAACAAGGTACAGGTTTAAAGAAAGAGCAGATTTGCGGGAGGGAAGAATGACGACCTGTTGGACATGTTGAGTTGGAGATGCGTGTGGCCAGTTCGGATGGAGATACCCGGTGGCAGGTGGGCACACAGGTCTGGACCAGGGAGAAGAGATTTGGGAAGTGGGTATGATAGTCTAGAAAGCATGTGCAAAGTGAAAAGAAGAATGGAGATAGCACCATGAAGAGGAAAAAGGTTCAAAGGGCAGGCCGAATGGGCAGTGTTTAGAAGAAATTCAGCAGCATCAGCCAGAGAGAGAGGACAGTCAGTACAGGAAGATATTTGGGAAACGAGAGAGAGGATTTTAATAAGAAGCGAGTAATTGCAGAGACATGCTGTAGATAAGCCGAGTAAGATAAAGACTGAAGTGTCTGGCAGTTGGGAGGTAATTGAATGCAAGAGAATAGAGAAGTGTGTGTGTGTGTGTGAAGATATCTCTCTAGATATCAAATGCATGCATGTGTACGTATAAATTTGTTTAGGTTAAACCTAAAAGCAGTCATGTGACTTAAAATTACTCAGGTAGCAGCTCTCTGTTTTCCCTAAACAATTTCTAACAGTGAAGTCTCCACACCCTATGCCCTCATCCATTGGCAGCCCACTTTGGGCTTTTGTCACTGTGACAGGACGAATTAAATCACTTAAGCTAAAATTCTGGGTATATTTACTGCTAAGGAAGAATTTTTATGAGCATAGTGGGGTAGATATTTAATATAAGTACTAGTGTGCCCTAAGCATCATGAAATGGTTTAAAAATATGTGTTGAAACGTTGGGGTCCCAACTGCCACTTTTCACCACCTTCTTTGAGCTTTAGCATCAGACTGTGAGAGAGGCTGAGGGCCTGGTCAGAACTGCGGCAGCTTGGTCAGGTGGTACCAGACATGGCGAGTCTTCATTCCTCTTAGAATAACCCTACACCTGGGCTGTGACAAGTTCACAGGCACAAAATGATGCTGAAAAGTAGACCACCTTTTATATCATTTTCACCTAATTACAGATATCTAATGGCAGATTTCTAGGGATTTTCTCAGTGTGTGTGTGTGTGTGTGTGTGTGTGTGTGTGTGTGTGTGTGTGTGTTTTCCTGGAACCTTGGAAAGAAATTTTTTTTAAAGTATAAAATTTTATTCCCAAATTCTAAATTATGGGCCGAGTTTTGTTAATAGTTAAACAACACTGCCCTCTGGTGCACAGAGTCTGTATCACTCATTAGTAGCAGTTTTCAAATTGTCAAGTGTTTGCTTTTTCCTGCTCACAGATTTCTTTCAGATCTGTTTTGGAGGTCAGCTCGTGTGCTTTTGTTTTTCTGCTTAATCTGATCTGTAAGTTTATAAAAATTCCAGTGGTCTACAAATGTGCCTTCAACTTGTATCTTAATCTCATTATGATATTATAAAAATGAAAGATGGAATTTTCATGGCAAAAACGCTTAAGTTTTTGAAATAGAAATGTTAGTCGGCAACCCTCTCTGATGGACGTTTTGGTAGGCTCCTGCTAATCATAGTGTTTGAATACAAGAGGCATTAAAATAATGTATGTAACCCACTCTGGAGTATTTATTTTGTCGTATATAAATTTTTCAAGAGCTTCTGAAGAAATCAGTATTATTGGAGAGGTAACCATTGAAAGACTAATGTGGAAGGCCCTAAATTGGCTGTGTCTTAATGGATAGATTTTTACTTGTTGCATTTGTTTTGCTCAGTATTATGGTATAGACTGACAACACGAGTTATTTTTCTTAATTTTTTTGTTTTAATCCTGTGTTCTCTGCTTAATTGTAATAATATTGACAAATGATGTGTGTGTGTGTGTGTGTGTGTGTGTATCTTTGTAGCTACCACCCTGTCTCTCTGTGTATATATAGTATATAATATATATAATCTCCTTGGTATGTGAATTCTGAAATAATTAAAATGCTATTTGGAAAGCAAGGATGAAGATTCCATTTTCTATCAGATAAAGCAAGTGGAAGAGAAGTTTTACACACTTAATATGTAACAGATGCTCTGCTAGGGAATTTTTATATTAGTTATTCTTTAAAATGTCAGAAGAATCCTCTGACACTAGTTTTTCTCCCCTTTACTTCATAGATGAGATTCACTGAGATTTAACTAATTTAACCTCAGGTTACACAGCACGTAAGTCATGGAACTGGTATGCCAACCTGAGAGCGACTTCGGAGCCTCAGTCTTCCCACCATACTTGTATCTCACAAGGAATCACAGCGAGGTCCCAGTCTGCCCCAATGGCGGGTCTACCAGCATCACATGAAAGTGGGCTGTGATTCTGACTGTCATTAGTTGGTAGTGTACTGAATAAACTGTTTGACTTTTCTGGCTTCATTTTTAAAATTCTTTAAGCCCTCATGTCTCCTTGAGGGTTGCGGAATGAGGGGATGGTGGTATGAGTCCCTGCCCACCCCCCATATCCCCAAATCAGCCGAAGGCACGCCCTCCACAATCTGTTTTCCATGTTGGACTTCTGTGTCAGACATCATTGGAAGGTACGATTTCTCTACTTAAAATTTTATTTTAAAAATTATATGATTTCCTCGGTCCCTTCTAGCTCATTATTTTTTTGACATGTTGATGCAGCACAATAGCTCCTTGTAGTTGGCCTTCGAAAGGGAAAGAAAGTCTGGCCTGAGGCATCGCATTATTTGGTGCAGGTTCCTTTCCATTGGTGGCATAGAGTGCTGATGACAGGGCCATTAAATCAGGTGGCAAGCAGACCTGATGAGGCAGTCCTCTGTGTCTCAGGACCCTGAGATGTCTGAATTCCTTACCCGTTATAATTGGAGCACCCAGCCTGCCCCTTTGTCCTTGCAGTGTAACTTCTAATAACCCAATCCCCACATCCCAGCAGAGGGAAATTGTAATGCCAGGGATGTGTGATAGTCCTAAAAACATACATTGAAATACTGACATGTAAATGAAAATTTCTATTTGCTCGCAGCATTGTAGAACTAGAGAAGGTTCTTTGGCAAGACACAAAGTTAACAGAGAGCCAGACCAAGCACCCTTTCATCCATAGCTATGTGATCTGTGCCTTCGCCCAATAATTGCTTTCCTTGTTGGGCCTCTGCTGTTAGTGTATTGAAGTACCCCGTCAGCATTAGTTCACTTGATTAGACAGTGGTATTAATAAAGAAGGCCTGGGTCAAATCTTAAGGGGTAGATAACTTTTCTCGTAGTACATCAGGATCTTGGCAAACTATTTTACAAAAAGGTTTCTGTTGGTTAAGGGCGGTAGCACATGTGTAGGGATGGCTCAGTGCAAAACCCAACTATACTAGGAAAATGCAATTTAGAGAGCTCACTCTTTTGATGATGGATTGTTAAATATCTAAAATATGGCCCTTTTAGTGATCCTTGGAACAACTGGCACGGTGACCTTTGAGTTAGTCCTGGTTTAAACAAATAGAATTAAGAAAAGAAAAAGAAAAAGAAGATTGAAACCTTGTTTTAATTTTTTACTTAAAGGAAAAATGAGTAGAGACTCTTGTTGTGGTGGCAAGCTCCCTTGAATTTGTTGGAAACAGAGATTTGTATAGTTTTGGCTCTTATATCAAGTTGTTGTTTTTCTTTTTCTTCAAAATAGAAAGAGGGGCAGGAAATGTTTCTTTTCTTTAATACATTTAATTTCTACAAATGTTTGTCAAGTATTTGTTATGTACCCAATACTGCTAATCGCTGCCTATAAGATGCTAAGGAACTTACAAGCAAGACAACATTCCTACTAGGAACCATTACATAGAAAATGATGTGTAATTAAGTGCCAGATAATTGGTAGAAATCTCATGAACAGATAACTAATTCCATGTTAAGCTCCTGCCTGTAGGCAGACATCTGCTCACTCAAGGAGACAGGCTGTTGAGATCAGAGCAGCATGGGAGGTCGGGCTATGCGGTCATCATATTGTGTACAGGCAGGAGAGAAGCTGGCACAGAGAAGGAGCAATCAGAGGCTTCTTAGAGGGATGCTGATGTGTTCTGTGCCTTGGATGATAGGTATTTGAATTTATGGAAAGAAAGGGAGAATATCCAGGGGAAGATGAGTGATGTTGTAGCCAACAGTGGAATATTGACTCAGGTAGAAAAATGAAGAAGTAAGGTATGATCAGGGAAGGCCTTTAATATCAGTTCAGAACGTCGCAATTAGAAGGGTGTGTCCTGAGAAGCTTTATTTAATCCCTCTCAGTTTGACTAACTACCCCTTTTCTTTGAGGGTCCCCCACTGTACCTTAGAGTCTGCCGCTGTTACTGAACCAGTCACACTGAAATACACTAGTTTACAGATTTTTCTTTTGCTTAGTGAGACTGAGACTACACCTGGTTACCTTGATTGGAATTTGGCTGTTTTTAAAATTCCACATTCATCAAATTACCTATTATATTCAGGATGGGTTACTTCCACAGATACCATTTGATACTGAATCTTAAAATTTAGATTTTTGTGATATCTTGTTCTCATTCTCATGCGCTGAGTGCAAAAGACACAAAAATTAAATCCTATGTAGCAATGCATTTAACAAATTCATCTCATAAGAAAGATTCAATGAAAGGAAATTAAAATTCAGCAACTATGTGTTATTCATATTGTATGTGTCATTTACCGGCTGTTGTAGTCACAGTATGTTACTTCACTGGTATTTAGCGTAGGACCTTATTTGAGTTTTAAAGAGATATTTTACAATTGGTTGCTCCTGCTGAGTTTTCTTGGCTTGAGTTGTTGTTTTAGGATATGAAGCTGCCACTTTGATGTTTGAAGTTTAGCTGTAACATGTGTGGCCTGTAGAAAGCCTGTGCTTCGCACACATGGAGGTATCTCTAGGCTGTCTGAGCTTTCCTAGCAAGCAGTGAGATGAAAATGAAATCTGTAAGTCATTAGTGATATTTCTCCTCTCTCCTCCCACCCTTTTGCTCCTACCTATAAAATTCTCTATTTCTACTGTTTATGATTTTTGACATCTTCTCATTTGGGTGTAATAGTTTGGTCTGTGAAAACATACAAAAAATTACTGCTAAATACTTTTGGTGCATTGAAATTTCTTTAAATTATTTGAATTAAAAGGGAAATTTCTTCGGTGAGTGATAGTGGCGAGTACCTAACATGAGATCCTCCAACTTTAGAGGGCCTGTGAGCCCCAAGAAACTGTATGCAAATTTATTATAAACATCTCTCTGGATGTTTGTTATTGGGAGAGGGTCCATAGCTTTCTCAAAGAGATCCATATGCCAAAAAAGGTTAAGGACCACTTCTCTTAGACATGGGTAACAGGAAAATAAGTTCAAGGATTATATATTCCTAGTCCTACAAATACAGCTATTACCCTAAATCAGCTACACCAACAAGATGTTTACGATAAAATAATCTCTTTTAAGTAGTTCAATTACTGAATATATGCTGCCATAATTGTTTTTGCAAGACCACCTTATACTGGAAAGGCCAAAGGGATTGATGTATACTCTTGGTTTCTTTTTTTCCGTTTAAAGAATTGATACATTTACTGTACAGAGACCACTTGCTATAATCCTTGTAACTATGGAGAGTGGTGAAAATTGTGTTAGGTCCATATAGCCATGAACTGCCTTGTAAGTGAACATCATTACCTAGTAAAGAATTACTAGGTAAATACCTTTTAACTTCTGAGCACCTTTTAACTTCTGAGCACAATGGTAGTTGTTGAGGATATAGAAGATGTAAGATAAAAAGTAAGTAGGGAAAACAGTGTGAAATCATGAATATATCAGGACTCAAAAAATAGTACAGACAATATATGTTTTTAAGAGTAAAAGAAAGGGAGCGGTCACTATGAGGTCCGTCAGGCACAAAGGACCTCAGTGAGAAGTGTGAGTTGAACAGGGACGAGAGGTGAGTAAGATGTAATTGGGAAGGAGGAGCAACTATATGAGCGAAAGTCCAGAGGGATTGTGTCACTTAGGGGGTGCTGAGGTGACCAATGGTGAGGCAGCATTGGATAGTGGATTGCTCCCTGGTTTCCAATCCTGGCTAGAAGCTGCTCAACCACTCTGTCCTTAGTTTTTTTAATTTGTAAAATTAGTACTTTTCTTACAGCATTCTTAGTTTTATATAGTATGTTTTTATTATATTTAAAAAGAAAACCCTAATAAATAGCGTCATAAGATAGAGGTAGGTAAGAGTTAGTAGCTAGGTTGCTAAGGGTCTTGAGTGATGAGGTAAAGCAGGGGTTGGCAAACTAGTTTGTGGCCCTTGGGCCAAATCCTACTCATCTCTTGGCTTGGTAGACAGTATTTTATGGGAACACTACCATGGAACAATTTACTATTGTCTGTGGCTGCTTTTGTTACAATGGTAGAATTGCGTCTTTGCATGGAGACCTTGTGACTCACAAAGCTTAAAATATTTACTCTTTGGTCTTTCTTTTTTTTTTTTTTTTAAAGCTGAGCCATCCTGCCACCTGTTGGCAGCTCAGCTCAGGCCGGGAATTGAACCAGTGACCCTGTTGCTCAGAGCTCGCACTCTTGAGCGAGCTCTTAACCAACTGAGCCACTCTGCCAACCCTACTCTTTAGTCTTTTACAGGAAAAGTTTTCTGACTCCTGAGTTAGAGAATTACACCTTTAATTTAGTTACATTGAGGATTCATTTATAATTTGTTTTGTTTTATTTGGGGGAAGGGGAAGCACATAATGAAAAGGGGTAGCAGTGCCATCAAAAAAGTGTTTTAGGGAGATAAACCTAACAAAGTTGCTGACAGTGCATTGGAGGATATAAATCCAAATTGAGGTGGGTAGGCTATTTAGGACCAGTAGTTAATTCCCAAAGCCGTAGTAGTGCCTGCTTTAGAGAAGAGATAGGAATAAAAATATGTAAATGAAGAGATAGATGTATGACTTTAAGAGAATAATAATAGCCTTGGAGACTAAAGACACAGGGAGATATGAGGACCCTAAAGTATGGCACTGAAGTGACCTGAGCAGTTAACGATGCATCTGAAATAGGAACTCTCTTCCAGGAGCTAGTTTTTCAGGGAAGGTAATCACTGTGGTTTGACATGTTGAATGTGTAACATGAGACATCTGTCAGGTAGTTAGAAATGGCTGAGCCTGCTTTTTCTCTGCTTCCCTGGCCTGACCCAACTTTGAGGGCTGGTAGGCACAGTTCAGAGAGTAGGCTGCTCTTCGTTGCTCAGACGCCATATTGGATCCCAGGAAAGAGAGAATCTGTTTCCTCAGTCCATGTTTCCTTCTTCCTGGTAGTGCCTTTCAAAGAGTGAAGACAGTGGGTTGGCATGGTGAAATGAAGTGGGTATGTAACGCATGGCTTATTCCTGGCAGTGACTTGACCACTGTCTGTGGGAGAAGCAGAGGGCAGAGTACCCAAAGGCTCTCTTAAGCATATTGGCCCCAGTGAGCCTGTCAGAGAAAACGCAGATTCCTCCCTTCCATTCTTAGCATGAGACAAGCTTCTCGCCTCCTGGGACCTTCCCCAATGAAAGCTAACTAGATTACATGTGAGCTGCTTCTAGCTCTGGTTCCCCTTGCATTTTTTTTTCTCATTATGTTGACTTTATCATAAGTTTCTCATATGTTGTCATTATTATAAGTTGCCATTATCATAAATTGAGGGATCTTTTTGCAAAGACAGATAGGAATGTAGCTTGAGATCTAACTCTACATGGTGAGACTACTTTTGTGTTTATCTTCTTTCACTCTTGTAGTTAAAAGGATACAAACTGGTCTAGAGTCACCTTGTTTTCGTTGCTTGTTCTGTGACTGCAGTCTAATTGTGAACCGCTGCCCCAGATGCCTGGACTGGCTGATGTACAGTGTCTTCTGAACTGACCAAGTCATTGACCTCTTTGCCTTTCCTATACAGTAGTGTCGCCCTGATGAGTACTCCCACTCCCAGAAGTGGGGCTGAACTGGCGCTCAGGGGAGATGGCACGTCTGCACACGTGGAATTTATCAGTGTACAGCTTTACTCTCAAATGCTGTTTTGTATTTTTCAGTTACTTTTTCCTTTCTAATTTTAATTTTACCACAACCCTATGAGGTAAACGTCTTGTTTGCCTACATTGTTCAAATCATGAATCAAAATTAATTGCAAAATTAATTTTTATTTTAGTGAGTACAAAAGGTTAGAAAAAGAAGGTGACCTTTAATGAGATTTTTTAAAGTAACCTGCGAGAGCTGAGGCTCAGAAAGGCAAAACTACTTGCCCAAATCACATGGTAATAACCTAGCAAAGCCTGACTCCCTGTAGGACCAGTGATATCAGCTAGTTCTTATTAAATATCTTCTATATGCTGGACACCAAGCACTTTATGTGTATTAAATTTAAAATACTTTTTGCCACCATAGCAGTTTGTCTGTTGGATAGTGATAGATATTTTTTTCCAAGCTCTTGCATTTATTATTTATCTTCTAAGTGAGAAGAGCAGTGAGCTGAGAACTGATCGATTCTTGGTACTACCTGTAATTGAAAGGGCAGAAGTGCCCCAAGCCAAGGAGACAGTGGAATGACACAAGAAGAACCACAACCAGAAGAAGAGCATGCCACAGGAGCCGCTCGATGGGGGAGAGAGATTCTAAAGGAAATCCTTTACCCTTCTGTCCCTGAGCTGCCCACACTGTGCTGTGCTGATGGGGCTGGGTCTAGGGTAGTTTGGGGCCGGCGTTCCTGCCATGGAGCACACCGTGCCCTATTGATCCCTACAGAGAGGCGGAGCCTTACGTTCTCTTCTACCCTAGTCAATACCAGATGGGAGTTTTTGAACAGAATCTCTTACTGAAAGAAAGAAAATAAAAACAAACAGCAAATAAATAAAGGGGTTTATAGGGTAGATAATTATAATCCTAATTTAACTCAAGTGTAGCCAGAAATCAGCTTGATGAGTGTAGCTTATACGGCCCTCCTGGCTAGCTTTCATTTCCCACTTTAATTTGACTTTTCTTTTTTGGGGAAGATTGAGTTCCTCCTAGGTTTTGCTTTCCAGTTTTACCTTTGAGTGTGGATAAAGCCCCCCTCAGGTTACCTCTTTAGCCCAGGACTCTGCGTTCCTTCTGCCCCATTGCTGTCCTGGTACCCTTTGGTTTCGGTTTTATCCTGGATACCAGGAAGGCAGTTTCCCATTGGCCATAAATATACTCCTTGCCTGTTATATGCAACCCGAGTTTTATGCCATCTTGACCTGACCTTGTGCTTTGACATTTGTGCTTCCTGGGCATCTCAGTGACATGAACAAAAGCAGTGAACAAAAAGCAGTGAACAAAAAGGATACAAATCACTGAATTCATGGTTGGTTTCTTTTGAGTCAGTGGGGCTTATATTCTGATTACACTCTGAATAATATTCATTAGCCAGTTATCATTATTAGAATCTACTTAGGATAATATTGGAAATAACTAGACTATTCATCAATAACTATATTATATTACTAAAGGGCATATCGTGTGTTCATTAAAAATATTTGCCTGATTTATATTAACAAAATATAATAAGTATTATTGTAAATAAGGTAATACAAACAGTCAACACTGGAAAAAAGTTTAAATTCCCAAGCTATGCTTGATTAAAAGACAGGAGTGAAGTACAATCCAGTATGAAATACTGGTTTTGTTTGTTTCCTTTTGTTCTTCTGTAAACTCACATTTGGGCTGCCAGCTAAATACCTACGTCCCCCCCCCCCCCGCCGTTTTTTTTAAACTTTGGTCTCCTTGTTATCTAATTGTGTGTTGGCCAGGTGGCTTAAACCACCCATGCACTTCATCTGTAAGAAAGGAGTTAATAACCTCTAAACTCCTGAATTCGAGTAAACATAATTCCTTAAAAAAATTATCAGAAAAGGAGCAGTGGTCTTGTGTTCAAGTTCTTCCTGACTCTGTATTAGGGATGTTTTGATTATTTTGAATAACAGAGAATGTTTTGCAGACAATACAGTAACTTGAAATAGCTATAGATAGTGCTATAGGATGCTTACAGAGATCACAAAAATGGGTTAAAAAAAGAGGGAGAGAACAAAGTAACACACATGATCCTAGAGTTGTAAGTGATCTTAGAGTTGTCCCTGTAAACCATCTTTTTAAAGATGACTTTTAAAGGTCATGCAGTAAGTGGTTACTGTGGAGATCAGCTAAAGTGGATGGGTCCTGTGGATTAGGATAGAATTTCCAGTTGCAGCATCATGCAGATTTAAAAATTACTGTATCTCTACTTAAGACAGAACTGAAGATGTAATATAACTCAAAATGAGACTCTAGTGGCAGCAAATTGTATGTATGAGAAAAGCTTGAATGGAATAACTCCCAGAAATGTAAGTGAGTAAAAGCGAGTATTTTTATTGTTTTAGGAATATGTGATTTTATGTATGTACAAAATTAACATAGTAAAGAAAACATTATGAGAAGCTATTTATTTGGCCTACATCCTAAAAATGTATATATTAAAATGTTATTTAATTCTAAAATCTCATACTGTGTTGGATAACAATTAGTTTTCTTGCCTGTTTGTATTACCTTGTTTGTAATGTTTGAGAAATAAAAATTATATCAAATAATTTGTTACCTACAGCTTGTCATTTCTAAACCAGACGGACAGTGCTAGTGACCCTAACATCTGAAATTTTGTTCTTAATGAATGAGTAATTTTTCATTTCTCTTAAAACTTTATAAAATTTGTACCTGGGATTTGTTTTAATCAGGTATGGTAAAATACACAAACACTGAAATAATTGTCATGAAGGCAGAGGGGCTGGGAGAACATGGCCTAACCTTTAGTGCGGTTTTTGTGGGAAAGAATGAGTATGGCAGGGTAGATACCTAAATAAGTTTAGGGTTAGATAGTTTGAATAGTTTCATGAATTCTGGTCTATAGTTTTTATAATTTCATGGGTCCATGGGTTCCTAGTTGGCCAGTATCAGGCCCTGGGGTGAGTTAGAGATGGGGAATATTGGTTTAGTGTGAGAGAGCTTGACTAAGAAGGTTAGGGGTGTGGCTCTGGATTGGTTGGTTTGTATATCAAAAGTATGTTCTCAGGGAGTCCTTTGCTACTATCCCAGGGAGGGCTGTTTTTCCCAAGCTTAAGGCCCCAAATGCCAGAGCATCAATCAGAAAATAAGAAGATATAGTCAATACAGACTTCGTTAACATTCAAAATATTTTATAATTTAAATTTCATACTTTATTGAAAAACATTGGTTGCAGTTGGTCGGTCTGCTTTTATCTATATAAAATAGTTCTTTAAATTTTAATGAAAAAGTACATTTTATAAATCTAGCTCTTTTTGATTATTCAATCTGTCAATAATATTTCTAGAAAACCAATTTATTTTATTTTACAGAAGAGGTGTAAACAATGTTGGTTTGTGAATTTTTAATGGTTCCCTGCTCTGTATATTGTTATTATTTATCCTTCAAGGATAATGTCTGCTTTATTAGATTACATTTCAGGGGGGGGGAAAAATTGAGGACTTCAGGATGGCACTGCACTGCTAACCTAATTATGGACTCTAGTGCTGTTTCTGTATGTATATCTATATTTTTAGAGATGGGGTCCATGGAGAGACTAGAGAATTTATAAGAAATTTATTTTTGAGCTTTGCCTTTGGAAATGGTGAATTTTAGCATGTCAGTCAAAGATGATGTTAATTGAAGCCTACTGTGATATGTTAGACATTTGGAAATGAGACTTCGTGGAGTTGTTGAGCCTCACTTATTTCCTCATGGTCACTAGTAGTTGCAATTAAGGAGACCATCTTAGTTATGCATTACATAGCCGTTAGAATCACCCTCATTTTATTAAGCACGCTCACTCATGTAATTTGAATTTTTCTTTCTCCTTTTAGCATAGCTTAGCAGCACGCAGATTGGAAATAATGAATCCTATTCAGAGACTGGGAGAAAGGAAGATGGCGGAGGAGCATTTCCCATGCTATCGTGTCACCCATTTGATACTGGTGATTCATGGGTTAGTTAATGTTTGTGTGAAGCCATCAGAGCTTGTCCTCCCTGATTTTCCAACCAACTCTGGAAAGATAGCAGTTCTTCTTGGAGAGGTTTTTAAAAAAGGGAGGAAGCTGGTGGTTTTTATTAAAAAATAATACCTAATAGTAAAATGAAAATAACACTAGAAGTAATGATGACTATAATAACAATAATAAAATATATTATTGTTGAACTTTTATTATATACTAGTTGCTAGTCTGAGTGCTTTATATATTGGGTTGTTGGAAAAGTCATGATGCATTTTTGCAACGAAAAACAGAAAAAAATACGTCATGACTTTTCCGACAACCCAATATTTATATGCATAGTGCACTTGACCCTCAGAATTCTCCTCATTTCTTTGATGAGGAAATTGAAACCTCAGAGGTTCAGTAACTTGCTTAATGTGACGTAACTGGAAAGTGATGGAACCCAGATTACAAGTCTAGATCACGTGCTTTAATCATATTTTTATACCATTTTGTGATTTAAAAATCTGTAGCTCAGAAATATGGAAACTAGAGCTGAGAGATGGTAAGTCTTTGGAACAAGGTCACATGAGCAGTGAGCACCAAACTGCTATTGGTTATTATTTTCACTGTCCTGGGATGCTTTCCTTAGGTGCACTCTCTACCTTTGTCCTCTTATATTTGGGTATGTCGTCTTGGGAGGTGGCTATTTTTAGATTGCTGTGGCTCTAAATGCTGAAAATTATATTCTTCCTTTAGAACTCTTTTACTTGATAAGGAAACACTCAGGAGGTAGCATAGCTTAGAGGTCAAGAGGGTGGCCTTTGCAGCCTGAGTGCCTGTGTTTGGATCCGGCCCATGCCAGCTTTAGTCATGGGATCTCGCGCAAGTCACATGCCTCTTGTGTTTCAGTAGCGTTATCTGTAAAATGGGTTAATTATGGTAGCTATCCCACAGGGCGGCTGGTTGAAATAGATAAGTTGATATGACAAAGCTGCTTAATGACGTACCTGACACATAGTAAGCATTATATAAATATTTGCTATTCCAATTGTATTACTTATCAGAAATGTACACTCCAAATTAAACTTAACACATTTTCTAGCACCTAATTAGACACTCAGTAAATGTATATGGAATGAACAAAAGTAACTATCAATTGCTTTATTGTCAGCCTCTGCTTTTTATACTGGTTAGAATTTTTAGGTTATAGAAGATGAGTTATTTTTAATGTTTCTATTAACCTCCATTACCAAGACTAAGGACCAGTATTACATTGATGCTATTCATCTTCTGCTATTTTTCACCTCACTTTTCTCAATTTATAAAACTATTAGTTTTTACATTTAGTATTTTTATTGAGACTGTGTTGAAAAGCTATTGCATACATCCAAGATACTATTAGTGATGTAAAAGTTTATGGCGTCATATTTAAAAGTGGCCGTTAATGACTTTGAATCTTTTCATGACACATTTTTTCCAAGTAACATCAGCCACCCATTAAATATTAATTTAATTACAGGAACGGTAATGTAATCATCGATAAAGTGACTTTAGATGGCAGCATCATTTAGCAGTGAGATAAGGACTGGCAAAAGATAAGGATTTTTATCTTCCTACAGCGTTTGTTTTTTTTTTTTTTTCAACATTACATTTACTTTTGCCTTTTCTGTTTAAATAACCCAAGAATTAAACCCCTTTAAAGGGAAACCATCCATCCCCTTTCACATGTGTCATTCCTGAATCAGAGAAAATGCTGCATAATACTAAGATGACAGCCCCACCTCTGATGTCACTGAGGATGGTACAATCCTCTCAGAGCCTTTGCTGGGGTTCCTGCTGCTGCACTGGGGAAATGGTTACATTAAAGCTAACTCCCGTCATCTCAATTATCTCCTTGGAAGTAGTTTTCACAAATATAGAAAAGCCCTACGGTGGTTGTTTTTCGGTAAGCTACCAAGGTAGAGAGCGACAGTGGCAGAAAGGGCGAGCGAGCAAACGAGAGAACAGGCTGCTTAGCCTTTGTGAGCCAGGGACTCAGGCGGCAGCTCCTGTAGGCAGGGTTCCTAGAGCTCAAAGTGCTTCCATTGACATCACCGTGTGCAGTGCAGAGCAAAAGGGGCTGCCAGGAAATTTGAAACTAATTTGCTTCCAACTGACTAGAACAGCAGATTTTGAATTAGCTGGCTTCTTTTTCTAGCTAACTTTTCTCAAGCGTTAAGCTGATGAACTGGGCATTTTCTATGATCAATGGGTAACTGCTGGAGCTACAGTAATCTCTGTGAGTAACCTCTATTTGTAGGTCTATGCAGGCAAATCTATTTTTATATATCTCTCTCTTGTAAAATGCTGCTGTGAAATGATCCGTCTGTATTATTGACTGTTTTTGCTTATTAGTCTTGTCTTGTGACTGTCCCAGTAGGAGACTCCTGGGGCTACACCAGGTTTTGCTGAATCCTGACAGAGAAGAGCTTCTGCATTTATTCAGGGATGCCCACGCCAACCCTTCATGAATCCTCCAGTCATCAGAAAGATGCCACCTGCCCTCCCAGTGCTTTTTGCCCAGTACTTCACCTAGCTTTAACCTGGCATGTTTATTTTAGCATCTGACATTGGATTTTCCAAAATTTTTATTTTTAAATTGCAAGCAGAATATTATTCTTACCTGTAATTTTATATCCTTCCTTTGTTTTTTGGGGGGGCAGGGGTTGTTTTGTTTTGATTTTTGTTCAACCAGCTTTCTTGGGGACACAGAATTCTGGCATCCTATTTCTGCTCCTCGTTTTCGATGTATTATATAGAAAGAAAGAGGAAAACAGGCTACCCCTGTAGTTTTAGAAAGGCAGTATTGTGGCGCTTGATGGGAATAGGGGAGGAGTTTCTCTTAAAGAGCTCAAACTCTTTTCCATCTGCATACCTGAAGTGTGGCTCTGCCTCCGTAGCTTGGAAGAGAACAAGGGAGCCACAGGGTCTCACCAGAAATGTTCTGTGAACCCTGTGGGCTGAGGTAGTCTCTACTGGAAGTTTACAATAGGTATTGTAACTCAGTTTACATATGGGATGTGTTTCCTGTCTATTGAAAGTATCACTTTTAGAGTACTTCAAGGTTTATTTCTCTATCTCCAGGGAGCTCTACTTTAAACTTTCTGTAAAATTTGCATTTTCAGATATACATTTCAGTTTGCAGCCTGAATCCTTAGCAAACCTGTGGGTTTCTTACTGAGCATGAAAATGACTGAATGCAAATATTGATCAGCCGAGGCTTACTGCTGACAGGAGGCTGAGTGGGGTGGATGTTTGTTTACCACAGCACCCAGCCTCTGCCTGGACACACCACAGTTTAGAGAAGTCCTCCACTGTAGTTCACCATCCCGGCTAGGAACCAGCTGCTTAGCATTCATGATTTTTAAACGATTGTACAGTATTTTGAAATATCAATTTTATTTTTTTAAATATAAAATATTTTATATAAGAATTTATATGAATACTACTATGTCCACTTTAACTTTAGCAGGAGAGCATACTATCAGCAAGATTATGGAGTTCTTTAAAGGTTTAAACTTTTGTTTTGCTTCTTAAAATAAAATAAACACAAAACATCAGTGAAGAGCAGAGAAATTTTAAAATTGGGTTTTTCAGAGAATAGAATGGTGGGTACCAGGGTCTCGGGGGACAGGTAGGGGAAATGGAGAGTTGTTGATCAGAGGGTACAAACTTGCAGTTAGAAGATGGATAAGTTTTGGGGACCTAATAATGTACAGCATGGTGACTATAGTTAGTAATATTGTATTATATACTTCCCAGCTGCTGCGAGAGTAGATCTGAAATGTTCTCACCACACACACACACACACACACACACACACACACACACACACACAGTAATTGGTGTTACATGATGGAGATGTTAGCTAAAGCTATGGTGGTAATAATTTTGTGATCTGTAAACTTATACAATGTTGTATGTCAATTACATCTCAATAAAGCTAGAAAAAAGTTAAAAACTAAAATTGGGTTTTCAGAAGTGTGGATTCCTAAACAGGAAGAAGTAGTAGAAAACGGATAGAATGGATGAAATCAGAGGAGCAACTCTGATCAGAAGCAATGAGACTGAAAGGAGAAGCACGAGGTATGGATATAAAAAGAAATAAAAATTATGAGAGGTGGATGATAGATAAAAGTGAAGAATCCTTTGAAAAAAGGAAACCAGCTTTAAAAAAGAATGATTTTAAAGATAAACATAACTTCAGCTCTTAGAGGTTAGTGTTTTTTTCTCCAAGACGAGTAACTGCACACTTGCCAAGGGAGACCTCTGCTTAAAATTAGTGGGCTGTTCCTAGCTCACTCATTTGTACCTTCTCTGTGCTATATGTGGTGCTGCTACTCAGCTTACAGAGCTTCCTCTGAACTTGACTGGAATGGTAAGCTACTGTCATTTCCCCCAGGAATTAGAACTGAGTGAGAAAAATTGGGTTCTGAGTCATTAGTATGTGAAATGTAGTTCAAGGTAAGCACCAGCTGTAGCTATTAATCACTCGGGGAAAGAGTGTCCAATTAATGGGACAGTTTCTGTTGGTGTGCCCATACTAATAGCTTGTGTAGGGGCTCTCAGGCCTTTTGCTGGTTTTTGCAGCATGTGAAGACCTTAAGTATCTGTGCTTTTGGAGAACTGTTCGTGACTAGACGATGGCCAGCATCCTCAACTGTATACTATTGCCAAAATGTGAAAATCATGTGCCAAAATATTATGTACTTAGATTACTCTTAGTAAATTCTCATTACACATATTCATTTTTTGTTCAATTTTATACTAAATATATTGTCTGTTGCTTAGAAAAAATGGATTAGATTATTCTCCTGTGTTTTTTTGTTTTTTCTTAATACAACTTTTCTGTTGCATTGCAAACCTGAACCATTCATGCATGCATCACTGTATTACTCGAGGGGTTTTTTGATAAGTAGGAATTAAAAACATTGATCATTATTATTTACAGTTAAGGATTATTGTTACTTATAGGTGAAATTCATTTGAGATTTTTGTTTGTTTAGCTCTGCAAGGCTTACTTCCTTTCTATATTTGCTTTGTAAATTGGAACTTTTTGTTCCAATTTTTTTGTTATTGATTTTATGAAATTTCAGACTAAAGGGAACAACGTGGTTACCCTCTTGTTTATGGGATGGAATTCCTTCCCTGAAGTCAGGGAAGGAGGTGTGTATGTGTGTCTTTAAGCAGGTTTCCGTACATGTGCCAGTATTCAAATACTTAGGAATTTATACTTCTTTTATCATACTAGCTGATTATGTAAGTAGCATGTCTGCTGACCGATAGTCATTGGAGAACCGAGAGCCCCAAAGGACATTGTTCCATCTGTGAACAACCTCCATGGAAAGGAGAGAAAACAGATTTTTAGTAGTTAGGTTAGCCATGCTATAAAGGACTGAAAATCGGTTGAATTGTACTCCCAGAAAATAGATTATACACTCCTAGTGATCTCTCACAAGTGCCTCACTAGAGTGAATTTGCCCATGCATTTTTATTTTACAAGTTTTATATCCAATGACATGAGCATTAAAAATCTGGGAAAATATCCTGGTTTTTAAAAATTGAAAAACCTTCCCTTTCCCTTAACACTTTTCCTGTAAGCTCTAATGTAATTTTTTAAAGGCTATGCACAGATGTTAAACATACCAGCATTTATTAATGCACAACTTTACATTTGCAGTGTTTTTTAGGATTTTAATGTCTTCTTATATAAGTGTAGTCACGGACCATTCACTGTGAGAAAAATTTACTATGAGCTAAATAAATGTAGTATATTTAAAATATAAATTTACTGTGAGAAGCCATACCACAGTAAAGATGATTCTCGTCCTACTTCGTAAGGTCCTGCTGTGACAGGAGGCCAACTGGACTAGAGTGAGCAAGCCTTTCTCTTGATAGGAACGAGAGACCATGTGCTGTTGTCAGTTGTTGTTTATTTGATTAAACAGTTGGACCTTTCAGTTAGGAGAGAGGAACTCTGGGGATTATTTTTTAGAACACTTAAATGTGGTCAGAACGACTGCTAGATATTGTTGTAGTTCTCTGGGGAAGTGCTTCTCATACTTAATGTGTGTACACATCATCCTGGGTTCTTTTTAGAAATGCAGGTTATGATTAGGAAGATCTGGGGCAGTACCTGAATCTGAATTTTTAACAATCTCCTGGGTGATATCTATGCTACTGTCCCAAGGCCACCCTGAGCAGGTCCTAGGGCAGTACTGTCAAGTAGAATTTTCTGTGGAAAAATGTCACATATCTGGGCTGGCTGGGTGGCTCAATTGGTTAAGAGTGCGAGCTCTGAGCAACAGGGTCGCCAGTTCAATTCCCACATGAGTCAGTGAGCTGCGCCCGAGCTTAGCTGCTGCAGAGCTGCAGGTGGCAGGATGGCTCAGCTGGTGAGGGCATGTGCTCTTAATAACAAGGTTGCCTGTTCAATGGTGGGCTGTGCAACCCCACAACACGATTGAACATGGCACCTTGAGCTGAGTGGCTGCGAGCTGCCGACGGGCGGCTGACTGGCAATTGGACTTGGAGCTGAGATAGCTGCGCCCTCCACAACTAAAATTGAAGGACAACAACTTGGCAGTTCCCCTTCTCCAATTCTCCAACACTGTTCCCCTTCCCCAATTCCTTAAAAAAAAAATTTTTTTTGAAAATATCTGTGTGGTGCAATATGGCAGCCATTTGGCTACCTATAGTACTGAACAGTGGATTTTTTTGTGTTTTTTTTTTAATTTTTATTAATTTAAATTTACATAGCCATATGTGGCATGGCTACCATATTATACAGCATAGCATGTAGAGACTGAGATAATCAATTGAAAAAAATCTATGCTTAATGGTAATAACCCATGTAGAATCATGTTGAATTCTAGAACTGTGGCCAAGGTTGTCTCCATGTAACATTCCCGCTGCCTGAATTTTGTCTGCAAAAGACAAGTATATACAGGTGGAGTGGCTGTATTGCATGCTTCCTGATGGCACAAGCCATGCTCACCTTGTTTGTTGCTCTGTTTTCCAGTGCTCAACACATATACGTGGTGTACAATAAATATTAGCTGAGCAAATGGAAGAGATAACTAGCTCTAAAGTTCAGAAGGACCCCTAGAATGTTTCCAGCATTCTATTCAAGCCTGTACTTGGGTGTAGGGACAGAATTTGAGTGATGCTGACACATAGTATTTTGCTTGTGCTTTGGGAGGCTTCTTTTTGTTTTGAGGTTCTATTAAATGGTATCTTGTTGGTTATAGGGCATTCTTCATTTATCCATGCTGATTCAACAGATATATATATCCCTTTTGATAGGTACTGTTGTTCTAGGCTCGGGGGGTTATAATGGTGAAGAAGAAAGAAGACGAAGTTCTTACCTTTTGGAGTTTGTATTCTAGTGGCAACAAAACAAAATGCTTTGCCTAAAAACAGCTGGACCCAGTTTCTGGGGAATGTGTTTGTACAGAATTCATAATCGTGGTTCTTCTGAAGGCTGTAGGGATAGACATGACAGTCATATTCTCTTAGGAAACTATATCCCATTGCTCAGAATCCCTCATGATAAACTTTTGTACTTGCTTCACATTTCAGCTTCCTGTGACCCAGTATGCAGTAGACTTGCCAAATAGCTCTTGTTATTAGTATTATTATTTCCTTCAACCGTTTTCTTTTAAGGAGTTTGCTAGACAGAGTGGGAGAAAATCCGTTTCATTTACTGATCCTCAGACAGGATTATTCTTAGATGGACAAAGTTCTTTCTGAAGTCCATCTTATGGCACAGGCTCATTTCCCCAGGATTTGAAGATTTTTTTAAATTGAGGTATAATTGTCATACAACCTATATTAGTTTCAGGTGTACACCACAATGATTCGATAGTTGTTTATATTGTGAAATGATCATCATAAGTCTAGTTAACATCCATCACCATATATAGCTACAAAATTTTTTTCTTGTGGTGAGGACTTTTAAAATCTATTCTCAGGAACTTTCCCATATGCAGTATGGTATTATTTACTGCAATCGCCATGCTGTATTACATTACATCTATATTACAGTACATTACATCTCCATGACATATATTTTATAACTGGAAGTTTCTACCTTTTGACCCCCTTTGCCCATTTTACCCACTCCCACCCCCTCTGCCTCTGGCAATCACCAATCTGTCCTCTGTATCCATGGGCTTGGTTTTTTGTTTTTAAGATTCCACATGTAAGAGATTATATGGCATTTATCTCTTTCTGACTTATTTCACTTGCATAAAGGCCTCAAGGTCTATCTGTGTTGTGGAAAATGGCAAGATATCCTTTTTATGGCTGAATAATATTCCATTGTGTATATATACCACATTTTATTTATCCATTCATTCATCAATGGACACTTAGGTTGTTTCCATATCTTGGCTATTGTAAATAACGCTGCAATGAACATGGGGGGGCGTGCATACATATTTTTGAGTTAATGCTTTTCTTTTCCTCAGATATATACCCAGAAGTGAAATTGCTGGGTCATAAGGTAGTTCTATTTTTAATTTTTTGAGGAACCTCCACACTGTTTTCCATAGTAGCTGCACCAATTTACATTCCCACCAACAGTGCACAATGGTTCCTTTTCTCCACGTCCTCACCAGCACTTGTTGTTTCTGTGTTTTTGATAATAGCCATTCTGACAGGTGTGAAGTGATTATCTCATTGTGATTTTGATTTTTAATTACTAAGGTCCTACTGTTAATCTGAAGCCATACCAATAATATAAAAAGTTGAATAACATATATTTTACATGTTACATGTAATATATACTCTATTATACTAAAGTAAGATAGAGAAAAGAAAATGTTATTAAGAACATAAAAATCAATTTACAGTGTTTAATGACAAAAATTCACAAGTAAGTGGATTGCACAGTTCAAACCCATGTTGTTCAAGGGTCATTTGTACCTGTTGGCCATCTGTATGTCTTCTTTGGAAAAATGTCTATTCAGATCTTCTGCCCAGTTTTAATAGGATTGTTTGGGTTTTTTGCTATTGAGTTGTATGAGTTCCTTATGTATTTTGGATATTAACCCCTTATCAGATATATGATTTATAAATATTTTCTCCCATTGAGTAGGTTGCCTTTTCATTTTGTTGATAATTTCCTTTGCTGTGCAGAAGCATTTAAGTTTGATGGTGACGAAATGTTTTTTCTATTCTATTTTATTTTATTACAGTCCCGTCCCTGTGTTTCAGAGATGGATGGCTATTTAATATACAACCCAAAGCGCTCCTGAAATTGATCTTGTTAACATTCAAAAGTGTCCCGTTTCTTTCTAAGTATATTAAATCAAAAGAAAAAATATTTTTAAAACTCAGTGGGTTTAGTTTATCATAGGAAAAGCATCTTTACTAAACAACAGGAAACAATATGTTAGGAATCTGGCCCAATACACAAAGCAGTGGATAAGATTCCTGTTAGAAAAGAACAACTCCTGAGGGAATATAAATAGATACCCTCAAAAGTATATATATTTCCCATGAAAAAAAATCTTTTCTCTACCCCCTTCCCTCCTGCACACTTTACATTTTCATTTCTTAAAGTGGACAAAAATGCAGTAAAGCTATGAGCTCTAATTAATTCAGATTCTACTAGTGTGTGGTTATATTTAAGTAAGTGCTAAAGTTCTTTTTCTATACTTAGCAAATCCCTTTGTCACAGATATGAAACCAAATTTGGGCAGGACTAATTCAGTAGGGCTTTCCGCAGGAGTAATAGCTATTTCAGATTTCAGTTGAATTCTTCCATTAGTAGTAGATGTAGACTGACAGAAGGCAAAAGAAAAGCTTTACAAGTTAGGTATTAGAGCCCACAGCTGTTGGCATAGGCAGAGCAGTGGCTTGGGAAGCATGTTGAGATTAGAGGGCTGACATGGAGGGCTTGAGGTGTTGGTGGGTGTGGATCCGGGCTGGGGTGGGAGAGGGGCAGCCCCTCCACCTTGGTGCTGTCCACCTGCCTTTGTCCTGGCTAAGGCACTTACCACCTCACCTGCACTATTGCCAGCAGCCGGTATTGTGACTCCTGAGTCTACTTCTGCGTGTCCTATCTCTCCCCTGTGCACCCTTCACATTGTGCCAGGGCAAGCTTTCTAACATGCAGAACAGCCTTCTCATGCTTTGGCAATATTCAGTTTGGGATTCCCCATGTTCATTACATAGCAGGTAGTTACTAAATGTTTGTTCAATTGAGTCAATGAATTTTGGAAATGATGGGAGTTTCAAGGAAAGTATGGCCCTGTTTTTTGTGTTTTTTTTCTCTTTTTTAAAAGAAATTTTATTGGGGAACAGTATGTTTTTCCAGGCGCCATCAGCACCAAGTCAAGTAGCTGTTTTAATCTAGTTGTGGAGGGTGCAGCTCAGCTCCAAATCCAGTCGCCATTTTCACTCTAGTTGTGGAGGGCGCAGCCCACCATCCCATGTGGGAATCAAACCGGCAACCTTGTTGTTCAGAGCACGTGCTTTAACCAACTGAGCCACCCGACCATCCCAGTATGGCCCTGTTTTAAAAGGAAACAGAAAGAAATCTTAAAAGTAAAAGAAGCACTAGGTCTTTTTTTTTTAATCCCTCTAACATAAATTGTCCCAATTTTTAAATATAAGGAAAAAATCAGAAATTCTAAATAAAAAGCTTAAGATTAACATTTTACGAAGTTTTGTTTGTTGTTAAAGACAGTTCCAGTGGTGATGAGAAATGCAAACAGCAAACACAAACTGCTTTTGCATTGTAAGAAAGGGATGCCTTCTCTGAGAGGAAGGATTTGAAGATTTTTCTCCTTCTTTTTATGTTTGGTAACATTGCTACTCTTAGAAATGAAGGTCTGACAACTCAGAGGCCTCTTAGCTTTTCCCGGGAATTTACTCCGGAGAAACAAAAGCCCAGAAATCTAGTCCTGACTTTTAATTCTCGTATAATATTTTAATGGACATTCCACTTACCTAGGTCAAGTCATTTAGCCTCTTAGAACAGTTTTTTCCCCTGGTCTATGCCAGTCCTTCTTTAGTTAAAAAGTAAATAAAACGTATTAGAATACTACTAGTTAGAACTGGAGAACTGATTAGAATAGTAAAGCAGGCTATTTGTCACAGGGGGCTTTGCTTTTTTCCTCTTCTCTCTTTTATCTACTTTCTTTGACCAGTTGCCAAGTCATTATCTAAAGACATCACAAGCATTTGCCCACAATTGATGCGTTTGCTGTCTCCTTCATGAGGTACTACATTTTAATGAAGAGTATTATAATAAAAATGGGGTGGAGAAATTCTCTAATTTCTTAGCGGCCCTTTTTCTTGTTTTCTTCATGGTCACTTTTCTTTGGACCAGTGTGCCAGTGTTTATTTTACTGGGTGTTTTATCCATGGTGATTTAAACTGTTAGAACAAAGCGGGCTCCTAAATGATAAAGTTGAATTTTACTTCCTTTTGGCGAATGGATTTCACTATAGTCTGTTTTGCTGTTGAATTTGCACATGGCTTCAATGGTCACTATGGACAGTTTTGTTAAAACACTTCATGATAGGTTAAAAATTGTAGCCATTAGAAGCTTTAAAATACAGGCTAACATCATGTTTATTTATTTCATGTATTTGTGCTATGTGGAAGGTCCGGCTAAACGTCTCTTGACATTTGTAAGGAAGAGAGGTGACCTCTTGCAAGGCTGGTGATTAAAGGAAGGCTTAATTAAGGCAAGAGGAGATTTCAATTAGGTCTTAAAAGATGAAAATCTGGTCATATAGAGATGAGACGAAAAAAGAATGTCATATGCAGAAAAGAGGTTGAGCAAAGACAAAGTAGTATAAAGCTCAGAGTACACCCCTAGTTAACTTTATTCCTATTTAGTATATATTGGAGAGAACCTTCTCAAGCTATTCATACGCCCCTCCACCCGCTTCTGTTAGAGAAGCAATGGTATAACATTTGAAAAGGGAGTTGAGCAAGAGAAAGGGAGAGTAGATTGGAAAAGATAGATTGAGAGGGGTTATGGATCTTAACTTATAGATCAGGGGTTTGGACTTTCAATTTGATTCTGTAGGCAGTGGGGGACTATTCAAAGCAACCTAAACTTTTGTTTTAGGAAGATTATTGTGTATGAGATGAAGTGGGAAAATGAGGCTGGACATTAGAGAACCAATTCAGAAGATTTTTTAAATTTCAGGGAAAAGATTAAAGACACATCGTAGGGTACGGCACTGCCTATAAAGATGAGGGAGGGGAGAGATCAAAGCATAGCAGAGGTACACTAGACAAGCTCTGATTTTTATTTGTTGTGTCATGTCGGTAAGTTCATCATTCCTTGAAGCCTGTTTTCTCACCTGATTACCTTAGGTTGCTGAATTAATTCCAAGATTCCTTTGACCTTAGAAATTCTAAATACTTTGACCCTCACGGTTTTGTAAAAGTATACTCTAGTTTAGAAAAATAATGAAAAGCATTATAAACTCTAAAGGAAATATTTCCCAGTATAATATTTTGCTGTGTTAAAGAAAGAAACACGTGATTTTGAACTTTTCAATTTTTCTTCCTTTCTTTGCATATTAACAATAAATTTATAGCTTTCAAGTGCTGAAGAAACTGAAGTCCCCTGAGTGATTAAGGGAGAGAAAACTGTTAACAGCCTAAAAAAGTGTAAAAAGGTATAAACACATGCCATATAGAATACTTCCCAATTCATTTTGTGGTCAGCATTACCCCAGGAGCAAAACCAGACAAAGATGATGGAAATACAGACCAATACTGCTTATGAATATAGATGCAAAAATACTAGAAAGCTGAACTAGCAGCTTTAAGTCTATAAAAAGGATTATGCATCATGATCAAGTGGGATTTATTCCAGAATAAATTGGTTCAGTATATAAAAAGTCAATTAATGTGATGCATCATGTTACTAGAATAAAAGACAAAACCCACATGAGCATCTCAGTTGACAGACAGAAGGCATTTGATAAAATTTGACACCCTGTCATGATAAAAACACTTGACAAACTAGGAGTAGAAGGGACCTCCCTCATCATGATATAGGACATATATATGAAAATCTACAGCTAACATCATACTTAGATGAAAGACTGAAACTGAAAGCCTTCCCCTAAGATCAGGAACAAGACATAGATGTCTGCTCTTACCACTTCTATGCAACTTTGTACTGGAGGTTCTAACCAGGGCAATTAAGCAAGGAAACAAGATAAAAGGCATCTAGATAGGAAAGAAAAAAAATAAAACTATCTCAATTCACAGATGACATGATCTTGTATGTAGGAGGAAATCCTAAGGAATCTACAAACCAGCTATTAGAACTAATAAGTTTGGCAAGGTTGCAAGATATAAGTTCAATATGCAGAAACCAATTGTATTCTATATGCTAGCAGTAAGTAAGCTGAAAATGAAATTAAAAAACAATCCTACTTGTAATAGTATTAAAAAGAATAAAATACTTAGAATAAATTCAGTCACTAGGGAAATGCAAATCAAAACCACAGTGAGATACCATTCCACAACCACTAGGATGGCTGTAATAATAATAAAAAAAATAGACAATATTGCCGGTAGGAATATAAAATGGTGCAGTTGCTTTGGGAAACTGGCAGTTTCTCAAAACATTCGACGTAGAGTTACTATATGACCCAGAAATTCTACTCATAAGTGTATACCCAAGAGAATTGAAAATAAGTATAGACATAAAAACTATACAAATGTTCATTAATCACGATAGCCTTAAAGTGGAAACAACACAAATATCCAACAACTGATGAATGGCTAAAGAAACTGGTATATCCATACAATGGAATATTATTTGGCAATAAAAAGGAGTGAAGTTCTGACACATGCTACAACATGGATGAGCCTTGAAAACATTGTGCTAAGTGAAAAAAGAGAGACACAAAATACCACATTGTGTGACTCCGAATATGAAATATTCCGAATACATAAATCTGTAGGGACAGAAAGTAGATTAGTAGTTACTAGAGTCTGAGGGGACAGGGCAGTGGGGCATGACAGCTCACAAATAAGAGGCTTTGGGGTGAGTGATGAAAATGTTCTGGAATTAGATAGTGGTGTTGGCTGCACAATTTTGTGAATGTATTAAAAACCACTGAATCTGAAAAATTCAAAGTCCTGTGGCTTTACAAATGTCAGCATGTCATCCTAGATAGAAGAATCTTTATTTAGTTTTTAACTGTCCTCCTTTTCAAAATCAGGGTTTGAAAAAGTTGCTTCCTCTTCAGATTTCAGCAAGCCATATCCTCTTAGTTCTTTCTTGTGTAACAGCATTTTAAATACTGCTGTCACAGAGAAGTGTTTCTTGGATTCCATCAATACCTGATTCAAATTTAATTTTAAAAATATATTTCAAATTATTTTAAAAATAGAATATGAAACAGTGCAGGCTCTCAAATGTATTATTGTTTATCAAATTTCGCATGCTGTGGGATACCGTGTTTTTTCATGTTGCCAAGTTACCTCATTTTGTGCATGCCTTGGAATCAAGTATTCCATGTTGTTCCAGTGTATGTATATAGTCCTTCAGACATTTGTCAAATATGTCACTCAACAGGAAGGGTGTAGCTCGCAGTGCTTTAAAAACAACAACAACCAATGTCCTCTTTCATAAACTTGTCAAAGTGAGTACACTGCCTTTCTAGTGTACATGAGGATTTTCTTGCTACAAAGTAGCCAAAACCAAGTTTTAAAAAAATTAAATACTGGGGCACATAGGACTGTAACTGTTGTCCATAAACCCCCAATTTAAATTTTTTTATCAGACTATTTTTACCCTTCTGACTGCCATTTTATTAAGAAAATGTAACAGGGTCAGGTTTGATTCCTGGCCCTAGCTGAGCTGCTGACAGATGCCAACAGGATGGCTCACCTAAAAAAAGAAAATATTGTAAATCTGATCCAAAATATATACTAATTATTTTTTTCACTGCTTTGTATACTTCTGCATAAGGTACCATGTAAATTTTATGCAGCTGAAATCCTGGAAATTTTTCTCAACACATTAAGTTTCCTATTCCATTTTGACTTCACTCTTACTCTCCAGGGATGTTCTAAAAGCACCACCCCCCGTCTCCCCCCCACCCGCCCCCGGCCCCAAAATCAAACAGTGAAGAGGAGCCTTCTAACTCAAAAACTATTTGCTGATTTTAAATAGATCGTATCTTTTTTTCTGAGCTCCATCTCAGAGATTTTGCTGCACAGACATTGTTGGCTGGATCATAAGGCTATTGTTGTTTTGCCCAAAACTCCTATAAATATTTTAGTTGCTTTTGCATGAATGGTATTTGGAAAGTGATATGTATCCTTATTTTAATCTCTTTTTGCACATGCAGCTACTGAGCTGCACATGTGGGACCTTTTCAGAAGCAGGGTTAACTATGTCATGCATCATTAGATTGCCTCCTTCTCTGCAAAAATCCTTGTGGTTCCATTCATGTAAGCTAAGTGGAAGGGACCACTGGCAAGGTTATGAGAAGTGGTGGGAGGAAGGAGACAGTGAAAGACTCAAATAAGGATTACTGAGTGCCTAATATGTGTGGATAGTTCTTAATACACGGTGGAGCCTGTTGTTCCAAACAAGTCATGTGTCCATTCTGTTCTATTCATAGGTGATCATGGAGGAAGCACTTTACTCCCACCAAATGTCACAAATGAATTTCCAGAATATGGGACCATGGAGGAAAGTGGAGAAGGCCTAACAACTTCCCTCGAGTTCGATGCAGAGTCTCTGCCATGCCGCCCACCAGGGCAGCAGGGCGTCCAGCTTCTTGCTGGCCACCACTCTGGGCTCGACAGTGTTACCGATGGACCGAAAGATGTTGGGGAGGCCCCTTTTCAAAGTCACCTCAAGGAACAAAGTTTACAACCCATTGACTCTCTGATTTCAGCTCTGAAAGCTACAGAAGCCAGAATAGCTTCAGGAACGTTTCAGGCTGCACCGGTACTAGACAAAGATGCTGTTTCTAGTTTTCCAGTTCAGCACGTGGACAGAGAGCTGGACACTGCCAGTCAGAAAACACAGAGAGCCAACAAAGTGTTCCGTGCTGGACAAGAAAATATACCTCTTTCAGCTGAAGTGACAACCGACGACAAATTTTATTTGAGCATCCAGAAGGATCTTTCTGTACTATTAACTGGAGAAACTCAGGCAGAGCTTTCCCAAATAACTAATAATGGGAGAAAAGGGGCTCCCCACGTGCAGGAGCCAGCTTGTCCAGCGTCCTCCTTGGGGAGCCAGGCAGTGCCCCACCGCTCTGCAGGCAGCATTGGTGTTGTGAGAGAATGGAGGTCTGATGTGGGGAGCGGGCACCCAATGGGATGCAACAGAGTCAGCTCCACTGGACGTCCAGGCAGGGTCAAACATGTGGAATTTCAGGGGGTGGAAATATTGTGGACAGGAGGGGAGAAAAGAGAGACACGGCATCCTGAGGATTTTGAGACATCATTGGAAAGGACTGCCTCTCCTGAAAGCAAAGGACTTTCCAAAGTGCCAAGCCATCTCATCTCATCCGTGGGTTTGTGTAACTCAGTTGGTTTCACTGAGAGTGTTGGGGGCGAAACCTGGAGAGCTCCTTCACAGGGGCCTGCCACTGGCTCGGGGACATTTCCCCCGGTGCCTCTTATGGAGAGTGGAGAGGATGAAGTCTTCCTAAAGGAAAGACACCATCTTGAGAAGAAACCTGAACTGGAGAGAGACAAGGAGAGGTGAGCAACTATGGTAGGCCCGCTGTCTGTGACGCCTGGTCCATCTTATGGGAAACCATTACCCTGTGTTGGGCTGTGAGAACTCAACTCACAATATCTAGGGTCCTTGTTATCACAGAATGGACAGGAAGTTCCTGTAAGCTAGACTCCTTCTAAGCTTCTAAGATGTTAAAGTGATCTTGTTATAAGGTTTTCTGTTAGGCATAGACCAGGGAAGCGGAGTGATGGAGAGACTGTCAACACTAAACTGTGTGAGCCCATATCTGACATTCTGTTAGGTTTGACAGGTTTCAAGTTTTCCGACATTGAGGTCACCGAAACACCCCACAATTATCTTTAATAATATGAAAGATTTGGATTCATTTCAAACATTTTATAGTCGTTACCTACTAACTTAGACATTTTTTTTCTGGGTGCAACATGAGTATCTGCATACACATATGAACACACAGGTTTTGGGTTTGGGCTGACTCAGTTTTTTGTTTTGTTTTTTTAATTTTACTGGGGAACAGTGTGTTTTTCCAGGATCCATCAGCTCCAAGTAAGGTAGTTGTTTCAGTCTAGTTGTGGAGGGTGCAACTCAGTGGCCCATGTGGGAATTGAACCAGTAACCTTGGTGTAGTGAGCACTGTGCTCTAACCAACTGAGCCAACTGGCCGCCCCCGACTCAATTTTTTAGGTTTAGAAAGAAGATGAGAAGGTTACAAGTGGACTCTATGATTTAGTTGTTCCGTAGCATTCACGTGAGAACCCCTTCTCACAAGTAACATACGTTTTGATAATAAGTAAACTCAGTATCATATGGTATTTCCTTGTCTTTCCATTCATTTCTGACACCCATATCAGCTTAGAGCCTGGATAAAGGGAAGACATGACCCATCTTTCTTCACTTCCTTTGCTCATAGTCTGACCATACAGTGCTCCTTTTGGGAAACTCATTTGTCAGTACTGTCATTTCAAATTTGTGCCATCTTTTCTTCCATCAGCCCTCATGACGCCACACTTCATCATTTCTATGGGAGAACACCTGTGTCAAGGCTGAAGGGCTTATTTTGTTTGTTTGGTTGGTATAAGGAAATGCCTTTTCCTCTACAGTTAATTTAACAAATCCAATGAGACTGATGCTCCTAGGAGGGCTGTCAGGACTCCTCTCCATTTCTCCTTTCCTGCCCCTGCTCCCAACACACAAAATCTCCAGACTTCCTTCAAAAGCTGCCTTGATGTGTGGCACATGGCTCAGTAATTATATTCCTAGTGGAATATGTACTTTTGCGGTTGTATAGATTATTTATTCATTCTTCCTTCTTTTCTGCTTCCCTCCCTCCTTCCCTTCCTTTTCTTCCACAAATATCTCTTGATTGTCTACTATGTCCTTGACACTGCTAGATGCTGGGCACAAAGGAATGTTTAAAAAAATATGGCTCGTGGTCACTGCTCCCACGTAGTTTACTGCCGAAGATACACACTGACCACAGAAACACATTAATAATTACAGGATCACAAGTTGTGCTGGGAAAAGACAAGAGACACACTAGAAAGAATCATTTGCTGCAGGAGAGAGGCGAATTCATTTGATGGCTTGGGCGAGGCCTTTCTGTGGAAACAGTAACTGAGCTGAGACTTGAGTGCCTAGTTCACCAGGCGGAGAACGAGAACATTCGAGGTAGAGGAACAGCGTGTGCGAAGGAGGGCGGCCGGGTTGCCTCCTGCTTGCGCTTCCTGGAGTTGTGGGAAACAAAGGCCTTACGACAAGTTGGAAGATTTGAAACTCCACCATGTGGTTGGCGCTGGAGGCGCTGGGGGAGAGAGGATGGAAATGAGTGTGGAGTGAGGGGTAGCGAGAAGCTTCATCACGGGAACTTCTCGCTTCATTCCAAGTGCAGTGAAATCCATTAAAGCGGTATAAGCCCAAAACCCTGTTTGGTACATGTTAGGCCTTCCGTCATTTAAAAACAGCAAAGGCAACTGGGCTGTGAGCTGTGGATCCTGGCAATATCTAGGAGGAATGCAGATGACCTCTGAGGCCTTTGGATTCCTATTTCTATTTCTAGGAACCTGAGGCTCAGCCAGTTTAAGTTGCTTAAGTGGTATAGCCAGTAGTTGGCACATCCATAATTCAGCTCCAGGTTTTTCTCACTTAACTGAGTGTTTGAAATTTTATTTCGTTTTCCTAATGTTCATTTTTAATATTTGAAGAACATGCTACATATTAATTCACAGCCCACCTCTGTATATTAACTTATAACTGTTTCTAGGTTTTTACTATTTTGGTGAACCTTGTAATAAACATGTTTGTTGGCTTTTTTTTTTTAAGGTCATCCTACATTCACTGTCCTAATTTTGGACCCAAAATATCTCTGCAGTGCTGCCTTATGGTCAGCAGGGGGCGACCCTTGGATTCTAATGCAGCCATGGCTTGAGGGCATTTTTGGTCCTAAATCAGAAAGTATTAATAGACTGATGAAAGCTTAGTATATTTTTACTCCAGTAAGTTTACACCATATATTTATCTGCTTTTGTTAAAATTAAGCATGACGGTAGCTGTTAATAATTTGAATTTGTGGAGTTTAGTTGGCTAACATAGGACTTTAATATTGTATTCAAATATTCATTGGACTAGATGGATTCACATACTAGGCAGCTAGTATGAACCTGTATTATCTAGAGGGTAGTTTAGCATGTGTATGCTCAGAGTTTTTTCAACCCGAATATGTTTCCATGATATCTTCCTTCCCAAATATATTAAGACATAAGACCAATGAATACAAGTGTAAGTTAGCTCTACAGAATGCAATCTTTTTTATATGGCTGAAGGAGGGTAAAAGGAAAAAAGAAAGAAAGAAAAATTAACCTAGTATTGAAATTCTTCCCTCTGATTTTCTTTCTAGGATCCTTGAAGAAGAGGAGCACTTTAGGGGCGGAGAGGATGAAATCCTTGGGCCTGGCTATACGGAGGACTCCACTGATATGTACAGCTCCCAGTTTGAAACCATTTTGGACAATACTTCCTTGTACTACAGTGCCGAGTCCTTGGAGACGTTATACTCAGAGCCTGATAGCTATTTCAGCTTCGAAATGCCCCTCACGCCAATGATACAGCAGCGCATTAAGGAAGGCAGCCAGTTCCTGGAGAGGACTTCAGTAGGAGGACAGCAAGACATCCTGAGCGTCTCAGCAGATGGCGGAATAGTGATGGGCTACCGTGGTGGCATCAGCAACGGGCTCGGTGACGCTGGCGAGTCCCTCTCCGAGAAAGGCACCCAAGACATTGCTTTCTGGGGAAGGTAACTGGTCCTATTCTCAATAATTTCATGCTGGTGCTTTCATAGCATTTTCTCTCTGGGAAATCTGCATGTGGGATCTATTTGAAACACATTTGGCCAGTTTCTATGGATGTAAGTGAATGATGTGAGAGAAACATCATTTGTGTTTTGGGGTGGGCGAAGTATACTTTCGTGGTTTGCCGGAATGGGCAAGCTGTGATCACTCTATTTGGTGGTATTTGTTGGATTACCATGTGTAACTTGGATCCTGAACTAATATTTGTAGGTGAGGAGAAGGTATTAGCTCTGATGATGCAGCTTTGGTAGCAGCTGGTGCTGTGAAAGGAACACAGAGATCTGGGCTTTCGTTCGGGCACTGACATTGGTTGATGACTTGGAGCGGGTTGTTTGATCAGGTCAGAGATTTCTTCATTGTTAATTGAGGGTGTCAGATTAGATGGTCACCAAAGTCTCTTCCAGTCCTTTGATCTTTAGGTCCTGTTCTGTTAGGCAGTTTTCCTGTTCCTGGGATGGCTGGGGAAGGATCTGATTATCTGAGTGCTTGATTATAGAGCTGAAACCTTGGTCAAGGCTATACATACTTTTTTTCTCTCTCTCTTCTTGAGGATTTATGTCTCCCTGGGAGATAAAATGACAAAGTATATATAGGTTACATGTGCTACACCTGTCATTTAGTGACTCCCTGCTTACGGATTATCCATAAGCATTTCCTCCTGCTCACCACCCACAGGTCCATGGGCAGGGAATGCTACACTTCTTAAGGATTTTATGAATTCAGTTTTGATACAATTTTCCCTAATTAGAAGTGTCAGTGTGTGTGTTGGCAGAGGTGGCGGGGAGGTTACATGGGGATACCCAGTTTTAAAGCTGTATGAGAAACTGTCAGTGCTTTTTTTTAAAAGTCCGTATTCATAGTACATGTTTCCAATGAACCTCTTTTTATGAGCAGTCTGTCCCTATACATTAAGCATTCTTTATAACCAGTTTATAGCTTTATAATTCAATGGATGAGCACATTCGGGACTGTCACATCCTAAAACTGTAGTTGTGCATTTCCATTTGAAATGGATCATAGATATTGGTTGTCTTCTTGGGTCACGGTGAGATAATGAATCACAAGTCTCCAAAGCAGAAGACCTTGGTCTGAATGACTTGGGCAAGCCACTTGTTCTCTCGGAAGCTGGAATTATGTATTTGCAAAATTGGGGTTAATGGTGATACTCAGTACGCTGTGTGGCTGTGAGACTTAAAGAGTTAAACTAGATTAAAGTACCCAGCAGAGTGCCAGGTACAAAGGAGGGGCTTGAATCAGAACTGGTTGGCCGGTAAGCCCACATTTAGAGTTCCTATATCTCTGAGAGGGGGGTTCCCTGAGGGAAGGGTGTCCCTGAGAAGAGGGTGTCCTTGAGAGGGGGCATCCCTGAGTACCACTTTAGTTCTTTTTTTTTACCATCATCTCTAATAAACTGTAAACTGTGATAAAGTGCTATAGCACTGGTATGCAGAAATTTTTATAGAATTCCAATCCAACTATCTAGAATGAGTGGACATTGTTGGTAGTACAGATCCCAAATAGGTTGGGGAGCTGAGCATTTGGGGCTGAGAGGCTTTGCTGCAGAAGCCACAGGGAGGGTAAATAAAGACGAGGTATGAGAAAGGCATTGTGAAATGTTTCTCAAATGTATGGTCTGCTCACTTAGACTAGGAAGTCGTCATCATCGGGGCCAGCTTGAGTGCCTGTCATTAGTAGGGCAGAGTTAGATAGTTAGAGACCGTGCTGGGGTAGGTTATAGTATTTTAGCACCTCTGATAGAGACAGTGGTACACTTCAGGCTGTCTGGAGATACGGTTTCAGCTGCCGTCACTTGCATTGTTGAACCCTGAGATCTTGCCCAGAGATAAGACCGAATTCTAGTGCTGGATGAGAAGCATCTTAGAGATGAGCCACTCAGCTCGGGCGCTTTCCACACATCTCTGCTCAGGGTTAAAAAAATATGGGGCAGTCTCAGTGATCCTAAGCAATTTTAAAGAAACCCGTATAACTTTCATTTTCTTTTTACTCCCCCACCCCATGCCTCTTGGTGCTTTGGAGAAGTTGTGGCACCAGAGAAACTGTAGGTTGAAGAGTTATGACATTTTCCAGCTTGAAGTGGGGCCTTCGATAGCCTTGCTTTACAGCAAAGAACCTGAGTCCCAGTTCGGTGGGATGGATTTACCTGGTGACAGATCCTGTACCAGAATTCAAATTGCCTGACTTTTAGACTAGGAACATTCACTATTCTAGGCCGCCTGGTCCTCTCTTTTTATTCTTTCTTTTGATCTAATTTCTCTTGGTGCCTTATGTCGACAGAGCCATTAGTCTGAGTTGGGAATCGAGCTGATCATTATTAGTGTTGTTATTGTTGGTGCATTTTCAATTTGAGAAAAAAATTTTACCAAATCGTTAAAAAATATGTTTCCATAAATTTTTAAAGTAATCGATGAGCAGGCTTTTAAAAATTTCTTCTGCATTAAAACATCCTTCTGCAGAGGGGAGGTATTGAGCCTACAAGAAAGTCCAGACTAGAATGCTGACTGCACGGTAGTCAGTATGACCGACTTCCCTCAGCCAAACACCTAGGCCTGAAGTATTAGGAGTCAAGGGAAAAAATTATTTTTCAACTGTATTAAAAAGTGTTGTGATATTTACACTTGAAAAGTGATAAATAAAACAAGTGCACATGCCTCACTGTCCATATCACCAGCCTCTCCCATCTCCTTGGCAGTGAACTGGGAGGTCTCACCATACGGCATAAAGGGAACTCGGAGGAAGGCACAGAAGAAAGGGGGTGATGAGCCCTGTCTCCCCGATAATGCTTCTGTGAGTCTAGCCAGACGTGAACCAGGAAAATCAATTCTACCTCTGTTGAAATATTGATGTTAATGTTAGTTGACAGCTAAATAGAAAATATTATAAGATTATTCTGGGTTGTCTCTAAACACAGCTTTATATCATATGCATCCCATTGGTTGATTTATTTAGTAAATACATGGTGCTTCATTTTCATAAGAAGCTGGGAGAAAGAAACTATTAATGTTCTCATTTTTGCAATTAAAGAAAGGGAGGCACAGAGCACTTGATTAACTAGCTCAAAGCCACATAGATGAATAAGTGACATGCCCAGGATTTCAGCCCAGGCAGTCAGGCTCCAGAGCCTACTTTTTGGTTTCAAAACAAAAACATATTTGTTTGGCATTGCCTAGGTCTATTTTTAAACCCTTTTCTGTTTCAACATGTGCCTTTGCTTTGCCATTGAAGTTTATTTCCATGGCAGCATTTGACAGTGATTTCTTTTGAACTCAGGATGACACTGCTCTCTTGTTGTGGCTTCTTTGAAGAAAGGTGGAAGTGGTTGGGAAAGGTGATGAGGATGTAGTCGCACCTGAGCAAATCTAGTCCCCCCTCGGATACACCCTCCAGTCTTGGGGTGTAGTCATGCTTTGGTGGCCAGAGGGGGCTGTTCTTCCCTGTTCCTGTCTCCACTTAAGTCAAAGAAGAAAATATTTCAAATCTGTCATATTCTCGTATGAGGTTGGAAAAGACATTTTTAAGTGTGTGTGCTCACTGTTTGTCTTTGAAAGGATTCCATTCCTTTGTGATACCAAATAGGACACTCTATAAGGCGAAGAAGCTTTCTAAGGTCCTGAAGTAAACTTCGACAGGAAGAGTTAAATTCTCTCAGGTGCTGCGAGTGCTGTGAACACTGGATGCTGACCAGGGTGCTCCATGTCGGTCAGAAAATAGCTTGCCCCGTGAATGTAACACAATATTTTAATGACGGAGCAAAGAGTAGTAGCATCCCCTCCCTTTGTGGTCCAGCTACATAGCACTCAGGCTGGTGGGTCAGCGGTGCTGTGTGAAGTCCGGTCACATGGCTCCAAAATTAGAAAGGATAATTAGAGACTTACAGTTACACACATTCCGATGGGTTCCTTTGTGTCTGGGTGCTTCTCCCTCGCTGGCCCATCAGCTGATGACTGCAACTCCAATCAGTAAGTTCTGACTTGGAGGCTGGAAGGTACAAATGATGTTGTCACTGTGATCGTTGTCAGAGCTGAATATTGCCCATTTCTAGTGAGCTTGGCTTTGGACAGATAGAAAAAGAGGCAAATATGGTAATATGGCAGGAGCTTTGCTTTTGGATCTCTGAAATATATAAAACTGCTTTTTAAAATTACATTTGTAGTGTAATAGATATATTTTATGCCTCAGCTTCCTAGTTTTTCTTTCAGATATGGATACGGAGGAGGAGTACAGCAAAAGAGGTGAATTACATCTGTGTGCAACTGATAATGCCTGAGGAGAGTGGTTCAGTGAGACTTGGGTCCACTCTGAATTTGATAGTTGTAGTTTTTATTGCCTTCTTCTGGTGTTTTTACAACCCTCTTTTCATATGGAATGCTGCATTTAGAAGTATCCTTTTTCTTCAGCTATTCTCTGTTTAGTGTCTTTCTGTCTAGGAAAAAAAGTCACATGAAACAAGATCAATACAGAAATTTGTTGGAGTGCAATTTCAAAAAAAACATTTGATGTCCCAATTTAAAATGCACAGGCATTTTAATATAGTGCATAAATATTAAAATAAGAAATTAAAACAAGGAGATATTAGTTAAGCTGGTGACAGAGGAAAAGGTTGTGATCTTGTGAAATTGTCTGTAGAGAGCTGGCTGACCATGGAGCTCCCAACTTCTCTGTCATTACGAGCGGGAAGCGCTATTCCTTCATGGGTCCGTTACTGGGTTGCTGTGGCCCTGGTAATCTCGTTCGTTCTTTTCTTTTACATTTTAAAACTTGTTCTGTAGAAAATACGCTCTCATGTTCCTCTTCTCGCTTCCTGAAGCAGTTCTAATAGTGAAAAAAAGTGTTTTTCCACAAAGGAGTTCCTGCTCAACGATGAGGGGTGGAGGGGCTCTACTGGGTTTCAAAGTCAGCTCATATCTGGGTTCGAATCCTGCCTCAGTCACCAGGTGTGTGATCTTGAGTAAATTACAGTCTGGGACCCTTTCTTTCCCAGTGTAAAATGGAACGAGTAATACCCATCTGATATAGGAGGGAGAGGCAGAGGAGATTAATCGAGTGAAAAAAAAATCAAGGAAAGAAAATCAAGTGGTTTAACAATGCCTGGCACATAGTAGGAGATAAATAAATAAGTGAAAATTAATAATAATGCCAATAACAGTAGCACCTGTAGATAATCATTATGCCGCCCCACCATGTGCTCAAGCCCTGAGTCAGCCTCTGAGCTGTCTAAACACCTATTACTGGATCTCCTAAAATACCACTTCCTTTTCCTACAGTACAGTGACCTTGGTAGGGTGGCATAAATAGGGATTCAACATCAGAAGTCAGGAGTTCAGTCATCCTCTTTGCCGGCTGCCTGATTTGGGAAGGTTGTTTCACTTCGAGGAACCGCCGATTCCGTCTTGGTAAAATGGAGATAATCTTATCACCCAATTTATAGGGTTGAAACAGATTTTAAGAAGTCCTAGTTTATGGATATTTATTTTAAACCTATAATGAGTTTTGCAGTAGTCTGAATAACGGTCTAAGGAATATAAGAAGACAGATAAGAAAAAGGCTGGTAAGAAACAAAAAGTCAGGATTTGGTGAATATTTGAATATCGGACATGTGGGCTGAATCAAAATGATTGTGAGATTTCGAACATGGATGACTTTGAAATCAAGTAACAATGAGCAGCGGTAGAGGGAGCAGCGGGGTTTGTAGGAGAGCACCCACTAGTGGGGGCACCTGAGACTGTGCATTATGAGTGAGGGTCCTTCAAGCGGAAATGCTGGTGGGAATGTGGGATGAAGGTCAGCTGGAGAGACTTGGGAGTCACCATTTAGAGGTGAGGCTTGCAGCTGTGGGCATGAGCGCGTTCTTGGAGAGGGCCAGGAGTGGGCTGGCGGGATGCATGTGTAGGCAGGTACGCTTGGGCGCTGCTCGTGGCTCCTTCTCATTCCGCCTTTGTAGACAATGTTCTCTCCAAGGTGAGTGTCCGGCCGCGATCTTCAGGGAGCGTGCACAGCACGGAAGCCAGATGCTCTGGTCATCACTGTTCTTCCGGTTCCTCTCAGCCAGGCCTGGCCCTGGCTCGTGTGGGTTTGGGCTCTGCCTGATGGTTGGGTGCCTCTCCTGTAAATTGGTGGTGACTTCAGGAAATAGTCCTGGACTGGAAATAGAGTTTCCCAGAAATATTCTGATTCTGTAGTTTAAACCTTAAAACAGAGAAATGCCATGGATATCGGTGTGAAGGGTGCTGTGGGGTACTGGTTAAATGGATGACCTTTTATCAAAGACCGTATTAAAAGACCTCAAATGATAAAGGACATTGGAGGTATATGTTATTACAAAGAGAAATCCTGGCTCTAAGCAAAAACTGGATTGGTGGTTAACATTTTAACTAGTCAGGCTGATACAGCTGTCTTTTTATTCATATATCCGTGCAATATTTAACTTTTAAAAGAAGCAATAACTTATTTTCTCTCAGCAGAGGTCATTTGATACAAGATTTGCAACACTGGATGAGAAATGTTATCCACTAATCCATAGTTTGGGGAAGGAAAGAGACCTTCTCTAAATAAATAGTTATTTGAACTATTTATTAAGTATTTTACATAGGAATACCAGTTCATCAGAACCCAAAATGGGTGCATTTCCAGTACTCTAAATCTTGTCTATTTCTCCTATGGATCTCATAAACTTTCTATAAACTGAAATACAGTCTATAATAAATTGGCTCAGCTCCTCACAGAGCCTTAATATTCAGTACCTGAGAGGCCATAGCACAAGGTAAGTGGAATATAATCTTTCTCATGAGTGCTAATGGGGATTGATATTAAACTCTACTTAAACCAATGATAGGTAAATGTTTTGACTTCATAATCCCCACACCTTGTGTGCTATCTCATACGCCTGTGCCTGAACCTCCATCTCCAGGTATTCTACTGGTCCCTGAGTCTGGAATTATTACAGGAAAGCTTTATAAATCACACACCAAACTATTGAAAATTTTCATTGTCCTGCTCACCATCTTGCAACCCAACAGCGTTGACTTGGGAGCTTCTTAGGAGTGTAGACTCTCAGGCCCCAACCCTGACCCACTAAATTAGAATCTGCGTTTTAGGAAGCTATCCAGGTGGTTCACCTATACCTTGAAGTTTGACAAGCATTGGTCTAGAACGGTGGTCCATGGACCAAATCTAAAGTAGGAAATCTCTTGAACCAGGGTTCTGTCGCTTGACTGTGGGGAGCTTAAAAATTCTGACTTCCCAGGCTTCACCACCCGGTAGTCAGATTCTATTGGTGTAGGGTGGCGCCAGACAGTGACAGCTTCAAAAGCGTCCCAGGTGATTCTGGTGTTCAGCCTGGGTTGTCACCTTCTCCTCTTGGAGCTTGTTAGAAATGTGTAACAGACCTCATCCCCGACCCACTCCTTCAAAATGTGTATTTCAGCAAAATCCAGATGATTCATAAGCACCTGAAAGATTGAGCGGCACTGGAAACTGTAGCGGCCGAGTACAAAGCTGAGTAAGACAGTCCCTATGCTCAGGGGAGTAGGCCTGTCACACAGGTCACTGTGCTGTGGCGGGCAGAAATCTCCTCTAACAGGTTTATAAAAGTGTGTGGCTCTGGCTGTGAACCTCAGAATGATTTCTAGTGTCATCTTTAAAACGGTGATCACAGGGAACCCATCCCTACAACTGGAAATATCGGGGTTCATCCATTTTTCTGTTGTATGGTTTCCTAGTGAAGAGTGTGTGTTTTTAAGTCAGATTGCTTTGGTTCAGTTTTTGGTGAATTATCTCTCTACACCTCAACTTCCTTATCTGGGAAAAGGGATAATGATTTACTGCCACTTGATAATTTAAAAATGTTGGCTGTTATTATCAGTAATGGCACTGCTTGAATTGTTGTCTTCAGAGTCACCTGATACGAATGGACTGACGTCAGATTGACTTGGGATGTTGTATATCCGTAATAATAATTCTGAGAGCCTTAGATTACTTGAAGGTGGGGAGTTTTAATGATAGCTTATTTTATTGTGTTTATAATTACTCTATTTAGCAGTTTCTCAACACAAAGAAGGTGACATTTTCTAGTCAAGAGTAGTAATATAAAGTCTTTAATACAGAGAAAATAAGAGGTACCGAATAATTACTGTTATGAAACAAAACCGCAAAAGTTGATTATTCACACTGAGCATTCATTTAACACCTATTTTAGGATCCATCATATACTATTATATAATACTTAGTCAGGTATGGGCCTGTCTTCCTTTTAGACACTGAACTTTTCAAGTCTTTAGTTCTGAGACTCAGAGAACTTGTTACAGGGTCCAGCACATACTGGGCACTCAGTTTTTGTGGAATGAAGAGCTTAATTCACAGCTGCTTTATGCTGAGTACTAGGTGTTTCCCAAAGAGGAGGCAGCTAAGATCACTTCACAAATAACTGGTGCAGGGCCTAGAGAGTCAGGCAGTGAGGCTCCGGGGCTGGCACTGTGTGGAACGTGCTGTCATGGAGGGCCCCGTGGGCGTGTCGCTTTTGGGGGAGGGCTCGAAGGGTGAGGCGGGCACGTCTAACTGGTCGTGGGGGAGCTGGGCAGGGTGCCATTCCAGATGGAGCCAGACCGAAGCAGAATTAGTAACCGCTGTTTGGATTTGGGGATTGAGAATTGGGAGTTGAGGGGATTTCTAACCACTTTGCCTCCTGGTCTGTTGTTCATCTGCTGGACTGAACACACGTTGTTACAGTCAGAAAGGTAGTATTACGCAGCCATTGACTTGGTACAACTTCTGAAATATTTTAGGCACATCAAGGTGTAGAAAATAATAAACAGTGTGATCACAATATCCAGGTTAAGAAGTAAAACGTTACAGATGAATTGCAAACTCCTGGGAATGCCTCTCCGGGCCCATCCCTCTCTTTCTCTTCCTAAAGGTACCCATTACCTGTGTGTGTTTATCATTCCTATATAGGAATGCATCCATAAACAATGTATAGGATTTGTTCACTTATTTTTGTACTTTATATAAATGCTACCTTCTTGTTTCCTTTCACAACTTGTGAATTTTCCTTCAATATTTCAAATTCATTCTTTTTTTCTTTTTAAATTAATTAATTTTTTTTAAAGATTTTATTGGGGAGTTGGGGGAGGGAGCAGCACTGGGGAATCGGGGAAAGGGAACAGACAAGTTGCTGTTCTTTGGATCTTCAGTCTAGTTGTTGCTTCAGTCTAGAGGACGTTGCTTCACTGGCTCATGTTGGTATCGTCATTGCGCTCTTCCCGGATGAGGCAGATCCCTCACCGGCCTCTGGACAGCCACTCACGGTAGCTCACGGCAGCCCACTGCCGCCCCACTGCAGCCTACGCTGTTGCCGGCGACTCAGGCAGCCCAGCTCCAGGTCGAGCTGTTGTTCACCATCTTCACTGTAGAGGGCACAGCGTCACTGGCCCATGTGGGAACCGAACCAGCGATCCTGATGCTCAGGGCTCACGCTCCCAAGCCAACTCTTAACCAACGAGCCACTCTGCCGGCCTTCAAATTCATTCTTATTGATTTAGTGAAGCCCCAATTTATTAATCTATTTGCCGTATAGTATTCATTACATGAATATATACTGTAATTTTTCTATTTATGAACATTTTGGCTGTCTTGTATTTTTGTTATCTCCAATAGTGTGGTAATGAACGTTCTAGTTCGTGGCTTCTTGTGCACATGTGGGAGAGTTTCTCTAGGCTGGGTGTATATTTAGGAATGAAATTGCCGGACTGTAAGTTATCATTTTTGGGGGTGAACCAGGACATTATTGAAAGGGCATATTACATTTTCTTTGAGAGTATGTCATTGTCATTTTCTCTGTCTGTTTATAATTTTTAGTTCTTTTACCTCCTGATCCTTATAATTCCCCAACCCCAACAAAAATAGCAGGGGCCCAGGGAAGAAGCGTGGGAAGGAAAATGAAGTGAAACCAGCCTCCTTTCCCTCTGGGGCACTGGTGTGGACTCTGTTATCCATTAGTTAGGTCTGCTGGCTCTCAGGTCTCGCAGCTCGCCCAGCTGCTGGAGTTCCCAGAGTCTCAGATGGATCTGTGGCAGTTGTTGTCTGTGTCTGACAGCTGTGAGTGCCGCATGTCTACTTCTGGGTGTCTGAAGCAGGCTTTGAGGAAGGGGACATATGAGTATTTTAACAGCAACAATAGTAGAAAAACAGACACGGCACTAGAAATGGAAATAGAAAAAAAAATCACTTAAGATTAAGTGCAAATTTAACGCAGATGAATTTTATGTAACTTAAATGAATCAGATCAATTTTGTTGTCAATATTAAAGTCATTCCTTTAGGGCCGGAATATGTGCGCTATAGAGAATGATGTGTGGTCTCTTTAAAAACAGTGCTTCAAAATCTTCATGCTATAAAGGAAAAACAGTGGTGCCTTTACTTTCTTTTTCTTTTTTTTTTTTTAAATGATGTTGGTTGGACAAACTTCTCTTTCTCCTGTAAGCAGCCACCACTCTGTGAACAGACGGAGACAGTTGCCCTTTCTCCCTGCTGTCAGCTTTGCCGCCTGGCTTCTGAAGAGTTAAGCCGGCGGTTTGTGAGGTCATGTGTGCCTTCACTGGATCTGGACTTTTGAAGCAGATCTCTTGGAGGGAAGCTGCCTGTTGAGTGGGGAGGCTGGGCAAAGGGGGAAGTACTCCTTCAACTTTTTTTTAAGTTCTTATCCCTCAGCCCCTCGGGGACATCGTGGCATTCTGGGAGAATGTCACTGCAGCGTCTGTGTGTAGCAGCGGTTAGTCCTCGCAAGAGAAGCAGCTGTAGAAGTCCATTAAGAGAGCCTTTGCGGAAGGTGAAGGTTTGCTGAACAGATGGACCGGGAAAATGCTCTTTGTATTCCTGACAACATTGTGGGCAGACTTTGCTGATGGAGGTAACGGGAATTTATTTTCTTTGTCTGGTCCTAGGCAGTGCTGGGTTATATCTGATTGCAGTTACAGACAATTCTTTGGATTTTAAACTGTTTTATTTCAAATGATAAACATTGTAAGAAAGTCTTAGAAATTCAGGAGAATGGTAATTCGTCTAGATTGTTTTCTGTATAAGGATGACAGAAGTGAAGAGGGGTGTCTTTATTATAGGGTCTGTAATGTTTGGGCCAGATTGATATTTTTCCCTGAATAGAGTGGCGCTGCTTTTCTGAGGCGGTTAGACATAACTCGGTGCTCCGAGCCTGTAGTGTGCTTTCAGCTACCTTTTGTGAAACTTCATTCAGGCTTTGGAAGGTCACCAATTTGAGCTTAGTCATTCAGTGGGGTCCATTCTGACTACAGCACAAGTCTGTCATTCTTATGTTGGTGTAGCGCTGCTCTGAAGGGACAGCGGGCTGTGCTGTTAGGATAGAAGCATGACTTGTCTTAGAAGTCAGCATAGATTTGAAACTTGAAAGGCCAGCCAGTTATCTAAAGAAAAAAGAAAAGTCGGGACTTTTTTGTTTGTTTGGGTTTGTTTGTTTGTTTTTCTGGAGCTGAGGGAATTTCAGCTGCTCAGTTTACTTCTGCGAAGGTCTCCGTCTGTGTTCACATTCCGCAGGCACAGACATGTGCAGGGCAGACGTGAGGGCAGGGGTGGTAAAGAAGGGAACTCCAGCCCAGTGCACTGAAATTACGTCCGTTCTGGAGAGGCTCAGAGTTACAGGATCTATGAACTCCCAAGAGCCTGTGAGCACCCCGGTCAGGGTTCCAGGTAGCACCTTTATAGTGCCCTGTACCCCACAGAGTATCCCTCTCTCCAGCTTGAACATCCAGGGTAGTCAGCTGATTATAAGAGGTGTGTTTGTGGGAGTATATCAGGTACATTGGTTTTGCTTGCCTTGTTACAGATTTTAAAGTCATAATTTTAAGTTTTTTTGTTTTTTTGTTTTTTGGGTTTTTTTTGAGGGCAGTGTCACTGGCCCTCATATGTGGGACCCGAACCGGGGCCGCCAGCTTCCCAAGCCAGTGCTTAACCACCGTGCCACTCGGCCGGCCCCATAATTTTAAGTTCTTTAGTTCCAGTATTTTATAGTTTCATCGTCTTACTTAGCCCATCAGTATAAATATTTTGCGTCTTTCTAATTGCATATTTTATTTCATAGTTTTATAATAAAGGACAGAGAAAGTGCTTGGTAAGAAAAGGACATGAAACCTGTTTTGTGAGAGCATAGAGCATACTGGTTCTGAACCTGGGCTTCGCTGGCACAGGCCCATTGAGTTCAGTTTTACCTTTACTTTTTTAGTAAGTTTGACCTTTAGTAAGTTACTTAGCCACTCTAAACCTCAGTTTCTTCATATGTGAACTAGGGATCATGGTAATACCTAAATACCATGAGGGGTGTGTATAGCGTGAAGATTAACTGAGGTGCAAGAAAGTATTTAACAAAATTTCTCCGCATTAATAAAAGCTCAGTGAATATTAATAAACTTCGTTATGTTTAAGTTGGTTCCTTCTTATGTGAAGCGCATGAGAGGACTCCGACCTTAGAGGAAGATGGTCATGAGTTTGGAGTTGTGGACGTGTGCTCACTCTAAATGTGTCAGGGTTCCAGGTACCCCACAGAGGATCCCCTCTCCCCAGCCATCAGTCACCTCTCAGAGGCAGCCTTTGATGGCAAAGAGGGCCGAGTGAGAAATGGGTAGATTAGTGTAAATCCATCAACACCTTGTGGAAACACCGTTAGGCTCTCACCCTGTCCTGTCAATAGGGTGTCAGGTTCATCATCTTTGAACATGGAAAATGGCATTGTAACCTATGTACCTCGTAGGCAGCACTTGACTCGCACTAGGAAGAAGAGTGGAATGATTGTCAGAACCTCGCCATTCCCCTGTGTCTTTTCCACTGGTACAGACTGCCCTTCGCGGTGCCGCGGTGGCTGCTCTTTGAGGGTTTATCTGTATTTCTAGCATGTCCCTTTCTATCTTTATGTTCCCGGAGCTAGTCTCTGTGCAGCATTGTGAAGCTGCTTAGCTTCTAGTTCCTGGGCTATCACTTGTGGACAGTATCTTTTTTCCCATGGTTATTGAACAGATAAAATAATGTGACAATGCCTGGCACAGGGCAAATACTGAGCACTCACAAACTCTCTGCTCCTCCAAAAGTTGCTCCATTTCTTCTGCTTCTGTGTAGGGAAAATTCATACAGTTTGTACCTGAGTCTCTCCCCCCCGCCCCATTTCCCCCATCTAGGCCTCATGTCTAGATCAGTGTTTCTACTGGAGTCCCTTTGGTATCACTTCCCAGAAGAAACTTCCTGATGGTTTCTAGAGTATCCGTGCAAGGCATGGACTGTGCATCTCTTTGGGAACCAATTGTGAGCTGTCTTACTGATACAAAAGCACAGATGTGCTACGGAGAGCTCTGCAAGGTTTGCCAGCTCCCTGTTCAGTGCAGCTTGGTTCCTACCTCCAGCCCCATGCAGCTCATTGTTTGGAATGTGGATGGGAGCTCCTGGAAGGGAACCTGCCGGCACAGCGGGTGTGTCACCAGGAGCCTGCTGCATGTGATCAGGCCCGAGTCAGGCAGGATAGCAAGGCATGGGAGGGGTTCTCTCAGCAGACTTCTGGGGCCAGACCTGCTCTGAAAAGGCTCAGTCCTGAAATTCCAGGGAATCGGAGCCTGTGTTGGGTTCCAGCACGGAGTTTAGTCACTGTTTAGCTGGCCTGAGGGTGTGGTGCAGTCATTCCTTTGGCCTACTGTTGTGTTTGGCTTTTGGTCATTAATAACATTGGGCGGAGATAGGATAGAGGAAGGTGCACTGAATATGGAGTTGGAAGATATAGGCTCAACTTCTAGCCTTGCTGTTTACCAGCTGCGGTCTTGGGCAAGGCTTCTTCCATCCTCAGTTTCTTTACTTGGAAAGTAGAACCATTGTGAGGGTGAAATAAAATGAACAAACCAAACAGAATAATAAAAATAAGCTCATAGACACAGAGAACAGAATGGGGGAGGGGTGGGGAACCAAACAGGGAAAAAAACAAAACCAAAAAACCTGCAGACAACAAAACAGTGAAGGGAATTGGGGGAGGGTGATGAGGGTAAAAGGTCAAATACAAGATGATGGAAGGAGAATAGACTTCATGTGGTGAGCACATAATATACAGATGTTGTGTTATAAAGTTGTACACCTGAAATTTATATAATGTTATTAACCAGTGTTCCCCCAATAAATTTAATAAAAAACATAAAGTATATGAAAGTGCTAGATAGACTGCAAAGTGCACTGTGGGTTTGGAAAATTTGTTTTTCTTAACATTATTGAAAGGACTGGCTTATTTGAGCTTTGTACTTTGGAGGAGGGGGAACAGGGTAGCTGTCAAGTGTTTGGTGTCATTGGATTTTATCGTACCTGTTTGCGAAGGTCATTTGTCCCCTCTGCTCTTGGATGCTCCCGGCATGCCTACAGTCTGCATTTAGTAGGGAGGAGGGCAAAATAATTTCGGTGCTCAGAATGTTCACTGCTCCCTTTTGTTGATTCAGCTGGTTCTTTATTGAGGCCCTGCTTTTTAGCAGGGGAAGCATTGGGAAGTGAAGCCCTGAGCCTACCCCCCCACACACACTCCCACCCCCATTGACCCAGCTCTGCTACTGGTTGTGAGACCTGGGAGGAGCCTCTTTCTCTCTTGATCTCTGTTTCCTCATGTGTAAAATAAAGGGATTGGACTGAAAGACCTTTTTGTCTGTGGGGTGGAGAGGGTGACCGTCTTCCTTTTTCTGTCTTCTACCTTGCTGTATCAGTCATCTTATTGACCAATTTCTCTTTCCCCCTTTTAAACAACTTAGGACAGTTATCTTCAAAAAGATAAGTGAGTAATGAAGCTAAACTTCCAGTTAAGGGTTGCTGTGTTGACTTCTGAGACCTAAATGTAATGAAAGCCTTTTAAGAGTGACAGGGTGTTAAGGGTGAGCATCAAATTGTCCTGCCTGCAATTGACTGACCTTGATACTGCTTCTTGTTATAGTCATCCAGAAGTAATCATCTCTGATCAGGGCTTCCTATCTCAGATCTGTTATGGCTGCTGCGAGAAGCTGAAGGGAGAGAGAAACAGGATGCCAGGGCAGCTGGGAGCTGAAATGGAGACGCCACCATAGGAAGACATGCAGAATGAAGACTCTTAGCTGGAGGCAATAATCCCTTCAGGGCAGAGGAGGGGCCTTTTGCCAGACGGTGTGAGCCATGTTTGCATTGCTGTGGTTTGGGTTTCTGCGCTGTTCATCCACCCTGGTTTCCTAAATTCTTTATCTAAATCTTGTTGAGTAGAGGAGCTTATCTGTCCTGTGTAAACAGTTCACTTTGGCTTTCCCAGGTGAGATTACATTTCTGGGTGACAGAATGATAGGGAAACATTTGTATTTCTTCATTATTTTGCTGCTAAATGGTAAACAAAAAGACAGTTAAAAATGATCTCTGCAGCTTGCACATCAGAGGCTCAGGACTGGCCCGGGTAGCTGGAGACAGCCACGGGCTGCTGGGACTCGTGAGTCTGGTGAGTACCTCGGTGGACTCATCAGCTGGGCCAGCTTACGCATGGAAGATGGCCTTCTCATTCAAATAATTTCACCCGAAAAGTTCCAGGACTCACAGCTTCAAAAGGCCATGGTTGGGAAGAGGAGTGCGGATTTGTGTGTGATCGGCTGAATAACCCAAGTATATGACCTTGTGTTATCGGAGTTCTCTGCGTTGTAGGCCCTTCCAGTTGCATCTGTTGATCAAGATTTGTTGCTAATTCCAAAGGGTGGGGGCCTCAGATATTTAGCTTCCATAAGCTTTGTAAAAAGTACATTGGTGTGTCTATTAAAATGCCAGGTGTATAAGTGCTGCTTCTGGATTGGCTGACAGGTTTAGGAGAGTAAACACAAGGAGCAAGTTAATGTAAGGTGGGTTTGGCCTTGCATATTCCGGCATCTTGGGAATCTGGTATGTCCCATCTTTGGCTATAACTTTGAATTTACCGTGGAAATTGTGTAGCTGAGCATTTTCTAAAGCTTAAAAATGAGAGAACCAAAAAAGTACCTATCTACCTGAAACACAGCACAGCCAAAGAATGTCAGTTGCTACATTTTAATGTAACAGTAAACTGCCTAGTGAGTCCCTAGGCCTCACCTTCTCTGTGGGGTCCCGGTGAATTTACTGATCATTGTGGGGCTCTCCAGTTGATAAGCAATATGGATTTCACAACCCAGTCCTTTGAAAGTAACTTTATTGTTTTTTGTTTTTAAAGAGAAAAAAATTTTCTAACAAAACAGTTTACTGGGAAATTTCGGTTGAACAAAACAGGCACCTACCACTACATACAAACAAAAGGCTATTTCCAGAAACATCTAGAATGAGTCCAGAAACATCCAGAATGAGAGCGAGCACACAGCACTTCCATTTGAGCCACAGTGAGTAAAGTGTTTGAAATGTCAACACTGCTACGAGCTGTTTCTCAGTTCCATGGCTGGCTTCGCTTGGCTGCCTCAGAGAGAGAGAGAGCTGGCCATGTCCTGAGTCAGCAGTATCTCTTCCTGTGGCACCCAGGTCTTCTTGGGAGGTCTCAGGGCCACACAGCCATGAGGCCAGGTCTGGCAAGAGGCTGAGAGGTCTATTTGCTGAGGCCAGACTGTGGGCCAAGGGTGGAGTTGCCCCACCCAGTATGTGTTCAGTATCAAAATCCACCCATGGTTGGCTAGTGGAGAAGCAATATTTATCTTGTGTTGCACTCAGTTTTAGGAAAATATCTGAAGACAGCAGTCTGCTGTAACTGTACACCAACTTAAAATTGAATTAGATATTCCTTCTTAAAGAGCTTTCAGAGAAAGTGTCATTGTAACAGGATCTAGGGATTTTTTTTCACCTCAAAATAGTGTATGTTGTGACCAGTAACTATCCTTTCTGTTCTCTGACGCCATTCTGTTCACTTGCTTTCCTGATGGCATGTTTGTGCCTTCCTGCTTTCCTTCCCCTGCCTTTCCTGCCTCCTCTATCTTCAGCATTATTCAAGTTGCCATGGCCCCTTTCCTCTCCCTGAATGTTTAACCATGCTCATGTCTCTGTCCTGTGGCCTTACCAGTTCACGTTCTATCTGGCAGAGCCTCCATAGCCACAGGTGGACATGGACTTGAACTTGTTATGTTGCCATAGCCATTGTTCCTCATGGCCAGTGTGTGTCTCCTGAGCCCAGGGGTTACCTCCAGACCCTTCTGCAGACGGTGGATACCTGCAGTAGCCCCTGATCCGCTGGTGATAGGAGCGGTCTCATAGGAAGAATGTGGTGCTGGATGTTGGAAGCCCTGGGCTCTGGCCCCAGTTCTGGATATATCTAAATCCTTAACCTCTCTGAAGACTTCATTTACTCATCTGGAAAATGAGATTAAATAATTCACAAGGTATATTTCCAACTCCAGATATCCATTACTTGGCTCCTTAGATTAGCTCTTGATGACCATTTAGGATCTTCTGTACAAGAACAACTTGAAAAACAGTGAGGTGACCGTGGAATTGGAGCAGGTAGAATAACACCAAAATTTGGCAACAGCTCTTAGCTTGCCCATGATTAGATGGAGAGCAAGTAGAGGAAGGGAGCATTTTCCATTCTTTGGCTGTTTTTCTTGGGCTGCTTACACAGTTGAACTCAGCATTGTTCTTCCATGGAAGCAACCTCTGCTGGTTACTGTTCCTCATTCTGAGTTGACAGATAAGTACTTATTGTGAAGCCCCAACTGCAGCCCTTCTAGGAAGTTGAGCACAGAGACAGGAGGAGATTATAATTCTCCTCTTGGCCGAAGTGACGGATGGACGTGCCTTCTCCATCCCCTTTCAGAGGGTCCTTGTTTCTTACTTCAAAGCAGAAGTGTGCCGAAAGGGAACCAGGGCATAGGAGGTAAGAGTCCATGTGATTCCCTCTTGATTCTTAGTCATCCAGTGTATGGATCTTGGGCCCTCCATTTAGGAGACAAATTTTCTCCCCTTGGAGTTGAAGAAGTATGGCGTTGGCAGTCTGGAGCTGGGGTTTTCTCCTGCATCCCATTAACTCTGTGGTCTTGGGTGTGTTGCTAACCCTTGCTGAGCTGATCTTATCTTCAAAATGAGGGAGTTGGGCTCGGCAATATTTAGGACTTTTTTTTTCTGAGAGCCAACATGTTAGGAACCTGTGATTTCCCTCTTCCTTTGCAAGACCACGAGAGAGGCGTGGCAGTGAGGCTGGAGGAGAGGAAGGGTGGGCGGGGTCGGCTAATGCCTGGTGTGGAGCCTGCAACACCCTTGAAGGCAGGGGCTGTCTTTTAGTTTTTTGCATGTTACCACAGAAGGCCTTAAAATGGATTGTTCCTTTTGGTCAGTGTACTGATTTTGGCACCATTTACCAAGGCGTCAGCAGTCTGAGGCTCTCTCTGTTAGCAGCACAACCGCCAGAAACACAGTGGCTTTCCAATCGGAATTTTTCCCATGGGGCCTGCAGAACCTTTGAGTCTCCTGTACCTTCATGAAGAAAATGGCTCCCTCCAAGGGGGTGTAGAAACTTTTTTTTATCCATCTCCTTGTTTCTGTTTCTCTTTTTTCCTTCAGTATAAGACTCAAGAACGTTCGTTGTTCCCCAGCTTCTATTCAGTGTGCGCTGGCATTTGGGTTGCAGGGCCTGCTGGTCCTTTTGGATCTTGAGGCGAGGGTTCGCAGGAAACCTGTGTCTCTTCAGGGACTTAGTCACCTTTGCCTTCTTGATAATAACAGTGCCAATCAAAACATTTGTGTTCTGATTGGTAAGGTTGAGCACATGCATTGAATGGCTTATTGAGAATATTTTATGGTCATGAGGGGATCTGAAAAATCTCCTTTTTCTATCCTTGACTTCTTTCAGTACCACTGGACAACGTTAGAGGTGGCAAACTGTCTCGAGTGTAAGAAACATCCTATCTCAGTGAAGGATACCACTCTACCCAGGCCCGGAGGAGGCTTTTGTTTCGGCTCATACCACTGACTTATGGGAAGAGTATCCATCCGAATGGAGATTATTGCAATTGCATTTTAGTTATCTGTGCTATTGGTCAACAGAGATATAAAGGATTTCATTTATATCTGTTTATTTTAATTGAAATAGTCGTTTCCGTATTCTCTCTTGTCCAATTCTTAGACTAGATTTTGACTGATTCACTTGTGTTTCTCTCTTCTGCCATTTCCTAGTTGATGTAGTGATGTAGTGATGAGACCTGGGAAACCCCACCTGCTGGCGGCAAGAAGGGAGGAGAGACAGACTGAGTAGCCCCCACCTGGATGACGGACAGAATTGGCAGGGTGTTGATTTAGTGGTTGCAGAACACTCTCAGTTTGGAAGTCCCTATCTCCTAAAACCCTGTCCTGTGTCCCTGGAAAGGATGACTGAGGAGGGAGTTGCCACCCTGCTTACATCACCAACTCTGGGGCCACAAACAGGACCATGTTATTTGGGTGGCGCAGCTGCCAAAGGCCCAGGGGCACCTCCTCCAGGAGATTTGCAGATGCCTCTGGCTCAGTGCTGATGTGACAACCTCTCTGTCCCTGTCCTTACGAGATAGAATCTGTGTAGACGTGCCAAGCTTCTGAGTAATATAATCTCAAGTCAGAGTGGCAATATTAAAATATGCTACTTACTTTTGAGAAAATATTCTGATTTAATAAATTCTTTTACCTCATGATTTTTTTTCCCCTTTAGAAGAAACTTGACCCTCATGCTGAAACTTGATTGTGTTTAAATAACAAGATTTTAGAAAATCTGGGTTAGTTTGTGAACTCACATGACATGTTGTGAGCCATCCATGACTGCATTCCTAGATCTGAATGCAAAGCTTTTCCAACCAATTTAGAATGAACTGGTCATTGTAACCAGTTTTGTGTGGAACAGTTGTTTCAGATCCCAACCCTGTAACGACGTCATTTTCTTTATACCCAAAGTAAACGCTATGCAGGCTAGATGATTCTGGAATTTGACTGCTCTGTTTTTCTCCTGATTAAAATCTTCTGTTGCAAAGGAGCCCTACTAGTGAACAGTATCCCTTATGAGTTATTGTTTTTGTGCTTCGAACCCGTCTGGTAATAAATCTTATTTTTCCATGAGAAAGCAGTCCATCATCCTGTTTAAGGCAGAGTAGGGGTTGTGGTTGAAATTGCAAACATCCAGTGTGTTCTATTTTGATTTTTTAGCCTCAGAGTATCTCTTCAGTGGAAGTGATTCAATCTCAGTGTGGTTTGGGTGCAAGGGTACAGAACAGTAAAAGCTATAAATATGACAGAAAGAAGGAGGATCCCTATTATATTTAGCCAAGATAAAGTATACTTTATGTTGTTTACATATAAGGCCTTAAATAAAAGAGAGGAAATGTGTTAGGTCTCCTAGGAGTCATTAATAGAGTTTTCAAGTTTCTGATGGAAGATATAAATTTCTCTACCTCAAATTATTTATATGTGCATGAGAAAGAATAGGGGAGAGATCAGCTTCTAGAAAATTCCACCCCCTTTTGAATTCTCAGAGGACTGAAGCGGGGGGAACTTTACTTTCTTTCTATGATATCTTCATATTTAAAGAATTATCAGAACTATTGTAGTTTTTCCCTAGAAAGATACAACTCTTAAATAATTATGGGTCATTTATACGATGTAAAGGGTATAATGCAAGTCTTCCCATAATTGTGTTAAAAATTTGTAATCTCATCAAGCTGACCACTGGGCCTATTTTAGGGCCAGAACTCTACACAATGGGGAGGATCATGTGTAGATTTAGGAACCTGGTTCTTTACCAGAAGATTTGTCTTCATAGCCCAACCTTGCCATTTCTTGACTTTATTACCTTGAGCTGAAAACCTCCCTTCTGACCTTGATAAAATGGTCATAGTAGTATCTTCTTCCTAGAGGTGTTATCAGCATCAGTTGACATAATGCATATGAAGTGCTTAACACAGTATCTGGAACTAGTAAGTGACAGCTCTCTTCACTATCTTTGTTGCCATCATCATCATCATTAGCAGGTAATCCCATATACTTGAATATGCCTCTATTATCACCATGCTTTTTCTATTATTTCTATTAAGTATAAAGCTCAGATTATCAACAAGGGACAGTATTGCATATTCACTCCTTTTCTACTGCTCCTCTATGTACACTTTGTAGCTTTTGGCGCCTTTCGGTCAGGGTCCTAAGCGAGGATTGAAGTTGTATCTCAAAGCTATTATTAGAAGAGGAGAAAGAACTACAAATCCAGGACATAGAGTTCTCTGCACGTATCTTTCCAGAGAGAAGGTATTTCCTAATGCCTCTTGTGCTACTTTATTGTACAAAGGGGAGAAAAAGAAAAGAAATTCAAATAACGTTTGACTCTCTTGCTGAGATTTTTAGGTATGCTCACTCTGATTCCTCATGCTGGAACTAGTCTGTCTGTTACAGAACAGTAACTTTCAGCAGTGGTTCCCTATAATCCTCCTGGTGATTTTATTTTATTGTTTAACAACCCTACCCAAGACACAGCCTTTTAGAGTGATGTACCACTCTAGAGAGTGGAAAAAACAACATGGCCATCAAACATCTCCTTTTAAAAGTTAGAATAATGGGGAAATTTATGGGTCTCGGCTTAAGAAAAATCCATGCCTGGTTCCACATGTCCTGGCAAAAGGGGACATCAGAGGAAAACTTCTGTACCTTACCATTGTGCCAGACTTCCTTTAGTCAGTAAACTCATTCTCTGATATATATTTATGTCTAAAACCTTTGCTCACGAGCTCTAATTGAGCATTAGTGAAAGCATACAATGTTTGCGAGATCTAACTCATCTTAAAACACAGCTAAACAAAACATCCAGATTGCTGTGAAAGAGAACCAAAAAAGCTGTTTCCACTTAAGCCCCTGGTGGGAGCATTTTTATGTGACTATAAACTACTTGTAAGCAGTCTCCGCAACACAGAGAGGTATAAAAAGGCATGTAGACTTTGGAACCACCCAGTCTTTGGGAATTCCCAAAGTGATGCCGCATAGCATAGCTGTGGTTTTGGTCCAGCTACTCTGGTTGTGGGTTAAATGCTGGTGGCTGTGGTCCTCAGTCAGCAGACTCAGATCTCGTTGTGGACCCAGCAGTAAGCTCCAGGTGCTTTTCCTTCCTGTGGTTCTAAGACATTTGAAATACTGGCTAAAGTGGGAGGATGGTGCAGTCCATCTATTGTTGGCCTTGGAAACAGCGAAACGGGCCGTCTCTGCCCTTCTCCTCTTGTGACTAGTAGGTACAGTTTATCAGCTCTGTCTTCACATCCCCTCCACTGGTCTTGAGTATTCTGCTTACAAACAGAATAGGTTCTAATTAAACAAAGGAAGGGACCAGGTATCCTTTGTTAGTTTATGCTTCTGAATTCATCCTTACCCTCAGGTACTGAGGCAGACAGGGTTTCTCGTGGGGTGGGGTGATTGGTTCAACAGAGCAGACTCTGCCTGCCCTGCTCCTTCCGAGACGTCCTATGAGTGGCTCATTCCTCTCAGCAGCAGGCAAGGGTCTCTGGGAGGCCGCAGAGAATTTTGGCAGTCTTCATCCTAGTTGAGTCACCCAGGATGACTCGTTCATACCAGCTGTCTGCGTGCAACCCAGAAAAGCCCACCCAGCTCACCAGCATCCTTCCTCTTACCCAGTTCAAACAGTGCTTGTACTTCCTCTCTCCATTTCCACATGGGACCCAGGGAGCTGTTTCTCTTCATGGAAAGTAAGCACCATTCCTTTATGCTCGTGGGTTTTAAACTTGTGTGTGCATGCGTGCCCATGTGCATGTTTAAATAGCCATTTAAAGAACTAAAATATTGTGAAGAACTCTGTTTTGCCAGATGATTGCAAGTGGGGCTGCTTTGTCAGAAGCTTGAATGGGTGATACTGAACTCTACTCTGGGCATCCATAGCACTCCCAAGGGGCCGCTGTGGTGAGCCATCGTCACTAATCATACATACCCTGTTTCTTCCTCCTTGTCCATGCTGCACACGAGCATGCGTAGACACAGGTGCACACATTAGCAAGCTGTAACCGACCGCCTACTGGGCCATCCAGTGATTGTGGTACTACTTAACTTCCTTAGGCATGAGTTGTCACTGCGGGTCGGGGGTTCCCCAGGCAGTTTAGGTTGTAAACTTGATTTTTATCCAACAGAAGTCATGGGACTTCTTTTGGTTTCTATCCCGTACTTAGGTTCTTGTTTTAGTACTTTTTCAATAGCACATTGTATTTTAATAACCTTATCAGTCATAGAAGACTATTGTAGAATTTTAGAAGTAGAAGGTACAGTCATCTTGGCTCCCCCCCCCCACACACACACACACTCGTGCAGGTGAATGAATATACTGAGGCCAACGAAGTGAGGTGTCACTTGTCTCAAAGTCTCACAGTTAATGATGAAACGGAAACAAAAATCCCACTCTCTTGACTTCCACATACGTCTTGCTGTCCCAGAATCTCTTGGACATGTGCTTGTCGCATCTGAGCACTGTTTGTGACCTCACCGGCACCACACACACCTCTCCCGGGGAGGCATGATAAATGGTAATTCAGCATGGTGTCTGAAGCCAGTCTGCCTGGGGACAGACACATCCCAGCGCTGCCATACTGCTCACTCATGCCTCGGTTTCTCCATCTGTCAAGTGGACATACTACTAATACCTATCCTGTAGGGCTGTTAGGAGGATTAAATGTGCTCATGCCTGTGAAAGTCTCAGAACAGTGCCTGGAACATTGAAAGTGTGTAATACATAATAATTCATTTTTGTCTGAATACTTTGAATGGCAGTGGAGAGAAATTAAGTAGAGTCCATCGTGGATCCCAGTGAAATGTTTACTTCAGCCTGGACAGGTCAACTAGCATTCATTCATTTAGTTCATTTAGTGTTAGGAAAATATATACCAACCCCTCAGATCATCTCTGGGAGGCCAGTGTGTTTGTCACAGGTGTTTTTGAGACATTTTGGCTTAGCCCTCCCTCCGACACCTATATACCTCTCCTCCCCCCCACCCCGTCTCCCACCCCCCCACCCCATCTTCCACACCCGCCCCGCTACCCAGGTGTGCTTGGGGACGTGAGGCTTAGCTGCTTAGCATGATATGGGAGGACATTCTCAGGTGGAGGTAGTTCTCACTAAGCTCTTCTGGCTTATTCACATTCCTTTGAAATTCTGCAGAGTAATTTTGTTCAAGACGCAGAGGACCAAGGAATCCTCAGTAGGATCCCTAAAGGTCCAAGGGATGACTACTTTCTCCTAAGCACGAGCCAGTATTTTGTTTCTCCATTTAATAATGCGCAGTTTAGCATCATGTGGGAGGAGACCGAGGGACGTCTTTATGGAAGGATGGCACTGCATTGTCTGTCTCTGTGAATGATGTGGGTGCGATGGCCACAAAGTATTGCTAAGTAACTATCGCATCTGTCAGTCCACGGCCATAGGCTGTGTGGGAGGCAGGGAGATACGGTGTGGAGCTAATTGTGTCATCACTGTGTCATGGGAGAGCTCCAGCCAGGCTCAAGTCTGCTTGGTGTGCTGAGTTAAGAGACTTGGAGGTAACTCAGTTGGTCCTGTGAGCCCATTGTTGAGCTGACTTACAGGAGTGATACCTGGGGTGAGTGGTGTGTCCTAGAACTATTGGAGCTGCAGGAACCTTCTTAGGAAACGGTTGTTTTTTTTCCTCTGGTGAGTAATCCTGGTTCCTGCTTACATTTGCAGAAGTGTGCCTCCTCAGAGCAGGCCTGCGTGGTGGCTGGCCAGAGCTGTCACTCCTCTGACGTTGCTGCAGCAAACAGAGGCTCCACTTTTAAGTGCGGGGAGTTGAATGAGGAAAAGCAAACCCAAGGTGCTTTGGTGAAGAATTAATTCTGTGAGAGTGTTGCTAGAGAAACCAGGGAAATTTGCCTTTTGACAAAAGGATCATTTAAAAGGAAAGCTCTGCTCTGTTTTTGGCCATTTTCCTCTTTCATACTTCCGAAAATATTTTCCTTTAAAAATAGTTAGATTTGTGTCTAAAAGTTCAGTGGAGAAAGTGTTTGGACTAGGAATGTCTTTCCTGTCAATGCTCTGGTGAAAGAATGCCAGAAACCCATAAACTAACCAATCAGAACAATTGTAAATGGGGTACCCTCCAGTTAGGATGCTGGCATGCTTTTGTGGTTCTTCTGGTTAAAATGAGGAGCCAGAGAGCATGACTGCTGAGAGAGCTGAGTGCAGGAAGTGGTGTTCTGAGATTTAGTTCCTTTTCAAGGACCTCTCCCTTCTGTTTGTTTTAACGTTGGTTTTGAGTTGTTTGCCATTTCCAGTTGCATGATAAGCCCATTTCCTCTGGGTCATTTATAGAATATTCAGAGACAGATTGAGATGACTGAGAAACAAACAGGGCCTAGTTACAAAACATTTGTGAAATGCAGTTAACCGGAATAGGTTGTCAGCCACTGAAGGCTCACATTGGTTTGTTGAACATTATTATTTCCAAACAAAATGGAACTTCGGTTTCCCCAACTTCATTTAGTTTTTTTAAATTTTTCCTATTTTAAAAAAAGAGGACAGGACACAGTTAATGAATAATAATTTACTAATCATTAAAGTGCTTTTGGAGAGCAGGAGAGATGAGGAAGGGAGGGTCAGACTATTTCTTTTCCATGTTCTTCCACTTGTCCAGTGGTAAGACAGTGATGGCCTTTAGGTTAACTTTTATACATAATGTTTTGTGATCATACCCTGAAGCCATAGCTCGAACTGAAATCAAAACTAAAACTCGAGTGTTACTGGCAGAAGATTGTTTTAGAAACAAAAAGCCCCGTTCAACGCTGCAAGGTGGATTCAGGTGTTAAGCTTTGTCATTAAATGACATGGCATTAGATGATTAAGTAGTGAAGCCATATGATTCATTCAAAATGAGACAACTTAAAACCATTCATAATTATGCTCTTATTTACAGACATTGGGGAGCTGTGGCTATACAGGACAGGCATTTAGAACGGTCCACTCTCATTTCATTCCCGGGGTAACTCTCCGTTACCCAGTAATTGTCTGCCAGATCTACATCCCAATGTCTTGAAGATGAAATGAGTTGTTGATCTGACCAAATGAGGTTGGAAGAGAGTCATCCTAGTTCTTAAGCAAGGTGGAGAATTACTCGAAAGCCTCAGAGCTGACCAGAGTGCTTTTAGAATTCAATCTCTCCTTTTATTTAGTATGTCCATGGATGGTCTTTTGCCAGATGGTAATAAAGCATCAAGAATGGTGACATCTTGATAACCTAAGTGGTTTGACCTACAAACCGTCACTTCATCCTAGTTTCCTATGAAAATTACACCATTAGGACAGAGTAGGGAATCGGTCAATTTCTTTTAGACCTCAGTCTGATTTTTATTGAACTTGTTCTTAATCCCCTTGAGCTCTGTGTATGCATACAATGTTTATTTTACCAGAGTAATGTTTTAGATGACATTTACGTAGAAGCATTTGAGCAGTTTATTAAATGTCATTGCAGTTTATGGTGTCACAATATTAGCATGTGTCAAGAAGACTTGACCACAAAGCAGTGAAGTCTTAATGGCTGGCATCATATCCAACCAGAAACAGAAAACTTTACATGAAGAAGACTTGCCTGTATATTAAAAAAAAATTTTTTAAAGTTACATATGCATTCATTGAAGACAATTTGGAAAGTACAAAGAAAATAATCCGTTATTCTACCACCAAGAAATTAGTACTCTTGCCATTTTGGTATATGCATTTTCCACGTGTGTGTGTGTGTGTGTGTGTTTAAGTGTCCATGTGCACAGACTATATCAACTTTATTTAAATGTGTGCTCCCCAAAGTCTGGTCCAGACACTACTGATGGTATATGAGGTAATAGTAAAAAGTATATGAATGAGCATGTTTAGTTAACAGTTATAGACTGTAATATGTATTATAAAATAATAGCTAGTACCTCAAACCTATGATTTCATGGTTAAAATTCCTCTGGAAGATGTGTAGATGCTGGGAGTCCCCGACACCTTTCCGCACCTCACTCCCCAGGGGGTTTCACTAGGTCTTCTGTGTCCTGCACATCAGCAGTCTGGTCAGCTCTGCCTTCAAAATATATTCATAATTCAGCTCTTCACCACGCCTCATGCCACTGGGATCCAAATGATCCAAGTCACCGTGTTTATTCCTGGGCTCCCTTTTAACTAGTGCCTCACTTCATTCGGTCTTTTCTCAGCCTCTGTTCACTCTCCACTTCCGAGTAAAAGCCCCAGTCCTTAGTCGTCACCTGCAAGTCCCTGCACGATGCGCCCCGGCTACGCCCCTTACCTTCATGACCTCATCCCCTCCCACTCTCCTTGCTCACTCTGCTTCAGGCCCGCTGGCCTCCCGGCAGGCTTCCGCCGTGCTCCTTTACCCTGCTCTCCTGTCTTCCTGGAATCACATCCCCAGATAGTCCCATGGCCAGCTCCCCGCCTCAGGCCTTTAAAGGTCCTTTCCTGGTGAGCATTTTACCTGACTTCACTCTCTGAAATTCTCACTCCTTTTCCCCCAAAGTCCCCTATCCCCCTTGCCTGCTTTATTTTTTCTCCCTAACCATGGCACGAACATGGTATGTTTTTTCCTTATCTGTCTCCCTACTGAAATGTAAGCTCCACCAGGGCGGGGTATTGGTCTGTTTTAGTCATTGCTAAATCCCCAGCACCTAGAGACAGCTTCTGGCATTTAGTAGGCACTCAGTAAAAACTTGGAGGAGGAGGAGTTAGCAGAGTTAAAGAATAATAGTAAGTAAATCAGTACATGTGGTATAGGGATATGCAAAAGTCAGGGAAGTAATGAACGAATGTTTGAGAAACACTGAGTTAAGTAATCTTTATTTTGTGTTCTTATTATCAATAGTACTGCAGTAAATATCAAGTAATTTTCTTGTGTATATTTATGATTATTTACTTAAAATAAATGCTTCAACGTCTCATTGTTGGTTATCAGATTATAGGCATTTTTAAGGCTTACTGGAGCTAGAAAATTTGTATCACTTCCCTCTCCAGTATGAGTGCCTATTTATTCCCATAGCTCACTGTGCCTTATCTCAGGGCCTCTGTATCTTTGTACATTTATTTGATAGCCAAAAAGGCTATCTGACTGCCTTTACTTGTATGTATGAGCATATTTTTCACATGTTTCATTCTGATCTTTTTATCCTTTTTGTGTGTGTGTGTGAATTGCTTGTTGATGTCTGTTGTGTCTGGGGCCCTGGTTGCTGCAGTGGACTGAAAACTCCACATGAAGTGGTGTTATTGGATGGAGATCACAGGCACTCTGGTTTATATCCCAGAACAGAATACAAAGGATGGCCAGACCTCCCAGAGATAAGAACTGGAGTGTCTGCTTCCTCCTATCACATCCACTCCTGCTTTTCTTTGCACACTGAATTTCCCTTTCTTCCTGTTCTCGAGGCCTCTTTAGTCTCCCATAGCTCTTTATTCTGGATTTGGCTTGCCAGGCGTCTTAGGTCAGCCCTACTTGAACATGACCTTTCAGTCCAGGCACCCATCAGCACCTAAGTGCCTTGGGTATCTGTGTCTCTAGGAGTGAGCCATCAACTGGCTCGGTTTCAGTCTGTGATTGGTCCCTCCTGCTGCAGTCAGCTGAGATTAGGATAGCAGCGGGTTGCGGCACTTGGGCCCATCTGCCCAGGGTCTGTGGGTGGAGCGGCTTCTCTAAGAGCAACTAGAATCCTCAGGACAGTGTCTTTTGCCCATTGTTTGATTTGGTGTGCTCCACCTTTCTCCTATGAGTACACAGAAGTCCTTCACATATGAAGCATAGCGTTGTCTTTTGTCTCATGGGTGTTTTTCTGTTTGTTTATCAGTTTGATTTTGGTGGGTGTTTTTGTCAAGTAATCATCAAATCAGTTAAATCGTGATTTCTGCCAGTGCAAAGTTTAGGAATACCTTCTCTGTGAGGAAAGAAATTATACATTCAGCTGTATTTTTGTCTAGTTCTTTATGGTTTTATTTTTTATGTGCTCCCTGAATTTTGATAGATTTTAGAGGAATTTGAGAAAGAAATAATATCTTTGTTATATTCATTCCAGGAGCATAGTGTTTATTTTGTACTAATTAATTTCTCCCAGCCAAATTTTGTAGCTTTATTTTATCGGATAGATACCACATCCAATAAAATAATAAGAGGTGTGATCAAAGAATATGGTGAATGCTGCTGCCGAGTGCCATCCAGTGGAAAGGCAGGGATCTTTAATACAGGAAGTGGCGCCCTGAACCTTAGTAACAGTGTGGGACAAGTTTCAGCTTCTTCCCTGCAGTCAGTTGGGTGTGAGCTATGGTTGAGAGTAGGTGTGGTTTACAGTGTCCCGTAAATCATCCTCCATCATGACAACGCTCTGTGTCACACATTGCTTCTGGTATATGGCAATTCTGTCAAATACAAACACTATGGAGTATCCTCCTTCACCTCATTCACCGGATCTGGCACCCTGTGACTTCTGGCTCTTCCCCAAAGTCAAAATGACCATGAAAGGTACGTTTTGAATCGATTCAGGACAACAAGGCAGCAACTAAAGACACTCACAAAACAGGACTTTCAGAACTGCTTCAGAAAGTGGCAAGAACCATGGGATAAGTGTGTTCAAAGCGAGGGGAAGTATTTTCAGGGGGATTAATTGCAATGTGTTTTTTACTGGAATAATTTTTTTTTCCATTTAAACATTTACCCTTGTTTTGGAACACACCTCTGTATCTATATTTTTTTTTAAAGTTTGTTCCTAGTTACTTTATAAAATTTATTCTGAGTATAATTTTTTTCAGCTATGTTTTCTAAGTAGTCCTTCATGGTTTACTAAAACTATTTTTATATTTTCATGTTATAACTGGCTACCTTACTAGTTCTAGTAGCTTTTTTTTTTACTTGATACATTTGGGCTTTATATGTAGACAATTACATCATCTGCAAGTAATTATTTTATTTCTGTCTTTATCTCTTCCTTTCTTTTTCTCATTTTATTGTGGTAGATCTTTTTAAATGAGGATAATAATAATTATAATGAAATGTAGAGCATGTCTTATACTGTTGTGTTTTATTAGGGATAACTATCCTGATTAGATAGTCAGAATGCTTTGGGAACATAGAAGTAAATGAAACCAGTGGAAAACCCGTTTCTACCCAAAAGATTTTTTCCACAGTCTTGTCTTGGAGCCTGAACATTTCACTTGTTATACTGTTTATGGTCAAGTCATCACCTCTAGAGAGTTGCTGTTAAAATGCACATGTGATCTCGCCCATTAACATACTATACTTGGTAATATAGCTTGTCATGGAGTTAGTAGTGTTCTGGTAATTGATACTGGTCTACTATTGTGGAAAAATGGAGACATGGACCTTAAACAAATGGAATGGAAAGTGCTGTGAAGCAGGAGCCTTCGTAATGAAGCAGCTGCACCTTTTGCTCATGCTGTGTTCTGTGCGTCTCCCACCTGCACCCCATCAACTGCGACCATAGTGAACTCTTTTGCTTTCTTAAATATGTCTTGTTCTCTTGCCTTAGGCTTTCTTGTGCTTAGCCCCCACTCTTGATATTCTGGTACTCAGGGTCAGTTTCTCTAGGAAGGTTGATTTTTTTGACTAGGTTCTGTGTCCTCCCGTGTACTTCTTCCTAATGCACCCTGTATTTTCTTTAACAGTCTTATGATTGCTTTTTAAAACCATCTTATAAAAATTGTTACAGCTCTTCAGCTATAAACTCACACTGCACTGTCAGAGCTTGTATCTTCCTTCTCGGCCATTGTGTCTGACAGCACATAAGAGCCACTCAGTAAATGCCTCCGCACTTAATGATTGAGAGGGAGTGGAGGATACTTTTATCCAGGAGCCTGAGTGAGAGGTTGCGGGGGCTGCCTTGATTAGCAAAAACAGTCGCTAGCTAGCAAGAGGGAGGTTGAGGAGGTGAAAGGGGTAGGGACCGTGTGTGCCTGTGCCTGAAACATGAGTCTTATGTGGGTCTGCACCGAGGAGAACCGAAAGGAAAGCCTGCCTTCTGTTACTGAGTTGAGCTAAGAGTTCTGAGCAACTCAGAAGGCCACATGGATGAACTCTGCATCCCTGGACATGAAGGAAAATACAACCCTGCACTTGATGCTTTTACCCTTTAATTTCTTTGTTCTTTGCGGCTATAGTAGTGTAACCACTGGGCTTTTACCACATCTAACATGTCAGGCTGGCTCATAGGGTTCAGGAACCCCACCTACAGTAAGGCTATATTTAAAAGCCGGACTGAACACAGGCAGTACGAGGAAAACACAAGAGTGTGTACAAAAAAGTAGTATTTGTCACTCTTTCATTGACAAAAGAAAGGAAGGTTTGTTTTTGTGAGCCTGGATGGCGTTTGTGAAAATATTATCATGGAGTGTTAATGTTCCTCAAGTTAAACTTACCTTCCTATACTTCTATTTTTATATTATATTCTATTATAAATATAAACGGTGAACTCAGAACTGAATTATAAATAGGAATACCAAATACCTTTTTGATTATTATTTTCTATGTCTCATTTATTCATATTTTTTTCCTCCTGAGAGAACCTGCTGTTTGACATAATGTTGACTTGAGGGTTGAACTTGTATTAAAAGCAAACACGTAGTGATTGAGCTGATTTTATGTGTAATTACTATGTGACTAATAAAATTAAGCAATTTGAGACTGCTAATTTTGGCAGATTGAGGTGGTGCTCTATTTAAGTGTAGAGTAATTCTAGAGCTGCACAAGGGCTGGAATTTAACCCTTTTTTTACTTCCCAGTTGAAGAAGCTGAGATGTTAAGTGACTCACCTGAGGTCATGCAGCTTTTTAGCGTCAGGGCCAGACTGATGATAATAGCTATACTACTGTATACACTTGATTCAGGTAACACTCTTACCTATTTTACAGATGAGGAAACTGAGGCACAGAGAAGTAACTTGCCCAAGTTCACACTGCACATGTCAGAGCCAAGATGTGAACCAAGGACTTAAAAGCCCCTTGCTTTTAACCACTGAGTTGTTTTGCTCCTGCCCCCACCAGTCCTGTAGTCTCTGCTGGTTGCCATGCTGTCACCTGGGATGTCAGCATAGCTGCTTCCCTAGTATATGGCTCCTGCAGGTGTTTTCCATACTTGAAAATGGCACTAGGTTTTCCCCTGTATATCATACTCTGCCTTCAGAGATGGTTCTGATTAAAATGAATCTGATCTGTGAGTAAGGAACCCTGAAACAGGAAACAGATATCTATAGGCCTATAAGCAATAGAGGTAGTTCCCCCCAAAGACACCTACAGCTTCTGCAGGGGTACGGTTTGGATTATGTCATAGTCTTTGTCAACCATGTTTCCTTTCTCAACCATGGTTGAGAACTGATTTTTTTTTAAAGTTTGCTCAAAAGCCAGCAAATGAAATTGGTTGAGAAAAGCCAAGATACCCTGTTACTTATTACATATCTATTTCTCTAGTATAAATCACAGAAGATAATTTCTATTCTTATTCCTTTAAATGAGTTAGAATATGCATTATCTGTGCCCTTCTGGGAAATAGGTAAAAGAGATCCCTAGGAGCTTTGGTATATAAAACTTAATGTAAGGCTAGATTCATCCCCAAATGGATCTCTTTTAGATATGGTCCACTGGCTTTTATAGTTGGGAAAACCAAGCAGAACTTGAACACATTTTACTAATAGCACTTGTGTAATCCATAAGTCCATGGGATCCAGAGGGCTCATTCATTCAATAGAAAATGACTAAGGTTTGGTGTCTCTAGAGCTTTCTTGAGGTTGTGCCTTTTGCCCATAAGCTTCTGTGAGATGGTAAGTCTTTTAAAAATTTGTTTCAAAATTATAATAAAATTTTTTCTCAAACTTTAGAGCATCTTTTAATCCATCTCACATGCATTATTTTGTTTCAAGACAGAATTAAACAAGTGTCCTGTTAGAGGTATAAAAAAAGTGCTGTGGGATTGTCAAGTCAAGTCAGTTGAGGGCTTGGGAAGGCTGTAGAGAGGCATTTGAATTGAGCCTGGAGGAGTGAGTGGATTTCCATGTGCTAGAAGGAGGAAGGACACTTGAGGCTTAGGGAATAATAACCTGAGGAAAGGGTCTGCCCAGTATACAGGGATAGATGCTGTGGGAAGTGGGGCTAGAGACTCGATTGGCTGGTCCTGGCAAGGGCATGCTGGGGACAGTGAGATGCTCGGCATACCAGGGAGGTGGGGCTTTATTCTGTAGGCACTGGAGTGTTTTTGAGAAAGAATGAAATCCGTCCTATAATTGTAGGAGAACTATGGAAGAACGGAGGTTGATTAGAAAGAAGAGTAAAGCCCATCGGTAACTGAATGTATCTAAAGATTCCCAAGTTACTATTTAATCTTAAAACTTTTTTGCTTCTGTATTTTTGAATGAATGTTTAGCTTTTCTATTGTCTAGGGACTGGCACTTAAATTTCTTTTTGAATGTTAGGTAGGTATCTTGTCTTCTCATTACAAAGAAAAATAAAAATGTCTTTGTCAAGAGAATTAAAATTTTTTTTTTATCATGAGTAAGAATTTTTTTCTGCTATCAAAGCTTGAATGTGGTACTTGGTTGTTGCTGTACCTTGTGAATAGATTTGCATCTTTAATATTAGTGTTTGACATTCCTCAGTACTAACTAGATCACAAAGCCTGCATGGAAAAATCAGCAACCAGAAGACTGGAGTCAATTATTTTGGTGATTTGGACTTCTTTCTACAATCAGTTTAGGGAAAAAGAGAAAACTAGAGTGTGAGGATGATATGTTTTCTCTGGTGAAGTTTGTGAAGTGGAAATACCCTGAACTCACAAAGCCAGAGGATTTTGCTTGTAGTTTTGCTGCCTGCAACTTTTAAATATGCAACTCAGAGAATGTCTGGTTAATCTCTCTTGAGTTTTTTTGTTTGTTGGTAAAGTAAGTATAAACTGTCCACTTTACAAGCAGTTTATGAGACCCAAGTCTGAGAAATATTGGATTTTATTTCTGATAGAAAAAAACCAGACACATGCTCTATGTCTTTCCTTAAACAGTCTGACTGGTATTTCTTATCTTGGCAACACTCACGGTGATTCACACCTTTTTGTCATCCAAGTGAGAAGCCTGGCAGTCTACCTGGATCCCTCCCTTTGTTTCATTGCCCATATGTAAATGGCTACAGCCAGTTTGACTACTTTCCTCACACTCCGGCACATCTGTCTGTATCCATCATCCTGTGCTGAGTCCTTTTTTTGTCTGTCACCTGGACCTTTGCAGTCGTTTACTAATGGATACAGTCCCTTATCTTCAGTCTCTCATTCCTAACAAAACACTTACATAGCATTTAGGATTTTCCAGTGCTGTTTTAAGCACTTTATAAATTCCAGTTTACTTAATCCAGTCACCGTAATGCCACCTAGTGGTGTCTCTCAGTTCTGGCCGTTTTTCTTACCCACTTAGAGTCCCCCTCTGACTCCCCTGCCTCAGTATTCACACTCCTTCAGCGCCTTCTCCTGCACCCTATACTCTGATTATACTGGCCATGCGCACTGCTTTGAACAAGCCATGGAGGTTTACACTCAATAAAGTGTGTGCTCTAGGCATTGGTACGTGGCCATTTTTGGGGGTAATTTGTGGGGAACTTTCTTATTTTCTATTTCTATTTTGTAAAAATAAGAATTCTAGGAAAGAGAAATCATGAAAATCTTTAATTTAAAAAAAAATCGTAACCACTATTTTTGAATGACTAATTTTATCTAATCTTTACAGCAACCCTTTAAGGCAGGTTATTATGATCTTTATTATTTGCAGAGGAAGAAACTGAGGCGGAGAGATGTGATGTAACTTGGTGGGACGGAGACCTGAACCTAGGTCTGTCTGAGTCTCCAAACCCATACATTTTTTTGTCTTAGCGATTTTGCCTTTCAGTTTTATTTAAAGTCTCTGTTAGTACAGTTGATTGTTTACCATGGAAACTCCCCTAGGATTGAAGACAGATGTGATCCAATTCCAGTTTTGTGTCTAAATAACTCTGTGTTGGGAAAGTCAGTCTCTCTGAGCCTCTTTTCTCCTGCATTAAGTGGATAGTGCCTTCCAGGCCTTAGCCCCAGAGTAGTAGGAAACATTTGTGAATATGGATGCTGTGTGTGTATTTAGTATAAAGCGGTCATCTGTCACTGTAAGGGGACACAGCAGGTAGTAGTGTCCTCATTGGTAATAGTGAGCTTTTCCTAAACTTCGGCCAGTTTTAAATGGTATCCGTGGGCGTTGCTTCTGCAAGTATTTTGGTTGCTGTGAAATGAAGTAAAGTGGTGCCAGCATGTGACAGACAACACTGTGACAAGGTGCAGAAACGTCATCTCTTCGGTGACTTGGAGCTGGTGGCATTGCAGTGAATTGTGGAATTTAGACTCTGCGGTGGCAGGACCAAGAAGCCAGCCTGCTGCACTGGGACAGGACTTCTAACGCCTCTGGGGAGAAAGGGGGCAGAGTTCACGCCTTGGCTCTTACTGTACTTTCTTCTTTGTATTTCAAGTGGTTGGGGTTAAGATCTTGTGGTAGGACTGGTGAGATTGACTTAAAGTATGTTTAGGTGTTATTCTAACAGCTGCGGTTACTAGGCTAGGAATTCAGAATGTGAAAGGAAGAGTGTCTAGGTGATCTGACCATTGTTGAAGGAGAAATTTAAAAATGAATGTTAAGCATGGTGCCAAAGCGAATTATGTTTTCTACAGACCCCGAAGAAAGGAGTGTAGGTTCCAAGTGGAAGTCCCAGATTGGTAGGTGTTTTTGGCTTCCTGGATGTTTCTGTTGCTGTTGGCTTGGTTAGTTTTTTCTTTTCTTTGTCCTTCCTCCCTCCCTCCCTCCCTTTCTTTTTTTCTTAACTGCTTTATAAAACTGGAGTGATAGTACTAATCATATACCTCAGAAATAAAATTAAATAATAAACCTTAAATAAAAACTTCATAGAAGCTGATTGACTGGATTTATTCATCATTTTTGAGTCAGTGTGTATACTAGCGTGGGAGTTAAGTGGTGCCAAGATCTTGGAGAAGGGTGGGCCAGCAAATATTCTTGTTCTCTCAACTTTTAAAATATCTGAACTTGGTCATCTGACATATATTATTTTATTATAGAAGTTAAACAAGATATATATGAAGTTTAATATACTTCTTGCCTGAATAAAATAGCACCCCCAACCTCCCTCCCTGTTCCTTTACCTGTCTATATTTATCTCCCAGGTACTTCCTACTATCACTGAATGTTAGCTCCTTGAAAGCAAGGACTTTTGTCTGTTTGATGTTTTTATTTATCTAGAACCGTTTGATGCATAACATAGTCAGCAAATATTTGTATAAGGGTACAAGGGGGGAACTGAGGGAGGGAGCACCTTCATTTGGTTTATTGTCTGACTCTTCTTATTAGAAGGTCAAATTGCACAGGGCAGGGCTTTGTTCTGGTCATCGCTGTACTCCTAGCACCGGAAGTATGTCCCGCACATAGTAGGTGCTTCAGTAAGTAATTGCAGAGAGAATTTATGCCAATTTGGTTATATACACTTAATTATGTAACTCTACTAAGTCTGTTTGTTTAATCATATGCATGTGCCTTGAAAAGTAGACGTTTTGTTCCTGTATACCCACATTTGACCTGAAGTGTAACCTGTAGTGGTATAGCACAGAAGAAAGGCCACACAGCATATGGGTTAAGAGTTTGAACTCTACAACTAAAACTGCCTGGCTTGAGCTTCAGTCCCCGCTTTGCCATTTACTAGCAGTGTGACCGTGTGAAGTTACTTAACATGTCCATGTCTTTTCCTCCTTTGTAAAATGAAAAGGACGACAGTACCCATCATAGAGTTGTTAAGGGGATTAGGTGATTAATGTAAACTCAGGATGTAAACTCGGAATATCTGCTGCCATTTTAAGAACTTTCCAAGTAAAAAGATTAGTCCATTCAAATGATTCACCCTTTCTTGTCCACTGAATTGGGATTCATGGATCCCATTTGGCACTAAGAAGCTTCTGTGCGAATCGTGAACATGGACATGTTTTTGCATCATTGGTTTCTCCTTGTTTATCAAGCCGAACATCTAGTAATGGTTGTTTTGCAAACGAATCATCTCAAATTTTATGATGTGGTTGTACTGAAGTCAACTTGATTATACTGCAGATATTACATTCTCATTTGAGAGCTGGCCCAGAAAAGCTGCAGCTTAGTGTAGAAAAACAAAACAAAAACCCAAAAGCAAAAAAGTGAAAACCTGCATCATCTGGATTATGCCCCAGAGGAATATGAAGGGTGAAGAGTCCAATTATCTATTGGAGAACAGGGCAGCCTACTGCACCCGCTTGGTGAGCTTGGTGTTTCTGCACCACTGCCTGCATGTGGGTGCCCTCTTCTGGAATAGTGAAAGCAGGCCTGAGCACAGTGAATGATTGAAAAGGTACGCTGCGGAGGCAGCACCTCCTAGTGACACTTAATAAAATTCTTCATTAGTAAAGACTGGATTTTGGCCTCTGTACTAAACAGAGAAATAGATATTAGGAGTTTTGATAATTCAGTTTTGTTTGTGGTTCTCTTATAAAGGCCCTGAAATCATTAAAAAGAAAGATGCAGTCTGTTTGAGACAAATGTATTCTATATAAATGTCAAAAGAGGTTCATTTGAGGCCATTTTCCTTAGAAAAGTCAAGCATTCATTTCTACTGGGAGCTAACTAATGTGTGTATGCGCTCCAAATAGCATTTTACATGTAATCAAATCCTGTCAGATGCAGTGATCTCATGTGATGATGCAGATAACCAATCAATAATCTTAATGATGGAAGGGAAAGGAGTAGTGATGAGAATGGCTGTGTGATGGGAGCTGATGTCTGTTGTCTACTATGTGACAGACACGGCACTGAGCATTTTCATGGATCTTCTCACTTAGTCTTCACTCCACCATGGGAAGTTGGTACTGTTATCCTCATTTTCTAGATGAAAAAACTGAGGCTCACACAGAATACTAAACTTACCCAAAGGCCCACCTCTGGTGACCGATGGAACCAACTTGAACCTTGGCAGGTCTACCTGGATGGAAGCTTTATGACAGACACTTGCTTTGAGCACCTTCTAAGTTGATGATTGTTACCTATTGGCACACTGACCACTTGCATGAAGAATCCCGTTAATAAACGACGGGAGACTTCCTAATTCTTTTGCCGTAATGGATTTGTGTTAAGATGAAGACCCTGCTAGAAATATTTCTCTGTTGGCACATTTCAGAGTTCCTTCGTCATACTGCATGCCACAGCCTCTCATCAGGTGATCCTACCCTGCAGTGTGGGGTGACTACTATGCCTGTACTGATTTCTCATGGGTAGGGGATGGTCGCCATGGCTACCACACAATTTGCCTGGATATCCTGTGGACAGCTGATACTTATCATGTCTTCGAACCAAACTCATGGGCTTTTCTCCTTCTGTCTCCTGTTTTTCTCTGTGAGTACATGCACGCTCTGATATACACCCCCCCTTCCTGTTGCATTCAGTATCGCGGGTGGTGGCATCACTTTCTGCCAGCTTCTAAGTCAGAGTTAGACTTGGCCCTCTCTGTGAACACTGCTCCACACACATCCCAAAATCACTCGTGTTCTTGCATTTTACTTTCTAAATATCTTTCAGAGCTGGCTTTTTCTTTATATTGGCATGAACTATATTTTAATTCACGTTCTTGTCTCTGGACCAGGCTATTTTGATCACTTTCCTAGCTGGTTTCTCTGCCTTCAGTTTTGTCCTCCTGCAGTTTTTCTTTTATGCTTCAAGCAAGAGTGGTCTTACTTAAATCCAAGTCTAAGTCATTGCTTTGTCCCCTGTGTAGTCCTATAGTGGTTTCCCGTGGGTTACTGCGGTGGCTCAAAATCCTGACATCACATCAGCGTCCACTTGAACCTTAAAAAGAAAAGTGCTGAGGCCACTTCAGCCCAACGGTCTGAGAACCCCTTGGAGTGGACTCTGGCACCTGTCTTTTCTGAAATCTTCACGTATCCTCACATTCACCCATCTACTTGGATATCTAATAGACATCTCAAAGTTAATGTGTTACAGTGGAACTCCTTTCCCTCAAAAGCTGTGCCAACTCTAATTTTCCCCATCTTAGTTGATGACAACTCTACCCTTCACTTTCTCAGACCTCCCATGACCACTTTATATAAAAATATATGTATGTCTTCCCCCAAACTGGGGTTTCTGATCTCTCTTTGCTCTGTTTTTTTCTATAGTAATTGTCACCTTCTAACATATTATGTACTCTATTATGTTTGTGGTTTATTTTTAGCTTCCCTGGGGTAGAAGGCTTTTCTTTTATTGTTCTTTTGTTGTTTTGTTTACTGAAGTATTCCAAACACCTAAAAAAAACATTGCCAGGCGCATGGTAGGAAATTGGTTACTATTTAGTGAATCAACAAAAACATACATACCAGAAAATGACTAGCAATAGCGAAATGAATAGTAGTAAAGGGTATAAAGGACTTGGGTACCGGAGTACCACAGTCCATGTCCAGCCCTGTGCCTCAGCTTCCATCTGTAAAATGGGTACACTGTTACCTACTTCATAAGACTGAGGATCAGATGAGACAGTCCCTGGGAAGCACTTATCCCGAGGCTGGCACATAGTAACTTAATTAACTGTTAAATGCTGTCAGGTGAAGGATACCACTGGAGGTGCTGCAGTTGTCCTGAATCATTTCTCAATGACATTTCCTTCAAGATTAGATTATGTACTATGTCTGCAATGCTTGAGAAATGAACGCCGTAGGTAACGGTGGCCAATAAGATTTCCTTTCTTAGAGACAATTTATGCTGCAGGGTTTTACGCGTGTCTCACTTGGGATGTACTTAGAACGCTTCCTGACGGACCTTCATTCCGGCCATGAGGGCCGAACGTTTGTACTGGCTTTCCCGAGTCCTCTGGTTCCGGGCTCTGGGTCTTCAGCCTGCAGAATCTTCAGCCTGCAGAATCGCAGCGGGGCAATACTGTTAGTTCCACTTGCAGCTGAAGTCATTTCTTTCTCGTCTCTGGGATTCTTTTGACTTGCCTTTGCCTAGGTTCTGTGTACAGTGGAACCAGGTGGCTGTTTGTTGTTGTTGCCTTCACAGAACTCCCAGGGTATATTAATATTTTATAAATGTGGGGTGGGGGGAGCTTTGATGCCTTTGCCTTGTTTATGTTTTAGTTCTAGTTTTAGTACCACACTTAAATAAAAATTTAAAGACTTTTAAAAATTTAAGTTCAAAGTAAATATGAGAAAAGACAATGTATCTGGTACCCTCTGCTGATGTTGGTCTGTAGAACTTTTCCAGGATTAGTTATAACCAGTGAGAAAGTTAGTGCCACATATCATTGACAGCAGAGCAAACAGCAGAGGCTGTGGACACAACTGATTGCTCAGTTCCTGCATTCTTTTGACAGATATTGAATAACTTCAACCTACTCTTGGGATGTGGATACAAAATGACATTCAAGATAGTAGTAGGTGAGAAAAGGGATTTTTTAAAGGCAGAGCTATGTAAAGGTATATATCATGTGCTCTGAAATACAGTGGAGGAAGTTGGAGTATGATTCTTAGAAAAGTTATTTCACCTGCACTCTTATAGGGTCAGTAAGAATTTGCAGAATTTCGGGCATGCCAGAATTTTGGGGCAGGGGTAACAAGTGGCAGAGGGAATAACATGTGAAAACGGTGAGAGCTCAAGTAATATTTCTGAGTGGCCCAACCATGAGTAAGATGGTGGATGGTAAATCTGAAACGGCGTGTGAAGGGCCATATATGATACGCCACAGAATATGCATTTTTATCTTGTGTAGGATTTTTGTAAAGGAGACATGTTATCACATCTGTGGTGGCAGTATGCAGGCTGGAAAGGAGGGTGAACATACAGAGAAAAGAGGGTTTTCCTTTGTATTTAGAGGACATTAGAAAAGAATCAGTAGTTCATAGGCAACAAGAGAAGGTCTTGGTAAAACTATAGAAAAATAGTAAGAATGGAAATTAAATCACAGAAGTAAGTCAGAATAAATCCACAAGGAATCTGTAAAATACACTACCATTTGACTCAGGGAACACCATTATTGCAATTCTTCAAATGAAGGTTAGGAGAAATATTTCAGGAGATGGGGTTACCAGAAAAAATATAGGATACTCAGTTAAATTTGAATTTCTAGATAAACAATGAGGAATTTTTATTGTAAGTATGCCCATGCAATATTTGAGACATACAGAAGACTATTTTTTTGTTTATCTGAAATTCAGATTTAGCAGGGTGTCCTATTATTTTTATTTGGAAAACCTGGTAATCCTTGTATGACAAAAAGGTTATGAAAAGGCCTGGTGATCAGGCTCAATGATCTGATTCTTTTTTTTTTTTTTTTTTTTTTTGGTGATAGAGTATTACTACCTTTGTTTGGAGATGTAGGTGCAGCCCCAGAGAAGCATTTGAGAGAACACAGGGGGATCCTTTGGGATGTCTTTATGTTTAAACCACTGGTAGGGATTCCTCACCTTATGAGATTGTAAGAAGGAAAGGGGAACTATAGAAAAGAAGGGAAAATTCAGACTACTGCAAGTCTCCAATATTCTACAGGCTAGATGGACAGCGTCTTGTGTTTTCCAGGAAACAAAATGGGGTGTCATCCCCACTGAGAGGGATTAGCCAGTTTGCTTTATCGTGTTTGAACAAGGCCCGGCTGCCATTGTTGTTTATGCTCTTGATATACAGTGGCTGCTGTGTTCTGGCTCCTGTTTTTATTCAGGCTGTAAAAACATTACAAAAAGCCCAACAATAAGCACTCTGCTGAGAATGTGAGGTCATAGTAATGTGACCTCACAGGGAGCCAGGGCCTCGGAATCCCTAGCAGCCTGGCAGCCACTAGAGTTGTGAGGTGGAGGAGTTGTGGGGAAGGGGCTCGGAAGAGGAAGTGTGGGCCCAGGCCCACTCTGTGCTCTGTGATGAGCTGGCCTTGCTTTCAGACTTATTGCTGGTGAGTTTGTATCGCCATCATATCACAGACTTTCTGATTTAAAAGGAGCACTCAATGTTCTTGTTCAAGTAATCTCATGGATCGTGGAATGGGACAGAATGAAGCTATCTTGAATGGAGGTATTTAGCCTCACTTTATTCCTAATTTTCTTTTTTTACTGAAGGCTTTTTCAAGATCTGGAGAGGTCTGATGCATACAGATTTTGATATTACCTCCCTCTGGTGAATACGAGGAAAATGAGAAATAGACTGGCCTGGGCGAGACAGTAGAAAGAGGAGGCAAATGTGAGGAATGAGAAACATAATAGGAATGATTTGAGCCACTACATTTTAAAAAATAATGCTCATTAGGTTAAGTCTCTTGTATTTGAACAAAGTCTTTGCTATACTATATGTAGTATGTGGTAAAATTACATTGTTTGCCTGGAGTGATGAAATATATGCCGTGAATTTGCCCTGAGAAGTAAACAATAAGTAGCAGTCTGAGAAGAAAATCATTTCTTTGACATTTATTTGACATGATAGCTAATATATAGAGTAAGAGAATGTATGAGAAAAAAACCCTAGGGATTTTTTTAAAATTTATAAACATTACTTGATTTTAACTAAAATAGTTCTTGGAGTAAATACTTTACATTTCTACCATTTACATGGGAAAGCACAAAGTTGAGTAACCTTTAAAGGTAATTTCTTCTATGACTACTTATTATAGGTTTGCCATATATAATAATTAAATATTTAGTGTTCTGATAAGATAAGTTTCACAAAAGTGGCTGGTAATGTGAACTCTAAAGGAAAATTTAGGATGAAAAAATATTGAAATTATTTGCATGAAGATTTCATCATGATAAAGCAATTGATTGTAATTTGTGGGTATTTCTCTGCTGGAAAATTGTTTAAGAAAGGGTACAAAATACCCCAGTTTGCCTGGATCATTTCCAGCTCATATCTGCTGTCCCGACGTTGACTACACTTTGTGTTTGACTTGACCTTTAAAAAAAAGGTATTTTTATTTATAGTTATAGTAAAATAAGTCGGCATGTGTTTTTGATCAACGTCCACTTTGTATTTCCCGCCTCTCACTTCTCCGTGGTCTCATCCGGAAGGTGTGAGTTGACATGTGCATTGAGCAGAATTTTCACATCGCTGAGTCTCAAAGACACCTGGGATAAGCTCTCTCTTCTCCCTCCCTTAGAAGCCCCCTTTCTGGGCAGCCTGTGGAGTACTTGCTGATACAGTGAACTTGGGAAGGAGTTGCTACGGAGAGTTAACTCCTTCGAGTCTGGCAGTGGCCGGGGGAGCCTGGGACTTGGCAGCCCTGCAGCTACTTGTGTACCAGCTGCTTGTGCAGTAGCCCTGCTTGCATTTGAGTGACAGGGAAGCTGCCGGGCTACCACTTAATTGGAGGACCCATGGGAAACTGGAAGTTGTAACTTAGGTAGAATAAGTGATAGAATAGAGATTGAGCAGTTCTGCTTAAAAATACATTCATTTTTGCTAAAATAATTTTTGTCATTTATTACATGATGTAAGTTTACAACTAATTTTTTTCCTGTCGGTAATGTTTTTTTTTGTTTGATTTTGTAATAAGTATAATTACATATTTAATGATTTTATCATCCCCGTTTCCTCTTTAGAGTGCCCTAATTTAAACAGTAAATGGTTACTGTTCTTACAACTCAGGCCAAATTAAAGAACTATGGGACAGAGCAAGGCCATGCAAACGAGACCTAGGGCCCCACGCACAGCCTTGCCTGGAATGGCTTATAAGTTTTTAAAGGCTGTAAAAAACTTCAGAGACCAAGAATCTTGTGTGATAGGGACCTTATGTGGCCTACAAGGCTGCCATATTTACTATCTGGTCCATTACAGAAAAATTCTGACTATGTTTAGAGTCTGTGGTATGTATGTTGGAAAGCTGCTGAAGCATGGTGGTTTATCGTGAACATAGCTTTGTTTTGTTACCAAGTTAAGATGCATGTTTGGAAATTACTGTGTTCTCATTAGCTCTAGTGTTTTAAATGTGTGATGTAGCATTTTATAGCCAGCTGCAAGCTAGAGTTTGTGACCCTAGTGTGGTCTGTGGGCCTTCCCGAGACCCTTTCAGTGGGTTTGTGAGGCCAGGGTTATTTTATAATAACACTACAGCATTATTTTCCTGTTTTGCTGTGTTGCTATTCACATTGATGGTATAAAGCAATGCGGGGTGGGGGGGGGAGGCATTAGCACAATTCACAGGGGTGGCATCAAAGTGTTCTAGCTATCACTATATTCTTCACTGCCATGCACTCAAAATAAAGGCCAGTTTCACCTAAAAATGTCCTTGATAAAGCAGTACAAATTAAATTAATTGCATTTCAACCCTTGAGTGCATACATACCTTTTTAATTTCTCATGTGACGAAATGGAAAATCTGCATAGAACACTTCTGCTCGTAATGGTTGTGTCCAAGAAAAGCACTTGTATGTAATTTGAGTTGTGAGCTGTAAACTGGTCGCTTTTTTTAATGGAATGCCCTTTTTCCTTTAAAGCGTGACTGAAAAACTGGTCACTTGCAGACATTTTCTCAGAAGTTAATAAAGTGAGCCTATTACTGTAAGAAAAACAACGGACAATTTTTGTTGACAATGATAAAATGTGAGTTTCAGTCAAAAATTAAAATTTGGGAAGACCTGTCTGCACTAAAAGTTTGATAGCTTCCCAATACTTAGATTTTTCTGAAGATATTCGTGGTGACATTAATGAATGTGATATTTTTAAATATCGTATAATGAAGTATGTCAACAAATATTTTGCAAGTGACCATTGCATGTTACAGAATTATGCTTGGATAAAAGATCCATTCAAAGTGTAAGACATTTTAATATAAGGGTATAAAAAATTCATTGATACAATTTTACGTTCTATATTGCAACTAACCTTTTAAAAAAAAAACTACAACTTGTCTTATTTCGGTGTCATATCAAAAAGGATATCTACAATTGTAGATGAAAAGATTATCAAAATACTCCTTATACTTCTAGCAAAATATCTGTGTGGGACTAGATGTGAAATACAATATATGTATTTCAACCAAAACCATATATTGTTACAGATTGAATATAGAAAATCCGGCTATCCTCTGCTAAGTCAGCCATGAAAGAAATTTGTAAAAAATGTAACTGACCTTTATTTGTCTCACTAAACTTTATGTTGTTTTGGAAAATATAGTTATTTTTAATAAAAACATATTATTTATATTCTTGATATGGATTTGTTATGTTAAAGTGAGTTAATATTTGAAATTTTCTGTTTTAATTACTAAAATCCACATAAACAAAGGTCTTTGGAATCATCCATATTTTTTAAAATGTAAAGGTCTTGCTACCCAAAGGTTTGAGAACTGTTCATCCAAGGCTTAAGCAATCCCTTCTTTAATACTTTGAAATAATAGTAATTGAAAATACTTTTATGGATAATTAAAATCATTTTAAATAGTTTTATTTTCATTTAGTTGGCCTATAATATCATGATAATTTCATCAGCTATTTTCCTTTTTGCCACACAAGAAATATCTTTTCTTTTTTTTTTTTTTACCCTTCTTATCAATTCTCACAGCAATGCTGGGGTGAAAACAGCACTATTAGAGGCTCATTCTGAAATGGGGAGCACTGAAATTCTGGAAAAGGAGAACTCCGAAAATCTCAGTAATGGTACCAGCAGCAACATAGAAGCAGCCAAAAGGCTGGCCAGACGACTTTATCAACTAGACAGATTCAAGAGATCGGATGTCGCAAAGCACCTAGGCAAGAAGTATGTCTGTCCCAAGGCTGGTGTCTGAGTGTGTGTGTTGGGAGGTGGTGGGGGGGGGTTAATAGCTTCAATTTTAATAACCAAGTCTATTCTGCTTTCTTATAGCAATGAATTTAGCAAACTAGTTGCAGAAGAATATCTGAAGTTTTTTGATTTTACAGGAATGACGCTGGATCAGTCTCTCAGGTATGATTGAACATCCCTATTTTATTCTTCTTTGCCTCCATATAATTCTGAGAAGAGAAAGTAATGTGCTTAAGCTAAAATCTGATTTTTATTTTTTTAAACCTGTAGTTACTTTATGAGGTTAGCTCAGATTGTACATAGATATTAAATGTAGTAGAAAGAAAAACATATTGTTTGTATGAAATCACACATGACCTCATATTCCACGTCTACCAAATGACATAGTGAAGAACGGTGGCAACGTAAGTGTTGAGGAGAAGTGGAATCTTTGCGAATTTGGTTTTCGAATGATCAATTTATAAGAAGGCTGTTTACAGACTGTAGAATTCTAGATATTTTTCCTAAGCATTTGTTTACAGTACCAAATAACCCTTTTAAGACAGTACTTTGGAATTAACTCATGAATAGCATAAAAATGAATATCGGTATGATAATCAGCAGAAAGTATAATATCTGTAAAAGTGTTTCAGGTGGTAGCACTTTTTTGCTGAGTTCTTCATATGAAGGTGTCTTAAACAAACTGATCCTCACTTTTCATACTATATTGCACTTTACATTTCTAAGAGCAGCTGAAGGCACTACCCAGTCAGCGTTTAATCTTGTTACTTGTCAGAGCCTGGAGGAATCCTGAGATCATCTTCTGGAAACTTCTAGTTTTACAAATCAGGCAACAGACCTGGGATGTGAAGTGAGGATGTTTGGATTATAATGCACTCAGTGACTTATTCGGTGGATTTTGCATAAATCAAGGGTATTCATAGGTTTTCCAAGGAAAGATCTATATTTTTGCTCTGCTTTCTGATGTGTTTTATAAAAATATGAAAAATTAAAGTTTGACCAATGCAATTTATATCAAACTATAAATAAGGGAAAAAGCAATTTTCATTATAGTAATAAGGTTTATTGTATATTACTTTCAATAATAAGATTTCTTAGGGATTTACCTATAATAGAGAATACTCTTAGTGACTGATTTAGATGGGTATGTAGTTCTGGGCATTTTTTCTATTCAAATAGTTTTTGTACATAAATTTATTCCTAATTTATGGAATAAATAAGGTTTTATCTCCCAGTTGCCTCATGATCATACAACAAATGAATAATATAATGTGATAATAGGCATAATAAAATTAACAGAAATCTGCACACATGACAATATAATTGTAATTTTAACAGTGGGTCAGTGGTGATTCCAGTCATGTAACAAGATGACCAAAAAAACCCAAAAAAAACTGTGATCCAGGTAGAGTTTTAAAACAGCCTGTATGGTTCTGTTTACAGTCCTAAGACTGACAGTTCTTTGGTTTTTATTCAACTGATGTTTTTAAATGGCTACCGGACAGTCATATGGGGAAATTACCTACCTTCCCAAGGCTTTCTTTCCTACTGTGTTGGCCACCATGTTATTGCCTTGTCATCTTTTCTATTGACATTTTATAAAATTTAAATTTCAGTATAAATTTATACTGAATGGCCATCTAGTGATTTTTTTTAAAATAACTGTAGATTCTCTTACTTTGTGTAATTAATTTCTTACTGTTTGTATGAATTAACTTTCACTGCAAACAAAGAGTATGGTAACATTTTCTAAAATCTACTTTTCTCCCCTTAATTTTTTTTTTTTTTTTAGGTATTTCTTTAAAGCATTTTCTCTTGTGGGAGAAACTCAAGAACGAGAAAGAGTTTTAATACACTTCTCCAATAGATATTTTTATTGTAACCCAGATACCATTGCTTCAAAAGGTAATCTGATAGAAATGGTTGAATTTTTTTATAATAAGAGTTATTTTTCCTCATTATGAAAGTTATATTTTACTGTGGAAAATATGTAAAATTATACAGAATAAAGTGAAAATCTTCTAGATACCTGTAATTACTTAGAGGTAACTATTGTTAACAGTTTGATTTCCTTCTTCCTAATCTATCTATATAATGTTTTATGTCAAACTGGAGTCATTAGAGAATTGTTTCCTATTATATTTCCCTTTCCTTGTGAGCATTTTCTCATGTCATCAAATATTCTTTAAAAAGTATGATATTTAATGGCTACATCATATTCTACTCTTTTTTCAGTTATTTTTACTTTATTGTCCAGTTCCATAGTATGACACTACACTTTCTTTAAATTGCTCAAGCTTTGTCACTCTGTAATTTTATCTGCAAAGCATATTGTAATAATACATTAAATGCCAGTTTTCTTATTCCCACACTTCTTCCCATACATCTGATCTAAGCTTCTTGACAAAGTACAGGTATGCTTAGTTTTGTGGTTAGTTTTGGAAACATTTACAAACCTCCCTGGAGTTTGTCGTATGTCTCTGGTGCTTTGTTTGATATTCATCAAAACAACAACACTGGCCACTGACTTTGATTTATGATTGTAGTCAACAACGACTTTATGTTGATTGTACTGTTTTTACAAAGCAGCATTAAATGTGTAATTGGTGATGTACCCAATGGAGAGTGTTTTTTTCTCATTTTAATTCAATAAAGCAGTTTTCAGGGTTTGCACATTCTCTGCAACTGGAGAATCTTTCATAAACTTACACATTCTGGCATAAATCACTGAGATTAGATGCATTAGAAATAGTAATTATCTCTTAGCTTCAGTATTACCAATTAACTAAGATAAGTGTGCTTGATATTGACTGAAGTGATTGCTGCCCGCTCTCTGCTGTAACTGACCATCTGATTATTAAAGTCCCAGTAAAATGGGAATTTGTCTTTCTTTATTCCTTCCTTTGATTATATCTAGATTATTTATTCACTGTCTCTATCACTGTCAGCATTGACTACAGAATGAAAGGGATAGAAGGGGGCTGTTTTCATTAGAACCTTTTTCAAATATAAGAAGATGTTGACATTCCTAAGTGAAACAGAAATATGGATTTGTGTGCTCAATTGGCCACTGATAAGGATATTTGAGAGTTGGCTGCTGAGTTTTACAAACCCTTTCGGCAGTTTGTTTTAAATGTATTTAGAATTTGTGCTAATAAACTGAAAGTGGAATAAATATACTTTTAGGCACTCAGTAGCATCTACTTAGAGATGTTAATAACAGAAATCATCTACTCAAAGGCATATTTTTAAAAAATAAGCTGTTTTTAATTCATGAACTCAGTAATTGAACAGGCTTCTCTGTACATTTAGCATAAGTTAATGAGGTTTTCTTGAATCTGCAACTGCTGTTGTCTACTATACTTGGATTAAGAATTGCAGGGAGAGGCTAGGGAGGAGAGAGCCAGCTCTGAGATTTGGAAATGAGAAGCTTAACTCTTAGTGCTTTTCCTTTTATTTTTATGAAGTAGGAAGAGGAGTGGTGTTTCTACATAAATGTGAAATGATCCTTCTGGTTTGGGCACCTCTTTTCCCCTGAATATTTAATTTTTTTAATCTTCACGGATTATTTCAATATTTTACTTATATCTGATTTATAGTATCTTGGACCATTCGAACCAAATTTTTCCTTTAAAGAATGGTAAGAAAGAGGATAACTGTTGCTGCCTTTAACCAGAGAACTAACACCCAAATAGTAAACAGTAAAAAATGCAAATCTAGGTTTTCTTTAACTTCCTTCCTAATTCACTTGCCTTTTAGAAAGTAAAAAAAGTAAAAAAGTATTAATTTATTTTCATTTTCACATCTTGTGAAATTGAGAATATATAAATAAAAAGGTGAAAATTATAATCGTTCAGAGATAATGATCTCTTAATATTACCTTATATATTCTTTTAGATGTATTTATATTTAAATGGAATCATGCTACATGTAACGTGTTTTTCATATAATTTATTGTGAATTATCTTTCCATTTCAACATATATGCTTGGACAATTTAATGACTGAAATATAACAGAGTTGTGTTTTTAGTGCATCATATTTACTTGTTCCCTAATGTAAGCGATGTTTGGATATCCTTGCATTTTGTGTGGATTCTTATTTCTTAGTATGAAGCCGTAGAAGTAGATTTGCTGTGTCAAAGGACATTGTTTCAAAGCTTAGCACATGTGCTATCAAATGGACCTCTTGAGAGGTAGGAATAATTTAGTGTATCCAATAGGGTCCAACTCTGCACACTGAAGTTTTTTAAATAATTTATTCTTATCTATTTTCTGTCTCCCCACACAAATACAATTAATTGTACCTAGCTACAGTATTGTGTTTTCGTAGGTTCTTAATGTATGCTATTTTAATGATAACAAGGAATCCACCAGGAGGTAGTGAATTCACGCTTTCTGTCCTTGTCCCTTTCTGTAGATGGAGTCCATTGCCTCACCTGTGCGATGATGCTACTCAACACGGATCTCCATGGCCATGTAAGTGTAGTGTGTGGACTGTCTCACAGAATTCCAGAATACCTTCTGCTTATTTTTGTGTTCATATATGTTTGTTCTCTGTCTCCCTTTCGCTCATTCTCTACATGGCAGGTAGGTAAACATAACTTTTTTCACGTGCTAGCGTGAAGCCTAATTTTAAGTGAATACATATTGTCAACATGTCTGCAGTTGTTTTATCTGTAATGTGTGTGTGCTGTATCTTCTGTCTCCACCAGATGGCAGAAAAGAGCGTTTACTTTTTTTTTTGTTTTCATTTTGGTTTTTGGTTAGTTATTAGGGTTTATCTTCTATCATGGGGAGAGAGGATGTAAGTTAGGTCTGAAAATGTCAACTGTGTCTTCACTGAATACAGTAGTAAGTGTTAAGAACTCAGCCACTTCCATACCCCTCAGCTCACCCAGTGTTTTACTAGTCGAAATATCAAAATAATCTAATTACCTTCTCATCGTCTATTTAAAATATAAGATGACCTTCTTAAATCTATAATTCTATGTGTAAACTTTTACCTTTCATAGATGTGAATTTTAGCATTACTTAAACTGTTCATATTAGAGAAAATGAGAACATTTTAGTTGAATACAGATCAATATATACTCACTTAGCACAAAAATTATTCCAAAGTCCCAGATTTATTTATCTTGAAGAAAAAAATCAAGCTTCTTGTAACTGAAGAGTCTAGATCATTCCTTGATTCACTTATGTGATTGGCCTTACAATTTAAAAAATCACTTTAAAGAAACTAAAACTTAAATATGTGTCCAAATATGTTCTCCTATTCCAAAGGCCACATAATTCCCCTTTTTAAAAACAATGGTGCTCCTCTTTAAGAAAGGCAAAATGGAATTGTATGGGGCCATTAAGAGGGACTGAGGTAAAAGGGGTTCTACAATCAGAAAAGTAAAGAAGAGGTATAGTGATAGAATCATAATTTTAACACTGTTTTCACAAATCTCTCAATATTTAACTAGGAAGTTCCATTTGCAGTTTGCAAGAGGTGAATTTAGAATAGCTTAGTGACTAATAGACATATGTAACGTGTGTGCAGAAGTTATATAGACTGAAAGTATAGATACTCTCAAGAGACATTCTTGGGTAATAGGGCTGTAATGCGTCTTGTGGAAATGGAAGTACTAGGATTTTCACCGTACGAGCCTTGAAACAAGTATCAGAATCTCATATTCACCCAGCTTGTTATGGGATGGCCATCACTCAGGACTGTCCTGACCGCTATTTTCCTGTTACCAGGGAAGCAAGCGTTCCCTGCTTTCTTCTTTACCGTTCCTATGATAACACTTGCAACTCTGTCCCTTTCTTTTCCTCCCACTCAATTTGTCAACCTGACTTTCAGCTGAAGGAGGCAATTTTGAATACACTTGTCCACATACAACCTTGATCCATGCCAGGGATTTCCAGAATGAGGAAACTTCTTCACATCAGATAGTTGGAGGTCTCATCCACATATGAATATTGTGCATTTAGTGTCTGTTGACTGAGAAAATGTGTCATGAAGAAAAAAAAGAATTCAGTAATAGTTCAATTCTTATTTAAAAGTTGAGGATCTCATAGAACTTTTATGAAAGGTGCTAGATTTGGGGGGCTATGTTTGTATTAAAAGCTGCATTGCTTTTTAAAAAGCTAATATTGCTTTAATAATACTTTCAAATAAATGTGTATATCTTATTAATCACAATAATTTGAAACACAGTAATAAATAAAGGTGTGAGGTTTATTATTAATTAAGGTAACTCAGGTGCTTGCTACCCAAACAAGCTATGGGCACCCCAGGGTCTGCAGCCCACAGGTTCAGAACCGCAGATCTTGGATTTGCTCTAGCTGTGTCTTCAGACCACTTTTGAGGAGTTGAAAGGAGATTAAGTGACACATCACACTTCTTTTTGGCAACTAGAATGGGAGGCAGTTTATTTAAATGAACATTTTAATATCATCTTGAGTTATGCCAGTCATACATAATTAATCGTAGGAAATAGTGGCAGAATTACATATTAGGAGAAAATTATAAATACAAGTAAATCTTTATAGCATCTTCAAAATCATGTTTTGGGTGATTATTCTCAGCTTTGTTTTTATACTTAAGTTTTTATACTTTGTTTATGTACTTAAGATGGTCTGTTATTAGGTTTTGTTTAGTAGAAGTTTTTTTTTTTTTAAATCCCTATTTACTATGTGTGCTGTTTCCAGTCTGAATGCATAGTAGCGATCAAAAGAACTAACCATATGAAAATGTGTTTCTCTTATCTTCCTCCTCTGGATTCATTTAAAAAATAAATTTTCCTTCTAGGTGGTAAGTTTTTATCCATAATTCTAGATGTAGCTTCTCTTGCATCATGATTGCTTGATCCATTGTTATAGTGTCTGTTTGATTTATTAGCATGGCCCCTATGAAAGTGAATCATTCAGAATATAAAGTGAATTGTTTCTAACTCTTGTCCCTTTTCACCTTCTCCTTATGCCGCACTGCTTAGGCCATCATCTCTCGTTACTCCAATGCCAGAGTAATTCTTGTGGAGAATGAACTAATAAGCCGTTTTCCTTTTCTTCCTTACCATTGTGTCATAGTAAAAATATAACAGCATGACCTTTCTAAGAAGTGCTGAGACTAGCTTGTCCTCATGCTCTCAGCGGGGGAGGCATAATTTGGGAGGTTAACTCCTTTTGGCTGTTCCTTGGATTGAAAATGCATTGATGTGGACTTTCGTTCTTCCTGCTAATTTTCTTACTAATAAAATGACAGAATGTATACTAATATGTACTAATGTAATGAACCTAATAGTGTTACGTGTTGAATGCCTTTCTGTCTTTTCTAATTTATTCTCTCATTCAACAAACACTTAGAGTATGTCTGCTCAATTCCAAGTTCTGTGCCATTTGGGTAAGGATGAGAAATGACGGAGGCATGTTCATGGAAGTCAGATCTCATCCCTGGTGGTGTCGGCCAGGCTGACCTCTGGCAGTCAGGTTTCACTGAAGAAATGGTAGCGGACGACTGAGGTGCGGCGGTGGAAAAGCACAGGGGCCGTTGGACTATAGTTAAACCTCACTAGGGAGGCTAGGAAAAACCAAGCTGATGTGCATACAATATTTTTGGGACAAATTCATTCAGATGTTATAATTATTGGAACTAAGAATGGCAATTCCCTTCAGTACCTATTTTTGAAAAAATATGAATGATTCATCATTATCTTAGCAATAATATTGACTTGCTTTTACTTGTCTGCCAGTGGTTCTCTTAAATTTTTATAGTTGTGGTCAAATGCCTAATTTGCTGAGTATTCTCTTATTTTTAAAATGCTTCTTCATCTGTGAAATATACATGTAAATTAAACTTTTACGTACAGATAAATTTCTGTTCAAACAGACTCTTAGAGTTGATTTTTCTCTTGCTATATTGGAATTAACTTGTACTGAATTTTTTTCCAATTGTCAACAAGGAAAGCCAAAATCTTTTTTTTTGTTGTTTTGGTCTTAATATGTTATTAGAAATGGTATGAATAAAGGCATCCATCATATTAGAATAAATTCAAACCCATTCCTTTTCTGAACTAAACTTCACATGTGCTCTGTTGACTACAACTAGCTCCTTGGACTTCCATCCAGCCATACTGCAGAATTGTCTCCAGGGTGAAGTCGCATGGCGGGGGCAGGAAGCAGGCAGGAACTTCTCACCAGGGCTGGGCCCTGGGGTGGAAGGAAGTTTTAGGCACAGAACTGAGCTGCAATGAAAAGTGGGAGAGAGGTGTGTTGGTGGCCAATTTCACAACTAAAAGTCAAAAGTTCTTTAAGACAGTGGCTGCCCAGGGTCAGGCCATGGTAAGAGGCGATAGCCAGGATATTATTTTTAATCAAGATTTGTGACAGAATTTACCCTTTAACACCATGGCTTGGGATTTTGCCCACAGTCTCTCTCTGATGTCCAGTGTTGGCGGGAGGCAGCCTACCCTGTGCAGCAGGTATAAGGGAGCCAGAGTACGGTTTTTTTGGAATGGCGGCTCTGGGCCTCAGGCTGGGCATCCGGCAGGTACTTTGTCTTTGGGATGCTCAGGGTGTGCTGAATATCGTCCTCAGTGTTCCGAGCTTAATGTACGAGACAGCACCTTACTAGCTTTTTATGCTGGCTTGTAGGTTGGAAAAAGGATGAAACCAAAGCTAGGATACCATATTGGCAGGGGGAAGAAAGACATCAAGGCATAAAGTATAGGTTTTGTAACAACAGTGTTAAAAAGATATGGGTAGTTTAGTTTGAGTTAAGTTGTAGGAATTCATTATTTTTCAACCTGTAAACTGCATTGATAATTGTGAGCTTTTAATTCTTAGATTGGCTCTCTAGGAACCTAGAATTTTAAATAGTGAGTAACATATTTGGTTTATTAACAGAAGTGGAAAATGACTATAATAAGAATTGTTATTAAAGAATTTTAATCCTTTAATTCTTATATTGTGCTATTTTATAATTCCACCCTCAAAAGCACGCTGAACCTCCATGAGGTTGATAGATAGTTGATATCTTCAGGAAGTCTCTCAGTCCCTGTGATTAGCATTGTACCTAGCAGCTGCCTTACGTGCATTTTGCCCGCTGCCCCCTTTCTCCCTGCAGAGTGTCTTCTCTCTTCTTTCCCTGTGTGTGCTCTCCTACCTCCTCCGTGCCCTCTGCCAGGAAAGCCATCCTTGGCATTCATTTCTTTTTCTTTCTGGGCTTTTATGCTGCTGTGGATTCTGGCTGTGGTTTTCTTTTCATTGAGCCAGCGCTGCCTCCTTCCCTTGGGGTCCTGTCTCCCAGCTCCTTGGTGTCAAGTCCTTTTCACCGGATTGGGAACTCCCAACCCTAGTGACGTCCCGCCAAGGCTCTCATCTCTCGGAGCTTCTCATTGACCCTGAAAGTTCACAGAAGCATCAGGCCTAGATCGCAAAGCCTTTAAGGGTTTCTAAGGAGGCATGGCGTTCAGTTCTACTGTTCCTGTTTCTGCTGCCAGAACAAGCATTTATGGGATAGTCTGAGAACCTAACTATCAGTGTGGAAATGTTTTTATAGAGAAATGTCATGGCTTCAAATTTTTCAATTTTAAAATGGTCTTTGGAATATAATTCACTATCAGACTGATAATCTCTAGATTTTAATAGGAATCCTCTTTTAAGTATGTCAGAATTAATCATGCACGGGTAGATTTGCTTGGCTCCTGTGACTCCTCCAAATGAAAGCCTCTGTTCTTTTTTCCCTTCCCCCACTTCTCCCTGCCTGCACCTCTCTCTCTTTCTCTCTGTTCCCTCTCTCCCCTCTTTTCCTTCACTCCCCACTCTTTTTCTCTTATCTCACTTTCTTCACCTTTTTTTTTTTTTCTTTTGGCTAGTTCTATTTTACTTAGAATAGGTTCATATATAATATAAAATATAACATAGCTTTTATCAGTTGAGTGAGTGGGGCTCATTCAGGGACTTCAGATTATCTAATTTTTACATTATTCTGTCACTACATCCCTTTCTTTCTGACCGTTAGGAGTTTTTCACATTCACACAGCTCATTAGTAGAAGGGTGATAAAGGAAAGCATGGGAAACTCCATTAAGTCAGTTTTTGCTCTTTCTTCCTGCAGTTGACTTGGAGAAGGAGGGAGAAATGAGGATAAGGAAGGTAATTAAAACCTCTGACCTCTAATCCCATTACTTAATTAAATGCCTGTCCTATGACAATCACATTACAAGTAGAGTTTGTTCATAACTTGATAATGAGGACAGTGTCTTTTCCATTATCTTCTCAAACTTTAGAGGAAATATTTTCTATGAAGTAGTGAGAGAATCTATTACCATATACGCCTCTAACTTTATGGTCTCAGGATTCCTTTATACTCTTAAAATGTTTTGAGGACCCCAAAGAGCTTTTGTTTATATCTATTAATATTTATCATATGAGAAATTAAAATGGATAAGATTTTAAAATTTTTATTAAATCCTTTTAAAATAGCATTAATCTATTAAATGAATAACATACTTTTTATGAACAATAATTGTACTTAAAAGAACAAAAGAATTTAGTGAAAAGAACAGCATTTAAAATATTTTGCAATTATCTTTCATAGTGTGTCTTTCTAAAAGACAGCTAGATTCTCTGCTTCTGCATTTAGTCTGTTGTAATATATCACAAGTTATGTAGCTTCTAGAAAACTTAGCTATAACTTGTGAGAGAAACAGCGTAAGAAAAGCATATTTAGTATTATTACTATAAAAATAGGTTTGACCTCATAGACACCCTAAGTAGGATTCCTGAAACACTTTGAGAGCGACTATATCACAATATTATTTTCAGTCGCCATATTTTTTTTTTCTTTATACCACATCTGGTTCCTTTTTGATGGCAATGTGTTACATAAGTGTTAAGAAAAATTCCAGTGATACTTCAGCTACCCCTAAAGGCTGTACTTTTAACACTTAGTTAGCTCTGGGATAGGTTTATGAAAGGACATTTTGAATATCACAGCTATAGCTTCCTGGTTTGGAAATTTACAAAGCGTCCTGCCTTACCCGCTAATCATGCATATAAAAAAATGCACACCTGAGGGCAGCATCGCACTAACTTATTTTATAGAGAAGCCTACAGAGCAAAAGCAAAACAGGAGCTTTTAGCAGAGCTACAGAATTTCAGTAATTACCAAATCAGTAGTATGCCTTTTCACCATTTATTGTAACATGTTGGAGGAGGTGGAATTGTCATGTGGGAGGGCATGCCTGCTGTGTTTTTAATATTCCAAGATTTGTGAAGCCAGATTTTACTGATGGCTCAGGAGAGCTTTTGGTTTCTCTGAAAGTCTCTTTTCCATAAAGCTTTTAGAATGCATACTATTAAAAATCAGAAATTTTAGGATCATTTTGCCTAAATCTTCAACGTCTGGCTTGGAGTATATACTGTGGCTTTCTTTCCTGGTGAATACTTAGCAGCTGGCCCTCAGGACTGAGTTTGCATTGGGTCTTGGCTGGAGCTTTGTAGAAGGTTTCATTCCCCCAGTTGTCAGGGAAGGCATGCTCCAAGCAAAGACTTGTTTACACTTGCTGAGTTTTGGACTGTAGCTTGTATGATTTCGAGGTGACTCTGTAAAGAATGAAACTTGCCATCCTAACTTTCTCCCTTTGCTCTCATTGTTACCACGGAAGTTTGGAGCTGATTATCTGCTGGGGTGGGGGAGGAAAATGCCATAAATTTAGCAAAGGAAAAACCTGAAGCTAAGGCACAGAATATATCAGGATGCCTAATGTATGTGCATGCCTGCTTGTCTTGTTGTCCTCAATATCAGTGCTACTTCCTTCCAGTTTTCTTTTAGATCAGGAGCTGGGAAAGTATGACCCACAGGCAAAATCAAGCAAGTAAAGTTCTATTGGAACACAGTCACGCCCATCTGTTTATATCTTCTAAAATGACAGCGTTGAGTAGTTGTAACAAGGACATTATAGCCTGTTTAAAAGCCTAAAATATTTCCTATCTGGTCATTTACAGAATTTTCCTCTTCCGGAGTTCTGCCCTTAGCCCCGGAAACCTCTACCCGTCCCCAAACATGGTAGGGTCTGGTTGAGGTTGGTCCTTTTACTTCACCTTCTAAATGTGAATGTGTTAAACACATCTTGAGTTTTTCAGAAATGATACATTCATCAGAGTTTCTAAAAGGCACTTAATGTAGCTTTAAAATAAATGGAGAAAACAACTCTTTTTGTATTGAAAATGTAATTGATAATGGCAACATAATCATTTTGGAGAATAGTCTGACATTTGTCTAAGGATGAGAACCCCCAATCTAGGATTTACTGACTTTTTGATGAATATTTTCTCTCATTAAAGATGATACCTTACTTGGGTCAATATTCAAGACTTGGGCCTGCCTAGTATTTGGGGATTTCAAATAGAATTTTTATTTTTTGTGGATTTTCCATTTTTTGTATTATCTTTTTAGGTTTGATTTAAAATTGCTCCTGATTTTAAAGTAATGATCCAGAGATTCATTTTCATTAAACATTTCAGATTTGATAAAAGTGATATAAAACTTGGGGAGCATTTAAACATATATGTCAGTGAGACACAAAATGGGCTAATCTGATCCTTTGCTCTTTTGCTCCTAAACCTTACCTAGAAGAATTACCATAGGAGGAGGACAATGGCAAATGTAAACAGCCTCAACTAATGAATTATTCAAGAAGTTGTTGGGCATTTTTGACTCTTAGAAAGTCATATATCTTGGTTACCTTTATTCCCTGCATTGGTCAGACAATTTGAGGTGCAGCGTAGTAGGTGATTGCACTAATGCTTCCTTAGTGTGGAGGACCCAACGTGTTTGAACTGTTTTGTTTTGTTTTGTTTTGTTTTTGGTCTGAATTTACATATCCATTTTTGCCCTGAGTTGCTATTATTTTCATTGCTATTTCAAAGTCCATGTGAGTCAAACTGGTATCGTTATACTAATGTAGGTAATGATATGGTGACTGTGCAGGTGTATGAAAAGCAGTCAAATAAGCAAGTAAAATAAATATGGATTTAGAATGAAGTATGTTTTATAACTCAAAATAACTTAAGGGACTTTATCATTGTATTTATTTATTTATTTATTTATTTATTTATTTATTTTAGCTGAGCCATCCTGCCACCTGTTGGCAGCTTAGTGGCAGCTCAGCTCGGGCTGGGCATCGAACTGCTGTTGCTCAGGGCTCAGCTCGCACTCTTGAGCAAATCATTGTTTTTAAATGTTAAAAAATATAGAAACTCCTGTTAATTGAATGATAGTTTTATTTACACCTTCCGATAAATATTCATAATGTCCAAAAAAAAGCATTTTGACTTCACTTTAAACACATTGTTCATGAACCTTCCAAAAGAATTTTGAAAAAATTAGTATCCTACCTTCTGATTTGAAGTTGTCATCTAAAATTTTTTATTGTAAGTTAAAACATAAAAGGATAATTTTTGATGTGGACATTAACTATTGATATCCGAAAATAGTCTTTCATTAAAGTCTAAAGATCATAGTGAGGTAGAAGCATTTCCTAATGACAGAGTAAGACTTCCAAAGTAAATGACAAAGTACTATCTGCTTCTCCAAAAAACAGTGTGAACACCAGCAAAAACATGGTCAAATATTAACATTTTCAGAACTCTTGAAATTAACCAAAGGTTTACAACAATCTAAAGAGTATTTATTGAAGGGGGGAAAAAAAAAAAAACAGCCAGATTTCCGTAACAGCCTTAAGCTTTATGGTGTTTTCACTTTCCCTATTTCCCTTCCCCTCTCTCTGGCTCCATAGTAATCTTGAAAATCAATAGCCTCACAATCACAGTAGCTGTGAAAACCAGAGGCCTAGCATTCACTGGAGTTAGCAGTTTTGGGCTTTTGTGATTGAAGGGAGAAATAGACAATTCAACAATAATGGCTTGAACTTCATTATCCCACTATGATTCTAATAGTGCTCAGAATAACTACAAAGAATATCCACGAAGAAATAGAAGATTTGAGTAATGCTATAAATCAGTTAGATATAGCAGAGACATCTATAACACACTCCACTCAACAACAGCAGAATATGTATGCTTTTCAAGTTCACGTAGGACATTCTCCAGAAAAGGACATAAAACAAGTCTAAATAAATTGAGAAGGTATGAAAATACACAGTATGTTCACTGACCACAATCAAATGAAATTAGAAATCATAAGAAGAATGAAATTTGTGGAAATTAAACAACAAATTCCTAAATAACCTATGGGTCAGAGATGAAATTCACAAGGGAAATTAAAAAATGCTTTGAGGTGAATGAAAATGAAAACACAACATAAAACTAATGAGGTGCTGGTCTTTTGAGCTCCTTTCTCTCAGCCTGTTCCAAACTCTTTGGAGTGTACTTTCTCTTCTAATAATGGACCCTTGAGCCACTGCTTTCTGCTCAGACCCGCTTCTATTTCTATGAAGTGTACTTTTTCTTCTAATAAACTGCTCTTTCACCACTTTGGAAAAAAAAAAGCTAATGAGGTGCTGGTAAAGCAGTACTAAGAGGCAAATTTGTTGCTATAAATGACTACATTAAAAAAGAAGAATGAGGGCCGGCCCAGTGGCGTGGTGGTTAAGCACTGGCTTGGGAAGCCAGCGGCTCCGGTTCGGGTCCCACATATGAGGGCCAGTGACACTGCCCTCAAAAAAAAAAAAAAAGAAGAATGATCTCAAAGCAGTAACCGAACTTTTCAATATAAGAAGCAAAAGTAGAGCAAACTAAACCCAAAGAAAGCAGAAGGAAGGATTTAATATAGAGCAGAAATAAATGAAATAGAGATTAGAAAAATAGGAGAAACATTTTAATGAAACCAGAAGTTTACTCTTTGAAAAGATCAACAACATTGACAAATGCCTAGCTAACCTAGCCATAAAAAGAAGATTCAAATTGCTAAAATCAGTAATGAAAGAAAGGTTATTACTATTACCTTACAGATATAAAAAGGATTATAAGTGAATGCAATCAACAGTTGTGTGTTAACAAATTAGATCACCTGTGTGAAATGAACAAATTTCTAGAAAGGTAAAAACTACTGAAATTGATTCAAGAAGAAATATAAAATCTGAATAGACCTATATCAAGTAAAGAGATTGAATAGGTAATAAAAACTTATCAGAAAGAAAAGCCCAAGACCAGATGGCTTCACATATGAATTGTATCAAACATTTAAAGAGGTTTAATGTAAACTCTTCTCAGAATCTTCAGGGTAGGGAACGCTTCTCAAATCATTCTATGAGAACAGTATTACCTTGATACCAAAACCAGACAAAGCTATCACAAGAAAACTAATATCCCTTATGACTATCCCTTGTAAATATAGACACAAAAATCCTTTAAAAAAAAAAAGTAATCCTAATCTAGCAACATATAGAAAGGATTGTACATCATAACCATTTGAGATTTATTTCAAGAGTGTAAGATTGGTTCAACGGATGAAAATTAATCTAATACACCGCATTAATGGAATGAAAGAGAAAAGCCACACAATCATCTCAGCAAACACAGATAAAGCATTTACCAAAATCCAACACCATTTCATGATTAAAAACCAGTAATAAACTAGGAATGAAAGGGAATTTCCTCAATCTGAAAAATGAACATCTATGAAAAACTTGTAACTAATATCATACCTGATGGGGAAAGATGGAAAACTGTCTGCTCTTGCCACTTCTGTATAATGTATTAAAGATTTTAGTCAGGGTAATTAGACAAGAAAAAATCAAAAAGCATCAAAATTAGAAAGGAATAAGTAAAACAATCTCTGTTTGCAGAAGACCTGATTTTATAAATAGAAAATCCTAAGGAATTTACAAAAGAAAAAAGAAAAAAAACTACTAGAGTCTAAAAAGCAAATTCATTAAGGCTGTAGAATTAAAGTTAAATATACAAGATCAATTGTATTTCTATTCTAGCAATGAACAGTATGAAAATGAAATTAATTTTATTTACAGTAGTGTCAGAAATATTAGATACTTAAAAATAAATTTAACAAAATAAGGTAAAGACATTGACATTAAAACTGAAAAACATTGTTGAAAGAAACAAGTGGAAACTTATCCCATGGTCATGGATTGGAACACGTAATGATAAGAGGCGGACCCTCCAACATGATCATCTTCACAGTCAGCACACCCTCACTGTCAAAATCCCAGCTGACTTGACAGTGTTTGATCTGATATACTTGATAAGTATTGGGAAACGTGAGATACTGTCTTTTTCAATATAATGTCATGATATAGCCTTTTTCAATATCTTTTGAAATAGTATTTTTCACTGAAGTTCCTTTCTGTGTTTTAAATGAATTTTCATCAAAATTTAGGACTGCAGATTTAGCTATTCAAATTATGGAAAATATCTCCCAAATATGGTAATTGGCAAAACCAGTTCTCGTTGTTAAAACACTCGTCCATCTTTCATGTAAAAGAGACTTTGCTCTTTTTGCTGATAGAAGAGGCAAGGTTTTAAACAACAGTTATTTAGCACTTCAACTGTAATTAATTAGACAGCATGGGACAAATTTGTTTCATGTTGTAAAGTAAAAGGGCAATTGTGAAAGAAGAAGTGGGAAGTGATTGCTTTGAAGACACATAGATGTATATGTTCTCAGGCAGATCTGTATTTTTGAAGTTAAGATTCTGTATACATACGTCCTTAAAACCATCCATGGTTTTGCATTCCTTCTAAAGTCTTTATCTTCAGGAATACGCTGCCGCAGGTTGAAGACTATTGTTCTACCCCACTGTTAGTCTTTTATGAATAAAATAGCCTTGCAGAGCATACGTTTTCTTTGTATGTGTGCTGTGTACAGGAATATTCATATGTTGGTACACTTCAGGTTCACTTGGACCACATTTTGCCAGAGACCCCAGCCTGTGCCACTTGTTTGTGTCCTCCAGCCCTCTCCTGCACTCATGTCCGATTTCTCTTGGTGCCCAGATTGAACCTGAGAACCCTCCACAACTGGCAGCTTTGGCCAGTTGATTGAAGCTGGCATAGAAGGTGATTCTCTGTCATAGCAATTTTATTAGTTTTCTCAGTCAGCCTCTTTGTATCTTTTCTCTGTTTGTAGTTTAGATTTTCTGATTACATTTCATTTATTAATGTGATTTTCTTTGGTTAAACTGATTATCCTTGAATTGGCTTGGAAACATGTTTGGAGACAGTTGTCCGTGGGGCTCTTGCTTTTCTGTTCATTTTGTGAACAGAAGCTTTGATTGCCTTTGTTCTGGCCTATCTTTTAAAGATTATTTCTGTAGTTAGGAGCTTTGCAAGATATGATTCCAGACCGATGGATACATTTCCTTATAGAGCAAAGGGGTGGACATGCCAACTGCCCATTACAAATATGCCGGTTCCCAAAGCTCAGGGATCCATCTCTTCCTGTACCATAACCCACTGCAGGTGCAGGTGTCAGCTGACCCTCCTTAGGTTGCTCTCTGAGAATTGGAACTCAGGAAAATGCTGATATTCTGGCTACTTCTATTGTAAAAATTCCTGCACCTCTGACCCAGGAGTCTTACTACTTCTGCCAGAATTCATGAGATTGTGACAAAAAGTAGGCTAAAATCTCAAATCTTTCACAATTCTTGAAAATATGTAAGAAATACAAATAAAAAGGCAAATAAATACCTATCAGTTCATCTCAGAAATGTCATTTCTATCCATGTTTTCCATTAAAGACTATGTTATATATGAGTATTAGTTACATAAATGTAGCATAGATTTTTTTTCTTAGGTTAAAATAAAGCTTTGGCATAAATTTGCTGTTTATTTTAACGACAGTTTTAAAAGCGATAGCTTTTCTTTTGTAGTTTTTCTTTTGTATTTGTAAATGTGTACATTTGTATTATATGTATGTATGTGTATATATACACATATATTGGGGTCTATGTGTGTATTCATGGTTTGGAAAACCAAATCAGTCTTGCTTTACCTAATTACATTGTTAGGAATTCATCTTAATTCTATATATGTCATTTTGATGTATTATTTGCTTCTATTCCAGAATATTGGAAAGAAGATGACCTGCCAAGAGTTCATTGCAAACCTCCAAGGGGTAAATGAGGTTGGTGATTTCTCTAAGGATCTACTGAAAGTAAGCATTGAAATATTTGTTTTTAATATATGCTTATGTTGATATATTCTTATGTACATATTTCTATCCAAAATAGGCTAAGGATCACTTCAGTATTTTATTTTATTTTTACCTTTTGTTTTATTGGTGATGTTTTTGACTGGACCTTGTCTTTGGTGCGTCAGACTACAAAGTACCCTTCAATTAATAACTCCTAAAAGTCCACATTGTAATCAGTAATACTGAGATGATAAGTAGATTTGGAACAATTGGTGACACAAATAGTTAGTAGACAGATTTTTATTTATTTGTAAGCAGACTGTCAGAATTTGAGAAAGGTCACAAAGATATATTCACTATGGAAACAAAGACATTTGCAGACCATACTGGAAGCAGTTCTGACTGTATTCAGTCCCTGGTCATAGCACTACTCCGGTTGTCTCTGGAAATAGATTAAATTAGATCTCAGTAAGTGCAGAATTCTTGAATAATTTTCACTTGCCTTTTTTTTTTTTACTGGTAACAGCATGTTTCCCCATCATCAGATTGTTTTTAAGGAGACAACAAAGTCACCTTTGGAATTCATAACATTCTACAACAGTATAAATGAGATGTGCATTTGATCAAATACAAAGTAGTGATTGATAATGGATGTGAATATTTTTTAGAAGTTCAGGATAAGATATGTGTATTGAGAATGTGATTTTTACAGATTTCTACTTGTTTCTAGCATTCTTTTTAAAAACTTTATACACATGTAGATTTCCTTTAAAATCTGTTCCTTTGAATGAATTTGCTAAGAAAGGTGACACATTTGAATGATGCTATCATTTGGAAATGTACCAATTAAAAGATAAGTCCTTTATTCTGTTTTATGTGACTTTTAAACCATGTAAAATACAGAGTTCTGCAAGATTTGGAAAGACATATATACTGTAGAAAATGAAAGAAGTTCTAAAAATGTGACGTTAATTGCAGCTTGTTAAAAATTACATTATGAACAAAGCAGGAAGAAAAGTAGGAAGGTATTTTTTCTTGAGATATAATTGGCATACAGCATTATATTAGTTTCAGGAGTACAACATAATGATTCAATATGTGTATATATTGCAAAATGATCATCGCAATAAGTCGAGTTAATATCCATCACCATACAGTTACAGAATTTTTTTTTCTTGTGAGAACTTTTAAGATTTATTGTCTCAGAGACTTTAAAATGTGCAATACAGTATTATTAACTATACTCACTGTACTTACATCCTCAGGACTTATTTATTTCATAACTGGAAATTTGTACCTTTGACTCCCTTTAACCCATTTTGCCCCCCTCCACCCTCTGCCACCAATCTGTTAAGGAAGATGTTTTTAACTTGTTTCTTTATGGAGCAAACGCTGCCATTTCTGAAGCTACCATTGCAAATGGGAATGAGCAATAAAAGGTGTTGGGTTGTGACATGATAAATATGTTTTGTACATTCATGGAAGCTATACTCTCCACGCAGGTTATCCAGTCTGTTTTCAGTCTTAGGGGTATTAGTATGGAAAATACTGCTGTCTTTCTAAGAGGATTTGTGAGGCTTTTATCAAGCTATGTCAAAAATGAAAATTGAAAGGACATTTTTCATGGTGCAACTTTTAGATTTTAGTGGTCGGCTTATGGTAGCATGCACGACTGGGGCTAAATTATTGGGCAGCTTTAGAGCATGTTTATGGAGCTGTCGGAAACCAGATGTACTCACTGTACAGTCCAGTGGCCACTGTTCACCTTGGGTAAACATATGTTCTTTGATTTACTCTGCCAGGAATTTGCTAGGTGATTTGTTGCGGTTGTACAATTGAGATCATGTTCACAAGCCTCGCGGGGGAAAACTATGTATTATCCTATTCTTTACTTACTATGGGAAGATGACAGTGAAATGGCACTGAAAATGACAGTGGCGTTTGGTTTGGAAATTGTCAAGTAAAATATTGATTTCCTTTCACAGCAAACACCAGCCACCCAAGATAAGTTATTCATTTCAGTAAGAATCTGGGTTTTACTGTAAAGTTCAGCAAGAAAAGTTTTTCTTTAAGCCATTTTTGTTTTGTTTCACTCTTCTATGTAGCTGTTCCTTTTCCCTTCCCTTCCATCCTCCTTTCCCTCCCATTCTTTCTCTCTGTTTTTCTATTTCTTTCTCTTTCCCCTTATGCTTTCTTTGGTTTTCTTTTTGTCTCTTCTCTCACAGTCTCTCTTTATCACTACCTCTTGATTCCCTGATGAGATTAATTATTGGGTAGAATATTAATTTGAATTTTGGGGGAAAATACACATGCTACACGGACAGATACATATATTCATACAGATCAACACAGAAATGTTTGATACCATCTTATAGGTTCTGGGTAGCGCCTTTCTCCCTTCTTCCATCCCCTCTCCATCTGACAGAATCACAGGCATGCATAACATTGGGTTTAATTTATGAGGTAAGGGGCTTAATGTTACATGGATTGAACTGAGGCTTTTATCGTTACATGTTGACCTTACTACTTTCAGATTTCTTTGCGCTGGAATTTGACTTATGCCTGCTGTTCACTGGGGTTGTGTGGTCAGTAATATTTAGTGAAGAGCCACTGTTCTGTGTTCACGTTTTTTAGGCTTAGAGAATCCAATGGGCCCCTGAGAAGTATGCTTCTTGCTTCCTTAAAATAGACAATTATTCCATATTAAAAGTATACACTGAATTCTGCTCATTCTCAACAGAAATGGTTATGAACAAAATAGATCTTAACATACTTAAAAATGTATGAAAAATGAGAAACTTGTTTCAAGCCTTTAATTCTGAGACTTCAGTTAGTGTTTTGTTGTAAACTTGCCTTAGACCATTTTGAAAGGATAGATGATACACTGAGCCCTCTTTTACAATTTATAATTCCACTGCAGTTTCCCTGTTCACTCAAATGACCTAAACAGACATATGCGTGCTTTGTGCACATCAGAATCTTTTTCCCACGAGTTGCTTAATGTATATGTTATAGATATCTACAGTATAAAGTGGAATAAGTTGGGTTCCAAGGCACAACCAGTGATTGAACGTTATTTAGGTTCCTGAAACCTGGGGTCTGCCTGGGAGGATGCGATGTTTGAGACAGGCCTTTGAAGTATAGGTACAATTTCAGTAGAAGATTTACTTTGATTTTTATTGAGGTTATTATTTCATTTCATCTCCCATCCACAACACTGATGTGCTCTGTTTCTCATAAGACCCCTCCCTATTATCTCACCAAATCAAGACAGTAATTCATTCAGCAAAATATGCCAAACCATCTGGCATGTTTCATGGCTCTACAAGGCCTCTCCATCCCAACATTTGGATGTGGTTTGCCTTCAAGCATCATTTGGGATAAGGTGGAAAAGAAGGGGAAAAGGAAGGTTCTGCTTTTGGTTATGAGACATTTAATAAGATATTCCTAAGACTCTCTAATAGTAAAACACTTAAGGGCATGAATAGAGAGGGATGAGAATGTAAAATGTGGGCCAGTTCTGGATTGGAGGCTGAACTTTGAGAAAGGTGGATGATTGTTGTCATGGATTTGGGAACTATAATGACTGGACTCAAATCGCAGCTCCCCTCTCTTATTAGCTGATGGATTGTGAGCAAATTCATTTAAACTTTGTCTCTTGATTTCCTCATCTGTGAAATGGGAGATTTTATTTAGTCCCTATCCCATCTAGTTTTTTAAATATAACTTCTATTTCCAATATGATTTTATTCTTTATCGTGCTCAAAAGAGATTCCATTCCTTCCTAAAGATATTTGGACCTAAGATACTTTACAACTCATAGGGCCAAGTGAGATTAGTGCCTATAAACAAGACCTCTATTCTGCATCCTTTTTTAGCCTAAGCATTCACACTGTCTTGCTCTTTAAAAGGAACCATCTGAGACCTTGACCTTGAGCATTTCCTCCTTTCGTGGTAAGATTTTTAATCCTCATCATTTATGACTTTCCAGAGACATCCTGGTTCTAAAGAATAGCCGTCAGGATCCCCACAAGAGGCATTTGTTCTAAAAAATCCATCTAATATTGTGTAGACACCTGAAAATGAGCCTTGGTTACCTCTGTATTTTCCTTGCCTTTTTACCTTAACAACAGTCTCTTTCTCCTGGGCCTCTCACTCTTTCCACATTTTTATATCTTGTACTTGGTGTTGGGTGAGAGTGGAAGTAGTAATGAGAGTTTGGTCTTAAAGTAATCTTGGACCCTTGAAGAACTTTTGAGGAAGCAGTTTGGTTCTTGTACTTTTTAAAGACCCCAAGAGGGGCCGGCCGAGTGGCGCGGTGGTTAAGCACTGGCTTGGGAAGCCAGCGGCCCCGGTTCGGCTCCCACATGTGAGGGCCAGTGACACTGCCCTCAAAAATAAAAAAATAAAAAAATAAATAAAAACCCTAAGATAATCCTGGGTTATGAATGAAGATGTGACTTATTTGAAGTGACTAAAAATCCCTGGGGGGCCGGCCGAGTGGCGCAGTGGGTAACCGCTGGTCTTGGGAGGCCAGCGGCCCCGGTTTGGGTCCCGCATGTGAGGGCCAGTGACACTGCCCTCAAAAAATAAATAAATAAATAAATAAATAAATAAAAAATAAAAATCGCTGGGGATGAAGCAGCATTTCTAGATGTCTACCTGCTCTCCTGTGTTTTCTGCAGGTAGAAAGTCCAAGGTCAGAAGGCTCAGGACCAGGGACGGTTGGTATTTCAGACTTTCCTCGGCAGTTTTTGCAGATTCTTGACTGTTAGCCTGGGGATCTCTTTCACCCAGTCTTCTCAGGGGCACATACCAAGGAACTCTAGTGAGAGTATTGGCTTGTCATCATATCCATGTTTCTGATGCTCTTTGTAGAATAGTTTTTTTTTAATTTTCCTGAATGTTCCTCCCTCTCATGCTCAAAGTTAAGTACCTTGCTCTGTTGACTTCCAGTTCCCTAAGTTTTATTTCTTCTGAGTTTCTTATGGACGTCTATCCTTGATTTTAACAGAAAAACTACATTTTTATCTTCCGTCCAGTCTGCTTTCCATTTTTAATTCTGTTGGTAGATAATCCTTCATTTCTTATTACATATAGGGAGAGACTCAGGGACTTTGGGTGATAGTCAACAGTTATTTAAGTATTTAGAGAGGAAATAGCCATTTCAAAATATATTTGCATGAAAGAAGGGAAGAAACAATATGAAATAAGAGAAAAGGAGCCAAGGAAAAGTGGCCTAAGAACATGTGGGGTGGAAAGTCAATTATTAGCTGCACAATAATTTCATTTTGAGGAGACGTGCAGACAGAAGAGTTTGACAATGTAATGTGAAACCCTAATTGTTTACTATCCCAATTTTCTTATTGCCACCTACCATTTGATACTCAAATAATGTTCTCCTTAATACTTTTAGCCTAGTCATAGTAAGGTCATTAATTTTTTTTCTTGAGCAACAGTTGAATTCAGTAGGTGTCAAAGGGAATTAGAAAAAAAATATTAGCTGAAAAAAATATTTTTTTCATGAAATGTTTATATCATCTTACGACCGAGAGGACAGAAATAACAAAAGAGAACACCCAAGTCTTTCAAAACGTTTCTAATGTAACTAAAAAACAAAACTGAATGCAATATGCAGAGTTTTTTAAAACATGCTTCCTCCTAAATCTGTGTAAGTACACAAGTAGCTTAAACAATAATTCCAGTTAAAAGACAGTTTCACTGGAAATCATTAAAAGGAAGGTAAATAAATCTTGCATGGACATGTCAGTAACATGCTGTCCTTCAGGTTTATGATTAAATGTTTGATTTTAGAATATTCTTCAGAAATTTGATTTGTTTTTATTTATGTTATTGTTATTTATTTTATTTATTTTTTTTTGGCAGAAATTGCTTGCTTTCATCTCCTTTATGTGGAAATTTAACTATGAAATTAACTTTCAGTCAAGGGGAGACCAAGTTTTTTCATTCTCTCAGTTTTGTTTTTAGAGAGGGGGTGAGGGAGAGATTAAGAGAGAGAAAGAAAGAGATTGAGAGTTGAGATTAGGGTGCAGTGTAGGAGAGGAGTTAAATTGAAAGAATGTAATCTGTATGCATGGTTTAATGGAATTTGCATGCTTCATTCCATTAATGAATGATAAATAATAGTGAATTAAACTGTTATATATTCTAATGGTTACGATCCCAATGAGAGTTCTTATTCAGATGCATTTGTATGCCCTTGCTTTCTCCAAAGACAGAATTTAGGGTTCTTTTAAAAGAAGTTTCTAATTATATATAGGTTCCCTGCACCCATTTATTAGCATGTGAAGTTGGCTGAAAGTATTATTTTGTTTTTAAATGCAGTTTTCTCATTTGGCATTCTTAGAGAAAATAATTTGTGAAAATCATGGAGAAATTAGCCAGGATGGTAGCATTTAAACAGATTCAGAAGGTCAACAAAGAAAAACACTTTCTAATAAAGTTTTTTGTTTGATTGGTTTTTGTTTGTTTTTGAGGGCATTGTCACTGGCCCTCATATGTGGGACCTGAACCGAGGCTGCTGACTTCCTAAGCCAGCGCTTAACCACCGCGCCACTCGGCCGGCCCAGAAAAACACTTTTTAAATAAAGATTAATGTGTCTTGTTGAACAAGGAAGAAACATAATTAGAAAATATAACATTATACTGTGCAGGTTCAAAACCATTAGTCTTTTAAATGTATTACAGTTGTATATAAGGTTAATAAAAAAAAATTTTTTTTAATCAATCAGCCATTAAAGATTTAGAGATAAGCAGTTTTTTATAAGCTCAAATTCCAAAAAGGAATTGTTTTCACAGTGACAGCAAGAGTTGTAAGGATGCTTCTAAATAAGAAAACAAAGCCAGGCCAGCTCACTTCCAGAGTTTCCTCTGCCTATCTAACTTGACCCTTTCAGCCAGGGAAAAGACTGAAAACTGAACACTGACAATTGCCCTACTTTTCTTGCTACCAAAAGGCTGACCTTAAGAACATTCTCCCCCATTTTTAATCTCTCTTCTTTCATCTTTGCTTCTAGTATAATTGGGGGAATCTGAATAAGAATGGGTTTTATCACTGTCAGTATTCTGATCAAGATATTACACCATAGTTTTGTAAATGCTGTTGTTGGAGGAAACTGGGTTAAAGGTGCAAGCAATCTATTATTTCTTACAACCACATGTGAATCTACAATTATTTCAATGAAAAAAAGCTCCATTGGGGAATAAAAGCTCCAATTGGAGCACTTTCCAGCCAGAGACTTAAAGTATCATGTAAAAATGAGCTTACTTTTACTACTCTTGGTCTTTCTTACTACTCTTGGTCTTTCTTTCCAAGTGCTGAATGTCATGATTTACAGGTTAGGTATACCTGCATAGCAGCATTAAAAACAATGGTATATTACGAAAAAGGCAATGGGAGCTATTGTCAACAGTTGAAAGCTAGAAAGTCATATGAATCTATTCTTTAGAAAATTACGACTATTACTGCAGATGCTGTGGAGAATTGTTTGGAAGGAAGTGGGAGTAGAAATTGGAAAGACGGTAGAGAAATGGTTGCAGTTGTCCACGAGAAAAGGAACGGTGGCTTGGATGTGGGTGGCGACAGTACTGAGGGAAATATTGGCTTGTCGGCAAAGTCATGATGCATTTTTGCAAGGAAAACATAGGAAAAAATACGTCATGACTTTTACGACAACCCAGTATATTAGCTATTGAATTATTTTGAGCTTATCATTAAAGTTAATGTTTTATGTATGAGGCCAAATGTCATGGAAGGCTTGGAAGTAAGGAGTGTCAAATCTGGAAAGCAAGCCTAGTATTTTACCTTGGCCAAGCAACTTAACTTTCTTCAGTCTTCTCATGTATACCTCGGATAATGAGACCTTCCACCAAGAGAGGCTATGAGAAGTAAATACGATGTCTGTTCAGTGGCTAGCACTGTGTCATTAGAACACATTCAAGTGTTTATAAACATTGGCTTCATTGTTTTTCGTTTTTGTTTTTCTGCTACTCTAGCTTTTGTGACAGGGTTGTAGAAGTCACAGAGCTCTGATCCGTCTCAGTGCTGCTACTGACTAGGGATGGAGCCTCAGGGTGATAATTTCACCTCTTGGTGCCTTAGTTTCTTGGTCAATAAGATATTTGTGACTTCCGGTAAAATGGCGCAATAGACAGACGCTGTGCTAACTGCCTCCCAGGATCACACCAAAATTACAAGCAAATTATACAGCATTCAACCCTGGAGGTCCCCAGAACACTGGAGGAACAGAACCACTAAACGAAGAACTTAAAGAGGAAGCCGCGTCAGGTCTGGTAGGATGGGCGGAGACGAGAGAGGGCGAACCCCGTGAGGGAAGCCCCAGCCATGGGAAGCTTGTCTGGTTGGGGGAGAGACCCTCCGGCCACACTCCAAGCTCACCAGCCCAGAGCTCCTTTGCCGGGAAGAGGAGTTCTAAGATAGCCGGCAGTAAATTAGTGAGGACTCTCTTTGCTCAGCTCGGTGAGGCTAAGAACAGCTGGAGAATCAGTGGGGCCAGTGCCTGGGCTTGCTCGCCGGTGAGCACTTACCTGTTTCCTGGTGGAGGGAGTGGCTGTGTGAGCCGGGAGCCTGCGGGGATGGACTGAACTGAGCACCTTTGTTGCAAAGGCTGGAGGTTTTTGGACTGTAATTCCCGTGGTGCGGAGCCTACACGCGAGTGGTGTAGGAAGGGTGCCATTTTGTCGGGCTTGGGCCCTCCCACGAAGGATCAGGTCCAAGACCTAATTGGTCTGGTGGAATTGGCGAGGAACTTAGCGAGGACATAAAGAAGGATAGGGAAACCATAAAAAAACAACCTGTTAGAACTGAAGAATACAATAACTGAAATGAAGAACACACTTGAAGGAATCACCAGTAGAGTAGATGAAGCAGAGGAGCGGATCAGCGATTTGGAAGATAAAATAGCAGAACTCACCTAGTTGGCACAGCAAAAAAGACCAAAGAATAAAAAACAATGAAAATAGTTTAAGAGCCCCATGGGACAAGGTGAAGCGTAACCACCTTCGAATCATAGGGATACCAGAAGGAGAAGAGAAGAAGCAAGGGGTCGAAAATGTATTTGAAAAAATAATGACTGAAAACTTCTACCCTGGTGAAGGAAAGCAACATACATGCCCAGGAAGTGCAGAGTGTTCCAAACAAGCTGAACACAAACAGGTCCACACCAAGACACATCATAGTTAAAATGGCAAAGGTTAAAGACAAAGACAGAATCCTAGAGGCTGCAAGAGAAAGACAGCAGGTTACATACAAAGGAACTCCTGTTAGACTAACAGCTGACTTGTCTACAGAAATTCTGCAGGCCAGAAGGGAGTGACAGGAGATATTCAAAGTGACACAAAATAAAGGCCTACAACCAAGATTGCTCTGCCCAGCACGGCTATCACTTAAAATTGAAGGAGAAATAAAGAGCTTCTCAGAAAAGAATAAGCTTAAGGAATTCATTACCACCAAGCCAGCATTGCAAGAAATGTTAAAAGGGCTTTTTTAAACAAAAGAAAGGGGTAATCAAGCTAACCCAGAGAGACAATTTAAGAAGATTGAAGTCATATCAAGCAGATATAAAGGAAAAACTGATGGTTGCTGGCTGGGAGGGAGTGGGGAATGGGGAAGGTTTTGGACAGTGTATGTGGGACTACAATGTTGCCACAGGGATATGGGGGCAGTTCTGGGAATGTAATTGATAATTTTGTGAAGAGACTATTATGTTGCGAGAAATAAGTCAGTCGGAGAAGGACAGGTACCATGTGATCTCACTTGAGTGCGGAGTCTGAAGAGCTGAGTGAACCGTCAAAGTAAACAGACTCGTAGATGTAGAGGAAAAACTGAGGGTTGCTAGTTGGGAGTGGGGTGGGGATGGGGGAAAGGGGAAGGGATTAGACAGCATAAATAGACAACTACAATATTGCCACAAGGATATGAAACACAGTTCGGGGGATATAATAATGTTGTAAAAATTTTGTGGCGTGTCAGATAGACACATGTCTTGTTAGGGAGACCACTTCATGGATGGAGTAGAGGCTTGATCACTGCACTGTACACCTGAAGCTGATGTTGTATAGTAGTGTATGCCAACTGCAACTGAATATGTGGATGGTCACGGGATGTGGAGTATACTGTGGAGGGGAGTCAGGGGAGTTGTGATGGATATGTATGATATGGGGGGAGTGGGGTGGCGAACTGGGGGAGGGGGGTTTTCACTTTGGGGGGTAAAGAGTATAACTATTTCATTGTGTTGTACACCTGAAACTAATTTAAAAAAAAAAAAAGATATTTGTACTGTGCTCATAATTTTCAAGTTTTCAGTTCAGGCTTCTGCAACCCACAGTATCCAGTGCCCACCCTGCCCTGTCACCGCTTCCCACCCTGACAGGAACTTTTTGTTTTGTTTTTCTCTTGTGTTCAGACTTACTTATGCAGTGTCTTTTGAGCACAATATTCCATGGCAAAGACAACTTTGCCAAAACTCTACACATGATTTTTAAGGATCCTTTCAATCTAAGTACTGGGATTGTTCTTAACATCTTTTATTTCTTTGTAAACTCAAATCATATCTCTCACACTTTTATGTTGTATTTATTGGTTTAGACAAAGACTTGTATACTTAAGAGCGAAAGATCAGATTGAAGTCCAAGAAAATTACCTTTGTTGTAGCAGTATTCTCAAAGGATCACTCCTAAAGAATTATATGACAGGAAGAAGTGGGCGCAGTCTGAAAAAAGTCTGAACTTCTTATAAATGGAAAAGCCTCGGTGAATTCTCAGAAATACTTGATCTGAGTTATATTCGGAATATGTAGTTGAAAATAGGAACTTATGGGTGGTATTTAAGTGTCGCTAAAAAAAGAGCATCAACTGTTGCCTAGAGTAGGTAGGTGAGCTCTCTCTAAGAGAAGGTCATGGAAACCTGGTAGCAACAGTATCTATGGAGGACAAGGACTTGAATGCTTATCCTGGTATAAACAGGAGAGCCTTTCAAGAGAAAAGCTATGTTAACAAGCTTTTTAAGAGGAAAGCTTTAAAGCCTAAAATATGGAATATTGCTGTCTGCAGTGAAATGAATCAAGCTGAGTTGTGATAAAAGGTTCATGGTGAAAAAAAAAAAAAAAAAAGGTTCGTGGTGTGTTTCTGCCTCTGCTTGCCCCGTGGAGACCTGGGAGCATTGCTTCCAGGGACATGCTCGTCATGGACAGAATAATGATGCTTCCTTTGCTGTGGTTCAGACCGTGAATGAAAAATGGTGACAATAATGAGGATAATACTTGGAAGCAGCAGAAAATCAACAAATCATGTTCTTGCTTAAAAAAAAAAAATCTATCAAAAAGAAGTCTGTTAGAACATTTTGATAGAACAGATGCTGCTTAAAGAGTACAAACAGATTTTTAACCAAAAAAAAAGAAGTTCGAATAGGGGAGGTAGTAATCATTAAGGGTACTGTATTGGAATATTAATGATTCCCAAATAGATTCTATTTTTAATTTGATCATGAAGAATTTCCTATTCCAATGCATCCATAGAAGTTAGAATGTTTGTGTTTTGGAGCATTTTTTAAATGTCATAACGTAGTCCATCAAGGTTGCTGCTCCTGTCATTCAAGCTTGAACACTTAATGTTGATACGAATGTAATGGGTCACATTGTGGATTTAAACTGTCCTCCTTTTGTGTATGCTATGCTAGTGGGGATGAGGCTTCCTCAGGAGTGATACACTTCTTTTAACAGGCCTACAATCCAGTGGCAGATGAACTATAATAGCAAATGTTCCTTCCTAAACACAGTGTTTACCTCTCCATTCAGGGATACAGAGAAACAAATTTTATTTCATTTTTAATTAATTAATTAATTAATTAATTTTTTTTAAAAGATTTTATTGGGGAAGGGGAACATCCTTCAATCTTAGTTGTGGAGGGCGCAGCTCGCTCAGCTCCAATTTGAGTCACCATCCAGCCACCTATTGGCAGCTCACAGCCTCTCAGCTCAAGGTGCCGTGTTCAATCTTAGTTTCGGGTGGGCATAGCCCACCATTGCGTGTGGGAGGCGAACCGGAAACCTTGTTGTTAGGAGCACAGCTCAGCACAGGGGCAGCTCACTGGCCCAAGTAGGAATCAAACTGGCGACGCTGTTGCTCAGAGGCTTGCGCTCTTAACCAACTGAGCTACTCAGCAGGCCCTGGAGAGACAAATTTTAATGCAAAAGCACTTGTATCTGTACAGTAAAAAAAAAAAAAAAAAAAAAAAAATCTATAAAGGGAAACAATTTGTTTTGTGGTTGTATTAATGCTTCACTACATAAAGGTCAGTTGTCTAAAAATAATTTAAAAAGTTGAAAACACAAAAATATAAAAAGAACTCTTACCAGCCAAGTTAAATGGGTATTATAGAGTTTGTGTAACTTTTACACATTTTACTCCAACTCTCATTTATGGCCTATTTTGAATAATAACCACAAGTTTGACTTCAAAATTTTGGCCCCGTCTTCTTCCCTGGACCATCCTAAACAAATGGCCAGATGGACACAGGTGAATTCCAATATACAAACAACCGCTTAAAACTGTGGCCCAAGCTGGGCACCTGACACTGATCATGTCTGAGCCAGGTCTTCATTAAATTAACAAGACAATAGCCTCAGCCAATTGATTTTTTCTAAAACAAATGTAATTAAAAATAAGCATTTATGTTATTATTAAAATTTTTAACTTGAAATTATTTTGAAGAAATGATTATTTTTCCAATTAGTGAGGAGCTATGTTGGAATTCACCTGTGTCCATCTGGCCATTTGCTTAGGATGGGCCAGGGAAGAAGACTGAGCCAAGATTTTGAAGTCAAAATTGTAGTTAGTATTAAAAATAGGCCATGAATGAAGGTTGGAGTAAAATGCATAAGGTTATACAAACTCTATAATACCCATTTACTTTGGCAGTTGAGTTATTTTGATTTTTTGTGTGTGTTTTCAACTTTTTGAATCATTTTTAGACAACTGATCTTTACGTAGTGAAGTATTAATACAACCACACAACAAATTGTTTTCCTTCATGCAAGCTGGGGGAGTGCTGTTAGTCAGCTATATGGACGTTAGCAAGAAGTGGTTTGATAATGAGATGTAGAGAAAATGAAACCTTAAAAAGCAGAGTCTCCAAATGGAACAGCTGGAGTTGTTTTGACAAAGGGCAGGCAAATCTGTGTAGTCACTAGCTTCTCAGATAATGGCTGTATTATAGCACAGCTGAGTAATGGATGTACCTAATGAGTCATCAAAATTGTTACATTATGTTTACTTAGTTTGATTAAGGAGACAGGGAGTGTGAAATAGATTTGGAAAGATTGCCAACAAAACTATTTTATAAAGACTTTGGCATTTAAAGAAATTAGCTTCAACCAGAAAATCCACTAATATAGAATAACATTTCTCTACCCAAAAACATTCCTGAACTCCATTCCCTGTCAGTGTTAGGTTTTTATTGTTGTTTTAGAGCGCTTTATTTATTTTAGTTGTTTTAACATGTACGCTTCCCTCAAACTTTCCATAGATAGCAGCATAGTTTTTGTGCTGTAATGTTGCTTTCTTCGAAACACCAGGAAATGCATTTCCCCAGACCTCACAAGGATGATACAGGTACATGAATCTTCCTTGGTCAATGGAGACACACATTCCTGTAGTTCTCCCTCATCAGCTCAGCAGCCTGCCTGTTGACAAGTCCTCTACCATCCCATACTTTCCAGGATAAGAAACTCTTATGTTCAGCACAATGCCATTTGAAAAAGACCATCAAAGAATGTCAAGATGTCAACACTTATTCCTGGGGCAAGTCATTTCCCCATGACGTTGCTTAATTCTAGAAACAATCAGAAGCAATTATCCCTTGAGGATGTCACATGTAGAAGTTTTACTCTTCTTTTCCTCTTTTTCATTCACTTCTAGAAACAGGCATCAAAGGTAAATCCGTGTACCCAAATAGTGCCTTGAAGGGTTGTTTCCATTTCAGAGTGTTAGTCATATATTTGCATTTCAGATTCTTAGTCATATGCTATAGACTTAGGCAAAAAAGTCATCTTTGAAAAGAGTTATGGATTTTGAGAGTGTCTGAATTTTGATGAAATGGTATTGTCGCTTATGTGTGATCTCCTCCCTTGCCCCTATCCTTAAAGGTGGAGACTGTGTCTTGTTGGTCACAGGGTCCCTTATTCCTGGTGTAATTTCAGGGTGAATCAGATATTCAGTGATAGACTGAATCAGATAAACACTTGGTGAGAGAAACGATTGCAGTTTTACATAAAGCACAGTGGAGTGAGTTCTGACCATGTTCACCATGTAAACAACTTGATATTGAATGTAGAATTGTGAATGTGTGTGCATGTATATATAAATCCATCTTTGTGTGTGTGTGTGTGTGTGTGTGTGTGAGAGAGAGAGAGAGAGAGAGAGAGAGAGAGAGAGAGAGAGAGAGAGAGAGAGAGAGTGAGTGAGTCAGGGGAGCCATAGCTTTAATCCGATTTTCAGAAGGATCTTTGTTCCCCAAAATATTGAAAGCTGTAGACCCGGGACCCTCCAGAGTGGAGACATGTACCTTGTTGTTGTAATTAAAGTAAACAAACAAAAAACTTATAAGGGTTCTTTTTTCCCCAAAGCACATTGTTCATTCATTGAGGCCTTGCTATGTGCCAATCTCTCTGCTGGATTTAGAGGTTCAGCCTTAATAAGACAGACTCATGAGTACACAGATTATGAAATGTATTACTCACAATTATATACTAATTGTGTTTAGGTGTAGAAGACATACTTAACACTTTGTAAGCGGGCATTTGTGCTATATGACGAGTTTACTCGTTTCCCGCAAAAAATGTGTTAATAGATTTGCCATATATAGCAAAAGTCAAAAGCTGGATCAAGATGAAACTTGATAGGATTCATGCATTCCTGCTTTGGTAAAGACTGCTAAATATATTGGGGAAAGCAAATTGAGTAAGACATGCATCTTGCCCTGCAGGAGTGTTTAATCTAGTATAGTGATTCTCTGACTACACATTGAAATCATTTGAGGTGAGAGGACAAAAGTTTGGGACATATTCTCACTCAGATGGAAACTGCTAAAAGGGCATAGACAGATCTGAGAAAGGTCTTGAACTTTCTTATAAAACTAAACATATATTTACCCTATGATCCAGCAATTAAAAAGAAATGAAAGCATATGTCACAAGAATATTTCTAACAGCTTTATTCAGAATAGACTCAAACTGGAAACAACCCAAATGTCCATCAGCAGCTGAATGGATAAACTGTGGTCTATGCATACATAGGATACTCAGTAAAAAGGAGCAGACTGCCAATACACGCAACCTCCTGAACGAAGAAGCTTGATACAAACGTTTGCAATGCATGCTTTTGTTATATGAAGTTCTATATTGGCATAGGCAAAGCTAACCTATGGTAGGGGAAAAGAGTCACTACAGCGGTTACTCTGGGAGTATAAAGGTTGGAATTAACTGGAAATGGGCATGCAGGAACTTTCTGGGTTGATTCCCATGTTTTTAAATGTCGGGGCAAATGGCAGTTTCAGAGCTGTAAACAGAAACTTGTTGTCTTCTCCATGCTTTCCTTCCACCCCGTCACCAATTTCAAATCCCTGGAGATGGGGCCCACGTGCTTTTTTAAAAATTCCTCCCGATGGGCCAGCTGAGTGGCGCAGTGGTTAAGTGCTGGCTTGGGAAGCCAGCAGCCCCGGTTCGGGTCCCACATGTAAGGTCCAGTGACACTGCCCTCAGTAAACAAACAAACAAACAAAAAACTCCTCCTGTGATTCTGATGTCCACTTAGAGTTGAACTATTAAACAGGATAAATTACAAAGGAAAGTAGGTTAGCTTTTTGTTGCTGTTGTGACAAATTACCACAACTTAGTGGCTTAACACAACCCAGAATGATTACTTCACTGTTTTGTAGGTCGGAGGTTTGGGTTGGCCTAGATTCTCCTGCTCTGGGTTCCACAAGACCAAAATCAGGGTGTAGGCAGGCTCATGTTTCTTTCTGGAAGCTCTGACAGCAAATTCACTTCTAAGCTCCTGCAGGCTGTTGGAAGAAATCAGGTCCATGTGTTTGGAGGACTGAGGCCCCATTTCCTTTTTGGCTAGGGGTCATTCTCACCTTCTAGAGACCACCCACATTGCTTGGCTTCTAGTTGCCTTCTTCCATCTTCACATTCAGCAGTGATGGGTCAAGGCCTTCTCACTCTTCTCTCTCTGACCCCTTTTGCTTCATCTCTCCTCTGCGCTTTTCTTTCGGAGAAGCTGCAGTTCCCGAGTGATCCATTTTGCCCTCTCTTATGCTTTGAAGGGGACAATTACATTGGGCCCACCCAGATAATCCAGAATAATCTTCCTGTGTTGAGGTCAGCTGATTAATAACCTTAATTCTGTCTGCAAAGTTCTTTCTCAGCAGAGGCTATAGGAATATGTGATTAAATAACCAAGAGACAGGAATTTGGGGGGACCAGTGTCTCTAGAATTCCGCCTACATTGGAGAGGTACATAGAAAATGCTGTGGGCTCTCAGAATAAAGAGAAATGATTTCCAACTGGGAAGCATCTGGGAAACCTTCAAGGAAGTAGCATTCACTTGTCATTTTAAAGGCAGTTCCAATGCATGCTATGGAACCAGAATAGGTGGGAGTAATAGTTTAAGTGCCCGAATGGAGAAAGGGAAGGTGATGATGTGTGATGCACTTAGAACAGCCCTTATCCCATGAATGCACACCATGTATGTTATTATTTACACTGAGCCATTCAGACCACTGGAGCATAAAGTCAGGGGGAACATAAAAAAGTTACACACTTAATGTGCAGAAATATTTTTAAAAGGACTGGGGCAATTTTGTAGTGTGATTTTTGTATCACCTTCTCTTTGGCTGTTAGAACCTATACAAAAATCTAAAAAGTTATATTTCCATATTACTAAACTTTTTAATCTGATAAAATCTGATGAAAACCAGGGAATATGGCCTTCCATAAAACTATACCACTCTTCCTTTACATTTCCCCACAGTACTTACCTTTGAGCATTTTAAGTGGACTTTGTACTCCACCTTATGTAGATGATAGTATCAGTACAATCTCAGCTTCCGTGGAGAGATGCCATGGCCATGGGGCATCTATCTAAAAACTGCAGGCTTATCAATTGATATTTTTTACCCCCAGTGTTTCCACATAAAGGAAAAGTCTTTTTTCATAAGCATTAATTACTCTATACCATTTATCTTCCCTTTTACCTAATTTATTTACAAGTTTTTGAAAAAGGATTGTGTATATCTTTTTATTTTGAAAGATATGCATGTATCTATACAAAAAAGTCTTAGTATTCCTCCTGCCAACATTTTCAAAATACAAAGGATGTAACTGCCTATGGTCATTTTGATTCGGCCTTCTAAAGGATGTATATGTCCAATGAGGGCTGAAATAATGAAACCAGCACAGCTAGCTGATATTTTGTTTGTTTGTTTGTTTGTTTTTTCCAAAGCTGGATATAAGAAATAGTACTCAAAAGGAAAGGTATGGTCACAGAAAGCCAAGAGATCTTTTAATAGGGATCAACAAATTTCAATTTCCTTTGGTGACTCACGTTTTGCTCTTTAAACTTCGAGTGCACATGTAGCATTCCATAGTCTTTCTAAATTTTCCTTCCTATCTCTTGCCAGTGTTTGTTTTCTTTCCTTCTCTTCACATCTTCCACCCAGACCTCAAGTGCTGGTCATGTGATTAGAGAGGCCTGCCAAAGGAAACCCATTCTTTTTCTGTGTCAATTTTAACTAGCTTTGAGAGGAAAAATAGTTTTTTTTTTCTTGCAGCTGCTTTGTTCGTTTTGAGTAGATAAAATATAAGTAACTCATGCAGTAGTTAATTTAACAATTTAGCACCTGCAAAGGAAGCTCTGCTTTCTTCACCATATTGCAGCTTTTCTGTCACCATCCTGCCATGATCTCTGATGGAGTTTTGATTAGATTTATGCTTTCATGTATTCAGTGATATTGGCAGGTGTTTCTGGTTTCATCTTTTCCCATTTTAATATGCTAAGGTATATTTTCTGATAGCTCTAAGAGATTGCTGTTGTTTTCACTTATTTTTTTTCTCTCTTCATGTTTCCACAATGCCACTGACTTTGAGATTACACACACACACACACACACACACACACACACACACACACAGAGAGAGGGTGCCACAAAGACATGTATACACATTTTACAAAAGGAAAAAACTGTATTAAAATTGTAATACTCAATGTATACCAATAACAAAAGATGAATACAAGTCACGTTTGACTCCTGCATTTACAGGAGGTGCTCAAAGTGGTTACCATCAATGTAGTTTTAATACAAGTTTTTCCTTTCTTAAAATGTGGATACCTTTTTTGGCGCCCTGATATATATTTGTACCTGTCCATCACATCAGTTACATCTGTTTTTCTGTAGAAAAAAATGAATTAAAAATACATGAAACCAAGCCTTCAGAAAGTGTCTTAGGTAATTTCTTCATGTTATTATGTTTTTATGTTTTACTTATTTGTAATACTTAATTAAAAGTTTCCTGTAAAGACCCTTCCAGTGCTGTTCACTTCCAGGAAGTGGAGTCGGTACTCCTGCAGGTATCCACATATGTTTTTATGAAAAGGCCAAACTTTGATTTATGGCGTGTTTTTACATTATCATTATTAAGAATAGAGGATTATGTGGCAATATTTGTATTTGAGAAGCCCTTTACAACCTTAAAAAGAATTGATAGGTTTCTAAACTTCCTATTATTTCCTATGAGCAAAGGGGGCTGTGAGCTAACAATTCTTCTTAACCTATTACTTCCTGTATATACTAGGATTAAACAAATCAGGAAATATACTGTCGATGGTAAGAGCCAGGTTTCTCTCTATGGGAGGAAGAAATTACAAGCTAGGAAAAGGGGGGAAGCCGAAATGTACTCTGTGGTGTTAGATTGAATTGGAGTTACCAGTATGAATTCATCGTTTTAATGTATAGACAGATACAGAAGTGTGGCTGAGTGTGTATGCCTGGGTTAGTGTACACGTGGGCATTTCCAAACTCTGCCTACTGAGAGGATCTCAAAGTAATAACACCCAGGAAAGCGACCACCCAAGCATCCAGAGCTTGGTTTCTAAATAGCATTCACCAATAAATAGAACCAGGGTTCCTTGGAGAGAAGTGTTTGGTTCCAGGACTGGGGCAGAGGAGATATAGAAGGAGCCTAGAACATGGTGTGGTGCCAGAAAATTAAGAAAGTGCTCGAAAATGGGGAGAGGCGTGCCAAAGGGACACCCTGGCCAACCGGGAGGACCTCCTAATGGCCAAGACTGGAACAATTTGAGCAAGAAAATGATAGTATTAGATCATACCCCATAGAACAAAACAAATATCCATTGAATAAATGGTAGAGGAAGAACAGCATTTTCTTACAGAAGAATTTTAGTTATTAATATAAAAGCAAAGAGAGAAATAGGAAATCACCATTTGGCAAATATCATCGTAGTTGCTGCACGTAAGATCCATTGATGGTGCTAAAATTTGTGCGTGAAAGTTTGAGGAGAAACAGGATATTTGCAGAGCCTCAAAGTATCTCTCCCAAGATACTAATTACAAAGGGGAAAGGAATAAATTTTACAGTACAGACACCCCACTCATACCACCCCAATCAAGTGATAAAGGTCAACATCACCAGCAATAAGACATGTGGATGTCATAAAGCCTCTAATAACATGCTCTGAGGAGAACACAGTATCACGGAAGTGCCTGACCTCAATGTAAACAGCAAGCAAACTCAAACTGAGGAATATTCCACAGAACAACTGAGCAGACCTCTTTAGACAAGTCAAGGCCATGAGAGACTGAGGAACTGTCACAGATTGGAGAAGAGAGGCCAAGAAAACACAACTCCTAAATGGAGCATGGGGTTCTGGAATAAAAAAAAAAGGGCAGAAATGGAAAAACTGGTGAAATTCAAATAAGGCGTGTAGCTTAGTTAATAATACCGCACCAATATTAATTTCCTGTTTTCAGTAATTATAAGTGTGGTTATGTAAGATATTAGCATTAGGGAAAGGCTGGGTGAAGGGTATACAGGAACTCTGCGTACTGTTTGTACGACTTCTTTGTAAGTCTAACATTATTTCAAAGTAACGGAAAATGATGCTAGATACCTAAATGTACAAAGATGTGTGTATGAGGATGTTAATTGCAGCATTGTTTACAATAGCAAGAAATTTAAAAGAACACAAATGTCTGTCAATTGTATGTTATATTCATACAATTAATATAGTTATGAAGAAGAACCACGTAGCATATGGTACTGATACGTATGCCATAATAAAGAGAAAGGGTTGAGGGTGTACATTTCCATTTGGGCTGCCTCGATTTTTATTCCATCTCCAGTTCTTTTTATTTTTTATTTTTTTATTTTTTTTTATTTTTTTATTTTTTTGAGGGTAGTGTCACTGGCCCTCATATGTGGGACCGAACCGGGGGACGCTGGCTTCTCAAGCCAGCGCTTAACCACTATGCCACTCGGCTGGCCCCTTTTGTTTTTATTTTTTAGCTGAGCCATCCTGCTACCTGTTGGCAGCTCAGCGGCAGCTCAGCTCAGGCTGGACATCGAACTGCTGTTGCTCAGAGCTCAGCTCGCACTCTTGAGCAAGCTCTTAACCAACTCAGCCACTCGGCCAGCCCTTCCATCTTCCAGTTCTTGACATTAATTCTGTGACCGTGGGCAAATTATTCCTCCTCTCTCATTCATCAGTTTCCTCATCTATAAATCAGGAATAATAATAGTATATATTTATGGACTGGCTACAAGGATTAACTGTGAAAATTCATCTAAAACACTCAGGATAATACGTAGCACATAATATTGGTAAACTATTAGTACTTTATTTAATTTTCTAGGAGTAAATGGGGGGAAAACCCCAACATAACATAAAGTTTCAAATGTTGCCATTTCTGTTTTTTAAAAATTCATGTGTGAATCTTGTAGATTAGTTATAAATGTGTTAATGGTGATGGTATTGGGGGAGGGCAGAAAATTAGGAAACTTCCACTTTCAAAATAAAACACTTAAAAATTTATTTTCCCTAAAGCATACAGTTAGAGAAGTATACACAGCAGCTTTTAAGAGAAGTCTATTATCAATAGCTAATAAACAGAAATTACGAAGCAAAAACTGTGTCTCTGAGGATAAAGGAATTGAGTTGTCATTCTAGATAAGTCTCCAAGATCATGTGACTTGTCATCTGGCGTCAGGAGATGTACAAGAGGCATGGCTCAGCTCTGGGCCTCATAAAACTCCTCAGTATCTTTAATCCCCTAGGAGGTGGTTCCTAACTTCTGAAATGAAAAACTTAATGGCTCTAGCCTATAATTCTAGGCTGTGAAAGGTTATTGTTGAGGATGGGTGTGACCAGCTCTTTGTCTTCATGGGAAATAAACCTACAGGCCTAAATTATAGAGTCTAGCCAGAAATAAGAAATTCCAGTAATTTTCATTAGAATGATTAAATCCTGGAATAGAGCACCAAAATGATGTAATGTCCAGGCCTATCATTAAAAAAAAGATAGATGTCAATTACTTTTTGATTCCTAGGTCATGGTGGCCCTCCGAGTTACAGTGGGAGCCAGAATTCACTAATATGTTAACAGAAACTATATTTATATAGAGCATAAGTGGACTATACATGGAAATATATATATATATATATATATGCGTATATCTGTACATGTTTTCAAAGAATAGGCTTATATTTATATTTTGGATATGACATTGGTTTTTATGATTGTAATAGTTTGGGGTTTTGTTTTGGTTTTGTTTTCTTTTCATGCTGCCGCATTACATGTGATGTTCTGAAATTCTTTCCAGTGCTGGGGCTCCAAGCCTGACCACTGATTTAAGGGTATACAGGTCTGTGCAGCAGATTTAAGGCCCTGCTGCTCCATGGTTTGGGGCTGCACTGGGTTTCTGAAAGGACCACAGGGTGAAACTAGGATGAAATGTCAAAAATAAGTGCATTGCAGGGATATAGGAAGACCATTGTAAGAAATTACAATGAAAGGTGAAATCTCTTCTGTTCTCTTGCTTTTGTAATTCTTTTTTATATCCTCCCTGTAACATGCCTCTCCAATTTGAATCACCAAAGCTTTCCAAGGAAAAAAGTAAAAATGTTGAAAGCATATTTTCCTCTTTTGACTCTTGGTACTGTTTCTACAAAACTTTCATCCTGGTTTCCTTAAACACTTTTGCTTAAATAGACAACACAGGTTGACCTGTTATTTTTAAATCATTTAGATTTCATTTACGTCCCTCTTTTTCCTTCACGACGCCACCTGCCTCTTTCTTCTATGCAACAGTCACAATTTCATCTGTGGTAAATGGATGGCAGAGCTTTTTTCTTTCATGATAAAAGTAGGTGCAACGCACGGAAGCCATATTGTTATATTGCCGTTTCTGGAGAGCTTAAGGTAAATGAGAGAGGAGTTCCCAAATTGCAGTGTGCCCCCAGTTCTGCTAGATAAATTGAGCACAAGATTAGGTTTTAAAATAATAACATTTTAAAGGTACTGGTTGATATAGCTAGTGCCAACACGTAAGATAAAGGTTTATACATGAAGAGCAATGTTTGTAAGAGTATTTCACTTTTGCCCAAATGCTTTGGTTTCTTAAAGTCTAGGATTTTAATGTCAGATAAAATTGGCAGGCTGTAGTGGGCACTGCTCATCTAAGTCTCTACTGTGAAATTGGGGTCATAATAGTAACAAGCTCCAGGGAAAGAGCCACCTACTCTTAGAGTCGCATCATCTTGGGTAAAATTCTGACCCTGCCACTTACTGGCTTTGCGTGGCACTCAGCAAATTAGTGAAGTTTTCTGAGGCTCCTTTCTCCAACTGTAAAATCTAGGTGACATAACTTCCTTTGAACAGTTGTTATAAGGATTAAATTAGATCACATACGTCAAAATGCATAGCACATCCTGTGGCTCATAACTAGTACCTATGTGCCTCCCCCACCTACCCACCCTCCCACTCCACTTGTTCTAATCTACCTCTTGCTCGGTGTTTTGTTTTCTAACATTTAAAAAACAAACAACAGAAAATATTAAGCCCCTTTTTATGTTTGGGTCTGGAAATCCCTATACGTTTTCTTTCTCTCTTTCCTTCCTTCATTCATTGTTGACTGTGTGCCGAGGACATCTTTCTGGAGGATAAACTAAGCTCCTGGGGAGGCACCCAAGCTAATTCACACTCAGGAGAAGCCAGGAGACACTGGGAGATGGGGGTGGAGGGAGTCTGAAGGAGAACTGTACCCCACAGAGCTTGGAGGTATGGAAGGGTTAGAATTGGCTCCACAGAGGAGATTAAAGTGATGTTTAAGCAAAACCAGGAGGAACAGGAGACAGAATGGCAGAGAGAGAATCATTTGTTCCTTTGAATCTGGGGATGAGTGAGAGGATTTCCGAACGACTCCTAGGATTTAGGTGCCTAGTGGTGCCATTTCACTGAGATTAGGAATACAAGAGCAATGTTATTAGAGCTAGAGATAATCTTAAAAGGTTATGTAGTCTGATATCCCTGAATTTTTAGGTGAGGAAGCTGAGGCACAGTTAAGGGTAGGCTCAAAGAGGAGTTGAGACTTATTCAAGGTCACTCAGTTTGACTCTCCCTGCTTTAATAGGAGTGCAATAATTTGATTGCTAAAAGAGGCCCTAAAGAACAGGACTGAAGGTTTGATGTGTTCTACTTGAGAATTTTACACATAAAACACCAAGGCATTTCTGTCTTTGTAGCAAGAGAAGGTCACTGCAAGCTGTCAGAATTGAGGAGGAGTGGTGAAGTGGGGAAAAAAAAAAGTAGAGCTGAGGTCAGATGCTGAGGAAAGAGTGAGTAGGTTGCCAAAACCTACCGCTGGTGAAAGCAGTGTGGGGGATGGTGCAGGGTGAGTTATCACAGCAGGAGCTGTCAGCGTGGAGCCAGTGGCCCTGTCCAGTTCCAGGGGCCAGTCACAGATCAGACCACAGAAGACAAGGAAGCAAAGCCATGCTATGTGGATATGGAGTTGGTCCAGAGAAATTCCACGGATAGCAGCTGTTGAGGTAGCCTGACCTCTCCTGCAGGCTGGCCTGCCTCCAGCGTTTGGCTGATAACTAATGTCTTTCAGTTTTGTTTCTCTGAGCTTTTGCATGAAGACGTTAGCAAGCCTGCTATCACCCCAGATTTGATGTTACATTCATTGTTTGAAATTTCTAAAGACCTTAACGTTATAAAAATAGCTAAGAGTGTTAATTTCATCTGGTCTCTTATATTCTTTAAAAATATTTGTTTTATAGTTTTTGCTACTAAAAAAATAGCATAAATTAGAGCCCTGTGACCATGTTTATTAATAATGAAAGATACTGCATTTATAAAACGCACCTCTTATCTGTAGACTATTCGGCACAGGAAAATGGAAGTTTAAAAAATAAATTTCAAAGTGTATAATCCTCTTCTTCATTTACAACCCTATAATAAAACAGATGTTTTAGGAGATTTTTATGGTTCAGTACAGAGTTCAAACAAATGCACTGTATTTACATTTGATGTTTTCTAGGTTTGCTTAGCCCTTTGTTTCTTTAAATATTCATGGCAATTCAACAGCGATCCTATAACTAATAATTAAGCATAAGAACAACCATTTTTCCTTATATATCCTAGTCTTCTTTCTTCCACAAAGATTTGTTTATTGCATAAAGTCTTTATTTCTGCTGGGAGAATCATATGTCTCCTTGTTACCAATTATAACTGAGCTTAGTTTTCAATCTAAATGAGTTTTTCAGTTGCTTAATATTTTCTTTCTTAATGATACTTATTGCTCAATTTTCATGTGTTTGATTTTTTTCTTAGTTTTCCATCTGTGCCTTCCATAATGATTTTTGGGCATTGAACTTATTAATTAAATGACTAGGTAAAATCAGCCTTTAGTCTGAGTTGTTCTGAGCAATCTGTGATATCTAGGTACATGAAGTTCTTAAAAAGAAAAAAATCATAAGGTATTTGTTATCTTTAAAATACATTAAAAGACACAATTTTAGCAAAAAAGATGACTAGAACACTTTTATTTGGGGGGAGGTGGCTGGAGATTTCCTGGTTTTGAGTAGAGCTTAATTTTGTCTGCTTTTTAGCCATCCAAGAAGACCATTTCTGGAAAGTGATTAGCTCATTAAAGGTATCATAAGCCCTTCAATCTGTATGATGTTTATCTCTCTCTCATGGAGCCATTGTTCTGATGACTAGTATGTGTCTTCATTTTGTGGCTGAGAGGAAGGTGCCAATTTAGCATTCGCACCCACTCATGTTATAGTTTAACCTATGATGGAATTTGCTTTCCAATAATGATTAGAGTTCTCAAAATTTAATGTGCAATAAGTATGGTAGATATAAGTATGGTATAATATGGGTGCCCGCGTGGATTCAGATGTACCATCTGGTGAATTTTGTCCCCAGAGAAACTCACTACATATGTGAAACATGTAAAAACATGTATGGTTTTATCATAAAACCATAGACTTTTTGAGTAATGTAGTGTATGGAACATAGCACAGTGAAATACCTGGGTTCAAATGATAGCTCCATCTAACAGCGAGCCCTAATTGCCTCGTTTGTGAACTAATGCAGTGTTTCTCAACTGTGGCTATATGTTAGAATCATCTGGGAGAATTATAAAGACACCACAAAGCAAACAAAATAGTGCCAGCCTCCATCCCCAGAAAGCTCTGAGTTTAATTGATCTGGGATGAGATTAGTATTTTTTTTAAAGCTCTCCAGGTGATTATAATGGACAACTAAGCCACCAAACCAGATGGCTTTGAAGTCCCTTTCAAGTTCTAGTACTTGGCAGTTCTGAGATTTTTAATGTCATCTTGCCCAACCACACATCATCATCCCTTGGTATTTGAAACACAGCATCTTGTTTTTATGTTAACCTTAATGTTGAAAGAATACTTATTACCATCAGAAATCTTAGAATCTTAAATTTTTCCCTGATGAGCATCCAAATTTGCCTTTGGAGAAACAGGTAATAAATCTAATTCCTTATTTATTGGATGGCCTTTCTGATATTTAAAGATTACTTTTATGATTCAGCAAAGTTATCTCTTAAGGTAGAATACTCCCGGGTTTTTCATCTCTTGTTCATATGACATTATTTCCATATTGCAACATGCTTGTCCTGTTCTGCAGATAATCTGGGTTGCCTTGCTCTCCATGAAGTGTGTTCTCTAGAGGTGAACACAGTCCCTTGATGATCAGAGGAGGGAGCCTAGGGGATTTAAGTGATTCTCCTCCTCTCGGAATCTTACTGAGCATAGGGTTAATGAAAGTCCTGAGTTTTAGTAAATAGCTAATGATTAACAACACTCACTGTTCTCCAGATACATCTACTAATAAATATAGTAGATGATGTAATTCGTAGTATTTCTGAATTCATATGTACCAAGCATGGTTCTGGTGTTGTAATGTATTAACAAATTTGATTCTTGCAATAACCCTATGACGTAGGTACCATTATTATCTTCACTTTATAGATTGAAAGAAGAAACAAGGCAAGATCAGGGCGAGTAAGTATTTTGCCTCTGATTTCACAGTAAATGACAAGGCTAGAATGTGAATAATATAAAGCATCGTACTGTAGAACCCGTCACCCTTTAGCCGTTCAGTACAGATCTCATCTGTAATATAAGAATGTTGATTTCTAAGTGCCTTACCACCTCCAAGTTCTTAAGATTCTATGTAAACTAATAGTAGTATATTTATACCAATCAATTTAACATAGTATATTTAAATAAAACAATTTTCAACCCCTTAGGCCTGTTTCTAAAGTAATAACAAGGCCAAGAGTTTTTCACTTATTTTATTCTTTTTTTTTTTTTTTTTTTTTTTTTTTTTGAGGGGAGTGTCACTGGCCTTCACATGTGGGACCGAACCGGGGCCGCTGGCTTCCCAAGCCAGCGCTTAACCACCGTGCCACTCGGCCAGCCCTTCACTTATTTTATTCTAAATTACAAATGCCATTGCCTGAATTCACGCAACAAACTAATCTTTTTATTTTATAGTAATACATACATACATACATACGTAAAATAAAGGAATTTAGATTCTTTCATTCATCCATCATCTAAAAGTCTGGAGAGAATCTGGTTTGAATCTTAAAGTATTTCACAGAATCCTAGAACTCTATACAGTTTCAAGCGTTGTTTGACTGATGATGTCAGTTACCTTTAGTTCGTGTGGAAGATGAGGATTAAAGAAGTTATACGGAGGGCCTGCCGAGTGGCAAGGTGGTTAAGTGCTGGCTTGGGAAGCCAGCAGCCCCGGTTCGGATCCCATATATGAGAGCCAGTGACACTGCCCTCAAAAAAAAAAAAAAAAAAAAAGAAGTTATACGGAGAGTATAAGATTTATGCATATACTGAAGTAGGTAAAGTAGCTTATAGGAGATGTGCTCAAATTTGTTATAATCATATGCTGTTTTAAGAAACCTCAAGTACTTTGAAAGCTACTTTCCATAAAAACAATTTATATGCTAATTATTATTTTATTTATTCTTTAAAGTAGATTTGTAATGAATTCTGCTAGACTATGTTCAATGTGCCAAATAAATTTCCTAAAGCATAATTTTATTACTCAGATGAGTGTTTCTTCAATTGACTTGAACAGAGGGTTTCTGATCCTATCATTGAAAAATCATTTAAAGAACCCTTGTTGATATCCAATAATTTCTGTGTTCTCACAGCTTCACCAGCCTGAGAAATTTGTATTGATTCTCACTCCTTATGAATATTACTTTTTAGTCCTTGTATGACTCATTCTGAAAGCGCAATCTTTCTGCATAAAGCTTATACACTCGAGGTTGCCAGTAAAAACCATACTACAGGGTAATAGAAACATTTCAGAAAAAAGTTGACCTTGTTGAACCCATTCTTTCCATCTGATTACTTTAGCCTCAGATAATGTTTGTATGACTGATTACACAATATAAAATATAAAGGTTATAAATAAAGCATTTCTATTCACTGTGAGTTTTAGTCTAGAGGGTACTGGGTCCGCTTGTGTTCAATTTGCAGTCCTTGTGCCAGCTCAGTATATTTTCTGAACTAGTCTTGTGAGGACCTCAGCCGGCAGTTGTGATTGTGTGGTTTTGTGTGGTCTTGTATATATGTGCCAGTATTATCCCCGAAACCACAGGTTTTAGGAGCATTAAAGAAAGCATAGTCTTTGATGTGCAGATTCGATTTTCCCTTTTACAGCAAAGGTTTCCCTTTTAACAGCAGAATTTTAGGATTTCATCTCAGATGAGGACTGTTGCTTTTATAACTTAGAAAGGCTTTGTAATGATGCTGCTGTTCTTAGGGAGCTTTTGATTCTAGCTTTAGAAAGAATGATTCAACACCTTATAAAATATCAGAATGAGAAAATGTGATCTTCCTTTCTTTTTGTTGACTTTCCTGCGACAGTCATAGATTCATAGACTTAAATGGGAAGTAGGGGCTTGAAGATACTCTAACCTAGTCACCTCGTTTTATCAATGGCATTGCATGGCACTGTGCATTGTTTCTTTTAAATCTCTCCATGACACAGGAAGCTCCCTGACAGTGGGGATTTGATTACTTTTTTAACTGCTGTGTCCCTAGTGCCCCAATCAGTACTCGTTTAGATTTACTGAGCAAATGAAGAACCAAGAACTTGGGAAAAGAGGACTTGCCCAAGATTGTCTAGCCAGTAAATAGGAAAATCTGACTGAGAAACTTCATCTTCTGACTATAAATTTTGTGACTTCCATAATAAAACTAAAATAGACTTTTACTTGAGATTCTTAATTATTTGGGGGGCCTTAATCTGTATGAAAGATCAGAAGCATACACAGTTTACATTTATTGGATGGTTAATCCAATAATAAATACTGGTTAAAAACCATTTATTTATTGTTTTTTTCAGGCATAGAAGCTACTTATTTCATTGAACTGTATAGTACAGCTAATTGATTGAAGGTATTTTTATGCATTTTTTTATAGATGAAGAAACTTGGGCTTTGAAAGATTAATTGATCAGGGATTATACAGAGTCAGAGCCAGGATTCAAATCTGGTTTTTCTGCCTCCAAGTTTACTTGTCTACTTTTGCCTTTTACATCAGTATTGGTGTGTGTCAATATACAGAATTCTCGAGGCCCATAAGTAACACTAACAAGTTAGTTAGCCCAGTGCCTTACATGATACAGACCTTAATACCTGTAGAATTTGTTGAGTAGTGCTGGCTTAGCCTAGAGGTCTGTATTTAAAAGGCAGCAAAAGAAGCCTTGCTTCCCGGTCTCTTTGATCTGTGGTAATCAGTCTTGGTCTCCTGTGTAATCCCTTGAAGGGCTTTTCGTCTCCCTTTTCTTTTTCTCATTTTCCCATAATTGGCCTTGGATTTCCTCATTTTCGGTCCTAAATGATGTGTAGGCTTCAAAGCGTTCCTACTAAATTGTAGATACCCCTGAGATGGAATGGTATTAAAACTTAGTGGAGGATTAACATCTATAGCAAAAAGAAAGATAGTGCCTTCTGTGTGTGTAGCAAGGAGAGTGGGGAGGAATGACAACAAACCCGACAATGAGGACAGTGTATCATGCATTCTGGGCCACATTCTCTGAAAATGGTAAACCTCCTCTTACCCAGTGAAATATTTGTTCAGGCTCTATTGGGTTAGTTTCTCAAGACTCAAGATAATCCCATCACACCTCCACTTTGGTATGTAAACCCATCTGCCAACCACCTTTTGGCGAAGGTCAGGCATGTGTAATAGTGTTTTGTATACACAAAGATGGAGATTTCAAGAAGGGGTGTTGTTCTGCAGCATTGAACTTGGCTCAGGAAAGAGGCAGCTAGCTGCCTGTCTACAGGATCTACTATTGTTAGTTACTACCACCATTTTTCGGTTTTATTTTATTTCATTTTTTTAAAGATTTTATTTGGGAATTGGGGGAGGGAAACAGCGTTGGGGAATCGGGGAAGGGGAACAGACAAGTTGCTGTCCTTTTGTTCTTCAGTCTAGCTGCAGAGGACGTTGCTTTCCTGGCCCATGTTGGTATCATCATTGCGCACTTCCCGGATGAGGCAGATCGGTCGCTGGCCTCTGGACAGCCGCTCACAGCGGCTCTTGGCAGCTCACACCGGCTGCCGGCCGCTCACGCCGGCTGCCGGCCACTCACTGTAGCCTATGGCAGCCCACTGCAGCAGGGGCTGCAGCCTACACCGTCGCCGGGGACTCACACAGCCCAGCTCCAGGTGGAGCTATTTTTCACCATCTTAGCTGTAGAGGGCAGTGTCACTGGACCACATGTGTGGGATCCGAACTGGGACCGCTGGCGTCCCAAAGCAGCCCTTAACCAACGCGCCACTCAACCAGCCTGTCGGTTTTATTTTTTAACTGTGGATATCCCAATGTTTAATTATTCTAGAAAGATATGTTAGAGAATTGACGTTTTAAAATCATGACCCTAAAAGGTAGACCTTCTCATTCTTTAAAAAGAGCTTTTCATTTTTCCCTTAACAATTGATACTTTCTTTACCGGCTCCCAAATCCTTGTATCTTTCTGTGTAAAATGTATTTGTAGCCAAAGGTACTAAGAGACTCAGTGGTGTTTCTATAACCTCGTTCTTTTGTTCTCTCTTTCTGTATATTCTTAAAGAATCCTAATTAGATGTTTGTAATCTAGATTGCTGCCTACAAAGGTCTAGTCTGCACTGCATCTCCCATCTGCTCATTCATTTTTGGCTGAAGACTCAAGGGCAGGAGCTGGGGTGTATTGGCAAAAGACACTTAATTCTGGTCTTCTTTTCTTTCTCTTGATTTCCTTTATGTTATTGTGGTTTCCAGTAATGGATTTGTGGTAGACTATCTGCAAAGAGAATCACCTGTAGGTCTCCCCATTCCCATAGGGTTATACATGCTGTCCCAGCCTCTTGCCCCTCAAAGCCTTGGCTGGCCTGGTGGGACAGAATGTGGCAGAAGTGATGCTATGAATTACAAACCTTAAGAAGGAGCAGTTTCTGAGCCACCATGTAAAGAAAAAATTTCAAGCTAACCTGCTGGAGAGGGAAGCATGCTTGCAGCAGGAACATGGAGGTGGCACCCTGCTGCCAGCACTGCCCCGCACATGGCAGTGAGGCACCTTGGGTCCTCCAGCCCCAGGTGAGCTTGGCCGATACCATGTGGAAAAGGAGGTAAGCAGTGCTCTCTGAGCTCAGCCCCAAACTGCACGTCCACAGAATCACAAGCAGATGTTACAAGCTACTTACTTTGGGGGTAGCTTGTTGAAGAGCAATAGATAACTGAGACAGGGTTTTTATATTTTCCAAACCTTCTTTCTTTTCTCATATCTGCTTACTGTTTGTCCAAGCACGTCCATGGCCCTGTATTCCTGAGGGACCTGTTAACTGATTAGGATTTGGTTTATTGTGGTAAAAACTTGTTAAACATTATGTAGCAGCTGTTTCTCATTTTGTTCTTTACCAGCTTTATATTTGTCCTCACTTGGAGCAGATGTGTCTCTTGACATGCCCCCGAGAGGTCATTTTTCTGTGACACAGTGACACTATTTTCTTATAGGTGCATATGGTAGAGGAAAATTCACTTAGCTCTCTCAAAAGAAAAACAGTGGAAAGGAAACAAACAAATAAAAACAGGTGATTTATTTCCTGCTGCCAGATTAGACCATACTCACCTCTCAGACTCCATGACTAGCTGAACGCTCTACTCAGTGGTGGACACAGAACAAAAAAGAAGGATCTGGGATAAAAAAATAAAGCAAAGGCTAAGACAATCCAGGGAAAGTTTTCACTTTACATTTTCTGTTCAAATTGTAAGTATTCCCAGGAAAACTTAGAAGGTGGTTATTTAGTTTTATTTTAAAATTTCTGGAAGGATCTGAAACCGTTTTTAAAAGTATGGCTTTTAATTTCCTGAGTGGAATGAATGCTTGTTCTGAGGTCTTTGTATCAGCTGCTGTAAGCAATTTCCTTTGAAAGCTCAAGGTAGTACTTTTCTCATTTAGTTGTCAGTGTTTTTGTACTTTAATTAAAGATTTATCATTTTCCTGTTGTTTTTCTGCCTAGCAGTTTCTTTCCTGAAACTCCCCTAAACAGTTGATTAAAAAGAATTACTGGAATCATGTTTGATCCAGGGCAGTAAAGTTTAAGTATCAAATAGATAAAAGAGGCTGGGTTTGGAGGCTCTGAAGTTGCCTTTCTGAACCGATAGAATCATACATGTGACGCTCACCTTGATGATTTGTTTACTGCGTTGCATACTTCCGGTGATTACCTAATAACACTGATTCCACGAGTTTTGTAGTCAGTACATAGAAATGTTTTGCTATGTGATGAAGAGAGGGTTTTTTTTTGGGGGGGGAGCAGTCAGGGGAGAGAATTTTCTAGAGAGGACAGAGGGGAATGTTTTTTAGGAACAAAGTCTCTTTCCTTATTTTCACTTTAAAATAAATATTATTTCCAACCTTACCTACATACATGTGAATTTCTACTTGGATACCATCTCCCCATCCCTGAAATGGTATTACAGGCTATTTATGTATTTTTTCAGTGTTTTCAAATACATTTCAAGTATGCAGATTTTTTTCTTTCAATTATATTTTAAATTTCCAAAACATGGTGGCTACATGCCCTTAATCTCTAAGACAGTAGTTCCCACTGGACATTTGGCAATGTTTGGCAACGTTGTTGGTTGTTATAACTTGGGGCAGATAGATGCTACTCCTCTTTAGTGGATGAAGTCCAAAGATGCTGCTAAGATTCTGCAGTGCATGGTGTCTGTTACACAGGAGGCAATCAAAAAGTGCTCATCGAATGGATGGATGAGAGCTCAGTGAATAAAGTGTGTCTTCTTTCTCTTTCCTCAAAGGTACTAAGGGTAGGCTTTTTTAAATATCAGATTGCTAGTTCAGATATAGCCTGTGAGCTTCCTGTTAATATACCTGTATAAAGGGCTTTTGCATTTCCTCCACACAATGACAAAGGTCAAAGCTGGATGATTTTTTATTTATGTACAATGTGGTTTGTGTGTGTGCACACACGCGTGTTTATGTTAGAAAATGCTCGCCACTTATCAGCCTCAGAGACGTATTAACCGATGAGAATTGGTGGTGGTGATGATTATACCATTGGTACGTACCTTCATCTCTAAAATGTCAGGTCCCCATGTTTTTGTCCCATGGTTGTAGAATGAATGCAATTTTTATACCTGTTCCAAAGTAGCATTCCATATTAAGAACATCTCAAAAGAAGTGGTACATTGGTAAAAAGCACCATATACTACTTGTAATTAGAAAAAAGCAATACTTAAGTGTATTCCTTACTTTTGAAAGTCAAGAGCTAGTATGCCTGATGATGCCCCTATATTAGAAAAGAGGAAGCTTTTTGGTGTCATGATGCTTCTTCTTTTCTAGTCTCCATGGAATTCAGACTGTGCTCTTTTAATGAGAGAGGAAATAGATGAATATGATAAGTAATGAGAGCTGTTTTTACTGGGTAGAGTTGTGGCGTAAGGCATTGTAGCAACATTACTAGAAAAATCATATAGCTTTCCTCAATAGGAAGGTTTAGCAGGGGATTTATTTCCCTCTCCTGTGTAGTAGACTGGAGACAGGGATATGAAGGATTTCCCCCCAGAATGGCATTTGTAGTTTTTCATACTGTCCTCATCTCATTCATGGCCCAGAATGAGTGCTGGCTGTTTTGAGGAAGAACAGTGTTTAAAAGTAATATATGAGATAGATGCTGGGTAACTTCCAAATAGAACATTAATACTAAATATTATATACTAAAAGTTGTCCAGTTAAAATCCATGCCTTTTCTAATCCATTCTTAGAAAACTGCAGGTGTTTTTTTCTTGGGAGATTTGAATTCTGTTTATATCTTTTATCTTTGTTGCACACTTCGTTAATGTCATGGCATATTCTCAGGAGTCCTGCATGGGTCTAGATACTGCCCCGTATCTTGAAATAATTTGGTGTGAGACAGTTCCAAACAAGGTACCATATGTTCTGTATTGAATATGGACTAATGTTAAGAACTGCTGTGGAATAAAGGAGTCAATTACTTTGAAGCACAAGTAAAAAGGAAATCAAAGCCAGTTTGAGCTGTTTCCCTAGCTCACTGGTAAAGCTTTTGCAAATTGCCTGGTAATGAGGAGAATTTATAGGATTCTGGATTCTGAGGGGAGTTCAGTCCAGCTGAGTAGCCAAGGAAGTTCAGAGTCTCAAAGGAAAAACAAATTAGAGATTAAGATTGGTATCATTGATGAAATCTCCTGCACTTAAACTTATTAGTCTTTTTGTCCAATTGTTACATTTTAAAATTACTTTTTTTTTTTCTTTTGGATGGGAAAGGGGAAGCAATAAAGTTTTCGATCAACTTTTTGAACACTGCGTTTTTTGAACAGGCATTTTATTCTGTAGACTGAGAGACAGGACCGACACATAAGATCTCTCTCCCTTTCTGTCCTGTTTCTGCCCCTTGCTTGCTTCCTTCTTATATTCATTTTGAAAGATCAAAATACTTCTTTTTTTTTTTTTTCCTTTGGATGGGAAAGGGGCAACAGAAGTTGACTTCAAGACCCTTCAAACTCTGGCCCCTGCCAAACCCCCAGCTTCAGCTCTTTTACTGCCCATTTTGTGCTCTGGCCCTAGACCCACTGAACTTTGTTCAATTCCTAAACACTTTTGTACTCCGTCTTGCTTCCAGGTCTTCATCCATGCCATTCCCTCTGCCTTAAACATCCCCCCCACACACACTTTTTATCTCGCTAACTCATACCCATCCTTCACGTCTTCCCTTCCTGTCCCTTCCAATGAGAGGCCTTCCCTGTTGTTGAAGTCCAAGTTTAACGTCCTTTCTGTGTACGTCTGTAACGCCTGGTTTGTGATTGACTTCAGTGTTCACACTGGACTGTAAGTTTGGAGAAAGCAAAGGCTGTGTCTGTTGTGTTCTCTTGAGGGTCACCAGTGCCTAACACAGAGCTTGACATCGAGCAGGCTCGCCGCCATCCCCTGAATCCTTAGAATGAGTATTTAAGTGCTGAATTATAAGAAGAGAGAAGCCAGTGAAGATTGAAATGATGTCTAGTGAAAATAGGGACTTGGCCTGAATAATAAACTCCTTGGGGCGGTTGGGGGGCTAGTTTGACACACTCTCTCTCTCTCTTTCTCTCTCTCTCTCTCTCTCTCTCTCTCTCTCTCTCTCTCTCTCTCTCTCTCTCTCTCTCTCTCTCTCTCTCTCTTTCTCTCGCCCTCTCCCCCGTTTCCCTTCCTCCCTCTTTTGTCTTTTTCTTATAATCATTCATTCATTCATCCAGCATATATTTTTTGAGAGCCTACTATGTTTCAGCATTATTCTAGGTGCTGAAGATTTAACAGTGAAAAATTCCATGCCCTCATGGAATCTGTATTCTAATGAACTAATGGATCAAAATGGGTTAAATGTGAATATAGAAATTAGCTTAGCAGGCTGGTACGGCAATGAGGAGCCCAGCTTGATGGGTAGGGTATGTTGGTTGCAAAGTAAGACTTTGAATGGTTCCCCAAGAGCATAATTTTACTTTGGGAAGTAGGTGGATAATTGAGAAGTATATATATAGCTTTTGAGCAAACGAGGCTTTTAGTCTGTAATTAGTATGCAGAAACTGAAAGTAAAAAGGCCAGCTTAGGCAAGATTGCCAAAATAGGGGTTAATAATACCAGGTTTGACATAGGGTAGTGGCAGAGAGGTAAAGATGAATTGAAGAGATTTTTTTTTATTTTTATTTTTTGCTGGGCTGAGGTGCGGGGGGTGTATGTGTGTTTGGATTTCTTTTGAATTCAGCAGCATAGTCTCTATAAAGAAAATTTCCTAGACAATGGACTGTCTGGATAGAAGAGACGAAGGAGAAAGATAAATTAAGACTATAAATTTAGAGTCCAGAAGAGCAGTAGAAACACTGAGAAAGCAGGACATAAAAATATTTTTGGGAATAAAAATATTTGCATAAATTGAATTGAAGATTTCATTAGGTTTATTCAGTTGATGCTTATGAAGTTCCCACTCTTTGTCGTGCTCTATGGGTCAGAAAGGTGCAAAGAACAAATGCCTCTATTGGTAAAAAGTTTGCATTCTACTGGGCACCCCAATGAGACGATAGAATTGGTCAGTGTTTGGAAAACTTCTGTTGATAAGTATGACTTGAAGTCATGGGTATGGATGGGGGTTTGGGTCTAGGTAGCACGAAATCCTTTAGTTTATTTAAATTTTTGTATCTAGAGTTTGATAGAATATAATGATGGTAATAGCTATATAGAAACTGATATCAAAATAAAGAGATAAGAGAAAATCAGGGAATTACTGTAGATCTTTTAAGAAGCCATATTCCTTTTCCAAATGAAGAAGAAAAAAACATTTCTTTGTCTTTAAATTCTAAGCTGTCGTTTTATTAAAGTTCAGTAACTTAATGTCTCTGCCTGCTTATTACTTGGCAATATCTCAATAGCTCATAGATGTCAAATTAGGCTGGTCTCCAAAAAAAATGCATGAAAAAAAGAGAGGCCCGTAATTCCTATGATTTTTAAACAGATTTATCACGAGTGCTTTTCTGGGTTTTGGGAAGTGGTGAATGAGTAGGAGAGACCCACAGTCATTGCTTCTCCTGATGTCTTTGTCTTCTTTCAGCAATGGCCATGAACTGTGAGGCTGGTGTCTTGGCTCAGAGCTAAGGATGGTTTGGCACCGATTCTGCTGTTGCTCTCTCAAGCTGTTTTTTCCGTCCCCAAGAACAGCACTCTCAGTGGGTGTGGAAGCGGGTGGGACATGAAGCAATGGTTTGCATTGCATTGCCTGGCTACAGCTTGGCATTTCTTCCTTTTTCCTTTCTCCCTGCGTCATTGCCACTGGTGCCACTAATTTTACTTTCCCCCTCTTCCCTGTTTCTTTGGGAGTAGTGCAGTGGCTCAGCATTGTATTTTCTTTGGGATTGTGGCAGCGTTCTTAAGCAATAACCTAAGAAATGCTATTCATCCCCTCTTATAGGGTTAATGCCAGAGGAATTCTTAAAAGAAAGAAAGTGAGAGGAAGTTCCCTCTTGCTGTATTTTCTACTTTCTCTGTTGTCTTTTACTTTGAGACATACCCTAAATGATTGTCCAGGTGAGCCCTGAACAGTGCAGTGGTGGGGGCCCTGACTTAGTGTGCTGTGGAAAGTCCACATATAATAACTACAGGCAGCCCTCTGCATAGTCGGATCCCAACAGCAGGGTGGACCCTTAAACAACACAGAACTGCTCAGTCAATATCCTCATAGTTCAAGGCCATGTTGTTCCAAGGTCACCTGTACACTGGATGCCTCAAGCAACCCCATTGCCTCGCGTGATTCCAGAAATCACAGCTAGCCTCCTCGAAGGAAGTATAAAGGATTTTTACCCCCTTAGGCAGAGTATGATTGAGAGACCTGGTTTTTTTCATCTTTGTTCAGGTCCCAGCCAAGGAAATCTAGAATATTAGTTTCTTCCAAGCTCTGATCCTACTTATATCTCCCCTTTTATCTATTTCTGTCCCATATCTGTTTGTAGCCTCTCTTCTCAAAGCTATTTCTAAGTTTCCTAAAGAAGAGAGAGTTCTTGGGGTTTGTGTTGAGTTAGACCTTAAAGGAGGGATAGAAGTGAGGTGGGCTTATGCCAGACGTGGGTTACAAAAGAAATAACATGATTGGGAGGCAGTAAATACAGCATGCTTTCTACTCTGAAAGCTTAATGAAAGGTTATTTGGCAGAAAAGAACTAGGAAATTAGGATTTGCTCAATGATCTTCTACGGTTCCTGTCTAGCGCTGGGATTATTCTTTGCGCATTTACCCCCCTTGTATCCAGGAGCTTATGCGATTCATCATTTACCCCCTCCTTATTTTATTTTATTTTTGTTTGTTTGTTTGTTTGTTTTTTTGAGGGCAGTGTTACTGGCTCTCATGTGGGACCGAACTGGGGCCGCTAGCTTCCCAAACCAGCGCTTAACCACCGCACCACTCGGCCGGACCCAACCCCCTCCTTATTTTAGTCATGTACTCATTTATGCCTTCCTCCATTTCTCCATGTGTTCATTTGTTCTAGCATCACTTGTTACGCAGTATTTATCTTTTCCACATTAACCATTACATGCCCACGTTAACTTTTATACTTCCCTAGGAAAGAATTATAGATTTCTAGCCTTAATATTACTACTGTTTGTTTTGCCTCCTCAGTCTGTTGTTGCCTCATTTTTCTTCTGAGAATAGACCCTGGTGATAGGCCTTGATAGTAGGCATGGCCCCTCCACATGATGTTCCCACCTGCCTACTAATATGTGACCCAAACCCTAGGCTCGTATTTTTGTCGTCTTTTCAGTATATCCATTCTTTTTATGTCTATTGTCATCTGCAAAAATAACCCTAACTTTCTGTGTAACTTGCTGTGTACATGCAAGTTCACAGTCCTTTCCTTGTATTACTATGGCTATGACAGCAAGCTACTGCGGTGGCACCAGCAGGCTTCCAAGGGTATTCTGATGTGTGTGGACACAGAAGTTGCCTCTCAAATTCATTTCTGTTTCTGAGAACATGAGAGGTGATTTAAAATCAATATTTTTTTTTTTTTTGGTGACAGTGTGTGTGCTCTTCTTTATAAATTAAGTTGGAAGAAACAAAAGTGTCCTTAAAACACATTAATTTATTTCTGTGTACTTGGCTTTTATAGCATTGTTTGTTTATAAAGCGCTACCGTGCTCTGCTATGTTAATACCTACAAATTTCATTATTTCATAAGCAATACAGCACCACTGGACTGTTATTATTTGCATAGCACTGGGGAAAATGGTATTGGAGATACAGAAGGAACAGGTTTTTGTTCCCTTCCTTGAGAAATGTGTCTGTGTGTGTGTGTGTGTGCGCGCGTGTGTGGACACGTGTGCTTTTTACATTTGAGAATTAACAAAATGGACAGGACTCTGTCATGCCTTTTTGTATTTCATCCAGGGTGGTGCTTGGTGCTAGGCATTTAACAGCTCTTCAATAGAGAAATGCCTGTGGAATTAATTCAGATTACATTAAAGTAGCTGACTGAAGGATCCTTTTAATGACTCACTATGCTATAAAATGAGAAAGTACACTGGATGATGAAACCCAAAAATGAAAGAAAAATTATATTCATATATGCACAAAGGCATTTGAGCAATTTGTATGACAGCTTATGCCTGTGTGTTACTTGTGGCACCTTGCTTTCTCTGAAGATGAATAACAACAACAATGATATTGATGATTATATCCAGTCTTTTTAAAGGAGCTGGGGCACAGTGTAATTTACAGCCATATACCTTTCACTTGCACTGGAATTCACGCACCGCTAAAGGAAGAAATATTGTGGGTCCCTCCTAAGAGCTCTGTGTTTCGCTATGTTAATTAAATGCAGCAGGATTTTTTCCCCCAAGCACCTTTCTGTCCACTTGCATGCCAGTGCTGTGGAAAACATTTTAGAAGTATGAGTTCTGGTGTATGCCCTTAATATTGCAGTGTTACTGGGGAAACAAAACTGGTCATGTATATGCAACAACTAGCAAAGGACACAAGACATTCTGTAATTGGTGCAAATTATGGGGTTCGCATAACAGTGCTATAAGAGCTCCAAAAACGACAGCTTATTGGGCACACGATACTCCAGGGGAGCTCTATGGGGGTAATGAAATTTGAATGGGCCTTGCCAAATAGATGGGGTTTAGACAGGTGGAAGGGTGCCTGTGGGGAGGAGGAGGGGCATTTTGGGGGTGAGAAGAAGGATTTGGGTGGTAGGAGGAGCACGGTATTAGTGTTGGATGGCAGTGAAGATGGTCGACCAGAGGTCAGACTGCATGGGTCTGGCAGTTACAGAGTGGACACGACACTAGTCAGGACACTGGAAGAGCATCCGGGGGGCAGGGGCCGAGGTGCTGCCTTTGCCACACCTGTAATTGCTGCGGCATCTTCCTCCTTGGCGTCAGGCTTTTGGAAATGAGATTGACATTTGTTTCTACCGATTATATTTAGATACAGTTTCTTCACATCTGTACTCCCTTCGGATGAGAATAAAGGGGAAGGAAATGGAGAGAAAGCTTTTGTATTTGTTCATTTCTTAAAGATTAAATTTATTTTTAGTGTGGGTTACTTATTACCCAGCCGAAAGGAAACCTCTTACAAGGCCATCTAGATAAGGGAAATCTTAGATTGTTAGCTATGGTTACAGTTCTGGTAGAGAACGTATAAGAACATGTACATTTTTAGATTCTGGTTTAACTTTTGTATCGTATTTGTCAGCTCTATGAAGCAGCCCAAGCAAAGGAACAGCAAGTGTTGCTTCTTTAAAAGAGGGAACAACCTGCTCCTTGACGAATTAGGGAATCTCTAAGACTCTGTCACATACATTTTAGTCCCACTGACATATTACTCCCACATCCTTGTGGGTAGTAACGTTAAAATTTTTTAAATGTTCTTTGGTCTTCCACCCACTGATCTAGTAGACATGTAAGTTCAATACTGCAGCTAGGAGAAAGGGGAGTTGAAATATAATTTATACTGTTAAAAAAAACACTCAAAAATCACAGACTCTATGTCTGCACTCATTTAGAAATTATAACAATAAATTGGCTTCCGTTTTGGAATGTGTTGTTAGTCATCACATTTAAGATTACATGACATCACTATTTGTGACCCACTGAAAATGGTTGTCCTGGCAGTGTGAACTCTGTGTTCACTGGTGGATTTGTAGTCATTTTTTCAAAGCTATCATTTTATTGCAACCATATTTTGAATATTAGGAGGTTAAATACATACAGACTGTGATTCTGTATGGGCTGGATTTTATTGCATAAAGAAGTGTAACGAGTCTTTGCCTCACTTAGTAAATAGTTAGTATGGTAATTAAATGGCTCCCATCTGCTCAGTGTTCAGATTGGACATGTTTTCCTGAGGGATCATCTATTTTATGCAGAGTAATTTCAAGAACAAGAGTCAGGCCCTACCCTGGCCATGTAAGTACACTGCTCCAGGGCCTTGGGCAAGTCACACACAGCTTCGTTTTCCTCATGGATAAAAATGAGACATTGCATTATCTCCCTAAATGTCAGTCTTTTTAACTGCTACAATTTTCATGGTCCTAGCTATGCTACGGAACTTCAGAGGAATAGAAAGGATCGATACAGTAGTATCAAGCGGCTCAAGTACGTGTTCCTAGTTACCTGGAGCCCAGTTGATTTGTCTATAGACTTTGGAAGGTATACCTCAAAATAAATCTTCTACCAAATAGCGCTGTTGCCTCCCCCACCGCCTTAGGAGCCTCTATTAGGACTTTAGCAGATTTTATTCAGAAGTAATTGATCCTTAAAAGGAAACCATTAAGATGACTTGAAAAAAATCATATCAGAAATTGCATACACCTTGTTTCGCTAGCCAGAAGTGAGTGTTCTGAGGGGGTGTCATGCGGGTCAGATGACAATGACAATGATTCATGAATTCATGAGGGCTCTGTGGGCGAGAAGAGCTTTGCTCTCAGAGGGATATGGACAGTGGGCAAAGGTTTCTTTCCCCAAGGAAACCACTAAAATGTTCGTGATTTAATCTCTTTGTTCACATTGGCTGATGAGGCTGACCCTACTGTATTTCTGTGTTCTGTGTTCATGCTTTCTCATTCTTATTTCCCCAAATTCTGGGGAAGATTGATATCAAGTAGGAAAAATGAAAACATTCACGAATAATAAATGACTGTTTTGAAAGTAACCTTTGAACCTTCTGTTTTTTTCTTGAAGACTTGGGTTGTAATTGTATGTGTAGTCAAAGCATATTACATGAGTGCATCTGCACCCCTGCATCATGGGTATTATTACTCCATCTATAGAGCACTGTGGGGGGGCCGGTTAGGCGGGGAGGAGGGCTTTGTTCTAAAGACTGCGTTTTCCTTCAGTTTTTCTGGCTGATTTAATATGTACTTCTTTAAGAATCTTCCACTTTTTATTTATCTGTTTTTGCTCAGTTTGCATATACTACTTTATATTTCCATCCCAATCAAGAGCTTCTAATTCTTGTTGCTTTCTGTCAATTGTCAATAGCTGGACACACACATGATTTCAGGTAGTTGGATACAGTTTTGTTTTATTTTTTAAATTTTGTTTCCTACATTGCTTGTCCTTCACACATACACACACACACACACACACACAGTTGTGTCATTTTTCCAGATATCTTAATTATAAAGTATGTTGTCAATTCAAAGGTTCTTTTTAAGAGGTTCACAGAATGCAGTTGTGCCAAAATGTGTAATGCAGTAAACGTCTGGGGTTCAGGTAGGCAGCACTGATTGGACTGTGCCTACGTGCTTCAGTGCCCCACCTAACAAAACATGGTGGCATTCGTGTATTCAAAGCCATAGCTTTGAGCTTCAGTTTTCAGCCTGCCTCTCTACTTGAAGGGAACACCTGTACAGATTTTGAGTTCTCCCATATTGGAGGTGGCAGTAGCCCATAAGGGGTGGGTCAGAATGGGACGGTCAAAATTGCCTGTCGGTGTCTGTTTGACACTTCTGCACATTGAAGGCATATGAAAACTTACGTATCTTTACAGAAACATAATACTCGTATCACTATCAAGAACGGAGACAATTTGTCCACATACTTTTTAATCCTATATGTTAGTATATGGTTTCTGGTATACAAAATGCATTCTTACCTAAAATCTTTGCCAGAAATCTTTGGCAAAACAAAATATAAAATACTCAGTTTTGCCTATGTTTGTGTGCTATCTTCCTGAAAAGCTATTTGGTTAAAATGAAACTACTTGACCATAAAATAGTTCATGTTGGCTATTGTAGGAGTAAAAATAAAATCCCCGAGAACAAGCAAGCCATTTTTCTCAGAGTTGGAGATGCCCCTTGCTGAAATAGACCACCTCAGTGCATAGTGGCTTCCTTAACTGAAGGTGTTCAAGCATAGACTGGGCAGTTAGTCAGAATATTGAACAAGGGGTTCAGCTAAAAGAATATTTGGACTAAATGACTTCTAAAGTCTTGCTCAAATGAGAGTCTGTGGTATGTATTTCATTACATACCATATGAATGTTATAAAGCAATATGACTAGTAGCCCATAAAGTAGATGCCTTTAAAGACGTCTTCTGCTTCTGCCGATGTTGCTTATGTGGCTTGAGAAAGTTCTTTTTCTTTGGAGGCCTCTGAAACATGAAATAAGACAAAAATCTGGCTTTGGTCATTTGCTCAGGCCAGACACTTAATTTTAGATTTTTTCAATTTCTGTAAGGATTTTGTCTTTTGACAAATACCCCAGTACGTTCTGGTTAAGAGGAACTTTATATAGGCTATACTAGAAGTTGTTACTCTGACAGTCTCACTGGAGTCTACGCATATGCCTCTCCCACAGTGCTTTCTAGAAACTTGTTTATCAGCAAGAAGGCAGAGTGCTGCTGAAACAGGCTGCTTGACTATTTGGCTCCACAGCCACCTATTCATTCTCAGTCTTTATTCTTACCTGTTAGCCGCATTCTCCTAATATAGGAACCCAATGATCGCTGGCATTCCTTAATTCTTTATTCTCACAAGATCTCCACATCAGCTGCCTAACAGTTGTACAGATGTCTGTGGCAGTCAGGCGGAGTCTGCATTCTGTGATGTCTGTTTTTGCACATTGTCTAGGCATTTTTGCTAGGCTCTGCTTTCCTCACTTGCCTCCTTTTTTTTAAAACCTTTTTTTCCCATTTTAGTTTAGATTTTGGGTTGGATTTTGTTGTTCTTTTACACCAAACCCCTTTACTTTCAAACTCATTATTTCTCTAAGTTAGAAAATGTCTTTGACTTATTTTTTATACCATCATTTCTCTTTTATTTTTTCTTACCACCATGTTTCATCTTCTAAGGGCTTTTAGGGTTTTATTTCAGGTTATATGACATTTCAAGACTTGAAAGAGATTATGCTCAAGAACACAGCTGAGACATGAATACATGCAGTAGTCATATTTTCTTTATGTTAATAATTTTCCTGATTTTAACATTAAACACTTGTTATAGGAAATCTTTAAAGTATTAAAAATGTTTTCAGCGTCCCTATAGCCCAGAGATAATGTGTTTGATATCCCCTTCTAGTCCTTTTTATCTGTCTCTGAAGATAAATGATCTAACCTCTTTGTAATCCCCACCTCTGCCTACTTCCTCACAAAAAACAAAACACATTACAATAGATGCTAAAGCTAGAAATCTCCTTTTATAATTCCTTGGGAGATGGGGGTGGGGGGAGAAGAGGGGAAGGTAATGTGACATGTAATGGATAACGGGAAAACAGGCAAACATTACTCTGATCCTGGAGAAATAAACATGAATAAATGGATGAATGACTAAAATAAAGAACGTGAGGGTAAAAGACTGTTACTTATGCTATAGCCTTGTGAGGTGTTCTTTTAGGAAATGGGGGGAGGTGAGGTGGGGGAGCAGCAGCAGGAGGTAAGGGATGTCAAAGCTGGCATAAGGTGGAAGGTGCATCAAGGGCTCAGCGGTGCAGATCTGAAACAAATCCCCTTTCTACCAAATATACTTGAGAAAAGTATGTTAAGCCCTGATAGAAACATGGGAAGGGACGTGCAAGAGCGTAGGTGCATGCTGCCTTGGAGGCAAATCCTTCTGAGGCATCTCAGGCGTTTACCCTGACCTTATGGAACCTCTTCTGTGCTCATTTATTTACCAGACCTCCCCTCAGCTAATTGAGAATACATAAGGGAGCTGGAGCAGGTGAAAGTTTGTGAAATGGAAGGAGGATGATTGGTGCAGATTTAATTTACGTGTGAAAAAAAATCCCCAAGGCAAGCTGTATGGAAAGAAAGCAAAGGAAATGATGGTTTTTTTCTTTCTGATGCAGTCAAAATGGCAAGAATTCATCAAAGCCAGTATTGTGACTGCTTTAGAGAAACAGGCAAAAGAAATTATATAAATAACTAATATACAAATACATAAAATAGGTAATATGTCAAATGTATTTCTTCCTGCAGCTTTGCTGCATGTTTTCTTTTAAAATTGGAGCAAAATATGTTTTGCGAAAGTTTTAAACATTGTTACTGTAAAAAAAAAAAAAAAAAGCAAACTAGAACATTCAGACCATAGTTATGATGCAGGCCTCAAACCAATAATAGGTGCTCCTGGCAGAAGCATGACAATTGCTGAACTAAGTCTGTACTTATGGCAAATTCTCACGCCCATTCTGGAACATTTTTTCAATTGGCATTTTCTTTTAAATGGCTCCACTCCTTACAGAAAGTAGGTCCGTTGTAAATGGAATGTTAGAGTAAAATGCGTACTCTCTGGGAAAAAAAAAATTTAAAGAGAAACATCATTTACTTTGGTGATTTATTTTTATTTCATCCTTGTGTTCTGGTTTTGAATTGTGTATTGGAGAAGAAAACAAAAAAAGCCTCCTTGATACTGGGACTCCTTTATAAAAGGCTCATTTCAGGGCTGCCAGCTAATTTTCATTTTCTAACAGTATTTTTTCACATTTAAAGAATCTCAGGTTTTCTAAGTCTAGAGTCTGACTTTTATGTTTTAGAAGAAGGTGCATGCTTGATCAACCACATCTGTTTGGAGTCTGGCAGGAGATGTACCCCCAGGGTTGGGCCAACCGCCATTGTAAACCCCCTTCCCTTCCTTCACCACCCATCCTGGTCCTGGAGAAGGCAGAGATGATCATGCTAACATGCACAGTCTCTGTGACAGAAATGGAGAGACATTACCTTGTAGGCCTTTCTTTTTATTTATAAAATTCTCATTCTATATGAGACCAAATTAACCATTTTTAAACTGTGTGTGTTTTTAAGCCATTAGACTTAAATGAGACATGGAGAATATAGAACTGGCCTATTATAAAGGTTAATCAGATCATGTTACTCCCCTACTTAACACCCTTCATCTTATAACTCCCCTCTACACTTAGAAAAATAAATGTAGACTCCTTATGAAAGCCTATAAGGCTTACATGATCTGGCCCCTGACAGCCCTCCCATCCCCACCTCATCTCTTACCAGGTTTCCTCTTACTGCCCTAACCTCAGTCACAATGACCTTCTTGCTGCTGTGTGAATACACAAGGCCATTCCTGCTTTCGGCCCTTTTATTGTTTCACACACCTGGAACATTTGTTCTTCCTTTAGTTGACTCTTCTAGGTTAATCAGGGGCCTGCTCAAATATTGCATTTTCACATGGAGGCACCTGTTCCACTGCAGTGCAGTGCCTGGAAAGGTCGAAACTGTATTTCCCTTATCCTTTGCTGCTAGGGTTCCTGTGTGTGATTCCAGTTCAGCCGTCAGACCCACCATGTGACCTGTGAGCGGTGAACGTGGGCCACCAGGAGGCAGAGTCTGCTGCTGATAATCTGCAGGACTTTCATCTTCCTATAGCTTCCAGGGCAGATGTTCAGTTGTCTATAGCTTGTGTGCATGGATGTGAGGTTCCTGGAGCAGGATGTGAGGTTCCTGGAGCAGGATGTGGGGTTCCTGGAGCAGGATGTGGGGTTCTTGGAACATGATGTGAGATTCCTGGAGCAGGATGTGGGGTTCTGATTGTGTAGAGGCCAGGTGGTTCATGGACCGGGTTTGGCAGTAGCAGTCCAGGTTTGCAGCCCTGCTTTTGGAGGATTTCCTGGACACTCAGTCTGGACTATTTCTTCAGCCTTTCCAGCAATCTGAAAACTATTTAATATCTGATAAATCACAGATTTAAACTAGCTAAGTAGACCCTATTCTTTCCAATTGTACCCTGACCAATATCCATGCTGTGCCTACCTTCACAAGTAGCACTTCTCTACCCTGCTGATACACTCTGTCCGGTGACCCTGCTTTACTCAGTATTGTCTTCATAAGCACTTAAGCAACCTAGAATGATTAACATATTTCCTTTTCATATACTGGCTGCCTCCCTCACTAAAAATCTATGTTCTTTGAAGGTAGGTCTTGGTATTTTTCTGCTGTTCCTATTCATACCTAGAACAATGCCTAGCATGTAGTAGGATCTCAGTAAATATTTGTTGAATGAACTTATGTGCCAATTCCAGTTTGGGGGTGGCTTCCTAGAGAATTGTGATAGAAATGAAGATTGCAATGGGTTTCAGGAAAAGAACAGCATCATTAATGAGTAGTGTTTGTCACAGGTGGTAGAGTTGCAGGGCCCTGTGTTTGCCACACCTGCCATAGATTATAATAGCTGAGGCCGAGTACTGTACTTGTGTTTGGGAAACACTTTCAGGTGATTTTCCTTTTGAAAAACTTCTGTTATATTTAGCATATGAGATTAAATCTAAATGCTTCTAATCTCTACCAATAAATTGCATTTAAAAATTGTCAATTTACAAGCTGGGTAATTTAGAGTTTAGAGCGTTTTCCTTTCTTGAACAACCTGAATTAGGGTAATTCAAAGAATAGCAAAATATTGTCTTTCCTTAAAGTGTTAGACTTTGTAGATGGACAATAAACAAATACATACATGAATACATTAATAAAAATAAGGGTCCTAAAATTGGGTTTTTGAGATCTGCTTAATCTCCACCAGTGCTTTTCAAATTGCATGTTTGTGCGTCGTTATATAATCTAGTGCTTTGTGGCCGGTATTTCTTTTATCAAAATGAAATAGAAAAGAATGTAGTATACACAGGAAGGAAAAGGTAAATATTACTTTATGAAAATTTTGTTTCAGATATATGTGTGTGTCTTATATGTACTGGGCCATAATGCAATGTTATTTCTTACTGAAGATCAGACTAAAAACATGGGGAGACAACTATATGATCTGTAACTCATCAGCGATAGCTCTACCCAGAAGTGTGGTGAACACTGCAAGTTAGAACTTGGTGGAGAAACTTCACTTATTGTTTTTTCAAATCCTGGACCTGGAGCCGACCTCTGACGCTTCTTCAGCATTCACACCGGTGGGGAGTGAGGAGTGAGCAGTCGGCCGCCTCTGTGTTGAGCTAATACTAGATGCTTCCACAACAGGCTCTTATTTAGGCCTTTCAGTGCAGCTTTGAGGAATTGCTGTTACCACCCCTGTTTCACAAGTGGAGAAAAGGGGTCTTATTATAATTCCTTTTTTTTTTTAGATCTTTGTTTTATTTATGTTATTAAATGTATTAGGGTGACAATGGTTAGTAAAATTACGTAGGTTTCGAGTGTACAATTCTGTAATGCATCATTGTGTGCTCACCACCCAGAGTCAGTTCTCCTTCCATATGACCCAGCAATCCCTCTCCTGGGTATCTATCTACCCCAAGAATCTGAAAACATTTATTATAATTTTTATAATTATTTTTTCATAGCCATAAATGTAAAGGAGGAAGAATGAGTAAGTCTGAGAATTAACCTGAGCCTCATAAAACTGTAAATTAGACATGATTCCTTGTTTCTTTCCCACTTCGCTTTCCTCCAGGGTGAGGCTGGGCACCTTTGCCAAGATTGTAAGTAAATATTCTTTATGTCATTATCCTAGCAACAGAAGGGTTGGTTATTACATGGGCCAAGTGCTGAGGAGGAGAATGTCAGAGGCATCTGTCCTCTGCTGTCCTTAGAAATTCAGCTCTAGCCTAAAACTTTCATGTCCTACTCGACTAAACAAAAACCGCAGTCAGTCACTGCCCTCCGTAGGAGACAGGTTGGTATCTATCCGGTTTTATTCAAGCATGCCTCCTTTTGGGCTCTAACTTCGTATACCGAACTTTCCAATCTCACACTGTACTCTTGTGGGGAGGAGTGGAATCATTTCCAGTGAGTCTGACATTATTATAATGGGCTAAAATTAGTCCACGTAAGACTAAGTAAGCTCCTGGGCTCTGAATCCCGGCTGTGCCACGTCTGACCCTGCGAATGTTATTCATCGCCGGAGCCTCCTGTCTCATCTGGAACATGGGAGTGACGAGCGTCTCTATCTCATAGTCTTGTACTGTTTGTTTTTATGAGGTAACTTATTAAAAACAAAAAAATGTTCAGAACCCTGTGATGAAAGGGTCACTGTGGGGCTTCTGCCCATAAATCTTAAACCTCCCTGCCCAGAAACTGTCAAATTAATGTGTCCCCAGATGAGTTCCACAAATGTGTTTTGAGGGTGTTACTCACTTGATGCTGTGGGAATACCAGCAGAGGTTTCAAGGAGCTATGGTCCTCGGTGCGGGGGAAAGTCTCATGCACGTGACACTGGAACAGAGCAGCATAACTGGCAATGTTGTAAGTCAGAAAGGAAGGGGAGCATGAGCTTTGCGTTTTGTGGGAGTTTTTTTTGTTTGGTTTGGTTTTTTTATGATTCCTTGCCATTGTCTCTCTTAAAAATGAAATCTTAATGCCAGTTTATTAACTTAAATACATTTTATCTGAGCCTATTTTATCAGCAAATTCTTTCCCAATAGATAAAACTCCTAAGAAATATAATACACATTAGGTGGTTTAGCTGTGTGGCCTCAGGACAAAGTTTGAATTGAATGTTTAATGTCATTTGAGCTAAGGCAGTTTGATGTAGCAATGGGGGTGAGTTTGCCAATGGAACATAAACCTCAGAGCTCCCTAGCTGCAGCTTCTATATCCATCTCCATGATAGGAGGTTGTCAATTGGGCTAAAAATATATGCAAGCCCATTAGCTAAGACCTCTTCTTCCCTGGACTATGCATGGATGGGCGCTACCAGTGTCTGTGTGTGACTCTTTTGCTGTTCTTCTTTGGCTGACAAATAGCTGACAATGAGTATTTCTTTCGATATTACAACATAATCAGTCAAGCTAAAGTGAGTCCTCCTAGCTGGTTGAGCTACCCTGTTTCTTTTTTGGAACTATTATGTAATACATAGTTATGATAGAAAAATTAGGAAATACAGAAAAACAAAACAAGAGAAAAAATTCTCCCAGAATGACATTTTGCAGAAGAGTGTTGCACTGTATATTTATTAAATAGCTTTGCTATGTAACAAACAACCGCCAAATCACAGTGACTTAAATCAGGTGTTTACCTCCCTCTCCCATTATGTATTGGTGGCTGTGGGATAGATATGGCCAAGCTCTGCTCTGCTCCAAGTGTCTTCTCACTTGGAGAGCCAGCCTGAAGGAGCTGTCCCTCTGCAGACAAGCCCGTTCTTGGGGCAGAAAGAACAGGAGGAGCTGAGCCCAACCACACACTGCCTTTAAAGCTTCCACTGGAATTCAATGTGGATCATATTCGCTCAGATTCTGTTGGGCAAAGCAAGTTACATGGCTGCGGCCAACATTGGTGGAGTAGGAGGGCTTCCTTGGGGAACTTTGGCAGCAGGATCTATAGTCAGTATTTGTGAGAAATGATGCACCTTGTGATAGTTTTAGTCACAAATAATTCCTTTCTCCACACATGAAATACATGTGTGTACAATTATGCAGCAACCACGTTCCACTTTCCTGTTCATGAATACTCACTTCCTTCCCCAGGTGAAATAAGCTCACCCTCTCCTCAATAAAGAGTCATTCAAACATAGCATACATTTTATCCCTTAGGACTTTCACCATATAGCTATACATAAACACAAATTTAAGGGGTTGTGGTCTGGTTTTTTATGATTCATATATTTAAAAAGTCTTTACATATTACTATATACTTCAATAGAATTTTAATGCTTGCAATGTATTTTATTGTACATGCAATAAGACAGTATAGCTCTTAGATTATATATATTATATATTATATATATGCTATTAGACATTTTGATTGTTTTTAGTTTTTTGCTACTTTGAAAAACTATTACACTAACCTTTTTTTTGTCTCAGTTATTTCCTTAGGAATTACAGAGTCAAGGGATAAGTATATATATTTAATGCTTTTCATTTGTATTACAAAACTGTCCTCCAGAAAGGCTATTCTGTACTATTTCTGAACCAGCTTGACAGGTGGAAATAGTATCACAATGTCTCACTTTTTTAGTATTAGTTAACTTCATTATGTGTATTCAACATGAGTATTTCTTCATTTTTGAATTGCCTGTTCATTACTTTTTTCCATTTTTTTAAGTTCGAATGTTCATCTCTTTTCTAATTGATCTCTAGAATTTGTATTTTAAGGATTTTTTTTTTATCCTTTTCAGTCATAATTGATGCTTACTTTTTTTCTAGTTTGCATTTTAACTTTGTTACTTTTTTTTTTTTCTTAGCTGAGCCATCCTGCTTGCAGCTCAGCCGCAGCTCAGCTCGGGCTGGGCATCGAACTGCTGTTGCTCAGAGCTCAGCTCGCACTCTTGAGTGAGCTCTTAACCAACTTGGCCGGCCCTTTCTGTTACTTTTTAAACTTCAGTTTTTAAGTCTTAAGCAGGGCAAAGACATTATGAATAGAATGTGGAATGGAAAAGATGAAGAAAATGGAAGCAGTAGTAAGACTAGGTAGGAGGTCTCTCAGTAACTGGGCAGGATGGAGCTGGAAACTCAGAGAAAATGCGGGAAGCACCAAAACTGTCTTATTTTCCTTTACGCTCAGTCTTTAAGGCTCCGCACTGTCCAAGCTCACATGGCCCTCTCATAAAGGCAAATTCTCCATTTTCAGTCTAGTAAGAGAAAAAAATGTTCCAAATAAAGCAAGTGGCAGTCAAGTTCATGTTTCAAGAGAAGATAGAAATATATCTGTTTTCATATGGGAAGCACCATTTTGGTACATTATGCTTTGTTTTGGTTTTTGCTTTTTCATCTTTTTGGCATCTTTGTTTTAGATCTTATCTGCCAGGATGTTCCTTTTTGATGAATCAACCACTTTCTGAAATCATTACCACAATTTTAGGAACAAAACAGTGATGTTGCAATATTTTCAGGGTTAAAAGCACTTTGACTAAAGTGAAATTTGTCAGTACTTGTATACTTCATGCCAAATTCTAGAAATGATTGCTTTGAGTTTCAGCTGCATTTATTTCTATTTATGTAGTTTTCAAATGCAAGCTTTACATACTAATTTTCAGACTTGGTGTTCTATATGCTCATTAGAAATACACTCATGTTATTTTACTTTATATAAAAAGAAAACTAAAGATTAGCAACTGGCCTTTTAAGAATAGCGTCCATTGTGCTGTAATCATTGTCTTCTGTGGAAGTTATTCGCATGTTATTTATTTTAAGTAAAAATTCCACCTCCAAGGGAATTCTCTATGTGGGCGTCTATTTTCAAAAAATGGCACATTGTTGTTTTTGTTCTTAGACGTTTGTTTTAAACTTTTCCTTGAAAAGTAAATGCTTGATCCCCTCAGAGTTCAAATTGTCTTATGTTAATGAAGAACTGAAAGAAAGCAAAGTTGATTTCAACCTCCTGCAAGTATGGTTAAACACCTTGAAGAAGGGGACAATAACTCCATATAACTCTGGGTAAGCCCTTCCTGAGCTGGGTGGTCTGTATGAATGCAGGTTTCATTTGCATATTGATCAGGGTGCTTCACTGTCTTTTCACAGCCACAGAATGCACACGAGAAAAATCTCTGCCATGGTTCGTACACATTCATCAGGATAAAATGACACCCTCCCTGCCTTACCAGGAGAATAGTGAGAAAGCTTGGGCATTATTCATGGCGTCGCCTCCTTGTTAGTGCAGTCCTAGCAGCAAAGAATTAAAGAACACTTCATCCAACCCTTGACACTGGCAAGTCAGGAGAGTTCGTCTGCTAGGATTTCTCACAGTTCTTGTCTCACAAAAACACAAAAATCAAGACAGCATCAGAAAAAAGATAGAGACGTTTTAGGAGAACGTGAAAATAGCCCTGGCAAACAGTGTACAAAACAATACAGTGCCTCTTGTAAAGAGTACCACTTAAGATATAGATGTTTTACAGGTAAGCTAACATTTGAAGTGATTTCCACCTTGTAATTCTGAGAACAACCCATAAACAGGTTACATAATGTACATACACGCATAAAATTTCCCTACTTTATGGAATTGAAAACTGAAGCTTAGAGAGCATAAGTACCCCAGGTTCCCCAGTAGTAAATGGTAAATCCCCCCTCTTCATCCTTTTTTTCTGCTGAATTCTATTGCCTCAGTATAATTTATTTAGTCATGTTTTGAAGATATTGGGGGAGAATGTAGATCTGAGCCATAGAGTTACAAACAGTTCCATCTATGTCCAGATGATCTTAAACACATAGAAAAGAACTGTTAGTTACAAATTGGTCATTTCAGCCTTCCTCTGCAGTTATCAGTGTAATACTGGCAGCAGTAAAAATCCCTCAGAGTATCTGCAGTCAACCCCAATTGCTAGGAAGCATTCAGTCTTGACAAGTAAAATGTTAAAACTGAGGGGATCTTAAAGAGTTTTTTGTTTTGACTTTATTTCTTTCACATAATTTTCATATAATTTATAGGCCAAAAAAATGCCAAGAGCTATAAATGATCCCGCGAACATTTGTCCGTTTTGATGTCTTAGGTAAATTGTTTAAGTTTTTTGACGTTTGAGAACTTGATCCAAAGGAAAACAACCGTACTCCAGAAAGTGCATCATATTTCCTGTTATATATACTCTTTTGATGACTCATTCATGAGAATCTATAAAATATTTGTACTTCTGACAGCCTATATAATAAACTCTTGGATTTTATGTGCCTTTTAAATTATAGCTAATTAAATGACTAAATTAAGAAATCTGTTTTCAAAGGGAAACAGGAAGAGTTGCTGCATTATTATCTGGTTCTTGTTTTTAAAAGGTACATTATGTTTATATGAGAGCCCACAAATCTGGTTATTAATTTCAGGTCCTAATTCTCAAATAATTCTTGGCCTAAGAAAATGATACAGGGTTTGAGTGAAGAAAGATTCCATAAAATGCCTTTGCAAAGGGGGAAGCCTCGCATTGTCAAAATTATCCAGGAAGTTTTTTGTTGATTAACTGTCTATGGGGAAACTTATACTCAGGGATCTAAGTTAAAAAGTTAACAATTTGAGCACCATGGTGATCTGGAGATCTGGAGACACATTTGTTGGGGGGACTGTGCACCAACCACAAGAAACAACACTTCACAGATATAAGCTCCATGAGAGAAGGAACTTTGTTCAGTGTTGGTGTCCTTCTTGCCTGGAACATTCATGGCACATGGATAAGCTAGATTGGCATTCAACAGCAAGCTCCTGGCTTCAGGTTCAGCATGGCAGAGTAGGAAGATGCTGAGCTCACCTCCTCTCATTGACACCAAAACAGAACAGCTACCTCTGAGGATGACCTGAAGACAAGCAGAACAGATTTTCTACAACTAAGCATATAAAGAAAACCACATCAAGATAGGTAGGAGGGGACCAGCCGAGTGGCACGTACATTGGGAGCTGGCTTGGGACCCCAGCAGCCCTGGTTTGGATCTCACATATGAGTGACACTGCCCTCTACAGCTAAGATGGTGAACAACAGCTCCACATGGAGCTGGGCTGCTCTGAGTACCTGGGTTGGCATAGCTGCAGCCCCTGCCGCAGTGGGCTGCCATAGGCTACAGTGAGTGACTGGCAGCTGGTGTGAGCTGCCAAGAGCCACTGTGAGCGGCCTTCCAGAGGCCGGCAACTGATCTGCCTCACCCGAGAAGAGCGCAACGATGATACCAACATGGGCCAGTGAAGCAATGTCCTCCACAACTAGACTGAAGAACAAAAGGACAGCAACTTGTCTGTTTCCTTTCCCCGGTTCTCCAACGCTGTTCGCCTCTCCCAATTCCCCAATAAAATCTTTAAAAAAAAAAAAGGTAGGAGGGGCAGAGACTCACTCTAATCAGGACCCACTCCCATGTAGTAACCTACAAGTGGGAGGAGTATTACAACCTCCAAAGTGCCTTCCTGAAGTGTGAGGGGTCCAAGCCCCAGCCTGGGGGACACGCACTAGAAAGAGGAGCCCCATAACATCTGGTTTTGAAAGTCAGCAGGAATAAGGGGGTTATCACTTTTGTGGGGAGTAAATGGCTAATTATTATGTTGCTTTGTACACCTGAAACTAATAAAAAAGAAAACTAAAACCAGCGGGACTTAAATCTGAGCGAGCCAAAGATCTGTAGGAAACCAAGGTTGTGCTCTTTCTGAGTCCCAATGCAGAGGCAGTAGTTTGAAAAGCACCCAGGTTATATGTGAAGGTGATACATTGACTAATTTTAGGGTGTGTACTAGAGAGGGACAATCTGTTGGACCAAGACACATCATAATTAAAATGTCAGAATTTAAAGAGAGAACCTTAAAAGCTGCAACTAGTTACATACAAGGGAATCCCCACAAGGCTATCAGCTGATTTTTCAGCCGAAACTTTGTAGGCCCGAAAAGAGTGGCATGATATAATATTCAATGTGATGAAAGGCAAAACCGACAACCAACAGTACTCTACCCAGCAAGGTTATCATTCAGAATTGAAGGAGAGATAGCAGACAAGCAAAAGCTAAAGGAGTTCATCACCACTAACCTACCATTACAATAAACATTAAAGGGAATTCTTTTTTTTTTTTTTTTTTTTTTGAGGGCAGTGTCACTGGCCCTCATATGTGGGACCGAACCGGGGCCGCTGGCTTTCCAAGCCAGTGCTTAACCACCGCGCCACTCAGCCGGCCCTTAAAGGGAATTCTTTAGTGGAAAAGGCCAAAACTAGAAATGAGAAAATATATGAAAGAAAAAAAAAATCTCACTACTGAAGGCAAACATAGTAAAAGTAGTAGACAAACCACTTTTAAAGCTAGTATGAAAACAAAAATGGCAATAAGTACATATGTATCAATAATTACTTTAAATGTAAATGGACTGAGTGCTCCATTCAAAAGACAGGGTGGCTGAATGGATTAGAAAAAACAACCTACGCATATGCTGCCCTTAACAGATTCACTTCAGATCTAAAGACACAGACTGAAAGTGAAGGGATAGAAAAAGATATTCCATGCAAATGGAAATGAAAAGAAACCTGGGGCAGCAATATATAGACAAAGTAGACTTTAAAACAAAGATTGTGATAAGAGACAAGGGTATGACATAATGATAAAAGGATCAATCCAACAAGAGGATATAATACTTGCATCTATGCACGAACATAGGCGCACCTAAATGCATATAGCATATATTAACAGACATAAATGGAGAATTGACAATAATAGAATAATAGTAGGGGACTTAAATATCCCACTTGCATCAATGAATAGATCATCTAGACCAGGGATCGGCAAACTTTTGAGACAGAAGAACCCCCAGGGGTCAGCAAACTGCAGTTTGCGAGCCACATGCAGCTCTTTGGGTACATACATCTGGCTCTGAAATAAAATTGAAAATGAAAATAAAACTATCATAGTTTCATTTATAATATTACTTTAAATTTTCTTTATTTGTAAAAATATATTTATGGCTCTTGAATAACTTTTAAATTGTTGTGAGGGACAGGATTAGCTCTTCCAGGGGTCGGCAAACTTTGGAGATGGAACATACCCAAAGAACCATACATGGCTCACAAGCCCCAGTTTGCCAACCCCTGATCTAGACAAAATCAAGGAAATATCGCCCTTAAGTGATATGTTAGACTAGACCGACGTAATAGATGTGTACAGAACATTCCATCTCAAAACAATGAGAATACAGATTCTTTTCAAGTGCACATGAACCTTCTCCAGGATTCATCATATGTTAGGCCACAAAACAAGTCTCAATAAAGTTAAGAAGATTGAAATAATATCAGGCATCTTTTCTGACCACAATAGCATGAAACTAGAAATCAATTATAAGAGAAAAACTGAAAAAAAATACGTGGAGGCTGAACATGTTACTAAACAACCAATGGATCAATGAAGAAATCAAAAAATACCTTGAGACAAATGAACATGGAAATAACGTTGCAAAATGGATGGGACACAGGAAACTCTTCCCTCTTTCTAAGGGGAACATAGCAATACTGGCCTACCTCAAGAAATCAGAGAAATATTGAATAATCTAACATTGCACTTAAAGGAACTAGAAAGAGATCAAACAAAGCCCAAAATTAGTAGAAAGAAGGAAATAATAAAGATCAGGGCAGAAGTAAATGAAATTGAAGTTGGAGACCTCAGTCTCCCTGATTTTAAACTATACTACAAGGCAGTAGTAATCAAAACAGTATGGTATTGGCACAAAAACACACATAGATCAATGGAACAGAATAGAGAGCCCAGAAATAAACCCACACATATAATCAATTACATTTACAACAAAGGAGGCAAGAAAGTACCATGAGGAAATGTTTCAATAAATGGTGTTGAAAAATCTGGACAGCTATATGCAAAAAAATAAAACTGGACCACTTTCTTACACCATTTACAAAAATAAACTCAAAGTGGATTAAAGACTTATATGTAAGACCAGAAACCATAAAACTCCTAGGAAAAAACATAGGCAGTAAACTGTCTGATGTTGGTCTTAGAAATATATTTTGGGGTGTATCGCCTCAGGCAAGGACAACAAAATAAAAAATAAACAAATGGGGCTACATTAGACTAAAAAGTTTTTGCATGGTGAAAGAAACCATCAATGGAACAAAAAGGCAACCTGCTGAGTGGGGGAAGGTATTTGCAAATGACATTTGATAAGAGATTGATATCCAAAGTATATAAAGAATTTATACAATTCAACATCAGAAAAACAGATAATCCAGTTAAACAATGGGCAGAAAACCTGAATGGGCATTTCTCCAAGGATTACATGCAGATGGCTAATAGACACATGAAAAGATGCTCAACATCACTAGTCATCAGGGAAATGCAGGTAAAAACCACAGTGATACCTCACCTCACATCTATCAGAATGGCTATCATCAAAAAGACAAGAAGCAACAAGTGCTGGCGAGGACGGGGAGCAAAAGGAAACTTTGTGCACTGTGGTGGGATTGTAAATTGGTGCTGCCACTATGGAAAACAATATGGAGGTTTCTCAAAACAAAGAAATTAACATGAAAATATATATGTGTACCCTTCACTGCAACATTATTTACAATAGCCATGATACGGAAGTAACCTTGGTGTTCATTGATAGAAGAGTGGCTAAAGAAGATGTGGTATATATACACAATGGAATATTACTCAGCCATAAAAAAAGAATGAAATCTTGCCTTTTGTGACCTAACGGGTATTATGCTCAGTGAAATAAGTCAGAGAAAGACCAATACTGTATCATTTCACTTATATGTGGAATCTAAAAACCTAACCAAAAGAACAAACAAAACAGACTCATACATACAGAGAACAAACTGATAGTTGCCAGAGGGTTGGGTGGTCCAGGGATGGGCAAAAAAGGTGAAGGGGATTAAAAGGTACAAACTAATAGTTAGAATATAAGTAAGTCACTGGGATGTAATATATAGCATAGGGTATACAGTCAATATCACAGTATCTTTGTACAGTGATAAATGGTAACTAGACTTCTCATGGTGATCACTTTGTAAGTTATGTAAATGTCAAATCATTGTTATATACCTGAAACTTATATAATATTGTATGTCAACTATGCTTTAGTTAATAAGAGCTTTATATACATTTTTTTAAAAATTAACTATTTGCCAATGGGCTTATAGTAAAGAAAGGAAGAAATAAGAGCAGAATCGATAGCTTGATTTTGGTTTTATAGGGCCTCATTACAATTTGTGCAATGTGTCATATTGGGAAGAACCCAAATGAACTTTGGTTTAAATAATGGAAAGAATTTAAATGCTCTGCATATTGTGTTTTCCCGTCTAACCACACACCCATTCTGTATCTCAGTATGCCTGTCCAAAACTTTCTTATGATTAATTTATCTTCTATACCATTCAAATTCCTTATACTACCTGAAATTTTTACCAGGATTTATAAACATCCCAGCAAACATTTTCTGAGGAAACTCTCTTCATATAGAGCAATTTGGGTATCAATTTGGGTAAGCTAAATTGCTATAGTAAATCATCTCAAATTATATAATCACCTAATCACAGTAGAGGTTTGTTTATTGCTTATCCATTTGTCCAAGGCAGATATTCCTGGTGAGCAGGTGGCTTTCTTTATGCAAAAGCGTAGCAGCCTCTTTCCCCTTGGTGGCTTCATCATCCCTAGGGACATCTTAATGTTTCTGTATCTGGCTTATAAAGGGGGACACAGAGCATGGAAGCCAGACAGGGGGAACCTGTCTTCCGCTCACATTCTGTTGGCTGGTAACTAGCTGCAGGTGCGGCTGAGAAATCTCTGGATATTCCCAGCAACAAACCCGTAGCATGGAGAAGAGGGATTTTGGTTAACAAAAGGATATCTCTGCTGCACCAGATGAGCTTTTCATCCATTTCCTAATGAGCCTGTTTGAGTGAGGTTTTTCCTTTGGGTCTTCAGATGTTTTCAGACACATTGGTTTTGATATATACACTTGCTGTCTTCATTAATAGTGATTTTAAGTTTCAATATTTCTGTATATTTTCTTGAAAGAGCTACTGCTATTTTTTTTTTGTCAATTACAGTTGACATGCAGTATTATATTAGTTTCAGGTGTGCAACATAGTAATTAGACATTTGTGTACCTTACGAAGTGACACCCAGTAAGGCTAGTGCCCATCTGGCACCATACATAGTTATTACAATATTACTGACTATATTTCCTGTGCTATACTTTCTGTCCTGATGACTTGTAACTGGTAATTTGTACTTCTCAATCCCTTCACGTTTTATTTTTTTATTGAAATTTATCTCATGTTGTTATTGTTCTCTTATATAAGAACATCTAGAAGCTGTGAATCCTAATGAAATAGGAAGATCAGTTAGAAATCAGTACACCTACTTCTGCTAAAGAAGCCACACTGGAATGATATTTGTATGATATATATGTGCATTAGTTTCCTGTTGCTATTGTAACAGATTACCATAAATTTAGTGTCTTAAAACAACACAAATATAGTAAGCTCTGCTTCTGCTGTTGTTTCCTCTGACTCTGAGCCTCCTACTTATACCACTGTGCCCACTGACATAACCCAGGATATTCCCCCCACCTCAAGATCCTTAACTTGCATCTTCAAAGTCCCTTTTGCCATGTGAAGCAACATATTCATAGAGTAACAAAAATATCCTAATTTAGGGAATAGGATGTGGACATCTTTGGAAAGGGGGGAGCAGTATTAAATTTAACACACTAGATAAATAATGTGCAACCATTTCTCAGGAAAAAGCAATAAATCAATGAAATGAATTTTTGGTTGCTTTTCAGAAGACAGTTTGTTTAACAGTTATAAGACATTGGAACTGTAGAGATTATGTCATCCAACACTCATACTTTATTGATGACAAATGCAGTTCCCCTAAAAAAAAAAATGGAGAGACTTTTGCAGGAGGTCATTCAGGTCATCAGAGGCATAGCTTTAAGACCTTGGATTTTAAGATAAAGGAAGAGAGAAGGTACCTTGTTCCTTACTTGGAACTCCATTTAAGACATTAAAAAAAAACATCTAATACTCTTAAGAAGACAAAATGTTCCCACGTCTACTTCTGATAGCAAAGAAATGATGTTTTAGTTCATCATGGACTTCAGACCTGAAAAACTATAAATAAAATAAATATTTCTTTAGAATGTTCCATTAGCTGCTCTTTTTTAACTAGATCATCAAGGAAACAGGCTTCATATTTCAGAGAAAATTTTTCTGATGAGTCTTATCAATTTTCAATTGCTTGTATTTTTTGCTAGAAAGAGAGTGGCTAGTAGAAATACTGGGAATTCTCAAGTCTCATAATTAGTCCTTTGTTTTCTACTATTCCCCTTTACCTGTGTAATCCAACACTGTAGCCACTGGCTCCATGTGGCTATTGAGCACTTGGCTACATGGCTAGTCCAAACTAAATGTTCTGTGAGTAGGAGACACACACCAGATTTCAAAGACTTAGTGCAGAAAAAGGGATGCAAAATATCTTAGAAATTTTTTATATTGATTATATGTTCACATGATAATGTTTTAGATATATTAGGTTAAGTGAAATATATTTTCTTTGTTTTTCTTTTCTTTTTTTTAAGATTTTATTGGGGAATCAGGGAAGGGGAAGACAAGTTGCTGTCCTTTTGTTCTTCAGTCTAGTTGTGGAGGATGTCGCTTCACTGGCCCATGTTGGTATTATCATTGTGCTCTTTCCGGGTGAGGCAGATCGGTCGCCAACCGCTGGACGGCCACTCACGGAGGCTCTTGGCCGCTCACGGTAGCTTTACAGCAGCCCACTGTAGCCCTGCTGCAGCCTACACTGTCGCCGGCGACTCATGGCAGCCCAACTCCAGGTCGATCTGTTGTTCACCATCTTAGCTGTAGAGGGTGCAGCATCACTGGCCCTCATGTGGGATCTGAACCGGGGCCCTGCTGCTCAGAGCTGGCGTCCCAAGCCAACACAACCAACGCACCACTCAGCCGGCCCTCCTCTGTTTTCTTTATACTCATTGTAATGAGGTTACTAAAAAATTTTAGAATATATACATGACTGATTATATTTCTATCCGACAGTAGTGCCTTAAACGTTTCCCCAACATTAATAAAGGCATGATTTGAGTCTGAGCACCTCTACCTTATCCTGGTCAGAGTGAGGAAAAGTGATGGAGCCAGATTTCTTAGAACCAGCTCAATAGGTATTAAATGTCATATTTAAATTTACACTCACAAACTAGTAAACTCATCATGACCTGATGATGAGTGATTGTGATACTATGTTATTATAATATAGTAAAACCGTGATGATTCTTGGGGAAATTTATAATTAGTACCTGAGTTGAGTAATATTTTAAAAGAAAGGCACTTCTGTTTGCTTCTAGGAATGTATACTACACGAGCCAAATGAAGTGCAGCTTGCTAAAGTAGGCCACGCAGAGTAATAGAAAGAGCAGAGCTTTTAGGATCCTGGTAGAGTCAGCACTGAATTCAAGTCCCCATTTTAGCTGAATGACTTTGGGAAGGTAGCTAACTTCTCTGAAACCCATCTCTAAAGTGAAATTAATAATACCTATCTAATAGGGTTGGTCATAAGGATTAAATGAAATAATAATGTAAATGAAGTTCCTGGCATACATGAAGTTCCCAGGGACTCATACTCTGAGTCAGAAGTTACTTGTAGGAAATATATTAAGGAGTGGCCTCTAGATCTTCCAGGGAGGCTGGGGCAGAGGTGGGAGAGCTAGGAAAAGAAGTTGGAGTGTGACAGTCCTCGCAAAGGCCTCGGATGACCCTGTGGTGCTCTGAAACCCAGAAGTGGCCCTTCAGAGCTGTCCTGAAGCAGGGTGAAGGAGCCAGGGAGCCACTGACTCATCTCTCCCTCAGGGCAGTGAACTTGGGCCAGGCAGCCGTCTTCAGCTCAGGGCAACTCTCAGAGAGGGCTGACAGGTGAAGCCACATCCTGCAGAGGCGTCTGGGCGGCCGGCAGTGTCCGCCAGGAGTGTCCGTTCCCCCCTCTCTCCTAACAGCTTGCCTGACTGTAGGAAAAGATGCTGTTATGTTATCTGAAGTTACCATAATTAATTTGACTGTTTGAATTGTCTCCTGTGCTTTCCTGTTATAAACAGTGACATTTCCTAACTCATTTCCTGGAGCATATGTTTTTCTTCATAGTAAGAGTTTTTTTTCATAGTCCCAGGAGAAAAACTGCCAGGTCATAAGGTAGATAAATTCAAGTTTACAAGATAATGCCAAATTGTTTTCCAGTGTTTGCATGGAGCAAGAACAAAACAGGTGGGATGGGACTCCAGGAAATTTTAATGGTCATGGTTATAGTGTACCTCACATATTGGGGGTGGAGTCTGAAGTGTGTGCTTTTTTTAAATTATGTTTAGTATTTTGCATAAACATTACATGTATTACTGTGTGTGTATCAATTATTACATAATAAAAGTGCCTCCCTAAGAGGAAATAGAAGTTGTCCATAGTTCTATGAAATCCTTCAGGGGTCTTCTAAAGTACATAGAAAAAGTCTAATTGTTTGTTTCTAAAGTATTTGGTATCTTATACGGGGGTGTTTCTAATGTATTATGACAGGAGGTATGAAAGATGCTGTTAACCAGTTACTTTTTACCTTATGCTTGCACTTTTCCTGTCTGCAAGGCTCATTTGGGGCTGTCAGGTATCAATGACGGTTGTGTATGCGGCTTCCTCTGAGAGATATTAAGCTTTAATTGTGATTGTGAGCCTTCACCTAGTCAGTCCAAGTTATGATCTCAGTATCACTATAATATTAGCTCTCATCAGCCCTTTGTTGTTGTTGTTCTTTGTAAAGAAGCTTTTTCCTTCTGCTAGAGATCTTTTGTCTTAGATTAGTTCAATCTCTAGAGAATTTGAAAATTGCGTAGCTTAGCTCTGGTCCCTTTTTAATGCTATTTGTCTTAGATTCTCTGTTCGCATTTATTGGTTCCTCTTACATAAAAATGTGTATTGGATTGTTTTTAATATCTAAGAGTTAGTATTTTGGGGGGAGATGCTACAAATTTCTACCACATACTTGGCCAGCACTATGGATCCCTTGAATGAGCACCGCTATCTTGGAAACCATTTCATTTATCAGAATAATTTTAATTTGTTATCTAAGAAAGAAGTGAAAAAAGCTTCCATCTAGAGAAGTCAGCTTATTTTTTAATTAGAGTTCTGTGGAATGTTTTCTCCATAGACTTGAGAGCACGTGATAGTGGGAACAGGTAAGCAGAGTTGGCTGGTGGGAGTTGGGGTGGGTGGAAGTGGTGGGTATGTGTTTAAGGCTCAGGGAGCAGGAACATTTTATTGATGTTTGTTTGCTCTTTGGTGGCTCAGTGTAAATAGGTACCAGGATCTTCTTAATCTTTGTTACTAAAGCAAAGCTCTGGCTTTACCACTTTATTGTTTGTTTCATGAACCTCAGGAGTATTTTCGGATTTCAAAATCACAAGTCTTTCAGAGCATCAGAACTACCTTTACCACCCAAGTGCCACAAATGCTTGTATGCCACTTACGTATCAGGTGCTATGCTAAGTGCTTGTCCCCGCCATCTCCCATAATGTCATTTGTGATTCTTGACTACAAAAAAAAAAATGGAAATGTAGTAACTTAAGGGTAAAAGCCGTGTATTGGTAGATCATCAGGTAGTTCACAAAATGGAGACGGGGGCTATTTGAGAATCACAGCAGGAAAATAGGCTGAAAGCAGAGGAAAATGCCAAGGTGATTCCATGGAAGAGATGTGGTCAGGCCCCTGCAGCTGCCACCATTACTGCAACAGGGATGCTCTGTCACTGACCCTCTATCTCTATGTCACTCCCTTGGGAGCATCAAAGGGCCAAGCGTCAGTCACATGGCTTTTGCTCTTAGCTTATAGGGATGGGACTGTCCTATCCATCCCCCAACCTCGGGCACACATGAGGGTTTCCGCTAAAATAGGAAATCGCTCTTGGTGAGTAGCCTAACATCAACAAATGTTCATGGAGTCGTGTTTCCCCCCCGCTTTTTCATTGAGATTTAGAGAATTTAAATAATGTATCCAAAGTCATACATTCAGTTAATGATGACACCAAGATGTAAACACAGGTCTGTTTGGCTCAGAACCATTGCATTGCCATCTTTAGTGCGATTCACCTTGCAGAAACCACAGTTATGGTCTTAGTCGCATTCAAATTTGGGTGAGGCAGAGTGTGTTGAATAGAAATTTATTGTTTGGGTGTTTTTTGTTTTTTTGGTTTGTTTGTTTGTTTGTTTGTTTGTTTTGAAGGTTACACATTTCTAGGTGGTCTGATAGCATAGAGATCCTACAGATGTTGTTAAGGACTCATTTGGGGCAGCGTTTGAGAGCAGTAATATAGCCAGTGGGTTAGGGAAAGTGTGTATGAAACAGCCCTGTATCCTCCAAACTTTGAAAAGTCTGGCTCAGTTTGAGAAGCTGATCATCAGCTCCCTGTGATATGTATAGACCTACCTTTCCCTATTTCGGAATGGACTAGACTCCTGAATTTGCTCCAAGACTTTTCATAAACCCTGTAGGAGTTTACTTGAGGGTGAGCTGGTGGCAGTCCAAACTCCCACCTGGACCTTCTACACCTCGCCTGGAAATGACCTTCTGAACCCCAGAGCACAACTCTGGTATTATAGGAGTTTAACTAGTACCTAACTCTCTGTGTTCTATTCTTTGATTGGAATTCTGGGGAGACCTTGTTGATTAAGAAGTTCAAATATCGTCCATGTATCATGGGCAGTTTGCTTTACTGTCCTTCTGAGAATGAAAGCCAAGGATAATTTTGGAAATAGAAAACGTCTCCAGATTAACAATTTTTGCAGCTCCTTTTATGACTAACATAACCACTGCTCCTGCTATTATGTTGCAGTTGCCTGGACTATTGCTCCCTCTCTTTCCTGTTCATCCTTCAGATCCCATCTCAGCCTCATGTCCTCCTTTCCTTAGGGAGTCCTTCCTATACTTCTTAAGTCCAGGTTAGAACCTGCTGGAGACTCTCAGAGCACCTTGTGCTTTCCTCATAGCAGTGGCACTGTTGTTGTTTTACATTTGCTTGTGGGATTACTTGATTATTTACTAATTAATGATTATTAGATTAATGTCCATCTCAGTGTAAATTCAGTGGGAGCAGCAGTCTGGTTTTGTTTGTTCTGTTCCTAATGCATCACATAGTAAACAGAGGAAATCACCACAGTGAACAGAATGAAACAGGTGTTTTGTCATTTGCACTTGAGAACTTACTGTTACTCTTACGTAGCACTAAATGGTGACCGTTTTTGATGAAATTAAATATGACTTGGAATTATTAAGGAGTGATGGAAACTGATAAGTGACCCAAGCTACCAAGGGAATTAATCCAAGAAACAGAAAATGAAATGTTGTGGTTTTAGAATAGACCTTTTGATAAATGAAAGTGAGGCAACAAAATGCAGTGCTCTCTCGGTACACGTTATTTTTTTCTTGTTTGTTTGTTTAAACGTAACTAGAGCCCTGTGTTTTGACTGGCATTGTTTCTGACCAGGAGAATAATTTGTCTTTGGTGTAAAAGTCTGCAAGGGTGGTGATCTATGACCATTTTACTTCTTCCTGGACTTGGCGCCTGGCATGGGTTAGGCACTTAGGGAACGTTCGTTGAATTGACACTAAATGTTATGTGTTGTTCTATGGATGGGCTTATGGATTAGCTTCTGAAACAGAATATTTTCTCAGCACTTACATCCCATCTAATTATTGGCTTACTTACCGTTAACAGCATTTGGGCCTCTGAAATACCATTTCTGTGTTTGCATGTTGTATGCATTTTGGGGTAGAATGAAGAGTACCTCCTTGTGGCCCAGAAAGAGGAATATATGTTGTCTCAGGTATATGTGATAGGTTTTTCTACCCCTCCAGAAGGCCTACCAGCTTCAAGATAAGGTTTTGTGTTTCTTTTCCATATGATAGTTTGAAAAGGTCAGCCGAATGTGACAGTGTCATTTATACAGAATTATGTCTTATGAACACACAGATGCCATCTTCCTTCTGTATTTTCCTGTACTTCAAAATAGCAAATCTAATCTATAACCCTCGTCTAAACGTCTTCCATGACTAGCTTTAGTTAATGAGGGAAAATGATGTTTTTTTCAAGTTGGGAACTATTTCACGCTTGCCAGGGTGTTTTTTCCCCCCTCAAGAATGTTATTTAATTTTAAATGTAAGAAGGTTCTATTTAAAGATGTTTTCCCCTCCTGTTGCTTTGTATGGAGGAACAGATGGAACTAAAGCATGTGATAATACAGGCAAGACTGAGGGCTGTTGGAGTGAGGTAACGTGTCCTCGTAGGTTGAACAAGTCATGGGGATTTTTTACTTGCACCTGCCAGTTACTGAAGCCCATGATTGTTCATTAAAATTTTTAGTTTACATTCTAGATAATGACCTATGAACTAAGGAAATCCATAGCCCCACTGCTAGACAAACTTTACACTTTGTATAGCTGAGATGTGTGAAGACAAGCATTATCAGACTTTTATGAAAAGGTTCAGTGAACAAAGTGGGGAGTCTGTTCAAATTTGCTCATTAGACTGGAATTGAAGGATAAAGGGACTAGAGAACAGATCCACGGTCTATACTGGGAGAATTGATCTCAATCCTGTTATGGGAAGAAGTCTGTGAGGTGTGTCCAGTCCATTAAAGTGGTAGATTGATGACACATGGCAACACGCTTCCAGTTCAGACTCTCAACATAGATGTCAGGCAGGGGAGCCTGCGTGAGGCCTCATGTGGCTGAACCCCTGGTGACCAGGATCTAGTCCTAGGGTGTAGAGCATTAGATGGATCTAGGTGGTCACCATCTGCTGGGGTTCAAAAATGGGTCCCCAGACTGGAGAAGTATCAGCCAGGAAAGCCTGGAAAAAGACAGGGAAAAGGGAAAATAAAGCAGGGAGTAAGTTTTTATGTATGCAATTTATTTTCAATATTTAAAACCATTTGTTGTTTTTTGTTCGTTTGTTTTTAAAGATTTTATTGGGGAATTGGAAGAGGGGAACAGTATTAGGGAGTTGAGGAAGGGGAACAGACAAGTTGCGGTCCTTTTGTTCTTCAGTCTAGTTGTGGAGGACGTCACTTCACTGGCCCATGTTAGTATTATCATTGTGCTCTTCCTCGGTGAGGCAGTCTCTCGCCAGCCATTGGACAGCAGCTCACGCTGGGTGCTGGCCATTCACGGTAGCTCACGGCAGCCCACTGCAGCCTATGCCGTCTCCAGCAACTCACAGCAGCCCAGCTTCAAGTCGAGCTGTTGTTCACCATCTTAGCTGTAGAGGGCACAGCGTCACCGGCCCCCATGTGGGATCTGAACTGGGGCCCTGTGCTCAGAGCTGGCATCCCAAGCCAGCTCTTAATGAACGCGCCACTTGGCGGCCCTCATTTGTTGTTTTTATGTACTCTCAATGACTGTAGTGAAGTAGATATTTTTCTTCAGAGGGTTAACTAATTTTGCGATCATGTTGCTGTATGGAGAGGAGTAGCACCCAGAGGACAGAAGGATACATATCTCATTCCTGCTGTCACCCATTTTTCTGGACCCCAAGACTAGTTCCTAAGCTATTGATAGTGTTGATTTTTCATGTCTCCTTTCCGTGATTATTATATGAGAGGCTGGCTTACATTTCATCTCTAGAAATCAGTCTCCTCATATTGAATTTTCCATTTCAAGGTAACCATTCCAAGCCTTATTGCAGGCTGAAAAGATGTGTGGGCCATGGACTGTTTAGCCTTCAAGAAGCAAATAGCATAGAAGAAAAACAACTTCTATTGGAAATTAGGAAACTTGGATACAAGCCTCAGTTCTGTTGGTTATTAGTGATGAAATCATGTTTCTGGGTCTCAGGAATCTTCATTGATAAAATGAAGAGATTGAAGGCAGCTATTTCTAAGGCCCCTTCTAGCTCTACCAATGAAATTACATCCAAATGAACAGCCTATGGATATGAAAAGAAATCATTCATTAGCACCTTTATGACAGCAACATTAGCTTCTTGAAGATGCTGGGCCACGTGACAATCATCACCAGAAAGCCTCAGCAAGCACCTGAACTCTTAATTCCCAGATCAGCATCCTGTTACTTTACTCTGTTTCGTACAAACCAGTGTGATTGAAAGAACCTGGGGAGAGCCATGAGATCTTTTAAGTTAAGTAAATATTATATCCACCATTGTATTCTGAAAATAAATTGAAGCTAGTTTCCTCTCACCATCTTATGCCTCCCTCCCCTCCCCTGGCCCTTCTATGTATGGTGTTAATTGTACTTCTGGACAGTTGGTATTTAGAAGTCGTTAGCACTTGGGCTGCTTTCCAGAGTTGTAACTCTATCTTCTCTGTCTTCAGCTTTTTCTACTAATGGTTCCATGACAGTTCCTGAGAGGAAGGAACCATCTACCTATTGTAGATACCACTGATATTCTCCTGTCTTTCTCATTTGGGATCTTCAAGTCTTCAGTTCACTGATATCCCAGAGGTAGTCACCATTATGATTACGGCCATAGAATTTCCTGTTCTTTCCACTTCCCACCCCCAACCTAAAGTTAGGGACCTTATCGTTCCAGTGGTGTATGTATCTCCAGCATGTGGTACCAAGTAGGCACACACAAATGATGTATTAAATTGAGTTCATTTCTCTGGGATTCTGCCCTGTTAGTAGGTTTAGAGAGTTTTTCCATTGACTGAGACACCTTTTAGAAGCCTTTTAGGGCTCATGTACTAAATGGCGACCTCAGTCAGAGAAAGCATTAGAAGGTGATGCCCTTCTAATTAATTTGCATAATTAAGTTTCTCCTACAGTTTCTCGTTGATATGGAAGTCACCTTTATTTTCTGCTAAAGCTTGTATGGAGTTATTTTTGTGCCTTTAAACAGCTGCTGCTCTCCAGGAGGCCTGCCTTTATTTTATATAGCAAGCAGGCTCTCTGTGCACAGGCTGGCTGACATCTAAAACTGTCAGGCCCTCTCAGAGCAGGACAGGGCAGGACAGGGCCATCTATTATGTCTTTGAAGGGTTTTTGTGTTTTTTTTTCATTTTGTATCTTGTTGCGAACCCCATATGTACCTAACACCACAATTATGGGCATGAAAAAGTGTAGGAGGAGGAAAATAAGACTTGTTCAGAAGACAATGGAAAACCATGCTGTTTCAGTGTTATTTAAGATGTGACATAGTACAGGCATATTCACTGCCCCCTTAGTTATGATAGCCAAAGACTGTAAAGTAAATATCCAATAATAAGACCCTAATCATGCGATATTCTATGCAGTGGAATACTGTGTGCAACTATTAACGAGAGTGAAGTGGCTTTATCTGTGCTGATGTAGAAAGATCCTGATGATAGCGGGGAAAGGCAAGAAACAAAGAATATATATCATGCTCCCATGTATAGCCCATAGGAAGAAAAAGCGTACACACACACACACACACACACACACACACACACAGAGTGTTCGTGGATGGATGATCTTTGGAAGAATGCATAGGAAACTGGCAATAGAGCTTGTTTCTGGGCAGGAGGAGGCTGGTGTGGGAAGAAAACTTAAATTTCACAACATACTCTCCTGTACCGTTAGGAAAGAAATTCATTGTGTTTGAACTATTTATGTTTCAGAGAAAATGATGCTGAATTGTCAAGAAAAACAATAGAGCAAAGGGAAGCTTACTGTATACTTAGGGAGTGTGTTTATTTGACAAATAGTCATTGAGCCCCTGCTTTCTGCCGGGTTCTGTTGTAGGCTCTGAGATGCAGGCAACATCAGACAGGGATGAGTGCCATGAAGACGTGACAGCAGTTGCAATGGAGAATGACTGGGGCATAGGGTGCCGGTTGTTTTAGGAAGGGTGGCTCGAGAAAGTCCCTCAGAAAAGGTAACATTTGAGCTGAATCGTCAGTGATGGGAAGCCAGCTGTGTGGAGGATCAGGGTAGAGCAACAGAGTTCCTGGGGGAGGACAGCAAACAGCGAAGAAGAATTCAGGAAAGCCTCAGGACGGAGGTGAGCTTGTGTTTCATGTGTTGGTTGAGTGGAAGCTACAGTCCAGTGTATTAACCTGGGACAAAGACACAGGCCTGACAGAAGGAGATGGTATCATTGGGAAGTAGCAGGAATTAAGGTTAGGTCAGTAGGATCAAGCCAGAGCATCACAGGGCCCAGAGGGCCGGGGGTTCTGCCAGTTTTGTTTTCTTTTAAAGATTTTATTAGGGAATTGGGGGAGGGGAACAGCGTTGGGGAATAAGAGAAGCGGAACAGACAAGTTGCTGTCCTTTTGTTCTTCAGTCCAGTTGCAGAGGACGTTGCTTCACTGGCCCATGTTGGTATCATCATTGCGCTCTTCTCAGGTGAGGCAGATCAGTCGCCAGCCTCTGGATGTCGCTCACCGCGGCTATTGGCAGCTCACGCTGGCTGCCAGCCGCTCACGTTGACTGCCGGCCACTCACTGTAGCCTATGGCAGCCCACTGCAGCAGGGGCTGCAGCCTACACCATCGCCAGGGCTCGCACAGCCCAGCTCCAGGTGGAGCTGTTGTTAGCTGTAGAGGGCAGTGTCACTGGCCCTCATATGTGGGATCCGAACCCTGGGCCACTGGCGTCCCAAGCCAGCTCTTAACCACTGCGCCACTTGGCCTGCCCTCTGCCAGCTTCTTTACATACCTCATGTGGACATCCTCAGATATGTTATAGGCATCACGTTGTTAATTCTTAGACTGCTGGAGGCATCGCAGCAGTTCTGCTCACTCTGTTCCAATACAAATTTGATTGGAACAGATCATTTGGGGAGGAGGGAGACTTTTCTCCCCTTCATTTTCAGAAAGGTTCATATCCGATTTAAAAAGGATAGGGCAGTGTAAACAGCCATAGTATGTAGAATACAGTGTGCTCTGTGGTATGACATAAAGTGAGGATTTGGCAATTCTAGTCTTAATTTTTTTTTTTTGAGGAACCTCCATATTGCTGGATCTGTCATAGCTTCCTCCTCAACTCACTTCTCTCATCTGTAAAGTGGGGATTGTAATATCACCTCACCCCCCCTCACAAAATTGTCATGTCAAGACTCAAAATGAGATAACCATGTTAATTCTGTAAAGTAGATGGTGTTAGCCAGATGCTAAGTTTGTTACAGGAATAATGATGCCAGTTGGGTAGTGTTTGGGTAAAGATAACATATAGTAAGTCCTCAATGTTGTCAGTAGGTTCTGGGATGTTAAGTGAAACAAAGGTTCTGGAATGTTAAGTGAAACAAAGTATCATGAAACCAATTTTACCACAGGCTCTTTGATATAAACTAGAGTTAAGTTTCTACAGCATCTCATCAACGTTATAACGAAATGACGTTGTTTGAGGACCTGCTGTATTTGGGTAAAAATGTTTCTGCTAACCTCCCCAGAAATCAAGTTGTAGATCAGATTCTGTTTCTGTACATGCTAGCACGTGATTTTCATTCTTTTTATGTAACTTTTTTGGTGCAGAAAAGGAAATTAAGTTCATCATGAGACATATTCTAAATCCTCATTATGGCGCCTGGCAAATATCCAAAAGACATGTTTCTTTTAAACCAAATGCTCTGTATTTATAGTGACGCCGAGACGGGTTCTTATGTCTTTTACATAATACTTTTTAAATTTTTATCTTGGCTGTGCTAATGTTAGTTCCTTCATGGGTTCTGTCTCAGGCTTACTTGTGTGAAATGGAGATTATTTGCCTATAGAATCATCATATGCTTAAGTTAGAATTATGCATATTCTAAACGATCAATTGTATCATAATGTTATAGCATACCACTTTTTATGTCTTTGTTACATGCTTTATAAAGTCACTACAGAAATTTTTAAAATTTACTTTAAGGGACAGTTATTGAGTTGCTTCAAATAATCTGTCAAGAGAGGAAAATTTACCTCAAAATAGCTAAAATAATGTCATAGACACTAAATTCAGTGCATTCTTAAAGGAGAGGAGATTCCCCCAATATCTTCCAAAACCTATCATCTATTATTATTTCAGACAAAATTCCACCAAAATTAGTTAATATCTTTGTTTTGTTCAGAGCAGAGTTGAAGCTTCAAAGGTGGGTGTTGGAAAGTGGAAACATCCAGCGGAGCGGGGGGAAGGCCCCGATGTGAGGGTGAAACAGCCCTCCCTGTGTGCCTTACAGAGTGCTGGGAGCATTGGCGCTTTAACACACGCGGTGGGAAGTTTGTAATCCTCCGTCATCAGAGAAGTCCAGGTTTGAGGAGTGGGATTGGTGGAGGCAGCACTCTCTTCCCACGTTAGCATTTTACAAACTACTTTTAAATTTTGTTATTATATTTACATTACCACACAAACCTCCTTTGTCTGGAGATGTATGTGACTTGCCCTTATGCCAGAGAAGTGAGGCATTGTACTCCTGAGTAGCATGCTCCAAACTCACTTCATGTGTCAGGAACTAAAATGACCTGATCTTCTAATTATCTCCAGTTCTTAATTTTGACTCATGTGTTCTTGTGCACTGACAGGGCATTTATGGCTCCTGGAAAAGCTTCCTGCTCCTCATTGATCAGAGTTGGCTTTATGGGTTTCACTCTAAGCCACAGTTAGAGTTACCATGTGCTAACCAACCTTTTTTTTTTTTTTTAACTTTTCAGTATGACAGGGAGGCAGCATAAAGTCTATTCTGGATTCCTCATACAAGCTGACATAGTTCCTGTTTAAATATCTGGCTGTAGTAGTCTAAGGCTGTAAGAAACATTTAATTCTTCAGAAAACAATACAGTTTGAATTACTGTGAAACAATGTGTGGCCTGGAACAGGGAAGAGAGGAAAATAAATGATCACTTGAGGTGCCTTTGTGGCTGCCATCCTTTTACTAGCCTGCCTTTTGATGTCCATCCGTGGTTTTTTTGTTTGTTTTTTTTTCCTTTTGGAAATTTATCTCTGTTCCCACCCCACATGGTGCCTAACAGATTACTTGAGACTTTTATTTGTGGCATCTCTATTTTGTTGACATTAATGAGCTTGCTGCACAATATCACAAGAGAAATAGTGTTGCTATTTGGAATGTTAATGAATTGCTGGCCTGGCCAATTGCCATTTGTTCCAGTGTATGAATATGGTGTGTGTGTGTGTGTGTGTGTGTGTGTGTGTGTGTGTGTGTGTGTGTAAAAGAGAGCTGAGTAGCAGGGGTGGGATTGCATTTTTTTTTTTTTCCTTTTTGCAGCCAGTGACGTGAGCCGAGCCTGGAACAATCAGACTCGCTGCAAATAGGGTAGTTGAAGATACTGGGGGAGGCAGCCTGGTGTTGGCTAAGCTAACGCGGATCCCTGCGCTCTGAGCTGCTCAGGCACAACCCGACAGAGCTCCTCCAGCACGAGAGCCCTGCAGCGGTTGGAAAGTGCCTTTTCATTTCTCCAAGCCCCTTCCTCAGTCACCCTTCGAAATGATTGGCGTAAATAGTGTTCAGAGTACCAGCAAGGTGCGGGTGAGGACCTCAGGGTCCGTGAAATACTCCCGGGAGGATTCTATCCGGCGGCAGCAATCCCACAGGTCCAAGTCTATGAAAATTTCCAACTCCTCAGAGTTTTCTGCTAAGGAGACCAAGGTAAAGAAATATCCTATTAAACCATATTGACGATAGTATGTTAGGATAACACAGTTCCATAATCTTTGCCAATGTCTAATGTGCAGTGACAGACTGGGAAAGTAAGGTGTATAAAATGGCTCGAAGAGAATCAGGTGAGAGTGGGCAGGTGAAACGCGTGGAATCTGAACTCCAGATATACAGATGGCCGTGCCGGGGTCAGTTCTGCAAAGAGCCAGTTTGTGGAAGAGAAGGGCGAAACAGTGCTCAGAATGAGATGATTGTGGGCAAGTGTTGGTTGGCACATTGATCTTGCTTTTAGTCTCAGAAGGGTTGCCTTGACAAATGATTTGTCAGTGCAGTATATTTTTAGAACATCAGGAATGCAGTGACTTTGTGTATGATTTTATCATTCAGCTGGTTCTTCTCTTCTTTCCTGCACTTCCCCCAGTATGTGGAGCTGATAGACAGTAGTGACCTGGTCCTATTATACTACACGCTTGTCTGGTTCCGAGTCCCCAATCTCCGGTACATGTCATGGGGAAGAATTTCTTCTTCCATGCTCCTTCCACGAATGTGTGTTAATGCTGTGCTGCCGTTAATTACTTGTCTTTTTGAGGTTGTCAGTCGGATCACATAATCTCTGTTCATATGCAATGTGAAGGGAGTGATTACGTAGTGAAATGGGCATTTACTACATGCAACATATTCTTGAGATTCTTCCCACCACCATCTGTGTGAGCAGGGTACTCAGAAACACTCCCACTCCACAGGTTTAAAAATGGAATAATAGAATCATAAGATCACAGGAACTCTAGGGCTGGAGATGTAGAGGTTTGATAATGTGCAGGAAAAGCTTCAGGAGGAGGGCCTTGGTGTCATTTCAGTTTTCTCCGGTTATCTACCCAGACCCATGGAGAGTGACATTAGGCTTTCACCCTCCCAGTCCCTTTCTAAGACATTGGTAATAACAGGTTCCCCTCAAAATATGACGGGAGGTGAGGGGGAGAAGGGGGCAAAACGCCTTAGTGCGACTTTAAGAAACATGTTGCCTTCCTCTCCACCCCCTTAGATGATGACACAGTGAGATCTAACCCCATCAATCATTGGCAAATTTCCTAGCTAGAATTATCTTCAGCGGTAGCTCTTTCCTCCTTAGTTTCTTTCTTTTCTTTTTTTTTAAAGCTGTAGCTTTAGGGAGAAACATGTGCCTTCACAGTCCTGTTAATGTCACTTGCATGGGGAGGTATTTATTGGTTTCTACAGAAACTGTGATGAGACCTCCTGTGATGTGATGACTATTGTCTCCTGCTGAGATGGACCTGGATGGCTTATTATATTGTTAAATAACTGAATTTATGTAGGCATGGATGTGATTCTCAACACGGCTCTAAAATTGGCTTCTATTAAGAGTCCAAAGCAGCATCTATAGATTTTAATATGGGTTTATACCCACAGTATGCAGACAAAGCCTTTGGGGAATTAACAGCATCCTCAACTACCACCAATCCCAATAATAATGTAAGCATTATAATATTAGTTTATTCACCCGGAACCATGGCTGTGTGCTGCAAACGTTGGAATCTATTGTAGCATAGATGCGAAAGGAAAAGTCTACTTTCCTCTCTGTTACACAGAACAGATTCTCTTATCCGATAGGAATATGCAATAGAAAGCCAAGCCTTGTTTGAGGCATATTGCAAACATTGCAATGAGTAACAGTATAAAAGACCACTGGTAGAATTAATTGTAGTTCATAAGCCATCAAATGGTACTTTGGAGAATATAGTCAGTTTTTGTTTTTGTTTTTTAATTATAGTTTTTGAGGCATGTGTGGCCTCTAAGTTCTGGAGTGTTTATTCAAGAATGTATCCAAGTCCCCAATATCTCACAAGAGATATTTTTATAGGATTATGTAGTCTTTTAAAATTGAACACCAGAAGTAGCTAGTAGAAAATCATTAGAATAGGAAATTAGATAGATTGAATTTAATCTTTGACTAGCCATGTTTGTTCCTACATGAAGTAAACTGAATAACACTACAGGCTTGTACCCTAAATATAATGGACTGAATTATATTATAGCTGTGTATACATACATATCAATACATATTTCTGTACGCAGTGTACAAGTTTTCCTCCAGGGATTAATAATCAGAGTTCCCATTCACCTTACTTATATCTAGTAGAACTTTTTTAGCACTTAAATCAGTATTTCTTCCTGCAAATCATGTAAATAACACTTTTGGATAATTTGACTCTTTGTCTAAAATGCAAGATGTCTAATCTAATGATCAGAAGAAATTAACCCTTCCCCCGCCACACTCCCCACCAAAGGATAAGACACCATTAACTTGTAGTCTGCTCCTGGATTTACTTTTGTCTCTTTGAAACTCTGGCTTTTTCTAGAATAGGTGTCATAATGGTTGCCTTTGGTCAGAGAGTTGGAGTTGTTGTATGTTTTGTACTCCTTGAAAGCTTTCATTTTTTTTGTTTCTAACTTCTGTTTTGCTGTCAATTAAAAACTAAAGGTTTACTTAAATATTGATTCATCTGTAGTACTCACTTTTTATCTGGTTTATTCACTTTTGGTCTTCATTTGAAGCAAGTGTTAAAGGACTTCTGAAAGGATTAATACACTTGCCTTTGATTTCAGCAAAATATCTTAAAAGCTTTCCTTGATCTCACTTTAAATTCAGAAAATTGAATTTTCTAATCCTTTGTGGTGCATATTGAATATAGTTTAAGTTACTGAAACACAGTCTATATGTTTTCTTTACAACTCAGTTCTCTGTGTGGCCTTTTTTTTTTTTCTTCTTTAAGGTATTTTAATCCTACTTTTTAGACCTCTGGATAGAGTGTGGCTTTGTTCCTTTCTAGATAACATTGTTTATACCAAATTCTGAAGCAGATGAAATGAACAGGACACAAATGACAAATGTCAATATGTTTTAGAAGAATATTTATGCATTTTGTGGAGAACGCATTCATTATTAAAATGCACTCGTCAAGTCTGACTTTGATGTAAGCTGTTTATGAGTGAAGGGTCTGATATTGGAAGAGCTTCCTGACTGTGAGGGGCAGGGCAGACCTCCCTGCTGTCAGGCACAGCTGGCTGCTCTTCCTTTGACAGAAGTAACATTTTGGAATCAATTTCTTAAAAGGCAAAAACCCTGGAATTTGGTGTGTGCAGTGTAAGATGATGTTGATTAAGCCTCAGTTCTGCCTGACATTTCCGCATTTCTCCTCTGGATCTAGGTATACCTCAAATATAAATTATGTTGGCATTGCTTACTTTTTAACTTGAGTAAGTCAACTGTAGTTTTAAAACATAAATCTGTAAAAGTCCATGTTAATAATATCCCTTTTTTCCTTCCCTCTTGCCAGACTGCAGTATACATTATAGATTGGGGAAATCTCAACCCGATGCTTTTGTTTCTTCATGTTGTTGTGGGTGAATATAACACACATGGTTGAATTCTTGAGGCATTTTTTTAGGAATAGTATGAGACTAGAGAGTGAACCAAGACTTTTCTGATAGATCATCGTCTGGATTCAAATGAACTATTTTAAGCTAAGCTATTATTCAATAGTATGGCAAAGAAATCAGTTTCTCCAACAGTGAAAGGGTAGAGTGAAACCCCTGGTACTTCTTTGGGCAGTGTACGATGAAAACATTGGCCATTTGTGCCCGCCCAGGGCTGCTGGAATAGCCTGGGTTCTGCTCACTAATTAGCAGGGTGCGCCTAGACGAATCACTTCTCCCTGAGACTCATCCATAAAATGCAGGTGTTGATAAAATGATCATTTTATCATTTTATGTTCATTTTGGAAATGTTAATTTTAGAAATCTTGTGGGAGTTGGTGGGGATTATATCCTCTGTAAAAGGAAGCTAAAGACTGAGCTAGATTCAGGGAAAGTGAGTTTTACATGTATTTTGAGTAAACCTCTTCCTGTTTGTGCTAGGAGATATTAACCTTAAACATGTTCAAGGAAGATGGTAGTGCCTAATTCATTGCTTTGTAAAACATGTTGCAATAGTGTTAAAAGGCACCATCAACTCTATTCTGTCCATTCCTGCATAGGCTTTGCTTGTTATTTCTTTAGCATTGTTAGGTAAATGTTCATCATTTCTTCCCCTGTGAATCAAATTTAGTCACAAAGGAATCTTGAAGAAATTATTACAACGTCCTTTTGCAACCTGAAGCTTTTCATGAGAGGTTTGCAGATTGTTGTTGTTTGTTACTAGATCCTTTTTGTTCTTTAGACTAAGTCTAGAGCCTGGGAAAAAGGTTCTGGTCCAATGGATCATTTATATCTGCCTATTCAAAAATGTGTATTTCATATAATATGGGGAAAATCCTTAGTCATAATGTGAACATTTTCCTGCAAAAGTCTTTTTATACATTTTTTTATTCTTAAATTGAAGAACATCTTTTAACCTCATAAAGGCACACTTAAGCTGGATCCTTTCAGAAAGACAGTAGATTTAAACTATTGGGGTAAGAATGTGAAGACCATCTCTCTGTACTAGTTATAACCCTGGCACATGAGAGAAGCAGGGGGAAGCGTCTTGCACAAAGGAAATCTGGTAATGCAAAGATAGAAGCTAGTTTATCTCCAGAACTCTATTTTTCTTTTATTGGTTCTACTATCTTTTCACTGGAATCACTTCCAGTGGTCCAAGAAGTTGTCGACTGGAAAAGCAGAATTGACTAAGTATCCTATCACCAAAAGGATTTATTAAGGAAAAAAGAAGACTTGCTATCCAGTGTGTGAAGACATGGCAAACCACATGCACACAGGAACCAGACAAAAATGGTGGGAGGAAGTTTTAGAAAGGAAGAGGCAGTCAAGGGGAGGGGCTCTGTTGCAAACATAGGGTTCTTCCTGCAGTGTTCTCCCACTGGCTTAGAGTGTGAGAACTCCTCCCATGAGCCCTTGCTCCTCCTACAGGCCCTCCAGTTATGTCCAGGTTAAAATCTCTGTCATCATTTTATCAAAGTTAGCTTTTCCCTCAGGTGTGACTCTGCCAGACTAACCATTGATATTTTAATGGGGTCTTTACCCAAAAGAGGTCTTAAAAAGAGACCTGGCCCCTTTGGGAATGTAGTTCTACAGACTACATCATTATGTTATCGTTTTAACCCTCTTAAGACTTGAATCAGCCTTGTCCCTAAACAGAGGCTTTCACTACCTTTGGTTTTATTTTGAAATGGTAAAGCAACCAAGTGATACTGGTTTTGTTGTTGGGTTTGTTTTTTTGGATTCTCCACTGACCTCTAACTGCCCCTCTAACTGCTGTCTCAGCTTGTTTCTGAATTTCACGTACCCTGCTGGTGCTTTATTGTAAATTAATACCTTTTTTTTTTTTTTTAGGATATACAATTATTTAGAATGTTGAACAAACTCTGCTCTTGATGGGATGACACTTGTTGACCCCTGAATATAGTTAAAAGCAGATCTTCACCATCACACTGTTTACCCATTTTCACTTGATCAAAGTGTGGGTGGTGGTGTGCTGGGTTTGAGTGTCTCTAAAATAACTCCCAGTGTCAGTACTGCATTTTTGCTTGGCTATCCTCATGCCTTTCTCTTTGAACATATTCTTCCAGTGATGGTGTCCTAAAATAGGTGTTTCTGCACTTCCACATAGTATTTGAACATTGTAAAGAAAATGCTGGTCCACGCTGTCATTCCTGTCAAGCTAGTATAAATACCCTTGTCAGAATCAAGGAAAGGGAAAATGAAAAATCTGTGAAATATTGTTACAATGACAGGTAAGGGAGAAAAAAATACTTGGACTTTTTTCACTGAAGATCCAGGAAGGTTAGTAGCGTCATGATAAGTTGAAGTGAACTGTCAGGAGCTCTTGTGTGGGAATACGCATGGTGACCAGATGTCCACCTTTTCCAGGATGATGCCTTTCCTTTAAAGCAATCTATTGTTAGGTCATCCTTGGGTACCTAGTTTGAATTCAGGGATTGCATTCAGCTTAGGTACTAACGGGAGATTTTTGGAAATTTTTTTTTACTTATTTTTCCACAGTAATGCAGAAACCATGAATAGTTGGGTAAGGTGGCTCCTCAGTAATTTATCATGGGAGTTACTCCTCTGTCTCTAATTCTAATTACGATTTTTGAGTGTTGTCTTGCCCTTTAAGCAGATTGCTTCTCATTACGTTTTAAAAATCTGGTCCACCAGATTTTTCTGATAGGACATTCTGATAGGACAACATTTAGTGTACTGTTTGTGAACACAGATCATCTGATTTCAGTGGATTTGTTTTCCTTTGGAATGAATGCTTCATATCAAAATTCTTAAGAAGTACTGGCTGAGGCCCTCTCTTTAGAGCCTGACTCATCTAATTAAGTGAGACGAGCTGTAGCCTGCAGTTAAATGTTAGGATGTGAGACAGCACCCGAGGCAGGCGGAGACATCCCTATACTTGTTATTACTGGATTCAAACCTGAGGAGCCAAGTTTTTGTGTGATTCTGTTACAGGCACATCTTGTTTTGTAGTGCTTCACTCTATTCTGCTTCACAGATGTTGAGTTTTTTTAGAGATGGAAGGTAAGACCCTCCATCAGCAAAAAGGTTACAATTTGCTTAATTGCGGTGGCCTAGAACCAAAGCCACAATATCTCAGAGGTATGGCTGCAAGTCGAATAAGATTATATATCTGTCCCAGTCATGATAACCTCCTTCTTTCACCAAGGTGCAATTTAGTGGGGTCAGCTTCAGCTCTACAACTGAGGAACCCAATGGGGCATGCCAGGTGTTCACAGCCAGCAAGGACCTCTAGACCCTGGAATGCAGACTCACAACAGGGTAATCAGTTTCTACCCAGCTTCTTATTAGAGTTTTCTTCCAATCCAGCCTAAGTAAACTGTGGAGGGGTTGGGGGCTCCTTAACTAACTAGACCTATTAGGCAGGTAGGTACAAGCAAGTGCTTTGAGAAAAGAAGCCTTCTACTGTCACTTAGGGGGACTGATACAGTACCAACAGCAAGCTGATTTTATGACTGTTCTCTTCCTCAAAACATTTTTTTTAAAACAGGTAAAATAGAAAGCCTCTCCCAAATACATTTGTTATGATTGGGCAGTGTTTTGAAGGGATTTTTGTATGCCTCATCAACCCCCTGCTGTGATCTCTGAGACTGTGATTAAGTGGTATTTATGCTGCAAAAGCATAACTCCCAAAGTTTAAGGGAACAAGTAGTATGCTTTTATCTCTATGCCTACGTAAACACAACTGAAATGACAGTAGAACTCAGATCTTCAAGAACACAGAACAAGACAGGATGCCCTCAGGATGCCAACAACATTTGAAAGATGGAAAAGCACATAGACTCATTAGCTATTGTAGCACCCCAGAGAACGCTGAAATGCAAGCGCCTGCATAGGAAAGACAAGGAAAGAAGCGGCTGATTTTCCCCCACAGAGCACAGGAAAGGAATTGAAGGCACTAGCTGCCACCGTGGCAGTGGGTCAAAACAGGAATATCCCTTTAAAGACTGTCAAATTAGTAACTGGACCCTCTAGCTGCCCTCCCCTACTTTGTATATCCAAGTGATCTTACCCCCGCACCCCCCAGGTTTTCTGTAATTCCTCTCTAGGGAAATTCACCCAGATTTAGCAAATCAGACTCAGTGGAGGCAAGCAGTGAGATCCCCACACTGAACATAGCAAGATTAAATGAAAAGCACACACTTTTCACAATGGGCAGTCTCCTTCTGTCCTCACCCAGGTACCTTGTCTCAGTTATTTGGAGCAGAGAAACGCATGATATCCAGTAAACAGGAAATGCAGTAGCAGAGAGGCAGAAAGAATCCCCAGGGCAATGGTAAGGAGAAGCCCTAGGACAACAGCTATGCAGAGGATGGAAACCAACCAATTTAGATTGGAAAGGGAGACTAGAGGATCCCAAGGATGCCTCCAGCAGTGTCACTGAGAGAAGAAGGTGTCGGACCATATGGAGAGATTTCCAGTTCTGCTGGAAAGTATAGAGATGAATGAGAGAAAGGCTCTTAGAAAATGGGGTAAACACCAAAATGAGGTGATCATCAACTCCAGGGAAAACAAAAAAGAAATGTAGCATAATGCACACATGACTCAGGAGCAATTTATATCTACAAAGTCATGATAATGTAGGCAATGCAAATTGATGTACCTCCAAATTGGGATTACAGTATTATTTTAGTGGAAGGATTGTGGGTGGAGGAGAGGAGAGAGAAAGAGCCCTAGAGTGAGGGCGTGTGTGTGTAATAGAGCTAAGTGCTCTTTTTCCGGGAGTTCCACAGTTCAAAGTCAGAAGTTCATATTGAAATTAAAAAAAAAACAAAGCACAAAAAATGGAGTTGAAAAAAGTTACTTCTGGGCAGCAAGAATCAGAAGTAAATCAAGGGATTGTTATGTTCATTATACGAGTTTCAGTAATTTTTGATTATGAACATGATGTGCATGTATTGCCTTGATAAAAATTTAAATATGAACAGCAAGGAAAATAACATGCATAGAGGTACACAGGAGACTGGAATGATTTGCAGTGACTAGATGGTTTTTTGTGTCTTCGTTAACTTTGTGTTTAGCAAGTACAAAATAACAGAGATGTCTTGTTTTTTAATTACATCTTTTCCAAAACACTGTATTCTAGCAGTTATGGGACCAGACCGCGTTCTGCTGCTGGCCACTGTCAGTTTTCAGTCCAGAGTGGAAATGTTTGTGTAAAACTGGCCCTTTCGTGGGAAACAGTGCTTTATTTTGATATCGTCCTTCTTACTTATTTTTCTGGAATGATGGCGATAGTAGATAGTGTTTTGTTTTGTTTAAATGTGTTTCCTCCCTGGGCAAAATCAAAAGCTGACGGTTCTATGTGGGTTCCCAAAATCTCTTTTGAAAATTTTCCTGTTGTTGAAACCCTAAAGCCTGGTAGCCACTGGATTAGATTATTTAATTTGGCTGTATTGATTGCTTTAGATAAATTCTATTTCCATTTGGTTTGTCTTCATTGCTTTGTCTAATGCATGGAAATGACAGAGAATAAATGCCATGCCTGGTGATCTCTCTAAATGTCAGAGTCCCCCAGGGATCGTTTTTTACAAGCCATTTGTAAAAAGAAGTCTGCATGTTACCTGGCAAACAGTTTTTAAGAGTGTACATTAACTCATCATGTCTATAGTCATTAAATATAATTGATCATTTTTCTCAGGTATTTAAAAAATACTGCATGCAATCTACAAGGTGACAGAATTTATGTTTTCCTTATGTTCTAAAATTGTGAAATGTCCTTTATTATGGTACATGCCTGCCACATCGCCACAAGGAAGGCTTACAACAAGAGGAACTAACGACAGACTATCGCATGTACAATCCAGAATCTTCTTTGAAAATATTATTGGTTATTGTGATATTTTTCAAAAGCATGGCTTAGCTATCCAAGTCCAGACTAGTTTCAGTAAATAAATTACAGTGCTAGAAGTTTAGGGTATCAGAATTAAAAGCAAAATCAGAAGATGACTATAAATGCAACAAATTTGAAAATCATTGTGCTTACACAGGTCAGAGAATAGTTACATATGCTAAACAATACTTTGGAGGTTAATCTTAACTCATATGGGAGGAGATTCACTAAGACCATAATTTCATTAACTTTGTTCATGCTCTCAGGCTCTGAGGATTGTTACATTAAATGACTACTACATCATGTTTTGGGACACTGGTTTGTAATGCCACATGAATTTGAAGATGAGGGTTGTTTCGGAACCTGTGTTGCAATTCTTCCCTCTATACTTCAGTGAGAAGACCTCTTCTATGTGGGATACATATCCTCTTCCCAAGAGGGTTTTGACGTAGTCATAGCAAGTCCATTTGGGGAAGAACAAAGAAGAAAGTGTAAAGTAGTGAATTAGAACATGGGCTCTGGAGTCATTTAGTCCTATGTTTGAGTTCGAACCTTGTCACTTGCTAATTACTGTCACTGGGGTAGGGTTTCCAGATTTAGCAAATAAAAATACAGAATGCCTAGTTAAATTTGATTTTCAGGTAAATAATGTTTAGTATGAATATGTCTCATGCAAAATTTGGGAGCACACTATGCTTAAAAAAAAGAGTTCTTCATTGTTTATCTGAAGTTCATGTTTGTTGACCTAGAGAAAAAGGCAAGGCTACAAGATAATAAAATCATTTATTTGGAGTCTTAAATTTAGTTCGGAAACACAAATTCTGGCAGCTACCAAAAAAGCGTCCCCTCAAGGGATTAGGCACAGAGGCTTTTAAAAGAAAAAGGAAAAAAAAAAAAAAGCGTTCAGGTTACATTAGTTGTCTACCAAGAATTGTGATTGGAGTGAAATTTATCTTTTACAAGTCATTGGTTTTTCAAGAACATCTCTTTCTGTTGCTGGGAAAGAAACATTTTTTTCATAGTCCTTGAAAAGCACAGCTATTCTGTACAGTCCTTGAAAAGTTCTTTCTCAGCAAATAACTTCTTTCTGGCAAGTGAGCAAGGTCAGTGCAATTTATCCAACAAGATGAAGGCCAGAATACAAGATGGAGTCATGGTGGTCATTTCTTCTCATACATTTAACTGGGCATCCTGCATTTGCTCTGACAACCTACAACCTACCACAAGTAACAATCTTCCTAATCCCAGTTTTGAGATCAGTGGAGTAAAGCACAATTACTTCATAGATTATAGAAGGTTAAATTAAAATATGTATGTAGTAATGGCAGTTGGAAGAAGAAAGAATGGAAGGAATGGAGGGAGGGAGGGAAAAGGGAAGGAAGGAAGGAAGGAAGGAAGGAAGGAAGGAAGGAAGGAAGGAAGGAAGGAAGGAAGGAAGGAAGGAAGGAGAGAGAGAGAAAGAAAAAAATAAAATTTAAAAAATTATGAACATACGTGCTCAGCTCAGAGCTCAGAACATGGTAGCACTCAATAAATGGCAACTATATGGAGGGCGTTCCCTCGCTTGTCAGTCATCCAGCCTGACAGGTAGGACTCTTGCTGTAAAATAGTGTTGGGCATCCGGGTGGGGAGTTCTGTGCCAAATTCTAAGATCCTTGAGAGAATATTATACTAGTTGCAGTGGTCGGAGACTGTGTACTCTTGACCTTCTAAATTTTGAAGGAAGAGTTATATAGCAGAGGCTAGCTTTTGTGCCTGGAAGTGCAGACAGGAAGTGAAAGCCTAGATTTTTTAAAAGAAAAAAATATTAAGGAAAAAAAGTAAAAAGACGGTGGAATGAAACTGCCCAATGATTCACTTTTGTGATCTGTCGCTTAATACTTTACGTCGCCTCTCTGCACCCCATTTTTCTCATCTGTAAAATGGGGATAATACCCATGTGTGGTGGTAGAGTAGATGATGTAATACATGTACAACCCTAGAAACAGGTCCTGGTACTTGTTAACTACTCAGTAAATGTTAGCTGTTGGCATAATTTGCCCCTGATACCAAACTGTCTATTGGATTCAAAATAAGTGATTCTCCCCACGCTCAGCATATGTCTGGCATGGGTTATTTGTTGGCAAAGGGAAATGGAATGGACAGATTTTGGATGCTTAACTTCAAGTGTCCTGTAAAGAGGAGAGGAGTAAGGAGAACAGGAGTAGACTGTGTGTAACAACAATAGTACCTTTTATTTCTGTGTCATTTTACAGAGTACAAATGTTTTCATATTGATGGTTTCATTCCATCTTCATGATTCTGTGAGGTAGATGTGTTTATACTGTCTTGACAGATCAAGAAATCGAAGGTTAGTGGTAGAAGCCCAAAGCCACTAACTGCTGATGGAAGAGGCAGGTTTGATACAAGTCTACTGATTTCTAGTCCACTGTTCTTTTTTCTGCATTTGCTGCCTCTCATCGTAATTGTGGTATTAGGATCACTGTCTATCACTGAGGTCCTTGTCTTCTCAACCAATGTTTGTTTGTTTGTTTTAAATGTTCTGTGGTCAAGACAATTAGTGAGATATTGTGAGGAATAAAGAAAAACAGAAGACTTGATCACATGTGCAAGGAGTTTAAAATATAGTATCATCTAGATTTTTAGTTGGAAAAGTAAGCATACATGGGGTGGTAAACATTCAAAACGGTACAGAGATTATCCACTGAAAATTCTCTTTCCCACCCCAGTTCCCTCAGTTTCCCTTTCCAAAGGCCACCACTGTCAATGGTTTCTTCTCAATCGTTTCAGAAATGTTCTGTATGAGCAAACACACACACACATACACTTTTTCCACAAGATGGGAGCATACCAAACACTGTTTTGTACCTTTTTCCTTTAACAATGTGCTCTATCTACCTCATTTTTAGCTTAAATTCTTTTAAATACTAACGTAGAGCAGTATTTCTCTGGTGCTACTGTCAAAACTGCCTTACCCAATTTTTTATTTGTGGTTGAGGTGAGCAAAAATGGGTCGCCCTTCTTCCATAATTTAGGAAGATAGCCTGATACATGCCATATTTACCACTGCCATCACCCCATCCAGGTCACTTCACCTCTCACCCTGAAGCCACCAGTCTTGCTACCATTTCTCTGGCTCTCTTCCAACCCTTTCTCCACACAGCAGCCAGGGCAACCTTCAAGAACATGAACTAGGCAGGTTAGTGTGTCTTCGGCTTAAAATCCTTTAGTGGTTGCCCAGCACTTGCAGAATAAACTCTTTGTTTTCTGGTCAAAAAGCCCTATGTGACCAGTTTACCTATTTGCTTTTATTTTAATTACCTTATACTAATTATCTGATAGCCTACCAGAAAAATGACAGAATCATCTTTTCTGTTTGTTTGTTTTTTTATTTCTTTATTGCGTGTTTCCACCCCCAGTAAATGTAAGTTCTATGTCTGTGTTGTTCACCACTGGAGTTATAGTGCCTATATCCTGCATCAGTGCCTGACAACCTGACAGGCAGTACAAACTCAGTAAATATTTGTTGACTGAATAGATGAATGAGTGAGTGAATAGTTTTAAGAGATTTTATTTATATTATACTGTTACAAGTGTTATACTGTACTATTCACGTTTCAAACATGAATGATAGTCTTATAGTAATTATAAAAATATACTATTCTGTATAAATACCAATAGTATAATATACGAGGTGTGATCATGAAATACGTACAGTGAATGCTGTTGCCAAGTGCCATCCAACAGAAAGTAGGCGATCTTCAATATGAGAAGTGGTGTGTCAAACCTTAGTAACAGTGTGTGAAAAATTTCAGCTTGTTTGGTGCAGTCAGTTGGGTGTGAGCTACCCAGAGAGGTGTGTGGGTTGGGTTTTTTTTAGGGCAGTGTCACTGTCCCTCATATGTGGGACCCGAATCGGGGCTGCTGGCATCCCAAGCCAGCTCTTACCCACCACACCACTCGACCAGCCCCAGAGAGGTGTGTTTTAAAGTATGCCATAAATCATCCTCCATCATGACAATGTTCCATGTCACACATCGCTTCTGGCAGGGTAATTTCTGTCAAATAAAGACATTTTGGTGCGTCCTCATCCACCTTATTCACCAGTCCTGGCACTGTGCGACTTCTGGCTCTTCCCCAAAGTCAGAATGATTCAGGACATCAAGGCAGCCATGACAGTGCAACTAAAGACACTCACAAAAGAGGACTTCCAGAACTGCTTCAGAAAGTGGCAAGAGAGAACCAGGAGTGCGCGAGCCTCCTCGGATCCCCACCCTCCGCACGGCTTGTGCTGCATTGCCAGGGAAACGCCTGGTGGGCGTGCTCCGGCTCCAACAGGCTGCTCACTGAGATGCGGGAGTGCGCAAGCCACCTCGGGTCCCCGCTCTCCGCACTGCGCTTAGGCTGGTGATTGGTTGTCGGGCTGCTCGGCCTGATCTGCGAGCGGCTGATTGGGACAGAATGAGACTGGGAGTTTTCCTGGGAGTGTTGTGCCATGAGCTGTGTGCCTGCGTGATCCAGCCAGGGCTCTCCTGGTGATCTATTTAATACATCAAAGCAATCCCAGAGCAATAGCCAGAATGGGGAAACAAAGAAACATGTCACAAGTAAAAGATCAGAAGAAACCTCTAGAAATGGAACTAAATGAAACAGAGGGAGCCAACCTTTCAGAGACAGAGTTTAGAACACTGATGATAAGAATGTTTAAGGAACTTAGCGAGGACATAAGGAAGGATAGGGAAACCATAAAAAAACAACCTGTTAGAACTAAAGAATACAATAACTGAAATGAAGAACACAAGCGAAGGAATCACCAGTAGAGTAGATGAAGCAGAGGAGCGGATCAGTGATTTGGAAGATAAAATAGCAGAAATCACCCAGTTGGCACAGCAAAAAGACCAAAGAATAAAAAACAATGAAAATAGTTTAAGAGCCCTATGGGACAAGGTGAAACGCAACCACCTACGACTCATAGGAATACCAGAAAGAGAAGAGAAAAGAAGCAAGGGGTCGAGAATGTATTTGAAAAAATAATGACTGAAAACTTCCCTACCCTGGTGAAGGAAATCAACATACATGCCCAGGAAGTGCAGAGGGTTCCAAACAAGCTGAACCCAAACAGGTCCACACCAAGACACATCATAGTGAAAATGGCAAAGGTTAAAGACAGAGACAGAATCCTAGAGGCTGCAAGAGAAAGACAGCAGGTTACATACAAAGGAACTCCTGTTAGACTAACAGCTGACTTGTCTACAGAAACTCTGCAGGCCAGAAGGGAGTGGCAAGAGATACTCAAAGTGACACAAAATAAAGGCCTACAACCAAGATTGCTCTACCCAGCATGGCTATCACTTAAAATTGAAGGAGAAATAAAGAGCTTCTCAGAAAAGAATAAGCTTAAGGAATTCATTACCACCAAGTCAGCATTGCAAGAAATGTTAAAAGGGCTTTGTTAAACAAAAGAAAGGGGTAAACAAGCTAACCCAGGGAGACCAGGAATACAAATAACAGAATGGCAATACATATGCACCTACCAATAATCATTTTAAATGTGAATGGGCTAAATGCTGCAATCAAAAGACAGAGAGTGGCTGAGTGGATAAGAAAATAGGACACATGTATATGCTGTTTACAGATGGAATAAGATATTTCATGCAAATGGAAGTGAGAAAAAAAAAAAGCTGGAGTACCAATACTTATTTTGGACAAAATAGACTTTAAAATGACTACAATAAAAGACAAAGAAGAGCACTATCACCCTAATAAACATCTATGCACCCAACATAGGAACTCCTAATTACATATAACAGATTTTAACAGACATAAAGACAGAGATCAACAATAACACTATCATAGTAGGGGACTTCAACACCATTGTCACCAGTGGACAGACCCTTTAGACAGAAAATCAACACAGAAAGAGTTGATATAAAGGAAAAACTGATGGTTGTTGGCTGGGAGGGAGTGGGGAAGAGGGAGAGGGGGAAGGTTTTGGACAGTGTAGATGGGACTACAATGTTGCCGCAGGGAGATGGGGGCAGTTCTGGGAATGTAATTGATAATGTTGTGAAGAGACTATTATGTTGTGTGAAATAAGTCAGTCAGAGAAGGACAGGTACAATGTGATCTCACTTGTGTGTGAAGTCTGAAGAGCTGAGTGAAAGATCAAAGTAAACAGATTCGTAGATGTAGAGGAAAAACTGAGGGTGGCTAGTTGGAAGTGGGGTGGGGATGGGGGGAAGAGGAAGGGATTAGACAGCATAAATAGACAACTACAATATTGCCACAGGGATATGAAACACAGTTCGAGGAATATAATAATAAAGAAAAAAAAAGAAAGTGGCAAGAACATGAGCTAAGTGTGTTTGAAACAAGGGAGAGTATTTTGAGGGGGATTAATGGCAATGTGTCTTTTACTGTAATAATTTTTTTTCTTATTTAAACACTCACTGTATTGTTTGATCACACCTCGTATGCTATATTATAGAAAAATGCATTCTTATCATTTTCTAGTAGTTAAAAATACTTTCCCGTGACATCAACATATGTTGCAATAAAATATTTGTTGTAGTTTTTGTACATTAGAATAATACAATAAATAGGAATTAAACAAGGTATGCCATGTAGGCAGTTGGAGCAGACAGATTATAAAGATTCATTGATGTATTTAAAGGAAAATTTGAACTACTGATGTACACTGTGATCATGAGTTTTCTTAGCTATGAACTTAGGATCATGGATTCCTTTCCCTGTGAAAATCAATAAACTAAATAACAAGTTTTTAAATAACTAAATAAATTTTGAGCTGATGTAATAGAAAGTAAAAAAGTAAGAAATTAAAGAATATGGATAATATTGTTTTTAACTTCATAAACTCTAATTTCTAGTAAATTTTTAAACAACAAAGCATTTATGAAGTTGCAAAATTTATCACTTAATGTATTTATATTAATTGAAAACATATGTATATGTATGTCAATATTGGGTCATGAGTAGGACAGTTAAAGCTTCAGATAGACCTGTCCTCAGCCCCCCAGCTCTGTTCTCTGGCAGGTAACTTAACCTTCATAAGTATTAATTATGTCATTTCAAAAGTGGGGATACTAATACCTCTCTTATAAATTGCTGTGAGGATTCAATGAGAGTAAATGAAAACAAATCTCTTAACACAGTGACTCACAGTGTTCCCTCACGGATAGCTATGTTGTCATCATCAGTGGAATATCAGCTACTGAGAAACGGCTAGATCATCACAAAGTCACAAAAATCTTATCAACTGAGGCATCAAATATTCAGAAGTTTAAGTCTCTAAATTATACACCAGGAAGCTTTGTTGTGTCTATTCAGTGATCCTCATTGTTTCTCCCCTTCAGTTTTCTAATCACATCATTCTAATCAGCTTCAAAACTGTCGTCCTTTGTTTTGTCTGGTCCACAGTAGTTTTGTTGTTTTTGTTGCCACCCTTGAAAATCTGTGAACCTTGAATAATTTGTACTTGTAGCTGCTTCTGAAAAATAGTGAGAGTAAACAGTAGTGAATCTCTCCATTCCTACTTGGCTGAAATCAGGCTACAGCTGAGGATTAGCTGCCCCTCTAGATGAGCTTTAACTCCTGAGAGGCTCTTCCTGTCTGTCTTTATCATTTCTGTTACCTGCCTGCTTTTCTAGATATTTGAGTCTTACTTAGTCTCTCTCTCTCTCTCTCTCTCTCTCTCTTTCTCCTGTTGGACCAGCATTTGAATTTGATAGTCAAATCAGTTCATTAGAGTATGTTTACTTTTTTTTTAATTGAGATAATTGACATATTAGTCTGTTATACAACATAATGATTTAATATTTATATACACTGTGAAATGATCATCACAGTAAGTCTAGTTAACACCCATCAACTTACATAGTTACCAAAAAAATTATTTTTCTTGTGATGAGGACTTCTAAAATCTAACAACTTTCAAATATGCAATACAGCATTATTAACTATAGTCACTATGCTGTCCATTACATTCCCTTGACTTATTTATCTAATAACTAGAAGTTTGTACTGTTGACCCTCTTGATCCATTTCTTCCTACCCTTCCCCACATCCTCCTTGAAATCACCAATTTGTTCTCTGTATTTGTGAGCTTGGGTTTGTTTTTGTTTTGGGAGTATTTTTTTGTTTGTTTTAGATTCACATGTAAGTGAGCTCATACGGTGTTTGTTTTTCCCCATTTTATTTAACATAACATAATGCCCTGAGGTATACCATGTTGTTGCAAGGGGCAAGATTCCCTTTTTTATGGATGAATAATATTCCATTGTGTGTATATATACACAAATATATACTTACATGTGTGTGTATGTGTATGTATCTCACACTTTTATCTATTCATCCATCAATGACACTTAGGTTGTTTCCATATCTTGGCTCTTGTAAATGATGCTGCAGTGAGCATAGGGTGCTCATATATCTTTTCGAGTTAGTGTTTTCATTTTCTTTGTATACATCCCCAGAAGTAGAATTGCTGGATCATATGGTAGTTCCAGTTTTAATTTTTAGAGGAACCTCCATACTGTTTTCCTTAGTGGCTGTACCAGTTTACATTCCCACCAAAAACAGTGCTCAAGGATTCCCTTTGTCTATCTCCTCACCAGCATTTGTTATTTCTGGTCTTTTTGATAATAGCCATTCTAACGGTGTGAGGTGATACCTCATTGTGGTCTTGATTTGCATTTCTCTGATGATATTGAGCATCTTTTCATGTACCTGTTGGCCATTTGTATGCCTTCTTTGGAAAAATATCTATTCAGATCCTTTGCCCATTTTTAAATTTGACTGCTTTATTATTTTTTTTTTTTGGAGGAGGGTATTGAGTTGTATGAGTTCTTTATATATTTTGGATAGTAATGCCTTATTAGATGTATGATTTGCAGATAGTTTCCCCCATTCAGTAGGTTACCTTTTTATATTGTTGACGGTTTCTTTTGCTGTGCAGAAGCTTTTTAGTTGAATGCAGTCCCACTTGTTTATGTTTGCCTTTGTTGACATCAAATCCAAAAAATCACCACAAAGACTAAAGTCAGGGAGCTTACCACCTACGTTTTCTTCTAGAAATTTTATGGTTTCAGGTCTTACCTTCAAGTCTTTAATTCATTTTGCATTTATCTTTGTATATGGTGTAAGACAGTGGTCAAATTTCATTCTTTTGCATGCTATCCAGTTTTCCCAGCATCAGTTTCTGAATAGACCCATTTTTTCCCCATTGTATATTTTGGTTCTTTTGTCACAAATTAATTGACTATATAGACGTGGGTTTATTTCTGGGCTCTATTCTGTCCCATCAATCTATGGTTCTGTTTTTATGCCAGTACCATACTGTTTTGATTTCTATAGCTTTGTAATGTAGTTTGAATTAGAAAGTGTAATGCCTCCAGCTTTGTTTTTCTTTCTCAAGATTATTTTGGCTATTCGGAGTTTTTTGTGGTTCTGTCCAAATGTTAGCATTGTTTGTCATATTTCTGTGAAAAAATGCCATTGGAATTTTGATAGGGATTGTGTTGAACTATCAATGCAATTGATTTGGGTACTATGGACATATTAACAATATTAATCCTTCCAATCTGTGAGCATGGGATGTTTTTCTATTTATTTGTATCGTCAGTTTCTTTCATTAATGTCTTGTAGTTTTCAGTGTACCTCCTTGGTTAAATTTATACTTAGGTATTTTATTCTTTTTGATGCAGTTGTAAATGGGATTGGTTTCTTAATTTCTCTTTGTGATAGTTATTAGTGTATAGGAATGCAACAAATTTTTGTATATTGATTTTGTATTCTGCAACTATACTGAATTTTTTTATTAGTTCCAACAGTTTTTCTGTGGCATCTTTAGGGTTTTTGATACACATGTATAATATATCATCTACAAATCATGACAGTTTTGCTTTTTCCTTTCCAATTCAGCTGCCTTTTATTTCTTTTTCTTACCTAATTGCTATAGCTAGAACTTCCAATACTGTGTTGAATAAAAACAGTGAGGGCATCCCTGTCTTCCTGATCTTTGAAGAAAAGATCAAAGCATATCACTGTGAAGTATGATGTTATCCGTGGGCCTCTCATTTATGGCCTTTATTATGTTGACAGATATGTTTCTAGTTTTAGCAAGGGAAAAAATTCTTTCTGCTTAAAATTTTTGCTCAACAAAGAACTTAGTGTAAATATGTCATTATTATGGTGCACACCTGAAACTAATGTAATGCTTTATGTCAATTAATACCTCAATAAAAAGAAAGATTGTTAGTGGATGTTTACCATTTAAAGTTTTGCTTAGATTTAGAATAATATTATTTGTATTTGCATATTTAAGAAACTTTCCCTAAGACACAGCAGCCAGTCATTTTGAAGGTAATTGAAGGTATAGAAAAGGCACGTTAGGAGGCATGTGAATAAATACTCATGACACCTTATCGACCAAGCCTACCTTCCAAATGTATGAATAAATGAATATGTACATACATGAGTAACAATTTGGAGTATTGCATTAGTAGTACCAGTGATGAATAGCAGTTATATTTTTATTCATTTTCAGGATTGGTTTAGTGCACCTCCGGAGTTGCTCACCAAATCTTTTGGGAGGTGTGCCTATTTAATATTATTTTTAGTTGCATTCCCCCACCCCTTTTGGTAATAATGAAGGAATGGTAGTCCCTTTTTTAGCTCACAAAGATACATTTGACAACAGGCAATCAGGCCAGCCCCACGTACCCCTCCTTCTCCTTAGAGAATCAAATCAATCAGTGTCTCTCCCTATCCATCCATCCATCCATCTCTTATTCTCTCTTTCTCTTTTACCTCTTCCCTCTCTCCCTCTTTCATTCTTGTTCATACGCAATTTTAAAATATTTATTTATTAATTTATAAGAGTCATGCCTGAAGTTTGAGGGCAGGTGGTGATGTTACTAATCAGCAACCAGGGCAAATAAAAAAGTCGGGGTTGGGAGTGGGGTACACAGGAAAAGGGAGCAAGGACGAGGGAAAGAACTAGTTTAAGAGTTTCACCAGGCGACTTCTGAGATCTCTTTTATGTAGAATCATAAAATGGTAGATCTGGAAGGGGACCAAAAAAAGATCAGCTTATGTAACCCACTCATATTGCATATTTAGAAAAGAAAGCGCAGGCAAATGAAATCATTTGTCTTTAAAGGACTAGTTAGTATACATACACACTTCAAATTCTTATATCCTGAAAGTGGGTCTGTCCCATCTTCTACTTAATTTTTCTCTAAATGCATATGATATAATGTCACATGTTAAATAGTGTGTGTGAAAGAGTCTTGCACGTTGTTTGTAGGAAGTAAAAGGTTAGGTGCTTCTAGCTGATTAATTTTCTATTAGGTCAAGTTCAGTCGGGTTAACGGTACATTTTGTTATCCTTGCATAAGAGGCCCCTGAAGATAGAAGGGATTCATCTGCACCTACCATAATGACACTCTAGCCTATAGAATGTACTCAAAAACGTTTATGATGAGCTGAATTATACATGCTAATTATCCCTCAGGTTCCCTTTCAGTAAGGTAAGGACTTTCTAATTAATTTTGTAGTGTATATCAGATCTGTGCTGGCACATCTCCTCAACGTAATCAGACACTTAGTGGGTACCTGTGTCTGCCATGCTGCCTGGGTCTGTACGTGCACCTCCACAAAAGGCTACACTGATTGTCCAGGACGTAGTTTGACTCTGTTTACATGGTAGCTGGACCCAAAACACAGGTCTGACTATAGATATAGGAAAAAATATAAAGTAACTTATTTTGAGGAGCATGCTTGTGTCACCCTGAATGAGAGCTAAAGAGTTGAATGTTTATGAGGTTGCTTGTGAATATCTGTTCTTTAATGTATTTCCTGTATCCTCCTTAAACTTGGGTACATAACAACTGTCCAGTGGGTATGGGAGCACAGCTTAAAGGGAGTCTGTTTCCAGAAACTCTTTTTTACTGTGTACTTCTCCCTAAAATGTATCTACCTATGAATACTTGTGTCAAAGCTTTAGGCTGTTTATTTGTTTTCACCTCTGCTTGACAGTTTCCTTCCCTTACTTATAAAAACAAATAAGCATAGCTCTCACCCATAACCTTTTTTGACACAATGCACAGGTATAAAAACCTGCAGTGGTAGAAGGGGCAAATTGAAGAGTCAATTGTAAATACGTATTGGTTTTAGGGAAGCGTCTTTCAATGAAGGGTAATGCAGTTTTTCAATATTATTTTAGGCATAGAGAAGACAATGAAAGTTGAGGACTATTGATTTAAGATATTTTGAGTTTTTCTAACCAATTTAAAATTTATTTAGTGTAACTAGCTCTATCATTAATTTTTAACCAATGTCTTTTTCAAACACAGTCCTTCTGTGATAACACTTCCAGGGTGGTGCATATTTAATTCTTTACATGAAAGTCTGCTTGATCTGAATATCTGCATGAAGCAACATTTGAAAAAGATAGCTGTGGTCTTGATGGTGTCATTCTTTCTGGGTATAAATGTCACTGTGGTCACTGTCCGTCTTCCTGAGGGAAATTGCGAGCTATAACATAGCTCTTTTCATAATAATTCAGGGAGCACAGAGGAAAAAAATCTCATTAGAATGATTGAACTAAAATAAATGAATTTCATTGATTGCAAGATGTGCTTCTGGAGAGAGAGGGAAAGAGAGAGAGAGAGAGACATGATTACACAATGCATGGTAGTGGGTAAAACTTCAGAGAACCACACTGGGCTGTCAGTGATGGTGCTGCGCTTTGAATAAAATTGAATTTTATCATCTGAAGAAACAATCAACAGTGAGGAACAAAGACTTAAAAGTAAACTTAGGGAGCCGGCCGAGTGGTGTGGTGGTTAAGCGCTGGCCTGGGAAGCCAGCGGCCCCGGTTCGGTTCCCACATATGAGGGCCAGTGACACTGCCCTGGAGGAAAAAAAAAAAAAAAAAAAAAAAAATGTAAACTTAGACCAAGATACCTTGATCTCTAATTTAAGCAATTTACTTTGTTTTCTCATTCTGAAAAATGGTGAACTTCAGGTATTGAAGAATCATCCTGTCCTGTTTAGTCTTAGTGGAGGTTTATGTTACCTAGCTCCTGGGTTAAGTTGCAGGAATTTCAGTTACACAAAAGATTGGTCAACTCGTAAAGCAGTGATTTGTATAACCAAGGGTTCATGTCAGAGTCTCATGTGGAGTATTTGGAAATACACATGTGTAGGTTCCCCATCCAGGACCATGATTTGATAGATCTGGAATGGAGCTCAATTACCAATATTTAAAAATACCTTGGCTGCTTCTGGTGTGTACCTTCAATTGAGACCACTATAGTAAAAGACTGACATATTTCTGAAAATCAACCTGTGAGTCTAATCATTTTTTATTCAGACATCCATTTATATCCTAGTGTATGAGTTTGCTAGGTCTACCATAACAAGTTACCACTAACTTGGTAATTTAAAACAACTCAAATGTATTCTCTCACAATCTGTCAGGCCAGAAGTTTGAAATCAAGGTGTTGACAGGGCTGCAGTCCCTCCAGAGGACCTAGGAAAGAATCTGTTCCCTGCCTCTTCCAACATCTGGTGGCTGCTGACATTCCTTGGCTTGTGTCTAATCACTCTAATTTCTGTGTTCATCTTCGTACTGCCTTCTCTTCTGTCTTAAATCTCGCTTGCCACCTTCTTATATAGACATAGCCCAGATAATTCTACCCATCTCAAGTACATTTACGTGTTCCAGGTATTAAGAACCTGGACATCTTTGGGGAGTTCATTATTTAACCTACCACTACTGGTTATCATCATACTGCATATAATCCATATGGGATGCTATGGTCCACTAAGATTAATTTGGTACCTTTATTCACTTATCCCCACCTACCAATTCATGGCCATAGAGAAATGGCAGCCTTCCATGACTGTTTACCCACAAACTTTGATCTCTTGGAACTAGGTCAGGTAACCCTCTCATAGCTAGAGATAAATTCTTTTCCTGAGCTGTAGACTATACCTCCACTTTCAGCCCATTCGTATGGTAAATACCTTTAGCGATAAGTGGACTCAAATTATAGGATCAGTGCAGCAAACCATCATCCTCACCTACAAAGGCATTTCAAGCAGGTGTCCTAGCAATAGTGGCTTAAGTTTAAAGTTTATCTTTTAAGAATAGACCATTATAGTGATCAGCACAGTTGTCACGTCCAGCGTGGCAAGGGCAAGTGGGACACGAGAGGGGCGACGCAGATTAAATAAAGACAAGAGACAGAAGTAAGATAAGAGCGAGACCAAGGGTCTCAGCCAGAGAAGACTGAGCTGAGCCCAAGGGACTCAGCCAAGGAAGACTGAGCTGAGCCCAAGGGACTCAGCCAAGGAAGACTGAGCCCCAAATCGGATCAACGCATAGCTTTTATTGATAATCTTTAAGGAAGTAAACTGCAGTAAATCATTAACCGTATATCCATGTGTGTCTTAGGCTCCTTTCCCATTAACCTGAACATCCATCTATCTTTTATGTCCCAAGGAACTGACCGTTCTCACCACATGCCTCAATAGGTCATATGCACCCTCCAAGGGGTATGAAAAAATAAGAGCAGAGGAACAAGTTTTATGCTTCAGCAAGCCCATTAGGGCCAGCTTGCAAGCCCTTTGATGTTAGGGATTACGACCCTCAACAAGCATTGTTTGAATCTATTCTGAGAGGTCCAAGGCTTCTTACCTTTTCACATGGGCCTTGACTTAAGCCAGTGCTCTAAAGTTTGGTCTTAGGAGGAGACACTGTAGTTAGTTGTAGCTAGAGGATAGGAAAGAATGAGGTTCGTTGGCTATTATTACTTGCTTTCTAAGAAAAATGTGATTTCTGAGTCAAAGGTTGTGAAAACCAGCTACAGGACCGTGAGAGAAGTTAATTACCACTAGGCTTCATTTTCCTCATCTATAAAGGGAAGAATTTGTTTCATGATCTCTAAGGCTCCTTTCAGCTCTGTTGTTGTTTCTTGAGTGGAACTTAGAGATTTTAACAATTTGTCCTGAAAAGATTATTACTAAAAGGCTTGTTCTTGTGCCATTAATGGGCAGGTACGAGATGGAACAATTGATGGAAAAACACTAGCAGTTCTAGGATTCTGACTTGAATATGCTTATATTACCAGACACTACTTGTCCTTGGGCTTTATGTATAGTATCTTGGTACTCAAAAAATTAACTGTTTTATACTGAGAGAATTTACTAAGATTGAGAGTCTACTGTCTCTGTTAGGTCTTCACTGCGTTTGTGCTGCTTTGGGAACATCCAAGTGCAGCTGACATATAAACCTGAAGTTCACATGGGCTGAAGATGAACCCTTAGGTTCACTTACATTTAAGAGATAAGATGAAGAAGATAAAAGAGTAATGAGACAGATTATCCAAGGAGATAGGAGACAATTCAGGAGATTATGTATTGTGTCACTGAAAACAAGGAAGAAAATATTGGAGAGTTTCAGTGCTGTTGACAGGAGAAGAGATGCTGAAAGGTCAACACTAAAAAGGCGTGTGAGGGCCAGCCGAGTGGCGCGGTGGTTAAGCGCTGGCTTGGGAAGCCAGCGGCTCTGGTTCAGGTACCACATATGAGGGCCAATGACACTGCCCTCAAAAAACAAACAAAAAAAAAAAGCGCATGAATTTAACAGGAAGGAAGCTGTTTATTGTGATCAGTTTTAAGGGATGAGAGTTAGATGACCTGAATTGAGGAGAAGAGATTAAGGAGAGATAAGAACTGCAAAAACTTCTCTCAGAAACGTGGCTAAGAAAGAGAAGCTGAGTAACAAAGGGCGGTAGCTAAATTGCAGAAGTGGGGTTGGGAGAGACTTACAGGTGTTTGAAAGCTGATAAAAAAAGAGCCAGTGAAGGAGATGTTACCACAGAAAGGAAAGGTGTCAGGACCAGTGTCAGAGGCTTAGCCTTGTATAGAAGGCACGCTCCTTCCCTTACCATATAAAGGAGGAAAGAATAGATGCCAGAATGGGGAAGATACATTTTAGGGAAGACGGCCAAATGTGAAAGAAGGTTCATGAATGAAGGCCCTGTTGAAGTTTGAGGTGACGAATCTTCACTGGCATTAATCTGTGCTATTGTTTAATTTTCTCTATTAGCGCTGAATTACTCACATACAAATAGGGAAGGCTGTGAAGCTCAACAGGATTACACGAGTGGCTAGGTCAGTGCTACCATCTCTTTACTAGGTACTCCAGCCCCTTGACTTCAGGGATGGGCCCAATCATAGGACCTTATCTCCCAACTGCATGGGTTAGTCCATGGGGAGGACAGGTGACCGAAACCACACCAAGCTGGAGCTGGGAGAAAGGACTGTTTGTTTTCTCTTGTTGAGAGAGACAAAGACATACTATGTGTTGCACAACCGTGCTTTAAGTAAAATGGTAGTATACAAACTTAATACACTACCAACCACAAAAGGCTTTTACTGATCTCTTATTATGGCCTATTAAACATTCTCTGTTGCAGACATGTTTCTTTTGTAGTTAAGAGACAAGAAGTGGAGGTGTTTGGGGTGGAAAGAAGAGAAGAGTTGAGGGACAGGGGAGAGTTTTAAATTCCTGTGTCTCTGAGACCAGCTTCATCTATCTCTTTTTATGATTTGGCTACATAAAATATTAAGTCCCCCTTAAGATAGTTAGAGTTTAGGTTTTTGTATTGGAAACAAAAGAAACCTTAACTAATACATGGGATATAAATGTGGAGAAATCAGAATAGGACTGGCCAAGAGTTCCAGGCCGTGGGCAGGAAGTTGAAGATGCGAACAAGACTGGTGGAGGTGACAGCGTGTGGGGTCTAGGCTGCACAGGAAAGGGGGTGATGACTGGTGGGCTAGAGATAGAGGAATCAAGGAAACTCAGGTCTTAACTAAGCTAAGGAGATAAAAGGATGGAAGTTGTGAGGGTGTTAGAGTGTTAGATGGGTTTGTAAAGCAAACTTTCCTTTTTAAGAAAAAACAGAGAAGTTGATTTGAGAGCTGTGTTCCTGCTTGCTCCTTCATTCTCTGGCTATAGAATAAAAGCTTGCAATGTTAATGCTCAAAACAAAACAAAACAAAAACAACAACAAAAAATGGATCACCGTAAAAGCTCTAAAAAGAGTCATGAAAATCCCTTTTTAATTTTGCTATTCATCCATCTTTTAGATTTGTCATGTTATGTAAGCAGGGAGAGGACTTGACTTACAATATGGCAAGTTTGTTGAGTTGTACAAGATGCTTTATAATAGTTTTTTTGCTGTACGATATGCAGCTGATTGAGTAACAGGAATTTTCTAATTTGAAGCTCAGTATCTCTTTAAGCAGAATATTCTCATGGGCAAAAAAATGAAAAAAATTCTTCGAGGGTAGAATTGAATGTATTGGAAAATTTTAGATAGTTAGCTATCATTTTCACCTATCTACCTTTATGAAGAGATCTTTTGTTTTTCATCTTTACCACATTGTTAAATTACTCTGAGTAGTGTTGAGTATGATGGTAGATAAAGAACCTTTAATGATCTGTCTCTTTTCAATTGCACGTTCTCAGCCCCCTATTACTTATGGGTTCAAAATGGCTCATACAAGTAATAGAGTTCATTTAAAAAGCATTTTTCTGGCAGCTATCTCCCGAGTCTTGAGTTAGACATCTTCTCTCTCCATACTTAAGTGCAGCCTCATGAGATATTAGCTATATAATAGGTTGTAATTCTTCCATAAATTTGATTTCTTCAAAAAGAACATCCAATTTATAATGTGGTCTTTGTGCCTTGATTTACCCCTTATTTTAATTTGATGCTCTATCATTTTTGTGTTTGAGGACATGTTTTACTATGTCCTGATGATGATGAAATGTGTCCTAATTTTTATTAACCTCCATAATTATCCAGTAGTTAAATTGACTATGGTAGGCCACACGGAAGAATCCCCACAGAATCTGTTAAGATGCTGGTGAAGGATACATGTACTGAATCTTCAATATGGAATCGGTAACCTAAATACGTTATTATTCCTGAATTTGGAAGTGTTTCTGCTGACAAAGGGACTCACTCCTGGTGTGCAGTCTTTTGTTTGCACACGTCTAGACTGTCTCCTCCACTTAGACGAGACATAGTGACAGGCACAGAGAGGAACACATGGCAGTTCCCCCTCTGCTCTGCCACCTCCTCTTTGGAAAGATGAGGCATTGGACGGCATCTGAATCCCCTTTTCCCATCTCAAAGTAAATGAGGTCTTTGCTGAGTCTCATAGGTCCCAGACCTTCTTTGAAGAAAAATGTTCCAACTTCATTATAATGTTATTCACCTAGTTATCCTTTCCTTCAGGATAATTTGCTGGTGTGATTTTATATCTTAGCGATGCATTTGTGTTCTCTTTATAACATCTTACTCAAAATTATTAAGTAAGATGTGGAGTCGCATTTTCTTGGATCATTGTCATAAGTGGAACAACTAGATTACAAGGAGCTTGTATGTAATGCCAAACCTGGGAGAATCGGGGAGGCGGTCTTAGGCTGTGTTTGTCATTTCTGTCACCGAGGCTGTGAAGAAGGTTTCTGCCTGCCCCCTCCACCAGCTCACACACACCACTCTAACGCTAACTGTAAACAGAATCATAACCTTAGACCAATAAAAGCTGCTTAGAAGCTCGAGCATTATTCTGGCTAGATGATTTTTCATAATCCGGTTTTAGACTTCCTTCCATGTATCTTGCTCATTAAGTTGTTATGAAAATAATTATGTTTATTTCATTAATGGAGACAGTATGACTATTCCAATATCCAAACTAGTGAAACTACAAGACCTTATTTTGAATAAGAAAAATAGAGAACATGGTCTAATTTGAATCATACCCTATTTAAAATAGGATATAAATATGATGGTAATGTTTTACTGTGATAATATGTGGTATTGTGTGTTTATAAAACAGTATTGTGTGACATAATACAGTATTGTGTGTTTTACTTACAATTACAAAAGACTTTTTTTACTTTGTGAAAAATCTGTTTCACAAAATGCCGCTCGCCCTGCGCCCGTCTGCCTCACCTGTGCCTTCCTCTTCTCTGTCGAGGATGACCAACAAGGGTTTGGGAGCTCCTTGCTGACTCACTCAAGCCTTTTGGCTTTGGTCCTTGTCTGGATTCGAAATGTGGAACAGAACAAAACAATAATTCCATCTTTTTTCTCTCTTCACAGGCTCTGTACAACTCAATCAAGAATGAGAAGCTTGAATGGGCAGCGTAAGTATGCCGGATGGCAGCCTTGTAATAAGTAAACTACTTGTTCTTTTCTTACTGTCTTTCTTTATGCCTTAGAAGGGATCCTAAAGAAGGATTAAATGTGCATGAACAGTTCCCAACAGTGTCTTACCTACTTTGTATAAAACCTAAACATCCCATGGCTTTTTCTTGGTACCCAGGCTGCTCCTATTGTGCTTTTAATCTGGTTGCTACGCCTGTAGTTGTAATTTTTTGTCTTTTTAATGTACCCTTTTAAAAAATAGCATCCTAAAAGAAAATCTGATAAAGTTACATGCATTCCAAAATCCAATACAAATGATTTTGGTACCATCGATTTATTTTAATCTTTTCTTGCTATCATCATAGATCAAGGTTTTCCAATCTTATTTCCTATGACACTAATTATACAAGAATATTGATAGGTAAGCTTGGAAAATGATAGATTAAATAAAGTTTAATTTTTTTTTTAACTGCAGAACTTCCAGGAGCTTATACAATGTCAATTTATATTGTCCATCTCCAAGAAAAGAATAGAATTTACAATGTTTCCTGACAGTAAAGTGTAGTGTTTCGGGTACATACTTTGGGAGATACTATTCCAGAAAAATTACACCTAATTCTGTGTAGACCAACAATACCACTTTGTTAAATTTTCACTGATCAATGTAGCAGCTAAGAATTTAATCTTTAAAAAATTGTTAGGGATGGGCCAGCCGAGTGGCGCAGTGGTTAAGCGTTGGCTTGGGAAGCCAGCAGCCCCGGTTCGGGTCCCACATGTAAGGGTCAGTGATACTGCCCTCAAAAAAAAAAAAAAATTGTTAGGGAAGAATCTGTACTAAATTTTTAATGAAGTTGTCAAGAAATTAGGTCAAAATATGTTTTGTTTTTTTTCAAAGATTTTATTGGGGAATTGGGGGAGGGGAACAGTGTTGGGGAATCGGGGAAGGGGAACAGACAAGTTGCTGTCTTTTTGTTCTTCAGTCTAGTTGCGGAGGACGTTGCTTCACTGGCCCATGTTGGTATCATCATTGTGTTCTTCCCAATGAGGCAGATTGGTCGCCGGCCTCTGGATGGTCACTCACCGCGGCTATTGGCAGCTCACGCTGGCTGCCGGCCGCTCACTATAGCCTATGGCAGCCCACTGCAGCAGGGGCTGCAGCCTACACGGTTGCCAGGGCTTGCATAGCCCCGTGCCAGGTGGAGCTGTTGTTAGCTGTAGAGGGCAGTGTCACTGGCCCTCATATGTGGGATCCAAAACGGGGCCGCTGGCATCCCAAAACCAGCTCTTAGCCAATGCGCCACTCGGCTGGCCCCAAAATATGTTTTTTTAATTAGAACTACATGTAAATTTTATTTTTGATTTTCACTCATGCTAAGCATTCATAAATATTTTTTTACCATGTGACCTAACATAGCAATCTGCAATGAGCTTAAGTTTACAAAATTGTAATATGGGGGATAAATATTCTTTCATATGCACGTTGGGGAATAGTGGTTTAGCAATTGACTGCATCTCACATATAATATGCTAGAAAGAATAAAAAAATATCAATACCACTTGAATTGTTTCCAGTAAGTATAAGGTCATATGGTATTATTAAGTTAGGGATTCAGAGTTTAAGATGGGACTATAATATTTGTACGTATATGTGATAGTGCGCGCGCGCGTGTGTGTGTGTATCGTAAGATTCACTTAAAGGCAATGTATCATCTGAAGGAAAACTCATTAAGATTAATAAGAATTCATGGTCTGAGATCCAAAGTGATCATTTTTGGACTTACTCTCGTTAGTGAAAATGGGTTTCTTAGAAAAACTCCTTAAATGATGTACTTGGAATCTTACTGAAATATTACAAGTATGTCCTGACCTATGCAGAATATCTACTCTAGAGAAAATTAGTAAAAATGAAATAATTATAAACATATTCATACTAGAGGAGAGAATATTTTAAGGATTCTTTTATAAAGTTTTTTTAAAAGCAGGTAAATATACACTTGAGGATTTGTTTTGTAAATCTAGATTTTTGGTATATTGCATTTGTTACAGTAAGCGTTATTTATATTTATGTAGTGGCAATTTGGTGCAAGGAAGCTTGACCTTGGGTTCTATCCAAGTGTAGGGATGGGAGTTTACCCAGGAACTGGATTCTTCTCTCACTCTCTTGTCAAATCAAAAGAGCGTCTTGTTCAGCAACCCAGATCCCAGAGTCAGATAGATTTGGGTTTGAATTCTATCTCTGCCATGTACTAGCTGGGTCACTGGCCATGTTAACCTCTAGGCCTCAGTTTCCTCTTATGTATGATAAGCAATTATTGAATCTCCCATAACCCTCAGGATGGCACTGTGAAGTGCTCTGAAACTCTAAGCATGAAGCAAGTTATCCCTTAAATGGTAACTAATATCGTTAAATCTCTGATTTCTCGCTGTTCTGTCATTTTCCTTTTTGTTTCTCTCTTGTTTCTACGCTTTCGTGTTCGCATTTATTCATCACCTATGAAGAATAAGGCTTTATAGTAGTTTATCCTATAATTAACTATCTTCACCTATAAAATGAAAAGATTGGATGAAATTATCACAACTGTCCTTCCCAGTTTTAATATGTGACTGTTAAAATCTTTACTGTTAGTGTTTGTCAGGCTGACTTCCTGTGGAAAGAACACTGTTGAATCTAGAGGATGTGAAACAAAAAGACTTTATGGGTCAATCTGATGTACTCTTTGAATTCCTACGGGAGGTAAAGGGCCAATACCCAATCTCTTTGATCACTGAGTCCTGTTTTGATCATTAAGTACCTTTCAGCAGCTACTAAAACTAGGGTTCCCTAGAACACATTTTAGAAAACCCTGCTGTGTATCAATGTATGTGATCCTTCAAATCAAGAACTAAGCTTTTCCTTGATAAATAAGTATATGCATGTATATAATTATATATAACACTGTGCTCACCCAGTTCTTGTGCCTCTCTGATCCCACTTTGACTCATTTTCCTCCTTTTGTCCATTCATGTTGGTACCTCCCAAATAGCAGCACTTAGAATTGTCTTCTGTCACTACAAGTCCCTTGCTCAGCAATCTCATTCATTCCTATAACTTCATCTGCCACGTCTGTAAAAATGCTTCCCAAAGTACCTATTCAGCTTTGACCTCTTTCCCAAGTTTAATTCATTATTTGCAGTTTCCTGATGGTCATTTCCGCTGCTTCTAACTTTGTCATATGTTCTCGATCTCTATTATTGACACCAGTGTATTTCGCTGCTTACCTAGATTTCAGCCTCTACATCACCTTTGACTCCTCCCATGCCACCCCTAAGCCCCTCCTCTGCATTCCTGCTGCTGCAGCTAAATTCAAACATTCACACTGTTGGCCTCCTAGCATGTGTCTCTGTCTGCAGCCTTTCCCCTCCTTTAATAGATTGGAAGCATTCCTCTGCTCTAAAACTTCAGTTAGGCTCTGCACATTCTGTCAGTAATTTTTTTTTGTTTGTTTCCTGACGTATCTTCACACAGCCTGCATGTCACCTAAGCTGCCACTAGATGCAGTCACCTGTACTTGTCCCACAACGTCCTGCCTTTTGCCCGTGTTCATGAAGTGACCTTGCTTAGAATCTCCATCCATGCCATCCCTTTGTGTTCAGGCACACCACTCTTTATAGCCTAGCTCCTAATCTGTGCCAGGAACTCTTTCCTGATCTTACCAACCAGAAATGATCCAGCCCTTAAACATCCCTTTTACAGTGACTGATGATTCCCTCAGTTTCTACTCCCCATTGCAGTTGTTTGTAGGATTGTCCCATTAGATGTAACCTCTTTAAGGAAATGATACATGCCCTTTTATGTCCTTTTATGCCCTCCTCTGCTGAGCTTAGTGCTTATATATAATGAAGTCTGCATCATAGGCTATAGAAGGAATAACACCAACAATGCAATGCGGGGGGCCAGCCCCCGCCGACCAGGGTCCCAAGAAGGTGGACACGGAGTCGGCGATACGAAAGACAGAAAATCTTTATTACAGTAAAGGCAGAAAAAAAGGTGGAGACACCGGAAAGAGGTTCTCAGAAGTGTCACAGCTTATTGTTAAAGCCTAGCTCCTTTTATAGGGGCTTTTGACTATTATCTTAATTACAAGTTATGTTTCACATGACCATGATGTTTTTCCTTACTCAGAACTTTTACTTTTTTGTAATTGTATCTTTCCAGGGTACACTGTGGCCTGTTCAAGGATTTTACTTATCATCTAAAAAGTGGTTACCATGGCTACCTTACAGGGCATATACTTGAACTATTGTCAAGAGTTTAGGCAAGAAACTATTTCTATGTGATTATAGCAAAAGGGAGTTTCAAACTTTTCCTATCTTACAAAGAGCTGCATGTTTTTGTAATAGAGGGTAACATCTGTTTCTCAGTCAAAGCTTCAGTATCTGTTGCTAGCAATGTACAGAACAAAGAGTTAAAACAAGGCTGTTAATTAAAATAACTTATGGTCAGTAAGTTGCCTCTTATCAGAACTTTCATGGCCGAGAGACCTTGGTCTCCTGGTCTCCAAGGAAACCTTTCACAGCTGCACAGGCAAGGACGAACGATAGCACCAGTTTCTCACAGAGGCTGTCTGTTTCTCACAGACTGGCTTTTTTAGGTCTATGTGGCCAAAGGCCTATGCCTCAGTTTCCAAAGGGGCTTGAGTCCCCAATATCTCAGTTCAGGGGTTCCCCACGGAACTACCGCCTGGCTTAGGTTGTCTCCCCTCGTTTAGGAGATCTTACCCGTCTTTGGCTGCGTAGTTAGCTCATTGGGGTATACAGGAACTTGCCATAAATGCAGTGAGTATATTGTCTCCTATAGGAGGAAAGGCACATGGGTTCTTAGAGGCAGGAGATATTACACGACCAACCATAAGGCAGCATCCCTAATATCCAGTGCTGAGCAGGGCAATGTGGCCTTGTCAGACACTGGGGGGCTGTCGGCTTCCCACAATGCAAGGAACTGCTTTTCCTAAAGGCTCAGTCTACAGTTGTGTAGTTTAGACAATAATTACAGGAAAGATGCTGCTGCTACAAAATTCACAGGATAATGTATACTAACATGGGAGGGATCTTGAACCTGAGAAGAAATCAAATTATAGAATCATGGAATGTTATAACTGGGGGGGACCTTAGAAGTTTTTAGTTCATTGGTTTTCTAACTGGGTTCCATGCAGCCCTGGGGTTCCAGGGAGATGGCTGGGGGCCTCTTTATATGATATAAGTGACGGGAAAGGGGGAAGATGACAGGGACCCAGTTCTATTTCCCACAAGCATCATGCCTCTTTCAACTTACAAAAGGAGCCCTACTTTTATCTATTTTAAATATATATTTGCAATTCTATGAAGTATTTCTTTGTTAAAGGCATCTGTACTTAAAATATTCTTTGGAAGAGAACTACTCCAATCCAGTGTTATCATTTTCTCATATGAGGAGGATGAAGTCAAGAAGCATTCATTAACAGATCCAAAGTCACAGTTAGTGTAGCAGCAAAGTTAAGGTTGTTTTCCCAGGGGCCCTGGCTGCCCAGGGCAGCCCCATGCTGCCTCGCTTCTCTATAACTACATATTCATAAAGTCTTTGCTGGGCAGCAAATATGTCTTAATCTTTCTGTGCCAGCTTTTGATACCATACAAATAAGAGTTTTATATTAAATTTTTAGTCTCATTAAATGCTCCTAGAATTACTACTGTTCTCCCCGCAGCCAAGTTAGGGTAGCTAGGACCATTCATTCATCTTTTCCACGGTCTTTAGGCAGCTGCTTCTGTGCCTGGCCAGGTGCTGTGCCCTAGATACAAATAGGAAAAGATAGATTCTCTGCCTAATGAGGAAACAACTTGGATAAGATAGGTTCTCTGCCTAATGAGGATACAACATGGAGGTAGGTGGGAGGGGGTGGATTGTGCAAAGATGAAAACATAAAAATTGTAGTGAAGAGCGCAGTTAGACAAGCTGCCTTGTGGAAGGTCTCAGGTCCCTCGTTGCAGGACAATTAAGATTTTTCACCCAGTCCCTTTGCTCAGTTGTTCATTATTCATAAAGCATCTATTTTTTTTTTAACTACTTTGTACTACTAGGCAGTGTGCTGGGAATCTCTGGGATCGGATGGGTGAGGTGTGTTGAAGTGGATACAGGAGCTTACAATTTATGTTAGAATTGTTTACAATGTAACTTCATAAGGATCTTCAGAGAATACACCAATTAACAGAAAAGGGAAAGTAAAATAAGTGCAGTATTATTCATTAGGAAAATTAGTGGTCTTCTCTTGTTTATTTTTGTTGTTGTACAACACTAGTTAAGAATTGCAAGAAATCTTTCTTACCCTGGTTTTTAAAACTATTAACATTTTATGTATCCAGCCTCACTTTAATTGAGACACAGTAAAACCACTTTTAAATAATGTACTTACGGCTCCCCTCTCCATTCCCCCGCTTCCTGCCACCTCTGGGCCCCACCAGCAGTGTCTCACTTACCATCATGCACAGTTCTAACTCTGAATAAGCATTTTTAAAACCTTGCATGGTGGAGTAATCTTTGCTATTTTATATTACCCGAGAGCTCATTTTGCAAGAGCAATTTAAAAGCTTGATCACCTTTGCTTCTACACTAAATTGTTTCCTGGTCTGTCCTCACATATCCAATTGTCCTGGCTAATGAAGTGAGGTTGGTGGCACGGTAGGATCTTGCTCTTTCTTTCAGATCATGTGCTACGGAAGTCTTGAGCTTTAGAAAGTATGGTTTTAAAGGCCAACAGTTCATTGTTTGGCTTTGTTATGTTGTTATTGTATTACAGTTGTTGTTGTTATGAACTTTAGTTATGGCTGGTCTTTTCAGGAACCCAGTGCTGCCCATTCATTGGCAGATTTTAGGAAGCCAGTGGAAAGTCTCCAAAGATTTCCTTTCTCTTCTTTACCGTGATGTGCAATGCTGCTTGTGAGTGTGAGAGTGTGTGCCTGTGTTTACATCTGTGTGTATTGTTGGAGAACAAGGCATAAAGACAATGGGGTAACTATTACTTGTTCTTTCGTGGGGCACTTTAATTCTTTATCCAGTCTGAGGGTCTGGATCTGAAATTGACAACATAGCAAAGAGACATAGCAAAGTCTCTTCACTTTATGATCTCTGAAAAAAAGTCTTTTTCCAAGAAAAGAATCCTTCTAGGACACTCTTACAATTTCACTACTTGGGCCCTTTTCATATATTACTTAACTCAGTGTTTATTCTAATTTTATTTTAGGTAATAATACATATCAATTAAAATGTAGTCTCAATTATTGTTCTTTAGGAAATGGCCATCTCAAAAGATAGTTTGATTTCCATTCAAGAGAGTTTGTCTTTTAACTTAGATTATATAGATGAGCCCCTGTAGCTTATGAATGTAATTGATTGTTTTACATTTAGGTTTTCTTTATCATTTTCTCCTTTGCTATAATTGTCCCTGATGTTTTCATTTGCCAACATTTGAGTCCTCCAGGAAGAAAAATGGAAATTCCCTATGTATACCTTTTAGATTTGAATTTGTTTCCTAAAAAGAAGGGTGCTTCTTTGTCTTATTTTAAAATATTTTTTACTTTGTGGTAATAAGAAAAGATAAATAATAGGTCATTCATTTTTACAATGGGTTATTCTGTTAAATAATTTTATTATCCCAATGCACTAGTGAATCTAGATACATGAAATTGTTAATCAGGATAGTGTTTGTTAATAAATATAGATGTAGATATAGATAAATGTAAACTTTCTTATTCAAACACGTTATTTTGGATCAAGATGTTTATGTGGTACTTTGATATAAGAAGTCCAAAAGTAATCTCATTTTAAACTTCCAAATAGCTGCCTGTAGGTCGATGATAATTACTAATGAAAAACCTAAGACTAGGAGAAGTTGCTATAGGTTGAACAATGGTTGTAGATAGAACTAATATAGTAAATGTGTACAAAGAATACATTGAGTGTGTGGGAAAAGAGGTAGGGTTGGCATTAGGAGCTATTGCTAAATAGAAAACAAACCATGGAAAAATTAATAAAACTATGTGAGATATTTGACTATAAAGAAAGAATAAAACTCAGTTTTCCATTTGGGATGCTCTTACTATTAAGCGTTTTTTGATGTGCAATGTGCTTCATTGAATAGAATAGAGTAGAATAGAGTAGAGTAGAATAGAGTAGAATAGTATTTAACATTCCCACTATTATTGCTATCTGCTAGATTATCCTCAAATTTCTAACATGGAGAATATACTATATCATGCTGGGCTCTTAGTAAAATAATAATCTAATGTTAATATTAGATGGAATTTACAAATTTATAAGACAATATATGAATGTTAAGTAAGGGTAAATCTAAATACAGACAGTAGATGTGTAAAAGGATATGATTGGTTTGATTGTTCTCTTTATAAATTCAGTGAAAATGCATTGACTATTAGACAAGGAAAGGAAAGAGACAGAGAAATGCTATGAAAAAATGGTCATTAACTTGAGGAAGATTTTGAGCTAAAGTATTGATATCGCTTAAAAATTTGTTAGTTAAACACGATATTGAACATGGACCAATCTCCCAGATTTTGGTGATAAAAATGAAGAAAGATTTAAGGGTTTAGAATTGGGGAATATTACTTCACTTAGTTCTATGAAATGTAATTTTAGTAAGAATCTGAATCATAGCTCACACTTAACATTTAATCTCTAAGTACCTGTTTTTCTCAGCCATCTCAAGGACGCTGAACTCAGTTACATGGGAAACTGGAAAAAAAATGCTATCCAATTCTTAGTTTTCAAAGGGCAAGTTAAAAAAAAAAAATCAAAAAAAGTCCTGCTTTCCATGTAAGTAGCATCTCACAGCTAAGATTAAGATGGATACTTAGAATTTTTAAGGCTCTAATTGTTATAACAGTCTTAATATCCATAAAGATGATGATGAAAGTGATGTAATTTACAATTATTGTTATTTTTGCTTCACATTATGTTTAACTTCAGACTATACAGAGCAGACAGGTTGGTGAGCAGATGGAATGTGATTATAATGTTAGTAGCCTACTTGTCCCAAAGCAATTTTAGATTCACTGAGGTACAATGAATTATGGAGACTGAGCTATGAGAAAAGTGGTTTTTCCCCTAATATGCTGATGATTTAGAATTTTATATCTTATCAATTGCTAAGCCTTCAATTTTTGTTAAAGAATGACACAAGAAGAAAATACAATAAATATAATTTCTAAGTGAAACATGATGTGCATGCAGTGGTTATGATAGTGCCTTGACTATTTTAGACAATAGTTGTTTGGATTTCATTGAGTATTTTGTATGTGTACATTGTGATATACATACATACATACATACATAATACATTTTCAGAGTTGAGAAAAATTTAGCCAGATCAAAAATACTGAAGGAAGGGGCCGGCTGAATGGCGCATTGGTTAAGAGCTGGCTTGGGATGCCAGCAGTCCTGGTGTGGATCCCACATATGAGGGCCAGTGACACTGCCTTCTACAGCTAAGATGGTGAACAACAGCTCCACCTGGAGCTGGGCTGCTGTGAGTCGCTGGCGACGGCGTAGGCTGCAGTGGAGCTGCAGTGGGCTGCCATAAGCTACAGGGAGTGGCCAGCAACTGGTGTGAGCTACCAAGAGCTCCCATGAGCTGCTGTCCAGAAGCCGGCGACTGATCTGCCTTACCCAGGAAGAGTGCAATGATAGTACCAACATGGGCCAGTGAAGCAATGTCCTCCACAACTAGACTGAAGAACAAAAGGACAGCAACTTGTCCTCCTTCCCCGATTCATCAATGTTGTTCCCCTCCCCCAATTCCCCAATAAAATCTTTTAAAAAAAAACTGAAGAAAGTTATTTTTAGTTGCCCATTAAAAATCTCTTAGTAGCTCTTTGGAAACATCTAACACCTGGTTTGACCCCTGTGTACTCCCAACAAGTTTTATTTTTAAACCATCTTAACATGTACAGTTAAGTTTTTCTTAGTTTGGAAAGCATGTTACAGTCATTATACATATAGTCAGATCCTTTATTTCAGAAAACCAACTTACTAGCCTGTTTCTTCCTCGCAGCGTTCTTCTTGGAGATAAAGGGCTAATGATAGAGCTTGACATTTTTAATAAAAATGTATTCTTTTTTTAGAGTTAAGATGCCTGTGTCAGAATAAGGCATTTTTAGAAAGTAAAATGTATTTCCTGTATTCATCAAAATTTTTACATTTTGCTTTTCTATTTTTTATTTTTGGTAAGTGACAAAGACAGATCCATTTTAAGCTCATTTTGCCTTGTGGCATAATAGGATGTGGTATAATAGAAACCCCATGACAAGCAGAGTTTTTAATAAGTTTAATCTTCACTTTGTTTTCCAACAATCACCTGATTACAATATTGGGATGATATTTAACTTAGAGTGCTATATCTACACTCAACCACTATGTTCGTTTTTTTTAATTCACCCATTTAGGTGTCCAATTTCAAGGTTTTTTGTAAATTTACAGAGTTGCATGACAATCACCACAATCCATTAGTGTCATTCCATAAAGATTCATTGTGTTTATGACTTACCACAACTTGTAAACAGCCCCAGGAGGTCTGTTCACTGGGGACCCACTTACTATGGATCCCTCCTATGTGAGGTTCACCTGTCTGAACCTTGGGTTTTCACTGAGATGCTAACATCTACCTTTTTAGGGTGGTTGTGAGAATAAGAAATTAAGTTATGATGAAGGTCATGGTATGATTGAAGATTTAAGATGGAGTTTGATACCTGATTCATACCCCCACTCCTATCTCTAATGTTCTGGCTAGAGGAGTTTGTACATCGAGTACTAAGTCAAATGAAGTCAAGTATCTGCTCTATAGCCCAAAGTGCAAGGCGCCCTAGGAAGGTTAGATTGGTGAATACGGTGGAGATCTGAGTGACTGCCAAGCTCACAGCGTTCAGCCCACCTAAGTTGAATATGGACTGAGAAACCAGAATTAAAGGAGCCAAAGGGAAGCCGGACCCACTGGGTTTATTACACAGTGAGGCAAAAGGGAGTACTCTGCCTGATGTTGGGGAGGGACTGAGAAGTTCATATGAAGTTAAAGTTCACAGCTCAGAGGCACAGGCTCTTGAAAGACTGAGACCAAATCACAGAACTATAATATGTTTCCCTTCGCCCCATCTTACCACCACATTACTGGAGGCCTGTTTATAGTTACTTCTACCCAATACATTGTCTCTGACTATCAAGAGAGCATTATAAGGCATACTAAAAAGTTATAAACATGGTCTGGAGAGACAGATCAAGCATCAGAACCAGACTCCTATGTAGCAAGGATTTGGAATTACCAGGCCAGGAATTTAAAACAACTATAATTGATATGCTGAGGACTCTTAAATGAATACAGTAGACAGCAGGAAAGAACAGATGGGCAATGTAAGCAGACAAATTGAAATTCTAAGAATCAAAAAAGAAATGCTAGAGATTAAAAACACTGTAACAGAAGTGAAGAATGCTTTTTATGGGCTCATTAGTAAGACTGGACACATCTGAGGAGAGAATCTCTGAGCTTGAGAATATGTCAATAGAAACTTCAAAAATGGAAAAGCAAGGAGAAAAGCACTGGAGGAGGAGGGGAAGAATGGAATACCCAAGAACTGTGGGACAACTACAAAAGGTATAACATACGTACGAGTATGAGAATAGCAGAAAGAGAAGAAAGAGAGAAAGGAACAAAGGAAATATTTGAAGCAACAATGACTGACAATTTGCCTCAAGTTAATCTCATCCACCAAACAGTAGATCCAGAAAACTCAGAGAACACAAGCAGGATAAATACTACAGGTGTGAAAAAAGAAAAAAACTACACCTAGGCATATTATATACAAACTGCAAGAAATCAAAGAAAAGAAAAAAATCTTGAAAGAAGCCAGAAAACACCTTACCTATAGAAGGATACAGATGAGAATTGTATTCGACTTCTTAGAAACCACGCATGTAAGAAGAGAGGTGAAATATTTAGTGTTGAGAAAAAAAACTCACCAACCTAAAATTCTGTACCCTGTGAAATTGCCCTTCAAAAGCAAAGGAGACATCACCAAGATGGCGACATAGGTTGTTTTTGACTTCACTCCCCCTCACAAGAAGAATAGCTAACAACTGTTCATGGACAACACCTCTGAGAGAATTCTGGAACTTGGGATTGAGGCTGAAGCACCCCTTGCACCACAGAGACCAAGACAGACCGCATTAGAAGGGTGAGAGGAATGGCTGCAGGCTGGCTGCATTGCACCTTGCGCAGGCTAGTGCAGTACCATACTGAGACGTCCCCACAAAGACTACAGTTCCTCCAATGGGAAGAGAGCTCAGGGTGACATCCAGCCCCCTAGCACTGTGGGTCACTTTGCGGGAGCCCCTACTCTGTTTTTTCCCCTTGGGGATCACAGGAGAATCTGTGAGGCTAAATCACTGGGACCTGATTCAGTTGGAGAAGGGCAAGGGGCTTCTAATAACCAACACTCAGATCTTGGCAGACCAAGTTCCTAACTGCAGAGCCCAGGTATTCACACCAACCAGTGGCCTTGCTCATCTGCAGAACCAATCCGTGGTTCAGTCTGCTTAGGGAATCGGGCAGGGTGCAGGTCTGCCTAATATGAGTCCCTAAATGAGGAGCTCTGCTGCCCACACCCAGGCAGAAGAACTGAGTTATAACCCCACCCATTGGCGAACCGGCCCCCAGCCCCATCTGACAGGAAGGGCTGGCAGGATCACCTGGAAGCTGCAAAATTCAGCAACTCTCCAGCCAGGAGTAAAGCAGGCAGAGCTGATCAGCCTCAGAGCAAAGCCATTTCTGAGCATGGAGGGTTCCCCTGCCAAAGGCAGGCAGGGGAGTTAATCCACTGCCCCTTCTACTACAGATTGTGGGGGGTAACGGGAGTTCCCTGAAGTACACCTTCCCAATCCTGCCCAGGCAGGAACCCGAGTCATAGACCCACCCACTGCAGAGCTTGCACCCCACCACCACCACCACCACATCTGACAAGGGCTGGTGAAAACACCTGGAAGCTGTGTAACCCAGCAACCCCCCAGCGTAAAGGTGGGAGGGCAAAGCTAATTGCCCCCAGAGCAAAGCCAGTGGCCCTGTTCAGGCAGGGAACGTGGAGCACCGATGGCTTGAGTCAAGACTGCAGAGAACATTTGTAGCCTTGGAGCTGTTCTCCCACTGCACCCAGGCAAGGCGGCTGATTTGTTGCCCCGTGTACTGCTAAGTAAAGTCTTCAGCCCACCCAACTAGGGAACCTTACCAGAGCACACAAGAAGCTGCATGGCCAAAACAGCCTGCTTATAGTAGCCCTTCAACAGGGAGCAGAGTCCATGGCTTTCCCTGTCTGCAGAGCAAAGCTGCTGGCTGCATCTGACCAGGATAGTCAATGCACACTCTTCCCTGATTCAGGACCCCAGACAATGAGCCATGTAGACTCTGGGTCTCGTCCTGCTGCCCCGCCAGGGCAGGGAAGCTCATCCATAGCTCCACCTGCTACTGAGTATAATAGCCAGTCCCTCAGAACTATCCCCATTGTGAAGCTGTTCATGACTATAATCCAATTTAAAAATGGGCAAAAGACATTTTTTCCAAAGAAGATACATGAAAGGCCAACAGGTACATGAAAAGATGGTCAACATCAATAATCATTAAGGAAATGCAAATCAAAACCACAGTGAGATACTCTTTATACCCACTAGGATGGCTACATTCAAAACAGCGGAAAGCAAGTATTGACAAGCATGAAGAGAAAGGAACCCTGTGCACTGTCAGTGGGAATGTAAAACGGTGCAGCCCTGATGGAGAGCAATATGGTGGTGGTTCCTCAAAAAATTTTTTAAATTACCATATGTTATAGCAATTCCACTTCTAGGTATATGCCCAAAAGAACTGAAAACAAGGACTCCAGGAGATACTTGTGCACCCATTTTCGTAGCAACATTATTCACAGTAGCCTCTCTTGATGGATGAATGAATAAACAAAATGGAATAATTATATATACAATGGAATATTATTCATCCTGGAAAAGGAAGGAAATTCTGCCGTATGCTGCAACGTGGATGAACCTTTAGGACATCATGCTAAGTGAAATGAGCCAGGCACAGACAAATACTGTATGATTCTACTTAAATGAGGTACCTAGAGTAGTTAAATTCATAGGGACAAAGTGGGATGGTGATTGCCAATGATTAGGGGAGCAGGGAATAAGAAGTTGTTACTTAATGGATATAGAATTCCAGTTTGGGATGATGATAAATTCTGGAGATGGATGGTAGTCTTGGTTTCACAACAGTGTGAATGTAACTTAATGCCATAGAACTGTACCATTTAAAAATGGTTAAAGTGGTAAATTTGATGTCAACTATTTTATGACAATTAAAAAATAAAGGAAAGGCACATAGAAATGTGAATTCTGCAAGTGCCATCTTCATTTCTCTACCTGGCGAGCTTGAACATATCTTTATTGTTCAACTCCAATATCACATTCTTTTTTTTTTAATTAGCTTCAGGTGTACAACAAAGTGCAATAGTTATACTTTTTACCCCTCAAAGTGACAACCCCCCTCCCCCAATTCTCCCCTCCCACTCCTTCCCCCCCATATCATACTATCTATTACAATTCCTTTGACTCCCTTCCACCATATAATCCACATCCCGTGACTATCTATATATTCAATTACAGTTGGCATACAATATTATACAACATCAATTTCAGGTGTACAGTGCAGTGATCAAGCCTCTACTCTATCCATGAAGTGGTCTCCCTAACAAGACATGTGACCATCTGACACCTCATAAAATTTGTACGACATTATATTCCCCGAACTGTCTTTCATATCCCTGTGACAATACTGTAGTGACCTACTACAATATCACATTCTTAATGATGATTTTGCTATTTGAATATATCAGTAGTTCTGCTCTGGAAAATGATTTTTGTTTTTAACTACTATTCCCCACCCCCACAAAAACCCACCGATTTAGTTTCAGTATTTAAGTTCCACATGACGGAGGCCCTTCAAGGTAACTTAATTTTCGGATTTGGTGCTACCTTACCAACTTTGGTAGAACTGAACCCCACTATAATGAGACTTGCCAAATGGGGGGTTATTTCAAAACCTGCATAGTGACTGGTCAGTGTAACAATATTCAGCTTTTGTAAATTTTAGGAAGCAGTTGTTTTCCATTCTTTGTGGAATTTCCGTGAAATATAAGACTCCAGTGGATTTATATGATTCTGTATCTAATTTGTTTATTTAAAAATGAAAGCACCTGTCATGAGTAAGGCAGAATGTAGGAAATTCATGATTTACAGCTGCCCTTTAGAAAGGACCGAGAAGTAGAAAGGTTATCCACTCTCAGCACTAGAGCTGTTGTCATTCCCAAAATGAACGGCATCAGGAAGCAGGAGGCTCAGACCACCCAGTGAATCACACGCTTGAACAGCGAGAGAGCAGACTAGTGTGACAAATGTCTGGGGGGATTTTGTAGGTTGTAAGGTGTTGAGATGTCTAGAATCTCAGTAGGAAATTATTAGGATTCTTTTTAAATGTAGAAAATATTCATATATGAGTCATTCTTTTCACAGTAAAGACAGAGAACCCTCTTGTGTCTTCTGTATTTTACTTTAACAGAATCATTTGTATTGTCATTCTGAAAATGCCTCAGTGGTTCAGGGTACAAGGAAAGTCCTAGTGAAGGGTCTGTTTTCTATAGAAATGAGTCAACTTTATATATGGAATTATTTTTATCAGAATACTGTATTAATTTCTATCTGCTTCTATATACAGTGGAAACAGCCTCCCTATGGGGAGGCACTGGCATTTATATCTCTAACAACAATAAAATCCTGCAATGATAAAATCAGGAATAACGTGAATCCAGGCATAAGGTGATTGGCTCCTATTCTCTGTCTCAAATGGAACCTGGCACAAGTTCTTCTGGGAACCGGGGAGATTTGGACAGAAGAGGAGGAATGAAGGAAAGCGGGGAGGGGATGGGGTGGCTTCCAGGGAAGACGGTCCTCACAGTATTATTACTCATATCACCTCCGTCCTGGAAGTCCTAGCCAGCACACAGCCATGTATGACAAAGGACAACCGCCACCAGATGGTGCCATCCTGCATCTCTGTCCAGATAGATTTTTACTGTCAGAGCCTGACAAGGCCATTTCATTAACCTTCGCAATAGGAAGAGTACCTGTTTTGCAAGATGGAATATTTTCAATCCTCACTTATTGTCAGGGTTTTACTGAGCCATACTTTATTGAACATTTCTCCAATTATTGTTGTTCTATTATTGTCTTTTGGTTTTAATATTCAAATGTTATTGACTATACAAACCTTTCTAATAACAACCCTGTTTAAAAGAAATGTAATATGTGCTGCATATGTAATTTAAAAATTTTTAGTAGCCATGTCATAAAAGTAAAAAGAAATGGGGAATGAATTTTGTAATGTATTTTTTAATTTAACCCAGTGTATCCAGAATATTATCATTTCAATATATAATCAGTATAAAAATTATTGAGATATTTTCCTTTTTTTTTTTTTTGTACTGAGTTTTTTTTATATCTGGTGTGTATTGTTTTCACTTATTACACATCTCAGTTTCAACTAGCCACATTTTAAATTCTCAATAGCCATATGTGGCCAGCCTACTTAATAAAACACCCAATGGCCAAAACTGGAAAAATCTGAGCAACACATTAAATGATAGTGTTTGATTATAACCCAAAGAAAAATTAAAATACCCATACTTGCAGGAAAATTCCAACTATTAATGTAGAAGAAATGCAGGAAATAAAAATCATTAGATCACAACAATAATAATTAGCATGGGCCAGACCCACTGATGAATGCTAAGTTTGTGGTCAGAAGTTTAAGGGGAGAGAGGATATTTTCCATCATAAAATACCTCTCCCAAATGATTTCAAAGGAAAGTGGTAACTTTACAGCATAGAAACTTGCAAGACACCATGTTATCCAAGAGGCCGAGGTTAGAATCACTAATAACAAAACTGAGAAGGGCACATCACCTATGGCATTCTCCCCAAGAAAGCATTACCTCAGTCTAATCATGAGAAGACATCAGACAAACCTAAATTGGAGCTATTCTACAAAATAATTGACCAGTGCTCTTCAAAGCATCAGGGTCATAAAGTACAAGGAAAGTCTGAGAAATTGTCACTAACTGGAGGAGACATGACATATGAATGTGTGTGGGATCATGGATGGGACCCCAGAACAGAAAAACAAAACAAACAAAACACTGGTAAAATCTGAAATTTAATTCATCGTTTTGTATTGTGAATTTCTTTGTTTTGAAATTTTTGCTGTAGTTACGTAAGATGTTAATATTCGAGGAAACTGGATGGTAGGCATATGGAAACCCTATGTGCTATCTTTGTAAATCTAAAATCATCTTAAAATAAAAGTAAAAGTAAAATATAGATGTCTAAGAGTCCAGTGTTATTTTCATATATCTCACAATTATCAAATACCAGTGGGGGGTGGGGGGGACTGTTTTTCCCTGATCACCAAGTGAAGACTTTTGATGATCATTATTTTTGTGATTTATTTTAAATCTATTTTGTTATTTTGGTTGAAATGTTAATAAAAAGATTGAATAATCCAAGTTTAATAATGAAACCAGAGGTAATTCAGGAAGTTAAAAACGGGAGCTAAGACAAAATGCTGCTGTTATTATGGTGCTATGTTTTCTAGCAGTATATCCGAGCTTATTATCTTTCTTCTGCTCTTCCCTCCTCCTTAATAACTGAACATAACCATCCATTTTCTACCTCTTCATACTTAATGTACATTACAGTCTCAAGCATTGCAATGCTTGAAGGAACAGAGATTCAGAAAAGATGGCTAGGCAGTTAGGAGTTTTCTCAGTAGCTATTAGGGTGCCCCCCACTTCATGGCAGTTGGGAAAGTTGTAGCTATACGATGATGCCAAAGCACTGTGCTTGGCGCCACCTTACTAACCCTTTGGTACCATTAACCTGGGGTTTTGATATTAGAAATTAACCTGGTTGTTTGGCAGATAGAGTCCAATACTATTCATTGGACTTAACCTATAATTATGTGTTGTATTCTGTATGCTTGGTGCTGAGGTAGACCATACAGAAATCAAAAATCAAAGTCAAAATCATGATCTCTGCCAAAGAACTCCCACTGGTTTAAGGGAAGACAAACATGAAGGCACCGTAGTGGGTGGAAAGAGGAGAGGCTTTAGAGAGTTTACAATCACATCTCACTCTCTCTTCCTTTCATTACTAGATCTGTAACCTTTGGTATTGATTTAAACTCTGAATTTGTTTCTTTATCTGAATATAGGCTACTAATGGCAGTCTTATAAGTTGTCAGGGTCATTAATACCTGGCACACAGGAGACATTTAGTAAATGATAGCTATTGTTATCATGGTTGTTATCAAGGCTGCCAGACCATTGGAAACCACGATAGTGTTTTACTCTAAATAACACTGTTCATTGAATATTATGGTAGGTAGTCAATTTTTGTGTGTTTTTCTCCCTCCCTTTAGAGATGATGAAGAGAAAAAAAAATCTCCGTCAGAAGGTACTGATGAAAAGGCTAATGGAACGCACCCAAAGACCCTCAGTCGCATTGGGAGCACCACCAACCCATTCCTGGACATCCCGCATGACCCAAACGCTGCTGTGTACAAAAGTGGGTTCCTGGCTCGGAAAATTCATGCCGATATGGACGGAAAGAAGAGTAAGCATCATTTATCGTTACTTTCCATTTCATTGCTTTTATCTTTAGGCTCAAAGTTTAATGTCAGTTTATCTGAAGTAAAGTCAAGGATGAAGAAAAATATATATCATGTTGATCTAGAGAGAAGTATTATTAAAGTTTGATAAAGCCTCTAACCCTAACTCAGAAATCCACCGTGGCACCTACCTTTTACACATAGTATTATAGAACTTCAGAACTGGAAGACTTCTTACTGAGTATTCATTTCCATCTTTTTGTTCATTTATTTATTCTTGCTTTCAACAAATCATTTTGAGTACCTACTACGTGCTAGGCATCAAAAATATAGTAGTGAATAGGACAGAGAATGCCTCTGCATGGTGTTTACATTTCTTGTGGTAAGGGAAGGGTTGAACTTAAAATGCATAGACTAACAAATAATGTGACATCCTAGAGACAAAGCAGGGAGGGAAAGAATTGAGATCCAAGCACATGTGGAAGAGTTGGCCTTTGTGGAAGATGGACAGGTGTGACGTAGGCGAACATGGTATAATTAGTATTGGGAAATTGAAGGAGTCCCATCTGACAGCTCTTTGAAGTATGAGACATGATTATCTACTGACAGATAATAACGTTTGAGGTTTGAGAGGAATGGAGTATGTTTCCATGTTTAGAATAATCTCTGCAGAGAGTGAAACAGCAAGTTGATGGAGTTGAACAGACTAAGATGAGCTGGTATGTATGCTAACATTAGTAGGCCATACCCCTAGGGTGTCCCCTCACCTGCACACACAAACATGCAGTGCTGGGATGGACAGTACCAGTTTCCATCCATGGCTGGGTACTTTTTCTCAATGTTAGCATACTCTATTAGATTACAGTGAAGAGAAGCATTGTAATAAAGTGACTTTGACACAGACTTAACGATGCTGAGCAAGCTTCTTAAGGTTTCCAAGTTCTTTAGGAGAACCCCCACAGCATTTACTGTGCACTCTATACTTGTACACCAGCCTACTAGACTACTTAATTCCCTGACAGCATTGTGGCAGCACTCTTGGTTGCAAGTGACAGTAAATTCACGTGGCTTAGGAAAAAGGGCAAGGACAAACCTGAAGACAAAGGATTGTCACCAGGATGCTTTCTCCATTTCTGTCTTTGCATTATTTGCATGTCAGCTTTTTTCTTTAAAACAAACTCGCTTACATGGCTGGCTACAAGATTATTAGCAGCACTATAGAGTATATGCTCAGTTTTGTCACCAAAAAGGATTCGTTTAGATCCCAAACTTCGAATTTCATATTTTCTGGGGCAGAACTCTGATTTGTATGACTAACGGGATAGAATACTGCGATTGAGAGCCCCCACTGGATTGCAATGTCAAGAGGAAAGTTCCCTCGAAAAGGAATAAGATACAGTTCTCAGAGAAAGGGAATTCTTGGTAGACAAAGCAATAGACATTCTTCTCTTTGTTCCCAGCATGCACACACACCCTTTCTCCACACATTGAGTTTAATCGATGCTCTTGCCAAACATAGTGCAATCTTCCATTTATAACCACAAATGTACTCATCTCTGCCCCACATGCCGCGTCTAGCTGGGGCTCCCATCTCGAAGGCTAAAATTTGCCAGTTGGCGTCCATTCTTCTCAGGTGGGAACATAGCTTCATTCTGTAGGCTAAATGAAATATACAGAAATATGACATACTTCATATGAAGTACTAGAGGCAAAAAACACCCAGAATAACTGCAGTTTAAAATGCCAGTTCAAGAAACGGCAAAAAAAGGAAGCAAAACAGCTATCCCTGATTCAGTGAATGTTACTACATCCTGCTGGACTAGAATAACAGAGTTAACCCATTTGAGTGTCTTTTCATGGAGTCACTTCCCTAGGAATGGATTGAAATGCTTGTTTAACTCACTTATTCCAACATGTCCCTCAGGCTCTTCCTGGATACTCCCATTCCAGCTTTCCATGATTTTTCAAATCACTTTAGCCTGAACAGATAATTCAGCTTTTCCAGTACAGGAAAGTACCTAAATTTCTAGTGATAATTTATATACACCAAAATTTACCAACTTGAAGTATATAGTTTGAGTTTTGAAAAATGTATACAGTTGTGTAACCACCATCACAATTAAGATATATACCATTTTCATTACCTGAAAAAGTTCCATTGTACTTTTTACAGTTAGTTTTTTTCCTCCTTTACTCCCAGCCCATGGCATCTGTTTATCTGACCTTGGACACTATACTTTTACCTTTTCTAGAATTACAGTAAATGGAATTATATATATATATATATATATATATTTGTTCTGACTTCTTTCGCTTATTAGTGTTACTTGCAGACTCATCCATACTGTTGTGTGCTGTGTGAATTTGTAGTTTTTCTCTTTTATTCCTGAGTAGTATATTCATTCCATTGTTTGACTACAACACAGTTTACACCTTCACTAGCTGGACATTTGGGTGGTTTCCATTTTTTGGCTGTTATAAATAAAAGTGCTGGGGACATTCACACACAAGTCTTTACATGTATGTATGTTTTCAGAAATGACCAGGGATATGCCAAGTATACATTTATAGGGAACATCCAAGGTAGCAATACCATTTTCCAAAGTAGTTATACCATTTGGCATTCCTGCCAGCTTTGCATGTTATAGCCACAAAATCCATGAAATGACCTTTCTCATCCTTGGTCATATTCCTTTATTTTGAAGTCAACTTTGTCTGATATTAATATGGTGACTCTAGCTTTCTTCTTAGAATTTGCATGATGTACACACTTTTCTTTCTGGCTTTTTCATTTTAATCTGTGATCTCTAATTGTTTGTTTTATACAACCTATTGGTGGGTCTTGCTTTTTATGTAGCCAACAATCTGTCTTTTAATTGGAGTGTTTAGACCATTTACATTTATAGTAATTATTGATATACTTGACTTTTAATCTGCCATCTTTCTATTTGTTTTCACTTAGTCTATCTTTTATTTTTTCCTTTCTTCCTGCTTTGTTTGTGGATGTGTATGTGTGTTTCTGTCCTTTTTCATTATTGGTGTATTAGCAGGGCCTCTGTTTAAAAACCTTAGTGCTTGCTGTAGTGTTTACAGTATAATCTTTAACTTGTTATAGTCTGCCTTCAAATTTTACTACTCATGTAGTTTGAGACCCTCATAACAGGTTATTCACTTTCTCTTTTCCTAGCATTTGTGCTATTGGCATACATTTTAATTGTGTATATGTTATAAAACTCAGAGTACCTTGTTATTATATTTATTTTAAACAGAAGTGTGTTTTTTACTTTTATTGACCATTTGTGGTATACCAAGTTTCTTTTTGCATTTCCAGATTTACATTTAGTACCATTTTTTTTTCCTGCTTGAATCATTTTCTTTAATGTATCTTATAGTAACCTCCTACTGGTGAGAAACATTCTCATGTTTTATTGGTTTTTAAAAATTTTGTATTACTTATTAATTTTACGAATTTATATTCAATTCTTTGGCAGTGCCTTCTTTTTCTTTCACTTCCCTGCCCTGCGTGGTTTCAGTCAAAAACTCATTCTTTGTTGCTTGGTATCTAGTGTGGTTCAACACACACACACACACACACACACACACACACACACACACACACACACCTAGCTGCTTTCAAGATTTTTCTCTTTATCTTTGATTTTCAGGAAGTTTATTGTGAGGTGCCTTAATGTGGTTTTCTTTATGTTTTCCTTGCCTGGTATTTGTTGAAGTTCTAGGATGCATTGGTTTATATTTTTCACCAATTCGGGAAATTTTTCAGCCATTATTCCTACAGCACCCACCTCTCTTTCTGGGGCTCTCGTTTCCTGTATGTTAAACCACTTGATATTACACTGATGGTCTGCTCAATTTTTTTCCAACTCCTTTTTTGTATTTTCAGTACTTTATTTTAATTTTTATTGCTATGTCATCAAGTTTATGCAGTGTTTTTCATTTCATATGTAGTATTTTTTCCCTTTGAAACTGCAATGTGAATCTTATATCCTCCATTTCTCCTTATCAAGTTTGTATATTTTTCTTAATGTTCTTGAGCATATATATCATATTTACAATAACTGTTTTAAGATCCTTCGCTTCAAATCCCTTTCTCTCTGTCCTTTCTGGTCACAGTGATTCATTTTTCTGTTGTAGATCACACTTGCCTTGTTTTTTGCATTCCTACTCATTTTTATTTCAATGCCAGATATTGTGAGATTTTTCGTGGCTTATATTTCTCTAAACAATGTTGGATTTTGTTCTGTTGTGCAGATAAATAACTTGTAGAGTAACGGAGCCCTTCAGAGTCTTGCCTTTACCCTTTGTTATGGTAGATGCAGAGCAGCCTTTATTCTGGGGCTCATTTAGCTCAATTCCCAAAACACTGTTATCCTTCTGTAGACTCTGTCCAATGCCTTGGTGTTACGGAGTCTTTCCACTCTGTCTGGTGAGAACACAAACTCTTCCTAGCCCTGTGTGAGCTCCTGACATTGTTCATTCCACTGTTTGTTGGTGGTTGTCTCCCATGCATTCAGTAATTTGCTTCCATACGTGCTCAGATCAGTGCCCCAGCTAAGGCATGGGCTCTGCAGATCTCTGTGTAGCTTTCTCCTCTCTTCTATTCTGCTCTACAAATTCTAGCCATCTCCGCCGCACCAGACTGCCTCCTTAGCTCTCCATCTCAGCACGACTTCCAAGCTCTGTTTGGGTACTCTTCTTCACTGGTTCTTAGACACCCTCCAAGCAGTAATCTGGGGCTCATTGTTCCTTTCTCTTTGGATTCACAGTCTAAGGTTGCCTGTTGGACAATGCCTGAAAACTTTTGTTTTATATATATATAAAGTTGTTGTAATAGGAGGGAAGTTTCTATCGCAGTTCATCTTTCAAAGGCATAAGTAGAACTAACCTGTTTACTGATCCCTTTTGTTCGGGAACATCTTTCTAGTTGCCTCACACCTCAAAAGACCTGCCATTTACTGAGCTAGGAAAGTTTTAAGGAATTCTAAGCCTTTCAGTACAGTCGAATTCTTTAGATGTGTATTTGGAGAACCAGAAAAGAATCTGTTTCCTACCTAATCTTCTCCATGTTTCCCCCACCCCAGTGTTTTGGACTTTCAGTCCTGTCTGGTTGAGTTGGTTGGTTTCACTGTTAGACTGCAGCTGCTGCTTGGAAACATACCAGAATGTCTGACTGCATCTGACTTTCTCGTTTAAGAAGTGGTCACTATAAGCATTTCCAATATGTTAAAAAAATATATAAATAAACAGTGGAGCTTTCCTGGAACAGGAGCTGAAGATTATTTTTGAGAAGTCTATGTAATGATACCTTTGGGGCATCTTGATCCTGCTAAGTGTACAGACATTTCTTTGGGTTCATTATGCTCAGTATAGCTAGAGCTGTATTGCCTTTGTACATGTAAGTAAACATGCCCAGGTCCTCTGATGGCATATTATTACTGAAAGTGTTTAATAAGTGAATATCTGGGTCAAAGCTCTATGTAGAGATTAAAACCCTGATTAACTTGTCTCTAAATGACCACTTGTCTGACTTAATATTTGGTATCTTTTATTTTTTTAATTAACTCAAAACTCAATTTGTCAGATTACTCATATAATCATTTTAAAAACATTGGAAGTTTTATTTGCTTCATTTCATTTTATTTAGCCTTTTTAAGATGTGCTCAGCTCAGAAATTATACTCCAGGAAAGAAATCATTATTAAGAACAAGCGTTGCACCTCTCATAAAAGTATATGTAGTTACCAAGCCCATTAAATCTGACATTAAAGGAAGGCTTTGAACAGTCACACTTGGAAAAAAAAATGTATCTTCTGGATTTTGTCAGGTATTATAGAATACAAAAAATTCACTAGAAGCTCTTAGTTTTACCAGCCTGATGTAAGGTACTTGTGGAAATCAGTAAAGTGAGGGGAAACAAGGTGTTCAAAATACAAATGTTCTAAATGATAAAACAGTGATAATTAAGTGATTCCTTAGTAGTAGAGCTTTATCCTAACATTTCCTGCACAACTCATTTAGTCATTTAATCACCCTGTGAAGCATGCCCAAGCATTGGTATTATTATCCCCTGTTTACTGAGGAGGAAATTGATCATAAACATCTTAGCTAAGGCTATCATACAGAATAACAGGACATCTAGTGTGGCTAAAATCTGATTATTGCAAACTCAATTGTAGCATATTGCTAAAACCAGTGCCCGTGAGATAATGTGTGCTTAGAAAACATTGAAGAGGCCGGCCGAGTGGCACATTGGTTAAGAGCTGGCTTGGGACACCAGCAACCCCAGTTCGGATCCCACATATGAGGGCCAGTGACACTGCCCTCTACAGCTAAGATGGTGAACAACAGCTCCACCTGGAGCTGGGCTGCTGTGAGTCCACAGGGATGGCATAGCTGCAGCCCCTGCTGCACTGGGCTGCCATAGGCTACAGTGAGTGGCCGGCAGCCAGCGTGAGCGGCCGGCAGCCGGGGTGAGCTGCCAAATGCCACTGTGGAGCGGCCGTCCACAGGCCGGCGACCGATCTGCCTCACCTGAGAAGAGCACAATGATAAAACCAACATGGGTCAGTGAAGCAAAGTCCTCTACAACTAGACTGAAGAACAAAAGGACAGCAACTTGTCTGTTCCCCTTCCCCGGTTCCCCAATGCTGTTCCCCTCCCCTAATTCCCCAATAAAATCTTTAAAAGAAAAGAAAACATTTAAGGTCTGCATTTTGTGTGTGGTCAGGGCAGTCTGTCATCAGGTAGCATGTGTTTAGATGACTAGAGGTCTCACAGTAGAGTCAGTCAGGCCAGAACATTTCCATGGCCAACAAAGTGCTATTTTGTAACTGAATTGCATGAATTTAGTTAGGCATTTGCTGGTTGACCATAGTTTCCACAACTCCCTATAGTGTCATACCAGGCTGGCCTCCTCACATAATAATTGCTACTTTTCTAACTCCAGAGTCTTTTGAAATTGTGACACACACACACACACACACACACACACACACACACCCCATTTAGACTGACATAGCATACAAGAGATGGGGGCAGACAAATAGACAAGACCATATGTAGTACTGTGTTTGTATTTTAGTGATAATCAGTGTGGCAAGAAATGCAATGCTTGTCTAGCTTTTATTACCACAGTCTATCAGCCAAGGTGCAAGTAATGAATTTTTTTCCTACATGAATTAAACACTCACCAAGTACCTAAGACTATATCTGTGCAAAGACTTACATTAAACCTAGGCCCCCACCTTTAAGGAGCTTACATTTAAGAGTACTGTATAGGGAGTAATTACAATCTAGAATCCACAGTACAAATTTTTAAGTACATACACCCATTAGCTAAGGTATACATAAAATGTTCAACATTGGGTGGAAGAAGTGCTGCTGGGAGCATGCTGATGTTCTCCCAGATGACAAGACACCAACAGGACAGTGAAATAGAAAAAAGAGCCCAGCAGCAGCAGTATTCAGTGTTTATCATAACTTGATATATAACAGGAAGTAATTCAGATAATTAGGGACAACAGAAATGTTTCAACGGTGCTTGAGGGTGTGTATGGTATGTGGGTGGCTGGAGTATATGGCGAGGGGAGGGTTATGTGTTCCCCACATCAGTCCAACCAGAAGAATCTGTTTCAGGTAGATAAAAGGTAAAAATTTGAGAGGCATAATCTAAAAACTTTAGAAGAAAATGTGGAACAATATCTTGATGGCCTTTGGGTAGAGAAGTATTTCTCAAAATTTAGAAAAAAACAAAACCAGTAAAAAAATACATTGATACATAAGATTACATTAAGAGTAAAGGTTTTTTTTCTATTATGCTTTTCTGAAACAGTTAAAAGACAATTCACAGATTGGGAGAAGATCTCATAGCTTATTACTAATAAAGGATGAATGTTCATAATATATAAAAAAGAAATCTTAATTAGAAAAGACATCCCAGTAGAAAAATGGCCAATAATTTTAACAGACCATTTACAGGAAAGGAAATTGAGATGATCAATCAATATATGAAAAGACTCAACTTCACTAATAGTCAAGGATATTCAAATTAAACACACAGTGAAATATCATATCACATCACATTGACCAGAATTTGAAAGCATGATAATACCAGATGTTGGCAAGGATTTAGAGCAATGAGCACCCTCTATCCTGTAAATGTATCAGGGGTACCACCACTTTGGAAGACAGTTGGCAATAATCAATAAAGTTGAAAATATTTACACTATCTCCGTTAAGCCTATCCCAGGTACATATCTACAGAAACTCTTGCAGTTTTACAGGAGGCAGAATGTTCATAGCAACATTCTGATAGCTCAAAATAAAACAGCCTAAATGGCACTTAATAATACATGAAATGGGTTTTATATTATATGCTAGTACATATGTAACAGTGAAATACAAAGAACTAGGGTTCCATGTCAATATGGATGACTCTCAGAAACATGATATTGAATGAAAAAAGCAACTTGCAGAAGAATGTGCACATACAGTTTTCTAAAGCATGCAAAACTTTTTAGTAGGAATACATTCACATATAGAAATAGTTCACTCAGGTGACGGTATATCTATGTTTACTTTATTGATAACCTTTGAATATTGTAACATTGCATAATAAATTTTTTAAAACTTCATAGAATACCTGATTGCATAAGAAATTTAGAAAGCTGAGATTTTTTTTTTAAATCTGTGCAAGAAAAAAAGCAATTAGAAAAAAAAAAAAACCCAAAATTAGTAATCATCTTCACTACAGTGTAGTATTTTAAAACTTCACCATAACAATAGAATTTTGGTTGGTTTTCACATTTAGAAATGTGAAAGATTTAATTATCATTATATAGTAGAATGTAAATATTGTCCACCTTGATCCAGAAAGAGTACAGGTGAAAGAAGTTGGGAGGTAAAAGTGGAGAGGAGAGTAGAAGGAAAGCAGGGAAAGAGAGAGCCTTATGCTGTTCTTACAGAGAGGAAGTGAAAAGAGACTGCCTCACTTATATAATAAAATAAATGTTTTTTTTATTTTATTATATAAGTGAGAAAATAAATGTTTTTAGCGTGCTCTTTAAACTATTGAGGTAACCAATAGAAATGCAAATAAAAAGCCATGCAAATATATTGGGAAGATGGAATGCAGTGGTTAAGTTTGCTACATCCTCATTTATCACAGCAGAAAATCGATAGAGAATCTTACAATCTATTAATACAGCACCTTGTTTAGGGTTATGATAGAAATTAACTACTCAGAGAAGCAGCTCAAATTTTAAAGTACTTTCTTTTGGAAAATGGATTGGAGGAGTTGGGCAGAAGTGAGTCAGAGACTAACTGTGTAGACAGATCACTTTAATAATTCTGAAATATTTTAATCCCATTGCATTTCAAGTATAGAATCTTCGGTGATTTTTACCCGCCTGAGATTTGTTTCTAATTTGAAATATTGAAATGTTCAGTGCTTTTTAAGGGCATGAGAAAGAACCATATTTGGTTCCTATTTCCAATCTCGTTTTAAATACTCTGGATATAAGGAGTGTTGGGTAGCATCCTGAGAAAGTTAGGAAGGTTCACTTACCTTAGAGGGGCTTACCACACTTGCCTGTCAGCCAAAGTTTTGAAAACGGGGTCCCACATGTCAAATTTGAGAGAGTAGATGTTAGGCTGAGTCACACATACTGAAAACAGAGTTTGTAATGGCAGTGCAGGCAGAATTCTTTTCTATTGTGTAACATTGGGAACAGTGACACTATAATTAAGAGATAATTAAAGTGGAATAGTTTTTTTGTGTTCGTTTTTTTTCCGCCAGGATACAGTTATCTCCTCTTGTTAGAGAAAGGCTCTTTAAATGCAGGCGAAGCAAAGCAATTATTTTAAAGCCAGACTGAGGTCCCCTGCTCCTTTCCACTTGATGTCTGGGGCAGGGAGTCTGTAATGAAGCAGTTTGAGCTACTGACAAGAAGTTAAAGAGCCAAGTGACAGGGCAGCCCTTGGAGTTTTCAAGGAGTAGTTTGTCCTGAGACAGTCTACTTTGGGTGACATTTTATTAATTCTGTTTTCAATGGTGGAATGCCTCTTCAGATTTCTATTTAGACTAAAAGAATAAGTTTCAGTTTTTTAAGTTCCATTTTGATGGCTCGTGTCTTTAATTTAAAATCCACCCTTTCCTGCAGGGGAGGAGAGTTGGTTGAAAGAGGCCACCCACCATTCTCCTCTGAAGCAGTACTTTTTTTGACAAGGACCCGTTGAACAGAAAGTGCCATCTTTTCGTTTGTTTGTTTGTTTTGGTTTTTTAGTTTTTGTTTTTTGAGGGCAGTGCCACTGGCCCTCATATGTGGGATCCGAACCGGGCCGCCGGCTTCCCAAGCCAGCGCTTAACCACCGCACCGCTCACCCGGCCCAGAAACTGCCATCTTTTAACACCCAAGAAACTGCATGCAGAACCCCTGACATACTTCTCTCTGAAAGAGAAATGCACAGTTTTCACTGCATCTGATTATTTTCTGGGGACTGTTGACTCTTTCTGTTTACATTTTCGGTTTGGTTAACGTTTAGGAGAAAGAAGAAAATCGTGATGTCTCTGTTATGGTTTTTTAATGCAGTGTTTCAAATCCTTCCATACACTGATGAAAATTTGAAATTAAAAATCCTGGTTTCCTAAAGGAAATAACTGCAGTCATACAAATTTACGTCCAAAAATTTTACCACTGGATATTACAGACTTGAGAATCTGAGCTCTGCAGTGGGATAAGTCACTGATGCATTTTGGAAAACACTTGGTGCCCCAGCTGTGTGCCAGTGCACGCACGCTCATGAGTGGTAACGGTGTTACCAGGTCATGATGATGTTCCTCGGCTCGTGTCGTCTCGAGGGAAAGAGTTCAGTCAAGAGACAGCGTTCTGTGCAGGTACAGATAGTGAGAAGTTTATTAGTAAAGACAGATATACTCCATGATGTGGAATGGACCAATCCCACGAGAGGGAAAGATGTCTCCTTACATTCTCCAAAGGCTTTTATTTCTGTGGGTGGAATTGCCTCCTCCTCCTCCTCTTTCTCCTCGTCTCTTTCTCTCCTGCCCAGGTACCTAGTCCACCCTTTTGGTTCTCAAGGTAGTTTCTGTTCATTTTCTTTTTGTGATTTGTTTTTGAGAAGCTCACTAAAATGGCTCTGATAAGCAGGATGTATATTCTGATAAACAGGATGGATGTTTTCCTTCCTTCTCTGGCTTTTAACAACACATCCCTTTGATTTAGGGCATGTGTAAGCCTGGAATCCTTTTGGGCTAGTAATTGGTGCCCTAAGTGAGGGCAGCTGCAAAGGGTCTTGACCCAAGTAGGAGCTGCAGCAAGGGGCTTTCTCACCAGAGTTGGGTCTCCCCTTCTGCTCATTTCTGTCGGTCTACCTCCCCTATCATAGGGAGGGAGAGGATGTACCTGAGCAGCACCCCTGTTTCTCCTTTTACAGAAAGGTGGGAAGCACAGAAGAGCACTGGAAGTCTAAATAGATGGGGGCTGGCCGAGTGGTGCAGTGGTTAAGCACTGGCTTGGGAAGCCAGGGGCCCCTGTTCGGTCCCACATATGAGGGGCCAGTGACACTGCCCTCAAAAAAAAAAAAAAAAAAAAAGATTAAATAGATGGAAGAGGTTCCACCTGAATTGGAAAAGCAGAATTAAATGTACAGTGGTGTCTCAGGCAGGTGCAGCCCCTGGTCGTGGGCTGTTTTCTGGCACTTGTGCGTGGGCGGTCTTGTAGTGAGGAGCTGCATTTCAGAAGGAAGAGCTGGGGGTCCCCCTGAAGCCCCTAAGTTTGGGGGAAAGCAGGCAGGCTGCCCTCACATTCCCTGGAGAACAGACTCTATCTGGAAGCTGCTCATCCTTGCCACTAGTAATTCTTCCTATTGACCTGCAGTAGCTTTCTCCCTGGGGCATTTTACGGTGCCCCTGGGCCTTGGGCTGTTTTAAAATTAAAATATCTGAATCGCTATTTGTAGAAATGCATGTCTACCAGGGTCTTTGACTCTGATATTTCTTGGCCATAAGGTGCTTGTGACATTGAAGAAATGTGATTTGGTGTCACTTGATAAGCCTACTTGTCAGATTCAGCAGTTACCTGTAGTTCTCAGGTAGACAGTAATAACTGTACATTTTATTTTAGCACTTTCCTCTCTCTGAGTTTCTAATGAGCTCTATAAATGACTCAAGAAATTATGCAGAAACCATAGTATGCTTGATTTTCTTTGAGTTCAGTATTCATACCTTTCACATACAATGAAGCTATTGAACTTCAGTAACATTTTGCTATGTCCAACTTTTTAAGATGGTTATTAAAAACAGCAAGTTCTCTAGCATCTTCCTTGGGTTTATAAGAATTATGAGCATAGTGACTATAACTAACAATACTGTATTGCAGATTCAGAAGTTGCTGAGGGTAGATGCTTAAAAGTCCTCATCACAAGAAAAAACATTTGCAACCATGTGACGGATGTTAACTAGAATTATTGTGTAATTATTTCACATTACTCGTATATACAAATATCCAACATTGTATTGTACAGCTGAAACAAACATAATATTATATGTCACTTGTACTTCAATTTAAAAAAATTATGACATCATGTTTGTTTCCTAGAATTTTGAAGTCCCTTACCACAGAAGTTCACTTTTATTAATCCTTGAAAACCATAGTAATTTTGTCAAGCCATATTTGTTCGTTATGAGCCTGGGTCTTTACTGATAGCTTACTTTCAAATCTAATTGTTGAAATAATCTGTACCAAAATTTTATACTGCCTCCCCTTCTCTTTATTTTTTTTTCGAGGGCCGTGTCACGGCCTTCATATGTGGGACCCGAACCGGGGCCGCTGGCTTCCCAAACCAGCCCTTAACCACTGCGCCACTCGGCCGGCCTTGCCTCCCCTTCTCTTTAAGCAACCTGAGTTTTCTAATGTGTTTCACCTAAATGATAGAGAAAACATTTTTAAAAAAAAGAATTCTCTAGTATTTGCTGAGTCACATCATTTACATGCTTGTTTAGGATATCTGATTTTCTTTCTCTCTCTCTCTGTCTCTCTGTCTCTCTGTCTCTCTCTCTCTCTCTCTCTCTCTCTCTCTCTCTCTCGTGTGTGTGTGTGTGTGTGTGTGTGTGTGTGTGTGTGTGTGTGTGGTGTGTGTGTTTAATCTCTCTGGACACATCAACAAACTAAAGTTCTTGCCTGGAGGTTCTGGGTTGGTCTAGGGGGAGCTCAATAACAAATATGTGGCATTTCACATGGGTGTGAAGTGATCCAAAGAAAAATAAAACCAAGGTGAGGAGAGAGGGGAGGAAGTGAGCAGGTGCTGTATTCCATAGAATGACTCAGGCGACCTCTAGATGAGATGACATTTGAACAGAGACCTAGTTGAAAGGAAGGGGGAAGATACATTCTAGCTGGAGACAATGTGAGGTATAGCTTATTTTTCAGAATTCTAAAACAAAAAATTCTATGACTCTACTACTTCTGCTTTTCCTGAAAAAATATATATTCAGAGTCATTTTTGTGTTTCTTGCTGCCTGCACGCTTTTTCCTATACCTTTAGCTTATGATGGTGTGTTCCTGTTGTGTTGTGCCCTCTTCTCCATCCTCAGCACAAGTCGTTTGAATTCTTCCTGTGCTTCTAGTATCAGCCACCAGTGAAGCCTTCTAGCCAAGTAGAGAAAGATATTTGTCTATAAGTTACGTCTGTACATTTTTATAGCTTATTACTGAAGTCAAATGTTCTCCGTCAGCTTTTGACCCTTCTCCCATTATTTGCTTTTATTGTTTGCATTCATGTTTGATGTCTCCCATATCAAGACAGCCTGGGACAAAATCGAAACCATAAATAGTTAATAAAAGTGTTGCACTCCACCCTATAAATTAAGGATAAAAGGTGCACCTCCTTTCTGTTAAAAATTCATCAATAATGCCGGGGAGTTTTTCCTTCTCAAAACATTGACATTAACAAAGAAAAAATTACTGACTACATGAATGAAATTTAAAAAGTAAATTTTTGATGGGCCAGCCAAGCGGCTCAGTTGGTTAAGTGCTCGCTCAAGAGTGCAAGCTGAGCTCTGAGCAACAGCAGTTCGATGCCCAGCCCGAGCTGAGCTGCTGCTGAGCTGTCAACTGATGGCAGGATGGCTCAGCCAAAAAAATAATAATAAATAAATTTTTGTGTTTTAGCATGAAAATTGGTTGCAGACACTATCCTTAACTTTTAAAAAATTCCCTTCTAAAGAATTCACACATATTAACTCATCTAATTTTCAATAGCTCTATGAAGTAGGCACTGTTTTGTTTCTATTTTATAGAGAAAGGAAGTGAGAGTCATGGAGAGGCTAAGTGACTTGCTCAAGGTCACTCAGGTGAAACCAGAATTTCAGACGAGGTGCTCTCTACAAAAAATACTAGGTTGACTTCTGTCCAGAGGTCATCTTGATAAAAGATGGTAGTAATTAGCAATGTTATGAGACTTCCATAATTGGGATCCACATTTTGATTCAGTGTCTTAGTCTAAATATACTGCAGAAATGAAGATCAAATGAAAATGAAAACCCTTTTTTCTCCCTTCAAAGTCCTGCTGAAAACTAAACCCTCATTTAAAATCTTCTCTGACTTCCAAATTTCATTCAGTAATAGAATTAATTACTTCCTCCTCTCTTTACCTACTTGAAATCCCATTGTGGTTTTCTTAGATTAGTGCCATGCTACCAGTTGATCTACAGCTTATCATGTTGTACTAGGTTTCATTGTTAATGTAACTGCCTCTCTATGAGAACTCTAGGGGTAGGGCCTGTGACCTAATAATCTTTATGTAACAAACTTTGTCATCAGAAAGTAATTATGTTACACCGTAGCATGTTCATTTTATAGGTTTATAACCAGAGATGTTAGGTGAGTTGTCCAAAATCATAGAAACAGTGGACATCATGATATAAATAAAATCCAAGTTTCCTGGCTTCCAGTCCAGGGTACCTTCTGCATTCTAGAAAGATTGATTTAGGGTAAGAGTCTTGACTTAAAGGAATAGAACCATATCCAGAGGGAACATCGCCCCTCCGGGGGACACCTTGGGTAGAATGTTCTTCCAATTCTCTTTTACTGCACGGATCTGTTCTATATCAAGAATATAAAGGTATTCCTATCACAGAAGGGAAAGGAATATTTTTCTGGGAAAAACATGTCCTTCTGGTTCCTTTAAGGCTGCCCCAGCTTTTCCTTTTATAAAATAGTTGACTATGTGTAATGTAGTTCCCAATCTTAAAGAGAAAGATTATAAGGATTAACCAATTTTCCCAAAATGTGTAAGTTGCCTTACATGTTTCAAAAATAAGATATTCAGAAATATAAAACAGTAGTAGTACTATTTTATTTTTACTACTCTGTTATAAACCTGGGGATAATTAATACTATCTATCAATCGCTTAATGTTATGTGACTCATCTCCCAAAGGTACTTTCTTTTATGCACAGCTTGGATTCCATTGCTTCATGCAGTTATCTGAAAGTGTCTGAGTTACTCCATTAATTAAGATTTAGTAGTACTTCATGGCAAAGCCTGAGGATATTTTATGAAAGAAAATTAAGGATAAATATTACAAGGATGACCCTTAACTTCCCTTAATGATTTGTAGGGCTATCATCTATGACTTTATCTAAATCCTTTGCAAACCAACCTCAGAAAGCAAACACCTCCTGCCTCAGTTGTACCTTGCACTGCCTCAGTGATGTACAATTTAAGAGCTTGCTTCCTACCAAGGCAGCACATCTCTTCCTCCTATAAGAGAGATGCTTTAAGAATTTTGCCCAGATTTTGGATATTGTCCTAAGGTAATATAACACCTTTAAAAATGTCTTGTGCAGGCCATTGTTGACAGGTCTTATTCGGACCACGGTGTCTTTTTAAAACCGTTTTAATTAGTTGCCAACATGTTTAAAAAATAAAGTATTTCACATGCACTTCCTTCTTTTTTTTTTAACCTCTCCTGAAAACTCAGGATGGTTTTATTTTCCAGTGGGATCATTTATTACCGAGACTGAGGAGCAGCGTTCCTTTAGATACGGGCTTGCATTCTCCACTCCCCAGGAATGGCTAATAAGTTGCTACAGTATCCCTCAGTGTTCAGCATTATCATCCTGGCTCCTACAGGCATTTAATTTTGTGACACCTGATGTGTTGTGTTTAATACTATTCATATACAAGATCATTCATTACACATGGGATGAAATACATAACTACCTAAGTTTACTGCATCAGATACTGTTTAACATTTAGTTCCTCATGTCCCATATTTATGATTCCAAGTTGACCAAGCAATCTAGGCGTTGTCACAGAGAGCTATCTATGGAGCATGAGTGGGCAGTACAAGGACAGTGGTACACTTCAGTCTCAGTGCTTCTACTCCATGACCTCAAGCCCCATATATACCTAAGTTTACTGATATGGGGTTCATAAGTGCAGGTTATAGAGCTGTTTTGAATATTAAATGAAGTGACGCATATAAAAAATAAAAACAAATAAAAATGTCTTGTGCCTCCTACCAATCTAATTTGGATATGTCCCAATCGTACTAGTATAAAAGAGCTTTTGCTGAGCACATTTTTGTTTCTAATGTTAGCAAGGTGTTGGATTTATTATGCAATACCTTCCATGGCAGTTCCTTGTATTTTAAATGTCTTTCTCCATTAATAAGAGGAAATGAAGGGATTTTGCAAAGAATTCTCACATCCTCACATTTCCCTTGTGTTCTGGCCTGGCATGGCCTACACTGTTTGGCTTGAGGCAACACATGACTCAAGAATTTTTTCTCATTAGTGTGGATATGGCTTACTGACCTGCTCTACTGTTTAGGCAGAAAATGGTATTTTTGTCATTTTACTGGGGCAGGGAAAGAATGTTTTTCAAGCCGACAGGAACGGTCAGTGTATTAAAAAGAAAAAATAAGCAATGTACGTACTATGTCTTTTCTCTGTAGTGTAGTCTTTCTTATACTAAACTTGAAGAAAAGGAAAAAGTAGATGATTGGGAAACCCAGACTGGGGAGTGTTCAAAAACAGGACAAGAGGGCTGGCTGAGTGTCACGTTGGTTCAGAGCTGGCTTGGGACGCCAGTGGCCCCGGTTCAGATGCCACATATGAGCGCCAGTGACACTGCCCTCAAAAAAAAAAAAAAAATAGGACAAGGTTTTCATGTAGCAAAAGAAATTCTCTGCCTTTTGAGTAAACTAGAAAAATTGAACAGTAAGATCTTAAACACAATCTCTTCCTAGTTCAGTTTAGAAGAAATTAAAACTGAGGAGTACAGCATGCAAATATAAACTTTTGCCTGAAGCTTATACTTTTTGGTGAATAAATAAATTTATCCCGGATATTCATTATTACTCTTTACTGAATATTTTATTGCTCAGGAATATTTTATACCTTCCTCTTTTTTTTTTTTTTTTTTTAGCTGAGCCATCCTGCCACCTGTTGGCAGCTCAACGGCAGCTCAGCTCGGGCTGGGCATCAAACTGCTGTTGCTCAGAGCTCAGCTCGCACTCTTGAGCGAGCTCTTAACCAACTGAGCCACTTGGCCAGCCCTATACCTTCCTCTATACGAAAGAAGGGTGAGAACCTGTGTTTTCATTCCCAGTTATACACAACCATTTTACAAAGATCAGTAGTAATAATTGAAGCCAAAATATTGTTCATTCTACTTTATATTTCCAAATAGATTACTTCAAATATATAATAAAGAGAGATGAGAAAATTAATAAGAACTTGTTTGTAATATTGAAGACTTAATATTTCTAATATCACCTACGTCTAAAACAACTGCCAATTATATATTCTGTGTGTGTGTGTGTTGTGTGTGTGTGTGTGTGTGTGTTGTAAAATAACAGTCACAGAAGCCTGTTGAGTTCTTTTGTGTCTTATTTTAACCTATAGTGGATAACAAACAGCCCCAGCCAGGGGAGTATGTAGTGGTTCAGTTGTACAGACTGTTTACTGTGGGTGTCCCTTCAGTCTTCATTGGGCCGTGGCTTTCTGATAGGTCAGAGTCCATGCTGAGTCAGCTCTTAAATTATCTGCATTTCACCGCTATGTCTCAGAGTTAACCAAGACATTGTAGCCTGAGTCTGGTTTACCTGGTCTTTCCTGTGTCAGGGACGGGGAGATTCTCCCCCTACCAATCTTGAGTTCTTATGGCTGGACTAATTAGAAAATTGACACAAGACCAGATTAACAGGAGAAAAAAACAATTTAATACGTGCACACGGGAGATCATAAATGATGCCTTCAGCAATGATGACCCCGCCAACTTTTATACTTTTCAGACAACAAAACAATGAATTTGTGAAGAAATGACAGGACAAACACACTTAGGTTTGGGTGCTTATTAGTGAGGAATCTGAACAAAGTTTTGGTTTGGGTAGGAAATTAGTAAAGGAATGACAGGGTTTGTTTATATAAGCTTTTGGCCCTGGATTCCGTAGCTTTAGTGATAAGAGTGTCTCTCTCAGCCCTACTGGAGCAAGGAGGGACCTTTCACAGGGGAGTTTGATTTACTGCATTCATGGAGACAAGAAAAGATCAATATTCCCTTCTTGCACTGGCTGCTTATCAAGTAACTTTAAATCAAAGTATCAATATGCCATTGTTGGGTATTTGGAGAAGCCTGCCCTGGGCCCCAACACCCACAAAAGAAAAGTGGCCAGTGCTATGTGGAAACAATTGTTGAAGGTTGGGTGGGGTCTTAGATTCCACATCTATAAAGTGGAGTTTATAATTGTCCTCCCTCATAGAGTTGTGGGGTTTAGTTAATACACATCAAGTTTTGGGGCAGTGCTTAAAACAGCATGTGCTCACTGAATGTTAGCTGCTGCCATGACTGCTGCTATAATTATTACTGCTGTTAGTGTTATTGCACAGACATGTTGGGTGGGCGTATCTGAGAGGGCAGGCAGACACAGGGGTTGTGCCTCAGCTCTGAAGTCCATAGCTGTGAGCGGGGATACCTTTGAAGGTCCTGGAGTTCGGTAAGATTAAAAAACATGCCCGACTTGCATTCCCCTTTCTGTCTCGTATTCTCTTTTCCCTGCCTCCTGCATCCACCTCACTGGAGTAGCAGGCCTGACCATTACTAAGGATTGTTACCTGTACAGTTTTTCCTTCTTCATGCACATTTAGCACATGCATCCTCCTCTGAATTGCCCTGTACAATAGCTTTGAAATCTTTAAATAGGTAGCCTCCTCGGTAGCTTACTCTGCCTCTCAGAACTGCAGCTGCAATTAATAATGGAGAAGACATGAATGTGAAATGACAGCAATATATATCTAATTAAAAGGACTGTTTGGCCCAGATAGAACATGCATTTATAAAGCTATCCCAGTGCCCAGAGCGCTGCTATGTCGGTGCTCATTTAACATCACTGTCCTCCCTTTCCTTCCATTTCTTTCTCAATGTATTGTACACCTCTGTCTATATGTTGGCCTTTTTCTCTCATCTGGGCAATTGTAACAACCTCCTTACTGGTGTTCCTTGTTCTACTTTCTCTCATTCTGTCCTTAACCCCTATCTCCTATATCCCACTTCAAATGAATTATCACTGAAATACAAAATTGTTGAATAATTTTTGTTTAAAAAAAAAATTAGAAAAATGAGCTATTGAGTCTATTTTTGGCAGTAGGATGGCCTATGAATTCTGAAACTCTCCCATCATAATAAAGCATCTAAAAATAATAAAATATTTTGTAATTTAGGGAGGTAAGCGACCCCTGGATCTGCTAAAACCCTAGGGCATCTCTGGATCTCGGTGCCTAAGGAGGAACCCTGTAGATAAAATTACACAGCTTTTAGCACAGATGGACCAAAAAGACAGAGAATACGAAGGATCAATGAAAACACCTGTGGGTTCACTGAGTGAGAAGTCAGTGTCAGAGGTTACAACAGTAGAGACAGTGGAGGAGAGACAGTATTCAAAGATATAAAGACTACAAGTGTTTGGAAATGATACACAGGAAACCTGAAGAAAATCAAATTGGATAAATTTAAAGAAAACTATGCTTATACATAACAGTTCAGACTCAAGATAGACGTCCCAACAGTGACAGGCACCAAAAGATAGTGAAACAATATATTCATAAGAAAAAGTAATTGTCAACTTAGAATTTTTAATGAAATAACATTTTTATATAATCAAAAATATCGTGTTTCCCCAAAAATAAGACCAGGTCTTATATTAATTTTTGCTCCAACAATCTACATTCATTCGTTTATTCATGTACAGAAATCTGCGTTTATTTAAACAGTCATGTCTGGCTGACGATCTTCACTAGGGTGTATATTTGGGGTAGGGCTTATATTACAAACATCCTGAAAAATCATGTTAGGTCTTATTTTCCAGGTAGGTCTTATTTTTTGGGGAAACATGGTAGAAAAAGATTTACCACCAAAAGACCCTCAACTAAAGGACCTTCTAAGTATAAATTTCCAGAAGTAGCTGAAAATGACCTCCAAAAATCAATCTCAGGTACAGAAAGCAGTAATAAATAAAGGTAATAGTAAATATGAGGGTAAATCTAAACAGACGGTGGTTTATAGAAAAATAATGATGTCTATTTCAATAGTATTAAAAAAAACTAAAGTAAATAGATGCCATTATCATGTAAGGTTGGAGACAAATGATTAAAATTAAAATATTCCAGTATCTTGCATTTTCAAGAAGAAAGCAATTGATTATCTTTGGACTTTGAATATGCATATTAAAAACAACCATAAAATGGATCTTCTGATCAAGATCAGTAAACACTCACTCTTTCACAACAGACACCTAGATTTGTTCAAATACATCTACCTGTCAACTTCCTACCACCTTGTCATTAAAGCCTTTCAATAGGATATATTGGGCTTACCCAGTAATCTCCCTCATTCCTCCCATTGTGTTTATTATGTAACTACAGCTACAACTCTTTTCCCAGTTGTATATACTTAATATGTGCTGTGAAATCAGTTTGGTTTTTTTAATTTATTGGGGTGACAATGGTAAGTAAAATTACACAGGTTTCAAGTGTACAATTCTGTAATACATCATCTATATATCACATTGTGTGCTCACCACCCAGAGTCAGTTCTCCTTCCATCGCTATGTATTTGACCCCCTTCACCCTCTTCTACCATCCCCCCTCGCCCTTACCTTCTGGTAACCACCTGAAATTAGTTTTAATCCATTCTTCAGTCATTGTTCTGAGGAACAGTGGCCCTCATTCACTGATGTCTAGCCTATGTGTGTCACACGAGGAGCCTCACCAAGGGTGCAAAAGCCATAGAAGCAATCGTATGTGGCTTTAAAATCAGGGCAGTTGAAGCTGCCTCTAGTGAGCCTTCCCAGCCTGCTCTAGTGCACACTGGTCCCTTTCTTCCCTGAATGCCACTCCTTTGTGCCCACACCATCCCATGTATAAAACGGAAGTAGTAATAGTACCTTATTTTTAGAATCATGGTGTGGGTTAAATGGGTTAATACATGTAAAAATCATTTAGAGCAATGCTTTTATACCACACTAAGCTATATATTGTTGAGCATTTGCTTCTAAGGTATCTTGCTTCATTTAAGTGTTAAATAATTAAATTATAACTGACCAAAAACAGTAGATTAAGTTTTACATTTCTTTGGTGATGGAAAAGTAGAGAATGCAATACGAAATTCATGCTCACTGACTTACAGCATTGTCACCTATAGGTGACTTAAGATCACATTTCAGTTGGAGAGACTTTGGGACCTGTTTCTAGTAGGCTGAGTATGGTAATGACAAAGAACCGTTACAAACTTATGCACGTATACGTGGATTCATAGAGAGGAGATTTCTACCTGGAAAGTAGAAAAATAGATTTGTACATCTTTGAACTGAAGGAATCTCAGGATGCCACTAAACTAGCTTTGGGGCTTTGGGGGAAACCTGTGGAATCCAGGACCTATATGCCTCTTGTTGAAAACACAAGAGCTTTTTTCTGAATTCTTTTCCAGCATTGGCAAGTGCTTTGCCTTGAGTTATATGAATCATCCACATTTTAAAATCAAGTCCTGAGAAGTGAGGGGGGCTGGTCAGGAGTTACCCAAGTCGGGGATGATGGGTGAGAGGACGGGCTAAAGACAAAGTCCAGAAACCAGCTGGTCTGCTTTCCAAGCAGGCACCCCACCACCGCACGCTGCCCTGGCCCCACTCCGCCATAGCTTCTGCAGCCCGCGTGGTCTGTGCCCGGTTCTCACATCGACCATATCAGAATTTGATATCTATTGGACAATAACCAATATTTGGTTTTTTTCGTATATGTACCCAGTGATCTCCGATTCTATTTATACTAGTCACTTTTTTTTTATATAAAGGAGATGATGGTATACTTTTTTTCAATTACAGTTGACATTCAGTATTATTCTGTATTTCAGGTGTACAGCATATGGTTAGACATTCATATCATCTACAAAGTGATGGATCCCCCTGACTAAGCTAGTACCCACCTGGCACCATACATAATGATTACAATATTATTGGTATATTCCCTATGCAGTACTTTACATCCCTGTGACTATTTAGTAACTACCAATTTGTCCTTCTTAATCCCTTCACCTTTTCATCCAGCCCCTCCCACCAACTCCCCTACCATCTGGTAACCATCAGTATGTTCTCGGTATCTATGAGTCTGTTTCTATTTTGTTCATTTATTCTGTTCTTTAGATTCCACATGTATAGTTATATAGGGTATTTGTCTTTCTCTGACTTATTTCATATAGCATAATAACCCCTAGGTCCATCCATGTTGTTGCAAATGGTAAGCTCTCATTCTTTTTTATGGCCATGTAATTCTCCATTGTATATACGCACCACATCTTCTTTATCCAGTCATCTACTGATGGGCAATTTGGTTGCTTTCATATCTTGGCTATTATAAATAATGCTGCTGTGAACATAGGGGTTCATATATCTTTTCAAATTACTGTTTTGGAGATCTTCGAATAAACATCCAGAAGTGCAATTGCTGGGTCATAAGATAGTTCTATTTTTAATTTTTTGAGGAACCTTCAGATTGTTTTTCCATAGTGGCTGTACTAATTTGCAATCCCACTGAAAGTGCATGGGGGTTCCCTTTTCTCCACATCCTCACCAATACTTGTTGTTTGTCGATGGTGTACTTTTTTTGATAATTTATTTTTAAGTACACAGTTTTGAACCTTACATAATGGAAACAGATGGGACAACTTTTTTGATTTCCCCGGTACCCTGCGGAGCGGATGTTTTGAGTCCTTTTTGCCAGGTGGATATCTCAGTATGGTGTTGGCAGGAGCACGCATGTTCTGTCGGTAGATATTCACCCATTTTCCTAGTCTAAGGATTCTCGAGTCTTAAGTCAAAGGATTTAAATCTTAAGGATAATTCACTTCCTAGTTTTATCAAGTGTCTAAGTTAAAGACAGCCCGAAGACACCCAAATAGTTGACAAACGAATAAAAATGAATAGCCCTCCTTGCCTATTTGGATAGACATGTTTAGAAAGATGGTCTTCGGGTAGTAACATTTCCCAGTTACAGATTTATTTTATTAAGATTAAAAATAAATAGCAGACTGTTTTGCTAATCTGTCCTTTTGCTTTAGGACAATCTGTAAAAGTTTATATAAGTCAATAGAGAAATTCTGTATACTTTGTAGTCCAGGAAAACAGAAAACAAAAGGGATGAAAGGGCTTGCAAAAGAAAATTCATTTGGAGAATTATTGTGAGGGCGCCTAATGTCTGCTTGTTCTGTGCCAAGTTCTGTGAATTCTAAAGATGAAGGATACCTGCTCTCAGGTCATTCACAATCTAATGAAAGAGAAATTTAGACAAAAAATTATGTTACAGTACAGCAGGTTCTGTAGCAGAGGTATCACAGGTTGTTGTAGAAGTAATAATAACTAAAATTATAATCTGATTGCTGGGTGTGTGGGAGAAATGCCAAAAGGAATCCTTTATATTCTGAGACTTTTTTCTTAATGATTTCTAGAAACTTCTGTGAAGCCGTAAAGGCCCTGATGCATGAGTCTTTTAAACTTTCTCTTACATCGCTATCGACTTCCAGTATGCCTCTTTGGCTTCCCCAGCCTTTAAGTCATCTTTTCTAGAGTACAGACTGTAGAGCCTACTCTCTGGGCTCAGATTCCTCCTCCTCTTCCTAGCCATGTAACCATCAGCAGACAACCTTTCTGTGCTGCTCTGTATAAAGCAAGAGCAATAGTACTTACTAGCACCTACCCCTCAGGATTATGGCGATGATGAAGTGAGATAATACATGTAAAACATTTTTAGAACACTGCCTGTTATACAGTCAGGCTCAAGAAAATTTTAGTTCTCATCATTACTAGTTTTGGTAGTCAATAAAACAGGAACATTGAAACACAATCACCATGTTGATGATTTAGGGTCTCTTTCTAAAATGCTAATTTCTGTCTAATAAAATTTTCCATTTTTTTTTTTTCCTTTCTAGCTCCAAGAGGAAAGCGAGGATGGAAAACCTTTTACGCTGTACTAAAGGGAACAGTCCTTTACTTGCAAAAGGTAAAAATAAATAAAAAAGGAACCCCTTAAAATTTTATGCAATTATAGACAACTTACCCCAAAAATATTCACTTTATACAAAGAGGCCACATAAAAAGAGGCCCAAAAGACTTTGTAATTGATGTCTAAATTCTTTTTTGGATTTGTTTTGTTTCTGATGAAATAATTATTTTAGAAATCATACATGTATATTATATGTATAATATTATTTATATATGAAAGACTACATATGTGTGTGTGAGTGTGTGCCTGTGTCTGTGTTTATGATCAGAGGGAATAGATGAGCTGTGTTCTAATTACGTTCAATTAGAAATTTTGAATATAAGTTAATATGTTAGACTTCATAAGGTCTGTGCAGGTACAGACTGGTGGCAGCACTTGTTTCAATGTATATTTGTACTGTAAATTAGCTATGTCTTTTATTTGTTGTTATTTAGCACTATATCTTTAGTTGTTTGTTTTCATTTAGATCCTACCTAAATCTAGAAACACAGCATACCAAAACTTATGAGATACAGCAAAAGCAGTACTAGGAGGGAAGTTTATAGAGATAAACACATACAATAAAAAAAGAAAATATCAAATAAACAACCTGATTTTACACCTCAAGGAACAAGAAAAAGAACAAACAAAGCCCCAAGTTAGTAGAAGGAAGGAAACAGTAGGATTAGAGCATAAATAAATGAAATAGAGGCAATAAAGACAATAGGAAAAAAATCAGTTAAATTAAAAATTGGTTTTTTGAAAAGATCAATTAAATTGACAAGTTTTTAGTTAGACTACTAAGAAAAAAAAGAGAAGACTCAAATCAGAAAAGAGAGAAGAGATGTTGCAACTGAGGCACAGGAATGAAAAGTATTACAAGAAACCGCTATGCCAACAAATTATATAACCTAGAATTAATGGTTAATGAATCATGAATAAATAAAAAAATCATAGCAGACCTATGACTAGTAAGGAGATTGAGTCGGTAATCACCAATTCACTGGTAAATTCTACAAAAAGTTTAAATAAGAATTAATGTTCATCCTCCTCAAATTTTTCCAAAAAATTGAAGGGGGGGAACACCTAAACTCATTTCATGAGGCAGCATTACCCTGATACCAAAACCAGTGAAAAAAAAATCCTGTAAGAGAAGAAAACTACAGGCCAATATCCCTGATGAATATAGATACAAAAATCCTCAACAAAATATTAGCAAACAAATTCAACATCACATTAAAAGGATCATACACCATGACCAAGTGAGGTTTATTTCTGGGATGCAAGGATGGTTCAACATATGGAAATCAATTAATGGGATAAACTACATTAACAGAACAAAGGTTACAAATCACATGATCATCTCATACATGCAGAAAAAGAATTTCATAAAAATTCAACACTCTTTCATAATAAAAACATGCAATAAATTAGGAATAAAAGGAAATTGTCTCACTGTAATTGAGGCCATACATATGAAAAGCCCACAGCTAACAAGATATTTGGTGTTTTGATTGTGTACTTTATTCCATTTACACTTAAGCTAATTATTAATACAGAAGGATTTACTATTAGCATTTTGTAAATTGTTTCTTCTTTTGTAGCTTTGTTTTACTCTCTTCCTCTGTTGCTGTCTTCCTTTGTGTTTTGTTGATATTTTGTCAAAACATATTTTGATTGCCTTCTCATTTTCCTTTGTGTATCTTTTTCAATAGGGATTTTCTTTGTGGTTACCACCAGGCTTGCATAAAACGTTTTAGCTCTATGTTTTATGAGCTTGTTTTAAGCTGATAGCAATTTAATTTCAATCACGTACAGAAACTACACTTTACTTCTCACACACACAGACAGAGTTTATGATATTAATGTCAGAAGTTACTTCTTTTTGTATGGTGTATCCATTAACAAATTTTGGTGTTTCTAGTTATTCTTAGTACTTTTCTCTTTTAATTTTTATACTATGTTAAAAGTTATTTCACAGTATTTCATGATTCTGTATTTGTCTATACATTTACTTTTACCAGTGAGATTTTATACTTCATATACTAGCAGCAGTTTCCGTTCCTTTCATTGCAAATTCTTGTTTTGTTTTCATTACACTTCTCTTAAGGCAGGTCTAGCCGTGAGGAACTCCCGTCAGTTATTGCTTATCTGTGAAAGTCTTTGTTTCTTCTGCATTTTTAAAGAGCTGTTTGCTCGGTATACTATTCTTGGTTTACACGGTTGGTTTGTTGTTGTTGTTGTTGTTGTTGAAAGATTTTATTGGGGAACTGGGGAGGGTAACAGTGTTGGGGATTTGGGGAAGGGAAACATGTTTTTCCAGGACCCATCAGCTCCAAGTCAAGTTGTTGTCTTTCTGCCTTAGTTGTGGAGGGGGCAAGCTCAGCTTTAAGTCGCTGCTTTCAATCTAGTTTTTTTGCGGGGAGGAGGTGCACAGCCCACCATCACATGCGTGAGTCGAACCGGCAACCTTGTTGCTAAGAGCACATTCTCTAACCAACTGAGCCACCCAGCTTCCCATCGGCAGCTCGCAGCTGCTCATCTCAAGGTGCCATATTCAATCTTAGTTGCAGGGGGTAGGGGCGCAGCCCACCATCCCATGCGGGAGTCAAACAGGCAACCTTGTTGTTAGGAGCACGCACTCTCACCAGCTGAGCCATCCCATGGCCCGTTGGCAGCTCAGCAGCTCAGCTCAGGCACAGCTCCCTGGCCCATGTGGGAATCGAACCAGCAACCCTGTTGTTCAGCGCTCACACTCTAACCAACTGAGCCACCCGGCCAGCCTAAGTTTACAGGGTATTTTGTTGTGTTTTGTTTTGTTTTGTTTTTTTACCCCCAGCATTTCTGAATATGTCACCCTGCTCTCTCCTGACCCTCAAAGTTTCTGCTGAGAAATACTATAATGGTCTTATGGCACTGCCTTGTGTATGACAAATCACCCTTCCCTTTGTTGCTTTCAGAATTCTCTCTTCCTTGACTTTTGACAATTTTATTATACCGTGTCTCGATGTGGATATCTTTATCTTAATTTGAGAGTAATGGGCTTCTTGAATCTGGATGTCTGTTTCCTTCCCCAGATTTGGGGAGTTTGGGGTTTTGTAGCAGCAAGCCACCAGCTCTCCCTTGTTCTGAACTACAGTTAGACATCCAGAGTACTCCAGCTCCCTGTCAATGCCCCCTGTCAGGCAAACAGATTGTTTCCCCTGGGCAGCCTTCTGATGAGTCAGGATGCCAGAGAGCACGCCACTCCTCTTTTGCCCTCCCAAGAGAAAATCTTTATTTAGGTGATGCACCTGTCTCCCAATCTTTGCTCTGCTTACCTGTATCAATGCAGCCTTTCCTGGGTTCTTCCTTGCCTTAAGTACTGCGTCATCTTAATTGCATTCTGGCATCCTCACAAAGGTATTTTGAATCATATATCATTGTTAAGTTGGCGTTTCTGTGGGGGAACAAGAAGTGAGACTTCCTGTTCTTGTTGACGTCACTCCTAGGGAAAGATTTTTAAATTTACTTGGACTATGATGTAGCTTTGACATCCATTTCTTTTTAAACATTTTCAAATGAAAAATGCTGTAGAAGCATGCTTTTTGGTCAGTCTGGTATCTGATGGGTGTGAAATGGTAAGTCATATGATCTTATGTTTTCCTCTTCTTTTTTTTTTTTTTTTTTTTTGAGGGTAGTGTCACTGACCCTCATATGTGGGACCAAACCGGGGCCCTGGCTTCCCAAGCCAGCACTTAACCACCGTGCCACTCGGCCGGCCCCTCCTCTTTTCTTAATAGGGTTTGCAGAAGCATTCACTTTAATCGCTTAAAATATTTTCCATTAAATAGATTTACCATAATTTACTCTTTTCCTATTTTCAGATATCCCCTATTTTCAGTTTTTCAGTAATAAATAAATGTTATATAAAATGTGTGCACATATCTGTTTATTTCCTAAAGGTGCACTACTGGTATTGTCATGGGTCACAGGGACAGAGTAGGAACCATTGAAAATTAGAGGCATACCTTGGAGATACTGTGGGTTTGGTTCCAGACCACTGCGAGAAAGCAAAAATATTGTAATAAAGAAAATCACACAAAGGTTTTGGTTTCCCAGTGCATATAAAAGTTATGTTTACACTATACTGTACTCTATTAAGTATGAAATGGCATTACCTCTAAAAGATAACAATGTACGCACCTTAATTTTAAAATAGTTTATTGCTAAAAAATGCTGCCCATCATCTGAACATTCAGCGAGTTGTAATCTTTTTGCTGGTGGAGGCTCTTACCCTGTAGTAACGTCAAAGATCAACTGGTCAGAGATCACCATAAAAAATACAATAATAATGAAAAGGTTTGAAATACTGTGAGAATTACCAAAATGTGACAGAGACAAGAAGTGAGCAAATGCTGTTGAAAACTAGCACCAATAGACTTGCTCTACTCAGGGTTGCCACAAACCATCAACTTGTAAAAAACACCATATCTGGGAAGCACAATAAAGCAAAGCACAATAGAACAAGGTGTGTCTCTTTTGAGGCATATTTATAAATTACTTCCAGAAATGTTGAACAGGGTCCTTCATTCCCAATAGCAGTTTATGACAATATCTGTCTCACCACAGCCTATCTCCTCACCATGCTCATTATTGATATTTGCATAGTTAAAGAAAAAGATCTCACTCATTTTTTGAGCTTTTGGTTTTCAGGGCACAAACATGTCCTTACACACTTCTTGCATGGCTGCCTTGCCACGCTAGCGTTTCTCTGGGAGCCTTCTCTTTGAGGTACCACGTACAGCACTGAATCAGATGGCACCCCTGTGAGATGACGTCCACATCTGAGCCACAGATAACAAACTGCTTTGGAATGAAGATAGAACTACTGGAGAGAAATATTTTTGATGCATTTTTCTTTTAAACATTTCAAAATGTTATAATAATGCCCTATATAATAAAATCAAAATCATTTAAAAAAAGACACAAGTTTTTTTAGGAGTCCACCTAGATCAATATTTTAAAGGACCTTAACTGTACTATCTTATATCCTATATTAACCTATATTTTAAGATATCCTATCTTATATCCTATATTTTGCATATTACCAGAGCAGCTTTGTAAGTAAGGAACACTTTTACAGTTCTCTTTTGTTCCATTTCTCTATTGGAATTTTTTTCAGATGAGTAGACTGGGAGGGACCATATCTAACACAAATCCTTTTGGGTTTTTTTTTTCCTTTTAGAATAGATTAGGTAAGGAATATTAGAGCATGGGATACTGCACCGTGGACCAGAGCTGTCTTGTGGGTAAATAACCTTTGTAGAGAGAGTTATGGAGTTAGTTGAAACTCAAAGATCACAAAAAAAAAAAAAAAAAAAAAAGTCTTGTGGCATCTTTCTAGAATGTGCATATTACTTTGAGGGATAAAACAATGGGAGAGATGGAGATAGTTGTTGGTATTAGATTATCCATACCATTAGGTGTTCAGATAGCTTGTATTGCCTTTATTTCCCCATAGAGTCAACATAGCTTCTAATTTATAAGTCCACGGTCTTGGCCTCTGCCAAAGCAGGATGTGCGTCCATGCTGGGCCCACATTGATCCTTTCAGCTAGTTTTGTCTCTGCGGGGAACAACCCTTTGAAATTAAATTTAACATATCACAGCTATTTCTCTAGCATAAACCCTATTCTCTTGGCTTACTTTTTCATTTTCTCTAAAATCTCTGTAAGGGGCATGGCTGTCTTTGGCAAAACCATTTCACTGAATACCTAGTCACAGGATTTCCACCCACTGCATCCCAGAGCGAGCCTGGGAAGAGAGAAAAATATTCTTGTATTCAACATTTGCCAGAAATGATGCAAAGAGGGACGCTGTTTCCATGTTACCAGCTTTTCCTATCTCACTGTCCCCTCCCTCAGCTGAGGGAATTGGATTGAGTTGGGCTCATCCAGATGTAAAAGAGAAAGAACTAACTATGGACAAGAGAATAACTTTGTAAACTTAGAATCTTCAGCATCCATTCGGATGACAGCCCCAAAATTAGATTGCATCTCCATATTTATGGTACCCCTGGAGTGTGTGTGGCAAATGTGCATTTAGGGAAAGTTGGGTGAAATTCCTTTGATAAAGTTAAAAATGGGAGGAAAAGGAAATGATACATTTGTATAGGCGAGTGCAGAGTAGAGCTGTGACCTGTGCACCAGGTTGCTGTTTATTAGAATCAGTAAGAATCAGGCATTGCTGTAAAATATCTGCTTAGGATGAGAGTAAGCCTGGAAAGGGCATGTTTTGTACCCAGTCTCTATTGTTATTGTTGTTAATGCCCTTTAAAATAAAAAGGAGAAGTTGAAAATAATGTGACAAGTGCTGGAAGTCTCAGTCATAGTAATCAACCAATATCTGTTCCCAGAGCCTTCGTACAAATCCTAGAGACTAGCTCATCAGTCTGTGGAAGCTTAATCATAGCAGGCTGGGTTCTCATAAGGGTACATCTTCTCTGGAGTTTTTTAAAAGAGCTTCTTCCTGATTTGTAAAATTTAAAAAAAGCAAAAAGGCAGATAGGAAATACAAATACGAAAATGTATATACATCTGAACATGCCAAGCGCTTGTAAAGGTTCCGGAGTGCTATCCACTGCTGAACAGACCGTTGCTTCAAGGGGACCTTGGGGACAGACACTTCGGTACTCAGACTTCCTCTTTGGCCTCTGAGTTAGAGGGCATAGAGGGCGGAGTATTGGTGCAGGGTGTGTCCTACAAAGGGCTTCTAATGTCCCGTTGCTGGGTAAGTCTTAACCTGGCTGGACCCCTAATTTGCCAGCGTATGATGGCAGACGCCACACAGCGAGTTATATGATGCAGCATTTGATATATTGCAAGGTGGTTTGGGATTTGGACAATTTGGGGTTTATATACCGATACAACTATTGAGAGTTCATCACATGTCAATTACTATACTGAATGCTGGGCTTCCAAAGATAACTGAGACAATCTCTGCCTACATAGAGCTCACAGAACAAGAGAAGAAAAGGGTAAATTGAACATTCACCAAACAATGAGATAAATCAGTAGAGGGATGGAAAATTCTTACTAAATAGGGCCCTAATCATGCTTGTGAAGGTCAGAGAAGGCCTCCCTGAGGAATGAACTCATCTTGAACTGAGCAGGAGCTTGCCAAGCCAGCAAGGTGATAAGAAGCACTTAGCCAAGGAGGGGAGAAATAATAGATTTGAGAGAACATGGCATGGTCAAAGAAAAGCAAAACAGCTTTTTCCATTTGGATTCTAGGATGAATGGGCGGTGGCAAGTGGCAGAAACATGATGAAAAAGTGTTCCGAGTCACTAATGTGTCATGAAAAAGAAAGCGATGGTGTCACAATCATAAACTGTCCACTTTACAAAACAAACAGTTTCCGTCCCTGAAGGAATTTCAGACTCTTTGAGTGTGAATTCTGTGCTGCTCTCCCCGACACCTAGGCACTCCGAGGACTCATCATGGGACGCCCCTGATAGGCAGCCCATCTCGCAGGCACGTGCCCTGGGACTGGCACTTTGCCCTTCCCTCTGGGCCAGTGTTAACATTCCTGAGATTCAGGTAGAGCTGAGAAACGAGCAGTCATCCCCTCCTCTCCTTCCCACCTTTAGCCAATTCTCTGTTATTTGGGTGAAGGGTAATGAAGAAGGGACCACTTGTCCCCTAGCAGCCCAAGACTAGTTGAATTCAGTTTGGCAGACTTACTTAGTCAGCACACTATGGGCAGGGGCTAGGCCAGGTGTGGGGCTACAAAAGTAATAGTATCCAGCACCTGTTTTTAAGGGCCTCACCAGCATACTTAAGTTCTGCCACCATTCCAACCTTTTCATGACTCCCAGGTTGACACTTAAAAGTGACCCAAGCATCAATTCTCTGCTGAACTTTGACTAATAAACTACTGTCATTATACAGAGAGCCTTAGTAGGAAGCAAATCAATAATGAATGTATCTATTAGATTAGGACCCTGCCAGTTTTTCAAAAATGTATACACTGGAGATGGTTGTGCACAAGCGATAGTCCCGAAGGAACTTATGCTGCATCTGAAGAGATCAACAAATAAACAGCAATTTGAAATGTGCTACGAAGAGGGCAGGATGCCATGGAAACACATTTGGAAGGCCATGGAATTGAGCCTCAGGAAGAGAAGACTGTGGAAGAATCTGCAAAGAAAATGATATCTAAACCTGCACTTAAAAGACAAATAGAAATTATATACAGGATTCAGGGAAATCTGTGTGGAGGCCTAGATGTGAGAGACCACAGCACATTCAGGGAGCTGCAGGCTCAATGGAGTGTGAAGGGTGTCCAGGCAGATTATGAAGAACATAGAAAGCCACATTTACAAGTTGAGATTTTTTTTTTTTTTTGAGAGCAGCGTCACTGGCCCTCATATGTGGGACCCGAACCGGGGCCGCCAGCGCTTAACCACTGCACCACTTGGCTGGCCCACAAGTTGAGATTTTTATCTTGGAGCAATGTAGAGGGTTTTAAATGGAGTGTGACATAATCAGATTTATATTTTAGATCAGTGTGGCTATAGAATGGAAAATAGTTTGGAGGCAAATTCAATCAGACATAGAGACCAGATGAGCTTAAACTATGGCAGGGTAATGGGAAGGAAGAACATAGTCTAATTGGAGTTTAGGTTTGCAGTGTTGAGCTCAAGGTGTGTGGAATAATAAATGGGTCTGTGCAACAAGCAATTCTGAATCCTCAGATCTGGAGTCGAGGAAGACGCCTGGAAATACAGACCTGGAGAGTCATTAGAAAGCATAATAGGTGGGAATTTCAGCGGTGGGAATAGATGCTGTCACTCAGGGTTTGTACAGTGAGGAGAGAATGGAGGATGGAACACAGACACTTCATATGTTCCCAAAGAGGAATAGACAATGAAGGAGGGCCTGAACAGTGACCAGAGCCAGGAAGAAAACAAGGTAGGGGAGGGGGACAGAGAGAGAGACAACCAACAGATGTCAAGAGATGATAGAGTGTTGCATTGTTGTACCCAGTAATCAAGAACAAACCTAGACAAAGTTCTTTAGTAAGTTTGGAGTTTATTAGCCGGTGGCTGTGAGCGGGCTCATGCCCTAAACAAATTCACAGCCCCGAGTAAGCGCTTATAAAGGTAAAAACCACAAACTGTTTTTCTTGTAATTTGCAGGTGGTTTCCACAGATGTCAGACAGTTTTCATAGAACTTTGCAAGCGAAGCATGTTATAGGCACTGAAAACAAGCAACAGTTAGCTTGTGCAAGACCTGAATATTAGATAGTTAACCTTTGTGGTTTTGTGAAATGTGATTGTATGCAGTGGGCTACATCCTGGGTTGAATTAAGTGGGTCAGCCTAAAGGGAAGTTACAGTAAATGTCCATTGCAGAGAAGCCGGGGTTGGGGATTAGTGAGCGAGTGTCCTGTTATTTCAGCATGTTGTAAAAAGCTTTAATAGGATAGGAATTGGAAAGTGCCACTTGAATCCAGTAACAAGGAAGTTATTGATAAAACAGTTTCAGTGGAGTGCTGGGCGTGGAAGCCAGACTGGAATGAGAGTTAAAGGCAACTACTTTCAAGAAACTTGGCTTGTAGTTTCTACTTGGATCTTCCCTCCACCCCCCTGTTTCTGCTACCCACCCCCCCTTGTGACTTTTGCAAATAACAGATCCCCAGGGTCTATCTCATTTCTCCTGAATCTCTCTTCTTTCCTGTTATTGATTTCTCTGTAAAGTGAAATAAGTCCTTTTCTTTCTTCCTTTCCCCTGCACAGTTTCTGACATTATCCAAGCTCTTGTTTTGCTTCTCCAGGTTACACATACTCTTCCTCATGATGACCTCTTTTTCCTTTCTGGTCCCATCGCTTAATGTTGTTTAGTCACATTTGCCTCTGACTTTCAAGCAAACAATAAATCCACAAAGTATTACAGTAATGTCAGAACCATTAACAAAAGGTCATCTTGGGAACTATGTGAGAAATAACATGGTATCAACCCCCTAAACAAGCTTGGGTTTGCAGTGTAGATGAGACCAGTCTTATGCAGTGAATGATAGAAACCAAGTATATTGGTGAGTACTGGGAAAAACATAGGGTGAATGGAATGAAGTTGGGTGAATACCTGATTCCAGTTTCTAGAGCTCCCTCAGGGAGAGCACAGTCGGGCATTTATGGTACAGTGGTTTTGTCTCTCTTCCAGCTAAGTAACAATGCACCCCTATCCTTATTTGGTTCTAGTATTTGCAGTCCCTTGAGCCCAGATGCATGCCAAAAAAATGTATATGGACAACCATTATTATTGCAACATAAAGTGTTCATGGCAGAGGAGTCTAATATTTTAATGTAACACAGTTCATATATGCTTTAAATTTTTGAAATGGCTGTGAATTGATGATAAAATGATTTTGTTCCCGTTGGTGCTGATGATCCATCATTGTTGACATTGGATAGTAACTTCATATGCATTTGTTAGCTGAGAGTGAGTCATCCACTGGCTAAATGCTTAAACACGACTTTGCTGTCACATAGCTTCAAAAGTTCTCTGTCAGTTCTGTGATGGGCTTTGTGTCTGACCACGCTTATATCTCCATTTCTCTTGAAAGTATTTTATTGTAAACTTTATGATGGTATTCTTGCTACAGGTTTGGTTGTGACAGAACTGAGCTCTGTTACCTTAAAATAAATTGTCAGGTGAATGATGGACTGGTTAAAAGTAATGGATGTAGGAGGCTGGTTAATGTGTGGTAAAGAGTTACTTGATTATTGTATGATTCTCCAAACCAGGCTCTTCTGTCTTCCAGGGTCTTTTATCTCTAGGGTTTATAAAACAACTATTCCAACCTGAACATCTTTGCCTTTACCAAGTCTTTCAAAAGTGAGAAATCAGTTCATTATCTAAAAATTTAGTTTGTTGTCACAATAGCCTGGGAACTCTCTGTCCTTGATGCAAAATCTTCTCTTCAGTTCTTGGTTTACTTGGAAGAGAGATTTGTTCCAACTGCCTATAAACTTTTCCAAAAGCCTAATTGGAAAGGGAGGCATTTGTTTTCTGGTTTGATTTTTCTTTTGTTTTGTTTTTGCAGTGTTTGAAGTATAAGCAGCATTAAGAGGGAGCCTGAGCCAGGCAGAAGAAACATACTGGAGATTCCAGGCCCCAAGGCCTCCCAGACTGAGATGGTGGTGGCCAGTCTGGGTTTGATGTGCCAAATAGCCGTAGTGCCAGGAGCCGGCTGATCACTGGCTGGGTCCTGAGGGCAAAAAAAGTCCCTGTATGTGCAGCGTATTTTTAATTCCTTTGGTGAAACTGCAGGCTCTGTGCCCTTTCACACTTTGCAAAGGCCATATGGACCCTCTCTCATTCCCTACAATGAAAAATGCGTGGAAGAAAAATTAGACTTCGAAGCCATGTTCTCTTAGGAGAATAATGATCATATACATGCCTTCATTAGTCATAATTTAGATGAATCACCCAGCCCAGCAGAGAAGGGTGACCATTATATAAGGGATATTTAGACATCATCATAATTTTCAAAAGCTATAAATTTGTGAAAAGACATTGCTTCTGGAGACACAGCTTGTCTCCGGGGTCTAAGATTTATAGGCTGTGCTCTGAAGGTTTCTGTTTAAAAGCAGACTTCCAATTCAGATGCCTAGTAAACAGAAATGTTTGTTCCTAATAAATATTTTTGACCCCACCTGAAGAAATGATGCAGTGCCTTGCGACTGCTGTCCACCTGTGTCCTATTTGCTGCTCTGGTCCCTAGGCAATGCTTTTCTCGCCCCTATCTCTTTCTCTTTCTCCCTCTTTCCCTTCCTTTCAGTAACTATTATAACCACACTAATCATATGAAAGTTCTAGGTGGAAATATATGCATTAGACACTAACTGGGTCTCACAAGGCTCTGAACTGAGTGATGATGGACAGACACATCAACGTGGTCAAGTGACAAGTACAGCCTTTAACAGAATTTTAGTGAAGTCTGGAACTCAGAAGAAAGCAGAAAATAGCCTCCCACCAAAAAAAAACTCTCTGGTCATTGTATTAGTTAGAAATATGGGAGAAGTACGGAAGGGTGCTGGGATTTTTGTTCTATTCAGAAATTGTAAACTCAAGTTTAAAGACTTAATTTTCTTCAGCTATCGAGTCAAGGAATCCTGTGGTCTTGTGGAAGGGCTGCCGATAGTTATCTGCTCTCACTCTCTTCCTGTTCATTCAAAAGATAGATCCTAACTTTGTGGTTCACACACCAGATTTATCCTAGAAAATGTCCTGTGCCTCGCTGAAGTCTGAGGCCTTATTGAGAAAGCATTTCAAGTTTTTCAAGTCCTACTATGTCTTTAAGTGCACCCACTCTATGTGAATTAAGGAGGGTTACAATGCGAAGTGCTTCGTGCTAACAAAAGCCCTCTTACTGATACCTCCACATCTTTGTTACATGGAAGAACAGCAGAACATATATGTTAATTGAGCAAACTAATATAAACATTTTAAGCACTCTGCCTTTAACTTGCTTATTCTCTCTTAACTTCCCTTAGTACAGTAATATGGGACATCACATATATGATTAGTTAAGTGATGGGCTAAAATATGCCTTCATTTGATTTGCTATTATTCCTCACTTCCAGATTTGGGGAAATATAGCACTTTCTCTGGCTCCCTAGTAAAAGAAAAATGAAGCTGAATCATTTCTAGAAAGATATCTAACCAGAAATACTTAGACATTTTTAAAAGGTGGTTATCAAATTATGAAAAAATACTTTAATGCCTTTTAAAAAAAAATCAGGAATTACTAGACAGTTTAGTCCAACGTACTTTAATTACTAATTACTGGCATTTTTATTATTATCCTTATAGATTCAAACAAGAATTTGTTCTCAATTCCCCTGCCCATATTCTCTTAGTGGAAATCAAAACCATTTCAACCTTGTTTTAAATTGTTTTAGTTAAGTATAGCAATTTCACCTATTTAGTAAGACATGAGTAAATACTACTTTGAAAACTGGAATATAAGCATGTTTTTAATGATAATGAATTTCAATTGAGATTTAGTCACTTTCCAAATTGGACTTTATATTCACCTAAAAGTACGAATTTTCAGACTGATACTAATTATTTGTACATATGTAGATGATTTTTGTGTTAGTGTGTTGATTCAATTTCACAGGAGGTTTAATTAACAAGCTTTTTAGGGGGGAAGAAAGTATTTCATTTCATGCTTTAAAAGAATTTAAAATAAATACATTGTGAAATCGCCTTCTTGGTGCTTATTAGGGTGATGCAGTGCCCTGATGAATCATATGCGATAAAAAGGTGTACGAGATTGCAAATGAATACAGAGGAGAGTAACATGTTTTTAGACATCATTTTCACCCCTCATTTGTTTGAAAAAATGGATAGTAATTAGATGTCATGGAGCATTTTCTTATAGAAAATTTCTTGATTCAATTTATCTTGCTCTCTGTTTCACATCTACTTTGCACAGTGAAGAATCTTGGGTTTGAAATGATTTGATTGCAGTAGTTTATCCCATTTTTCTTCCTTCCCAATTTCATCGTTTAATTACTAACTTTTACTTTAAGTAGTGAAAGTAAAGATGTCAGAACAAACTTCGTAGGACAGTCATTTTTTTTTTTAGCCATTGTCAACCCTAATGTTTCCAGTCAACCCTAGGTTTTCCTCATTTTTTATGGACTTGAGTTTCATTTTCTAGTGAAATTGAGAATTCCATGCACATTTTGTTTATAGTTTGCCGTGTGTGTGTGTGTGTGTGTGTGTGTGTGATAAAATTATCTTGCTATCAACTAGAAAAGAGGAACCTTATTAAACTTAAAATTCCTAGTCTTTGGTTTCATCCTAATTAAATAGGTATTGTTTACTATTTCTATCCTCTGCAGTATTTTCCTTCCAATATAATATAAACTGGTAGTGTAGAGTTTAGGAAACTGCATTAGAATCAAAAACAATGGTACAGTTTTCCCTAGTTGACAATTATTGTTAGCTCTTACTTGGGCTATAATAAATGTGTCATGTTAAAAGTCTTTGCACATTTAGAGCAGTCTGAGAATGTCATCCTTTAAGCTTGGTTTTAAACGATAATATCAGCAGAGAGAGTAGCTCCAAGTGTGGTGGCCTAAGTCGTCCAGTATCAATAGCGATCATTTTGTCTCGTGTTTCTTATTCACCTAGAGCAGCTTGTTAGACATCATCATCTATGTAGGAGTTAAACTGATAAGAATAGTTGTAATCATCCCAAGGGGTACTTGTGGAATGAGAAACGATGAAGGCCAGTGGCAGAACTACCATCTGAAGGACAGGCTAAAGAGGAGATAGCAGAGAGAGACGAGAGAAACCAGGAGAGTATTGCAACAAGAAGCCAAGGAAGAATTTCAAAAATATTGTTAACTTCCTTGGGTGCTATAAGATGTGAACTGAAAAAAAAATTGATTGAATTTTGCAATTAGAAGGTCACTGCTGACCTTTGGCAGAACAGTTTCAATGAAGTGTAGACATGAACTGCAGGTCTCAGTGGATTGCAGGTTAAACTGGAAATTAATATATAAAAACAGTTAATGTGGACTACAAACTCATCATATATATAGGAAAAGAGAGAGGTGACAGCTAGAGGAGAAAGGAATATTCAGGAAGGGACTATTACCTTACAAAGATCAGAGACAACTTGAGGGCATTTATAGGCCGTGGGGAAGAAGCCAGCAGGTAGAGAATGATTAAAAATATAGAAGAAAGATAACCCATGAAATAAGATCCTAGGTAAGGTTGATGGAGGTTGATCTGAGAGCACAGGAGTAGACTAGAGTAGGATTTCTTTGTTTTAGAAGGAAGAAAGATAAAGGTGGTCACAAAATATAGATGCTTACAAGGTATGTAGGTACAGAGTTTCATATTTACAAACTTGAGCTTATGAAATATAAGGTCAAGCTACATGCTACTAAAAAATTATTATTAGAAATGAACCACCTATCATTTGAGTGCTTGTTATATAATGTGAAACATTAAGAGTTTAAAAAACTATCTCACTTAATTTTATCCTGTGACTCAATGAGAAAGGTATTATTGCTAGTTCTCAATCAAAGAAAGTGAAGCTTAGTGAGTTTAATTAACATAAGGTCACAGAAACATTAAAAATCATATCAGAAGTAGTCATTTGAACCTAGATGGTTCAAACTCTAGGCACATATGCTCTTAGCCACAATTGTGGTGAGTTAAGGGTGGACCTGTGGCAAAATGGAACAGAGAGATTATCATGGACATGGAAAAAAATTGTGATTTATCACTGGGTGTAACTGTACTTGGAGACCATAAATCTGTGGTGGTACACAGCTGCACAACTGGGTTGATTATCTCTAGCAGCAGTTGGCAGTCCAAATGAATGGTCATGTAAGGGAGAATTAGGGTGGGGAATTTTTTAGTTCCAGGCTGGATGGTTGAAAATATTAAGTCATAGCCTAGCAAAAATTCCTGAATTCTAGAGATAAAAAGAAACCCCTAACAGAAAATACAAGATTTCTAACAGAAAATACAAGAAAATGAAATAAGAACTATAAACTAGCTTTAGACTTCAATGAAACGGGAAGGTAGAAAACAAAATAGCATCTACAGACTAGTGAGTAGAGAAAGAATGCAACCAAGAGTTCTATACCTAGTTCTATACTGTCAACGAAAAGGGAAGATATTTGAAAATAAGAAGCAGAGTATATCACCCACCTGAGAAAAATATTTGAAAGAAGAGAAAATAACAAAGGGATGATAAAAGAAACCTAAAGATAGAGAAAATGTAGAAAGCAGGTAAGCAATGAAACATGGACACAAATCTAAAAGAATAAAGAGAGACTCAGGGAATGTGTAATGTAAGTACAAAATAAGGTTTCTTGTAACAAAATACACAAGACAATTTTAATAAGATTGCAGAATAAAACATGCTAAACTATTTCAGCAAAATCTAGGATTAATGGGAAGGGGAGGCAAGGAATTGAAACACTTTTAAACCTCTTGCTGATGTGAACAAACAACAGAGAAATAGAGCATTTTGGCAGGAGAGAAAACCTTTTAAGTTTCCATCTTATGTAACTAAACTCTAAACGCAATAAAGAAGAAGATTTTAAAACAATAAATAACGCATAGTTATAAGGTAGATAACAGTTATAAACCTAAGTACACCAAACAACATAGCAACTAAAATGTAGAACAAAAATTATTAGAAATTCAAGGGGAACTTAAAATGTGATATAGTTAAAGACATTAATATACTTGTCTCAAGATGATGAGGTGGTATAAAATATAATGTAACAGAGGAACTGAATCATTTAACTTGAATACAAATACACACTCATTCCTCAGAGAATAAACTTTTTTTTTGTATGCTTATGGAATATTAACAAAATTCAAAAATGTAGTTGGAAAACCTTAACAAATTAACCTTAACATAGTTTGAGGAAATAAAATAGACTTTACAGATCAGTCTTTGGTGACATGCCAATAAAATTAGAAATATATAATGATAAATGAACCTTTAGGAACTTTAAATTTGAGAAACATTCTTTGACATGACTAGATCAAAGAAGAGATCAAAAATAAAATATAAAAAAATAAATAAGTAATAAAAACATGCTCTTCATTCTCAAACGATGGGTAACCTGTACTCAGAGAAAAGAATATATAGCCTTAAATCCTTAATTAAAGAAGAACTATGGGGCCAGCAGAGTGGCGCAGTGGTTAAGAGCTGGCTTGGGACACCAGCGACCCAGGTTCGGATCCCACATATGAGGGCCAGTGACACTGCCTTCTTTAAAAAAAAAAAAAAAGAAGAAGAAGAAATATGAAAATTGAAAGAACTAAGTAACCATTTTGAATTCAAACAGGAAGAAAAATACACTAAAAGAAACTAGTGAGAGGAAATTAGATAAAAGTCCAAGTCGTGGAACCAGAATATCAGAAATAGTGCATACAAATTTCTAGTTTGATCTCTGTGCAAGCTCAAATATCAGATGTGTTAGAGATCAATATGTATGGAAATAGAAGTAACATATAAATTATCTGAAGGTAATTTTGGCCCCGGTCATTTATCCCCATTCCCCATTATTCATCTACCTCAGATTCCTGTGTGGAACTAAGTGGTTAAGTTGAGTGGGTGGGCAGCTATGCAGGGTTCTGTTACAGCATAATCAAAAGACGGTGGGGGGGGGGGCGGATTTTGTAGTCATGCTACCTCCGGTTGATACTCCTACTCTGATTGCAACTCCAATTTGTGAATTTTTGGAATGCTAAATCACTAATAAAAATCTCACTTAGAAAAGGCAAGACCGCAAAACATAACTAGATTGTATTTTATGTATTAATGGTAATTATAGAAGAACAGATACATGTAAATATATTGTATTTCATTTTAAGATTTCTTTCTATTCTCCTTTATGCATCATACCTCTTTTAAAAAGCTTTTGTCAACAGCAGTTATGTATTTTTGAGGCTTAATACAATATGAGTTGCAATCTTAAAGTAGGAATTTCATCATTTAGTGTTTTAAGTTTAGGTAATCTTTATATTGCTATTGGTAGTTACTATGTATTTTAGAATTTCATTTCCTTTGTCTCTTAGGCACTGTCACTACATCAACAGCTGCTGTTTATTTCTGACTCAGTTTGAATTGATAGCAATAGTACATTTGAATTATTGCTTGATTTGTAGAGGGGATGGAAAGGAAAGAAGAGGTGTGAGAGAGTATAATTTTAATTTTTTGAAAATTTATAAAACCAGACTGTGATAATAGACAATACTTTCCTTTAGGCTTTTATTACTAATTAGAAGGTGAGAAGTGTGTGTGTGTGTGTGTGCGCGCGCGCATGTGTGCTTACCCTTTACAAAAAAAGTACAAGTTTAGCATCTTGTCTGATACAATGTGGAAGGGGGAAGAGGAGACTTCAACACTAGAAAACATTTCCTGTAATAGTTTGTAATGTCTATTATATTCACATTGGTTTTGAGGCCTTTTTTATTCTAAAAGACCCAGAAAAACTAGATATGATAATAATAATAATAATAATAACAGCAACAATAACCACCACCACCACCCATGAAAACTGCTAGATTTAACCATAATAATAATAATAACTGACAATAATAATAGAATGAAATTTGTTTTAAATTCTTATTCTGGTTGGGTTGTTTTTAATTATGTTTAGAGGGAAGACATACAAAATAACCTTTATAAATTCTATGAATTGTGTATAGACCATGCCCAAAGATAAAACTGTATCTATTCATGACAGCTTCCGTTTTTATGTAATTTTACCCATTTTTCAAATTTATGATAATAGAGCTAAGCTTTCTCCTGATTGTTAAACTGATTTTCGTCTTTCAGAGAACAGCTGGAGAAATCATTTCATTTAACTGTTCATTTTTCTTTTTGATAATAACTTCAAAAGAAAGCAGGAAAACGTATTGTGGTTTTATATTTTTAGAGCGAAGAAAGCAGTGGCATGGGTTTCATCATCGGTATAATTCTCTTGATAGGTATCTGAAAGCTTTTGCATTTGTTCCTTTATTTCTGAAACCCCATCACCCTACCTGTGTACCTAGCTTCTCATTTCAAATCAATGCAAAACGTATGTGATAGATATTTTATCTCTGGCTTCACTTAACTATTTACCTTAATTATTATTTATCAGGGTTTTTTTAATTGCCTCTTAGTAAATGTGTATTTTTTCATCTACGTATACTTTTCAAATAGGGTCTGTTATGACATGTATGAAGTAGCAGAGAGTTGTTTTTATTTACCGTTTGTTTCACTTTTTTTCACACACTTGCATGAAGTTTCTAAATTTTGTTCTCGTATTTTTAGATTTTGAAAAGAGAAGGTGAAATCTGAACATGATCTTGTCCTTGTTTCCTTTGTGTCCGCCTGTAGGATGAATATAAGCCAGAAAAGGCCCTGTCTGAAGAGGATTTGAAAAACGCTGTGAGTGTGCACCACGCTCTAGCGTCCAAGGCCACCGACTACGAGAAGAAACCCAATGTGCTTAAGCTGAAAACCGCCGACTGGCGGGTCCTGCTCTTTCAGGCCCAGTATGTCTCATTGGTTTGGTTTGCTCTTGTTTTTTTTAGTTTGCATAGCACTACTTTATACTGAGAGAATCAGGATCTGCAGGGGAGAGTTTCTGAGTTGGAACCAAGGTCATTAGCTGGTTGCATTAGAGAGACAGCTGCCTAAGAAAACTAGAATGAGAAATAGAAATCCTGGGTTCAAGTTTTGGATTTGCTTCAAATTAGCCCTGTGACTTTTATCTAGCCACTTGCCATCTCTAGAACTTAATATCCTCATGGATAAAATACAAGGGTTTCAATATACACATTCTCTCACACCGTGAGTAAAATATACCTGGATTTGAATCACTGTTTCCTAGCTCTTTGTCCTAGTATGTAATTGAACCTCTTTGAACTTCAGCTTGTCACTAGTGTAGATAATAACGTTTATCTCATAGGGTTCTTTTACGAATTAAACTACATCATGTATAGAAAGTTACCTCACACAGTGCCTGGCACATAGAAAAACTGTTTGATAGCAAGTGTAGGTTTCCATTGCTCCTCTCTTCTCTCGCTTTCTGAGCTCTAATAGTCTATGATTAAACTAGAAGGCAAAGATAAAACCTAAGATTGTGGGCAAGAAAATAGGATGGGTGACCAGTCTAATAAGGGTTCCATGTGGAGCATTCCACATGGAGAATTCCTCATTTGGTCAGAGAGAAATCGGATTTTTCAGAGCTGAGTCTCTAGAACAGGAGTGTTAACAGGAGCACATGTCGCCTGGGTGATCTGGGCAGACAGTGTTGTTGTGGAAGGCCTTTACCAGCCTGGGCTTAACTTTAGAATCACTCTCCACACAACACTACCATTCGACCGCATTTGGCAGTGGGGCTAAAATTTGACATCAAGATAGTGAACACAAGTGTCCGCCTGCTTGTTGATCAAAGCAATGAAGAACCCCAAAAAAGGAATAAGAGCAAGAGCAGGCCCTGTGGTGATTTTTGGATGTTGAACTTATGAGGGGATAAAATTGCTGACATCAGGTGAGGAGGAAGATGTAAGGAAATCCAAGTTGCACAGGGTTGTTTTCATGTGGGAGTAAGACAGTTTTAACACCGCAAAGGGAACCGTAGCCAGATGTATAATTAACAGCTATTAGTCATAGAAGTCCTTCAAATTATTCTGTTCCCCAACATTATTTTTTTTTAATCTAAAATACCAGATATAGCTATGGAAATTTAATTACTTCAGATAGAATTATGCAGAGATCAGTCAATTGAAATAACAGAACTGCGGAAATCAGATTAGAGAGGCATAATGGAGTGCGATGAGGGGATGATACTAGCGCAGCCTCAGATTCCTGTGGTTTCTCTTAGAGCGTTCTGTAAAGGAAATGATTTTAGATTGGCTGACAGTTTGCCCATCTTCTGTTTATTGATTATGTCTATGGTGGATCATCTATCCTGGTTCATGGCTACTTCTACCACTCATGTACGTCACACTTCATTTCTGAGTAGTATTCAGCTGTATGGAAATATACCACATTTTGTTTCTTCATTCACTAGTTGACGGACGTTTGGATTGTTCTCCCATATGGACCCTTGTAAAGAATACTACTGGGAACATTCACATACAAATCTTTTTGTGCCTTTATGCTCTTGGGTATATACCTAGGCCTAGGATGACTGGGTTGTACGATAAATTTATAGTTAACTTTTTAAGAAACTGTCAGGACTGCTTTCCAAAGTGGGTATACCCTTTTACATTACATGCTATCTATCAATGTATCCCTCATTTGGATTTTAAATCAAATTATGGGGTTGCAAGAGATGAGTTAATTTTTTAATTAAATTTTTACCTAACCTAGCATCAAATAGAAAGCAGGAGGTTAATAAATATTGATTTTCAAGTGATCTTGCTTTTTTCCCCCTTCTGCCTCCTTGAGGGATAATCACAGCCTATGCTGTGGTAATCATAGGTTCCAGGGCTTTCCATTACCATGGCGATTGCTGTTGAAAATGTTAAATCTCCAATGAAGTTTTGTCAGGGGTTAATTGTACCAAGATGAGTACTTGATTTTATGTGCTATCTTCAATCAGTAATGAGAAATGGTTAAGGTGTGGATTCACGTAGAAATACCCTGACCTAAATACGTCTGTTTCTACAGGAGTCCAGAGGAAATGCAAGGGTGGATAAACAAAATTAACTGTGTTGCAGCTGTATTTTCCGCGCCGCCATTTCCAGCAGCCATCGGGTCTCAGAAGAAGTTTAGTCGCCCCCTTCTGCCTGCCACTACAACAAAGTTGTCTCAGGTAAGCCTTTGAACTTGGGAAAAAGCACTTGGTAAAATAATTTTATTACTATCTGTATTTGAATAATGCTCCCTATCTTGGGGACAAGGAAGAAACTCAGCCAGGGAAGGGCATGTTGTAGAAACAGGGCAAAATGCAGCAGACTGGGTTTTACACTTCATAGAGGAAGCTGGCACAATGGAGTCAAGTGGGCAGAACACAGACTTTCACTTAGTTTCTAAAATTTATATTTATTTACTATCAAGTGGTCATATAGCCCTGGGTTGTTTTTTTTGTTTTTGTGTTTACTAACAGCTCATATTTTTTAAATGACTGGCTAATAATGTTAGACATCCTGCTTTGAAACAAGCTTTTTATTCATCCTTTTTTTTTTTTATTGAACTTTTCCCATATTCCAGGCTGTATTTGATACTGAGTATATAAAAGCATTCCCAGGGATCCACAATTCACAATACACTGGGGCAGGGCCTTACCAACCCTTCAGAGAGAGGAAGTCGGACTGTGTGGGCTGTCCAGCCCATCAGGACAAAGTATGTGAGAACTCTTTTCCAAATATGTTCACATAGCTTGTCTCTTGTCTCCTGTTGTCAGATTGATCTCCCTGAAGATCATATTTTATCGTGTCCCTCTCCTACTAAAAACTCTGTTCTCAGGACATTACATACAAACCAGGTTTGCTGATTTCAAACCTGTCTGCAGTCCCCTATTACCATGGACTGGTTGGGGATTTTGGAAGCTACTTTGATGTCTTTGTGAATTTCTTGTTGGTACAATAATAGAAAGAGTTTCATCTGGTACTTGATATTAACTGGCTCCTCTACACATCCGATATCATGATTATCAATGACACATTTGTTTAATAAATACGTATTATGTGACTGTTGTACTCCAGAGACAATTTTAGGCTCTTGAGATAGAAAGGTGAACTATGACTCCAGCAGACTCCTCCAAGAGTCTCTATTTGAGGTGGAGGGTACCCCAAACACCTGCATCAGGCTAACTCTTCTCCCCCTCTTTCTAAACTGTTCATTATCACATGCTTGGTTTTACATATTTGTTTCTACATTGTCCTTACACTCTCAAAGGTAAAACATATATTTCATTTTTAGTAAATACACATGATGACCTGGGCAGAACACACACACACACACACACACACACACACACACACACTCACTCACTCACACTCACTCACACACTCATACTCACACTCACATACACACATCCCAGAGTTAGTGATAGGAAGAACCTTAAAAACATTCTAGAATGATCTTATTTTCTAGATGGAAAACTGAGGCCCACAAAGGTTTGGTGATATATTTGTGGGGAAGGAAATCATCATATTCTTTTACAAAGAAATTAAATTCCTGAAAGGGCTTGGTCATCTTCTCTTATGTAACACAAGAGGACACTTCTTTTTGGTTATGGCTTTCTTAAAATCTCGAATCTGTCATTTTGATCACATTACATATGCCTTATTTTGCATTTCTGTGGCTTTATGTTCAAAATGAGGAAATATATCAAAAAGTGTATGCATTCCATTTTTAGTTCCAGTTTAAGACATTTAAGTAAGAGATTCTGCCTTAATAAAGGTGCTTGCTTCCTTGGTCTCATGATAAAAATACACAAATAGATGAACACATTCATTTTCATGTACAGACGACTTACTAATATATAGCCTTACTTATAAATAGGACACTAGTACATTTTTTAAAGTAGAAAGAAAACAGAAATATAGATTTTATAGCAAGAAAGAACAACAACAAACTCTTATGTTGCTCTGTACTTATTAATGTTCCTCCTTAACTTCAGCTCACCTTTTCTTCTGAATCTTTTATATGAGGGATTGTGAGAAAGACCAACCTATTAAAAAATAACAATTGGAAAATCCTACTGAGATTAATAAAACAAAATCCAACTTTTGAAGGAATTTTTTGCCTTCAAACAATTTGTTCAATTGTTTTTTTTTTCCTCCTACCTATGTAAGGTGGTTTTTGTTTATGTTAAGTACCCAAAATTAAAGTGAGAAACTGCATTTGCTTTAAGAGTTCATATTTTAGTTAGGTGGATGGAGAAGTCTGCCAACATCCTTTCTGGTCATGAATAAGAGGTAATGCCTTCCTTTTTTCTTAGAATATTTATTATCCTTGAAAATTAAATGCCATGATGCCTTGTAAAGTGAGCTGGCTTAGTCCTTTCTATTCTTAACAGTTTTCCCAGTAGTCTATGAACTACATAATAATAGTAATGGTTTACATGGTGAGCATCCAATTCATGGAAATAATAAGTTTATAAAAAGAAAGGAATCTTTCCTGAAATCGTGTCTCCTCTCTTCTTCCTACTAGTCTGTTTTTTATTTTTGTAAACTTATGGCAAGACTTACACAGATTCCACTTCCTTACTATCTCCCATCTCCTCTTAAAAGAAAACCAATGTGCTTCTCCTCCCATCACTTCCGCAACTGCTGTTACCAAGGGACCCAGTGACCTCCCTGCCACCTCACAGGATATAGCTTTTGTACTAATTTTACCTGACCTTTCTCCCCTTTTCTTGGCACAACATTTTCCCTATTTTTTCTGAACTAATTTAAAAAAAAAATTGTCAAGTGTCTGTTTTGGTCTCTTTCTGAGCACTGGGCACTGCAACATTTGGAGTCAGAAAGAGGAAAAGGACCCAGGGCAGAAGCAATAGGAGGGAAACAGGAGACAATGAGGTCCCAAAGCCCAGGTCAGACACTATAGCCCCAGCTGCCCAAGCCGAAACGACAGCCCTTATTCCGCCTTCAATGAGCCACTAGGATGGCTCTATACCCTCAAGATCTCTCAAGTGCTTCCACTTCTATCCATCTCTTCAACAACTAACTTGTTCTCCCTCTGCATTATTCAAAGTGCCTTTAACATCAGCCTTTCTGCTTCTAATACTTTCCTTCTCTTACTACTTTCTTCGTATTGTAACAAGAATCATTTTTAAGGCACAAATTGACTCACATTATTTTTTTGCTTAAGCTATTATCCTAAGGATGCTGGGGAACCAGTGAAGCATCCAAAAATCCTACACGTGGCAAACAAGACCTTTCATCATTTGACCTTTGTTACCTCCAGAGGAATGTTTCTCGCCTCTTCTTAACACTTTGTGCTCAAGTCACATTTGATAACTTAAGTTTGGTTCCTGAATCCCTGTACTTTCTCCTCTGGGTCATTTGATCCTCTGCTGGGTTATTCTGTCTTCCCATACCACACCTAACTGCTGTTCATCCTTTAAGCTTCATATTAGATATCACATTTCCTCCTTCACCTCCAACACCAAGTAAGATGTCCCTTTCTTGTATCCTCATAGTACTCTGTCCTTATTCTTCCTGTATCTCTAATGATGCTCTATTACAATGACTTGCTTGTTTGTATTTGCTAGCTCAATCCCAGAGCGCATCTGGGTTTCACTGTGACTCCTGAAATGTGTCTGAATGTGCCCACGAGTTCTTCAGTACCTTGAAGACTGGTCCTTGTCCTGTCGCCCAAGCACTACTGACATTTTGGCCTGCATAGTTCTTTGTTGTGGTGGGTTGTTCTGTAAAATGTAGGGTGTTTTGGCAATATCCCCAGCCTCTACTCACTAGATGCCAGTATTTTCCCCCTAGTTGTGACAACCAAAATGTCTTCAGACATTGCCAAATGTCCTGTGGTGTCACAATCCACCCCCTGTTGCTGAGAGCCAGTGCTGTAGCCCAGCCATCTTTCCTTTCTCCATACGCCCGCCCACAGCCTGGCTATGACTCTGCTAAATGCCAGAACCACTTGGATAATTTTAATTTACAAAATACATGTATAACATTGTGAGTGCCCTGCTGGAAAAAATAAATTAAACAGTGTTAGGAAAAATCTAAACATTCAATTAAAAGATTGTTTGGTGCTTTTAAAGGCTCACTGTTCATCACCCTGTCATTTGCAAGCTTTCCTTCAATTTATTCTTGTCTTCTCTCCAGCACATATTAGCCTTCATTATTAAAATTGATTATTGTCAGTGCAGCGTGGTTCTTTCTGAACATCTCTGCTGTGTAGGAGGAGTCACCTTCTTCACTTGTTTTTCACAGCAGTGTTGCCAGAGCACATTTTTCTTCTTCTGTTGGGGGTGGAAGCCTAGTCTGAAAAATTGAAGTTTTGTTTTTCCTTCTGGTGTAGTGCTCCAGACTTAAGATTTCCTGGCTGGCTTTCTCCAGGACCTATTCAGGACCTTTTCTATTCATCAGAGTAGCCATTTTCAAACTTCAGCGTGCCCAGGAATTATCAAGAGGCTTATTTAAAATTCACATTTCCCAGCCTGCTGAGCTTGATCAGGTCTGCACCAGGGACCCAGGAATATGTGCGGTTCTGAGACCCTCAGGCAGTGCAGGTCATACTTAGAAACACTGCACTGTTGCAATCCCCACCTCCATCTCACTGCTTCTTGGGAGACGTGTACCTCATGAACCTACCCTTTCCTGATACCTACTCCTGTTTTCTTCTTTGAAGTCCAGCCATTCTATAAAAATTTGAATCAATGGACTTTTTGAGATATTTCCTCATTTTGAATATACATCCACAGAAATGCAAACTAACGCATATGTAATGTGATCTGTGATCAAAATTATGGATTCAAGATTTTAAGTAAGAAAATCAAAACCAAAAAGAAATGTCTTGTGTTACACAAGACAAGATGACCAAGTCCTTTTCAGCAATTTAATTTCTTTGTAAAATAGTATGATGATTTCTTTCCCCACAAATACATCATCAAATTTTTGTGGGCCTCAGTTTTCTATCTGGAAGATGAGATCATTCTAGAATGAACTGTTAACTGTTGAGGGCCAGGCCTAGTAAGGAACACTGGTCTGAGACAAAGGAAAGTCCTGTGCTTGCCTCTCCCCGCTCATTTTATCCTGTACTTCGACCACAGAACAGTAGAGCTAAGGACTAGGTGAGTGAAGTGGTCCTGGTTCCCAAACTGGCCCCTGTACATGAATGGAATAAAGAGGCAGGCCGCTCCCGATTGATAGGTGGCAATTTTAATAAGCTGGGGAACTTACAAGGCTTGTCTCAGGCACCACAAGAGGAATAGGTGTCTGCACCTGCCCACCGGAATCTTTAAAGTGTATGTAGAGGCCTCAATTGGGTTCAGTCACGTATTACATCCAGGTGGTCTCAACACCACCTTACTCTCATGGCTGTGTCTTTGGGGCAGCTTCTCGCTAAGGATAGGCAAGTGGAACGCACATTCCAAGCACCGGGGAGGATGTGTGGGGCCCCCAATTGCCCAGGTACAGCTCGAGGCTTACCCAGCGGTCATATCCTCTGGCTGACCGCCTCCAGCAGAAAGGTGTTCAGAGGGATTTCAGAGGAGGAAGTCAGCCATGTCTCTCGCTGGCCAGAACCACCCTTCCCAACCCACTGAATTTCATGCTTTAGTCACAAAGCTATCACTTCTACTTGTTAAATATCTTTTATATCCTACGCACATCCCTTAATTCAGACTTTTGCCCTCTTTTATCTAGATTTCTGGTCTCCTAACTTTTTTGATCATTCACCTTATCAACACTAAACATTTGCGCAGATATCCTCCAATATATGTATATCTTTTTATAAAGTAGACTATGTGTCCTACTATCAATAGAACATGAAAAAATGCTCAACATTGTTAGTCATTCGGGAACTACAACTCAAAACCATTAGGGTGGCTGTAATTTTTAAACAATTTTTTATTTAAAAATAAAAATAATGGTATTTGTCTTTCTCCGACTGACTTATTTCACTTAACATAATAGTCTCTAGGTCCATCCATATCACTGCAAATGGTACGATTTCATTCTTCTTTATAGCGGAGTAATACTCCATTGTATAAATGTACCACAGTTTCTTAATCCAGTCATCTACCGATGGGCATTTTGGTTGTTTCCAAGTCTTGTACACCTGAAACTAATGAAAAATTAAAATTAAAATAAAAAAAAAGGAAAATAATGTGTTGGTGAGGATATGGAGAAATTACAATTCTCATACTTTGCTGGTGAGAATGTAAAATGACACAGCTTCTTTGGAAAACAGTCTAGTGGTTCATCAAATGACTGAACATAAGAGTTAACATGTGACCCCGCAGCTGCACCCCCACTTACATATCGAGAGAATGAAAACATACTCTCACACAAAAACTTTTACACAGATGTTCATAGCAGCATTTTATTCGTAATAGCCAAAGGTGGAAATTGCCATCAGCTGATAAGTGGATGAATAAAATGTGATATATGCATACAGTGAGATGTTCTTCAGCCATAAAGAAGAGTGAAGTACTGGTACATACTCTACAATGCAGATGAACCTTGAAAACATGCTAAGTGAATGAAGCCAGTCATAAAAGACACATATTGTGTGATTCTATTCCAAAAGAGTCTCTTCTAGGGGAACTAAAATGTCATAAAATTAAATCAAGGTGATAGTTGCACAACCCTGAGAATGTACTAGAAAACATTGATTGGTACACTTTAAATGGGTGAACTGTATGATATGGGGATTTTATCCAATGCTGACTTTAAAATTCTTCCCAAGGGATTATCTTGCTTGGGATACACACACACTACTTTGGAAAACCCTGGCAGCCTGTTTATATAACCTTACTCACGATCTCGCTTCCCCTGATGTTGCTTTTCTCCAATCCATCCTTCACAGTTCAGGCCAAAATATAATTCGTATTATGCCATTTAGTCTTAGCTGGCTCCCTTTTGCCAACAAGATGCAGCCCAAACTCTCTGTCATGGCCTTAGATGGTGATTGCATTTTTTCAGAATGACTTTTATATTCGTTTCTTAGAGGTCTGTATTTAACATATATTAAATACTCAGTAAAACATTTAATTAAATCATATTGAAGTTATTATGCTGAAGTTCACTAAACACTGTTTAATTTAAGGTATGTAAAACTATTTTAAACATGAAATGATGAAACAAAATCTTTCTGATGGTACTTTTGGCAATAGACCCCCGCAAACTGACTCAAAGGCAGAGATGTTTTTTATTCTAAATCCCATATTTAGAGGGTTTGATAAGGCAGCAATGCTTAGCAATTTGACTTATAAATCGCCTAGCAGATTCCTAGAAATGTCATTGCCTTTTGAATCATCTACTGTAAAACAGGACAAAGGAAACAATGTGAGCCCTGTCCTCTTTACCTTCCCTTTTGTTAATACTTCTGTTTACTGAGGGACTTATATATCAGGTACTATATCAGGTACGTGGGCATTATACAAATAGCTAAGACAATGATCTTGACTCTCAGCTAATGAGAGCTTAAGGTATGTGTTAATGTTAGGCAAATGATATCTGTAAGCCAAAAACTGTGTACCTACTATCTTCTCTGTTGTTCACCACTACATTAGACACTGGGACTGGAAAAGAGGATTTGAGAATAATAACCTTTTTCTGCTTTCAAAGACCTTGTAATCGGTAAAGGAGATAAAAATTCACACATAACTCAGAGTGTATTTTGTGATGAGTATGTGATGTAGACATTTAAGTGTTGTAGTGATGCAGAAAAGGTAGGGATTGTGAGACCTGGAATAACACTGGTTTTGAGTAGAATTTGAAGAAAGGACCTGAGTACAGCCTGCATATTTGACAGCCATGGGAGAGAAGCCATGTTAGGACCGATTGAGTTTACAAAGAGTTTTGAAAGCCAAAGTCAGCATTGATACATGAAGAAACAGAACATTTTGAACTTTGTTTTCAGCAGCCCTTTGCATATAAGAAGGCTGTTCCAAGGCGAGTTTATGAGTTGAGAGGAGGGGCTGCTGTCCCACTATCCTTACCTCTGTCGCCTTGAGCAAATAGTTGAACTTCCTAGATCTCCATTGCCTCTAAGAGGAAGAGGTTAGAAGGGGCAATGACCCGGTTCTCTTTCACTTTAGAATTCCTAGGACTCTGTATTCCGCAATTGGAAGTGGGGGGGGAAGATTGATGGGGAAGAAGTTAAAAGAGGCAGTGGCCAGGTTCTCTTTCACCATAGAATTCCTAGGACTCTGTTCCACAGGTGGAGGAGAAAAAAAGATCGCTGGCAGGAACCATGGCTTTTCCACCTCTTTATCCACAGCACCCCGCACAGCACCTTGCGCATAGTAGGTGAGCGCTGTGGATGGGTTTTCCTCCCCTGGCTCTTTCTGCTATCTCTCTCTGTCCTCACTATTCCTCCTTCCCTCTTACAAAGTGTATTTCTATATTGTCATGCCCTTTTATTTTCCATAGCTTCTCTTCCATCCTTCTTTCCATGAGAAGTAATAAGTAAGACTTACGCTTGGTCTAAAGGATAAAGAGCTGATTTCGGGCCATGCTAGTAGCTGAGCCATCGGGCTGGGCCTCAGAATGAAGGCGCTGTCCCTGCCTCATCCCTCGACTCACTTTGAGATCTTGAACAGCCAGTTGCCTGGCCCCATTGCATCATCAGTTGGAAATACTTCATAGAGATGAAATTAGAGTTCAGTATTTTAAAACAAAATATGAACTTTTCCTCAAAGTACTAGATAAGTAGGAAAACATTAAATCTTAGGCAACATCATCTGCAACTTGCCTTTAGATAAAGTTTCATTGTATATAGTATCAAAGGTTTTCCCAACTTATATGTCAAGTTACTGTTGACATATAACCACAGTAATCTTTCTTGCATCTAGTATTTTAATGCCATTCCTTAACATGTTTTGCAGGAAACGAGTAAACTCGTCATATAGCTTTTTATGCCCGATTACAAAGTGTTAAGTTATCACTTTCTAACTTAAAACAGTTTGTCAGTACATGCCGTTTTGGTTCTCTGTTCCTCTCCTGTGTTCTTTGTCAGATGTATTTCTCTGCCTTCTCTGAAATCCTTTTTGTTAGCATTTTCTCATAAGAACAATATATTTGTTCCCCCAATGAAATGTAACTGCGAAGACAAGGGAGAAAAACAACAGGATTTCTACTTTGTCTTTCTTCTTCGTGTCTATTACAAACTTAATTGTCCCAAGTCTGAGAATGCAACATGTCACCATGGCTGCTGCCTTTCTCCTTCTCCTTTTTTCCATTGGTTTTTGCCAGGGAAGTCTGTGTATCTCCTTTAATGTGGAATTCTAGCATTGGAATAATTTGCATGGTCTACATATCTATGCCCATAAAAGCTACGTGGTATTTTTATTTCACTGATCAAAATGGACAGATAAAGAAATGTGTTTTTTAAGTGCTTTTATTTTGAGATTACTTCCTTTACTCTTGCTTTATGAAGGCAGTGAGGTAGGAGTAAAGCATTGCACATTGAATTTCAACATTTCTTTGACTAGTTTCTTCATAAAAATATAGACTAAATGACTAACGCTTTATGCTGTTATAGGAATAGTCAGGTTTATAAACAATGCATAAACCCTAGTAAACCCAGGTTTTGTAGGAAAATGACAAACATGCTTTACATATTGCCCTGGAATGTGTTCCTCATTAAAATATGTAAGTAGAAATTGTGATTTATTCAACAAGAAAGAGACATTTGAAATTCAAAATTGAGAAGCCTAGATCTAAAGCTTTTGGAAGAATCAAATATCTAAAAGAATATCTACATGGGGACAAGGTCCAAAACTACAGAGAATTTTAGACATCCTTTTACCAAATTATCTAAAATCTTATTTTTAAAGAAAGTTAGTATTTGGATTCTAATCATTTTATTAACCAAAAAAGAAAAGAATTCATGTTCTTAAAATTCACTATAAATCACTGTATTTTACAGTAGAAAAGTATGAACCCAGTAGAAAAGTCTGGACCCAATAGAAAAGTAGGTCCAGTATTTCAACAGCCAGTTCACAGAAGAAGAAATCTAGTAAACATATGAAAAAATACTCATCCTCACTGTAATCAGGAAAAATATGAATTCAAATTACAGGGGCTAATCATTTTATACCCATGAAATTAGCAAAACTCTGCAAGTGTGATCTCAAATTTTGGCAAGGATATAGAATAATGGGGACTTTCAGGCCTCCTGTGGAAATGTAAGCTGGTGGGAACACTTTGAAACAGCTTAGAGTCATCTTACAGATGTGCGTATCTAAAATCCAGAAATTCCACCTCTTGGTAATGCTACTGTAGGAAAATTTTTGCTCATATTCATTAGGCAACATGTTCAATGTAGCATCATTTATAATAGTACACAGTCACCTGAAAACAACCTAACTATCCTTCAGGGAAATGGTACCATGGAATGTTGTACGGTGCTTAACAGGATAGAACTAGAACATATATGTGAATAAATTTTAAAAACATGTTGACTGAAAAAGCAAGTTACACAAGGAAGCTTATAAAGTATAAAAACCTACAGAACATACTCTCTACTTTTATGGATACATGCATTTGTATAGGAATAGCATAGAAAAAAATAAGATGAGCAGGTAAATACAGGAAATTTCAACTTATTTTTATTTATTTATTTATTTATTTATTTATTTATTTATTTATTTATTTATTTTGAGGGCACTGTCACTGGCGCTCATATGTGGGACCTGAACTGGGGCCGCTGGCTTCCCAAGCCAGCGCTTAACCACCGCGCCACTTGGCCGGCCCTTATTTTATTTCTTAAGCTGGGTGTTAGATACATGAGTATTTTTTATATATCATTCAATATGACATTTTTATATACCTGAAACGTGTTATTAAACAAAAAATATACATCATGTTTTTATTTTTTGCAGTGGTCTAGTCACCAAATAACTTTTGTCAAAAATTCTAGTAAATATTTACATATTGCAGTAAATATACAAAAGAATATTACTTTGAAAGAAAAAAGCTATTAATACGTTCTTTTTATTCAGCTCTGGCTGCCACAACAAAAATACCACAAAGTAGGTGGCTTAAATGACAGAAATATTTTTTGTCACAGTTCTGGAGACAAGACGTTCCAGATCAAGATGCCAACAGGCCTGGGGCCTGGTAAGGGCTCTCCCTGTGGTTTGCAGATGGCCCCCTTTTTTCTGTGGCCTCACATGGCCTTTCTTCCATGTTTGTCCCCAGAGAGAGAGTGTGCTCTCTTGTGTCTCTTCTTACAGGTACACAAATCCTATAGAGTAGTGCTGTGTCCTTATGACCTCATTTCACCTTAATTACTTCCTTACAAGCTCCATCTACAAATACAGCCATACTGGGCTTTAACATAAGAATTTTGGAGGGACACAAATATTCAGTCCCTAATATAGTCGACTGTCTCCTAGGAGAAAGAAATAGAAAGATGAATGAGTGGTTGTAAATAAAAGCTACCTGAAGCATTTTTCATTTGTGTTCCGTATTAATTAGTGTACAAATGACAGGCTTGGAGATATAGACCCCTTTCTAAAATCACAAAATATGTTTCTTTCCCCCCCCCCCCCTATACTTTTCTGGAACATCTTTAGAACTTTTGTTTTGTTTTTGTTAGTTGGTATTTTAAAATGAGTCTTGTCATTTTTGATTCACTCCTGCTACCCCTCTTGTTCATTTTCCCGTTCATATATTCTGCTTTTTAAAAATGTTTCATTGTTCTCTTCTATTCTGATGGCTTTAGACTTGGATTTTTTCCCCCTTGTTTGGCTTTTAAAAGAATGTGTGTTATAACAAATCCCTGAGACACTATGTGTGACTCTTATAGTTTCTGAATATCTTTTTTCTTTAATTTATAGTGATGTTATATGATCTGAATATTTATAATTACTCACTTATGGTAGTTTTTCTAATTATTCCCTGCACTCGGCAATACAGTGTTTATATTTTGAAATTATGTTGGTATTATACAAAATGTATTTACCAACTAGTTTAATCAGTTCCCCTTCATTTGCTTTCACCCATTTATTTCTCATATGTGAAATTTATACTCAACAAGAATTTAAATAATTACATGTGAAAGTGGAATAGTAAGAAAAGCAGTCATACCATTTTAAGAAGGCAAGAGAATTCCAGTCTCTTTGTTTCATTTTTTAAATGCTGCCCGAGCACTTAGTGGTCTCTCTTGTTAGGTGACTTATTCCTAAGGTGATATAAATGGTGCCCCTAGAATGGAAATTCTTTGACATAGGATCAACCATGTTGCATTGGTACATAGTTCCTATAATAACACTGCTCAGGCAGTAATCCCCCTCTAGGTACATTTTCATTCAGTAACTGCTTTGCATCAGTAAAGTTGAAGGAAATCAGAACCTCTGCTACTTTGGAGAAATAAAGCATAGCTTGCAGCATTTTTTAGAATACCGTCTGATAGCTTTCAGAGAATTATTTCTTAGTGGAATTGCTTGTCTCAGAAGGGAGAAAAAAAAACATGCAGGCTCTTCAGTCATTGTGCCAGATGGGGACACTAGCAACATTTCCCAGTGGCCATAAAATGGAGAAGCCAAATTGTATGGCTCTCAGGATAGGGGCATACCTGTTAGCGGGTGCCTGCCTGTTGGAGTACCTGTGGGTGGCCGGCCCCCACGAGGACCAGGGGTTCCCTCTGGTGGGACGGCATCGGCGAGGAAAAAAAAAGATGGAGACACTGGAAAGAGGTTCACAGGAGTGTCACACCTTTATTGTTAAACCCTGGCTCCTTTTATAGGGGCTTCTGACTATTAACTCAATTACAAGTTATGTTTCACATGATCATGATGTTTTCTCTTACTCAAAACTTTTACTTTTTTGTAATTGTATCTTTCCAGGGTACACTGTGGCCTGTTCAAGGATTTTACTTATCATCTAAAGAGTGGTTCCCATGACTACCTTACAGGGCATATACTTGAACTATTGCCAAGAGTTTAGCAGTGGCTGAGTGTAGGGCAGAAAACTATTTTTTATGTGATTATAATACTTAGTAGCAAAAGGAATCTCAAACTTTTTCTATCCTACAAAGAGCTGCATATTATTGTAATAGAGGGTAACATCTGTTTCTCACTCAAAACCTCAGTATCTGTTGCTACAGCAATGTACAAAACAAAGAGTTAAAACAAAGCTGTTAATTAAAATAACTCATGGTCAGTAAATTGTCTCTTATCAGAACTCTCATGGCCGAGAGACCTTGGTCTCCTGGTCTCCAAGGAAACCTTTCACAGCTGCATAGGCAAGTAAGCTCAAGGTCAGATGATATCACCAGTTTCTCAAAGACACTGTCTGTTTCTCACAGACAGGATTTGTCCATGCGACCAGAGACCTGAGCCTCAGTTTCCAAGGGGCTTGAGTCTCCTATTTCTCAGTCCTGGAGTCCCCCTCAGACTGTAGCCTGTTTTAGGGAGTTTCCTTATCTTTAGGAAATCTTGCCCCGTCATTGACTTACACAGCCAGCTATCATCAGGGTACCCCAGGAACTTGCCATAAATGCAGTGAAGGTACTGTCTCCTATAGGATCTGATGTGGAGAAAAGGCACATGGGTTCATAGAGGCAGGAGATATTACATGACCAACCATAAGGCAGCATCCCAGACATCCAGTGCTGAGCGTGGATCTTTATTTCAATGTGGCCTTGTCAGACACTAGGATGCTGTCGGCCCCCAACATCTCACCCCTTTTTAATAATTAAAGAAAATAATAATTAAATAAAAGTTATGTACATTGGCAGCAACATCTCAGATACTATTAAGAGTCTGAAGATGGCTGGAAAGAGACTGAGAATGACGATAATCATCACAGCTTCCTCAAGGGCATTAACCCTAGCTTCTAGCTTTTTATAAGTTCCTGAGTGGCTAAAGCTAAAGAAACATTCCTGGACAGCTGAACTACATGTTGGGCAGTATGACGTTTTGTACAAGTGTCATGGTGAAGGCAGCAGAAGAGCCTATAATAACTATTAGAGCAGTAATTTCTAGAATAATTTCTGCAACTACATGTTTTGATCTGACTAAAGCATTAGTAACTGTCTGAAGAACCTGTACTCCTGGGTCTGAATACCAAGGAGAGTCGAGTTTAACCATCATGAGCAAGGAAGGAGGTTGTTGAACCATAAACAATGTTAGGAAATCTGTGGAAGGAGACACACAAGAACTGTTAACACATTTTGTACATGATACATAGAACAATGAACTGTTATGAGTTACATTAAAAATACTATGATGAGTAACCAAAAGAAAAACATAAGGTGCAGCAACACAAGCCTCAAAGGAATACAAAGCAGGATTTTTGGAGGAAGGCACGTGAAAAGTAACAGGAGTGGTGGAGACAGCGTAGGCATTAGTGTCCAGGGAGACTCTATCATCGGCGGAGCCGGATGGGAGGGAGGCAATGGGCACCGAGACATAAAGCCGGATCAGGCGATGTGGAATCCAATCCGGAGTGTCTGTGTCCTGAGGCAATACACAAGCATACCCTCTGGCCCCTTACCCTCCTTTTTAATAATGGGAAAGTCCCATGGATCTTGTCCATTATATTTGGCTGCCTCCATTTCCAATTTGGCAGCATCTGGGGGAGAGAGGATTTCATCCTCACAATCTGAATTAATGTCCGAATCTGTATATTTTTTAACTGAAAAAGCGAGATTAGTTTTAGAGTGAGTTCCTGGAACGAGTGTATCTCTAAATGAGTTCCAGAGAACAAATGTATCAACCGGGATCCTTTCCGGGCTGTGGTTGTCATAATATAACCTAAGTTCTTTTTCTATTTTATCCCAAGTTTCTAAATTAACTGCTCCCTCTTCTGGAAACCAAGGACACGCTTTCTGTACACATTACAAAAATCTAACTACTTTTGAAGTTCTGACCTTCGAACCTCTAGCTACAAGAGAACAGCAAATGAAGTTAATAAAGACTTTTTGTTCTTTAGATTTTGTTTGACCTATGGTCATTCACTTTTTAGAGATTCTGTTTGACCTGACCTGTGGTCATTTAATTCTTAAATTCTGTTTGATCTACGGTCATTCACTTTCTAAAGACTCTGTTTGACCTACGGTCATTTACTTTCCTAATTCTGTTTGACCTATGGTCATTGACTTTCCACCCTTTTCCTGTCTATCTTATGTAGGGGGTCTGTACCACCCACGATGGAGTCCTAGCCTTCCGAAAACACACACCTTTTTCTCTTAAAAAACTAAAATAAAATAAATAACTTACCCTCAGGTCCCTGTTCGGACGGCACTCTGCAGGGGGCCGGCCCCCGCGAGGACCAGGGGTTCCCTCTGGTGGGACGGCATCGGCGAGAAAAAAAAAAGATGGAGACACTGGAAAGAGGTTCACAGGAGTGTCACACCTTTATTGTTAAAGCCCGGCCCCTTTTATAGGGGCTTCTGACTATTAACTCAATTACAAGTTATGTTTCACATGATCATGATGTTTTCTCTTACTCAAAATTTTTACTTTTTTGTAATTGTATCTTTCCAGGGTACACTGTGGTCTGTTCAAGGATTTTACTTATCATCTAAAGAGTGGTTCCCATGACTACCTTACAGGGCATATACTTGAACTATTGCCAAGAGTTTAGCAGTGGCTGAGTGTAGGGCAGAAAACTATTTTTATGTGATTATAATACTTAGTAGCAAAAGGAGTCTCAAACTTTTCCTATCCTACACAGAGTTGCATATTATTGTAATAGAGGGTAACATCTGTTTCTTACTCAAAGCTTCAGTATCTGTTGCTACAGCAATGTACAAAAAAAAGAGTTAAAACAAGGCTGTTAATTAAAATAACTCATGGTCAGTAAGTTGCCTCTTATCAGAACTCTCATGGCCGAGAGACCTTGGTCTCCTGGTCTCCAAGGAAACCTTTCACAGCTGCATAGGCAAGTAAGCTCCAGGTCGGATGATATCACCAGTTTCTCACAGACACTGTCTGTTTCTGACAGACAGGATTTGTCCATGTGACCAGAGGCCTGAGCCTCAGTTTCCAAGGGGCTTGAGTCCCCTATTTCTCAGTCCCGGGGTCCCCCTCGGACTGTAGACTGTTTTAGGGAGTTTCCTTATCTTTAGGAAATCTTGCCCCGTCATTGACTTACACAGCCAGCTATCATCAGGGTACCCCAGGAACTTGCCATAAATGCAGTGAAGGTACTGTCTCCTATAGGATCTGATTGGAGGAAAGGCACATGGGTTCATAGAGGCAGGAGATATTACATGACCAACCATAAGGCAGCATCCCAGACATCTAGTGCTGAGCGTGGATCTTTATTTCAATGTGGCCTTGTCAGACACTAAGATACTGTTGCCCCCCAACAAGTACCTTAGAAGGCCTGGTCTCGGCTCTGCCACAGTTACACTTCATAAACAGCTCTGGAAGCATTCAGTTCTGGGACAAGGCCCAGTTAGGGAGCCTGGATTTGGTTGCCATTTTGCAACGGTACCTGTGAACCCAGGCCTGAGAAAATTGGTAGATGTGGCAGCAGAGGCACACTGGACTGTTGTGATGAATTAAAGTCATTCATCATAAAGCATTTTTGAAAGTGCTCTACGGTGTTGTATTGATTGATTTTCAGACATTAAATGGCTTCATATTTCCTGCAGGAGGAACAGCTGAAGTCTCATGAAAGCAAGCTGAAGCAGATTACCACGGAGCTGGCTGAGCATCGCTCATATCCCCCAGACAAGAAGGTGAAAGCCAAGGATGTCGATGAGTACAAGCTGAAAGATCACTACCTGGAATTTGAGGTATGTGGGACCTCGGCGGAATAAAAGCCTGTGCCTGAGCTCCATTATGACTTGTCCATGAGGCAGGCATTTGTTTGTTTGCTGTGAGGGAAGGCAGCGTGGCCCTAACTTGGGCGAATGGTCTAGGTCATGGTAGCCCCTTATGTTTATAATTCTATTTAAGCATCAAACAAACATCAAAGAATAGCTGTCAGTTTATGTGCTCAAAAGCAAATAGCCTGCCTGGTTGAAATATTGTGTGCCTGCTGTGAGGGGAAAAAAACAGTCGATGGATATGGCAGGGTGGGCAGCCGCTTTTTATGTTTCTTCTCTTTCAGCAGAGTATGAGTCAAAACAAAAAAAAGAAAAAGTAGAGTGGAGAAAATGAGATACAGGGTGGCATGAAGCATCAGCTGTCCCTTGCACATTCTTGCTGTCAGGCAACACCGGTGCATTCCTCCTCTTAACATTTAATGCCCTTCAGAAGACTGATAAGTTGTGGTAATCCATGTACTTACTATAGCAAGTTTGGTTATTATAAAGAATGGGGGGAATTCATAAACTCTGCAATGGTGGGAAATTTAAAAGCAGGTTGAAAGTAGTGTATATATTGGGTTGTCAGAAAAATCGATGCAATTTTCCAACGAAAAACAGAAAAAATACATCATGACTTTTCCGACAACCCAATAGTACACATTACCTTTAGCAAAGTTTTCTCCCAAGTTAAAGTGTCAGCATTATGCAGGATCCTCTGACCCTCGTCTTTCCACTGCCACTTTACAACAATTAAAGTGTCGTTTTTTCCACATCATTTTTTTTTTCTTTTTTCCTGTAGGGTGTTCTGAATCCGTCTTTAGTTCTAGTCTATTTTACTTCCCATCGTTCACCCCTTCATTCCTGTCTTATCACCCTGGTTCCTCCTCAGGCTTGAAATGTAGAATCATCAGAGCACCCTTCCTCTGGCCCTTGCAATCCCCCAACATCTGGTCAGGAGCCAGGTCAGGGTGCTCTACTCTGCAGTGTCTCACACCCATCACTTCCCTACCATTGCTTTTATACATTCTGGGCTTTTCACCTCTCACCTGAACCTGGTGGTTGCCTCCTGTCTCTCTTCAGTTCATCCTGCATACTCCTGACAATTTGTTTTCTAAGGCTCAACCCAGATTATGGCGTTCCTTTGTTCAAAGGGCTGCCCTTGCTTTTTCCCTACACCTCCCCTCACAATTTATCTTTGAATAAAGTCCCCATCCTTTTTGTTTCTAATTTATTTTTCAACTATAGTTGACATGCAATATTATATTAGTTTCAGGTGTACAACAGTTGTGTACCCTACGAAATGATCAACTCAACAAGCATAGTGCCCACTTGGCACCATATGTAATTCTTACAATACTGACTATATTCTTTATGTTGTACTTTAGTGACACCCCCATGACTGTATAACTGGCAATTTGTACTTCTTAATCTCTTTCACCTTTTCCACCTGTCTCCCTGACACCCTCCCATCCCATCTAGCAACCATCAGTTCTCTGTATCTGTGAGTTTGTTTCCAGTTTGGTTTGTTCATTTATTGTGCTTTTTAGATTCCACATATTAGTGAAATCAGATAGTGTTTGTCTTGGTCTGACTTATTTGACTTAGCACAATACCCTTTATGTCCATCCATGTTGTTGGAAATGACAAGATTTCATTCCTTTTTATGGCTGAGTAATATTCCATGGTATATACCATTTTTTGCCGTGTATAATGCTCACTTTTTTGCCCAAATTTGTGAGGGAAAAATAAGGATGCACATTATACATGCGTAGTACTAATTCCATATCTGTATAAGTGTTCTTTGTCTTTTTTTATGAGGGCAGTGTCACTGGCCCTCATATGTGGGACCGAACCAGGGCCACTGGCTTCCCAAACCAGCGCTTAACCACCGCGCCACTCGGCCGGCTCTAAGTGTTTTTAATTCTTTTATTTATGCTTATAAGTTAAAAGTGTAACTCTAAAAATCAATAACAATATCCACATGCAAAATAATACCCTGGAATATGATCATCAGTTTTGTTGAACTTACAGCAAAGAGTTCTTGGCTTCCTATGATGTGTAAATTTGTTACTGGTACATGAAATTCCTTATACCGTATATCTGTTCTTGTATTTTGTAATTATTTGTTACATAAAATTCCTTGTACCATAATATGTTAAAAAATAAATGCTAAAACTCCTTTATGATATAAAAAGCAAGTACCTAAATGTAAACAAGACTTTTTTTCTCTGAAAGTTTGCGCCAAAAACGTGGGTGTGCATTATACATAGCAAAATACGGTATGTACCCTGTCTTTTATCCAGTTGTCTTATCAGTGAATACCTAGGTTGCTTCCATATCTTGGGTATTATAGATAATGCTGCAGGGGTACTTGTATCTTTTATAATTATTTTTTCTCATTTCTCTGGATAAGTACCCAGAAGGGAATTGTTGAGTCACATGGTAGATCTGTTTTTAATTTTTTGAGGAACCCCCATACTGTTTTCCATAGTGGCTGCACCAATTACAGTCCCACCAACAGTGCACAAGGGTTCCCTTTTCTCTACATCCTCGCCAACACTTGTTTGTTGATTTCAAAGTCCCAATCTTTAATCTGAGCGGATTTGGGTTCCTTCTGTCTTTCCACAACATCGGTTTTTCCACAACAAACTCCATGTACGAGTGTATGTCGTCACATTTCTGCTTACTCTCCAAACACACTTTTATGCCTTTGTCGACTCTTTTCTGCCCCAAATGTTCTTCCCCCCTTCTTCATTTCTGAAAGTCTATTTATCTTTCAAGATGCAGACCAAATCCCTCCTGTGAAAAGCCTGCTCTAAACCTGCTAGTTGTGTTTACTCTGCACCAGTCCTTGCCACATTTGGCTTGAAGTTGTTTCACTTTGTCTTTGTATCTATGGTGAATTCCATATCACCTCCCCTGCCCAAGACTGGGGGCCTTTGAAGTGCAGGAACCTCAAGTTCATTTCTAATCTTTGCTCTGTGCCTGCTTGTTGAATTGGACAGGATTCATGGAAACTTTAAAAAGTCTCTTCCTGAGTTTTTAAATTTTTCTTACAAAATGTGGCATGTGATCCATTGCAGATCCATGTCTAATTTTCTTCGTGGTAAAGCAAAGTCCTTGTTCTGGGCTGATGAAGAGAAATCGTTCTTTTAGTAAAAGTAAAAGTTTACTAGCACAAACTGTGAAAGCCTTACCAACAAAAGACTTGAAGATTTTTTTTTTTTTTAAACAAACAAAAAGACTAAGCAGCTCATTTTTCCCTGGGCTTGTTTGTTCTTGGAAAATGGGAGTTCTCAAAAAGCAATCATAAATCTTCACACTTCTAGAGGGGCTTTCAGCTCTAGGTCCTTTTAGTTTCACATGTGCTAATTAAATTTCCCAACACCTCGTTCCCCAGATTCTAGCACTCAACACCTTGCTTTGCGCCCTGGACTCTAAAGGCTGAGAGCCCGTCCCCAGGAGAGGGGGACAGCTGCAAGACCATGGAAAGGTTGCCACTGCCAGAAGCACTTCCTGCTTTTGAGTCTACTGTAGTTCCCCTTCTCTGAAAAATGTAACCCGGCAAGAGCCAGCATTGTCATCACCTGACGTGAATTTAGACCAAGCTTTGTGGGGAGAAGTTTTGTTTCATCCCATTGTCACCTCCAGGAGCCTAAAGATTACATTCCAGGGCCCTCTTGTGCTAATAATGTCAAGCATGCTGGATTGTCTGTCAAGATGCATTAACCCGTGTAGAAGGATACCTCACTTTATAGGTGTTATCTCAAAAGGATTTTATAATTAGTCATTGTTTTTTTAAAGTGAATCATTAGTTTTCACTAGCTTAAAATTGAAGCAGTGTATCTTGAGTCCATTTTGCGCTTATTTCAGCCACCAGAATTTGTACTGGTGCAGATCCTTTGCATGGCATTTAGTACTTGGCTTGATCAGCATCATTCCCTGAGCAGGCTGCTTCATCCCCTGAATAGCAGGTGAGAGTTATTGGCCACTTGGTGTATTTTGTTTACTGCTCTGTCCTCAACTTCTAGAACATGGAATGAGTGCCCAGTACATATTTTTTGAATGAATGAAGGAAGGAAGGAATGGAATTGTATTATTGTGAATAAAAGATAACATCAGAGGAAGTCGTTCTCTGAGAACGCTCAGCGGCTCCCCTGAAAATAAGTCTGCCAGGCAGGTGTGGAGAGACGATAGTGTCTGCAGTTTAATTCAGTGTGCCCCTCGCATGGGCAGTGGCAGGCCGGGAGCTTTAATCCGCCTGCAGCCTTGTCGCCAAGTAAGAATCACAGGTAGGAATTAGCTCTCTCACCTAGTACCACAGCCAGGGTCACCCTGTGGTTTCTGATCATTTTCACATCTTGATAAGGAAAATCGCTTTTATTTTGTTAGAACATTAAGCTGTTAGTAATTATGCTGAGGGTTGCTCCTGACTCCATGCATTTCAGTTATTCCCCAAGTTGCTTTGAGTACAAGCAATTCTTCATGGTGGGCCAAATTCACAGCTCTTTCTATGCCTTAGAAATTCTCTAAACCCTGACTGACAGTAAAGAAGTAGCAATTCTGGTAAATAAGTAAGATCATACTTCTTTAAAAGTCTGCATGGACCCAGGAGACTTATATCTATCTTAGTTTGGTAAACTCACTTAAAGCAGCAAACCGCACTCAGAATGGACTGCAGTTGCCTACATGCATGCCTCTGTCTTAATTGACTGTTGATTTTTTTTTTATGCTTTTATTGGGGAATTGGGGGAGGGGAACAGCATTGGGGAATCAGGGAAGGGGAACAGACAAGTTGCTGTCCTTTTGTTCTTCAGTCTAGTGGAAGACGTCGCTTCACTGGCCCATGTTGGTATTATCATTGCACACTTCCCGGCTGAGGCAGATCGGTCACCAGCCATTGGATGGCCACTCACGGCGGCTCATGGCAGCTGCCAGCCACTCACAGTAGCTCACGGCAGCCCAGCTCCAGGTTGAGCTGTTGTTCACCATCTTAGCTGTAGAGGGCACAGCGTCACTGGCCCTCATGTGGGATCTGAACCAGGGCCCTGCTGCTCAGAGCTGGTGTCCCAAGCCAACTCTTAACCAACACGTTACTCGGCCGGCCCTTGACTGTTAATTTTTGACTAAACTGGTGTTCTCAAGCTGTGGCTGTTATTTGTTTAGAAGAGTTCACTTGGAATCTAATCTCACTTTTGAGAGAGCTGTTAGGCAAGCCTACATTAAACTCACTGTCGTTTACCAGTTTCAAAAACTACATATCAGGAGGAACCTCGTTTCCTTATAAATTAACTTATTTCTACTTTATTTAGTACCCATTACCCTTAAAAAGATTGAATTGATCATCATGTTTTTAGTGCATTTGGAAATTTATCAAGATGTGACAGATGGATGATTTTTATGGGATATAAAAACTTACAAAGGTCCAGCCAAAGCACAGCATCTTGAGCTGTCCCAGGAAACTCCTGGGCCCTCAAAGAAATTCCCTTAATAGTACTGTCGTTGGCCCCAGAAATTTGGCTGTATTTTTCTTTAGCTTTAAAAACAATAGCAGTTAGAAAGTGAAGATACTGAGAAAGAGAAGATATTGTTTACTCCAAGACGTTTTTCATGTAACATTTAAGATGTTTTCAGTGCTTAAGTAATGAATTCAAAGACCTGAGCAGAAAGAGGGAGATTGTGCAGTAGCCTAAACCTATTAAAAATATGACTGGAGATAAAAATGACTGCTTTGGAGTCGGTTCCAGACCACCACAATAAAGCGAGTATCACAATAAAGCCAGCACATGAATCTTTTGGTTCCCAGTGCATATAAAATTTATGTTTATGCTATATTGTAGCCTGTTAAGTGTGCAGCTAGCATTTTGTCTAAAAAAACAATGTACTGTATATACCATAATTTAAAAAATAACTGAGCTCTAAGACATTTACTGAAGAGGGATTACTGAGGGTCAAGTTAATAGAGGTTCATTGTAGAGCCAGTTGGAAATCTGGTGGCCGACACAGTGCCAGTGAACTTTATGTGGCCGCCAGACCAATGTCATCACGTTTTCTTTGGCCTGCACAGTGCTTGCTTTCATTGTAATTTGAATGCATTTATGGGAGACAGGCAGCCTCCTCCCCAACACTTCATTATAGCACACCTGGTATGTCTTCACATTGTATGATTGGTCTGGCCCCTGCAGCCATTTGCGTTTGCCATCCCTGGTACAGAGGCTGAGCCAGTTGTGTAATTTTTGTGTCATAGGTCTTCGAACGTGGCCTCTGGAATCAGCTGTCCCTTTGATCCCGGTGGGGCAGATCCCCCTGAGTGAGGACTCAAGCCCTGGGCAAAGAGAGCTCTTGGCTTCCTGTAGGAAAGTGAGCCCGTATAGAGTTTAAAGTGAAAGTAAGTTTATTTAGCAGAGAGTAAGTAAAGGCCACCCACAGACAGAGTGGCTGTCTCTAATCACTAGTGGAACAGAGCCCCCCTCCATCCCCAGACTAAGGTTTATATGTGTCTTCTTGTTTCTGTGGAAAACATTTCTAGGTATGGGAAAAGGAGGAAAGAACAATGGTAAGTTTATCTTTGTCCTCTGTAAGGTGCAAGAATGAGGGCAGGTTTATCTTTTACTTTTGTAAGGTACATCCTGTGGCTTCTTTGTGGTAGGTTTAATTATTGGAATGGCCATAATGTAATCTCTTTTCTCCATAGACTTCGGAGGATTTGTTCTGTGCGATTGATTAGCATCTGCCCGAATTCCGTGTCTTGTAGCATGTAGGCAGCAGGCTTAAAACCCAACATTCTAGTTCCTCCTTTTGTAAAAAAAAAAAAAAAAAAAAAATAGCCCACATGCCCCTTCGCCTTATTACCTTCATAGTTAGAAAGTGGATATTTCCAGGTATTTGTGTTTTCAGGTTCTGGTCTAGCAGGAAAAAAATTTTACTTCCCTGATGCCTCAACCCACATGTGGAGTAAAGTTCCTTTGGCTTAATGGGCTACAATTCAGCCAAGTGCCCACTCCTGAATTGCGACATGGAGTAGTATATGCTTATGTCTTAAGACAATTAAAACCCACACTAATCACATGGCTAGGAAGTTGAATTTTAGGAACAACATATGACCACTACAACAAAACATATAAATGTCTTAGGGCAGAATATTGCAAATCTAGAAAATGGAGGGCATTCTTGAGGCATAATGCATCTTTTTCTGAATTTTAATTTTGAGTGGCATGTAAAATGGCATGTATTCCTTCTGAAATTGATATATTTAATAATAAGAGCACATGCCATGCAGCTTCATTAGGGAAACTCAAAACAGTTCATATGTAGAAGTGCCCAAAATATGTTTCTAGTTGTAAAGCCTCAGTTTTATTGTTGGGTTGTTTGGCGCAGGGTGGGTGAGTGGTCTGATGTATTTGTTTTTGAACAAATTCTCTGGGCATGATCTTAGTCCTGTTTCCTCAGATTGCTTATTTTTTAAAAAAATTTTTTTATTATTTATTTATTTATTTTATTATTTTTTTTTTTTTAATTTTTTTGAGGGCAGTGTCACTAGCCCTCATATATGGGACCCGAACCGGGGCCGCTGGCTTCCCAAGCCAGCACTTAACCACCGTGCCACTCGGCCGGCCCTCAGATTGCTTATTTTTTTATTTGTCCACATCAGAGAAGTAATTTTCACACAATGGACCACTTTTCTCACTGGAGCCGTGCAAGGGCATATCTCAATACAATGCTGTCTGTCACAAGTCAAATCCGTCTCTGAAATAAAATGATCTCGCTATTAGTTTATAAGCGGCCTTGATCATAAAAGTACAAAGATAGCAGTTATTACCCTTTTCTCCCTAGTGAAAGCAAGAGAGAAATTCCATTAACTTACTTGAAGATTAGTAGCAAGTCCTGGTCTCAGCAACCAAGTCTAGCCTGGAGTCCAGTGCCATCTCCTTTACAGAAAGCATCACAAAGGCAATTACACATGTGGATCTAAGAAGCTACACTATTACAGGTTAATAGAATTCTTGGGGAAATAAGAATTTTCTATTTGTAATAGTATGCTAAGTATTAAAATCGTAAGTCAAAAGCTGGAGACCTAAGACCAGCAGTTATCTAAGCACTCAAGTCCAGTTAATAATAGAGACGTAATTCTTGCATTGCCGTTCGGAACTGCATTTTGTATGACTGAAAGAGGGCTAAGAAGCTGTGAATGTAATCTACAAATGATGACATGTGCTTTTGAAAGGAGGAGAAGCTTAGCAACAGGATTCTTTGAATCACATTTTAAATAGATAATTGAGAAGAACTAGGGCCAGACCCCCAAAGACAGAATAAGCAGCTAGTCATGTGACTTGAATTCCCTGACCCCATATCTCTCCATAAGCCTGAAAAGTCTGCTCTGAGGAGGTATTCTTTGACTTAGGTATTGTCTGAGGAAAAAGAGCAAACACTTGCAGTAATCAAGTGAGTACAATTGGGGAAACGGCTAGCCTGGGAGTTAGGAGGCCATTTTAGTTTTATCCTTGATGTGTAATACAGTTATGTTCTCTGGGCCTCAGTTTCCTGGCTAGAAAATGAAGATGGAATCAGGTGAACTAATCTACAAGGTACCATCCAACTCTACACATATTTTTGAAGAGAGTCATAATTACATCAATTAGTGTGTTAAAGTTGTTAAACACAGAACAGGAATATTTCGACTTGGCGATGTCAGGGGATCTAGACCAGTACTATCCAGTAGAGATAGAATATAATTCTCATACGTAATTTAAAATTTTCTAGTAGCTATCTTTAAAAGTTCAAGGAAACAGCTGGGATGAATTATAATATTTAAATTTAACACAGTATGTCCAGAATATCATTTCAACATATTATCAATATAAAATATTAAGATATATTACATTCTTATTTTCTTACTAAGTCTTCAAAACTTAGTGTACATTTTACACTTACGGCATATCTCAGTGCAGACTAGCTACATCTCCCATGCTCTGTAGCCGTATGAAGTTAGTGGCTGCTGGATTGGCTAGGACCTATGTAGACCATGCAATCTGCTTAAAAGTCAGTGAGGGATTAGGAGGCCTGATAACAGGCCTGAGTACCGTACAGGTTTTATGCTTCATTGAAGAGAGAGAAGCTGAGCAGATATGATATGCAGCTGTTGTGCACCCATAAGGCTTTACAGAGGTTGGCAGATGGTGTCCATTCTGATTTAGTGCCCATGCTGTACCAGTTGTTTAACATTTTGATTATTAGCTCTGGGTAGTGATGCACTAAAGAGGGGGCCCACTTGGTGTGAGTGCCTTGTAGCCTTTTCATGTCAGTAACTTGTGAGACAGGAGAAAACTGAATACATGCCCTCACAAGTAAAGTTCTTGCGCAAACAGTGTGAATCACCGCCCTCCCAGTTCCGTTACACTTTTAGGTAAATTATGCTGTCCATTCATTTGCTGACTGCTGGTGGCATATCCTTTCCTAGGCTAACTCTGGAATCAGACAATGAAAGGAGGTGTGGTTTTTTATGTGTTTTTTTGTTGTTGTTTTTATCCAGAGTACTTTATGTTAAACTACATTAGGTGTCTTCCTATCATTTTCTAGAAAAATCTATGTGCTTTGTAAGAGCTTTAAAAACTTGTTTGCTCATGTACCTGATATGAGATAAAGAAGCTTTTTGTGGGTAGCGGGCTATTGAGGTGTATCTAGTTCAAAATTACTCATAGACTTATAGTGAAAACTTAAAATGTTTTCAAAAAATGTTTTCTCTGGACATATGAAGACCAAACATCATATGCAAGCCAAGAGATGTTTGTTATAAGAACTCTTAGCACAGCATTCATTGGAAGGCTAGAAATTGGTTTCGTTCATGTCATACACTTCTTGCAGGAGCGCTCAGCAACTTGTCTACTTGTGTTCCTACTTGAGGCATACTCTTGCAAGGGAGAGAGATGTAAGAAGAAGACACAATACCGATCACACACACACACACACACACACACACACACACACACAGGAATAGGCAGGGTACTTTTACAGTAGCTTTCTTCCCTGACCAGGTTTTGCCTTTGACAAAATTGTGAAATAGGTAAATCATGGCCGCTTTTCCTGTTTCCCTTCAGCCCCCTACTCCCATCTTGTGGTTCACCTTTCCTTCCCAAAGATCAGTATTGTGACTTCTTCCATCTATCTTGCTTCCAAGTAGCTCTCACCTACCAAGAGAATCCTGAAGGCTTACAGCTGGAAAGTGGCCACATCCCATCATTCTGCCCATGTGGACCTGAGATCTGACGGAAGCAAGGGATTTAGCTAAGGTGTCGTTGCTCAGTGTTCTGACTCCACAGGTGTGTTACCAAGACAGGCTCCAAATTGGACACAAAACTGGCAAGATGGTAGCTTATGGTACTTCCACTTAAAGGGACATTTGAACTGGGAATACAGAAGATGTAAAAATGCTTTAAGCACAAAAGCAATTAATAAACCTAGGTGGTAAAATGTGATGGGAAATTAGTGGAAAAGTAGCTTCAAGCAAAGGTCCTCCAAAGCCTCCTCAAATCTGACTTTAAAAATTTCCTGGAGGGCCGGCCGAGTGGCGCATTGGCTAAGAGCTGGCTTGGGATGCCAGCAGCCCCGGTTTGGATCCCACATATGAGGGCCAGTGGCACTGTCCTCTACAGCTAACAACAGCTCCACCTAGAGCTGGGCTGCGCAAGCCCCGGTGACGATCTAGGCTGCAGCCCCTACTGCAGTGGGCTGCCATAGGCTACAGTGAGTGGCTGGCAGCCAGCATTAGTAGCTGGCAGCCAGCGTGAGCTGCCAATAGCCGCGGTGAGCGGCCGTCTAGAGGCCGGCGACTGATGTGCCTCATCCGGGAAGAGCGCAATGATAATACCAACATGGGCCAGTGAAGAAACGTCCTCCGCAACTAGACTGAAGAACAAAAGGACAGCAACTTGTCTGTTCCCCTTCCCTGATTCCCCAACATGTTCCCCTCCCGCAATTCCCCAATAAAATCTTTAAAAAAAAATTTCCTGGAAAGACTAACCTTATGACTGGCATTTGCCATTTTGGAACTGTGAGTCTGTGCCAAACAAATTGCAGTGAAAAATGCAGGAACATGCCTCAGAGGGATCCCTTGTATAACTTTAGAGAATTCTAATACAATCAAAAACATAAACAAAATATAAACCGAAAGATTAAGAGCATGACCTGTATAAAAATGTCATAACCAAGTAAAATTTTGTTTTAGATGTGCATTCCATAAGGAAAAATTGAATGAAAGACAAACTTTTATCATACAAGAGCTTTTATCCAGACAAGTAGTGGTTCTTTAGCTCAAATTACTTATCTTGGGTATATAGAAACAAACTTCCTATCCCTGTGTTTCAGTGGACAATTTTTTTTCCATTTTACTGCACAGCAAATTTGTTAATCCCATTAATCCCATCAGAATGAATTTTCTTTTTTAGTTATTGTATACTTGGTTATTAACAAAACCTTCACGCAAGGCCAGGCTGGACGGGGCTTTTGAGAACTGGCGTAACCAGAGACCCCAGAGCCAGAAGTCTTCTGAGCGACAGGTCTTTGTAGGAATGCCCTGTTGGTGGGTGGGAACTGGACCATTCATTTCTTGAATTTTCTACCAATGGGAAAAAAATGTGTACTATTTTCTAAGTGAGATTTGTGGACTTTTAAATTCAGAATTTTGAGTTTACATTTTTTAAAGATAAAAATCTGGGTACTGGGCCGGCCAAGTGGCGCCTTGGTTAAGAGCTGGTTTGGGACACCAGCGACCCCAGTTCGGAGCCCACATATGAGGGCCAGTGACACTGCCCTCTACAGCTAAGATGGTGAACAACAAACAGCTCCACCTGGAGCTAGGCTGCTGTGAGTCCCCAGGGACGGGGGTAGGGGTGGGGGGGACTCTTTAAAAAAAAAATCTGGGTACTAGTATTAACTGGATTTATAGAAAGGGTTTTGAGGGGTAGAAAAACAAAATGAGAGAGGGAGCAGTGTTTTAAAAACTGCTCTCAGCAGGAAGCGGGAAGATGGCGACCTGCCCTCAAAGGTGAAAGCACCACGGGATCTGCCTGCTCAGGAGGGCCCTGAGGAGGGTAATAGCGGGACCAGGGGTTGGGGGACAGTCCACTATTGGTCTTCCAGCTCTGCTTCCTCTCTGAAGGGCCTGCGGGAGAGCTTTTTGGGGGCAGTGGAGTCGGCCTGAGTTGGCAGCTAGTGAAAATTAGATACCATAGGAGCATCCAGGCAGGGAGAGCCAGGGACAGCAGAATGGACACAATGATGCTCTTAAACCGCTTCTCCAAAACCCAGCCTTTTTTTGGTCCATATTACAGCTTTTTGACCTCTTCTGCCTATATATTATTATACAAAAGTAAGCTTATTTTATTCTATATTTTAATTGGGGAGTTGGGGGAGGGGACCAGCCAAGTTGTTGTTCTTCCATCTTAGTTGTGGGGGCGCCAGTTGCCATCTGTGGCCTCTAAGCTCAAGGTGCTGTGTTACAATCTTAGTTGCAGGTGGGCGCAGCCACCATCTCATGGGGGAGTCAAACCAGCAGCCTTGTTGTTAAGAGCACGCTCTCTATCCACTGAGCCATCTGGGCGGCAGCTCAGCTCAAGGTGCCAAGTTCAGTCTTAGTTATGACCAGGCATAGCCCACCATCGAACAGGCAATCTTGTGTTATACCAGCAGAGCCATCCTGCCACCTGTAGGCAGCTCAGCGGCCCTCAGCTCGGGCACAGTGTCACTAGCCCTTGTGAGAACTGAACCGGTGGCCTTTTGCTCAGAGCCCACGCTCTTAAGCCAACTCTTAACCAGCTGAGCTACTCGGCCAGCCCAAGTAAGCTTTTATTTTAAGGTTTTTCTCTTTTTTTGAAGTCACAAAGTTCATTTAGAGAGCAGTAGAGCCAAAAGGTAGACTGAAACAAAGTAATTGAATTCACACTTCCTCAGGTTTTCCCAGAAAGCCAGGAATACAAATCATAGAAACCCAAAATGTGCGTATTCGCTGAAGCCTGATATGGGAGTCGCATAGGGGACAAAAACTTTAAAATTTTCATTTCAAAAATCTAAGTGCTAGCATAGCTTTCAGATAAGAACTTATAGAAAGCTCTGTTTTGAATGTAATTACTTTCTTAAGTTAGCAAGTACTGGTGGGTGAGCCAGCTGATCAAGCAGAAAGTCTGTGCAAATCAGTTTTGCCGTCATCCCCCATAGAATGCATAATGGGCATGAACACAGTCTATTTGAATAAGCAGTTACTTCAAGAGCTCCTTGTTTTGTTCGCTCATTTTTATTTTTTGGTTTATTTCCTTGTTTTCCAGTGTAGAGATCTGGGAGTAAAAATTGTTTTGCTATGTACATGACATTCGTTTTCTTCTCATTTCATTTTAAAATGAAATGCCTGCCTGAGAAAGCGGAATGTCAGGAGGAAATGTATTCCGGATTTGATTGTTGAGAGCACAGGGGTCTGAATGCAAATGGCTAGTACTGTGTTACAGTTGCCAGTGCAGTTTTATCTTCATTCAGGTTGTGGCTATCATATTCACATCAGAGGTCAAAAGGAGATAGTATTCTGTTAAATGAAATAAAAAATAGCATGCGGGGCTCGTGAGAAAAGAAACTCCTGAGTCAAATGCATGTAAATTTGTACGTGGATGTGATTAAACTTTTCAAATAACATCAGTCGTTTTTTCGGGTTTTTTTTTAAAAAAACAGGCAATTAATATTCAATCTAGGCAGCAGCTTGCTGGGCCTTAAGAAGTGGTCTTTTTTTATTCCTCCCTAGTAGGCACTGCTGCTAGTGAACAGTAGATAAAGAAGCCATTAAGCATTTGAATTGTCTTGGGCTCTGATACTGAAGGCTTCATGAAAACAGCAAATTTTAAGGAGGAAATTAAGGGAGAGAGCTTGGTGAATGGGCAAAACCACAGAAACAAAGTTCAGATACTTAACTGCAGAGAGTAGCTCCTGGACTCTGATTTGGTAAAATCCCATCTTGGGTTGTTTTTCTGATAGTGGAGTTAGATTATGCAGTTACTCTGCTCGAAATGTATTCACACTGTCGGAGGATTCCTAAGGAAGAATGCTGAGCACACAGCTCTGAAATGTTTTAGAATTGATCTGAGAACAAATCGACGGAGACTCAGACAAAGTCTTTAATAACCTGACTGAAGGCAGCAAATTGCCCCGGAGGCACAACTCATTCTCACACTCTCTTTGCCCGTCTTAATAGAAGATACCTGAGCAGGCTATGCAATGAAGACTGAAGAATGATTTAGGAAAATGAATTAACACCACAATTATTAGTTAGTAGCCGTGTCAACACCAGGCCACCTGAGCCCGAGACTCTTTTCCCTGCCACCATGCCTCTCATTGACATCCCATCTCATTTTTAACCCTATCTAGTGGCATGAAATTATATGAATGAAAACATTCAGGGTTTTTTGTTTGTTTCTTCTTCCCTTCTTACCTTCTGGTTATGAATTATTGTCAGAGCAAAGATATAAAACTTCAATATTGTTATTGTTTATTTGTTTAGTGTCAGCACAGATTCCTTTCTGTACTGATATTGAGGAGGCTACTGCCCTCTGACCCTGGCCTTAGAATCTTAGGTTAATATTGAAGCATTTCTCAAGGGTAAATGGGCTCGTGATATGTTACACGTAAATTACCTGTAAGAATGATCAAGTAGGGGAATTCAGATATAAATAACCATCAAAAAGTCTTCATCTTTTGATGGATGCGTTTGTTATAAGGTACATTTAGAGGCTGCTCGTCATGTCAGAATGAGATGTAATAACTGTCGAAATGAAGAACAACCAGAATCCACAGCAGTCCAGTTTCTCTTTATTTTTAAGCTCAACCTGGACAATAAAATTTGGTTTTCATTTACAACTACATAAGAGACACTCAGAAAATAGGCATCTGTTTTCTGAGCCTCAAAAGTATGGTATAAACTACTTTTCTTTCTCTGTAGAAAGAGAGCCCCAGTCTTAAGCATGGCAGCCTCCCCGGATGCCTGACTGCTCCACCCCCACTCCCAGTACCCTGTGCAGGGTTTGCTGTACATGGCGTCTGACAGCCGCAGTCAGGTGGATGTGGACATGGGGAAGATACAGACAAGTCCGTGCTGAGTGGTCGTTCATGGGCCTCAGTACTGCCACAGAGGCTCAGACTGCAGTGTTTTTGTGGGAAACGTGGGAAGAGTGGAATGCTGAAGACTGAAGTGTGTCCCCTGAAGTTACTGACATAGGAACTCATCAGGCATATAGATATATATATATACCTCTACATCTGTGTATATCCACCTTATTTTTATCTTTCTAAAATTTGCCATATTCAGAGTTCAAAATATGTTTTCTACTAGATATGAGAAATTTATTTTCTCATTCCTTCTTTCTGTTCATACATTCAATAGATGTTTATTTGGTGTGTACCATATGTCCTCTGTGCTGGCGACATATGAGTAAACGAAAGCAAAGTCCCTACCGTCATGCGATTGCATTCTAATATTGGCAGGGGAAAGATACGCAAGTTTTTTTTTTTTTTAATAAGTAAACTATAAGGCTGATGGTGAGAAGTGCTAAGGAGACAAATAAAGCAGTGAATGGCAGTCAGAGTAGGTGTTTGCAATGTCAGCTTTGGATGGCCACGGAAGGCCTCAACATAAAGTGAGCTGAAAGATGTGTAGGAGGGGAGACAATAAGCCCTATGGATTCCTGGGGCAAGTACTTCTGGGGCAGAGAAAACAGCAGGCACCAGAGGTCCTAGAGCAGGAGTGCATCTCCTGTGTTCAGGGAGAGCCGGGGAGCAAAGAGGCTGGTGCACAGTGAGCACTGAGAGATTAGACCAGGGAAAGGGGGAGAAGGGACTGCACAGATTAGGGTTTCCTGGGCCATTTTAAGGATTTGAGGTTAGGAAGGATTTTTACAAATGAGAAGCCATTGGAGCCTTTTGAGCAGAGGTAATGTGTTCTAACTTACATTTTAACAGGTCGCTCACATTTTTTTTTTTTTTTGAGGGCAGTGTCACTGGCCATCATATGTGGGACCCGAACCGGGGCCGCTGGCGTCCCAAGCCAGCGCTTAACCACCACGCCACTCAGCCGGCCCCAGATCACACTCACTTTTAAGAAGAGTGCACATGGGAGGCAATGAGGGAATCAGGGAGACCAGTTAGGTGGCCCTTGCAGTAATCCAGGCACAAGATGACTGTGCTTGATCCAGACTGGAGGTGGTGCAGGTGGTGAGAAATGGTGTGATTCTGAATATACCCTGAGAGGGCCGCCCGAGTGGCGCGGTGGTTAAGCGCTGTCTTGGGAAGCCAGCGGCCCCGGTTCGGTTCTACATATAAGGGCCAGTGACACTGCCCTCAAAACAAACAAAAAAAAAAAAAACAAACAAAAAAACAAACAAAAGAAAAAGCACTGCCCTCAAAAAAGAAATCTCCTGGGCCGGCCCAGTAGCGCGGCGGTTAAGCGCTGGCTTGGGAAGCCAGCGGCCCCGGTTCGGGTCCCACTTATGAGGACCAGTGACACTGCCCTCAAAAAAATATATATATAATAATGTTGTAAAAATTTTGTGGCGTGTCAGATAGACACATGTCTTGTTAGGGAGACCACTTCACGGATGGAGTAGAGGCTTGATCACTGCACTGTACACCTGAAGCTGATGTTGTATAGTATTGTATGCCAACTGCAACTGAATATATGGATGGTCACGGGATGTGGAGTATACTGTGAAGGGGAGTCAGGGGAGTTGTGATGGATATGTATGATATGGGGGGGAATGGGGTGGCGAACTGGGGGAGGGGGTTTTCACTATGGGGGGTAAAGAGTATAACTATTGCATTGTGTTGTACACCTGAAACTAATAAAATTAATTAATTAATTAATTTTTAAAAAAAAGAAAGAAATCTCCTGAATATACCCTGAGGATACAGGGACAGGAGTTGCTGACAGAGTGCATATGAGATATTAGAGAAAGAGAAGAATCAAGGAGCGAAGTTTTTTGTTTGTTGTTTTTTGTTGTGTTTTTTTAGGGCAATGTCACTGGCCCTCACATGTGGGATGGAACCGGGGCCGCTGGCTTCCCAAGCCAGTGCTTAACCACTGCGCCACTCAGCCAGCCCCCAAGGAGCAAAGTTTTGATTGTCAAATTTTCTTCTTCAGGATTTTAGAAGTATCTCTAGCCTGCTTCTAAATAGTAGAATACTGACCATTAGCCAGATCCAGGAACTGGTATAGAACTCTCAATTTTTTGGTTAACTCTTAGAATTTCTTAGGTATCCTCCTACATGTTGTAGGTTTATAGGGAAGGACTCAGAGAACTGTGCTCTGGCCCTCACAGAGATAATCAATTGGTATAAAACTATTAGTTGAAATAATAAAATAACCATTGATTTAATATTCATTATGTGATCACTGTATGGCCTATAGTGGAATAATGTCCATCAATAATTTATTGAATATTCAGAGAAAACCCAATAACTACATCATATGAAAGCCTATTAATCAAGCATATATTTTCCTAAATAAAATGAAGACAGGAGGTACCTGTACAATTCAATTGGGATAATTTTTTTATGAGTGAGACCAAGCTGAGTGTTGAGCATTTTATTAGTTAAGAATGCTTTTGCTACAGATGACAGAAAACTTGACTAAGTGTTTAAATAGTATAATCATTCCTTACCTCACTTAAGGAAACTGCAAGTAGTCGGTTACTGGCTGCTGAGTATTGCCATCCAGGCTGTATCATCTTGCTAAATTTCTAATTTGCTCTTTTTAGCACATCTGCTTTTTTGTTTTCATGTTTAACCATTTCCTGGACTCAGAATGGCTACCAGAGCTCCAGACATTTTGTTCTGCCACTTTTTATCAGGTTCCAAAATCTGCTTTCACAAAAGTATCCTAGTAGACTTATACTTACAAGTCATTAGCCAAATCTAGGTCACATGGCTCCAGGGTTGACTGGCAAAAGGGAGTAAGGGTTATCACGTCCAGTTTAAACCATGATTCCTCTCTTGGGCTAGGCACGTTGACATCCTCAATAAAAATCACAGTTCCGTTAGCTTGAAAGAAGGCTGCTAGGGAAGCAGCAGTAAGTGTCCCCACATCATATGCCAGCTTCTTTGGCCAAGATTGATCATCTGAACAGGAGCACCAAGTTTTCAGTCTCTGAACTGGCACATCAGGTATTTTAAAAGTGATTTACAAATATACTTCCTGCTGCTTCTTCTCTTTTCCTTATACACCAGCTTTAACTTAACCCTCCATCATGCGCAACTGATCTCACAGAGTGTTTTGAATTTCTGTTGATTTTTATACTGAATTTATGTAATAAACATATATTGTTTTTACTTTGTGACAAATTAAAATTTCATTTTGAATAAATAATCATGCTTACATGTTATTTTCATTCATTTTCAATTTAAATAAATAAATGTGATACACGTATCTAGTAGATGCATCGCGCCTGAACTCGTAACTTTTGCATTGTGCCCGACGGAGGGTCAAAACTTAAATTTCACAGTTGCTCTTAGGAAAAAAAGATAAGAATCATGTCTTCTCCTAAAAGAAGAAAGGAAATAAACGCTCCCAAGGATACCACATGGTTGCATAGTTAGGGAAAAGTATGACTTCCCCACCCCCCCAAAAAAGGAGAATGCAAGGATATATCAACGAAGAAGGGACTTTCAAAGTTATGTTCATTTGCATTGCTCTTCATAGCTTCATGCAGAGCTGTTTCTTTCCTCAGGAGCTATCTTGTTTTGGCCCTCACACTTATGGATAGAGATTTACATATTTGGATGAATCTGTAACCCCGGAAGGACATGGCTGAAACCATACCCACTGAATAGTTCTGATATTAAAGGTGTTTTCCTACAATATTTTTGAAGAGAATGGTACGAAGCAAAGCTATACCACTGGGTTTCATAACCACTGTCCCTGAGAGCCTTTGTAACTCAGAAATAGAGCACAGCCATTCAGGAGTTCGTGAACCCACTTCGGTTTCCTTTTCCTTATTTCCCTTTACAATGGCTGAGCATTCCTGGTTTTCTGGCCTTTCTCCTTTTGCTTTGTTTTATCTTCTCATCTAATGACTCTAGTACTGCCCCTCCTCTGTGCTGTGCCTTTTGTTTGTTGATTGACACACTGATGTGATGTTTGAGACACCAGCACTTCAGCTGGAGCTGCAGAAGGAATGGATGAAATGGCCTTTCTTCATGTATTTTTTCCCAGCTGAATTTTCCCAGTAGATGCAGTTTCTTCAAAGACTAGTAGAAAACTGGCCCTATCTCCTTCTCTCATTTTGTCCCCTTTCAAATCATCTCAAAAAACTGTCCTTCCTACCCCTTTCATCACATAAATGCCCCAGCTTCATGAAATAGTATGCCTTCACTGGTTTTCTGAATCTATTTTTAAACTGCCTCTACATCATTCTACTGAACCTTGTTCAATTTGGGAGTAGTTCTTTCCTGCATTTTAATCTTGCCACCAAAGCAATTTAGAGAGAGATTAACAAATTCCTAGAAGGAATAGGACTTGAGAACTAGTAGGCCCTTTGAATATTGTCTGGTTCAGTCCCCTGATTTCACTGACGCACACATTGACTGATACATAATTCAGTGACATTTTTTACATTCGCAAATGCCCTCGTTAAACCCTACATAGCTTTCTAAGATAAGCTTCATATTTTATTCTTTTATTTTGTTAGTTTTTTATTAAAATTATACTGTGTGTCGGTAATGCTTTCAGCTACAATTAACAGCACCTGATGAACAGTGGCTTAATAACCCCTACGGATATTTATTATTCATAGCTATTATTAATGAATTTATTATTCATTATTACCAAGCTATTTAGAGGTAGTAGGGAATCCTAGAGTTGCATCCAGCTCATTGTGTCAGGACCCCAGGCTTTTTCTGTCTTTCCATTTTCCTCAGGCCTAGCATCTTCTTTTGTCCTCCTGCCTACTGCCCCATGTCATAGGCTGCAGCCTTAGGACTCATATCCATGTCAAGGAAGGAATAAGAGTGAAGGGCTAGCACCAGTGGCTTCTCTAAAATCTGTCCCTTTTATCAGAAAGCAAAATCACTTTCCCAGAAGCCCGCAGAAGACCTCTGACATCTCATGGGCAGGACTATCACATGGCCCATCTTAGCCAGAAGGAGGGCTGGGAAAGTAAGTATTTGAGTTCAATCAACCTTTGTAGTGGGAGGGACATAGGAAGACAGGGGGTTGAGAATGGCTTTGGTTTGGCCAAACCAAGTGTCTGTCAAAGTAGTCATCCTAAAATATGCATTCATGTATATACGCATATTTTCATCTCCTGGGAGGAACTATATAGCTGAAGAGCACTGGGTTCTGGGGTCAGATTTCCTGAGTTCCAATCCCAGCTTCACTTCTTTGCTAACTCTGACTTTGGACATCTCTCTGCCTCCATTTCCTTTACTATAAAACAGGGATAATGATGTATCAATTGTGTATGAGTAGTGTATTAATGACCTCAATTTAACATGTGGGAACTCCATAAATGTCATCATCAACCAAAGCTTGGCACCCCGACATAGATACTGACCGAATCCTGAACAAGCTTAATAACTAGCAGCTTTTTCCCACTTTTGAACTTTTAAAACAACTTGAAAGAGTAGCTCCCAATAGCTTCAACTTTATAATTACTAACTTAAAACTGAGATACACAAAATCTCAATCCAACTAGAAAAGTTCCTAAAAGATTTATAGTCATAACAGAATTTGCCTGCCTTTGTTGGGACAATTTATAACTGACGTGTTCTTTTGTTTGGAAATAAAACACATTAAGCCTTCTATAAATCCTTTGTGTGTTGAAGCAGTATGGTGAAAGATTTATTTTGACTAGATTCTATCAAATCAAGAATTGGATAGCTTACAATATATATGAGTATGATATAGTGACTTAGAAACTTTATAGGGGCCGGCCGAGTGGCACGGTGGTTAAGTGCTGGCTTGGGAAGTCAGCGGCCCCGGTTCAGGTCCCACATATGAGGGCCAGTGACACTGCCCTCAAAAAAAAAAATAGAAAACAAAAGAAAAGAAACTTTATAAAACAAATTTAAAAAACACCAGGTAGAGTTAGAGAAAAACATCTCTGCAGTGTTCTTCTCAATTATTCTTATAAAAAGATACCCAGAGGCAGGAGAATCAGAAGCTGTTTAAAATGTAGTGGACATTCAACAAATAATTGATGATGAAAAAAAAAAATGTGGACTGAGAAAAGCTTCAGAAAATAATTTGAAGTTTGCCAGAGCATCTCCCAGAACATGTTGTGGTCTTGTAGGGGACTGGAGAGTACGGTCACCATAGACTGATTCCTCAAGTCACAGGGAGCAGGAAAGAGAGTAAACGACCATAACTGAGCAAGGTTCACGTGAGGCCTGGTCACTTGAGGGAAGTTCAGGTGACTCCAGATAGCACTGAGCCATAAGAGCCTTCTGGTCGTCAAAACCAGAGGTTATACCCCCTCCAGCTTACATCCTTCTGGTGCCCAAGCGTTCAGGAAGCAGGACCCCTCCATCAAATGACCAATAAATAATTCTAAGTTGACATTCCTTCAAATTGCAGAGCAAATGGAAACTGAAATTCTATCTTCATTTCTTATCTAAAGTAACGAATCTATTCTTCTTCTGTAGCTTGTTGCCCACTTTAGGGAATGCAGTCAAATCTTCAACAACCAGAAATACTCTCTGATAGCACACTGAGTGTGCTGCCCACAAGCATTTGTGACGAGTATACTGACGACCGTTCTTGTCTTTCTCTCCAGAAAACCCGTTACGAAACTTACGTCAGCCTCCTAAAAGAAGGAGGCAAGAATCTCCTGTGCAACAGCGAGAGTGAGGCCACAGGACTGAAGAAGTCGCACTCCAGTCCTTCGCTGAACCCAGATTCCTCTCCGGTCACCGCCAAAGTCAAGCGGAATGTGTCAGAGAGGAAAGACCACCGACCTGAAACGCCAAGCATTAAGCAAAAAGTTACTTAGAATCCATCTGCGGCCAGGAGCGTGCTGGTCATGGAGCAAAATACACTTTTTCAAGATCTTTCTGGTAAACCCGTGAATATATTTAAAAAAAAAAAAAAGTCTGTGACTAAATGGTGCATTAGTAACTTTTCTATTGTATATTTTTGTTTGTTTCTGTACAGATGGTCTCTTTGCACTTGATTTCTTTGCTCTGATGAGTTTTGCTTCTTAATGACTAATGCACCTTTTGTGAGAGGGAGGGGATCATGATTTCAGAATGAATTATGAATCACTTCTCCTTTGGTTTTCTCCTGTTTGCACTCTGCGCAGTTTTTTGTATTCTCAACCAACTGTTACACATTTTTTTTTAAGGTTAAAAAGTTTAATCCATTGTGAAACACTTAACTGGACAAACTTTGTAGTGTATTAAATTCTAGCCAGAGTTAATATTAGCCTTTTACATGTGAAATCTTGCCCAGTCACAGAGGTGGAACTGAGCACTCACAGTTCAGTCCAAAATTACCGTTCTGGAAATCAGTATGTTCCACGGTGACGCAGCTGTGGGTGCATCTGAGCAGTCACTGTTGCGTTCCGTCCCTGCTGGTAGCAGGGAACGGGGGTGCGAAGGTCGCAGGACTGGAGAAGTTAGGAAGCGCATCGCTTGCTTGAAGCATTGAGTTCATTTCAGCCAAGCAAGGAAAGAGAAAGTGGAATCTCTTTGCCATTGAAGGTTGAGGAAAGATGACACAAAGTTCATTATCTTTCCTAAAGGATCGTGACCAGCTCTTGGGAGCTGCAGCAGTAGCGTGTGTTCAGTCTACAGGGAGTTGTTACCTCACTTCCACGGGGTCTGGTAGGAACCCTGCGCCATCCCTATCGTCAGTACCCTGCCATCTAGGAATTGGTGTTATCACCTGGTTGGGACAATATTGGGGTCTTAACCAAAACAAAATAAGAGAGGAGAAAGTAGTTGTCCAGCAATGGAATATCAATTCCTTAAAATCAGTCTGAAAGTAATAAATCGTCTCAATGAATCATGGTTGGAAAACTGGCTGGTTGCATATACAGAGTTACTTGGCTCATTCTTATCTCAGGCTCTCTGAGAGTCACTTCACTCTGCTACTACTGAACTTACCCCTAAAAATAAATACTTTATTTTAAATCACTTCTTTCTATCAAAATAGTCCTGGTAACCTTATGGTCATGAGCTTGCTCCAGTGATGGTCCCTTTGAAATTCAGGGTGTCAAACAGTGCGTTCTTGTGTACAGGAAGAGAAAGGAGTAAAAATGGAGTCCACTGTGAGTTAGAACTTGCTGAACCTTGAAACTTTGTGATCATTAAGGCTATAATCAGAACAACTTCAGAACTCACAGAATCACTTTGAATACTCTTCCCTCCCACAGAAATTTGCTCTAGTTCTACTCAGTTTATTAGTTAAAGGTACGATGACCAAAGAATCAGGGGCTCTGCATGAATAGTGTGGTTCCAGTGAATTCGAGAAAACCTGCTGTTAAACCATGGTAGTCTGAGTGGTATGTTGTTCTGACATGCCAGCATTTAATTACACGATTACTTATGCACGTGTACTTCCTTCACTGATATAAGTGGCCATGTTTGCTGGTGCCCAGAAAAGAGAAACCCCTTTCTAAAGTTGTAGCTGCTTCCTTTATATAAGTGTTTTGCCACACCTTTGAAAAGTTCACTCTAACCCTCTATCTTATTTAGGTAAAGGCAATGATTAAATTTATGTTTCAAAACCGAGAAACAAACATAGTAGTGACCAATATGGCTCTTGGACCTGATTCATTTTTGTATTCCCTTGTGGATCTGAAATTTCCACAAGGGAATCGTCTTTCTTCCTAGAATCTGAATACTCAGCCTGTTTGTCTTCTGCCTAGATGTTTATCCTCAGCCAAGAGGAGAGGGGTACCTAGGCCATGTCGTCTCTGAGCTTCAATAACTAAAGAAAAATAAATATCCCTGCCTGGCTTGAATGTGTTTGCCCGCAGCGTGAGTGCATCTGTGTAGATAGAATGTCTGCGTGGTTTACTTATAATGTACAATAGACATAGAATGGTACCTTGCTACTGCGTTTCTGACATTTAGAGTAGTTCTGAAATAACGCAGCTAGCATCCGCACCTCAACACCACTGTTCCCATTATATGAGTCACTCATGTTATCTCCAGGAACACCTGGATATGCTTATAAATAATTGGATGAGAAGGGCACTTTTGATGCTGTGCTATACTGTGTTTGCATAGTTTAAAGACCACTGCAAGGTTATTTAGTGAGCCCAGATGGCAGATTGCCATGTGTATGTGTAGGGGATGGGCTGAGAACACCTCCTCCCTGGGGACTCTGAGGTTATTGTCTGTAGTCAGTGTGCCTAGCAGGCCAAGAGTTTATCCTATAGGAGGAAACGGCCCCTGATGTGACTAGACTCTTACTTAGACTCTTGCCCCTAGCCAATCACAGTCTCTTTTGTGATCATTTCTTGCCTATGGTATCTAGTCAGAAGAAACTGAAGATGTTTCCTTTCACAGCTAGCCCTAGCCTGCTGCCCAGCTCACGGTACAGGGGAGCTCTTCCCCCCCCCCATTCCTTCTGATGGTACTCCACCTGCCCCCACCCATACCTCAGCATCGGGAGCCTTGGCATTGCCCTCTGTGTGATAAATCAGTATTCCTCGTCACACAAATACACTGCATATTGAATTTTCAGTCTAGAAAATCTTGATAATCGCCAAAATATCTTGGTCATAGTCTTGTTCCACAATTGACCATAGAAGTGACTCCTGTATAAAACCTTTGAGTGTTTCAGGGTTTGTTCCCCACTTCACGGGTTGACTTTTATAAGGAATTCCTTGGGAGCAATCAAAACTTAATTACTAGCACGCAGAGTCCTCATTTTATTGCCAGGCCATAGATATTATTGGAAGTGCACTTTTTAAAAACACATCATTAACTCTCAGCAATGCCTAATTAAAGCAAGCAATACTTCTGTGCATTTTAATTAATCTCAGTAAAAGCAACACATGGGAGGGCCCTCTGTAGCTCCTGGATTACGTGTAATTCTTACTACTGCTCTTAGGTAAACAGGATAGAAAGCAGCTGGGGCAAGATCCTCAGTGCTGCTTTGACTGTTATCCTAATTCAAAAGATGAGGACTGTTTCCTAGTTAGAAGCCACATGAGGCAATTAATTCTGGGTGAGGAAAGTTGGCCGACTTTTCCAAGCCAAGCTAGGGTTGGTCCCTTGAGTGTGTATTTTACCCTGTGACCAAACCACAGAACTTCGGAGGCTGGAGAAGAATTTAGATAACTGGCCAGGAAGGAGGTCCCTTGCTGCCTAAGCACAAAATTACTCTTCTGCCGGCCCTTGCCTTCTGCTCCCTCTGTCTTGTAAGGAGCCTGGGAAGATGTTCTTAGCTGAAGCCGGGCCTGCAGTGGCTACACCTCTTCTCTGCCTTTATCCCTAATCGCAGACAACTGGGGGAAAATGGATGTTGAAGAAGCTTCTCCGTTGTTACTATCAAGACTCTCTTGGGTTTCGTTAGTTGTCGTTGGAATTGGAATTCCTTTGGCATTTTTCTTTGTAGCCATTAGTTAAGCTCTTTTAAGCCTGAATTCACAAGGAGTTTCTTACCCTTGTAGGTCCAGCTCCCTGTTGTTCAGGTCTTGTGGACCTGGTCAAGTTTTCAGCAGGTTGGTAGCCACCTTCCTTCACTTCAACAGTGAACAATCTCTTCACTTGTCAAATTTTTTCCAGTTGAAAAATTAACACTGATAAACAAGCAACCAAAGTGGCATCCTAGGACTTATTAAAAATGAAAATCTAGTTAATGAGTAATAGTGTAACTTTGGGTTTAAATGCTTTTCTCCTAGAGCATCTACGTCACCCTGACAGAAAAAGATCAGTCACCTTTGTAGGTAGATGCACCTCCTCTGGGCTGACCTTGCCCGCAGCCTTCTGGGTCTCTTCTCCCAGGCCGGGTCACCAGTCACCCCAGGTCAGCAGATCCCTCCGCCAGCCTTTGGACACCTTCCATCATCAAGCCATCCAGAGGGCTTCAGAGATTAGTAGTTCACCACAGAGTACTCCCATCAAGTGACAGACAGGTGCTTTGTCACTGCTTCTCCTCTCAGATTCCTTTTGCAATGTCTCATTCTTATACGGAGGACTCAAGTCCAAGGTCATTGTCGTTCTCCTTTTGTACCTATCTTATCCAAAACCCAAGTGGGCAGCCTTCTCCTTAGGACAATAACTGGCCCATTGCATGCAGAGAGAATGTCTTCATAGAATGCCAGTAAATACTTGAATCTGCATGACAGTTTCTTGACTTGAATGCGACAGCAAGAAAATATTGCAAGTTAAGTAATTGTATATACAGTAGGTTTCCTTCAGTGTCTTTGGCTCATCCTGTGTAGTTTATGTGTGTGTCTGTAGCGTTGCAGGCTTTTGGAAAATAGTCATATAAGTAGTATGTCAGACATCAAAGAAAATGCTTCCTGTCACCTGCCAATGTTGTTATTTGTGGGTATTTATAATTGTATGTATGTATATGTATCTATGTGTAGATTGTATATCAGTATATGGTATATTTACATCAAATTTATTTTTGTCCTTAATAACCAGTGTGATATGAAAAGCAAGTAAAAACCTCATAGGATTGAATATATAATGCAGTTATTGAGAGTATATATAGTGGTACTGTTTTACTGAACTTAAATTCAAATGATATTTTGATTAAATTTTTGTAATAATAATAAGATTTTATGCCAGAAAATTCCATCTTTGAGCTTTGAATCACCAGGGCAAAAATGACTAACTTTGTGAAACTATTTCAGTGTACTGTGTACAATATAGCAAGGGAGTAGCTCATTATAGTTTGGGAATACAGAAAGGAAAAAAAAAAAAAGGCAACCTGTGCAGTCTTAACAACTTCAGTATTAAGAGCACTTAACTAAAAGTCAAACTGACAGTTTTGGGGCTTTTTACAAAATGTGATGCTGTAAAGCACACGTTCTTTATTGTTGTAATTAGTCCAGAAAAATAGAGTTTTCAGAAGAACTGATTAAGTACCTACCATATCATTTATGTACCTGTGTCTGTTTTATAGTAGATCAAACCATTCTCCTGGCACCACATTCTTACTTCTTTACTTTAAAGAAATATTACAGACGCTAAAGCATATCAGGGCCTCCCAAGATCGGGTACTGTCTTCTAGGTTCACAGTTGCACAAACTAGCATCTAGTGTCACAGGTAAAAGAATATTAGGTCAGGCTATGGACCAGGTTAAAACTTTATCTAATATTTTTATACTTAGGCCTCTTTTCCTGCCTCTCCCCCAAAGAAGAGCCACTGGCCTTAGTTGTTTGAGCTTACTGCTTATCCGACAGTGTATACATAGATAACTAGAGATTAAAGCTTTATTAACCAGCATGTTTGGTGTATTTAAAGCCGCACCTGAATGTGTTTGAGTGAGTGGTGGAGTGCAGTGGATGTGCGTAAACGCACTGCCTCTTGTTCTCGTATCTGATTCAGAGAATTCGAGTTGTGGAGTGGGAGATTAATCTTCGGCTCCGGGCTGCAGTAGTGTGTTGGTAGTTACGCTTGAGCTTTTTATTGTTATTATTATTAACTCTACAGTCTCAAACTATTTTTGCAAATATACCATATTTCCTAATTTGTTCTTGACGTGCAGTGAACTGGCTCTCTGACTGATCAGCAGGGTCTTTGTTCTGCAAGAGTGTGTTTCTTTCTAAGAATTACAGTGCTCTGCAAAAACATCCATTTGATTCAGAAAAAATATGAAAAGGAGTAGCAAAAATAAACAGTTTCAGTTTGGGCCTTAATCATTTGAAATGTTTGGACTTTTAATATAAAGCCATGTAGTTGTTATACAGCCAAGGAACCATTTGGCAAGGATAATAATATCCACTCTGCAGAGAGTATATATGCACATTGATTTTTAATGCCATTAGGGTACTTTTTTTAAGCTATAGGAACAAGAGAATCAGACCAAATGGAAGTCGGGGGTGTGAGCTGGTTGCTTCCCCTTTGGGGTAGGCATTCACGTGGTCAGTCCTCTGATCCCGAGCGGTTCAAAACCAGTTTACTGTCCCGGTAGGTGTGTAAGGGGAAGGGTTCACACATCTGGGCCTCTCACATGTGTACATATGCTTGCACTGTGTCCACATAGTGAATGTTTTAAGTTATACAAACTTAAGACACAAAGGGCCAGAGTGTTGTCAGGAGGTGATGGAGAAAGGGGGTGGACATTGCATCACAGGAAGGTTTTCCAAGGGCCAGGGAGGAGTTTGAGCTCTAGTGTCTGACTCTGAGATTTACTGCATTTTAATAAAGAAGCGAGGGGACACATATCATCACATCCTTTCTGCTGGACCACCAAGTTGATGGCTCACTTTTGATTCACAAGCAGCCGCTGCCCAGCATCCCGCAGTAGCCTGGGGAAGTTCCGGAAGGCCAGTGTGCACCATGGCCCAGGGTGGTATTGCTGCTTGCTCTGGAGCTCTTCCTTTGAGAAAGAAGTGCAAACGAGGAAGCAGCCAAGCCCTTGCTGGAGGAGCTACGCTGTGCCTGGCCCCACAGCCCCTCTGCGCTGCCTGGGTGAGACAGCTCAGGTTGAAGTATGCTGAACAGTTAAGTCCTCCTCCAGCAGCGATGAGGATGGAAATGGGAAGGAACCTAGCTGAGATATGTTTTCCTGTGCAGGGGAGAGAGCTACACTCTCACGAATAGTGTTATACAATAAGCACCTGAATTTCAATTCCTGAAAATGTTGGTGAATGGAGAGAATTTTGGAGTCTCACTTATTATTTCCCTGTGAGCCTGCCTGGGTAAGTCTTCAGACACAAAGTCCCAGCCACAAAGTTCGCTTAAGGGCAGCGTGGCAGGTCTGAGGCTCCTTGCTGCAACCCTGAGTCCCTGGGGGGCCCCCAGAGGGTCTTTTTCGCCCAGCCTCACACTCCACTTGGGCTCCTGCTGAGCAGCAAGCTCAACCTGGGTTTCACACGCTGCTTCTCTGGCTTTGGGAATCCAGCTGTCTTAATCGACTGGTCCCGCTGAGGCAAGATATTGACTCTGAGAGTGACTCAGTCACTGGGGGTGCCACACGACAATGGTATTTAAAAAATTCTCTGACTCAGGCTCAGACCATGTCTTTTGCTCTTGCAAGACCCAAGTTGGCACACGGAGCTATAACCAGCGACGGATGATATCGTTGCCTTTGCTGCCAGATTTCTGGAAATGGAAAACGTTTCATTTCTGTGGGAAAGGTCAAGGAACTCGGCTTACTGCTTAGCCATTCTGCTCAGCCCAGATGAGAGTTGTTGGGTCAAGGCCTAATGGCCTCCCTGCATTCTCTTCTACCTCAAGTTTCAGGGGCCCATTTCTAGAACACAAATGTGCACAAGTGGAGAACCAATACTGTCGGCCTTGATCCCTGTAGGACAGACAGGCAAAGGGTGATAGTTTGTGTCCTTTAATATACAACAGGCTTGTAGCTTGTCCAGCCTGTTAACTGGGTTATATTTACTGCGGCTCAAACTAACTGACAGTGTGGAACATCCCTTTACCTTCAAAGTTTTTCTCCACCCATCATTTCAGTTTCTTTGCAGTCCAGGTGCCATATGTCCCTGCAAATTGTGAAAGTAATTAGTGACAAAATAGCAGCCTACTCTTTTACAGTGGCCAAACTATCGGCATGAGCAGACGCGGGTGAGCCAGTGGTGCCGAATCATATACTGGAAGCCTGTTCCTCGTTACCACCCACCAGATTTAAGAAATGCCATCTCCTAGAAAGTTAGGGCATTGGTGGTGGTCATCTTCTGAGTGGAACAGTAATTTATGTGGATATTGTTAAAGTGTTTAAAGAATATTTTGAAAATTAAGTTTACATTTTACAATTGCTTTATTTTTTATTAAAATAGCTGTATATAACTATTATCCTATTTCACTGTTGTTGAAGTAAACCCAAACTGTGTAGTATGTATAGAAGCTGTGATATATATATAGTACATTTCTCTATTGTGTAAATGTTCATGAATATAACTGTTCCTGTGTTTTTATAAGTTGGGGATAATTTGTTGTTTTACAACAACAAAATTTATTGCATTTAAATTGTTTTTATGTAATAGAAATCACGCGAAATAGTGAAGGATTTAAAGTATGTATATGATATATGTAAATGTACAAACTTTAGAAAGAAATAAATCCAACAAATTTCAATCATTCAGGGGAATGTTTTTATTTGTTTATTTAAGCACTCAATACCTGTAAAAATCAAAACAAACAACACAGCACCCCCTCTCTTCCATGAACAGACAACCCATGGTGAGAAATTTGGCTGGGGTAATTGAGTAAGGTGTTGAGGAAGCCAAATTGTTAACTCTGACTTGGCTCCATTGACTTCTGTGAAAATTTGTGTTTTCCTAAAGATGTTGGTAAGACCTAAGATGCCTACTGTCTTCATCAGGGGGCGCTGTGCAGGGAAGGAATGAAACTTTTTAAAGTAACTTCAAGAATCCATTTGCATTCCTATTTACTCCTTCCTGCCAATCAAAAGACCAGAGGAGTTCATTATTGCCCTAAAAAGCAAACAATGATCACTGCTTTATGGTGCCTTATATCTACATTTGTGTTCTCATAACCAGACTTCATGGTAAAATAACATCTGTGGACTTGGAAAATGAAAAAATAAAATTCTACCCTAGTCACTTAACTTCTGAATATCAGAAGAGATGTCTTATGTTTGAGGTTTGGGTTTTTTGAAGCGAGGCAGCTGGTCATATCCTCCTAAACAGAGATGGAACTGCTGCCTGGAAGAGAGCAAAACCCCGATGATGTGTAAATCACAAAGAAATAAATGACTTGGAGTTGGGGGTCAAGTGGGGAGATGGGTTCTTTCAACACCCCTTGGCTTCCACTAAAATTCCCTATTTGGAATGTGAATATCAAACTTGAATCTTATTATACAAATATTGTATACCTAAAACTAATATAATGTTATATATGTCAACTATATCTCACTTTTTTTTTAAAAGATAAAAAAAATAAAACCATGAATCCTCTTTGCCCGGTTGTCTGTCCTCCAGGGCCAGGCATTTTGTGTATCTTGTCACATTCTCTTTGTTGTGCAATTAATAACATGAGAACCAAAGGAACAATAGAGATCATTTTAGTTTCCATGAGAGGAAACTAAAACCCGGAGCAAATTAAGATAGTACAATGAAAAAACTAGCAACTCTAAATAATGTCTCATCTGTAGATTAATTCTGTTCAGCGATACTCTGTGATTTACCAATGAGCCTGCAGAGTCGCTCCATTTTTATTGAAATGTGGTAAGCAGTAGAGAAATTAGAGATAGGTATATTAGAGAGGAGTGAGTTCTGGATGCTCTAGACCAGTGAGCTTGATATTCATTCTGGGCATAGTTTTACAGTGCATAATAAGGGAAGCAGCAATTACTGGGAGCCAGCCCGGGCTCCCAAGAACAAATCATTTCAGACTACATTCATTTTGTAAGATTGGGTAGATTAGAAAAATGCAGTAGACAGAATATCTGAAATGTAACAAAGAACTTACCATGGTCTTCAATGAAATATGTCTGGGCAAATGGAGGAATATGATCTAGGTGTTAGTACAGTTGGTGGGTGTATAATCACGTGAATGGTGCCAGTTAGATACATTTCAACCTGGAAGAGCATTGCTGGTGTTCTGCTGCAGAGCTTGCCTTTTGGCCCCATCTGTTCAATTCTGTCTAATTAATAACTTGACGGAAGCTACAAAAGACAAGTTTGTTAAAAAGAAAAATGTATATCATAAAGCAGGGAGAGAACAATTATACTAAATGGCAGAAATCAGCATTCACAAAAAATCTCATCAGGCAGAAAATGGGGCAAAGGAACAATGTGAAATGCATGTACAATTTTACAAATCAGTGTAAATAAATTATACAAGGTCAAGGTAGGACCTTGTGTTGCCTAGTATATATAGCAAGCACACAGGAATGAAAGCCTCCAACTTAAATCCACAGCAGGCTCCATAAAAGGGAGCTGAGCAATGCAGCCACCCAAAACACGGGCGCCCCCTCAGGGGTACTGCCTGCGTCATGGAAGTGCGGTCTCTAAGACATGGAGGGTGAGTCGTACTGCTCTACCCTGGTGACTGCACCTGCATATATGGCCTTGAGACTTGGGATGCAAAACCAGGGAGTATGCAAAAGCAGCAGCCAAGATGGCAAAAAAAAAAAATATGAGGCATGAAATGAGAGAAACATGGACAATATATGGTCTGGAGATGGTTAGCCCATGACAGAACTTGGGAAGACTGGCTTGAAATGTTGAAATGAGTCTTATGAGGGAGGGCAATGAGAACAATATTGAGGAAAAAGAGAAACCTCAAGTGGGTAGTTGGACTATAATAATGATAGTAGATGGTATTTAAAATATCTACTGAGCACTTAGGTGTCTGGTAATTTGCTAGCTACTTAGCATGGATCCTCTTGTTCAATCTTTACGTAATTCTATGATGTAGCACTAATAGTATCCCCATTTCACAGATGAGGAAAAGCCTGTGCCAGGCTCCAATGCTGCCTTAGATATAGGAGGGGGGACCGTTTGCCTGAGGGTTTCTCTCAGTGTCTGTTCTGGCCTCAGCTTTAGTTTTAACTTTAGTGCTATGCCTCAGATGGGGTCTTTCTCCATGCCCTTGTAACACTTTCTTAATGAACTGAATGTTTGTGTCCTCCCAAAATTTGTATGTTGAAATATAATCCCAAATGTGATTGGGGGCCTTTGAGAAGGTGATTAGGTCATGAGGGTGGAGCCCTCTTGAATGGGATTCGTGCCTTTATAAGAGGAGGCTGGGAGAGCTTTCTACCAAGTGAGGATACAGCCAGAAGTCAGCAGTCTGCATCCCGAGGAACACAAGCCAACCACGACCTTGGACTTCCAGCCTCCAAAACTGGGAGAACTAAACATCCTATGTTATGAGCACTCAGTCTGTGGTGCTTTGTTAGAGCAACACCAGCTAACTAAGACACTCTCGGCGGCATTTCACTGGTATCTTTTCATTTCGTACTTGCCAGCCTGGCGGGGGTGGAGGTGTTCTCTGTCCTAAGTCTCAGTGTTAAGCAGAACATATGTCCCTAGATATCAGTGTCTGTCCCTCCCCTAGTGGTAGTAGTTCTGGGCCCCGGCACTTACAGTTGATCCTTGAACAACACGGGTTTCAACTGCGTGAGTACACATCAGATTTCTTTAAAAATACAGTCAGCCCTTCCTACCCCAGGTTTCACATCCACAGATTCAATTAACCATGGATTGAAAAAAGTATTTTCACTCCGTGTTTGGGAAAACACAGTTGGGAATGTAAAAATACTGTTTTTGTCCACGGTTGGTTGAATCTGCCCATGAAAAATCAAGGGATAGGAAACCGAGGGATACAAAGGCAGATTGTAAAATTTTTGTAAAATCATAAGTTACACCTGAAGTTTCCACTGCATGGGGTCAAAGTATCAATGCCTCTAACCTATTCCCGCCCCCCCCCCGCCCCCCGTGTTTTTGAAGGATCTGTGGTATTCCTAACCTGGCTCCACAGGTTGAGTTCTTTTCTGCTCCCTTTCCCAGGTGGAACAGGTTTTTATGAGGGTAGCTAGCCAAAGGAGATAGTGTTGTTGCTTTTTCCACAGCAGTTTAAGGCTTTTGTCTCATGAGGAGAAGGAATGCCGCAGGTTTTCTGCCTTTTCTGCAGCAGTTGCTATTTTCCTCCCCCAAACCTAATACCATGAGGGACACTTTCTCAGGATTTGCCAACCTTGCTTGTGAGGGCACTGTGAAGTCCATGGAGAGAGCCTGCAAATGGTGCAAATACCTCTGATATTTGCAGCCCCAAGGTGTTCAATCTTCTCCCGCTAGCCTACCCTCAGCCTTTACCAATCAATATGGGTAAGCAAGGACCCTTCTCCCATCCATCCTAGAAGACATTTGCCATTACTTAGATTGCAGGTAGATGGTTGCACTGCAACCTCAGAGCTCTGATAGGTTCAGGAAAAATTGTGAATGTACAGATAATCAGACTTTTCTTATTGTGACAGTGGGAGCCATGCTCTTTCCAACTTTTTAAGCAGAAAGGCAGAATCCAGAAATCTGTGTAATTGCCTATATTTTCTTCGCTGTTTTCCCCTTGACAATTTTTTATTTTGCATATTTGTGCTTTTTCTCAGGTTTTCCCTTGATTAGGTTAGATACTGGCTTGTTTATTTCTGTGTTTTCTTCAAAGGATTTGTGTTTTGATATTTGTTTTTCTGTTCATTTCTGCTTTAATTTTTATTATTTTCTTCTGAATTCTTTTTATCAGTAGCTTTTTGAATTTAATTCCTTCTATTCTCAACTATTTACTTTTACTTATTAAGTATATAATGTTATTAAATTTTCCTCTTGTCACCATTTTAATAGTAAATTATAGTGATATATAGTGTATTCGTTATAGTTTTAAAGAAATTTTGCAATTAAGATGGCCATTTCTGCTCTTACCAAAGACTTATTTGTTAGAGATATTTTTAGTTTCCAGGTGGAAGGGCCTGCTAAATTTTGTTATTAGTGTTTAATTTTATTGCATTTTGATCAGAAAATGCTGTTTATATTTCATCTATCATGAATTGTTGACATCTCTGAGTTAACACAATATGGACAATTTTCATGCATGTTTCATGTGCTCATTAGAAAAAGGCATGTTCTATGTTCTAGCGTATCAAGTTTCATATCTATCCATACATTCTATCTTATTGCTCATGCCTTGTTTTGTTTAAGTCTTCTAAATTTTTAGGTATTTTCCACTCAGATCTGTCTTGGACTGTGAGTAGCATATATCTTCTATTATTTGTGTGCTTTTCTCAGTTATTAGTGTAGTTTCTGCTTTGTGGATGTGTCTGTTCTTTTTATTGGTATATTGGCATTGCTAACCATTGAATTTAATTCTGAAATTGAACGTTAGTATTTTAAAGTATTTAATAATTTCCTGCTGAATCCTACTGTTTGCTGTTGGAATCATAACCCTTTTTGTTTAAGGCTTGCATTTGCCCCGGTATAACCTTTGCCTCAACCTTTCTTTTCAACCCTTCTGCATCACTTGGTTGTAGGTAAGTCACTGGTGTGCACCACCATAGAATCTAGTTTGCTTTCTGAGCCACCGTGAAAATTTTTTTCTTTTAAAAGGTAAGTCAATTCCATTTACATTAGTTGATGTTATATTTACCTTGTGTATGGTGTTATATATTTACTGTGTTTCTATGTGATGTTTCTTTGATCATTTTTACATTTATTTTGTAGTTGCTTTTTAAAATTGAGGCAAAATTCACATAACATAAACCATGTTAAAGTGAACAATTGAACGGCATTTAGTACATTTAAAATGTGCAACTACCACCTCTACCTAATCCCCCCAAATTTCGATACCCTATAAGGAAACCTCACACCTAATTAAGCAGTTGCTCCCATTATGCTTTCCCCTGGCACCAGAAATCACCAATCTGCATTCTGTCTCTATGAATTTCAAATTGCTTTGTGTGTGTGTGTGTTAAAATACATATAACAAAATTTGCTATTTTAACCACTTTCAAGTGTACAATTCCATGGCATTAATTATGTTTACAATGTTGTTTAACCATCAACATTATTTCCAAAACCTTTTCATCATCCCAAACAAAACCTTCATACCCACTAAGCAATAACTCCCCATTCTCCTCCCCCACAGCTCCCAGTAACCCCTATTCTACTTTCTATCTCTATGAATTTGCCTATTCCAGATAACTTCATATAAATGGAAACATACAATATATGTCCTTTTGGGTCTGACATTTCACTTATTTCACTTAGCATAATGACTTCAAGGTTCATCTATGTTGTAGCACGTATCAGAACTTCTTTCATTTTTATGGCTGAATAATGTTCCATATTTTGTTTATCATTCATTTCAATGGACACTTGGGTTTTTTTCCACTTTGGAGCTATTGTGAATAATGCTGGTATGAACATTTACATACAAATATATGTTTCAGTCACTATTTTCAATTACTTTGGGTATATACTTAAGAATGGAGTTGCAAGGTCACATGGTAATTTTGTGTTTAAATTTTTGGGGAACCACTAAACTTTCCACAATCGATGCACCATTTACATTTTCACAGGAATTGAAGACTACTTACCAGAAACTGAGAGTTCCAATGTCTCTACGTCCTTGCCAACACATTATTTTCCATGTTTTTTATTATAACCATCATAGTAGGTGTGAAGTGGCATCTCGTGGTTTTGATTTGCATTTCCTTAGTGACTAATAACATTGAAATTTTTCATGTGTTATTGGCCATTTGTATATCTTCTTTGGAGAAATGTCTATTCAAATCCTTTTCCCATCCTGTTGGTCTTTTTGTTGTTGAGTTATAGGAGCTCTTTATATATTCTGGATATTAAGCCCTTATCATAAATATAATTTGGAAAAAAAAGTTTCTCTCATTCTATGGGTTGTCTTTTTACTCTCTGGATAATGCATATTTATTTTGATATTTATGATATTTTTAAAATGTATTATGATAGTGTTCTTTATAAAAATAAGGCCTCCCTTCCCTTGGCTTTCTTTGGTAAACATCAGGTCCTCAAATAAAATCAATGTCATTGCATTATAATGTTGATGAGATGCCACAGGAACTTCACTCATTGTTTTTCACTTCACATTGTATATATCAATTAGCTTATGGTAAAACTGGTTTTGTTATATGTCACTTCACTACAGTTCCTAGAACTTATGGGCTACGTTAAGTGAGGACTTACTGTATTCTATTTTATTTGTCAGCTTTAAGTGATTTTTTTTTTTTACACCATGACTTATGTGGCAATTACTGAATTAATTTTACATTTCCTTTTCTTTCTTCCTCTTCCTATGTTTTTGGTTTTGTCATTCCTTTGTCAGAATATATAAGTTTCATATTATTTCTCCACCTTTGTCCTTACAGTTATATTAGTCTTTATAGAAAAATAAATTCAGTACTCACCAACACATTTTTTTTCCAAAATTTTCCTGGTATCTCTTGGTTGGATGAAGCCCATTTTTGAGTAGACTTTTAGGCATGGTTTCTGAATGTTATGTTTCTAAAGTTCTTGCATTTTTAAAACTTTTTTTCAATACGTTTGTATTTAAAGCACTATTCAGCTTAGTATAAAATTTTGTTCACGTTTTCTAGAGTTTTTAAAAATGTAGCTTTACTTTTGTTTGCTTTGTATATTGCTGTCAAAAAGTCTAATGCCAAGCTGATGACCTCTCCTTTACAAACAGCTTGGCTTTTAACTTTGAGACTAAAGACTTTTTCCTTTATATTTAAAGTCTGGTTGTTTTAATGAAATGTCTTATAGTTAACTACTCTGTTTCAATATTTCTAGTGGAACAGTTGGCTATTTCAATGTGTATACTTAGTTCTTTTATTTCAAGGAAAATTTTCTTGGATTATAATCATTTGAAAGGTTAGTGCTGTTCATTTTGTTTCCATTTTCTGGGACTTCAATTATATGTATGTTGGATCTTCTTTGCTTACCTTTTTTAATCTATCTCACTTTCTCTCTGATCCCTTTTATCTCTTCTCAATTTCATTTTCATTTTTAAGCTATATTTATTCCTTTCCTCAGTGCTCCTTATTATATTTTCAATCAAATAATTTCCCTTGTGCCCCTTGTAATTTAGTACATTTTTTAGATTATTTTCAATCTCATTCCTGAGTTGGTCAACTTTTTTCTTTTCTGGGCTTTGTTTTTGTTTTTGTTTTTTTGGAAGTTTTTTGGATCTCCAATTTCTTGGAACATCTTGAGATGTTTTTCATATCTTCAAATTTTCATTCAGGGTTATCTATGATATTTGATGTTGGTTGAGAGGTGAGTTTTTCCCCTGCTCTTTTGTGGGGTGGGGAGAGGATTGGACAATTTTTATCAAATTCTCATGTTCTGTTTTCTTCTTTCATGTATGTATAGTAACTACATTTCTTTGTTACTTGAAATGCATTATATTTTTCTGGACCAGCAATAACACTATATATATATATATCAGGAGTAAAGAGTTTGCATGGCTTAATAGGTTTCTTAATTGACTGTACTTTCTTCTCTTGGAGTAGTAAGGTTCAATTTCTTTAATAAATGGTGCCTTCTGGAGGAGGGGGGTGTTAACAGTTTTTGTGATTTCCTTTTGTTTCTATAGGATCCTTAATTTCTAACAGTGTTCTGCTTCTAATTGTCTCCCTTTCTCCCAGAGGTGGTGCTTTTCCCAAATTATCATCTCAAATTTTGAACACTTTCAAGTTCTTTCTTTTTAAGTACCCAGTACTCTGCTCCATCCAGAGTCAGATCTGTTCTCAGAATTTCTTCAATCAGGGTGGGACTCCATCTCCCTGGGGATGATTTTATCTGTGTTCTTCTGACATAACTAGTCAGTCTCCCACTATTCTCTTGTTTATTCTGTGTAGGGTCTCTCTGGTTCTCTACTTCTTTCTGCATGAACTCTAAAGTTGTCTCAGTTGGTTTTGGATATTTCTTTTCCACCTACATGCAAATTAGAGTTTTAGTACTTTTTTATCCTGTTGAGGAAAACATGCTGTAGGCATGTTTTTATGAGTAGTTTTACTTGAACTCCTTTGTGATCTGTATGGTTTTTGTAGGATATGTGGATATTTTCTAATTTAGACTATTGCTATTATCCCATGAGAACCAGAAAGTCTCTGTACCTCAGATCCTTTATTTTAAAACAACAATATCTAGAACTTACCTCTCAGGGTTATCTTTAGGATCAAATGAGGTAATGCAATATAGACTTCCTAGCCCAGTGGATGGCATATATTAAGTGCTGAGCAAATTTTAGTTATTGTTATTATTGTCACTGTTGTTGTTGCTATTCCGATTCAATTCTGAGGCCTCCCCACATTGGAGGCTTTCACAGGATCCTCATGCATCAGGAGTCCCCAGGGAGGGAGGGGACATTTGAGCGTTAGCTCTAGGTTCTCTCTTAGTAGCTCATGTGCTAACCCTGTTTTCCTTCCCAATTCAGTGTGAATTTGACAAGGAATAATTTTCACCACTTCTAGAAAAATTTTTTTTAATATTTTAATACTTTTCCACTGAGGATAAATGCTTTTTCAAAAGCAATTAATCATAAAAGGGGCAGTAAAGGATCCAAGCCCCTTGCGGATCCCAGCAGGAGGGCAGGTCCTCCCCTCACTCTGCCCAAGCTGCCTGCTTGTGGTCCCTGTGCCGTTTGGTATTTTATAAGACTCACTTTTCCAAACTGTTTTCTTCCACTTCACGTTTTCCTCTCCCTTTTCCTTATGCCTCATCCTTCTTTTGCTCTCTCTTTCCCCATTGGTACCCCCTGCCCTCTCTTGCACCCTCCACCTCAAATAGATTATCACTCCCCTGTGTGTCGCTTGAATGAATAGCTTGTATTTAGAACATCTCTCCTCCCAGCTTGGACTAATACATGCCGTCTCCCTCAGTTCCCACTTCTTTTCCCAGCTGCCATTACTAAACCATCACTGCCTCTGGTATAGACTGTATAACATGTAATGCGTTCTGGCTATATGACTCACTTAGGACAGGGCACTGGGAAACAGCTGCCCTTGGACCTCAAGTTGTTAATGAACAATTCTGGTTCTTATAGTCCCCTCAGGCAATGACATATACAATGTTGGGGCAATTGTGGCAGCATAGAGGTAAAGAATACTCACTTATTATTGCTCAGGAATCCATGGAAATCATTTTAATCCAACTTCCTGACTTCAGAACAGACACTGTTTTTCCCTCTGTATTTCCCAGTACTCAAGAGCACGCCTAGCATGCAGAGAGTTCTTGGGCACTGTGGTGGGCTGAATAATGCCCCCCAGCAATATCCAGGTCCTAATCCCTGGAACCTATGAATACTACTTGGTATGTCAAAAAGGACTTGATAGGCGTGTTTAAATTTGGGATCTGGAGATGGGGAGATTATACTGGAATACCTGGGTCGCTCATTGTAATCCCAGAGGTCTGTATAAGAGGGAGACAGGCGATCAGAGAGGAGATAGGAGATGTGTTGACAGAAGCAAGATGTTGGGGTGATGTGAGGAAGGGTCACAGGATGAGGAATGCAAGTGGCTTTCAGAAGCTAGAACAGGCAAGGAGACAGATTCTCCCCAAAAGCTTCTAGAAAGAACTAGCCTTGTCAATACTTTAACATTAGCCCATTGAAGCTGAGTTAGGACTGCTGTCTTCCAGAACTATAAGAAAATAAATTGGTGTTGTTGTAATTCATTATAACAGCAATAAGAAGCAAATACAGGCAATGTTAGTTACCTCTTTACAAAATTTATTTACTCTTCACATTTAACTTCAGCAGAAGTGAGGGACTCATCCAATTTTAAGGATGGTTATAGACAGTATTATTAGAATTAGGGTGACCAGATATAATATACATTTATATTACCACTACCTGGGTTATTATATGTTAGGATTTGATGCATAACAAAAAACCCAGGTAGTGGTTTAAAACAATCAATGTTGATTTAGCTAACAACTTGAGAGGTCATAAATTTAAGCTAGGCTCACCTGGGTATTTTTCTGCTATTGACTGAGCTCATCCATGCACCTGCAGTCAGTTTCCAGGTCACCTGGGGACAGGCTGGTCTGCGAGGGCCTCAGTTGGCAGTTTGTTTCTGTTCCCCCTGATCTTTCAATCTCCAACAGGGTCGCTTAGGCGTGTTCTCATGCAGTTGGGCAGAGCTCCAAGAAAAACAGTGAAAAATATGCAAGGTATGCTGAGGCCCAGGCTTGGACTGACTCATAACTGTGTTTTATTGACAAAGCCAAGTCATAAGATGAGTCCAAATTCAAGGAAGGGAACATTCTATTCTACTTTTTGTTGGAGAAGCTGGAAAGTCACATTTGAAAGGTTGTTGATACATGAAAAAAATGGTTATTTTTCAGTGTACTCCATCATACTAATTTACATCTTAAACTGGGGCACTTTTGAGAGTGAAAGGGGATGCTTTTAAGAATTACATCAAGACAACAAATATGAACCAGGACTGTTTCCAGAGTTAGGGAACTGTCCTGACTCCCAACCTCAAACGTGAGTCCAGGCCAAAGATTAAGATGAATGATATTTCTGGTACCCAGGCAAATACCCATAAAGAATTTGCTCGTTTTTCTCTCTAACCCAAGTGTCTTAACCCATAAAACTGTTCCCTGGAAGCCCTTGTACATTTGAATGGGCATCAAATTGTCATTATCAATGTAGAGTGTTGCTTGTCTGTTTGGCCTTTGGTGCTAGAGTGTGTGTGTGTGTGTTTAATATGAACATACAGTTAATAAATATAAAAATGAAATGAAAATAATTTCTAGAGTTCCCAACTGAAGCTTTTCACCTAAAATGCATGTATAAAGCTCACATCTGCGACTTAAAACCTTGGCAGAGATTTCTGTTGCTCTGAGCTGGAGGGGGTCTGGCCTCCTTTTCTAATCCTGCCAGACCTTCCAAAAGCTTTTTCAAAAGCTTATTTTATAGGTTGGTTTATAAAAAGCTCTATTTTTCCTTTAAATAATACAGCATTTTTGAAACAGAGAATTTCTCCAACTTTAGAAATTTTTGTACTATGGCTTAAAGTGGTGACCTGGGGCATTTTGGAACTTATTGAAACCTAGAAATCCTAATGTATGTGTGGTGGTTTTTTAATAACCTCCTAGCTGGCAGGCCATTCTTGGAGAGATCATTTGGCTGATAGTAGCTGATTTGTCTGGTTCCACCACTTCCATTTTAGCATTCCTACCTCAGATTATTGGAGAGCACCCAATTTCCTTCTTGATTAAGTCTAGAGGCCTCTTCTGGGATTTGCAATCCCTCTAGAACCAGGCCCTTACCTACTTGTCCAGGCTTATCCCTGCAGCTCTGAGACAGGTAATCTGCCAGCCGGTAGGGCTGATGCCCTTAGGTTCCCCTGTACGTGCAATTCCTGAGAAATACACCTCATCCCTCCTCTGTTAGTGGAAGGCAGAGAAGAGTATAGATGACAGCAACAAGAGCAACCACTGCCAAATCATTGCTGGGTTGGATCTGGGAGGGCAGTGTGTGTCCTGACACACAAACAGCTATTGTCCCCTTTCAAAGCAGCACCAGGGAAAGCCACACTTTGCAGGAAAGGAGGGCCTCAACTGTGCCCACCCTTCCCTCTCTCAGACTGTACTCTAACCATCCCCAGTGCTGGGCCTCCCCTTAATTATGTCTGTGGCTCATCAACTCCCTTCTCACCCTCCATCTCATCTCAACCTTTGCTCCTGCCACACTGTAAGTAGGATTGTCTCCACCCATTCCTCAAGCACCTGTTTTTGCACCCCTTAAAAGACAATCTACATACAAAAAGTGCAGATACTTTAAATGTACAAGTCAATTAATTTTTATGAACTGAACCCACCCATGTAGCCAGCGCCCAGACTGAGAGACAGCATATTACTGGTAGCCCAGGAGCCCCCTACTTCTAGTCTCATTCCCTACCTCCAAAAGTAATTACTCTCCTGATTTCTAAGACCATAGGGTAGTTTTGTCCGTTTTCGAACTTTATAATGGGAAATCATATAATACGTGTTCTTTTGTGCCTGGCTTCTTTCACTCAATATTATGCTTATGAGACTCAGCCATGTTGTGTATAGTTGTAGATTGTTCACCGTTTTGCTTTGTAATATTCTTTTGTGTAAACACCAGAATGTACTGACTCATTTTTCTGTTAACGGGTATTTCCAGTTTGGGATTATTGTGAAGCATGTTGCTATGAGCATTTTTATATATGTGTTTGATGAACACATACGCATTTCTGTTGGGTATATGCTTAGGTGTAGAATTTCTGGGTCATTTGGTCTGGCTTAGTTTTAGTAGAAACTTCCAGTAGTTTTCTAGGGCAGTTGTATAAATTACATTCACACTCCCATTGGCAGTATGTGTGAGTTCTGTTTTCTCCACATCCTCACTAATACTGGGATTTTCTTTCTTTTTTTTTTTTTTAAGATTTTTTTATTGGGGAATTGGGGGAGGGGAACAGACAACTTGCTGTCCTTTTGTTCAGCCCACGCTGGCTGCCGGCCACTCACGGTAGCTCACAGCAGCCCACTGCACCAGGAGCTGCAGCATATGCTGTCACCAGCGACTCACGAGGCAGCCCAGCTCCAGGTGGAGCTGTTGTTCACCATCTTAGCTGTAGAGAGCAGTGTCACTGGCCCTCATGTGGGATCTGAACAGGGGCCCTGCTGCTCAGAGCAGGCTTCCCAAGCCAACTCTTTTCTTGTTTGTTTGTTTGTTTGTTTGTTTGTTTTAGTTGAGCCATCCTGCCACCTGTTGGCAGCTCAGCGGCAGCTCAGCTCAGGCTGGGCATCGAACTGCTGTTGCTCAGAGCTCAGCTTGCACTCTTGAGCGAGCTCTTAACTGACTGAGCCACTCAGCCAGCCCCCAAGCCAAGTCTTAACCAACATAACACTCAGCCGGCCCGAGATTTTGGTTTTAATTGTAATTTTCCTTGATGGAGAGGACTGAGTTTTGTAAGCATGCATATACCCCAGTGCTCCAAAGGGTCTCATGGAACCCCAGGTAGTCTGCCACAGAGGCCTGGCACTTGCCTGCTCTCTGTTGTGGTGGGGGCAACCTCAATGGAGTAGAGGAGCTGGTCAGCCAGGCTTGGGCTGTGGCTGGGTAAAACCTATACCCACCCCAACTCTAGGAACCTAGCATGCTTTCAGACAGTCCTTGAATCTTTTTTTTTAATTAGTTTCAGGTGTACAAAGCAATGTAATAGTTATACATTTCATCCCTCATGAAGTGATAACCCCCCTCCCCCAATCTATTGCCCCCTCACATCATAGATATCTATTACAATTCTACTAACTCAACTCCCCACACTATATTCCACATGCTGTGACTATATATATATATATATATATATATATATATATATATATATATATTATAGTTGACATACAATATTATTCAGCTTCAGGTGTGCAGTGCAGTGGTCAAGCCTCTATACTGTCCATGAAGTAGTCTCCCTAAGAAGACATGTGCCCATCTGACACCCTACAAAATATTTACAACATTATTGATTATATTTCCCAAACTGGCTTATATTCCTGTCATGATATTGTAGTTACCAGTTTATGCTTTCTAATCCCTTCCCCTTCTCCCTCATCCCACCCCCTCTCATCTAGCAACCATCAGTTTTTCCTCTGTGTTCTGAGACTATTTCTGTTTACTTTGCTCATTTATTCAGTTCTTTAGATTCCGCATATAAGTGAGATCATATGGTATTTGTCTTTCTCCAACTGACTTATTTCATTTAGCATAATGTTCTCTAGGTCCATCCATATCGTTGCAAATGGTACAATTTCTTTCTTCTTTATAGCTGCGTAATACTCCATTGTATAAATGTACCACAGTTTCTTGATCCAGTAGTCTACTGATGGGCATTTCGATTGTTTCCAAGTCTTGGCTGTTGTAAATAGTGCTGCAACAAACATAGGGGTGCATGTATTTTTTCAAATTAACATCTTGAGTTTCTCTGGATATATACCTAAGAGTGGAATTGCTGGGTCCTGAGGTAGTTCCATTTCCAGTTTTTTTAGATACCTCCATACTGACTTCCATAGTGGTTGCACCAATCTGCAATCCCACTCACAGAGCATGAGGGTTCTCTTTTCTCCACAACCTCGCCAGCACTTGTTGTTTGTTGATTTATTGATGATAGCCATTCTGACCAGAGTGAGGTGGTATCTCATTGTGGTTTTTATTTGCATTTCTCTAATGATTAGTGATACTGAACATTTTATCATTTGTCTGTTGGCCATCTGCATGTCCTCTTTAGAGAAATGTCTTTTCATATCCTCTGTGCATTTTTTTTTTTTTAAAGATTTTATTGGGGAATTGGCAGAGGGGAACAGCGTTGGGGAATCGGGGAAGGGGAACAGACAAGTTGCTGTCTTTTTGTTCTTCAGTTTAGTTGCGGAGGATGTTGCTTCACTGTTGGTATCGTCATTGCGCTCTTCCCGGATGAGGCAGATCGGTCGCTGGCCTCTGGATGTCGCTCACCGCGGCTATTGGCAGCTCACGCTTGGCTGCCAGCCGCTCACGCTGGCTGCGGACCACTCACTGTAGCCTATGGCAGCCCACTGCAGCAGGGGCTGCAGCCCACACCATCACCGGGGCTCGCACAGCCCAGCTCCAGGTGGAGCTGTTGTTAGCTGTAGAGGGCAGTGTCACTGGCCCTCATGTGGGATCCGAACCGGGGCCGCTGGCATCCCAAAACCAGCGCTTAACCAATGCGCCACTCGGCCAGCCCCCTCTGTGCATTTTTTAATAGGGTTGTTTATTTTTTTTTGGTATTGAGTTTGAATGAGTGTTCCATAAATTTTGGATATTAACCCCTTATCAGATGTATCATTGTCAAATATTTTCTCCCATTCAGTAGGCTTTCTTTTTGTTTTACTGATGGTTTCCTTTGCTGTGAAAAACTTTTTAAGTTTCATGTAATCCCATATGTTTATTTTTCCATTTACTTCTCTTGCCTGAGGGGATATACCAGTAAGAATATTACTCAGGGTAATGTCTGCAAATTTACTCCCTATATTTTCTTCTAGGAGTTTTACGGTTTCAGATCTTACATTTAAGTCCTTAATCCATTTTGAATTTGTTCTCATATAATGCATAAGGAGGTGGTCCAGTTTCATTTTTTTGCATGTGTCAGTCCAATTTTCCCAGCACCATTTATTACATAGACTATCTTAACCTCAATGTAAATTCTTGCTTCTGTTGTCATAGACTAAATGACCATATGTCACGTCTTTGTGCGGCTGGGTCTAGCTTCCTTGAGAGGACCGGCGGGGACTCAGAAAAAGAAATAAAGAGCAAGAGACGGGGACAGTTTAAAAAGCAATGTGAGCCAGGGGACTCTGTCTGATGGACAAGAGCCCTAAATCTGGTCAGCTTGCAGCTTTTATTGAGTACAAACAGGAAAGGGGCTTTGCTCTTTCCGAAGTCTGTAAATCACATGCGTCACCAAAGATTTTAGCCAAATTTCCCTATGCCTCACAGACCACCTCAGCCCAAAGACCCTTTGATCAATGCAGCCCTGCCCCCTACGGGAACAGATAATGGTTCACTATGACACCTTGAGGCAAGAATGCAAGGAGGACTGCTGTTAGCTTCTTAAGATTTCTCTTTTCCGGTTGTAGGCTGTAAACTCTGCAGAAAAGGATTAACAGGCCCTTAGGCCCCACAGGCTTCACCTCCTTGATTCCTCCCAAGGACCCTCCGACAGCCCCTGGCTTAGGCCGCCCTAATGCGCATATTTTATATAGGATTTCACACCTGTATCAGAATCCTGCACATATCTAGGGTCTTGCCCGTCATTCATTGACTGACCCACCCTCTCTCTTAGGGTCCCATGGGGTTTTGCCATAAACATAGTGAATATCCTGTCCCTGTGAGGCCCTGCTGTTATAGGCAAATGCAGGGAGGCAAACGGCGAGGCTGCTGTGAGACCACAACCATATATGAATGGATTTATTTTGGGGCTCTCTATTCTGTTCCATTGATCTGTGTGTCTGTTTTTATACCAGTACCATACTGTTTTGATTACTGTAGCTTTGTAGTATGATTTGATGTTGGGTAGCATGATACCACCCACTTTGTTCTTATTTCCCAGGATTACCATGGCTATTCAGGCTCTTTTATGGTTCCGTGTAAATTTTGGGATTATATTTTCTATTTCTGCAAAAAATGCCCTTGGTTGTTTGATAGGAATTGCATTAAATCTATATATTACTTTAAGCAGTATGGACATTTTAACTATATTAATTCTTCCTACCCATGAGCATGGTATGGGTTTCCATTTATTTGTATTTTCTTTATTTTTATTTATTTTTATTTTTTTTAAAGGGCAGTGTCACTGGCCCTCATATGTGGGATCCAAACCCGGGCTGCTGGCATCCCAAGACAGCTCATCCACCGCGCCACTCGGCCGGCTATTTATATCTTCTTTAATTTCTCTCTTCATTGTCTTATAATTTTCTAAGTACAGATCTTTTACTTCTTTGGTTCAATTTATTCCTAAGTATTTCATAGTTCTTGAAGTAACTGTAAATGGGACTATTTTCTTAATTTCTCTTTCTGATATAGTTTGTTATTGGTGTATACACATGCAACTGATTTCTGAATATTGATTTTTGTATCCTGCTACCTTATTGAATTCATTTGTCAGTTCCAATAGTTTTTTGGTGGAGTCCTTGGGGTTCTCTATGTATAGTATCATGTCATCTGCATATAATGACAATTTTACTTCCTCCTTACCAATTTGGATGCCTTTTATTTCTTTTTCTTGTATGATTGTTGTGGCTAGAACTTCCAGAACTATGTTGAATAAAAGTGGAGAAAGTGGACAACCTTGTTTTGTTCCTGATCTTAAGGGGAATGGTTTTAGCCTTTCCCATTGAGTATGATATTAGCTGTGGGTTTATCATATATGGCCTTTATTATGTTGAGATATGATCCCTCTATTCCCACTTTGCTAAGAGTTTTTATCATAAATGGCTGCTGAATTTTGTCAAATGCTTTTTTTGCATTTATTGATATCACCATATGGTTTTTATTTTTTATTTTGAAGTGGTGTATCATATTAATTGATTGAACCAAACTTGCATACCAGGAATGAACCCCACTTGATCGTAATGTATGATCTTCTTAATGTGTTGCTGAATTCTGTTTGCTAATATTTTGTTGAGGGTCTTTGCATCTATGTTCTTTAGGGATATCGGCCTGTAGTTTTTTTGTTTTGTTTTTTTAAAGTCTTTGTCTGATTTTGGGATCAGGGTGATAGTGGCCTCATAAAGATTTTGGGAGCCTTTCCTCCTTCTGGATTTTTTGGAATAGTTTGAGTAGAATAGATGATAATTCTTTTTTGAATGTTTGGTAAAATTCAATTGTGAAGCCACCTGGTCCAGGGCTTTTGTTTGTTGGGAGTTGTTGATTACTGATTCAATTTCCTTGGTACTAATCAATCTATTCAGATTTTCTGTTTCTTCTTGAGTTAGCCTGGGAAGATTGTATGCTTCTAGAAAATTATCTATTTCTTCCAGATTGTCAAATTTGTTGGCATATAGATGCTCATAGTAATTTCTTAATATTTTTTGTATTTCTGTGGTGTCTGTTCTCTTTCATTCCTGATTTTATTAATTTGAGTCCTCTCTCTTTTTTTTTCATGAATCTGGCTAGAAGTTTTTTGATTTTGTTTATCTTCTAAAAAAAACAGGTCTTGGTTTCATTGCTCTTTTGTATTGTTTTTCTGGTCTCTATTTCATTTATTTCCACTCTGGTGTTTATTATCTCCTTCTTTGTACTCCCTTTGGGCTTAGTTTGCTGTTCTTTTTCCAGTTACCTGTTGATTTGAGCCTTTTCTTGTTTCTTTAGATAGGGTATGAATTTTCCTCTTAGGACTGCTTTCACTGCATTCCATAGATTTTGAGTCGTTGTGTTTTCATTTACATTTGCCTTGAGGTATCTTTTGATTTATTTATTTATTTATTTATTTATTTATTTATTTATTTAAGATTTTATTGCGGAATTGGGGGAGGGAACAGCATTGAGGAATCAGGGAAGGAGAACAGATATGTTGCTGTCCTTTTGTTCTTCAGTCTAGTTGTGGAGGACGTCGCTTCGCTAGCCTGATTTCCTCCTTGATCTCTTTTTTGACCCACTCGCTGTTTAATAACATGTTATTCAGCCTCCATGTATTTGTGTGCTTTCTGGTTTTTTTCTTGTAATTGTGATTTCTAATTTCATAGCACTGTAGTCAGAGAAGACGCTTGGTATGATTTCAATTTTCTTAAATTTAGTGAGACTTGTTTTGTGCCTAACATGTGGTCTATCTTGGAAAATGTTCCATGTGCACTTGAGAAGAATGTATATTCTGTAGTTCTGGGGTGAAATGCTCTGAAAATATCAATTAAATCCAACTGGTCTAATGTGTCTTTTAAGGCCGCTGTTTCCATATTGATTTTCTTTCTGGAGGATCTGTTCCTTGTTGTCAATGCTGTGTTGAAGTCCCCTACTATGATAGTGTTACTGTTGAGCTCTGTCTTTATGTCTGTCAATATCTGTTTTATATATTTAGGGGCTCCTATGTTGGGTGCATAGATGTTTAACTAGGGTTATGTCCTCTTCTTGGATCGATCCTTTTATTTTTAAGTGTTGCCCTTCTTTGTCTTTCATTATATTCTTCAATTTAAAGTCTATTTTGTCCAATATAAGTATTGCTGCTCCAGCTTTTTTCTCATTTCCATTTGTGTGAAATATCTTACTCCATCCCTTTACTTTCAGTCTGTATGTGTCTTTTGATCTCAGGTGAGTCTCTTGTATACAGCATATGCAAGGGTCTTGTTTTCTTATCCATTCAGCCACCCTGTGTCTTTTGATTACAGTATTTAATCCATTTACATTTAACATGATTATTGATAGGTGCAAGGTTATTGCCATTTTGTTATTTGTGTTTCTGGCCATCATGGGTTAGATTCTTTTCTTCTTTCTTCTGCCTAAAGAAGCCCTTTTAACATTTCCTGAAATGCTGGCTTGGTGGTAATGAATTCCTTTAGCTTATTCTTTTCTGGGAAGCTCTTTATCTCTCCTTCAATTTTAAATGATGGCCTTGCTGGATAAAGCAATCTAAGTTGTAGGCCTTTGTTTTTCATCACTTTGAATACCTCCTGCCACTCCCTTCTGGCCTGCAAGGTTTCTATAGAAAAGTCAGCTGATATTTTAATGGGGGTACCCTTGTAAGTAACTTGCTGCCTGTCTCTTGCTTTTAGGATTCTGTCTTTGTCTTTAACCCTTGCCATTTTAACTAAAATGTGTCTTGGTGTGGGCCTGTTTGAGTTCATCTTGGTTGGAGCTCTCTACACTTCTTGGGCTTGTATGTCAATTCCCTTCACCAGATTAGGGAAGTTTACAGTCATTATTACTTCAAATATGTTCTTATTCCCTTGCTCCCTCTCTTCTCCTTCTGGTATTCCTATGATTTAATTTTTTTTGCACTTGATGTTATCCCACAGTTCTCTTAAGCTATTTTCATTCTTTTTTAATCTTTTTTCTTTTTGTTGTTCCGCTTGGGTGGTCTCTGCTATCTTGTCTTCTAAGTCGCTGATTCGATCCTCTGATTCATCTAATCTGCTGGTAATTCCTTTGAGTGTGTTCTTTATTTCAGTAATTGTATTCTTTATTTCTAACTGGCTGTTTTTCATGATTTCTCTATCCTTCTTTATGTTCTCACTAAGTTCCTTGAAGATTCTTATCATCAGTGTTCTAAACTCTGCCTCTGATTGGTTGGTTGCCTCTGTTTCATCAGTTCCACTGATTCTGGAGGTTTCTTCTGATCTTTTATTTGGGACGTGTTTCTTTGTTTCCCCATTCTGGCTGACTCTTTGTGCTTGCTTTAATGTATTAGGTAGATCCCCTAATCTGTCAGTCTTTGCTGGATGGACGTATGTGGTATATGTCCTTTATATTTGAATTGCTCAGTCTCCTTGTTCTCCTGTGCATGTGTTCCAGAGGTATCCCTTGTGTTGTGTGTCTTCTCCTGTTGAAGTTGAGCTTTGATTGCCTTTGGCTTGTCAGTAGAGGGGATTGACTACCAGGCTGACTAGCTGTGAGAATTAGCTATGTCCACAGTGTATGAGCTGCTATGTGAGGGTTGATCCCTCAGATGAGGTTTGGCCCCTATGGGCTCTTATGCCTGTAGAGAATTCCCTTTGAGTGTGACTCTTGTAGGTCAAACCCGATAATGCTCTGGTTTGGTCTACAGTTGGCCTCTGGGCATGATGATTCTTGTGCCTCCTTGGCTGGGACTTGGTGCAGAGTGATTTTAGAACAAAACGGATCAAAAAGCACAACAACCACCACCAAAAGAAACCAAACACTTTCACATGTATAAACAACCGACAACCGGGCCTGCCGAGTGGCTCAATTGGTTAAGAGTGTGAGCTCTGAGCAACAGGGTTGCCAGTTTGATGCCCATGTGGGCCAGTGAGCTATGCCCGAGTTGAGCTGCCGCTGAGCTGCTAACAGGTGGCCCAATGGCTTAGCTGGTGAAAGCACGTGTTCCTAACAACAAGGTTGCTGGTTCAACTCCTGCATGAGATGGTGGGTTATGCCCACCCACAACTAAGATTGAACATGGCACCTTGAGCTGAGCAGCCCTGAGCTGCCTACAGGTGGCCAGATGGTGACTGGACTTGGAGCTGAGCTAGCTGTGCCCACCACAACTAAAATTGAAGGAAAACTTGGCTGTTCCCTTTCCCCAATTCCCCAACACTGTTCCCCTTCTCCAATTCCCCAATAAAATCTTTAAAAAAACAAAACAAAAAAACAACAACCAACAACCAATACTCAACATGCACAGAAGTATCAAAAATACAAAAAGCACCGGCCGGCCAAGTGGCGCAGTGGTTAAGTGCTGGCTTGGGAAGCCAGCGGCCCCGGTTCGGGTCCCACATATGAGGGCCAGTGACATTGCCCTCAAAAAAAAAAACAAAAAACAAAAAAAAAAACCAAAAAGCAAAAGAAACACAACAAAAGAAACAAAATAACAAAACAAAAAACAAAAAAAAGAAGAAAAACCAGAAAAATGGAAAGAAGGAGGAAAAGTAGAGCAGGGAAAAGAAAACAGAAGAGAGCAATAAGGGAGATAAAATATATATGTATATATATATATTTTATATATATATATATATATATATATATACACACACACCTATGTATATGGACATATATACATATATAAAAAGCTAAAAATGATAATAAAATAGAAAAACAAAACCCAAAACAAACAACACCCCCCCAAAAAAAAAAAAAAAAAAAAACAACGAAAAGGAGTGCCAGTCTTGGCTAAAGTCCACCACGCTACCTCCAGGTTGTCCTCTGCTATACAAAAGCTCCTCTGCGTCTTGTGGAGGCAGAGCCGACCACCTGGCTCCCAGAGTGATCCTGGCAATGCAGGTCTAGATGAGTGGGGTTGTGGGGTGTGGTTGGTAGTTTTTACAAAGTAAATGCCATTTCTTCTCTCGCCTGCACAGACACGCATTGAGAGCACCGCAGTCGAGATGCGCTTCTGCCCTGTGCGCGGGACTCCTGGGTCTTAGGGCACTCTTTCCACTAGGGGCTGTGAAGCATGTGAGATTTCCGAGCTGCTGAAAGCCCAGCTTTGGATGTGCCACCCACTACTGGGTCCTGTGTGTGACTCAGCAGCTGAAGCTGCCCTGCTGAGAGCCATGTAGAAAAGGTGGGGACTTGGTAGGGGATCACACACTGGAAGCAGCCTCTTCCCTAGATCACAGCTGCAAACTAGGTATTTCCATTTCCTGGGGGCTGTCGCATCTCTGTAATCTGACACTACTCCTCCCTTCAGGGTCCAGTTTAAGACTCTGGAAGGGCGGGGCTAGGATTGCTGTGGGAAGTGGGAGTGGCGGCCTGGTCATGGAGTTGGTTTTGCTTTCTGTCTGGCTGATAGAGCCCAGCTGTAGTTTTGAGCTGAGGCTTCTGTCTCGGACGCTGGGCACTGCTGTGCCCTATGCTGAACTCTTGGCAGAACTGTGGGGCGTAGGGAGGGAGCCCATCGCATTGCTGCTATAATAATCTCCAATCTGCTTCCTGGGGCCCTGTCTCCTCAGCTGCAGATGCGGGCTGCGTCTCTGCACACCTTCCTTCCTTCTTCCATACTCGCCTGGTTTGCCCACCTTCAGGAAATTCTCGTGCAAGTCTCTTAGTTGTTCTGTGTGATGAGCAGAGGTTCCTCTGATGAGTGATAGCTGTCCAATTTGTGGTCATTTCCAGGGGAAAACTCAGGGAGCCCACATCACTGCTGCCATTTCTATGATGTCTCCAGCCCTTGAGTCTTAACAGTTCTTCACAGTGAGTCACCATCCTTGTGGCAGGAGCAGGAGGACCACGGAAAGCCCAAGGCCATTCCAGAGAGATGCTGGTGGCTGCAGTGCAGTTTCCCTCTTACATTACTTACCCTCCGAGAGAGTTGTGTGGACTATACAGAGTTAACTCCTAACTGAAAGGATTAGAAATGTAGCATCTGCTACCTCTCCAGAGACATGCAAGCTTATCATCTATCTTCCAGTCATAAGACTTACCTATCATGTGGCCTCAGATAAATTTCTTGACATTCTGATTTTGCAGAGGAGAAGCAAAGCGCAGAGAAAAGACTTTATTTAGGTCTCTCAATAACCCCATGAAATAGGTCCTATTACCATAAGCCCCTGGCAAAAAGATCCTTGTCGAGTAATTGTTATTCCAACAGAGCTGCCATTGCTCAAAACTGTTGTAGTTTTCCTTTGAAGATGTATTCATCTTCAATAAGCAGATTGGGTAATTGTCTTTGCAAGAGAAACTTGATGTACTAAGATTATTTCTCTTGGATGGGTCAAAAAAGAGCCAAACAAAAAAAAAGGTCTTTTTCCACCCTTCCCTCCCCACCTACCACCAACCTCAGTTTCCAAGAAGATTGCTCTGGAGAGTGACTTGCATTTGGATGTTTAATTTCTGTATGTCCATGGGGAAAGCATCAGCCTTCCCCTTGTGAGGTAAAGACGTCCTGTCTAGCAGTACGTGAGTTCTACCCCCTACCTGATGTCCTGTTCGGTGTTTTTTCCTTGCAGTTGCCCTCCCCTCCTTTCTTGGCCTGTTCTAGCCATATTCACCTGTCAAAGCTGAGCCCTGTATTGCTTATAAAGCCTTCACAGACCACTCCTTTACTCGTTTTCCTGAGCTATATAGCATGTAATGATTTGCACCAAACAATGAGCTCCCAATGGCCTTCTGTCCTGAGTAGAATATCCTTTGTTTCCTGGTGTTTGACTTTCTACAGCCCACAACACGATTACAAACTCATTGAGGACTGGTGTATCTCACTCAACCATATACCTATACAGGTCGCACACTAGGTGCTCAGCACTTTCTTACTGATTATTTAAGTTGTGTTCTCAATCATATGAGTTAAAACATTTACCTGTTTTAATACCTGTTCCTTTGGGTATGATCATCTTTTATGTGCACTGCTGATTTTTTTTCTTCAAATCTTTTCCTTTAGGTATCCGGGAAGGTGGTGTTTTGTCAGGAAGGAGGGCTTCTACAGTAGTTAGATGCTATCTATATTTTTCCTTTCACTCTTGGCACAATTCTAATTCCCCCACATTTTTCTGGATATATTCTCCCATGTGGAAGGTTAGAAGTCCCTAAAGCAGAACTTAACGGCTACTTTGAAGATCTTCAGCTGGTGTGTGGGTTCTGGGGGAAAACACATTTAGATGGAGTCAGTTCACAAAACTGTCCAAATTCATGGTTCTGTGGAAAATTTAGACACTCTTCCCCAGATCTCTGGAACCTTAATCAAAGATGCTAATATTTGGGTAATGTGCTTTGTGCATGTAGGTTGTTCACTACCGGGATAAAGTGCTTATGAGTAAGCAATTTGCCAAAATGCAGGGAGAAGCAGGAGGAAAAGCAAGGTCTAGATCATTTACAAGTCCAACCGCCAACATTAGCTCCTGGGTAATTGAAAGTTAACTTCTTTACCTTTATATTTTCCCCTTTCTTTCTGTAATTTCTGTCATTTTTCAAAGGTGTCAACCCCTGGTCAGGCCCACGGTGAAGGAGAACAGTTCTGTTTCCCTGAACATACTCCTTTCAGGACAGAGTGCCTGGAGCCGGGGGCCCCAAACATCTGACCTCCACCCCCCGCCCCCACTTCCAGAGTGGCAGTTTCATTTCCCTTCTGTTTGCCCTTTGGCTTTTTCTCTTCTTTATAAATTTTAATTTTCCTCGCACGGAACATAATAAAATTAAAGAGTCACAGGATCTTAGTCCGTGACACACTACTGCTTTGCTGAGAACTTCATTTCCCTCTGTCATTGACGAGGCCATTCTCAAAGTCACCCTGCACTTTAAATAATTTCCACGTAATACTTATTCGGTTCTGTTTGCACACCGTGATTTTTGTTCTTTGCAGTCATTGTAGCTTCATTTCCCTGATTATGCTTTCATTGAGCTAATATTAATAAGGTAATGTGGGGAAATTTTAAAAATTTTCTCCTCTAAGAAGATGTCATTTCTGCAGAATGAATATTTAATAAATCAAACCTCCCCCACTCAAACCCACCCACCCCATGTCATTTCTTTCTATTCCTTACTAAGTAGCTTCCAAAGAGAGAGAAAGGGGGTGATCAAACTAAGTGCCTGGCATTTGCTTTTCTGAGCATGACATGGCAGTTGGAGCAAGAGTTGTATTGCTTTTGAGTGTGATCTGAAAAACTATGATGAGAAGAGAGTTCTTTTCCAGTCCTGGACTAGGTCTGTATCTTGATTGTGGTGGTGGCTACACAAATCTAGACATGTGATAAAATTGTGTCGAAACACACGCATACACATGCACGAATAAGTGTATATTAAATCTGAATAAGGTCTGTAGTCCAGTTAGCAATATTCTGCCCATGGACTATAGTTATATAGTTACCAAGCTGGATGGTAAATGACACACGGGACCTACTCTGTACTGTTTTTGCAACTTCCTATGAACCTATAATTATTATTTTTTTTAATGCAAAGTTAAAAATAGCTGGAGTACATCAGTTGTTAGTTCGTACAAGTATGATTAAGTATGTATGGCTACCTCACATTTACAAATCGCTGAGTGGCACTGTCACTGCTGCTTCCCACCAGCGTCCACTAGCTCAATCCAATGTCATTATTGGTTCTCCAGAAGAAACCTACTAAGACAGGAGGAAAAGAAACAACAGCCACTATGTTGTTCCTTTATTTAATTCTCACAATAATCCTTTGAGGTTGGTGCTAGAATTCCCGAGTCAGCAGTGGGGGCTAAGAACCTGCCGTCTAGTTTATGCCTGAGCTGGGAAGGGCTGGGGGACCCGAGTGCTCACCCCCGGAGCCACGGCCAGCTCTTGGGAGAGGGCTGGTTCCCCTTTCCACTCCACAGACTTGTTTGAGTTTCTGTCAGAGACACAGTTTGAGGCAACAGAAGGACTTCCAGGTCCTAGACTCTCCTGCAACCTTCTTTCCCAGTGGTTGCTACTCCACTGGGCATGCCTGCCTAGTCTCAATCTTGAGTGAAGGCAAAATTTCCCAAGCTGCTCTTTGGAAGAACTCTCTGTAGGAGGTTAATAAGTATCATATGGCAGAAAGGGGTCTATTTCCAACTATGTTTGGGAGAAGAAATACATCATGATAAATGGATAAATTTGAGAATCTGCATTTTAAATTTAAGGGCACTGCCCTAAATTCTATCTAACTCCACTCTCATAAGAGGATCTTCCTTCAGTCATTTACATTAGGTAAGTATTCATTACATCAGCCTTTCTGTTTTTTCATTGTTACCACTCCCAGGAGCACTCACTTATAAAGATGCTAATGGACAAATTAAAGTTAAATTACTTGAAGAATATACAAGCATTGGATGGGGGTATTTCAGGGAAGGAATTGGAGGGAAGACACCTAAAAATCACATCCTGTAGGTAACCACCTAACCCACACAAGCACTACCTTCTTCCAGGGCCAACTCTCCCATTCCTGTAGTTCCGCCTACTGCCAGTACGCTGCCGGCTGAGCTGCTGGCTGCCCGCGCTGTTTTGGTTCCGACCTCTCACACAAGCCCTTCCACATCCATGTGTCCGGCTGCTTCCTGGACTGTCTCTTGGATGCTCAGCTTCAACACATCCAAACAGAAATCTTCGTCTGCCTGACCATCCATAGCTAAAACCTGTTCCTTCCCCATGCATCATTTCCTACCCAATTGCCCAAGACAGAAATTTACTTTTAGGTCAGATTTATTGAGTTATGGTTTACATACAATGAAATTCGCCTTTTTAGTGCATTGCGCTATGAGCTTTGATACCAGTTTACAGCAGTGTACCCGCTTCTATTAATGGGATACAGAACAGTTTCACCGCCTCTAAAACTCCCCTATGCCCTTTGTAGTTACACTGTGACCCAGCCTTGCTCCCAGAAATCACTGATCTGTTTTCTGTGCCAATAATTTTGCCTTTTCCAGAATGTAGTGGAACTCATATAAATGGACTCATACACAACACAGCCTTTTGAGTCTGGCATCTTGCACTTAACATAACATAATTGAGAGTAATTCATGTTACTATGAGTGTTGGTGATTCATTCCTTTTTTATTGTTGAATAATATGCCATCTAAGCCAGACAAGTTAAGTCATGTACAATTTTTCTTTCTCATATTCTCTACCCCATCCCAAGTCCTGTCAATGCTACTTTCTACAGCTCTCTCAAATCCATTCTTTGTTATCCTTACTAATCCCCCTTAATCGAGACATTTCTCACTTAGTCTGTATCTGTAGCTTCCCAACTGGTCTCCTTGACCTCCCTTGCTCCCCTCAAAGCCATGTCATACAAACATTTTAATTGCTCCTCCACCCCAGTCTTCAATCACACACAGCCTGTTACTTGTCTTACTTCCTCTAGCCCGTAAATCTAGCGCCCCATGGAGTTCACAGCCCTCCCTGCGCCCTCAGGTCCTTGTTTACATTCAGCCTTGAGTCATGTCTCCTTCTTAGCCTGCCTAATGACCAGACTATAGTCCTGCCTTTGGACATTAGCCCTTAAAACTTAGTTGATTCACCAGAGCCTGGATGACCCTCAGCAAGGGTCCCATCCCTCTGAGATCTGGAGGAAACTGTCCCAACAGGCTGTGCCAAAAACATTCTCATCAGTATCATTACTGTTTCCATGCTCTGTAATTAGAGGTAATTTAAACTGCTACTCCCAGAATGTCAGTAAACTTTATCAGAGCTTATTAAAAAAAATAGGACTAATTAAACTGCTTTGTTCATTCAGACTTTCATCTTCTTCAGGAAATTCATAATGACTTGGGACTCTGGGCAACATAAAACTTGATAACATGTATCCTTATAAGGATGAAACATTTATCACCTTATAAGGATGAAATTTTTTATTACCTTAAAATTGTTACTGTGTATACATACCAGTGTTTAATATTCTGGTATATTTGTTTGTGGTATGTTGAAACTGACCTCTAACAACGTTAATGTTGCAAATCAACTTAGAGATGGAAAGTTTGTATTCACTGGGAAGGGAAGCATCACTTTAAACGCTGTGATCCTTTCAATTTTTTTTTAATCTGAGGGAAGAACAAATCTGATTATTTTCTGGATTTATATTTCTATTTAATAAATCACTTCACACTTAAATGTATCCTGTTGGAAGTGAAGTAAGTATTGCAGATTTGTTTGGCAAACACTGGGTCTCAAGAAAAAACAAAAACAAAATTCAGGTGTACATTAAGCTTTTGCTGGAAAAAATTTCAATTAAACATCATCTCAAGATTTTTTTGGTTTATTGTTAAAAGTAAAATATATTTGCTGGGAGGGTAAGTAAAGGCTGACAGGCAGGTTTGGGATCAACAAGGTCAAAGTTAAGGAGATGTCTTTCATTTGTTTCCAGAAATATTATATTTAAGTACTGCCAAATAATGACATTCTTTCTAAAAATGCCATTTTCAAATGTTAGTGAGTACCGTCAATGCCCAAAGAAGTTCACCCAGGTCTTCAAATACTGTGTTATGAAGCAGTCTGTAAACTGTGAAGCCCCCTTACAAATGTAAAAAGTTATTATTTCCTGAAATCACTTTTGTTGTTTTTTCACAAATCAGAAAGGGAAGAAATGGCTGGGGGTATGGCAAAGGAGGCATGAGAGGAAGGTGGAGTGGGGAACTGCATGGTCCCTGCTTAGACTGTGGGGCATCTTTTACCTGGCTCAGGGACATTTAGATAAAGCACTGGATGGAGACAGACAGCAAGTGAAAGGATTCTGGAAGAACCTGTGAGGACTGTTAGTAAATAACACAGTCTAATTTCTTGCTTTCTCACCACTTGTAGAAAGCATAGACTCCAGGACTGTGAATCTATGCATTTGCTATCTCGATTTTTCTTGATCATATTTTGGGAGACTGTATTGAGGGTGGGAGATAGGTACGTTGGATGACCTCAAAACTTGAAGGTGAATAATGATTTTTTTAACCTTGAGCCATTTAAATGGTTGATTTCCAAGGCAGCAGCTTTATGTCAGTGCTATTTGTATTTGCAAGGCTGGTGCATAGGAGCTGCCTTACAAGCACTGAGCCTACTATTCAGGTAACTGCCACCAGGAGATACTCAGACTGTGTACTCATGATCTAAACAAACCAGCTTTCCACCTAGTTGCTAAAAAATAAGCCATTAATAATAAAAAATAAACTATTTTTATTAAAATTATAGAATTTGCAAATTTCATAAACGAAACAATAGCTGCATCATATGAGAAAAACAAGAGTTTCAGGGAGTGCCAACAACTGGATTTTAATCCTGACTCTTTGACTTCCTGGCTGTTTGATATGAAGCCAATCAAAATATTTCCTTGAGCTTGCTTCCCTATTCATCAAATTCAAATACTAATATCTATGCTAAAAACTTGTTGAAGGTGCAATTAAGTAAAATATTTAAAGAATTGTTTTATTTGCAATGCCTTATGCGTTAAACGTTAGTTATAATTATACCGCGGTGGAGGATTTCATTACATATAAGCACAGAAATTATTTTACACACTAGTCCCCTCAATTTTTATTGCTCTGAGATCACAACTCTTTCGATTTATAAGATTAGACAGTTTTGTTCCACTCTGTTATAACTCTTGACCTTTTCTTAAGGTTAGATTTGTCTATGGCTTGCCTATATCTCTGGAATTTGAATACATTTTTCCAAGTGTCCAACCCACTAAAAGTCTCTCCTTCTTCAAGGATAAGAGCACTAAGGGAAAAAGGCAATCTGGAATTTTATGAGAAGGTAGTCAAGATAGGAAAGAGGAGGATTATCTTTAACACTGACAAAGAGTAAGTCTCATTTTAAGAGTCTGACTACAGGCAGTTTTGGTTTTGCCGATTAGGTGAGAATGAGAAATCGGACCACGAATCAACATGGTAGCGTTGTTCAGGCAAAGCTGTGGGGTGAGAGGGAGAGTATATTCTTTTTCTTTCTCTGGCTCACGAACCCTCCATATATTTTCCCCGGGAATCTTGCCCTTTTCCTAAATGAACCTGTCTCAGAATTGGGCTGTGTTTATGCTGAACAGGCAGAGTATTTCGCTGAGAAAACGTCGTCTCCCCGCTCTTTTATCCCCCGTCCAAGAAGGAAATCTTAAAGTGAATGTCATTCTGCAATTGATGCATACTAGGAAGTGCAGAATTCTCTCTTGGGTGCCTGCAAACTCACTAGAAAAGGAAAGCGGGGGCGCTGCTCCTTGGGGTATTTAATATGTTGAATGCGCTTTGGGTTTTGCAGTGTGAAGGCTACTGCCACGTTACATACGTTTTTTTAAAAAAGTAAAAAAGATGCCGACTGCAGAATACTCTTTGAAGCTTGTCTATTTGTATATTCTAGTGTTGTGTCTCACAGACTCTAAATTGTCTTAGTCATTGTCTTAAATATTGATACATTGTCACAAGACTGCCATTTAAATGTTATTTATAACTGAGTTAAGAAAGTTATGTATGTCCTTGACCAAAAAAAGTAGCAGCTTTAGAATTTAGAATAATTCTAATGGATTGTTGCATATGGAAAATGGAAAATAGAGCATGGTTTTAAACTAATTTGCTTTGTTAATAGAATGAGTTATTTTAGAAAATGAGATATTCCTAGTGGGAGATTACCAGAGGCTTACCTATGAGGCTCACAGAGACAGGGTATCAAAGTTGATGACCATGCAACTCATGCACACAGCGCAATTCCATGCTGTTGTTTGTTGCTCCACACCTCAGCGCCTCCATCACAAATGTCTCAGACCTTATAGGTCAGATTTCCAGAACAGTGGTCCTAAGCCTCCTGCTATCTCTGACTATTGTTTGCCTTGGAAACATTCCACTTTAGTAGTGCAAATACTACTGATTAGTTTTATTTTCATTGCTTCAAAAAAAAAATCTCCTTTATGATGTGTTTAAATAGCTGGCAATTGGTTTATTTAATATAGAAATGAAATTATAGTTGAAAGCATTTTAAAAAAAGAGATTGACTACAAGAGTCAAAAGAAACTTATAGAAATTGTTTGACAACTTCAGTAAGAAAAAAAACCAAACATGAAACGATGTGTGTAATGGTATCCAATATGAATGATGAGGGCTACAGAGGGGCCAGAGAACTGGGATTTCTGTGGTAGAATTATGGTTACACTGCTTATAAAATGTGGGACTATGAACAAGTTACTTAATTTTTCTGTACCTCAATTTCCTTGTCTGAAAAATGAGTATGATTTAAATACACACACACACACACACACACACACACACACACACACACACTCATTGGTTGCTACAAGGATTTGATGAATAAATCTTTGTTAGATAATCAGGATGGGGGGAAAGACATATGAGCATATAGCCTCGGCAAAACAGGCTGAGATGAAAAAAAAAAAACCAGTAGGATGAGACAAAATATCAAATTGGCAAGATTTTTTTATGTCTGTGAAAACAAAAAACATAAAAAAGAAATAGCAGAATTAAAGTCCTCAGTAAAGACAGAAGAATACAGAATTGACACTGATGAAAATTTGAGTTGATATGGACATACCTGCAGATCAGAACACAGACCAAACAGACACAATAGTTAAAATCATGAGAGTAATAACACCAAAGAGCTGGGTATTCAGGATGAAAAGACTAAATTAATTGGAAAGAGAACTAATTATAGCTTAGCTGAAGAAACAGTGCCAGATTTGGAAAAAAAACTTATGATAGAGATCAAAAGCGTTCATTACTGTTTAAAAAACAAAAAAAGGCCAGAAGCCCAAAATCACTTGCCCTAACCCCCACATCAGCAAACCAAGATTTAATACCTAACCTAATTGTAGTTAGAAGCTCCCCCAGGAATGTAGTTAACTGGTCGGGCTGGAATTTTCTAGTCACCACCAATGAGGTGAGTTACTCTGCCACACAGCTCCTTTTTATCCCCCAAAGAAAGATGAAGTAATCCACTCCCCTCCGCCTTCTGCCTATAAAGCCTTTTATTTTGTACACTTCCTCAGAACTCCTTTCCACTCACTAGATGGGATGCTGCTCGATTCGTGAATTATTTAATAAAGCCAATTAGATCTTTAAAATCTACTCAGATAAATTTTTGTTATATAACACTATGTTCCAGGTGAAAATTAACAAAAAATGTTCCATGTGTGGTCATAGTGTGGCAAAATCTTTCAATTATAATGTCAAATTTTAAAATCCTATAAACATCCAGGCAGGAAAAAACTAGTTTACAAATGGGAAAAAAATAAATCAGCTTAACTTAAGACATCTTTACAGTTCTTAACAACAGAAAAAATTAAAGCAATTTATAGAATTTGAGCAGAAACAATAGTGATCCAAGAATTTTTTATGTAGTGCTGTGATATGTGAAGGCAATCAAAAGATATTTTCAGTATTCAAGGCATAAGAAAACACACCATTCAGAGAAAAAAAATATACTTGGAGATATATACCATTTAAGTAATGGCTCAAAATTAACTCAAGAAAAGGGCCGGCCGAGTGGCATCGTGGTTGGGAGCTGGCTTGGGATGCCAGCAGCCCTGGTTCAGATCCCACATATAAGGGCCAGTGACACTGCCCTCAAAAAAAAAAAAAAAAGTTAAGAAAAGAAAAGCACATATGAAAAACTCAAGCTCTTCCTTAGTTCAAATTCAGTTGATTATATTGTCAGGGTGAATTCTCCTACAGTGCTGCTTTTAGGGTTTTGTTTGATTGTGTTTTGTTTTGCCTTCTCTGTTTTCTTAACAGAAGTAGATTTCTTTCTTGACCCACATTGTTTATTCTCAAATTCAGCTGGAATTTTTATTTGATTACTATTTAAAATATTAAATACTGAACTACACTAGTGCAGTTGTGTCAGCATTTGCTTAAAGCCAAAACTACCAGCTTGGGCCTCTTTGCCAGAGGAAATCCTATTCAGAAAGATTAATGAGTTGATTTTTACAGCCTCAGAGTTTCCTAACACATTATAACCTTGGGATAGGCAAAGATTTCTCAAGCAAGACCTAAACATAAACATAAACAAGCGTAAAGGAAAAAAATCAATACATTGGACAGCATTTAAGATCAAGAAACTCTTTTTGCATCAAAAAAACACCATGAAAAGAATAAGAAGGAAATCCAAGAAGAGAGAAAAGATTTTTACAACACATATAACTGACAATGGGTATATATCCAGAATAATTAAAAATTACCTGCAAATTAATAAGTAGGAGACAATCTAATGGGAAAATGGGCAATATGTGTTAACTGACCAATCACAACAGAGAAGAATCAAATAGCCAATAAATATTTGAAAAATGCCCTATTCGTAATGAAGCAAATGGAAACTAGACCCACAGTACCACTACAGACTTACTAGTACCGCAGAAATTGAAGACTGACACTCCCAGGTGTTGAGAAGGGTCTTGCATCCTGCTGAAAGTGTAGAACGGTACAACCACTCTGCAAACTGTTAGTGTCTACTAAAGATGAACATGTAATACCCTATGACCAGCAGTGGCACTGTTAAGTTATACGCAAAGAAATTCATGTACAAGGACAGATAGCATTGTATCATAATAGCCAAAGGTTGGAAATAATTCAAATATACAACAGTATAATGAAGAACTAAACTGTGCCTTGTATTCATATAATGGAATACTACACAGCCAAGAAAATGAATATGTTACAATTACACACAACATCACTGATAAATTTTACATTAATAATATTGGGTGTAAGAGGCCAAAGACATGCGAATGATATGCTATGATTCCATTCATGTAAAATTCACATGCAAGTAAAGCAGGGTAGAGGGTACCTTTGAGCAGGAGGTGTGGTGATTGGGGAAGGTGCTTGGGGGAAGCTTGGAGGCACTTGCGAAATGTTGATGATACACCATTTGTTAATCGCAGTGGTAGGTATACAGTTGTATTTATGGATTTGCACACAGAATGTATGTACTTTTACATATATCTATAAAACATCAATAAAAAAGTAAAAAAGATTACCCATTTTCTTCTTTCTCGCACCCAAACACCATAATAGCTTCCCAGTTTGCATTCCTGCAAGTAATTTTTAAGAGGCACAATTCCAATCTCATGACCTCACTGTTTATCTGTCTTCAGTGACTCTCATGGCACAGAGTCCTTCACATGGCCTTCTAGTTCTTCCTTAAATTGACCCCACAGTCCATACTTGCTGGTCTTAGCCCCTCTCTCTCCTCCCTTCACTCTCCATGCATCCCCTAACATCTGTTCGTGAATGCTTCCCCACATTTTAAGGCCTAGCTGAATTTTCATCATGAAACCTTCTCTTATAAACTGGGCAGATGCAAATAATATCTTCTGAGTTGTTAGTTTTTATGGTGTCACAGCACTGTATACCTGTTTCATGGCTTTCATCATGTTCTGCAGTTATATTTTAAACCCTCTACTAGATCAATTGCTTTTTATGGTCAAGTGCTGTGTCTTCGTTTTTTAAGCCCTGAAAAAAAATTTAATTGAATTTGTAGAATTATGTTTTTCTTTCTTTTGAGCTGGGGCAAATTAATATTTTTTGCACCCATCCACTCACAATCCCCCACCCTCAGTCTTTTTATAAACGGAAAGAGAAATCATTAGAGTCCTCTCATAGGATGTAACAGAAAAATGTAGTTTTATCCACAGAGCTCCTTAAAAGAAGAAAGCATTATATTTAGATGACCACTCGAGCAGACATTACCTATTCCTACTGCTTAATCCTCACCGCTAATAGCACCCTCTGTGTGATTTATTTTCCAAAGTTGATTTAACCATTTTACTTTCTTTGCTTTTCAGTTTTAAATTTTACAAGCTGCATGAGTTATTGAATTGTTTTCCAGTTGCAGTTGCTATGTTTCATTTTGGGCAATATTCATTACGTGACCTAATTGCACATAAGCAGAAGCACTATGGAGACATTTGTTTTCTTGGACATTGTTTTTAATGTAATGGCTGTTCTAAATCTTTTGCACTTTTCTTTTGGCCCCAAATTGGCCATTATCCTACTTGTTCTTAGCAGATGACCTTGTCTTCTTCTTTATTGAAGAGATCGAAGCTATCTGTCTTGAAATTTTCCTGTTTCTAAATGTCTCCAAATTCATCCACTCCCATTGATCCAGGGAACAAAGGACTTGTCTAAGGGAGTGGTTCTTAACTGTGGATGCACATGAAAACCCCCCAAAGCCTGGGTCACACCCCACAGAGAATCTGATTACATTGGCTGGAATGAGGCTTTTACAACTTCCCTGGGTGATGCTATGTGCAGCCAGGATAGAGAGCACCAGTCTGAAGAGAGCCCTTTCACTCTTTCCCTGGACTTTACCTCGTGGAGGACCTTGTTCCATTTGGTATCCTAGCTCTCCCATCCTCTCTCAAGCAAAAACATTTTTCCTCATCAGGCTTCTCTTTGGGTTACCATTCCATTTCTGTTGTCCCTTTTTTTTCCCAAAGCAAAAGAGAAGTATACACTTGCTACCACTCGTTGACTCCTTGATTCTTGCTAAAGACTCCATGCTAAAGACTAGTAAATACTCTCTCAAAGTTGCAAAACACCCTCTTAATCATCACTGATGAAGTCATTTTGTGTCAGTTCTTACTTATCCTGTCTGAAGCACTTTACACTCTTAAACATACTATTTTCCCTTGACTTCCTGGGTTTGCATCTTCTCCTATCTCATTGACTTTGTTTTCTATTGCTTTTAACTTATAGACCTGGCTCCATACAAGTGCTAATACAAACAATAGCTGTGGTGGAATGCTCTTAGAAACAAGATCACCTAGGCCTTACACTTAGAACCAGACACTTAGATTTCACGCTACAGTGGACAAAAAGGTGGTTCAGACTGCAGACAAAAAATGGTGAGAAGTGGGCATTGCCAGTAGGACAAACTTTTTACCTCCCAAAATTGCCATTTTTATCTGGAGAAAGTTACCTCTTCCATATCTCAGTTGCAAATGATAGAAACCCCAATTAAATTGCTCAAGCAAAGTAGTAATGGATTAGTTGGTTTGTGGAATTTATAAGACTAGATATATACTACTTCAGACACAGATGAAACCAGGTACTCAAATTATGTTATCAGGATGATTCCTCCCTCCACCTCACAGCTGTTTTTTGCTTCCTCATATCAGCTGGTGAGGGATGTCTCCCAGCAGGTCTAGTATTTTATCCTACGAGCTCACCTACTCCAGACAACTGTGAGTGTCCTTCTCGGTAATACCGAGTTCCAGGCCCGATTCTGATCATCCTGGGTTGGGTGCTTGCTCACTACTGAAACCATCACTATATCTCTGGTTGGTCTTGGGCTGTGGATTAAGGTCTGCCCCACTTGAATAACATCGGTTTAGAGTGGGGAAGGATGATTTCCAAAGGAAGACCAGGGACCTGTTACGATGAAATGGACAGGAAAGGCCAAAGCAACAGATGTCCTGTATCCTACCAGACCCAATCTCCTTTAAAAGACACTGACTCCTCTCCACTGTCCTCTTTCTCTCCTAGACATAATCACTCTGAATGGGCCACACCCATTCTCCCTTCCCCTAATGAAAGAAGATATAAGGACTTGTTATCACATCATACATTATCATGTCATACATTCCTGGAATTTTCTTGGAGGGCATGGCTCTGAATCTTAAGACTGATACCTAGGTTTATACCAGAACCAAAGAGAAGCCATGTTCTATAGGCTGTTTTAAAAATGACAGCCTACTTTTTGTGTTCATGCCCTTGCATAGCCTTCTCTCCTTGAGTGTGGATGTGACTTCTGACTTGCTTCTAATCAATAGAACATAGTAAATGTGACGGGATATACGGGATTATGTAATTATGTTCAGAAGATGGAAGTGTCTGTCTTGCTGGTTGGTCTCTCTCTCTTTCCCTCTCTCCCGCTCTCCCTACCTGTTGCTGGCTTTGAGGAAGCAAGTGGTCATATTAGGAACTTAAGTGACAAAGAACTGTGAGTTACCTCTAGAAGAGGGTGGCCTCCAGCAGACAGCCTGCAGTGGCCTCTAGGTGACAGCCAGCATGAACATGAGCCCTGAGTCCTACAGCTGTAAGGGACTGAGTTCTGCCAACAATCACAGGGGCTGGGAAGCAGAGCCCCCACTAGTGACCCAGCTGAGACCACAGCCCAAGCTACACCTTCATGGCAGCCTTACACAGTACCCACATTCCTGACCCACGGGGACTGTGTGATAGTAACGGATTTAAGCCACTAAGTTTGTGGTGAAATTTGCCTTCTAGCATCCCTTTCTCCTTTTTTGATAACAGCATCCTGCCTTTTCCTTTAGACAACCATCTCTATTCCACTGCCATTCTACGGTAGGTTGGGCCACAAAGGCTGGTCAGGACTTGAAGGTGGGTGTGAGGTTGCTTTTACTGAATTTGTAGCAAACTCAAACAAGCCGTGGAAAGGACATCCATAAGATGAAGGACACAGGTGAGCCAATGTAGCTGTCCACCGCCTCGTGGAGCTATAGCCATAGTTTGATTTCAACACAGTTTATACAAAGATCAGGAGAGCTAGCCGAGGGGATTCTTAACTACAACTACATGTGGAAAGAAGAAAAAGCATGAGCATTGCCCAAAAGTTCTATAAAAGAAGAGCAATGAGAGGGGACCAGCCCTACCAAACAAACAAACAATAAATCTTGATAATTAAAACCATGAGGTACCAGTGCATGAGTACATAGAACAAACCACTAAGACATCGTAGTTCTAAAAGTTTACTAACATATATGTGGTGAGGCTGGGGAAACATGTACCCATAAACATTAGTGATGAGAAGATAAATTGATGCCAGCCTCATGAAGGGCCATTTGGCTGTGAAAATTACAAGTGCACAAGTCCTGCCCCACCAACAATTCCAATTCTAGAAATTTTTCTCTATAATAATACTAATATATATAAAATAGCATATGTTGATGGTTTTTCCTTGCTGTATTATTTATAGTAGCAGAATATTGAAAGCAGTCTGCATGTCTAGCAATAGAGACAGGCTGAATAAATTATGATATTTTATATCTATAAAAAGGAATAAGTAGGCTCTTTATGTATTGATGGGGAACAATCTCTAGAATATATTGCTAAGTGAAAAAGCAAGGTACAGAATGGTGTGTATAGAGCATGGTTTTATTTTTAAAAAGAGGGGGAATAAAAAATATATCAGCTCCTATATGCATAATGGTTCTCTAAAAAGAAAAAAAAAATGTGTGTGTGTGTGTGTGTGTGTGTGTGTGTGTGTGTGTGTGTGTGTTGAGGGTGGGGAAGATTGGGCATATGTTGAGGAGTGGGAGGGAGAAATCCATTTTTTAAAATATTTTTTGGTATTTGAATCATGTAAATGTATTGCCTATTCACAAAATTAAATGAAAGCTTCTATGACAAATGGTGCCAAAGTTAAAAAAACGTGGAAATGTAATTTATCCTTGCTCTAGAATTTGCATTTTGGACAAGTTTCAGCTCAAGCCATGTATTTTCAGATGCATGAAGTGTCTTATCTTTCTAGAATTATTTTAACTTCCTTCTACTTAGGAATTGTAGCACTCACAGATCTGTTTTGTAGGCCCTGTAACACATGCCTGCAAAATTTCCCAGTAGCAGGAACTGATATCAAATGCTTCATTATGAACCTGGCCCAGCCAGGTGAAGACAACTAAACGAATGGGAATCACTCCTGAATTATATAATGTGTGTCTCAGAGATGCTCACGTTAGGATTCTAGTTAAGATTCTTCTCTTAAATGCAGCATTTTATACTTACCCACTCTGAGGCTTTTCTGCCATTTCCCCTCCTACCCAAGCTGCCTGGGAGGTCTTGGCTACAGTTTGCCCCTCTCAGTTTGGGATTTCTCAACCTCAAAGAGCTAGCCATAAATGATGGAAGAGGAGAAATTCCTGTGTTCTCTCCTCCAGATCACTTTCATAAAAATTGTGTTTATTTTTAGTCCTTATTCATTTGTTCAAGGAATGGGGTGTCTCCTATAAGGGCAGGAAGTAATGTGGTTGAAAGAAATGCACCGGGTGAGACAATAGGGAGTGGTGGGGACTGCAGAATGTTGCCCAGTGTGGCCCAATCTTCCCATTTTTCAAGTGCAGCCCAAATTCAATTTTTTAAATAAAATTGTTGAAGTTTTAAGATTCTGTGTGGGCTGAAATTAAATGTCTGCAAAACTTGTAGTTTCCAACCTCTAATTTTAGCCATTTCCTCATCCTTGACAAAACTTGCAAATCCTATAGTAATTTAAATGTTTACATAGCTCCTGATGTGAAATCCTGTACCACATTTTTCAAGGCTAAATATATTATGTGTTTCCTTTTGCCATTGTCTTTAAGATAACTTTTTAATTCTAAAGAGATAAAATTCCTTTTATAGAAACACCATTGCCTTTACTTTAATAGGTATGTTGCCTTGTCTAAGCATTTAAGCATTTTTGAAAGGGTGTGACCTCCCTAAAAATGCTCTGGGTAGCAAACCTAGCAAAGATTTAGAAACTATCAATATTAAAAGACTTGTAAAAGAGGAATATTTAGGCTATGACTGCAGAGATATCAGAATGCCCATTTTGCTCAAATTTACTAATATAAATGAAAAGTATGAATTAGATGTGTGTGTAGATGAACCTGAGTGATCGGTGATCGCTATCTTTTCTGTGGTAATCTCAGCTGAAGTTTTATAGACTTTTCAATAATTGTCCTAAATCTAATGCCTTTTGACTTATGGATAAAATCATATGATAGTGGGCTATGAGAGATAAGTCACTGAAATCATTTAGTGTCCCTCATCCATTTTACAGCAGAAAGTGAGATCCTGATGGGGAAAATGTTCGTAAAATGATAACTATGGTGCTTGGACTGGACTAGAATCCGGCCAGAACCCAGAGCTCCTGGATCCTGTGACTTGTACATGGTTATATGATTATATAAAATGAGCTCATGCCATCCATAATTTTTGGAAAGCTATTGATTGAAATATGAATGTTACTTTCTTCATTATAATGTTCCTTGATTATTCTATTTACATTTCTGGATACAAACTCAAGATGTCGGGGTCTCCTATGTCTAAGAATGGGAACCACAGGAAGAAATACCAGTTATGATAATTCTCTCCAGTTCTCTCTGTTCTATAAATCATTTAACTGATCACAGATACCTTTATAAAAAGGGTATGGGATGTCAGGGTTCCTAAATCAAAATAATTTTCATTTCTAGCCCTTCTTAGGCTCAGAATGGATTTTTTTGTAATGCTTTGGGTAGGCACTGCACTGTTATAATGCCCTGTGATGAATCCTTACACAGAAATGAACTGGACATGGTGACGTGAGTCAGAAACTGAGATTGGTTTACAGGCACCATGGTGATGGTGGTCAAGGACCTCCTTTGTTCCAGAAACTTGATAGTTGCATAAGGGCAAGTCAAAGGGAATGAAAGCAGGAGTATAAAAATCTTTTTTTGTTAAAGTGAATGAGTCTCAAGCATGTTTGAGATAATAATGAGCAAAGAAGACTTGGCAAGCAGGGCACAGATATATATACCATGACTATGTTAGAGGCACTTGAGAGTAGAAAGTTGGGGGGTAGTTTTCTCTAAAACTACCCCCCAAAGCTGGATGTAGGCAACTATAATAATATATTCTTCTTGTGTCTCAGTCTCCCCACCTCTTGAGCTCACTCTCCCACCTGCAAAATGATGCATCGTAATTTCTGTAGCTACCTCATAGGGTTCAAGCTTCATACCTAATCTCTCTTCTCAGAGTCTACTGTCTGGTCTGATTGAACTGCCCCTTGTACCCGATCCATGGACTTCAGAGAGAGTGCATTGCCATCAGTAGCTGTTTCCTATAACCTATAGCATTTCCAGATGTCCTTATCCCATGGAGGATTGGCAGTTCCAGCACAGAACACAGGACGTGGTTGGCTAAATAGTAGACCCCAAAGATATCTACTCCTATTTCCTGGAGCCTGTGTATGTTAATCCTATATAGTAAAAGAGATTTTGCAGGTGTGATCAAGGTAAGGATTTTGAGATGGGGAGATTATACTGGAATAGAGGGTTGGGCCCTAAATACAACCACAGTGTCTTTCTAAAAGGGAGGCAGAGAGAGATTTGATTAGACAAAAGAAGAAGGCAAAATGACCACTCAAGCAAAATGGCTTTGAAGGGACCATGAGCTGAGGAACACAAGGAATGCAGCACTAAGAAGCTAGTACAGGCAAGGAAACAGATTCCTCCTTAGAGACTCCAGACTGAGTGCCCTGTTAAACTGATTCCACGCCTCTGACCTCCGTAACTATGAGAGAATAAATGTTGTTTTAAGATACTAAGTTTGTGGTAATTTGTCATATCAGCCAAAGGAAACTAAGACATGGGGTATCCTGGTTTTCAGGAATGTTAATCAAGGAAAATTAGAGAAAGAAATGAATGCAATGATAGCATTATAGATTCTTAAATAATACGATGGAGAGCTGATGTTAACTAAATTTTAAAATCTCACTGAAATGGATGGTTGAGTTTTTAGAAAAAGACAAATTATCACATTGACCAAAGAGTAGGAAATCTAAAGCAGCCATTAGTATGCTTGGTGTGTCTTCTCCACATGTGTCCACACTGGTGAGGGTCATGGCAGAAAATGCCACAATTTACGCTCTGTGTCTCTTTATAATCATGGTCCTAACTTCAGTTAGGTCTTCAGTGTGGCCCCTTCTGTATTTCTCTGATCAGTTCTTGCTCGTTTTCCACAGGAACCATTTCAGAAATTCTCTACATGCCTGAAAACCCTCGATCCACCACTCCTAGCAAATGGGCTGGCCTCCATTTTCACAGAGAAAATAGAAGCTATCAGATGTCCTCAGTCTCCTGTCCCCGAAACCACAGACTCGCTTCCTTCCCTACTCATTCCCTTTTCCTCCTCTCATAACTGAGGGCATGTTCTATCTCCTGCTCCAAGTTAATCCTTCTATCTGCTCTGGATACCTTTTGGCTCAGTCTTCTCAGGGATTTTATCCATTGATTTTCTCATTTTTTCTTTTATAAATCCAACTGTTTCATTTTTACTGGCTCCTTCCTATTAACTTGTAAACATGCTCAACACTTATCTTCTAAAACAAAACCACAAAAAAAAACTCGTCTTCAAATTCAAGCCTGCCTTTAACTAGTCCTTCCTTTGTTTCACAGGAAATTTCTTGAAAGAAAAATTTTAACTTGTTATTTCCACTTCCTTACCCCTTATTCACTCTTCAGATGAGCGTACTATGAATCCCACCCACTCTACGGACACTGCTCTTGCTGAGGCTGCCAATGACATTCTTGTTAAATTAATTACCAATTCTCAATTCTAATATCACTGTGTTTTCCAGTGTGATTTGACAGACACTGTTGCCCATTTCCTGTTTCATACCTTCTTCCCACCTCTCTCCCTTTTGTTCAGTCTCTTTTGTAAGCTCCTCTCTATCTGACCACCTCTTAAACATTTTTATTTTTACCTTTGGCCCTTTTCTTTTTTTATTCTATAGTAATTCCACAAATGACTTCTTACTCCTTCATTGCTAATGTTACCATTTGCTTATGGGCCTCATGTCTTTATTTCCAGCCAAAACATCCTCAGCCTCAGAAGCCACATACTTGTCTCCTTACTACAATTTCCTTCACATGCTGTCAACATCAAACCAGCCCAGAACAGAAGTCATTCATAACCTATTCATCTTCCTCTACTCCTTGCTAGTGAACAGTGCTAAGCCAATCTTGATGCCTTCATTCTCTTTCTCCCTTAGGAAGGCATCAAACCATTCCTACATTCTGTCAGGACTACCTCCTAAATATGTCTCAAACCTGGCCATGGCACTTCATCTCCATTGCCTGACAGACCCTTCTTCAGGCCACTAGAATTTCTTACCTGGATCATCACAGCCGCCTCCTAATGGAACATCCTCCCTTCCTTTCACACTCATCAGAGTGATCTTAAACACATGTCTGGTCATACCACTTTCCTCTAGGAGACTTTTGGATGGTACATCACTCTTAAGATAAAGTCCACATTCTTTAACATTACTTACAAGGCTGCATATAATTTGCACTTCTCACCCCCATCCTGTCCATTCTACCACATTCTAGGTCCAGCCTTGTTTCTCTTTTTTCAACTTCTGTACCATGTCATCATTTCTTTTCTCATCAGACCTTTTTCTTTCTCTCTTCACCTCCCTAATTGTCAAATACTTCTCATCCTCATCAGAAAAGCAGCATGGGGTAGTGATTATCTTAACTGGGAAGTTTATTTTCAACTTTTTTCCTAGCTTTGGGTTAGGTGTCCCTCTCTGTGCTACCATGGCAACCAGGACTTCCTCAACATCACGTTTACCCTGGATTGTTATTGACTTTTTAGTTCTCCATAACCCTCACTAAACCATAAATAAGCTTCAAAAAGCATAAGGAACATGTCTGTCTTTTTTACATATTAATTCTCAGTGCCTAGCAGAGTATGTAGCATATATCAGTCACTCAATAAATATTTTCTGAATGAATTAATATATTATCAAATTAGGAATAACTTAATGTAACTATCCCATTTGTTGACAAAGACCTATTGAAAAGGCCATGTTGAGGGCCGGCCAAGTGGCTCAGTTGGTTAAGAGCTCGCTCAAGAGTGTGAGCTGAGCTCTGAGCAACAGCTGTACGAGGCCAGCCCGAGCTGAGTTGCAGTTGAGCTGCCAACAGGTGGCAGGATGGCTCAGCTAAAAAAAAAAAAGAAAGAAAGAAAAGGCCATGTCGAATCATTGTTGGGAAATTTATGACCTAATATATACTAAGAGTTTTAAAAATACCCAATATGGGTGAAATTTGAGGAACTGTGTCATTTAAGGCTATTTCTGTTGCCAGTAACAGAAAATTTAATAAGCTAATTCAATTGGGTTTAAGAAAAAAGTGGAAATTTATTTGCTCACATAACTGAAAAGTTTCGGGATGGCTGTCTTTAAGGCATACACAAGGTCTTCAGGACACAGTGGTTCTGCATCTCTGAGTAATGCTTTCTGCTGCAAAGATTTCATTTTAAGACTCACATCTTCCCTTGTTCAACCAGCTAAAAAGAACTAATGACTCTCAGTCTGTAGATTCAGTATAAGCCTAGATGGACATATAGATGATGATAGATACATAGATAGATAGATACATAGATAGATAGATAGATAGATAGATAGATAGATAGATAGATAGATGATAGATAATAGGTAGGCAGCTAGATAGATAGATGATAGACAGGTAGATAGATGATAAATATGAGAGAGAGAGAGAGAGAGAGAGAGAGAGAGAGAGAGAGAGAGAGGCTCTGCTTAGATCACGTGTTATCTCTGCACTAATCACTATGGTCAGAGAGATGTGGTGCTCTGGTTGGAGTATATGGACAAATAAAATAGATGTGAAAAGTTAGCGTACAGGGCCGGCTGAGTGGCGTGGTGGTTAAACGCTGGCTTGGGAAGCCAGCAGCCCCAGTTCGGGTCCCACATATGAGGGCCAGTGAACGCTGCCCTCAAAAAAAAAAAAAGTTAGCGTACAATTATCAGAAGAATGAATGGATGCTGGCTATGCCAGTTATGAATTTGTTTGTCTTTCAGCTCCAAAGCTACCATTCTTTTCCCTTCTTTGAGTTACCGGAGCTGAACCGTGTAAACATTTCTCATTATCCACCTGACACAAATGTTTAGCTTTGTCTATAGAGGGCACTGGATGTACATTGCAGAGGGAAGGTGCTTCCTTCTAACCTTCTTGCTTCTCTGACACAGCTGTTTATTTTCGGTGTGCATGGCGGTATTCACCCACTAGCAAGATTTGCTTTTCAGTTCTGGCCTGTGGTTTCCTACTCACTAGTCTTGACTTACCAGCTGTGAAACTGGCTCTGGCCCAGTGCAACCCAGGGAACTTCGCTATCCACTGAACTACAGCCATTCCCTCCAATGATCTCTGAAACAGCGTTGGGGACAGAGGTTGCCTTCCATGTTTGTGCCTTCTTGGGGTACTCTTCCCCAACCCTAACCCCAAGAGGTAGAAACTTTCATTATTCACCACCTTACAGATGAGAAAACTAAGGCACAGATAGAAAGAGAAAAGCAGCCTGTGGCAGCCAAGAGCTGGCCTGCCACTCACAACTAGTGTTCTCTCTCCTGGTAAACATAAACAATTTCACAAGACACCAACATCACAGAAGGCCACTCTGTGACATGATGGGTCCAGACAAAAGAAGAACATTGTCCAACCCTCTCAAATTGACCAAACATCCCCTCTCCCAGTCGACCCAAATGCTGGCTGCTGCTTTACCAATTACAGTTGTAACCTCACTTAATCTGCCCTCCCTGCACACCCAATCATACAGTCACCACAAATCCTGACAACATCTAACCCAGAAGGAAGCCCCACTCCCTTAAATCCTCACCCAAATCACCTGCCACAAGCCCAGACCCTCTAAGTCTGTTCTGACATTCTTTCACTGAACTGCAAAGTGTGCGTGATTTCCCCGCTGCAGTGAGTAACAAACCCAATTTATCCACCTACAGATGTGTCCCTGGGTGTCTCAGCTACAGGACACTGCCAACAGCCTACATTATTTGTTTGAGGTCACACATCTAATAAGTCACAGACAGATAAATGCAGGTTGTGACCCAGGTGGTTTTTAGAGTTCTCTTTATCCCTTCTTAGTAGCTAATCCCCCTGTTGCTAGCTAATAATTCTTTATGTTAAAATCTCCTATTCAAATTATTGGTGTGGTTTCTGTCTTCCAACTAAAGCCTGAGTAATATTAAAAAACATCTTTTTTCTAGGGTTTATAAAAATCCATTATTTAAAGAGAAGCAAAGATAAGAATTATAACCTACTTCTCTTCAGAAACCATGTGAGCAAGAAGGCAGTGCAGTGAAGTATTTAAACTGTTGAGAGAAAAAATACCACCAACGTAGAATTCTGTATGCTGTGAGATTATTCTTCAAAGGTGAAGGAGAAATTAAGACTTTTTCAGACCATCAACAATTGAGGAAGTTTATTGCCAGTAAACTTGCCTTGTAAGAAGTGTTAAAAGAAGTTCTTTAGAGAGATGAAAAATGATATAGGTCAGAAATTCAGATTTACATAAAGAAAGGAAGAACATCAGAAAAGGAGTAAGTGAAAGTAAAGACTTATTTTTTAACTCTTAATTGATCTAACAGATAATAGTAATAACAATAATGTATTCAATTAGGTATGCTTATATATATGCATTTTATATGTATATACACATGTATATATGCTTATGTGTATTTATGTATAGGTAAAATGAATGAGAGCAATTCTACAAAGGTTGGAAAGCAGGAATGAGGATTATTTTGTTACTTGATACTTGTATTACCCATGAAGTGGTATCGTGCAATTTGAAAGCATGAAACTGGATTAGTTGTAAAAGTATGTTGCAAACTCTAGGGCAACCATTAAAAAAGTGGGAAAAAGAAAGTGTAGCTGATATACTAAGAAGAAAGGAGAGAGAATGAAGTCATAAAATGCTCACTTAAAACCACAACAGGCAAAGAGTAAAATACAAAAATAGAAATAAAGAACAAGTGCAATGAATAGAAAACAATAACAAATATGGTAGATATTACTCTAACTATATCAATAATCACTTTAAATGTAAGTGGTGTAAATACACTCATTAAACGACAAAGATTGTCAGTGTATCAAGAAACAAGACCCAAGTATATGTTGTCTACAAGAAACCCACTTTAAATATAAAGGCATATATAGATTAAATGTAAATGGATGAAGAAAGATGTACCATGATAATACTAATCATAAAGAAGCAGAAGTATGTTAATTTCAGACAGAACAACCTTCAGAAAAAGGAAAGTATCAGGGATAAAGAGTGGCACTACATAATGATGAAGGAATTGATTCTCCAAGAAGATAATAATAATCCTTAGCATGTATGCACCTAACAACAGAGCATCAAAATATGTAAAGCAAAAACTGATAGAAATGCAAGGAGGAATAGATGAATCCACTATATAGTTAGAGACTTCAACACCCCTCTATCAGAAATTGACAGATCCAGCAGACAGAAAATCAGTAAGGACGTAGTTGAACTTAACATACCATCAATCAACTGAATATAATGGACATCTATAGACTAAGCCAACAACAACAGAATACACATTTGTCTCATGCTTACATAGAACTTGCACCAAGATAGACTACTTTTTGGGTCACACATCTTAACAAATATAAAACAATAGAAATCATATAATATCTGTTCTCAGACAACAATGAAATTAAACTCGCTGGAAAATGCCTAAATATGTGGAGGTTAAACAACACATTTCTATTGACTTTTTTTTTTTTTTTTTTTTGAGGGCAGTATCACTGGCCCTCATATGTGGGACCGAACCGGGGCCGCTGGCTTCCTAGGCCAGCGCTTAACCACTGCGCCACTCGGGCGGCCCTAAACAACACATTTCTAAATAATACACTGGCCAGAGATATAATTTCAAGAGAAATTTTAAAAAATTTTAAACTAAACTAAATTAAAATTAGTTTATTTTCATTATTTATAGCATGCAGCCAAAGCAGTGCTTAAGGAAATTTATAGCAGTGAATCCATATATTAGAAAAAAAGAAGGATTAAAATCAATACTCTTCCTCACATCTTAGGAAACTAGAAAAAGAAAAGCAAATTAAATTCAAAGTAAGCAGAAAAAAAGAAATTCTAATTCAATTAGAGCATAAATCAATGAAATTAAAAATAGGAGATCAATAGAGAAAATCAATGAAACCAAAAGCTGGTTGTTTGAAAAGATCAATAAAATTAATAAGCCTCTAATCAAGAAAAAAAAAAAAGAGCAAAGACCCAAATTACTAATATCAGAAATGAAGACATTTCTACAGATCCCACACTCTATTCCCTTGTGTATCTTATTGGCTGGAATTTAGTCAGATATCTCTATAGAACTGCAAGGAAGGCTGGGAAATAAAATTTCTAAATGTATTGAAACAGAAAAAAGAATGGACATTGAAGCATAGTCTCTGTCACCAGGACTCAGTCTATATATCTGTACATCCTAAGTACTCTAGAAGTTTGGGGGGAAAAGAGATCAGTGTGATCTGGAATAATAGGAAAAGCTTCATGAAGAGCTTTCTTAAGTATGGTTAAGCAGGATAGGTAGGATTAACATAAATGTAAAATGTATTGTTCGCTTATGCTGTGTCTCTAGAATTCTCAAAAATGAACATTTTCATAATATTTTTAAGGAATAATACTCATTTCAGAAAGGAGCATTCCCCAGGCGGGGAAGTATAGCAACAGTAGGTGAGGTGTGGGAAGTAAGCTTTAGATAAATAGTGTAGAGCTTTAAATGGCAGCCTTAGAGGCTTGGAGAGAGAGCACAGTTCCCTGAAAACAGGGTTGATCACTTTTGCTGTTAAACTGACTTGGGTTCAAATCCCAGTGTTGCTGTCTAATGCAAATCTATCTCTCTCTGAGACCTACTTCCTTTATGATCTGCTGACCCCTCTTTTGCAATCTTGTTTTAAATGAGATCATGTTTTTAGGGCATGATACATAATATTCTGCAGGCAACAGACCAAACCAAAACAACAAAAACCAGTTTAATCTCCACATGCAAAAGAGTGAACATGGTCTTACCTTACACCAGATACAAAAAAATTAACTCAAAATGGATTGAAGACCTAAATGCAGCAGTGTCTAACACATGCATTTCTTTATTGTTATTTTTAATGGCATTCAACAATAGGCATTTATTTCTAGCTCAGGCATCTATGGCGCAGCAGGGTTTTATGGATCCAGGGTAGGTTCGGCTGTGATTGGAGGCTATAAGTTAGACCCAGATCCGCTCTGCCTTCTTGGACAAGGAGTGTTCAAAGCATATTTGTCTCATGATGAAAGGCAAGAGTTCAAGAAAGGCACATTTCAAATCTTTGCTTACAGATACATTTCTAATTAAACCCAAAACATTTTCCTCTCAAGAAAGTTTCAAAACATATAGGCTCTTTGTCAAAACTATATGCATTAAATTATCTGAAAGGAAATTAAATGAAAAACAAAAAGATGTTCTTTTTTATCTAACTAAATTTTAGAGATCAGTAACACTGGACAATTAAAAATTATAACTAGGATCTATACTTCCTAATTTTGACATTCCCACTATCATTGTTTTGAAAATTCAACTGACACTAACCTCATGAGACAATGAGCAACATGTTGTCTACACAGGGCAAAAAAAGTTCTCGTGTATTTCCATAGTTACCCTGATTTTATTCATAACCACGTTATCATTTTGAGACTTCCAGTTTGGTGAAAGTTATTACTTATGCATGGTACAAGTTTACTAGCAAAGCTTATTCAATATGCAATAATTTAATAACAAGAATAATAATGGCACTAGCATAGTGCCTGGAATATAGTAAGCATTTCATAGATGCTAGCTGATACTTTTATTCCCCGCCTCTTGCCCTCATTCAGTGAAGCCAAGATTATATTTAAACTTATCTTGTCAGATCCATAACAATTTCCTGCTGTTGAAATTCATACTCCCATCACCATCTTACCTAGTAATCTTTGGTTAAAAATCTGGAATGTTCACTATCTTTAGAGATAGAATACTCCATTAGTGGACAACAAATTTGTTAGAACATACCTTCTTTACTAAGTCAAAATCTAGCTATCACTAATTTTTACTTAATTACCTCCAAACAATACAAAATGAGTTTGCTGATGGCTTTGCCACTCCAAGTCTTCTTTTAGAGAATAAATGTCTTCAATCTCTAAATTATTTGACATTCTAGTTGTCCTTATCAGCTTTGTCTTTTGGAAAGTTGGTTGGTTACTGTGGAACACAATATTCCAGAAGTAACTGCACAATGCAGTTGTATTGCAACAGTGACTGGCCATACTCTTCAGGCTGAGCTCCTATTAATGCTGCCCAAATTACCTAGAGATGCTTGAGATGGCCTCTATGCATCAGATCTTGTCCATTATTTCATGAGAATTTTAGAAATACTATTGTTTATGTGGTGAAGTGAAAATAATTTAAAACAGGGTTTTTTAAACTAAATTTTAAATTTTTACATTTTAAAAATTGTTTCCTCACAGGGAAAGAAGTTTTGTGTGAAAGAACAAAATGACATATTTATTGCTTTTTAAGGAGGATGAGGTCTGGGTAGAAGGAAGGTCCTTTTTTACTGAGCAAGGTGAGGGTTGTAGGTTTGGAAGTAGAAACTGCAAGAAAGTCAAATTGTTCTACAGACAGAAGTTGAAGGGATCAGGCAGAAGGGGCAGGAGAATGGAGGCAAAGAAGGGATTGCTCTCCAGGAAGCGTCAGAGGCTGTTAGAGAGCAGACTGAAATCTGGATGGAAGAGGAAGAGAAAAGACCTGGAGATTTTAAGAATGAGAAAGAGAATTAGTAAGATATGTCTGCTGTGGATTCTTGAAGTGCACACTGTGCGTCATCCTCCGTATTTCTTATAAAAATTTTATTCAAATATTTGTTACTAACCAATGATCTAATGCAAGTGGTCTCTTTATGCTGAAGGTAACAAATGAAAACAAGCTGTCTCTTGAGGCCAACATTTGGCTTATGATTGGTTAGGAAAGTGCCTGGTATGCTGCTGTGGGTGTAGAAGCTGGGGCCCTGGCAGACCTGAGGGGCCATTTTATTCTTTTGTCTGTTCAAGAACATTGTATAAATGGAATCATACAGTATGTAACAGTTGGGGATTGGCTTTTTTCATGCAGTGCATAATTACTTGGAGATTGATCAAGTTGTTGCATATATCAATAGTTCATCCTTTTATATTGCTTAGTGGTAGGTAGTAAATGGTAAGGATGTATCAGTTTTGTTTTGTTTTGTTTGTTTTTTAACCACTTACCCTTAACCCTTTATCATTGACTAGCTGCCTTTTTCTATCAGTGTTTAACCCAGCTTTCTGCTCTCTCCTACTTCCATATTTTGGTCTAGGTCATCTGAATTATTTCCATTTTTTACTTATTATGAATAAAGCTGCTATGAACATTTATGTACAGGCTTTTGTGTGTTTCATTTCTCTGAGATAAAAGCCAATAGCCCAGTTGCTGAGTTGAATAGTAGTTGCAAGGTTAGTTTAAAAAGAAACTTCCAAATTCTGCTTTCCAGAGTGATTGTATCATTTTACAGTCTTACCAACAATGTATTGAAGTACTTTTAAGTCCCCACTTCCTGACACAGAGTTCCTGAAATTCTTGCTATTTTCTGGATTATAGCAGTATCTTATTCTAATGAAGTAACTGTGGTTGGGTTCCTGGATGGCTCTTGGATGAGGGCTGGTCACTAGAAAGAAGACGTCATGATTTATAAGCTTGAAAATTACAGCCCCACATCACCTCCCTTTCTCTTGAGAAGGGGGCAGGGCTAAAAGGGAGTTAATGATAGAGCATGCTTTTGCGACTAAGGCTCCACAAAAATCCCAACAGCAGTGGGCTTGGAGAGCTTCTGGGAAGGTAAATACATAGAAATGTTGGGAGGATGGGTGCCGAAAGAGGGTATGGAAGCTCTGAGCCCCTCCCATGGACCTGGCCCTACTCGTCTCTTCTCTCTGGATGTTCATCTGTATGCTTTATCATATCCTTTTATAATAAGCTAGTAAATATACATAAACAGTTTTTTTGAGTTCTAGGAGCAGCTCTATCAAATTAATCAAACCTGAGAAGGGGTTCATCAGTACCTATTGGTCAGAAGCACAGGTGATGATCTGGATTTGGGATTGGCATCTCAAGCGGGGTGGGGACAGTCTTGGGAGATGAAACCCTTGACCTGTGAGGTCTGATGCAATCTCCAGGTAGTGTCAGAACTGAGTTAAATTGTAGGACACACAGTTGGTGCTACAGAGAACTGCTTGGTGGGGGGAAAGAACCCACACAGCTGGTGTGAGAAGTGTTGTGAGTGTGCCAGTAGGGTGACACTAAAGGAGAAAGAAACACAGGGTGACTGAACCAAGTTTTTCTAACCCAAAAAAGAATCAAACAGTATTCAAGTGTGGAACCTTACATGGACCAAAGATGTTGGTAAGCCATGAACTAAGTGCAAGTAATTCAACATGAGATTTTAAAAAAAAACAAACAAAAAAAACAAGAAGTGATTCCTTTCTCTTCAATTTCTCAATATAACCCAAAGCTTCTTCCTTTTCAGTCAGAATTAAATCAAAAGCGGTATTTTCCCTACCTATTTCTTTTACTCTTTAAAACAAAGTTGGTGGCTGAAAAATATTCAGTGTTTGTGGAATTGATTGTTTTATGCTGGGTAAGAACAAACTTAAAATATTGCCTATAAAATATTAGCTGAATTGAAACTTATGTTTAAGCTTCCTGGAGCACATATAACCTCTCTTATTGCCTAAGAATCTTTAATGATAGTTATCCTCATTGCTGGCTGTTTTGTGCTAAGACTCCCTACAATTGTCAATGCCAATCATACTGGGGACATTGGCATGTCTAATCTCATGGGAAAAGCATTAAAAACTGCCATTTGTAACTTAAAGTTAGAAGCTTTTTATTTATTTATTTTAATCCAGAGATCAAAGCACACTGAAGATTTTCTACTGAATGAGGTTGATTGTAACAGCCCATCTTTCCATTTTTGTTGTGTAATAAGCTTTATTTCTTTATTATGCATCCCACCAGTTATTCTAGGTTTTTAGTGAGCATATCTTGTTAGAGAGTGGCTGCGTGTCAGCTGTGCGAAGAATGTTGTTTCCTGTGATTTTCTCCTCCCTGTATCTCCTAATGCCTGGCTTAGTGACTGTTTCCATCAGATTTATTGTAATTTAGTCAAAATACTCCAGTTTAGGTAACAGAAAACAGTCTATAGATCTCATAAGGCCCAGTCGGCCCCACACAAAGAAGAAGCATTTAGATTCTCATTGTTTCCACAATTCAGATTAATCTATATAGATCTAGAAATTAATTTCTTTTCAATAATGGGCAGATTTTCCTTATTCAGAGTAAGCCAAGATTTGAAAGTTTCAGAAAGTTTTTTTCATTAATCGTCTCAGTAATAAAAAGTCTAGAGTCCTTAGTGACTATCACATCATTTACACAAGGGGAATGTTTTGCTGACACTCTTGAGTCCCTCATTATAGTTTTTCATTCTGAGGTGACCAACAGATCTAATCATTACCTTCAAGAGAACATGAGAAAGATGTGTTCAATGATTATCTGGTTGTGAATTTGTAGTAAGGTTTTCCACCCTAGGCAGGGAGATGGACTCAGACATTTGAGGTTTCGTCTAGTATTGAGTCAATGAAAACCATACGTTGAAACTGGATTATAAAAATATTTTACCACAAGATGCCCCAATATTTGGTCAAACACTATGTTGAATGTTTCTGGGAGTCTGTTTTAGATGAGACTGAGATTTAAATGGATGGCCTTTGTAGAAAACAGATTGCTCTCCAGAATGGAGTTGGGTCTTTCCAGTCAGTTTAACGCCTGAATAGAAAAAAACAAACAAAAAAACCAGCCTCCCCCAAGCAAAAAGGAATTCTCCCGCAGATTGCGTTTGGACTTCATCTGCAACATCGGCTCTTCCTAGTTCTACAACCAGCTGCCTTCAGACTCAAACTGGAACATTGGCTTTCCTAAGTCTCCAGCCTATCAGCCTATGCTGCAGATGTTAGACTTGCTGGCCTCCATAATCACATAGGCCAATTCTTTATAATAAATCCGTGTGCCTGTGTGAGAGTGTGTGTGTGTGTGTGTGTGTGTGTGTGTGTGTGTGTGTGTGTGTGATGTACACACCCTATTGATTCTGTTTCCCTGGAGAACTCTGACTAATACAATGAGGTAATATTACTTATGTCACAGATAAGGAAACAGGCTCCAAGAAGACACACAGACAGCATGTGGTCGAGACAGGATTCAAGCCCAGATGTATCTGACATCAGTGCCAGGATGCGTATCCACTTTTGTCTTCTGCCTCATGGGAAGCATAAGAAAAGTGACAGTTCTAGAATTATACAGCCAACAAATCCAGACTTTGAGTTCTGGCTTCCAGTCTTGGCTTAATCTCTGTCATGTCTGGCTGCCATGTTCCTTTTTGTTCTTCCTTTTTGTTAGGAGACAATAGGAGGCGCTGGTTCAGTAAGGAAGGCCTCAGTACAGAGCAGCAGAGACAGTTCAGTTCCACCCTGATTGATAAGGATTGATAAGGATGGCGTTCATGACCTGGAAGGCAGTCCCCTTCTGTGTCCCCTGTCACCTGTATAAACACAGTGGGAATCGCTCTCAGGCATTTCAGCAAGATGTGTGGCCTCTGGAAGGTTATCAGCCGAACAGTACATTTGGTTTTCAAATCAAGACATCTGCGAGAAACCAATTTGTCAGACTAATAAATTCAATTCTGTGTCACAAAGCCCCACAAGAAGATTGAAGCTTTGAATTCTTATTTTTAAATGTTTCATCTCCTTCTGAAAAGGAAAAGCCCTTTCCTCCCCCTCAAAGGTGAGATTATCTCATTCTGCTGATTCATATTCACCTTTTAAGACACAAGGTTTGTTCATAGTTCTTTCCTTTTTAAAAGTGGGTGTCTTTTTATCTCAGATTTAAACAATAACTACATGTCCCAGTGCTTGACTGTTTCCAGAAATATATTTAATTTCATAAAACAAGTTACCCGAGCATGCAGACTTGCCCAATTTCCATTTTAATAGTACCGCCTCTAACTGAAGTTTGGACTGAGATGAATATAGGCCAATACCTGGAATATTCTGCATTTTCCACACTGCTCCTTTATGAGAGAGACACCTATTTGACCAAAATGCTTTTTCATTCAGGCCAGTTTTTGGAATATGAAGGCAAAAACATAAAACTTGAAAATCACTTGCTACCCCACTGCTTTGGGTTTGTTAGAAAAATGGATAAGCAGGATAAAAAATGGGCTAAAATAAGGAAACAACAAGAAATTCATTTTGGGTAAAGATTTATAAAGCCTGTGAGATCTCAAGGAAAGAGCCGGGGGCTATCAGTTAGTTACCTGTGGATTCTGTGGGTTTTTTTTCCTGTCTAAGCTGCCTTGCTAAAACTCTGATGAACAGTGTCTTAACCCAGATCACCTGGGACCTATAATCACATTAACATAATAACTTGAATCATGATGTACTCTTCCTCAAAACATTAAATCCCTACCCCCTGCCTCCCAACTAGAGAATGAGGATTAACTTTATGTCATGTCAGTCACATCATGTCAATATTCTGTGATTTGACCCTAAAATGATGTAGTGGAACAAGAATAGACTGGGAGAGGGGAAACCAGGATTTAAAGGGAAAGACTGATGCTTGTCTAACCTTCATGGACCTCAGTAGTCTCAAGATCAGGAATTGGTCCTTCGTGAACACTGTATGGTATTTTAAAAAAAGAGTGTAAAAATTGAATTGAAAACAATTGTCTATAAGTCATTTAACCTATCCACCAATGTCAGGGGCAAATAATATAAAATACACTGGGAACCTGTTGGGTGTTGAGATCGCTGGAGTGGCTCTTAAAGGTTGGTATATTCTGATTGTCTGTTGATGAGCCATGAGTGGGGACATCAGTGTCTTTGATGTGAATCACAGCCAATTATCCTGCCATTCACCTCGCTCTTAGACGTTTTTGAGGGTGTTTTGAAATTAAAGCAATATTGGCTTATTTCTAATGTATCCCTTTCTTTCCTTTATCTTTTCCTTTTTTAGTTCTAGAATAATTGCTTTCTGAAGGGAAAATGTCAAGGAGTATTGAGGGATAAAATTTGGATTACTGAATGATTTAAGTGATGTAATACATATAAGAAATGTCATTGTATAAAAAAATCTCTGGAGATTCCTGTCACCTCCTCTAGCCTTTATTGAAAACAAGGAATAGAAAGGTCTTACATGATCAAACTGAATCTCTCAGGATGAATCACATTTATAAAACTATTTTTCTGTATTGGAAGAAGAGCAAGTCATAGTCAAGAAAAAAAAAAAAGGTCAAAATAGTCCTGGGATGTGGAAATTAGATGAAAAAGAGGTAGGATGTTCTAATTTGTTTTGTGCTATGAAATCCTTTGCCATGATCAGAGGTCAGTCTGGCTCAGAGATTAAATCCTATATTAATGGTGGGATTCTAATTATGGATAAATTATCTTGCTATCTCAGAAGATGGTACTAATTTAATGAAACAAATATTGATTTCTTACCATCATATTAACTTTACTTAGCTCTATGACTGAGGAATTTGTCCTGACTTTAGGCCAACTGTCTGAAAACATTACAGTCATCACTGCATAACGACATTTTGGTCAACAATGGACTGCATATAGGATGTGGTCCCATAAGATTATAAGGGAGCTGAAAAATCCCTATCACCTAGTGACATCATAATGTTGGGCAACGCATTGCTCCCATGTTTGTAGTGATGCTGGTATAAACAAATCTACTGTGCTGCCAGCCATGTAAAAATATAGTACATACAATTATGTACAGGACATAATACTTGATAACGATAATAAATTATTCTGTTACTGTTTTGTCTTTATTATACCTTTTATCATTATTTTAGTGTGTCGTTTTTCCACTTATAAAAAATAAAAAGTTTGCTGTAACACAGTATGGCATATTATGCTGGCACCAGCCTCATACATCTTGTGTTTACCACATCTCTTGATTATATCATTTACTCTTGGGCTTGATTTAATCTTGCATTGTTTTTTACAGTAATACCCTGTACAGGCTTGTAGCCTAGGAACAATAGGCTATGCCATAGAGCCTAGGTGAGTAGTAGGCTATGCCATCTAAGTGTGTGAATACAATCTATGATGTTTGTACAAGAAGGACATTGCTTAATGATGCATTTCTCAAAACATATCCCCCATTATGTTAGGCAGCATGTGACTGTAGTACCTATGCCCAGGCTAGATTATGAATTGAAAACAACCCAAAAAACTTTCCAAACAATGTGTTATGTTAACTAGTGTATTCACATTTGTTTGAATTCCTGTTTCATTATGTATGAGAAATATTTACTGATAATTTTCTCCCCACCACCCCCCATTTGGGCCGAAACCCCCACTCCCCTTCTCACTTTCCCCTCCCCTATACAACACAGACTGGAATTCTAAACACTGTGACAAAACTTTTTAATCAGGTTAGAAGTAGTAAAAACAATCTGTAGAGGTGAAAAGAAACATTTAGGAAATGACAATTAAATGAACCACTTAGGATTCTCTTGGTTATAAGCAATTAAAGCAAAACAAACAAACAAAAACTCCATTTAATGAAAAATTTACTATCTCACAAAATAGAAAGGATTGACATAGCAAAAACTTCAGGATTGATATCGTCACTGATTGAAAGATAAACATCAATTATTTTGTCTTTGAATCTTTTGTTCAAAATGTTAGCTTTATTCTAATGCTGGATATCCTCATGGTTATAATATTACTCCCAGAAATAAATAGGTCAACATGCTTTCTTGTTTACATCAAAAAGTAGCAAGATTAAAGTGGCCCAAGCCTGGGAGAATCTGGTTCATTTTAGGCAGGCGCCCACCCCTGCACGAATAACAGTGGCTGGGGAAATGCCTTAGTTCAACTGGTTGAAACACAAGAATCAGGCGCCCCTTTGGAAGTGGGAGTAAGGAGGATTAAAGAACAAAGTCAAATTTCTGTTAGGAAGGACAAAGGAGGAATGAGTATTAAGTTGGCTAAAGACCATTGGGTATTTGTTGGCAAAACATACAAAGTAATTCTAGTAATTAAAATTTCTTAAATAAACCTATTCCCACCACTGGAAAAGAGAGATCCATTCATTCACAGAATCTTTTATTGGCAACGTATTTGCTAGGCACTGTCCTAGGGGCTCGGTACACATAAGTAAGTAAGACAGTCCCTACTCTTAAGGAATTCATTATGTGTTTCCCACTAGAGCATGGGTCTCTGTTGGCTTACTGCTTGAGAGAACTATTGCATTTGTCTAGGCAAGAGAGGATGAAGGCCTAGTGTGTACTAGATGTGGTGAAAAAACATGTCTTAGAAATATTCAGAAGAAAAATCCACAGGATTTGATGCCTGAAATGATAGGAGGGTGAAGTTAAATATGATTCCCAGATTTCTGTTTGGCTTAATGGTGGTGACATTGACTGAAATAAAAAATACAGGAGGGTGGGTCTGGTGAGATGGAATCAAGGTCAGAATTTTTTTTCGCCCAATTCCTGTAGTTACCCTGTTTCTGTATGTTCTCCTTTGCATGCTTATATATTTGAATAACATGTAAAATAAACAACAATTACATGTACATTAGCTTTATAGTATAAAAAAGATGCCTTGAGTCCTCATGCCCTCTCTGATTTATAAAATGATTTTTCATTGCACATAGGATAATAGATAATCCAAATGTGATGGGCAGCAGAAGGTTCAAGGATTATTAATGCTAAAAGGATTTCTTCTGAGACAGTGATGTTTGCTGTAGCTGAGGAAAGGTCCTCTTTAGTCATTGTCTTGTAGCTGTGAAAGGAAGTGTTACTGGAAAGCAGAACTTTCTTGGCGCTGTGTCCAGGTTCTTGGCACCTCAAGCAAAGAATTAAACGAGACACAGAAAAACAGTGGTGAAAGAGCAGTTTATTAGAAGTGAAACTACACTCCAAAGAGATAGGAGCAGGCCCAAACACAAAGGAGAGTTTCAAAGGAGCTGACTGGCGAGGACTTGGGAGTTTTTATTTCCTTCTCTCCTAGAATGGGCTACTCCTCTCCAGGTATGGAGCCACTTGATTACCACCTGTGATTGACAAGAGGCTATTACCTCATCTTTTCAGACTGTTCATGTTCCTTCCCAGGACTCAGTCTATTATAATGATATTAATGAACTTCCAGGCGTGTGTATGATATTATAAATATGGCATCATGAGGCTAAGGTGAGATGAAGGTGGTTGTAGCCTTTATTGCGGCAGTGAGAGTGACTAGTCTAATCTAGTTAGGTACTTTGTATTCTTTACTTTCCTCATAGTGGCTAATGGTTATGGTAAACAAGGGAAAGTTTGGGTGGAGAGGGGAGGTCTTTTGGGTGGTCATTTCCAGTAGTCCATGTTGGACATGCAAGAATATTATCTGATGTATCCAGGCGTCTCAGAGACCCAGTTCCTGTCTCTAACTGCCTGCTTTATGTCCTCCTTGAGAGAAGGGATCCCCATAAATCTCTATGGGAAGTTGAGGGACAGGAGATCTCCTCCTTCTATCCGCTTCCTGCTGAATGTTGCCATTGTCCCTACCTATTGGGGCTTCACGGGACTCTTACCTTATCTGATCTTAGATGTGGGGAAAGGGTCTCTAGATCCACTTGGAGGACCATGTTGACTTTCGTGGTTGGGACTGGAAGTCTTGGTGGGGCGACACTTGTATCCTACCGGCCCCTAGATGAGGAGAGATAGATTTTCGTTAATAGAGTTAAGAGTGTTGGCTCAAGAAGCAGGACTCAAAGCCATTGACACAGTGTGATGAAAAAATTGTTGTTTCATGGAGGCTGTGCCCTTCTTCTGGTTTAACTGGTTATTCAGTTATTGTTCACCCAGGACCTAGGCCTGTCAAGAACTCTATGCAAGCATAGATCACAAGCTTTAGGGAAATTATTTAAAGCAGGAAGTAGGAGATTTCTATGTTTCAGGTTAAAAACAATCTATTGTTTATGATTAGGAAGCTGATTTGGAAAATGATTACAACCAGGGGCTGGGGGCTAAGACACTGGGGAAAAGGAGACTTCAAGTTTTTATGGTGAGGGGGCTGTCCCTTGTCATGTGCAAATCTAGATTTTCAGACAAGTCCTCTTCAAAGCACTGAGTGTGGCCTCTCGTTAATTCAGGGCATGGTCACTTGGGTCCTGAAGCTACTATTGATATCCAGATTATCCATGAGAATAATCCATCAGCTTTTGATCTTTTGCTTCTCTCCCAAGAGAGGCTCAGTGCTCAGTGTTTTTTTATGGGCCTCCCAATTTTACATAGCCATCCCCAAAACTGTTCTGCTTAGGGAGCTGCTGTTCCACAAACACCTCTTTCCTGGAAGACAGCATTGCCTCACAAAAGGTCTATAATGGGGGTTTCTGAGAGCAGAGAATAAAGCTGTCCCAAGTGACTACTGAAATCTCAGCATTTAGGGAGATGGTGGGGAGGGGAAAAAGCAACCGAAAGTGTGCTTTAGGAACGCAAACAATTCCTTTCATCAGTAGAGGCTTCTTCATACAGCTTGGCATTCTAGTTTTAGACAAGCATTTGGTCACTGGAGCAGTAGGCACCATGTGCCGTCATGGGCCATAAAATGAGTCAGATGGATTTCCATCTCCAGACTCCAAAGTGCAGGAATATAGCATCTCTTTATTTTTTATATGTAGGAACAAAGTCCAAAGGTTGAAAAAGCAGGCAAGCACTAAGCTTATTTACTTGCCAGGCAAAGGAACTCACAAGGGTGAATAAATTGACCAAGTGGCATCTGGAGGGGAAATGGTAGGAGTTTGTATGACTAGGAAAGGGGATTTGGCCAGTGGCTCTACAAACAGATTTAACACTTTCTGGTTGGATAGGGATGAATACTTACAGAAGTTTTTATCTTGTTGGTTTAAAACAAGTTCCCCCCGTGGGCCGGCCGAGTGGCGTGGTCGGTGGTTAAGAGCTGGCCTGGGACACCAGTGGCCCCGGTTCGGATCCGACATATGAGGGCCAGTGACAGTGCCCTCTAAAAAAAAATAAATAAAAAATAAATAAATAAATAAAACAAGTTCCCCAGTTCACTGATCAGGAAAGAGTTAGGTCCAGTGTAGTTGATAGATCAAAGGTCTTAGTTGTTTTTCAGCTTGGTTAGAGGTAACAGTTAATTTTCAATATTATCCAGTTAGAATGAGCTCTCATAAAATACCATTCATTTTAATATCTTCTAGGCAATTGATGCTGCAGATGAAAGTTATTCATTTACACTCACATTTAGCCTGGCCAGTGGGAAATATGAGCACAGTAATTCGTGGCACTTAGCTTCTTCTATATTTTGTACTGAAGCATCAGAGTTTTACACAGGGCAAGGCGTATGTGTTACCAGAAAACAGACCCTTCTGAGCGCAGTGTTCAGGTTCTTGGCACCTCAAGCAAACAATTCAATGAGATACAGAAATACTGTGATGAAAAAGCAATGTATTAGAAGTGAAAGTACACTCCAAAGAGATAGGAGAGGGAGGGCCCAAGCAACAGAGTGTCTCAAAAGGCGCTGACTTGCGAGGACTTGGAGTTTTTATTTGTTTCTCTTCTAGAATGGGCTACTACTCTCACTGTGGGGCTGTTTAATTGATACCTATGATTGATAATGGCTAATGGTTATGGTAACAAGGGAGAGTCTGGGCAGAGAGGGAAAGTCTTTTGGGCAGTTGTTTCCGGTAGTCTATGTTGGACGTGCAGGAAGGTTACCTGACGTACCCAGACATCTCAGAGACTTGATTCCTGTCTCTAACTGCCTGCCCTTCATGTCCCTCTTCAGAGACATGATTCCATAAATCTCTATGGGCAGTTGAGGGACAGATCTTTTCTTGTATCTGCTTCCTGCTGAATGTGGCCATTGTCCCTACGTATTGGGGATTCAGGGGACTCCCCCTTTCTGATCGTAGATGAGGGGGAAGGGTCTTGAGATCCGCCTGAAGGGCCATGTTGACCTCTGTGGTTAGGATGTACCAGAAGTCTTGGTGGGGCATCACTTGTATCCTACTGGCCCCTAGATGAGACGAGATGGATTTTAGTTAATAGAGTTAAAAGTGTTGGCCCCAAAAGCAGGACTCAAGCCACTGATGCAGAGTGACTGGTGATGAAATTTTTGTTCAGTGTCATGGAGCTTGGGGACTTTCTTCTGGTTTAACTGGTTATTCAGTTACTGTTCACCCAGAAGCTAGGCCTGGAAAGAACTCTGTACTACAATGACTATAGTCAGCAAGCATAAATCACAAGCTTTAGGGTAATTATTTAAAGCAGGAGGTAGGAGATTTCTATGATTCAGGTTAAAAACCATCTATTATTTATGATTAAGAAAGTGATTTGAAAAATGATTACAACCAGGGGCTAGGGAGCTAAGACACTAGGGAAAAGGAGACTTCTAGTTTTTATTGTGAGAAGCCCTTTCGTTTGGCCCGTGTTGTATGTGCAAGATAGGGGAGAGTCCTCTCTGCTCATTGGCCATCTGTCCCAGAGCTATCTCTGGGAAAGTTATACATTGTCCCTGTTGGCATTGGTTCCTCAAAAGCAAGAGCTCTTCCACTTCAAGCTCCAGATATAGGAAGGCTCTGACATAAGGCAGGAGCTCAAAGTTTTTAGTTATTCATCACCTTCACCAGTAAGTTGCTCAAAGTTCACTTCTCCCTCTCTCAGCTAAGGCAATCACACATCTGAGGTCTTTCAGGTGACATGCTTTGTAACCTAACCTATACGTGCAGCCTAGCAGGTAGCCTAGCATAAACTAATCTTTGTTTCACTCCAGTAACACCTTTAGGCACACACCAGTATAGCTTCCCTCATTCATCCCCTCCTTACAAGATATACATAATGTTTGCTCATAATATGATAATATTCAATGATCAAATAACAGTAATATTTAAAAGAAAATATTTAGAACACAATTGACTCCAAGAGTTTTTCATTGGTTGCTCAACTCTTTCCTTCTCTATCAAAATCTTCCTTGCCATTCTACTAAATGATTACTAAGTAACCAGTTAACTTTGGTAAGATTTGGTTGTAACCCATTCACAGATGTATCCATTGCCAGATGTTGCAAACTGACCTAAATTAATCTGGCCAATCATCACTCCAACTCTCTATCTATCATCTATCTATCTATCTATCTATATTCTATCATTTGTCAATTATCTAATGCATCTGTCACCTACACACATATATAGAGGGTGAAAAAAACATGTTTACACATTTTAGGAAAGGAAAAAGTGTATTAGAATTGTAATACTCAATATATACTGATAACAAAAGATGAATACAAGTCACATTTGACTTCTACAATTACAAGAGGTGCTCAAAGTGGACACCATCAGCATCCAGACTCTTCTCTTTTTCTTCTTTTTAAAGATTTTATTGGGGAATTGGGGGAGGGGACCAGCCAAGTTGTTGTTCTTCAATCTTTGTTGTGGAGGGCGCCAATCGCCATCTGGCTTCCTGTGGGCAGCTCATGACCTCTAAGTTCAAGGTGCTGTCTTCAACCTTAGTTGTGGGTGGGCGTAGCCACCATCCCATGTGAGAGTCGAACCAGCAGCCTTGTTGTTAAGAGCGCATGCCGTATCCACTGAGCCATCCAGACGGCAGCTCAGCTCAAGGTGCCGAGTTCAGTCTTAGTTGCGGTGGGTGTAGTCCACCATTGAACAGGCAATCTTATTGTTACACCAGCTGAGGCATCAGCTGAGTGACAACTCAGCTAGGGCGCAGCGTTCACTGGCCCATGTGGGAATCGAACCAGCGGCCTTGTTGCTCAGAGCTCACGCTCTAAGTCAACTCTTAACCAACTGAGACACTCGGCCGGCCCCCACACACTTCTGATTACTGCGAACTACTGCTTGAGCAACATCGACCAAAGCGACATCCTTCTTAAAATGTGTGTACATTTTTTTTTGCACTCTGTTTTTTTTTAAGTTTAAAAATAGTTTATATAGACATATAAACTTATCACGTTTTAAGTGTACAATTCAATATTTTAAAAAATTGTTCACACAGTGTGCAACCATTACCGCAATCCAATTTCTATTTCCTCAAGAGATACTCCTCCTTCCTCTTCTCCAGCCACAGATAACCACTTTGCTCTCTACAAGATTTAGCTTTTTTTAGACATTCCATGAAAATGAAATCATACAACATGTGGATTTGAGTCTAGTTTCTCTCACTTAGTGAAATGTTTTGAAGTTCATCCATGTAGTAACAAAGACACTGTGTTCTGTTGTGTTGGCAAATAGACCATTGTATGAGTATAATGCATTTTGTTTATCCATTCATAGTTGATGGTTATTCAAATTGTTTCTGTGTTCTGTCCATTATGAATAATACTGCTGTGAACCCATATACAAGGTTTTGTGTGGACATATGTTTGCATTTCTCTTGGGAAGGTGCCCACAAGTAAAACTGCTAGGTCACATGGCAAATTTATGTTTAGCATCTTAAGAAACTTCCAACCTATTTTCCAAAGCTACTGCACCATTTTACCATCCTCCCAGCAACGTATGAGGGTTCAGTTTCTTCACATCCTCACTAACATTTATTATCTGTCCTTGTGGTTATAGCCATTCTTTTGCTTGTGAATTGGTAGCCTTTGGGTAAATATAGGTAGCCCCCAATGCTTCAATGGCAGCCACTTCTGCTAGCTCATTTTCAGTGGATTTCATCTTCTTTTTTTTTAAAGATTTTATTGGGGAATTGGCGGAGGGGAACAGCGTTGGGGAACCGGGGAAGGGGAACAGACAAGTTGCTGTCTTTTTGTTCTTCAGTTTAGTTGCGGAGGATGTTGCTTCACTGTTGGTATCGTCTTTGCGCTCTTCCCAGATGAGGCAGATCGGTCACCGGCCTCTGGCCTCTGGATGTCGCTCACCGCGGCTTTTGGCAGCTCATGCTTGGCTGCCAGCCGCTCACGCTGGCTGCGGGCCACTCACTGTAGCCTATGACAGCCCACTGCAGCCCACACCATCACCGGGGCTCGCACAGCCCAGCTCCAGGTGGAGCTGTTGTTAGCTGTAGAGGGCAGTGTCACTGGCCCTCATGTGGGATCCGAACCGGGGCCGCGGGCATCCCAAAACCAGCGCTTAACCAATGCGCCACTCAGCCGGCCCGGATTTCATCTTCTGAACTCCCCATGTCTTTATGAAAAAGTGTTCTAAGGCTGCCTGCTTATGGCCTGCATACCAACTCTCAATGGTTTGGGAGCTGGTTACCTGAATTTGAATTGTTTTTGCATTTATTCCACAGTCTTTTTCCTCCCTGCCCAAAGTTCTGTGTTTAGTGTGCATTTTCATCAAAACAATGCAGTGAGGAAGATCAGTGCAAAATCAACAAGCAGATTTACAACCTGATTCACCTTGACCCCAGAACTTGGGAAGGTTTCACCTTGCTGCATTTAGCTATCAACTTGAATACCCCATTGATGATTTCCACACCAGTGACGTCTGCAGCTTTCCAAATGAGCTTGTCACTTGAGCTCCTGCTGGACTGTGGTGCTGAGGTGAGCGCTGTGGACAGTGAGGGGAACAGCGTCCTTCATATTATCGTCCAGTACAGCAGGCCCAAAAGTGATTTTTGACCTTGCACTCTATCCTCATTAGCTTAGTTGATGCTGGTGCTCACACTGACATGACACACAGAATAAGACCCTGCTAGACAAAAGTACAACTGGGGCATCTGAAATACTACTTAAATTCAAATGTTTAATATGCTCTCCTAACTTAAAAAAAAATCAGATTTAAAACATATTAAAGTTTAAATGCTGTATTCAAGAAAATATGTGGTCCCTTTGCTGACTTTCTTTCCAGTTCATCTTCCATCCTAATTCTGTGCACTACCACGTCAACGTAGCCGTTTCTGGAACCACTTCACATTCTCTGTTATCTGCATGCCCAAGTGCAGTGTTGTTTCTATAGCCTCAGCACATTTCTTTAGCAAAACATGTATTTCTCTCTATATCCTTTTGTCAAGCAAAACGCTAGAGCTACATGGTTAGCACCCAATAGATGCTGATTGACTGAATGCATTCACCAACTAGTCAGAGATTAAGTGAGGCAAGTAAATAAGTAACATATCATGATAGATTCTGTAGAATAGCCATACATACGAGCTACAATTGGGACACAAAGAAAAGGGCCATTACTTCTGCTTGGGTGACCAGAAAATGGTTGCACAGAAAAGGAGCATTTTAACAAGGATGTAAAAATGAATAGGAGTTTTTTATACTTCTCTAGGCATTGGTTGCTTTCCTTAGGTTTCCTTTTATAAAAAGCACAAATTGGGATCAGGAATGGGGAGTGAGCTGGGATGACTAGAGAAGCTGGGATGGCCTCTAGAAGAGTGAGAATGCTTCATTTAACCATACAAGGGCCACCATAGGCTAATCAACAGGAAACGGCAGGAGAGCCCCATTTCTTCTGCAGTTGTCACCTCTGCGCACTGCCATGAGCCCAGAGCCTGCCCGCCACTCCTTGCATGGCGGCATCACCTGGGGCTACCAAGTCAGGCCTATTTATTTATTTTAAATTTTAAAATTGAAACATCTTTGACATACAACATTCTGTACTTTTAAATTATACAACATGTAAATTTAATACACTTGTAATATTGTTTGTTTGTTTGTTTGTTTGTTTAAAACATAGAACTTTAATCACAGACCAAAATACAGGAATAAGGATGGGTAGGGAGGAAGGGTAGTGGAACCAAAGTAGAATTTATGAATATACAATTCTATTGTCTGTGATTAAAGTTCTATGTTTTTTAGCACCACATTAAATGATTTTACATAGCCAGTCACTTAATGAAATCCAAAAAACTCTTCAAGAGTTCTGGGGCTCTGGTCTTCATAGTTAATGTCACTAGTCCGAACTGCTGGGGCAGCCAGGCACTTGAGATTCATCCTCATTTGAATTTCAATGCAGCCGTTCTGGACAAAGTGTTCTGCATGCACATTTCTGCCTTGGTTTTCCTACCTCATGGGACCCTATTGCAAAGTGGTGATGAATTTAAACTCCAGGAGTTCTTGCATACTACTTTGTCCTTATGTCCTATGTTCAGTGGAGTCTTTACCTCCATAATCACTCTTTCACATTCCCCTTTGTTAGGCCCCATTGCTACGACCTAGTGTTGGGTTCTCATTTCTTCTCTGTCAGTTGATAAAGAGCTGGGGCTTCTGGGAAGTCTCTTTAGTCTGATTTATTTAGAAAGAGCTTCTCTCTGTGCCTTTTTCTTTCTGTTCCTAGAAAGAAAACGTGATGGATTGAGATCTAGTAACAAATTTGTACCTTTTTCCCTCTTTAATACACTATACTTGACGTATAATATTGTGCAAGTTTCTGGTGTACAATGTGATGATTGGAAACATAAATATTGCAAAATATGTACCACAGTAAAGGTAGTTAACATATCCTTTTTAAAAAATTATTATTAAAGTTTATTGGAGTGACAATTGTTAGTAAAGTTCCATAGGGGTGAACACACCCTTTATCTCACATGAATACCATTTTTATGGTTGGTATTGTGGTGCTGTTATGATGAGAACATTATCTCTAGTCTTAAAGCAACTTACAATTCAGAATAACATTAACTATAGGCACCATGCTGTTAGATTTCCAGAATTTATTCACCTTATAACTGAGAGTTTGTACTCTTTGACCAATAGCTCTCCATTTCCCCCAACTTTCAGCCACTGGCAATCACCAGTCTATTCTCTATTTCTATGAGTTCAATGTTTTTAGATTTCATATATAACTGAGATCATAGAGTATTTGCCTTTCTCTGTCTCACCTATTTTACTTATGATAATGCCCTCAAGGTCCATCCATGTTATTATAAAAACTAAGATTCCTTCTTTTTTTTATGGCTGAATAACATTCCATTGCATATATGTGTGTATACCATACCTCCTTTACCCATTCGCCTGTTGAGAGACACAGGTTGTTTCCATGTCTTGGCTATTGTGATTAATGCTGCAGTGAACATGGGAGTGCAGCTATCTCCTTGAGAGAGTGATTTTATTGCCTTTGGATATACTCCCAGAAGTGGATTTCATGGGTCTTTTGGTAATTCTATTGTTAATTTTTTAAAAACCTCCACACTGTTTTCCATAGTGGCTGTATCAGTTTACATTCCCACCAATGGTGCACAAAGATTCCCTTTTCTCCACACCCTTGCCAACACTTGTTATTTCTTGAGTTTTTGATAATAGCTATTCTAACAAGTATAAGGTGACATCTCATTGTGGTTTTGCCTTTCCCTGATGACTAGTGATGTTGAGCCTCTTTTCGTATTCTTGTTAGACGTTTCTTTGGGAAAATGTCTACTTGGTTCCTCTGCCCATTTTTTATTTGAATTGTTTGTTCTTTGCTACTGGGTTATATGTGCTCCTTACATATTTTGGATATTAACCCATCCAATATATGGTTTAAAAGTATTTTCTTCCATTCTGTAGGTTCTCTTTTCACTTTGTCAATTGTTATCTTTGCTGTGCAGAAGGTTTTTAGTTTGATGTAGTCCCACCTTAGGTAAAAAACAAAATTAACTGTAGGCATTTTATCCTCTTCTCAAATTTTTGTGCTTAAGGCAGCTGTTCAAAATCTTTTTTCATGTGGTTTGCCATACATGTGATGCTGGTGTCCTGTATGTCATAGAAGGTAACAAAAACTCTGGAATACAACAAGATAAGCTAAAAGAGTTAGATGATTTGTTATGCAGAAAGAGAGCAAAAAACACATTTCATAGCTCAATTAAGAATTCACATACCCCTTTACCGTAGCTCCATGCAGTATTGATTTATCTTAAAGCATTTGTCAGGATGTCCTAGAGTGTGCTGGTATAACAAAAAAAAACAAATTCCAGCACCTTAATACAGTGGAAGTTTAGTGCTAATGATTAAACTATAACTATCAGAGTTATTCTGAAAAAAAAAAAAAAATCCCGTCCCCCCCAAAAAAAGAAAAGAAACCCAAACAATTATTGACAAGGAAAGCTGCTGTATGTTGTTGGAGATTATGAAACACTATGTGGACTCTGTTTCATAAAGTCATGAAAAATAGAAGAGGTTCTTTCAACATTCCTGTTTAGCTGTTCACCGTCCTGCTGTTAGAATGAGTATTTCTTGTGCTCCAGTTCTTTGTGTCTTGGTTTCTTTCTTATGTGCATTTGTGTCTAGTGTTTATGAATCATGAAAAAAAGTCAAACTTTTGTCCCAAGCCTGAATACTAATATCAACGAATTGTTCACTTTAAAGTAGTTAATTTTATGTTATGTATATTTCACCTCAATTAAAAACAATTGATTTTTATTTAAAAGGTGATTCAGCTTTCACCTTAGAATCTGGAACCCTCACACATGGAACTCTGAGTCACCATGTAAGTACATAACTGCCCTGAGGCCACCATGCTGTGAGGAGGCCCAGACCACATGAAGAGGCCACATGTAGGTAACTTGATTGCAACCCCAGCCAAGCACCATGCATATCAGTGAAGATGCTTCTAGATGATTCTAGCACACAGCCATTGAAAAACCAACAGACACTTGCGGGGGACCAGCCTCTGCTGACCAGGGTTCAAGAAGGTGGACACGGCGTCAGCGGTTAATGAAAGACAGAAACTGTTTGTTGCAGTAAAAGACAGAAAATGAGGGAGGAAAATAAAGAAGGGAGACAGTGGAGACACCGGGGGAGTTAAAGAGAAAAGTGTCACACCTTATTACAATAACATGTCCTTTTTATAGTGACTTTTGACCATTATCCAATTACAAGTTTAAGTTCCACATGGTCTTGATGTATTTTTCTCTTAAGACCTTTAGTCCCTATAATTGTTCTCCTTAGGGCACACTGTGATCTTTTCTACGTTTAAGGATAATCCCATCTATGATAATCTCTTTATGACCCAGACTCAGTTTCTACATAATCTGTAATCCTGGGTCTGAATACTAAAGAGAATCTCACTTTTGATAAAATTGGGCTACACGGCCCTCAACAGACACTGGAGTCCTTCCAGCTAATACTGGACACTGGAGAGCAGAAAAGGGCCATTCCACTGTGCCCTTCCAAACTGCACACCCACAGGATCTGTAAGAATAACAAAATGGTTTAAACCACTCAGTTACAGGGCAATTTAATAAGAAGACGTAGTAGATAAATGATCACTAATTGACAGAGACCATTCATTTGGAGACCATTTATTGGAGAAAAGTTAACATTGCAAGTAAGGCACAATTCTTCAATCTGGCAGCTAAATTTTATATTTCTGGCTCTTTCAACATATTTTTTTTCATGTGCTAGATATATTGAATGAAAAAGAACTGTATAATGTCCCAGGATATTTATCATACAATATTGGTACCAAAAGGCATCTTTCTCCTTGAGCCACCTTTTAATCTATTTGCTCTCTTACCAACATATCATTGACATGATATTAGTCAGAATGTGAAAAAAATCCTTTCTGCCCCCCAAAAACCATAAAGGGACCTGACTTTGCTACAAGATAGCAACAGGGCTTAACAAGGCCAATCGGGTAAGGTAAGGAAGATGGCAAGCTGTCAAATCCTGAAACAGGTCTTTCATCCTTCCTTCCCACTCAGGCCAGATCTCTAATGCACCTCTCCCTATGATCTCTACCCTGACCAGCATCTCCCAACTGTTACATCAGTATATGAAGTACTCATAATCCAAAATACCTTATTCTTTAACATTTCTCCACTTCAGTCCCTGCTCTTCTCTTAAACTTATTATTGTTAACCAAAGAAGAGGGTCAGGCCATAATAAGGAACAAAAGGCATTTATTTGAGCAAAATGATTATTATTTGGGATATGCTCATTCAGGTAGCAACCCAAATTGCATTCCAGAGAACAAAGAAAGGCAACGTTTATAAAGGCAAAACCCAGAAAGTGTAATTCTTTCATGAGAATGAAGGATTGCAGATAGGTTAACAGGGATAGCTTACTTCCAATATGCAAATGAGGGAGGCAAAAACTACAAGGAGGAAGTAAGTCCATGTAAATCCATGCAGCAGTTGTTCCAGGATGTTTATGGAACAAGTTAGCAAGTTAATCACATCTCTGAGAACTAAGGCACAAGATCTGCACAGGCTGCACAGACCTTCCTTCCTTGATAGCGTCCAGACTGTTTTAAGTGACTCCTTAGCAATGCTTATTCATTTTATTTTTCATCATCATTGTGATAATCATAAGTTGAAAAGGGAGGATAATGTCAGAAGAAGTCTGCAGTTTAAATGAGAGCCCTGAATTCTGGAATTCACGAACAGAAAATATGAGCTATAGATAAGTAAAGATTCCAATTCTGAAACACAAAGCCACAGTCTGATTTGGGCCATCTGACATCCTATTACTATTTAATCAAAGAAGAAGCAGGCAGATTCAGGACCAGGATTTCAAGCTAGAAAAATAAAGCAAGATGCAAGAGTTTCATCAAATGCTGACTCAGTATCAACACCATTACTGATGTTATTCATGCTTCCATATAACAAATAGTTATTGGAAGTTATTCTAGGTCTGGCACTCAATTTGTAAGTATTATCTCCATTTATTTACCTCTGAAAAATCAGAGCCACAGATCATCAAGTAATTCACCCAGTGCCCACAAGATTAGAACTCAGATCTATATACTTTGAAGTAAAAGAATATAACTGGGAGATAAGAAAGTGGATGTGAGGGAGACTCCATTGCAGAAAAATAACCTAGCCCCATTCAATCATAACTCTGCAAACACATACTTTGTGGTAACATTGTATCATCCAACAATGTTTTCACATGCTTTTTAGACACCAAGTTTTTTGTTCATTTGTTTTTTTCCCACTCCGCCCCAGACACTAAGTTTTTACAGATAAGTGTTTCTAAGTTCTAAATAATTATTACTTTTATATATAAATGACTTAATTCTGGAATTGAAAATTCTAAATGTTAATGTCTCTATATTGAGAAAAATGCTACATGAATAAAACTGTGGTAGCAAAAAGAGCCATGTAAGAAATTATTAGTTGTGTCATTCTCTTGGTATTAATCACATGTTACTCTGTGTTGGTTTAAGCCTTGTCTTAAGAACTATTAGGTTATTTGGAAGCATGTCATGTCTCAGTCTTCCTTGTTGAATTCTAATTATAATTATACATGATGTGGGTTTTTGTAAAAGTTGGACATTAGACAAATGCTGGTTGAATGTAATAAAAATTATTTCCTCAATATTCCATTTACTGAACCATAGGTAAACATTTTCTATAAATTCATCATTCACCCAGCATGGATGTTTTTCTAGCAGAAATCACTATTTTCTCCCAAGAAAATCATAGGCCACGCTGAAAATATCTTTACTATTATTAATTTTGAAAGGTGTGTGCTTATGTTTCTTCAAAATGTTATCTAAATACATACGCTGACATTTTTAAGGATGAAATGACTTCATGGCTAGGATTTTCTTAATATCATGTGGGATCACTGTTGATACTTGGTAAACTGGGTGATAAGTAAGCAGGGTTTATTATTTCATTCTTTCTATTTTTATATATGTTTTAATTTTTTCTAATACATTTCAGTATCTGAAATAACACTGAAGACCATTTTTACTCCTTACTCTAAATGACAAAAGTTTTATCACCATATTTGGGCACAAGCTTTCCCTCCAAAGAAACGTTAAAGATATTTTTCAGCTCTTCTTCGATTTCTTCCTCATTCAGTGTCTTACACTCGACCAAATCCATATTGTCCTTGTAATTAAATCTCCTACAGGCGAGGATGCAGCCTACTAAACAGTTAACGCCATCTGGGGTCTGCAGGGAACAAAGTGACGTGTTTACAAACAGAGATGCTGTAGACTCCTGAAGGTATTTATTAATTGATCTGAAGTCTTCAATTGTTCGAGGTGTGAGAGTAAAGTTGTAGAGCTTTTGGTACTTTTCCTTTTCCAGGAGATTAGAATTCAGAAATTCTTTGTTTGGAATGTACTGCTCTCTTCTGATTTGATTCAGGCACCAAAATTCTCCCTCTTCTGTCAAGCGGAAGATGCAAGGTACCTGAGGCTGATCCTTCCCAGAAATTAACTCCAAAGGCTGCCACATCTGATAAGAGCGTCCAAACCCAGCATCTACTATGTATTCCTTGCCATCAATAGCCACCTTCAGTAGAAGATGACACATAGCATTGGTATATTTCTCTATGAAGGTGTTGTAAACATAGCCTCCCAACATTGTGGTCTCAAAACCCATTGTGGTCAAAGCCCAGTATAGAACATGATTGACCTGGAGACACCACCCACCCCGGTTCTTCCTCACAATTTGATCATAAGCAGCCTCCAAGCCAAATTCCATGCGTTGCCCACAATGGATGTTAAGATTCTCAAAGGGAATGGTTTGGATCTGGTGATGAAGAATGTCAGTTAATGTTTCCAAGTCCAATTTGCCCCTGGAGTTCTTGTATCCAATTCTTTTAAAATATTCTTCAATGTCCATGATTCCCTAAGGCAAGGAAAACAAAACAAAACATATAGTATTACTTTTGCACTTGATAAACCTAATTATAATTAATGTATTTTACTAATATATTTAATATTGGAAATACAAACAATGGTTATAAATATCTGCAATTGTAAATCTTTTGTTTAGTATATTTGTGGTATTAATTCTTTCATATGCTTAATTTCACTTATTAGTCTCAGTAACCCTGTATGAAAAGTGTTATCAATCACTCCATGTTTTAAGTATGAGAATTTAGAAATCCAATTAAGTGATGAGTAAAATGATAACCATGTTTTCTTGCAATGAATAAAAAGAGGTTAAAATTGGTATTAATTAAAATAGGATTTACAAATAGTTGCAATATAAACAGGAGAGTGATAGAAGACATTGTATTCTTCGTACCCGACCCACTCAGTTTCTCCTTTAGCTGAACCCAAAGTTTCACACTGAAAGATTTACATTCATTCACACATTATTTATTGATTCATTCAATAAAAATACATGAAAACCTACTATGTATTTGCTACTGATTTAGTACTTACCCTCAGAAATCTCACATTTTAGTGGGGATTAGGATGACACAAACAGTGATTTGAATAAATAAATAAAACATGCAATTTCTTAGATTGTGAAAAGTATTCTGGGAAAAACTGAAGCAAAAAAAAGATAATATGTGCACACAGAGAAATTTAATTTCAAATAAGGTGGTCAAAGAAAGCCTCACATGACCTTCAGGAAGTGAGAGAATGAGCCATGTCCTCATATATGGGGAGACCATTCAGACAGAAGGAGGAGAAAGTTAAAAAGCCTTAAGGTGGAAACTGCCTAGGAAGCCAGGGTGATTGGAGCAGAGTGAGTGAGTGAGAGGGAGTGTGGATTGAGATAACAGTGGCCTTAAAACCACATCTATTGGATTTTACCCTAAGTAGAAAAATCATTGTGAGGTTACAGTTGGGACAAAGTGTACAATAATCATATTGGTATTTCTTGCTATTGTATGGAGAATGAGCTGTACTCCTCGTTCTTTCTGAGATGAATGAACAGACATGTGACCCAAATAGGACCAATTCAAGGCACTTATGCTCCAGGTCAATTGCTTTGCTCATGAATGGCATGTGACCCACATCAGATCAGTGAAGCTGTATGAGACACATTTGCTGAAACCTAACTAGATGTTTTCTACTGCAGGGCTAGAAGCTGGGAGGACATTTACTCAAAGATACTGGGAGAACTTGCTGAAAAATAATATCAACAAATAATTTATGGAGTTGAGGAATGAAAACCAGGAGAAGGGGTGACAAGAAAGGACCTAAATCAAGTCCCAAGTTACCTCCTGACTTTCTGGTAAGGTGAGACCTCCCCACTTCCGCCCCCCGCCCCCCAAAAAAAGTCTTTATTCTGTTAAATCCCATGTAGAAAAGGTTTCTGTCCCGCACTACTAAAATGTCCTAATACAGTATGGACACTGATTGTAACAGGGTGCATTATCATTGGTAATATGACATGCCATGAGCTGACATGTACAAAGGGTTGTGCCCCTAGCTTCATGGTAATAAGCTAAGTGATTCTATTGCTCTTCTTAATGCCATTTCTTTGGGATTCTCCTATTTGTCTTTTTAGGGGAGGATCAGTTATTCTTCCCAGTTTGCTAGTGTTTCAAATTTCCCTGTTCTTGATGTGTGCAGTATTATTTTTCCAAAATCCATGAATTTCATTTCATTTCTTCTCCTAACTTGCATCAGTATTCTTGCTCAACATCTGCACAAGCACGAGAACTTCACCACTCGGACACAGAGAGATCAATTGTGATTTAGCCAGAGCATCCCAAATGCTCCCCTGCCTCGACAGTGAGAAGCAGTACTGACTAAGTAAGGAGGGCAAGTGATGTGAAACGGAAGCAATATGGTTTAAACATATCTGTAGTATTATTTCCTTAAATCTATTAGTTTCATTGCATTTTTCTTATCTCACCAGCATCTTTTGTACATTTAAGCAAGCTCTAATACTCTACCACCAAGGCATAGAAAGAACAATTAATATTTACCAAGAAGGCCCCCACAACATTTCTGGCCCCTAATCCAGAACCTGTAATGAGTAAGTAAGGAAATCAGGTAAAGGTTGATCAAAAAGAAATCAGGTGCTTTATAGCCTGCCTATCTGATTCTTGGTTAGACCATTATTCCTTCTATTAGGAAGTTTTTAATATTCTTTTTTAATTGTTATGGTTTGGTTTCCTCTCTTTTTCCTTTTCTTTCTCTTCTTTTCTTCTTTTTTTAAAAGATATAATATTCAGTTAGAATCTAGTAACTGCAAGTCCATTCAAAAGAAGCCAGTTTCTGTTAAGGGCTGGGATGCAAGCAACACATTGTAACCAATTAATACTTGAGTGTTCTGCAACTAAACACAAAAAATTGTGTACTACTGAAGTTGGGATTCAGGGTGAAATATTGGAAGCACTTAGAATGTGGTTGCCAGGGAACTAGATGACTGAAAACACTACTAGCTTTATGTATTGATTTGTAGCATCCCTGGGCAGGACATACCTTTTCTTTGCAGCTTGATGACAAATAGAAGAAAAGCTTCAAGGGAGACAGAGTGAACACAGAAAGCCTACTGAGACCTCTCAGAAAGACACTTAATATCTTTCTAAGTAAATTGGAAGTAGGTTGAGTTTCAGTTTTAATTCAGAACACTTACAAGAAATTTCTTTTTCCTGGCCCAAACTCTAAAAATACTAGAAAAGATAGTGAAACATAACTTGACCTCCCTTGAAAACCAAAAGGTAACCTGGTGGAATATAAATTATGAAAACAAAACATCCCTAAAAATCACAAAACAGAAGGGATAGGACTGAAGAGTAACATGAACATCTGAGTTGCATAGGGGAGAGTGTAGAAAGTGTAACCACAGGAGATGGAGCAGCACTAACGGGACTCTCAGCCTGGAGGTTGGGAAGTCACCAGGAGAGGGCTCAGAAGCAAGCAACCAAAGGATTAGCTGCCATGGGATCAGCAAGGAGGGATGAGCCTTGTTTCATGCCCCCAATTACTACTACAAGACTTACCAAACATGGTAAAGACCAGTATGGAATGATACCACACGTTCTTCCTTTAGGTGTAAAGCACTATGAGGGATATTGGAGCAGAAAAGTAAGGCGTGCTGTTCTTAATGTATGGTATCACCAGCAAAGAAGAACCATCTATGTAGGGAAGACTGGTCATCAAATATTTCCTGTCATATTTGTCTTCACTGAAAAGGTTGTGTCCAAGCCTCACACCAGCTAGATATCTTACCAGTCACATTAGATTCAAGAAACAAATAAAAGGGGAAAATTAAGTTATACATGCATGATTATAATGAAAAAACTGAATGCTAATATACTATGAGATTGGGATTAGAGAAAAGGACATAATAGGCAAAAGATATACAAAAAAAAAAAGACAACCAACTCAAGAAGAAAAATAAACTGAACAATGGAAAGAAATTTTTATAGGTATTTGGAGCAAAAGGACTTTAAAAATGGAAAGAAATTTTTATAGGTATTTGGAGCAAAAGAACTTTGAAAATGCACTTATAACAAAGAGCGAAAAAAATGAAGTGATAAAATAATACAGTATTATGGTTAGAAGGATTTCAGACCTTAGGAAACGTAAGAAAAAAAACAAAGCCATACATACTAATTATAAACAGAAAAGGACAATATAGATATGGCATAATATCAAATCAACATATGTAGAACAGAAACTTGATACTCATAATAAAAGTTAAAGAAAAGGTAAAGCCATTAAACAGAAAGAAGCTAATACACATAGCAAGCAGTCAGAGACAATCCAATATCAAGGCAATTGGTACTTCTGATGAAAAACTCAAAAAGGCACAACAGAAAAATGTACCTTAAAAAAATAACAAAAACATTTTCTTGAAGCAAAAATCAAATCTGAAAAACAGCAAGATTCTCAGAAAGTTGGATTCAACAGATTCAACACTAGAATATATTCTGGCAAGGATGGGTGAGCCATGTTCCATGTCCCATTTCACACACCACATACAATCCATTATGAAGGTAACTGGTGCTTCTAAAGAAGTGAACTGAAAAAGTGTAATAGAAAATGGATATAAAGAAATACAAGAAACATTTTCCTGAAATGAAGCAAAAAATGGAATCTGGGAAATAGAACAGGAATTCAGGGAAGTTTGATTCAACATATTCAACACTGGAATACATTCTCATTAAATTATTGAAACTCAGAATCAAAGAAAACTACTCACATATCTGGCAGAAAACCAAACACCTTTTAAGAGAGATAATATCAGGCTGGTGTCAGAATACTCCACAGAAATAATATTTCTGCAAAGTTAAGAGGAAAGTCTGATCCCCAAATATTATTCTCAGCTAGTATTTCTTTCTTTCTTTTTTTTCATTAAAATTTATTGGGGTGACAATTGTTAGTATCTCAGCTAGTATGTCAATTAATCATAAAAGCATCAGGGTATAAAGATAATCTCAAACATAAAAGAACTTAATGCAACTATGAGCTACCCTGATAAAGTCTTACCTCTCCATTGGCCGTGAAGACATAAATCAAAGAAAAAAGAAGGAAGAGAGGCCAAAATAAAGGATTCACGGGGAGTATTGACTCCTTTTATTATAGAACACAGAGCGTGCCCAGTGTACTTAGAGAGGGCACGTGGGATTGGTGAGGATTCAGGACCAAGGCTGGTGTCGGGGAGAACGCTCTCTGTATCACTCAGATCCCTTCTGGTGTCTTTTACCATTTCATGGACTTACTTCTTCTTTGTAATTTTTGGCTCTCTCATTTGCATATTGGAACTAAGCTATCCCTGTTAACCTAGTCATGTGAATTCTTTCATTCTCGTGATGTCTTTTACCATTTCACTGTGCTCCTAGCCTGCCTTCTTGTTTGTATGCTTAAGGACCTGCACCCTAGACTCCCTTTGGAAGACACTTTGAGGGTTGCTGGAGCTGCTTTGCCTTCCTATGCAGACAGCTGGACACGCCAGGGAATTCATATCCAGACAGGGCAGCTTTGAGTCAATGAATTACTGCCGGGAGGTTTGTAAGCCCAGCTGCCATGCTGGGAGTCTGAACACACTTTGAGTTAGAATTCACATTCAGGCTGAAATTGGGTTTCTTCCAGGAGCACTTCCTTAATAAGTCACTTGCACAAGGATCCTTGTCTCATTGTCTGATTCTGGGGAATCTGGCCTAAGTTATATCGGTGGTCATTCTGAAGAGCTGTGTGAAAGAAAAGTAAGATACACTGGATGAGACAACTTGAATGTCAGGCAAGAGACTTGCTTTTTTTCTCTAGATCAAACGGATGCTTGTTGTTTTGCTGAATGGTAAATATTCAATAGTTGAACTGACTGCTGTAATTTATCCTTAAGTGATACTGTACTTCAATTACAACTTCCCTTTTGGGATGTATCCCTGGAAAAAAGGGTGCTATGAAGAACTCATTGATCAGCCCCCAGTATCTAGGATTTCTACATCTTTCATATACAGCAATGGTGTTCAATTATTTATTTATTTATTATTGATTTATATATATTTTTTTTAGCTAAAGAAACCCTTATTCTGTTCCCCAAATGAAGTCATAAGGTAGAGCCTAAATAGAAGAATAAAAGCAGATTGATCCAGAGCTAGTCCTCCCATGAGAGTCTGCTGTCACACCTCAAGGCTATGAAGCAGCACTAGTACAATTACGGGCTGAAATGGAATCTTCTGTTACTGCCACCTAGATTTCTGGCACTGCAGAATAGAAGAATTTTGAGGACAATAGTGAGTGGCTTTCTGTGTGTGTGTGTGTTTTTTTTCTTTTATCCCTTTCTTTCTCTCTTCTTTTCTCTTTCCAAGACAGAGCCATTAACTCTACAACCCAGATTAACTCAACCCAGATTAACTGTACAACCCAGCACCTCTCACAGGGACAGGCGTACAGCTGTTTGACATCTGGGATGGAATGGGAGTTGCTAGGCTAGCCCTCCTTAAAGGACATCTTTCAACAGGCCTTTGTGTACCAAAAGCCTGCAACTCAGCCCGAGCTCCGAATTAATGCCTGTAGAGGTCAAGGAGGTGCTGCAGGTTCCCAGAGCAGGCCCGGAGAGAGCTGCTCAGCTAAAGATGCTGAAGGACAAGCAAAAAGAGTCTCAGGGACAAACTAGGGAGTTGACAGCTAAAAACTTCCTTTTGAAGGGAGGAGTGGAGTCCCCTATTTTGTACTTGAGGAATGAAAAAGAGGGACCTGGGGAAGGACATAAAATACTGCCATCCCACCAAAGCTAAAAGCAGCACAAGTGCCCTTTTGGACCAACCACCACCACCAGGATTACTGGCATTAGTGAATAGTTTTGTTTGTTTGTTTAATTGATATGAAGTTCACATTACATAAAATTCACCATTTTAAAGTGATCAATTCAGTGCCATTTAGTACATTCACAATTTTATGCAATCACCCCTTCTAGGTAGTGCCAAAATAGCTCTACCACAAAATAAAACTTCATACCTGTTAAGTAGTTACTCTCCATTTCCTCCAGCCCCTGGCAACCACCGCTCTACTTTCTGTCTGTCTCTATGGATTTAACTACACTTATTATTTCCTTTAAATGTAATCATATAAAATGGGCCCTTTTTGGGCAGGCTCCTTTCATTTAGCATAATGTTTTAAAAGTTTATATATATTTTAACATACATCAATGTATCACTCGTTTTTACAACTATGTAATATTCCATGGCATAGATACACCATTTTTGTGTATCTTTGCCTTCCTTGATGGGCATCGGGTTTTTTTCACCTCTGGCTATTGTGAATAGTGCTGCTGTGAATGTTTGTGTTCAAGTACATTTTTCAGTATCTATTTTCAATTCTTTGGGGAATATACCTAAGAATAGAACTGCCAAGTTGAATAGAAGAATTATTTTTAAATTAAATTTATTGGGGTGACATTGGTTATTAAAACTACACAGGTTTCAAGTGTACAATTCTGTAATACATCATCTATATATCACACTGTGTGCTCACCACCCAGAGTCAGTTCTCCTTCCATCACCATATTAGAAGAATTTTAAGGAGTGTTTCTGAGTGGCTTTTTTGTATGTGTTTGTGTGTGTGCACTTATTTTCTTTACTCTTCCTTCCCCTCCCCTTCCCATTACTTTCATTGTGGCTCTCAGGTTCACAGCAAGGACAATACAACCCAGCTTACACCAGGAAGAAGTGGCCCATCCCCAATTTTCCCAGATGGGAAGGAAATTGCAAGGCAAGCCTCACCCACACAATATCATTCAATAGTGCAGAGTCAGTGAAGACCTGTGGAGCAAGTTCAGAAAGCCCCATGCATGGAAATCTGCTGTTACTGCTAAAGACAAGTTCTGAGTGGTTTTGTTTGTCTGCTTGTTTTGTATTATTTTTTTCCCCTCCACAGGAGAAGCAGAAACTCACACATGTAGGTGATATCTGTCTAGTTTTCAAGTTGGCTCTACCTTTTTGAACCCATAAAAGGCAAACAAATAAGTATCAAGTCAGGGTGCACCTAAAAACTTGTTAGAAATTTCTTCCTTCCTTTTCAGTGAGAGAGGGTGGAGTCAGCCATTTTGTGAGTGACAAACGAAAATGAGGGTCCTGGGGAAATTAAAAAATGCAGTTTATCAAAAAAGGGACCACCTGGGTGCTGTTGTGGGCATCATGCCAGAGCCAAGGGCAAAGCCTGGAGCAGAAACTCCTTAGGGCCCTGGCTGCTGGGCTGTCTGCCCCTGCACTCCCCTCTCCTGGAATTCTACACATCTGTGCTCAGGAAGTGGAGTCCTCAGTCTGCCTCACAGGGAAACAGTTCATTCTTGTCATTTATAGCTCCTGGGCTCAGACCCTCCCCTGTAAGCCTCCCTCCAACAGTGTCAAAGTTGCTCCAGAAATTCACTCAAGCACTGCAGACAATGCACCCCAGCCTCGCTGGCCATTTGGGATTATTAGAGGAGTTCTGATCGGCTAATGCAGAAGGAGCAGGAAAGGTTGCAAACCTGCTGCTGGCAAGACTAACTGCGCCCAGTGGGACACACCTAACTGTGGACAGAGGAGGTGGACGTCCTGTTTCAACTATCCAAGAGGGAAGTCTAGCTCCTGAAACATACATTATACCCATTAGCTGTCTTTTACACACTTCTTTAATCCTCACAACAACCCTTTTAAATAAGCTCTCTTGTCGGCTCCATTTTACTGAGAGATAGCCTGACTTTTAGATGTGCTAAGTGACCTGCCCAAGTTCACACAGCTAGGATGTGATGTGACTGATTCTAACCCAGAAGTTTGAATCAAGGGTCTATTATCATCACCATTACACTGTATATTCCTTACAGCATAAGGATTCAACGTATATGTCAGCCAAACTTTCTGAACCACCTTTGGATTTGAAATTCAGGCACAGTATAGTATATAGTCTACTGGACTCAGGTTTGAGATAGGATTAAGCCCCAATTTCAAAGCATAAGAAATTCACTTACCGAGTTTCACTAGGGCTCACACCCGGAACCAGGCTGACTTCACTCCTCTCACTTCAAAGGCCAGCACGGGAAGTGCCCTCACTGACTTTCTGAACTGCTCCTCCCCTGGAGTCCAGTTAGAACCACCCAGGGATCTCTGGGAAATGTAGTTTTAGGGCTTTACGTTGTCATTGTGCACCTCTTTTTCAAATCTATTCACTGAAGAACAATAGAGGTCTATACTATCTGTTGAGCCCTAGCCACAGGCTGTGAAGATCTATGATCTTGCATTTGACACTGTTCCTGCCTTAAGGAACCTGAAGCCAGATGTTTATGTGTAAAGTGGGAGGTGATGGTTTTGAGGGCATCCAGGAAAAGATTCTTCAAGCTAGAAGAGGCAGAACAAGATGGATGTTTTAAATCAATTTTCAGTCCCATTCACCACTCCACCCAAAGGCCCTGTGTAATGAGTCCATGTACATGGTATGAGTGTAACACACATACAGTAATATGGTGGTGTTTTTCTGCTTGTCTTTAATTGATGTTAATGATATTGGTCTATAACTCTTGCTGTTTCTTATGCATTTCCCTCTACACTATATTTTAAAACTTGTTTACATGACACAATCATTGCCTCATGCCCACCCTTAGGCGCTAACAGTTCTAGTTCATACTTCTGGTCTCCTGCAGCATGAACTTGGGAAGTCTTTCTCTTGGCCTGTGCTTGGGCAGGCTAGATGGACCTGGGACCACCACTCAGCCTAGCATGACGGGAGTTGGAGGATAAATGCCCCTGTGTTCTACCTGTTCAAGTGGGATTATTCATGCGGTGTGGACAACACTGCCTCCCAATGTCCTCCAATGTTAAGCTCCCACTGTCTGCAGAGGTAACCTGCCAAAAATGTACTCTTCATGGAGTCTCAAACTGCCCCTGCCTTTTCTACTCTTATACTGGTGTTTCCTAAAATTACCCCCCAAATAAGCTACTTCAATACAAATCCTCATCTCTGGGTCTGGTTTTAAAAGAAACCAGCCTAAGACCATTTAACTCACCAATTCTACTGATGAAGGACATTTAAGTGGCCTCCAACTCCTGCTTACTACAAACACCACTGTGATGAATACTTTCCTACATATGCTCTGCAGGTGGACATGAGAACGTAATAAGGTTGTACATCAGGGATGGGATATGCTGGGGGACATATGCACTTCATTTCACTGAGCATTGCTGTCTTCTTGTGTACAAAGATTCCCTTTCTCCTCATATTTGATTGATACTTTCTGCTAGCAACCTTCCAATATCTATGTATCTTATGTGTCTAAGGTGAAATCTCAGTGTTTTAATTTGCACTTCTCTGACTACTAGTGATTTTGAGCAGCTCTTCACATTCTTATTGTCCCTTCCAATTTCTTGTTTGTGAATTAAATGGCAAGGTATTGAGCAAGCACTCCTCTGACATAGTAAGCAGGACACGGCAGAGATAAAGGATGGATTGCAGAGCAGATCTTGCTAGGAAAGCATTGCAGGAGAAGGATGTAATGCCAGAATGCAGCTTTGGGGCTTATCTATTTTGGCACAAAGTATAGACGAGGTATTGTTCAATAAAGTATGGTTATTGTCCTCTTGATTCTGGGAAATTTGACTACTGAAATTGAAATCCTGGTGGCAAATTTATAATTCTGAGCCTGCTTGTATCATTCTAGCCAAAGTAAGAGAGGCCCTTAAGGATCTCCAGCAAGAACTGTCACAGGAATCCGAGATCAGGAGGCTTGTGGCTAAAGAAGAGTCAGTCTCCAGGGATGGATCCTGGTGTCTGACGGCAGTAATAACCTGAGGTTATGGGGCTGGGATTTCACTGGGCATGAGAACTTCCTTCTGCCTCCAGCAGATTTGCCATCCAAACTTTCTAGCCACAATCTCACTACTTTCTATTCTTTCCATGTGGAGGGAAAGCATAATTGGGGAATACTTGAACTGTCACTTGGCACTCTTTTTACCATAGAAGGAACAGAGATACAGAGCTGGGCTAGGAGTTGTAATAATCATAACATGAAGGAAGATGCCATCTTGACCATAACAAACACAGTTTGAAAGTGTGCTGATTATTTTTCTTAAATAAACTAAAAACATTGGAATTAATATGTCTAGCTTAAAGATTCTACAAAGAGGGGGCCGGCCGAGTGGCGCATTGGTTGAGCGCTGGTTTTGGGGTGCCGGCGGCCCCGGTTCGGATCCCACATGAGGACCAGTGACGCTGCCCTCTACGGCTGGCGGCAGCTCCACCTGGAGCTGGGCTGTGCGGGCCCCGGTGATGGTGTGGGCTGCGGCCCCTGCTGCAGTGGGCTGCCATAGGCTGCAGTGAGTGGCCCGCAGCCAGCGTGGGCGGCTGGCGGCCAGGCGTGGGCTGCCGGTGGCCGCGATGAGCGACATCCAGAGGCCAGCGACCGATCTGCCTCGTCCGGAAGGAGCGCAATGACAATACCAACAGTGGAGCGACGTCCTCCGCAACTGGACTGAAGAGCAGGAGGATGGCAGCTTGTCTGTTCCCCTTCCCCGGTTCCCCAACGCTGTTCCCCTCCACCAATTCCCCAATAAAATCTTTAAAAAAAAAAAAAAAATTCTACAAAGAGTTAACTCACTTTATTTCAAAATTGTAAAGTTTACCCATGCATTTTTTTCTACTTGCTAAAGAACATACCATATTTCCCCGAAAATAATACCAGCTCTTACATTAATTTTTGTTCCAAAAGACGCATTTTATTCATGTATTCTTGTACAAAGGTCTACATTTATTCCTATGCAGTCATGTCTGGTGGACGATCTTAACTGGGGCTTATTTTGGGGTAGGGCTTATATTACAAGCACCTGAAAAATCATGCTAGGGCTTATTTTCCAGTTAGGTCTTATTTTCAGGGGAAAAATGGGACTTTTATTTTTGTAAAGGCAGGAAGGAAAGAGGAAAAGCTTTCTTTTCTCTGACCTTAACTGAAAAAGAATTCATGGTGGACACTGGCTCCAAGTGAAGAGCTTTTCTGTTTGTAGAGAACTCTGTTGTGTATCATGTTTTCCCCATATATTGTTGGGGGCCGACAGCATCCTAGTGTCTGACAAGGCCACATTGAAATAAAGATCCACGCTCAGCACTGGATGTCTGGGATGCTGCCTTATGTTTGGTCATGTAATATCTCCTTTCTCTATGAACCCATGTGCCTTTCCTCCACATCAGATCCTATAGGAGACAGTACCTTCACTGCATTTATGGCAAGTTCCTGGTGTACCCTGATGATAGCTGGCTGTGTAAGTCAATGATGGGGCAATATTTCCTAAAGATAAGGAAACTCCCTAAAACAGGCTACAGTCCGAGAGGACCCCAGGACTGAGAAATAGGGGACTCAAGCCCCTTGGAAACTGAGGCTCAGGCCTCTGGTCGCATGGACAAACCCTATCTGTGAGAAACAGATAGTGTCTGTGAAAAACTGGTGTTGTCATCCAACCTTGAGCTTACTTGCCTATGCAGCTGTGAAAGGTTTCCTTGGAGACCAGGAGACCAAGGTCTCTCGGCCGTGAGAGTTCTGATAAGAGACAACTTACTGACCATGAGTTATTTTAATTAACAGCCTTGTTTTAACTCTTTGTTTTGTACATTGCTGTAGCAACAGATACTGAAGCTTTGACTGAGAAACAGATGTTACCCTCTATTACAATAATATGCAGCTCTTTGTAGGATAGGAAAAGTTTGAGACTCATTTTGCTACTAAGTATTATAATCACATAAAAATAGTTTTTTTGCCCTAAACTCAGCCACTGCTAAACTCTTGGCAATAGTTCAAGTATATGCCTTGTAAGGTAGTCATGGGAACCACTCTTTAGATGATAAGTAAAATCCTTGAACAGGCCACAGTGTACCCAGGAAAGATTCAATTACAAACAAGTAAAAGTTCTAAGAGAAAACATCATGATCATGTGAAACATAACTTGTAATTGAGTTAATAGTCAGAAGCCCCTATAAAAGGGGCCAGGCTTTAACAATAAAGGTGTGACACTCCTGTGAACCTCTTTCCGGTGTCTCCATCTTTCTTTCTCCTCGCCGACGCCGTCCCACCTGAGGGAACCCCTGGTCCTCGCGGGGGCCGGCCCCCTGTAGAGTGGCGTCCGAACAGGGACCTGAGGGTAAGTTTTTTTTTTTTTTTTTTTTTAAGAGAAAAAGTTGTGTGCTTTCGGACGGCTAGGACTCCACCGTGGGTGCTACAGACCCCTTGCATGAGAGAGGCAAGAAAAGGGTGGAAAGTAAATGACCATAGGTCAAACAGAATTTGGAAAGTAAATGACCATAGGTCAAACAGAATTTGGAAAGTAAATGACCGTAGGTCAAACAGAATCTCTAGAAAGTGAATGACCGTAGGTCAAACAGAATTTAAGAATTAAATGACCACAGGTCAGGTCAAACAGAATCTCTAAAAAGTGAATGACCATGGATCAAACAGAATCTAAAGAACAAAAAGTCTTTATTAACTTCGTTTGCTGTTCTCTTGTAGCTAGAGGTTCGAAGGTCAGAACTTCAAAAGTAGCTAGATTTTTGCATTGTGTACAGAAAGCCTGTCCTTGGTTTCCAGAAGAGGGAACAGTTAATTTAGAAACTTGGGATAAAGTAGGAAAAGAACTTAGGTTATATTATGACAACCAAGGCCCGAAAAGGGTCCCGGTTGATGCATTTGCTCTCTGGAACTCATTTAGAGATACACTTGTTCCAGGAACTCACTCTAAAACTAATCTGGCCTTTTCAGCTAAAAAATATACAGATTCGGACATTAATTCAGATTGTGAGGATGAAATCCTCTCTCCCCCAGATGCTGCCAAATTGGAAATGGAGGCAGCCAAATATAATGAACAAGATCCATGGGACTTTCCCATTATTAAAAAGGAAGATAAGGGGCCAAGTGCCCCCAAATATTCAACTAAAAATGAAGAATACATGAAACCCCGACCTCCTTTAAAATACCCTGTAATGCCTATGCCTCCACGTAATTCTAAACCTACATCTCAGTTTCATAGAGCCATTGAAGAGACAGAGACAAATGGGGAATTTGATTTTACTTTTTGTTGCCCAGTGGTCTTTGATACAGATCAGGAAGGAGATGAATGGCCTTTCTGGGAGCCCCTGCCCTATAAAATCTTAAAAGAGCTGAAATTTGCGTGCACAGAGTATGGACCTGTAGCACCTTATACCCTTTCTTTAACTGATACATTAGCAGAGAAGTGGATGACTCCCTTTGATTGGTCTCAGGTTTGCAAATCCTGCCTTTCAGGCGGAGACTATCTTTTATGGAGAACAGAATATGATGATAGAGCCAAAAAATTCATCAGTAAAAAGGAACAAATTACTACGGATATGCTTATTGGAACAGGTGAATATTCTCATGCACAAGACCAGATGCATTTATCTAAAAAGGTCCTAGAAAAGGTCACTGACTGTGCTGTTAATGCCTGGAGAGCTCTCCCTGCTTCATCGGGAAAGCCAACTGCACTAACTACCATAATACAAAGAGGTGAGGAGCCTTTCCAAGATTTTTTGTCTCGGCTCATTCAAGCAGTTCGTAGAGTAATTAACAATGATGAAGCTGCAGATATTTTGATTAAACAGCTGGCATTTGAAAACGCAAATTCTACATTTCAGAATCTACTTCGACCTATCCGTAAATCTGGCACTCTTAATGATTATATCAAACAATGTGCTGATGTCTCTCCAGCTTTTATTCAAGGAGTTGCAATAGCAGCTGCCCTTAAAGGAAAAACATATCCTCAGTATGTTAAGAAATTAACTCAAACAACAAGGGTTGCTCCCAATTATAAAAATAATAACAGTGGCTATAATTGCTATAATTGTGGAAAACCAGGACACTTTAGCAGACAGTGCCCTAAGCCTAGACGGGCTCCACAGTCACAAAACTCACAGCCACAAAATTTTCCTAATATCTCACAACAAACTTCATCGTTGGTGCCAAAGACTATATGTCTACGGTGCAACAAGGGATTTCACTGGATAAAGGACTGTCATTCTAGATATCATAAAAATGGACAATTATTGCCACCTATTAAGCCTAATAATTATAACTCTAACAGTCCTTCTTTTCCCACCCAACCATTTGTCCCCCAGTCAGGAAATGCCCCAAGGGCCCAGCCTTGGGCCCAGACAACAACAGGGACATCAATTCACAACCCTTTCAACAACAACCCATTTAGGAATTTAAATCAGTCCACAAGCTCTTATACACTTGGATTTGTGTTACCCCTTTGGAGGTTAATTCTTCTGCCCATAGTTGGGAACAGTTTCAACGTCATATCATAGGTATTTGGAATCATAGTGACCTTAGTTTAGATCTATCTTCTCTCCACCAACAGAGGAGGATTAGGGGCCAGGTCCCCCAAAGTAATCAGCTAAAAATAAAAAAAAAATACAAGACCCCAACCTCCTTCATACTAAACCTACACCTTGGTTTCAAAGAGTTGTTAAAGAGACAAAAGCTAATGGGAAAGGGAAGAGGGTATGCTTGTGTATTTGCTCAGGACACAGACACTCCGGATTGGATTCCACATCGCCTGATCCGGCTTTATGTCTCGGTGCCCATTGCCTCCCTCCCATCCGGCTCCGCCGATGATAGAGTCTCCCTGGACACTGATGCCTACGCTGTCTCCACCACTCCTGTTACTTTTTACGTGCCTTCCTCCAAAAATCCTGCTTTGTATTCCTTTGAGGCTTGTGTTGCTGCACCTTATGTTTTTCTTTTGGTTACTCATCATAGTATTTTTAATGTAACTCATAACAGTTCATTGTTCTATGTATCATGTACAAAATGTGTTAACAGTTCTTGTGTGTCTCCTTCCACAGATTTCCTAACATTGTTTATTGTTCAACAACCTCCTTCCTTGCTCATGATGGTTAAACTCGACTCTCCTTGGTATTCAGACCCAGGAGTACAGGTTCTTCAGACAGTTACTAATGCTTTAGTCAGATCAAAACATGTAGTTGCAGAAATTATTCTAGAAATTACTGCTCTAATAGTTATTATAGGTTCTTCTGCTGCCTTCACCATGACACTTGTACAAAACGTCATACTGCCCAACATGTAGTTCAGCTGTCCAGGAATGTTTCTTTAGCTTTAGCCACTCAGGAACTTATAAAAAGCTAGAAGCTAGGGTTAATGCCCTTGAGGAAGCTGTGATGATTATCGTCATTCTCAGTCTCTTTCCAGCCATCTTCAGACTCTTAATAGTATCTGAGATGTTGCTGCCAATGTACATAACTTTTATTTAATTATTATTTTCTTTAATTATTAAAAAGGGGTGAGATGTTGGGGGCCGACAGCATCCTAGTGTCTGACAAGGCCACATTGAAATAAAGATCCACGCTCAGCACTAGATGTCTGGGATGCTGCCTTATGGTTGGTCATGTAATATCTCCTGTCTCTATGAACCCATGTGCCTTTCCTCCACATCAGATCCTATAGGAGACAGTACCTTCACTGCATTTATGGCAAGTTCCTGGTGTACCCTGATGATAGCTGGCTGTGTAAGTCAATGATGGGGCAATATTTCCTAAAGATAAGGAAACTCCCTAAAACAGGCTACTGTCCGAGGGAACCCCAGGACTGAGAAATAGGGGACTCAAGCCCCTTGGAAACTGAGGCTCAGGCCTCTGGTCGCATGGACAAACCCTGTCTGTGAGAAACAGATAGTGTCTGTGAAAAACTGGTGTTGTCATCCAACCTTGAGCTTACTTGCCTATGCAGCTGTGAAAGGTTTCCTTGGAGACCAGGAGACCAAGGTCTCTCGGCCGTGAGAGTTCTGATAAGAGACAACTTACTGACCATGAGTTATTTTAATTAATAGCCTTGTTTTAACTCTTTGTTTTGTACATTGCTGTAGCAACAGATACTGAAGCTTTGACTGAGAAACAGATGTTACCCTCTATTACAATAATATGCAGCTCTTTGTAGGATAGGAAAAGTTTGAGACTCATTTTGCTACTAAGTATTATAATCACATAAAAATAGTTTTTTGCCCTAAACTCAGCCACTGCTAAACTCTTGGCAATAGTTCAAGTATACGCCCTGTAAGGTAGTCATGGGAACTACTCTTTAGATGATAAGTAAAATCCTTGAACAGGCCACAGTGTACCCTGGAAAGATTCAATTACAAACAAGTAAAAGTTCTAAGAGAAAACATCATGATCATGTGAAACATAACTTGTAATTGAGTTAATAGTCAGAAGCCCCTATAAAAGGGGCCAGGCTTTAACAATAAAGGTGTGACACTCCTGTGAACCTCTTTCCGGTGTCTCCATCTTTCTTTCTCCTCGCCGACGCCATCCCACCCGAGGGAACCCCTGGTCATCACGGGGGCCGGCCCCCCACAATATATATGCCTATAACCTTGTATCACTGACTTTAGGTTTAAGGTTGTTAGTGTTATTTTTTAATAGCATGCAGAGGGCAGGAATCTATAAATAATTTTCTACTTGAAACTCTGTCTTCCAGTTGCAAATACAAAAAAATACTTACTCAGGAAATATAAAAGTACTGAAATATCTTTTTGTAGACAAGTTTAAGGAACAGTTTCCTTTAGAAACCTCTGACCTGTTCGGATGAATGATTTGAATAATTCTGTGTTATCATTTCTAGGATGATCCAGTTTTCTAGAATATTTAACTGAAATGTTCAAGGAAACTGTTAAATAATGTTTCTGCTTGAGACATAATTTTGTTTAGGGGAGTTGACCATAGTGGCCTGAGAAAAGCGGTACATTTCATGAGTCTTGTGACAGTCAGGATCAGCTAGAACAGGGGTTGGCAAACTTTTGAGGCGGAAGGCCACCAGAGGTAAGCAAACTGCAGCTCACGAACCTCTAAAGTGAAACTGAAACTGAAAATATAACAAAACTATCATAGTTTCATTTATAAAATATTTAAAGGATATTATTCACATAATGGTGATTATGGAACAATATATTTACGGCTCTCGAATAATTTTTAAATTGTTGTGAGGGATAGGATTGGCTCTTCCAGGGGTTGGCAAACTTTTGAGACGGAACATACCCAAAGAGCCGCATGTGGCTCGCGAGCTACAGTTTGCTGACTCCTGAGCTAGAATCTTGACCTTCAGCCATGGTGTGGTGACTTCTTTTCAGGGGGTGCCGGAACTTTAGTAAAAAGTAAGGGAGTGCTGTAACAGGTAGATAATGTGAATGTCATAAGAGGAGGGGGTTATTAAAGGACAGAATTGAGTAGAAAGAAAGTCTATTACATTATGAGTGGAAAAGTTCGTTTGCAAAATCTCAACAAAATTGGTTCTGAAAATCCTGGAAGAGGAGGGGAGGTCAGGAGTAGCCAGGCTAGGTGCTGGTGGAGTGGGCCACAGTGAGACCTTGCATGCTTTCCATCCCCACATGAGCACAGAAGTTCTTGTCAGAGAGAAAGTTGGAGAGGAAAGCAGACACAGTCAGGTGAAGCAGAGCTTATATTCACCAAGTCTCTGTGGAACGAGATGCTCTGGCCATAAGGTGATGACAGAGCAGGGTCCATTGAGGAATGTCTCAAAATGCTTGTTTTGAAGCCTTTTTTCAAAACCCTCTAGAGTTGAAACAAATGATTTAGGGTTCTGATAAATATGTCTCATACTTTCTGCTCTCTCTTCAAGAGTCCTCATCTCATGGTAGCTGGAGACTCATGAATCTATTGTCCAACAGGGTAGCAAGATGCACATGTCAGATTGTTTCTGACAACCACAGCAATTATAGATGTCATATACAGAGTGCTTTCTGTGACAGGTATTGTTCAAAGCCCCTTACCTTGGTTAGCTCATTTAATGCTCAACAACCCAATGAGGAAAGTATTATTCTTCCCAGTTTACATGTGAATTGAAACCCAGAGTGGTTAACAAGTTGTTCACAAGCACACAGTTGGTGGGTAGTAGAGCTGGGGATTTTCTCCACATAGTATGACTCCTCAGCCCATGTTCTGAACCACTCCAAGTGGACTGTCTTTAAATCTGGCAGATTCAAGTTTCCTGAAATTAACAGGCTCCTTTGCTGGCTGCAATCAATGAACAAGGTCAGGTCCAAATCATTGCTCTCAGCTAAGTTCTTGTGATGGTTGAGAACTGTGTAATTTGGCAGTCCACAGCCCTAGTTTATAACCTGGGCCCAGACTATGGACCCCTGAATAATAACCTTTCCTTTGATGTGCTATTTTAAAGGAGCATTTGTGGACAATACACTCTCTATTTAACAAGATCTGTGATAGGTTTTTGAGTAAGACGAATTGGTCTGCATGGGGCAGCTATGGTTTACATCTGTTGTCCTGGTACAAATCATTGGTAGTTTTTCCTTTCACTCTCAAAAGTGTCCTGGTTTGGGCAACAAGTTGATCACTTTACTTAGATACAATCTTTACTTAAACACATCCAGTTCTTTCCCTAGCTCTTTCATTTCTGCCCAGGTCATAATAATAGTTCTTTATTTTTATAAATCCAATTCACTTTGATAAAAAATATAATTTTATATGTATATATATATATATATATATATATATATGTTTAATCATTATATTTTTTAAAGTTAATGAAATAAACAAAAAATAAACACTTTAAAAACTCAATAGCAGTTTATTTCTCACCCACATCACATCCCATGTTGTATCTCACAGTTATTCAGGGACCCCAGATCCATTCACCTGTGGTCCCATGTTCTCTATGTCCTTAGTGCTTTTCCATTCAGCCATTGGGGAAAAAAGTAATGAGCACACAGGTGAGAAGTTTTCATGATTTAGGCTGGAAGTTGGGCTTATCATTTTTGCTTACATTCTAGCGGCTGGATCTCAATCACATGGTTATATTGAACTGCACGGGAGGGTTGGAAATGTGATCTAGCCCTGTGCCCACCCAGAAGAGGAGAATAAAGATATAGGTAAGTACTAAGACTCTCTTGACTATTGATATAAATAATCCAATACCCTCTCCTCTCATAAAAAAAAATTAAAAGGTAGCAAAGCATTACATAGAAGGCTAAAGTCTTCTTGAACAACTGCCTACTGTCAGTTTGGTATATAAGCATGCAAATGTCTTATATGTATTTTCTTATATTTAGATAAATATATTGCATGGTTTTTATGTTCCTGTTTTGTACCAATAGGATTATATTTTACAAAGTACAGGCTTCATAGACTAATACTGTTTCTTATTATTATTTGTATATTCTCATCAGCTCATTTTGATCAGATTCCCATCTCCCCATATCCACGAGTATGCTCTTCTCAAAGTCACCAATGATGTCCACATTATTAAATTAAAAATTCTTATTTTGCAAAAATTTTTCATTTCTTAGCAGCATTAACATCTTTGACCATTTTCTATTTCTGGAAACATGTGTCTATTTGTCTTCCATGTTCACACTGTCTCCTGATTTCCTTCCTAATTCACAGACTGCTTCTTCTCTGTCTCCTTTGCTGGGTTTGCCCACTTTGGCAGCTTGTGGCCTTAATCATAGGACACTTTCTCTTCTCAATGTACACATTTCCCCAGAATGATCTCATTCATTCTCATTACACTAGATACCACTCAAATAACACTTGGCTTTTCCAGAAATCAGAGCCTGAGACAAAGTGTTAAATGAAAGTGTTTATTGGGGAGTATAATCTAGGGTGCAAGAGTTAGGGACATACGTAGCAAAGCAAGGAAGGAGGGAGAGCTAGTAGTTTACCAAGTTGGCCACTTCTATGCATTACTCATTCATCTATCCCATTTTTCCATTATCATTCATCCTTCATTAGCCAAGATTTTCTTCCTTGGTTATTCACTTCTTCATGTATCTGGTTTGGACCAGTAGGACTGTCAAACAGGCATCTTCTGCAGCAGTGACAACAGGGTAGCTCCAGGGCAAGAGGTAATGATGAAATTGGAAATTCAAATACCAGTGTTCCCATATTAAGAAAAATTGTACATGAATAGCCATGGTTGCAAAAAGAATTGTGAGAAAAAGATATTAGCTGTGTCACTGTCTGGCACTGTCAAAAATAAAATCAGCTCAAATAACAATTTATTCAGCACCTAAAAAAACAGTTTACAAATGGGGAGACTTCAAACAGATATAGAAGATGTTCAGAAGCAGGTAGCTCTATAATAAGATAGCTTATAGAGGGAAAATGCAAAAATTATTTAATCTTTACAATGACTGGTTATAATAATGAGGATTTCCAGAAGCCAAGGGATTGTTTAAAAGTGATTATCTCATACCATTTTAGGAAGATGATTTAAGTTTTGTTTATGATTATCAGAGGCATGTATAAGAAATAACCTAAGTTAAGTTTTGCTCATGTTTGCAAATAAGCTAGATTAAGTTTCACATGATATCATGTACAACATGTCCTTGAATAACCTCATTTCATTCAATGTTGTTTTGTTATATGTTGGTGAAATGTCCTTAGAACTTAACTCTTGTTTATGTCAATGAGCCTCTAGTTAAACTGATTTCATCATACATCATTTAGATTTCATTACACATCCATTGTACATCAAGTCGCAGAACCTATCAATGGCATTAAGTGAGGTTTTACTGTATTGGTTTAAGTCCTTTCCTGGGAACTAATAGTATATTCGGACATGTTGACCATAAAATAAAAAGCAACTAGTTATCCTGTCACCAAAACAGGATTGATTGGGTAAAAGGAAAGGATTACGATCCAGAATATGAAGATATGGCAATCTACATGCAAGTTCTGCTTGGAAGAAGATGGAAGAAGTATTTCTAATAGCAGAAGATAAAGTCAAGAGGAGGGGCTGGAACAACCATAGAGCGATGCATGTAGCCCTCTCCAGACAACATAGGATGTTGGCACTCCTCCCATGGGCCCTCCCAACTCCTGTCTAGGTGAAGGTGTCTGTCATGAATTTTGACAGAAGCATCATTGTACTGTAAGCCCTGGCAGTTGGCTTTTCTTTTGTAATGCAAGTGCATGACTTAAGCTTTGATTGCCAAGATGACTCTTTAAAGAGGCATCCCCTTCAAAGAAGCCTGTCTCAAATAAACATATTGCCAGGCACACAACTAGATAAAGAGCAAGGTTCTGGCACCCTACCCTCAGCCCCTAACGAGGCTCCTTTGTTTTAGAGATCCTGATTGATGTAGATAACTGGCCATTTAGGCTACTTGTATTTTTTTCTTTCTTTCTATTTTTCTCTTCCATTGCTTTAAATTCCTGCTTTATGTTTTAAATTTGTCAATAAAAAGCGAGCCTATGAAACCCTAGATCTCCACCCTTGACCCCAATAAAAGTAGAACTCCAAGACAATGTTTGCTTTCTCTTTCTACCTGACCTTGCCTTCTAGCCCTTGCATGTTCCCAGGGCTTTTAAGAATAAACAATTTTTTCTTTCGTTTCCTGATAGTTATTGCTGAAGGTGGGCTTGCAGTCATAATGAGAACCACAAGGATCTCTCTCACCATATCATTGGTTTGCAAAGGGAAGATGTCTGTGGGAAGGTTAGCAGGTCACTCACCTGAGTGACCCAAGGCATTTCTAGCCAATGGCACTACTATGATAGGCTGACTTGCACAAAACAGTCATATCTCATTCTTCTTTGTTATTCTGGTTGAATTTAATGGAACGATTTCCTCAATATTTTTTCCTAATAATTAAACATTTTCTATGAATTCAATGCTCAACCAATGTTGAAAGCTTTCTAGTATAAGTAGCTTTCTAGTATAAATGACTGTGATTCCCATCACAGTCCATTCTCAAAATGCCCTTACTATTATCCATTTTCATGAGGTGTGTGATTATGCTTTTTCTTTAAGTTATCATTTAACAATATAGTGCAATGTTTATGGGTGAAATTTGAAGTCTGAGTTATCTTATTTTTTTCTAATCTTTTATTTCTTCAAAATAATGTAGGGGTTTGATGAGCTGGGTGATGAACATATAGGAGTTTATTATTCTATTCTCTCTGCTTTTGAATATTTTTGAAATTTGTTATATTAAAAAGTTTTGGTATCTGAAGTAATATTGACCCATTTTTAAAAATTAAGTTTACTGGGTAACTTGTTTAATCACATTATATAAGTTTCAAGTGTACAATTCTATAATACATCACCTGAATATTGCATTATGTGCTGACCTCCTGAAGTGTAGTCTCCTCTTGTCACCCTGTATTTGACCCCCTTTACACTCTTCAACCTCGCCCCCACATTCCCTCCTCCCCTCTGGTAACCACCATACTGTCGTCTGTGTCTATGAGTTTGTTTTGTTTATTCATTTGTTGCTTTCTATTTTACATCCCACATACAGTGAAATCATATGGTCCTAGTCCTTTTCTGTCTGACTTATTTCACGATAACCTCAAGCATGATAACCTCAAGATCTATCCATGTTGTCACAAATGGCAGTACTGCTGAGTAGTATTTCATTATATATGAGTACATGAATACTATCCAGCTCCTTTATTTAATCATTCATTGAAAGACACTTAGGTTGTTTCCATACCTTGGCTACCATAAATAATGCTGCGGTGAACAAATGTGTACATATATCTTTATGAATACATTTTTTCTTCTAATTTTTTTGGGTAGGTACACACAAGAGGAATTGCTGGGTCATATGGTAGCTCTATTCTTGATCTTCTGATGGACCTCCATACTGTTTTCCATAGGGACTGTACCAATTTACATTCCCACCAACAGTGTATGAAGGTTCCTTTTTCCCCACAGCCTCTCCAACACTTGTTATTTCTAGTCTTATTGATAATAGCTGTTCTAATAGGTGTGAGGTGGTATCTCATTGTGGTTTTTGTCATGGTGTGGAATTAACCCCTGGTAGTTCACAAAAGGGAAAAGCATTCACAGACTCTACAAAGTGGGAGACGCGACAGGTGGCGCCCAGACTCGGGGCTTGAGAGGATACACCAGCTATCAGCTACGAAGGGTGAGTATTGCCGGCGATAGGGATCCTCCAGGTGTTGTGGCCACGTCTACTCCGGGGGAGTAGGAAAGGCCTCGAGAAGTAACATTATTACCAGGGTAATACTAACATTTTTCGTGTGACAGTGTGTGATTGTGTGTGTGTGAATGCTTTATAGTTCCACGGCTTCCGCTACGGAACTTGAGTGGGCTCTAATCTGCGGTTCCGTTGGTCAAAGGCCGTAAAGACATGTGGTAACTGGACACCGACCGCAAGGTGTTTCACCAGGCCTGGGATTTATACAGGTGGACCCTCTGTCAAGGCTGACCTTAACGTTCCCGCGAGGGGCGCGGCCAGACGAGCATCAGAGTGAGGAAGTGTGAATGCATATCTTGCTATCCCTTTCATAAAATACTAACATGGGAAACACCCATAGTCAGAGTAAATATCAGCCATATATATTAGCCTGCTACAATTGTTGAAGGCAGGAGGGGCACGAGTCCTGGAAAAAAAGTTATTGGAACTTTTAACAGTCATTGAGATGCATTGCGCTTGGTTCCCTAATATAGGAACCTTGAATTTAAAGACCTGAAATAGAGTAGGTTCTGATCTCCAGGTTTTACCTAAGAATGGAGTCTCTATTCCCTTTACAATCTGGGATACTTGGAGACTTGTTAAGTCAATCTTAGAACCTTTACAAACAGATTCCGAAGATAATAGCGAAGAGGAAGAATTAAATTTAATAGAAAAACAGGATGAGAAACAACACTCTAAGGAATCCCCTGAGATTGAACGCCCTAAACCTGTAATTCAGGCTTCAGACTCATTATATCCACCTTTGGGAAAGTTAAAACACTGCTCGCCTCCGCCCCGTTCCCCATACATAATACGCAGTGTAAATGCACTACTTTTCTTAATGAGCAAAGCTCGGTTGCTGGCAACGCCCAGCCAGCTCTTTGTATGGTAGAACGTGGTATTAAACAAGCCCTCCTTCAAGGGGATATGGAAGCTTTATCGTTTCCCGTAGTTATTCATCAACAAATTGCCCCAGGAGTTTATCCTTAAAATCCGCAGGGAGTGTTTGCACATCAATATGAGTCTATGCCTTTTACAATTCTTAAGGAACTTAAAGCCGCTGTTATTCAGTATGGGCCCAATTCCCCTTACACTAGAGGCGTGGTTAAAAATCTGGCTGAGGGTCACCGCTTGGTTCCACTTGATTGGCAAACTATGGCTCAGACTTGCCTTTCTCCAGCTCAATTTTTACATTTTAAATCTTGGTGGATTGAAAGAGCTGAAGCTCAAGGCTGTCGTAATCGCCATGCAAATATTAATATTAATCAGGATCAATTGTTAGGCAGAGGAGTTTGGGAAGGAACTGAACAACAGATTGGAATGACTAATCAGGCTATAGATCAGTTAAGGAGGATCTGCTTAAATGCATTGGAACAACTTGAACCTGAAGGAAAAGCAACAGGTTCCTTTAGTAAAATCTTACAAGGACCTAGGGAATCATATTCTGAGTTTGTAACTCATCTTCAGGACGCGATTAAATGACAAGTGTCAAATGAACAAGCTGCTGAAGTTACTTAGTTAATTTTAGCCTATAATAATGCTAACAGAGATCGTCAGAAAGCAATTGGAAATCAAAAAGGAATAACAGATCTTAATGCTACAAAAGGTTATGCCAAGAGGTTGGTTCGGAACAATACTGATCCACTGTGTTAGCAAATACAATTGCAGGAGTAAATATTGAAAAAAAAAAAAAGATTTCCTGGCACTTACTTTAATTGTGGAAAGCCCGGACATGTTAAAAAAGGATTGTAGACGGCCACCTATTAACTCTAATTCTAAACCCCAACCTATTCCCACTGTAACTTCTGAAAGAAAACTTGAAATCTTCCATAGGTGTGAAAGAGGTAGACATTGGGTCGAAGAATGTAAATCAAAATTTCATAAAAATGACACTCCATTACAGGGAAACAGATGGCAGGGCCAGCCCCAGGCCCAGACAATAACCAGAGCCTCTATGGATCAAACAGTTCAACAAAATTATCAGGCTGTATCCCCACCCCCAAGATTTCAGTACAGCAATTAATTCCTGCTACAAAGACAGTACAGCTGTAAATCTTTGCTACACACAAAATATTCTGTTAATTCCTAATGCAACACCATTGAACAGTGGCCCCTTTCCCAAGAAAAAAATTGGAGGCTTTAATAAATCTAGTTCAGGTTCAATTAGAACAAAATCATGTAGAACCTTCTACTAGTCCTTGGAATTCCCTGTATTTGTAATTAAGAAAAAAATCAGGGAAATGGTGAATGCTAACCGATTTGCGAGCTGTTTTTTATAATTGAACCTATGGGGACACTTCAGCCTGGACTTCCACAAGCGTCTATGATTCCAAAAAATTGGCCTTTAATAGTAATTGATTTACAGGATTGTTTTTATAACATTCCTTTACATCCTCAGGATTGCCCTAGATTTGCATTTTCTAATCCATCTACTAATAATAAGGAACAACCTAAAAGATTTCAGTGGAAGGTCCTTCCTCAGGGAATGCTAAATAGTCCAACCACTTGTCAACTTTTTGTAGCTAGAGCTATTCAGCCAGTCAGAGACAGTTTTTCAACTTGTTACATAATTCATTATATGGATGACATCCTTTGCGCTGTTTCATCTACCAAAGAATTACCAGAGTGCTTTAAATTGAGCAACTTGACTCTGCAGGACTCTGTATAGCTCCAGATAAAATTCAAACTACTACACCTGCTCAATATTTAGGTGCAATTGTAGACAGACTATTAGGCCTCAAAAAGTTCAGATAAGAAGAGATCAGATTTTACCTTAAATTACTTACAAAAATTGTTAGGAGATGTTAATTGGCTACGCCCTACTTTGGGCATTTCTACACATGCTCTCAGTAATTTATTTAGTCTTTTATGAGGACCTCCTCAATTGAATAGTCCTCGCTGTTTAACCCCTTAGGCTAATCAAGAGTTGAAATTAGTAGAACAAAAAATACAGGAAGCTCAAATTCAACACATATATCCTACACAGCCCTTACAAATTTTAAGTTTCCCAACTCCACATTCGCCTACAGCGGTGATTATTCAACATAATGATTTAGTAGAGTGGGTCTTTGCCTAACAACTTTGTGAAGTCACTCCTGAGTTATGTAGAGTTAATCTCAGAACTTGTGTCACGAGCTCAACCAGAGTTTTACATCTTAAGGGTCAAGAGCCTGATAAAATTGTAGTTCCATTTAGAAAACAACAAATAATACATTTAAATGGTCATTCTGACTCATGACAAATTGCTATTAGTAATTTTTATGAAATAGTTGATAATCATTTTCCTAAAAATAAGTTGTTTCAGTTTTTACAAAAATCCAGTTGGATAACCTAAAGAAAATTAAACAAACTCCAATTCCATAGATTGATACGGAAGATAAAAGAAAAAGAGGATGTTTTAAAGTCAAGAGACAAAGAGGAGAAAGTAGAGGATGGTTCTCTAAAAGTCACCACAGTTACTCCCAAATTTTTATATCCACTTTCAAAAATAAATAAATAAATAAATAGCTCCATAAGATCTGTCAGCTGCCGAAACTTGTTTTATTCCAGGCACGGGAGCAGAATCCCCCTACCCTTTCAAAAACGGCGAGAAACTCCACACCAAGAGGCCTTGGGCCTGCCTAGTACATTGCTACTAGAAACTAAAAGATTTAAAAGCATCAGTCAAACAGGTATTTTTTTAACAGAAAAGATGTCAGGAATTCATCCTGTTTGCCAGATTAAAATACAATACAAAATATTTATTTCTATAATTAATTGATGTTTTTGATGTTTCTATAATTATCTCTCAAAAAAGACCACAAAATTAAAAAGTACAGGAATCAGACATTAATTATGGGGATAGGGTAAGCTCAGGCTTTCAATGAAACACCTCCCCTGGTCAAATTCCTGTGGGGACCACCTACAGTGGGACTCATTGTAAGGGAAATAACCTAAGTCTCTGAGTGATAACATTCTAAATTAACTTACTTTTAAAATCATGTTATCTCTGCTACAAAGTTTGTCAAAAAATAGCTTGTATAATTGACTTTGGGATCTCATAGAGTGAGAACTAATAAAAGGTCATTCGAGTAAGATTTTAAGTAAAACTTTTCAGTAATGGTCATATATTAAAAATACTTAGACGTAGTTTCTCAACATCTGTTAACAACTTAAGATTTTAGTTTTGATGAGTTCACCTATTTTTAGCTTCTTGTCACAGAAATGTTCAAAGATAGATTAAAATCTGTTAATAAATATATCTTATGTTTTATCATAAGCTTATACTTTTTATGGTTACAAAATATCTTCCTAGATTTGCCAGTGAAAATGTTAATTATCCTACGTATGCCAGAAAAATGTGGATCTGCTAAAGTTCAGATCTCCCATTTCATTACAGGACTTTTAGACAAATACAGGCCTGTTAAGGAGTTTTCAGACTACCCAGACATGTACATAAAAGTCTTCCAAAACTTAGACCATAAAAAAGGCCATACAGTAATATAGATTAATTACATCTCAACTCAAAAAGCTAAACTAACGGCTGTTTTAACTGCTTTAGAGATGTTTTCAAACCCTATAAATATTAAATCAGACTCCGCTTTCCAATAATTCTATTCAGTCTTTTCAAATTTTGTTAAAAAAAAAAAAAACAATTAAAAAAAGAGGGAAGACAGAACAGAATCCCCGCAGATACAACAGGCTAAAATCATGTTTACTTTAAAAATTTAAATTCATCTGGTTCAAGTAATGAAGTTAACATTGGGCATACTGCTACAGAAAAATATTTTAATAATCAACAGTTCTAAACTATTGGAAAATGTCCCTATCTGGTGGAAGGATATCCAAACCAATCAATGACATTTAAAAACTTTATTAACATGGGAAAGAGGTTTTGCTTGTATTTCTCCAGGTCCACAGGAACGCCCTTTGTGGATACCCGGTCTGTGTGTCAAGTCTCATGAATGACAATCAGCTGAAAACCGGCCTGACTCACACCCTGCTTTTGAAGATAATGCAGGAGACATCCATGCAGGGGAAGAAACGCCCTGCGACTGAGGCTGCCTTTCCCAGAGGTCTCTAATTCTTTGCTAATGCCCGCGGATGCTTCACTAGTTAAAAGCCGTATATCATCTATACAACGGACAGGAGTGTTTTTGGTGTTCATTAATATGGGTGTTGGTTTGGATGTGCCTCTCTCTACTTGAGCACAAATACAAAAACTGTCTCAAATGGCAGAAAAAACCTTGGTCTTAGCGAGATTTCCAAGAACAGATGCTCATATGTTCATGACATAACCCTCCTTTAATTTACATTAATGATAGCTCCTGGCTTCCAGGGCCAGAAGATTTAAGGGGACCTGAATTCCCTGATAAAGAAGGTCACATTTTTAAACTTTCAGGTTATATACCTCATTAGGTTTTACTTATACCCCAATTTGCATTGGAACTGATGCACCATGCCTAACTGTAAAAAAAAAAAAAAAAAAAAAAAAAATGCTTGGGTTATGCCTCAAGGCAAAGAAAAGGATACATTTAAAGATATGGTTATGATTTTTGGAAAGAAATTTGAAGTACAAGAAGCAAGCACTCATAGCTTCCTTCCCCTTATTCCTACATGTACCAAAGTAACTGGATTGATGGACATTCCCATATTCATTGGGAAGAGTGTTGAGGGAGTATGAATTGTGTGTTATTTAATGATTCCTATGGAATAGTAATAGACTGGGGCCCCTATGGGGATACAGTCCTTAACTGCACTCAATTTAATTGCTCCAATTACCAACTTCTCAGATGGTGGGTATGACGTATTTATAATTCTTCTCAGATTATTGATACTCAATCCTATTACCCAAAAAATAAACAAATAAATAAAAATAAAATATGCTTTTCTATTTAAGGAAACAAAAACAGTTTATTTACAGACATGTCTTAAAATTCCTTTTGTTTTTCTAGTTGGAACAATGACAGTAATATTAATTACAAAATTAATAGAATGTGATCAATATGGATTATATTCTTGCATCAATTCTTCTCTTTATAATGAACATAATCAAATAATGATTCTTAAGAGACGATGTGGATTATGGATCCCCGTCCAAGTTTCTAGGGTGTGGGAAGGCTCTCCCACTTTACTTATAGTTCTTCAATTATTACATAAGATTTCACATAGAGTAAAACGATTCATGGGATTATTGATTGCTACAATTATGGGAATTATAGCCCTCACTACTGTTGCCGCTGTGTCAGGAGTGGCTCTACACCAGATGGTACAGACCACTGAATTCGTACAACAATGGCATCAGAATGCAAGTAAATCATGGAATAAACAAGTAAAAATAGATCAAGAAATTAATGTTAGATTAGCTGATTTAGAAACTACTGTTGTTTTTCTTGGTGATCGAGTGGAAAATTTACATACTATGATTACCTTAAAATGTGATTGGAATGTATCTATTTATTGTGTTATTCCTTATTCTTATAATCAAACTCGTACTCCCTGGATGGAGGTACGAGCTCATCTTTTGGGACATGTTCCTAATCTTACTGTGGATATTTTACAACTTCAGAAAGAGGTAGATGAAATATCCTATGCCAGTCTTCAGCTGCTGCCAGGAGAAGACGTGCTCTCTGCTGCTGCAGATGGACTGTCTCATTTAGATCCTTTAAATTGGGTGAAAATCTTAGGTGGTGGGTTTGCTGGCGCAATTGCCATTATGCTTATTTTACTGTGTTTATTTTGTTTATTCCTCAGAACCAGACAAACAGCCCTCCAACGTGTTATCTAACAGGAATCTGCGAGGTCTGTGTTTCTCATGCTTCTAAACAAAGAAGGGGGAAATGTGACCTCACAGCAGCCTCGCTGTCTGCCTTCCTGTATTCGCCCATAACAGCAGGGCCTCACCGGGACAGGATATTAACTATGTCTACGGCAAAACCCCATGGGACCCTAAGAGAGAGGGCAGGTGGGCAAGACCCTAGATACCGCAGGATGCCAATGTAGGTGTGAGATCCTATATAAAATATGTGCATTTGGGCGTGCTAAGCCAGGCGCCTTTGGATAGGGTCCCTGGGAGGAATCAAGGAGGTGAAGCATATGGGGCTTAAAGGCCTGTTAATCCTTATCTGCAGAGCTAACAGCCTGCAGCGGAAAAGAGAAATCTTCCTAAGAAGCTAACAGCAGTCCTCCTTGCATTCTTGCCTCATGGTGTCATAGTGAACCATTAGCTGTCCCTATAGGGGGCAAGGTCATATTGAACAAAGGGTCTTTCCAGCTGACGTGGTCTGTGAGGCATAGGGAGATTTGGCTAAATCTTGGATGACGCATGTGATTTACAGACCTCGGAAAGAGCAAAGCCCCTTCCCTGTGTGTACTCAATAAAAGCTGCAAGCTGACCCGATTCAGGGCTCTTGTCCATCAGACAGAGTCCCCTGGCTCACATTGCTTTTTAAACTATCTCTGTCTCTTGCTCTTTATTTCTTTTTCTGAGTCCCCGCTGGTCCTCTTGAGGAAGCTAGACCCAGCCGCGCAGAGACGCGACAAGGGGGAGTCAGTCAGGCAGGTTTGAGGGCTGACATCCTTCCTGGAGTCTGGTCTGTTTGAAGAGAATGTTATCTCTGGACTCTGGACTGGGGTTTGGCCATTGAAACTTGGAACTATGCGTCACCAGTAAAAACTGCAAGCGAGTTGTAAATTGCATTCTGGTGTCCGGGTGATTAAGAAATTACTCTTTTCAGGTTAGGATGTTGTTAATTAATGAGGTATGGGTAGTCTTGAGAAAGGGAACCCACAGGATTCTTCAGTTAATCAGTGAGGGGAGAAACAAAGAGAAAACAGATGAATATCAGAATGGATCAAGTTGCAAACAAACTAATTACAGGTGGTTAGATAGTGAGCTATGTGGTGAGTCAGACTGCAAAGTAACTTAAATTTGGGCTGGCCGAGTGGCCCGGTGGTTACGAACTGGCTTGGGACGCCAGTGGCCCCAGTTCAGATCCCACATATGAGGGCCAGTAACACTGCCCTCTAAAAAAAAAAAAAAAAAACAACTAACTTAAATTTAACTGCATCATTGATTCCCTGAATTTTACCCTTACAGTTTTCATTTGCATTTCCTTTGTAGCCAGGAAGTTGAGCATCTTTTCATATATCTGTATCCCATTTGCATGTCTTCCTGGGAAAAGTGTCTGTTTAGGTCCTTGGTCCATTTTTAAATTGGATTGATTTTCTGTTGTTGAGTTGTATGAGTTCTTTATATATTTTTAATATTAGCCCCTACTCAGAATTCTTGTTGGAAAATATCTTCTCCCACTTGTTCAGTTGCCTTTTTGTTTTGTTGATGGTTTTGCTGTGCAGAAGATTTTTGTTGATGTAGTCCCATTAATTTATTTTTTTCTGACTTATTTCACTTAGCATAATGCTCTCAAGGTCCATCCATGTTGTGGCAAAGAGAATGTTTCCTTCTTTCATGTGGCTGAATTTATATCCATTCATCTGTTGATGGACACTTAGGATGTTTTCGTTTCTTGACTATTGTGAATAATGCCACAACGAACTTAGGGGTGCAGATATCGCTTCAAGATCGTGTTTTTATTTCCTTTGGCTATATAACCTAAAATGGGATTGCTGGGTCATACAATAGTTCTAGTTTTGATTTTTTGAGGAACTTCCACACTGGTTTCCATTGCGGCTAACATTCCCACCAACAGTGCACAAGGGTTTCTTTTTTTTTTTTTTTAGAGGGCAGTGTCACTGGCCCTCATTTGTGGAATCTGAACCGGGGCCACTGGTGTCCCAAGCCAGCTTGTAACCACTGCACCACTCGGCAGGCCCTGCACAAGGGTTTCTTTTTATGCAGACAACCTCACTTGTTGTTTCCTATCTTTTTTATAATACTCATTCTAACAATGTGAGTTGATATCTCGTTGTGGGTTTGATTTGCATTTCCCTAAGATTTGTGAAGTCGAACATCTTTCATGTACCTGTTGGCCACTTGTAATGTTTCTATGGAAAAATGTGTATTGAAACATTCTGCCTATATTTAATTTATTATTATTTCCATTGAGTTGTATGAGCTCCTTTTATTTGTTGGATATTAACTCCTTATCAGATAGATGATTTACAAGTATTTTATCCCATTCCATAGGTTGTCCTTTTTTTTCCTTCTCTTTTTTTTAAAGATTTTATTGGGGAATTGGGGGAGGGGAACAGTGTTGGGGAATCCGGGAAGGGGAACAGACAAGTTGCTGTCCTTTTGTTCTTCAGTCTAGTTCTGAAGGACATTGCTTCACTGGCCCATGTTGGTATCATCATTGTGCTCTTCCCGGGTGAGGGAGATTGGTCACTGGACTCTGGACTGCCACTCACAGCAGCTCTTGGCAGCTCACACTGGCTGCCAGCCGCTCACACTGCCTGCCAGCTGTTCATGCTGGCTGCCAGCTGCTCACTCGGGCTGCTGGCCACTCACTGTAGCCTATGGCAGCCCACTGCAGCAGAGGCTGCAGCCCACACCGTTGCCAGCCATTTTAGCTATAGAGGCAACCAGGTGGAGCTTTTGTTCACCACCTTAGCTGTAGAGGGCAGTGTCACTGGCCCTCACATGTGGGATCTGAACTGGGGCCCTGCTGCTCAGAGCTGGCATCTCAACCCAGCTCCTAACCAACGCGCCACTCGGTTGGCCCTTTTTTTTTTTTTTCCTTTTTTTTTTTTTGGTTGACTTTTTAATTTGGTGATTATTTCTTTTGCTGGCAGAAGCTTCTTGATTTGATGTAGTTCCACTTGTTGATTATTTTTCTTGTTGCCTGAGCTTTTGTTGTCATATCTAAACAATCTTTGCCAAGACCAATGTCATCAAGCTTTTTCCCTATGCATTTTCTAATAGTTTTATTCTTTGGAGGATACATTTAAGTACCTTATCTATCTTTAGTTAATTTGTGTGTCTGTTGTAAGATAGAGTCCAATTTTATTCTTATGCATGTGGTTGTCCACTTTTCCATTTACTGAGGAGATTGTTCTTTCCCTATTGCAGCTTTTTGGCTCCATTGTCAGATATTATTTGACCATATGTGAGTGAGTTTATTTCTGGGATCTTGATTCTGTTCGTTTGGTCTATGTGTTATTTTTATGCCAGTACCTTATTGTTTTGTTTTTTAGATGTCTAAATTTACAATTCTCTCCCCTCCCAGTTTTATTGAGATATAATTGACATACAGCAGGGTATAATGTTAAGGTGTACCATGTAGTGATTCGACTTACATACGTTGTGAAATGATTACCACAATAAGTTTAGTTAACAGCCATCATCTCATGCAGATACAAAAAAAAACCAAAAAGAAAAAAATGATTTTTTTTCCTTGTGATGAGAACTCTTGGGATTTCTTCTCTTGACCACTTTCAGAGAGCATCACACTATTTTGATTATAATAGCTTTGCAATAAATGTTGAAATCAGGAATTATGATGTCTCTGGCTTTGTTCTTCTCTCAGTGTTGCTTGGCTATTCACGGTCTTCGTGGTTTCACAGAAATTTCAAAATTGTTTTCTTCTATTCCTGTGTAAAATGTCATTGGAATTTTAATAACAATTAATTGAATCTATAGAGGGCTTTTGGTAGTATTGTCATGCACCACACAAGTACGTTTTGGTCAATGACAAACCGCATATATGACATGGTCCGATAAGATATAATGAAGCTGAACAATTCCTAGCTCCTGGTGACATTATAGTTGCCGTAATGTTGTAGCACGTTTGTGATTATGCTGACATAATCAAACCTACAGTGCTGCCAGTGCTGTAAAAGTATAGTATGTACAATTATGTACAATACATAATACTTGATAATGATAATAAACGACTCTGTTACTGGTTTATGTATTTACCACATTTTTATCATTATTTTAGTGTACTCTTTCTATTTAAAATAAAAAGGTTACTGTAAAAGTGTATGTAGTGTTATGCCTGCAGCAGCCTGATGTATCTCATGTTTTTTGTTGTTGATTTTATTTTATTTTTCTAAATATAATATACAATATTATATTAGTTTCAGGTATACACCATAGTTATTTAGCATTTATATATCTAAAGATGTGATCACCATGATAAGTCCAGCAACCATCTGTCATTGTAAAATGTTATTACAATATTGATACATCTCATGTTTACCACATCTCTTGATTGCATCATTTTTCTTGTGCTTGATTTAACCTTGTGTTCTCTAAAATTTAGTATAGCCTAAATGTACAGGGTTTATAAAGTCTACAGTAGTGTACAGAAATACCCTAGGCCTTCACATTCACTCACCACTCCATCACTCTCACCTAGAGCAACATCCAGTCCTGCAAACTCCATTCATGTTAAGGGCCATATACAAATATACCATCTTTTTATATCTTATACTATATTTTCATTGTACCTTTACTTTTTATTTTTTCTTGTCTGTTTTTTTTTTTTTTTTGAGGGCAGTGTTGCTGGCCCTCATATGTGGGACCGAACCGGGGCCGCTGGCTTCCCAAGCCAGCGCTTAACCACCGTGCCACTCGGCCAGCCCTTCATTGTACCTTTTCTATGTTTAGATATGTTTGGATATTGTAGACCATTGTATTACAATGGCCTACATTAATATGCTCTACAGGTCTGCAGCCTAGGAGCAATAGGCTATACCATTTAGCCTAGGTGTACAGTAGGCTGTACCACCTAGAACTGTGTAAGTACACTCTATAATCTTTGCACAATGTCAAAATCTCCTAATAGCATTTCTCAGAACAAATCCCCATCATTAAGCAATAGATGGCAAGAACCCATTCTCTTCCTTGGCCAAGCAATATTCCATTGTATATATGTACCACCTCATCTTTATCCATTCATTCATTGACAGACACCCAGGCTGCCTCCACATCTTGGCCATTGTAAACAATGCTGCACTGAACACATGAATGCACATGCCCCCCTTTGAGTTTTCTTTCTTTTTTTTCCTCAGTTAGTCTAGTGAAGGGCTTGTCAATTTTGTTTATCTCTTAAAAATCCATCTCAATGTATTAGGTAGATCTGCTATGTTTCCCAGTCATGGCCTGGTAGCTTTATATAGTAGGTGTTCTGTGAGGCCCAGTGGCACAGTCTCCCTTGTCACCTGCTCTGGGTGCTCCAGGAGTGTTCCTTGTGTGAGTTGTGTGTGCCCTCCTGTTATAGGTGAGCCTTGATTGCTCTTGACACATCAGTGGGTGAGACTGACTCTTAGGCTGACTGCTGTGGGATTTGGCCACGTGCACAGCATATGGGCTGCTCTGCAGAGAGCTTTTCCCACTGATTGAGATTCACTCCAGAGGGCTGTAGTGCCTGTTGAGACCACCTTTTGTGTGTGCCACTTGTGGGGCCAATTGGGTGGTACTCTGCTGTGGTCTAAAGCCAACCTCCAAGTATTTTGGTTCTGGGGCCTCTTGGAAGGGATTCTGGTGCAGGCCCAAGTCAGCCACTGTCTGTGACCAGCCAGGGGCTACCTGGTAGGAGCTACAAAATGATCTGCAGTTGTTCTCTGCCTGTGCTGGACCTTGAGGCACATGGGAGAGGCCATGCTGCGAACTGAGGATGGCTGCCACCAGTACCAGGTCTGCGGTAGCGCTGCAAAAAGCCAGGACACCCCAAAGCCTGCTGCAACCTACCGGCTCTCTTAAAGATCAGCCACTAATAACACCTCGTGTGGTACACAAGTTGGGTGAGGCAGAGTCTCAGGAGTTACTAGAGTGGGAAGAATTGTGGTCACCAGATTAATGTAAATTCTGGTTTGGTGCCAGTGCTGAGCCTGGTGTGACTCAGCAAAAGTATCTGAGTCACACCAAGGCTAGTCGCCACCTGTTGTCTCAGGCCTGCTGGATTCTGATAGTTTTCCAAGAAAGAGTGCAATGCAGGCAGGGCTGGCTGCTCAAGGAAAAAGTGCCTCCCTCGGTATGCAAGTTGGGTGGGGCAGGACTCCAGTGAGTCAGCAGGGCAGAGCAGCAGAGCTTACCAGGCTAATCAGATTCAGATTTGGCCATATGGGGGCGGGCTCAACACAGGAAAGATGGCGCCCGCCTGCCGGCTGCACAGAAGATAGACCCCCCTCACCGGGAAAATGCCAACTACCCTCCAGTCCTCCCCCTGCAGCTGCACACTTCAGTCTGCCCCCGCCACCATATGTCTCTGAGGCCCCGCTGCTGGAGCCCAAGGTGAGTGTCTGTGTGGGCCATTTAAGAGAATGTCTGGGTTTCCCCACAGTTTTCCATCCCACCTGAACAGTTGGAATCCTTACCGTTTTCCATAGCCAGATGTTGTGGGGTTCCTCTTCTCAGCACCAGTACCCCAGGCTAGGGAGCCTGGTCTGGGGGCTGGGGTCCCTTACTCCTCCAGGGGGAACCAAGACAGCTGAGATATCCCTCCTGATTCTCAAACACTACATGCAGGTGTGGGGCTCATTTCACATCTTCGCCTCTCCCACCAGTCTCAACGTGTCTTCTTTATATTTTTAGTTATAGGATTTCTGTTTGGCTAGACTTCAGGTGGTTCTCCACATTGATTGTTCTATAATTTAGTTGTAATTTTAATGTGTTCAAGGAAGAACACAGGCATAGTTTATCTTCTCCGCAATCTTGGTTCTCTCCTTGTTTCAACCTCTTTTCAACATGTTGTTGTAAAAGAGGTTTAGTGGTGATGAACTCCCTCAGCACTTTCTTGTTTTTGAAAGTCTTTATCTCTCTACTTTGCTGGTAAGTATTCTTGTTTGGCTTTTTTTTTTTTTTTTCTTTCAGTGCTTTGAATATTCACCTCACTGTGTCATTCCCTCTGAGGTTTCTGCTAAGAAAACTGCTGATAACCTCATAGGGGTTCCCCTATATATGATTTTTTTTTCTGTTACTGCTTTTAAAATTCTCTCTTATCTTTGATTTTAGACAGTTTTATTATTATGTGTCTTGGAGAAGATAATTTTAGGTTGAAATTTTGGGGTGACCTATTAAGCTTCATGAACTAGATATACCTAAATGTCTCCAGGGGGGAAAAAAAAGAAGAAAAAAATAGAATAAAATAAAGAAAAAAAACCAACAAAAATAAATAAATAAATAAATAAATAAATATCTCCCACAGGTGGCTCTGGGACCAGAAGTTATTTCTTAGATTGTGATGAGTGCTTTGGGGATAACTAAAACAAAGAAAGCAGATAGGATGTGTATGGAGAAACAGAAAGAGGGCATCAATTTCAATGAGGTGGTCAGAGAAAACTGTGAAAGAATGAGCCATTTCCATATATGTGGAGAAGACCTTTCAGGCAGAAGGAATACAAAGCTTAAAAGCTTTAATGTGGAACCTACCTCAAGTGTTCAATGAAATCTTGGAAACCAGGGTAATTGGAAAAGAATGAGTAAGAGATGGAGATGTGATCAGGTAGATCACAGAGACCTTAAAGCCAATGCTGACCTTTTGGTTTTTACTCTAAGGAATCATTGTGAGAAGGGCAGAAGGGGAAAGTTGCAGTTTGGGCAAAGTGTACAATAATCAAATTAGTATTCCTGGATATTGTGTGGAGAACGAGCTGATTCTCCTCATTCTTTCTGAGCTGAATGAACATACATGTGACCCAAATAGGACCAATTCAAGGCACTTATGCTCTAAGACCATTGCTTTGCTCATGGATGGCATATGACCCAAATTAGATCAATGAGACTCTATGAGGGACATTTGCTGAAACCTAAGCAGATCCTTTCTACTGCGGGGCTAGAAGCTAGGAGAATATTTGCTCAAAGCTATTAAGAGAACTTGCTGAAAAGTACAATAATATCAAATAGTTTATGGAATTGAGGAATGAAAATCAGAAGAAGGAAAGAAGAGAAAAGGCCTGAATCAATTCTTAAGTTATCTCCTGACTTTCTGATAAGGTGAGGAAAAAAAAATTTTTTTGTTAAATCCCATGTAGAAAAGATTTCTGTCCCCTGCTATTACCATTCTTAATGCCATTTCTTTGGGATTCTCCTATTTGTCTTTTTTTGATGAGATACTCTGTCCATTTTGCTAGTGTCTTAACTTTCTCTATTCATGATGTGTGCAACATTATTTGCACCACATCTACTGTTCATTTCTTCTCATCTTAACTTGCATCAGTATCTTTTCTCAATATCTGCAACAGCACTAAAACTCTACCACTTGGACACAGAAAGAACAATGGTAATTTAGCCAGGCCATCCCAAACGCTCACCTGCCTCTACATCCAGAAGCAGCACTGAGTAAGTAAGAAGGGCAGGTGATGTGGAATAAAAGGAATATAGTTTGGACATGCCTGTCCATTTCCTTCTTGGGTTGATCAATATTCCTTGTATTTAGAAATTACTTTATACCTTTTGTTTAAAAAGCTTTGTTTTGATTTCAGAGTACTTTTCTTTTTGAAAAGATATGATGTCAACTTAGAATTTGGTAATTTCAAGTCCATTCAAAAGGAGCCAGTTCTGTTAGGGACCTGATGCAAGAAACAGAACTAAATCATACCTGAACATTTCATGACTAAATATAAGGAATTTTATACTACTGAAGTTATGGTGAAATATGGTGATTTATGGTGAAATGTGGAAACACTTAGAAAGTAGTTGACAGGGTATAACTGACTGAAAACACTATAAAGTTTATATATTGACTATTAGCTTAGCTGTGCACTGATATATCCCCTTCATTTGGCTTGACCATAAATATAAGAGATGACTAAAAGGAGCAGAGTAAACACAGTTAGGGAGCCCACTGAGATATCTCAGAAAAGCACTTAAAACCTTTCTAAGGAGCTTAGATATAGAATGATTTTCAGTTCTAATCTGGAAGACTTAGAATGTTTCTTCTTCCTACCCAAGCTCTAGAAATACAGCAAAACCTTGCATTGCGAGTAACATGGTTTGAGAGTGTTCCACAAGACAAGCAAACATTTCTAATACATTTTAACATGGTAAAGGAGTGATGTCTTGCAATATGAGTAGTTTGTTTACAGAATAAATTATGCTCACAAACCAAGGTATTACTAGAATAGAAAAAAATAGTTTTAAAAATATATCATTTCCTTCCTTGTAAAGAAGAGTGATAGTTCTTATTGAGCCATAGAAATGATGGATATTTTAAAATCACAAAACAGAATGGAATGGAGTAGAGTGGTCATCTGGGTTACATAGAGGAGAGTGCTGGATGTGTAATGATAGGAGATGGTAGCAAAACTGATGGGAGTCTAAACCTGGAGACTGTGGAAGTCACCAGGAGGGAGCTCAGAAGCAAGCAACCAGATGATTTGTTGCCATGGTTTCAGCAAGAATGAGTAAACCATGTTCCATGTCCATTTCACATACCACACACAATAAAGACCAGTATGTAGTGAGAGCACTTTGTTTTCCTGTAGGTGATAACTGTTGTTTTGGATATTTGGGGACAGAATAACAAGGTAATGCCCTGTGACTGGTGTCACCAGGAAGGAAAATGGACCTACTATGTACAGATACAGAAAATCAGTCTTTGGGGTATCTCATGGGTCACTCATCTCCCCTCACCTCTACTGAAGAGTGAGGAGTCCAAGCATTACCTCAGTCAGACATCTCACCAGCAACATTAGATTCAAGAAACAAATAAAAATTGGAGGCACAGTTTCATAAGTCTGAAGATGATTTAAAAAATAGAATACAAATATACTATAATTTAGAGGTAAGAATAAAAGAACATAGAATGAAAAGATAGAAAAAAAAAGAACACTCATTCAAGTAAAAAAATAAACTGAAATATAGAAAGAAGTTCTTCACAGGTATTTGGAACTACAGAACATTTAAAATTGATTCAACTAAAGAGTTGACAGTGAGATGAAAAATAATACAGTATAATGGAAAGAAAGATTTCATTTAGAAGGAAACTAACTAAGGATATAAACAGAGCTAATACATAATTATTCATAAAAAAAGGGGCACATAAATATCACATACTATTGACTTACTTATATAGAAAAAAAGCCTGATACAGTAAAAGTTAATGAAAGATGAAGCCATTAAACAAAGAGAAGTTAATAAACAAAGAGCAGTCACAGATGATCTAATATAAAGACAATTGGTGCTTCTGAAAAAGAGGACTGAAAAAGTACAATGGAAAATGTATATAAAGAAATAACAAGGAAACATTTTCCAAAATGATCCAAAAATTATATCTGAAAAATAGAACAACATTCTGGGAAAGTTGGATTCAACTTTCAACACTGGAATATATTTTGGTGAAATTTTTGAAATTCAACATTAAAAAACCTACTCAGGTATCTGGCAGACAAGTAAACATGTTATAAGGGAGAAAATACCAGGCTGGCATCAGAATCCTCCACAGTAATATGTCTACAAAGTTAAAAGGAAAGTCTGATCCCCAAATATTATTCTCAGATAGTATTTCAATTAATCATAAAAGCATCATAGATGTAAAGATAATCTCAAACATGAAAGAATTTGAGCAATGCAGCAATGAGCTACCCTAATAAAAGTGTTACCTCTCCATTGGCAAGTGAAGATGTAAATCAAAATGAAAAAAGAAGGAAGAGAGAGGCCACAGTAAAGGACTCATGGGCAAAAATGACTCCTTTTATTATAAAACTAAGAGTAGAAAAGTTACAAGAATTATGACTATTGAATAAAGCAGCTTATTTTATATGGAAATAGAAATAAGAAGTTAAATCGACATGTTTACTTGAACAAAAATATGTAAGTAATAGTTGACTGTGTTAACATTTATTCATAATGTATTTTCTTCACACTAGAGGGATCTTTTAGAAAGTACATCCTATGACACAGAAACCTATTTTGAAGTCCTCTGTGATGCACTAAAAAAATTCAGAATTATTTGAAGTAAAAAGTTTTCCTAATTTCTACACTCAGACTAACTACCATCAATAATTTGGTGTACTTTTTTTCTAGTCTTTTTTCTATGCAGTTTGAGTTGATATAATGTTTGTTTATACTTTTTTATCCTTTATCTTTTTCTCAATGCTATAAAATAAGTTTTTCTGATATGTAATTACAAGTATTTGTGTTGATTAGCTTTCCCCTAAAGATGTTACAAAACATTCAGAAATAATGTACAATTCTAAGGAATTTGTTTCTGTTTTACTTGTTTTGTTCTTTAGATTTCACATACAAGTGAAATCATAGGCTTTTGCCTTTCTCTGATTGTTGCACATGGGAAGATTTTATTTGTTTTATGGCTGAGTAATATCCCATTGTATATATTAATATGTGCCACCTTTCTTTATCCATTTATCCATTGATGGACACCCAGATTGCCTCCATATCTTGGCTATTATAAATAATGCTGCAATGGACCTAAGGATGCACATGTCCAATCAAAGTAATGTTTTGTGTTTCTTTGCATGAATTCCCAGAAATGGGATTACTGGGTCCTTCTGTGTCTCTTGTTATACCCTTTGTTTTCAAGTCTACTTTGTCTGGTGGAAGTATGCTACCCTAGTTTCTTTTGCTCCTTTCTTTTTTTTTTTTTTCCATTTGTTTCCATTTTCATGAGAATGAAAAGTTACCATGAGATATCTTTTCATCCTTTTACTTTAGGTCTGTTTGTGCCTTTCCATCTGAAGTGAGTCTTGTTGACGGCATGTGCAAGGGTCTTGTTTTCTTAATCCATTCAGCTACCCTACCTCTTGATTGGAGCATTTAATCCATTTACATTCAAAGTAATTGTTGATAGATACATAGTTATTGCCATTTTATTATTTATATTTTTAATATTTTTCTCCTTAAAAAGTCCTTCTAACATATCATGAAATCCTTGTCTGGGAAGCTCTTTATCTATATTTTGATTCTAAACGATACTTTGCTGAGTATATAATCTTGGTTGTAGTTATTGTATTCCTCATTTTTGACTGGTTCTTCTTTATGTTTTCTATCTCCATCTCTATGTTTCCTATTTCTTAAAGTTTTCACTGAATTCGTCTATTCTTCCCCTTCATTCATTGAGCATCCTTATAACCAGTGTTTGGAATTCTGTGTCTGGTGGGTTGATTGTCTCCATTTTGTTTAGGTTTTTTTTTTTTTTTTCTGGAGCTTTGTTCTGTTCTTTCATTTGTGGCATGTATCTTTGTCTCCCCATTTTGACTGCCTCCCTGTGTTTGTTTCTATGTATTATGTAAGTCTTCATAGAGTGGCATTATGTAGTAGGTGTCCTGTGGGGCTTGGTAGCACAGTCTCCCTGGTCACCAGAGCCAGATGTTCCAGGTGTGTCCCTTGTGTGGGTTGTGTGTGCCCTCCTGTTATGGTTGAGCCTTGATTGCTATTGGCACATCAGTGGGTGGGATGGGCCCTCAGTCTGATTGGTTGTGAGGACTGACTGTGACTACAGTAGTGGAGCTGTTATGTGGAAGCTGACACTATGGAGCAGGGTTCACTTGAGCAGAGCTCTGGTGTCTGCCCAGCCTTCCCTCTGGTTTTGTTGCCCATGGAGGCAGCAGGGTGGTGCTTTGGCTTGGTCCAAAGCTGGCCACTAGGCATGTTGGTCCGGGGCATCCTGCGAGGGACCCCACCACAGTCCAAGTTCAGCATCTGCTGTGCCATGCCCAGGGCCACCTGGCATGAGCCACAAAGAAATCCCCAGATGGCAGCCACTCACATTGGGCTTGGAGATGTCTGGTAGAGGCCAAGCTGCAAACTGAGGCTGGCCACTACTAGTGCCAGGTTTAGGGCCACACAGCACAAGATATGGGGCATACCAAGGCCAGATGCTGCTTGTTTGGGTTTTGTGACTCTATGAGAGATTTTAGGAAATTTCTCAGCATGAGCCAAGACAGGCCACTTCTATGGACAAGCCACTGAAAGCTCCTTGAGTGGGTGAAAGTCGGGTTTGGCAGGTTCTCAGGGAATCACCAGGATGGTGAGAAGTGTTAACCAGGTTAATGGAGACTCAGATATGGTGCATTTTGTAAAGTGGTGTGGAAGAAATGTAAAATACATTGAATGAGGCCAACTCCAGAGGTCTCCTAATCAGGCAAGAGATTGGCCTTTTTCTGTGGATCACAGCTATGCCTATTGTTTTAATGATAGCTCAGTATTTAAGATGGACCTTTTTTTTTTTTTAAATTGGGGAATTGGGGAAGGGGAACAGTGTTGGGGAATTAGGGTGGCGGACCAGCCAAGTTGTTGTTCTTCAGTCTTAATTGTGGAGGGTGCCAGTTGCCCTCTGGCTGCCCGTCGGCAGCTTGTGGCCTCTAAGCTGAAGGTACTGTGTTACAATCTTAGTTGTGGGTGGGCATTGTCACCATGCCATGTGGGAGTTGAACTGTCAGCCTTGTTGTTAAGAGTGCATGCTCTACCCACTGAGCCATCTGGGTGGCAGCTCAGCTCAAGGTTCAGTCTTAGTTGTGGGCAGACGTAACCCACCATCAAACAGGCAGTCTTGTTGTTAGGAGCATGTGTTCTCACCAGCTGAGCCATCCTGCCACCTGTTGGCAGCTCAGCTGTGGCACAGCATCACTGGCCCATGCGGGAATCAAACTGGTGAACCTGTTGCTCAGAGCTCACTCTCTTAAGCTAACTCTTAACCAACTGAGTCACTCGGCTGAAACTAAGTTGGGCCTTTTTGATTTATCCCTGTGTGATATTCTACTTCCACTAAAATTCAACTTCTTGGATATATCCCTGCAGAGCAGATTCATATGTAGAACTACCTCTTGTTCCTAGTCTAGAAATATTTCACATAAAGCAGCAGTTTTCAATTTAGTTAAAAATCCCTCCACTTTTCCCTAAATGAAATTGTAATCCAGAGCCTAATATAAAAGAATTAAAAGCAAATAGACCCAGAGATAGTCTGCTCATGAATTACTACCATCATATTCAAGGCTATAAACAGTACAAGTACACTTTTGATGGAGGTAGAACCTTTAAACCCTGTGCCAGGATTGTTGGCATTAGTGAATAAGTTTTTTTAAATTGATGTGAAATTCATATACCATAAAATTAACCATTTTAAAGTGAACAATTCGGTGTCATTCAGTACATTCACAATTTTGTGCAAAACCCATTTCTATCTAGTCCCAAAATATCTCATTGCTGTGAAATAAACCCCATGCCCTTTATTTTTATTACTATTTTTAAAGATTTTATGGGAGAATTGGGGAAGAGGAAAAACATTGGAGAATCAGGGAAGGGGAACAGACAAGTTGCTGTCTTTTTGTTCTTCAGTCTAGTTGAGGAGGACGTTGCTTCACTGACCCATGTTGGTATCATCATTGCGCTCTTCCCCAGCCTCTGGACGGCCCCTCATGGCATTTCTTGGCAGCTCACGCTGACTGCCGGCCACTTACTGTAGCTTATGACAGCCCACTGCAGTAGGGGCTGCAGCCTACACCATTGCATCATAGCAGCCCAGCTCCAGGTCGAGTTGTTGTTCACCATCTTAGCTGTAGAGGGCAGTGTCACTGGCCCTCGTATGTGGGATCTGAACCGGGGCCCTGCTGCTCAGAGCTGGCATCCCAAGCCAGCTCTTAACGCAACGTGCCACTCGGTCAGCCCCCAATGTCCTTTAAGTAGTTACTCCCCATTTCCTCCAGCCCTTGGCAATCACCACTCTACTTTCTGTCTCTATGGATTTAACTACACTGATTATTTCCTTTAAATGTAATCATATATGATGAGGGCTTTTAGCATAATATTTTCAAGGTTTATATATATTGTTACCATGTATCAATACGTCATTCCTTTTTTTGACTGAATAATATTCGATGGTATAGATACATCATTTTTATTTATCTCTTCCTTCCTTAATGGACACCTGGGTTGTTTTCACTTTTGGCTATTGTGAATAGTGCCACTGTGAATGTTTGTGTTCAAGTACATATTTCAGTATCTGTTTTCAATTCTTTGGTGTATATACCTAGAAATAGAATTGCCTAGTTGAATGAAAGCATTTTAAGGCTGAGTAGCTTTTTTTACTGTGTGCTTTTATTTATTTTTTCTATTCCCTTCCCTTCCCTTTCTATCTTCCTTTTTCTTTTGGCTCTGAGGCCCACTATAAAGACACGACAACTCAGCCTATTCCCAGGGGCAGTAGCCTGCTGCCCAGTGACTTACTGAACAGAAAAAACAAGTTGTGAAGCAAGCCTCGCCCACAAACCATCCTTCAATAATGCTTAGTGCCTGTGAAGGAGGCCCAGAATACCCAACTCAAAAAATAGGTGTTACACCAAAAGACACGTGGAATAAATCCCAGGCAGCAGGAAGCCCTGAGTAGTTTTTGTTGTTTGTTTCTTTGTTCTACACTTCTCAAGAGAGGGAGAAATCAGACTTGTAGGTGAAATCTACTGTTTTTCAAAGTTGGTTCTAAACTTTTTAAACTCATAAAAGGCAAACAAATAAGTATCTAGTCAGGGTGCACCTAAAAACTTGTTAGAAATTTCTTTCTTCCTTTTCAGAGAGAGAGGGTGGAGTCGGCCATTTTGTGAGTGACAAACGAAAATGAGGGTCCTGGGGAAATTAAAAAGTGCAGTTTATCAAAAAAGGGACCACCTGGGTGCTGTTGTGGGCATCATGCCAGAGCCAAGGACAAAGCCTGGAGCCGAAACTCCTTAGGGCCCTGGCTGCTGGGCTGTCTGCCCCTGCACTCCCCTCTCCTGGAATTCTACACATCTGTGCTCAAGAAGTGGAGTCCTCAGTCTGCCTCACAGGGAAACAGTTCATTCTTGTCATTTATAGCTCCTGGGCTCAGACCCTCCCCTGTAAGCCTCCCTCCAACAGTGTCAAAGTTGCTCCAGAAATTCACTCAAGCACTGCAGACAATGCACCCCAGCCTCGCTGGCCATCTGGGATTATTAGAGGAGTTCTGATCGGCTAATGCAGAAAGAGCAGGAAAGGTTGCAAACCTGCTGCTGGCAAGACTAACTGCGCCCAATGGGACACACCTAACTGTGGACAGAGGAGGTGGACGCCCTGTTTCAACTATCCAAGAGGGAAGTCTAGCTCCTGAAACATACATTATACCCATTAGCTGTCTTTTACACACTTCTTTAATCCTCACAACAACCCTTTTAAATAAGCTCTCTTGTCGGCTCCATTTTACTGAGAGATAGCCTGACTTTTATATGTGCTAAGTGACCTGCCCAAGTTCACACAGCTAGGATGTGATGTGACTGATTCTAACCCAGACAGTTTGAATCAAGGGTCTGTTATTCTCACCATTATGTTGTTTAGTCTTTATAGCATAAGGATTCAAAGTATACGTCAGCCAAATTTTCTGAACCAACTTTGGATTTGAAATTCAGGCACAGTATAATTTATAGTCTCCTGGACTCACATTTGAGAGTCCCAATCAAAGCATATGAAATTCACTTACCGAGTTTCACTAGGGCTCACACCAGGAACCAGGCTGACTCCACTCTTCCCACTTCAAAGTCCAGCACAGGAAGTGCCCTCACTGACTTTCTGAACTGCTCCTCCCCTGGAGTCTAGTTAGAACCACCCAGAGATCTCTGGGAAAAGTCACTGTTGGGCCCCCCATTGTCATTGTGCACCTCTTATACAAATTTATTAATTGAACAGTAAAGAACTCTTTATTATCTGATGAGCCCTAGCCACAGGCTGTGAAAGGTGACATTACATTTCACATAGTTCCCGCCTTAGGGAGCCTGAAGCCATATGTCCTATGTGTAATGTGGGAGGTGAAGGTTTTGAGGGAGCACAGGAAAAGAGGATCCATTAAGCTAGAAGAGGCACAATATGAATGTTTTAAATCACTCTCCCCAGGTTATGATACCCTGTCTTCATCAATTTCTATGTGGCCCCTCAGTTTCTATGTTTCTTCCTTTTATCCTTAATTTTCAGTCCCATTCACCACTCCACCCAAAGGCCCTGTGAAATGAGTTCATGTACATGGTAAGAATGTGACAAACATACAGTAATGTGGTGTTATTTGTGCTTCTGCGTTTTTTTGTTGTTTGTTTGTTTGTTTGTTTGTTTGTTTGTTTTAGCTGAGCCATCCTGCTACCTGTTGGCAACTCAGCGGCTGCTCAGCTCGGGCTGGGCATGGAACTGCTGTTGCTCAGAGCTCAGCTCGCACTCTTGAGCAAGCTCTTAACCAACTGAGCCTCTCAGCTGGCCCTTGTGCTTGTGTTTTTAATTAAAATCAATGATATTGTTCTATACTCTTGCTGTTTCTTAGGCATTTCTCTTTATACTATATTTTAAAACTTGTCTACATGACACAATCATTGCCTCATGCCCTCCCTTAGGCACTAACAGTTTTGGTTCATACTTCTGGTCTCCTGCAGCATGAATTTGGGAAGTCTTTCTCTCTTGGTCTGTGCTTGGGCAGGCTAGATGGACCTGGGACCACCACTCAGCTCAGCATGACGGGAGTTGGAGGATAAATGCCCCCATATTCTACCTGCTCAAATGGGATTATTCATGGGTCATGGACAACATTGCCTCCCACTGTCCTCCAATGTTAAGCTCCCACTGTCAGCAAAGTTAACCTACCAAAGATGTACCCTTTATGGACTCTCAGACTGACCCTGCCTTTCCCCTCTCATACCGGTGTTTCCTTAAATTGCCTCCCACATTAGTCCCTTTGCATGAAGATAAAGAATGCAAATCTGCATCTCAGCATCTGGTTTTAAAAGAAATCAGCCTAAGACCATTTATCTCACCAATTCCACTGATGAAGGACATTTGGGTGGCCTCCAACTCCTGCTTACTACAAACACCACTGTGATGAATACTTACCTACACATGCCCTGTAGGTAGACATGAGAACTTTATATGATATACATCAGGGATGGGATATCCTGGGGGACATATGTGCACTTCATTTCACTGAGCATTGCTGTCTTCTTGTGTAGAAAGGTTACTGTTCTATTTGATTGACATTTTCTATTAGCAACCTTCCAATGTCTATTGGAATCTTATGTGTCTAAGGAGATAGCTCAGTGTTTTAATTTGCACTTCTCTGACTACTAGTGATTTTGAGCAGCTCTTCACAATCTTATTGACTCTTCCACTTTCTTGTCTGTGAATTAAATGGCAAAGTATTGAGCAAGCACTCCTCTGACATTGTAAGCAGGACATGGCAGAGGTGAAAAATGGATTGCAGAGCAGATCTTGCTAGAAAAGAGTTACAGGGGAAGGATATAATGCCAGAATGCAGCTTTGGTTCCGGACTATGTTGCCACAAAATAAGCAAGAGGAATTGTTCAACAGAATAACACTATTGTCCTCTTGACTCATGGAAATTTGACTCTTGGAATTAAAATCCACATGGCAAAGTCATAGTTTTCTGAATACTTCTACCTACCATTTCAGCTAAAGTAAGAGGCCCTTGAAGATCTCCAGCAAGAATTGTCACAGGAATCTGAAATTAGGAGCCTTGAGGCTAAGGGTAAGTCAGACCTGAGTCATGGATCCTGGTGCCTGGTGGCCATAATACCTGGGGTTATAAGGCTGGGATTTCAGTGGGCTTGAGAACTTTCAGCCTCCAGCAGAGCATCTATCTGCCTCAAGCCAACATCTCACTGCTTCCTTAGTGTTTCCACAGCAGAACTGGCACATACTTGAATTGTCACTGAATATTCTCACCATAGAAGAAACAGATACAGAAGTGGGCTAAGACTAGGGATAATGATTGCATGCCGGTAAGCTCCCTCAGTTTCAACATGCGGAAGTTGTAAAGGTTATAACCATACTGCTTTTTAAAAACTAAATATAAAGTAGTGGAGTTAGTTCATGTATTATAATGATTCTAATATGTGCTAAATCTTTTATTTTAAATATTACTGCATGTGAGGTCATTCTTTATTTCCTTAAAAAAGATTTTTAAAAGAGACCTTTATTTTTGCAAAGATAGAGAAATTGAAGTGAAACTTTCCCTTTTGTTGAGGGAATCCATGGAGGACACTGGCCTCTAATTCAAGATTTTCTTGCTGGATAAATCTGTTTTAATATTTGGTTGCCAAAGCTTCTGGTTTCTGCTCTGACACATAAGATTTTGAAGTCAACACTCAGATTTCCACAGAAAATCAATAACTCGCAAAAATAAAAAGGTCCATCAGAGTATCAAGTCATGAGTCAAACTGCTTTCTTGAAACAATGGAGAGACAAACAGGTGCATACCTAGAATCATAAATTACTGGGAACTGAAGCTCAGGATTAGAAGCCCATTGCTGCAGCTTATAATTCAGAATTCTTAAAGCCTTTATTTGACGAACGAATTCCTGGAGATTCAGTGTAGACTAGTTTGAAAGGTAAAAACTGTGAGGACTCAGTCTCAGGGAGGCCTCCACCCTTTTTTTTTTTCTGTAGCTTAGCCATCCTGCCACCTGTTGGCAGCTCAGCGGCAGCTCAGCTCAGGCTGGGCATTGAACTGCTGTTGCTCAGAACTCAGCTCTCACTCTTGAGTGAGCCCTTAAACAAATGAGCCACTTTGCCGGCCCAAGTAGCGTGTTTTTTAATCTCCACATAGTTGTGGGTTTTCCTGCTTTCTTTTTGCAATTGATCTCCAATTTCAAAGCATTATGGAGAACATGCTTGGTTTGATTTCAGTCTTCTGAAATTTGTTGAGGCTAGTTTTGTGTCCTGGCATATGGTCTACCCTTGAGAATGTTTCATGTGCACTACAAAAGAATATATAGTCTCTGATGTTCTGGGATTAAAAGCTCTGTAAATGTCAATTATGTCCATTTGGTCTAATATGTCATTTAAGTTTGATATTTCCTTATTGATTTTCTGTTTGGCTGATCTATCCATAGCTGTTAATGGGGTATTTACATCCCCTACTCTAATTGTGTTTTTGTCAGTTTCTCCCTTTAGTTCTGTTAGTAGTTGCTTTACATATTTTGGTTCTCACTGATAGAGAGTATATATTGATAAGGGTTATGTCTTCTTGATGTATTGTCCCCTTTATCATTATGCAATGTCCATCTGTGTCTCTTGTTACCTTTTTATCCTGAAGCCTGTTACATCAGATACAAGTATGCCTACACCTGCTTTTCTCTGGGTGGCATTTTTGGAGTATTGTTTTCCACTCTTTATTTGAGTTTTTATTTGTCCTTGCAGCTGAGATGTGTCTCTTGAAGGCAGCATATTGTTGGGTTTTGTTCTTTGATCCAATCTGCTACTCTATGTCTTTTTATTTGCAAATTCAGACCATTTACATTTAGGGTGATTATTGATATAGAAGGATTTCCTATAGCCATTTTATCTTTTGTTTTCTGGTAACTTAGTGTCTCCATTGTTTCTTTGCCCTTATGTTTCTGTCTGTTATTTTAGTTTGGTGGAGTTCTATGATTTTTTTCCCTTTGTTTTCTCTTTTTTATGTTATGTGTCACAGTTGTGGATTCTTTTGTGTGTGGTTACCATTAAGTTTATGTAAAAGACAGTTTCATATATACAGTAGTCCTTTTTCTTCTGCATGCATCTTATCTCCATTCCTCTTTATAAATTCAGAACTTTGCCCCTCCCCTTTTATGTTATTGTTGACAGAAATTATCCCTATTTATGCTGTGAGTTTATTTCCAAGTTATAGTAACAGTTGTCTTCTTCGTGTTTTCTTTTTTATGTTTTTACCTCCTTTAATCTTTATGTTATATATATAGGGATAGTACCCTATTCTGAATAAGGGTTGCCATTTGCTGCTTTGGTGTGTTTGTTAGTCATCTTACTCATACTTTTGTATCCTTTTGTCTTTTTGTTTCAAGTAGAATAACCCCCTTCAGTATTTTCTGTAATGCAGGCTTTGTGGTGGAAAATTCCCTCAACTTCCATATGTCTGGAAAGATACTTATTACTGCTCCATATCTAAAGGATAACTTTGCCAGATACACTATTCTTGGCTGGTAATTTCTCTCTTTTAATAGTTTGAATATCTGATTCTATCCCCTCTTAGCTTATAGAGTTTCTGCTGAAAAATCTGATGATAATCTACTGGACTTTGCTTTTTTGGTTCTAGGAGGTTAGGACCCACATTAAATGGAGGTTAGGGTCCTTACATACTGAAAACTTCAGAGCACTGACTTTTAAATTTTATCATGATCTCTGTCAGAGCATGTATTATCCTAAAGTGTGTGTGTGTGTGTGTGTGTGTGTGTGTGTGTGTGTGTGTGTCCTTTCTTTACTCCATCTAAACTCTTAGAGGTCAGGAACTATCTCACTTTTTTTTTTTTAAATCTTAGAACCAAAAAAGGTGCTCAAAAAAAATCTTTATGATTGAAAATACCAAATATATCCAAAGAGAGGCCAACAAACTCATTGTGTTAAGCCAGACAGATAGGAGATATATTTACAAGTATTTCTGGTAGTAGTAGTAATAATCTTAATGACAATGTGGATTTTGACAGCATTTATAATTCAAATTATTATCTTTGCTTTGACTGAAAACGTGTGGATCACTTGGGAATTAACAGAACTGCTATAATAAATTACTCTAAATCAGTCCAAGGACAAACTCTTGTATGTGGGAACTGCTCTTTAAACCTGGAGTAGCCTGAAGCTTGCTGGTTTTGAAAATTAGGTAATGAAAAAATGTCACCTTTTTAATTTTTAAATTGAGAAAGGTGTTTCTCCCATAGGGTAAAAGGGGATTCTATTTACATATACATTGTCCAAACATGTCCCACATCCTGGCTTCCACAAATGCTGCCTAGTGAACAGGAGGAGAAGGCAGATGTCCTCCAAGGAGACAAAGTGCTGGCACATTGTGAGGCTTGTCATCGCAGTCAGGCTACATTTCACTTCCAGAAGAGTTTTTGGCTGATGTTACCTTTTTATTCATGCTCAGGTTTTAAGAAATACAATATAAAATTGATCTTCATCAAAAATTACTTTTTCAACATTATTAATTATATTCCCCAAACTGTCTTTCATATCCCTGTGGCAATATTGTAGTTGCCTATTTTTGCTGTCTAATCCCTCCCCTTCTCCCTCATCCCCACCCCCCTCCCAACTAGCAACCCTGTTTTTCCTCTATATCTATATCTAGACAGTTTCTGTTTACTTTGCTCATTCATACAGTTTTTCAGATTCCACGTATGAGTGAAATCATATGGTATTTGTCTTTCTCTGACTGACTTATTTCACTTAACATAATAGTCTCTAGGTCCATCCATATCATTGCAAATGGTACGATTTCATTCTTCTTTGTAGTGGAGTAATACTCCATTGTATAAATGTACCACAGTTTCTTAATCCAGTCATCTACCGATGGGCATTTTGGTTGTTTCCAAGTCTTAGCTATTGTATATAGCACTGCTATGAACATAGGGGTGCATAAATTTTTTTGAATAAGTGTCTTGGTTTTTTCAGGATAAATACCTAGGAGTGGAATTGCTGGGTCAAAAGGTAGCTCCATTTCCAGTACAGATGGTCATATGTCTTGTTAGGGAGAACATTCATGGATGGAGTAGAGGCTTGATCACTGCACTGTACACCTGAAGCTGAGGTTGTATAATATTGTATATCAACTTTAATGGAATATATAGATAGTCACGGGATGTGGATTATAATGTGGAAGGGAGTCAGAGGAAGTGTACTAGATATGTATGATATGTGGGGGAGGAGTGGGGTGGCTAAATGGGGGAGGGGGGTTGTCACTTTGAGGGGTAAAAAGTATAACTATTGCACTGTGTTGTACACCTGAAACTAATTAAAAATAAATAAATAAATAAAATAAAAAAATATATATTGGAAAAAAAAAGATTACTTTTTCCTTTAAACTGAAGAATGTACCTGTAGTTTTGTTCTACACATTTTTTAAAAACTCTTGGGTCTGGATTAGTAGCTCAGAGTGTTAGTGGAAGGTAAGAATGAAACTAAAATGGTGAAGAACAGAGTTCACTGATAGGCTAAAGGATCAGCTTGAAGAAGACCTTACCAGGTTGTTTTCAAAACTCATTTTTCAAAAGTAATTTTTTTTAGTTTACCAAGAATTTTGTCTCTTCTTGTATTTTTAAATCAATAATTTGTTCTTTAATAGCTCATTTCTTTAAATATTAATTATAAAACATTTTGATATAATGACCAACTACAAAAACCAATGTGTCTGGGAATGACTGATTGAAGGCATTCTAAGAATAATAAGAATTATAGGAAACTCATGGGACATATAGATAGCATATATCATTTTGAAGGAAAAGGATGATTTCATGTACTTATTCAAGCCCAGTAAAAAATAGATGTTGCTGCATTCTAGCTTATATTCACCAGTTTTGTAAAATGAAATTCTTCCTTTTCATTGACTGATATTTGAGATCCATCTAGATATTTGATAAGTGGGGCTCTCAGTCAAAAATAGAATGGATTTATAGATTCTGAAATAGGTCTTCTGTTTGGTGCTTCTCATTTTTACATAGGAAGTCAGAGTCATCTATTTTTTTGTCAATTTGAGTTTAGATAGAATTAAAGATCATAGAAATCAGCCCTAAGTATTACATAAGCCATGCTGGATTGCCTTTTAAATTTTTGCTTTATTCCATGGCCGCCTTCTGTCTGCTGAAAGTTAAGGCACCTAGCATAATATCCTACAGTGGTATCTCAAAATTAATGTTTTTCACTTAAAATTTAAAAGATATTTTAAAGGGGAGTAAATTAACATATATATTTGGAAAATTATGTGGGATAAAAGAACATATTAGGGAGTGTTGTAAAATAACTGCCAACATGAGTAGTAGTCAACTCATTATTATATTTCAGTCAGGAGGAGGACATAGAACACTGATGTATCAGAATGTACACACACACACACAGCCTCCAGGAATGATTGTTATTTCATATTCTTTTTCTCCCTAAATTTTAGAGCATTGATGGTTAAATGTTTGGGGTTAATGATTTATAAGCCTATTCTCCAAGATTTGGATAGTTGAATATATCTACAGTCCTGTTACTGAGTATCTGCACAACAGTTCTCATGCTATTCACCAAGAAACAACCAACACTGACGATGAATATAAAAAGCGTATGTGCTGGTTCTGTGAAATAGCCAGCATGTGTCCTTGTTTAAGCACCCTATTAAAATATCAAAAAATATAGTGTTAAATGCCAAATTAAAGTTGTTTTTAATAGATGAGAAATGTGGTTTCACTGAAAGTTTCACCCAATAGGTGATTTCAGGGTGAGAAAACAACTATTCTTTCCAAAAGTTTCTTTGTGAAAAGGAGTCATGTGGCCCTCAACCATTTTAGGAAATGTGGTGCCTACAGTACATAGGAATGGAAGCCCCAGTGCTCACTTCTGCCTGGGAGGCAGAACATGTGTTTGCAGCAAGGGGCAGAGGAGTTGAAGAGGGAAGGAGCTGAGTGAGGAGAGTGGTGCTGGAACAGAACCGCGGTAGATGACAGAGCAGAGGAAATTTTTATTAGCGATCCTGAGTGTGGAGCACTGCAGTGAGGAAACAATGTCTAAAATGGATATTTGGAAAGTTTTCCATAAGATGTTTATATAAAATCCTTTTATTTCTCCCTTGAGAGGATACATAATGCAAAATCAAGTGTATTCTATCGACGTAAGGATACCCAAACCTGTAGAGAGTTTTTGTAAAAATTCATTTGAGCCAATCAGAGGATATGTCTGGAAGCAAGATCCCAACAGACTGAGAAAATGCTTCTCAGAATGGCAGTCTGCCACTTGTTTTATGCATTTAGGATTAAGGACTGGAATATAAGGAAGATTACAGGGAGGCGGGAGAAAATAAGTGGATGGGGGTTGGATTACAGGATAGTTAAATAAGATTATGGGCTCTCTAGAGGATGTTTACACTTTTGAGGGGTCTGAAAAGAGTCATTTCAAAGGTGTGTTGACTTATATACACAGAAACAATGAACAGAGCTTGTTTAAGGCACAGATTAAAACTTGTATAAATAAGTTATATATCCTTGGTGTGACTACCCACCATGACCTGCCCAGTTAGGAATTTATGATCAGAACACCCTGTGAGGTTGCTTTCGGTTAAATTTATTACAGCACCCCTTTTTTTGTCCACAGCTGTATGTATATAAATGTATCTGTCTCTCTTTAAAAGAGGATTATGATGTTTGTATCTCTGTATTTATTTTTCTTTTCCCTAGGTTTTTACATTAGCCAGGACTTTCAGAATAAAGTTGAAGGAGGGAATAAAAAAAAGACAAAGAAAAGGTGGGTGCGATGGAGAGCAGGAGCTCTCCATGAAGTATCTGAAGCAGAAAGACATGGCGGGGGCCAGCCGAGTAGCGCGCTGGTTAAGAGCTGGCTTCGGACGCCAGCGGCCCCAGTTCAGATCCCACATATGAGGGCCAGTGACACTGCCCTCTAAAAAAAAAAAAAAGAAGAAGAAGAAGAAGACATGGCACATTGTGGGTGGGGAGTGGCGGGGGCAGAGGGAATGAAATGATAGAATAAAAGAGAATAAGAACTATAGGGTTAGGGATTTCAACTGCTCTCAGACAACTACCTCTTGTTAATAATGGGAGTTCCTGGGCAGGCCGAGTGGCATGGCAGTTGAGCCGCTGGCTTGGGACACCAGCGGCCCCGATTCGGGTCCCACATATGAGGGCCAGTGACACTGCCCTCAAAAAAAAAAAAAAACTAATGAGAGTTCCTCTCCTCAAACACATGAGACGTCTAGAGAGTGCTACCATAGATTGCCTTTGATAGTACTTGTCTATTCCTACCCCTACCTTCTTCCCCTTTCTTCATTGGGCCATAAGTGATGAACACTGGCCTTGACTAGTTGTGTGATCTTGGGCAAGCCCTTTCAGCTTCTCAGTGAAGATAGGACCAATGAACAACATCCTCTCAAACGTGATTTGTCTCCAGATTTAATCCCACAGTGTTCTCACCCTATAACACTTAGAGCAAAACATTTGAAAACTTTGGTTCCTTCAGAATTAAAGGTACCTGGATATCTATTCAATTAAGGATACCAGGGACAAAGAAGGCAGAGAAATGATGGAGTAGGGGATAATATCTACAATGTCCAGAATTGATAAGGGCCTGTCTTGTGTAATGTGTACCATATTCCTTCACATCACCAAGCATAAGATACAATTCTTAGTAGAAAGAGACAAGGTTATGAGCAGAAAGTTTACAGAAGAGAAACTCCAAATGGCTACAAGCATATAAAGAAATGCTCTACGGCCGGCCAAGTGGCGCGGTGGTTAAGAGCTGTCTTGGGATGCCAGCGGCCCCAGTTCGGATCCCACATATGAGGGCCAGTGACACTGCCCTCAAAAAACAAACAAAAAAAAAGAGATGCTCTAATTCATTAGTAATCAAAAAAAATTAGTAATTAAAATAGCAATTAGGTGAGTGGCAAGATATTCAAAAGTTGGATAAGGCCACAGGAGTCCTTATTTATTTATCTTTAAATAAATGTGGGAGGCTAGTCTGGGGCAGTCATTCTGGAGAGTAAGCTACACCCAACTCTTAGGAAGCTGGGTGAGAATTCATTTATAACACGTTTCAGAAGCATAATTTCTGATCATTATACATACTATATAGTAGATTATAGATTCTACTGCTGAGATACAGTAGAAATAAATTCTCACCAGATCCATAAAGCATAGTGAAGACATTTGTTCACAGTAATGTTGAAGAGATGGACTTGGAAACAACCAAGGAGAATGGGTAGATAACATTGATGCTTGCAGACCATAGAATTAGTAGTAACGAAATAGATGTACACAAAGCCATAGAGATTAGAATTCAAAAACTATTCTGTTAGTGAAAAAGTATAAAACAAAAGGAGACCCATTTAAATACGTTTCAAATACATTCACATGAACAAACAATATACATTTTATTTCTACAGTTTTCTAGACATAAAACCCAGCCATTTGGAAGGAAAGCTATTTAATTTCAAAGGGAGATTTATGAGTGCTTGGCCTTAGAGATGGCTGAGCCCTGCCCAGTCTCCCCTGGAGGAGCCAGATTGCAATATACTCTAGAAGATAGCAGTCAGTAAAGGCTCTGTTTACTGGTCCTAGAAAAGAAATTGGACTTGCATTTATGATTTCAAGCTGTCTGTCAACCTGTCCAGACAGATGAGAAACAAGGAGAGGAAAGAGAATGAATGTGCTATGCAGCACGCATGTGACACAGTTGCTATTTCACCATGCGGGCTATACTTACAGAATTTGTTATGCTACCATCTTAGCACATTAATTCTGTAACAACTGGGGATAGATTACAGTATTTCCAGTGGGGACCTCTAGAATCAAGACCCAAACTACAGCATTTCACAAATCTGTGTTCTTTTACTATGTAATTTTAAAGAAATCACTTTTAAGGCTCTCAAAAAGCAAAAAGTGGTCTGTGTGCCATAATTTTTCTTATAATGTGTGGTTGCAACCAGTATTCCTAAGATGTGATGATATTCTCTCTCTCTCTCCCTCCCTCCATCCCTCCTTCCCTCCCTCCCTCCTTCCCTCCCTCCCTCCCTTTCCCCTCCAGTGGTGTGCTGAAACTTCTCTGATAACCTGCACTTCCACAAAAGCCAGGGTAATTGTCTAAAACAATGTTTTCTGGGCTCCTGGACGGCAGTCAAGAGATGCTTCAGCTCGTTCCCAGGCCACCACTGGGTCTACAGCCAAGACCCAGGTCCATAAGCATTTGACCTGACACATAGGTGGGTGAGACTCTTTCTGGGTCCTTTGGCTTATAGCTCTCACAAAGGCACTTTGTCTGTGGTAGAATGCCAAATTATTATTGTTGAGGAGGCAACAAAAGCAAAGGACATTTTATTCTGCCTGATGCTGGTATCATTCCTACTAATCCCATTTATAAATCGTGCTCACTGATTGCCTAAATTCCTTATTAAACTGATTTAAAGGTTTTTTAAATTACAAAAGTAATGTTCTTCTTGTTGTAGAAAATGTAGAAAAAATATAGAAAATTTTAAAATTACCCATAATCTCACCATTCTGGACAGCTATTTTCAACATTTGGTGAATATACATGACTTATTTTTTGCCACTAAAACATTGAGATCATATCATGTTGTATTTATTATTTACTTATACATGTAGCTTTGTTCCAGGAAAGTTTTAATTTGGCTTCTATAAATACACATGAAATAAAATAAAATTTAAAATGAGTAGAAAAGGAAAGAGGACAAAAGGAAAATGAGACTAGAAAAAAGAAGAGAAAGTCAGAGGTGAGGTCAGTACAGGTTGTGTAATGAGAAGTGGGCCACACCTCAGCTCTAACCCTTCTGGCAGCTAATGCAAAAACTCAGTGTGGGCCAGATCTTGCCTGGAATGGGCAGTAGGGGCTGGAGAGTGACAAAGATTCTTTGCTCGACGAAACTTTAGTCAGGTTCCTGATCTTCTCCTAGGCCCATGTGTGCACTTCCTTATAAAATTCAGTTTTAGCAAGAACCCTGCTAAGTCAGTTTGCCAGAGCCTCCCATCCTCCACGTCTGATCACCCTCAACATCTGATTGTGCTCCTCATCCTCCACCAGCCGCCAGGTGAAGCTTCCTCATCCTGGCCTGTCTTCAGCAGAGATCCTATTAGACAGGTTTAGCCAAAATCTCCCTTTCTCTTAATGTTTCCTATTAGTAATTTCCGATTTTCTAAGCCCACCATGCTCCTTGGCTGTAAATTCCCACTTGCCCATCCTGTATTCAGTACTGAGCCTGGTTCTAAACTGAGGTTTCTTTTCCCCCGCACTGCAATAGTCCTAACTATAACCCGTTTTTACTGCTTCAATACTATCCCCCGCTGGTTTTTCTTTGACAGTAGGAACAGTAAAAATTCCATATTGAGCAAAAGTGAGCAAATGTATTTGGTAGACAGTATTCTGCTTAAAGGAGTGGTAAATAATAAGGATAATATGAAGATAAGTATTTATCTGGGTTTTTTTCAGCACTATGTGGCTGACTAGGCCCCTGATGCCAGTGGGAAATGGCTTTGTAAATTTCTACCTAGATTTTAAGCAATCTAAACCAAGTTGTTGATACTGAGATAGTAGGAATGGGTTGTATATTTTCTGGTGCTCCTGAATTCTGCCCCATAACTCAATTTTGGGGTCTGCAGTTGAACCATAAATATAAAAGCTACTCCCTGCAACAGATATATCATTGCCGTGTGTGGGCAGGTCCCCTGACTCATCTCTGTCTTTGGACACTAGATAAATGAAATATCTGATATATTTATGAGGAGAAATGACTCTATTAATAATGAAAAAATGGAAACAGCAACATGTGAAGAAAGAGAGCGCACTTCATTGAAATCCAAGCTCCCTTGGCAGTGCTTAGCTGCCCCTGATGGTTTTGTGGGAAGGCAGTGATCCCAATACTGGAAGACGGAGACATCCTGTCACAGAGAGAAAGCAGCCTGAAGGAAAGATTAAAATTGCTGTGTGGGTGTCAGAGGAAGAGAAGTCTATATCAAGGAAAGAATCAGCAATATCTTATTATTAATGCTGTTGCACCTAGAAGCACCTTATGGGATGAGAGACAGAATGGGGGACTATTGGAGGATTGTGGGGACAGCTCTAAGCATCATGTCTCCGTTCGTCACTTTCAACATCAGCATCTCTTTTGGAGAGAATGGTGGGACCCCTGCTGGAAGGGCGTCTAAGACAGAAGCACTCAAAAATTTATTGAGTACTGACTATGGACTGAGCACTGTGCTAGTTGCTGGAAATACTGTGATGAATAAGATCATCCCAATCCTTGCTCCTGTGGGACTCACAGTTTAGTGGAGAAGACAAGAAAGTAACAAGTCAAATTCAAATGAACAAGTATGAACTACAAAAGGGCTAAATAAGAAGATACAATTGAAGCTCATAAGAGGGGAATCTAAGTGGATGTATCGGGTGAATGGGGCGGGATGGGTGGGGGTGATCAGGGAAGGTATCCCAGAGGAGAAATGATTAAGCTACAACCTGAAGAATGAGTGGGGTTTAAACAGGAAATGAGATGGAAGTGGAGTATTCCAGGCAGAGGGAATTCTAGGACCATTACATGGCCTGAAATACAATTTAATGCAGCTTATTCTGCCTGAAGAATGGAGAACCGATTGGAAGAGGGCAAAATGGATGCTGGGAGACCAGTCAGGAGACTATAATAATTGCTCAAGTGAAAAATTATGATAAAAGGAAAATTGACATCCTGCCCTTAAATTAACCTCATCCATCATTTTGGGTAATGAACACCATGTGTCATAGCTTAGAAGTTCTGCATTTCAAGGTAAATTTTATTAAATCTCACACAATCATTATTCAAACAGAATTATAGGCTACATATAAGAATTGGGCTGGGATGTTGCTTTTCTCTATTCAGGAAGTCACTTTTTCTGAAGGTCTGGCTCCTGTGCAAAGCGAGTAAAATTTTTCCCAAAATTGTTTATAGTTTTTTCTTGAACAATAATTATGTTTTGTACTTGGAGGTGGCTGTTGATATAGAGACCTATTTTGAAAACATCTACAGATTTTTTGAATTTGGGTGACTAGGGAGGGAGGGAAATAAAGCATGACCCCAGGTTTCTGACAGTAGGGGGCTGCGATGGGGCCCCAAGGGCAGGAGCAATTCTGGGCTGGAGACTGGGGACGAGATTGCAGGAGTGTCTTGAATGTGTAGAAGAAAACTTTTCTTCTTCTCTATCTAACTGAGGCCCTCTGTGATAGAGACTACTCGTATCTAGAGAGCAAAAAGTTCCTATTTCTCACTGAAATGACCCAAAACAGGAAGGAGCCTAGACAATATCAAAGAGTAAAAAGGTATGTGACAGTGAATTTAAAGTGAACCTCTACCTGATGGGACAATCACTGCTCCATGGATTTCACAGCCAGCGCCTACTGCAGAAATCAACCCTTCATTTTATTCATGTACTGGAGGTCTGCAGAGGTTGTCATTTACCCATGATTATACAGCGAAGAGAACTTAACACTTCTCTACATTGAGTAATTATTAAGCAATGTAAGTTGCTTGGCATATGTTTTGCACATCCTTCTATATGCCTCAAACTGCAATTTACACTGTCCTAAAAACTCTTTAAATTTTCTTTGCTATTCTATTAATGGAATAATTTATTACAAATTTTCCTTTTTTTAGCATTTACGTTTCTTTCAGTGGAGATCCTCCCACTGTTTTAGTCATTCATACATTTATTGAAAAGTTGTCTCCAAATTTAGGCCCATAGGGATTTCCATACAATTACTGATCAGGGAGATTCTTGGTTCTTCTGAAAATTCCACTGACAGGTCACTGTTTTATGAAATAATTTAGAATACAATAAGTTATTGACTTGTCTCACTCAATTTTTCGTGTCTTTTCTCTTTTGATATCCCTCTCTTCCAAATAAGATCAGACTGAAATAAGTTCACACCCAGACCAGACCAATAACTTTAGGTATTTTTTTTGTTTTGTTTTGTTTGTTTTTTTCGTGTTTTTTTTTTTGAGGGCAGTGTCATTGGCCCTCATATGTGGGACCCGAACCGGGGCCACTGGCTTCCCAAGCCAGCACTTAACCACAACGCCACTCGACCAGCCCACTTTAGGTATTTTAAAGCATGTACAAGTGATGTATGTGTGCGTGCGTGTGTGCGTGCGTGTGTGCGTGTGTGAGACTTACTGTGCTGCATGTGGAAGGGTAAGGAAGGAGAGCCATCAGGAACCCCATAAGCCTATCCTCTACTGTCCATCACTGTTCCATTCTGGCCTTAAATATGAAAAACCTATTCAGCAAAACACGATTCCTGCTATCAACCAGAGCCATCCTCCTTAAATAGAAGTTAGCATATCTGAGCCTTCCCCTTGGAAATTTCCAACCTAGTACCCATCCTAAGCAGTTCATCAAGTAATTACTTTCAACTCTCTCGAGGAATTCTAGTACCTTTAACTTCCTCCATCTTGTCACATTTCCAGTAATCCATCCTTTAAATCTGTCTGCTCCCAGGGTGCTCAGGCCCTCTGTGGCTTGTCCGTCCCGAAGTCTTCCCCTGGAGAAGAATAGTTCACCACTCTCCATCATGCTTCTCCTCCTTGAGGATCCTAATCTCAGTTAGATAGAGAATTAAGTAATCTAATTAATACTTTACTTTTTTTGTAACCCTCGTGTTTATAATTATTTGTTTTCTGTCTGCTCCAAACCCTGGAGTTTCAGGTGGTAAATAGTCTCAACTACCACTGTTGCGTCCCCTTTTGAGAGCATTTCTACCTTGAGAACTAGGCCTGCAAAGCCCAAGGTCATGGAATTGGGAAAGTTGCTAGTGGGTCACTAGAGGAAGTAGTAAGAGGACCCACTCTCTTGGAAGCCACCTCTTGGTTCTCGGATCCATGAATCCTCGTGGTAGAAGAAGTAGCACCATATATTGGCTATTGATTTACAGGCTATCCCACATCCTAGAAGACATTCCTCTTGTTCTACAAGGTGTTTCTGCCAGTCGGTGCTGTATCTTTAAAGGTCTATTCCACAAACCTATCAGGCCATATGCTTCAGGGTAATAAAGAACATGGTAAGGCCGGTAAGTTCTATGAGCAAAAGCCAACAGGTGCACTTGATTTGCTGTAAAGTGAGTTTCATGGAAAGAAATAATTCTATATAAAAAAGCAGAAAGATAAATAAGGCAGTCAGTGGATAGTGGTTTTAGCCAAAACTTTGCAGATAGGATAGGCAAATCTGTATTCAGAGTTCAGTGTCTATTCCAGTGAGAACAAAAGTGCTGCCCCTACTATGACGGTAATAGTACTACATAACCTGTCCATCACCAGGTGGCTGGCTGATCCCCTGGAAAATAGTGTTTTGAGAATTCTTATGGCCCAACTCACTCCATCCAATCTTCCTGTAGTCTTTGTACTTATCCTATAATTCAAGCCTGTTAGGCTCCCTCTCAAATTGGCTGTTGTTTTTAGATTGGCCTGCCAACTTTGTATTCTGATTTGGACCCCTTCTTCTGGGATAAATGCTTATTAGCAATTTCTTGTTTTCCAAGTTCTCAGGGCCTTCAAAATTTCCTTTGCCTTTTCTTTTCTTCCCCCTGCACTATTTCTTATACTATGTGGATATTGCTGCTGCCCTACCATTCATATTTTGGGTTATTTGGAGTATCTTGTCACTGCGTTAAAGATGTTGTACATGGTTTTTTGTTTGTTTTTGCTATCCCAGTTGTTCCCTCTAGTTCCTTTTTTTGTTGAGGGAATGTGAGGGGATTCAGAGAGATTAAAAAAATGATGTCTCTGTATAGTCACGGGATGAGGAGTACAGTGTGGGGATGGAGTCAATGGAGTTGTAATAGATATGTATGATATGGGGGGGACGGTGGATTGGGGGAGGGGGATTGTCGCTTTGTGAGGGATAAAAAGGATAACTAGTGCATTGTTTTGTACACCTGAAACTAACAATTTAAAAATAAAATGACGCTCTGTTGCCACCAGCTTGTTTCCAGGTTGTACTGATAAATTTTCAGAGTTTCTCAAATGTGTCTTAACCGTCCATCAGGTGCAACTGATCTCACAGATTCATTGCACACAAAGATGCCGCTATGAAGACTGAGTAGTCTGTACTCAGTCACAAACATGACTGGCGATAGGTTACCGTAGAGGGGGAAGATACAGAAGTGATGAGTCATGATACTTAACTGTTATATACTTGAAAATTTGTGTGCAATGAATCTGTGAGCTCAGTTGCACCCGACGGAGGGTTTTAGTGTGCAGCCACAATTGAGAATCATGACTCTTGGGAGTGGAGAGCATTTGAACACTTGGCTAAGCATCTGGGTTTGCATTCTTCCTTCTGTTGCAGAACTGGAGGAGAAGTTGGAAAAGTCCTAAGAGGTCTGTATGTAGCTAGGCCCAAGACTGGTCACATCAGCATCCAAGCAAGGGTCCCAGCTTCCCTTTATCCCTTTGAGGACCCCAGAGCAAGAGAAAAAGCTCCCTGCTCCGTGTGATTTGACTAAAATGCAGCACATGTGCCTGGGACTTTTCATGTTCAGCACACCCTGGGGTACTTTTTCATAGTCCTTCTTGACCACGACTGAACAGTGTGTTTCCCAAAAAAGTTCCCTATTACCACAGTGCCCAATACACAAGTTGGCTCTCTCATTGAGTAAGTCACAGGCTGCTCAGGGCAAGTTATATGTTTTAAGGTCTCAGATGTGTTCAAGATACCATCATCCCAAATTCCTTGATTTCAGTATTCTCATTCATCTCAGGTTTTGCTCTGTGCAAAAAAAAAAAAAAAAGACAAAAACAAAAAAAAACACATAAACAACCCAAAACCCCCCAACATTAAAAAATCCAGCATCGGGCCGGCCGAGTGGCACATTGGTTAAGAGCTGATTTGGGATGCCAGCAGCCCCAGTTCAGATCCCACATATGAGGGCTAGTGACACTGCCCTCTACAGCTAACAACAGCTCTACCTGGAGCTGGGCTGTGCGAGCCCCGGCGATGGTGTAGGCTGCAGCCCCTGCTGCAGTGGGTTGCCATAGGCTACAGTGAGTGGCCAGCAGCCAGCGTGAGTGGCTGGCAGCCAGTGTGAGCTGCCAATAGCCACGGTGAGCGACCATCCAGAGGCCGGGGGACCGATCTGCCTCATCTGGGAAGAGCGCAATGATGATACCAACATGGTCCAGTGAAGCAATATCCTCCGCAATTAGGCTGAAGAATAAGAAGACAGCAACTTGTCTGTTTCCCTTCCCCGATTCCCCAACATGTTCCCCTCCCACAATTCCCCAATAAAACTTCATAAAAAAGAAATCCAGCATCAAACTGTCCCCCCAATACTAGGATAATTAGTTATTCCAGAGCAGGAACATTAGGCAAAGAGGCTTCAGGACATCTGTCTCACACCATTGTGTTTATTTACTGCCCACCCTACGCCTGCCTATTCGAAGTGTCCAGTGACTCTCTGAAGTTTCCCCATGCATTGTTTCAGTTTCCAGAATTTTTACTGCAGCAGCTGCTATTGTGCTCATAGTCAGAAACTGGTTCCTCAAAGTGAGTGTCAGTTCTTCATGGTTTTCTTATCCAAGGTATCCATTCTCTATTCTCATGTCTGCCTACGATTTCCTCTGAAGGCAGTTATAGCCCATTCTCTTCTGCAGTTTCCAGGGTCAAGTAATTTACTGCACATACCTTCCATGGGACAATCACTAGAAGGAATTTATTTAAGGCCCTCTGGAGTCATGTCATTTATCCTCCCTAAGTCAGGAAACCTTTAGTCCTGGCTTTGTCAGTAACTAGTTGAGCTTGCACTTAGTGCTATTTGCTCAAGTAGTACTACAGGGCAATTGTTGGGGGAACTAAATGGGGATGAGATGAGGAGGGGGCACATTCAGACAGGATTGGGGGCTTGTGTTGGTCCTCAGTTCTATGGGCAGAAGTCTTGCAGTGGACATGAAGTTCATTCATTTTCCCTTTTGCTGCTAAGTCTTTTCCACTGATGTGAAATGCTTTTTGGGATTGGAATACTCCACCAGATGTCAGCCTGCATTCTCGATTGAACTTTTGCCTGTTTCACAGCTTTTCTGTGTGGCTGGGATATAATTAGAACTGGGTCCTACATACACCTTTCCTAAATATGCTCATGTGGGATTTTGTAATCTTGGTATTTGGGGACTCTATGTAGGGCCCTGAACATCAAGATTGGACCTTCCTGCATACTTTATCAAGTCAAGTGTCCTCGAGATCACTACATAAGGTCACCACAGGCAAATGCCAATGCTCACTATGTTCCCTTTCATGAAAATTGCTCTCTACTTGTTATAAAAGGGTGACGATTATTATGGTAAGGAAGAGGTTGTATGGGAAGGGAATGTGAAACATATAACAAAATGAGAACATCTTAGTCTCTATAAACTTATTTTTGAAGTTGTAAGTACAAATAACATGAAATTTACCATCTTAACCATTTCTAAGTGTACAGTTCGATAGTATTAAGTATATTTACATTGTTGAACTTTTACATCTTGCAAAACTGAAAGCCTATATGCATTAAACAATGGCTCCCCATTCCCTTCCCTACCCGCAGCCCCTGGCAACTGCCATCCGACTTTTTGTTTTTATAAATTTGACTATTCAGATACCACATTTAAGGGGACTCATACAGTATGTACTTATTTGTATATGTGTGTGTGTGTGTGTGTGTGTGTGTGTGTGTGTGTGTGTGGTCAGCTTATTTCACTCAGCATAATGCCCTTAAAGATTTTTCCCATGTAGTAGCATGTGTCAGAATTCCATTCGTTTTCAAGCCTGAGTAATATTTCGTTCTATGTATATGTCATACTTTATTTATCCATTCATCCATTGATGAACACATTGAATAGTACTGCTGTGAACATGAGTATGCAAATAACTCTTCAAGACCCTGTTTTCAATTCTTTTGAGTATATACCCAGGAATGTAATTGCTAGATCATATGGTAGTTTTATTTCTAATTTTTGAGGAACCTCGATACTGTTTTCCATAGCAGCTGCACCATTTACATTCTCAACAATGCACAGGGTTCCAATTTCTCATTCCTGCCAACACCTATTTTCTGTTTGTTTTTTTTATAGTTGCCATCCTAATGGGTATGAAAAAATATCAATGTAGTTTTGATTTTTATTTTCCTAACGATTAATTGATGTTGAGCATCTTTTCATAAGCTTCTTGGCCATTTGTATATCATCTCTGGAAAAATATATATTCAAATTCTTTGTTCATCTTTTTTTTGTTTGTTCGTTTTTTTAAAAAGATTTTATTGGGCAATTGGGGGAGGGGAACAGCACTGAGGACTCGGGGAAGGGGAACAGACAAGTTGCTGTCTTTTTGTTCTTCAGTCTAGTTGTGGAGGACATTGCTTCACTGGCCCATGTTGGTATCGTCATTGCGCTCCTCCCGGATGAGGCAGATCGGTCGCTGGCCTCTGGATGGTAGCTCATCACGGCTATTGGCAGCTCATGCTGGCTGCCAGCCACTCACGCTGGCTGCCGGCCACTCACCGTAGCCTATGGCAGCCCACTGCAGCAGGGGCTGCAGCCTGCACCATCGCCAGGGCTTGTGCAGTCCAGCACCAGGTGGAGCTGTTTTTAGCTGTAGAGGGCAGTGTCACTGGCCCTCATATATGGGATCCGAACCAGGACAGCTGGCATCCCAAGTCAGCTCTTAACCAACGTGCCACTCGGCCGGCCCACTTTGTTCTTCTTTTAATTGGGTTATTTGGTTTTTCTATTATTGAGTCATAGGAATTCTTTATATATTCTGGATATTAATCCTTATTAGTTATAGCACGTGCAAATATTTTCTCCCATTTCCTAGGTTGCCTTTTCACACTGTTGATTATGTCCTTTGATGCACAGACATTTTTAATTTTCATGGAGTCCAATATATCTATTTTTACTTTTGTTGCCTGTGCTTTTGTTGTCATATAATATCTAAGAAATAATTGTCAAATCCAATGTCATGAAGCTTTTCCTCCGTGTTTTCTCTTAATAGTTTCATAGAATCAGGCCTTACATTTAGGTCTTTGATCCATTTTAAACTCATTTTTATATATGATGTTTTATATATGATGTTTAACCAATATAACCTTTTGAGATGGTTGATAACTTTGAGTGGGGCCCAGATGTCACGCTGCATTTTCCTATAATGGCAAGCTTCCCCAGGACAGTAATACCTAAGACCTTGCAAGTTAGATTTGTCTCTGACTTTAAATTATAATCGGTCAATAACTTCAAATGAGCCACAAATACTAAGGCAGATGCTGGACTGCTTGTAACTAACAACTGTCAATGATTAAATGAGACCTTTGAAACTTGAAAAGTATAAGTGATATTCATATGTGTATGGAATAATATTGATTCAATTGAAGTGCAAACCAACCACATTTTTAGTTGAATTTCTGTGAGGCCAGATAGGTAGGTATAACTAGAAATGATTAGATTTTGGTCATTAAAAAAGAATGGCTATGTCAAACATTATGTGATAAATGAAATATGAATATATTAATAAGCACAGATGTGTGTGTGTTTGTGTATATATATATATATATATAGATATATGTATATGTAGATATATACATATGCTTATACATATGCTTTTCTTTCTAGTCTCTTTCTTGCTTTTTTCTTGCTTTTCAGCCTCATTTACTAATCTGATTTCTTTGGCAAAGTTTGCTCTAGAGCAGGTTCCAATCTAATGCTAAGCAAAAGGATCTCGTTAAATATGCCCTCTAATAGCATTGTAGTTTTACATAAAATGAAATGAAGTAGAAGTGCCAGTGTGTGAGCATTTCCAGGTCTGATAATCATGTGTCCTTGGCAGCACACATCTCCCCGGATACAGGGAATAGGGCACAGTATAGGACCATATGCTCACAGAAGTGATGGTGGCTTAATTGGAGCTGGGACAGTGGAGAGGCGTTCTGATTGTGTGAAGTGGTGCTGAGCAGTTGGCAGGTGTGTTTGGATGTGGGAGAAGAATTTGCATTTGGATAGGATCCTGGATCTGAGGGTGGAAGCTAGAGATTAGATGAACAGGTGCTAGTGAGGCTCAAAGCTGAAGGAAAAGAAGGGAAATTGGACTGAGTCATGGAGAAGGAAATCCACAAGAAAATTAAACTGTGTAGATTTGAGTTGGAATGGTACTGGGGAGGGGTACAAGAGAACTGATAGAAAGTCTGCAAAGTGGAAAGTCTAAATGTAGAAGAGAAATTCATGAGGGGGTATGGAAGTGGTACATGGTACTTAAGCTAAAAAAGAACAAAACAAGAATGTAGAAGTCACTTCTTTACAGTAAGAAGAACAGCATCCCATCTCCTTTTTAGAGGAAGTTATGTGTGTGATAAAGAACAAAATTGTGATAGTTATATGAAGGAAATTATAAACATAGGACAGAAATAAAGGATTATGAAGATACAGGAAAAGAGATTATTTATTATTTTAAAAGAGGAGGGTGGAAATAATTTTAGCATCTAAATTTTCTGCATTTAATTCCAGAATATATAAAGAATTTTGCCAATGGTCTTCTTAAAGCGAGAATTAATTTTTTTCTTTTCCTTGAGGTATTGACTACCTATATTACAGTCTCACTTTTTATATTTAGAATAAAAAAAATATGCAACAGCAAACATATATTGTCACAGCATTTTCTCTAACATTTTATTTTAGAGTATATTGTGTGTGTCTATTTCTCTGCCTCAGTGTCATAGAAAATGCTCATTAACTTTGAAAGATCAGAAACTGTTACATAGGGCCGGCCGAGTGACGTGGTGGTTAAGTGCTGGCTTTGGAAGCCAGCGGCCCCGGTTCGGGTCCCACATAAGAGGGCCAGTGACACTGCCCTCAAAAAAAAAAAAAAAGAAAAGAAACTGTTACATAAAGGATATGTCATACTGGAATCATGTAGTTTTAAATTACTTAGCTGTGGTTGTACTAGTGGTAGTAGTACAGGGAAGGGACATGAGGACTATTTTTTACAAAAGAAGGAACTAGGAGGTTGGATTCCAAGCCTGTTGCCTACATGCTCTAAGACACACAAATCAGGCAGACGATAATCAATCACACAGAACAAACAAACCATCAGAAGGCAATTAAGCAAAGAGATTTCAGTCCCATAATTGAACCTACCACGAACAAGTCACAGGATGTGCTTTAAAAAAGTTAAAAATAACCTGCCCCCATTCTTGCACCTTACAGAAGTCAAAGATAAATTTAAACCATTGTTCTTCTTTCCGCCTTTTCCCATACCTAGAGATTTTTCCATAGAAACAAGGAGACATGTATAAACCCTAGCGCAGGGAGAGAGAGGGGCTCTCTTCCACTAGTTATTGGAGACCACCTCTGTATTTATGGGGTGGCCTTTTCTTACTCTCTGCTAAATATATTTACTTTCACTTTAAACTCTTTACCTGCTCACATTTTAATTCTTTACTATATGAAGCCAAGAACCCTCTTGACCCAGGGCTTGAGTCACCACTCTGTGGAATTGGCCCCACTGGCATCAGTAGGATTATATAATGGTAGAGATTTCTTTCTCACTATTTTCTATGACCGGTCAGCAAAATTTTCTGTAAAGAGCTACCTGGTAAATAGTTTGAGATCCATGTGTCCCTGTTACAACAATTTAATTCTGTCATTGTAGAGCCAAAGCTGTCATAGGCAATACCTAAATGAGTGAGCATGGCTGTTTTCCAATAAAACTTTATGAACACTGAAACTTGGATTTCATATAATTTTCATGTACCATGCAATATTGTTCATCTTACTGTTTTTTCAATCATCTGAAAATGTAACCATTGTTAGCTCACAGATTGTACAGAGATAAGTGGCAGGTCATCTTTGGACCATGAGCTTTGGTCCACTTGTGTTCTATGGAACTAAGGAGAGATTTCGTTTCATTTTATTTCTTTGTCAGCATTTTTCTTAATTTTTTTCTCCAGCTTTATTAAATGAATTTGTAGGTCAATATTCTAGATTCTTTTTATTTTCTGAGACTGTTTTGGCTACTTCTAAGAGAGATACATTATTTTCAGATATCCAGAATGTATGGCTCTTTTTACATTGACAGAGCAAATTATTTTTCAAAAGCACTAGTCAGGTTTAATTGAGTTACAGCTTTAAAAATTAACTAGATTTGGGTTTTCAGAGTAAATATGAGAAAATGCCAAACATAAATAATTCTTGGCTCATAGCAAGCACTTAAGTAGAAGTGAATTGTTTATATTAAGATCTTTCTAAGACATTCCATTTTTCAGAATTGAAATATTGTACTAAACTTCATGAATTCAGACTAATCAGAGGAGTTCAGTCAAATTGATAGGCCAATATGAAATTTATCTGCTAATACAGTTGATTAAATAAACTTCAGAAAAACCTAATCTACTTTAATTTAAAAGAAAGCATGATTTAATGTAAATGGGTATGTCTAAATTAAGGATGCTTAAACATAATTAATATTCCTCATAGGCATAAATTATTTTCTTTAAAAACCATTCTTATATTATTTACTTAAGCTATCTATAAAGAAAGCTTTACTGTCCAAAGCAAAAATAAAGTTCAGTATAGTCTATTCAAATGCTTTCAAATACCAGTGTGAATGAATGAAACTTACATGCTTTTTTGAGATTTAAAGTGTCTCTAGGTACATGTTTATACATGTTTTCAGATTAATAACTTTGGGAGTATGACAAGATGTCTTTGGTTTAGAGAGGAAATTATGTGAGAAGAAAACTACTTTCTAACTTTCCCACAAAGGAACGTTACTTGTACCTTTTAGATTGTTAAGCAAAGAGTTTAAACCAAAGATGATCTCTGATCTAATAGTTGTTGATGAAAGAAGGGAAAAGACAAGACCAAAAGTCCAAGTAAACTTAGGGTAAAAGGATAATATAGTCACTATTGTTAGGTGGTTGATAGAGCTCACTGTACGTACAGCATCAATATTCCCTATCCAATTTCAGAAATCAATTGAAAAACAAAACAATGAAGTTAGTTTTAGAGGAGAGCAAATTATCAGCTTTACAAAGGGTAAGGTGATAAAGAGGTTGTGACTTACACTAGTAGCAAATCATCTGTCTAATAGCAAACCCCTTCTTCATTAGAAAGCTTACTCAGCTAGTCACTGGCTGTCCCCCACTGAGGCAGGCCTTTGGTACACATTAAGCAAAGAGGATCATTCAGAGCATTACACTAATGAAAGTCCTTCCTGGTGGAGGGAATTCAGAGATTAAAGGAGAGAAGGTATTGGGTGAGATAAGGGTAGGTACTTGTAGATTTTAGTTTATTTACTCTCCAGTTGGAAAATGTTCAGATCTGAGTTTATGGTATAGATTACAGGAGGAGGGAAGGAAGGAAGGAAGGAAGGAAGGAAGGAAGGAAGGAAGGAAGGAAGGAAGGAAGGAAGGAAGGAAGGAAGGGAGGAAAGAAAGGGAAAGAAAGAAGGCAGGATGGGGAGAAAGCCTAGCTTATCTCAGATCCCAGCCTTAGTTTCTACTGCCCTCTTTTCCTTAGTCCTGACCATTACTTGTCACCTACACTCCTATCCAGTCTATAGCCTCCCTCAAGGGTCTCCTGACCATTATCCAGTCTCAAACTCACTGTGAGGAACATCTTTGAAATCTGTCTCTCTTAACCAAGCTCTAGCCCCATCATAACAAACCTTATTTATTATGGGCAGTAAACTGGACAGTAACCTTATTTATTATGGGCAGTAAACTGGGCAGTAAACTGGGCTTCTGGAAAGACATTGAATGTTGGAGTAATTGTTGTGCTATAATGCTGTCCTCAAATCTCTAAGTTTATGGGTACTCACCTATCTTATGCCAGAATTTATGGGAAGCAAATATGAATAGGATTGTCTCTCAAGGAGGCTCATTCCAAAAGAAGTGAGAGGCCTGCAGCAAGGCATCAGAAAGAGGCTACAGAGGATAGAACCTTTTAAAAAGTGCTATAGAAACACAATGAGGCACAATGAATTCTGTGGGTGATAGGGAAAGAGTAGTAGGGAAGATGGTATTGGGGAGTTAAACTTAGAACTTGAAGGGTGACTCCATGTGTGTGTCACAGGAGCCTATTACAGATGAAATTGCTTTATAATGAAATTTTTAAAATTTAGATGCACTGTCTTTAAGTGATGATCAACATGGATTATTACCTTATACTGACTTCCACTCTACAGGCAATGATTAGGTTTCATGGTGTGTATAAAAATACATCTGCAATTTAAATGACCAAGTGTGATACAAAGTCACTTTATATAAGTACCATGCGCTAACCAATTATGCAAGTGGAGCTCCCAAAGTCATTTTTTTAATTTGTTCAAATTAAAACTTGATTCAAGCTGAATCATAAAAGCATATTCATTCATTCTGGGGTCACCTTTCGCTTGATAAGTCTAAGAACTCCAGGTTACCAGGTAGTAACACATATCCAGGTCAGTTCTGGTCACCGTCTTACTCTTGCATCCAAAACCAAGATTCCCCCCACAGAACTAGTAGATTCTTCAAAATTTTTCAATTGCAGCTCCATTACACCTGACACCAAAGTCAAGGGCAGCTATAGCTCTTACCAATGAAAGATGTTCTTCACTTATTCCATAGATGCTTCTATGGTTGGTGCAAGAACGCAGCTGTTGGTATGGTAGGAGGTGCTCCTGGTTGGTACCACGTCACTACTACAGCTCAAAACCAGGCATGTTCTTCGTAGGTTGGAAGACCTCACTTGCCACTGTGTCCAAGGGTACAGTAGATATTTGTTGTTTTTACCTGTCTGGCATCTGAACTCCCTTTCTGTTTTAGGAATTTAATTTTGTATGAATCTTGGCAGGCATAGGATCTGGTCTTTTCCTTAAAATCCAGAAAGGTTGAATATTTGCTCCCCCTGATCCATGGCAGCTAAGGCAAGGACAATGTATCTGTGGTGAATGCCTTGATGTATCATCCCAATTCCCCTTCAGATATAAAAACTTATTGTCCTAGCTACCAAGAATGCTGCCAGTAGATAGCCCTTGGCTGTCAGTCTCCCTCAAGGATTTTTCTCAATTGAATGGAGGTGTCTTGACAAAGGTCATGCATGTGCCCTGTACTGGGGAAGCTATGCAGTGAGTAATCAAGACTTGGGTGTAAAGGTGGCCCTCTCATCCTAATTTGGGATAGCTCTGAAAGCCCATCCCAGCTTCAGAACTCCCCCAGGTTTGGCTAACTCTTCTGATAGAACTGCATCTCAGCTCCATTCTCCCTTGCCCAATCTTGGTTTCTTCATTTTCCCGTCACAGGTATTAATTCCCAAAGCACTGTTTAATAAACTTCCCACACACTAATCTCTAGTGCAGAATTGCTTTCTAGGGAAATGACCCTGAAACATTACCTAAATTTGGCCTACTGAATGGTCCAGCCCAGGAACTTAAATTAGGAGTTAGAAACACAGAGAATCATGGGCAATTTAGAAATCATTTTGGTGGTGGTGGTGGTGGAGGATAAGGTGGTGGTGGAGAAGGTGGTGGGGTGCAGTAACTTGTGCTAGCAGACCTTCCAGGGTCTGACACGGGGGACCAGCTTTCCATATAGACTCTACTATTGGCATGATTTGGACTGTAGTGTAGGCTGCAAAGCTTCTCTTGTTCCTGCTGTTTTTCTGAGACTGATTCTCTAACTTTTTTGTTATCCTTCTAATTAATTTTTTTTTTACTGCTTCGGTTCACCAGACCTGATTCTTGGTGGTGGTGGTGGTGATGGTGGTGATTTTTCCTCAAAAAAAACAACCCTTGATATTAGTCTGGGTCTTCTGAGATACAGATGCCAAGACATGGTCAAATGTGCAAAGATTTTATTAGGAGAAATACCTGTGAAAGAAAGAGTGAGAAATCTGGGGAAGACTGGGAGAGCCATGAGACCATGAAGCATGTTTGATTCCAAGTGAAGCAGAGAAGTTAGGAAGGTTGACACTATATCTAAGGAAAGTGTTAGGACAACAAGTCACTCACCCGTATGTGGAGCCCTGTATCTCCCACGAACAAGGATGCCATAGACACTGATTGAGAACAGCTCATAGAAAGTGTGGTCTTGGCACAAATATGGACCCTACAGAGCCCAGAGTTTATGGAGATGGAAGCTCAAAACTATCCAGAAGGTCACTGAGTGTGGATATAAGTGGGGCCACTCCTGCTTCCACCATTGGTTACGAGACCCTTGTATCCTTCTTCCTAGGGACACAGCACAATAGAAAAATCTCTAATTTGATAAATATACTGCATTCTGAAGAATCACGTATCATCATTCCAGAGTGTTTCCTCCGAGCTGGGGCTTCAATTCAGCATTTAGAAGGCCATTCCAACATTCCATGAGTTTAGCTGCTTCTGGCTATTGTGGTATGGGATGTAACCAGTAAGTCCTATGGACATGGGCCAACTTCCAAGCCTCTTTTACTGTGAAGTGGGTCCTCTAATTAGATGATGCTGTGTGGGACCCACGCCTGTGGATCAGGTATCTTCAAACCCCAAGAGAGTAGTGCTGACGGAGGCTCTGCAGGCAGGAAAGGCAAATCCATATCCAGAAAAAGGACTTATCTCTGTGAGGACAAACTGCTAGCTCTTCGAAGATGGAATTCAGCTTGCCATCAAGTGGTTAGTTGGTCTAGGAATAGTGGCATATCAGGAACTCAGTGTTGGTTTCCGTTTCTGAAAATTTGCACATTCAAAAGTAGTAGTAACAAGATGAGACTTGGTAAGTGGGAGTTCAGGCTACTGGACCCACACATCTTCCTTGACACTATAGCTACTCCAATTCATGAACCATTTGTTGAATGGCTTATTACAAAAGCTGGCCAATAGTCCAAGTAATTTCGTCACTTTGTTTTTTCTGTAGATAGCAGATGCTTGCTGGTAGATATTAAATGTGAAATCAAAATTTTCACACTTCATGCCCACTCCCATATATCCATCCACATGCTTCTACCACGACCTTCTTGTCTCTAACCTTCCAATCCTTTTGGAAGGGGTCTGACCAGACCACTGCCCAGGAATCTGTATATACTCTCACTTCAGGCCACTTCTTCTACAACACTAGGTAAATGACTAAATGAGCTGCTTGCAACTCTACCCTTTGGGAAGATTTTCCCTTCACACTGCTTTCAAGGCCTCCCATGACAAATCTTTATTGCAGCCATTTTCCATTTCCAGCCTGCACTAATGTACTGAGATAAACCACTGGTAGAACAAACTCAGAGTAATTTCCAAGCCAGGGGAGAACATGGGTGTAATTGTGGCGTGTGGTATAAAGGTCTAGGCTATCTGCTCATGCTACTTATGGATGTCTTCTTGTCCTTCTGGGGATCAGTCCCAAATGTAGCATTTCTATTTTATCATGACTGCTACTGGGCCCATCCAATTTTATATCTTTGTGGATCATTGTAATGAAGTATATGTGGTCACTTGGTGTCCCACAACTAAATGTCCAGGTCTGTCCAGGTCTATCCAAGGCATAGTGATGTACCAAGATCTGGGACTTTTTAAATTTTATTTTATTGTGATAAGAACATTTAACTTGAGATCCCAGGGGTATATCTCACTTGGTCATGGTGCATGTTCCTTTTAATGTGATGTTGGATTTAGTTTGCTAGAATTTTGCATATATATTTATCAGGGATATTAGCCTTTTGTATTCTTCACCTGTGGTGATTTTGTCTGGCTGTGGTATCAAGGTAATGCTGCCCTTATAAAATGAGTTTGGAAATGTCTCTCTTCTTCAATTTTTTGAAAGAGTTTGAGAAAAATTGGCATTAATTCCTCTTTAAATATTTGGTAGAATTCACAAGCAAAGATCTGGTCCTAGGCTTTTCTTTGTTAGGAAATTTTTTTATTATTATTATTAAATTTATTGGGGTGACATAGGTTAGTAAGATTATATAGGTTTCAAGTGCACATTTTTATAATACATCATTTATGTATTGCATTGTGTGGGAGATTTTAGATTACTGATTCAATCTCCATACTAGTTATAAGCTTGTTCAGACTTTCTATTTCTTCATAACTTAGTCATGGTAGATCTTATTTTTCTAGGAATGTATCTATTTCTTCTAGGTTATCCAGCTCGTTGGTATGTAATAGTTTACAGTAGTCTTCTATTATTCTTTTCTCCCTGTAATATCAATTGTACTGCTCTTTCATTTCTGATTTTATTTACTTCAGTATTTATTTTTGTAGTTAGTTTTGCTAAGTGTCTGTCAATTTCGTTCATCTTTTCAAAAAAAACCCAACTTTTAGTTTTGTTAATTTTTTTCTATTTTTTTTCTATTTTCTATTTTTCAGACATTATTTCTTTGAATAAGCTTTGCAACTCTTTCTCTTTTTCTTCTTCTGGGATTCTATAATGCACACAATGGTCTGTTTGATGGTGTCCCACAAGTTCCTTGATCTTTCTTCACTTTTTTTCATGCTTTGTCCCCTTTACTGACTGAATTATTATGAGCTTTTTCCAAGTTTGCTGATTCTTTCTTCTGCTTGATCTATTCTGCTGTTGAAGTCCTCAGTGAATTTTTTGGTTCAATTGTTGTGATTTTCAGTTTTATGATTTCTTTTTGGTACTTTTCAAATATTTCCTATCTGTTAAAATACTCATTTTGTTCATGCATTGTTCTCTTGACCTTGGTGAGCATCTTCATGAGATGCTTTAAATTAAATATCAAATAAATCACATTACTCTGTTTTATTAGGGTCACTTCTAGAGTTTTATCTTGTTCCTTTGTATGGAACATATTTCCCTAATTCTTCATTTTCCTTGACCATCTGTGCTTATGTCTGAAATACACTAGCCAACGCTGATCTCTTGGTAAGCATTGTTCCCTCCACACATTCCAAATTCCTGAATCATCACACATTCCATGCTCTCCAAGGTTACCATGTAAAATCTTTAGCAATTTAGCCTCCACTGTGTGTCAGGGATTGTCTGTGTTCCATCTACCTCTAGACAGCATTTTCTTCACTGACAGTGGGTGAGATGGGACCAAATCCCTATCTTATCATTTGATTCTCAAACTACTGGTACCGCTTGTGTTAATTCAGGTTTTTTGTTAATCCAAATGCCAAGATGAAGTTAAATCTGCAAGGATTTTATTAGGAAAAAAGCCAGTGAGAGACAATGGGAGGAAACCTGGGAAGATACAAAGAGCTGTCAGACCAATGCAAGTCTAACCCCAAGTGAGGAAGGGAGGGAAAGAAGATTGTGTGGAAGTGTCCTAGATTATGTGAAGTCTAAGAAAAGTGTATCCAGGCCTTCAGGGAAGTCCTCAAGATAAAGTTGCTGGAGAGGATCCCAATGTCTCCTAAGAATGGGATTTCTTTAGTAGCCCTCCCTTGTTCAATCAAGGGCTCGGTGTAGCCCCAGGTAAGTGTACCTCAGTGAAAACCTTTCAATAGATTTCTGATAGATTTCAGAATGCAGCAACTGTGGCCCTTGGTAAATTTCAGTCCTTGGAACTGATTGAGGCATATTCTCAAGATCACCACATCTACTTGTCCAAAGACAACATGATCTATCTTGGGCACCTATAGCGCTTCAACATTTGATTGAGCAGTAGCTCTGATATGGGCCAAATGAAAGGGCTTCCTAGGATAAAAACTTTAAGTCTCCTTTTTCCTAGTGTCCGAGCTCCCTAGCCCCTGGTTGTAATCATTTTTCAAATCAGTTTCTTAATCATAAACAATAAGATTGTTTTAACCTGAATCATAGAAATCTCCTACCCCCTGCTTTAGATAATTACCCTAAAGCTTGTGATTTATGCTTGTTGACTACAGTCATTGTAGCACAGAGTTCTTTCCAGGCCTAGCTCCTGGGTGAACAATAACTGAATGGCTGATTAAACCAGAAAAATGGCCACAGCCTCCATGAAACAACTTTTTCATTACGCAGTCACCCTGTGTCAATGGCTTTGAGTCCTGCTTCTTGGGCCAACACTTTTAATTCTATTAACTAAAATCCATCTCACCTCATCTAAGGGCAGATAGGTTTCAAGTGATACCCCACCAAGACTTCCAGTCCCGACCACAGAGGTCAACGTGGTCCTCCAGGTGGATCTTGATACCCCTTCCCCTCATCTAAGATCAGAAAGGGGAGGGTCCTGTGAATCCCCATGAGGTAGGGTCAATGGCCACATTCAGCAGAAAGTAGGTACAGAAGAAGAGATCTCCTGTCCCTCAACTTCCCATAGAGATTTATGGGGATCCTGTCTCTCAAGGAGGACATAAGACAGGTAGTGAGAGACAGGAACTGGGTCTCTGAGATGCCTGGATACATCAGGTAACATTCCTGCACATCCAACATGACCTATGGAAAATAACTGCCCAAAAGACCTCCTCTCCATCCAAACTTTCCCTTGTTTACCATATCCATTAGCCATTACAAGAAAGCTAAAGAATACAAACTACCTAGCTAGATTAGACCAGTCACTCACACCTGCGCAGTAAGACTACAATGACCTTCATCTCACCTTGGCCTTATTATACCATCATTATAATATCATACATATTCCCAGAAGTTCATTAATATCATTATAGCAACTGAATTCTGGGAAGAAACATGTGAGTCTAAAAAGATGAGGTAATAGCCTCTTATCAATCACAGGTATCAATCAAACAGCCCCACAATTAGAGAGGAGTAAGCCATTTTAGAAAAAAAAAAAAAAAACAAAACAGACAAAGACCACCAAGTCCTCATTAGTTGGGACACTTGAGCCACTCTTTTCTGCTAGGTCTGCTCCCACCTCTTTGGAGTATACTTTCATTTCTAATAAACTACACTTTCACCACTATATTACAGTGTCTCATTCAATTCTTTGCTCAAGACATCAAGAGCCTGGATGCTGTGCCAAGAAGGGCCTGCTCTCCGATAATAGCTCCAAACCCCTTTCTCTTAATCAAAGGTCACATATAGGACTGAGCTTCCAACACTACATGTTAGATTTACTCCCAATATTTACGTAGATTCTTCTTTTCAGGACACTGAATTGGGACAGATCTGGCATCTACTGCATTATGCACTGAAACCTGTCTCTTGTTTTTGACACTGAAACTTCACTCATTTATGATTCATATGAATGACACTTTTTAAATGAGAGATGCTCTTGATTGCCTACCCAAATTTTATCCTCTCCTTATATAACTACACTAATGGTTTCTTTCTGTCAGGACCCCAATTTTGTTCTGATATCCACTTTACTGTGTGGAATTGGGCTTTTGAAAGAAAGCTGGTGTGAACAAAAAAATGGGTTCTATGAAAAGTTACCTCACAGGGTATTCTGATCATAAATTCCTAACTAAGCAGTTCATAGTGGGTAGTCAAGCCCCAGGCGTATAATTTCTTCAGTAAAAGGTTTATCTCCCATCTTAAGCAAGCCCTGTCCATTGTTTCTGTGCATCTAGTTCAACACTCCTTTAGAATAATCTTGTTAACTATCTTGTAATCTAGTCCCTGCCTTGCTTTCTTCCACCTCTCTGTGATCTTCCTCACCTTCCCTCCTTAATTTCAAATGCATAAAAGAAACTGAAAAACTGTTATTCTCTGGAATATTTGAGATCTTGCTCTCTGGTTATGTTGTCAGTTTGGCTCAAATAAACTCTCATAATAACTCTCTACATATTTAGGCATGGGCATGAGATAAATTCTGGCCAATGAAACATGAGGGATGGCTGGTAAAAAGGAGAGATGCGCGCGTGCACACAGGATACCCTTGCACTTCTGCTGGACATTGTTCTGGCTGTGATACTACATTGTCTTATAATCATGATCGGGCCATCTGAGGACACACATAGCCTGAAAGCTTAGGACAAACCTGCCAAGGAAGGAAAAACAAAAAGATGGAAAGAAAATAAGTTTTGTTGAGCTATTGAATTAAACAAACTTGGAGCTAGCTTACCTTTGGACTTATTACACAAGATGATACCTTTTCCTTACCATTTGAGCCAGTTGGATTGAATTTTTCTGTTAACATGCAACCAAAGACACCGTAAATGATATATAGTTCAATACTAATTCAGTTTATGATTTCAATACATTATTTAACTGAGTCTACTATATCGCTGAGAGAATCAACTATACAACAAATCCCACATACTGGAGGATATTCAAAGAGAGAAATGATTTTATATATATATATATATATATATATATATATATCTTGCACTTAAATATATATATATATATATTTATATATATATATATATATATATATATATATATATATATTGCACTTAACTTTCAGGAAAGCTTCTCTGCTTTTTAAATGCACTTCTGATTCACCCTGTTGATTAAACTCTGCACTGCAAACAAGACCTCTATCCTTAGGTCTGCTGCCTCCCTTCTATTTTCATCCTTTAGTCATGACTTGTTGCTGGCAATTCAGAGAAGCAACACTTACCAATAAAATAGTACTTCCCAGTTTTACCCAGGAAAGGGACTGCTACTTCCATTTACTGTGAAAATTGCTTTGGGGTTCAGACTGTTGGCTAAAAATAATGCAAAGTCAGAGCTGGCAACATGATGATGCTGCTTTCTGGGTATGCAGTGCCCTCTGTTCATGCTCCACAGCTTCTACATGGCTCCAAATCTGCCTGGCTAATGACCAATATGCCAGTGATGACCATGTCTTATATGAGGAAATCAGCTAGTACTCTGACCTGATTCTGCTACTTGCTGAGATTATGTGGTAACCAGAAAAAAAATGGACCTAAACAAGGGCAGCACTTGTTGAGTCTTCACTAAATCTAGTGTATGTGGTTTAGAAAGATTGGTAAGAGAATAGAAAGGAGCAAGAAGGAATGATTTGTGAATGGTTAACTTTAAATTGTCACTTTATACAACTGTATAAAGTGTATTATATATAGCATATACTTGTATAAAGTGATTCTATTAGACGGTCCCCAATAAAACACACACTGAAATTCCATTATTTCTAATTTTTACAGAAAACACCAGAAATTTAATGAAGTGTTACATTGGTCCTCAGATAGGCTTTAACTTGCAGTAGGGGAAGGGGTGGGTGCCAAATGGATAGAGGAAGTAGCAATATGGCATTATAGAACAACCACTGGAAGAATTCAAAAGATCTCATTTGTAACCCTAGTCCCTCCGGCTGTGTGACTCTCTGGTAAGTAATTTTATCATCTGGAATATGGGCATAATTACATCTGTTCTGTCCATCTCACTGAGATCACACACTGTAAATGGGACATTTGGCTATAAACTCAAACCTAGTTTACCAACACATTAGAAAATTGGAATTGTTAAAGTTGTCATTTCTTGTGATTAATCTTAAAATTTGAAGGTATAGCATTAAAACATAATTCAGTGAAGCCTAATTTCCAGTCTAAAATGCAACTTACTCTATGAATGTAACTTTTAATATTGTACTAACTTACCCAGGGATGGAACTCAGAATACTTGTTGAAGGAGATAAATAGCATGTTCCTTAAAGTAATATCCTTGGTAATAAATTCCCTCATCTAGGCCTTTGGTATGAGTTGCAAAAAATGTTTGAGGCTCTAATCTCTGATGAGATAACCTATTCAGCTGATTAAAGTTATTTCTTTAAATTTTAGCCTCTGGGAAGAGGTGACAAGGTTAACATTTTGTTATGTAAATTAAGAAGTCTAACCAGCACAGGATGTGGACTACAGCATAGGGAATAGAGTCAATAGTATTGTAACAGCTATATACGATGTAAGAGGGGTAGTAGATTGGGGGAGGGTGGTTATCACTTTGTGAGGGGTGTAAATGTCTGACTATTACATTGTTTTGTACACCTGAAACTAATTTTTTTTAATTAAAAAAAAGAAGTCTAAGCAGTATATTCAACCTCTGAAAAATATGGCACAAAGTGTCTGCATTTAAATCCAGGATTTTAAATAGGAAGCAACTTTAAGCCCACTCTAGCTTTGAACCAGTGCTCTGTTGAGAAACATAAAACTTCAGTTTGAAAAAGAACTTGGTATCAAATTTTAACAAAATATTCAGCAAACTGATGGTTCTGATAGTTTGAATATAATAGGCAATATCTCAAAAAATGGCAGTGGGGGAACTACTCTTTAAACATATCAATAAAATATATTAAATGGATTAATTTGAAGTTAATTTGGTGAAATTGGGGTCTACAGAGTGAGAACACACTTTCATATTCTAGTTGCAAGAGTTCTTTACTTAGCTATATTTAACTAAAGTGACTAATGAAGATAATTATGGACAAAGGGACTACCAGGTCTTAGCTAAGTAGAGTTCTGGGTTATTCAAATGTCAAAGTAGTTGTTCTATGACTATGGAGTGTAAAAAGTTGACATAAGTGGAGCCATTTTAAAATGGAACCAGAGCAGCCATTCCAGAGAAACTGCCTTGTAGGTCTTTTTTTCCTTTTAACGAATAAATAAACTTTTTTTTATTACATCAAAAGGGATTTGTGCTTTTTGTTTATTTGTTTTTTGTGTTTTTTTTCCCCCATTAGTTTCAGGTGTACAAAATCCTTGAGCCTTGGAATGTTTGAACTAGGCAAAATAAACTTTTGACTGGGCCAAAGCAACACTGTCTTCCAAACTGTTTGTAAAGCTAACAGAAAAGCAGATATCCTGACCTCAAGAACTGATAATTATGAGCATTCTTTATAATCAGTATCCAGCCATGTTTAGCTAATGAGTAACCCGCTTTGCTAGCACCAATAGAAATTCCCTTCTTTTATTCATGTAATTATTTCTCTTTCTTTTGTCATAAAAACCCCTTGCCTTCACCCTGTAATAGGAACACAATTTGGGTATCTGCCTCAATCTGTACCCTTGGATTACAATTCTGAGATCTCAAATAAACACTTGTTGCCTCTTATTTTGGCTTTCTATCTTTAGGTTAACAGGAGCATAGAAACTTAGTCCTCACATACACCATTAGTGTTCTGTGCTACAACCACATTTCAAATCAGAACTGCCTTGTTAGGAGCTCTGTCCCCAAATCTGCTGTTCTAATCATCCAAGTCTATGGTTTCCCACTGGGTTTTATTGTACTTGAGATATGTTTTTAGAAATAATACAGCATTTATACTAGTAAATGCAATTAATTATTGGGCTGCTTCATTTGTATTCTACCTTTATATTTAAATTAGCCTGGAGCTTTCTTCTTCTTCTTCTTCTTCTTCTTCTTCTTCTTCTTCTTCTTCTTCTTCTTCTTCTTCTTCTTCTTCTTCTTCTTCTTCTTCTTCTTCTTCTTCTTCTTCTTCTTCTTCTTCTTCTTCTTCTTCTTCTTCTTCTTCTTCTTCTTCTTCTTCTTCTTCTTCTTCTTCTTCTTCTTCTTCTTCTTCTTCTTCTTCTTCTTCTTCTTCTTCTTCTTCTTCTTCTTCTTCTTCTTCTTCTTCTTCTTCTTCTTCTTCTTCTTCTTCTTCTTCTTCTTCTTCTCTCTCTCTCTCTCTCCTCTCTCTCTTTCTCTCTCTCTGCTGCTCCTGGAGAAGATCGTTATCAAACCAAGAACAATGAGACAAGAGCCACATAAACAAATATGATTGGCTGAAGAATGTTAGTATTTTGATAATATAAGACAGAGAAGAATGAGTTTTTTTGGCAGTTGATGTTGATCATTAAAATAGCTTCTGTTTGGAAAATATTAGCACATATATTTAGAGAGTTTTTTACCTTGTGTTTAGTTTTCGTTCTATTGAAGCAGAGGGATATTCTAAGGATGAAAATACCCTTTAGACATAACTGAAAATTACCTATCATCATGTGCAAAGAGGGGCTATTTAGCAATTCATAAAACCAGTTCATAAATTGTAAAGAATGATAAACTTTCTCTTGGATTTGTTTCACAGTGTGCCATTCAGTGATAGTAATTTATGTCTGTGGGTAAATTTTGCCAGGTAGCTAAAAAAAAAAAAAGAATTACCCATTAAGATGTAGCCTCTGGGCGAATAAGCCTCTCATCTCTGGTGGACTATTGGTAGAATTTGGAAGGAAATGGAACCTGCTAGAATTAGTATAAAAATGACATTGAAAATATGGTCTTACTCTTAAGGGACTTGTAATAGAATTGCAGAGGAAAAGGTAACATGATAGAAGAAGATAAGCAAGTGAGACACTATTACAAAATTTATATAATCACTGGGTGATTATAAAAGCAGTACCTGTGGAAGAGAGCAAGAGATGGTCACATTCACACAAAGGAGAATCTAGTCATTCTGGAAACAATGAGCCTTGATCCAGGCATTAAAAAAAAAGGTTGAAGCAGAATTGATAAAGATGTGAGGAAGCAACATCTATTTGCTGCTGCTAGGAGTTTAATTACACATTTCTGAAAGATAATTTGCCAGTATGTTTGAAAACCTTTGAACATAATACTTTCTCATAATCCAGTAATTTTATTTCTCAGAATTTAATTTAATGACCTAATTTGAGATGCTATTAAGGATGTTTACTGTAGCATATTTTATGATACCAAACTGTTGGGAGCAAATCTAGATTTAGGGATGGTTAGATAAATTAAGATGCATTGTGGAATTATGCTTTGGAACAAACAGAATGACTTGGAGAATTCCTAAGTTATCTTAAGTTTAAAACAGCTGACAAAAAGTCTTTGAAGTTGCATCTCAGAGTTTCTCAATGAAAAAGTATGGGGAAAAATGGATAAAAGACTGATGGCCATACACTAAAATGTTAGTGTAAGATGGTGATGGGTTATTTTAATTCTCTTCCTTAGGTCTTATTTTCTGAATTTTCTCAATACATATACTTTACTTTTATAATTAATATTTTAAAAAATAGACCTATATGAAGTGGTGGAAAGATAGCCTTGATGCAGAGAAATTGATGGAGAAGTGACAAGAAATTATTCCCAAGATGGGGTGGCCTGAAGCAGGACAAAACAAAGTTGGGCAAAACAAAGACCGACTTCACTGAAACCATAGGGTACTGTTGTAGCTGGATAGAAGTGGGGTGCAGTGGATGGAATGCCATGAATATTAGGCTCAACAAATTAAGTCAGGGAGCTGCCTTAGACTCTCACGCAGAAAAATATAGTGCTAGAATCACAGTTTGTTTGGGAAGGTTTCCTCTGGAGCATTATGGCTATGTAAAGAGAAAGGCATCCGGGCCAAAAAATACTGATTATAGGGTAATATACTCTGTAAGTGGAACACATAATTGGAAGAAATAATTTGCCATTGTTTTAGAAATTTAAAAAACAACAGTAATATATGCTATTTATATACTTCCATATTGCTTGGATTTCCTAAAACCAAGTAGGAAGATAAAGTTTCATTCTTTCCTGAATTACTCTCTTCCCTCCCTCCCTCCCTCTCTCCCTCCCTCCCTCCCTCCCTCCCTCCCTCCCTCCCTCCCTCCCTCCTTCCCTTCCTCCCCCCCTCCCCCCCTCCCTCCCTCCCTCCCTCCTTCCCTCCCTCTCTCCTTCCCTCCCTCCTTTCTTTTCTCCCTTCCTTCCTTATACAAAATTGATAGCACTATACATGTTATTCTGTAACATGTTTTTTTCCCCACATAGAATAATACTGGGTTGTCAGAAAAGTCATGACGTTTTTTTTCTGTTTTTCATTGCAAAAATGCCTCATGAGGGCCGGCCAAGTGGCGCGGTGGTTAAGCGCTGGCTTGGGACGCCAGCGGCCGGGTTCAGATCCCACATGAGGGCCAGTGACACTGCCCTCTTAAAAAAAAAAATGCCTCATGACTTTTCCGACAACCCAATACATTTTGTCAGGTCAATATATAATATAAAATCTACAGAGGTTATTTTAAGTCGAATTGTGACACATTTTCTTCTGCATCATAATTTGTCATCTAAATTGGTTCAGATCAGAAACTTTTATAATTTTGCTCAGAGAGCTTTGTAACATGTCCCAAATGACCCAGCTCCCAAATACCAGAGCTAGGATTAGAGCACTGGCCTCCTAACTCAAGTGAATGTTCTTTCTGCTAACTGCTTACTTGCCCACCCTGTTGAGAATTAATGTACTATTAATAGATTCTGTCTAGGTAGTAAGTTTTATAAGGGAGATATGGATGAATATATATGTATAAGGGAGGTTCCTTCATGAGTTAACATTATACACAGTGGAGAGAAAAAATGCAGACTCCACACTGAAAATACAACTTTGTCAACTTCTCTGAATTTCCCAGGCTTGGCCAGATCCCAAGTTGTGGTCAATAAAGGAGAGAAGCCATTCCACAGCTATTAAGAGATTACAATATATGTTTCATGTTTCTCAAACACCAAAAAGGAAAATGGACTCTGTGGACTAAAGCATAATAAATGAACAAAGCAAAAATAATCACTGCTCTGGCCAAGTTCTCAGAGGATCTGTGCACAAGCTCCTTGCTCAGAGCAAATTCATCATGCTGTTCCTAGGAAATCTTAATTCTATCACTAGCCCAAAGTAAGACAGTAAATCAATTCACAGCATCCATATGATACATTTTCCATGGCTCTAGCAAGAATTAGGAGTTTAACCTTCAAAGTACTCCTGAGCTCACCCTTCAACTTCCTGGTGGGACAGGTTAGTATTTTGTGATTTGAATGCCACAAAGCAAATTGGAGGGTTTGGGAAGTTAAAGCCAGGCTTCATAGACATTGTGTTTGCATGGTAGAAAACAGATGTTTTGGAAGGATATTAAATGTGCCTTCAAACTGCATAAGCATTTCTTACTCAGGTCCATCTGAGAAAACACATCATCAAAATATCTGCTGGGCACCATGCTGAAACCTTCTGTCTTCTGAATTACAAATTACACTTGGTTGCAGCCTGCCTTAATGTTTTCTTTATTCCCTTAGCAGCATTCCTGAGGCTCTGCTCTATCACTGGAGACACCCAGGAAAGTGATACAGCCCTTGTTACTGAGTTGCTCACAGTTGACTTGGGGAAAACAAGGACACAAGCATGATGAGAGAGAGAGCACATTCATAGAACAATGTACTCACAAGTAAAAATTATTGTAGAACAGTCCACCTCTTTATTCTTTTCTAGGACTTCAGGGAAAGCTAAAGAAGTAGAGAATGTTGATAAATAGTCTAGATATTACCTGTCATGATTTATAATGACTATTAAGGAAGCATATTTCAAGAAGTAGATAAAGTGATCATTAAGGACTTTTTTAAATTATAGGCAGTCACATCCACAATATTATTTGTTCTTTGCCTAAGCTTGGCATCAAAATAAATATTTCCAAAAGCTTGAAAAACTGAGTGATTTCTGCCATATGAATGCCTGTCTGAGAAATTATTGCAGAGGGTCTCTAAGAAATGTACTAAGTGCGGCGAAGGCGGGTCTCACAGCCATTGATAGGAATTTTAATAAGGATTGCTAGGAAATAAGCAAGAGTCCAGTAAATTAACATCATATATTTGACAAAAATGAAATCAAAAGGCATGAATATGTTTTCAAAAATGTAAAAAAGCCCAGAAAATAAAAACCATTGCATTCAATAGCTTGCCAAAGAAAAGATGGAAAATTCCTCAGAAACCAATCTTCACCATGAGTAAGCATTAAATATTAAGTGTTCTGCTTCAGGTCAAACAAGATTGAGTGACTAGCCTGAACTGGAATTTTTAATTCTGATTTAGTTGGATTGTCCAGTTAGAAGCAAGATTCTGTTTGGTTCACAACAGAAAGTAATTTTCCTTTAAAAAGCAAAGAGAATGGAGAATATAAAATGTGCATGAAATTCAGTACATTAGTAGGAGTTATCTACTACTCCAGAGCTTTGTTCAATAATTCATATTCGTATAAGTTTATATAGCTATGTATATGTATACTGGTGAATCATTATTCTATAAAAAAATGTTCATGACAATTTACATTGTTAAATTTGAACTTGTTTAATAATTCTTATAATCACCAGCTCTACTGGTTCTTGAGAATAAAGCACAATATAGGCATTGTGAAAGAATCAGATAGAAACAGTGTGACTGCCCGGCAAGCACTCACAATCTAGATGGGCTACAGGGGGTGTCAATAGATGCATTTTCTATTTTATTTGTGAGTTAAATTTCACAAGGAAGTACATAACTGATTGCCAAGTAAATGGTTCAGATGTGCGACAGTTACTTTATGTGTCACCTTGGCTGAGCTAAGGAATGCCCAGATAGCTTGTAAAACATTATTTCTGGGTGTGTCTCTGAGGGTATTTCCAGAAAAGTTTAATTAACATTTGACTCAGCAGAGTGAGTGACAAGATCTACCCTCACTGAGGTGGGCAGACATAATCCAATGTGCTGAGGGCCCATGTGGAACAAAAAAAGCAAAGAAAGGGTGAATTCTCACTCTGTCTTCCTGAGCTGGGCTTTTCCTGCCCTCACACCAGAGCTCCTGGTTCTCTGGCCTTCAAATTCCAGTATTTACACCAGCGGCCCTCGGGCTCTCAGGCCTTCAGACTTAGACTGAATTATACCACCAGCTTTTCTGGGTCACAGATTGTGGGACTTCTTAGTCTCCATAACCTCGTGAGCCAATTTCTATAATAAATCTCCTCTTACGTATGTCCTATTGGTTCTGTTTCCCTGGAGAACCCTAACTAATACAAGAGGCAAGTCTAGCAGCTGAATTAAAGAATTGCCTCAAAAACATATGAACTAAAGATTTAAATTACCTATTTCAGTCCAGGCACTGTAAGGAACAGGACGAACAAGGTCCTAGCACACTTGAAACTTATATTCTAATGAATGGAGGGGCAAAGTGCTAACAAGCAAAGAAACAACTAATGAGGTGATTTCAGCAATTTTTTATTTCTTGTTCACTGTTATTACTCCAAGGCTTGCTCTCTCTCTCTCTGTCTCCCTCCCCGCATCTATATAAAACAAAGGACCCTCCGTATGTAATAGATCCTCCTCATTTATTTCTGCAAAAATTGCCAATAATCTCTTTAAGAGGCCAAAAGAGGCATAGAATTTTAAAAATTACAATGATAAATAATTTTTGTAGGAAGAATTTGTGCTAAACAGAAAGGTAAATTTCTGCTGAAAATGTGGAGGAGTTATGAAAAAAATTACATGAAATTTTTTTTTTAAATCATAAGGAAGTAACAGACAGAGGATACATACAATTTAAAGTCCAAGGGTATTTTGTAGACAATCGTTCATGTAGCTAAAATCCTGCAGTGTTGCTTCTGTTTTACAGTATATCTAATATCCATATGTGTCTGGGACAGATGGAGGGCTCTCAGTTCTCTTCCATTGACCAATTTGTCTAACTGTGGGCAAAACTACACCTTTAACTTTATAATAGGTCACAATATATGGCCAGGGAACACACCCTTCTCCTTCTTTGGGAGTGACTTGACCTTTTTAAGCCCTAAGCTTCTCCTGAGATACTTAACCATTAGTTTGCTAAGTTCTTCAGGACACCCTGTAGAAGTTTTTATTGGAATTGCATTAAATTAATCGATCAATCTGTGAAAAATTGACCTCTTTAAAATGTGTTTTTCTAACTGTGGACATGATACAATTTATTTTTATTTTTTAGGTTGTCTTTAATATCTTTCAATGAAGTTTGGTAATTTCCTGTGTACAGGCTCCGCAAATGTTGTCTTGGGTTTATTTCTAGGCACCTTATACTTCGCGTTACTATTAGAAAATATCATTTATTTTAAAAATATTGTCTCACTTTGTTCTGGTAAATGCCATTGAGGGGGTGTATCAATCATATATTCATTTACCTTGCTAAATTCTCTTATAATTCTCTTATAATAATTTGTCTCAACAATAATTTCACTATACAATATGTCCAGTTTGCCTATATATTTTTTTTTGCTGGAGATAATCCTTAGGCAAATATATCCCCCAAAATAATGACAATTTAGGTTTACTCACTTCATTCTTCTTTTTTTAATTTTTAAAAATTTCTGTTTGCATTAACACAACCTCTGGAACAATGATAAACAGAAACAGTAGAAGCAGGCCTCCTTGTCTTATATGTAAGTTTTTTAAAAAAATTTCTAAAGTTTCACCAAAAAGATTGATGATAGCAATAAGTTTCTGGTAGTCACCCTTTATAACATGAAGATTTCCTAGTTTTCATTGTTTTTTAGAACTTTATCATGGCAGTTTATTGAATTTTTATCTCTACCTTTATTTAGATATAATTGCCATATAACATTGTGTAAGTGTGTAAGGTATATAACATGTTGATTTGACACACTTATATTATAATATCATTACCACCTTAGCATTAGCGGACACCTCTATCACATCACAAAATTATTTATTTTGTGGTGAGAACATTAAAAAAATCAACATACTTAGCAACTTTCAAGTATATAATATAGTATTGTTAACCATTCACAGTGATATGTATTAGATCTCCAGAGCTTATTCATCTTTGAACTGGAAATTTGTACCTTTTGACTGACAATTCCCCATTTTCCCTACCACCTAGATCCTGGTAACGACAACTCTTTTCTCTATTTTTATGAATTCAGATTTTTTAAATCTTATATATAAGTAATACCATACCATATCTGTCTTTCCTTCTAACTTATTTCACTAAGCCTATTTTCCTCAGGGTCCATCCATGTTGTCATAAATGGCAAGATTTTATTCTTTCTTATGGCTGAATAATATTCCATCGTATATTATGTGTACCAAAACTGCTTTAACCATTCATTTTTTGACAGACTCCGGTTGTTTATATCTCTTGGCTATTGTGAATAATGCTGCAATGAACATGGGAGTGCGGATATCGCTTTGAATTCCTGTTTTTTATTCCCTTTGGTTATATATCCAGAAGTGGTATTGCTGGATCAAATGGTAGTTTTATTTTTTAATTTTTTGAGGAATCTCCATACTGCTTTCCGTAGTGGCTGTATGGATTTACATTCTCACCAACAGTGCACCAGGATTCCCTGTCTCCATATCTTTGCCAACATTTACTTTTGTCTTTTTGGTGATGGCCATTCTAACAGGTGTGAGGGGACCAACTACAAGTGTTTTGGGCTCTCATAAATGTCTTCCAGAGAAACAATATTTTCACGCTTAATGCTCTGACAGGACTGATCCCCTCTCCTCTTGTAATTTTTCTTTCTTATACTCTCCACCTTTGATTTTTGGGAGCAAAGTGCTACTGGCTTTGTAGAATGAGAAATAGTTCTGTTTTTCAGCTCTCTGGAAAACTTTTGAAATTATTTGGTAGTTGAAAGTTTAATACCCCATCTGGGCTTTTTCGTTTGCTTTATATGTGAGAGAAGATTTCAACTAATGACTACAATGATATGGTTATAGGAATTGTCAAGCTTTCTAACTTTTTTTTTTGCCTTAATTTTGTTAATTTACATTTTCAGAACTTATCTATTTTATTAAGTAGCTTTCAATTTATTAGGGGGTTTTTTGCTAACTTTTCATAATACCTTTGCAGCCTTTGACATGTCAGTAGTTTTGTGTGCTTTCCTTTCTTTTTCTAAAGGTTTTTATTAAAAAACACAGTTAACATAGAATATTATATTAGTTGTTCAACATTTATATACTTAAAGAAGTGATCACCATGATAAGTTCAGCAACCATCAGACAACATATTACGGTGTCACAATATTATCAACTATATTCCCCATGCTGTACATTACATCCCCATGACTTATTTGTTTTATACCTGGAAATTAGGACCTCTAATTCCCCCTTCACCTTTCCCCTCTTTTTAATTTTTCAGTTACAGTAGAAATTCAATATTACTTTATATTAATTTCAGGTATACAGCATAGTGGTTAGACATTTATATAATTTAAGAAGTGATCCCCCTGACTACTCTAGTACCCACCTGGCACTATACATAGTTAACACCATATCACTGGCTATATTCCTTGTGCTTTACTTTACATCCCCATGACTATTTTGTAACTACCAATTTGTACTTCTTAATTCCTTAACCATTTTTACCCACTGCCCCAACCCCCCTCCCACCCCAATAAATCTAGTACCCATCTGACACCGTACATAGTCAATACAATAATATTGACTATATTCCTTACGCTATAGCCTACATCCCCATGACGACTGTGTAAAAACCAATTTTTACTACTTAATCCTTTTCCCTTTTTCACCCATCCCCGACCCACCTCCCACCTGGCAACCATCAAAATCTTCTCTGTATCTATGAGTTTCTTTCTGTTTTTTTTTTTAAGGCCTGATTATTTTTCTTTAATTCAAAATACAACTGGCTATCATAAGCGTTGTACAGCAAGGCATAAATTAGAGATCAAATATATACACATATCAGGGATTTGGCGTGAAGAGCCAAGGACGACTCTATGTGCATCTGTGAGGATAACAATGGGCCACAGTGGGTGCAGGAGAAGAAATGTGGAAAAGAGGGAACAAAGCTCTTCCAAGACAGCCTTCGTAATCACCGAAGGACTTCCCGGGAACGCTTTTCTGAAGCTTTATGTCCAAATCCACATCCAAATGATTGATGTTTTACGTGCCTAGGAGGCTTTGGGGTCCTCAGATGGAGAAGGAAGTGGGGCTGAGGAGACTGGGGGGTCCGCCGCGCCACGGGGAGGGGCTTGTTACAAACCCAAATTGGACTGCATCTCCCTGGCTTCATCGCTTTTCTTGGTAATCATCTCTTCTCTGGTGGTCATGGTGACTCTGCGCCTGGTCACCTCAGAGGCCAGGTCCTCGTAGGGCAGGTTCATGCCACTGTACGTGGGGCTCTTCTGAGACATGGCTCTATGCTGAGGACATGCACCTGTGAATCTTTTGATGTCCGAACAGCGTGGTCTGGAAACACCTCCACACTTCAGCTCATGGTCTTGGAAAGAAATCAGTTTCTTTCTGTTTTATTTGTTTATTTTGGACTTTAGATTGCATATATAAGCCAGATCATATTGCATCTGTCTTTCCCTGCCTGACACTCCACTCAGCACAGTACCCTCCAGGTCCATCCACTGTCACCTCAGATGGCAAGAACCCATTCCCTTTCTGGCCGAGCAATATTCCATTGCATGTATGTACTGCCTCCTCTTTATCCTCTTCTTCCATTGACAGACACTCAGGCTGCCTCCACATCTTGGCCATTGTAAACAGTGCTGCAGTGAACATGTGGATGCACACATCCCCTCCAATTAGCATTTTGGGTTTCTTTGGATAAATACCCAGAAGTGGGATTACTGGGTCATTCTTTGTCTCGTGTTATAGCCTTTGTTTTAAATTCTATTTTTTCTAGTATAAGTATTGCTACCCCAGATTTTTGTTTGTTTGTTTCCATTTTCATGAAATAGTTTTTTCATACTTTTACTTTTCATCTGTTTGTGTCTTTCATTCTGAAGTGAGTCTCCTGTAGGCAGCATATGTAAGGGTTCTGTTTTCTTATCCATTCAGCCCTCCTGAGTCTTTTGATTGGAGCATTTAATCGATTTACATTGAAAGTAACTGTTGATAGATATGTAGCTATTGCCATTTTATTATATATAATTTTGATCTTTCCCACACCCATCTTTAAAAAGCCCCTCTAACATTCCTTGTAATACTGGCTTGGTGGTGATGAAGTCCTTTAGCTTTTCCTATCTGAGAAGCTCTTTATCTGTCCCTCAATTTTAAATGATAGCTTTGCTGGGTTGAGTAACCTTGGTTGTAGGTCCTTACTTTTCATCATGTTGAATATTTTGTGCTAATCTCTTCTGGCCTGCAATGTCTCTGTTGAGAAATCAGCTCACAATCTTATGGGTGCTCCCTTATAAGTTACTAGTTGCCTTTTTCTTGCTACTTCTAGGATTCTTTCTTTGTGTTTAACCTTTGCCATTTTAATTATACTGTGTCTTGGTGTAGGCCTGTCTTGGATTCATCTTGTTTAGGACTCTGTGTTCCCAGGGCTTGTATGTCTATTTCCTTCACCAGGTTCTGGAAGTTTCCTGTCATTATTTCTTCAAACAGGTTTTTAATTCCTTGCTCTCTTCTTCTTCTGGTACCTCTATAATGAGAATGTTGGTATGCTTGATATTGTCTCGAAGGTCCCTTAAACTCTCCACCATTTTTTTTTTTTGAGGGAAGTGTCACTGGCCCTCATATGTGGGACTGAACCAGGGCCGCTGGCTTCCCAAGCCAGCGCTTAACCACTGCACCACTCAGCCAGCCCTCTCCACCATTTTTTCGATTCTTTTTTCTTTTTGCTGTTCTGGTTGGGTGTTTCCTGCTACCTTGCTTTCCAAGTTGCTGATTCAATCCTCTGCTTCATCTAGTCTGCTGGTGATTCCTTCTAGTGCATTCTTCATTTCAGTTACTGTATTCTTCACTTCTGAGTGGTTCTTTTTAATGGTTTGTGTCTTTTTTGTATGCTTGCTATCTCTTTGTTAAAATTCTTACTGAGTTCCTTAAGCATCCTTATAACCATTGTTTTGAACTCTGTATCTGGTAGGTTGCTTGCCTCCATTTAGTTTAGTTCTTGTTCTGGAGTTTACTCCTGTTCTTTCATTTGGACTTATTCCTTTGTTTCCTCATTTTGGCAGTCTCTCTGTTTGTTTCTATATATTAGGTAGTTCTGCTATGTCTCCGAGTCTTGGCCAGGTGGCCTTATGTAGTAGGTGTCCTGTGAGGCCCCTGGCATAGTCTTCCTGGGCACCTGTTCTGGGTGCTCCTGGAGTGTCCCTTGTGTGGGTTGTGTGTGTCCTCCTGTTATAGTTGAGCTTTGATTGCTATTGGCAAATCAGTGGGTGCCATTGGCCCTCAGGCTGATTGCCTATGGGGTTTGGCCATGTCCACAGCTTACAGATTGCTGTGTGGGGGCTTACCCCACTGAATGGAATTTGTCCCAGTGGGCCCTGATGCCTGTTGAGACCACCCATTGTGTATGCTGCTTGTGGGGTTAGTTGGGTGGTGCTCTGCTGTGGTCTCAAGCCAACTTCCACGTATGTTGGTTCTGAGGCCTCTTGGGAGGGGCTCCAGTGCAGGCTCAGGTCCCTCACTGCCTGTGACCAGCTGGGGACTACCTGGTAGGAGCTACAAAATGATCTGCAGTTGTTTGCTGACTGTGCTAAAGTTGGAGGCACATGGGAGAGGCCCATGTGCCTCCCATGCTGCAAACCGAGGACAGCTGCTTCCAGTATTGGGCCTGGGGTAGTTCTGCAAAAAGCCAGAACACCCTGAGGCCTGCTGCCACCTGCCAGCTCCCTTAAGTTTCAGCCACTGATAAAACCTCCTGAGGTGTATGAATTGGGTGAGGCAAGGTCTTAGGGAGTCACTAGAATGGAGTGAATTGTGGCCACCAAGTTAATGTAGATTCTGGTTTGGTACCAGTGCTGAGCCTGGAGTGACTCAGCAAAAGTCTCAGAGCATGTTGAGGTCAGTTGCCCATGGACCCAGGGAGTTTTCCAAAAAAGAGTGCAATGAAGGTGGGGTTGGCTGCTCATGAGAAGGTGCTTCTGGCATTGGGGGTGTTGGTGGGGTGAAATCTCAGTGAGTCAGCAGGGTGGAGCAGTGGAGCTCACCAGACCAATGAGATTGAGATTTCGCCGTAAGCGCAGGGAACGGACTCAACACAGGAAAGATGGCACCTGCCTGGTGGCTGCACAGCTGTACTGGGAGGAGGGCTTCCCATAATGCCAACTGTCTTCCAGCCCTTGCTGTGAAGCTACACACCTCAGCCTACCCTCTGTATGTCTCCGAGGCTTTCCGAGTCACCATCCCTCCACCGGAACCCAAGGTGAGTACCTATGAGCGAGTGAGTCTGTGTACGGGCCATTTAAGAGGATTTTGGGTTTCCTGCTGCCTTCTGTCCCACCCAGGTGGTTGGAATCCCCATTGTTTTTCACAGCCAGATATTGTGGGGGCTCCTCTTCTCAGTACCACTACTCCAGGCTGGGAGCCTGGTGGGGCCTGGGGTCCATCGCTCCTCCAGGAGGGAACCTCTATGGCTGAGATGTCCCTCCTGATTCTCATCCACCACATGAAGGTGTGAGGCCCATTCCGCGTCTCCACTCTTACCAATCTCAAAGTGGCTTGTTCTTTGTATCCTTAGTTATAAAGCTTCTGTTTAGCTAGACTTCAGATAGTTCTTCTGGTTGATTTTTCTATAATTTAGTTATAATTTTAATGTGCTCATGGAAGGATGCAGGGACAGTATTTATCTACTCTGCCATCTTGGATCTCCTTTTTGTGCTTTTTCTAAATGTCTATTTGTTTTTCTGGTTTCCTTGCTTATGAGAACTGAGGGGAAATGTGTGGGCACCAACAGTGTCTGCTCCAATCACTCTTTCTATCACAAACACTCTCTTCACCTGGCTGCTCGGGTAACTCACTCTTTTGGTTTTCTTCCCACCTCAATAACACCTTCTTCTCAGTCTCCTTTGCTAAATTGTCTTCCTGTCCCCTATCTTTTCTAATTATGGTCACTCTCTTGTTGATCTCATCCAATGTCATGGTCTTCAGTACCATCTATATATGATTACTCCTAAAGTTATATCTCTGTCTGCAGTTCCCTCCCCTAGAAATGCCAGAGACATTTATTCAATGGCCTGCTGGTCATCTCAACTTAGAAATTTCAACTAAGTATGTCTAAAAGCAGAACATTTTGTTTTCCTCCCTCAAGCTTATTCCTCTTCCAATGTTTCCCATCTTAGTATTGTCATGTACTCAGTTACTTGTGCCAGAAACCTGGGAACCATTTTTACTTCCCTCTTCTCTCATATTCCACTTACAATCTCTCAGCAAGCCATGTGGGCTTTACCTTCAAAATATATCCAGACCTTTAACACTATGGCTTCCACATCCTGGTCTTGTCTCATCTGAACTATGTCTCTTTTTTTAAATTATCGTTTTTTTGTTGTCTAGACGACTTAAGAAAGTGATGCAGAAAATATGTTAATTATGCAGATTCAACTTAAAAGCATGTTGTGCTTGTAGCTGTTACATTATGAATAACACAAAAAAAATTGAGGAAGCAGTCTTCCAGTATTGGAAAACTGTTACCCAAATCAGCAAATAAATTGCTTGTGTCATTGACAAATGAGTGGAAACTCTTACATATGTTTTGGTTGTTTCACTTTTATCACTTTTATCTTACTAGTATAAACAAAAATATCAAGCAACATTCATATTGCATATTGGAATTCATATTGGAATCACAATATGGTTGTTAATCATTTATGAGCATACCATCACATATGCCCACAATGTTAACATTAGTTGCCTCTAGGAGGTATAGGATTATGATTTGTTGTCTAATTATGTCTCTGAAGTTTCCAAGTTTTATATAGTGAACATTATTACCTTTATAATTTGTAAGTTATTTTTAAAAAAATATTTGATGTGGCAAAAAGCAAAACAAACTAATTGCTTCATGACCTTCAAATAATTAAGATTACATTAGACCATCAGCTAATCCATCACTTTCTGGGAATATCAGACTGAGGTCAAATCTATATGCCATTATAGAGGTGAAAAATCCCCCAGAATCTTAGCATGAGTAACAAAAGTGAATTACAGCATGCATACAACTTCAAAACAGCTAACAAAAAGAAAACAATCTATACATTTCACAAACCCTATTGTTTCATCATAAAATAAAAAAACAAGAACTTAGTAATCAAATTAAATGAATATAAACATTTAAAATTTAAAAATCATTACTTTAACTTTTTCCCTCCAGCTTTATTGATGTATAATTAACAAATAATATCATATATATTTAAAGCATATGACATGATGATTTGATATATGTATATATTGTGAAATGATTGCCTTAATCAGGTTAATTAACACTTTCATCACCTCACAGAGTTATTATTCATCTGGGTTATGTCTTTATTCATCTCCTTGCTTCAACTCTTGCTCCCTAGAATCTATTCTCTACATCTTCAAATATGTCATTCATCTATTCAAGTTTTTCATTAGCTTCTTCTACCACTTAATCTAAAAGAACAAACTCTGGAATTATTATTTTACTTTGTACCTCATATCACTATCTAATGTTTAATTACATATATTTTTAATTTGTTTTATTATTGTCTTTCTCTCCTATTAGAATATGAGGCCCATGAGAACATGGTCTACCTTATTCACTCTTATTTTCACTGGTACAATGTTTGGCAAATATTAAGGCTGATTCAATGAATAGAGAATAAATGAATAAACTGATGGATGAAGTATAACTTCAGTTGTGCTATATGCCCTACCTCCATACTGTGGTATATTTGTTAGAATTATGTTCTGCCTTGAGTTAGCAGAATGACACCTATAGTGGCTTAAACAAATGAAGACATCTGGAGGTAGGCAGTTTCTGGCATTGGTCCAGTAACTCAACAGATCAAGTATCTCTGCTATCCTCATGACCTTTTCTTCAGAGTCACATGGTAGCAGCTACAAGTGCAGACATCAAATCTACTTTTAAGGCAAAGTGGAAGGAAGGACCACATGCTTTTTGTCCCCTTTTATCAGGAAAACAGTACATTTTCATGAAGTCCCCCACTCACCATCTTAGCAGATTCCTACTTAATTCAAATGCTCCGGAATTTGGTCACATGGTCACCCCTAGCTGCAAAGGAAGTTAGGAAAAGAGCATTTGACATTTAAGCTTCTATAATGGGAGGATTAAATGGAGGAGGGGCTTGGGCATAACTTTTGTGTAACCAGTCAAAGTGTCTGTCTCATATGGCACAAAGCGTATAGACTCAGCTCCATGGATTGAATTTGTTGTGACCAACAATAACCCATACATTAATTCATTAGGGCTCATTGGGTTGTTACATGTACCAAGTATTGTCCTAGGTACTATATTATAATGGTGAATATGACTAAGTCCTCACCATTCTGGGGATCAACAAGAAAAACTGGCAAATAGATGACTAAATCATCACAAGGTCTAATAGATGCTATTATGGAAATATAAAAGATCCTTGTTTCTATGTCACTCACAGTTTAGTTGAGACAACAGACAATTAAAAAGACAATCACAGGCCCATGGTAGGAGGGACTTGTGACATGACAGCATGAGGAGCTCCGCAGACCCACTCCTCAGAGAAAGTGAGGTACAAGGGTGACAGCTAAAGAGTATGGCATTTCTTTCTGATGTGATGAAATGTTCTAAAAGTATCTATGGTGATGGTTGAACATACCTGTGAGTATCTGAAAAACCATTGACTTGTATAGTTTCAGTAAGTGGATTGTATAGTATTGAATTATATCTCAATAAAGCTGTTTTTTCCCAGAGCAATTACAAAAGTAAAAATATATATATTTTTAAACAGCAATTATTATGAAAACTGCCATTATACAGTCATGCCAGAGAAGCATAGATAAAAGATACTCTGTCAGTTTAGTACTTCCAGAAGCCAACTCTAAAATGGAATTACAGGTGTAAGATATTTATTGGGGAAAATGTCTGTGAAAAGAAGAGGAGAGGGAGCAGGAGAAAGCAGGGAAAGGCTTCCGTCCATGATGCAGGCCTGACCCCTGTGAAAGAAGAGGGAAAAGAAGGCAAGAGTGAACAGGAAGAGTCTCAGACTATAGTGTAGCTCTGAGAAAATTTCAGCCAGGCTGCAGGAGAGCCGCAGATCAAAGACTGTCTATCACAGGAGTCCTGGGTGGGGCCAAATGTGCTGAATTCTAGAATCTTGCATTATTCCATTATTGTCTGGAAGTAGCCTGGTGTGAAGTTTGTGGTGCATTCTGGAAGTGCAGTGGCTACAGGCTCTCAGCTGACACATTTCTTGTATTCTCTCTTGAAGGAGACTTGAGAGGCAACTTCATGGTGGTCACAATGGCCTCACCCAGGCCAGGAGGTAGAAGTGAGGAGATGGTGAGTGTAGCTTTTGGAGGAAGTAGCCTTTAAGCTGAGGCCTAAGGGCAAATTGGATTCTATCGTCCTATCATGTATGGCTGGATGTGATCAGAACCTAAAACTAAGAACCGCTGGTCATTGGGATTTATAAGTTTGATTTTAAAAGAGTTTCCTGCTCATAGAGCAAATTAAAATTTCCTCCATGAGTAGTAAGAATGAATTGTTGAAGTAAAAACAATATGGCCTGAAGGCGTGGGTTATGGGGATCAGACCAGGTAGATTGTTAACCCTGCCAGTTTCTAGCTGGGTAAACTTAATTTTCTTATCTTCTATAGGGATAAAACTGTTATTATAAGGATTAGAGCTCAGTTCCTAATAAACAGTAGTATTTAATTACTATTGCAGTGCAGAGGATAAAGGAGTCACCAAGACTTGGAGGAATGAAGGGATAGAGTATGTGAGTGTGTGCGTGTGTGTGCGTGTGTGTGTGTTAAAGGGCATCAGTGTTACCTAGATGAAGAGTAGATAATCACTGCCATAGTTTTAGGAGGTCTCTGCCTATAACATTTCCATCTTTATCTGTTATCTGAAATTCCACTATTATATTGTCACCTTTCCATTCCAGGATAGCTTGGGAAACCATGGACTTTAGAGTTTGATAGACCAGGAGGGCCGGCCGAGTGGCTCAGTTGGTTAAGAGCTCACTCAAGAGTGCGAGCTGAGCTCTGAGCAACAGCTGTTCGAGGCCAGCCCGAGCTGAGTTGCCGCTGAGCTGCCAACAGGTGGCAGGATGGCTCAGCTAAAAAAACAAAATAAAAATAGAGTTTGATAGACCAGGTAGGATTTCAGTTCTGCCACTTATTAAATATATAGCCTTAGATAATTAACCTCACTTCCCTGAATCTCAATTTTTTTCTTTATAAGATTCAGTGATATCATGTTGAGAAAATGGCTGGAACAAGGAACTCAATACACGTTAGTAGGAAAGCAAGTCCTGCCTGAATCTACCTAAAGGAAATGATAGGGAAAGAGGTGATGCAAGATGGAGATTTTAAACCTTCTAAGAAGAATGTAATCCATCTGAGCATGATGAGGCATAAGAAATACAGATGTGAAGGGCCAGCCAAGTGGTGCGATGGTTAAGAGCTGGCTTGGGATGCCAGCGGCCCCGCTTCAGGTCCCACATGAGGGCCAGTAACACTGCCCTCAAAAAAAAAAAAAATACAGATATGTGGAGATGGAATATAAAACTGACCAAAGATGCCAAAGGCCTAGAGAAGTGAATTGTCTTCCTGGGCTTTTAGAAGACTAAACAGCTAAGTTGCAACTCAGTTACTGTTATCTACATGGCTTTGGTTTTTATATACCATTTCTGAGCTTCTCTTCACTTGTAAACTTAGAATGGCCATATAAAATCTTAAAAAAAAAAATCATAGACATTTGAAAAAGGGACCCAGAGGAGAATGAGATAAGATACCTAGGAGGCCTAAAACTTCTCCTAGAATGAAAAGTTAAAGGGCTAGAGACAGAGGGTTACTAAAACATTTAAAACATCTGTGATTTGAATTTGATAGTAAGAGCAAAGGTGACTTAAGCACAGGCCTTTTGAGAGAGATCAGCAAGAAAGAGCTCTATAAAGAGGCCCTTTTAAGGGATTTTCTAATCAGCGTTCAGGGTTCACTTAGAAGGACTCTGGTCTCAGTGCTCCAATGCCCAGGGCTTTGTTTATTGCCACAGTGATTGCAGTGTGTGTAGCTGAACTCCCATTTATTGCTCTCCGTCCTCTTGTTATCATGAAAAAAATATATATATATGACAATCATCTGCCTGTTTTGGGAAATCTTTTACTATATGAATCTCATTGGGAAGCAAACTCTCCCTCTCACTATAGAAAGCTGAAAACATTGTGTATTTATTTTCCCAGGTCTGTGGTGCTGGAGCTGGGGCCAGCCCATCAGATACCTCTGCCTGGGATAGCGAGGAGGGCAATGGAGTTATCTCCCCTGTTGGTTTTGATGCAGCAGTGACACCGTGGCTCTAGGAGAAGCAGTAGACATGGTGCTGGAGTGCCCAAGGCCCAGGGTTGACAGCAGCAGTGTCCGCTTCCTTGGCCTTACCTAAGTACTTTAGCGTTAAGTCTTGTCCCAGAATCTGACCAGTGAGGGAAGAAACCCTGAATCAGTGGCTTGTAAATGTCAGTGTGTGTAAGAGCCACTGGGGTTTCTGTTAAAATCCCAGATACCCAAGCCCCACCCCAGAGATTCTGATTCAGTAGATACAGGGGATGGGGTCCCAAAGTCTGCATTTTAAATCAGCACCCCAGGAGATTCGATGCAAGTGATCTGTGATCGACAATTTGAGAAATATTTCCTAAAATAATCAAGGTAAATGATGCTAAAAGCAGTTCATCTGCAAGCAGATATTGAGGAATCAACACTCTCCCTGTGTACTCACCATGGAAATTAAAATGTAGAGAATCACACAGTCTCCACTGGGAATTATTCCAGAGACCCTCGCATCACAATACAATGCTTTCGCTTGTGGATCCAAATTCTTCTTATTTTATTTTACCATTTTACAAAGTCACATTGGACTTCTTTTCCTTGTGTAATGTAGCAACCTGAGATTGGCCAGAAGTAGGGTAGTTAATCTTGTCTGATTTGGATTTTCAGTGTCTCTGACCCTTGGAAGCACTAAATCATTGCTGCAATTCTATTCCTTTATGCGAGAATCCTGGAGCACAGAGGGAAAGCACAGCACTGCAGACAGGTTGCTATGCAAAGTTTCACTCTGCAAAAGCAAATGAAATTCGGAGAATTTAATTTCTTCCACTTGAGTTGCAGTCAACCACTATACTCATAAAAACTCTGCCTGCTTCTGTAGAAGCAGATGGGAAAGAGACCTAAGGTTATTTTTTTTTAAGGATGAAAAATAGAATTTCATAATAAAAGATCCGTAGCCAGTATTAAATGCAGCTAAATATCCTGAACTGTTCTTTCTGTGATTTCAAAGGCTGCAAACTGTCTCACAACATCTTTACTGGAAAATAATGATAATAATAATAATAAACCAGATGCAAGAAGTGCTACCTTACAGTAATAGAATGAAAACTACATGAATACTTTTAATGCTTCAGGGCTCCAGTATTTGCAGATCTTGGGAGGAAATCAAGTAATTTATGAAAAATCATTCTTAATCAACCTCACTTTTTTCCTAGAGAAAAGTAGGCTTATAAAATTATTTTTGATAGGATATATTTGGTAGGACTCAACCTATCAAATGCAGTAAGGAAAAATAATATGCAAAAGTCTCTTGGGATTTTGCCCATGTGTCCCTTGATTTCAAGCCTTTCATTAGTCTTTTTCTATGTGAGAACTGACTGTCAGATAGACCTCATCTTAAATGTAGTACTAGTTAATTGTGCACATGTCAGCGTTCAATGTCTACTCAATTGAGGCTGCATGAAAAAGCATGGTTTCCTCATACTCCATTCTTATCACATGACTAAGGTCATTGTTGGTGTAACACTTGGGGAAACTGTAATGATCAGCAACTATTGAGCCTCCGAGTATCTGAAATCTTACTATGACCCCCTTAATTCACCCCTGGCAATCTACACTGCAACACATAGGCAACCCTGTTAAAGTAAGTAATAGGCCTTTAAAATATGTGGTAGTGTCCAGGCAGAATAAAGCTGAGCTTCCCTACAGGCAAAAGAAGCAAAACCTCTCAATAGTGGCTAACTTCTGCCAAGGACATTTTCAGGCTAATATGACCAGAGTTCCCTGGATTTGTTGCTGCTTTAGCCCTTAGTTTTCAAACTAGCCCACTGGATTCTCTAGCCAGGATTTTAAACTGATTGGTCTCTGTTCTATACCAGATTCCTATGACCCTGAGAGATCTGAAACACACACACACACACATACACACACACACACACACACACCATCACACCATCTTGTGCCCTACCTCCACTTATGGTTGAAGTCCTACTCCCTAGTACCTCAGAATGTGACCTTATTTGGAGACACAACCTTTAAAGAGGTAATTCTATATGACTGGTGTCCTAATAAAAATGGGAAATTTAGAGACAGACACACACAGCGAGGAATGCCATGTGAAAATAAAGGCAGAGATCACAGTGATGCTTCTATAAGCCAAGGAATACCAAAGATTGCCAGCCAACCACCAGCAACCAGGGGAGAGGCATGAAACATTCTTTCTCATAGCATTCAGAAAAAGCCAATCCTGATGACACCTTGATTTCAGAGTTAGCCTCTAGAACCGTGAGACAATAAGTTTGTTGTTTAAGCCATACAGTTTGTGGTACTTTTTTACAGCAGTCTTAGAAAATTACTAAAATTACTCCATCCCATATTGATTTCATCAAGATACAAGGTTGTTACCTATTATTAACCAGACAGGATTATTCTAGTAGTGGGAATTCTAAAAAATGAGGGAATTCTAAGAAATGAGGCAGGAGCCAAGCTAGGTCAGAGAGAAGACTTGATCAGGCCAACCTCTTGGTGACTCTGATGGTTAATTTTGTGCCAACTTGACTGGGCCACAGGGTGTCCAGATATTTGGTTAAACATTATTCTAGATGTTTCTGTGAGGGTGTTTCTGAATGAGATAAACATTTGGTTTGGTACGCCGAGAAAAGCAGATTATCCTTCCCAGTGAGGGTGGGTCTCATCCAATCCATTGTAAGCCTGCATAAAACTGTAAAGGCAGAGTGAGAGATCATTTTCTTTCTCTGCCTAACTGTCTTTGAGCTGAGGTATTGGTCTTCTCCTGCCTTTGGATTCAGTCTTAGACTGGGACTTATGCCATCAACTCTTCTGATTCTCAGGCCTTTGGACTTGGACTAGAACTATATATACACCATTGACTCTCCTAGGTCTCCAGCTCGCCAACTGCAGATCTGAGGACTTTTCATTCTTTGTAATTGCATGATCCAATTTGAGATAGATAGATAGATAGATAGATAGATAGATAGATAGATAGATAGATAGATAGATAGATAGATAGACAGATGATAGATAGATAAAGATGATATATAGAGAGATAGATAGATAGAAGATAGATAGATAGATAGATAGATAGATAGATAGATAGATAGATAGATAGATATTCTGTTTCTATGGAGAACCCAGACTAATATGGATTTTGGTACCAGGAGTGGTTCTAAAGGAACAGAACTTTAAGGATGAGTCTTCTGAATTGATTCTTACCACCAGAAGCAGTTTTATTTAATGTGCCAAAATGAGAAATATACCTTTACTATTCTACCTTAGGAATACCAACTCTCCAGCTGTGTCATAATTCAATTTGCAGGAGTCTTTTCCTCCCTTCCACAAGGTATTACACTGATCCATGGAACTGATTACATGATGCTAACTGAAACTTGTGAGCAAGAAGGAACAATACTCTAGACTTATTTGCATGTACGAGTGTATAAAATAAATCACAAAAATTTAGGGATCTGTGATCTCAATGAAATTTCTAGGGGTTCAGTGGTATGGGGAATGTTGGGATACCCCTCCTCAGGTGAAGGATAGGTTGTTGCATCTGGGCCCTAATAGTACCAAAAAGAGGCACAACACCCAGTGAGGTTCAGTGAATTTTGGAGGCATACACATTCCTCATTTGGGTGTGCTGCTCTGACCCATTTACAGAGTGATCTGAAAAGCTGCTGGTTTTGAGGGATGCCCAGAACACGACAAGACTCTGCAACAGGTCCAGGCTGCTGTGCAAGCTGCTCTGCCACTTGGACCATATGATCCAGTAGATCCAGTAGTGCTCAAAGTGCCAGAGGCAGATAAGATGCTGTTTGTAGCCTTTGGTAGGACTCTATAGGTGAATGAAGGAGGACTTTAGGATTTTGGAGCAGAGTCCTGCCATCCTCTGGGGATAACTACTCAGCTTCTGAAAAGCATCTCTTGGATTACTACTGAGCCTTGAGAGTGACTGAAATCTTAATCTAGGACGACCAAGTTACCATGCAACTTGAGTTATCTGTCATGGACTATGGCTTGGTGGACCCACCAAGCCATAAAATTGGGTATGTACCATAGCAGCAGCAGTACTCCATCATCCAGTAGAAGTGATATATATACATGATCAGGCCTGAACAAGCCCTGAAGTGACAAGTAAGTTACACAAAGAAGAAGAAGACTGTTCACAGTCCCCATTCCTGCTACACTGCTCTCTCCCTCCCAGATTGCACCAATGGCTTCATGGGAAGTTTCCTATGATCAGTTTACAGAGCAACAGGAGACTTTGTCTAGTTGTCAGATAACAATGCAAAAGTGGACAGCTGTAGCAGTACTGTCCTTCTTTGTGACATCCCCAAAGGACAGTGGTAAAGGGAAATTTACCCAGTGGACAGGACTTTAGACAGTACACCAGATTGTTCACTTTCTTGGAAGGAGAAATGGCCTGATGTGCAATTAGATACAGAATCATAGGCTGTGATCAATGACTTGGCTGGATGGCTAGGGAATTAAAAGGAACATAATTGGAAAATTAGTGACAAAGAGGTCTGGGGAAAGAGGTATGTGGACAAGCCTTTCTGAAAGGGCAAAAAACATAAATATATTTGTGTCCTGTATGAATCCTCACCAAAGAATGACATCAGCAGAGAAGGATTTTATTTTATTTTTTTTTTATTTTATTTTTTCTTTTTGTATTTTTTTTTTTTTGCTTTATTCTCTTTTTTGCAGAGGAGGATTTTAATAATCAAGTGGATAGGATAACCCATTCTGTGGACACCAGTCAGCCTTTTCCCAGCCACCCCTGTCATTGTACAATGAACTCATGAACAAAGTGGCCATGATGGAAGGGATGGAGGTTATATAAGAGTCAGCAACAGGGACTTCCATTCATGAAGGCCATCCTGACTATTGCCACTATTGAAGCTGAATCTGCCAGCAGCAGAGACCAACACTTGGGTGACCAATATGGCACCATTCCCCAGTATGGTTAGCCACGTGGTGGCAGGTAGATTACATTGGGTGTGGTCATCATGAAAGTGGCAGCAATTTTTTCTTACTGGAATGGATGCTTACTCTGCATATGGATTTGCTTTCACTGAACACAATGTGTCTGTTAAAACTACCATCTGTGATCTTACAAAAGTCTTTATCTACCATCATGATATTCCACATAACATTGCTTCTGATTAAAGAATTCCACAGCAGGGGAAAAATGTGGCAGTGGACCCAAACTTATGAAGTTCACTGGTCTTAGCATGTTCTCCACCATTTTGATCAGCTGGTTTGATAGAATGGTGGAACAGGCTTTTGAAGATTTAATTACAATGCCAGCTAGTGGCAATACCTTGCAGGGTTGGGCAAGGTTCTCTGGTATCAGTGTCCATCATACGATGCTATTTCTACCCTATGGGTCCAGGAATCAAAGGATTTATGGGTCCAGGAATCAAAGGATGAAAATGTTAGTGGCCCCACTCACTATTACCACTAGTGACCCAGCAGCAAAGTTTTTGCTTTTTGATTCCATGATCTTTGGCTCTGCTGGCCTAGAAGCCTTAGCTCCAAAGTAATTCTTATACGGGGAGGTACGACAATAATTCATGAATGAATCAATTAATGAATGAGCAGTTAAAACTGCTGTCCAACTACTTTGGACTCCTTATGCCTCTAAAACAAAAGGCAAAGAAGGAGGTTGTGGTGCTGGGGGAGTGATTGACCCTGATTTCTAAGGGAAAAATGGGCTGCTACTCCACAATGCAGATAAGAAAAAGTAAGTCTGAAATACAGGAGATTCCTTAGGGCTTCTTTTACAATAGTATTACCATGCTCTGTGGTGAAGGTCATTGGGAAACTACAATAACTCAAACTAAGCAGGACTGCTATCAGTGCAGACTCTTCAGGAATGAAGGTTTCCAAATAAACAAACACAACCAGCTGAGATACTTGTTAAGGGCAAAGCGAATAGAGAATAAATAGTGGAAGAAAGTAGTTATAAATATCCATTGTGATCATTTGACCAGTTATAGAATTGAGAACTGTATTTGTCATGAGTAGTTCTCCTTATTTTGTTATGAATGCATGTGTGTGTGTGTGTGTGTTGTGTAAACATTTTCTTCCCTCACATATTCCCTTATCATGTTCATAAGATGTGTTGACTTCGTATCATGGTATTTAAGTATATTTAATATTATATCATAGTATTTAAGTTCTGGGATATTAAGAAGAAGAGTGAACATCATTCCAGGACTGCACCTTCTTTTCTGGGGAAGGTGTTAGTGCATTTCATTTTGTATGCAGGGTAGTTTTATTATATCAAGTGGAATTGTGATTTTGTTGTTGTCATTATTAGGGATTAAGTATACAGTTTAAGGGATACATATGGCTGCCTAGTTGACAAGGGATGAACTTGTGATGGCTAATTTTATGTGTCAACTTGACAGGATCATGGGTTGCCCACGTATTTGGTAAACATTATTCTGGGTGTGCCTGCATGGGTGTTTGGGATGATATTAACATTTGTATTGGTGGACTGAGAAAAGCAGATTGCTCTCCACAGTTGAGTGGGTCTCAACCAATCCACTGAAGCCCTGAAAACAAAACAATGGAGTGAGAGAATTTCTCTCTTCTTTGAGCCAGGACATCATTGTTCTGTTTTTGGGCTTGGACTAGACTTTATACCATTGGCTACCATGGTTCTCAAGTCTTTGGACTCAGAGTAGAATTATACCATCAGCTCTCCTGGGTCTCCAGGTTGCCAACTACAGATCTTGGGACTTCTCAGCCTCTGTAATCATATGAGTTGATTCCTTATAACAAATCTCTTGAGATATATACCTCTTATTGATTCAGTTTCTCTGGATAATTCAGATTAATATAATAACCTTCAAATCATGGCTTTAGGGTTACACAACTTTTTATACCAGTACATCAAACTTAACTACTTATTTTTCTTTTTTTAGCTGAGCCATCCTGCCACCTGTTCGCAGCCCAGCTCGGGCTAGGAATCCAACCGGCAACCCTGTTGCTCAGAAAAACTCAACTACCTTTGACATTATGTGAGAACTAGTTTATCAGAGTGCCACGAATAAAGTGGGTACTTTTTGAGATTAGGATACATAAGTTTTGACTGAGAAAATTATAATATTGGATGCTCTGTTTATGGGTGTGTTGGAGAAAGGAGAAAGAGTTGGTTACATCACAGGCAATCTGCTAAGAGGTTGTAAAGACGGAAAGAAATCTTACCCTTTTATATAGCCTAGAACATTCAACCCAATACACATGTTTTCAAGATAAACAATAGCCAGTCCTCAAGTAAGAGGACTTGACAGCACCATTTGTCACACAGAGCTCATCTCAGATTCACCTGGTAATTGGAGTGACCATCTGTGTTAGCTAATTGGCTTTATCCAGAGGAAAAACAAATTCCTCATGTCTTTATGACAAGAGATAGTTTTGCAACTTGATGCAAAGCATCCACTAAAGTTAGATTTCAACTTTCACACAGAAACTGGGAGAAAAAGTTACTATCTTTCTTGATGGTAACATGCCTCCCAGGTCTCAGGTGAAAAATGAATCTTGAGAAAGGAATTTTATGTGTGGCCAGGCTAGATAAGATTGAATTAACTTATTATAAGGGTTTTAAAAATAAGCTTTAATACCAATGGTATACTTACGTAAAACTAAAACTTAATTTTCTCTTATCTGCTAAAAGAACAGTTTTCTTAGACTTTGGTCTGCTTTAGATAGTAGATTGTAAAAGGTTTTCCTCTAGCTTTTAGAGTAATTTTCCTAGAAAGCAAAGATTTTGCTTCTTACCAACTGTGCTTCATGCTGTTTTTTTTTATCAGGTCTTTGGTTGCTTAAAATTGAGTCTTCTAAGATTAAAAGAGCTAAATTTTACCAACAGCTATTTAACTTACTTGCCTACAACATCTATGTCACCAGTATTAAGTGGATAAATAAGTATTGTTTCACAGTGACATATGATTCCATTCGACCAAATGTTTTAAAACCTTTGACTTCGTAAATTATATAAATGTCTAACCACTGCACTATACACCTGAAGTTAACATAAAATAATATTGAACATCATGTATAATTGAAAAATTTTTTTAATAATTAAAAAAAAAACTTTTTGACATTTTGGTCAAACCTCCCATAATCACATTCTAAATGAAGTCTATTGGTTTCATTGTGTTGCTTCCTGGTATTTTAATACTCAGGAAAAGGTTAGCATTTAGGACTAAGTAGTTAATGCAAATGAAACCAAGAGTCCTTATCACTCTGATTAAATTGAGTTTTAAATCCTAGCTCTAGAAATGATCTCTTCCTGTCTCTTTGTCCCTCAGAGACCGAGATTTTCCCCTGAAAATCAGCAACCTCAGAGTCAGCAGAAGACAGTAGCCAGGACCTGACTAATGTCATAGAGTCCCAACCTCTCACATCTTGACCTAAGTTAGGTTTCAGCTCCTGAGCCCTAAGGTGGAACCACCTTCTGGCTACTTCCCATGAGACCAAACAGAGGGACTCCAGAAAATACCTCAGAACTGTCCTCCAGATCTGAAGAAATGATTCATTATCCTTACCTCAATCAGCTCCCAACACAACCCCTCACCCCTCACCCATGGTGTCTTGTGATTTTGCCCTGTAGAACCGGTAACCTATACGCCATCGGGGAGCCAGGTCTCCAGAGCACTAGCTCACCTGTGTCTCTGGGCTCGGTGCCATTTCCTTAAATAAGTCTCTGCTTGCTTTGCTGCAACCTCCTGTTCACATCTCCTTTGGCTTTGTCATGCACAGACAAAATGAACCCCTTGAGTTCAGTAACACAAGTGCTGCCACTACTCTAAAATATCTGGTTTGTCAAGCAAGCCTTCAGCAAAGGCTAGTTCCACATTAACTTATGGTTGAGTTCTCAAAGAACGCCTTCCTGAAAGGCTGGCATTCAATGGTGGTGATGGAAGACGTATCCAAACGGTTTGAAAAACAGATGTGTGAGAGGCAGAAAATACATATTTTTGTTTTAGTAAATTTAACCTGATGTTTTTGGACCTTTTGGGCATTTTACTACACCCCTTGAAATTGATGGTGAGTTTTAGGACAGGTTGAGGCATAGGTGTGTCTGGGCAAGCTAATAATTCGGACTCCTTCAAATATTTATTCAATATTTATTCGAAGACAGACCTGGGGGAAGGATGGACTGGAGAAGCCTGGAGGTGGCTCAGTCTCTGCTCTAAGCAGCTGCTCTGTGGAACAGCAGTGCAGCTCTGGCCTCCAGCCCATATCCTGTCCAGCGTAATCAGAAGCCCTTGGGTCGCCCAGACCACCATCATGGAAGGGATTCGCTCTTCAAGGTTTTCATCATTCACACACAACTCCATTCCTCCTTCTCCATTATCAAATTATCCCTTCCAATTATACATTCCTTTCCTTGAGAGAGTTTGGGTAAGTGTAGTTTTCTTCATGTTTAATGTATTTCTAGTGACTTTTTAAAGTATAATATAAATTAGATTAGGGCTTTAGGGAACTGGCCTGACCCTTAATCCAACTCAATTTGAGAACCAATGGCAAACACATAAAACAAAAACCAACACCCTACAATGTCAATGTATTGGAAGAGACGGGCCCAAGTCATATCTCACCCTCAAACAATCAATATCTCATCTTAAACAATCAATAGCGGGATAGATCCTTGGCATTCCAGGTTGTGATTTCTCAAAGGAAAAGGTAGATCCAGCCAAAAAAAGATGTGTGTGCACACACACACACACACACACACACACACACACACCTACCTCCCTTGTGGTTGCAAATGTGTTTAGTGAAACACATAACTAAGGGATATGACAATTTAAAAGGGGAATGTCAAAGTAAGCTGTTGATTCCTTCACCTATAAATTTTATCGGAGCTGATGTCAGCCATGCCAAATTGTTGTGTAATAGGGTGGAGGATTTCCTGTTTTTAATTCTTGCTTACCACTCTACCTAGTCATGAGAATGTAGGAACTAATTGGGGCTACTGTAATTCTGCCTGTTTTGGTAGATTAGTGTTTGAGAAGGGAAGTGGATACGCTTTTCTTTTTGGTTTTTCTTTCAGAACAGAACTTCCCACTCATTCCTAAATAAGAGAAATGGGGGGGGGCATATTTTTACCCAGAAGATTATGTTCTGTTTAATGTGCACGCTATTTCAATGGAAAGGATGCTTTGAAAAGGGCAATTGTTATTTATGAAGAAGGTTCTCTTTAGAGGCAAGATTTGTCTAAAATTCTAAAATGTGGTTTTTGTTTTAGAACATTTCTGTGAGTTTCTCAGCAGTCTCTCTTTTTCTGTGCACCTAATAAAAAGGAACTGTGGTCCTTTTGGTGACTCACTGAGGATAGTCATTTCCAGACAGGGCTAGGCAGCATTTTAAAATGCCCCATAGGGCCGGCCGAGTGGCTCAGTTGGTTAAGAGCTCGCTCAAGAGTGCAAGCTGAGCTCTGAGCAACAGCGGTTCGATGCCAGCCTGAGCTGAGTTGCCGTTGAGCTGCCAACAGGTGGCAGGATGTCTCAGCTAAAAAAAACAAAAATATAAAAAAATAAAATGCCCCATGAGTTTTCTTCTCCCGCTTTACTTCATCAGCCACTCACTGCCTTCAGAGGCCAGGACATACACTGCATCAGCCTGCGAAGGTAGGTCATGGCATTCCCATCTGTCAGATCCAAGTCTGTGTGGTTTTTTCCTAATTCCCTCCTTAGGGACAACTTCCTTTGTGATTGGCCAGATTAACAAAATTTTATTAAGTGAATGAAGTCACGTTGTATTAGAAGGTACCAGCTATCTTTCAGATGCTGTCCTCTAATAGTAACTAGAATTTATTAAGTACTTGCTATGTGCTCAATTACTGTTTTAGGAACTTCACATATAATAACCCCTTTGCCACATAGCATCCCTCACGCTATGCTATTATTTGCTCCTTCTCAAGCAAGAGAAGAAAGCTCAGGGAGTTGAGTAACTTGTATGAAACCTATAAAGGGGCAGAGGTGGAATTTGAACCAAGGCAGTCTAGCTCTGGTGCCTTTGTAGGCCACCACTCTGCTGTACTGTCCTACTAACTCAAATGTGGAAAAATTGATACATAACTGACATAGAATAATTGTGTAAGTTTGAGGGGTACAATGTGTTGATCTAATACATTTATTTATTGCAATATGATTACCATCGTAAGTAACACCTCTATCACATCATATAATTATCCTTTTTTGTGTGGTGAGAACATTTAAAATCTAGTCTCTTAGCAACATTGACGTATGTAATACAGTATTGTTGACTCTAATCGTATGCTGTGCATTCGATCTCCAGGACTTCTTCATCTTCTAACTGCAAACATGTACTCTTTGACCAACATCTCCCTAATTCCCCCACCCCACCAAGGCCCTGGCAACCACCCTAGTACTGTGTTTCTGTGAGTTCAGTTTTTCTAGATTCTACATGTGATACACAGCATTTGACTATCTCTGTCTGAATGATCTCACTTAGCATAATGCCCTTGAAAGGAACACAATTCTGCCACCCTGAAGCTGCTTTTTGGAATATTGATTTTAAGCTGTTTATTAAGAAACATGACTCACAACAAATTTTGACCCTTTCCTCCCTCTTTCCCTCCCAAGAGATTCAGATAGAAAAACTTCCTTCAGGAAGGGACTCTTAGAATGCTCACCTTAGCCAAATTTGAATTAAGTGTGGTAAATAGCAGGGCTTCAAGCAGAGGCCTGTTAGCCTAGATACCCACTGTGTCCCATTATTTCTGAGGTGCCTAGCAAGAGTGTTCCTGCCCTGTGTGTTCAGCTCTCCATCAACTACCCATAATTCATCCATTCTCACTGCTGAAACCTAATACCCCATCCGCCCCCTTTCTCCTTTGTCCAAAAATGTCATATATACCCAATGTTCCCTCAATGTCTCTGGAATTTTCATGCCTATGTGAATTCTCCATATGCCAGTATTAAAATTTTGAGTTTCCCCTTTTCATCTGTGTCTGTCAATTTGATTATTGGCTAAGCTGGAAGAAATTAGAAGGTGGGAGGGAAAGTATTAATTTTTTTTAGCCCCCACACCCTCAAGGTCCATCCATGTTTTTGCAAATGACAGAATCTTTCTTTCTCATGGCTAAATAGCATATATATATATATATATATATATATATATATATATATCTCAAGTCTTCTTTGTCTGTCATACATTATCAGGTCAATTGATTGCTGTGGTACCACAGTGATTTTTTTGAGTTTTCAATTTTTTTCAATAAAAGGCTTGTAGTTTTTATTGTACATAGCTCCCACTTTCATAGTTAAATTTGTTCTTGGGTATTTTATCATTTTGATGCTATTGTGAATGGGATCATTTTATTTTAGATATTTTGTTATTATTATATAGAAACGGAACTGATTTCTGTATGTTAATTTTATATTCTGTAACTTTACTAAATACATTGATTAGTTCAAAGGGTTTTGTTGTTGTTGTTGTTGAGTCTTTGAGATTTTCTATGTAAAAAATTATATTATCTGCAAATAATGACAACTTTACTTTTTTCTTTCATATCAGATGCCTTTTATTTCTTTGTCTTGCCTAGATGCTCTAGCTGGGACTTCCAGCACTATTTTGAATAAGAGTGGTGAGAGTGGGCATCACACTCTCATTCCTGATCTTAGAGGAAAAGCTTATAATTTTTCATCATTGAGTATAATGTTGGCTTGGGTTTGTCTTCGATGTCATTTGTTATGATGAGTAACATCATAATTTTTATCTTTACATTCTATTAATGTGATATATCCCATTTATTGATTTGGATATGTAGAACCATCCTTGTATCCCAAGGATAAATTACTTTTGGACATTGTGTATAATCCTTTTAACGTATTCTTGAATTTTGTTTGCTAACATTTTGTCGAGGATTAATGCACATATATTCATCAAGATTATTGGTCTATAGTTTTCTTTTCTTGTAATGTAGTGTTTATCTGTCTTTGGTATCAGGGTAATGTTGGCCTGGAAGAATTAGTTGGAAGTGTTCCTTTCTCTTTCATTTTTGTGAAGAGTTTGAGAAGGATTGGCATTAATTAGTCTTTAAAGATTTTATTGGGGAACTGGGGGAGGGGAACAGCATTAGGGACTCTTAGAAGGGGAACAGACAGGTTGCTGTCCTTTTGTTCTTCAGTCTAGTTGTGGAGGACGTTGCTTTGCTGGCCAATGTTGCTATTATCATTGCCTTCTTCCCAGGTGAGGCAGATTGGTCGCCAGCCTCTGGACAGCTCTTCAGGGCAGCTCTGGGCAGCTCACTCCGGCTGGCTGCTGCTCACTGTAGCCTATGGCAGCCCACTGCAGCAGGGGCTGCAGCTATGCCATCCGAGGGACTCACAGCAGCCCAGCTCCAGGTGGAGCTGTTGTTCACCATCTTAGCTGTAGAAGGCAGTGTCCCTGGCCCTCATATGTGGGACCCAAACCAGGGCCCCACTGCTCAGAGCTGGCTCTTAACCAACGCTCCACTCGGCCGGCCCCATTAATTCCTCTTTAAATGTTTGGTAGAATTCACCAGTAAAGCCATCTGGTCCTGGGGTTTTCTGTGTTGGGAGGTTTATGATTACTGATTCAATCATTTTACTTGTTATTGATGTGTTCAGGCTTTCTATTTCTTCTTGATTCTGACTTAGTAGGTTATATATTTCTAGGAATTTATTTATTATAGGTTATTTAATTTGTTAGCATATAAAGTTTCATAGTAGTCTGTTTTTAAAGAAATTTTATTGGGGAACCCTGTGTTTTTCCAAGACCCATCAGTTCCAAGTCAAGTAGTTGTCTTCAATCTAGTTGTGGAGGGTGCAGCTCCCCGGCCCATGTGGGAATCGAACTGACAACCTTGGTGTTATGAGCCTGTGCTTTAACCACCTGAGCTAACGGAACGCCCCATAGTAGTCTCTTTTAATATTATATCTTTCTGTGGTATCAATTGTAATGTCACCTCTTTCATTTCTAATTTTATGTATTTGAGTCTTTTTTTCTTTTACTAGTCTAAAGCGTCAGTTTTATTTCTTTTTGAAACAAAAAAAAGCTCTTAGTCTTATTGATCTTTTCTATTATTTTTCTGGTCTCTATTTTAGGATGTTCCCTGTGCACTTGAGAAAAATGTATATTCTACTGTTGTTGGATGAAATGTTTCATATATGTTTGTTAAGTTCATTTGCTCCAAAGGATGGTTCAGTTCAAATGTTTCCTTGTTGATTTTGTGCCTGGTTGATCTATCCACTTCTGACAGTGAGGTATCCAGGTCCCCTACTATTATCATATCATCTGTTTTTCCCTTCATATCTGTTTGTATTTGCTTAATATATTTACATGTTCCAGTGGTGGGTGTGTATATATTTACAATTATTATATCTTCTTGATTTATTGACCTCTTTATCATTATATAATGACCTTCTTTATGTCTTGTTACTGTTTTGGGCTTGAAGTCTATTTTGTCTGATATCGGTATGACTACTCCAGATATCTTTTGGTTTCCACTTGCATAGAATATCTTTTTCCATCCCTTCACTTTGAGCCTATGTGTGTCGTTAGAGCTGAATTGAGCCACCTGTAGGCGGCATATAGTTGGGTCTTGTTTTTAATTCATACAGCCACTCTGTGCCTTGTTGTTGGTGAATACAGCCCATTTACATTTAGAGTGATTACTGCCAAGTAAGGACCTACTAGTGCCATTTTATCACTTGCCTTCTTATTGTTTATATCTCCATTGCTTATTTTTTCCTCTGCCTTTGCCTACTTTTTTTTTTTTGAAGGCAGTGTCACTGGCCCTCCTATGTGGGACCCGAACTGGGGCCGCTGTCGTCCCAAGCCAGCGCTTAACCACTGCCACTCGGCCGGCCCTGCCTACCTTTTTTAAGCTTGTGGTTTTCTACAGTGGTCATTTCTGTTTTCCCTTTTCTTATGTTTCTTAAATCTACTCTAGATTTTTGCTTTGTGGTTACCATGAGGCTTACATAATAGATCTCATCAGTAAAACAGTCCATTTTATGCTGATAGCAACTTATCTGTGTTTGCTTATTAAAAACTCCACACTTTTATTTCTCCCCTTTTATATTTTTGCTGTTACAATTTACTGTTTTTATGCTGTGAATTTGTGAACTAATTATAGTAGCTATAGTTATTTTTAATATTCCTTTCCTTTAACCTTGTATAACAGTTAAATGGTTAACACACCATTCTAAAAGTATGTGGGGGGGAAAGTGCGGGAAATCCTCAATGGGGCACACCCAGGGGACTGTGGGTAGACCTCCTGCAGAAGACCCAATGCAGGCAGCAGGAAATGTGTTTCTTCAATGCCCTTTGATATTTTGTTGCCTCCTTCACTTTCCTCTCCCTTCCCCAGGTTCATCCTCAGAAACCTGGATGCTGCTGGAGAGAAATGGGTCCCTCCAGCTGCAACACACACACACCTGGGGCAGCTGGGCAGTCACTCGCCACTTTCGCTGTCCATCTCCTCTGTAGGAGAGGCTGGTGCTTTCCACCTCCTCTGCCAGAAAGGTCACCACTGATGCTAGCAAATCCCAGTCCCTTCCAGTGTCACCCTGAGGAGGGGGGCCACCTTGGCAAGTTTCTTCCTCTCCTCTGCTTCCAAACTCATCTATATCCCACTTTAATGGCATACCAGATTCTCCCATCAGGCAGGCTGGACCTCCATAAATCCTCTTTTGTTCATGGATATCCACCCAATGTTGCACTCTCCAGGTTCCCTTTCTTCCCATTTGTGGGGCGTTCATTGGGGGACGGTCAGGCTCACAGACTCCCTTTGATTTGCAGCTCCTACTGAAGACCTATCCACCCATTTCAGATGCACAAATGATTAGTGCATCTCCTGGGTGTCCTGGTACAATGTTAGAGGCACTTTTGTTCAATTATGGATGTTCTATAGTTGTTGATCAAAAGGAGAGAAAAAAGGAAGAACTCATGAAGCCGTGATGCTGATATCACCTTACCTCATTTTATATGATGTATTTAAGTACTTTCAGCATTTCTTGCAAGTCAGGTCTAGTAGTAATGGACTCCCTCAAGTTTTGTTTGTCTAGAACAGGGGTCAGCAAACTGCGGCTTGTGAGCCACATGTGGCTCTTTGGGTACGTCCTGTCTCAAAAGTTTGCCAACTCTTGGAAGAGCCAATCCTGTCCCTCACAACAATTTAAAAAATATTCAAGAGACATAAATATATTTTTTCAAATAAGGAAAATTTAAAGTAATATTATAAATGAAATTATGATAGTTTTATTTTCATATTCAATTTTACTTCAGAGCCACATGACGTACCCAAAGAGCCACATGTGGCTCTCGAACCACAGTTTGCTGACTCCTGGAGCCTCTTCCATCTCAAAAGTTTACAAACCCCTGGTCTAGAAGTCTATTTTTCCTTCATATCTGAGGGATGACTTTGCCATATAGAGTATTCTTGGGGCAATTTTTATCTTTTAGCACTTGGATATGTCATTTCACTCTCTTTCGGCCTGTGGTGTTTCTGCTAAGAAAATAACTGAAATTAGCCTAATGGAGTTCCTTTGTAGGTTATTTTTCCCCACTTGGGCTTTGTAGATTATTTTTTTCCCCTGAGGCTTTCTTTAGTATTTTTTCTCTATCTTTGATTTTTGACAGTTTTATTGTAATGTGTCTTGGATAAGGTCTTTTGGCATTGAAACAGCAGGGCGATCTATCAGCTTCTTGAACATGAATGTCCAAGACTTGGGAATTTTCAACTAGCATATCTTTAAATAAACTTTCTGCCTTTTTATCCTTCTCATCTAATGAAATCCTGGTTATTCTCTTTTTTTTTTTTTTTTTTGAGGGCAGTGTCACTGGCCCTCATATGTGGGACCCGAACCGGGGCCGCTGGCTTCCGAAGCCAGCGCTTAACCACCGCCACTCGGCTGGCCCAAAATCCTGGTTATTCTGATATTTGCCTGTTTGATTGAGTCCCAAAGATCGTGTAGGATTTCTTTGTTCATTTGTATTTTCTCTTTGTTCTTTTCTGTGTTATTTTTCAAAATTGTTATTCTCTAAGTCACTTATTCTATCTTCTATCTACTCTATACTACAAATGCTCTCTAGTGTATTTTTCATCTCATTTATTAAAGTCTTCAGTTCCAGAAATTTTGTTTGTTTCTTTTTTATGGTTTACTCTTTTGTAAAGAATTTATTTTGTCATGTATTTTTTCCTAATATCATTGAACTGTCTTTCTGAGTTTTCTTATAGCTCACTGACTTTCTTTCACATGGCTATTTTGAATTCTTTATTAGCTAGATTGTTGTTTTATATCTTTGAGCCAGTTTTTGGAGAATTATTGATATCTTTTGGAGATAGCCTATTTACTTGATTTATTTTAGTTTCTCATATTTTTGCGTTGCTGCTTTCACATACAACCAGTATTTTTACTGGTTATCTTGACATTGGGACTGCGATTTGGCGTAAGGTTTCTCTGGGGTGTCCCAGGTTTATTACGGATAGGCCTGCTTCATTCTTCTTGTGCCCTCTTGTGGCAGAACTTTTAAGCTCGTGTGTGTTCTCATAACTCACTAGGTGGGCTGCTGGAAACTTCTCTTTTGTTTCCCAGATCAGAAGGCACTGTAGCTCTAGTTTGTGGTTTGTCTGGTACCAAAGACCCTGGTTCATTTCTTCTGGGAGCACTCCAATTACTCCACCTTCTCATACTGCCGTACCCAGGAGTATGCACAAGGAGCTGGTTGCAGAGTAGGCAAGGTGTGAGTTTAGCATTTGGGTGTTGAGGGTGCCAAGGACCAACTGGGGAAACCCTGGAGTGGATTGTCCCAGAGGCTACAGGTGGACTTCCAGCAGAAATCCTGAAGCTGACGGCAGGAACCACACTCCCTAAGGCCATTTGATATTCTTATCTGCATCCCTCACTTGCTCCTCCTTCCCCCAGTCATGGAGGCCCCACCTCACTACTCCAGATGATGCTGTTTAGAAAGGGGGTCTCTCCAGCCATGACCCTCTCAACTGCAGTAGTCCTGCACTCACTGCTTTCCACCTCCCCCACAGGAGAGGTCACCACTTTCCGCCTCCTCTGTAGGACAGGTCGCTGCTACTGGACACCTCAGCCCCGTGCAGTATTGCCTTGGGAGCGGGGTATCCGATGGGTCCCTTCCTCTCCTCATCATTCAAACTCATCACTTTCCTGCTCTGATGGCTGCTGGAATTACCCTTGAAGATAACTGAACTTCTACAATTTCTGTCTCACCCCAAGTCATGGAGGTCTGGCCTCAACACTGGCTGACACACACAGTAAACCAACAGATGACTGGAAATCAAAGAAACACTAATTCCTGCTACTCACTGCAGTATCAAAATTGCCCATCCAGACTTTCTGCACTTGCCCTTGGCAATAACCGTCCTACTGTTGTGGGCATTGTAATAGCACTAGGTGAGGCTGATAAGGTGTAATATGAAGGAAAAGTTGGACAAAACTACAGGATAGCTCATTTGAAGTGCCATAGAAATGATGCCAACAGTGAGCCTCATATGGAGCAAGGAACTGGGGACTCAGTGATGGCAGGGATGGGCTGGGGAGGTGTCAGAAAGGTGAACATGGAAAAGAGACTTGGCGAATAAGCCACAATGAAGTGAAGAAGATGGAGGAACATTACATGCAGCTGGACTTTTGGCTGCAGAGAGAAAAGGGAATAGTGAAAGATGGGTGGGAGAGAATATGACCAGATTTGATGGGGGATGGTCCTTGTAAATTAGGCTCAGGAATATGGAGGGACAGCAGATATAGGATGTGAATGTATGAGGGAGAATGCCTCTCTCATCCTTGAATCCCTTAGTATCTAGTTCTGTACTTTGTATGCTGTAGACTTTAATATATTGATTTGTACTGAATTGAAGTGAAGTAATGAGTCCTGAACTAAGTATCAAAAGAAGATCTAGGACAAGTGTTTCATTGCTTTCTAACCTACTTGTGGCCTGGGATAAGTTTCTTCCCATCTCTGGATCTTTCCTGTGAAATGGCGCCTTTGGATGAAATGAGCCCTGTGATTAAGAGCCACACAACAAGCTGAGAATCACACAGTGCTCTTGAACCCACATCTAACTTTCCACAATATGATGCCTCACCACAAATAGCCCTGAGGCAGGGTAACTGAGGAAAAATTAATTGGCATGTGATGTATTACCCACAGAAAGCAATTAAAGGAGCCCTTGAAATATCACCAGTAAGTGCATATCTGCGCTAGGGTTATCAATGTGTTTTTAATTTTTTTTTAATCTGCTGCCCAGGCTTTTGTTATATCTACATCTATGCTCTGGGATTTTTTTTTTACCCTGGCCAGATTTAATTCTTTGAGTGTTAACAGAAGCTAAAACACCTTATGATAAATTGTCCAATTCTTCTGGGTTTGAGACTTCAGAGTTCTAAATAACATTAAGGTGGGCCGGCTGAGTGGCACAGTGGTTAAGAGCTGGCTTGGGACGCCAGCAGCCCCAGTTCGGATCCCACATGAGGGCCAGTGACACTGCCCTCTTAAAAATAAATAAATAAATAACATTAAGGTTTTCACTATATTTTTCTTTCTCTAGTTTTCTACTACTCAAACCCAGGTCAAATGCAAAGAAAGGGCAGATTCTATAAATTAATGAGACTAATTGAATAACAGTTCACAATCTCCTATGAAATCTTAATTAAGAATCAAGATATTTCAGGAGATTGGGTGAGAACCTTTCTTCATGGACTGATAATTACAAACCAAATGAATTAAAAATTCTTGAATTTACTGACATATTCCTTTATAATTTGCATTTTTTGTGTACATGATCTCATTTGGACTGAGGAGTTGAGTGACTAAGGGAAATTTACAATTTATAGCAGGTATCTATGGTATTTTTCTGGAAGGAGCTAATTATGGCCTTTGATATTCCAGTCCTGGGGCATAGGGAAGAAGGGATAAACCAACACAATCCTGAAGTTGGTAATGTTTCATTTGGTGGTTATCTCTCTTTTTTACTCTAAGGACCCTTTGCTCATTTATCAATGCTGCATCTTCCAAGGCCCTAAACAAATCTATTTTTGTAGTGTTAATCAAGACATTTCCTTTGTGGGCATCTGTGGGCCTTAAAGTTGGGAAGAAAATTCCCATGAGGGTGTCAGTTACACAAGCTCTGCAATTAGACAATAAATAACATATATTGATAATAATTCTGCAATGAGCAGGTACCTTGGGGGATACAGAGTAATAAATACAAGCTCTGGTTTTTGCTGCTAAGGAACTTTAAGCCTGGTTGAAATATAACATAGACACATGTGTTATAGTAATAAAAGGCTAAAAATGAAATTCTCCCACTGAGTAATATAGACAATAAAGTTTATAGGTATTCAGGCATGTAAGGAATCATTTCTATAGTGAGACTCAGGGTGGCTTCAAAGTTGGGTCTTCCTACACACCACCTAGGCCTTGAACTAGACCTGGAATGCTGGGCTGCTTGGACAGGTGGACACAAAGTGAGATAATGGTAGTGTTAATAAGGATTTCACATAGGAAAATTACTGCAAAGCAAAAGGGCCAAGTCAGAAAGAGACAAGATTTATGGAGAACAAGTTTAGCTAGAACACAAGAACTGCTTGGTTTTACATAAGGAAATATGACTAAGCACAGTAGGGGTGGCATTTTGAAAGGAAGAAAACAGTCACTTTAGCTAAAACCAGGGAAAACTGGAACCCTGGTTCTTAAAAAATTATGTAGCAGGAAACATTTCCATTTGTTCTCCTGCAAACAGGAAGGTGAACAGAGCATTTTCTATTTTAGCTCTCACTGTATAATTTAGAACTAGATAGGAACAATGGCTGAAGTGCTGGGTTTTTATAAATTCTTGTCTTGGGCAACAGGGAATGGCATTAGATGATGGCACTTGGAACTGACTTATTTAAAAGTACAATCAATCAGCTCATCTTCCTTTTTTTGCTTTGTTTTTGTGTACACATAGGAAGGATGAAGGTGGCTACTATTTATTACATTCCAGTGATCCTGCAAAGGCAAATTATCATTTCCATATTGGAGCACCAAAATATATAAAGCAAATATTAATCAAATCAAAGGAAAAATAGACAGCAATACAAAAATAGTAGGAGACTTCCATACCCTACTTTGAAAAACGCATAGATTATTCAAGCAGAGAATCGATAAGGAAACAGAAGTCTTATATAATACTATCAGCCAAATGGACCTAAGAAAGATAAACTTACCACCAAAATATACATTCTTCTGAAGTACACACAAATCATTCTCCATGATAGATTATATGTTGGGCCACAAAACAAGTCTTAACAAATTTATCAAGCATCTTTTCTTACCACAACTATATAAAACTAGAAATCAATAACAGGAGAAAAGCTAGATAGAAAATATGTAAATTTGTGAAAACGAACATATTCGTGAACAACAAATGGGTCAATAAAGAAAGCAAAAGCAAAGTAGAAAAAGAAAGTGGAAATACAACTACCAAAGCTTATTAGTTGCAGCAAAAGCAGTTCAGGGATGAAAGTTCATAGCCATAAATGCTTACATTAAGAAAAAAGATAGGGCTGGCGCATTGGTTAAGAGCTGGCCCCGATTCGGGTCCCACATATGAGGGCCAATGACACTGCCCTCAAAAAAAAGAAAGAAAAGAAAAAAGACAGAAGTGATGTCAGCATCACTTGGAGGCAAAGGGACCTAAGTATCACAGAGGCATAAAAGTCCTTCCTCTTTTCTCTCCCTTTAAAAAAAAAAAAATATCAATAACGAAATAAAAGTGTCTGCCACACCGTGTACTAAAGGACCTGGGAGGATTTTTGTGCACCAATGCATCAGAAAATAAACACGTAAGACTCCGGTGTGGGCTGAGGATCCAAGGGAGTGATGCACTACCCCACCCCCATGTGCTGAGACAGGGTGGGGTGGGAGGAACCTGGAGAGTGCAAACCTCAGCAGGTACTCAGGGGTGAGAGAAGATTTGTAGAAGTCCAGCCTGCCCCAGGGGAGATTTCAGCATGCATTAGGAGTGGAATAGAGAGAAGTTTGGAAACTGAGAGGGAGAAACTTGACAGAGCCACAACCACCCCAGGGAAACATTGCAAGCGGCTAAGCTGTTTGGTGGCGTTTGCAGCAACATCTCCTGCAGAGCAAATGGAAAGCAGCAACCTCTTCCTTGAAAGAGGTGAAAAGTGAAAGTGGTGAGTGGCTGCCTGGCTTCCAGTTGTTCAGGTTGTAGGTGGAGAAACCTATTTCTCTCAAGCAGCACCTGGATTTCAGAGGAGGGACCTCCATGACTGAGGGAAGAGAGGAGACAGGGAATGAAGCAGATAAGAATATCATATACTAAAGAATGAGGTTCCTGATGTTTGCTTCAGGACTTCAGCAGGGAATCTGCCCTTAAGTCGTTGGGAGAACCCCACTCGAGGATCTCTCTACTTGGCCCAGTGCTCCAAAGCCCCAAGTGCTAAGCCCGACTGCCCTCTACTCTGCTGCTGACTCCCTGTGCATGCACTCTACTGTATAAGTGAGAGCAAGCTCCAGTAGAAGGGAGTGTGCTAGGAAAGAATCCAAGGTTAGTGGGCAAAGGAGAACCCACAAACCGGAGTTATAGTGCCACCTTCTGGAATACAAAAGAAAGTTTCCAATAGCCAGCCTGCTAAATCCTAAGAACTGAAGAAGACATAAAAGCTCAGTTAAGGAGGTGTATGCTACTAAATGTGAAAGCAAAAGTGTTTGCTGGAAACGCTATTAAAAAAATCAATAAAATGTGATATGAAAATGCTAATTCTCCAGCAGCCAAACCCGAAGGCACAGAATATTTAGATCTAAAAGATAAAGAATTCAAAATAGCTGTTATGGAGAAATTCAATGAGCTACAAGAAAACTCAGAAAGGAAATTTAATGAACTCAGGAATAAAATTGATGAACAGAAATTCTTTACCAGAGAGAATAAAATTATAAAAAATAACCAAACAGATACTATGGAGTTGAAAAATTCAATAAATGAGATGAGTGTAATAGAGAACATTTGTAGCAGGGAAGACCAGATGGAAGATAGAATAAGTGACTTGGAGGATAAGAATATGTAAGTAATAAGAAGAGAGGGAACTAAGATTTTAAGAGTGAAGAAAAGCTATGAGAGCTCTTAGATTTGATTATAAGACAAATATTAGAATTAATTGAGGTTCCAGAAGGAGAAAAGAGGGAGAAAAGAACTTCACTCTACATTACAGAGTCAGTATCACTTCCACTACTGAAATAACACTGAACGCACCTTGCAAGCAGCTAGTTTAAAACTTCTATATCAATGTGTTTGTAAATACTTCACTGCGTGCATTACAGAGTAATATTACTTTCAATCACTGAAATAACATGTACTGAATGAATCTTGCTAGTAGCTTTTGAAAACATCTTTAAAAGAAGTGTTAAACACTTCACTGCATGCATTAAAAAGTGGGTATCACTTCCATTCACTGAAATAATACTGTGTTGAATGCATCTTGTGAGTTGCTTGTTGGAAACATCTTAATTAAATGTGTTTTAAACACTTTACTACATGCATTACAGAATGGGTATTACTTATATATATGTGGTATAGTAAAAGAAATACAATGAATGTTTAAATTTTTTTTAATTTATTACAGTAAAAGGCACACTACCATTAATCCCCCTAAAAATATTCCTTTAAACACATTTACCCCATCATTCTTGCCACTTTCTGAAGCAGTTCTGGAAGTCCTCCTTTATGAGTGTCTTTAGTTGCGCTGTCATGGCTGCCTTGATGTCCTGAATCAATTCAAAACGTTTACCTTTCATGGTCATTTTGACTTTGGGGAACAGCCAGAAGTCACAGGGTGCCAGATCTGGTGAATAAGGTGGATGAGGACACACCACAATGTTTTTATTTGAGAGAAATTGCTGTACCAGAAGTGATGTGTGACACAGAGCCTTTCTGTTGTGATCACAAAATACAGTGAATGCTACTGCTGAGTGCCATCCAACAGAAAGGCAGGGATCTTTAATACAGGAAGTGATGCATCGAACCTTAGTAACACTGTGGGCCAAGTTTCAACTTGTTTGGTGCAGTAAGTTGGGCGTGAGCTACAGTTGAGAGAAGGTGTGTTTTAAAGGGTGCCGTAAATCATCCTCCATCATGACAGCACTCTGTGTCATACATTGCTTCTGGTATACAGCAATTTCTGTCAAATACAAACATTATGGTGTGTCCTCATCTACCTTATTCACCAGTCCTGGCACCGTGCAACTTCTGGCTCTTTCCCAAAGTCAAAATGATTCAGGACATCGAGGCAGCCATGACAGCACAACTAAAGACACCCACAAAAGAGGACTCCCAGAACTGCATCAAAAAGTGGCAAGAATGATGGGATAAGTGTATTTGAAGTGAGGGGGAGTATTTTGAGGCAGATTAATGGCAATGTGTCTTTTATTGTAATAATTTTTTTTATTTAAACATTCACTGTATTGTTTAAGCACACCTCATGTACTGAATTTATGCTGTGATGAATTCATTTTCAAGTACCTTGGTAGCTACATATTGTTTACTTTTACAGATCTGCAAACAGAATTTTTATAACAAATTCTTTTTAACCAAATTGTATCTTAAAAACTGTTTATATAGAAAGCCTAGGAAAAAAGTGAACTGTTCATTGTAGAAAACCTTACATTACATTCCTAGAGTAGAAAGCACAAGAGGTAAAAGATAACTGAAAAGGCTAATGCAACATTCGATTCCAATCTATAGCTCCTGTAGCTACTTAAAACATGGGTTTAAAAACTGAACTCAATATTTCCAGTCACCATAGAACAGTTAAAATAAAATTTACCACGAAAGCCCTTGTATCATGCTTGCTATAGGAAAGTAGAAAGTTATCATGACCAGGACACAGGAGACCTGACATATTAGCTACAACTCCTGTTTTCTTTACTGAGGGAGTAGTTTCAAAATTCAGTCACCTCCTTCAGCTTCAGACTCAGATTCTTCTCCCGCATTTTTGAGCCACCCTACCAACTTTTTCATTTGCTCAAGGAAGACACTTTTCCCAAGACACTTCTTGAAACATGTGCATCTTTATACCACTTCAGAATGGCTCTTTCCTCAGGACTTCAGCTTTATTAAAAAAAAAAAAGCACCACTAGTTTCTGGAAGGCTTTCACGAAATGAGTGTTGTCATAGCAATACTCCTGAATCTTCAGTAACAGCGTCAGCTCAGACCCACGTTGGGCAGGAAAGGCAGCAAGCAGGCGGCAGTATTGTTTCAAGTGCTCGATGGCTTGCTCTGCCACAAGTTCCTCTTCTTGGTCCCATTCCGTGGTGCTCATTACACTGGACCAGACTGTTCCAGGGATCATGGGTTCTGCGATGTTGGTTTTTTTCATCTCCTCCTTGGCATCCAAAATTATATCCTTAGATGGATCACCATGGGATGTCTGTTCTTGAAGCTCTTTCTGGAGTTCTTATGAGCGCCTATGGTTTACTGACTCTGAACATATTCTAAAAACTCTTTCAAGCCCGCATCAGTAAAATACTTTGTGAAGTGTCCAATGCTTTATTTATTGGCAGGAAAAGATTCCATTGGTCTGTTATCCATGCTGACTTTCCAAAGACTTTCAGCTACTGCATTGATATCTTTTTCATTCATCCATGATTTAAAGAACTTTTACAGCAAAAGCTGCTGAAACCCCTTCATTAACCAAATTCTCATTATAAAGGCTATTAAGAATGGATGCATTAAGTGTTCCATTAGCCAAAAGAACACCAGTTAACATCACCAGCTTGTTCCTCTCCAGCTCCAAAAAAGCCCTTTACGAACAGTAGCAGCTTTTTTACTTTCCCTTCAAAACCTTACTCCAGGTATTTGTAGTGCCTGATTCATTTGTTGGAAACCTGAGCAAATGCTTGCATGTTCTCTAGGCCTTCTTGTACTGCAAACACACATGCATTTGTACACATCATGTCAGCTGCCAGTGTACCACCTGTGGCCAGCACTCCACCAGCCACTGGAATGTCAGAGCATTTCTGCATATCAGCGGTCATCAAGTTTTGCTCCAGAGTCATCAAGAAACTTGGCTGCTGCTTCCAAGTCAGTACCAGTTTCGGTTAAGCCTTGACTAATACAGTCTTGAAACGGAGTAGGGTCGAACCTCTCTTTTTCATTGCTTTTTCTGCTTTGAAAATGCTGGCCTGATAGTGTTAACTTTTGCTGTTTTTTTTCTTTTTTTTGAGGGCAGTGTCACTGGCCCTCATATGTGGGACCCGAACCGGGGCCGGTGGTGTCCCAAGCCAGCTCTTAACCACCACGCCACTCGGCCGGCCCAAATATAGTAGCTTTTTTTTTTTTTTTTTTTTTTTTTGGGCAGTATCACTGGCCCTCATATGTGGGACTGAACCGGGGCCGCTGGCTTCCCAGGCCAGCGCTTAACCACCGCGCCAACTTTTGCTGTTTTTGATAATTCATAAAAGACCCCTCAAGTTGTGCCTGCGACCACAGCAGCCACTTCACCACTCCCACCTGTGAAATGCACCAACAGCAGGCCTGGCCTCTTTTGCTCCCTACAACTCAAGCCTCCTCCAAAGGGCTCATGTCTCCCTCAGATGGTTTTTTACAAGAAGCGTTCTTAACCACTTCACTGCATGCATTACAGAAAGGTTATCACTTCAATTCATTGATATAATGCTGTGCTAATGCATCTTGCAAGTAACTTGTTATAAACAACTTTACTAAACGTGTTCTTGAACACGTCACTCCATGCGTTACAGAGTAAATACATGACTTCCATTCACTGAGATAATACTCTGCTGAGTGCATCTATCAAGTAGCTTATTAGAAACATCTTTATTAATTGTGTTGTTAAACACTTCACCACAAGCATTACCAAGAGGGTATCACCTCCATTCCCTGAAATAACACTGTGCTGAACACACCTTCAAGGAGCTTGTCAAACATCTGAATTAAATGTGTTCTTAAACACTTCATTAGATGTCGATTCACTGAATTATCACTGTGCTGGATGCCTCTTAAAGTAGCTTTTTAGAAACATCTTTACTAAATGTGTTCTTAAAAACTTTACGGCATGCATTAAAAATGGTATTACTACCATCCACTGAAATGACAATGCTGATACATCTTATAACTTGCTTGTTAAAAACAACTTTATAAGACTTGTTCTTGGGCGGGGTCTTAAGATGGCTGCCAGGCGTCTCTCTCCTAACCGAAAAAAAGATGTGGAGTGGACTGCTGCCACCTGGCCTAAATGTAAGTGATGTTGAGCTAAATTCTGAAGATGAAGACAACTTAGAGAACTCTGGACTTGACTTAAATGAAGAGAAAGAAGATGGGACTATAACAAAAGCAGAGATCTCCTATTTCCCCACAGATGGACCAAAAACGGAAGCAGAGGCCAATGTAAATGCATATGAAGCGTGTTCTTCTGGAATTTCCTCACATATGTGGAATAAATTTCAAGAATTGCATAAAAAACACTCTGAACAGAAAACCTCGTCTTCAAGGTTCAGGAAAAAAAGAAAACGATCCAAAAAAGGTAAATTGAAGAATGAAAAACCTCATTGTGAACAGTCCTCAAGTCAAACCCAGTTGAAGGAACTCACTCAGTATTTTGGAGTCAATGACAAATTTGAACCCCCTGTTAAAAAGAAAAAAATTGACAAGTCAGGCCTTGAAAAGAGCATAGACCAGGCTGTGGAAGAGTAGAATACTGAGAAGGCGGAGGAGCTCAGCAGCCAGCTAGCCACCTGGGAGCTTGGTGTAAAAATTGCCAAAGCGATTGCCTGCCACAACTTTGTAAAAGCCAAAAAGGAAGCGGAAAATTCACAGGTTGCTAGAAAAAAGAAGAAACTTGCATGGGGATTTGAAGCAAAGAAGAGATGGGAAACCAAAAGCAACATGGGATACATGTAATTTGCCAGACTTCTTCAAGACTGTGTCTTTACTTGAGTTTTTTCTTGAGTCTTCAATTGCTCGATATACTGAAAAGACTTTTCCTGTTTATGTTAAATAATGCCAAGAAATTGATAGAAGTAGAAAAAAGAAGCATAAAATTTGGGAGTTGATTATCAAATCTTTTCAAGCTTTTTCTAATGAGTTCATCCTATTGAAGTCAGTGGAATTGAGTGTTCTGTTATTTGTACAAGGAATCTAAGCATACATTTGGGGGAAAAGATAGAAATGTATTTATTTATGTAGACCTACAGTATAAAATCAATTTTACC